>OX336389.2:1194114362-1199216197 GCA_946902985.2 Meconema thalassinum
GGGAAAACCCAGTCGTTAAGATAACCACCGCAGTCTACCGCACAGTGAGTTCCAGTGAGCACGAAAACTGCGAGTAGCTGTTGTACGGAAGACAATCAGATAAGTAGTTAGCCTAATAATTTTATAGTTTAACCATAGTTTACAACCATATAATCTCTCTAAAGTACAATCTACGGATAGCTATCACCATTTAGCATTTCACCTAACATATATACTGCATTTAGCATACACTGACAGTTGCAGTACCAATACTGCAACTAAATAATTGTACATATTGTAAATATTTTCACCTGTATTTCAAACATAGATTTTGTAGCCTAAGTGTAATGGATCTGATGATGCTCGCTTGACGATCGAAACTGGTCATCCTAGTGTTTTATTAATCTCATGTAATTTATTTCAGGATTAGGGCTTAACCCATCTCTTTTGGGTACATTCGTGTTGACCGTCTGAAAAGCACTTAACTCTTGTTTACTAAGGCAACACTGAAAATATGGCTTCAAACACCACAATGTTCATGGCTAGTCAGGAAATATCGTGAAGCCAAGAAATTCAAATCACTCAGGCTTAAACTCATGAATTAGACAAGTCAATTTGGTTCAACAAAAAATGTAAACTAAACCTCACCCCTAAATACGTACCAATTAAAACCGTACCGAACACACCAGCCTCGATCATTTCAACCAAACAAGCCAAAGCGCTTTGGATAAAAAACGAATTAAGATTTGCATACATAAGAAAGCAAAAAATTAACCAACAATTGTACGACATTCAATTGCAACTAAGTAATTTCTGGCACGCAGCCCAATGGGACAGCTTCACCGAGCACCTACATGACACCATCAAAATCAGAGCAACGAGAAGAGCATGAAACGCTAGAAAATAAATTAAGAAAACTAGGAGAAACACAGAACCATCAATCTAACGAACAACACACGAATAACAATGAATTCAATTTCCACAGCAGAGTAAACAACAGAACGAACGTAACCTTTTCTCAAGGTGAAATGAATATGTTAGACAAAGGTTTGAAATACAACTGCACAGACGCACACACGAACCACAATATAAAACAGTTAATCACAGATATTGAGATAGCCAGTCACAAGCTCCCAGCAGAAGACAGGGAATTAACCAAAAATCTCGCCACCAACGAAGCCAAAAAAATCCTCAAACGAAGAGGGCGATAGCAATAACATTCAAAACAACAAACAACTCAAAGATATAAAGTCGTTGAAACAAAAAATAAAAGAACATGACTTAATCATCACAAAAGCAGATAAGGGAAACACTACAGTAATTTTGAACAAAACAGAATACATTAAAAAAACAGTCGAATTCCTAAACAACAACGAAATCAAGGAATTAACAAAAGACCCCACCACCAACAAATTCCAAAAAACAAATAAAAAGTGCGCTAAAAGAAACAGAATACATACTGACCAAAGCCGAAAAATCAAAACTAATAAACATGAACCCGAAAATACCGTCATTGAGGGGACAACCAAAAATACACAAAAAGGAATGCCCAATGAGACCAATAGTCAATTGTAGGAATGCCCCTAATTACAAAATCAGCAAAGAGTTACTAAAAATCTTAAAATGCCGTCTTTCCAACGACAAAAACAACTCTGTAAAGAACACAACAGAACTAGTAACAGCATTGAACACCCTACAAATGAAATGAAACCTAGCTTCAGGCTAGTATCCTTCGACGTAACTAACATGTACACCAATATTCCGATTATTGAAGCAATCAACACTATCGAAAAAACTTAAAATCAAACAATTCGGTAAAAGAAATTGAAGAGATTGTGAGATTACTGAGTGTCGTTCTCACCCAAAACGTGTTTCAATTCGACAATAAAATATACACACAGAGAGAAGGGCTAGCAATGGGATCGCCACTAAGTGGGTTAATCGCTGACATCTTCATCAATGCACTAGAAAATGCGTTCTTAGAAAAGACATCAACAAAGGGAATAGTAATATGGAAAAGATACGTCGATGATGTAATTTGCATCTACGATACTGAACTAACAAGCGAAGAAACAATTCTCCAATCCATTAATAGCCTTCACCACTCTATCAAATTCACTAAGGAATCCGAAATAGACCGGAAAATAAATTATCTCGATATAACTATTGAACGTAAAGACAACGACCTTTCATATTCCATATTCCGGAAAGCAACACAAACCTCGCATGCAATCGACAATCAGTCTAATCACCCCAGTACGCACAAACTAGCGTGTTTCCATTCAATGGTACACAGAGCTTTAAACTTACCCATGTCAAAAGACAACTATAATAAGGAAATAAGAACTATTATGCAAATAGCAAAGGAAAACAACTTCTCGCCAAGCAAAATTAATCAAATTATAGCCAAACATAAAAATAAAGATAAAACGATTCCCAAACCGGACAGTAATGAGAAAAAATTTGCGCGTTTCAACTATGTGAATGCGAATACATATAAAATCACTAACCTATTCAAAAAGCAAGGCATAAAGATAGCTTTCACGACGAAAAAACACAACCGCTAGGCACCTCCTAAATAGTAATCTAAATAAACGTGACCCGTATTCAAGGTCAGGGGTATATTGTATAACGTGCCAAGACACCGATTGTCAAGCTAATTACATCGGGCAGAGTGGAAGGCGAGTAGACACACGTTATAATGAACATAGGAATGCGATAAGATACGGAACACATTCAGCCGTGTGCGAACATATGTGTGACGCAGGGCACAGCTTTACCAACATAGAGTCGGACCTTAAAATAATCCATCACGAATCGAAAGGCAGAGCTCTTGACATAAAGGAAGCAATCGAGATACACCTAGCCAAACGAACCAATCCCAACAATCTAAATGAACACACCTTCATGGAGAGCTCACCCCTCTTCACGCTACTAAAAAACACACCCTGTCGGAAACAAAACACAATTTAGCGACACAGCCAAGCTAGATAAAAAAGGGGGGAAATTAGGGGGTTATTAATAGGTAAATGTTATCTGGATCAGGTGTACGATGTACATTTCTTCTGCAATAAACCAAGGCCCATATTCGCGGCAGTATTAAAGGTGCCGGAACGTCCTCATAAGACTGTCAACGCTTAGTTCGAATGGGTTATGCTCCACGCGTGGCGAGGACTAATCCACGGTCTTTAATAATTGTAGACCCACCTCATTCAATAACATACATCTTATCTAGGTTGACAACACCTCACATAAACACATCGCTATCACTCCCCACAGCACGTAGGAGCAGGGGGGAGAAAGCAGGGAAAAACCAGTCGTTAAGATAACCACCGCAGTCTACCGCACAGTGAGTTCCAGTGAGCACGAAAACTGCGAGTAGCTATTGTACGGAAGACAATCAGATAAGTAGTTAGCCTAAAATTTTATAGTTTAACCATAGTTTACAACCATATAATCTCTCTAAAGTACAATCTACGGATAGCTATCACCATTTAGCATTTCACCTAACATATATACTGCATTTAGCATACACTGACAGTTGCAGTACCAATACTGCAACTAAATAATTGTACATATTGTAAATATTTTCACCTGTATTTCAAACATAGATTTTGTAGCCTAAGTGTAATGGATCTGATGATGATCGCTTGACGATCGAAACTGGTCATCCTAGTGTTTTATTAATATCATGTAATTTATTTCAGGATTAGGGCATAACCCATCTCTTTTGGGTACATTCCTGTTGACCGACTGAAAAGCACTAACTCTTGTTTACTAAGGCAACACTGAAAATATGGCTTCAAACACCACAATGTGGTGCTTGATATACCACACAGTAAGGTAATTTTAACAAAGTCCACTTCACGTGTTTCACGACACGGCTCAACTTATAACGAGCACTCCCGTGTTAAATTTCCTTTACGGAATCGCATTGCGTTCTGACTATGAAGAAGTGGGTCGCTCCCGCACGAGAGCTTCATCCCCCACTCTAAGATATCCTAGTTCGAACTCCTTCGCTAGGACTGACATAAATGCATTTCTTTACTATATTTCGACTTCTTGTAATGTCATAAACACTTGCATAAAATTTCTAGCATTCTGGCAAGTTGTTTAATACTTATTTCAGTGCGTAAATCGCTCTAGTTTTGTTATAAAACATTACAATATTTTCTCATGTGGTGTGTCGTCATTAATACTGTGAACCAATAATATAATTTCTTCTTCAATACGTGTCACGGCTTCGTAGATGCTCGCGGGACATCGGCTACGCTCGGCTGACCTACATCTGTGATGTAATGGTCGCTCGCCATATGATCCCTTACAAAGTACCGTATGAAAGTCATCAGCTCGTGGCGCGCGGGCCATAAATTAATGGTACAGTACCGACCCAGCATTTGCCCGAAGGCGAAGTGGGAACCCATGGAAAACCACTTCGAGGATGGCGGAGGTGGGAATCGAACCCCCTCTACTCATTTGGACCACCCGAGACTGAGTAGACCCCGATCCAGTCCTCATATCACATTTCAAATTGTCTGGCTGCGTGGCTCAGGGGTAACGTTCTCGCTTGCTGAGCCCAAGGTTGCAGGTTCGAAACCTGGCGCAGTCAGATGGCAATTGAGGGTGCGCAAATGCGAGGGAGCCGTGTCAGTACATTTACTGGCACGTTAAAGATCCCCTTCGGGGCAAAATTCAGGCAACCCGGCGTCTCTAATAGCCAGGGTAGTTAAAAGGGACGTAAAACCAATAACATTATTATTACATTTCAAATTTCGTGGCAGAGCCGGGAATCGAATCCAGGACCTCCGGGGCGGCAGCTAACCACACTGACCACTACGCTACGGAGGCGACCACGGTCCTTTTGAGGACCAAATAAAAATCACTCGTTGGAACAGATAGATATGCGTCCATAATACATCCACAATAAACGACATTAAGCAAAAAAAAAATGCACTAGTTCAAGGTTTCAAACTACTACAATGCGACTTCGTTGACGCTACTCTAGCAATTCTTGATTTAGCCACCATAGCTACTGAGAACCATGTGTATTGCTGGCACGTATTGAATCTATTCGTAGACACATCCTTTCCAAACGTAAGAAGTTGTTATTCGGAGCTCTGATCGTTTTAATAATGCATTATATTTGAGGTCATTGAAATAACACTGCCATTATTGATTTCTACTATATTCGCGAGCATGAACTCAACGGTAAAGTTGTACTAAGGGCGTAAAGGAGCAGGTACTAATGTTTTTAGGATGATATACGCGTTAGTTGGGTTGCCTTCCTCCAAAAATAATAAGGGGCTGGTGGACCACTCTGTATTTGTGACATAACTTCCGTTCTTAAAATTAACATTTTATCATACATGGTGAACCCTTTATCCTCTGATGGATAAATGATTCGATGTTTTATTTCTTCAATTAATTAATATTTCCACTAGCGTCATGAAATAGCCAGACGAAGATGAGGAAACTTCAAGCATTTGTTGGAGACAGTGGGAACATATCTGCAGCAGTTTGACAAAAGGCTAAATACTTTAGCATTGTGAAAATAAAGACCCTAGCAATGTTTCAGAAGGACAGGTGGTGGCTACCTCAAAATAGAAGGGACGCGTGGTGAGACACGCTTATGGTATGTTCATTGTAATATTCGCGCCTAGAAAAAATATAATGCAGTAACGTGAGTGGCTGATGATAATACTGGACACTCCTACGAGGCCGAGGTCTGATAAAAACCGCGAAGTTATTGAAAAAGTGGAACCAATGAGAAATGAATGCTTACGAACGCGCCAAGTCTAGCTTGGGCACGCGACAGCTAGCATTAACGCGGGAGATCGGCTAGACAACATCTCTACGATCGATTCTAGGATTAATGGGCATATTCTTGACCTGCGCAATTTTACGAGTTCAGTGATATTTGTTTCATTCCTGTACCACTATTATTTAGAGAAATTTTTGTATAATTTCCCCCTCTATCGATACCTAGGGCCAGTTCATTTATAAGTGGCGTGAAGAGCCAAGACATTACTATTATATTGTGTGTGTCGGAAGACACAGGTTGCTATTACTTTTGTGCGTCTGAGGACGTAGGTCACTATTACATTTGTGCGTCTGAGGACGTAGGTTATTAGTATTACTACATTTTGTGCGTCTAAGGACGTAGGCACTTGTACTTTGCGTGTTATGAGGACACAGATTTTTATTAATTCAAATGTGTTAAATTCAGTGTGATAGATAGTCACAGTACTATTTTGGTAGGGACAGTATCATCGACAATTCGCCAACAGACTGTTCTGGGGAATTAAGTCCCTAAAACGGCGAATTTAGTTAACAGATATCGAGTGTGAATTAATCTATAACTTTTTGCATCAGCACGAGAGATGACATCGCTTATCCTGGAAGAAGTTGGGAACTGTCAACACTCCATCGAGATGTTTGAGATGAGCTAAGCAGAATTTAAGTAGGGAAATGGCTGCAGATGTTCGTTGACTGTGACTGGCAGAGGATGAGTACATGAATAATATTCTTATTATCTGACAAATTAACTTATGGTATATGGGACATATTTTGTTTGTAAATATCTTGCTTGTGTTGATTAACGTAGTGTATTTAGTTTTGGTCTGACACACCTTTTGCATGGAAACAGCTCGCACATATTTTATCAGTCGTAAGTTCTTGTTTGTTTGTTTTAATTAACGTAGCTATGTGGACGACCGTGTTCGCATATGTTTACGTAGTGCGATTAGGAAGCGTCTCTCGGAGATATGTTGTGTTTCAGAAGTAGGACTGAATTAGTATAATCATGCGGTAGATTGGAGGGTAAATTAATCTTGTAATATTTATTATTGATCAGATTCAGTGAGTTCATTGCCGTTGGAGCAATGGGAATTGTGGCGAGGAGCAGTCAGCTCTCTCGTAGGTTTTAATATTTTTTAATAGTTTGTGAGGATCTGATTCAGCCGACCTGTGTGAAAAATGTTATGTCATTCCCAGCAGTGTGTGTGTGTGTGTGTGTGTATTTTATTGGTCATTACAAGCGGGAATTTCAGCGTAGACTGATTTCTGTCAGCTTGGTGCCAAGTCCATATGGTTACCTTGCGAGGACATATGTGGCTATATCGATTAAGGTCTTACCATATGTTTATGTGGTTGAAATTTGTTGCTGTTGATTCTACGAGATAACGGGCAGTAGGTCATGTTATTTTTACACACTGGGGCTGGACGATGGCAGAGTGAGGAAGGGGGAAGCTGTTTCACAAGGCGGGCTGAAAAGAGTGCATCAAGGTCATTAGGGGAGTGCTTGTTGGCTCCGTATTTACTTGAAATTCAGAATAAGAACTGATCAATGGTAAAAATTGTTTAAATAAATGGGAGTTGCCTACGAATCACTATAATTCCGAAGCGTTAGCTTAACATGTATTTTGTTCATATAAAGTAATCTCAGCCGGTGAGGCTTTTGTTGTTTTTGGTTACATTCCATGTTTATATTCTGTATTAGTGACCCGTGTAGTCACGTGCGATGCTGTCTTTTGCTTGTTTGTGTATTGAGCAATTGACCGGGTTGGCAGCTCATTTGTCAGATGCGTCATTGCATTGAAGGAGGGTCTCGAGGGAGATTCCTGTAAATATTAGTTTTTAGATTGTGTGTCAGCATTAATTTTTAAGGGTTATTATTAGTGTTGTGTCCCATATCCGTAAACGTTGATTTACGAGATGATTGTTCATAAGCGTCGTGGCTGTTACCCGATGTAAACGAACAGTCATCCAAGTACTCATTCCTCGTAGTTAGTCATTACGCGTACATAAAATCCAATGCAAGTTAGTGGAGCTTGGATCCACATTTTTTATAAGGGGGAGATCCGTCTGACTCCTCTACTTTTGATAAATATTTCTGTCATGGGAAGATTCAGGGAGGAATTTTATCATTGTTGTTGTCTATATTCATTTTATTTGCTCTAATAGTCATTAAATTATGTTATTATTTTACGTCTTGTCACTTCCTTTCTTAATTATAGTTTTAATCCTATGACCCTTACCTCAGTAGAGCATGTTGTTTGGCGAACGTAAACATCACACTATGATCTGAGCGCGACCCCTTGATCAAGATTTCTTGCATATAATCACCGCAATACTAAAGGGTTCATAGGAGGTAAACTGGCGCGGCCAAGCGTGGGGCGGTTCACTGTGGTGTAACGGCAAAGAAATTGCACATGTCAATGTAAGCGTAGTTGGGATTACAAACTGACGCAACAATGAAAGTGTATTTTTGTTGCTGGTTCGCTGCTGGAACACATTTAGTTGGCGTATTTGAGTAAAACTGACAGGCCACAAGTGGAAGCAGATATGATAGTATTTTAATCACCGGCAAGTGATATTTTATTAAAAGTAATTGAGGCGAAGAGGATACCGCCAACTGTGTGAAATATAAATTAAAATCAGGAGTTTGCAATGTAAAATACGGTACACGTTTTTGTCTATTGAATTAAAGTAAAAATAATATACGTGATACCGGGCGCCCAATGATTAAAGTTAAAACTAGATTTGTTTAGAAAGTCAAATTCATGAAAATGTTAGGAGGCTGGTAGCCTTAAATGACAATTAATACTTTGTTAATTAGTCAGTGTTAGTATCAGATCAGGATAACAATTTAATGACTAAATATGTGTTTGGGTTTAAATTAAATTGAGTAAAATTAGAACCACTCAGAGATGCAATCGACTAGTGGGATTAAATGTAAAATATAAATGAACTGAGTAGGGTAAAGAAATTAAATGTGCATTGGGATTATATGTATGTGTCAGGGGACATTGCTTTATGCCATTTCCCTAATGTCTCATATAAAGTGTATAACATGGCAACAGTAGAACAGATTCAAGAAATCATTGAGAGTGCTGCTAGGAGGACACAGAAATTGTTGGACACTAAATTGGCGGAACAGAGTGAATCATTAAACACTAAACTATCTGAACAGAGTGAACAATTAAACAATAGTATGTTAGAACAAAGTGAAGCATTAAAAGCGAAATTATCTGAACAATTAAACAATAGTATGTTAGAACAAAGTGAAGCATTAAAAGCGAAATTATCTGAACAATTAAACAATAGAATGTTAGAACAAAGTGAATCACTAAAAACTAAACTATCCGAACAAAGTGAATCACTAAACAATACTATGTTAGAACAAAGTGAGTCAATAAACAAATTGTCTGAGCAGAGTGAATCACTAAAAACTAAACTATCCGAACAAAGTGAATCACTAAACACAAAACTATCTGAACAAAGTGAATCATTGCGGACACAATTAAACAACAGTAGGATTGAACAAAATGAATATCAGGCGGAACAAGATAGATTACTAAAAAATGAAATCAATGACACTTTAAATTCGCAGTTAGAGGCGCAGAATGTTAAAAACACGAACCAATTAGCTTCGTTAACCGCAGAGATGAAGGATCACACTAATCAACAGATGGTATTGCTGGCCCTAGATGTTAGTAAAAACAATGAAAAAAAAAATAGATCAGATTAAGAAAATGGAAATAATATTTGATCAAAAACTTAGCATTCTGGATGAAACGGTGTTAGGTAAATTAGAGCAAATTGAATTAGCATGCACTATGAGTACGAGCGAGGTCAAGATAGCTCAGGATAAGTTGGAAGGACGATTTAAGGAAATGGTAAAAAGCGGCAAGGTCATTCAACAACAATTATCAGCGGTAGATGAAAATATATCCGGCATAATTAAAGATATGGACCGTCTCGAAATAAAAATCAGCGGAGCAATGGAAAAGCCTAGAAGCGGACCAGGATCAATTAAAGAATACCATCGACGAAAGGTTGAGCCAGATAGAAAGCAATCAGGATGACACTAAAAGCCAGATTGAGGAGAAAGTAAGCACGATTAAGGAGCAAATAAGAAAAGATTGGCGAAAAATGAATATCGATTCTAAAGAGGAAAGATCAACCATCCTTAAGACAGTAGGCGAAAAACATACTCGTATTCAAGCATTAGAGCAAGAAATTAAGAGTAAACTTAAAGAACAAACAGACAGGATCATTAAAGCTGAACTGAGGTCGATAGAACGATCCTCGATTTTTAAAACGGGAACAATGAAAGACAAGCAGGACGACTCAAATAGCCCGGAGGGTACGAGCACAGCAGGTAGTCAAACTCAGACAGAGAGCCCATTAACAACAAACACGGAGGGGTTTCGCAAGAATATTGAAAGGAGTTCCACGCCACAGGACGATCATCAGCCCACACAACTTATCCAAGTAATTCGCTCGAACGATTATAAACCGCAGAAATACACGGAGAATTCAGGGGTGACACCTAAAGCCTTTATTAAAGAAATTGAAGATCATTACAATGATACTGGGGTACCTGAAGCACGTAGGCTAAGGATGATGGAGAGATTTTTATCAGGAAATGTCCTTACATGGTTTTTAAGCTTCAAATACACATTTGGAACTATGGCAGATTTCAAAATCGCGTTTCTGCGCAAGTACTGGTCGCCGGCATTACAACAGAGTCTAAGAATGGAGCTTTACTCTAGGAAATACCAAACTACCCAGCAAACGAAATACTCAGATTTCTTTAACATGCAAATGTTAAAATTTCGCGACCTTGATTACCCTTTAAATGAAGCGGATCTGGTGATGACTATAGCGCGGCAATTACCAGTCAACGTGCAACAAGTACTAGTCGCAGCGAACGTTAGTACGGCCTTACATGCAGAACAGATATTACGCCAGATAAATGAGACTACATCTCATAATCATTATAGAGGAGGAAGACAACTGGAGTTAGTCAATACGACAGAGGTCATAAAACCAAAACAGGCAAACACGAAAACGCAGGGTACAAATACAAGCACATCCACACCTAGGCGGAATCAGGAAGAGGTAGAAAACCGACCGGACCAGCGTAACGAGAATAACTATAACAATAGGTCATATCAAGGCAACAATAGATATCAACAGAGAGGGTATCAGCAATGGCGTGAAAATCGAAGAAATGAGAGGCCTTATGGAAGATACGGTGATTACAATGGGAATCAAAGATGGAAAGGAAGGAGAGATCAAAATCAAGGAGAGGCACGTAATTATCGAAATGACTGGGATGATAGGCACGCTCAATCACAAAATTACCTAGAGGAATTACACGCTAGTCAAGGTGGAGAGCAAGGACGATGGGAGAAAGCCATTGGGAACATGAAGAATCCAGACACACATACTGAGGAAGGTGGAAGTCTACTGAGACAAGAGGAAATTCAGGGGCGTGGGCGACAAAATGATGACGGGAGTCGCAGCGGAGCTAAAAAAAATATCTAAATTTGGATAAAGGAGACAGTCTACAAACGCAACAGTCGGAAGTTGAAGATGGATGGATAGTAGCGAACATACAAGAATGGATTGCTTTGCCAGAAGATTGCCTGGAGGAGACGGTGAAACCACGGAACGATGAAATTACGCAGTTACCTGTTATTTACGCGAGGATTGGTGGAATTAATATAAGATGTTTATTGGATACGGGGTCGCAGATCAGTCTGGTATCGGAGGCCTTGGTTCGAGAGTTGGGACGGAGTCAGAATATTCCTGTGATTCCCGTACCACAACTCAAAGTGAGGGGTGTTATTCCTGAACGCACCGTCACTTGTAAACGTCAGG
The DNA here is from genome assembly GCA_946902985.2 of Meconema thalassinum. Lineage (NCBI taxonomy): Eukaryota > Metazoa > Arthropoda > Insecta > Orthoptera > Tettigoniidae > Meconema > Meconema thalassinum. Next base: position 1,194,126,012 of record OX336389.2, read on the forward strand.
CATACTTAGAACTGAACATATTGGAACACACTTTTGGGCAAACATTTCATTATCATGGCAAAGATGAATTTCAATATAATTCTTGGTGCAAATTTCATTTGTGACTATCAAGCAGTGATAGATTTGCACAAGAATACAGTCAGTTTTAGAGAGTATGATCAACTGAAGAACGTGGGATTGCATATGGATGAAATCACTACCGGAAGAGATGTAAATTCTTGGGCATTGGAAGCAATATCGGAAGAGACGGAAGAGGAGATACGAAAGGCAGAAGATAACATCATGGAAGGAGCTGTTGTGGAACTAGATGAGGAAAGTGAATCCCAGGAGATATGGTCTTTATTAACAGAAGGAGATGACAGTGATGCACAATTTGAAGAGTTACTACAGGAGCGGCTCAATGACATTCAACTTGGGGGTGAACGTAGAAAACAATTGGAAGAGATTTTAAGGAAGCACAAAGCAGTATTTGATACAGTACCTGGAAAAATATTAAATTTCAAATATTCAATGCAAGTCGAGGATTGGTCACCTTTCAAAAGTAGATTGTACCCAATTCCGGAAAAATATCGTGGTCAAGTCAAGGTCATTATAGATGAGATGTTACAAGCTGGAGTGATAAGGAAGACACCTACACATTATCTAAATGCGATTTTGGCAGTCACAAAACCAAATGGATCTATTAGACTTTGTTTAGATGCCAGAAATCTCAACATGAGACTCATTTTTCCTGAGTATGACAGAGCACCAATTATCAGAGACGTACTAAAAGGCTTTAAGAACAATAGCATTTATTCATCAGTTGACTTGACGTCCAGTTTCCACCACATTGAATTGGATGAGAAGTCACAGCTTCTAACTGGCTTCTTATTCGATAACCAAACGTTTTGTTTCGTCCGAATGCCCTTCGGAGTCAAAACAGCGGGCTGTGCTTTAATCCGAGCCCTGGATCGAAATCTAACCGAGGAAGTTAAGGAGATGACGGTGCGCTGCATTGATGACATTCTGCTGGCATCCGACAACATTGAAATTCACATGGAAATTTTAGATAAAGTATTAGGCAACCTTAATGCATCAAATTTCAAAATAAACCTGAAGAAATCGCATTTCATCAAGAGCGAGATCTTATATTTGGGTCACATCATTGACAAGGAGGGAGTGAAGCCAAACCCAGCTAAGATTGAAGCGATAAAGAATTTCCCTACACCAACGAGAGTCAAGCACATTCGGGCTTTCTTAGGCGTAACGGGGTTCTTTAAAGAAAACTGTCCAGGTTACACGGAGACTGTAGCTCCAATGCTGGAAATGCTAAAAAAGAATAATAAATGGTTGTGGAATGCGGAATGTGAGAAGGCGTTCCAAGCAACAAAACAGCTACTGGAAAACTGCATTAAGTTAGGATATCCAGATTTCAAGCACAAATTTATAATCCAAGCGGATGCTTCACTAATTGGTATAGGTGCCATGCTCTACCAAGAAGATCCAGCTAACCTGCAACATAAAACATATTTGGCATTTGTCAGCCGAAAATTGCGGAAGCACGAGTGCAATTATACTGTAACGGAACTAGAGCTGTTGGCCATCCTTCATGCGCTACAACAATGGAAACGAATAATTTATGGCTACCCCATTGTTGTCAGGACTGATCACAAGGCACTAACATTCTTGTTTAAGACGTCGATGGCAAGCGAACGTGTGACACGTTGGTCTATATATATTCAGCAGTTTAGCATTGAGATTGAACATTGCCCAGGGAAGATGAACGTGATTCCGGATGCACTCAGCAGGAACCCAGAGCCTGATGATGAAGAAACAGCGATGGTACAACACTTGGAGTTAACACCGAAGGACCGGGAATTCTTGGAGGAGTTAAGTGAGATACAGCGAGAACAGGAAGCGGAACCATGGATGATACTATTAATTCAATACTTCAGAAAGCAACTACCTACAGGAACACCTGCATTTCGAGAAGCGAAAGCAAAAGAAGGAAGATATGTTTATGTCAACAATTTGCTGCACAAATGGGTAGATAATGACCACACCAAGTTACGCATACTAGTACCTGCATCTTTACAGCGAGGATTGACACGGCATACTCACGAAAGTTACGGACACGTCGGAGTAGACAAGTGCGAAGCGACAATAGGAGAGACATTTACATGACCACGTATGAGAACAACTATATGTGACGTCATTACGACTTGTGATCCTTGTCAGAGGACAAAGCCCAATAACTATTTAATGAGGCAGTATCCTAGACCATTGCTACCTCAGAAACCCTGCGAGCTACTGGCCCTGGACTGTTTCGGCCCAATCCCGAAAGGTAGACGAGGTTGCCGTCACTTGCTAGTGTGCATTGATGTGTTTTCTAAGTTTGTCGTATTATGCCCCATTCAGAAAACTACATCGAAACAAGTACTCAGTCGTATTCGAAATAGAGTTATTCCAATCCTTGGAAAACCAGAATTTATATTGTCAAACCATGGCAGCATTTTACAAGCGCCGAATTCAAGAAAGGTATGGAGGACATGGGTATAAAACACGTTTTAAGCAGTATCCGACATGCCCAAGCTAATCCAAGTGAGAGAGCAATAAAATGTGTAACATCATACTTGAGAATCTTCATTCCCAAAGAACATCATAAGTGGGTGGATAAAATTAAGGATGTAGAGACATGTATGAATTCTACCAGGCACGAGTCAACAGGACAAATCCCTATGGTCCTACACAAAAACGAGTATCCAGTGAGATCGTGGAAAAGCATCATTAACTGTCCACAAGATCCCATGATAGCACCTGACTTGCGAATTGAGAGGACGAGAGCATACATGAGAAAACAAGCAGATCGCAGATTACGGCGATCGAGAAATAAGAGATTTCACCGTGATCTAGAAATCAACCAGCTCGTTTTGGTGAAACGACCCGCTACATCGGATCCAGAGAAGAAGATCTTCAGCAAATTCTGTGAAAAATTCATAGGACCCTATTCTATTGTAAGAAACCTGGGAAATAATGCATACAGAGTGAAAGAGTTAAGCACAGGAACAATGTCGGTCTACAATGCAGCCAACTTAAAAAAGTATCGAAGAAGCGAACCATGGGAGCGCCGAAATAATGATGCAGTTTGAATATATGGACGTCCTATATCAACCAAGCTGACGGGGCGCAGTTGAGTACGGCACGTGAAGGAAGAAGTGGAGATGGTGTTGACAAACATTATCGAGACAGGCAGAGTGTTGCCTAAGGCATCAGCGCGTCACGCAAGCAGTCGAGAGAGTGAGGTCCAAGCAGGAAATAAAACGAGTAAATGCCATTCGAGAAAGGAGCGGCTAGACCAAGTAATAGAAAAGGGGTGATTCTGAAATAAAACAAATTGGCCTACGGAAGTCTTTTAAAAATTATCGACTTTATCCTAAGTTCGAAATTTTGTGAGTGGAGGAGTTGTGAACCCTTTATCCTCTGATGGATAAATGATTCGATGTTTTATTTCTTCAATTAATTAATATTTCCACCAGCGTCATGAAATAGCCAGACGAAGATGAGGAAACTTCAAGCATTTGTTGGAGACAGTGGGAACATACCTGCAGCAGTTTGACAAAAGGTTAAATACTTTAGCATTGTGAAAATAAAGACCCTAGCAATGTTTCAGAAGGAAAGGTGGTGGCTACCTCAAAATAGAAGTGACGCGTGGTGAGACACGCTTATGGTAAGTTCATTGTAATATTCGCGCCTAGAAAAAATATAATGCAGTAACGTGAGTGGCTGATGATAATACTGGACACTCCTACGAGGCCGAGGTCTGATAAAAACCGCGAAGTTATTGAAAAAGTGGAACCAATGATAGATGAATGCTTACGAACGCGCCAAGTCTAGCTTGGGCACGCGACAGCTAGCATTAACGCGGGAGATCGGCTAGACAACATCTCTACGATCGATTCTAGGATTAATGGGCATATTCTTGACCTGCGCAATTTTACGAGTTCAGTGATATTTGTTTCATTCCTGTACTGTGCCCAACTCTAGGAATGGGTATTCCAAGATTCAGACACCTAGATATCAAGGGAAAGGCTACAGCCGCTTTTGAAAGTTGAGATATTCGAATATCGCGCTACATTGCTTCCAGAAGGAAATGGAAAGGATTTACAGCCAAGAGCATGTCAAGTGACGTAGCGAGTAATAGCAGAGGTCGAGGCTAATTATTGATTAAATAGTTAGCCATGGAGTAGAGACTTGAGACTTGGATCAGATTACTGGCACGGCCAAATGAAAGAGAATGCACTTAGTATCAAGTAAATCGGACCAGGGATACCAGAGATATGAGGATTTCTAGATTTCAGCGTGATGCGGCGTGACCCTGACCGTTTTGAATAAAAGCCGGCCGGCACAGGCATCATTAGCTCACTTCGAATCAAGCTCTTGCCTAGCAAGGTGCTACTACGCTGAGCCAAGGCACATGGTTGCCGGATCTACGCAGAAGTTATTTTCAAAATTGTGATAGTCACAAAAGTGCTGCGCTACATGTGGAACTTAGTAAGTTTCCGGCAGGGAGAATCACTTAGGTGATAGTTATTTTTCGACGGACACTGGTGAAATATTTTATTTCTACATGGACATATGCTAGACTTTGTCTAGAAAAGTACTTTGTCACAGTCCAGTAATATTCATTCAATACTTGGATATTTTAGTCCAATTTAGTCAGTTTCATAATTGTAACTTAATAACCACTCCGATCTATCAGTATATTGAAGGCCAGTCTATCACGGTGTTGTTCATTAGCCAACGCAGGGAAACTACATGTTGCTTCGCGCATGGTAGATGGTGATAAGCCATGCCCAGGGAACGATCTTCAGAACAGCCGTTGATTGGTTTAGACTGTCAGTGTTTTCTTGTACTGAAACGATTACCGTGAGTTATGTTACAACTGACATATTTGTGAATAGATCACTTAGATCTGACCCATTTAAGCAAACTGCTATGGACTTAATAGAAGTCAACATTAAAATGGATCAGCAGTTACTTCAAACTTCAAGTAATATCTCCACTATGTCGTGTTAGACAGATTGTGGGTATATAATGGCGGCCGATACAAGGATTATACGTGCTTGTCCGATAGGGCATGTATCTGGATAAATCTGGTACAAACCAGGTTCACTACGCTTCAAGACCATCAAGAAATGTAAGCCACTTTTGACTTTATATTATGCCTAGCTAATTGGAACAAACTCATTTTCTGCAGATGACCAACACATTTATTCTATTTCTTCGTATTTAAATCTTGCAATGATTTACGCAAGACATATTAGAGTTATTCTGAGCATTTTCAGCACTCAGAACAGTTTAGGATCGATGACCGAGCAGAACGAGCATTTATTTGAATATTTCATATTTTTGGGAAATCACGGAAAACAACCGATGTAACTGTAAAGTTAATGATTATTTTTGTTGAGAGATGGATATTTTATCCATATTCGAAGAATCGAACATGTGGATTCTCACATAATGAAATAATAATTAAACACATTTAAAATAATAGAACTAATACTAATAATAGTAATAATCCACTAATAATAATAATAATGATTTTCATAATTTTTCTAAATAATTCTTGGATCTTATATTTTCTAATAATCACATTTATTGAGAGAGAGCCTATGAAGTAGTTTAATCATTTCTAGTTTGGAACAGGTGATTTTCCGAAGGAGAGTGGTTAGCGCAAGCCCGCATTCAACCAACATGACAGTTCTGGTTGAACAGTTAATATTTGCAATGAGTAAAGTATATTTTTCAGATAACACGGAGAGGCATGAAACGGGAAGCAAATGATAATTGTATCAATTAGGATATTTTTGTATTTATATAAAATCATGACGTAAATACACATTCGAAAGTGAAATAAAGATTATCGTAAGTATGGTAAATTCACGGGTTGAACTGAATGGTAAAATAAAATAAACTTGTAAGTTTATTAATCTTCCAGTGTTGATAACAAGCAGAGGCTTGATTTATTGTATAAATTTTGGGAAGAAAATTTATGTGTGTGGAGTAGTTGAAATGCCATTCCCAGGTGCGCATGTTTAAGTCGCAGGAATGAGGAGGTTTTTATTAGAGCATCAATCAAATAGCAGGTTCGATGACTCAGTGTTAAAGGAGTAATGGAACTACACATTGCGTCGTATGAATGACCCGAAGGTTATTTCTTAAATACCATCAGTTCTTATTTCAACTTTGTTTACGGATTCCATTTAGACTTTGATTTTGCTAGAATCCGGATTTGTCATGATAGTATTTTATTCTTCTTCAGAGGAAGACCTTTGCCGTTGTTGTTGGAATGTTGTGTTCTTACACAAATAATAAAATGGGCCACTGCCAATTAAAAATAATTCTATAACCACGAATAATTTGAAGGATATTTTCAATCCTAGTGCCATGAACTAAATGAATTTATTATGAAGCTACAATTCTTATTTCCGCATTCTGTCGAAGAATTGCAAGTTGTGAAAGTTACTAAAAGGGCCACAAATATAAATATTTTTCTTAATGATGATTCCAAGTGGGAAATCGAATAGTTGAATGGTCCAACAATTTATTGATCAAGTTGATGATTCAGAAATCATATCTTTTGTTAGGAACTTGAAGTTCATAATCGAGTCACTTCTCGAAATATTTAATGTCAGAAGAACAATTAATTTTGTTGTGCTTCGCACAAGTTCTTCGATGCTATGCTCAAGGTCAAATACTTTTCAGATGTTATTAATATGTGTAAATAATTTGTGTTGATTCAAATATAAGAATATTTTTGACAATATTTTTTTGAAACTGGAAAAACAAGTGAAAGTTAAAAATTCTATGAACAATTATTCTACGAGTGTTAATATTATGTAAAAATTCAACCAGTGAACTACAGTATTTCCAGTAAAGACAATTAAATTTGAACTGGATTTAATCATAAATAATGAATATAGTTTTGGAACACAGTCTACAGGACTAATAATCAGACTTGTGTTTCCAAAGATAATTGTCCAATGTGTTGGAAAATTTCTGTACATTGTGTAAATAGTGATGTGGGTCGCCACACGTGAATGATGCCGCTTTGAGCATTATTATTTTTCAGTCAATTTTAACTTCAGAATAAAATGAGATAATTTTACATGATGTGTAATGCCCAGTTGAATCTCCTTCTATCCTTATTGTTGCATTGAGCCAAAAATCAGTAAAGCTTTTTTTTCATTTGATGTCGTTTTTGCGATTAGCTTTAACCCATCTGGCGCTCCAGGATATTTTGACTCTCGTGCTGACTGATTCTTGGTAAAATGCATATGTGGTCGTGCGGACTCCGGTCTAAACGGGCACATAAAATAAGATAGAGAGAGAAATGGCTTCGAACGTGGGGCTCGAGTTAGACACGGTCAATCGCATGCCGATTTAAATTGTGATATTTTTTTTCTATAAATATTTTGGGAGTTGAGAGATGTCTGGTTTGGATGAATAAATTAGTAGGAAACCCAATTAGTGGGAAAAATTAAAGATTTAACTGGATTAATAATTAGAATGGAGTTGATTATTTTTGATAATGGCTTAACCATTAGGGCGTCAAGTAAATTCAGTAGTAAACGTTCGATGACTGGACATACGCATTATTAGAATCCAGGTGGAGGATATTTGAGAACTTGCATATTTTTCTTGTGATATTGTGGTAAATGTAATTCGTAAAAGTAGAGAATTTTGTTTTTCCATCACGTCGACATTAGGACAAATCTCATTTTATTAGAATGTTCCAATTAGCTATTCATATTTCTTGTTCTAGTTATAAGCTTGTGTTTGCCAATATTGTATACCCCTAAGTTTTGAATAATAATTGAAAATTATGGAAGAGATGATGAGGATGATGAGGAGTTTGGAAGAGAGTTCCAAAGAGGCTGGACTGCGTGTAGCAGCCATTATGAAAGAAAATACAGTGGCTTTGGAAAAGAAACTTAAAGAAAATTCTGATTCTTTAGAAAATAAACTTAAAGAAAGTTTAAATGAGAAACTTAAAGAAAATTCTGATTCTTTAGAAAATAAACTTAAAGAAAATTCTGATTCTTTAGAAAATAAACTTATAGAAAATTCTGATTCTTTAGAAAATAAACTTAAAGAAAGTTCTAATTCTTTAAAAGATAACTTGAAAGAAAGTTTAGATGATAAATTCAAAGAAAATTCCGATTTGTTAGAAAGCAGGTTAAAAGATAACTTGAAAGAAAATTTAAATAGTAAATTTAATTCTATGGAAAATAAATTTAAAGAGAATTCCGAAATTTTGAAAATGTCACTTGAGATTAAAATGACTAAAATATGCGAAAAAACACATGAGCTCGAAACTTCATTAGCTACTAACGCAAGTTTAATGGACGATAAATTTCGCGATGCCGATCTAAGATCCCAAAGCTTAGCTGATAGGATAGAACATGGTCTTATGAAAGTTGGTGAAGACATGATCAACCTAGAAGTCAGAGTGAAGAAAGAGAGCAATGAGATGGCAATTCTAGTTGTTCAACGTTTGACAGAACAATTCAAAGAACTCGTAATGGGAGAAATAAGAGAAGGTGTGATTAATGAATTGCAAACTGAAATTAAAACCACAGTTATCAATGAAATTAAGGACACACTCAAGCTGGAGAACCAAGAGGGAGTCAAGGAAATTAGGGAATCTTTGTCATCCCATATTCAAGTAATTTCCAAAGATATCCAAGCATCTCAGAAGGACATATCAGATATGACAGGGTCGTTGAAAAGTCACGAGGCTGTTATGAACCAGATATCCACTGATGTCAAGGAGAATTGTAAGGAAACCGAAGCAATTAAAAAAATGGCAGAAGAAAACCATAAGGAAATTGAGGCTATGAAAACCCAAATCAAGGACGAGAAACAGTCTGACCATCTGTTGAAAATGTCAAGTGTAAGGGGAAAAGAACAGATACAGATAAACCTAGGAGCAACTAGAGAAACTGATAGTCAAAGACAGGATGATGTCAGGACAGTATTTCAATCCAACCCCATAACTGTATTCAAGAATGTAGAGGATAAGCCTTCTAAATTTTCAGGGCGAGATTCTGTGACACCCGTAGAATTTTTGAGAGAAGCAGGTGATTACCTGAAAGATTCCAAAATCCCTAAAGAAAGACAGATCCGAGTGATAGGGAAATTTTTGGAAGGTCCTGCACTTCTTTGGTTTAGAGCTTTTAGGTCCACTCTCACCAATTTTGAGGAGTTTTCCCGTGGGTTATTAAAAAAGTTTTGGTCCCCGGAAACCCAACAGCAAGTCAGAGCAGAATTATACTCAAAGAGATTCTCGACGTCACAGCCTACTCAATACTCTACGTACTTTTCTGGACAGCTTTCTAAACTACAACATTTAGATCCGCCGATGCCAGATAATGAATTAATTACAGCATTAATACGTCAGTTTCCAGCAGACGTCCAAAGAACTTTGATCGCTGCTGACATCTATAATATGGAGCAATTTGACGAGGTATTGCAGAAACTTGATCATACGAACGCTCAATTCTTCCATCAGAAGGGAGGAAAGAATAACAACGCTGTGTACGCTGTTATGGCCGACAGTTATTCCCAAACACCTCGAGAGATTCGAGAGGGGCGAGAAGAGAAAACGCCGAGGGAAGAGCCCGATAAAAGAGGATGGAATCAGTACAATAACCGATACAGTTACAAACCTTATGCAAGACCGGATGGTGGAAATCGATATCATACTCGATGGAGAAGGCCAAGGGATTATCAAGGAAGGTACCAGGAAAGAAGGTACTATGGTAGAAACAACTACAATAATAGAGGGAATGTGAATACTCGTCAGTCCAATGAAGAGTTCAATAAGGAGACGAGAAAGAACTTGGAAGAAAGACACCAAGAAAACTTGCAGTTCTTGGAACAGAGGCCCAATGAACCAGGTCCATCGGGAACACAACAATCCCGGGGGAATGGAAACGAAAAAAAAACTTCGAATTCACAGTAGAAGATAGAATTTTGAACACTTTCACTTCCAGAATTATTAAATGGCAAGCAGAGGATGATGACTTAATTCAACATAATGACGAACGGAAAGAAATGGGTACAAGAATTAGAATGCCAATCATATCATGCGAAGTATTCGGTATGCCTGTCGATACTTTAATTGATACTGGGGCTATGCTTTGTCTTGTGAGCGAGAAGCTTTATATTCTGTGGAAGCTCAAAGAGAATTTATAGGAGATTCCAGTATCAGGAATTAAAATCCAAGGAATAATACCCAACAAAATATCTCTGTGTAAAACCCAATTATACTTATGTATTACTATTGGAGGACATGATTTCCGACATGTGTTTGTAGTAATGAAGGACATGGCTTTTGACATGATATTGGGAGCGGATTTCATTCAGAAATATCAAGCAGTGATAGACATGAAGACAGAGACGATCAGATTCAAGAATACCGAAGAGATTAACTTCAAGGGAAAAGAAGAGGAAGACATCGAGGGAGATGCTCAGTGGTCTCTGATTTTTCATGAAGCTGAAGGAAGAGAAGTCTACACTGAGAAGGAGTCCCCAGAGCTAGGGAAAATTTTGGAAGAGTATCACGATATTTTTGATATTAAACCTGGTGAAATTAAAGATTTTGAATATCGATATTGTGGAAGTAAACAACAATGGAAGCTACGAAATCGCCAATACGCGAACTGGTAACATCGTGGGAACTTATAATGCATCGAATTTGAAGACTTACTATTCAAGAACCAGATGATTTAATGTGTAGATAGGGAAAATAAAAATTTTTCAATTTTTATTTTTTGCTAGGTGTGGGGTGGATGTGCCCAACTCTAGGAATGGGTATTCCAAGATTCAGACACCTAGATATCAAGGGAAATGCTACAGCCGCTTTTGAAAGTTGAGATATTTGAATATCGCGCTACATTGCTTCCAGAAGGAAATAGAAAGAATTTACAGCCAAGAGCATGTCAAGTGACGTAGCGAGTAATAGCAGAGGTCGAGGCTATTTATTGATTAAATAGTTAGCCATGGAGTAGAGACTTGAGACTTGGATCAGATTACTGGCACGGCCAAATGAAAGAGAATGCATTTAGTATCAAGTAAATCGGACCAGGGATACCAGAGATATGAGGATTTCTAGATTTCAGCGTGATGCGGCGTGACCCTGACCGTTTTGAATAAAAGCCGGCCGGCACAGGAATCATTAGCTCACTTCGAATCAAGCTCTTGCCTAGCAAGGTGCTACTACGCTGAGCCAAGGCACATGGTTGCCGGATCTACGCAGAAGTTATTTTCAAAATTGTGATAGTCACAAAAGTGCTGCGCTACATGTGGAACTTAGTAAGTTTCCGGCAGGGAGAATCACTAAGGTGATAGTTATTTTTCGACGGACACTGGTGAAATATTTTATTTCTACATGGACATATGCTAGACTTTGTCTAGAAAAGTACTTTGTCACAGTCCAGTAATATTCATTCAATACTTGGATATTTTAGTCCAATTTAGTCAGTTTCATAATTGTAACTTAATAACCACTCCGATCTTTCAGTATATTGAAGGCCAGTCTATCACGGTGTTGTTCATTAGCCAACGCAGGGAAACTACATGTTGCTTCGCGCATGGTAGATGGTGATAAGCCATGCCCAGGGAACAATCTTCATAACAGCCGTTGATTGGTTTAGACTGTCAGTGTTTTCTTGTACTGAAACGATTACCGTGAGTTATGTTACAACTGACATATTTGTGAATAGATCACTTAGATCTGACCCCATTTAAGCAAACTGCTATGGACTTAATAGACGTCAACATTAAAATGGATCAGCAGTTACTTCAAACTTCAAGTAATATCTCCACTATGTCGTGTTAGACAGATTGTGGGTATATAATGGCGGCCGATACAAGGATTATACGTGCTTGTCCGATAGGGCATGTATCTGGATAAATCTGGTACAAACCAGGTTCACTACGCTTCAAGACAATCAAGAAATGTAAGCCACTTTTGTCTTTATATTATGCCTAGCTAATTGGAACAAACTCATTTTCTGCAGATGACCAACACATTTATTCTTTTTCTTCGTATTTAAATCTTGCAATGATTTACGCAAGACATATTAGAGTTATTCTGAGCATTTTCAGCACTCAGAACAGTTTAGGATCGATGACCGAGCAGAACGAGCATTTATTTGAATATTTCATATTTTTGGGAAATCACGGAAAACAACCGATGTAACTGTAAAGTTAATGATTATTTTTGTTGAGAGATGGATATTTTATCCATATTCGAAGAATCGAACATGTGGATTCTCACATAATGAAATAATAATTAAACACATTTAAAATAATAGAACTAATACTAATAATAGTAATAATCCACTAATAATAATAATAATGATTTTCATAATTTTTCTAAATAATTCTTGGATCTTATATTTTCTAATAATCACATTTATTGAGAGAGAGCCTATGAAGTAGTTTAATCATTTCTAGTTTGGAACAGGTGATTTTCCGAAGGAGAGTGGTTAGCGCAAGCCCGCATTCAACCAACATGACAGTTCTGGTTGAACAGTTAATATTTGCAATGAGCAAAGTATATTTTTAAGATAACACGGAGAGGCATGAAACGGGAAGCAAATGATAATTGTATCAATTAGGATATTTTTGTATTTATATAAAATCATGACGTAAATACACATTCGAAAGTGAAATAAAGATTATCATAAGTATGGTAAATTCACGGGTTGAACTGAATGGTAAAATAAAATAAACTTGTAAGTTTATTAATCTTCCAGTGTTGATAACAAGCAGAGGCTTGATTTATTGTATAAATTTTGGGAAGAAAATTTATGTGTGTGGAGTAGTTGAAATGCCATTCCCTGGTGCGCATGTTTAAGTCGCAGGAATGAGGAGGTTTTTATTAGAGCATCAATCAAATAGCAGGTTCGATGACTCAGTGTTAAAGGAGTATTGGAACTACACATTGCGTCGTATGAATGACCCGAAGGTTATTTCTTAAAAACCATCAGTTTTTATTTCAACCTTGTTTACGGATTCCATTTAGACTTTGATTTTGCTAGAACCCGGATTTGTCATGATAGTATTTTATTCTTCTTCAGAGGAAGACCTTTGCCGTTGTTGTTGGAATGTTGTGTTCTTACACAAATAATAAAATGGGCCACTGCCAATTAAAAATAATTCTATAACCACGAATAATTTGAAGGATATTTTCAATCCTAGTGCCATGAACTAAATGAATTTATTATGAAGCTACAATTCTTATTTCCGCATTCTGTCGAAGAATTGCAAGTTGTGAAAGTTACTAAAAGGGCCACAAATATAAATATTTTTCTTAATGATGATTCCAAGTGGGAAATCGAATAGTTGAATGGTCCAACAATTTATTGATCAAGTTGATGATTCAGAAATCATATCTTTTGTTAGGAACTTGAAGTTCATAATCGAGTCACTTCTCGAAATATTTAATGTCAGAAGAACAATTAATTTTGTTGTGCTTCTCACAAGTTCTTCGATGCTATGCTTAAGGTCAAATACTTTTCAGATGTTATTAATATGTGTAAATAATTTGTGTTGATTCAAAGATAATAATATTTTTTGACAATATTTTTTTGAAACTGGAAAAACAAGTGAAAGTTAAAAATTCTATGAACAATTATTCTACGAGTGTTAATATTATGTAAAAATTCAACCAGTGAACTACAGTATTTCCAGTAAAGACAATTAAATTTGAACTGGATTTAATCATAAATAATGAATATAGTTTTGGAACACAGTCTACAGGACTAATAATCAGACTTGTGTTTCCAAAGATAATTGTCCAATGTGTTGGAAAATTTCTGTACATTGTGTAAATAGTGATGTGGGTCGCCACACGTGAATGATGCCGCTTTGAGCATTATTATTTTTCAGTCAATTTTAACTTCAGAATAAAATGAGATAATTTTACATGATGTGTAATGCCCAGTTGAATCTCCTTCTATCCTTATTGTTGCATTGAGCCAAAAATCAGTAAAGCTTTTTTTTTTCATTTGATGTCGTTTTTGCGATTAGCTTTAACCCATCTGGCGCTCCGGGATATTTTGACTCTCGTGCTGGCTGATTCTTGGTAAAATGCATATGTGGTCGTGCGGACTCCGGTCTAAACGGGCACAGTACCACTATTATTTAGAGAAATTTTTATATAATTTCCCCCTCTATCGATACCTAGGGCCAGTTCATTTATAAGTGGCGTGAAGAGCCAAGACATTACTATTATATTGTGTGTGTCGGAAGACACAGGTTGCTATTACTTTTGTGCGTCTGAGGACGTAGGTTACTATTACATTTGTGCGTCTGAGGACGTAGGTTATTATTATTACTACATTTTGTGCGTCTAAGGACGTAGGCACTTGTACTTTGCGTGTTATGAGGACACAGATTTTTATTAATACAAATGTGTTATATTCAGTGTGATAGATAGGCACAGTACTATTTTGGTAGGGACAGTATCATCGACAATTCCCCAACAGACTGTTCTGGGGAATTAAGTCCCTAAAACGGCGAATTTAGTAAACAGATATCGAGTGTGAAATAATCTATAACTTTTTGCATCAGCACGAGAGATGACATCGCTTATCCTGGAAGAAGTTGGGAACTGTCAACACTCCATCGAGATGTGTGAGATGAGCTAAGCAGAATTTAAGTAGGGAAATGGCTGCAGATGTTCGTTGACGGTGACTGGCAGAGGATGAGTACATGAATAATATTCTTATTATCTGACAAATTAACTTATGGTATATGGGACATATTTTGTTTGTAAATATCTTGCTTGTGTTGATTAACGTAGTGTATTTAGTTTTGGTCTGACACACCTTTTGCATGGAAACAGCTCGCACATATTTTATCAGTCGTAAGTTCTTGTTTGTTTGTTTGTTTGTTTGTTTGTTTGTTTTAATTAACGTAGCTATGTGGACGACCGTGTTCGCATATGTTTACGTAGTGCGATTAGGAAGCGTCTCTCGGAGTTATGTTGTGTTTCAGAAGTAGGACTGAATTAGTATAATCATGCAGTAGATTGGAGGGTAAATTAATCTTGTAATATTTATTATTGATCAGATTCAGTGAGTTCATTGCCGTTGGAGCAATGGGAATTGAGGCGAGGAGCAGTCAGCTCTCTCGTAGGTTTTAATATTTTTTAATAGTTTGTGAGGATCTGATTCAGCCGACCTGTGTGAAAAATGTTATGTCATTCCCAGCAGTGTGTGTGTGTGTGTGTGAATTTTATTGGTCATTACAAGCGGGAATTTCAGCGTAGACTGATTTCTGTCAGCTTGGTGCCAAGTCCATATGGTTACCTTGCGAGGACATATGTGGCTATATCGATTAAGATCTTACCATATGTTTATGTGGTTGAGATTTGTTGCTGTTGATTCTACGAGATAACGGGCAGTTGGTCATGTTATTTTTACACACTGGGGCTGGACGATGACAGAGTGAGGAAGGGGGAAGCTGTTTCACAAGGCGGGCTGAAAAGATTGCATCAAGGTTATTAGGGGAGTGCTTGTTGGCTCCTTATTTACTTGAAATTCAGAATAAGAACTGATCAATGGTAAAAATTGTTTAAATAAATGGGAGTTGCCTACGAATCACTATAATCTCCGAAGCGTTAGCTTAACATGCATTTTGTTCATATAAAGTAATCTCAGCCGGTGAGGCTTTTGTTGTTGTTGGTTACATTCCATGTTTATGTTCTGTATTAGTGACCCGTGTAGTCACGTGCGATGCTGTCTTTTCCTTGTTTGTGTATTGAGCAATTGGCCGGGTTGACAGCTCATTTGTCAGATGCGTCATTGCATTGAAGGAGGGTCTCGAGGGAGATTCCTGTAAATATTAGTTTTTAGATTGTGTGTCAGCATTAATTTTTAAGGGTTTTTATAAGTGTTGTGTCCCATATCCGTAAACGTTGATTTACGAGATGATTGTTCGTAAGCGTCGTGGCTGTTACCCGATGTAAACGAACAGTCATCCAAGTACTCATTCCTCGTAGTTAGTCATTACGCGTACATAAAATCCAATGCAAGTTAGTGGAGCTTGGATCCACATTTTTTATAAGGGGGAGATCCGTCTGACTCCTCAACTTTTGATAAATATTTCTGTCAAGGGAAGATTCAGGGAGGAATTTTATCATTGTTGTTGTCTATATTCATTTTATTTGCTCTAATAGTCATTAAATTATGTTATTATTTTACGTCTTGTCACTTCCTTTCTTAATTATAGTTTTAATCCTATGACCCTTACCTCAGTAGAGCATGTTGTTTGGCGAACGTAAACATCACACTATGAACTGAGCGCGACCCCTTGATCAAGATTTCCTGCATATAAACACTGCAATACTGAAGGGTTCAATGGGTTTTATAAATCATTTAATAAAAAAATTGGCATTCAGTGTAAATCCAAAATACCTGGCCTAAATCCGCAATATGATCAGTCTAATTCCGCACTAATTTTTATCTTCATATTCATCGAAAAAAAGGAAAATATTATTTAAAAAACTAAGAAATAACTAAGTCAGCAACTCAATACAAGCACTTCTGTGACACCAATGAATCAATCCCTCTCCCCCCACCCTTCCCAATTCTCTTCATTTTCCTCTCCTATTCCTCCTCTTAATAGATCAGACCTGTGCATACTAGTGAACGTTAGCGGGATAAAGTCCTTGATCCTTATTATGAATCCTCTGAATATAAATTGATTAATTAATTAATTCTTGATAGAGTAGTGACTATTCCTGTTGAGCCCAAGATAGCGGGATCGAATCCTGGCACAGTCAGTTGGCATTTGAGGGTGCACAAATGCGTGGGAGCCGGGGCGAAATTCCAGCAGTCCGGCGTCTCTAAACCCTTCAGTTTTTAACAGGGACGTGACATTATTATTTTGTTCTGGAAGTTTGTTCTACTCCTTGTCCAGACGTGCTTGGAGCCTCAGGATGAATTTCTTGTGCTTTACCCGGAATGCCTTCGAACACTTTTGTTTTCTGAGGTGCAATTTTCCTTGACCATCAATGAGCTCCTAATTACGGCAACAGATCTAGATGCTTGCCAATGGCTCACTCACAGCGCTCCTCTTCAATCTCAAGTTATGAGGTAAGGGCTTGCCTTTATCACGACGTCATCACGAACTACGTACAACACTCAGCTACAGGTTTTCACAATTTCATCAGCAGATGGCAGCACTTTTCGTTCCAAATTCGTACCCAAGGGAAATGAATACTTCACTCAACACAACTGGTGTGATAAACTCGTCTCTCACGCTGGGGTAACTCTGCAGTACAGGTTTATTTGAAGTACTGCGGGGTTAGCCGAGCTTCCCCTAATACTAGATTTCCCGCTTAATATAATCGGGCAGAATTGTATTTTTATTTTATTTTAATGTAGCCGATTTACCCTCTAGGTTTGTGGTTCCCACGGACTCAGCGAGGGAACTCACCACTACCGCCTCTACGGGCAGTGTCCTGGAGCTTGGAACAACTGGTCGGGGTGGATACAACTGGGGACGTGTGATCAGCACTTCGCCCAGGCGGCTCCACCTGCAAAGCGAACAGGGGCCTCATGAGGGATGGGAAGGGAGGGGAAGATTGGGATGGATAGGCTAGGAAGAGGGAAGGAGGCGGCCGTGGCCTTACAGTTGGGACCATCCCGGCATTTGCCCGAAGACGAAGTGGGAAACCACGGAAAACCACTTCGAGGATGACTGAGGTGGGAATCGAACCCCCTCTACTCACTTGGACCATCCGAGGCTGAGTAGACCCCGTTCCAGTCCTCATACCACTTTTCAAATTTTGTGGCAGAGCCGGGAATCGAACCCAGGACCTCCGGGGTGGCAGCTAACCATGCTGACCGCTACGCTACGGAGGCGACAGAATTTGTATTGACCTACTTAAGAGCTTTGTATGCTAGATCTAGGCAACACTAAAAAATGGCTTCTAATACTTCAATCTCCTCAGTTATGCCTCACGGGGCTGAATGTACATTTTCCAGCTCTCATATCTGATGTAAATTTATTGTCAGTGCCAGGAATTGCATCATAAGGTGGAGAGTGTGGTAAATGCTATATTAACGTAATACGCGCTTGCTTATATTAGAGGCTGTCAAACGGAAATTCATTCCTTCCTGCCCATAACTACGTATAAACAAGCAGGCTTGAGTTTGATGACAGGAATTAGCTATAAACACGCTGAGGGCTAGCTGACAACCCCAGGCCGCTCAAGTCCAGTCTCGGAGTAACCCAGACTCGTCTGGACTACCTTGCACTCATAGCGGCAAGGACGATGGTTAGCTTTAATCTTGTTCTTCTAATGAATGAAAATCCACAGCCCGCTTCCAGTTGACCAAGTAGGTCAGGAATGGAATGATTGAAGCCCCCATCTAGCGGCGAGGATATGAAATGTGCCGGCTGCCGAAGCCTGTCGCACTCCTCTGAAACAATGATTAAATGAATCTCAGATGAAATTAAATGATAGTGGATAGTGTTGCTGGAATGACATTTTTGACAGGGAAACCCGGAGTACCCGGAGAAAAACCTGTCTGCCTCCGTTTAGTCCAGCACACATCCCACATGGAGTGACCGGGATTTGAACCACGGACCCAGCGGCGAGAGACCGGCGTGCTGTCGCCTAAGCCACGGAGGCTTTGTCCTTATAATAACGAACAAAATGGAGTCTTACACAAGGAAGACTGGACTGGGCGATGGCCAGCTTTATTCTTGTCCTTCTAATGAATGAAAATCCACAGCCTGCTTCCAGTCGACCGACTGGGTCAGGAATGGAATGAATGAAGCCCCCATCTAGTGGCGAGGATATGAACTGTGCCGGCTGCTGAAGCCTGTCGCACTCCTCTGACGTAATTATTATTTTATAAGACAAGTTTTGAAATTAATGCTTTTCGGAATTTCCGATGACAGCCAGCACATGCTTTCTCGCGGTGTATGCGTAAAGCACCATAGCATTATATTATCATGGAATGAGTGTTTCAGCAGGTGCTAATATTTCCTGAAAAAACTCGGATACGTTTGGGTGTGTAAGTTGTTTGACGTCATCTTGGTGCATTAAATCGTGGACAAACGAGTACGATGGAAGTTCCGAAAATAAGTTTCGTTGTTTTATTAAAAGAGCTGATAGTACACCAGGTGACACACATAATTGCCACAAGAATCCAAACCCGTGGCAGGTACAATGATGGAAGGAGCGTCTGCAGATGAAGAATGACGCATGCGTCAAACGCCGACGAAATGAGAGGAGCAGCAGGCCGGTGTGCCCGATGTCATTCGAGTACAACTCACGATGGCAGACTGACGTGCACTGACAACGTGGTTGCCAATGGAAGTGCGTGCTGTTATCCGATATGAATGGGCACGTGGGACTAGTGTGTCAGTCATCCATGATCGTTCACAGACCCTGTATGGTAATGCGGTCATGTCGCGTCAAACGGTTGGTACCTGGGTGTTGCATGTTCAGTGAAGGAAGGCAGAGTGTGAAACATGAAGATCGAAGTGGGTGTCCTTCCACACCTACGAACTGAATCAACATTGCTCGGGTACAGTACATGGTGTTAGCGGACAGGCACATAACGGTGGCAGACGGAGCATCCACACTGCGTATTGGTTGTGCCCGGGCCCATCACATGCTCCATGTTGTGTTGGGTTACCGAAAAGTGTCCGTGGAAGTGGAGGAGGCTGTGCGACAATTCCTTGCATCGCAGGGCACCGACCTTTACCAGACTAGTTTCTTAAAACTGATTTCACGCTACGACAAGGGTCTCAATGTCGGTGGTGTCTATGTCAAAAATAATGCATATAGTTATGATGCCGGGGAGCGTGATGGCGCAGTGGCTCAGCTGCTCGTCATTCACGCGGACGGCCGGAGTTCGAATCCCGGTGACAGCGGGGTGAAATTTTCACCTGAAAAATCACGTGGCGCCAGGAAGGGCATCCGGTCTTAAATCCCCGGCCAAATCCAAAAATGAGCCTGGTTCGCTCCGGCAAACCCATTAATTGGGATAAACCAAATAAAGTTTATGGGGAGCGTGATGGCGCAGTGGCTTAGCTGCTCGTCTTTCACCCGGACGGCCGGTGTTCGAATCCCGGTGATAGCGGGGTGGAATTTTCAACTGAAAAATCACGTGGCGCCAGGATTGGCATCCAGCCATAAATCCCCGGCCAAATCCAAAATGAGCCCGGTTGGCTCCGGCGATCCCAATTAATTAGGAAAAGCCGAAGAAAGTTTTCTATAGTTATGATGCCATGGTGTACAGTATGTCAGTTTGACAATAAAGGGTTCCTGGGAAAAGTATGACGACATTTATTTTTGGAACTTCCCTCGTAGTTCAATGGTGAACTATCGAGCCTACTTTTTTTTAAGTGTAAGGTTAAATCCCTATTCCTTTAATTGAAACTATTTTGAATATCTACGTAATTAAGCTGATAGCACCGACTTTATAAAAGTTGCTCAAAATATGACTGAAATGTTGTGGCCCATTAGAGCAGTGCAGTATTTTCGAAATTGTTTCATTGCATGGAATCTGAGATATTGAGGGTTTACGGCTAAAATGCTCAAACGCTGAAATGTCGTCGCACAGGAATTCACACTTAACTAGATTAACTAACAGGCGCAAACTAGGTAAGTGTGAACACCTGTGCGACGACTGTGCTTGAATGGGATACTCCAACGGTTAAGTACTCATAACCTTAAATAGAAATCAGTTTGCATGGTCTAATTTTACTGCATTGTTTTGTAACTTAACTACGTATTTACACGTGCATAATATTCATACGTAGATTGCAAACATATAACACAAAATCATAGAATAGGCTAACCTTTTAAAATAACGAAATTCACTGCGAATCATAAATACTAACATTAACAAGACAAGCTATGCGGAATATATTTCTAAGTATTGGTATAATTTAAAACTTTCACTCTAGGGATCAGGATCTGATGATGACCGCGTGGTTTTCTCATTTCTACTGCAAGCAAATGCCGGGATGGTTCCTACCTTAAGGCCACGGCTACCTCCATTCCAATACACGCCTCAATTACAAATACACACACTAATACAGACACCACACTATCACACGTTATTAGACACCCACCCAAATACACAGGTATGAAATGACCACGGCGTCCAAGCTCCTAAATCCTATGTCAGAAAAAAGCAACATAATTATTTGAAGTTACATTAGTACAAACTATGAAGCATTCTAGGAAATATAGTCGGGTCTAGTAGCTTAGCTAGTTGAGCAGACCTTTAAACCCCAGGATTGAGTTTTCGATCCCGATTCAGTCCGATAGCGTATTGAATTCTCTCTTGAAACACATAATTCCGGCACCGCATTTCCTCTAAAGCCACAGGTGTTAAAAGGCGTGTCAATTTCTAACATTACAGTTATCTTATGAATTGTTATACCCAAGGATAAGCGCACATTACCTGTATGGTAGGTAGTTAAATAATAGGTTGATTGAATCCTCATAAAGCACTGCCATGGGTTATGAGGGTAGAAAAACCCGAAGTAGTAAGATACTACAATGAGGTGTACTAGGCAAGGTGAGGAGAAGGGTAGTTTGCCAAAGCTTTCCTCACTGAGTCAGAGCAATAGCACTAACCCTATGAGTAGAACCTTTCACAGCATGCACAGGCACTGCTGCACCCTGAAGGCGCCACTCATACCTCATTGGCTTCCAGATAACCACAGCCATCGGTGAAAATTCACAGTTTACTCTGGCTTAGAGGCACGTTGAGAAGCTCAAGGGAACCGGGAACTGCGAATGAACATAAAAATGCAGCTTCCTATATCCTACAATGTAAGATACATCAGGAAGCATTGTAGATATTTCCTTGACGTTTTACTGAAATTTAAATGCCACTTCAATTAATTTTATGTAGAGGGTTTCATCGTGTACTTTTCTGAATCCAGTAGCAATTATTCATAGAAAGATGAGCTCGTTGTTTTATAATTGTTCCCTTCATAAACCATTTTCACAGAAACTAGAAGATATATATTAAAAATATTTTATATTCATATTATCAGCTTTGTTGTCGCGGTGGTCCAGTGGCTAGCGTGCCAGACTCACGACGGGAAGTAACAATAAACCATCAGCTTTGTTTTGTATATGTCGTACAAAAAATATTCAGAAGTCTTTATTGCTAATGGAGAAACAAACTGACAACCACTAAACGTTTCACTGAAAAATTAAGAATTAATATATGATTTACAAAAATATTTTTCTTTCAGTTTTACTACAGTGGCTCAAAATCTGTTACAACAATATGTATCTGAAAGTTTTGCAACGTAGGGGAGACTCAGCTAAAACCACAATATTAAGGGGTTGATGGTGAACGCAATAAATTAAGGGAAAGGGTTCAAAAAATTAACATAGAAATTGAATTAAGTTACTACATATTTGTGACAAAAATTCAGTTCTTAAAATTTCATCTGACATGGGTCGTCTACAATATATCATTTAATACTTAAAATACCACTCTGCAGAAAATGTTTGTTTCAAGTAAGTTACTATGGAGTTGGATACACGGATCTCAACATTCCCTTTTTATGAGATCTCAAAAAATTAAACAAACCTCCTTATGAACAGTCATTTTTTTCTCCTGCTAGGACCATCTGCGCTACATTGTCTAAATCCGCAATATGGTACGTCTAATATATTGCTGCAATAGTACTACTACCGCGTAAATGCATCAACGAAATATATGAGATTTTATAAATAGGCTACGGTACTTCACAAGATCCATCACAGGTGTTCACGATTTTACCACTATGTAGGAGCAATTGTTATTTTGAAATTCATAGCCAAGGGAATTTAAATAGACTAGTTGACTCAACATAACTGGTGAGATGAACTCGTCCCTTGTGCTAGGGTAGCTTATCTCTGTAGAAAAAGTATATTTCAAGTAAGTTACAGTACTTACAGTGATATTAACCGCATTGTGGAGCTGCCAAAGTTTCCCTACAGCAGCTTCTCATGAAAAATGGAATATGAAGAAAGTAATTAATAGAAAAGTATTTCTATGAAAATTACTACTGTTTGTAGGAAACCAAAATATTCAGCATAGCATAGGCCTATTGAAACGCTCATCGTATAATGATCAATGTTATTTATATCGCAGGAAAGTTTCAAGCAGATATCTTCAAAGTTTCTGATACTGTAAATTATAGGTACAGTAGTACAATTTTCTATCGATTTTCATATAATGGTTCCTTTAAATTGACATACTGTGCATTATATGCTCTCGTACTGTGCATAGAAGATAAAGTCAAAAGGGAAATGTTTTAGAAGATAGTGCAATGGGTGGAACTAGAAGAGTTATGGAGAAAGCAGCACGCTGGTTGCACTGTATCAAGATAAGTGTGCATTTCAATTCCCAGGTTCCCTACAACTCTTCCTTGCTAACACACTGCAGCTTGGCGCATAATTTATTGTCCTTCTACTTCGCTCTATATCCTTTATTGTGAGCACTAAATAACAGGATAATCCGAGGTACCAGTTTGGTTATAAGGGTTTTCATTTTACTTGTGTTGGAGATGAACAAGACATTGTCCTACTTACACATGGAGCGCAGGGAGAACGAAGTAATATGTTACGTACAGAGGGCAAAGTTAAAACTACGGTGCTGATATTTATCATCCACCATGTGCTGGAGGTGGGTCACTGCAATAAAATTAAGCTAGGGTCAATTATCTTTCAGCACGAGTCAATGGTCCTCGTTTGGGGGAAATCGCAGTAATAACTAGAACAGGGCAGATAAATAACAATTCATTCTATAAACTGCTTAATTATCAAATGTCATAATTTCAGCTCAATTGGCTGCCTGTTCTGAGGAAAATAAGAACTTAAAATGTTAATATGACGAAGATACTAAAATTTTATTTTCGGAATTTGGGCATAGTCCATATCTTCTTTTATACCCAATAGCTGAAATCCTGCGTTATGACACATGTCCATGTTGCTATTGTGTCTCAATATCCACTATGAACTCAAAGCCTTATAGTATAACGCTGTTACTTGTAAACCAAAATATCCTGATTCGTAGCAATGAGCGTTAAATTGCGCACCACGACTGCGAAGGTGAGCTCCAGCAAGTCCAGAGATCGTAGGTTCAAATACTTGCACTGACAGTGTTTGTACTGAGTGTTGTAGCCTTCCGGGCTCCTCCTCGACTCTCCCCAGGAGATAATGCCGGAAGGTACCTTAATTAAAGTTCCAAGGCACCTTCCTCAATCTCCGACCCTAATAAATGAAGATACACACCCTACTATAGGTCACCATAGAAACACAGGTTATCAGACAAGTCTAACTTGCAAATAAGCACACGTGGTAGGTTATTAATGAGTACTAACCCTACCAAAGGGAAGATGATGAGAGAGGAAAGGAGGTGGATTTACGAGTGGAAACTAGTATCGGTATAAAGGTAGAGAACCCAACACAAGACAGAAGAAAAATATGGATTGAGCAAACGGTTCTACTTCACAAAGCTAGTGAAGTACCTAAAATGTGTGGGGACCTGTCTACGGCTAACGGGGAGTGCAGCGAGAGCTGGGGTCGCCTGCAAGCAATCGCTAAGTGCTCTTTCCCTCCCGAGCATATATGCCGGTACTATGGGGAAGGGTGATACCCTAGCAAGGCCAGGTATGCCAAAAGGAAAGGACCTAGCCAATTTTACTTCGAAAGGGTAAGATTTTAGAAAGCCTCTCTAAATGCTAAAAGACTTTGAATTTGTCGTGATAATTTTGTTTCTAGACACTTGGACCTCTGACAGAAAGGCCGAATGCCCCCAGAGTGGGAAGCGATAAAGCAACGTTATTGCTTTTAGAAATCGTTTTATTATTATTAATAGAGACTTCAAGAAAGTACCAATTGTCGCATGCAAAGCAGGCTAAACTCGTACCCAGCAGGGTACTGACTAAAAGTTTAGAACAGAAGAAAACATCAGGCGTAACTTAAACAAAACCAACATTTTGAAAGTAGACCACAAATCAGAGAGAAAATCTCTACAAGTAGGAAGCTGGCGGAGCAAGCTATACTTGCCTCAATGGTTTGCTAGAATTAGCCAAGATAGCTGAATGAAACTTTATAAATGTTGTTATTGGAAGTTTCGTTTTAAACGCAACAAGTGGTAAAGTTTTATTGATTCAGAGATTGCCTTTTCTATTTTGAAATAGGAGAATCAGGAAAGAGAAGGTCCTGCCTAACCGTGATTCTATCAAGAGAGATAAAACGGAAAACAATAAAGAATTTATTTAACAATTGATAGAATTTGCAAAAATTAACAATTATTAGATTTAAAATTTAATTTGAGTTAAGAACAATTTAGCTGTTTTAAGCTAAAGTAATAGATTGTGGTTTTAACAACTTGGAAGTCAGAGACCCCTACTTGTACAAACCGCTTACAAGAGTCATTGAGCAAGCGTATGATTAAAAGGTTTTTAACCTGTTAGGTTAATTACAAAGGATTACAATTTAGTATAACATTTTGTTAAATTGGTTAGGTAGAACACCAAAGAGTATAATGCCCTTATTGCAAGCGAAAAGGCTATAAACAAATAGATTAAATTCCTGATAGTAACAGGAGGAAAAAGGAAAATTACAAGCGGAGGTTACCGCTATTATTTAAGCAGAAGTTAACAAATGTTATATTCAAAAGGGTCAGGTCGAATTAACGAAGCCTGGAGCAAACGAATCAGGTACAAAAGTTTAATTATTAGAAAGTTAACAATTCTGCAGCTCTAAATGGCGCCTAATACATACCGAGTGTAAAAGTGCTCCGCAAGTCACCAGCCAAAACAGCCAGTTAAGTATCATTTATCAGTGTCCTCAGTGTGCTTATTTATTTGAACAAGCTTTTGTTGAGTGATTAATATAAAAGTATGACCCTAAAGGCAGTAAACGAGCGTGTGAGTAAGTTTGAAAAGCGGATGGCTGAATTCCAAGCTCGCTTGGAACAAGCTATGGAGGCCTCCACGATCAGTGCTACTAACCCCAGCGACACCCTGAATGTTCTCGCGTCAGACTTTAAGGACTTCCGAGAAGTAATTACTGCGGAACTGGACGAGATGAAGAAAGAGGTAATCCTCGTCCAGGAGCATCTCGAGAAGCAGGACATCCGGCAAGATGAGGCAGAGCAGTACAGTCGGAGAAACTGCCTTCTCCTCCACGGAGTACGTGAAACTCCCAACGAGGACGTCTACGCGAAAGCAATCGATACACTCTCAGGGAAACTAAATGTGACTCTGCAAATGGACAGTATAGACCGATGTCACAGACTGGGTCGCCAGCCAAGTACTGCTGCAGGAATCGTGGCCTCAGGGAGTAGGCCTATAATAATAAAGTTCGTACGATACCACCAACGAGATCGTGTTTGGCGCGCCAAGCGACTGCTCAAAGGCACATCACTGTTAATAACAGAATCCCTTACTGCAACTAGGAAGGACATCTTAAGAAAAGCACGGGACTTTTGGGGATTACGTAATGTATCCACACAAGCGGCCGAATTGTTGTCCACCTCAACAATGGCAGAAAACTAAATATTAACACACCTGCGGAACTAAAGTTGCACATTAATAGGCTAGGTGAAGGAAATGGAATAAGTTCATAGAGATGTGTACTAGAAGTTACATTAGGTTTGTGTGTGTGAATGATTGTGTGTGTTTAGTATTTAGGCAGTCAGCAGTTTCATCAGGAAGTCGAGGTACCGTTACGGTAAGTTCTTGACCTTGTGAGCATGCCATTTAGAAATAGTTCTGCTGTCCTTGTAGGAGCCAATTCACCCTCGGGCAATGACCGAGGCTCGTACAATAGAAATTCTCCCCTCCCTCCACCTTCACCAGCGCACGCTGGTACTAAGTTAAAGCAAGCATTTTCAAACTGTCCTAGAACCTTACATTGCTGCCACCTGAATAGCCAAAGCTTTCCAGCACACATAGATGAGATTACAGCAATATTCTGTGAAAACAATGTTCATGTAATAGGAATATCTGAGAGTTGGTTGTCTGAATCACTTCCGAATTGTGTGGTTCAGCTTGAAGGATATAATCTCCTTCGCCATGATCGAGCCGATAGGATGGGAGGCGGTGCTGCCGTTTATTGCAGAGATGATCTGAAAAGCAGGGTTATTTGTTCATCATCGTCCGTTGAG
The DNA here is from genome assembly GCA_946902985.2 of Meconema thalassinum. Classification (NCBI taxonomy): domain Eukaryota; kingdom Metazoa; phylum Arthropoda; class Insecta; order Orthoptera; family Tettigoniidae; genus Meconema; species Meconema thalassinum. The sequence goes on from OX336389.2 coordinate 1,194,153,224, forward strand.
ATACTGAGGACGGAGTTCATGTTTGTTGAGGTAACACTGAGTGAGCTGAAAGTATTGATAGGTATTGTCTATCGCCCACCTACTGTATCATACATTTCCGAGTTTGAAACTAGTCTGCTTAATTTGCTGCCATCTTACGAACATGTCATTATTTTAGGAGATTTTAACACTAACTTACTAACCAAAACATACAAAGCAAAGAAACTTGAAGATCTATTTTCCTCCTGTGACATGACGATACTTCCTCTCGAGCCAACTAACTTCGTAAGCACAGTAAGCTACACTTCACATACACTAATTGATCTCATCATAACAAATAACACACAGCAAGTAGTGACTCATGGTCAAATACCAGTGCCGGCTATATCCACCCATGACTTAATATACTTAGCGTATTCGCTCCGCGTTCCAAAGTACAGGACTAAATATGTTACATGGAGAAATATAAAGGACATAGACCCGGTACAACTGAAATATGATGCCTACAGTCTCCCATGGAACGACATATTGAGACTGGACGACATTGACGAAAAAGTAAACAAGTTTAATCTATTAATACATGCACTTTACAACAAACATGCGCCCAGGAGAAAGATAAGGATTTCTCGTAAACCTAAGCCGTGGTTAACTCCGGAAGTCAAGAAAATGATGTCCCGTAGAGATAATCTTTTCAGACAATACAAACGTTCTGGTCTACCAAATGATTTTGAAAAGTACCGAGTACTTCGAAACCAAATTAAGCAAACTGTACGTAATTTTAAATTTAAGTATGTTCGTGATACAACCTGCCGACTAAACACGGCTAGAGCGTGGAAACAACTCGGTGCTTTGGGCATAGGAAAAAACCAGGAGCAACTTCCTATACCTGACATTCCACTAGACGAGCTAAATGCATATTTCACGGATGCAGATATTCAATCCAGCCCAAATAACGCTGCCAGTCACGGCCCATCATTTCCACCAACAGATCGACCCAGCTTTGCATTTCGTAACGTCAGCACTAATGAAGTTAAGAGAGTGTTGTATTCCATTAGATCCCAGGCGAGCGGGATTGATGATATACCTATAAAATTTATACATTACATTATTGGTGCTGTTCTCCCCATTCTCACACACATTTTTAATTACTGTTTAAACAATGGCACACTGCCTTCTATCTGGAAATACGCCAACGTGATCCCTCTTCCTAAGATACCTTGCCCACTGTTACCGTCCGACTACCGCCCTGTATCTATTCTCCCTGCTCTCTCCAAAGTACTGGAACGGTTAGTACAAACTCAAATACTGGAATATTTGAACACTCACTCTCTACTTGATCCACTCCAGTCTGGTTTCAAGAAGGGCCACAGCACAGCTACTGCCTTACTTAAGGTGACTGATGACATCAGACAAGCAATGGACCAAAGACAAGTAACAATACTCACACTCCTCGATTTCAGCAGAGCATTTGACACCATAGATATACCGACCCTATTGAAGAAGCTAAAATCCCTTCTTGGCTCCGAAGCCATACATTTTTTCTCTGCTTACCTAACGGGTCGAAATCAGCGTGTGATTGTACAGGACACCACCTCACAGTGGCGTCAGAAAAAGGCAGGAACCCCCCAAGGTTCGGTCCTTGGGCCCCTACTTTTCGTGCTCTACAGTATATCAACGATATCTCCTCCACAATTAACTATAATAAATATCATCTTTATGCAGATGATCTCCAAATATATTGCCACACTAGTATCAACAATATATCAAATGCAATAAGGGACATAAACACTGATATCCATCAACTTAGTGTATACGCCGATGACAACTCTCTCCTGCTCAATCCTAAGAAAACCCAAACCATCATCATCGGCTCTCATAAGTTACTAAACTCATTAAAAAACAACTACGTTGTGCCCCCAGTATCACTGAATTCAATCACCATCCCCTTTAGTAAAGAAGTAAGGAACCTTGGGTTAACCTTAACTGAAACTCTTGACTGGTCACCACATATAAGAAATACACGTAAAAAGATATACGCATCCCTTCACCCACTCGTGCGCCATAAGAATATTTTACCACTAGACATTAAGATTAAACTCATCCAGACACTAATACTACCAATTCTAGACTACTGTGACATCGTTCTCGTTGACGCGACTCATGGACAAACAATGAAACTCCAACAAGCATTGAACTCTTGTCTTCGGTTCGCATTCAATCTAAGATACGATGCCCACATAACCCCAAGCTACCGTGCTCTTTCATGGCTTAAACCTGATGAACGCCGTAAATTTCACTTGTTGACATCCATCTATCGATTTCTGCATGAAAACACCCCCACGTACATGTCATCAAAATTTAGTTACTTGTCCTCATATCATAATCGAAGCACTCGATCTGGCTCTTCCCTCGCCATCCCCGTCAACCACTCATCCATGTTTAACCGCTCTTTTGTTGTAGCTGGGTCTCGACTATGGAATTCAACTCCTCCCGATATCAGAAATTCCACAACAATAAATAAATTTAAGGCCGCATGCCGAGATTACCTGTTGAATACTGCTGATTGCCCCGTGTGAATGGTGATGGATGATAGGACGTATGACTGAGCTAGGATTATATCTAGGATATTATAGTAAGGTCTGTGACATTGTGATTATTATTATTATTATTTGTATTGTTATAATTATTACTATCATTATTCATGTGCCCTTTTTACTAATATTAGTAATGGCATAATTAATTTATTATCATCATAACGTTTTTTGTATTTTCGAAATTGTCATAAGCTATGTACTGGTACCATATTTCGTGGTTAAGTGTAAGAGAGGGCCATGAGCCCTAACTTCGCCACTACCGAAGACATAAATTAAATAAATAAATAAATAAATTCCTGAGCTAGCAGGATAAGAAAAGAAAGATTAATAAGTAGTTTCTATAAATACTAATATTTAAGCGGAATTTAAAGAATTACAAATTCTAATGCAGCAGGTCACACTTTGTGAAGTCTGGATTACACAAATTAGATAACTATTTTATAATAGGAAAAAAAGTAGAACTCCCTAGTTTTAGAGGGGAAAAACAATACATATTAAAATGTGGGCTATAGCCACATATATTGAAGCAGAGTGAATACATTGTAAATGGAGCAAAAATGGGAGGGCGCTTAATTTTAAACGAGGCCTCATCGAGAATTACTAAATAATTAAATTTGCTAGTAAAAGGTATTTGGTATAAAGGAGATAGGGATTATAGTTCTGGCCAATTTTTATTGCTCTCAATCGAACGCGGCACGGTAGATAGTTGAACTGACACTGTTTTGCACTAAAGTCTGTTGATAGGTGTTAAGATTTTCACTTTTGTAGCACTGAAAGTTCATAGAACAAGAGAAAAGTTATTGCAGTTTATGGAGATACTTGGTCGAATTTAATCATGTTTTGAACGTTGAGCATGTTTTAAGTTGCAATGGATAGTTCCAGCTAACTTAGGTTTTCAGCAATTTGACTGTATTGGTCGTTGTGCTTCACGGCTTGAAGTTTTATGGAAAATTCCAGAAATGTAATGACAGTTAGATGGAGCGGTAGAAATCCCTCGAAGGCAAGTTAAGTTTTAGAAAGTTATTAATGAGTTTTGACAAAAATCCCACGGTGAGAGAAAGAATCTCTTTTATATCGTACATGAAGTACTAAATTTCATGTTCGAAAATAAGCTTTCGTTATCTTGAGCATGACAGAAAATCCCGCGGTGGCTGTTATTGCACAATATTAGAAAATCAGAATAAATCCATTGAAGCTTTGCAGTTTCGATTAAAAACTCATCAAAATGTTTAAAATCACTGTACTTAACTTTGCATGTTGAGCAGGCAATGGTTCCTGGTAAAAGTTATATTAGAAATCAGACAAGGCGTCGATTTTAAAATTGCCTCATGGAGACAGGAGGCTGGCCTCTAAGAGGGAGCACCAAACTGTTCACTTGACGACTGGACTAGAAGTGAGAGCGAGCAAAAGCGCACACGACAGAGCTAGGTAGGCAAGGGGGAGAGGGAAGGGAAACAAAAGAGCTTATGACAGAATGGGAAACATTGAAAAAATCAACACCCTGATACAAAAAATGTTATTCTTCCTGGAGCAGTGTCTTCAAGGAGATGCTAGCTGACGACGAAGACGACGTCTGGTGGCTCGGTGTGTAAGTCCTCTTGACTCGAGGAGTTTGAAGAACTTCAGCGGGTAGCCGCAAAATGCCGCTAGGTAGATTCCATGGAAGATACACATCTAGAACAAACTTATAAAAAACTTAAGCGCGTGTACGGAGCAAATAGAATACAGAAGGTCGCTGTTGGTGTCGGCAAGGAGGGAAATTAGTAGTGGGATGATGGGAAAGCTGTCCACTAACTTATTGAACCCTCCTCGTATTTGCCCCGAACCTGATATCTTGCTAACCAATCATGGGATTTGAACATAAAGGGTGTCCTAGCACTCGTAGAGATGCCCCCTACTTTCCTATAGGCTCTTTATTTAATTAAAAGACCAAAACTAAAAGGTCATCCGCTTTTAATATCTCGCGAACCAATCATGGGATTTAAACATATGGGGAGTCCTTGCACTTGCAGTAATGCCCCCTCTTTTCCTATAGCTTGTGTTATTTAATTGAAGGACCAAAACTAATAGGTCATCCGCTTTTAATATTTCCTAAACCCATGGTTGGATTTGAGCTTATGGGGTGTCCTAGGAATCGTGGCGAACCCCCCTTTCCAATGGACGTTTTATTTCCACTCTAAAATACTGCTAGGTTGTAGGTTCTGCTCTACTTAGGAAGTTGTGAGCCCCTGCGACCTTGGAATGGAAGGAGTCATGCTAGGAGGGCGTGCTTGGATTCGTTTTTTTTTTTCGTCTCGTTGCGCTCTTTACGGGAATGTTGGTGTCGAAAAGCCGAACATAGCGTTTTGGGTCTAAAAATGGGTTGTTGTGATTTTCCCTAATATTGCGAAAACTGAAAACGTGATGATGACGTGCGTGATAGTATTTTTTCGTCTCGTTGTCCTCTTTACGGGGATGTAGGTGTGGAGAAGGTAAAAAGCTGGAAACATTTCTTTTTGATGGAAAATGGTTTTTTGTGATTTTCCCTAATATTGCGAAAACTGAAAACGTGATGATGACGTGCGTGATAGTATTTTTTCGCCTCATGGTCCTCTTTACGAGGATGTAGGTGTGGAAAAGGTAAAAAGCTGGAAACAAGGTTTTTATGGAAAATGGGTTTTTGTGTTTTTCCCTAATATTGCGAAAACTAAAAACGTGATGGTGACGTGCGTGATAGTATTTTTTCGCCTCATGGTCCTCTTTACGAGGATGTAGGTGTGGAAAAGGTAAAAAGCTGGAAACATGTTTTTTATGGAAAATAGGTTTTTGTGATTTTCCCTAATATTGCGAAAACTGAAAACGTGATGATGACGTGCGTGATAGTATTTTTTCGTCTCATGGTCCTCTTTACGAGAATGTAGGTGTGGAAAAAGTAAAATGCTGGAAACAAGTTTTTTTATGGATTTTTTTGTGATTTTCCCTAATATTGCGAAAACTGAAAACGTGATGGTGACGTGCGTGATAGTATTTTTTCGTCTCATGGTCCTATTTACGAGGATGTAGGTGTGGAAAAGGTAAAAAGCTGGAGACAAGTTTTTTTTATGGAAAATGGGTTTTTGTGATTTTCCCTAATATTGCGAAAACTGAAAACGTGATGATGACGTGCGTGATAGTATTTTTTCCTCTCGTTGTCCTCTTTACGGAGATGTAGGTGTGGTAAAGGTAAAAAGCTGGAAACATGTTTTTTATGGAAAAGTGTTTTTGTTAATTTTCGAGTTATTTGGTAAACGAATTAGGCGATTTTTATGACGGGCATGTTGATGTATTTGTGTCGTTGTCCTCTTTACGGGAATGTAGGTATGGAAAAGCCGAAATCATGGTTTCCGTCATTTATCGAGATCGTTGGGAAAAACGGGGAAAAAGTAAGAAACCAGATTTGAAGTCACGTTATGTTAAGCGCTATGATGTTGGTAAAACACATATGCATTATTATTATTATTATTTGACATGGCTTCACTGGGCTCACACGCAGAGAAGGACTTGCTTGATGAAATCAGAAATGAAAGCATTGAGACTGACCCACGGCGAGCAAGACAAGACAAGGGGTCTTATCATCGTACGTGACTTGCAGCCAAAGAGAGAAGAGGCAGGTGTCATTATACAGTGTGCGGCTTTATACTGAGTATGTCATAGCCTTGGTTCATCATGGACTTATCATGCAACGCAAAGTTTGAAACGATGGGGGGGTGTATAACATCATGATAAAAGATTGACAAGGGCCTGAACAAAGAGGTTATTGGACATGTAATAAACAAAAGGATGGGGTTAATGAAAGGTAATGTAATACATCTTTTTGGAAAGGGATTTTTTCTAAATAACTAAAAAAATAATAAATAAATAAATAGGGTTTTATTACAAAAAATTATGTTTATTGACCCATGAATTAAACGTGGAAGGAAACCCTAACCACTTTACAAAATATTTTGCACCTTTGACTTTAATTACTCGTTCAATGAGATAATCATTGGGATATAATGTTTTTGCACTTCTTCATAATAGAATCATCCTTGAATGAGTTGACCGCTCTGATCTTCTAAGAGATACGTCACTGGTTGACCTAGCTTGACTTGGCGAATTTAAAAAATTTCTGTCGACCATTGTGGAGTATACGATTTTGAAATCACACTTCTATGTTTACTGATGCGAACAAAATCTCCAATTTTAAGGCGATGTCGCCTTGGGTCTACCCCTTTTATAGGGTTAAACAGTCTATTGAGTCTGGGTAGGTTCTTGGTGACGAGGCGAGGTTTCATGCCGATGGTTGAATGAATGGTGTTGTTGTAGCGTGACACAAGTTGAGGTAACCAGTCTATCCATCGATAGGAACCATGTATTGTAAACTCTTTCCGCATATAACGTTTAAATGTTCGATTGAAGCGTTCAACTACGCTAGCTTTGAGATTGCTATAGGTGGTGTAATGGTGAATATCCTTAGATTTGAGAAAACTGGAGAAATCCTTGTTGAAAAATTCTTTCCCCTAGTCGGTTTGAAACAAGTGAGGTTGACGTTTTGATTGTTCAATAATATGTTGAAAGGCCTTTGTGACTAAGACACCAGTTTTATTTTTTACTGGTTGAACAAAAGCCATTTTGGAATAGACATCAATGACTGTCAACATATAGCGTACACCGTCGTTAACGTTAGAATAAGGTATCATTTCAACCAGGTCTGCCTGCCAAAGTTCATCGATTCCTTTGGAAATGACACGACGACGTTCATAAATGCGTCGGGCTGGTTTATGCAATTCATGAGCAATGCCCACTTTGATGGGGGATGGCTTATAAGATAAGTTTAGCATCTCGGAGTTGTTGTTCAATGTGGGCGATTTCTGCCTCATGTCCAGCGTGACCAGCTTGTTTTGATGCATGAAGCAAGTATAAACGCTCTACTAACTGATTGGGATTATTCCAAAAGGTTATATCTAGGTAGGGTTTTAATTTCTTAAACCTTACACCAGAGGCAGAGTGATGTTTTTGCTTACCAAAGATGTTAACAATGATGGGTTTTATATTTTTGGGATATATTGGCATTGAGCTTCTGAGAGGATTTATAGTTTCTTTTGTGAGCGTTGGTGTCTAATAAAATGGATTTATAGTTAGCAAGGTCCTCGGACGTAAAATCTTGTGGTGAGGGGGTGCCAGAAAATAGCAGCTTTAACAGACCTGGTGTTAATTTACAATTGATCTTTTTAATGACAGCTTTCGTACGAGCAAATTTAATGGATGAATCCCCAATTCTAAAACTATCATTCTCATAGCGAACACCATACGTGGTATCTGTCTTTCCAATAAATAGAATGGTCAGATACGGTTCCAGGGTTGCCCCATAATGTTTGATTAAAATGTATTTGAGTTGAGCTTTATTTTGAGGGGTTGCCAAGACTTGTGAAAACGGAGACGATGTGGAGGAAGACGGTGTTGCCTCTATGACGGAAGATTTTTGTTTGGTTTTTAGAAACTGTTGAAGGGGTGTGGATTTTTTTCTATCAGGAGTAAATACGCTTTCGCTTTCACTTTCACTTTGTTCATGTTGTTGTTGTTCTTCTTCTTCCTGTTCTTGATGTTCTTGTTCACTAACATTAGAGGAGGAGGAGGATTTTACCTGTCGTGTGGAATCTGTTTGAGTAAATTTTGAACTTGTTAAGGGTTTGGTTTGAGAGGTAGCAGCAGCAGTAGCAGCAGAAGCATTAGGTTTGAACCTCATGGGATCAACCGATGATGGAGCATGTTTTATCATGGGTAAAGGATTGACTTTTTTAAACGTTGCAATTCACGAAATTTATGTCGAATCGAATTTCGTGCCTCAATAATACGCTGCATGATTTGAACATGTTTCTTGTACCCTATGGCGTTCGCCATGGTAAAGGTAAAGACACACTAACAGGAAATGTCCAACCCTGGGTCTTTTTAAACAGAAATAAAATGATCAAACCCCAAGCGATAACGGCCCTCACATTGTTCACTCTGTTTATTTATGACCAAACGGGCATGGGGATGATGGTTCCGACACGAAGCACGCAATTGCGTGAAAGCTGTAAAGGACATATCTGGATTCACATGATCTTGAAAAATATGATAGAGATTTCTAGAGTCTTGGCGGAAGAGAACGATGAGCTTGGCATTGTCACGAATCAACTGTTTGGGGAGTTTGGAATAGGTCTGAGCCAGATAAAAACAATCCACTTGTTTATGGCGTCCCATACTAAAATACTCTTGAATAATGGTCTGTCGTTGAGTGGCAATATCATCAAAAATTATAATGGAATCTGGTTGAATGCGGTCTGGTTGAATGTCATCTTGAGGTAGGTGAATGTAAAATAGCCCATGGCTTCTTTATTTAACGAAGACATAATTTGTTCCAGATACACGTACAGAGGCTGGTACAAGGATTTGGCAAAAATATAAATATTTTGAAACCGTAGGCCATGATGCGCGGTAATAATGTTCAGCAAAACATTGGTCTTTCCACAACCCGAAGGCCCTACCATAATACATCGAACGGTAGATGGGAATAGGGTGCCATGACGTTTAGGTTCGCACACGGACAGTGATAGCTCTGAAACCAAATCAGAGACGGGCAAAGCATGGGGTTGTTTCATTAATTGCATTGTGTCGACGACTGATTTTTTTCTTGTGTGTATAAGGTTTATATATATATATATATATATATATATATATATATATAGGCAAGCGGTGAGTAGGATAGGTTAGTTAACGTCTATCACCATGGACGTGTTTGGGTGAGCTCGTGTAACCATGGCCACGGCCGCCTCTTTGTCAAAACAGTCACGAGAGGTGGCAACAAAAAGCTATGTCGATCGCAAAGTGCAAAGTGTCTATCACATGGCCCCGAGACTAAACGTTGAGGGCTATTCAGCCAATCATCATCGTATTATTGATGTGCAAGAACCTCGAGACGAAAATGATGTCTGCACGAAACGATATGTGACCCATCAAATGAAAAGGCTTTATAAATTTGTCCCATCTGTATTTTTAGTGTATCTCTCAAATCAAAAACTGGACAATTACAGAAACCATTCCCCACCACCACTGGTGAATGATGATCTTACCTATATGCTTGCTTCCGGTTTAAGTCTTTATCGATTGCATTATGATGGTGTAATTCATATTAAATATGCCATGCCTGATGAGAAACATTTAAAAATACAACTAAACGGTGATAGAGTGTTGGCCCACAACCATCAAATAGTAAATGTTGGAGATGAATTATCCTTTCATCTTATGCTTACGCTTGAGGAAAAGGAAGCTGGGAAAACGGTGAATGATTTTCCGCTTTATATAGAATTGGAATATTCTGCTATGAAATAAGGTTCTCTACGTTATTTGTTATCGAATGTTTGCTGTGAAAGGTTCACCAAGTAGCACCATGGTGAAAAAAAGATATGCCATGAACATGAAAAAAACAAATCTCAAAAAGAGAAAAAAGCCAGGTCGGAAACCAAGTCGATCTGCCTCACACCCAGTGTTAAAACTTAAAAAAACTAAAAAAAAATCTTTAAAAAAGCGGCTATCGAAAAAGCTTTACAAGCGGTGCGATTGTCTACAGCTCCGAAATCGCACCATCATGTATCGATAAAAAGAAAAGAAAGAAAGAAAGAAAGAAAAAACGTGGGCGAGTCATTCCTGTTGCTAAGCGTGGGGGTTTTTTGCCGGCTTTATTTGCAGGGTTTGCAGCTTTGGGGTCCCTTTTGGGTGGTGCCAGCGCTGTAGCGAAAACCATAAAAGCCGTAGAGCAAGGCAAGCAACAACTCAAAGAAAGCGAGCGACACAATAAAACGTTAAAAGCCATTGCGATGGGAGCTAGGAATGGCAATCCTTTAAAGCCAGTCTTTTATCCACAAGGTAGTGGCCTACCTTCTAAGAAAAAAAATGTCCATCTTCGAGAGCGCTTAAGGCAACTGCCTCGTCATGCCATGACCCATCAAGAAGTGAAAAGCTATGCCAAACAACTAAAGATTTCTCATTTTCGAGGTGTATTTATGCGAAATGAATTACCCAAAGCACCGTGGAAAGAAGAACGAGTCATGATGAATTTAGATGATGATGCAGGCCCAGGAACCCATTTTGTAGCCTATGTGAAACAAGGTTCCACAGTATGGTACTTTGACAGTTATGGAAATTTACCACCCCCGATCGAGTTGCTTCGTTATTTGGGAAACCGGGTAAAGATATTCTATAATGTGAATCGTCAACAAACCTTTGACAGTCAAGAGTGTGGCCGTTTGAGTTTACATTTTTATATAAGAGGTCGCGTTAAGCCAACAGTTTCATCATTATGAATGTCAACGCCAAGACCTTTACCGTGCACAGTCGCCGGCCTGAAGTGTCCCTGGATCCCCCCCATTGAATTGCATCCCGAACAATCCTATGTGCTAGGATTAATTTCTTTGGAAAGTTACAACAGAATTTACTATATTCAACTGGATATTAATGACAAATTTTATTATGATGATTATATGTTGAGACTACCCCCTGGAGGTTATACCATAGACGATGTGCATGAAGTCATTAGCGTGTCGATGATAAAACAATTTGGTGTCAAACCATTTGCGGATGGGACACACAAATTTGAACTTACAGCCAATACGAATACTCATCGCAGTCGTATTTTCTCTACGTTTAACATTGACTTTGAAACACGAGTTCATTCTATTGGTCCTTTACTAGGATTTAAACCAAGAGTGTTGGCAGCTCACCAACCCCATGATTCAGATTATCCAGTGAAATTCATCGAGGACCATCACATTTCTGTGAGTCGCAATATTATTAGAGACGTATTTACCAATCAAGAACAAAGCCATTCTCTGTATGATTTTATTGTCACCTCTCCTTGCGGCTATATTATTCGTGAAAACCCTTCAGTGGTTCTATATCATCCTGTGTGTGTCAGTGATATTAGTAATATTACCTTACGCTTAGTGAATAGAAACCAAGAACTGATTGCTTTGGACGCCAACACTCCTGTGACATACAAGTTGGTTTTAAAGACGCTATGAAATTTATCTATAAAGCAACAACAACGTCTACGAGGTCGGTTAGTTGGCCGCCGTGTATGAAACGGTTGACACGAGTAAACCGACAACGCTTACAACGCATTGGTTATACGTTACACCCCAATCATGAACAAAGAGCTGTTGCAAGTGTTAAATCCCATACATGTGGAAGATGGCGTCGTGCGCATTGATATGCATTCCTATCAACCTCAAGTAACAAGACTGAATAACAATGACGAGATTCAATTCATCATTAACAATCAAGATAATTTTACTCTACCTGATGAAAGTGTCCTTCAAATTGAGGGTAAATTGATGAAAGCAGATGGCAGCACACCCACAACGTCTGCGTTGGCGAATCATGGTTTGGCTTTTCTGTTTTCTGAAGTACGTTATGTGATAAATGATATAGTCATAGATATGACTCGAAATGTGGGCATGACTAGTCTTATGAAATTATAAGTAGGGTAGTGAGGCCGGTTTTATCGCACCCATTTTATTTGTACCCGACTGTACATGTTAAAATAATGAATATCTCTCGAACGCATGGTCCGATTTTGACAAATGAGGTGTCGTTGGACTCGAACTGACGTTCTCTTTCCTATGGACCACTCGTTATATTTTTGATTTTTTTTGAATTTTTTGTTTTCGAAAATAGGCGATAGTTTGAAAACCAAACAGGATAGAACGTTGTGCCATGGCTCAAACGAATGGTCTTTATGACCTTTATTTTCTATAATAAAACTTTTTTACTTTTTATGTTTTTTTGAAAACACTCGAATATTGAAATCCTATATTTTGGAAACTAGGAACTCTACAAAAAAAATTGTTTGACGTAAATCAATGGTCCCTACCCCCTCTACACCTAAAATAAATTTCAAGTCTCTAGAATGAAAACCTGTAGTATTGTGGTAGTGACTGAACTGTCTCACTTAGCAAGTGGTGAGCCCCTGCGACCTTGGAATGGAAGGAGTCATGCTAGGAGGGCGTGCTTGGATTCGTCTTTTTCGTCTCGTTGCGCTATTTACGGGAATGTCGGTGCCGAAAAGGTGAAATGCTGGAAACATGGGTTTTTCGGGGCAAAAACGTGATTTTAGACTTTTTGCTATATCTCGCGAACCAATCATGCTAAAGGCGTGTACGAGGGGTCCAAGGACTCGGGCTGACGTCCTCTTTGCTATGGATACTGTATAATATTTTTTTGAAAATGTTTGTTTTTGAACGTAAGCGATGGTTTGAAAACGAAACCTGATAGAACTTTGTGCCATAGTTGAAACGAATGGCCTTTATTTTCTTTATATTTTTATAATAAAAAATTATTTTTTTACATTTTTTTGAAAACACTGAAATTTTGAAAATCCTATATTTTGGAAACTAGGAATTATACAAAAAAGTTTGTTTGTCATCATTGATAGATCCCTACCCCCTCAACCAAGAAAATAGATTTCAAGTCTCAATGACAAAAAACTAGGCATGTTTTTTTATAAAGAGTGTAGACAGAAAGCCGGTAGCGCTTGGCGCGTGTTTCAACGAGGCTATGACTGACCATGGTGAATACAGGAAATGGCTATTTCGAGGGGGCGATGTATGGCCAAACGAGGGGTCGCTTTTCGATATTTTCTAATGTCGAACCAATGAAGGTGAATATTTCGAAAAACCATTATGGTGATCTTTAAAATAGGTTAGTAAACACTGACCAGTAACCAAATAAAATTCATAATGCTATGAGACGAATGAGACTAGCAGCCAGAATGAAAAAAAAAACAGAATATCTGCTCGAGAGGCCTGCCAGAAGCTTGGCTGGCTGGGTGACAGGATGTGACATGTTATCGCGTTTCAGGAATGTGGCCAGAGCAGACAACAGGCCAATGGAAAAGTACAGTGACGTAGAGGTGAGTTGAAGGTCGAACAATATCACAACGACGTCAGAGAAATAATGCAGTAAGCGAGTATGACTCCTCCCCGTACCATTGCCATAGCCAATTGCAAGGCAAGAGCAATGTTAACAGCTATGGTAAGAGGGACACAGGGCGAGGGGCTGGGCGAGGAGAGGAGGGCAGGGGGTATTAGAGTGTTGATCATGTTATGACACACAGTCAGTCATTACTGTTCTAAGCTTTGCAGTGTAAACATAGGCTGCGTCGTCTGCGTATAAAAGTGATTGCATTCGTGTGCTCAACCGCAGTTGGTGACTATATTGGATACATTATATATTTGAGGTAAGTGCGAGATTAACACTGTTTAGTTTATTTTAATGCTAATGAATGTTTAAATGATTATTGGTTTACCTTTTGATTTATGGACTGTTTTTATTTTGTTTGTTTTAGATAACCTATATACCTGTTGTTGTGGACAAGAGAGAGACAGAGAGAGGCAAACCATTTCACAGAAACCTACAAGACAAGGCAGAAAAAACAAGTTTTTTACAAAACCCACGTAAGATTTTTTAAATTATATATATAACCTGTTTAATTTTTTTATTTTTGTTTATGATAAATGCTATTTGGAATGGATATACTCATGGTGGTTTATTTTATTTCTTTTTAGTGTGTGTTGGAAAATGCTTGACCACTGCTGAAAAACCGAGAACGCGTGTGTTTGGAGCTATTGCTTACCAGGCAGTCTACGGCTGAAAACTGTGGTGAGATTGTTTCTTTTATAAAAACCATGTCTTTTTCCACTGCTACTGATACATTAACTTGGGAGCCTCTCGAGTCTTGTTTCAAGTCACGCGTTTGCTCTGGCCACGTGGTCAATGTTAGGGAGAGTTTAATCCCAAGAGAATTTGTGGAATCATGTTTCGAAATGTTTAAAGAACAAATTTGTACAGCGCAAAGGTTGCATACGGCTTTAAAGGTCAATACACAACTCGTGTGCGATTTCATCTATAATAACAAGGACGGTGAGCATAAAAAAAACATTTTATATTGGCAGTAAAATGCAAGAGCTTTTGATAGCCGATAATCTGAACGAGTGGTATCAATCCAACGTGATAAATGCCTTGCTATTAAAATTTGATAAACTGCAACAAGGACCCAGTGGTTTAGCGTTAGACAAAATTCATCATTTGCAAATCAACATTTGTCAATTCAACCTGTTGAATGCTGGGTCTAGCTTTATTGAAACACCACCAGCAATAGCTTTGAAAAAGGCTGTGGTGAATATTGAAAATGTTGATGATGATTGCTTTCTGTGGTCTGTGGCTGCGTTTTTTCAACCAGCACAACGTGACAGTAGTCGACCAGGAGAGTACAAGGCCAAGTTTGAAGAATTAAAACAAACTTTAAATTTGACTCGAGTATCGTTCCCTATGGACTTAACCGAGATCCATAGGTTTGAACAAGACAACCAGGACATTTCGTTCATGGTGTATGGCCTTGATGGTGATGAGATTGTGGGTCCTCTTTATGCCACAAAAGAACCGAAACGACACCACATTCATCTTTTATATCTGTCTTACGGAGAAGTGAATCACTATTGCCTCATTAAAAGCCTGAGTAGATTGCTAAGCAGTCAAATGTCCAAAGATCAACATAAGAAACATATTTGTGATCGATGCTTGCAATATTTTAAAACCCCTACGCTTTTGGAACGTCATAGGGTGGATTGTGTAACTCAGGAAGCGGTGAGATTGATATTGCCACAAGGGGACAAGGCTGTGTTAAAGTTTAAGGACATTCACAAGTGTGACACTGTTCCCTATGTGGTATATGCAGATTTCGAAGCACTCACCACACCCCTGGCGGGATGTGAACCAGATCACTCCATCAGCTCAACCACACCCATTCAAAAACATGAACCCTTTGCCATAGGATTTAATTTGGTGTGTGCCTATGACCCCACACAATCCGTTTACAAATACCGCGAGGGGCCAGATTGTGCCAGATGGTTCTTGGATGAACTTGTCAAGTTGGCTCATGATGTACAGGAATTACTGGACCACCCAGTACCCATGAGCCTAACTCCAGAACAGCAGCAGCAGTATGAGCATGTCACGACATGCCATATTTGCGAAAAGCCTATTTTAAGTGGAGAGGAAAAAGTCAGAGACCACTCGCACTTTACAGGGGAGTTTCGTTGAGCTGGGCATAGTAAATGCAACTTGAACTTCCCAGCTCCTCGTTTCATCAGTGTCTTTTTCCACAATCTGGCGAATTATGACATTCAGTTTTTGATTCGTGAATTGGGCCATGTCAACAAGGGCTCGTTTACCATTATTCCCCAAAACCATGAGCGTTTTACAGCCCTGACATGGAGGTTGAGCAACTTTAGCATTCGATTTTTGGATTCCTTTATGTTTATGGCATCATCGCTAGACAGCCTTGTGAATGGCTTGAATGAAGAGAAATTAAAAAATACTAGAATGCATTTTAATGATCCTGAGCAAATTCAATTGTGCATTCGGAAAGGTATATTCCCGTATGATTTCTGCAACAGCTGGGACGTGTTAAAGCAAAGAAAACTCCCACCACAAGAGAAATTTTACTCGAAACTAACACGCAGTACCGTTTCCGATGAAGACTATGCACATGCATGTCAAGTTTGGCGATTGTTTGGCATGAAGACGCTAAGTGAATATGCTTTGCATTACCTAAAACTGGATGTATTGCTGCTCACTGATGTGTTTGAAAAATTTCGTGAGTTGTGTCAACACATTTACGGTCTTGACCCGGCTCACTATTATACGAGTCCTGGGCTCTCGTTTGATGCCGCTTTAAAATACACTCAAGTGGAATTGGATTTACTCACTGACGTAGACATGGTTCTATTTTTTGAAAAGGGCATTCGTGGCGGCTTTGTATCACTTAACCAGCGCCATGCCGAAGCGAACAATGTCTACATGCCTGATTATTCACCAGACAAACCAGAATCGTACTTAATGTACTATGACGTGAATAATTTGTACGGTTACGCCATGAGTCAGCCTTTGCCCTATGGGAAGTTTGCTTGGCTGACAGACAAACAAGTGTCAGAATTTGATGTGAACATGGCTAGCCAAGAAACAGGCCGTGGATATGTGCTAGAAGTGGATATTGAATATCCATCATTCTTTGATGATGAACATGCCGATTTCCCATTCTGCCTTGAGCAAATGGTTCCCCCTGACAGTAAAGTGAAAATTGAAAAACTCATGGGCACACTTTACAACAAAAATCGGTATGTGCTACATATCCAAATGTTGGTGCAATGCCTCGCCCAAGGCTTGGTGTTGAAGAAAATCCACAGGGGTATTTCTTATGCTCAAAAAGCATGGCTTGAGCCATACATGCGACTCAACACAGAGCACCGACAAATGGCAACACAGCAGTTTGAAATTAATTTTTTTAAATTAATGTACAACTGCATCTATGGCAAGTCTATGGAGAATGTCCGCAAATACCGTGACATTAAATTGGTGAATGTCTGGGAGGGGCAGTGGTGTGCCCGGCGGTACATTGCCAAGCCAAATTTCAAATCGATCAAAATTATCGATGAGGATTTGGCTACTATTGAAATGAGTAAGACCAGCGTGACCATGGATAAACCCATTTACTTGGGTCAAGTCATTTTAGACGTTTCTAAATCGGTCATGTATCGATACCACTATGAGTTTGCGAAACGCCATTCTGAGGACGTCTCTCTTTTGTATATGGACACGGACTCATTCATTTACCACATTCGCCACTGCAACCCCTATGACGTCATGAGGCAACATAGTGACTGGTTCGACACCTCTTGCTATAGCGCTGACAACGTGTTTCAGCTACCCATAAAAAACAAGAAGGAAATGGGCGTTTTAAAAGATGAATGCGGTGATTCCATTATGATGGAATTCGTAGGTTTGGCTTCGAAAATGTATGCTTATCGCACACTCGATTATAATGAAGCCAAAAGAGCAAAATGTGTAGGTAGGGCAGTGGTAAAATCGCTACGTGTTAATGACTATTTAGCGGTTTTACGCACTGGCAAAGCTATGTCTCATACACAGTGCAGGATACAATCCAGCAACCATCATTTGTATCTTGTGGAACAGAGAAAACGCACCCTCGCCTCCATGGATAACAAGCGTGTGTGGGCTGATGACCTGCTCACCAGCCTGCCCTGGGGTTATGATCGCAAGGAGGAGGAGGTGTGATTGCATTGTTTAATCTTTTATGGGACATAGCTTTATGTAACTTGTAGATTTAGTATTTTGTAAGTATTGGTTTCTGTCATTGTAAATAGTAGATTTTGTAAATAGTGGCAACCCACTTGGACCTTTTGCTCTTTAAAAAGTTCTATGCAACCTTATTTTTTAAAATTTTTTGATTGGTGAATAGTTTGATTCTTTTAAGCTGTACAAAGTTGTGTTTTTTTTGTAAATATGAAATAAGTAAGATTTTTAGTAGCTTTTTTTCTTTTTTTTTGAAATGGTAAAATGGTAAACTAAAAAAAAGTTCTGTTTGGATGAGTGTGCATGTCGAGAATGTGCTTTTGGGAATAAATAAAGAGGTTGTGTTTGTTCCCAAAGACAGGTGTGAATGTATGAGTAGAGGGAGAAAGCTCGTGTGTATGGTTGACCAGAGCAAACACTGTGAGGTAGGGCTGGTGGGTGGGGAGGGGTAAATGGTCACTTATATACTCATTTTGTTTTCAATAGTTTTGTTTTCTTTGAAATGTGGCAGACAATAGACATTATTTTTGTAAAAACAGTCTTACCTGCAGTAGTCGTAGGCCTCGACGTTTCTCCAAACAACCATAAACACATTGCAGCATTATCAAGGTCAAGCACTTGCATCAACATCATTGTCAAATCTCAACTTTCGACACACACCAAATGGAAAAATGTGAAAACAGCAAAATGGAAATTCCATGTTTCCATATCACCAAAAAAACGCAAAACTCAAAACGGACATTTTTAAAAACTGGAAATGGTCAAGTGTGAAATTTGAAAATTCAAAAACTTCAAACGGACATTGTTTAAAATGTGTCATCAACAAACTGGAAAAATCCATATCATCAAAAACACAAAACTTGAAACGAACTTTTTTAAAATCTGTAAATTGCAAAATGACAAATGGCAGTGTGTGAATTCATCATGTGTGAAATGTGTAAAATGAAACATAAGCCATCAACATCACGATTTCTTAAAATTAAAAATAACAAAACATCGTGCTCTGGCATCCTTTGTTTTTATTTCATAGTCATAGTGAATTAACAAAAGAAAAATAGAATACAAACAAATCCCAATTCCTCACTCCTCAATGTTTATGTCCATGCATCATCAACTTTCCTTTCATAGCACTCATGACAATCCGGGCAGCCATCCTTTCACCCACTGAGGCATCACTGGATGTGAAACGTTGTTTAGCTTTCTTCAATAACAGTTTATCTGCCACATGTCTTAAACCAGGATGACTATGGCGATAAGGAAGGTCATGTTCCTTGCATGCTTGATCCAAAAGATTAATGGGTACATCACCACGTTGTAAACGTTTTTCAAGATGAGTTCCAGGGCCGCAAAAACGATAACCTGGAAGATGGATTTCGAAAGGTAGGTATTGAATCACTTTGTCAATGACGCCATTGCCAGTACAGGTCTGGCATATCCTTTTCCATCGATGGTAAAAAGGTTTGGTCTTCCTCCTCCTCTGTGGACGATGTTTGTGTTTGTTGTTGTTGTTGATTTTTCTCGCCATGACACCCGTGGAATGATTCAACAAAGTCTTTACATGGACTTTTATGACCGTGATACAGTTTCACTAGCTGGCAAGTCGCACACTGACGCATAGACGGTATTTTTGCCATGGCCACTTGCTTATGGTGATCGTAATCCGTACAGGGTTGCAATTCACTCAACACAGGGTCTTGAGTCCATGATTTTGGTACATGCTGCCAGATTTATTTCACTGCGTTGGCGGCCACATAATAAATGAACGACTTGGGGAGTGCCAAGAGTTCCTCTTTGGTAAAACTGTCTAGTTTCTATTTGCACACAAAGAACTTGCCGATGGCTTTGTCCGTAGCATTGCCTTTCTCCATGGTATCACGTGCTGTAGATGTTTACACGTCGCTTGTAGAAATCTCACTGGCGTCATTCACAGGTAAATCATGAGTTATAATTTTGTTCAACAACTCCCAGCAGGCATGGGTGGTTAACCAATGAAAGAGATGCCACGCATGCGATAGGGCTGTATGGGTAATGTTGCCACAGGAACAAGTATCCATGAGCGTTTGCAGGGAGGGGCAGCCCATCTCCATGAGGTCGATACATTGGCAGTAAGACGCCAAAAATGGTTGCAACCATTGACGTTTTTCATTACCTTTCACAAATACCACATTGGCCGAGGACAAGTGTGCTTTCATGACCACGTCCAAATATTTATAGGAAATGGTTCCCTGATTCCAGTCTAGTTGCCTATGATTTTCAATCCACTGGGTTTGTTTACGGTCTTTTTCACACAACAAATCAAAAGCATGGGGTGGTTTAAATAGCAAATGCGTAGCTTGCGATATCCAAAACGTGGTACAATCGATCATGGCCACTTGCTTAAATATAAATTTGTTGTCACCAATTTTAAACCCTTGGCAATCCACAATGAGTGTGCGCAACATGTTGACGCCTGCCTGGACCAAGTTCAACTGACGATCGACCACTAAAGTGTGATCATGACATGGACTTACCTGCCATGCTAGTTTCAAAATTAAGGTTAGCGTAGGACAGGGGGGCATGCAAAAATAAGAATTTAAGAATTACATCATTTTTTTATCATAACACGTCTTACAGGCTTTTGTCATTTTGGGATAAGGACGATACCAACTGATACAGCAGTATAGTCTCTTGTGTTTCTAATGTCCATAACACCGATGATGTCCCAATGTCTCTAAACTAGGCGTTTTTGATGGTGAGCTTCTCACCGAAGCACCATGGACACCATACGGTCCACACGTATCGTAACTTGTTTTTTTTTTCATCACCCAGAGACACAAGTGAGGGATAGCTTGAATGACAGGGTATATTTCCCACTTCCATTCTGCACAGGTAGGGGCAGGTGGGTGACCAGCGCTGATGTTCCTGCATGGGTTCATCGCCCTCCTGCCATTGGTCTATGATGATGGGACAAAAGGCACATTTCACTTCATCTCTTGTTTTTAAATAGTAGAATCCAGCGGCCGCCAAGGCTTGAGGGTTTATGAAAGGCACCGGCCACGTGGCAAAAGTCTTGAAACGTTGTTCCTCAGAGTTTAAATTCATGGATGTGACGTCTCTTGAGGCTTTAAAGCAAGACATGACTGAGCGGCTTGACGTGGGTTGAGCTGTTATTTATACACTTGTCACTTGGTTGGATAGTGGATAATAGTTGACTTGTTTGTGATGAATAATCAAACAGTAGGCCGTGGTATTGGCTGGTACATTGTCATGCGTTTCAAAATCTAGTCGAATGTCGATATTGGATGGCTTGACAGACTCTTCCAGGTAAGAACAGTCAAAGACAATCAGTGGCGCTCTTGCCTTAAACGCTTGGGGTAGTAGCATGGGGCCGTTCTCTTTTTGATAATACGACCATCGAAATTTAGAAAACAAGTCGTACAGGGGGCCAAACTTATTTTTTGAAAAATCCAAATCCAGTCCTTCATAGGGAAACACGGCTCCGTTGAGGAAAAGACGTGCATTTCTCAATTGCAGGTGATCAAATTGCGTGGCATCGTTGGTTTGTTGATACTTGCGATTCGTTTGAAAACCCACGATCAGATAGAGAGGTCTCTCTGTAAAGCGAGCTGTTTTTACAGACCAACTGTGTGTGTTGGTGGTGGGCAATAGCGGATACTCATGGAGTGCCCAGCTTCTAAATTCCATGGGTAGAGGCATATCTCTCTTTACCATTTTGAGTATGTCACGTTTCTTTGCTATCTTCAAGGGTCACATGAGGCACTTTCCATAGAAAGCGTTGTAGTTGAATTTTTTAACCGATGGGGGCATTGTCGGCTCCCTTGAGTGCATTATTATCACTCCTGTCTCTCACTAGATAAAGCACTTGCCTTGCGTTGACCACAATGCGTTGGTGATCTTCGGCAAAGCCTAAAATCAGTTTAAGAGGTAAATATCCAGTAAAGGTCCCATCGGTGTGTACCATCCAGTCATTGGTCGAGTCAGGACACCAACCTGCCATGCAAAGTGTTTTACCTTCTTCCTCACTATAAGAGGGGTATAGTTTCATGACACTGGAAATGCCCACATTTCGAGAACTATCCACCACGATATCGTTAATGACATACCGCACTTCAGAAAACAGAAAGGCCAAACCATGGTTGGCCAACTTGGATGTGGTGGGTGTAGAGCCATCGGCTTTCGTGAGCCGACCTTCAATCTGAATGACACTTTCATGCGGTAGGGTGTAAATATCTTGGTTGTTGATAACAAATTGAATTTCATAATTGTTATTGAGTCCAGGTGTTTGAGATTGATAGGAATGGAGATCAATTCTTACCACTCCTGGTTGCTCCTCGATGTGGTTCGCTATCTCTAGGATAGAATTCATCATGAGGGTTGACGTGGTAACCCAAATGCTGTAAAATCTGCTTGGCTTGAGATGTTAACGTGTATTCACGTGGCAAACAACTAACACCATTCCTAGACGGTGTTGTTGCTTTATACACAAACTTCATAGTGGCTTTAGCACCATCTTGTAAGTCACTGGTGAGGTAGAAACTAGATCAATGAGTTGTTGATCTCTATTGATCAGTCTTAATGTTATATTACTAATACTATCGACAGCCACAGAATGAAAAAGCACCACTGGAGGGTTTTCACGAATAATATACCCATTGGGCGATGTCACAATAAAGTCATAAAGCGAATGCGAAGGTTCTTGATTGGTGTACACTTGGCTAATAATATTACATGTCACCGACACATGATGGTCCTCAATGAATTTCACTTCATGGTCCGATTCATGTTTTTTGTTGGGCTCCAACACACGTGGTTTAAATCCTAGTAATGGACCAATGGAATCGGGGTGTGTTTTAAAGTCAATGTTGAAGGTAGAGAAAATACTGCAGCGATGAGTGTTGGTATTTCCTACAAGTTCAAACTTGTGCGTTCCGTCGACAAATGACTTTAAACCATATTGATTGATCAACACCACATAAATGTGTTCATAAATGTCATCGATCGTGTATCCGCCAGAGTTCAAGGTGAGCACAGAATCATCATAGTAAAACTTGTTGTTCACATTTTCACGTATGTTGTATATTCGATTGTACGTTTCAAGAGAAACAAGTCCTAAACCATAGGGTTTTTCACTCAATTCGATAGGTGGGTAAAAGTCTAGGCTGACTTCAAGTCAACGTCCATGCAGTGTAAACGTTTTACTTTCTGCCGACATACTGGTGGCGTTTTTGCTTATGCTGCGTCTTATATAAAAAAAATTAAACACAAGCGTCCACACTGTTGACTGTTAAACGTCTGCTCTCGTTTCACATTATAATATATCTTGATCCTATTTCCAAAATAGGTCACTAGTTCCATGGGCGGAGGCAAATTCCCAAAACTGTCAAAGTACCATACGATGGATCCCTCTTTGACATAAGCTACATAATGCGTTCCTGGTCCTCGGTGATCATCCAAATTGACAACAGCACATTCCTGTTTCCAGGGTCGTGGGGGTAATTGGTCTCGCATAAACACACCTCGAAAATGAGAAAGCTTTTGTTGTTTAGCATAGCTTTCCACTTGTTGATGCGTCAGCGCATGTCTTGCTATGGCTGAGATTTTTTTTTTAATATTTCGAAATGGTGAAATCCCAAATCCTTGTTGATAAAAGGCTGGCTTTAAATTGGCATTTCTAGCCCCCATGGCAATCGCTTCCATCGTTTCATTGTGTCGCTGACTTTCTTTGAGTTGTTGCTTGCCCTGCTGCGCGGCTTTAATGGTTTTCGCCACAGCACTGGCACCGCCCAAAAGTGAACCCAGAGCAGCCAAACCGGCAAATAATGCAGGTAAAAATCCCGCTCGTTTGGGGACGGGAATCACTCGCCCTTGGTTTGAAACCTGTCGCCGACGTTTTGGAATAACATGTCCCTGTGCTGCTCGAAAGGCTTTCCTTATGGTCAATACATTAATTTTTCTTTTTTTCTTTCGCAAGGGCTTGCCCACGAATGTCTTGAGCCCAGGCTTTGCCAAGGACAAGGTCCTTTTTTTAGTCTTTCTCACCGCATACCTTTGTTTCACCATGATGATAATGACCAACAACCTTTCACAAGAAAGTTTAAATCACAACTAACGTCAGATGGTTATTTCATGGCTGTATATTCCAATTCCACATAAAGTGGGAAATTTTTTATGGTTTTTCCCGCTTGCTTTTCATCCCATGTCAACATGAGATGAAAGGATAATTCGTCACCTGCATTGACCATTTCATGGTTATGGATCAACATGCTATGACCATTTATCTTTATTTGTAAATGGTTCTCATCAGGTATGGCATATTTGATGTGAATGGTCCCAAAATAGTGTAATCGATAGTGGCTTAAACCCGAAGCAAGCACATAGGTCAAGTGCTGATCATGGACTAGCGGTAAATGGTTTCTGTCATTCACAGGTTTTTCATTTGTCAGATACACTAAAAATACAGATGGGATAAATGTATAAAGCCTTTCCATTTCATAGGTCATGTAACGCTTGGTACATACATCGTCTTCGTCTTGTGGGTCTTCCACGTGAATAATCCGATGGTGATTAGCGCTATAGCCATTCACCGTAAGCTGAGGCACTTTGTCATAAAACTCATACACTTTGTTATCCACATACTTTTTCGTAGTAACGTCTGTAGACACTTGAGGATGTTTTACATGGGTTAACCGCTTTCCCTTAAAGTCATAATCTCCCTGTGTTGTGCGTGGCACTACTGACCTATCCACATAGTGTTTATTAGCAGGATCTGTTTCTTGTTTAGGATCATGTATGGGGACAGGCCTAGCTTTGGCCATCAACGCACGTCCAAAGACATCCATCGTCAACCTGTAGTACCAGTCTACTGTTTCTATGACAAGGTTCGGTGTCCTGTATATAGACAGCCTGCTAGCCTGTCTAAGCCTTAGTTGAAATGAAGATTATTAAGCAGCAAGGGTCATTCCCCGTGGGGGACATGGTTTCCCATCTCTGTCCCACATCACGTGAACAACGCCATGGTTCACTGTTTCCATATTCCATTCGCTGCATCATTGTGGGGCCTTCCGGCTGTGGAAAGACTAATCTTTTGCTAACGCTCATTACAGCGCCCAATGGTTTGCGTTTTCAAAATATTTATATTTTTGCAAAATCTCTCTACCAAACCCTCTACGTGTTTCTGGATCAAGTCATGTCTGGATTACAAAAAAAGAATATGGGTTATTTTACATTTTCCATGCAAGAAAATGTGATTTCACCGGATGAGGTAAAGCCTGATTCACTCATGATTTTCGATGATGTATCCACTGAACGTCAAGGCATCATTCAAAGCTATTTCAGCATGGGTCGTCACAAACATATCGATTGCTTCTATCTTGGACAAACGTATTCTAAAATGTCCAAACAGTTGATTCGTGACAATGCCAATGTCATTGTTTTATTTCGTCAGGACGAGAGGAACAGTCGTCACATTTATAATGAACATGTGAATCCGGATATGACCTTTCAAATGTTTACTGAATTGTGTGCCAAGTGCTGGAACACTCAACGTCATGCCTGTTTAGTGATTGACAAACAAAGTGAACTCAACCAAGGACGGTATCGCTTAGGGTTTGATCATTTTATTGCTATTTAAGGCCCTGTCTCATTCTCCGTCAAGTCATTGGTCAAGACACCAGGGCGTTAGCAGAGAGTCAATTGAAAAAGCATATTATTAGAGCAAAAAATACTATTCGCCAAAAGTTTCGTCAATTGAAACAATCACGTGCAAATCATGCTTTGTTTATTCAGCAACATTTAGCACCTCCACTAAAAGCCATGTTGAAACCCTCTTTCAAGCCATCTGAAACGCTACCCACCGTTTCACAAGCCACGCAGACGCTGCACGAGGACCCTGAGGAAGAGGAAGAGGAATATTTGACTAGTGTTAGTGAAGTTGAGGATGAGGAGGAACAAGTGTTTACGCCTCAAAAAAAGGCCGCACCCCTTGCAGAGTTTTTTAGAAAAAAGAAATCCTTGGCCATGGTCGATACACCTTGCCCTTCCAGGGCGTCTCCGTTTTCACAACTCTTGGCCACCCCTCATCATAAAGCACAACTGAAAACCATTTTAATAAAATATTATGGATCAACATTGGAACCCTATTTCACCGATCTATTTATTGGAAACACAGATACCACGTATGGTGTTCGCTATGAGGGTGATAGTTTTAAAATTGGCGATTCATCCATTAAATTTGCTCGTACTAAAGCTGTCATTAAAAATATCAACTATAAATTAACGCCAGGACTGTTAAAGCTGCTCTTTTCTCGGACCCCCTCTTCCCATGATTATACGTCAGAGGACCTTGACAAATATAAATCCATTTTATTGGATACCCATGCTCACAAAAGACAGTATGATCCCACGCAACAAGTGAATGCCAATATATCTCAAAAATATAAAACCATCATTGCAAAAATGTTTCCCACCAGGTCAAAGTACTCGTCGTAAAGTGTCCGCTTCGGGAGTGACATTTAAACCATTAAAACCCCTTGTGGATGTTACCTACTGGCACAATCCCAATAAGTTCGTCCAGCGGCTACAGTTGTTGCATGCCTCACGTCAAGCTGGCCATACCGGTCACGATTGGGAAATTCAAGAAATTGAACAAGAACTTCGAAATGCCAAAATTATTGTTTAAGCCCTCGCCCATTAAAATGGGTATTGCTCACGAGTTGCATCGCCCAGCTAGGCGTCACTATCCGCGACTCAAGGTGATTTCACGAGGTGTTGATGAACTTTGGCAGGCTGACTTGGTTGAAATGATACCCTATGCTGGCGTTAACGACGGTGTACGCTATATGTTGACCGTCATAGATGTCTATTCCAAAATGGCCTTTGTTGAACCTGTGCGTCGCAAGTCTGGCCCACTAGTCACCAAGGCCTTTCAACATATTATTCAACACTCCAAACGTCAACCTCAGCTGCTACAAACTGACCAGGGGAAGGAATTTTTCAACAAGGATTTCTCCAGTTTTCTCAAATCTAAGGATATTCACCATTACACCACGTACAGCAACCTCAAAGCCAGTGTGGTCGAGCGGTTCAACCGAACATTGAAAACCCATATGTGGAAAGTGTTTACCGCTCAGGGCACGTATCGCTGGTTGGTCATGTTACCTGAGCTAGTGTCACGTTACAATGACACCAAACATAGAACGATTGGGACCAAGCCACGCCTCGTGACCAAAAATATTCAGCGATTGGATCAACTGTTTAACCCCATAAAAACAGCCGATCCTAAACGTCACCGACTGAACATTGGGGATTTTGTTCGTGTGAGCAAATTTAAGTCTGCCTTCAATAAGGGCTACACGCCTCAGTGGGGAACTGAACTATTTCGAATTCGTCAAGTCAACTTGGACACTCCAGTCACCTATTTACTCGAGGACCTCAACCACCAACCCATAAAAGGTAGATTTTATCTCCATGAACTTCAGAAAACAGCATTTCCTGAGCATTATCTTGTGGAAAAAGTGTTGAAACAAAAAGGAAATAAAATATATGTCAAATGGTTAGGGTTTAACTCTACGTTTAATTCTTGGATCAATAAATTACATGTTGTGTGAACCTGTGCAATTTTTTATTTATGTATTTATTTTATTGAATCGTGTGTACGAGAGCTCTGTGTACGGCGATCCACGCTTCATGCATGTCCATATATGTTTCTCTTTCTCTCTCCAAACCCGCCTCTCACTCTTTTACTCTATGTTGACATACAACTCGTTCAGCTATTGGCTGTCATGGGTTCTCCACTCCGCCTCTCACCTCTCCCCCGGCTCTCTGGCCCCGCCCCCTCACCACTCTGCAGTGGTCATGTGATTTCCTGTTGTGTAGAGGTTTCCCTCCTTTCCCCTCACCCACTCCGTGGGGCCCTGCCCACCGCTGTCTGCTAATCTGGCTGGCCGTTATCACTTTTTACAGAGTTGTCAGATGGTTGCAACCTGTTATCATCTTACAGCAATGTTGTCTGCTCTGGCCACATTCCTGAATCGCGATAACATGTCACATCCTGTCACCCAGCCAGCCAAGCTTCTGGCAGGCCTCTCGAGCAGATATAATGTTTTTTTTTTCATTCTGGCTGCTAGTCTCATTCGTCCCATAGCATTATGAATTTTATTTGGTTACTGGTCAGTGTTTACTAACCTATTTTAAAGATCACCATAATGAGTTTTCGAAATATTCACCTTCATTGGTTCGTCATAAGAAAATATCGAAAAGCGACCCCTCGTTTGGCCATACATCGCCCCCTCGAAATAGCCATTTCCTGTATTCACCATGGTCAGTCATAGCCTCGTTGAAACACGCGCCAAGCGCTACCGGCTTTCTGTCTACACTCTTTATAAAAAAAAATAACATGCCTAGTTTGTTTGCCCTAGAGACTTGAAATCTATTTTCTTGGTAGAGGGGGTAGGGACCTATCAATGATGTCAAACAAACTTTTTTGTATAATTCCTAGTTTCCAAAATATAGGATTTTCAAAATTTCAGTGTTTTCAAAAAATGTAAAAAAATATTTTTTTTATTATAAAAATATAAAGAAAATAAAGGCCATTCGTTTCAACTATGGCACAACGTTCTATCAGGTTTCGTTTTCAAACCATCGCCTACGTTCAAAAACAAACATTTTCAAAAAAAAATTATACAGTGTCCATAGCAAAGAGGACTTCAGCCCGAGTCCTTGGACCCCTCGTACACGCCTTTAGCATGATTGGTTCGCGAGATATAGCAAAAAGTCTAAAATCACGTTTTTGCCCCGAAAAACCCATGTTTCCAGCATTTCACCTTTTCGGCACCGACATTCCCGTAAAGAGTGCAACGAGACGAAAAAAACGAATCCAAGCACGCCCTCCTAGCATGACTCCTTCCATTCCAAGGTCGCAGGGGCTCACCACTTGCTAAGTGAGACAGCTCAGTCACTACCACACTACTACAGGTTTTCATTCTAGAGACTTGAAATTTATTTCGGGGGTAGAGGGGGTAGGGACCATTGATTTACGTCAAACAATTTTTTTGTAGAATTCCTAGTTTCCAAAATATAGGATTTTCAAAATTCTAGTGTTTTCAAAAAAACATTAAAAGTAAAAACAATTATTATAGAAAATAAAGGTCATAAAGACCATTCGTTTGAGCCATGGCACAACGTTCTATCCTGTTTGGTTTTCAAACTATCGCCTATTTTCGAAAACAAAAAATTCCAAAATAATTTTCAAAAATATAACGAGTGGTCCACAGGAAAGAGGACGTCAGCTCGAGTCCAACGACACCTCATTTGTCAAAATCGAACCATGCGTTCGAGAGATATTCATTATTTTAACATGTACAGTCGGGTACAAATAAAATGGGTGCGTTAGAACCGGCCTCACTACCCTACTATTATATCCATCCTATAGCGAGGAGGAAAGGAAAACCCTTTCTATGGCAGGATGGTGTCCCAACAGTAGCAATGACTGGCTAGTTCATACCGATGGCACTTTTACAGGCTTCCTACCCTTAAAATTACTCCTTGGCTTTGCCGAAGATCACAAGCGTATTATTTTAAACGCAAGACAAAGTTTGTAACTGGTGAGAGACCGCAGTGATTATAATGCACTGAAAGGAGCCTCTGACCAAGAGATAGTCTCAAAAATTCAACTGCTTCGATTACTATGGAATGTGCCCCATGTGACACTATCGGATCGTAAAAAGCTAAGCATGTTAAATTTTGTGCAAAAAGATAAAGCCCTGCCTATCGCCTTTCGAAGTTGGTGTCTACATGAATACCCCTTGCTTTTTTTTTTTTAGCGTATGGCTTTTAGTGCCGGGAGTGTCCAAGGACATGTTCGGCTCGCCAGTTTTGTAGCTGCTTCGAGACGGACACCCAATGGGTGAGCTACAAGTACCGTTGGGGAGGAGATTGGGAAGGTAAGGACGAGGAGTTGGAAGGTAGCGGCTGTGGCCTATAGTTAGGGACTAACCCCGGCATTTGCCTGGAAGGAAGATGGGAAACCACAGAAGACCATCTTCAAGGTTGCCGCCGGGGGGTTCGAACCTCCTCGCCTCCCGGATGTGAGCGACTGCCATCAGTCATGCCATAACGACCACGGCTAACTCACCCGGTTACCCCTTGCTACCTACCACAGACACACATAGTTGGAGTGTCAAATCGGCTCGCTCTACCGAGAGACCCCTCTATGTTATTATTGGTTTTCAAACAAATAGAAAATACCAACAAAGCAAAGATGTCACCTTGTTTGATCACATTCACTTGAGAAATATACGACTATATTTAAATAATGTTTGCTTTCCCTATGAGGGGTTGGAACTCAATTTTTCAAAAAATAAATTTGGTCCCCTTTATGACATGTTCGCTAAATTTCAATCGTCTTATTATGAAAAACAGGATTGTCCTATGTTGTCGCCACAAGGGTTTAAAGCAAAAGCACCACTGATTGTTTTCGACTGTTCGTATCTATAAGAATCTATGAAAATCACCTCCATTGATTTAAGGGTAGATTTTGAAACCCAACAAAATGTCCCAGAACATACCAGTGCCTACTGTTTGATTATTCATGCTAGACAAGTGAAATATCATCCTTTGTCCAATTATGTCACCAGCATGTAAGCCACTTATGGTCGGGTGAAAAAAAAGATCATCATTCATAGAATTGATGATAAGCGTCTGCATGCACACTATCTGTTGCGCTCTGGCACTGTGCACATATATAACAACAACAAACATCATGTGTCCCATAATAAGCAACAGCAGCAGCAACAACAACAACAACAACAACAACAATGTGACAGACAAACCATGGAATTTAAAATGTGAATTTCATCGTCTCAAAACTTTTGAAACATGGACAGTTCCCTTTATGGATTGTGAAGAATTGGCTGCGAGCGGATTTTATTACTTAAAACGTGGGGATGTGGTCAAGTGTATTTTCTTCAACATTGAAATTGGAAACTGGGAGATAGGGGATCGACCTTTTAGCGATCATCAGCGATGGAGTCCATCCTGCCCTTACCTCAATCGCTATGATGTGGGCAATATTCCATGGAGTTTGAATTACCCTGTTATAGTACCAGCCCCTGCAAAACTAGGAGATACCTGTGGATCGTATGTGCAAACTATTCATTCGAATGCTGTTCCAAATTAAGCCAACAAACTTTGTAATAAAAGTGTAAGTGTTTTTATGTTATGAATAAAACCTCAAAAATATTTAGCTGTTTTTCAATTCGTTTGCTTCCTTTTTTTTCCTTAAGTCCTTTGACTTTGCCATGTTAAACCATGGCATGGGTTAGTTGTTGATTAGACATCAACGAAGTAACAAGTAAAAATAAAAGCATGATGCGTACACTCATTGTGAATTGTCAGGGGTTTAAAATTGCAGACAACAAATATATATTTAAGGAAGTAGCTTTTATCGATTGTAGTACGTTTTGGGTGTCCAACCATATTCATTTGGTGTTGAAACCTCCCTATGCTTTCGAGTTGCTTAGTGAAAAATATAAAAAAAAAACAGAGCCAATGGATTGAAAATCATTTGCAATTAGCATGGAAAAAGGGTGATATTTCTTACAAGTATCTTGACATCGTCATGAAAGCCCATTTGTCCGCGGCCAATGTCTTATTTGTTAAAGGGAGTGAAAAATGCCAGTGGCTACAACCATTTTTACCCTCTCACTGTCAATGTATTGACCTTATAGATCTGGGTTGTCCATCCCTGCAAACGCTCATGGACACTTGTCCTTGCGACAATATTCAGAATAAAGCCTTAGCGCATGCATGGCAATTGTTTCATTGGCTCACCACGAGTGCATGTTGGGAGTTGTTCAACAAAATTTAAACTAAAAGTGTATCGTCCAATGATAGCAGTGAGACGTGTACACGTGAGGTGATAACATCAACGTTATAGACATGGAGGCCACTACAATCGACAAGGCTATTGGAAAGTTCTTTGTGTGCAAGAAAAAACTGATTAGCTTTACACAACATGAATTATTAGCACTACCTAAATCATTTCTTTTTATGTTGCTGCCAACGCTGTCAAAGAATTTTGGGAAAAGGCGCCTGCCGAGTGGACTAACGAACCTGTATTGAGTGAACTACAACCATGCAGTCATTTTTCCCATCACAAGCAATTAACCATGGCAAAAATACCTTCCATTCGACAGTGTGCCACATGCCAATTAATGAAATTATATCATGGTCATTAAACTCAGTGTAAAGACATTGTTTCATCATTCCATGGCTGTCATGCGGAAAACAACCACCACCTACCATGCTCGTCAGCAACCGCCGACAAACAACAACAACAACATCAACAATAACAGCAAGAACAAGAAGAAAAAGAACAAGAAGAACATCAAAAAAAGTGTTTTTCACCGATTGAAACCTCTATGTCCCAGGTGTACTGGCCGTAGAATTATTGATAACATCATTTAAAACTTACCATTCGAAGCTCACTTACCTGCTTACAGCTTCTGCGGCCCTGGTACTCGTCTTCAAGATCGTTTGAGTAGAGGGGATATGGGAATCAATGCTTTGGATCATGCGTGCCTTAATCACGATAAAGCCTATGAAAACAGTGATCCCACACTAAGACGCATTGCCGACAAAGTCTTGTTAAGCATTGCCAAGCAACGATTAACAGCATCAAATGCCAGTCTAGCAGAACGAATGGCAGCATTTATAGTGATTGGTGCTATGAAGAGCAAATTACTTTTATCTAGATATGGACTTTAACGTGATGAATTTATTTAAAAAAATGTATAGTGTCACTGTTATCATGACAAAAAATAAATAAAGAGACAAGAGTCCATGTTTTTCATTATTATGATTCACTCATAGTTTCATCATTATAATTATAAATAAAATGTATAAAATGACATAAATGACAAACAATAAAAAGGGACAGCAGTGCATCGTTATAAAAAATTAAATAAAAATTACTAATTGTAGTAAATCTATTTTTCAATCACAAACAATAAAAAAGGACAAAAGTCCATCATTTTAACTAATAGTTTCATCATTATTATAAAAAATTGTATAAAAAATTATATACATGGTAATTCTACTAAACCTATTTTAAATCACAAATAATCAAAAAAGGACAAAAGTCCATCATTATTCATCAATAGTAACATCATTATAATAATACTAATTAAAAATTGTATAAAAATTGCTATAAATGCTATTTTAAATCACAAAGAATAAAAAGGACAAGAGTCCATAATTATTATTATTATTCATAAAGTAAGTTGGAACGTTATGTGCTTAAGGCTCGCTTGTTGTTGATCTAACAACCCCTCACGCACTGCAACCCCAGGTATACCAAAATCATGTTTTAAAAGTATGTGATACTGGCGTATGAAATCTTTATCTACTCGAGAACCATGTTTTTGTTAAAAGCTTATTATTGAATAAAATAACATGTTATTAGAATTAAAAAAACAAGGTTTAGTGCAAAACCATGTCTGCAGTAAAGGCAATGTGACGTTAACATTAAATTATTTATTTATTTATTTAGTAAATAGTGTTTTATAGATTTCTTGTTAAAAATATGTCTCTCTAACTTTTTATTTCTTACTTGTGGCTGTAGTGCATAAGGGAGAGCTGAATGAACAAGCGAGCCTCAAGTGCATAACGTTTCAACTTATTAAAAAAAACTATTTATGTACATGAAAAGTAAAAAAGGTAAACTAATTATAAAAATGCATCATAGGCATGATTCTATTCACGTAGCCTAAGGCTAAAAAATCTCCATTTAAGAGAACTTACACAAATTAGCATTCACCTATGCTCATCATAGACATCATTGTATCGACATGACTTAAGGTTCAAAAGACAAACAAAAAATTCTACCATTAAGCATAAGTTAAGAAAATTTATTTTTATTATTATTTATCATTGTAAACGTTGAGCAACAATTAAAAAACGTCAAACTGTTCAGCACCAAAAAATAATTTTATTTTATTATAGTTATTGAAGAGTAGGGCATGAATAAACAAAAAGTCACGGCTAGCGTACAATGATTATTCGTTTTCTATTTTTACAAAACGAACCATGCATCGATAATTTTTTTCACCCTCATAGATTAAATAGACAGGGTGAATACTGGAATTGACATCTTCCATGACATTATCAGGTAGGTTATTAAATCGTGTGGGAAGAAATGTCTCAAAATCTTGACAAATGCAAAGAGCTCGTTCACCAAATTTGGTTTTTAGTTTTTGAATTTTATGTATGCGAAAGGGTGTTTGCGTAGGCAATTCACTCATTTTCTTGCGTGCAAAGCCACAATCTTGACCAATGGCGTTCAAGGCGTCCATGGTTGTCTATAACCAAAGAAAAGAGTGTTACTTTCTAACACTCTCGTCCTTATATTACAACAACAACAACAACAATAACTTTGTCTGTACATCAAAGTGTGTTGTTTTTTTAAGCCTGAGTGTTTATGGCCTAAAGTTGTAGATAGTATTGGATAAATTAACAAAAATATAATAATGTTTGTATCATTTTCAGTCAAAACATACATTTGGAAATTATTTAATAGGAAATGTTTTATCAAAATTAAGTGTGAATCATTTTCAAGATCTCTTGGAGGTAAATGTATGTCTCTGTTGTCAATGGGAATTAGCATATCATCCCCTTGCTGAATGACTTGTATTCGTTTGCCCTGTTGTTGCGCAAATTTACACTGCATTCTGTTAAATAAATAGTATCAACAGATACTAGGAGCAAACAGCTGAATGCTGTTGGTAACCTATAAAAGGCAAAGTTAACACGCTATGCACTTAATAACCATGTTTACATCCAACAAACCAAGAAAGAAACAAAATAAAAAACTACACATTTAAACCAGTGTGTATGTGTTCATCTACGTGAATACACGTTAAACTAAAACAAACAAAAAAAAGAGCCAAATGTATTCTAAACGTCAAGTATGCACCTGAAAGCCGAATGTAAACAAAAAAGCCATAATCATTACATGATGTTGTTATTTTCTAACAAATCTCATTCTATGAGGCGAATATTGATTGATAGGTAAGCTAAGACAAAGTTGGCGAAATGCTTGTTGTCGATACGAAGTGATTCGTTCCTCAGCAGGAAATTTATAAAAATGAAAACAAAACATCTGAGAGGTTATTGGAATATAAACATTAAACAGGGGTTTTGTACATAATGTACACCAAAAATCTGCAAAATAATCCTCGTCAGCTAATTTAACAATCACTTGATTCATGGTTAAAGCGTACCATGCTTTATGAATCACTTGCGTGTATACATTATTTTCAAAACCAAAATTTAGCATACAGGATTTACAATAGTGATGGCCTGGATCATAAACTACGTCATCATCCATAATGTTGTCATAAAACGTGGTATCAATGCGTACTTTCGTGTTTATATATTCTGAAAGATAGGCCACACGTTGAGGATTATGAGACACCATCGTGGCATATTCATTGAACGTGGTGTGTTTTGGGACGATAAAACAATCTTCACCGTGGCTCATAATTGAATCTGAAAAGTAGTCGTTGACGTTTACTAAGTGAATTAAAAAATACTATGTACTATATACACTGTCTGTCCCCTAAGTCAATGGCAAAAATAAAATAAAAAATAAGCAAAACACAAATGAATAACCATCTGTTTGTTGACTTCTTTAGCTGTAGGCCTCAAGCATAACATGCAACAGGTTAAAAAACATTTTCTGTTCAGATATTGGACTGGTGTTGTTTACAAATATATCACCACTCATAACTCTAGCCATAAAGTGAGAGATTGTCCACAGTAAAAGCAGCAAATATTTGTTTTTTGTTCTTGCATGAGGCTTACTAAGCCACAACCTAGTGTGGCCTATTAAGCTGTGCCTACTGAGGGTGGGTGCACACTTTGCTGAAACATGAGGCCTACTAAGTGACAACAATAGTGAGGGTGGCTACTTGTTTTTTCCTAACCTAACCTAAATAAGCCAACTTGTTTTTAATCTAGCCTGTGCACAGTGAGCCATGCAAACGTTGATGTATGGCTCTCTTTATGTGTTGACAGGCAAATAGCACAAGACATACAGTTTATGTACAACTATTTACAGGCATTCACACATCCATGCTACATCCATGCACACATGTTAAAAAACAAAAATTATATGATACACTACAATTTTTTATTTTTATTCCGAGGCTCAAGATGGCATCACGCATTTGATAGCAACCAAACCAAACACTTGCCGTGTTGTACAACAACAATAGCAACAACCATTACTGGTTGTAACCAAATGGGACGCTTGTCATCATATCCAGACACCACTGTCTCTTGTCGTCCAACAAAGCGAGTGTTTGTTTTCGCTGTTTCATTAAAAATAAATCATGATATTTCGAGAGAATCCAAAACTGACTATGTTTCATGCCTGTGTGGGTCTGAAGGACATGCAAATAATAATCAACACAGAGTCGTTTAACCACATGCTGGCTAATCCCTTTGGCTCGCATAGATTCGCATCGATCCACCTGTCGAAAATTATACATTTTCGGAGCGAGACCTACAAACTCACTCATCATGGTGTCTGAACACTCATCTTTCATTAAACCAATTTCTTTTTTGTACAGACGGGGGATATCGAACACGTTCTTCTCACTAAACGAGGACGTGTCAAACCATTTTGGGTTTTATTTGATAACGACATACGGATCACACTCACAGATATGGTAAATAAAACTATCCGTGTCTGTATGTAACAAGGAAATGGTACCAAATCGCTGCATTGCAAAACCATAACGGAATTTATACATGTGCAATTTTGAAAAGTCTAAAATGACTTGGTCTAAATAGATAGGCTTATTCATGACCACTTTAGTTTTGGCAAGTTCAATAGTCAGTAGATCATGATCAATAATGTTTAAAGATTTGAAATTTGGTTTTGCAATATATTTTTGAGCTCCCCATTGTCCATGCCATGTGTTGATCAATTTTATGTCCCTATACTGCCGTACATTTTCCAAACTCTTGTCATAGATACAATTATTCATTAGTTTAAAAAAAATGATTTGAAATGGCTGAGTGGCACTTTGTCTGTGACTGGTATTTAAATCCATGTATGGTTTCAACCACGGTTTCTGACAAAAAGAAATACCTCTATGGATTTTTTCAGGGTTAAGCCCTGGGCTAAGCATTCTAGCAGCATATCAATATGCAACACATAGTGATTATTATCATACAAGATACCCATCAATTTCTTATGATTGCCGTTACTCTCGGGCGGCACCATTTTCTCTATGCAAAAGGGGAAATCACCATGTTGCTGTCTGAGATCGGGGGGATAAGCTAAGTCAACGTCAAGAACATACCCTACGTCCTGTTGCTTGCTGGCGCTATGCACATTAAAATCTTCAATTTCATCCTCAGAGAGCCAGACAAAGTCTCTGTACGGCAGTGGTCGACTCATAGCGTGGCCGTATAAATTGTTTACATCGAAATACATTAGGTAGGATTCAGGTTCTTCGGGACAATAATCAGGCATGTAATGATTATTTGCCTTGGCATGTCGCTGATTGAGCGATACAAACCCCCCACGAATCCCTTTTTCCATCATGAGTACCATATCGGCATCCGTCAGTAAATCAAGCTCAATGTGGGTAAATTTGAGGGCGGCGTCCCAACTTAACCCTGGACTGGTATAGTAGTGGGCTGGGTCAAGGCCATAGATAGTGTGACATAGCTGACGAAACGTTTCAAACACGTCTGTCAACAACAACACGTCAAGTTTTAAGTACTGGCCCAAGGTTTCTATGCCAAACACTCGCCAAACACGGTGCACATGGGCATAGTCTTCTTCACTAAGGTGCTTTGTGTTAACTGAGAAAATAATTTTTCTCTTGGTGGCAAAGTCGTTTCTTTAAGCAATTCGTAACTTCCCACATAATCATAAGGAAAATGGCCTTTACGAACACACAATTTAAATTGATTTGTTTCCGTAAAGTGGGAATGGGTATGTTTCAACTCATCTTCGTTTAAGCCTTTCACAAGACTATCCAGCGAACTAGACATAAACTTGAATGAGTCGAGAAAGCGAATGCTCATGCTTCCTTTTCTCCATGAAAGTGAGGTAAAGCTCTCATGGTTCTTAGCCAAAATGCTGAATTTGCTCTTATCTACATGAGCAAATTGTTTTACAATGAGGTGAAGGTCATGCCGGGAGAAATTGTGTAAGAAGACAGGGAGGAAGCGAGGTGTAGAGACTTCAAATTGTGTTCGTTATGGGCAGCACCTCTAAAATGCCCTGTCCTGTGGCAGTGGTCTCTTACTTTTTTTCTCCGCCTAAGATTGGCTTTTCACATATGTGGCAGGTGGTGGCTTGATCATATTCTCTTTGCTGTACATCATTCATCTGAATTGGTACAGGGTTGTTCAAAATAGTTTCTACTTTGCCTGCTAAAGCCGCCATTTTCATATTCATATTCATATTCATTCATTTATTGCAATGGGGGGTGTGTCCCCCGGTGACAAATTTTATATACATAACAAATAAATAATTATACATAACAATTATACAACAATTAAACTGGAGTATTTACACAAATAGTCAGTCTTTTCTTAAACACACCTATATGTTTGGGAAAAGGCTCTAAGACTGCGGCAGGTAGAGAGTTCCAGTTATCAATGGCACGGTTTACAAAAGAATATTTACCATAATTTGTTCGCTGTGGTCGGCCCTTAACTTTGAAAGGATGATCGCTCCTACCCATGTAAGTGGGCTTTCCCAATCGTTTGCTAAGCTCACCCCTTGCTGGTTGATTTGTATACGTGTTGTACATAGCGCAGAGTCAAGATTTCATCCTCCTAGCCTCCAGTGATTCCCACCCAAGTTTCTTTAACATACGGCTCACACTGCTCCTGGGATTAAAGTCACTGAGCAAAAATCTAGCGGCCTTTCTTTGTACCATTTCCAACTCATTGATGAGCCCTACTTGATATGGATCCCAAACCGCCGAGGCATATTCCAGAATAGGTCTTACAAGTGACAAATAGCCTAATTCTTTGGCAGAGGTACTACTTCCTTTTAATACCCTCATTACAAAGTGCAGGGATTTGTAAGCTTTTGAAACTACACTTCCTAAACGACTACTCCATTTCATATCATTCCTTACGTGAGCGCCCAAATATTTGCAAGAATCTTCTTCTACAAGTATTTCCGAGCCAATGTTATATTTAAAATCCTGCCTTCGCACTTTCCCTATTTTTAAGAGACTACATTTTCTTGTGTTTATTTTCATTTTATTTACAATCGCCCAATTATAGACCAGATTCAGGTCCTCTTGAAGCACTGCATTGTCTTGTGAGTCATGTATCTTTCGATATATTACACAATCATCCGCAAACAATCAACAGTCACTGCGAATCCCATTTGGTAAGTCATTTATAAACGCCAAAAATAACAAAGTTCCGATTACGCTGCCCTGAGGGATACCCGACGTTACGGTAATTTCATCCGAGAATATGCCTTCGACTTTCACTTTCTGAGAACGACCCGTCAAAAATTCTTGGATCCATAAAATTACTCTTCTGTCAATCTTCGTCGAAGCTAATTTATGGAGTAACATGTCATGCGGAACGACATCAAGTGCCTTCGCAAAATCTATAACCACGGCGTCGACTGAAACTCCATGGTCTAACGATTCGCTAATGTCTTGAAAAAGTGATAGCATCTAACTCTCACACGAGTAACCTTTCCGAAATCCATGTTGCCTATCATTAAACCATGATAATGTTTCCCACTGTTCCCTCAAGTAGTCGCAAATGAGATGCTCCATCTGTTTACAAACGACGGACGTAAGGCTAACCGGCCTGTAGTTGCCCAATTCAAGTCTGCTCCCTCCCTTAAATATTGGGACTACCGTAGCTCTTTTCCAGTCATCTGGGATTTGCGCATTGTTTATGGACACATTAAACATCACCTCCAAGCATCGTGCCACGGCCCTACCTCCTAGTTTAAGTACTTCACTAACAATATTATCAGGACCCTTTGATACATTGAAACGTAGTTTTTGTATTAGCTTTACAATTGCTGACTGGTTTATTTGGAACAGGGGAGCCCCTGATTCGTCGTTAAGGTCCAACACACAGCTATTGGATTTATTGAACACACTACCGTAAAAGACATTTAATTCATTAGCAATGGCCTGTTTCCCAGTAATTAATTTACCGTCACCGGACATTATCATCGACAAATTATTTGAATTTCCCTTTCTTCTCCTAACATAACTGTAAATTTTTTTCCACCCATCACCTCCCGAACCAAGTAAACCTTGCATATAACTGTCATGAGCAGCCCTCTTTTTTAAGACGAGCTCTCTTGATAAGGACTTAAATTTCAACATATACTTGTCACTATCATGTCTTTTATTGTATAATTTCCTAATTTTCCGTTTTAGACTCCTTATTTCTCATGTGTAATACTCAGGGTCTGGGTTTTGTTTCAGAAATTTAAATGAGACAAATTTATCAACAGCGCTATTTAAAATTTTCAAAAAGTTAGTCCACAGGATATTAATGTGATTTCCTTCCGATGCCCATCCTACAAATAGCTCATTCAAATACCCCTGAAACTTGCCCTGATCCGCCCTGCGATACTGGAATATGATCTTTTTTGCTACATCAGAGTCTAATTTTGTAATGTCACCATATCTAATATTTAATTCAACCCCAGAATGGTCACTAATTCCTGGTATTTTGATACAAACCACCGCGCACAATCCTGACCTTCATGACTTACATACTCACATTGTGAATTATCATAGTGACAGACAACATAATAGGCTACAGCAAAATGCTCATGTTTCTGCACTGGATAGGTTGAGCATGTATGGGGGCATGGTTCACATCCCTGAATGGGAACAGTAAGGGCCTCAAAATCAGCATAAACAGTAAATGGTACCATGTCTTGTTTATTAGTGGCCTTAAATTTTAAGACTGCGTCATTCCCTTCGGGTAGCACTAGCTTTACTGCCGTCTGCCCTTCACAGTCTTCCGTATGTCGTTGTAAAAGTTCAGCAGTTGTAAAATACTGAAGGCAGCGCTCATAAATATGCTTTTTAGGAAGATGATTGGACATTTGGCTGCTTACCAATTTACTTAAATTCTTTATCCAACAATAATGATTTTTATCCCCATCAGACAGGAGAAGCAGGTGAATGTGATGTTGCTTTACCTGTTTGGTGGCATACAAGGGGCCCACAATATTGGATCCCTCGATGCCATACACCATTAAGGAGATATTTGGATTATCTTTCTCAAATACATGAATTTTATCTAGAGGCATGGGAAATGAAACACGCTCGAGATTGAGAGTTTGTTTCATGTGGTTAAACACATCTTTGTACTTCCCTGGCAAATCACAATGACTGCCTTCACAGGGTTGCAGACAGCTAACTATACTCCACAAAAAGCAGTAATCGTCTTTGTTGCGTATGTTGATCACTGCCTTTCTGGAAGCGATGAAGCTCGGTGTGGCAATGTAGCTACTTCCAGCATTTAATGGATTGTATTTACAAATATTGATTTGCAAATAGGCAATGCTATTGAGGGCCAAGCCACTGGGACCCTGTTGCAACTTATCAAATTTTGTGATAAGCGCTTGAATAGCTTTCTCCTGATACCACGTTTCCAAATTATCGGCTATCAGTACTTTCTCCATTTTTGTACAAAGGTTGAAGGTGTGTTTCTCTTCAACATTATTTTTATTAACGTAAATTCACATAGTAGTTCGAAATTTATTTTTAAAGCTTAATGCAATCTTAAGCCT
This sequence comes from Meconema thalassinum, assembly GCA_946902985.2. Lineage (NCBI taxonomy): Eukaryota > Metazoa > Arthropoda > Insecta > Orthoptera > Tettigoniidae > Meconema > Meconema thalassinum. The sequence goes on from OX336389.2 coordinate 1,194,194,804, forward strand.
TGTTCACATTCACTCAAAAAAAATGGGAAAACATAATTCCACAAAATCTTTAGGCGACAGACAGTGATTCGCATTGTAAATTCGGCCGGAGCAAACTCGCGTTTTGAAACATTTGGCCAAAGGCTGCCACACTAACACTTCACTCTCTGATATAGACATGATTATAAAATGGACTAATAAACGTGCAAACCTTGCCTTAGAATAGGTTAATCCAAAACCTGCAATTCCAAACGGCCACACTTATCGCTTTCACTGACTGGCACACAATCACGCCCACAGGCACACAATGGTCGTAGCAATTGGCCCCAGCAGGAGATGATCACCAACAAGGTTTCTGTACTTTTGTATCACCGACAAGGTTTCTCTTGTTTTTGTTTCCAACGATTTATCTGAAAAACAAACCAATACAATCCGTTATTAGTCATGGTTATATACATTAAACATGTGCATTCATTCATTCATTCATTCATTCATTCATTCATTCATCCATTCATCCATTCATTCATTCATTCATTCATTCAGTCATAAGAGTTGCTAAAAACAAAACGTTTCAAGTTTGCACACATAGATAAGACGCTCACTCGAAAAGTAACAAGGTCATTTACAAAGAAAAGAATTAGTCTATATTCATAGCTCACCTTTTTTAAAATTTCGCAAGCGTCACGGTAGTTAAAACCTGTTCACTCGATACATGTCTTCATTCTGAAACAATAATAAATACACGTCATAAGTTTATAAATTTCCATGAAATAAATGGCATACATTTAACAACAACATCAATAAAAGTAATGGAACAACATGTACTCACCATATAATGAATTATAATGCTTTCAGCAAACGTGCTCTTTGCCGCCACTGTCACTGTCACTGTCTCTCTGTCTGCTTTCCCAGGCTTAATGACGTTTTTTAAAATCTGCAACAAACGAAATCCCAAAAAAATACAATCAGTAACTAACTTACTTTTTACACATACACAAAATAACAATAAAACCAATCATGTCATAATTAACAATAATGAACCTTCCTTATTACAAGTATGGCCGCGGTTCACGTAATTCTTTACTAAGAACTTAAGGCACTTGCATCCGTCGTCTTCAAAGGTGATCACAAGAATGATGACTCTCTCTTACCCTCAGAACATATATGTCTCCTCAACAAGATGCAAAGTTAACACTTTACTTTTTTTTGTTCCTATGAGTAGGATGTCGTGGAACGCACAAGTCAGGCTGATTCTCACAAGCTTTGCAAAATCTGCATGAGTGTGCGTGGGAATGCAATGATCAGCTTTTCGGCAGAGATGTATGTCCTTCATTGCAATATCGAGTTACACGTCTGGGTCAAATAACAGCCACCTGCATGCGAACAACAGGCTGTTATCTCTCTGGATGCAAGTCACGTACGATGATAAGACCCCGTGTCTTGTCTTGCTCGCCGTGGGTCAGTCTCAATGCTTTCATTTCTGATTTCATAAAGCAAGTCCTCTCTCTGCGTGTGAGCCATGTCAAGCCATGTCAAATAATAATAATAATAATAATAATAATAATAATAATAATAATAATAATAATGCATAAGTGTTTTACCAACATCATAGCGCTTAACATAACGTGACTTCAAATCTGGTTTCTTACTTTTTCCCCTTTTTCCTCAACGATCTCGAAAAAATGACGGAAACCATGATTTCGGCTTTTCCATACCTACATTCCCGTAAAGAGGACAACGACACAAATACATCAACATGCCCGTCATAAAAATCACCTAATTCGTTTTCCAAATAACTCGAAAATTAACAAAAACACCTTTTCCATAAAAAAAATGTTTCCAGCTTTTTACCTTTACAACACCTACATCTCCGTAAAGAGGACAACGAGAGGAAAAGTACTATCACGCACGTCATCATCACGTTTTCAGTTTTCGCAATATTAGGGAAAAATCACAAAAACCCATTTTCCATCAAAAAACTCGTTTCCAGCTTTTTACCTTTTCCACACCTACATCCTCGTAAAGAGGACCATGAGACGAAAAAATACAATCACGCACGTCATTATCACGTTTTCAGTTTTCGCAATATTACGGAAAATCACAAAAACCCATTTTCCATAAAAAACTTGTTTCCAGCTTTTTACCTTTTCCACACCTACATCCTCGTAAAGAGGACCATGAGGCGAAAAAATACTATCACGCACGTCATCATCACGTTTTCAGTTTTCGCAATATTAGGGAAAATCACAAAAAACCATTTTCCATCAAAAAGAAATGTTTCCAGCTTTTTACCTTTTCCACACCTACATCCCCGTAAAGAGGACAACGAGACGAAAAAATACTATCACGCACGTCATCATCACGTTTTCAGTTTTCGCAATATTAGGGAAAATCACAACAACCCATTTTTAGACCCAAAACGCTATGTTCAGCTTTTCGACACCAACATTCCCGTAAAGAGCGCAACGAGACGGAAAAAAAAAACGAATCCAAGCACGCACTCCTAGCATGACTCCTTCCATTCCAAGGTCGCAGGGGCTCACAACTTCCTAAGTAGAGCAGAACCTACAACCTAGCAGTATTTTAGAGTGGAAATAAAACGTCCATTGGAAAGGGGGGGTTCGCCACGATTCCTAGGACACCCCATAAGCTCAAATCCAACCATGGGTTTAGGAAATATTAAAAGCTGATGACCTATTAGTTTTGGTCCTTCAATTAAATAACACAAGCTATAGGAAAAGAGGGGGCATTACTGCAAGTGCAAGGACACCCCATATGTTTAAATCCCATGATTGTTTCGCGAAATATTAAAAGCGGATGACCTTTTAGTTTTGGTCTTTTAATTAAATAAAGAGCCTATAGGAAAGTAGGGGGCATCACTACGAGTGCTAGGACACCCTGTATGTTCAAATCCCATGATTAGTTAGCAAGATATCAGGTTCGGGGCAAATACGAGGAGGGTTAAATAAGTTAGTGGACAGCTTTCCCTACATCCCACTACTGAAATTAAATAAATGAGGCTAATTGAGAAAAGCAAAGAGCAGCAATAGCCAACTCTGACTAGACGTGTATTCCAGGGAATACACCAACACGAGGATGATGACCAAGGTGTTCCAAACTCCTAAAATGAATTAACGGCAACTGTATACCGAAGTCAAATCTCTGTTAAAAAAAAAAGATTCTCACTCTTTAACCGACCTCCTGTTTTCATGTATCCAGAAGCCAACAAACTTGACGTCTTAGTTTCAGTGAGGGCTTCATGCGCCGTAAGTTCCACAAATCTCAACACCCTCATTTTCCGTGATTCAATAAAATTAAACAAGTCTAGTTATGGACACTATTGTTTTTTCCTGCTAGGACCATCTATCTGGCCATTACACAATTGAAACAACGATTGAAGCATACAGTCAACAATTTTTATCCATTTTTCGTCCGCCATTATTCTGTTGGAAGTGCACATGGGTATTTAAAGGAAGCAGCAGAAAAATATGGACGAAAATTGTGATCATTCGAAACCTGCTCTGGAGTTAAATGGTATAAAAAGATAGGGTCTCAAGTACATGGTGCAAACACTTATAAGAGTAACCAAATAACACGTATAATTCACAAACACAAGACAAGACATTCATTTATACTGGTATCATACTGAATGGTCAAAAAGTGAGTTTTATGTGACAGGTTCCTTGTGTCGAAAAGACCAAACACGTTTATGGAACAGTTTGTAGAGGAAGAATAAATAGGAAAGGATAATATTTTGCTTGAATTTATGAAAGTTGCCTACCAAAGTGGCATACAGCAAAGAATCAAGAAGCAAACACAACAAAAATGAAAAAATAACAGCTTGTATTTTCATATGGCCATTAATCTCGCGATCATATTTATATCAGGGGAGAAACTGGGGAATTGCCTTACCTATTTGCTGTATGTTTAATTTTAATCACAGTAATGACGTAGGATACGTATATAATATATTTAATTATATAAACCTTATTAACTACTAGCATAAGTAGCCAGCTTCGCCCTGAAAAACAATAATCTGGAGGTTTAAATCCCCAACCATATTGAAATAATTTCCATTTCCATGAACAGAATAGTCTCAATCTTCACCCGTCCACGAATTACTTATCGGAAATTAAATCTACACTAGAATAAACGTTCTTTAAGTGTCTGCCAGCGATATATTTAGACAAACAACTGGACGGATACAGATAGAGGACACATTTTAGCGAACTTCTCAGTTGAGTTAATATTGTATACCTCTCTGTCCTATTAAAGTAATCCCAACGGCGTAGCTGCAGCAAATCCGATTATTGGAATCCCGGGACTGACTGCGGCTATCTTGACTGTGGTTTTCCTGGTTTCGTCCCCACTACATCTAGGCAAATGACTGTATAATGCCTTAATTCAAGTACTGCGACACTTGCCCAATACCCAACCCTAAACATTATAGTTACATACATTACTACAGTCACCACACAAGTGAAGATCAGTCAAATTGAACACACACCTTAGAACACGGGGATGATGACCAAGATGATCCAAGCCCCTAAAATTAAATTACTAATAGACTAATTGCATTAATGCAGCCAATGGCCATTTAGCCTATTTTATTTTCAGGACGGGTCAGTAAAGGAAAATCGGTCGTGGATCTATTGAAAATAACCGTCCCGGCATTTACCTGGTGGTGAAAATGGGAAACCACGAAAACCATTTTCAGGATGACCGAGGTGGGATTCGAACCCCACGCTCTTCCGATGCCAGCGAGGCACGTGGTAGCACGTAAGCGCTCTCGGCCACCACTGCCAGTAAAAAAAATTGCAACAACCTATTAAACTAGTGTTGACAAGACCAATCATGCATGTCTATCCCTTACTATTTCCATTTCAACGGGCCGAGTATGAGGTACGATGAAATTCATTGTGGCGGATGTTTTTTTTATCGACGGATGCCAACCTCGTGATAGAAGTTAATGACAGTTGATATGAATGAAACTGGGCAAGGTGTTGGAAGGAAGCGGCCGTGGCCTATTAAAAGGTACACCGTCCCAGCATATGCCTGGAATCAAAAATGGGGAAAACACACATAATCCATTTCAAGGGCGGCTGACAGTAGGGTTCAAAACTTTTTTTGGCTTGGGATACCCTGGTCATCAGCCCAGTGCACTTGGATGTGTGTTTGTTTTGTCTGATAACCTGTGTTTCTGTGGTGATTGTAGTATCTGTAAGTGTAATTTTTAGGACAGGGGGTGGGTAAGTGTCCTGGGACTTGAAACAAGGTACTGTCCCCGATAATCCGGATAGTAGGCTGTCAGATATCCGCCCCCCTCAATCGGATTGCCAATAATCAATCGCACCGGCACAGCTACATCAATGAAAATGGCACTGACAGATACTACCGAGATTAGAGCACAGTAGTTAACATGAAAATTATTGTGGAACACACCAAAATATACGGGGGTTCATACTTACCTTTTACTTACCTATTCAATTTAATCTCGGGTCTGGGTTTTCAACTGGTTCACTTAATAGTATGCCCTCACAATAACCTCCACCACGATATTTAAAATGAACCAAGACGGAAACGAGAAAATTTAAACTGCACAATAATTTATTTCACATAAAGAGAAAAATAATTTAACAAAATTTAACAACAGAATATACGTGGCAATCAGAAGCCATTGTCAATGCAACATGTCCTCCAGTAGGACTTGTAGACTTCACATACAAAAATTCAGCTTTCTCTAGCTCAAAAGGACGTAATAATAATAACAATGCACTTTGGAATGGATAAGGGAGCTGGGACGAGACATATAGCATTTGTTTCCTTGTTCATGAACTTCACATTTTATTTATAACCGCAAGGCTGCTATGTAGATGACCTTGGCCTCTATCATACAGTTATCTGGCCACCTGCGATACACCCTGCACCGTGTCGCATGCTTGCTTCGTCAAATGGACACACCTGTCCAACCAATGTTAGCATACGCTAGTTACCTCAGAGCCTAGCTCCTTTTCAAAACACTTTAAATGTTCACATCTCAACTCAAATATTATCACGCAAATCTTTCAAATGCTCCGTTCAAATATCAATGGGTTACTCTAATAATCCCAAATCTTGTTTAATTGTATATTCCAATTGTTTAACTAGCGTTGTTTAAAGTATAATAACGAAAACGCTTAATGTTTATAACAAAAAGTTCATTAATTATTTATAACATTTTAAATTGTTTATAACATTGTCAAACGACAATTGAAAAATTTATACACGCCTCTATTAATCCCGTTCGTTTCAAATTATTATTAAAGATATTTACATAGTTATTTACATTATTTATATTATTTATATTAGAAATATTAGAAATACATTAAACCACACGTTTATCCGGTTGATAATTACTTAAATCGTGGTGATATAATCGACCAATGAAGGTTAGTTATATTTAAATTTTAGATTCAGGTTTAATAAGATTTAATAATTATTATTATTTGTGACGGTAACCTCCATTCAAAATCGTTATCTCAAATTATTTAAACACTCTTGTTAATTTTAACAGTAACTTCACATGAATAATTTTCAATGGACCTGAACAATACACTCAGCGGAAAAATACCTCGCTCAAAACGCACAAAATTGCACCAAAATTGGCCCATAATTCATCATATATCTCATTATATATGGCATCAAAATCTTCCACAATACACACAAAAAACCTCCACTTACAAATTCATCAACATTATCAATATTACTGTGGGAACCTCCTTCACTTATTACAGGGCATTATTCATCAGCGACTTTTACACGTCCACTGAACTAACGATTATACATCCATAGTTCCTCTTTAAAAATTCTTATATTCATCAATTGTATCGAAAACTGTTATTATATTTAACCTTCGTGGGTTTCATTCATGAATCGATATGAAGTAAAAATTTGCCAGTCACAAATAAATTTAATAGCAAATACGATTAGACACGCCTCCCTGGTCTATCAAAATTGAGATTAATATCATCAAAGTATCGCAGTATAAAAATACTATCTTCAATCAAAGTTCATCTAAACTGCATAAATAGTCGAATAGAATACAATTAGACTGTGGACTACAAACATTATTGTTCCAATATACAATTGAGAAAAACTCCTATCAACTGTTCATTACTATAGTGTACTCAATAAATCGTACTCAAAGTTCATATTTCATAAAATTGTCTATAATGCAATGGTATTTCAGAATTGACGATAAATGTCTATGTTGCAATCATGTTCATAAAACGACTAGTATTTCCAAGATCGTCGATAAAGTAGTAGATTTTAACGCTCTAAAATCTTTTAATCATTCTTCTTTCTTGAGGATGACAGAAAATTGGTCAAAGTAATTTACTGAATAGAATTACTTTAATAAAATGACACGCTGTCTGAATTCAAATTCGCCATAGAAAATCGTTAACTTTACAGTCAAATCGTGACTACAAAAATATGCAAATTACTGAAAGAATATATATTATCAGTCTCAACTGATCCAAAATTATTTAAATATGCCAATGACATAATAATGTCTCAATAAATCGTAGAAAAAGGCATAAATCAGCAAAGTGTACAGAGTACAGAAATATCAAGCAAGAATATGGGGCAAAATATATGGGACAGAAAATATGGGAAAAATGGTTGCTCAGATATCGCTAAATGGCTCAAATAAATCAAGAAACGTTCACGACTACCTTATCTGTTGATTGAAGTTCTAGAGGAAAATTTCCAACGAAGACTGCTGTTGGTTCCATTTCACCACCGTAAAGATGTGCTCCGACCTCGAACCTGGAACCTGCGCCCTCGGAGAATAGAACAGTTTCCTCCTCCGGAAAACGCACTGCTCCGTGTAGACGATAGACATCCTTCTGGCAAAACTCTTCTGTGTGAGCCGGGTCCACCCTGGCCTCTCTTGAAAATTCCCTGAAGTTCTGGTAGAAATTCACCATGAAGTTTATTGCAATTATTTCCGCAGAAATGTTCATAATTGTGGAGTATGAAGATATTTCCACTACCATTTGATGTAATTCAGCGATGGATTACGATGCATGAGTGTAGTTGGATGTTCACTACATGGTCGCTTTTGTAGAATGACGATGAACGAAGCTCCATGCTGCTATTTCACTCCATCGATATATGTCCCGCTTGCATTAAAGTTTTAGTCTTCCATCTCCACTTCCGTTATAATAATAGTCGAAAGCACTGCCAGATTATATAGATCCATTGTAGAATGTAGCGTTGTATCACCAAAAGTAATCTTCAGTATCACGGTTGCAATACAAGTGTCAGCCGTAGCGTAGAATGTGGTATTATAAAAGTGCTTCTCAGGTGTCGAGAAAATCACTTTTGTCTGCAGTCTTAAAATGCGAATATCTTCCAAAGTATAATAGTGAAAATGTGCAACTTTCGTACACGCCTCAATATTGTAATGCACAATTGAATTAGCATAAATGCAGTAGCTAACTCTTGATAGAAAATCTTGTAGACTCGTTTATGTGTGCGCTCCAGCTTCGCCTAGTTTCAGTAACCGTAAAATTGTACTGCTGCACGCTCAATGCTTGTTCGATGCTGTGGGCTCTACCACACGTGCTAATGACGACTTGCTTCACTGAATAACTCGAAGTCTGACAATGTGAGAATCAGAAAAATGAGCCATGAGAGCCTCCTCTCTGCTGTGCAAGGCCTTTTATCAACTTCTTAAGGGGCGTATCCATCCCTACCATAGCTTGTTCCTCCGTCATTGCTAGAAGTTCTAACTTTGGCTATACATGACGGATTTTCAAATTTCAAAAACTCATAATTAATTTCTTCAAAATTCCAAATCAATGCCATAACTGAAATAGATTTCCACAAATCTGCATGCCAAAAGTAATTAAATATGGTAGTTTCAGTAATCTCCGTCTCCCTCCAAACTATCATTCATTGGTTCGAGCCTCTCCTCCAATAGCGTAACTTCTTCCTCAGCACAATTCCTTGATTCCCTGCGACTGCGTCGTAAATCTCAGATCCTTCTCGAACAAAATCATGACGTCACCAAGAATCTCAGCTCATCCAGCCTACTTGCATGAAGTCTGCGTCATCCGTGCCTACGTCATGAATATACACGTCACAACTATGACGGCCATAACTTTATTCACATATGCCAATACAGCCACCGTGGTCTCAGTATAATTCAATTTACGGGGGCAGTACCATCCTGACATTTGCGTAGAGGGAGTGTGGAGAAACCGGAGAAAAATCCACACTCAAGAGAGCGCTGGGATTCGAGGCTTTAATCTATGAACTTGCTGCAGCTCTTCATCGTGGCCGTTGGTAAGATATTCAACATGATGACTACTCCACAAGATAATAATAATAGGATTAAGAGCGATACAAGATCAGGTTATCGCAACCAGAACCTATAGAAAATATATTCCCAAGGAACCAAGAGTAGATATTCTGTGCAGGAAGTGCCACGAGAAGCAAGAAATGATCCAGAATTTTAAATCAGGATGCAAGGTCCTAGCTTCGACACACTACCTTGAAAGACAAGGCCAAAATTATTCAGCAGAAACTACAGTAATTCTTCAGAACCAGTTAACTCAGAATTCGTGTCCGTATTATCACTACACAGTAGCTAACGCATTGTGGAATCAATAATGCAAGTTACATTGTAACAGGGTCATTTGAACTAGAAGTACCTCACATGCTCAATTGTCTGTCGAACGATGAACGCAGAATCTCAATAGAGCAAAGATAACTTGCTGATTCAGCCATTGTCTCGCTGAAACACCATTGATTAGCATGTAAAAATGAAACTTAAGTAATAATAACAATAATAAGAATAATATTAATAATAATAATAATTACAATAACCTGACGGATATTCGGAGCGAATACAGAAAGCAGCAAGAGGAGCTCACAGTCACATGGTAGCAGAAATCATTACAGATCATTCCAGTGGTCATATCGGCCACAGAGGTGATCTCGAAACAACTTGCAGAAAGTCTCAATAGATTGACCGTTACACAACTGCATGCATTCAAATGCAGACGGCAGTAGTTCCGAGCACATGCCCAATTGTCAGTCGGACAATGAACGCGGAATCACAATAGAGCAAAGATAACTTGCTGTTTCAGCCATTGTCTCGCTGGAACACCATTGGTTACGATGTAAAAATGAAACCTATGCAATAACACTAACATTAATAATTTATTTATTTATTTATTTATTTATTTATTTAGCGTATGACTTTTACTGCCGGGAGTGTCCGAGGACATGTTCGGCTCGCCAGAGTCTGTAGCTGCTTCAATGCGGACACCCATGGGGTGAGCTACAAGTTCCGTTCAATTTCAAGTAGTTGAACCTTTCGCTACCAGATGTCACTGACACCTATTGATGAACGTTGGAACTTTGTTAGAGCGTTTCAACGAAATCTAACCTACAATTTAGCTTCACACAAGTTTAAATAGTGGAAGGTTCTTTTGCATGCCATAAATCCATGACATGGGACCGCCAGCTTTACTTCCCCTCCGAAGGAAGGCATACTGAAGGATTTTAACGCTCTTAAAAAATCCGACGACTTCGACCGGGTTTGAACCCGCAATCTTGGGCATAGAAGCTCAGCATGCTACCGACTACAGTACACCACCGAATAATAATAATAATAATAATAATAATAATAGATTTTCTGCTGTCTTATTTAAAAGCTTCGGACAACTTTGCTTATCTATCCCGTGAATTTTCGTGTATAATGTAACACAGTCATTAAGTATCAGGACTGGCGTCTGAATGTAGGTAGCCAGGAGACTCGAGATGTCTTAACAGTTGCTGCAAAACACTGCGTCGACTTACACATACTCACAAAATAGTCGCTGATAGTCCCAATGCACGCCTGCCAACGTTGGTATAGCTGCTGGAAACACTGCAATCACACACACACGAGTGCTACAGTTTCAAACTCGTCATAATTGATTTATTAGCCTACTTTTCACACTTCAAATGCATCATAATGGATGTCTTTCGCTGATTTCTTGCCTGTTTTATGGATGAAATACTGTAATTCCTGTAAACTCCTGCATAACTCACTTACACAATGTTAAAAGTTAATAATACTCCTTGACAAAACAACAGTGCGAGAGTGTCAGCCTACTGCCAGAATCTGGGAAACCCACAGCGGTTAGGTGTGGAGTGGTACGGAAACAGAATTACCTATCGTTTACCCAACTATTATTTTAAATTATGTTGCATGACTAGCGTGTTATCTATATATATATATATATATATAAATCAATGTTACGTGATAGTTGTTTGTGGGTCTATCTGTGGGTCTGTCTATGGGTATGTCTCCTATGCGTTCATATACCATTCATCCGATTGCGATGAAACTTTGGTGAATTGTTGTGCACGCTCCCACGAATGTTTCTAAATAAGTATATCGATTTTACGATCATTTAGAGGCAGTTAACGGGAATTGAAAAACATTGTGTATCCAAAAGCACTTCATGAAACAAAATTACAACGCCAATACTTTCTTTGATTGGCATTGCAACGCAAACCGGGTACAGCTTGTGTATTATAAAAGATCGTCAGTTAAATAGGAACGCTAAACAGAAAGGGACATTTTGAAAAATATCTGTGACAGCAATAATGTTACAGCTTGCCATATTAGACGTTAGGTTAGCCTACTCATCCACATATTGTAATAACAAATTAACGCTGTATTTACAGAAGCGCTAGAGACCAACCATCGCCGTCTATAATTGAAGGGTCCGCGGGAAAAAGGGGGAATGTCAAATAATGTAAAATGTTCAGGAAACGAGTTTTAAAGTTTCATCACTTATAGGCCTATGTACTTATATGTACGCGTCAACTTGAAACGTCATTTGCTCACGACCCTCATTGTTCTTAACCAGACACAATTGTGCCTTCAATACGTCATAAAGAGGCCTACCAGATCGCGCTGATATATCGATTTTACATTTTGAGTGACATTCCCCCATCTTCCCGTGGACCCTTCAATTCTCAAGCCGTGCTGTTGGTAGAATTGGCAACACAGGAACTAAGCTCTAAGGTGTATAAACACGTAATATGCCTTGAAAGTGTTGTGTGCCTGGCTCTAAGCCAAATTATGGCAGCACTATTCAAATAACTGGTTATATTATTACATTTTGATCACTTACAGCGAGGTGGACTTTCAGTGCCTTGTAATTTAGTTTTGGTTTAGGTTTAGCCACTTAATGTGGCCTTGATATTCTAGAACATTATGAACTGTACTCAGTCGGCAAGTGCTTTTAGGTAGATATCATTAGAAAGCTACCTATTTTTAAATTAAGTGACCAATGGAGTATAATTGTTAGACTATCAAGATTAAACTTGGAGGCCTCTAGTGACCATGATGAGTGCATCTGTGGACAAAAAGTGAGGGATTTATTATCTGAGGCAGTCTCTAAGTTCATTAGAAGGGTTTTAAATATTTTTTTCTGAGCTCGTCAATGACGGCAGTGAGCATTGCAGCAAGAAAATAAAACTTCAGACATTGGTTCATTGAGGTATAGTACAGCATTTTATTATTACCTTGTCGGGAATTTACAGTACATAGCATGATAATATTTATCCTATATTTGCGATATTTAAGTGTAGATTCTGTTGTATTTTCAGAGATCTTTCGCGTCAAAATCTATGTCTTTACGCAGTGTTAGCAATTTCCATGTGCTTACGCTAGGCCTACCAGATGACAGTTGGGCGGCGTTGCCATGCGTAATGACACGGCTTGAAAATTTTAGACGATGATGGACCAACGGATCAAAAATACATTCTTATAAAAAGTTGACACGTTGTATTTCTATCAAGAACTTACGTAACTTATAATAGTAAATATCATTGTACAGAAAATGTTATAAAATGTCCACCGAACTTAATTTATTTCTAAGTTTACAGGTCTCATGATGTTCTATTTAACCCACTCCCCATTTGTTCTAGAAGTGTGTTAATAATTCTATAAATAATTCAAGTGATTGGTTTAGGAACTAGGGTATTGACATAATGTAGATCGACCACCTCGTGGTGTACCAGCTAGCGTTCTTGTCTATCAGCCCGGTTGTATGAGTTCGATTCCCGACTCTGCCAAGGAATTTTTATTCTGGTCTGAGGGCTGCAGTGGGGTACACTCAGCCTCGTGAGGTAAACCTGAAAATGGGAGGGTCTGATTCCCACCTCAGCCATCCTGGAAGTGATTTTCCGTAGTTTACCCCTTCTACTTCAGGCAATTGCTGGGAGGGTACTTAATTTAAGGCTACGACCGTTCTCTCCCAATCCAATCCTCAATTTACAAATACACACATTAGTACAGTAATCACAATAACACAGGTTATCACACAAATTCCACACATACCCAAATACACGGGGATATATGACCACGATGTCGCAGCCACTAAAATTAGCAACTACAACATAATGGTTATTCCCCACCCAATCTAATCGGACATAATTTAAGTTGACCGACTGAAGAGCATCTTTGTTAATAGAATAGTGTAGATCACAACTGAGGACTTACTGCTGTGGCTATTATACACCCTGACTATGTCTTTCCCTATACTACCATCCCGTGGGAGTACACAACCCATACAATATACTCAATTTATTTCCTCTCCTTAAGTGGCATTCTATTTTATTGCGTTATTTACCTGCCGAGATTACCTTTGATTTTGAAATGTTGATTTTCATACTACATTCCCCACATTTCTGTTCAAGTTTTAGCATGTTAACTTGTGAGCTTTCGACAGAATCTGTCATTACAATTACTGCAGTTCATCAGCATAAGCCAGACTGCTTACTTGGTGTGCAATGAACTAAATCTCACTCAGTCAGTTTACGCCCTACAGAAAATGATATATATAAAATAAACAGTATCAGTCCTTGCCTCACTCCTTTAACAATTTTAATCAAGAGGTCATACCATCATCAACTCCACTGCAGCCTGATTACCAACATAATGTAAATGCTTTAGATTGCCTGAAGTAGCCTTCTATCGATGCCATAATCCCTCAGAAAGCTTAGCATTTCCCTTGGCACTGTATAATAATAATACTACTACTAATAATAATAATGATAATAATAATAATAATAATAATTTGTGAAAAGCCACCCAACCCCATCAAAACAAACAAACAAACAAATGAACCACAATTTGCCATCTTCTCCACCAAATCGCGATGGAATCAAACGCCACATAAAGAGGTTGAAAAATAACAAGGCTCCTGGTGAAGACTCCATGATTGCAGAACTGTGGAAACATGCCCCAGAAGAAGCAATTGACGTCCTACACCAAACCATTTTAGATATATGTGAGACAGAACAACTCTCAGAGGACTGGAAATTAGCTTTGATCCATCCTTTACACAAGAAAGGAAATATAAGAGATGGGAACAACTTCTGTGGTATTTCTCTTCAGTCAGTAGCTTACAAGATCCTGTCACTTTCCATCCATGAAAGACTGGAACAGCAAGTTGAACACAAACTCGGGGAATACCAAGAGTTTTTTAGGAAAGGCCGATCGACTGCAGAACAAATCACTAACCTAAAATCCATAATTAGGTACTATGTATTGAGAGGTCGGACGAATGTATCGGCATTTGTAGGCTTTAGGAAAGCGTACGACTGCATTGACCGTGATGTGTTGATTAACATACTGGCAGAAATGGGAGTCGATGAGAAACTGCTGGCGATAATAAGGGCAACCCTAATTAATACCACATCCAAAGTCAAATTCCAAGGATATTTCTCTGAGCCCTTTGAAATCAAGACAGGCGTTCGACAGGGAGATAGCCTGTCACCTCTGTTGTTCAACTGCGTGCTTGAAAAGGTAATACAGAATTGGCGACAGAAGTTAAAAGAAGGAGGCCTTCACAAACCTTTAAGGATCGGTACAAAGAAAACGGAGTGGAAATAGCATTCGCTGATGATATAGCCCTGATAACAGAAGACTTCGAAAGTGCAACAGAACAGGTCAATATATTGAAGGAAGTAGCAGAACAAACAGGATTACAAATTTCCTTTCAAAAGACAGAAGTAATGTCGAACATCAAGGATGATACAGCACAACTAAACACCAAATATGGAACGATAAACCGTGTTAATAAATATCTTGGCCTTGACAAGGAAGCCACAGAAGCAAGAATCAAGAAAATGGAAGTCGCTTTCCAAACCACCCGCATATATATATATATATAACAAAAAGTGCTTTTCTATGAACACAAAATTCGTCACTACGTACGTTACGTATTTGTTGAACACTGAGAGACTTCTTTCAAATAGGGCACATGCCAATCTGAATTTCGTCTACGACACATATCCACTTATCATTGATCTGATTTATCCTCATGTGTGTATGAAGTAAGAATATGTGTCAGTTTGTTGTTGATCTAGTGGTGGATCATGGAGTTTCAGTGTTCCTGCAGCACAATAAACCATGCTACAGTACATAAGCTCTCAGTGATACATGAAGTACTGTATGTGACGAAGCAGCTCGTTCACCTGCATGATTAAAGTCACCCAACCACTTTTGGAGTTGGCATGAGAGTCAGAGGTACTGGAGTAATGGAGTAGTGGTGTAGCAGCAATGCGGACTTTGAATAATAATGCAGTGGTTCGTGTAGAGTATTTGTTGGTAGGCCTATTTGTGGTTTGGACTGTAGGTACCGTAAGTTGCTGTACAATACCTGATTTAACCTGAGGGAGGTGTAAGTATACATTCAGATTATTATTATAGATTAGTTTGCTCTTTTCCTACAACTAAAGAATAGAACCTTTCATGTCGCAACAATGCTTAAATCAGCGTTTGTCCAATTTATGTCTGTATATTTGTACACAGAAAACTGCTGGATGTAATTCCGTAAAACATGATATTTCAGGGGAGGATAGGGCAACCTGTCTCAATAACAAATTCTATTTTCTGCAGGTCTATTTTTTATCGCTTATCCTTTCAGCTCGGCTTCACCCACGGACTATGCGACGGATCATTCCTTTACTGTACCGTTGCAGGGACGGTGTCTGGGAGCTGAACACACTTTGTCAGCAGATACAACTGGGGATGGTGTTAGGCCGATTGCCCAGGCAACCGCTAACTTGGGTATATATAAGGAAGGGTCAGGGAAGGGATTTTGGAAGGAAGTCGGCCATGGACCTGATGAAAGAAACCGTCCCGGTATTTGCTGGTGGTGAAAGGAAAACCACGAAAACCATTTTCAGGACGGCCGAGGTGGGATTCGAACACACGCTCTCCTGATGACAGCGAGGCACGAGATAACGCGTTCGTGCTCTCGGCCACCGTGGCTGGTCCAGATCTATTCATTTGATAATACTCAAATTTGATTAGGAAGCAATAACAATATTGTTATTTAAGAAAATTAAGAAAACGAACATTAATTTGGTAATAGTCAGCATCACATATACTGTATACATGTATTATAGTAAAATACACTGCCGTAAAAACGTCAGAGTCAGACCACGTCGTGGTGTAGCGGCTAGTATTCTTGGTTGACACCACTGAGTCCGGGTTCGATTCCCGTCTCTACAAATACATTTAATTCTGGTCTGAGGGCTGAATTGGGGTACACTCAACCTCGTGAGGCAAACATGGGAAGAGATAGGTTCATTTCCTACTTCAGCCATCCTGGAAGTGGTTTTCCGTGGTTTCCCACTTCTACTTCAGTTAACTGCCGGGATGGTTCCTAACTTAAGGTCACGGCCGCTACCATCCCAATCCTGACTTTAATTACAATTTCACACACTACTACTACTTTTACTACTACTACTACTACTACTACTGCTACTACAGACACCACAATAACACAGGTTTTTAGAAAAATTCTGCACACACCAAAGTACACGGGGCTTGATGACCACGATTTCGCAACCCCCCCCCCTTAAGTGAAACAACAACAATATCAACAACAAGAAAGTCAGAACACCTTTGTGGTTTTTCTGGAGTTCATGCCAGAATTATTAAGGAAAGACTACGTACGTTACACGAGATGATTATCCTGCATTTTCAGACTAAATACTCAAGTGGTTCCAAGGTGCCAGTCTGGGCCCCTACTAAGACATCCATACTAGTACGTGGTGTAACCTCCTCCGGTGACAATGCAGGCAGTGATTTTGACATGTAGGCGATAATGGAGGTGGCAAATACTGTATTGGTATACATTATCTCATTCTTGTCCGCCCTGTTCGCAAAACGTCGAAAGAGTTGCAGGCGGACGAATCACATGAGTTGCACGAGTCAATTGTCATCCCAACACCTACTCGATTGGTGAGAGATCCAGCGATCGTGTTGGCTAAATAAACCATTGCACGTCTTGCAGGGACACGTTTTATTTCACGGACGGTGTATGGGTGCGTATTATCCTATAGGAACAGTACATCAACCTCCTGTTGCACGAACGGTTAGTAGGCAAGTATTATTCTATTGGAACAGTACATCAACCTCCTGTTGCACGAACGGTGTGTAGGCGAGTATTATTCTATTGGAACAGTACATCAATTTCCTCTTGCACGAATTATGTAGCCGAGTATTATTCTATAGGAACAGTACATCAACCTCCTGTTGCACGAACGGTGTGTAGGCGAGTATTATTCTATTGGAACAGTACATCAATTTCCTGTTGCACGAACGGTGTGTAGGCGAGTATTATTATATTGGAACAGTACATCAATTTCCTGTTGCACGAACGGTTTGTAGGCAAGTATTATTCTATTGGAACAGTACATCAATTTCCGTTTGCACGAACTGTGTAGGCGAGTATTATTCTATTGGAACAGTACATCAATTTCCTGCTGCACGAATTGTGTAGGCGAGTATCACTCTATTGGAACAGTACATAAATTTCCTGTTGCACGAACAGTGTGTAGGCGAGTATTATTCTATTGGAACAGTACATCAATTTCCTGTTGCACTAACGGCGTGTAGGCGAGTATTATTCTATTGGAATAATACATCAACTTCCCGTTGCACGAATGGTGTGTGGGCGAGTATTATCCTATTGGAACAGTACGCCAACATCACCTTCCTGTTGCACGATCGTTGTGTAGGCGAGTATTAATCTATTAAAACGATAAATCAACTTCCTGTTGCACGAACGGTGTGTAGAGTAGTATTATCTTACTAGAAGTACATCAACTTCCCGTTGCACGAATGGTGTGTGGGCGAGTATTATCCTATTGGAACAGTACATCAACCTCCTGTTGCACGAGCGGTGTGTAGGCGAGTATTAATCTATTAAAACGGTAAGTCAACTGCCTGTTGCCCGAACGGTGTGTAGGCGAGTATTATCTTATTAGAAGTACATCAACTTCCCGTAGCACGAGCGGTGTGTAGGCGAGTATTAATCTATTAAAACGGTAAATCAACTTCCTGTTGCACGAACGGTGTGTAGGCGAGTATTATCTTACTATAAGTACATCAACTTCCCGTTGCACGAGCGGTGTGTAGGCGAGTATTAATATATTAAAACGGTAAATCAACTTCCTGTTGCATGAACGGTGTATAGGCGAGTATTATCTTACTAGAAGTACATCAACTTCCCGTTGCACGAACGGTGTGTGGGCGAGTATTATCCTATTGGAGCAGTACATCAACCACCTGTTGTACGAGCGGTGTGTAGGCGAGTATTAATATATTAAAACGGTAAATCAACTTCCTGTTGCACGAACGGTGTGTAGGCGAGTATTATCTTACTATAAGTACATCAACTTCCCGTTGCACGAGCGGTGTGTAGGCGAGTATTAATATATTAAAACGGTAAATCAACTTCCTGTTGCATGAACGGTGTGTAGGCGAGTATTATCTTACTAGAAGTACATCAACCTCCTGTTGCACGAACGGCTTGTAGGCAAGTATTAATCTATTGGAACTGTATATCAATTTCCTGTTGCACGAACTGTGTAGGAGAGTATTATTCTATTGGAACGGTATATCAATTTCCTGTTGCACGAACGATGTTTGGGTGAGTTTTATCCTGTTGGAACAGTGGGCCAACATGAGCTTCCTGTTGCACGAACGATAGAAGAGTGGGTCAAACACTATTCTGTACGGACCAAATGCTGGTCAACCTTCCTTCCACAAACACCAAAGGCGAAAAGGATTTGTGGATAATCGTACCCCAGACCATAATATGATACAGGAAAATCAGGTGAATTTCATTAAAGAAGAAAAATATATCACTTTTTTATAATATTCGATGTATCTTCTGGAGAAAGTGTATTCTCTAGATGTGTTAAGTCCATACAAGAAAACGTTCCAATATCTTGTTCCGTCCATAAATGATCTCAAGTCACATCGTTACGTGAAACTTCTTGTATAAATCTAGAAAAATAGAAATAATACCATTCTCTGTAATTTCTACAGAGTCAGAAACGATAACGATTTATATTCATTGCATATCCACAAAAAGCCAAAAAATGACTATTTGTTCGATTCCTGTTTGTCTGCTTATCTAAGCATTCATTGCTTAAAGACGGCTGAATTAAATTTCGTGAAACTTACGAGTTAAAGAGGTTAAAATTAGTCCTAATTTTTTTTTTTTTTTTTTTACAAAGATTTACGGAGTGTTTAGGGGAAGATCATATTGGGTCTAATAATTTGCTAGTTCTCATTTTCAACGATAGAATCATTATTTTTGGTTTGTTTTATAACCAATTCCTCATTCTTTCATACATTATGTTCGTAAAAGTAAATAATGAATCTAAACCTTTTTAATTGAGGTCATTCTGGTAATTGTTCACTTTTCAATTTTCTTTGTAAAAAATTAATTTTGAGTGTAAATTAAGGACACCTAAGAGTCATAATCGAAGAAACACTACGTTTCCAGCTGTATAGAGTTCTTAGACACATCTGTAGGCAGAAAACTTCAACAAGAAGAAAACAACTGCACGGCAATTTTGGCGGAACGCGCGTTATTGGGGGAGCGCTAAGGAAGGGCATGAATACAAACTCAAACCTATCGCGTAACTGACTTGGAAGGAAGAAAGTAAACACCGCTCAGGCAACATTGGAACCTCACCTTTCTAACAGTATGAAATAATCACGGATATATGCCTACAGAAAACTACAAATATAAGATAAACAGCGCGCCGATTCAATCGGCTTTGGCACTTTTGGCGCGAGCAGCGAGACCCGATCTGATCGGCACGTGGTACTAAGAGGGTTTAGAGAGCAGTCTGGAGATAAACATGAATATTTTTGCCATTTTGGCATAAACCTATCTTGAACTAAATGAATTAGGTGTCTTCTCTGTCTTGTCGCGTAGTTATTATGTCCAAATTCAACCTATTTTTCACATTCAAAATGGTTTGATGGCAGGTCTGCACACACAGTAGAAATGGGTGTACCGTCTATCAAACTATTAGATTAGGTTATGCACCATTCGCTGTCTGCAGATTTCATGGTCAAGTTTCCATTCGTTCAAATATGCATGTTCTTTGTAATGTCGTAGCCAGAGAACGGACCAAGTGGCCCCAGCCCGTAAGGGAAGGGAAGGAATCACAGTCGCTGGCTGCGACTGCTCATATTTAGCGGATTCTATTCATAGTATGATCGCCTAATATTTAAAATTTAAGTGGCCGCCATGTTGGTTTTGTGCCGATCAGATTATTGAAAGTCACATATATGATCTTATTTGTATAGCCTCTACCACCATTCAAAATTTCAGTTTGATTTCTGTAATAGATTCGTGGGCTAGATATTAATACGAGTGAAATATTTCACATGGCCGCCATGTTGAATAGTTTTATATGTAGGACATGTAGTTATATACCAGTATATGAAGATTACTACGGTGATTCTTTATGCAAACTTTAATTTCAATCGCTTGATTAGGACACAAGAAATAGAACCATATTTTAAAACTTAGCACAGTCACCATGTAGAATTTCAAAACAACAATTGAATGACATTAGATGCTATGAAGGTTTATCATGCCAGGTGTCATTGCGCTCAGGTGATTAAATCGCGTGAAAAGTCCATTGTAATATTCGCATTTGCATGGCTGCCATGTTGGTTTTTCAATATCTCGTAGTCAGCACCTGCTATCATCATACACAATTTGAGGTAGATGGCGGTAATAGTTTTGGAGATATTGAATGCCAGTAAAATAATTCGTGTGGCTGCTATGTCTGATTGGTGAAGTTTATTTAAGTTTGAAAGACACCGTCAAGGTCGGACTATGTAGAACGGAGTCCTTACAAGTTTCATTGAAATCACTCCAGCCGTTTAGATTGTATTTATACATGTATTACGTTCCGTATTATTTCGTAAAATTAATTTGTACTTGTCCGGCTTCGTGGCTAAGTACATAATTCAATTTACTTTGATCCGAAAGGCCCCATGTCGTGAGATTTAACCCAGGACTTGGTGTTTATGTCATCTTCATCATTCAACTCATCCTTATTACGACACACAGGTGCCCTAGGATGAAAAACTGAAGTCTACATGCATTTAATGTGATTGTGATTTCTGTTAGATCATGTTAGATAAAGGGGATACGACAGGCAGTTATTTCCAGCGTTATTTGCCAAATCAATATGAACGCTTTATGAAAAACCAGTGAATATATTCATAAATACAATCTCAGATTATGGGAAAATAATTTTAAGGGACAAAAATTGAAAACACAGTTTTAGTTAGGCCTACTTTAAATTTAAAAGTACTTTCATTACTCGGTATATACAAACCAAATTGCTTTCCTTCTGCTCATTGTAATTATAAGTCGGCAACGGATATTAGATATGGAAATAATTGAAGTAGAAATGATGTATCAGAGTACAGAAGATTAAAAGAGGTCGAAGTTCATGGCAGTTTGTTGTGCACATATTATTGATACTTTGAATATCAGAAATGTTATATGAGCAACATGAAGCTGTTTGATGGAACGCAGATGCACGCCGGATGGTATTGCTGAAAGTGAGCCAACTGTCGACTTCCTCTAAAAAGGCAGTGATCTGCGACAACACAGAATAAATAAACCTCCTATTATGCAGTAATGTGTATTACTTGTACAAAATAAATTTATAAATTTTACCGTAGTATCTTTGACTGCAATGGAATTTGTTAGCCTTAGTCCCGAATCAATTAACAGACTGAAACTTAAGTTTATAAACCTAATATTAAAGAGGTTGTGCACTGAATCACAGGGTCATTGGAATTAGATGCAAAGGATCGTGGAAAGTGCCGACATTGGCATGAACATTATTATAATAACGTACTAATAGTTCTCCCAGGGATGTGAAGTTTGGAAAGGTGGTTAGAAATAAGGTCAGGTTTTGTTGAAGATATCCCTTCTATTATAGACCTTGTAAATAGCGAAACTTACATTTTAGTGCTCATCACAATATTGCTCTGTCTCGTGTCCTATCCTGGGGCTAAATCATTCAAAACAGTTCTTTTCCCGAAGTGCCTAGAACCGTGAAAGAGTAAATTAATAACAGAGAAGTCACGACCTACTGCAGGAAATATAAAAGCTTTAGCACGCAATTTCTATTGCCATGACAAAGGAATATCAGATATATCCCAATAACTCAATTCATCATAGTTTCTATGGAAGGTATTGAAATATAAATCCCCCGTATCTACGTCATCGTAACATATTTGGAGATTAAATTTATTAAGTCCTGGTCATAAAGTCTTAATCTTTCATAACGATTGGTGTTAGTTCCGGACAAACCAACAGACAGACATAAATTAACCTATATGTGGAAATTATACACCCTGTGCACTGTGTATGACATTATCACAAGGTCATCTGTCTTGGAAAAAATTTCAGTGACTTGTGATCACTTTCGTGATGTTTAACGTGTATATATCTTCTGTTAAAAAGCTGCTGCATTTGTTAGTCAAATGCTTTTGATTTCCGAGACCACCGAACGATTGATGTTTATTTAATTGCATTTATTCTTGTAATATATATATTGTTAAATTGCGAGTGATTATACCCTTCACCAACATATGTTTAAGTCTCTTACCTTAGGCCTGTTCAAGGTTATGCATGTCTAGCACCGATATCACAACTGATAGGTGTGTTTCCTTGCCGGACCCTTACGTGAAGGGCTGACATCACATCAGCCGATCCGGCCAATCCTCGTCTGCCAACCAGTGGAAGGTCTCGAACATTCGATTCACTATTTAAGTGGCGGCGTTATTCTCCCCGATGTCATCCGGCATTCATTCATGCATTCCTTCTACGGGGCATTCTAAGCTTCTGTCCAAGCTCCATTCCATGGTTTGAATTACCATGCGACACTACAACTGGGAACTTCTGCTATGAGAAGGTGCAAACAGCACTTCACTGCAATCCGCGGGCGGCTACACAAAATCACTGTCACAACTTGCCACAATAATTGGCATTGGGAAATATGATCACAACGAAGGTTATTCTACTTAATGTACCGCTGGTTTAAAGAAGAAGAGGCTGGCTTTAAGCAAGGCTATTATTTCTGGATGCTGGACATCTCAACTACAACGTCTAGTCATTCAAACTGGATGCTTCCACCGCTCAGACATCAAGCTTCGGCCACGGCCGACTCTCCTCAACAAACTCTCTAGTCATCACCGCTGTAGATAAGTTGGTTCTTTTTAACTATTGTCTTAATAATTTTTCGTCTTTGTTTTAAATGTTCTTAATTTTGCTGGCAAGTGCAATAATTTACCAAACCAGTGTATATGTCAAGAATAATGAACTTTTGCTAATTAGCACAATGTTGTGCCAAGGTAAATAAAATTAGTGAACTTTTGTAATTGCACCAGGTGTGCCAACGTAACTTAATTTCCAATCAACGTTTGTGCATTGATGTGTGTTTGCATGTTTCATAATATAAATAAAATTTATTGTATTTAAAATGTTCAGTTATGCAGTTAAAGACCCAGGCCGCATTTCCTTAGCCCAATCATTCCTGTTTAAAAGCTCCTCTCAAAGAAGTTATTTTGTCCAGGCTTTCTGCCTGATGCTGTTCTCCCGTTTATGCGGACGAACTTGGGCTGTTCTCCACATAACCAACTTGTATGGTATAGCCTCCTCTATCTACTGTGCAGTCCTGCAATGGTGCAAAAAGACGATCATAGAGGCTTCGGATGTCATCTTGGGACATAGTGTTCCATGCTAATTACACCTGTTGCCTCATTGTTCAAAGATGATGCCAGGAATGCAGACAGGACCAAATGCTTTCCCATCATGTCCCACACATGCAGAATGCGTGACAAGTGCAGCCAAGGATGTTCACGAACAACGGTGTTGAAGAGCGCGTTGGGCAACGCAAAACGTTTGAGCACCATTGTCCTATTGCATGAAGATTTCATTAAGTTCGGTCACCGTTTAGGTGAGAGGCGTAGACGAACTAATAAAAAGACAGACATACAAACATACAGAAGTTTTACATTATACATAAAGATTAAAATTAATAACCCTTTACCTACTAAGGTCACCCCAAAATCTGCAGGCCAATTGGCTGGGCAGCGGTCGCTTGGTAGGCCTAGGCCCTTCAAGGGCTGTAGTGCCACGGGGTTAGTTTTTTTACCTACTAAGGTTACAGAACCATAACTTATCAAGATGATGGAGTCGGATTAGACGTTTACTATAGTCTATGTAGGGACGAAATGCACTCTTCTAGGCCGAACGACTGTTAGGCTATATTGAACATTACACGTGGTATTTAAAATAAAAATATGCCCATAATACAAAGTTTCACTTGGATTGCTTCATTAGAATAGAGGAAATGAAAACATATTTAAAAAAATCGCACATGCACAAAATTGAATTTTACAAAACAATTGAATTATATTAAATACCAATATATTGGGGCGTGTGTATAGGGTTGTTCGCCAAGTATCATATCGCTCGGATAGTTAAGTCGCGAGAAAAGGGCATTCGAATATTGAAATTCGCGAGGGTGCCATTTTTGTTTTGCACTTATCAGGTTTTTGACTGTTAGGCCTACATATGTCAACCTACTTTAGTAGTATCCATCACCATACAAACTTTCAGTTTGGTTGCAGCAGTAGTTTCGGAGATATTGAATGCCGGTGAAAGAAATTACGCGGCCATCATGCTGGATTGGTGACACTTATTAAAATTTGAAACGCACGGTCGAGATTGGACGGCGTAGTTGTTTCATTGAGATCACTCCTGAATTTAGGGACACACCCACATACACACGTACTTACACGGACAAAACTGATCTCATAACCCTATATTTCATAAGAATATAACAGGTTATTATTGGCCGGATAGTAGGTTCGTATAAGGAATTTGGTAAAATAAAAGTTTCATATTCCAATAAGGATTACAGTGCATATTACTTTTCCCTGCGTGATATCGGTATTTTACGCATAAATAGGCCATCACAATGCTACTGAGTCGTACTGCGCAATGACAAAGGAAGATGGCAATTGTAATTCATTTCAAAACTAGATTATATATTCTTCCTCTTCTCCTGTTTATTGTTATTATTGTTATTATTACAATTTTTGCGGATAGTCAAGAAAGCCTGCAACATATCATTGATAAAGTTATCAAAAAAAAAGCCATGAATATGGTTTAGATATAAACCCTCAGAAGACAAAATTGATGGTCATTAGTAAAAACAAAGTCTCTGCATGCAAACTAAATATAGACCAGAAACCCTTTGCACAAGTGCATAAGTATATATACCTTGGCACTACCATAAATGACCAATGGGACCCTTCTGATGAGGTGAAGTCTCGAATTGGGAAAGCCCGGACAACTTTCAATACGATGCAGAATTTCTTCAGACATCATGGGCTGGCAATGACTACGAAAATCAGGCTTTGGCGTTGTTATGTGTTCTCTACTCTTTTTTACGGTGCTGAGACATGGACTCTGACAGAGTCTTTATGTAAACGGTTAGAGGCCTTTGAAATGTGGCTGTACAGAAGGATATTGCGGATACCATGGACAGACCATGTCACAAATGTTGAGGTTCTCCAAAAAATGAAAAAACTAAGGAGGTATTAACCACCGTGAAAATCAGGAAAATCCAATACCTAGGACACATCATGAGGAATACCACCATGTACCATCTCCTGCAGTCTATTCTTCAAGGAAAAATACCAGGGAAGAGAAGTGTTGGACGAAGAAGAATATCCTGGTTAAAAAATCTCACAGCCTGGACCTCAAAAACATCTACTGAAGTATTCCGAGCTGCAAGTGATAGGAACAGCACAGTCAAGATGGTAGCCAACATCCGGAACGGATAGGAACCATAAGAAGAAGAAGATTACTATTCACCCCCTTGTATAATACACTGAAGAAAATGGAAATTGCAACACCATGAAGGTATTGGTCGTTTGTGTTGATTATCAAGATATGGAACGATGCCATGTAGGTATGTAAACGATCAAAGTTTCAGACCCATTGGATTGTTGCTACAGGTCTCCCCACGTGATTGGTCGCGGAGGAATCAACTCCAGTATACGGACTCTGGTGTAGCGTAGTTGACTTGCAGTCTGTGCAGTGAAGTGTTCCTCGTCAAACATGCTTCGACGACAGAGAAGAGCACGCTATCAACAACTGTCACCGTTTGAGAGGGCTCGGATAATTGGGCTATGTGATGCTGGATTATCGCTAAGGACTGTCGCTGCACGTGTTGGCCGACAGGCATCTTCGGTGCAACATGTATGACAGCAGTGGTCAAATGAAGGTACCCACACTCGTAGACCTGGCACAGGCCCAGCGCGACAGACAACTGTGAGATAGGGTCGCCGCATCATTCGGATGGCCCGGATGGAACCCCATGCAACAGCAGCGCAAATTCGAGCAGCTGTGGCACCCCACGTTACACAACAAACAGTTGGCAATCCCCTGCGTGCAGTTGGCTTACGATCCCGTGTCCCTGCGGAAGGTGTTCCACTGACCCCACATCTGCGGCGCCGAGAACGATCGACGTGGGTCGACGAATGGCATAGGGTCGTCTTTAGTGATGAATCGCGCTTCTGTCTTGCCCGCAGTGATCGCCGGAATCGTGTGCGCCGACGTACCGGGGAGAGGGTTCGCCCAGACCTTATTGTCGAGAGGCACACAGGGCCAACACCACGCATTATGGTCTGGGGAGCTATTGGCTTTAATGTGAAATCACAATTAGTGCATGTTGAGGGCACTATGATTGCTCGACAGTACGTTGATAGGGTACTCAATCCAGTGGTTGTCCCTATGATGGCGAACATTGCTAATGGGATGTTTCAGCAGGACAATGCCCGGGTTCACACTGCACGCATCTCCAGAAAAGCTCTCCACAACATCACAACCTTACAATGGCCCGCCAGATTTCCGTACCTCAGTCCTATTGAGCATGTGTGGGACATGATGGGTCTACAACTGGCCAACCGTCCTCAGCGCCCACAACTCTAGAACAACTGACCCGTGCAGTGCAGCACGCATGGACCACAATTCCTCAGGAAGTGATCCAGGGCCTTATTGACTCCATGCCTCGCCGAATTCATCAATGATTTGCAGCTCGTGGTGGGCACATCCTGTACTGATTGTTGTCCAAACTTGAGGTCAGATTGACCTGAAAGAGTAATCATCAAATCACAACCGAACACTCGTCCTGCATGTTAAATTGCAGCAATGTAGCACCACTCCTTCTGGGTGTTGCAATTTCCATTTTCGTCAGTGTATCTCGATCTACCCCCTGCACATCAGCACGCTGTCTAATATATTGACCCCCAATGGAGAGGGCGATGAGCGACCATCTTAATTAGAAGACAATCACCTTGTGTGCCCAACTTATTTCGTCAGCATGTTAACGCGTAATGCACTGCAGCGTAGCTATATTGTGCCCTTGTACATAACAGCGTCGTTATACGAGAATCAATCTTCGGGGCGCGTTCAGTCCGGGTATGCTTTCACTAGAGCTCAAATACCAGACGGCTGCTTTACAAATACAAGGACCATATGCAAAACTACAAACACAGAAATGAGTGAAAAACAAATAAAATTACCACCATTTAATAACTGAATAAAAACAACAAAACATAAAAAATACAACATAAACAAAGTCCACCCTGAACTTTACTCCCACAGTACAAGAATTTACACAGATCTGATTGGCCTAGAAAGGTCCACTCCAAAGAAATAAAATTGTGGATCAAAATTCCACTTGTCTGGTTAATATGTATGCACGCGTATAACTACGCTAGAGAAGAAATAAGTACTTTTGATGGAGATTTGCTCACAGATGGAACAGCCAATATGCTTGCAAACCCCCATACTGCAAACCATTATTATGGCTTTATGGGACACACTCGCAGAATAACATACCAAAAATTATAATTTTACTGACACACGCAACCATTTAAAATTTATAAACTAATTGATCTCCAGCGAGATCGCAGTGAGTCAGGAAACTCCCAGCAAAACAGAAGCTTGCAAAATGGCTCAAATTGCTCAACACAGACATGACAACAACGTGACCGAACATCGAGACCACCCGAGGTCAATGAACATGACAATAAACAAACAAGAAATAAGATGCCAAAAACCCGCTGATATTTACATGAAATAAAAGCATGGATAAGCTAACACACTGGGAATCGATCGATCAAAACGCAAACAGCACCCATTTACCGATTACAATTCTTTTATCATTAAACAGGCTTTATTTTAATATAAGATAAACATTTACGAAGAACGGAAACCTGGTCCGCTGAGAATTAATGAGCACAGGGGGCTCTTATCTGATGGAGCGCGCCAGGTAGAAATACCTTCTCTTACCAATATCAACCACTGTGTTCACCCGAGCCCTCCTTGTCGAAGCATTGAGTCTTGCTATTTATAACAAGAGACTAGACAGTCCCGTTACGCCACCTGTTAATCGCGACACAAAAATTCACACACTTCTGCCAATTTCCAATGAATTGCAAGAACATCGTAGAAGGGGATTCCAACATTTTCCTCGCAAGGATTAAATGCTTATCCTGGACAGAGCTTCAGACAGAACCAGAGTTCCCGAAAACTGCTATCCCATAAAACACATATTTGCAGACTTAACAAAGCTTTTGGGCCGAACACAACACATCTCTACCACGGGCCGACACTCCAATCAAATATCCCTAGATTTTGTCTACCAAGACACTAAAAGAGAAACTTCACAAACAAAAAAAAGTAATTGGGCAGATGACCCCTCACTTAACAAAAATGCAACAAACGGCAATTAACACACAAGCCTGTGTAACAATAAAAATCTATACAATACCAAGATTTCCCACCAATTCTATTATCTACTCTAGTTAATTCAGTTTCGCTTCTGTTATGATATCGGTTCCCAATTTGCGTCGCTTAGCCGCGCATTTTACGGTAGCGACACGCACTCGAGTACGCTTGCCCCGTGTACTTGACATCAACAACAACAACAACAAAATCTTCACACAAATAAAATACATACCACGTTGCTCATGAACTAAACTAATGTGTGTCAGTACCACAAAGCATCTACAATAAAACACGAAGACAAAAATTAGAAAAAATATCATATTTACACAAAATAATATGTTCCCACAAAACCATAACCATTTTGTCAAATAAATAAATTATTTCAGTACTCATTCCTCTTTCTGCGTCGTCTCATCGAACATCGCCTGACATTCTCTCTCTAAAGTGTTTAGCTCATCTCAGACCACATGGAGCCGAAGAAACGTTGGTTCGATGTCTTTCTCTGGGTCTGGAGTTCCATCTTGACGTTGAATAAAAATAAAAATTAAATGTTATTTATAGTCACACGTAATTCTCTATCTAAATTTAGCCAATAGCTACTTCTTTCACCATTTGTCTAGTGCAAAATTAATCGTAGACTTTCCCTAATAGTTGTAGTCGTGGGAGACTACTAAAATCTTACAGATACACAAATTTCACACTCAGCTGTGCGCACACAACTTCATTATAATGTTTTCAATAATGACTCTATCTCTGATAAATTTAACACAGTATACCTTCACGGTATCGAAAAGAATAAGTGATCACCTCACGGTGTCACCAAGAATCAACCTCGTCGTCACTCAGACGACAGTATTTATGTGAATTTAGCAAAAGGACGGAGGGAGAGGGAAATCTATCACTAACTTCTATAATAATGCGATTATTGGCATGCAACAGGTATCAAACAGTTTGAAATATTATACAGGTCACAATGGGGCTATCGTGCTCTGGAATCGATCATAGATTTCTTTAATCCAATCTTTCCCGCTTTCATCTTCAGGCCGGCGTCAGACGCTCTCTTGGCGCTAAAAATGGTGACCCTCTCTGATTGGTAGTTCATGACGTCAATATCGCAGTTTTGAACAGAAGCCTCTGTCCTATGATTGGTTGAAAGTTCCTCTCGTCTCTCTCATCCAGCAACTATCTTACTCGTAACGCTAGGGTGACAAAGAAATTACGGTCTGAAATGAGTCAGGACCCCAACACACCTTTGTCTGATAATGTATCTGTCAAACATTCCGATCTCGTCACTTCTTTGTTTCAGGACTGGGCACGTTCAAACGTACTGTCTCCATATAAGCTTGATATTTCGCAATCCAGTCTGGCCTTCCTGTATGATTCTGGCAGTAAAATCAGAATATAATGAAATGAATAATTAGAATCATTAATATGCGTAGCTTATTAAGGGTTCACAACTCCCTTAGTTGGAAAAAATTGAACTTAGAGATAAAGTCGATTTTTCTTCCCTAATTCACATGGTGCAGAATACTGGGTTAGTCTCCCTTCAAAGTTCTCAGTCAGTCCGCCTCTGGTAGTTGACAAGTATTTTCCTCGTTCCAATGTTTACATTCTCGCCCATTCATTAGGACAATACCAGTCTGCTGCTCACTTGCCCAGCGCTTCGTCTGGGGCTATTTGTTGCTTGAAGACTATTCCCCTCTCTGTTGCTCGTCTGTCGACATACCTGTCAACTCTGCTTGCTTCAAGATGTAAACAGGCCAGACGCTAATCACTTCCTCGATGTCGCGCTGGCTTCTGCTTGCCCCCCGTTCACTTGCATGATGTTGGACGATCACGTATTTAATTCGCTGCGTTATTTCTGGCATCCAGACATAATCTGATGGAACCATTTGGCTTCGAAACTACCAAAATTGCATTTAAGTAAGGTGTAGGTGCCTTCTTAATAACCCCTGCCTGTAACATGCCATCTATTATTTGTTTCACCTGGCTGCGATGTTTTTCAGGAATAGGATACAGTCTACTCCTGAAAGGTGACCAATCCTGAACTTGCATCGAATATTGAAAATTTAGTATCTTCCCTGGAATCGTATCAAAAACTGCCTTGTGTTTCCTTAAAATTCCTTCTAACTGTTTCTTATGCTCACTCCCAAGTTGAACATCTCTGAGCCGCTCCTGTAATATCTCTTCAAAATAAGCCCCGTTATGTTCTCCTTCCGTCAGTAGGGACCATAGTTCCTGGGACTCGCCCTCTTCAAGTTCTACAACAGCTGTGCCAATGACGTCACCCTCGGCCTCCTGTACCTCTTCGTTCGTCTCTTCCTGGATCGCTTCTAGTGTCCATGAACTCACATCCCTTCCTGTGGTGATCTCATCCATACGCAAACCCACGTTATTTAAATTTACATACTCTCTGATACTGACTGTATTCTTGTGCAGATCTATCACGGCTTGATATTCGCAAATGAAGTTGGCTCCAAGAATAATATTAAAGCTCATCTTTGCCATTACGATGAAGGTCTGCCCAAATGTGTGCTCCAAAATATCAAGTTCAAGGTAGGCTTGATTTTTGCAAGTGACAGAGCGTTCAGGAATTACGCCTCTCACTTTGAGTTGTGGCACGGGAATCATAGCAATCTTTTGACTCCGTCCTAACTCTCGAATTAGGGCCTCAGATACCAGACTAATCTGCGACCCCGTATCTAATAAGCACCTGACATTTAATCCACCAATCCTGGCGTATATAACCGGCAATTGTTTAATAATGTCGTTCCGCGGTTTCACCGTCTCATCCAGGCAATCCTCCGGTAAAGCGGTCCATTCCTCTATGTGCGCGACGTTCCAATCTCCTCCTCCCACATGCTGTTGCAATCCCAGTCTGTCTCCAATCTCACTTATCAAACTTTTTTTACAGCCTCGACCTCTATTATCCTGAGGTCGAGTACTCTCCTGATGATCCTGCTGTCGCTGTAGACTTTCAGCCCCCTCGGTCTGAATGTCGGGATTTACTCTGTTGTCAATAGCATTTTCCCAGCGTCCTTGCTCATTCCCCTCATTAGCATGAATTTCCTCTAAGTATTTCTGCGATTGAGCATGCCTATCGTTCCAGTCGTCTCGGTAGCTTCTAGAGTCCTCACGATTCTGAAATCTGCGGTCTTGCCATCTCTGATTTTAATTCCGAACTCCCCATCTCCTGTTTGGTACATCTTGTCTCCGATTGTCCCTCCATTGTTGAAATCCTCGTTGTTGGAATCTATTCTGTCCTTGGAACTGTCTGTTGTTATTACGGTTGTTATCGTAATGTTGGCGCTGTCTATTCTCGACATCAACCTGACCTCTCACGGGTGTTG
Source organism: Meconema thalassinum (assembly GCA_946902985.2). Taxonomy (NCBI): domain Eukaryota; kingdom Metazoa; phylum Arthropoda; class Insecta; order Orthoptera; family Tettigoniidae; genus Meconema; species Meconema thalassinum. The sequence continues at coordinate 1,194,227,349 of OX336389.2, forward strand.
AAATGTTTGTATTTGTATTGGTAGCCTGGGATCTTGTTTTTACCTGGCTCGGCTTAATCACCTCGGTTGTATTTACCATTTCGACCTGTCTTCCAACTCTATTGTGTAAGTGGGACGTGGTTTCATCTATCTGGCGCAGGATCTGTTCAGCGTGTACCGCGTCTGAAACGTTAGCTGCGACCAATACCTGCTGAACGTTAACGGGAAGCTGGCGTCCGATAGTCATGACTAGCTCGGCCTCACTTAAAGGATTATCCAGATCTTTAAATTTAAGGAGCTGTGATGAAAAAAAATCTGAATACTTAGTTTGCTGAGTAGATTGGTACTTTCTGGAGTACAATTCCATTCTTAACCCCTGTTGATATGAAGACGACCAATATTTCCGAAGGAAAGCATGCTTGAATGCATCTAAGCTTTCAAACGTGTATTTGAAGCTCAAGTACCACGTTAAAACATTTCCAGATAAAAAAAATCCATCATGCGCAGTTGCCGGGCGGGAGCTATATCATTATCATTATAATAATGCTGGACTTCCCGCAAGAATGCCTTGGGTGTGACTCCAGAATTTTCCATAAACTTAGCCGGTTTGAATTCATTAGAACGGATGATTTGTACAAGTTGAGGGTGCTGATTACCGTCATGTGGTGTAGTACTTCTCCCTATGTGATTACAAAATTCTTCCGTGTTCCGAGCAAGTGGACTTTCCGTGTCAACCTGACTACCAGTTGAATGAGTTGCCCCCGGGCTATCTCTGTCTCCATCTCTTCCCTCCTCGCCTAATGACCCTGCATTATGTTCCATAGAAAATAATTCTGCTTTTATCAGCCTGTCACCTTGTTCTTTAAATTTTGCTTTTATCTCATCTTCTAACGTCTGTATCCGTGTGTGGTTCTCCCTCAGCTTCTTAATTACCGCCAACCTTTCTTCCTTGGAGTCCTTACATAATTTTTGCCAATCCTTTCTAACGTTTTCTATCTTCAGATTATTAGTGTCCTGGCTTACTTCAATCCGTTCCAAGCGATCCTCCATGCGTACATTGTTTTCTTCAATAGTGGCTTTTAATCCCTCCCGGTCTACTTCTGCATTTTTCCAGCGATCTGTTGATTGGTTTTCGAGACGGTCTATGTCTTTTATAAGGCCGGTCACGTTTTCATTTACCGCCTTTATCTGTTCCTGTATTACTACGGTTACTTTCTCCACTTTATTAAATCTGTTTTGTAACCTGTCCTGTGCAGTTATAATTTCGCTATTTTTAGTTGTGCATGCCAATTCAATCTGTGCCAATTTTGCCAGAACTGTATCGTCTATGTTATTAAGTTTAGCGTTAAACTGATCCTCAAGTTATTTTATCTGTTTAACCTGCTTCTCATTGTTCTTACTTACATCTAAGGCGAGTAGTATAAGCTGTTTCCTTGTATGTTCTTTCATTTCAACCACTACATTATCGAGTTGCTTAGTGTTGCGACTGTTTTGGGCGTCTAGTTGAGAGTTTATTGATTCACTTTGTTGTGTCAATTGAGAACTAATATTATCATTCTGTAGAGCTAATTGTGTATTAATACTATCATTTTGAAGCGCTAATTGTGTGCCAATAGGTTCATTAATTTGGGCTTTGATCACCGCTGACTGTTCAACCCTACTACTGTCTATTTGTGCCTTAAATGTTTCACTCTGTGCTATTAATTTCGCTGATTGTTCAGCCCTGCTACTGTCTATTTGTGCCTTAAATGTTTCACTCTGTGCTATTAATTCCGCTGATTGTTCAGCCCTGCTACTGTCCATTTGTGCCTTAAATTCAGCAGTCATCTCCTGACGTAACAACACCATTTGCTGCTGAGTGCGTGCCGCAGCGCTCTCTACAACCTGTCTAATTTCGTCTAAAGAAGCCATCACCACAATACACTTGAGAAAATAGAGAAAATGCCAATTGGCGATGCTCTCCGATACGTGCATACATATTAACACACATTTATATCAATTTACACATACTCAGTTCGTTTAAATTTATAAACACAATCCCATTAATCCAATAGCATCCCTGAGTATCCTTCATTTTACATAATTTAAAACTTAACCCACACATTCAGTTATTAAATGCTAGCCTTACAAAACGCTAAAAGAACAGACTAATTAATCAAGTATTAATTGTCTTGGAAAAGCTACACGCCTTCCTATTACATTCATGGAGTTGTCTTTCTATGCAAAGCTAATTTTTATCATTAATATGGGCGCCCAGTCTCACGATATTGTCTTTACAAAAAAATGCAAGAAATAAAAACGTGTACTGTATTTTACATTGCAACTCCTGATTTTACTATATAAATTCACTCACTTGGCGGTAATACCATCGCCATAACTACGTTACTTAAAATTATCACATTCGGTGATTCAAATACTGTCACATTCTGCCTCCACTTTTGGCGTGTCAGTTTATCAAAAAATGCGCTAGGAAAGCCTAAAACAGTGAAATGCCCCACGATGGGTAATGCCAGCGTTGCCTATGTGCCCTTGTATATAACAGCGTCGTTATACGAGAATCAATCTTCGGGGCGCGTTCAGTCCAGGTATGCTTTCACTAGAGCTCAAATACCAGACGGCTGCTTTACAAATACTAGGACCATATGCAAAACTACAAACAAAGAAATGAGTGAAAAACAAATAAAATTACCACCATTTAATAACTGAATAAAAACAACAAAACATAAAAAATACAACATAAACAAAGTCCACCCTGAACTTTACTCCAACACTACAAGAATTTACACAGATCTGATTGGCCTAGGAAGGTCCACTCCAAAGAAATAAAATTGTGGATCAAAATTCCACTTGTCTGGTTAATATGTATGCACGCGTATAACCACGCTAGAGAAGAAATAAGTACTTTTGATGGAGATTTGCTCACAGATGGAACAGCCAATATGCATGAAAACCCCCATACTGCAAACCATTATTATGGCTTTATGGGACACACTCGCAGAAAAACATACCAAAAATTATAATTTTACTGACACACGCAACCATTTAAAATTTATAAACTAATTGATCTCCAGCGAGATCGCAGTGAGACAGGAAACTCCCAGCAAAACAGAAGCTTGCCCAATGGCTCAAATTGCTCAACACAGACATGACAACAACGTGACCGAACATCGAGACCACCCGAGGTCAATGAACATGACAATAAACAAACAAGAAATAAGATGCCAAAAACCCGCTGATATTTACATGAAATAAAAGCATGGATAAGCTAACACGCTGGGAATCGATCGATCAAAACGCAAACAGCACCCATTTACCGATTACAATTCTTTTATCATTAAACAGGCTTTATTTTAATATAAGATAAACATTTACGAAGAACGGAAACCTGGTCCGCTGAGAACTAATGAGCACAGGGGGCTCTTATCTGATGGAGCGCGCCAGGTAGAAATACCTTCTCATACCAATATCAACCACTGTGTTCACCCGAGCCCTCCTTGTCGAAGCATTGAGTCTTGCTATTTATAACAAGAGACTAGACAGTCCCGTTACGCCACCTGTTAATCGCGACACAAAAATTCACACACTTCTGCCAATTTCCAATGAATTGCAAGAACATCGTAGAAGGGGATTCCAACATTTTCCTCGCAAGGATTAAATGTTTATCCTGGACAGAGCTTCAGACAGAACCAGAGTTCCCGAAAACTGCTATCCCATAAAACACATATTTGCAGACTTAACAAAGCTTTTGGGCCGAACACAACACATCTCTACCACGGGCCGACACTCCAATCAAATATCCCTAGATTTTGTGTACCAAGACACTAGAAGAGAAACTTCACAAACAAAAAAAAGTAATTGGGCAGATGACCCCTCACTTAACAAAAATGCAACAAACGGCAATTAACACACAAGCCTGTGTAACAATAAAAATCTATAGAATACCAAGATTTCCCACCAATTCTATTATCTACTCTAGTTAATTCAGTTTCGCTTCTGTTATGATATCGGTTCCCAATTTGCGTCGCTTAGCCGCGCATTTTACGGTAGTGACACGCACTCGAGTACGCTTGCCCCGTGTACTTGACATCAACAACAACAACAAAATCTTCACACAAATAAAATACATGCCACGTTGCTCATGAACTAAACTAATGTGTGTCAGTACCACAAAGCATCTACAATAAAACACGAAGACAAAAATTAAAAAATATCATATTTACACAAAATAATATGTTCCCACAAAACCATAACCATTTTGTCAAATAAATAAATTATTTCAGTACTCATTCCTCTTTCTGCGTCGTCTCATCGAACATCGCCTGACATTCTCTCTCTAAAGTGTTTAGCTCATCTCAGACCACATGGAGCCGAAGAAACGTTGGTTCGATGTCTTTCTCTGGGTCTGGAGTTCCATCTTGACGTTGAATAAAAATAAAAATTAAATGTTATTTATAGTCACACGTAATTCTATATCTAAATTTTGCCAATAGCTACTTCTTTCACCATTTGTCTAGTGAAAAATTAATCGTAGACTTTCCCTAATAGTTGTAGTCGTGGGAGACTACTAAAATCTTACAGATACACAAATTTCACACTCAGCTGTGCGCACACAACTTCATTATAATGTTTTCAATAATGACTCTATCTCTGATAAATTTAACACAGTATACCTTCACGGTATCGAAAAGAATAAGTGATCACCTCACGGTGTCACCAAGAATCAACCTCGTCGTCACTCAGACGACAGTATTTGTGTGAATTTAGCAAAAGGACGGAGGGAGAGGGAAATCTATCACTAACTTCTATAATAATGCGATTATTGGCATGCAACAGGTATCAAACAGTTTGAAATATTATACTGGTCACAATGGGGCTATCGTGCTCTGGAATCGATCATAGATTTCTTTAATCCAATCTTTCCCGCTTTCATCTTCAGGCCGGCGTCAGACGCTCTCTTGGCGCTAAAAATGGTGACCCTCTCTGATTGGTAGTTCATGACGTCAATATCGCAGTTTTGAACAGAAGCCTCTGTCCTATGATTGGTTGAAAGTTCCTCACGTCTCTCTCATCCAGCAACTATCTTACTCGTAACGCTAGGGTGACAAAGAAATTACGGTCTGAAATGAGTCAGGACCCCAACACACCTTTGTCTGATAATGTATCTGTCAAACATTCCGATCTCGTCACATCTTTGTTTCAGGACTGGGCACGTTCAAACGTACTGTCTCCATATAAGCTTGATATTTCGCAATCCAGTCTGGCCTTCCTGTGTGATTCTGGCAGTAAAATCAGAATATAATGAAATGAATAATTAGAATCATTAATATGCGTAGCTTATTAAGGGTTCAATGTATACTATGTATTTGGGGGCGAATGGGTTCGTTCCCCACTGTCAATTATTCTTGAAACGGTTTATCGTTGCTTCCTAGTTTGAATTCTACGGAAAATCAGGGACTGTGCCTTCTACTGTTACATATGATGGGAGCCTCCTTCCATATTCATTTCCCGTTTCAGTCATTAACGTGTTGGCCGACTGATGAGCAGTAATTTCGACTCTCATTAATTCCTCAGCATCTAGTGAATGTATTCATGAACAATACTCCATTTAGAAGAATATTGCCCAATGTTCTGCACAGTTAAGATGAAGAATTCAAAATAGGAAGCAACGATAAACAGTCATGCGTTGCACCCAGCTATAAAAACGATTCACCACATGGAGACTCATCTCGCCTAACCCCGACCCCGTAGAAGCAGGAACAGAGGTTAGAAATGGATGTACATATTTAAACACCGCAGGCTCCTATACGGATGGTGAGTGTCAAGAGAGGCAACAAAATGTATAAACAAGAAGAAAATCATATTTTGAGCCCGACTTACTCAACCTGATTGTGAACGCACCACATACTGTAGGACATCGGAATATTATTCAGCGTTGTACTTATCGCTAGATTTACCTAAGAACTGTGTTTCAGCTAGTTGATTCCCTTTAAAATCTGGTGGCGCCAGCGATTCTTCATTGCAGAAATAAGAGAACAGTCTGGAGTTCATTGCAATGTCCATTTTATTGCTGCAATAACTCACAGTTTCAAAATAATTTCTGAGTTAATGCTAGAATGTAAATAATTCCCAGTGGAAATATCTGGGAACAATAATTCAAATAACATTCGAGCAAAAATGTTTTCATTCTCTCGTTGAAGTCAGAACATTCGTTGAGCTGACTCAGCATGTAGTGAATGTATTCATGAACAACACTCCATTTAGAAGAATATTGCCCAATGTTCTGCACAGTTAAGATGAAGAATTCAAAATAGGAAGCAACGATAAACAGTTAATTATCTTATTTCCTACAATGGCTTTTTATGGAGAAATATTTGTACATTGTTCCGTAGCAAAATCATCCATTGCCTTGCATGCAATTTGGACATGAACTTACATGAACAAGAAAAGGGAGCTTGTAGTTTTACGTGGCCGTTAATCTCGCGATCATGAGCCACGGTACCTCCTTTTTACTTGAAATACAAACCGCAGGACATGTCATTTCAGTTCGAAAATCGCACATGTACTGACCGGGAATCGAACCCGGTATGACTTGGTGAGAGGCAAGCAGCTTGGCCGCTGCGCCACCTCGCCTAATATTTTAAGAGGTTGTGCTTTGCAGTTATCCTCCATGAAAACAGTTCAGCTAGGAAATATTAAATTTTGCAGTAATCTGCTGCCCTTAAATCTTGGCCTGCTGAGACCGACCGGCAGAATGAACCAAGATGGGTCAGTTGCATTGCTATTTAAACAGCAAATGAAACGTAATATCAAAATAGCAGCGCTTGGAATGGAAAAGCAGTAGACTGCAGACTAAATGTAACCCTCAGGGTACGTAGGTATTCTGACTTGATATGAACTTCCTATAATATTGATCCATACTTTCCCTCAGAATCCTGTCTGTTCACATTGAGATATTAAGATGGCTTAAAATGCCTAGTCAGCTTGTTTTCAAACTAAGCGACATTTACATTACGTACCAGCTGAAGTAGCCTACGATGTACGCTGGGTTGATTGAGTAGCCTATCCCAGGAGCCGGTCCCAGGCCTGGACAAATGAGAAATGGTGAGGAGCCGTGGCTGATCCAAAGTGAGTGCCTACAAACATTGTCTGATCCCAGGCTAAGAGCGGATGAAAAACATATACGGATGGCAACGGCAAATCATGTTATTGACGTAACTCTCTGGATATCGCTATGAATGAAGTCCCGAGCAGCTCTTAAATGAACTTCAGTTGAAATCAATACCCCCGCGTAAATATAATATGGTATTTACGATGATAAGCCACTTGGAATGTAGAACCTCCTTATGCAACTGGCTAACTAGACAATGTTGCAAAATAAATCAAAAGAGTACATATTAGCGTATGATGGTGTTGCCTAGTGAGTGTATCTTTTAAAAGCGGAGCATCAAGTTGATCGGCCCCTGATAATAATGAATGAATGAATGAATGAATGAATGAATGAATGAAATCTGAAAGGGAAGCAGCCGTGGCCTATAAAATGGTACCGTCCCGGAATTTGTCTGAAGCTCAAAATGGGAAACCACGGTAAACCATTTCCAGGACGCCTGTCGGTGTGGTTTGAACCAACTCATCTCCTGGGTTTGGCCTTTCACGTTAACATGCAGAGCTACCATACTTGGTATGTATAAGTGAACTTCACTGGCCAGGTTTAGGAGCCTGCCAACACCAATCTGGCAACATTTATAATTTTGACAGTGACAACAGCGAAAGGCAACACCAAACGTCCGTTGCAACAATTGTTTCATTTGATCACACAAACTATCTATATGCGTATGCACCAGATTCTGACAGAATCATAGGCGTTGTTCAACTGACACATAGACTGATTTCAAAAAAAAAATATACGTTGATTGATAGAATCCTCACCTGAATTATATATGCTCACACTAACACAGCCATCACAATAACACAGGTTATCAGACAAAATTCAACACTCACCCAAGTACACGGGCCTAATGACCATGATGTCCATGCATCTCAAATGAAACAAAAACAACAGCTTCCTACCCAAATCCTTCCTCGTATAAAAGTACACACACTAGTACTGTAAGCCTACAGACATCATAGTGACACAGGTTATCAGACAACTTCTACACACACCCAAGTAAACGGGGCTACAAGACCATGATGCCGCAAAACCCCTAAAGAATCAACAACAAAAACAACCACAACAATAGACTCTACCGCGGAATAAGGTCAACGAATTTGAATCGCTGTAGTCGAGTATTGAAATATGTGGTGTTATACCGTAAGGGCAAAATGCTTCTTTGGCATTATTATTACCATGTTAGGAGTGGCCTAACTATCACCTGGCAGTACGTATAAAATGCACCCGACGTCAGGCTGGGGCGACAGGCCGATTGGTTTATTCTTTGTCGCAACTAATGGATCATGACAACCTCATCTGTATTGGTAAATGCTAGGACGTCCCCCGGAAGCGACGTGCGTCGGCCTCGTCTGACTGCAGCGCATGGACGAGGGCTACTGGATCAAGAGCGGAATCAGCGTTCACCGCTACATATTGCTACGTTGAACATCGGAACTCTTACAGGACGAAGCCGAGAAGTAGCAGATATGTTCAAAAGACGGAAAGTGGACATTGCCTGCATTCAAGAAACTCGTTGGAGAGGACAGAAATCTCGTGAAATAGGAGATGGATACAAGCTCATCTACCATGGGACAAGCAACCGAAATGGGGTTGCTGTTGTTGTTTGTGCCAACTTAAGGGATCAGGTAGCCGAGGTCAATCGACAGTCAGACCGCCTCATGACTGTCATCATAGATATGCCATCTTGTCGCTTACACATCATTAGTGCATATGCCCCACAAACTGGATGTGATGTGAGTGAGAAAGAAAGGTTTTGGCAAGAACTCCAGGATCTTGTCTTGTTGTGCCCAGAGGAGTTCTTACTCGTATGTGGTGACTTAAATGGACATGTTGGTCAAAATAAGAATGGTTATAGTTGTCATGGTGGAAATGGCTATGGTAGACGAAATGATGACGGATGCCGAGTCCTTGACTTTGCAGAAGCAAACAGCCTTCTCATAAGCAACACTTTCTTTAAGAAGCGCACCAGTCATCTCGTAACATACGCCAGTGGTGACAGCAGAAGCCAGATCGACTTTGTACTGTTACGGCGATGTAACTTCCGAACAGTCTTAGATGTGAAGGTTATACCTTCCGATTGTGTTGCCACCCAACACAAACTACTCATTGCAGACCTGAGGATCAGTAAGCGCAGGATAGGTGGATGTACAAGAGTCTCAACAAAAGTAAAGTGGTGGAAACTACGCGACCAGAAATCAGCATTGGTTAACAGTATAACATTTCCTCTGGTCATTCCAAATTCCATCGACACCACATGGACTGATCTCTGTGAGTCAGTGACTACTGCTGCAGCAGAAACATTGGGTACCACAAAGCCAGGGCGTCGCCTTATTGACAAGCAGACATGGCTATGGACAGATCAGGTACAAGATAAGGTCCGTGATAAGAAGAAAGCATATAAAAGCTGGCTTTCTCTAAAGACAGACGTGAGCAGAGAAAGGTACGTCACTGCTAAACGAGAGGCAAAGAAAGCCGTGGCTGAAGCAAGAGCCAACCACTACAACAACCTCTATCTTAACTTGGACACCAAAGATGGTGAAAAGGATATTTACCGTCTGGCCAAAGCCCGAGCAAGAACTGCAAGGGATATTGAACACTATGTGTGCATAAAGAGCAAGGAAGGCCAAAGACTACACAACAAACATGCTATTTTCAAGCGATGGAAAGAGCATTTCGAGGAGATCTCAAACATAGAGTTTCCGCATCCAACAATCCCAGAAGGTGTCCCAACTAGTGGGCCTATCCCCCAAATCACTCCACAGGAAGTTACCACTGCCCTAAAAAGCATGAGAAACCATAAATCTCCTGGGACAGACAACCTCCCTGCTGACTTCTGGAAACTTCAAGAACTGCAATCTACTGCGATAGATTGGCTTGTTACCTTTTTCAATGCCATATTGGACTCTGGCCACATCCCTATTAACTGGGCTACAAGCATTACAGTACCGATTTTCAAGAACAAAGGAGACCCAGCGGAATGTTCAAACTATCGCCCAGTGCGTCTTCTCTCACATACAATGAAGATCTTTGAGAGGATTCTTGATCGACGCCTACGTGCCATGACCGAAATCAGCTCCAACTAGTGCGGGTTTTTCAAGGGGGCTGGAACCGCTGACGCCATCTTCGCAGCACGGTTACTGATGGAGAAGCACCGTGAGAAAAGAAAGCCTCTGCATATTGCCTTTCTTGACCTTGAAAAGGCCTTCGATCGTGTTCCTCATGAATTGATTTGGTATGCGCTCCGCAACCATGGTGTGCCAGAGTCATTTGTAAATGTGGTCAAGATGTTATACACGAACACCAGCAGTAGAGTACGTTGTGCTGTTGGCACCTCGGAAAACTTTCCTGTAAATGTCGGCGTCCACCAAGGCTCAGCACTATCACCGTCCCTTTTTGTTCTTGTGATGGACACCATCACTCGTGACCTGCAAAGGAATGTTCCTTGGACCCTTCTGTATGCAGATGATATAATGGTTGCAGATGACACCCGAGAAAAACTCCAATGTCAAGTTGAAGATTGGAATAACCGCCTCTCCCAGTACGGCCTATGTCTGAATGTGAAAAAGACGGAATATCTGGAGTTAAACCCAAGCGACGGTACCATTCAAGTTGCTGGACAAAATCTAGTCAAGACAGAATGCTTCAGGTACCTTGGATCTCGCCTTCAGAGTGATGGCAACTTCAATGATGAAGTAAGAGCCAGGGTAAACGCAACCTGGTTGCGGTGGAAGGAGGTCACGGGTGTGCTTTGCGACAAGAAAATGCCACTTCGTCTCAAATCGAAAATATATCGGACAGTGGTACGGCCAGTTGCGCTGTATGGAGTTGAATGTCGACCATCCGACAAAATTTCAGAACGTCGCCTGCATGCCATGGAAATGAGAATGCTCCGTTGGACAATGGGCATCTCCCTTATTGACCATGTCAGAAACGACACAATTCGGGAGCAAATGGGTGTCGCCCCAATTGTGGACAAAATGAGAGAGAAACGGCTCCGATGGTATGGCCATGCTCTGCGTGCAGCGCCTGATACTGTTAATAACTCTGTCCTTCACTTTGAGGTTGAAGGCCTACGCCCCAGAGGACGACCGAAGCAGCGTTGGCAAGACACAATAAATGGTGATTTTAAAAATTACCGGCCTAAATCCAGCTGACGCACAAAACCGGACAAAATGGAGGTCAATGACCAAAAAAGCGGACCCTGCACCAGCGGGACAACGCTAGGAAGAAGAAGAAGAAGAAGATATATACTATTTTCGATTGCAAATGCACACTATATATGCTTAATATTATAACGTGTGAGTAGTTTTAAATCAAGAAATACAAAAAGCGAAGTAAAAATACTTGAACCTGATGGGATTTGATCCACGAACCTCCAGAATATACGTCCTGATCGTTACCACTACGCCACTCATGACATACACTAATAGTCGGTTAACTACTGGTTTAGTATAACTCCATGATATTATGTCTTGCAATCAACGATTTCATTAGCGTTTTCTGCCGTTTCTACAAAACATTTGATACCAAAAATGTATTATTTTGTTCAGTACATTCCTAGAATGATATAAACTTAGGAAAATACCGAGATATATGGATTTAAGAGCAAAACATAGCCGCCATTGACTCAACGGAACGGCATGGATAAGCGCGATACGGCATGGTCAGCTAGAAGCGTTAGTCACTACTGCGGTTACATATTAAGATTAAACGTAGAAAAATGTATCTCAATGTCGTTCACCCGGAATATAAACCCTATCGTTTTTAATTACAAGTTATGTTGCAGTGTCCTGAAATCCGTTCATGAAAACAAAGATCTCGGTGTGTTGCTAGATACAGAACTAACTAACGTTTACCCCCCCCCCCCCCCACCATATATTGAAATACATAGCTGACTCAAACAAGACACTTGAATTTGTTATCAGGAATACAAAACCATTCAAAAACCTAAGCACGTGTATCCGCCTGTACAACACACTAGTCAGACCGAAACTAGATTATTTTTTTAAATCGAGTTTACCCTCCAGGGTGGTGGCTCCCACGGACTGCGCGAGGGAACTCACCCCTACCGACCTTTCAGGCAGTGTCCTAGAGCTGGGAACATTTAAGCGGAGTGGATACAACTGGTGAGGTGGGATTAGCACCTCGCCCAGCCGGCCACACCTGCAAATCGAACAGGGGCCTCTTAAGGAAGGGAGTGGAAGGTTAGGACGGATAGGCAAGGAAGAGGGAAGTAGGCGGCCGTGGCCTTACAGTAGGTACTGTACCCGTATCCAAATGGTCTTACCTGTTGAAATCCGATGGCTAAACTGGATCGTAGAATCTGGAAGTACCCGGCTGAAATAACCCCCAAAATTCTACTAACAAGGATCAACCTGGGATAAGGACATCTCAATATAAGAGAATGTGATAAGAAAATGCCAGTGGTAAAAGAACAAAAATGAAAAACTAGCTCAAAGTGAACTCGAAAACTCTTAACATATATCTCGGGCATATGGCTCAACGTTGGAAAAATTTGCCCACTGGTTCTCCTAGCACATCCTGTTTCTGATATAAATCACTAAATCATTTTGAATTTAAAATTAAATAATCGAACCGTCATCCATAGCGTTGAGTAGTTGAAATATTGGTCAGGACTGCACTTACTCGAACCCATCTCCCCTCGGCTCGAAACAACTGTCCGGAACGCAATATTCATCTCTCGGTAACTGCCTAGGTTGCCTTGGTAGCGAAGAATTTAATGCCACCTCCTCTCTTCTTTGAAGATCCATATCGTAGAGGTAATTATCTCAGTGTCATGGTATAAAATGCCTTTAGTCTTCGTTTAAATTGCCTTCTGCTTATGGATTCCATTATTCAGCATTGATCATTACCAGATGTTCAACTCTGCTTGAGTGCTGCATTCCTTTTCAGTCTTTAGCAATTCATTGCTTCTCTCGTGTAATACTGGTTCATTATTTCTTTCATAGCAGTACTAAAATCCATGTTGAAATGTAGAATGATCACTGGATAAAATTACAAGTCCTTTCGTGATAGCTAGTGTGCTACAGAACAGTCTATGCGAAACACGAAGTTCAATCGTGGCACTGTCATATCGCACTATGTTCGTACACTGGGTATAGGGACGCCCCAAGTGTCTCGCCCGTGTCTGCTTGAAAGCAGAGACGCACTTGTACCGTCCTGAATTGTCACAGATCGCACTAATATATTGATGATACTGGAGATTATTGCTCTGACCGAGCCAACAAGCAAGTGTCTGCTTCAAACCCGTACTGCATTCAGCTGGACTAATCTTACCCATAATACAACTCTGTCCGGTCGATATATGAATCGAAGTTGGCATACCATAATTGCGATAAACATCTGATAGCATTATAATAGCATTGGTAATCCCATAAATATCTTCAAATCATTCCTTCTTATATTACATTGTACTTCCATGTCGTCGATCCCCTCAGTAATCTCTGTAATGGTTATTAATGGTATGTATCAATGCCGGCTTATAAGACAGCCATCTTGTGTACTGACTGTACCTCTCCAAAACATATGTTCTGCGATGCGTTGCAGGATTGCCTATCCATTTTCCTTAATCGCCTGCTTGCTATAATTTTTCACTGCAAGTTGGAATCTTGTAATAAAATGCAAAAACGTTTCTTAAACATAACGGTGTTCTATTACTAGCCAAAATCCTGGTACAGTACCATCCCGGCATTTGCCCGAAGACGAAGTGGGAAACAACGCAAAACCACTTCGAGGATGACTGAGGTGGAAATCGAACCTCCTCTACTCATTTGGGCCACCCGAGGCTGAGTAGACCCCGTTCCAGTCCTCATACCACATTTCAAATTTCGTGGCAGAGCCGGGTATCGAACCCAGGACCTCCGGGGCGGTAGCTAACCATGCTGACTGCTACGCTACGGAGGCGACGAAACTAGAATATGCTAGCATTATATGGAGTCCTAGATGCAAGATGAATGAAAACACACAAAAGAAATTCCTAAAATATCTACATTTTAAAAGAACAGCCAACTATCCTCATTTGATACCATACCAGGAACTGCTAATAAATTTTGATGTAGACAGTTTATAAATACGAAGAAAAATAGATGCTATGATTCCTTTTCAAAATTAAAAACAATTCAATTGATGATTCCGAATTCCTTTCTCTCTGAAATTGTCATGTACCACGCATCAATTCTAGGAACAATTTCACATTTGAAATTAAAAGAACCAAGATATCTGCCCACAAAAATTCACCAATGAACAGACTATGTAATATTTTCAACAATGTTGCTCAAAGAAGTAATGCCATAGATTTTAGTACTTCCTTGACAGTATTTTTGATGGAATTCCTAACCACTCTCCAGGAATAATGTCTCAAACCTTGCAAATTGTATATCATGAATTCTTACCACTGAGTCATTCTACCTAGGTAACCTTGTATTACACATGTATTATTTGTACTATAGTGTTTTAATTGTACACCTAGTTATTTTAATTAGTTTTATTTAGTTACTGTTTAGTTTAAGTTAGTATAAGTTTTAAGATAACATACTGTGTAATCTTAATGCCACTGTAATTGGGATGAAAAAATCCTGTTGTGCGCAAATAAATAAATAAATAAATAAATAAATAAATAACTAAATAAATAAATATTCCATTTTAAAACGCTAATATCCTACCGGTCACCATCTTGAGAACAGTTTAAAACCTCCTTATGTACGATGAGCATATTTGGTAAAGCCAGTCAGGCCTTGTTGAATCGTAGGTTACGGTTAGGCTATAATAATTGCACGATTCATACATCCACCATCTTGGAACTATTTGGCTGCTGACCTTGTAGTTTGAGAAAAATACGATTCCCGCATTAAGGTATATTGTTGCAAAATTTGGTAGAGATCGGATGATTAGGTTAGGCGTAATTTGAGTTAATCTCAGAACATTTGGGTGGGCGCCATTTCATTTTTGTTATGATGGCGCCGATATACAGCATGCCACTGAGTTGTCCCTTGCTAGTGCTACCTCTGTACCAAAGTTGGTTCGATTTCCTTTCGTTGGTTTTGAAATTGATAGGGGGATCGATTTGCACACATACACGGCCACCATCTTCAAACTATTGTAGTGATTACCTTGACGTTCGGTCAAAAGGCGCTTCCCACAAGTAGGAATGTTGTTGCAAAATTTGGTATAGATCAGATGATTAGGTTAGTCATAATTTGATTCAAGCCTTGAACATTTGGGTGGCCGTCTTTAAGTTTCCGTCAAGATGGCGGCGATATAAAAGATGACACTGAGGTGTCCTTTGCTAGTGCTACCTCTGTACCAAATTTCGTTCAATTCGGTTTCACCATATTTGAATTGATAGGGGGACAGACATACCAAATCACACACACTCACACACAGACAGATACACAATTTTTGGCCCTGTGTAGATATCATAAGTCTACTATCATTTTTTGCAAAAATCGAAAGTCGGTTAATACAATCAATACACACTGCATACAGGGAAGCTCCGCTGCTCAGGCACCTGCCTCCAACGCCGAACAAATTTGCTTCTACCCACCGTACAAAGGACACTGGTTGCTGGTGAAACCAATCTTCCACAGTTTCACGAACCGCTTGATCAGTGGCGAAACGCTTACCCTTCAGGAATGTCTATAACGGATCAAAGATATAATAGTCGGAACGAGAGTGATCTGGCCTGTAAGGTCCCAGGGAGAACGATGCACGATGCGAATTGTCCTGTGGTCCATTGTCAGCGTTTGAGCGAGCGTTATCATGGAGCAACACTGATACTGTAATGCAGTGAAGGAAGCAACTGTGATATTGTCCCTTCAGTTTTCTGGAGTTGCAAATGGGAAACCACGGTAAACCATTTCCAGGACTTGTGACAGTGGGGTCTAACCCCACTCGTATACTGAGTGTAGACGTAGGCTGGTCTCATGGTCTTTCGCGTCCAACGTCCTTTTTGCAGAGGGTACAGAGAAACATGTTTATTGTAGGGACAAGTGCATCAGTGCCTATCTCGAGCTGCAGTCAGTGTGCTGTCATTGTGACATAGTGTATATTGTGTTCGTTTTTGGACATTCGTCAATGTTTCAATCGAACAACCCTTATATATGGGCGACCATTTATGACAAGTATCTAGTAAGTGTGTGCCCCAACTTCTTAAAAAGATACGACGAAAACGTTGAAATACTGTATGAAAGTCTTCAAACATTTCTTGACAAATTTAATAAACAATGGCATAACTTTGGCTCTGGGTGATTTCAATGCCTGCAGTGAACGGGGCCGTCTAAGAGCGACTATAATCTGTAAGTAGGTAATAGAAGAGGAGACAGACACCGAGTTTTGCTAAGGAAATAGCATAGCAATAGCTAACACACCGTTAAGCCGCCGAAACATCGAGAACACAATGTAGGAGAATCCATCAAAAATCGAATTAACTACATGTTGCTAATTAAAATAATATGGAAATTGCCAAGCGCATCTCTGCATATTTGAATAGTGATATCGGTTCAGACTGTAGCCCAGTGGCTGCTGCTGAGAAATGTGACTTGAAACTAGTTCGGCGGGGTCAATAGCGACAGACACTAGATGTCAAGATCTATACCAACTGTTAAACGTGAACTAAATAACGAGCCATCTCAAATTAACAACAGTGACATGACAAATCAGGATGAATGGAATAGTTGTAAAGCAGTATCAAACAAGATTTGTGAAACTTGCCTCAAACTATCAGAAGGGGAAAAGAATAAAATATGAATGGCCGATAACGTTTTAGAGCATATGGAACAACGATTGCTAATATAATACAATTCTAATGACTGCAAGCAATTAAAACACTTAAAATAAAATTAAGGCAATTAAATAGCAATCGATGTTGGAGAAATGTCTAGAAATGGAAGAACTATATAGACACCATGACTCATGTGGTCTGCAGTAAAAGGCCAGAGAAATATCAGGCATGTATGGTACAAAACGCATCTACCAATGATAAGAACAGAGAGATCTGACAAACCAATTTTTGAAGAACAAGCAATAATTGAAGGCAGTAATTCATATAAGAACGAGATCCTCTGTGACAACAGCGATGTGGCAATGTCCAATAGAAACTGTGTTGTAGTCTTGAAATTATTAGGACAGAAGAAGTACAGCTTGCTGGGAGTAGAAAATCTTCCGGACTGGATGGAGTTCCAATACAACTTCTGAAATCAATAAATACTCACTTATAAAACACACGCACAATACTGTGGGATCTCACATCTCCATTTAATTAACTCTCTTTTGAAAAACGATAGGGCCTGGTACCACGAATATCACATATTTAAGTTGCACATTAAATTGATGCATTTCATCTTGATAATAGTTCAATGGGCCTCCTCATACTTAATCATTAAATACAGTGCGCATGACTAAGTTATGACATAGACCTCCTACGAATGTTATGTTCAATATGTTTAACAATTCTCCTTCCAATAGTAAAAACATTAATTTATCCTCACTCTCGTAACTCATATACTGATGAATTCTATACATAGTCAAAACTAATGTTACCAAGACTCGTATTGGGCAGCTATGGAAACCAACGATCTGTAAAATCTAAATTATTGTATAACCTGATATTTTTAAATTCAAACTTGTATATCTGTGGTCTTAAGTGACTTCCTAACAACATTAAACCATCAAAATAGCATAAAGCATTCTGAACATAATCTAGAAATGCTCGTTTCATTCGCAAAAAAATCCTACTTGTACAAAATCTAACTCAAAAATAAATAAATGCTGTGTCGCAGTTCTCCTATCAGTCCTCAAATTAAGAATAACAAGTTTTCAAAATCGTACATTAACATGATCCCACATGCTCGCCAATTCTCCACATCGGCTCAACATATCGGGACTAATTTATGTCACGGTGGCATCGGTGAAGTCATGGAAAACACTAAAGATTTAACTATAAACACAATATGGCAAACTAACAGAAAATGTTGGAAATGTTTAAGTGGAGGGAAACACAGACGTGAATTAGCTATAAAATATTTGAAGAATGTGCATATGGTGACCTTCACTCAACCTATGTAGTGTACCCGATATTTAATCGAGGCTATCGGCTACGCCAGCTGTAGTTGAGTTTTGTTGCTTAGAAGAACAGATTGCGCTGAGATCGAGCCAGTAACGATCAGGGAAGATGACGTGGAAGACTATGGGAGAAGAATTCACTGCCCCTCAAACGCACGGAATCACGGGAGAAGTATTGGATAATTATGGAGATTAATTGGAAATGACGTATTATTTAACCTCAGAAGAGAAAGTAATTATATTGAATATTAATGATAGTTATATTTGAAGAGGTGGATAAATCCTTATTTGTGTGTAATGGCTTCATAACAGACGATATGGGCCGAGGCTAAGTATCTGACGGCAGAGAACAGAGGTAGGGGCTACCCTCACACCAGCTGAGGGGTGGCGAGTCACGTGTTTAGCGAGGAGAGTTGTCGCAGCACAGTGAAACGAGGAATCAGTCTACTACATTCTGCTCTAGAGTATATTACATTCTGATCTAGTAGCAAGTAGAAAGTATTACAATATACTATTCAGTGCTGTGCAGTAACTATCACCTGTCTGGCAGGTTTACTTCGTAAAGTTAGCATTGTGTAACTTTGGGAGCACGGCAGAGTCGAGCAGGCTGACCGGAGATTGTATCGCGATGGCTGTGAGCAGGGCGAAGGCGGCCGGTGATAGGGAACAGCATAGTTATGAACAGTGGAGTTGAGTTAGCATGTGTTTCAAATAGCAACGCATTTACCAGCTCATAATCTACAGCAGAAATAAGCAGCATTTCATTGGGAATAAAGAACATTATTGCAGCAGTATTCACAACGAATAGTCGCATACAACATGGGTAAAATGAGGCTAGTGATTAACTTAGTGTTTCACACAGATAGTGAAGCAAGAAATGTCATGTATTGGGCGACATTTTGTGACAGTTTGTGGTCACGTTGAGGAACATTGCAGTCGACATTTTCACGTTCATGATATTTGGACTTACACTTTCATCAGTCCGGATACTTATTGCATTTATAGTTCATACACTCTCAACTGATAACCAAATGAATTTTGAAGTTATTTCACCGATATTACGGCGTACAAAAATGATGTGTTTCAGCATCGCATATTTTAAGCGACCATGGGGAAGCTTACACATTGCTGCGTTATGCAAAATGGGACAATGGATTTCATGCACATTATATAGTAGTGAGGTGTTCACTAAATGGCTTTAGTTCATGAACAATTACGGAAATAATTACCACGTCGAACACAGATACAGGGTGTCTAGAAAATATGCTTACATTCTGAAATATCTTTCTATTAATGCAATTCAACCACAGTGGATAAGAATATTGTTAGCGAATGTCAATCGACAATTTTATATCGAACAGTGGCGTAACAATTCCGAGAATAGAATGGGGTGCCCATTCGAACTGAACTTTGTGGGGATTATTGGACAATATCCGTGATGGATATCCTTCATTCTACCACGTGGGGATAGGCGCATGAAGAGACGTGATGGCAGCGCAAAGTGACGGATTCGATTCCTATCGAGAAGAGTGACTACATCATGATGTGCGTTTGGACGGGGCCAAATGCATTTCCAGTGGCAAATACGACGATTTCGCCGATCTTTCGAGAAATCTGTTGCGTACAATTGGATTATCGCCGATCTTGGAATATATTCTATTAAACATCTGGAATATGAAGGTATTGTGAGAGCTAGGATATTACTGATATGATTTTCTAGCATGACACTGGGCACACTTGTATATCTTTAGAAATGTTTTTTTTACGACATGACTTGATTATTTTCTTACTTCATCCTGAGGAGTTTGTTAAATATGGTGTTACAGTATCAAATGGCAGACACATTTATCCGACTTTTTCGCTATTTATTGATTTTATTAGGCAGGATTTTGATCTTTATTTTTCTTGAAGTGATAGTATGACCATGGTGATTTTTATCGAGTATTTCGAAACTCGAGACCTGCAGTCGGATAGTTTAGATTTTTGCCAGCTTATTGCATGCTAGCGAGTATGCGAGATTTATCAGCAGGGATTTTTCTTTATTGGATTTTTTTAAGGTGTGGAATTAATTCACTCTAGCGAATCAGTATCGCTTTTATGTGACAAGTAGAATATTGTTGATTCCAATCATGTGCACTTACTCATTAGTCTACGAAGACGGGGCCTTTTACTTTCAGTAGCTGTGTGGTGTTGATCGCCTGACCTGTCAAAATCGGAATTTATCATCTTTGTCTACGAAGACGGGGCCTGTTACTTCAGTAGCTGTGTGGTGTTGAACGCCTTACCCGTCGTTTAGGAATACCATATTATCATCCGAGTGCAATTGTGATAGTAAGAGAATTAAACAATAATTTACCAGTCAAATATTAGTTGATCTTTGTTAAATAATTTAGAAATAAATGTCAACAGGGTTACATTTTGTAATTCTTGTATTGCCAATCCAATAGTTTGTTGTATTACTCTTTTGAGAGTACGGTCATTTAATATTTCATACGCTTTTGTGAGTGAGTTTATACCTTTGATAAGGATTTCAAGTAATTGAGTCTTTTAAGACGAGTTCTTTCTTATTAAGAATTTATTACAGGCAGATGATGAACAGATATTATGAATATGAGTTAATATAACACGTTGGTGTTATTTTTGAGGTAAATTTTGAGGATCTTAACAGAGAGTTTATACTCCGGATTAAAATAAATCCTGGATTGGATTTCGATTACTTTGTCAATTTTTCTCATTGTTTAAGAAGTTGTCTGGACACGGTAATACTGACTACCATTCTTGTAGGTCATTTTCGTCAACCGTCGGAAACCAGTGGCTCATTTGTGGATCATTCTGTATGATGAGTTAAGGTATATTTTTGGCCAAGTTTGTGAAGTTGCCGAAGAGAGGTTTATAATATTGCCAATGTGAGTTATTGATGCAGACATGAGGTCGTCAAACCCAGTCTAGTATATATTTGAAGTTCATGCTGTGCGCTGAATAATTGTGGTATAATGTGAAATAATAATGGTGTTCAAATGTGAGATTTGATGAAGTGAATTTAAGTGATAAAGTTTTGGAAGATGAGATCCATTGTGATTTAGTGAAGGCAACGTATTTTTGGCATGCAGACTATTAAGGGTATAGCCTGGAACTGGTGGATTTTTGAGGCAACGTTCGGTAACCGATCTTAAATATATTTTGAAAGTGTTATAATCCAAGATTCTCTAATAATAATAATAATAATAATTTATGGAATTAGTATCTGAAATTTAAACATATTGATGATCTGACCTGATAATAAAAATGAATAATAATTAATTAAATAAATTGATGAATAGATGAATAAAATGATAATTAATTAAAAGAGCTGATAATTAAGATAAAATAATAATAAATTTAAATAAGCTGATAACTATAATAAATTTGATAAGTTGAAATAAATTTAAATAAGCTGAGAACTCTATTAAAATTTAAATAAGATGATTATAGTAAATTTAAATAAGCTGATGACGATAAAAATAATTTAAATGAATGGATTGAAATAAATGAAATTAAATAAGATGTTGAAATTAAATCATATTGAATGAGATGATTCGCATATGATTTAATGAGATGATGAATATAATAATTAATGATAAGGAAATTAATAATTCTGATTTGAATTGAACAGATAATTGAACGATAGCCGATGTGAGGACCAGTTAATAATTTTTCTGTGGATGATGATGATGATGACAGATGAAGTGAACAGAATTTTGATTCACAACCGAGTAGTTGTTAGAAGCGGTGTAAATAACGTGTAAAAATTTATTATTAATCTTAAGAGTGTTTATTAGGTTTCCAATGTTTGGAACAGTGACATTCAAGCCATTTATGAATGATTAAATATATGTTAGTGCTGATATAAAGTTCGTTGTGTGATAGAAAGTTTAATATGTAATTGAAATTCACGTGCCTGATGTTATCTGAAACAAAGATAGGTCTCAGGGCTCACAAAATGTCAGTGACGAAAAGACATAGTGCTACGGTGACACTGAGAGCACAAGAGAACTTTAACTATTTTTATTTTTTGCACGTGAATATTTTCTTTTGAAGTAGTGCGGAGATGGTATGATTAGAGAGAACATTAACATCCTAACTGTTATATTCTACCATACTGCTAGGCAGGAATTTATTTTGTTTCTGTCTGACCACTCAAGTTTAAATAATCTTTTTATTTTAAGTTGTGATCTCATGATGATGTGTTTTCCCAATCCTTTCCTTTGTCATACTTAAGGCTTAACCAGGAAGGATGTGGTTTGCTAGGTATTCAGTTGATGATGCCCTTTTTATTTGATATTCTGATAAACTTTAAGCCCGTAACGACCCGGAGATATTTTTTTTATCTCGTGTTACCCTCTGCTTTTGGGATTTTTCAACTGAATTTCCGACACATTCCTTATTTTTATTGTGTTTACTTCAACTCTACCTGTCCTGGGATGCCAGGTATGCGATGTAATAGCAGATGGGTCATTGCATGCCTCGGACGAACCGGTACAGAGAGAGGAGGGAGGATTGGCTTTTCCCAATCGTGGGGCTTCGATGTTGTTCATTTCATGGGAATACATCAGATTGAGGTTACGAGGTGATTGATCTCTATTTCATTAATGGTGTTATGAAGTTTATTAAACATGGTCAGACGATATACTTGTGTGCCCATACCAGTGATCATGTTAATCATATTAGTGTTATATCATGTTTAACCCCATGTCATCCTTGTTGCTCCTACCCAAGTGTAGTTAGGAATTGATATGTCACGATGTTTTGCTATCCAACGTCTCTGAATTAAAACGTTTAGTTGCAAATTATAATTATGCCTGTGGACGACTTAGTAAAGGTATTAGGGGAGTTGCAGAACAGTATGGCTAACATTGAGGCTAATGTTTGGAGAATGGAGACTGAAGTCAAAGAACAGATTAATGATTCAGAATCTAGGTTACAGGCTAAATGTGAAACTAATCTGAAAGCATTAGAAACCAGGTTACAAACTAGCAGTAAATATAATTTAAAATAAATGCAAGCCACTAATGAAACAAATTTTAAGGCTCTTGAAGAAAGATTACAAACTAATACTGAAAATTATCTGAAAGCTAATGTAGCTAGTCTAAAGGATGGTTTAAAAGGTAATTTAAAATTATTAGAAACCAGATTACAAGCTCGTAGTGAGGAAAGTAACACAGAATTGAGAGACAATTTAAAGAGTTTGGAAACTAGATTAAAGGTAAAGAAACTATCGGGGAATAACACTGATGAGTCATTGTGCAAAGATGTTTGAGAAAGTTTTGGAAAGGAGAATTAGGACAAGGATAGAAGGAGGGATGAGGGAGGAACAACATGGCTTCAGAGCAAGAAGGTCCACAGTGGATTTGATTTTTGCTGTAAGGCAGTTACAAGAACAGCACTATGAGTATGGAACAGATCTACTGATGGCCTTCCTGGATATTGAGAAAGCATATGACAGTGTATGCAGAAATAAAGTATGGAAGTCCCTGGAGGATAGAAGAGTAGAAAATGGACTATAAGGAGGATAAAGGAGATGTACAAGGGAAGCGTGAGCTGTGTGAAAGTGGGAGGAGAGAGATCGGACTGGTTGGAACAGAGAAACGGCCTGAAACAAGGAAATGCACTGTCACCGTTACTTTTCATTGTGGTAATGGATGACATAATGACCCGAGTGGCACAAGTAATTGGGGAAGGAAAGATGAAAGCAATGGTTTTTGCAGATGATTTGATGATTTGGGGAAACAAGGAGGAGGAGGTACAGGAACAGTTGGATGTGTGGGAAGGAATAATACAAGGATATGGGATGAAATTTAGCATAAATAAGAGTGAGATGGTGATCACAACAAGGAAGAAGGAAAGAACCACAACGGGAATAACAATTGGTGGGGAACAGCTGAAGAAAGTGGAGAGTTTCAAGTATCTGGGAAGCCAAGCCTGATACAAGATAATGGAAGAAACGATAGAGAAATAAATGAGCGGGGGAGACAGGCAGAAGCATTCCGGAGGAGTGTGAGAAGCATGTTATGGAGCAAGGATGTCCCTCAGAACAGCAAAAAGATCATATATTGGACGTACTATATCCCTATCCTGACGTATGCCTCGGAGACCTGGGTTATGAAAGGAAGGGAGAAGTGCAAAATACAGGCCAGTGAGATGAGGTTCTTGAAAAGCAGTATTGGAGCTACAAAGATGGACAGAATAAGAAATGAGAGGACCAGCGAATTAATGAAGGAGGAACCATTACAGGATGGTATAGAGAAATTTAGACTTAGATGGTATGCACATGTAAAGCGAATGGAGGAAAAGAGGATACCCAGGAGGATACACGAGACGAAGTGGGAAGGAAAGAGACAGAGAGGGAGACCAAGAGACAGATGGCTGAAGGGGGTGGAATAAAGCGTGAAGAAGAGAGGAGAAGACTGGACAAAGGTGGGTGCTGAGAGATGGTGGGAAGACAGAAGACGTTGGAGAGGCTTGTGTTCCAAACAGACCCGGCCTGTGGCAGGAAACTTTTCAAGATGATATATATATAAGGACGAAATCTTAAGATTATTACAGTCAGATATTAAGGCAGTAGAATTGAAAGGAGAGGAAAATTTATGCATATTAAGGAAAAACATTCTAGAGCTAGAGACTAAAGGTGAACAGAATATCATTAATTTGAGGACAGATGGCATGTCTATTCAGAAAGACATTAAATCAAATATATCGAATTTAAGATCCGACATTGATGGTTTAATAACAGATGTAGGTAAAATTAAAGAATGGTCTTCTGAAGTAACTTTCGAATCCAAGATTAAAGATTTAGAAACGAACTTAGGAAATGAAATTAAAGGTTGAGTTCAGTAATCGGAACAGTCAAAACGGACGTTTTAGGAGAGGTCAATTCCAACTTAATATCCTTAGAGAACCGATTGCAGGCGGACATTAAACAAATTGATGATAACGTTGATCAGAAAGTTAACGAAAATCTAGCGTTATTTAAAATAGAGTCGGTGCAATAGTGGAAGAGAGGTACAATGATGTCGATGCCGGAGCAAAAGAAAAACGTGCAGGGATTGAATGTAAAATAATCGCAGGCATGGCGAACTTGGAAACTAGATTTACCGAGAATAGAGAAACGATGGAAAGGGATTCTGCTCAGTAGAGAACGGATGTAGGCCAGTTGAAAGAGCAGGTGCGTCAGTCAAGACAACATGCGAGGAAAGGCTAGATAAATTGAAGAACGATCTCGAAGGAAGTAATAGAACACAGACTGTCATTTCACTAGACAATCTGGAAACGAAATTCAAGTTAGGAGAAAAACGGACTGAAGATAGAATGGCTAAACTGGAATTAGTCATAAGTAATCTCACTATTCAAGAGGTAACAACGGGGGATATGTCAATGAATCAAACACCGATAGCTCATAAATTTGATAGTC
The DNA here is from genome assembly GCA_946902985.2 of Meconema thalassinum. Taxonomy (NCBI): domain Eukaryota; kingdom Metazoa; phylum Arthropoda; class Insecta; order Orthoptera; family Tettigoniidae; genus Meconema; species Meconema thalassinum. Next base: position 1,194,253,022 of record OX336389.2, read on the forward strand.
AAGAGGTGAATGGAGGAGAGGTTAACCGAACTCAACAAAATGTTACTTCTGGGAGGATTAGTTCAACCCTTCATGTTAATCCTAATCCGACTTTGAACACATCCAATACTAATGAACGTTACTAAGGTCTGGTGACCATCATCAGAAATTTTGATGATAAACCAAGAAAATTCTCTGGGAATACGGGAGTCACACCATTCGAATTTCTGAGAGATATCCGAGATTATATGGTGGAACATCGGGTATCCTAAGAATGAGAGCTAAGGGTAGTCGAACGCGCCTCAGATGGCCAGCTTTGACTTGGTTTCGCGCATTTAGAAACAACTTTGCGAACCTAGAACAATTTTCCATAGCATTTTTACGACGATTCTGGAGTGCGGAGGATCAATTGAACGTAAGAGCCGAAATGTATTCAAAACGCTATTCTACGTCGCATCCAACCCATTACGCTAACTACTTTACTTCACAGTTAGCGAAACTGCAGTTTTTAACTCCACCATTACCCGAAGACGAATTGCTGCAAGCGATAGCAAGGCAGTTGCCAGTAGAGGTCCAACAATCACTCATAGCATCTGGTGCTAGTTCGCTGGAACATTACGACGACATATTACGCAGATTAGATTACACAAGCGCTCAATTGACACCTAGAAATTCAAGGAATGAAAATAGGAACACGCAGGAAGTGAATGTGGTAGTTGTCGACAATATAGTCCAAACAGATCGGAGAACGTCGTGGTAAAATAGGAGAAACGAGGAAAATAGAGGAAATGTTCGTAACGTCCATGGGAATGATAGGTATCAGGGACCATATGAGAGACCATATGATCGGGATCCACGAGACAGTATATACCGCAACTATAACCAGACTTCCAGATATCTGAATCGAAACAGGTATAATAACCGATATCGAGGCAGATATAATGGCAATCAGAATCCGAATCAGCAGTCCAGTCAAACCAATCGACAAGGCGACGGCAGTCGTGACAATCCGAACGAAAGACGCCGTGAGAGTCAGGAGTATGTGAGGACACGGCGAGAGGATAGGCAACCTAGCCCACCGCCCGAAGAGTTATTTCGAGACCTCGATAGGGCAGGCACAAGTGGAGAAGAGAAAAACGTCGAATTGATCTCGATTCAACGTTCTAATTGTCTGGAAGCCATCATCATAGTTGAGACATATCAGGTTAAATATGAATATTCGATCGAAGAAGAAGATATAGTCCATCGAGGGAAGAGACATGAATTGCCAGTCATTAGCGTGGAAGTCATGGGAAAAGAAATAAAGACATTAGTGGATACAGGGGTCATGGTGAGTGTGATATCCATGGGCTGCCTTGAGGAATTAAAATTGTTAGGAGATGTTACGATGTTGCCAGCTGTTATTAGCAAGATTCAAGGGGTGATTCCAGACAAGAGCATTAAATGCAAAAGTCAAGTACTCTTGGATATCAGAGTTGGAACCAGATATTTCGAGCAAATGCTCCTAGTGGTAGGTCAGCTACATTTTGATATGATCTTAGGAGTGGATTTCTTAGGCGAGAGTAGCCTGATCATAGATATGCAAAGTAGACGCATGCATTTTCAGGAAGAGGACACTGAGAATCAGGAATCTGGAATGACATTCTTCAGAGAGAATATTTTGGATGAGATTGTGTATAACATAGCGAAGTCTATTGAGAGCAAAGCAGGCATGAAGAGTAAGCTGAATCCGGAAATACAAGAGCAATTTGATCAAGCAATTACTGAATACGAGGACATATTCAACGATAAGCCTGGATTCATAGCAGATTTTACTTACAGCATCAAGTTGATGGGTGACAAACCGTATTATAAGAATTTATATCCCATACCAGACAAGTGGAAAGAAGAAATCAGTATGATGATAAATGACATGGAGAAGATGGAATTATTAAGAAGATGCCAACTGCTTATCTGAATCCTTTGGCTGTTGTCAAGAAACCTAATGGCAAGCTGAGGATATGTCTAGATGCCAGGGCCCTTAATGAGAGAATTCTTCCTGAGCACGACAGACCCCCTATTATTCGTGAACTACTGCGTCGATTCACATGAAGAGTTTCTTTTCTACTATCGATCTGACTTGTTCATATTATCATATAGAACTAGCAGAGGACTGTAAACAATGTACTTGTTTCCTATTTGACCATAAAACCAATGTTTTTAATCGTTTACCTTTTGGAGTAAAGAACAGTGGTCCGGTGATGATCCGAGCACTAGATGGTAATCTATCAGATACAGTTAAAGCGCATGTCGTGAGCTATATATATGAACTGATCATAGCATCTGAGACAGCTGTGGAGCATGCCAGGCACCTTAGAATGCTTTTTGAAGATCTCAGGAGAACGAATTTCAAGGTGAATTTCGACAAATGCTTTTTTTTTTACGGGAAGATCGAATTTCTTGGTCATAGGATCGATGGAGATGGATACAGGCCCAATCCAAAGAAGATAGTAGCTATTTCGGAATTCCCGACCCCAAGGAAAATCAAGGAAGTCAGGCAGTTTCTAGGAATGTGTCAGTTCTTTTCAACACATTGTCCCGGGTATACCGAAGTATTGGCACCTCTGCAGGATTTGCTAAGGAAAGAAAATCGATGGAAGTGGGACGACAAATGCGACCAAGCTTTCTTGTCAGCTAAGAACATGTTGGTCCAGAATGTTAAACTCGAATACCCAGATTTCGCTAGGAGGTCCTTTGTTGAGACAGACGCATCCAAGATAGGCATCAGTGGTATCCTATATCAGGTGGATAATGCGATTAAACATAGATATTTGCCTTTCACCAGTCGCAAGCTCAGGGACAGTGAAAGGAATTATTATGCAACAGAGTTAGAGGCATTAGCAGTTGTTTATGCTCTCAAAACGTGGAAGTAGTTATTGTTCGGACATGACGTGACAGTGATCACAGATAAAAAGGTACTCCAATTCATTATGAAGACGGACTTAGCGAGCGATCGTATCACCAGGTGGGCTCTGTTCCTGCAAGAATTTAACCCAACCATTGTGCATAGAACAGGGAAGCTAAATCTGTTGGCAGATGTTTTGAGTAGAAACCCTTGTGAAGAGGTGATTATCAACCACATAGATCTTGTTCAGGAAGACCAGGGAACCCTAGAGATGTTGAAAAAGCTAGCTCAGACGCAGAAGAGATATACACCTATGCAAGGAATATACCGTTTCTTAAAACGCAGGATGGACAATGCCGATCCAGACTTTATCCGCACAGACCTAGAAGCTAGGAAGTATCACATGATGGGAGGTCTGATGTGTCAATATATTGACAACGATCACACCAAGCTTAGAGTTGTGACCCCCCCAATCTTGTCAAGCCAGTTATTTGGATGGTACATCGAACCGCTGCTCATGTAGGTGTAGACAAGACTTTGGCTCTTGCCCAGGAGACGTTTGTTTGGAGGCAAACGGGACAAACGATCCGAAACGTCATTAAGACCTGTGACAGAAGTCAGCGAAGCAAATATTCATCTAAATTAATGAAGGAAGTTCCTAGACCGATATTAGCTAACAAGCCGAGAGAATTATTTGCTACGGACATTTTCGGTCCAATTCCTCGTTCAACGAGAGGGAACCAGTTTGTTTTGGTTACTGTAGACGTATTCTCTAAATACGTATCTTTATGTCCGATCCAAAAAGCTACGTCTAGATACGTTATCAATAGACTGGATAAAACTGTAATTCCAATTATGGGTAAACCCGAGGTTTTGGAAAGTGACCAGGATCACAATTCACCAGTATGGAATTTTCAATTGCTATGGAACGTTTGGAAATAAGACATGTATTTAATTCTGTCCGTTATCCAGAGGGAAACCCGGCAGAGAGAATTATGCCTGAGATTAGCAAGATGTGCCATTTATACGTGTCAAGACAGCACCACCGATGGATGGAGGTCATTTCCATCATTATTCTATGTTTGAATTCCACTATACATGAAAGTACAGGACAGATTCCGTCCGTTCTTCATCATGGAACGAAACCTAGTAGGTCGTGGGACCGCATTGTGAAGGCTCCAGTGGATACGGAACCTACCCAAGAAAGAAGAGTCGAAATAGCAGGAGAACGACTTAGAAGTCAGGCGAAGAAAAGGGCCAGAAGACACGCAGGAAAAAGGTTTCATGAACCATTTCAGGTAGGTGACGAGGTTCTGATCAAGAAGCCAGTTACATCGAATCTTCAACAGAGAATATACCATGAATTCACGCCATTGTACGCTGGCCCCTTCCGAACTGAAGAAGTGGATAGAAATAACAGCTATAGGATTGCTAAAATCGACACGAATGAAGTTATTGGAACTTTTAATGCAGCCAGCATTAGGAAATATCATTACCCTTGAGATGAGGATGGATAGATAGATATCGAGTACATGAAATGTTGTATATAATGAATGACTGAGTGTAAAATATTTTTTAACTAATCTGTTTCTTCAGGATTCATAAAAAAGGAGACGTAAGCGAGAGATGTACCCGATATTTAATCGTGGCTAACGGCTACGCCACTTTTAGTTGAGTTTTGTTGCTTAAGAGAAAAGATTACGCTGAGATCGAGCCAGTGACGATGAGGGAAGATGACGTGGAAGACTATGGGAGAAGAAGTCACTACCCCTCAAACGCACGGAATCACGGGAGTAGTACTGGATATTTCTGGAGATTAATTGGAAATGACATATTATTTAACCTCAGAAGAGAAAGGAATTATATTGAATATTAATGATATTAATAAAGCCTCCGTGGCTTAGGCGGCAGCACTCCGGCCTCTCACCGCTGGATCCGTGGTTCAAATCCCGGTCACTCCATGTGCGATCTGTGCTGGACAAAACGGAGGCAGACAGGTTTTTCTCAGGGTACTCCGATTTTCCCTGTCAAAATTTCATTCCAGCAACACTCTCCCATATCATTTCATTTCATTTGTCATTCATTTAATCATTGCCCCAGAGGAGTGCGTCAGGCCTCGGCAGCCGGCACAGTTCATATCCTCGCCGCTAGATGGGGGCTTCATTCAATCCATTCCTGACCCGGTCGGAGACTGGAAGCAGGCTGTGGATTTTCATTTCATTATTAATATTAATATTTGAAAAGGTGGATAAATCCTTATTTGTGTGTAATGGCTTCATAACAGACGATATGGGCCGAGGCTAAGTATCTGACGGCAGAGAACAGAGGTAGGGGCTACCCTCACACCAGCTGAGGGGTGGCGAGTCACGTGTTTAGCGAGGAGAGTTGTCGCAGCACAGTGAAACGAGGAATCAGTCTACTACATTCTGCTCTAGAGTCTATTACATTTTGACCTAGTAGCAAGTCGAAAGTATTACAGTATACGATACAGTGCAGTGCAGTAACTACCACCTGTCTGGCAGGTTCACATCGTAAAGTTAGCATTGTGTAACTTTGGGAGCACGGCAGAGTCGAGCAGGCTGACCGGAGATTGTATCGCGATGGCTATGAGCAGGGCGAAGGCGGCCGGTGATAGGGAACAGCATAGTTATGAACAGCGGAGTTGCGTTAGCATATGTTTCAAATAGCAACGCCTTTACCAGCTCATAATCAACAGCAGAAATAAGCAGCGTTTCATTGGGAATAACCAACATTATTGCAGCAGAATTCACAACGAATAGTCGCATACAACATGGGTAAAATGAGGCTAGTGATTAACTTAGTGTTTCACACAGATAGTGAAGCAAGAAATGTCATGTATTGGGCGACATTTTGTGACAGTTTGTGGTCACGTTGAGGAACATTGCAGTCGACATTTTCACGTTCATGATATTTGGACTTACACTTTCATCAGTCCGGATACTTATTGCATTTATAGTTCATACACTCTCAACTGATAACCAAATGAATTTTGAAGTTATTTCACCGATATTACGGCGTACAAAAATGATGTGTTTCAGCATCGCATATTTTAAGCGACCATGGGGAAGCTTACACATTGCTGCGTTATGCAAAATGGGACAATGGATTTCATGCACATTATATAGTAGTGAGGTGTTCACTAAATGGCTTTAGTTCATGAACAATTACGGAAATAATTACCACGTCGAACACAGATACAGGGTGTCTAGAATACATGCTTACATTCTGAAATATTTTTTTCTATTAATGCAATTCAACCGCAGTGGATAAGAACATTGGTAGCGAATGTCAATCGACAATTTTACATCGAACAGTGGCGTAACAATTCCGAGAATAGAATGGGGTGCCCATTCGAACTGAACTTCGTGGGGATTATTGGACAATATCCGTGATGGATATCCTTCATTCTTCCATGTGCGGCTGGGCGCATGAAGAGATGTGGCAGCGCAAAGTGATGGATTCGATTCCTATCGAGAAGAGTGACTACATCATGATGTGCGTTTGGACGGGGCCAAATGCATTTCCAGTGGCAAATACGACGATTTCGCCGATCTTTCGAAAAATCTGTTGCGTACCATTGGATCATCGCCGATCTTGGAATAAATTCTATTAAACATCTGGAATATGAAGGTATTGTGAGAGCTAGGACATTACTGATATGATTTTCTAGCATGACACTGGGCACACTTGTATATCTTTAGGAATGTTTTTTTTTACGACATGGCTTGATTATTTTCTTACTTCATGCTGAGGAGTTTGCTAAAATATGTTGTTACGGTATCAGATGGCAGACACATTTATCCGACTGTTTCGCTATTTATTGATTTTATTAGGCAGGATTTTGGTCTTTATTTTTCTTGAAGTGATAATATTTTTGATCATGGTGATTTTATCGATTATTTCGAAATTCGAGACCTGCAGTCGGATAGTTTAGATTTTTGTCAGCTTATTGCATGCTAGCGAGTATGCGAGATTTATCACCAGGAATTTTTCTTTATTGGATTATTTTTGAGGTGTGGAATTTAATTCGCTCTAGCGAATCAGTATCGCTTTTATGTGACAAGTAGAATATTGTTGATTCCAATCATGTGCACTCACTCATTAGTCTACGAAGACGGGGCCTATTACTTTCAGTAGCTGTGTAGTGTTGATCGCCTGACCTGTCAAAACAGGAATTTATCATCTTAGTCTACAAAGACGGGGCCTGTTACTTCAGTAGGTGTGTGGTGTTGAATGCCTTACCCGTCGCTTAGGAATACCATATTATCATCCGAGTGCAATTGTGATAGTAAGAGAATTAAACAATAATTTACCAGTCAAATATTAGTTGATCTTAGTTAAATAATTTAGAAATAAATGTCAGCAGTGTTACATTTTGTAATTCTTGTATTGCCAATCCAATAGTTTGTTGCATTACTCTTTTGAGAGTGCGGTCATTTAATATTTCATACGCTTTTGTGAGTGAGTTTATACCTTTGATAAGGATTTCAAGTAATTGAGTCTTTTAAGACGAGTTCTTTCTTATTAAGAATTTATTACAGGCAGATGATGAACAGATATTATGAATATGAGTTAATATAACACGTTGGTGTTCTTTTTGAAGTAAATTTTGAGGATCTTAACAGAGATTTTATATTCTGGACTAAAATAAATCTTGGATTGGATTACGATTACTTTGGTAATTTTTCTCATTGTTTGAAGTTTTCTGGACATGATAATACTTACTACAATTCTTGTAGGTCATTTTCGTCAACCGACTGAAAACAGTGGCTCATTTGTGGATCATTCTGTATGATGAGTTAAGGTATATTTATGGCCAAGTTTGTGAAGTTGCCAAAGAGAGGTTTATAATATTGCCAATGTGAGTAATTGATGCAGACATGAGGTCGTCGAACCCAGTCTAGTATATATTTGAAGTTCATGCTGTGCGCTGAATAATTGTGGTATAATGTGAAATAATAATGGTGTTCAAATGTCAGATTTGATGAAGTGAATTGAAGTGATAAAGTTTTGGATAATGAGATCCAATGTGATTTAGTGAAGGCAACGTATTTTTGGCATGGCAATCGAGAGTATTAAGGGTATTGCCTGGAACTGGTAGATTTTGAGGCAACGTTCGGTAAACGATCTTGAACATTTTTTGGAAGTTTTATTATCCAAGATTCTCTAATAATAATAATAATAATAATAATAATAATAATAATAATAATAATAATAATTTATGGAATTATTATCTGAAATTTAAACATATTGATAATCTGACCTGATAATAAAAATGAATAATAATTAATTAAATAAATTGATGAATAGATGAATAAAATGATAATTAATTAAAAGAGCTGATAATTAATATAAAATAATAATAAATTTAAATAAGCTGATAACTATAATAAATTTGATAAGTTGAAATAAATTTAAATAAGCTGAGAACTCTATTAAAATTTAAATAAGATGATTATAGTAAATTTAAATAAGCTGATGACAATAAAAATTATTTAAATGTATGGATTGAAATAAATTAAATAAGATGTTGAAATTAAATCAAATTGAATGAGATTATTTGCAGATGATTTAATGAGATGATGAATATAATAATTAATTGAATGATCTGATGATAAGGAAATTAATAATTCTGATTTGAATAGAACAGATAATTGAACGATAGCCGATGTGAGGACCAGTTAATAATTTTTCTATGGATGATGATGATGATGACAAATGATTAGAACAGAATTTTGATTCAGAACCGAGTAGTTGTTAGAAGTAGTGTAAATAACGTGTACAAATTTATTATTAATATTAAGAGTGATTATTAGGATTCCAACGTTAGGAACAGTGACATTCAAGCCATTTATTAATGATTAAATACGAGTATATGTTAGTGCTGATATAAAGTTTGTTGTGTGATAGAAAGTTTAATATGTAATTGAAATTCACGTGCCTGATGTTACCTGAAACAAAGATAGGTCTCAAGGCTCACAAAATGTCAGTGACGAAAAGACATAGTGCTCCGGTGACCCTGAGAGCACAAGAGAACTTTAACTTTTTATTTTTTGCACGTGAATATTTTCTTTTGAAGCAGTGCGGAGATGGTAAGATTTGAGAGAACATTAACATCCTAACTGTTATACTCTACCATACTCCTAGGCAGGAATTTATTTTGTTTCTGTCTGACCACTCAAGTTTAAATAAACTTTATTTTATTTTAAGTTGTGATCTCATGATGCTGTGCTTTCCCAATCCTTCCCTTTGTCATACTTAGGGCTTAACCAGGAAGGATGTGGTTTGCTAGGTATTCAGTTGATGGCGCCCTTTTTATTTGATATTCTGATTAACTTTAAGCCCGTAACGACCCGGAGATATTTTATCTCGTGTTACCCTCTGCTTTTGTGATTTTCCAACTGTATTTCCGACACATTCCTTTTTTATTGTGTTTACTTCAACTCTACCTGTCCTGGGATGCCAGGTATGCGATGTAATAGCAGATGGGTTATTGCATGCCTCGGACGAACGGGTATAGCAGGTCAAATAAATAGTCAGATACGTATTTTTCCAAACAAGCAATATTTTGAAAAACGTTGTTGAATTACTCGAATAACGTTGAAAGGTATTTTTAAACTTTTAATACTTTTTCTTTTATTTTTCTTTCTTCGTTTAATCGATTTTGAGTATTTTTTTTATCAAGACGTCAGAAACACTCAGACCCTGAGCCAGGGGAATATACCATAGGAGAATAAAATCCTACCCAATAGCCACGGGGTCGAGCACTTAATAGACAATACAAACAGTCATGCCCTAGACCGGACTCAAACCAGCAGCAGCCGCCGCAGGGGTGAATTCAAAAGTCTCACATGCTAGCCATCACTTACGCCTCCCCGCATTCCCTTTTCAGCTCATAAATATTGAGTGTTCTGCCGTATGGGCAGAATGAGAGTAAATTTGAAAGCACCTACGCTTATTGCAGCTGATTACCTCAATGTACTGCACCAACACTATCGCACTTATACAGAGGCATAATATTTTCATGATGATAACTGTTTTACGGGGCCTAAGAAATCTTCTTGCAATAATTACTCCCAGTGACTCCAATTTATAAGCAGCGCAAGTTGTAACTAATTTCGTAATTCTGGTAGGGGCGACGTGATGTAGCTCGGATTGCATGCCAACAATTGACTTATTAAAATATTCTTACAGTTACACTATACGGACATGAATGGTTCTAGGACCTTAAAACGTAGTTTTCAAGTTCATTTTGTCTGTTGTTCTAAATGTAGGGAATGGAGAGAGTTGTTCAAAATATCAAGTGGATAGTGTTACCCGCAGGGTTTCGAAGGGTAAGTACATTAAGTGTGGTTAAGATCGGTGAAACGATGTAGACTTGTGCCAAAGGGCCTAAATGCAGGGAATGGAGTGATCTGTCCGAAATTTAACGTGGACAGTGTTTCTCGCAGGTTTCCAAAGGGTAAGAATACTCAATTTGGTTCAGATCGATGAAACGGTGTAGATTTGTGCCAAAGGGTCTAAATGCAGGGAATGGAGTGTTCTGTCCGAAATTTCATGTAAACAGTGTTACTCGCAGGGTTCCAAAGGGTAAGTATACAAATGTTGGTCAGATCGGTGAAACGGTGTAGATTTGTATAAATAACAGACAAACCATCATTGAGCTTTATACCGTATTTACACATGGTAGTGCAACAATCAAGATTAACGGCCGAGGGGACCCGACGCGCTGACCACGCGTCACCCCAATATCTCCAGGCCAATTGGCTGGGCAGCGGTCGCTTGGTAGGCCTACTCCCTTCAAGGGCTGTAGTGCCACGGGGTTAGTTAGTTAGTTAGTTCAACAATCACAATAACGCAGGTTATCACATAAATTCTACACACACACCCATGTACTCGGGGCAACATGACCACGATGTCAAAGCCCCGCAAATGAAATAATAACTGTGCATACGATAGCATAGAGAATACTACAGTCCAATACAATCCTTGATTGTCAATCAGTCAGTTTTCCCATGTGTCCTTTAGCAAATTTTACCGGACTATCATGATACAGAGTAAATCGTCGTTGCCTAGTGACAACCTGTCCATCAATGGTGCGGCGTTGACTATCATGATACAGTGTTAGTCGTTGTCGCCTAGCGACAATATGTCCGTCAATTTATTACATCGGTGAAACGATGTAGACTTGTGAAAAAGGGCCTAAATGCGGGGAATGGAGTGATCTGTCCGAAATTTAACATAGCCTAAACTATTCCTCTTGAATCAGGCTATCATATACAAAAATAATTTTTCGAATCCGACTGGTAGTTCCAGAGATTAGCGCCTTTAAACACATAAACACACAAACACACAAACTCTTCAGCTTTATTATATTACTAGCAGTAGGGTCCGCCTTCGCCCGGGGGATTTATTTGTTTTATGGATGATAATGAATACTACTACAGAACTGGCTGATGATCCTTGAACTACCAGAAAATAAATATTTTTAAATATAACTTTTTGTGGTGGTGGTGGTGGTGGTGGTGGTGGTGGTGGTGGTTGTATTGGGGGTGATAAGCAGTACAGTATAATGGACGTAACATTTAGGTCACTTTCCCGAAAAGATAATAATTATAATAATGAATAGGGAAACGGCTATTTACTAACTATAGGACTGACACATGTAATTTACAAACAAATTTCTAAAAATGATTAGAAAGAGGAGTAAGTGAAATAAAAGGCACTGCCTATATCTCATTGTCTGTTAGAAATGTAGAGACCAAGTGTCGGCTTTTGTCGCATAGCGCCGTAGGAAAATAATCAGAACACTTTGGAAAACGTCGGCTGTTCCGAGCTCCTGAGGTAGCAATAGTATCATTTATCGCCACTTAGCCCTCAACGATAAGTTTCGGAATAAATGAAGGTAAATTTGAAAGCACCAACACTTATTGCAGCTGATAACCTCAATGTACTGCACCAACACCATAGCACTTATACAGAGGCATAATATGTTCATCATGGTAACTGTTCTAAGGGGCCTAAGAAACCATTTTTCACTAATTACTCCCCGTGACTGCAATTTATAAGCAGCGCAAGATTTAACTATTTTTGCACTTCTGCACCAGAACACTGGTAGGGGAGACGTGATGCAGCCCAAATTGCCAGTCAACAATAGACTTATTAAAATACTCTTACAATTACACTACTACGGAGATGAATGGTTCTAGGGCCTTAATACGTGGTTTCCTAGTTCAGTTTGCTTGTTATTTTAAATGTGGGGAATGGAGAGCGTTGTCCAAAATATCAAGTGGATAGTGTTTCCAGCAGGTTTTCAAAGTGTATGTGAAATTAATTGCCATTAGGAGGAACGGTGTAGATTTCTAATAAAGGGCCTATGCAGGGAATGGAGTGGTCTGTCCGAAATGTCATGCAGACAGTGTTACTCGCAGGGTTCCAAAGGGTAAGTATAACATTTTTGGTTCAGATCGGGGAAAGGTGTAGATTTGTGCCAAAGAGCATAAATTCAGGGAATGGAGTGGTCTGTCCGAAATTTCATGTAGACAGTGTTACTTACAGGGATTCAACGGGTAAGTATACACATTTTGGTCCAGATCGGTGATAAGGTATAGATTTGTGCCAAAGGGCCTAAATGCAGGGAATGGACAGGTCTGTTATAAATTTCATGCAGACAATGTTACTCGCAGTGTTCCAAAGGGTAAGTATACAAATTTTGGTTCAAATTGGTGAAACGGTGTAGATTTGTGCCAAAGGGCCTAAATGCAGGGAATGGAGTTGTCTGTCCGAAATTTAACATAGCCTAAACTATTCCTTTTGAATCTGGCTATCATATACAAAAATAATTTTTTGAATCCGACTGGTAGTTCCAGAGATTAACGCGTTTAAACCCACAAACCCACCAACACACAAACTCTTCAGCTTTATTATATTATTATATTATTATATTATTATATTATTATATTATTATATTATTAGATCGAATAATTTGAATTCAACTGGACTGGACTACTTTGGATTTAGATTGCACTACATTTGAACTTAACCACTTTCATGGCTACAGCGACTACACAATGCTACAAAAACAATGTGTGATGGATTCTTCTACTAAATTTGCCGATGTTTTCTTGGACTGATGTAAACCTACAACTCTCAAATAAAATGCATGCCCCCACCTGGAATTGCCTTCTGCCACTTTACCGCCCTCCAAGAGTATTTGGCCACAGCATATTGCCGATGTTCACCACTCCAAACTACTTCACTGGACTTATGCTGTTCCATGGCTGATGCTGCCTCAAACCATTATCCCACGTGTGGTATTCCATAGTTGCTGCTCGGTAAAGATGTCCCATGCAAATATGTTGCAGTAGTACCTTCTTACGTCGAATACATAACACGAAACCCTCATCACTCGTTTAGTCACTCATTGTAGGTGTTAAAACAGTATTAAGTCTTCGAAATCCAATTCAGTTGTCAAAACTCTACATCACTCTAACTTCATTTGCCACCTCGTGGTCTGCACAAAATGTTAATCAAAGTCGTTTCTTAGTCTTCAGGAAGCTGAATATTATTACAATCAGTTCTACAACCTTCACTTTCACTCCTCATTCACTATTCAAGACCTGTCGGCTCTTTCCTCTCTCTTGTCGTAATTTGCTAACACGCCACTCCATTAGATCTCGTTGTTGTTCTAGATTCACTAGAGGGACTTGGGTGTCGTCTTCATTTAGCCCCATGTACTTTTGGGCGTGTCTGTAGAATTTGTCTGATAATCTGTGTTATTGTGGTGCCTGTAGTAGAGTAAGCGTGTGTATGTTTGTAATTGAGGCGAGGATTCGAAAAGAAGCGGTCGTGGCTTTGAGTTAGGAACAATCCCGGCATTTGCCTGGAGTAGAAGTAGGAAACCAGGCAGAACCACATCCAGGATTCCGGGGGTAAGAATCGAGGAGTGTTATCAGTTTTTCCTCACGAGGTTGAATAAATCCCGTTCGAGCCCTCAGACCAGAATTAAATTTCTTGGCATTGACGGGAATTGGATCCGTACGTCCGGTATGACAGCCAAGAATGCTAGCCTCTACACCATGAAGTGGTCTACTAAATCTCACCTGTGTCCCTGTACCAGTGTAATTTGAAACTTTGAAGTTATGACATTGTCCTACACAGGAATAATGGGACGAATTACAAGTGCCACTTATGTATAATTCCGTGCTCGTAAAATCATGCACCTTGGCTGCGAGGGCAGCTCAAGCTCAACTGGAGATTGCAGATTTGGATCCCTGCGCTGATAGTAGATATCCTGAGTGTGGTTTGCCCCGAATTTTTCCACACTCCTTCCAGGGAACTGTCGGGATAGTACTATACTTCAAATCCCGGGGTACCTACCCCATTCCTGTTCCCAATACAGTTACACTACTACAGTCGTCGCATAAATGCAGGTTATCAGACAAGTTCAACATACACCCATCTACACGGGACTGATGACCAAGATGTCTCAAGCCCCACAAATGAATTATTAACACCAAGTATATAAAGTTGTTAAAAGGCGAAGACTGCCTTAGGCTGCTCTGGTCAACACAACAATGCCAATATAAACAAATAAATAAATATATATGTAAATACACCAGAGAAGTAAATAAAAACATAAACAAGTAGTTCCATGAAGAACTACATAGCCTATTTTCATATATTCTAATGGTCTTTTTCATTAAAAACTCCCCCGGCTATTAAAAGGTTTTTCCTTGATTGAGATGTATATTAAATAGCTTTTGATACACGACCTACAGTATATCTCCACCAACACCATTGCATTTAGAAAGTATAAGCTAGAATATATAACTTTCAGTATCAGTGAATAAGACTCCTCCCGCGAGATGGCATCTATCTGTAACATATAACATACGAATCCTCTCTTCAATCGCTTAAATTGGGTACGTAAAATAAAATAAATTAAGGTTTTAACATTTCGAACTGATGTCATTTAAATTTTTTGAAAACCATTGAACATGAGAAGTCGCTATACTAAGCTCTGAATAAAAATTCGCTCTTTGTAGCATTATTTCTCTCGGGTGATTAAATCGGTAGAAAAATCATTTTAAGAATTTGAAGTTCACTTGGCACTATTTTGTTTTCGTATTACTCAGGATTTACAAAGTCAGATATATGTACTTAGGTAATAGTCGTCTATCACCATACAAAAATTCAATTTGATTACTTAAATATTATCAGAGATATTGTGAACCAGTGAAATATATTGTATGGACGCTATGTTGGATTGCTTCATATATTGGTTGTAGAACAATATGTCAGCCGATGAATACACTAATCACAGTTCATTATACCAACCTGCATTCCTATTGCTTGATTAGGACACGAGAAATGAAAACGTGACTTACATTAAATCCACAGCCACTATTTTTAAGTTCTCATAAAATTCCATTATATTAAAGCTTGTATGAAGATACTGTATATTGTGCGAAGTTTCACAGCGCTCGGATGAAAGGTCGCGAGAAAAATCAATTTAAAAATATCAATTTCGCGTCACTGCCACGTTGGTTTTTTTGCTCACCAGGTATGTGAAAGCTTCATAGTTGAACTTATGTTAATAGCCTCTATCGACATACAAAATTTCAGTATGATTACTGTGGTATATTTGTAGATATTGAGAACCGCCTAAATATATCGGATGATCGCCATGTTGGACTGTTATATATGTAGGTCATCAAGTTATGTACCATTAGATGAAGATTATTGCGAAGGTTCATTATTTGATCGCCTGTTTAGGATACAAGAAAAAAACTTAATTTTAAAATTAAGGGGTTATAAAAACAATTTAATTATTTAGATGCCAGTGAAATAAATTTTTTATGAACATTTACCGTACTAAGTTTCACTGCACTCAGATTTTTAAATCGCGAGTAAAATTCCATTTAAATATTTTAAATTTGCTTGGTCGCCATGTTGGTATTGTGCTCACCAGGTTATTAAATGTCCCAGAGGTTAACTTATGTTAATCGCCTCCATCAACATACAAAATTTCAGTTTGGTTGCTGTAATAGGTGCGTAGATATTCAGAACCATCTAAATAATTCGAATGGTCACCATGTTAGTATGTTATATTGTGCCCGTTTAGACCGGAGTCCGCACGACCACATATGCATTTTACCAAGAATCAGTCAGCACGAGAGTCAAAATATCCCGGGGCGCCAGATGGGTTAAAGCTAATCGCAAAAACGACATCAAATGAAAAAAAAATCTTTACTGATCTTTGGCTCAATGCAACAATATGGATAGAAGGAGATTCAACTGGGCATAACACATCATGTAAAATTATCTCATTTTATTCTGAATTTAAAATTGACTGCAAAATAAGATACTCAAAGCGGCATCATTCACGTGTGGCGACACACATTACTATTTACACAATGTACAGAAATTTTCCAACACATTGGACAATTATCTTTGGAGACACAAGTCTGATTATCAGTCCTGTAGACTGTGTTCCAAAACTATATCCATTATTTATGATTAAATCCAGTTCAAATTTAATTGTCTCTACTGGAAATACTGTAGTTCACTGGTTGAATTTTTGCATAATATTAACACTCGTAGAATAATTGTTCATAGAATTTTTAACTTTCACTTATTTTTCCAGTTTCAAAAAAATATTGTCAAAAATATTATTATCTCTGAATCAACACAAATTATGTACACATATTAATAACAACATCTGAAAAGTATCTGACCATTGAGCATAGCATCGAAGAACTGAGCGAAGCACAACAAAATTAATTGGTCTTCTGGCATTAAACATTTCGAGAAGTAACTCGACTATGAACTTCAAGTTCCTAACAAAATATATGATTTCTGAATCATCAACTTGATCAACAAATTGTTGGACCATTCAACTATTCGATTCTCCACTTGGAATCATTATTAAGAAAAATATTTATATTTGTGGCCATTTTAGTAACTTTCACAACTTGCAATTCTTCGACAGAATGCGGAAATAAGAATTGTAGCTTCATAATAAATTAATTTAGTTCATGGTACTAGGATTGAAAACATCCTTCAAATTATTCGTGGTTATAGAATTATTTTTAATTGGCAGTGGCCCATTCTATTATTTGTGTAAGAACACAACTTTCCAACAACAACGGCAAAGGTCTTCCTCTGTAGAAGAATAAAATACTATCATGACAAATCCGGGTTCTAGCAAAATCAAAGTCTTAATGGAATCCGTAAACAAGGTTGAAATAAGAACTGATGGTTTTTAAGAAATAACCTTTGGGTCATTCATACGACGCAATGTGTAGTTCCAATACTCCTTCTTTAACACTGAGTCATCGAACCTGCTATTTGATTGATGCTCAAATAAAAACCTCCTCATTCCTGCGACTTAAACATGCGCACCTGGGAATGGCATTTCAACTACTCCACACACATAAATTTTCTTCCCAAAATTTATACAATAAATCAAGCCTCTGTTTGTTATCAACACTGGAAGATTAATAAACTTACAAGTTTATTTTATTTTACCATTCAGTTCAACCCGTGAAGTTACCACACTTATGATAATCTTTATTTCACTTTCGAATGTGTATTTACGTCATGATTTTATATAAATACAAAAATATCCTAATTGATACAAATATCATTTGCTTCCCGTTTCATGCCTCTCCGTGTTATCTGAAAAATATACTTTGCTCATTGCAAATATTAACTGTTCAACCAGAACTGTAATGTTGGTTGAATGCGGGCTTGCGCTAACCACTCTCCTTCGGAAAATCACCTGTTCCAAACTAGAAATGATTAAACTACTTCATAGGCTCTCTCTCAATAAATGTGATTATTAGAAAATATAAGATCCAAGAATTATTTAGAAAAGTTATGAAAATCATTATTATTATTATTAGTGGATTATTATTATTATTATTAGTTATATTATTTTAAATATATTTATTTATTATTTCATTATGTGAGAATCCACATGTTCGATTCTTCTAATATGGATGAAATATCCATCTCTCAACAAAAATAATTATTAACTTTTACAGTTACATCGGCTGATTACCGTGATTATCACAAAATATGAAACATTCAAATAAATGCTCGTTATGCTCGGTCATCGATCCTAAACTGTTCTGAGTGCTGAAAAATACTCAGAATAACTCTAATATGTCTTGCGTAAATCATTGCAAGATTTAAATACGAAGAAAAACAAATGTGTTGGTCATCTGCAGAAAATGAGTTTGTTCCAATTAGCTAGGCATAATATAAAGTCAAAATGTGGCTTACATTTCTCGTTGGTCTTGAAGCGTAGTGAACCTGGTCTGTACCAGATTTATCCAGATACATGCCCTATCGGACACGCACGTCTAATCCTTGTATCGGCCGCCATTATATACCCACAATCTGTCTAACACGACATAGTGGAGATATTTCTTGAAGTTTGAAGTAACTGCTGATCCATTTTAATGTTGACTTCTGTTAAAGCCATAGCATTTCGCTTAAATGGGGTCAGATCTAAGTGATCTATTCTCAAATATGTCAGTTGTAACATAACTCACGGTAATCTTTTCAGTACAAGAAAACACTGACAGTCTAAACCAATCAACGGCTGTTCTGAAGATCGTTCCCTGGGCATGGCTTATCACCATCTATCATGCGCGAAGCAACATATAGTTTCCCTTTGTCGGCTAATGAACAACACCGTGATAGACTGGCCTTCAATATACTGAAAGATCGGAGTGGTTATCAAGTTACAATTATGAAACTGACTAAATTGGACTAAAATATCCAAGTATTAAATTATTATTACTGGACTGTGACAAAGTACTTTCTAGACAAAGTCTAGCATATGTCCATATAGAAATAAAATATTTCACCAGTGTCCGTAGAAAAATAATAATCACCTTAGTGATTCTCTCTGCCGGAAACTTACTAAGTTCCACATGTATCGCAGCACTTTTGTGACTATCACAATTTAAAGATATCTTCTGCGTAGATCCGGCAACCATGTGCCTTGGCTCAACGTGGCAGCACCTTGTCATGCAAGAGCTTGGTTCGAAGTGAGCTGATGTTGCTTGGGCCGGCAGGCTTTTATTCAAAACGGTCAGGTCCACGCTGCATCACGCTGAAATCTGGAAATCCTCATATCTCTGGTATCCCTGGTCCGATTTACTTGATACTAAGTGCATTCTCTTTCATTTGACCGTGCCAGTAATCTGATCCAAGTCTCAAGTCTCTACTCCATGGCTAACTATTTAATCAACAAATAGTCTCGACCTCTGCTACTACTCGCTACGTCACTTGACATGCTCTTGGCTGCATAATTTTCCATTCCCTTCTGGAAGTAATGGAGCGCGATATTCAAATATCTCAACTTTCAAAAGCGGCTGTAGCCTTTCCCTTGATATCTAGGTGTCTGAATCTTGGAATGCCCATTCCGAGAGTTGGGCACAATATGTGTAGGCCATGGAGTTATGTACCATTAGATGAAGATTATTGCGTGGGTTTATTATCCAAACTTTAACTTCGATCGCATGATTTGTACACAAAAAAGATGACAAGCTGTCATCTTGAGGTTATGGAAACAATTGAATCAAATTACATGCCAGTGCATGGAAATGTGTATAAGAATTTACAGAACCAAGTTTCACTGCGCTCGGATGGTTAAATCGCGTGAAAGAGTCGATTTAAATGTTTCAACTTCGCTTGGCCGCCATGTTCGTTTTGTACTTAGCAGTTGAAAGTTGCATAGGTGAACTTCTAATGGTACCCTTAACCACAGTATAAAATTTCAGGGTGATATCTATTACTGTTGCGGAGATATAAAATGCCAGTGAAATATTTCGCGTGGCCGCCATATTGGAATGGTGAAACGTATTAAATTTGGAAGACGCAGTCCAGGTCAAACGAGGTAGTAGTATGTACCTACCGAGTGTCATTGAAATCGCTTAGGACGTTTAGAATGTATTAGGGACACACACACATACGCGCACACACACGGACAAAAGGTGATCTCATAAGCCTATTTTTTTTTTCAATAACCCTCGGGAGCTCGCGTATGTGGTGTTAACACCGCACTTGCAACTACTTTTGTTGCAAGACTGTACTAAGATTGCTCAACCTATCAGTTGTCTTTCTTATTCTTAGACAACTATCACCGCTACTAGAATGCGCTAGTATGGACACGCTACCAGAAGTATTCGAATTATGACGCAGTTGTGCAACTGAATGTGACGCATGTACTCGAGCCAAGCGGTGTTTACACAGCTACAGTCAGTCATGTAAGTAAAATCCTATCCTCGTTTGCAGTTTTTATTTTTAATTTCAGTTCAGATTAGGCTAAGTATTTTGTTGTTTGTATATTAGGTCTCGTGAAAGGCGGTATTATACAGATCCTCAAGACATAGCTCAAATTCTCACGGAGATGGATAGAGATGAAGAACATGAAGGTGAACCTTCGGAGGATATAGATGATCCTGACTACGCTGCAGAGTAAGTTGTAGAAGAAAATAATTATGACAGTGAATCAGAGCAATCCCTTGTCGATGAAGAGTTTTCAACCGATCGTGATTCTACAGAAGATTTCAACGTATATATCGGTAAGGACTTCGAAACCATATGGACTGATAAGCCAGTAGCGCTTCCATCGAAAACAAAAAATAAAAACATAGTAAAAGTGTTCCCTAGGTCAACAAGAAATTGCAACGACACTCCTACTGAAAAGGATGCATTTCTCAAATTCATTTCTGTAGATATTATTGATAAAATTATTGGTTACACTAACAAGTACATTCAGATAAAGACAATTGACACTCGGCCTACAGTAGACCCAGAGATTGTCAATTCACTAATGATATTGAAATTTCAGCATTACTGGGGTGTCTTTTTCAGATTTCGACGAAAAATCTCGGCATGCCGTTGTTCGTGAATTGTGGGCTACCGATGGCACTGGTATGATTGTACTTGGAGCAGTGATGTCTTACAACCGATTCCTATTCTTGCTAAGATCAATTCGTTTTGATGACATAGAAACGAGGAAAGAGCAGGAACAAATTGACAAGCTAGCAGCAATCCGTGAGTTCCATAGTACCTTTCTGAACAACTGCAAACAAAATTATAATCTGGGGGAGTTCGTTACCATAGACGAAATGTTGGTTCCTTTTCGTGGTCGTTGCGGGTTTATACAGTACATGCCCAATAAGCCCGCAAAGTATGGAGTAAAGATATATGCGATGTGTGACAGCAAAACTTTCTACACCTGGAACCTGGAAATTTATTGTGGGAAACAGAAAGAGGGGCCTTATGAACTTTCTAACAAACCAATGGACATTGTGAAGCGATTAGTCAAAGAGAAATATCACTACTGATAATTATTATACCAGCTATGGATTGTCCGACTTACATCACTAGGAACCATGAAAGTGAATAAAAGAGTAATTCCTCCTGAATTCTTATATGCAAAATCTCGTCAAGTCGGAACCGCTATGTTCGGCTTTCAAGATGATTTTGCACTGGTATCTTCGGTAACCAAGAAGAAGAACAACAAGAAGAAGGCGGTAATAATTCTTTTAACAATGCACGACGAAGGTAAAATAGATCCTGATACTGGAAAACCAGAAATGATTCTTGATTACAATGCAACAAAGGGAGGAGTGGATTCTGTTGACCAGATGTGTTCGACTATTTCAACTGCCAGAATAACAAGACGATGGCCAATGGTGTTATTCTACCGGGAGCTCGATATCGCTGGAATAAATTCCCAAAAGTTTTTCTTTTTCAACCAACATGAAAATACCTGCAAGTGGAGGGAATTTCATAAGAATGTGTCCCTACAGTTGATGAAAGACCACCTTCAAATCCGGGAAAAGTTAACAAAATTGCCCAAAGACATATCGCACTTTTTAGATCGCTATCGTGAAAATGATGAGAAAGAACAAATCAAGACACGTCCAGGAATTTGTTACATTTGCGGTTCTCATAAGAATACCTAAACAAATGTTAGATGCGGTGAATGCAGCTACAATGTTTTCAAGAACCACAGTCAGTGACAAATAAAATGCGACGTCTGTTTGGAGAAGGCAAATGTGATGGTGACTACTGACTGACTTAGTGATTGTTCCTAGTATCTCAGTATTATTTGAGTTAGCTTGTTTTAGATTGAAAAATATGTTTCATACTTTCGTCTACGATCTGTATGACTGTTTGTGTCAATATGCTTATATGTGTTTAGGGTATTATCTTCATGTTTTCTGCTCATCAGTTTCATCCTTTTCATTTTGTGCATTTCATTGCTTTAATATCGTAAAGAAACAATAAATATTTCTTCCTATAGCTCTTTGGTAGTTGTATCCTTTCATCTTTTAAGAAAAATTTATGGTTCTTTGGAGCGCGGTGTAAACAATGCTACGCGGTTACTGGTGAAACGCCAACGAATGCGAGTACCGGAGGGTTAATGAGGATAGGCTAAAAAGAGCGAAATAATGAAATAAGACGTGATTGTGTACTGTGTTAGACTAAGCGTTAACGAACTTCAAATCTACGAAATGGCATTCAATGACGAATATAAGTGACACACCTTTACCGCGATCAAGATATTATTACATACGTAGTAGCAATTAAAAAACCCACCTTCACAGAATTACAGTGGTATCCTCTGATTTATTATGAAATGCTGTCACATATCACCAGTGTCTCAATTGAACTTTAGGACGATCATGTTTCGGTCTTTCATTTCGTAGAAATAAGAGCGTGAAATTTGCAAATTCTTTGGTTATAAGACTTTCATAACCTCACTTTATACTTACAGCTTGATCTCCAATACCATCCCACTCTCTCGAACAGCTAAATATGTATATATACGGAAACTTAGCCATCGATCAAAAGAGACAAAGACATATACATATTACTGTCCTTATTCGAGATCAAATGAGCGAGAAAGAAGATCAATTAGTGTGTGTTAATAATGCATTCTAATTCACGCGTTTCACAAAGTTGTAAACATGCCAGATAATGTATTATCCACACACACACACACACACACAAATGAACATACACTATCCCAACAACGGAGCATGTTTAAGCAGACACAACAAATGAGATGTATGAGAGCTGATATATTACTTTGGGAAAAGAAGATTCACTTGAACAAGAAACAGCTGGACGCGAAAATGATGAGTGTGACTTGGCGCCAAAGGAAAAAGAAAACAAAACACTTCCGCACTTTTCGCTACATGGTTTATACGTTAGTGCCAACAAACACCTGCAAAATGTATTCTGTAGGAGAGAAATGCAATCTTTATTTGTTGGTGGTGAGGTGTTGGGCAGGCCTTAGGCCAATAGGACGATCCGTATGAACTGGCGGGGGCCGGGTTCTAAACACGACTGCCAGTAACCTTCACATGCGTATAGACTCTCTCTGCCATGTGTCCGTTTGCTATCCGCAGGTAACGTGGCTGAATAAGCGATATTGTTATTGGCAATTTATTTAACGAGCTTGGAACACCTTGGTCATGATACCCGTGTACTTGGGTGTGTATTGACTTTTCTGATGTACCCTCTGTTTTTGTGATGACTGTAACAAAGTGTGTAGCTGTATTTTGGACAGGAGTAGAGATGTGGTAAGAGTTCTACCCCACCCGACGCCTGGCGTCGCGGAGCGTCCAAGTTAAATTAAATAAATATCTCGCGAACGAATAATGCTAGAGACTTGTGTGGGGTGTCAAATTACATGGGATGAAGCCTTCTTTCCTATGGACTACCCGTTATATTAAAAAAAAGTTAGGAACTTAGTCTATATTTTTTAAACTAGTAATTGCAGAACGTTGTGCAATGGCTTAATCGAAAGGTCTCTATGCTATTTATCGTTAGAACAAAACATTAGATTTTTTAGATTTTTTTCCAAAAAAGTTAATTTAGATGGTTGGCTATATTTTTAAATCTATTTATTACAGAAAGTTGTATGTTTGACTTAATCCAAACGCAGTTACCCCCCTCTACCTCTCGAAACAAGTCCAATGTCCTAGGGGAAAAATTGGGTAGAGTAGCGTAAAGACAGCGGTCCTAACAAGTGTCATGGCCGCCCCGCGCACGTGGCTATTGGTGAGCCCCTGACGGTAGGTAAACCGATATCTCGCGAACCAATAATCGGAGAAACCTGCTGTATGTGATGGCTTGTTTTACTCGGAGCGAAGCCCCCTTCTTTATGGACTATTTATTTATCTAAATAACCCAAAACTGTAAGGTCATAAATTTTTGTTTACCTGATATTTCGTGAACCTGTAATGTTAGATAGGTCTGCTAAACGGTGAATTACCCTTACCGCGAATGAGTTATTTTTAGAAATTTGTCGAAGGACACGGCTACTAAATTATTATTAGGTAATGATGGATTGGTTACGATGGCTATTTTGACAGAGATATTTTCCCTAGGTGGCAAGAATGGTGAGAGGAATATTTGTAATGAGCAGATTTAAAATGAAACACGGCTCTGAATTGTTAAATGAATGTAAGGTTTATATATATTGAACACTTATTGATTTGCCGATCAATAAGTCTTCATGATTTTATTATTATTATTACTGATATCCAGGCAGAGCATGTTGGAGATTGACAAAAGGAAGACAGGTAGTGTGTCGCAACGCTTGCAACAGAGGTGGCGTGGTAGTTATTCCTGGGGCTGACCAGCTAAGCCGAGTTCAAGGACAAATTCAGGGGGAACGCGCATCCAAGTCGGCGTCATTATGGGCGTGCCAGAATTGAATTTCCAACCGATACACGATTGAATCAGCAAATCAGGAGAGAGGACACCTAGACCACGCGGAGACGTGCGTACCTAAAAAAAGGCGCTAAAAACACGTGTATGAAGAACCGCCGATGCGATAGGATTCCGCATGAGTGCACTGAGACGTTTAAATAATAAGAAGAAGTTTGATACCAGTCCCAAGTCTGTGAGTTGAAAATTACAGATTATTTTCACAGATTGCCCCCACTCCACTCCTTTCTGTCAGTTTCTAATAAATTGATCGGTGATGAGTAGTTTGACACACAACTTTATCGGGCTCTGAGGAGCATCGTTCACGCCAGTTTGAGACACGATTTTATCAGGCTCTGGTGAGCATACTTCACGTCAGTCTAAACGAACATTTTCTTTGGCTCTTGGGAGCAGAGTTCAGGCCTAGCGGAGGGAGATCTCTAGTTGAGATAAGCGCTACGCGGTAGACGTAATTTTTCGAGACGTGTTAAAAGCCAGTTGCGTGGTGGACGAAGATTGTAATATTTTCTGTAAATTTTGTGTTTTATTTTTTGTGTGATGTATATGTACGTGTGAAGTAAGCAAATGCTTAGATAGGGCCAGTTCCACGTTCAGTAATCGCCCAGGACATTTTGAGTGAAAGTCAGTAGCTCATAGCGATTCTAGCTGGGTAGAATAATAACTTTGAACATTTCTTTCCAAGAAGCCACGCCAAGATGTCTACAGGAAGGTCGATTGGTGGAATGATGTGCTACGCCTCTACCAGAATGTCGACGATGAAGGAGTAGATTTCCCGTGGGGGAATGCATTGGGATGGAGGTTGTCCTCTACAAGCTGCACGGTGATGTACAAACCATTGATTTATTCAATATGTAGCTAGATTAGACGCGGGAACGTTGTAAATATTTTATTCATTGTTTTTCTTGTGTATTTATATTTTTGTGCGCCGACACTGTTATATGTTAAATGTACGTTGGCACGTGGCCAAAATTTTGTTTGATTGTATTTTTCTTATGAGTCATTATTAGTATGCACGGCGTGTGTATTTTGATTTTATTCATGCGAATGCGAAATTCGTCATGGTCGATAAATGGTGCTTTTATTCAAAATTCATTTTTAGTAGGAGAAGGGGGGTAAAAGTTGTTAGATGTTTTACGAACAGGTTTTTATTCATGCTAGGGTTGCCGAGCGCAACAAGTTAAGATGTCACTGTAGAACACCTTAGTTCTATATTTTTTGAGTTTTTTTGAGATCCCTTTTCAGGTTCTTTAGTCACGGACAAGATTGGGAGCGCAAGTCGGTGGAAAATATTTTATGTCCTTTATTTCAGGTTTCTGTCAAACCCATACGTGTGATTCTGGTGTGTGTATTGTGTCAAGGTGTGTGTATTTGATTCTTCGTGATGAGGGGTAGAATGTGTCTACTGCCCTCATAATATTGTGGTTGTATTTTTATGGAAAGGCAGAGCGCTCTTCGAGGCTACTGTACCTTGTCCTGTGCTGATTCTTGGATTTCCTTGGGAAATGCTAAGATATTTTATTTTGACCCACACACGTCTATTATGTGCTATGAGGAGCGCGCTTCTTCGAGACTCGAGCCATTGCTACGGCAGGTCGATGTTATTGACACGTGGGTTGACAGATGTGCAGATTCCACCTTGCGCCCATCTATGTCTGGTGATTCATCGTTTAGGCAGTCCAGCTGACCGACTGACCCCTGTAAGCTATCTGTAGCAAACCTGTTCTTTTAATGGTCATTGGTTCATAATATTAAATTGGGAGCTCGCCATGTCCGTTACGAATTACCGCATATCGTATGAAATGAATTATTTGTTTTTTGATGTAAATGTTGGCTTTGAGCCTAGTGATTTCTGTGACTCATTTCATTAGCTTAATGTTAGATTGTTGTTTGTTGTGACACCGCTGGGTGTATTTTGTATTTTCATGTAAAAATGGCAAGCGGCCATGTGGGTATTTTTCTTGATTGGTCACGTGTTGATTTACTTGTGTTGATTTTAAAAAGCCCTAATTTTAGGCGTTAATGTTGCTTGCTACGGCAATTCTTTGATTCCAATTTCATGCGGAAATTATTTTTGTTTTATTTAGTGTAGGAAGTGTCGGATTTAGTTTAATTAGTGTTTTAGTGTGTTCCTAGTGTCTGTCTAGCTCTAAGACAATGCAGATTCGTCCCCTGAAGGTTTACTGGATGGTAACGAATCTCGCATTAATTTGTACACATCGTAACGCATGTAGAAAAGCCACACACGCACATGTCATTGCAGTAATTTGGGACATTTGGTCCAGATGTTTTACGATCTCTCCTGAGATCAGGCCTAGTTTGGCAATTTTATTTGATTCAAGTGGGTGTCATTTGGGAGACCTCGTTTTTTTTGTTGTTGGAAATAGTGTAAATTTGTTGATCTGTTATTAAATTCATATGTTTTAATCCTGGTATTCACTTTTTCCTGCATGTTATTTTGTTATATGTTACCCTGCATGTTATAAGAAGCACTTAACAACAACTTTACGAAATGGACTGTTACACCCCCGAAATTGAGTCTCATATGCTTCTTTGCAAGGGTTAAATATATTCCGGCCGGTAGCCAGCGGCAGACCTGTTCTGTGTAAAGCAGCCTCTCGTACTAACTTCGCTAACTACGATGGCCAGCTCTCACTGCAACCTGATAACATTTATCAAATGGAATTCGCTGAGCAGCGTGAGATCACACGTGACATCATCGCCGACCTTAGCGAAACATGAACTGACCTGCAAGGGTAGTGGGAACTGTGAAGGTATACCATGTTGGACGTAACTTGCTCAGTCGTGGGAAACTGTCGATAAAGCATGTAGAGTGACTTATAAAGACATGTGTTAAATAGTAACACATTTACTGGTCTTGCGAATGGACGTATACTGCCGAACTCTGTGCTGTGCTGTGCTGTGAAGTGAACTTTGGAATAAAATCTTTTTGTTTACGGTAGGTACTTATTAATGGTTTTTAATGATGTAATGCTAATTAACCTTTAAGTTTTATTTTATTGATTTTATTTAGTTGTTTGTAGATATTGTTGACGATTGGGTCATTGCTATACCTGGCACAGTCAGTGGCATAATATTGTGTATCTTTCGAGGTAAGTATATTATTAATTTATTTTGTGTTTTAGTGGTAATTGATATTTAAGTTATTGATTTTTTTATTTTTTAGATAATTTTTGTCTACGATTCCCTGCTGTGAGTCAGAAAGCGGGCGAGTGATTATTACCCTCGAGTTCACGAGAAGGGAAATTACTGGCTTTACGAGGTAAAGTGAGATTTCCTTATTTAATAATAAACTGTTTAAATTTGGTTTCTGTCATATTGTTTTAAGGAATTCATGCCTTAACCTGAATTTATGTAATCATGATGGTTTATTTTATTTCTTTTTCAATATTGGGAAAATGTCTACCTCTGTTGCCACTTAAAACTCGAGAAGTGGTCAAATTAATTTTAATCCTGGCTACCAGCTGTTTATTAAAGCCTAAGGTAAGACTAACTTGCAATTATGGCATGAACTATCACCACGGATAATAGTTTAAATTGGTAGCCCCTCGACGCTTGTTTAAAATGCCGTGTTTGCTCATGTCGCGTTGCAAATGTCACGGAAGGTGTCATTCTATATAAAAACAATTTTGGGAATATTGTTTCCCGATTTTTTCAGAGCAAATTTGTACAGCCCTAAGGTTGCACAGTGCTTTAAAGGTTAATCTTGAAATAGTCGGCGGTTTTTCTCTATAAGAAGAATGTCGTGGATCACAAGGCAAATGTTATCTTTGTAGCAAAATGCAAGAGCTCTTTGTTGCTCACAATTTGGAAGAGTGGTACGTGACATAAGGTGTGAATGCGTTGCTTGCTAAATTTGATAAACGGCAAGAAGGACCCAGTGGCCTTGCCTGAGACAAAATTCATCACTTGCAAATTAATGTTTGTAAATTCAACTCTTTCAATGCAGGGCTCAGTTATATCCCTACACTACGATCAATAGCTTTGAAAAAGCCGTGGTGAACATTTGAAAACCGAGACAATGACTGCTTCTTTTTGGGCGGTGGCTGCCTATTTGCAGCCCGCACAAGTCCGTAATGGATATCGGTCAGGAATGTAGAGGGATACATTTGACCAATGAAAACAAAATTTAAATTTAACTCGCGTGTCGTTCCCTAAACATCTAACTAAGACTAACAGGTTTGAGCCGGTTAAACCTGACTATTCTTTTATGGTTTATGGCATCGAAGGTGATGAAATTATGGGTCCTCTTTATACCACGAAAGAGCAAACACAACACCACATTCATATTTTATATTTGTCAAAGGGAGATGTGAATCACCATTGTCTTATTAAAACTTTAAGTAGATTGGTCGCTGTTAGTGGTGGCATACTGTTCATTTTTTTTCTTTTTGAAATAAGTTTATTAATGGATTTTGGTCCTTTATTTCTAATTAACGTTTAAAGTTTTATTTATAAGTATTTATTGATTGATTGTTTATTTTGTTTTATTTTAGGCGCGGTATTGCGTCACTAAGGTAGTGAACAGATTGTGAACAAGCATACGTTATGCTTTAAAGTACTCTGTGCTCTTCAGCAACGTTAATAACTTACAATTAAGAGTATTATTATAACACATGGCTTTGATACCAAATACAGGAAGCGAGCAAGTTGGCTTACCACCTAGGCTAAATTTTAAAATCAGAAAACGATCGTTGTTTGATATTTGAATCTTGGCCTGTGCGCTTATCATCAGCACATAAACTATCTGTAGCTGGTTTTTATTATTTGAACCGAGGGGATGTTAGTAGGGGAGTAGTGAGAGTTCTATTACACTGTGGTAGTGTGGTAAGGCGGGTTCTACCCCCCCCCCCCTACTTTCATATAAACTTTGGGCGATATTTCCCGAACGCGTGGTAAATAAAACCGGCTTTTGCAAGTTCATGTGTCAACAAAAAGCCTACAGGCCAGGATTCAAATGTTAACCAACGATCATGTTCTGATTTTAAATTTAACCCACGTGGTAAACCAACTTGCTCACTTGTTGTATTTGGTACTAACGCCATGTGTTATAATAAAACTTTTTTTATTGCAAGTTATTAACGTTGCACAAGAGCACAGAGTACTTTAAAGCATAATGTATGCTTGTTCACTGTCTGTTCACTACGTTAATGGCGCATGACCACACCTAAAAACAAACAAAATAACCCATCACTCAATCAATCAATCAATCAATACTTGTAATTCAACTTTAACGTTAATTGACATTAATATATCAAAACAACACTAAAAATAATCTGTATGTTGGCACTAACAGTAACCCATGCACTTATTTTCTTTTTATAAAGCTTTAGCCATTTACATCCCCCTTTAACCAACATATAAACAAAAATGAAAGTCATGTCAGTCTGTTCAGATTATCTTGCTCAAACCTGTGGATATTTGTTGAGTCCATAGGGAACCACCCATAAATTAATTTTTTTTTGTTTTTTAGAAAATCCCATATGGCCTTTTACTTTCTCCAGTCAACAACCAATATAGTCTTGTACCGTTTGTCAATACATGGCCATTATTCAAGAAAGCAATCATTGTACCAGTCATGTACAGGTAATGAATATTCTTTTTGTCAATGGTTTTTCATTAGTGGTAAAATGGCATAGCATTTTAGTTAGACTTACCTGAGTTTTCAATAGTTCACTGCCAGGAAACAATGGTTGCACTCTACTGCGTCTTGGGTTATCAGCAACTGCTACAGTGGTAAGGCTTTTCTTTCCAAGTTTCTAAAAATAAATAAAATAAACCGCTATAAATACCTAAATTCAGGTTAATACATGCATTTCATAAAATAAAATAATATCAAACAAAAAAAATTAAACAAGTTAGTTTAAAAAAATAATCTCACCTTCACTTGCAGTGGCTTGTTACTGTTTCCTTCTAGTGGGCCCAAAAGCGCAATGGTTTCTTGTATCTCTGACATGTAAGGTATACCGGTTATCTGCAAACAAACAAATAAATAAATAAAAATCATTAATTACCTAATCAATAACTACAAATGTAAGGTTCATTAGCATGATATTATTTAAAAAAATCATTCATAGGTACTTACCAAAAAATAAAAGGATTTTTCTTCCAAAGTTCAGTTCATAGCTCTACTGTATACGTCCGTGTGCTAAAATGGCAAGTGCATGACTAACGCAATCGTTATCAGTTAGCCTAGCAACAGAGAGAGATGCATTTTCTCAGCGTTTTGGCCTTGAAATGTTGTCTCTTTCACACGTGTTCCCACGCCTCTTCACATTCCTCAATCTGAATAAGATTCGTGTACCTTATACTAGTTTCATGTTTTTAATAAGGAACCAAAATGGCTGCCTCTTATACATCGGTAGTCCTACTGTCTCAGAACCAAAATGGCGGTCTCTGCTTAAACAGCACACCTGCTAGCCACCACGAGGCAAGTAACTCGACACTGCACTTCCTGCTGACGTAGACATTTTTTTGTCTTATCAGCAGTCTCTCTCACGAGTCCTCTGGCTAGGTACAATATTCAGTCACCAGTGAGCAGGACTGTGTGTGTGTTAGCATTGAAAACATGTGTGTGATATTCTTCTTCTTATTATTATTATTATTAAACATTTTACTGTAATAATAATAATTACTAGCAAGCGGCCATCCTCAATACATGATCATGTTAACCACATACTTTCACCCTAAAACACATGACTTTACCCAGTTCAGTATTTAGTTTATAACATTTCAGGCCAATGACCTTACCGTTTTGGCTCTTTGCATACATGCACATGACAAGGTCGAGCAAATGTTATAGGTTTCCATATTCTAAAACCATTTACTGTGCCAGGCAGCAGTCTCGCTTATTACCGTTTACTAGCATGTTAAAGATCCCCTTCAGGGGTAAAAAATTCCGAGCACACTTAACACATTTCAAATATTCACCTCTATCCGTCATAGGAAATATCACAAAACCAACCGTCATAAGCTGCCCCGCCATCCCACCAAAATAGCAATTCATTTCTTCCGGGCACGGTCACAGAGATCGCCAACGTCTAAGAATCACTTGGTCATATCCTACAACCGTCTGTTGTGTCAGAGAGCGATCTCGCTCATCACTGTTAACTAAAACGTTAAAGATCCCCTTCAGGGGTAAAAACTCTTGGCATGCTTGTCACATTTCAAAATATTCACCTTCATTCATTCGTCATAGGAAAAAATACCGACAGTAGTGGCTACGCGGGCGAAAGCGCTGCGCTAGGTCAAGGGCCAAGCTCTCTGCTGACTCGGTAGACGCGTGGGTTCGAGCCCCACCGTCGGCTGTCCTTGAAATGGTTTTCCGTGGTTTCCCATTTTCAACACCAGGCAAATGCTGGGACAGTACCTTCTGACAGGCCACGGCCGCTTCCTTCCACATCCTTGCCCAGTTTCATTCATCTTCATCCATTCCATCTCTCATCCCGACGCGAAGGTCGCCCACGGGCGTCGATTAGAAAGACCTGCACTCGGCCTCTCAGGAGGCTACACGAGAAAAAAAATAGGAAAAAATATCGAAAAGCAACCCCTTGTTTTGGCATACATCTCCCCGTAGAAATAGCCATTTCCAGTATTCACCATGCTCAGTCATAGCCTCGTTGGAACATACGTCAAGCGCTACCGGCTCTCAGTCTACAAACACTCTTTTATTTTAAAAAATAAAATATAAAATGCATAGTTCTTGTCCTAGAGACCTGACATTTATTTTGATGGTAGAGGGGGTAGGGATCTTTCATTTATGTCAAACAAACTTATTTGTCAACATGTTAGTTTCCAAAATAGTAAAAAAATCAAAATTAAAGGGTTTTCAAAAACCTCAAAAATAAAAAAGTATTAATATAAAAAATAAAGGTCATAGAGACCATTGGTTTGAACTATTGAACAACGTTCTATCATGTTTGGTTTTCAAACTACCGCCTACTTTTGAAAACAAAATTTTTCAATTTTTTTTTTGAAAAACTAACGAGAGGTCTATAGGAAAGAGGACATCAGCTCGAGTCCAACGACACCTCATTTGTTAAAATACGACCATCCGTTCGCCAATGATCACCAATGTTCGCGAGAAAGTAGGGTATCATTTTGTTTTTCCTCCTACACCCTTGAAACTTGCTACCCGCCTAGAGGGCATACCCACTTTTCATTAACGTCAAACAAACTTTTTCCAATTCACCGTTTCCAAAATAGCGCCAATCCAAAAAACAAAAAACAAAACAAAAAACCAACACACATGATTAGCCAAGAGAATGTCATCCCAACGCCAAAAATACCTCGTTCGTTAAAATCCGACCGCTCGTTCGGGAAATATCGCCCAAAGTTTATATGAAAGTAGGGGGGGGGGGGGGGGAGTAGAACCCGCCTTACCACAATACTTCACAGTTTTAGTCCTAGAGACTTGTAATTTATTTTAAGGGTAGAGGGGTTCAGGGCCTTTCATTTATGTCAAACACAATTTTTTTAAACTCTTTAGTTTTCAAAATATAAAAATGTCAAAATTGAACTGTTTACAAAAAACATCAAAAATGAAAAAAAGTTTTATTATAAAATATAAAGGACATAAAGACCATTCGTTTCAAGCACGGCACAACGTTCTATCATGTTTGGTTTCTAAACTATTGCCTATTTTCGAAAACAAAAATTTTCAATTTTTTTTTTTTTTTTTTTTTTTTTTTTTCAAAAATATAACGAGTAGTCCATAGGAAAGAGGACGTCAGCTCGAGTCCAACGACACCTCATTTGTCATCATCCGACCTTGGGTTCACGAGCTTTCGCAAATATTACATGGCTGATGCTTAGTATAAGGTGGCAACGATCAAAAGATCCTGCGCAAAGATCACTTCCCCGCGCATTCACTCTGAGTTGATGTGCGACGTCACAGAGGAGCGGTAGAGGGGGTCACATGCTGTCTGGCTGCCTTACCGAACACACTGCGGAGACACGCTGACAAGAGCTTCGAGGCCAATCCATTTTCGCACTCTTATTATTTTCTCAGTTTTATATACGTTTTCTTTATTGTAGTCCTATAATCCCTTGTCGTATAGCGTGTATTTTATTTGTAAATGTGTTTATGTATATAGTGTTGTGTACCATGCTATTCTAGTAATAGTATCATTTGAGTTTCGTTATGGCTTCTACTTCGAAGTATGGTAGCAAATCTGGACGACCATTAAGGGGACAATGTAGAGAAATAGTATATAACGTAACTGCTCACCTACGAGAACAGAAAACCTTTCATAAACTCAATTATAATGTTGTGGCTTCAACAAGCAAAGCAACGGGTGTTTCAAAGTCATTCGTGAAGCGTATAATAGCGGAAGGGAAAACGTCTATGGCCAATGGTCGTCTGCAGTTTTGTACACCTGATGCATTATTTCGTGTTGTTGATATTATAGCCTCTGTGTGTGTACGCTTTTTGGAACAGTATATTTCTTTAAAACATAGTTTACAACTAGGAAATCATAAATACAGTATTTTCATTTAACTCCGCGCTTAATACATTCGGTCACTTTACATTTACTCTCGTTCTTTTAATTGCATTGCGTTTGCAGCATTAATGAAGGAATAACCTCAATCGAACAGCTGGCTGCAGGTACTTACGATATGGTATGTGATGGCGATTGACAGCCAGCCGCACCCGGGAACAGTTACGAATG
This sequence comes from Meconema thalassinum, assembly GCA_946902985.2. Taxonomy (NCBI): domain Eukaryota; kingdom Metazoa; phylum Arthropoda; class Insecta; order Orthoptera; family Tettigoniidae; genus Meconema; species Meconema thalassinum. The sequence goes on from OX336389.2 coordinate 1,194,287,369, forward strand.
CTTTACGTGATAAGCGCTTTTTTATTTCGATGTCAATGAACTACGACCTACTGTATATCCGTTTTACGTCTCGGCATGATGGGTGAAAATCACTGACTGGGCTATTAATTATATTATCATGGAGATAGCATGTGCAACGGATTCTTGTCAGACGTAATTTAAGAATGGTGAGGTGCATAGAACACAAAGACCACTTCTATCCAGTCCAAAAACACTTATAGTGGGCGATGTATTGAAGATAGAGATATGCTCTCGCGGACTTTTCTGTAGAACTTTTCATGCTGAACAATTCTTACGCTCATAGTACACTGATATTTTTAACGGTTTGCCCAGCGTAAGCTTAAGAAGCGCATGGACGCCAAGTTCTTTTCCCGACCTTTTCACTGAAATCGTTACTGCTTGGCTTCCTTTGATCATAAATAAGTTATTTTCTACAGAAAGTTTCCTCGAGAAATACTTTACTGAATGGTTAAAACCGCATCAAAATCCATCCAGTGGTTCTCGAGATTACCTGTGACATCCAAGAATCGGGGACTCTGTTTTATACTAAGTAGAGATTGTCGGGGGAGATCGGGACGAGCCGATGTGAGCTGCGCGAACCAAAGTAGCCGAGGGTTCTTCTGTTTGTTGTACCTTTATAGTTGGGCAAGGAGGGTTCTAGCGTGTAATAGAACTCTCACTACTCCCCTACTGATGTTGTTCGGTGCGTGTTTTGTAGTGTTGAAATTTCTCACTGGGAAGAATGGAACGACCGCTTTCGAGACCATTTGCGATAGTTTCCTTCTTGTCCTTACATGCTTCGAAAGAATTAGGGTAACATACCAGTGTACCCATCTTACCGAACCGCGAGATTGCATAACGTTTCAAGTAACCCGGTTTACCACACCACAAGTTCATCCGCTACTACTTACTTTGCTCAATCACGAATAAATAATAATGATGATGTATCACCAGCCAACAGTGGTAACGATATATATGGTCCGTATGGAATAGACAGTGTTGATTTGTCATCTGCTTTCGAACAATTGGGAATTCACAAGACTAAAGTGTTAGCACATCCAGAGTACTGGTCTGTTGAAAAACATTTGGAATGTTATAGAAATGTTTGGCCATCATTATTAAAACAACTTGCAAAAGAGCTAAGTGAAGCTGGATATTTATACTGGTTGAGGGGACAAAACAGTATGCTTTCATTGCGGATTTGGTTTAAAGGATAGTCTGATGACAGATCACCCTTTTGTGGAATACGCTCGTTAGTTACATAACTGTAGATACATTGTGCTGCTTAAGGGTCAGGAATTTGTGAATACTATTCATGAAGAATACGTGATTGCAGAACAAGACATAAAAGTGCCTTCAGAGCTAGAACAAGTGGTACAAAAAGTGCTGTAAAAAAGAGGGGCCTCACCAACAGATACAAAGGTATGACCAGCAATTATAAGTATGTAAAATTTGTTTTCAAGGAAAACAAGGTGTTGTGCTTTGTGGATACTTGGTAGCGAGTTTCAAAGGTGCATGAGCACTCAACACTTGTGCTGTATGCTGCAAATTAGAGTCTGCTACATTTAGGACCTTTCTTGCCTAAATAGTATAATTTATTAACAATACACGGTGCAATGAATAATACCTACAACCCCATTATTATTACAAGCTGTTCTAGACCGTAATAGATATGCTTTTCTTTTATTTATAGACTACCACAATATTAATGTTCTCTATGGGTAAGTATGTGGTTTACAGAGAACGAATTTGAGTGAATTACCAATGGATATTCCATTCCGCAATATCAAGATCCAGAAATTTAAAACGGCGTATGGTGATCGTATACTTTGTGTATGTGAGAATTTTGAGACATTTCGTCCTACTCGGTTTAATGATGTGTCTGAGAGTAAAAGGAAGATTGTAGTTTTACGTGACCGTTAATCGCGAGATCATAAGCCACGGGACCTCCTTTTTACGTGGAATCCGAACCACAGGACATGGCATTTCATTTCACTTTGAAAATCTCACAAGCATTGACCGAGAATCGAACCCGGTCTGCCGTGGTGAGTGGCCAACAGCTTGACTGCTGCACCACCTTGCCCACATTGTGTCGGAGAGTGTTTTTGAGGATATGAATAATGGTATACATCCTCTACACTTAATTTATGAAGATGTAAAAACAATAGATGTATTGTACGTTCAATGATATGAAAAATAATAATGCTAAATATTAATGAAAATATACAAAAGTTGTAACGTGTTTTTCGAGGGTATTTTACGCCACTGACATGAGTCAGTAGGAAGCCATTCAATATTTATTTACGCGGCAAGTTGTTCAGCCAAGAGAAGTTTTCATGTAACTTATTATTATTATTATTAATGTATTTTTCTGGAGCGTTTTTTATAAGATTATAAGTATACAGATAGGTTTTCGATGTTATAGAAAACCCTATCAAGCGAATTATTACGAACAACATTATCGCGGAAAATTATATGATTACGGAATTTTACGGATTTTGTCAGTTAGAGTTTGTTGAGAGAGGTGAGTCACTGGGAATTCGGCTACAGGCTTATTCTTGTCGAGAAGCATGACGCAAGCGGGGTTGCTGCTTCAAGAAAAGACGAAATGGCCTGGATCGGAAATCGACATCTTCGTCGCGCCGAGTGTAATGACCCTGAGGTGCGGAGTATCGCGTGGTGGCTCAGCCAATCAGTGGAGAGCGGGCGAGGAGGAGACGGCTACAGAGAGGGGATGCGACGAGTGCATATATGGTTTGCGCGCCGAGGAGGCAGGGCGATTATCTTTGTAAAACTTGACCGTTGTGGTTGGTTCCGGTGTGACCGGACCATAATATAACATTTCTACAAGTATCTCTTCAACTAACGAAGATGATGACGACGTCCAGAAGGCGGTGGGAAGCTCTCTTCAACATCCAGTACGAGGGAAATGCCACGGCAATTTCCAATGGTAAGCGCGAATGACTCAGAACTACATAATCTCTCGTTTCTTTGTTTCATATTCAGTATTTCAGTAACTTCATAGCTTGGGAATAATAGTAAAATCAGTAATTCATCCGACTCCGTTTTCGCGTAATTCTCTAGCGGTAATATTCAAATCGCAACGCTCCAATTTAAATTTAAAATATATTATTATTATTATTAATTTTGCCATACCTGTTTTATATAATAAATTTATTTCTTTTAACCATGCAATCTTCGCTTTCAGTAGGTTGCATTAGATATAGCCCAAATTCCTTCTCCTGATACAATTGTTAGTTGGGTTAATGATCAAATCATACCACGATCTGAGTGTAATGATTCTTGAAGGTGTTCTACCAGAGCTAGGTGTTGTTAAATATAAATTTAGATTTCAACATAGCGTTGAGGTCTTGGCGCCCATTAATACAACATATCTTAGTCAGAGTAAACATTACATTTGTGTTTCAAAGTGCAAGTCACGGCTAGTAGAAGACGTTACACTTGTACGCTCAACGTGGAGCAAAGTCAAAACATTACATTTGTACACCCCAACAGTGAGGGCCTGTAAAACCGTTTCACTTGGCGCCCAACGTGGGGATGAAAACCTAATAACATTTGTGGAAGGAGAAGGGTATATATTTCTGTGCCTGTATTTTGGAGGCTTTTTCATTTATCGGTGTGTATCAGCATGGGTAGTGTTGAGGAAGAGATGAAGTTGCGTAGTGGTCACCAGTTGGATAGTGAAGATACGAGCAGTATGGCTAGTCTTGGAAATGAAAGCAGTACAGGGATGTCGGAGGTAAATCCCGATACTGAGGGGGGTAATCAAAACAGTCAAGCAGGGTTAGAGAGTTTGCTTCTTCAGTTTATGCAACAAAATAAAATTAGCACAGATGCTTTAAACGCTAGACTTGAACAAAATAGTAGGGAAAATAAAAAGAGTACTGAAACTCTAAATGCTAAACTTGAACAAAACAGTAGGGAAAATAGAGAGTACTGAGACTTTAAATGCTAAACTCGAACACAATAATGCTAAACTCGAACAAAATAACGCTAAACTTGAACAAAACAGTTGAGAAATTAGTGATAAATTCGAACTGATTAGAGGTGAGATCAGAGGGGTGATGGAAGAGAAGGCTAGATTATTGCAGATGTAGACAGAAAATTAGGAAAAGTACAGGAGGAGTTAGAAATTAGAATCAGTACACAGGCTGAAATTTTAAAAGAACTAGTGCAACTTGAAACACAGCAGGTCAAAAAGAAATTGGGGGGAGAAATCGACAAAATTCAGGTAGCAACTAAAGAGGTTAAAGAACAGCTGGGGGGAAAATTGATAAAGTACATGCAGAAATAATCACTGAAGTTAATGCTTTAAGGGAGAGGAATACGGAAAGCATTAATGAGATTAATGAGAAACAAGCTCAGTTAAGTGGTAAAGTTGAAGCATCGGAAGGGAGCATTATTCATTCATTCATTCATAAATTCATTTATTTGCAATGGGGGGTGTGTTCCCCGGTGGCAAATTGGATATACATAACAAATAAATAATTATACATAACAATTCAATAACAATTATACAACAATTAAACTGGAGTATTTACACAAATAGTCAGTCTTTTCTTAAACACACCTATATGTTTGGGAAAAGGCTCTAAGACTGCGGCAGGTAGAGAGTTCCAGTTATCAATGGCACGGTTTACAAAAGAATATTTACCATAATTTGTTCGCTGTGGTCGGCCCTTAACTTTGAAAGGATGATCGCTCCTACCCATGTAAGTGGGCTTTCCCAATCGTTTGCTAAGCTCACCCCATGCTGGTTGATTTGTATACGTGTTGTACATAGCGCAGAGTCTAGATTTCATCCTCCTAGCCTCCAGTGATTCCCACCCAAGTTTCTTTAACATACGGCTCATACTGCTCCTGGGATTAAAGTCACTGAGCAAAAATCTAGCGGCCTTTCCTTGTACCATTTCCAACTCATTGATGAGCCCTACTTGATATGGATCCCAAACCGCCGAGGCATATTCCAGAATAGGTCTTACAAGTGACAAATAGCCTAATTCTTTAGGAGAGGTACTACTTCCTTTTAATACCCTCATTACAAAGTGCAGGGATTTGTAAGCTTTTGAAACTGCACATCCTACATGACTACTCCATTTCATATCATTCCTTACGTGAACACCCAAATATTTGCAAGAATCTTCTTCTACAAGTATTTCCGAGCCAATATTATATTGAAAATCCTGCCTTCTCACTTTCCCTATTTTTAAGAGACTACATTTTCTTGTGATTATTTTCATTTTATTTTCAATCGCCCACTTATAGACCAGGTTCAGGTCCTCTTGAAGCACTGCATTGTCTTGTGAGTCATGTATCTTTCGATATATTACACAATCATCCGCAAACAATCGGCAGTCACTGCGAATCCCATTTGGTAAGTCATTTATAAACGCCAAAAATAACAAAGTTCCGATTACGCTGCCCTGAGGGATACCCGACGTTACGGTAATTTCATCCGAGAATATGCCTTCGACTTTCACTTTCTGTGAACGACCCGTCAAAAATTCTTTGATCCATAAAATTACTCTTCTATCAATCTTCGTCGAAGCTAATTTATGGAGTAGAATGTCATGCGGCACGACATCAAATGCCTTCGCAAAATCTATAACCACGGCGTCGACTGAAACTCCATGGTCTAACGATTCGCTAATGTCTCGATAAAGTGATAGCATCTGACTCTCGCATGAGTAACCTTTCCGAAATCCATGTTGCCTATCATTAAACCATGATAATGTTTCCCACTCTTCCCTCAAGTAGTCGCAAATGAGATGCTCCATCTGTTTACAAACGATGGACGTAAGGCTAACCGGCCTGTAGTTGCCCAATTCAAGTCTGCTCCCTCCCTTAAATATTGGGACTACCGTAGCTCTTTTCCAGTCATCTGGGATTTGCGCATTGTTTATGGACACATTAAACATCACCTCCAAGTATCGTGCCACGGCCCTACCTCCTAGTTTAAGTACTTCACTAACAATATTATCAGGACCCTTTGATACATTGAAACGTAGTTTTTGTATTAGCTTTACAATTGCTGACTGGTTTATTTGGAACAGGGGAGCCCCTGATTCTTCGTTAAGGTCCAACACACAGTTATTGGATTTATTGAACACACTACCGTAAAAGACATTTAATTCATTAGCAATGGCCTGTTTCTCAGTAATTAATTTACCGTCACCGGACATTATCATCGACAAATTATTTGAATTTCCCTTTCTTCTCCTAACATAACTGTAAAAATTTTTCCACCTATCACCTCCCGAACCATGTAAACCTTGCATATAACTGTCATGAGCAGCCCTCTTTTTTAAGACGAGCTCTCTTGATAAGGACTTAAATTTCAACATATACTTGTCACTATAATGTCTTTTGTTGTATAATTTCCTAATTTTCCGTTTTAGACTCCTAATTTCTCGTGTGTAATACTCAGGATCTGGGTTTTGTTTCAGCAATTTAAATGGCACATATTTATCAACAGTGCTATTTAAAATTTTCAAAAAGTTAGTCCACAGGATATTAATGTGATTTCCTTCCGATGCCCATCCTACAAATAGCGAATTCAAATACCCCTGAAACTTGCCCTGATCCGCCCTGCGATACTGGAATATGATCTTTTTTGCTACATCAGAGTCTAATTTTGTAATGTCACCATATCTAATATTTAATTCAACCCCTGAATGGTCACTAATTCCTGGTACTTTCAGACAGTTAATATACAGCTCTACAGGCCTTACGAGATAAACATCTAAGGTCTCTAGTTGGGAAGTCAACTACTTGGGAAAATCCCCCCTCCCTTAAGAATTTACCTTTGCAGCGCTCTGAGCTTGACCACAGCTAGTTGACTCACCAGACCAGTCTACTTTGGGGAGGTTTAAATCTCCAGCAATTATTATGCTCTTTTTCATAGCATTACCCGTACAAGTTTTATCATACAGTGTTTCGAGGAGAGAAAAGTTATCTTTCGGTGCTCTATACCCCCCTATCACCTGAAGAGGGAATTTATTTCCTTTATCCGAAATTTGTACACATAACATTTCATGATCCATATCAGCCCACTTTAAGAAACTAGCTATATTTTTGCGCACACAAATAAATAGCCCACCACCTCGCATACCCCGATCCCTTCTGTTCATTTCGTAGGTCCCTTGAATTATTTCGCTACTATTTATGTCCTCATATAACCAAGATTCAGTTGCAATGACAATGTCCGGAGAATACGTCTCCACAAGATTCCAAAATTCAATTAATTTATTTCCTCAACTCTGACAATTAACCTGCAGTAATCTTAGAGGCTTACCTCCGCAGCAAATATCTCGAAATAGCTCCTTCTGTTCCCAACGGCAGCCAACCTCTGGACCTTCTCCTCCTCACAAAACTCGGCACGAACCGATGACCCTGTCATGTAGGCTCCCTAGGATAAAAGCGCCCCGTCGATTTAGATGCAGCCCGTCTCGGGCGAAGTCACGGCCACCAATCCAGCAGTCAGCTTCTACGTACACTAATCCCAGTTGTGCACATACCCAGTCCATGCGGTCATTTACAGTCTTAACTCGCCTTAACGGAACATCTCCCCGCCGAACAATGCCACTCATTATAATTTTTGCATTTCTAAACTTGCTTTTAGCATTTCTGCCTAGTTCGTAGAGCTCCCCCATGATGTAATCAGCTGTAGCACTCTTCTTCAAATCGTTCGTCCCAACATGTAGCAACAACACTTTAACTTTGTCACGGTCCTCTACATTTGATTCTTCCACTTGTTGGGCAAGCTGGTCAATTTTAATCCCCGGATAACACCGCACTTTCGCACCTGATTTCCTCGAGATATTCGCACTCCATCGTATCATTGAATCACCCATTATGATAACGTCATCCTCAGTTTGCTCCTGCACGCCCTCTTCCACACTGATCCCAGTAGAAAGCCGTTCAGTCACATCCTTCACCGTTTCTTTTGATTCACGAAGCTTTGCTCTAAGTTCCTGAATTATTTGATCCCTTGCTTTGATCTGCACCCTCAAACAGTCCGGCGTATCACATACTTTACAAAACCAATTTCCGACATCACAATCCTCCTTCTTGACCTTAATACAGCCGAAGTGAAACCATTTCTCACATAGTCCACACTCAACACCATTCTTCAATGTTTTACTGCACGTCGAACACTTTAAAGCTGCCACTGGATCATTTGCCTGATTCACAGTTGGAGTAACAGGCCCTGGATTGACCTCCACTCCACCAATAACTAGCAATGCAGCTATCACTAGGGCTATGAACCACAAGTTGCTAGGTCCCGTACGCACACGCAAACACCGGAAACTGTAACTAATATTGAAAGAAAAGCTGAGGAGAAAATTGTTGAATTAGAACAGAAGTTGAAAGCTAGAATTAGGCAGGAAAATTGTCAGAGTAGGCCAGTTTATGTGAATAGCACACACAGGGAAATAGAACTAGGCAAATTCAGTAATCGGCAGGGTTGGCCAATGGAGTTCATGAATACAATAGAAAATAAATTCGGGGAGAGGTTGTAAGATGGTAGTATTGAGTGGTGTCAGGTAGTTGAGATTTTAGAGCAAGCGTTTGTAGGGGAGACAAGAAACTGGTTTGCTGTCTACAGAGACAATTTCGAGAATATTTTAGATTTTAATGTTAAATTTTGTGAGAAATTTTGGAATGAGGTAATTCAGTCTCAGCATCCTGAGTGAATTGTGACCGAGTACTTTTTAGGACAGGTATTGACGTGTAAATATCTGGATGGTTTGAAGGAGGAAAGTGATGTAGTCAGGCTATTACTAAGACATTTTCCATATAGAATCAAAGAAGCTGCCTGTATCCAAAATGTTAAATCTATTTCACAAGTGGAAAATTTATTAAGTACATTCGATGCTCTGGGAAGAGGGGGTTACGAGGAGAATTTCGGTAGGAACCAGGGTAACCATAATAACTGCCCTAATGAGAATAGGAATCAGGAAGTTCAAGGGAACAGTGGCGATGGGGCCAGCGTCCAAAATAGGGGGAACCAAAATAATAATAATAATAATAATAATAATAATAATAATAATAATCAGCAAAACCAGTACAGAGGAAATGGGTATGGTACGAACTACCAAGGTAGGAATAATGATTTCAGGGGAAATCAAGGCCAAAATAATGATTATAGGGGTAACCAAGGGAGGTATAATAACAATAATAATTATAACCAGAACAGGGATCAAGGAGGGAACCAGCCCAATGGTAATAACGGACAGAGAGATACCGTTAACACAACCCAGAACAACCAGACCAGTGCAGTAGTGAGTAGTACTACACCAAGCGGTAGCAATGCTTTATACACGAACCAGGCTGCGATGTAAGGTCAGAATCTCAGTCTGTAACATGCCCTGTCCATACACTTATACAGGAACCCTATGACCTAAATGTAAGGAATGAATTATTACGTGTACTAAATGATGAAGGTATTATTCAGGAGGTGATTAGTAAGAGCCCCATAGTTAAAATTAACGTGTCCGAGGCGTACACAGATGTTTTAATTGATAGTGGTTGTATGAAGAGTTGCATAAGTAGTGCATTTTATGATAAAATGAAAGGAACTGGAGTAAATTTTGAGGAGATGCCAATTAAAAGCACTTTTGTTATCACAGCTGTTGGGAAGAGGTCTAAAGTAATTTCTAAGCAAGTTTTAGTAGACATTAAAATTAATAATCATGTAGAAAAGCAGATTTGTCTTGTAATTCCAAATTTAGTATTCAGTGTTATCTTGGGTTCAGAGTGGCTAAGTAGAGTGTCTGGTAACTTATGTTATGATGTAGGGAGTTTGAAATTTAAATGGGGTGATTCTGAAGTAGAAGTAGCGTTCAATGACCGTATTCAGAGAAGTAGTGTTGTAGGTGTGATTTGTACTTTAAATGAGATATCGCCAGCCGTAGAACGGGGTTTTCCATGTTTTGTAGGCAGTGTGATTACGAACGGTAGTCTAGAGGACTCGTTACGTGATGCTGCATTTCAGGGAAATATAGAGGTGTAACAATGTGTTCGGCTCTATGAAGTGTTATTGTGTAATAGGAGAGTTTTTGAGGATCGCATTGGTATGGCCAATTGCTATACACATTCATTGAACGTTATTGATAGGTCATTATTCACAGGACATAGTTATCCTGTACCTTTCGCTTATCAGAGTGCAGTTGAGGCACAAATTAACCAGATGCTTGAAGATGGGATTATTGAGCACTCTAACAGTCCATATGTTAATTCTTTGATCACGGTACCCAAGGCCGACGGCACAGTTAGTATTTGTTTAGACGCTCGTTTGGTTAACAGTAGAATTAGTTCAGATCAGCTGAAATCTATGTCAATAGAGGAATTAATGCAAACATTTGAGGGGAAGAAGTATTTCACTTGTGTAGATTTGAGTTCCAGTTTTTGGCAAGTGCCACTTCTGTACGAAGATAGACCATTTACAGCTTTTAGTCATAAATATAACCTTTATCAATTTTGTAGAACACCTTATGGGTTAAAGAGTAGTTCAGCAGCTTTAATTAGGGCTTTAAACATCGCATTAGGGGATGACACAGGAGAGTTTGTAACCATTTACATTGATGATATGGTAATTAGTTCACGCAGTTTTGAGGAGCATCTACGTCATTTAGATATAGTTTTTCAGAAGTTAGATCAGGCAGGGTTCACTTCGAAGCTGTCTAAGTCGTCAGTCAGTCACAAGTGACATTTTTAGGTCATGGAGTGTCGAGTAGAGGTGTGACACCAGAGGAAAGTAGGGTTAACTTGTGTGGACAGTAGCAACAGGGCATCGTTACAGACACTGTGAAATATGCTAGTGGAGCAACGTGATGACATTAAGTAAGTGTCATAAAGTAAGTGTGTTTAGCTGGCGAGCCAGCCTATCAAATGAGTAAGTGTGGTATTTGTTGCGTGGAAGATCTGGTCTTCCAGGCAGGCGTATCAGAAGTCACACAGGGGGGTAGTATGTAAGTAATTGAGAGTTTTTAAGGTACAGGGAAATATGACGGGATTGTCGGATGCTCTTGGGCACTAAAATGTCTCGATACACCAAGGCCAGAATTTGGTAGCGCTGGTGAATTCCCATTTGTCTCCTAGAGATGGGTGAGCGCTTGAACAGGGTATTTTTGCTTAAGGCGCCCACGAGACAAAAGATGGGCTACCAGAAGGCGAGACAGTCCTTCATGAAACTCATACATAACAGCACAAGTGATTTCTGTTTACGGCCTCGCCATGTAAGAGTTGTAAGTGTGTAAGTTAAGGTAATTAGTACAAAGGTATTATTTGAGTGAGGAGAACTGGTCTGAGTTGAGAACTAGTATTAAGTGGAATATGGTCTACGGGAACTTAAGAAGACTTGGCGATTACGGCACAGAAATATTTGGTGTTATATGTAATGCGCACTTACTGGTTTTTTTTTCAGAAGTCAATATTAATTTTGTATTATATACAGAGAGATTAAGTATTATGGTCACGATGCGGTGCCACAATAGTGTGATCGTGTGCTCCGTGAGATCAGTGAGACTATGTTTCACCAGATGGAAGTGACCTCCAGTGAAATTAGAAAGTTCTGTGGTGATATAAATATATCAGAACACCTTTGATGCGTGTGATGTGACATCATATATACACAGTGCTCACACATTATTTATGTATATCTTTGCCAACATAGAGATATTTGAGACGCGGAAATATCCGTGGAACATTAATCTAAATGAAAAACATTGGACTGGTTGCACAGGGCAATCAAATATGACAACAGACTTTGACGCAAAGTGCGTAAAGAAAATTATGAGTATATATATATGTAATTTTGGGTGATTTAATTTATGTAATATGTATTTTGGATGGGGTTTTATTAACGTGTCTGGGATAATAGCCTGATGGACCGTCGTCACGGTAAATCATCCGATGATCCGAGGCGAATATGTAACGTGTTTTCCGAGGGTATTTTACGCCACTGACATAAGTCAGTAGGAAGCCATTCAATATTTATTTACGAGGCAAATTGTTCAGCCAAGAGAAGTTTTCATGTAACTTATTATTAATATTAAGGTATTTTTCTGGAGCGTTTTTTATAAGATTATAAGTATACAGGTAGGTTTTCGATGTTATAGAAAACCCTATCAAGCAAATTATTACGAACAACATTATCGCGGAAAATTATATGATTACGGAATTTTACGGATTTTGTCAGTTAGAGTTTGTTGAGAGAGGTGAGTCACTGGGAATTCGGCTAAAGGCTTATTCTTGTCGAGAAGCATGACGCAAGCGGGGTTGCTGCTTCAAGAAAAGGCGAAATGGCCTGGACCGGAAATCGACATCTTCGTCGCGCCGAGTGTAATGACCCTGAGGTGCGGAGTATCGCGTGGTGGCTCAGCCAATCAGTGGAGAGCGGGCGAGGAGAAGACGGCTACAGAGAGGGGATGCGACGAGTGCATATATGGTTTGCGCGCCGAGGAGGCAGGGCGATTATCTTTGTAAAACTTGACCGTTGTGGTTGGTTCCGGTGTGACCGGACCATAATATAACATTTCTACAAGTATCTCTTCAACTAACGAAGATGATGACGACGTCCAGAAGGCGGTGGGAAGCTCTCTTCAACATCCAGTACGAGGGAAATGCCACGGCAATTTCCAATGGTAAGCGCGAATGACTCAGAACTACATAATCTCTCGTTTCTTTGTTTCATATTCAGTATTTCAGTAACTTCATAGCTTGGGAATAATAGTAAAATCAGTAATTCATCCGACTCCGTTTTCGCGTAATTCTCTAGCGGTAATATTCAAATCGCAACGCTCCAATTTAAATTTAAAATATATTATTATTATTATTAATTTTGCCATACCTGTTTTATATAATAAATTTATTTCTTTTAACCATGCAATCTTCGCTTTCAGTAGGTAGCATTAGATATAGCCCAAATTCCTTCTCCTGATACAAATGTTAGTTGGGTTAATGATCAAATCATACCACGATCTGAGTGTAATGATTCTTGAAGGTGTTCTACCAGAGCTAGGTGTTGTTAAATATAAATTTAGATTTCAACATAGCGTTGAGGTCTTGGCGCGCATTAATACAACATATCTTAGTCAGAGTAAACATTACATTTGTGTTTCAAAGTGCAAGTCACGGCTAGTAGAAGACGTTACACTTGTACGCTCAACGTGGAGCAAACTAAAAACATTACATTTGTACACCCCAACAGTGAGGGCCTGTAAAACCGTTTCAAAGTGATGACAATAGACTGACAAAAAATTGTGTATAAAACAATATTTTTTTCGTTTTTAGTATTGCCTTTCAAAAAATATTACCATGTTTAAAACGGTATATAAAGTGTGTAAATAAATATAAATGATGTTACAATGTTGTCTTAATTCCTACAAAGTTTGGATAATTAACATTGCATAGTAGGCTTGATTATAGTGTTGTTTTAGGTTTTATGTAAGTAGTTACATTATGGTTAACATTTAGAAAGGTAAATGAAAAATAAAAATAATATTAACATAATAAATAAATAAGATATAGGTTAGGTGCGCTGAGGTTAGGGTTGGTGAGGTTAGGTGAGCTGACGTTATGTTAAGTTAGGTTTAGTTAGGTTAAGTTAGGCTAGGTTAGATTATGTCAGGTCACGTTAGGTTAGGTGAGCTGAGTGTTTTAGCCATACTACCATTCTGAGGGAATATTTAACACTGTAATATTTTTATTGTTTTTATATCCAACTTAACGTGTTTTATAATGCAATTTTTATTGTATAGACTAAATTACTAATTGTCAGGTTGGCCGAGTGGTCTATGGCGTTTGAAGTAAGATGAATTTTGTTATATATAAGAAGCAAGGGTTCGAATCCCTTACCTGGCATAACTATTACCTCAACATTGGTTGCCAGCACTGTATTATTATGATAATCAGTATACAAACCGCAAATAGAGTGCATTATTTAAGGCCACTCTCTCTTTCTCTGAACATTATGGAAGATCCTTTACGGCTAACGATTGCATTAGGTGTGGGAAGTTAGATAACAATTAAGAAAAACAGACAATAACATATTTTTATTAATTTAATTTTTACAATATGTACATACAGAATACAACGCTTTCTCTTTACGATAGCTTGTTATAGTTTTTAAACACAAAACTTAAGGTAGATGTTTTTCTTTCCACGGGGAGCAATAACTGATATTTTTAAAGACAGGAGAAGCCTGAATGGTTTTATAGGCGTAAGAACCTCATCCTCATCTGTTTCATCATCATCATGATCATCATCATTATCATCATCATCATCGTCATCATCATCATTATCACTATTACTATCTAGTCCTTTTTGATCCTCTTGCAATTCCACCTCTTGCAAAGTCTGTGTTTACTTTGATAGTGTTAGGTGTTGCTTAGGCATTTGCAACTGTCCTAACATGACTTTTTGAGGAGATGATAAATACTTTTAAACAAACAATGCACTTTCTTGAGCAGCAATATCTTTTTCTCGGACTTGCGTTTTAGTATTTTGATGAGTTTTTCCAAACAGCAACCAAGTTTCATCTGGTGTACCACATTGATGATCACTCACAATTGAGACCTCACTATTTTTACCTTTCAGGTCACCTCGACACTGTTTTGAACGTTGTTTATAACAACGCCATATAACAGTTCCATCTTTATTGGCGTTCGTTTTACAATATATGTATAGCCTTTATAGTATGCATATAGCTTTCCATAGCTAGTCGTTGCTACTTCTATATCAACTGTCAAGCATGAACTAATCTCTAGAAAAGATAACTCGGTAATAAGAATAATAGTTTGATGTGGGAGAAAAAGTGGGGAAATGTGGGAGCAAATATGCGAGCAAAAGTGGGAGCAAATATGGAAGCAAATGTGGGAGCAAAAGTGGGAGCAAATATGGTAGCAAAATTGGGAGCAAAAGTGGGAGCAAATATTTGAGCAAAAGTGGGAGCAAAAGTAGGCAGAAAAGTGGGCACACTTCTAAGAGGGTGCAAATATGGGGGCAAAAGTGAGAGGGAATATGGAGGGGCAAGTTAAAGTGAGAGCAAAAGTGGACACACAAGTTATGGTAGTTTAAAGTGGAAGCAAATATGTGAGCAAATATAACAGCAAAAGTGGAAACACAAGTGGGCGCAGTTTAAAGTGGGAGCAAATATGAGAGCAAAAGTGAACGCAAAAGTGGATGCAGCTTAAACTAAACATAGTGTAACAAAATAATAGCTATTAAATGGAGTAGGAAAAGAGAGATGTTTATAATAACAAGACATATTTCCAACACTTTACATAATCACATAAGTAATTGGTGTAAAAGTGGACACTGACACCGTGATATCGAAGGTGAGCTGACTTTAGGTTATGTTAAGTAATGTTACGTTAGGTTAGGTGAAGTTAGGTTATGTTAGGTGAGCTAAGGTTACGTTAGATGAAGTTAGGTTCGGTTAGGTGAAGTTATGTTAGGTTAGGTTAGGTAAAGTTAGGTAAGGTTAGCTGAGGTTAAGTTCGGTGAATTTATTTATGGTATGGCTTTTAGTGCCGGGAGTGTCCGTGGACATTTTCGGCTCGCCTGAGTCTGTAGCTGCTTCCAGCGGACACCCTTAGGGTGAGCTACACGTTCCGGTCAATTTCAAGTACTTCCAACTTTCGCTACCAGATATCAATGATACCTAGTGGTGAACCTAACAATTTAGCTTCGCACAAGTTCAGTCTGTGGAAGGTTCTTTTACATGCCATAAATCTATGACATGGGACCGCCAGCATTACTTCCCCTCCTAAGGAAGACATACTGAAGGATTTTTAACGCTCTTAAAAATCCGATGACTTCGGCAGGGTTTGAACCCGCTATCATGGCCACAGAAGTTCCACATGCTATCAACTATGCCACCGAACCCGCTAAGTTAGGAGAAGTTAGGTTAGGATTGGTCAGGTTAGATACAGTTAGGTTATGTTAGGTGAGCTGAGGTTAAGTTAGGTTATAACTAAGTTTGTTATTACTAGCTGTCTTAGTATATGACCTACCAACCTATCATTTGTGTTTATTATGAGTTATTATAAACATCTCTCTTTTACATAATTGCTGGTCACACTTTTGTATCTGTTGGTGAGGTCCCTCCTTCTTTAAAGCCAGATGTATTGGTATCACTTGTTCTAGCTCTGAAGGCACATTTATATATTGTGCTGCAATCACGTTTTCTTCACGAATAGTGTTCAAAAATTCCTGGCTCTTAAGCAGCACAATGTATCTACAGTTTGGTAACCAAAGAGCGTGATCCACAAAAGGGTCATTTGTCATCAGCCAATCCTTTAAACCTAATCCGCAATGAAACACACTGTTTTGTCCCCTCGACCAGTATAAAACATCCAGCTTAACTTAGCTCTTTTGCAAGGTATTTTAATATTGATGGCCAAACATTTTTCTAAAATTCCAAACGTTTTTCAACAGACCAGTACTGCGCCAGAATTTATTGAAGGTCATTACTCAAGAACTGATCTGGAGATGAACCAAGACCCCAGAAAATAAATGAGTGGATAAAAAATTTATTTATTAAAAATTTGAGAAATATGGAAAAAACTGTATGGAAATGAGTGAAATACTATAGATCTTATGCATTTATAAAAGGCAAGAAAGTAGGAATGATTTAAAGAAGGACATGTATTCCATTATATGAATGTGGGAGGTCCATATTACGAGAAACATCACGCCACTTGAAGCGAGAGTTACGTCATGAGAGAGGGGAAGTTACGAAGGTCGAACTGCGGACTGAAGTGAGGAGAGGTGGTAGGAGTTACGTCACACCACGAGAGGAGAGGAAGAGAGACTGGAACTTGAGGACTGCGGAGAACAGGACGGGAGAGTTCTTTCCAATTTGAGATTTGAACGAGACAAGACCTCGAGCAGAAACGAGTTTTCTTATAATAGTGCTACGGTTCATAAAAGTTGGAAGCAAGGAAGAGTGTAATTCCAGAACTTACAGTAACTTAGGAGCAAGCTACAATATATAAAGCAGAACGGAACAGTACAACCATATATTGCAGTGCTTATGCAAAGTTGTTCCACATAGCCTGAAATATTTCTACGTGTAAAAGCTTATTTGAACATTGTATTGAAAATGCAAGTTAAAAGTCAGCAACGGGGAGGTCTCAATTACATTATCAGAAATATGAATATTACCATGTGCTAACTTAAAGCATAGGGAAGTGAAGACTACAAGGATGTCAGTTGAATTCCAGATTCACTAACATGAAAGGCGCAACAAAATATCTACGCAAAGCGCAACATCACCGAGCAAAACTCATACTATTCTACGAGAGTTTTAACACATCTTGAGATTCGAAAACTCTTGCATAAACGACAATATTCCACCGTGATGTCTATTCTGAAGAAAACCGATGTCTATTCTGAAGAAAACCGATGTCTATTCTGAAGAAACCCGATGTCTATTCTGAAGGGATGGAGATTCGAAGCCGGCCTACTTGCAGTGAACGGAAGACGGAGAGTTGGCGGAGCTGTTCACGGCGAGGTCATTCACCACGAGTCCAGCTGGGCTCTGTCACAAACCGGGCTTCATAGCTGTGGGCGATGCTATGGAACACGACAAGTTTGGTTTGGGAGGAGAGATGCAGGTATTTTCAACAGTCCAGAAGCCAACAGCACAAGGTAGTGACGAAATTGTCTTTTATCATGTAGAATTGTAGTTATGTTCTGTGATTATCCAAGTGACCAACCGCATATTTTAACTGTATTTTTAACAGTATTTTCAACAGTATTTTTTCAACTGCATTATTTAAAGCGTATAATTTTGTCAAAGTAATTAAACTTGTGTAGATCTTGTTATAGTAATTTTTCGTATTTTTCTACGGAGTTATTTGCCGTGTTCTTGAAAACTTTCAGTCACTTGGACGAAATTTCGGCATGATGATGCTATATTAACACTAAGGATATATTAAAGTAAAATCGTGTAATATTTTCATATTTGCGTTAGGTTTAATTTAATTAAATCTGTTTTATCACAGCGATGGAATATAAATGAATTGTTCAGAGGAACTTAGAACAAATTGTTTAGGGGAATAAAACGAATTATTGAAAAGAATATAAATGAATTGTTTAAAGGAATATGAAGCAAATTATTTAAAAGAATGTAGAGTGAACCATTTAAAAGGAATAGAACGTTAAAGGAAGTAAAGAAGGAGTAAGATTGTAATTGAAGTAAAATGAATTTTATTGGAGCAAATTTAAGTACAGTATATTTAAGAAGTAATGTCACGAAGTGTAAAGAATATTTCGACAACTCATGATGTTGATTGGAGTGTCAGAAATTTATTATGAACGGAAGTATTACGAAAAGCTTATACACATATGTCTAATGAGATTTAGAGCGTTAAAAAGCCTAGATGAATTTGTTAAACAAATATATTCACGGAAAGAAGTCAAACTTATATCATTTGTTAAGAATATGAATATTTACTGATATTTCTTGAAAAGTTGTAATAAAATGTAAAGCTGAATTTAAACACGTGAAAAAAGAAAGTTAACAAAGTTAAATCACAGGGTGATCAGAAAGTGAAAGTACAGAGATTTATTGCAGAAATGGAATTATAAGCACGAGGCGAAGTTATATCAGTATGGAGGAGAAATGTTAAAATAAAGGAAGTATATGTATTGAAGTGGAAGTTTATAGTTGAATTACCGTGCAAATTAAGGAGATATAAACGTAAAGGAGTTACGTAATTTTACGAAGGGAGGCTGAGAGGTCACTAAGTTTTTCTAGTATTGATTGCAATAATTGTGAAGTTATGTGAGTGTATTGAAGGAAGATTCTGTACAGGGTGTTTAAGAGAGAAAGTAATTGTTGTATAATTATGAAGGAGGAGTGTGGAAACAAAGGTTAATGCCGTGCACGTCCAGTATTCACGTTTATCAGAAGATTGTTAACTCAGTAAAGAATTTCAGAACTTATTTCAGTATTTCATGATAAATAGATAAAAGTAAAAAGGAACAGTGCTTAGCTTAAATGTTTGTCACTTATGTTCAATTGATTATGACGAGTATTTATTACTTTCAACACGATAGTTGCGGTGTATGTTTGGATTTGATGTTTAAGAAAATTGAGTAGATGAAAGACTTATTGGAGGAAGAAAATTTAATCTTCGACATTATGAAATGTAAAATTTGAGAGATTCTTAAAGAATGTATATATGCACATAGTTCATGAATAATTTTTGATTAGATATGGAACTACGGTTCATAGTTGAAGCGGACCTGTATAAAATAGGGCAATAATTAGTAACACGCCGTTTCACATTTTCTAACTATATAAATGCCATGTGCAAATTTATTTTTTTAGTTATTTTTGTTGAAGTGTCAGGGAAACACAATATTCAGGAAGGAAGCCAGTTTTTTATACTTGTTTTTTTAGCTTAATAAACGGCTGGCGCTTTTTAGCGACTCAGTCAACTTTTATCTAGACTGATACCGTTTTCATTGTCGTCATCGTCGAAAATAGTACTACGAGGTATAGATACAGGCGCTCACTATAGATTAAACCTTATCACCCCTCGAGATTGGAGTTTCTCAATTTGCTCTAAATGTAAATGATAGTAGAAATTTGTACCTTGTCTAGTAGTACTATTTTCTTTACGAATAATATTTATCCTGTATGTTCCTGAAATTCCCAATTTTACTTAGTAGGCATGGTAAGTTTGTGAGCTGGGTAACTTACATGTTTGCAATCCTTTTTCGAGCTGTGGATATAAGTACTGATGTGTTGCTTCGGGCGCATATAGATGATATTATTTAAATGGCGTGCCCATCCGTGGGGCATTCGAAAAGCATTCGAAAGGCATTCGAAAAGCATTCGAAAGAGCACTCGAGAGAAGAAGTTTGGAAGTACTCGAGAGTGAGGCCATATTAGTTTTGAAAAGAAAAATGCCGATCCCAAATTTAATGATTGTTGAGATGAACACAACATCAGGAGATTAGTGGAGTACATTACAGTTGTGAGGCATAATTTTTAAACCAGCTAACGACATTTGTCATGTAATAGTAAATTTAAAAGTAAATTCATGTTGTTAAACATAGGTTAAGTGAGATGATAGAATGAAGCGATGTCAGTTCAGTAAAATGGGACGATGAGATATACGAGATAACTCGCGATTAAAATAGATGTAAGTAGGATTAAGATGCTCTATATATTCCATCACTGGTATAAAATGCATGCGTTGGTCAATCTGGATATTCACTGGTAATTTTTGTAGTCGATACTTCCCTAATTCTCAAGAAAAGAAGAATATGTCAACGAATGATATGACGTTCATTCGAACGATGCTTGAAACCATGAAGGAAGGTCAAAGTACGTTGACCAAAGACCTTGAAGCCCTCCACCAATTGACACATAACAACATTAAACAGTTGAAAACCGAGATACAGAAATCAGCAGCTACTGTAAAATCAGAAGTCAAGGCAGAGTTATCAGTTGCTCAAACACTTACTACGGCTAGTATAACATTAGCACAGGAAGAAGCTAAGTTAGCTTTAGAGAAGGCCAGAAAGGAAGCTAGACTAGCTAGAGAGAAGGAAAGAGAAGAAGCCAAGTTAGCTTTGGAAGAGGCAAATAGGATAAGAGCAGAGATAAGATTAGCTCAGGAAAAAGCTCTCGAGGAGGACAGGTTAAGTTAGGAGCAGGCTAGATTAGAAGATAGAAAAATCCAAGCCGAAATAAGAGCAGCACAGGAGGAGGTTAGGAAAAATCAGGAAAAAGCTCAGAGAATTTTTGAAAGGGCAGGTAATGCACAGGAAGAATTAAAAGCCTCATTTGATAAAGTCAAACAGGACATGGCAGGAAAAGTGATAGAAATCCAATTAGCTAACAGTAATCACATGATAGAACTAGAACAGTAACTACAGGCTAGCATGAGCTCAATTAAGGAAGAAAATAACACTCATCATGTACACATTTCAGGGGCCCAGAACAAACTCAAGGAGCAACTTGACAATATAAATGGCACTGTTGGTGAATTACAGGTCAAGTTGGAAGGTCAATGTAAACTGATTGAAGAGGGTATAAATGTAGATATAAATGCTTCCATTGTAAAGGCAGTTACGGACATGAAGGAGGAGGTCGTAACAGTCACAACTCAAATTATAACAGAAATACACCATAAATTAGCAAATGACATTAAAGCTATAGAGTTATGTTCCAATATTAATGTTAGCAAGGTACGGGAAGATCTATCTAAGCGGATAGATACATTACAAGTTAATAACGTAGCCACGCTGACGGAGATTGTTAATAAAACAGATTTAACTAACTCGAACAAATTTGATAAAATTAAATGTACGGTCGATGAGATAAGCATAGAACTAGCGAAAATTCGATCAAAGCAGGATAAGGATACCAGTGAAATTGAACAGCAATTAAGGTCACTTACGATAGGAGATGCTACATTTTCATCTACATTGAGAACTGAAGTCAGGGAGGACATCAGAAAGGACTTGACGAGATTTTTTCAAGCAAGAGATGAAAAATTGAAAGAAGAAATAAGGAGATTAGAGGCTAGGACAGACAGGATAGAAGAGGATAAGGAAAGCGAGATTAGTCAACAGCAACTTCCGAAGTCCAATTTTAACTTCAGTCGAGAGCCATTTCAAACTGAAATATGGGAATTTGAAGGAGATTTTGAACCTTACCAGAGTAGGTCAAATGCCAATGTCATCGTAATCAAGAATAATGATGAGAAACCGAACAAATTCAGCGGAGTAGGCAATATTACTGCAGTCGAATTTCTGAGAGACATGAGGTCGTATTTAGAAGACAATAGGATACCTCGTGAAAGACATATGAGGGTCGTGGAATAATACTTGGATTCAGAAGCGTTAGTATGGCACAGAGCTTTCAGATACACGTATCAGACATTTGAAGAATTCGCGACAGCTCTGCAGAAACGATTATGGAGCAAGGAACTTCAACAAGATATACGAGCAGAAATTTATTCTAAGAAGTATGCATATTCCAGTCCAACGAAATACGCAAGTTTCTTCACGAAACAATTAGCACGCTCGCAGTATTTGCAACCCCTTTTGGCGGAAGAAGACTTGGTCCACGCTATTTCATGCCAGCTACCAACGGAAGTTAGGAGGCACCTCATTTCGGCAAACGTGAAAACTCTAGAAAGTATGGCAGAAATTTTGAGCAGACTGGATCACACGTCTAATGTGTCCACCAACTCAACTGGAAATCAAAACCAGAGAGGTAGAAACCAGGAACCGAGAGAAATTCACACCATCCACATCGATCAAATGCAGCAAACAGAGGAGAACAAAAATGGAGTAGGTCCAACGAGATCCAGGATGTATGGACAGAATCGATTTCGACCAGATTATCAAAGACCTAGAGAAGGAAGACCATATGAAAATCAAAGATGGAGGAATAACTATTACACCAGGAACAATGATTATCGTAGAGAGGGATATTATAGTCGAAATAACTCTACGAATAATTATGGATATCGGGGATATCAGAACTGGAGAAATACGAATAATTATTCAAGACAGCAACAACAGCAAAGTCAACAAAATCAAGGTTGGAGGAATAATAACAATGTAAGAAGGTATTATGATGACAGGGAAAGAGAAAGTCAGGAATACCTAAGGAATCTCAGAGAAAGGAACGCGAGAGACCAAAATCAGGGACAGCATAACCTGAATCAAGAACCTCAACCTGGAACAAGCAGAGATAGAAGGAATGAAGACCCAGGAGGGGCACAAAAAAACGTCAAATTCCAAAAAGTAAAAGGAGAAGAAAACAGCACCGTAACCAGACATGAAATCCAGATTAATGAGTTGTATGAAGTCACGAATGAAGATCTTCTGTATGAGAGAGAAGAGACAAAAACAGATAGAGTAGCAAGATTACCGATTATAGAAATCATATCAGAAGGAGAATGCCTGAGAACATTACTAGATACGGGAGCAACAGCATCAATTTTATCAGAGAACTGTTTTCACAGGTTGAAAGATGGAAATTCACTTATAGCAATGCCCGTTTCAACCATTAAAGTCAGGGGCGTATTTAACGACAAGACCATGAAATGTTAAGTCCAAGCACTAATGGAATTCTCTATAAATGAATACAGATATGAGCAGATATTCATAGTCTTGAGCCAGATAAATTTTGATGCTATTTTAGGCATTGATTTTATAACTAAGACTGGAGCTGTGATCGATTTACGAAATGGAGTCATAAGATTTAATGAAGGCCTACATCAATCAGAGGATACGACGAAGGATGAGAATGAGTGTAGTTTGATTGGCGAAACTACAGAAGAAAATCTTGTGAAGATTGTAATGGAAGTTGAAGCAGAAGGAATACCTCACTATGGCAGGAAGATTGAGAATTTTGAAGATCAGAGGGAGAAATTGGAAGAATTGGTCACGACTTATGCAGACATTTTTGATAACAAGCCAGGCATTATAAGAGGATACAAATATCAGATTAAGCTCGCTGATGACACACCTTTTCAGAAGAAATTGTATCCAATTCCGGAGAAGTATCAAGCTGAAGTGACAGAGCTCATAAAAGTCATGGAAAAGAAGGGATTATAAGAAAGCAAGCCACTCCTTATTTAAATCCACTCACTGTTGTGAAGAAAGCAGATGGTAGTCTTAGACTATGTTTAGATGCCAGGGGCATTAATACTCTTCTGCTGAAAGAATTCGACAGGCCACCGAAAATTAGAGAACTACTGAGGAGATTCAAGAATAAAACCTGTTTCTCAGTGATTGATTTAACTGCAGCATTTCATCAAATAGATCTTACAGAAGACAGCAAATGTTATACAGGGTTCATGTTCAATCAGACCTGTTATGTACACCAAAGAGTACCATATGGATTGGTAAATTCAAGTCCAGCACTTATCAGAGCCTTGGATGACAAGTTGAGTGAAGAAGTGAAACAATTTGCTATTTTCTACGTGGATGATATCATCATATCTTCAGAGACACCAGAGCAACATTTCATGCATTTGAGGAAGCTATTTGATAACCTCAAAAGTGCAAACATCAAGGTGAAATTGGATAAATGTCATTTCTTTCACGAAAAGATCAACTTTCTTGGGCATACTATAGACAGATTTGGTTACCATCCGAAAGAAGACAAGATTGAAGCAATTCTGAAATTTCCAACACCCAAGAAAATCAAAGACATCAGAGCTTTTGCGGGTCTTTGTCAGTTTTTCAGTAGTCATTGTCCACGTTATTCAGAAATCATGGCACCTCTACATGAGCTTCTAAAGAAGAACAATAGATGGAAATGGGATGCAGCTGCTGAGAATGCCTTTATTCAAGCAAAGGAAATGCTCAGAGATAACATCAAGTTGGAGTACCCAGATTTTGAAAGAACATTCATCATAGAAACGGACGCTTCACGAGTTGGTATTAGTGCAGTCTTATATCAGAAGGATCAAGATGGAAATCCTCACTATATTTCATTCAGCAGTAGGAAGTTACGCACGCACGAGCTGAATTACTTCACGACGGAGCTTGAAGCTTTAGCCGTCATAAATGCTTTACAAAATTGGAAGAAATTATTGCTGGGACACAAGATCATAATCAGAACGGATCATAAAGCACTAGAATTCATGTTGAAGTCAGACTTGTCAAGCGATAGGATGACCAGATGGACCATGTTTTTGCAACAATTTGATGCCACGATAGTACATGTACCTGGAAAAGACAACCTTCTAGCAGATATTCTTTCCAGACATCCGATTCCTGAGAGAGATGTGAGAGTTAATGTTATCCAGACAGATGCCGAAGATCAGGAAACGCTGGATAAGCTGAGAAGAATTCCTCTTTTTCAAAAGAAGTATGCACCATTCAGGAACATTTATCGATTTTTGTCAGGGAGAATGACAAGGAGGCACGCCTCATACTTAGAAACGAGAAGGAAAGCTAGACACTATATTCTCGTGGGAGAAAATGTATGTAAATACATTGATGCCAGACATACGAAAGTACGAGTTGCTATTCCACCAGAACTTATTGTGCCACTAATTTGGTTAGTACACAAAAGTATAGGCCACGGAGGAGTTGACAAAACATACTATACCATGTTAGAAAAATTCTACTGGATAAATATGAGAGAATCCATAACCATAGTGATCAGATCTTGTGAACTGTGTCAGAAGAATAAATATAATTCTGAACTATTGAAGGAGAGACCTAAAGCGATTATTCCGACGAAACCATTGGAATTGTTTAGTCAGGATATTTTTGGACCTGCACCTAAAGGAGACAGAGGAAACCAGTATGTGTTAGTTACAATGGATGTATTCTCCAAAATTGTAATGCTCAATCCCATGCAGAAAGCAACAACGAGGAATGTTTTATATCACCTGGAGAGGAACATTATTCCAAAGTTGGGAAAACCAGAGAGACTATTAACAGACCATGGAACGCAATTCACTTCTGCAGAATTTCAGGGAGCGATGGATAGGTTGGATATTGTTCACATATTTTCATCAGTTCGAAGCCCAGAGACGAATCCTATTGAAAGAACAATGCTGGAATTTTCGACGTACATTCGTTGTATAGTGCAGATAATCATGCGAATTGGGTAAAGATTGTACCACTAGTGGAATTTTGCATCAATAATACGAGACATGAGAGCACCAACGATATTCCAGTCATGTTGAATTTTGAAGAGAAACCCGTACGACCATGGAACGGAATCTTCAATATTCCGGAAGATAACGAACCACCGATGGACCAGAGAATCGAAGAAGCGAGGATCCACTTGAACAAAGCGGCTGAGAAGAGATTAAAACGTTTAGAAGGGAAGAAATTCAGTGGACCGCTACGAGAAGGTGACTTTGTATTAGTCAGGATTCCTGTGAAAGCTGACGTACTGAAGAAAGTGTATATCAAATTCAGTAACCTGTTCAGAGGACCGTTCAAAGTAGATACAGTCTACGGTAATAATTGCTATAAAATTGTAAGAGCGGAAGATAATAGATCCATTGGAAAATTCAACCATTCCAAATTGAAAAGATTTTACCCACAGATACAGTAAAATAAATAAATTCAGTCTCAAGAACAGAGAAAACTTACTGGTATTAAAGAAAGTACAGGCTATACTTTACTTTAAATTAGCAACGGGGAAATGCGCCAGCATTTATTGAAGGTCATTACTCAAGAACTGATCTGGAGATGAACCAAGACCCCAGAAAATAAATGAGTGGATAAAAAAATTTATTTATTAAAAATTTGAGAAATATGGAAAAAACTGTATGGAAATGAGTGAAATACTATAGATCTTATGCATTTATAAAAGGCAAGAAAGTAGGAATGATTTAAAGGAGGACATGTATTCCATTATATGAATGTGGGAGGTCCATATTACGAGAAACATCACGCCACTTGAAGCGAGAGTTACGTCATGAGAGAGGGGAAGTTACGAAGGTCGAACTGCGGACTGAAGTGAGGAGAGGTGGTAGGAGTTACGTCACACCACGAGAGGAGAGGAAGAGAGACTGGAACTTGAGGACTGCGGAGAACAGGACGGGAGAGTTCTTTCCAATTTGAGATTTGAACGAGACAAGACCTCGAGCAGAAACGAGTTTTCTTATAATAGTGCTACGGTTCATAAAAGTTGGAAGCAAGGAAGAGTGTAATTCCAGAACTTACAGTAACTTAGGAGCAAGCTACAATATATAAAGCAGAACGGAACAGTACAACCATATATTGCAGTGCTTATGCAAAGTTGTTCCACATAGCCTGAAATATTTCTACGTGTAAAAGCTTATTTGAACATTGTATTGAAAATGCAAGTTAAAAGTCAGCAACGGGGAGGTCTCAATTACATTATCAGAAATAAGAATATTACCATGTGCTAACTTAAAGCATAGGGAAGTGAAGACTACAAGGATGTCAGTTGAATTCCAGATTCACTAACATGAAAGGCGCAACAAAATATCTACGCAAAGCGCAACATCACCGAGCAAAACTCATACTATTCTACAAGAGTTTTAACACATCTTGAGATACGAAAACGCTTGCATAAACGACAATATTCCACCGTGATGTCTATTCTGAAGAAAACCGATGTCTATTCTGAAGAAAACCGATGTCTATTCTGAAGAAACCCGATGTCTATTCTGAAGAGATGGAGATTCGAAGCCGGCCTACTTGCAGTGAACGGAAGATGGAGAGTTGGCGGAGCTGTTCACGGCGAGGTCATTCACCACGAGTCCAGCTGGGCTCTGTCACAAACCGGGCTTCATAGCTGTGGGCGATGCTATGGAACACGACAAGTTTGGTTTGGGAGGAGAGATGCAGGTATTTTCAACAGTCCAGAAGCCAACAGCACAAGGTAGTGAAGAAATTGTCTTTTATCATGTAGAATTGTAGTTATGTTCTGTGATTATCCAAGTGACCAACCGCATATTTTTAACTGTATTTTTAACAGTATTTTCAACAGTATTTTTTCAACTGCATTATTTAAAACGTATAATTTTGTCAAAGTAATTAAACTTGTGTAGATCTTGTTATAGTAATTTTTCGTATTTTTCTACGGAGTTATTTGCCGTGTTCTTGAAAAATTTCAGTCACTTGGACGAAATTTCGGCATGATGATGCTATATTAACACTAAGGATATATTAAAGTAAAATCGTGTAATATTTTCATATTTGCGTTAGATTTAATTTAATTAAATCTGTTTTATCGCAGCGATGGATTATAAATGAATTGTTCAGAGGAACTTAGAACAAATTGTTTAGAGGAATAAAACGAATTATTGAAAAGAATATAAAAGAATTGTTTAAAGGAATATGAAGCAAATTATTTAAAAGAATGTAGAGTGAACCATTTAAAAGGAATAGAACGTTAAACGAAGTAAAGAAGGAGTAAGATTGTAATTGAAGTAAAATGAAGTTTATTGGAGCAAATTTAAGTACAGTATATTTAAGAAGTAATGTCACGAAGTGTAAAGAATATTTCGACAACTCATGATGTTGATTAGAGTGTCAGAAATTTATTATGAACGGAAGTATTACGAAAAGCTTATACACATATGTCTAATGAGATTTAGAGCGTTAAAATGCATAGATGAATTTGTTAAACAAATATATTCACGGAAAGAAGTCAAACTTATATCTTTTGTTAAGAATATGAATATTTACTGATATTTCTTGAAAAGTTGTAATAAAATGTAAAGCTGAATTTAAACACGTGAAAATGAAAGTTAACAAAGTTAAATCACAGGGTGATCAGAAAGTGAAAGTACAGAGATTTATTGCAGAAATGGAATTATAAGCACGAGGCGAAGTTATATCAGTATGGAGGAGAAATGTTAAAATAAAGGAAGTATATGTATTGAAGTGGAAGTTTATAGTTGAATTACCGTGCAAATTAAGGAGATATAAACGTAAAGGAGTTACGTAATTTTACGAAGGGAGGCTGAGGAGTCTCTAAGTTTTTCTAGTATTGATTACAATAATTGTGAAGTTATGTGAGTGTATTGAAGGAAGATTCTGTACAGGGTGTTCAAGAGAGAAAGTAATTGTTGTATAATTATGAAGGAGGAGTGTGGAAACGAAGGTTAATGCCGTGCACGTCCAGTATTCACGTTTATCAGAAGATTGTTAACTCAGTAAAGAATTTCAGAACTTATTTCAGTATTTCATGATAAATAGATAAAAGTAAAAAGGAACAGTGCTTAGCTTAAATGTTTGTCACTTATGTTCAATTGATTATGACGAGTATTTATTACTTTCAACACGATAGTTGCGGTGTATGTTTGGATTTGATGTTTAAGAAAATTGAGTAGATGAAAGACTTATTGGAGGAAGAAAATTTAATCTTCGACATTATGAAATGTAAAATTTGAGAGATTCTTAAAGAATGTATATATGCACATAGTTCATGAATAATTTTTGATTAGATATGGAACTACGGTTCATAGTTGAAGCGGACCTGTATAAAATAGGGCAATAATTAGTAACACGCCGTTTCACATTTTCTAACTATATAAATGCCATGTGCAAATTTATTTTTTTCAGTTATTTTTGTTGAAGTGTCAGGGAGACACAATATTCAGGAAGGAAGCCAGTTTTTTATACTTGTTTTTTTAGCTTAATAAACGGCTGGCGCTTTTTAGCGACTTAGTCAACTTTTATCTAGACTGATACCGTTTTCATTGTCGTCATCGTCGAAAATAGTACTACGAGGTATAGATACAGGCGCTCACTATAGATTAAACCTTATCACTCCTCGAGATTGGAGTTTCTCAATTTGCTCTAAATGTAAATGATAGTAGAAATTTGTACCTTGTCTAGTAGTACTATTTTCTTTACGAATAATATTTATCCTGTATGTTCCTGAAATTTCCAATTTTACTTAGTAGGCATGGTAAGTTTTTGAGCATGGGTAACTTACATGTTTGCAATCCTTTTTCGAGCTGTGGATATAAGTACTGATGGGTTTCTTCGGGCGCAGTACTCTGGATATGCTACCGCATTAGTCTTGCGAACTCCCAATTTTTCGAAACCGGATGAAAATTCAACACTGTCCATCCCATACGGACGACATATATCGTTGTTACGGTTGGCTGGTGATACATCATCATTATTATTTATTTGTGATTGAGCGAAATAGTAGCGAATGAACTTGTGGTGTGGTAAACCGGGTTACTTGAAGCGTTATGCGATCTCGTAGTTCGGTAAAATGGGCACACTGGTATTTTACCCATTTTCTTTCGAAGCATGTAACGACAAGAAGGAGACCATCGTAAACGGTCTCGAATGGGGTCGTCCCCTTCTTCCAAGTACGAAATTTCAACACTACAAAACACGCACCATCCAGCATCTGCTCGACTCGAATAATAAAAACCAGCTGCAGCTAGTTTATGTGCTGACAAAAAGCGCACAGGCCAAGATTTAAATGTCAAACAACGTTCGTTTTCCGATTTAAAATGTAGCTCGGGTGGTAAACCCACTTGCTCGCTTCTTGTATTTGGTATTAAAGCCATGTGTTTTAATAAAATTCTTAATTGTAAGTTATTAACGTTGCTCAAGAGCACAGAGTACTTTAAAGCATAACGTATGCTTGTTCACAATCTGTTCACTACGTTAGTGGTGCATTGAAAATCCACAGCCTGCTTCCAGTCGACCGACCGGGTCAGGGAATGGAATGAATGAAGCCCCCATTTCGCGGTGGGGATATGAACTGTGCCAGCTGCTGAAGCCTGTCGCACTCCACTGGGCCAATAATTAAATGATTGTCAGATGAAATGAAATGACAGTGGAGAGTGTTGCTGGAATGAAATTTGTGACAGGGAAAACCGGAGTACCCGGAGAAAAACCTGTCTGCCTCCGTTTTGTCCAGCACAGATCTCACATGGAGTGACCGGGATTTGAATCACGGACCCAGCGGTGAGAGTCCAGCGTGCTGCCACCTAAACTACGGATGCTCCTAGTAATGCATTACCGCATCTAAAAATACAAAATAAACAATCAATCTTTAAATACTAGTAAACAAAACATTAACGTTAATTAGCATTAAAGGACCAAAATCCATTAATAAACTTATCTCAGAAAGAAAACAAGAACAGTATGCCGTCACTAACAGCGACCAATCTACTTAAATTTTTAATAAGACCATAGTGATTCACATCTCCCTTTGACAAAAATAAAAGATGATTGTGGTGTTGTTTCTGCTCTTTCGTTTCATTAAGAGGACCCATAATTTCATCATCACCTTCTAGGCCATGAACCATAAAAGAATAGTCGGGATTATGCTGTTCAAACCTGTTAACCTTAGTTAGATTCATAGGGAACGACACGCAAGTTAAATTTAAATTTTGTTTTAATTGGTCAAGTGTATCCCCCTACATTCCTGACGACATCCATTACGGTCTCGTGCCAGCTGCCAATAGGGTGCAACCGACCAAAAAAAAAAAGCAGTCATCGTCCCGGTTTTCAAATGTTCACCACGGCTTTTTGGAAGCTATCGCTCGTGGTGTGAGGATATAACTGGGCCTTGCATTAAAAGGGTTGAATAACAAATATTAATTGCAAGTGATGAATTTTGTTTAAGGCAAGGCCACTGGGTTCATTCTTGCTGTTTATCAAATTTAACAATCAAGGCATTCACACCGTGTGTCTCGTACCACCCTTCCAAATATTGGGCGACAATGAGCTCTTGCATTTTGCTAGCAAGATAACATTTTTCTTAGTGTTCCACGTCATTCTTCTTATAGACATTTCGCAGACTAGTTCATTATTAGCCTTTAAAGCACTATGTAACCTTTGGGCTGTATAAATTTGCTCTGAAAAAATCGTGAAACAAGATTCCAAAAATGTTTTTATAATGACACCTTCCGTGATATTTGCAACGCGTCATGAGCATACACGGGATTTAATACAAGCGTCGCGGTTCATCCAATTCAAACTATTATCCGTGGTGATAGTGCATACCATAATTGCAAATTATTTTTGCCTGAGGTTTTAATAAACAGCTGGTTGCTAGGAGTAAAATTCACTTGACCAACCTTTCCTTGATCTTTCCCTATTAACTATAAAGAAATAAAATAAACCATCAAGATTACATAAATTCAGGTTAATACATGCATTCCTGAAAACAATATTACAGAAAACAAATTCAAACTGTTTATTATTTAAAAAATAAATCTCACCTTAGTTCGTAAAGCCAGTTATTTCCCTTCTCGTGAACTCGAAGGTAATAGTCTCTCTCCCTCTTTCTCGCACACAGCAGGGTATGGTGGACAAAATTATCTAAAACAAAAACAAAAACAATCAATCAATAACTTAAACATCAATTACCATTAAAACACAACAAAAAACATTAATAATAAACTTACCTCAAAATATAAACAATATCATGCCACTGACTGTGCCAGGTATAGCAATGTCCCAATCGTCAACAATATCTGCAAACAAATAAATTAAATCAATCAATAAATACCAGT
The DNA here is from genome assembly GCA_946902985.2 of Meconema thalassinum. Classification (NCBI taxonomy): domain Eukaryota; kingdom Metazoa; phylum Arthropoda; class Insecta; order Orthoptera; family Tettigoniidae; genus Meconema; species Meconema thalassinum. The sequence goes on from OX336389.2 coordinate 1,194,319,372, forward strand.
AAATAAAACTTTAAGGTTAATTAGCATTGGATCATTAAAAACCATTAATACGTACTTCCCGTAAACAAAAAGATTTTATTCCAAAGCACAGCACAGTACAGAGCTCGGCGGTATATGTCTATTCGCTAGACCAGTAAGTGTGGTACTATGTAAAACGAGTCTTTATGAGTCACTCTACATGCTCTATCAACAGTTTCCCACGACTGTGCAAGTTACGCCTGCCATGGTATACCTTCACAGTTCCCACTACCCATGCAGGTTGGTTCATGTTTGTCTAGGGTCGGCGATGATGTCACGTGTGATCTCACGCTGCTCAGTGAATTCCTCTGATAAGAGTTATCAAGTTGTGGTGGGGGACTGGCCAGCAAAGTTAATCCGAGAGGTTGCTTTACACAGAACAGGTCTGCCGCTGGCTACGGCCGGAATAAATAAATCTTACATTCATTTAACAATTCAAAACCATGTTTCATCCTAAATCTGCTCACTACAAATATTCTTCTCACCATTCTTCTCGCCTAGGGAAACTCTCTCTGTCGAAATAGCCATAGTAACCAATTAATCAATCATTAGCTAATAATAATCTGGTAGCCGTGTCCTTCGACAAATTTCTAAAAATAACTCGTCCGAGGTAAAGAGAATAATTCACCGTTTAAAATGAGCTGTACCACATTCTAACATTACAGGTTCACGAAATATTGGGGGAAACAAAAGTCGATGACCTAACAGTTTTGGGTTATTTGGATAAATCAATAGTCCATAAGAAAGATTTTTTGCTCAGAGAAAAACCTGCCGTCACATATGTTTCTCCGAATATTGGTTCGCGAGATATCGGTTTACCTACCGTCAGGGACTCACCACTAGCCACGTGCGTGTGGTGACCATGACACTCGTAAAGACAGCTGTCTTTACGTTACTCTACCCAATTTTTGCTCTAGGGACATTGGACTTTTTTTTAGAGGTAGATGGGGTAACGACCTTTGGTTTAAGTCAAACATACAACTTTCTGTAATTAATAGATTTAAAAATATAGCCTCTATAGTTTCTAAATTAAACTTTCTTTGGAAAAAATCTAAAAAATATAATGTTTTGTTCTAACGATAAATAGCATAGAGACCTTTCGTTTAAGCCATTGCACAACGTTCTTCAATTAATAGTTTCTAAAATATAGACTACTTTCCAAATAATTTTTTATTTTTCTAAATATAACGGGTAGTCCATAGGAAAAGGGGGCTTCATTCCAAGTAATTTGACACCCCACACAAGTCTCTAGCATTATTGGTTCGCGAGATATTTACTAATTTAACCTGGAGGTTCCGCTACGCCAGGTTTAGGGTGGGGCAGAACTCCTACTATCTCTCTACTGACAGGGATGAGGTAGGTACCCCGGGACCTAAAAAAGGCATTTGCCTGGAGGGATTGTGGAGTATCCAGGGGAAAACCACAGTAAGGAAATCTGGTGTCAGCGCCGAGATTCGATTCTCCAATCTTCGCACATGCTGAAGATCACGGTACGCGATTTAACACGCATGGCTACGATGTGGAGTAAGAATAAATATGATAATGAATGCTGCTAACGGCTCTATTTCTCTGGCTTACACTCCAAAATCTGTATGTTCTTTGTGTGTGACTCAACATCAATCGACACACATAATTACGACACCCGGCTTTTGTGCGTTGGTTTCACAGTCAGTGTGTTCTTTCCGAAATCAAAGATCAAACCAGCTCTAGGCCTCAGTCCTAATCGGCCACAGTAAATAAGTTAACAGGCACGGCTATAGTCGGAATGAATGGTTATGGATACACCGTTCACTCCAAAATGTGGTTTAGTTATTACCTCATCAATCTCGTACAATGTTAATTATGATGAAGAGAAGATGGTTATGAACAATTAAATACAGTAGTCAACAAATTGCAAATTTATCTCTTCCTACGATTCATAGAATTAAATGTAATTCCCAAAATAATGGGGTATAAAAACAAAGGTTCATCGCGAAAGTGTACGTTTTAAGGCCGCTCAAACGTAGCACAAAAGTTGGTCAATGACGAGAACAACAGCTGTGATGGTATTTTGTCCCCACTCTCTCTCCATTTGTGGGCACGTCAATCCACGTTGGCCTCAGGATGGCCGTCAATTATTAACACTCTGTCTCCTCGCAGGGCTGCTACCTATAGCTCTCATAGCCGCTGGACAGTTAGTTTTCTAGTCAACGCATGGTGTCTTTTGTAAAGTATTAAGAAGATCTTCGAGTGCTTTCAAATTACGAAATGTCTCTTCTTCTGAGAATATACCAAGATAAATATCAAACTCTTCGGCGAAACCTTAACAGAAGTGAACTATATTTCAATGACTTATTTCAGTGAGCTACAGTGAGTACAACTAAAACCCTCTGCAGGCTCCATTGAACAGGCCTCACAAACATTGCATCATTTGCACAACTCTGTATGAAGTTTTATTTGAAGCATTAGTAGTGCCATTGTAACCAATATTTTTATCAGCTCCATTAGCTACTGAATTTATCAGCCATCAGTGCCTGTTTCTTCCTTTAAAATAAATTATATTCTGAGATCTACAATTTTGTTATTGTGTTCAGTTCCCAATTCCTTCTTTTGTACGTCCATGAGTAATTCCATCTCTCGCAAGTGTTTACTCACTTTTGTCCAACTTACCTTCTATCTTCCCATACTTTACCCTATCACATGACACCGACGGCAACTCACTCCGTTGGATATGGCATGGTGTTTTTTTTTCAGAAATTTGTTTGCCCCTAAATTCAGAGTGCTCATAACCATTTCTATCTCAACACATTCCTCGTCTAGAGCATGGAGGCGATTTCCCACTTCATGCACTGTCATTTCGTTACCAAACTGAAATGTGATTACTCGCCATTCATCTCACTTTGAACGTCACTAATATGATTTTCTTTCCTGAACATCGCCTACAATAAATGTTGCTATTAAACAGTATTTTATATCCTCCTCGTGATGAGGATAAAATTTCGGGTCTATTTAATTCCTGACCCCCTTTACCCCCAAAATAAATTTCAAGACTGTAGCATAAAAACTTGACAGTGGTGTGGTGGGGACACTTCTGGAACACAGCCTACTTTCCCACGAACTTTGCCGATATCTCCCGAACGCGTGATCGGATTTTAACGAATGAGGTATTGTTGACGTCCTCTTTGCTAAGAATGTGTGTTGGTATTTTAAAAAAATGTTTTTTTTACATTGGCGCTATTTTGGAAACGGTGAATTTGTGGAAAAAGTTTGTTTGACGTTAATGAAAGATGGCTATGCCCTCTAGGCGGACAGCAAGTTTAAAGTGTGTGGGAGGAAAACAAATGATAGGCTACTTTCTCGCGAACATTGGCAATAATTGGCGAACGGAAGGTCAAATTTTAACAAATGAGGTGTCGTTGGACTCGAGCTGACGGGCACTTTGCTCTGGAACACTTATTATTTTTTTTAGTTGTTTTGAAATTTTTTGTTTTGGAAAGTAGGTGATAGTTTGAAAACCAAACTTGATAGAACGTTGTCCAATAGTTGAAACGAATGGTCTCTATGACCTTTATTTTTTTATAATAAAACTCTTTATTTTTTGAGTTTTTTTGAAAACACTCAAATATTGATTTTTAATATTTTGGAAACTAGGAATTTTACAGAAGAGTTTGTTTGACATGAATGAAAGGTCCCTACCCCCTCTACCAAGAAAATAATTGTCAAGTCTCTACAACAAAAACTAAGCATTTTTAAACTTTTTTAACCTTTTTTTAAATTAAAAAAGAGTGTTAGTAGACAGAGAGCCGGTAGCGCTGGGCATGTGTTAAAACGAGGCTATGACTAGCCATGGTGAATACATGAAATGGCTATTTCGAGCGGGCGACAAAAAGATAAAACGAGGGGTCGCTATTTTCAGATATTTCCTATGACGAATATTTCAAAAAACTCTCATGGCGATTTCGATGACCGTACCCGGAAGAAATGAATTGCTATATTGGCAGGATGGCGGGTCAGCTTATGACGGTTTGTTTTGTGATATTTCCTATGACGGATGGAGGCGAATAATTGAAAATGCGTGAAGCATGCTAAGATTTAATTTTTGCCCCATCAGGGCATCTTTAACATGCTAGTAAACGGTAATAAGCGAGACCACTGTCTGGCACAGCAAATAGTTGAAGAATATGGAAACTATAACATTCGCTCGACCAAGTCTTTGCATGTATGCAAAGAGCCAAAACGGTAAGGTCATTGGCCTGAGATGTGATGAACTAAATATTGAACTGGGTGAAGTGACGTGTTATATGGTGAAAGTATGTGGTTAACATAGTGACATATTGAGGATGGCCGCTTGCTAGTAATTATAATTACAGTAAAATATTTAATAATAATAATAAGACACACATGTTCTCAATGCTAAAACACAGAGTCCTGCTGGTTGGAGACTCAATACTGTACCTAGCAAGAGGCCTTGTGAGAGCTGTTGTTGCTGATAAGGCTGGAATGCTCACGCAGGCAGGAAGTGCAGTGTCGAGTTACTTGCCTCGTGGTGGCTAGCAGGTGCGACGTTTAAGCAGAGACAGCCATTTTGTTTCTGAGACAGTAGGACTACCGATGTATAAGAGGCAGTCATTTTGGTTCCTTATTAAAAACATGAAATTAGTATAGGGTACGAGATTGAGGATTGTGGAGAGGCGTGGGAACATGTGAGAAAGAGAAACAGACAACCATTCAAGGTCAAAACGCTGAGAAAATGCAACTCTCTCTCTGTTGCTAAGCAGACTAATAAGGTTTGTGTTAGTAATACACTGACAGGACCAGCAAATAGACGTATACAGTAGAGCTCTAAACTGAACTTTGGAAGAAAAAAATCATTTTTTTGGTAAGTACCTATGAATAATTATTTTAATAATGTAATGCTAATGAACCTCAAATTTGTAGTTATTGATAAGGTAATTAATGATTTTTTATTTATTTATTTGTTTGCAGATAACCGATTTACCTTACATGTCTGAGATGCAAGAAACCATAGCACTTTTGAGCCCACTAGAAGGAAACAGCAACAAGCCAGTACAAGCCAAGGTGAGATTTTTTTAGAAACTAACTTCTTTCATTTTTTGTTTGATATTTTTTATTTTATTTTATGAAATGCATGTATTAACGTGAATTTAGGTATTTATAGCGGTTTATTTCATTTATTTATAGAAACTTGGAATGAAAAGCCTTACCGCCGTAGCATTTGCTGAAAACCCGAGACGCACTAGAGCGAAACCATTGCCAAAGAGTGAACTATTTAAAACTCAGGTAAGCCTAACATAAAATGCTATTCCATTTTACCGCTACTGAAAACTCCTACACAAAACAAATCATTACCTGTACATGACTGGGACAATGATTGCTTTCTTGATTAATGGCTATGTATTGGCAAAAGGTACAAGACCATATTGGTTGTTGACCGAGAAAAGTACAAGGCCATACTGGATTATGTAAAAACAAAAGTTTAAATGTAATTTATGGGCGGTTCCCTATGAACTCAACGATTATCCACAGGTTTGAACATGATAATCTGGACAAAACGACATGACATTCATTTTTTTTGTTTATATATATTGGTTAAAGGGGAATGTAAATGACTGCAGCTTTATAAAAAAAAAGGTACATGGGTTACTGTTGAGCAAACATACAGTTTATTTTTAAAGTATTTTTGATGGTGTTTATGATTTAATGTTAATTAACGTTAAAGTTTTATTTACTAGTATTGATTGATTGATTGATTGATTGATTGATTGATTGATTGATTGAGTGATGGGTTATTTTGTTTGTTTTGAGGTTTGGTCATGCGCCCATTAACGTAGTGAACAGACAGTGAACAAGCATACATTGTGCTTTAAAATACTCTGTGCTCTTGTTCAACGTTACTAACTTGCAATAAAAAAAGTTTTATTATAACACATGGCGTTATTACCAAATACAACAAGTGAGCAATTCGGTTTACCACGTGGATTAAATTTAAAATCAGAAAACGATCGTTGGTTAAAATTTGAATCCTGGCCTGTAGGCTTTTTGTCGACACATAAACTTGCTGGAGCTGGCTTCTATTACTTGAACCGAGAAGATGTTGTGCGCTGTGTGTTTTGTCGTAATGAACTTTCACACTGGGAAGAAGGGGATGATCCCTTTAGAGACCATTTGCGGTGGTTTCCTTGTTGTCCTTACATGCAATGAATACCAGTGGGTAACATACCCGTGTATCCATGTTACCGAACCACAAGGCCATTGGCCGCTACTTACGTTGCTCAATCACTAATAATAATAATTATGTATCACCAGCCAACAACGGTAGTGTCGATATATGTGGTCCATATGCCATAGGCAGTGTTGAATTGGCATGTGCTTTTGAAAAATTGAGAGTTTGCAAGACTAAAGCATTAGCACACCCAGAGTACAGCTCTGTTGAAAAACGTTTAGAATCTTATAAAGATGTTTGGCCATTAATATTAAAACACCTTACAAAACAGCTAAGTGAAGCTGGATTTTTTTATACTGGTGAAGGGGATAAAACATTATGTTTTCATTGTGGATTTGCTTTAAAAGATTGGCAAATGACTGATGACCCTTTTGTGGAACACGGTCTTTGGTTACCTAACTGTCAATACATGGTGTTGCTTAAAGGTCAGGAATTTGTGAACACTATTCGTAAAGAAAACGTGATTGCACCACAAGAGATAAAAGTGCCTTTAGAGTTAGAACACGCGGAGCAAATACATGAGGCTGAATAAAAAGACTTGTCATATGAACAGATACAAAAGTGTGACCAACAATTATGTAAAATTTGTTATGAAGATGAACTAGGTGTTGTATTTTTGCCTTGTGGACACATGCTAGCATGTGTCAAGTGAGCATTAGAACTTAACAATCGTGCTATATGCAGAAAAGTAGTTTCTGCTACAGTAGGGCATTTCTTGCTTAAATAGTATAATTTATTAGCAATGCATAGTGCAAAATACCTAATTGCACAATATTATTAAAGGTGTTTTAGAGTGTAATAGATATGATTTTCTTTTGTTTATAGACTACTACAATGAATGTTTTGAATGCTGTGGGACAAGCATGTGGCTTAGAGACAAAGAAGCTCAGCGAATTGCCAACACATATTCCATTCCGGATTATCAAGATTCGGAAATTGAAAACAGCATATGGTGATCGTGTACTTTGCGTATGCGAAAATTTTGAGACATTTCTGCCTACACGGTTTAATGATATGTCGGAGAGTGTTTTTGATGAAGTGAATAATGCTGTACAACCTGTACACTTAATTTATGAAGGTTTTAAAAACAATAGGTGCATGGTCCGTTTTAATTAAATTTAAAAAACAAATGTGAAATAATTATGGAAAATATAAGTGATGGCAATAGATTGAAAGAAAAAAATATGTGTACAGAATAATAATGTTTTAGTTTTAGTATTGCCTTTAAAAATATTATGAAGAAACCAAAAAAATGTATATAAAGTTTGTAAATAAACGCAAATGATGTTACAATGCTGTTTTATATTTTTACAAAGTTAGAATATTTAACATTGCAGAGTATACATGATTATAGCAATAAATGCATACTTAATACAAGTCTTTGCCTTGACGATAGTGTGCTATAGTTTTAAAAACAAAGCTTGTTGTAGATCTTTTTTCCATGGCGAACAATAGGTCATTATCACTATTATAATCATAAGCAGCAAGATTATTATTATCATCATCAACATTATCCTCAACATCACTAAAACCAGTTAAATATTCCTGTTCCTCTTCCTGTTCCTCTTCTTCTTCCTCTACAGTGTCCTCATGTAGAGTCTGCGTGGCTTTTGATAATATTAAGGGTTTTTTGAACGTTGAATTATTTTCAGCAGCAGTATTGTTTTCTAGCACTCGCTTTTGTGCATTGTTATGATTTACTGTTGACAGCAACAATGTTTCATGCAGTACGCTACATTGATGATCACTGACACTCAAAACCTCTCTATTTTTACTTTTTAGCTCACTGCGACATTGTTTTGAACATTGTATTGAACAACGCCTAATAACAGTTCCATTTTTATTGGTTCGTTTCACAATATATGAATATCCTTTATAGAATGCATGAGACTTACCATACCTAGTCACTGATATATCCATGTCAACTGTCAAGCATAGACTAAGCTCTAGTAAATACAACTTGACAATAAGAACAATAGTTTAATGTGGGAGCATATATGGGTGCAAATATGGGAAGCCAAAAAAAAAGTGGGAGCAAATGTGTGAGCAAAAAGTGGAAGCAAAAAGTGGGAGCAAATGTGGGAGCACAAATAATAAAATTAGTTATAACCTAACCTAACCTAACATAACTTCACCTAACGTAACCTAACTTCACCTAAACTAATCTAACCTAACCTAACTTTACCTAACCTAACGTAACCTAACCTAACTTCACCTAACCTAACCTAACTTAACTTAACCTAACCTAACCTAACATCACCTAACCTAATATTATCTAACCTAACTTCAAAGTGGAAGCAAATGTGGGAGCAAAAAGTGTGAGCAAAAAGAGGGAGCAAATGTGGCAGCAAAAAGTGGGAGAAAAATTGGGAGCAAATGTGTAAGAAAAAAAACAAAACAAGTGAGAGTAAATATGGAAAGCAAAAGAAAAAGTGGGAGCAAATGTGTGACCAAAAAAGTGGGAGCAAATTTGGAAAGCAAAAAGTGGGAGCAAATGTGGGAGCACAAATAATAAACTTAGTTATAACCTAACCTAACCTAACTTCACCTAACCTAACCTAACCTAACCTAACCTAACTTGAAAGTGGGAGCAAATGTGTAAGCAAAAAAGGTGGGAGCAAATGTGGGAGCAACAAGAGGGAGCAAATGTGGGAGCAAAAAAATGTGCGGGGCAAAAAGTGGGAACAAAAAGTGGGAGCAAATGTGTGACCAAAAAAGTGGGAGCAAATATGGGAAAGCAAAAAAAAATAGTGGGAGCAAATGTGGGGAGCACAAATAATAAACTTAGTTATAACCTAACCAAACCTAACTTCACCTAACCTCACCTAACCTAACCTAACCTAACTTCACCTAACCTAACCTAACTTAACTTAACCCAACCTAATCTAACTTCACCTAACCTAAACTAGCCTAACTTGAAAGTGAGAGCAAATGTGGAAGCAAAAAAGTGGGAGCAAATGTGGGAGCAACAAGAGGGAGCAATTGTGGGAATCAGCCCATGCGGTTTTCACTACGTCATTCTACATCTTTGTAGGATTATTGTGTACTAAATTTCAACCAGATCAGAATGTTACACCGCGATCCGTTCCCTTGTAAGCCACATGCTTGTCCCACAGCATTCAAAACATTCATTGTAGTAGTCTATAAACAAAAGCAAAGCATATCTTTTACACTCTAAATCAGCTTTAATAATATTGTGCAATTAGGTATTTTGCACTATGCATTGCTAATAAATTATACTATTTATGCAAGAAATGCCCTAACTGTAGCAGAAACTACTTTTCTGCATATAGCACAAGTGTTAAGTTCTAATGCACATTTGACACATGCTATCATGTGTCCACAAGGCAAAAATACAACACCTAGTTCATCTTCATAACAAATTTTACATTATTGTTGGTCACACTTTTGTATCTGTTCATAAGACATGTCTTTTTTTCAGCCTCATGTATTTGCTCCGCGTGTTCAAACTCTAAAGGCACTTTTATCTCTTGTGCTGCCATCACGTTTTCTTTACGAATAGTGTTCACAAATTCCTGACCTTTAAGCAACACCATGTATTGACAGTTAGGTAACCAACGAGCGTGTTCCACAAAAGGGTCATCAGTCATTTGCCAATCCTTTAAAGCAAATCCACAACGAAAACATATTGTTTTATCCCCTTCACCAGTACAAAAAAATCCAGCTTCACTTAGCTGTTTTGTAAGGTGTTTTAATATTAATGGACAAACATTTTTATAAGATTCTTAACGTTTTTCAACAGAGCTGTACTCTGGGTGTGCCAATGCTTTAGTCTTGCAAACTCCCAATTTTTCAAAAGCACATGCCCATTCATCACTGTCTATGGCATATGGACCACATATATCGACACTAACGTTGTTGGCTGGTAATATATCATTATTATTATTTATTTGTGATTGAGCAACGTAAGTAGCGGCCAATTGCCTTGTGGTTCGGTAAAATGGATACACGGGAATGTTACGCACTTGTCCTCCAAGCATGTAAGGACAACAAGGAGACCGTCGCAAATGGTCTCTAATGGGATCATCCCCTTCTTCCCAGTGTGAAAGTTCAATACGACAAAACACACAGCGCACAACATCTTCCTGGTTCAAGTAATAGAAGCCTAATCGTTAACCAACGATCGTTTTCTGATTTTAAATTTAATCCATGTGGTAAACCGACTTGCTCACTTGTTGTATTTGGTACTAACGCCATGCGTTATAATAAAACTTTTTTATTGCAAGTTATTAACGTTGCACAAGAGCACAGAGTATTTTAAAGCACAATGTATGCTTGTTCACTGTCTGTTCACTACGTTAATGGGCGCATGACCACACCTAAGAACAAACAAAATAACCCATCACTCAATCAATCAATCAATCAATCAATACTTGTAAATAAAACTTTAACGTTAATTAACATTAAATTATAAACACTATCAAAAAATATTTTAAAAATCAACTGTATGTCTGCACAACAGTAACCCATCTACTTTTCTTTTTATAAAGCTGCAGTCATTTACATCCCCCTTTACCCAATATATATAACAAAAAACAAAAAACAAACAAAAAATGAATGTCATGTCGTTCTGTCTAGATTATCATGTTCAAACCTGTGGATATTCGTTGAGTTCATAGGGAACCGCCCATAAATTACATTTAAATTTTTGTTTTTATAAAATCCAATATGGCCTTGTACTTTTCACGGTCAACAACCAATAAGGTCTTGTACCTTTTGCCAATACATAGCCATTAATCAAGAAAACAATCATTGTCCCACTCATGTACAGGTATTGTTTTTTTTGTGTAGGAGTTTTCAGTAGCGATAAAATGGAATAGCATTTTATATTAGGCTTACCTGAGTTTTAAATAGTTCACTCTTTGGCAATGGTTTCGCTTCAGTGCGTCTCGGGTTTTCAGCAACTGCTACGGCGGTAAGGCTTTTTTTTTCAAGTTTCTAAGAATTAATGAAATAAACCGCTATAAATACCTAAATTCACGTTAATACATGCATTTCATAAAATAAAATAAAAAATATCAAACAAAAAATGAAACAAGTTAGTTTCTAAAGAAATCTCACCTTGGCTTGTACTGGCTTGTAGCTGTTACCTTCTAGTGGGCTCAAAAGTGCAATCGTTTCTTGTATCTCAGACATGTAAGGTGTACCGGTTATCTGCAAACAAATAAATAAATTAAAAAAATCATTAATTACCTTATCAATAACTACAAATTTAAGGTTCATTAGCATTACATTATTAAAATAGTTATTCATAAGTACTTACCAAAAAAAATATTTTTTCTTTTGAAATATAACAAGTTCCCAAAGTATTAAGGAGTAATACTTGACCGAACACTCTCTTACAAGCAACACCTCCAGAGCACAGCAGCTAAAATTAGAAGCCGCAACAATATATTGCTAAAGCTATGTGGAACATCTTGGGGAGCTTCTGCCACTACTAGAGGATGCTCTGCCTTAGGTCTAGCCTTCTCTGTGGCTGAATACTGCGCCCCAGTTTGGCTCAATAGCCCACATGTCAAACTCGTTGACACCCAGTTGAACAACACCATGAGACTAATCACTGGTTGTATAAGAACTACACCAGCATATTGGCTTCCAACCCTCAGCAACATTCTTCCACCCCACCTTCGTAGAGAAGTTGCCTTGCTACGGGAGTACTACAAGATCATGGATCACCCTACACTACCAATTCATGAAGACATCCCCTCTCTTCAAATGAACAGGCTCAAATCCAGGAAGCCACCCATTTGTCATGCTCAGAGGATTGTAAGAAACCATTTTGATTCCAGCATGAAATGGATTACTGAATGGACACTAAAAGCTTGTCCTGAGTCGAGCTCCTTCCTGGACCCTACAAGAACATCCACTCCAGGTTCCGATCTGCCTAGGAGGGCTTGGGCAACTCTCAATAGGATTCGGACAAACCACGGAGTATGCAATGGAACTTTGTTCAAATGGGGAAAAATTTTGTCTCCTCAGTGTGATTGTGGTGCTCCTAATCAAACCATCCAACACATTACAACTGACTGTCCTCTGAGGGCATATGGAGGGGACTGGATCGACTTCCTGTTGGCGACACCTGACGTGGTCCAATGGATAGACTCATTAGACCTGAGACTCTAATAATAGTGTAAACAGTAAAAATAATGTACAGTAGATTTTAAAGTGATTTTCTTTGTAACTTTCTCTGAAATCTTGTATTGCCAAACGATAAATAATCTTCCAAAGTTCAGTTAGGAGTTCTACTGTATACGTCTATTTGCTGGTCCTGTCAGTGTATTACTAACTCAAACCTTATTAGTCTGCTTAGCAACAGAGAGAGAGTTGCATTTTCTCAGCGTTTTGACCTTGAATGGTTGTCTGTTTCTCTTTCTCACATGTTCCCACGCCTCTCCACAATCCTCAATCTCGTACCCTATACTAGTTTCATGTTTTTAATAAGGAACCAAAATGGCTGCCTCTTATACATTGGTAGTCCTACTGTCTCAGAACCAAAATGGCGGTCTCTGCTTAAACGTCACACCCGCTAGCCACCACGAGGCAAGTAACTCGACACTGCACTTCCTGCATGCTTGCGAATTCCAGCCTTTTCAGCAACAACAGCACTCACAAGGCCTCTTGCTAGGTACAGTATTGAGTCTCCAGCGAGCAGGACTCTGTGTGTTAGCATTGAATACATGTGTGTCTTATTATTATTATTGTTATTATTTTTATTAACTTTTTCTGTAGTAATAATTACTAGCAAGCGGCCATCCTCAATACATCATCATGTTAACCACATACTTTCACCATATAACACGTCACTTCACCCAGTTCAATATTTAGTTTATAACATCTCCGGCCAATGACCTTACCGTTTTGACTCTTTGCATACATGCAATGACCTGGTCGAGCGAATGTTATAGGTTTCCACATTCTTCAACCATTTGCTGTGCCAGACAGTGGTCTCGCTTATTACCGTTTACTAGCATGTTAAAGATGCCCTTCAGGGGTAAAAATTCTTAGCATGCTTCACGCATTTTCAATTATTCGCCTCCATCCGTCATAGGAAATATCACAAACCAACCGTCATAAGCTGCCCCACCATCCCGCCAAAATAGCAATTCTTTTCTTTGGGGCACGGTCATCGAAATCGCCATGAGGGATTTTTGAAATATTCGTCATAGGAAGTATCTGAAAAAAGCGACCCCTCGTTCTATCTTTTTGTCGCCCATTCAAAATAGCCATTTCCTGTATTCACTATGGCTAGTCATAGCTTCGTTGTAACACATGCCCAGCGCTACCGGCTCTCTGTCTACAAACACTCCTTATTTTAAAAAATTAAAAAAACCGGGTAAATAAGTTTCAAAATGCATAGTTTCTGTTCTCGAGACTTGACATTTATTTTCGTGGTATAGGGGGTAGGGACCTTTCATTTATGTCAAACAAACGCTTTCGTAAAATTCCTAGTTTCCAAAATATAAATAATTCAATATTTGAGTGTTTTCAAAGAATCTCAAAATATAAAAAGTTTTATTATAAAAAATAAAGGTCATAGAGACCATTCGTTTCAACTATTGGACAACGTTCTATCAAGTTTGGTTTTCAAACTATCACCTACTTTCAAAAACAACAATTTTCAAAAAAATTGTAAAAAATATAATACGTGGTCCAGAGCAAAGTGCCCGCCAGCTCAACTCCAACGACACCACATTTGTTAAAATCCGACCATCCGTTTGCCAATTATCTCCAACATTATGAGGTTTGAAGCTATTTTTCAGTGTTGCCTAAGTAAGCAAAAGTTTGGTGCTTTTCAGTCGGTCAACGTGAATGTACCCAAATAGAGCTGGGTTATGCCCTGATACTGAAATAAATTACATAAGATTAATAAATACACTTGGATGACCAGTTTCGATCGTCAAGCGATCATCATCAGATCCATTACACTTAGGCTATAACATCTATGTTTGAGAATACAGGTGAAAAATATATACAATATGTACAATTATTTAGTTGCAGTGTTGGTTATGCAACAGTCGGTGTATGTTAAATGTGGTATATCCAATGTTAGGTAAACTTCTCAAATAGTGATGAAAATCCGGAATTTGTCTGTTAGGAGTGATTATATGGTTTTACAAAATCAACTATGGTTATACTGAAATAATGCAAGCTTATACTTATCGAGTTGTCTCTTTAACTGGAACTTGAAGCAGTTGCGTGTTTCCATAGACACCAGTTGTAGTCGACTAACCCCGAGGGTTCGCTGGGTGGAACTGGTTTTCCCCTTCCTTCCCCTTTAGTTGCTATGTTCTTCCAAAGGTCAGTGCCATGTATATTTGTGTGACTTTGCCAAATCTAGATAAAAGTGTATGCTATTGAATGCAGGAGTCTGCAACTACTAAAGACCGTGGAACTATCTTCGCCACGCATGGGCTAAAAAGCCATTTATACTAAGCGGTACACGGTCTATTGAAGACGTCCCGGCACCTTTAATACTGCCGCACGTATCGGCCTAGGTTTATTGCAGAAAAATGTACATAGTACACCTGATCCAATTAACATTTACCTATAAACACCGCTATTTTACCCCCTTTTTTATTTAGCTTGGCTGTATCGCTAAGTTGTGTCTTGTTTTCGACAGGGTGTGTTTTTAGTAGAGCGAAAAGGGGTGAACTCTCCATAAAAGTGTGTTCATTTAGATTGTTGGGATTGTTTTGTTTGGCTAGGTGAATCTCGATTGCTTCTTTTATGTCGAGAGCTCTGCCTTTCGATTCGTGATGAATTATTTTTAGATCAGTCTCGATTTTAGTGAAGCTGTGCCCCGTGTCACACATATGTTCGCATACGGCTGAATGTGTTCCGTATCTTATCGCATTCCTATGTTCATTATAACGTGTATCTACTCGTATTCCGCTCTGTCCAATGTAATTAGCTTGACAACCAATTTCTTGGCATGTAATAGAATATACCCCTGACTTTGAATACGGGTCTTGTTTATTTAGATTGCTATTTTGCAGGTGCCTCCCGGTCGTATTATTCGTTGTGAATGCTATTTTTATGCCTTGCTTTTTGAATAGATTAGTGATTTTATATGTGTTCTCATTCACATAGTTGAGGCGCGCGAATTTTTTCTCATTAATGTCCGGTTTTGGAATCATTTTATCTTTATTTTTATGGTTGTCTACAATTTGGTCTATTTTGCTTGGCGGGAAATTAATTTCCTTTGCTATTTGTTTAATGGTTCTTATTTCCTTATTATAATTGTCTGTTGAAATGGGTATGTTTAAAGCTCTGTGCACCATTGAATTGAACCCCACTAATTTATGCGTACTGGGGTGGTTAGACTGATTGTCGATTGCATGCGAGGTTTGTGTGGCTTTTCGGAATATGGAGTATGAAAGCTCGTTGTCCTTACGTTCAATAGTTATGTCGAGAAAATTTATTTTTCGATTTGTTTCGGATTCCTTGGTGAATTTGATTGAGTTGTGTAGGCTATTAATGGATTGGAGAATTGTTTCCTCGCTTGTTAATTCAGTATCGTAGATGCAAATTACATCATCTACGTATCTTTTCCATATTACTATTCCCTTTGTTGAAGTCTTTTCTAAAAACTCCTTTTCTAGTGCATTAATGAAGATGTCAGCGATTAATCCGCTTAGTGGTGATCCCATCGCCAATCCTTCTGTTTGTGTGTACAATTTATTGTCGAATTGAAACGCGTTTTGACCGAGGACGACCCTCAGTAGTCGCACGATCTCTTCAGTTTCCTATTCCGAATTGTTGGATTTTAAGTTGTTTTCGATAGTGTTGATTGCATCATTAATAGGAATATTGGTGTACATGTTAGTTACATCGAAAGATACAAGCCTCATGCTAGGTTTCATCTGTAGGGTGTTCAGTGCTGCTACTAATTCCGTTGTGTTCTTTACAGAGTTGTTTTTGTCGTTGGAAAGGCGGCGCTTTATTATTTTTAGTAACTCTTTGCTGATTTTGTAATTAGGCGCATTCCTACAATTGACTATTGGTCTCATTGGGCACTCATTTTTGTGTATTTTTGGTTGTCCCCCCAATGACGGTATTTTCGGGTTCATGTTTATTAGTTTTGATTTTTCAGCTTTGGTCAATATGTATTCTGTTTCTTTTAATACACTTTTTATTTGTTTTTGGAATTTATTGGTGGGGTCTTTTGCTAATTCCTTGATTTCGTTTTTGTTTAGGAATTCGACTGTTTTTTCAATGTATTCTGTTTTGTTCAAAATTACTGTGGTATTTCCCTTGTGATGATTAAGTCATGTTCTTTTATTTTTTGTTTCAATGACTTTATTTCTTTTAGTCGTTTGTTGTTTTGAGTGTAATTGTTTTCGCCCTCTCGTTTGAGGATTTTTTTGGCTTCGTTGGTGGCAAGTTTTTTGGTTAATTCCCTGTCTTCTGCTGGGAGCTTGTGACTGGCCATCTCGATATCTGTGATTAACTGTTTTATATTATGGTTCGTGTGTGCGTCTGTGCAGTTGTATTTCAAACCTTTGTCTAGCATATCCATTTCACTTTGAGAGAAGGTTACGTTCGTTCTGTTGTTTACCCTGCTGTGGAAATTGTATTCATTGTTATTCGTGTGTTGTTCACTAGGTTGATTATTCTGTGTTTCTCCTAGTTTTCTTAGTTTATATTCTAGCGTTTCGTGTTTCCTCGTTGCTCTGATTTTGATGGTGTCATGTAGGTGCTCGGTAAAACTGTCCCATTGGGATGCGTGCCAGAAGTTACTTAGTTGCAATTGAATATCGTATAGTTGTTGGTTGAATTTTTGCTTTCTTATGTATGCAAATCTTAGTTCGTTTCTTATCCAAAGCGCTTTGGCTTGTTTAGTTGAAATGATTGAGGCTGGTGTAATCGGTACGGTTTTAATTGGTACATATTTAGGGGAGAGATTTAGTTCTATACATTTCTTGTTGAACCAAATTGACTTGTCTATGTTCATGAGTTTAAGCCTGAGTTAAAACTCAGCAATTCTTCTAGGTTTGTGCCGTGTCTTGTGTGGGGTTTCACCTAGGACACCAAGCAGGCTCATCGGCGGGCTCTTGGTGTCCCCGCCCGGACCCCCACAGGAGTATCGAACTGCGCGATACCTCCCTTTATATAGAGTGCAACTGCACTCCTTGACTGCGAGAACCAAAAGCTCAAGCAGCCATAACCTCCCTATGAAGGCTTTTTAAGCCTGAGTGTTTTGAATCTCTTGGCTTCACGATTTGCCTGACTAGCCGTGAACATTGTGAGGTTTGAAGCCATTTTTCAGTGTTGCCTATGTAAACAAAAGTTTGGTGCTTTTCAGTCGGTCAACACGAATGTACCCAAATAGAGCTGGGTTATGCCCTGATCCTGAAATAAATTACATACGATTAATAAATACACTAGGATGACCAGTTTCGATCGTCAAGCGATCATCATCAGATCCATTACACTTAGGCTATAACATCTATGTTTGAGAATACAGGTGAAAAATATATACAATTTGTACAATTATTTAGTTGCAGTGTTGGTAATGCAACAGTCGGTGTATGTTAAATGTGGTATATCTAATGTTAGGTAAACTTCTAAAATAGTGATGAAAATCCGGAATTTGTCTGTTAGGAGTGATTATATGGTTTTACAAAATCAACTATGGTTATACTGAAATAATGCAAGCTTATACTAATCGAGTTGTCTCTTTAACTGGAACTTGAAGCAGTTGCGTGTTTCCATAGACACCAGTTGTAGTCGACTAACCCCGAGTGTTCGCTGGGTGGAACTGGTTTTCCCCTTCCTCCCCCTTTAGTTGCTATGTTCTTCCAGAGGTCAGTGCCATGTATATTTGTGTGACTTTTCCAAATCTAGATAAAAGTGTATGCTATTGAATGCAGGAGTCTGCAACTACTAAAGACCGTGGGACTATCTTCGCCACGCATGGGCTAAAAAGCCATTTATACTAAGCGGTACACGGTCTATTGAAGACGTCCCGGCACCTTTAATACTGCCGCGCGTATCGGCCTAGGTTTATTGCAGAAAAATGTACATAGTACACCTGATCCAATTAACATGTACCTATAAACACCGCTATTTTCCCCCCTTTTTTATCTAGCTTGGCTGTATCGCTAAATTGTGTCTTGTTTTCGACAGGGTGTGTTTTTAGTAGAGCGAAAAGGGGTGAACTCTCCATAAAAGTGTGTTCATTTAGATTGTTGGGATTGTTTTGTTTGGCTAGGTGAATCTCGATTGCTTCTTTTATGTCGAGAGCTCTGCCTTTCGATTCGTGATGAATTATTTTTAGATCAGTATCGATTTTAGTGAAGCTGTGCCCCGTGTCACACATGTCACACATGTCTCCAATGTTCGCGAGAAAGTAGGCTATCATTTGTTTTCCTCCCACACACTTGAAACTTGCTGTCCCCTTAGAGGGCATAGCCACCTTTCATTAACGCCAAACAATTTTTTCCGAAAATTCACCGTTTCCAACATAGCGCCAATGTCAAAAACAAACATTTCCATTTTTTTAATACCAACACACATTCTTAGCAAAGAGGACGTCACCTCAACGCCAACAATACCACATTCGATAAAATCCGATCACG
Source organism: Meconema thalassinum (assembly GCA_946902985.2). Lineage (NCBI taxonomy): Eukaryota > Metazoa > Arthropoda > Insecta > Orthoptera > Tettigoniidae > Meconema > Meconema thalassinum. Next base: position 1,194,338,215 of record OX336389.2, read on the forward strand.
CGTTCGGCAGATATCGGCAAAGTTCGTAGGAAAGTAAGCTGTGTCCCATAACTCTCCCCACCACACTACTGTCAAGTTTTTATGCTACAGTCTTAAAATTTATTTTGGGGGTAACGGGGGTCAGGACCATTCCTTTACGTCAAACAAACTTTTTTGTAACCTTCCTAGTTTCCAAAATATCGGAATTTCAATATTTGAGTGTTTTCAAAAATTCTCATAAAATAAAAAAGTTTTATTAAAAAAATAAAGGACATAAACGAGATTCGTTTGAACCATGGCACAACGTTCTATCATAATTAGGTTAAAAACTATCGCCTACTTTCAAAAACAAACATTTTAATTTTTTTTTAATATAACGAGTGGTCCATAGCAAAGCCCCCGTTAGCGCGAGTCCAACGACACCTCATTCGTGAATCTCCGACCATGGGTTCGAGAGAAATCGGCTTGGACTCACGCGGCGGCCATAACACTCTTTAGAACCCGTCACTCTCCCCTACTGCACATTTTTTATCCTAGAGACTTGACATTTATTTTGGCGCTAGAGGATGTCAGGGCCATTCATTTATGTCAAATAAACATTTTTGTAGAATTCCTAGTTTCCGAAATATAGGAATTTAAATATTGGACTGTTTAAAAAAAACGTAAGAAATAAAAAAGTTTAATTATAAAAAATAAAGATCATAGAGACCGTTCGTTTAAGCCATTGAACAATATTCTATCATGTTTGGTTTTCAAACTATCGCCTACTTTCGAAAACAAAAATTTTCTATTTTTTTTTAATATAACAAGTCGTCCATAGAAAAGGGGGCGTCACCCCAAGTCCTACAAAACCTCATTTGTCAATATGGGACCAAGGGTTTACAAGAAAAGACTTTTTAAATGTTTCAACTTCGCGCGGTGGCCATGTTGGTTTGTTGGGCCCACGGCGTCAAGTGAAGCAGAACTCTCATCACTCCCCTATTCATGTATTATCTGATCAAACCTGTAAATATTTATGGTACGAGGCTACGTTACTGATTCGATTTGTTTTTCACATGTAGGAAGTGCAGAGACATTAAGGAAAAATTGAGCCCCCTAATCTACCTATCGTTTGGTAAAAGCTGAATTTTACTCTGCCGCTTAATGATGTAATATTTTAGTGAGCTCTGAAGCCACTGGTTTTGGTTATTATGAACTTGCATATGTGTAAGAGGGTAACACAAGACTATTAGACGTCAGGCAGGATGATTGCCTAGTCTATGCATTGGTTGATAACACGAACGGCGTATGTGTTGTCGTTATGTCTGACTTATAGTGCTTAGAGAGCACATTGCATTTTGGTTACAACGCATTTGAAGTATACAATGATAATCTGCAAACTGCGAGACTTGGGAGTCTCTTTCATTACTCCAACGTCTTTGGAACGACTGGTAACATTTCACAAGGGGAGTGAAATCTCTTTCTTTTACCATTCTTTGTTTTCTTCTTTGATTATACCTACGAGCCTCAGTACAAGTTAATTTTAATAATGCTACAAGTGTTTTTACGTGTGAGTGAATTAGTTTACGAGCCAGCAGATAGGACTGTATTCAAGCTGCTCGTTTTAAATGAATGTGTAATGTATTGAAATCAAAGCATAACCCAGTGACACGCCGGACATATTGTGAGCGAATCGCCGGTGGACTGGGCAGCCAGTCAAACATATGGCAAATGCTAACGGCTAATTGCAACTATGAGAGACGTCTGATGTAGACTTCGACTGTGTGAATTCTATAACTAGCTCCAATACTTATTCTCGATTAGAATTACGGTCGCATTTTTATGCATTATTATGTTTAGTAGGAGACGTTCATGTATTTATTTTGAATCTAGTTCATGCTTACGACGGCGATTAATGGTAGGAGTTTCATGAGTATTCCACCTAGATGGATTTTTCCCTTTCTTAAATATGATAGGCCAGAGACCATGTAACTTATAAATTAATAAGCTATATTATTGCTGTGTCTGTTATAATGCTAAAAGAGGGGCTTGACGTGATTCACTCACATGAGGTATTTTTCTTCCGGTGATGATGATTGGTTTTTCTTCACATCAACCGAGGTTTAGCGAGCCAGTGTGCTGCGCCATTTCCGCTATTTTTTGCGCGTGTTATTGTATTACCCGTGAGTGAGATAATGTTGTGTTATGGTACAGACAAAACCACTTCAGTGTTCTTGCTGTTGTTGCTTCGTGTCATCATGGTCATTGCGTGAAACTAAACCACACTATGAGAAATTAAATCATAGAACCTAATTAACTTAAACCAACGTGATAAATCAAATGAACAAAATAAGAGATGAATTTTTCTAAACGTGAATCATATTTTGTTACATGACCGACACCTGGAACAGCTGATTATTAGGATTATAGACTATTAGGACAACTGACACGATCTTCGAGACGACACGTTGCAATGTCACGGAATCCCAGTACACGTGGACACTTGACAATTTTGAGGGACACGAAGATTTGTAGCTGTGTTGCCGTCAACAATTTACACGCATACAGATGACGATGCATTGCAAACAGCACTTGGATTTGCGTAGGAGGGATTATCATTATTTTGTGTTTAAGATTAAGAGTGTTGACCATTTAGTTTGGTTGTATTATGTGTAATAGGTGCAAGCCTCCGTGGCTTAGGCGGCAGCACGCCGGCCTCTCACCGCTGGGTCCGTGGTTCAAATCCCGGTCACTCCATGTGAGATCTGTGCTGGACAAAACGGAGGCAGACAGGTTTTTCTCCGGGTACTCCGGTTTTCCCTGTCAAAATTTCATTCCAGCATCACTCTCCACTACCATTTCATTTCATCAGTCATTCATTTAATCATTGCCCCAGAGGAGTGCGTCAGGCCTCGGCAGCCGGCACAGTTCATATCCTCGCCGCTAGATGGGGGCTTCATTCATTCCATTCCTGACCCGGTCGGAGACTGGAAGCAGGCTGTGGATTTTTCATGTGTAATAGCTAAATGTCCTTTTTATTGATAGCCTGGTTGCTTTATTAGATTTTTTATTTTTCGCGTCACAGATGCTTATCATCTAGTGCTAATTTCAAATAGGACTTAGCTAGCGAAATATATTTAAATTTAAATGTTGGAAGTGACACCTTCATAGCATAGACTCTTTTGTATTGGTTCAATTAAATGTAAATTACACTCCAGTTGCTGCAGGTCAATTACCATTCTTTCTTTGCTGTAAATTCAATCTGTGACTATTCGTATTTTTAATTGGATAATTTTGTAATTGCTTAGGGACTTCATTCATTATGTGTTGCATTCTTAGCTTTGATTATGATCCTCATGCTTTCCTTTCTTAATTAACTTTCGAGGGGTTAACTTAACGTCAGTTTAGGGAACAATATAATTCATTTATTTATTTTTATTTTTGATGTGTAACATCTTTCCACTCGGTTGCTGGATATATTTGTGGGAATGATTTTGAAAAATGGGACGGATGTGGATCGGACGGAAGTGTGTAAGCTAGATCGCATCCCTCCTGGCTGCTTTAGCAGCTAGGAGGGATGCGATCCGATCCAGCTGGCAGTGGTACCATGTGGAATGTGTATAACATATGGATTACTTCAAGGTTTGGAGGCGCCATTACAGATATTTCTACAATAGATCATCATCAAGTTGTCGTTCTTTAGTGTAAAAATATTTATTAAATCATATTTGCAGAAAACAATTATGATTTATTAAGAGTCTGGTTTTCAATCTATACTAATATAATAAAGCTGAAGAGTTTGTGTGTTTGTGTGTCTTTTGTTTAAACGCGCTAATCTCTGGAACTACCTGTCGAATTCGAAAAATTCTCTTTTTATATGATAGCCAGATTCAAGAGGAATATGTTAAATTTCGGACAGACCACTCCATTCCCTGCATTTATGCTCTTCGGTACAAATCTACAAGGTTTCACCAATCTGAACCAAAATGTGTATACTTACCCTTTGGAACCCTACGAGGAACACTGTCTGCATGAAATTTCGGACAGACCACTCCATTCCCTGCATATAGGCCCTTTGGCACAAATCTACACCGTATCACCGATCTGGACCAAAATTTGTATACTTACCCTTTGGAACCCTGCGAGTAACACTGTCAGCATGACATTTCGGACAGACCACTCCATTCCCTGCATTTAGGACCTTTGGCACAAATCTACACCATTTCACCGATCTGAACCAAATTTCACATACTTACACTTTGGAACCCGACGAGTAACACTGTTGAAATTTCGAACATACCACTCCATTCCCTGCATTTAGGTCCATTGGCACAAATCTACACCGTTTCGCCGATCTGAATCACATTTTGTACACTTACCCTTTGGAACCCTGCGGCTGACACTGTCTTTTTAAAATTTTTGGACAGACCACTCCATTTCCTGCATTTAGGCCCTTCATCACAAATCTACGCCATTCCTCCTAATTGCACCAAATTATACATACACTTTGAAACCCTGCTGGTAACACTGTCCACTTGATATTTTGGACAACGCTCTCCATTCCCTACATTTAGATTAACAAACAAACTGAACTTGAAAACCATGTATTACGGCCCTAGAATCATTCATGTCCGTAGTAGTGTAACTGTAAGAGTATTTTAATAAGTCTATTGTTGACTGGCAATTCGGGATGCATCACGTCTCCCCTACCAGTGTTCTGGTGCAGAAGTGCAAAAATAGTTAAATCTTGCGCAGCTTATAAATCTAGTCACGGGGAGTAATTAGTGAAAAATGGTTTCTTAGGCCCCTTAGAACAGTTATCATCATGAACATATTACGCCTCTGTATAAGTGATATGGTGTTGGTGCAGTACATCGAGGTTATCAGCTGCAATAAGTGTTGGTGCTTTCAAATTTACCTTCATTTATTCCGAAACTTATCGTTGAGCGCTAAGTGGCAATGAATGATACTATTGCTACCTCAGGAGCTCGGAACAGCCGAAGTTTTCCAAAGTGTTCTGATTATTTTCCTACGGCGCTATGCGACAAAAGCCGACACTATTGGTCTCTACATTTCTAACAGCCAATGAGATATAGGCCCTAGGCAGTGTCTTTTATTTCACTTACTCCTCTTTCTAATCATTTTTAGAAATTTGTTTGTAAATTACATGTGTCAGTTCTCTAGTTAGTAAATAGCCGTTTCCCAATTCATTATTATCATTATTATCATTAGGGGAAACCGGAGGAGTGCGTCAGGCCTCGGCAGCCGGCACAGTTCATATCCTCGCCGCTAGATGGGGGCATCATTCATTCCATTCCTGACCCGGTCGGAGACTGGAAGCAGGCTGTGGATTTTCATTTTCATCATTAGGGAAAAATTATTTAAATGTTACGTCCGTTATACTGTATTGCTTAACGCCCTCACTACAACCACCACCACCACCTCCACCGCAAAAAATTATATTTAATAATTTTTTCTGGTAGTTTAAGTATCATGTGCCAGTTCTGTAGTAGTATTCATTATCATCCATAAAACAAATAAATCCACCGGGCGAAGCCGGGCACTACTGCTAGTCTCTGGATAAAATGGTTGGGCATCGACTCGCCCAGTAAATTTCCTCAACACTTTCATACTGAACGGTAAACGCTCATGCGAACTCTGGTGTCAACTCATTGAAACACAAACCACATTTCTTTGTATCAGTATTTAAATAATGATATGCTTTTATATGAAACATTGTAACTAGTCGGCAAACCCGGTATTATCTTCCTGCCCAATGGCTATTCAGATATTAACCCACATTGCTGTAATGCAGTGATCAATGTAATATATATCGATGATTTTATACGGGAACTGGGATAGCCTTTCATAGACCACTATAGGAATTCCCTTTACTGACAAGTAGGCGTATTCATTTTTTTTTTTTTTTTTTTTTTTGTCGTTTACCCTCCAGGTTGGTGGAACCCACGGACTCAGCGAGGGAACTCACCACTACCGCCTCTACGGGCAGTGTCCTAGAGCTGGGAACATCGAATCGGAAGGGATACAACTGGTGAGGTGGGATTGGCACCTCGCCCAGGCGGCCTCACCTGCAAAGCGAACAGGGGCCTCATGAGGGGAGGTAAGGGATGGTGAGCATGGATAAGCAAGGAAGAGGGAAGGAGGCGGCCGTGGCCTTGAAGAAGGTACCATCCCAGCATTTGCCCGAAGACAAAGTGGGAAACCACGGAAAACCACTTCGAGGATAGCTGAGGGGGAATCGAACCCCCTCTACTCATTTGGGCCACCCGAGGCTGAGTATACCCCGTTCCAGTCTTCGTACCACTTTTCAAATTTCGTGGCAGAGCCGGAAATCGAACCCAGGACCTCCAGGGCGGCAGCTAACCATGCTGACCGCTACGCTACGGAGGCGACAGGCGTATTCATAACTAATTTAACACTCAATTCCACGCAGGAACATTCCCAAAAAAAAAGCAAAATATTAATGGAGCATAAAGAAATACTTCCATATTATTACTGGCACGTGAAAATGAGTACCTGTCTTGTACTCCAAATGTCTGTGGTTGTAATGGCTGCGTGGATAACATCTAGGTCTGAAAATCATGAGGTCTCAGGTTCGAACCCCAGTCCCGGCAATTATTTTTGCTAGCGGATTATCGATTTAAACGATATATATCATAATATTATGCGTAATTTTAACAGAATCGACATGAATTTACGATTTATCTAATTTTAATTACAATAGTTCGCACCAAGCAGGAGTTGGGTAATTTGGTTGCATTGAACTGTATTTCTAGTAGTCTATAGATAGGCTAGAGACTATGGTTTCATTCCTCCTCTTAATTTACAATATAATATGTGATGTTTGTTCAAACAAGTGTGACAGTAGCATATCTCCAATTCAATATATACATTCATCATAGTAATAGTATGGAAACAGAGCGTAAATTAACATTTTAAGAATGTCCAAGCTGTGTAGTATACTAATAGGATAATATGTCAGATGACTTCACATACATTTCATCTCAATTTCATAGTAGGATAACATGTCAGATGTTACACATCATATGCGACTACTGTAAGGCTCGTATCTTTTTTATTATCTTTGCAGACTAGTCGGCATTTCAAATCCTCCGAGATAGGACAGGGATTTGTTCTGCTTCAATACATTTTTAACGAATTCTACTTAAGCCTGGACTATTCAGTCTTAGATTGTATTTATTTTAGGGTTGTGCTTCCTCGGGATGTCTATGACATTCCCTATCACTTTACTCGATAACCTTAGGTTATTGGTCTCATGCCGGAGCAGGTCTGAGGACACATCCCATCCTCTCAACGTGTGGGTCTGAAGGGTGGGGAAGTCGGGAGGGCTATTTGCTACAGATAGTCCCTCGATGACCTTGTCTAACGGGCACAATATAGTCCCGTTTATTTTGAGTGTGTGTAGAATATGTGTGATAACCTGTGTTATTGTGAGGCTGTACTAGAGTGTGTATTTGTACATTGAGGATATGACTGGGAAGCAGGTGGCCATGGCCTTAAATTAGGAATCATCTCAACGTTTGCCTGGAGTAGAAGTGGAAACCACGGAAAACCACTTCCAAGAATACTGACGTGGAAATCGAACACTCTTCTTCTCAGTTTTGCCTCACGAGGATGAGTGTAGCCCGTTCAAGACCTCACACCATAATTAACATTTCTTGTCAGAGCCGGGAATCGAACCCGGACCTCTGGGGTGAGAGCCGAGAAAGCTAGTCTCTACACCACGAGGTCTCAATTATACTAACGTGACTCCAGTGTTATTCATGCAATCTACTTGCATAGCTACGCACGCTGGCGTACAAGGACACAAAACCAGGCTACATCTGGAAGACGAGTGGAGTTGAAGCCCACCGTCGGCTGTCCTTGAAATGGTCTTCCGTGGTTACCTATCTTCAGCTCTAGATAAGAATACAAGGATGGTACCTTCAAGTAGGCCACGGCCACCCGCATCCAACTCCATGAACTATTTCATTCATCTATCATTGATTCCTCTGATAAGACAAGCGCCAGGATGCACACTCAGGCGTAGAAACGAATCGCCAAATAAGGACTCATCTCACCTGATCGCCATCCTTGTTCGGTAAGTCTTGACCATAATTTGGTCGTTTAAATAATGTCTGTACGGATGTATGCAACATGAGTCTTTTAAATCACATTTTACGATATTGTGTAGAATATCCTCACTTTACGAGTTTATAAAATCTATTATATTTTAAAGCATGACTTTCATCGGTCTGACGCCAAACGCCATCGAGGTAAGATGGGGTATTTAAGGTGGTTATAATGAGCCATAAATACTATATGTGTTGGGGATGTAGACCGTCATATGTTACCGTTAGTTTATTGACTCGGGCAAGAAGGAAACACTATGGTAATAAAGCTCTCGTTCTGTAGCAATCCAAGAAGAACTTAAGTAGAAGCTAATGAAGGCTATGGTAACGACCATTCCGATATTTCTGTAAGAAAAAACCCCCGGCATTGTTCTCATCTTGAGGTCACTGTTCATTTCCTTCTTCAGCCAGTACAGTTCCTGCACTGCCTGATTGCGATCATTGGTACTCCGAACATGATCACGTGATATTCGTAGGCCACGGTTACATGGTAAACGATGTTATTATTGTTGTTGTTCTTGCTGCATCGTGGTCTTCAGTCTCATGTAGGCTATTTGGGTGTGAGTGGCTGCTTTGTGTAGTCTCGGGGTATGTGCTGAGACTCAGTATCCATACGTGCTGGGTTCGAATCTCAGCTTTGCCAAGAAATAAGTTATCACCCTCAGCCTAGTGAGGCAGAACTGAGAAGATATGGATTCGATTCATGTCTCAGCTGACCTCGAAGTGGTTTTTCTTAGTTTTATGCTTCTATTCCAGGTAAATGCCAGAATGGTTCCTAACCTAAGGCCACAGTCGCCTCCTTCCAAACCCCAGCCACAATTACCAATACATTCACTAACACAGTCATAACAATGAAACAGGTCTTCAGAAGTTCACACACACACCCAAGTACATGGGAATACAGACCTCAATCTCGCAAAGCCACTAAAAATAAATCAACAATCATTTGGGTCCGCGTGGAATCTATAATTTAATATTTAATTTTGTAGTGACTGTACTAATGTGTGTATATGTCATTGGTCTCAGATTTCGGAGGAAGAAGCCGTGGCCATAAAATAGGCACAATTTCGACACTTCCTTGGAGCAGAAACAGGAAACAATGGAATACCACTCCTAGGATGGCTGAGGAGAATATCTAATCCACTTCTTTTCAGTTGTCCTCGCGAATTTAAAAGAACCCCATTCCGATGCTCAGACCACAAATACGTTTCTTGAAAGAATCTGAAAATGAACCTAGGATATCTGGGCCTGGAGAACATTTAGTATGATCAAGTGTTGCCAATTTTGACACTCCAATATCACCAAATATGGAGTCAAATATCACTAGGTGAATTCACCCAGATTAGATCATTGCCCTAAGTTTCACGTCCTGTCATAGTTTTTGAGTCCCATGCGTAAGCGTGGTTTTGCAGCAGTCTTATTACATGCTAGGACACCGGTGCGAGAAACCTCACATTTCAAAATTATTTTATCGTTGTGCATTAGCCTCGCACAACATTAAAGCTCGTGAAGGCACAGCCCTGGCAGGGTCTATCCAAGGCACTACGTGGCACAGTCCTGGCAGAGGCTATTCAAGGCTCGATGTGACACAGTCCTGGCAGAGGCTATCAAAGGCTCGACGTGACACAGCTCTGGCAGAGGCTATTCAAGGCTCGACGTGACACAGTCCTGGCACAGGCTATCCAAGGCTCGACGTGACACAGTCCTGGCAGAGGTTACCCAAGGCTTGACGTGGCACAGTCCTGGCAGAGGCTATTCAAGGCTCGACGTGGCACAGTCCTGGCAGAGGCTATTCAAGGCTTGACGTGACACAGTCCTGGCAGAGGCTATTCAAGGCTTCACGTGACACAGTCCTGGCAGAGGCTATCCAAGGCTTGACGTGGCACAGTCCTGGCAGAGGCTATTCAAGGCTCGACGTGACACAGTCCTGGCAGAGGCTATTCAAGGCTCGACGTGACACAGCCCTGGCAGAGGCTATTCAAGGCTCGACGTGACACAGTCCTGGCAGAGGATATACAAGGCTCGACGTGACACAGTCCTGGCAGAGGCTAACCAAGGCTCGACGTGGCACAGCCCTGGCAGAGGCTATCCAAGGCTCGACGTGATACAGTCTTGGCAGAGGCTATCCAAGGCTCGACGTGACACAGTCCTGGCAGAGGTTACCCAAGGCTCGACGTGGCACAGTCCTGGCAGAGGCTATCCAAGGCTCGACGTGGCACAGTCCTGGCAGAGGCTATCCAAGGCTCGACGTGACACAGTCTCGGCAGGGTCTATCCAAGGCTCGACGTGGCACAGTCCTGGCAGGGTCTATCCAAGGCTCGACGTGACACAGTCTCGGCAGGGTCTATTCAAGGCTTGACGTGGCACAGTCCTGGCAGGGTCTATCCGAGGCTTGACGTGGCACAGTCCTGGCAGGGTCTATCCGAGGCTTGACGTGACACAGTCCTGGCAGAAGTTATCCAAGGCTCGACATGACACAGTCCTGGCAGGGTCTATCCAAGGCTTGACGTGGCACAGTCCTGGCAGAGGCTATCCAAGGCTCGACGTGACACAGTCCTGGCAGGGTCTATCCAAGGCTTGACGTGGCACTGTCCTGGCAGAGGCTATCCAAGGCTCGACATGACACAGTCCTGGCAGGGTCTATCCAAGGCTTGACGTGGCACAGTCCTGGCAGAGGCTATCCAAGGCTCGACGTGACATAGTCCTGGCAGGGCTATCCAAGGCTTGACGTGGCACAGTACTGGCAGAGGCTATCCAAGGCTCGACATGACACAGTCCTTGCAGGGACTATCCGAGGCTTGACGTGGCACAGTCCTGGCAGAGGCTATCCAAGGCTCGACGTGACACAGTCCTGGCGGGGCTATCCAAGTCTTGTCGTGGCACAGTTCTGGCAGAGGCTATCCTAGGCTCGACGTGACACAGTCCTGTTAGAGTCCATCCAAGGCTCGACGTGACACAGTCCTGGCAGGATCTATCCAAGGCTTGACGAGATACAGTCCTGGCAGAGGCTATCTGAGGCTCGACGTGACACAGTCCAGGCAGAGGCTATCCAAGGCTCGACATGAAATAGTTCTGGCAGGGCTATCCAAGGCTCGGCGTGACACAGTCCTGGCAGGGTCTATCCAAGGCTTGACGTGGCACAGTCCTGGCAGAGGCTATCCAAGGCTCGACGTGACACAGTCCTGGCAGAGGCTATCGAAGGCTCGACGTGACACATTCCTGGCAGGATCTATCCAAGGCTCGACATGACATAGTTCTGGCAGAGGCTATCCAAGGCTTGAGATGACACAGTCCTGGCAGAGGCTATCCAAGGCTTGAGATGACACAGTCCTGGCAGGGTCTATCCGAGGCTTGAAGTAGCACAGTCCTGGCAGGGTCTATCCGAGGCTTGAAGTAGCACAGTCCTGGCAGGGTCTATCCGATGCTTGACGTGGCACAGTCCTGGCAGAGGCTATCCAAGGCTCGACGTGACACAGTCCTGGCAGAGGCTATACAAGGCTCGAAATGGCACAGTCCTGGCAGAGGCTATCCAAGGCTCGACGCGACACATTTCTCTGGAGCTCCCATCACACCCAATCACTGAACTATCCTAGTGACGTCAGTGTAGTATCTGGACGCTGCAGCTTTCATAACACTCAAACATTGTACTTTGCCTTTGAAGACAGAATCGCATCTGAACTTTAAAGCTTTGATAACACCCAAACACTGTACGTTCCCAGTGTCGACAGTATCGCATCTGGACACTTCCGCTTTAATAACATCTTAGCACTGTACTCTCCCAGTGAAGACTCTATCGTATCTGGACTCTTAAACTTTCATAACATCTAAGCACTGTACTCTCCCAGTGAAGACAGTATCGCATCTGGATTCTTAAGCTTTCATAAAGTACAAACACTGTACTTTCCCAGTAAAGACATTGTCGCATCTGGACTCGTAAGCTTTCATAACATACTAACACCTTAATTTCCTAATGAAGTGCAACATGGCATCTGGACTATGAAACTCTCATAACACTTAAGCACTGTAACATTTCTTCGGAGGCATCTCGGCGTCTGGACTGTGAGGCTTTCAGTACCCATTAAAGATATACTTCCCAAGTGATGTTCAACATAATGTCTGAAGGACTGGAATCTCAACTAAATACTTTACGTTATATTTGATCCATTTGTCGATGTCAGTGAGAAATGAAACGATAATGGAACACATTGTTATGCGTATGCTTTATTACGTCAAACATAGTGAATCAGGATAATAGTATTGTAGTCCATTTTCTGCGGGGGAAAATACGATTAATTTGTGAAGCTGATAAATCAACATGACTATTTCCTCACTGCCAGACATACCCGAGTAAGTTATTGCCTCTTACCATTGGATGGAGGAATCAGAAATTCGACATAGTTTTGAAGTATTTTTGTGTTTCCGTTTACAGATTTCGTCCACAATTGCACCGAATTGATCAATATTTAACAAGTTGGTTTTTATTTTGATAGTTCTATCGTACATGCCACACCTCCTCGTATCCATGACATCACATCAATAACATTCGCATGTTGTGATGCAGAACAAATAAGTTTGATCGGTTATCTATTAGGATGTGTTCAACTAGCACTACATAACGAGTTATATTGCATAAACATAGGTATACTTGATTCAGTTATTCGGAATTTCATCCTGGTGAGAGTTAAAATTGTGACCGGATAATGTTTCCTGTTGGTACCAGATATACATATTTGAGTAATGCAAAGTTAATAGATTCATTTATGTATTCTGGTCGCATTTTGAATGTTGCTGAAAGGTAATAGACAAACTGCAACTGAGATCGATCTATTGTTGAACAGATCTTATAAGTCCAAGCGAAATTATTGAACATAGATGAAGCTGTTTTTGGCTAGTAATATGTGACCATCAAATTATTATTGTGAATCACTTTATTTTGAAGCACTAGTGAAATCGAAATACTAAATGCCTATTTCTAGTCAGTCTATCTTCAATTTTAAAAGTGTGGCTAATATTCGGTCAGCCATAGAAGTTTTGTACAGACGTGACCGTAAATCCCTATTCCGGCGAAGAGCAAATGTCAATTGTTTGCAATGATAACATTGTCGATTCAAAATTTGGCATTAAAGTCATTCAAACGACACCATAAAAATATAATAAAATATTATGTTCAGCTTCCAGAGCTGAAATCTACGGAAAATGTTTCATCACCTATCATTTACGCTAGATGCCAATGACAGGCCCGAAATATGCAGTGGTCTGAATTAAATTATGCTCACTTTGCACATGCTAAGTTAGGACAATGTTTGACTTATCCGAGGGACACTATAAGGTTGTTTTTCTTTAACTGTGAGATAGGCATCACTGATACTCTTCATTGTCCAACAGGCAAGTTTTAGCGGTGATTTCTTCGATCAAACAACTCTTATAAAATATTGAAGAGTTTGGTTGTTTAATGGTGCCCATCTTTAGTGGCATCACTAATTATCTACGATTGACAGAAGTCAAACCATTGTAATTTGTATGTGTCAAATGTTGCTAATGGGTATTTCAATCGTATAAGACTTCATCGAAATTGAATGAACTGGTTAGGGAATAGAACGACGGCATACCACCAGACTGACAGTCAGTCAATTTAAGTTGAATTCACCAGGATGGATATTTCTCTACTGAAACTATTTTGATATACTTTACACATTTTGACAAAATATGAGATCTCTCGCGTTTCCCTGCAAGTCATTTCAGAGTGAAGTAAGCTGATACTCGATGTTGATCATCAGCTCCGTGATCTTACGGTCTGTGAAGCAATATTTTCCTTTCTTTCAATCTCTGCACTCAATTTCTTAAACGGTGACAGTTCACCGAAATTTATTTTTACCTTATTAAGGATATCATTAAATAAGATTTTTCTGCACCTATACAAGCAACATGCAATACGATCAATAATGAAAACCTTGGCATCAAGATGAAAATATGGGAAAAACCATATTTATATACTGTGCCCGTTTGGACCGAGATCCAACGACCACATTTTGTAAAATACCGAAATCAGATCATTACGAGAAAATATATCTCAGGGTCTATCTAGGTGAATACTTGGGTCTAATCTGGCATCCCTGATCTCGGTAATTCACAAGTAAGGTAAGGTGTGAAATTATTTTTGAACTAGCACATTCCTTAAAATTCTCAATTTATTTATAAATAAAAAATATGATTCAACAGGTAAAAACTCTCAACAAAGATAAAAACACATCACACATTAGAAATCAACGGTCCCTATAATATTATTAGAATTGTCGTAGATGTGATAATCAGAAAAAATTAATTAGTCCATTCTGATATCCATAAAAAAATTCAAAAAAAGAATATTTATTTTCGGTAATCACTGTTCAATACAGAGTTCTGAGTGATCCCTACTATTTACACGTTCGTAGTTCACTTTACAAAGATTTTAATTTGATTTTATCAAATGTTCGTAGCAAAAATTTCACAAAATAAATAGTCACTTGATTCATTCAGTGTTATTCCAAAATTAAACTTGTTTGGAAAATTATCATATCACTGATTCGTTGTTTCATAACAATATCAATACTCGACTGACATAAAGTCGAATATTAATAATGGTTCATAAAGATTTTCAAATTAAAAAAAAACAAAATTTCTTCAAAAACTTTCATAATATTTTGAAAATTCAACTTTCTTCTTTTATCACTTTCATTTGTTTAACTGTCATAAACGATTTTAAATTATTCTCATATGTTACTAACATCACACAAAATTTTTTGTAAACAATGTTGTTATTTCTATCCACCATCAGCGGATTAAATCATCTAACTCTTCACCAAATTTTTATGTTAACAAAATTTTCTATCACCAAACTTTTCGTATAATCTCACAATTTTTTTATCAAAAATAAATTTATTATTATTATTAATTAATTAATTTCAAACTTTCCCTTCACTTTATTTATAACAAGTTTTCTCAGCCTCTCACATGATGAATATTTTATTTGCTCATTTCCAATGTTATTATTATTGTTTATTCAAAAATAAAAATCATTAATTTATTTTAATTCATTTGCACTTATTATTTTTTTTCTCCTCGGTCAGGTTCAACAAATCTAAATTCAAGTTCTTCAATTATTTATTTAGGCATTCCATTTGAATTTTGAGTTGATCCAGAAAAAAAATATTTGGATTAACAGAATAGTGAAATCTGACAAGAATATGGGGCGGTCCACATCGCCTAACCCTTCTTTTACAATTATCGCCCACAGGCTCCTTCAAACATCCGCACATCCTTCTGTGCCCACAACTACGGGAATAAAACCCACTTTTGGATGACCCCCTAGGCCTCCACAACTTTAAGTGTCGCCAAACGCACACTAAAATAATCACCAGAATATTCTGCACACAACATCATATTATTACTATTATATTTTTTTTACACATTATATTTTTTTCTTGTAATATTCTGTCAATTACTAGAGTTGTGGTTCTTCAGTATTATTTTACCAATTAAATAAATTCTGGTCAATATCTCGTTGCCTCCCATTTACATAAATTCTCCCTATTTGATACATTAATTACCTGCCGTTCCCTTCTTTTTTTATCTGAATATTTTCTTTTCTTTCTTTTTTTGTGCTTTTGAAAAAAATCTGAGCTCAAGAAATCTAATACTTCATTCTCTTCATCCATAAACTCATTTAAATTTATTTAAACTTCCAAACAAAGTTATTTAATTTAATTCCTTCCAACTACTTAAATTCATCCACAAATTATTATTATCACCACAATAAAATATTTAAGCATCATCAATGTCAAATGATTATTTTCGCTCTATTCATTTAAATAAATAAATATTTAAGTCTCATCTGTGAATTATTATTATCAACGTCTCCTATTAATTTTTAGCCTACTTTTCACATTTTGCAAAAATGAGGAAAAAGTAGACTTATGAGATCGATCCGGGAAAATGTGTGTCTGTCTGTCTGGCTGTGTGTGTGTCCCCCCTATCAACTCCTAAATGGCTGCAGCAATCAAAACCAAATTTAGTATGAGTAAAGATGTGCACCGAAATATCTCACGTCCATATTTGAAAATGATGTCAGTGCTACCAACTGTTGAAAAAACGCACTAGAAATTTGAGCTCCATGTTGGATATCTTGCAAGGTATGCATGGGAGCTATTCCAAAATTGGCACACATGTAGATAATACTATTTTAGTTTAATTTCCAGGAGACCAACCATGACAGTGTTGCCAAAATAATTTTAAGCCTTCTGATAGGTCCAATGTTTAAATGCATATAACTTCTACACTATCAATTGGATTTCAACCAAATTTTGTATGTAATATCTGTACTTAAACAGATATGACTGAGCGTATCCGTAAGAGCCATCAGGGCTGCCAACTGTTAATAATTGCTCTCTCTATTTTTTTATCCAAATACCAATATATCAGAAAGTATGCAAGCCAACAGCTTTAAACTATGCACACGTATATTCTGACATTTTAGATTAACTTGGAGTAACTTATATACGTCAGTTCTACCAACATGATTATAAGCCTGCTGATAGTACCAATTTTTAAATACATGTAACTTCTATACTATCAGTTGGATTTCAACCAAATTTCGTATATGCTCTGTGTACCATAACAGATATGACTATAAGTATTGTTAAGAGCAATCAGGGCTGCCAACTGTCAATAAATGCTGTCTATATTTTTATACCCTAATATCAATATATCAGAAAGTATGCAAGCCAACAGCTCTATACTTTGCACACGTATAGCACCTGACATTCTAGATTAATTTGGAGTAATTAATACAAGGCAGTGCTGCCAACATGATTCTATGCCTGCTGATGGGTCCAATTTTAAAATACACGTAACTTCTATACTAACTAATGGATTTCATCCAAAATTGGCACAAGATATCATAATATTTCAGATTATTTCGGACCAGCACACACATGACATTGTTGGCAACATGCTTTTACGCGTGCTGATAGATCCAGTATCTAACTGCATGTAACGTCCATTGGACATCAACCAAATTTTGTATTCTGTACCTTAAGAGATGGAACTAAGAAGATATTCAGTCACCAGGGCTGCCAACTGTAGTGCTCTATTAGGCTACATTATACCAGGTATATTTTGAACTAATTAGATATTTCGATATTACCAACTTAATTTCGTCATTATTCTAGATAGGTTCATATTCTGTAGATTAATCTTTGGCATGAAAAGTAGGCTGTATAGTTCTTCACGGAACTTCTTGTTATTTAATGCATTAATTATTTAATCACAATAAACAATTAACAAAATTTAATTTAATTCCTAATGTTCGGTGTTATCACTCCCTAATTATTTATAACTTTAAATAGCGTTGTTATAATTTATAAATATTATTAATTTATTCACTTCACACTTGATTATTACTATTATTATTATTAACTTATTCACTTCACACTCAATTATTATTATTATTATTATTATTATTAAATAAATCAAATTATTTAAATAAGCCAAGCCTCAATTACTTCTGTTCTCATAATCAGAATTAACGAAAATATTTATATCCCTTGGAATAATCGAAATATTTCATTTCGAAACATGAACTAATGCCTGTCCTAACAAAAATCTTAGATCGAAAAATAAATTGTCAGACAGCAGTTCCATTTGTTATCCAGACAAATACAATCGAAGATCTAGCTAATATCTAGCTATGGTGAAAAATGTGTGTTGATTTCTGATCGTGACTGTTCAATAATATGGAATTCTCTAATACTACTGGTTAGTGGATAGTGCACGAAATGGTTGTCTTAATTCATTCTTGATGTAGATGACGGGCGTGTCCTGCGGTGTACACTATTCCCACAGTGTCTTCCCATGGCCATCTGCCGTATCCAAATACCTCGTTCGTCTCCATGTCCTTCCAGTCCTACGAGTAGTTTTAGCGGCGCATGATGATGTTCGCAGTCATCCATTCGAACTAACTCCCGTTTTCACTAGTACCGTGTAACATGACAAAAAGTTGCTCAGTCATAGACTGGTACAGTACTCCTGTAGATTCGTGAATAAATCTAATGTTCCAATAATGCGGTTTCGTTTGCACGCTAAGATAGGAACACCTATTAGCTGCATAAACGAACAAAATGAAATAAACTTCTCCTGATGAATTCGAAGTGCCTGATGTATAGTCACCACAAGAAATACATCGTCCTGTAGGCTAACTTCTGTGAATGGTTTCGACACTACCATCACCTGACTATAGCATAAGTGACCTGAAAGTCAGTGAATATTCTAAGTCCATTCGCTGCCAAAAGTTAAGTTCGTTCACTTGAACAAAACTAAGTCGTGTTGACCACTGGTACGGCGACTAAGTCCTCCGACCGTCAGAATCTCGGCGTGTATACTGTCACTTTCACGTAGCGTAGATCCGAACATGAGCAAATGCTCTGAAGATATGATGACTCTCTGCTCAGCAACGTGGCCTTTAATAGTTCAGCCAGACATTGTTCGAGAACATTCCATCTCGTATCTCGGCTTCTACTGGACCGATTTTAATGCTTGATAGCTCAAAATCCTCCTCTTGTTATAGCCAGAAAAGTTTGCTAATTTCCTAGCGTCCATCTCTTCTCCTTAAGGTAATTCTAAAAATTATTTCTCATGACGTATTCAGGCTCCACGTCATAATCTCGCGTCACTCGCCCCTGCGATGTATGCTTCCCTCAGCACTCTTGGGTGTCCTCCGTGCGTTATTCAAATCATCCATTCCCTCAACCTCTTCAACTAACAACTCCTCTTTCCAAAATAAGAATGTCAATAATGTCACGGACGTGTGAACGATCGGGGTATATCCACCCCTCACGCCAATAAAAAAATATGTGACACATCATTTTTTTTCTCATTTTTTTCTGGCTCTTGAATGATAAATCTTCAAACTTGCCGCGTTGAAATTTCCCACGGTGTTACCAGATTCTTCTTCAACTAATGTATAACTTCCGTTATCAAAACTTGTGTTCCTCTTCTGAGTAACAGATATCCTTTCCAAACGTTCTAAAGTTTCTTCATCTTCTTGTATCAAGGTCATAGGCATCACCTTAAAATTCGGTTCAACTGCACGACTCAACAAGTCGGCTCCTACATTCGCTTTCCCAGGTTTGTGCTCTATCATGATGTTGAATTGTTGGACAAACAAAGCCCAACGTGTGATCTTTCACTTGCAAAATTCGTCTTCAAAATAAACTCGAGTGCATAATGGTCTGTTCGCACAATGACAGAATGTCCTATAAGCATCTTCTTCCAAGTTTCTAGAGCGTGAACAATAGCTAAAGCTTCAAGTTCAGTCATGTAATAATTTCGCTCTGAAGGTCAACTTTCGGCTTATAAAAGATAAATAATGCCTAGTGTGATCTTCGTCTTCTTGTAATAGGATAGCTCCTATACCCACATTTGAAGCATCTGATTCAATAATAAAATTCTTCTGAAAATCAGGATATTCCATTTTTACGCTATTCATCAATAACTCCTTGGCTAGTCTGAAAGATTCCTCGTGCTCTTCACTCCATTTCCATCTGTTGCCTTTCTTCAAAAGATTCTGCAAAGGCGCAACAATGTTGGTGTAGTTATGACAATGTCCAGCGAAAAATTGGCAAGTCCCCAGAAAACTACGGACATGCTTTATCCTCGTGGCTCTTTGAAAGTTGGCAATTGCTTGTATCTTGGCCTCATTTGGACGATACCCCTGTCCATCTAAGATATGCCCTAAGAATTTGATCTCTTCTTTGAAAAACTGGCATTTCTTCAGATTCACCTTGAAATTTGTCTTCCTTAAGTCATCGAATAAATTCCTTAAGTGTAACAGATGTTGCTCTTCATCTTCAGACGCTACCAGTATGTCATCAATGTAACATATAACTGAGCTCTTCACTTCTGGACTAAGATTCTTGTATAATGCCCTAATTAGAACAGATCCGGATGTATTCATTCCAAATGGTAATCTTTTGAAAACATATGTTTGCTGGTTAAACATGAATCCGGTGAATTTCTTCGACTCTTCGCTTAGCTTCACATGATGGTAAGATGATGTAAGATCGATACTGGAAAACCATCTCTTGCCTTTAAATTTCCTCAACAATTCCTTAATAACCGGAGGTCGGTCATATTCAGGCAAAATTTTGGAATTTAGAGATCTTGCGTCTAAACAAATTCGCAGACTCCCATCTGGTTTTGGCACAACTGCTAATGGATTCAAATAAGCTGTGGTATATTTCTCTATTATGTCATTTTTTTCAACTCTTCAATCATGACTTTCACCTGCTCTCTATACTTCTCTGCAGTAGGGTAAAGTTTACAATGATATGGTGTTTCATCGCTCACTTGGATATGATATTCAAAATCCTTGATCTCCCCTGGTTTCGCATCAAAATGTCCTCAAATTCACATAAGATCTTTTTCAATTCAGGGGTTTCCTCTACTTTGACTACTTCTTCTTCTCCTTCAATATTATGAATAACCTGTGACCATCGGATGTTTCCCTCGGTGAATTTCTCTTCGTCACCTCCCAAATCTTCTTCTTCAGTATGATGAAAACGTATGGTCTCTGACTTCATATAGATTATAGCTTTGTACTTAGTCATAAAATCATTTCCAAGGATCGTATCATGGTTAATGTATTTCATCACCACGAAAATGTGCTCAAAATAGCTTCCTCCCATCTTTAGCTGTAGATATAACTGTATTTTGCATGTAGTCACCTTGTTAGGTATAATTCCTTGTATCTTAATGCATGACACAGGAATTTCCTCCAAACTTTCTGTGATCTTCCATAAAGCATAGAGCTTCTAACTAATTACACACAGCATAGCTCCGGTAACTATAAGTGTACGAATCTTCGTATCAAAGACTTCACACTCTATAATTGGTAATTTCGATCTTTTCTCAAGTCCAATTCTCTCTTCCTTTACATCTATCAAGTCTTCATCTTCTGCTTGCCATTTAACAATCTTTGAAATGTAACTACTTATTGATTTTTCGATGTTTTTTTTTTCATCACCTGTAGACTTCTGCAATCCGGAAGTACTAGGTTTGTTGTGTTGCTCATATAGGTATTGCTTGCTATCCTGATGCCTTCTTTCATGATCTTCCCTAGACTGTTGCTTAAATTCCTCCTTCCCTCGTTGTTCTTCTCTTCTATTTTGTTGTTGATTTCCATACTGTTGCTGTGGCCTATTGTATGATTTTGATTGAAACCCTGGTTTTCTCCACTGATTCCATCTATTTTGGTATTGATATGGCCTCACATATGGTCTATTCTGATATGGAGTGTCTCTCGTGTTGCTCCATTCCTTATTTTCAATCTGATTCTGAGGTTTGTTCCACTGTTGATTTGTTTGGCTGTGACGATCAGTCACTACAGTGTTCATCGTATGGTTTTCAGTTTTATTGTTTCCCCTTAAGTGAAAAAATTGAGCATTGGCATGATCTAATCTTTGTAGCACCTCATCGAACTCCTCCATGTTTCCGATGTTCGCTGCAATCAATGTTCTTTGCACCTCGATTGGAAATTGACGTATGAGTGCAGATATCATTACAAAATCTGGCATTGGTGGTTCGAGAAATTGCAATTTTGATAATTGTTGCGAGAAATAAGCCGAGTACTTTGTTGGCTGTGATGTTGAATATCTATTTGCATACAATTCCGCCCTGATCTGTTGTTGAGTTTCCGGCAACCAAAATTTTTTCAACAGCACTCTGGAAAATTCATCGAAATTGTTGAAACTGGATCTAAAAGCCCTGAACCAAACCAGTGCAGGTCCATCTAAAAATCTGCTCACCACTTTTATCTCTCTCTCCTTCGACATTTTTGAATCCCGGATGTAATCTCTGACTTCTCTCAAAAATTCGGCCGGTGGGATACTTCCTGTTCCTGAAAATTTTCCTGGTTTATCATCCTTATCCTCATATATAGCGATAGGAATAGAATTTGCCATAATTTTCTGATCCTCCAGCTCTTTCGAAATTTCTCTCTTTTTGTTCTGCTCAATAATCGGTATTTCTTCTACATTTCTTCGCTGTCTTTGAGATTCATAAAAAGTCATTTTCTCTTCTAATGTTTCCAATGTCTTCTTTAATCCAGAATCATCTGTCTTCTCTGCTATCTCTCCTCTGATCTTTTCTATGGTTGTCTTAACAAATTCTTTAGTTACAGGATCGATTCCTTTCTTTCTCAAGTCTTGATTCGTATCCTGAACATCTTTTACTAGTTTTTCAATTATAGTTTCGTGAGTCTTCACTAAATTAGTCACCTAAGACACATCTCTCTGAAGTTTTCCTACATCTTCCGATATTACTTTGATATGCGTAGAAAAAGAATTCCTTACTTCCTGAACTTCTTCTCTAGCATCCTCTAGTACTGAACTTCTGACCTCAGTAATAGCTATCTCCTTTACATTGATACTAAGTTCCTGGATTTACTTGTCCTCTTTCAGCTGTTCTAGAATAGTCCCCTGGAAATCTGTTGCCATTTTCTGCAACACCTGCCTTGCAGTAACATTACACTCTTCCATAATTTTAATCTCCAAGTTTACCAAATCTTCAGCCACTCTTCTAGAATGTTTATCAAAATCCTTTTTCATGTCTTTCAATTTATAATGCGATTTTTCGATTTTGTCCTCTAAGTTTTTCTTACTATCATTAATTTTTGTCTCCAGTGAAACTTTGTTTTCTTCTAACCTAGTTTCTACGTTCTTGGATTTTTCTAATAATTCGCTAAGTTTTTCCCCAAAAATTTTGGACTTTTTCACGAATTGGTTCCCCAAACTTTCTGATAAGCGATGTTCTAACTGTTTAGAATAATCAGCCAAGTCTAACCTTATCGTTTCTGAATTTCCAATGATTTTTAAATCCATTATGCGGGAATTTTCATTCAAACTATCAATAGCTTTGGAATGTTCAGCAATCTTCTCTTCCAAAGTTTCTCTCAAAGATTCTGCACTAACACTTAATTAGTCTTCAAAAAGTTTAGAATTTTCGGAAAGTTTACTGTCAATATCTGACCTAAGTGAATTAGAACTTTCTAACAATTTTTCAGATAGTTGAGATTCTAATAACTGGGAATTTTTATTCATTTTAGATTCTAATGACTGGGAATTTTCATTCATTTTAGATTCTAATGACTGGGAATTTTCATTTATCCTACTGTCTAAATATTGCCAATTTTCTTGCATCTGCTTTTCCAACCTTTTGGAATATTCTGACAACATATTCTCTAATTGAGTAGCTCTCTCGATACTCTGTTTATTATTTGACTCCAGCCGAGCCAACACCTCCAAAACCTGATCCATAATTTTCCAATAGAAATACAGGACTGGTATTCCATGGATAGAACGAAGCCTTAATACTAAACATATGCTAACCTATAGCATTAGAGAATTCCGAATAAATTGAGATACCCTACGTCGATGTCTAATGGAAAGGAAAAACTCTACTCATTTAAATTGACTTTCAAACAACAACAGCAAAATTTCAAAATTCAAAAAACAAAATCCTCCATCTGGATACTATGAATGTGCTATTTCACCTAACCAAAACAAACTCCCAATTCTAACATCTATTTAAAAAAACTCCTTTTAAATTATTACCGTACTCCCTTACGAATCAAAGTCGTTGCAACAAAACAAAATCAAAATTCTTATTTCAAAATGCAAATTTGACTATGTCCTCAAACATGGACTCAACAATCTCCCTTAATTCAAAATTATCTAGTTTTTTTCAATTGTCGAAACAAGTGGCAAAATTCACATGTCTACTCGAATGCCTCTTCGAAAACAAGTCCGAAAGACCCATTCAGTAGCCCCTTAGTATGGGCGACACACTTCTCTAACCTACCTCATGTGCCCGTTTGGACCGAGATCCAACGACCACATTTTGTAAAATACCGAAATCAGATCAGCACGAGAAAATATATCTCAGGGTCTATCTAGGTGAATACTTGGGTCTAATCTGGCATCCTGATCTCGGTAATTCACAAGTAAGGTAAGGTGAGAAATTATTTTTGAACTAGCACATTCCTTAAAATTCTCAATTTATTTATAAATAAAAAATATGATTCAACAGGTAAAAACCCTCAACAAAGATAAAAACACATCACACATAAGAAATCAACGGTCCCTATAATATTATTAGAATTGTCGTAGATGTGATAATCAGAAAAAATTAATTAGTCCATTCTGATATCCATAAAACATTTCAAAAAAAGAATATTTACACTCGGTAATCACTGTTCAATAAGGAGTTCTGAGTGATCCCTACTATTGTACAGCCCGGGGGCAGTACCCCCTGAGAACCACCCCGCCAACTCTTACCAAAACCACCCCAACTGGAAACACTATAATTCCAGAACATATCTCTACACAGCAAGCGGCGACCCCCTAAGCCTAGGAGGTTAGCCAACGGCTTGCAAAACTCACATTAACATTTACACTAACAACTGTCTGGGGCAGCTACACTGATGCAATGCTGACCAAGCAGCGCCGAAACATATAAGAATGGAACCCGGACAGGAGGGATTATCTGTTCTGTTCTGTTCTTCGCCAGCGGCCCTGCCCGACGAGGTTCCGTTCCAGCTCTTCACCAGGTGAGATCTAGCGGTGCTCAGAATCCTTATTCTTGTAAACACCCACCCCAAACATTTGTACACTTCACAAATTGTATTTCATATTTGTTTAAACTCCCCAAGAGGGACATCACATTACATCTACTGGCCAATAAATACATGGTAAGTAAATTACACGCTTATTACTAATCACGCTCCACTTTACATCCTCATACCCAACCTGACCTTAGTCATAATTGCCCCTGACCGTAGCGGCCAGTAATTGCATCGTCAGGTTTTATTGTACTCGAGCACGCGACTCGACTGCAGAGCGTCGAGTCACTGACTCTGCACATTCATTGAATTGCTCATCCTACTCAGCTGGCAAGCTAGTTTAGCAGCCGGCACTTAGACATTCATCCCCTGACAGATAATTGCAGACATTCATCCCCTGACAGATAATTGCATCCTGCAGGGACGCCCCCAATAGATTAAGTACTTACACCAACACACTACACTAGTAGTCTCTCCCAATTACGGGACTCTACTCTCATCCGGAAGCAGCCTTCAAAATTAGCACATTAACACTACCGTGTTTATCCCAACCCCCAACCAAGGGATAAAATACTATTTACACGTTCGTAGTTCACTTTACAAAGATTTCAATTTGATTTTATCAAATGTTCGTAGCAAACATTTCTCAAAATAAATTGTCACTTGATGCATTCGGTGTTATTCCAAAATTAAACGTATTTGGAAAATTATCATATCACTGATTCGTTGTCTCATAACAATATCAATACTCGACAGACATAAATTCGAATGTTAATAATTGTTCATAAAGATTTTCAAATTCAAAAAAACAAAATTTCTTCAAAAACTTTCATAATATTTTGAAAATTCAACTTTCTTCTTTTATCACTTTCATTTGCTTAACTGTCATAAACGATTTTAAATTATTCTCATATGTTATTAACATCACACAAAAATTGTTGTAAACAATGTTGTTATTTCTATCCACCATCAGCGGATTAAATCATCTAACTCTTCACCAAATTTTTATGTTAACAAAATTTTCTATCACCAAACTTTTCGTATAATCTCACAATTTGTTTAACAAAAATAAATTTATTATTATTATTAATTAATTAATTTCAAACTTTACCTTCACTTTATTTATAACAAGTTTTCTAAACCTCTCACATGATGAATATTTTATTTGCTCATATCCAATGTTATTATTATTGTTTATTCAAAAATAAAAATCATTAATTTATTTTAATTCATTTGCACTTATTATATTTTTTCTCCTCGGTCAGGTTCAACAAATCTAAATTCAAGTTCTTCAATTATTTATTTAGGCATTCCATTTGAATTTTGAGTTGATCCAGAAAAAAAATATTTGGATTAACAGAATAGTGAAATCTGACAAGAATATGGGGCGGTCCACATCGCCTAACCCTTCTTTTACAAATATCGCCGACAGGCTCCTTCAAACATCCGCACATCCTTCTGTTCCCACAACTACGGGAATAAAACCCACTTTTGGATGACCCCCTAGGCCTCCACAACTTTAAGTGTCGCCAAACGCACACTAAAATCATCACCAGAATATTCTGCACACAGCATCATATTATTACTATTATTTTTTTTATATATTATATTTATTTCTTGTAATATTCTGTCAATTACTAGACTGTAGTTCTTCAGTATTATTTTACCAATTAAATAAATTCTGGTCAATATCTCGTTGCCTCCCTTTACATAAATTCTCCCTATTTGATACATTAATTACCTGCCGTTCCCTTCTTTTTTATCTGAATATTTTCTTTTCTTTCTTTTTTTAAGTGCTTTTGAAAAAAAATCTGAGCTCAAGAAATCTAATACTTCATTCTCTTCATCCATAAACTCATTTAAATTTATTTAAACTTCCAAACAAAGTTATTTAATTTAATTCCTTCCAACTAATTAAATTCATCCACAAATTATTATTATCACCACAAAAATATTTAAGCATCATCAATGTCAAATGATTATTATCGCCCTATTCTTTTAAATAAATAAATATTTAATTCTCATCTGTGAATTATTATTATCAACGTCTCCTATTAATTTTTATTTAATGCATTAATTATTTAATCACAATAAACAATTAACAAAATTTAATTTAATTCCTAATGTTCGGTATTATCACTCCCTAATTATTTATAACTTTAAATAGCGTTGTTATTATTTATAAATATTATTAACTTATTCACTTCACACTTGATTATTATTATTATTATTACTATTTACTTATTCACTTCACACTCTATTATAATTATTATTTTTATTATTATTATTATTATTATTATTATTAAATAAATCAAATTATTTAAATAATCCAAGCCTCAATTACTTCTGTTCTCATAATCAGAATTAACGAAAAATATTTATATCCCTTGGAATAATCGAAATATTTCATGTCGAAACACGAACTAATGCCTGTCCTAACAAAAATCTTAGATCGAAAAATAAATTGTCAGACAGCAGTTCCATTTGTCATCCAGACAAATACAATCGAAGATCTAGCTAATATCTAGCTATGGTGAAAAATGTGTGTTGATTTCTGATCGTGACTGTTCAATAATATGGAATTCTCTAATACTACTGGTTAGTGGATAGTACATGAAATGGTTGTCTTACTTAATTCTTGATGTAGATGACAGGCGTGTCCTGCGGTGTACACTATTCCCACAGTGTCTTCCCATGGCCATCTGCCGTATCCAAATACCTCGTCCGTCTCCATGTCCTTCCAGTCCTACGAGTAGTTTTAGCGGCGCATGATGATGTTTGCAGTCATCCGTTCGAACTAACTCCCGTTATCACTAGTACCGTGTAACATGACAAAAAGTTGCTCAGTCATAGACTGGTACAGTACTCCTGTAGATTCGTGAATAAATCTCATGTTCCAATAATGCGGTTTCGTTTGCACGCTAAGATAGGAACACCTATTAGCTGCATAAACGAACAAAATGAAATAAACTTCTCCTGATGAATTCGAAGTGCCTGATGTATAGTCACCACAAGAAATACATCGTTCTGTAGGCTAACTTCTGTGAATGGTTTCGACACTACCATCACCTGACTATAGAGTAAGTGACCTGAAAGTCAGTGAATATTCTAAGTCCATTCGCTGCCAAAAGTTAAGTTCGTTCACTTGAACAAAAACTAAGTCGTGCTGACCACTGGTACGGCGACTAAGTCCTCCGACCGTCAGAATCTCGGCGTGTATACTGTCACTTTCACGTAGCGTAGATCCGAACATGAGCAAATGCTCTGAAGATATGATGACTCTCTGCTCAGCAACGTGGCCTTTTATAGTTCAGCCAGACATTGTTCGAGAACATTCCATCTCGTATCTCGGCTTCTGCTGGACCGATTTCAATGCTTGATAGCTCAAGATCCTCCTCTTGTTATAGCCAGAAAAGTTTGCTAATTTCCTAGCGTCCATCTCTTCTCCTTAAGGTAATTCTAAAACATTATTTCTCATGACGTATTCAGGTTCCACGTCATAATCTCGCGTCACTCGCCCCTGCGATGTATGCTTTCCTCAGCACTCTTGGGTGTCCTCCGCGCGTTATTCAAATCATCCATTCCTTCAACCTCTTCAACTAACAACTCCTCTTTCCAAAATAAGAATGTCAACAATGTCACGGAGGTGTGAACGATCCGGGTATAATACATAGTCCTAGTTTTCCTTGCATTACATGATTCTGAATGGAAAATTATATTTTTTTCAAGAGAGCAAGTGTAGCTCTTACTGTAAACGTTGAACGATTGATATGCAAATGCCATGTGTTCCTTTACTTACAGAGTTCTGAATGTGGGGGATGTGTAAATCTGCAAAGACATTTTCAAAACTTACCAGGTGAATCAGCTGCCCCTAATAATATTGTTCTATGCATCCCAATGAACGCGTGTTATCAGGAAGGTATACAGTATATTTCTCTCGTACATCCCGTAAGTTACTAATGCACTGCTAGCATATCGCGCGAGCGATTTTGAACACTATTATGTTTCCTGCGTAATCGTCTGTAGTCACATCTAGTGGAAACTAATACTGTTCAGTATCGTTTGCAGGATATGCTTGCAGTACATTAGTACCATACTGGATGCAAGCTGAGAAATATCAACCTTCCTGATTACAACGCTAGTTGGGCTGCATTAGACAATATTATTAGGGGCAGCTGATTCACCTGGTATACACGGAAACCTAGAGAATATATGAAGACCCCACGGAAAAAACGGGGTAAGTCCATATTTTTCGGAAATGAGTTTATGACGCATTCTGTTGGCCAGCCATCGTAATTACAGATCGGTTGAAATGGATTTCAAATAAAACGGTTGGTCACTGAGATAGAGAGATTTTTACTTTTGTAGAAACGGAAAAAACGACCCATATCCTCTCACGTTTTCATAATTTAACTTTAGTTGTTATTTGTATTCCGTAGCGTAGCGGTCAGCATGGTTAGCTGCCGCCGCAGAGGTCCTGGGTTCGATTCCCAGCTCTGCCACGAAATTTGAAAAGTGGTATTAGGACTGGAACGGGGTCTATTCAGCCTCGGGTGGCCCAAATGAGTAGAGGGGGTTCGATTCCCACCTCAGACATCCTCGAAGTGGTTTTCCGTGGTTTCCCATTTCGTCTTCGGGCAAATGCCGGGATGGTTCCTACTGTAAGGCCACGGCCGCCTCCTTCCCACTTCCTTGCCTAACCGTTCCCCTCTTCCCATCTCTTCATCAGGCCACTGTTCGCTTTGCAGGTGAGGCCGCCTGGGAGTAGTGCTGGTCTCACACCCCAGTTGTATCCCTGACTCGGAGTCTCAAGCTCCAGGACACTGCCCTCAGTGGCGGTAGAAGTGGGATCCCTCGCTTAGTCCGTGGGAAAAGCCAACCCTGAAGGGTAAAACGACAGCGAATAGCAAATTATTTGTATTACATGTACTTCCTTTATAAAAATAAATTTCGCAAACTAGCGATATTGCTTACCCTCAAATGGGGTGTTTTTATTTCTTTTTAATGTTGAAAGTTTAAATTGGCTCTCCTGAAAAATTTACATAATGTGCCTTACCCCGCTTTTCCCTTGGCGTCTTCATATTGTCAAATGCCCGTCTAAAACATAGAAATATGTGATTGGTTAATGCCATAATTCTACTTCATACTATCAAATAACTACTGAATAAGTAATTGCGCCCTTTAGGAATACAGGATCCAGTCGAAATTGTAGAATCTTAAACCAGCCACGTATAACAGCATCATGTAGCCTAATAGTTGCCTTACTGTAGTGTGAAGGGAAGCATAGCGCATAGATCAGTAAGGGGATCAATAATATTGGAAGCACACATTTTCAGATTGAGGCTTTAGAGAAATGTCGAGCTAAGCATTCACTTACCGATCCAAAGAGAAGGAAGGAAACTCATATGCAAGATAAGCCTCAATTTCAACACAAACTAGACTTGTATAACTACTGTTGCAACGTCATGTTTCCTATCAATTCATATTATTGACCCTTAATAAAATTTGATGCCATAAAAAGTTTTGAATTCAAAATATAGTCACTTCTGCTCAAAATGTAAAACTTCCTAGAACACATAATTTGAAGTATAACATTGTTCCCACGTTGAGTTCTAGCAATAACAGTTATTACTTGCCGTAGCGGCCATGATGAAACAGCTGGCACCAAGCCCTCAAAGGAGCACTTGTCCTAAGGGGCTCGCTTAATGTGGAATGTAATAATCAGTTGTGCTAGAGTAATTTAATACAGTAAAGAAGTTCCTTCAGTGAGAAAGTCACTATAATGAACATTTCCTTCTGCAGAATATGGACAAGAAGGAATCGCAGCAATAACGAACACGCACTATTGCTGTCAGCAGTTTTTCAACCATTACAATTAGAGTAGTTGTTTTTGAATTGTGGCAATAACCTCATCGTAATTTGCCTTTACTGCACCTCTTAACGTCGTACTTAACAAGTATTCATAAAGAAAAGACACGCCTTCTATACAACTTTGTT
Organism: Meconema thalassinum; assembly: GCA_946902985.2. Taxonomy (NCBI): domain Eukaryota; kingdom Metazoa; phylum Arthropoda; class Insecta; order Orthoptera; family Tettigoniidae; genus Meconema; species Meconema thalassinum. The sequence goes on from OX336389.2 coordinate 1,194,368,974, forward strand.
GAACTCTGTTTGCTACTTTTCATTCTAGTTTGTAATTATGAATGAGAAGTCAGTGACTTGTATGTTAACCGTTTAAGAGACAAGCTCTCTGTATTTTCACTTGTTATTTAACTGGTTTTTTTTCTCTCTATTTTGTTTTCTAGTTCTTACTATGAGGCTGCGTAACTGTTATACGAAGAAACCTAATGCTTCTCTACTCTGGTGCCTTTTTGACTGCTTTCTTCCATTGTCTGTTATCAGAGGCATTTAAACCAACATCGGCTTGGAAATAACGTGCTTACCCACAATACATAAGCTTGATCTCTATTTCACTTCAGAGTTCTGATTCGTACTGGATTTAAAACGTGAAAAATATGTTATTTATAATGATTTGGACACTTGCACCTGACTCAGATCTGGGAATAGCCGCTATAAATAAAGTAAGCTTCCTGTCTGGACATTTTGAATTTTCTGCTGAAACTATTATTATTTAATCGAGTTTAGGTGTATAGTGACCAAATATACCCTCAGTCTAATTTCTGTCTGTATGTAGGTTTGTTTGCTTGTCGCTTGTTATAGGTTGGCACCAAAACGACAGAAGTGAATGACATGAAAATTCGTATTTAATTAGAACGCACCCCTAGGATACAAATTATTTATCTAATACAAATATGTGGGGATAGAATTCAGAGGGCATATAAAATCTCGACAATTACACAACTGTGCTTCGAGACTATTATTTGACATGATGAGGCAAGTTGTGACAAGCATCCAGTGACTCCGCTGTTTTGAGAATATATTGAAGTGAAAAGTATAACTTTCTGACGTGGATATCTCACAACACAGTTCTTATGAAAGTGTCTTAATCAAGCATTAAATCATTCGCAAGATACCCGCCATTCACTTCGCACAAACCGTGAAATTACCTACTTTAGCTCTATCTCTGGCAGGATTGGGCAAGATCAATTCTCTACAGAACTAGTTGATGCGTTTTGCTCTTTCGCCCACACTTCACAGTTTGTTCTCAACAGAGAATTTGAGAACATTGAGTTTTTGCTGTAGGTTCCAACGTTAATAAACACTTCATTTTTCGCGGTTGAGTGTAATTTACTCCACTATGAGCTATTTATAGAGCAAGGCTTTCCTCCATTTTTCTGGTAAGGACTTTTATTTATTTTATCCGATGACGGGTACATGACCTCATTAACTGCCATCCTTTGCTCTGTGCACCCATCAACGAAACGAGCAATCAAATATTGTATTTCATAGTGTACAAGAAGAGTTATATTGCAGCAACGCTGTAACAATAAAGGCTCCCATGATGCTCTCCACATCCCGCATGAACGTTCATCCAATTAGGTCATTTCTCATATCCAGGCTGAGTGTATTGTGTAGGTGTGTGATTGTTTCATATAAATAATGGAGAGTACATTCGTCCATGAACTACGTGTGTCTGAACAAATTTGTTTCTTTTGAACAATACAGATATATTCAAAGGACGAACTTCATCTTATCAGAAGTTTATGGTACCAAAATCCTTGTAACGGCTAAATTTGTCGTTGGATATCGCTCTACAAGTTGGGCGATCATTTATAACGTTTCTACAGATATTACACTGAAGACTCCTTAAAACCACCTCATCGTTCTTATTTAGCATTGGCCTGCCTAGACAGACGACATACACTTTATTAATTTAGATTTACTGGGCGCCAGTTATCGTAAAGATAACACATTAAAATTTTATTTAGCCACGGCCGCTCCCTTCCTTGAGCCAAGATCTATCATCGGAGCGTAGGGCAATAAACTTGCTCTATGAGATACTCTTTGCATTCCAACTATCCTATATATTCAACTCCCAATGAACAAGACATTTTAACTAATACTGGATTATTTACAACAAAATTATTAATAACATTTCGAGCTGTGTACAATATGTGCATTAATATTCCCTAATTGCTGGGCAATATTGACTGTCTTCTCGCTAGCGCTGATCTTCTGTGTTGATAATAACTCGGACCACATACCTGGTGCCTTGTGGTTCAAAGTCCATCTCGTTGCTCTGCTTGTAGGCTAATTTGAGATCTTACGCCAACACGCGTTTATTGACCTTTGAAAACATATGTTTTCACTTTGCTAACTGTACTTCGTCTAGTTGCTGTGGTTGTTGTTGTTGATGCTGCTGCTGCTTGTTTCTGAGTTTGATCACCATGGTAAGCAAATTTGAACAAACCAGGCTAATTGAATTCACTAAGTCCCATCTTACTGAGGGACTGACAGAGTCTACGACTCACAAAGTCAATGAGTGAGTGCGTGATCGAATAAGTGAATGACAGAATAGAATCTATAGAATTGAATAGCCAGTGCTGAAGTCGCACTGGGCTTTTATACACTCTGAATGGTCCCGATGTTTCGCGGCATAAATTTGCCCGCGACCCATCAGACCAATTATAGCAAAGCATTTCTCAGTCCTCAAGCGACGCGTTACTTTCCCGAGCGGGAATACAGGCCCGCGTACTTCAAATATTCCCCTCAGAACCCGCTATTCCTCTCGTTGCGCATGTATATTTTCCGCCCAAATCTTTCCCCAAGCCCTTGTCTCCCGTCAGCTTGGCTTCGTTCCAGAAATACATTTTCTTGCAATATGTTGCTTCACCGTCCATAACTTCTTCCAACCATGCCCGTCCTGTCTTAACAATTTAACTAATAAAACAGCCCTAGACCTCTATAAAAACCCTGTTTCTTAATCTAAACACTTGACAATATTATATATGATTGTGGTAATGACGTGAATATGGTATGGCCCCTCCCTTGATATTAATGGGTGAATAAAACGATATAACTTTGATATTTCAATAATAATAATAATAATTACACAATGACTTTAATAATAATAATAATAATTTGTACCGTAATCAAGATTACGTTACAAAACGTCCCCATGGTTTCATAAAGAATGTAATGAATGATGAAATCACAAATCTTCCCTTTAAAACTTAACAGGAAATACACTGAATACACATATATGACCCTTCAATAAATACATAATGATTATACCCTTTACATTTTCCTTGATTGATCTGCACTCTTCTTGCAATGTTAAATTAAACATTCTGATTGTCCTGTGCAGTCATACAGGATTTACATGCTACATTTGTTCTTGTAGTCCCTTACAATAACAGAACGCAATATATTGCTTCTTGTTTCACGCAACACAAGTGATTTATCTCACTTCCACCAATTCCTTAGAGCCACGACACGACTCGAATTATAAACACACGGCAGTCTGCCCTTCTTGCTGCACTTGCTCTTTTCTATGATATTTCCTCAGATTGTAAATGTTATATGTACCTATGACACAATTTTCCTGATCTTTCAATAAGTAGGCATTCTTTCCTATCCCCTTGGAAACGACATAAGGTCCAGTAAACAATAAAAAGAGCTTTGACATTTTCCCTTCCAATGCACAAGATGGCAACGGCTTACGTAACAATCGTTGCTACAAACTTCCATGTACTTCCTACCTCTCAACAAAACACTGACTAGTCTCGATAACATCACATGAGTCAACAATTCATACCTGAAATAACTACCTAGTGTCCTACCTAATTTCCTCACTAACGTTGAGCAACTACTACTAAAATCTACTGTTGAGAACCACTTCCGCCCCTGAAAACGTTGAACTAAATCCTCCACTGCTTCAGTTCTCAGCTGGTCGCTTTCGACCCTAGTATTTAACATTCTGCCGTCTATGCATAGTCTCACTGAATTGTCTTTCTTGGCTACTACAACTAATGGATTTAAACAATGGCTAGCTGAAGGCTCAATTATGTCGTTTTCCAACATTAATTCTATCTGTTGTTCAACGGCTTTCATATATTTAGTTGCAACAGGATACCTCAGCCCTACGAAACTACTTGTGACTTTAACGACAAAACTATGCTCATATAAGTGTGTTGCTCCGGATTTTGTGCTGAAAATTTCCTTATATTTTATTAATACCTCATGTAACGGATGACCTTGCACCTCATCCAGCTTACACTGTGACAATGCATCATGGATCTTACTCTCAAGTTCAGACTCCATTGCAACCTGACACACCTTAAAAACTTTGCTCTCACTAGCATCTCCATGGTCTACCTCATTTACTTCAGGAAACTCATCACTCACAACCACGTTGCTTTCTTCCTCAAACATACACACTTTCATCTGTTTGTCAGTCTTAAACACCTTATACGTAAACTGAACTTCTTTATCCTGCCAAAATAAACATATCCGGCCAAAATGAAAATCTAATTTAACTTGATGTAATGATAACCATTCTGCACCGAGAATCACCGGATATACTAAATTTGGAACTGCCAAACAGGGCTGAAATTTAACTAACTCACTAATGTTAATTGGAACTGCGACTTGCTTAGATATTTTCTGAGACCTACTACCTACAACTGTGACAATGAAAGTGGACTTAACTGGAATTATATCAACATGAATACCTTCTCTCATTACATCTTCCAAAAATCTTAAATTTATACAAGAGTTTTCGCTTCCACTGTCCAATAAAACATCAACTTCTTTACCCCACACATTAAGTTTAATTACTGGTGACATAATCTCATTCTCAACATTGTCTAAATTTCCACCATTTAGGTCATAAAGCAGTTCTTCTCTAACATCTATATTAAAATCTCCTAAATACTCAATATTCCTGGGACATTGAACTGCAATCACTTCGGGCTGTCTGTTGACCTCACTGCAACCCGTTATTCGTTTAAATTCGGCCTACCTGCCTCTGGTGTAGATTGTTGTTGTTGTTGTTGACCTGTACGTCTGTCTGGCCTAGTACCTCCCCCTACTCTGTTCAAACTCTCGTTCCTCGTATTTGGTGTGCGTTCCCCATTGTCAAGTCGTCTTTCGTAATTCGCATTCCTGCCTTGTTCTCTTCCCCTCTCTCTCTCACTTTGTACGAAATTATCTCTTCTACTTATTGGCTTGCGTTCGGTCCTACTATTTTCAAGAGAGTCAAAGTTTTCCAATAGCTTCTCGAATCCGTCAATAGTAGTAATATTCTGCATGAAGAATGCTTCTTTAATTATATCTGGAAAATGCCTTAATAATGTTTTAATTACCTGTGATTCAGTCTCTAAACCTTCTAAATTCTGGCATATAAGTACATGCGCTAAGAAATACTCTGTGTTCGAAACAACATCTCTCCTTTGGTACTTTCCAAAAATAATGTTACATCTTTCTCTTTCTTGCACATTTTCATTCCAGTACTTGGCTATGAACTTCTCTTTAAATTTTCTAAAACTAGTCATCTGGTATTTATACACACTGAACCATGACCTTGAATCCCTAACAAAGGATTTATCTAGCATCTCAAGTACTTGTTCCCATTGAACGATCCCCTCTTCTAAATCTTAAGCGAACTTCTTTTCTACTGTTTTTAAGAATTCCATTGGGTCATATGCCTTGCCTGTGAATACTGGAAAATCTGCCTCTTTAGTTAGAAATCTACTTAAATTTCCTAATTGTACACTACCGCTATTTGTTGCTATTTGCTTCTGACATCTCTGTAATTTCTCCTCCATTTTATCTGTTTTACTCGCTACTTGTTCACTGATACTGTTAAATTTACTGTTAACCTCTTCCCTAATTTCTTGATTATCGCTCTCTACTTTATTTTCTAAATTACCTATTTTAGCAATATTATTATCACACTTGACCTTCATACTGTTGACTTCTCCTTCTAAGTCAACCCTAACCTTACTACATTTAATTGTCACTTCCTCATCAATTTTGTCAACTCGCTCCGACACTTGTTGCATTCTGGCTTCAACCTTAAGTGACCATGATTCCTCTACCTCAGTAATCCTGTTTTCTAACTTATTGTGAAATTCTCGGCCTACTTCTTTAATTTGTCTATTGAAGTTCTCTGTGGCTTCATCAAACCTCTTACCTTGTTCATCTAGCTTCTTACTCTGCTCAGTGAACTTAAGATCTATTGCTTTTTCTAATTGATGGCTACGCACGTCAAATTTCTTACTCTGTTCCACTAACTTCTTACTCTGTTCAGTTATGAGCATCGTCAGGTTTCGAAGCCAGGAAGGATTCTCCCCCTCATTACTCTGGATGTTTGTAGCCCCGTCTTGTTTATTTTCCTCAGTTTCCTGATTTTCGCTTATTTTTGACATCTCATCATTGGTACCCTGCACATCTAATTTCGACATTTTAACTGATCTTATAATACTACGGTTTCTCAAATGTATATTCCCCAAATTATCCCTGTTACTCATTACCCAAAAAACAACTCATCAAAAGAACACTCCTAATTTATAACCGTAGTTCCCTAACTTGATACAGCCTATGCCTCTTTATTGAAAAACTCGGAATGAATGCAAAGAGTACTCGTTTATATCGTACATGAAAACAACTTTAAACTTTAACATACTTGAAATAAACTGGATTTATACATAATATCCATTCACTACAGTACGATATTTCGTAGCCCCACATTGGTTGTGCCATTTGTAACGGCTAAATTTGTCGTTGGATATCGCTCTACAAGTTGGGCGATCATTTATAACGTTTCTACAGATATTGCACTCAAGACTCCTTAAAACCACCTCATCGTTCTTATTTAGCATTGGCCTGTCTAGACAGACGACATACACTTTATTAATTTAGATTTACTGGGCGCCAGTTATCGTAAAGATAACACATTAAAATTTTATTTAGCCACGGCCGCTCCCTTCCTTGAGCCAAGATCTATCATCGGAGCGTAGGGCAATAAACTTGCTCTATGAGATACTCTTTGCATTCCAACTATCCTATATATTCAACTCCCAATGAACAAGACATTTTAACTAATACTGGATTATTTACAACAAAATTATTAATAACATTTCGAGCTGTGTACAATATGTGCATTAATATTCCCTAATTGCTGGGCAATATTGACTGTCTTCTCGCTAGCGCTGATCTTCTGTGTTGATAATAACTCGGACCACATACCTGGTGCCTTGTGGTTCAAAGTCCATCTCGTTGCTCTGCTTGTAGGCTAATTTGAGATCTTACGCCAACACGCGTTTATTGACCTTTGAAAACATATGTTTTCACTTTGCTAACTGTACTTCGTCTAGTTGCTGTGGTTGTTGTTGTTGATGCTGCTGCTGCTTGTTTCTGAGTTTGATCACCATGGTAAGCAAATTTGAACAAACCAGGCTAATTGAATTCACTAAGTCCCATCTTACTGAGGGACTGACAGAGTCTACGACTCACAAAGTCAATGAGTGAGTGCGTGATCGAATAAGTGAATGACAGAATAGAATCTATAGAATTGAATAGCCAGTGCTGAAGTCGTGCTGGGCTTTTATACACTCTGAATGGTCCCGATGTTTCGCGGCATAAATTTGCCCGCGACCCATCAGACCAATTATAGCAAAGCATTTCTCAGTCCTCAAGCGACGCGTTACTTTCCCGAGCGGGAATACAGGCCCGCGTACTTCAAATATTCCCCTCAGAACCCGCTATTCCTCTCGTTGCGCATGTATATTTTCCGCCCAAATCTTTCTCCAAGCCCTTGTCTCCCGTCAGCTTGGCTTCGTTCCAGAAATACATTTTCTTGCAATATGTTGCTTCACCGTCCATAACTTCTTCCAACCATGCCCGTCCTGTCTTTACAATTTAACTAATAAAACAGCCCTAGACCTCTATAAAAACCCTGTTTCTTAATCTAAACACTTGACAATATTATATATGATTATGATAATGACGTGAATATGGTATGGCCCCTCCCTTGATATTAATGGGTGAATAAAACGATATAACTTTGATATTTCAATAATAATAAAAATAATAATTACACAATGACTTTAATAATAATAATAATAATAATTTGTACCGTAATCAAGATTACGTTACATCCTCTTCATACTGGTATTCCACAAGATTAAAATAAATCTAGGCTCTTCATAGACAAATGTCTGTGAATTTCTGAATATTACGGTCTGTATGTGGTCAACCAAAAACACAAATGTCATGCATGTTTCCGCAAATAGTGGTAGTGGTGGGTGTTGTGGTTTTAAGTGGCGAAAAGCTGAGATCGAGATACATTAATTTGATTGATGGAAATCATCATTTCACTCCGAGATATTACTTACTAAGATTAATCCGAGAAGGCGTACAAATAACGCATATTTACCTCCTATGGCCTGATGGCATGGCAGCAAGGGACTTTTACGACTATATTTGAATTGGAATTCTCAAGCGTTGTGCTCTCCAACCATCTCTAAATAATCAAAATAATCAAAATAACAGATCTGGTTTAAAAGTTTATCTTACAAGGGGACCCTACGGCAATCGGATTTTTGTCCTGCTCCGCGTCCTGCTCTCGAACACTATATCTTTACTGGATATGAAGCGCTCGGAAAACTTCGAAGTCGATTTTCTCGAGAATTTATGAATATGGCATTGAACGGCTTTGGGAAATTATTGTTCGAGTTCTGAACTTTACGTACGCGAAGCGGGAAAAATTACAAAAATCCGATTGCCGTAGGGTCCTCTTGTTAGGTTTAGAATACAAATAAAATAAGTGACTTATGGATTTTGATAAATTTTAATTAAACTAAAAGATACAAATTATTTCACATAGAGGTAACTACATGTATGTGTTTTATCACAATGAAGTTGAGAATAAAATGTTATTAATATATTGCATATATTGTAACGTTTACACATGTTGTTTATTCTATTGTAATTGCAACTATCCTACAAGTTTCAAGGAGATTGGTTGAAAATTATGGCATGAGTAGCATTTTAAAAGATGAAAAATGGTGGAAAGAAATATTTCTGAGAAAAATTAGATTGAAAATTTAGAGATGAGGTAAAGGCTCGGCAAATAGGGTGGGATTTAGGCATCCAGGTCTTAATCCAAAAGCAGGTCATCTATTAGAGAGTGCATAAGTTCAAAGTCACATGGCGAGGCCCTATCCAAAAGACAATGAATTGTTAAAAAATATGTACCGGAATATTTGTTTAATGTTTTGAACCCTTCGTTGCCTATACAAACTTTTATTTGTAGCTGTTCAGTCTGTCAACATGAATTTGCCCAATGACTGGGCGGGGTACAATGTATATAATATGTAAACAACAGGCCTGAAAAAAAATACGTATTTGAGTTAATTATCACTATTATAATGGGGCAATTGAGGATTACACGTTTCGACCTTCAGGCGGCCAACATCAGATCCTGATCACTGTGTTTAGGTTCAAATTATGCACTAATATATTTTAACTATTATTTTAGCGTGTATTTGGTGTTTATAATACTATTCGCAATTTGAATCTCGTTATACGGTTGGTTAATGGTTTTGTGGATTACGTGTATAATGGTATATATGCACGTGCAAGCAATTTACAATAACACAATATAATACATAAATAAAATTAACAAGAAATAGCATGCACTAGAATTCTATTTGTATGTTTACTTATCTCGGTAGAGTTATTGCCGTTCAGCAGTTGTCTTGCACCAGCCTCACCTCTACTGGTGAGACAAGAGCCGGAAACAGTTTAGTTTGAATAACGTTATGCGCGACATCTGTTATCGAACGTTGTAACTGGACTGAACTGACTGAGGTTGGAATGACTTAAGAAAAATATACTGTATGTTAGAAATTTTGGAACTGTTTTCATTACTACTGCATGCCATTTAAGCCATCTCCCACAGCGTACGCACCTGCCCATTTAGCAGCAAAGGGGAAAGCTCTCGACATTAAAGACTCCATAGAAATATATCTAGCTAAGAAAGAAAATCCAGCGAATCTGAACAAACACGTGTTTTTAGAAAGGTCACCACTTTTCGCGCTGCTAAATAAAATAAATCTACACTCGTAAAAATGAGGCAATGAATGCATACAGGAAGGGATAAATTGGGAAGTATGTTATAGGAGGAGGATACACCATGTGTCGATTTTCAACAAACCAAGACCTGGATCTAGATAGTATTGCCGGGTCCTATAACCGTCCAATAGACCGGTCAGCTAGGAATATCATAAAACAATAACAACGATAAAAACAATAAAACTCAAAGCATCATTAAAGAAAAAATAGATAATGAGGGCTTGTTGTTTGAGTCTTCAGTCTTTCGATTGGTTTGATGTAGCTCTCCATGCTTCCCTGTCCTGAGCTAATCGTTTCATCTCTACGTAGCTACCACACCCTACATCCGAAGCAATCTGTTTAACATATTCTAACCTTGGTCTACCTCTACTGTTCCTATCCTCGACCCTTCCTTCTATAACTAAGTTTGTTATTCCTGGGTGTCTTAGTATGTGTCCTACCAACCTATCTCTTCTCTTCGTTAGCAGTCGCCAGAAACCTCTCTCCTCTCCCACTCATCTTAATACCTCTTCATTCGTAACCCTATCTACCCATCTGATCTTCATAATTCTCCTGTAACACCACATTTCAAACGCTTCAATTCTCCTCTTTTCTGCTGCTCCAACAGTCCAAGTTTCACATCCATAGAGTGCCACGCTCCAGACAAAGACCTTCAAACATGACTTCCTAATATCTAAATCTATATTCGATGTCAACAGATTCCTTTTCCGTAGATATTCTTTCCTTGCCTGTGCTAACCTACGTTTTATATCCTCTTTGCTTCGTCCATCACGGGTTATTTTGCTTCCTAAGTAACAGAAGTCACCTACTTCCTTTAGCCTTTCACCTGCCAATTCGACATTCATGAGGGGTTTCTTTTTCCTTTCGACTGCATTCCATTATTTTTGTTTTACATTTATCAATTTTCATCATGAATTCTTTCCTCAAGACAGAATCCATACCATTTAAAAACTCATTGAAATCCTCTGGTGTGTCAGCTAAGTTGACGACGATGTCAACAGCATATCTCAGAGTTGAAATTATTTCTCCTTGAATTAGTCCTACCTTGAATTTCCTACTTTGAATTTTTCTCCAATTTCCTTCATTGCTTCTTCAATGTGTAAATTGAAAAGTATGGGTGATAAGTTGCAGCCTTGCCTTACACCTTTCTGAATACCAGCTTCTCTCTCATATCCTTCCGCTCGAATAACTGCTGTCTGGTTTCTGAATAGATTGTAGAGCATCCTCCTATCCATGTACACTATTCCAATCGTTTTGAAAATGTCTAACAACCTACTCCAATCAACGTTATCGAAATTCTATGCTAGGTCTACAAATGCCATGAACGTTCTCTTAGCCATCCTTATTCTTTCTCCTATGACTTAGTCGTAACTAAAGCCGACAAGGGGAACACGACAGTAATCATGAATACAGCCCAATACGTGAATAAAACTGTTGAATTCATAATTAATGATAACGTTTTAAGGAAGATAGGGAAATATCCTACAGATATATTTCAAAACCAGATCGAAAATGCGCTAAATAAAATAGAGTAGCCTACGCTCTCAAGAAATCAGAGAAAATTAATATTATAGACACGAAACCACAGTTACCGTCACTGAGGGTATGAGCTTATTTAAATTGGGTGGGGAATAAACATTATCTACTCACCTAAGATTCACAAGGACACTTGCCCCATTAGACGAATTGCGAATTCTCGCGGCGCGCCAGCCTACAAACTAAGTAAAGTGATACTAATCATTCTGAAGGATATGTTACTTATCAAGAACGGCGTCTCAGTAAAGAACACAATCGAATTAGTCAATTAAATAGAGCCCATAAACATAAGCCGATCATGAAAATGATTTCATTCGACATAACGATTATGCACACAAACATACCGGTAAATGAAGCAATAAGGGTAATAGAGAACAATCTAAAAGATAATAACTCAGAAAAAGAAACAGAAGATATAGTTGAATTCCTTAAGACTCAACCAGAACGTGCTTCAATATCAAGGCAAAATATACGAACAATCAACAGGCCTATCTATGAGATCACCACTTAGTAGCCTAGTTGCCAAAGTGTTTATTAATAGCCTAGAGTGCAAATTCCTCGAAAGAAATTGCTCCCAGGGTGTTCGCATTCGCGAAGGTTCAAAGTAGTGAGCTTAGCTTATTTTTGACATTTGATAATTCACTTCTGATTATTGTCTGTCCCTCGTCTTGCGTCCTCCACCACTCAAGCAAAATATGATTAATCAAAGTACAATATATTAATTTCGCATCAATATTAAACATAACTTACTTATCGTCCCCCGTTTTCTGTTGTCGCTTATGTAGCAAACTTGTTCGTATTTACCTAATTTGTAAACTCACTGCTTAGTTTTTCTTTTAATGTTCATTTCTTAACTTATTTACTGTAAATTGTAAAGCTGCTTTACTCTGGCAAGGATTTGAGGCATTTCATTAAAAGTGCAGCAGTCTTGCTTGTCTGGTTGCTGTCCACCGACTTACTACAATGTACAACATGGCGCAGAAGCCTAGCACACTTTGATTTGTGACAGTCCTGGCTGTCTTTCATTGGTAGATGGCGTCCACACTACCTCACCTGCTGTTCACATGATGCGGCTCCAGAAGGTTCTACAGTGACGTGTGGAGTTTCTGCGTCACGCCTTCCAAACCACTATATTACAGTATGTAGACTAGGGACAACTCACTTCGCTACCTTCGTCTCTTCTGCTCCGCCCGTCTTGGGCTTTCTCCGTTCATCAAAGACTCTACTCCACCAGCCATGTGACTGGTAACTAATCCCCTATAAAGTCTTAAGACTCCCACAGACCGGAGCGATCGCGGTGACGGCGGCGCCGTGGTGACGATCATGATGGCGATCAGGTCTTTTCACACCCAGGCGCGCGGTGGTAGCGATCGGTTTGGAAAATCGTGTACGTCGAGGATGCATCGGTTATCTCAACTGGAGGAAGAAGCGTTAATGTTGGCAGACGTAGTTGATGATGAGGAGCAGCAGTAAGTAAGGTAATTATTCCTTTCATTGAGTACAATTAGAGAAATGTGAGAAGTATTTACAAATCATACAAATCACAAATAATATATACTGTATTAATTAATATATTTTTCATAAAAGGACGTAAGAGAACATGGATTCACGACCGGAATCTGCTTCGTGAGCATCAAGGAGAAATTCACACTTTATACCGGCAAGTGCGACAACATGGAGAACGATTCTACATTCACTTTCGGATGCCAATGGAATGCTTTGATGATCTACCGGTCTATATCTTTATAGTCAGGATGCGACAAATCAAAATAATATGTTATGCAATTTCACTTCTTCAATGGGTTGCTCTGCTGTCGCTGTCACACTCATTGTCATGCCAACACACAGTGACGCGGGCAGCGGTCAAGCTGCATCTGATCGCCACCGCGTAGTAGAACGCTGCATTGTCCTGAACGCTACCCACGTGATCACTGCCTGTCTGAAATCTTCTATTTAATTCTGCAGGAAGTATTTGACCGCCACCGCGATCGCTCCGGTGTGTATGAGCCTTTAATCAGCCTACAAGGCAAATTTTAAAATGTTCTTTAAAACTCCGCACTTTCTTCAGCCAGCCAGAAATGTACATCTACTGCAAGACGAAGATAAGTAACCAACCATGAACTTTTTGAACCAATCTTGAAAATTTCCACAAACTTGTGATGTCAAAAGTGAAATAGGACATACGAGTATAATTAAAGCTTACTTACCACTTAATGGATAAGCGGCTGATTATGGCGACACAAATATGATTGCCTATATCGGTATTAATACTGTACATTTTTTAATAATTTAGTTCATCAAATTTTGAGTTATTGGAAGGCAGATTCGAACACGTTACAATGACAAAGAAATTATATTAAACACAACAAACACTCATGCGAACACATGTATGAAAACAACCGTAGGCTCACTAGCATGGAAACAGACCTATAGCTGTGCAAACTGAAATTGGGTCAATCGCACGCCGAATAATGACACTAAGAGCTTTTTTACTTGCATAAGGGACATCAGCCACCCTACGTTATCCAGTTGCTTCATTGCAGTTATTCGTGTTTTAAGGCATCATTACTCTCTTTTATCTGCAAACTTTTAAGGCATCAACGCCTACAGTAATTATAGCCTATTTTCTTCATATGAAAAAATAGGCTTATGAGATCAACTTTTGTCCGTGTAGGTGTGTGTGTGTCTTCTCTAATAAAATCTAAACAGCTGGAGAGATTTTCATGATACACGGTAAGATCATAGTAATATTTTATCCGATCCCTACCGTGCCCTTCAAATTTAAATGCGTTTCACCAATCTAACACGATGACTGCACGAAGTATTTAGCCGTCATTCTATATCTCCGAAATTATTACTGATACTCTGAAATTGTGTATGGGGATAGAGAATACTAAGGTAAGTTCAGTTATGTGATAATGTAAAACATGTTACATACAAAACCAACATGTTGACCAAGCGAAGTTTAACTTTTTAAATGGAATTTGCTCGAGAATTAATTAACCATGTGCAGTAAAACTTCACACCCTATAGGTTTAAATGAAATTTGATCTACTGGCATGGAATTGAATTGTTCTCATACAAGTAAGATGGTGGCTGTGCGAAATATTTAACCGGCATTCTCTAGCTCCGAAACTATTACAAATATCACCCTGAAATTTTGTATGGTGATAGAGAATACTAATATAGGCTACGTTCAGATATGTGACGTTCGAAAACATGTTAGGTTAAAAACCAACATGGTGGCCGAGCAAAAATTAAAATATGTAAGTGGCTTTTTCTCGAGAATTAATCAACCTATCGTAGTAAAATTTGGTACGATAAAGATTCGTAAGATTCAATCTACCGGCATATAATTCAAAACACGTTTCCATTAAGGCAAGATGGCGGCTGTGTGAAATTTTAAAATTAAATTTTTATTATGTGTGTCTTAATTATGCGATCGATGTGAACGATAGGCAATAATCTTCATGTAATGGTACATGACTATGGCCTACATATTGAACCCTTATTGATCTTCGATAAGTAAGTATTCATATTTATTATTATTATTACTACGGCCCAGGCAGCACATAAGGAAGTCGACTTGGATATTAGGGAGGCCAGCATTTCGTAATGATTGCAACAGAAGCTGAGTTGGTAGCTATTCCTGGGGGACGGCCAGAATTAGTCGAGTTCAAGGCCAAATTGTGCAACTACTGTACCAAAATTGGAGACATAAAGGAAGAATCACGAGGTCCTCTCAACGAACATACGATTGAATCAGCCAATCGCAAGAGACCAAGCCGTGACCACGAGGTGGACGGCGTCAGTAGTAAAAAGCGCGCGGAAGTGTGTATCTAAGGAACCGCCGAACGGATTAATCTCCGCTCGAGTAATTTGAGACGTTGGATTTATTTGGAGAAGAATGACACTAGCCCCATCTTTGTGAGACAAAAACTCTGGAAGTTTTTATCCGACTCCACCCCACTCCTCCGCCCTTGTCAGTTTCTCATAAATAGTCTGGCCTGACGCCAATCTAAGTAATTAACGTGTGGAGCCTTCAGAGGCATACTCCACGCCAGTTTGAAGTGTGATTTTGACGCTCGAATTAATCTAAGTAATTAACGTGTGGAGCCTTCAGAGGCATACTCCACGCCAGTTTGAAGTGTGATTTTGACGCTCGAATTTATCTAAGTAATTAACGTGTGGAGCCTTCAGAGGCATACTCCACGCCAGTTTGAAGTGTGATTTTGACGCTCGAATTAATCTAAGCAATTAACGTGTGGAGCCTTCAGAGGCATACTCCACGCCAGTTTGAAGTGTGATTTTTGACGCCAATCTAAGTACAATTCTTGTGGAGCCTTCAGAGGCATACTCCACGCCAGTTTGAAGTGTGATTTTTACGCTCTAAAATCAGTGAAGCTAATTTATTTTCTGAGCTCTGGGAAGCTAAAGTCGCAGCGTTTGCAGTATCGAATTTTAAAAGCTATAATACATTTTGTTCTAAAATCAACTAAATTGTGTGATCTAAATATTTCACGCCAGCGCGTGATAAACTGTAACATTCTTTTAAAGACGACGAGTTCAACTTTAAGGGGGAAGTATCATATCACCCTAATTAGCGCTTACCAGAACCGAAGTCCAAGACGGGACGGAAATACCGGACGAGATAGCGACTGCGAGTGCAGCCAGGATTTTGAACTTGTTAACGAGCCAGTGGCGCGGACTCGAGATGTATATTTTATGTATAAATTGTGTGTATTGTATGTGTGTTTTTATAGTGCGTATGTGCGATATAATTAGGGCCAGTCTTCGCTATTAATCGCAGTAGGACAATTGTGGGTGAACTGAGTAGCCTGCAAGCGATTATAGATAGGCAAATATTTAACATTGAACTTTTCTGCCAAGGAGTCGAGACCAAGATGATCAGCACGTGGTTTGAAGTTGGGATGAGCTTCAAGAAATCAACGCAGACGACTACTATGGAGTGCTAAATTGTCCATAGGGCAATGGGTTGAGGAGGATGTCCTTAGTCCTACATGCAGAAGCGGTGATGTACTAAAATTGGATTATTTCAATTATGTAGTTAGATTTGGCCGGGGAACTTTGTAAATAGTCTTGTTTTTCTTTCTTGTTTTATAGCTGTTTTTTCTTGTACCGACACTATATGTTTAAATGTCCGTTGGCGCGTGGCCAATGTGTTTGTTGATATTTAGATTTTTTTTTCTTGAGTCATGTGTAATGTACGCGGCGTGCGTGCGTGATTTTTATCCTTGCAATTGCGGAACCCGTTACATTCGATAAATGGTGCTTTATTAACGTTAATATTTGAAATAGGAATGGGAGGAAATGATTGTAAAACATTTTGCTGAACAGGTTATTATTCATGTTAGGGTAGCCGAGTGCACCAACTTAAAAGTAATTGTAGAACACCTTCGTTCTAATTTGATAGATTTTTCTTGAGTCCTTTTCAGGTGACTAGTCACGGCATAGAACGATGGCGCCAGCATGTGGATATTATTTGTGTCTTTTATTTCAGGGTCTGTCACAACCCATACGTGTGATTAAGTGTGTGTTGATGTGTCTAGTGTGTGTTGATTCTACGTGAGGAGGGGGTAGTTGTCCTACCGCCCTTATATATTTTTGCTGCTGTTGTATTTTAGATGGAAAGACAGAGTGCTCTTGGGAGACTGCTGATTCTTGTCCATATGTTTTTCTGACACACACGTATTATTGTGCTTTGGGGCACATTTCTTCGAGGTTCGACCCCATGTTCTGGGAGGTCGAGGTTATTGACACGTGGGTTGACAGACATGCAGAGTTCCACAAACCGCCCGTTTTGCCTGTGACTTATTTTGATAGTCAGTCCTATTTGTCCGACTGAACCCTGTAAGCTTTCATGCAGCAAACCTGTTCATTGTGATGGCTAATTTTTAAGCCATAATTAATTGGGGAGTTCGCCATGTGTGTAACGGATTGTTGTACCTTGTATGGATAAGAATTTGTGATTAACGTAAATGTTGGCTGTTTGCCTATTGCTTTGTTGATGACTCGATTTCATGTAATTTTGTTTGTCACACCCGTGTGGTGTAGTGGTAGAGTATTTGTAAATTTTGACAGCGGTCATTTGAGTATTTTTCTATTGGTCACGTGTTAATGTACTTGTGTTGATTTGTATGAGAAGTCCTAAGTTTTTAGGCAGTAAATGTTGCTACGGCAATTCAAGTCCAATTTCACACAGAAATTTTGTGTTTGTTTATAGTAGATTTAGGAAGTGTCGGTTTAATTTAAGTATTGTAGTTGTGTTCCCTTGTGTCGGTCTAGCTCTAGGAAATGCGGATTCGTTGTTTGAAGGGTCATTCTGGATGATAACGAATCACTCATTCAAAGTACACATCGTGATGCATGTAGAACGGCGTACGCACTTATATGGTCACTTTTGCATCTTTTATTTAAGGACACTTGGTCCAGGTAATTAATCTCTCCAGAGATATCGCCTAAGTTTTTGGCATTTTTATTAAGCGGGAGTCAATTGGGAGTTTTTTTTGTTGTTAATTGTTTATGTAAATATGGTGATTTGTTATTAAATTCAGTTGTTTTAACCCTGGCTTCACTCTTTCCTGCATGTTATTTTGTTATATGTTACCCTGCAAGTTAATGAAGCGCCCTGACAGCAACTTACGAATATGACCTGTTACGCCCCGAATCTGAGTCTCATATGCTTCTTTGCAAGGGTTCATAAAACAAAAATGGCTGCCCAAGTGGGGATTGTTGTTGTTGTTGCTTCGCTGATCTCATATTTATTTCGTTGAGAAATGATGCCAGGTCAAGCGGACATGTAAATTCAGTAAATGGAGGCGATGTTGTACCGCCATGTGCATTAGTAAAATCACTGAGTTCCTAAAGTTAGAAATATTGAACAAGGTTAGAATTTGATTTGGTATTTGTTATAAACTTGTTCTGGCGCCCACATTAAAATTAGAAATTTGCATTATTAATGAACTCAGTCAAAGCAGGAAGATGTTGCCTTATATTTGACATTTAATTGACTTCGGTTAATTGGTGTTTCGTAAATTCTGTTGGTTAGGAATTTAAAAGCAGATCACTAGGGGTTATTTTGTTGTTTGGGAATAAGTGTCATTGTATTCAGTAAATTTTGTTACTGAAATTTTCATTAAATTAGAGCCAGTAATATTTAAATGTGTGACATGTATGTGCGTATAGGGCTGAATCCTTAGCCCATAACCCTGTTTTTCTCTGAATATATTTTGTGTGTGATATGGCGAGTGTTGATGAGATAAAGGCATTGTTAGAACAGGTGTCGATCCAAATGTCCGCGAAAACGGAAGAACAATTAAAAGAACAATTAGAAGCTCAGCGTGAGCATAGTGAAAAACAATTAGAACAAATGTCCGTAAAGACGGAAGAACAATTAAAAGAACAATTAGAAGCTCAGCGTGAGCATAGTGAAAAACAATTACTTGATATGAGCGGTAACATTTCGGTCCAGTTAGACGTCCAGAAATTAGACACTGACAAACAATTCAATGAACTAAACCACAAATTGTCACAACAGGCGGTAACACAAACCGAACAGTTAGGAAAAATCACAAATGATATTAATCAGAGCGTTCAAAAAGTAGAGAAACTGGCAGGCGAGGTTGCGGAAAACAACATCAAACAGTTAGGCGAAATGAAGAAATTGGAGGCGAAATTTGATAACAAATTAGTACAATTTGACGAGATGGTGGCAGATAAACTCAAGCAGATAGAGGCAGCATGTGTCAGTAACACCGCGGGAGTGAAGAAGACCCAAGAGAAACTACAGCAGCAAATTAATTCGGTAGATAACAACGTGCTGGAGTTAATAAAGGAAATAGATAAAGTCGAAGTTAAGGCTGAAACCGAGCGGATACACTTGCGGGAAAATTTAGAGGAGCAATTAGGCAGAACACAAGAGATCATAAGAAAAGAGATGGAAGGCCAGCTAATAAACACACAAGAGGTCATAAGACAAGAAGTAGGGGAGCAGCTCGTCAAAACTCAGGATAATTTGGAAGAACAACTAGTGAAAACGCAGGAACGGATACGTGAAGAGCTAGAGAAAAATCAGGAGAGGAACGAGGAGAAAATAAATAGCTTAAAAAGTAGGATCCGGCGAGATTGGGACCAGCAGGCTCATGCGAATAAGGAAGACAGGCTGGCAGTTTTAAAGCGAATGCAGGCACTGGAGGAAAATATGAAGTCGAAATTACAGGAACATTCAGAATTAATCATAAAAAACGAGATTAGATCGTTAGAGAATGCGACGTTATTTTCAAACGAAAATATTCCGGAAAAGCAAACAAGTATTGGAAGTCCGGCAGGTTCGAAGTTGGCTGAGGACACGAGTCGGGGTCAAAGTCCCAGACTAACGACTAATGCATTCCAGCAGTACAGGGGGGAGACTTCAACTCCGCAACCGAACTTGGCACCAGCCCAAGTCATCCAAGTCATTCGGGGTAATGATTTTAAGCCCGATAAGTTTAAAGAACATTCAGGAACCACTCCCAAAGCATTTCTACGGCAATTAACTGACTACTTTAATGACCAACACATCGGCCCGGAGAAACAATTAAGATTGGTGGAGAAATTTTTAGAAGGACCTAGCCTGACCTGGTTTTTAAGTTTCAAGTACACGTTTACAGACATGGCTCAATTCCGCGAAGCGTTTTTGAAGAAGTTTTGGAGTCCTTCGTTACAGCAAGGGTTAAGAATGGACCTGTACACGCGCAAATACCACAGTACACATCCAACCCGTTTTTCAGAATTCTTCAGTCAGCAATTGGTAAAATTCAGGGATTTTGATGACCCGCCTAGCGAGCCGAATATGGTTCTAACCATCGGAAAACAACTCCCAATGCATATCCAACAATTATTAGTCGCAGGAAATATTCAGACCGCAGTCCAAGCCGAAGAATTACTCAGACACTTAGATGAGACGAGTATGGTAAGCCCACAGACAGGAAGAAGGAATTTGGAATGTGTCAACACGGCAGAGGTAGTTCAGGGACTCCAAAATAACCACGGCCAGGGGAACCAAAGTAAGACACAGTCCACGGGGACACAGTTCACGCCAAGAAGACAAGATTTTGACGGCCGAAACCAGTTCCATAACAACAATCAGAATTATCAGAATAACCGCGGGAGATATCATCAGAATAACCAAAATCAAAACAATCAGTGGACGTACCAGCGGGAATACACGAATTGGAGGGGAAACCAGAGACAAGGTAGACCTTACCAAAGAAATGGAGATGGTAGATGGAGTAACGGCAGGGACTATCGCCAAGAAAACAGAGGAGATTATAGGAATAACTGGGACGAACGATATATTGAATCCCGTAAATACTTGGATCAATTAAGTAATGAAGAAGCGGAGAAGGAGAAGTGGGGGCGTGCCATGGCAAACAGACAGAGCCCAGACAACCATCAAGGAGAGGGGGCAGAGAGTTTACTGAGGCAACAGGAGCGACAGAATGATAACCGGCGAAACACATCTAAGGGGGCCCGGGATAAAAAAAAAACCAAATGAACTGAAAGGAGACAGGCTAAAAACGGAGATCGCCAGGGAGCAAGAAGAGATGATAGTGGCCAATATAGAAGAGTGGGTAGCATTCCCAGACGACTGCCTGGAGGAAGTGGTGAAGAACCGTGAGAATGTTATCAGACAGCTACCAATTATTTACGCGCATATTGGAGGTATGAGGGTGAGATGTTTGATTGATACAGGTAGCCAGGTGAGCTTAGTCACTGAAATTTTGATAAAAGAAATAGCAAGAAAACAGACTGTTCCTATTATGCCGGTACCGCTAATGAAAGTCAGAGGTGTCATTCCTGACAAAACTATGAATTGTAAACAGCAAGCATTTCTAGATCTGGAAATATTGAACCATACTTTTTCACAAACATTCATTGTTATTCCAAAGATGAACTACAATATAATTTTAGGAGCCAACTTCATCTGCGATTTTCATGCTGTAATTGATTTACATAACAACACTGTAAGCTTCAAACAAGTAGAAGGATTGGATCATGTGGGTTTAAATATGGAAGAGAATCCGCTGGAGAGAGAGGCCAATACTTGGGTTGTTGAGGAATGCACTAATGAGGCCGGAGATAAGATCTTGAGGGGAGAGCAAGTCAACCAGACAGCAGTGCTAGAAATGGACAGCCGAGATATTTCGCAGGAACTTTGGGTGCATTTGGCGGAAGAAGAAATGGGCGGAACCAAATTCGAAATTCTACTTCAGGAGCGACTTAAGGAAGCCATCGTAGGGGAATCTGATAGAAGAAGATTGGAAGAAATTTTAAGATTACATAAAGGAGCGTTTGACACCGTACCTGGGAAAGTTTTAAATTTTCAATATGCGATGCAGGTAACAGATTGGACCCCATTCAAAAGTAAATTGTACCCGATCCCAGAGAAGCATTTTTCTCAGGTGAAGGACATTATTACTAACTTATTAGATTCTGGCATGATAAGGAAAGCTGCAACTCCTTATCTGAACGCAATATTGGCTGTGACCAAGCCAAACGGATCAATTAGGCTATGCCTAGACGCGCGAGTTTTAAATAGCAAACTGCTAGTTGAGCACGACCAAGCACCGAGGATCAAAGATGTTTTGAAAGGCTTCCGCGGGAAGAAGATATACTCAAGTGTTGATTTGACGAATAGTTTCCACCATCTTGAACTTAAAGAAAAATCCCAACTGTTGACGGGATTTTTATTCGATAATCAAAGTTATATCTGGTGTCGAATGCCCTTTGGCGTGAAAACTGCGGGATGTGCACTCATTAGAGCACTCGATAGAAATCTGACTGAGGAGGTCAAGAACTTCACCACGAGATATGTTGATGACATATTAATCGCTTCTGAGACAATGGAAGAACACTTGGTAAATTTAAATAAACTGCTGGACAACCTGAGAACCATGAACTTCAAGATCAACTTAAAAAAGTCACATTTTTGCCAGAGCGAAATTTTATATCTGGGACATATAATTGATGTCGAGGGCGTGCGGCCTAATCCAGCCAAGATTGATGCTATTAAGAAATTTCCCACACCTACCAAAGTCAAACATGTTAGAGCATTTTTGGGAGTGACAGGTTTCTTCAAAGAAAATTGCCCTGGTTACACCGAAACAGTAGCGCCTATGCAGGAGATGTTGAAGAAAGCGAATCGATGGTCGTGGAACGAGGAGTGCGACAGGTCTTTTAAAGCAACGAAGGATTTATTGGAAAACTGTGTGAAACTTGGATATCCGGATTTTGAGAAACAATTTATCATTCAAGCAGATGCTTCGTTAATTGGGATTGGTGCTATGCTGTACCAAGAGGACGCTGAAGAACCCAAGAAGAAATCCTATTTGGCATTTACGAGTCGTAAATTACGGAAACATGAGAGGAACTACACAGTTACGGAACTTGAGCTACTAGCAATTCTATATTCTCTCCAACAGTGGCGCAAGATGATCTATGGTTATTCCATCATTGTTAGAACCGACCACCATGCACTGACATTTTTATTTAAGACAACAATAGCAAGTGAGAGAGTTACGCGCTGGTCCATCTACATACAGCAGTTTGACATCACAATAGAGCATTGTCCTGGGAAATTGAACGTCATACCAGATGCCTTGAGTAGAAACCCTGAGGACGGAAACGAAGTAACAGCGGAAGTTCACAATATTACCTTGGCACCTAAGGCTCGTGAGTTTTTGGCAAGATTGAAGGATATTCGGAAGGAGCAAGAAGCTGACCCATGGATGATGATGATGATAAAATTCTATAGGAAGGAGTTACAACCAAATTCACCGGAGTACCGGGAAGCCAGTGCTAAACAAGCGAGATTTCACTACTTGAATAACTTGTTACATAAGTACGTGGATGAGCATCATACTAAACTGCGGATCTTAGTTCCAGCATCACTACAGAGGGGATTAACTTGGCATGTTCACGAGAGCCTAGCACATATCGGCACGGATAAGACTGAAGCTACGATAGGGGAGACCTTTACTTGGCCCAAGATGAGATTCACCATTGTTGAAGTAATTAGAACGTGTGACGCTTGTCAGCGCACAAAGCCGAACAACTTTATTCTGAAACAACCTCCAAGACCACTATTACCGCAGAAACCATGCGAGATGCTCGCGATTGATTGCTTTGGTCCTTTAGTAAAAGGAAAGCGTGGATGCCGACACCTCTTGGTATGTGTCGATGTATTTTCGAAGATGGTCGTGCTATGTCCTATTCAGAAGACGACATCAAGACAAGTCCTTAGTCGAATTAAGAACAAAGTCATTCCGATGCTTGGGAAGCCGGAATCCATTCTATCAGATCACGGTACCTATTTCACAAGCAATGTTTTTAGGCAAGGTTTGGAGAGCCTAGGAATCAAACACATATTTTCAAGTATTCGTCATCCTTGTGGAAATCCGAGCGAAAGAACAATTCGCTGTGTCGCTAAATACTACAGAGTAATGATTCCTAACGAACACAATAAATGGGTAGACAAAGTAGGGGAAATTGAGATGTGCATGAACACTACTAAGCACGAGTCGACGGGTCAAGTCCCACTGATTGTACACCACAACAGATTGCCGGAAAGAACTTGGACAAGATCATTCCTTGCCCAAGGGATCCATTATTAGCGCATGATTTGCGAATCCAGCGAACGAGAGAGCACATGAGGAACCAAGCGGACCGAAGGCTGAGACGGTACCGAGGAAAGAAGTTTCACCGAGAGTTACAAGAACAAGAATTAGTGCTGGTTCGTAGACCACCAATCTCCGACCCTAAGAACAAAGTCTTCGCCAAGTTCTGTCCGAAATTCATTGGCCCGTTCCGGGTAATTAAGAATCTGGGTAACAATGCCTACAGATTAGAAGAAGTGAGCACTGGTGCAAAATCTGTTTTTAATAGCGCCAATTTGAAACCGTACTACAGAAGGGAACCATTTGATGATTAGGAAAGATGATATGTGCAGAATCTGTATTGCAAAAAAAAAAAATTTTGTTTTTTTGAAAGCAAACACTCAAATCCACGGGGAGCGCGTGAGTACGCACTTTGTTTGTAAACAACGAGCAGCTGAGACGACGGGAGTGGCAAATACGTGAGGAGAAGGGGGAGACCTAGAGAAAATATGAATGACATTCCAGCGAGAAGGGAGCACACTAATTGAGTCAGAGGGGCATACACTCGAGCAGCTGAGTGAGATTTAAAGAGATGTGTTGTTACTACAGTGGATTTTGTTTTTGAAATCCAAACCAATAAATTGTTTCGAATTTCAAAACCTTGCTGAGGATAAATGAACCCTTATTGATCTTCGATAAATAAGTATTCATATTTATTATTATTATTACTACGGCCCAGGCAGCACATAAGGAAGTCGACTTGGATATTAGGGAGGCCAGCATTTCGTAATGATTGCAACAGAAGCTGAGTTGGTAGCTATTCCTGGGGGACGGCCAGAATTAGTCGAGTTCAAGGCCAAATTGTGCAACTACTGTACCAAAATTGGAGACATAAAGGAAGAATCACGAGGTCCTCTCAACGAACATACGATTGAATCAGCCAATCGCAAGAGACCAAGCCGTGACCACGAGGTGGACGGCGTCAGTAGTAAAAAGCGCGCGGAAGTGTGTATCTAAGGAACCGCCGAACGGATTAATCTCCGCTCGAGTAATTTGAGACGTTGGATTTATTTGGAGAAGAATGACACTAGCCCCATCTTTGTGAGACAAAAACTCTGGAAGTTTTTATCCGACTCCACCCCACTCCTCCGCCCTTGTCAGTTTCTCATAAATAGTCTGGCCTGACGCCAATCTAAGTAATTAACGTGTGGAGCCTTCAGAGGCATACTCCACGCCAGTTTGAAGTGTGATTTTGACGCTCGAATTAATCTAAGTAATTAACGTGTGGAGCCTTCAGAGGCATACTCCACGCCAGTTTGAAGTGTGATTTTGACGCTCGAATTTATCTAAGTAATTAACGTGTGGAGCCTTCAGAGGCATACTCCACGCCAGTTTGAAGTGTGATTTTGACGCTCGAATTAATCTAAGCAATTAACGTGTGGAGCCTTCAGAGGCATACTCCACGCCAGTTTGAAGTGTGATTTTTGACGCCAATCTAAGTACAATTCTTGTGGAGCCTTCAGAGGCATACTCCACGCCAGTTTGAAGTGTGATTTTTACGCTCTAAAATCAGTGAAGCTAATTTATTTTCTGAGCTCTGGGAAGCTAAAGTCGCAGCGTTTGCAGTATCGAATTTTAAAAGCTATAATACATTTTGTTCTAAAATCAACTAAATTGTGTGATCTAAATATTTCACGCCAGCGCGTGATAAACTGTAACATTCTTTTAAAGACGACGAGTTCAACTTTAAGGGGGAAGTATCATATCACCCTAATTAGCGCTTACCAGAACCGAAGTCCAAGACGGGACGGAAATACCGGACGAGATAGCGACTGCGAGTGCAGCCAGGATTTTGAACTTGTTAACGAGCCAGTGGCGCGGACTCGAGATGTATATTTTATGTATAAATTGTGTGTATTGTATGTGTGTTTTTATAGTGCGTATGTGCGATATAATTAGGGCCAGTCTTCGCTATTAATCGCAGTAGGACAATTGTGGGTGAACTGAGTAGCCTGCAAGCGATTATAGATAGGCAAATATTTAACATTGAACTTTTCTGCCAAGGAGTCGAGACCAAGATGATCAGCACGTGGTTTGAAGTTGGGATGAGCTTCAAGAAATCAACGCAGACGACTACTATGGAGTGCTAAATTGTCCATAGGGCAATGGGTTGAGGAGGATGTCCTTAGTCCTACATGCAGAAGCGGTGATGTACTAAAATTGGATTATTTCAATTATGTAGTTAGATTTGGCCGGGGAACTTTGTAAATAGTCTTGTTTTTCTTTCTTGTTTTATAGCTGTTTTTTCTTGTACCGACACTATATGTTTAAATGTCCGTTGGCGCGTGGCCAATGTGTTTGTTGATATTTAGATTTTTTTTTCTTGAGTCATGTGTAATGTACGCGGCGTGCGTGCGTGATTTTTATCCTTGCAATTGCGGAACCCGTTACATTCGATAAATGGTGCTTTATTAACGTTAATATTTGAAATAGGAATGGGAGGAAATGATTGTAAAACATTTTGCTGAACAGGTTATTATTCATGTTAGGGTAGCCGAGTGCACCAACTTAAAAGTAATTGTAGAACACCTTCGTTCTAATTTGATAGATTTTTCTTGAGTCCTTTTCAGGTGACTAGTCACGGCATAGAACGATGGCGCCAGCATGTGGATATTATTTGTGTCTTTTATTTCAGGGTCTGTCACAACCCATACGTGTGATTAAGTGTGTGTTGATGTGTCTAGTGTGTGTTGATTCTACGTGAGGAGGGGGTAGTTGTCCTACCGCCCTTATATATTTTTGCTGCTGTTGTATTTTAGATGGAAAGACAGAGTGCTCTTGGGAGACTGCTGATTCTTGTCCATATGTTTTTCTGACACACACGTATTATTGTGCTTTGGGGCACATTTCTTCGAGGTTCGACCCCATGTTCTGGGAGGTCGAGGTTATTGACACGTGGGTTGACAGACATGCAGAGTTCCACAAACCGCCCGTTTTGCCTGTGACTTATTTTGATAGTCAGTCCTATTTGTCCGACTGAACCCTGTAAGCTTTCATGCAGCAAACCTGTTCATTGTGATGGCTAATTTTTAAGCCATAATTAATTGGGGAGTTCGCCATGTGTGTAACGGATTGTTGTACCTTGTATGGATAAGAATTTGTGATTAACGTAAATGTTGGCTGTTTGCCTATTGCTTTGTTGATGACTCGATTTCATGTAATTTTGTTTGTCACACCCGTGTGGTGTAGTGGTAGAGTATTTGTAAATTTTGACAGCGGTCATTTGAGTATTTTTCTATTGGTCACGTGTTAATGTACTTGTGTTGATTTGTATGAGAAGTCCTAAGTTTTTAGGCAGTAAATGTTGCTACGGCAATTCAAGTCCAATTTCACACAGAAATTTTGTGTTTGTTTATAGTAGATTTAGGAAGTGTCGGTTTAATTTAAGTATTGTAGTTGTGTTCCCTTGTGTCGGTCTAGCTCTAGGAAATGCGGATTCGTTGTTTGAAGGGTCATTCTGGATGATAACGAATCACGCATTCAAAGTACACATCGTGATGCATGTAGAACGGCGTACGCACTTATATGGTCACGTTTGCATCTTTTATTTAAGGACACTTGGTCCAGGTAATTAATCTCTCCCGAGATATCGCCTAAGTTTTTGGCATTTTTATTAAGCGGGAGTCAATTGGGAGTTTTTTTGTTGTTAATTGTTTATGTAAATATGGTGATTTGTTATTAAATTCAGTTGTTTTAACCCTGGCTTCACTCTTTCCTGCATGTTATTTTGTTATATGTTACCCTGCAAGTTAATGAAGCGCCCTGACAGCAACTTACGAATATGACCTGTTACGCCCCGAATCTGAGTCTCATATGCTTCTTTGCAAGGGTTCAATATAGACCAATCCAAAATGGGGATCATCCGAAATATTTAGACGGTTCTCGATATCTGCGAATCTATTACAGCAATCAAACTGAAAGTTTGTATGTTGATAGAGACTAATAACATAAGTTCACCTATGGGACATTCAATAGGCTGATGAATACAAATCCAACATGGCGGTGACGTGAAATTAAATATTTATGTGGATTTTTCTCGTGACTTAATTATCCGGGAGCAATGACACAGTACGGTAAATCTTTATACAAGTCTTGATATTTTGATGTCTGTTTTAATTCGATTTCTATGAGAACTTAAAAATGGTGGCTTGCTAAATTTAAAAATCACGTTTATATTTCTCGTGCCCTAAAGAAGCGATAGAAATGTAGGTTGGTATAATGAGCGACGATTATAATATTCATCTGCTGGCATATAATTCTATAGCATATGTAAAACAATCCAACATGGCGTCCATACGATGCATTTCACCAGTTCTTACTATCTCCGAAACTACAGTATTTAAGCGTTCAATCTGAAATTTTGTGTGGTGTTAGAGGACTGTCAAGTAAGGATAAATATGTCTTTCCCCAATCCAGAAAAACATAAGACATCATGGCGGCGAAGTGATTTTTAGCCTACTTTTCACATTTTGCAAAAATTAGGAAAAAGAAGACATGAGATTGGGCAAATGTGTGTCTGTCTGTCTGTCTGTCTGTCCTTCTGTCTGTCTGTCTGTCTGTGTGTGTCCCCCCCCCCCTATCAACTCCTAAACGGCTGCAGCAATCGAAACAAAATTTGGTATGAGTAAAGATCTATACCTGAATATCTCACGGCCATATATGAAAATGATGTCAGTGCTACCAACTGCTGAAAAATCGCAATTGAAATTTGAGCTCCATGTTGGATATCTTGGAAGATATGAACGGGAGATATTTCAAAATTGGCACACGTATAGATAATAATATTGCAGTTTAAGTTCCAGGAGACCATACATGGCAGTGTTGCCAAAATGATTACAAGCCTGCTGATAGGTCCAAATTTTAAATGCATATAACTTCTACACTATCAATTGGATTTCAACCAAATTTTGTATGTGCTATGAGTACATAAGCAGATATGACTGAGCGTATTCTTAAGAGCCACCAGGGCTGCCAACTGTTAATAAATGATCTCATTTTTTTATCCAAATACCCATATATCAGAAAGTATGCAAGCCGACAGCTCTAAACTATGCACACGTATAGTACCCGACATTCTATATTAATTTGGAGTAACTTATATACGTCAGTGCTGCCAACATGATTCTAAGCCTGCTGATAGGTCCAATTTTAAAATGCATGTAATTTCTACACTAACTAATGGATTTCATTCAAAATTGACACAACAATAGATCATATTATTTCAGATTATTTCTGACCAGTACATGTATGTCATTATTGCCAACATTATTTTACGCGCGCTTTTAGATCCAATGTTTAACTGCATGTAACGTCCATGCTATCCATTGGACTTCAACCAAATTTTGTATTCCGTACCCTAAGAGATGGAACTAAGAATATATTCAGTCACCAGGGCTGCCAACTGTAGTTCTCTATTAGGCTGCATTTTGCCAGGTATACAGTATTTTGAACTAATTAGAAATTTCGATATTACCAACTTAATTTCGTCATTATTCTAGATAGACCCATATAGATTAATCATTGGCATGAATCTTAAATTTTAAGAAAAGTAGGCTCTTTAGTTCGTCACGGAACTTCTTGTTAAATATTGCAAATAACTTTCCTGGCAAACTAATCATTCGAGTGCAATGAAACTCGGCACATTGAATCTTTACATTTGAATTTTATAAAAAATAATTTCCGATTACAGAATGAGGCTATCTCGCAGGAGGAGTCTTAATCACCGAAATTGAATGCTATATATTCTAGCACATGACTTCTCACTGTAATGGTGTTGGTGAAGACATAGGTCGTGAGCCAAAATCTATTTAATATATCGCATGGGAAATCCTTGAAATAGGCAGGAGAATTTTAATGGAAATGACCAGTGGGGTATAAGAATATAAACTATTTAGCTCTTCACGGAACGATTTGTTGTTATGTTTATTTTTGCGATAAACTGTGCAACTATCTAATTAAGCATTGTACACAGACTTGTTCCCTTACATCCTTACATTTTTTTTTGAAAAAATTCCTGTCTTTGTTTGCTTCTTTCTTTCTTTCTTTCTTTCTTTCTTTCTTTCTTTCTTTCTTTCTTTCTTTCTTTCTTTCTTTCTTACTTACATTCTTTCTTTCTTTGCCTACATTACCACCAACCCATTATCGAGTTATATGACACGGAAATAACTAACGAAGATACAATACTCCAATCAACAACTGACACCTTTCCATTTAATCCACTATGGAACCAGAAAGTAATCAGCGAATAAATTACTTAGATTTAACAATCCATCGAGCGGACCAAAATCTAACAAAATCCGTATAGACCTACCACAAGAAAACACAAATGTCACACAATATTGCTAGCCGTTCAAACCACCCAAATTCACATAAAGTAGCAGGCAGTTATTCAATGGTGAACAGGACTATCACTTTACCGATGTCAACCCAAAACTTCAATGAAGAATTTAAAACGATAAAACAAGCGGCAGCAAAGAACAATTTCTCACCTAACACGGTTCACCAGATAATGGCAAACCAACGAAAGAAAAAAGAGGATAAATCACCAACCCAAAATGACACAAATACGTACGATTCAATTTCGTGAACAATAACACATACAAAATATCATATATCTTCCTAAAACAAGGACTCGATATAGCTTTCAGAACAAACAATTCACTCGGTAAGCACCTACATAATAGCAACTTAACAAAGAAGAAACCCGCTTGTGAAATCAGGTACGGTACATATTTGTTCACGTGACAAGATGGATATACGGCTAATTATGGCGGACACACTGGAAGACAGATTGGAACAAGTTAACAACAACAACAACAACATCAACAACAAGAAGAAAAACAGAAATGCGATTAAACACAACAAACACTCAGCTGTATGCGAACAAATCTATGAAAACAACCGTAGCTTCACTAGCATGGAAACAGACCTACAAATTCTATATCTCAAAGCAAAGGGCAGAGCTCTTGACGTTAAAGAATTCATAAAAATATCTGGCAAAGAAGGAAAGTCCAGTGAATCTGAACAAATCCTTTTTTTAAAGGATCCCCACTTTTTGCACTGCTAAATAGAATGAATCCACATCCGTGATGAATATGAGGCAAACATGGATAAAAGGAAGGAATATTTTGGGAAATATGCTATAGGAGTAAGATGCACATTGGCCTATTCTCATCAAACCGAGGCCTCTTAGCAGGCATTATTGCAGGGTCCTATCCTATCTTAAAGGCCGGTTGCAAGCATATACAGTATATGGACCATATGCTTAGGGTGTGGCAGATGAGTTAAATGGCCTGCAGTGGTGATGATAATAGTTTAAGAATCCATAACATCCATAAGAGTCATTCTAAGTAGTGGTTTATGATCGGTTCACGGCCCTCCTCCTCCTCACCCTCCGCACAAGATGGTGGCGGCACGATATCTCTCGAACGCATGGTCGGATTTTGACGATGAGGTGTTGTTGAACTCAGGCTGACACCCCCTTTCCAATGGACAACATATTTCAACCCCAAAATAAAACCTACCTCTACTAGGGGTGAAATTGTAATTTTTTAGAGAATCTCGCTTTCCAAGTGCAACATGTGAGAGTTTGAATGCCAATATGAAATTAAACGTTGTTCTACACAATAAACATGTGTACGGTGGATAGCCACTAAGAATTAACATGCTTGTTTTTTGTTTTTAAGCATGCCCACTCATGGCTTTTGTAAGAGGGTGGGGGGGGGGGGCGAATCCCTGTTGACGGGTCCTTGTTGACAGGTTATTGTTGGCGGGTCATGGTTGACAGGTCATTGTTGACAGGTCCTTGTGGACGAGTCCTTGTGGATGAGTCCCTTTTGACTGGTCCCTACGGACTAGCCATGAATTTATTTAAATTATGTCAAAGGGCCTAACTACATTTGCGTGTGTAAAGCAGTGTGTTGAACTGACGTTGTTCACTAGTCCCCACTACTATAATGTGATAACGATATGAAAGGAAATTGACGAAATACATGTGAACAAGTGCGAGATGACATTATTACCGTCCTCCTTGTGAAAACCACATGTAAGCTAACAAGTCACATTCTGTTTTGGTTCGTGTAAGTGTAAAACTTGATAGATAGAGGACATGTCAAGGGGTAAGTGCAAAACTTGGTGGATGAATATGTTCTAGTGCTAGGGTTAATGAACACACCCTAGTACACGGACCACATGTAATTTGTGGACAGGCCAAGAAACCTAAATTGGTGGAAGGATGTGTCACTTGTAGTTGAAAGAGAATAATGCACATTCTTAAGATGTTAAAACTGAGGAGATGGTACGTGCAATGAACCGACTTGTTATTTCCTGTGTCATATTACAGACATGACAGAGAGCGCACAGTTCTGTTGCTATGACTAACACTGCAGTAATTTGAAACTTCAGGTGTTCATCAAGACATTGGGTGATGATCATGCAAATTTAGCAGTCATTGGATATTACACAGGTGTTCCTTCCGGTGTCATGTTGCTGACAAGGCAGAGAGCGCACAGTTCAATTGCTATGACTAACGCTGCAGTAATTTGAAACCGCAGGTGTTGATCAACACAATGGGTGATGATCATGCAAAGTCAGCAGTAATTGGATACCACACAGGTGTTCCTAGTGTACTTTGGACTCTCAGCTGTATTGGGAAAGGAATTGCAATGATCTGCAAAAACTGCTGACACGAGCGATGAGAAATTATATAAGAGAGGTGTCGTATATTTCCCTACTGTCAGTCTTTATTACTCGCTTTGAGTGAACAGTGCTCTATTACTGCTCAAGAGTTGTAAAAAGCCTTTTCGGTAGAAAATCATTAAATTATTTTGCAAGGTAAGTACTTATTATTAATGGATTGTGGTCTTTTATTACTAATTGATGTTGAAGTTATTGATTGGAATGTATTTATTGATTGATTGATTGATTTGTTTACAGACAATTGGGTACCTGTAGGTTACCAGATTCCTACAATCTGTTCATTCAGTGGCAGCAGTTGATAAATTATAAAAAGGTAAGTGCCCCTCTAATAACTTTTAAACCGTTAGAGTGATATTTTCCAATGTTCACCACTACATGTCAGTGAAAATGGTATATTTGGCAGTCAAAAGTTGGAACTACTTGACCATGGTGTGTAAAGCTAATTTTATAGGTTAGATTTTGATTACCGCTCTATTAAGTCTGAATGTTCATTGCTAGGTGTCAGTGACAGAGGGAATATTTAAAGACTTAACCTCAGTTCACCTAACATAACCTAACTTTACCTAACTTAACCTTGTCACGTGACATGTTTTACAAGTTTAGACTTGCTTTATGACTGACTATGACGTCACACTTAGCTCACTTAACTGGTGGCTGCTGGTTTCTATCACGTGACATGTTCTACAAGTTTAGACTTGTATAAAGACTGGCTATGACGTCACACTTAGCTCACTTAACTGGCGATCGCTGGTTTCTACCACTCTATTAAGTACAAATGTTCACCGCTAGGTGTCAGTGACAGTGGTATATAGTAACCCCCCAGTTAGAACTAAATGAAGTTAGACTTGCTAGGAGTTCACAGATGATCGATTTAAATACCCTGCTATAACCATTGACTGGAATGTAATTAAACTATTTATATTTTACTTTGTTTTATCTTTTTATTAACATTTATGATTTCTTTCTTTTATAGGTAATTTCGAAAGTGATCATCATGTTTAAGTGTGGTGAATGTAAGAAACAGTTCTCAAGACCTGACAACCTTCAATGACACGCAAATGCTAAACATGACATTAAAATGTTTGTGTGCAGTCATTGTGCTATCACATTTAACAGACAAGATAATCTTGCACGTCATGTAAATTTAATACATGTTAGTTCAGCACCATTTTCATGTTCAGTTTGCGAACTTGGTTTTTCTGCTGTAAAGCGATATCAATCCCACATGGTTGAAGTGCATGGAGAACAACAGGAATTGAAATCTGTAAAACCATCAACTAGCACGGAACCTTTAAACGAATGTGATGCTCAAAAGCGTAAACGTTCTCAAGATTGTGAAAATAGTTGTGCGACAAAAAGAAAGAAGAATGGTGAACCTTCGAAAACACATTGTGATGTATGCAATATTGATATACCTTCTTCAATCATTCATGGTCATTTACGCAGTATTCATCATAAAAATAACGATTGCCATGAAAGAAATTCTGGAAATATTCAACAAATTGGTAGTGCATTTAAAAGTCGAATTGCTAGTTACAGACTTCATAGTGAAGAAAAACCTCAAAGTATTGAATCATTTTTAAGAAATGTTCATCCTAGTGTGTTTGGCTTGGTAGGTAATGTTTCATTAGAGCATAAAACATTTAAAATGAATTTTGAACTCTTTGGACTATATGTAAAAACTGGGAGCGAAGGTGAAATTACGGATATCAAATCCTTTAATACAAAAACATAATTGTTAGTGAATCAACTAATATCAGTGATATATACCAAAATATTTCAAGTGCTATCATTGTGAAGAGTGAAGAGTTCCAGGAAAGGGAGTCAGGCTGGGCGGTGGTTGAAGTACTTTATTTAGAAACCAACATGAATAAATACAACCCCCTTCGAGCAACATCATACATTGATTAACCAGCATGGATCAAACGGAAGAAAGCTGTTGTGAACGTTATGAATAGTGATGACGCATGCTTTGCATGGGCTGTAACCTCAGCTCTCTGTCCAGCAGTAGAGCATCGGTATAGAACATCATCTTATCCTCACTATTCCTCAGTGTTAGATTTAAAAGAAATGGAATTTCCTATGTAGATAAAAGACATTCAACGTTTTGAAGAGCTGAACAATGTAAGTATTGATGTTTATGGAATTGAAAATAAGAGTATAGTAGGTCCTCTATATTATACTCAGGAAAAAAGGATGCTCATGTTAATTTGTTATACATAACTAAAGGTGAAAATGCCCAATATTGTTGGATAAAACATTTAAGTAGACTTGTTGGCAGTCAACTATCAAAAGGTGAATCTAAGAAGTGGTTATGAGATAGCTGTTTGCTATATTTTAAGAAAGAGGACCAACTAACTTAACATCAAAATTGGGGATGTACTCATTTGTGTACGGTATTACCTACTCCTAGAAATATCATTCTGAAATTTAAGGATTTTGAGAAGCAGCTTCGAGTACCATTTGTTATATATGCTGACTTTGAGGCTTTGCTAAAACCATTTAATACATGTTCATCGAATCCTACCAAACCTTTTACAAACACTACTCATATTCATGAACCTTTTAGCTTTGCATATTATATTAAATGTACTTACGATGACTCTTTAAATAAGTTTGAGCTGTATAGAGGACCTGATGCACCTAAAGTTTTTATGGAAAGGCTTGAGAAAGATGCCATCCGTATATCCTCTATTTTAAATACGATCATTCCAATGGAGCCACTAACTTCATCAGAGCAAATGAATTTTGAAACTGAAACTAATTGTTTTATATGCGGTGAATGTTTATATACAGACAGGGTTCGCGATCATGACCATTTAACAGGAAATTATCGTGGTGCTGCTCACCAAGAATGTAATTTAAATTATAGAGTAAGTAAATTCATTCCAGGCATTCTACATAACGGTAGCAAATGCGATAATCACTTTATCGTTAAAGAATTTGGAGCTTCAGATGTGAAAATTGTTGTGATTGCAAATAATAAGGAACAATACATATCGTTCACAAAATACATCAAAACTGTCAATAAAAAAACTATAAAACTGCGATTTTTAGAATCATTCCGCTTTATGCCAAGTAGTCTTGATAAGCTGGCTAGTAATTTAAAATCAGATCAGTTTCATGAAATTCAACGTGTCTTTCCTAAAGAAGATGATTTTAATTTGATTCGTCAAAAGGGTATATTCCCTTATGAATATATTAACTGTGTGGAACATCTTGAGGAGTGTTCTTTACCACCAAAAGATGCATTTTGCAGTTCCTTAAACACAAGTCATATCAGTGATCAGGAATATTTACATGCACAACGTGTATGGACACAGTTTGACATTCAAACTTTAGGTGAATTTTCAGACATATATTTGAAGACAGATCTGTTATTATTAGCAGATATTTTTGAAAATTTTCGGAATGTTTGTATGAAAACTTATGACCTTGATCCTTGTCAGTATTTCACTGCTCCTGGGTTAAGTTTCAGTTCAATGTTGAAAAAAAACGAAAGTAAATTTAGAATTAATGACTGATATAGACATGATCAATTTTATAAAATCATCAATTCGAGGTGGATTAAGCCAATGTAGTGGACGGTACTCTAAAGCGAATAATAAATACATGCCTAGCTACAACCCTTGTGAAGAGTCAAAGTATATTGTGTACCTCGATGCAAATAACCAATACGGTTGGGCTATGAGTCAATATCTACCGGGGCGTGGTGGCTCAGCGGTCTAGCTGAATGCCTCTCACCAAGGCGGTCCGGGTTCGATTCCCGGTCAATGCATGTGAGATTTTCGATGTGAAATGCCATGTCCTGTGGTTCGGATTCCACGTAAAAAGGAGGTCCCGTGGCTCATGATCTCGAGATTAACGGTCACGTTAAACTACAAGCTTCCTTCCTTCAATATCTACCGCTGAAAGATTTTCGCTGGCTGACACAACCTGAAATTGATGTCTTACATGTTAACACTCTTAATGATAACGATGAAAAAGGATATATTTTAGAGGTAAATCTTGAGTACCCTAAAGAGTTACATTATGATCATAATGATTTACCATTTTGTCCTGAGAATATGAAATCTCCATACATCACATCACGAACAAAAATGTTAATTGCTAATGTAAATGATAAATGTAAATATGTAATACATTATCAAAACTTGAAACAGTGTCTACAGCATGGATTGAAATTGACTAAAATTCATCGCGTATTAAAATTTTATCAGTCAGCATGGCTCAAACCATATATAGATCTAATCAATAATTTAAGAACACAGTCAACAAACACGTTTGAAAAAGATTTTTATAAACTCATGAATAACAGTGTTTTTGGAAAGACTATGGAGAATGTTGATAAGCGAGTTAATGTAAAGCTGATAACAAAGTGGGAAAATGATGGTAAAAGGTATGGTGCTAGCAACTTAATAAGCAAGCCTAACTTTCATAGCTGTTCAATTATTCATGAGGATTTAGTTGTAATACAAATGAATCGTCTTAAAGTAACTTACAACAAACCCATATATGTGGGTTACACCATTCTGGAATTGTCAAAAACACTTATGTATGAATTTCACTATGATTATGTAAAGAAAAACTATCATGATAATGCTAAATTACTATACACAGACACTGATTCTTTTATTTATGAGTTTAAAACTGATGATTTTTATGAGGATATCAAAACTGAGCTAAATAGGTTTGATACAAGTGACTATCCCGAAGATAATATTTACCATTTACCTCTAGTTAACAAAAAGGTTCTTGGGAAATTTAAGGATGAATGTGCTGGTGTTGTTATAGACACCTTTGTAGGCACAAAATCTAAATCATACAGCTATATGACAATTGATGATGTAGTAGTAAAAAAATTAAAAGGAGTGAAAAATAATGTTGTTAGTAAAGAGTTAGATATAAGTGATTATAAAAACTGTATAGTTAGTAACCCACCTGTATTATATAAGAAAATGTGTGTATTTAGAAGTAAAAATCATCAGCTACATACCAATTTGCTGAACTTGGAGAATTCTAATAATTCTTCTTTGGCAAAACTATCTGCATATCGAGGGCAGATAACCTTGTAGTTCCACCCTTAAAACAACAACAACACTACCTCTTGCATAGTATGTGATTTTGATGGCTCCTGAGACATGGAAGATGAATTAAACATAACTTTTACAACAAGTTGCTCAATAAACAATGCTCAATTTTTTTTTTTCATAAAACGTGATAGCAAACCACTATTGATTATCATTCAACATTAGAGTTCTATATGAAATAGATAAGAAAAGGGCCATACTATACTTTTATATAGGTAATAAACGGATCATACTATACTCTCAACTACCCTAGTTTCAACTACGTTTCAAGGTCACTCTCTTGAACATTGTCGGAGTCTATCGATAAACACCTATGTCCACACGGCACACTCTTGCGGCGCGCGCGGGCATGAATAATTCAGGATGATGTTAATGGCTTATGTGGATGGCTTAGGTTGGTGGCTTATGGCGGTGGTTTATGGTGGCTTTTGTTGGTGGCTTACGGTGGTGGCTTATGGTGGTGACTTATGGCGGTGGCATATGGTGGCTTATGTTGGTGGCTTACGGTGGTGGCTTATGGTGGCTTATGGTGGTATTACAGGCTCGCCTAACCTAACCTAACTTAACCTAAACCTACGAGGTGCGATCAAAAAATTTTCAAGATGGTGGTCATAGCTTAACTGAACCTAGCCTAACCTAACCTAACCCAACCTAAACCTACGAGGTGTGATCATGAAGTTCCAAGATGGCGGCAGTAGGTTAACTTTACCTAGTCTAATCCTACGAGGTGTGATCAAAAAGTTCCAAATGGCTATCGTAGCTTAACTTAACCTTTGATTGGACGGGTCCTTTTTGAAGGGAGTCATTTTTTACGGGTCACGGAGGACGGGTCCTTGTTAACGGGTCCCTGTGGGCGGGTCCTTTGGACTGATCCCTATGGACTGGCCCATGCATTTTATCCAAATTATGTCAAATAAAAATCATCAGTTTTAAACTCATAAATAAAAGAATCAGTGTCTGTGTACAGTAATTTAGCATTATCATGATAGTTTTTCTTTACATAATCATAGTGAAATTCATACATAAGTGTTTTTGACAATTCCAGAATGGTGTAACCCACACGTTGTTGTTGTAAGTTACTTTAAAACGATTCATTTGTACTACAACTAAATCCTCGTGAATAATTGAACAGCTATGAAAGTTAGGCTTGCTTTTTAAGTTGCTAGCACCATACCTTTTACCATAATTCTCCCACTTTGTTATCAGCTTTACATCAACTCGCTAATCAACATTCTCCATAGTATTTCCAAAAACACTATTATTCATGAGTTTATAAAAATCTTTTTCAAACGCGTTTGTTGACTGTGTTCTTAAATTATTGTTTAGATCAATTTATGGTTTGAGCCATGCTGACTGATGAAATTGTAATACGCGATGAATTTTAGTTAATTTCAATCCATGCTGTAGACACTGTTTCCAGTTTTGATAATGTATTACATATTTACATTTATCATTTACATTAGCAATTAACATTTTTGTTCGTGATGTGATGTATGGAGATTTCATATTCTCAGGACTAAATGGTAAATCATTATGATCATCATGTAACTCTTTAGGGTACTCAAGATTTACCTCTAAAATATATCCTTTTTCGTCGTTATCATTAACAGTGTTAACATGTAAGACATCAATTTCAGGTTGTGTCAGCCAGCGAAAATCGTTCAGCGGTAGATATTGACTCATAGTCCAACCGTATTGGTTATCTGCATCGAGGTACACAATATACTTTGACTCTTCACAAGGGTTGTAGCTAGGCATGTATTTATTATTCGCTTTAGAGTACCGTCCACTACATTGGCTTAATCCACCTCGAATTGATGATTTTATAAAATTGATCATGTCTATGTCAGTCATTAATTCTAAATTTGCTTTCGTTTTTTTCAACATTGAACTGAAACTTAACCCAGGAGCAGTGAAATACTGACAAGGATCAAGGTCATAAGTTTTCATACAAACATTCCGAAAATTTTCAAAAACATCTGCTAATAATAACAGACCTGTCTTCAAATATATGTCTGAAAATTCACCTAAAGTTTGAATGTCAAACTGTGTCCATACACGTCGTGCATGTAAATATTCCTGATCACTGATATGACTTGTGTTTAAGGAACTGTGAAATGCACCTTTTGGTGGTAAAGAACACTCCTCAAGACGTTCCACACAGTTAATATATTCATAAGGGAATATATCCTTTTGACGAATCAAATTAAAATCATCTTCTTTAGGAAAGACACGTTGAATTTCATGAAACTGATCTGACTTTAATTACTAGCCAGCTTATCAAGACTACTTGGCATAAAGCGGAATGAATCTAAAAATCGCAGTTTTATAGTTTTTTTATTGACAGTTTTGATGTATTTTGTGAACGATATGTATTGTTCCTTATTATTTGCAATCACATCAATTTTCACATCTGAAGCTCCAAATTCTTTAACGATAAAGTGATTATCGCATTTGCTACCGTTATGTAGAATGCCTGGAATGAATTCACTTACTCTATAATTTAAATTACATTCTTGGTCAGCAGCACCACTATATTTTCCTGTTAAATGGTCATGATCGCGAACCCTGTCTGTATATAAACATTCACCACATATAAAACAATTAGTTTCAGTTTCAAAATTCATTTGCTCTGCTGAAGTTAGTGGCTCCATTGGAATGATCGTATTTAAAATAGAGGATATACGGATGGCATCTTTCTCAAGCCTTTCCATAAAAACTTTAGGTGCATCAGGTCCTCTATACAGCTCAAACTTATTTAAAGAGTCATCGTAACTACATTTAATATAATATGCAAAGCTAAAAGGTTCATGACTGAGAGTAGTGTTGGTAAAAGGTTTGGTAGGATTCGATGAACGTGTATTAAATGGTTTTAGCAAAGCCTCAAAGTCAGCATATATAACAAATGGTACTCGAAGCTGCTTCTCAAAATCCTTAAATTTCAGAATGTTATTTCTAGGAGTAGGTAATACCGTACACACATGAGTACATCCCCATTTTTGATGTTGAGTTAGTTGGT
The DNA here is from genome assembly GCA_946902985.2 of Meconema thalassinum. Lineage (NCBI taxonomy): Eukaryota > Metazoa > Arthropoda > Insecta > Orthoptera > Tettigoniidae > Meconema > Meconema thalassinum. The sequence goes on from OX336389.2 coordinate 1,194,409,911, forward strand.
CCTCTTTCATAAAATATAGCAAACAGCTATCACATAGACACTTCTTAGATTCACCTTTTGATAGTTGACTGCCAACAAGTCTACTTAAATGTTTTATCCAACAATAGTGGGCATTTTCACCTTTAGCTATGTATAACAAATTAACATGAGCATCCTTTTTTCCTGAGTATAATATAGAGGACCTACTATACTCTTATTTTCAATTCCATAAACATTAATACTTACGTTGTTCAGCTCTTCAAAACGTTGAATGTCTTTTATCGCCATAGGAAATTCCATTTCTTTTAAATCTAACACTGAGGAATAGTGAGGATAAGATGATGTTCTATACCGATGCTCTACTGCTGGATAGAGAGCTGAGGTTACAGCCCATGCAAAGCATGCGTCATCACTATTCATAACGTTCACAACAGCTTTCTTCCGTTTGATCCATGCTGGTAAATCAATGTATGATGATGCTCGAAGGGGGTTGTATTTATTCATGTTGGTTTCTAAATAAAGTACTTCAACCAACGCCCAGCCTGACTCCCTTTCCTGGAACTCTTCACTCTTCACAATGATAGCACTTGAAATATTTTGTTATATATCACTGATATTAGTTGATTCACTAACAATTATGTTTTTTGTTTTAAAGGATTTGATATCCGTAATTTCACCTTCGCTCCCAGTTTTTGCATATAGTCCAAAGAGTTCAAAATTCATTTTAAATGTTTTATGCTCTAATAAAACATTACCTACCAAGCCAAACACACTAGGTTGAACATTTCTTAAAAATGATTCAATACTTTGATTTTTTTTCTTCACTATGGGGTCTGTAACTAACAATTCGACTTTTAAATGCAGTACCAATTTGTTGAATATTTCCAGAATTTCTTCCATGGCAAGCGTTATTTTTATGATGAATACTGCGTAAATGTCCATGAATGATTGAAGAAGGTATATCAATATTGCATACATCACAATGTGTTATCGAAGGTTCGCCATTCTTCTTTCTTTTTGTCGCACAACTATTTTCACAATCTTGAGATCGTGTACGCTTTTGAGCATCACATTCGTTTAAAGGTTCCGTGCTAGTTGATGGTTTTACAGATTTCAATTCCTGTTGTTCTCCATGCACTTCAACCATGTGGGATTGATATCGCTTTACAGCAGAAAAACCAAGTTCGCAAACTGAACACGAAAATGGTGCTGAACTAACATGTATTAAATTTACATGACGTGCAAGATTATCTTGTCTGTTAAATGTGATAGCACAATGACTGCACACAAACATTTTAATGTCATGTTTATCATTTGCGTGTCGTTGAAGGTTGTCAGGTCTTGAGAACTGTTTCTTACATTCACCACACTTAAACATGATGATCACTTTCGAAATTACCTATAAAAGAAAGAAATCATAAATGTTAATAAAAAGATAAAACAAAGTAAAATATAAATAGTTTAATTACATTCCAGTCAATGGTTATAGCAGGGTATTTAAATCGATCATCTGTGAACTCCTAGCAAGTCTAACTTCATTTAGTTCTAACTGGGGGGTTACTATATACCACTGTCACTGACACCTAGCGGTGAACATTTGTACTTAATAGAGTGGTAGAAACCAGCGATCGCCAGTTAAGTGAGCTAAGTGTGACGTCATAGCCAGTCTTTATACAAGTCTAAACTTGTAGAACATGTCACGTGATAGAAACCAGCAGCCACCAGTTAAGTGAGCTAAGTGTGACGTCATAGTCAGTCATAAAGCAAGTCTAAACATGTAAAACATGTCACGTGACAAGGTTAAGTTAGGTAAAGTTAGGTTATGTTAGGTGAACTGAGGTTAAGTCTTTAAATATTCCCACTGTCACTGACACCTAGCAATGAACATTCAGACTTAATAGAGCGGTAATCAAAATCTAACCTATAAAATTAGCTTTACACACCATGGTCAAGTAGTTCCAACTTTTGACTGCCAAATATACCATTTTCACTGACATGTAGTGGTGAACATTGGAAAATATCACTCTAACGGTTAAAAAGTTATTAGAGGGTCACTTACCTTTTTATAATTTATCAACTGCTGCCACTGAATGAACAGATTGTAGGAATCTGGTAACCTACAGGTACCCAATTATCTGTAAACAAATCAATCAATCAATCAATAAATACATTCCAATCAATAACTTCAACATCAATTAGTAATAAAAGACCACAATCCATTAATAATAAGTACTTACCTTGCAAAATAATTTAATGATTTTCTACCGAAAAGGCTTTTTACAACTCCTGAGCAGTAATAGAGCACTGTTCACTCAAAGCGAGTAATAAAGACTGACAGTAGGGAAATATACGACACTTCTCTTATATAAACTCTCATCGCTCGTGTCAGCAGTTTTTGAAGATCATTGCAATTCCTTTCCCAATACAGCTGAGAGTCCAAAGTACACTAGGAACACCTGTGTGGTATCCAATTACTGCTGACTTTGCATGATCATCACCCATTGTCTTGATCAACACCTGGGGTTTCAAATTACTGCAGCCTTAGTCATAGCAATAGAACTGTGCGCTCTCTGCCTTGTCAGCAACATGACACCGGAAGGAACACCTGTGTAATATCCAATGACTGCTAACTTTGCATGATCATCACCCATTGTCTTGATGAACACCTGGGGTTTCAAATTACTGCATCGTTAGTCATAGCAACAGAACTGTGCGCTCTCTGTCATGTCTGTAATATGACACAGGAAATAACAAGTCGGTTTACTGCACGTAACATCTCCTCAGTTTTAACATCTTAAGAATGTGCATTATTCTCTTTCAACTACAAATGACACATCCATCCACCAAGTTAGGTCTCTTGGCCTGTCCACAAATTACATGTGGTCCGTGTACTAGGGTGTGTTCATTAACCCTAGCACTAGAACATATTCATCCACCAAGTTTTGCACTTACCCCTTGACATGTCCTCTATCTATCAAGTTTTACACTTACACGAACCAAAACAGAATGTGACTTGTTAGCTTACATGTGGTTTTCACAAGGAGGACGGTAATAATGTCATCTCGCACTTGTTCACATGTATTTCGTCAATTTCCTTTCATATCGTTATCACATTATAGTAGTGGGGACTAGTGAACAACGTCAGTTCATGTAGTTAGGCCCTTTGACATAATTTAAATAAATTCATGGCTAGTCCGTAGGGACCAGTCAAAAGGGACTCATCCACAAGGACTCGTCCACAAGGACCTGTCAACAATGACCTGTCAACAATGACCCGCCAACAATAACCTGTCAACAAGGACCCGTCAACAGGGATTCGCCCCCCCCCCCCACCCTCTTACAAAAGCCATGAGTGGGCATGCTTAAAAACAAAAAACAAGCATGTTAATTCATAGTGGCTATCCACCGTACACATGTTCATTGTGTAGAACAACGTTTAATTTCATATTGCCATTCAAACTCTCACATGTTGCACTTGGAAAGCGAGATTCTCTAAAAAATTACAATTTCACCCCTAGTAGGGGTAGGTTTTATTTTGGGGTTGAAATATGTTGTCCATTGGAAAGGGGGTGTCAGCCTGAGTTCAACAACACCTCATCGTCAAAATCCGACCATGCGTTCGAGAGATATCGTGCCGCCACCATCTTGTGAGGATGGTGAGGAGGGCGAGGAGGAAGAGGGCCGTGAACCGATCAAAAACCACTACTATTCTAGCTTCACTGCTTTTATATCAGGTTAGTCACAACTTCTGTCAATAGATGCCGCGCGTGACGATATTAAGCTAACTCGTTCAGAGCCACTCAGTCGTGCGTAGGCACGCTTAAAACATACATGTGTACAACTAACGGCGGTGCTGGGATAAGTAACCATACAGTATATACTGTGTTATAGAATTCAACAAGTTCTAATTTTAAATTATTATATTCTATTCTATTATTTTAACTGTATACACGTGTATAATACGCAAGCGTTGATCACAAACACTTAAAAATAAAGCTAACCTTATATAACGAGATTCAAATTGCGAATCGTAATATAAACATCAACTTGACACAGTATACTAAGTATAAGACAACAAACACAACATTTGTTTATACATTTAAACCTTAACCCCAGCGATCAGGATAAGCGCTTGACGGTAGAAACGGGTAATCCTAAATTACCCCATTATTAATAGTGTTCATAATTGATACAGGTAATTTAAATTTAAGTTCTAACGTGTTAGCTTGTAAGCTTTCCACAGAATATGTCAATACAACCAGGTCGTCAGCAATCAGCATAAGCCAAACTGCTTACCTTGTTTCCACGTAACTGAATCCCACCCAGCCAGAATATACCGTTCAGAAAATAATCCACACATAAAATACACAGTAGTGGTCAGAGATTAGAGTCTTGCCCCACTCCTGTAATAAGTTTAAACCAAGAACTCATCCGACCATTAAATCTCACTGTAGATTTATCAACATAAATACGTTTGATTGCCTATAATATCCTTCCCTCGATGTCATAATCCCTCAGGATGTTTAACATCTTTCCTCTTGGGACCATATCGCACGCCTTCTCAAGCTCTACAAAAAACAAACACAACTGTCTCTTCTTCACGCACCATTTCTCAATAACTTGGAGCATGATCCTGACATCCTCGTTGTGTCCTAAAGCAATGGTCGAACTTTCCTTTCTACAATTCCTGCATTATATTTTCCCTGGGACACTTATCAAAGAAATAATTCTATATTTTTCTTTTAATCTTTACTGTTACCTTGGTTATAAATTGGGGTTGTGGCTGACAGACGCAATGCTCACTTCCAATGCTTCGCATACACTGGCCCTGAGCTACGCCTTCTCGTCATAAGGGTTAGACTATCCTGTGATTCCGAGGGGAGTTACACTGTTTGGGCATTCATCAGCTCAACTCGAAAAGGCAGACTTTACAGTTTCTGTTTCACAATCGTCAGTCTATTCAAAAATGTATGTTCATCGTATGATTGGCTCATAATTTTCTGATCCAAAAATCTTGTAGCACCGTTCTAGAGCTGCTCTTCAGCATGAATATCGTGAATTTTGCTGGATTTCTAAAAAAACCCTTGACAACAACTGTTTCTGAGGGCTTCAATTACTTTTCTGGTACAAGCGTAGTACCTCCTGCACCCTCGTAGGACGCAGTGCACGAACAAATTCAATAGCGTTTTACTGCCTTGTATATGACACGCAATGAAGTTTCATATCGATGTAAACATTTTGGATGACGTAGGATTTGAACTATCGATACTACGTTCCGTTAATCGGTACGCATGCGTTACACCGGAGCTGTAACTGAAACATGTATTAAGAATGCCTTCACCAAATCTATGTACCTTACGCGCTGTGTGTCACTGTGCCGTAATTTTAAGCGTTAGTTTCGTGTTTTATCATACCCGGCCACTTGACACGACATCGTAACACAGTTATGTGATAGACTGACGCAAGACTGTATGGATATGATATTTTTCGAACGGTCTATAGTCACATGGCGGAACGATAAGTGTTCAGGTCCACCTCGTTGCTTTGCGGCTAGCACTCTTGTCTGTCACCGCGGAGACCCGGGTTCGATTCCCGGTTCTGTCAAGAAATTTAATTCTGGTTTGAGGGATCGAACGGGGTACTTTCAGTCTCGCGATGAAAATGATAAAATGCAGGTTCCATTCCTATCTCAGCCATCCTGATGCGGTTTTCCACGGTTTGCCACATTTTATTCAAGCGAACACCGGGATGGTTCCTAAATTAAGGCCACTGCTGCTTCTTTCCCAATCCTCATCTAAATTACAAATACACACACTAATACAGCCATCACAATAACACAGGTTATCAGACAGATTCTCCCCCCCCCCCCCACACACACACACACACCCAAGTGCACGGGGCTACATGACCACGGTGTCGCAAAGCCCCTCAATTAATCAACAACAATAGTGTTCGGAATCGTTTGTAGGATGTGCTCAGAGTGTATTAGTATCATTAGGGATGCTAGCAGAAGAATATCAACCTTAAGACGATCTTAGGCGATTGTTTGTCTACAGAACACAATGTCGATCGGGGCCGTGGATTAACCTACAATAGTAAACCGTATTGTGGAAAGCGACAGGTCGTTTGAAATGGCTCTTCTCGTATTATCTCAAGAGTTGGTCAACAGCCTTCTTGCTACCAGGAATTTGGTGATTATATTTCAGTGGAAGAAGCCTCCGTGGCTTAGGCGGCAGCACGCCAGCCTCTCACCGCTGGGTCCGTGGTTCAAATCCCGGTCACTCCATGTGAGATCTGTGCTGGACAAAACGGAGGCAGACAGGTTTTTCTCCGGGTACTCCGGTTTTCCCTGTCAAAATTTCATTCCAGCAACACTCTCCACTATCATTTCATTTCATCTGTCATTCATTTAATCATTGCCCCGGAGGAGTGCGTCAGGCCTCGGCAGCCGGCACAGTCCATATCCTCGCCGCTAGATGGGGGCTTCATTCATTCCATTCCTGACCCGGTCGGAGACTGGAAGCAGGCTGTGGATTTTTCATTTCAGTGGAAAGGCGCTGCTAAAATTTTGCATGTGAGCTTCTATTGACAAACACTTTACATGGGACATAAGTTAGATGCAGCTTCCGTATAAACTCACTGAGTGTTCCATTTTCATGATTGTCCCTGTTAGCGGTTGGGATTTGGACCTTGGATCTCCGAACTGCAGTTCCTCATTACAGTCGTAGTGCGTGACGTTCTTACTCATGGCTGCACTACAAGATCATTTTAGTTCTATCCTGACCTGTTGCCATCTCTTGTCGAGTGTCTGTTCTTAAGGGCTGGAACATTGTGTGGTTTATACATTATGCCAACTCCGTACAGGCCATGGAGGCCCTGGGAGTATTGGAAGGTAGAAGATTCCACTTTTTGATGTGTAACGTCTTTCCGCTCGGTTGCTGGATAGTTTTGTGGGAGTGATTTTGAAAATTGGGGACGGAAGTGGATCAGAACGATCGAGCTGGCAGTGGTGGATCGAATGGAAGTATGCACTGCCCGCTCGATCGATCGAACGGAAGGGTACTAGCTGGCAGTGGTGGAAAACGGAAGTGAGCACTGCCCGCTCGATCGATCGATCCAGCGGGCAGTGGTAAGACCCAGCTGGCAGTGGTACGAGAAACAATGAGCGCGCGGTGTCGGAAATTGATACAATGACGTACTCTCGGCCATGTGGATTGTATATGACATACTGAACGGAAAACGCTCATGCGAACTCTGGTGTCAAGTGATTGAAACAAATGACATGGTATATGTTCGAAGTCTTCGTATCAGTATTTAAATGGTAAAATGCCTTAATATCAAACATTGTAAGTAGTCGGCATTGCCGGTATTATGTTACTGCACAATGGCTATTCATATGTTAACCCACATAACGGTAATGCAGTCATCAATATAATATAATCGTTGTGGTTATACGAGAATTGAGCAAGCCTTCGTGAACTATTACTGAATAAATTCTCTTTACTCACAAGAGGGCCTATTCATAAGGCATTTTATACTCAACTTCACGCAGGAACATTATCGAAACAAGCAAAATATAAATGAAACTTAATTCCGTAATGCAGTATTATTGGAACGTGGAAAAAAGTCACCATCTTGTGCACAATATTTGCGTAGTCGAATTAGCCGTGGGGTTAGTGCTTATGACTGTAAATCTAGAGATCTTGGGTTCGAATCTCGGTCGGGGTAGATATTTTTGCTACCAGATTATCATTTTAAACGATATTTATCATATCAATATGACTCATTTTAACAGAATCCATATGGAATTACGTGTTGGTCTGTGAATCAAGAGGACCTGTTTATAAAGGAATTTAAGGTTATGAGCGGTGTCGCGTCTATTAATCTAGTTGATCCATATCGTATTCTTTATTTAGGCTAGTGCTGGTGGAAGCTACAAATCATCTAATAAAATGAGTTCCGTATTATAAACTACAATATCTGTAAAACACTCCCTTTTACAATAGATTAATATTTGTGCCAATAATAGTAAAAAATACCGGTGTATCAACAATTTCACGTGAGGTTTCTTCTATGTCAGATGTTACACATCGTATGCGACTACTATAAGGCTCGTAATTTTTTATGACATCGGCACTTGATGGGATGGAGTTGTCAGCTCCACGCCCGGCCGTCTTTGCTCCCAGAAATTACCCTGGTACTCATTTCTGGTGTAGGCTGAGTGAAACACAGGGCTATTTGCGTTTCCAGAAGTGGTAGTGTGGTTTCATAAGTCCACTACCTGGGTGGGGATCGAACCCACTCCCTTTCAGTTAGAAGCTCAGCGCCTCTACCGACTGCTATACTTTATGGCTGTGATTATATGAAAGCTATTGAGATTTGGGAATGGCATTCGGGGAACACCTGCACCATGACCGTGGTGGTTCTGAAAGGTGATATTCATAGGGTTAGCGTTGCTGCACTGGGTAAGTAGATGCCCGTGATTAGGATGAAATGGCGATGAAGACGTCATAATCACTCAGTCCCCAATTGATGGAACTAAAAGGCTCAATGGACTGACTGAGAATCAAACCCGGGATCCTTTGGATAAAAGCCTAGCACGCTATCAAATCAGAGACCGGACACTGTTCCTAGTATCCATCCTTAATTTCTGCCTTGGTTTTAAGGATTCCTACTCACATAATTTATGGCGGGGCTCTTTGAGAACGTGACTTGCCTCCTGCCTGACTGCCAATCTGATATTGTATGTTGCTGATTCACCTTAGGGCTCTGCAGCATCGTGGTCATGCAGTCCTGTGCACTTGGGTGTGTGTGGAAGCCGTGTGAAAAACTATGTCATTGTGATTGCTGTATGTGTGTATTTTTCATTGGGGGCTAGGATTTGGGTAGGAGGAACCCCTGGCCTTAATTAGGTACCTTCTCAGAATTCACCAGGTGTAGAAGTGGCGGAAACGAAGGAAAAGTCCTTAGTTTTGCCTCACGAGGCTCAGTCAGCCCCATTCCATCTCTCAGACCAGAATTAAATTTACTGGCAGAGCTGAGAATCGAACTCCAATCTCCGAAATGTCAGTCAAGTATGCTAGTTACTACGCCATGAGATGCACCCAACAGATCTACACATACGTTTATCTATCACCCTTGCAGTAGCGAGGCTGCTACAAAATCTCGCAGGGCTGATGACCAGGATATCTCAAGCCCCTAAAAGAAATTGACATAAGCAACAACATATTGTGTCTGTCTGTCTCAGGCAACAACTATATGTTGTGGTGAGCTCCAGTGACCTACTACACTCGTTAACTACGCCGTACTTATTCAAGGTCTCTAAACACCCATCACACACGCATAAACTGCTATGAAATTCCATATTTTCCTTACATGTTGCGCGACTGCCCACCCGGCCAATTATGACCGCAACACGCTAGCACACCGTCAAAGTAACCTCGACAAGAAATGTGCTATGTCAATTTACGTCATCGAGAAGAAAAAAAAATTCTCGGTTTTGCTTCGCAATTCCTTTAATACGCAGCCTATTGGGAAATGCACGAAACGTGATAGCCTGAAAATGTATTTTCTTCAAGAAATGTATTTAGTAGTTGTTGTATCATGTGAGGAGCTAGGACGTAGTAGTCATTTATCCCCGTGTACTTGGGTGTGTGTAGAATCTGTTTGATAACGTGTGTTGTCATGGTGTCTGTAGCAGGGTTGCCAGATTTTAAAAACAAAATGAGGGACAGGTGTGTTGTCGAGGAAATCGGTACGTGACATAATCGACAACTAGTGAACTTCCTTTAAGAATGATTTTACAGAAGGTATATTGACACCACATGGAAGTTTTATAGTACCTTTCTTAACAGAAACTAGTCAAAAGGAAAGAGAACGGCACACGCGGGAACACTGGGAAATTGGTTTTGGTTTATGGCGTTGCTATTTAGTCTGCACTTCACCTGTCGTTGACCTTAATTACACTGAACTACTCTGTATTATTTACCAATTATTCAATTGTTATGAAAAATTGAAGATGGTAGCTGCGCGAAATTTTAAATCGTGTTGTTATTCCTTGTGTCCTAATCAAGCGATAGAAGCACCAGTTTTGTATAATGAACCACTGCAATTATCTTCATCTACTGGTCAGCAGCGCGGGTGATGCGTTCCTTGAGTTTATATTTGCTTCCAACAAGTCCCCTGTTTTTCTTGGCCTATTTTATCATATGAAGTGTAGGCTCATGAGATCACATTTTGTTCGTGTGTGTTTTTGGGTGTGTACAGCGTGTTCCGATTCAACACGGAACTGTAAAATGGGTTGCCTACCCACCAGGAATCGGCCTGAAATCTGCACGCAGCGCGCTAGCGACGGGGCTGAGTTCGATTTCAGTGATTTCCGCCTTCTTATGCAGCATTGCAAAGTCTTTTGCTCTTTCAAAATATATTTACACAGGCTTCACAATATGGTTGAATGATTCCTGTTTCAGAACTTGTTATTGTACGCTTCTGCTAATTGCTTTTGCAGAGCATATCTATGAAATGAAATTTTATTTTACAACATAGTTTATTACAACACAATGTATTTTTGTGTTGTATTTTATTTACAACACAATTTATTGCTTTTTAACCCAATACCACAAAACGAGACACAATTTGGAAATGATTTGTTACAAAAGTGTAATCAGTCTTCGATGCGACTAAAAAAGTTAATTTATCGCAGACGTTACATCCACTGCAAATGCAAATAAGCTGTTCAAAGTGGCGTCCATAATTTTCCAAGCAGAGGGCCACTCGTCGCATGAAGTTCTCTCTTGCGTTCGACAACATCTGAGGAGTAATTTCCGCAAAGGCTTCAGTAATGACGAGCTCCATTTCTCCGGGTGTTTGTGGTGATCTTAAAAATACTCTCGACCTGACGTAGCCCCAAATGAAGTAATCCAGGACGGTCATATTAGGTGAATGTGGTGGGAATTCCATAAAGCCGACAATTTCTATCCACCGGCCAGGAAAAACGGTTTAAAACTTCTCTCGCCAGTCTGGAGGAGTGCGCTGGATGACCATCTTGTTGAAAAAGCATGTTATTCAACTCCGCCAATGTAAACTCATCCAAGATGTCCTGTAGTATGAAGTAAGACTAGACTGCCTGTGTTCGTCGTTCTACCATTTTACATTGTTACAGGAAAATAGTTCTGAAAAAGAAATCATTGAAACTTATTTTTAATATAACTCAATTTTGTAACAAATCATTTCCAAATTGTGTCTCGTTTTGTGGTATTGGGTTAAAAAGCAATAAATTGTGTTGTAAATAAAATACAACACAAGAATACATTGTGATGTAATAAACTATGTTGTAAAATAAAATTTTATTTCATAGAAATGCTCTGCAAAACCATTACCAGAAGCTTAAAACAACAAGTTCTGAAACAGAAATCATTCAAACTTATTGTGAAGCCTGTGTAAATATATTTTGAAGGAGCAAAAGACTTTGCAATGCTGCATAAGAAGGCGGCAATCAGTGAAATCGAACTCAGCCCCGTTGCTAGTGCGCTGCGAGCAGATTTCAAGCCGATTGCGGGTCGGTAGGCAACCCATTTTACAGTTCCGTGTTGAATCGGAACACGCTGTACGTATTTGTGTGTTTGTGTCTCCCTAATAAATCATGATTGCTGGAGCGAATACAATGAACTATGGTAAGGGTTTACTACTACCTCATCTGACCTTGAGCGTGCTTTTCAAATGTCAATAATTGTCACCAAACCAACATGACGTCGTTGCAAAGTGCTTCACCAGTACACAACATCTCCGAAACTATTACAGCAATCAAGCAGATTTTTTGTATGACGATAATATTGAATCTGGCTTTCCTCGCGACTTAATCATCCGAGCGCAGTGAGACTTGGCACGGTAAATAGTTACACAAATCTTGGCTTACTTACTTACTTCACGGATACAAGATCATAGAAGACTCGTGGTGTCAATTTGTCAGTTGGATGAAAGTGAATTATGCGTCAGGATGGGCCGAAGCAAGGATACTACAGACTTGTTGAAAGGTCGATGGTGTTGCCATTTATTCACCACCTTCATGGTGTTTCAACTACGGATACTCCTGCCTTAAGAGACAGCAACTGTCACGTTAGCAGGGCTCAACGAGTGTGTAGATGGTTTGAGGAACATTCAGGCACCTGTTACACATATCCTGCAAAGTCTCGCGATTTGAACCCCATTGAAAACGTGTGGGACTATTTGAGCAGAGGATATAGTGTGGACAATCAACATTCCCGTACTTTGCTGGAATGACAGGGCCTCGTAATGAGCGAGGGGTTTCACCTCAATGTGGCTTACCTCCAATATCTCATGGAGTCATTCCTAAAAGAATCCAGCTGGTTATTCGGTCCAACTGCAGTGTTACTCGGTATTACGTTCGTTTCCGAGGAGGTTAGTCTTTTACCCGGGGATGGCTGCGTGGCGCAGCAGTAACGTTCTCGCCTGCTGTTTCCAAGGTTGTGGGATCGAATCCCAACGTAGGCATTTGCCATATGAGGGTGCTGAAATGCGAGGGATCCGTGTCAGTGTATTTGCCTTATTTACGCCACCCCAGCATATCTAAAAGCCGCAGTAGTTAGAAGGGATGTTAAGCCATATTATTATTATTATTATTATTATTATTATTATTATTATTATTATTGCTATTATTATCTTCTGTACTTGGTGCTTAGTTCCATGTGGCAATGGACAACATATGCTGGCCCCGTGGTTTAGGGGTATCAAGCTTGATTCCTATCTAGGAGGGCCCTGGTTTGATTCTTGGCTCCTGTGGAGATTGAAGAACTTACATTAGAACTGGAACGGGGTGAACGTAGCCTCGTTAGACAATTGAGCAGAGACCAATATGGTAGCTACAGATTTTTTCTATTTCAAATTTCATTGCCTTTTCTTGGGACTTATTACAGTTGTAAGCCTAAACTATTTAACACACACGATGACTGTAAATGGGAGCAGGAAGCCTTGAGATAGAAGGTTCAAACCCTGGCCCTGGGTTGGACCATCCTGAGTACGGTTTTCTCCGGGGGTTTTCCACGCTCTCTATTAGCAAATGCTGGGATGGTATCTTATTCCAAATCCCGGAGCACCTGCCTCAATCCTTTACCATGATAATTGCCGTTACACACACTGATAGAGTAACCTCAGAAACACAGGATATGAGACACATTTATCAATCACGCCCAAGTCTCTTAAATGCATTAACAAATAAAACAACCTTGCCATGTTGCGTAGCAGTAAGAGGGATTGAAAAGGAGATAATTTGCGAGCAGCTCGGAGCTAAGCTCTATGTCTCCCGGGGTGCCTTCGCCTGATGTGGTTGAGTTGGAGAGAGCTATGTGTAAAGTAGGGTAAATACTCTGGGGTGTTTTGAAGTTGGTAGCATTGATTTCTTTTATCTCCCCTGACTTTCTTTGTCTCGCTAGCAGGTAGTCAGTGCCATTGTGACCTTTCGTCTTCGTATTTAGCAGTTGCCTGGACACAGACCTTGGGGTTCTGTCGCACCCCACCTTAATCAATGCGATTCTTTTCCTGGTTTGCAATTTCAGTGAACTTTTTTACTTTAAACGAACAAAACCTGAGCTTTATGTGGTGTTTGTAATAGATAGTAAAATGATTCCACAGTTTTAATCATTCTAATTCTTTATTATTCTTAGGTACATTAATTACAATTTTAACTATAATTCAATGATTACGAGATATTATTACTCGTGAGGAACACAAAGTGATCACCTGAAACAGCTCCATTGGCTCAGAAGTGTGAAAATAACCTCTCATCTGAAAAGCATATTTTTGAAAAAAAGATGTGTGTTCTTTACTGACTCTAATTTTTAAAAGCTATCATTTTCTTTGCATGAAATTGACAATACAATGTTAGGTTAGTAACTTCAATGTATTGAAGGAAAGTTCAAAATGTTTACACTCATTATATTTAAACTTTAAACTTAAGCGGTGTATGAGGAACACCTGAATACGTGGAGGCGACTTTGATGTGCGCATTAAGGAAATCACTCTGAAGGACAGCCTGTTCTCCTGTAGTTTCAACCACAACTATCCGGTTACAAGCACGGTCGTTTTTTGAAATTCAACACCGTTACTACGTAATTTTATGTTAGGAGAACTATTTTCCATTTGTTAAGAACTATGTCTGCTATCATCTCATGAACAGATTGAGTTGTTGCTGTTGATTCTTGCAGGGATATAGGGCACTGTGATATTTCACGCCATATATTTTGGTGTGTTTAGTGTGTCTGATATCTTGTCTTGTTGTGGTGTCTTCAGAATATTGTGTAAACAATGATAGGAAAATATTCTTGTCAATGTGGAATGTTGGAAGTAATTAAACTAAATAAAGCGACATAAGTGAATAAAATGAGTCAATTTGACTGCTTCCTTTTTAACATACAGCAATAGGGTTGCGACATGCTGTGCTAATAAGATGTGTTCCATAAAATGCTTAGCATGTTTTCAAAGCGTGAAATGACATAAAATGTTGAATTTTGGTGTAAAAACACCAATCTTTAACATTATATCTCCTTTGCTTTTCTAGTTTTCGGTTCAGCATCAGGAATATTACTGTATACTGTATGAGCAATTAACTATCAATGGTTCCTTCTGTTGCGACAGATACTGTAGCTTATTTAGCTACTAACAGTTGGTGACTCTGGAATACCAATAAGATCACAAAATCGTGTATTCGTTAGGCGTTCTATGTTCGTACACATTTTGGTAAAATTGAGTGAGTGTGTTGCGAGTTTTTCAAGGATAACTATTAAGATGGTATCACGTTATATGTATTAACGATTAGCATCAATTAAACCATGCAATGCTCTGTAAACTGGGCATACGTGATGTTAAAGGCAATGGTTTAAGTTAGATGTTTGCCGACAGGCGTTGCTTATAGTCAGAGCGTGAGCTTGTGGATCCGAGTAATGCGTCAGTTGCTGGTTCAAGTCCGGGCATGGGTGATTGTGTTGTCATATGTTTTGTACCTAGTATTCATATGCTGTCATTATCATGTGACGAACTAGCGGAGAGTGCCCGAGCAAGTTATCTAATTCGAATCAATATAGCTAAAAAGAATCCAAAGAAATTGTGACTGGCTGCATGATCTATGATACTGAAAGTCAAAATTTATATATAAGAAAATTTGGATATCCGGAGGCAATGCTATCATAACACAAAACTTGGTTGTCATGATATGAGTCGTTTTGAAGTAAAGGCAGATAGTTCTTCGTACATTGCCTCGAGATTTGTATCTTAATCCTACGATTTACTAATTTTTATAAGAAACATAATGTAACAAGATGTTCAGTAAAGAACATATAGCCTACTTTCTCCTAAATATATGAGTAAAGTTATAACTCTTTGTCTTTATCAAAGAGTATAATAGAATCATTTCTTGGTTGAAGACCTTAGAAACTATTTACCTTTAGCAAACACCAGAACCTCGGAATAACTACTTCCATCATTGAAGAAAGAAAGAAAGAAAGAAAGAAAGAAAGAAAGAAAGAGAAGACATATCTCAAGAATTTTATGGAACTGGAGACATAATCGACTGGACGTGGGCAACAACCAACTTTGAGTTGAGGCATGTGTTTACACGTCTGGCTGTCCATGGTTTTCACCACCGTAATTGCATTAACAAATCTTTCCATGACCCTAAAGTGACGCGTGTATGCCGACTATGTGGACAACAGGACAAGCATGTGAATTCTACCACTTAGAGCTCTGTAGTAATTTGGCTACAATAAAAGTATTAAATAATATCTTGAACTAGCACCAACAGATAGAGTACAGGTACTATGTGAGATCGTTTTGTTATGTAGTTCAAATAACATTTTCAAATAACACACAATAGGCTGTTACAAACGCTTTAAAATAAAATTGTATCATAAGCTATTATCAACTTTTCATTCTTCATATTCGATGCGTATCGAATGCCAACATGTCGCCTCCGTAGCGTAGCGGTCAGCATGGTTAGCTGCCGCCCCGGAGGTCCTGGGTTCGATTCCCGGCTCTGCCATGAAATTTGAAAAAGTGGTATGAGGACTGGAACGGGGTCTACTCAGCCTCGGGTGGCCCAAATGAGTAGAGGGGGTTCGATTCCCACCTCAGCCATCCTCGAAGTGGTTTTCCGTGGTTTCCCACTTCGTCTTCGGGCAAATGCCGGGATGGTACCTACTGTAAGGCCACGGCCGCCTCCTTCCCTCTTCCTAGCCTATCCATCCCAATCTTCCATCCCTTCCCATCCCTCATGAGGCCCCTGTTCGCTTTGCAGGTGAGGCCGCCTGGGCGAAGTGCTGATCACACCTCCCCAGTTGTATCCATCCCGATCAGATGTTCCAAGCTCCAGGACACTGCCCATAGAGGCGGTAGTGGTGCGTTCCCTCGCTGTGTCCGTGGGAACCTCCAACCTAGAGGGTAAATTGACTAAATAAAATAAAATAAAATAAAATAAATCGAATGCTAACCAGTGGAGTCCCACTTAGAACAGTCATGGCATCTGGCGGATAAGATAATCCAAATAAGGCGATTACATTCTAGCGGCCATAAACAGAAACGTCTGAATTAAAGCCGGAAGGTAATATGTAGGCCCGTGCGCAATCAGTCGGCCATGACAGTTCACCTGGTTGTTGTTAGATGTCTCGTGCAGATCCGCTGGCGAATTGTTTTAAATTAAATATAAATTTTCCATTGTAATATGCACAATATAACGCTTAAATTTAAAGCATCTGAGTAATTACAAAACAATACATATAACAAGCAAAGAAATCCAACTCTGGTAGGATTAGAACCCCAGTCATACGGGTGAAAGGCCAACGCTTTACCACACAGCCCACAAGGCAATCAAAATTCACCGATAACATACAACTTCTTAGCAAATAATGATTTAGACTAAATGATTTCTTCAATGGAGAATATATTTGTTTACATATAAAGCATTCCATACAAAGTTTATATTATTTCCATCGGTATGCTATATTGCATGCAATACCCAAACTAGTGAAATATAGGTCAGGCACAAGATATCAGCTGCCATCTTGTCTTGTAGCTGACACGGCTCAGCTTTTATAAGTCACTTTTGCACTATAATAGCCTATTACAAGATAAACTTTTAATTTCGAACGGGCAACGTCCTTTAGAACAGTTTAAACAATTCTCGGTTCGATAATCGGAACTGGTGGGTCCCATGTTATGGATTGTAGAGTTTGCATTATTCACACGGCCGCCATCCTAAAATGGTACGGCTGATAACCTTGCAGTTTTAACATAAGACGCGTCCCAAATAAAGGTATGCTATTACCAAATTTGGTAGAGATCGGATAATTAGTTTAGCCGTTATTTGATTTTACGTTTTGAACATTTGAGTGGTCGCCATTGAGTTTTGGTAAAGATGGCGGCGATATTAAATATGACACTGAGGTGCCCTTTGCTAGTGCTACCTCTGTACCAAATTTCGTTCAATTCGGATTCACCGTGTTTGAATTGATATGGGGGGGGGGGGGGGCAGACATGCAGAGTACACACACACTCTCACAAACACAGACAGACACACCATGTTTGTCCCTGTGTAGATCTCATAAGTCTACTTTAATCTTTTGCAAAAATCGAAAGTAGCCTAAAAATACAGTACAACCAAATTAGTCAGAAATATAACGTTAAAATGAGCGATGAAATTTATATATATATATGCAGTAGGTTGCATCTTTACATTATCATTTGAGACTGCTTTGCCTTTCAGTATCCAGTCTAGTCTGCAAGCCTCTGTTTGCGAACAAGTCGCCCCCATGACCCCCTATTAGCAGATAGCACTGCTGCCTGCTCTGCTTCTACACCTCTCACTTTGAGATCGTTCATCACTGAATCTGACCATCGCCTCCTAGGCCTACCTCTGCTTCTCTTACTCCTTACTCTCTACAGCTGAACTCATTAACCTCTTAGGTAATTTCTCCTTCGCCATTCTCTTCACATGACCCCACCATCTGAGTCGACTCATACGAACAGCTTCATCTAGCGTGTTTATTTATAACTTAGCCTTTATCTCGACATTACGAGTACCCTCCTGCCATTGCTCCCATTTATTTGTCCCAGCAAACATTCATCCTACTCTCTTATCAGTTACCTCTAGCTTATGTATCAGATATCCTGAATCTACCCAGCTGTCACTTCCATAAAGCAAGGGTGGTCTAAATACTGAGCGATGTAGGGAGAGTTTCGTGGCTTCTTTCTTGCAGAATACTTAAGATCGCAACTGAAACTTCACTGCAATGTTTTTGATGTGTAACATCTTTCCGCTCGGTTGCTGGATAGTTTTGTGGGAGTGATTTTGAAAATTGGGGACGGAAGTGGATCGGAACGATGGAGCTGGCAGTGGTGGATCAAACGGAAGTATGCACTGCCCGCTCGATCGATCAAACGGAAGTGTACTAGCTGGCAGTGGTGGACAACGGAAGTATGCACTGCCCGCTCGATTGATCAAACGGAAGTGTACTAGCTGGCAGTGGTGGACAACGGAAGTATGCACTGCCCGCTCGATCGATCGAATGGAAGTGTGCCCTAGCTGGCAGTGGTGGATCGAACAGAAGTATAAGACGCACTGCCAACTCGATCGATCGATCCAGCTGGCACTGGTAAGAGAAACAATCAGCGCGCAGTGTCGAAAATTGATACCATGACGCACTCTCGGCCATGTGGAATGTATATAACATACTGAACGGAAAATGCTCATGCGAACTCTGGTGTCAAGTGTTGGTTGGTTCCTTAGTTTAGGGGCTGCGACAACGCGGTCATGTAGCCCCACTGGTGTCAAGTGATTTAAACAAATGACATGGTACATGTTCGAAGTCTTCGTATCAGTATTTAAATGGTAAAATGCCTTAATATCAAACATTGTAAGTAGTCGGCATTGCAATGGCATAAGGCATTTTAAACTCAATGTCACTCAGGAACATTATCGAAACAAGCAAAATATAAATGAAACTTAATTCCGTAATGCAGTATTATTGGAACGTGGAAATAAGTCACCATCTTGTGCGCAATATTTGCGTAGTCGAAATAGCCGTTGGGTTATTGCGTATGACTATGAATCTAGAGATCATGGGTGCGAATCCTGGGCTGGGTAGATATTTTTGCTACCAGATTATCATTTTAAACGATATTTATCATATCAATATGATTCATTTTAACAGAATGCATATGAAATTACGTGTTGGTCTGTGAATCAAGAGGACCTGTTTATAAGGAATTTAATGAGCGGTGACGCGTCTATTAATGTAGTTAATCCATACCGTATTCTTTATTTAGGCTCGTGCTGGTGGAAGCTACAAATCATCTAATAAAACGAGTTCCGTATTATAAACTACAATATCTGTAAAACACTCCCTTTTTCAATAGATTAATATTTGTGCCAATAATACTATAAAATACCGGTGGATCAACAATTTCACGTGAGGTTTCTTCTATGTCAGATGTTACACATCATATGCGACTACTGTAAGGCTCGTAATTTATTTTATACACCTCGACCCTCTTTCATCCCCCAAACTACCATCCTGAGAGAATACACAGCCAAAGTATTTAAAATGTTCTTCCTGCTACAATTCAGTTCCTCTTACCTGACATCCAATTTTCTTGTGTTTCTTCCCTACCGACATAACCTTCGTCTTTGAAATGCTGATCTTCATACCATACTCCCTACATTTCTGTTCAAGTTCTAACATGTTGGCTTGCAAGCTTTCGACGGAAGCTGCCATTACAACCATGTCATCAGCATAGGCTAGACTACCTACCTGGTTTCCACCTAATTGAATCCCACCCAGTCCGTTTATGTCCTTCATCAAATGCTCCATATATAATACAGTATAAACAGTAATGGTGATAGGCTACAACCTTGCTCTAGTCCTGTAACAACCTTGAACCAAGAACTCATCCTAACATCAACTCTCACTGCAGCCTGATTATCAACATAAATACTTTTGATTGCCTCTGGCAACCTTCCCCCTCAGTTTGCTATGCATCTTCCCAATGGGTACTCTATCGTACACCTTCTCTAGATGTACAAAACATAAAAACAACTGTCTATTCCTCTCGTAGTATTTCTCAATAACTTGGCGCACACTAAAAATTTGATCTTGACGTCCTCGTTGCGGTTCAAAGCCACATTGGTTTTCTGCCATCTTACTCTCGGCCAATGATCGAACTCACCTTTCTACGGTATCCGAATACACTTTGCCCGGGATGCTTATCAAAGAAATGCCTCTATAAATGTTGCCATCTTTCCTGTTACTTTGCTTATAAATTGGTGTGATTACTGCTTTTGTCCAGCCAGAGTGTACTTTTCCTAAATCCAATGCCAATTCGATTAGCCTATGTAACAATTTCAGTCCTGCTTTCCAACTATACTTTAGCATTCCTGGTCTAATTGCATCTACTCTTGCCGCTTTGTGGCATTGTAGTGTATTTACCATCCTCTCTACTTCCTTCCCCCCGGTGCTCACGACTAGTGGGACGTGGGTTGGCAACCACGGAGCCTCAGCTGAGTTCAGCATTACTTCCACTTACTTGTGTCGGCTCCTCTCTGTCATCTTTCCTATCGACCTCCCTTGGTCAACTTTTGTTCTTTTCCGTCCCCAACGGTATTAGGGTGTCCGAGGCATGGGGAGTCTCACTTTCCCGCCTTATTTGGCCCTTGTCTTATCTTTCCTGATCCCTTATTCTCCGAGGGGTTAGACCTCTTCTGTTCTCTTCATATCTCCTGCCTTCTGCCCAAGGCAGGTGTGTGTAACCCCGCCACTTCTGGTGCACCCTCGATAGTGCTACACCCTCAAGGGCTCACGGCTGGTGAGGTCGGGATTTGGCGACCCTGAGGGATTCCTGAGCTGGGTCCGGTTTTGCCCCCTTTTTCCATTGCCTCTGGGGCGTACCCTTTCCACTTTCCCTTTCCTATCTGCCTTTCATGGCTCTCTTTCCTTCCAAGTCCCTCAATCCTCATCCTTCGAGGGTTGAGGGCATTTCTTTTCCCCCTGTCCTTTATTTGCCTTATTCTCCGTTTGTTTTCCATTTCCTCTTCTAGTATGTAAGTGTGAAAGGAAGGAAGCTTGTAGTTTAACGTGGCCGTTAATCTGTAGATTATGAGCCACGGGACCTCCTTTTTACGTGGAATCCGAACCACAGGACATGGCATTTCACT
The DNA here is from genome assembly GCA_946902985.2 of Meconema thalassinum. Taxonomy (NCBI): domain Eukaryota; kingdom Metazoa; phylum Arthropoda; class Insecta; order Orthoptera; family Tettigoniidae; genus Meconema; species Meconema thalassinum. The sequence goes on from OX336389.2 coordinate 1,194,431,104, forward strand.
TCGAAAATCTCACGTGCATTGACCGGGAATCGAACCGGTGAGAGGCATACAGCTAGACCGCTGAGCCACCACGCCCCTAGTATGTAAGTGTGTGGTTAGGTTTAGTTGTATGTGTTTAGTTAATTTTCGTTATAGTTTACATTACATTCTCATGTATCACTATCACCCAAGCCATTAGGGGCCGATAACCAAGGTGTTAGGCCCCTTAAAACAGCAATTATCATCATCTCCCTACTTTCTCAACCGTGATCCTGTTCCTGTCCTCATTCTCCTTTTGCATAATCTCAAAATTTGCCACATTGCCAGATAAGTGTGCATTAACATTTAGCAAGTTTTCGAAGTATTCTTGCCATCTTCCCAATGCTTCCCTGGTATCTACAATGAGTTTCCGTGAATTATCCAGAACACTGCTCATTTCTCTTTTCCCTCCATTTCTAAGATTCTTTATAACACTCCAGAAAGGATTTCCTGTCGCTAGACCTAATGTTTCTAATTTAGCTCCAAGTTCCTCCCATGAATTCATTTTGGACTTTACTATTATTTGTTTGGTCTTTTTCCTTTCCAGTACATATAGCTCTCTGTCTGCCGGATTCCTTCTATGGGTCCATTTCTACTTTTACAAGCAGACTTCACGATGTCATTACATGAGGATGTGCGCTTTTTCCTATATTAACACACTGTTGTCCCAAGATATGACTTTGCTACTTCTAGTACAGCATCCCTGTGTCCTGTACACTCCATTTCTACTGCATGTCCTACAATTCTTTACCATCTACTCTTGAAATCCATCATCAATCATTTCCATGTATTTCTGCTCAAGTTCCTTCAACCCTAATCCGTCTTCAAACAGTGCTCACTTTCTGCTCTTTAGGTCAAACCACCGTGCTTTTTTTTTTAACAAAATTTAAGGGTTACTCTCAGTTGTAGTCGACAAAACATCATGATCTCGCAATTTTTGGCAATTTGCAGAGTCCAGTTGTTACTTTCTGGGCTGACATGTTAAATGAAAGATTGCATTGGGTTAATTTATTAACTCATTAATTAATTAACTTTCAGCTTTTTCGATGCCTGGGTGGACATAAAATAATTCGTTATTTTCTTCATCCTTCAAATCTAACCACACGCACAAACTAACAACCTACCCCACCTCCAAACACTAGCCTGCATGCTTATAAGAACAGAACTTCCTTTTCACGATTGTTAGAGTATGTTACTTATTTTTACCTAAACAAGTAAATTTCTTCGAATAAGGCAGCAAAACACAAAGCTTTTGTCGAGAAGAAAATAATATGGCCTATTGTTTCGATTATGCTCCAGTGTGCCGAATTGCCGACCAAAAGAAACTGATTCGATAGATCGATTTAAATCGAGGATTACTCGAAATCTCCTCCAGTTGTTGTGAACAGTGCGTTGACGCCTGCTGATCGATGAACTTTCAAGTTGGATGTTATATTTGCCGGACTAGATACAAATGTACAATTTTTTCTTAAACAGTTTTCAAATGCTTAAGGGGTACGCGTACCCCCCACGTTCCCCCTGAAGAATGGCCAGGGTCTAACTATGCCTAATTCACAACAGATCAGTTTGTGCTCTGTTTCATCAAAAAAGCCCCTGAAAACCCTGTATTACCTGATCAATTTTCTAAATTCAAATTCAATAATGACATAATCTATTATTGACCTTGTTCCTCTACCTTCGCATGCGTATTGGTGAATCTCCTTATGCTTTGAGAATGAGTTCGTAACAGATAACCCCATGCTAGCACGGAAGTCCAATAAACATTTCCCATTGGTGTTCGCTTCGCTATCCTCACCCCACTTACCCATTACCTTCTCATACCTCTCAGGTCTATTTCCTATCCTGGAATTGAATTCCTCGATCAGTACTACCCTACCAGTATATTGTTACCGGTGGCGGAAATTGGAACTAATGCGCTCCGCCCAGCCACACGCCTGCGATAGACGTGCAGTCGTCGCCAGCGAAACCTCATCGCATGTCATTTGTGTGCATGATTCATGCTGGGTCATGCGCTGTGCGGCGTGTTCTCATTGTATGACTGTACATGCGTTTTCCCTCTTGCCCCGCAACCGCTCGCTGCAGCCATAACGAGGCGAGATGACGTAATGTATACACAACAGCACCGCTCCACGTCTAGCGGTAACAATTCCCTGGTAGGGTATTACTGCCACTATCCGTATTGTTTACTCGCACTACCACATCACTCAGTGCCTCATAAAATCAGTCTACTTCGTCCTGATCCGCCCCTTCACTTGTAGCGTATACTGAAACAATCCTGATCTGATTTCCTGACATTTCCAAATCTATTTACATTAATCGTTCATTTACATACCTAGCAGAAACTATGATACGCTCTAAGGTTCTCTTGGCATACCGCACTACTCCCCACTTTGCCCTGTCTCGTTTTACATCCGACATGTATGCCTTGTAATCTCCTACTCCCTCCTCTCTCTCTTATCTGATCTTCACCAATGCCTAATATATCCAATCCCATCCTACTTGCCTACTCAGCTAGCTCTACTTTCTTCCTTCCATAACCACCCCCGATATTAATTGGATCCCATCGAATAAAACCGTCAGATTGTCTGTTCGTTTCAAAGTAGTCCTGATCTGTCAGATGGGAGTGGGACTCCATCACTCACATAGGTCCGAGGCTAGCTCATGACACTTTTAGCAGGTTTGAGTACTACAAGTGAAGCAGGTTGCTAGCCTTACTTACACAGGGCCCGTGAGTTTCACCTCAGGGAACAAATAATTCAGTTGGATAGTCCTAGCCGCCTGAGTACAAGGAGGGCCACGGCTCAGAATATGTCCAAGATATCCACTCCTATTCCATAGTAACTGGTATCCCGACTGTCAGGACCACTTACCACTATAGGATTTTTTATTATGGATACTCGAGTTTAGGCCTTAATTACAAGAAAACCAACAGACCTATTGAAAAACGAGTTATACCAATATTTTTCGTGTTTAATTCTGCGTTAGACTATATAAGCCAATTATTTTCAAATTTAATAATTATTGTTTTATTTGTGGTTGAATGAAAAGTTGTCTGGGTTTTTGACGTCTTTTCTAGGAACCGCTCACTTAAAACTATATACATGCAAAACTCCTTGGCTGAGGGTAATGACATTTTTATAAGTTATAGGCAAAAGTATTGGTACTGCAAATCTCAAGTTTGATTTTTTTCAACTACCCAATAAAAGGTTCTTATAGCCTACTTTTTCTGAAGTAACGTTTTCTCAGCCCAGGATAAACGTACTGTACAGCAGGAAACGTGGCCTCATTTAGAAGCTCTCATTCGTGATTATCGGAAACTACGACCACTGTAAACGTACAGTGTGATGACGAATTAATGAAGAGTAATAGTAGGCCACTCAACCGTTGCCCATGGTTCAAGAACTAGGACGTGACTACACCATGAACCACTAGCCTATATATTGCTTGTTCCAGAAATAATTCTGTCACATCCACCGTAATATAAAATCGAAAGACCTTCATGGACCAAAGATGTGTTGTTGTTGTTGCTTTTTCTGCTGGTAATACTTATATTAGGGGCTTGGAACATTGTTAGTCTTCTTATGTATATCAATCACATCTGATAACCTGTGTTACTGTTCCTACTATAATAGTGAGTGTTACTGCAATTTAGGATTCTGGGATTCGGGTAAGTGTCCCGGGAGTTAAATTAAAGTATCATCCCAGCATTTTCTCGGAGTGACTATGGATAAAAACTGGGAGAAATCACACTGGCCGTTGTAGGTGGTGGGATGCGAACTTCAAATCTCCGGACTTGCTGCAGCTCTCCCATTCTCATTGGAGTACGTTTTAACGTGCTCACATAAGCTGCTCGACATACTGTAGACCAGGGGTGCCCAATCTCTTTTAATTAAGGGCCACATTGTAAATAGCTGAGGGACATTGCGGGCCAATGACACCCCGGGGGGTTTGAGGGGTATAGCATTAAAAAAAAGACTTTACGAGCCTTACAGTAGTCGCATATGATGTGTAACATCTGACATAGAAGAAACCTCACGTGAAATTGTTGATACACCGGTATTGTATAATATTATTGGCACAAATATTAATCTATTGTAAAAGGCAGTGTTTTACAGATATTGTAGTTTATATTACGAAACTCATTTTATTAGATGATTTGTAGCTTCCACCATCACTAGCCTAAATAAAGAATTCGATATGGATCAACTAGATTAATAGATGTGACACTGTAAAAAAAACTTTAAATTCCTTATAAATAGGTCGACTTGCGAGTAAATGCAATGTGCACAGCAGTAGATCATGAAAGGCCTGCCCAGTTCCCGGACCTCTTGATTCACAGACCAACACGTAATTTCATATGGATTATGTTAAAATGAGTCATATTGATATGATCAGCAGCAGAGTATCAAGAAGGCAGAGCGAGAACAATCAAGAAGGCAGTGCGAGAGTAGAAATATCAAGTAGGCAGTGAAGAAAAAAAGAGAGTCTTGGAATTGTTATGTATTATTAGTGTGTAAATAAATAGTACATTGTGCAACGAGCCTATAATGCCTTGTGCATGTATTTGACCATGGCCTCCACGATTACACTACTATGACACTAATGTCGATCAAAGTATTATGTGCACTCGAGTTTGAAGGTTGTTTGTGAAGTAACCAATAGACCTACATAAAATCCAATAACATCATCATTTTCGTCGTTCTATTTTACGCTAGGTCATGTAGGTTTGGAATTTTTAATTTATGTTTTAATATTTTTTATCGCAGTTGGAACACAAAAAGTGCACTTTTTAAGAGTGTTTCAACCATGCGTCACATTTCCGAATTATTATCTCAAAAACCCGTCATCAGATCGAATCCAAATTTTAACACAATATACATTGGAATGTTGTATAACTGGTTTATTAATTTCAACATTTTGTGTGTCCAAGAAACAAAGTTGTTATCATTTTTGTAAGGTAACTTTTTCTCGGCTCGGGGTGGTTGGAAAATGTAGTTCTTGGTTGCATTGTAATCCTTATACATCGAAAAGTTATGCTGTATGACTGTGAAATACGTAAATTAATTCACTTATTTTATATCGGTTTGTATTTCTACGGGGTAATAACACATGTTTCACCTGCTAGCCGCTCCGGCAAAAGCTGTACAGCGTTGCCGAAATGCTGCCCACACGCATCATGGCGCGTCTCGCTCGGAAGAGATGGGCTCCATCTCAGCAACGCTGTACAGCTTTAGCCGGAGCGGCTAGTTGGAGAACCATGTGTTATTTCCTCGTACAAATACAAACCGATATAAAATAAGTGAATTAATTTACGTATTTCACAGTCATACAGCATAACTTTTTGATGTATAACGATTACAACGCAACCAAGAACTACATTTTCCAACCACCCCGAGCCGAGAAAAAGTTACCTTGCAACAATGATAACAACTTTGTTTCTTGGACACACAAAATTGTGAAATTAATAAACCAGTTATACAACATTCCAATGTATATTGTGTTAAAATTTGGATTCGATCTGATAACGGGCTTTTGAGATAATAATTCTTAAATGAGACGCATGGTTGAAACACGCTTAAAAACGTGCACTTTTTGTGTTCCAACTGCGATAAAAAATATTAAAATACAAATTTAAAAATCCAAACCTACATGACCTAACGTAGAATAGAACGACGAAAATGTTGATGGTATTGGATTTTATGTAGGTCTATTGGTTACTTAACAAACAACCTTCAAACTCGAGTACACATAATACTTTGGTCGACAGTAGGCCAGGCAGTGAAATTTAAATTAGAAGGCCGTGGAACTCAGCACATCTAATTATCTAATTGGTCAAACAACTGTTTCTTGAGCTCTGATTGGTGGGAGAAAGTGTTTCATAATGAAAAAATAGTGTTATAATGAGCCTCAATATAGTACTGTTTTCTGACATATAATAGTCAGGGTCGAACATAAACAGATTTTTGTGTGTTGATGAATGTCCAGGAGGGATACGATCCAGCTGGCAGAGCGTCTTACACACTTCCGTCCGATCCACTTCCGTCCCTTTTTTTCAAAATCACTCCCACAAAAATATCCAGCAACTGAGTGGAAAGATGTTACACATCAAAATTACATAGGTGCAATATGGTGAGTTTGTGGCTCTCTGAGCTTAGTTTGATTAGTATTGTTGCCATTTTCTATATTTATTTGTAGGGTATACAAAAATAAAACACAAAATAATAATTAAATATTTTTAATAAATCCCTTTAAAATACGTGAAGTACGATGATATTCAATACACTCATGCAGCATGAATGACAAGGAGTGAGTATTTATGCTCATTTGACACAATTAACAATCAAATTACGAAATAAAGTTCATGATAATTTAGTTAAGTGCAACGACTGGAACTTGTTTCAAAGTTTTGGTGACACGGCGCGGGCCGGACAAACGTTGGGCAAAGGGCCACACAATGAATGGACCAAGCTTTCACGGCACTGACGTTTATTGCTTTTAGACCCTGATTATTTTGCTGATAACGAAAAAATCGTAAGTGCCGTTAGATTGCTTGCGTAATTGTGTTACGTTAACTTGGTCTGGAATCTGTGGTTGCGTCATGTTCGGTATGCTGTTTCAGAGTCAGTTCTCGGTATTTGTATTAACATGAATTCCTCGTAGTATTTATGTTGTGCAAGAGAAGCTTCCATGAACAATTTTAATGCTTCCGTTCTTTCCATCATATCTTGCCTCTGGCATGTTACAATTATCAGAATGAAAGACGTGCGTGAATGTCCATTGTTACCAGCGAAAGAAACTGATAATTCCACGTTGTTAACGAAGCCAATTCTGGCATTTACGCATTGCAAATATGCAATGAGTGCCTTCAAGGAGAAAATACGCTTAATGTTAACTAAATACGAGGGACATTCCGAATATGAGGTTCATCATTTTACTTCACAGGGAACTGTATTACAAACGCAGAAAAATACACCGTCATGACGCAATTCCCGACATTAAGAGCGAGAGTAGAGGAGCACTGGCGCATGCACTGAGCACCAAGGCAGAGAGAGATGCAGTAGAGATTTCATTCGAGTGCAAACCAATATTGCAGAAAGACGTGTGCTGGAATCGTGGTCACGAATGGATGTGCGTGCTGTCGTGGGATATGACAGGGCGTGCGAGACGGGTGTAACAGGCTGTCAGTTGTAACTCTTCAGTCTGTAAAAATGAATTTTCCCAATGACTGGGTGGGGTACAATGTATATAATATATTAATAATAAGTAAATAACACTCCTGAAAAAAAATATATGTATTAGTAACGATCACTATTATAATGGGGCAATTTTTAACGAAAGGCAGGAGAGAAGGTATCAATTGTTACGACTAGCGGCTCCGCTGAAATAGGTAACCATGTACATAATAGAATTCAAGTGCATGCTCTAATTGTATGTATTATATTGTGTTGTTCTAATATGTGTACACGTGTATTATATTCATACGTAATTCATGAGTCGCCTCCGTAGCGTAGCGGTCAGCATGGTTAGCTGCAGCCCCGGTGGTCCTTGGTTCGATTCCCGGCTCTGCCACGAAATTTGAAAAGTGGTACGAGGACTGGAACGGGGTCTGCTCAGCCTCGGGTGGCCCAAATGAGTAGAGGGGGTTCGATTCCCCCTCAGCCATCCTCGAAGTGGTTTTCCGTGGTTTCCCACTTCGTCTTCGGGCCAATGCAAGAATGGTACCTTCTTCAAGGCCACGGCCGCCTCCTTCCCTCTTCCTTGTCTATCCATCCTCACCATCCCTTACCTTCCCTCATGAGGCCCCTGTTCGCTTTGCAGGTGAGGCCGCCCGGGCGACGTGCTGATCACACCTCCCCAGTTGTATCCCTCCCGACCAGATGTTCCTAGCTCCAGGACACTGCCCGTAGAGGCGGTAGTGGTGATTTCCCTCGCTGAGTCCGTGGGAACCACCAACCTAGAGGGTAAATCGACTAAATAAAAAAAATCATGAACCCGTATAAAATAGAAAACTGATCTTATATGACGATATTCAAACAGCGAATCAAGATATCAACACCAATTAAACGCACTACGAATTTTATGTTGTTAGATAACATTGTATACAAATTTAAATCAGAACTCAGTGATTAGAATCTGATGATGACCTAAAATTTGCCCAATTATAATATTGATCATAACTAATGCATGTTATTATTTTCCAGGAGTGTTATTTACTTAGTATGCATATATTACGGTACATACAGTGCATTGTAGCCTCGCCCAGTCATTGGACAAATTTGTGTTGACCGACTGAAGAGTTACAACTGACAGTTCGTACAGGCAACACTGAAACAATGGCTTCAAAGCTTAACATTACAACTTGACTTACTTGTCTTAATTCCTTAAACTTCTGTTGAGGAGCATAGGGCCGAAACAAGGGTTCGCCATCTGGTTCTGTTGCGTGCTGTGGATTTTATCTTTCCCTACGAGTATCCAAGCTTAAGCATTACAAGTTCAACAGATATTCATCGCCATGTACAGAGCGTCCATGGAGTACCGTAGAAATGGTTGGACGCTGGTGTTCAATGTTTAGTAAAGGAAGGGAGAGTGTCGAAGATGAAGACCGAACTGAGAGCCTCTCCACTTCCACGACTGCAACAAACGTCGTCTGAGTACAGGAAATGTTGTTAGTAACTTTGTTCAAACATCATGGGCTGACAATGACTACGAAAATCAGGCTTTTGCGTTGTTTTGTGTTCTCTACACTTTTTTCGGTGCTGAGATATGGACTCTGACAGAGTCTTTATGTAAACGGTTAGAGGCCTTTGAAATGTGGCTGTACATAAGGATATTGCGGATGCCATGGACAGACCATGTCACAAATGTTGATGTTCTCCAAGAAATGAAAAAAAAATGAAAAAACAAGGAAGTATTAACCACCGTGAAAATCAGGAAAACCCAATAACTAGGACACATCATGAGGAATACCGCCAAGTACCATCTCGTACAGTCTATTCATCAAGGAAAAATACCAGGGAAAAGAAGTGTTGGACAAAGAAGAATATCCTGGTTAAAAAATCTCACAGCCTGGACCTCAAAAACATCTACTGAATTATTCCGAGCTGCAAGTGTAAGGAACAGCACAGTCAAGATGGTAGCCAACATCCGGAACGCATAGGAACCAGAAGAAGAAGAAGAAGAAGAACTTTATTTACATTGGGCGTTGGACATGTTCAAGCCCACCTCATGATTCACGAAGTGCCGGGATCACAAACCCCTGATCACAAGACTGCAATAATTGCAATAAACCTCGAACATTTATAGCGTGAGGGCAATGATGCCTAGCGTATGAGACATGGGTGCATCACATTCACCCGGAGACCAAGGCCGCCCCAATGACATGGAAACATCCCAGCTCACCAATCCTGAAATCGCTGGACACTGGGAGAGGTTTCTTGAAATCTATGTCACTGTACGACAAATGCATCAATGTGGATAAATAGCCTAAGGTTTGTCTTTTAGGCTATTATGACAATGTGTGTTCACGGAACTTATATTCGGAACACCCCTCTTATGTATATATGTAGAGGAAAGCACCTAAACCCGATACGCCATTTTGTTTTTGAAAAATCCAATTTTATCCAAAATGAAATGAAATTATTTTCAACACATACCTTACTTATTGTTAGTTCCAACTGTTATATTTTACTTAAAATTATTGATCAACTATTGTAAGTGTAAAACTTGTCTATATATATAAAAATCAATGTTACGAGATAGTATGTGGGTGTGTTGGGTGTGTATGCCTCCTTTGCATTCATATACCACTCATCCGATTGCGATGAAACTTGGGTGAGATGTTCAGTACACTTCAAGGAAGGTTTCTGGTTTAGTAAATCCATTTTACAAGAGGTAGCGCACGAGTAGATTAAACAAATGAGCGACGACATGCGAAGCGTTTCAACAAAGTCCGTTATGCGTTCATATACCATTCATCCGATTGCGATGAAACTTGGGTGAGATGTTGAGTACATTGCAGGAAAGGTTTCTGTCTTATTAAAACCATTTTACAATAGGTAGCGCACGAGTTAATTCAACAAATGAGCGACGATGCGCGAGTCGCTTCAAAATGGTCCCGTATGCGTTCATACACCATTCATCCGATTGCGATGAAACTTGATTGAGGTGTTGAGTACCCTCCAGAGAAGCTTTCTGGCTTAGTAAATCAATTTTACTTGGGTAGCGCACAAGTAGATTCAACAAATGAGCGACAATGCGCGAATCGCGTTAACAAAGTCTGTTATGCGTTCATATACCATTCATCCGATTGCGATGAAACTTGGGTGAGATGTTGTGTATACTCCGTTGAAGGTTTCTGGCTTAGTAAATCCATATTGCAATAGGTAGCACACGAGTAGAATCAACAAATGAGCAACGACGCGCGAAGCGTTTCAACAAAGTCCCGTATGCGTTCATATACCATTCGTCCGATAGCAATGCAACTTGGGTGAGATGTTGTGTACACTCCAGGGAAGGTTTCTGGCTTAGTAAATCATTTTACAATAGGCAGCACACGAGTAGATTCAACAAATGAGCGACGACGCGCGAAGCGTTTCAAAAAAGTCCCGTACGCGTTCATATACGTTACCATTAGTCCGATAGCGATGAAACATGGGTGAGATGTTGAGTACACTCCAGGGAAGGTTTCTGGCTTAGTAAATCCATTTTACAATAGGTAGCGCACGGGTAGATTCAACAAATGAGCGACGACGCGCGAAGTGTTTCAACGAAGTCCCGTATGCGTTCATATACCGTTCGTCCAAAAGCGATGAAACTAGGGTGAGATATTGAGTACACTCTAAGGAAGGTTTCTGACTTAGTAAATCAACTTTACAATAGGTAACGCACGAGTAGATTCAACAAATGAGCGACGACGCGCGAAGCGTTTCAAAAAAGTCCGTTATGCGTTCATATACCATTCATCCGATTGCGATGAAACTTGGGTGAGATGTTGAGTACACTCCAGGAAATGTTTCTGTGTTAGTAAAACCATTTTACAATAGGTAGTGCACGAGTAGATTCAACAAATGAGCGACGATGTGCGAATCGCTTCAAAATGGTCCCTTATGTGTTCATACACCATTCATCCGATTGCGATGAAACTTGGTTGAGATGTTGAGTCCACTCCAGGGAAGCTTTCTGGCTTAGTAAATCAATTTTACTTAGGTAGCGCACGAGTAGATTCAACAAATGCGCGACGATGCGCGAATCGCTTTAACAAAGTCCGTTATGCGTTCATATACCATTCATCCGATTGCGATGAAACTTGGGTGAGATGCTTGCCACGGTGGGTGAGTGGTTATAGTGTCGGACTACCAACCCCAAGATTGCAGGTTCGACCCTGGCCATGGTGAGTGATTTTTGAAGGCGACAAAAATCACGATACTCATGTCATACGTTGTTGGCATGTTAAAGAACCCATTTGAATTCAGTAGGCCGTGTTCAATGGCAAAATTAATCTCGGGATTTTCCGCCAACACCAAGTTCCTCCATTCTCTACTTGAAAGCGCTGTAGTGTCAAGGAGTTTAGATATCTAACCTCCTTGACATTCATAGCGTTCAAAGGAACGACGAAATTCGACATGCAAGCTACCCTCTGGGTGTCAATTAACAAAGCTTGCACCAGGCACCCCAGGCCATACGATATTATTATTATTATTTGGGTGAGATGTTGTGTATACGCCATTGAAGGTTTCTGGCTTAGTAAATCCATTTTACAATAGGTAGCACACGAATAGAATTAACTAATGAGCAACGACGCGCGAAGCGTTTCAACAAAGTCCCGTATGCGTTCATATACCATTCGCCCGATAGCAATGCAACTTGGGTGAGATGTTGTGTACACTCCGGGGAAGGTTTCTGGCTTAGTAAATCATTTTACAATAGGCAGCACACGAGTAGATTCAACAAATGAGCGACGACGCGCGAAGCGTTTCAAAAAATTTCCGTACGCGTTCACATACGTTACCATTAGTCAGATAGCGATGAAACTTGGGTGAGATGTTGAGTACACTCCAGGGAAGGTTTCTGGCTTAGTAAATCCATTTTACAATAGGTAGCGCACGAGTAGATTCAACAAATGGGCGACGACGCGCGAAGCGTTTCAACGAAGTCCCGTATGCGTTCATATACCGTTCGTCCAAAAGCGATGAAACTTGGGTGAGATATTGAGTACACTCTAAGGCAGGTTTCCGGCTTAGAAAATCCACTTTACAATAGGTAGCGCACGAGTATATTCAACAAATGTGCGACGACGCGCGAAGCGTTTCAACAAAGTCCCGTATACGTTCATATACCATTCGTCCGATAGCGACGACACTTAGGTGAGATACTGAGTACACTCTAAGGAAGGATTCTGGCTTAGTAAATCCACTTTTCAATAGGCAGCGCACGAGTAGATTCAAAAAATGAGCGATGACGCGCGAATCGTTTCAAAAAAGTGCCGTATGCGTTCATACATACCATTCGTCCGATAGCGATGAAAATTGAGTGAGATGTTGAGTACACTCCAAGGAAGGTATCTGGCTTAGTAAATCTATTTTACAATAGGCAGCGCACGAGTAGATTCAACAAGTGAGCGACGGCACGCGAATCGTTTCAACAAAGTACGCGTTCATATACCATTCGTCCGGTAGCGATGAAACTTGGGGAGTTTTTGTGCACACTGCAGGGAAGGTTTTTGACTGAGTAAATCCATTGTACAATAAGTAGCGCATAGGTAGATTCAACAAATGAATGACGACGCGCGAATCGTATAAATAAAATCCCGCATGCGTTCATATTGCATTCATCCGATTTCGATGAAACTTTAGTGAGTTATTGTGTAGACTGCAGGAAACGTTTCTAATTTAGTAATTCCATTGTATAATAGGTAGCGCACGAGTAGTTTCAACAAATGAGTGACGGGGCGCGAATCGTGTCAACAAAGTTCCATGTGCGTTCGTATACCATTCATCCGATTGTAATGAAACTACGGTGAATTGTTGTGCACACTGCGGGGAATGTTTCTGACTTAGTAAATCCATTGTATAATTGGTAGCGCACTAGTTGATTCAACAAATGTGTGACGGCGCGCGAAGCGTTTGAACAAAGTTCCATCTGCGTTCATATACCATTCATCCGATTGCGATGAAACATTGGCGAGTTGTTGTGCACGCTCCCACAAATGCTTATAAATTAGTAAATCCATTTTACGATAGCTTAGAGGCAGTTAACGGAAATTGAAGAAAATATTGTGTATCCAAAAGCACTCCAAGAAACAAAATTACAATGCCAACACTATTTTTTTATTGGCATTGCAACGCATGCCGTGTACAGCTTGTTTTTCATAAACGTTACATTTTGTTGATTTTTAAAGATGGGTTCCCGATGTGGTCTCCAGCAAAATTATTCATAAAGGGTTCAAATACGATAAACAAGTGAAAAATAGGTGGGACATGGTGTCATTTTACAAAGATAGGAAATTTAAGAGTTTATACATGAGAATTGCTCACAGTCTATGTATTCAAGTGCGACGAAGGTCACATATGTAAGCATCATTTTCCGCCCCCGCACATTCTACATGAGCCCAGAGTGAGCACATTACACACGCCACCCTATATTTTTCGTATGTATAATTTATATATGTAGTTTTATGTACAGTATATATGCATGTTTTATGTGTGTATTTTTTATGGTTTTATTGCGAAGGGCGAATTGTAGACTAGTAGCGATCGCTATCTTGACAGGCGTTTCCTCACCAAAAATATTTGGAAGGCTACGTTTGATATGAATGTGATATCGGTTAAATAGACCATTGCTTTATTATCGTTAGACGTTATTTCTGTGTTCGTTCCCGTGATAAATAAACCTAGGGAGGAACCAAATTTAGAATCGTCTTGGGTCCACGAACTCATAGGGCTGTTTATAAATCATGAGTAAACTGACCTTAAAGGGCGGCATGTCTAGTGTTCCAAACGAATTTCCTTTAAGTGGGCACGTAAATAATAATGACAGGATGGCCCACATTGGGGAGGAGGGAAGCCATTTGCTCTTCATTCCATAAACTCGACGGGCGCCTTCATTAGGAACCAGACATAAAATTTTGATTACCATTTCTATATATATCATGCTTTAACTTAAAACCCTCTCGTCTGTTCTTTGTACTTGGGGGATGCCACATTTACTGCCTATTAGGTGTTTTTTTTTGTATGTATGGTACTACTTACAATTCAAACAAACATTTTCAATAATGAACTTGAACAAAACCAAAACAGCGTTCATCTAAATGCAATTCAAATACGGAGGCAATGAAAATAATGGCCACTTCAAATTTGACACCAAACTCTGATAGGATTATGGCAGAAGAAAACGTAACGTGCCACACTGATTTAATGAAATCAAAACAAACATTCAATGTAGTGAACTTTGTTTTTGTAGGGTTCGAAATATTTGCATCACTTGTATCTCAAAGAAATAAATGTAAATTATTGTACTGGTCTGTTTAATTTCCTTTGTAATCATGTTAAATATAGAATAGGCGTACATTTCCTTGAGTGAGACTAAATTTTAGTAGTCCAAAGCTAAATGTACTAAGTGGTGTGGTCAGGATAAGATGTCAAACGTTGTATTGGCTCCCAAAAACAACCAAGTTGTACAAGAGTGCTATGGACAGGGCGTGTGAAAACCCGGTGGAATGAAACAGAATGGCCACTGTCTGCGTTGGGATCAATCTCCGTATTCACAGATCCTCATTTCATTGGTAGAAGATGATTTAATATGATATGCTCCTGGGTAGAGTTAATTTCGTTCATTTTGATTTCTTTCGGAAAATGGATTTTTTTCTAAGTATTTCCATAATGTAATTTATAACGCGTACAACAAGTTTTCCGTGAAACTAAACCTCCTTTTTTCATATAATACTGGTCATTTCTATCTTAGTGTGAAGTGAAGTGTAGTGTACAGGAACCTCCAGGAATAAGTTAAGTCCATACAAACACATTATCAATTCAGTTGAAATAAATGTGTGGCCAAGTGATTAACTCAACCAACCAATTACGAAGGCATATCTCGTTAATAGGAAAAATGAATAGAACGCAATCACTTCAAAATATCACTACGCTAGAACTAAAGACTAAACAAGATGTTCAGTTAAGAACATATAGCTTACTTTCTCCTAAATGCCTGGGTATTGTTATAACTCTTTGACCTTTTCAAGGAGTATAATCGAATGTTGGTTGTAGTAGCTTGTTGAAATACAACGTGTTATACAGATATTAAACATGATTATGAGGTGCCCTTTGCTAGTGCTACCTCTGTACAAAATTTAATTCAATTCGGTTTCACCGTGTTTGAATTGATATGGTCAATCGATTTGCACACATACATGACTGCTATCAGCAAACTATTGGGCTGATAACCTTGTAGTTCAGTCAAAAGATGTTTCCCACCAAAGGGTATGTAGAGATCAGATGATTAGGTTGGTCGTAATTTGATTTAAGCGTTTAACATTTGGGTGTCCGCCATTACGCTTCCGTCAAGATGGCGACTATATAAAATATGACACTGAGTTGCCTTTTGCGAGTGCTACCCCTGTACCAAATGATGTTCAATTTGGTTTCACCGTGTTTGAATTGATAGGGGGAATCGATTTGCACACATACATGGCCGCTATCTGCAAACTATTGGGCTCATGACCTTGTAGTTTGGTCAAAAGATGCGCCCCACAAAACGGTTTGTTGTTGAAAACTTTGGTAGAGATCAGATGATTAGGTTGGTCGTAATTTGATTTAAGCTTTAACATTTGGGTGGCAGCCATTACGTTTGCGTCAAGATGGCTGCGATATAAAGCATGACACTGAGGTGCCCTTTTCTAGTGCTATCTCTGTACCAAATTTCTTTCAATTCGGTTTCACCGTGTTTGAATTGATAGGGGGAATCGATTTGCACACATACATGGCCGCCATCTGCAAACTATTGGGCTCATGACCTTGTAATTTGGTCAAAAGATGCTTCTCACAAAACGGTTTGTTGTTGCAAAATTTGGTAGAGATCAGATGATTAGGTTGGTCGTAATTTGATTAAACTTTTAACATTTGGGCGGCAGCCATTACGTTTTCGACAAGATGGCGGCGATACAAAACATGACACTGAGGTGCCCTTTCCTAGTGCTACCTCTGTACCAAATTTCGTTCAATTCGGTTTCACCGTGTTTCAATTGATAGGGGAAATCGATTTGCACACATACATGGCCGCGATCTGCAAACTATTAGGCTGATGACCCAGTAATTTGATCAAAATATGCTTCCCACGTATAGGTATGTTGATACAAAATTTGGTAGAGATCAGATGATTAGTTTGGTCGTAATTTGCTCTAATCTTTTAATATTTGGGTGGCCGCCATTACGTGTCCGTCAAGATGGCGGCGATATAAAACATGACACTGAGATGCCCTTTGCTAGTGCTACCTCTGTACCAAATTTCGTTCAATTCTGTTTCACCGTGTTTGAATTGATAGGGGGAATCGATTTGCACACTTAAATGGACGCCATTTGCAAATTATTGGATTGCTGACCTTGTAGCTTGGTCAAAGGACGCTTCTCACATAAAGGTATGTTTCTGCAAAATTTGGTAGAGATCAGATGATTAGGTTAGTCGTAATTTGATTTAAGCTTTTAACATTTGGGTGGCCGCCATTACGTTTCCGTCAAGATGGCGTTGATATAAAACATGACACTGAGGTGTCCTTTGCTAGTGCTACCTTTTTACCAAATTTCGTTCAATTCGGTTTCACCGTGTTCGAATTGATAGGGGGGGACAGACATGCAGAGTACACACACTCACACACAGACAGACGCACAATTTTTGGCCCTGTAGTGATCTCATAAGTCTACTTTCATTCTTTGCAAAAATCGAAAGTACGCTAAAAAAAATGAAGCACTCACAGAAGAGCAACAGACCAACCGAATAATAAATAATTGCTTTAAAACCATTTAACTAAGATAACCTTCTGTAACTTCTTAATTTGGTTGTGTGTGACAAATTTACCTGATATTACGTGTTTCTGTGATGGCTGCATTAGTGTGTCTATTTGTAATTCAGATGAGGATTGGGAAGGTGGCGACCGTGACGTTAAGTTAGAAAACATCCCGGCATTTGCCTGGAGTAGAAGTTGGAAACTACGGGAATTGACATCCAGGGTAGCTGAGGTAGAAATCGACACACACACAACTACATGCGGCTGATGACCAAGATGTCGCGAGCCCCTAAAACGAATTAACAGCAAAAGAACAACGTAATTTGTAAAATAAACTACAGACCGATGAAGCATTAAAACCCTGGGCATTCCACGAATTATGTATGTGAATAAAGTGATGTTAAATAAATAGAGAATGAAGAAATTAAATTTATAGTGCAAGGATTTTTTAATCGAGGTGGTAAAAAGGTAATAATATAACTGTAAGATCTAAACAAAAAAATCACAGGTAAACAGTCTTCTTAGGTCACCAATAATAATTGAAATATCAGGGCTCACGTAGTTAAAATTTTTGTCTTATCTCGTGGCAAATTTAAGTAAAAGAAAGACCGTCTATAAATGGTGAAATGACCAACTTATTGAATGCATGCCACCACTTGTTGAATTAATCTTGCTGGGTGGAGAAGGTGAAATTCCAAGCGACAGGCGAAATGAAAACATGCTCAATTGTGACTGTGAGAACCAAGCAAATTTTGTCTGTGAACTGTATCTTCTACTCTCCCAATATCTATCGCTATCGGGAGACTGGGACAGTAGGCTACCTTATTTCCTACAGCTCGTAACGTTACTGCGAGCACGGACAACCTTCGTGACCTTCTCACCAACTCAGCTTAAATGTCGAATATAACATTTACATACAATATGGAGGCAATAGTAGTATAAGAAAATTACTCGGCCACCCAAATGTTAAAAGGTTAGAGCAAATTACTACCAAACTAATCATCTGATCTCTACCAAATTTTGTATCAACATGCATCAGTTTGTTAGATTCTCGACATGCAAACCATTTCTGTATGGATGTTGCATGCAAAACCACCCGCAAAACTCCACAACTTTATTTTACACCAGGACACGTCATTTATCTCTCGTTCATAATAATAACAAGAATGTGCATGATTTGTTAAGATGTTGAGATTACCGTACAATCAGCTTAATACCGGCCGCGGTGGCCGAGAGCGCTAAGGCGCTACCTCGTGCCTCGCTGGCATCGGGAGAGCGTGGGTTCGAATCGCACCTCGGCCGTCCTGAAAATGGTTTTTGTGTTTTCCCATTTCCACCACCAGGCAAATGCCGGGACGGTTCCTTTCAATAGGTCCACGGCCAAATTCCTTCCAATATCCCTTCCATGACCCATCCTGAAAAGAAAAAGTACATGGCCATTGGCTGCATTAATAAAATTATCTCATGCTTTAAGGATCCTGACTAGAATACTTTACAAGAGGATGGAAATACAGATAGAAACTGAGTTATATCAAGTCCAGTTTGATTTAAGAGAAACGTAGGTACAAGGGAAACTGTGGTATTTGGAAGATAGAATAGGGAAATGTAAGAGAACGTTCATGGCATTCGTAGACTTATCAAAGGCTTTTGATAATGTTGATTGATTAATTGTCTGACATTTTGAAAAGGGTTGGAATAAAGTACAGGGTTAGAAGAGTGATCTGCAATCTATTCAGAAACCAGATGGCAGTTATTCGAGTGGAAGGACGTGAGAGAGATGCTAGTATTCAGAAAAATGTAAGGTAAGACTACAACCTATTACCAGGGTTGGTAAAGAGAACGAAATTAAAATAAAAAGGAGTGAACCTATATGGTTTAAACACACAAAAGTCTGGAATGAAACTATGAGAAGAGGAATGAAGATAGAAGTATGTTAATTGGAACAGTATTGAAAGGAACTAAATTAAACGCGATTCGTAGAACTGTATTAAAGAGAAAAAGGTTTAGCGAATGTAATTCCAAGAGGCATTAAATTAGGAATACAATGTGGGGAAAGAAATGCAAGTATTGAAATGTAAGGAGCAAAATATGTAAACGAAACCATTTCGCGAATTAAAAGGAATGAAGTTCGATATTAAATTATATCTGGAATTAAACTTTTACATGAAACTCGGAGTGAAATTAAGGAATAAAATGTTAGGAGTGAAATGTGAATAATAAAACTTCATTCACAATTTTTAAAAGAACGAAATGCATAAGTGAAACTTTAAGTGAATTAAATCTTGAAGGAAAATAATTCTTGAACTCGGGATGAAATTGTATGTGGAATGAAATTAAATGTTGAACAAGGAATTAAATTAAATGTGGAACGAAATTAAACCATAAGGTTGGATTTAAATTAAATACGGAATAAAATAAAATCTTATGGTTGGAGTGGAATGAAATGTGGAATGAAATTAAATTCACAGGTTGAATGAAATTAAAGGAATGAAATTAAATTTTGGGGTCGAAATGGAATTAAATGTGGAATGAAACTGAATCCTCAGGTCGGAATGAAATTAAATGAGGAGTAGAGTTAAACCTTGGAATCGGAATGAAATTAAATGTGGAATGAGAGTAAATCGTCAGGGCGGAATGAAATTAAATGTGGAATAAAATTAAATCTTGGTGTCGGAATGAAATTAAATCTTCGACTCGGAGTGAAATTAAATGTGGAATTAAAAGATATCTTGAGGTCGGAGTGAAATCAAATGTGGAGTGAAATTAAATCTTGAGGTCGGGGTGAAATTAAATCTTAAGGTCGGAGTGAAATGAAATATTGTGGTCGGAATAAAATTAATTTGTCGACTGGGAGTGAAATTAAATTTGGAACAAGAAGTTCCGTGACGAACTAAAGAGCCTACTTTTCTTAAAATTTAAGATTCATGCCAATGATTAATCTATATGGATCTATCTAGAATAATGACGAAATTAAGTTGGTAATATCGAAATTTCTAATTAGTTCGAAATACTGTATACCTGGCATAATGCAGCCTAATAGAGAACTACAGTTGGCAGCCCTGATGACTGAATATATTCTTAGTTCCATCTCTTAAGGTACAGAATACAAAATTTGGTTGAAGTCCAATGGATAGCATGGACGTTACATGCAGTTAAACATAAGATCTAACAGCGCGCGTAAAATCATGCTGGCAACAATGACATATATGTATTGGTCAGAAATAATCTGAAATCATATGATCTATTCTTGTGTCAATTTTGAATGAAATCCAATAGTTAGTATAGAAGTTACATGCATTTTAAAATTGGACCTATCGGCAGGCTTAGAATCATGTTGGCAGCACTGGCGTAGGCCTACAGTAGTTACTCCAAATTAATCTAGAATGCCAGGTACTATACGTGTGCAAAGCTTAGAGCTATTGGCTTGCATACTTTCTGATATATTGATATTAGGGTAACAAAAATAGAGACAGCATTTATTAACAGTTGGCAGCCCTGGTTACTCTTAAGAATCGGCATAGTCGTATCTGTTATGATACGCATAGCGCACACGAAATTTGGTTGAAATCCAAATTATAGTATAGAAGTTACATGTATTTAAAGTTGGACCTCTCAGCAGGCTTATAATCATGTTGGTAGCACTGACGTATATAAGTTACTCCAAATTAATATACGAGGCACGTCCAGAAAGTAAGTTCCGTTTGGTAATAAAATTAAATTGTGTACAGATACAGAAAAATTATTTATTGCACAACATTCTACACCTCTTAAACTAGTTTTCCACATAACTGCCGAACTTTTGCAGGCATTTGTCATAGCGTGGCACACGTTTTTGGATACCTTCTTCATAGAAGTATGCCGCCTGTGTCTTCAACCAGTTGGAAACATCTTCTTTCAGCTCGTCGTCATTGTTGAAGTATTGACTGCCAAGGAAAGACTTGAGATGTGTGAACAGATGAAAGTCGCTAGGAGCGAGGTCAGGGCTGTACGGAGGGTTATCAAACACGTCCCAGCCAAATCCCTGTAGGAGGTTTATCGTCACATTTGCAGTGTGTGGTCGTGCGTAGTCGTGAATACAAACATCACCTTTTGACAGCAACCCTCGGCGCTTATTCTGTATTGCGCGGCGCAATTTCCTAAGTGTCTCGCAATAAGCATCTGCGTTGATTGTTTGACCACGCGGTAAGAAATCAATGAGTATGATGCCTTTCCAGTCCCAGAACACTGTGCACATCATTTTCCGAGGTGTCAAGATTTGTTTCGGCTTAACCTTTGCTGGTGATGAAGTGTGCCTCCATTCCATTGATTGCCGCTTACTTTCAGGGGTGTCGTAAGAAACCCAAGTGTCATCTCCTGTGACTGTCTGTGTCAGAAATTCTTCGCCGCCTTCATTGTAACGGGTCAAAAACTGAAGTGCACTACCCATCCGTTTTGTTTTGTGTTGCTCCGAAAGAATCTTGGGTACCCAAACGGCAAAGTTTACGAAAGTTCAGTTTTCCGGTAACAATTTCATGAATTAGTGATCGTGAGATTTGGGGAAATTCCATAGCGAGAGCACTAATTGTAAACCTGCGGTTTTCCCGGATCTTGTCATCAATCGCGTGAACCAGTTCTTCTGTAACCAAAGATGGACGCCCACTTCGTTCTTCATCGTGCACTTCACTACGTCCTTCATTGAACTGTCGGACCCATCCTCTCACCATTGAATCACTCATCGCATTTTGTCCATACACTTCGCAAATTTGCCGATAAATTTCAATTGGTTTCTCATTCCTAGCATTCAGAAAACGAATCACAGATGTGATTTCACAAGCGGCGGGATTTTCAATCAACACCGACATTTTACGAGTAAACATGCACATCAACGCGTACGTGGCTGACAGCGCTCTCCAAATGGCGCACGTTTCTTCTCCTTGATACAGATCGTCTACCGCGCATATGCTGAACTGCGCTGCAGCGGAACGTACAACTAGTTGAAGTCACAGGCGGCACACGTCTATGAAGAAGGTATACAAAAACTCGTGCCACGCTACGACAAATGCCTGCAACATTTCGGCAGTTATGTGGAAAAGTAGTTTAAGGGTTGTAGAATTTTGTGCAATAAATAATTTTCTGTATCTGTACACAATTTAATGTTATTACCAAACGGAACTTACTTTCTGGACGTACTTCGTAGAATGTCTGGTACTATACTTGTGCATAGTTTAAAGCTGTCGGCTTGCATACTTTCTGATATATGGGTATTTGGATTTTAAAAAATGAGAGCATTTATTAACAGTTGGCAGCCCTGGAGGCTCTTAAGAATACGCTTAGTCATATCGGTTTATGTACACATAACGCATACGAAATTTGGTTGAATTCCAATTGATAGTCTAGAAGTTATATGCATTTAAAAATTGGACCTATCAGCAGGCTTATAATCATTTTGGCAACACTGCCATGTATGGCCTCCTGGAACTTAAACTGCAATATTATTATCTATACGTGTGCCAATTTTGAAATAGCTCCCATTCATACCTTCCAAGATATCCAACATGGAGCTCAAATTTCAATTGCGATTTATTAGCAATTGGTAGCACAGACATCATTTTCAAATATGGCCGTGAGATATTCAGGGAAAGATTTTTACTCCTACCAAATTTTGTTTCGATTGCTCCAGCCGTTTAGGAGTTGATCGGGGGGGGGGGGCACACACACAGCCAGACAGACAGACAGACAGACAGACAGAAGGACAGACAGACAGAAGGACAGACAGACAGACACACATTTGCCCGATCTCATAAGTCTACTTTTTCCTCATTTTTGTAAAATGTGAAAAGTAGGCTAATGATATTAAACTTGACGTCGGAGTGAAATGTAATGTGGAACTAAGTTAAATCTTGAGGTCGGAGTAAAATGAAACGTGGAACTAAATTAAATCTCGAGGTTGGAGTGAAATTAATTCATACAATTTAATACGATTTCGGCCAGAGTGAAATTAAATTCATAGAATTGTATTCTATTCCTCTTGGAGTGAAACTGTGAGCGAACATTTAATTATATTTCGGCTGGAGTGAAATTAAACCCATACAATTTAATTCTATTCCGGCCGGAGTGAAATTAAATTCACACAATTTAATTTTGTTCCAGCTGGAGTGAAATTAAATCTGTACAATTCAATTTGAACGAATATTTAACTATATTCCGGCTTAGTATTTTGACTACCCTTGCTGTATGGTCATGGCAGTTGGGTGAATTCAGGTTAATTCAAGCATAAGCTAGACATAGAAGTAACTCATATAAGGGTCGCACGATTAATTGCCAGTACAGAGCAATGATACGAGGGTAATGAAGAGAGAAGGGCTATGTTATAAATTAACATGGTGGATAAAACTATTCGTATAAGCCGACTTAAATAATAGCAAACCTGTAGCAAAAATGTGAGAGGGGGTATTACATAAAAGGTTCATGAGTTTGGCTATAGAGAGAGGTTAAAAAAGCAGAGGCAAACCTGAGAGATAATGGTTATAATTTTTAATATTTCCAGACTTGGATTCAAGACAAAGTGGCCGTCGCCATAAGTTAGATACCATCCCTGCATTGGCCTTGAAAATCCATGTAAAACTATTTCCTGGTTAGGTAAGTGTAAATCAAACTCATCCACTTTGTATAGGTGTAGTTTATGGAATTGGGTAAATGCCAATATAAATACATGATATTTAAATTAACAACAGTAGTAGTGGTTAAATTTAACAATTAAAGACATAGCATGGCTTGGTATTTAGCCAGTGGGTAAGTAGCTATAAAAATATGAGACTCTCTAGGGCTCGGATATCCTAATAACGTTGGGGTCAGGAGAGAACAAGAGTTGACCAAGAGAGGTCAACAGTTAAGATAACAGAAAGGATTTCGACACAATTGTGTGGGGTTAAGTCACTTGAATTTGGAATCGTTTTGCTAACCTGTGTTATTGTTGTGTCTGACTTTAGTAACAGGTAAATTTAACAATTGAGGATAGGATTGGAAAGAAGGCAGCCGTGGCATTTGGATTAGAGCTATCCTAACGTTCATCTTTAGTAAAAGTGGGAAACCATGGGAAACAAATTTTAGGACTACCGCGGAGAGATTCTGCCTCCAGAGTGCAAATAAATAAGTCCGCTCACAGCGCCGGGAATCGAACCCAGACATCTGCGGTGATAGTAAAAAAAAAATGGTAGCCACTATGCGATACGGCAAATGCACAGTTAAATATAAATACAGTTATTACACTCAGAGTAATGAAAATATTCACACTGTCTCTCTGTGCCCCTACAGTGACCGTAATTTGGCATGTAACTTATGTGTTACCAGTGAGGATTACATTCCTGCTAATGTTGCCGTCTCGCTCCACACCGCTCTGCATGAGAGACTTCAGTCTAGTTTGCTGTGGGCTTGGCTAAATGAATATTCCAATCATCAGCCCCATGTGCTCGAGTGTACGTTAAACTTGGATAGCTTAGTCATCTGCCCCATATAATAAAATATGAGCCGACTACTAAAACGTATCGGTTATCGGCACCGTGTGGTTGTCTGTTCGATATTGTGGTCATCGGGATGGTCGAACTCCGCTGATTAGGTTAAACCCAAACAGTCCTGTCAGCTCACGCTAATGGGTTTGGGAAGAGAGTGGGGGTAGGCAACCTCTCCTGAAATGTTTGTAAGTCATGAGTTGACTGACAGCTACATACACCTGGACCCCCTGGGGTTTCTGTAGATATAATCAGTGCAGCGAACATGTTATCCATGTACAGTCAAAGAGGTGGAGAATTGCGAATTATAGGAAACTATACATTTCATAAGTGTGAGTTGTCAAAATGGGGCCAACAGTGGAGGTGTCAAGGAATGTTCTGCCCATTTATTTACAAATGGTGGTAACTTTCTGTTATGTGGGTCTCACAATCACGAACCATGTAGGCCTACGACGATTAATCAAGAATTTATTTCAAACTGTGTAAAAAGAAATGTACGTGACAATATATGTGAACGGCCATCGAAGGTAATGAGAAAGGATATACTTGCTACCCCTAAGCACTTGTCTGATAATTTACTATCAAATGGCATAGAGAGGATTTAAAATAATATTGCGACTGAGAAACTTACCACCTCTGCCTCAAAATAAGCAAGAAGTTCATGATACTCTAGCCATTATGGACATTCGATCGAACTTAGAAGAAAATATAATAATAACCCCAGGCACTACAGCCCGTGAAGGGCCTAGGCTTACGGAGAGACCGCTGCCCTGCCGATATTGGGGTGACGCGTGATCAGCGCATCGGGTCCCCTCGGCCGTTAATATTGGCAGAGTGAACCCCGTTCCAGCCCTAACGTCAGTTTCTAAAATCCCTGACGGAGCCAGGAATCGAACCCGGGGCGTCCGGGTGAGAGGCAGACGCGCTATCCCAACACCACGGGGCCGACTAAAAGAAAATATGCTTCTGGTAAAAGACAGAGAGAATAACATTATTATGTTTTCTACTGCATCAAATTTGAAATACCTGTGTAAAAGAGAAACTATTTTTATAGACGGAACATTTAAGTATTGTTGTGTGTAAATGAAGAGAAATTGGATAAGTTAGAAATAAACACGCCAGATGTTCGTATGAGCCGACTCAGATGGTTGGGTCATGTGAAGAGAAAGGGGGAGGAGAGATTACCTAAGAGGTTAATGAGTTCGGCTGTAGAGCGTAAGAGAAGTAGAGGTAGACCTAGGAGGCGATGGTCAGATTCAGTGTTGAACGATTTCAATGTAGAGGTGTAGAAGCAGAGGAGGCCACAGTGCTAACTGCTAATAGGAGATCATGCAGGTGACTTGTCCACAAACAGAGGCTTGCAGACTAGACTGGAGGATTGGGAAGGAGGTGGCCGTGACCTTAAATTAGGAACCTTCCAGCATTTGCCTGGAGTAGAAGTGGGGAAACCACAGAAAACAACTTCCTGGATGGCTGAGGTGGGAATTGAACCCTTTCCTTCTCAGTGTTTCCTCGCGAGGCTGAGTGTACCC
The DNA here is from genome assembly GCA_946902985.2 of Meconema thalassinum. Taxonomy (NCBI): domain Eukaryota; kingdom Metazoa; phylum Arthropoda; class Insecta; order Orthoptera; family Tettigoniidae; genus Meconema; species Meconema thalassinum. Next base: position 1,194,457,134 of record OX336389.2, read on the forward strand.
CGTTCCAACCCATAGACCAGAATTAAATTTCTTGGCAGAGCCGGGAATAAAACATGGACCTCCGTCAAAAAAAAATGGAGAGCTCTCAGTATTAACATTGTAACCTGTTTTATAAGCTTTAAAATGATATAGACTATACATTAACATTTTGGTTTTCATTATGAAATGAAAATCCACAGCCTGCTTCCAGTCTCCGACCGGGTCAGGAATGGAATGAGTGAAGCCCTGATCTAGCGGCGAGGATATGGACTGTGCCGGCTGCCGAGGCCTGACGCACTCCTCTGGGGCAATGATTAAATGAATGGCAGATGAAATGAAATGATAGTGGAGAGTGTTGCTGGCATGAAATTGTGACAGGGAAAACCGGAGTACCCGGAGAAAAACCTGCCTGCCTCCGTTTTGTCCAGCACAGATCTCACTTGGAGTGACCGGGATTTGAACCACGGACCCGGCGGTGAGAGGCCGGCGTGCTGCCACCTAAGCCACGGAGGCTTGGTATTCATTATATTAATCTCAAATTATAATAGCCGCCTTGTCAAACACTTAAAAGACGTTTAATATTTAAATGAATACGTACATGCTTCGGTATTCAATGATAATCGTCAGCGTAGATTGAAATAATAAAACAATCTTAAAAACTATGTTAACAATTAATGCCATTGTGAAAATGGGTATCTTTACAAAGTACACATTAAAATCTAAATAAAATGAAAGGTCACAAAAAACAAGAAAATACATAAACGAAACAAGACTAAAGTTAATATAAATCTACCTTAATAGATTGTCTACATTATACTTCTTCACTATGGTTCAATATAATGAATCGGATCTTCTGTTGATTGCAAAAAGGTGTTGTTTCCACGTATAAAGAATTGGTGAAACGCGTAACAATTTTTGACTGATCAAGTCCTCTAACCTTGAAAAACGTTCTAGTTGAACCCAAACTTTCTATATTAGGCCTATATTAGACTGGATTTATTCAATACGGCTAAATAATAATATATTGCTTGCCACGGTGAGTGAGTGGTTATAGTGTCGGATTACTAACCCCCAAGCTTGCAGGTTCGCTCCTGGCCGGGATAAGTGATTTTTGACAAGCGGCAAAAATTACGACATGTCATACGATGTTAGCATGTCAAAGAACCCATTTGAATTCAGTAGGCCGTGTTCATAATGACAAAATTAATCTCGGGATTTTCCGCCAACACAAAGTTCCTCATTTCTCTACTAGAAAGCGCTATAGTGTCAAGGAGCTTAGATATTTAACCTCCTTGACTTTCATCAAGGAACAACAAAATTCGACATGCAAGCTACCCTCTGGGTGTCAAATAACAAAGCCTGCACCCGGCACCCGAGGCCATATGATATTATCATTATTATTATTATTATTATTATTATTATTATTATTATTATTATTATTATTATTATATATTGAAATGGATGTCTCTGATGGATGCTATGGGATGTTGTTTCCAGCCAGACATACTGATATGGAACAATGCGTAAGATTTTTGAAGTCATCTAACCTTATAAAGAGTCCTGTTGAAATATATTCGTGGTTACAATATGTTGTTTCCAGACGGTCGAACACCGTAAATATGTTTTATAAATGATAAAGCCATCTAAGTAACTAACTAACCTCGTATAAAACCAGAGGATCCTACTTCTAGGTTAGCTCTGTAGAACTAGCTGTCCAAACGGGTGATTTATTTCATATCATAATTCAATTTGCCAAGTATATTTATAGGTTGAATGAAATACTTGGACATTGATGGGCCAAAATATATGGATAAGTCGGGAATAAACTCAACTAAGTAGCTTCAAGAAACAGTGTGCACCAACAAGGAATATGCAAATGAAATGTAATGCAATGTGACAATAACAAGCTTTCGTTTAGGTATATTGCCACTAAATGTAGTTTAGTGGGGCTACCAGTGCGGTGACAAATTTCACAACCCACCAAAAAAAAGAATAGCGGTTGTTATATGAAATATTAGTAGAATGAGTATTTTGGTTAGTTATTGAACTAATACAGGAGGTACATTTAAACACAATTCCCCCCACCATGATCGTTTCACTTTGATCCCCCAATTTACATACACATTTGCAGACTTTAAGAAATCACCTTGTGGTAAAGGTTATTTTTATTCTCTTAAGACTTAAACGATGTGTCTAAAAATTTCTACATTCAATTTTGTTCTTTTACCAGTACTTCGTCTTGATTGAATGAAAATACTAAGAAGATGAATTATTTTCATACCGTCAAAGTTTTAACGTTAACTCCACGAACTGTCAGTGGAAGTAAAGCTTTTGTCTGCAGTTTTGCACCTTGTAGCAGAATATCGTTGTAATGCTCATACTGCTGGTTATAACTTTCATATGATAACATTTTTCCAAAGCTACAACATACAAATTAAAATGTGCATATTGATTTGTATAGTACGCCTAGAATTTCTAATGAGTGGTATGGACTACGTGTTTGAGATAACAAGAGTAGATAGTGAAGATCATCGCAGGTTGACACATTCCGTTAATATTACTACCTTCACGTCCAGTTTGGAGTGGGGGGCAGTAAAACACGCCTCAGGCAACTTCCCCTGTTAGGATTTTCCTAATTGACCCCGTGGAGAGAACTCATCAGCGGAGCTCGGTATCACCCGTGGTCATCACCTCTATGTGCTTGGTGTTTGAGAGGGGCTTGGGAACATTTTGGAGGATTTTAAAAAATGTAATTGAATTTTAGCTGTTTTACGGTAACTGTGTTCAAGTAGAGTTGTGAGTTGCTCTAGTTAACTAGCATTTAACATTACACCATAGTGGGTCGGAAAGTACCGGATGCCATTATCGTATTAATACATTAGTCCTTGGATATCCTAATACTGTCGGTTTCGCAACAGAGAAAAATGTAATCCAGAGAGGTCGACAAGAGAGATAACAGCTATATACAGGTATGTAGAAACAATTCCAGACTTTTGTAAAATTAACTGTGTAAAATTTCAGGATAGGTCACTCATGTATGCTGTTGTGTTCGCCAACTGTGGTAATGCTTATCTGTCTTAGGTAAAAACATTTTTCTAGGTATTTAAAGGTAGAGTAGCACCCGTTTCTTACAACAAAGTCTAGAGTAGTTGAGCATTATGGGATTTAATGAATTTGTACGTATTTTAAGTAATTTTGTAATTTTTTACATTTTTTTAAAATAAAAGTTGCTAATTTTAGGCAAATCTTAATACCGTTTTTGGTTAAACATCCGAGTTTCTAATTTAATCCTATGCTGTAAACTGTAAACAGAAAGAACACTGTTTACGAATAAAGGAATACTCGACTAATGTTAAAGCGAATCTACATGTTATATAATAATAATAACTTCATTTAACCGACTAAAAATTCCCTATGCTGCTAGCCTTTCGGAACGGGCGGGGAGTCGTAACACTCGCGGGCAAAAAAAACGTGTTGGTACATACATACATAAATAAATAGTAAATAAATATTTCATTTATCCAAGTTACACGGATTATCACTATCTCACGATCTCTCAACAGGATTTATCTTCTTTAAACGGCCACGTAACCTTAACAGATGTATAGCCATGCGTAATAAAGAGTAAGTACAAGTTAAATAATCAGTAATAATAACAGTAATACGTGTGATCTTTAATAAACTCTCAGCTATCCCCTTGTAGTACAGCCAGGTGTCATGTTACATGCCCTTGTAAAAACCCTCTCTTAGCCTTAAGAACGTTTACCGTTAAAAATTCAAATTTAAAATTTGGAGTTACGTCTTTTCATTAAATTAAAAAGATGACTTGCTCTAGGTAAAAGTGTTGTTACACCCTTTCGTTTAAACCGTTGAAAAACTTTCTTACAGGTATTAGTTAATGATATCTCGGGTCCATGATCTAGTAGTTAATTCAAAGTTACAGTTTTGTTCAAATAAAATGATGTAAATAGAAGCCACTTAAGCTATCTGGTAGTATAGCTATCTAGTATATATACAAAGTTCCCAATCAATTAAATAATAAAATATTAATTTTCAAAAACAAATGAGTAGTTGTGCCCGTTTGGCAAAATTTTAAAAATAAAAATGGACTATGGCAAAATAGAAAATATTACATACATTGATTTAAATTCTCATACAAGTCTCTATGATTATTGAATCACAGTATCTCGGGTTGATGACCTAGTCGTTTGGTCGTTTAACGAAATCTAAAAATAAGAAGTCATGAAAAAAAAACTTAAATTCATTTATATTCTTGCACAAGTCTCTACGATTATTCGGTCAATGACCTAGTAGTTAAGTCTTTTGGCAATATCTAAAAATAAAAGATCATAAAAATAGAAAATATTACATGCATTAATTTAAATCCTGGATCCATTTTCTATGATTGTTGGTTCGAGAGATATCAATAAAAGTCGAGCGGCGAGATATAGTCGGATACAAATAAAATGGGTAACGCAAAACTCACTCACCCTTGGTCTTTTGGCAAAATCTAACAAATAAAAAATAAAAATTACATGATAAATTAAAACATTAAAAGAATTAAAAGGGGGAAAACCAAAATTTTCTAAATGTGTAGTTATGCCTTTTGGAATAATTTGTAAATATAAATAATCCACGATAAGAAAGGCTTAATCCTGAGTAATATGAGCACTCACATAACTTTCTACTATTATTAGTTTCGAAAATCTTAGGTGGATGACCTAGTTGTTTGGTAGACTTCGAAGAAATACATAATCCACGGTAAAGAGGGTGTAATCCCGAGTAAAATGAGCCCGTATACAAGTCTTGATGATTATTGGTTTCGAAAATATCTATAAAAGTCGGGCAGCGAAATGCAGTCGCAGTGCGTGCTTTAACGCTCTTGGCTACGGGTGGAGTAGGATTCTTACTGTCCCTTTACTTATATTCCAGGTATATAATTTTAGTCCGTCTGGAATAAGATGAAATTATCGTCCAGAGTTTCGTTCCGAGAAGTATAGAATTGAATTGTATGGATTGCATTTCATTCCGGTCGGAAAAGACTGAAATATTTTGTTCAGAGTTACATTTCGAGAGGAATAGAATTAAATTCCATGCATTTAATTTCATTGCTCTCGGAATATAATTTAATATTTTATACACAATTTAATTCCGAGAGAAATAGAATTAAAGCGTATGGGATTAATGTCATTCCCACCGGAGTAGAATTCAATGTTTCCTTCAGTGTCATTCCGAGGAGAATTAAATTAAATTCTTTGGATTTAATTTTATTCCCTTCGGAACAAAATCGAGTGTTCCTTCCAACAATTCATTCCAAGAGGAATTAAATGCAATGCAATGGATTTAATTTTACTCCCAACAGAATTGAATTTTATTTCATTCCGAGATTTATTCTGAGAGGTATAGAATTCAATGTTTCATTCCCAATTATTTAATTACTTGTCGGAGTGAAATCATATGTTTCACTCCAGGTTTAATTCCACGCCGGAATAGTGTTGAATAGGCTGGTTGAAATTAATTCCACTCCTGCTCCGGAGAGAAATATAATATTTCGTTCACATTACCATCCCTGCCTATCACCCATACTTATCAATCGATGCATTGCACAAGCAATGAAGGAAATAAGACAAAAAATTCAACTGGGTGTAAAGATTCCAGGTACAATTCTGAGATTTGCTGATGCAATTGTCATCTTGGCTGATTCCCCAGAGGAATTAAGTGAGGTCTTAAATTGTATGAACAACACTGTCTTGATGAACAAATTCATGCTGAAAATCTATAAATGTAAAAAATAAAAAATAAAGAGTAAAGCAGCCGAACGGAATCAGAAACCACTATTGACATCACATTGACAGGTGAAAATCTAAAACAAGTAGAAGACTTCTGCTAATTAGGAAGCAAAATAAGTAGTGATTGAGAAAGCAAAGAGGATATGAAAAACAGTTTGGCACAGGCAAGGGAAGCGTTTCTACAGAAAAGAAATCTGTTGACATCATTGGAATATTAGAAAGTCATTTTTGAAATCCTTTGTGTGGAGGGTGGTGCCCTTTGGAAGTGAAGCTTGGACTTGGCGCAGAAGAACGGACGATAGTAGAAGCATTTGAAATGTGGTATTACAGGATAATGATGACGATCAGATGGATAGATAGATTAACAAATGAAAAGGTAATAAGGACGAGTGGGAGAGGAGAGATGTTTCTGGCAAATGCTAATGAAGATAAGAGATAGGTTGGTGGGACACATACTAATGCATACAGGAATAGCAAACTTAGTTATGGAAGGAAGGGTCGTGGACTAGAACATTAGGGGTAGACCGAGGTTAGAATATGTTAAACAGATTGCCTCGAATGTAGGGAATGGTAGCTATGTAGGGACGACACGATTAGCTCAGGAGAAAGGAAATGGGGCCAGCATCAAACCAGTCAAAAGACTGAAGACTCAAAGAACAATAATATAAAATAATGATTAAATTTTTACTTCAGCCATCCCAGAAATGGTTTCCGTGGGTTTCCAGTTCTACTCCAGTTATATGCCGGGATAGTTTCCAAATTATTATCATTTTTATTAATTATTAGTCATAATAATATAATTAATAAAATCTTTCTCCTTTTTACAGGAGAGGGAATGAGTCCAAATGCCCTTTCTGTAGCCACCCTCCTGAGAAGGATTAGTGTTAAATGAAAGGAATTAAGATAAATGGAATTGGTAAGAGTTTGGAAGGAAGCATTAGGTATTGTCCCGGCATTTGCTTGGGAGTTAAATATTGGAAAACAGCCCTTAGTGTCTAAATGGGGAATGAATTGCACAGTTGGAAGCTCTTCTTGACGCGAACCTCATCTGAGGAGTTAATGAGAAATGAAATGAATAAATATGAATAAGGTATTCCCTACTAGACTTTTGATGATATGGCATATTGGCTTCAAGGGGATCTCTGCAAATTATAAGGAACCATATGTATGAAAAATTTTAAATTTACTATTTTTCCTAGGTAGGCTACATGTAATATTAAGATTTATTATTTAGTGTTGGCTTCCTTGAGCTTTATAATTCACTCGTGCTTTCTGTATGACGTAATGTATTTGGTTAATGCCATGCTGTGTAAGTTGGGAAGTCCACACTGGGGGAAAGTAATGAGGTGTAAATTTGATAAAATAAGATGACACGTGCAATAGCCACACCGAGCAGCGTAGCCGTGCGCGTTAAAGCTCCCACCACGACTGCGATGGGGAGCTGCAGCAATTTCGGAGATCAGAGGTTCGAATCTCGAGTTCTGACAACGGATATCTTGAGTGTAATTGCCACCCGGGATTTTCTACACTCCCTCCAGGCAAATGCCGGGATAATACCTTATTTCAAGTCCCGTCGTATCTACCTGATTCCTTACTCTAACAATTATAAATACACACACTACTACAATCACCATAGAAGCACAGGTTATCAGACAAATTGAATACACACCCAAGACACGGGGCTGATGACCAAAGATATCCCAAGCCCCTAAAACGAGGTGACAACAAGAGGCATTTTTTGAAGCTTATGGGTTCAGCTTGGCTTGCGGAATGCACGCAATCTCACACATGCGTAGTTTTTTTCTTGTTCGCTTTCTTTCTGCGTGTTTATGACATAGTGGGCATCATGCAAGCTTTAATTGAAACAAATTGCCAGACAAGTGAAATCTAAGCAGGGAATCTAAACGAGCTGTAATCTAATATGACATGAATACGTCTCGTCTCGTACATACCGACACTTAGTTCATTTCAGTCGTCCAAACAATCAGACAGTGAAGCATCATCCAGTTCTCAAGTGAACAACAACTTGACCTCCACTTCGTTCTCATTCAACACTGAATCTGCGCGTCTCCCGACATTTTCAGGGCTGGATACATCTTGGCCATCAGCGCCGTGTGCTTGGGTGTGTGTTGAACTTGTCTAATATCCTGTGTTTCAGTGATGACTGCAGTAGTGTGTGTAGCTGTATTACGAACAGGGATGGGGTATGTAAGTGCCCTAGGCATGAAATAAGGTACTATCCCGGCATTTTCCTGGAGGGAGTGTGGCAACACTAGGGGAGAAACCACACTTAGGATAGCGCTGTCAGGGCTGGGATTCAAAGCTCCAAACTCCGGACTTGCTGCAGCTCCCCCTCATGGTCGTAGTGGACGATTTAGGGCCACAGAGTTCCCAACTTTTGTGTTCTCATTTAAGAGTCCACCTTGTGGAGTATTGGTTAGTGTTGTTGGCTGACATATCTGTAGTTTCAGTTTAATCTTCCAGCTCTCGAAAGAAATTCAAGTTTGGTCGGAGGGCTGGAACGGTGAACAAACAGCCTCATGAGGATAACTGAGCTTTATATGGGTTCAAATCCCACCTCAGCCATCCTAGAAGTGGTTTCCATAATTTCAAACTTCTACTTCACTTAGATGCCAGCCATGGCCACCGCCTTCCCAATTCTAACCTCAAAGACGAGTGTTTACGCTACTATAGCCACAAGAATATCATAGGTTATAGGACAAATTCCACTCAAACCCAAGTAGGCCTACTCGTTGATGGTTGATGACTCCTAAACGGGACAACATTAATGCATACTGTTAGGGTTATGTACTTATACTTATATGAAGGACCTTATAAACATTATCTTAATTTCCAAAAGACAATAAATACTTCATGAAAACTAAGCTATGCATATTTGGCCAGTAATTTAGTAGACAGTAAAACTTCACGAAAACTGAGCTATGCACATTTTGCCAGCAATTTAGTAGACAATAAAAACTCTACGAAAATTAAGCTATGCATATTTGGCCAGTAATTTAGTAGACAGTAAAACTTCACGAAAACTGAGCTATGCACATTTTGCCAGCAATTTAGTAGACAATAAAAACTCTACGAAAATTAAGCTATGCATATTTGGCCAGTAATTTAGTAGACAGTAAAAACTTCACGAAAACTAAGCTACGTATGCATATTTGGCTAGTAATTTAGTAGACAGTGAAACTTTACGAAAACAAAGCTTTGCATATTTGGTGAGTAATTTAGTAGACAATAAGAAATCTACGAAAATTAAGCTAAGCATATTTGGCCAGTAATTGAGTAGACAATAATAACTTCACGAAAACTAAACTAAGCATATTTGGCCAGTAATTTAGTAGACAATGAAACTTGACGAAAACTAAGCTTTGCATATTTGGCCAGTAATTTAGTAGACAATGAAACTTGACGAAAACTAAGCTTTGCATATTTGGCCAGTAAATTAGTAGACAATGAAACTTGACGAATACTAAGCTAAGCATATTTGGCGAGTAATTTAGTAGACAGTGAAACTTGACGAAAACTAAGCTTTGCATATTTGGCGAGTAATTTAGTAGACAATAAAAACTTTACAAAAACTAAGCTATGCATATTTGGCCATTAATTTAGTAGACAGTAAAACTTCACGAAAACTAAACTAAGCATATTTGGCGAGTAATTTAGTAGACAATGAAACTTGACGAAAACTAAGCTTTGCATATTTGGCCAGTAATTTAGTAGACAATGAAACTTGACGAAAACTAAGCTAAGCATATTTGGCGAGTAATTTAGTAGACAGTGAAACTTGACGAAAACTAAGCTTTGCATATTTGGCGAGTAATTTAGCAGACAATAAAAACTTTACAAAAACTAAGCTATGCATATTTGGCCATTAATTTAGTAGACAGTAAAACTTCACGAAAACTAAACTAAGCATATTTGGCGAGTAATTTAGTAGACAATGAAACTTGACGAAAACTAAGCTTTGCATATTTGGCCAGTAATTTAGTAGACAATGAAACTTGACGAAAACTAAGCTAAGCATATTTGGCCAGTAATTTAGTAGACAATGAAACTTGACGAAAACTAAGCTAAGCATATTTGGCCAGTAATTTAGTAGACAATGAAACTTGACGAAAACTAAGCTTTGCATATTTGGCCAGTAATTTAGTAGACAATAAAAACTTTACAAAAACTAAGCTATGCATATTTGGCCATTAATTTAGTAGACAGTAAAACTTCACGAAAACTAAACTATGCATATTTGGCCAGTAATTTAGTAGACAATAAAATTTCGCCGAAAATTAAGTTATGCATATTTGGCCAGTAATTTAGTAGACATTAAACACTTGACGAAAATTAACTATGCATATTTGGACAGGAGACAGGAAGGTGTGTGGTAACTACCGAGGAATCACCAACATCTCGCATGTTGCCAAAGTAATGGAAAGAATCCTAGCTAAAAGAATTGGAGTAAAGGTAGAAAGCTAAATAGAGGAGGAGCAGTTTGGATTTAGAGGGGGCAGTTCAACAGTGGAACCCATTTTCTTTCTGAGACAGAACATTGAAAAGAGTTGGGAATTTGGGAAGGATATGGTAGTGACTTTTATTGATCTAGAAAAGGCCTATTATAGTATCCCTAGAACAAAAGTTTGGGAAACCTTAACAAATAGGGGGATAGGCAAGGAACTGAGAGACATGATAAATGGAATGTGCATGGATTGCTACAGTAGTGTGAAGACTAGAGTCGGGACATCGGAATGGTTTAAAATTGACACTGGACTAAAGCAAGGAAGTGTGTTGTCACCTTTATTGTTCTTAATGGTGATGGATGACATCATGAAAGCAGAAATGAAAGACTATAGTAGGGCAAAGATGAAGGTAATGTTGTTTGCAGACGATGTTGTGATCTGGGGCGAGGATGAGATGGAGGTACAAGAACAGTTAGACGTAATAAATGAAAAGATTGAGCATTGGGGATTGAAGATAAATGTGGAGAAGAGTAAAACAGTGGTGATGAGTAGAGGTAAGAAAGAAGGAAAAGGAGTAATCAAAGTAGGAGATAAGGAATTGGTAATGGTGAAACACTTCAAATGCTTGGGAAGTGAACTGACTGAAGATGGAAGACTAGATTTGGAAATTAGCAGAAGAATACAACTCGGGGGGTGCTTTCTACCAACAGGTACGGGGACTAGTATGGAACAAGGATATACCAATTAACGCTAAAGAAGTTATGTACAAAGCATATTATGTTCCTATAATGACATATGCAGCAGAAACTTGGACAATGACTAAGAAGGATGAGAGCAGAGTACAGGCAGCTGAGATGAGATTCCTGAGAAGTATGGGCCAGAAAACGAGGAGAGACAGAGTGAGAAATGAAGATATACGGAAAGAACTGGGAGTACAGAAACTAAATGACAAACTGGAGCAAAACAGATAGAGATGGCTTGGACATGTCAAACGGATGGATGAAGTAAGGCTACCAAGACGAGCACTGGAACGACGGATGACAGGGAAGAGAGGACGAGGAAGAACAAGAATGCGTTGGATGGACTCTGTGGAGAATAGCATTAGAAAACGGAACCTGGATTGGAACACCGTGTCGGAAAAGTAATGGTGGAACGACAGAACAAAGTGGAGAGGAACCATATTTGCGCCCACCCAGTGTCAGCTGGAAATGGGGAAATGAAGATGATGATGATGATTTGGACAGTATTTATTACATGAAAGTTTAAAAACTTACATTTCTAAGTTTATTTTATTACCCAGAAGTGAAACAGGGAATTAATTTTAACTGTATGAAGTTCAAATTACCCCCTTTTTACAGTTCTCAATTTAGATAGTCACAAAAGGAATTGTTTCATGTTTGACGTTATTTTTCATGTGATTTACTACTAAATATTAGAACAGTGTTTGAGGTGTATAAAACATAAAAATAATAACAACATTTTACAATGGCACTGTTCTATTTACTCTCCACACTCTCCTCTTCGTCCGTCTGATTTAATTTATCTCGCACTGTTGATGTACGAGGCAGTTCATGGTGCTCCTTTTGGCTTCTCTCTTTTATGCGTCCCTTAAAGTCTCTGCAATTTTCCATGGAAATGGGTAATAGGCCTATGACTTGATAAATGCTGATAAGAAGGTCCCTTGTAATGCAATCTTGGTCGTCCTGTGGTCTTTGTTCCTACAATAACTTCCTATTCCTATAAATCTGGAATCAGCAAATATTTAGCCACAATTGGGCCCAGTTTTCTGAAACTTAAGACTAATTTTGCTCCGTATAATTTTGAGCCAACTTAACACAATGGTATATTTTTAGGGAATGTACCATTCTTGACACCAACCTGTTCCAGAAAGTCTTCAAACGTACTCATCTCAACCTCGTATGGCTTTGATGATATTCTAGTGTCCTCAATCCACGTTGGCCATTTGGACGGTGACCACACTAACTTGTTTCATATGCCGCTCAATATTTGTATGAACATAGTCCAGATAACAGAAAACAAGATAAGTCACCTCTGTCAAGGAACCAAGACTGACATGATAAGTCCCTATTTAATAACTTACCATCACTGTTCATAAGGGCCTTTTATATGCCATTGATTTAGCATATGATCAGTCCCTTTTTACAATTCAATTCCTGCCGTATTTCGGAGAAAATTATGTATTTTGCAAAATTTCGCAAAGAAAAGGCCCTTCTTCCAAACCAACATCTTATTTTCTGATGCAAGGATGAATAGGCAAGGAAGTCGTTTTCCGTGACCAAGGGCAAATGGCATTTTTTCTGCCCCAAAGGCCCTTAGTTGAAAAGTTACAGTTAAAAAGATAGAAAAGCTTGCAGTATTACGTGACCGTTAATATCCCAAGCATGACCGATGGGACTTCCTTTTTACGTGGAATCCGAACAACTGACGTGGCATTTCACCTCGAAAATCCCACGAGCTTAAATTGGGAAGACAACCCGGTTCACCTTGGTGGGAGGCAAGCAGCTTGGCCACTGCGCTATCAAAGCCCTGTCGTGAGTTAGATCTACCACGTATACGATTTTGGTCTGAGGGCTGCAAAGGGGTGCACTCAGTCACTTGAGTGGAAATTTTGAAGAGTTGGGTTTGATTCCCTCCTCAAAAGTCGTAGAAGGGGTCTCCCGCAATTTCCTTCTTCTACTCCAATGAAATGGTAGCTAATTGTAAGTTTATAGCCACGTCTTACCCAATTGCAGCGTTGGTACAGTCACTACAAAAAAAGGGTGATTAGGCTGATCCCACATACAGTACAATCAACCTCACTACACTGATGACCATAATTTTCCAAGCTTATGCATTTCTACCTCAGCACGATACGCAAAGATATGCACCAGGCCTCTCCGGAGGCTAAACAGGATTATTTATTATTATTATTATTACCGCCTTTTTAATGACTTCTAAGGAGCAATTCATCATTCAGTTCAATGAAATGAATTGTCATTGTTATGTTCTTTGCTGTTCATTCTCCGAATATTAGGCAATTCATGACACACTCTTGCCTTTTCTTCACTATCAGCTATTTTCAATACGGAAAAGATTCTTTTTGCTACATATTCCGTGTGTTAAGTAAATCCTATACGTGATTTCTAGGTTCAGTATCGATATCCTTCTAGACATAATTTGAAGGGTTATAACTACAGTTGATTCCAAGGGCACCGAGAATTATTCTTTAGTCGAATTTGGCGAGCGTGATTTTTTCTCTTCCAGTGACAACTCCGGTCCCACGCACACCTGGAGCGATTGGAGGGAGATTCCAATGAACACTAAAGGGATGATGTGGTAAAATGAGGAAAAGGGTTGGGAGTGAAAGCAATAGAATGGACGAACCCAAACAAATTCATTTCATTAACAAAAGTAAGATAAAACAAAAAATAGATATAAAAATATATTGAGTTCTAATGGTGATAATAATGTGAAACTTCTAAGCAACTCAAGCAGAGTAGCGCCCGTGTAGTTCAGTTTAATTGTGTTTTTACTAGGAAAGTTTTGGGGTAGTTCTGATTTCTTTCATTTTATATGTATTTTGGGATGCTGAATCCGAATCTGAGGTTTGCGGACAAAATTTCGTGACGCAACATTGAAAAAATCGCCAAAAAAGGCAAAAAATCTGCTTTTTACTGTTGTTTTTTTGCCTAAAACTCGAAAACTATTAAATTTTAGTAAATGGTTTGTTTACAGAAATTAAAGTAATTAAAATTCTCTACAAATATCACTACTTAGGTTTTTTCAGACCAACGGTTCGGTCTCAAATGCGAGTTGAAAATTGGCAATTTTCAGCGGTCTCTGCAAAACCCAATTTTTACATTCCAAAACTTTATTTTTTATTAGAATGCTGTTATTTGATAAATTTCTCCTAGTTTACTGCACAAGTAATCAAAACGAAAAAAAAAAGGATCGAAATTATTAAAATTCAGTATCAAAAAAGGTAGGACTGTAACAAAATAAAACTTAAGATATCGTTACTTATGATCATATAATTATTAATAATATTACAAATTATAATATGCAAAAATTATATGAGCCGTTGTCTTTTAGAAGGTCCTGGCTGAGGTTCTTTGGTGGCGATGGGTCCCGGTAGCGATGGTTCCCGGTACATATTCTGCTTGTTCTGGAAATTGAAAGAGGTGGTGTCATTTCTCAAGGAGAGATGAGGATTGCAAAATAGATTGTGAGATTAAACATACCTTCCGCATCGTGCTGAGGTTCTTCGATGGCATCGGGTCCTGGCTCAGGGTCTGATTGCTCCATCATCAGCGTTAGGGGTCGTTCTCCTGGAAAATAAAAGTGGTGGTGAGACACTGACTTGTGATTATTTATCAAGGAGAGATGAATGAATACAAAATAACTTTTGAGATTCGACATACCTCTGTCTCTTTCTTCAGTCTCTTCAATGTCTATGTCAGAGCTGTCTTCCGGGGGCTCAACGTTGTCGCACAGACCTTCGCATGATGTGCAGACTGGGGAACAATGAAGGCCCGCCTTCCTGCATCCACAATTGCGTTGGCAGCCCTTTTTACATTTACATGAAATGTACCGTAGTATTGAGTTTGGTGCAGGGTCGAAAGTGGTTGGCACTGGCACGAGACTTCTACTAGTTCTTCTCCACCCCCACTCACTTGGGTCTTTTTGTTGCTCGTCAGGTGGGGCTTGACCGGATAACCACTGCTGCACCTGATAGTAAACTCTCAGTGAATGTTCTCGAGCAGCAGCTTCGGTAGGGGGTAATGAGGCAATGTTGGTCTTATTTTTGTATGATGAGGTTACGTATGGTCTGTAACTCAAATCGTTCAGACTGGTGTCTTTTTTTTCATATAGAGCCATGAGAAACATGTTTCCTGCTGAGACAATCTCATCTTGATGTGCGTTAGGGTCTTTGAAAGCTTCAATGGCTGGTTGTAAGTCTTTGTTATTCTGCAGGACTAAGAAATTTCAGTTTCCCCTGATTAAACAATGCAGAAGTAGTATCACAACCACTCATCGCATGCAGGAATAATATATGGTCTAATAGGATTTTCTCAGCAGCCAGATGACGGTTGTAGAGGCTTTGCGAAATCTTTCCTTTTTCTCGTTTCAGAAAAAATACGTTATTTATATCACGGCTACACAGGCCAATCAAAATGACCAGAAGGTCGATATCTTCCCCCACCACTGTCACATGTTCGTTTGACGGGGCCATCTCAAGAGCTGATGTGATAATTAGGATATCAGCATCCTCCACAGCTTGCTTTGAATCAATGTTTGCATCATGAAGTTTCTCCATTAACATATATATTAACCGGCTCTTGTTTTTTGCGTTTGTAAGAAAACTATCCTGCGAGACAGTGGGCACCATCATTTCTGTAAATGATATTGCAGCAGATTGTTTTCTTTGTGCTCTTCTCAATCGTTCTATGCACTTGGTGCTATCACAAGCCTCGTCAGGATAGCCGTCGTAAATGACAATGGCACAAGATTTGTAGTTTGATTTGACATATGATACATAACTGCTGCAAATTTCTGCATATGTCTCACCGTGGCGCCATTTGACCTGGTGTAACAAAAAAAAAGTATGACATATTTTGTATCATTCAAGTCAGTCTGTTCAGTCGGTGTAAAAGCGTTGTACAAGCTGGATTTTCTTCCTTTCCTCATCCCATGCTCGTCAAGAATAGCAAGAGGATAGGGGCTAAGTTCGTAACGTAAAAATTCTCGCAGCTCAACTTTCTTCAAATAAGCGGTAATTATTTTTACAACATTGTAGTTTTTACGACATTTTTCATGAACCTCAACTGTAGATTTTTTACTTAGCTGAACATGATGATCATCCTTCCTCTTCTTGCTCGACTCAATAAATGTCTTCAAACCTTTTTCCCGCACCGTCGTCACCTTTTCAACATCATTATCCAGTACTTTATTACAAATAAACACACGTCAGAAGCCATTTTTATCACCACACGTAAACATAACTTGTAGAAATCGTATTATTGTTTATAAACAATGGAAATAAAATGGAAACGGGGCCGCGCAAGTAGGTACACATTCGCAGGCGCCGCCGCTCCGAGCCACCCACGCTCACTAACTGACTCGTCTCGGGAGAAGTACCGTGTCTGTGAACGTGTGTGTGTGTGTGTGCGAGGTGCCATCCAGTAACCAGTTTATAGTGCGCTAGTGTGTGCTGGTGCTACTGGCTACATACATACTACAGAAAGTTAGCACATTGCTGCCGATTGGAATGTGAATAGCCTTTAAAACTAAGATAGTTTGCTTTTTTTTTTTTCAATATAGCTATAGTAGCTGTTCAACAATAAAAAGAATAATCCGAACGTGAATTCTCCGTGTGACTCAGTCTTTATTGAAATAAACTTAAAAAATAGGTGAAATTAACTGAAAGCCTATCAATAAAAAACTAAAAACTGGGTTTTGCAGAGACCGCTGAAAATTGCCAATTTTCAACTCGCATTTGATACCGAACGGTTGGTCTGAAAAAAACTAAGTAGTGATATTTGTAGAGAATTTTAAGTACTTTAATTTCTGTAAACAAACCTTTTACTAAAATTTTATAGTTTTCGAGTTTTAGGCAAAAAAAACGGAAAAAAGCAGATTTTTTGCTTTTTTCGGTTTCTTTTTTTCAATGTTGCGTCACGAAATTTTGTCCGCAAACCTCAGATTCGGATTCAGCACCCCAAAATACATATAAAATGACAGAAATCAGAACTACCCCAAAACTTTCCCACTAGCGGCCCTTTAGAGTACAAATTGACTGAACTAGTGGCCCATTTACACTGATTAACGTGATTAACAAGTATGGTTAAACTTAGAGATAATGAACCAATAGGATTGTTGCGCTCAACAAAAAGAAAACCTTAATCTCCCACAAGAAGAGTAGTAATAGGGAATTTAGATAAGTTAGACACTGTCTTGATTACGAATAAACAGTAATCAAGATGCATGAACTGAATACGACCCTAGGCAGGAAGTTAGCTGAGCGAACTATACCAGCGATAAACAAAGAGATCTGTGAAAAACTGAAGTAATAGATAGACACAACTTGGATAAGAGCACAACAAAAGTTATACAAGTTCACGTGGCACATCTCAAATTGCTGCCGAGTGTGAAGATCAAGGGAAAAGTAATAATATTGATTCGTTTTGACAATGATTTGCAGTGTATTTTGAACCCTGAGTGGTTACAAATGCTACAAGACTCAAACGGGGAAGCCGTGGCCAAAGAATTTAAAAATTGTAATATTCACTACATAATGTCACAAAATGTCGGGTGAGACAACTGACCCTCAGAGAGCGGTCTAATCGAGCTGCTTGGGTGCACTAAGGAGTCTGACAAGCCAGAGAGTTTCACACCAGTGAAGCGAGCGAGGCGAGGTGGGTAGGGGAAGGAGGTGACTTAAGACACAGGGAATAGAAACATATGAAGAAAAACAAAAGTTTGGTGCTTTTCAGTCGGTCTATACGATTGTACCTAAATGAGACGGGTTATTCCCAAATCCTGAAAAAATTACATAATATTAATAAATACATGTGAAGCAATAAATCTCTTGAATACACACATTTCTTTTGTTGAGGTATAATCCACAAAATTAAGAAAAGGTGCAGATTGCCATCTGTAGCATGTGAGCCTAAGTAATAAACATTCCTCGGCGGCCGCTGGCAAAGAATTCACACGCTGGCCGTCAGAAACCATTGAATTCAGCAATTTGCCAAATGAAGCGTTTCAGGGAGAAGCCCGAAGCTACCGCTAAACAGGGAGGGGGAGGGCGGGAAAGACAACTCTATTTCTGGAACAAACTAGGGACAACATAAGAAAATGCACAACAAGAGAGCTGAATACAAAGGGTTGGTGGTTTTCAAGAAATGAAAAATTAAAAATGCGGAAAAAATTAAAGAAGACCGAATGCGGGTGCAAAATTAAATGGAACGTTTATTCTCAGAATATACCAACACCTCTGCCACTTACTTGATATGCATGTGTGCCCATTTGCCCTTGTGTTTGCAACTTCTAGGAAGGGTGTACTAGAAATACTTACTGGAGAATGAAATGTTCGAGCCAAGTAGTTCTGTAGAGAAGGATGTGTTACAGTTGTTTCCCGCTCACAATAAGTACCCAATGTGGGGTGGATACCATGTCACACACTGGAGGAGTGGGGGTTTCCAATGGCAGGTTTTCACTATTTGCCATACATTGCCAATCGCGAAAGCTTTTTCTGAATAACTAATCTATGTTTGTGTGATTTTATTAAGGGACTTGTTCAACTGCGCCGTGTACTCGAGTGTGTGTGAAAGATTCCTGATAACCTGCATTCATGTGGCATCAATTGCTTTTTGTATTTGGGGAAGGAGCCGTACATGCCCTTGTGTTTGGTATCAACCCAATATTTGCCTGGAGTGAAAGCGGGAAAAGACAGAATATCATATCTGGGATGGGTGAGATGGGAATCGATTCAACCTCTTCTGCTGCAGTCACTGTGGAGGTCCGGTTCGATTCCCAGCTCTACCATGAAACTTAATTCTAGTCTGAGGGGAGGAACGGGGTTTACTCACCCTTGTGAGGCAGAACTCAAAAGAGTTGGCTTTGATTCCTACCTCAGACATCCTAAAAGTCGTTTTCCGTGGTTCTCCACTTCAACACCAGGAGAATTCTGGGACGGTACCTAAATTGCGGTCACGGCTACCTTCTGCCCAAATCCTTGCCCCAATTACAAATAACCTACACACACTTGCACAGCCACGACAATAACACAGACTATCAGACAGATTCAACACTCACTCAAGTGCACGGAGATACATGACTACGATGTAGCAAAGCCCCTTAATGAAACAATATCTTCTTTGTTGTCCCGTCAAGGCTGAGTGAATTTTCTTCCAGTCCTCAGACAAGAATGAAAAGAATTGAACCCGTGGCCTCAGGAATGGCAGAAAATAATACTAACCATTATTCCACGAGACGGGCAGACTTGTGTCAGGAGGAGCATGGTGAAGAAAGCAAGTGATGGGCCGAGACTCGTTTAACAAAAAGAGCCTCTAAAAATAGAGGCAGTAAAATGTTTGGAAGTGCGGTTCGTGCAGGGACATGGACCCGGAAGGCGGCTATGGGCCGGTGCGGGGATAAACACTATCATCGGCGACCAGCACACGTGCCACGGCCTTGCTAAGGTCGTTACCACGCACCTGGGGCTGTTGCATTCTCCACATGGTTGGTATAGTTGTTGTTGGACATCGTGGTCATTTCAGCCCCGTGAACGTGGGTGTAGGAGTGTAGCAGTGAGATTTATGTAATTCAAGTGAGAATTGGGAAGGAAGTGGCCGTGGACTTAAGTCGAGTGTGAGATTTGTCTGGTAACCAGTGTTATTGTGTTGCCTGTATTAATGTGCGTATTTGTAATAGAGACAGGATTGAGATGGAGGCGGTCAGGGCCTTACGTTAGGAAACATCCTGGCATTTGCCTCGCGTAGAAGTATTAAACCACGGATTACCACTTCTAGGATGACTGATGCCGGAATTGAACCCATTTCTACTAGGTTTTGCTCCACGGAAATGAGTGTACCCCTTTCCAGGCCTCAGGCCAGAATTCAAGTTTGGTCAGAACACGAAGTCAAACCCGGATCCCGGGGATAGCGAATACATTACGAGGCGATCTTTTTAAATGATAACGAGGATTTCTCGACTCGCACCAATCGAAGCAACTGAATGCGTTGAAACAATAAGCACGTGTGTCTTGGGCGGATATGTTCTTATTTGTTAATTCGTTTAAGTACCGGGTGAGTTAGCCGTGGTCGTTACGGCGTGGCTGCAGGGAGTCGCTCACATCCGGGAAGCGAGGAGGTTCGAATCCCCCCCGCTGGCAACCTTGAAGATGGTCTTCTGTGGTTTCCCATCTTCCTTCCAGGCAAATGCCGGGGTTTGTCCCTAACTATAGGCCACAGCCGCTACCTTCCAATGCCTCGTCCTTACATTCATACTTTCCTCCCCAGACAACACTCCACACGTAACGGTACTTGTAGCTTACCCATGGGTGTCCGCATCGAAACGGCTACAAACTCTGGCGAGCCGAACTTGTCCTCGGACACTCCCGGCCTAAAAGCCATACACTAAAAGCCGTACGCTATAAAAAAAAAATCGTTGAAGTGACTTGGGACATCTTGGTCGTCAGTGCCGTGTAGTCTACTTAACTGTGTGATCAATTTGTCCGATAACCTGTGTTTCTCTGGTGACTGCACTAGTGCGTGTAATTGTAAATGTTAGGGTCAAGATTGAGGTAGGTTCCCTGGGATTTGAATTAAGGCTCTATTCTGACCCGGATGAAAACCTCACACAGGATAGCCTCTGTCAGTGCCAGGATTCGAACCTCCGATCTCCGGACTTTCTGCTGATCCCCAATGCGGTCATGGTGAGCGATTTAACACAAATGGCTACGCCGCGGGGTGGCATGGGAGACAAGCTGCAGGAGGGGGTGGAGATTGCCTGAAGTTGAAAAATGTACAAGTTATTATCACTCTCCTTTTTAGCCTACTTTTCACATTTTGCAAAAATGAGGAAAAAGTAGACTTATGAGATCGGGCAAATGTGTGTCTGTCTGTCTGTCTGTCTGTCCGTCTGTCTGTCTGTCTGTCCGTCTGTCTGTCTGTCTGTCTGTCTGTCTGTCTGTCTGTCTGTCTGTCCTTCTGTCTGTCTGTCTGGCTGTGTGTGTGTCCCCCCCTATCAACTCCTAAACGGCTGCAGCAATCGAAACAAAATTTGGTAGGAGTAAAGATCTATACCTGAATATCTCACGGCCATATTTGAAAATTATGTCAGTGCTACCAACTGCTAAAATATCGCAATTGAAATTTGAGCTCCATGTTGGATATCATGGAAAGTATGAATGGGAGCTATTTCAAAATTGGCACACGTACATATCATAATATTTCAGTATAATTTCCAGGAGGCCAAACATGGCAGTGTTGCCAAAATGATTATAAGCCTCCTGATAGGTCCAATTTTTAAATGCATATAACTTCTACACTATCAAGCGGAATTCAACCAAATTTCGTATGTTGTATGTGTACATAACCAGATATGACTGAGCGTATTCTTAAGACCTACCAGGGCTGTCAACTGTTAATAAATGCTCCTAATTTATTTTATCTAAATACCAATATATCAGAAAGTATGCAAGCCGACAGCTTTAAACTATGCACACGTATAGTACCTGACATTCTATATTAATTTGGAGTAACTTATATACGTCAGTGCTACCAACATGTTTCTAAGCCTGCTGACAGGTCCAACTTTAAATACATGTAACTTCCATACTATCATTTGGATTTCAACCAAATTTCGTATGTGCTATGTGTACCATAACAGATATGACTATGCGTATTCTAAAGAGCAACCAGGGCTGCCAACTGCTAATATGTGCTGTCCCTATTTTTGTTACCCTAATATCAATATAGCAGAAAGTATGCAAGCCAATAGCTCTAAACTTTGCACACGTATAGTACCTGGCATTCTAGACGAATTTGGAGTAACTAATATACGTCAGTGCTGCCAACATCATTCTAAGCCTGCTGATAGGTCCAATTTTAAAATGCATGTAACTTCTATACTAACTAATGGATTTCATTCAAAATTGGCACAACAATAGATCATATTATTTCAGATTATTTCTGAAAAATACATGCATGACATTGTTGCCAACATGATTTTACGCGCGCTGTTAGATCCAATGTTTAACTGCATGTAACGTCCATGCTATCCAGTGGACTTCAACCAAATTTTGTATTTAGTACCGTAAGAGACGGAACTAAGAATATATTCAGTCATCAGGGCTGCCAACTGTAGTGCTCTATTAGGATACATTATGCCAGGTATACAGTATTTCGAACTAATTGGAAATTTCGATATTAGCAACTTAATTTCGTCATTATTCTAGATAGGTTCATATTCTGCAGAATAATCATTGGCATGAAAAGTAGGCTGTATAGTTCTTCACGGAACTTCTTGTTATGTTTTGTTGTTGCATTTTGCGGCTTGGGCATCGTGGTCATAAGCCCAGTGTGATTGGGTGTTTGGCGTGGAGTTTGCATGATAACGTGTGTTATTTCGGTGTAAACGAGGCAATAATTGGGAAGGATCCGGACATGTCCTTAAATTAGGAATCAGCATGGCAGTCGCCTTATGAGGCTGCGTGGACCGAGCCAGGTGCCTAACCCAGACCTTAGGGGTGACAGCTAAGAATGATTTCCACTACACCGCAAGGTGGTCCCTTAAGACGTTAACAGCATTGAAATTATTTTTTCTCTACCACACCAATGAGACTTTCTGCTGATGGGGGAGTAGACTTGCCACACCGGTAAGAGCACTGTGGTAGACACTGAATACCTGAGAACTCGGAATGACACCTTCTTGTTGTGTTCACGTAGAGTGACGAGCAAGACTAGATTTGCTCACAGTAAATAATCACTAAAATAACAAAGTGACAACTCTTCTTCCTAACCTTCCCAACACACCCACTTCTGTGCAATCCCGTAAAATGCCAGTTGAAAACGCAGAGAGAATTTTGATATTACTTTGTGTATTCATGGCTAACAAAGGAGAGCAAACTTGAAAATAATTATCATTATGTCTGAAGGATTAGGCCCTGGGTTCTTACCCTTTTATTGTCACGGCCTAAACCTAACTAGGTACTCAACGTGCGTTACTGGTGGGTTTATTTTAAAGTTAAACAATGCTAATTTGAGAATGCCTTTACGTATCAGTGTACAAGTATATAAATTGTATTATGATGATTATTATTATTAGTTCCATCGTTTTCATTTCCAAATCATGAAAAATTTGAACTCTTTGTGTGGTTTCTTTACATCACAATTCATGAAAATAAAACTTGGCTGATTCTAAACCAATGCACACTATTGATAATTGGTCCAACCACAAAAATTGGCACAAGCTAGCGGGTTTCAATTAACTTAGTTGGTGCACAGGGCTTTAAACATACCTATGACACCAGAAGACTTCAACAAAGTGATAAATCAATTTAACAAATAGCCAAAGAAAACAGCTTCACACCCAATAAGATAGGTCAAATTGTGCAAAGGCATTGGGGAAAAACTGATTATCAAGTGTCACCCAATAATGAGAACAAGTTCGCACTTTTCAATTTCGTGAATAAAGACGCATACGAAATTACCAGTCTTATTAAATCACAAGGAACCAAAATAGCATTCAAAACATCCAATTCGTTTGGTAAACTCTTCTGTTTAAGTAACTTAAATAAGTAGGACCCAAGTTCGAATTCAGGGGTATACAAATTATCGTGCGCAGAAACATAGTGTAAAGGAATTTATGGAGGACAGAGTGGTGGACAAACGTCATAAAGAACACAGAAATGCTCTTGAACACAAAAAGCATTTGGCAGTATGAGAGCACGTGTATGTTACCGGACACAGCTTCACTAAAATAGGAACCGGTCTAAAATGTTTGCACCTTGAGACAAAAGGCAGGGAACCTAACATAAAAGAAACCATAGAGATTTATTCAAAAAATAAACCCATCCAACCAAAATCAACACACATTTTTGGTGAGTTTGCCCCTATTCATCATTTAGGGAACATTTCCAATATAAACCAGGAAGTGACATAGCGAATGAAGTGAGGCTATGAATAAGAGGAGGGCAACCAATGATAAGGGGAAAAAGTTAATTTGGAAAGGATGTACAATGTACCAATATTTTGACAAACCAAGGCCTAAGAGTCCAAAAGCTGGGTGTACTATATATGCCCTTGAGTTAGGGCGTAAGGAATTATATCGATTGGTCTATAATAGTTGAGGAGTCCATAAAAACATTAACATACACTCATTTAAAGCTAGGATTCATAGCCCACTCATGTAAACATTCATTTATGTAGTTTCTACGAAGCAACAACAGATAGCTTCAATAGGTGATGGCTACATACGGGGTAGCTTCAAGTCAGTCCACTCTGTGCAGTGCTGAACACCGGATGAGGGCAACAGGTTTTTCCAGCAACCATATAAGTGTTTCATATTCCATATATTGAATATTTTGTTAATTGTACCTAGGTGTAACATAACCAACAGTATTTATTAAAGCCCATCAGCTACACATAAGAATTGGTATGAGCACTAATAAAAGGAGTTTCCCTGTAATCAGAATAGAGGCTAACTTCAGTAACGCATAATGGTTTCACGGTGTCTGCATGTCTTAACCACATAACTAGAACTAACAACACAAACGTAGCATTTACAGGAGTACCATAAACTAACAGAACACAAATAGAAATTTGACAGGTTATAGAAGTATGATAATTTAGTAATTGTGTAAATTGTTGGACATAAGTGTTATATGCATATTCGCCAAATTTTAAAAAGAGGCTTAAGTCTGATGATGTTCGCGTGTCGAACGAAACATGTCACTCAACTAATCCCCTTTCTTCTTTCGAGAAGTATGTAAGTGTATAAAAGTATATGATCAATAATTCATCTAATTTATTTTCAGGTTTGTAGATGTGATTAGATAAGTGACATTCTTGACCACCTCGTGGTGTGGGGGCTAGCATTCTTTGCTGTCGCCCCGGAGGTCCGGGTTCGATTTCCGTCTGTGCCCAGAAATTCAATTCTGGTCTGAGGATTGGAACGGGGTCCATTCAGCCTCGTGAGGCAAAATTGAGATAAGGTGGTTCCGATTCCCACGTCAGCCATCCCGGAAGTGATTTTCCGTGGTTTCCACACTTCTACCCCAGGCAAATGCCGGGATGGTTCCTAATTTAAAGCCACGGTTGCTTCCTTCCCAATCCTCAACTCAATTATATATACACACTAATGCAGCCATCAGAGTAACTTGGGTTATCAGATAAAATTCCACACTCACCCAAGTACTGGAGGCTGAATTATCGCGATGTACAAGCCCCTCAAATGAAACAACAACAATATAAGTCTTATTCCCCGCCCATTTTGTTGGTAACATTATCGTGTTGACCTATTGGAAAGCAATTATTTTACTAGATTTCTAAAGCAACACTGAACAAGTAGTTCCATGAAGAACTGAGTAGCCTATTTTCATATATCCTACTAGTGTTTTCCATTAAAACTCTCCTGCCTAATAAACAGATTTTCCTTGTGATATACTAAATAGTTTTTGTGGCTCACGGTCTACAGTATGTCTTAACCAACACCATTTAAATGAAAATTCACATGCTAGAATGTATAGCTTACAATATCGGTGATTAAGACTTCTCCCGCGAGATAGCATTTTTCTGTAACGTAAAACGGGAAATAACTTTTAGCAAAGTCAAGTAAGCTACATAATTCAGTGCCATTAAATCATGATTGTTATCATAGCCCATACATAATACGAGTCATGTTTTCAATCACCTAAATAAGAGACTTGACATTTTTTTTAAATAAGGTTTTAAAATTTCTTACTGATCCATCCTACATTTTTGATGGACACTGAACATCTTTAGATGCCTCAATACTAAGCTCAGAATAAAGATTCGTTGTGCCATGTTTCACTGCACTCGGGTGATTGATTGCTAATATGTTCTTGTGTTTCTCAGGATTCGAAAAGTTACATATCTCTCATTATTTAACAGTTCTCTAACACCATACAAAATTGCAGTTTGATTGCTTAATAGTTCCGGAGATATTGGCAACCGGTGACATTTAACACATGGATACCATGTTGGATTGTTTTAAGCTATAAAATTGTATACAAGCTGATGAATATTGTAATTGTGGCTCATTACACCAAACTACATTTCAATCACATATTTATGAAACGAGAAATATACACGTGATTTTAGAAGTTAGCACAGCCGCTAATTAGACGACATGTATATTAAGCCTCGTACGAAGATTTAGATTGCTAAATAATAGACCGACTGAATGTGAAGGATGTAAACACAAACTGCAATTGCAGACGAATGGGCACTTTTGAAGAATGAAATAACAAAATCCGCAGAAGAAAACATTGGTAGGAAAGAAAGAATAGGTAGAAAACCGTGGATCACTCAGGATATACTAGAATTGATGGATGAAAGGCGGAAACACAAGAATGTAAGAGATGAAAAGGGGAAATCAGAACACAGACATCTGAGAAATGAGGTTAACAAGAAGTGCAAGGAAGCGAAAGAAGAATGGTTGAAAGAGAAATGTGCAGGTATAGAAAATTGTCTGAAATTAGGAAAAGTAGACACAGCTTATCGAAGGATTAAGAATACTTTTGGGGAAAAAAAGACTAAGTGCTGTTATATTAAGGACACAAATGGAAAGCCTCTAACAGATAGGGAAGAAAAGGTTGAGAGATGGAAAGCTTACATAGAGTGTTTTATAAGGGAAAGGAAATTGAGAATCATGTAATGAAAAGGGAGGAGGAAATTGATGAGGATGCATTAGGAGATTTAATATTGAGATCACAATTTGACAGAGCATTGGAAGACACTGATTTCAAGAAGAATGTTATCATCCCTATACCGAAGAAAGTGGGAGTTGACAGATGTGACGATTACCGTACAATTAGCTTGATTACTGATGCTTCAAAGATCCTGTGTAGAATAATTTACGAGAGGATGGGAAGCCAGATAGAAACGGAGTTGGGTGAAGACCAGTTTGGTTTCAAGAAAAATGTAGGAACAAGGGAAGCTGTACTAAGTTTTAGGATGGATTTGGAAGGTAGAATAAGGAAAGATAAGAGAACGTTCATGGCATTTGTAGACTTAGAAAAAGGCTTTTGATACCGTTGATTGGACTAAATTGTTCGACATTTTGAAAACGATTGGAATAAAGTACAGGGACAGAAGGGTGATCTACAATCTATACAGGAACCAGACAGCAGTCATTCGAGCTGAAGGACATGAGGGAGAATATGGTATTCAGAAAGGTGTAATGCAAGGCTGCAACTTATCACCCATACTTTTCAATCTTTATATTGAAAAAGCAATGAAGGAAATTGGAGAAAAATTTAAAGTAGGAGTGAAGTTTCAAGGAGAAATAATTTCAACTCTGAGATTTTCCGATTATATCGTCATCTTGGCCGACACGCCTGAGGATTTGAATGAGTTTTTGAATGGTATAGACTCCGTCTGGAGGAAAGATTTCATGATGAAAATCAATAAATGTAAAACAAAAATATTGGAATGCAGCCGAAATAAATCAGAAACCACTACTGACATCAAATTGGAAAGGTGAAAAACTGAAGAAAGTAAGAGACTTCTTTTTCTTAGGAAGCAAAATAACCAGTGATGGACGAAGCAAAGAAGATATAAAAAGTAGGCTAGCTCAGACAAGGAAAGCATTTCTACAGAAAAGGAATCTGTTGACATCGAATATAGATTTAGGTATTAGGCTGTCATTTTTGAAGGCTTTTGTCTGGAGCGTGGCTCTCTATGGAAGTGAATCTTGGACTATTGATGCAGCAGGAAAGAGGAGAATTGAAGCGTTTGAAATGTGGTGTTACAGGATAATGATGGAGATCAGATGGGTAGATAGGGTTACAAACGAAGAGACATTAAGACAAGAGGGAGAGGAGAGATGCTTCTGGCGACTGCTAATGAAGAGAAGAGGTAGGTTGGGAGGATACATACTAAGACACCCAGGAATAACAAGCTTAGTTATGGAGGGAAGGTTCGAGGACAAGAACTGTAGGGGTAGACCAAGGTTAGAATATGTTAAACAGATTGCCTCGGATGTAGGGTTTGGTAGCTATTGAACCCTTCAGAATAGCAGTGTTTTATGCAAGAATCTTAGATCAAGGGGTCGCGTTCAGTTCATAGTGTGGTGTGTACGTCCGCCAAACAACGTGCTTTTCTGAGGCAAGGGTTATAGGATAAAAACTATAATTAAGAAAGTAAGGAGACAAAACGTAAGCTAATAACAAGATTTAATAACTAATTTGTGCATAAAAGAATAAAACAAACAAAAAAATAAACAAAATCCTCCCTGAATTTTCCCCTGACAGGAATATTTATCACTTTGAGGAGTCAGACAGATCTCCCCTTTTCTAATAAAAATGTGGATCCAAGTTCCACTATCTTGCATGTGAATTTACGTTCGCGTGGTGACTATCTACGAGAAATGAGTACTTGGATGATCGTTCGTTCACAACGGGTTAACAGCCACAGTGTTCACGAACAATCATCTCGTAAATCAACTTTTATGGATATGGGCATAACATTAATAAAAATCCTTAAATCTAACTCTGACACACATATTACAACTCTACTATTTACAGGCATCTCTCTGAGACCCTTATTAGTGTGGTGACACACTTAACCAAATGAGCTGCCACCATGGCCAGATACTCAACAACAAGGAAACACAGCGCCGCACGTGACTCACGGGTCACTGACATGGAAAATAAACATAGAATAAACCAACAACAACAAACAACCTGAGTGGTTAAGATTACTTTATATTAACAAACTTGCATGTTAAAGAAAGCGCTTCGAAGATTATCGTGTTTCGTAGGCAACTCCCATTTATTTAAACAATTTTACCATTGATCAGTTTCTCACATTTATATTTATTTTCAAGTAATTGGGAGCCAGACGTGCACTCCACGTTAATGATGAGCTTGCTTGCGAAACTCAGCCAGCCCTTGTGACAACAACTCACCCTTTCCACAATACCTGTCATGTCCCCCTTCCAGTGTATATAAATAGCCGACCAGCTGGACTGTTATCTCAAGGAATCAACAGCAACTAACATCTCCTCCAACTCAACATATGGTCAGACAATAATCACATATCCATAATTGTCCTCGCAAGGATACAATATGAATCTGGTACCAAGCTGACAGAAATCAGTCCCTGCTGAAATTCCCGCTTGTAATACCACAAAAATATACTCACAATATACACATCTGGGACTGACATAACGCCTTTCACACGGGTCTGCTGAATTAGAGCTCGCAAACATTTAACACAATATTTAAAACTTACGATAGAGCTGAATACTCTTCGTCACAAATTACATTGCTCCAAAGGCAATAATCACACTGAATCTGATCAATAATAAATCTCAACAAAATTTTGTTACCCTCCAATCTACTATATAATTATATTAATTCAGTCCTACTTCTGAAACACGACATATCTCCGAGAGACGTTTTTAACCGCACTTCGTAACCTAGGCGAACACGGCCGTTCACATAGATACGTTAGTTAACACAACACAAAGAAAAGAACCTTCCAAAAACTACAATTGTGCGAGCTGCTTCCAAACAAAAGTGTGTCAGATCAAAACTAAATATACTACATTAATCACACAAGCAAAGTATTTACAAAAAATATGTCCCATAAACCATAAGTTAATTTAACAAATAATAAAATATTATTTTGTACTCATCTCTTTTTGTAGTCACCCGTCAAAGAACATCAGACGCCATTCCCCAACTGGATGGTTCTTTATCTCATATCAGCCATCTGGACGGAGTGTTGAGAATTCCAAACTTCCTCTGCATTCATCGATGTCATCCTTGCGCTGATACAAAAATTAGGTTATTATACACTTTATGTCTGACTACTAAATTCGCTTGTTCAGGTACTAAATTCCCTGTCACTGTTCGTTGGCGAATTATCGACGATACTGCCCCTATAACTATAGTACTATGACTATCTATCACTGAATTTAACACTTTACAATGAATATCTTGTGTCCTCGACACACAAATACAAGTCTATCTCTTCAGACGAACAGAATCATAATAATCTACGTCCGTAGACGCACAGAATAATATTGGTCCTGTGTCCTCGACACACGGAATAATAATCTACGTCCGTAGACGCACAGAATAATGATAATGTCTTGGCTCTTCAACACACTTATAAATGAACTGGCCCTTGGGTCTAGATGGAGGGGGATTTTATGTAAAAATTTCTCGAAATAATTGTGATACAGGAATGAAATACATATCACTGAACTCGTAATATTGCACAGGTCAAGAATATGCCCATTAATCCTAGAATCGATCGTAGAGATTTTGTCTAGGCGATTTCCCGCGTGAATGCTAGCCGCCGCGTACCCCAGCCGGAGTTGGCGCGCAAGTAGGCATTCTCTTCTCATTGGTTCTCCATTTTCTATAATTTGGCGGTTTCTAGTAGATCTTGGCGTCTTGGGAGTGTCTATTTTCTTCATCAGCCATTCACGTTACTGCATCATATTTCTTCTAGGCGCGAATATCACAATGAACATACCAGAACCATGTCTCACCGCGCGTCGCTTCTAAAATTGAGGTAGCCACACCTGTCCTTATGATACATCGCTATGCTATTTCTTTTCATAGCTCAAGTATTTAGCCTTTTGTTAAACTGATGCAGGTATGTCCCTACTGTCTCCAACAAATGCTTGAAATTTCCTCATCACTGTCTGGCTACTTTCATGATGCTGGTTGAAATATTTATTAATTGAAGAAATAAAAAGTAGAATCATTTAACCAACATAGGGTAAAGGGTTCACTATGTAGAGATGAAACGATTAGCTCAGGACAGAGAGGCATGGAGATCTGCATCAAACCAGTCAAAAGTCTGAAGACTCAAACAACAACAACAAAAAGATCTTTGCGCTCGGATAATTAAGTCGCGAGGAAAATCCATATACATATTTAAAATTCGCGTTGCCACTATGTTGGAATTGTGTTCGTCAGGTTATTGAAAGTTCCATAAATGAACTTATGATTATAGACTGTATCAACATACACAATTTCAATTTGATTGCTCGGGGTTACATGACCGCGTTGTCGCAGCCCCTAAACTGAGGAACCAACCAACCAATTTGATTGCAGTAACAGATTCGCAGATATTGAGAAAAATATTAAAATTTTGGACGATTGCCATGTTGGATTGTTCCATATTGAGCCCGTCAGACGAGCTGTGAGGGTTGCCACTAACTGAAATGACTTCCCGGACAACTCATCGTCCGAACACATATGCCGAAGAGGATTGGATGTACTTCTTGACTGCGCACGAGACGCAAGATCACGGGGCGGTCTGGGCAGACAAGGTAAATGTCAAAAATAACCCAAAAAGTACACCGCAGAAACACTTAAACTACAAAATGATAACATCCAGACTTATGTAAACTCGGGTAAAATTTATAAAAAAAATAACAAACACCTAGTCTAGTTCGGAGTGTTGGTTTCGGGCTAGTCCCGCAAGCTAATAAAAAAAAGAAAATAAAGGGTTAAGAATCCTACACTGATTGAAGTTTAAACCCCTCGCGAAAGATCTATAATACAAGAAAACAACAACAGCAATGCTAGGGTAGTGGCACGAAAAGTTTACCCTACACAGATGAAATGGGTAACTATAGAAAATGAGAAGTTAGATTAACAATAAGCAAGCATAAGAATTTATGGTGGTACCACTCCCAAATTTACATTTAATTATTTTATGAATCTAGCTAAGTCCTAACGTTACAATTAGAATTTACGGCGAATAACTACCGTAATAAACAAACATTTACATCAAAAGCTATATGATAACCAGCCACAAAAAAAAACATTAAATACACTCCTTACAAGCTAAGGGCACAACAGGTTATCATACAATATAACACTTCAAATAAATAAATAAATGAACACAGCACTCACAAAGTTTCTTATTAATCCTGCTTACATGCTAGAATACTGTTTGTATTCAAGGGTCATCAAATCATGTAGTTACGGTGGCAACGGCGTGATTAAAATCACGACTTAGGTCGCATGAGCATCGTGCGCCACCAGTTGAGAACTAATGGTTCGAGCACAGCTACATCGTCTCATGATAGTGTATAAAGTCAAAAATTCATTTCCCGTTGGAAATGGAAAACATCAAAATAGAATCGTCCAGCGAGCACAATGTTGAGGATCAAGATTAAATTCACAGTCATGGTTATTTAGCATTTATTTATAATAATTAGATAGTTCTTATTATTAGGAGCACGGTTTATGTTTGTCGCAGATTTATGTCGATTTGCTGGTAATTCTATGGACACCTAGGCTGAAAGAACGTGAATTCTACTGAAAGATCATCACTCACAAAACCTCGGCTCAACAGCCGGCACAATAGCATGAGTTAGCAAGACTCTGTTGCAAAAATACTGCCAGGGGCGCACAGCTCTCCTGTAACAGTCCTCAGGCTAATCCTGGTAAGAATGGTCGCAGAGTTAGCTCTGTACGACAGTGGATCTCGTGCACTCAACTATAATACATCAAAAGCCTCAAACAGGGTGTCATAATCACCAATAAATAATAGACAACATAGGCTTCCTACAAATTCATACAATCTCCAGTAGTGCTAAAATGAAGTTCGCTTTCCAATAGCGATAACACATAAGTTACATGCACGTCTCATGACGTCAGCAAAACATCTGATCTCACAACGAAGCTCCTGGCCTTGACCTAGAGAATGGCTACATTCTCCAAACGGTAAACAATTGATGCCTGCGCATCTGTCAAAACAGTATAAAGTCGTCTCGCAAAGAGAGCGCAGTGTACCATGAGTAAATAAACCCGTTCTGATTGGTGTTAGCAAAACACACGGCTTCACAGTCGCGTCTGGCAACTGACTACATTCTGCAGGCAATAATTCACACAAATACAGTCCTATTATGAATTACGCTGGCTCAAATAGCATAACAAATAACTGTAAAACACTTGTGGCATGTGTACCACATAAAAATACGGAGTACAATGATATTTTACGTTTGAAACTTCCAAACGACAGTTTCATGAAGATGTTCCACTTCTCGTGGAGTGCTTTGGAGTTGACAGAGAAATGTCACACGACTATTTTGTACATTCTTCCAAAACAAAAACTTTTGCGCGTACTTAGCTTGACACAAATTAAAGATATAAACATTATGACAATCTTACAACCTCCTAAGACGCCGGAAATGACACGGAAGGTATCGGGGTTCAATGCTCTTGCATAGCATATGTAATATAATCCCCTTGTTCTTACATAAACAGATGTGGCTTCAGAGCTCACATAAACAATAAATAACATAACTTTCTCATAAAGACACTGACTACTGTCGGTTATTAACTGATACGCCCACTCATCAGAAAAAAGTGGCGTCGCGGAAGGGGGTAAAAATAAAATAACCACAGAATGGTTGTCCATCCTTCCAAACTAAATCTGACCCACATGAAGGGTCGACCAAAACAAATCTAGGTGATCTGTGATCATGTCTAACAAAAATATCAGGACGTTTCATCCTGCTGACACATCCAGAATACACCAATCGGTGACTAACTCTCACTGTAAAGAAAAAAATATCAAAGTCTTGCTAGAAAAATCCTGCCTAAGCTGGTTATCACGAGTTCAGTTAATTTCTACATTCTAATCTACCACAGCTACACCCGTACAAAGAAGAGAAGTTGTAGACTCACATACAATTCACCTCATGTTAATTCCATCCTAAAGGAGGTGTTTCCAAAACCTGGACGGTTGCAATGGTATGCCAAACCAGACTCCTGGGTTCGAGTCTCCTCCGCTCCGGTCTTATCCTGCGTCTACCAGTTGGATTCGCGTACAATATCTCCTCACTGCAGTTAGCTGATGGGTTGATGGGCTCCCTGGCTCCATGTTTCTCATAGGTGTTGGTTGGTTCTCCTGCCATGACGAAGTTTCCTCTTCTTTGGATATCTCTCTCGCATCGATGGGGTCTACTCCATTATACTAATGGATAGCACTTGAATAATGAAGTCGTACACGTGGTTGACGTTGTGATAAATCATCATGTTAGATTTCACACGTGTTTTCACAGAGTCTAATTGATTTAGCACAGTAGAAAAATATTGCTCACTGGCTTTACACTCTTTGTTGCAGACTTGGTAATCAAGAATGGCTCTCACTGTCTGCTTCACAGCTTCTAAGTAACACATGTGGTGTTAAAAATCACAGATTATCTAGCAGTAGAATACGTTGAGTATCATGAGAATCCTGTACAAAAATGCACTTCACCGAGTGTGTCGTTGATGGTTTTAATTGCATTGTGCTTGTTCGCGCATGTTTTAAAATCGCCCACGTGTTGAAATGTAGTGTTACTTGTGGTCAAAAAAATATCCACGGAAATGTAATATAATTTCCACATTTTCACTTACACTTGTAAATTGATAATACAGTCGATTAAGCATTCACTATAAGAATTATGACAGTAACTTTCACTTGATGATTGACGATTTTCTACACCTCGTGGGTAGATTGCAATGGCCATCGTCTCACGGACGGATATGTAAATTTCATCTCACATGGACGGGTGTACTAATTTCACTTCGTTGCACAGCACACCGTGGTACTAAAATGAACTGCCCAATATTCTCGACGATTGTCGGTTTAAACAATACTTCTTCGCCCTGCGGGTGGACTTTGAATTTCCTCGTCTAAACGACGGACAGTTCCAGCACGTCTAGCATGGACGGCTGCTAGCTTGAGAGTTTTGCGAGCATGGTAGCGTTTGCAGTCCAGACGGTCACTCGAGTCGTTGACAGTCTAACTTCCTCCCGCCTATCTGCGGCGTAAATTACCTTTACCGAAAAGATGAATTTGTAAACATAACAATGTTTATCTTATGCAGAATTACGACGTGGAATGTTCTGAGACTTTTATAAGCAACAGGTATAATAATGGGTGCTCAGAAAAAATATTAGGGGTGTGTCCAGAGTCAAGACATCATCCCTTTCTTACGACATGCCGCGCGCTGCATCTGAGGGCGTTCAGTGACCAAGCATGGCATGTTCATAGACATTAGCAGAAATATCACCGAGCAATGAGCTCAGGCGGGCTCAATATTGAACCCCTAATGTAAGATGCCATTGTTTCATTATTTTAATATGTGCTGTTGGAAATGAATATTTGAGACATGCTGAAACACTGTCTATTTCACAAATTCAGGTAGTTGGACGAGCCAGCGAGTCGGAAGGCTTAATACCCAACATTCCTAAGAACAAGGGAAGAGGACTGAAGAAAGAATTTATTACTAGCCAAGCCACGGGATGATGTACCGTTACTTATGGGTCAACGCACGGGAGCGCTGGGGTGACGCTATGAGTCAGAGTGGAAATATGTTATTGTCCACCATCGTGTGACAGAGAGGGCTACTGTATTTTATGAAACAGAAATACTTTGCAGAAACGCCTTATAGGAGGAGCCGACGGATTGAGCGCCGAACTTGCAATTGATCCAGCGAATGGGAACAGATGACGCTTGGAACCGCGGGAATTTAGCATCACAGCGGATCGACTGCAGATTTGGAGGGAATCGGATTATGGATTAATCTACGGACGAATTTGTTTCCGATGAACAGAACCTTGCAATTCTCTTTCATACGAGTGTTTTGATGTAATCCACATGTCTGTAGCCCGATTACTCTAGATTTTAGCATTGAAGCTTGTCCCCTCTCCTAAAATTTGGCCATTTTCATATAAATAGTGGTATTGAGGCTGTAATGTGAACTCATATATTCTGTGTGCCAAAGGACACTGACGTATTACTGTTATTCTGCGTGCCAGATGGCACACTTGAACTTATAAATTTCACGTCTGAGGACGTTTGGACTTGTAACTTTTGCGCGTGTCGCTAGACTCTGCAAAATCGTATTTTAAAAATTTTCACTTCGTAAAATGTATTATATTTTGTCAAGTTGGACGTCAACTAAGTTGTGCGTGTGATATTTAGATAGCTACCATGATATAATAATTAGGGAAAGTCTCCGAAAATTGCTACGGACACTGAGCGAATTGAGTAACTCAATAAAGCAATTTAGCCAGTTAATTGTGCGTGTGACTATAATAATTTCACTTCCACGATTTTATTCCATGCAGAAGAAGACATCAGAAGACAGAATCCAGTCGTATTGAAGGAAGGGTGTCAATGAATTCCAGTACTGAGATGTTGTTCGAGATGGGGTGAGCTTCTCAATAGGGATGATGGAGGATGACGTCAGCTAAATGTTTGCAGAGAGGCTGAGTACAATATCATGAATTAATTCATTTTAGTCGTGTATAGCTTGGTAAATGGGAACAGTGTGTGTGTATAAGTTTGTT
Source organism: Meconema thalassinum (assembly GCA_946902985.2). Lineage (NCBI taxonomy): Eukaryota > Metazoa > Arthropoda > Insecta > Orthoptera > Tettigoniidae > Meconema > Meconema thalassinum. The sequence goes on from OX336389.2 coordinate 1,194,493,436, forward strand.
GTTGTGTTTTCATTTAGAATCTTGTATTAGCTTACTTTTTCCGACAACCATTTAATTTGGGGAACTGATCGTGACTACTGTGTAAATATTTTGTGATTGTAATTGATTTGAATCAAGTAGACGTAGACTAAATGTACTAATGGGTACAGATGTGTTGTTTTGCGATGTTTCATTCCGCATGATCGTGAGCTATGGTTTTGGCGTTAAGTGGATTTTTGTTTATGTAAAAATAACGACAGATATTGGGGGATTTAATAGGCTTTGTTTTGCAAATTTTAATTAAACAGGCCGTTTGATTGATATGCCTTGTTGCATTTGTTTTAATTTATGGAGAGCCATCTGTTCTCCGAGTAAGATGTTATTATGATCACAGATTTGAAGAAGTGTGTTTGAACACTATTTTATCGAGTATTTGATCTGGCGTGATTGTGGTGTGGAATGTGTGTATTGTCAAGTCCAGGAGAATGTGTTATGTGTCCATGTGTGTTTTGTTATGCGCTGGAGTGACCCTTGAGTCTCTGTATGTTGCAAATATGTATTATGTTAACAGACGTACTCTGAGGAGACGCTGTGTGAATTTCATCGAGTCTTATAATTCCTGGGTGAATTATAGAGACCATATAAAGTATTTTTGTGACACACATATTTTAGTTAGGTAGCTGAGACTATGAAGTCTTCCGTCTTGGACAGCTGGGCACTGTTATGAGATATTCTGGTAAACACACCTGGGACGTTTGAAAAGTTGAGTGATGAGGTATTCCACTGTATACGCGCACAGATCAGAGATAACGGCTTGTGATAATTAGGAGGCCAGCCAAGGTTGGACTGCGACCTGTGATATTTAAAGAGTTAAGCCTGTTTGGTTAAAATGTAATTGATATTTAATTGTGATGTTATCCACGCTAAATCCGTAATTCAAGTATTGTGCTTATATGGAAATGTATTTATGTTGTGATTTTAGATTGTTGGCGTTAATTTGTTTTGTGTATTTGCATACCCTTGTATGCGTGCGTATTTTCATGTAAGGTGACAAGCGGTCAGCCCGTGTGCTCATTCTAGTGTTGTCACGATAGTGTTGCCGTAGCTTTGTTTAAGACCTGATTGAGGCATTTATTTCTTGCGTGCCCCGTGCACTGCGTTGTGAGTTCAGTTTGGAAGTCGTGTAATATAAATTCAGAAGGGTAGGGTTGTCGGTGTGTTTCATATTTGTGTCGAGCCAGTTGAGTTAACTGTTTTCCCAGGAGCCACGTCTAGATACGCAAAAATACGGATTCGCGACTTACTGAGTGTTTCAAATGGAAGTGAATTGCCGTATAAATGTACTCTTGTATTTTCAGCATTCAACTACCATCAGCACACACGCACATAATAAATTGAAGTGATGACGGGCTTGATCCATGTATTGATCTTCAGCATATTTCAGGCTGAATGTTTTATTTGATTTTGCATTTTATATTTCTGAAGGAGTACATTTATGGGAGGTGTTTGTTTGTTGGTTTGTTTTTGTGGCTTGATCAGTTATTAAAGTTGATTTTCTTTGTTTTCACATTCTTTCCTAGTTTAAGTACCCCTATGTCACCGTGTTGTAAATAGAAGCAAATAATTATTACCACTAACTACAGAACAAGGACTGAACGCGACCCCGAAAAAGAGTCTTGTTACATGCTTCTTACAAGGGCACAATATGTTGGTCGTAGAGTTATGTTCCATTTGATGAAGATTATTGCATACGTTTATTATCCAAACATTCACTTTGATCGCCTGATTGGGACACAAAAATAAAATCTCAATTTTAAAATCTCGCACAGCTGCCATTTGCTTTTATGAGAATAACTAGCAGAAGTACCCATTCTTCGAACGGTCTTCGGTATTAATAACCAGATGTTATCAATTGATCTACTGTTGCAATGTTTAGGGGCTTGGAACCTGTTTGTTGGCAAAGAAAAATGATTAGTTAAAATGTGCTCTCAAACTAAATTTACCTAACGTGTTCTTCCTGGCGTGGAAATAAAATTGAAACCCTCGTAGACGAATCGCAATACACGTCACATACGAACTCACCCTCACCCTAACTGTTGTGTCAAGTGCCCAACTACAGGAAGACCACTTTTATAAATTATAAAGGCTTGTGGTGCATGAAAATTCAGTTTTCTTAGCCTCCAATGCCCCAAATTCCTAAAATCAGCAAAAAACAGGCTATTGTTTCAAATCAGTTTTTGAAAATAATGTTGCTGTTTGGAGATATAATAGACCTTCTGTACGACATATCGCACGTGTAAATCGTGTGGAAAAATCTAGGGTACTCCTTGAACCCCTTAAGCGTATTGATGAATTTTACAGTTTTAGTTGGTTCCGTGATAACCTTATAGCCATTTGCAACCTTTCACAGAAATGTAATAAATGGAGTGTCATTACTTATTCCAGAATTAGATGGAAAGTTGGATGCCACCTCTTGAGATACTGTTTTTATGGTTAGTGGCTTGCATTCCTTCTTTAGTTTATTAAATGAAATTTGTTTTCTGGGAATATCTAAGAAACTGTTGGGTTTAGAACCTTAAAATATAGTTTTCGGGGACACTTTACAGCTCTTGAGGTGCCCCGAGTTTTGTTTCTGTCACCAAGGGTTTGAAAATGAGCTTTGTCTCGTCGTTGTACGCCATAATAATGATAATAATTAAAAGAATAGTAATAATAATAATATAACAATATAGGGATAGGGATATAATAGACCTTCCGTACCATACCCGCACGTGCAAATCGCGTTAAAAAATTCTAGAGTACCCCTTGACCCCTTAAGTGCATTGTATGTATTGATGAATATTTCAGCTTAATTTGGATCCGTTATAACCTTATAGCCGTTTGCAAACCTTCACAGTAATGTAATAAATGGAATTGCATTGCGTCTTACAGAAATAGATGGACCGCTGAGATTCAGTTGCCATGGTTACCGGCATGCATTATTTCATTAATTTATTAAGTGAATTTAGTTTTCTGGGAATATCTCAAAAACTGTTCGTTTTAGGGCCTTAAAATGTGGTTTTCGGTTTTCGTTTCTCACATTGAGGGGCTGAAAATGAGCTTTGTTTCACCCTTCTACGCCTATTTCAGCATGTATTTTAAGGGGGTAGAGCCCCTTTTATAAGAGGTACGGAGAAGAGTTACATCAATGATTAGTGTCGTGCCTCTGAAGGATATCTGTATCAAATTTTACGTTGATCCACTCAGCTGTTCTCGAGTTATAAGGACACAAAAAATTGTCGACAGACAGACAAACAGACAGACAGACAGACAAAAATTTTATTTTTGCGCGCATCCATCATAAAATAGTCTGAAAAGCGCAAATATCGCAAATTTCCGTGGAAATTGAGAAAAAACAGACAATCCTTCATTTATATATAGATAGATAGATTGAATTGTATTAGGTAGCATTAGATTAAATCTTGTTTCGGAATATGTGGTGTGATGCTTCACTGCGCTTGGTAGATAAAATCTTGAGAGAATGCCATTTAAAACATTTAACTTCGCTTGACCACCATGTTGGATTTGTTTAAGCATGTTTTTAAAGTCACATAGGTAATCTTATATTAGTATTCTCTATCACCGTGAAACTAATTCAGGGTGACATCAGTAATAGTGTCGGAGATATGAAATGCTGGTGAAATATTTCGCGGAGCCGCCATGTTGGATTGGTGAAACGTATTTAAATTTGAAGGACACTGACAGGATTGGACAAAATAGTAGCATAGCATTACCGAGATTGATTTAAATTTTTAGATTTTATTAGGGGGGGGGGGGGCACAAACACACACACATGGACAAAAGGTGATCTCATAAGCTTATTTATTCATAAGATGAAAATAGGCTAAAAAACGGCTTCTAAATTTTTATGTTTATTCTCTTTATTTTGTCTGGCATATAACCTCTAGCCATGAGTGGATTTACGCTCCTGTTGAACAGTATATTTTTAAGGTTCAATGTCATCTGCACCTGATCTTATATCCCGCGGCGTAGCCATGCTCGTTATATCGTGCTGTAGCAAGACCGGATGATCGTGTCCCGGCACTGACAGCGGCTATATCTGAGTGTTATCCCCGAGTTATTCCACACTAAGTGGGTCCTGCTTAACGCTCTACTTCGCACTACGGTTCTCTCCTCACCTAACTCCTTTGTTCTCCTCTTGATTTGTTCTTAGTCTTTCTGCTATACTGCATTCATGTAGTCCTGGACTCAAACTCAGACGGGTACACCATGTAATAATAATACAAAAATAAACTTAAAACTTTCAACCTAGAACCCAGAACTTCGTACGTATGCAACAACTACCAACTTAAATACTGGACATTAATTCTGTAATTGATTTCGCCTTTATCCATCTTATTATGTCTGCAATAATTTTTTTGTTATTAGGGTACAAAAATGCATTTTTCAGTCTTCAGTTTAAACTAGAATATCTCCTAAAGCAGAGGCCAAGAACTGCTACCTTTCAATATGCTTGGTCACCTTAATAATATAAAGAAATATTCTTTTAACCAATGCTCTAAAAATCAAGATTAGTACAGTACTCATTTCACATTATAAATGATTCATGATGTCATATACTGATTGAAATCTGTTATTATGACCAAGGCATTGAACCCAGGACGATAGTTCTCAACACCAATGCTCCACTCAGTACTCTATCCCTAAACGTTAGGTTGATCAAACGGTGTAATATAGGAATGGACTATTTATTTATTTAGTTAGTTGGTTATTGTTCTGAGGACTGGAACTACGAACACTCAGCGTCGTGGAGCTGAACTGAGAAGATATGGGTTCAATTCCCTCCTCCGAGTGCCTCCTTCCCAATCCGAGCCTCAATTACAAATACATACACTACTACATACACCACAATGACACACGTTATCAGACATATAGCACACACCAAAACATACCCGGAGCTGAAATAAACATGATGTCCAAGCCCCTAAATCAAACAAAAACAACAACAACAACAACAACAACAACATTGCTATAGGTTGGTGAGTTTGGGAATGATAATTAGAGCCGGGCAAAAAGCTCTTGAGTTCCGATCGGTCTCGTTGGACGAGAATAAAAAACGGAAATGATGGTTCCGGAACTGGTATTACCGATAATGTGGGCTCGATAACGATTATTCTCGACATTATCGCTCGTTCTCGCTTCGGCAATATGGCGCTGCCTGAAGGCACTGAGGCTTGTTTGTGTAAGGATTCAATGGAAATTGTTCATTCCGTTGACTGGAGTCTGCGAATTGAAAGAATCCACTCAACTTCAACGATATCATATTAACAGACTACCCAAGGTATATTGAGCATATCATCCTAATAACATATGGAAGGAGATTTGGATCGTCAGTCGGCATTTTTTGGTCATTAAATTTCAGCAAAAGAAAATTCTATTTCACGTGTATGCTACATATTAAGATCTTTTCGTGTAGTGCCACATTCAAGCACTACCGTATGAAACTTTCTCGTAATAGAACCTGAAAATTCATGCACTCGCTATATTACTAAAGCCCCTGTGATGCAACTGTGTTCTGTCGTATGATTTTTGTAGTAAGTTACTGGTAAAGTGGTCGTCATAAACAATAAAACGTAACGAAACTAAAATTAATTCCCGTACCGAGTATCGAACCCCGACCCTTCTATTCATGAGTCCAGCGCGCAACCAATTCAGCCACTGAGACTATTATTGACTGAGGGAAAATGGTACAAACATACACAGTGAAATCTTTTGCGTTGGATACCTGACTCTCTTTATCTCAAATGCTCCTACCAGCTTGAATAATATTCTCTAGTCGTGGGGCATACGAAAAAATAATGTTCACTTTCAAGAATAAGATTGATTTTATCTTTCGTCATAATGGCTTTGCCATATGCATAAACCACCGCCATTACAATCGCGTTCTTACGCACGTGCTCACACGTTGCATCATGGGTAGAGAGAGCAACGATATTAACTTGTGATCGAACGAGACTTTGGAGTATCGGACGAAGTGACATTCCCGCGGTAATGAGTTGTTCTCAGTGCAACTCCCGTCGCACTATTCTCACTCAAACTGTCATATCATTGGCATTTATGGGCAAATCAGTGAAGTGTTTGCACTGACATGATTAATACACCGCATGCCACAAACTGGTATTGTTTTCAAGCAAAAAATCAGAGTTTTTAGTAGATGAAATTAGTTGAAACTCTTCAGCGTAATATTTTCCAAGTGTATTTTCACCATCGCAGCCAATTTTTGCACTATAGTTGCCTCTAATAACAACCAGTTACAAGGTGGAGAAGAAGATTGAAAGTATTCTTTAAAGCAAATTGCTAGTCAGTAGGGCTAAAAATTCAGGAGTCATACACGAGAGACTTTCTTGTAGCTCTTCTCTGCTACGCCAATTATTTGAGTTTATTTTACTTTAGGGGCTACAACATCGTGATCATTTTTGTGTTCTTGTGTGTCAACTTTGTCTAATAACCTGTGTTATTATGGTGTCTGTAGTAGTGTGTGTATATTTGTAACTGAGGGTAGGAGTGGTAGGGAGGTGGCAGATGCGAACTCAATTCAATGTGATCTTCCTGGGGTGTATAACTTCATACTGCTTTAAATTTGTCAAATGTAAGAACGAGGAATGGTTTACACTCCGGAGTTATTACAGAAGGCTTTGACTTTACACGTGCAGTGGCTTGAGTGACACGTGCAGCGGCGTGAGTGAGTCTGCTTTTTCCTTTAAATAGATACTGTCGATAACGCCGAGAAAAAAGGAGTTCCGGTATTATCGAGACTCCCACTCAGTACCGGTATTATCGAAACTGAAGATTCTCGTTCAGCGGAGAGACCTGGCCTTGAGTGCGCTTGGTGGGGGGCGATACTAGCCATGCGGAAACTTACGATCCCGATCGGAACTAGAACAAATTTGCCCGGCTCTAATGATAATTCCCAGAAATTCCTGAGTTGGGTCCATTTTTTTTTTTTTTTTTTTTCAGAGACATTGAAGGGAGGGAGTGGGTTTCTGCTGATCTTTGTACAGTTTATATTTCTTGATCCAAGACCCTTCCAAATACCTAAATCTCCTATTTTTTTAAGGTTGAGAGAATTTTTCTTTTCTAACATTTTTTTTACTTTATTTTATTTTATTTTATTTCATCTTCTGGTGTTAAGGTAGTAGTATTAGTAAGCAACATGATATTAATTTTAACGCTGGGCTGAGTGGCGTAGTTGGTTAAACATTAATCAGCAAATTCCAAGTTCGCAGGTTCGAAACCAGTTCAGTTCGATGACATTTAAGGATTTTTAAATACCACAGCATCAGTGTTAGTAGATTTACTGGCATACTATACTGAGCCCGTAAGCCTCATACCTGGTGATATTATAACTTCTTTGGTATGTGCATTGCAATCTACACCGGCCAGAATGAGCCGTCTTGAAGTCGAACCCGGCCCACTTGCTTAATATGACCAGTGGTGAACGACACTCCCACTTTCTGAAACACATTATTGTATTTTCAATCTGCGGATCTGTGAAATGAAATTTCTGCGCTGAATCTGCATTATAAGTTACAATTGGAAAGATTGTAGTCCTCTTTAGCCTATTTTTATTTATGAAAAAAAAAATAGGCTTATGAGATCACATTTTATCCGTGTGTGTGTGTGCGTAGCCTATGTGTGTGTGTCACTCTAATAACTTAAACGGCTCGCGAGATTTCAATAAAATTCAGTAAGATTATAGCACCATTTTGGCCGACTCCAACCGTTCACTTCAAATTTTATTATTTATCACCAATCCAACATGGCGGCTGTGCGAAATATTTCACTGGCATTCTATATCTCCAAAACTATTACCGATATCACCCTGAACGTTTGTACGGTGATAAAGGGCAATACTAGAAGTTCACCTATAAGACTTTCAGAAACCTGTTAACTACAAAACGAACATGGTGGCCAAGCGAAGTTGAAACTTTTAAATGGACGTTTCTCGCGATTTAACCATCCAAACGCAATGAAACTTGGTACAGCAAATGTTTATACACATTAAAATGAAATGGCATCTAACTTAGTTCAATTGTTTACATAATCTCAAGATGGCGGCTGTGCGAAATATTTCCCCGGCATTCTATATCTCCGAAACTATTACAAATATCACCCTGAAATGTTGTACGATTATAAAAAACACTACTACAAGTTCATTTATGAAACTTTCAAAACCCTGTAAAGTACAGAACGAACATGGCGGCCAAGCGAAGTTGAAACATTCTAATACACTTTTCTCGCGATTTAACCATCTGAGCGCAGTAAAATAGGGTACAGTAAATGTTTTTACACACTGTAATGCACTGGCAACTAATTTAGTTGAATTATTGACATAACCTCAAGATGGTGGTTGTGCGAAATTTTAAATTAAGTTTTTATTTCTTGTGTCGTAATCATGCGATCGAAGTGAAAGTTTGAACAATGAACCTACGCAATAATTTTAATGTAATGGTACATAACTTTATGGACTATACACATAACAATCCAACATGGTGACCACCCGAAATATTTAGACGGTTCTCAATATCTACGAATCAATTACAGCAATCAAACTGCTTTTTTTAATGTTCATAGAGGCTATGAACATAAGTTCTCCTATGGGACTTTCAATAACCTGGTGGGCACAAATTCATCATTAGCGGCGACGCGAAATATAGATATTTAAATGGACGATTATCGTGATTTAGCCATCCGAGTGCAGTGAAGTTGGAACAGTAAATTCTCATACAAATTTTAATCTACTGGCATCTAATTTATTTCAAATGTTTTCATAACCACAAGATGGTAGCTATGCGAAATTTTTAAATCTCTTTTTTTGTTACTAGTGTCCTAATCATGCGATTGAAGTTTGAATACTACACGATAATCTTCATGTAATAGTACATAACTCTAAGACCTACATACATTAAATTCCAACGTGGCGACCATCCGAAATATTTAGACTGTTCTCAATATCTATCAATCTATTACAACAATCAAACTGAAATTGTGTATGTTGATAGAGGCAATTGACATTAAGTAGGATATATGAAAATAGGCTCTATAGTTCTTCACGGAACTACTTGTTATGGTAATGTAATGGTATTTACATCACGGAGATGCGAACACCGGAAACTACACGACTAGGGTAGTATTTCCAACCATAGGTATCCTCTGATCGCCGAGGGGACGACACAGTAACCACGAGTTTGTGTTCCCAAGATTGAGTCACATTTTCTGCAAGTGTTGAACTTTGTGATATATAACCACACGCGGAGGGAGTGCGAGGTATTTGAATGTACTGTGTAATCGTTATGACTACCATTATACGCTGTGTATAATTGAATTATACGTAACTCCAACTACAGTGATATTTTCGACCGTTTAGTAATTGAGAAGCTAGTCGTCCATTATTTAAAGTAGACCACGAGGTGAGCATAAGTGTTTTTATCGCTCACTGAACTATTATAAACTGTTATGCTCAGCAGCGATTTTTACGTACTGTAATTTTGAGTAACCGTGAAAGTAAGTGAAGTGTGGATCGCCGTGATTTAATGCGATTTGTTCAAAGTAGTAAATTATGTGTGCCGACACCACCCGCATGCCCATAGAAGCTGTGGCAGACACTTATGTTCATTTTGTAACAGTCTGCGCTTGTATAAAACCAGTGATTGCTAAAAGTATAATTAGAATCACTGAAATTCTGGCGAAACCATCATGCAAACTTCACACGAGCACGTGGAGCCATACAGTACCCATTGTGGAAATCTGATGATGATGGATTAAAAACCACCCATGGAGGGGAAGTGGCTGATGTTAGGACCGACATAAAGGAAGACTGCAAGCGATGGGTTATCGCAGAGCCGAGGATCCTTGTCGTTGGTATATCGAGCTACGGCCTTGTCATATGGCCGTAGCTCGATCGCATGGATAAATCCAGCACGCAGCTAATGTGAGTCTTTACATATGCCAACATGTTAAAGGTGAAATATCACGTTTATTAGGATAATGCCGCACTATAACAACCAGCTTAGGTAGGATTATCATTTAAGATGTATTTCAGCTTATTTACCAAGTATTCTGGTCAAACTACTGTCAGTGTAATACTGCCATAAGATGGCGAGAGACACGTGTACGCTCGGAACGATAACAATCAGGAGGAAATGCCTTAAACCAACTCACACTCATGTCTTGTAAATAATTTTTCTCCTTACGATGCAGCAGGACTGCCATCGAAATACTTTTGTTATAATTAAAGACACTGGCCGTATCATTTGACAGATGTGAGGTGCCACACTGTCGCTTTGAAGCATTATATATTTGGTCCGGCTTTGACGCAACTATTGCTATATTTCCAAGAGTTTTGGGAATGCTTGAGAGCAGACGTATGACTTTGGAAGTCTCGAATGCATTCAAATAACTGGTCGTATCATTTGAAGACACATAAGGGATCAATGCTGTTGGTTATTATTTTATTTTGTTGCTTAAGAAGCACATTAGTGGTTTGAAACATCGCTAAGAGTACCTAAGTGGATAGTGCAAGTGTCATGAACACGTGTTTGAGGAAACACGGACAGCAGTTGTCGCTGCCGAGGTTAGGCAAAGCACTCCAGCGGAATGGAATCACTTTGATTTAGTCTTCCTTGATAAAAACTTATATTTTTACGAGTGTATTAGGAATTTTAGCCACAATTTAACTACGGTAACATTATGAGTGTATAATTGAAGCATGAGCTTGCATATAGGACTGCAGTTTGTTTAGGTCATTGTATCAGAATGTGAATTATGAAGTGAATGTGAGTTGGCAAATTGATGTGTGCCTTGGACACTCCGCGCAATGAATGCAATGGTCGCCAGCTGTGACCGTGTCAGGATCTTGTTTCTCCCGTATATGAGACTACAGATGACTGAGAGTTAGACTTCTTATGAATGTAAGGTGTCCATGTGAATTTATGGTACAGAGCAGAGGTCGCTATTGAGCATTATTACAGTTATTAAATGATACATTCACATGTTTTGGGGCTATATTTAGCCGAGTTTAACACACATTTGGTGTGAGCTTGAATGTAAAAATCAGATGTAAGAAGTCCCTTCACGTTAGTTTGAGTTTATCCGACCAGATCAGACCCTGTATAAAGTTAGGAATCATGTTACTGTTGTGTACTGAGGGACTTCTGAATCATCCACATTTGTTAATTACTGCCGGTAATGAAGTTTGACTTTTCAACTCATTAGTCGAGGGTTTCGCGAGCGGAGAGCCATATGTTTCCGCCTTTTATTGGCGTGAATTATCGTGTTACCCATGGAGGAAATGTTTTTGTCGAGTTGACATCAACATGAGAGTGTTTTTGCTGTTGTCGTCGAGTGTCACCAGTGTCATTAGGGACACAAAATTACACTATAGGGGATAAAATGTGAAATAATATTGAAAGTAACGAGCATTATTTTTCTAAAAATATCTTTCTAAACCGAATCACTAAATAAGATGTTGAATGGATCTAAACTTGAACTTATACTTCTATCGAAAGACCGACACTATGGAACGGCCGATGTTCATAAACAATTGATTAGACCGAACTGACACTTCTTGAGACTACGACGTTGTCATTGCCAAGGAAACCCTGCATGGCGTGGACATTGGGTAACAATGTGACATAAGCCATAGTTTTCACTGTGCAGTCGCCAACCTAATTTCACTCACGTAGATAACTATTGGACGCAAAGAGCGATCTGATTAGCGTAGGTAGAAGGGTGATTAATTAATGTGTTATTTTAAGAGTGTGTAATTATTTCTTTGATAGTGCTTGGTTGTTATTTTGCTTTGATTTTTCGTCGTTACGAATGCTTATCATCTCGTATTAAATTCATATCTAACATATTTATCTTACAAATTTACGTAAATTTAAATGCAAAAAATTTACACCATCGTAACGTAGACTGTTTCTATTTTGCTGGAAATGTAAATGAACCTAGCCTCGTGAACAGGTTAAATGTCTTGCTTTGCTGTAAATTCATTGCCTGTGATCATTCGTATTTTAACTGATATTTTCCTGTATTTGTTTAGTGTGTATTTTATGTGTCACTTAGCTTGATTGCTGGTTAACTTTTGTGTAAGAAATAATTCCTGAGGGCTCAACTTAAATGCAGTTTTGGAGATTCATTTATTTATTTTTATTGCTTTTTAGACTTGCGGGCTGGCCGAGATTTTTAACCCTCAGAAGTAGGATAGGTGTTTGATGGTTTTAAAATAAATTGTTGAGTTTTTCCTAAATCTGGACTATTTATTTCTAGCTTTGTGTTTTGGGGGTGTGTTTCCTCGGGCTCATCTATGACTTTTTCCTCACTCACCTGATCGCCCAGAGCTATCAGTCTCGTGCCGGAGCTAGTATGAGGATGCACCCGATCCTCTCAGTGTGTGGGTTCGGAGGATAAGGAAGTCAGTAGGGTCATTTGCGGCAGATGATACCCTGGCGACATTGTCTAACGGGAACAATACATACCCTACAGGACAGAATTCCGACATCCCGAAGCCACTAAAGCCACAGCAGAAAAAGCGAACGAAAAGTCCATAATATTATTATTGGTGATTCTGATCACTAGATGTCAATAACCTTGACATGACACCTCTAAACAACAATTAACATCATTCATAAGTTAACTGACTTCATGAACCAAAATCCGAGTTCACATGATAGCTTTGTCTAGTTCTAGGACACCTCCACAAATCTCCTGAAAATGCATGCTTTTGTTTGTTGTCGTGCTGTTTTATCCAAGCAAGTCTTGTATGTCGTCATTGCTTTGTGAATGGTAGATTCCCAGTGTTTTGCGTACTTTGCTATCTGTTTATGTTCAGCAATGATTGTCTACTCATAAAGAAGCTGGATGTGTTCTCAAAGTGCAATAAACTTTCCTCGTGACATTCTGTAATCATTAAGACTTTTGAAATGGAGTGCCAAGAAGTACGTACACGTGAGCACTCGAGGGCAGTGTCGACACATATACTGCCAGGCAGCTGTGGGGCTAATAACCCACTAATGCCATCCATCACCGGCCCTGTTTTGTGGCGGCTATGTCATTAGAGGATCACTAATTATTTACAAAATATGACGTTTTGCAATGGCAGTTCCTTGAACCCCTGTGAGAATAGGCAACCAAATACACCGAAGAGTATATTTGGTTGCCAAGTTACAAGGAACTTCAGCCGTAGGACATAATGTACGAGCTACAATGAACGCAGGAATTACGGAGGATGAACCCTTCCTTTATGAATTATAGTTTAATTCAAGCATTTAAACTTAAATTGAACATAATTTAATCTCCATACGTTACACTAAGGAATAACAGCTTATAAGCTTGCCAGATTATCAATAAATGTGAATTGCAATGCTATCAACATTGAACATCCTTTTTTGAATTTATTTTCTACTTTAAAAAATTGTAATGAAGTAAAACATCTGGGGAAGTGACATTTGAATGCTGTAAAGGATGTATGAACAAAGCACCGGTAGTGAATAATGAGTCATTCACTAAGGAACATGACGTTCAAAACTGACATACATTTGATGGCTCAGGAGTCAAAGTTAAATTGCTTAATTACAACGTTTGGGGCCTTTAGGGTACCACAATTAATGGCAACTGCATATGCTGGGATCAAATCTCGATTGGTACTGTGTACAAAGTCTGTGTCATATTTCATATTTATCAAAATTCAAAACGGTATTCGCATACCCTCATGAAACCAAATAGAGTTGTATCTGGGGTAAGTATTAGCCACAATACCCATTGCGGATCTACTACGAGGCACGCCCTCACGTTGATGGTGCAACCGGACTACTTATTGATGACCGAGAAAGGAAAGAGGGAGGACTGGCATGGAACATGATAAATGAAGCAAGATGAAAAATACAGGGTGATCCTTATTAACCTCCACCATCTCAATGAGTTATAATTTCATTTTGGGAATACACATAAACTAGAAACTGAATAATATTCAATTCGATATATGAACTGAATTGTTCTGGGAGAATCAGTTTTGGTACATCGGCTGAAAATGAATGCATGGTTGTCATCAATTGCTACTGCTGAACATACGCAATGCTCTGTCAAAAGCAAGCAGTTCTACCTTTAGCAGTGTGATTTTATGCTAAAAACATCTGGTTGACAACTTCTCGGATTTCCAAGTAATGGCCATCTTAAAGAAAACTCAGCTCGTGCAGTGTTCAAAGAAAAGCTACAGTTGTGCTAATAGCAAGGACGTTTGATAAACTGATTTGATCCATCGGGAGAGGGTTTTTTCAGCTCACCAAGTAAGTTACCCGGCAGAGTAAGCCGGAGAGAGGCTGTGAGTAGTATGGAATCCTTGATCTCGACTGTACTACATCGGTGACAATTGTGTTTAGGTGCAGATGGAAGATGTCGTGAAAAAATAATTCTTCCAAATTAATATTCAACTGTATGCTGTCGCTTGATCTGTAGTTAATAGGCCCAGTGATTAAGATGACCAAAGGTTATTTGGACTCCCTAGTGTCTGTGTGTCTGACTTATGGTAAGTGAATCGATGTAGGTGGGCTTACTCGTGTTTGGAGTGCCCTCTCTTCACACAGAATATGCCCAGTAAGTTGCAGTTCGTTAGCTTCGTTCTTATTCTCCTTTTTCTATCCGCTTCTTCAGAGCGTAGACAGAGGGACTGTTTTCCACCTCGTGGCGTATTGACTAGAAATCTTGGCCTGTCCGGTTACAATTCCTGGTTCTGCCAAGGAATATTTAATTGTGGTCTGAGGGTTGGAACGGAGTTCACTCAGCCTTGTGAGGCAGAACTGAAGAGGTGTATTCGACTCTTACCTACGCCATCCCAGAAATGGTTTTCCGTAGTTTTCTCCATTTCTACTCCAGGTGAATGCTGAGATGGTACCTAAATCAAGGCCACGGTCCCTTATTACCCAAGTCCTAGCCCTAATTACAAACACACTCTCTAGTACAGCCATTACAATGGCGTAGGTTATCAGACAGATCTTACACATACACACACACAAATGCACGGGTGTCGCAAACCTCCTAAATGATACAACGAGAACATTAACATCCCATCAAGCAATGTTGTACGTGAGGTCATAAATTTTCCTCACCACATTTCTTTCAAACGGAAATGTCTTTCAACATTTTTGGAATTTTCCCTGTACCACTACACACCGTTCTGACTAGCTGATGTAAATCATTCCAGACGAAGTTCATTACGTTAAAGGAAAACAACGATTTGACAGGCTTAAACATATTGACGCAATACAAACATCAGATACTGTATTTTCAAGAAGTTGCCCTGAATATAAACAAAAATAAAGAATTATGTATCATTGTATAGAATTAGCGCAGCAAATTGCATGTACGCCGGAATGCAGCGTACGTGCCACCGCATATTTAAAGAAAATTAGTACCTGTAATACATCAATTGGAGTAACTAGAAATGATACTAGACGTTGTGTCTGAGGGGGAATGATAATTCATTCTTTGAGTTTTGAAACATCAAGGTGTGCCGGTTCATGAAAAAAACATAACATGATTACATAGTACTGCAAGGTTACATGGATTACATGAAGTCCCGTGGCCGGACGTCACTTTTTACATACTACTTGAAGGACTATTTACCGGTCTGGTGCACGGATCGCAAAAGAACGGCTTGAAATGATTACTGCAAGTTTCTTAGAAGTGTTCCACAGGCGAGCATGCGTGTAGTCTCACATCTGAATGGGATTGAGTTATTTTCCATTCCTCCATATCTTACTACACATTGCTAGGGAAATGATAGCAACAAGAGGATTGTACAAAGGGGGACAAATAAGTATTTCACGAAAATCACTTCGCACTTACAGCTTATATGACGAAAAATTCGTTGCAGCTTTGGTGCAAGATTGGGGTAGTTCAACTCCAAATGATGGTGATATTGAAACTTAATTCCCTCTTGCATTCGGGGAAAAAAGAGTTGCACCTCCCACACCAAATATCATTCCCAGAGGAATATATACCACGTGATGACATGTGATACTATTAAATCTGAAAGGTCCCTAACCTGAGAGGAATGGTCACAGTCCTGACTTCGTTACACAAAAGTAATGTTATCATTAAAATCCGTTATATAATTTGTGATGCATACGTGTACTCTATTCATGTCTTCATTCTACACTTCGTTCCACGTTAACCATTGATATACACAGATATTCTCAGACATTTCAATATATTTTTAAAATATTGGTACAAGTAATAACAGAAATTTTATTTTTATATTATTATACATCAATATGGGATTTAAGTCAAGAAAATGAAAGGCATCCTAGGCCTCAGATACCCAATACCGCAGGGTAGGAAGAGAAGGAGAGTTGACCAAGGGAGGTCGATGGGAAAGATAACAGAGAGAAGCCCAGCACAAGTTAGTGGAGGCAATGCCGAACTCAACTGGGGTCTCGTTTTCGCCAACAATGTTCCACTATTTGTGATCCCCTGGGGATGATGATGATGAAGAAGAACATGATAATTGATGTGTTGAGAGGCCTAATGCCTAGGGCATCGTCCCCTAATTGTGAGGATTCATAAAAAAAGTAATCACAGTTATCACTACTATCATTAGTACTAAGGCCTCTTAACACTCTACATAACAGAAGAAAATATTAAAATATAAAGATACAAGAGAAAGTGATAAATGAAATGCCCTCAACACTCATTATTCGTAAGATGAGGAACTGGCAATGAAGTGCAGACACGAATGATAGAACGGATAGGTAAGTGTAGAGGGTCAGCCCAAAAGTTACAGGAAAAGGTGAAAGCCCAAGAATTTGTCCGTGGTCTCCAATACCTTAGTGAACCCCTGAGGGCGAAGACCACTTAGTTGAACGCTCACCCTACGCTCGTACGAACATACTGTGGATAAGGTTTTGAATATTCCCAAAGGGAATATGATGTAGTTTCCATTTGAGCGGATGAATTATCAATAAATGATAAAAATGGTCCGGTTAGCTCAAACAATGCCAAGGTAAGGCTTTTGTTTTTAAGAAAGGGAGTCTGACTCCCGTAGCACATTGGCATGCTCGTGACGTCAATACTGCTTGTATTTTGTGTCTTGCATGGCCTTCTCAGCATGTGCTATCCACGCGTATTGGTAGGTGTGTCTGTACCAACTGACGAGCCCAACGGCACACTGGGGCGAAACGCTGGCATTGTTTGAGCTAACCGGACCATTTTTATCATTTATTGATAATACTGTGGATGTATACGATCCACCACCCACAAGGTAAAGACGGTCGTTTCCTCCACATAAGAGACCAGGACGAATTAAGACAGGAAAATGAAAGCTCCCCTTGACCTCGGATACCCTAATACTGTAGGGACCAGGAGAGAGTCAAAAGAAAGGATACCACAAATAAGTGGCAGTAGCTCAAGCCCCGTGGTCACCAATCCACGAGGTAACCTTGGGTATTAGCAAGAGGATGCCCAAGTACATTAAATGAGAGAGTAATCCCCTACCCCCCTGTTGACTTACTCTTGTTCTCTTCTGGCCAAGAATCCGGTAGTTGGATGCCAACCTGAGGCTCGAAGCTCCGTTACCCGAGTCAAGGCTCTCCTGGGAGCCTCAACTGAAGGTAGCCGAAGTAGTCAAGGCAGATCGTAGATGTTCGCTAATGATCGGAGCGGTGAGAGATCTTCGGTTGTTGCAGCGAAGAGCATGGACTATAGAAATGCAATAAGCAGAGAAATATAAACAACGCGCATTGAGTTGGTTCAACTCAGCAGAATTCCACTTGTGTTCTTATTTTCTTTCTTGCGCAGATTATCGGACAAACACTTGACCATTTACCTTTGGTTAATGATGGTTCACAGTATTAACGCAAATATTCATCGACTTGTTGAGAAGAGAACGCGTTGTCAGCTTCAAAAGCAGGTGGTGTGTCCTTCCAAGTTGCAACATCCATCATACACAATATTAAATCGCTGCATTTCTCTCAAACGAATCTATTTCTGAACAAGAGTACAGAGCCACCGGGTGAGTTAGCCGTGGTCGTTACGGCATGACTGTTGGCAGTCGCTCACATCCGGGAGGCGAGGAGGTTCGAATCTCCCCGCCGGCAACCTTGATGATGGTCTTCTGTGGTTTCCGATCTTTCTTCCAAGCAATTGCCGGGGTTGGTCCCTAACTATAGGTCACAGCCGCTACCTTCCAACTCCTTGTTCTTACATACACACTTTCCTCCCCAGACAACACTCCACACGCGACGGTACTTGTAGCTCACCCATCGGGTGTCCACCTCGAAGCAGCTACAAAACTTGTGAGCAGAACATGTCCTCGGACACTCCCGGCACTAAAAGCCATACGCTAAAAAAAAGAGTGATAGTCAGTCTGAAAGACTAGACTTTATAATTCATTTTAAATGCTACAAATGCTGAAAAATGCTGGGTGAAAGCCTCATGATCATGCAGCGAACTGCATGAACTCAAAGTCCATTCAAGTACAAACCAAGGTCAAAGGAGGTAGCTGGCTGGATGACGTCACGCTCACCGGAGCGCGCGAGGAAATGAGGTAGCTCAAGCGGCACTATGACGTCACACACCTCAGTGCATTCTCGGTACATTTCGTCCCGTCGCCGTAACGTAACGCCAGACCTCAGCGTAACGACGAAGTCGACAAGATCATTTAAAATGTAAAAAAAAAAGTTCAGTGCCGCATGCTTCCCGCTATCTGTCGCGCAGCAGAGCAGCATCCTTGACTACACCTTCTCCTGGGAGCCTCAGTTCGACATCTCCTCCGCTTCCCCACTTTCTGGATAAGCCTTCAATGGGGGCATACGATCAAGATGTTATTATTAATGTTTTAATCGTTATCCTCCCAGCTCAGCTTCACCCACGGTCTCTGCGAGGGATCATTCCTCTAACGTCGCAAGGACAGGGATTATTTCTTAAATTAAAACATCGTTAGGCTTGAAGGACAGTGTTTGGGAGCTGAACACACTTTGTCAGCAGACACAACTGGGGATGGTGACAAGCCAATCGCCCAGGTGACCGCTAACTTGGGTCTAATGAAGGAAGGGTCAGGGAGAGGATTTTGGAAAGAAGTCTCCCGTGGACCTGTTGAAAGGAACCGTTCCGGCATTAGCCTGGTAATGAAAATGGGAATCCACGTAAACCATTTTCAAGACGCCTGAGGTGGGATTCAAACCCATGCTCTCCCGATGCCAATGAGACACGATGTAGCGAGTCAGAGCTCTTGGCCACCGCGGCCGGTGGTGTTGTTATTTCCTAAATTAAAGCATCTTTATGCTGGCAAATTATATTTTCACACTTAGTGAGAGAAATTAATTTATACGGTAGAAGTTTCAGTTTAAGGGTAATAGCATCAGGGTTATCAGTGCCATCGCTGAACTTATAATGAACAATGAAGGTTTCGGGAAAGGAAAGAGGAAGACCATGAATGTAGGAAGACTGAATGACATACTTAGTCCTGGAATCCAGTATGAGAGTCGTCCTTTTACTACACAGATGACCTTGTTGTTGAGGCAGCTGTGCAACATTGCACTTTCCTCAATTTTTTTGCAATCCTTGTGCCACTATTAAGGTGAATTACATTTTCCCCGTGTGACATCGTCTTCCATATGCAATAAATGTGCTGCAAATGACCGCACGGACAGGGTTTGTGCACAACTGGGATTAGTGTACGTAGATGCTGACTGCTGGATTGGTGGCCGTACTTCGCCCGAGACGGGCTGCATTTAAATCGACGGGGCGCTTTCAACCTAGGGAGCCTACATGACAGGGTCATCGGTTCGTGCCGGCCATTGTGAGGAGGAGCAGGTCCAGAGGTTGCCAGCCGACGGGAACAGAAGGAGCTACTTCGGGATATTTGCTGCGGAGGTAAGACTCTAAGATTACTGCAGGTTAATTGTCAGAATTTAGGAAATAAATTAATTGAATTTTGGAATCTTGCAGAGACGTATTCTCCGGACATTGTCATTGCTACTGAATCTTGGTTATATGAGGATGTAAATAGTAATGAAATAATTCAAGGGACCTACGAAATGTACAGAAGGGATCGGGGGAAGCGAGGTGGTGGGCTATTTATTTGCGTGCGCAAAAATATAGCTAGTTTCTTAAAGTGGGCTGATACGGATCATGAAATGTTATGTGTACACATTTCGGATTAAGGGAATAAATTCCCTCTTCAGGTGATAGGGGCGTATAGAGCACCGAAAGATAACTTTTCGCTTCTCGACACACTGTATGATAAAACTTGTACGGGCAATGCTATGAAAAAGAGCATAATAATTGCCGGAGATTTAATCCTCCCCAAAGTAGACGGGTCTGAAGAGTCAACTAGCTGTGGTCAAGCTCAGAACGCTGCAAACAAATTCTTAAGGGAGGGGGGATTTTCCCAAGTAGTTGACTTCCCAACTAGAGGTAATAATACCTTAGATGTTTATCTCGTTAGGCCTGTAGAGCTGTATATTAACTGTCTGAAAGTACCAGGAATTAGTGACCATTCTGGGGTTGAATTAAATATTAGATACGGTGACATTACAAAACTAGACTCCGATGTAGCAAATAAGATCATATTCCAGTATCGCAGGGCGGATCAGGGCAAATTTCAGGGGCATTTGAATGAGCTATTTGTAGGATGGGCATCGGAAGGAAATCACATTAATATCCTGTGGAATAACTTTTTGAAAATTTTAAATAGCGCTATTGATAAATTTGTTCCATTTAAATTACTGAAACAAAACCCAGATCCTGAGTATTACACACGGGAAATCAGGAGTCTTAAACGGAAAATTAGGAAATTATACAATAAAAGACATGATAGTGACAAGTATATGTTGAAATTTAAGTCCTTATCAAGAGAGCTCGTCTTAAAAAAGAGGGCTGCTCATGACAATTATATGCAAGGTTTACTTGGTTCGGGAGGCGATGGGTGGAAAAAAAATTACAGTTATGTTAGGAGAAGAAAGGGAAATTCAAATAATTTGTCGATGATAATGTCCGGTGACGGTAAATTAATTACTGAGAAGCAGGCCATTGCTAATGAATTAAATGTCTTTTATGGTAGTGTGTTCAATAAATCCAATAGCTGTGTGTTGGACTTTAACGGTGAATCAGGGGATCCACTTCTCCAAATAAACCAGTCAGCAATTGTAAAGCTAATACAAAAATTACCTTACAATATATCGAAGGGTCCTGATATTATTGTTAGTGAAGTACTTAAACTAGGAGGTAGGGCCGTGGCACGATACTTAGAGGTGATGTTTAATGTGTCCATAAACAATGCGCAAATCCCGGATGACTGGAAAAGAGCTACGGTAGTCCCAATATTTAAGGGAGGGAGCAGACTTGAATTGGGCAACTACAGGCCGGTTAGTCTTACGTCCATCGTTTGTAAACAGATGGAACATCTCATTTGCGACTACTTGAGGGAACAGTGGGAAACATTATCATGGTTTAATGATAGGCAACATGGATTTCGGAAAGGTTACTCATGCGAGAGTCAGATGCTATCACTTTTTCAGGATATTAGCGAATCGTTAGACGATGGAGTTTCAGTCGACGCCGTAGTTATAGATTTTGCGAAGGCATTTGATGTCGTGCCGCATGACATGCTACTCCATAAATTAGCTTCGACGAAGATTGATAGAAGAGTAATTTTATGGATCCAAGAATTTTTGACGGGTCGTTCCCAGAAAGTGAAAGTTGAAGGCCGATTCTCGGATGAAATTACCTTAACGTCGGGTATCCCTCAGGGCAGCGTAGTCGGAAATTTGTTATTTTTGGCGTTTATAAATGACTTACCAAATGGGATTCGCAGTGTTTGTCGATTGTTTGCGGATGATTGTGTAATATATCGAAATATACATGACTCACAAGACAATGAAGTACTTCAAGATGACCTGAACCTGGTCTATAAGTGGGCGATTGAAAATAAAATTAAAATAAACACAAGAAAATGTAGTCTAATAAAAATAGGGAAAGTGCGAAGGCAAGATTTTCAATATAACATTGGCTCGGAAATACTTGTAGAAGAAGATTCTTGCGTTCACGTAAGAAATGATATGAAATGGAGTAGTCATATAGGATGTGTCGTTTCTAAAGCTTGCAAATCCCTGCACTTTGTAATGAGGGTATTAAAAGGAAGTAGTACCTCTGCTAAAGAATTAGGATATTTGTCACTTGGAAGACCTATTCTGGAATACGCCTCGGCGGTTTGGGATCCATATCAATTAGGGCTCATAAATGAGTTGGAAATGGTACAAAGAAAGGCCGCTAGATTTGTGCTCAGTGACTTTAATCACAGGAGCAGTGTGAGACGTATGTTAAAGAAACTTGGGTGGGTATCACTTGAGGCTAGGAGGATGAAATATAGACTCTGCGCTATGTACAACACGTATACAAATCAACCAGCATGGGGTGAGCTTAGCAAACGTATTGAAAAGCCTACTTACATGGGTAGGAGCGATCATCCTTTCAAAGTTAAGGGCCGACCACAGCGAACAAATTATGGTAAATATTCTTTCGTAAACCGTGCCATTGATAATTGGAACTCTCTACCTGCCGCAGTCTTAGAGCCTTTTCCCAAACATATAGATGTGTTTAAGGAAAGACTGACTATTTGTGTAAATACTCCAGTTTAATTGTTAGTGAGTTGTTATGTACAATTATTTATTTGTTATGTATATCTAATTTTCCACCGGGGTACACACCCCCAATTGCAAATAAACGAATGAATGAATATATGTAAATATGTAAATAATTCTTCATTTAGAGCGCATTCTGTCATCTGGAATGATTGCTTCCGACGTTTTGAAGGAGAAGGGTCCCGCACTACTTACAGCCCACGAGTGGCGGACGTGTCACTCTCCATACACTTGTAATGAAATAGTGTAATGAGTTCCTAGCATTTCTTAATCAATGTTCCTAAGAAAAAGCATTATTGTGAAAAGAATATAAGTTGCCCACGTTGGTTTACATCAGATACAATTAGTCTAAAATATTGAAGTCAAGTACCAGAAGAGGCACCTGAGGCATTATAAATAAAATATTCACATGTACAAACAGACTCTGAGAGCCTCATAGCCAACACATATAGTACAAGCAGGAAACAATAACGAAAATAAAAATAAAATTCTCTCGAGGAGAGACAGAACAAAGCCAGCGAGATTCCAAGAGAAACAATGGGAACAGAAGTGATGAAAACAGAAACCTGGAAGGGACCGAACATTGAGCTTCGCCACCTGCACACACGATTCACTGCCCTTGGATTCCATGGGAAGATATGCCGGAACGAATCATACCATGAATCCAAGGAGGACTTTGTCTGTAAACTATGCAGCAAACCATGCCCCAAATACCATTAAGCGAATTGTGAAAGAAGAACCCTGCCATTAAACACTCTAACAAAAGACTGGTGATAATCAAAACTCAAATTAATGTACACAATGTGCTATTAAACTTATTGTAATAATAAAAATCAACTAATATCTTTTGGAATCCCCCCACAAAGAAAAGGAATATTTTGTTTCGTAAAGAACAAATCGCCTAAATTCGTTTTGAAATTCAATTCCAAATTAGAATCTGTTAAAATCAGTAGAATGTGTTACGTAATTTTGAGCAGCATGTGGTAACAGTACTCTGAGAAAAGTATTGCTTACTTGAAGTTCGTTTTGGCAAAGATGAGACAACGGAAACAACAGTGACATAACCCACGTCTATAGAGCGATTGCCAACGGTATCAAGTCACAGAAAATTTGCCTTCAGCAGTGTGAAGCAGAGGGGAGCTCTTGTATGATACTAACTTCTTGGCAAATTTTGAAATTGAAAGTTTATTACATAGTGAATATATTTTAGAATTTTATATAATCAAGGAGGCAATTTGTATTTAGTCTGATATACTTGTAATTTATACTATCAGATCTTTCTTACAAGACCCCGTATAATTACTCAATTATATTCTACAAAATATATTTTTATGTCGCATTGGTATGCATGACTGCCATCTTGAATGCACTCTCGCACGATACTAGCTACATGTCAAGTTTCTATGTTGTAAGTCAATCAAATGCTGAATCATAGATTTTAATCTGCTATAGATTCAAGATGGCGGATGTGCGTAATATTCTGCCTGGCATTGTTTGTCCGTGTGTGCGTCTGTATCTGCCCAATGAAACTTGATTGACTTAAGTGATTTCAATTAAATTTGGTAGGGCCTTACAACTATCCGATCCTGACTGTTCCTTTTAAATTTCTATAAGCACCACCATTCAAACATGGTAGCCACGCGAAATATTTCACCAATACTCACAATCTCCAAAACTATTGCAGCAATCAACTTGGAAGTTTGTCAGGTGATGGAAGCTGTTGATGTAAGTTCACGTATATCATCTTCAAAAACCTGATCAGTGCCAAACCAACATGGTGGCCATGCGAATTTTAAATATTCAAATGGGCCTTTCTAGCAACTTAATCATCCGAGCACAGTGAAACATGTCACACTGAATCTTAATTATAGTGTAATATATGGTCGTCCAATGTTCATTGCTTTTCAAATATTCTAGATATCAAAGGTGCACAGTATTAACCCTAGAATGCTTACCTGTTTCTGCTACTCACGAACGCTTACCTGAGGTGATGCGTCACCCCATTAGTTTCTTTCTTGTTTCTCAGGTATATGGACATATTTTGTTCTATCCACTTGCATATAATTTACACAGAACCCTTAGAGCAGTTGGAAATGATGCGTGAAGTTAAATAGAAATCAGGAACACAATCAATACACTAGAAAGTATAGTTCGTTTTAATCTACTAAAATTCACATATGCAAAATTCTTAATACTTGGAATAGTATTAGGCACTCTTAAAAGGTACCGGCACCATGCCCATCAACTCTAATTATGATAACTTATAATAGTATATACCGAAGCATACTGAAACACAATGTTGGGAAATAGCAGTGTGAAATTCAAGGGACTAAAGACACAAATGGCTCTACTCGTTTCACAGTTTACTTGCACGTTAGTCCTGCATTCAAAATGTACCTCTGGCAAACTGAACAAAAGTCACATTTTCATCAGTAATTGAATTATTTGTTACCTTTTGCTGCTTACTCGAAATGGACATTTTCCACGGAATCCAAGTAACTGTTCGTCAATCGTGCAATACTCGTGAAGTGTGTAAGCAATACCACAATGAGAAATGAATTATTCTCATAATTCACGAACTGGAGCAAATTTGTCATCTCTGTTCCTTTTCTCTTTGTCATCAAACCGCAAGCAGTTCAATAGAAACACTGGAGCTCCATAACATGACCACATTTCTTGTGTAGCAAGATTATTGTCCTTTTGTTCAGCAGTTAGGCCTATGTAGAGTAGTCCTGTCATGGCAGCCACAAATTTTGTCTCTTTACAGTATGCTTGCCTCTGGCGGGAAATCTCTTCATCATAGAGTCGATCATATTATCTGTAAAAAGAATTTGCCAGGAATCCACTTTACTTTTCACATATTTGGCCTCGCCCTTCACACCAGGAAGTCGTACAACAATATTGCGCGCAGTAGTTCGTGTCCGGAATCCACCTTAACATTATCTTCTGCCTCACTTTCCTGAAATTCACTGTCATTTTCACCTTCACTTTCTTCATCATGTATGGTGAGAGCCATATCAGTCAAGTTAGTGTCCATCACACTAATTTCCAATATGAAAACGGCTAATACTTCTAATGCAGTGAACGAAATATCACATACGTAAATGCTTACCGGGGTGGTTTGTAACCCCTCCACAGGTTTTTATTCAGTTACACTCGGTGCATGCCTACGCAACACTGATGACGTAACTCGTTTTGCCTTTATTAGAGACTACTGAGAAAGGGAGACACCAATGCGGAAGCGCAGCCACGCAAAACAGAATAAAAAGAACACGGTGGGGTGGCGCGTCACCCCGGTAAGCGTTCTAGGGTTAAAAGCATTCTTTTTGTTTCTTGCGTCCTAATGAAATGATCGAAGTGAAACTTTGAATAATGAACCACTGCTATAATTTGTTCTTATTGGTATATACATCTATGACCTACATATTAAACAGTCCAACGTGGTTGCCACAAGATATGCTTCAACTGTTCTTAATATCTCCGAAACTATCACAGCAATCAGACTGAAATTTTGTTTGCTGACGAGGGACTGTTAAGTAGGTTCATATATGTGGCTTTAAACATCTGATAAGCGCAAAAACAACCTGAAGGCCAATCGAAATTCAAATGTTTAGTATTACATTTCTGGGGAAGTTATCACCCGAGCGCAGTGAAACTGGACGTAGCAAATCATTATCCAGAGCTTAATATATTGCCAATTAACGTTGCACAATTTTTTTCGAAAGTTCAAGATGGCGACAGTTGGAAATTTTAAAAATAAATGGTTACCCGTCTGCAACACAATTAATTTCACTGTGTGGTAAACTATTCTAATAAATGCCCACGATAGCTTTAGTTGGGCAACACTGGAAACAATGCTTCTTTTGTTTGTTTTAATTCACTTAGGAGCTTGCGACAACGTGGTCATTTAGCCCCGTATTCTGAGGTGTGGCTAGCATGTTAAGATGTCACTTCTGAGGGCCAGGTTTGATTCTCGGCTCTGTTAAGAAATTAAATTCTGGGCTGGAATGAGTAACTTTCAGCCTCGTGGGGGGCGGGGGGGAAAGGAGGGGGGGGGGGGGAGCAAAATTAAGAAGAGTTGGATTCGATTACCTCCTGCCATTTAAAGGTGGTTTTCCGTGGTTCCCTTTTCATCTCCAGGCAAATACCGGGATGATATCTAAAATAAAGCCACGGTCACCTCCTTACCCAATCCTAGTATGAATTACAAATACGCACACTAATACACCCATCCCAATAACACAGGTTATTAGACAAATTCCACGCACTCTCAAGTACACGGGGCTACATGACCAAGATATCGCAAAGCCCCTAAAATGAATCAATAACAACAGCTATATTTGATGCAATAAATAGTTGCTGAACACTATTTGATCTCTTCCTCGGCAAGATTTGAAGCAGTTCAGTGACATCGTCTGTCTCAACGCAAAGCTGAAGACTTTGCTAGTGATCCATCTGGTCTGATAGAAACGTGCACTGGAGAGGGTCTGAGACTTGGCACGGAACACAAAATGCACTTTGTTCTCTCTCGACCTGCACTTAAGAAAGTACTTCCCCATTACTTTGCATATAAATGGACGCAATTTAACTTCCTTTCGTCCTATCACAAAAAGGCTTTTATTCCTTGGCTTACAAAGGCGTCTAGGATCTATTGAAGTAGTGAAGATATTGGAAGTCCATGACCTCCTACTAAGTCTTGGGACAATAATTAATGAAATAAATATGAAAACTCATTTCCATTGTACGCCAATTCATTCTAAAGAAGTTCTGTTCACAATACATCTCCGTAATTGGGTTTCAATCATTCCTCAACATTCACGAAAGCTGGCAAATACGGTATAAAACGAAAGCTGAAGTTCACTTTCGTTTGTTATTCGTGCACTCAATGATGATAAAACAATATGAATATATTCCAGACATCCCCTGAGAATATTATAATCAGAACGTGTTGTACATGGATAAGTAAACGCATTATGAACTCCACTTAATAATGTAACCATTTATTGTGCCTCGTTACAAGCCACATGCAATATTGAGTAGTAATCTGATATGGACAGGTTGAGACAATAGTGGCATTGCTAATGACCAATCTATCATGACCAGAAGAATTAGCCGTGATAAGTACCTATTAAGTAGTAATCTGATATGGGTAGCTTCAGACCACAGTGGCATTGCTAACGGCAGTCAGATGAATTAACCGTGATGAGTAGGGCCCGGATGTTGATGACAAGTCATCTTTTTACTGAGCTGTCTAAAACAATGCTGAAGTACATAGAAATTCCGGAAGGGCCACCCCGTCTTCAAAAATGTCATTATTATTTTGCATCTTTTTGCATTATTTGCTATTTTTCCATTTTAAGAGCATTTTTTTTTTGTTTGGTAGATTTTCTTGGTCATATTTTAGAGAAATCGGCCTTTTAAGGGAATTTTTATTTCAATTTAGTCATGTCACATCCTTATATGATGGAGTTATGTCTATCAGAGTTAAGAAGAAGCTAGTAGCTGATACAAAATAGTCTGGCTGCGTGGCTCAGGGGTAACGTTCTCGCTTGCTGAGCCCAAGGTTGCTGGTTCGAAACCTGGCGCAGTCAGCTGGCATTTGAGGGTGCGCAAATGCGAGGGAGCCGTGTCAGTACATTTACTGGCACGTTAAAGATCCCCTTCGGGGCAAAATTCCGGCACCCCGGCGTCTCTAAAAGCCAGGGTAGTTAAAAGGGACGTAAAACCAATAACATTATTATGATACAAAATAATTTAAAATATTGAAGAAAAAGAAATCAGTATTGCTATTAGTAGAAAAATATATATTTTGGATGCAGAATAATGGTACTGTACAGGCCCGGGGGGCTGTACCCCCTGAAAGCCACCCCCCATCTTTTACTAAAACCACCCCAACTGGCAACATCATAAGACCAGAACATTACCTTTACACAGCAAGAGGCGGCCACCCAGCTTGGGAGGTTAGCCAACTACTTGCGACACATACATAAACATCTACACAACAACTAACTGGGGCAGCTACGTCGACGGAATGCTGACCACGCAACGCCGGGAACTATAAGAATGGGTCCTTTTTGGAGCCATTATCTGTTATACAGTGTGCGTCGCCGAAGGCCCTAGCCGACGTCTGTTCCAGCTGCATCATCAGGTGAGACTCAGCAAAGTGCTCAGAATCCTTTACTTTGTGAACACCCACTCATAATCTTGTACACTCTACTTGTATAATTGCCTACATTCCCCGAAGAGGGACTTACAAATTCACACTCACTGACCAATAAACACATGGTCAGTAAATTACACTTGTATTGATAATTACACTCCTCTTTACATCCTCATACCCTTCCTGACTCTCGTCACGATTGACCGTGACCATAGTAGCCAGTAATTGCTTGGTCAGACTCCATTGTGCTTCCCGCACGCGACTCGACTACATAACGTCGAGCCGCTGACGTAAGCACGCCTATTGTATTACCCATCCCGTCCAGCTGGCAGGCCGGTATAGTAACCTGCATTTAGAGGTCCATCCCCTAATCAACACTTGCATCTTTGCAGGAACACCCCCTAGCGTTTAAACACTAAACAACACACTACACTAGTAAGCTCTCCCAGCTACGGGAAGCTACTCTCTCCTAGGAACTACCTTCCAAATTATCACAGTGACACAAGTGTTTTATCCCTAACTACCCCCTCAACTAAGGGATCTAAAACATATTGGTGGAGGCGCTGCTACCACGCACAATAAGGGTAGGACTCATACAACAAGCCCTCGTGGTAGAAACGACCCGTACCGCACACAGCCAAGTGAGACTATTTTTTTTCTCCTACATTACGTCCCACACTTTTTCTTTATCACACGGGGATTTGTATTACTACACCCACCCCCACCCTCCCCATAGTGCAAGATCGGTGGAAATTAAATGACCACGTTCAGAACCACACTAAGAGACTTTGCGCACCATTTGTCGGCTAGTACAACTCCACTCCTGCCGAAGTTAAGAATTAAGAACAGTGACTTGATAACTGACCAGACTGCAGTACAACTTCTTAGGGAACTCGAATTCAAGGCATCAGAGATCCGCGCTCAACACCCTGCAGCGGCAGCACAAGTCACACATTTTACACGATCCCAGGCCAGTGAACACAGACAAGAATCACCAATATCCAGCGCTAGTGAAGTAGATTGCCTGCCAACGCTCCACCCCCTATTGTTGCAGCAACTGCAAATCACAGAGCAGAAAACTGATAATCTGCTCGAGCGCATCACACAGTTACTAGATACAGACACTGTTAAAGCAGACAATCACACGACAGAGGCAGTCCTAGACATACACACTATTTTGCAAACAGTAAAACAGGATTTAGACAGGACTGTGAATGTAGTCAAATCCACACAGTACGACAACACACCATCAATCAGTGACGATATTTCAGGTGATGAGCCACCTGGTAACGTAACACACGTGTCGTATACGGGGAGGTTCGGCCAGCTGATAAAGCGGCTGAGGTTCCTCCCCCAACACAACACCAGAACGGCCCCTCGCTTAAACAGACTCGTAAGAGCAAGGGGAAGAAGCAGCCAGCTAAAGCCAAGGCTGACGATCCGCCCCCGGGCCGTTTCCAGACACACCCCGTACAAGGAGACGGCAACTGTCTGTTTAGCGCCATTAGCTTCCTAGTCCGGAACACCGAGTATCATCATAGGGACTACAGACAGAAAACGGTCCAACACATCCTGGCCAACTGGAAAGAGTACCGGGATTTTGTATCGGACGAGCGGGAAAACCCATTCCAGACCGGGGCGGACTACCAAAAATACATGGGTAGGGACAGTACCTATGCCAGCGCCATAGAGGTGACCGCCCTCGGCAAGTTGCTTAAAGTAAACATACATGTATACACTGATGTGCACTCGCCCCCGCTATTTATAACCGCGGGATTTGACAGGGACCTACACATACTGTTTACAGGGAACCCTAGGGCGGGACACTAAACGCCCTTCACAATCACGCACAAACAAGACGGAGGAAAACCCACACCCTCCAAACAGGAAACCATACCCCCTACACCACCACACGGGGCGGGAAGTGACCCCACACAGGCGCAGGGCGCGAGCTCACTCGGCATACGAAAGCCAGCAACAGGAGTCGAACTCACGACCGCCTGGAACAAAAAACGGGGTAACAAATGCAAACGTAGAGTCACATTTGCAGACACACCTTCCCAGGAGGGAGAAAACAGCAACACACCTACACAAAAACTGGGAACGGTCAATACATTAAACGTTCGCCAGAAGCCCTCTATTTTCACAGCGCGGGCAGTTAAGAGGGCAGGCAATGTACTCAGTGGGCGCACTTTGCTGACCGAGGCAAAGTACACGAGACAGGAAGTAAGCCGAGAGGCCAAGCGTGCCAGGTACGATAAGCGGCCAGCTCCATGCCTTCCCAGCACAGATGTTACGCCAGTAGCAACAACAACAACAACAACAACATATACCCTATACAACACATCTTTGCAGGGCAAGGGACTCCAGGTATCGGCACTCACGATACACGCCAGCATAAATGGCCACAGGGTGCAGGCCCTAATTGACACTGGGGCAGCGGTAAGTTGTGTAACAGAAAACACGTTACCGAAGGGTCACGGGTGACATCCGGCTGGTAGCGGCCAATGCTCAGACGCTAGAAAACACGGGGGTGGCAAACATACATCTCAGGCTAGACCATCTTGCCACAACACACCCCATGTTCGTTATAGAACATCTTTCTGCGTCAGCCATAATTGGCATGGATTTCCTCGCTAAGTATGAAGCTAGCATAAATTTTGCTAGCGGTATGATGCTTTTAAAGCATGACCAGAGGCTCACCACACATCCCATGATATACACCAGGAACACAGATGGGATTCGAGCGGAGCGAGAAATCCACGAGCACCAGGCCTCTACACTGCACACAATCAGCAAACACACAGACACACACACAGATAAGGCGGCCAATCAGACTCACAGACAGGACCTGACACCGGAGCAAAATAAAAGGCTCACGGAGCTCCTGGAGGCCAATAGGGATATCTTTGCCCATTCGATGAAGGATCTCGCAGTGACAGACCTTATCGAACACCACGTCACACTCACCAGTGACCGGCCAGTCCACCAGCCTCCCTTCAGGGTGAGTCAGAAGGAGAGACACGCCATCGACACTCAGATCACAGAGATGCTCGAGGCGGGGGTCATCGTCCCGGTAATTTCAAATTACAGTGCACCGGTCTTGCTGACCAAGAAACGGGACGGTTCCCACAGGTTCTGTACTGATTACCGTAGACTCAATAAGTTAGTCGAAAATGACAGTTATCCACTACCAAGGGCCGACACCTATTTGGGTGCCCTCGGTGGGGATAGCTGGTTCAGTTCGATGGATTGTTATAGTGGATTCTATTCAATCCCCGTCTATGAACCGGATAGGCACAAGCTGGCGTTCGTTACAGAGAACGGTCTATATACCTATACAAGGTTACCAATGGGCCTCCGTAACGCCAGCCAGACCTTCCAAAAGCTAGTGGATAAAACATTTTCAGGTCTAAAATGGCGTTCCGTATTAGTCTACGTGGACGACATAACGGTCTTCTCCAACACCTTTGACGAACATCTCGTGCATTTGGAGGAGGCTTTCGCAAGGATTAGAGAGGCCAAATTAAGGCTTAAACCTGCGAAATGTCAATTTGCCAGACAGCAGATTAACATATTGGGCCATATTGTAAACAGAGAGGGCATTATTCCCGACCCAGCGAAGACCGACGCAATAACGGGCATCCCAATGCCCACAAATTTGAAGCAATTGCGCAGTTTCATTGGGCTGGCCTCGTATTACAGAAAATATATCCACAGGTTTGCGCACATCGCCCACCCTCTAACCGAACTCACACGTGAGAAAACGCCCTTCAGCATTAAACAGGAACACATAGATGCCTTCAACACACTGAAGCAACTATTGACCTCACCACCATTACTGCAACACTTCCATAGTGAGAGGCCCACCTTTTTACACGTGGATGCCAGCCAGTACGGGCTGGGGGCGGCCCTATTGCAGGAAGATGCAGAAGGGCGCATACGGCCCATAGCTTACGCTAGCAGGAAATTAACGGCCGTCGAGACTAGATACCCTGCCACAGTGCGGGAAATGCTGGCATTTTCACGGGGAGTGAACTATTTCAGGGTATACCTCTATGGTATCCAGTTCACGGTAGTGACTGACCACGCGAGCCTGCTTTTTTGGGACAAATTCAAAAACCCAAATTCGCGGCTCAATAGGTTTATAATCCGCCTGTATGAATATAACTTCGTGGTCAAGCACAAGAAAGGCGCTACACACCTAGATGCAGATGGGTTGTCTAGGCTGCCAGTAGCCGACCCCCCAGATGACAGTAAGGACCACGAATGGGACGACATGCCCACTTTTGCCCTGACGGTGGTTAACATCAAACAGGAGCAAGAACGTGATCCCTACTTGAAACAGATTCTAATGGCACTAAAAAACTTGGATAAGGTGGATTCTAAGACGGCACGGCTGTCTAGGCGATTTTTCCTAGACAAAGACGGGGTACTGAAATTTAAACCCACAGCCATGCACGATAATGCACCTATAGCCGTTCCGGAGTCATTGAAAGAGAATATCATGTTCGGACACCACAATAGCCCAATGGCAGGGGCACATTTGGGTACGCATAAAACATACCATAGAATCCGGGACAAGTATTACTGGGTAAACATGAAGGCCGACATAGACACCTTCGTAAAGACATGTCACACTTGCCAGCGATTGAAAACAAGGCCTGGCAAGCCTCATGGATTACTCAACCCTATTCCCGTAGGAGAGCTATTTCACAGAGTCGGGATAGATGTTAAAGGCCCCATTACGACATCTGAAAAAGGCAATAAATACATACTGGTGGCCACAGAGTATCTCACCCGGTATATGATCACAAAGGCTGTTCCCAAAGCAGACACGAACAGCATAGTCGAAATCCTATTCGACATAGTCACACGATATGGCCTATTCCAAACCCTACTGTCCGATAGAGGTACCATTTTCACCTCGAGAGTGCTCCAACAGTTTTTGGAGGTACTCAGGATAAGGGCATACACGACCACGAGTTTTTCCCCACAAACCAACGGACTCACGGAGAGTATGAATAAAATAATTGGAATAGCGCTAGCTAAATTCACGGGGGACACAGGGACAGACTGGGATGATTATCTGCAGCCCATTACATTTAGCTACAACACTTCCATATCCACGGCCACAAAACACTCTCCACACTTCCTGTTGCACGGATATACACCCAGAAGTCCCATAGACAACATATGCATCCCACAGGACACTCTCCCGGACAATGCCGCCCGTCTAGAGCACTTGCAGATAGCTCGTATGGACGCCAGAAAGAACATAGCCGCGGCACAGAGAAAACAAAAAGAACGGTACGATCGGCAAAGAAAGACCGTGGAATACACACCCGGGCAATTGGTTATGGTTTCCAATTCCGCCCGTAAGAAAAATGTGTCCGAGTTCCTCCTGCCACGTTGGTCAGGTCCCTTCAAAGTCTGTAGGAAAGTATCTGACCTAAACAATATCGTAGACGTGCGCCATGGTCGCAAACTCATCAAAGACACTATACACGCCCGCCGTATGAAGGCATATCACACCCGCAAAACGACACCTACACGTAAAGGTGGGAACACTGTCAAAAGGAAGGGAAATCATCCCACGGGCAGACGTGAAAAGAAGGCCAAGAAATAGCCTTCGGACCCCGATGGCCTCACCGGGATACGAACCTAACACTGCCAAACTGTCCCGGAGACACAGGCCTAAAAGGCACCAGAAATAATTACCCTGGACAAAGACGGTCTCGGACCCGCGACATTCTGAATACCAGGAATGCAAGGTCGGGTAACTATCGAGTTGAAGGATAGGACAATAAGGGACAGTCACACTGACAGACATTCATATGCACAAAATAATAAAATCACCTCCGACACCTAGTCACCAAACACGCAACTAGCGGCCCGGTGTCACGATATCTAGTTACCACTAACAAGAATATATCCCCCCCCACGCATACAACAACACAAAATTTGGGGGACACAATATATATAAATAACGGAAGGTTCTTTTCCATGACGGAAAGCCATGCTCACAACAGGAGAGCGAGCAACCAAGCTCACACACACGTGCTTGACATATGCACAGCGCCATACAAGTAACAGGTAATGCACACGTCAATGAAATTAGACACTATCGCAGTCAGCGATAACACACTCGTGAGTAGGCGACCTCCACTAGCTACGGACAACCTAAGAGTCTTTTCAGTCCTGGCTGTAACACACACAGTCATTTACGCCAGTTTTAAAACCCAACAACTCCCAAAATTAGAGTACGAGGGTCGTCGCAATTGGCACAACACATTCACGCTAAAGCATATTCTCATACGCGTGTCTCAAACACACGATACGCGCGCCATGGTACATACAGTACAAAAAATTGTAACACCGGGACCTTAAACCAAGGCGGGTGCGAGCGCACGATAACACGATGCAGTCGTGCCAAAAACAAGCTACCCAATGGTATTTTTGGCGCGAAAACACAATCAGGGGCCACACTAGGGACGCTCAAATCCTAACAGACAACGCAGACATGAAACACGGAGTATTACACGAGATCCCGGGTCCGAATACCCAATAATGGCGGACACCGAGGAAAACAATAAGTGTCTACCAACGAAAGATCACTTACATACAAAACACGGGTTTTTTCACCATGACAGGTCAGAAAACTCAGCCAGCACGACTAGACACCGAATAGACCCATTTACAGGGGAAAATTCACTCCCACTCAGACGGAAATAGGACCGTATACAAGTACATAAGCGGTTGAGCCACACGATTTTAATGACAGGGAGGTTCTCTACCATACATACAGGAGCATAGATTCGTTCCAAGGTACTCGTTACAACAGCCTACCCAAGGCATTAGCGACCCCGGGACTACCAATAGGGGCCGTACCGTACACAAGGCAAAGGTCTTGCGGAATAAATGTCTACACAACATCGGTAAGCAAAAACGGGACAGATTAGCACACTGGCCCTCCCAGAATGCACAACAATGTCAACACACGAACATTGGCAAAAGTCACGTTCCGGCAGCCGCCATACGTAACATCAGAGACTTCCCGTATACAAGAACATGAAAACAAAAACACAACAAAACACTGAGTTGCGGACTCAGCGCATTTCAACATTGTTGCCGGTAGACATTCCTAAAGCACCCAGACGTGCCGGTGACACGCCAATATGATGACACTGGCATAAACCGTCAACAGTAACAACATACAGACACACGGATATTGACACAGGATTTCGCGTTATTACGATAGGCTTGGCACTTAGTAATGCACAGATACTGTAGGCCATATTAACATAAGGAACACAAGAGCATGTTTACTAGGGCGATAACAAGTTACACGCGCCGCCTGACAATTAGCATCACGACACACGATAAGACATATCAGATAACGGCACGCGCGCCAGCGCGCTGCAGCGGAACGCAACCACAGTCACGCAAGCCTCAGTAACCACAGCCACGGGCACCTCCTGCCCACACGCGTCCACTAATCAGGGGCGAATACAGACAGATTCCCTGAAGGAACAACCCCCCCCCCAATAACTAATCCTGTCCTTGTTTTTTTCTTCTTCAATCTTTAAAAAACCATCATAGGCGATCGGGACATGACCAGCTACACTAAAGATCACTTGCTACCTTAACATTATAAATGAGAGACCAGATTAGGCCATGACGTCACAGCGTCACCGCACTTCACCATCCCAAGGAGCGGATAGAAAGCAGATAGTGACCAAGTGAGGATGACAGGAGCAGAGATGGATGGTGCCAGCAGGATGGCCAAGACACCACCTACGGGCTACCATTATACCACCCTTTTCCTTCCATAACCTTGTCACTCACAACACTATCCAACACAAACACATAAAACATAAAAACAGCCAAACTACATGCCAAAATATACATCGGGGTTGATAGACTTCATGCGTCTAAAGAGAGGGTCCACTACGCCCTGGTTCTCAATGCTTACACCCGAGTATTAGGGGTGAGTCGGAAAACGACATTAAGCGTAATGCACATCTCTAAGCAAGAGATGAGGCCAAATTCATAATAACAACTCTTTTTTACTAAATAATCCCGCATGCAAGGGACATAGAATTATCATACCTCAGCCCACACCTATCCACAAATGAGAGCGGATACGCCTCATATCCAGCCACATGCATTGAATATCCTACCCACACACCAGGGTTATTATTATTATTACACCTGCATGGAATTTTTAAGAATTTGCAAACCTGGGAAGTACCTACCCCGTCCACTCACTGTAAAAACATCCTAGCAGCATCACCGGCTCCCGGCCACCATTAACATGGAGCCCAACGATGCACAACCCTCTCCTACCATGCTTTAAGCCCATCCAGCAGATAACACCCCCGGATCCTAATAAGAAGGGACCCAACGCCATAAAAACCTATTAACGCCTCCAAGAAAATTACCAAGGCATTACCGCTGGAAGTCCGACGTGGCGACAGAAGGCCTAAAGTAGTCCATGCATTGCGAAGATTCTATAACCCCAGAACACTTAAAAATTTACATAACTACACGGTAAATTACTTACAAATCACACTATTTAAAAAAAAGGAATCTGATGTCACGCTGAATGGTGATGACAATGTAAACAGAAGGGCAGAGGCGCCACACAGGAACAGAGCTGTGGAAGGCGATGATGAGCCCTACCCCAGTTAACTCAATGACCCAGACTAAATAACAGACGGAATTACGTAAGGTCAAAGCGCCGATGACCTAGCACGGGCAAACTTCGGAATCCCGGGAGTACCTAGCCTGTCCCCGGGACAAAGAAACGTTACACCCACTATGTGCTACGGGCATGGAAGCCAGACCTGCAGGGGAGACTTTCTACGGCTGGTGGGAGAATTAGCCAGCTCCACACCGGACTCAGGAGATGACCCTAGGGACGACCAAATTAGGACTAGACTCCTAGTTTAGTATGTAAGTAAGTAGAGCTTCTATGGCGGGAAGTTAGTCTTCTAATCGCAGAAGTGAAGCAGAATCTCAGGATTCAGCGGTACCAATCCTAGATTCGCCAAGTCCTTGCCCCGCGTGGCAAGGTGAAGACAACCAAACAAATGAATAATGAATAAACAAATAATGAATAATATACATGAAATATGAACAATATGGAATGAATGCGATCATTCGGGCCCGTGCCCACATAAATGGCTGACAGCGAGTCACCAGAGCTTACATGGTCACGCACCGGGCGGCCAGAGATATTAAATAGGCATGCAGCGAGCTGCCAAGAGGGGTTCGAGTGGGCAAACCCAGCAATGCCCATATAGGAGAAGAGGATTCCCGGACGCTAAATTCCCGGATGTTATTATTAATGCCAATACAGGCGAAGAGGATTCCCGGACGCTAAATTCCCGGATGATAGTATTTTATCGGACGATTTTTCCCGAACGATGTCCCGTGCCCACATAAATGGCTGACAGCGAGTCTCCAGAGCTTAAATGGTAACGCAGCGGGCGGCCAGAGATATTAAATAGGTATGCAACGAGCTACCAAAAGGGGTTCCGTGGGCAAACTCAGCAATGATGAATACATCAACAAAGGACAAATGAGGAATGATGACAATACAGGCAAGTACAACGGCGATGCGTTTGCTCTCCAGCAGCGCAGGCGTCCGGAACTTTAGTAATTACTAGTTATTAATCACTAATATAAATGTCGACAACTAGCCTTAAGGGAGCGGAATCCGGTGGTTTTAGAGACAACCGGTGTTTCTAGAATACACGCGGGTGGTGACCTGGGGAGGTAAAACTGCCCCGGGCGATCGCTCCGGTCGAAATTTTAGCATGTAAGGCAGTTGCATTTGGAACGCAACTTAGAATTAAGCAAATTTAATAAGCGCTGTTGCTAAATAATAGCACAGCACATTTCGGCACTAGATTAAGGTAAAACCATTCGACTTGTAAATACAAAATATTTTTTATCTATCATAATTTAGACTAAGCACCTTAAGATTAAGGCAAAACATTTCGGCCCTAGCGACTAAAAACCATTGCCAGGGTAAGCCCGACAATACATTAAGATAAGTAAGATCAAGATTACAATACATTAAGATAAGTAAGATTAAGATAACAATACATTAAGATAAGTAAGATTAAGATAACAATGAACTGAATATATGTAACCATAATTTTAAAATGTATTTCAGGCAAACCAGGAGGCGCCATCATACATATGTCTCCACCGCAAAAGAGGAATTAACAATGAATTTTTTTTACAGATAACAAGGAGAATGAACATGTCTATTGCAAATATATTTCCAACACCACATTACACTTCCTATCTCTGAAACACCAACACACTAATCTTCGTTTTTCAGTCACACCTCTAAAGGTGATGACGCCAGCAGGCAATGGCAATCAGCAGCCGTGAGATGCTGAGGGCTGTTGACCTGAGAACACACCGCTCAAATATAGAGCAATATGCGATGATCAGAGACGGCACGGACTTTCTAAGTGCCGTACCTCATCATCAAGATGGAACTCCTACTCACGGCAGGAGAACCATTCAAACACACAGCAGGTGGAAAGTGGACTAGCAACGTGACCACTAAACCGCACCGGAAAACGGCCGGATAGTACATGGCCATGAGAGGAAAAGGAAAGGAAGCTTGTAGTTTAACGTGACCGTTAATCTTGAGATCATGAGCCACGGGACCTCCTTTTTACGTGGAATCCGAACCACAGGACATGGCATTTCACTTCGAAAATCTCACATGCATTGACCGGGAATCGAACCCGGACCGCCTTGGTGAGGGGCATACAGCTAGACCGCTGAGCCACCACGCCCCCCGGCCATGAGAGGGCACATGAGTGCAGAGAGTAGCGTGCACGCAAGGGTAGTAAATACGGCCATCTAAGAATAAGATAATTCACCCTCACATAATAAAGACATTTGTTTTTCTTTCCCTCCACTCTATCTCTATATTTTAAATGTTACATTGTACACCTCACACGAGGGCACTGTTTCATCCGCTGCAGCGACAGCGAAAGGGCATGCCTAGCCCTAACGATGTTTTTTTCCCCTCGTTGTGCACTTACGCAATCATTATTACGATTATTCTTTCATGTTATATCGTTATACCTGATCCATGTTACATTTAGAACCTACTCTTACAACCATGTATCTAAAATAATGGTGATACTTTATGATTTTAATATGTTTTAAAAACTCACGCTTTAAGATACAAGAATTATGTTTGCTATTGCTATTTACACATGTACGAAACTAAAATATGTTCCACACCCAAAACCTACCCTTCTGAGCACAAGCTGGACTCACATCACCACGACACAGACACACCTACACCAACACTGAAGAAAAGAAGAAGAGGTACAAGAAGAAATCAAAAACGACCCATCACATCGACACCCTCACTCTACGCCCCGTTCCCATTCGCGAGGACGCGAACTAATCGAAGAAGACGACTTGTACAGGCCCGGGGGGCTGTACCCCCTGAAAGCCACCCCCCATCTTTTACTAAAACCACCCCAACTGGCAACATCATAAGACTAGAACATTACCTTTACACAGCAAGGGGCGGCCACCCAGCTTGAGAGGTTAGCCAACTACTTGCGACACATACATAAACATCTACACAACAACTAACTGGGGCAGCTACGTCGACGGAATGCTGACCACGCAACGCCAAGAACTATAAGAATGGAGTCCTTTTTGGAGCCATTATCTGTTATACAGTGTGCGTCGCCGAAGGCCCTAGCCGACGTCTGTTCCAGCTGCATCATCAGGTGAGACTCAGCAAAGTGCTCAGAATCCTTTACTTTGTGAACACCCACTCATAATCTTGTACACTCTACTTGTATAATTGCCTACATTCCCCGAAGAGGGACTTACAAATTCACACTCACTGACCAATAAACACATGGTCAGTAAATTACACTTGTATTGATAATTACACTCCTCTTTACATCCTCATACCCTTCCTGACTCTCGTCACGATTGACCGTGACCATAGTAGCCAGTAATTGCTTGGTCAGACTCCATTGTGCTTCCCGCACGCGACTCGACTACATAACGTCGAGCCGCTGACGTAAGCACGCCTATTGTATTACCCATCCCGTCCAGCTGGCAGGCCGGTATAGTAACCTGCATTTAGAGGTCCATCCCCTAATCAACACTTGCATCTTTGCAGGAACACCCCCTAGCGTTTAAACACTAAACAACACACTACACTAGTAAGCTCTCCCAGCTACGGGAAGCTACTCTCTCCTAGGAACTACCTTCCAAATTATCACAGTGACACAAGTGTTTTATCCCTAAATACCCCCCCCCCCCCCAACTAAGGGATCTAAAACAGTACCATGGGTATACAGATGCTCTTGTTTTCGTCGCAAATCAGTTATTAGCGGAATGGAATGTTACCTGCTCAGTTGACCATGGTCAGCTGTGGCGGGGTAGAAAGGGGAAGGGGTGTATATTCTTGTCTAAGTTAATGTTCTCCATTTTATAATGCATTTTTCGAATTTTTGAAATATTGGTGAGTTTATTATTATATCATTTTCTCCATTTTATAGTACATTTTTCGAATTTTTAGGTCATTTATTACAGTCATTTTTGAAAATGTTAAGTGCATTTTTTAAACTTTTTTACGGCATCAACATCCGGGCCCTAGTGATAAGTATCTATTTAAAATAGTTTAATGAAGAGGAAAGTGGTAAGTCTCTTTATGACCAGAGGTTAACGAAGGCCATCCAATGAGGTATAAACCAACAGGACAGCAATGGTCTCACGAAGGTGGCCTGGATTCGATTCCCCGCCAATTCATAGTGGATTCACAAAATGGAAAAAGGAAGGAAGCTTTTAGTTTTACGCGACCGTTAATCATGCGATCATGAGCCACGGGACCTCCTTATTACGTGGAATCCGAACCACAGCACATGGCATTTCACTTGGAAAATCTCACATGCATTGACCGGGAATCGAACCCGGTCCACCTTGTTGAGAGGCCAACAGCTTGACCACTGCGCCACCACGCCCCCTCAAAATGGAAAAGCATATCCCAGTGGTTCATAATCCACGTAAGAGGAATGCGTCATATTGTATGTTCGCAAGGTTAAGTAAGAACCACGTGTAAACTACAGGCTTGCTTGCTATGTTTGCAAGTTGTCTTTAACCTTCCGTCGGGCGCGGCTGATCAAATTGATACAAGTTGACATTCTCTGTCGATTGTTTGTCAACAATCGAGAATAAAAGTTCCTTCTCGATAATAGCTCCCTGTCTCTCACTCCTCTCCATTATGATGAACTGCAGAAAGTGTCGGAATGCTCCTAACTAATCAATTCGGTACATTTCGCCCCTTCCTGTTTCATTGCAACACAGCGATTATTTGGTTATCTACACCACACGGTGAGTAATAATTCGTGCCTTTATTGCGGCGAAGTTAGGGCTCTTGGCAGACTTTTACACTTTCCCACACACAGTGCAATTGTCAGAATTGCACTGCTAGTTCCTTGGAACTATGTGCTCATTGGACTATCTGTCCTCCTCCGAGTCGCATATCAGTGGTGCCTTCTTTGGTGTACAACAAAAGGAGAGAAAATAAATGGTTCCCTTACTGGTTTAGCTGTTCATGTTTTACTGATTCTATCTCACGTAGAATTATCCCCTCACATTTGGTGCCGAAACCTAACTATGACGGACATAAGTGGGGGGCTACTTGGAGTTCTAACTCACCCATTTTATTTGTACCCAACTGTACATGTTAAATAATTAATATCTGGTGAACCCATGGTCGGATGTTGACAAATGAGGTGTCGTTGAACTCGAGCTGACGTCCTATTTCCTATGGACCACTCGTTATATTTTCCAAAAACAAATATGAAAATATTTGTTTTTAAATATAGGCGATAGTTTAAAAACCAAACATGATAGAACGTTGTGCCATGGTTGAAACGAATGGTCTTTATGTCCTTTATTTTTTTTAATATTTTTTATTTTATTTTTCATGTTTTTTTTAAACAGTCCAATTTTGAAATACCTATATTTTGGAAACTAAGAATTTTACAAATAAGTTTGTTTGACATAAATGAAAGGTCCCTACACCCTCTATCCCCTAAATAAATATCAAGTCTCTAGAGTAAAAGTTAAAAAGAGGGGGAGCTGTGACATCTCTTACTTTCATATAAACTTAGCCGATATCTCCCGAACACATGATCGGATTTTAACCAACAAGGTATTTTTGGCGTTGGGATTACGTCCTCTTTGCTAAGAATGTGTGTTGGAATTTTTTTTTTTTATTTCTTTTAATTTTGACATTGACGCTATTTTGGAAACGGTGAAGATGACAAAAAGGTTTGTTTGACTTTAATGAAAGGTGGCTATGCCCTCTAGGAGGACAGCAAGTTGCAAGTGTGTAGGACAATAACAATGATAGCCTACTTTCTCGCGAACAATGGCAATAATTCGTGAACGCCTGATCGGCTTTTGACAACTGAGGTGTCGTTGGACTCGAGCTGACGTCCTCTTTGCGTTGAATGTGTGTTGGTATTTTTCAAAAATGTTTTCAAAAATGTTGCTTTTGAAAGTAGGTGATAGTTTGAAAATCAAACATGATAGAACGTTGTGCCATAGTTCAAACGAATGATCTCTATGACCTTTATTTTTTAGAATATTTTTTTATTTTTCATGTTTTTTTGAAAACAGTCCAATTTTGAAATTCTTATATTTTGAAAACTAGGGATTTTACAAAAGAGCTTGTTTGACATAAATAGAGGGTCTCTACCCACTCTATCCCCAAAATAAATTTCAAAGTTTCCAGTACAAAAGAACTGCATTTTCAACTTTTTTACCTGGTTTTTTTTTTTTTTTTTTTTACCCTCCAGGTTGGTGGAACCCACGGACTCAGCGAGGGAACTCACCACTACCGTATCGCTGTGTTGTTTCGGGCAGCAAGAAAAAGTACCAAGTTATCACAAGTCCACGGCGGTGCCAGTTTATGGTTATACTTCGTATTGTGACGTATTGAGGCCAATATACATCAAGTTGAGTGTCGAATAAGAACTTGAATTTACAGATTGCCTGGCATTGTATGCGGGCGACATTCAGTTATAGGAATCCGTCTCATTTCATGTTATTTAAATGCATGTGTAGATGAGAAGCAAAGTGCAGTGATACATTAAGGGGCTTGTTACTGAAGCCTATGCTCACTGAGAAGGTGTTCTTTCTTTTACGCACACCGAGACTATTGCAATTCAACGTCATGTACATTCCGAGTGAAGATATTTAACAATGTATAGTGTATGGAAACCTGAGGTGTTGGGAGAGATGTTTTCG
The DNA here is from genome assembly GCA_946902985.2 of Meconema thalassinum. Taxonomy (NCBI): domain Eukaryota; kingdom Metazoa; phylum Arthropoda; class Insecta; order Orthoptera; family Tettigoniidae; genus Meconema; species Meconema thalassinum. The sequence continues at coordinate 1,194,537,602 of OX336389.2, forward strand.
ATGTATATAAACATATTAGCCATGTGCGGCTAGGTATTGTTACGGCTGTGAGTTCGTTTCATCGCTCGCCGCATGAGTCACAACTGCCCCAGGGCTGGGCTGCTCTCCCTCAGTGTATTGCGTGCGCCTTATGCAACAGGACTACTAGGGCAAAGGGATGGTCCAGAATATTCGTGACTGAGCCAGCGATGGAATCCTCGAGAAGCCGTGAACCCTGGATGGGTCTAGAAGCATTTATTGAGTCACCGGCCTGCTATATAAGAGCGACCCGTCAAGCAGTGGTTGTTGTGTTTTACGAGCTAGTGTGAGCGATTATCCTGAGCGACAGAAGTGTGGTGACTTGCGAAACCCCTAGTGAAGCCGTTTCTCTTGACAGCGAGGAAGTGAGAAGCATACAGGGGGACTACTTGTGTTTTGAGTTAGTGTGATTTCACTGTCTGAGATATTGTGGTTACGAAATCCAGCGACATTGTTTCCCAGCTCGTGAACAGCGAAGCTGCGCGTAGCAAGTTATCGTAAGTAACTGTAATTTGTGTACAAAAGGAAGAAGTTGCATGTAGTTCTGTCAAGGCCACCAGGCTCATTAGCGGGAGGATTAACTTCTGTGGCTCATTGACAAGTGAAAGGGGGAAGTGTTCTCGACTTGAGTAAACTGGAGTAAGGTAGTAATTCCTTGGAATTGCTGATGAGTAGTGTAACTTTCTGGCCGAAATAAAATTAATTATTTCTTTAAAAGGAACATCCTGTGTTGTGCTTTCTACCCACCGAAATCCAGTTAACAAAAGTGCCACTAGGGGTGGCACGTAACAGTATTTAAGAGTGGGCACCGCTCTCCAAGCAAATGCAGTGGACGTTACGAGCGACTACAATGCTATCTGCGAAGTGGAACATAGCCTACTCACGATGCGGACTATTGGCTTGTGGAACATAAACTTTTGGTAACATGCAGCCGAAAATAAGTCAGGCTACCGTCATGTGTCCACCTGATTATCGCGATGTTGCGTACGCGCGCGTGATGTATTTTCGGGCCGGGTTGGAACTATTCGAAATTCGGGCTAGGACAATTTCCGAGATGAGGAAGCAGTTCGTTTACCAGCGGTGGACTTGGGACATTGGAGTAAGAAGTTCCCAGTTCGTTCATTGGAAATTGGAATGGATCCATGCAGTCCTGCTATACCATGTTGGAATCAGATGGTGGGCATTCTCATGCTTCATATCGCCTTCGAGAGTCTTCAGCCAGGTAGAGGAATATTTTTTCACGTAGCGTTGCAAAGTATATAGTCCAGTGAAAACACATTGCCACCTTTTTTTACATTTTTAATAGTATGATTGCAAAGTGAGGTTGATGCATGGCTATCCCATGGTCTGTGTGACTTCAGTTTCAGTTGAGTTTAGGCCTGGGTATTCAGGTGCACTCCTTTCATAATATTTTATTATGAATTAATTGTTTATTTTTCAGCTTAATCATTTAATTAATTAAATTCATTAAATTTATTACGAACTTCTTGTTTGTGGAGAACAGACCTACATAGGGGAAGAAATTTATGTTATTCCCAAGGGGAATTTTCTTTATTTAGTGGATTTGATATTTTTCCATTTTTTGGAGTACTTCTTGTTATTTTTTTAAAATCAAGCTATGGCTTGAGGGGTTGTCATTCTATTATTTTTGTGTTCGACAATTGCGAGCTTCGAATTGGCCTATGCGCTCTTGCATTATAATTATTACAATACAGTATAGAATGTGAAGTTTGATCATTCTTTTAGAATGGGGATTTTTCTCTTGAGAATGAACGCTGTCATACTGGATTCTAATGTGTCAACAGGAGTTAACTTGAGTCGTTACCTGGATACGTGGTGTAGACCCAGTCTGATTTTCGTAAATTCTCTTGAGGGGACATTTCTGTTTTCGTCTGATAAACTTTAACCTTTGATTTTGTAGTCACGTGTACTTGGATACACCTTGATGATCTTTAAATTAATTAATATTGCTATAGCTGAATTTTGATTTAGTCTTTCGAGTTTTTCATGAGTAGAACGTTGCTTAAGAGTACGATTTGAAGAACAAGAATCTTTTTTGAGATAAATACCAAGGATTAACTTTAAGGGGAAGCGTATTCTTATGTGACTGTAAATACAACTCTTAAGGCAAGCTTTTGTAATCCAGTGGACTTGATTAAGTAGCCACTCATGTTAAATTTATGATGCATTGAAATGAGAAAACATATAGTTAAGAAACACACCTGAATATATCTGAATACTAGTTATTGAATAAAATAATCACCAAGTGAGTGATAATGTGGGAAGAAACGTCAGTGGGCGTACAATATTATATTTACGGTAGTACTCGTTGAAGTACGTTAATGTCATGATGCTAGTGAAAGCATAATGTGTAATGTGATTATAAAAATATAATCTTTGTGATGTCGGTGGTAATGCCGACCTGTATTCAGAAATCGAGGTCATGTGTGACCATTATAATTACAGTATTTCAGTGCAAGGTTATACTAATTTCCGAATGTTTTTGAAAGAACATGGTGTTTGTTCTCCTTTGCATTTCTTGTTACGATTTATTGATAAATTGGTAATTCCAATTATGGATCTAGTTTTGTCAAGCCTCAGAGTTTGTTTTTTTGCATGTCACCCCCATTTAATTAATTCTTCGGTTGTACTCAATTTATAAGATTTAAGCAAATGTTAGATATGATACATCATCCATTAACTATTAATTCTGGATGAATTTAAATAAGTACATTAATACTGAGAAATTATTGAATCTTTAGAGATTTTGAATTACGAATTTCACGTCTTTTTAGCTTAAGTGCTTGATTGATAAAATAGATTTTGACTACATTGCTAAGGCAATATAATTTATACAATATCAGTTATGACAAAGCACCAATGAGGAGTGCAGAATTACCTGTTTGGGAAGGCATTTACACTTGAGGGTGTAATAACGTTAATAATGATTTCGCTGTAAATAAGTAAATATATGTCTGAATTAATTCGCGTGTTTGAGAATGTTGGAATCGGTGGAAGAACCATAAAGGTGATCTCTTTGATTTGTTTTTTTTTTCTTCTTATTGGATCACCTGTTGTTCATATTATTAATAATTTCAATTGAGGGTCAAATGCATTCTTGGTCCATGGGGACTGCTGACGCATTTATTGGCATGATATTAGTGCCTACTTTATTTTTTGTGTCCAGCCAAGGACGTTTTGGTCTGACCTTCTGTCAGATTTTCTTTTTGGAAATAAATATTTTTGTCATTTCTTTTAATCGCGCGATGTGATGATTTACAGAAGTATAAAGAGGTCGCATTAGGAGGGCCACAGCTGGGTATTTCTAGAGTTTCCCACACTCCTGAGAGGGTGATTTCCCACGATTCTCGTGTTCTTAGAGCCGTTTGCTGCTATGCTTTGGTCTTGCTTAATGCCACCTCTGTTAGGATTTGCTGCACCCTGATACTCCCTTCTCCTGTTGGTAGGATCTGGGGATTTTTCTTAGCCGGGGGTTTTCGGGTTCTACGATCCAGTTACCATCGAGGGATATCAACAGGTAAAGGGTAGGTATTTTCGGGTACAGTACCATCCCGGCATTTGCCCGAAGACGAAGTGGGAAACCACGGTAAACAACTTCGAGGATGGCTGAGGGGGAATCGAACCCCCTCTACTCATTTGGGCCACCCGAGGCTGAGTAGACCCCGTTACAGTCCTCGTACCACTTTTCAAATTTCGTGGCCGAGCCGTGAATCGAACCCAGGACCTCCGGGGCGGCAGCTAACCATGCTGACCGCTACGCTACGGAGGCGACTACCTGTTTTTATTTTTAAAATAAAGAGTGTTTGTAGGCAGACGGCCGGTAGCGAAAGGCGTGTGTTTCAACGAGGCTATCACCGGCCATGATGAATACAGGAAATGGCTATTTCGACGGGGGCGATGAATGGCAGAGCTGCACAACGACGGGTCGCTTTTTCGATATTTGCCTATGACAGATAAATGAAGGCGAATATTTCGAAAATCCCTCATGGTGATCTCGGTGACCGTGCCCGGAAGAAATTAATTGCTATTTTGGCGGGATGGCGGGGCAGCTTATTACGGTTAGTTTGTGATATTTCCTATGACAGATGGAGGCGAATATTTGAAAATGTGTGCTAGGATTTTTTACACTAAAGGGGATCTTTAACGTTTTAGTCAACGGGGATGAGCGAGACCGCTCTCTGACACAGCAGACGGTTGTAGGATATGACCAAGTGATTTTTGGACGTGGTGAAAGTACGTGGTTAACATGGTCATGTATTGAGGATGGCCGCTTGCTAATAATTATTATTACAGTAAAATGTTTAAGAATAATAATAAGACACACATGTTTTCAATGCTAACACACACACAGTTCTGCTTGCTGGAGACTGAATACTATACCTAGCAAGAAACCTTGTGAGAGCGACTGCTGATAAGACAGAAATGTCTACGTCAGCAGGAAGTGCGATATCAACTTACTTACCTGGTAGAGGCTAGCAGGTCTGCTGTTTAAACAAAGACCGCCATGTTGGTTCTTATGCAGTAGCACTACCAATGTATAAAAGGCAGCCATTTTGGTTCCTTATTAAAAATAGGAAACTAGTATAAGGTACACGAATCATATGGTGCTTGAGGAATGTGACGAGGCGTGGGAGCATGTGAGAGAGAGACCTAAAACCATTCAAGGTCAAAATGCTGAGAAAATGCAACTTTTTCTGTTGCTAGGCTAACTGATAACGATTGCGTAAGTGATGCACTTGCCATTTTAGCAAACGGACGTATACAGAAGAGCTGTGGTAGAAAAATCATTTTATGTTTTGTCGTATTGAACTTTCACACTGGGAAAAAGGGGATGATCCCTTTAGAGACCATTTGCGATGGTCTCCTCATTGTCCTTACATGCTTGGAACACAAGTGGGTAACACAAGTACCTATGAATGATTATTTTAATGATGTAATGCTAATGAACCTTAAATTTGTAGTTATTGATAAGGTAATTAATGATTTTTTATTTATTTGTTTGCAGATAACCGGTATACCTCACATGTCAGAGAGAAAAGAAACCATTGCACTTTTGAGCCCACTAGAAGGAAACAGCAAGAAGCCAGTTCAAGTCAAGGTGTGATTTTTTTATTAAACTAACTTGTTTCATTTTTTGTTTGATATTTTCTTTATTTTATTTTATGAAATGTATGTATTAACCAGAATTTATGTATTTATAGCGGTTTATTTTATTTACTTTTAGAAACTTGGAAAGAAAAGCCTTACCGCCGTAGCAGTCGCTGAAAACCCGAGACGCACTAGAGCGAAACGATTGCCAAAGAGAGGACTATTTATAACTGAGGTAAGCCTAACTTAAAATGTTATTCCATTTTACCATTACTGAAAACCTCTAAACAAAAAAATTCATTACCTGTACATGATTGGGACGATGATTTCTTTCTTGATTAATGGCCATGTATTGTCAACCAGTAGAAGACCATATTGGTTGTTGTCCGGGAAAGTACAAGGCCATATTGGATTTTTGAAAACAAAAATTTAAATTCAACTGACGTGTCGTTCCCTATGGACTCAACGAATATCCACAGGTTTGACCATGATAATCTGATCAAAATGACATGACATTCATTTTTTTGTTTATACGAGGTACGTTCAGAAAGTAAGCTCCGTTTGGTAATAAAATTGAATTGTGTACAGATACAGAAAAAATATTTATTGCACAACATTCTACACCTCTTAAACTACTTTTCCACATAACTGCCGAACTTTTGCAGGCATTTGTCATAGCGTGGCACAAGTTTTTGGATATCTTCTTCATAAAAGTTTGCCGCCGACCGTAAACGAGAGTGAAGACTCCCCTGTAAGATATCCTACCGTTTTGCCACCACTGTTAGGCAAATTGCGTGCTTACCAGGAGAACTGCGTATGTTTAGGAGTTCTCCTGACCTCATACGCAATTTGCCTAACAGTGGTGGCTAAACGGTAGGATATCTTACTGGGGAGTCTTCACTCTCGTTTACGGTCGGCGGAAACTTCTATGAGGAAGGTATCCAAAAACTTGTGCCACGTTATGACAAATGCCTGCAAAAGTTCGGCAGTTATGTGGGAAAGTAGTTTAAGAGGTGTAGAATGTTGTGCAATAAATATTTTTTCTGTATCTGTACACAATTCAATTTTATTACCAAACGGAGCTTACTTTCTGGACGTGCCTCGTATATTGGTTAAAGGGGGATGTAAATGACTGCAGCTTTATAAAAATTATGACCTCGTAGTTCCGCCCCTTAAAACAACAATAACTTATATAAAATAAGTAGATGGGTTACTGTTTGTGTCGACATACGGTTTATTTTTGTAATGGTGTTTTGATCTTTTTAACGCTAATTAACGTTAAAGTTTTATTTACAAGTATTGAATGGTTGATTGATTGATTGATTGATTGATTGAGTGATGGGTTATTTTGTTTGTTTTTAGGTGTGGTCAAGCGCCCATTATCGTAGTGAACAGACAGTGAAAAAAGAATACATTATGCTTTAAAGTACTCTGTGCTCTTGAGCATCGTTAATAACTTGCAATAAAAAAAAGTTTTATTATAACACATGGCGTTAGTACCAAATACAACAAGTGAGCAAGTTGGTTTACCAAGTGGGTTAAATTTAAAATCAGAACATGATCGTTGGTTAACATTCGAATCCTGGCCTGTTGCCATTTGTCAACCCATAAACTTGCAGAAGCCGGTTTTTTTTACTTGAACCGAGAAGATGTGGTGCGTTGTGTGTTTTGTCGTATTGAACTTTCACACTGGGAAAAGGGGGATGATCCCTTTAGAGACCATTTGCGATGGTCTCCTCATTGTCCTTACATGCTTGGAACACAAGTGGGTAACATACCAGTGTATTCCTTTTTCCGAACCACAAGGCCATTCGCTACTACTTACGTTGCTGAATCACAAATAAATAATGATAATAATAATGTATTACCAGCCAACGTTAGTGTCGATATATGTGCTCCGTATGCCGTAGACAGTGTTGAATTGGCATGTGCTTTTGAAAAATTGGGAGTTTGCAAGACTAAAGCACTAGCACACCCAGAGTACAGCTCTGTTGAAAAACGTTTAGAATCTTATAAAAATGTTTGGTCATTAATATTAAAATACCTTACAAAACAGCTAAGTGAAGCTGGATTTTTTTTATACTGGTGAAGGGGATGAAACAATATGTTTTCATTGTGGATTTGCTTTATAGGATTGGCAAATGACTGATGATCCTTTTGTGGAACACGCTCGTTGGTTACCAAACTGTACATACATGGTGTTGCTTAAAGGTCAGGAATTTGTGAACACTATTCGCAAAGAAAACGTAATTGGAGAACAAGACATAAAAGTGCCTTTAGAGCTAGAACACGCGGAGCAAATACATGAGGATGAAAAATAAGATGTGTCTCACGAACAGATACAAAAGTGTGACCAACAATTATGTAACATTTGTTATCAAGATGAACTAGGTGTTGTATTTTTGCCTTGTGGACACATGATAGCATGTGTCAAGTGTGGATTAGCACTTAACACTTGTGCTATATGCAGAGAAGTAGTATCTGCTACAGTTAGGGCATTTCTTGCTTAAATAGTATAATTTATTAGCAATGCATAGTGCAAAATACCTATATGCACAATATTATTACAAGCTGTTTTAGAATGTAATAGGTATGCTTTTCTTTTGTTTATAGACTACTACAATGAAAGTTTTGAATGCTGTGGGACAAGCATGTGGCTTAGAAACAAAGAATCTCAGCGAATTGCCAACGCATATTCCATTCCGCATTATCAAGATTGGGAAATTGAAAACAGCATATGGTGATCGTGTACTTTGTGTATGTGAAAATTTTGAGACGTTTCTGCCTACACGGTTTAATGATATGTCGGAGAGTGTTTTTGATGAAGTGAATAATGCTGTACAACCTGTACACTTAATTTATGAAGGTTTTAAAAACAATAGGTGAATGGTTCGTTTTAATTAAATAAATAAAAATGTCATATAATAATGGAAGATATTAGACATGACAATGGCCTGAAAAAGAAAGAAAATATGTGTATAGAATAATAATGTTTTAGTGTTTAGTGTTGTCTTTAAAAATATTATGATGAAACCAAAAAAAAAATGTACATAAAGTTTGTAAATAAATGTAAATCCTGTTACAATGTTGTTTTATTTTATACAAAGTTGGAATATTTAACATTGCAGAGTATACATGATTATAACAATAGATGCACACTGAATACAACTCTTTCTCTCTTTACAATAGTCTGTTATAATTTTTAAACACAAGACTTGTAGTAGATCTTTTTTATAGCAATGTTCATTCACTGATGTTTTCTGAAACTGGGCAAGCCGCTATGGTTTTATAGGCTTAAAAACCTTATTGTTATTACTATTTAGCCCTTTTGATCCTCTTGCATACTACCTTTTTTTTCATATCAAGACAGATGACGTAGCTGTTCCACTCTATAAAACGACAATAACAACGCTACATCTTGCATAGTTTGTGATGTTGATGGCTTTACCATACCAAATCATTTTAATATACAGTAATCAATATTTTATTAACACAACTCAACATCGCATCCAAAGACATTCCAAAGACACTACACTCAAAGATAACAAAACCAAAACTATGTAAATCAAAACACTGTCTATTTTCTAAATCAAAACACTGTCTATTTTCTACAGGAAGTAGATTGCTCGAAAGAGCTTTAGTTCACTTTCTCCACATTCTCCCACCTTGCAAAAGGTAGTTTTGCAACACACACTCATAAACTGAAGTAAACATTCCAAAATTATAGTTGAAAATTGAGCTCAGGAATGTGAACCACTATAAGTCTAGTTTCTTGAGTTGCCTAACAGTTCTACCACAACGAGTCTTGAATTCACTCTCCTTTTCAGTTCCTGAGTTACTGCAGGGAATATCTTCATTAAGGACCGGCTCACTTAGTCGGTGTTGTGAAGTGTTGATAGAATCACCTTTGTTAAGACAATTTATCTCTAACGAATAAAGTCGCTGTACTGGACGAAGTAGAATGCCAGTTGTTGTCTTAATTTTAACCAGACGAGTCACACTGTCTCTTCCAGGTAACAGCTCCACCACTCTTCCTAAGGGCCAGTTGATCCGTTTCTTGTTGTCGCTCTCCACCAGTACTATGTCTCCTACTCGTATGGATCCCTGTTGCTTTTTGCTCCGTGATCGGAGAAATCCCAGATATTCTTTTTTGAAGCGATTTCTCAGGATCTCCCGAACAGCTTGTAGATAACGCCATCTGTCGTTTAAACTGCTGGTTTGAATTTGGTCTAAGTCGGTTACATCATTACCCTCTAGGCTCTGTAGGAACATGGAGGGTCTGAGTGGCTTGAGTTCATCTTCTTCAGAAAGATAAGTCAAAGGTCGGTTGTTCATCAGGTTCTCACAATCGCACAGAAGAGTACACATTTCCTCATAATTTAGGCAAGCTTTACCCAAATTACGGCGAAGCAAATCCTTTAGAATCTTAATCAACCTTTCCCAGAATCCTCCCCACCAGGCTGCAGTGGGAGGGTTCAGCTTCCATTTACTCTTCAGAAGGCTGCACGTCCTCTCTATTTCAGTCCAATCCAATTGCTCCATGGTTCTGCGAAGTCCGGTGAAATTCGTCCCATTGTCCGAATACGTGGTATTCACTCTTCCTCTTCTTGCCACAAATCGGCGTAGTGCTTGGATATATGCTACCGTACTAAGTGAAGTGATCAATTCCAGATGTACAGCCCGATAAACTGCACAAGTGAATATCACAATCCATCCCTTTTCTCCTCCTCGTAGAAACACAGGGCCGGCCAAGTCTGTGCCCGTGATCTGGAAAACACTCGATGCCTTGATTCGATCCTGTGGCAACGGAGGAAAAGGTACCTCAAAACCCTAAGCAGAGTTACGACGACAGATCACGCATTTCCGAACAACTGCTGCCACCGTCCTTCTTCCTCTAATTATCCAAACCCTTTGGCGCAACAAAACAAGCAGTGTGTGCGTCGCAGCATGGTTATGGAATCGATGAAATTGTTCAATCATTCTTTCAACCATCACATGTTTTGATGGAAGTACAACTGGATAGGTATACTCAGGAGTGTCGTCAGAATCAACGACTCTTGACTTCATGCGTAGAATTCCTTCATCGTCTGTGAACACCTCCAGATTCTTCAATTGTTCTTTTCTCTCTTCTTCATAAAGCGTTTCATTCTGGATAAGGAAGTACAGTTTCTTCTCAGCATTGAGAAACTCTTCGCTATCAATTTCCGTAGATACGTGGTCTCTACGATTCCTTTGTTTCAATCTCAAAATCCAAGCAATGGTCCTAACGATTTTGATGTATCCAGAGAATCGTGAACTTAATTGCAGTAAAATCGTTTCCACAACAGTGTTCTTAGCAGCTACAACTGTTTTCCTCCTTTCCCTCTTGACTTCTTCCAACAATGGTTCAGGACGATTAAATACCCATTCTTCTTCTTTACATTTAAGCCAAGACGGACCCTCCCACCATCTGGATCTCCAAAGTTGTGTTGGTGAACACCCTCTAGACAGGAGATCTGCTGGATTGAGGCTGCCCGGTATGTGTCTCCATGAACTAGCCTTGCTGTACTCATGAATTTCCATTACCCGATTCTCTACGAACACCAACCAAAGCCCTTTATTAGCAATCCAAGCCAAGACTACTGTAGAATCGGACCAAAACACTGTGTGTATGTCATTCCGGTATAGGCATCGAAGGCTCAACCGAGACATTCTAATTCCAAGGAGCGCTCCCAGCAGTTCAAGGCGGGGTAGTGTCAGTTCTTTGAGAGGCGCCACTCTAGATTTAGCCATCAGAAGACTCAGTTTGATCTTACCTTCTTCTTCCGTTCTCAGAAATATGCAACAACCAAACGCTCTTTTGCTAGCGTCCACAAATACATGCAAAGTGCTGTTGTCATTCAGGAAAATCCTTCTAGGTATCAGACAGTCATGTAGGCATTGCAACTACTGAGTCCATCGACAGAATTCCTCACAAATGTCTCCTGGTAAAACCTCATCCCATCCTCTACTTTTCTGCCATGTCTTCTGCAGAATGAGCTTTGGAATCAGAGTTACTGGGGCCGAAAATCCAATCGGATCAAATATTTTTTGCACGCTGGATAGTACCACTCTTCGGGTTACTAAACCTCTAGTCGGGCTGAAGTTACATCCAAGTTCATCTACGTCGCAATACCAACGAAGTCCTAAGACATTCTCAGTTTTACCAACACCACTATCAAAGGAATTCACCCATCCCCTCAAATTGAAACCTGCGGATAACTTCAATTCTTGTGCCTTTAAAATAAAGGGTCCAATTTCTTCCTTTGAAGCGACTCCAGTAAGACAGTTGTCCACATAAAATGCAGGTTTCATTTTTGTAGCTACTTCCTTCAAATGAGTTGGGGGCTCTTCCAGATGGTTGTTCAGTACAGAAACCAATAGGAAGGGACTGGAACAAACACCAAAAACCACCCGGCAATGTCGAAAAGTGGTAATCTTATCATTATCCCACCAGAGAAAACGGAGCATATCCCTGTCTTCAGGATCAATTATAATCTGCAGGAATGCCTTCTCTATATCAGCTATTAGACCTATAGGATAGGTTCGAAAATTGGTCAGCACTGATGGAACAAGGTCGATGAGGTTGGGTCCGGGCTCGAGGCAATCGTTCAAGGAATGACCATTTCTGTCTTTGTTGGAAGCATCGAACACCGGCCTTATCTTTGTAGTGCCACCATCTTTCAGCACAGCTCTATGAGGCAAATAATGTGTAGGTCCATCCAAAACCTCGTTTTCAACACCTTCGATAATCCCTTTGTTTACCCATTCCTGTAACACCTCATCATAATCCTGAAATTTCTGCATCCCTCGTAACTTTCTTGAAGTGTTCAATAATCGTTTCTGAGAAATTTCACGATTCGTTTCCAGAGAAGTACAACCATCAATCCAGGGTAGTTTGACAATGTAGCGCCCAGATTCCTCTTCTCTCTTCACAGTCCTATCGAAGAACATCTGAACTTGTTGTTCCCTTTCTTCCTTTTTTATCTGTTCGCCAGGATCTTTAATACCCAAAGTCTCAATTTCCCACAAATCCGCCACTCTTGTTGATTGAGTTAAAGTAAGTAGAGTGTAAGACGAGGCAGTAGTTGAGGTGATCTAAGGAGAGCCCATAAGTGTCCACCCTAAACAAGTTCTCACAGCTACTAGACTCTTGTTTACATGTAGAAAGTCTGGCGTGATTATCTGAGCCCACACGTCAGCTCCTAACAATACCTGTATGTCAGTATTGTTGCCACCATTATCTTGGCCAACATCACTAAGTTCAACTCCCTTGTCCCTCAGTAAATTAAACAAGTCAGCATCAACTAGGGGAGCACCTCCACTGATACTATCAGAGCCTAACACTGCAACCTCACATCTGTTTTCCTCGTTCATACCCAGCAAAGTTATTTGATAGGACTCGAAACAAACAGGTGCTGTTTTCCTACCTCCAAATAATTCTTGACTTAGTGTTACCTTTCCAGTTTGTTCCAACTCTAATTTCTTAGCACAAGACTTCTTTATGTAGCTTCTCTGCGATCCACTGTCACACAGAACTCTTACTCTGTGCGTGGATCCACCAACAACTACTCTCGCAACTAAAGTCTGCAGATAGGTCACATGTCCTTTATTACTACCTGCCATCATGCTAACTGTTTTTGGAACCGAATTACCTTTTGGTTCATCTGAGGCTGTTTTCGCACACATCAAAGCGTAATGTTTCCCCTTGCAAAATGGGCACTTCACAAACATCTTACACTTAACGCTGACATGTCCCGGTCGTAGACACCTAAAACAAGCTCCCTTTTTCTTTAACGTTACTTGGCGTTCTTCTTGAGAATAATCAATAGCTACAGCACAGTCTTGAGAAAGGTGTGAGGTTCTGCCACAGAATATACAAGCCGTATCTTTGTTATTTCTGTTTCCCTTACTAACTGAAACATCCTCTATTGAAATTAAAGAAGCCGCTGAAGGTACGTCCCTACTATTCTTAGTCTTGGTCCTATCGTCTTGCTTAACTCGATCCGTCCTCTCGTTAACTTCAAAATAACTATGGCTTAGCTTAAGCCGTTCTTCACCTTCTACCTCAGTCTTTAAGAAGGCTAACAATTCACCAAAGCAACAGTCAGGTTCCTTGGTAGACGTTTCTTTTGATACACGATACCTGTCCCAAGTTCTAAACATAACCTCTGGCAAGGCACTCTCTACTAGTGGAAATAACATTGCAGCGTATTTCTCCTTTGTTACTCCCTAGGAATCAAGTGCTCTCAACTGTCCCTCCAGACTGTCATACAGTTGGGCTATGGATCTTAAACTATCCTTCTTTAACACCAAAGATAAAAGTTCCCTAACATAGTACTCAATGAGTAACTCATCCTTCCCATACCTAGACTTCAAGAATTCTATAGCCTTTTTGTAGTTTTCCTTTGAAGGAGGAAAGTTTTCTACCAACTTCTGAGCACACGAACCAGGTTCCATACACTGAATCAAATAAACAAATTTATCTTCATCTTTAAGGCTGCTATCTTCATGTATTTTAGTAAATTGCGCCCTAAACCCAATCCAGCACTTCACGTTTCCATCAATTTTTTTCAGTTCTAGTTTTGGTAGTCTTAGTAGTCTCTGATTAGAAGTACGTGAACAGTTACTCGTATTAGCTTCAGAAACGGCTTGATCTCCAACTTGTAAGGCCTGCACTTTTTCCCTAACCTTAAAATATTTCAAGTCGTACTCACTGCAATTGTTGATCTCTGTTTCAAGCACGATGTCTTCAAGGTCTTCCTTTTGCAGCAGCTCATTGTATACTTCATCATCCAGACGTTTTAACTTCTCGTAGCGTTCCGCAAGTGAAGCATATCTGCTACGAATCTCCACGTGGTCACCATCAGCAAGCGCCAACAGTTCTTCAAGCTTATTTACCTCACGTGTAAATACGCCGCGTAATACTCGACGTTCGGTCATCGTTGTTCTGTTTTATTTGATGTTGAGATTGCCAATAGTCCTGTCACGGTCGCCAGTTATTTACCATACCAAATCATTTTAATATACAGTAATCAATATTTTATTAACACAACTCAACATCGCATCCAAAGACATTCCAAAGACACTACACTCAAAGATAACAAAACCAAAACTATGTAAATCAAAACACTGTCTATTTTCTAAATCAAAACACTGTCTATTTTCTACAGGAAGTAGATTGCTCGAAAGAGCTTTGGTTCACTTTCTCCACAATGGCTCTTGTGACGTGGAAGATGGTTTAAACATAACTTTTAGAACAGGAGTTAAACGTTGCTCATTAAACAATCCACTATTTTGAGTTGCAATATGGTTTTCTTGATTTTTTGTTGACAGCAACTGTGTTCCATGCAGTACACTACATTGATGATCACCGACACTTAAAACCTCACTACTTATACTTTTTAGGTCACCGCGACAATGTTTGGAACGTTGTTTTGAACAACGCCAAATAACAGTTCCATTTTTATTGGTTCGTTTCACAATATATGAATATACTTTATAGCATGCATAAGGCTTTCCATACCTAGTCACTGATACTTCCATGTCAACTGTCAAACATAGACTAAGCTCTAGTAGAGTCAACTTGGCAATAAGAATAATAGTTTAATGTGAGAGCAAATATGGATCCAAAAAGTTGAGGTAGTAGTGGAAGCAAATAAGCAAATATAAGAACCAAGAGTGGGGGTAAAAGTGGTAGCAAAGTGGTAGACCCATTACACAATAATTTCAGCACGACGAAGCTCTTGTTCAATTTCTTTGATATCCCAATCGTGACCGATAAGCCCAGCTTGTTGTAAAGCATCGAAGCCGTTGAATTAGCTTACTGGGTTTGTTCCAGTATACAAATTTAACACATGAATTTTTAGGTGTAAATAATGCATTACCAGTATCATCATCATCATTATCATGATGATCATCATCATCATAAATACTATATAGTCCTTTTTGATCCTCTTTCAATACCACTTCATTTATACTCTGTGTTGACTTTGATTGTGTTGAAGGTTTCTTGAACGTTGACAACTGTACTAACATGACTTCTTGAGGACATGATAAGTCCATTTGAACAAACACTGCACTATTTTTAGCCGGAATATCTTTTTCTTGAACTTGTTCTTTAGCATTTTGATAATTGTTTGTAAACAGCAACCATGGTTCGTTTGGAGCACTACATTGATGAACACTCACACCTAAAACCTTTCCATTTTTACATTTCAGATTGCCTCGACATTTTGTTGACCTCTCTTTTGAGCATCGCCAGAATATTATTCCATTTACATTCTGACGATTATAGTTATAAGAGTAGCCTTGATAGAGTGCACGTTGCCTACCTTTGTTGGTTGTAGTAAGTTCCATAGTAGTAACTGACCTGTCAGTACGATGTTCACACTACAAAGGTTACAACTGTTTTGGTGATGGAGTGGCCTACCATAAGCTTATATATCGGCGTATGTGTTGGCTTTTGTGTCAGTTCAATTAGTCTGCAGTAAAGCAAGGCTAGCACCAGTAAAAATAGTCACGCTGCCGCGCCTCAAATTACTTGCAGCTCTCGAAGGATCACGCCTCTTGCATTACTTTTGCCAAGCCAAAAATTGTAACATTGCAAATGCAATGCTCTGGACTGACTTCACCATCACCCTTGGTTGGATTCGTACTGAGACACATCGATGGAGGAACTTTGTATGTAATCGTGTAACTAAAATCGTTACTTACACTTCACCATCACAGGCCATACACTGTCCGGGACCGGACAATCATGCAGATCATTTGTCCAGAGGACTGCATGCTCAGTACCTGAAATCCACTAGGATTTGGTGGCTCGGACCCACTTGGCTTCAAGATACGCAAGAATGCTGGCCCAACAATATAACATCCGAGTATTTTCCACTACCGGATGCTAGAAAGATTGTTCATCAAGCACTTGAAGTCACCAAGGAAGGACCTAGCTAGCTGGTCATCCCATCGGAGGTCGACCAGGGTGGGGAGGATGTCAGGAATTACACTAGTAGTTCCTTGGAACTATATGCTCCGTGGACTATCTATCTGTGATGCCCATGTGGTGTACAACAAAAGGAGAGAAATAAATGGTTCCCTTACTAGTTTTTCTGTTCACGGATTACTGATTATATCTCACGTAGAATTAACTCCTCACTGCAACATCCATGAACACACATACGGGGTCTTTCATATAAAGTAAGAACGGCAAGCGGCGGTTTTGTTATCCGCTGCTGCAGCGGCCTTGGCTGTGCTTGTGGCGCCCCGTGGCCCCTGCTTTAAGCGTGTGTACAATCCTATATGAAATCTTTCCGTATAAAAGATGCTGGAAGTGTCGTCCTTCCTGTGTTATACAGGCATTGTATCTGGTAACCACATTCTGACTGACGCGAGTGAGTTCAGCCACTACAATGTCTCTGATTGCATGCGTAATGTTTCCTTTCAGTTCCTCAATGCGTGAGGATTTGTTCGATACACTTGTTATTTCAGTTTACCCCACAAGTAAAAATCACACACTGTTAGATCTGGAGAACGAGGGGGACGTCGATCAACACTGATCACTCTGCCCGCAAACACTTCCGAGATTGTAAGAAGAGATTCTTCTTCTGTATGAGCAGGGGATGAATCTTGTTGAAACCACCCTCGTGACTTTTCTTCTTCCGTCAACTGATTGAAGACCAGCTTCAAAATCTCCTCTTGGTACTGTACCCGATACCTATTTTAGGCTATCGGCTACGCCAGCAGACATTAAGCTGTAGTTGAGGTTTTGGAAAGAGTTAGGAAAAGATAGCGCACCGATCGCGTCAAGAAGAATGCCAAGATGACGTAGGAGGTCTAGAATCGAGGAGGCATTGATATCTGTGAGAAGATAGAATTATGAATGGAGATGTGAAGCTTTATTGAAACATATATGGAATTATAGCAATTAAAACATCTTAGAAGAGGATATATAACATGCATTATATGTGGAAATAATTTTATGGAAATAAGTTATTTTATAACAGAACAGCCGAGAGGATTCGGGTTCGAGACTATGTTCATGACGTAAGAGCGCAGTGGTGGGAGAACAAGCCACGTGCCGCGCGGAGCACATAAGCCAGAACACAGCGCTAGCAAGTCAGTCGAGCTCAGTCAGACGGGCAGTTCAGAGCAGCTCTATAGCACAGTGAGACGGACATTGAAGGTCACGTAACATACAGAAACTGTCACGGCAAAAGTGTAGGTGACAGTGCCTGCATCGCCGAGCAGCGAAGGCCGAGGGGGTCGTTGATCCAGGCGGGCTGGCCGAGGAGACAATTGTAGACAGCCGGGGTATTTCAAAACCACACTGCTCGTATTTGAAGACTTTATTTCAAGCTTCATTTCGACGCTGTTCAAACACAGGCTTTTACGAATAACCTTATAACCATGCTGTTATATAACACATTCAAAGCGACTTTTACTATTCCAAGTAAACTGAATGTTTAGCATAGGCTCTGATGAACATTATATCGTGCATTTATAAGATTTATATCTTATACAGTTTTCATGAGTTACCTATTACGAACAGATACAGGGTGTTTCGTAATCTTGAACACTCTCAAGTAAAATTTTATTTTACTCAAGTGGGACTTTGCAGTAAGTTGAGATTGGACTTGCAATACTCAAACTCAACATTTAACGGAACAGTGGCGTATATTAGAAGAGGAGTAAGGGGGTCCACTGTTTTCATGAACTTTTCGAGAAGGAGTTGGACAATATCCGCTATGGGTAATCCGAGGTTCAACATGACCGAGTAAACGTGAATAGAGACAAGATGGCACCACAGAGCGATGGATTCGATTCCTGACGAGAGGAGTCCAACAGCTGATTCGCTTGGGATTTCGAAGGAAATCGTCATTTCATGGATGAAATGATATTCACGCCGATCTTACGAGAAATTCTTATGTAGGGAAAATCGACGATCTTGGAAATTATATTACAACTGATAATGAAAGGTACTGTAAGAGTTATGTCTACCTGATACGATTATTTTCATGAATACTGGGCACACATGTATATTTTTCTAATAGGAGTGATTTGATTATTAAGACATGGTTTGAATTTATATACTTCGAATTTGCTAGAATATGGAGTGACCATATGATATGGCAGGCATCATTATTCGAAATTCTCACCGTTGTTTGGCTTTATTAAGCAGATGTTTGGTCTTTTAGACATTTTTCCAGCTAGGATATTTTTCATGAATAGTTTTTTTAAACGAGTAATTCGAACTCGTGATCTGCAATTGATTATCATAAATTACTTCGTCAGTTCATTGCATACTAGCGAGTGTGTATTATTCATCAGTAGGGATTTTTTTCCATTGGATTGTTTGGAGATATTAAGAAGTTATTCACTTTAGTGAATGAACGTCGCTTTTATATGACAACTAGAAACTTGTTGATTCCTATCTGGTACATTCACTCATACAGTCTACGAGATGAGGTCTTTCGTATTTATACGATTGTATGGTGGCTACTCATCTTACCCATCGTTTAGGGAACTATCATCCAAGCCGACGGGGCGAGGTCTTTCGTATTTATACGACTGTACGGTGGTTACACATCTTACTTGCCATTGAGGGACTCATTTTTATCATCCGAATGTACACGAGATGTAAGTGAATCAAACAAGGAACTACTAGTCACATATCAGTCGAAATTTTGTTAAATAAAGTAACGATAAATGTCAACAGGATTGCATTTAGTAATTCTTGTTTGCCAATCCAATATTTTGTTGCTATACTCTTTTGAGAGTAATTTCAGTTTAACAGCTGTTTTAGCTGAAGCTTTTGATGAGTTTATAATTGTGTTTGATACCTTTGAGAAGGATTTAAAGTAATTGAATCTTGTAAGATTAATCATTAATGGTCAGATTTATTTTAAGGCAGATCAGTATTGCAGATTTTGATATGAGAGATTATAGCACAGTGGTGTTTTTCTGCGATGTGAATTATGATATTTGTAAGAGAATTTATGCTATTTGAAAGCAGATCTTAAATTACTGAAGTAATATTTTTCCAATTGTTTAAGAAGTTGTCTAGATGTGATCAGAGTAATTACAGTTATTGGAGATTGTGTGCGTTGATAATTTGAAGCCAGTTATATATTTTTTGTAGATCATGCAACATGGTTAAGTGGAGTTTATGATAGGCATTTTGTGGAAGTTGCCATGTGATAGTAGCAATGTTGCTAATGTATTATGAAGCAGACATGAGGTCGTCGTACCCAGTCTAGCGTAATTGTTAAGATTCATGCTGTATGTGCTGAATATTTATGGAGTTTTGTGGAATAATTCTTGTATTCAAATGTGATATTTGAAGTATTGAAGAAATGTAATGTCGTTGTGGATAGTTAGATCCAACGTGATGTCGTGGAGACAATAATATTTTTTGGCATGATAAATTAAATACGAGATATAACTTGGAAGTGATAAAACTGTAAGACAACGTTCTGTAAACCATATTAAACAATTTGTTAGGAAATTAAACAAATAAATGAAGTTGATAATACAAGATTTTCTGAAAATAATAATTAACGAAATAATAATCTGAGATTTAAGCATATTAACGATCTGACCTAATGAAATAAAAATCAGAATGACTAGATGAAATAATAAAAATCTAAATAACCAGATGATTGAAATTTAAATAATTTGATAAATTAAATTTTGGAATAAATCAATGAATTAAATAAATGGATGAATTAAAGATTGGATAAATAAACTGATTGAAATGAATTAATAGACGATTGTAATGATGATGAATAACTAAATTAGAAGGTGATAATTAATTAAAGAAGCTTATGATCAATGAATTTACATGGAATTAAATAAATTTAATTGAGAGATAATTTGAAGGAATTGCAACTTGAGTTGAGAATTTAAATGATGTAATGGTGATGAATTAATGATTCTGACGAATATTTAGAATTTTGAAGTGAGAATTAATGTGAGAAATATTTAATTTTGATAATAACGATGATGATGACCAATGATAATTTGAATTTTCAGTAATTCACAGATAAGTGATTGAATGACGTTGTAAATAGTGTAAATTAATTATTCAATGTTTAGGAACATTTAATTAACATGTTCTATGTTCAAATTATACCATGCAAACCATAATTTATGTGATATTTAATATGAGTGATTATTATATGTGTATGTTTAGGCAGATTAATTACTTAATTAAATCCACATTGATGTTAAATTAAAGAGAATTAGGTCTCAGGTTTCACAAATGTCAGTGACGAAAGACATAGTGCTACAGTGATCCTGAGAATCCAAGAGAACTTTATACATTTTTCTTGTTATGTGGATTAAGATAATTTTGCAGTAGAAATGAGATGGTTCGATTTTTGGACAATGACAATTTAACTTTGGCATTCGACCATACTCTTAGGTAGGAATTATATTTAAAATGTCTGTCTGACTATCAAAGTAAAATAAATTTGTTTTTATCTTAGTTGTGATCTGATGATGGTGTGATGTTCCTTTTTCTTTCCTTGTCTTGAGTAAGGCTTATCCGGAAAGGAAGTGGTTTGCTAGGAATTCAGTTGATGGCGCCCATTTATATTTGCATTATTTCTATTAAACTTATGCCCGTAACGACCCTAGAGATACTTTGTCTCGTGATACCCACTGCTTTTTTTGATAACTCAGCTGAATTTCCGACACATTCCTTATTTGACCAGAGGTTCATTTAACTCCGCTCTGTCCCGGAACTCCAGGAATGCGATGCTATAGCAGATGGGTCATCGCATCCCAAGGACGAACGGGTACAGAGAGAGAGGGAGAATTGGCTTTATCCAACTAGTGGGGCTTTTCGATTTTGTTTATTCTATGGAATCACATCAGATTTAGATTACTGAGAGAGTGATCTCAAGTTCATTTAAGTGTGTTACAAAATTTATTAAACTTAGTCAGACAATGTACTTGTGTGCCCAATCCAGTGTTCATGTTAATCGTATTAATAATATCATGTTAGTTATAAGACATTTTTCCCTATACCCAAGTGAATGCAGGAATTGAGACATTGTGATGTGTTGTTGTCTAACGTCTCTATATAAACCTATATTGAAAATATAATTATGTTGCCGGAGGATTTAGCGAAGGTGTTAGGGGAGTTACAGACGGGTATGTCTGGTATTGCAGAAACTATTTCTAAGATGGAAACGGAAGTTAAAGAACAAATTAATAATTCAGAAGCTAGATTAGAAGCTAAATGTAAAG
The DNA here is from genome assembly GCA_946902985.2 of Meconema thalassinum. Classification (NCBI taxonomy): domain Eukaryota; kingdom Metazoa; phylum Arthropoda; class Insecta; order Orthoptera; family Tettigoniidae; genus Meconema; species Meconema thalassinum. The sequence continues at coordinate 1,194,558,998 of OX336389.2, forward strand.
AAAATGTACAAGCATTACAGGCTAATAGCGAAGGCAGTCTGAACGACAGTTTAAAGTCATTAGAGACTAGGCTACAGACCAGTAACGAAGATAATTTAAAATCATTAGAGACTAGGTTACAGTCAAATAGCAAAGATGAGTTGATGTTATTAGAGACTAGGCTACAGTCAAATAGTGAAGCTAACTTGAAAGACAATTTTAAGTCATTAGAAGGAAGATTACAGTCAACTAGTGAAGACAATTTTAAGTCATTAGAAGAAAGATTACAGTCAACTAGTGAGGATAATTTTAAATCATTGGAAGAGAAATTACAGTCTCGTAGTGAAGAAACTAACACTGAATTAGAAAATAAGTTAACTAGATTAGAAAATAGTTTAACTTTAAAGAATAATGAAATGCTGAAGACTTTACAATTAGACATAATTGCAGTAAACATGAAAGGAGAGGAAAATGTTCAAATATTAAGGAAAAATATTATTGAATTAGAAAGTAGAGGAGAAGAAAATATTTTTACTTTAAGAACAGACGTTATGACCATACAGAAAGACATTAAGTCAGATGTATCGAAGTTGAGATTCGACATCGATGGTTTAGTGGCAGATGTAGGAAAAATTCAAGATTGGTCTACCGAAGTATCTTTCGAGACTAAGATTAAGGGTCTAGAAACGAATCTAGGTAACGAAATAAAAGATTTAAAGACAGTAATTGGGACCATTAAAGAGGAAGTCTTGGGAGAGGTCATTTCTAATTTAAAGTCGTTAGAAAATCAATTGCAGAAGGATATTAGGAAGATAGACGACGATATAGAGCAAAAGGTTAACGAAAACTTAGCTTTATTTAAAAATAGAGTCGGAGCAATTGTGGAAGAACGGTATAGTGAGGTCGATGCCGAAGCAAAAGATAAACGTGAAGGGTTAGATGAAAAATTAATCGCAGGTATGGCAAACTTAGAAGCTAGGTTTACGGAAAGCAAGGAAGCGATGAAAATAGATTCAACTTTATTTAGAACAGATGTTGATCTGTTGAAAGAACAAGTCGCGTTAGTAAAGAACACGTGCGAAGAAAAAATCGACAAGTTAAGGAACGATCTAGACGAGAGTGACAAGACGCAGGATGTTACATCGTTAGATGAGTTGAAGACTCAGGTCAAGAGATTAGCGGAAGACAGGATGACTAAACTAGAATCCATAGTTAACAGTTTCACCAGTCAGAATGTAACATCAGGGGAAACATTGATAAATCAAACAGCGATAGACCGCAGTATGACGAATCAAGAACCGAGCATGGTAGAAGACCGTCAAATGCAACCGAATGTGACATTCGAAAGGGCTAGTTCAACCCCTCAGGATAATCCAAGTTCGAATAGGAGTACGTTGGGTCCAAGCGAACGATACTCAGGTCCAGTCACTATTATAAGGAATCTGGATGACCAACCGAGAAAGTTTTCGGGAAATACAGGAGTTACACCAGTAGAATTTCTGCGAGATATTCGAGACTACATGGCGGAACACAGGGTAGCCAAAGAAAGAGAGCTAAGGATAGTAGAACGCGCCTTAGATGGATCTGCACTTACGTGGTTTAGAGCGTTCAGAAGCAATTTTGCGAACATGGAGCAATTTGCCATGGCTTTCTTGAGGAGATTCTGGAGTGCCGAGGATCAACTCAACGTAAGAGCGGAGATGTACTCTAAACGCTATTCTACGTCACATCCGACGCATTACGCCAACTATTTCACGTCACAGCTGGCTAAATTACAGTTCCTTATTCCTCCATTGCCAGAAGAAGAGCTTTTGCAAGCTATAGCGCGACAGTTACCGATTGAGGTACAGCGATCACTGATAGCATCGGGAGCCAATACGCTGGAACATTATGACGATATTTTGCGGCGATTGGATTATACAAGCGCACAGGTCACGCCTAGAAGTAATAGAAACGACAACAGAAACACGCAAGAAGTGAATGCGGTAGTCGTAGACAATGCAGCTCAAACGGACAGAAGGGATTCCTGGGAAAACCGACGGAACGAAGGGAATCGAGGAAACATCCGTAACGCAAGAGGAAATGATCGATATAGAGGACCATATGAAAGGCCATACGATCAAGAAGCGAGAGATAGCCGGTATAGGAATTATAACCAAAATTCCAGGTATCAGGACAGGAATCGGTATAATAACAGATATCGGGGAAGGAATAATTGGAACCAAGGTCAACAATATAATGGAAACGACCGACAGGATGGCCGAAGAAACGATCCTAACGACAGACGGGACAATCGTGGACATGAGAGGTAGAGACAAGAGGATAGACAGCCTAGTGCACCACTCGAGGAGACAATGAGAGATGTCAATCGAGCAAGCACGAGTGAAGAAAGAAGAAATAAACGTCAGAATAACACGGAATCAAGATGCTAATCATTGGAAGTCATCATTATTGAGAGTCAGAAAGAACCATCATGCTGAGTAAAGGAATTGTAGAGCTATCGTGTACATGTATTATATATTGAATGCCTGAGAGTGTATTTTTTTTCTCAATCCTGATAAAAAAAAAGGAGATGTACGGGAGAGATGTACCCGATACCTATTTTAGGCTATCGGCTACGCCAGCAGACATTAAGCTGTAGTTGAGGTTTTGGAAAGAGTTAGGAAAAGATAGCGCACCGATCGCGTCAAGAAGAATGCCAAGATGACGTAGGAGGTCTAGAATCGAGGAGGCATTGATATCTGTGAGAAGATAGAATTATGAATGGAGATGTGAAGCTTTATTGAAACATATATGGAATTATAGCAATTAAAACATCTTAGAAGAGGATATATAACATGCATTATATGTGGAAATAATTTTATGGAAATAAGTTATTTTATAACAGAACAGCCGAGAGGATTCGGGTTCGAGACTATGTTCATGACGTAAGAGCGCAGTGGTGGGAGAACAAGCCACGTGCCGCGCGGAGCACATAAGCCAGAACACAGCGCTAGCAAGTCAGTCGAGCTCAGTCAGACGGGCAGTTCAGAGCAGCTCTATAGCACAGTGAGACGGACATTGAAGGTCACGTAACATACAGAAACTGTCACGGCAAAAGTGTAGGTGACAGTGCCTGCATCGCCGAGCAGCGAAGGCCGAGGGGGTCGTTGATCCAGGCGGGCTGGCCGAGGAGACAATTGTAGACAGCCGGGGTATTTCAAAACCACACTGCTCGTATTTGAAGACTTTATTTCAAGCTTCCTTTCGACGCTGTTCAAACACAGGCTTTTACGAATAACCTTATAACCATGCTGTTATATAACACATTCAAAGCGACTTTTACTATTCCAAGTAAACTGAATGGCTAGCATAGGCTCTGATGAACATTATATCGTGCATTTATAAGATTTATATCTTATACAGTTTTCATGAGTTACCTATTACGAACAGATACAGGGTGTTTCGTAATCTTGAACACTCTCAAGTAAAATTTTATTTTACTCAAGTGGGACTTTGCAGTAAGTTGAGATTGGACTTGCAATACTCAAACTCAACATTTAACGGAACAGTGGCGTATATTAGAAGAGGGGTAAGGGGGTCCACTGTTTTCATGAACTTTTCGAGAAGGAGTTGCACAATATCCGCTATGGGTAATCCGAGGTTCAACATGACCGAGTAAACATGAATAGAGACAAGATGGCACCACAGAGCGATGGATTCGATTCCTGACGAGAGGAGTCCAACAGCTGATTCGCTTGGGATTTCGAAGGAAATCGTCATTTCATGGATGAAATGATATTCACGCCGATCTTACGAGAAATTCTTATGTAGGGAAAATCGACGATCTTGGAAATTATATTACAACTGATAATGAAAGGTACTGTAAGAGTTATGTCTACCTGATACGATTATTTTCATGAATACTGGGCACACATGTATATTTTTCTAATAGGAGTGATTTGATTATTAAGACATGGTTTGAATTTATATACTTCGAATTTGCTAGAATATGGAGTGACCATATGATATGGCAGGCATCATTATTCGAAATTCTCACCGTTGTTTGGCTTTATTAAGCAGATGTTTGGTCTTTTAGACATTTTTCCAGCTAGGATATTTTTCATGAATAGTTTTTTTAACGAGTATTTCGAACTCGTGATCTGCAATTGATTATCAGAAATTACTTCGTCAGTTCATTGCATACTAGCGAGTGTGTATTATTCATCAGTAGGGATTTTTTTCCATTGGATTGTTTGGAGATATTAAGAAGTTATTCACTTTAGTGAATGAACGTCGCTTTTATATGACAACTAGAAACTTGTTGATTCCTATCTGGTACATTCACTCATACAGTCTACGAGATGGGGTCTTTCGTATTTATACGATTGTATGGTGGCTACTCATCTTACCCATCGTTTAGGGAACTATCATCCAAGCCGACGGGGCGAGGTCTTTCGTATTTATACGACTGTACGGTGGTTACACATCTTACTTGCCATTGAGGGACTCATTTTTATCATCCGAATGTACACGAGATGTAAGTGAATCAAACAAGGAACTACTAGTCACATATCAGTCGAAATTTTGTTAAATAAAGTAACGATAAATGTCAACAGGATTGCATTTAGTAATTCTTGTTTGCCAATCCAATATTTTGTTGCTATACTCTTTTGAGAGTAATTTCAGTTTAACAGCTGTTTTAGCTGAAGCTTTTGATGAGTTTATAATTGTGTTTGATACCTTTGAGAAGGATTTAAAGTAATTGAATCTTGTAAGATTAATCATTAATGGTCAGATTTATTTTAAGGCAGATCAGTATTGCAGATTTTGATATGAGAGATTATAGCACAGTGGTGTTTTTCTGCGATGTGAATTATGATATTTGTAAGAGAATTTATGCTATTTGAAAGCAGATCTTAAATTACTGAAGTAATATTTTTCCAATTGTTTAAGAAGTTGTCTAGATGTGATCAGAGTAATTACAGTTATTGGAGATTGTGTGCGTTGATAATTTGAAGCCAGTTATATATTTTTTGTAGATCATGCAACATGGTTAAGTGGAGTTTATGATAGGCATTTTGTGGAAGTTGCCATGTGATAGTAGCAATGTTGCTAATGTATTATGAAGCAGACATGAGGTCGTCGTACCCAGTCTAGCGTAATTGTTAAGATTCATGCTGTATGTGCTGAATATTTATGGAGTTTTGTGGAATAATTCTTGTATTCAAATGTGATATTTGAAGTATTGAAGAAATGTAATGTCGTTGTGGATAGTTAGATCCAACGTGATGTCGTGGAGACAATAATATTTTTTGGCATGATAAATTAAATACGAGATATAACTTGGAAGTGATAAAACTGTAAGACAACGTTCTGTAAACCATATTAAACAATTTGTTAGGAAATTAAACAAATAAATGAAGTTGATAATACAAGATTTTCTGAAAATAATAATTAACGAAATAATAATCTGAGATTTAAGCATATTAACGATCTGACCTAATGAAATAAAAATCAGAATGACTAGATGAAATAATAAAAATCTAAATAACCAGATGATTGAAATTTAAATAATTTGATAAATTAAATTTTGGAATAAATCAATGAATTAAATAAATGGATGAATTAAAGATTGGATAAATAAACTGATTGAAATGAATTAATAGACGATTGTAATGATGATGAATAACTAAATTAGAAGGTGATAATTAATTAAAGAAGCTTATGATCAATGAATTTACATGGAATTAAATAAATTTAATTGAGAGATAATTTGAAGGAATTGCAACTTGAGTTGAGAATTTAACTGATGTAATGGTGATGAATTAACGATTCTGACAGGAATATTTTGAATTTTGAAGTGAGAATTAATGTGAGAAATATTTAATTTTGATAATAACGATGATGATGACCAATGATAATTTGAATTTTCAGTAATTCACAGATAAGTGATTGAATGACGTTGTAAATAGTGTAAATTAATTATTCAATGTTTAGGAACATTTAATTAACATGTTCTATGTTCAAATTATACCATGCAAACCATAATTTATGTGATATTTAATATGAGTGATTATTATATGTGTATGTTTAGGCAGATTAATTACTTAATTAAATCCACATTGATGTTAAATTAAAGAGAATTAGGTCTCAGGTTTCACAAATGTCAGTGACGAAAGACATAGTGCTACAGTGATCCTGAGAATCCAAGAGAACTTTATACATTTTTCTTGTTATGTGGATTAAGATAATTTTGCAGTAGAAATGAGATGGTTCGATTTTTGGACAATGACAATTTAACTTTGGCATTCGACCATACTCTTAGGTAGGAATTATATTTAAAATGTCTGTCTGACTATCAAAGTAAAATAAATTTGTTTTTATCTTAGTTGTGATCTGATGATGGTGTGATGTTCCTTTTTCTTTCCTTGTCTTGAGTAAGGTTTATCCGGAAAGGAAGTGGTTTGCTAGGAATTCAGTTGATGGCGCCCATTTATATTTGCATTATTTCTATTAAACTTATGCCCGTAACGACCCTAGAGATACTTTGTCTCGTGATACCCACTGCTTTTTTTTGATAACTCAGCTGAATTTCCGACACATTCCTTATTTGACCAGAGGTTCATTTAACTCCGCTCTGTCCCGGAACTCCAGGAATGCGATGCTATAGCAGATGGGTCATCGCATCCCAAGGACGAACGGGTACAGTACCTCTCTGCATTTACTGTCGTCTAGAAAGAAAATTGGCCCTATTATTCTTCTGGCACGAAGAGCACACCAAACACCGATCTTCCTAACATAAAGAGGGGCTTCATAAACACCATTAGGGTTTTCTGCACACCAATAGCGATAGTTATGGCTGTTCACACGACCATTAAGGTGAAACCAGGCCTCATCCGAAAAGCACACAAGCTGTGGGTCAAATAAACAATCATTCAATGATGCAAGATACTACTCACAATATCTCACTTTTGTGGCTGGATCAGCAGGTTTTACACAGTGGGTCCGTGTAAACTTGTACGGTTTCATATGTAACAACTTTGTAGCTCTGTATGCAGATGAAACCGAAACCCCTACTTGTTGTCCTAATTTTGTGAGTGAATTATTTGGAGACCATTGAAGATTCTCGCAAATGCCATCTAGCTTACCCTCTGTTAAAACTGTTCGTGTGCGTGCATGTTTTTTTATCGAGCATTGAGCCAGTAGTGTCAAACTTGTTTACAATTACGTGAATCTGTGCAGGTGAAGGTAGCATTTCATCAGGAAATTGCTGAACAAATGCATCACGTACCCGCCAAGCCGACTCGTAGTTAAAATAAGCTTTACTTACAAAAATACGATGTTGCAATGATAAATGTCTCACCATGTTAGCAGCTGAGGTTCATACTGGCGACTGAACACCTGCACGCTTATTGCAAGGTCAAGTATGTACCATGTACCTGCTTTCAATACTAAAGCAGGGGGCCGAAGCGCGCCACATGCTTGGCCAAGGCCGCTGCAGCAGCGGATCACAAAACCGCCACTTGTATATTTTCTGCATAAAACGTAATGATTTTGTTATAGTTAAATTGAGAATAATACGTGAAAAATTGAGCTAGTCACTGATCTGAAATATCAATGGGAGGTTTATTTATTGGAGTGCTAACCATCCTTAATATCTGATATCTTTATTAATTGATTTAAAAATGTATTATGACAATTTGTGAACAGCTGATTAATATCTGAGTACTAATAACAATTAATTGTTGTTGTTGTTGTTGTTGTTGTTGTTGTTGTTGTTGTATGAGTCTTCAGTCTTTCGACTGGTTTGATGCAGCCCTCCATGCTTCCCTGTCCTGAGCTAATCATTTCATCTATACATAGCTTCCCGACCATACGTCCGAGGCAATCTGTTTAACATATTCTAACCTTGGTGTACCCCTAGTGTTCTCGTCCTCGACTCTTCCTTCCGTAACTAACTTTGCTATTCCTGGGTGTCTTAGTACGTGTCCTACCAGCCTAACTCTTCTCTTCATTATCAGTTGTCAGAAACATCTCCCCCTCCCACTCGTCTTAATACCTCTTCATTCTTCTGTAACACCACATTTCAAACGCTTCAATTATCTTTCACTTCCATGGAGCGCCACGCTCCAGACAAAGGCTTTCAAAAATGACCTCCTAAACCTAAATCTATATTCGATGTCAACAGATTCCTTTTCTTTAGAAATGCTTTCCTTGCCTGTGCTAACCTACATTTTATATCCTCTTTGTTTCGTCCATCACTGGTTATTTTGCTTCCCAAGTAACAGAAGTCACCTACTTCCTTTAGCTGTTCACCTGTTAATTCGACATCCATAAGGGTTTCTGATTGCTTTCGATTGCACTCCAATATTTTTGTTTTAAATTTATTCATTCTCATAATGAATCTTTTCCTCAAGACAGAATCCATACCATTTAAAAATGCATTCAACTCCTCTGGTGTGTCGGCTTTTATGACGATGTCATCAGCAAATCTCAGAGTTGAAATTACTTCTCCTTGAATCTTTACTCCTACTTTGAATTTTTCTCCAATTTCTTTCATTGCTTGTTGAATGAATAGATTGAAAAGTATTGGTGATAAGTTGCAGCCTTGCCTTATACCTTTCTGAATACCAGCATCTCTCTCATGTCCTTCGGCTCGAATAACTGCTGTGTGGTTTCTGTATAGATTGTAGAGCACCCTCCTATCCTTGTACTTTGTCTATTCCAATCGTCTTCAAAATTTCAAACAACTTACTCCAATCAACGTTATCAAAAGCCTTTTCAAAATCTACAAATGGCATGAACGTTCTCTTATCCTTCCATATTCTAGCTTCCAAAATCAGCCTAAGACACAGTGTGATAAAATAATTTGTAAAAAGTGTTACATGAAATTCGTGAATATGGACTCGTTGAACATTTTTGTAGGCTACAAGACATTTATTCTATGAAAGTGAACTCATACTACATTCTTTAGGTCAGGAATCTCGAGACTATTAATTTTATACCCTGAAGATTTAGGCAGGAGGGTATTTTCTGCATGTGCTATTTATTTTTATTTAATAAAAGGGGTGGTGATTTTAGAATTTTGTGTGTGTTTTTTCGTCCTTCCTATATTCAGGCGGTAGTCTCCGGACTAACGGGCACAATATGTTATTCTTAACCTACGAAACTTAAATACTAAGAGAATTAATGTTATTAAGTGAAATGGATCTGAGGATGAACACGTGACGTTCGAAACATTTCATCCAATTAAGTAGGTATTTGTATATAAAAGCGTGTCAGTTTGTAGGGTAAGTAAATACTTATTTTCCGTCTAATGTAATCGGGCACAATTTGTGTTGACCGATTGAAAAGCTATCTTTAATAGAATATGACAACACTGAAAAATGGCTTCTATCACTACAATTAGAATTAAAGTGGCAACTGTATGATATTAACTAAGCTATAACAAGTAGTTCCTTGAAGAAATATGCAGCCTTTTTTCATTATATCCTACGTATGTTAGTTGCCTCTATCAATATACAAAATTTCAGTTTGATTGCTGTAATAGATTCGTAGATACTGAGAGCCATCTAAATATTTCGGATGGTCGCCTTAGTGGATTTCTATATGATGTAAGGCTTAGAGCTATGCACTATTACATGAATATTATTGTGTAGGTAACACAAATGAATTGAAATGCTTTTGGAATCAGGAATCAGAACTCTGTGAGTGTGGGGAGAGACAGACCATGATACACCTGTGTTCCAGTGAACTGTGCCCGTGCTCTTGCACAACGCAGGAGTTAATGGAAGGTCATGATAAGGGTGTGACAGTGGCCCGTTTCTGGGCAAAGACAATCTAATTCGAGACATTGTTGTATGTATTATTTCTTTTTAATATTGTGTGTCATCCCTCTGTGTATGTTGTAATGCTTTTGACTCGAATAAATAAATATTGTGTAGGTGTAGTGTTCAATCTTCATTCGCATGATTAGGACACAAGAAATAAAAACGAGATTTTAAAACTTCGCACAGCAGCTATCTTGTGGTTGTGAAAACAGTTGAAATCATTTAGATGCCATTGGATTAAAATTTGTATAAGCATTTACCGCGCCAAGTTTCACTGCACTCGGACGGTTAAATCGCGAGAAACGTCCATTTAAATATTTATATTTCGCGTCGATGCTGTGTTGTTCTTTTTGCGCACCGGGTTACTGATAGTCCCATAGGTGAACTGATGTGCATAGCCTCTATCAACATAGAGAATTTCAGTTTGATTGCTGCCATAGATTATTAAATATTGAGAACCGTCTAAATATTTCGGATAGTCGCCATGTTGGATTTTTACATATGTAGGCCATAGAGTTATGTACTATTAAATGAGGATTATTGCGTAGGTTCATTATTCGAACATTCACTTCCATCGCATGATTAATACACAAGAAATAAAAAAACTTAATTTTAAAATTTCGCACAATTTCTCCTGTTCTCTCATCATTCCACTTCTGCTTGATTTCTCTTTTTTAATGCCTAACTAACTAAAGGGGCACCGTTGTGGTTATTTGAGGGGGAACTCTACTGGAATCTCTTCAAAGCATCGTTCTCGTGAATCCTTCTATCTCGCTGAAACGTTGCGTACATATTGCTCAGATCTCAAGGAAGTCGGATATGATTGTATTTCATCTCCAAATTCACTAGAAACATGTACGTCAGGCAAAATAGTAAGCTTTGAATCCACACACGAGACTGGACTCAAGCTGGGTGGGAGGACTTAGCGATTGTGTATCCTCTCCAACCTTCCGCACTACGTGCTGGGGGAAGTGATTGTAGCTGTGTGATTGGTTGGAGAGGATGTGAGAACTAAGTGTGTGCACCCACTTGTGCTGACCAAAGACACAAGTGCGTCTCTAAATTCACAGAGGGATCGCCCAAGTGAAATTTGGGTAAATACAGTATAAAATCACAGATGTGTTTATTGTGAGCTGACCAACATGAGACTGGGAGATTCGCGATGTCCCCTCCTAAAATAGTTCGTTCAAATGCCTTTCTGTTCTTTTCTACACACATCAAGAAAAGTTTTGCATATTGCTGGCCAAGAGTCGTAGTGGTCTCAAGCACATAAGTCTTTCTTGCATGCGTGTATATCGGCAGTGTACACTCGCCTGTGTCAATGAAGATAGAGTGCACGTATGCACGACCAATACATCCGAGACCGATACCAACAGGAAGGAGGTGGTGCAATGTTTTGGGGTGGCATCATGTGTGGTCACCGAACCCCTCTTGTGTATCACAGGCATGCGTTACAGGGATACTATCCTGGCATCTGTAGTGAAAGGCTATGCTGACAATTTTGGCCCAGATTTCATTTTCATGGACGATAACGCTCGCCCGCACAGAGCTGGCATTGACAATGCCATTCTTCAGGAGAATGGTATTCACAGAATGGAATGGCCTGCCTATGCTCCCGATCTCAATTGTCTAGGGCAGGCGTGAGTACTGTTCAATAAATAAGTCCGTCCTCACTTTCATCCCCACTGTACTCCATGGCAATATGCAAACCTATCTTTAATGTGTGTATTATGTTTGATTCTTGAGATTATTCAGAACGAATTCCCACACAGTTTCTATGATTCTCACCGTCCCTATATTCAAGTAATTTACGTACACCTACCTCTAGGAAGTGCAATGCATATAAGTAGAGACACAGTTATGTTGTTTTCAAAAAACGTTTCTTGAATTATCCAGTCTATAACAATAGCTGACGCGGTTCTTGGCTGATAGCATAATTCCTCTATCTCTCCACGTGGACTCCAGAGTCCGTTCCTGGCGGCCTGCTCGTGTGTCAAGTGTCCAGTGTTGCACAGATTCACGTAGTTCTGTACAGTCTCGCTGCTTGTTCTCAGTGGCTACGGTGGACAGTTAACAACACCATGCCTAGAGCTGGGAAAGCCTTGGCTGTCCGCAGACACGGAATGTGAACATATCCATCCAGCAAGGTATCAAAGGCGAGCCGCTCATTGACGAGGAAAGTGAGAGAACTACAATTAGGTATGCACTTGGTATTTGTGACGGAGAGTGTCAAACAGTTCGACTAATATTCTTTTTTTTCCGATAATTGTAAATCACCCGTGCCTCAAAAACATCGCCTGGCTCCATTATCGTGGATAGGCTATAACTGGGTCAACGGCTTCCCATATCATTGCAAAATATTTGTTGCACCATCTGCTTTCTAAATTCAACGTTGGCCTTTTCTGCGGATTTACCAATTTACTATTTTCTACGTTCTAGAAGGTATACAAGATGCTCGCCGCTTTCAAAATACCTACTCAAACAATATGTCCGCGTGGCGCAACAAATAGTTTTTTCATTGTGCTGGGCATATGTTGTAAGAGAGATTTTCATTTTTGCGTGGATTTGACAACCCTGATTATATAACAATTCTGAAATTCATCTAATCCGAAATTAGTATAAAATTTAAAATGGTACTTTTTCTAGCCATATTCGGCATCTGGCTCAGACCCTTGAGGACGCGATTGTGCAAATGAGTGTGATAATTTCTAACTGCGTGAGTAACATAAATTGCTGCTAGCGAATATTCAGATTTGTTTACATCATCGAAGCTTTGGCACTGTAGTAAAATCGAGTATAGCTTCAAAATTGACATTAGTATTTTAAGAAATTGTTAAAAAGCTATCAAAAATTATCACCAAATTATGATTAAAGTTTGTTATGCAGAGTGATTTTGGAACGCCGACTGGCTTGGAACCCTTCTTGTCGATTTTCGTTCCTGGGGTTTAACGCAGCGTTAATTTCGGGTTGTATGGAACTGCGCCCAAGCATCTACCTTCGAAAAGTGGCAGTGGATCTGCGCTCATTGAGAGCGGTCAGGTAGGTTTCCTACCCCTCCCCTCTACCGAATTATGTTGTGTCGAGTGGTGTGAATTTGAAGTGACTCGTTTCAAATCGGTTGTGTCTTGATTGCGAACAAGTCAAAAACCGTCCAGATTGCGAACAACTAAATATACCCTGTCCATATTGCGGACAAGAGATTAGTGTTGGCCTGGGATGCATAAGACAGGTACAGTTTTCAAAACAGACTCATATTTAATTTTTGTTCTAGCAATATTAACAAACTGGTACATTGGGATGTTTTCGACAACCTAACCATATTTTAAAAATAGTTTTGTTATTGCAAATGTTTAATAATCTAGTTTGAGGTAATATTATCATTATGAAGATTATTATATTTCTTTATTGTATAACAAAACTAGAGGGGTAGTTATTTATGGTGGATTAGAGAGAGTTGTGTTATTATTATTATTATTATTATTATTATTATTAGTGTAGCCTCCGTGGCTTAGGCAGCAGCGCGCCGGCCTCCCACCGCTGGGTTCCGTGCTTCAAATCCTTGTCACTCCTTGTGAGATTTGGGTTGGGCAAAGCGGAGGCGGGACAGGGTTTTCTCCTGGTACTCCGGTTTTCCCTGTCATCTTTCATTCCAGCAACACTCTCTAATATCATTTCATTTCATCTGTCATTCATTAATCATTGTCCCAGAGGAGTGCGACAGGCTTCGGAAGCCGGCAAAATGCCTATCCTCACCGCTAGATGGGGGCTTCATTCATTCCAACCCTGACCCAATGACTGGAAAAAGGCTGTGGATTTTCATTATTATTTTTTTTAAATAATACGTAAGCAGTGTAAGAGTCCTATTTGGAAACAAGTGGGTTTTTTTTCTTACACGCTTTTAACTTTTTTTGTTGGATTGCCCAGTAAACATGTAGGTGACAAATATGAAACACAGGAATTCGTTGTCAGAAACGAAGTTGTGACACTTGCTGGCTACATGAACATAAACAAATTCGCGAGTAAATACAATTATTATAAATTAACAATTAATGAAACAAATTAATACGTTAAAAAAACATAATTAAATAATTCAAAACCAGCATTCTAGAAGAAATTTATTAAGACCTATTTGTTTTTGAAATCTAAATGGAAATGGGTTTCCTGTAGTACAGCCGCTTATCGGGACGGGGGACTACCTCAGCAGTGCAGAAGCTAGTGGTGGGAGACAGTCCGTCACTTCCCCTTAAACCGACCTTGGGCTAACAGCCGACTTGACTATTGGCACAGTTCAGTCGGCCTAATTAAAAGGATCTGGAAATACCACTGATTATGGGCGCAGTTCCATATCTCCCTTAATTTCATTTTACTAGACAACGCGCTTCTTTATGAAGCTCTGGGCCAAATATGGTCTCCAATGGCTGTTGTCATGCCATACTAGGTTGAGCGCCCGTTGCATTTGTCACACAATCTGTAATACACGAGAAGCGAATGAACTGGCCAGCTGTTGTGCATCGACGTGATGCCAAGGTCACATTGTGATCTATTCACCCGGAAACAACTTACATTACTTTACAAAATCCCCCAGGGTCTCACAACTAGTGGGACGGGGGTGGTGACCACGGGACCCCAGCTCAGTTCGGCATTGCTTCCACTTATTTGTGGCAGGCTCCTCTCTGTCATATTTCCTGTCGACCTCCCTTGGTCACCTTTTGTTCTCTTCCGACCCCAATGACATTAGGACATCCGAGGCCCAGGGAGCCTTTCAGTTTCCCGGCACTTATCTCATCTTTCCTAATACCCTCATTCTTCGAGGGATCAGACGTCTTCCTTTTCTTTTCATGGTGTCTCCTGCCTTCTACCATTGGCGTACCTCTACTCATTATTATTATTATTATTATTATTTATTTCTATTATCAGTACATAGTTATATAAATTTGTACTTACATCATAGGAATCTAAAACATCTCGAAATAAATGAGTACAGTACAAGGGAGCATGCCACTCCCAAACAACAATCTTGCTTAACCTAATCTTCGCACCAAACAACAAAAATGGCATTCTTCATTCTTAAATAAATGTTGACCATCCCTGGAGCGGGTGAAGTAGTACGCCTTTGAACACGGACTCAAGACTAGGAGCAGTCCATGTAGGTGATTACACTGAGTTCTCAATAGGTCATGGTTCAATCCCCGGCAATGCCAATAATTGTAAATCTGGTCTAAATGTTGGAACGAGATAAACATAGCCATGTGAGCAACCATCCTAGAAGTGGTTTTGAAATTTTAGAACCCATTCTTCAATGTTGCCTGGTAATCGATTAGTAGAATAGCTTTTCAGTCAGTCAACACGTGTGTCCCCAATTAGATTGGGCATTTATTAAGAGCATAAGTAACTCTTGTATTTATTTCAGGTACTAGGGAATTAATTGTTATTCCCCGCCCAATATAACTGGGTACACACGTGTTGACCGACTGGAAAGGGATTCTACTAACAGATTTCCCTCTCTAACTTCAATAAAATGCCAGGAGTGTACAGAAATTACAATCACTGCCAAATCCTATCAAAATACTATCCCCAATTACAAATACACACTAATACTATTATTATTAGTATTCTTGTTCTTGTTTCGCATAGGCCATCTAAGGACCACGACATTCAACCGTTACATTTGGAGTGGGCTTTGATGTTTGCCCAGTAGTTACGCATCCTCTGGCTGTGTTGTTCCCTCCTCTCCTGGGTCCAGAGGGCACCTGTTTTCTTTCTTGGTGGTTTGTTCTGGAACCTCAATTGATGAAGCAACTTCCTGAGAGATGTCCGGTCTTTTAAGTACTCTTTCCATCCCTCCAAGTTCTTTCAGATCTTTGCTCACTTCCTACAACCATGGTGACTTGGTCTTCGCTTTTGCCAATAACCGAGGAGCTGGTTGGTCAACCTGGTAGAATGCATCCTGTAGACGTGCCCATAAAATGCTAGACGTCGTTTCCTAACAACACCCGCGATTCTTTCACAGTACGTGTAGAGCTCTTGATTTGTTCGCCTTCTGTATTCAATACCTTCCTTAACAGGCCCCAATATCTTCCTCATTATCTTTCTCTCCTGTATTTCGAGTTTGTCCGTGAGTCCCTTCCGGTTGAATACTAGACATTCTGAAGCATGTAAGGCTTCAGGACGTATAACTGTCTGGTAGTGTCTCATTTTAGTTTTTAGTATTATTATTATTGTTTTTAAAAAGATCGTTACAATATAGGCCCTACACAGTTTACAAAATTCAGAATGACTGTACACTTTTTATGAATTTCCTTTCAATTCCTAATCATTTCCTTAACCTGTAATTAGTCAAATTATTGAATTAAATCATTACAATATGATAAAAACATGTGGAAATATGATATCAAATTCATGCAGAGCAGGAAGAGCAATTTCATATGCCACTAAAAGGTGCAACCTTTTGAGAGGCATGCATATCAGCCATCACAATGACACAGGTTATCAGACAGATTCCACATACGCTCCAGTATTCGGGTCCACATAACCACGATGTTGAAAAGCCCTTAAATGAATGAAGAAAATTCAAAGTCTCGCGTTCACCTTAAAATGAGTAGGCTACAGTTTCTGTCTCTCCTGGGATGAAATAGCAACGCGACCAACATATGATAAAAAGTATCAGCGGGATCGGGAGGTTTCCTTGTTTGTAATAGTGGTCATACATCGATCTCAATACATATAAAGACCAGCGCGTGGTGTAGTGATTATCATTCTTGGCTGGGTTCGATTACCAACTCTGCCTAGAAATAATTCTGGTTTGAGGGCTGGAACACTCAGCCTTGTGAGGCAAAACTGAGTAGAGGTGGGTTCGATACCCACCTCAACCATCCTGGAAGTGGGTTTCCGTGGATTCCCCACTTCTACTCCAGGCAAATGCCAGGATGGTTCCTAACTTAAGGCCACGGCCACCTCCTTCCCAACCCTCACCTGAATTACAAATACACACACTATTCCAGACACCACAATAACACAGGTTATCAGACAAATTCTAGCTTTATATACATACTCCCAAGTACGTGGGACTAAATGACCCCGATGTCCAAGCCCCTAAAATGAAACAAGAATAATCTTTCTTGCGAGGTAGACATTAGGGGTGCTTTCATGAGATAGATGCTCGCTGCGTCTTTGATGTGGCATGATGCACCCACGTTTTATCTCTTGATGCGTTACCGGATCACAATACGCACTTCGCAGCCATTCTTAACTGATCTTACAAGTATCATAAAATAATGTATGTCTACTCCTTATTATTCCCGTTTCCAACGGGGTTGGGGATGAGATGCGATGAAATTCTATGTGGCGGATGGTTTATACGGCCAGATGCCCTTGGTGACGCCAACTTCATAAGAAGCGTTAATGAGAGATGAAATGAATGAAGATGAATTAATCTGGACAAGGATGTGGAAGGAAGCGGCCGCGGCCTGTCAGAATGAACCGCCCCAGCATTTGCCTGGAGTTGAAAATGGGAAACCATCGAGAACCATTTCAAGGACGGCCGACGGTAGGGCTCAAATCCACGTCTACCGAGTCCACAAAGAGCTTGTCCCCGAGGTCTAGAGCTGCACTTGAGCGAGCGTCGGTAAGTATCATATAATAATAATTTAAATAATGTGAGTATTCTCAGGAGATTGTCACCGCAAAATACCCAGAAATATCAACCAATATCTTAGAGCATATAACTTTGTGTATTTATTTTAGATAAGATTCAAAGTTTATATAGCCTTCAATTACTAGCAATACAAAAAAGTTGTAAAATACAACACAACACACAAATAAAATGATATACTTTATGAATTTTCTGTTATGATATATGGAGTATGAATGGCAAATAACTACTGCTCGGTTCTAAGCTCTGTGAACTTGCGGGATGAAGGGCAGAGGCAGGAAAGGAGTAGACGAGAATTGAAAAGCCTGTCGACAGCCCGCTGTGTTACCTGGCATTCTCGTCTATTCCAATACTGCTAACATAGGGTCTTTTCTGAAACCAAGTCCGGCATTGCGAATAAGTGAGTGAGTCACCGACTAATGTATTTGCTTATGTTACTACGTAAGGACCGAGAAACCTCATCACTCGTCACCATCACTTCTAATAGTCCGCGATGCACATTCCTCTCAGGTTCACGCAGCTTAGACCCGAACAGTAAATATCTGTCAATTTAATAAGCAGAAATGTAAACAGCTTTTTTTATACAAGTTGATAATTTATTTCTCAAAAGTACCGTACTGTGGTATTCACGGTTTTGCCTCACAAGGCTTAGTGTACCCCGTTCCAGCCCTCAGACTAGAATTAAAATTTCTTGGCAGAGCCGGGAATCGAATTCGTACCTCCGTGGCGGCAGCCAAGAATGCTAGCCTCTACACCACGAGTTAGTCTAATTTCAATCTTAATATTGTTTATAACTTAGCCAATAAGTTAAGATTAGGGTACAACCAAATTTACAATTGTTTTATGCTCTTACCAAAGAAACACGTTCTTAATTTTTATTGGCTTTTTTCGTGGGGGGGGGGGCGGCTGGTGCCCCCTCAGCACCCCCCCCCCCCCCTTATATACGCCCCTGTGGGTCAGAGAAGGGATTTTCGAAAGAAATCAGCCGTGGACCTATTGAAAGGAACCGTCCCGGCATTTACCTGGTGGTGAAAATGGAAAACCATGAAAACCATTTTCAGGACTGAGGTGGGATTCGAACGCACGCTCTCCCGTTGCCATCGGGACACGAGTTAGCGCGTCAGCACTCTCGGCCTCCGTGGCCGGTTGCATCATCAAATAGCTAAGTGATGAATATGTGGTTGAATATTCGGACACGAGGAAGATTTCCATATATCACCTCCGAGAGCTCTTGTTACCTTGTATTAGAGACCCACACAATAGGCTCCAAGCGGAAGCTGAGCGTGAGCAACAGGGAGTAGCCCATTTCATGCCGAACATCTGTAGCGCAATCCAGAATCGATACTCTTTAAAGCTGATGCATCCTTGTGTTGGGGAATGAAACTTCAGCGTTTGTTGATTACTAATTAAACAGTGCGGAGCTAAATTCACATTAAATACAAATATCTTCAATTGAACTTAGAATTATTCAGATAGCACTTCAATAAATATGTTGTTGTTAATTCATTTTAGGGGCTTTGGACATATTGGTCATTAGCCCATGCAGTTGGATGAGTGTTGAATTTGTGTGATAACCTGTATTGAGGGGCGTGGTGGCTCAGCGGTCTAGCTGAATGCCTCTCACCAAGGCGGTCTGGGTTCGATTCCCGGTCAATGCATGTGAGATTTTCGATGTGAAATGCCATGGTCTGTGGTTCGGATTCCACGTAAAAAGGAGGTCCCGTGGCTCATGATCTCGAGATTAACGGTCACGTTAAACTACAAGCTTCCTTCCTTTAACCTGTATTGAACTGATGAATGTAACAGTGTGTGCAGCTGTAATAGGGACAGAGATGGGGTAGGTGCCTCGGAACTTGAAGTAAGGTGCTATCCAGGCATTTGCCTGGAAGGAGTGTGGAATGACTGGGGGGATAGCCACTGTTAGCGCTGGGAATCGAACCTACAATATCCGGACTTGCTGCAGCAGCCCACGCGACGTGGTGCACGATGTAACGAGCATTCAATAAATAAACTCTTGGCTGTCACCACGGAGGCCCGAGTTCGATTCCCGGCTCTGCCAAGAAATTAAATTCTGGTCTGAAGGCCGGAGCGGGGTCCACTCAGCCTCGTGAGGCAAAAACTGAGAAGAGGTGATTTCGATTCCTACCTCAGCCATCCTGGAAGTGGTTTTCCACTTATACTCCAGGCAAATGCCGGGATGGTGCCTAACTTAAAGTCACGGCTGCTTCCCACCCAAATTATACCTCAATTACAAATACACACTACCCTACAGACATCACAGTGACACGTTAGCCTCTAAAGAATCAACAGCAACAATATTAAATAAATAAAACGTATCTCTGTGCACTTCATGTGTTAAATAACCTGTGTTATTATCCAACCCGTAACATATTGTGTAATGAAGATGTGGCTGAGGACTGCAACTTTATGGGAAGCAGTAGCTTATCATGGATCGCGGCTCGAGGTTTTCGTAGCCCTAATTTACGATACATGATTTTTGTCGTGTGACCTCCTGAGAGGCCGAGTGCAGGTCTTTCTAGTCGACGCCCGTGGGCGACCTGCGCGTCGGGATGAGACATGGAATGGATGAAACTGGGCAAAGATGTGGAAGGAAGCGGCCGTGGCCTGTCAGAAGGTACCGTCCCAGCATTTGCCTGGTGTTGAAAATGGGGAAACCACGGAAAACCATTTCAAAGACGGCCAACGGTGGGGCTCGAACCCACGCGTCTACCGAGTCAGCAGAGAGCTTGACCCCATGGCCTAACGCTGCACTTTAGCCAGCGTAGTCACTACTGTCGGTACGATACATGGTGGCCGCTTGGCATGTAGTTCCAGCCGTGGACGCACTGAGCTAGAATGATCGGATTGTTCCATAGGAAAAAGGTATATCTGCACGGAAGGAAAAAAGAACATGTATTTTGCTATGTAGCTGGTCCACTTCTAGACATAGGCCTGGTACCTGGCATACCCTATTGTTACGGCAGAGGTCCGGTTCGATTCCTGACTCTGGCAAAAAATGTAGTTCTAGTTTGAGGGCTGAAATGGGGTACACTCAGTCTCGTGACACAGAACTGAGAAGAGGTGGGTTTGATTCTTACATCAGCCATCCTGGAAGTGACTTTCCGTGTTTCCCACTTCTACTCCAGACAAAAAAAAGACCACGGCTGTCTCCTACCCACATCCTACCTCAATTACAAGTACTCACACTAACACAGATATGACAGTGACACAGGTTATCAGACAACTTCTTCACAACACCCAAGTACATGGGGCTACATGACCACCATGTCGCAAGTCCCTTAATGAATCATCATCAACAACAACAACAACAACAACAACAACAACAGCGATGAAGCTGAAGAATCTTGACAAGTTGGTCCGTTCACAATTATTGCACATCACCCACATAGCTCTCTGCCCTCTGGAAAGGTGCAATGCGTTGAGCCAAACATAGAGCAACTCTGGCTCACTAGGACAAATCACTCATTGATGTGAGGATTCAGCAGCAGTGCATTCCAGAATGTTACGAAGAAATTCGGAAATTTGGACTATTTTCGGCTCAAATTTGCTCAATCACCGTATCACCGGTAACTCGCTGGGAAAGATTCTGTAATTGAGATCATAGCTCGAAATAAAATAAATGCAGTGGCAAGTAGACAGTGAATGTTCTAGGGAAGAAATAATCAAGGCTCCTCCCAACGTAAAGAAGCCTTACTGGCGTGCAGAAGCCTTCTAGGTGGTCACACACTTTGTAGCAGTGCGGTCTACGTTCCGCCTCAAGTGGCAGGTGGGTAACTCATGCGGGTCTGATTGTTTACGACCAATAGAGACGATCAGCCCTGGCGCCGGATAAGGATAACGCCAGCCAAAACACCCTCTACACAATAAGTGAGCAGCACATTGCAACTTCTGCACTTTTGCACAACGTGGTCAACCCTATCCTAGGTGTACACCAGAACAAGAAACAACTGGAGATCACATCTAGGTTGATTGAGGTAGGAATCAAATCCACGTCCTCCCAGTTAGTCTATCTTCAAGAGGCTGAGTGCGTCTCGTTCTATCACGTGTCATGGCAGAGCCGAGAATAATTACTCCGAGACCATAGAGGACTACTCAAGGATAGAAAGTTTATACGCTTTTCTACAGGGTCCAGTTATTAAATACGGTGTCACACCCTGTCCCGTGATGGCTGAATAGATCGGAGGGGATGAAGTAGAAAACTAATTTAGTAGCGCCGCTCTGAAAAATAAGTGTCGTAGGGACCCGAGGTCCGTTATGTTGCTATGGCGGAACTGCATGACAGTTTGCTAAATATGTTCTATCACAATCGCTTACTGCATCCAACAGTAGTTACACGTCTGAGGAATCCTTGCTGGCGGTAGTGTATGAACTACGAGTTGTCAGCAGTGTGACGCAATCTGTTTCCCTGGAGATATTGGTACAGTGTGCATTGTATGTCAATGGGTGTCGTGCCGGATGCGACCGTGCCGTATGCGACCCGTGCCGCAAGCGACCCACCAATTTGCCATCGTGCCACTAGCGACCCAAGCCCTGATGTATCGGTGGAATCTGGGAATTTCTGCTGAAATTCCGCTTAGGTTAGGTTAGATTAGGCGCCGTAAAAATTGAAGAGCTTATTTCCAAAGCGACGTAAATCCCAAATTGACGGTTTTTCAGTTTTTTCTTTCATAAGCATGTTTATTGGTTCTCTCAACGTATAGCAAAGGTTTTAAGTCGCAATACGTCGTATATTCCATATTAACAGAGATCTAAGAACTAAGTGATGTAATTCCAACGTGTATTTATTTCCAATGTGTCTTCACCAATCCGATGGATCTCTGGACATCACGTGATATCACGTGATAAATCAAGGCCATGGCTATTTTTAAGAATATATAGAGCATCAGTTTGTGTTGTGTTTAAACTATTTAAATGTTCATAAATGCCACTCAAAGCGTATGTCAATATATGATTTATTTCCAAAGCGTCCTAACTCCAGCTTACAGGAGACGATTACCACAATTTCCAATCATAGGAGATTTTTAAAACACAGTGTCAGGATGTGCATAAAAGTAACGAATGAAATTACGTTATACTCATAATCGTATCTTAATTTAATTATACGAAGAAACAAAAACGCGAATTCTGAAGTTTTGCATTTCATGGATTTACGTCACTTTGGTAATAAGATCTTCAATTCTTATCTCGAACAACGGGTAGCATGGGGCACCGTAAGCTACTTGCAGGGTCACTACAGCCACGATTTGTACTGGGTCGCATCCGGCACGGTCGCACTCGGCACGTAATCATGTCAATGTATCATAGTGGCACGATATGCGTTTGTTTACTTGGGAATTTCAAGTGGTCTATATGTTAAGTGAATAGTTTTGAGGCATGTATGCGCTTAACTGAAGAGTAGTGTATTACTGTATTAGTATTACTGTATTATTATTATTATTATTTATTTACCATGAAACATACTGGAAGTATGGAAGGCCAAGTGAAAAAGGGCAAGCCCCACATACATACAGTATTTCATGCTTCACTGGCACAATTTATTATACAGTCGCTCACAGACGTATTAGTCCGCGCTCGTCATGTGGGTAACATGGCCAATAGAACCAATACAATGAAAAAATCCACAGCCTGCTTCCAGTCTCCGACCGGTTCAGGAATGGAATGAATGAAGCCCCCAATCTAGCGGAGAGGATATGAACTGTGCCGGCTGCCGAAGCCTGACGCACTCCTCTGGGGCAATGATTAAATGAATGACAGATGAAATGAAATGATAGTGGAGAGTGTTGCTGGAATTAAATTGTGACAGGGAAAACCGGAGTACCCGGAGAAAAACCTGTCTGCCTCCGTTCTGTCCAGCACAGATCTCACATGGAGTGACCGGGATTTGAACCACGGGCCCAGCGGTGAGAGGCCGGCGTGCTGCCGCCTGAGCCACGGAGGCTCAACCAATACAATAAAGAAGTTACAGTGAAACCCCTGAAATCCGAACTAATTGGGGCTGTAGCCTGTTTGGATTTCAATTTGTTCGGATTAGCCGAAAAATATCCATAACATAATAACCAGCCCTCATTACGGTATAGGACAGACAATGTGACTTATACTGAAGCTGCATCTGCTCTGGACATCGCATTGCGCTTCGTAGAACAACACGCAGCATTTACGCCAAACGTTGTCATGTTCATGCGTCACTGGCGAGCAATTGCCTCCGCGGGAAGGTTTCCGTCACTTTGACAATTGAAGATAACTGATTTCAAGGGAAAGATTAAGTTATATTTTGTGTGTTTCTATTGTTATTTAATTGTTTTTGCAAAGTGATTAACCTAAGGAATTACAATAACCAACTTTTCCGTTTTTCAATCCTGGATGAGATAGGTATAGGCACATTTACACTTTGTTAGATATGCTAACTGTACTTCTTCGTTTATTTTTCAACTAATTATATTATGTAAAATATGTAAAATATAATTGCTTTATGACTAAATAAATAAGTTTCTCTTTTTTGCGTGTGTTTTTTAAACTTGAAATTGTCGAAAAATCTCGTTCGGATTACCCGGGATTTCGGATTTCCGGGGTTCGGATTTGAGGGGTTTCACTGTAATTGTAAACCCGTCATGGTATGTTTAATTGCCATCGGAACATCTGAGGACATAATTTATAGCACCCCTAAACACTGGTATTTGGAACAAATACAAAACAATCGCACTGCTTGCAGAAAAGCCACGTTGTAAAAGTATTCATCCACATTACGAACTCAAGGAATGTTCAGCCATTTTCTAAGTATCAGTAGCGCGTTGCCTTGATGGCGTCTCGGCATGGATGACACCAGTTTTTCCATCACTTCCGGGCCTATTTTGTGACATTCGTCCATGAAGTATTGTTTCAGAGCTTCTTTATTTGGAATACACTGCTTGCTCAGGTTACTTTTTAATTCCGCCCATAAATGCTCTATGGGGTTTAAGTCTGGGGACTAGGGTGGTGTCTGCTGCACATGAGGTGTATTGTAGAGTAGCCATTCCCTATTAACCCGAACAGTGTGCTTAGAATTGCAGTTTCTTGCTGGAAGAGGTACCCACTATCAAGACCTAATTTTGCTACGCTGGGTGTTAAGAGTTGCTTTAATGGATTCAAATATACCATCTTATCCATCCGTTCAGGTATTATATGGCAGTTACCTACTTCAGCCGCTGCAATACACCCCCATCCAATTACGGAATCTCCTCCACATTTTACGGTTGGTTCTTCTTTCTCCATACACGTCGCTTTCCAGAACAAGTGTATGTCTACCCCTTATTATTCCCGTTTTCCAACGGGGTCGGGGATGAGATGCGATGGAAGTCGTTGTGGCGATGGTTTTTACGGCCAGATGCCCTTCCTGACGCCAACCTCATGAGAGGAGTTAATGAGAGATGAAATGAATGATGGTGAATGAAACTGGGCAAGGATGTGGAAGGAAGCGGCCGTGGCCTGTCAGAAGGTACCATCCCAGCATTTGCCCGGTGTTGAAAATGGGAAACCATGGAAAACCATTTCAAGGACGGCCGACGGTGGGGCTCGAACCCACGCGTCTACCGAGTCAGCAGAGAGCTTTGCCCCATGACCTAATGCTGCGCTTTAGCCAGCGTAGCCACTACTGTCGGCGCTTTCCAGAACAATTAAATAAAATAAATTGCTCTCGTCCGTAAACAACACGCGTTTCCAAAACGCTGGAAACTCTTTGGCGAACGCCAGCCTCTTCTTACGGTTCACCTCACTAATCCAGGGCTTCTTCCGGCTTGTACGCCCCTGCAAACCGGCTCTGTGTAACACACGTCGTAAGGTGTTGGTGCTGATGTTCTTCTCAGTAGAGGTTTGTACTTCTGTTCGAAGCACATGTCCAGACACATGGGGGTTTTGCTAGACGGTGCGTATAATGCTTCGCTCGTCGCGTGCTGTCAGCTTCCTTGGCTGCCCAGTTCGTGCGCTGGGGTATTCATGAGTTTCCTCTTGCTCCACACTAGACCTGGCGTGCGGATGGATATGTATGTACAGTTGATGGCGCACTTTCTTCATAATAATAATAATAATAATGATTCATAAAAGGGTCGTCTGACAACTTGTGCATGGGTTCGTGTTGAATTTCTCTGATAAGCTGTGTATTTCGGATACTATTCTTTCGTGTGTGCGTATAGGAGTTGGCTCCGTGATGAAACAAACCATTGGCACTACAGCCCATTAAGGGCCTTGAACTATGAAGTGATCGCTGCTCAGCCATTTGGCCTACAGATTGGAAGGTGAAGCCTGGTCAGACGACAGATCCCTTTGGGCGTTAATCTTTACTTTATTGACCGAGGTGGTATCTCTCAGATCAGACAGCTACTCAATTGTCCTCACAAGGCTGAGTGCATCCCATTGCAGCCTTCACGTCAGTTTCTAAAATCACTGATGGAGCCAAGAATCGTACCCGGGGCCTCCGAATGAGAGGCTGCTAGTTCTATAATACCCCGACAACATAGGGGCCGGCCAACGCCAGTGAAGGGAACACTAAAATACGAATAAAAATTTATGTTATTAAACAACCATGTGTTTTTTATTTCGCTGTGTGGTATGGAGAGTTCTGGCCCAGGTCACCTTTAATCATACTGTTGGTATGTCTTTCATTCGCTCAAGATCTACATAACCATTTGAGCTGAAATTTTTCATGGGTGTAGTTTATACGGTCGGCCAATACTGTACATAGGTCTATTCAGATTTGTATATACTGTAAGCAACCATTTTAAAATGGCAACCATTAATGTGCAGTCTTTTAATTTACTAAACTTGCCCATGTCTTATCTACAAATTACCAATAGAATGGGTAAACGGTTAGTCCTATCACGAAATGAAGCCCACCAAGTGCCCTTAAAACTCAATTGCCTACCAGAAAAATCGTACGCATTTTCTTCCCAACTGTAATACAGTAGATTTCCAGGAAAAAATGGCTTTCCGTAAACTTTCGAATGTCTTATCTCTGTTAAAAGTTAACATAATGAGTAAGCGGTCAATCAATCATTGAATCAATCAATCAATCAATCAATCAACGGGAACCGAAATTCAACACGTACCCCGAGGCTGGCGGGAATTATGTAGCCTACGTTCATTAAAGGTGAGATGGCGTGGGCATCTTATCTGCAACCAACACTGCCATAACACAACGACCAGATCTGCAGCGTTTTCAGCTTTTCTCCCTGTTTATTGGCAAACGAAACATAAACGTGTTTGAAATAGAGAGAAATAATAAGGTCTTTATTCAGTCTCTTTTTCCGGGTTCTGATTAAAATGTATTTCTCATAATGATAGTAAAGAAATTGGTAACTTGTATATTGATAGTGTTAATTGAGCATTCCAGTTAGACCTGTAGACTACATTTGCACGGCTGTAGGAATCAAGGCAAAGCACGCAAGAGACCCGTAAATGACGTACTCTGAGGTGAGTAACATGTGGCATAAGAGCAATGAAAGGCAAAAGAAAGTAAATTGCACATGAAACTGATTTTAAGCAGTAAAGCAGTAAAGTCATTTCTTCTCATTATTTAGGCTATCCCTACTGTAGAATGGTAGCGTTAGCGTTCGTCTCGTCACCTCGACGAAAATGGGATACACTTCTACTTCCCCCACTTCTCCTTTTGTCCAATCCCCACCAATGTTTGGCAGTCCTAAAATACAAAGCAAATTGGTCAAAGTAAAATAAAAACACACAAAGAAACAAAATTAGTCAAAAACCATAAAACACGAAAAAAATCAAAATTAGCCAAATTGTGTCAAAAAAAGCTCAAAAAGTAAAAAACGAAAAAATCTAAAAAGACACAAAAAATCAAAATTTGTCAAAATACAAAAAAAATAGTCAAAAAAGCTCAAAACATCCAGAAAAACACAACAAATCAAAATTAGTTTAATTCCAAAATGAGAAAAATCACAATTAGTCAAAATTATTGAAAACCAGCTTAAACATTCCAAATTAATTAATTAATTAATTAAAAATTAGTCAAAATCAAAATAAAAATTAAACAAAATTATTCGAATAGTCTCCATTTTGCTAGCCTAGAGAGTGAAATAAATGTTGACTTAAGTGGTATTTATTATGAGTTTCTAGGATCGTAGTCGTCACCGATGCGAAGCGCTACCGATAACAACGTTGCAATTCGCGCTACCCTTCTAGGGTTAATACGTGAAATCATCAAACTCTGTAATCAAAGATGTAGAGATTCCAACCCAAGGGCTGGGTAACTTCACAGTCACCGTTACAGTAAAGTTGCAATCGTCAAAGTTGCATTTCCGTTAATTCTGTATACAATAGTTGCTTAATAATAGACTACTTTTCCCGCTCCTATACACATCTTCATTGAACGGAAGAATGGAATCCAGTAAAATGGAAAAACATAATGAATTGCGTAAAACTAACGTGCTGGCCACGCATCCGCCATAATCCCCAGACTACCACTGAGTGGACACGCGTGGTTCACTTACTGTAGGCCCAATCGTGCTGCATATGAGACTAATATTAAACAAAGTCTCACGTCTAACGTAAACATGTTTTTTTTTTTTTTTGCATTGACTGACCTACTGTTGGGAGCCCTCTTGATTGCAACCGAGAAAGCGGTACTTTGTTGTCTTAGCGATATCTGTCTTTCCAAAAGCATTTCTCCATAACTCATTCAAAAAGAACCTTCTCCAGAAGTCACAAGATGAAAAAAGGAAGCTTTTAGTTCTACGTTACCGTTAATCATGCTATCATGAGCCACAAGACCTCCATTTTACTTGGAATCCGAACCACAGGACTTGGCATTTCACTTCGAAAATCTCACATGCATTGATTGGGATAAAGGAATCAAAACAACAAGTAGTTCCGTGAAGAACTAAACATCCCATTTCCATATTCCGACTTATGTTAATTGTCTCTATCAATATAAAGAATTTCAGTTTGATTGCTGTAATAGATTCGTAGATATTGACAACCGTCTAAATATTACGGATGGACGCTATGTTGGATTTTTTAAATATGTAGGTCATAGAGCTATGTACAATTAGATGACTATTATTGCGTAGGTTCATTATTCAAACGTTGATTTCGATCGCATGATCAGAACACAAGAAATGAAAAACAAAAAATAATTTTAAAATTTCGCACAGCCGCCATGTTGAAGGTATGTAAAAAATTGAACAAAATTTGATTTCGGTGCATTACAATGTGTATGAACATTTTCTGTACCATATATCACTGCGCTCAGATGGTTAAATCGCCGAGAAAAATCTATTTAAAAGTTTCAATTTCGCTTGGCCACCGTGTCCGTTTTGTACATACCAGGATTTTAAAAGTAACATAGGTAAACTTCTAGTAGTGCCCTTTATCACCGTACAAAATTTCAGGATAATATCAGGAATAGTTTCGGAGAAATAGAATGTCAGTGAAATATTTCGCACAGCCGCCATGTTGGATTGGTGAGTGTAATAAAATTTGAAGGGCACGGTCGGGGTCGGATATATTAGTACTATGACCTTAACGAGTTTCATTGTAATCGCTCCAGCCACTTAGATTTTATTAGGGGAACACACACACATACGCACACACACGGACAAAAGGTGATCTCATAAGCCTATCTTTTCAAAAATGAATATAGGCTAAAAACTGTGAGAGCTGATAACGACTTAATAAGACAATAAGAGCGCAGATACTTACACTAAGATAGCCACTCAGACAGCGTCTACTGAATGTCTGCCCAACGGGCCGATATATTCTACGGAATGGTAAGAAGAGATAGGTTGGTAGGACATATGCTAAGGCACCCAGGAATAGCAAACTTGATGATGGATGGAAGGGTCGAAGACAGAAACTGTAGGGGTAGACCAAGGTTAGAATATGTAAAACAGATTGCCTCGTATGTAAGGTGTAGTAGCTATGTAGAGATGAAATAATTAGCTCAGGATAGGGAGGTATCAAACCAGCCAAAAGACTGACGACTCAAACTACAGTAAGAAGGTTGCCATGGCTACGAGAGGAGCACTTAGTAGAGGGAAGCCTCTTCCCACTCTCACATACAAGTGAGCTCCCAACCCTACCCGTTACCATTTTGCCTGTTTCATACATTGGATTGCAAGCCCTAAATTAAACAAATATAAATTGCTCGGGTCGGCTTTGTTAAAAAAATCAATTTGTCAATTTATACTTTCTAGTCGGTCAAATCGCTTCTGCCCAATATACTACTGTATAGTCTATATAACACACTTTCCTGTATCAATACTATTCACGGATAAAGGGAGAAATTGTTGAAAAGGTATTCAACTATCTTCTGTCAAGCAAACGTGTGTTCTGCAGTAGAAGAGCTTCTTTGACCGTTTCAGTCAAAAGTAACGGCATGCTGTCGGGTCAGCATAAGTATATCTGGACAAGTTCAAGTGAAGCCCTATGTGAGGGCGCTGTCGGCGCGAGCGAGCGAGGGATGGAGGAGGGTGTGCACGTGGTAGGCGGTGGAAGAGAGGGACACCATTGATAAGTCATCCTCACGTGCGCGCTACACAGCGCCAGTTTGTTTCAGTGCAAGTAACGCCTTTCGCGTGCAGCAATTAGCAGTAGATCCAGCAACATGATGACAAGAGGGACAAGGGGAAGCCCAGTAGTTCGTATATTCTCCGGGGCTTCGGAGTAACATGTCGCGCTGTAAGGTATGGCTAGTTCTCAACAACTAGACTTTTCACCCCCAGAATTTCCCATTTTCAGTTTAAAGAAGCATAAAGGGAGCGAAAATTCGTAGCACCCTCAAAATTCTCCTGCTAATGCGATGAATGTTGTGTGTTTTACAACTTCATAGCCTATAGTTTTATCGTTATTTGATGACTTATCACTGCCTGTTTACCATCTTTTGATGAATGCAGTACATTTGCATTTGTCTGTTGGCACAGGCTAGAGTAGAATGTGGCTTTTCACCAATGTCTAAGTCTCACTCATGGCTGTGATTATATGGAAGCTACTGAGGTATGGGTGGTGCCGAGTAATGGACTCCGGGCACAGCTAGTGCCTGTGGGTGTTGTGAAAGGTTCTGTTCATAAGATTAGTACTGCTGTACTGACTCAGTGAGGAAAGCAATGGCAAACTACCTCATTCCTCACCTTGCCCAGTACGCCTCATTATAGTGCTGCCTCGGTTTTATGGGTTTCTACCACATAACCTATGGTGGTACTTTTTGAGGATCCAACCAGCCTCCAGGCTGACTACCTAACAGACAGATGAATTTATCATTGAGAACACAAAAGTACAGCGTTCATTTCAGTATAAGGATAATAATGATCTGCAACCAATTCTACATTCAAAAAAAAAACTTGCGTGGATGAGTCTTGAGAAGTCACCTGTGCTGCGCCATGATCATGAGACATGTGGCAACAGACCGAGCCTAATGTTAAGTTCGAGTTTACTCGCAAGTGTGGTGTTTTGTTACATTATAGGTAGTTCAGCAATCGGCCCTCCGGGGGCACGTTTATAGAGGTAGATCTACACTGAGCAAGCCTGGGCAGACCTTGTAGTTATGAACGCCAGCCCGTGAAAGCCCAAGCTGATGTATCAAATGGAGTTACATGGCTGTCTCAGGCCCAAAAATCAATCAGCAAAACAAATTTTACTTCCTCCAGCTTTATTGAATGTAGAAAATAATAGAGACCTTCGTGCCAACATACACTGAAAGGGAGACCGAGATCAGTGAACTTATCTCCATGTGCTTTACTGAATAATCCAGCCGTTCCTTGGCACTTTCCGGGAACAGACAAGCAATTCCAAGCGTGTGACAGCCGTCATATGTTAGTTAACAAAGGTGGTTAATGGATTGCAATCCCGCGGGATGTTTCAAGGAACTATATCGAGTTTCCGATTATGTTTAAAAAATTACTATTACTGAGAAACGAGGGAGAGTTTCAGTCTGCATGTGCACTGACCAGAAGGTGTTTTGTTGCAGATTCCCAGAAACATTGGTGGGGTAGGAGGGGTCCTGGTTAACTTCTGCCGCCCTTCAACTTCCCGGAAATCAAGACTGTCTGCTCAGTTCAACCTCAAGCTTGCATTCCTGTGCCACACTTAAAGGGGATCGCACATCTCTCCCTGGACTATAGCTTCTTTTATGGGAGAGCGACAGCAATGTTTCATGAGTGCAATAAATCATTTTCCTGAATGTTTCCAACATGCGGGCCAATCTTCGAACTGGCTGCGTGGCACAGCGGGAACATTCTCACCTGCTGTGTCCAGGGTATTAGGATCGATTCGTGGTGCTGTCAGTTGGTATTGTCAAGAACAAGATATATAGTGCCATATACAATGGAACTACAGAACATCAAGACACAGTGCTTGAATAATGTACGAGTGTTATTATATTTAAAAATCTATGTGTGTATTTATATACTGTATATAGTAATTTGTATTAAAAAGCCTCCGTGGCTTAGGCGGCAGCACGCCGGCCTCTCACCGCCGGGTCCGTGGTTCAAATCCCGGTCACTCCATTTGAGATCTGTGCTGGACAAAACGGAGGCAAACAGGGTTTTCTCCGGGTAGGCTACTCCGGTTTTCCCTGTCAACATTTCATTCCAGCAACACTCTCCACTATCATTTCATTTCATCTGTCATTCATTTAATCATTGCCCCAGAGGAGTGCGTCAGGCCTCGGCAGCCGGCACAGTTCATATCCTCGCCGCTAGATGGGGGCTTCATTCATTCCATTCCTGACCCGGTCGGAGACTGGAAGCAGGCTGTGGATTTTCATTCATATAGTATTCTGTATTGTATTGCCGGATGTAATATAGTTTATTCTAATAATAATAATAAATAATAATGATAAAATTAAGCCACCGTGGCTTAGGCGGCAGCACGCCGGCCTCTCACCGCTGGGTCCGTGGTTCAAATCCCGGTCACTCCATGTGAGATCTGTGCTGGACAAAACGGAGGCAGACAGGTTTTTCTCCGGGTAGTCCGGTTTTCCCTGTCAAAATTTCATTCCAGCAACACTCTCCACTATCATTTCATTTAATCTGTCATTCATTTAATCATTGCCCCAGAGGAGTGCGTCAGGCCTCGGCAGCCGGCACAGTTCATATCCTCGCCGCTAGATAGGGGCTTCATTCATTTCATTCCATTCCTGACCCGGTCGGAGACTGGAAGCAGGATGTGGATTTTCATTTCAATGATAAAATTATATTATAATAATGATACAGTACTAATGAATCATATTTTTTTAAAGAAAATTTGAGGGTGTTCAAAGGCGAGGCAGTCGTGTCACTATATTTACTGCCACGTTAAAGATTCCTCCTCGGGGCAATATTCCGGCCCCACAGCGTCTCTAAAAACCGCATCAGTTAAAAGGGACGTGAAGCAAATAACATTATATTATGTGTGCTTTGTGACGGGTTACACTGGCAATTTTCCTTTCTACGCACTGACCTGCGTCACCCCGCAATCTGCAGGCCAAATGGTTGGGCAGTGGTCACTTGGTAGGCAAAGGTCCATTATGGGCTGTGGTACCACGGTGGTGGGGTTGTTTACTCTTCCCCCTTAATCTTCAATATGATACGCTGATTCCATCATCCATACAAGGCTCACGTGGTTAAAATCTATCACCTAATTTTACAAGAAGACAAAATCCATGTAGGTAATTCTGTTAATTGATTAAAATTAAGAACACGTTCTTGAGAGGACAGAATCAACTCATCTGTTTAACGATGGGACAAAAAAGTTGCATATCCTGGCCGATTTTATTCTGGTCTCACTACAGGAAAATTATGCAGTTTTACCTCTTCGTCTAGAGAGCCTCATTTTTAGCGTACTTTCATTTTTCAAAATTGGAAATAGACTAATAAGATCTACACGGGCCGTCTGTCTATATGTGTGTGTGTGTGTGTGTGTGTGTGCGTGTTTGTGTGAGTGTGCATGTCTGACCCCCCTATGAATTATTCAAACATCACGAAACCTAATGGAACCAAATTTGGTACAGTGGTAGCACTAGCAAACGACACCTCAGTGTCATAATTTGTATCGCCACCATCTTAACGAAAACAAAATGGTGGTCACCCAAATGTTGAACGCTTAAATCAAATTACAACTAAACTAATTATGGGATCTCTTCCAATTTTAAATATATATATACCTTCAAGTGGGATGTGACTGGCGCCCAAACCACAAGGTCATCAGCTAAATAATTTTAAAATGGCTGCCGTGTGAATCATGGAAGCAATATAATCCATAACGTATGATCCATTAAATCAATATTCACAGTACTGTAATTGGAATTCGGATAGTCTTATAACTGTATGTTACGCGCAGACACCATCTTGAAATTATAAAATATAATAATAAATACCTGAAAGCCTCCGTGGCTAAGGCGGCAGCACGCCGGCCTCTCACCGTTGGGTCTGTGGTTCAAATCCCGGTCACTCCATGTGAGATCTGTGCTGGACAAAACGGAGGCAGACAGGTTTTTCTCCGGGTACTCCGGTTTTCCCTGTCAACATTTCATTCCAGCAACACTCTCTACTATCATTTCATTTCATCAGTCATTCATTTAATCATTGCCCCAGAGGAGTGCGTCAGGCCTCGGCAGCCGGCACAGTTCATATCCTCGCCGCTAGATGGGGGGCTTCATTCATTCCATTCCTGACCCGGTCGGAGACTGGAAGCAGGCTGTGGATTTTCATTTCAATAATAAATACCTCTCAGCACTTAATGGCTACAGTAATGAAAATTAGTGGCAGGGTAGGACCGTACATGTGGCCTTATTTGGCCAAGGTAACAGAACAAACTCTTTATGCATTTAAGATGGTGGCTGTGCGAACTATTAGTATATTACAATCGACAACTCCGAATAAAATTGGGCAATTGAGACTAATCTTGCTCTCACGTGCGTTAGTCAGAAGATTAAAAACACTCTGAATATAGCGCCCATTGGTCATCTTGAAATTTCAAAAATATAAATTAATAACTTTAGTTATCCTATGGCTATAATACGAAATGTAGTAATAAAATAAGTGACTTCGTATGACCAAAGCAAAAGACCAGTGACTTCATTGGTTCAAGATACCGGCTAGGCTTATGTTACTATTTAAGTATGCAGCTTAGTAACTCAGGATGTTATCGCACCATATAGGTGAGACTTTGTAGAAAAAAAAGCACTGTATACGAGGCGTCAGGAACGTTAGTAATAAATATATCCCGCTGAATATAGGTCGCAGTGGCCATCCTGACATTTCATAATTTAAAAGTAAATAACTTTCTATGTTTTAGAAGTATAATTACGAAAATTAGCGACCGGAATGGAATGAATGAAGCCCCCATCTAGCGGCGAGGATATGAACTGTGCCGGCTGCCGAGGCCAGACGCACTCCTCTGGGGCAATGATTAAATGAATGACAAATGAAATGATAGTGGAGAGTGTTGCTGGAATGAAATGTTGACAGGGAAAACCGGAGTACCCGGAGAAAAACCTGTCTGCCTCCGTTGTGTCCAGCACAGATCTCACATGGAGTGACCGGGATTTGAACCACGGACCCAGCGGTGAGAGGCCGGCATGCTGCAGCCTAAGCCACGGAGGCTTGATTACAATGAAACTTAGTAAACGGGGATTTTATGCATGATACAACTGTTAACTTTAATCACAAGAACATTCAATTATTCTCCTTGATAAGGGCAAAGAGTTACAGTAGGCTATAACTATACCCATACTTTTAGGGAAAAAAAGGCTATACTGTATGTCATTTACTGAACATCTTGTTCAGTCCTAGTTGTGAACAATTTCAGCTAAACTCTAGAAGGACGCAAGACGAAATCAATTGATATACACATAGAACAAGTATGGCCTGTTTGCCATCTCTTGATGAATGCAGTACATTTGCATTTGTCTGTTAGCACAGGCTAGAATAAAATGTGGCTTTTCACTGATGTCTCAGTCTCACTCATGGCTGTGATTATATGGAAGCTACTGAGGTAGTAATGACATTCAGGACACAGTCAGTGCCTGTGGATGCTGTGAAAGGTTCTACTCATAGGGTTAGTACTGCTGTTCTGACTCAGTGAGGAAAGCAATGGCAAACCTAACGGCGGTACTTTTTGAGGATCCAACCAGCCTTCGGGCTGACTACCTAACAGACAGAGATATAACAAGATATTCGGAAGCAGCTGTGGCCTTAAGTTAGGAACCATCCCAGCCTTTGCCTGGAGTAGAGGCGGGGGAAACCAGGGTGGCTGAGTTGGGAAACGAGCCCAACTCTTCTCAGTTTATCCTCACGAGCTTGAGTGTACTACGTTCCAGCCCTCAAATCAGAAATATATTTCCTAGCAGAGCCGGGAAACGAACCTGGACCTCCGGGGCAACAGCCAAGAAGCTAGCCTCTACACCTCTTCACTTAGCCTTAATAAGCATCTTTGCACTGAATGTGAATGCCTCGAGGCTCTAATTCCACGTCATGTGCACTTGCTAGCTGACGGTTAATAAGTTACTGTGGTGGGATTTATCAAGACATGTGGTGCGCCAAGCGCTCAAAACTTGAGCTCACAAGACAGCGCTCAGTTACAAACTGACCTCAACCTGGTCCATAAATCGCTGGTTGACAATAAAATGAAGATAAATATGAGTAAATGTAGTCTCGTGAGAATAAGGAGAGGGCGAAGGCATGATTTTCAATATAATATCGGCTCGGATATACGTGTAGAAGGACACTCGTGCAAATACTTGGGCATCCATGTAACGAATGGTACGAAATAGATTACCCATGTGGGTTGTGTGATCTCCAGAGCGTACAAATCACTTCATTTTGTACTGAGGGTATTAATAGGCAGTAGTTCCGCCGCAAAAGGAATTAGGATATTTGACCCCGGTGAGGCCAATCTTGGAATACGGCTCAAGTACTTTCAATGAGCTGGAGAAGGTTCAAAGGAATGCTGCTTGGTTTGTGCTCAGCAATTTTAATCTTAGAAATAATGGAACTCGAGTGATAGAAAAACTAAGGTGGGAATCTCTGGAAGATAGGATGAAATCCAGACTATACACTATGTTTTAACAATTACACTCATCGGTCAGCATGAGGAGAACTAAGCAAACGTCTAGGAAATCCCACCTACCTGATAAGCGCAGATAATCTGTATAAAGTTAAGGGCCGATCGCAGCGTACAAATTATGGGAAATATTCTTTCGTTAATCGTGGTATTAATAATGGAACTCATTACCTGCCACAGTCTTAGAGCCTTTCCCCAAACATAATGAAGTGCTTAAGAGAAGATTGAAATTGTGTAAATACTCCGATGTAATTACTGTAGTTCCCAAATCGTGACTTGTGTACATTAGGTGTGTTAGATATTATTGTTGGTAATTTTCTGTTTTGTCCAATTTACCAGCGCGGAATTACCCCCATTTGCAAATAAAGTAAATGAATGAATGAATACATGATTCGTGAAAATGGCTCTAGTAATTGATTTGATATTAGAGTGCCATATCCCCTCCAGGGACGTAGGCGACCTGAATTAGAGCCGCACTAACCAGGCATCCTAAGCCGGAGTTTGCGTGTAGTAGGGTGGCCAGTTCCTTTCCACTCCTCCTCCTGCCATAGCATCCGGCAGGTTCTCATTTTGCATCACGAGGCTGGGAGACCCCGTACCAGACCATACCAAGACTTTTAAATTCAGGTTGAAGATCTCCGTGTGGTAAAACACTGCGCCTTGTTGCGTGAAGAAGTCCGTACCCGCCTGCTGCACATTCTCGTCCGTCAGGAATCGCTGACCCCTTAAGGCCCTTTTTTAAATACACCGAACAAGAGTTTAGTGCTTTTCAGTCGGTCAACACGAATGTACCCAAAAGAGCTGGGTTATGCCCTAATCCTGAAATAAATTACATGAGATTAATAAATAGAATATATGTAATCTCAAGTAATTTATTTCAGGATTAGGGCATAACCCAGCTCTTTTGGGTAAATTTGTGTTGACCGATGAAACGCACTAAACTCTTGTTTACTAAGGCAACACTGAAAAAATGGCTTCAAACCACACAAATATACCGAAGGTGTGATAATCGCATGGGGAGAGATCAGGTCTTTAGGGCGGGTTACCAAGTGTCTCTTACTTGAGTTGGCGTAGCTTCTGCGTTATGACCTTTGCGGTATGGGGACATGCGTTATCACGAAGCAACATCACCCCTTGTTGCAGTTTTCCCAGACGTTTCACCATAATTTCACGCCGTATTTCCTCCAGCGTACAGTTCCCCATTGATGGAGGCATGAGGGTCCTTGAAATCACTAAGCAATGGGTCCCGGTAATCAAAGAGCAGGGTGAACATCACCTTTCCAGCGGATGGTTGGCTCTTGAACTTCTTGGGACGAGGGGGCGATAGACAACACCGTTTCCCAGGGGTGGCACCAGCTTTCGTCGCTTGAAACGATGTGCTCCAGGAACGTGTTGCCTTCAACATTGAAACGCATCAGGTGCTGCAGGCAAACAGCCATCCGGTGTGCTATTCGTTCGGCATTCAACGCCCGGGGTATCACTGCAGCAACGCCCTCAAACGGAATCATTTTGATCACGCCTTATACAAAAGGTGGAGTTTTGTATTTTCATTCACGGATAAATATCCGTAAGTTATTGTAATTGGTATTATACAATCAATATTGGCCTTAGGTTAGGTAGGTAGTCAGACCGAAGGCTGGTTGGATCCTCAAAAAGTACCACAGTTAGGTTATGTGGGTAGATACCCACAAAAACCCAAGGCAACGCTATATTGAGGCGTACAAGGCAAGATGAGGAGTGAGGTAGTTTGCCATTGCTTTCCTCACTGAGTCAGAACAGCAATACTAACCCTATGAGTAGAACCTTTCACAGCATCCTGAATGTGCCCTGAATGTCATTTCTCAACACCACCCATACCTCAGTAGTTTCCATATAATCACAGCCATGAGTGAGACTAAGACATCAGTGGAAAGCCACATTTTACTCTAGCCTGTGCCAACAGACAAATGCAAATGTACTGCATTTTTGAAGAAATTGCAAACAGGCCTTAATTTCTACAATATATTACAATACAACACACGGCAAATGTGTTATTTATTACACTACATTCAAATACAACTTGCACTATAATAAATAAAATCACGGAATAATATTTGTCAATAATAATTAGAAGTTTTCGGAATTGCTGTTGTCTTCTAAAGATATGTTGAATAAAGATTAAAACTGCCCTATATTTGGTTTTTAATAATGAGTGTGTTTGAGTCTTCGGTCTTTCGACTGTTTTGATGCAGCTCTCCATTCTTCCCTGTCCTGATCTAATCGTTTCATCTCTACATAGCTACCACACCCTACATCCGAGGCAATCTTGGTCTACCCCTACAGTTCTTAACCTCGACTTTTCTATCTATAATTAAGTTTGCTATTCCTGGGTGTTTTAGTGTGTGTCCTTTCAACCTATCTCTTCTCTTCATTAGCAGTCGCCCGAAACATCTCTCCTCTCCCACTCGTCTAATATCTCTTCATTCGTAACACTATCTAGCCATCTGATCTTCATCATTATCCTGTAACACCACATTTTAAACGCCTCAATTCTCCTCTTTTCTGCTGCTCCAAAAGTCCAAGTTTCACTTCCATTGAGTGCCACGCTCCAGGCAAATGCCTTAAAAATGACTTCCTAATACCTAAATCTATATTCGATATCAACATATTCCTTTTCTGTAGAAATGCTTTCCTTGCCTATGATAACCTACTTTTTATATCCTCTTTGCTTGGTCCATCACTGGTTATTTTGCTTCCTAAGTAAGAGAATTCACCTACTTCCTTGATCGTTTCACCTGCCAGTTCGACATCTATAGGTGTTCCTGATTTCTTTCAAATGCATTCCAATATTTTTGTTTTATATTTATTTTCATGATTAATTCTTCTCTCAAGACAGAATGAGTAAAATCTCTTTTATAAATAACATATTTAATATAAGCTAATTACACAGAAACTAGAAGGTAAAGGAACTAAACTGACGCAGGCTGACTATTTTAAGTACCGTACCAGTATTCTGACTGTATTATCTCCTCCGGATGGCTGTATAGTGAAAGAAATAGGGTCAAGGTGTAAAAAGGCCAATGCAGTGAGATTTCAGTTGACATGTACTGCATTTTGCAAGAAGGAAGTTAGTATAACGTCGAGACTTTCCTTATATCGCTCAGTATTTAGATCTACCTTGCTAAATGGGAGTGAGAGCTGGATAGATTCAGGATATTTCATTCATAATATGGAGGTAACAGATATGAGGGTAGCACGAATATGTCATGGGATAAGTAGATAGGAGCAATGCCAGATGAAGATTAAGTTAGAAATGAACACTTTAGATGAAGCCGTTCGTATGAGCAGTCACGGATGGTAGGGTTATGTGATGAGAGTGGGGTTGGAGAGATTACGTAAGAGGTAAGTGAGCTCCGCTGAAGACAGTAATAGAAGCAGGGGTAGACCTAGGAGGCGATGGTTCGATTCAGTGTTCAACGATTTCAAGTTGAGAGTTGTAGAGGCAAAGGAGGCTGCAGAGCTAACTGCTAATAGGGGCTCATGGAGGCGACCAGTTCGCAAAAAGAGACTAGACTGGACACTGAAATTCAAAATAGCCTCAAATGAAAATGAATTAATATAATTGAATAACTGCAATTATGATCCTGAATGCAAAATCATCTCGCCTAATATTAGTTCCCAATGTAGGAAACCCAATCAAGAAACTGAACATATAAGTTGTTTACTGCATGACAACCTCATTATTATACTTATGACTGCTAGAGATATACAAAAAACATTCAAAGCAAAGTTATTGAAGCCCCGTATTATTGATAAAAATATTATTTTTGTCAATGAGGGCAGTTTAACGAACGTAAACTCAAACTTAACAAAGAGAAATGATAGGGTAGGGCGGCGTCATTCCTCCCATGGGTTTGTTTCGCCTAAAATAAGCAGAAGTTGTTCTGAGCAGCCACTCCATGCAACATACATCATTTTCTCTCTTTGTGTTCAGTGTCTCTGTGCTAGTCTGTACTAGAGTGTGTGTCGTTAGTTTGTGAGTTACCGTTTGAGTGGTATGAAAACTAAAAGAAAGACTATAGTAAGATACGCTTGTGATATTACAGAACTTGTCTTCATAAATAAATTATGCTTGCAACTTAAGATATAGCGACCACTGCAGTGGCTATATTCTCCCTGAAGTTTACCGCCTAAAAGTCTGTAACTTGAAATAGCAGGTAGCACGTTTCCTTTGTCATCGGTCTCACAAGTTGAACTAATCCACACATAAATATGGGGGCTATTCCACCCAGCCAACATTCCTCTTTTGTTTCAATATTACAAATAAACCGTTTCAGATATCAGATACGTTAAGTTATTTTTATACGTTATGGTACGGACCTAAGAGCGATAAGGGCCAGGCATAAAATGAGGGGAGGACAATATTGTCCAACCTATTTCAAATATTTTGCGAAGCGATGTGAGCACGAAAGTTGCAGCTGAGCCTTCTAACGTGTCTTAAGCAATACATGAGGATCATGTCAAATTTCGTAAACAGAGGAAATAACAAGCCATCTACTTCGAAT
This sequence comes from Meconema thalassinum, assembly GCA_946902985.2. Taxonomy (NCBI): domain Eukaryota; kingdom Metazoa; phylum Arthropoda; class Insecta; order Orthoptera; family Tettigoniidae; genus Meconema; species Meconema thalassinum. Next base: position 1,194,600,031 of record OX336389.2, read on the forward strand.
CCAGAGAGAAGGAATCCACCAAAAATGTCGGTGTTTTTATTCATTTAGGGGCTTTGTGACATCGTTGGCGTGTACTTGGTCGTGTATGTGAAATCTGTCTGATATCCTGTGTTATTGGGATGGCTGTTTTAGTGTGTGTATTTGTAATTGGGATTAGAATTCGGAAGGAGGCGGCTGATGTCTTAATTTAAGTTAGAATGCATCCCAACATTTGCCTGTAGTCGAAGTAGGAAACCTCGGAAAACCACGTCTAGGATGGAGGAGATGGGAATCGATTCCACATCCTCATAGTTCTGCCAATCGAGGCTGAGTGTATCCCGTTCCAGCTATCAGACTAGAAATACATTTCTTGCCAGAGTCGGACCTCAGGGGTGACAGCTGTGTATTATTATGTTCTTCAACTACGGTATAAGGTTAATTTCAACCAATTGTATCTTCCTTAGTGTTGCAATTTTCACAAAAGTTAGTGTATAATTTAACTCATAGTATATTCTCTTTTATAAATAACGGATGATACATTTTATTTGTCCTATAGACTTGTCACTACTAAAATAACCACCTTACTGACATTTTGGAGAACCATTAAATGTGAGAAAGGATTCGGAAAATAGGACGAGCCTCAGTTCAGAGTTTAAACTACCAAAATGAACAAAAATAAATGAGAAAACTAACCAAAAATAAGATAAAACTCTACAGGATTTATTTTGCAATATTGACAAAATCAAAGGCAAAATTAGCGTTAGAATTTAAATTAAATTAATAAATTTAGCCTTGGAGAAAAATCAAAACAATCCCATTCTACTCTCATTGGGTATCAAAAATTAAGTACAAAGGTAAATTTACACTCCCTGTAAACGAAAACATCCTACGTTGAAGTCCTCTGAAACCCTCTGAGAAGTCCTATTAAAATGAGCAAGCTAGGTTAGTAACGAAAGAGATTAAATTCCTATCGACCCCTAGTTAGAATGCAGTATTGAACGATAAATGATAGTGACATCGATTCTTCCTAATCTGTCTCAACAGTTGGCATCTGAACGACACAACGAGACCGAAAAGAAAATCTACTAATAACAAGACGATTCTAATCTTAATTTGTTAATAAACCGATAATTAACTAGTGATGCCTAGTCACGCATGATCCAAAACGCTGACTGGGGAACAACTGAATCCGATAAAAATAGTGATAAAAATACCTTTATCTAAGTTATGGTGTTCGCCAGTACCATATGTAACAATCATTCGAACTAATTTTTACACTAAACAATACTGTACAATAATCGAGTGATGAATGATTCCTAACAAATCACGATGTACAACAATATATAACATACATGTATTTACTGTACAGTAGGTCGCTCCAATAATCGACTACAAATTATGACCGCTATCCTAAGTCAAATCATCATCCAGTGTTATTTTTATAGTTCAATTTAGCCTATTTTCATTTATGAAAAAAGAAATAGGCTAATGAGATCACCTTTTGACCGTGTGTGTGTTGAGGGTTCGTATGTGTGTGTGTGTGTGTGTGTGTGTGTGTGTGTGTTCCTAATAAAATCTAAACGGCCGAAGAGATTTCAATGAAACTCAATAAGTAGGCCTACATATTATATCTCGTCTGACCTCGACCGTTCCTTTCAAATTTTAATACGTTTCACCAATCCAACATGGCCGCCGCGCGAAATATTTTACTGGCTTTCCATATCTCCGCAACTGTAAGAGATATCACTCTTAAATTTTGTACGGTGATATAGGGTACTAGTAGAAGTTCATCCATGTGACTTTCACAAACCTATTATCTACAAAATGATCATGGCGGCGAAGCGAAGTTGAAATATTTAAATAGACTTGCCTCACGATTTAACCATCCGAACGCAATGAAACTTGGTACAGCAAATGTTTATATTCATTGTAATACTCTGACATCGAATTAAGTTCAATTGTTTACACAATCTCCAGATGGTGGCTGTGCGAAATTTTAAAAATAAGTTTATATTTCTTGTGTCCTAACCAGGTGATCAAAGTGAAAGTTTGAATAATAAATATTCGCAATATTTTTCATCTCATGGCACATAACTCTATGGCCTATATATATAACAATCCAACGTGGCGACAATCCGAAATGTTTAGATGGTTCTCAATATCTACGAATCTGTTACAGGAATCAAAGTGAAATTTTGTATGTTCATAGAGGCTATCAACGTAAGAGCACCTATGGGACTTTCAATAGCCTGATAATTACAAAACTAATATGGTGGTCAAGCGAATTTAAAACATTTAGATGTAATTTACTCCCGATTTAATCATCCGAGCGCAGTGGAACATGGTACGGTAAATGTTCATTTAAAATTTAATCTGCTGACATCCAATTATACTCAATTGTTTTGTTAACCCCAAGATGGCAGCTGCGCGAAATTTTAAAATTAAGTTGATATTTATTGTGTCATAATCATGTGATCGAAGTTAGAGTTTAAATAATAAACCTACACAATAATCTCCATCTAATGGCACATAACGCTGTGGCCTACACCTATAACAATTTAACATGGCGAACATCTGAAATATTTAGATGGCCTCAGTATCTGGGTATATATTGCAGCAATCAAACTGAAATTTTGTATGTTGATAGAGGCTATTAACATGAGTTCACCTATTGATCATTCAATAACCTGGTGAGCAAAAAGCCAACATGGCGGTGACGCAAAATTCATATATTTAAATGGATATTTCTCGCGACTTTTCATCCGAGCCCTGTGAAACTTGGTACGGTATATCTTCATACAAGCCTTAATATACTCACGTCTAATTGAATGGAATTTTATGAGAACTGAGAATTGGTGGCTCTGCATTCTTTTTAAATCTCGTTTTCATTTCTGGTGCCATAAGTAAGACCAGTAGGATATATGAAAATAGGCTACTTAGTTCCTCACAGAACTACTTGTTTACTTATAGTTACACTCCCTTGGATGGTAGTTGAAACAAGGTAAGTGAATATATAGTGTGAGCCACTTCTTACGAGGATGAAAGGTAGTTGAAAAAAAACACCCTTTTCCCCGTGGTAGAGGTAGTTTTTATCTTAGGGTGGAAATGAATTGTCCTATGGAACAGGGGTGTCGTCCCCTCTCTTTTGAGCTATCATAGAACTTTTTACGATTCCTAGTTCGGGAGATATTGGCCATGTGGTTTCAAACTCTTACTACTTTACTAATACTTGCCTATCAGTAGACCTTAACTAATTATATAACAACACAGCTTAAATGAAATTCATTGGTAGAGGAGTACTATATAAAAGACCCCGATAGCATTACCCATAAAACATTCTCACTGATTTTAGCGCGAATTGGCCATCTTGAGCTGATATATTATGATAATATATAACTAAATATTTTAGTGATAAGGTAGAAGCAGATATGTGGCTAAGTATGTCCAAGGCAATATAACAGGACTCAATACATCAAGATGGTGGCTGGTCGTAGTGTTAAAACATTGAAATCAGCAAGTTGGGATTTATTTGTATAATTAACACGAAATTTGGTGAGAAAGAAGTAGGCTACCATATAAAACACCTCACTGGCGTTACTCATAAGTACACCACACTGAATATAGTCTGCTACGGCTATCTTGAAATTATACAATATAAAATCAAATTACTCTCAACTTTTAGAGCTGTGATAACTTAAGTTGGTAATAAAGTAGAACCGTATTTGTGGCTTACAATTAGTATGCCCAAGACAAAAGATCCTCACCTGAATTTCAGATGCACACAGTACCATAGACACCATATTTACAGAGGTTGTCAGACAAATTCTACGCACACACACACACCCAAGTACACGGGGCTTTATGTACACGACGTCTCAGCCCCTCAAATGAAACAACATATATTCAAGATGGTGGCTGAGCGTTTTATTAAAACATCAAAATCAGGACTCAATTGCGTAATTAGCAAGAAACTTTGTGAGAGAGGAGAATCATAAAATGGGAGACCTTGCTAGCATTAGTTATAAAACTATCACATTGCACACATCACGCAGCCGCCATCTTGAATATATAAATCATAATGGATAATCCACTATCTGTTACAGTTACATTGATGTAAAGCAGGAAGTAAGCAGTTTCACATAACAGGCTTTGTCAGCAGAAGGTACAAAATGATCATTTGTATGCATTCAAAATGGTGGATGGACGTACTTTTCTAACGCTAGAATCAATTCCTACGCAAACAATTGCGGCATTACAAGAAAACCTAGTAAGCGAGGAGTCTTATATTGGATACAACTCTAAACATTTCTTATGACATCCAAGTGTGTATTTTGTGCAATCACCATCTTGAAATTTTAATTGCTAAAATCTATAACGTACGCCTAGTACATTATGCAACGAGCCTATAATGGCAATAATTAAGACACGAGTATGTTTATACAATTTCCATACGAAATCTCACATGCATTGACCGGGTATCGAACCCTGTCGATACCCGGTCAGCCATGGTGAGAGGTCAGCCCCCCTGTGGACTGGAGCGGGCCGACACTGCCTCATAAAGATATCTGAATGGAGGATGGGTTCAATTCTCACCTCACCCAACATAAATATGGTTTTCTTCTCTACTCCAGGTGAATGCCAAGAAGGTTCTTAATCTGAAGTCAAGGCCACTTCCTTCCCAATCCTAGCCTCATAACCTGTACAGACATCACAACAACACAGGTTATCAGATCAATACATGGAGCTGATGACCACGAATTTGCTCTCTGTTAGGTAATCAGCCCAGAGGCTGGTTGGATCCTCAAAATGTATCGCCATGAGGCGTACTAAGCAAGCTGAGGACTGAGGTAGTTTGCAACTGCTTTCCTCACCGAGTCAGAACAAAGCACTGACCCTACGAGTAGAACCTTGCACAGTACACACAGGCACTAGCTGTGCCCTGAGGCCATTACTCAGCACCACCCATACCTCAGTAACTTGCATATAATCACAGCCATGAATAAGACTGGGACATTTGAGGAAAGCCACATTTTACTCTAGACAAAAGCAAATGCACTGCATTCATCAAGAGATGGTAAACAGGCAACATGAATTTGCAAACTTCTAAAATAAATCAACAACAACAACAACAAACATCAATTTCTCTGCAGATACTACCACATATATTTTCTTTGCGGTCTGTGCTTAGAGAGCGTAGTTGGCGAGGTGCGCTTGTTCCAGTGCCATGTGCTGAGAATTCTCAGAGCGACTTTGTATCATTTTATCGATTCCAGAAGGGTGAGCATTACGTGAACTGTTCCAAAATAGCTTAGCTGCCGAATAGTTCAATGTCTTGCAGCCAAGCCTCTCGCGCCTCTTCTTTGAACTAAAAATATAAAATTAGATTCTGTTGACGGCTTTGAATTATTGGGTCCAGATGATTCATAAAACACAATATGGCTTTTCATACCATGAATATCCAAATTTATGGTATCGAAGAGACCGCTTCCTGTTCAATACGCTAGCGTCTATTTTATTTGCTGTAAGGAAGATGACCTGTGACCCATGCAAATCTATATATATAAAGCTCAATGTTTGTCTGTCTGTCTGTCTGTTTGTCTGTTATGTATACAAATCCACACCGTTTCACCGATCTGAACCAAAATTTGTATACTTACACTTCGGAACCCTGCGGGTAACCCTGTCCACTTGAAATTTCCGACAGACCACCCCATTCCCTGCATTTAGGCCCTTTGGCCCAAATCTACACCGTTTCACCGATCTCAACCAAAATTTGTGTACTTACCCTATGTAACCCTGTGAATAACACTGTCCACTTAAAATTTCGGACAGACCACCCCATTTCCTGCATTTAGGCCCTTTGGCAAACATCTACACCGTTTCACCGATCCGAACCAAAATTTGTATACTTACCCTTTTCAATCCTACGGGTAACCCTGTCCACTTGGAATTTCGAATAGACCACCCCAATCTCTGCATTTAGGCCCTTTGGTCCAAATCTACACCGTTTCACCGATCAGAACCAAAATGTGTACACTTACCCTTTGGTACCCTGCGAGTAACACTGTCTGCTTGAAATTGCGGACAGACCACTCCATTCCCGGAAAGAGGACAGGGTCCGTCCCGGACTCCGCTGGGGTCCCGTGGTCGCAAACCCACGTCCCACATGTTGTGAGACCCTGGAGGGTGGAGGGGGGAAGAGGGGGCAGGTGTGAGAATAGCTTGCTGATTCATCGCGAGGTGACATGAGAGAAATGTCCAGAACCCGCCGTGTTACCTGGTATTGCTGACTATGCTGATATTCTTACAGGGTCTTTGCTCAAACCACTGTAGTGATACGAAAGAATGAGTGATTCACCGGTCAATGTGAATAGGACCGGGAACCCCCCCAAACGTCTGTCATTATATATCGTCATCATCATCATCTGCGATATTCTCAGGTTCGTGCTGCTTGGACCCGAGCAGTACTCGATAAGCTCTTTCACTACACGCATCGAGTATAGGCCTAAGCCAGAAAATAACGTTCAGACTTTGGAAGACATCGAAGGTAGAAATCTGAATTACCTATATCAGATTTAAAATTACACCATGTTCGTTTAGTAGTCCTTTCATTACCTTATTATTATCATAAGGGCAAATGACCTAGATGTTTCGCCCATTATACCACTGATCACCACACACAATAAGTCTTCATCGCCTGTGAATTTTGAAATATTTCTATCACGGTAGTTTGTAAGTTTGTCGTGTCAATTCAACAGTAGTTTTCATTACCATCCTCATCAAAAGGGCAAATGACCTAGATGTTGCGTCCATTAGGCCTATACTACTAAGTAACACCACAGTCTTCATCGCCTGTGATTTTTAAAATGTGTATTTCCATCAGTTTGTAAGTTTGATATACCCGTTCAGTAGTAGTCGTCTTCATTATCATCCTCATCAACGGGGCAAATGACCTAGATGTTACGTCCATTATACTACTAAGCAACACCAGAGTCTACATAGCCTGTGATTTTAAAAATATGTATTTCCATTAATTTGTAAGTTTGATATACCCGTTCAGTAGTAGTCGTCTTCATTATCATCCTCATCAAAAGGGCAAATGACCTAGATGTTACGTCCATTATACAGTACTACTAAGCAACACCACAGTCTTCATCGCCTGTGATTTATAAAATGTGTATTTCCATTAGTTTGTAAGTTTGATATACCCGTTCAGTGGTAGTAGTCTTCATTGTCATCCTCATCAAAAGGGCAAATGACCTAGATGTTACACCCATTATACTACTAGGCAACACCACATTCTTCCTCGCCGGTAATTTAAAAATATGTATTTCTATTAGAGTGAAAGTTTATTATACCCGTTCAGTAGTAGTCGTCTTCAGTATCATCTTCATCAAAAGAGCAAATGACCTAGATGTTACGTCCATTATACTACTAAGCAACACCACAGTCTTCATCGCCTGTGATTTTTTTAAAAGCTGTTTTTTCGTTAGTTTAAAAGTTTGATGTACCAGTTCAGTAGTCGTCTTCATTATAATTCTTATCAAAAGGGCAAATGACCTAGATGTTACGTCCATTGTACTACTAGGCAACACCACAGTCTTCCTCGCCGGTGATTTAAAAATATGTATTTCTATTAGAGTGTAAGTTTACTATACCCGTTCAGTAGTAGTCGTCTTCAGTATCATCTTCATCAAAAGGGAAAATGACCTAGATGTTACGTCCATTATACTACTAAGCAACACCACAGTCTTCATCGCCTGTGATTTTTAAAATGTGTACTTCCATTAGATTGTAAGTTTGATATACCCGTTCAGTAGTAGTCGTCTTCATTATCATCCTCATCAAAAGGGCAAATGACCTAGATGTTACGTCCATTATACTACTAAGCAGGCTTGCCACGGTGGGTGAGTGGTTATAGTGTCGGACTACCAACCCCAAGATTGCAGGTTCGCCCCTGGTCGTGGTAAGTGATTTTTGAAGGCGACAAAAATCACGACACTCATGTCATACGTTGTTGGCACGTTAAAGAACCCATTTGAATTCAGTAGGCCGTGTTCAATGGCAAAATTAATCTCGGGATTTTCCGCCAACACAAAGTTCCTCCATTCTCTACTTGAAAGCGCTGTAGTGTCAAAGAGTTTAGATATCTAACCTCCTTGACTTTCATAGCGTTCAAAGGAACGACGAAATTCGACATGCAAGCTACCCTCTGGGTGTCAATTAACAAAGCTTGCACCAGGCACCCGAGGCCATATGATATTATTATTATTATTACTAAGCAATACCACAGTGTACCTAGCCTGTGATTTTTAAAATATGTATTTCCATTAGATTGTAAGTTTGATATACCCGTTCAGTAGTAGTCGTCTTCATAAATAAATATAATTTATCACGTTGAGTGTTAAGGAGACTGAGATATTATCATCATTCCACCGGGCGAAGCCGGCTACTACTGCTAGTAGCTTATAAAGATAATAGCGGAAACTCCTCGCCAAAACAGGAGACAGCGCTCCCCAGCACCGCCTAGCGGTCCGAGTTGGGAACGTAAGACCAGCTGATGTACAACCGTGAGATTCAACCGAACAATTATAAGAAATTATTGACCTGTGGATGATCTAATTATCCAATTGTAATGGTTGGTACGGGGAGTATTTGTGCCATATATGGCAGTAATGATTATAAACAACAAAGTGACCCAAAATCTTTCTTCAGGTTCCCAAGAAATAAGGAAATGTAAGTATGAATTTATTGTAAACAAGTAGCCTACCATTACACTGATAGTTCGGGTTTCTTTTTACACAGAATGCTTTTACAATATAATTTAGCATATTTTAGCCTGTTCGTTATTTAATTATAGATGCACGCAGTGGGTTATTCGAAGCCGAAGAGCTGACTTAGATGACGTATTGAAAAGGAATTGCCCAGAACATTTAAACAGAACTCATGTTGTATGCTCAGACTACTTTGTGGACAAAGATTTCAAGAACAAAAACTTGTTAAGTCAAGGGATTGTTGATAGGTTGTTGATAGTAGGCCTAATGTTAATATTGAAATAACAGCATAATTATGAAACGTGGTGACTCTACGGTACAGTAGGCCTAACATTCAACAACATGCTTCAATATTTCCGATTGAAAGTGTACGTAGTTATTTATTGTTGTTATAAGGGGCCGAACAGCGAGGACATCTGCCTCTAAAGTGTACGTATTGCACTATTAAAGCTAAAGGAGGTTGGTGTAATTTAACAAGTTCAGAAACACACATTTTTATTTTACTTCCTTTATTAGGAAATATATAAGAATGTAGCTGTTTTTTTAATGTAATTAAGCGTGTTCATCTCGTTTTTAAATACCAGTATGTCAAAAAGGATAGATTAAAACCAATGTCCTAATATTTCCTTGTAATAGTTAATTTACTTACGAGTGAATGTGCCAAACCGGAGGGAGTATGCAAGAACTGTATTTTCTGTTGTTGGATAGCAGATATTTTGCAGTCTTCATAAAGGCATTTGTGAATAAGACAAATGATTCTTCTGAATCGTATGTAAACATAGGAAGTGTTAAATTACGAAAAGTAACACATCAATAAGTGTAAATGCTTACGGGTACGTATGGGCATATTCCAGACTTCAGTAACCCACACCAATACCATGCCATGAATTATCTGCAGTATTTTTTAGAATTCTATATAAATTGTACAGAACCAAGTATCTCTTGTTTCTTTTAACACTAATCGTTAAATTATTTGCTGCCTAAATATCAAGCCGAGACATATGTTAACTTCACAATGCAATTTCGGTCGGTGCGCACTCAAAAATGCTAGCTGTGGGTGGCAAGGAGAGTCAACTCCCACCAAGAGAGGGCACTGTGATCGCTGTCTCCAGGCGAGCGCATGATTTTATGGCCGAGATTCCGCTATTATCTTTATAAGCTATTTGACCCATGTGTCATTAGTTTGAGGGGCACAAGGGTCGTGAGAGGCGTGCTGTTGTCTAAATACCACAATTCTTTCTTTCACTAAGCATAACTTGGGATATCATGTTCATCGATCCCATAAACTTGGAGCATAAAATATTCACAGCTCCATTTTTCACTCAGCTCTTCTCGGGACGTCATGGTCATCAGCTCCATGTACAGTACTTGGCGCTAAACACAGCCACAGTTCCATCATTCACTTTGCTCTTCTTGGGACGTCATGGTCATCAGCTCGATGTACAATACTTGGCGCTAAACACAGCCACAGCTCTTTCATTCACTCTGCTCTTCTTGGGACGTCATGGTCATCAGCTCCATGTACAGTACTTGGCGCTAAACACAGCCACAGCTCCTTCATTCACACTGCTCTTCTGGGGATGTCATGGACATCAGCACCATGTACAGTACTTGGCGCTAAACACAGCCACAGCTCCTTCATTCACTCTACGCTTCTGGGGACGTCATGGTCATCAGCTCCATGTACAGTACTTGGCGCTAAACACAGCCACAACTCCTTCATTCACTCTGTTCTTCTAGGGACGTTATGGTCATCAGCTCCATGTACAGTTCTTGGCGCATAACACAGCCACAGCTCTTTCATTCACACTGCTCTTCTTGGGACGCCATGGTCATCAGCTCCATGTACAGTACTTGGCGCTAATCACAGCCACAGCTCCTTCATTCACACTGCTCTCTTAGGGACGTCATGGTCATCAGCTCCATGAACAGTACTAGGCACTAAACACAGCCACAGCTCCTTTATACACTCTGCTCTTCTAGGGACGTCATGGTCATCAGCTCCATGAACAGTACTTGGCGCTAAACACAGTCACAGCTCCTTCATACACTCTGCACTTCTTGGGACGTCATGGTCAACAGCTCTATGTAAAGTACTTGGCGCTAAACACAGCCACATTTCCTTCATTCACTCTGCTCTTTTTGGGACGTCATGGCCATCAGGTCCATGTACAGTACTTGGCGCTAAACACAACCACAGCTCCTTCATTCACTCTGCTCTTCTTGGGACGTCATGGCCATCAGCTACATGTACAGAACTTGGCGCTAAAAAGAGCCACAGCCCCTTCATTCGCTCTGCTCTTCTTGGGACGTCAAGGTCATCAGCTCCATGTACAGTAATAGGCGCTAAACACAGCCACAGTTCCTTCATTCAATTTGCTCTTCTTGGGACGTCATGGCCATCAGCTACATGTACAGTACTAGGAGCTAAACACAGCCACTGCCCCTTTATTCACTCTGCTCTTCTTGGGACGTCATGGTCATCAGCTCCGTGTAAAGTATTTGGCGCAAAACACAGCCACAGCTATTTTATTCACTCTGCTCTCCTTGGGACGTCATGGTCATCAGCTCCATGTACAGCTCTTGTCGCTAAACACATCCGCAGTTCCTTCATTCAATCTGCTCTTCTTGGGACGTCATGGTCATCAGCGCCATGTACAGTGCTTGGCGCTAAACACAACCACCGCTCCTTCATTCAATCTGCTCTTCTTGGGACGTCATGGTCATCAGCTCCATGTACAGTACTTGGCGCGAAACACACCCACAGTTCCTTCATTCACTCTGCTCTCTTTGGGACGTCATGGTCATCAGCTCCGTGTACAGTAATTGGCGCGAAACACATCCACAGTTCCTTCATTCACCCTGCTCTTTTGGGACGTCATGGTCATCAGCTCCATGAACAGTACTTGGCGCTAAACACAGCCACACCTCCTTCATTCATTCAGCTCGTCTAGGGACGTCACGGTCATCAGCTCCATGTACAGTACTTGTCGCTAAACACAGCCACAGTTCCTCCATTCACTCTGCTCTTCTAGGGACGTCATGGTCATCAGCTCCATGTACAGAACTTGGCGCTAAAAAGAGCCACAGCCCCTTCATTCGCTCTGCTCTTCTTGGGACGTCATGGTCATCAGCTCCATGTACAGTAATAGGCGCTAAACACAGCCACAGTTCCTTCATTCAATTTGCTCTTCTTGGGACGACATGGCCATCAGCTCCATGTACAGTACTTGGAGCTAAACACAGCCACAGCCCCTTTATTCACTCTGTTCATCTTGGGACGTCATGGTCATCAGCTCCATGTAAAGTATTTGGCGCTAAACACAGCCACAGCTATTTGATTCACTCTGCTCTCCTTGGGACGTCATGGTCATCAGCTCCATGTGCAGCTCTTGTCGCTAAACACATCCGCAGTTCCTTCATTCAATCTGCTCTTCTTGGGACGTCATGGTCATCAGCGCCATGTACAGAGCTTGGCGCTAAACACAACCACCGCTCCTTCATTCAATCTGCTCTTCTTGGGACGTCATGGTCATCAGCGCCATGTACAGTACTTGGCGCGAAACACATCCACAGTTCCTTCATTCACTCTGCTCTCCTTGGGACGTCATGGTCATCAGCTCCATGTACAGTAATTGGCGCGAAACACATCCACAGTTCCTTCATTCACCCTGCTCTTTTGGGACGTCATGGTCATCAGCTCCATGAACAGTACTTGGCGCTAAACACAGCCACACCTCCTTCATTCATTCAGCTCGTCTAGGGACGTCACGGTCATCAGCTCCATGTACAGTACTTGTCGCTAAACACAGCCACAGTTCCTTCATTCACTCTGCTCTTCTAGGGACGTCATGGTCATCAGCGCTATGTACAGTATTTGGAGCTAAACACAGACTCAGCTCCTTCATTCACTCTGCACTTCTTGAGACGTCATGGTCATCAGCTCTATGTACAGTACTTGGCGCTAAACACAGCCACAGCTCCTTCAATCGCTCACCTCTTCTCGGGAGTCATGGTCATCAGCTCCATGAACAGTACTTGGCGCTAAACACAGCCACACCTCCTTCATTCATTCTGCACTTCTAGGGACGTCACGGTCATCTGCTCCATGTTCAGTACTTGTCGCTAAACACAGCCACAGCTCCTTCATTCACTCTGCACTTCTAGGGACGTCATGGTCATCAGCGCGATGTACAGTATTTGGAGCTAAACACAGTCTCAGCTCTTTCATTCATTCTGCACTTCTTGGGACGTCATGGTCATCAGCTCTATGTACAGTATTTGGCGCTAAACAAAGCCACAGCTCCTTCATTCACTCTGCTCCTCTCGGGACGTCATGGTCATGAGCTCCATATACAGTACTTGGCCCTAAACACAGTCACAGCTCCTTCATTCACTCTGCTCTTCTTGGGACGTTATGGTCATCAGCTCCATGTAGAGTACTTGGCGCTAAACTCATTCAGAGCTCCTTCATCCTCCCTGCTCTTCTAGGGACGTTATGGTCATTAGCTCCATGTACAGTACTTGGCGCTAAACACAGTCACAGCTCCATCATTCACTTTGCTTGTCTAGGGACGTCATGGTCATCAGCTCCATGTACAGTACTTGGCGCTTAACACAGTCACAGCTCCTTCATTCACTCTGCCCTCCTTGGGAAGTCATGGTCATCAGCTCCATGTAATGTACTTGGCGCTAAACACAGCCACAGCTCCTTTATTCACTCTGCTCTTCTCGGGACGTCATGGTCATCAGCTCCATATACAATACTTGGAGCTAAAACAGTCACAGTTCCTTCATTCACCCAACTCTTCTAGGGAAGTCATGGTCATCAGCTCCATGTACAGTACTTGGCGCTATACACATCCACAGTTCCTTCATTCACTCTGCTCTTCTTGGGACGTCATCGTCATCAGCTCCATGTAGAGTAATTGGCGCTAAACACAGCCAGAGCTCCTTCATTCACTCTGCACTTTTTGGGACGTCATGGTCATCAGCTCTATGTACAGTACTTGGCGATAACCACAGCCACATTTCCTTCATTCACTCTGCTCTTCCTGGGACGTCATGGTCATCAGCTCCATGTACAGTAATTGGCGTTAAACACAGCCACAGCACTTTCATTCTCTCTGCTCTTCTAGGGACGTCATGGTCATCAGCGCCATGTACAGTACTTGGCGCTAAACACATCCACAGTTCCTTCATTCACTCTGCGCTCCTTGGGACGTCATGGTCATCAGCTCCATGTACGGTTCTTCGCGCTAAACACAGCCACAGCCCCTTCATTCAGTCTGCTCTACTTGGGACGTCATAGTCATCAGTTCCATGTACAGTATTTGGCGCTAAACACAGCCACAGGTCTTTCATTCACTCTGCTCTCCTTGGAGCGTCATGGTCATCAGCTCTATGTACAGTACTTGGCGATAACCACAGCCACATTTCCTTCATTCACTCTGCTCTTCTTGGGACGTCATGGTCATCAGGTCCATGTACGGTACTTGGCGCTAAACACAGCCATAGCTCATTCATTCACCTGCACTTCTTGGAACGTCATGGTCATCAGCTCCTTGTACAGTCCTTGGCACTAAGCACAGCCACAGTTCCTTCATTCACTCTGCACTTCTTGGGACGTCATGGTCATCAGCTCTATGTACAGTACTTGGCGATAACCACAGCCACATTACCTTCATTCACTCTGCTCTTCTTGGGACGTCATGGTCATCAGGTCCATGTACAGTACTTGGCGCTAAACACAGCCACAGCTCCTTCATTCACTCTGCTCTTCCTGGGACGTCATGGTCATCAGCTCCATGTACAGTACTTGGCGCTAAACACAGCCACAGCCCCTTCATTCATTCTGCTCTTCTTGGGACGTCATAGTCATCCGTTCCATGTACAGTATTTGGCGCTAAACACAGCCAGAGCTCTTTCATTCACTCTGCGCTCCCTGGGACGTCATGGTCATCAGCTCCATGTACAGTTCTTGGCGCTAAACACGTCCACAGTTCCTTCATTCACTCTGCTCTTCTTGGGACGTCATGGTTATCAGCTCCATGTAGAGTAATTGGCGCTAAACACAGCCACAGCTCCTTCATTCACTCTGCACTTCTTGGGACGTCATGTTCATCAGCTCCATGTACAGTACTTGGCGATATCCACAGCCACATTTCCTTCATTCACTCTGCTCTTCTTGGGACGTCATGGTCATCAGGTCCATGTACAGTACTTGGCGCTAAACACAGCCACAGCTCCTTCATTCACTCTGCTCTTCCTGGGACGTCATGGTCATCAGCTCCATGTACAGTACTTGGCGCTAAACACAGCCACAGCCCCTTCATTCAATCTGCTCTTCTTGGGACGTCATGGTCATCAGCGCCATGTGCAGTATTTGGCGCTAAACACAGCCACAGCTCCTTCATTCACTCTGCTATTCTTGGGACGTTATGGTCATCTGCTCCATGTACAGTACTTGGCGCTAAACACAGCCACAGAGTCTTCATTCACTCTGCTCTTCTCGGGACGTCATGGTCATCAGCTCCATGTACAGTACTTGGCACTAAGCACAGCCAAAGCTCCTTCATTCAATCCTCTCTTTTTGGGACGTCCTGGTCATCAGCTCCATGTAGAGTAATTGGCTCTAAACACATCCACAGCTCCTTCATTCACCCTGGTCTTTTGGGACGTCATGGACATCAGTTACATGTACAGTACTTGGTGCTAAACACAGTAACAGCTCCTTCATTCTCTCTGCTCTTCTTGGGACGTCATGGTCATCAGCTCCATGTACAGTACTTGGCGCTAAACACAGCCACAACTCCTTCATTCACAAGATAGGAGGCTCACGGTGCTCCTGGAAGCCAATAGGGATATCTTTGCCCATTCGCTGAAAGATCTCCCGGTGACAGACCTTATTGAGCACCACGTCACACTTACAGTACTTGGCGCTAAACACAGCCACAAGTCCTTCATTCACCCTGCTCTTCCCGGGACTTCATGGTCATCAGCTCCATGTACAGTACTTAGCGCTAAACGCAGCCACAGCTCCTTCATTCACTCTGCTCTCCTTGGAACGTCATTCACTCTGCTCTTCTTGGGTCGTTATGGTCATCAGCTCCATGTAATGTACTTGCCGCTAAACACAGCCACAGCTCCTTCATTCAATCTGCTCTTCTTGGGACGCCATGGTCATCAGCTCCATGTACAGTACTTAGCGCTAAACGCAGCCACAGCTCCTTAATTCACTCTACTCTTCTTGGGACGTCATGGTCATCAGCTGCATGTACAGTACTTGGCGCTAAACACAGCCATAGCTCCTTCATTCACTGTGCTCTTCTTGGGGCGGCATGGTCATCAGCTCCATTTAAAGTACTTGGCGCTAAACACAGCCACAGCTCCTTCATTTACTCTGTTTGCCTTGGGACGTCATGGTCATCAGCTCTATGTAGAGTAATTGGCGCTAAACTCAGCCACAGCTCCTTCATACTCTCTGCTCTTCTAGAGACGTCATGGTCATCAGCTCCATGAACAGTACTGGGCCCTAAACACAGCCACAGCCCCTTCATACACTCTGCTCTTCTAGGGACGTCATGGTCATCAGCTCCATGAACAGTACTTGGCGCTAAACACAGTCACAGCTCCTTCATTCATTCTGCACTTCTTGGGACGTCATGGTCATCAGCTCCATGAACAGTACTTGGCGCTAAACACAGTCACAGCTCCTTCATTCATTCTGCACTTCTTGGGACGTCATGGTCAACAGCTCTATGTACAGTACTTGGCGCTGAACACAGCCAGATTTCCTTCATTCACTCTGCTCTTCTTGGGACGTCATGGCCATCAGGTCCATGTACAGTACTTGGCGCTAGACACAGCCACAGCTCCTTCATTCACTCTGCTCTTCTTGGGACGTCATGGTCATCAGCTCCATGTACAGGAATTGGCGCTAAACACAGCCACAGTTCCTTTATTCACTTTGCTCTTCTTGGGACGTCATGGTCATCAGCTCCATGTACAGTAATAGGCGCTAAACACAGCCACAGTTCCTTCATTCAATTTGCTCTTCTTGGGACGACATGGCCATCAGCTCCATGTACAGTACTTGGAGCTAAACACAGCCACAGCCCCTTTATTCACTCTGTTCATCTTGGGACGTCATGGTCATCAGCTCCATGTAAAGTATTTGGCGCTAAACACAGCCACAGCTATTTCATTCACTCTGCTCTCCTTGGGACGTCATGGTCATCAGCTCCATGTACAGCTCTTGTCGCTAAACACATCCGCAGTTCCTTCATTCAATCTGCTCTTCTTGGGACGTCATGGTCATCAGCGCCATGTACAGAGCTTGGCGCTAAACACAACCACCGCTCCTTCATTCAATCTGCTCTTCTTGGGACGTCATGGTCATCAGCGCCATGTACAGTACTTGGCGCGAAACACATCCACAGTTCCTTCATTCACTCTGCTCTCCTTGGGACGTCATGGTCATCAGCTCCATGTACAGTAATTGGCGCGAAACACATCCACAGTTCCTTCATTCACCCTGCTCTTTTGGGACGTCATGGTCATCAGCTCCATGAACAGTACTTGGCGCTAAACACAGCCACACCTCCTTCATTCATTCAGCTCGTCTAGGGACGTCACGGTCATCAGCTCCATGTACAGTACTTGTCGCTAAACACAGCCACAGTTCCTTCATTCACTCTGCTCTTCTAGGGACGTCATGGTCATCAGCGCTATGTACAGTATTTGGAGCTAAACACAGACTCAGCTCCTTCATTCACTCTGCACTTCTTGAGACGTCATGGTCATCAGCTCTATGTACAGTACTTGGCGCTAAACACAGCCACAGCTCCTTCAATCGCTCACCTCTTCTCGGGAGTCATGGTCATCAGCTCCATGAACAGTACTTGGCGCTAAACACAGCCACACCTCCTTCATTCATTCTGCACTTCTAGGGACGTCACGGTCATCTGCTCCATGTTCAGTACTTGTCGCTAAACACAGCCACAGCTCCTTCATTCACTCTGCACTTCTAGGGACGTCATGGTCATCAGCGCGATGTACAGTATTTGGAGCTAAACACAGTCTCAGCTCTTTCATTCATTCTGCACTTCTTGGGACGTCATGGTCATCAGCTCTATGTACAGTATTTGGCGCTAAACAAAGCCACAGCTCCTTCATTCACTCTGCTCTTCTCGGGACGTCATGGTCATGAGCTCCATATACAGTACTTGGCCCTAAACACAGTCACAGCTCCTTCATTCACTCTGCTCTTCTTGGGACGTTATGGTCATCAGCTCCATGTAGAGTACTTGGCGCTAAACTCATTCAGAGCTCCTTCATCCTCCCTGCTCTTCTAGGGACGTTATGGTCATTAGCTCCATGTACAGTACTTGGCGCTAAACACAGTCACAGCTCCATCATTCACTTTGCTTGTCTAGGGACGTCATGGTCATCAGCTCCATGTACAGTACTTGGCGCTTAACACAGTCACAGCTCCTTCATTCACTCTGCCCTCCTTGGGAAGTCATGGTCATCAGCTCCATGTAATGTACTTGGCGCTAAACACAGCCACAGCTCCTTTATTCACTCTGCTCTTCTCGGGACGTCATGGTCATCAGCTCCATATACAATACTTGGAGCTAAAACAGTCACAGTTCCTTCATTCACCCAACTCTTCTAGGGAAGCCATGGTCATCAGCTCCATGTACAGTACTTGGCGCTATACACATCCACAGTTCCTTCATTCACTCTGCTCTTCTTGGGACGTCATGGTCATCAGCTCCATGTAGAGTAATTGGCGCTAAACACAGCCAGAGCTCCTTCATTCACTCTGCACTTTTTGGGACGTCATGGTCATCAGCTCTATGTACAGTACTTGGCGATAACCACAGCCACATTTCCTTCATTCACTCTGCTCTTCCTGGGACGTCATGGTCATCAGCTCCATGTACAGTAATTGGCGTTAAACACAGCCACAGCACTTTCATTCTCTCTGCTCTTCTAGGGACGTCATGGTCATCAGCGCCATGTACAGTACTTGGCGCTAAACACATCCACAGTTCCTTCATTCACTCTGCGCTCCTTGGGACGTCATGGTCATCAGCTCCATGTACAGTTCTTCGCGCTAAACACAGCCACAGCCCCTTCATTCAGTCTGCTCTACTTGGGACGTCATAGTCATCAGTTCCATGTACAGTATTTGGCGCTAAACACAGCCACAGGTCTTTCATTCACTCTGCTCTCCTTGGAGCGTCATGGTCATCAGCTCTATGTACAGTACTTGGCGATAACCACAGCCACATTTCCTTCATTCACTCTGCTCTTCTTGGGACGTCATGGTCATCAGGTCCATGTACGGTACTTGGCGCTAAACACAGCCATAGCTCATTCATTCACCTGCACTTCTTGGAACGTCATGGTCATCAGCTCCATGTACAGTCCTTGGCACTAAGCACAGCCACAGTTCCTTCATTCACTCTGCACTTCTTGGGACGTCATGGTCATCAGCTCTATGTACAGTACTTGGCGATAACCACAGCCACATTACCTTCATTCACTCTGCTCTTCTTGGGACGTCATGGTCATCAGGTCCATGTACAGTACTTGGCGCTAAACACAGCCACAGCTCCTTCATTCACTCTGCTCTTCCTGGGACGTCATGGTCATCAGCTCCATGTACAGTACTTGGCGCTAAACACAGCCACAGCCCCTTCATTCATTCTGCTCTTCTTGGGACGTCATAGTCATCCGTTCCATGTACAGTATTTGGCGCTAAACACAGCCAGAGCTCTTTCATTCACTCTGCGCTCCCTGGGACGTCATGGTCATCAGCTCCATGTACAGTTCTTGGCGCTAAACACGTCCACAGTTCCTTCATTCACTCTGCTCTTCTTGGGACGTCATGGTTATCAGCTCCATGTAGAGTAATTGGCGCTAAACACAGCCACAGCTCCTTCATTCACTCTGCACTTCTTGGGACGTCATGTTCATCAGCTCCATGTACAGTACTTGGCGATATCCACAGCCACATTTCCTTCATTCACTCTGCTCTTCTTGGGACGTCATGGTCATCAGGTCCATGTACAGTACTTGGCGCTAAACACAGCCACAGCTCCTTCATTCACTCTGCTCTTCCTGGGACGTCATGGTCATCAGCTCCATGTACAGTACTTGGCGCTAAACACAGCCACAGCCCCTTCATTCAATCTGCTCTTCTTGGGACGTCATGGTCATCAGCGCCATGTGCAGTATTTGGCGCTAAACACAGCCACAGCTCCTTCATTCACTCTGCTATTCTTGGGACGTTATGGTCATCTGCTCCATGTACAGTACTTGGCGCTAAACACAGCCACAGAGTCTTCATTCACTCTGCTCTTCTCGGGACGTCATGGTCATCAGCTCCATGTACAGTACTTGGCACTAAGCACAGCCAAAGCTCCTTCATTCAATCCTCTCTTTTTGGGACGTCCTGGTCATCAGCTCCATGTAGAGTAATTGGCTCTAAACACATCCACAGCTCCTTCATTCACCCTGGTCTTTTGGGACGTCATGGACATCAGTTACATGTACAGTACTTGATGCTAAACACAGTAACAGCCCCTTCATTCTCTCTGCTCTTCTTGGGACGTCATGGTCATCAGCTCCATGTACAGTACTTGGCGCTAAACACAGCCACAACTCCTTCATTCACAAGATAGGAGGCTCACGGTGCTCCTGGAAGCCAATAGGGATATCTTTGCCCATTCGCTGAAAGATCTCCCGGTGACAGACCTTATTGAGCACCACGTCACACTTACAGTACTTGGCGCTAAACACAGCCACAAGTCCTTCATTCACCCTGCTCTTCCCGGGACTTCATGGTCATCAGCTCCATGTACAGTACTTAGCGCTAAACGCAGCCACAGCTCCTTCATTCACTCTGCTCTCCTTGGAACGTCATTCACTCTGCTCTTCTTGGGTCGTTATGGTCATCAGCTCCATGTAATGTACTTGCCGCTAAACACAGCCACAGCTCCTTCATTCAATCTGCTCTTCTTGGGACGCCATGGTCATCAGCTCCATGTACAGTACTTAGCGCTAAACGCAGCCACAGCTCCTTAATTCACTCTACTCTTCTTGGGACGTCATGGTCATCAGCTGCATGTACAGTACTTGGCGCTAAACACAGCCATAGCTCCTTCATTCACTGTGCTCTTCTTGGGGCGGCATGGTCATCAGCTCCATTTAAAGTACTTGGCGCTAAACACAGCCACAGCTCCTTCATTTACTCTGTTTGCCTTGGGACGTCATGGTCATCAGCTCTATGTAGAGTAATTGGCGCTAAACTCAGCCACAGCTCCTTCATACTCTCTGCTCTTCTAGAGACGTCATGGTCATCAGCTCCATGAACAGTACTTGGCGCTAAACACAGCCACAGCCCCTTCATACACTCTGCTCTTCTAGGGACGTCATGGTCATCAGCTCCATGAACAGTACTTGGCGCTAAACACAGTCACAGCTCCTTCATTCATTCTGCACTTCTTGGGACGTCATGGTCATCAGCTCCATGAACAGTACTTGGCGCTAAACACAGTCACAGCTCCTTCATTCATTCTGCACTTCTTGGGACGTCATGGTCAACAGCTCTATGTACAGTACTTGGCGCTGAACACAGCCAGATTTCCTTCATTCACTCTGCTCTTCTTGGGACGTCATGGCCATCAGGTCCATGTACAGTACTTGGCGCTAGACACAGCCACAGCTCCTTCATTCACTCTGCTCTTCTTGGGACGTCATGGTCATCAGCTCCATGTACAGGAATTGGCGCTAAACACAGCCACAGTTCCTTTATTCACTTTGCTCTTCTTGGGACGTCATGGTCATCAGCTCCATGTACAGTGGTTGGCGCTAAACACAACCACCGCTCCTTCATTCAATCTGCTCTTATTGGGACGTCATGGTCATCAGCGCCATGTACAGTACTTGACACTAAACACAGCCACAGCTCCTTCATTCTCCCTGCTCTTCTTGGGATGTCATGGTCATCAGCTCCATGTACAGTACTTTTGCGCTAAACACATCCACAGCTCCTTCATTCACCCTGCTCTTTTGGGACGTCATGGTCTTCAGCTCCATGTACAGTAAATGCCGCTAAACACAGCCACAGCTCCTTCATTCACTCTGCTCTTCTTGGGACGCCATGGTCATCAGCTCCATGTACAGTACTTGGCGCTAAACACAGCCACTGCTCCTTCATTCACCCTGCACTTCTTGGATCGTCATGGTCATCAGCTCCATATACAGTACTTGGCGCTAAACACTGCCACAGCTCATTCAATGGCTCAGCTCTTCTGGGGACGTCATGGCCATCAGCGCCATGTACAGTACTTGACGCTAAACACAACCACCGCTCCCTCATTCAATCTGCTCTTATTGGGACGTCATGGTCATCAGCGCCATGTACAGTACTTGACGCTAAACACAGCCACAGCTCCTTCATTCTCCCTGCTCTTCTTGGGATGTCATGGTCATCAGCTCCATGTACAGTACTTTTGCGCTAAACACATCCACAGCTCCTTCATTCACCCTGCTCTTTTGGGACGTCATGGTCTTCAGCTCCATGTACAGTAAATGCCGCTAAACACAGCCACAGCTCCTTCATTCACTCTGCTCTTCTAGGGACGTCAAGGTCATGAGCGCTATGTACAGTATTTGGAGCTAAACACAGTCTCAGCTCCTTCATTCACTCTGCACTACTTGGGACGTCATGGTCATCAGCTCTATATACAGTACTTGGCGCTAAATTCAGCCACAGTTCCTTCAATCACTCTTCACTTCTTGGAACGTCATGGTCATCATCTCCATGTACAGTACTTGGCGCTAAACACAGACACAGCTCCTTCAATCGCTCAGCTCTCCTCGGGACGTCATGGTCATCAGCTCCATGAACAGTACTTGTCTCTAAACACAGCCACACCTCCTTCATTCATGCTGCACTTCTAGGGACGTCACGGTCATCAGCTCTATGTACAGTACTTGTCGCTAAACACAGCCACAGCTCCTTTATTCACTCTGCTCTTCTAGGGACGTCATGGTCATCAGCGCTATGTACAGTATTTGGAGCTTAACACAGTCTCAGCTCCTTCATTCACTCTGCCTTTCTTGGGACGTAATGGTCATCAGCTCTATGTACAGTACTTGGCGCTAAACACAGCCACAATTCCTTCATTCACCCTGCTCTTCTCGGGACGTCATGGTCATCAGCTCCATTTACAGTACTTAGCGCTAAACACAGCCACAGCTCCTTCATTCAATCTGCTCTTTTTGGGACGCCATGGTCATCAGCTCCATGTACAATACTTGGCGCTAATCACAGCCACAGCTCCTTCATTCACCCTGCTCTTCTTGGGACGTCATGGTCATCAGCTCCATGTACAGTACTTAGCGCTAAACACAGCCACAGCTACTTCATTCACTCTACTCTTCTTGGGACGTCATGGTCATCAGCTCCACGTACTGTACTTGGCGCTAAACACAGCCACATGTCCTTCAGTCACCCTGCTCTTCTCGGGACGTCATGGTCATCAGCTCCATGTACAGTACTTTGCGCTAAACACTGCCACAGCTCCTTGATTCTATCTGCTCTTCTTGGGTCGGCATGGTCATCAGCTCCATGTACAGTACTTGGCGCTAATCACAGCCACAGCTCCTTCATTCACCCTGCTCTTCTTGGGACGTCATGGTCATCAGCTCCATGTACAGTACTTGGCGCTAAACACAGTCACAGCCCCTTCATTCACTCTGCTCTTCTTGGGACGTCATGGTCATCGGCTCCATGTACAATACTTGGCGCTAAATACAGCCACAGCTCCTTCATTCACTCTGTTCTTCTTGGGACGTCATGGTCATCAGCTCCATGTACAGTACTTGGCGCTTAACACAGCCACAAGTCCTTCATTCACCCTGCTCTTCTCGGGACTTCATGGTCATCAGCTCCATGTACTTGGGATTAAACACACCCTCAGCTCCTCCCTTCACTCTGCTTTCCTTAGGATATAGTGGCCATTGACCCTATAAACTGGGTTTAGAAACCATCCACAGTTCCTTCATTCTCTCTGCTCTTCACGGAACCTCATGGTCATTAGCTCCATGTACTTGAGGCTAAACACAGCCACAGCTCCCTATTTGATTCTGTTCTTGGGACTTCACTTTCGTCATCCCCTCATCTCCAGTTACAATTCACATCTAATCCTCCCCAGTTAGAGGCCTGGAGCATCATAGTAATCAGCCACCTGTACTTTGGGACTACGCAAAATCTGTCTGATGTAAATGTGGTCTTCAAACTAATAGCGGTTAGGAGACGGAAGTATGAAGACCTGTACTTTAATTTGGTTCCAGTGGGTGACTGCAACATCTTCAAAACCTGTATTTCATTCCGACACTGCATGATTGGTCTAAATACTGGGGGTCGTGGGAGAGCATCTTTGCTATACTAACTTTTTTCCTACAGAATACACTAGATCGTAACTGAGAACTCACTGCGTTGGCATTTATTCATCTTGACACTATCTCTTTCACTATACTACTATCCTGAGAGTGGGCCAGATGACGTCACTGTTACGCCCCCTAAATCAACAATAAATAACTAACATCCTGAGAGAAAACACAGATCATTTACTTCCAATTGTCCCCCGGATCCAAAAAAAATCCTCCTACCTGGCATTCAATTTTCTTGTTTTTCCGAAATGCTGATTTTCATACTTTATTTCCCACAATTCTGTTCAAAGCCTAACATGTTAGGTTGTAAGCCTCGACAGATTCTACCTATGAAACCAGGTCAATAGCATAAGACAGACGGCCCTCATTGTTTCCTCCTAACTGACTCCAATCAATCCATTGTATGGCCTTCACCAAATGATCAATATATGAAATAGAACGTAATGGTGAAAGATTACAGCCTTGCTTCACTCCTGTAAGGGTTTGAAATCAAGAACTCATCTTACCATCAGTTCTCACTGCAGTCTGAGTATGTACATAAATACCTTCGGTTGCCTGTAGCAGCTTCACCTCGATACCACAATCCCTCCGAGTGCTCAGAATATTTTACCTTGGTACTTTCTAGTACGCCTTCCCTAGACATGCAAAACACCAAAACAGCTATCAATTCCCCTCGTAGCATTTCTAAATAACGTGGCACATACTGAAGACTGAATCCTGTAATCCCTGTTGAAATCTAAAGCAGCACGCATCTTACTTTGGACCAATGATCGAACTTTCCTTTATAGAATGCCTGAGTAAATTTTGCCTGGAACTCTTATCAAAGAAATAACTTCTACAGAACGTCTTTTCGTACCATTAGGCCACGTAAACGTTTGTTTATCTCCAACGTTTTAAAGAATTGTTCTGATTTCATATTGGAAACAGACTCTCAAAGACTTGTTCTGATCTAAGACTGGGAACAGACTTTCCAAAGGCTTGTTCTGAACTCAGAATGGGATCAGACCTTTAAAAGACTTGTTCTGAACACAGAATGGAAACAGACTTTTCAACGACTTGTTTTGATCTCAGGCTGTGAACAGACTTTTCAACGACTCGTTCTGAACTCAGACTGGAAACAGACATTTCAAAGACTTGTTCTGATCTCAGGCTGGAAACAGACTTTTCAAAGACTTGTTCTGATCTCAGACTGGGAGCAGACTTTTCAACGACTTGTTCTAATCCCAGACTGGAAACAGACTTTTCAAAGACTTGTTCTGATCTCAGACTGGAAACAGACTTTTCAACGACTTGTTCTAATCTCAGACTGGAAACAATCTTTTCAAACATTTGTTCTGATCTCAGATTGGAAACAGACTTTTCAAAGACTTGTTCTGATCTCAGACTGGAAACAGACTTTTCAACGACTTGTTCTAATCTCAGACTGGAAACAATCTTTTCAAACATTTGTTCTGATCTCAGACTGGAAACAGACTTTTCAAAGACTTGTTCTGATCTCAGACTGGAAACAGACTTTTTAACGACTTGTTTTGATCACAGACTGGAAACAGACATTTCAACGACTTGTTCTGATCTCAGACTAGAAACAGACATTTCAACGACTTGTTCTGATCTTAGACAGGAAACATACTTTTCAACGACTTGTTCTGATCTCAGACAGGAAACAGACTTTTCAAAGACTTGTTCTGATCTCAGACTGGAAACAGACTTTTCAACGACTTGTTCTGATCTCAGACTGGAAACAGACTTATCAACGACTTGTTCTGATCTCTGACTGGGAACAGACTTTTCAAAGACTTGTTCTGATCTCAGACTAGGAACAGACTTTTCAACGACTTGTTCTGATCTCAGACTGGGAACAGACTTTTCAACGACTTGTTCTCATCTCAGACTGGATACAGACTTTTCAAAGACTTGTTCTGATCTCAGACTGGGAACAGACTTTTCAAAGACTTGTTCTGATCTCAGACTGGAAACAGACTTTTCAACGACTTGTTCTGATCTCAGACTGGAAACAGACTTATCAACGACTTTTTCTTATCTCTGACTGGGAACAGACTTTTCAAAGACTTGTTCTGATCTCAGACTAGGAACAGACTTTTCAACGACTTGTTCTGATCTCAGACTGGGAACAGACTTTTCAACGACTTGTTCTGATCTCAGACTGGATACCGACTTTTCAAAGACTTGTTCTGATCTCAGACTGGGAACAGACTTTTCAAAGACTTTTTCTGATCTCAGACATGGAACAGACTTTTCAAAGACTTGTTCTGATCTCAGACTGGAAACAGACTTTTCAACGACTTGTTCTGATCTCAGACTGGATACAGACTTTTCAAAGACTTATTCTGATCTCAGACTTGGAACAGACTTTTCAAAGACTTGTTCTGATCTCAGACTGGGAACAGACTTTTCAAAGACTTGTTCTGATCTCAGACTGGAAACAGACTTTGCAAACATTTGTTCTGATCTCTGACTGGAAACAGACTTTACAAACATTTGTTCTGATCTCAGACTGGAAACAGACTTTGCAAACATTTGTTCTGATCTCTGACTGGAAACAGACTTTACAAACATTTGTTCTGATCTCAGACTGGAAACAGACTTTTCAAACATTTTTTTCTGATCTCAGACTGGAAACAGACTTTTCAACGACTTGTTCTGATCTCAGACTGGAAACAGACTTTTCAAACATTTTTTCTGATCTCAGACTGGGAACAGCCTTTTCAAACATTTGTTCTGATTTCAGACTGGAAACAGACTTTCCAAACATTTGTTCTGATCTCAGATTGGGAACAGACTTTTCAAACATTTGTTCTGTTCTCAGACTGGAAACAGACTTTTCAAACATTTGTTCTGATCTCAGATTGGAAACAGACTTTTCAAACATTTGTTCTGATCTCAGACTGGAAACAGACTCTTCAACGACTTGTTCTGATCTCAGACTGGAAACAGATTTTTCAAACATTTGTTCTGATCTCAGACTGGGAACAGACTTTTCAAACATTTGTTCTGATCTCAGACTGGAAACAGACTTTTCAAAGATTTGTTCTGATCTCTGACTGGGAACAGACTTTTCAAGGACTTGTTCTGATCTCAGACTGGGAACAGATTTTTCAGACATCTGTTCTGCTCTCAGAATGTACGGTAAACAGACTTTTCAATGACTTGTTCTGATCTCAGACTGAGAACAGACTTTTCAAACATTTGTTCTGATCTCAGACTGGATACAGACTTTTCAAAAACTTGTTCTGATCTCAGACTGAGAACAGACTTTTAAAAGACTTGTACTGATCTCAGACTGGAAACAGACTTTTCAAAGACTTGTTCTGATCTCAGACTGGGAACAGACTTTTCAAACATTTGTTCTGATCTCAGACTGGCAACAGACTTTTCAAAGACTTGTTCTGATCGTTGACTGGGAACAGACTTTTCAAGGACTTGTTCTGATCTCAGACTGGGAACAGACTTTTCTGACATTTGTTCTGATCTCAGACTGGGAATGGAATTCAGAACACTTCTTTGAAAATGCCAACTGCACTTGATGGTGAAACGTCAGCTATCAATAAACGATTTACATGGCCTAATAACCCAAAATACCGTTCTGGAGAATGCATAACCGGTGCCTTGTGATACTACATCATTATAAAGAAACACCTCTTTTTATTGTAGCAAGATTTTGTTATCTTGCATATAAATAGAAGCGATTTCTTCTTTTGCCCAATCAGAACGTACCTTTCCTAAATCCCAAGCCAACATTCAGATATCCAATGCATCCATTTCATTCCTGCCTTCCCTCTATACTTGACTAAATTTCATCAACCCTTGATGCTTTGAAACATTGTAGTTCATTCACCATCCTGTCTGCTTCCTCAGCCATTAATTTGTTCCCGTCCTCTTTCTCATCCTACATATTCTCAAAATCTGCTACATTGCCATATAAGTTTCCATTTACATTTAGCAAGTTTTACAAGTAATCATTCTATCTCCCCAGTGCTTCATTGTGCCTACAATGAGTCTCTCAAAATTATCCAAATCACTCATTTATCTATTTCTTTCATTTTCAAGATTCTTTATAACACTCCGCTAGGCTTTCCTGCCGCCTGACCTAACGCTTCTAATGTATCTCCAAATTCCTCCCATGACCTATTTTGGACTCTACCTTTATTTATTTGCTTAAATGTTCCTTTCCACTACATTAAATTCTATGTCTGGTGGATTCCTTGTTTGGACCCACTTATGCTTAGTCTATTTTTTGCTTTTACAAACCGAATTCACTACGTCATTTCAGCAGAACCTGCGTGTTTCCTGTCTTTTCTGTCCCCATGAGTGCCTCTACTACTGTAACCCTGTATCCTGACCATTACGGAAGTAGTCAAATAATATTGTTTTATCATTGCAAGAACTATCCACAAAGTGCACATTTACTCCCTCAGGCATTTGATTTATATTTTTGCAGTTTCCCGAGAAGCACAATATGGCACATGCTGTATGATTAAAATACATGCATCTTCTTGGCTCGGAAGCCTAAATGTTATGCCATTGTTGTAGTTCTTGTATCATTTTTCAGGTTGGGACAAAGTGGTCATCAGCCTCGTGTACATGGGTGTGTTTGGCATTTGCCTGACATCTCGTCTCTTTTTAACGAGTGTATCAGTATGTGTTACTAATTACTTTCGGATCTGGGATTGGAATGATTGGAATGAATGCTCCAAAACTCGAGGGTTGCTGCCACCTGGTATTTGCCTGTAGTAAGTGTGGGAAACCTCTGTGTGTATACTACACCGAAGAATGCCATCGTGAGCTCCACCATTCGAACCATAGGTCTCCGAATGCCAGCTGCCCAGTCCTGTGAACCGCTTGGCTACGGAGCTGATACTAACAAGGGGAAATCGTCAACATGAACTTTGCTGTCTCTCTGAAACATGTTGGATTTGTGTCATTTTGGGGGCATGTCTCATCGGGGTTCACGACCCCGAGTACAGAAGAAACGTATTAGTGGGATGTCTGTGCTAGTACGAATATATACTGTAGCTGCGGCATAGTTTGAGAAAAATCCGGCAGTTGTCTTGAGGTAGGTACTACCCCCGTAAATTGAATTATTTAGGGACAAAATGAGAGTATTTTCCGTCCCCATGATAAAATTTAACTAGCAGATATAATTGCTGGAAGTGTGACACGAGAGTGTCGTGTTACAAGCTCGAGACTGTAGGAGAGCCCGATCACGTGATATATTGCACAATGGACGCTTCTAGAAGGCTATTCTTAGCATAGCAACAGCGAGTTTGGAGATTAATATTATAAATATTGTTATAAATTATGCTATTGGATCCCAGCCCAGAGCCAATGAGAACGGGTCTTATTGAAGACGGGATCAACTTTAATTACACAATATGATGAAATTATGCATTTAGGTCCTTAGAAGAAAATTTTCTGCTTTGGTAATGAAGAGAATATTAAGAGAAATTATGTCTGATACTTTAAAAAACCTCAGATCGGTTAATCTACGCAGTAATAAGCATTAGTAATCTACGCGCTAAAATTAAGGTGGGAGATTGATATGGCCGCCAAAAATTCGACTTGGAGAGGGAGATCTAAGGATCGAGGTTCTTATTCCAGCAGACTTTGAAGAGTGATGAAGTGTTTTTAGTGGGTTAACGGAGATCCCAAGGCTTAGTCCAAGTACGATGACTGTCGACTTGTGGAGACGCGAGGATAGCTAGGTGGAGCGTTAGAGATCACCGCACTTCCATTCTACGTGAAGTTGCGAGGAACATTGTATTGATTATATCTCATATATAATTGAGATCTGAAGTTAAATAAGTGTATATACATAAAGGACAGGTCGCTTACTATATATTGTGAAAAGTCGAGCGTTTTACTATTCACCGTTTCAACAATATCAGCCTGTCAAGTTAGATTTCCAAATGTGTTGGAAATAAAGCTGAATATCATTATAAATTGCAACGTGAAGTTGACGAACGCAGTTCAAGTGAACAGTGGCGGAGAACTTTTAATATTGGCGCAACACATAAACATTAACAGAATGACTATTATTATTCTTCAAACATTATCATTTAGCATAATTAACATTGTTGATATGATGAACTAGATAGTCATGCGCCAGAGACATATTCGATAACAGGAGTTAAGATACAACGAAGGAGCTTCGTTAGACAACGTATTCATGAATACAGACGTAGTGTACGGTCCATCTTGTGCATTTTCGTCAGTCTACGAACACTAATATAACATCAATTAGCAATGGAAACATTTCATTCAGTATTTATATGAATATTTCCATAATTATATTCCAATGATGAAGCTGATACATATTTACGACGGAGAATGAAGACTCTACAGAAGAGATTTCTCAAGATGCTAGGGAAAGGTAGCCCAGCAACACAGAAGAATTTGCCAGAAGGATGTCGTTCGAGCCCAGGCGAATGTTGGTGAATTCCAGAGAGAGACGTTTCTTATCTCTGAGGTCGCAGATCCGAGGTTCGAATGCAGATCCATATCAGTGTCTTGTACTGAGGAAACATCTAAAGTATTGTGGGAATACTTACATAGATCTTCAAGTTTTCGTCCAAATAAGGTATTAGTGTATCTCAATTGTTATATAGAGCTTGATTAGTAACATTCTGAGTCAGCGATCTTATTCCATATTTTTCCATATTTTCACATTTCATGTATTTCAGTGCTTTTATGTAGTTTACACTTCAGATGTGTGGTGAGTTTTTATACTTCAAGATTATTTAGAAGATGATTGGATTTCATCTATTTTTCAATTTTATTCTACGGATCAGTTGTGGAACTGACATTAAAACTTTTGTTTGAGGAATCACATTGCCTCATAGTAGACTAGTCGTTTCGACTCTCGAATTTTTATAATTTTATTTAAACCAAGCATTCTGACATTGTGTCATAGCTTCAAATTAAATTCTTATTATATTTAATTTGAGCACTTTAATGTAACAACATATAACTTCAAGAAAAGAAGAAACATCGAATGATATTGTTATATCATTATTGTACATAAACTATCGACGATCTAAGAAATACTAGTCGTTTGATAAGACCGAAGTCTTTATTCCTATGAACATTCTTTGTGTAGAGTGGAAAAACATTACTACATTGACAAATCTTTCTTATTATTTGTAAAGCTAAGAGTTTTGTTCACTTAATATGTTAGAGGAAATACCTTTTGATAAGAGATTATTCAAATATTTGGCTAGGAATTCAAAGCTAGTTCATCCCGGTCAAGATTGAATTCTATCTGACACTATAAATAACATGTGTGTTATTTTATCCTATTTGTGTAACATCACGTCATTTGTGGACATGATATTACAACGATAAACAATTTATAGCTTGACAAGTGAGATGAGACAGGAGTATTATTTTTATTACATGTATTTGCGGCAGACGAGTCAACAGTTAATTATCTTGTTGTGGAGTTAACTTTAGGAGGTTAATCACGACTGTCTAATATCGTTCATTACAATTGAAAGTTTCGTTTGAAGAACCTACGCATGTATAATTGTAGTCCAGTAGCCATGTGCAATGATACTGAGGGACATGCCAGTATTTGAGAGAAGTTCCTACATAAGATGTGTTAATAACAATTAATCCCTTTTGGTTATTTTTAACATAGTAGATGATAATTGTTTATGCCATATATACTGTTATATGAGGATTTGTAGAGTTATGGAGTGCTCAGGCGAGGGAATTCCGCATTTTAAGGAAGTCAAAGTATTGTTGTTCTTTGATTAAAAGACACGCATCATGATCAGAGCCGTTGCATACAAGTAGTCCAGTTCTTGTGAATTAACGATTTAGCTGTGTTAACAGGAGGGTTTCAGCGAAAATGCAACATGAGAAAGATTGTCTACTCACGTCTATAATACAATTATTAAATTTTTTATACCCGAATTTATGTAATTACGTACAGTTTACCTTAATTAGTCGACTGTATTATACCGGTGATATAATGAAACCTATATAAGACGAGGTGTAAGTAGTATATTAAAACTACAGAACGTTAGAGAAGGATGGTTATGTGAAAAACCAGTGTGGGATAAATGATTCTATGTTTTATTTCTTCAATTAATAAATATTTCTACAGGCATCATGAAAATAGCCAGACGGAGATGAGGAAATTTCAAGCTTTGCTGGAGACAGAGGGGACTTACCTGAAGCTGTTTGACAAAAGGCTAAATACTTAGGATTGTGAAAAGAATGACCATAGCTATGATTCAGAAGGACAGGTGGTGGCTGCCTCAAAATAGAAGCGACGCGCAGTGAGACACGGCTCTGGTATGTTCATTGTAATATTCGCGCCTAGAAGAAATATGATGCAGTAACGTGAGTGGCTGATGTACATGATAGACACTCCTACTAGCCAAGGTCTGAATAAAAACCGCCAAGATACTGAAAGTGTGGGAACCAATGAGAGAAGAAAGCTTATTTAGCGCGGCAGGTCTAGCGTGGGCACGCACGGCTAGCATTCACGCGGGAGATCGCCTAGACAACATCTCTACGATCGATTCTAGGATTAATGGGCATATTCTTGACCTGCGCTATTTTTCGAGTTCAGTGATATTTATTTCATTCCCGTATCACTATTATTTTGTGAAATTTTTATCTAGTTTCCCCCTCTATCTACACCTAGGGCTGGTTCATTTATAAGTGGTGTGAAGAGCCAGGACTTTGCATATACTTTGGTTCGTCTGAGGACGGAGGCTGTTATTTTGTGTGTCAGTGAACACAGGCTTTTATACTTTGCGTGTCATGAAGGACACAGAAACTATTATTA
Organism: Meconema thalassinum; assembly: GCA_946902985.2. Classification (NCBI taxonomy): domain Eukaryota; kingdom Metazoa; phylum Arthropoda; class Insecta; order Orthoptera; family Tettigoniidae; genus Meconema; species Meconema thalassinum. The sequence goes on from OX336389.2 coordinate 1,194,633,076, forward strand.
AAAGTGTTAAATTCAGTGTTAGATAGTCACAGTACTATATTTGTAGGGGCAGTATCTTCGATAATTCGCCAACAAACTGTTTTGGGGAAAGAAGTACCCGAACGGCGAATTTAGTAGTCAGACATCAAGTGTATAATAGTTTAATTTCTGAATCAGCACGAGAGATGACATCATTGACCATGGAGGAAGCCTGGAAATATCAAGACTCCGTCAAGATGGTTGAGATGAGATAAGAAGAATCCGGTGGGGAGATGGCCGCGGATGTCCTTTGACGGGTGGCTGACTGAGGATGAGTACATAATAATTCTTATTATTTGATAAATTAACTTATGGTGTATGGGACATATTTTGTGTTGTAAATAATTTGTTTGTGTGATTAACGTAGTCTATTTAGTTTTGGTCTGACACACCTTTTGCATGGAAACAGCTCGCATTTGTTATTTGTAGAAGGTTCTTTTCTTGTTTGTTGTTTTAACTAACGTAGCTATGTAGACGACCGTGTTTGCATATGCTGCGCAATGCGGTTAAAGACGTCTCTCGGAGATATGTTGTGTTTCAGAAGTAGGACTGAAGTAATATAATTATACAGTAGAGTGGAGGGTAATTGATTTCTTTTGTTTTATTATTGATCAGATTCAGTGAAATTATTGCCTTTGGAGCAATGTGATTTGTGACGAAGGGCAGTCAGCTCTATCGTAGGTTTTAATATTTTTTTAAATTGTGGCGAGCTTCTATTCAGCCGGTCTGTGTGAAAACGTATTGTCATTCCCAGATGTGTGTATGTGAGTGTGTGTATTTGTACGTTATTACAAGCGGGAATTTCAGCGTAGACTGATTTCTGGCAGCTTGATGACGAATCCAAATTGTGACCTCGCGAGGGCAATTCTGGATATTTTGATTAATGTCTGACCATAGTGGTTGAGTTTGTTGCTGTTGATCCCTTGAGATAACGGCACAGCTGGTCAGTTATATTTATACACACTGGAGTGGGACGATGGCAGGTGATTGAGGAAGAGGGGAGATGCTTCACAAGACGAACTGAGGGTTGCCAGCCAGGTCATTAGTGGAGAATGCCTGTGTGGCTCAGTAATAACTTGAAATACAGAATTAAGAACTGATCAATGATAAAAATTGTTTTAAATAAATGGGAGTTGCCTACGAATCACGATAATCTCCGAAGCGTTAGCTTAACATGCAGTTTTGTTCATATAAAGTAATGTCAGCCAGTCAGGCTTTTGTTGTTGTTGGTTTATTCCATGTTTATATTCCATTCAGTGACCCGTGAGTCACATGCTACGCTGTATTTCCTTGTTGTGTTGAGCAAGTTGGCCAGTTGGCAGCTCAAAAGTCAAGTGCGTCTGCGCGCTAATGAGGGTCCCGAGAGAGATTCCTGTAAATAGTAGATTTAGTGCGTGTGTCAGCATTACTTTTTTGGGTTTTTATTAATGTCATGTTCCATATCCGTAAACGTTGATTTACGAGATGATTGTTCGTAAGCATCGTGGCTGTTAACCCGTTGTAAACGAACAGTCATCCAAAGTACTCATTCCTCGTAGTTAGTCATTACGCGCACATAAAACCCAAATTGCAAGGTAGTGGAACCAGGATCCACATTTTAAATAAAGGGGAGATCCGTCTGACTCCTCAGATGTGAAAGATATTCTTGTCATGGGAAATTCAGGGAGGATTGTTTTATATTTTATTGTTGTTTATTTCTTTTAGTCATTAAATCATGTTATTATTTTACATATTGTCACCTTTCCATCTAATTTATAGTTTGCTTCCTATGACCCTTACCTCAGTAGAGCATGTTGTTTGGCGAACGTAAACATCACATAGGAACTGAGCGCGACCCCTTGATTAAGATTTCTTACATAAAACACTGCTTTTCTGAAGGGTTCATAGGAGTAAAACTGGCGCGGCCAAGCGTGGGGCGGTTCACTGTGGTGTAACGGCAAAGATTTTGCACATGTCAAAGTAAGCGTAGTTGGGTTTTCTAACTGACGCAACAATGAAGGTGTAATTTGGTTGCTGGTTCGCTGCTGGAACACATTTAAGTGGCGTATTTGAGTAAAACTTACATGCCGCAAGTGCAGGCAGATATGACAGTATTTAATCACCGGGAAGTGATATTTTATTAAAAGTAAGTGAGGCGAAGAGGATACCGCCAAATGTGGGAAATATAAAGTAAAATCAGGAGTTTGCAATGTAAAATACGGTTCACGTTTTTGTCTATTGAATTAAAGTAAAAGGTAATATGTGATACCGGGCGCCCAATGATTAAAATTAAAACTAGATTTGTATAGAAAGTCAAACTCATGAAAGTGTTAGGAGTCTGTAGCCTTAAATGACAATTAATACTTTGTTAATTAGTCAGTGTTAATGTCAGATCAGGATAACAATTTAATGTCTGAATATGTGTTTGGGTTTAAATTAAGTTGAGTAAAATTAGAACTACTCAGAGATGCAATCGACTAGTGGGATTAAATGTAAAAATAAATGAACTGAGTAGGGTAAAGAATTAAATGTGCATTGGATTTTATGTGTGTGTCAAAGGGCATTGCTTTATGCCATTTCCCTAATGTCTCATATAAAGTGTGTAATATGGCAACGGTTGAACAGATTCAAGAAATCATTGAGAGTGCAGCTAGGAGAACACAGGAATTGTTGGACACTAAATTGGCGGAAGAGAGTCAATCATTAAACACACACTTATCTGAACAAATAAACATTAAACTATCAGAACAAAGTCAATCATTAAACAATAGTATGTTAGAACAAAGTGAAGCATTAAACGCTAAATTATCAGAACAGAGTCAATCATTAAATACTAGTATGTTAGAACAAAGTGAAGCATTAAAAGCGAAGTTATCTGAACAAATAAACAATAGTTTGTTAGAACAAAGTGAGTCGATAAACAAATTATCAGAACAAAGGGAATCATTGCGGACACAATTAAATAACAGTAGAATTGAACAGAATGAATATCAGGCGGAACAAGCTAGATTATTAAAGAGTGAAATTAATGACACTATCAATTCACAATTAGAAGCGCAGTACATTAAAAACACGAACCAATTAGCTTCGTTAACCGCAGAGATGAAAGATCACACTAATCAACAGATGGTATTACTGGCCCTAGATGTAAGTAAAAATAATGAAAAGCAATTAGACCAGATTAAGAAAATGGAAAGTATTTTTGATCAAAAACTTGGCATTTTGGATGAAACGGTGTTAGCTAAATTAGAGCAAATTGAAATAGCGTGCACTATGAATACAAGCGAGGTCAAGATAGCTCAGGAGAAGTTAGAAGGACGATTTATGGAGATGGAAAAGAGCGGCAAAGTCATTCAACAACAATTATCAGCGGTAGATGAGAATATATCCGGCATAATTAAAGATATGGACCGTCTCGAGATAAAATCAGCAGAGCAGTGGAAAAGCCTAGAAGCGGATCAGAGTCAATTAAGGAGTACCATCGAAGATAGGCTGAGTCAGATAGAAAGCAATCAGGATGACACAAAAAGCCAGATAGAAGAGAAAGTAAGCACGATTAAAGAGCAGATAAGAAAGGATTGGAAAAAAATGAATATCGATTCTAAAGAGGAAAGATCCACCATTCTTAAAACAGTAGGCGAAAATCACACTCGTATTCAAGCCTTAGAGCAAGAAATAAAGAGCAAGCTTAAAGAACAGACGGACAGGATCATTAAAGCCGAACTCAGGTCATTAGAGCAATCATCGATATTTAGAACGGGACCATTGAAAGACAAGCAGGATGACTCAAATAGCCCCGAGGGAAGCACAGCAGGAAGTCAGACTCAAGCGGAGAGCCCATTAACAACAAACACGGACGGGTTTCGCAAGAATATCGATAGGAGCTCAACGCCACAAGACGGTCATCAGCCTACTCAACTTATCCAAGTAATTCGCTCAAGTGATTATAAACCACAGAAATACACGGAAAATTCAGGGGTAACACCTAAAGCTTTTATTAAAGAAATTGAAGACCATTTCAATGACACTGGGGTACCTGAAGCACGTAGATTGAGGATGATGGAGAGATTTTTATCAGGAAATGTCCTTACATGGTTTTTAAGCTTCAAATATACGTTTGGAACCATGGCGGATTTCAGATTAGCGTTTCTGCGCAAATACTGGTCGCCCGCGATACAACAGAGTCTAAGGATGGAGCTTTATTCTAGAAAGTACCAGACCACCCAGCAAACAATATACTCAGATTTCTTTAACATGCAAATGTTAAAATTTCGCGACCTTGATTACCCTTTAAATGAAGCGGATCTAGTGATGACAATAGCCCGGCAATTGCCAGTCAACGTCCAACAAGTACTAGTTGCAGCGAACGTTAGTACGGCCATACATGCAGAGCAGATATTACGCCAGATAGATGAGACTACGTCTCATAATCATTATAGAGGAGGAAGACAGCTGGAGTTAGTCAATGCGACAGAGGTCATAAAACCTAAGCAGGCAAACACTAAAACGCAGGGCACTAATACAAGCACTTCCACACCTAGGCGAAACCAGGAAGAAGGAGAAAACAGATCATACCAGCGTAACGAAAATAATTACAATAATAGATCATATCAAGTCAACAATAGGTACCAACAGAGAGGATATCAACATTGGCGTGAAAATCGAAGAAATGAGAGGCCTTATGGAAGATACGGTGATTACAATGCTAATCAAAGATGGAAAGGAAGAAGAGACCAAAATCAAGGAGAGCCACGTAATTATCGAAATGACTGGGATGATAGGCACGCTCAATCACAAAATTATCTAGAGGAATTACACGCTAGTCAAGGTGGAGAGCTAGGAAGATGGGAAAAAGCCATTGGGAACATGAAGAATCCTGATACACATACTGAGGAAGCTGGAAGTCTACTGAGACAAGAGGAATATCAAGGGCATCGGCGACAAACGGATGATGGGAGTCGCACCGGAGCTTAAAAAAATGCTAAATTTTGATAAAGAAGACAGCCTACAAACGCAACAGTCGGAAGTTGAAGAGGGATGGATAGTAGCGAACATACAAGAATGGATTGCTTTACCAGAAGACTGCCTGGAGGAGACGGTGAAACCACGGAACGATGAAATTAGGCAGCTACCCATTATTTACGCGAGGATTGGTGGAATTAATATAAGATGTTTATTGGATACGGGGTCACAAATCAGTCTGGTATCGGAGGCCTTGGTTCGAGAGTTGGGACGGAGTCAAAACATTCCTGTAATTCCCGTACCACAGCTCAAAGTGAGGGGTGTTATACCTGAACGCACCGTCACTTGTAAACGTCAGGCATACTTAGAGCTGAACATATTGGAACATACTTTTGGGCAAACATTCATTATCATGGCAAAGATGAATTTCAATATAATTCTTGGTGCAAATTTTATTTGTGACTATCAAGCAGTGATAGATTTGCACAAGAATACTGTCAGTTTTAGAGAGTATGATCAGCTGAAGAATGTGGGATTGCATATGGATGAAATCACCACCGGAAGAGATGTAAATTCTTGGGCATTGGAAGCAATATCGGAAGAGACGGAAGAGGAGGTACGAAAGGCAGAAGATAACATCATAGAAGGAGCTGTTGTGGAACTAGATGAGGAGAGTGAATCCCAGGAGATATGGTCTTTATTAACGGAAGGAGACGACAGTGAGGCACAATTTGAAGAGTTACTACAGGAGCGGCTAAATGACATTCAACTTGGGGGTGAACACAGAAAGCAATTGGAAGAGATATTAAGGAAGCACAAAACAGTATTTGATACAGTACCTGGGAAAATATTAAATTTCAAATATTCAATGCAAGTCGAGGATTGGTCACCGTTCAAAAGTAGGTTGTATCCAATTCCTGAAAAATATCGTTGTCAAGTCAAGGTCATTATAGACGAGATGTTACAAGCTGGAGTGATAAGGAAGACACCTACACCTTATCTAAATGCGATTTTGGCAGTCACAAAACCAAATGGATCTATTAGACTTTGTTTAGATGCCAGAAATCTTAACACGAGACTCATTTTTCCTGAGTATGACAGAGCGCCAATTATCAGAGACGTATTAAAAGGCTTTAAAAACAAAAGCATTTATTCATCAGTTGACTTGACGTCCAGTTTCCACCATATTGAATTGGATGAGAAGTCACAGCTTCTAACTGGCTTCTTATTCGATAACCAAACGTTTTGCTTCGTTCGAATGCCCTTTGGAGTCAAAACAGCGGGCTGTGCCTTAATCCGAGCCCTGGACCGGAATCTAACCGAGGAAGTTAAGGAGATGACGGTACTCTACATTGATGACATTTTGCTGGCATCCGACAACATTGAAACTCACATGAAAAATTTAGATAAAGTATTAGGCAACCTGAATGCATCAAATTTCAAAGCAAACCTGAAGAAATCGCATTTCTTCAAGAGCGAGATCTTATATTTGGGTCACATCATTGACAAGGAGGGAGTGAAGCCAAATCCCGCTAAGATCGAAGCGATAAAGAATTTCCCTACACCAACGAGAGTCAAGCACATTCGGGCTTTCTTAGGCGTAACGGGATTCTTTAAGGAAAACTGTCCAGGTTATACGGAGACTGTAGCTCCTATGCAGGAAATGCTAAAGAAGAATAATAAATGGTTATGGAATGCGGAGTGTGAGAAAGCATTCCAAGCAACAAAACAGCTATTGGAAAACTGCATTAAATTAGGATATCCAGAATTCAAGCACAAATTTATAATCCAAGCGGATGCTTCAATGGTGGGTATAGGTGCTATGCTTTACCAAGAGGATCCAGCTAACCTGCAGCATAAAACATATTTGGCATTTGTCAGCCGAAAATTGCGTAAGCACGAGCGCAATTATACTGTAACGGAACTAGAGCTGTTGGCCATACTTCATGCGCTACAACAATGGAAACGAATAATTTACGGCTACCCTATTGTTGTCAGGACTGATCACAAGGCACTAACATTCTTGTTTAAGACGTCGATGGCAAGCGAACGTGTGACACGTTGGTCTATATATATTCAGCAGTTTAGCATTGGGATTGAACATTGCCCAGGGAAGATGAACGTGATTCCGGATGCACTCAGCAGGAACCCAGAGCCTGATAATGAAGAAACAGCGATGGAACAACCCTTGGAGTTAACACCGAAGGACCGGGAATTCTTGGAGGAGTTACGTGAGATACAGCGAGAACAAGAAGCGGAACCATGGATGATGCTATTAATTCAATACTTCAGAAAGCAACTACCTACAGGAACACCTGCATTTCGAGAAGCGAAAGCCAAAGAAGGAAGATATGTTTATGTCAACAATTTGCTGCACAAATGGGTAGATAATGACCACACCAAGTTACGCATATTAGTACCTGCTTCGTTACAGCGAGGACTGACATGGCATACGCACGAAAGTTACGGTCACGTGGGCGTAGACAAGTGCGAAGCGACGATAGGGGAGACATTTACATGGCCACGTATGAGAACAACTATATGTGACGTCATTACGACTTGTGATCCTTGTCAGAGGACAAAGCCAAATAATTATATAATGAGGCAGTATCCTAGACCATTGCTACCTCAGAAACCATGCGAGCTACTGGCACTCGACTGTTTCGGTCCAATCCCGAAGGGAAGGCGAGGTTGCCGACACTTACTAGTATGCATTGATGTATTTTCTAAGTATGTCGTATTATGCCCCATTCAGAAAACTACTTCAAAACAGGTACTCAGTCGTATTCGGAACAGAGTTATTCCAATCCTTGGAAAACCAGAATTTATATTATCAGATCATGGCAGTTATTTCACAAGCGCCGAATTCAAGAAAGGTATGGAGGACATGGGTATAAAACACATTTTAAGCAGTATCCGACATGCTCAAGCAAATCCAAGTGAGAGAGCAATTAAGTGTGTAACATCATATTTGAGAATCTTCATTCCAAATGAACATCACAGATGGGTGGACAAAATCAAGGATGTAGAGACATGCATGAATTCTACCAGGCACGAGTGAACAGGACAGATCCCTATGGTCCTACACAAAAACGAGTATCCAGTGAGAACATGGAAAAGCATCATTAACTGCCCACAAGATCCAATGATAGCACCTGACTTGCGAATTGAGAGGACGAGAGCCTACATGAGGAAACAAGCAGACCGCAGATTACGGCGAGTAAGAAATAAGAGGTTTCACAGTGATCTTGAAATCAACCAGCTCGTTTTGGTGAAACGACCCGCTACATCGGACCCAGAGAAGAAAATCTTCAGCAAATTCTGCGAAAAGTTCATAGGACCCTATTCTATTGTCAGGAACCTTGGAAATAATGCTTACAGGGTGAAAGAGTTAAGCACTGGAACAATGTCGGTCTACAACGCAGCCAACCTAAAAAAGTATCGTAGAAGCGAACCATGGGAGCGCCGAAATAATGATGCAGTTTGAATATATGGACGTCCTACTATCAACAAAGTGAACGGGGAGCAGTTGAGTACGGCACGTGAACAAGGAAGTAGAGTTGGTGTTGACAAACATTAACGAGACGAGCAGAGTGTTGCCTCAGGCATCAGCGGGTCATGCAAGCAGACTGAGAGGGGAGAGACAAGCAGGATGTGAAACGAGTAAATGCCATTCAAGACAGGAGCGACTAGACCAAGTAATAGAAAAGGGGTGATTCTGAAATAAAACAATTGGCCTACGGAAGTCTTTTAAAATTGTCGACTTTATTCCTAAGTTCGAAATTTTGTGAGTGGGAGAGTTGTGAACCCTTTATCCTCTGTGGGATAAATGATTCTATGTTTTATTTCTTCAATTAATAAATATTTCTACAGGCATCATGAAAATAGCCAGACGGAGATGAGGAAATTTCAAGCTTTGCTGGAGACAGAGGGGACATACCTGAAGCTGTTTGACAAAAGGCTAAATACTTAGGATTGTGAAAAGAATGACCATAGCTATGATTCAGAAGGACAGGTGGTGGCTGCCTCAAAATAGAAGCGACGCGCAGTGAGACACGGCTCTGGTATGTTCATTGTAATATTCGCGCCTAGAAGAAATATGATGCAGTAACGTGAGTGGCTAATGTACATGCTAGACACTCCTACTAGCCAAGGTCTGAATAAAAACCGCCAAGATACTGAAAGTGTGGGAACCAATGAGAGAAGAATGCTTATTTAGCGCGGCAGGTCTAGCGTGGGCACGCACGGCTAGCATTCACGCGGGAGATTGCCTAGACAACATCTCTACGATCGATTCTAGGATTAATGGGCATATTCTTGACCTGCGCTATTTTTCGAGTTCAGTGATATTTATTTCATTCCCGTATCACTATTATTTTGTGAAATTTTTATCTAGTTTCCCCCTCTATCTACACCTAGGGCTGGTTCATTTATAAGTGGTGTGAAGAGCCAGGACTTTGCATATACTTTGGTTCGTCTGAGGACGGAGGCTGTTATTTTGTGTGTCAGTGAACACAGGCTTTTATACTTTGCGTGTCATGAAGGACACAGAAACTATTATTAAAAGTGTTAAATTCAGTGTTAGATAGTCACAGTACTATATTTGTAGGGGCAGTATCTTCGATAATTCGCCAACAAACTGTTTTGGGGAAAGAAGTACCCGAACGGCGAATTTAGTAGTCAGACATCAAGTGTATAATAGTTTAATTTCTGAATCAGCACGAGAGATGACATCATTGACCATGGAGGAAGCCTGGAAATATCAAGACTCCGTCAAGATGGTTGAGATGAGATAAGAAGAATCCGGTGGGGAGATGGCCGCGGATGTCCTTTGACGGGTGGCTGACTGAGGATGAGTAAATAATAATTCTTATTATTTGATAAATTAACTTATGGTGTATGGGACATATTTTTTGTTGTAAATAATTTGCTTGTGTGATTAACGTAGTCTATTTAGTTTTGGTCTGACACACCTTTTGCATGGAAACAGCTCGCATTTGTTATTTGTAGAAGGTTCTTTTCTTGTTTGTTGTTTTAACTAACGTAGCTATGTAGACGACCGTGTTTGCATATGCTGCGCAATGCGGTTAAAGACGTCTCTCGGAGATATGTTGTGTTTCAGAAGTAGGACTGAAGTAATATAATTATACAGTAGATTGGAGGGTAATTGATTTCTTTTGTTTTATTATTGATCAGATTCAGTGAAATTATTGCCTTTGGAGCAATGTGATTTGTGACGAAGGGCAGTCAGCTCTATCGTAGGTTTTAATATTTTTTTAAATTGTGGCGAGCTTCTATTCAGCCGGTCTGTGTGAAAACGTATTGTCATTCCCAGATGTGTGTATGTGAGTGTGTGTATTTTTACGTTATTACAAGTGGGAATTTCAGCGTAGACTGATTTCTGGCAGCTTGAAGACGAATCGATATTGTGACCTCGCGAGGGCAATTCTGGATATTTTGATTAATGTCTGACCATAGTGGTTGAGTTTGTTGCTGTTGATCCCTTGAGATAACGGCACAGCTGGTCAGTTATATTTATACACACTGGAGTGGGACGATGGCAGGTGATTGAGGAAGAGGGGAGATGCTTCACAAGACGAACTGAGGGTTGCCAGCCAGGTCATTAGTGGAGAATGCCTGTGTGGCTCAGTAATAACTTGAAATACAGAATTAAGAACTGATCAATGATAAAAATTGTTTTAAATAAATGGGAGTTGCCTACGAATCACGATAATCTCCGAAGCGTTAGCTTAACATGCAGTTTTGTTCATATAAAGTAATGTCAGCCAGTCAGGCTTTTGTTGTTGTTGGTTTATTCCATGTTTATATTCCATTCAGTGACCCGTGAGTCACATGCTACGCTGTATTTCCTTGTTGTGTTGAGCAAGTTGGCCAGTTGGCAGCTCAAAAGTCAAGTGCGTCTGCGCGCTAATGAGGGTCCCGAGAGAGATTCCTGTAAATAGTAGATTTAGTGCGTGTGTCAGCATTACTTTTTTGGGTTTTTATTAATGTCATGTTCCATATCCGTAAACGTTGATTTACGAGATGATTGTTCGTAAGCATCGTGGCTGTTAACCCGTTGTAAACGAACAGTCATCCAAAGTACTCATTCCTCGTAGTTAGTCATTACGCGCACATAAAACCCAAATTGCAAGGTAGTGGAACCAGGATCCACATTTTAAATAAAGGGGAGATCCGTCTGACTCCTCAGATGTGAAAGATATTCTTGTCATGGGAAATTCAGGGAGGATTGTTTTATATTTTATTGTTGTTTATTTCTTTTTATGCACTATTAGTCATTAAATCATGTTATTATTTTACATCTTGTCACCTTTCCTTCTAATTTATAGTTTGCTTCCTATGACCCTTACCTCAGTAGAGCATGTTGTTTGGCGAACGTAAACATCACATAGGAACTGAGCGCGACCCCTTGATTAAGATTTCTTACATAAAACACTGCTTTTCTGAAGGGTTCAATATTGAGTTAAGAATTATATTGTAAACGAGAAGTTAGAATCTCGAAAGTGTCGCCTTAGCAACACTAGATAATGGATATTATTATAAACATATTACATGTAAACATTTTTGTGGAAATGATTTAATTAGTTAAATAATTTAATAGGATTTATTAATCAATTGTTTTGGAATAGTGTGTATTTTATGAGCGGATGTTTTTGGTGTGAATGATTATTCATTGTTAAGAGCAAATGTGGAACCGTATTGGTCTAGAACAATGACGAAGTGCGAATGAAAGAGTGTATAAACATTTTAGAATGATTGTTTAAGAAACAAAGTAGTTATGTGAACTTTTGTTAGATCTAAATGTTAATTTTTACGTGTTTTATAAATGCACACACAAGCAGTCTCTGTGGACTAGCGAGAATTATTCACCGTTAGCATTGGAGAGCGATGACATAATATAAACAGGTGTAGACTCACAGCCTTGTATTTATTGTATAAACCAGTTTCGAGTTCGGCGTGGTGCCGATATTTCATTGATGAAACCAAGTTTCTGCACGTGCGTTCTACAACGCAGGTTTGTGAATGAAACCACGGGTCTGGACTGCCATTAACACACTTCATTAAACGTTTTTATTTTTACGCATTGTAGGCCTAGAACAAGCCAAGATTTTATACTCATAATTTTTAATACAGCATTGTAGTAAGATGTAGATTTGAAATGAGGTGTGAATGATTGCGTGTTTTTAATTTTAATGTCTATTGTTAAATTAATTTATGATTATTTTGTTTATACTAGATTAGTTTACCCCTTTTGTTAATAAATTTGTTCAAATTGTTTTCCATTGTTGTTGGAGTGTGATTCATTTTAAATATAAGGAGCAGAGTATTGTGGATGTAGTGTAGGCGAAGCTGAAGTCCCAGTCCCCGAGGTAAGTAAAGGTGAGTGCCCAGTGTAGTTGGTTGTTGATCCACAATATTCTTGTAACTGCTGTCTGTAAATCCCTAAAGACCATGTTGGAAGCGATTTCTAATGTAGTATTTGCCGGAGCAGTTAGAAATAGGCAATCCAGCGGGGGCAATGGATATTCCAACAGGATCCTTTCCGGATTATCGGGTACAGTAGGAATGGTGCCCTATAAACTTTGGGGTTACGAAATTAGCTTCGTAGTGTCTCTAAAGAAAGTTTGTCTGAACATTTCTAGTGAAAGAAATAATTGCCAGACTTGTGGGATGTCTTATCCATTTCGGATAGATGTGAGTGTAATTATAGAGGCTTAATTTAAATTAATATTAGGAAGGTTACACTCAGATGAAGATCTGATCCTAGAAACCTGAGAGAGGTGTAGTAGGTAGACAGTTTCGAATAACGACCTACGATCTGAATATCTATTTTATTTCACCGGTACATGACGATTGCTAAGGTCATGTTAATAATAAAGCTAACTTGTTTTAAGATTGTAATGGTAGATTTTTCTTTGTGGTAGTATATTTAATGTGAATCACAGGAGAACAAATATTTTGAGTGAGTTTATACAACATAGGGTGTGCTTTAAATTAATGCTAAGGTAATCTTAAGTTACTTTTAGACATTAATGTGCTCAAAATATATATGGAATAGGACGTTGCTCAGATGTTGTTATTTTGCTCTGTTATTGTTTATGTCTCTACAGCATTATATAAAGGGTTATTGTAATGGCAAGTGAGGATGTGAAGAGGATGTGGGAGGAGATGCATGTGAATCTGCAAGAAAGTATGCAGAGCAGTTTGAATGTTGTTGAAGGTAAGATAAAGGAGAATTTATCTGCGAATATGGTAGATATGCAAGGTAAATTTCAGGAAGCCAAGCAGGACCTCGAACACCTGAAGCGGGAACGAAAGGAGGACCTTAACACAGTGATTGTTAAAGTTGTTGATTCTCTTACAGATAAAGTCGCTGAAAGTGTCAAAGAGAGTTTCAAAACTGAAATTCAGGAAGTTCAGACTTCTTTAGAGGGTTTGCATACTAGTGCTTCTAAAATGGTTGCAAATGTCACGCGATTGCAGGCCAGCTCAAAGCAGATACAAGATGATGTACGTGGTGTACGAACAGAGGTCAGTACTGTCCAAAGCAAAGTAGACTCAGTACAAGCGGATGTGTCTAATGTCAGTCCGATGTTAGTAATGTTATGTCAGATGTATCCCATGTTCAAAGTAAAGTAGATACAGTCCAATCCAAAGTAGACATAGTACAGTCCGATATTGGTAATGTGAGGTTAGAGGTATCCAATGTCCAAGCCGATGTCACCAATGTTCAGGTTGACATAAATAATATGCAGTCAGATGTCACTGATGTAGAGTCTGACATAGGTAAAATACAGACAGAAGTTAATACGGTATTTGTAGATGTATCAATTGTCCAAATGGACATTAATAAGATTAGACAAGAGGTAGAGGCGTCTAAAGAACAATGTACACAGAATATAACTGCTTTAACGACACGTTTTGTTAACGATGCGATAAAAACTACAGCTTCTCTGGTCGAATTAAAAGGTAACGTAGAAACTTTACGAATACAGGTTACTGACCATAATAAAATTCTTAAGGCAGATATTGAGGAGGATATAGCTGAAATGTTAAAAGCTAATGTAGTTGTATGGAAAGACGATTGGAACAGATCTAGCGGGGAACATGTTAAGCAAATCCAAGATAACATAGAAAAGAAATTAGCCAGTACCCAAGTAGAAATTAATCGAGAGGTTATTGAAGTAAGAACAGATCTAGGTAAAAGGATTGATACTCTCACTGAAAATCAAGTAGAAGATAGAACTCAATCTAGTCAGGATGTGCAGGCTTTGAAAGAATCGTAAGAAAGTAAAACTAAAACGATAGAGGAACGATTAAACAAGGTTGTCACTAACGTTAATGCCATGAGTGAAGAGAAAACTAAAGAAATAGAAGAATACGTATCAAAGAAGTTACAAAATCTTAATCTAGGAGATGTTGCCAAGCTTGAGACGTATAAGGATGATTTAAAGACCGAAGTAGGCCATCAGCTGAAGAAGATTATCGCTGAGATAGAAGAAAAGGAAAGGGGGAAGATAGATTTTGAAGATTCGAGGAATCTGACAAGAAGAAATAGCCTAGAAGAGGAAGTAAGGGAAATCAGGCCGCAAGAAAAATTATTCAGGTTTACAGAGGGTTTAGAGGAGAGGAGTAAAGAGCCCGAAAGTTACAATAGAGATTTTCGACAAAACCTTCAGGATTCATATCCGAGAAACGTGACGGTCATAAGGATCTTTGAAGACAAACCGCGCAAGTTCAGCAACCTAGATAGTTTCACACCGATAGAGTACATCAGAAATCTCAAAGATTACTTTATCGAAGCTCATATTCCAAGAGAGAGGGAAATGAAGATCGTAGAACGCTATTTATCAGATGGGCCCCCTGAATGGTACAGCGCCTTCAGATATACCTTCATGTACTTCGATGAATTCGCAGAAGCACTAATAAAGCGCTTTTTGTCTATTGAATCACAAAACTCCCTACGCGCAGAAGTATACTCACGGAAATATTCAGGAATTCTTCTTACACGCTACGCAAACTTCTTCACGAGTCAGTTAGCCAGACTCAGATTTCTTCAACCCCCGTTATCTACAGCTCAGTTGATAGACGCGATAGCCAGGATGCTCCCTGTTGAAGTCAGACGTCTAATTATCTCGTCAGGGATCAACGATGTAGCAAGTATGGACGAATTGCTCAGAAAACTCGATTACACGAGCCCTATGCCAAACGTTGTTGCGAAGAACCAAAGGCAAGAGTACAAAGATATTAACACAGTATATCTTGACCAAACACAACAGACAGACAATCCGAAAGAACCAGAAAAGGGAAATATTGGTCCTGAAAGGAATAATTATTTCCGGCATCATACACCAGAACCCAGATACAGGAGATTCCGTGGCGGTCGTCCATACCAGCAACAGCAAGGACGTAATAACGATAATAGCAATGGCAACCGTAGAAATGGTTATTATCACAACAATAATAACTACCGATACAATAATAATGGTTATTATAACAGGAATAACAATAGGAATAACCAGAACGATAATCGTAACAGAAACTCCCAAGATGAAATTATGACGAAGGAGAAGTATGATGAACGTCATAAGGAAGGACAAGATTATCTTAAAGATTTATGAGACAAGGAAAATGGGAATGGTGATAAAAAGGATTTGAGTGTTGATTCCAAACCAAACACCAGTAAAGGAGAAGGTAATGGAAATGGTTCTCATAGACGATATGGAGAGACCATTTATGTTGACCAAAAGAAGTAGAAGAGAGAAGAGGATATACTGCTACACAGAACCAAGAAAAGAAGAAGAAAAAGAAGACGTTGAAGAACCAAGAAAGAAGAAGAAGACGTTGAAGAAGAGAAGAATAGAAGAAGAGGAACGGGTCAGATGAAGATAATGGCAATAGAACCAAGAAGAAAGAGCGTTTCGCATAACTAATGCTTATCGGAATAACTTTTATGAGTTGTTTGATGATGAAAATAACGTTATTCTAGGAAAATTCAACGCTAAAAATTTGAAAAAGTATCATAAGAAAATTGGCTAAAATTATTCAATATACAAGTTCAAGTGACATATCAAAAGTCTTGAATTAGAATGATTAAAAACAATTTGCAACTGTTTTTAACTTGAGATGACAGAGGAATGCCCCCGTAAATTGAATTATTTAGTGACAAAATGAGAGTATTTTCCGTCCCCATGATATAATTTAACTAGCAAATATAATTTCTGGAAGTGTGACACGAGAGTGTCGTGTTACAAGCTCGAGACTGTGGGAGAGCCCGATCACGTGATATATTGCACAATGGACGCTTCTAGAAGGCTATTCTTAGCATAGCAACAGCGAGTTTGGAGATTAATATTATAAATATTGTTATAAATTATGCTATTGGATCCCAGCCCAGAGCCAATGAGAACAGGTCTTATTGAAGACGGGATCAACTTTAATTACACAATATGATGAAATTATGCATTTAGGCCCTTAGAAGAAAATTTTCTGCATTGGTAATGAAGAGAATATTAAGAGAAATTATGTCTGATACTTTAAAAACCTCAGATCGGTTAATCTGTGCAGTAATAAGCATTAGTAATTTACGCGCTAAAATTATGGTGGGAGATTGATATGGCCGCAAAAAATTCGAATTGGAGAGGGAGATCCAAGGATTGAGGTTCTTATTCCAGCAGACTTTGAAGAGTGAAGAAGTGTTTTTACTGGGTTAACGGAGATGCCAAGGCTTAGTCCGAGTGCGACGACTGTCGACTTGTGGAGACGCGAGGATAGCTAGGTGGAGTGTTAGAGATCACCGCACTTCCATTCTACGTGAAGTTGCGAGGAACATTGTATTGATTATATCTCACATATAATTGAGATCTGAAGTTAAATAAGAGTATATATATATAAAGGACAGGTCGCTTACTATATATTGTGAAAAGTCGAGCGTTTTACTATTCACCGTTTATATTGTAACCGAGAAGTTAGAATCTCGAAAGTGTCGCGTTAGCAACACTAGATAATGGATATTATGATAAACATATTCTATGTAAATATTTTTGTGGAAATGATTTAATTAGTTAAACAATTTAATAGGATTTATCAATCAATTGTTTTGGAATAGAGTGTGTTTATGAGCGGATGTTTTGGGAATGAATGATTGTTTATTGTTAAGAGCATATGTGGAACCGTTTTGTCTAGAACTATCCGGAGTGCGAATGAAAGAATGTATAATTTTTTTTAGAAAGATTGGTTAAGAAACAGAGCAGTTATATGAACTTTTGTAAGATCTAAATGTTAATTTTTACGTGTTTTATAAATGCACACATGCAGCCTCTGTGGGCTAGCAAGCATGATTCACCGTTTGCTCTGGGGAGCGACGACATAATATTTAAGCAGGTGTAGACTCACAGCCTTCTGGTTATTGTATAAACCAGTTTCGAGTTCGGCGTGGTGCCGATATTTCATTGATGAAACCAAGTTTCTGCACGTGCGTTCTACAACGCAGGTTTGTGAATGAAACCACGGGTCTGGACTGCCATTAACACACTTCATTAAACGTTTTTATTTTTACGCATTGTAGGCCTAGAACAAGCCAAGATTTTATACTCATAATTTTTAATACAGCATTGTAGTAAGATGTAGATTTGAAATGAGGTGTGAATGATTGCGTGTTTTTAATTTTAATGTCTATTGTTAAATTAATTTATGATTATTTTGTTTATACTAGATTAGTTTACCCCTTTTGTTAATAAATTTGTTCAAATTGTTTTCCATTGTTGTTGGAGTGTGATTCATTTTAAATATAAGGAGCAGAGTATTGTGGATGTAGTGTGGGCGAAGCTGAAGTCCCAGTCCCCGAGGTAAGTAAAGGTGAGTGCCCCGTGTAGTTGGTTGTTGATCCACAATATTCTTGTAACTGCTGTCTGTAAATCCCTAAAGACCATGTTGGAAGCGATTTCTAATGTAGTATTTGCCGGAGCAGTTAGAAATAGGCAATCCAGCGGGGGCAATGGATATTCCAACAGGATCATTTCCGGATTATCGGGTACAGTACCACCCCAGCATTTCTTAGATTTGAAGTGGAAACTCTAGGGAAACCACTTTTATGATGGCTGAGAGTGTCAATCAAAGCGATTCTTCCATACCAGGCTGAGAGAATCATATTCTGTTCTTCGTACTGCGCCCCGTGAATTGAATTATTCAGGGACAAAATGAGAGTATTTTCCGTCCCCATGATAAAATTTAACTAGCAAATATAATTTCTGGAAGTGTGACACAAGAGGGTCGTTTTACAAGCTCGACGCTGTGGGAGAGCCCGATCACGTGATAGATTGCACAATGGACGCTTCTAGAAGGCTATTCTTAGCATAGCAACAGCGAGTTTGGAAATTAATATTATAAATATTGTTATAAATTATGCTATTGGATCCCAGTCCAGAGCCAATGAGGAGAGGTCTTATTGAAGATGGGATCAACTTTAATTACACAACATGATGAAATTATGCATTTAGGCCCTTAGAAGAAGATTTTCTTATTTGATAATGAAGAGAATATTAAGAGAAATTATGTCCGATACTTTAAAAACCGCAGATCGGTTAATCTACGCAGTAATAAGCATTAGTAATCTACGCGCTAAAATTATGGTGGGAGATTGATATGGCCGCCAAAAATTCGACTTGGAGGGGGAGATCCAAGGATCGAGGTTCTTATTCCAGCAGACTTTGAAGAGTGAGGAAGTGATTTTACTGGGTTAACGGAGATCCCAAAGCTTAGTCCGAGTGCGACGATTGTCGACTTGTGAAGACGCGAGGATAGCTAGGTGGAGCGTTAGAGATCACCGCGCTTCCATTCTGTGTGAAGTTGCGAGGAACATATTAGTGATTATATCTCTTATAATATTGAGATTTGAAGTTAAATAAGTGATCATTTATCAAGAACAGTTCGCCTACTATATATTGCGAAAAGTCGAGCGCTTAAATATTCACCGTTTCGACAATATCAGCCTGCCTAATTACATTTCCAAATGTGTTGGAAACAGAGCTGAAGATCATTATAAATTGCAACGTGAAGTTGGCAAACGCAGTTCAAGTGAACAGTGGCGGAGAACTTCAGTATTGGCGCAACACATAAACATTAACAGAATGACTATTATTATTTTTCAAACATTATCATTCAACTTAATTAATATTGTTGATATGATGAACTAAACAGTCATGCGCCAGAGACATATTCAATAGCAGAAGTTAAGATACAACAATGGAACTTCGTTAGACAACGTATTCTTGAATACAGACGTAGTGTACAGTCCATCTTGTGCATTTTCGTCAGTCTACGAATACTAATATAACATCAGTTAGCAATGGAAACATTTCATTCACTATATGAATATTTCCATAATTGTATTCCAATGATGAGGCCGATACATATTTACGACGGAGAATGGAGACAGTACAGAAGAGATTTGTCAAGATGCTAGGGAAGGTAGCCCAGCAACCCAGAAGAATTTGCCAGGAGGATGTCGTTCGAGCCCAGTCGAATGTTGGTGAATTCCGGAGAGAGACGTTTCTTATCTCTGAGGTCGCAGATCCAAGGTTCGAATGCAGATCCATATCAGTGTCTTGTACTGAGGAAACATCTAAAGTATTGTGGCAATACTTCAAGTTTTCGTCTAAATAAGGTATTAGTGTATCTCAATAGTTATATATAGAGAGCTTGATTAGTGACATTCTGAGCAGCGATTTTATTCCATATTTCCAGCAATCTTATTCCATATGTTCAGCGATTTTATTCCATATTTCCAGCAATCTTATTCCATATGTTCGGCGAGTTTATTACATATTTCTATGTTCCCACATTTCATGTATTTCAGTCCTTTTATGTATTTTACACTTCGGATGTGTGTTGAGATTTTTATACTGCAAGATTATTTAGAAGATGATTGCATTTCATCTATTTTTCAATTTTATTCTACGGATCAGTTGTGGAACTGACATTAAAAATTTTGGTTGAGGAACCATATTGCCTCATAGGAGACTAGTCGTTTCCACTCTCGAATTTTAATAATTTCATTTAACCAAGAATTCTGACATTGTGTCATAGCTTCAAATTAAATCCTTATTAAATTTAATTTGAACACTTTAATGTAACATCATATTACTTCAAGAATAGAAGAAACATCGAATGATATTGTTATATCATTATTGTACATAAACTGTCGACGATCTAAGAAATACTAGTCGTTTGATAAGACCAAAGTCTTTATTCCTATGAACATTCTTTGTGTAGAGTGGAAAAACATTACTACATTGACAAACCTTTCTTATTATCTGTAAAGCTAAGAGCTTTGTTCATTTAATATGTTAGAGGAAATTTCCTTTTGATAGAAGATTATTCAAATCTTTGGCTAGGAATTCAAAGCTAGTTTATCCCGGTCAGGATTGAATTCTATCTGACACTATAAATAACATGTGTGTTATTTCATTCTATTTGTGTAACATCAAGTCATTTTGTGGACATGATATTACAACGATAAACAATTTATAGCTTGACAAGTGAGATGAAACAGGAGTATTATTTTTATCACATGTATTTGCGACAGACGAGTTAACAGTTAATTATCTTGTTGTGGAGTAAACTTTAGGAGGTTAATCACGACTGTCTAATATCGTTCATTACAATTGAAAGTTTCATTTTAAGAACTTACGTATGTATAATTGTAGTCCAGTAATCATGTGCAATGATACTGAAGGTCATGCCATTATTTGAGAGAAATTCCTACATAAGATATGTTAATAACAATTAATCCCTTTTGATTATTGTTTAACATAGTAGATGATAATTGTTTATGCCATATATACTGTTATATGAGGTTTTGTAGAGCTATGGAGTGCTCAGGCGAGGGAATTCCGCATTTTTAGGAAGTCAAAGTATTGTTGTTCTTTGATTAAAAGGCATGTATCATGATAAGAGCCGTTGTATACAAGTAGTCCAGTTCTTGTGAATTAACGATTTAGCTATGTTAACAGGAGGGTTTCAGCGGAAAAGCAACTTGAGAAAGATTGTCTACTCACGTCTATAATACTATTATTAAATTTTATTAAACCCGAATTTATGTAATTATGTACAGCTTACCTTAATCAGTCGACTGTATTATACCGATATGATAAATGAAACCTATGTAAGACAAGGTGTACGCAGTATATTGAAACTACAGAACGTTAAAGAAAGAGTGGTTATGTGAAAAACCAGTGTATATATTTAGTTAAGATTTATATTGTAACCGAGAAGTTAGAATCTCGAAAGTGTCGCGTTAGCAACGCTAGATAATGGATATTATGATAAACATATTCTATGTAAATATTTTTGTGGAAATGATTTAATTAGTTAAACAATTTAATAGGATTCATCAATCAATTGTTTTGGAATAGAGTGTGTTTATGAGCGGATGTTTTGGGAATGATTGATTGTTTATTGTTAAGAGCATATGTGGAACCGTTTTGTCTAGAACTATCTGGAGTGCGAATGAAGGAATGTATAATTTTTTTTAGAAAGATTGGTTAAGAAACAGAGCAGTTATATGAACTTTTGTAAGATCTAAATGTTAATTTTTACGTGTTTTATAAATGCACACATGCAGCCTCTGTGGGCTAGCAAGCATGATTCACCGTTTGCTCTGGGGAGCGACGACATAATATTTAAGCAGGTGTAGACTCACAGCCTTCTGTTTATTGTATAAACCAGTTTCCAATACGGCATGGTGCCGATATTTCATTGATAAAACCAAGTTTCTGCACGTGCGTTCTACAACGCAAGTTTGTGAATGAAAACATGTGTATGGAATGCCATTCAGAGGCTTCACTAAACGTTTTTATTTCTACGCAGTGCAGGCCTATATCAAGCCAAGATTTATACTCATAATTTTTAATACAGCATTTTAGTAAGATTTAGAATTGAAAGGAGGTGTGAATGAGTGCGTGTTTTTAAATTTAATGTTAATTGTTAAATTCATTTGTTGTTATTTTGTTTATAGTAGATTAGTTTACCTTTTTATTAAGAAATTTGTTCAGATTGTTTTCCATTGTTGTTGGAGTGATTCATTTTAAATATAAGGAGCAGTGTATTGTGGATATAGTGTAGGCGAAGCTGAAGTCCCAGTCCCCGAGGTATGTAAAAGTGAGTGCCCCGTGTAGTTGGTTGTTGATCCACAATATTCTTGTAACTGCTGTCTGTAAATCCCTAAAGACCATGTTGGAAGCGATTTCTAATGTTGTATATGCCGGAGCAATGAGAAATAGGCAATCCAGCGGGGGCAATGGATATTCCAACAGGATCCTTTCCGGATTATCGGGTACAGTACCAAGATTTGAATCCTCCATGGTAGAGTGGAAAAGGAAATGGGTTAAGTGTGAATACTTTAAACCACTGATTCACAACCCCTTTCGAAGTAATTCCCTCTTATAACTATGAACATCAGCACTGATAAAACCATCTTTATTTATTTGTATTTTGTATTTATTTATCTATTTATTCATTCATTCTTTTCGTTTCACTTTTTCCTTTTTACTCCATTCCCAGTCTTTATTTTCATGACGTCATAACACCCAGTGCCCGAACCAGGGGACTCGACCACAGAAGATTGAGATCTTCTTGAAACCGGGACCCTTCGGGCCAAAGCCTAGCATGCTATCCATTTGGACACGGGGCCGGACGATTCTGTACATTCTCCTGTAACACCTCGTGCAATGCTTATTCAACACGTTTGCTGTTTGAAAATGTGTCATCATTCGTGAAACGTAAAGTTCAGAAGGGCTACGTTCTAGAAATTAGACGGATGTAACTGCAAAGAAGCTGAGACTAGTCCAGTAGTATTCAATGTGCAAGCGCGTTGTCCACTTCGCCACGTTTCATGCCACTTATGACGAAATGTGTGCATCCATGTAATTTTCATCGTTTTCGAAACGGATAATCGGGTCTACAATGAGGGCTTTAGAGTGACTGACTCTAGGTGATAATTTTGTATGTTTTTCTTTCTAGTTTTCTAAACCTCCAGGTATGACTTTCAATATCCTGACTTTAGAGAATAATTTCCTTTAAATCAGTCTCAATTGATGAATAAAACTTTAAAAAAACGTAGTCGGCATTCGAACCCCAGTTGCTTGCATCTGGCCAAGTGTTTAGTCGGTTACACTACAATATTGTCGTTTCATTTCAGTGGTTTGAACATCGTGGTCATCTAGCCCCGTCTACTTGAGTGTGTGTGTAATTTTGTTTAGTAACCTGTGTTATTTTGATGTCTGTATTTTTGTGTGTATTTGTAATGGAGGTGAGGATTGGGAAGGAGGCGGCCGTGGCCTTAAACTAGGAACCATCCTGGAATTTGCCTGGAGTAGAAGTGGCAAATCAGGGGAAAACACTTTCAGGATGGTTGAGGTGCGAATCGAACCCGCCTATTCTCAGTTTTGCCTCACGAGGCTGAGTATACCCTGTTCCAGCCCTCAGACCAGAATTGAATTCCTTGGCAAAGCCGGGAACCGAACCCGGGTGTCTGCGGTGACAGCCAAGATTGCTAGTAACATTATAATAGCCTACAACAGTAATAACATATAGAAGGAAACCATTATCGTTGATCTACCACAGTGTGTTTGCTTGAAGCAAGGAGCATTTAGAAAATTTGCACATAGACTACTATACAATAATATCTCGGAAACTCATAGAAATAGAACAGCGTAAGTTGTTGTTGTTATTTCATTTGAGGGGCTTGGGGCATCTTGGTCATCAGTCCCGTGTATTCGGGTGCGTGATGAACTTGTCTGATAACCTGTATTCCTGTGATGATTCTAGTAGTGTGTGTAATTGTAGTAAGAACAGGGATGGAATAGGTGCCCCGAACTTGAGTAAGGTACTATCTTGCTAGTTGCTAGCATTCTTGGCTGTCACGACAGAGGTCCGGGTTCGATTCCCGGCTATGTCAAGAAATTTAATTCTGGTCTGAGGGCTGGAACAGGGTACACTTAGCCTCGTGAGGCAAAACTGAGAGGAGGCAGGTTCAATTCCTACCACAGCCATCCTGGAAGGTTTGACGTGGTATACTTCTTCTACTTGAAGCGCGTAGGCTAACTGAAGGCCATGGCAACTTGCTACCCCAATCCTACCTCAATAACAAATAACACACAGTGACACCGGCAGGCTTGCCACGGTGGGTGAGTGCTTATCGTGTCGAACTGCGAACCCCAAGCTTGCAGGTTTACTCCTGGCCGTGGTAAGTGATTTTTAAGAGGCGGCAAAAATCACGATACGCATGTCATACGATGTTGGCATGTTAAAGAACCCATTTGAATTCAGTAGGCCGTGTTCATAATGGCAAAATTAATCTTGGGATTTTCTGCCAACACGAAGTTCCTCATTTCTCTACTAGAAACCTCCTTGACTTTCATAGCGCTCCAAGGAACAACAACAAAATTCGGCATGCAAACTTCCCTCTGGGTGTCAAATAACAAACCTTGCACCCGGCACCCGAGGCCATACAATATTATTATTATTATAGTGACACCGGTTATCAGACAACTTCTACACCCAAGTACAAAGGGTCACAAGACTACGACGTCGTAAAGCCCCTTAAGAATCAACAACTACAAGAGGGTACAATCCCGGTATTATCTTGTATTCCATTAATATCTAATACAAAAAATATTCTATCAACTGAAGCATCCTTAAAATACTTCTTAATTCAGGCTATTGCTTCTAGTGTGGAAGAACCGGGGGGAAACCACACTCAGGATAGCCGCAGTCAGCGCCGGGATGTAAACCTCCGATCTTCGAACTTGCTCCCTCACGGCCATGTTGCACGATTTAACGTGCACGGCTATGCCGCGGGATAAAAGCTCAAGACTGTCATATAATGTATAGGATGATGATGATGATAATTGTCGTTTTAGGGGGCCTAACATCTAGGTTATCGGCCCCTAATGGTCTGGGTGATAGCGAAAATGACAACGAAATGGAAACCAGAACGAAAATTAAGTGAGACTGAAAATACTTACAAAATGTAACTCAGATTGAAACGAATCACAAAATGGAGAGTGGTAATACTTACAAATGGGAATAGATTGAAAAATACGTACAAAATGCAGTTTACGTTCAAAATACGTACAAAATGTAATGTAGAGTCGAAATACTTAAAAGATGCAATTTAAATTCAAAATACGTACAAAATTTAAATGAGATTGAAAATACGAACACAATGCAATTGAGGTTCAAAATACCTACAAAATGCAATTCAAATTGAAAATACACAATGCAATTTCGATTGAAAAACGCACATTTCAGATCCTAAATACTCACAAAGTGCAATTGAAATTCAAAATGGTTACAAAATGCAATTGAAATTGAACATGCTTACACAATCTATGGTAGATTCAAACTTGGATGGACAAAACTTACAAAAATTAATTTAAATTGAAAATACTTACAAAATGTAATTTAGATTCAAAGTACCCCAAAATGCAATTGAGAATCAAAATACTTGCAAAATGCCCACCAATCAAAATGCAATTTAGATTCAAAATACAGTACTTGCATAACGCGGTTGAAATACTTACAATTTGCACTTGAAATTCAAATTACTCACAAAAGTCCCAGCCCCTATATTGAAAGACTTACTAAAAAGCAATTTAGTTTGACAATCCTTTCAAAATACAATTGAGGTTAAGAAATACTCGCAAAATGCAATTTAGATCGAAAAGACTTACAAAATGCAACGTAGATTGAAAAAAAAACCTACAAAATGGAGTGTAGATGCAAAAAGATTCGCTTAGGGGAATTTAGATACAGGGGGGCCAATTAACAAAAACAGTGCGGGAATCTTAAGAGAAAAGGAAACATAATGAAAAGAAAGGGAGAGGTTTTACCCCTCGAAGAAGGAGGGATCGGGAAAGATGAGACAAGGGCCAATTAAGGCGGGAAAGTGAAAGACTCCTTAGGCCTCGGATATCCCAATACCGTCCGGGTTGGAAAAGTACAAGAGTTGACCAAGGGAGGTCGACAGGAAAGAAGACAGAGAGGAGCCCGGCCCAAGTATGTGGAAGCAATGCCCGACTCAGCTGGAGTCCATTTGCCGCCAACCCGCGTCGCACTAGATGTGAGCCCCTGGGGGATAATATATAGGGTTGATGTATGCAAAATTAAAACATCATTTATTGATAATTACAAAAATTTGACTTTACAAGCCTTGTGTCCCTTGTAGATTGATGTGTCTTCTGAAAGGTTAGTGAAAGTTCACTTTATCCGTTCATAAAACAGGCGACAAAAGAAACATTAAGAGAATAGTTTTTTTTAGTGGCAGTTATTTTGTACCTCATCTAGCTGCATGTCTTTATGACGAATACCGGATGTTATGTCATGACATGTGTGGGCGAGGCTGCCTCCAGACATTACCTAGGCTCGTGAACTTGATAATTCGCATGTAATGCAACTACGTAATCTATGTCTAGGGCCTTGAAGATGCTCACTGTAGCGTGTAGCGAAACGTCGGCGAGAGGTGATCGAAGAGCAGCCAGACAGATCAAGGTCTAGGTTACCCAGTCTGTGCTCATTCATATCTCTCCTCCAGAGAACAACACCGTTACTACTGTGCCAGAAGCGTTCAGAAACGTGAGGATTCGTGCGTGCATCACAGAGTAATAATAATAATAATAATAATAATATAAAAAAGAAGTAGAGCCAGAAGTTAATGACTAGAATATGATTATAATTATTATTACTATAATAAATAATAATAATAGTAATAATAATATTAATAATAAATACAGCCCTTGAAATCCCCCAAGGAGAAATGGCCTCCTGCCTAGGCAGGGATTTTGCTCCATTTTACTCATTAGGTGTGCACCGACAACAGTAGCTACGCTCGCTAACGCGCAGCACTAGGCCATGGGACCAAGCTATCTGCGGACTCGGTAGACATAGGATCGAACTCCAACGTCGGCCGTCCTGGAAATGGTTTTCCGAGATTTCCCATTTTCAACTATAGGCATATGCTCGGACGGTACCTTCTAATAAGTGACAGCCGCTTCCTTCCATCTACTGTATGTGTCCAGTATCATTCATTTCATCTCTCATTAACTCCTCTCATGAGGTTGGCATCAGGAAGGGAAACCAGCGGTAAAAACCATCCGCCACATAGACTTTCATCGCATCTCATCCCAGACCCCGTTGAAATCGGGAATAATTAGGGATAGATATAATATATACTCATTAGTCCTCGTCGTTGAGTACTGGCTAGCATTCTTGACTGTCACCTCCGAGGAGGCCCGCGTTCAATTCCCGCCTCTGCCAGCTCTGAGGGCTTGAATGGGGTACACTCAGCCTCGTGATTCAAAACTGACAAGAGGCGGGTTCGATTACTACTTCAGCCATCCTAGAAGTGGTTCTCCGTGGTTTCCCACTTCTACTCCAGGCAAATGCCAGGATGGTACCTATCTTAAGGCCACGGCCGCTTACTACACAAATTCTACCTCAATTGCAAATACACACAGTAGTATAGACATCACAGTGACACAGGTTATCAGACAGGATATACACACACCCAAGTGCATGGGGCTACATGACCACGATATTGCATAGCCCCTGAAAGAATCATCATCAACATTAACCACAACTCATTAGCTGAGCAGCGCTGAAGAGTAGTGCGGCACTTAGTGGTGCATTTCTCTGTTCTTGTACTTCTTCTTATTGGTTCATCTATTCCTAACCTACTTACAGTACGCTCTATCTTATGTACTCATATTCTTTTATCAATATTATTATTGATATTATTAAATTATATCCATATACATTTAGGAGCCGGCCTTATGGTGTTGGGGTAGCGCGCCTGCCTCTCACCCGGAGGCCTCGGGTTCGATTCCCGGCTCCGTCAGGGAATTTAGAAACTGATGTGAGGGCTGGAACGGGGTGCACTCAGCCTCGTGAGGACAATTGAGTAGCTGTCCGACAGTGAGGCAGCGCCCCGATCACGAATACCAAAATTAACGGCCGAGGGGACCCGATGCGCTGATCACGCGTCACCCCAATATCTGCAGGCCAAATGGCTGGGCAGCGGTTGCTTGGTAGGCCCAGGCCCTTCTCGGGCTGTAGTGCCAGGGGCTATTATTTATTTTATATACATTTAGGAACAAAATACTGGTCTGAGGACACACTTTGTGAGGAGATTTCTGACGCAGCTAACTACACAGATGACCGTATGAATATGCAGTACAATATATCCAGAAACGAATTGAGCTGGGACAGTTGTTGACTATGCCTTACATCCGAAGAGTATAAAGGAACATAGTGTGTAATCGTACGCGAAGATTGGAGTTGATAAAGGTAGACATTTCTGATTAAATTATGATAGACACCAAATATTTGGCAGTGAGGAAACATGAGGTAACATTAGCGTGGAATACATCATTCTAAAGGGTTATAATAAAATTATTTTAAGCAGAATTCTCCGGCATATTGATTATTTCTTTCGGTGAGGTATAACAGATAATTAGTCACGTTTTGGAATCGAAATACAGTAGTGAAAAAATATGTTGTACAAATTGATAAAATTCGAATTTCAGTATGGAAATAAATTAATAATAACAATAATAATACGAGTAATGCAACAGAAAAATATCGCGAAGCCAACTGAACGACATAATTGTGGTCCCACACCAAACTACATCAGACGTCTAGGTACTGATGAAATGTTTTATGTGTAGAAATAAAATAAGTTGGACCGACAACTAAGCACGGAGAGATAACACTAATTGCTTACTTAAAATGGCATTGTACGCTATGAATGCAGTGATGTTATTGCCATTCGATTATGAAGACGTTCTGAATGTGAGGCTGAGATATTTCAAACCTTATATTTTGTTTAATAACACTTAATAGAACGTACTAAAGGCTAAAGAACTCTAAATTGTAACACACCACACTTAAGTAGAAAATTCCCATCCTTATGGACGTTTCTTAACTTTTAGATGACGATTCTAAAGATATGGCACAAGCCCATATAAATGAGTATTTTAACATGCTAGCCTTTTCCAAGTTGCAGAACTTGTAGACTTCTGATCGTTATTTAGAATAATTTTAATATTGGAGATGATCTGGATTCCCCATAATCTATATTCCTTAATGGCTATAGAACTATGCCATGGTTGAAAACTACAATATTTTCAAAGTACACAATTTCAAACAGTTGATCCTACGTGTGATACAAGCGGAAGGAATAATTGTATTCAATTACCAATTACACATATAACTTTCAACTCTGATCAGTATTAATAAAATTTAGATCATAGCCTCTTTGTGAAATTAGCCACTTTGCGAAAATTAATGTCTAGAAACTTCACGAAATATTAACACATTCTGTAAGAAATACTCTTTCAGTATGCGATCAGTACTTATGCTTACTTCGTGAAGAGCAAGCATAATTTCTGCTCGTGGTGAAATAAATGAGTATTGCAGAATCTGCATGAACATAGGCCATATATTATACATTGGTCAGCCGTATTCGAATACAGTAAAATGTTGCACCGCAGTGACGTCTAATCCGGTGTAGGCCTATAGGCTATATACAGGTATATCGACATTTTGTTTTCTAGATCTTGTATGCCATTAAGGGGCTAGTGGGATTATTAATTATAGAGCAGTCGATATCAACGTTGCGCTTTAAATGGAACTAGCGTATAGTGTTTTCTGACAGTAAAATAAATGATCAAACGATGGGCTGAGTGACACAGTCGGATTGGCGTTGGTTGGCCTTCAAAAATCAAGATAGTGTGTTCGATCTCGTCTTAGTCCGATTGAATTAAGAGTGCTTGGGCTGGTTAATAGTAAAGGA
The DNA here is from genome assembly GCA_946902985.2 of Meconema thalassinum. NCBI lineage: Eukaryota > Metazoa > Arthropoda > Insecta > Orthoptera > Tettigoniidae > Meconema > Meconema thalassinum. The sequence continues at coordinate 1,194,662,909 of OX336389.2, forward strand.
CCCCTCAAGGAAAGAATTCCGGAACCCCAGCGTCTATAAATGCTGTGTTGTTGTTAATTCTCTCTAGAGGCTTGGGACATCTGGATTATCAACTCCGTGTACTTGGGTGTGTGTTCAAATTGTCAGATAACCTTTGTTTCTGTGGGGACTGTAGTAGGGTAGTTATAACGGTTGAGAATGGAGTAAGAGGCCCGGGAATTGAATTTAGGTACTATTACGGCATTTTCTTGGAGGGAGTGTGGAAAAACGCGGGGAAAAGACGCACTCAGGATAGCCGCTGTCAGCGCCGGCATTCAAAACTCTGATCTCTGGACTTGCTGCATTTCCCCCATCGTTGTCATGGCGAACGATTTTACGTGCACGACTACGTCACAGGGTCCACTTTGGTTCAAAGCGACGTTAGCGACTAGTGACGCCATTTGGTGTCAACATGCAGTACAAATGAGCTGGTACTGACTTGTGGTGCAGCAAACGTTGAGTTTGGAGTTTATACTCTTTTCGGATTGAAGTGACAGATGCGCCTTATCTTAGATACAACAGTCTCTCAGTTCAGATGTGATTCTTAGAAATGAAAATCGTGAACCTTCGTTACGTATAAGAATATTATTCCCCATATCGCCTACCTATTCTTGTCTGTATTCACCTTGTTATACCAGTCAGCAGTCAGTACTGTATCAATACCGGGTGAGACATTGAGAGCCTTTATACACTAGAGCACCTCTTTCTCAATTTCTGTATCAATTTCTGTATCAATTTCAATGCGACTAATTCCAGTAGATTTTGAGATATTTGGGTTTAGGTAGAGTCAAGCGGAAGAAATATCTTGAACTTTAAAACTTGTCCTGAAAGTTGTGTTTTTAGGCTACTATCGAATTTTGTAAAAATTGAGAGTTGATTCATGAGATCTACATGGGCCAAATGTACGTGAGTGTCTGTGTGTATGTTAGTATGTATGCAAGTATGAATGTATTTATTGTGCCCGATAACTCGACCTTGGATTGGATGGCCCGCTCATCATCGCAATCCACAGCGAGAAATCGGAACGACGTAAAAAGAAAATCTTGAACTCTCAAAATAAGTTCGGTATTGGAAAGCAAAAGTATCCAGGAGGACAAAATCCAAATAATCCAAGGGAGTGAATGGAAATTGGGTTCGGTTAGGTAAACCTTTGAAATTATTCCGACAATCGTTCAAGCCTCAAATGAAAGTCCTACCAAAAATATAGAACTCAGCAAAATAATGTACAGCCCGGGGGGGCAGTACCCCCTGAGAGCCACCCCTCCATCTTCTACCAAAACCACCCCAACTGGAAACATTATAATTCCAGAACATATCTCTACACAGCAAGCGGCGACCACCTAAGCCTAGGAGGTTAGCCAACGACTTGCAAAACACACATAAACATTTACACTAACAACTATCTGGGGCAGCTACATTGACGCAATGCTGACCAAGCAGCGCCGAAACGTATAAGAGTGGAACCTGGACAGGAGGAATTATCTGTTCTGTTCTGTTCTTCGCCAGCGGCCCTGTCCGACGTCCGTTTCAGCTTTTCGCCAGGTGAGAACCAGTTTGTGCTCAGACTCCTTTAATTCTTGTAAACACCTACCCTAAACCTGTACACATCACAAATTGTATTTCATATTTGTTTAAACTCCCCAAGAGGGACATCAAACTACATCTACTGACCAATAAATACATGGTCAGTAAACTACACGCTTGTTACTAATTACACTCCACTTCACATCCTCATACCCCACCTGAACTTCGTCACAATTGCCCGTGACCGTAGAAGCCAATAACTGCATCGTCAGATTCCATTGTACTCGAGCACACGACTCGACTGCAGAGCACTGAATCACTGACGCTGCACATTCATTTAATAGCTCATCCTTCTCAGCTGGCAAGCTAGTTTAGCAGCCGGCGCTAGATATTCATCCCCTGACAGATAGTTGCATTCTGCAGGGACGCCCCCAATAGCTTAAGCACTTACACCAACACACTACACCAGTAGTCTCTCCCGATTACGGGAAACTACTATCATTTTGGAAACAGTCTTCTAAATTAGCACATTTACACTATCGTGTCTGGCCTCTCACCGCTGGGTCCGTGGTTCAAATCCCGGTCACTCCATGTGAGATCTGTGCTGGACAAAACGGAGGCAGACAGGTTTTTCTCCGGGTACTCCGGTTTTCCCTGTCAAAATTTCATTCCAGCAACACTCTCCACTCTCATTTCATTTCATCTGTCATTCATTTAATCATTGCCCCAGAGGAGTGCGTCAGGCCTCGGCAGCCGGCACAATTCATATCCTCGCCGCTAGATGGGGGCTTCATTCATTCCATTCCTGACCCGGTCGGAGACTGGAAACAGGCTGTGGATTTTCACACTATCGTGTTTTTCCCACCCCCAACCAAGGGATAAAACATATTTGGTGGAGGCGCGGCTACCACGCAAAATAAGGGTAGGGACTCAAACAACGAGCCCCCGTGGTAGAGTGATCCGTACCGCAAACAGCCAAGCAAAATTTGGAAAAAAAAATTTTTTTCTCTCTCTCTCTCCCAGAATACGCTCCACACTTTTTCTTCTTCTCGCCCCCCTTTATTACACGGGGATTTTTATTATTACACCAACCCCCAACCTCCCCATAATGCAGGAACGGTGGAAATTAAATGACCACGTTTAGAACCACACTAAGAGACTTTGCGCACCATCTGTCGGCTAGCACAACTCCACTCCTGCCGAAGTTAAAAATTAAGAACAGCGACTTGATAACTGAACACACGGCGATCCAACTCCTTCAGGAACTCGAATTAAAGGCACTAGAAATCCGCACTCAACACCCTGCAGCGGCAGCACAAGTCACACATTTTACATGATCCCAGGCCCAGACTAGTGCGCACAGACAAGAATCACCGATATCTAGCGCTAGTGAAGCAGATTGCTTGTCAACACTCCACCCCCTATTGTTGCAGCAACTGCAAATCACAGAGCAAAAGACTGATAATCTGCTCGCGCGCATCACACAGTTATTGGATACAGACGCGGTTACGGCAGACAATTACACGACAGAGGCGGTCCTAGATATACACACTATTTTGGAAACAGTGAAACAGGACCTAGACAGGACAGTAGAAGTAGTGAAGTCCACACAGTACGACATTACACCCCCGATCAGTGACGACATATCAGGTGACGAGCCACCTGGCAACGTAACACACGTGTCATACACAGGGAGTGAGAATAATTCCACTCAAAACAACACAAACCCAGATACATCAGCACACGATAGAAGTGCGGACAGCATAAACGAGCAAGAAATGAACAGGCACACGGAATATCCAATGATCCACCCCACAAAGTTCACGGGGGAGGGCCAGGATCCCGAGGAATACCTCAAGGCCTTCAATAGAACGGCTCGGATCAATGGCTGGAGCGACGAAGTCAGGAAACGGCTCCTCCCTGCATACCTAATGAAGGCTGCCATGACATGGTACGAGCTCCATGAGGACAACCTAGAAGATGCCACATGGGAGGAAATCACTCTGTTGTTGATAAGTGAATTCCAGCTCACACCAGATGATGAGGACCTGTATGACCAAATTAGACAGAGGTCACAGGGACCTACAGAAAGCGCACAGGCATATGTAAATGCAAAACTGCTCATGTGCGACAAGTACAACGCAGCTATGACGCATAAGCAAAAAGTTAAGTTGCTAATGCAGGGCCTTAGACCATCCATCGTGGACAAGTTATGCATAATGAATAACCCCACGGTCCAACATATGCTAAATAATATAAAGACAATCGAGGCAGGGAGAAAGATCACGGAAAAAGCTACGGAGAAAGCCGTGCATCAGCATTTTCATCCGGAAAAGGACAACACTAGTCAAAAGATGGATGAGTTAGTGGACAGGATGGAGAAACTAACGATAGCTGCCATCCAAGCGGGCGGGGGCCCACTTAGAAATGAACATACTGACACGGAAGAATTGTACTATCCCGAAAGGGAAAGGGTATACAGGGAAAGGAGACACTACGACCGGGAGGAAACATACCACCCTCCTCAGCGGCCGACAACACCATACACGCAAGATTGGCCACATTACCCTCCGCGGTATTCACCGGTCTCATACTCAAATGTAGAGCCAACATACCCCTCACGGCGACCATCATCCCCATACACACCGGAGTACTACCCTTCAGAGTACGACCATAGCATCCCCCGGCGAAGCAGCCCGCCACCGAGACGACAGGGCTATGCATCCCCACAATATAGGGGAAATGGGGACTATCGGGAAAACCCGCCCCCAAGCAGGCAAGGCTATGCAGCCCCACAATATAGGGGAAATGGGGACTATCGGGAAAACCCGCCCCCAGGCAGGCAAGGCTATGCATCCCCACAACATAGGGGAAATAGGGACTATCGAGGAAGTCCACCCCCAATCAGGCAAGATTATGCATCCCCACAATACAGGGGAAACGGGGAATACCGGGAGAACCCACCCCAGGCAGACAGGGGTATGCACCCCCGCAGTACAGGGAAAAGGGGAATCGCCGGGAAAACCCGCCCACACAGCAGCAGACGTACATCCCACCCTGGCGGAAACAAGAAAACAGACCACCGATCAATAACCTCAAAACAACAATCCCACAGAAAGGACGGGAGGCCTGGAACACGTACACAAAGGGACCAGAACACTATCCACTCCCCGACGAACACCCGAGGGAGTTTAGGGACGAGGCACCCCGCCGGGCAGACAGGGGGGCAATACTTCCCACACCCAGTTACCCACTGCAAGCGGGGAGTTGGCGCAGCCACCCCGAGGGGGGACAGACACACGGCACGGGGTGACGCACGCCCACGTTTCCAAAAAACGCTTAGACGGGGAGGTTCGGCCAGCTAAAAAAGCGGTGGAGGTTCCTCCCCTAACACAACACCAGAGAGGCCCCTCACCTAAACACACTCGCAAGAGCAGGGGGAAGAAGCAGCCAACTAAAGCCAAGGCTGACGATCCGCCCCCAGACCGTTTCCAAACACACCCCGTACAAGGGGACGGTAACTGTCTGTTCAGGGCTATTAGCTTTTTAGTCCGCCATACCGAAGACCACCACAGGGAGTACAGACGGAAAACGGTCCAACATATTCTGGCTAACTGGAAAGAGTACCGGGATTTCGTGTCGGACGAACAGGGAAACCCATTCCAGACCGGGGCAGACTACCAAAGATACATGGGTGGGGATGGTACCTATGCCGGCGCCGTGGAAGTGACCGCTCTCGGCAAGGTACTTGAGATGATCATACACGTATACACTGACGTACACTCGCCGCCACTGTTCACAACCACGGGTTTCGACAGGGACCTGCACATACTATTTACGGGGAACCCTAGGGCGGGACACTATACGCCCCTCACAATCACGCGCGGACAAAAGGCAGACACTCAGCCCACAACACCACCGGACATGAATACATCACCGGCAGGGAAACAGGAGAAAAAAGGCAAACCCACACCCTCCAGACGGGAAACCATACCCCCTACACCACAACACGGGGCGGGAAGTGACCCCACACAGGCGCAGGACGCGAGCTCACTTGGCATAGGCAAGCCATCAACAGGAATCGAACTCGCGACCGCCTGGAACAAAAAACGAGGTCACAAGTGCAAACGAAGGGTTAGGTTTGCAGACACACCCTCACAGGAGGAAGAAAGGAACAACACACCTACACAGAAACTGGGAACTGTGAACACATTAAACGCTCGCCAGAATCCCAGTATTTTCACAGCGCGGGCAGTGAAGAGAGCAGGCAGTGAACTGTATGGACACATTTCGCTGACCGAGATAAAGAACTCGAGCCAGGAAATAAGCCGCGAGGCCAAGCGTGCCAAGTACAATGAGCGGCCAGCTCCATGCTTCGTCGGCACAAACATAACGCAGTGCATCAGCACGGGCGCACACAGGGATAAGGACGTTAAGCCAGTAACAACAACAGCAACAACATACACCCTCTACAATACATCTTTACAGGGGGAGGGACTCCAGTTATCGGCACTGACAGTACACGCCAGCATAAATGGCCACAGGGTTCAAGCCCTCGTTGACACTGGCGCAGCCGTGAGCTGCGTCAACAGAAAACACGTCACCGAAGGGCAGATACACGGTGTCACGGGTGACATCCGGCTGGTAGCGGCCAATGCTCAGACGCTAGAAAACACGGGGGTGGCAAATATACACCTCAGGCTAGACCATTTTGCCACAACACACCCCATGTTCTTTATAGAACATCTTTCTGCGTCAGCAATAATTGGCATGGATTTCCTCGCCAAGTACGAAGCTAGAATACATTTTGCTAGCGGCAAGATGCTTTTAATGCATGACCAAAGGCTCACCACATATCCCATGGTATACACCAGGAACACAGATGGGATTCGAGCGCAGCGAGAAATCCACAAGCACCAAGCCTCTACACTGAACACAATCAGCAAAACACAGACACACACACAGATAAGACGATCAATCACGCTCACAGACAGGACCTGACACCGGAACAAGATAGGAGGCTCACGGTGCTCCTGGAAGCCAATAGGGATATCTTTGCCCATTCGCTGAAAGATCTCGCGGTGACAGACCTTATTGAGCACCACGTCACACTCACCAGTGACCGGCCAGTCCACCAGCCCCCCTTCAGGGTGAGTCAGAAGGAGAGGCACGCTATCGACACTCAGATTACAGAGATGCTCGAGGCGGGGGTCACAATACCGGTGATCTCAAATTGCAGTGCCCCGGTCTTGCTGACCAAGAAACGGGATGGTTCCCATAGGTTCTGTACAGATTACCGTAGGCTCAATAAGTTAGTAGAAAATGACAGTTATCCACTACCACGGGCAGACACCTATTTGGATGCCCTCGGTGGGGCCAGCTGGTTCAGCTCGATGGATTGTTATAGTGGATTCTATTCAATCCCCGTTTATGAACCGGACAGGCATAAGCTGGCGTTCGTTACAGAAAACGGCCTCTATACCTATACAAGGTTACCAATGGGCCTCCGTAACGCCAGCCAGACCTTCCAAAAACTAGTGGATAAGGCATTTTCAGGGCTAAAATGGCGCTCGGTGCTAGTCTACGTGGATGACATAACGGTCTTCTCCAACACCTTTGACGAACATCTCGTACACTTGGAGGAGGCTTTCGCAAGGATCAGAGAGGCCAAATTAAGGCTTAATCCTGCGAAGTGTCAATTCGCCAGACAGCAGATTAACATATTGGGCCATATTGTCAACAGAGAGGGCATTATTCCTGACCCAGCGAAGACGGACGCAATAACGGGCATCCCGATGCCTACAAACCTGAAACAATTGCGTAGCTTCATTGGTCTTGCTTCCTATTACAGGAAGTACATCCATAGGTTCGCGCAAATCGCCCACCCCTAACCGAACTCACACGTGAGAAGACGCCCTTCCAAATTAAACAGGAACATATAGATGCCTTAACACACTTATGCAACTATTGACCACCACACCACTGCTGCAACAATTCCATAGTGATAGGCCCACATTTTTACACGTGGACGCAAGCCAGTATGGACTGGGAGCGGCCCTATTACAGGTAGATGCGGAGGGGCGCATACGGCCAGTAGCTTATGCTAGCAGAAAATTAACGGCCGTCGAAACTAGATACTCTGCCACAGAACGGGAAATGCTGGCATTTTCATGGGGAGTGAACTATTTCCGGGTATACCTCTATGGTATCCAGTTCACGGTAATGACTGACCACGCGAGCCTGCTTTTTTGGGACAAATTCAAAAACCCAAATCCACGACTCAATAGGTTTATATTCCGCCTTTATGAATATAACTTCATGGTCAAGCATAAGAAAGGCGCTACACACCTAGATGCAGATGGGTTGTCTAGGCTGCCAGTAGCCGACCCCCCAGATGACAGTAAGGACCACGAATGGGACGACATGCCGACTTTTGCCCTGACAGTGGTTAACATAAAGCAGGAGCAAGAGCATGACCCATACTTGAAACAGATTCTAATGGCACTAGAAAACTTGGAACAGGTGGATTCCAAGACAGCACGGCTGTCTAGGCGATTTTTCCTAGACACAGACGGGGTACTGAAATATAAACCCACCGCCATGCATGATAATGCACCTATAGCGGTTCCGGACTCATTAAAAGAGAGTTTCATGACCGGACACCATAATAGCCCAGTGGCAGGGGCGCATTTGGGTACGCATAAAACATACCATAGAATCCGGGACAAGTATTCCTGGGTAAACATGAAGGGCGACTTAGACACCTTCGTAAAGACATGTCACACTTGCCAGCGATTTAAAGCAAGACCTGGCAAGCCCCATGGATTACTCAACCCTATTCCCGTAGGAGAGCTATTCCACAGAGTCGGGATAGATGTTAAAGGCCCCATCACTACATCTGAAAATGGTAATAAATATACACTTGTGGCCACAGAGTATCTTACCCGGTATATGATTACAGAGGCTGTTCCCAAAGCTGACACGAACAGCATAGTGGAATTCCTATTTGACATAGTCACCCGATATGGCCTATTCTAAACCCTGTTATCCGATAGAGGGGCTATTTTCACCTCGAGAGTGCTCCAACAGTTTTTGGAGGTACTAAGGATAAGGGCATACACAATCACGAGTTTTTCCCCACAAACCAATGGACTCACGGAAAGTATGAATAAAATAATTGGAATAGCGTTAGCCAAGTTCACGGGGGACACAGGGACGGACTGGGATAATTATTTGCAGCCCATCACATTCAGCTACAATACCTCTATATCCACGGCCACAAAACACTCTCCACACTTCCTGTTGCACGGATATACACCCAGAAGTCCCATAGACAACATATGCATCCCACAGGACACACTCACAGACAACGCAGCCCGGTTAGAATATTTGCAGATAGCGCGCATGAACGCCAGAAAGAACATAACCGTGGCACAAAAGAAACAAAAAGAGCGATACGATCGGCAACGGAAGACCGTGGAATACACACCCGGGCAATTGGTTATGGTTTCCAATTCCGCCCGTAAGAAAAATGTGTCCGAGTTCCTCCTACCACGTTGGACAGGTCCCTTCAAAGTCTGCAGGAAGGTATCTGACCTGAACTATATAGTGAACGTGCGGCATGGACACAAACTCATCAAGGACACTATACACGCCCGCCGTATGAAGGCATATTACACCCGGAAAACAACACCTACACGTAAAGGCGGGAACACTGTTAAAAGGAAAGGAAATGATTCCACTGGCAGACGTGAAAAGAAAGCCAAGAGATAGCCTTCGAACCCCGATGACCTCACCGGGATACGAACTTAACACTGACAAAACTGTCCCGGAGACTCAGGCCCAAAAGGAAACAGGAATGATTACCCTGAACAAAGACGGTCTCGAACCCGCGACCTTCTGAATACCAGGAATGCAAGAGCGGGTAACTATCGAATTGGAGGATAGAGCAATAAGGGACAGTCACGCTAACAGGAATTAATGTGCACAAAATAATAAAACCGCCTCCGACACCTAGTCACCAAACACGCGACTAGAAGCCCGGACATACACGTACATAAAGACATCTAACTACCACCGACGAATATATTCACCCCAGGCCTACAATAACACAAAATTTGGGGACACAATATATGAACGGAGGTAGGGTCTTTTACATTACGAGGAACCCAAGGCACACTGTATATGCAGACATTAGAAAGGCGCGTCAGCAAACCTACGCACATTGTCTCGACACATGTGGTAAGCGGACCGCCAGACGGGCAAGCAAGTACTTCCTACACAATTGAAACTTGATACTATCGCCAGGCAGCGATAAGACATACATGAGCATGCGACCTTCGCCAGTACCCAACGGGCAAGGAGCGCTTTTGCTCCGGCTGTAACATACACAATCATTCACGCCATTTTCAAAGCCGGATAACTCCCGAAATTAAGGCACGAGTGTCGTCCCGAATAACACAAAACACTCACACTAACGTATATTTTCGCACGCGTATCTCAAACATACAATACGCGCCATGGCACATAAATCACAGAAATTGTAGTACCGAGGCCTTAGACCAAGGCATGTGCGAACACACAGAAACACGATACAAACGTGCCAAAAAGGAAGCTAGCAAATTGCATTTTTGGCGCGACAACACAATCAGAGGCCACACTAGGGACGTACAAAATCCCAACAGACATCGCAGACATAAAACACGGAGCGCTACACGGGATCACGGGTCCGAATACCCAGTAAAACCGGACGCCGTGACAGGCAAAAAATGTCGACCGACGAAATAGCAGTTACATACAACACACGGGTTTTTTCAACATAGAAAGTCAGAAAACCCAGCCAGCGCGACTAGACACCAGATAGACCCATTCACAGGGGAAAATTCATTCCCACCTAGACGGAAACTGGCCAAAATTAATGCAGTCCGCAAGTACGTCCAAATTAAACCAGGAATATGGACACGGGAACAGACAATTACACGGGCAGCATTGCAACAACAGCATGCATACACAATCACATACAGGAAAAAACCATAGGGTCCCATACAGACATGAGTATAGCCATATGTGAAAATAGGCATAAGAATGTTTAAATTATACGTATATGAATGGCATATTATTACTGAGCACACGCTTCAAACCTACACTTGAGGTGGCAGATGCATTGTACTAATGCCATATACAAGCACATAAACAATTGAGCCACACAATCATGAACACAGGAAGGTTCTTTAACATAGATACAGAGACCACAAGACATTTCTTTTGAACCATAGTGCCCGACACCTGAATACGGGGGACGCCACTCTCACAGACAATTTTCCACACAAGACAGGTAACACCGCATATTGGGCCAAAAACCATGGCAAATTTGGATTATCCCGGACACAGGCAATAGACTTGCTAGACACAAATTATAGATAATTACATAAAGCAGAGGTATTGCGGAAGCAAAGTCCAAGTAAGCTTGGGAGCGAAAGTATCACAGGTTAACACATTGGCCCTCCTAGAATGCAAAACACATGTCAACATGCAGACGGTAGCGAAAGTCACGTTTCGTTAGCCTTCACGTAACATTAGAAGCTTCCTGTAAACAGGGATACAAAAACAAACACACAAAAAAGCACTGCGTTGTGAATAAGCGAATTCCAGCGCGTTGCAAAACACTCTTGCCGGTAGACATTTTTTTCATAGCCAGACGTGACAATGACACGCAGACATGATGACACTCACACAAAAACAATAACATAACGATATACAGTGACAAGGATGTTGACACAAAATTCAGCGCCATTACAATAGGCCTTGCATCCACTAATGCACAAATACTATGTGCCGGATTCATCTCACGAGTACAGGAACATGTCTACAAGGGTGATAACACTCAGCACGCGGCACAAGATAAGACTTATCCGATAACGTCCCACGCGCCAGCGTGCGGCAGCGGTACGCGACCTCACACACGCAGCCGCGCTAGTCACAGCCACGAACACTCCCTTCCTACACGCGCCCAACAATCAGGGGCGGATACAGACAGATTCCATGAAGGAACAAGGCCCCCCCCCTAATAACTTATTTTCTTGGTTTTATTTTATTTCTAAAAAATCATTATAGGCGATCAGGCCATGACAATTCACACCTACAGTCACTTGCTACTCTAACGTTATGAATAGGAGACCAGATTAGGCTGTGGCGTCACAGCTTTATCCTCAAGTGAGAGCGGATACGCCTCATATCAATCCCCATGCATGGAATATCCTATCCACATACCCGGGATTTTATTATTATTACACCTGCATGGCAATTTTTTAAAATTTTGCACACCTGGGAAAAACCTACCCCATCCACTCACTGTAAAGACCTCCTAGCAGCATCATCGGCTCCCGGCCACCATGAACATGGAGTCCAACGATGCACGACCCCCTCCTACCACGCTTTAAGCCCATTCAGCAAATAACACCCCCGGATCCTAATAACAAGGGACCCAACGCCATAAAAACCTACTAACACCTCTAGGAAATTACCAAGGCATTACCGCTGGAAATCCGACATGGCACTTACGAGCCTAAAGTAGATTATGCATTTAGAAGATCCTACAACCCAAGAACAAAATTTTTTTTTACATAATTACATGATACACACAAACTTATTTACATATCACACTTATTTTTAAAAAAAAAGGAGTCTGACATCACACTGGATGGTGATGAGATGTAAACGGAGGGAGCAGAAGCGCCACACAAGAACAGACCTGGAGAAGGCGATGATGGGGCCTGACCCAGTTGAATGACTGATAGACGAAGGGTTGAAGCATCGATGACTTGGCGCGGGCAAACGTCGAAGTCTAGGGTGTGCCTAGCCTGCCCCCTGGGCGGAGAAAGTTACACCCAATATGCGCCACGGTCATCGAAGCCAGACCTGCAGGGGAGACTTTTGACGGCTAGTAGGAGAATTAGCCAGCTCCACACTAGACTCAGGAGACGAACCTAGAGACGACCACACTAGGACTAGACTTTTAGCTAGTTGTAACCTAAGTAGAGCTTCTATGGCGGGAAGTTAGTCTTCCACTCGCGGAAGTGAAGAAGGGTCTCAGGATTCAGCAGGACCAATCCTAGATCCGCCAAGTCCCTTTCCCAGAAGAGAAGGTGAAGACGATTTAACAAATAAATGATAACAAATTAATAATACATAATGCATATGAAATGAATGCGATCATTCGGACCCGTGCCCACATAAATGGATGACACCGAGTCTCCAGAGCTTAAATGGTCACGCACCGGGCGGCCAGAGATATTAAATAGGTATGCAACGGGCTGCCAAAAGGGGTTTTGTGGGCAAACCCAATGATAAATATACAAATAAATGACAAATGGCGAATAATGCCAACACAGGCAGGTATAAGATCAGCGGAAGTACACACAACGGGGCGGAGGCACTGAAGTCGTCCGACCCATCAGCGAGGCATACGGTGCCGCCACTGGAGTTGACCGACCCCGACAATACACGAGACGTCCGAAGAGGTCTCAAGGACGGTGGCATTATCCAAGCCCACCCTTGAAATAGCGCTGCGCGATATGTGCACATAATGTATTGGCCACATGTACTAAATTTACATGCATTTCCTTCCAGCAAAGAGCTCCATCACTGCAGCAACGAGGGAAACCCAATTGATCATGACATCAGGTAAAGATGACGTCACATACACTACACACAATTGGAGTTCACTGATGAGACATACATTTACACAGGTACATAAAAAAGTAGAATAAAGTAGGCTAAGATAAGACTCTAGCCGGCTTAGGTTAAGCTAGACTTAAAAAGCACAGTAGACATAAGTATGTGTACAAGATATAGTCAAAATGTATGTGATTATAACACCGAATCCTATTTCAGGCAAACCAGAAGGCGCTACATACGCACGTTTCCACCGAAGAGGGGAATTAATTAATGATGTATTTATTTTTTCAGATGACCAGCACTGTACACATGTCTTTTGTAAATATACCTTTCACACACACACATATGTAATACACTTTCCCTAGCTTAAACACGTACACAACGCAGCAATTTTAGTCGCGCCCTTAAGGCGACGACGCCGCACTCAGCTATGCGAGGGGACCGTGGGGCACCGAGCGATGCCGACGAAATCACGCATATAGGAACGCTTCATTAATGAGCGACATACGGTAGACAGGGGCAGCGCAGAGGTTGTAAGTGCCCCCCCCCCCCTCGCTACCAAGGTGATTTTTTCCCACCCACGAGGAAAAACTCACGATAGGTAAATAGATGAATTAGCGGCATGACCACTAAACAGCGGCTACAAAGGAAATAGCAAACAAAGTGAGAAGGAGTAGCCAAACGAGAGCGCTCAAAGAAGGCCTAGTGAGTGAAAAAGAAGGTATCAGGCTCATGAGCAGAAAGGTATAGTAATAAGTACTTTATATTGTATCATAATTGTAAAAACAATGTAAATCCTAGACACACACAACAATATTAACACACGAGTGTATACCTATGCATATGTAACACCACTCAACACTGAGTATACTGTTTTCCTTTCCTTTCTTTCTACTAACGACAAAATTTCTGAAGGTGTCCCGTTTCATCCCAACAATAAATCATTCTGATATACCTTTAACTTATACCCTGGGGCACCTGTTTTTCTATTTTCTTCCATCTTTTATACAATACTCTGCAGGGAGCAATTTTTTTCTCCACACAGCGTCGGACGGCACAACCACCCGTCCAACCATGGTTTTTTTTCCCTTCCTGCATAATACCAATATGCATACAACTTCAAAATCATGTATTTTTTATATTTTATACTTTTATTATTTTTAATGTCGAATTTCATGGTGATTAATTTTAGATAAACAATTAACTATGTATACCCACAACCCACCCCCTCTGAGCACATGCTAAACTCACATCACCACCAGGACAACACAACACCGACACTGAAGAAAAAGAAGAAGAGGGACAAGCAGAAAACGACGAAACATCACCACAACGACACGCCCACTTTACTTCCCGTTCGCGAGGACGCGAACTAACGACGGAGGAGTCTTTTACAGCCCGGGGGGGGGGGGGCAGTACCCCCTGAGAGCCACCCCTCCATCTTCTACCAAAACCACCCCAACTGGAAACATTATAATTCCAGAACATATCTCTACACAGCAAGCGGCGACCACCTAAGCCTAGGAGGTTAGCCAACGACTTGCAAAACACACATAAACATTTACACTAACAACTATCTGGGGCAGCTACATTGACGCAATGCTGACCTAGCAGCGCCGAAACGTATAAGAGTGGAACCTGGACAGGAGGAATTATCTGTTCTGTTCTTCGCCAGCGGCCCTGTCCGACGTCCGTTCCAGCTTTTCGCCAGGTGGGAACCAGTTTGTGCTCAGACTCCTTTAATTCTTGTAAACACCTACCCTAAACCTGTACACATCACAAATTGTATTTCATATTTGTTTAAACTCCCCAAGAGGGACATCAAACTACATCTACTGACCAATAAATACATGGTCAGTAAACTACACGCTTGTTACTAATTACACTCCACTTCACATCCTCATACCCCACCTGAACTTCGTCACAATTGCCCGTGACCGTAGAAGCCAATAACTGCATCGTCAGATTCCATTGTACTCGAGCACACGACTCGACTGCAGAGCACTGAATCACTGACGCTGCACATTCATTTAATAGCTCATCCTTCTCAGCTGGCAAGCTAGTTTAGCAGCCGGCGCTAGATATTCATCCCCTGACAGATAGTTGCATTCTGCAGGGACGCCCCCAATAGCTTAAGCACTTACACAAACACACTACACCAGAAGTTTCTCCCGATTACGGGGAACTACTATCATTTTGGAAACAGTCTTCTAAATTAGCACATTTACACTATCGTGTTTTTCCCACCCCCAACCAAGGGATAAAACAATAAGATAAAACAACTCCACAAGTTTATTACCTTCATATCAATACAGATAATAAAAAGTAAAAACCCTCTACCTTCACTTGGAGATCATATTAAATTATCTTTTGAGGTGCAAAAATTTAATGAATTATTCAAAGTATTCTGTCGGGGACAAAAATCTCCTCGTGAAGACACAAACTGACGGAGATCTACATTTCACGTTTCCATTCAATTTACGTTAGTTTCACAATTTCATTAAGTCACCTCGCCTTGTTAAATTCCTTTTTTGAGAAAGTGCATTTGAAGAAAAATAAATATACACATAAATAAATAAATAAATAAAACTTTCCGATCTCCTTCTAGCTAATCATTTATATTAAAATATGGATGTCCACTATCACTTCATAATCTTTATACAACTTTATACACTTTTATTTATAAGAATGCAATATTTTTCCAATTTTTGAAGGTCTTCCCTCATTAATATCCACATCCATTTGATCTTCCATTTCATTTTTATTTTCTTTGTATTTCATTTATCATTCAATTAAATTATAGATTCCTTGACGTTAACTAATGGTGATATTCCGATTCATTTCATGCCATTACTTCCATCTAAAGCAACAGGTTTCTTTTGATAGAATTATATAAAATACAGTAATTTCCTCAGTGAATTTCAATTAGTTTCACACTACCGTAAAACCATTCCATGTCAATTGTGTGTTTTGTGTATCCCTGGTCCGTCACTATACTAGATTATGCAAATCGTCGAGATACAATAACATCCTAACGGGCCAGATATACAAGACAACGTTTTTCACACGAAAAATACACATTATCTCGACATTACTGAGTGATATATATATATATATCAGTTACACACTCGTACTCTTAAATGAAATGAAAATCCGCAGCCTGCTTCCAGTCTCCAACCGGGTCAGGAATGGAATGGAATGAATGAAGCCCCCATCTAGCGGCGAGGATATGAACTGTGCCGGCTGCCGAGGCCTGACGCACTCCTCTGGGGCAATGATTAAATGAATGACAGATGAAATGAAATGATAGTGGAGAGCGTTGCTGGAATGAAATTGTGACAGGGAAAACCGGAGTACCCGGAGAAAAACCTGTCTGCCTCCGCTTTGTCCAGCACAAATCTCACATGGAGTGACCGGGATTTGAACCACGGACCCAGCGGTGAGAGGCCGGCGCGCTGCCGCCTAAGCCACGGAGGCTTACTCGTACTCTTAAATAAATCATTTAAATCCATCGTTAATCCTCCATTTATCTGTATCAAGATCAACGTCACAAAAGATGTATCCTTATTTTTTCGACTTTCGAATCTAGACCATTAAACTCAATTATTAGTCTATAGCTCAAGAGATTTTTCATTTATATTTCAGTGGATTCTTTTCAAAGTATTCTACATTTATTCAATTAATCATGATATCAACTTCTCATTATTATATTCAACACTTGCGTCACATTTACCATCATCTTCTTTCATTGAACTACAGCATATGTAGAACATTTAAACTTCATCTTTATACAACTTACTTTATTACCACTTTCATTAAATGTTACCATATTCTCATCGCATTACCATTTATAAATTAATAATTTATAATTATGTAATCCACATTTCATTTAATTTACTATGCTAGTTCTATTATCTATTCATTCAAATTCCTAGTCAAAATCTTTGTGTTGTGTAATTATCTACAGTGTCAAATTGTAGTTTCTCAACGTATGTGAGTATCCATGACTGTTGTATCAACTCAGTAGTGTAGTTAAATCATTCTCTCTAATCGTAGTAGAACATATTTCATAATCATTTGAGTCACTTAATAATACATTATGCAACGAGCCTATAATGGCAATAATTAAGACACGAGTATGTTTATAAAACGAGCGAAGCGAGTTTTATAATTTGCATACGAGTGCCTTAATTACCATTATAGGCGAGTTGCATACGACTGTTTATGCTTGACGATAATTATAACTATTTTATGTTCGAACATAAATATTCATAAATATCTGTCGAGATTTCGCCAATTTTATGTACTGAACAGAGCACATGGGAAACGGAGAATACCTTGTATTTGACCATGGCATCCTCAAATACCCCACTATGACACTAGCCACGCAGTGAAATTTAAAATTGGAGGCCGTGGAAGTCAGCGCAGATGCGATGCTCTCCTTACCTAATTGGTCACACAACTGTTTCTTGAGCTCAGATTGGTAGGAGAAACTGTTCAATAATGAGAAATAGTATTATAATGACCCTCATTATGATACAGTTTTCTGACAAATAATATTTACATTTCGACATCGTCGAACATAAACGATGATTCCACTCCCATCTCTGTCGTTCATTTCAATTCATATCAAAATCCGAACATTCATAAAAATTAAATAAATTGCCACAATAAAGTTTTGATTTCATTTCCAACTGCCAAATCTCCATAATTCTACATTCCACTCAAATTCTAAGTTCTACTTAACGTATTTCGATCTGTACCTTGCGTTTCGTAGTAGATGCTCCCCTGGCGATGTCTCCTCTTCCGATAATGGTCCCATTGATCCATATGTCCCATTTTCTTCCAGCTTCTCAGTGCTTTTGTTTCATATTGCCGCCATCTTAACACAAACAAAATGGCCGCCACCCAAATGTTCAAAGCTTAAATCAAATTACGACTAAACTATTCATCGGATCTCTACCAAATTTTGGAAAAACATACAACATAACTACAAATAAGGATATAACAAAGAGATTGTCCGGCAGACATGTGTATATTGATGTTGGAGCAATTGGTAGAGACTCCAATTGCCACCGTAGGGAAGATGAGGTAGAATGAGGAATGAAATTACAAGATCAGGTAAACGAAAAATAAAACAATAACAAATGTATTTTAACAAAAGTGGGAAACAACAAATAGATTAAGAGAAAACAACCAAATTTAGTACTGAAATCTAAAGGACTTAGAACATTCCTAAGCAGAGTGGCACGAGGGAAGGGGTGGCCCGTGGCCCATTTACAAATGTTTGTTATAATTATTAAGCTTAAAGCTTTTGTTAAGAAGTGCTTGTTGTGCTTGAGAAATAAAACTAAATCTCCCACAAGAAAGGTACTAATAATAGATATAGCTAGGTTAAACACAGTCTTGATTACGAAAAAACAATAATCAAGATGCATAGATTGCAAACGACCCTAGGTAGGAAGCTAGCTGAGCGAACTGGACCAGCGATAAACACTCTAAAAAGATCTGTGAAAACCTATAAGCGAAACAGAAGTAGCAGATAGAAAAGCTTTGATAAGAGCACAACAAGAAAATGGAATAATTAACGAAGTCCACGAGGCGTATCTCCAGTTGCTGCCATCAGTGAAATTAAAGGGAAAAATGTTTTATCGTTAATTAGCTTCACCAATAATAGAGTATGTATTGTTAAATTTGAGTAATTACAAAGTATTATAAGGTACAAACAGGGCGGCCGTGGCTAAAAATTTCAATACAGTGCCACGCATGTAAAAATAAAGCGATTCAATTGCTGTGATTTTAATAGACAAAATAGAGCAGTTTCGAGTATACAATAAGTAGGTACAATTTACGAAAAAGGGAGTCCTTTGACTCGTGCACAGCTGTGCCAGTATACAATGAGTACGTATAGTTTAAGGGAGAGTGAGTATTTAGACTCTTGCACAGCAGTGCTAGTAAAATCGTTGGTCTCAGACCAAAATAGACTCGAATATAATGTATATGAAACTTGCAATTACTGCGTAAACTAGATTAAATGAGCAAGCATAAGACGAAATAATGTGTCCCATTCGACACGTTGAAACGTAACTTAAGTTAAGGTAGGAAAATCGGAGTTGATCCTAGCAACTTGGGAACAGCGGTGATTTCTGCTTAAGTTAGAAATACCATTTGAAAATGAAAACCATAAAAGAGGACCTTCATGGCAAGAGAATAATAAGTGATTGAACCTAGATCGCACAAGAATATAAAGAGCTTGCAAGCTTCAAATGTTACGATAATTTTCAAGCACTTTGGCTTCGAGAAGGTTCCAACTTATTTGTCAGTTGGACAAAGAGAGGTTGTGGGCAATGACCCTGAATTTTACAGAATTACTAGATTGATACATTCACAGGTGAGGAGGACGTCATTGGACCGAACCTCAGAATTACAAAAAATATATACAAAGCAGATTACTTAAATTCGATAGTTGATTGTTAGTGGGATTTAAAGGGGGAGGAAGGAAAGATGATTTTTTCACTGTAAGTTCATGCATGTATTTATGTACGACACTGTAACTTGCGAACAAAACTGTTTTCAGGTGCGAAGCACTTTAGAGTTTGTGGATAGGACTTCTGTATTAAAATGTCACTGATTAACGTGGTGAATTGTTTCCTGGTTGAAAATTTGTTTAGGTTCCATGATATTTCAATCCTGAACATGGATTTGTTTGTGTGATGTTAAGAATCTAGGATGTGAGCAAAATTGACCCATTAAATGGAGTTGGGTGGATTTCACAAATGTCAATTACAGACTTTGAATCCAACAATTATGCTAGAATAACATTCGAGAAGAGTTTGCCAATAATGTAAGGAGTACCGATATAGTCTCGCGATGGGCCCATTTATTTGTATTTGACAGAGTTATGTGTTACATTCCCACCATGCGTCAAGAGGTTTACTTTGACAGAATATGGGTGAAAAATATATTAAATCCCACGTTGCGCCTAGCCGTTAACTATACTTCAGACACAGAAAGCTCTCGCACGGTGGACGGAATTAAAAAATCACATAATGGCAAATGTTCCTGCCAGCAGGATAAAACTGAAAGTATGAAGTTTCTTGCAAGTGAGATTAATAGAATTCCATGAGAGTTAGTTTAAACATTGTATTGATAACTTATATTTCATGTCGGCTGGCGATGCTGATACACAAGTGTCAACTCAAGATTTTCACAAGATGTCGGGTAACAACTGACCCTTGTAGAACGACCTGAGAAGTCTGCCGTCTGTACTCAGAATAATGACAAGCTCAAGGAGCTCCCGAGTGGCGAACAAGCAGATAGGGTAATGGAGGGGAAGTAAGATGACGTCACATATACCAACATGTACACAATAAAATAGTTCAAATACACAAATTTCTTTCTTGACGCTAAGTCCAAGTCCGAAGAACGTGGTAGCGAGTAAGATGCCATCTGTTTAGATTGATTTGAACAGGGATGTATAGAACTAGCACCAATAGAGCGCACTGCTGTTGTACTGGGTAAGCGCGAGGCGCTCTTCAATTGTCTCCTGTGTTCTCATGCCGCTAATATCTGCAGTGTTCCTCTTTGCAAAAATCAGGCAAGCCCGTTTTCATTTCACCAATTTCCACAAAATAAAGAAATGAGGAAGAGATGGTTACATGCAATTAGAAGGAAAAATGTCGGTGAGAAAAATCTGACCCATCATTTTCAACCCGATGATTTCACGAAAACTGTGTTAGGTAAGTGTGATGTACAAAGGGAAATAATTCCTATTTTGTACCTATAAACTGATTAGGCAATTCGATTACAACCACTGAATTTATGCGTTTGTATTTGAAGGTGAGAGAGCAAGATTAAAACCGGGCGCTGTTCCATCGCTTTTTCCGTGGACCACGAACATTAAAAAAACGAAGAGGCCATCTACAAGAAAATTCCCGGATTACTACGATATCGGAATCTGCAGAAATCATCTCCATTGAAGTACGGGAAGAAATCATCAATATACACTAAGAAGTGAATGTAACATTTGCGACTCCCATTTTCAAAGACATCAATACTCGGACAAATACTTCAAGAATAAAATGCCGCAACATTAAGTCACAAACGTACTATATATGATTGGTTTCTTGAAATCAGAATTAATCGTCAACTTCCATCTGCCCGACGGAGAATGTGGTAGCGACTGACTTCTACTTTCTTGAGACATAGTCAGACGAATGGAAACAGTTCGTTGCCCTAAAGCAGGGATTCTCAAACTTTAAAGAAATGTAGCCTACTGTACCCCTAAGTCGTTTCCCAAAGGGTACGGAAACGATTCTTATTGAGAAATTGACAAAATGACATAAGAACCAAACGTTGCAATGAATTTTCGAGGTATACATTACCGGTATCAACTTTCTTTGATTATGTTTACCTTAAAACACGGCAGTTTCATGCAAGCTATCAACCTAGGAAAATACATGAATCGAAGTATATAAGCAAGAGGAGCAAGTGAATATTTAAATCTCTATTTATGATTTAAGATATATTTATCAATAGGCTAAAGGCCTACAATATTCAAGTTATTGTAATCTCTAGGAGAAAGCATGCTGAATAATAAAGCGTGTTAGAATTTTGTTATTACCGCTGTATTAATTCTTCCTTCCTCCCGCTAATTTAGTGCCTCTGGTCCGTAGCTTATTTTGCAGATGTTTAACGCTTAAACGCTGAAAATCGTCCATAATATATTAGGGTATATACCTATAGAATTAATTAATATAGTCTTGGAGTAAAATTAGAGAAGATATAATTTACTTTAGCTTAGAAATCTCGGTCACAACCTATACATTCCTCGCAGCTGACTGGGAGAAACATAAGACGATCGCCTTGAGCTTACCCAGTACTACACGAGCACTATCTGGCGCGAACTTTCTCCGGCTACATCCCTATTAATAAGCATTTTTGAGTATATGTTGACGGCGAGTTCCAGTGCCGGCCGCAAGTGACTAGTGAGATGAGAGAAGCGCCGCATGATAGCGCAATGAGGCAAAGCTTGATGTTTCCTTAAAACAGGGGAAGAGGTGACTGGTTCTCTGCCACATACTAATGCAAGGAATAAACAAGAGCACAAGAGGAGAGAAAAATCACACAGAACTCTCTGTTGGTAGTTTTCACGGGAAAAGATAAGAAAGACGAAAAATTAATGAAAACCCAATATGGGTGCGAAGTTATATTGAAAGTATATTCTAAGAATATACCAGATGTAAATAGCTCATACATTCATCACCCCATCTTCTCCTTACTTTCAATCCAGTTCACATCACCCATCACACACCAAAACATCACCTATCTCTCAATAATCGATTCATTACACTTCTTCTCATCATAAAATAATAAAAAAAAAAGAACTTCTCTTCCTCTTACTCTTATCTCTCACTTTCCACTACAATCATCCACATCATCTCATCCCACACCAACAACTCATCCATCTTTCATGAATCATAGATTTCAAACCATCGTTTCAACTTAATTTCTTTTCTCATACTCATCCTCATTCCAATCTCATCCACATACTATTTCTCTATTACTATTATCCTACTCAACTTATCCAAGACCCACAACACAGCCACATACAAATCTTCTTCTTCTACATCAAATCACCAAGTCATCTTCTTTCTCTTACTCCTTCAAATAAACAAAAATAAACAACAATCCACCGTATCAAATTCCAATCTAGAACGCAAAACTCCACCCTCAATTATAAAATCTTAGTATCTTAGCCGAGAGGTCATACTACTTCCCTTCTCACACTCCCAAAATTCACCACCACCCTTCTCCATGTAACTTCCAACTTCCCAAAGACCCCTCCCTCTGCCCCCAAGAGATGGTGCGGCCATCTATAGGGGCCCGCCCACCCTTCCTGGGTGGGAATGAAATGACTATTCTATTATTATATTATTACTCATACATAAACATACGAGATGAACGTGCACACTCTAAAGTGAAAAGTGGGAAGACGAGATACATCAAGGTAGGTCCGCCATAAATAAGCAATAGCATGTGATTACAATAATAGTAATAAGGAATGGAGAAAGATTAAGGGGAGGTGACATATGGCCAAGTTGAGTAGCGAGACGTTAGTAAACTAGGCACTAGACATCCAAGTAATGTACTCCCATAGATAAAACAATACAATTAAGAGAGAGATAAATATCGAAGTGAAGATGAAACACATATACCGTTGCCATTGCCAAAATGCAAAGGACGTACTGTGCCCGTCTGTCCACTTGGGACCACATGCGCGGCAACATGAGCCCAGTGTCAGCACGAGATTTATCTTAGGGCGTCCTGGGCTGGGAAATGTAATTACTGCACACTGCACCCATGCTCCCCGTAAAGGATAAGGAAAGAATTCACAACACAACAGAAAGTGAGAACACATATTAAGATAAAATACAATTCACCAAAAATGTATTTCACAAGACATTGCCTGATGGCAACAACAAGAATAATAAACACTTCCCTTCTCGATTATGCATCTCAGATCTAGAAAAATCATAGTTTCTTCGTAATAGTTCGTAGGTTTGACTATGTTCAATTCAAAATACACATTATTCTTTTACCCTATACAGGCGAGATTGCATAATCTTATATGATCACTCAGGACATAAAAAAGATACCTCAATCTAATTAAATTGGTTTCAGTTCATAATATTGTCCTATATTCATTCACATTATTTACAATAATTATTTACAAAAATCTTGACGATATTTCACATCTGCATTTCACTACTCAGTTATGACGAAATTATGGTAGCATTGTAACACACAATTCAGAGGAGCAATTAATAGCACAGCATTGCATAAGCTTGACACTAAAGGATTTACTTATCTCAATGTGAAAATAGTAATAATAATAACTGTAGGCTTCTCGTAACGTGGTCTGTGATATCTGGTTATAATTCTCATAAGTCCACTGATTTATTTAGAAGACATGTAACACTGAACATTAATTCTACACCAGCCGTCACAAGAATCGGCAGAAAAGTTGACGTGACGTCATTATATTTTTAACAAATCAATGACCCTATATTAGTGTATATCACGGGAATTTTATGTAATTGGACTGACATTCGAAGCAATATTACCACTTTGGGACAGGATATCACTCCCATATGGATCCCATTTTATTATCGAAGTAATTAGTATCATTATGGGATAGGATATCACTCCCGCATGAATCCCATTCATCAGAGGATCAAAACCTCAAATTACCTGAACTAACTTCAGAAAACACATAAGTGCATTGACACTTTTCCACATGGAAACAGAATCATTAGGCTTCGTTTCAAGAATGTCCAATACTATCTGAAGATCATAAGATCCCATACTTTTAAACAATTTAACAATTTGTTTATAATCATAATTCATAATATTAATCAACTATTATTTTCCTCTTGGAA
The DNA here is from genome assembly GCA_946902985.2 of Meconema thalassinum. Classification (NCBI taxonomy): domain Eukaryota; kingdom Metazoa; phylum Arthropoda; class Insecta; order Orthoptera; family Tettigoniidae; genus Meconema; species Meconema thalassinum. The sequence continues at coordinate 1,194,687,568 of OX336389.2, forward strand.
TATTACATTCATTATTATTTATCAAAATTCAGTGTTCTTCTAATATAAATTTGTAGAGATTTTATTATTATTATTATTAGAAAATATTTTATGGTATTCAAAAATAGTGCAAATGCTGCCAGTGTGTCATAATCCTGTTTCCTTTTATGCAAATGGGGTAGGACATCCCAGATTATATTTATATAATGAAGAGTGAAAGTGTTAAGGATCCACCAATATACTATGTCTCATACTCTTCCCGAGTACATTGCATATGAATTATCTATTATTGAATGGATTCGTTGATAGCAAAATTAGGTCATTTATACTTAGGCATACCAAAACTTGATAACTGATTAAATATGTTGATGTTGTTCCTCGCGCTTATTCGAAACGTACCACAAGCTTTCACTTCTCTTTGAAGCCTATCGTTTGCTCTAAACGACCTGTCTTGCTATGCCGATTGTTACTTCACATCTGATGGTGGGATCCAGCATAAATCTTGTATCCTTCTTATGGCCAATAACAATTATTATGTCCATTGTATTTTTGCTTCTAACACGAGGATGACACGAAAACATGGACCGCGTAACATTTCTCAAATGTCACAGCTCCATCTTAGATCTATTTCTGTGATTCTGAACGTTTCTAGTGAATCCCCTTCTTAATTATGTGTTTTGAACGTGAGCTAGGGTATCAGGCACTCCGCAGTGTTTGCAGCGCACAGAGTCCAGACTACGCCCATGGAGGTCTCACGCAAGAGCAACCTTTCCTTCCTCTTGTTTGTGCTAGGCTACTCCCTTTCATGTCTACTTCTGGATTAGTCGTTCTCTATAAAATATGGTGATTAGATAGTTTCTGTACTTTCGCAATCAACCTGCAAGTTCGTTTTGTGTTTTCTATAGATCTGCTTCAATCTTTAGTGTTGGCTATTTATATTCCCTTGGTTCCTAACTAGTAAATCACCGTCTTCATCGTTATCACCATCGTCATCATCATCACCGTCCTGATAACCTCCTTCGTTGTACAGACGCAAATTACGTACCAAGTCACCATGCCTTCAAGCAATTCTATCACTCTCTGTATAAATGTGGCACAGTTTCCCTACATGATTATTGCTACACTTTGGAAGTTCATTCACTGAAAATTGCAAAATTAGCTTCGAGGTTTTCTAATGCCCAGAACTTAGAATGCAATGAAAATCAAATGTCTTAAATATGATATGTGGATTACATATAAATATGCAATTGGATTAACTCATGAGGGCTACTTGTAGCATAGGCGTTTGAGAATATTTTACTGAAGCTATTCTAACAACTGTACGAAGTGATTTGCTATCAGAGTTCCCATATGTATGTTCGAATTGCAGAATAAGAAGGTAGAAAAAATGAAACTGGCCTGGTGCAAGTCCTCGAAATTAACACCGCTTGGATGACTTGCGTACCATCGATACCGTGTCAGTACTTCAAACCGATATTAAATTTCTTGGAATCAAATCCCGACAGCCAGGAATGTTAGCCGCTACAGCACAAGGCAGTCTCTTTCATTGTCAGCGCAAGCGATTGCACGATACCATGTAATTTCTACACTGCACGAACTAAACTGAGTAACAGTAAATATTTCTTCGTATTTTTGGCATTACATAGCCCCTGGTATGTTAGGGAGACGGTTCGCATACCATAACCCTAGAGCCGAATAATGCTAAAAGCTAACAAACAAAACAGTTTCAGGTACTCCGACGAAAGAAATACCGACAATCTGGTAGAAAGACAGACAACATATTTTGTAATTTACAGAGCAAAATTGTTTCACAATGAATAGCACTCTTGGCCTCTTGAAATAATGAAAATTGTCCTAAAACTTCAAAAGTTGGAAAGATTGCATGTCAACTTGCTCATTTTGCCTCATATTTTATGTGTAGGTAAATTACATGAGGTATTGTTTCAGACGATGTTGATAATAAGAATAAAAACACAAATTACCTTAGATTGCAACGGAATATTTTTCATTTTAAAATCCTGAAAAATTTACTAACGCATATTTCTCGAACTCACATATCCCTGAACAGCATCAATCTAGTCAGTTTGTGAATTCAGAATATTGTTATTGAAATACAGGTTTATAGTCCTATGTAGTTTTTTTGTTCTACCCATACTTTTCCCGGTTGCTATGAGGTAGGGAATGTGGTGAGACAGTTTCCTTGTGGGAATGATATTACGGATCGATGCTCTTCATGACCCCAATCTCATGAGAGGAGTTAATGACAAATGAAATTAATGAGGTAAGGTATGCAGTGGCTGTGTGTGGTCCTTCGAGTTCGGAGTAGTCTGGCCATGAACGTTAACGTGTGCAGCTACCTCGGCTGGCTTGTGACATTATGTCAACAAATTTAAAAAAATGTATTTTAACTCTCCTGATTCCATACCGGCCTCTGTTACTATCACATACTTGATTCCATTTTTAGGATTATTATATCTCGCTGCACATGCTGCATCACCGAAAAAGTACGCACATTCCTGTATCCATGTTGCAGATCTGGTTCATATACGTCCAAATATCATGTTTTATACGTCTTCGGAGTGTTTTATTAATGTGTGACTCCCCACTATGCTATTTTTTGTCCTCCTCATGCACAATAAGACTGAGTTTGTGCACAACTGGGATTAGTGTACGTAGATGCAGACTGCTGGATTGGTGGCCGTGACTTCGCCCGAGACGGGCTGCATTTAAATCGACGGGGCGCTTTTAACCTAGGGAGCCTACATGACAGGGTCATCGGTTCGTGCCGGCCATTGTGAGGAGGAGCAGGTCCAGAGGTTGCCAGCCGACGGGGACAGAAGGAGCTACTTCAGGATATTTGCTGCGGAGGTAAGACTCTAAGATTACTGCAGGTTAATTGTCAGAGTATAGGAAATAAATTAATTGAATTTTGGAATCTTGTAGAGACGTATTCTCCGGACATTGTCATTGCTACTGAATCTTGGTTATATGAGGATATAAATAGTAATGAAATAATTCAAGGGACCTACGAAATGTACAGAAGGGATCGGGGGAAGCGAGGTGGTGGACTATTTATTTGTGTGATCAAAAATATAGCAAGTTTCTTAAAGTGGGCTGATACGGATCATGAAATGTTATGTGTACAAATTTCGGATAAAGGGAATAAATTCACTCTTCAGGTGATAGGGGCGTATAGAGCACCGAAAGATAACTTTTCGCTTCTCAACACACTGTATGATAAAACTTGTACGGGTAAGGCTTCGAAAAAGAGCATAATAATTGCCGGAGATTTAAACCTCCCCAAAGTAGACTGGTCTGGTGAGTCAACTAGCTGTGGTCAACCTCAGAGCGCTGCAAACAAATTCTTAAGGGAGGGGGGATTTTCCCAAGTAGTTGACTTCCCAACTAGAGGCAATAATACCTTAGATGTTTATCTCGTAAGGCCTGTAGAGCTGTATATTAACTGTCTGAAAGTACCAGGAATTAGTGACCATTCTGGGGTTGAATTAAATATTAGATACGGTGACATTACAAAATTCGACTCTGATGTAGCAAATAAGATCATATTCCAGTATCGCAGGGTGGATCAGGGCAAATTTCAGGGGTATTTGAATGAGCTATTTGTAGGATGGGCATCGGAAGGAAATCACATTAATATCCTATGGACTAACTTTTTGAAAATTTTAAATAGCGCTATTGATAAATTTGTTCCATTTAAATTACTGAAACAAAACCCAGATCCTGAGTATTACACACGGGAAATCAGGAGTCTTAAACGGAAAATTAGGAAATTATACAATAAAAGACATGATAGTGACAAGTATATGTTGAAATTTAAGTCCTTATCAAGAGAGCTCGTCTTAAAAAAAGAGGGCTGCTCATGACAATTATATGCAAGGTTTACTTGGTTCGGGAGGCGATGGGTGGGGAAAAAAATTACAGTTATGTTAGGAGGAGAAATGGAAATTCAAATAATTTGTCGATGATAATGTCCGGTGACGGTAAATTAATTACTGAGAAGCAAGCCATTGCTAATGAATTAAATGTATTTTATGGTAGTGTGTTCAATAAATCCAATAGCTGTGTGTTGGACCTTAATGGTGAATCAGGGGCTCCACTTCTCCAAATAAACCAGTCAGCAATTGTAAAGCTAATACAAAAATTACGTTACAATATATCGAAGGGTCCAGATAATATTGTTAGTGAAGTACTTAAACTAGGAGGTAGGGCCGTGGCACGATACTTAGAGGTGATTCTTAATGTGTCCATAAACAATGCGCAAGTCCCGGATGACTGGAAAAGAGCTACAGTAGTCCCAATATTTAAGGGAGGAAGCAGACTTGAATTGGGCAACTACAGGCCGGTTAGTCTTACGTCCATCGTTTGTAAACAGATGGAACATCTCATTTGCGACTACTTGAGGGAACAGTGGGAAACATAATCATGGTTTAATGATAGGCAACATGGATTTCGGAAAGGTTACTCATGCGAGAGTCAGATGCTATCACTTTTTCAAGATATTAGCGAATTGTTAGATGATGGAGTTTCAATCGACGCCGTAGTTATAGATTTTTCGAAGGCATTTGATGTCGTGCCGCATGACATGCTACTCCATAAATTAGCTTCGACGAAGATTGATAGAAGAGTAATTTTATGGATCCAAGAATTTTTGACGGGTCGTTCCCAGAAAGTGAAAGTTGAATGCCGATTCTCGGATGAAATTACCGTAACGTCGGGTATCCCTCAGGGCAGCGTAATCGGAACTTTTTATTTTTTTGGCGTTTATAAATGACTTACCAAATGGGATTCGCAGTGACTGTCGATTGTTTGCGGATGATTGTGTAATATATCGAAAGATACATGACTCACAAGACAATGCAGTACTTCAAGATGACCTGAACCTGGTCTATAAGTGGGCGATTGAAAATAAAATGAAAATAAACACAAGAAAATGTAGTCTAATAAAAATAGGGAAAGTGCGAAGGCAAGATTTTCAATATAACATTGGCTCGGAAATACTTGTAGAAGAAGATTCTTGCAAATATTTCGGCGTTCACGTAAGAAATGATATGAAATGGGGTAGTCATATAGGATGTGTAGTTTCTAAAGCTTACAAATCCCTACACTGTGTAATGAGGGTATTAAAAGGAAGTAGTACCTCTGCTAATGAATTAGGATATTTGTCACTTGTAAGACCTATCCTGGAATACGCCTCGGCGGTTTGGGATCCATATCAAGTAGGGCTCATAAATTAGTTGGAAATGGTACAAAGAAAGGCCGCTAGATTTGTGCTCAGTGACTTTAATCCCAGGAGCAGTGTGAGCCGTATGTTAAAGAAACTTGGTTGGGAATCACTTGAGGCTAGGAGGATGAAATCTAGACTCTGCGCTATGTACAACGCGTATACAAATCAACCAGCAAAGGGTGAGCTTAGCAAACGAATAGAAAAGCCTACTTACATGGGTAGGAGCGATCATCCTTTCAAAGTTAAGGGCCGACCACAGCGAACAAATTATGGTAAGTATTCTTTCGTAAACCGTGCCATTGATAATTGGAACTCTCTACCTGCCTCAGTCTTAGAGCCTTTTCCCAAACATATAGGTGTGTTTAAGAAAAGACTGACTATTTGTGTAAATACTCCAGTTTAATTGTTGTATAATTGTTATTGAATTGTTATGTACAATTATTTATTTGTTATGTATATCCAATTTGCCTCCGGGGGACACACCCCCAATTGCAAATAAACGAATGAATGAATGAATGAATGAATGAAAAGACGTTATGTGTACGGCAGACCACACGCATATGACAAAATGTTGGCTCTATTGCGCCTAGTGTCCAGGCTCTGTGCTCAGTAATAAATGTAGTGCAGTACCCGGTCAAATGGGCAGTGCTTGTGCGACTAAGCGCTGCAGTGCTAATGTGAGGTCGCGCTGCACTGCTCAAAAATGGGCAGGGTAGGGCTGCGCTTCGCTGGCACGAGTAAATTTCTCGATAGCACTGCTTCACCTTGCCAATTGCACGGCCCTGGTCAGCATAATAAGGAATAATGCCATCGGAAGAAGGCTGCTACAGGCAATGAACAGTATTTATATTGCTAATCACATTGTAGTGAAAGTTGATGGTAAGATGAGCTCTTGGTTTAAGGTTGTTACAGGAGTGAGGCAAGGCTGTAATATTTTACCGTTACTGTTAATTTTTATGGACCATTTGCTGAAGAGCATTACCTAGGTTAAATTCAGTTAGGTGGAAACCAGGTAAGCAGTGTGGCTTATGCAGATGACTTGGTTGTAATGACATACTGTCAAAAGCTTGAAAGCTAACATGTTAGAACTTGAAACAAAAATGTAGGGAATATGGCATGAAAATGAGCATTCAAAAAACAGGAGTATGTCGGTTGGGAAGAAACATGATGAAAATTGATTGCCTGGTTGCTGGTGCAAAGGTTATAGCCTACATTAGGTCACGTAGGATATCATACCCTTATTATGTTGGGCACATTTCACACTTGTCGGGACCTGTACAAGGTTTCGCGCTGGATTATTGCTGAAGTGTCCACCTCATAGCCCGAAACTCCAGGTTCGGCCAAAGCTGTCGAATTTTTGAAGGGTCGAAAAAAAAAGGTCAAAGAACTCTGAGTCGTACGATGTTGGCTCGTAAACACCGCTCTTACCACAATTCGAAATTTCAACACAAATTATTTCAATCACAGCCACAAGTTATCCATTAGAGTGTTAACTATTCTGAAAGCGGGCAGTGCAAAATGGAACGATCAGATCACTAAGATGGCTTTACCAGGTAGCTGGACCTAGGCCTATATTTTTATCATTTTGACTATTATTATTATTATTATTATTATTATTATTATTATTATTATTTGATATTAGTTTGCCTTTTAACGCCCAGTCTAGTTTGCAATCCTCACTTTCAATATCCCTTATTAGCAGTTAGCATTTCACATCTAACCTTTAAATCGGTAAACACTGAATCTATCCATCACCTATGCTCTTCTTACCCTCTACAGCCGAAGTCATTAACCTCGTAGGTAAACTCGATATTGTATGTCTACCCCTTATTATTCCCGTATCTAACGGGGTCGGGTATGAGATGCGACGAAATTCTATGTGGCGGATGGTATTTACAGCCGGACGCCCTTCCTGACGCCATCCTCATGAGAGGAGTTAATGCGAGATGAAATGAATGAATATGAATGAAACTTAGCTAGGATATGCAAGGAAGTGGCCATGGCCTGTCAGAAGGTACCGTCCCAGCATTTGCCTGGAGTTGAAAATGTGAAACCACGGAAAACTATTTCAAGGATGGCTAACGGTGGGGCTCGAACCCACGTCTACCAAGTCCACAGAGAGCTTGGCCGTATGGCCTAGCGACTTGTTTTGTTGATATTAATATCTTGTATATTCAAGACAGCGGCTTCGTTCTATACAGTGTGGTAGTCTTATGACTAGTGCAAGCGAGGTGTCTTATCTGTTTCTCCCTTCTTACAAGTTTCGTGTAAGTTGCATAATTGCATCCTGAGTTATTGATTTTAAAGTTCTAATAGCATGCTCCACCACCATCTTGAATATAATGGGGTGTTCGTTTGCCTTTCGCATACAAAGCTTGAGCCATTCTCTTAGTGTATATAGTATGACTTTATAAAGAATACTTCAATTGTATTCATTTTATGAACTGACCATTCATATTTCCAAATTGTTGCTTATTTATTTTATTGATTAATATAACGAAACAGCTAATTAGTGATGTTATCTGTTATGCCACTGGTGTTTATGTTAGTACTTTTGGTGATTGAATTTTTTCTTTCCCATTTGCGCTATCTGGCGGCTAAACTATCGTACCCCCTTCTACGTTTTATTTGACCGTGATGTAATCCTGACCTGTTTCTATGTGAGATGTGCTTCTCATGTATGGAGGCACTTCCTCATTTGCTTCATTCCCACAATTTCCGGACGCTCTCATGTCCTGTGATATTGGTAAATGTCCTTCGGCGAAGTGCTGTTCGCTACGACCAGTATTTGTGTCGGGTCAGAGTCAAACTTGCGCTGCCTCATGACTCTTCTTACCCAAGCAAGGTGATTCTTACTTTTGTGCCACCATGCTAGAATACTTAAGGATTTTGTACATTATTAGTGAGATTGCGACATATTCTGTGGGCAAGCCTGGATCATTTTTGACTTGTCTTATCTCATTGAACTCATCCTAATTCCTGTTATTCACCTCATGTGATGTGTTTATGGTTTGTTTTCCTGATATTATGTTTATATTTTCTGACTGTGTACTGTGCCCTTATACGACGGAGTGGATGATGGCGTGATTTGAATTGAGCGCGCTGAGACGACACCAAGGTCGCGGCAAGCTGTTGACTCGCCATGTTTTGAAACAGGCGAAACAGGTGCGTGGTCTGAGTACCGCTAGGGAATGTCGGAGCACAATATACTTGTTTGTATTTAGATGAGGAAGAGGAAGGCATCAGCACTTCGGAATTATATTTGGAATTATTCTCCCGTTTAATTTACATAGTTTCAATTGATCTAAATAACCTTCTAGCATGTTCCATGGTGGGAACCAATAGAAGTGAAGGCATCGCATTACGTAATGCAACTACAGCTATCGATATTTTACCTTGTGGCAGTATATAAACCGGCTCTTAGTGGGTCATGCTATCTGTCTGTTTTGATCTGTCTGTGTTGATCAGCTGGTCAGTGGTGCTCACCTGTTGTTACGCTGTTACGCTACGCCGTGGTTATACTCCGTGAGGCTAGGCCTCTATCTATACGTTGCTCTGCTAGTGGGTCGGAAGACTTAGTCTCATTTTCATGCCAGTGCGTGGAAAGTAAAGTGCCGTTGTGCTCCATGAACTTATTATTATTATTCTTATTCTTATTATTGTGTTTGTGAAAATTCATCATTATGGGAACACTGGAAGAACTAATGGTATGTGAATTTGGGCTTGATTCACGCAAGTGACTGATAATTGACTGTCTGTAAACTTCCACCCAGCGCTCAATATTTATAAACTGGAACTGTGTCAAATTTGAACTATAATTATGACAAAATGCGAAGTGATGGTGAGCGACCATAAGAGCTTATTTAATATCATGTAAATTTCGTGTTCGAATCAGCTCAGGCCTATTTGAGACATTCTATCAAGTGGAGATTATTATTATTATTTTTATTATTATCCATCCCCGTAAGATCTCCCAGATCTTAATTGTGACAGTCAGAATATTTGGATATTTAAAACTGTGAGCTACAATATCGGAATGCCGAGTGTGCGTTTGTGGAGGAGTTCGGAACGAGCTCATAGGATGGTGACGTCACTACCCCACCGTTCCAACTTGACGGTCGGCTAGAGAGGCACTATGTGAGGCGAGCGATACCAGGATTGCCGGATGGGGACCCGAAGCGATGCCTGTTATGGGCATATTTCTGTGGACGAGAAGGCAGTGAGAGGCAAATGCTGGGATACGACTCTTTCCTAGTGTGCGGCCATCACGGGTCCGTGGTGTCATGGTTCGATCCGCACCGAGGGATGATCCAGCGCCACAGAACATCTAAGGTAAAAGCCTTGCGACTTATGTAGATCTTATTCTTGGGCCATGAATTTCCATAAATTTCGCTAAATCTATTCACTTCCCTAGTCGTTATTAATCTTCGTTCTTTTATAGTTGGCTGCATATTATGCTAGGCGAACACTTTGATTTGTTGCTTAGACTTGTAGGACCCAAAAACATTTTATTGCTTATAATAATAGTCTAATAATAATAATAATAATAATAATAATAATAATGTGAAGAGAGGAGAAGAACGGCTTTGAGTAATCAAGCCGGGACAGGCTGGCCGTGCGCGCCTGAACTAACGAGTTCCAGCATAGACAGGGCTGACAGTGTAAGCCTGGATCATGCGGCCCTAAATCCATTTGCCTGGCTCGCAGGATACCACACCATACTATACACAGCTCGCTCGCACACGTAGCTAGCAACAGATGAGGAGAGCCAAAGACATGACGTCACGCGCTTGTGGCTTACTTCTTAGACTGTCCGTAAGGGTGCAGCAGGATAGAACATACTACAGGCACTAGCTACACAGGGCCCTGATGCTGACCATATTTCCCCTCGGCACTTAAACGTGCAGTTTTGCTAGATCTGCAGAAACTTAAATATAAATAGCTATTCCTTCTGTAGCTTATCTTAGCAACTTGGTTCCAAGTGAAAATTTGACCCCAAATTCTTGAGAATTGAAAATTTATCCACATCTAGTCGTTCTTTGCATCATTATAGGAACTACATTTTATTCTGTGGTTTACCTTATTTTACACTTGGCAGGTAACCTCTTACTCCCTCCTCTCTTCTTTCCGTTATCTGATCTTCACTAATACCTAGAGAAATTAAACCTGTTCCATTTCCTTCCTTCCTTCCTTCCATAACCCCTGAATATTAATAGCGCCCTATCGAGAACCAATGCGCTCGTCAGTTCGCTTCCAAGGAGTCCTTGTTATGTCAGATGGGAGTGGGTCTTTGTCACTCCCTTGGATCGAGGCTTGCTCACAACATTGTTAGCAGGTTTCCAGAAATACAAGTAAATACTTCCGTACACAGGACCCTATGAGTTAAATCTCTGAGGGTTCAGGGAACAAATTGGTGGCATGGGCAGTCGTAGCCACCTGAGCACTCCTATATCATAGGAACTGGTACCCCAACTGTCAGGACCTATTACCCAGACCACTCACCCGTTGTCCATGGTACACGAACTACGACGTGACTATTAGCCATACCCGGAACCACAATTGTTATTATTATTATTTTTATTATTATTGTAATTATTAGATTATTATTACTATTAATATTATTATCATTATTATCATTGTTGCTGCGAATTGAATTGAGGAAATATAGCGACACTAGCGTGATATTATACTACTTAACTGCCTCTTTTATTCGCTATAATGATATTGTGGCCTGTTGTTTTTTTTACAATAATTACAAGATCCTCACACTAATGCCCTCATTTACCATCAGTATTGTCACCGCCTATGCCTCATACACACATCAAAAAAAGTTTTGCATCACCTCGGTTCCCAGATCTCCGGCATATAGACGTTGACTGTGTATATTGTATCCAAGATACAGTCCCTTTGACTGTTCATAGATGTCACTAAAACTGCTCAAAGATGTAAACAACCATGCATGAGCAGGGCCTATTAGACGGAGGGGGTACGACAGCCGATCAGTTCCAGTCATTCCACCAGGACGAAGGTACGCTGCTCATGTTGTCTGTAGTTCTACCATGCCTAGAAGGTCAATACCGCAGTTCGATCGCGTCCGCATTGTTACTTTGTGTCAAGAAGGGCTCTCAACAAGGGAAGTTTCCAGGCGTCTCAGAGTGAACCAAAGCGATGTTGTTCGGACATGGAGGAGGTACAGAGATACAGGAACTGTCGATGACAGGCCTCGCTCAGGCCGCCCAAGGGCTACTACTGTAGTGGATGACCGCTACTTACGGATTGCTGCTCGGAGGAACCCTGACAGCAATGCCACCATGTTGAATAATGCGTTTCGTTCAGCCACAGGACGTCGTGTTTCAACTCAAACTGTTCGCAATAGGCTGCATGATGCGCAACTTCACTCCCGACGTCCATGGCGAGGTCCAGCTTTGCAACCCCGACACCATGCAGCGCGGTACAGATGGGCCCAACAACATGCTGAATGGACCCCACGGAATTGGCATCACGTTCTCTTCACCGATGAGTGTCGCATATGCCTTCAACCAGACAATCGTCGGAGACGTGTTTGGAGGCACCCTGGTCAGGCTGAACGTCTTAGACACACTGTCCAGCGAGTGCAGCAAGGTGGTGGTTCCCTGATGTTTTGGGGTGGCATTATGTGGGGCCGACGTACGCCACTGGTGGTCATGGAAGGCTCCGAAACGGCTTTACGATACCTGAATGACATCCTCCGACCCATAGTGCAACCATATCGGCAGAATATTGGAGAGGCATTTGTCTTCATGGACGACAATTCTCGACCTCATCGTGCACATCTTGTGAATGCGTTCCTTCAAGATAACGACATTGCTCGACTACAGTGGCCAGCATGTTCGCCAGACATGAACCCTATCGAACATGCCTGGGATATGTTGAAAAGGGCTGTTTATGGACGTCTTGACCCACCAACCACTCTGAGAGATTTACGCCGAATTGTCGTTGAGGAGTGGGACAATTTGGACCAACAGTGTCTTGATGAACTTGTGGATAGTATGCCACGGCGAATACAGGCATGCATCAATGCAAGAGGACGTGCTACTGGGTGTTAGAGGTAGTGGTGTGTACTGCAATCTGGACCACAAATGCTGAAAGTCTAGCTGTATGATGGTACAACATGCAATGTGTGGGTCTCATGAGCAATAAAACGAGCTGAAATGTTGTTTGTGTTGATCTCTATTCCCTTTGTATTTAACGGTTCCGGAACTCTTGGAACCGAGGTGATGCAAAACTTTTTTTGATGTGTGTATTTAAAGGAGTTCTGCAAGTTAGTTAGTTTTAGAATGGTGTGCTTTCATGATAAGCAAGCTGACTACTGTCATTGTCTGCACAATACTCTCAGTATTGCAAGACTTTTAGCTTCGATGTGTTATGGGTTGCAGGTGTGTAGGAGCAAAATTATTACATAGTAGGCTTAAACACCGTTAGCACAAAAATCCTTCCGAATAATCCACCGCACGAACCTGTCTGAGAAGAACTCACACAGTACATTAGACGAATAAATCTCTCAACAGAAATCAATAGGGAATAATGCTCAGGGTATTGCTTACTCCTTTGAACATATTACAGCTTGCACTGTATTGGTTCAAATTGACTACCTCATGGGGCATTGATCTTGTCTGCCATCCTTGAGGTTTCTGATTCGATTCCCTGCTCTGTTATTTAATGCTGGTTTTGTGGGATGGAACAGGCAATATTCAGCCTCGAGAGAATAACTGAGACAAAGTGAGTTTAAATCTCACCTCAGCCGTACTAGGTATAATTTTCCTTTATTTCACACTTTTTCTCTGGATATATATCGAGATCGTACTAAATTAAGAAACGTCATCAGACAAATTGCACACACATACGAGTACTTGGGGCTAATGACCGTGCAGATGCCAACCCTTAAATGAAAACGTCGTATCCATCACCTGTTTGGTGTATTCTGGAGGTAGCGAACGAATCATCCGGCTTCTGTTGAAGTTTGGCCATCCTGTTCAAGGAGACCAATAGCCCGTTTACAAATAGCCTCTCCAGGCTGTATCATAGCCAAGGATCCTATTTTATGGTAAGCCCATGTTCTAGACTTTTCGGTATTTTTTACAAAAAATGTCAGTTTTGTTTGATTTATACGCGTGAAATATTGAACAACAAAAAAACGAATTTCATGTGACACTGACCAAAAACACTATTGTGATTCCGGTTTTTAGTTAATATAAAATGCCATTAAAGTGACGTTACCTTGTCGTCACACACCTGCAGCGGCAGCGTGCTGTAGTGTTCCCAGGTCACGTCAACTTTCGTCGAGTATGTTCGCGTATGGTTGTTAGTACTGTTTGTTCACCAAAGACAGATTTTAACATGAGAACAAAATGCCAAGAAGTAAAGTCACTATGTATTTGCATGATAACTACCAGCTTTAAACTTCACTTCAAACCCCACGGCATAGCCATGCGCGTTAAATCCCTCACCACGACCATAACGGGGAGCTTTAGCAAGTCCAGAGATCAGAGGTTTGAATCACAGTGCTGACAGTGGTTATCCTGAGTGTGGCATATCCCCGGGCTTTTCACACTCCCTTCAGGTGAATACGAGAATAGTTGGCTACCTTATTGCAAGTCCCGTGGCACTTACCCCATCCCTGACGCCAATAATTACAGTTCAACACACTACTACAGTCACCGCAGGAACATAGGTTATCAGACAAACAGAGCACACACTTAACTACATGCAGGGCCGTAGAGAGCGAGTACGGGCCCTAGGGCTATCACTTACGGGCCCCCTCCGTATTTGTCGTCCCATGACATCGTGTAAATATCAAATTTGCTTTTTTATTTTTAAAGCCCCCTGAAAAACGTTGTGCATTATTTAAATTACTTTTTTGGAACTTACTAATTTTGTTGATTGTAAATTTGCAATGTCGTTTCTGATGTATCCGACCGAAACTTTTACTCCCTCTCATCACAAGAACAAGTTCAGCGCCATTCACAATATTATGTACTAAACTTTGCAATGGTACATTAATGTAGCTTAGCGGCAATTAGATCGATTTGAAATGTTATTTAGAAACTTTCCTCCCTATAAACAGTGGAATCTTAACTATTTCTCTGGCTGCGAAAATATGAAGATAATGGTTATTTACTGTACATGTTCTCTTGATAGTATTTTGTAGCATATTCAATTGATTCAGATACACTGAATATCATAAAATGTCAAATTTGTTGGCAAATAGGTACGTAAAATTGTCTACTCGGGGGTTTTCTACTTTCGCGGGCCCCTCAGCAAGACCGGGCCCCAGGGCTACAGACCCGTTTGCCCCTCCCTCTCGTCGGGCCTGACTACACGGAACTGATCACTAAGATGTCCCAAGCCCCTAAAAATGAATTTAAAACAACTGTTCACTTCATATTAACTAATTTGACTTAATTTTGAACCTGCTTGCGTAAAAATGTTCTTTCTGTCATTCTAAAGCATACAACGTCAGAAACCATTTCTTTAAAGGTGAAAGAAATGAATGCATGCATTGTACAGTGACCTAAAATCAATAAAAGAGAGAGTGGCTAATTCGTATATTTAGTGATTTCTATGCAATATAAATTTATAAACACGATATGGTGGCCACTTCTGTACAGTTTTTGGGTTTCGTTGTTGATTAATCTAGGGGCTTTGCGACATCATGGTCATGTAGCCCCGTGTACATTGGTGTGTGTGGAATTTGTATGATAACCTGTGTTATTGTGATGGTAGTATTAGTGATTGTAGTAGTAATTCAGATGAGGATTGGGAAGAAGGCGCCCGTGGCCTCAATTTAGGAACCATCCTGGTTTTCGTCTGGAGTAGAAGTGGGAAACTACGAAAAACCACTTCCAGGATGGCAGAGGTGGGAATCAAACCCGCCTCTTCTCAGTTTTGCCTCATGAGGCTTATTGCACCCCGTTCCAGCCCTCAGACTAGGATATAACTCTTGACAGAGCCTTGAGTACAATTGATAGCACCACTATGTGCCAATTGAATTCACCTTTAAACAGAATCCCTGATCACAGCTGACCATAGAATGCCAACTCGCTTACCGAAATGACTGGGTGTGTAATAAACGTGATGGGAGCGTCATACAATCTGATTGGTTTGTCTGCTAGTACTGCCATCGAATTATAAATCAATTCCAGCTAACAAATGAGAACTTGAATCGGTACCAACTGACCTACAGCAAGGAAGGAACAGAGACGCCTTGCCTTACCACACCCTACCACTGCATCTGCTGTTCTCCACTGCGATCGTATTAAGGACCTTTTGTAGTAAACGGTACTATCTAACTGCATCCCAAACAAGACTATATTCTAGTTATCATGGCAGTTTGCCGAGGTCAGAGCGTGGCACTTGCCTAAACAGCGGAAGATTCGGGTTCGAATCCCGGTCACATTTGCAAGTCTTAATCAACAAATACAGTATATCGCACCACCGATGGAAGACTGCCACATGTAAAAAAATCATGTTTTAGTTATTTAGTGCATTTTACTCCCTTTAATCAAGTCTGTGTCCTGGAAAATTGCCACAACTCGAATCGTTAGGACGTCGAATTTACTGCACGCAATTCAGTTTTCTTGACGTGAGAAAAAACTGAAAACTGCAATGTCCAATTTCAGTAGTTAGCAACTGCCACATATTAGTTGTGACGGTTTTCATCTCACTTTTTCGTGTAATTTATGCGAGGTTACTTACTGTAATCAAATGAATCAATAAAAAAGCAAATAATTAAAAGTCACCACTACAGTGGAAAAATTACGTTAACTGTACTTGCAATAACTCAAACTGGTGTTTTTTGAGTCTTCAGTCTTTTGTCTGGTTTGATGCAACTTACCATGTCTCCCTGTCCTGAGCTAATCGTTTCATCTCTACATAGCCGAGACAATCAGTTTAGTACTTTCTAAGCTTGGTCTACCCCTACAGTTCTTGTCCTCGAACCTTCCTTCCGTAACTAAGTTTACTATTCCTGGGTGTCTTAGAGTGTGTTTTACCAACCTATCTCTTGTCTTTATTAGCAGTCACTAGAAACATCTCTCCTCTCCCACTCCTCTTAATACCTCTTCATTTTTTCTCTGTCTATCCATCTAATCTTCATCATTTCCCTGTAACACCACATTTCAAGCGCTTATATTCTTCTCTTTTCTGGTGCACCAACAGTTCCAAGTTTCACTTCCATACAGTGCCACGCTCGAGGCAGAAGCCTTCAAGAATGACTTTCTATTACCTAAATCTATATTTGATTTCTACAAATTTCTTTTCTGTAGAAATGCTTTACTTGCCTGAGCAAACCTACTTTTTAGACTATATCCTCATTGCTAAAAATTACTATTACTTAATAAAAATCAACTAAGAATACCTATTTAGAGCGTGTATCTTAATTATACCGACAAAAGAATCTGGGACGCTCTGCGTGTTATGTAAAAGACGATGCCGCATTCAGATTGGCGGAGAAAATTTTTCCCTTCGAGAAAATTAGTTTACTTTGTTACTTCCGGGCGCGTAATTCAAATTGACGGGCTCGCCGTATTTGCTGAGCCAGAGTGCAAGCCGAAGCGAACGAGGAAACTTGCGCATTCCCGCCAGGATATCTCTGTCTCCATCACACTCCCTTCCCTGGCTTGAAGCACAGCAGTGGCCAGCGGCTTGCGCAATGAGTTGGGGTTGATTTTGGTGATGTAATGAATTTTTGTCCTCTTTTATGAATATGGCCTTTATTTATTGTTTATTGTCTTGTATCTTATCAATGCTAATGGTTGCTTTCTTACAATTGACTGCCGACAGTGCAGCGCTATGGCCTATCTAAAACCACGGCCCACTGGATGCTGCTCTCCAAGGAGCTTACAAAAGTAGTCCATACATAGAGGGCGCTTTTAGCAGCACATTAGTAGCTAACATTTCTGGCTCTCCTTGAAAGATGTGCTTTCAACACGAAAACCATGTACAGTACTGTAAGTACGGTATGTTAAGTACCATACGTAAATGTCAAAAAGTTCATCTAATGAGAACGTATAGCCTAACATGAACTCTAATCAGGTTGAGAATTCTTCGTTGAAGTTCACCATCGGAAAGGGGCACAGCTTCTTGACACCTCTCGTAAAGTTTAAAAATGCGTAATCTGCCTCTCTGTCGACTTTCTCGAAGTTGGAAAGGGCTCGCGTAGTCCACACCAGTCACGGTGAAGGGCCTGGTGACTTTCGAAACCCTCTCGTTGGGTAAATCTCCCAAGTGGATTTCTGGTACTGTTGGACTGAATCGAAAACACTGGACGCATTTTCGAACGATCTTTTGTGTTCCTCTACGACCACTTATCGGCCAATAATTTTGTCGAGTTGAATGTAATAGTTGCTCCGGTGGACAATGATGAAGTCTAACATGCTCGTATCTCATAATAGCTGTTGTTATGTGATGATTTGCCGGGAGGAGAAGGGGATGTTTTTGCTCTTCAGAGAGAGCAGAATGTCTCAATCTTCCACCAACGTATTAACCCATCTTCATCAATGAATGGATTCCTTTTTGGTTTTTCCTTTTTGGATAAACATTTGTGTGATGATGAACCACATTAATTCAGTATTTTCTGCTCGTTTCATTTCTTCAGGAGTGATGTGGTTTGTATTTGGGTCTTTGGATACTTTTCCCCATTTCTTGCGCTGTACTTTGCTTACGGTATTATTGACAAATCTATGACAATAAGCAATTACTCGACGTAACTTCGAAAATGACGAAAATTTGTGCAATATTTTGGAAGTACTTACGATGGTCAACATAACCTTTGAACTCTTCATCTC
This sequence comes from Meconema thalassinum, assembly GCA_946902985.2. NCBI lineage: Eukaryota > Metazoa > Arthropoda > Insecta > Orthoptera > Tettigoniidae > Meconema > Meconema thalassinum. The sequence continues at coordinate 1,194,705,616 of OX336389.2, forward strand.
TGGCAGACAGATGTCAGGTTGCAATGTAGAAGGAGGTAGTGAATTTTCCTTGACTAACCAATGATGTCTAAACCACCAAAGATGATGGTTAATAATATATATGGTTGGAATCTCTCGCGATATGAGGGCAGCAGGGTTTTCTTGAGAGGGTACGTGACCCCGCATTGCATTCTCAGTTGCATCTTGTATTTTTGTGACTCTGTTTGCCACAAATGTTTTCGGTAATCGCGGTTCTGTGTTTATCCATCCTAAAACATTGGTGCTCTCACTCCAAAGAAAAACATTTCTTATCTTGTCTGCTGCAGCATCCTTCGTTTCTCGCACTAAACTTGTGAGTAAAAGTGCTGCTTCTAATTCTAGTCTTGGCATGGATATGGTTTTAGAGGAGCCACTTTAGATTTTGCGCTGATTAGATGAGATGTGAACTTTCCATCTTGATTTCTGTTTTCTGCGTATATACAGGCTCCGTATGCTTTTTCGGAGGCGTCACTGAATCCGAAAAGATCAAATTTTGAATTTTAATTTTCAGGAATGACGTTCCTTATGATTCTGAGCTGGTTTAGCTGTGGCAATGAAGAATAATATTGGTTCCAGATGGACAGCTTATCTGTGGTAACAGGTTGGTCCCAGTCAAATCCGTCCGTCCATAGTTGTTGCATTATGATTTTTCCTCTTATTAAAACAGGACTTACTAGCCCAAGAGTATCAAAGACTTGCAAGATTTTTGATAAAATCTCACGCTTTGTATACACTACTTCTGATGAGAGGTTAACCAGATACTGCAATGTATCTTTTGTCGAATCCCAGACAATTCCTAACGTCTTACTGGCTTCTTCTTTGTCTAGGGCCATCACGTCTCGTGCATTCGATTGGATATTCAAGTGTTTTATGATTTCCTTATGGTTAGACCTCCACTTGCGCAAAAACATTTGCCCCTTTTGCAATAGTTCCATAAGCTGACGATGAATTTGTATTACTGCATCTATAGTATCGCCACCGGTGATACAATCATCCATGTAAAAGTCTTGTCTCACAATTTTGGCTGCTACTGGATATTGAGGGTCATAGATATTAGCAAGATCGCGAAGACATCTCATCGCGTGGTAAGGTGCTGACGCTGTTCCGTAAGTGACTGTGTTTAGCTGATATGTTTTTATTGGTAACAGTGTATCCCTTCTCCATAAAATTTGTTGCAATGGTCGATCTTCATGGTGTATCATTATCTGCCTAAACATTTTCTCAATGTCAGCTGTTATTACATATTGGTGCATGCGAAATCTGAGAATGATGTGAAGTAAATCTGCTTGTAAATTGGGACCTTGAAACAATTTGTCATTTAGTGATGTTCCTCGTGTAGTTTTGGCGGAAGCATCAAACACCACTCTGAATTTCGTGCTTGAGCGCTCTGGACGTAAAACCGCATGATGTGGTATAAAATAGCATTTGTCTGATTCGTCCTCAGCTGTAGCATCAATGTGTGACATATGTCCAAGTGATTCGTACTCGTCCATAAAGTCACAATATGCCTGCTTCAAATTTTGTTGTTTGTTGAATTTTCTTTCCAAACCGGCAAGTCTTCTCTTCGCTTGTTCTTTGGACTCGCCTAGAGTAACTCCTGGTCGTATGGGCAATCTAACCACAAATCTTCCAGATGAGTCCCGCGTGGTTGTTTCAGCGAATAGTTCTTCGCGAAATTGCTCTTCTTTTGTATAGTGCTGCGTTTCTGGGATTTTTGTAGCCAAAACCTTTCGAGCTGATGTGATAATGTATCAGTAGTCATTGTGAGACACGTAGACATTCCTTAAGCTTTATTTTCATGTATTTCTCCACCGAAAATCCAGCCCAATTTTGTGTCCTGCAAAGCAGGTTGACCAGCTATGTTGTTTTCTGGTCTTCCAACGACGATTTTCCAGTTAATGCTTGCTCCAAGCAGCAGATCAACATCTCCTGGCTCGTTGAATGAAGGGTCTGCAAGTTGAATATTTTTTGGCATGACTATCTCATTGATGTTGACCTTATATTGAGGTAGTCGTCCTGTGATGGAAGGAACAACGTAGCATTCCAAATCAATGCTGTATTGACTATCCATGGAATAAAGTTTTATACGATTGATTCCCTTTGCTTCAACCTGGGCACCACTAACACCGCTGAATTGTTGATTCTGGCGAAAGTACTGTAAATTAAGCCGTTTGCTACAATTTATTGTCATCAAATTTTACTGACCACCAGGCTCTAATAATGCCAAACAGGTGATTCTCCTTCCTTTATTGTCCACTACATTCACAAGCGCAGTTGACAGAAGAACTTGTGATGTTCGATTTCTTCTTAAATTGACGCTTGGCACTTGGCCTAATGTAGATTCTTGCAACTGAATTAAGCGATTTGCTTCTGAAGTTGTGGCTTTTTCTTGGCTTTCTGAACTGGCACTGTCTTTGTGCAGTAATGTGTTATGCAGTGAGTTGCATTACTTGCATCTTGTTCCACGGCAATCTCTTGCTAGATGTCCAAATTTTAAGCAATTTAGACAATGTTTCTTTTTAATTAATAACTGTCTTCTCTCATTAGGCGTTTGCTTCAGCAAGGTTTCACACTGAAAAATGAAGTGGTTTCTTTCATATATGTTGCATTTGAATGAAAGTGTGTTGACCATTAAAGCCTTCTTATCCTGTTTATTTTCCTTCTGTGTATACTTGTTTCCCGGACTCTGCTTTTTTACTGTCTTTGATTTGAGGGTTTGTTTCAACAACATCAGTGATTGACATCGTTCGGCTAGAAACTTTGTAAAATCTTGTTGACTTGGCATATTTTCTGGTGTGCGATTCTTGATTCTTTCCTGCCAGTCACGCTGTTCTAGATAATCTAGTTTCTGCTTAACTAAATGGATTATTAAGGTATTCCAATGACCTACAGGCAGATTAAGTGATTTTAACGCTGATATATTCGTTTGGATGTGCCAATTCAATTTTTGCATCTAGTCGGCTTTGTTCTCCTTCTCGATTTCTGGAAATTTGAAAAGTTCATACAGGTGGGTCTGTATTATCATCATTTGGTTGTCGTATGTAGCGTTTAATAGATCCCAAGCCTTGGTATAGGTCTCTTCGCCTATGGTGAATCCTTCGATGACACTTTGAGCCTCTCCCTTCAATACTCCGACAAGATACTGGTGCATCTGTACATTTGATAGGTTTGAATTTTTGTGAATTGCGGATTCAAAGCAATTTTTGAAAAAATCGCCACCCTTTTTGTAATCACCGTCGAATTCTGGGAGTTTTATTTCTGGCAATTTTGACACATTACTATGAGTTGTTTGAGGAAGTTCTTGTAATTGGAGGTTCTGGGTATTTGGGGATCTTTGTTGTTGTGCTATCTCGATGATAGCGTGTAGTTGACTGACTGTGTTGAAATATTGTGTTTCAAATACAGCGCGTTTGCCCTCACATTCTTCCAGAAATACGTCCGCTTCAGTTTCATCCTCTGGTATATGGTCTTCGATAGCCTGTTGAATGTGGTCAAACTCTTTCCAAATGCCCTCTATTTTTTCTAATTTTACCGTTGATTCAATTGGTGCGGTGTGTTCTGAGATCGAGTTGGCTGTTCTAGTCACGAATCCTTTTACTCGTGCGCGACTTTGTTTTAGCTTTGTCAGTTGCGACATCCTGAATTGCGATTAAATATAAAGTGGCGTAGATCTGTGCAGTGAACAATGCAATGAAGAAATGCCTATTGTATTCAATGAATTATATGAATTTGTACAATTGGATTTGAAGTACGGTAGGCCTAGCTCAATGTTTTATTTGTTTTGGTAGTATGCCTCTTGAATTATATATGACACTGCTTGGGCTATTGTGTTCACGTTTCAGCTGTCGATTGCGACATATATTTGTAACCTATGAATGCCTCTCCAATTATGATTTATTTGATACTCACAGGAGTCGAGAGTTTCGCTGTTGGGCGCCAATGTTAATGAGTTGGGGTTGATTTTGGTGATGTAATGAATTTGTGTCCTCTTTTATGAATATGACCTTTATTTATTGTTTATTGCCTATTATCTTATCAATGCTAATGGTTGCTTTCTTACAATTGACTGCCGACAGCGCAGCGCTATGGCCTATCTAAAATCACGGCCCACTGGATGCTGCTCTCCAAGGAGCTTACATAAATAGTCCATACATAGAGAGCGCTCTTAGCAGCATATTAGTAGCTAACAATGAGTATTGTTTCATTGCCAACCTAGGAACCACAGAATAATGGCTGAACGATGAGTGTCCATGCAACCATTATGGAGATATAGAAGAGCGATCCATATAAATAATGGGACACATGTGCAACTTTGTGAGATGATAATACATAATTTGGAGATTGCATACATAGGCCTACATAAGAAAGAGTCCGGTTTTGAGATTATTTGGTCACTGAAGAAACTGGTTACAACAACTTGCTGGGAGAATCTCCACAGTAAATTTTGGAAGTGCCCTCTACCAGCATCCATACACAACTGTACTCGTATCACCATAGTCCATGACGTTCTGTGAAGTGTATCCTCAGCAATGTTGTTTATATCGTATCTAATGACCTCACGGAGTTCAGCAGATGTCCACGGTCTATTTTTCTACACTCTGCCTTTAAGATACTCCCATAAGAAAAAGTCCGGCGAGGTTAGGTTAGGTTAGGTCAGGTGATCGTGGGAGCCACTAAGTTTTTGAGATTATTCGGCCACTGAAGAAACTGGTTACAATTTGCATGGAAGCGTTGGACGTATGACACGTTGCTCCATCATGATGAAAATAACCTTCTGTGAGTTCGACGTCATCCAGCTTCGGCGCAAATGTTGGGCAGAGGACCACATGCGTAGAAACAAGCAGCAAACATGCCGGTGGTCAGTGGTACTGTCTCTCCCAGAGCCAATGAGATCATTAAAACAAATTTCCCGTTTCTACGAGCTTTCAGAGGGAATGTATGACCCATTAAATTGGTTCAGATTTATATGGATCACTCTGTACAAAAACCATGTTGGGATGTTTTCAGTGATCAACAACAGAATGGAAGTTTTGTTCCTCCTTTGGCTAGAAATAAATAGCCAGTTGTTTCAGATCAGGGGTCTAGAACCCGCGGCTTGTCGGCCACATGAAGCCGTCACAACTCTTACCTGTGCGCACGGTAAAAGTTACACACCTTCATAACCCTCACAAAATGCATACATAAAACTTAAGTTTGTATTGTACAGATGGCTAAGAATCAGTAATGCCTGATTTTATTCAGAATAAGTTGAAAAGGACAATCTAACGATGTCTGTTCCTACGCCCTGTCACCAACTGCACTGTATTACAGTGAATCCATCTGTAAATGACAGAACCTCGCCGAGACCGTGTCATGGACGGGTCACGGTTAGTCACCGCCAGATAACTAGCAATTACCGATTAAGAAACTGCCGGTCGGGAAGCCCCGGACGCTGTCATAGCATTGATTACATAAGCAGCTAACAAGATACCTTAGTTGAGATAGTTTAGACTTGTGGTGAACTACTGTAGCATATCTCGTATCCCATGAACATGGTTAGGTATAGAACAACGAATTTTTCTAGTGGAGGCTTAACTTCTCAAGCAGGAGCCTTATAGTGAATGTGTTCATACGTTTCAGCACCGAGCGATTTTTACTTGTGGGGGTACCTCAGACAAAAGGTATATGCTACAGAAACAATAACTGCACTCATACAAAATATCAGTCAGGATGAATTATAGCGAGTGTACCAAAACTTCCTACGTCGGTGTAACGTGTGTCTAGAAAATGAAGGAAAACATTTCTAGAAACAAATCTGAAATTCTTGTAAGTATTGATGATTAATTAATACGTTAAAAGTATAAATGTGTTAAACTAGTTGGGCACTACGCAGTTGCTAGCGGCAGTGCTTGCTCGTCTCGCTGCTACACAGTGTGGCACTTTCGTTACGTGGCCTCTGTGAGGTTCCGTCATTCAGAGAAGGACTTCACTGTACAATTTCATTTCTTTAGTGGTTACTGGTGACTGTCGACCAAAGAGTGTACAGTATAAGTGAAAAGTATTTACACCTTGTCATATGTATTGTGCCCGTTTGACGAGAATTTCGGGGAGCCATAGACCTTAAATGACCCTTCCGAAACCCCCATCTCCCAGGAAGACATATAGGACGGGAAGGAATGCATTCATGGACTGGGAAAGCACTCAAGAATCTGTACTCGGGGGGTGTCGGGTGTAATAAGAGGTGAAACTACCAGTCCAGAGGAATACAAACTCAACAAATACAATAAAGAGGCAAGGCTTACATTTAAATCGCACTCAGTTCATTCAAAAAAGTGGCAGACCCCTGACTACTTCAGAGAGGTGGAAACGGCTAATCCGTGCTAAACAATGTTGATAAAAATATAACTCGTCTCCGTGCGAAAATCCTAATAATTTAAGCCTCTCGAAGTCCTACGCAAAAATGGAAAATCAAAGAATGCAATCTAAGATAATGACACGTAGTTCTTCCCTATACAATTACTTCGGAGATTCAATAATAATGATAGTACAAGCATGACTCTACAGCAAAAAATGTTATTTACTTGTTTACAATGCAAGGTTTCAGTTACATTTACAGCATAATAATTTTAAAGCTACGCTATGATGGTGTCATCTCCAACATTGAACGTTACAGTCATTTAATCTAATACCTATCGTACGTTAATAATAACAATGATGTAAACGAGAAGCGTTTCATCCTAAATCTATTTCCAAGCAAAAGCTATGCACATTCTGAACCTAACAGAACGCTTGAAAAACTATTCTAGTTAACAACACAAATGAGTAACATGTAACCCTTTAAATTACTGCGCAATGGGCGCCACTGATCCTGCCTACCTACATCGTAAATTCACTGTTTGTGAAGTTGGGTCATGATTTGTGTGGGGGGAGAAACGTTAGGTCGGCGACTGCATGAGTAAAATATGTCTAACGTCGCATTATCAGGTTAGCTACCGCGTTTAAACACGTAACTAACTGATTGTCGTCTCTCAAGAGGAGTAGCTATATTTGTATTTAAGTGTGTCGAAGAATCAAGTCTAAGTAATGGTCATCAATGTTCATTTAAGTTTATAGGTTTATTTACGTTTTATTAGACTTCCTAGTTCTTTGTTCATGTTCATTTTTAAATAGAAAATCCTGATATTTGATTATTACATTCTTATTTATCAGATTAGTTCAGTCCTATCAGTTTCGTTGTATTGTTTAGTGAACATGTTAATTTCGTAAAGTGTGAAAAATTGGTGAAACAAATCATCCAATATCAAACTCATCATTGGAAGAAAAATCAATTCCAAACATCAAATAGCATCTCTGTGTGCTGATCAATACCACTGATCCATCGATCAACTGCTGCAATAACGAGACAAAAGTCGTTCACGTTATCAGCTCATGTAGTACCAAAACTTGTACTGGGCAACTAAGGGTAATCGTATCCTACTTCTGTAGTGCGTTTTAGCATAACATGGATTTTACTAAATTTATACAATCCAAGCTTATGGACAAGATTTAACTCTGCTGTAATGACAGCTGTGCATTCTGAACTTATAAAATGATGCATTGTTTGCTCATATATCAGGCATCTAAAGTCTGGGAAAACTTGTATTAATAAACCTGGGTCTTTTGTTTACAGTCCTAAAATGACCCCTCACTTCGAACTCAAGATAGCCTGCTCAACTCATCTTACAAAGTTACAGTTCATAGCTTGTTTGATAGTCGTCTGATTGTCGAATTTTATAAAGTTACTCTTTCACTTCTCCACATTTCGTAAACAGGTTTTTATGCATTAATGTCTAGTGTTCACTCCACTCACAGCCTTCTAAATGAATTATTTTAAGAAAAGAGTGCGCTGTAGTCGCGTTTACAAGGTCAATAAAAAAAAGAAAAATGTGACATTGGCTTATTTCACGGCCAACAGGTGGTCGCTGGGGTTTACTGTCCCAGTAAAAATTCAGTTATTCAGACATGATTATGTAACAAAAATCCTACGCGTTAAAGAGTGTTGGTTCGATGCACTGTCGAACTAGAAAATGTTTATTTACAAAAACATTGGCAAAAGCGTTTGTCCCAAGCTATTGCAAATGATACGACATAACTTGTGGTTGCTTCACCACTAGGAATACATGTTAATAATTAATCCTACCTAAGAATGTGCGGCGTAAGGTCTTACTAAACTACTCCCCATTACGAGATCGTACATAAAAAGATGTTTCGGCTTGTAGCCAGACTCACGTGCGTGCTTCACATTTCCTCAGTGAAATGACTTGCCTGGTTTTGGTAGCAAGTAAGGCATGGTGGTAAGATGCCTATGATACACGTGCCTTCCTTTATAGTGTAATCAAGCCAACACTGAACCCCGCCATCCTGGGGTTTCTACTCCATTCCCAATTCCATTATAAAAGGAATAATTGGCATTTCTTCGGCATGAAAAATGTGTATGAGTAATGCCATGATGACGTCGTATTCGTTGGTTTGCACTGAATTTGTCATTAGCTTGTAATTAGCAATTTCACACAGAAGCTACACTTGTATCAGCGGGTAAGAAAATAATAATGGCCATTGATTTTCTCAGCTCACAGACTTTAATCTCAGCAGCTTGTGCTACTGTGCACACTAAAAACTTGGTGAATTAAATCACACGTGATTTGTTCTTTACCGTATTGCACTGCACCTGGTAATATCGTAGCACTTTAGAAAAACGTGGTTGGCGGCGTGTTCGATGCCAGCGTGGAAAAATTACCAAAATAACACAAATATCCAAAATTTGCCTTCACTGAATATCTCAATTCCACTTAACAGCCTTGCTGCACGCAGAAGCGTATCAGAGTCCGTCGGATTAAGTTAGCTTCCACAGATATTTGTCGATTTTTGACGAGCACAATTTCTACGTTGTCACAGGACCATGCCTGCAGTAAGAGTCGTACGTCATATCAAGACCATGCTTGCGGTAAGAGTCGTTTAGCAAGAAACCGGATGCACTATCTAGCCATCAGTCAAATGTGTGACTGTGAAATATGTATGTCATGCTTTGCGGGTTTTATCATTCATGTTTCCTTTACATAATAAATCAAATCTCTCTCCGGTGCATCAAAAATATGTACAATATTGGTTAATAAATGCAGTCTTATGAAATACACAAAAATATATACATCCACGGCGCGGCAATTCATATAAATCAAATGGGCGATACTCGTGCCTTCTCCTTGGAAGTCTCCGCTTCTCTCAAGGATGGTGAACTCCTCATGAGCCATAGAGGTCACATGGCAGATGTGATTTCGGGCTCAGTATATATTATTTAGTTCTGTTAGCGAATATGTGACTTTGTACAGTATAATTAAATAGCCTATAGTATTAGCAAACATGTTGGATACCAGGGGATAAATACATTACCATACTACGCATCCATACTTTTATAAGAAAACAATATTACATTTTAAATTTAAACGTCAACACCATAGTCCTACGGACCCGTCCAAAAGCTCCTTTCTCTTAAATATGAGTTTCTTCTGGCGCAGCAGCGTCATTGGTTTAAGACCAGGTGAGCGAGCTACTATTATTATTATTATTATTATTATTATTACTATTATCCTTGGGCACCGACAGCAGTGGCTACGCTTGCCAAAGCGCAGCGTTAGGTCATGGAGCCAAGTTCTCTGCTGATTCGGTAGACGTGTGGGATCGAGCCCCAACGTCGGCCGTCCTTGAAATGGTTTTCCGGGATTTTCCCATTTTAACACCGGGCAAATGCTGGGATGGTACCTTCTGGCAGGCCACGGCCGCTTCCTTCCACATCCTTGCGATTCATCTTCATCCATTCCATCTCTCATCCCGACGCGCAGGTCGCCCACGGGCGTCGACTAGAAAGACTTGCACTCGACCTCTCAGGAGGCCATACGATAAAAATAAAAATAAAAGTAAAACCTCCTTGGGCGCTGCTAGACGTGGGAAAGTGAAATGTTAGTCATGATTATGTCATAATTACGATGCCTATCAATACAGTTGACAACTCAAGACACACTTAACGGAGCGTTGAAACCAGAACGAGCGGAAGTAGCCGCTTGTATTACAAGCATTACTCACGTTTCCTCTCCTCCCCTATTAAGCAAAATAACTCCCTGTAGACCATTGCGCTTGGAGCAAACGACGTCGTAAATCTTACGCGTAAGTGATGCATTATGTAAAATCCTCATGCAGCCCAAAATTGTATTTCAGTCTAAGCCCATTGAAATGTGGTATACAGTGCACTAACTAGAACATATAATAATAGTCTAACTAACCTAACCCCGTGGCAATACAGCCCATGAAGGGCCTAGGCCTACCAAGCATCCGCTGCACAGTGGGTCAAAAAAGAAATCTAGGAGGAAAAAAATATTTATTTTCATCATTAAAAAATCAAAATGTATTACTTCCACAGCATTCTTATATAATTGCCGCTCACTATTCTGAGATATAAACGCATCTTAGTGTAAAACTGTCACCACTGATCGAGCAGTCTGAATTGGAGGGTGAATGTAAGTGGCTGTAGTTTGGTTGTCTTTGTGGTTAGTGTGATGCTTTAAGATGGAACATGAAGCAGAAAGTATGATCTTTGTAACGTGTTTCAGTTATTAATGAGAGTAATTGTTACGTAATTTTAGCTACATTTGAATTATATAGTATTTAACTATTATTTTTAAAATTATATTTTCACTTAGATTTTTAGTATTGAACCCTTTATACTCTGATAGTATAAATGATTCTATGTTTTATTTCTGCAATATTTAATATTTCTACCAGCATCATGAAATAGCCAGACGAAGATGATGAAACCTTAAGCATTTGTTGGAGACAGTGAGAATGTACCTGGAAGCAGGTTGACAAAGACTGAGCACTCGAGGAATTTGTGAAGGGACCAAGCCCAGCGATGAATCAGAAGACAGGTGCTAGATGTCTCAAGAATAGGAAAGACGCGTGATGACACATGCTTGTGGCATGTTCCTTGTCTTTTTCGCGCCTAGCCAAAAATTAATGCAGTAATATGAGAGGCTGATGGAACAATTGGACACTCCTACAGGGCGGAGTGCAGCAAGAAAAACCGCGAGGTCTACGTGTATTGGAACCAATAGGAAAAGAATGCTACTTTACACGCCAAGACTAGCGTGATGCTCAAGAGCTCGGATTAAGGCAGGAGATTGGCTAGAGATCATCCCTATGATCGATTCGTGATTTAATATGCATAATCTTGACCTGCGCATTTCTACGAGTCTTATGATGTTTGTTACATGCCAGTAAGACAATTATTATGGAAAATATTTTTATATTTCCCTCTCTATCGGTCCCACGGGCCCATTTCATTTATAAGTGGCGTGTGAAGCCATGAACAATGTACTTTATTTTGTGCGTCTGAGGACGAAGCCTGACTTTATTTTGTGTGTCGGAGGACACAGGTTGATATCTTGTATTTTGCGCGTCTGAGGACGTAGGCACTTGGACTTTGCGTGTCATGAGGACACAGATTTTTATTAAGACAAATGTGTTGTAAATTCAGTGTGATAGATAGTCACAATACTATTATTGTAGGGCCAGTATCATCGACAATTCGCCAACAGACTGTTTTGGGGAAATAAGTACCTGAGCGGTGAATTTAGTAGACAGAAATCGAGTGTGTAATAACCTATAACTTTTTGCATCAGCACGAGAGATGACATCGCTTATCCTGCAAGAAGCTTGGAACTGTCAACACTCCGTTGAGATGTTTGAGACGAGCTAAGCAGCATTAAGTAGGGAGATGGCTGCAGATGTCCGCTGACGTGATTGGCTGAAGGATGAGTACGAAATAATGCTTTATTATTTGTCAAATCAATTTATGGTGTGTGGGACAGATTTGTGTAAATATTTTGTTTGTTGTTTTTTTAACGTAGAGTTTGTATTTTTGTCTGACACCCAGTAGAGCATGTTGTTTTGGCGAACGTAATATAGCACACACTGAACTGAGCGCGACCCCTAGAGAAAGATTCTTGCATTAAAACACTGCGATACTGAAGGGCTCATAGGATACAAACTGGCGCGCCAACGATGGTGCATTTTGTTGCTAGTTCGCTGCTAGAACACGTTAGATGGCGTATTTGAGTAAAACTTACATGCCACAAGTGGAGGCAGATATGACAGTTTTTAAATCACCGGAAAGTGATATTTTTATGTAAAGTAAATGAGGCGAAGAGGATACCGCCAACTGTGTGAATTATAAATTAAAATCAGGAGTTTGCAATGTAAAATACGGGTCACGTTTTTGTCTATTGAATTAAGTGTTAAAGTAAAGTACGTGATACCGGGCGCCCAATGATCAAAGTTAAAACTAGATTTTTTGTAAAAAGTCAAATTCCATGAATGTAATAGGAAGGCCTGTGGCTTTGAAAGACAATTAATATTTGGTTAATGTGTCTGTTGTTAATATCAGATCAGGATAACAATTTAATGACTGAATATGTGTTTGGGTTTAAATTAAATTTAGTAAAATTAGAACTACTCAGAGATGCAATTGATTAGTGGGATTAAATGTAAAAGTAAATGAACTGAGTAGGGTAAAGTGAATTAAATGTGTATTAAGAATGTATGTGTGTGTCAGGGGGCATTGCTTCATGTCATTTCCCTAATGTTCTCATATAAATTGTGTAAGATGGCAACAATCGAGCAGATACAGGCAATCATTGAGAGTGCCGCGAAGAGGACACAGGAGTTAATAGACACTAAATTGTCAGAACAAAGTGAATCATTAGACACTAAATTGTCAGAACAAAGAGAATCATTAGACACTAAAATGTCAGAACAAAGTGAATCGTTCCGGACACAAATAAACAATAGTATGTCAGAACAAAGTTAGAAGTTAGACAGTAAAATATCTGAACAAAGCGAGAAGTTAAACACTAAATTGTCAGAACAATGTGAATCATTAGACACTAAAATGTCAGAACAAAGTGAATCGTTTCGAACACAATTAAACAACAGTTTGTTAGAACAAAGTGAAAAGTTAGACACTAAAATGTCAGAACAGAATGAGTCGTTTCGGACACAATTAAACAACAGTATGGTAGAACAAAATGAATATAGTGCGGAGCAAGCGAAATTATTAAAAAGTGAAATCAATGACACTATCGATTCTCAATTAGAAGCACAGAATGTTAAAAACGCGAGCCAATTAGCTTCATTAACTGCGGAAATGAAAGAACATACAAATAAACAAATGGTATTACTGGCCCTAGACGTTAGTAAAAACAACGAGAAACAATTAGATCAAATTAAGAAAATGGAAGATATTTTTAATCAAATGCTTAGCATTCTTGATGAAACGGTTTTAGAAAAATTAGCGCAAATAGAACTGGCATGTACTATGAATACGAGCGAGGTCAAGATAGCTCAGGATAAGATGGAAGGGCGAATCAGTGAAATGGAGAAAAGCGGCAAGGTTATTCAGAAACAATTATCAGCGGTAGATGAAAATATATCCGGCATAATTAAAGACATGGATCGACTGGAAATAAAATCAGCGGAGCAATGGAAAAACCTAGAAGCGGATCAAGATCAGTTAAAGAGTACTATTGATAAAATAATGTGCGGTTGGAAGATAGGCTGAACCAGATAGAAAGCAATCAGGAAGACACTAAACGTCAGATTGAGGAGAAAATAGGCATAATTAGAGAGGAAATCAGGAAAGATTGGCGAAAAATGAGTAGTGATTCCAAGGAAGAGAGATTAACCATCATTAAGACAGTAGGCGAAAATCACACTCGTATTCAAGCATTAGAACAAGAAATTAAGAGTAAATTAAAAGAACAGACAGACAGGATCATTAAAGCTGAACTAAGATCGATGGGACAAACCATATTATTTTACACGGGAGCAGCCAAAGATAAGGAGAATGGCTCAGTTAGCCCGGAGGCAACGAGTACAACAGGAAGTCAAGCTCAAACAGAGAGCCCATTAACTACGAACACGGACGGGTTTCACAATAATGTCGAAAGAAGTTCAACTCCACACGACGGTCAGCAGCCCATGCAGCTTATTCAAGTAATTCGCTCGAACGAATATAAACCTCAAAAGTACACAGAAAAATCAGGGGTGACACCTAAAGCTTGTATTAAAGAAGTCGAGGACTATTATAATGACACTGGCGTACCTGCAGCACGTAGATTGAGAATTATGGAGAGATTTCTTTCAGGAAATATTCTTACATGGTTTTTGAGCTTTACATACACTTTTGGAACTATGGAGGATTTTAAGCAGGCATTTCTTCGGAAATATTGGTCCCCGGCATAGCAACAGAGTTTAAGTATGGAGCTCTACTCTAGGAAGTACCAAACTACCCAGCAGACGAAGTACTCAGATTTCTTTAATATGCAGATGCTTAAATTTCGAGATCATGACCACCCTTTAAATGAGACGGACCTGGTGATGACAATAGCACGGCAATTACAGGTAAATGTACAGCAGGTATTAGTAGCGGCAAATGTAAATTCGGCTTTACATGCTGAACAAGTATTACGCCAAATAGATGAGACTACATCTCATAGTCATCACAGAGGAGGAAGACAACTGGAGTTAGTCAGCACAACCGAGGTTATAAAACCTACACAAGCAAATACTAGATCACAGGGTACAAATACGAGTACGTCAACACCTAGGCGAAATCAGGAAGAAATAGAAAATAGACCGTACCAGCGAAATGAAAATAATTACAACAATAGGCCATATCAAGGCAACAATAGATACCAACAGAGAGGATATCAACAATGGCGCAACAATCGAAGAAATGAGGGGCTTTATGGAAGATACGGTGATTACCATGGAAATCAAAGATGGAGAGATAGGAGAGACCAAAATCAAGGAGAGTCGCAAAATTACCGTAACGACTGGAATGATAGGCATGCTCAATCGCAAAGTTATCTGGAGGAGTTACACGCTAACGAAGGTGGAGAGCAAGGACGATGGGAAAAAGCCATTGACAACATGAAAAATCCGGATACACATACCGAGAAAGCTGGAAGTCTACTGAGGCAAGAGGAACGTCAGGGGCGTGCGCGACAAAAGGATGATGGAAGTCGCAATGGAGCTAAAAAAAATTGGATAAAGGAGTCTGCCTGGGAACGCAACAGCCGGAAGTTGAAAAGGGATGGATAGTAGCTCACATACAGGAATGGATTGCTTTGCCAGAAGATTGCCTGGAGGAGACGGTGAAACCACGGAACGATGAAATTAAACAGTTACCCATTATTTACGCAAGGATTAGTGAAATTAAAATAAGATGTTTATTGGACACAGGGTCGCAGATCAGGCTTGTATCGGAGGCTTTGGTTCGAGAGTTGGGATGGAGTCAGAATATTCCTGTGATTCCCGTACCACAACTCAAATTGAGGGGTGTTATTCCTGAACGCACCGTCACTTGTAAACGTCAGTCATACTTAGAGCTGAACATATTAGAACTCACTTTTGGGCAAACGTTTATTATCATGGCAAAGATGAATTTCAACATTATTCTTGGTGCAAATTTTATTTGTGACTATCAAGCGGTGATATATTTGACCAAGAATACTGTCAGTTTTAAAGAGTATGATCAACTGAAGAACGTGGGATTGCATATGGATGAAATCACTACCGGAAGGAATGTAAATTCATGGGCATTGGAAGCAATACTGGAAGAGGAGGTACGAAAGGCGGAAGATTACGTCATAGAAGGAGCTGTTGTGGAACTTGATGAGGAGAGTGAATCCCAGGAGATATGGTCCTTATTAACAGAAGGAGATGACAGCGATGCGCAATTTGAAGAGCTACTACAGGAGAAGCTCAATGACATTCAACTTGGGGGTGAACACAGGAAACAATTGGAAGAGATTATAAGGAAGCACAGAGCAGTGTTCGATACAGTACCAGGAAAAATTATAAATGTTAAATATTCAATGCAAGTCGAGGATTGGTCACCATTCAAAAGTAAACTGTATCCCATTCCCGAAAAATATCGAGGCCAAGTAAACATTATTATAGATGAGATGTTACAAGCTGGAGTGATAAGGAAGACACCTGCACCTTATTTAAATGCGATTTTGGCAGTCACAAAACCAAATGGGTCTATTAGACTTTGTTTAGATGCCAGAAATCTCAACATGAGACTCATTATTCCTGAGTATGACAGAGCGCCAATTATCAGAGACGTATTAAAAGGCTTTAAGAACAAGAGTATTTATACATCCGTAGACCTGACGAGTTCCTTTCACCATATCGAATTGGATGAGAAGTCACAGCTTCTTACTGGCTTCTTATTCGATAATCAGACGTATTGCTTTGTCCGTATACCTTTCGGAGTCAAAACAGCGGGCTGCGCATTAATTCGAGCCCTGGATCGAAATCTAACCGAGGAGGTTAAGGAGATGACGGTGCGCTACATTGATGACATTCTGCTGGCATCCGACAACATTGAAATTCACATGGAAAATTTAGATAAATTATTGGGCAACCTCAGAACTTCAAATTTCAAAGTAAACATGAAGAACTCGCATTTCTTCAAGAGCGAGATATTGCATTTCGGTCACATCAATGACAAGGAGGGAGTGAAGCCAAACCCGGCTAAGATCGAGGCGATAAAGTATTTCCCTACACCAACGAGAGTCAAGCACTTTCGGGCTTTCTTAGGCGTAATGGGATTCTTTAAAGAGAACTGTCCAGGTTATACGGAGACTGTAGCACCAATGCAAGAAATGCTCAAAAAGAGTAATAAATGGTTATGGAATGCTGACTGTGAGAAGTCATTCCAAGCAACCAAACTACTGCTGGAAAACTGCATTAAATTAGGATATCCAGACTTCAAACACAAATTTATAATCCAAGCGGATGCTTCACTAATTGTTATAGGTGCTATGCTCTACCAAGAAAATCCAGCTATCCTGCAACATAGATCACATTTGGCATTTGTAAGCCGTAGATTGCGTAAGAACGAGCGCAATTATACTGTAACGGAATTGGAGTTGTTGGCAATACTTCATGCGCTCCAACAATGGAAAAAGATAGTTTATGGGTACCCCATTGTTATCAGGACAGATCATAAGGCATTAACATTCTTGTTTAAGACATCGATGGCTAGCGAACGTGTGACACGTTGGTCTATCTATATTCAGCAGTTTAGTATTGAAATTGAACATTGCCCAGGGAAGATGAATGTCATCCCAGATGCACTCAGCAGGAACCCAGAGCCTGACAATGAAGAAACAGCGATGGTACAACACCGAAGGACGGTGAATTCTTGGAGGAGTTACGTGAGATCCAACGAGAGCAAGAAGCAGAACCATGGATGATGGAAATGATTCAATATTTTAGAAGACAGCTACCTACAGGAACACCTGCATTTCGAGAAGCGAGAGACAAAGAAGGAAGATATGTTTACATCAACAATTTGCTGCACAAATGGATAGATAATGACCACAGCGAGGATTGACCTGGCATACTCATGAAAGTTACGGACACGTGGGAATAGACAAGTGCGAGTCGACCATAGGAGAGACATTTACATGACCACGTATGAGGACAACAATATGTGACGTTATTACGACTTGTGATCCTTGTCAGAGGACAAAGCCAAATAACTATTTAATGAGGCAGTATCCCAAACCACTGTTACCTCAGAAACCATGCTAGCTGGTGGCGATCGACTCTTTCGGTCCAATTCCGAAAGGAAGGCGAGGATGCCCCTATTTATTAGTTTGTCTGGATGTATTCTCCAAATTTGTAGTATTGTGTCCCATCCAGAAAACAACATCTAAGCTGGTACTCAGCCGCATACGCAATAGAGTCATTCCAACCCTTGGAAAACCAGAATTTATTTTATCGGACCATGGTAGCTACTTTACGAGCGCCGAACTCAAGAAAGGTATGGAGGACATGGGTATAAAACACGTTTTAAGCGGCATCCGCCATGCCCAAGCTAACCCTAGTGAACGGGCAATCAAATGTGTAACATCTTACTTGAGAATCTTCATTCCCAATGAACAACACAAGTGGGTGGACAGAATTAAGGATGTAGAGACATGCATGAATTCTACAAGGCATGAGTCAACAGGACAGATCCCAATGGTCTTACACATGAACGAATATCCGGAGAGATCGTGGAAAAGCATCATCAAATGCCCACAAGATCCCATGGTATCACATGACCTGAGAATAGAGAGAGCAAGAGCCCACATGAGAAACCTGGCAGATCTCAGATTGCGGCGAGTAAGAAATAAGAGATTTCACCGTGAACTGGAAATTAATGAACTTGTGTTAGCACGTCGTCCAGCTACATCTGATCCAGAGAAGAAGATCTTTAGCAAGTTTTGTGAGAAGTTCATAGGACCCTATTCTATAGTAGGAAACCTGGGAAATAATGCATATTGAATAAAGGAATTAAGTACAGGAACCATGTCTGTCTACAATAGCGCCAACTTAAAAGTTTATAAAACAAGCGAACCTTGGGAGCGCCGAAATAATCATACAGTTTAGGTATATGGACGTCCTATGACATCCAAGTGTACGGGGGTCACTTGAGTACGTAAGTAGAAGGAGGACGTTTGAGCAGCAGTAATGACACATAGCGAGCAAGAAAGAGGGAGATACGAGACGAGCAGGGGAATTGCCTGAGGCATCTGCTCGGCAAGCAAGCAGGCTGGAATGTCGAAGTCCGAGCAGGAAGTGAAACGAGTATGAATGACACTCAAGACAGGAGCGGCTAGACAAGGTACTAGAAAAGGGGTTGGTTCTGAAATAGAACAAATTGGCTTACGGAAGTTATATAAAAAATCGACTTTATGCTAAGTACGATTTTTTGTGATTAGAGGAGTTGTGAACCCTTTATACTCTGATAGTATAAATGATTCTATGTTTTATTTCTGCAATATTTAATATTTCTACCAGCATCATGAAATAGCCAGACGAAGATGATGAAACCTTAAGCATTTTTTGGAGACAGTGAGAATGTACCTGGAAGCAGGTTGACAAAGGCTGAGCACTCGAGGAATTTGTGAAGGGACCAAGCCCAGCGATGAATCAGGAGGCAGGTGCTAGATGTCTCAAGAATAGGAAAGACGCGTGATGACACATGCTTGTGGCATGTTCCTTGTCTTTTTCGCGCCTAGCCAAAAATTAATGCAGTAATATGAGAGGCTGATGGAACAATTGGACACTCCTACAGGGCGGAGTGCAGCAAGAAAAACCGCGAGGTCTACGTGAATTGGAACCAATAGGAGAAGAATGCTACTTAACGCGCCAGGACTAGCGTGATGCTCAAGAGCTCGGATTAAGGCGGGAGATTGGCTACGATCGATTCGTGATTTAATAGGCACAATCTTGACCTGCGCATTTCTACGAGTTTTATGATGTTTGTTACATGCCAGTAAGACAATTATTATGGAAAATATTTTTATATTTCCCTCTCTATCGGTCCCACGGGCCCATTTCATTTATAAGTGGCGTGTGAAGCCATGAACAATGTACTTTATTTTGTGCGTCTGAGGACGTAGGCTGACTTTATTTTGTGTGTCGAAGGACACAGGTTGATATCTTGTATTTTGCGCGTCTGAGGACGTAGGCACTTGGACTTTGCGTGTCATGAGGACACAGATTTTTATTAAGACAAATGTGTTGTAAATTCAGTGTGATAGATAGTCACAGTACTATTATTGTAGGGCCAGTATCATCGACAATTCGCCAACAGACTGTTTTGGGGAAATAAGTACCTGAGCGGTGAATTTAGTAGACAGAAATCGAGTGTGTAATAACCTATAACTTTTTGCATCAGCACGAGAGATGACATCGCTTATCCTGCAAGAAGCTTGGAACTGCCAACACTCCGTTGAGATGTTTGAGACGAGCTAAGCAGCATTAAGTAGGGAGATGGCTGCAGATGTCCGCTGACGTGATTGGCTGAAGGATGAGTACGAAATAATGCTTTATTATTTGTCAAATCAATTTATGGTGTGTGGGACAGATTTGTGTAAATATTTTGTTTGTTGTTTTTTTAACGTAGAGTTTGTATTTTTTGTCTGACACCCAGTAGAGCATGTTGTTTTGGCAAACGTAATATAGCACACACTGAACTGAGCGCGACCCCTAGAGAAAGATTCTTGCATTAAAACACTGCGATACTGAAGGGCTCAGTATGTCACGTCACTCTGCGTCACTTTCTACTGAATGTTAAAATGTAGTTAAATTCTTGTAGTTTACGCCTGTATTAAGATTTTATGCATCTTTTTGCAACTTAATTAGTTATTTCACGTTTTAGAAGATGCCGCGCAATTGGTTCTCTCACGTTTACAACTGTTTGAAGCACTGGGTTCGACGATTATGTCAAAAGTGGAACTTTGTGACTTTGTTAAAAGTAAATTAGCGGTAGAAAATTGTTCTGAAGAGATAACTGAATGCTCTATCCATCTCCTAGTCATAGACAATTTCTTGCATGTGTAGACGTAGCTTAAATAAGGTCTTAACTGATGTTTATTATGAAGTAAACAAATTATATACGTTGCTTTCACTCTAAATTCATGATTAAAACGTAGAAATAAATTTGTCCCCCTAGATTTCGATTTAGACCCACTGTGCGCTGCCCAGCCAATTGGCCTGCGGATATTGGGGTAACGCGTTATCAGCGCGACGGTTCCCCTCGGCCGTTAATCTTGGTTTTCGTGACCAGGGCGCTGCCCCACTGTCAGACAGCTACTCATTTGTCCTCATGAAGCTGAGTGCACCCCGTTCCAGCCCTCACGTCAGTTTCTAAAATCCCTGACGGAGCAGGGGATCGAACCCGTATTCCGGGTGAGAGGCAGGCGCTCTTCCCCAACACCACGGGGCCGGCAATAATAGTCTAAAAATAATAATACTAATAATCATGTGTACCTAGTATAAAAGCTAAGGTGTATGTTTCACAAAACTTAAGCTCTTAAACCAGAGGGAGCTAGAGGGTGTGGTTTGTAGCAAAATCTTCCAAATCGTCTCAGTAGTACACGAATAAACTTGCATTTCTCTTTTCTAGAAACTGTGTCGCGTCGATCCCCATAACAGTTATGCCGGGTGGGTGGTCTACACACATGGGGCGCTCAAAAGTGACCGATCGTAACAAGCAACCATTCAAAAGAAGGAGAATTATCCATAGCAGTGACGAATTGCACTCTGATTTCATAAATATGCGGGTTGTTTCGAACAGGCCCTCTAGTATTCTATAGTTTCATACTTAACCTACTTCTTGTTGTTCCAATTTCTACTGGGTGAAGCATAGGGTGCGATGAATTTCTATATAGCAAATGTTCTTGTGGCAGAATGTTCTTCCTGACACTAACCTCGTGTGACGCGTTCATGAATGATGAAATGCAGGAAGGAAACGGCCGTGGCCTATTAGAAGGCAACGTCCCGGCATTTGCTTTGAGTTGTAAAATGGGAAACCAGGGTAAACCAGTTCAAGCACGGCCGAAGATAGGGGTCGAAACCAATCGCCTGCCGACAACCTCGAGGTATAGCGGCTAGAATTCTTGGCTGTCGCCTCGGAGGTCCCGGTTCAATTCCTGGCTCGGCCAAAGCATTTAGTTCTGGTCTGATGTCTGTAACGGAGTACACACAGCCTCGTGAGGAGAAACTGTGAAGAGATAGGTTCGATTCCTTCCTCAGTCACCCTGGAAGTGGTTTTCCACTTCTACTCCAGGCAAATGAAAGGATGGTTACTAGTGTACGGTCACGTCCGCCTACTTCCTAGACCTCACATGAATTACAAATAAGTTACACACTACTAGGGACACCACACTAACACAGGTTAATAGACTAAAATATAGGTCTATATATACACACTCCCAAGTTCACAGGGCTAAATGACCACGATGTAGCAAATTCCCTAAATGAATCAATAACATTACCTAGGAGGCTAATGAACTACGCTACAGAGAAAAAGAGAAGGAGAGGTAGACCTAGGATGGGATGGATAACGATTTCCAAGCGTAGAAGCTGAGGAAACCGTAGTACTGTACGATCTTATGATAGGGGATCATGAAGGCGATACGATCACACATCAAGGCTTTCAGTCAGGACGTTGAAAACTAAAACAATATCTAGTCAAAATGAATGAATGAATTAATGAATGCATTACAATGAAGGAAATCGGCACGAAAAGAATAGGTTTGTTGACAGGGTAAGGATATGATTGCAACTTGAATTTTCAAAAGAAGCTAGTGCTTTTGGAACCCCAATCTACGAAAAGGTCCATTTTCTAAGTCTGTGGTAAAAGAAAGGAAAAGAGAAAGAAAGAAAGAAAGAAAGAAAGAAAGAAAGAAAGAACAAAAGAAAGAAGTGAAGGGAAGAAAAAATATCGAATATAGGAAAAGAAAGAAAGAAAGAAAGAATGAAAGAAAGAAAGAAAGAAAGAAAAATAAAGAGAATGATACAAAGAATGGAGAGAAAGAAACTAAGAAGGAAAACAAGTAAGGAAGGAAGTAAGGAAAAATGAAAGAAAGAAAGGAAGAAAGAAACAAACTAACAAAGAAACAAAGAAGGAAAATAATGAAGTAATGAAAGAAAGAAGAAAAAGATAGAAAGAAAGAGAGAATGAAAGAAACAAGGAATGGTAGGAAGAAACGAAATAAAGAAACTAAGAATAAAGGAAAGAAAATAAATGTAAGAATGAAAATAATGATAGAAAGCACGAATGAAAGAATGAAAACAAATAAAGAACAAATGAAAAAGGAAAAGAACGAAATAAAGAAAGAAAGAAAGAAAGAAAGAAAGAAATAAAGAAACAAGGAAAAAGAGAATGATACAAAGAATGGAGAGAAAGAAAGAAACAAAGGAAAAGAAGGAAGGAAGTAAGGAAATAAGGAAGAGAAGGAAATAATCGAAGAATGGAAGGAAGAGAAAAAGAGAAACAAACAAACTAACAAACAAACAAACAAACAAAGAAGGAAAAGAATGAAAAAAATGAAAGACGAAGGAAAAGATAGAAAGATAGAAAGAATGGAAGGAAGAAACGAAATAAAGGAATTAGGTATAATGAGAAAAATGAAAGAATGAAAAGGACGATAGAAACCACGAATGAAAGAATGAAGAAAATAAAGAACAAATGAAAAAAGGAGAAGAAAGAAAGAAAGAAAGAAAGAAAGAAAGAAAGAAATAACAGAAAGGAACAAAGAATGAAAGAAGGTAATCAATAAAAAGAATGAAGTGACGACCGAAAGAAACTAAAGATAGAATGAATGAAAGAAAGAAAGAAAGAAAGAAAGTTGGAAATGAAAGAAACAAATAATGAAAAGAAAGAAAGAAAGATAGAAAGAAGGAATAGGAAGAAAGAAAGAAAGAAAGAAAGAAAGAAAGAAAGAAAGGAAAGAAGAAAGTAAATAGATAAAGAAACTATGAAAGAATGGAAGAAGGAAAGTAAATAATGAATGAAGGAGAGCAGGAAAAGAAAAAAAGAAAGAAAGAAAGAAAGAAAGAAAGAAAGAAAGAAGGAAACTAACAAAGAACGAGAGAAAGAAGGAAATGTAAGAATTTAGGAAACAAAAGAAAGAAAATGAAGAAGGAATTATAGAAAAAAGAAAGAAAGAAAGAAAGAAGGAAAAGAATGACAGAAAAGGAGAATGAAGGAAAATAAAGGATCAAAGGATGAAAGAAAGAAAAAGGAAGACAATAGGGAAATGAAACAAAGAAAGGAGAGAAGACAGATAGAAAATAAGTAGGAATGTAAGAAGGAAGGAAAAGAAAGAAACAAAGAATGAATGAAAGTAAGAAAGAAACAAAGAAACAGACTAAGAAAGAAAGAAGGTTAATGAATGAAAGAGACAAACAAACAAAAATTAAAGAAAGAAAGAAAGAAAGAAAGAAAGAAAGAAAGAAAGAAAAACGAAGATTGAAAGGAAAAATATAGAAAGAAAGAAGGAAGATAAAGGAAAAAAGGAGGAATGAAATAAAAAGAATAAAGAAAAGATTAAAGAAAGTAAGAAAGAAAGTAAGAATACAAGAGAAGAAGGACGGAAATTAAATTAAGAAAGAAAGAAAGAAAGAAAGACAGAATGAAAGTAGGAAAGAAAGACGGAAAAGAAAGAAATGAAATTTGTATTTGTGTGGAACTCGAACACCTGTGAATATACAGGCTATTTGTCTCTGTGTGTTCACAGGACTATGATTGTACTTGGTAAATACGCTGTTTCAAAGTAAATCTCTCTAATTTAATGATCACAAGAATGTAAGCGTTCCTGATTATACCCAGTTCAAAACACTCAATATTAGCCTACTCACAGCAGAACCAACACAAACCAATTCTTCCTTTAGACTGAGCAACGCCAGAAGACGTTGTTCGGCACCTTTATGATGCCTAACACAGCCGTAAATACGCGTCACGTGGCTCATCAGGTGGCGAGCCCTGAACTCCTAGCAAGCGCGCTACGTGAGACCTGTCAACCATTCCAAATTCACCCTGAAGTTGGCATCTAGATGTTATTGACCTAGGAACTAAATTGACTACAATTGAAGACATTATACGTATCCATGTCCGTGGCTGGGTTCGTACCGGCATCGGCAGTCGAGTGCGAGCTTATCGCTGAGCCACGTCAGCCGACTATTCAAGTTTTAGCTTTAGCTTATGCTGCAAGGGAATGAAAAAGCGAGGTGATTTTTCCGACGTGGCATGAGAACCTGTGACGTAGGAAAGAGGGTAATTGAACGGAGGCTAGTGGCCCCGCTTAGCCAGCCATGTAGAGAGGGAAAGCTTCAACCTTCAGCAAGGAGTGATATCAAGTTCCATAGCTACCTTTACCGCATTTGGGCACCCATGTCATATCGTAAAATATTAATGTTCTTCCTTCATATTCATGTTTAATGTGTCTTGTTACTCTAAGGTAATTTTTACCGACAGCGGTAGCTACGCTTGCTAACGCTCAGTGCTAGGCCATGGGGCCAAGCTCTCTGCGGACTCAGTAGAAGTGGGTTCGACGCCCACCAGTGGAAATCCTTGAAATGTTTTTCTGTGGTTTCCCATTTTCAAATCCGTGGTGGCCGAGAGCGCTAACGCGCTACCTCGTGCCTCGCTGGCATCGGGAAGGCGTGGGTTCGAATCCCACCTCGGCCGTCCTGAAAATGGTATTCATGGTTTCCCATTTTCACCACCAGGCAAATGCCGGGACGGTTCCTTTCAATAGGTCCACGGCCGATTTCCTTCCAATATCCCTTCCCTGACCCGTCCTGAAAAGAAAAGTACATGGCCATTGGCTGCATTAATAAAAATGAAAAAAATCCGGGCAAATGCTGGGATGGTACCTTCTGAGAGGCCACGGCCACTACCTACCACATCCTTGCCCAGTTTCATACATCTTCATTCATTTCATCTCTCATTAACTCCTCCCATGAGATTGGTGTCAGGATGGGCATCTGGCCGTAATAACATCCGCCACATAGAATTTCAACGTAACTCACCCGAACCCCGTTGAAAATGGGAATGATACGCGGTAGACATACACTCTAAAATACATTTTACCAGCTGGATTCTCTCTAATAAGAATTAATCCCAAATTTAGATTTTGATTTGTGTCATACGAGGTGTGTAAATTAAGTAATGGTTTTATTCCATTGCCACAATAATTCAACACCGTCCGCTTCAATGCAAAGGGTCTTTCATATAAAGTAAGAAAGGCAATCGGCAGTTATGTTATTCGCTGCTGCGGTGACCTTGGCCGAGCTTGTGGCACGCCATGGCCCCCTGCTTTAAGCGTGTGTAAAATCCTGTATGAATTATTACTTTATAAAAGATGCTGGAAGTGTCGTCCTTCCTTGGTTAGCCCAAGGTTGCAGGTTCGTATCCTGGCGCAGTCAGCTGGCATTTGAGGGTGCGCAAATGCGAGGGAGCCGTGTCAGTAGATTTACTGGCACGTTAAAGATCCCCTTCGGGGCAAAATTCCGGCACCCCGGCGTCTCTAAAAGCCGCAGTAGTTAAAAGGGACGTAAAACCAATAACATTATTATCTTCCTTTTTTATACAGGCATTGTATCTGGTAACCACATTCTGGCTGACGCGAGTGATTTCTGATTTTTAATGTTATGCTTTTCATTGAGCACTGAGTCAGTAGTGTCAAACTTATTTACAAATACTTGAATCTGTGCTAGCGAAGGTGACACTTCATCAGGAAATTGCTGAACAAATCCATCACGCACCCTCGTACTTAAAATAAGTTTTACATACCAAAATACGATGTTGTAATGATAACGGTCTCATGTTAACATCTGAGGTTCAGACTGGCGACTGAACACCTGCACGTTTATTGCAAGGTCGAGTACAGTATATAACCTACTATGCGCGCGCTTCCAATACTACAGCAGGGGGCCGTGGCACGCCACTGCAGCAGCGGATAACAAAGCCGCCGCTCACCGTTCTTACTTTATATGAAAAACCCTGTATTCAATGCCTTGGGAAGCAGCACAGCGCTGGAGGGGGCTATTCCATCCCTCATACCGTGCTGGAACTCGGATACTGGAATCGCCTTTAGCTGGTCGGCTACAGCCGTTTGAATGGTATCCAGTGCGCGAAACGGCGTCCTTGAGGTGTGTTTTCAATCTCGGGAAGAGGAAGAAGTCACAGGGACCCCGATCGGGCTAATATGGAGGCTTAGGAGCAACAGGAATGTTCTTACTGGGCAAATATTGGTTCACTGAATCGCTGTGTGACAATGTGCATTGTTGTGATGAAACACCCAGTTCTGTTTAATGTTTGGTCTCACACACATGGCCCATTTGCAAAGTCTTTCAAGAACCTGAACTTATTGTCAGAACGCACAAGCAAAACCTGTGTCACTAAAATAATCGCTATGAACAACTACAATCCTGACTCTAGCTAGCGAGGTCCAACTTGCAGTCATGGCGTATCACATACTGCAGAGGTGGTCAGCTGGGCGCCCGTTTACCCTGGCCCAGTGCAACCGGGCAGGTGTGACGTCAATTCGGGTGGCTTACCAGCATGCATACGTCACAGTGTAGCGAGCGTGGCCCACGAAAGATACTGGCCCCAGTGCGAGCAGCCATCTTGTCTGTGACGTAGGCGAAGTAGTGACTCCGGTTGAGAAGACTTGTTTGTGAATAGCAGTGTGAGAATAGTTAGTGTTTTATAAAGTGTCATGTCCAACTTTACATCCAACTTGTGTTGTGGTGCATCATGTAGCTGCAATAATCACGTAGCCTACAGGGTAAGTGTTAACACTTTATTTCTCATTAATGACACAGGTTAATCAAACGCAAGTGTGGTGCAGGTTATGTACGAACTTACGTTAGCCTAATATTGTGGATGTTAAGGACTATTAGAATGCATGCTAAGTTAATTATCTGAGTTAAAGTTAGATATTTAATGAATGTGTCTCTTTACAGGAAATCAAAATGCCGAGATGCTGTAATGTGGCTGGCTGTAAGAACAATTACAGATCCCAGCATGAAAATGTTTCTACATTTTCTCTCCCAAAGGACGAAAAATTAAGAAATATATGGCCTAGAAAAATTCCCACTGACTTCTCTAAAGTGAGCAAGCCTATAATTTGTATAAAACATTTTCCTGATAGCTCTGTTTTCAGGACAGAGCAAGTTGATGGGGAAATAAAGACATTTGCTAGGAGTTACCCGAAGTTGAATCCTGATGCAGTATCTTCAATATTTTCGAATTTGCCAGAATAGCTATCCATTCCTGGGCCTTCTTCTAGAAGACTGTGTGATGCAGAGGTAGAAAATCTCGGATAAAGCCATAGAAGCGAGCTTGGAAGACTTCAGACACTACGAAGAAGAGAATTCTGTGCACAGTCTATCGGATATATCTGAACACTTCTCCTCCAACAGGAATAAATTTAAGCAGGAATGGACACATATCAAGACAGAAGACAAGTTGGTGAAGTACTTGAAGAATTTGAGTGATGCAGTGCCCATAATTACAGGTTCTGTGTGTATTCTAAATAACCTCAGCATTGAGTCAATGGGTTGCAGATTCCCAAACATTAAGTTCCACAAAACTTTCTTTGCATTACTGATAAAAATTCATTTGATGAACTAGCCTACTTCAGTTCATTGAAAATTCTGAGTGCGATGAAAATGGAAGAAAGTTGTCAGTAGTGAATGCTCCTGTGAACACCCTACAGAGAAGTTTTTCGAGTGATGATTGCACACCCTTATAATTTTTAATAGAGCAAATTATTTTTTTAGATGTTAGGTAAACAATCGTAGGTACAGTGGAGACACGTTACTCTTGGCAGCTTCCATATAATATGTTCAATTGTCATCAGTGTACAAAAAGTTACATCGGAGTGGTCATATTTATCTGCCTCATCCATCAAATCTTCAAAAGTTGCTTGGTAAGTTTGATTTGAGTACTTTTGACATTATTGGGAGTATTGAGTAGCCTATCTCAGTCTAAAGAAGAATAATTTCTTGAAAGATCATGAATGTTCATAAATTACTTTTACCGTAGTTCATTTTAATGGAAAAGTTGAACTGTACTCTTCTAAAGTCATGGCGAGACAAAGCCATTGGTCGCTACTTGGTTAGGCGACTATCTGGACCAAAATTATTGTTAGTAGGCCTAGTACAAGCAAGGAGGTCTGGGGTTAGGTTTGTGTTTGTACGCAAAGAATACTCTGTATTGCCGGTACCAATAATGAGCACTGGCAGTTGTCAAAGCTAACACGTGAGGAAATGCTGCGTTGCCACTGAGGCAGATCATGACTCATAACATTCCAAGAAGTTTCCAGGAAGACACAAATACTGGGATCTGTGGTGTGTCAGCCGTATTCGTGTGAAGGGTCAATTAAACATTGCGATGCACGCGAGTTTAGGGGAATTTTTAGTTGCCTAATCGCTCTAGCTGCTACTAACTTAATTATGGGTCTATTCCTTTCATCGCCCCCTCTTCGTCACTTGTGTCTGAATTGGATCTGGAATTGCTTTCCAGGGAAACTATGAACCAATCTACCCTATCATCGAGTATACATTCACGTTTCGTAGCCTCATCCAGTTCTCGTTGCACTATTAAAACAAAACGCTTCCAGTTTTATGAAGTCACTTCCCTAATAGCCTAAACGGTAAGCTTCTCAACCTCACGGAGTGTGAAATTCTTATTATGCCGTGCTAGATAACCCTTCACTTGACCCCATATCATTTCTATAGGATTGAAGTGGCAATGATATGGGGCAGCGTGATGATCTCATGGCCATGCTTTCTCGCCAGTTCATCCACGTGGTAGCCTACATGGGTTTAGGCTTGCGCTGCTGTATAAGGTTGAGAAGGATATTAATTCTGAATGAAAGTGGAACGCGGCTTATACACTTGTAGCAGACATGAATGTACTTTTACATACCTTGTGTCCTTGTTTCATTTTTTGGGCGATATTACGTATTGAAATTAGGAACCCTAATTAAAACTTACTACTGAACCTCATATATGTGCTAAAGTACGTAAATATGTGTTTTTGTTTTTTGCTATTTTAAAAACAGCTGCCATGCTTCGATAGCACTTGATCTCGTTTAACCGTCATCAAGGCTCACTCTAGCAGCACGCACCGAGGCACACATGTGAGATACAAAATCACTGTTGATAGAAAGAAGTGGGATGCAAAATCACTGTTGATAAAAAAAAGAATCATCGGGACACGTTAGGCAGTAACCATTGCCAAAATTCATTGATCTGGGCGCGTTAGGCTGTAACCATTGTCAAAAACCATTGGATTGGACAAAGTGTAGGTAAGAATGGTCGGGTGTAGGTGCAGCCTTGGCCGCGCGCTACTAGCGGGGCATGGTTGACACAAAACCATTGATCTGGGCGCGTTAGGCTGTAACCTTTGTCAAAACCACAGTTGTGCGGGAAAAAATACACATACTTATTACAGGAGAGCGATATACTGCATAGTTATTACAGAGCAGATAACAAAAAACACTCATTTCAGCCGTACAGAGATGCGAAATATTGCACACACTAGCATAATTAGAGTCGTGAACTGAGTGCAGCGAACGAATGATGCCCACTAGAGAGTAAATTGGGCACTTTTTTGTTTCACATAGTACCGTAAGGGCGAGGTTGGCAGTACTGTTATGGTACTTTTTTGAAGATTGATTTGAACAATGGCGCTCACTGCTGTAATTTTCGCTATATTTGGAATGGCTGGGTGTGTCACAGACGGCGGAGGAGGAAACATCTATTAAAACATTGCTTCCTGATTTATTTCTCATCCTTTTATAAGGTATTTTGGCGAATTCATGTATTATATAGAATGTTATCGCTCGTTCTATGTTCATTCAGCACTACCGAGAAGGATTCCATTTGTCCGAGAGCTGTCGCATGGTAGGTTACACGATGGTGGTCCAGCCATTCCAACATTCGTGACTTCGTACTTAAAGTTGTTGGAGCTTATTCTATCTGACCTATGTGGTACGAAGCATTGTCCATTACAATAACACTGTGTTCAGGGATGTTGGGTAACAATTGTTCCTGGAACCATTTTAGTCCATGTCTTCATGGTAATCACGAGTTCTTTTCGACCTAAAGAGCAAAAGTGTATTATTAACAAATCCGTGTGATAGCCCGGCATATAGAATAATAAATCGACCCCCTCTGCCTGACGGCCCTTCCTTGTCCCCTGAACTGAGTTGTCACTCCAACCCTTAGATACTGTGTGACCAGCATTGACCCTCATTTCACCTAACCACACAATATCGATAACATTTTTGCCCTATTAACTTAAGTTTTGAATTTTCCAGTAGCCTATTTTCACCCAATTTTCACCAAATTTTGAAGGTTCTTTAAAGTGAGCATAATTAAGGGAATTCTAAACTTTGGAGCTATTTGGTTCAGTCATTTAGAAATTATAACATTTTATGTAATAAATATGCAAATTTTGAAAATGTCCCAGGTACATCAAATTTAAAGTTATCAATCTAAAACTTCTATGGAATGATCATCAATGGTCTACAAATAAAAATTGGTATTACTTTTAAAATCAGTGCAAATGGTTTATTATTAAAATGTTTTTATCTTAGAATGACCTGTTGTTCTGTTAAAATATGTCATTTTTTTCAAATTTGAACCTAAATATTTCTGAAAGTTATTAATATTTTTCAAAATGGATTCCACACATTATTAAGACCACAAAGTTGTATGTGCAAAACAAGTTTGAAGGTAATGGGATCAAAAGGCAGGCAACTGGAACATTTAAAATGCTGAAAAATATAGTATTGAGAAAAACCTAACTTTATTAAGAAAAACAGTATTTTAGTGGAATTTCCTGCATCAAGACTTCCCTGAGTTGACAAATCACTTTTCCCACACTTCAGAGGTAACTTATTACTAAACCCATCTTTCTCCCTGACGTTGACACGAAGATTTACTGCCACATTCACCACACAGTTCTGTAAACAAATTTTGGAGGGCACCCATATATGAATGAGAATGTGCTTGTCATTAACACTAGGTC
This sequence comes from Meconema thalassinum, assembly GCA_946902985.2. NCBI lineage: Eukaryota > Metazoa > Arthropoda > Insecta > Orthoptera > Tettigoniidae > Meconema > Meconema thalassinum. The sequence goes on from OX336389.2 coordinate 1,194,737,102, forward strand.
TAACAGTATTCTCCTCACTAAAATAGGCCTATTCCAGTTTTCTGACACTGGCAGAAGAAGTAGTTGCAGCTGTTGAACTTGCATTACTTAACTTCACATGTAATATCACCCCACTGTTTGTCAACATTCAAAATAGCACTATTCCATTTCTTTGTTTCACAGACTTTCGGTTTACGCCATCGACTAGATACAGAATACATCTAATAAACTGCACACAAATCTCTAAAATACCATTAACTTACACAAGTTCCACCACTCACAGTAAACCAATAAAAATATAATTCTTGCGAATAAACTTCACTAAAGCCACTGACCATCAAAATAAACAAAGACGCATGGTTCCACTATGTATCCAAAATGGCCTATACTTTACTACAAACCAAAATACTTCTGTTCGATGTTAAATATGTGCATGTGTATAGTAATGATATTCTTTTAGTGAATGCCATACAGCTAAAAATTATATGGGATAAGAAAATAACATGTACGGTAAGAAAAGTTTCACACTTGACAAACATTGCCTAGGTTACTCATAACTGATAAATTGACCAACAGATGGCACCATAAGCTTGTATTCAGATGATTGGCATGATAATCTTGGCCAAGAGTATGAAATTACAACAAAATTGAGGGGGTTTTTGGTTCTAGGAAGTAGGCGTTGCCCATATCAAGACCTAAGCACGTGTTCTTTAAAAGCCCCCGTAAGGATTTAAAAATGGCCGTACATAAAAAACAAATGTATATTTAAGTGCCCCAAGTGATAAGGTAACTTCTAGGGCATGAAACCAGATTTTGGTTTTTTGTTTGTAATTTTTGGCCTACAACTCAGTAGGGTCTCCCCATTTCATGTAGGAACTGACACCTCAAAGCCACAATATCTGGCCTCTCCATGATCACCTTCCCCCCATTAATTTTCTTATATTTAAATCCCAGATCGTGCAACACTTTCAGTGAAGAAAGGCTTCCTTGAAATAATTGTGCCTCTCTTAGCAAAAACAAGAAGTTTGCGACATGTTGGAATTTCTTCCCTAAAATAATATCTATAAATATGCCGTCTAACAGCATCTTGTTGAAAGCCATCTAAATTAGTGACCACCCCTTCTCTATGCCTCTTCTTCCCTGGAGTTGATAGTTTAGACGGGCCAGCATCATCAGACAGGAACTTCCCTTCCGTCACTCAGTATGCAGTGATTTCACTCACACCAAGAGTCTTGGAAATTCTTTTCCTCACCTGAACAAATGGAATCAGAGGTTTCTCCCGTAAGTGCATACTTTCCTCTTCTTCCTCCATAAAATTCCTCACCGCACATACCATCTCCTTTACTTGGCTATGGAGAGTCACACCACGGCCTGAAGTTGTTCTGTCGCAGAGAATGGATCCTGGGCCTTCCGCGAGCATGTACCGATGCCATTTTTACACAACGAAAATAGACACGATGATGCAAATAAAAGAAATAAACTCAAAATCTGTATATACACACGCTTCCAACAAAAACAGAAGGATAACGTTTACTGTAGCCTATGAAAGAATAAGCAAATGCACTTCAATATATACACGGGATATTACTAATGGCAGTGACGAGTTAGTTCACAGTAGAACACTGCGTCAAACCATGTGCTCACTGTTGTGTCAGCATTCATTGCAACACTGCTCGCTGTTGCTATGGACACAGTTACCCCTCTTGTCTCCACTCCTCACCTCACTATTCAAGCGGATGGCAGCTTGCACCGTTCATATTTTGTAAATCAGAGTATAACACATAGAATTTAACATGTTTGCAGCGTTTAAACCCTAAGTGTTGTCCACGTTGTCATGGAAGATGCAATTTTGTGTCTAGGGGAATTTTGTAAGTGTGAATTCCATTCCATGTCCACATTAAAGCTATTGACACAAGTTGGCAGGCTTGTTTTGTTGAGATAAATTAGAGATGAAAATAGTACAAGAGTTAATACAAGACTCTATCGTTGCCAAGGCTGCAAGATACCAATATAATTGATAGTGATTTTGTACTGCATAAGGAAACAGTAGCAAGGCAGCTGGAATCAAGTTAGACATGTCCAGTCCTCAAATTGTGTTCATGCATCTTTGTAACGATGAATTTGTAACCCACTAAGCTCCAGTGAGATTGAGAAATGGTGTCAGAAAAATTTAAAATCCTGAAGAGATCATGAATCATCAGCAGGGTATAATGGCTGTAGGCCCTATGTGCAGTGCAGGATTTTTTGAGAATATTAATAGCTGGAGGATATTAGATCCTAATAATCGTCAGTAATATATCCAAGATCAGCAAGATATCACCTTTATAGCCTACTTGGTGAAACCTGCAAACTTCATTTTCTACATTCTAAGATTCTTCCAGACAATGTGTTAATGTGTTTGAGATGCTTATATTTATAACCAATATCCTAAATAAAATAATGTCTGTAATACATTTTGTGTGTGCTTATTATAATTTAGTGTAAACATTACTGTGTCATTGGAGGAAGATTACTTGCAATTTGCTAGTGTTCTTGAAGATACGGGCATAGTTTTGTACTCCAGGGCCCTACCAATCACCACATCCATAATTCTCTGTTAAAGCTCTAGATTTACCCATTTCAAACCGATTTACCCAGTGTGTAGTACTGTTAACTGCTTATGTTAACAGGATGCCCATGTTCTTTTTCAGGGGGAATGGATGTGGTGAGGATTATGCGATATTTTCTGGGAGGAAGGGGAAGGGGGGGACTGGGTATGTTATAAAATTCTTCATCCCTAGACCACCAGGGTGAAACAAAAAATAGAAAAAATAATTAAAAGTTGAGGAATGCTTTCATTTGAATAATTTGAAGGGTCTCGTTTGACATTTGGTGGAGATCTTGGACATCTTATTGGGAGGGAGATACCATGTCCGTGTAGCCAGCATAGATCCAAATTACAATGGCAAGTATGGTCTTTCTTTAATTTTAATAAATGGAACAGTTCCACCTACATGGAGTAGGGGTAAGTAAAGTGGCTTCTTGTCCAGATGACCTGTTTTGCGAAGGAGTATTTGAAACCTGATATAGGATTTAGTCTTCAAAGCTTCGCACAAAGGCTCTTGATAGAATGATTTGAATCCCACTCCTTGCATCCTGGAAGTGTCTTCCCAACTCAACTGTAAATAAAAGCTAACTGAAAACCACTACCATATCCTTTTCTATTACAAGTACAGTACACACATAAGTGCATGGGGCTGATATCCACGACATTTCAATCCACTGGATTAACTCACAATGAATAAGTTTCCAAGGTCCTTCATTTGTAGTAATATACTTCGTTATAAAAATCTTGAGCCCATAAAACCATAAATTTGACCTAAGCCTAACTGGGAACGGGAGAGAACCGTTAAACATGTCCAACATGAAGGTAGTTGCCACAAGAAGTAAACCTGCCACTGTAGGGGATTGGTGTCAGATAAAAGGCTCTCTGCTAAAGGAGGTAAGTATAATCTCAGCAATTCATATATGTATCTGAAGTAGTCCTATGCATTACATTTTTGTTGTTGAAAAAGATTGTCTTATGGTAGGCCTTCTCAAAAAAGCAAAATGCTAAAAACCACGAGTGTAGGCTCAAATTTCTTATATTCGTTTTTATTATTTTGGGGCATGAATGACCCTTCCCTTGCAATAAATGAAGCACTGAATACTTTCTCCTAATGCAATGCTTGGTTGTTTCTTCTTTTTTAAAAATTCCAGCTGCTTTTAAAGTTAAACTCACATGTAAACTGGTATATATGGAAACAACTTATTGATGAACGAAGATAAGAGGATAATATGTACAGTTTTGTATATCTGCATAAACTGGAACATCCATTCAACGTTTGTATTACACTGCTTAATATTCTACTGCTCTAAGGTTTTGAGCTAGTGATAGGGGTGGATTTCTTCCACAGCTTTTAACTTTATTTTTGAGTATCCTTAAATTCACAATAACAAATTACTCGGCTATTGGTAGGCTTCTATAGATGAGAATACCTTGGTGCAATCAATGCGGCGAGGCGAGCGAGCGACACCACTCCTCTGACGTCACAGATCCGCGCCATGGCCTGTCTTTCTCGTCGGCCACGTGTAGCGAGACGAAGCGAGAGTGCGTGGCTCAGTCTCACTGGGCAGGCATTGCGAGCGGCGATAGGGAATCAGGGGTGGCAGGTTCAATCTAACACTGATTTATTTTTGAAAATGTATTTCCATTACATTACATTACAGAAATGCAGGCATTCATGTGTGTACATTATGATGTACAGTATATATCCCATGTTTTGCTGTAAGCGAAGGAATGTCTGTACAAATACTACTACTGGTGTGCAGTCGAAAAATGGCCCTCAGATTGCTCTCTATCATTTGTGATCGATGTCAGGATTTGCAAAGCTTTAAAGCGGAGAAAAGTTGTTCACATAAATAAGTGGAACCAAACATACACATTATAGCTGCCGCTCAACGTTATATTCATGTGTAACATCTTTCCGCTCGGTTGCTGGATAGTTTTGTGGGAGTGATTTTGAAAATTGGGGACGGAAGTGGATCGGAACGATCGAGCTGGCAGTGGTGGATCGAACGGAAGTATGCACTGCCCGCTCGATCGATCGATCCAGCGGGCAGTGGTAAGACCCAGCTGGCAGCGGTACGAGAAACAATGAAATTGATACCATGACGTGCTCTCGGCCATGTGGAATGTATGACATACTGAACGGAAAACGCTCATGCGAACTCTGGTGTCAAGTGATTGAAACAAATGACATGGTACATGTTCGAAGTCTTCGTATCGGTATTTAAATGGTAAAATGCCTTAATATCAAACATTGTAAGTAGTCGGCATTGCCGGTATTATGTTTCTGCACAATGGCTATTCAAATATTAACCCACATAACGGTAATGCAGTCATCAATATAATATAATCGTTGTGGTTATACGAGAATTGAGCAAGCCTTCATGAACTATTACTGAATACATTCTCTTTACTCACAAGAGGGTCTAGTCATAAGGCATTTAAACTCAATTTCACGCAGGAACATTATCGAAACAAGCAAAATATAAATGAAACTTAATTCCGTAATGCAGTATTATTGGAACGTGGAAATAAGTCACCATCTTGTGCACAAAATTTGCATAGTCGAAATAGCCGTGGGGTTAGTGCTTATGACTGTGGATCTGGAGATCTTGGGTTCGAATCCCGGACGAGGTAGATATTTTTGCTACTAGATTATAATTTTAAACGATATTTATCATATCAATATGACTCATTTTAACAGAATCCATATGAAATTACGTGTTGGTCTGTGAATGAAGAGGACCTGTAACTTATATAAGGAATTTAAGGTTATGAGCGGTGTCGCGTCTATTAATCTAGTTGATCCATATCGTATTCTTTATTTGGGCTAGTGCTGGTGGAAGCTACAAATCATCTAATAAAATGAGTTCCGTATTATAAACTACAATATCTGTAAAACACTCCCTTTTACAATAGATTAATATTTGTGCCAATAATAGTATAAAATACCGGTGTATCAATAATTTCGCGTGAGGTTTCTTCTATGTCAGATGTTACACAACATATGCGACTACTGTAAGGCTCGTATATTTTTATTTTTTTGCGATCACAGAATGTCCACATACTAAACATTTAGCACGTTTCCCAATTGACACGTAATGCCACTGCCCTTCCCATTGCGATTTTTGTTAAACGCTATTTGCAGTAGAACTTGGTTTCTTCTCATCTGACTCCATATTCGTAGCACCAGCTGTCACTGCATTGAGGCAATCGGTTGGTTTACGCTGCAAAGACTTAAAGCAGGTACTCTGCCCGCTCGCCGCCCGTGTAGGAGCGGGCACCCACCTGCCGAAATGCCCGGTTTGAGCAAGCCTCACATACTGTCATTTATGCACCTGCCTCCCCTCCATGTCCCGCGTCACCAGTGTTGCCCGACCGCACACTAAGCCATTAGTCTCATTATTTAAATTACACACTACGCAATTTTTAAATTGGGGATACCATGATGGCTGTTGAGGCTTGGTGGTGCACAGCTTGAGAAGAATTGCGATACACATGGCACAAACCAGGGCGGAGGCTCGAGGTTTGAGTGGAAAGGAGGAAAATAAAGGTATGGAATTGAAACTTGTGACTATTGGTGCAGCAGAAAAGAGGAGAATTGAAACGTTTGAAATGTGGTTTTACAGGAGAATGATGAAGATCAGATGGGTAGATAGGGTAACATCTGAAGAGGTATTAAGACGAGAGGGAGAGGAGAAATGTTTCTGGCGACTGCTAATGAAGAGAAGAGATAGGTTGGTAGGACACTTACTAAGACACCCAGGAATAGCAAGCTTAGTTATGGACGGAAGGGTCGAGGACAAGAATTGTAGGAGTAGACCAAGGTTAGAATATGTTAAACAGATTGCCTCGGATGTAGGGTGTGGTAGCTATGTAGAGATGAAACGATTAGCTCATGAGAGGGAGGCATGGAAAGCTGCATCAAACCAGTCAAAAGATTGAATACTCAAACAAAAACAATACAGCCATCAAAACAATACGATGTGGTCAAGATGTCACAAAGCCCCAAATCAATCAAAAACAATTAAAATTCTATTGTATAGGTCAATTATGGAGAGGAGAGACATAAACTTAGCCCCTGGATTCCGGATCCGACATTCGGCTCTGTCAAGAAATTTCAGTCTGGTCTGGGGTCTGGAATGGGACTCGCTCAACTTCGTGAGGTAAACGTGAGAAAAGGTGGGTTCGATTCCAATCTCAGCTTTCCTAAAGTGGCATTCCTTGGTTTCTAACATCGACTCAAGGCAAAATGCCACGTACGTCTCCGTTCCTAGCCTCCATAACAAATACCAACATCACAATATCACTATAAACATATCCAAGTATACAGGACTGATGATAACCCTGTCCAAGTCCCTGAATGAAACAACTTACCATGACATCGTTGTCATCAGCCCTGTGTATATGGGTGTGTGCAAAATGTGTCTGATAACCTGTATAATTGTGGCATCTTTAGTAGTGTGTGTGATTGTAGGATTGGGAGGGAGGCTGCCGGGGAATTAACGTCAGAAAAGTTGGATGGCGCAGACACGCGGTAGGATGTTGAAGCTGTAACATAGTGACTGGTGAGGATTATTTACATGGTGAAGCATTGACCTCGTGATGGAAACAGAAAGGGATTTGTCAAATTCGAGGAGGTACGGCTCTGTATACGGTTGTAAATCGTATAAAACGGGTACGAAATCTCTTCACTACTTTCCTGTACAAAAAGTTCAGAGAGAATGATGGGCTTCGACGCTGTCAATTGGAAAACCTGTTACACGTTACATGACAGTGTGCAGTCTGCATTTTTGTGAAGACGACTTCTTTCCACAGCGTAAGCACCGGTACTGTTAATTATTGATAGTTATTGTCTCTAATTTGTATTCACAAGGATTTAACTACATCAAAAATACTGATAAACTTGTAGCCTAATACTTCAGTACCGTACATAGAATGTAATCCACTCTTCGTAAACTTATTTTAGGGGTTCTTCCGATTGACAATAGCCGAATGGTTAGAAAACTTAAGAAAAATGCTGTTCCTAACCTTAATTTGCCAGAGAATTTATATTCTTGCCTTTGAACAGCAAGTATGTAGGTAAATATTTGCAATATTGAAGTATGATTTGGCTTAAATTTTGATTTTGGCTTTGATCTCCTTACTGTTGAATTTAGTTAATTAATGTGTAAAATCTTAGTTTTAAGTACCGGTTTGGTGACCCGTCATCACAGGCAGGCCGGTAACACCTATACTACTCAGGCAGATATGTCACTTAGCCGTAATTTCGAAGTTATAGTGATGTTAAGTATACATATGCGGTAATGTAGCAGGAGACCTGATCGGCCTAGGCTATTCTAACTTAAATTAGTTCCCATTTCAAGGTTTTTCAGTCTTGAGTGCGAATAGTTGGTTTGAAAGTTGTACAACAGTAGGCCTAAGGAGAGTATGTTTTGTATAGGTTTTAATTGGTATTATGGTTTATGTCGAGCTGAGGAGTGAATTTGATTTGTCTTAAAGTGTAGTTTTTGATCTGTTCCGTTTGCTTATGACAAGTTCAAATGGAGACTCCAGCTTTGTTAAATATCTGTATTTTAAATATTTAATTAAATATATTGATAAAGAGGATGCCTCCATTTTAACTTGCCCGTGGAAAGAGATTAATAAATTTATATTCTTGCCTCTGAACAGCAAGTATGTAGGTCAATATTAGCAATATTGAAGTATGATTTGAGCATCCCAAGTAACGCTTCTTTGAACCCAAAACATTCATGCAAATTCAGGGTTGCTGGATTCAATTTATTATCAGGGAGTCGTCCTTTGTGTTATGTGAGATATATATATTGTGAAATTAATAAAAATCATCGATACCGCTAGGCTCCCAAGTATAGGCTGCATAGGCCTATATGTAACAGCAGACAGTAAATTAACTATCTACATGTGGGTAATGTTTTTAATTGGTAGTAATTAAGCACTGCTTTTAAATTGATTTCTATCAATGAAAGAAAATATGTAGTATTTTGCCATCATAAATTAGAAGCCATAACAAAAGCACACCCAATCACTGTCTTGCTTACTTCTCGTCACTATCTCGCCGCCATATTTGAAACAGCTGACCGTAAGCTCCTCCCCCGTTTCGGACGTCAATAGACCACCAGGGCACAACACTACTGAGATGTCTGATGTGGGAATCGAACTCACCTTTCCTCAGTTTTGCCTTATGAGGCTTAGTGTGCGTCTTTCCAGCCATACGACCATAAGCTTGGTGTAGCGACTAGGACTAGTATTCTTGGCTGTCACACCAGAGGTCCAGGTTCGATTTCCGGCTGTGGTAAGAAATTTGATTCTGGTCTGAGGTCTGGAACGATGTACACTCAGCCTCATGAGGCAAAACTGAGAGGAAGATGGTTTCGATTCCCACCTCACCCTTCATAGAAGTGGTTTTCCGTGGTTTCCCACTTCTACTCCAGGCAAATTCCCGGGTAGTTCCTAACTCAAGGCCATGGCCGCCTCATTCCCAATTCTCACCTGCACTACAAATGCACGCACTACTACAGACACCACAATAACCCAGGTTACCAAACACATTTTAATCTATATAACTTACGAGTATAAACACTGTGTGTGTATACATCCAAGTACACGGGGCTAAATGACCACGATGTCCAAGTCCCGCAAATATCAGAACACCACCAAATAAAAGCTATTTTCTCCTATCATATTTTCCATTTCTATGGTTCTATTTCATGTGTTAGAACCAAATTCAGCGCCCAATAGGTGTAAAGCGGAATGCCCTCCAAGGCACAACGAGAATTTTGAGGTAGCGGTCGTTGTAATGAACGGGCAATAATGAACTAGTGTGGGGCTGATGACCAAGATATGACGAGCCTCTCAATGAATCAACAACAACAATTTCAATGAACTAGTGCTCTCTCTCGTCCTCGTCAGCCAAAACTTTGTTGGGTGACAATTCCCCACATAAAGCAAATTTCCAAGATCTCTTGTATTCCATTGCAACTTTCATATATAAATCAATTGGACAATGGAACAATATTAAAGAATATGGCTATTTTCCGAACACATAGATATAGACCAACTTAGTCAGCTGAGCTCGTTAAGGTGTGGTCAACGCTTGTCCCTCTGTATCCATGGGCTTGGATAGCTAGTGGGCTCAATTCCTCCTCGCAGTTATCCTTGATGTTGATTTTTGTGGTATCTATTTCAACTCCATGCATATGATAAGAGAGCAAATTCGCTTCCCAATTTAAACAAAAGTTTGGTGCTTTACTAAGGCAACACTGAAAAATGGTTTAAAACCCCATAATCTTCCCAATTTACCTAGACCCAATTAATTACAATAACATAAATTTTGACTTGCAGACAAATTTCCTACGCGGTACCTGCATAAAGAAAGTATTGCCTCAGTCCATGCGCCTAAACAAAACAAGTAGCAAAATAAAAAGTAATAGAGGTAGGGCCATATTTGTAACATATACTTAGTTGTTAGCCAACCGACAGCAGTAGCTACGTTCGCTAACCTGCAGCGCTAGGCCAAGCTGCTCGGTCCAAGCTCTGTGAACTTGCGGGGTGAGGGGAAAGAGCAGGGAAGGGTCAGGTGAGAAGAGAAGGGTCTGTCAACAGCCCGCCGTGATATCTGGTATTCCTTTCTATTCCAATACTGCCAACATAGGGCCGTTGCTCAAACCACTGTGGTGTTACGAATGAGCGAGTGACTCACCGACCAATGTATTTTGTTCTGTACTATGCACGGACCGAGAAACCTCATCACTTCTCATAGTCCACGATGCACCGTCCCAGCATTTGCCGGGTGTTGAAAATGGGGAAAACATGGAAAGCCATTTCGAGAACGGCCGACGGTGGTGTCGAACCCACATCTACAAAGTCAGCAGGTACTGCTCGGGTCTAAGCTGCGTGAACCTGCTTTCTAATGAGCCACGGCCGCCTGCTTTCACAGTTTCATTCATTTCGGCTCTCAGGAAGGGCATCTGACCGTAATGAAGACACGCGTCACATAGAATTTCATCGCATATAATCCCTGACCCCGTTGCAAACTGGAATTATAGGGGTATACATAGTTTGGCAGCACTCGTGGAGAAAGCAGGAGTGGTGCAGGTCCTCTCCAGCAAGCGGCCGGAGGAGCACTGAGGCTGGCGGTAGTATGACGGGACGCCAGACTCGCCATCGCCAGTCCCGGGGTGGTGGTGGTGGCGGTTTCAGGGCGGTCACCACCGCGCCAGAGGAGCGGGTGGGCATGACTCACCACGCGGTGTCGGAGGATGGACTTGCGCGCGCCCGGAAGGAAGAAAGAAAGGGAAAGAAAAAAAAAGAAAGAACGAAAAGGGACGGATCCGGTGAGAGGAGAGTGATGAGGAGGCCTTGAGCTCACTCGGCTCGGCACGGCACGGCTCGGTGTGGCAGGCAGGCCCCGCCCCCTGATGCCATGCCTTGCCGCGCCGACATGGCCTGCTGGCTGACTGGCTCAGTGGCGTGTCGCGGTGCGCGCGGAGAGGAGCGAAGCGAAGCGATAACCGCAGTAGCGCGCGTCATGTGACCTGCCTGCCTGTTATCACCACCGCGATGTGCGCACATGGGGTTTCCCTGCTGTGAGCCACGTGGCCGAGTTGGCCATTCACTCCCAGACGAACCCCGGGCTCAGACGTGATGATGAGAGCTGCTTCACCACTGGGACCAGTGCTCCTCGCCGCCTTCTGCCTGCTCTTCGAGCCAGCCCCGGCGCAAGGTAAGGTTTCCCTAAAGTGGGACCGGCCACAGATGTGATCCAACAGGTTTGCGAGACTTCTCTCTGACAAAGTAGTCGCGGGTTCAGTGGACGCAAGCTGATCCGTTCCGTTCCATGCCGCCAGATCAAAACTTCTCGCCAAAGTTTTTTCAAAGAATTCGTAAGACTCGACTTCTTCATCGGAAATGAAAACAATCAAAGCGAATATAAAACGAAATTCAGGACAATTCAAATTTCTCCGTACTTATTTTCGATAAGCGTTTGAGCCATGTTTATGAACAACCAACACATGATCGTACAATGCCCATAGGAACATGGCAACTTACAAACCATGACCCACCATGAGTAAGTGGTTGCACTTAATTCCTTTCCTCAGATCCATTCTGTTAAATGTTGTGCCGCGTGCCAACATTCTAAAACTTCATGAGAGCCCCCAATAACAACTGGTCCTTGTCTAATGTGGGTCCAGGCAGAACGCTCACAACGTGAGCTGACTTGACCGGACCCATCCAAAATATTTGCCGAATCTTATGAAATAAATGATTCCATTAGAAGCCTGCCAAGGAGCAAAGACCTGTGTTCTGAACGGGTTAAGCGAGGTAAGCTCTTTGGCTGTCAAATGTCGCCTTCTTCTTTGAGAATTTGCGCTAGTGGTCTGTTATTTTAGAACGCAAGCGAGAGGATGTGGAGAACATTTAGTTGGGTTTCCCGCGTAAACTCTGGCAACTACTTGTTGCTTCATTACAGGATTCGCGCCGCACACTTGAGTATTAGCATGACATCACTTTCTTTGACATTGTTTCCCCAGTAGTGAGACGTTGACCTTGGACAGAGAGGCGCAAATCACCACACGTTGTTTTGTTTCGAGGTGCTGATGAAAAACACGTGGAATCACCTGCCAATTCTTGTTGAACCGGTCCATTCCATTCTATCATCCGCACTTGGCCAAAGATTAAATCACAAGTCAAAATCTCACTAACAAACTGTCGTACAAATTATGCCACTATTCTTGGCCATGCTCCACACCGGTACTGTACTTCTCTTATTACCATCACTTGTGTGCAATACACTGTTTGTTAGGAAAAAACTCAGCCTTCCGGTGCGAGGTTATATTTCGTTCTGAAACAAGTGAATGTTCGAAATATGAAGTATTTACGCAATTGTTGAGATTTTGCTGTTTGCGAATCGTTAAGCGGACGCATGAAATGTATTTACGCAATTGTTGAGATTTTACTGTTTGTGAATCGTTAAGCGGACGCATGAAATGTATTTACGCAATTGTTGAGATTTTGCTGTTTGCGAATCGTTAAGCGGACGCATGAAATGTATTTACGCAATCGTTTAGATTTTGCTGTTTGCGAATCGTTAAGCGGACGCAAGAAATAACAGGAATTTAAGCAATCTTTGAGATTTTGTCGTTTTCAAATCGTTAAGCGGACGCGTGAAATATAAAGTATTTACGCCATCGTTTGGATTTCCTCATTTGTGAATCGTTAAGCGGTCGTATGAAAATAAAGTATTTACGCAATCGCTGAGATTTTGTCGTTTGCGAGTCGTTAAGCGATCGTATGAAATATAAAATAAATATACTCAATCGTTGAAATTTTGTCGTTTGTGAGTCGTTAAGGGGACGCATGAAATATAAAGTATTGACGCAATTGAATAGATTTTGGTCGTTTGCGAGTCGCTAAGAGGATGCATGAAATATAAAGTATTTACGCAATCGAATAGATTTTGCCGTTTGCGAATCGTTAGTGGACGCATGAAATATAAATTATTTACACAATCGTTGAGATGTGTTTACCGACTGAAAAGCGACAATTTTATAGATTCCCGATCGACGTGCAAGTCGTAATTCCAGATAAAAAGACATAATGAATGTTTCTATAATATGAGATTTAAATCCTTTAACACCTTAAAGAATGGTGCTCCGTAACTTATTCCAATGTCTTCAAGGTAATCATTTCCTGAATTGCAAATCCGTCCGGTTTACATTTTAAATGGTACTCGGCGTGGGCATTACCGTGTCATTGACGTAGAACACATTTACGAAAGATTGGCACTGTCTTCAACATAAGGAAGGAATGAAAGAAAGAAAGAAAGAAAGAAAGAAAATAGTTTTCAGTCTTTCGTAATCTTTAATCACACGATCATAAGGAAAGGGATTCCCTTTTTATATGGATTCCGAGCCACCGGGCTTGACACGTCTTCTCGGAAAACTCATATGCATTAACCGAGAATCGAACCCGGTCTACCTTGGTGAGAGGCATGCAGCTTGACCGGTTTTCAACACATGTCGCTTTGACGCGTGACATCTCAGGTCCAGTCTGAATCTAATTAGTAGCCATGTGAATTATCACGACGATACGATTTGTCAGTGCAACCCACGCGCTCAGGGTAGAGCAAATCGTGACCCCTTAAACCAGAGGTTCTCAACCTGGTGATCGCGAGCACCACGGTGCTCTTTAAAACAAATTTGGTGCTTTCGTGATATGAGCCAGAAAGTGCTCGCGAGCACAAACACCAATGAGATCCAGTCTTCAATTAAAATGCTGTTGCACAAACCAGAATTATAGTGTTTTCAGTACAAATGTTGACAATCAGAAATTTTATCATTTTGTGAAATAATAGTCTATTTTTAATCTACATTAAAAATAATTGAAATTCCCTGTTAAATGAGTAACATGAAAGATGCTGATTCGAATCAGTTGCCCACATGTACATGTATCTTATCTGCATGAGTCATGCAATCACTTGCAGAATGCCTGGTGAGTGGTGAATCCCTAACTATCACAGCACTTCTGAGGGAGAGAGAGATAGGATATGGAAAGAGGGGAGCCTGCTTGTTTCATTATTATTATTAATAATAGTATTAGTCTATTATCATCATAATTTGATTTAACTTAACGATGCTCGGATATATGGTATGATATGAGGATGGTGCGCACAATCTCACAAACGTTGAGAACGCCTGCTAGTAAGCAATCAGAATATTTAGGTTTGATACATGCATGAATAACCTTAGAATATTATTTCTTTTACAGTAATAGGTCCATTTTTTCCTCTACATCAATATTTGTATTACATCATGCTTGTTCTCCAAGGGAAATTAGTAGCTGTTTGCATATGTTACCAATAAATTAATTGTTTTGTAGTTATATTATTAAACAGTGTATTTGCCAACTCAATGCTAACCATGAAAATTTACAGCAACTCATTCCACGATTATTTTGGACACCAGTAAGTTTTTAAGAGAGAAATGTTATGTTGTATTTACTCTTATGAACCCAATGATTCACGTTCACAATTCTGACTTTAAGAAGTTAAAAATTTTCGTTTCAATTTGCTTATGTTTTTTAAAATGTTATCGAAGATACATTACTTAACATTAACTAAGTCTTACGGTCAACATGAGACATTTTATGGTTTGGAAACTTAATCAAATGTTCACTGTTCGATAAAAGTAAAGTAATGGATTCAAGTTATCCAAGTACAAGCTAAGACAATTTGAATTAATAATAATAATAATAATAATAATAATAGACTAATAATAATGAAAATAATAATAATAATAGTAATAATGCTATTGGTTTTACGTCCCTCTTAACTACTGAGACTCTTAGAGACACCAGACTGCCGGAATTTTGTCTCGAACAGGATCTTAAACGTGCCAGTATATGTACCGACACGGATCCCTGGCATTTGCGCACCCTCAAATGCCAACTGACTGCGCCAGAATTCGATCCTACAAAATTTGAAACAAATAGTCTACTGCTTCCTAACATTGATTTACGTAGAAATTTCAAGGGGAATAAAATTTCGTTTAATCTATCCAGCAATTATAATTAGTCAATTTCCTCCGTATATTAGTTCTCTAAACCAACTAATACACGTATTCAAACTTTCATCAGACATACAATTTCCAAATACTGCACTTTAATAAACGTTATTTTGGAAGACAGAAATGTAGGTTACGAGAGATTCCAGCTAACTCACTTCTTGAACCTCGCCTTCGTTTTACATTCCCTTTAATATATTTGCCTCCATTGTCTGCTTACTTGTTCCTGAATAGCTAAAGGCTTAATAAGACTACACATCCCAACCATACCAGTCCAACGTTATGTAGTGTTTTACTGTTATTCTTCCCAATGGAACTGTGGGTCTGCCGTTACTATAATAGTGAAGTAATATATTATAATGCACTATAGCCTATGATTTTGATTTATTATTATTATTATCATTATTAGGCTATTATTATTATTATTATTATTATTATTACTTGCAGTCCCGTGCGAGAAATCTCGTATGTTCATAAACCACACTTTCCCCAATAGGTTTATAATGAGAGACTTAAGGAGAAAAGTTATGTTTTTATTTCAACCAAATTATTGTAGAACACTATATACATTTCAGCATAAAGGAAAGACCTCAGAATGTTAATATGACATGAAACAGGCGTCACAGCGGCCCGTGGACAGCAATTATGGAGCGTATTTTCCTACAGCATCGGTGTTTGCAAATCGCACACTTCGTGCATTGTTAAGCCAATTTTTGAAGAAATTATAGATATTTATGAAATTATAGTGCAATAAGTCACTGCTAATGTCTATTCTCTTTCATATGAATGCTCATTTGTCACGATCGGTCGCTTGTGAGCGCTGCAGGAGGGATCTATACTACTGATATAATATATGATTATTATTATTGTGCAATGGAGTGTTCTGCCGTACTGTATATATTTGTTACATTCAATTAATTGCTACTTTGAAATATGGACGTGACAAAGCATGCGTAACTACGGTATTTCTCGATCGTGTTAGGTAAATGACCGTCACTTGTCCTGCCTAAGCGTTCACAGCTAGAGGGCACCAGCTGAATGTGGTAGGCGGGTGATGCATTCTTCTGGACAGTAAATAACAGAGGACGCTCAAGTGTGGCGAATGTTTGAGGGGTCATTATCACGTGTGTTACCTCACGGAATACTGTTCGTGACCATATACTGTATATTGCGTCACATTGAAATATAGACTCCCTACGTGCTAGAAATGTGCATCCATCAATCACCAAATAATGGTGCGTGACTGGAAATTGGTCAAGATTGACTGATTTTTCATTCTATAACATTTATCTTTTTTGTGATCTGAGACACAATAAAATAATTTGAGGGCAGAAGTCTATTTCCTATAGAATGTCAGTGCAGAGAGTAGGCTATAATTAAGCATTTTAACCGCTATTCCCGGCCAGGTTCCTGACCTGTACAATATTAGATGTTTGTCCTCCCGTTCGGCGAAGGTTACGCCTATCTTATATTATCTGGTAAGGGAAATTTGAGAGGCAATTCCTTTGTTCTATAGTACCGGCACAGAAAAGAATCGTGTAAGTACATGAGAGTTGGTGGCTACAGAAAGATTCCCTCGTGAAGAAAGTTTTCTTTGTTACCATAGACGTTAAGTGTCTCATGATTGAACACCGTGTGGATGTTCAAACACCAGAATATCCACCTATGTGAATGTTCAATTCAAACAGCACAGGCACTGACTGCGTGGCTGTTCCTGAGCTCGAGCACCCGGTGGCAGCCTTTTGATTTGCGAGGCCATATGTATATTCTTCTTTAAGCCCATAACTTAATATCTTGTTCAGTCTTATAGGCCTATATAAAGTTTCAAAATTGCCTTTGCAATGAGCAGGATATATTTATGTGCAATGCAGAATATGAATTCATTTGTATGCCTAATATGAGTCAAAGAGATTCGTTTGGTTGATACTCAGAACTTCAAATGTACTGGAAAGTATCCTACATTTAAAAGGAACTTTGTTATATTTTCAGCTAATGAGCTCGTTTTCCCGGTTAGAGCAAGCATCGTTCTCAGTGGACGGAGGAGCAAGGACAGACAATCCTCAATTTGAACCGCTAAAAACTCGTTCGGTTCAATCTGTTGCGGTTGGTATCGTGGCGATGATTTTCAGAACCACTACTATACATCGCTCGGATTGTTATCTACCGTATACTTGAAAGAACAACACCTCAGTTATAGAATAATCCACAATATATTTACAATCATTTTCATATCGTCGATCCAATTAACTGCACTGTATTTTGCATTAATTTATCTTACTTTGAGATAGGTCTTTTGATCACAGATTTAGAACACTCGCTGCACAAAATAAGAATATCTCTTCCTTATTCGTGCCTTTCAATCAATTTAAACCGGCTGATGTTTCACGAACCACTCTGGAAGCTACCTAGTCCGCCTATGCATGATGCCATTACTGGAAGTAATATAACTAATTTCTCATTAAATTTAAATTGAAGTATATTTCTTGGGATTAATGTGGGTGCTATTTTTTGTTATTGCCGCGGTGAAACTTTCACGTCACGGAGATAACGATCTACCTTAATGGATTATGTTAAGGAATAATAATATTATTATGTTAATAAATCCGTCATGTCTGAAGTCTGTAACGTTGGAATGATTGTCCACTCTTATGAATACTCTAGTCTTGTTCTGGGCAATGATAATAAAAATAATAATTATTATTATAATATGAACTTAACAATTAAAATATAATCTAAGTAATAATAATAATAAATAATTATAAAGGTATAGACTTTACGCCCATTTAACTACTGTGGTTTTATTGACACCGGGGTGCCGAAAATGTGTGCTAGACAGTACAAGTGTACCAGTTAATCTACTGGCTTGTATCCCTTTCATTTAAGCATCTTCAAATGCCAACCGACTCTGCCAGGATTTTATCCCTTAACACTGGAGCATACTGACCAAGAACCTTACTGACTGCGTCACAGAGCTAGTATTGGACAGAATGGACACAGCTTTATTTGCTGGTGAGTTTGGCAAATGTTAATGAGCTGTATGAATTCTATAACATGGACAAACGTGCAACAAAGTTTATTAGAATTTCAAATGCTTATCAATAAAACCGTGTGCTATCTTGGCACCAAGAGCAATAGTGTAGCTTCAATATAAAAATAACAATCATTCTAGTCTTGAAATGGTATTGACAAATAATTAGGGAAGATTATGTATACAAATATTTACATCGGAAAACAAAATTACAATTTAAAGGTTACAGGGGGGATTAGTCTCGTATGTGCTCTTCTCTCATCATGAAACAGTTTCTACTTATGAATCTCAAATATATTAGGGCCAATGACTTACATGTTATGTTTTAGACTGGTATCTGAAATATATTAGGGCCAATGACTTACGTGTTATGTTCTAGGCTGATATCTGAAATATATTAGGGCCTAAGACCTGCATTTTATGTTCTGAACTAGTATCTGAAATATATTAGGGCGAAATACCTGCATGTTATGTTCTAGACTGGTATCTGAAATATATTGGGACCAATGACCTGCATTTTATGCTGTAGACTGATATCTGAAATATATTGGGGCCAATGACCTGCATTTTATGTTGTAGACGTAGGCTATCTGAAATACAGTATATAAGGGCCAATGACCTGCATGTTATGTTCTACGCTGGTAACTGAAATATAATAAGGGCCAATGACCTGCATGTTATGTTTTACGCTGGCAACTGAAATATATTAGGGACAATGACATGTATGTTTTGTTCTACGTTGGTATATGTAATATATAACGGCCAATGACCTGTATGTTTTGTTCTAGGTTGGTATATGTAATATATAACGGCCAATGACCTGTATGTTATGTTCTAGGCTGGTATCTCTAATACGGTATATAAGGGCCAATGGCCTGTATGTTACGTCTCTAAGACTAAACAGTCTACAGTAATGTTAATAAATGACGATAACGCATTAAATGAGCGTGAAACGATTTCTTTGTATCATTAAGAAAATAACATTAAGATATCAGACTATTCTACTGCAGCACTGCTATGTGATTAAATATTGTGACAATTATTATACTGGTGTAGGCCTTCACGGCCGGGTCATTAGATCATGTCTCGTTACCTCACGTCTTTCTAACATTTTCAAAAATATTTGCTCTGTTTCGCGTGTATATAGCCTATTGGAATACTCTGGAATTAATTCCTCGAGAAACGTTTAAAAAGTCTTAACAAACTGAAAAGCCGTTATGAATATGTTCAGTTATGATTCATTGGCGGACAGTGGTAGCTACAATTACGGAGGCACAGTTTTAGGCCATAGGGGCAAGCTATATGCAGACTCGACAGACGAATGGATTCGAACCCCACCGTCACCTATCCTTAAAATAGATTGGCGTGGTTTCTCATTTTCATCTCCAGACAAAAGCTGGGACTGTATGTTATAAGAGGGGCTGCCTTCTTGCGATCCTATGCCCAGTTTCATTCACCTTCATTCATATTTACTGTCATAAACTCCTGTCATGAAGTGCTTACAGGATATGTTTCCGGTCGTAAAATCCATCCACCACAAAGAAATTAATCACATCTCATCCCCGACCCTGTTGCAACATACAGTAGGCCCTACATATAGGCTACAGTATACAGTACGTACATACATAGGCTACATAGAGTACATATGTACAGATATACAGTACATACATACATACAGGGTAATTAACTAACTAAATAACCCCCGGCACTACAGCTCATGAAGCGACCACTGCCCAGCCATTTGGCCTGCAGATATTGGGGTGACGCAGGATCAGCGCATCGGGTCCCCTCAGCCGTTAATCGGGGCGCTGCCTCACTGTCAGACAGCTACTCAATTGTCCTCACGAGGCTGAGTGCACCCCGTTCCAGCCCTCACGTCAGTTTCTAAAATCCCTGACGGAGCCGAGAACCAGGGCTTCCTGGCGTGTGACAATCACGCCACCCCAACACCACGGGGCCGGCTCAGTATCTATGTGCTCCCCGATAAACATGGCAAGCTAAGCCGACTGTGACTGGCGCAGATCGCTGTGGGCGCGCGTAAGCGGATCAACCGGTGTTTGGCGCGCTCCGCTGACTCATATCGTTAGTTCACACGTGTTTTGTAATTCATATGGGCGTGTATCTGCAAAGCTTAGACGTTAGTGTTGCATGTTTAGTGAGTATTGTGATTACTGTGATTGTTGGTCATGCCTAGACACCAATTCACATTGCACGAACTTGTGTATATCCATAATTCGTACATGAATAGCAGAAAATCTTGTTCTGAAACGAGACGAAGATTTCAAATCAAGTTTCCAGGAAGAGCTGTGCCTAATGCTAGTACAATTAAGAGGCTCCCTAAACGATTCAAGGAAACAGGCTCCGTAAATAATAAAACAGCTGACAGACATTATTTCATCAGAAGATGTCAGATGTGTGTTACAAGAGAGGGAGGACATTTTCAGCATCGCCTATGAACACTGTAAGTACACATTATTGAACATGTTTGGTAAAAGTGCACGCCACCACCCCCTGAACCGGGCACACGCGCCCGCGATCTGCGCCAGTCACAGCCGGCTTAGCTTGCCGTGTTTATTGGGCGCACATAGATAATTACCCTGTTCATACATACATACATTTCTTCACGGCGAGGCCTTGCTCATAACTACAAAGGAATTGGTTCTGAACACCGAGCGTTGTGCTCTGTGAAGTAGGCATCGGATAAATTACAATTCACACCAAAATTTGATGAAGCAATCTACTGAGATAACACATTTTTTGTAATTGTGATTGTTCTCTTCGTCCGTCTCGTTGCGTAGTGGCTAGCATTCTTGGCTGTCGCCGCGGAGGCCCGGGTCCGTTTCTTGGCTCTGTCAAGACATGTCATTCTGGTCTGAGAGCTGGAATGGGGTACACTCAGTTTCGTGAGTTAAGACTGAGAAGAGGCAGGTTCGATTACCACCTCAGCCAACCTAGAAGTGGTTTTCCGTGGTTTCCTATTTCCACTCGAGACGAATGCCGGGATGGTTCCTAAATTAAGGCCACGGCCGCCTCTTTCCCAATCCTCGTCTGAATTACAGCTACACACACTAATACAACCATCACAATAGCACATGTTATCAGACAAATGTACGCACACATAAGTACACGGGGCTACATGACCACGATGTCGCACAGCCCCTAAATGAATCAACAACAACAACTGTTGTTCTCTCTCAGAAGCTTGGATATCGTGGTCATTTAAGCCCTGTCTAAATTGTGTGTATAGAATTTCTCTCATAACCTATATCATTGTGGTGTCAGTAAAATGTGTGTATTTCTAATTCAGGCTGGAATTTGGAAGGAGGTCGTTGTGACTTTAATTTGGGGACCATCCCGGCATTTGCATGGAATAGAAGTGGACAAACCACGGGAAACCTCTTCTAGAATCACTGACATTGGAATTGAATTCTACTCAGATTTGCCTCACGAATCTGAGTGTACCTTGTTCCAACCTCCAGACTAGAACTAAATTTGATGTCAGCGCGGGAATTCAACCTAAGACATTTGGGACCGGAGTTTCCAAGCGTACCCTGAGACCACGGAAGGCGGTGCTACGATAAGAAGAGATAGAAAGAATTTTCTCTTGCTTATGTTGTTCATTTCGAACACAGAATCAACATTGGCATCAAGCCCTTATACTTGTGTGAATAATCTGACCGATAAACTGTGTTATTTTGATGTATGAACTAGTGTGTTAAGGCCAACTTGTAAGTTGTGATAGGTTTGGCAAAGAGATAGACGTGGCCTGACGCTTGGTACTATTCCAGCATTTACCTGGAGCAGTATCAACGGATATCCACTTCTAGAATAACCAAGATTTAGATTCCCTCTCTTCAAATTATATATAGGTTAAACATTTGACTAACATTCTTGGGTTCCTACGTTCGTCGTCAAGAGCCAACTGCGGTGGCATCTGCTAACTAAGTTCTGAACTAGTTGTTCGTTGACGGTGGCGTTTAGCGGCAAAATTAGGAACCACTTGAAAAAAAAAAAAACAATATCCGCAGTCCTTACATGAATTAAAACAGATACACACACTAATGTAGTCATCACAATTAACACTGGTTATCAGACAGATTCTACACACACCCAAAGTACACGGGGCTAAATGACCGCGTTGTCGCAGCCCCTAAACTAAGGAACCAACCAACCTCTCTTCAAAAGTCCGCACGAAGCTGAGTGCTCCCTATTCCAACTCTTAAACTACGATAAAAACCCGTAGGTCTAATGGTAAAGTCGTGAATCGAGTCCGCACCGTCTCTGCGGAAAGCTCGATTATTTCTGTAAACTGATTTTTTAAGAGGTTTCATTCCTTAGCGACCACTCATTTCATAAAATAATAAATATATCTGCAACCATTTGAGGTATATTCTAGAAATTTGATGTTTCATTTTAGGAAATTATCGTCGTGGTAATGTTTCCCCAAGTACTTAGGTGTGTGTGGATTTTTTTTTTCTTGAAATAAGTATTTTTGTGATGACTATATTAGTGCATGTATTTGTAATTCAGATGAGGGTTGGGAAGTAGGCGGCCGTGGCCTTAAGTTAGGGACCTTCTCGACATTCACCTGGAGTGGAAGTGGGAAATCATAGAAAACCATTTCCACGATGGCTGAGGTGAGAATCGAACTCTTTTCTCAGTATAGCCTCACATCAGGAGGTGAAAACCACGAAAAAACTCTTCTAGGATTGCTGAACTGTGAATCATACTCATCTCTACTCAGATTTGCCACACGAGCCTCTAGCCCTCAGACCATTGGCAGAGCCACGAATCGAACCCGGATCTCTGGGGCGTCAGCCAAGTATGCTAGCCGCTGCACCACGAGGTGATCGAGTGTGTAAGAAATACATGTTACAAATATGGTTGCTCTTTGCATATTGCTTTCCTTATTTAGAGCGAGGATCAAGAAGAGAAATGGATGACTATGAAGCACTAACATCAAATATGCACTCCAGTAATCGCTGTCATTTTACGTGTCAGACATGACACGCTAGGTGCTCCTAGTTCGAAACCTTGAACTGCAAGTTGTGTGCACTCACGCCGTACAGCACCGCACGTCAAGGCTCCGCCCGCTACATGCAATGTTCTTCACGCTCAATATGTAGTGAGCTCTGAATTGGCTTTGGTCGAATCATATTACGAATTGAACATGATGGGAAAAGCGATGCTCTAGAACCAGGATCTTCAAACAGCTCTCAGCGAAAGGCTGCGATTAAATTATAGAAATATTCACGTGCCACATGCATGTTTTCAAAAATATTGAGGATATCTTCAACCTTACATACCAACCAATATCATACTACTTTGTGAATTTAATTAATGATTGTCTAATTTGTCATTTGTTTGGACATACAAAATGTTTCATTTGTGTTCAATACATGCGATGCTTGATTAAAATATGATACGTGTTTTTCTAAATGGCTATAGGTGTGTATAATATTTCTTCCATTCACCAATGTTACAAGTTATTGTATAAATCATTCAGTAGCTTGTAAATTTCAGGTATAAGCTAGGAAAACAGCCATTCTTAATGATTTAGTTAGGGTGTTATATTTTATTTAAATTTTTGAAGCACAGAGATAGTTGCATATCTGCGTAAGTACTTCGTGAGAGTGAATCTATTAATAGAATCGTTTTTCAATCGGTCAATATTAGACTGGGTGGGTAGTAATAATTAATTTAATCACCTACTACCTGAAATGAATTCATGAATTATTTATACACAAAATAAGACACTTCTCACACAAATGGAAGAAAGTCCAAAGAATGAAGGCTCAGGTTTTGTTTTGTTTTTTGTTTATGTAACGACCTTAACAGACAAACCATTATGAGTATGCTTAAAGAACAGGGCTGGGATTTTATTTACTCTATAAAGAGCATATTTATGTCTGCCAAAATAATCACTTATGTAGATTTAAGAATAGGAAACAAATAATCATATAATGAAGTATTCTTTCGTAAATGGAATGATGTCCTTGAAGTAGTTATAGAATCTTTCCCGAAGAGTGTAAATATATATGAGTAGGATAATGCGAATGAATTAATGGGTGGTTGAATAAGCGAATGATAACTATATACAAGTATATAATATATTTAGGCCGGAGGAAACACTGTTTTCGTAATTAACTTAATTTTCCTTTAATTAGGATTACTTAGAGTGGGTTCGATCCCCACCCAGGTAGTGGATTTTAGAAGCAAAGCTACCACTTTCGGAAACGCAAATAGCCCTGGGGTTCACTCAGCCTACACCGGAAATGAGTACCAGGGTAATCCCTGGGAGCAAAGGCGGTCGGGCGTGGAGCTGACAACTCCATCCCATCTTCTGTAGTGCCGATGTCACAAAAAGTGGAAGCCTCTGCCTTCCACTACTCCCAGGGCCTCCATGGCCTGTACGGAGTTGGCTTTGCTTTGCTTTTACTTTAATCATAGTATTAGCATATTTCTTGATGCCATCAGGACTCAGTGTCCAATTGCAGTTTATAATAATAATAATAATAATAATAATACCTATATTAATAATAATAATAATAATAATAATAATAATAGTAATAATAATAATAATAATAATAATAATAATAATAATAATTTGATTGGCATGATTCATGTTCGTAATTTGGTATTATTTCTCCATTCAATCTTTTTGGAAGTACTATCAAATTAATATGTTTAGCTTGATGATCGTGAAAGCGGTATTTGCAATTGATTGGAATAATAAGTACAGTAGATGGTCAAGTATTTTTCAAAATATTTTTTCTCCAATTTGTAATTCTAACTAATGTTGAAAATGAATTTACGTCGTAATAAATGTTAATGCACTTTTATTTTAATAATTTGACTGATATTTTTGTATTTTCACTGTGTTTCTCAAATTGAACCAAATAAAATACAGTATGTTTCATTGACGTATCAATGCCATATGGGGTATTTCTCAGATTTGTACGTACATAATCGCATTTCATTATTCAATGTTAGTATATTGCTGTTTATCATTACCAATGCCTACTTGAGTAGAGCAAGAATACCCGAGTAATGTTGAAAATTTGATGATTTCCTCGAGATTTTATTGATAAGATTGTACATACATAATTGTATTTCGTTATTTAAATGTCTGGCTGCGAGGCTCAGCGGTAACGTTCTCGCCTGCTATGTCCAAGGTTGAAAGATCAAATCCTGGCGCAGCCAGATGGCATTTGAGGGTGCGCAAATGCGAGAGAGCCGTGTCAGAAGATTACTGGCTCGTTAAACATCTCCCTCGGGGCAAAATTCCGGCATCCCGGCGTCTCTTAAGGGACACTAGGGCTGAGTTTTTAGGCAAAAATGACAAAATAACTGTATTTTGTTTTTCCCGTATATATATCTTATGGACCCCTGTGGATCATTTCAGTAGAAAAGTTTTCATGCACTGCCATTTTTAAAGGCTCAGCGACATTTTTAAATATCCTCTGCGTAAAAAGAAGATGGAAGGCAAAACATAGAAAGTATGCTATTCTTTTAAAAATAGAAATCCTAGAAAGTCGTAGGTTAACTCAATCGAAAGGTCTCTATGCTCTTCATCTCTACAACAGAACATTGTATTTTTCAGATTTTTTCCAAAAAAGTTTCATTGAATGAGTCAAACTGGTTAATATAGCATGCGGTTTTATAAAAATGCTTTTATCTCCAAACAACATTTTTAGGAAATCAAAATGCTCCATGTGCTTGAGATATTCACCAATTTTACTGAAAAAATCACTGTATATTCAGAAACACATGTGTTGTAAGATAACATTGCGATATCTCCAGTCACTTTGTAAATTACACACCAACAAAATAAAAAACTATGAAAAATTATCAAAATTCATAAAACATGATTGCACATCAAGAAAAAATTTATTTGACAGCATACATCTACCACTTTCCCAAAATGTCTAAATGTTATAATATTAAGAATAGTTTTATGTATATGTAATGAAAATATCAAGCATTTTACACAATTTCTAATGCGCATGGAGCATTTTTATTACACGGTATATTTTAATAATATAATTAGTAAAAAATCAATTACATTTCATCCAATTGTTTTCAAATTTGGTGTGTGACTTAGTGTTACCATTCTAAGTATGCAGTTTAAATTTCAACGCATTCTGATAAAAAATGTGGAAGTTGAAAAACTCAGCCCTAGTGTCCCTTAAAGCCGCAGTAGTTAAAAGGGACGTGAAAACCAAAACCATTATTATTATAATTATTTAATGTTAGTATATTGGTATTTATCCTGAACAAGGCCTTCCTGCGTAATGCGAGAATACCCGGGTAATGTTGAAAATTTGATGACTTTCTCAATACTTTGTGTATAAGATTGTAATTAGATAATCGTATTTCATTATTTAATGTTAGTACAATGGCGAATCAAAAAGTAAGATAAACTTCCCTGTTATGGCCCTTTATTTAATCACATACACATAGACAACACGGCTATGATAACATACAATGTAAGTTCACTTTTCCACACAGTCCCCAAGAGACTGTAAACATTTCTCGGAACGGGCAACCAACTTTTCGATTCCGGATGAGTAGAAATCACCTCCAACGCTATGTAACCACCCAGGATGCAGCTGCTGTCACCTCCTCATCGTTTCGGAATCGTTCACACGGTCAACATTTGCGACGGTAGCCTACTGGACGTTGCGGGTCTGCCTTCGCGATATTCGTCCGTGAGATCCGTGCTTCCGTCGTCAAATTGCTTACACCACTTGACAATACCTGGGCGAGAAATTGCATGCTCACAATAATACAACAGTGATTTCACGATGAATGTCCGTGCCATTGAGCCGATTAGCCCATTAGCACCTCCAAATTGGAGTGAACATCCAGTTGACGCGCCATTGAGCCTAGCCCGCTCTGCACACACACACCACGACGAGATACCACACTACCCTTCCTATCGGACGTGGCAGCAGTTACTGTAGCTTGCTACGCATTGGCCACGGTCACAATACACTGCGTGCTCTCGCAGCGAGCTAGTGTAACTTACTTTTTGATTCGCCCTCGTATATTGGTATTTATCTTTAACCGACAGCGGTAGCTACGCTCATTAAAGCACAGCGCACGGCCATGGGGCCAAGCTCTCTGCGGACTCGGTAGATGTAGGTTCCAGCCCCTCCGTCGGCCGTCCTTTAAAATGTTTTTCCATGGTTTCCCCCATTTTCAACTCCAAGAAAATGCTGGGACGGTACCTTCTGACAGGCCACGGCCGCTTCCTTCCGTATCTTTGTCCAGTTTCATTAATCTTCATTCATTTCATATCTCATTTACTCCTCTCGTTAGGTTGGCGTCAGGAAGGGCATCCGGCCGTAAAATCCATCCTCCTCATTAGAATTTAATCGCATCTCATCTCCGACCCCGTTGGAAACGGGAATAATAAAGGGAGGCATACATATTGGTATTTATCTTTACCAAGGCCTTCCTGAATAATGCGAGAATACCCGGGTAATGTTGAAAATTTGATGACTTCCTCAAGAATTTGTTGAGAAGGATAATGTTGATACTATCCAATTTTACACTTTATGAGTACAGAAACATACACACTTGTTTTCTTCCCCGATGCACCACTGTGCTGTGTGTTCCCGCGGGTTCTAAGGGAAAGGCTGCACACGTGGCAGTCCTTCATCCAGTGGGCCACTTAAGCTCTCAACGTGAGAGGCTGCAATTAGAGCTGCATTACGATAGTTGAAGTTGAGATGGAAGTACACATTAAAAAAATGTTCTCCACTACTGTGAGTTACGTAATTTCTGATTTCAGAAGTCAAGTAATTTGGTATTGAATTATTAGTCAAAATTTAAATGGTTTGATATTTCAGCATTGTTTGGCTACAGTACTAAATATAAAAACGTATTCATTGGTAAACATGCTAAATGTGAAAGATCACCTGCCCTGAGGGTTATGGGGGAAATGTCACCATATGGATCCATAACTTGTACCTTTTGTTATATCGTATTAATAGGGTGCAGTATTGTCGGTCCATAATTAGCTAGTTATTACTTAATTAGTTATTAATTAATTAATATAAATAATTATTGGACCACCTCGTGGCGCAGTGGCTAGCATTGTTGGCTGCCACCCCTGAACCACTGGGTTCGATCCCCGGCTCTGCCAATAATTTAAAAGTCTTGGTATAGTCTGGTACGGGGTCACCCAGCCTCGTGATGCAAAATGGGAACCTGCCGGATGCTATGACAGGAGGAGGAGTGGAAAGGAACTGGTCACCCAACCACACGCAAACTCCGGCTTGGGGTGCCTGGTTAGTGATCCCTTGACGATGGCAAGGGCTCTAATTCAGGTCGCATACGTCCCTGGAGGGGATTTGTCACTCTAATGTACTCTAAATTATTATTCTGTGTTAATTAGGCACATAATTATTATTACAGTACATACGAAAATAATATTTGAATGATGGAAGCATTGGCCGCTGATTACACACTTACAAAGTTGACTGTTGATACTAATGTGCTTCCTCTCCTTTAATCAAAATAAAATACCACAGTGAGGAACGAAACCGGGCACGTGGTCTAGAGATATCACGCCTGTCTCTTACCTAGAAATCCCCGGGTTGATAGAGCTAAAATACAGCACAACGAACACGTATTGAATGGTTAAAATGAACAAATGTAGATAACTCCAATTTGAGTTGTTGCTGTTGTTTCATTTGAGAGGCTTGGACATAGTGGTCATTTAGCCCTGTGTACTTGAGTGAGTGCGGAATTTTATCTGATAATCTGTGTTATTGTGATGGCTGTATCAGTGAGTGTATTTGAAATGCAGATGAGGAGTAGAAATAATTATTTTGCTAGGTGTAGTAGTGTGTATTTGTAAATGAGGCTAGGAGTTGGAAGAAGGCGGCCGTAACCTTCAGTTAGGAATCATCCAGGTATTTGGCTGGAGTAGAAGTGGGAAAACACAGAAAACCACATCCAGGATGGCTAAGATGGGAATCGAACTCACCTCTTCTCAGTTCTGCCACACGAGATTGATTGCAGCCTGTTCTAACCCTTATAATAGAATTGAATTACTTGGCAGAGCCGGGAATCGAACCCGGGTCTCCGCGGTGACAGTCAAGAATGCTAGCCACTACGCAACGAGGCGGACAATCACTATTTGAAGTCTTACTGTACAGTACATCAGTTCAAACTGTAAAACACTCAGGTTCACGCCATGAGTGTTGCCTATCTCTCAGGCGTGTGGAGTATGTGAAATGTATGAGGCTTCTGCAAACAACACATTGTGTCACTCCATGGGAGATATGGAAATGCGTCCATAATCAGTGGTATTTCCAGATCCTTTTAATTAGGCCGATTGAACTGCGCCCATAGTCAAGTCGGCTGTTAGCCCAAGGTCGGTATAAGTGGAAGTGACGGACTGTCTCCCACCACTAGCTTCTGCACTCCGGGGGTGGCAGCTAATCACACTAACCACAGAGGCGAATAATAATAATAAAAATTACGAGCCTTACGGTAGTCGCATATGATGTGTAACATCTGACAGAAGAAACCTCACGTGAAATTGTTGATACACCGGTATTTTATACCATTAGTCTATTGGCACAAATATTAATCTATTGTAAAAGGGAGTGATTTACAGATATTGTAGTTTTTAATACGGAACTCATTTTATTAGATGATTTGTAGCTTCCACCAGCACTAGCCTAAATAAAGAATACGATATGGATCAACTAGATTAATAGACGCGACACCGCTCATAACCTTAAATTCCTTATAATCAGGTCCTCGTCATTCACAGACCAACAAGTAATTTCATATGGATTCTGCTGAAATGAGTCATATTGATATGATAAATATCGTTTAAAATGATAATCTGGTAGCAAAAATATCTACCCTGCCCGTGATCCGAACCCAAGATCTCTAGATTCACAGTCATAAGCACTAACCCCACGGCTATTTCTACTACGCAGATTTTGTGCACAAGATGGTGACTTATTTCCACGTTCCAATAATGCTGCATTACGGAATTAAGTTTCATTTATATTTTGCTTGTTTCGATAATGTTCCTGCGTGAAATTGAGTTTAAAATGCCTTATGAATAGGTCCTCTTGTGAGTAAAGAGAATGTATTCAGTAATAGTTCATGAAGGCTTGCTCAATTCTCGTATAACCACAACGATTATATTATATTGATGACTGCATTACCGTTATGTGGGTTAATATTTGAATAGCCATTGTGCAGAAACATAATACCGGCAATGCCGACTACTTACAATGTTTGATATTAAGGTATTTTACCATTTAAATACTGATACGAAGACTTCGAACATGTACCATGTTATTTGTTTCAATCACTTGACACCAGAGTTCACATGAAAGTTTTCCGTTCAGAATGTCATATACATTCCACATGGCCGAGAGTACGTCATGGTATTAATTTCAGATACCGCGCGCTCATTGTTTCTCGTACCACTGCCAGCTGCGTCTTACCACTGCCCGCTGGATCGATCAATCGAGTAGGCAGTGCATCATATACTTCCGATCGTTCCACCACTGCCAGCTAGTACACTTCCGTTCGATCGATCGAGCGGGCAGTGCATACTTCCGTTTTCCACCACTGCCAGCTAGTACACTTCCGTTCGATTGATCGAGCGGGCAGTGCATACTTCCGTTTTCCACCACTGCCAGCTAGTACACTTCCGTTCGATCGATCGAGCGGGCAGTGCATACTTCCGTTCGATCCGCCACTGCCAGCTCGATCGTTCCGATCCACTTCCATCCCCGATTTTCAAAATCACTCTCACAAAACTATCCAGCAACCGAGCGGAAAGATGTTACACATCTATAATAATAATAATAATAATAATAATAATAATAATAATAAAATTCACAGCCTTTTTCCAGTCATTGGACCGGGTCAGGGTTGGAATGAATGAAGCCCCCATCTAGCGGCGAAGATAGGCATTGTGCCGGCTTCCGAAGCCTATCGCACTCCTCTGGGACAATGATTAATGAATGACAGATGAAATGAAATGATATTGGAGAGTGTTGCTGGAATGAAAGATGACAGGGAAAACCAGAGTACCCGGAGAAAAACCTGTCCCGCCCCCGCTTTGCGCAGCACAAATCTCACATGGAGTGACAAGGATTTGAAGCACGGAACCCAGCGGTGAGAGGCCGGCGCGCTGCTGCCTAAGCCACGGAGGCTACACTAATAATAATAATAATAATTATTATTATTATTATTATTATACAACTCTCTCTAATCCACCATAAATAACTTCCCCTCTAGTTTTGTTATACAATAAAAATTATAATAATCTTCTAAATGGTAAGATTACCTCAAACTAGATTATTAAACATTTTCAATAACAAAACTATTTTTAAAATATGGTTAGGTTGTCGAAAACATCCCAATGTACCAGTTTGTTAATATTGCTAGAACAAAAATTAAATATGAGTCTGTTTTGAAAACTGTACCTGTTTTATGCATCCCAGGCCAACACTAATCTCTTGTCCGCAATCTGGACAAGGTATATTTAGTTTTTCGCAATCAGGGCGGTTTTTGACTTGTTCGCAATCAAGACACAACCGATTTGAAATGAGTCACTTCAAATTCACACCACTCGACACAACATAATTCGGTAGAGGGGAGGAGGGAGGGAACCTACCTGACCGCTCTCAATGAGCGCAGTTCGACTGCCACTTTTCGAAGGTTGATGCTAATGACCAGGGTCATTAGTGAAGCTTGGGCGCAGTTCCATACAACCCCACTCCATAACCAATGCATTTTCAACACAGCAGGTCGTTATCTCATAAACAAAAACGAAATTACGATTTCAGTATGAAAACCAATCCGTCGGCAATCATTCTCTGTGATTTGTCTTGATACCATGCACATAGCACATCATTTATGAACATTTTTCTGTGACTATCTTGTGAGATATGCTCGAAGGCACTTAACCTACGAGTACATTTGTGACCCCAGGGTGGCGATACTGGTTTGAAATGGAGTGAGTCAGGGATATACTCGGCTGTACCCTACAATGTTAACCAGCCGCCTTCCGAGGTCTTGAGGTACGCATTGAGAGTCCAAATCCAGTGGTCATTTGTCAATAAATTTAATTCTGGTCTGAGGTTTGGAACGGAATATAGAAGAGATGAGTCCGATTTCCACCTCATCGATCCTAGAAGTGGTTTTCCGTGGTTTCCCACTTCTACTCCAGCCAAATACCGGGATGATTCCTAACTGAAGGTTACGGCCGACTCCTTCCAAATCCTAGCCTCATTTACAAATACACACTACTACACCTAGCAAAATAATTATTTGCAGTTGGTCGACATGAAAATATGTCCAATTAAATTGGCCGAGGAATGATGGTTGTACGAACATCGCGCCCAGGGAAACTAGCTCCCACTCAAAAATGTGCGTAAATTGCACCCAGTTTGGAAATTGTCCTCGTTACAATACTGTGCTACAAACAAAACAAACCTATCCTTTGGCTTACGCCCCAGACCCCCTTGCGTGTAGTGCAATCAGTAATTTTCGTCCAGACAGTTATCTAACCAAGTCCTCTAACCAAGTAGCGACCAATGCTTTCGTCCAGACCAATGATTTCGTCCGTATCAGCCACAAATACTCCAGGTAGAGACCTTGCTGGGCGCGATTTGTACTGGGAGTGATTTATAGGATACCGGAATGATACTTTTCTACACTACTGACCTGAAAAATAATTACATTAATTAATTATATGATTTTATACACCTCTGGATAAAAACGGGGTGGGGAGTAGGCCTAATTGTATCCAGGCTAGTAGATGTGATTATATAAATGTTATTAATTGGGCACATATCGTGTTTACTGACAGAAAAGCATTTATTTTTCAATCGAAACTATGGTGTGTCGCCTCCGTTGCGTAGTGGTCAGCGTGATTGGCTGCCGCCCCAGAGGTCCTGGGTTCGATTCCCGGCTCTGCCACGAAATTTGAAAAGTGGTATGAGGACTGGAGCGGGGTCTACTCAGCCTCGGGTGGTCCAAATGAGTAGAGGGGGTTCGATTGCCACCTCAGCCATCCTCGAAGTGGTTTTCCGTTGTTTCCCACTCCGTCTTCAGACAAATGTCGGGATGGTACCTACCGTAAGACCACGGCCACCTCCTTCCCTCTTCCTTGCCTATCCATCCTAACTTTCCAATCCCTCCCCTCATGAGGCCCCTGTTCGCTTTGCAAGTGAGGCCGCCTGAGCGACGTGCTTATCACACCTCCCGTATCCCTCCCGACCAGATGTTCCAAGCTCTAGGACACACTGCCCGTAGAGGCGGTAGTGGTGAGTTCCCTCGCTGAGTCTGTGGGAACCACCAACCTAGAGGGTAAATCGACTAAATAAAAATAAAAAAAATAAAAAAATAAAAGGAGCACGGGGTAATGACATAGCAACGACGTCATACAGTATTTTCTTAGCATTAAATTGTATGAATAATTGTTGTTGTACCCACGTATGGGATATGGATGCCGATGAAGACCGTGGTGTTACAGAGGAGATACCATGTAGCCGTTCGTGGCTCTATCCATAGGGGATAGTGTAATACCAGGGCGACAGTGACCATATCTGCGTATCCATGCATGGCTCTATCAATTAGGGGTTAATAATTGAAGGGATAGGAGTGTAGGCCTAATCCTTCCTAGAAAGAGAGTATTTGCCTTCTATGGCCTTTGTGTGCGTTCTCAGACTCCGCTTCCGAAGGTTATGGTGTCGATTCCCGGCTCTGTCAATTTTAATTCTGGTCTGAGGGTTGAAATGGGAACACTCAACCTCGTGCGTCCAAAACCGAGAAGACGTGGATTTTATTCCAACCTCAGATATCTTAGGAGTGGATTTCCGTGATATCCCGCTTCTACTCCAGAAATAAAAAATGACAGGTTTATTTCTAGCTTGAGGCCACGGCCGCCTCCTTCCAAATGTTAGCCTCAAACACACACCGTACTACAGTTATAATGGTTATCTGAGACGTTATACAAACATAATAATAAAATAATAATAATAATAATAATAATAATAATAATGGTTTTACATCCCTTTCAACTACTGCGGCATTTAGAGACACCAGGGCGGCAGAATTTCGCCCTGATGGGGATCTCTAACGTGCCAGTAAATCTACTGACACGGCTCCCTCGTATTTGCACACCCTCAAATGCCAGCTGACTGCGTCAGGTTTCAATCCTGCAACGTTGGGCATCGTTATACAAACACTCAAGTACACGGGACTGATAACCAAATTGTCACAAAGTCCTAAATGCAACAAGAAACAACTGACCATAACGTTGACCTGTTCGTTATTAATCTATGGAATTAGTAAAGTTTTGAGTATCACGTGGAATGCAAGGGAGAGAGGAGTTGGCGTTAGTGTTGGGCGTGGTGCCATGTTTGAATATGTTGCAGCCAAGAAATATTTCCGCACCTACTTCCTCTTGTAGCGACTAATTGATTTACAGTTGACATTCCTTTGGCACTATCAGAGACAGTGGAAAACAATTCTGATTGAGATACGAGAGATACAAGAGTGCATCACTTTATCATGCTGTTGCTCTTCGAGGACCGTCAACTTAATACCACAGTGTCGGCTTCAGTCGCGGACTAACAAACATTTTGATACAACGTTGCAGCAGTGCTTTCTTTTCTTTTTCGGATGCCTTAAAATTCCGACCCCATAATTCTATCGCCACTCTAATTGGAAATGATGTGTTAAAAGTTATAGTGGATGTCTTTTACTGTATTCTTGAACGTGGCTGCCTCTCCATTATTTAGGCTACTTTTAAACAGTGAAATGTGTCTCTGCTGAGGTAGCTGCTTCTTTACTTGCTAGTACTGCTGAATATTCATTGAGAATGAGTCTTGTTGTTGTTGATTCATTTAGAAGCTTTGAGTCATCGTAGTCATGTGGCTCCGTGTATTCGTGTTTATCATGAATCTGCCGGATAACCATTGACATTGAGAAAGTTGTAAGAGTGAATGTATTTGTAATTGGATATAAGATTCAGTTAGGAGGCAGCCGTGGCCTTAAATTAGGTACCATCCAGGCATTTGCCTTGAGTAGAAGTGGGGAAACAATGGAAAACCACTTCCAAGATAGCCAAGAGAGAAGAATGTCTCAAAAGAATCAAGGAACACTATTTCGTGTTGTAACTTTCACCAAGTGTGTCTAGTCCTGGCAGCACCATGCTCGGGAAATGTTTAACCATGTAGCCTACCGTACTGCGGGGATAGGAATTCACTGAATGGTGCTTGCCTTGACTCAGTTCACAATTCTTTTCTTTTGCTCAATTATTGCGTAACAACTGGAATAGTTCATGAAATAAATGTCTATTTTCCACCAACACTCACTTGATTACATAGGACTGGTCTAGGCCAGGTACGTGATACAATTAGTAATGTGTTATGTGAGCGTACAAAATGGATGATTGTCAGACCTAGGTCTTCACTTATATTGTGAAATTGCTATCTACACTATTTACTGGACAGTACTGCATGTAAAATTCAATAAGTGTTACGAGAAAATGACGAACATAATAATAAGGAAGCTTGTAGTTTAACGTGACCGTTAATCTTGAGATCATGAGCCACGGGACCTCCTTTTTACGTGGAATCCGAACCACAGGACATGGCATTTCACTTCGAAAATCTCACATGCATTGACCGGGAATCGAACCCGGACCGCCGTGGTGAGAGGCATACAGCTAGACCGCTGAGCCACCACGCCCCCCGAACATAATAATAAATTTTTTTTTTAAGTCAATTTTACTCTCCAGGTTGGTGGTTCTCACAGACTCAGCAAGGGAACTCTCCGCTACCGCCTCTACGGGCAGTGTCCTAGAGCTGGGAACACTTGGACGGATTGGATACAACTGGGGAGGTGTGATCAGCACTTCGCCCAGGCGGCCTCACCTGCAAAGCGAGCAGGGGCCTCATGAGGGGGATGGGAAGGGAGGGGAAGATTGGGATGGATATGCAAAGGAAGCGGGACGGAGGCGGCCGTTGCCTTACATAATGTACCATCCCGGCATTTGCCCGAAGACGACTGGGAAACCACGGAAAACCACTTCGAGGAATGCTGAGGTGGGAATCGAACCCCCTCTACTCATTTGGGCCACCTGAGGCTGAGTACACCCCGTTCCAGTCCTCATACCACTTTTCAAATTTCGTTGCAGAGCCGGGAATCGAGCCCAGGACCTCTGGGGCGGCAGCTAACCATGCTGAACGCTACGCTACGGAGGCGACATAATAATAATACTACTACTACTACTACTAATAATAATAATAATAATAATAATAATAATGATAATAAACTCATATAGCCAACTAGTCTATTGAAAGTCTTCAAAATTAACATCACTGTACTGGGGTGACTTGAATCCCAGCGATACAGTCCCAGTGCCTCAAACCAAAATTAAATTTGCTGAAAGAGCTGGGAAGAGCCCGAGCCTGAAGAATGGTAGCCAAAAATTCTAACCACTACATCACGAGGCGTACATAGGTCTAATTGTGATGATAATAGTAATACTTATATTATTAATAATAATTATTATTATTATCTAATAATAATAAAAATAATCATCGAAAGAAAATACTAATTACTGTCATTATTTCATGACGACAGAAGTGCGAAAAACTGACAGATGTGCAGCCACACAATGTTGTGTGCCATGGAGTAGGCCTACGCTAACGGTCGTAGTGAGAGATTTAACGCGGACGGCAACGCCGATTGGTACCTAGCAAGAGATAAGGTACCGATGGTGAATAATATAAAACGAGGGAGAAGAAGTTAAGTACGTATGAGATCCATTGAGATATATTTCCTCTTTGTGCAATAAACCACAGTGTTGGAGAGTTTTCGACCCATATAAATTGCCTTCTATGATAGAGCAATGCTTAGCATCAAACACACTTTCCAAATTCGTTCTTTTCCTACAAGTGAACAGCTAAACATTATTACGAATATGAGACTCTTGCATGGCCTCCTCAATACGTTCTCTGCCTCGTTGCGTAGTGGCTAGCATTCTTGGCTTTAGGTAGGAAGTGGCTGTGGCCTTAAAACGCTAGGTACCATCTCGTCATTTGCCTGGAAAACTACTCCCAGATTGTCTTCTTCTCAGTGTTGCCTCTCGAGGTTGAGTGCACCCCGTTCAAGCTCTCAGAGCAGAATTAAATTTCTTGACAGAGCCAGCAATCAAACCTAACTTAAAGCCATGGCAGTTGACTTCCCAATCCTCACCTGCATTGCAAATACACACACTAATACAGACATCACAATAACACAGGTCAACAGACAAAATTCTGCACTCACCCAAGTACACGGGGCTAAATGATCACGATGTTCAAGCCGCTCAAATGAACCAACATTATTATTCTGGTGGACCCTGATCTTTTCCCCAGATAGCCTTCAAATGTTATTCATGAAGCTACACGCTGATCTTCAGTTGTGTTCCGCACTTTAAGAGAGTATCGACAAGTAATGGTGCTAATTTGTTGAAAGAAGTGTGAACACGTAGCTTGTGGGGACAGCAATTAACGTACTCCTTGACAATGTGTAAATAAATGCTGAACCACTCTTTGCTGCCTTCGTCTTATCCTAGTTTGGCAACAATGACCAACAGATTTTGCTATTGCTGCACCCAACCTCGTAGTCTGCATAGCTTAGTTGTGAGGAAAGTGCATAGCTTGTATACAAAGGTGAGAGGTGAAGGAAGGAAATTTAAACAGGGTTGGTTACGGTTCCAAATGCATCATGACTAACAACAGTATAGAACAACATAACATTTGGTTCTGCATCGCCATTGCGTAATGAATTGAAGATTAAAAGTAGGTGAGTTGAAATAAATAAGCGATTTCTTTTTCCTGTTTCACGTAAGTTGGAATGATGTTCTTTTAGAGAGAATTATTCCATTTCAGAAAAATAAATTGCAATGTTATTATTATTATTATTTAATGTTTGCAGCATTTTTTTCTACTCGATTGTGTAGTGGCGAGCATTTTTAGCTGTCATCTTGAAGGTCCGGATTCGATTCCCGGCTCTGCCAAGGAACTTAATTCAGGTTTGAGGGCTGCAAGGGGTACTCTCAGCCTTATGAGGCAAATCTGAGAAGAGGCTGGTTCTCAGCCATCCTGGAAGTGGTTTTCCGTTGTCTCCCCACTTCTACTCCAGGCACATGCTGGGATGGTACCTAACATTTTAAGGCCACGGCCACTTCCTACCAAAATCCTACCTCAATTACAAATGCACTCACTAGTACAGATATCACAGTGACAAATGTTGCCAGACCAATTCTACACACACACAACCAAATCCATGGGGCTAAATGGCCACGATGTCACAAAACCCTTAAAATGAATCAACAAAAAATCATCTTTAGTTTATTATAAAGCTTTAAATTATTCTCGATATACAGTATGTGACATATTTTATAATTATGGTTTACATGCAAATGATCTACAACACGTAGAAATCTGTTAGCAGGCCTAACGTATGGAACACTTACTCATTACTATGTCCGCGGCATAGTCGAGCGATCTAAATCGCTCACCGCGACTGCAATGGAGCATGTTGGAAAATCCACGGTTCGAGTCCCAGCACTGAAAGTGGCTCTCCTGACACTAGCTTTTCCTCAGATTTTTCTACATTCGCTCCCGGAATAATGCTGAGATAGCACCTTATTTCAAGTCCCACGGCATCCACCCCATACCTGTCTCTAATACTGCTACATCAAATTGGCAGGTGAAAAGCTGAAGGAAGTAGGAGACTTCTGTTACTTAGGAAGCAAAATAACCAGTAACGGACGAAGCAAAGAGGATATAAAAAGTAGGCTGGCTCAGGCAAGGAAAGCATTTCTACAAAAAGGAATCTGTTGACATCGAATATAGATTTAGGTATTAGGAAATCATTTTTGAAAGCCTTTGTCTGGAGCGTGGCGCTCTATGGAAGTGAAACTTGGACTATTGGTGCAGCAGAAAAGAGGAGAATTGAAATGTGGTGTTACAGGAGAATGATGAAGAACAGATGGGTAGATAGGGTTACAAACGAAGAGGTATTAAGACGAGTGGGAGAGGAGAGATGCTTCTGGCGACTGCTAATGAAGAGAAGAGATAGGTTAGTAGGGCACATACTAAGACACCCAAGAATAGCAAGCTTAGTTATGGAAGGAAGGGTCGAGGACAATAACTGTAGGAGTAGACCAAGGTTAGAATATGTTAAACAGATTGCCTCGGATGTAGGGTGTGGTAGCTATGTAGAGATGAAACGATTAGCTCAGGACAGGGAGGCATGGAGATCTGCATCAAACCAGTCAAAAGACTGAAGACTCAAACAACAACAACAACAACAATACAGCTACACACACTGCTACAGTGATCACTAGACCTGGGATTTTAGGCTCTAAAAAAATTAGTTTTAGGCGCCTAAAATAGGCTTTTAAAACAAGTAAATAGGCTTTTAAAACAAGTAAATAGGCTTTTAAAAGAGAAATTAGGCACTTAAAATATGTTTTCAAAATGTGTGGATAGGCAAGAAATAAACTTTAAAATATTACAATATACACTTAAACTGTAACGTGATACTTTATTTCTTTAACAAACGTGGTATCCCTATTCTTAACCGAAATAACTGCAAAATTAAGACAGAATAAAAAAGACATTTATTAAAAACAATATAAAAAGTAATGTGTCAAAAAATGTTTTGGATTATATGATATATCATTATCAGTACTGATCTAAAACCTTAATACTAAAATCACTGTACACAATTACAGCACTGTAGGCATCCAATAACGCTGGAAACGCGAATGGAGTATGTGTTTATTTATTTGTGTGGAACATTCCTACAGTACTTTCATTCGTAGTTTGCTTTACAGTACATAACAATAATCTTCTCCAAATTTTCCACAGTCAGGCTGTGTCTTTTGTCTGTTAAAATCATTTTGAAAGCAGAAAAAGAGCACTCCACACTCACAGATGTTAGAGGGGCATAGTAAAATTTACCTACATTTTTCAATTCAATTTCACTTGGTAAGTCTACCTTTTCCCCATCCATTACCTGATGTACCCTTTTCAGCATTGAATAACCTGGGTTCTTCAGCAGTACACTAGACCACTTGTCTCTTATTTTATCTCCTACCTTGCCCCTAGCACTTTGTATGTTATTCTCAGCTTCTTCAATTACAGAAAATTGCTGTTTGAGACTGTTTCCTTTTTCCTCCATTTTTGTAATGGTGATTGGAAGAAATGAAAAATTTGCCTGAATATACGCAATGTCTCTCTGAACACTGGAACAATCATTTAACAGTTCTTTGACAGACGACACACATGCAGAGTTGTCCGTTAAAGGCACATTGTCTATCACAGTCATGATTTCCTCAAGATGTTCTGCATAATACAGGGCAGCTTCCATCCAGGAACCCCAACGGGTGATGATTGGCTGTGGTGGAAGGGGAATAGAGGGGAGTTTCTCTCGAAAGATGGCTATTCTTGATGGAGCCTTACAGAACACTTTCTTCATTGTTGAAATGAGAGTATTTACTGCAGGAAACTCAGCCCTAACTGTTTCTGCGAGTCTATGCAAGGCATGGGCCATGCAAGTAACATGAAGTAAAGAAGGATAGAAAGTTTTGAGGAGAGGTGCAGTGGCAATCATGTAGGAAGCAGCATCGGAGACAAGGAGAAGGACTTTAGAATCATCAACACCCCCAGGATACAACAATTGCAACCCCTTGTAGATGAAGTATGCAATGCTTCGACTATTGACTTTCTCAAGCTGTTTAGAGCAAAGAAGGTGAGCGGTAGATGCCTGATTGGGTTCCAGTTTTCCTACTATAAGGTTAGCAATGTACCTGCCCACAGAGTCGGTGGTTTCGTCCACACACAACCATATGCAAGACTCCCCAATATCCTCCCTGATTGACAAAATGACCTCATTGTAACAAATATCTAAGTAGTTTTTCTTTAATGTAGATGCTGATGGGATGTGCTGCTTGGTGTATTTCTGTAAAAAATCTCTGAAAACTGGATTATGCACAGCATTCCAGGGGATATTTGCTGCAACTAGGGCTCTACACATATCAGCATAGAAACCATTATGAGTTGTAGGAGATATGGTTTGTGTGAGCAGAGTCTGTCTAATGTTACTTTTCATGGCTGCTTTCGCTTTGTGACTGGCACTATCTGCATGCTGCTGAAGGTGGCATTTTTTCTCATGTGAAATCTAAAACTCAATAAAGTGATGTCAATTAGAGACTAAGATGAGGAATAGAAAAGGTGAGCTATTGAATAAAATTTGTAATTTTGAACTATTTAAATTAAGCCATTATTACTCTAAAGTTAATTAAGAACAAGAACACTACAGTCCCCGAAGGGCCTTGGCTTTCAATAACGGTTGCTGCCCAGCTCATGGCCTGCAGATATTGGGTGGCGTGTGGTCAGCACGATACATCCCTCAGCCGTATTGCCTTGCCTCCGTGACCCCTGCCCACCGTAGTTTCTCAATTGTCCTCACGATGCTGGGTCAACACCCTTCCAGACCTCATAGATTTCTAAATTACTGCCGGTACTGGAAATCGAACCCAGGTCGCCTGGACTACTGTCGGCGCAGAAAGTATCTGCAGTCGAGTTTTAACGCTAATAAAATTTGAACCAGTCCACCAATCTAAAGTGCAATCACTCCATTGTAAAGCTTGTTTTATTCTGCATTCTTTGCTGGTACATGCATATTTTTATTATGTTTCCTGTGAAAGTTATGTTAGGTGGAATGCAAAAAGTACCTATTTTCTTGCCCGTTTTTTGTAAACAACAACTTTGTAGTACCGTTACATGAAAACGTACTGTTCGACTTTCATGAAATTTAGGTGGATTATGGAATGCACTATTATAAATATATTTATGAAGTTTAATTCCTCTACACACGTTGGAAAAAAGTTATTGTTTTTGTAAAAGACTGTCCGTTTGATACTGGGTGGTCTTCCGAAATCGAGACTGAGTTCATCAAAGGTCTAAAGGTTTTTGTTTCAAATCGTTGTATACCGAAAACTTACAATGATTTCTGTATTTTATACCGATTTTTATTTGAAATCGAGCGACAGGCTCTCCGTTTTCATGTAATTAAACTACAAAGTTGTTGTTTACAAAAAACGGACAAGAAAATAGGTATTTTTTTGCATTCCGCCTAATATATCTTTCACCAGAAACACAATAGAAATATGTATGTAACAGGAGATAACGCAGAATAAAACACGCTTTACGATGGTGTATTTATATTTTAGATTGGTGGACTGGTTCAAATTGTATTAGCGTTTAAACTTGACTGCACATACTTTCTGCGCCGACAGTAGGTCTCTACAATTAATTAGAGAAGCCAATATCAAAACCTTAATTTTAGATTAATATGAAATTTAAGATATAGGCACATACCTGTTTATTGCAGTACTGGCAGAAAATAATCTTGCCATCAAAAGTCATCCCTGGAAATTGTACAAGCCATTGTTGTATAAGCGCACTCTTAGATGATTTCGTTTTAGGCATGATGAACTATATTCACTTAAACAGATGTTCTTTCACTGGCGACTTGACACAGTATGTCGCTTCTTACTACCTGCTCCTTGTTCTTCCTAGATAATCCTCCCCCTCACCCCGTCACTCGATACAGTACGTCCTTGACTACCTGCTCGTTGTTCTTCTGAGCTAATCCTCCACATCCACCCTTCACTCAGCATTCCTTTGGTGACAGTTTTCTGGGAAGAGCACATTTCTGTGAAAAACCCACCCTCTGCTGTTCTGCTCGTTCCAGGGATGTCCATTGTGTGATTGTAAAAATTACAGAAGTTGAATTTTATTTTAAATGTAGAAAATAGGCATTTTTAGGCACTAAAATAGTAAAATAGGCTCTAAAGGTCCAAATAGGCATTTTAGGGCACTATAAAACTCTATTAATGTAAGGGATTTATCATGAAACGTCAAGATATTTTAAAAAAATCATGTTATATCGTAAGGAACGAAATAGGCATTTGCCTTAAAATCCCAGGTCTAGTGATCACATAAACACAGGCTATCAGACAAGTTCAACACACACAGAGCTTATGACAAAAGACCACTTAACAACAACTCATTACTGATAATTTCAATGTAGTAAAGATTCTTTGCGAACCTGAGTTGTTGTTTCATTTCAGGGGTTGAACATCGTAGTCATAAAGCCGCGTGTACTTGGGTGTGTGGAGAATGTGTCTGATAACTAGTGTTATCGCGGTGTCTGTAGTACTGGTAGTGAGCATTTGTAATTGAGGTGGTGGATTGGGAAGGAGGCAGCCATGGGCTTAACCCTTTAAAGGGCAAGACTATTTTTTTACTTTTATGTGTTTCTACATTCTAATTTATTATAATTATTATAATATTATAAATAATGTTATTTATTGTTTTTCTAATTTTAATGTTTATATATTTATTTTTAATTTTCAATTTATAATCTTACAGATTTAATTCTGATATTTTTAATGAATTAACTAATTTTGAGTCGCCTCCGTAGCGTAGCGGTCAGCATGGTTAGCTGCAGCCCCGGAGGTCCTGGGTTCGATTCCCGGCTCTGCCACGAAATTTGAAAAGTGGTATGACGGCTGGAGCGGGGTCTACTCAGCCTCGAATGTTCCAAATGAGTAGAGGGGATTCGATTCCCACCTCAGCCATCCTCGAAGTGG
This sequence comes from Meconema thalassinum, assembly GCA_946902985.2. Classification (NCBI taxonomy): domain Eukaryota; kingdom Metazoa; phylum Arthropoda; class Insecta; order Orthoptera; family Tettigoniidae; genus Meconema; species Meconema thalassinum. The sequence goes on from OX336389.2 coordinate 1,194,780,997, forward strand.
TTTTCCGTGGTTTCCCACTTCGTCTTCAGGCAAATGCCGGGATGGTACCTTCTTCAAGGCCACGGCCGCCTCCTTGCCTCTTCCTTGCCTATCCATCCTGACCTTCCATTACCTTCCCTCATGAGGCCCCTGTTCGCTTTGCAGGTGAGGCCGCCTGGGCGAGGTGCCAATCACACCTCACCAGTTGTATCCACTCCGATTAGATGTTCCCAGCTCTAGGACACTGCCCATAGAGGCGGTAGTGGTGAGTTCCCTCGCTGAGTCCGTGGGTTCCACCAACCTGGAGGGTAAAAACGACTAAGAAAGAAAGAACTAATTTTGAATTGATTTTAACAATTATTTTCATAATGCGTCGCCTCCGTAGCGTAGCGGTCAGCATGGTTAGTTGCCGCCCCGGAGGTCCTGGGTTCGATTCCCGGCTTTGCCACGAAATTTGAAAAGTGGTACGAGAACTGGAACGGGGTCTACTCAGCCTAGGGGGGCCCAAATGAGTAGAGGGGGTTCGATTCCCCACTCAGCCATCCTCGAAGTGGTTTTCCGTGGTTTCCCACTTCGTCTTCGGGCCAATGCAAGGATGGTACCTTCTTCAAGGCCACGGCCGCCTCCTTCCCTCATCCTTGTCTATCCATCCTAACCATCCCTTACCTTCCCTCATGAGGCCCCTGTTCGCTTTGCAGATGAGGCCGTCTGGGCGAGGTGCCAATCCCACCTCACCAGTTGTATCCCTTCCGATTCAATGTTCCCCGCTCTAGGACGCTGCCCGTAGAGGCGGTAGTGGTGAGTTCCCTCGCTGAGTCCTTGGGTTCCACCAACCTGGAGGGTAAACGACAAAAAAAAAAGTTTATTATTTTAATTTTTATATTTCTTTTGTTATTGTAATTTTATTTTTATTTCTATATTTATATTTTGTTTTTACACTTTAATTGTTAATGTTTTTGTTTTAAATTCTTTTAAATTTTATCCAACAAATTGCGTCAAGTAGATACGTATATAAAATTTGATTTTTAGAAATACTTGCACTTCGGCATGAAAATTCTGCGAAATTTGGCTGAAAGATTCAACTATCAGCATCTCTGAAAGCATAAACTGTCCTTATGACAGGTGGTTAATATAGAGACTACTATCTCATGAAGGGTTAAGTTAGGAACCATCCCGATATTTGCCTGAAATAGAAGTGGGAAACCACAGAAAACCGCTTGCAGGATAGCTGAGGTAGGAATCGAACCCACCTCATTTCAGTTTTGCCTCGTATACTGAGTGGACGCGATTCCAGTCCTCTTTTTTTCTAGTCGTTTACCCTCCAGGTTGGTGGAACCCACGGACTCAGCGAGGGAACTCACCACTACCGCCTCTACGGGCAGCGTCCTAGAGCTGGGAACATCGAATCGGAAGGGATACAACTGGTGAGGTGTGATTGGCACCTCGCCCAGGCGGCCTCACCTGCAAAGCGAACAGGGGCCTCATGAGGGAAGGTAAGGGATGGTTAGGATGGATAGGCAAGGAAGAGGGAAGGAGGCGGCCGTGGCCTTGAAAAAGGTACCATCCCGGCATTTGCCCGAAGACGAAGTGAGAAACCACGGAAAACCACTTCGAGGATGGCTGAGGGGGAATCGAACCCCCTCTACTCATTTGGGCCACCCGAGGCTGAGTAGACCCCGTTCCAGTCCTCGTACCACTTTTCAAATTTCGTGGCAGAGCCGGGAATCGAACCCAGGACCTCCGGGGTGGCAGTTAACCATGTTGACCGCTACGCTACGGATCCAGTCCTCATACCAGATTTAAATTTCTTGGCAGAGCCGGTAATCGAACCTGGACCTCCAGAGTGATTACCAACCTGAATACATGTGGCAGTATTACCTTGTCTTCCTGCGTTATTGACAACGTTGTTATTTATTTACAATCCTTATAAGACGTCGTCCTATCTCTCCTTAATACGGCAAGGAATAATAAGTTCCATATTGAGAAATACTACGTTGAAAGACCCTTAAAACTTTATATCACTTAATAATGTGTCACAGGAAAGTCGTGAACACCCCGTCAGCCTGCCAGTGAATGCTTAAAGTGTGGTGTATTATTAAACTTTCGTATATCGCGTTGCGTCGAGTACATCTTCTTTAACGAGTCGAGTATTCGGCTTCTGCCGGGAATATCGCTTTCATCTGTTTTAAAGGAGATGTATCATATTGAAAACATTTCATGATAGTTACAAAGATACTTTAACATTATCAGCTGAGGAAAGTGGTTGGTAGCGTGATGGCGCAGTGGCTAAGCTGCTCGTCTTTCACCCGAACGGCCGGGGCTCGAATCCCGGTGACAGTGGGGTGGAATTTTCACCTGAATAGTCACGTGGCGTCAGGAAGGGCATCAGGCCTTAAATCCCCGGTCAAAACCAAAATGAGCCTGGGTGGCTCCGGAGACCCCAATTAATTGGGAAAAGCCGAAAAAATAAATAGTTTTTTTTTAGCTGCGGAAAGTGGTCAGCCACTGATATATCGTGGGGGTACACTCACGTCTGGTTGTATATCTATGATCTGTTGTTTCTTTTGAGGGGCTTGCACATCGTGGTCATTTATCCCCGTGTACTAAGGTGTGTGGAATATTGTCTGATAACCTGCATCAGAAGGCAATGAGGAAATTGGAGAAAAAATCAAAGTAGGAGTAAAGATTCAAGGAGAAATATGTTCAACTCTGAGATTTGCTGATGACATCGTCATCTTAGCCGACACACCAGACGATTTGAATGTGTTTTAAATGGCATGGATTCTGTGTTGTGGAGAGTATTCATGATGAAAATTAATAAATGTAAAACAAAAATATTGGAATGCTGCCGAAAGAACTCGGAAACACCTAAGGACGTTGAATTGGCAGGAGAAAAGCTAAAGGAAGCAGGAAACTTTTGTTACTTAGGAAGAAAATTAACCAGCAAAGAGGATATAATAAGTTGGTTAGCACAGTCAAGGAAAGCATTCCTACAGAAAAGGTATCTATTGACATCGAATATAGATTTAGGTATTAGGAAGTCATTTTTGAATGCCTTTGCCTGGAGCGTGGCACTCTATGGAAGTCAAACTTGGACTGTTGGTGCAGCAGAAAGGAGGAGAATTGAAGCGTTTGAAATGTGGTGTTACAGGAGAATGATGAAGATCGGATGGGTAGGTAGGGTTTCAAATGAAGAGGTATTAAGACGATTGGGAGAGGAGAAATGTATCTGGCGACTGCTAATGAAGAGAAGAGATAGGTTGGTAGGACACGAAGGCCTACTAAGACACCCGGGAACAGTAAACTTAGTTATCGAAGGAAGGGTCGAGGATAAGAACTGTAGGGGTAGACCAAGGTTAGAATATGTTAAACAGATTGCCTTGGATGTAGGGTATGGTAGCTATGTAGAGATGAAACGATTAGCTCAGGACAGGGAAGCATGGAGAGCTGCATCAAACCAGTCAAAAGACTGAAGACTCAAACAACAACAACAACAACAATCTGAATCACTGTGATGGCTGTATTAGTGTGTATATTTGTAATGTAGATGAGGATTGGGAAGGAGGCGACTTTCTATCTTCAAGTAAGTATCGACCTTTTTTCAGAAAATGACAAATATTATTTTTTCTTGCAATAATTGTCATTTTCTGAAAAAAGGTCGATACTTACTTGAAAACGATCCTCTGATTTGTAATTGTATTCTTTTCATACACTGTTCAGGTTTATGGACCTACACATTCATACTGTCGCCCCGGAGGTCCTGGTTCGATTCCCGGCTCTGCCAAGAAAGTTAATTCTGGTCTGAGGGCTGGGACGGGTCCACACAGCCTCTTGAGGCAAAACTAAGTAAAGGTGGGATTGATTTCCACCTCAACCACCCTGAAAGGAGTTTTCCGTGGTTTACCACTTCTACTCTAGGTGATAGCTGGGATTGTTCCAAACTTAAGGCCACGGCCGCCTCGTTCCCAATCATCACCTGATTCACAAATACACACACTAATACTGTATAGTCATCAAAATAACACAGGATATCACACAAAAATACCACACACACACACCCGAGTACAAGGGGCTGAATGATCACGATGTCCAAGCCCCTCAAATGAAACAACAACAACTATCTAACTAACTTTCTTCGGCTTTTCCCAATTAATTGGGGTAGCCTGAGCCAACCAGGCCCAGTTTTTGTTTTGGCCGGGGATTTAAGGCCGGATGCCCTTCCTGACACCACGTGATTTTTAGTTGAAAATTATACCCCACTGTCACCGAAATTTGAACCCTGGCCGTCCGAGTGAAAGACGAGCAGCTAAGCCACTGCGCCATCACGCTCCCCCAATGTAACAACAACAACAACTAATTCATAATATTTGCTTTAAGTTTATATTGCGTAGCGTTATTATTATCCTTTCTATCTTTAACTGCCACAATCTAAACAATATTGATTTGGTTAAAATATCAATTAATTTTCATTTGATTGTCAGGTTTATAACACGCTGCTGATTTGTATTCCCCAGCTCCCTCCTAGATACCACCTGTGGTTAGCGATTAATTATATTTTTTAAAATCAAAAATGTCAATTTTACACATTACTATTAAAAATCACCGGCCATGAAGGCCAAGGCTCCAGCGCACTACCTCGTGTCTTGCTGTCATCGGGAGTGTGTGGGTTCGAATTCCAGCTCGGCCGTCCTGAAAATGGTTTTCGTGGATTCCCATTTTCACCACCATGAAAATGCCAGGACGATTCCTTTCAACATGTCCACGGCCGACTTCCTGCTAAAATACCTTCTCTGACCCTTTCTTAATTGACTGGCTGCGTGGCTCGGCGGTAACGTTCTCGCTTGCTGGGCCCAAGGTTGCAGGTTCGTATCCTGGCGCAGTCTGCTGGCATTTGAGGGTGCGCAAATGTGAGGGAGCCATGTCAGTAGATTTAATAGTACGTTAAAGATCCCCTTAGGGGCAAAATTCTAGCTCCTTTGCGTCTCTAAAAGTCAAAGTAGTTAAAAGGGACGTAAAACCAATAACATTATATTACCTTCCTCAATTAGACCACAAATTAGCGAACGCCTGCACCATCCTCAGTTGTGTCTCCTGACAAACTGTGCCTAACTCCCGGACACCGTTCTTGCGACGGTAGAGAAATGATCCCTCGCCGAGTCCGAGGGTGAAGCCAAGCTGGGAGGATAAGTGATAAAATAAAACTATTTAAGCAACCTTGTTGATAACATTCGTCTTCGTAACATTTTTGATGTGTAACATCTTTCCGCTCGGTTGCTGGATAGTTTTGTGGGAGTGATTTTGAAAATTGGGGACGAAAGTGAATCGGGCGGAAGTGGATCGAACGGAAGTGGATCGGACGGAAGTGAAGACGCACTGCCAGCTGGATGTACAATTGAAAATGTGTGTATTGGAAATAAGGCAGTGTGTGCTCTGTAGCGCGAGAATGTTATGGCAATATAGTAGGCAGTGCATTTAGCCAGGCACTGGTTTGACGAGCACAGTGGCAAATGTTTCACCGATTTTCATTTGTCATTGAGCAGTTTATGAAGCTTCACGTTCAAGGTTTAATATCACATGGGGTAGGACAAAGACGACAAATGACATTTAAGTAAGCGGCATTATTGTCAAGCTGTGGGTGAGTAGTCAAATATTAAATGCATAACAGAATGTTATTATATGAGTGGAATAAAAGCTGTATTTTCATCATATGTGAGACTAGGTCATGGAAGCCATGTTTTGATTGTTTACGACGAACTGTATGAGAGCCTTGAGAATAATGAATGTTATAGTTACTGAGGAATGTGCTCATATTATTTGAGAGTACGGTCGACGTTGTGTGTCAGTTTGTTATTATGAATTATTAATGTAAAAGGAAGGAAGCTTGTAGTTTTGCTTGTCCGTTAATCTCACGATCATGATCCACGGTACCTCCCTTTTACGTGGAATGCGGACCACAGGACATGGCATTTCAATTCGAAAATCTCACATGTATTGACCGGGAATCAAACCCGGTCTACCTTGGTGAGAGACTAACAGCGTGACCGCTGCGCCACAAATGAGACAGTAGCATATCTCCAATTCAATCTATACATTCATCATAGTACCAGTATGAAAATGGAGTGTAAATTAACATTTTAAGAATGTCCAAGCTGTGTAGTATACGAGTAGGATAACATGTCAGATGTTACAGATCATATGCGACTACTGTAAGGCTCGTATCTTTTTTTTTTTTTTTTGTTTGACAATCCTCCTAACATTTCACGGCACTCCTCCGTCTTTTGTGACTTTAAAGTATGTGTTGACACACCTGCTCCAAAGGCCGTGAGTCTGTTTCCCGGCTCTGTAAAGTAATGTAACTTTGGCCTTAGAGCTGGAAAAGAGTCCACTCAGCCTTGTAAGGATATATGAGTAGAGAGTGGATTCGATTCCCACCTCAGCCACTGTGTACGTGGTTTCCCACTTCTACTCCAGGCTGGGATGGTTCCTAACTTAGGCCCAATCCTATCCCAAATTTACAAATATACACACTTGTACAGCCATCACAATAACACAGGTTATCACACAAATGTTACTACACACAGCCAAAAACACGGGGCTATATGAACATGATGTCCCACCCGTAAAATAAGCAACAACAATATTCATTAGTAAACTTTGAAATTTTAAGATGGCCGCTGAGCGCTATATTGACTATGATACTTTTTTTTTGACACTTTTATGATATTCATATCTTGTCAGATTCGTCTCAGTTACGCAACGACATTCTGAGTTGCAGATTTTAATATTCTTATATTTCACGCAGCCACCATCTTGAATGTATCGAGTCTCCGTTGTTTTGTCTTGGCGACACAAGGACACATATACAGTCCTGGTTTGCCATTAATTTTCGTTACTGTAAGTGTTAAGTGTTGAGAGTAATTTATTTTTGTATTTCATAATTTCAAAATGGTGGCTGCGCGTAATATTCAATCTCATATGGTCATCAAGTTGGTAGCAGTAGGTCCTAATACATGACTGAGTGTCAAGTAGGACTACTGTAACTATTACTTTATTGTATCATAAGTTATGAATTATAATTTGCATAAATCGCACGGCCGTCATCTTGAAATTATTCCGCTGATGACCTGGTACTTTCGACTCCTGACTGACATGACATGAAGTTTTGTTTTCTAAATGGCATGGAGTGTAGATCCTATGATTAGTTTAGTTATAATTCGGTTTAAGTTTTGTACATTCGGGTGGCCGATATTGAAAATATATAACAAGTAGTTCCGTGAACTAAATAGCCTATTTTTATTTATCCTACTGGTCTTACTTAGGACACTAGAATTGAAAACGAGATTCTAAAAAATTCTACATCCGCCATTTTTAATTTTTCATAATATTCCATCAACTTGGACGTCAGTATACTAAGGCCTGTATGAAGATAAACCGTGCCAAATTTCAAAGCGGTCATATGGAAAGGCGCGAGAAAAATCCATTTAAATACTTAAATTTCGCGTCGCAGCCATGTCACTTCTGTGCCCACCAGCTTATTGTATGATCCATAGGTGAACGTATGTCAATAGCCTCTATCAACATACAAAATTTCAGTTTAATTGCTGTAATAGGTTCGTATATATTGAGAACCGCTTAAATATTTTGGATGGTCGCCATGTTGGATTAATATACTCGTAAGTGTAGGCCGTATAGTTATGTACCATTAGATGAAGATTATTGCGTAGGTTCATTATTCAGACGTTCAATTTAATTGCATGCTTAGGACGCAAGAAATAAGAACTTAATTTTAAAAATTTGCACAGCCGCCATCTTGGGTTTATCAAAACAATTGAGTAAAATAGGATGTCAGTATATTAAATGTTATATGAACATTTACCGTACCAAGTTTCACAGCACTTGGATGATTAAATCGCGAGTAAAATGTTTAAAGTTCGCTTGGCCACCATGTTGGTTTTGTGATCACCACTTTACTAAACGTTCCACAGTTAAACTTATGTTAATAGCCTTTATCAACATACAAAATGTCAGTTTGATTGCTGTAATAGATTCGTAGATATTGAGAGCCATCTAAATATTTCTGATGGTCGCCATGTTGGATTGTTGAATGTGTAGGCCATATAGTTATAAACCATGAGATGAAGATTATTACGTATGATCATTATTCAAACGTTCATTTCGATCGCATGGTTCGGACATAAGAAATTAAAACTTAACTTTAAAATGTCTCACAGCCACCATCTGGAGGCTATCTAAACAATTGAACAAAATTTGATTTCAGTGTATTACAATATGTATAAACATTTTCTGTACCAAGATTCACCGCGCCCGGATGATTAAATCGAGAGAAAATTGTATTTAAATGTTTCAACTTTGCTTGGCCACCATGTTTATTTTGTTCTTAACAGGTTTATGAAGATTACATTGATGATCTTCTAGTAGTACCCTTTATGACCGTACAAAATTTCAGGGTGATATCTGTTACTGTTGCGGTGATAAAGAATGCCAGTGAGATATTTTGCGTGACCACCATGTTGGATTGGTGAAACGTATTTACATTTGTAGAGCACGGTCGAGTTCGGACGAGGTAGTAGTATGCACTTACGGAGTTTCATTGAAATCGCTTCGCTCGTTTAGATTTTTTGAGGGGGGCGACACACACACGGACACTCACACACGTACACACACACATACACACACTCGGTGATCTCATAAGTCTTTTTTTTTTTTTTTTTTTTTTCAGAAATGAAAATAGACTAAAATACCACTGTAGTGCTCTTTACTAGTATCACCTCTGTAACGAATGTTAATCTATTCGGTTTCGCTGTTTGGGAATTGATCGGAAAGGAGATGCGGGGACGTCAGACAGTCATACGCACATCCATTTATACATGTACACACAGAAAGGCACACACACGGATATTTGGCTCGTGTAGATCTCATAATTTTTCTTTCATGTAAAAAAAATCTGAAATAGGCTAATACGAAGTTCAATTGGTCCGTTTAGTACGCAACCTCTTACGAATGAGATGGAAGTGATTTAGCTACTATCATTTCCGTGAGAGAAGAAATGTATATTGCCTGACCAACTTACCAATATAGGAATGAATATCTCAATGTGCTGGTGATGTGGTTAAAAGTGGGATTTCTTACGAGCAGGATGAATAGATAACTTTCCCTCACCCACTATACCTCCCGAAAAGATAAGATGCAATGGACCATAAAGATAATCTGAAATAGTTAGAAGATATTGTTCAAATGAATGTCGTTCACAACACTGACAGACAAACTTCGCCAAAAGGAGGATGAACCGTATCGCCCCTCAGCCCAAGCCTTGTGTCCATGAACACAATTTATGTGTTAACTCACAAAGAATCATTCAACTGTTTGACAGGTTGTCTCCTTGTTTGTAAAGGCTTCAACAAAACACAAGTCTGCAGGTGTGTTCCCACCCAGAAAGAATACCATAATAATTCACGTGCAGAAAGTGGTTGTCTCTTAGAAAACTTCACAAAAAGGGCCCACTTTTTACCTTAGTTTATTGACAGCAACGTAGATCTCTTCGTGACTAACTTTACCACAACAATAATATCAGCGATTCTGCGACCGACAGCAGTGGCTACTCTGGCTAAACCGCAGCGTTAGGTCATGGGGCCAAGCTCTCTGCTGACTCCGTACACGCGTGGGTTCGAGTCCCACCGTCGGCCGTCCTTGAAATGGTTTTCCGTGGTTTCCCCATTTTCAACACCAGGCTAATGCTGGGACGGTATCTTCTGGAAGGCCACGGCCCCTTCCTTCCACATCCTTGCCCAGTTTCATTCACCTTCATCCATTCCATCTCTCATCCTGACGTGCAGGTCGCCCACGGGCGTCGACTAGAAAGACCTGCACTCGACCTCGCAAAAGGCCACACGACAAAAAAAACACGATTTTGTCAAAAGAGGGAAGTTCAGTAAATATACAGTAGAAACCCACCGACTTTAACAGAGCTTCATCTTGTAAATGTGAGATCTGTGGTCAATTAAGACAGGATTTGGATCAGCTAAATATCCTCGGGGGAGATTCAAAATACAAGTCTTTGTACGCCACAATGCTGTTCCTTATGTCTGGTCGCCAACATCTACAGTAGTCATACATTCCTAGTGCGTCGTTGTTGTTCTTCATTGGTATTTAACTGAGGGGTTCGCGAAATCCTGGTCATCAGCCCGTGTTATAATAATTTATTGGTTTTACATCCCTTTTATCTACTCTGGCTTTTAGAGACGCCGGGGAGCCGGAATTTTGCCCCTAAGGGGATCTTTAACGTACCAGTAAATCTACTGACAAGGCTCCCTCACAATTGCTCACCCTCAAATGCCAGCTGACTGCGCATGGATACGAACCTGCAATCTCGGGCTCAGCAAGCGAGAACGTTACCGCTGAGCCACGCAGCAAGCTGATCAGCCCGTGTACTTGGACGTGTGTTGCATCTGATAAACTGTGTTAATGTGGATAGTCTGGGAATTTGCATTAGGGTCAAAAACTGGAAATGAGGTGACCATGGCCAAAAGTTATATAGCCTACCTTCCTAGGAGAAGACGTGAGGAACTACGAAAAAGCACACCGGAGATGGCTAGGGTGGGAATCAAATCCACCTAATTTCAGTTGCCCTCTCTGTGTTTTCCAGCCCTCAGACCAGAATGAAATGTTTCGACACTGCGAGGAATCGAACCTAGGAACTCTGAAATGGCAGCTAATACCGTTGACCACAACATAACGAGGCATTCAGTAAATGAGGTCCATTTCCCTAGGCATGGTGCAAAGGATCATTACGCTCACGTTAGCCTAAGGTACATTTTCCTATGGTAGGAGGCAATGAAAACGAACCTCATAATCATTTTTCAGACGAAATATATTTTTACTTTTGTCAAGGATTGCTCTTCATGGAAAATATAAAAAAAAACGCATTTTGGCATGCGAGATTTTGAAGCCCTTGCCTTAGGTAGCCTATGTTAATTGCATTTCTACAAGTTTCAATATTATCGTGTTTATGATCTTTGAGCAGGAGTCTCAAGGTCTTTGCAATATGTTGTAAGGTTCAGGCACGCGGGTGGATATATTAGCAAGGAAGCCATCCGTGGCAAGGTTGTTGGATAATGACGTCATCAGAAGGGGCAGGTTTTACACTTTCCATAAGACTCATTGCTACTCTTTATGGATTGTTGGTAATATACTTTTGAATTGTTTTATTCTCGGAACAGGGTTTGTTGCTGTAAGATCAAGAAATACAAGAAGAACAAGTAGTTCCGTGAAGAATTAAACAGCCAATTTTCATATATCCTTCGGTCTTTTCCATTAAAACCTCTCCTGCGTATGTACCATGGGTACAATACTAACTAACTTTTGGTACATGACCTATGTCTCCAACACCATTACATTTAGAAACTAAGTACTACAATATATAACTTTCAATATCGCTGATTAAGTGTCCTCCCGTGAGTTGACACATTTTTGTAACGAGCAAAGAGTGTTCATTTTAAGAAAAATCCAATGCACGGCTTCTATGATTTACGAAAGAAAAGCTACAGAATATAGTGCCATTGGAAATGGATTATTATAATAGCCCATCACACGCATCTTCTCTTCAGTCTCTTGAATAGGAAACGAGAAATTTAAAAAAATAAGAATTTAAAATTTCGAACTGATACCATCTTGTATATTTGGAAACAATTGAACATAAGATGTATCTATTCTAAGCTCTGAATAAAATTCCACTGTGCTAAGTTTCATTGCTCACTGGTGATTAAATCACCAGAAAAAAACATTTGAAATATTTGAAAATCACTTGGTCGCTATGTTGATTTTGTGTTTCTCCGGATTTTGAAAGTCACATATATGTACTTACTTACTGATCCTTGATCACCATACAAAATTTCGGTCTGATTTCTTAAATAGTTTCGGAGATATTGTGAACCGATGAAATATATCGCATGAACGTCATATTGGATTGTTTTATTGCCTATTAGGCTATAGAATTATATGCCAACAGATGAATATTGTAATGATGGATCATTATACCAACCAAATTTATATCACTTGTTTTGGACATGAGAAATAAGAAACGTTAACTATTTGCCCAGCCACCATTTTTGAGTTCTCGTAAAACGGAATTGAATTAAATTAGACGTCATGATATGAAGCCATGTGCGAAGATATACCATGCCATGTTTCACTGCGCTCGGATGATTAGGTCTCGAGAAAAGTCCATTTAAATATTCAAATTTTGTGTCGCCGCCATGTTGGATTTGTGCTCGTCAGGTTATTGAAAGTCCCATTGGTGTACTTATTTATACGGCGTCTGAGAACATACAAAATTTCAGTATGATTGCTGTAATATATTAGCATATTTTGAGAACCGGTGAATTATTTCGGACGATCGCTATGTTGGAATGTACTACATGTAAGCCATAGAGTTATGTACACCAGTAGATGAAGATTATTGAGTTGGTTCAATATTCAAACGTTCACTTCAATCGCATGATTAGGACACAAAAACATCATAAATTAATTTTAAAATTTCGCACAGCCGCCTTCTTGAGTTTACGAAAGCAAGTAAATAAAATTAGGTTCCAGTAGATTAAATCATGTATAAATATTTACCGTACAAAATTTCACTACGCTTGGATTATAATCGCGAGAATAGGCCAATTCTATTTACATATTTTACATTTGCATGGGTCGCCTCCGTGGTGTAGTGGTCAGCTTGCTTAGCTGCCACCCCGGAGGTCCAAGGTTCGATTCCCGGCTCTGCCACGAAATTTGAAAAGTGGTATGAGGACTGAAACGGGGTCTACTCAGCCTCGGGTGGTCCAAATTAGTAGAGGTGGTTCGATCTCCACATCAGCCATCATCGAAATGGTTTTCCATGGTTTCCCACTTCGACTCCGGTCCAATGCCGAGATGGTATCTAACGTAAGGCCACGGCTGCCTCCTTCCCTCTTCCTTGCCAATCCCTCCCAATCTTCCCATCCCTCATAAGGCCCCTCTTCGCTTTGCAGGTGAGGCCGCCTGGGCGAGGTGCTCGACCCACCTCCCCAGTTTTGACCCCAGACCCGATGTTTCAAGCTCCAGGACACTGCCCTGGAGGCGGTAATGGTGGGATCCGAGGGAAAAGCCAACCCTGAAGGGTAAACCAACCAAAATGAACATTTCCATGGCTGCCATGTTTGTTTTGTACTTAACAGGTTCTTAAAAGTTACACGGGTGACCTTATCATAGCACCATCTATCACCATACAAAATTTTTGGTTGATATCAGTAACAGTTTCGGAGATATATTCGTAGAATGCCGGTGAAATACTTCGCGTGGCCGCCATGTAGGATTGGTGAGACGCATTGAAATTTGGAAGACATGGTCCAGGTCGGACAAAGTAGTAGTATATCCTTAATGTGTTTCATTGAAATCGCGCTAGTCGTTTAGATCTTATTAGGGACACACACAGAGATCACACACCCACATGCGGACACGCACAAACACACACACACCATTCGAAAGATGATAACATTAGCCTATATTTTATATGATGAAAATAGACTAAAAATGAGAAGATCAACTGCGAGGTGGCCCCTTGAGAAGTAAATCTGAAATGAACCTGTAGCTAGCCTTGCAAAGCATTTCTCATAAGCAAACATTAATTTCTAAGTATATATGACATAACTATTACCTTATAATAATTTGCTGGCAATAAATCTCACGTCCTTGAGAGATCTTCCTAAAAGCAAACGCGTCTAAAAATCTTAGCAATAAAATTAACTCAGTGACGTTCGGTGATGGGTAGCAAGTTTATCGGTAATTATTTATTTATTTTTTTTGTCGTGTGGCCTCCTGAGAGGCCGAGTGCAGGTCTTTCTATTCGACGCCCGTGGGCGACCTGCGCGTCGGGATGAGAGATGGAATGGATGAAGATGAATGAAACTGGGCAAGGATGTGGAAGGAATCGGCCGTGGCCTGTCAGAAGGTACTGTCCCAGCATTTGCCTGGTGTTGAAAATGGGGAAACCACGGAAAACCATTTCAAGGACAGCCGACGGTGGGGCTCGAACCCACGCGTCTACCGAGTCAGCAGAGAGCTTGGCCCCATGGCCTAACGCATCGCTTTAGCCCGCGTAGCCACTACTGTCGGTATCGGTAATAATAATACTATCGTATGGCCTCGGGTGCCGGGTGCAAGCTTTGTTATTTGACACCCAAAGGGTAGCTTGTATGTCGAATTTCGTTGTTCCTTGAAGCACTGTGAAAGTCAAGGTGGTTAGATTCATAAGCTCCTTGAACACTATAGCGCTTTCTAGTAGAGAAATGAGGAACTTTGTGTTGGCGGAAACTCCCGAGATTAATTTTGCCATTATGAACACGGCCTACTGAATTCAAATGGGTTCTTTGACATGCCATTATCGTATGACATGGTGTCGTAATTTTTGCCGCCTTTCAAAAAAAAACTTACCATGGCCAGGAGCGAACCTGCAAGCTTGGGGATAGTAGACCGACACGTTGACCACTCAGCCACCGTTGTTGTTGTTGATTCATTGAGGTTAGGGGCTTTGCGAACCTCATGTAGCTCCATGCACTTTGGGTGGGTGTCTGTGGAATCCGTCTGATAATCTGTGTCATTGTGATGGCTGTTCTAGTATATGCATTTGTAATTTGTAGCTAGGATTTCGATAGGAAGCGGCCGTGGCCTGAATTAAGGTACCAACCCAGCATTCGCTGAAGTAGAAGTGGAAAATCTATTTTAAAAGGTTGAGGTAGTAATCGAACCTGTCGCTTCTCAGTTTTGTCTTACGAGGCGAAATGAACCCCGTTCCAACGCTCAGACCAGAATTAAATTTCTTTGCAGACCTCCACGGGGACAGCCAAGAATACTAGTCACTATGCCATGAAGTGGTAGTTACACTCTGTTTGAAAGTGTTTAATAAATGCCGCATTGGATCTAAATGTGTTTTTTTTTTGTCATACTTCATTTCGAAAAACTTACATGTAAAATATTACACAATATTTAACCAAGCTCTTATTCCTGTGGGTGTGTCTCACACCCTCATGTCCACTTCCAAACGCTGTTACGTTTAGAAGAGAAAAATCTGCTACGTTCAGGAGGTTGTAGCCCTAATTCCTTTTCTCCCTCTTTGCTTTTAAGCGTGGCTATGCGGGGTGTAAACAGCATCGGTGGGGGAGGGGTGACGGCGCGAAGGGTGAAGCAGTTTAGCTCTAACTCCATAGATGGCAACAGGAGTTGGAATAGGATTGAGAGTGAATGAGGCACCGTACTATCAAAAATGAATCAATAGTACTTAGCCTACAATAATGTTCTCATCTGAATAGCTAAAATATAAATTACTACAAGAAGTACAGTAATTATTGCTTGCAATAATGAACCTGCGTCTATGCACCATACGGTAGAAAGGTAAAAGGTTGTAACCCTCAAAATTACAAGTTTACAGTGTTTGAAAAAAATGCATAACTAAGACAGTTTCACCTTAAATTAGAAAAAAATAGACCAGTTACTTTTCCAACACTACAGAAAGTAGTTTTTTACTATTAACTATGTGTTATACCTGCTGAATTATTTTTAGGGCATTGATTTTGTTCAAATTTGTGCCTTACAACATTTGACCGGTCTACTTTCAGATATCATTGAGGGATACAACAATAACAACTATAGGCTTACATTCCTTAGTTTCTTTTATTTCACTTTGAGATCATGAAGAATTAAATGTAAATCATAAAATTAGTTAATGTAATGGTAATAAATGAGTCTGAGAATTCAGCAAAAAGGCACACAAATAACACAATTCAAAAGCAATAACATAGATTTAATCTTCAAGACTTTCTTCATCCTGTAGTCTGTCTTCAACCGCGTTATTTGAAGGTAAATTAAGGAATTCGCTGTGGTATCGGGACGGAATCACCTTTTTCTTACACAGTGCAACCAGGTCTTTCTTTTTGGCTTCACTCACCGCTAACCGTGATGTGTAAACCGTTTTTACTGAGAAAGTTGAAGTACTCGATGACATTCGTCTTGTATCTTTCACACGAATCTTTTGTGGCGATCCGGAATCGTTGTAAGTGTTGAAGAGTGCAATTTGTGTTTCGTTCTTCTGAACAATTGCCCGGCGTACACTTCGCATTTGACATGCACTGGTTAATGAAAGTTCTTGTATTCCTTTCCAGTCGTGGAAGTCTTTGTAAGTTCGAACGTTCACTTCATAAGGTCTTGGGTTGATTCTGCTGTTAGTTATAATCGTTGGCCATTCGCTTGGTGCCCATATAATTTTCTTCCTGTAGTTTGACTCTATAACTGAATGCATCGAATCGGCTGGCATGTATGTATGTCCTGGTAACAAATAGGTTATACTGATTTCTTGTACAGATTTTGATCTTTGCACAAAATGATGCAGCATCACAAGCATTTGTCTATTCTTATTTTGTCCAGGGCAACTGTCACAGAATAGTGAAACAACTTTAACTTCAGGCATTCTAATTTCTATTTCACTCAAGTATGCAAACACATTTGAACAAATTCCATTTGCACCCCGTTTTCCATCTGACTCACCCCACAAGTAACAATACCCATTACGTGTTCCACTTTCATAGAGAGTAAAATTGTACATAGAGTACTTTCGGGTGTAATAAAGTAACATGTTATCACCGTGGGGAGTGTTTAAAACTTTTTGAAGATCAAAGGAAACACACAGAAATTCTGGATCTCGCTTGGACCTCACCTGGTGCGCTTTGAACAGTGACATTGATAATTTTTTATTATGAATGTGTGCTACATAACTCTCAGATTCATTCACACATTCTTTACTTCCTTCACAAATAACACACTTGTCTTTTTTCGGCACATGAATCCCAATATTGTACTGGTTCCGAAAAATGCTTCTAAAAACCTTCTCTGAGACTGGTGCGATACCTTCCTGTGTGCAAAAAGCAGTCTTATAAATTCTGTAGATATGTGACTTATTTTTGAACTCCTGTGGCAGATACAACTTATTTGAATCACACCTGCAATAATGGGACGGAACTGCTGGTAATGATTCAATAAATTTCTTCACCTGCTTTTCAGCCATTTGTGGGGTTTTGTTTGGGGGAGTTTTCTTACCTCTCTGGTCTGGTCTAGCAGTAAGTAAATCATTTCTGTGATCAAAGGTATATGACAGGATCCTGTGCGACAAATCTAAAGTTTTTAAAATGAATTGCTGGCAAACTCTAACTTTCTCATCTTGGAATGGCAAATAGTACTGGAAAGTTCTACTACGTCGACTTTTTCCTGTAACGTACGACCTAAATTTGGGAGTTTCTGTCATGCGTGATAAGAGAAAGCTTCTTTTTCCAGGATTATCAAGCTCCCAGTACTTGGTAAAAATACTCTGTCTTCTTTCTTCATTAAATTTTAACCCACAACCATTCTGGCATTTGTCTTTGCACGGGTTCGGCTGCAACATCTTCCGAGCCATTGCTTTATTGGTCTTACTGACATAAGCCGCCCCTTTTTGTTTCTTTAATTTTCGTAAAACTGCCTTATTCTTCCTTGTCCTTTTCTTCCCTCTCTTGTCAACTAGGTCTAATTCAGAATTCGATTCCAAGACGTTATCATTAGTAGGTTCAAAATCTGGATCATCCACTAACTCCTGATTATGGTTATTATTCTCCTCAACGACCATAGGATCATAATTCAAGTTATCCACCATCTCCTGTTGATCCATATCCAGCTCCTTCTCGTTATAGCTATTATCTTCCTGAATAATATCGCAGCAAGTCTCTCCTTCACTGTCCATAAATATTACTTCTGCATTAGCAATATCAATGTCGTCATTTCTGCTTTCAGGAAAATGAAGTATATTGACGTCTGTAACAAAATAAGTCCGTGGTCAGTATTCTTTTATGATGTGTGAAAAAGCATGCCAACAACAACAACAACAGTATATGTATCTACACGACAGATCCGTTATTTTGACAACTAATGCAATAATACACTAGTAGCCAATACATAAATAATCAAGTTCCATTCGAAGCATTAATATTGTAGGTTATGCGCTCTAAATATATTGAAGGAACTGATAGATTCACGTAAATGACATTATTAAATTGGTCCTACAACGAAATCAATTAGTAGCATTGCGTTGTAATTACTATGTTAATAATATAACATCTACTGTTAAAATACTTGTTCAATGCCTAATCACTGAAGATTTATCTTAGACAGTGAAGATAAGTAAATGCACCATTACTAACCTGGATCTATCGCCGATTTATTATTGGCGTTTTCAGTGGAGGTAGCTGCTAAAGCCTCTTTCAGAATTCTTCCAGCTCTTGAAGTCATATCCATTTCAGGTTTTAATGATATTATGAATTTTAATCAAAGAAATGTAGACATAAGTACAAGCAAATCACATTATACACAATGTAAACACGGCTTTAGAACATGTTGTACGCACTACATGTCCTACAAACTATTGCCGGTAAAATGTTGTAACTAACTTGCAACGTTTTACCGTTCCTAAGTAACAGACAGTGTGGGTTACAACAATATAAAAATCAAACAAATAGACGTTTCCCGCCTTGTTGAGGTTACAACCTTTTACCAGTCGAACCAGAATTCGCGTAAAATAACTTTTACGTTGTAACCCTATTTTTGGAGAAAATGAGGGTTACAACCTTTTACCTTTCCACCGTCGATAATAATAATAATAATAATAATAATAATAACAATAATCTGTACGAGAAATTTTGCATTCAAACATGATTGTCGTTGTGCATTAGCCTCGCACAACAGTTTTAGGCTCCACGCTACACAGTTCTGGCAGGGGGTGTTACGTCTAGCAGAGAAAAATCTGGTACGTCCAGGAGGTTGTAGGGCGCGAAGGGCTCGGCTTGCCTGTTATGTGGGCTCGACGCGACATAGTTCAGGCACGGGCTTTTGTCTTGTTTATTTATTTAAACATTTGTTTATAAACAAATTGTCGATATTTATAAAATAAGTTTGCAATTCGTCACTGCTCCAGGTAATTCACTTTCGTTTGAACGCTCCATTGTTACGATAGGTTACTTGTAGACGCCCCAGAAGGAATCTATACTGCTGAAATAATATATGACTAATGGACCCGTGCGAGAAATCTCGCATGTTCATAAGCCACACTTTCCCCAACATGTGTATAATAAGAGACTTAAGGAGAAAGGTTGTTATGTTTTTATTTGAACCAAATGATTATAGAACACTATTTACGTTTCAGGCATCCCTACTGCCAAAATGCGAACTGAACAGCAATGATGTCGCATATTTTCCTACAGCAACAGTATTTGCAGATCGCACACTTCTTAAAAAAATTGATATTTATGAAATTAGAATACAATTCGTCACTGCTAATGTCATTTGTGTGCTGAGTCCATTGATTGATAGCTGAACCGTAACACTCACCGGTTATTCGATATTTATGAAATTATACGATTTGAGTACGGTACTCATTCCTTTAAATTACTGTTTCTGAAATCCATGCACAATGATAAAGGAAAGACCTCAGAATGTTAAAATGACATGAAACAGGCGTCACAGCGTCCAAAATGTGAAGTGAAGAGCAATTATGGAGCGTATCTTCCTGCAGCAACAGTATCTGCAAATCGCACACTTCGTACAGTTTTTTAAAAGTCATTTTTAAAGGAATTATAGATATTTATGAAATAAGAGTGCAATGCGTCACTGGTATTGTTTATTCTCTTTCATTTCAATGCACATTTGTCACGATCGGTCGCTTGTGAACACCGCAGGAGGGATCTATACTACTGAAATAATATGTATGATGATGATGATGATAATAATAATAATAATAATAATAATAATAATAATAATAATGATTTACTTAATCTGGTTTAGAGATGCCGAAGTGTCGGGCGGGATTTTGGACGTATCAGAACATACAGTAACAAGGCCGTTCGAAAGCCATGATCGAATTTGCAATCTTTATTAGTTTTGAAAGGCAGGATTTGCCACGCAGCTCGACACAAACGCTTGGGAATGAGGATTTCTCCAACATACATGCTACAGAGAGGTCTATGACTGATCTGAAACACATTTTCTTTTTTATCATTTTTAAATGATCTTGTCGACTTCGTCGTTACGCTGGGGTCTGGCGTTACGTTACGGTGACGGGACGAAATGTACCCAGATACACTGAGGTGTGTGACGTCATAGTACCGCTTGGTGCATGTGTACCCCGACAATCTCTATCCCCGATTCTTGGATGTCACGGGTAATCTCGAGAACCACTGGATGGATTTTGATGCGGTTTTCACCATTCTGTAAAGGATATCGCGAGGAAAGATTCTGTAGAAAATAATTTATGTATGATCAAAGGAAGCCAAGCAGTAACGATTTCAGTGAAAAAGTCGAAAACAAACTTGGCGTCCGTGCGCTTCTTAAGCTTACGCTGGGCAAACCGTTAAAATATCAATATACTATGAGCGTAAGAATTGGTCAGCATGAAATGTTCTACAAAAAAGTCCGCGAGAGCATATCTCTATCTTCAATACATCGCCCATTATAAGTGTTTTTAGACTGGATGGAAGGGGCTCGTCATCCAGCCATCTCCCTCCACGCGCTTGATCTTGCTTTGCCCTTGGTTTGCACTTGCCATTCGCGAGTAATTTGAAACAAGGTAAAGTATTATAAAGCAAGATAAGTATTATGCAGATAATTTTCTAACATGTCAAGAGTCTTTGGCTTCGAGCGAAGCGAGAAGCCTCCAGACTATCATTTTTTCAGCATTTAAAATGATACAAAGTCTAGTCTTTCAGACTGACTGTCACCGTTTTATATTTTGTTTTTTAATTTTGGGGGATTATAATATCTTAGAAATTTAGCCCTGTGTATTTGTATGTATAGTTTTTCTGATAACCTATGTCATTGTAGTGTCTGTAGAAATGCGTGTGTAATTGAAATTGAGACTAATGTTGGGACAGAACTGGCCGTGGTATTAATCAATTAGATTTTAACCATCTCGGCATTTTCCTGGAGCAGCATTGAGAAAAACAAGGATGCCTGAGGTAGGCACTAAACTGACCTGTTCTCAGTTGTGCATTACGAGGTTGAGTGCAGCCCATTCCAGCTCTCAGACCATAAATACATTTCTTGGCAGAGCCGAGCATTGAACACAGATCTCAGGGCTGAGCCAAGAATGTCAGCCCCTACAACAAGAGGTGACGTTTGTGATATTTAAGAATTAATTTAAGATTATTGAACTGACAAGGATACACGTTGAATTATGCTGTACTTCTCATATTCATACACCTGTTGATCTTATGGTGGTTCATCGTCTACAATAAAACCTTTGCTTTCATGACGAGTGAAAAATACTGATGACCTGTGTTATTGTGTTGTCTGTAATAATAGTAACTAGCGGACCCGTGCGAGAACCCTCGCATGTGTATAAACCACCCGCCTGGTTTTACTGTTATGTAGGCTTTGTGTATAAACCACCCGCCTGGCTTTACTGTTATGCGGGCTACTATAATTATGTTTATTTGTTTAAACGCACATTTTAAACAAATTGTCGATATTTACCAAATGAGAGAGCAATTCATCACTGCTGCTGGTTGCACAATGGGTTGTGTGCGCGCCATGTGTACAGACTACCCTCCCGGCTCTAGTGCTATGCGGATGTACGTGACATAGTTCTACCAGGGGATATCGTCTTGTTTATTTGTTTAAAAGCACTTGATAAACAAATAAATATATTTCCGTTGACTTTTCAAGAAATGTAAGATTTTTCCTGTACTATTCAGACGATTTAAAAAAATTTGGTACAAACCACACCTTCTAACTCCCTCTGGTTTAGGAGCTTGAGTATTGTAAAACATAGACCTTAGTGTATTATATATATAGATAGTAGTAGTAGTGTGTGTATTTATAATTCAGGTGTCGATTGGAGGAGGCGGCCGTGGTTTTGATGTTGAGAGCAGGCGAATAAGATGTGACTCGGGGAGATTAGCAGAATTAATACGGTATTTGTTGGGCAATACCAGAAAGTTTTGCTGATTATGTTGAACTACGTAGCAAACAGGTGGAAAAATTATAAGAAAATCCAGTCACCTTTTAAGGTCAAAATATTTGAAAATGTTGCGTAATAAAATGAAAATATATACTTATAAGTGATATGCAAAGTAAAAATATGTAGGGCTACATAGCGTTTGTAAAACTGTTAAAACATGCAGAATAAAGTTGGTTTATTTTTCAATGTATGGAACGTTGTAAATAAATAAATAAATAAATAAATAAATAGGGGGATTGGTGGTGCAGTGGTGAAACCGTTAGCCTCTCACCAAGGTAGACCGGGTTCGATTCCCGGTCAATGTATGTGAGATTTTCGGAAGTGAAATGCTATGTCCTGTGGTTTGGATTCCACGTAAAAAGGAGGTCCTGTGGATCATGATCGCGAGATTTACGGTCACGTAAAACTACAAGGTTCCTTCCTTCCTTGCTTCCTTCAAATAAATAAATAAATAAATTAATTAATTAATTAATTAATTAATTAATTAATTAATTAATATGGGGCGTGGTGACGCAGTGGTCAAGCTGTTGGCCTCTCACGACGGTGGACCGAGTTCGATTGCCGGTCAATGTATGCGAGAGTTTCAAAGTGAAATGATATGTCCTGTGGTTCGGATTCCACGTAAAAAGAAGTCCGTGGCTCTTGAGTGTGAGACTAACGGTCACGTAAAATTACAAACTTACTTTTTACTGTTAAACGAGTAAATAAATAAATTATTATAGAAATACATATACATATAGATAAATAGATAGTTAAATGACTAAATAAATGAACAAAAATAAATAAATAAGGAAATAAATAAGTAAACAAATAAGTAAACAAATAAATACAGTATATATAAATAAAGCATGCTTTTTCATGAACTTCCATTATCTTGTCATTTACTTTAACCTACATTTCGATTTCGGTGTTTCATTTCCAGCACATATCGCTGTTATGAAGGAAATGACCTACTACGTGATTGGAAATTCTGGAGAGAAATCGGTGGTAGAATCAGGTATTAAAAGATTGTTGGTACACAATCACAATCTTCTAATTGCGGCATTATCCCTTATTTTCCCCTTGAACACAATGGAAACTCTGGTTAGAGATCAACACGTGAAGAAAGTTTAACTTCCTTGAGCGGTTAATGTTAATACATAGTACACAAATACACTTCACTGCTTCACCTGCCCAAATTAATATTATATGATGCATTACATTTCAGTGCAGTAATGTTCTTTAAAAATATTTAACTTGTAAAGTTAGTGTTTTGTACTGTAGCCTATGTGTGTGTTTTATTTCAGGTATTTTTGCAAAATATATTTACGTTAACTGCCCAAGATATTGGGTGCTCCTATACGTGTTGACCGACTGAAGAGTAGTTTACATAGAAACAAGGCAGCACTGAATAGAAGTGACTTCTAAGTTCTCCGTGTTCTGGTTAGAGTTGCGCTTCTTCGATTCGTACGATCCGCAATTTAGTGGAAGTGTCAAATTCCAGCGTTTCTGAACATTAATGAATTATGTATCGCACCACGTTATTTAGCCTATTACTTTACGGTCATTCGAGATGTAGCCTACAGAATGCTGAAGAAATCAGTGAAGACCCTCTTTTCTTCCCATAGAGCTATTTGCCTTTTATCTCAGAACCTCCGTGAAGAGATGGATGCGCAAAAAACACTTCTTTACTCTCGAGGATGCTTTCAAACGCAGTCCCCATGAGTACTTGTTTTCCTGCGTAATCGCTCAGTGTCGTTTTTATAGACGCTTATGACATGGTCTTTTTTACAGGCAAACGGACGTTTTATTATATTTTTAAGACGGTACTGACGGAGTTTAAATGTGAATTTTACACATTACTCATGTTTTAGCTGGCCATTTAATCCTGTACGAAGCTTACATTTCCGTGCGGTAATGATCTTTTTTGTGGTCATGAAGTATGTAATTTGATATAAGTTAAGATTTTATGACATTATTTGAAAGAACGTGCGGATGAAGCTTGAATATATACATTACACATTGCTCACAGTTTTTATTTCTTTGGGCCGTTTAATCCTACACGCTTGTAATAATGTATTCACTATATAGGCATTGTCACGTAGATTTAAATGGACGACTGGCCACGAAGGCGGTGCGAGGCTGGCTTCTACAGTACTAAGGGCTATTTATCCTTTGTCCGTTCCTCCTCGTGCAGGGGTGTCCTTTACTAGTGGTATACTTGCATTACGACCAATGTTCAGGGGCGTCAATTCTCAATGAATCAACACCCCTCCTCATCAAATAGCGGAAAATTAGTTAATTACTTCATACTGTATTTTGGTGGCCTGTAGTGTGAAATTTCTTCAGGGCGATATATCTCCGGAAGATGAGTCGTAGAGACCGTCACTGGCTCTAAATTATATTTTCGGGAATTAAATAAGCAAAATATTATTAAAGAAAACTTTCCAATTGGTCAACACAATTTATGCCCAATTACATTAGGCTGTAAATTAAGTATTTATTTACCCTATACTGAAATAAATATTACGAAGATATTTATCACAAAATAAGACGCTTCTATGTACAAAAGTGTGTGGGTGGGGGTACTTAATCGGATGACATGTTTCGATCGTCAAGCGATTATCATCAGATCCTGCACCATTAGACTTAGTTAATTACGAAGTTTATGAATTACACGTATGCAAAAATATATATGCAATGTTTAGATTACGTAAGTTTGTAAAAGCTTGTGTAACGTGTCAATCTTATTCACAGATTTATTGATCAGAAAATAAGTCTTCCCTGGCTGCATCCACAAGAAACTATTGACAAGATAGAAAATGATGTGGGTAAAAAAGGTGTAATAGTGGGTTCTATCTCAAAGTAGCTCCCACCGACATTGATGTGCTTTACAAGCCTGAAGAGTTCGTATCCTGAATGGTACTCTTCTAAGCCGCCTTTTCCATGCAGGGAAAAAGAGGAAGGCGCTATGCTGAGAAAGGAGTGCTTCCAACCGAATGCGGCAGCATGATTCAACGTAAAATACTATGAGGTTGAAAGCAGCATCAAGCTGATAAAGAGATGTCAATTACTTATATTTCATGTTGAATTGCAGCAGCTGAGTGCATAAAGCACCATTTGAACAAGATGTCGGACGAAATCACATGTCTCTGAGAGAGAGTTCTTAAAAGAGCGTGTTGGCTCTATTACCATTGGCAGACGAGTGGACGAACACACGGAGAGCGCGATCAGCGAGGCAAGGAAGGAGAGGGGAGCGGAAGGGTAAAATGACGTATGAAATACCAACATCAAAAAAATAAAGAATGTACATAGATCAAATCATAGGAAGAGGTGTAGATTTCGAGGAAGACGTAAAGAGCGAGACTGATGCCCTCTGATTGAGATGTGTTGAACAAACTGTTGAGGCGCGAAGAATCCAATAGCTTCAGCGACCTGCCGCAAGGAGGACTGCGGACAGATGTTATACAAAGAGAAAGCATCGCAAATCTGGAACATACTTTCAGAAAACATAAGAGGATGCACAAAAGAAAAACATAAACAAGTGTGTTAGTTGTTTGGATGGAAAGAAAGAAAAACAAAGAGAACCCAGAGTGGTTGAAATTACTAAACCAGTGAACGTATATTCAGAAGGAATATACCAAACTGGGGGAACAAAGGGCAAAGCCACCAACACAGAGAAAAAACAGGAATTATGGATCGAGTGGCAAAGGGGAAATCATGGAAATTGGTCTTACAATATGACCATTAGTAGTTAAGATGTTTACCACTCGAGTTTTTCCATCCCGGCCCGCGTAACATAGGGTTACTCTGCCAGAGATCCAAACAAGGGGTGTGGGGGGGGGGGGGGGGGGGTGAGATGGATCTCTGATGAGCACGAGATCTCCCTCCCATACACTAGGGATAGAAAGAAGTCACTATTGCCTTCTCAGAAGCGAAGTCAGGTACTCCAACCTGCAACGCTTCCAAAAGGAGTTACGTAGGGCCTCAATTTTACGCCAGAAAATCGGCAGACGCGTGTCTCTGCGAGAATCGAGCAAAGGACGAGGAGCGGAAAGAAAACATCCTATGAGAAAAGGTTTAGGAGTTAAAGGCAGCAAGTCATCGGGGTCATTAGAAAGCGGAGTTAGAGGGCAAGAATTAGCAACACCTTCAATAAGCACAGCTAGAGAGTTAAATTCTTCATAGGTCAAGATGCAATTACCTATCACCTTTTTCGGGTGCCTTTTAGTAAGGAGGATTCCCATCTTCCACCATGGTGAGGGGAGTAAGAGGGTATGAATCTCCATTTGAAACCTTTGGCGTAGGAAAAGTTAGAAATTTGTTCCATTGCGGGGAGAGAAGTGAGAGCTTACTTCCACAATGAAGCTGCACCTTGAAAGGTGGAGGCGTTATCGGAAAACATTTCCGAGGGTACTCCACACCGAGCAGTGAAGCGAGAAACAGCTGAAAGAAAGTATGAAGTAGAGGCGTTAGTCACCAGTTCCAAGGGGATCGCGCCGGTAACCATTCAAACGAAAAGAGATATATAAAGTTTTCCAAATAGTTTCTTTTTAGCTTCAGGAGAATTTCGCTGATATTGGAGGGGGCCTATATAGTCAACAACAGTCAAAGCGAATTGTCGACTGGGAGATGAGCGGAAAGACGGCAAGTCACTCATGAGTTGAGTGTTGACTTTCGGCTTTAATTTAAAACAAGGGATGTATTTATGAATGACAGAGGAAACCTCATGAACGCCATTTATGATCCAGTACTTTTCTCGGTGAAGGCAGAGCAACGTGCGCGTACCGACGTGCAAATTGCGATAGTGGAACTCACGTATGACAAGGAAAGTGACGTGATGCTTAGATGGCAATATAATCGGGTGATTCTTGTTTTCGGGAAGAGTGGAGTAGGAGAGTCTACCACCGACTCTCATCAAACCTTCATCATCTAAAAAAGGAGCTAGAGGGCGGAGACGTCTGTACTTTGGAAGTTCTTTCTATTGCGTTAACAAAGAAAGTTCAGATGAAAAAGTTCCTTTTTGAGTAAGTTGCAAGATTTTAGTTGTAGCTAGGTTTATAGCGTGGCAAGTTAGACCTGGCCTGTCGTGGCGGAGTCTCGTCTAGGAGGGGAAGTGGTGGGATCACTAGGCGCAAATGCGATTTCCCCTCTTTGGTGCAACAGTTGTTTGGGGCTGCTCGCTGTTCGTCGTGGTTATAATATTCAAGCATAAAGTATCGAATAGGAGCATTCTCAGTGACATAGCATTGGTATTGGTGGTAATGAACTGAGAGCGCGCCCACTTCACACACTCCTGACAGCAAGCTTGTTGCCGTGCTTGTCAAAGAACAGAGCCGGTCAGTCTTGCTTCGCTTGCCTTGACAGCATCTGTACCCTGCCAAGGTTCTGGGAATAATGACTACTTGGCAACATCTAACCCACGCGTGACGAAGTATGTGCTCACTGGTTGACAAAGAATCCAGGCGGGGGGATGACGTAATGCAACAGGACGCACATGCGCATCGGAAGGTTCAGATCTAACTTGTTCCGTTATAATTATTTATTCGTTAATAAAGGCTTAGGAAGCACGGGCTGATCAATCACAAAATATTTCCACCTTAGGATGTGGGCAAATACGCGGACTAGTTTGTAGAAAGAAGAATATAACGTTAACAAAGAGAAACAAGCTGAAGTGGTGGCAATATGGCAAGAAGCGGGGGGGGGGGGGGGTTGGTAGCTTTGGCGTCAGGCAAATTCGAAATAGAAACATGAGGTTTAGTGGGCAAGTTGCTAGGATCGTCTGTTAACCATTCGGGACCGTTCCAATAGAGTTCTGAAGCAGCTATAAAGGAAGGTGTGCATCCGCGAGAGATGATGTCAGTGGGATTGTCAGCGCTGGAGACATGTTTCCATGAGAAACATTTTGAACTTTCGCCACCCTGTTCGCTACAAAGGTTTGCCAGTGAGTGGGAGGTTTGGCTATCCAAGAGAGAGTAATCATGTAATCGCTCCACAGAAAAAATAGAGAGAACTGAATTTTAAGAACGTGACGCAATTTATCAGACAGTTCAGCGGATAGAAGAGCAGCGCATAATTCGAGCCGAGGTAGGGTAATAGTTTTGAGAGGCGCTACTTTAGATTTCTAGCAAATAAGGCTTGGACGGGAAGAATCAATTTGAGGAGTACGTTAGACAAGATAAGCGCAACAGCCATACGCCTTTTCAGAACTGTTAGCGAAAACTTGAAGCTCGAGAGGAGTGCTAGACGAAGTACCAATCACCACCCTTGGAATTTCAATGGTAGATAGATCAAGTAAACTATTGCGAAACAAAAGCCATCTGTTGCGAAACGAAGTGGGTGCGGTCTCATCCCATTCGCATTTAAGGGACCATAATTCCTGCATGAAAAGTTTAGCTATGACAATAACCGGAGCGAGAAATTGAAGAGGGTCAAAAATGTTAGCAATGTCAGATAGTACGTGTCGTTTGGTGTTGGGGAGAACTTCAGAAAGAGGAACTTTGTATGTTTGAGTGTCACTGCGAGTACAGCAATGAACTCCTAAGGTTTTGACAGAATTATAATCACCGCAAGTGTCAACAGAAGAGGGATAGATTTCTTCAATTGGGATCTGAGAAAGGAATTCTAAAGAATTTGAATTCCATTTGTGGAGTGGAAATCCGCCGTTACTAAGCGGCGCTTTCAATTCTCGAGAGATGAAAGAGGCTTCTTCCAGAGTCTCAAAGGACTGTAAGTAATCGTCAACATAGAAAGACGAGGTTAAACCTTCTGACGCTTTAGGGTGAAACAAATGACCATCCTGTGCTGCGAGCATGTGTAGTGAGTGAATGGCGAGATATGTGGAAGACTTGAGTCCGTAGGTAACAGTTTTAAGACAGAATATTGTTATGGGCTTCCGCTGAAGATCCTGTTGCTGGGAATGAATCAAACCCTGGCGGTACATTTGTTTAATGTCGGCGAGAACGGCTATAGGATAAAGATGAAAATTCAAGAGAATAGCGGACAGATCAGCTTGTGTTGCGGGACCAAAAAGAAGAGTGTTGTCAAGGCAATTACCATTGACATCGGGTGAAGAACCATTAAAAACAACGCGTATTTTGTTTTTAAAAAGAGGGATTTTCCACACAGGATTGTGGTTTAGGAAGACGGTTTCGACTGAAGGATGCAATTCATCATCTGCTTTATTTACTACTTCCATGAGATCTAGGCTTTCGTACTCTTCCATAAAGCTGGCGTATTGTTCTTTGACGGGGGTTCTTCTTGAACTTGCTTTCAATAGCAAAGATAGCTTTACGTGCTTTAGATTGAGAGTTGCAAAGTGTTGGAGGGTTGAGAGGTCTCGGCATTTGAACAATGAATTATTGATCACAAACGATCAACAGGTAAATAGATCCGCAAGCTAGAGTATATTACTAGAAAAGCATGCTATAGTTGAGCAAAAAAAAAGGGAACGTAATAAAGTTCAAAAGCAGAAAGGGCTAAACACCCAACTCCACGTGGCGCATAAACTAATTGCAGCCAAGAGGAAATTGAAAAAGGAGAAAATACCTATAATTCCAATAGTTACTGTAATTTTTGAAACAATTAGAACAAGAATCAAAAACAAGGAGAAAAGGCAGGAGGCGACCGTGGCCCTTAGAAAAAGTTATAATTAAGCATAAATACAAAAAGAGAGCAATTGTTGTGCTCAAAGTGTACGAAACTTTTACCCAGCAGGACGCTGATTAGAAGTTTAGCGGAGAAAAGAACTAACCACACTTAAATTAAGCAAAACTATAATCCAAAGCGTAAATTGACATGACCAGGTAATAATTACCTCGGGTAGGAAGTTTGCTGAGCGAACTGTACCCGCATTTTACAATTTAAAGGAATTACTAGAACAAACTTTATGCAAAGCATCAAAAGAAGTTTCGTCTTGAATACAACAAATGGTCTGGATTTTGTGTGCAATTAGCATGAAGTACTTGCAGCATGAAGTATTTGCAATTGTTTCGGTAAGTGCAGAAAGCAGTACGAAGAAATGGGGAAGGAAATGCCAAATATAGAACGCTCTTCGAGCAATGATACGCCAGCGACAAGTAATACGAGCAGGAGGCTGCCTTTGCCTAAAGCCTAAAAGTTTGAGTCCAGCTCAAATTGAGAGCCATCTTAATTGCTTCAACAATAATAACTTTTATGAACAATGTTATTAAAGATTGATGGTCTAAGACCTATTAAAAAACTAGCAGGAAAACCCTAAAGATATGTTCATTTTTCTCTGTACAATGAATTAAGTAAGTTAACAACTTCCTAACGAGAGTGCCTTCATAATAAAACGTGACAAGGGATTTAGGCAAATATAAAATTATAAATCCTGAATTCCTGGGCACAGCAAGAAACTAAGAGTTAAGAAATAACGAAGATTAAAAGGAGGGTATATAACCACCTAGATATTGAAGCAGACATTAATTAGGTGTTACATACAACATGTGAGGGAGTCTTTTAATAGACTAAGCCTTATTGGGAGAAAAAAAAGTACAAAAAATAATAATTTGAGTTATCTTAAGTGTTAGTAGCAGGAAAATGGGGATAGAGGAAATAGGAGGATTATACTTTGGCCAACTTCATTTTTCACTTCGCGACGCGATACGGAAAGACGGTTAAACGAACACTGTTTTTAGCACTAAAAGTTTTGGTGGTGATATCATCTGTTGATTGTCACTGTTTAGAAAATTAATAGTTCATTGGAGAGTGTTCTACGTTGACAATTGAAGCAATTTGCAGTTTTTAGTAATGTTTACTGTAGTCAGAGGTGCCCAGTTAGATGGTTACTCGTGACGTCATAAAATTCAAACAGTAAGGGATGTTACTAGATCCTTATGTATGGAGTGTTTCATGTCTATTGTAGCTCAGTCCATACTTTACATTAGCCAGGCTATTCAATTATAGTTGACGCAAGTTAGATTCCCTCGAGGCCCAATTTGAATGGGTTAATAGAGCATAGGCTATGGGGTGATCCCCTAAAGTTTACTGAGTTTGCAGTTTTAAAGATTAAATGAAATTCCCACGATGGCCGAAACATAGTTATAGCATTTAGCAGTGAAATTCCCGCGGTGAAAATGATCTCAAGACAAGTACGGCATTATCAGTAAAATGTGCTTCTTCTAAAATTGGTAACTTGCCTGATAAGTAAAATACGATGAGGTTTAAAACAGCATCAAACTGATATAGAGATGTCAATTACTTCTCTTTCATGTTGAATGACAACAGCTGACTGCGTAAAGCACCATTTGAACAAGATGTCGGACGAAATCACATGCCTCTGAGAAAGAGGTCTTAAAAGAGCGTGTTGGCTCTGTTAACACAGGCAGACGAGTGGACGAACACACGGAGAGCGCGATCGACAAGGCAAGGAAGGAGAGGGGAGCGGAAGGGTAAAATGACGAATGAAATTCCAACATAAAAGAATAATGAATGTACATAGTTCAAATCGTAGGATGAGCCCAAGAAAGGGGTGTAGTTTTCAAGGAAGAAATAAAGAGCGAGACTGATGCCCTCTGATTGAGATGTGCTGAACAAACTCTTGAGGCGAGAAGAATCCAATAGCTTCAGCGACCTGCCGCAAAGAGCACTGCAGAAAGATGTTATACAAAGAGAAAGCATCGTAAATCTGGAACATACTTTCAGAAAACATAAGAGGATGCACAAAAGAAAAACATAAACAAGTGTGTTAGTGGTTTGCTTGGAAAGAAAGAAAAACAAAGGGTACCCAGAGTTGGTGAAATTACTAAACCAGTGAACGTATATTCAGAAGGAATATACCAGGGCAGATGACTTCGGTGTTCTGTCTCATAAAACAACAATAACTAAAACATAATCAATTTTGTCAATTGAACAAGCGCAGTTATCTATTCGTTTCAGGGGCTTGGGATATCTTAGTCATTAGCCCCTTGTACTTTGGTGAGTGTTCAATTTTGTCGTTGGGGCAGATAGCCTTGCTGTACCGCCCCATAAAATAACAATAACTAAAACATAATGAATTTTGTCAAATTGAACAAGCAGAGTTGTCCATTCGTTTTAGGGGCTTGGAACATCTTGGTCATCAGCCACTTTTACTTGGAGTGCATGTTCAAATGATTCTCCGATCGAGCTACCGACATTTCATTTAGTCCTCCCATCGGAACTTTATTGGGCACCCTACGGCTGAAAATTAATTAGTGTTTTCTTTCAATCACGAACTGTGATAGGAGAGATCGTTGACGAACAGATATCTTACTATTTGGGATGCCATGAATTTCTTTTTCACGCTTCAAAAATCCCATTTCTTCAGCCGGGAATCGAACCCAGGATCTTGACACCATGAGGTGAGCGCTCTACCACGTATCCGTCGAGAAAGCTATTAAGTCAGTTGTTAAGTGTTTCAAATAACTGTTATGGAATTCCTATCTTATGCCTATCATTATCTAGTCTTGTAATATTTCACACATTAATTATCACGCCTTACTAGGCTCGAAGATAATCACCAGCTAGAAAACCAGACTATCATAGATTAGATATACTTGCAGATTGTAGTGGAAGATTTTATTGAAAGTAAATGAACCCAAGACTGAAGATGCCCACCATTTTTGGACGAAATATGTTAGTTTCTTGTGAATATGGAAGTGTGTAGTTGAGATACCTTCACGTACTTGGTTGATGACTTAAGTGCCTGCAGAGCGCTATATGCCAGACAAAACACAAATAAATTAACTATCCACGCAGATTCCTTATTGGGAGACACTTATAAGATATCAGCACACAGACATGAGAAACTTCTTTTTTCCTGCTATGACTGGAATGGTTTCCCCGCTCTTTCCGTTACTTGTAGATCATTCCAAGTTAAACAAGTAGAGTTGTGAATTCGTTTTAGGGTATTGGGATATCTTCGTCATTAGCCCCATGAACTTGGATGCGAGCTCAATTTTGTCAAATAAACTGTCTTCCTGTGGTTGCTGTTGTAGTGTGTGTAACTGTAATTACTGTATTATGTCCCGCAGGAGCTCACAACTTGTGGGATGTGGGCTGGCAACCATGGGAGTCCGGCATTGCTTCACTTACTTGTGCTGGGCTCCTCTTCATCACCTTTCCTGACGACCTTCCCCGGTCAACTCTTGTTGTCTTCCGACTCCGACGGTATTAGGGTATCTGGGGCCTATAAGGCATCCAACGTTTAGAATGAAGCATTGGTCTTATGGCACGTTACGACAGGGTTGCCATTCCATGAGAGGAGGCAGTACAAAGCGCTTCGCGTACACTTTTCGCACATTCAGCGATTGTGCAGTGACGAAGACTTGAATAAGTACTGTATTACTAATAGAAGGCTAACATAACACATACAACGAAATTAAATTAAATTAACTATAACGTCATTATAAAGTCATTATATTTAACATTCCTGCTATTCTTGCGAAGTGGATTACTTAGCCTCTTTCTGCGTGGCGACAGTACTGGACCCTGCCCACTCTCACTACGTA
Source organism: Meconema thalassinum (assembly GCA_946902985.2). Taxonomy (NCBI): domain Eukaryota; kingdom Metazoa; phylum Arthropoda; class Insecta; order Orthoptera; family Tettigoniidae; genus Meconema; species Meconema thalassinum. The sequence goes on from OX336389.2 coordinate 1,194,814,519, forward strand.
TTTTAAAAACGGTAGTCTTTGATATTCCTGTGGCCAGAGCAGTTTCATTGACTAAATTATGTACACTTCCGTTAGGTTTAAGATTCTTAAAATAACTGAACACGTTAATTACGACCTGTTTTTCCCTCCTTCTGAGCACTTGACCACGCTTTCTTTTCACAAAACTATCCATTGATGTATGTGAAATACGTAAAATACAAGACGTTAAATCTAACAGAACTGCTGCACACACACTCAAGATAGAGACTGCTGAACAACTGAAATACAAGCTCGAATGGCACAGTAATAAAGCTGTGATTAGCAAGCTGCACCCCGCTGTCCTTCGAAACTTCATTCATATAATCCGCGGTCAATGAACAGCCCGGCCTGTGAAAACAATTAAACCTACACTCTGGGTGAGCAGGTAGAAAACTTCTTCCAACATTCCTCTACAACTCTCAAACTGACATGACATGGTTATCTTTAAAAATAGAAAAGTTGGCATCATACGAACTTTTTCAATGCTGCTATGCGGTTATGAGAGAATATTCAGAAGTTTTACCTACATGAAAATTGTAATATTGCCAGTATAAAATATTTCAATAATCCATCATCAAGACGGCACATTTAGCTACACGTGTATGAAAAATGGGCATCACAAAGTCAATGCGACATGATATAAGATCGATTTTACTAAAAAGGGGACACAGTTTATCGTTTTAAAAAGAATATGGATATCTAATTTTTCTAGCATTTCTATCAAGTTTACGTAGTTCTAATATAGGACAAAAAAGATTGGCAAAACATAGCTCTACCCGAATATGCTGTTTTTTCGACAAAGAACATTTTTCGACTGATATGGCAACAGTGAATTGCTAGAAAATGACAGCGTCATACATGGCTCACGTGCAACAGAAAGAGAGACGAATATCCCTATCTAACTACTGTAGTGCTTCATTCTAAACCTGGGGGCGTGGTGGCTCAGCGGTCTAGCTGTATGCCTCTCACCAAGGCAGTCCGGGTTCGATTCCCGGTCAATGCATGTGAGATTTTCGAAGTGAAATGCCATGTCCTGTGGTTCGGATTCCACGTAAAAAGGAGGTCCCGTGGCTCATGATCTCAAGATTAACGGTCACGTTAAACTACAAGCTTCCTTTTTTTTTTCATTCTAAACCTTGGATGCCTTATAGGAAGTCTCAATTTCTGCCTTAATTGGCCCTCGACTCTTCTTTCCTGATACCATCCTTCTTCGAGGGGTAGATCTTCTGCTCAAGACCCTCAAGGAGGCAGGGTGTGTGTAGCCCCACCATTTATGATGCACCCATTATAGTGCTACACACTCACGGGCTCATGGCTGGTGAGTTCGGGAGTTGGTGACCCTGAGGGATTCCTCTGCTGGGTACGGAAGTTCTAGTCACTCTCTACGGCCCTGATGTGACTCGTTCATAGGCTGTGCAATACTTAGCTTTTAATATCATATAACTCCTAAACTAATGCAGATATTTATAAAATTCGTTCACCAAAATGAACTAGAAGAGTAGGGTTATATTTTAAAAGCTAATTTGAAAATCAATAGTATTCAAGGTGTTAAGCTGTAGGCCTACCAACCCCATTAAGGCCTCGGGCGTCTCCTTCCCAATCCTTAGCTGAATTACAAATACACACTACAATAACAGAGGTTACCAGACGAATTCTGCCGGCCCCGTGGTGTTGGGTTGGCGCGTCTGCGTCTCACCTGGAGGCCCTGGGTTCGATTCCCGACTCCGTCAGGGATTTTAGAAACTGGCGTGAGGGCTGGAACGTGGTGCACTCAGCCTCGTGAGGACATTTGAGTTGCTGTCTGACAGTGAGGCAGCACCCCAGTCACGAAATCCAAGATCGACGGCCGAGGGGAACCTAAGTGCTGACCACGCGTCACCCCAATATCTGCAGGCCAAATGGCTGGACAGCGGTCGCTTGGTAGGCCTAGGCCCTTCATGGGCTGTAGTTGCATGGGTTATTATCAAACAAATTCCACCCACACCCACGTACACGGGGTTGATGACCAAGTTACCCTAAGCCCCTAAATTGAATTAACTAACAACTCTCTCTTGTGTAACCTATTGTGACATAGAGATGCTGTTGATTCATTCAGGAACTAGCAACATAGAGGTCATTCAGTTCCATGTAATACCGAAAGCGATGGCTACGCTCGCTAAAGTGCAGCGTTAGGCTATGGGGCCAAGTTCCCTGCTGACTTGGTAGACGTGGGTTAGAGCCCCACTGTCGGCCGTCCTTGAAATGGTTTTCCGTGGTTTTCCATTTTCAACTCCAGGCAAATGCTGGGACGGTACCTTCTGACCGGCCACGACCGCCTCCTTCCACAACCTTGCCTACTTTCATCCATGCCTCTCATATCTCGTTCCGACGTGCAGGTCGTCGTCTACAAAGACCTGCACTCGGCCTCTCAGGAGGCTATACGACCAAAAGAGTTCCATGTAGTCTACTTGGACTTGTAATAATAATAATAATAATAATGTTATTGGTTTTACGTCCCTTTAAACTACACTGGCTTTTAGAGACGCCGGGGTTCCGGAATTTTGCCCCGAAGGGGATCTTTAACGTGCCAGTAAATCTACTGACACGGCTCCCTCGCATTTGCGCACCCTCAAATGCCAGCTGACTGCGCCAGGTTTCGAACCTGCAACCTTGGGCTCAGCAAGCGAGAACGTTACCCCTGAGCCACGCAGCCAGACACTTGGACTTGTGTATGATAACCTGTGTTATTGTGGTTTCTGTAGTAGAGAGTACTCATAACTGAGACTATGATTGCGAGGGAGGCACCGTGACCTTAAGGTTGGAACAATCTCAGCATTTGAGTGGAGAAGTGGGGTAAACCAAGGAAAACCAATTTTAGGATGACTCGCGAAGCTGAGTGCAACCCATTGCAGCCCTCAGACCAGAATGAACTTTCTTGACAGAGCTGGGAATTGAACCTAGGACCTTTGTGACCGGAGGCTCAATACTTACCTGAGGCCGCAGAAGACGGAACTCAGAAATACCACAACACCAGTAGCATGCGTGGTATTCGTGAGGAATTTTATAATGTTTAACAACACGTTTCAGTGAGTATACACCAAAGTTCATCTGTAAATATTCTGCTATTTACAGTATAAATGCATAACCTTACTGGAATATTGTTTCCTGGCTACCCATCAGATGGTCTATCATGATACTATCTGCTACTGCCAATGATGAAGCATTAATAATGTTGACATAACTCCTTGCATATTGACCCAAAATTAAAATAAATACAGTGGTGTGCAAATTATTTAATTTTTACTTCTTTACACTTATTGCAGTAAAAATATTTGCAAGGCGCTGAAATCATTTCAAATTTTTAATCATTAGTCTTAATTACACATTCATTTATAGTACATTATGAACCGAGCCTATAATGGCAATAATTAAGAATCGAGTATGTTTATACGAGTATCTTAATTACCATTATAGGCGAGTTGCACACGACTGTTTATGTTCAACGATAATTATAACTATTTTATGTTCGAACATAAATATTCATAAATATCTGTCGAGATTTCGCCAGTTTTATGAAATCAACAGAGCAGTGAATACCTTGTATTTGACCAAGGCCTCCTCAAGTACCCCACGCCACGCTGTGAAATTTAAAATAGGAGTCCATGAAAGTCAGCGCAGGTGCTATGCTATCCTTACCTAATTGGTCACACAACTGTTTCTTGAGCTCTGATTGGTTGGAGAAACTGTTTCATAATGAAAGATAGTGTTATAATGACCCTCATTGTGATACAGTTTTCTGACATATAATATTTGCATTTCGACATCGTCGAACATAAAGAAACTGACAGTACTGATATTTTAGAATTTCCACTAAAAGAGCAATGTATAGATTTGAAGCTATTATTTATCAGTGTTGCCTATACCAAATTGTCATTTCATTCATTTGCAATGGGGGGTGTGTCCCCCGGTGGCAAATTGGATATACATAACAAATAAATAATTATACTCGTACATAACAATTCAATAACAATTATACAACAATTAAACTGGAGTATTTACACAAATAGTCAGTCTTTTCTTAAACACACCTATATGTTTGGGAAAAGGCTCTAAGACTGCGGCAGGTAGAGAGTTCCAGTTATCAATGGCACGGTTTACAAAAGAATATTTACCATAATTTGTTCGCTGTGGTCGGCCCTTAACTTTGAAAGGATGATCGCTCCTACCCATGTAAGTGGGCTTTCCCAATCGTTTGCTAAGCTCACCCCATGCTGGTTGATTTGTATACGTGTTGTACATAGCGCAGAGTCTAGATTTCATCCTCCTAGCCTCCAGTGATTCCCACCCAAGTTTCTTTAACATACGGCTCCCACTGCTCCTGGGATTAAAGTCACTGAGCACAAATCTAGCGGCCTTTCTTTGTACCATTTCCAACTCATTGATGAGCCCTTCAGTAGGTCAACACGATTGTGCCCAGTGAATTGGGCGGGGTACAAGATATAAATATGTAAAAACACTCCTGGATTAAATTACATGTAGACTACTAATTAGGCTAGATTATCACAAATAATGGGGCAATGTTGTAGCACTATAATGGGTGCATGATAAATGTTAGGGCTACTCACACCCTGCAACCCCGAGGGCCTTGAACAATGCCCCATTATTTGTGATAATCTAATTGAATCGGCCGGAGCTGAAAAATATTAAGTCAGTTTTCACTACTTTTCAGAAGACAGTTAGAACGTCATTGACAGAACAGAACTTAACAAACACACTATATTAGTCATCTATGTTGTTAAGCAACTATTCAGTTTGTATTCATGTTAGCGGAATATCAATTTTAATTTAATAGACATATTTTTCGAAACTATTTTTAAAACGTGACTTAATGGCTTTCATGATGATGATGATAATTGTTGTTTTAAGGGGCCTAACATCTAGGTTATCGGCCCCTAATGGCTTTCAGCTCCGTGGTCAGTTTAGTGCGGCATAAAGCAATACAGAAAAAATATTTCACATGAGATTTTATTTTGAAATGGATTTGTAAAATTAAAACCACTAAACCCTGTACAATCGTATTTTACAATACCACTGTAACACGCGGGAATCTTGCAGTGCGGCCAACATAAAGTACAGAATACGGCGCTGAAAGGCAGCAAATCATTGACTTGATGCTTTTCTCCTCTAATCGCACTACATGTAGCAGTGGTTTCTGGCTTAAAAAGAAGGCTAACCTAATTCTTTCCTATGCCGTTCCAAGGCCCTTGGGTCAATACTTCAGAATACTAATTGTTAAAAAAGAATCCATTTTGACTTAATGCTTTTCAGCACCGACCGATTCAATTAGTACATGTATTTTTTTCCAGGAGTGTGGTTATATATTTGTATCTTGTACCCCGTCCATTCATTGAGCACAATCGTGTTGACCGACTGAAGAGCTCCAGATGACAACTAAAAGAGTAGCCTTGCTAATGTAGAATGTCATACGTTTTGTTTTGTCACGTTATTCTAGATTTCACGTAAATTTACAGCAGAGGGATTCGATAACTTTAAATACTGAACTATTCAAATATTCATGGACCATGGATTGAAATCAATTAATTTAGAGGGTACAATCCAAAGTCAATGAAAAAAGAGAAAACGAACCCATCTTAGGTATTCCTTCGAATCTCAATTTCCGGACGCAATTCCTTGCGGGAAAAGTTGTAAGTCGATAGATGTGAAAACATTACTAAGTTGGGTAATAAAAGTAAAATAAAATGATTCTGACTAAAAAATTATAACTATTTTTTATTTAAGTCTAATTTTAATTTGCACATCTCTGTACTTTTGATTCTCGTACAAGGTTGCAAGATCCGAGAAACGCAAGGCCTAAGAACTCGACAGAAAGCGAGTGTAGAGATCACTAAGTCACTGGTTGAGAAGCGTAATGGATTCAGGCTTGCCACCCAAGATCACCCATAATTATGGCTGTACTCGGGGGAGGGGGATGGGTGTGCTGTGTTCAGATACAAATCTGTTTCTAGGCTACTTTTGGTTTGCTAATTTATGTGGTCACAGTTTATCCGGAGCAACGTTTTGAATTCGCTTCGTTTGATGCCATTCGTGCGCGTCACGATCTTTTGACTGATCTGCGACCAGCAGAGAATGCCACTCCTTTTAACCTGTGTATTATTCAATTATGGTATTTCCAGTTAATTTGAGAAATTCCTGGCAAAATATAAACATTAGTTTGGCCAAAGGTGTTTTCAATGATTTCGTTATATTATGTACGCTGATTTTGTAGTTTCTCATTTATTTTGGGGCTTGCGACGTCGTGGTAATTTAGACCCATGTACCCTGTACTTAGGTGTGAGGAGGATTTGTCTGATAATCTGACTTTAACCCTCAAGTACCCAGGACTGCTCTGCCAGACCATTCACCTGGGTAATACGCTGCCGAAGTCGACGTCACTTCCGCTCCGTTGCTAAGCAACTGGAGCAATACATCATGGCTCCCTTGTAGCTTGCTTCAGTCTTTGAGCCGTCATTATTTCCTATTTGTATCGTATAAAACTGTACATGCATGGATGTCCAGAGGCAAGAAAGCATAGAAAAGTATATTTTCCACAGTAATTTAACATAGTTGTCCAATAAAGTTGTAAAATATTGCGTACGAGATGCACATTAAGTCTTAGAGCATAAGTCGTAGAGATGTGGCCTACGATATTTACCTAAATTAAGTGAAAACATGAAAATATAACATTTCTGGATATTGTGAATCACGTCCCGTATGAATGATCAATACTATGGAAAATAAAGTATCGTAGGCTCTGCCAGTAAGTGACGAAGAAAATGAACTTAAGGTCTATCAATGCATAAGGGAACAGTTTAAAATATTTGGATGAGAGTTTAGGCCAAATCTCATCAACGGCTATAGAAGAAACAAAGACTGCATTTCAATACAATTTATGTGTTTACCACAACGCCGCGTTTGTTTGAAAACGAAACAAATTGACAAAGCCTAACCTGTGTGCTCAATAACAGGTTAGAGAAGTCTACAATTAAGGCATATCGTCCTACCTCGTTCTAAATAATGGGGCACTTTTCCTATCCTAGCTCTAAATATTAGGCCACTAAAACTGACATGAAAATATCCGAGGCTCTCGCCCAATAAGTAGGCCTACACCAAGCTGATGACCACATTATCACACTGATTAATGTTACACATTAGCTGGTGTGCCACAAAAGAGCTAAATAGAATTAGCTGGTATATAGAGATTTAGAACAACAAAAAAGCCACCCTGCATCTTCACGAGCAATCCTAGCAAACATTCACACAATATGTGCTGGACAGTCAAAGTGGTACAAGTAGCCTACTTGGTAGCCTATGAAGTGGGCCAAAGAGTTGATGTAGAGAAATGCTAGTTCCGGTACCATAACGATGATCCATGTGCTATGGTACTAGATGGCTCACACAGTTTCCAGTTACCAAATTGAATAGGACTTTCTACTAGCAACTTCAAACCTTTCCACAGACCACATATTATGCTCAGTTTGCAAAAAATAAAATACGGTATTTAGGCAGAAATTTTCAGTCGAGATTAGGCCTAATTGTTATTTGGAAACAATTCACTGCTTAAATAAATTAAGTGAAAAATCACTACTCAGAAAAGTTGTAGGAGAAAATTTATTGCTGTTAGTGAATCAGATGTAAGGTTATGTAGGTTGTCGTTTATAATACTTATAGTACAAACCATATTTAATTACAACTACACTGCCCACATGAACCAAAAACCCCTCTATGTGACATATATGTCCCAAATATCTCTCTATATTAGATATACTGTATCCACTAAATGATGTTATGAATAAATATTTTTAATTTGTAGAACCCGCCATGCAATTCTTGACTCAGGAATGAGGTCGACTTTATTCATATTATCTCGCAAAATTCTCGTACTTTATGAATAAAATTTCACTTCTATTTTGTAGCTCCAACATTGTGGATGATCTTCACGGGAGGCGTTTGCCTTATTTCACGCATATTACACCTTTTTATCAACAAAATTCAAGACACTGCGCAGCGTTAATGCAGCTTCCTATGTATAAAAAACCTAGCAACCAGTTGTTTGGGTCCAATGTGCTGCGCCCATACGGTTGCTAGGCGCGTCACTTCGGCAGCGTATAGTAATAGTTACTCTCATTTGCTGCGACCTTGAGCAGCGTAGGTTTCAGTAACCTATTATTGCTGCGTACGTATGTGTTCGAAGACATCAGTTTATTGCCAGCTGTTACGGTGAGTGGTGTGCAATATTTCTAAGTTCTCGGGCGGTCCATCTGACCATACCTGGGTATTACCGTTGTGAAATGACTTCCCTAGCCGGAAGCTCACGTAAAGTGATTGCCGCTGATTAACATATCCAGAGTGTCATTGCTGAATGGTTTGAGGATGAGAATAGGAGTGATGGGGAAACGGACTGTGATGAATGTTTTGCAATTGAATCCAGCCGAATATCAGACTCCTGTCTCCAGAGTTGAATTCATGAAACCACTAGCAAAAGCTCTGGTTTTTCCACTTGTGGAAAAGAGGGCTTCAATCACCCATGAACTCAGGATCTGCATTAGAAAGATTTTGGGTGTAAAGAAGCACTGCCTCCAATTGAAAAGAAACTGCAAAAGAAGATGACTTGCCACACGTGCACTCCAAGCAAGAAATGGAAAACTGCTTACATGGGCCATTAATGCAGAAATCCCATTTTTTTTGCAATCCGCCAAAACAAATTCTGCGTATATTGGTGCGAGTTGCTCGAAACAACAGAAAATGAGAAAGTGAGCTTTATTTGTGGATAATAACTGTCAATCTTGAGCCCGATCCATTGACTATAACAATAAACTATGATAAAGAAAACTGCTTGCAATTTTTGCTTTGTATGCTGTTTTTCATTGTATTTTCATGCTAGTGTACTAGTTTGTGTTCTTCGCTCCGCACATCTATAGACAGTGACAATGTTCCTCTTATATTGTTTCCATATTATTCGAATTCACTAACTAAGGCATTTTTAAAGACATTTTGTATTCCATGTAATAAATACCAATAGCCAAGCGTTGCATGGGGTTTTTCTTTTATGTCTACGGTATTTAGATATATAAGAGGTCACATAATCTACAGTTTAATTTTTAAACCTCTGTATCAATTCAACTCCTCGTGATGTAGAAAAAACAAGGAGACGTCTGTCAGACCAGACCTGGGTATGTGTGTTCTATAATTGGACCTGGGTAATTGGGGGTTAATTGTGTTTGTATTTGTTATTGTGACAAGGATTGGGAAGGAGGAACCATCCCATTATTTGCCTGTAGTAGAAGTGGAGAACCACGGAAATCCACTCGTAAGATGCCGGAGATGCGAATCGAACTAATCTCTTCTCACGCCTGCCTCACGAAGCTGAAAGTACCTCTTTCCAGCCCTCAGACCAGAATTAAATTTGCGTCCACCTCGTTGCGTAGTGGCTAGCATATTTGGCTGTTACCACGGAGGCCCGGGTTCGATTCCCGACTCTGCCAAGAAATTTAATTCTGGTCTGAGGGCTGGAAAGAGGTACATTCAGTCTTGTGTGGTAAAACTGAGAAGAGGCGGGTTCGATTCCTACGTCAGCCATCCTAGAAGTGGTTTTCCGTCGTTGGCCACTTCTACTCCGTGCAAATGCCGCAATACCTAACGTAAAGCCACGACCACTTCCTACCCAATCCTCATGTGAATTACAAATACACACACTCTAATACAGCCATAACAATAACACAGGTTATCAGACGAACTCCAAACACCCAAGTACACGGGACTACAAGACCACGATATCGCAAAGCCCCTGAAGAATCAACAACAACAATCATTCTATAATAGCAATTACAACACTTGCTGAAACCAAAAACATTCATTGGTATTAATCTGGTGATTATTCAATTCTTCAATTCTAACGTACGAGAAGTAAATTGTGGGCCTCGTTTGCTTGTAATACAACTGTATTTAAAATGCTGCAATTGTTTGTAGAGTTGCACTATAGATTTCAATATGAGAAAGTACGGAACACAGCTGACGGTGTTTGAACCCTGGTTGGTCAGATAAATGAACAACATTGTAGATTGTTAATCACAATCTGGAGGTTTAGACCCGGCCAGCCCTGTCTGCGTCGGTTGTTGGGAGGTTTCACTTCGCCGCTCACAGTAGTCTGTCCAAACACGGGGCAGATATTAATTGCGTCTTCATTTTCGATTAGTCCCGCCGAGTCATCTTTCAAGCAGACAAGCGGACAACAGCAAGCCGAAAATAGGCGCCATCAGGTGATCCACTCCACTTGATTACGTAACTGCTTACATCTCAAGAATGAAGAGAATTTTCAGACACACATAATATACAGTAGCCTAATACATATTAAGCAATTGCGTATTTATTTATTAATGCGTTGAACACAAATAAAAAGTACGGTACTGTTGTTGATGATCCATTTAGAGGCTTTGCAACACCGTGGCCATGTAGGCCGGTGCAATTGGGTGTGTGGAGTCTGTCTGTTAGCCTGTGTCATTGTACTGTGTGTTTAATCAAGGTCAGGATTTGGATAGGAGGTGGCCTTTGTCAAAATGTAGGTACTATCCCGGCATTTGCCTGAAACAGAAGTGGGGCACTAATGAAAACCACTTCTGTGATGTTTGAGATAGGAATCGATTCCACACCTTTACAATAAATTCTGCCTCATGAGATTGAGTGTACCCCGTTTCAGCTCTCAGACCAGAACTTAATTTCTTGGCAGAGACGAGAATCAAACCTGGATCACCACGGTGACAGACAAGAATGCTAGTCACTATGCTATGAGGTGAACCAAAGAGTACTGGAATTTAATCTGATTTTATTAATACCTTTGACGAGGCAAGATGAGGTTGTTTCTTTCCATTGACTGTCCTCATTTTTATCGGGGGACGTGGTGTTGCAATGGTCAAGCTGCTTGCCTCCTTTCCCAAGGCGGATCGGATTCGATTCCTGGTCAATGCATGGGAGATTTTCGAAGTGAAATATCACCTCCTGTGGTTCGGATTCCAAATAAAAGAAGTGGGGGTCCCGTGGCTTATGTAAGCTTCCACACCGGTCATAAGTAACTCTAAGTTGAGGTGAAGGATGCGGCAGAAACAATGACCAATTTTAAATAGCGCGCAATTGTTGGACACGACAGCGTTGAGTGTTGATGGTCATACCAGTCAGTGATGCCAACTCGTGGGATTTGTCCCAAATTGTGGGAAATGTAGACAAATATTTTTAGGAAAGAGATAAAGGGATTTTTTGTGTGCAAAAAGTGGGGTGAATTTGGGATATTTAGCCAATGTCTTATATCACCAGCTGAGAGACCGGGTGAGTTAGCCGTGGTCGTTACGGCATGACTGCTGGCAGTCGCTCATATCCGGGAGGCGAGGAGGTTCGAATCCCCCCGCCGCGCAACCTTGAAGTTGGTCTTCTGTGGTTTCCCATCTTCCTTCCAGGCAAATGCCGGGGTTGGTCCCTAATTATAGGCCACGCCGCTACCTTCCAAATCCTTGTCCTTACATTCAAACTTCCTCCCCAGACAACACTCCACACGCGACGGTACGTGTAGCTCACCCATTGGGCGTCCGCCTCGAAGCAGCTACAAAACACTGGCGAGCCGAACATGTCCTCGGACACTCCTGGCACTAAAAGCCATACGCTAAAAGAAAAGAAAAAACAGCTGAGATGACATTATCCATAAAAGCTTCGTTTGCACAGCAAACGTGCACAATAGGTACGATTCATACATGCCGACAGAATAAAAATAAACCTTTCACGGAAGTACAGTATTACATTACAATCGTAAACTCCTCGTGTGCGGTAACAGACAGGTTTGTGTGTTTTTGGGGATTAAAACTTATGTTTTGTGTTTCTGTGAAATCTTCATTTTTAAAAAGATTCAATGGCTTCGGGGCTTTACAGTGAAAGATAAACATCTCAATCTTTAAATGAATAAATACGTGTATTAAGTGAATGTTTCAGTGTATGATAATGATAGTTTACAAGGCTTGTTTTGTGTTTGGTTAAAATCAATTTTAGCGCATATGGTACTGCAATAAGAAACACATTATCGAGACTCTAGAGCAGGGCCATCCAGTCATTGCGCTCGGAGAGCGCGGCTGCGCTCGGGGAGCACTGGGCAGTCAGACTAGCGCTCCTTCCCCTACCATCACTACACTGTGGCAGCGAGGAGATATGAAACAAACGGACGGTGTTCGGTCCGCGCTGACTAGATACGTACGTACAGTCGTGCAGCCGATGCCCCTTGTGGGATTGTTGACATATTGATAGGGCTGTTTTGCCATAAAAGATATACCGCATATACAAATCGAATGGCACTCCGATATAGGGAATGTGCAGGAAACGAACACAATTGTTAAGTAAAGAATATTGTGATTTATTCCAAACTGAAATGTGAACATATTAGAGAGGATAATTCAACAACTTTTTACCAATATGGACAGATAGTACAGACCTTGAGTAACTTTTGATCAGTCGTTTTTACGAGTTTTAGTTTTGGAGGAAACAATCTTCTCCAAATAGGGTACAATATTTTTGGACACAGCTATTCGTAAACAATTGCGCAAGTTTCTATCGCTCATCATTGCACGATGTTTACTTTTGGTAAGCTTAAGCACAGAAAAGAGACGCTCACAAATGCACGTTGAACCAAACATTGCTCTCTTCGGCGAAGCGGGCAGACCACGCCAAGCTCCTCCCACCACTACCTTCCACCAAAGCGCTCGGAGCACTGGCTTAGAGCGCGGCCGGAGCGCTAGCGCTCGGGGGGCACTGTGTGGATGGCCCTGCTCTAGAGCACATTCTTTATTCATTATACACCTGCTTTGAACAAAATAAATTTTTACATGGGATATTTCCTAGTGAAAAGGGACATTCTAAATGGCAAGTTGGAATTTTCAGGTTTGAGAGGTTGGCAACTCTGATACCTGTGAGTCGTGCGGTTCAAAGCAGTTCCAGTCAGTATGGGGCGTTGGTCACACGAACATCATGCTTTGTAATTGGAGCATTCTTGAAAAATGGTGTTAGTGTCACACGAACGCAGCGTTCGTTTCGACAACATTTTGGTTTTGGTCGAAATGATAAGGTTCCATCCCGGAAGACAATTACGAGATGGGTCCGGCAGTTTAGAACAACAGCATCTGTAAGAAACAAGACGCCCCCTGGCAGACATCGTACGGTTCGCACCCCGGACAACATTGATAGAGTAACAGCTGCTATCGAGAGAAGTCCAACACGATCTGTTCGTCGGCATTCACAAGCCCTAAACATCTCGGACAGAGGTGTACGACGGACGTTGCATCTGGATATGAAGTTCCATCCTTACAAACAACAAGTGGCGCAAAAATTATTGCCCAGAGATCTGCAGGCACGTGAAACATTTTGTACACAGCTTCTGGAGATGATGAACACTCAACCTGGTTTCATCAACAACCTCATGATATCAGATTAAGCCCATTTTCATTTATCGGGCTAAGGGAATAAGCAAAACTTTAGGTACTGGGCGCCAGTGGCATACGCAGGATTTCCTTCTAGGGTCGAGAGAGAGAGAGAGAGAGAGAGGGGGGGGGGGAGTTCATTAATATAATAGGGTAATTGTGGACATTATTAACCCTTTATGGGGCGCAATATTATATTAAATATATTTTATTAGTATTTATTTAAATTTCATTAAAAATATTTATGAAAACTTAACACAGTCCGACCGGCCATTCTATCTGGTCGATTTCCTTCATTCATTTTTAAATGAAAGGGGTTCATGCACAGATTTGTTATCAAGTATTACAAATCACTTAACTTCCGCCTTCCACAAATTATTTGATTTTTTCAACTTTTTCCAACTTTTTATCTCATTGGAGCAATTATATCTTTAGTTCTAACTTACGTACGCAGGTCGTTTTGGTCTAAGAACACTCAGTGACTGAAATCGGCAAATTCTGAGGAAAGTTATGAGTGGACATTCGATATTACATCACATGTTTTCAACATTTTGTCTCATTGTAGCAATAATATCTTTGGTTCTAATTGGGTTATACAGTTCGTTTTGGTCTAAAAGCACTCACTGGATCAAGGTCTATCTTTTGAAGTAATAAATATTTAAATTGGTTGGTTCTGAGGAATGTTATGAGTGCCGAAGGAAATATTAGACATATTTTTGAAATCTTAACCAAGTCCGTCCGGCCATTCTATCCGGTCGATTTCCTTCATTCTTTTTTTAAATGAAAGGTATTCAAGCACAGATTTGTTATCAAGTATTACAAATCACTTAAATACCGCCTTCCTCAAAATATTTGATTTCATGAACTTTTTCAACTTTTTTTTCTTATTGACGCAATCATATCTTTGGTTTTAATTGTGGTACGCAGGTCGTTTTAGCCTAAGAAAACTCGGTGGATCACGCTCTTTCACTCGAGCTCTTAACTATTCAAAATGGCTGATTCTGAGGAAAGTTATAAGTGGACATTTATTATTACTTCTAATTATTCATTTTCATAGGCCGAAAAATGAACATTGCCTTGAAATCAATTGGGTAGTTTCAGATCTACTTCCAGGAACTTCTAGATTTTACACGAGTGTGAATACATTGGTAAGTGAAGAAGAAAGTTGTAGTTTTGCATTTTCCCACTGAATTTTTGAAGAGGCTTGAGATGAGTGGTCTACCTCCCCATGTGTTGACTTTGAAAAAAGGGGCTATTGTAATGTTCCTTAGGAGTTTCAATGCAACTAAGACATTACTGAACGGGACTAGGCCAATAGTAAGAAAAATGCACGACAATATCATAGATTTCTAAGTTCTAACTGGTGTGAATAGTGGGGAGCGAATACTGCTACTTCGCGTAGATTTGTCACCATCTGACACTACAATGACGGCAATTTCCTATTACACTAGCGTTTTGTATTACAATCAACAAAGCGCATTGTCAAACGCTTCATCGAGTTGGAATCTACTCGCCTGATCCTGTTTTAGGCCATGGAAAGTTGTATGTTGCCTTATCCCGAGGAAAATCATTTAGAGATGTAAAAGTAGAAATTAAAGCTAAGGGTCGACGCACAGCGAACATTGTCTGGAAGGAAGTAATGTGAAATAAATGTTATAAATTATTACATAATGTCGTAATTTTTTATTCCAATACTGAAAAATTATGCTGCGGAGCATATTTACTTTATTTCTAAATTTATCATATTTTATCATTTCAAATGATCTTGTCGACTTCATCGTTTTGCTTTGGTCTACCGTTATGCGTTACGGTTACGGCGTGTATGACGTCATCATGTTGTTCAGTGCATATGCACCGAGTCTGAGTTTACTCCTGGGGTCTGGCGTTATGCGATATGGAGACGGCGAGTGCGTGACGTCATGCAGCAGAGTCCACCTCCCGCTCTCCATTCCCCGCGCGGGAAGCCTAAGTTAATGCGTAATGGAGCCTGTTGAAAGAGTCCTGAGCCTTTCTAACATGTGTAGCATTTGTAGCATGCGTCATTTGAAATGATATAAAGTCTAGTCTCTCAGACTGACTGAATCTTTTTTTTTATATTAATTGTTTTATTTAAAAAATATCCAACACCATAGGTCAAGGTGATAAATAACTTATATTTATAATTCTTCTTTTTAATGCAGCCAATGGCCATGTACTTTTATTTTCAGGACGGATCTGGGAAGGGATATTGGAAGGAAATCGGTCTTGGACCTATAGAAAGGAACCATCCCAGCATTTGCCTGGTGGTGAAAATGGGGAAACCACGAAAACAATTTTCAGGACGGCCGAGGTGGGATTCTAACCCACGCTCTGGCCCGAGGTAGCACGTTAGTGCTCTCGGCCACCGCGGCCGGTTATCGGGCGAAGTGAATAAAGCAAAACTTTAGGTACTGGGCGCCAGTGGCATACTTAGCCTATATTTGCTTTCCAGAAATATTAAAACTTTCAAAACAAAATTCGTGGATATGGGTGAATGATTCAACCATCGGCATCTTTGACAATATAAATTCTCCTTAATATACTGACCACTAACCTAGAAAGTGTTAATGGGGCCGATGTCCTTGCTGTTCCGCCTCTTAAAACGATAGTCATCATCATAATTAAAATTATTTTTCGATTAATATTCATAAAAAAACGATAATTAAATAACCGTTCTCTTTGCATGAAAACTGTTTTAGGCCTCATTATTTTCTCGATACAATACAAATATAAAAATATATGTAAAAACATGGAAACCAGTAACTAAATATTAAAACGTAAACGATGCAGTGGTATCATCATGACCATAGTTACGTGGTTGCTTAAAATATTGATATTATGTGAGAGAAAAATGATGTTTTGCTCTCCGTGTTTCTACTGCTATCACTATTGACTCTCAAAAGCTGCCTCTCTGGATGACTTTATCTGTATCATTAATAGGAATAAATTGCATAAACTCCTCATGTACTCAATTATAACGAAACGGCCACACAATTAAAGCAACCCGAAGCGACGTAAAAATGGTTACCGATCTCGCTGCGAGTCGAGTGCAGGACATATACCAAGTGAGGAACGTGATCAGGTGATCACATTTAAAATATATACAGGAGTAAAAAGCCTCAATAGCGGTAGCGTAAAACAGGTGAT
The DNA here is from genome assembly GCA_946902985.2 of Meconema thalassinum. Taxonomy (NCBI): domain Eukaryota; kingdom Metazoa; phylum Arthropoda; class Insecta; order Orthoptera; family Tettigoniidae; genus Meconema; species Meconema thalassinum. The sequence continues at coordinate 1,194,831,186 of OX336389.2, forward strand.
ATTTTGGAAAATATAAAGATTCAAGTAAAGAAATGTGTCTGGGGGGGATTAAACCCTCCCCCCCCCCCCCCCATCGGTACGCCACTGCTGGGCGCATAACAATCCTAAGCTGATTCACGAACGACCACTTCATAGCGCAAAAGTGACTGTGTGGAGTGGCAATTCTGTACTGGGTCTTATTGGTCCGTATTTCTTTGAGAATGACTCAGATGACAGTGTTACTGTAACATCACATCGATAAGTTATGTTATGTGCAACTGTTCGTACAACAGGAAATGCGCCGTATAAATATCCATATGCCGTGCAACCGGGAAGGTGCAACCGCCCACATAGCTAGAGTCCATGACAGTCTTGCGCAGAATGTTTCCTGAGCATCTTGTTTCCCGCTTTCGTGACGTCAACTGGCCAGCCCGTTCACCGGATTTATCGGCTTGTGATTACATTCTGTGGGGATTCGTCAAATCCAAGGTGTATGCTAACAAGCCAGCAACTATTCAGGACTCGAAAAACACCATTCACGCCGAAATCGAGGCCATTACAGACGACACTCTTCAAAACGTAATCACGAATCTGCTCGCTCGTGCAGAAGATTGCATTGCGAACAATGGTGGACACCTGAAGGACATAATTTATAAAAAGTGACATGTGTCAACAATTTTAAGAAGTGTTCTTTCGAACAGTGTTCATTTATAATGTATAGTTGTATTTGTTAATGCTAAAATAAAATGTGTAAAATGGGTCATTGTTTCTGCCGCATCCTGTATAAACGATAAGCTTGTTTTTCCGCTCACCAGAAGGAAGGGAGAGGAGAAATGGATGAGAAAACATTGATATAAGATGTGATAGGACTTAGAAGCCACGCCCCCTCACACAGTCAACAATGGTTATTTTCGTAATATCGAGCTCTAAACATGACTCCCACTGGCTGCCCCTCCCCTGCGCTCGTGTGCTACGCCACATTACTCACTCCGCTCTCGTTGATAGGCAGTCTAGAGTCTAGACACCACTGATACGTAAACAGAAAGTAACCTTGTTGTTGTTGTTGATTTATTTAGGCTCGTGTTGTGCGTGTGGAATCTGTGTATATTTGCTAATGGGATTAGCGTTGAATAGTACACGGCCTTAGCCTTAATTTAGTTACTACCATCCCGGCATTTGTCTGAAGTGGAAACATTGAGATTCCTGTCCCAACGCCTGGGTTTGGTTCCAGGTTCTGCAAGGAAATTTTACTTTCCTGTGAGCTTGTTTATTAATTCGTTTTAGGACATTTTGGCCATTAGCTCCGTGGGCTAGGGTGTGTGTTCAATTTGTCTGATAACCTGTGCTTTTGCGGTGACAGTACTGTAGTAGTGTGAATAACTATAATCGTGACGGGCATGTGGTAGGTGCTATTAGGTAATCGTCCGGTATTTAGCTGGAGGGAGTGAAGAAAACCCCGGCAAAAATCATAGTCACGATAGCCGGTGGGATTCCAACTTCCAATCTCCAGAATTGCTGCAGCTCCCCATTGCGGTCATCATGAGTGGGTTAACTTGCATGGCTACACAATGGGGTCGCAGAAGTTGTTTTTCTTTGCATTACACCAGGCACATTCCAGGATAGTATATAATGCAGAACGTTTCTCTTGTAGGGAGGTACTATGTCAGGACTTGAGATGATGATGACGATGATAATGATAATTTTGTTCTAAGGGGACTAATAGGGTGAAGAAATTTGATCTGAAAACGTTAGAAAGTCAGGAAATAAAAAATGCATTTGTTTTAGAACTAAGAAATAGATTTGAAGTATTACAAACAAGTGAGATGGACCATGATAACAGCGGAGAAAATGTAGAGACGATAGAGAAGGAATGGGAGAGGGTTATGACTGCAGTGAAAATGTCCTTGGCTATAGAGAGAAAAATCAAAAGGACTGGATGTCTTTGGACACTTGGGAAAAAATTAAAGCAAGGAGAACCAAAAAAGAAGAACTTAATGAGGCAAAAACAAGGAATCGCAAACAGCTAGTGCAACAGGAGTATGAAGTCCTCAACAAAGAAGTGAAATGGAGTGCCAGAGGTGATAAACGCAAATGGATAGATCAGCAAGCAAGAATAGCAAAAGAGGCAGCAACAAGAGGGGATTTTAAACAACTGTACGAAACTACAAGGTTATTATCGAAAAGACAAATTAAGAAAAATGTGCCTGTGAATGATAAGAGTGGCAGATTAATAACTGGTAAGGAGGAACAAATTAAGCGGTGGAAGCAACATTTTCAAGAGATATTTGGCAAGAAAGGCAACAAACATGAAGGAAGGAAAGTAGGGGGGTAAGGCGGTTTCTAACTCCCCCCACCACCTCTCCCTCTGACGTCACATACTAACCCGCAATACATTCAGGGGCAAAGCCAATATCTCGTCAACCCATGGTCCGATTTTGACAAATGAGGTGTCGTTGGACTCGGGCTAACGCCCTCTTTACAACGGACTACTCATTTCAACCCCTAAATAAAACCTACCCCTACTAGGGGGTGAAATGGTAATTTTTTAGTGAAAGTCTCTTTCCAAATGTGACATGTATAAGCTGCGCTGCTAAAATGAACTTAAACGTGGTTGCTCATATAGTGCATGCGTTTTTCTGGCTGCCGCTATGGATGAACATTTTTGTTTTTGTTTTTTACGCATGCGCACTGGGGATTTTTGTAAGAGGGCGAGCTCTTTGAAAAAAATGATTGATAAGAAGAGGTTTTGGTGGTGAGGAGAGAATCAGATAGTCGCCTACTTTCCTACGAAGTTTGCCGATATGTCTCAAACGCAAGGTCGGATTTGGACGTGTGACGTGTCAAATCGCTTGTCTCGAAGCCCTATACATGTTATTAATAGGTTAGAGTTTTGAGAATGAGGGAAACAGGCTTTTTTGGGGTAAAACCATGATTTTAGACTTTTTCTGATATTTCACGAATGCATGGTCGGATTTGGTCCTATGACGTGTCAAATGGCTTGTCTCGAAACCCTGTGTATTTTGGTAATAGGTTAAAGTTTTTGAGAATGAGGGAAACAGAATTTTTTGTTGTAAAACCGTGATTTTGAACTTTTTGCTATATCTCGCGAACCAATCATGCTAGAGGCATGAACGAGGGGTCCAAGAACTCGGGCTGACGTCCTCTTTGCTATGGACTACACGTTATATTTTAAAAAAAATTGGAAACGCGATTTTGGGGTAAACACGTGTTTTTTGTGATTTTTGCCGATATCTCACGAACCAATAACGCTAGAGACGTGTACGAGGTGTCCTAGGACTCGGGCTAACGCCCCCTTTCAAATGTGGTAGATATTTTTTCCAAAAAAAAAATTCACAAAGGGCCTAACGCCATACATGTTGAGAAAAAAATTCTTTACTGTTACCTGTTTATAATGTTTATGAAGCGTGGTGGTTGAGAGAGACGATACGGCTGGGTGTGTGTGTTTCAACGAACCTGTCGCTGACCACGGTGGCTGTGTTCAATAGATCAATCGCTATTTCGACGGGTCGGTTTATGACAGAGCGAGGGTGCGGTTTTTTTTCACACTTTTTACCTTTAACGTGTAAACGGTGATGAGAACTGGGTTCTATGTTGGTCGAAGCGAGTACAGAAAAACAAACTTACAGGAGGTGAAGGTCATTTGAGATTATTGGAAGGCGTTGATCTGATTTGACAACAGGTGCAATGGAAAAATGATCATCGTGGTGGCAGGGAAGTGCGAAAGGCGTGCACACATGTGTGAAACCAGATGTAGGCTAAACCAGTGACATCCTGTCTTGCTTCGTACGTGACAAAATGCAAGTTGACGTGAAATTTGATCTACCGCAGGTGTTCGCTTGGGACGTTATCTATCTACATGCGCGATAACTGTTAACAAGTTACATTCTGTTTTGCTGCGTACGTGACAAAATGCAAGTTCAGGTGAAATTTGATCCGGCACAGGTGTTCGCTTGGGTGTTATCTGTCCACGTGCACGATAAGAGAATGTTCAAAGCGTGGGAATCGCTGAATCAGTAAAAAGTATGATGCAACTTGTGGGAATGATGTCACAACCAATAGATAGGCAAGAGCTGCAAACAGCAGTGGTGGGAGGTGAAGGGAGGGAGAGGGGAGGGGGTGATGTATGAGAGAACACAGGAGGAAAGGGAAAGACAAACATGTATGAACATGCATGAAGCGCGGAGCGCTGTACACATAGAGCTATAGGTGGTGTACAACATGTGTGAATAAATAAAAAGTACACAGGTTCACACAACATGTAATTTATTGATCCAAGAATTAAACGTAGAGTTAAACCCTAACCATTTGACGTAGAGTTTATTTCCTTTTTGTTTCAACACTTTTTCCACAAGGTAATGCTGAGGAAATGCTGTTTTCTGAAGTTCATGGAGATAAAATCTACCTTTTATGGGTTGATGGTTGAGGTCCTCGAGTAAATAGGTGACTGGACTGTCCAAGTAGACTCGACGAATTCGAAATAGTTCAGTCCCCCACTGAGGCGTGTAGCCCTTATTGAAGGCAGACTTAAATTTGCTCACACGAACAAAATCCCCAATGTTCAGTCGGTGACGTTTAGGATCGGCTGTTTTTATGGGGTTAAACAGTTTATCCAATCGCTGAATATTTTTAGTTACGAGACGTGGCTTGGTCCCAATCGTTCTATGGTTGGTGTCATTGTAACGTGACACTAGCTCAGGTAACATGTCCAACCAGCGATAACTGCCCTGAGCGGTAAACGCTTTCCACATATGGGTTTTCAATGTTCGATTGAACCGCTCGACCACACTGGCTTTGAGATTGCTGTACGTGGTGTAATGGTGAATATCCTTAGATTTGAGAAAACTGGAGAAATCCTTGTTGAAAAATTCTTTCCCCTGGTCAGTTTGTAGCAACTGAGGTTGACGTTGGGAGTGTTGAATAATATGTTGAAAGGCCTTGGTAACTAGTAGACCAGACTTGCGACGCACAGGTTCAACAAAGGCCATTTTGGAATAGACATCAATGACGGTCAACATATAGCGTACACCATCGTTAACGCCAGCATAGGGTATCATTTCAACCAAGTCAGCCTGCCAAAGTTCATCCACACCTCGTGAAATCACCTTGAGTCGCGGATAGTGACGCCTAGCTGGGCGATGCAACTCGTGAGCAATACCCATTTTAATGGGTGAGGGCTTAAACAATAATTTTGGCATTTCGAAGTTCTTGTTCAATTTCTTGAATTTCCCAATCGTGACCGGTATGGCCAGCTTGACGTGAGGCATGCAACAACTGTAGCCGCTGGACGAGCTTATTGGGATTATGCCAGTAGGTAACATCCACAAGGGGTTTTAATGGTTTAAATGTCACTCCCGAAGCGGATGCTTTACGACGAGTACTTTGACTGGTGGGAAACATTTTTGCAATGATGGTTTTATATTTTTGAGATATATTGGCATTCACTTGTTGCGTGGGATCATACTGTCTTTTGTGGGCATGGGTATCCAATAAAATGGATTTATATTTGTCAAGATCCTCTGACGTATAATCATGGGAAGAGGGGGTCCGAGAAAAGAGCAGCTTTAACAGTCCTGGCGTTAATTTATAGTTGATGTTTTTAATGACAGCTTTAGTACGAGCAAATTTAATGGATGAATCGCCAATTTTAAAACTATCATCCTCATAGCGAACACCATACGTGGTATCTGTGTTTCCAATAAATAGATCGGTGAAATAGGGTTCCAATGTTGATCCATAATATTTTATTAAAATGGTTTTCAGTTGAGCTTTATGTTGAGGGGTGGCCAAGAGTTGTGAAAACGGAGACGCCCTGGAAGGGCAAGGTGTTTCGACCATGGCCAAGGATTTCTTTTTTCTCAAAAACTCTGCAAGGGGTGCGGCCTTTTTTTGAGGCGTAAACACTTGTTCCTCCTCATCCTCAACTTCACTAACACTAGTCAAATCTTCCTGTTCCTCTTCCTCTTCCGCAGGGTCCTCGTGCAGCGTCTGCGTGGCTTGTGAAACGGTGGGTAGCGTTTCAGATGGCTTGAAAGAGGGTTTCAACATGGCTTTTAGCGGAGGTGCTAAATGTTGTTGAATAAACAAAGCATGATTGGCACGTGATTGTTTCAATTGACGAAACTTTTGGCGAATAGTATTTTTTGCTCTAATAATATGCTTTTTTAATTGACTCTCTGCTAACGCCATGGTGTCTTGGCAAATGACTTGCCGGGGAATGAGACAAGGCCTTAAATAGCAATAAAATGATCAAACCCTAAGCGATACCGTCCTTGGTTGAGTTCACTTTGTTTGTCAATCACTAAACAGGCATGACGTTGAGTGTTCCAGCACTTGGCACACAATTCTGTAAACATTTGAAAGGTCATATCCGGATTCACATGTTCATTATAAATGTGACGACTGTTCCTCTCGTCCTGACGAAATAAAACAATGACATTGGCATTGTCACGAATCAACTGTTTGGACATTTTAGAATACGTTTGCCCAAGATAGAAGCAATCGATATGTTTGTGTCGACCCATGCTGAAATAGCTTTGAATGATGCCTTGACGTTCAGTGGATACATCATCGAAAATCATGAGTGAATCAGGCTTTACCTCATCCGGTGAAATCACATTTTCTTGCATGGAAAATGTAAAATAACCCATATTCTCTTTTTGTAATCCAGACATGACTTGATCCAGAAACACGTAGAGGGGTTGGTAGAGAGATTTTGCAAAAATATAAATATTTTGAAAACGCAGACCATTGGGCGCTGTAATGAGCGTTAGCAAAAGATTAGTCTTTCCACAGCCGGAAGGCCCCACAATGATGCAGCGAATGAAAGATGGAAACAGTGAACCATGGCGTTGTTCACGTGATGTGGGACAGAGATGGGAAACCATGTCCCCCACGGGGAATGACTCTTGCTGCTTAATAATCTTCATGTCAACTAAGGCTTAGACAGGCTAGCCGGCTGTCTATATACAGGACACCGAACCTTGTCATAGAAACAGTAGACTGCTACTACAGGTTGACGATGGATGTCTTTGGACGTGCGTTGATGGCCAAAGATAGGCCTGTCCTCATACATGATCCTAAACAGGAAACAGATCCTGCTAATAAACACTATGTGGATAGGTCAGTAGTGCCACGCACAAAACAGGGAGATTATGACTTTAAGGGAAAGCGGTTAACCCATGTAAAACATCCTCAAGTGTCTACAGACGTTACTACGAAAAAGTATGTGGATAACAAAGTGTATGAGTTTTATGACAAAGTGCCCCAGCTTATGGTGAATGGCTATAGCGCTAATCACCATCGGATTATTCACGTGGAAGACCCACAAGACGAAGACGATGTTTGTACCAAGCGTTACGTGACCCATGAAATGAAAAGGCTTTATAAATTTATCCCATCTGTGTTTTTAGTGTATCTGACAAATGAAAAACCTGTGAATGACAGAAACCATTTACCGCTAGTCCATGATCAGCACTTGACCTATGTGCTTGCTTCGGGTTTAAGCCACTATCGATTACACTATGATGGAACCATTCACATCAAATATGCCATACCTGATGAGAACCATTTACAAATAAAGATAAATGGTCATAGGATGTTGGTCCATGACCATGAAATGGTCAATGCAGGTGACGAATTATCCTTTTATCTCATGTTGACATGGGATGAAAAGCAAGCGGGGAAAACCATAAACGATTTCCCACTTTATGTGGAATTGGAATATACAGCCATGAAATAACCATCTGACGTTAGTTGTGATTTAAACTTTCGTGTGAAAGGTTGTTGGTCATTATCATCATGGTGAAACAAAGGTATGCAGTGAGAAAGACTAAAAAAAGGACTTTGTCCTTGGCAAAGCCAGGGCTTACAACATTCGAGGACAAGCCCTTGCGAAAGAAAAAAAGAAAAAATAATGTATTGACCATAAGGAAAGCCCTTCGAGCAGCACAGAGACAGGTTATTCCAAAACGTCGGCGACAGGTTTCAAACCAAGGGCGAGTGATTCCCGTTCCCAAACGAGCGGGATTTTTACCTGCATTATTTGCTGGTTTGGCTGCTCTGGGCTCACTTTTGGGCGGTGCCAGTGCAGTGGCGAAAACCATTAAAGCCGCGCAGCAGGGCAAGCAACAACTCAAAGAAAGTCAGCGACACAATGAAACGATGGAAGCGATTGCCATGGGGGCTAGAAATGCCAATTTAAAGCCAGCCTTTTATCAACAAGGATTTGGGATTTCACCATTTCGAAATATTAAAAAAAAAAAAAATTAACCTCAGCCATAGCGAGACATGCCCTGACGCATCAACAAGTGGAAAGCTATGCTAAACAACTAAAGCTTTCTCATTTTCGAGGTGTGTTTATGCGCAACCAATTACCCCCACGACCCTGGAAACAGGAATGTGCTGTTGTCAATTTGGATGATCACCGAGGACCAGGAACGCATTATGTAGCTTATGTCAAAGAGGGATCCACGGTATGGTACTTTGACAGTTTTGGGAATTTGCCCCCGCCCATGGAACTAGTGACCTATTTTGGAAACAGGATCAAGATATATTATAATGTGAAACGTGAGCAAACGTTTAACAGCCAACAGTGTGGACGTTTGTGTTTAATTTTTTTATATAAGACGCAGCATAAGCAAAAACGCCACCAGTATGTCAGCAGAAAGTAAAACGTTTACAGTGCATGGACGTGGACCTGAAGTCAGCCTAGACTTCTACCCGCCTATCGAATTGAGTGAAAAACCCTATGGTTTAGGACTTGTTTCTCTTGAAACATACAATCGAATATACAACATACGTGAAAATGTGAACAACAAGTTTTACTATGATGATTCTGTGCTCACCTTGAACTCTGGTGGATACACGATCGATGATATTTATGAACACATTTATGTGGTGTTGATCAATCAATATGGTTTAAAGTCATTTCTTGACGGAACGCACAAGTTTGAACTTGTAGGCAATACTAACACTCATCGCTGCAGTATTTTCTCCTCATTCAACATTGACTTTAAAACACACCCCGATTCCATTGGTCCATTACTAGGATTTAAACCACGTGTGTTGGAGCCCAACAAAAAACATGAATCAGACCATGAAGTGAAATTCATTGAGGACCATCATGTGTCGGTGACGTGTAATATTATTAGCCAAGTGTACACCAATCAAGAACCATCGCATTCACTTTATGACTTTATTGTGACATCGCCCAATGGCTATATTATTCGTGAAAACCCTCCAGTGGTGCTTTTTCATGCTGTGGCTGTTGATAGTATTAGTAATATAACATTAAGACTGATCAATAGAGATCAACAACTCATTGATCTAGATTCCACCACACCAGTGACTTACAAGTTGGTGCTAAAGCCACTATGAAATTTGTGTATAAAGCAACAACACCGTCTAGGAATAGTGTTAGTTGTTTGCCACGTGAATACACGTTAACATCTCAAGGCAAGCAGATTTTACAGCATTTGGGTTACCACGTCAACCCTCATAATGAATTCTATCCTAGAGATAGCAAACCACATCGAGGAGCAACCAGGAGTGGTAAGAATTGATCTCCATTCCTATCAAGCTCAAACACCTGGACTCAATAACAATGATGAAATTCAATTTGTTATCAACAACCAAGATATTTACACCCTACCGCATGAAAGTGTTATTCAGATTGAAGGTCGGCTCACCAAAGCCGATGGCTCTACACCCACTACATCCAAGTTGGCCAACCATGGTTTGGCCTTTCTGTTTTCTGAAGTGCGGTATGTCATTAACGATATCGTGGTGGATAGCACTCGAAATGTGGGCATTTCCAGTGTCATGAAACTATACCCCTCTTATAGTGAGGAAGAAGGTAAAACACTTTGCATGGCAGGTTGGTGTCCTGACTCGACCAATGACTGGATGGTACACACCGATGGGACCTTTACTGGATATTTACCTCTTAAACTGGTTCTAGGCTTTGCCGAAGATCACCAACGCATTGTGGTTAACGCAAGGCAAGTGCTTTACCTAGTGAGAGACAGGAGTGATAATAATGCACTCAAGGGAGCCGACAATGCCCCCATCGATTCAAAAATTCAACTACAACGCTTGCTATGGAAAGTCCCCCATGTGACCCTCGAAGATAGCAAAAAACTGGACATACTCAAAATGGTAAAGAGAGATATGCCTCTACCCATGGAATTTAGAAGCTGGGCACTCCATGAGTATCCGCTATTGCCCACCACCAACACACACAGTTGGTCTGTAAAAACAGCTCGCTATACAGAGAGACCTCTCTACCTGATTGTGGGTTTTCAAACGAATCGCAAGTATCAACAAACCAAAGATGCCACGCAATTTGATCACCTGCAATTGAGAAATGCACGTCTTTTCCTCAACGGAGCTGTGTTTCCCTATGAAGGACTGGATTTGGATTTTTCAAAAAATAAGTTTGGCCCCCTGTACGACTTGTTTTCTAAATTTCGATGGTCGTATTATCAAAAAGAGAACGGCCCCATGCTACTACCCCAAGCGTTTAAGGCAAGAGCACCACTGATTGTTTTTGACTGTTCATACCTGGAAGAGTCTGTCAAGCCATCCAATATCGACATTCGACTAGATTTTGAAACGCATGACAATGTACCAGCCAATACGACGGCCTACTGTTTGATTATTCACCACAAACAAGTCAACTATTATCCACTGTCCAACCAAGTGACGAGTGTATAAATAACAGGTCATCCCACGTCAAGCCGCTCAGTCATGTCTTGCTTTAAAGCCTCAAGAGACGTTACATCCATGAATTTAAACTCTGAGGAACAACGTTTCAAGACTTTTGCCACATGGCCAGTGCCTTTCATAAACCCTCAAGACTTGGCGGCCGCTGGATTCTACTATTTAAAAACAAGAGATGAAGTGAAATGTGCCTTTTGTCCCATCATTATAGACCAATGGCAGGAGGGCGATGAACCCATGCAGGAACATCAGCGCTGGTCACCCACCTGCCCCTACCTGTGCAGAATGAAAGTGGGAAATATACCCTGTCATTCAAGCTATCCCTCACTTGTGTCTCTGGGTGATGAAAAAAATACAAGTTATGATACATGTGGGCCGTATGGTATCCATGGTGCTTCGGTGAGCAGCTCACCATCAAAAACGTCTAGTTTAGAGACATTGGGACATCATCGGTGTTATGGACGTTACAAACACAAGAGACTATATTGTTGTATCAGTTGCTATCGTCCTTATCCCAAAATGAGAAAAGCCTGTAAGACGTGTTATGATAATAAAATGATGTAATTCTTATTTTTGCATGTCCCTCTGTCCTACCCTAACCTTCTTTTTTGAAACTAGCATGGCAGGTAAGCCCATGCCATGATCACACGTGATCGTCAGTCAGTCGTCAGTTGAACTTGGTCCAGGCAAGCGTCAACATGTTGCGCACACTCATTGTGGATTGCCAAGGGTTTAAAATTGGTGACAACAAATTTATATTTAAACAAGTGGCCATGATCGATTGTACCACGTTTTGGATATCGCAAGCTACGCATTTGCTATTTAAACCACCCCATGCTTTTGATTTGTTGTGTGAAAAAGACCGTAAACAAACCCAGTGGATTGAAAATCATAGGCAACTAGACTGGAATCAGGGAACCATTTCCTATAAATATTTGGACGTGGTCATGAAAGCACACTTGTCCTCGGCCAATGTGGTATTTGTGAAAGGTAATGAAAAACGTCAATGGTTGCAACCATTTTTGGCGTCTTACTGCCAATGTATCGACCTCATGGAGTTGGGCTGCCCCTCCCTGCAAACGCTCATGGATACTTGTTCCTGTGGCAACATTACCCATACAGCCCTATCGCATGCGTGGCATCTCTTTCATTGGTTAACCACTCATGCCTGCTGGGAGTTGTTGAACAAAATTATAACTCAAGATTTACCTGTGAATGACGCCAGTGAGATTTCTACAAGCGACGTGTAAACATCTACAGCACGTGATACCATGGAGAAAGGCAATGCTACGGACAAAGCCATCGGCAAGTTCTTTGTGTGCAAAAAGAAACTAGACAGTTTTACCAAAGAGGAACTCTTGGCGCTGCCCAAGTCGTTCATTTATTATGTGGCCGCCAACGCAGTGAAAGAAATCTGGCAACATGTACCAAAATCATGGACTCAAGACCCTGTGTTGAGTGAATTGCAACCTTGTACGGATTACGATCACCATAAGCAAGTGGCCATGGCAAAAATACCGTCTATGCGTCAGTGTGCGACTTGCCAGCTAGTGAAACTGTATCACGGTCATAAAAGTCCATGTAAAGACTTTGTTGAATCATTCCACGAGTGTCATGGCGAGAAAAAGCAACAACAACAAACACAAACATCGTCCACAGAGGAGGAGGAAGACCAAACCTTTTTACCATCAATGGAAAAGGATATGCCAGACCTGTACTGGCAATGGCGTCATTGACAAAGTGATTCAATACTTACCTTTCGAAATCCATCTTCCAGGTTATCGTTTTTGCGGCCCTGGAACTCGTCTCGAAAAACGTTTACAACGTGGTGATGTACCCATTAATCTTTTGGATCAAGCATGCAAGGAACATGACCTTTCTTATCGACATAGTCATCCTGGTTTAAGACATGTGGCAGATAAATTGTTATTGAAGAAAGCTAAACAACGTTTCACATCCAGTGATGCCTCAGTGGGTGAAAGGATGGCAGCCCTAATTGTCATGAGTGCTATGAAAGGAAAGTTGATGATGCATGGACATAAACATTGAGGAGTGAGGAATTGGGATTTGTTTGTGTTCTATTTTTCTTTTGTCAATTCACTATGACTATGAAATAAAAACAAAGGTTTACCAGAGCACGATGTTTTGTTATTTTATTTTTAAGAAATCGTGATGTTGATGGCTGATTTCTCATTTTCACATTTCACACATTGCCATTTTGCTAATTTGCAATTTACAGTTTTTGAAAATGTTCGTTTCAAGTTTTATGATTATGATGAAATGGATTTTTCCAGTTTGTTGATGACACTTTTTAAACAATGTCTGTTTGAAGTTTTTTGAATTTTCAAATTTCACACATGGCCATTTCCAGTTTTTAAAAATGTCCGTTTTAAGTTTTGCGTTTTTGGTGATATGGAAACATGGAATTTCCATTTTGCTGTTTTCATATTTTTTCCATTTGGTGTATGTCGAAAGTTGAGATTTGACAATGATGTTGATGCGAGTGCTTGACCTTGATAATACTGCAATGTGTTGATGTGTGTTTGGAGAAACGTCGAGGTCTACGACTACTGCAGGTAAGACTGTTTTTACAAAAATAATGTCTATTGTCTGCCACATTTCAATGAAAAAACAAAACTATTGAAAACAAAATGAGTATATAAGTGACCATTTACCCCCTCCCCACCCACTCACCCTACCTCATCGTGTTTGCTCTGGTCAATCATACACACCAGTTTTCTCTCTCCACTCATACATTCACACCTGTCTTTGGGAACAAACACAACCACTTTATTTATTCCCAAAAGCACATTCTCGACATGCACACTCATCCCAAAAGAACTTTTTAGTTTATCATTTACATTAGGAAAAATAATTAAATACTAGTTATTAAAGTTACTAAAAATCTTACTTATTTCATATTTACAAAAAAATCAATTTTGTACAGCATTACAAGAATCACACTATTTACCAATCAAAAAATTTTAAAAAAATAAGGTTGCACACAACTTTTTTAAAGAGCAAAAGGTCCAAGTGGATTGCCACTATTTACAAAATCTATTATTTACAATGACAAGAAACCAATATTTACAAAATTCTAAATCTACAAGTTACATAAAGCCATGTCCCATAAACGATTAAACAGTGAAATCACACCTCCTCCTCGTTGCGATCATAACCCCAGGGCAGGCTAGTGAGCAGGTCATCAGCCCACACACGCTTGTTATCCATGGAGGCGAGGGTGCGTTTTCTCTGTTCCACAAGATACAGATGATGGTTGCTGGATTGTATCCTGCACTGTGTATGAGACATAGCTTTGCCCGTGCGTAAAACCGCTAGATAGTCACCAACACGTAGCGATTTTACCACTGCCCTACCTACACCTTTTGCTCTTTTGGCTTCCTTACAGTCGAGTGTGCGATAAGCATACATTTTTGAAGCCAAACCTACGAATTCCGTCATAATGGAATCACCGCATTCATCTTTTAAAACGCCCATTTCCTTTTTGTTCTTTATGGGCAGCTGAAACACGTTGTCAGCGCTATAGCAAGAGGTGTCGAACCAGTCACTATGTTGCCTCATGACGTCATAGGGGTTGCAGTGGCGAATGTGGTAAATGAATGAGTCCGTGTCCATATACAAAAGAGAGACGTCCTCAAAATGGCGTTTGGCAAACTCATAGTGGAATCGATACATGACCGATTTAGAAAAGTCTAAAATGACTTGACCCAAGTAAATGGGCTTATCCATGGTCACGCTGGTCTTACTCATTTCAATAGTAGCCAAATCCTCATCGATAATTTTGATCGATTTGAAATTTGGCTTGGCAATGTACCGCCGGGCACCCCACCGCCCCTCCCAGACATTCACCAATTTAATGTCACGGTATTTGCGGACATTCTCCATGGACTTGCCATAGATGCAGTTGTTCATTAATTTAAAAAAATTAATTTCAAACTGCTGTGTTGCCATTTGTCGGTGCTCTGTGTTGAGTCGCATGTATGGCTCAAGCCATGCTTTTTGAGCAAAAGAAATACCCCTGTGGATTTTCTTCAACACCAAGCCTTGGGCGAGGCATTGCACCAACATTTGGATATGTAGCACATACCGATTTTTGTTGTAAAGTGTGCCCATGAGTTTTTCAATTTTCACTTTACTGTCAGGGGGAACCATTTGCTCAAGGCAGAATGGGAAATCGGCATGTTCATCATACAGGGATGAGGGATATTCAATATCCACTTCTAGCACATATCCACGGCCTGTTTCTTGGCTAGCCTTGATCACATTAAATTCTGACACTTGTTTGTCTGTCAGCCAAGCAAACTTTCCATAGGGCAAAGGCTGACTCATGGCATAACCGTACAAATTATTCACGTCATAGTACATTAAGTACGATTCTGGTTTGTCTGGTGAATAATCAGGCATGTAGACATTGTTCGCTTCAGCATGGCGTTGGTTAAGCGACACAAAGCCGCCACGAATGCCCTTTTCAAAAAATAGAACCATGTCTACATCAGTGAGTAAATCCAATTCCACTTGAGTGTATTTCAAAGCAGCATCAAACGAGAGTCCAGGACTCGTATAATAGTGAGCCGGGTCAAGACCGTAAATGTGTTGACACAACTCACGGAATTTTTCAAACACATCAGTGAGCAGCAATACATCCAGTTTTAGGTAATGCAAAGCATATTCACTTAGCGTCTTCATGCCAAACACTCGCCAAACTTGACATGCATGTGCATAGTCTTCATCGGAAACGGTACTGCGTGTTAGTTTCGAGTAAAATTTCTCTTGTGGTGGGAGTTTTCTTTGCTTTAACACGTCCCAGCTATTGCAGAAATCATACGGGAATATACCTTTCCGAATGCACAATTGAAATTGCTCAGGATCATTAAAATGCATTCTAGTATTTTTTAATTCCTCCTCATTCAAGCCATTCACAAGGCTGTCTAGCGAGGATGTCATAAACTTAAAGGAATCCAAAAATCGAATGCTAAAGTTGCTCAACCTCCATGTCAGGGCTGTAAAACGCTCATGGTTTTGGGGGATAATGGTAAACGAGCCCTTGTTGACATGACCCAATTCACGAATCAAAAACTGAATGTCATAATTTGCCAGATTGTGGAAAAAGACACCGATGAAACGAGGAGCTGGAAAGTTCAAGTTACATTTACTATGCGCAGCTCCACGAAACTCCCCTGTAAAATGCGAGTGGTCTCTGACTTTTTCCTCTCCACTTAAAATAGGCTTTTCGCAGATATGGCATGTCATGGCATGCTCATACTGCTGCTGTTGTTCTGGAGATAGGCTCATGGGTACTGGGTGGTCCAGTAATTCCTGTACATGGTCGGCCAACTTGACAAGTTCATCCAAGAACCATTTGGCACAATCTGGCCCTTCGCGGTATTTGTAAACGGATTGTGTGGGGTCATGGGCACACACCACATTAAATCCTATGGCAAAGGGTTCATGTTTTTGAATGGGTGTGGTTGAGCTCATGGAGGGATCTGGTTCACATCCCGCCATGGGTGTAGTGAGAGCTTCGAAATCTGCATATACCACATAGGGAACAGTGTCACGTTTGTGAATGTCTTTAAACTTTAACACAGCCTTGTCCCCTTGTGGCAATATCAATCTCACCGCTTCCTGAGTAACACAATCTACCCTATGACGTTCCAAAAGCGTAGGGGTTTTAAAATATTGCAAGCAACGGTCACAAATATGTTTTGGACGCTTGTCCTTTGACATTTGACTGCTTAGCAATCTACTCAGGCTTTTAATGAGGCAATAGTGATTCACTTCTCCTACAGATAAATATAAAAGATGAATGTGGTGTCGTTTCGGTTCTTTTGTGGCATAAAGAGGACCCACAATCTCATCACCGTCAAGACCATACACCATGAACGAAAAGTCCTGGTTGTCTTGTTCAAACCTATGGATCTCGGTTAAGTCCATAGGGAACGATACTCGAGTTAAATTTAACGTTTGTTTCAATTCATCAAACTTGGTCTTGTACATTCCTGGTCGACAAGCATTATGTTGTGCTGGCTGCAAATACGCAGCCACAGCCCACAGAAAACATTCATCATCAAAATTTTCAATATTCACCACAGCCTTTTTCGAAGCTATGGCTGGTGGTGTTTTAATATAGCTAGACCCAGCATTCAACGGGTTGAATTGGCAAATGTTGATTTGTAGATGATGAATTTTGTCTAAGGCTAGACCACTCGGTCCTTGTTGCAGTTTATCAAATTTTGATAGCAAGACATTCACCACGTGGGTTTCATACCACTGTTCCAAATTATGGGCTATGAACAGCTCTTGCATTTTACTGCAAATATAAAATGTCTCTTTATGCTCTACGTTCTTCTTTTTATATATGAAATCGCACACCAGTTCTGTATTCACCTTTAAAGCCATATGCAACCTTTGCGCTGTACAAATTTCAATTTTAAAAATTTCAAAACAAGATTCTAAAAATTCTTTGGGAATCAAACTTTTTCTAACATTGACCACGCGGCCAGAGCACACACGCGATTTAAAACAACTGTTTAAGGGTTCCCAAGTTAGGCTATCGGTAGCAGTGGCAAAAGACATTATTTTGAAAGAACACTCTCACCTGAGTTTTCACCTGTAGACTGCTTGACAATGGTTCCACTCTAAAGCCACTTGGTTTTCAACTGTATTTGCTATAGCAATGAACCCTTTTTTTTCCAAATATCTAAAAAGAAATAAAATAAACCAGCATAAGTATATCCATTCCATATAGTTTATGCCTTTCATAAACAAAACAAAATCAAACAAGTTATATATTAAAAAGAAACAAATCTCACCTTGACGTGTAATGCTTTGCTATATTCCCGTCTCGTGGGCTAGTATGGAAATGGTTTTCTTTTCTGTCTTTCTCTCTTTCTTTAATATATTTCCCACAGACACACGACAGGTAGGCTATACACGTTATCTGCAAACAAATAAATAAATAAAATCATTAATTATCTAATCAATAAATAATTGCATGTATTTATATAAAATCGATAAATATATAAATGAATAAATATATACCTACCCCACAACAAGGTTAAGTATTTTCCACCAACACCAAAACTGATAAACAAGACCAAGGGTTTCATGCAACGCAGTGTGTTCAAAGGTAGTCACTTAAGTGAGCGTGGAAAAGATAACGACATGTCTTTATATATGCTACGTTGCATGTATAATCTTTTTTCCCACGCTTTGAACATTCTCTTATCATGCACGTGGACAGATAACACCCAAGCGAACACCTGTGCCGGATCAAATTTCACCTGAACTTGCATTTTGTCACGTAAGCAGCAAAACAGAATGTAACTTGTTAACAGTTATCGCGCATGTAGATAGATAACGTCCCAAGCGAACACCTGCGGTAGATCAAATTTCACGTCAACTTGCATTTTGTCACGTACGAAGCAAGACAGGATGTCACTGGTTTAGCCTACATCTGGTTTCACACATGTGTGCACGCCTTTCGCACTTCCCTGCCACCACGATGATCATTTTTCCATTGCACCTGTTGTCAAATCAGATCAACGCCTTCCAATAATCTCAAATGACCTTCACCTCCTGTAAGTTTGTTTTTCTGTACTCGCTTCGACCAACATAGAACCCAGTTCTCATCACCGTTTACACGTTAAAGGTAAAAAGTGTGAAAAAAACCGCACCCTCGCTCTGTCATAAACCGACCCGTCGAAATAGCGATTGATCTATTGAACACAGCCACCGTGGTCAGCGACAGGTTCGTTGAAACACACACACCCAGCCGTATCGTCTCTCTCAACCACCACGCTTCATAAACATTATAAACAGGTAACAGTAAAGAATTTTTTTCTCAACATGTATGGCGTTAAGCCCTTTGTGAATTTTTTTTTTGGAAAAAATATCTACCACATTTGAAAGGGGGCGTTAGCCCGAGTCCTAGGACACCTCGTACACGTCTCTAGCGTTATTGGTTCGTGAGATATCGGCAAAAATCACAAAAAACACGTGTTTACCCCAAAATCGCGTTTCCAATTTTTTTTAAAATATAACGTGTAGTCCATAGCAAAGAGGACGTCAGCCCGAGTCCTTGGACCCCTCGTTCATGCCTCTAGCATGATTGGTTCGCGAGATATAGCAAAAAGTTCAAAATCACGGTTTTACAACAAAAAATTCTGTTTCCCTCATTCTCAAAAACTTTAACCTATTACCAAAATACACAGGGTTTCGAGACAAGCCATTTGACACGTCATAGGACCAAATCCGACCATGCATTCGTGAAATATCAGAAAAAGTCTAAAATCATGGTTTTACCCCAAAAAAGCCTGTTTCCCTCATTCTCAAAACTCTAACCTATTAATAACATGTATAGGGCTTCGAGACAAGCGATTTGACACGTCACACGTCCAAATCCGACCTTGCGTTTGAGACATATCGGCAAACTTCGTAGGAAAGTAGGCGACTATCTGATTCTCTCCTCACCACCAAAACCTCTTCTTATCAATCATTTTTTTCAAAGAGCTCGCCCTCTTACAAAAATCCCCAGTGCGCATGCGTAAAAAACAAAAACAAAAATGTTCATCCATAGCGGCAGCCAGAAAAACGCATGCACTATATGAGCAACCACGTTTAAGTTCATTTTAGCAGCGCAGCTTATACATGTCACATTTGGAAAGAGACTTTCACTAAAAAATTACAATTTCACCCCCTAGTAGGGGTAGGTTTTATTTAGGGGTTGAAATGAGTAGTCCGTTGTAAAGAGGGCGTTAGCCCGAGTCCAACGACACCTCATTTGTCAAAATCGGACCATGGGTTGACGAGATATTGGCTTTGCCCCTGAATGTATTGCGGGTTAGTATGTGACGTCAGAGGGAGAGGTGGTGGGGGGAGTTAGAAACCGCCTTACCCCCCTACTAAGGAATGAAGCAGATCCAGATCAAATCATCAATTTGGCAGATTTTGAAGTTTCTAGAATATCAGACCAACACCCTTCAATCGAGGAAATAGAAATGCAATCAAACAGCAGGAGAGTGGAAAGGCAGCAGGAGTTGATAAAATCCCGCCAGAAATCCTGAAAGCAGATATTAACTTCATAGCAGAAATGATGTGGAAATTATTTAAGGAGGTATGGGAAAAAGAAAGGTTATCCGAGGATTGGAAGAGAGGACTGATGATTAAAATGCCAAAGAAAGGAGATGTTACCAAGTGCAAGAATTGGAGGGGGATTACGCTGATATCGGTGCCAAGCACGATACTTATGAGAATTTTATTAAGCCGAATAAAAGATCAAGTGGAAGCTAAGATTAGAAGAGAACAAGCAGGGTTTCATTCGAACAGATCATGCGTAGACCAGATCTGCACATTGAGAATCATCATAGAACAATGTATTACGTGGAATAATGCTTTTTATGCCACATTTGTTGATTTCGAGAGAGCCTTTGATTCAGTTACTAGGAAAAGCATGTGGATGGTGCTGCAGCAATATGGAATACCTAAGGAAATAATAAATATAATTAGAGAATCCTATCGACACTGTACAAGCCAAGTTTGTCATGAAGGAGAAGTAACAGAGCATTTTGAAATAGAAGCAGGAAGACAGGATTGTGTTATGTCACCTTTAATCTCTTTACTGGTAATAGATGTGACAATGAAGAGAACCATAGAAGGAAAAAGAAGGGGAATACAGTGGGATTTTATGGATAGATTAGAGGATTTGGTTTTTGCAGATGATGTGTGCTTGCTGTCTGAATCATATGAAGACGCCCAAACGAAGTTGGAAGATATGGTCAGAGAAGCCCAGGAGTTTGGACTAACAGTTAATAAGTCAAAGACCAAGACAATGCGGCTAACTGTGAAGAAAGGATACCCTATCAGGTTGGAAGACGAAGCCTTGGAAGATGTAGGAAGTTTTACTTACCTTGTAAGCGAAGTGACCATGACCGGAGGAGCTGATGATGATGTAGGGCAACGAATTAGAAAAGCAAATGGTGCCTTCATACAACTGTATCAGATTTGGAAAAGTAAAAATATAACTGCAAAGACAAAGTTAAAGATATTTAGAAGTAATGTCAAGGCAGTATTATTGTATGGGTCTGAGTCTTGGAAAGTTAGCAACCAAATTACCAGTCGAATACAGGTGTTTGTGTCGGTGTCTGAGAAGGATTTTGAATATATATTGGCCTGAGACAATCTCAAATGAGGAGCTGTTGCTTCGAACTTCAGAGGAACAGATTAAAATCCAAATAAAAAGAAGGAAAAGGAAGTGGATTGGCCACACACATAGAAAATCTGATAATGCCATTGAGAAGTAAGTCCTGGATAGGAATGCCCAGGGTAGCAGGAGAAGAGGAAGGCCCAAGCATTCGTGGAGGCGGACGGTAGAGGCAGAGGGGTGACAACAGGGAAAGACATGGAAAGAGGTGAAGAAGGATGTCAGCCAACAGACTGAGATGGCGCAGCTTCGTGGATGCCGTATGTTCCAATGGGAACGACAGGAAATAAGTCAAGTAAGGGGACTAACATCTAGTTTGGCTTGATATGATGATGATGACGACGATAATGATAATTGGTTTTCTAAGGGGACTAACATCTAGGTTGGCTTGAGAAGACGGTGCCTTGAAGTTCAAAGAAAAGTACTAAAATATTAATTGATGAGGTAAAGAAATTAATAGTCATCAACATGTTTCACAAATAAGTTCTATTTGCACCGTATTCTAACTATTTGGTTAGATTCCTGTTTAATTTTTGACGTGAAAGGTAACGTTGAGTGATTTGTAGTCCACGGAAGAAATAACGCCTCTGACTTTGGAACACGGGGCTACTATCGGATTTTTTACTATGGATACTCGAGTTCAGGCCTTAATTACAAACAAACCAACAGACATATTGAAAGATGTGTTATACCAATATTTCCCTTGTTTAATTCTGCGTTAGACTATATAAGCCAATTATTCTCAAGTTTATTATTTATTTTTTTATTTGTGGTTGTATGATGAATTGTCCGGGTTTTTGACGTCTTTTCTAGGAACCACTTACTTAAAACTATATACATAGAAAACTACTGGGCTGAGGGTAATGAAATTTGTATATGTTATAGGCACAAGTATTGGTAGTGTAAATTTCAAGTTTGATATTTTTTCAACTACCCAATAAGAAGTTCTTATACATTTTCTGAAGTAACGTTTTCTCAGCCCAGGATAAACGTACAGGAGGAAACTTGGTC
The DNA here is from genome assembly GCA_946902985.2 of Meconema thalassinum. Taxonomy (NCBI): domain Eukaryota; kingdom Metazoa; phylum Arthropoda; class Insecta; order Orthoptera; family Tettigoniidae; genus Meconema; species Meconema thalassinum. The sequence continues at coordinate 1,194,853,138 of OX336389.2, forward strand.
TCATTTTGAAGCTCTCATTCGTGATTATCGGAAACTACGACCACTGCAAACGTGCAGTGTTATGGCTAATTTATGCTATTAATGGGAGGTTTTGTGCGTTCTGGCTCGTTCGATTGAAAGCGGTCGGCTTGTGAAATCGGGTGCAGCGTTGCCGCGTTAAGTTGCAATAGTCGCGGCTCGCAACAAACGAACACCGCTTTAAGTTTACTTTCAACCTAGGATTTTCTTTCCTCGTACAAATTTCATTTCCATCACCTTTTCACATAAGAGCTTTGGACCTTCAATGGCACGTTTAAAATTGATTTGCTTCCTAATTTGGAAATGCCATACTACACAATTTTTACATGGACTATTTACATTATTTACATATCTTTACAATATTTAATTCAGTCAGTATTCTTCGTCTGAAGACTCGCTCTATTCCGATGAATCAGAACTGCTGTCATTCATGGTAATTATGACTGGTTCGAAATGACGGACATTTTCAAACAGTTCATCTTTCTCCCAGTAGTGGTCTTCAATTATTTTAGCGTGTTTAATACATTGTTTCCAGAGTTCAGGGGTAACGGTACGTAAGGCTTCTCGGCTTAAAACATTCATGTTTCCATACTTCTACCATTTTGTAATATGTTAGCCATATTTGTTTTTGCTATTTTTCCTTGAACGTAAGCCCAAATAAGTTCGATTAGATTGAGCTCGCAATGAGCCACCGGTAACCAAACAAGGTTTACATCCGGTCGAAGTCGTTTGGTTAGTTGTTCCAGCTTCTTCACTGGAGTTTGAAAATAACGCCTGGCAAGGACAATCAGCTCTAATTTTATCAGCTTCCTGTAATTGCCAACTCCGATATATTCTTTGATGTTATCCAGATTATGTCTGGTTTCAGCCACGACATGTTCGGGTTTTTAGTTGCAGGATCGACCAGAAACAAATGGCACTGATAACTAGCGCAAGTTCGCCCTCAGAAAATGGTGGTCTCGGAGGCATCTGGAAGTGATGTTATGTGGCCAATATCCAGTAAACAGGAAGACTGATAATAGCATGTGGACAAACCCAGGTCACACGCATTCCATTACACAACTGCCCGGGACGAGGGTACCTGGCAACGCTGCACTCAGATTCACCAACCCGCCCGCTTTTAATCGCACGAGCCAGAACGCACAAAACCTCCCATTAATATTACTCTTCATAAATTCGTCATCAGTCATCACACTGTACGTTTACAGTGGTCGTAGTTTCCGATAATCACGAATGAGAGCTTCAAAATGAGGCCAAGTTTCCTGCTGTACGTTTATCCTGGGCTGAGAAAACGTTACTTCAGAAAAAGTATAAGAACATTATATTGGGCAGTTGAAAAACATCTAACTTGAGATTTACACTACAAATACTTGTGCCTATAACATATAATACTTTCATTATCCTCGGCCAAGTAGTTTACCAAGTATATAGTTTTAAGTGAGCGCTTCGTACCGAAGATGTCAAAAATCCAGACAATTTTTCATACATCTTCAAATAACAAAATAATTATTAAACTTGGGAATAATTGGCTTATATAGTCTAACGCAGAATTAAACAAGGAAAATATTAGTATAACACATTGTTTCAATAGGTCTGTTGGTTTGTTTGTAATTAAGGCCTAAACTCGAGTATCTATAATTAAAAATCCTATAGTAGGTGCCACGTCAAACTACAAACTAGGATTTAGCTTCTTGTTGCTGCGGCCACGGTGGTCGAGAGCACTAACGTGCTACCTCGTGCTTCGCTGGTATCGGGAGAGCGTGGGTTCAAATCCCATCTTGACCGTCCTGAAAATTGTTTTATGGTTTCCCATTTTCTCCACGAGGCAAATGCAGGGACGGTTCCTTTCAACAGGTCCACGGTCGACTTCCTTCCAAAATCCCTTCCCTGACCCCTTCTTAAATAGACCCAAGTTAGTGGTCACCTAGGTGATCGACCTGTCGCTATCCCCAGTTGTATTTGCTGTCTAAGTGTATTCAGTTCACAGACACTGTCCTTGCGACGGTAGAGGAATAATCCCATAGGTGAAGCCAAGCTGGGAGGATAGGCGAATACATATTGGTTGCAATAACTCTTTATTCACTTTAGTTGTATCGTTATCTAACGCCTCCGTGGCTTAGGCGGCAGCACGCCGGCCTCTCACCGCTGGGTCCGTGGTTCATATCCCGATCACTCTATGTGAGATCTGTGCTGGACAAAACGGAGGCAGACAGGTTTTTCTCCGGGTACTCCGGTTTTCCCTGTCAAAATTTCATTCCAGCAACACTCTCCACTATCATTTCATTTCATCTGACATTCATGTCATCATTGCCCCAGAGGAGAGCGTCAGGCCTCGGCAGCCGGCACAGTTCATATCCTCGCCGCTAGATGGGGGCTTCATTCATTCCATTCCTGACCCGGTCGGAGACTGGAAGCAGTCTGTGGATTTTCAGTTGTATCGTTATCTATTTCCTCTGTCGCCTGTACCAATTTTTTCATTCGTTACAATTCTAAATTTGCAAGTTAATTGCATCATACTGATCTGATGTGGGTCGCTGCAGTAATAGAAGGAAATGGGTTATATCCTAACTCTCAGACAGTTCCTAATTGAGAATTCAAGCTCAGATTCAGTGGCATGTCCCACTAATTGGCAGTGGTGTGAATAAAAGAACAAGGCGGATGCATTATGGGACGGAGAAGGAACCTTCAAGGGGAAGATGTTGTTAAGCACCCACTAATGACCTGAATTAAATTGAAGTAAGTTACCATATAGCAAAACTTGGATTATTTGCTCTGGAAATTTGCAAGATGACTAATGCGATGGTACAGTAACTTTAAAACCATGTATTTCAACTTGATATCGCTCGCTTCATTATTACACTTCATGAGAGCGTGCTAGTGCAGAAACTATAATGGCAGTAATCGATTTCGAATGCATAAATATTGCCTGAAAGAGGCGAGCAGTATTTGTTTAAAATGATTCTCAAAATATGTATGAATTAGATAGATAGGTCCATACCGGTTGTATAACTTAATACTTATGCGAACGAGCCGGGGTAAAAGCCCCCCGCCATAAATTTGAATTTGCTTACCAAGTCTACAAATATTTTGTAGCCAATTCCTATGAGTCTATCAAAGGGAATGAGTCATAACCGTAAATTTTGCAAAATTTTGAATTGTTTTTAAATATTTTAATAGCTCTGTATTTGTTATTAATTCTATTTAGGGACTTGGGATATCATAGTCATCAGCCGTGTGTAACTGGGTATGGGTCAAATTTGTCTAATAACCTGAGTATCTGTGATGACTGTAGGAGTGTGTAACTGTAACGAGACCTATTAGGGTCGGGGATAGGGGTAGGTGTTCCAGGACTTGAAAGAAGGTACTATCCCGGCATTTGCCTGGAGGGAACGTGGGAAAAATCTTAGGTAATACCACACTCAGAATAGTCGCTGTCAGTGCCGGGATTCAAACCTCCGATCTCTGGACTTGCTGCAGCTCTCAAATCGCTCCTGTTGTTAACGATTAACGTGCACGCCTAAGCAACGGAATATTTTTAATAACAAATATCCACCTGAATATGCTTCGTTTATTTGTTTTGCCGTACATACGCACAGAAATCATACCGCATATCATTAAAGACATACCAAATATTTGGTAGCAAAATAGAAAAATTATGACAGGAACAAGATACGCTAGTTCTATGTTATAAAGCTAACCAGAAAGAAACTACACAAGAAAACCCGTTGAACCGATGTGCATGAAGAGTGACTTTTACAGAGTTTAACATTGAACTCCTGTTTAAAGAACTACAGTAACACCTGTCTCTAAAGAAACCTTTAATAAGTGGAATCCTGTCCGCAACGGAAAAAACACCGGGCCCGTGAATTTTGGCCTATTGTTCATGTTAATTTACCTGTATGTATTGGAACCTGAACTGCGCCATAGCCGGTCCCAAGCCCGGTTGATAAAGGAGGATGGAGAATGGCTGGTTATTGGGCCTCGGTGGGGACACCAATGCTGAGTAGGTGTCTCTGGTAAATACTGAGAAATGCCCTAGTTGGGAGGCTCTGCCTAGCAATGCAACCAGCAAATCCTAGCCCGTACGGGAGGGGTGAGGGCGAGTTTCCGGCGCCTTAAAACGGGATATGCTCAGATAAGGAGGAACAACCCTGACAGAAAAGTCCAGTAGGCACAGATGCTGTGAGGAGGCAGCCCCTCGACTGTGCTAGCTCGCGTAGGGGTGATTACCCACGTCGGGTGAAGCTTTTCAAATTCAGAGAACAAACGGAAGAGCGGATAAAAATGATACGACCCTGCGAGAAAAGGACAATGAGATGGGCTGAAGGGAAGGACTCTGCAGCCCGGATGGTCGAACTCCGCTAATTAGGTTAAACCCAAACAGTCCAGTCAGCTCACGCTAATGGGTTTGGGAAGAGAGTGGGGGTAGGCAACCTCCCCTGAAATGTTGGTTAAGCCATGAGTTGACTGACAGCTATATACACCTGGACCCCCCACCCGTAGATATAATCGGTGCAGCTAACATGTTATCCATGGACAGTCAAAGAAGTGCACGATTGAGAGTTATAAGAAACTATAAATGTTTTGTAAGTTTGAGTTGTCACAACGGGGCCAAAAGTGGACGTGTTCCAACAAGGAATTCGATTATGACTGTACCTTATTATGTAGCAGAATACGTATAAGCATTTTGGTTTTCAAGATATCGTTTTAAAGCTCATAGTGCAGGCTACAACTTGTATGCTGACGAAGCCACAACATAAAAATTAAAATGTGCAGATCTGAATAGTAACTGTGAAACACAAGGAAAATAACCGAACCTTATCTTTATCAAGTGCAAGGCTAAAGAAAACCAGGAATCTGGAATAATACCAAACGTTGCTAATGAGTAGTATCGAATACGTCTTTAAGATAACAAAGAGTAGATAGTGGCGAACACCCTAAAGATCAGGGCGGGTTGGCACATTCCAAAATATATTTATCTTCACTTCCAGTTTGGAGTGGGGGGCAATGAAACACGCCTCAGGCAACTTCCCCTGTTAGGATTTTCCTAATTGACCCCCATGGAGAGAACTCATTAGCGGAGCTCGGTATCACCCTCTGCAGCAAACCAGGAGACTCGCAGGGAATAGGAATGAATACAGAAAGTGGCTGCCAGACCCGACGCCGAGAGGCAAAAGGGATACATGAAGAGGAAGAAGAAGTATCGGAACCTGTCTAATTCGTAAATGGAAACAAATTACAGTTTATTTAACGGAAAAATATGTGATTAGCCGTATTTCTTTTACGAAACAGGAATGTTTTACGAACTCATTTGACTACCCTTTCTGTCCATTTTGCGTGGTTTGGACATCCCTTGGCGAGATTCCTGAAGTCTTGTCGTGTGACATTCACTTGGCAAGGGAATGCCCCACATTCTTGTGAGGATTATCGTACACGGGGTAGTGAGGAGGAATGCCAGGTCTAGTGAACAAACCTGAACTGCTTCTCACACAATACAGTACTGTAAAATTCTTATTAATGTGATTCAGTGACCAATTGTAGAAAGTCGTACTTTTGTTATGTCCGTAAGTGATGGAAGGGAAAACAGCGAGTTGTTCTAGATTTAAACGCTAAAATTAAAGTTATTGAAGCTAGCGTTAGGAAACATCGTGGAATTCTTCGATCATTACCACCAAAAATATTTAGTGTTGCGCTACTGTTTAGCGTGTAATTGGTGTAACCCTTGTAGATGGATTATCAACATGAGGTACATTTACCGGCAATTAGCTCAGCACTTCCCCGGTATACTACTGCAGCGTAAAACATTTGCCACGCTGAGCGGGTCTGTAACTGATTGTGAGAACGTACTGTCACGAGTGTCAATGTTCTCAGATATTTGGTACGCTGCCCGCTCTGCTCTACATCCCTCTCCTACCGCTGAGCTCTCAAGGTCAAGTGCTCAACTTACCGCCGGTATATGTATGTACCAAACCACAATATTGTACTGTATTTTCACTCGTAAATATTTTTGTGATCATCTGTATTAACCGGAATCCTGTCTACAACAGAAATATTTCTCGGTCCCTTGAAGTTCCGTTCAATAATAATGTTATAATAATGATATAAAAGCACCCAGTGCATTTGATGCGTGTACTTCAGGGTTGTGAGTCCTGATTTGTACAAGGTATTATGTTGTGTCTGTTGGGGTTCACCCAGATGTACAGATTGGGCTCGTCAGTAGACCTTGGCTAGACCCCTTGTGGGTTAGCAACTACACTGAAGAAAATGGAAATTGCCACACCCAGAAGGAGTGGTGCTACATTGCTGCAATTGAACATGCAGGACGATTGTTCGGTTGTGATTCGATGATTACACTTTCAGGTCCCTCTGACCGCAAGTTTAGACAACAATCAATACAGGATGTGCCCACCACGAGCTGCAATACTTTGATGAATTCGGTGAGGCATGGAGTCAATAAGGCCCTGAATCGCTTCCTGAGGAATTGTGGTCCATGCTTGCTGCACTGCACGGGTCAGTTGTTCCAGAGTTGTGGGTGGCTGAGGACGGTTGGCTAGTTGTCGACCCATCATGTCCCATACATGCTCAATAGGACTGAGGTCCGGGGATCTGGCGGGCCATTCTAAGGTTGTGATGTCGTGGAGAGCTTCTCTGGAGATGCGTGCAGTGTGAACCCGGGCAATGTCCTGCTGAAACATCCCATTAGCAATGCTCGCCATCATAGGGACAACCACTGGATTGAGTACCCTATCAACGTACTGTCGAGCAGTCATAGTGCCCTCAACAAGCACTAATTGTGATTTCACATTAAAGCCCAGACCATAATGCTTGGTGTTGGCCCTGTGTGCCTCTCGACAATAAGATCTGGGCGGCCCCTCTCCCCGGTACGTCGGCGCATACGATTCCGGCGATCACTGCGGGCAAGACAGAAGCGCGATTCATCACTAAAGACGACCCTATGCCATTCGTCGACCCATGTCGATCGTTCTCGACACCAGGCCAGCCTTACACGTCGCTGTTGTGGGGTCAATGGAACACCTTCTGCAGGGGCACGGGATCGTAAGCCAGCTGCACGCAGGCGATTACCAACTGTTTGTTGTGTAACGTGGGGTGCCACAGCTGCTCGAATTTGCGCTGCTGTTGCATGGGGTTCCATCCGGGCCATCCGAATGATGCGGCGATCCTCTCTCACAGTTGTCTGTCGCGCTGTGCCTGTGCCAGGTCTACGAGTGTGGGTACCTTCATTTGACCACTGTTGCCATATACGTTGTACCGTAGATGCCTGTCGGCCAACACGTGCAACGACAGTCCTTAGCGATAATCCAGCTTCACACAGCCCAATTATCCGAGCCCTCTCAAACGGCAACAGTTGTTGATAGCGTTCTTCTCTGTCGTCGAGGAATGTTTGACGGGGAACACTTAACTGCGCCAGACTGCAAGTCAACTACGCTACACCAGAGTCCGTATACTGGAGTTGATTCCTCCGCCACCAATCACGTGGGGAGACATGTAGCAACAATCCAATGGGTCTGAAACATTGATCGTTTACATACCTACATGGCATCGTTCCATATCTTGAAAATCAACTCCAACGACTAATGCCTTCATGGTGTTGCAATTTCCATTTTCTTCAGTGTATTTGCTGTGTCCTATCTATGCATTGCGTCTTGGCTAAAGGAGCCATAGCACTTCCTAGCTTCCTATGGAGGCACCAAAACGATGGGAGTATTTTGGCTTTCACGACCAGGGTAATTTAACATAGTAATTTTTGTAAGTATTACGTTAACTTATTTTAGTTTATTCACAAGAATAATCACTGGTCTTTGTCGATGCAATGTTTTACTTTTTCTCTTCTTTAGCAGTACGTTATTCGGACCTTAATTTGGTCCTTCTTCAGCTGCTCGCCAAACACATCAAAAACCTTACAATTTACAAAATATTCCCTAGGAATCATGCATGTTATACTAAAAAATACTTTATTAAATATTCATCACTTTTCAAAAAGTACGTCAGGTAGGCCTATATAAATTACGAACACATGTTAAAAACTAGTTTCCTCTTTCTAAAGGCATACAAATTAAAATTAAAAAGATTCTTCTTGCTTTTCCTTGTTGCCTTTTTATTGTTGTGTAGAAGACAATTTTATTATTATTATTATTATTATTATTATTATTACAAGCCTCCATGGCTTAGGCGGCAGCATGCCAGCCTCTCACCGCTGGGTCCGTGGTTCAAATCCTGGTCACTCCATGTGAGATTTGTGCTGAAAAAAGCGGAGACAGACAGGTTTTCTCCGGGTACTCCGGTTTTCCCTGTCAACATGTCATTCCAGCAACACTCTCCACTATCAATTCATTTCATCTTTCATTCATTTAATCATTGATTTAATCATTGCCTCAGAGGAGTGCGACAGGCTTCGGCAGCCGGCACAGTTCGTATTCTCGCCGCTAGATGGAGGCTTCATTCATTCCATTCCTGACCCGGTCGGTCGACTGGAAACAGGCCGTGGATTTTCATTATTATTATTATTATTATTATTATTATTATTGATATTATTATTATTATATTAGGACAGCACGAATGAATGCTGGGACAAATAGATGGAAGCAATGACAGAAGGGTACTCGTAATGAAATGATAAAGGCTTATTTAGAAATGAACACGCTAAATGAAGCTGTTCGTATGAGGTGACTCAGATGGTGGGGTCATGTGAAGAGAATGTGTGAGGAGAGATTACCTTAGAGGTTTACGACTTCGGTTGTAGACGGTAAAAGAAGCAGAAGCAGACCTAGGAAGTGACGGTTAAATTCAGTTAGGATTGATCTCAAAGTGAGAGGTGTAGAAAAAGAGAAGGCCGCAGGATGACTAAGGTGGGAATTGAACTCACCCCTTCTCAGTGCTGTCTCACGAGGCTGAGTGTACACCATTCCAGCCCTCAGACCCGCCCACTGCGCTCCGGCTATCAAATAGCCTGACCTTTTACAGGGTGTTCGTAGCAAGCCCTACGTTGTGCTGTAACTCGTTTGTTTTTCAAGATATTTTAATTTTGACACTTGCTTTGGAAAGTACTTTCCAAACTCTAAAACTTTTGTTCCGTTGGTTTTTGTGGGAAGTTCACACATAACGCGCAAATCAACGTTTTATGGCACGGTTTTGGCACTTTTTTACCCAAATCGGATTTTTGACATCATCTATCGAAAGAACGACATCGAATTAGTCGAATGAGCCACCAAAATATCAGTTTTTGCCTAAATCAAACTCGCAAAATGCGAGTTTGTGTTTAGATTGGTTCGACCGGGCCGGTCAGAAGCAGGTCGCATGCTATAAGCGGACGAAAACCTAAACACAAACACGCATTTTGCGAGTTTGATTTGGGCAAAAACTGATATTTTGGTGGCTAATTCGACTAATTCGATGTCGCTCTTTCGATAGGTGATGTCAAAAAAACGATTTGGGCAAAAAAGTGCCAAAACCGTGCCACAAAAAGTTGATTTGCGCGTTATGCGTGAACTTCGCACAAAAAGCAACGAAACAAAAGTTTTAGAGCTTGAAAAGTACTTTCCAAAGCATGTGTCAAAATTAAAATATCTTGAAAAACAAAAGAGTTACAGCACAAAGTAGGGCTTGCTATGAACACCTGTATATTAACACAATTGCAACAAATCTTATATAAGGGAACCGGGACGTGTGAATCGACAGAAAAATGTATCTTCCAATGTTTAGTTACATATCTAAGAAACTACAATAGATAGTTCCTTGAATGTTCTTTTGGTATATTCCGAGTACATTCCTCATTATTTGGGTAGACTATGAAGCTTCTATTTTGAATATTTTGTGTCAGAGAGAGCATTACAAAAACAATCTTAAACAATTGATAAACATTCCCTTAACTCATGTCCCTTTTCCTGAGCAAATACCCACAACAGACCCAACAAACATTGCATGCATAATATTTAAACCATTTTTGAGCTACTGAAGTATTGTTTCCAGGAGATGAGTTTCTTATTTATTTATTTTTTACATCCGTGTTGAAAACTGAAATTTTCTGTAAAATTGTCAGTGCTTTTCAAGCTGGGCTCCATGAACTAATCAAGATACCTGAATAAATATACCTCCATTGGTAGATCTATATAGAGTCTTAGAGACTACCAAGTTTTAAATACATTGATCAGATACTGTAGTTTCTGGTAAAATGGTACATGACGTTTAAATACAGTAATATGACTTACGGAAAACACAAAAAGAGTGTTTGGCTAGTAGCTACAGTATAGCCTTAAAACATTATGTTTAAACCTAATTTTATTGATCAAATATCACTTCAGCACATTAATTGATGCACCAAATTCTTCAGGAAAGATGGGAGATTTTTTTAAAAGCTAAGAAATGACATTTTTGCGCCTATCACACTTCCCGGTTCCCTTTGGGAAGAAATGTCATCTGTTACTAAAACTGAAATATCAGGACAAGTAATTCTGTTATGACTACGTTTGTTAGCTTGAGTCACAACGCACGTTGCGACGCGTTATCCATTGAGGCCCAACTTACTTGATTATGTTATGTGTATATTCAAGTAATTGCGAATATATCATTGCAATCTTCTGGCCAAGCTGTGTACCGGCTGTAGTGAAGGGAGGAGCGAGTCAATTGTTCTGTAACACGCATGCGCCCAGGAGCCAGATGACCTGCCCCGCTGCAACATGCAAGCGCTGGCTTACATTTTTTTCAGGATGCGTTCTTAAAGTTGGTTGTGATCTCAGCACGATGATTCATATATGACGAGTCGGGAGTGCATTCAATTACAGATGCTATAACGACTAGTTTCGTGAAGAACTAAATAACTAATGTATGATTCAATATTTTTGCCTACAATTCGATTGATTTAGAGTAATACGTTATGCTGGTAGCACTGGCATTTTACGATTCCCTCTAAATATAACATGCAAAATATAAAGTATTTTAGTCTAATAGAGCAGTGGATTCTGGAGTATTGATAGTCTACGGCTCAAATGCTTAGGGAAAGTTAATAAGTTGTTGGTAGCATTATTCTCTCCTGAAATTTGCGCATATACTGTATCGGTTATGGTATACACCGTACATTCAAAATTTGGCAGAAATCCAGTGAACATTATGAAAGTTACATTCAGTTAAACATAAAAAATTATAAGCGCACGTAGAATTACTTTGGTAACACTGATACATACAGTATGCGTGTTGCTCGAAATCTATCAGCAATGTTAAGACGATGTAGTGAACAGAGTTTAAAACTGTTTATATGAACAGATTCTACGATATTGAGTCTAGGGTTCAAATGTTCTCAGAATATTAGACTACCAGGCAGTTGGTAGTCCCGTGGACTCTGTAAATAGGCATACATATGGCTGCTAAGGCACACATTGCACGTGAAAAAAATGTTTGAGTCCGTAAATTAGTGGGGCAGTTGCATGGAGTTGAACATTGAACTCAATCGACGTGGATAGAATTTTGTTGGCGGTACTTACTTTGACGATTTGCTATAAATAAGTCTAAAATATCTTAACCTTACTGTTTTCTATGTCTCAAGTTTGTTCCCTGCACATTCTCCGAGACATTGAAGCTGGGGTTCAATAGATTTGAAATCATAATTACACAGTGGGAAGCCGTGGCAACTTGTATAATAAGCATAGTCATATATGTACTAAAGCACACATCGCACATACAACACTTGGACGGGATCCATTCGTAGGTATGGACGTTAGGCCTACATGCAGTTAAACATTGAACCATCAGCACGCGTTGAATCATGTTGGCAGCACTGTGTTATATGGGCTTCTGAAAATTAATCTGAAATATTATAGTCTATTGTGTGCCAATTTTGTAACAGCTCCCATAAATACCTTCTGAGATATCCAGCTTATATTTCAAATTTCAATTGTAATTTTTCAGGAGTCGGTAGCACTGACGTTATTTTCAAAAATGGTATTCGTAAGTTGTGATATAGATCTTCAAAGCTGCAGCTATTGGTAGAGTGGGACACACATACACAGAATGACAGGCAGACACACACACATCTGTCCATATTGATCTCATAAGTCTATTTTTTTCATATTTTTTTGCAAAATTTGAAAAGGAGGCGAAACAATAAAGATGACGGTACCGTAACTGTCTGTTCAGGTCACCAGCATAAATACATGCGAATTGCGAACAGCATATGTCAAATGGAAATAAGTGCTGTAGGATTGTTGAAATGAATGCTGCGGAGCAGCACGGGTCTTCTTATAATAATAATAATAATAATATTTACTAATAATCACTTGTAAAATATAATCACAACTATAATGTAAAAAATTTGCAGTAGTTCAGTGCGGTCTTAGAAATTGCCCTAATGCTGAAAGTCATTAAAACCTTGCTCTATCTTTGAATGGCATCATCTTGGGTTGTAAGCCTCCGTGGCTTAGGCGGCAGCACGCCGGCCTCTCACCGCTGGGTCCGTGGTTCAAATCCCGGTCACTCCATGTGAGATCTGTGCTGGACAAAACGGAGGCAGACAGGTTTTTCTCCGGGTACTCCGGTTTTCCCTGTCAAAATTTCATTCCAGCAACACTCTCCACTATCATTTCATTTCATCTGTCATTCATTTAATCATTGCCCCAAAGGAGTGCGTCAGGCCTCGGCAGCCGGCACAATACATATCCTCGCCGCTAGTTGGGGGCTTCATTCATTCCATTCCTGACCCGGTCGGAGACTGGAAGCAGGCTGTGGATTTTCATTTTCATCTTGGGTTGTAATCGGTATCTAATCATAGTTCTCACGATAGAAAGTTTAGAGAAGTCGGGCCACACAGGTAGGCAACACATCCGTAAATTAGTTGCCTAACATAAGTTTCTCTTTACTCCCTTTTATCCAGAATGATCAGGGACTCCGTTTGCTCTTAGAAACTGTGACGCAACGCTTCGTTTCTTAGGATTTCAATCAGCCCTTGCTCTTAAAGAATTACGGTGACCCATCCTGAAAGCCACAGTGGCCCACACTTGGGTCTCGGCCCATAGCTTAAGAACGCATGGATTAATGCTGGGTCTAGTGACATGAATTCTATATTCGCATGTGCGGTCACCCGTGACGTACAGGTGTGTTACCTGTTTGTTTTCTAGGAAGCCCCGGGTTCGATTGCCAGCTCCGTTAGGAATTTTAGAATTCACGTGAGCGCCTAAGCAGGGTGCATTCAACCTCGCGGAGACAATTGAGTAGCTGTCTGATTCACGATGCAACGACCATGGTCGATAAAGCCAAGATTAATGGTCGAGGGACAAGTCGCGGTACCACGCAGCACCCCGAAATCTGTTGGCCATATGGTTGAACAGCGGTTGCATGGTAGGCCAAGGCCCTCAATGGGATGTAGAACCACATGGTACGTGTGGTGTATGTATTGGCAAGTACTGACGAAGGATTCTAACTTCTACGTCATGTAATCTCAGCAAGTAGAGTTTGTTGTGAATCAAGAAACATCACTTGTTCCTTGAATGTAGACTGCCTTGCTATACTTGTATGTTAGGTAGTGCAGGGTGAGCACGCATCGAGTCTCCTCAGGACTCTCGCAAATTGGGAGTAGAAATCTAAGAAATATTCAGAAATTATTTCAATTACCAAATTTCGTTTTTAAATTATAGGTCTAGGATACCGGAAGTTAATAATTTATTTGGAAATTTCAAGACTGCCGCTGTGCGCTATATTCGGTGTGGTATCTTTTGACTAATGCTAGTGAGAGCTCTTACATGGAATGATTCTTCTTAATAACCCAATTTCATTCTGAGTTGTCGATTTAAATGTTCTAATAGTTCGCGCAGCCACTATCTTGAATGTATTGTACTCGTTGTCACGACGTAACGATGCGCAGCGACCCAGCTACGAGTATAAACCATTGCACACCGCCGACAACAGAGAATACACTTGCCATAATAAGGTATTAACGCTACAACAAACAACTCCACGTTCCAAAAAAACAACATAATATTCATCCTCCTATATTATCCTGAATGTTACTACACAAATATCACCCAATAGCCTACAGTCTAAATGGCTGTCTCCCTATAATGCTCATAAATCGACTAATAAATCGCTGGTATTTGTATTTATGCTGATGGTAAATTCTACATATAAATGGCATGTGCATCATCCTACATGATCCCTACTCTAAGAAGATTTAATAAATGGAAAATAAAAGTAATAATCCCAAACTAAAATCATCTTCTTGTCACCCAAAAATGTATTTCACTTTGTAAACAAATTAACACTTTCACTTACTGAAAATATACAGGAAAATGGCCAAATGATCCTAACAATTGGTATCTGGTTGGACTGTTAACATTACAAACAAGATTGCTCATGAGGAATATTCCAGGATTGTTATTTCCCTACTTAACTGCCGTCTCTATGTGGAAACAGGAAGCGTTATGTGAATGTCAAGGGTACGATAAATAATAAACACTTTTATGGCAAGGCTTAAACTTATCGCACATATTTCATCATATTTACGTTGAACAAGCAACGAAGGGAATGAGAGAAAAAGTTTAAGTAGGAGTATGGGTTCACGGTGAAATTATTTCAACTTTGAGATTTGCTCACGACTTAGCTGATTCACCAGACAATTTTAATGAATGACTTAGTTTTGTGGAAATAATTCATAAGGGAAATTAATAAATTTGAAACAAAATTGATAGAATGCACCTGCAAGAAATAAGAAACCCCTATATACAAAGCGCGACTTCACAGGGTAGGCAAGGTACTCTGAGCCTACTCGGACGTTTTGATAAAGAAAGCGTTCTTCATATTTATATTAAACCTAGTTTCCTTGTCTATATATGATACATATTACTGTACTCTTTCTTTCATGTTTCAAAGGGTATTTTGCCAATAGAATGCTTCAAATAGCCCGCTCTCAAGTAAATCTGTTAGTGTATGCTCTCCGCAATTTTTTTAAACTGGGCACCAATCCACTGAACCCAACTCGCGAGTGACTCATTTTTCGCAACACTATCTCTTCTTAGGGCAGGCAAGTTGAGAGCTTGCCTAGTCGACCAGCTACAGGGTGCTTGGCCCTTGAATGAGCATAGGAACAAACATCCCAGTCTCGTCCTTACTCAACGCTTGGGCCAGCATGTTGAGACGCTGCCTATCTTCTCCGATGTCTTACGATAATTGCAGACTCCTGTCGACCCCACCGCTGCCACGTGTTGTCAAAAATCATGCACCTACACGTAAAATGTTACATGATTTATTATTTGTGCTTTGTGAGTTTCGAACATGTGTTGCCGGTAAGTCAGGAGCATAAATAATAATTAGCCTACCGTAGCCTGAGAATTTAACCACAGGCTGCTACTGCTATTCACATAGAGTTGGCAGGTGAAAAGCTAAATAAAATAGTAGATTTCTGCTACTTGGGAAGCAAAATACGCAGTGATGGACGAGGCGAAAAGGGCATATAAAGTAGGCTAGCACAGTCAAGAAAGCTTTTCTACAGAAAAGAACTCTGTTGACATTAAATATAGATTTAGATATTAGATAGACATTTTTGAAAGCCTTTGTCTGGAGCGTGGCGCTTTACGGAAGTGAAACTAAGACTGTTGTTGCAGTAGAAAAGAGGAGAATGAAAGCAGGTGGTGTTGCAAGAGAATTATGAAGATTATATGTGTGGATAAGAAACAAATTAAGAGGTATTAGGATAAGTGGGGGCGGGGGTGAGATGTTTTTGGCAAGTGCTCATGAAGAGAAGAGATAAGTTGCTAGGTCACCCAGGTATACCAAACGTATGGAAGGAAGAGTCGAGTACAAGAACTGTAGGGGTTGGCCAAGATTAGAATATGTTAAGCAGATTGCCTCCAATGTCGGGTGGGGTAACTGTGTAGAGATGAAACGATTAACTATGGACAGGGTGGCTTGGGGAAGTGCATCAAATTGGACTTAAGACACAAACACAAATATACCATACAATATGCCGGCTTTTTTGGGACATGGCATACATCAGACTACAAAGTGTCCTCCATCTTGCATCTATCAGTTTCCAGGAAAATCTAAAAGTGCTGCAGAGTTGCACGAAGCATCTGCACAGGTACGCCTGTAACATCTTCGGCACTGTTCCCCTAATGGAAGCGGTTGACCTTGGAAACCATAATATGGACATTATTTCCCTGGAATCTGGTACACAAACGTTCTGTGAATAGTTTACTGACTTTGAGAAAGTTGATAAACCAGTTCTATGAACTGAATAATCCGGTACATAATTCTTTGGTGCTGTACTGTACAGTAGATAGTGCCGCCTTATCATGGCACTTGGACACATGTTTTCCAGTGGTGGAGGTGAGTTGACGTGCTTTATCTTAAGCAACGATGAAAGCTTTCTTTCAAGACAGAGCAGGCACTAGTACCATCGTAAGGCATTTTGCTACTGTAAATATTATTTTTGTATTAATTGTCTAAAATGACCACAATGTTTAGATTTGTAGTTTTGAGCAGGGCAGCATTACTTTACATAATGACCTTAAATAACGAATTGTTTGGCGTTACGGTATACATTGAACAACGTAGAACAGAATGTTTATTGTAACGTTATCCACACGAAGAACGAATAAACAGATACTGTATATATTCCGTTATTTTAAATATTTTATTATCATACCAGATAGCATTTTAGTTATCGCTAGAGACACAAGTCGAATAACCTTATTGGCATTGTAACATGATCATATGTACCACATTCACTCCGATGTTTTAAATAACGTTACTGACAAGACCGGATAACATTGTGTTACGCTGGATGCCTCGCAGGTTGAATAAATTTATTCGGGCTGCAACACGTCGTGAATACCTACAACTCAATCCGAAATTTAAATAACGTTACTGACAAGACCGGATAGCATTGTGTTACGCTGCATACCTCGCAGGTCGAATAACGTTATTAGCCTCGTGTTCTGTTGTATCGGTCCCGGGCCGAACAACGTTATTAGCCTCGTACTAAGGTCCCAAATTCTATAACGGTATTCTCCTACTATTATACGAATATAATAGTACATTATGCAACGAGCCTATAATGGCTATAATTAAGACACGAGTATTTTTTATAAAACGAGCGTATGCGAGTTTTATAATTTCCATACGAGTGTCTTAATTACCATTATAGGCGAGTTGCATACGACTGTTTATGTTCGACGATAATTATAACTTTATTATATGTTTTAACATAAATATTCATAAATATCTGTTGAGAGTCAGCTACTGGAATTTTGTGATCGCAGAGCGAGCGTTGGGTGTTATACCTTCGTCTTTCAAGAGCTTTGAACGGCCGACGCATGCGCTCTGTGGGCTTGCAATGCCATATGCAGCCATATGTTTACATCAGCCGTCCCTCAGTAATATTGTCACCGCAGTCATTTGAAGACAATGCGCTGTGTAGAAATTAGTGTTAGTGATTTTAAGGTACTGTGCTATTTCTTGTCTCATATTCGCCAGTTTATTTACGCGAACATATGGACGGTGGGTATTCCATGTCGGTAATTTATTATAGTTCGATGTTGTGTTTATGTCCGACATGTTGGATTTTGAGCGCATGCGCGAAATTATCGTTACCTAATTGGTCAATGAACGAGCTCTGATTGGCTGGAGAAACTGTATCGTAATGAAAAACGGTGTTATAATGACCATCATTATGATACAGTTTTCAAACACATAATAGTGAGGGTCGAACATAAAGTTAGCTATAAATGAAGTCTGATTCGTAGTGTTACCAGATGACAAACAAGTAGTTCCGTGAAAAAAAAAAATATATATATAGATTTATGTCAGAAAACTGTACTATAATGAGGCTCATTATAACACAATTTTTCATTATGAAACAGTTTCTCCCACCAATCAGAGCTCAAGAAACAGTTGTTTGACCAATTAGATATGGATAGCATCGCACCTGCGCTGAGTTCCACGGCCTTCTAATTTAAAATTCACTGCGTGGCCTAGTGTCATAGTAGGGTAATCGAGGAGGCCATGGTCAAATACAAGGCATTCTCTGAGTCACATGCGCTGTGTTCAGTACATAAAACTGGCGAAATCTTGACAGATATTTATGAATATTTATGCTCGATCATAAAAATCATGAATTAGTTATAATAATTATCGTCGAACCTAAACAGTCGTATGCAACTCGCCTATAATGGTAATTAAGACACTCGTATGGAAGTTATAAAACTCGGATATGCTCGTTTTATAAACATACTCGTGTCTTAATTATTGCCATTATAGGCTCGTTGCATAATGTACTATAATGTTGCTTGAATGTCATAATAGTATTTTGTATTCGGCTAGTTCTATTGTACATACCTAGGTACAACAGAACAATTATTTAGAAGTTAATACGTTAATATTAAGCATTTTCCGGTATGATTAATGCTTTTGCCTCATACGACTATATTACTCCTACTTTACACCATATTGTCGCCTCACTACGTAGTGACTAGCATTCTTGGCTGTCATTGCGGAGGCTCGGGTTCGATTCCCGGCTCTGTCAAAAAACAAATCTGGCCTGAGAACTGGTACAGGGTACACTCAGTCTCGTGAGGCAAAACTAAGAGGAAGCGGGTTCAATTCCTACCTCAGCCATCCTGGAAGTGGATTTCCATGGTTTTTCACGTCAACTCCTGGCAAAAGCCGGGATGGTTTCTCACTTACAGCCAAGACTGCTTCCTCTCCAAATCCTACCTCAATTACAAATACACATACTAGTAAAGACATCACAGTGACACTCACATGTGTTTAGACAAATTGTACACACACCCAGATACACAGGGCTACATGACCACGATGTCGCAAAGCCCCTATAGAATAAACAACAACAAACCAATAGTAACTTATACTACAAAGCAAAATATGTACCATAAGTACCGTATTTATGGACATACCGAATGTTACAGTAACATTTCCACAATACTTATGTAATTAGTAGAGCAAGGCATTTAATGACCAAAAAAAATACAAGAAAATGCAAAATAAAAATGCATTTATGACCTAAAAATGGTTAAAAAATGACACAAAATTTGAAAAAAATTACCTATAAATTATTCGTAAATCACTTATTTATTAATATTTTAAGAAACAATTAGCTGATTTGAAAGGGAAGTTTAAAGGATGTCAATGCATTAAGTTTAAATTATTTTTGTTACCTGTACTAACAAAGTGAATACCACTTTGCCACCCCTGGCGAAAAAGAAAAATGAAATATTTTAGAACTGGCATATTCTTCAAATACTCTCCTAGCAAATAGGTGCCATTTAATTAAGAAAGAATATACTCTTGGCAGTGGCAGCAGGTTATGTTGCAAGTCTACGTTCTTTCTTGAGCAAGTTATTTGCCTAAGATAAACATAATAGATAAGTTTAGTATTGTGAACAGAAATCATATTAATTAACTATCCAAATATGACGAAATATAACACTTACCAGAACAATTTAAAATGCCAAAATTGACCTAAAATTTCTCCAAATATGACCCATCTCTTGTAAACGGCAAAAAATGCAAAAAAACGCCCTAACAAATTGCCCTTATTTAATCAGTCAATTCATGAAACACGTGTATATATTATATACTCGAGCTATCTTTCGACCTTCATACAAAAAAGATGCAAAATCATCAAATGCTTTGCCCTAGTAATTAGACAATAAATGTTTGCATACAAAGTAGACTTACGTACTGCACACACGCACACACCAGTTGCATACCCAGGGGAGAGGGAATTTTGAGGATGTATTCTCCTGAACCGAAGATCTGTCAGCCCCCTCTTTCCTATAGTTGACCCGCAGGCTTCAAGGTCAAGGGCAATCGTCTAAAACAAACGTCCGGCCTGTAATGGGCTGATGTGTGGGTGTGTCACAAATCACAGTGGGTCACAGAGAACTGAAGGAGGTTGACTGAACACTGGTCTCTTATTACGACCTATTTATTTCTTATCGAGGAATGTGTCTGTCATCATACGATTTCTAATGACATCTTATACCATAAGGAGTCATAGTGTACTTGCGAGGTTGTTGTGGTCAGGAAATAATTGGATCGATGACATCAAATGAATGAGTTGTGTATGCACATGCTGCCTCCACGAACAAACAAGCACTGTAGCCACTCCTCACTCGTAATCAATTGAGTGGGTGAATTCATATTAGTCGGCGTACAGATGTGGGGAATGCTTTCTGTGAGCTGCCTCAATAGGATTGACATTTGGCCGGTAATTCCACGAAGTCATCGCCCCTCTGCCTCTTGACCAATCCATGTTCGCATAGTTGATGTCATAATACTCTGCGTTGCAATATTACAGCCCACGTGCGTCAGTGCCTGGTTAGCTGTATCTCTGGCTTGTACAGTGTGATCGCTTGTTGTTGTAACTCTTTGGCAACCTTGTTCCCTGACCACATGGCGAAGCGAGAAATGTCAATCATATTCAGGCATCTCACAGAGTATATATGTATCCCGGTATTTGTCTGTAGTAGAAGTGGGAAACCGCGGAAAACCACTTGTTGAATAACTGAGGTAGGAATCGAACTCATCTTTTCTTAGCTCTGCCTCACGAGGTTGAGTATAACTCGTTCCAACCCTCAGACCAGAATTACATTTCTTGGCAGAGCTGGAAGTCAAACCCCGACCTCCGCACTGACAATCAAGAATGCTAGTCACTAGTCCACCAGGTGTTCCGCCAAAGATGGAGACATCGGTTGGATTGAGTTAATTTACTCGTGGCACCATTATTTTGTCACATATAATACTTGTTTATGTATTAAAACATTAAAAACCAATATACTTATCATGTACTATTGTTACTGAGCGACGTATGGCAACGT
The DNA here is from genome assembly GCA_946902985.2 of Meconema thalassinum. Taxonomy (NCBI): domain Eukaryota; kingdom Metazoa; phylum Arthropoda; class Insecta; order Orthoptera; family Tettigoniidae; genus Meconema; species Meconema thalassinum. Next base: position 1,194,873,996 of record OX336389.2, read on the forward strand.
TGCAAAGCAAGGCCACGGTAGAGCGATGCAAACAGTGTGACAATCAGATTGCTCTGATCTTATGTGTAATGACATAACCTCTTATTACTCTCCAGTCCCTTCGCTTTTATGAACATACCAAGAACAGCAACAAGTGCCCTTGTAGCGTGTGACAAAAGTTTCTCCCTAATCGTTATACCCCTATCAAACTTTTGGCAAATTTGCCTCTCCTACTGGAACCGCCGAACGGAGTTTGAGTTTGAGTTTGAGTCGGTTGAAAACATACTTAAGAAATTCTACTTCTGAAATCTGACTCAGCAGTCTAGCATTGTTATCTATTTACAGAGACATAGGCCTACATCACTGACGATTAAGTTATAAAACCGATTTGGTAATGTAATTTATTTCAGGCTCTACCTGATATAACCATCATGTGTGATACATAAGCGTGAGCTCCTTTGATGATGAGCAAACTAAATACATTTAAGATTCATAAGTAGGGCTCGGATTTTAGGTAAATAAAAATGTTTTATGTAAATACATATTTTATCAATTTTTCTATAATTACATAAATTCCTGCTTTTCACTTATTAGCACATACAAAGACATAATACTGTATTTACATTTTTTTTATCAGTATGCTAGATCTTTCAGTTTATTGCATTTTTGTTCTGTGTTACTTCGACGGGAAAGAACCTGTGAGCTATCTAATCTTCATGCAGAGCGTATGTCAGCTTGCAACTGTGTTATTCTTAACTTGTCGCCCCGTGCCACTCACTGTGGAAGCCGGAGATTTCCTTGTCCATAGCCTTATTGCACCACGTGCTAGACCTCCCCCTAGCTACCTGGAACCAGTGTCACTCACATGCAGTTAATTTCTGGCACTATAATTCTTCAGGAGTCAGGGAGGCATAGCATAAATTGCATTCATGAGTACTGCATATGGTTTATTCACATTAATAAACTAAATTATAATTAAATATTTTTACTTTTCTGTCACATATTTCAGGTATTTTTAATACATACAAAATAAATATTTTTCCGATTTTCAGCACCTAAAAATCCGAGCCCTATTCATAAGTTTAAATTTAAAATGCGATCGATTTTATTGGATACAATGTTTGGAATCGATATACTGTATTTATGAACAATATTCAAACGGGTGATATGCTACTTGATTTTTAAGTTAATGTTTTGATTTCAAAATAATAATAATAATAATAATAGACCTAATAATCATAGTTGAATAATAACAATATTATTATTAATAATAAATATAGCAATAATAATAATAATAATAATAATAAAACTATATACACTTAATTAGAAGGATTCCTTGGTGTTTGATAGTCACAGTATGTTTACATGCTAAACGTACTGTGAAAAGACAAAGTAAACAGAACACGGGAAGTGAAGTTTGCAAGACAAGCGAACACGGTCACTAGATCCAACAAGCAGTACGAACCCAGGTACTACTGGTCTGTCTGCAAGAGAGCTAGGCAGTGCAGCGCAGGCATAAAGTATCCATGAACGCGGAAATAGGTAACGGGTAGGATTCTGTTCATGTCTTCTCTAGGATCAGCGACACCAGACCTTCCGGTCACTGGCCCACAAAGCGTATTTGTGAAGTATACGCACGTATTGAGACAGCCTAAGTCATGAATCACCACGGGTACAGTATATAACCTAATAAATTAGAGCTCTTCTGTGTGCTCATGTTCAATGTCACATCGATGTGTATTGAGTTGAATACTTAATGCGCTATGATTTATAATGTTATGTTTTAAACTATTTTTAGAGACAACTGAGTATTACTATTATTATTTATTTTCCAAAAAATATGTCTTCAATTTATGGACGGCAGGTGGAGAAAGGGCAAGCCCCACATACACAGCAGTGTCTCCATCTCCGTTCTTAAAATATATCTTATTCAAAACAATCGAGTTTAAATGTACTACCATACCAGGGATTTGTTACGCATGTAAAGTCATATAATGACAACACACCGCACAGCGCACGACCCAGTACGAATCATGCACACAAATGACATGCGATGTGGTTTCGCTGGCGACGACTGCACGTCTATCGCAGGCGTGTGGCTGGGCGGAGCGCATTAGTTCCGATTTCCGCCACCAGTAACAATTCGCTGGTAGGGTAGTATATACGAATATAATCTGTGTGGTCTAATTATAGATTGTACGTATAAATGGTCTGGTAAATGTGTATATTGCGATTCGCAGTTTGAACGTTCATTTTGATGACATCAACACAGTGATCAAGATCTGATGATGGCCGCTTGAAAGTAATCCTAAATCACCCCATTATAATAGTGATCATTACTTAAAAAAAAAAAACTTCCTACGACTTTTCCCAATTAATTGGGGTCGCCGGAGCCGAGCAGGCTCATTTTAGATTTGGCCGGGGATTTAAGACCGGATGCCCTTCCAGACGCCACGTGATTTTTCAGGTGAAAATTTCACCCCGCTGTCACCGGGATTCGAGCCCCGGCCGTCCGGTTGAAAGAAGAGCAGCTAAGCCACTGGGCTATTACGCTCCCCTAGTGATCAGAACTAATACATGTATTTTTTCCAGGAGTGTTATTTACTTATTTACATTGAACCCCGCCAAGTCATTGGGCAAATTAGTGTTGACCGACTGAAAAGTTACATCTAACAGTTTGCATAGTTCAGAGTATCAGCTTCAATTTGCAAGAAAAAGAGTTATTTTAAGTTTTAAAAATCACTTCAATACACAGTCTCTTCACATATCACTTCCTTACATACTCGTAGTAGGTTCGAATATTATTCATGTTGGTTGCAACTGGATCACCTCCCCATGTTCATGGAGTATAGGTGGCCGCGTGGTGCAGGGGTAACGTTCTCACCTGCTGTTTCCAACGTTGCAGGATCGACTCCTTATGCAGTCAGTTGACATTTGAGGTGCGCAAATGGGACGGAGTCGTGACAGTAGATTTATTGACCAAGTCAAAGGCTCATGACTCTCAGGAGGTTCCTTTATGACGCTCATCTCTGCCTAGGCTTCTACCTTAGATTCCGAAGATGAAGTAGGCCTAAAGGCTCAATTCCATGATTAGCTAAGTGAAATCATCTCCAAGATATCATCTGCAGATAAACTCCTGCTCCTCGGTGATTTCAATGCCAGAGTTGGGAAAGCTCACAGGCTATGGAATCATGTGATGGGCAAACAGGGACTTGAAAAATGTAATCCCAATGGACTATTGCTTCTTGGTCTTTGTGCAGAATACGTACTTTTCATTACCAACACGCAGTTCCGGCTACCTAACCGCTTCAAAACCACGTGGATGCATCCTCGTCCCAAACATTGGCACATTCTTGATTATATCATTACCCAGCAATGTGATAAGAAAGACACTCTTATTACCAGAACAGCAAGGAATATAGACGATTGTTGGACAGATCATAAACTTCTTATATGTAAGCTCAGGATATCTATCAGACCTAAACCACCTAGGAACATCAAAAATTTGCCAAGAAGGAAGTACTGTTCAGTACTGTAATCTATCAATTCTAGCCACAAGATGGCTTCACCCAGAGAAGCCATTTGTAACTTTGAAGATACAAAAATTAAATAAAAATTATTATTCTGCCTCATAAATGGCCTTTCTTTAAAATTTAAGCAAATGACAAAATTAGTACTGTAATTGAACAAATCCACCTTTTTGAAACTCTTCTTATCTCCGGGCGTGTGCAGATATTCTGAAAGGACTGACTCGTACATATGCCTTACCAAAACCTCCTATAAATTAATAAAGACGAAGGAAGGTTTACATGCATCTAACTAAAAAGAAACTATCCACTTTAAATTTACTTTATATTCTGAAGCTGCATGCAAGAAATGGATAAATATAATAACAAAGAGTGACACACAAGAAATGCAATTAAAATATATAATATAATAAAATAATATAATAATAATAATATTTAGGCCTGTAAAAATTTATTAGTTGGTTTTCACATTACCGGTAATGCGGTCGTCTGCCCCATATGTTTATTTCACCTCTACACCACTTTGAAGCTGGTCAGCCATGCCTTCACTTTTCACGGTCCTCTTCAACGTTGCACAATTATTTGCATAGGCATCTGCCCTACTGTGATTGTGGCATAACAGTAAGAACCCAATCACGTGGTACCCTCCATACTAAAACAAATCGGAGTCTTCAAGCTTTTTTCTTTCCGTATAAACACGAAGCACTCAGCTCAAGAGAGACACACTACACAACCAGTCATCTCACTGTCCAGAGAGACAATCCCCTTGCAGCAGTCCACTCAGGTAGCTTGCTACCGTACGTCTGAATCCCACAGCCCGTCCGTCAAGCCACACCTCAGACCAGGGAGTCCTTCTCAGGAACCTTATTGTCATACGCCTGTTTGTCCAGGCCACTCATAGCAAGCCCCCTGGCCGCTTCCTCATCACCCCCCCCCCCTCCCCGGGGTGAGCGAGCATACCTGCTTGAGACAATAGTGTCCATGAAGTGCTGCCTCTGCACGTGTGACCAGAACATGAACCTGACTCCTGGTTCAGTGGTCTAAACAACATTAATAAACATACTTATAAAACACAGGATAAGAGCTAGCTTCAGAATCTCGTCAAAAGTGACCTAAAATACATTGAATAATTAATAATAAAAAGTATACGTATATGATAATAGTAATAATAATAATAATGACACTGAGTCTACTGCAGACGTGTCCAATGCAATTGAACACGTTGCCAACACGATAACATGATATAAAGAAATAACAAACCTACGAGCCTACATTAAAACTGCCATGGGGAACTCATAAAATATAGGTTGCAGTACCCTCTGCTTATGGTAGATACCGCATGTGTTGTTGGTACTGCGAGCATTGGCCATCACAATAGAGATGGTACAGATTGTAACGTTAAAGCGTCTAGCTTATATAGCAGCAATTCCGGTTCAGGCATGAATAACGTTATTCATACCTGTATGGCGTGTTTCGATTGGCTTCGCAGGATCAGATGCAAGGAATCAAACATGGAGGGAAGTTGTGGATTGAGAGTAATATTTGCAGTTGATTGGCATTATTAATGCAAATGAGTCATTAAGATACGTTACGTTGAAAACATGCCAGGCACTCACTGATTGAAAGCATCCCTGTCAGTTTTTAAGATTTAACTGAAATCATTCGATATTTAGCCATACGGATTAAGATACGTAACTGTGAGCCTATGTGTTAAGTGGAATTGTGTACGAGCGGAAACGGTCTAACTTGATATCTAATGGGTCCTGTGTTCAAGGCGCTCTAATGGCCAAAATGTTTATTCTTTTTGTATATTTTGTTGTATCCACACTACTTTGTGCTGTAAGTTTTCAACTTCGTTTTATTCACATGATCGACGGGGGCAATTTTAATCCTGAATAATGGTAGGGAAAATTGATATATTCTCTTATTAGAATTTGTATTTCTTCGCTTCCCTATTCAAAACCTTGAATATCTGTACCATTCATGAAAGTATTATAATTTTGATAGCACAATAATATGTTTACTCCACAATAAATAATAATAATAATAATAATATTAGCAATGGATGCAAGTAATTCAGTGACAAACTAAAGAACCTACTTTTCTTAAAAGTTAAGATTCATGCCAATGATTAATCTATATAGACCTATCTAGAATAACTACGGGTCAATAACCTTGAAGTTACAAAAAAGCATGAGACTTGAACCTTCGAACCCTCGAGCACTGTCAACTATCACACATCCATCCTACCGCACCTTTGCCACGTGACCTACTACGACGCTTGACCTGCAGCGTGCACTTCCCAGTCAATACAATACCTGCTCTCGGTCTGTGCGTGTACCTCCTGATTTAAACTACGTGTTCTGCGTATCTGTGCTTCTTTTACGGGTTCATTTGAGGTACCCATACTGAATTAATAGTGGCGCTCACGATTCCTTATGTCTTCTAGTCCTTAAACACACATCTCGTTATATTACCCCGGTTTAGGGAGAGGGACCGATGTCTTTCAGAATTGTAGTACATGTGACGGGATGCATAAACCTGGATCGCAAGGGGCCGACGGACCACCCGGTATAGGCCCCTACATTGAACCCTTCCCAGTCTTTGGGCCAATTCGTGTTGACCGACTGAAGAACTTCAAAGGACAGTTTGTATAGACAGCACTGAAAAAATGACTTCGAAACTTTAGCTTACCATAGAGACATCTCATGTTCAATTCTTTTCAAAAATTCAAGATGGCAACAATTTAAAATTTCTCGTATCCTTTTGAAGTGATTTACGAGAAGATTCGTATGATGGGCTAGTATAACAATCATTATCCAATTGTACTATATTCTGTGGTTTACTTTTGGTAAAATATGAGAACCGTGCATTTGACGTTTCTTAAAATAAACAAAATAAACTCCCATGACTCCTCTCACGGGAGGAGGCTTAATCACCAATACAGAAATTTATATATTCTAGCACAAAATTCCTTAATGTAATGGTGTTGGTAAAGACATAGGTCGCAATCCAAAAGCCAATTAGTACATAAGATGGAATATGCTTTAATAGACGGGAGAGCTTTAATGAAAAAATCCAGTAGGATATATATGAAAATAGGCTATTTAGTTCACGGAACTACTTGTTTAACATTCAATCCAGTCTGAAAGCCACTGTGGGTAAACGAGATGCCTCTCTGATCCTCTATTAAGAGTTTGCATGGTTTTTACACTTCCCAACTTGAAATCCCTGTACGCTGGATCTAACCGTCTCCTCCTAGGTAATATCCCCCTTGCCCTTTTCATTACATGGTCCCACCTTGTAAGCCGGCTAAAATGAACAACCTCACATTCCGTGAGAGTTCCTTCTTTACAAGTACCATACTGTCAGTGCTCTTGTTTGTTTGACTTCGCGATATCTCCATATCTGTAACGGCATGTTTATTTTTTCATTATATAGGTACTCTTATTTAGTACTTTCATTTTGTTTACCCCTTCATCAGTTATTATTAGCGTTCAGTTCTTTATTGATGGTCATTTAACGCACAATATATTTTAAGTAAGGAATAAAAGTTGAATTCAGTTCAGTTGTTATGCCATTTCCGAACATCGAGTGATGGAGATAGCAGAGGTACTGACCACTTCGTAGGGTAGTGGCGAGCATTCTTTGGATTGAGGACGGGGTTCGATTTGTGGCTCTGACAAGAAATATCTTTCTAGTCTGATGGCTGGAATGGGGTGATGCTGAACTGAGAAGAAATATTTGAAATCCTTTGAAATATTTCGGGATCTTTAGCAATAGAATCAGCAGACATCAGTGAAATTACAAAATTGGTAAAGGAGATAGTTTGAGCACGAAATGGCGATGTAAATAATAGTATAATATTATCATTATTATTATTATTATTATTATTATTATTATTATTATTCGGGTGATTGGGAAAAGTTCACAGTGTGGAGTGAAGTGGAGTTAGCACAGGAAACTCCAGGAATTAGCTTGGTCTAGGTTATTCAACACCATTATCTACTCACAATCAGTTATATATTAGTGTTTGTTTAAGTAAATCATCTAACTAACCAACGAAAGCTCATTACGCAAATAAGAAATTTGAATAGTAACGGTTACATACAAAGTAGCTTAGAACGCAATCACATCAAAAGCTCGCTACGGTAGAAATTAACGATTCAAAGAGTTTTCATACTTAAACACCTAAAGAGTCACCGGGTGAGTTAGCCGAGGTCGTTACGGCATGACTGCTGGCAGTCGCTCACATCCGGGAGGCGAGGAGGTTCGAATCCCCCCGCCGGCAACCTTGAAGATGGTCTTCTGTGGTTTCCCATCTTCCTTCCAGGCAAATGCCGGGGTTGGTCCCTAACTATAGGCCACAGCCGCTACCTTCCAACTCCTCGACCTTTCATTCTCACTTTCCTCCCCAACGGTACTTGTAGCTCACCCATTGGGTGTCCGTCTCGAAGCAGCTACAAAACTGGCGAGCCGAACATGTCCTCGGACACTCCCGGCACCAAAAGCCATACGCTAAAAAAAAACCTAAAGAGTACCAAGAACAAAAAACGCAACACATACAGAAGTGCAATAGACTAACAGAATCATATATATTATTTCAGTAGTAGAGATCCCTCCTGCGGCGCTCACAAGCGACCGATCGTGAAAAATGAGCGTTCAAATGAAAGAGAATATACATTACTAGTGACGCATTGCACTCTAATTTCATCAATATCTATATTTAAAAAAAGAATTTTAATAAACTGTACGAAGTGTGCGATTTGCAGATACTGTTGCTGCAGGAAGATACGCTCCACAATTGCTGTCCACTTACATTTTGGCCGCTGTGACTCCTATTTCATGTCATTTTAACATTCCGAGGTCTTTCCTTTATCATTTTGCATGGATTTCAGAAACAGTAATTTAAAGGAATGAGTAGCCTACTTAAATAGTATAATTTCATAAATATCGAATAACCGGTGAGTGTTACGGCTAAGCTGTCAATCAATGGACTCAGCACACAAATGGCATTAGCAGTGACGAATTGCATTCTAATTTCATAAATATCATAAGTGTGCGATTTGCAAATACTGTTGCTGTAGGAAAATACGCGACATCATTGCTGTTCAGTTCGCATTTTGGCCGTAGGGACGCCTGAAACGTAAATAGTGTTCTATAATCATTTGGTTCAAATAAAAACATAACAACATTTCTCCTTAAGTCTCTTATTATAAACCTATTGGGGAAAGTGTGGTTTATGAACATGCGAGATTTCTCGCACGGGTACGCTAGTAAAATATAATTGGTTTAACCCTTCCAGTGTCTTTGAAATATGTTGTACGAGTATTATTCTTATATTCTTTTGAAAGGCAATTTTTAAGACTTACTTATATATATTATTTTTACTTTTTATATTGTTTTAGAAAGCAAGCTTGTAGTTTAACGTCACCGTTAATCGCGAGATCATGGGCCACGGGACCTCCATTTTACGTGGAATCCGAACTACAGGACATTGTTTTAGAACGGCATCTATACAGGGGGCAAATAGTACAAAATAAGAACTAATTCAGGGAAACCATGGAATTTACATCGCGGAAAGCGGGCATACCTTGAATTTCTACACTTGTTTCTGAATCGCCACTGCTTCTCATCGGCATCAGTTTCATTGTCACTTGATTAACTCTGAATCTCTTCAACACTGCCTTCAAATTCACTGTAATCACTATACGATTCGTCCAAATACTTTCAAGTCGTAGCCACATATTTATCGTATAAGTCATCACCCGCACCCCTGTCAATTTCACTGTTTACAGTGTACATTAGCTGATACTGCCAAACTCAAGTATTTACAAACCAATCCTGAATAATGTAGATGAAATTATTCTCGTAGACTTTTCCGGTTTGTGGTGAGTTTTCGTTTCTGCCACTTACCATATATAAATGTAAACTTATGATAGCCTGCGGAATATTCCATATGTGACCTTCAAGAGCGGGAATTTCTTTGCAGAATATATCGTAAACGACATGCAAGGCAAAAGATATTACCACGGAATATTACGAAAAGACATGGTAAGGATTAAAAATATGACTCGTTACAAAGTTTAACTAAAAACTTAGTAATTGCAAATACTGTTGTACACAAGTAAGCCTAAGTGAATAGGATCTGATGATGTTCGCTGAACGAGACTAGTCATCCAATTGACCCCCATTTGTGTGAGAAGTGTTTAATAAAGTGCATAAATAATTCATGTAGTGTTCATCTCGGGCAGTAGGTGATTAAATTATTGTTACTCTCCTTCCAATCTAATTAGGTATGCTCGTGTTGACCGATTGAAAAGCGATTCTATTAAAAATTAATGTTTTCGCGGAGGCTAGTATAGTTGATATAGGCCTACCATTCCCGGAAGTAGTGACGTAGCACAGTGGCGGGGCTTTGTGCGAGCACAGTACAGTACATATCGGTAAACAATATGTCAAAGAATATATTAAGGCTAATTTATTACGACCCTTCACCTTACACTAGTATGTCTAAAGAAAGCACCCAAAGGCACTCTTAACTTGTTGTTCATTTAGGAGATTTGTGACATCGTGGTCAATTGGCCCCGTGTACTTGAGTGTGTGTATAATTTGTCTGGTACCCTGTGTTATTGTGATGGCTGTGTTAGTGAGCGTATTTGTATTTCAGATGAGGATTGAGAAGGAAGCGACCGTGGCCTTAAGTTAGGAACCATCCCGACATTTGCCTGGTGTAGAAGTGAGATACCACGGAAAACCACTTCACGAGGTTGAGTGTACCCCGTTCCAGCCCTCAGATCAGATTTAAAATTCCTTGGCATAGCCGGAAATCGAACCGGAACTCCGGAGCGACAGCCGCTACACCTCTAGGTGGCCAACATTCTAAAGTTTCAGGCAGTTTCTAATCTTAGCTTTAATGAAGGAAAGTGTCGAAATACCAGTTTTTCTTCAACGGATATAGTGACTCCATTTGTTTTTGGAAATTGGGACGTCAATAATCTCTTGTACGAGAAACTGTGCTGACCCATCTCAAAAGCCATGGGGGCCTAGCTTTGAAACTCTGATCTTGATGATTATTCGAATAAATGAGAATTCAAAGGAATTTATTCGTGAATTGTGTATGAGAAAAAACAAACCAAGTCATGTATCTATCATGACGTCTCTAACATAAATCTAAAGCACAAAAGTTCTTCTCACTAAAGATTAATTAGCGTTAGATTGAATCACACTGCTAACAATTGAAGAGCTTATTTCCAAAGTGACGTAAATCCAAAATTGACAGGTTTTCAATTTTCTCTTTCATAAGCAAGTTTATTGGTTCCCTCAATGTATAGCGAAGGTTTTAAGTCGCAATACGTCGTATATCCCATATTAACAGGGATCTATAAACTAAGTTTATTTGCAAAGTGACGTAACTCCATCGTGTATTTATTTCCAATGTGTCTTATATCCATGTTGACCAATCCGATGGCTCTTTGGACATCACGTGATATCATGTGGTAAATGAAGGCCATGGCTAACTTTGAAGAATTATATAGAGCATCAGTTTGTGTGTGTTGGGTTTAAACTATTTACTACCCTGCCTGCGAATTGTTGCCGGTGGCGGAAATCAGAACAAATGCGCTCCACCCAGCCACACGCCTGCGATAGACGTGCAGTCGTCGACAGCGAAACCTCATCGCATGTCGTGTGTGTACATGGTTCGTGCTGGGCCCTGCACTGTGCGGTGTGTTCTCATTGTATGACTGTACATGCGTTCCCCCTCTTGCCGCGCACCCGCCCGCAGCCGCCATAACGTGGCGAGCTGACGTAATGTATACACAACAGCCCCAATCCACGCCTAGCGGTAACAATTCCCTGGCAAGGTAGTAAATGTTCATAATTGTCACTCAAAGCTAATGTCAATATTGTATGTTTTATTTCCAAAACGTCATAACTCCAACTTACAGAAGACGAATACCACAATTTCCATTGTTAGGAGATTTGTTAAACACAGTGTCAGGATGTGTATAAAAGTAATGAATGAAATTATATTCATAATCATACCTGAATTTAATTATACGAAGAAACAAAAACGCGATTTCTGAAGTTATGCATTTCATGGATTTACGTCACTTTGGAATAAGCTCTTCAATTACACTTAAACTGACATATGTCTGCAAAATAAATGCAACGTCTACCTCGGGGCATTCCTGGCTGTCATTGGGGAGGTGGCACAAAACCAACATGGCGACCATGCAAAGTTAAAATACATGAATGGGTTTATTTGTGCCCTAATCATCTGAGCACAGTGAAACTTGGGATAGTAAATCTTTATTTAGATCTTAATATATCAGCGTCTAATGTAATTCAATTATTTTTCAAAATTCAATATGGCAGCTTTGAGAATTCAACAAGACATGTTCTTATTGATAGCTTAATCGAGCGAGCGAAGTGAAACTTAATATCTATCTACAGGGATGTAAGTCTATGTATTACATTTTTAATAAATTGTAGATGGCACGTAAGCCAACTCCTGACATATGGGTTTCTCGAACTCGCCAAGGAATGATCCGATATCTGTGAAACATGTTGTGGTGGACTAAACCTAAAGAAAATCTTAATTTTTATAAATTGTAGAGGGCGCACATATCAGTTATTAATAACGTCTTTCACCGATCTCGTCTCTGATTACTCCGATCATTGTGAAATTTGACACAATGAACCGTTATTAATACAACATAAACCTACAGTCCTTTTTGCAAATTATAGGAGGCGTGCCTGGCTGATCTTCATCATTCTCCTGTAACACCACATTTCAAACGCTTAAATGCTCCTATTTTCTGCTGCCTCAACAGTCCAAGTTTGACTTCCATAGAGTGCCACGCTGCAGACAAAGGATTAGAAAACTGACTTCCTAATACCTAAATCTACTGGTATATTTGATGTCAACAGATTCAATTCCTGTCGAAATGCTTTCCTTGCCTGTGCTAATCCCCTTTGCTTCGTCATTCACTGGTTATTTTGCTTCCAAAGTAACAGAAATCTCCTACTTCCTTTAGCTTTTCACCTGGCGATTCGACATCCATAGAGGTTTCTGATTTCTTTCGGCTGCATACAAATATTTTTTCTAACATTCTCATAAAAACACTTTTAGCTTATTTTCATTTATGCAAAAATACGCTTATGAGATTCTTTTGTTCGTGTGTGTGTGTGTGTGTGTGTGTGTATGTGTGTGTCCCCCTAATAAAATCTAAACGGCTGGAGCGATTTCAGTTTAACTCGGTAAGGTCATATTACTATTTAGTCCGACCCCGACTGTGCCCCTCAAAATTTATTACGTCTCATCAATACAACATGGCGGCTGTGCAAAATATTTCAGCGCCATTCCATATCACCGCAACGGTATCAGAAAACACCCTGAACTTTCGTACGGTGATAAAGTGTACTACTAGAAGTTCACCTAAGAGACTTTCAAAAATTTGTTAGGTACAAAACGAACATGGCGGCCAAGAGAAATCGAAACATTTAAATATAATTTACTCGCGATTTAACCATCCGAGCCCAGTGAAAAATAGTACAGCAAATATTTATACACATAGTAATGCACTGACATCTAATTTAGTTCAATTGTTTATTTAACATCAAGATGGTGCCTGTGCGAAATTTAAAAATTAAGTTTTTAGTTCTTGTGTCCTAATCATGCGATCGAAATGCAAGTTTGAATAATGAACCGACGCAATAATCTTCATCTAATGGTACATAACTCTATGGCCTAAATACAGGGTCATTATCTATGTGCGCCCCGGTAAACACGGCAAGTTAAGCCGGCTTTGACTGGCGCAGATCACGGGCGCGCGTACACAGTTCAGCCGGTGGTGGTGCGCTCCGCTGACTCATATCGTTAGTTCACACGTGTTTTGTCATTCATATGGACGTGTATCTGCACAGCTTTAGACGTTAGTGTTTCACGTTTAGTGAGTATTGTGATTGCTGTGATTGTTGGTCATGCCTAGACACCAATTCACATTGCGCGAACGTGTGTATATCCATAATTCGTGTATGAAAAACAGAAAGTCTTGTTCTGAAACAAGACGAACATTTCGAATCAATTTTCTAGGAAGACCTGTGCCTAAAGCCAGTGCAATTAGGTGGTTCACTGAACGATTCAAGAAAACAGGCTCTGTAAATAACAAAAATGTTAACAGACAACGTTGTGTTCTTAGAGAACGAAAATTAGATGAGATTATTGTCCATTCTTTCATCATAAGATGTCAGGTGTGTGTTACAAGAGCGGGACGAATGTGTTCAAACCCCTTGAAATGATTTCCAGTGGTTTCTTATTTTTCATTTTTATTGGCCTTTTTTCATTCATTTATCGACCTATGAGGCAGAGAAACAGAGAACTCTGTCCATAAGCCTGGTGAGAGGACTATGTCACAAATTACAGTATTTCTGGATCTCTGCAAGAGCAAATACAATTTTTTCAATTAATTTAAAATTTCAATAACCATACTTTGATGAACTCATACATTTTATTAGGGGGACGCAATATGCTCTGACACTTTAATGAGAAAGCTGTCATGGATTGTGGTATCACGGGGTTTTTGGTTATTACTATCACCATCATCATCATCATCATCATTAATAGTAGTATAATCGCAATATAAATTTGGGATATAAGGGTGAAAGAGTTGGATTTTGGGGGCGTGCTAGCTAGAGTGAGTATCACTGACTCCATGGCTTGGCTCAGGAGCACAACCATGAGAAACACCCACACACAAGAAACCTAATTAGTTGACAACTGGTAATTTATGGCACGTGTTTTACGACTATCGATCCGGGCTTCATAAAATATGATTGGAATTCTTTCGAAACTGCAATGTGAAACCCAGCTTTGAAATACGCTCGTAAAGCCTGGTTTGACATACGAGGTGTGGCGTATCGTTTCCCAAATAGCCTGCCCTTTGAAGTCCAAATGCATTTTTAATGTATCGTCCCATGTGTTTTTCTTTCCGTTGTTGATGCTTTAATTTGGGACTCATGAGTTTAACTGAGTGTGTTGAGTTACGATCCAAGACTGAAAGAGAGAGCTGCAGCAAGTTTGAAGATATTAGGATCGAATTCTGGCGTTCACAGTCACCAATCTGGGTTTGTTTTTTAACGGAATTCATCAGAAGTTTCTCAGAGCGAATTACGAGATAGTTCGTTATTTCAAATGTTGTTGTTGTTATTTCGTTTGACAGGTTTGGAAATCACGGTAATTGAGCCCCGTGAACTTGGGTTTGTGTTGAACTTGTCCGATAACCTGTGTTTTTGTGATGACTGAAGTAGTGTGTGTATCTGTATCAGGGACGGGGATGGTGTACTGTAGATGCCCCGGGACTTGAAGTAAGTTACTTTTTCAGCGTTCTGCTGGATGATGATGATGATAATTGTTGTTTTAAGGAGACTAACATCGAGGTTATCGGCCCTGTTCTGCTGGAGGGAGTGTGGAAGTTCTCAGAGAGAAACTACGCTCAGGATAGCTGCTGTCAGCGTCGAGATTCGAACGTTTTATCCCCAGTTACAGCTACCCGTTGCGGTCGTGATGAGTGAATTATCGTGAGGCCATTTCTAAGAAACTGCTGAGTATCACAACACTGTATGTTACGGAGACTTTGTCTTCAGTGGCAGTGATTCAACTGAATATACTGTAGTGTGGAGCAGCTCCACAATTCATCACTCAAATATGATATCATCACAAAAATGGAATGTGTAAACCGACATAGTTTCCTGTCATCCAATTATGCTTCTTATTAAAATTAAAATAACCACTGGCACTACAGCCCATGAAGGGCCTAGGCCAACCAAGCGACCGCTGCCCAGCCATTTGACCTTAAGATATTGAGGTGACGCGTGGTCAGTGCATCGGGTCCCCTCGGCCGTCAATCTTGGTTTTCGTGACCGGTGCGCTGCCTCACTGTCAAACAGCTACTCAATTGTCCTTACGAGGCTGAATGCACCCCGTTCCAGCCCTCACGTCAGTTTCTAAAATCACTGACGGAGTCGGGAATCGAACCCGGGGCCTCCAGGTGAGAGGCAGGCGAGCTACCCCAACACCACGGGGCCGGCGTATGCTTCTTATTGTTTCTCTTAATAAAATAAGTTCGCCTCGTTGCGTACTGGCTAGAATTCTAGGCTGTCACCGCGGAGGCCCGTGTTCGATTCCCGGCTCTGCCAAGAAACTGAATTCTGGTCTGAGAAAAAACTGAGAAGAGACGGGTTCGATTCCTACCTCAACCATCCTGGAAGTGGTTTTACGTGGCTTCTCACTTCTACTACAAGCAAATGCCGGAATGGTACCTTTCTTAAAGCCACGGCCGCATCCTATCCAAATTCCTACATCCGTTACAAATACACGCACTAAAACCCGGGCCTCCGCGGTGAGAGCCAAGAATGTTTGGCACTACACAGTGAGGTGGACAGGACGTTTGAAGGTACCGACTGGGGAGTTGAAAATGGAAATCCAGGGGAAAGCATTTCAAGGATGATCAGTGCCCAGAGTTGATCATAACGCACTGATTTAAACTTTGAAAGCACGTTTTTTTTTTTAAATTTCAGGCCAGGTGAGTACTTCACTGTATCCTAGTGTCAATGCAAGTAGTATAGGATATTAATCTGTTCTTTTCTTCTTTTCAGGTAAATATCGAATTACAAGCAGAAGTCTTCCACAATTTTGTGAGTACAAACACGTACACTATTAATAAATATAAGTTGGAATGACTTACAGCTGATTACTACAATATTAGAACATTCTGATCACTCATGTGGCGGCCACTTACGAAAATGTCATCTAAACCTGCTTGCAGGTCGTTAAATAATCCTTCTTGAAGCACAGTAGTGAGATACCTGCTGTATTAGTTTGGCATTATCAGATGTTCCAGAATCTTAAAATGACATTCGTGCATAAATTGTATGATCATTATCCTAAAAAGCTACTTTCCGTGCAGTAAAAGAGCGGCGATATGTACTAAACTGTTGGGCACTGCCACATGTTAGAGAAATATGAAATTATGTGCAGGCATGTGATGGTGGCCTAAATTCAATTCTCACTCAATATTATAAGATAATCGTTTAGCCATTTCTCATTATTATCGAATCACGGGTGCCTTACAAGTGAAACAAATGATGAATTACTTCACAGAGTGCAACATTGGATTTAGTTGCATTTGATATTTGTTGTTGATGTTGATCCATTTAGGGAATTCGACTCCGTGGTCATTTAGCTCCGTGCGCTCGCGTGTAGAAGCTGCCTGATAACCTGTGTAGTTTTGGTGGCTGCAATAGTGTGTATTTATGGTGGGGGCTGGGCTTGGGCAGTGGTCTTATAATAGGCACAATCTCAGAATTTGCCTGGAGTAGAAGTGTGACTAGAGAACAAGTGTGGTGGGAATCGAACCCACCTCTTCTCAGTTAAGCTTCACAATGCTAGGTCAGCAACGTTTCAGCTCTCAGACCAGAATTAAGTTCCTTGGCAGAACCGGGATACGTACCTGGACCTCAATGATGGCAACCACGAACCCCACGAGGTGGTAAAAATAAAGAGACAGCTTCCTTATATTAGTATTGAAAAATATTCCAAACTGAAAATGTTTCAAATAATCGTAAAATGAGAGATAACTTTGTCGTTATTTATGTTATTATTATTATTATTATTATTATTATTATTATTATTATCCAGGGATTTTTTGACATGCATTTTTTAAATGGATTAGCTTCTCTCCTGGGACAACTGATCCACAATCTTCGTGTTCTCGAGCATCAAAAGTGGTCCTGGACTCCATTAGTTTCCGTTCATATAAATGCAAGGATGCACATAAAAGTCAATGGGGGATGACTTAAGATTCAAGCATTGAATTCCTTTAAACACATTGAAGGCTGATCACTATTAAAGCCTATACATATTCAATTTGAACAACTCGTCAGTATTAGAGCAACGCAAAGGTTAATGCGATAGAGAGGGCAACAGTTTCCACTCCAAAATATATGTCCTTACGATCTCTGTCGTATGGTTGTTCTTAAACTTATAGCTAATTATGCAATATGAATAGGTCTCGGGTTAAGTATTGACACTCCGTCCCCAAAGTCCCAGGCTCTGCCACGAAATGAAATTCGGCTCAGTGGATTAAAATGGGGTGCACTCATCGTCGTAAGGTGTAACTGAGAAGTGGTAGGTTCGGTTCCCACCTCATATATAGGCTACTAGTAGAAGTCCTCTGTGCTTCCTAACTCAATACTAGCTACAGTTACAAATACACACACTACTACTGAAACCACAATAACACACTTATTCAGAGAGTCATAACACGTGGTTGTAGACCACACTTGTAAAACTTACCCAATACAAAAATATTAAAAGTTAATTGCTGCAAATATTAACTGATTGACGTTGAAAGCTAAACTCTGATATATAAACAAAACTATATCTCAATAAAGTTTGACAGAAAAAAACAAAGAGATTCCAGAAAATAACAAAAACAAAAAAGTAAACCGTGGCGTTATAGCCCATGAAGAGGCCTAACAAGCGACCACTGCTCAGCCATTTGGCCTGCAGATTATGGACTGACGCGCGGTGAGCGCGTAGCGCGTCAGGTCCCCTCGGCCGTTAATCTTGGTCTTAGCATCACGAGGCTGAGAGACCATAACAAGACTTTCACAGAGCCGGGAATTGAGCCCGGGACCTCTGATTGGCATCCAACAAAGCTAGTCACTGTGCCTCGAGGAGGCCATCGTTGAGAAATGGCTTTAAAAATAACGAATATCTTAAAAATGAAGTATTTTTGAACATATTCTTCTCGTCTGTTGACTCTTTTGTATATATTATTCTGTTCCTCCAGTTTTCCGTTTGAATAGTTCTTAATTTCTGTAAATACATCTTTAATGTTTCTTAATCAATTGGGAATTGAATGAATGAATGATATTGTAACTTTCAGTCGGTCAACAAAATAATGTCAATTGCTGGAATATGTGTAAATATAACCCGAAAAGAAAATTGCATGTGATTAAGATATATACCGTATATTGGTTTGGACTCTTCAAGAAGCTCGCCAAGCGAGCATCATCAGATCCAAATCTACAAGACAAATAGCTCCATAAAACACTACCAAACCTGCAATGACAACCACAGACAGTCTTTGCCCTCCAAATACAAAATGCAAAAACCCATCACAAAACTTGGTAAGTGTGGTAACTATCTCTACTTAGTATAAAACAAAGTCCCCGATTCTTGGATGTTACGGGTAAACTCGCGAACCACTGGATGGATTTTGATGCGGTTTTCACCATTCTGTAAAGGATATCTCGAGGATGATTTCAGTAGAAAATAATTCATTTATGATCAAAGGAAGCCGAGCAGTAACTATTTCAGTGGAAAAGTCGAAAAAAAACCTGGCGTCCGGGCGCTTTGTAAGCTTACGCTGGGCAAACCGTTAAAAATATCTAAATACTATTCATTGTTCAGCATGAAAAGTTCTACAAAAAGTCCGCGAGAGCGTATGACTATTTTCAATACATCGCCCACTATAAGTAATTTTACGTTTTAATTTCTTCTATGTCCATTCATCTACTGAGGCGACAGTTTACGAGCTAGATAAGGGCGAGTCTATTATCCATTTTACAGCCTAGCTAGCGGATGAGCGTATTGCCCAGATATAGCCAGCAGCAAACTGTCGAGTAGTGTTGAGTTAAAAACTTTAGAGAAGAGTGGTTGTGTTTGGAGTTTCCCGGGAAGTGCAACTCGGCTTTTCTTCATTTCGCCTGTGAACTTTTCGTTCCGCAAAATTCACAGTGAAGTTAAGATTGGACGGAAGGGGGATTTGTGTTTCATGCACCTCGCCATTCTTAAATTACGTCCGACAAGAATTTGTTGCACATGCATCTCCATGGTAATATAATTAATAGTCCAGTCAGTGATTTTAACCCCTCATGCCGAGACGTAAAAAGGATATTGGTCGTTGTTCATTGACATTGAAAAAAAAAGCGCTTATCACGTAATGCATTCATAACTGTTCCCGGGCGAAGCCAGGCCGGGTTGCTAGTTACTGATAAATACGAGTGTTAAAGTACTGACCCTTGAGTGCACAAGCCTTTTTCTTATATGGTTTTACATAAGCCCTGTGAACCCCGGGTATGGAATATACAAGAAATACTGGTGTGAGTTCAATATTAATAATACGAATGAAATATGAATATTTCATTACGTTCATTTAGGATCTAAAATGGAAATTTAACTTCATCGAAATGAGGAAATAATTGAATAAAATGTGAAAATATATACGAAGGTGTGATTCTAAAACACCATCACACGGCATGAAACCATGACGTCCTCATTATGAAGTCATCGCTAAATTAACAAACTATGGTTTTTGCCATGTTTGCTATCAACATCCACACATCATGTATCATAAAATGAATAAGTAACTGAATGATTTTGAAACATGGGACGGAAAGGCCCGGCTCATATAAATGTGTGGTAAAGCTACATTGTTACTCAACTATAAGCAATAATGGTTGATGGTTTATTGATCCTTCCTCTTCAAATCACTGCAACAATACCGGGTGAGTTAGCCGTGGTCGTTACGGCATGACTGCTGGCAGTCGCTCACATCCGGAAGGCGAGGAGGTTCGAATCCCCCCGCCGGCAACCTTGAAGATGGTCTTCTGTGGTTTCCCATCTTCCTTCCAGGCAAATGCCGGGGTTGGTCCCTAACTATAGGCCACAGCCGCTACCTTCCACCTCCTCGGCCTTCCATTCCAACTTTCCTCCCCAACGGTACTTGTAGCTCACCCATTGGCTGTCCGTCTCGAAGCAGCTACAAAACTGGCGAGCCGAACTTGTCCTCGGACACTCCCGGCACTAAAAGCCATACGCTAAAAAAACTGCAACAATTTCTTTGATATGTATAATACTTTTGAAGTTATGACCAAAAACGTGCAGGACTGTCTCCGTCTCTGTCCCCGACGTTTTAGAAGTTTTCCTACACATTGGTAACTTTGTAGCTCGTTTCCCGAAACTTAGGATTTTCAAATTCGTTTCCTTAGTAACTGCCAGAGTTTTCAAGATAATGAAGTGAAATTTAGTATGGGGCGTGGTGGCTCAGCGGTCTAGCTGTATGCCTCTCACCAAGGCGGTCCGGGTTCGATTCCCGGTCAATGCATGTGAGATTTTCGAAGTGAAATGCCATGTCCTGTGGTTCGGATTCCACGTAAAAAGGAGGTCCCGTGGCTCATGATCTCAAGATTAACGGTCACGTTAAACTACAAGCTTCCTTTTGAAATTTAGTATACATGTGTATCTTATAGGGAAGAACAATATGACCTAGAACTGTTGCTGTACATGTCATAGTTTCGGTTTCTTTAAAAATATTCAGTGAAAACAACTTGCAAAAAATTACACTTTAATATAAGCTTTTGAAAAATATATTTTTTCTTTATAGATTCCAATGATTCTACGTCAATCTCTAGCTACTGCATTAGTAAATACAATGAAAAAAGAATTTCTGAAAACCAATGATACTTGTGTAAAATATTAGGGAAATGGTGGAACTGTGCACAATATGCAGCCGCCATTTTAAATGCCTAATTTCCTGAAATGCATTCGCCATTTGACTTGAAAATACTCGGACATATTGGCAAAGCATATTGTGATTGACAGACCAAATTACAATTCTTTAGTACTTTCTGTTGCTGAGGAACAAAAAAGTGGAATATACATGATTTTTGGATCCTTATAAGTCTAGGTCCCCCCCCCCCCCCCTTAACTCTGAGAGGAATATTGGGAAATTCACACTAGAGTTTCGAACACTTCCACCATAAATGATTAATAAATCACACCCCGGGTCTCGGAGGCCAGGCATATGCACTCAACGGTTATGCACCCGTAAAAGGAACCATTTATTGTACTGTTGCTGTGATACAATTAAGCACTACGCCCGGGGATTGGAATTATTTTGTGTTGACCGACTGAAAGTTAAAATATCAATAATATTGTCAATATGGCAACACTGAAAAATGTCTTCGTAGTTATCTTTTGAATGAATGAATGTTAGAGGAAATTTTCTCTCCAGGATGTTTGAGTGCGTGTCTGTATGGTTGTGGTTGTTGATATATTGTCTTTCATATGTGGCCGTGTTTTTTTTAAATTTAATTTTGTTTATACTTTATTGATTAGTTATTATATTTTCACATGTGAATTGCTAACTGTCTGACAATAAGGAATACATTACATTTTATCAATTAAATTCTTAACCATTATTCGGAAATTTTCTGATGACTACGATGTTCAAGCCCCTAAATGAACCAAAATCTGTATCGATCATATTCGTTAACATTTATCATTTTAAATAATCTAGTCGACTTCGTCGTTACGTTAGGGCGACGTCACGAAATGTACCGAGAATGCACTGAGGTGTGTGACGTCATAGTACCGCTTGGTGCATGTGTTCACCGGTGAGCTCTGGCGTTACGAGACGGCAACGACACGGCGAGCGTGACGTCACCCAGCCAGCTTCCTCCTTTCACCGCGCGCTCCAGCTCCCTCATGACTTGTAACTTTCTAGCGTTCTGATTGTTTCTTGATCATATAACATGTGAGTCCAGCCTTTCTAGCATTTTTCAGCATTTGTAGCATTTAAAATGATATAAAGTCCGGTCTTTCAGACTGACTGTCGCTTTTTATATTTTTAACTTAAAAAAGTTTTTTTTATAACTCCACATTCCTTAAGGGTACGCGTACCACAGTTAGAACAACACTGTATTTGCGCATAAAGGTGCGAGTGGAATAAACAATTGAGCTATAATTAGCGCCGTCTTGTTTGTCTGGTAGACACCACGGGAGATATCATTGCCACAACAGGAAGAAAAACCTCATAGTTATGGCTTTGAGTCACAACACCATACTCAATAACAGCGCAGTACTTACAAGCTGAGAATTATGATCCATTATGATGTCTTGTTCTCAATAGAATTAATGGTCGTATTATCGGAAGTTTCAAAATATACGACTTATCGGCGGTATTAGTCATAGATATTTCAACTAGTATAGGTTGTAATTCTGGATGTTGTTGTTTCTTTAAGAGCCTTGTGTCATCATGGTCATCAACCCCATGCATGCACTTTGATGCCTGCAGAATTGATGTTATAGTGGTGATTGCACAAGAGTGTGTATTCTTAACTGGAGGAAGGTTTCAAATGGAGGCAGCCACAGCTTTATGTCAGGTACCGAGACCACGGGAAAACAAGTCTAAAATGGTTGAGGTAAAAATCAATCCCATCTCTTCTCAGTTTTGAGTCACGAGGCTGGGAATTAGTATAGATCGCGATACATTACACTACAAAATTCCCCTAGACACTAAATGGCGGCATCCATGACGTCATGGAAGACACTTAAGGTTTAAACGATGCATACATATTAAAGTGTATGTGATATTATGGCTTTACATACAAACGCAAACCTAACCTGCTTTCGCCCCAGTCCACCTTGCTTGTCGTACAAGCAGTAATTTTCGCCCAGATAGTCGTCTAACCTAGTAACGACCAATGGTTTCACCCAGACAGTCGATTACCCAAGTAGCGGCCAATGGTTTTGTCTCACCTTGGCTATAGAAGAGTACTGTGCTACTTTTCAATTAAATTTAAGAACTAAAAGGAATTTATGAACATTCGTAACTCACCACCTCACCTCGCATTTGAACACATGTCTCTACTTCCGCATGTAACGATGCTCTGGCTTGAATTGTCGCCATTGTGTCAGTTGTGTGAGGTTTCTAACAGAGCGTCGTTACATGCGGATGTAAAGACATGTGTTCAAATGCGAGGTGTGGTGGTCATCCGTGACGTCATCCACTATAAAAATGTCCTCTTGACACGTACGTATCGCAGTAGCCTATATACTTGAAACTGAGGCTGAGTGAACACCATTTCAGCCCTCAGATCAGGATGTAATTATTTAGCAGAGACGGGAATCGAACCTTACCTCAGAAATGGCAGCCATTAGTGCTAACTTCAATTTAGCCTTGCACATTGATCTCCTCTCGTTAGGATATATAGTAATGTCTTCAAAAGTGGGTGCCTTCGGCGAAGTGACCCGTCGTACTGTGAGGTGTTTGGCCGATTTTAGTAGCCAACATTTATTTTCTGGTTTTATGAGGCCTAAATGTTCCATATTGCTAAACAATTAAACTTAACCTTTAAGTGGTCAGGTGGTCTTCAGTTACGTAAGTGGAGAAGTGGGGTGTTAACGCCACCCCAAAGTAGGCTATGTTAAGATATCTTGGAGTATAACATTTCCAACACATTTGTTACACAACTAACCTACTATTCATATTGAACCCTTGCAAAGAAGCATATGAGACTCAGATTCGGGGCGTAACAGGTCATATTCGTAAGTTGCTGTCAGGGCGCTTCATTAACTTGCAGGGTAACATACAACAAAATAACATGCAGGAAAGAGTGAAGCCAGGGTTAAAACAACTGAATTTAATAACAAATCACCATATTTACACATAAACAATTAACAACGAAAACTCCCAACTGACTCCCGCTTAATAAAAATGCCAAAAACTTAGGCGATATCTCTGGAGAGATTAATTACCTGGACCAAGTGTCCTTAAATAAAAGATACAAAAAGTGACCATATAAGTGCGTACGCCGTTCTACATGCATCACGATGTGTACTTTGAATGCGTGATTCGTTATCATCCAGAATGACCCTTCAAACAACGAATCCGCATTTCCTAGAGCTAGACCGACACGAGGGAACACAACAACAATACTTAAGTTAAACCGACACTTCCTAAATCTACTATAAATAAACACAAAATTTCCGCGTGAAATTGGACTTAAATTGCCGTAGCAACATTTACTGCCTAAAAACTTAGGACTTCTCACACAAATCAACACAAGTACATTAACACGTGACCAATAGAAAAATACTCAAATGACCGCTGTCAAAATTTACAAATACTCTACCACTACACCAAACGGGTGTGACAAACAAAATTATATGAAATCGAGTCATCAACAAAGCAATAGGCAAACAGCCCACATTTACGTTAATCACAATATTCTTATCCATACAAGGTACAACAATCCGTTACACACATGGCGAACTCCCCAATTAATTATGGCTTAAAATTAGCCATCACAATGAACAGGTTTGCTGCATGAAAGCTTACAGGGTTCAGTCGGACAAATAGGACTGCCTATCAAAATAAGTCACAGGCAAAACGGGCGGTTTGTGGAACTCTGCATGTCTGTCAACCCACGTGTCAATAACCTCGACCTCCCAGAGCATGGGGTCGAACCTCGAAGAAATGTGCCCCAAAGCACAATAATACGTGTGTGTCAGAAAAACATATGGACAAGAATCAGCAGTCTCCCAAGAGCACTCTGTCTTTCCATCTAAAATACAACAGCAGCAAAAATATATAAGGGCGGTAGGACAACTACCCCCTCCTCACGTAGAATCAACACACACAAGACACATCAACACACACTTAATCACACGTGTGGGTTGTGACAGACCCTGAAATAAAAGACACAAATAATATCCACATGCTGGCGCCATCGTTCTATGCCGTGACTAGTCACCTGAAAAGGACTCAAGAAAAATCTATCAAAATTAGAACGAAGGTGTTCTACAATTACTTTTAAGTTGGTGCACTCGGCTACCCTAACATGAATAATAACCTGTTCAGCAAAATGTTTTACAATCACTTCTTCCCATTCCTATTTCAAATATTAACGTTAATAAAGCACCATTTATCGAATGTAACGGGTTCCGCAATTGCAAGGATAAAAATCACGCACGCACGCCGCGTACATTACACATGACTCAAGAAAAAATCAAAATATCAACAAACACATTGGCCACGCGCCAACGGACATTTAAACATATAGTGTCGGTACAAGAAAAACAGCTATAAAAACAAGAAAGAAAAACATGACTATTTACAAAGTTCCCCGGCCAAATCTAACTACATAATTGAAATAATCCAATTTTAGTACATCACCGCTTCTGCATGTCGGACTAAGGACATCCTCCTCAACCCATTGCCCTATGGACAATTTAGCACTCCATAGTAGTCGTCTGCGTTGATTTCTTGAAGCTCATCCCAACTTCAAACCACGTGCTGATCATCTTGGTCTCGACTCCTTGGCAGAAAAGTTCAATGTTAAATATTTGCCTATCTATAATCGCTTGCAGGCTACTCAGTTCACCCACAATTGTCCTACTGCGATTAATAGCGAAGACTGGCCCTAATTATATCGCACATACACACTATAAAAACACACATACAATACACACAATTTATACATAAAATATACATCTCGAGTCCGCGCCACTGGCTCGTTAACAAGTTCAAAATCCTGGCTGCACCAGCAGTCGCTATCTCGTCTGGTATTTCCGTCCCGTCTTGGACTTCGGTTCTGGTAAGCGCTAATTAGGGTGATACGATACTTCCCCCTTAAAGTTGAACTCGTCGTCTTTAAAAGAATGTTACAGTTTATCACGCGCTGGCGTGAAATATTTAGATCACACAATTTAGTTGATTTTAGAACAAAATGTATTATAGCTTTTAAAATTCGATACTGCAAACGCTACGACTTTAGCTCCCCAGAGCTAAGAAAATGAAATTAGCTTCACTGATTTTAGAGCGTAAAAATCACGTTTCGAACTGGCGTGGAGTATACCTCTGACGGCTCCACAATATAAGACTTAGATAAATTCGAGCGTCAAATCACACTTCCAACTGGCGTGGAGTATGCCTCTGAAGGCTCCACACAATAAGTACTCAGATAAATTCGAGCGTCAAAAATCACACTTCAAACTGGCGTGGAGTATGCCTCTGAAGGCTCCACAAGAATAGTACTTAGATTGGCGTCAGGCCAGACTATTTATGAGAAACTGACAAGGGCGGAGGAGTGGGGTGGAGTCGGATAAAAACTTCCAGAGTTTTTGTCTCACAAAGATGGGGCTAGTGTCATTCTTCTCCAAATAAATCCAACGTCTCAAATTACTCGAGCGGAGATTAATCCGTTCGGCGGTTCCTTAGATACACACTTCCGCGCGCTTTTTACTACTGACGCCGTCCACCTCGTGGTCACAGCTTGGTCTCTTGCGATTGGCTGATTCAATCGTATGTTCGTTGAGAGGACCTCGTGATTCTTCCTTTATGTCTCCAATTTTGGTACAGTAGTTGCACAATTTGGCCTTGAACTCGACTAATTCTGGCCGTCCCCCAGGAATAGCTACCAACTCAGCTTCTGTTGCAATCATTACGAAATGCTGGCCTCCCTAATATCCAAGTCGACTTCCTTATGTGCTGCCTGGGCCGTAGTAATAATAATAATAAATATGAATACTTATTTATCGAAGATCAATAAGGGTTCAATATACTTAAGGCTAATTTTTATTGTCTCATTAGGATATTTGAGTTAACAAAGAAATTGTAGCTTTTAGATAATTTGTTTACGTTTCGAAATATAATGTTTTGCAGTCTGTCAGCACGATTGTACCCAATTGTAATGTGTGGTTCCCTATTGCTGAAAATATTATATGAGATTAATAAATCCACTTGGATGACCAGTTTCGTTTGTCAAGCGATCATCATCAGGTCCTTTACACATACATGAGATTAATAAATCCACTTGGATGACCAGTTTAGATCGTCAAGCGATCATCATGAGATCCTTTATACTTATGCTAATAAATCTATCTTTATGAGTGGGAGGTGACAGCTGCATGCAAACGGGCCACACTTCGCTCAAACAGCTAAGTGTACAATCCACAATAACAATCACATAATCACACTAAGCTAGCAAACTTGATTGTCAATCACCACTAGCAGTATCTCAACAACAAAATCCGGGCGGGGACACCAAGAGCCCGCTGATGAGCCGGCTTGGTGTCCCAGGCGAACCCCCACACGAGACACGCACAAACCTAAAAGAATTGCTGAGTTTTAAATCACATATATTTACTAGTTGTGCTAGTCTAATCATTACTGCGACTAAATAAGTGTAGGCCTATATATTGTAAATATTATAACCTATACTTGTAACCGGGTGAGTTAGCCGTGGTCGTTACGGCGTGGCTGCAGGCAGTCGCTCACATCCGGGAGGCGAGGAGGTTCTAATCCCCCCGCCGGCAACCTTGAAGATGGTCTTTCGTGGTATACCATCTTCCTTCCAGTCAAATGCCGGGGTTGGTCCCTAACTATAGGCCACAGCCGCTACCTTCCAACTCCTCGTCCTTACACTCAAACTTTCCTCCCCAGACAACACTCCACACGAGATGGTACTGTACTTGTAGCTCACCCCATTGGTGGTCCGCAGGGAAGCAGCTACAAACTGGTGAGCCGAACATGTCCTCGGACACTCCCGGCACTAAAAGCCATACGCTAAAAAAACATACTTGTAGACATAGATTAAATAACCGAAGTGTAAAGGATCTGATGATGATCGCTTGACGGCCGACATTAATCGTCCAAGTGTATTTATTATTCTCATGTATTTTTCTTTTCAGGAATAGGGAATCACCCATAACAGTTGGGTAAAGTCGTGTTGACCGACTGAAAAACATTAAATTTCGATCACTAAGGCAACACTGAAAAATGGCTTCACGGCCAAGCTAGGCAGGTCGATTCGCTCCGAAGCTCATCCTCTTTCTCCGGGAGCACTCAGCTGTGCATCACTGTCTTATGGCACTGTTGGTATGCCTAGGGTTCGGAATTGGAACGGTTGACGTCCCACTCCATAGAATTGCATAATTCCCGACTCCATTTTTGGGTTCTGGCTCTATCCCTCCTCCCTTTGTGCAAACCATGATTGTTAAAGATTATGCCGATGTTCCTGCCATGCCTAGACCTTTACCATGGGCATATTTTGGAGGGTCACAGCAGGAAGCGGAAACCACTCCCTCTTGCCGGATGTCCATCCACAGGTGTACTAAATGTTTAGCACGTCATATGATATCCCAAGAACCCAAGTATAAGAATTCCGCAGCATCCCTCACGCCCATTCGTGGCGCCAGACGGCAGGAAAGCATTTAACTGGCGACCAGTTTGCAACGGCATAAGAAGGAGGGTTTGTTTGAAATATTAAGCTAGCTACAGGGTGGCGTACGAAATGTGTCACCATTTGTTTCGTACATAATTTTAAAGTCGCACTAGATATCCCGATGACCATCTCAACAGTAGTAGCAGAGGAGATTGGAGAAACAAATGAGTTATGAATGAGTTTGGTTTTCAGACGAGGCGTATTTTCATTTGAACGGTGTGATTAACAAACAAAATGTACACTTTTGGGCGCAAGTGCTTCATGAACGACAACATTATGCTCCGAGGATTACAGTGTGGGCCGCAATTTCCAGCCACGGACTTATTGGACCTTTCTTCTTCGAAGAAACTGTGAACAGTTAGCGTCATTCGCGCATGCTCCGAAATAACTTCGTTCCACAGCTTTTTGCTACTGCGTTGCCCTTCAACACGCAGTGGATCATGCAAGATGGAGCAAAGCCACATAACTTAAAGCAGCATTGTGTTGGATTTCTTACATGAGCGTTTCGACATGCGGGTCATTTCACTCAGATTTCCGGATCGTTTCAATGACGGACAATTTTTCCCCCCCCCCCCTCCCCCCCCAAAGGCCAGACCTCAACCCATGTGACTTCTTTCTCTGAGAGTTCCTAAAGGAAACAATTTACCGCAACGTCCACATGATTTAATGGAGCTCAGACGCCTTATTCTTCATGCTTGGAGTGAATTCGTGGTAGACTTGTGCCGTAGGGTTTTCGCTAACATGAGTGTTCGTTTGAAGGAAATTAGGAATCTAAATGGTGGACATATTGAGCACGTGCTGCATTAGAATAAATCTCCACAGAGTGTACTCCATGGTAGTATATTGTTACGTGCCACCCCCCTAGTGACACTTTTGTTAACTGGATTACGGTGGGTTGAAGCACAACACAGATTGTTCCTTTAAAGAAATAATTAACTTTATTGCGGCCAGAAAGATACACCACTCAACAGCAAGTACAAGCAATTAGAACCTTACTCCAGTTTCCTCAAGCCTCTTCCTTACGGAGCGCTCTAGCCCCTTTCACTTGTCAACAAACCACAGTAGTTAATCCGTCCTAATGAGTCCGGTGGCCTTGACAAAAACTACCTGCACCTCTTCCTTATGTACACAAACTACAGTTACTTACGATAACCTGCTACACGCTGCTTCGCCATCCTCAAGCTGGGAAACAATGTCACTGGATTTCGTAACTCGCACGGCACTTCGCCACAATACCTCTGTCGCTCAGTGAAATCACACTCGCTCAAAACACAAGCAGTCCCCTGTATGCTTCTCATTCCCTCGCTGTCAAGAGAACCAGCTTCACTAGGGGTTTCGCAAGTCACGTCACCACACTTCTGTCGCTCAGGATAAACCCTCGCACTAGCTCGAAAAACACACCCTCACTGCTTGACAGGTCGCTCTTATATAGCAGGCCGGTGACTCAATAAATGCTTCTAGACCCATCCAGGGTTCACGGCTTCTCGAGGTTTCCATCGCTGGCTGGGTCACGAATATTCTGGACCATCCCTTTGTCCTAGTAGTCCTGTTGCATAAGGCGCACGCAATACACTGAGGCAGAGCACAGCCCAGCCCTGGGGCAGTTGTGACTCATGCGGCGAGCGATGAAACAAACTCACAGCCGTAACACCACCCCCTTCCTAAAAGGCTGATCGTCCCGATCAATCATTGGTCCGTCTGTGTCCCTCCGTAGGCTGCCAGGCGATCTCGATGCACGATCTTCATCTTCGCCCTCGGGCTCCGCTGGATCCTGTAGACGACATCGTTGATCCGTTTCAGGACTCGGTACGGGCCCTCCCAGGACTTCTGCAGTTTGGGTGGCAGGCCTTTCTTCCGTAATGGGTTGAAGAGCCAGACCAGGTCGTCCTCGTGGAATCCGCCGGCATCCGTCTGTTGGTCGTATCGGGTCTTCATTCGGTAGGTCTCAATCCGCAGTTTCCTCCTTGCGAACGCGTGCACGTCCTCCAGTTGGTCGACCAGTTCTTGACAATACTGGCTTACCGGGACCGGATCATTCCCAGGTCGGCCGAAGGCAAGATCGACAGGTAGACGGAGCTCCCTCCCAAACATGGCCCGGGCTGGTGTGCACCCGGTGGCTTCATGCACGGCGGCGCGGTAGGCCAGGAGAAATAGTGGAAGATGTTTGTCCCAATACCTCTGGTGCTCGCTGACGACTATTCGGAGATGGTTCTCGATGGTGCGAATGAATCGCTCTACCATCCCGTCGGACTGAGGGTGTAGCGGCGTTGTCCTTGTCTTCCGGATTCCCAGCAGCTGGCATCGGTTCTGGAACACCTGCGACTCGAAGTTCCTCCCTTGGTCGGAGTGCAGCTCCAGGGGTACTCCGTACCGGCTGACGAATTCCTTCACCAGGGTCTCTGCGATCGTCGCGGCTTCTTGGTTAGGGAGCGCACACGCCTCCGGCCATTTGGTAAAGTAGTCGCTGACGACCAATATGTAGCGGTTTCCTGCCTCGCTTAACGGGAATGGCCCAGCAACATCGATGGCCACTCTCTCCATGGGGCCGCCCACGTTGTAGGTCTTCAGTGGACCCCGTCGTCTTCGTCCTGGGCCCTTGCTGGCTGCGCAATCGTGGCACCTCGTGCAGTGGTTATCCACGTCAGTTCGGCATCCGATCCAGTAGAACTGCTCTCTCAGCTTCTCCAAGGTCTTCTTTATCCCTAGGTGTCCACCAGATGATCCTCCATGGAGTTCCTTCAGGACTTCCTCCGTCATAGCCTTTGGAACGACGACTTGTTCCCGGGATGTCTTCCCGTCGGTGCTCTCCCAGGTCCGGCAGTTGAGGCCATCCCTTACAATCAGCGAGTCCCACTGCGCCCAGTAGGACTTGAACTTTGGACTGCAGTCGCTCACAATGTTCCACCCGGGTCTGGGAACACAGGCCCTCTTCCATTCGGCTATCAGTCCCAGGTCATCATCTTCTGCTTGTGCCCGCGTGAAAGATTCGCGGCTCCAGCTCCAATTAAGTTCCACGGTAGTCCTTCGGCACTGTATCCCGGTGTTCTCCTCTCTTCTGGTACAGAAGGTGCAGTCTTCGGGGCACGGTCTTCGTGACAGGGCGTCGGCGTTAGAATGCAGTTGGCCTTTCCTGTGCTGGATCTCAAAGTTGTACTGTTGAAGCCTCTCTAACCACCGCGCGAGTTGACCCTCGGGCTGTTTGAAGTTCAGGAGCCACCGCAGGGATGCATGGTTGGTCCTGATGATAAATTCTTGCCCGTACAGGTACTCGTGGAAGTGTTCGATGGTCTTCACGATGGCGAGCAGTTCCTTCCTGGTGACGCAGTAGTTCCTCTCTAGCTTTGACAAGGCTTTGCTGAAGTAGGCCACTACTCTCTCCTCGCCGTCCACTAATTGCGACAGGATTCCCCCTATACGAAAGTCGCTGGCATCGGAATCGATGATGAACCTTGTTCCAGGTCTGGGGTAGGCCAGAATAGGCGCGGTGCACAGAGCCTGCTTGAGTTGTTCGAATGCACTGTGGCATTCTGCTGTCCACGTGAAGAGTTGGTCCTTCCCAGTCAGTGGATGCAGTGGTTTGGCGATGTCGGCGAATCCCCTCACGAAGCGACGGTAATAAGTGCAGAGTCCCAGGAAGCATCGTAGTTGGGACTTGTCCTTCGGAACTGGCCACTCCCTCACAGCTGCGGTCTTCTCTGGGTCGGTGCACACCCCTTCCTCGGAGACGATATGCCCAAGGTACTGGACCTGCTTCTGGAAGAGCTGACACTTCTTGGGGCTCAACTTCAGCTGGGCAGCCCGTAGCTTCATCAAGATCTCCTTCAGGTTGCTGTAGTGCTCCTCGAAACTTCTTCCCAGAACGATGACGTCGTCTAGGTAGACCAGGCAGGTCTTCCAGTGTAGTCCCCTCAGAATGGACTCCATCAGCCTCTCGAAGGTCGCAGGGGCGTTGCACAGACCGAATGGCATGACGGTGAGCTGCCAGAGCCCGCTGCCCACAGAGATCGCAGTTTTCTCGCGGTCCTTAGGGTGGACCTCCACCTGCCAGTAACCACTCTTCAAATCCAAGGAGGAGAACCATCTTGATCCTGATATGGTGTCCAGGGTGTCGTCGATCCGGGGTAGAGGGTAGCTGTCCTTCTTCGTGACGTCATTCACCCGCCTGTAATCCACGCAGAACCTGGTGGAACCGTCCTTCTTCTTCACTAGCACGACCGGAGAACTCCAAGGACTATGTGATGGCTCGATCACTCCTTGCTCCTTCATCTCTTCTACGATCCGGTCGACTTTGGCTTGCTTGGCGAGCGGGACACGTCGGAATGGGGCCCTAATCGGTGCGTTGTCCCCAACGTCGATTCTGTGCTGGACCAAGCTTGTCTTGCCGAAGTCTTTGCTCCCCACGGAGAAGACATCCTGGAATTCGTGTAGCAGGTCCCGAAGTTGGCGTGATTGTTCCTCGTCTGAATGGTCCTGGGATCCTTGGTACAGCTTCTGTAGTTCTTCTGGCAGTGCGCGTCTTCTTCGGTTGTCCGTCTGCAGGTGTCCGTCCGTCGTGTCTGTGATGCGGGCAATCCAGGTAACGAGCTCGCAGACTTCTAGGTTGGTGTCCCGATGAACCGTAATGTCGTAGTCATTCAGGTTGGACAGGTGGACGTATGGCCGAGACGTCGTGTTGATGAGAGTCTTGGCAACTAGCAATCCTTTTGTCCGGATGTCCTCATATTTTGGGTCGATGACAGCCGCCACTCCCTCAGCTGTTCCGTAGACAATTACGGCAGCGCTGACTTCCGTCCTGGCGGGAACTATGACGTCCTCTCTCAGCCTTACTCGTCGTTCGGCGACGGCCTCGTGTGCTGGTTGCAAAGCAAGTTCCTCACCTCCGAAGTGCAGAGTGTTGGTATTCAGATCCAAGATTATGTTGTTCTGGTCCAGGAAGTCCAGTCCGATGATCACTTCATTTGATACGTCAGCCACAAGCACTGGATGCTTTGTCGCCCGTCGACCAATGACGAACTCCAGTGATGCTTCGCCATGTACCGGTGCGGTCTCTCCGGTCGCGGTTATTAGCTGGAGGTTCCTTTGTGTGGGTTGCACTCTCCACTTCGGGATCACGGTGGGACTGACGATGGTCCTCGATGCTCCCGTGTCGATTAGCATGGGCCAGCTCTCTCCGTTGACGACTCCGTCGACCATCAGGCTGCTATTATCCCTCCGTAACTGCGTCACACGAACTTGGACTGCCGGAGCTTGACGACTGTCACAAGCCCACCTTTGCCCCCCAAGGCTGGCTGATACTTGCTTTCTTGGGCCGCGCGGTTTCCCTACGACTGACTGTCCCGACGGAAACCCTTAGCGGCGGCGATCACCGCAGTCCTTGCTCAGGTGGCCTCTCTTACGGCAGGTCCAGCAGGTCGGTAGTCCTCTTCCGGGCCGCCTCTCCGGATGTCCTTCGGCTACGTTTTTGTTGGTGGTACTGCGACTCTTGAAGAACCGGCCGAGCGCCTCCATCAGTTCATCGGCCAGGGGCTTGGTCTTGTCGGCTTTGGCTGGTTCGTCGACGTCCACCTGACGCACCCACGCGCGCATTCTAGATACCTGCTTTGCCGTCTCGAACTCAAGTGCGAGGCTCAGCGCATCTGCCAGGGTCTTATTGCGCGCGAGTCGCAGCGCCTGTTGAGTGTCCGGGTCCCGTAGCCCGTCGGTGAAGATCTGCTTCGCAATCTGTTCCAGAAAGTCGGCCGGCGCTGTTGGATAGGCGAGCCTTACGAGGCGTGCGATGTCCATCTCGAACTCCTGCAGGGTTTCCGCGTTCTTCTGTACCCGGGTGTGGAGCTGCATCTGGTAGGCCTGCTGAAGATGGCTATCTCCATATCGGGACTCCACGTGGGCGATCAGTGAAGCGTAGTCCTGGGATCCAGTCGGGATAGCCTGAAGGACGTTAAGGGCGTCCCCTCTCAGCGCTACAATGAGAGCTGTAGCCTTTTCCGTGCTGTTCCAGTTGTTTATTGAACAGGCTGCCTCGAACTGACGTAAATAGGTGCTCCACGGGACCTTTCAGTCGAAGGTTGGGGGCGTCACTCTGCTCTGTCCCGTTCCTGATATTCCCGGGGTACCTGTGGGCGGGCGTCGGCGCAGCTCGGCAACTTCCTCTTGAAGAGCTTTGAATCTCGCTTCCATCCCCGTCGACGGGCGTTGGTTCAGCTCAGCAATTTCCTTTTGTAAAGCGTTGAATCTCTCTTCCACCCCCGTCAGTGGGCGTTGGCGCAGTTCGGCAACTCCCTCTTGTAAGGCGTCGAACTTGTTTTCTACTGCTGTGACTTCCTCACGTAGGCCCTGGCAGACGGTGTTGACTTCCTGACGCAGACCCTGTTCCAATTTCTTTTGACTTTCCTGTAATTTCGTCAGCAGACACTCTTCCATATTTTTCTGGCCATCCAGAAATTTGGCGGTTAGGTCCTCTGCTAGCTTCTTCTGGCCGCCTTCTAATTTGGCAGTTAGGTCCTTGGTTAAATTCTTTTGGCCGTCCTCCATCTTCTTCTGGCCGGCCTCCATTTTGGTTTCCATGCCACTTAACTTTTTCTAGCAATGCTGCCAATTGTGCCTCCATTTTAGTTGTTTGTCTTGTAAAGGGCATGCACTCACAGGAAAATTAGAGAAAATGACCTGCTCGGGTTTTGAAACCAGGACCGTCAGGTGTTGTGCTTGTGCTTGAGTTCGTAATCCCGCTTCTGACACCAGTTGTTACGTGCCACCCCCCTAGTGACACTTTTGTTTACTGGATTACGGTGGGTTGAAGCACAACACAGATTGTTCCTTTAAAGAAATAATTAACTTTATTGCGGCCAGAAAGATACACCACTCAACAGCAAGTACAAGCAATTAGAACCTTACTCCAGTTTCCTCAAGCCTCTTCCTTATGGAACGCTCTAGCCCCTTTCACTTGTCAACAAACCACAGAAGTTAATCCGTCCTAATGAGTCCGGTGGCCTTGACAAAAACTACCTGCACCTCTTCCTTATGTACACAAACTACAGTTACTTACGATAACCTGCAACACGCTGCTTCGCCGTCCACAAGCTGGGAAACAATGTCACTGGATTTCGTAACTCGCACGGCACTTCGCCACAATACCTCTGTCGCTCAGTGAAATCACACTCGCTCAAAACACAGGCAGTCCCCTGTATGCTTCTCACTCCCTCGCTGTCAAGAGAACCAGCTTCACTAGGGGTTTCGCAAGTCGCGTCACCGCACTTCTGTCGCTCAGGATAAACCCTCGCACTAGCTCGAAAAACACACCCTCACTGCTTGACAGGTCGCTCTTATATAGCAGGCCGGTGACTCAATAAATGCTTCTAGACCCATCCAGGGTTCACGGCTTCTCGAGGTTTCCATCGCTGGCTGGGTCACGAATATTCTGGACCATCCCTTTGTCCTAGTAGTCCTGTTGCATAAGGCGCACGCAATACACTGAGGCAGAGCACAGCCGAGCCCTGGTGCAGTTGTGACTCATGCGGCGAGCGATGAAACAAACTCACAGCCGTAACAATATGTTCCTTTGAGTTTGTCTTCACAGTAAAGTTTTTATTCAGAAACAAAATGGTGACACATTTCGTGCGTCACCCTGTAATTCCAAACTGCCGCAAATCATTCCCGGATACTGAACATAAGAAACATATAAAAGTAACAAAAACAACCAAAACCTATCGCACTTAACCCCCTGATGGGCCTTGGCCTACCAAGCGACTGCTGTTTCTACAGACTGCGGAATGACACGTGATCACCATGTCGGGTACCCTCGGCCGTTAATCTTGGCTCCGTTGACCACACTACTTCTCTGATCACACAGCTACTCACTTGTCCTCTCCAGGCTGCGTGCATCGCGTCCCAGCCAGGTGCACTACCCCAACACCACGGAGTAACCGACAGGAAGAAATAGTTTTTGATATTGTGTGACATCTTGGCCATGTATCCTCGTGAGTAGAGTGATAGGAGAATCATAACCAGTGACTCTACTGTAGGGGCGCGGCTAGTTGTAGTGGGCCCCTGGCGGTAGGCAACCCGATATCTCGCGTACCATTTATTGTAGAGACGTGTATGATTTGTCAAATAACTTGGGTTAAAATCCTCTTTCCCATGGACCACTCATTTACCAAAAAGAAAACTTTTAGGTCATTGATCCCCCCCCTTAATATCTTTGGAACCCGTGACGTTAGATGTACATGCTAGGGATTGAATTAAACCGTGCATTGCCCTCTTTATCATAAATTATTTATTTTTTACAGATTTGCCCCAAAAGGGTATAACTGCTAATTATTATTAGTTATTGAGTGATTGGTTACGATGGCTATTTCGACAGACATAGTTTCCCTAAGCGGGAAGAATGGCGGAAGGAATATTTTTAATAAGGGGAGTCAGGATGACCAATGGCTATTTAGGTAACAGTTTATAATTAACAAACAGGTGTGCTTTAACACGCACGGCCATGGTGGTAGTTACACGTGGCGATTGCTCAAGCGTACACAGCTTAAACAAGAATAATCCTGTTTGGAGACCGTGGGAAACCTATCCCCGAGACTGCGTAACTGTATTATTATTATTATTATTGTTATTCAGCATTAATGTTTAAACAAGAAAAATCTTGCTGCGTGACGTAAGAGTTGAGCTCTAGATGAGCGCTATACCACATAAGAGAATGGAATATTGGCTATTTATTTAAAACACAGGGATTATTTAAATTGCACGAACATATTCTAAGACATTTTGTACGTATACTGTATGTAGACGGGGCCCTGAGGCAATTTTAGCACGATAACGACTTTGCAAACTTGACTGGCTACGCGTTGGGTGTCATGAACATGGTGTGATGCCAGATTATGATGTCGGCGATTTTGGGTCATGTACAACAGATGCTTAATATAGAAACCGAGCGACCACGTTGGTTCTTTACAAAGACGAGACATTATACCAGAGACGATTCGGATAGCCAAGTTTTACGAGGTCGAGTTATAAGTCATGGCAACTATTCTTTTTCTCGCGAACAGGAGACAACACGGAAAATCTACGATATGCATTTGGAAATATAGGGCATGTACGTATGCATAGTGTCTGAAGATAAATTCTGACGTCAGGAGATCCTCGTAGGTAAGTGACAGAACACAGGCCGTTGGTAAACATTGTTTTATTATGATATAGACAGCAAATACACAAGGCTACGTTCAAAGGACAGGTCTCCACTGGTTACAGACCTTCGAAATAATCACCCAAGATGTCTAGTGTGCGTTGCCAGCGGTGGGGCAGGCGCTGAATACCAATCGCTGCATGTGTATCGCTAACGTGTAACACCTCCCTCCGAAATGCTGTTACGATGACTTCTTTGTAATCAAGCCGTCGTCCACGTAGTGGCTTCTTGACTTTGGGGATTAGATCATAGTCACATGGGCTCAGATCATGCGAATAAGTGATCAAGCTCCTGCTTGTTGACTTCCATTGTGTGACGCTCTCACTCACACACTTAACTTTGGGGCATGCTCAGACCCACAATGTTGTTTACAAACACCATCTAGTGGCATCCTACGCAAGTACATACCGTACGTTTCCAAATGCATATCGCAGATTTTCCGTGCTGTCTCCTGTTCAC
This sequence comes from Meconema thalassinum, assembly GCA_946902985.2. Taxonomy (NCBI): domain Eukaryota; kingdom Metazoa; phylum Arthropoda; class Insecta; order Orthoptera; family Tettigoniidae; genus Meconema; species Meconema thalassinum. The sequence goes on from OX336389.2 coordinate 1,194,912,219, forward strand.
GAGAAAAAAAATAGTTGCCATGGCTTATGACTCGACCTCCGTATTAATATTTTTTGTTGGGCAAACTAAGGACCACGTTATTTAATTGTTTTATTTGAGCTTTAACATTAGCAAAGTATTTATTTATTTATTCATAAACGATGTTGTTCTTTTCGCTCTTTTATTCACGCTTTTTTTAGTTTACAGCTTCGGCTTAAGTTTGAAACTTTCATGTCTGACGAAAATAACAAGATTTACCTAAAATTAACATTTTTTTCTAAGAAATTCCTGAATTCTAAAACTATAGTGAATTTAACCGAAAATTCACAATTACCCTTAAATTTTACAATTTACAACCACTTTTAACATTTTATAAATAAATTTAACTACATAGATAAAATGTTCTTTTTCCCCCAAGGGCAGATGGGTGTTAAAACACCTAGCTAACTTGACAGCATACACAAATGGCTCATTTTAAAATTGTACACAGATTCTCCAGACCTAAGTTTAGAATTGTTAACACTTACCTGGACCGGAATTCTCTCTCTCTTGCCGATATCCATGAAAGACAACACTGACTCTCTCGCAAAACCGACAGTATTAGTATATATAAGGCCTAATGTATTAATACTATAATGACATCCGGGACTTTGTGACCTGCCATGGTGTAACGGTAAATACTAGTTAATTGGTGGTGACAAATCACTCTCTGCATGACACACGGTCCCTGTAAATTAACTAATATCCAATTAAATTTCTTAAAATTATCTTAAGATTCCTCTAACCACCTCATAAACGCCAAGTTCACGGGACTGATGACTACGATGTCCCAAAGTTTTTTACACACCCAAGTACACGCAGCTAATGGCCTATACATTTTTAAGCTTAACACTATATATGTTCTAAAATAATTGTAATGTTCCTTAGCGAAGCGCACAGGAAACTAAACAGAACTCTCATGCAGAGTGGACGGGAAGCTCTGTCAGCTTAAATCGTATGCTTGTCTGGTAGATGATACATGGCAGAGACTGTAACTGTAGCTGTTAAGACATTGGTTGAATCCACTAACTCTTTTTAAATTTCTTTGCTTACTTGGACCTAGATTTTCATAGTTTTACACTTTTTACCTTAAACGAACGCTAGGATAACTTTAATTCTATGGCCACGCCCACCTCTTTCCCAATGCACACGCTACTACAGACACTAGAATTACACAGGTTATCATATACAAAACTGAATTTAACAGATTTAATCCCCCATTTTTACTTTAAACAAACGCTAGGCTAGCTTTAATAATAAGGCCACGGCCACCTCTTTCTCAATACTGTACCCAATCGTCATCATATGAAACATGTGTTCGTATCCCAGCTAACTAACGGTCTTTCGAGGTATGGGGCGTTCAACCCACTATACGATCACATATTCAGGATTTGAGTCTGTCAGGTGACTACTCTACTTGAAAGAAACAACATACTCCTAAGTATAACATTTAATGATACTAAATCATGGCAATACAACAAAACACACAAAAAATACTTTACATTTATTTCCCACAACAAAAATCAAAATTCTCTGTGAGTCTCTTCTCCTCAAAATTAGTGCTTCACCGCACTCAAGTCTATCCAAAACATCCTATTATTGATACTCTTCGACATTTGCGAGTGTCCATAGTGTTCGTCACGTGGCACAATTTAACACAAATTTGAATATCACAACACAATAAACACAAATTATATTTAAATGACATTAAATCTGCAATTATTAAACATTTATCCGTTCTACACGGGACATTTACTTTACGTAACATTAATTCATTAGCTTATGCCTTGTTTAATAAGTGTTGTGACGTGCGAATCGTATTCCTTTCCCATCAATTTCAAACGCTGAAGTGGTACACTTTCCCTTCCAAAATACACATAGACATAGATATTTTTATAGCTTCACCATACAACGATTTTCTGGGTCTGGTCAAAACATTATCGTTACAAACGTGTCATGTCATTGAAATTACTCTACCCGTATGAATAAATTAGTGTGAACTGGGCAAATACACCTTGAAAAAATGCTTCTATTTATCTGGCACAGTTAATTCTTCCTCAGAGAATAACTGGGCCAAATATTATCCGATTACAACATTCCAACATTGCATGAGTATGGAAATAGTGCATTTAATTCAATTGATATCATCACATCAAGCATATCTTAATTACTTTTCGAAATATCGAGATTCTTCAGTGTCCCACTACACTTTTAAAATAAAAGGATCAGGTCTATTGACTTCCTTTCCGTGCGAACAATGAATTAGTCATGGCTGGCCTTGGCAAGATGGCCGCCGGTTTAGTGGACTACCTGCCCCCTTCCCCCCCCCCCCCGTCTGAATTACTGCAGGGTGAAGTTCATTTACTGGTGCAGCCATGCTAGAGGAACCCTGAATGGGTCGTGTCCTTACGAATTGAGTCAATCTACATATTTAATACCTACATTTAGAGTATAAATGGGCTCATCTCGGCTTCTAATTAATATTCATGGCAAGGGATGGATCACGAAATAGCTTTGCCGTTCTGTGGTCGAAATCAGTGGCTTTTGCGCGCATCTCAAGAGAGTATCACAGTTCTCTCACTGGTGCAGCATGCATATAACAAGAGGAAATTGACGTTTCCTATACGAAGAACCATTAGTCTTACCTCTAAGGGCAGATCAATTAATATATGGGCTCACCTAGGGTCTCTAACAGTTATCCCTGGTGGCAAAAACTCTGCGAACAGTGGATACAGACAGACTCTGTCCCAACTCTGTTGCGAATAACATGTATGCTCTAAGGCAATACTATATCGTAGATTCGAAGATTAGCCGACTAGATTCGCCAACGCGCAAGCTACTTTCGGATGATCCCCGCAACTTATTGACGTAAATCTCTTGATTCTACGTTACATGCTCGCTGAACGCGGCTCAAACAATCTTTCTTACTGATGACTCAATTCTTAAAGCACTCACGTCCTCTATGCAATACTCATAAGCCAAAGTTCTATGTAGCTCCAAAACAAGTATAAATTTACTGGCTTACATTAACTATCTTAATGGCTCTCAAATACAACCCTGTAGAATATACCACAATAAAACATTTATTCAACATTTCCATGACACTGAAAAGCTCTCTTTACCCCGATATTTACGTTACTTTCTTACTGTTTACAATAACACAGTATTCTTACGCTAGACATGACACACTTTGCACGTACTATAGGCCTGACATGCCGATTATTTATTCATTATTGTTACCGACCCCAGATTATTATTATTATTATTATTTAACGTTACCGTTACTTTCATCGATGTCTTACGCCTAAATGGCAGTAAACAAATCATCCTCCAAGCCATATTTTACCAAAATACGAGGGATGTGATCTCGTACATAAATGACTGTTAATTCTTAATCTTAGAGTGATGCTTCGTTGTATGGTGAGCTATTAAATCATATCAACATATTAAATTTGTACTCACTTTCATATTTCCTGGGTTGGTCCAGCATGCCAGCGACTTGCCTGCCATGATGCTTATTTTAAGCCATCATGATATTATTCACACGACACATTGTATAAACTTTACACATGGTAATTATATTTTTCACTATTGGCATCTTCACTTTGACACAATACACATTCTTTTACCCTATAAACATAAACACTTTTAAAAATCACTGTAATATAATTTTATACACAATTCTCGCACCATTTTCACACATGGATCCTGGATTGGATTCCCACTATCGCCTGACCTCAGAGATGCGATGCAGCTAACTCCTGACAACCGCTGGTCTCCTTGAAAGTCTATCTTGCGTGTGTGTGTGTGTTCGACTCCCGTCACCTACAGTTTATATCTCCTCTACTGCAAATTGTTCAATCCTAGGTCACGACTACTTGTGACGCCTCCCAGGCTCCCGTAACTGTAGTGATCATTACCATAATATGTTATTTTACCCATGATAACATTTCCTGGTTATGTTCATTGTCTGTAGCATCATCCTAACTTATCTCTACGCTGTACTGAATCTATACTCGCGTATGCTATTGCTTATACGTCTGCTGTAGACTAATTCTTATATGATGCATAATTACTGTTATTAAGCTGCCTGATGCGCTCTTCATTGTTCACCGCTAGTACATTTGAGTGTCAGTACTTCATAAATTCCGCGCACTTCCTTGCGTGATCCGGCAGCGTGTTAGCTCACGGGTTGAGTCAAGACGAACTGACTTCCCTGCTAAGCTTCTCCTATATAAAGCTCCCTTATGAAAAGTAGTTCACTGGATGTCCAGGACCGACTCTCTTCTTGATATAATACATTTCCAGACAAAGTGAAATAAGATCCTTGTTTGTCTATGCGTGGAGGTCCTAAAATCACTCGCGTGCAAGCAATCGCTTCGGCCAATTAATTATAATGAATTGCTTTCTTCCACGGCGTCATGACGCTACTCCGGTAATTCCCCTCGGTTCCTTCAGAAATCCTTACTCTGTAGCGGATGATGTCTGTGCAGAGGTTCCTTTATAGAGGCAGGCTTTAATTTAGGCGTGAGAACACTCCTAAATTATCTCTCTTAGAATACATGCATCTGGGTGTAAGTTTCATTTCAATTCATTGTTCCGTTTGGCTGTAATTAATTAATTTCTGTGGGCGACTCTCTTGTTTCGCCTTGTCGAAAGGGTATTTTCTCGGTCGTTAATCATGCCCTTCAGCTTCCAGCCACGCCGAAAGTAGGACCTTGGCGCCATGTCTTCTCCTCCCACATTCAACTCCGCTTTGTCAAAATGTCAAGCTAGCTCGCTTTCTTGCGTTCTGGCCTCTAAAACGTACATAGGCTGGTATTTTCTGCATTGATCCACCTCAAAAGCTATGATATTCCCGTTCTAGTCGTGAAATCCTGCTATAATAATTATATGCAGATATAACTCATTGTTCTTCGGGTTCACTGTGGCTGTTCCCCCTCAGAGATCAATGATTCGATTCTGTGCAGAATCATGGGCCTGGTCTTCTTTGATGAAGACCCCAGTTCGATGCCAGTCTGCCGTGTATAATTGGGCACAATACACACGCTGCTAAAGACACTAGAATTTCACAGGTTATCATATACAAAACAGATATAATACCCCACATTTACTTTAAACGAACGCTAGGATAGCTTTAATTCTAAGGCCACGGCCACCTCATTTCCAATACACATGCTACTACAGACACAGACACAGTTAAGAGTAGTTGCAAATTGTTAAATTTTAAGGGTAATTGTGAATTTTCGGTTGAATTCACTATATTTTTTAGAAATCAGGGATTTCTCAGAAAAATGTTCATTTTATGTAAATCATGTTACTTTTTTCGTCAGACATCAAATTTTCCAACTTAGGCCTAAACTGTAAAGTAAAAAGCATGAATAAAAGAGAGAAAAGGACAACATCTTTTATAAATACTTACATAATTTAAAAGCTCAAATAAAATAATTAAATTACCTGGTCCTTAGTTTGTCCAGCAGGAAATAATAATAAAAATTGGCTATTCTAATCGTTTCTAGTATAATACCCTGTTTCTTTTAAGAACCAAGATGGTCGCTCGGTTTCTATATTAAGCATCTGTTGTACGTGAACCAAAGTGGCCGACATCATAATCTGGTACCACACAATGTTCATGACACCCAACGCATAGCCAGTCAAGTTAGCGAAGTCGTTATCTTGCTAAAGTCGCCTCAGGGCCCCTTCTACATATACGTACAAGAATATCTTAGAATATGCCCGTGCAAGTTAAATAATCCCTGTTTTTTTAATTAATAGTCAATATTCCATTCTCTCATGTGGTATAGCGCACCTCTAGAGCTCAACTCTTACGTCACGCAGCAAGATTTTTCTTGTTTAAACATTAATGCTAAATAACAATAATAAGAATAATAATACCGTTACGCAGTCTCGGGGATAGGTTTCCCACGGTCTCCAAATATGATTATTCTTGTGTAATCTGTGTAAGCTTGAGCAATCGCCACGTGCAGCTTACCACCATGGCCGTGCGTGTTAAAGCACACCTGTTTTTTAAATATTAACTGTCAACTAAATTGCCATTGGATATCCTGACTCCACTTATTAAAAATATTCCTTCCGCCATTCTTCCCGCCTTGGGAAACCACTGTATCCTTGTCGAAATAGCCATCGTAACCAATCAATCATTAACTAATAATAATTTGCAGTTCTGCCTTTTGGGGGCAAATCTGTTAAAAAAAAAAACTACGATAGAGAGGGCAATGCACGGTTTAATTCAACCCCTAGCACGTATTTCTAACATTACCTGTAGCAAGGATATTAAGGCTGGAAAAATCAATTACCTAAAAGTTGTTCTTTGGGGGGGGGGGGGGGGGGTAAATGAGCGGTCCATGGGAAAGTGGATTTTCATTTTCATTGGACACCTCATACACGTCTCTACGATAAATGTTTAGCGAGATATCGGGTTGCCTACTGCCAGGGGCCCACCACCAGTCACGTGCGCGTGGTGTAGACAAGCGCCTATTGACGTCCGAAACGGGGGAGGAGCTTGCGGTCAGCTGTTTGCAATATGGCGGCGAGATAGTGACGAGAAGTAAGCAAGACAGTGATAGGGTGTGCGTTTGTTATGGCTTCTAATTTATGATGGCAAAGACTGCATATTTTCTTTCATTGGTAGAAATATTTTTATAATCAATTTAAATGCAGTGCTTAATTACTAGACTACCAGTTAAAAATATTACCCACCTGTAGATAGTTAATTCACTGTCTGCTGTTACATATATGAAGCCTGTACTTGGGAGCCTAGCGGTATCGATGTTTTTATTAATTTCACAATATATATATATATTTATATCAATATCACATAACACAATGACTGATAATAAATTGAATCCAGCAACCCTGAATTTGCATGAATGTTTTGGGTTCAAAGAAGCGTTACTTGGGATGCTCAAATCATACTTCAATATTGCTAATATTGACCTACATACTTGCTGTTCAAAGGCAAGAATATAAATTTATTAATCTCTTGCCACAGGCAAGTTAAAATGGAGGCATCCTCTTTATCAATATGAAAAATCCACAGCCTGCTTCCAGTCTCCGACCGGGTCAGGAATGGAATGAATGAAGCCCCCATCTAGCGGCGAGGATATGAACTGTGCCGGCTGCCGAGGCCTGACGCACTCCTCTGGGGCAATGATTAAATGAATGACAGATGAATGAAATGATAGTGGAGAGTGTTGCTGGAATGAAATTTTGACAGGGAAAACCGGAGTACCTGGAGAAAAACCCGTCTGCCTCCGTTTTGTCCAGCATAGATCTAACATGGAGTGACAGGGATTTGAACCACGGACCCAGCGGTGAGAGGCCGGCGTGCTGCCGCCTAAGCCACGGAGGCTCCCTCTTTATCAATATATTTAATTAAATATTTAAAATGCAGATATTTAACAAAGCTGGAGTCTCCATTTGAACTTGTAATAAGCAAACGGAACAGATCAAAAACTACACCTTAAGCCAAATCAAATTCACTCCCCAGCTCGACATAAACCATAATACCAATTAAAACCTATACAAAACATACTCTCCTTACTGTTGTACAACTTTCAAACCAACTATTCGCACTCAAAACTGAAAAACCCTGAAATGGGAACTAATTAAAGTTAGAATAGCCTAGGCCGATCAGGTCTCCTGCTACATTACCGCATATGCATACTTAACATCACTATAACTTCTAAATTACGACTAAGTGACCTATCTGCCTGAGTAGTATAGGTGTTATCGGCCTGCCTGGGATGATGGGTCACCAAACCGGTACCGTACTTAAAGCTAAGATTTTACACATTAATTAACTAAATTCAACAGTAAGGAGATCATAGACAAAAACACAATTTAAGCCAAATCATACTTAAAATATTGCAAATATTGAGCTACATACTTGCTGTTCAAAGGCAAGAATATAAATTCTCTGGCAAATTAAGGCTAGGAACAGCATTTTTCTTAAGTTTTCTAACCATTCGACTATTGCCAATTGGAAGAACCCCTAAAATAAGTTTACGAAGAGCGGATTACATTCGGTTCAATGTACGGCACAGAAGTATTAGGCTACAAGTTTATCAGTATTTTTGATGTAGCTAAATCCTTGTGAATACAAATTAGAGACAATAACTATCAATAATTAACAGTACCGGTGCTTACGCTGTGGAAAGAAGTCGTCTTCACAAAAATGCAGACTGCACACTGTCATGTAACGTGTAATACGTTTTCCAATTGACAGCGCCGAAGCCCATCTTTCTCTCTGAACTTTTTGTACAGGAATGTAGTGAGGAGATTTCGTACCCATTTTATACGATTTGCAACCGTATACAGAGCAGTACCTCCTCGTATTTGACAAATTCCTTTATGTTTCCATCACGATATCAATTCTTCACAATGAAAATAATCCTCACCAGTCACAATGTTACAGCTTCAACATTCTACCGCGTGGCTGCTCCATCCAACTTTTCTGACGTCAATAGTCACCTTGTCTTCTTGTCTCTCTGCTCCTGTGTAGTTGGATGTGGGTGGAATCTATCTGATATCGCATGTCATTGTGATTGCTGTACCATTGTGTGTTTTGGATGGGAGGTGGCCCTGACCTTAACTTAGGTTCCATCTTGACCACCTCTATGGTAAAGAATCCAATGGAAAGTCACAAGAGATTTGCTTCCATTTATTAGTTATTAGCAGTTATTACACGGTAGACGGAAGCACAAGAGAGATAGATCGTGCTTCGCTGGCATCGGGAGAGCGTGGGTTTGAATCCCACATATGCCGTCCAAAAATTGGTTTTCGTGGTTTTCCCATTTTCACCACCAGACAAATGCCGGGACGGTTCCTTCAACATGTTCACGGCCGACTTATTTCCAAAATCTCTTCCCTAGCCCTTCCTTAATTCGACCCAAGGTAGGGGTCGCATGGGTGATTGACCTCTTACCATCCCCCGTTGTATCTGCTGCCAAAGTGTGTTCAATTCCCAGCCACCATCCTTGCGACGGTAGAGGAATGATTCCGTGGGTTAAATCGAGAAGGGAGGATAAGTGATTTAATCTTTCTTAAATTAGTCATTAATATGATTTGCAATTCATTTTTACTTTCATATCACTGTATCCGTTATCCCGTTCAAGCCAAGCAAATTATAGCAGCGGGGAAATTATGATTAAGCAACTATTTCATAAATAAATAATGGAAATTAACGATGCGATTCTTTGACAAATGCAACGTAATATAACGACAAATGTATCGCAGTTTCTATGGAAAGTAATTCTGCCGACCCTGAGGTAAATGGTCTTGCAGTGAAGTATCCTCGGTATTTGAAAGTAAATGAGCTGAGTTATGTGCATTGAAATCTCCCACTGCGTATGTCGCCTCGGCTTTGGACCAGCCCGTAAGGGGAATGTCCAGTATGTAAAACAAGGACCAGAACTGGACTCTATTAACCGTCGCAACTAGTTGGCACTGCCTCCCTACAACGCTGAGGACAGCAACCTTGCGTGTCCTTGACATCATGACACCATACTAGACGCTGCCAATTTTATGCTCTGGGGCTTAGACGTTCATGGTGATGCACGACAGTTCTACCTTCATTGGCCATTCTCTACTGTCCACCACCGGTAACGTCCCCACCTGCTATGACCAAGGTTGCAGGATCAAAACCTGGCGCAGTCAGTTGGCATTTGAGGGAGCGCAAATGCGAGGGAGCCGTGTTGGTAGATTTACTGGCACGTTAAAGATCCTCTTCGGGTCAACAGAGTCTCTAAAAGCCTCAGTAGTTAAAATAGACGTAAAACCAATAACATAATTATTATTCTGTTGACCGGCTGCGGTGGCCGAGAGGGCAATAACACTAGCTCGTGCCTCGCTGGCATCGAGAGAGCGTGGGCTCGAACCCCACCTCGACCGTCCTGAAAATGTTTTTTTTGTTTGTTTGTTTGCCATCTTCACCACCAGGCAAATGCCAGGACGGTTCCTTTCAACAGGTCCTCGGCCGACTTCCTTCCAAAATCTCTTCCGTGACCCATCCTTAATTAGACGCAAGTTAGCGGTCGCCTTGGCAATCGGCCATTCACGATCCCCAGTTCTATCTGCAGACAAAGTGTGTTCATCTCCCGAGAACCATCATTGTACGGTAGAGGAATGATCCCTCATAGAGTCGATGTTTGAAACCGAGCTGGAAGGATAAGCGATTAACAAAAGAAAATCCCCCAAAGCGTCAAACCACACATTATTTATGGGAACTAGGAACCGGTCAGACGCCAGTAGCCTGTAGTTTCAAAGGGTATGTTGTTCTTTCATTTTGGGCTTTGATATTGTGGTCATAGGCCCCGTGTACGTGGATGTGCCTAGAATTTGTCTGATAACCTGTGTTATTTTGATGTCTACAGTATAGTAATATTTGTGTTTGCAATTGAGACTAGGAATGGGAATGGGTGGCCTTAGTCTTAAGTTAGGAATCATTTCAGCATTTTCTAAGAGTAGAAGTGGAAAACAACAATATGCGGTGTAATATAGGTATGTGTTGCTCTATAACGTTTTCAAGGATTAAGACTACGATTGCGTTTGATTGCGTAAGAGGCAACGTTGTCCTAGGGAAGTGCAACTCAGTAAATGATTTAGGAATTGTGATGGATAGTACATTATCTTTTAAGATGCATGTTAGATAAATTGCTAATGTGGCATATAGGCTTAGATCCTTCGTTTTCTAGTAAGAAATAGCAAAAAATTAACTAACATCAATTCGTTGATCGTACATTACAAGTCATTTTTAAAAGACTGCATTGTGTGGATCACACATATCCAAACTTACATAGGTGATACTGAAACAATGCTGAAGACATTTCTTAGAATTCTTTACCATAAAGGAAATCACATTTCAGCTTACAGGAGACGAATTCCATATATAAATCAGCTTCAAAAATTCAACTTTTCCACTCTTAGTCGATCCTTCAAGTGTTTCTATATAAACTAATAAATGTGTAACATATGATGGTGAATTACTTGTCAGAATGAACTTCATTACAAAAATGATAAAATTGTGGGCAAGACCACCTTTCTTCTGTAGCCGGTGTAGGCCAATCTGTCATACTAATCCGCCTATTATGAAGATCTAAAGGTGCTTCATTAAAATAACCTCAAAAATAATAAAATAGCTTTTGTACTGCCTCTAAAGAAATTATTCTCTTATATTAACTGTTAAAGTTCATAGTGTGTTATGAGTCATTCTGCATATGTACCCATGTTATAATTCCCTATTAACTAGCACTGTATTTAGTGTGTCAATACGTATTAGGTTGTTAAGTATTAAGGTATGCCCAGTATGATTGTTAAGTATTATGTACAATATTTTCCTATTCGTTATAACTGTGGAACAGTTCTCAAATATCAACTGAGAAGTTGAAGAACTAAAAAATTATAATTTGATAACATTGTTATTTTTATGTTCGACCCTGACTATTATATGTCAGAAAACTGTATCATAATGATGGTCATTATAACACTATTTTTCATTATGAAACAGTGTCTCCCACCAATCACAGCTCAAGAAACAGTTGTTTGACCAATTAGGTGAGGATAGCAACGCATCTGCGCTAAGTTCCAAGGTCTTCTAATTTAAATTTCACTGCCTGGCCTAGTGTCATAGTGGGACAATCGAGGAGGCCATGGTCAAATACAAGGTATTCTGTGCGTCCCATGCGCTCTGTTCAGTACATAAAACTGGTGAAATCTCGACAGATATTTATGAATATTTATGTTCGAACATAAAATAGTTATAATAATTATCGTAGAACATAAACAGTCATATGCAACTCGCCTATGGTCATGGAAATTATAAAACTCGCATACGCTCGTTTTATAAACATACTCGTGTCTTAATTATTGCCATTATAGGATCGTTGCATAATGTACTATTAACATTATTTAGTTGCGAGCATTTTATTATAGGAAGTCTATTATACATTAGGATATCATACATTTTTTCGTATCCATTTTCTTTCTTGAAATAATATTTTATTTATATTGTTGTGAACTGCCATTTGCAATGGGAAATAATCCATGTAAATGACATAAATAAATAAGTTAAAGATTATTTAATAAGAAAATTAATTAACATAAACATAAATAAATAAATAAATAAATAAATAAATAAAATAATTTCTAAGTTGGCTCAGTTATAAATCGATCCTACATCTGCACAGCTTTCTGCCTGAAATTCAGCGCCACGTTAATATCTTGCTGTCCGCATTCGAACACTCAGACCAGAATAAGATATCTCAGAAAGGCCACGAATTGAATCCAAACCTCAGGAGGGACAGCCAAGTTGTTTCATTTAGGGGCTTCGTGACATCGTGTTCTTGGGTGTGTATTGAATCTGTCTGATAACTTGTGTTTTGGGTAGGAGGCGACCTTGGCCATAATTAAGGCTCGTTTATTGTATATTCCTGCCTAAAAATTGTGAATACTTGCTATATTGTATCATTGCTCCAGATATTTTTCCTCTAGTGTGTTGCATTTTCTGGCTACCAAAATGTGATTGCACGTAGTTCTACCACGAACATAATTCATATTAGTTTTATTTATCGGAAATCATGATATAATGGCAGGTAACAGGTTCAACCTCTAATTCAGATTAGTACTAAATAGGCCTACACCAAATTCATGTTTATACAAATTTTGATAATCTGGCATCTACGAGTGATTTTTTTCAATGGTTTTCGTAACCTCAAGATGGCGGCTGTGCGCAATTTAAAAATTAAGTAAAAAACACTTGGCCGCCATGTTGTTTTTGTGTTTCTCAGAATTTGAAAAGTCACGTATATGTACTTAGTTAATAGTCCTCTATCACCATACAAAAATTCAGTTTATTGCTTAAATAGTTTCAGAGAGAGTGCGAATAGGTGGAATATTTTGTACGGACGCCATGTTGGATTGTTTCATATATAGCTAATAGAACTATATGCCAGCAGATGAATATTCTAATGATAGTTCATTATACCAACCTATATTTCTATTGCTTGATTAAGACACGAGAAATGAAAACGAGATTTTAAAAAATTACAAAGCCACCATTTTTAAGTTCTCATAAAATTCCAATAAATTAGACGTCAGTACCGTATATTAAGGCTCGTATGAAGATATACCGTGCAAAGTTACACAGTGCTCGGATGAAAAGTCACGAGAAAATTCCATTTAAATATTTAAATTTCGCGACGCCGCCATATTGATTTTGTGCTCACCAGGTTATTGAAGGCTCCATAAGTGAACTTATGTTAATAGCTTCTATCAACCCTCAAAATTCCAGTTCGATGGCTGCAATATATTCGTAGATATTGAGAACCGTCTAAATATATCGGCTGGTCGCCATGCTGGATTGGTTTAGGTGTGGGTCATAGAGTTATGTACCAATAGATGAAGATAATTGCGTGGGTTCATTATTCAAACTGTAACTTCGATTGCATGATTAGGACACAAGAAATGAGAACTTAATTTTAAAATTGCGCACAGTCGCCATCTTGAGGTTATATGAACAATTGAACTAAATTAGATGCCAGTGCATTACAATGTGTATAAACATTTACTGTACCATATTTCACTGCGCTCAGACGTTTAAATTACGAGAAATGGTTATTAAAATGTTTCACATTCGCTTGGCCGCCATATTCGTTTTGTACTTTACAAGTTTTTAGAAGTCTCATAGTTGAACTTCTAGCAGTATTCTTCATCGCTGTACCAAATTTCAGGGTGATATCAGTAATAGTTTCAGAGAAATAGAATGCCGGTGAAATATTTCGTACAGCCGCTATCTTGACGTTATGTAGACAATTGAACTAAATTATACGCAGTGCATAACAATGTGTTTAAACATTTGCTATACCAAGTTATATTGCGTTTGGATGGTTGAATCGCGAGAAAAGTCTATTTAAATGTATGAATTTCGCTTGGCCGCCATGTTCGTTTTAAAGTCAACAGGTTTTTGAAAGTCTCATATGTGAAGTTCTAGTAGCGCCCTTCATCACCGTACAACATTTCAGGATGATATCGGTAATAGCTTTGGAGTTATAGAATGCCGGTGAAATATGTTGCACAGCCGCCATGTTGGATTGGTGAGACGTAATAAAGTTTGAAGGGTACGGTCGTGGTTGGACAAAAATGTAGCCTACCATGACCTTACCGAGTTTCATTGAGATCGCTATAGCCGTTTAGAAGTTATTAGGGACACACACACACACACATATTCACACAGACACATACACAATACACGCGGGCACACACACGGAAAAAAAGTTTCAGGTTCAAAACCTGGCGCAGTCAGCTGGCATTTGAGGGTGCGCAAATGCGAGGGAGCCGTGTCAGTACATTTACTGGCACGTTAAAGATCCCCTTCGGGGCAAAATTCCGGCACCCCGGCGTCTCTAAAAGCCAGTGTAGTTAAAAGGGACGTAAAACCAATAACATTATTATTATTCAATTTCCTATAAATGAATTGTGTTTTGTAGGTTAGTGGTCCTGTAAAAGTCTGTTGGAATGGTTTATATCGAAGCCTGCGGGGGAAAAAAATAATATATATATAGATTTATGTCAGAAAACTGTACTATAAGGAGGCTCATTATAACACTATTTTTCATTATGAAACAGTTTCTCCCACCAATCAGAGCTCAAAAAAAAGTTGTTTGACCAATTAGATATGGATAGCATCGCACCTGCGCTGAGTTCCACGGCCTTCTAATTTAAATTTCACTGCGTGGCCTAGTGTCATAGTAGGGTAATCGAGGAGGCCATGGTCAAATACAAGGCATTCTCTGAGTCACATGCGCTGTGTTCAATACATAAAACTGGCGAAATCTTGACAGATATTTATGAATATTTATGCTCGATCATAAAAATCATAAATTAGTTATAATAATTATCGTCGAACCTAAACAGTCGTATGCAACTCGCCTATAATGGTAATTAAGATACTCGTATGGAAATTATTAAACTCGGATACGCTCTTTTTATAAACATACTCGTGTCTTAATTATTCCCATTATAGGCTCGTTGCATAATGTACTATAATGTTGCTTGAATGTCATAATAGTCTTTTGTATTCGGCTAGTTCCATTGTACATACCTAGGTACAACAGAACAATTATTTAGAAGTTAATACGTTAATATTAAGCATTTTCCGGTATGATTAATGCTTTTGCCTCATACGACTATATTACTCCAACAATACACCATATTGTCGCCTCACTACGTAGTGACTAGCATTCTTGGCTGTCATTGCGGAGGCTCGGGTTCGATTCCCGGCTCTGTCAAAAAACAAATCTGGCCTGAGAACTGGTACAGGGTACACTCAGTCTCGTGAGGCAAAACTAAGAGGAAGTGGGTTCAATTCCTACCTCAGCCATCCTGGAAGTGGATTTCCATGGTTTTTCACGTCAACTCCAGGCAAAAGCCGGCATGGTTTCTCACTTAAAGCCAAGACTGCTTCCTCTCCAAATCCTACCTCAATTACAAATACACACAATAGTAAAGACATCACAGTGACACACACATGTGTTTAGACAAATTGTACACGCACCCAGATACACGGGGCTACATCACCACGAAGTCGCAAAGCCCCTATAGAATAAACAACAACAAACCAATAGTGTACTACGAAGCAAAATATGTACCATAAGTACCGTATTTATGGACATACCGAATGTTACAGTAACATTTCCACAATACTTATGTAATTAGTAGAGCAAGGCATTTAATGACCAAAAAAATACAAGAAAATGCAAAATAAAAATTAATTTATGACCTAAAAATGGTTAAAAACTGACATAAAATTTGAAAAAAATTACCTATAAATTATTCGTAAATCACTTATTTATTAATATTTTAAGAAACAATCAGCTGATTTGAAAGGGAAGTTTAAAGGATGTCAATGCATTAAGTTTAAATTATTTTTGTTACCTGTACTAACAAAGTGAATACCACTTTGCCACCCCTGGCGAAAAAGAAAAATGAAATATTTTAGAACTGGCATATTCTTCAAATACTCTCCTAGCAAATAGGTGCCATTTAATTAAGAAAGAATATACTCTTGGCAGTGGCAGCAGGTTATGTTGCAAGTCTACGTTCTTTCTTGAGCAAGTTATTTGCCTAAGATAAACATAATATATAAGTTTAGTATTGTGAACATAAATCATATTAATTAACTATCCAAATATGACGAAATATAACACTTACCAGAAAACAATTTAAAATGCCAAAATTGACCTAAAATTTCTCCAAATATGACCCATCTCTTGTAAACGGCAAAAAATGCAAAAAAACGCCCTAACAAATTGCCCTTATTTAATCAGTCAATTCATGAAACACGTGTATATATTATAAACTCGAGCTATCTTTCGACCTTCATACAAAAAAGATGCAAAATCATCAAATGCTTTGCCCTAGTAATTAGACAATAAATGTTTGCATACAAAGTAGACATACGTACTGCACGCACGCACACACCAGTTGCATACCCAGGGGAGAGGGAATTTTGAGGATGTATCCTCCTGAACCGAAGATCTGTCAGCCCCCTCTTTCCTATGGTTGACCCGCAGGCTTCAAGGTCAAGGGCAATCGTCTAAAACAAACGTCCGGCCTGTAATGGGCTGATGTGTGGGTGTGTCACAAATCACAGTGGGTCACAGAGAACTGAAGGAGGTTGACTGAACACTGGTCTCTTATTACGACTTATTTATTTCTTATCGAGGAATGTGTCTGTCATCATACGATTTCTAATGACATCTTATACCATAAGGAGTCATAGTGTACTTGCGAGGTGGTTGTGGTCAGGAAATAATTGGATCGATGACATCAAATGAATGAGTTGTGTATGCACATGCTGCCTCCACGAACAAACAAGCACTGTAGCCACTCCTCACTCGTAATCAATTGAGTGGGTGATTTCATATTAGTCGGCGTACAGATGTGGGGAATGCTTTCTGTGAGCTGCCTCAATAGGATTGACATTTGGCCGGTAATTCCACGAAGTCATCGCCCCTCTGCCTCTTGACCAATCCATGTTCGCATAGTTGATGTCATAATACTCTGCGTTGCAATATTACAGCCCACGTGCTTCAGTGCCTGGTCAGCTGTATCTCTGGCTTGTACAGTGTGATCGCTTGTTGTTGTAACTCTTTGGCAACCTTGTTCCCTGACCACATGGCGAAGCGAGAAATGTCAATCCTATTCAGGCATCTCACAGAGTATATATGTATCCCGGTATTTGTCTGTAGTAGAAGTGGGAAACCGCGGAAAACCACTTGTTGGATGACTGAGGTAGGAATCGAACTCATCTTTTCTTAGCTCTGCCTCACGAGGTTGAGTATAACTCGTTCCAACCCTCAGACCAGAATTACATTTCTTGGCAGAGCTGGAAGTCAAACCCCGACCTCCGCACTGACAATCAAGAATGCTAGTCACTAGGCCACCAGGTGTTCCGCCAAAGATGGAGACATCGGTTGGATTGAGTTAATTTACTCGTGGCACCATTATTTTGTCACATATAATACTTGTTTATGTATTAAAACATTAAAAACCAATATACTTATTATGTACTATTGTTACTGAGCGACGTATGGCAACGTTGCAAAGCAAGGCCACGGTAGAGCGATGCAAACAGTGTGACAATCAGATTGCTCTGATCTTATGTGCAATGACATAACCTCTTATTACTTTCCAGTGCCTTCGCTTTTATGAACATACCAAGAACAGCAACAAGTGCCCTTGTAGCGTGTGACAAAAGTTTTTCCCTAATCGTTATACCCCTATCAAACTTTTGGTAAATTTGCCTCTCCTACTGGAACCGCCGAACGGAGTTTGAGTTTGAGTTTGAGTCGGTTGAAAACATTCTTAAGAAATTCTACTTCTGAAATCTGACTCAGCAGTCTAGCATTGTTATCTATTTACAGCGACATAGGCCTACATCACTGACGATTAAGTTATAAAACCGATTTGGTAATGTAATTTATTTCAGGCTCTACCTGATATAACCATCATGTGTGATACATAAGCGTGAGCTCCTTTGGTGATGAGCAAACTAAATACATTTAAGATTCATAAGTAGGGCTTGGATTTTAGGTAAATAAAAATGTTTTTATGTAAATACATATTTTATCAATTTTTCTATAATTACATAAATTCCTGCTTTTCACTTATTAGCACATACAAAGACATAATACTGTATTTTCATTTTTTATCAGTATGCTAGATCTTTCAGTTTATTGCATTTTTGTTCTGTGTTACTTCGACGGGAAAGAACCTGTGAGCTATCTAATCTTCATGCAGAGCGTATGTCAGCTTGCAACTGTGTTATTCTTAACTTCTCGCCCCGTGCCTCTCACTGTGGAAGCCGGAGATTTCCTTGTCCATAGCCATATTGTACCACGTGCTAGACCTCCCCCTAGCTACCTGGAACCAGTGTCACTCACATGCAGTTAATTTCTGGCACTATAATTCTTCAGGAGTCAGGGAGGCATAGCATAAATTGCATTCATGAGTACTGCAGATTGTTTATTCACATTAATAAACTAAATTATAATTAAATATTTTTACTTTTTTGTCACATATTTCAAGTATTTTTAATACGTCTGTCTGTTAGGTGGTCAGCCCGAAGGCTGGATGGATCCTCAAAAAGTACCGCCGTTACGTTATGTGAGTATATACCCACAAAAACCCAAGGCAGCGCTATTTTGGGGCGTTCTAGGCAAGAAGAGGAGTGAGTAGTTTGCCATTGCTTTCCTCACTGATTCAGACCAGTAGTCCTAACCCTATGAGTTGAACCTTTCACAGCATTCACAGGCACTGACTGTGCCCCGAATGCCATTACTAAGCACCACCCATACCTCAGTAGCTTCCATATAATCACAGCCATGAGTGAGACTGAGACATCGGTGAAAAGCCACCTTTTACTCTAACCTGTGCCAACTGACAAATGCAAATGTACTGTATTCATCAAGACATGGCAAACAGGCCAATTTTAATACGTACAAAATAAATATTTTTCCGATTTTCAACACCTAAAAATCCGAGCCCTATTCATAAGTTTAAATTTAAAATGCGATCGATTTTATTGGATACAATGTTTGGAATCGATATACTGTATTTATGAACAATATTCAAACGGGAGATAGGCTACTTGATTTTTAAGTTAATGTTTTGATTTCAAAATAATAATAATAATAATAGACCTAATAATAATAGTTGAATAATAACAATATTATTATTATTAATAAATATAGCAATATTAATAATAAAAATATATACACTTAATTTTTATTACACTTAATTTCACTCCATGTGAGATCTGTGCTGGACAAAACGGAGGCAGACAGGTTTTTCTCCGGGTACTCCGGTTTTCCCTGTCAAAAATTTCATTCCAGCAACACTCTCCACTATCATTTCATTTCATCTGTCATTCATTTAATCATTGCCCCAGAGGAGTGCGTCAGGCCTCGGCAGCCGGCACAGTTCATATCCTCGCCGCTCGATGGGGGCTTCATTCATTCCATTCCTGACCCGGTCGGAGACTGGAAGCAGGCTGTGGATTTTTCATACACTTAATTAGAAGGATTCCGTGGTGTTTGATAGTCACAGTATGTTTACATGCTAAATTTACTGTGAAAAGACAAAGTAAACAGAACACGGGAAGTGAAGTTTGCAAGACAAGCGAACACGGTCACTAGATCCAACAAGCAGTACGAACCCAGGTACTACTGGTCTGTCTGCAAGAGAGCTAGGCAGTGCAGCGCAGGTATTAAGTATCCATGAACGCGGAAATAGGTAACGGGTAGGATTCTGTTCATGTCTTCTCTAGGATCAGCGACACCAGACCTTCCGGTCACTGGCCCACAAAGCGTATTTGTGAAGTATACGCACGTATTGAGACAGCCTAAGTCATGAATCACCACGGGTACAGTATATAACCTAATAAATTAGAGCTCTTCTGTGTGCTCATGTTCAATGTCACATCGATGTGTAGTTGAGTTGAATACTTAATACGCTATGATTTATAATGTTATGTTTTAACTGCTATTTTTAGAGACAACTGAGTATTATTATTATTATTATTATTATTATTATTTATTTTCCAAAAATTATGTCTTCAATTTATGGACGGCAGGTGGAGAAAGGGCAAGCCCCACGTACACAGCAGTGTCTCCATCTCCGTTCTTAAAATATAGCTTATTCAAAACAATAGTGTTTAAATGTACTACCATACCAGGGATTTGATACGCATATAAAGTCATATAATGACAACACACCGCACAGCGCACGACCCAGCACGAATCATACACACAAATGACATGCGATGTGGTTTCGCTGGCGACAACTGCACGTCTATCGCAGGCGTGTGGCTGGGCGGAGCGCATTAGTTCCGATTTCCGCCACCAGTAACAATTCGCTGTTAGGGTAGTATATACGAATATAATATGTGTGGTCTAATTATAGATTGTACGTATAAATGGTCTGGTAAATGTGTATATTACGATTCGCAGTTTGAACGTTCATTTTGATGACTTCAATACAGTGATCAGAATCTGATGATGGCCGCTTGAAGGTCGAAACGTGTAATCCTAAATCAACCCATTATAATAGTGATCATAACTTAAAAAAAAAACTTTATACGACTTTTCCAATTAATTGGGGTCGCCGGAGCCGAGCAGGCTCATTTTAGATTTGGCCGGGGATTTAAGGCCGGATGCCCTTCCTGACGCCACGTGATTCTTCAGGTGAAAATTTCACCCCGCTGTCACCGGGATTCGAATCGCGGCCGTCCGGTTGAAAGACGAGCAGCTAAGCCACTGCGCTATCACGCTCCCCTAGTGATCATAACTAATACATGTATTTTTTCCAGGAGTGTTATTTACTTATTGACATTGAACCCCGCCAAGTCATTGGGCAAATTAGTGTTGACCGACTGAAAAGTTACATCTAACATTTTGCATAGTTCAGAGTATCAGCTTCAATTTGCAAGAAAAAGAGTTATTTTAAGTTTTAAAAATCACTTCAATACACAGTCACTTCACATATCACTTCCTTACATACTCGTAGTAGGTTCGAATATTATTCATGTTGGTTACAACTGGATCACCATGTTCATGGAGTATAGGCTGGCCGTGTGGTGCAGGGGTAACATTCTCACCTGCTATTTCCAAGGTTGCAGGTTCGAATCCTGATGCAGTCAGTTGACATTTGAGGTGCGCAAATGCGACGGAGTCGTGACAGTAGATTTATTGACCAAGTCAAAGGCTCATGACTCTCCGCATACCACTCTCAGGAGGTTCCTTTATGACGCTCATCTCTGCCTAGGCTCCTACCTTAGATTCCGATGATGAAGTAGGCCTAATGGCTCAATTCCATGATTAGCTAAGTGAAATCATCTCCAAGGTACCATCTGCAGATAAACTCTTGCTCCTCGGTGATTTCAATGCCAGAGTTGGGAAAGATCACAGGCTATGGAATCATGTGATGGGCTAACAGGGATTTGGAAAATGTAATCCCAATGGACTATTGCTTCTTGGTCTTTGTGCAGAATACGAACTTTTCATTACCAACACGCAGTTCCGGTTACCTAACCGCTTCAAAACCACGTGGATGCAGCCTCGTTCTAAACATTGGCACATTCTTGATTATATCATTACCCAGCAATGTGATAAGAAGGGCACTCTTATTACCAGAACAGCAAGGAGTATAGATGATTGTTGGACAGATCATAAACTTCTTATATGTAAGCTCAGGATATCCATCAGACCTAAACCACCTAGGAACATCAACAATTTGCCACGAAGGAAGTTTAATACATCCAAACTTCAGGATGAATCCATCTATAAGAATTTTGGAAACAGAATCGTCACCCAATTATCAGAAAACCCAGTAACGAATGACATTCAGCAAGAATGGGCCACACTACAGAAGATTGCCACATAGTCAGCTGAGGAAACCATCTGTTTTATAGTGTGGAAAAGACAAGACTGGTTTGATGACAACAATGAAGAAATTCTGTATCTCATCAATGCCACAAGGAATGCCTATCGTGCCCATCTTCAAGATCCAACTTCCAACACAAAGAGAGATAAACTACTGGAATTCAAGGGTAAAAAGTCAGACGCAGATAAGGCAGATTAAAAATACTTGGTGGCAACAGAAGAATCAGGAACTGCAGAGACTATCGGATGCTCGAGACTTGAGGAACTTCTATGCACTACTCAAGGAAATATATGGACCATCTCGCTCTTCAGGTACACTGAAAAGCGCTGATAATTCTACTACCTTTACTGACAGTCAAAAAATCTTGGGACGCTGGAAGGAGCACTTCTCCAATATCCTAAATCGTCCATCAGCAGCTGCTGAAGACTTCCTTTGTGATGTGCCGCAACAACCTGAACAACTGTGGTTGGCAGTACCCCCTACTTATCATGAATTCAGTGCAGCTCTTACCCAATTGAAACCCAGAAAGGCACCTGGCCCAGATAACATCCCTCTGGAACTAATTCAAGCCGGAGGTCATTCCCTCAAAACAAAGATTTTCACCCTTATCCTCAGAATATGGGAATCAAGAAAGGTACCTGGAGACCTAAAGAATGCCACTTGCATCACTATCTTTAAAAAGGGTGATCGCAGTGTTTGTGGCAACTACCGTGTGTATCACTGCTATCAATTGTGGGGAAGATTCTTGCAAGAATTCTACTTAACCGCCTCAAGGTTATCTCTGAGAATATCCTCCCAGAGTCACAATGCGGATTTAGAGCTTCCAGAAGCACAATTGACTTGATTTTCTGTGTGAGACAGCTACAAGAAAAATGTAGAGAACAACAGAATCCACTCATCTTTGTCTTTTATGGCTTGGAAAAGGCATTTGATTCGGTTCCAAGACCAGCCATGTGGGCGATGCTGAAGCGGTTTGGTTGTCCTCAGCGTTTTGTAGATCTAATCAAGGCTCTCCATGATGGCATGACAGGTCAGGTTTGCCATCAGAATAAGATGTCCGATGAATTTCCTATTACCCATGGACTGAAACAAGGATGTGTACTGGCTCCAACGCTGTTTGCGCTGTACTTGGCTGCAATGCTTTATGATTCACCCACAAACATCCCATGTGTGGAGGTCAAGTATCATTTTGATGGAGGGCTTTTCAACATAACTCGTCTCCGCTCTTTGAGTAAAACTCAGGTTACTAATGTTACTAATATGTTGTATGCAGATGATGCTGCGTCACCAACTCTCACACCAGAAGAGCTGTAAGATTCAGTTCTTTGTTACAAAAGTGCATGTGATTGCTTTGGTCTTACCATAAATGTCAATAAGACTAAAGTCTTGGCACAACCTTCACCAGGCACACCTCTTCCTCAGTTCAATATCTCCAACTCAAATTTGCAATTTGAACAGATAGATCACTTCTCGTACCTGGGCAGTACCATTTCTGTGAGCTATACCTGTGAGCAGGATGTGGATAAGAGAATTGGCTCAGCCCATACAGCATATGGACGATTAGCGCACTGGGTCTTCATGGATAAAGATCTGTCATTGAGTACAAAGCTTATGGTATACAAAGCAGTAGTAATTTCTACATTGTTGTATGGCTGTGAAACGAGGACCTTTTACCGACGTGATCTTAGGAAGCTTGAGCGCTTCCACCTACAAAAACTTCGATCAATCCTGAGGATTAAATGGGAAGACCGCATTACCAACATTGCTGTTCTTGAAAAGGCTCAAATCAACAGCATAGAATCATCCATAATAGGTCACCAATTTAGATGGATTGGTCATGTCCATCGGATGGATGATGTGAGATTACTTCGTCAAATGCTATATGGTGAGCTATGCTATGTCACCAGACCTCATTGTGGTCCTAAGAGGCGCTACAAGGACAAATTTAAGCAGACTCTGAAATTGACAGGTCTTGATTCACAAACTGGGACATACTGGCTGAAGACCGCTCAACTTAGCGCCGTACCATCTCGGATACTGTAAAAACGTTTGAAAGGGATCGACGCACACATGAAGAGGCCAAGCGTCAAGCTAGGAAACTTCGAGCAGCCGAACCACGTCCTCCTCCAGCAATACTATGTGACTTGTGTGGACGCTTGTTCCATGCCAGGATTGGACTCTTTAGTCACCGTAAACACATCCACAAACTGGACTGAAGGAAGAAGATTTATACTCGGATTCGAGTTAAAGCCGATAATGATGACTGACAAAGTATGATTTTGGTACCGTTTAAGTAGGGGCTTAAGACTTTTTAAAGGACTTGGTAAAGTTCCTTATATGACAGATTTTCTTCACTATTGTTAACATAGGATTTTAACTGCTGCTTAACGATTTTCAGCGAATAATGATAGCCACACTGGGCCTAGACTTCTATTCCTTTCGTGGCATTGTGACCTTATCTACGGGGGTGAGTTGTCGAGACTGTAATGAGTATGAAGTAAATGTTGGTGACGATTAGGTCCAGTACCTCTTTAAAACAGTCAATGGTCATTCCAAAGTAAACGAAGGAAAGCCGTTCTTAATATTGGCGCAATTGATGATACAGTATGAGAAATAGTCCAAACTGTTCTCGAGTTTTATCTCGTGAATTCCAAATTGTCTTCATCATTTCTTGCAAACGAAACCACGAATGATATTTGTTCAAATAGCCTATAGAATCTGAATTCGATAAATCAGGGTGTAGAGTTAAGTTAGGCCTACCTTACTCTCTAGTGCTGCCAAGAGCCAAGATCCATCCAAAAGCGTGAGTCAACAACAGCGTACTGAGATGCACAGCTGGTGATGCGGACTTCATTGTGTCCTCAACCCTGGTATGATTGGACTCTACCCACAGTATGTACCTATGCAGTAACCTTGCTGCATAGCCATGCGCGTTAAATCACTCACCACGACCGTGATAGGGAGCTGTAGCAAGTCCGGGGATCAGAGGTTGGATGTCCGGCTCTGGCTCTGGAAACGGCTACACTGAGTTTGTGGATTTCCACACTACCTCCGGGTAAGTTCCAGGATAGTACCTTATTTCGATCACACCGTGGTGTAGTGGCTAGCATTCTTGGCTGTCGATCCGGAGGTCTGGCTTAGATTCCTGGCTTGCCCAAAATATTTAATTCCAGTCTGGGAACTGGAACGGGATACACTCATCCTCGTGTGGTAAAACTAAGGTGGGTTCTATTCCCACCTCAGCCACCCCGGAAGAGGTTTTCCGTGTTTTCCCACTTCTACTCCAGGCAAATGCCAGGAAGCTTCCTAACTTAAGGCCGCGGTCACCTCCTTACCAATCCTCACCTGAATTACAAATACACACACTACTACAGACACCACAATGCCACAGGTTAACAGCCAAATTATATATATATATATATATATATATATATATATATATATACACACCGAAGCACATGAGTTTTAATGGCCACAATGTCCAAGCCCTTCAAATGAAACAACAACAACAACAACAAGTACCTTGTTTCAAATCCCAGGGCGCCTACCCCATCCCGACCCTAATTACTACAACTATACTCACTAGAACAGTCACCACAGAAACACAAGTTAGGAGATAAATTAAACACTCAAGTACTCGTTGCTGATGACCGAAGATGTTCCAAGTACCTAATACGAATCGATAACAGCAAACACATGGTCAGTAGGGCACAGAGCTCTGAGAGCCCAATGCATACTACGTAAAGACCTGTTGCAATATTGTATTTCTGATTACATTACTTCTGGATGATGAAAGGAAAGTGCAGCTGCTCACAGATAGTTTATTCGCCGACAACTGAACGTCCTTCAGGAGAAAGTCTCTGGCTCGAGTCTCGGCCTCGGCCTTGGCCTTGTACTATGGTCGAGTTGCTTATATAACTCATAGCTCCTATTAGCAGATACAGTATATTACCTACTAAACACACCAACCCACCACCATGACTAAGCGGTGTAAGTGAACTGGTTTCGAGGCTCGCACCCCATCAGTAACTATCCTGAATGTGGTTCTCCTCAGAACTATCATTATTTATCACTGTAGGCAAATACCTTCTTTCAAGTCCTGGGGCACCTAGCTAAATCAAGGTTGGGTCCTACATGACATCACTGGTCAGATAAGCAGTGTTTCTGTTCTGACTGTAATAACGTGTATAACTGTAGCCTACTTAAGATAAAGTAAGGTGGAAGGTTTCCGAAAATAGGTTAGCAATGCTAACCTTGTACTAATCACAATTACCGGCAGTTAGATCAGCACTTTTCCATCCCACTCTCCCTGTATACTACTGCAGCGTAAACCATTCGCTACCCTGTTTCTGTGTCTGATTGTGGAACCTACTGTCACGCTCGTCAATGTTCTCAGTACAGTATTCGGTACGCTGCCAGCACAGCTCTACACCCTTCTCCTATCGCTGAAATCTCGAGGTCATGTGCCCAGCTAAATGCCGGTATATGTACTTAGGCTCTTATTGCTGTAGGTTCTAATTGGTAAAATTGTTTCTATTCCCCTTATTTCGTGCAATTGCCCGTCATTCGGACCTCAATAAAGCAATGTTTATTTTGACGCCATCGTTTATGATATTCATACCAATTACATCCTATATTTCAATTATTTTACAATAAATAACCCAGGTGTTTTTGTTTCTGTCTAATATTGTAAATTCCTTCCCTGCTGAGCAATAATTGCTATATCTCTACGGTCACGTTAGTGAAAACATAAGCCCTTTGTAGAAAGACTATGGTAAATAGTAGAACATGCCGAAACAGCATACAACTTCTTTGAATGGGAAACATAGCAGCTTTGTTTCAATGTCCCACGAGTTTGGTTTCAAAGACTTACAGTTAACTTGTTGAAATTGTGGTGAAAGTGAGGAGTTGGCAATGTTGGTGGCCGTCGTGTGTGTGAGAGATCTTGTGCAACCTGTAGCTCCACATAGTAAACTGCAAGGATACCCAACGTAGCTCTGACTCTAGAGCTGTTTGTCAGGCCATTCTCCAACTGGGCACGCACGCCTGTCCATTTAGATTGGTCAAGAATGGGGCCCTTCCAAGCCATAAGAGCCAATCCGTTTGGTCTCCTAGACCTAGGTCGTCCAGGCTGACCAAACTCGGCAACAGACCCGTGGAAACTGGCCACATCGATCAGCGACCCATTAGGCAGAACGCGAGGCGAACGGACTGGGAACCCAGCAAGCCCAGTGAGGCTCCCGTGACGAGCTGTTGCCAGGTTTAGCATCAAAGATCTCAGTCGAGCACAGGCTTACACCTACCCCTAAACCACAGGGCCGGGAATAATAATAATATAATAACTGACTGCAGCTTATCCCAATTTAATTGGGGTCACCGGGGTCAACCAGGTTCATTTAAGTGACGTCACGTAATTTTTCAGGTGAAAATTCTACCCCGCTGTCACCGGGATTCGGGGCCCGGCTGTCTGGGTGAATGAAAATCATCTTGCCACTACCCTATCATGCTCCCCAATAAAATAAGTAATAATAATTATTATTATATTAATAATAATAATATGTTACTTGAGGCTCCAATGGCCTAGAATAGGCCTACTTGCAGATATTCAATTGGGTACATTCCTCGCAAAAAGTGGAGAATACCTTCCTTTAGCTTTCACATTTTGACGCGGCAAAAACGTAAATAATATCAAGATTAATAATGAATAAAAAAATAGTAATAATAATAACAGTAAAGAAGTCGCTTTCGACATCACCAGGGTACATTGAAATTTAAATAGCCCCTTACTTTAATCCGCCTGTCTGTATGTGTTTAAAGCAGTCGTTTTAATTGCCAGAAGATATTTCCGGAGTCGCTAGGCCTGTAAGAACGAGTTTCCTCGTTTAAAATAATTGAAAGGTTATGCTGTACCAAGAGGTTGTAAGACGCATAAAGAAGATGGCGATAGGCGGCGACCGGCGAGGCTGCATTCCTATCTGTCGTCTCGAACTTATAGCGGGACGGACGAGACGCATCTTTAAGGAATTCAACTAAAACTACTCTTTTCTTTGTACATTATTCGTTTTAAAATAGCTTCCTATTGCTGGAGAGTTTGGTTTATGTATGAATCTTTTCATCTGAGGATATAACTCTTGTCTTACAGGGGAACGGCATTAATGAGATTGATAAGTGTTTATAGTTGCCGTAACTTGGAGAAGGAATTTCCTAACTCAGGGTAGATTAGACATGTTATGTGGCCCGGGGGTTGATTGGGCTATACTTGTCAGCTTCTGGACTCCATTGAACATTACAGGAGGATTTCTGTATGGTTAACTCGAGAGCTAAGAGATACCCCATGCACCAATGTAACAACAGGGGCAGACAGTTGTGTGTGTTATTATTATTGTTACGTGCCACCCCCTAGTGGCACTTCCGTTAACTGGAATCCGGTGGGTAGAAAGCACAACACAAATTGTTCCTTTAAAGAAACGTATTAGCTTTATTGCGGGCCAAAATGATACACCACACAAATATCAAATACAAGCAATTAGTATCTCACTCTAGTTTCCTCTTGTAGGGAACACTTGCCTTTCACTTGTCAATAAGCCACAGAAGTTAATCCCTCCTAATGGGACCGGTGGCCTCGATAGAACTAACTGCAACACTTCCTTGAATACGCAAGCTACAGTTATTTACGGTCACTCACCACTACACTCTGCTTCGCTGTCCGCTGGCTAGGGAAACAGGCCCCGGTGTTTTCGCAATTCACCACACTAACCTCTGTTGCACTGGAAAACACACTCGCTCAAGACACACTTCCTCCGTAGGCTTCACACTCATTCGCTGTCAAGAGAATCAGCTTCCCTAGGGTTTCGCAAGTCACGTCACCAACAACTGTCGCTCAGGTAAAAGCTCGCACTAGCTCGAAAAGCACTGTCCACCTCGCTGGCCAGGTCGCTCTTATATAGCAGGCTGGTGACTCAATGAATGCTTCTAGACCCGTCCAGTATTCACGGCTTCTCGAGATTTCCATCACTGGCTGCGTCACGAATATTCTGGACCATCCCTTTGCCCGCGCAGCCCGTTGCGTAAGGCGCACCTAATACACTGAGGCAGAGCACAGCCCGGGGCGGCTGTGACTCATGCGGCGAGGCGACGAAACAAACTCACAGCCCCAACATTATTATTATTATTATTATTATTATTATTATTATTATTATTATTATTATTATTATTATTGTATATTATATTTGCAAATGGGGGTAATTCCCCGGTGACAAATTGTACAAATACATAAATACAGAAAAACACCAAGAATAACATCAAACACAATATACACAATTCGCAATTTAGGAACTATAGTAAATACATCGTAGAATTTACACAACATTTCAATCTTCTCTTAAACACATCAATATGTTTGGGGAAAGGCTCTAAGACTGAGGCAGGTAATGAATTCCCATTATCAATACCACGGTTAATGAAAGAATATTTCCCATAATTTGTACGCTGTGGTACCTTGACTTTGTGTGGATGACCTACCCTGCTCACGTAGGTGGGATTTCCCAGACGTTTGCTTAGTCTCCCCCGGCTGGCCGATAAGTGTGAATGTTAAACATAGCGTATAGGCTGGATTTCGTCCTTCTATCTTCCAGGGATTCCCACCCTAGTTTTTCTATCATTCGAGTTACACTACTTCTAGGATTACAGATAAGTAGCGCCGAAAGCAGTAAAAAGCCACTTTCAAGGGGAGCGGAATCCCTACGCCCTGCGTCATAGATATCTATTAGTATTATTATTATTATATATTATATTGTGTGTGTTTTGTAAATCTAGGGGAGGCGTATGCTCAAGACTGTCATTTGTAGCTCTTCATTCGGTCAAGACGAATTTTCCCAATGAATGGGCTGGGTAAAACGTTTAAATTGTAAATACACTCCTGGAAAAAATACTTGTTGTACTTAATTATTGTTATTAATTGGATCAATTTAGGATTACGCGTTTCCACCCTCAAGTGGCCATCATCAGATTCTGAACACAGTGTTAAGGGTTAACATTTTCACTAATACTGTATTATTGTACTATAATAATTGCAGCTAGCCTTTGGTGTTTATAATACGATTCGTATTTGAATCTCGTTATACGTTACGTTTGTTTTGTCTTAAGGGTAAATACAGAGTGCCAGGAAATGTTCTCCGCAGTGCCTGTAAGCGTGTGCGAGAGCTAGCATCAGTAGTTACGTTGGCAGCACGACTGTCACTTGCATTAAAACAAACAAACAGTAAACTTTGTAGTCACCACAGCCATTCATAACAGATGCTGGAAGTGCTGATGACACACACGCTCGCTTATTGCAATACACACTGACGATTTCGACAGCCTACAGCCCACACGTGTGGGATTCGCCCTGTCAAGGACATCGTGCTGCCAACTTAACTGCTGTTGCTAGCTCTGGCAGAAGCCAGCAGTCACTGCGGAGAACATTTCCTGGCGCCCTGTAGAATCGCCTATCTTCACAATGTCAATTTATAGGTACATTTTCTTGGAAACTATGATAGCTACATAGCTCAAATATTTACAGCGTATGAGCACAGGCATTGTGCGTATACTGAAACGATACTATTTATAAGAATAATGAGGGAGATTTTTTTTACCAAATATTTTTTCACCTCCTGTCATAGGTAAATAATAATAATATTCATTAATGTCATGGTTTCCAAGAAAATGTACCTATAAATTAACATTGTGTAGATAGGCGATTCTATTTCCGCTTAAAGGTTTTTATGAATTACGGTACGTGTGTAAAGGTGTATTTGTACGTGTTTTGAATTTGGAATAACACAATGTAATAATAAATAAATTAATTAAGAAATTAAGCATCCACTAGGAAACTCTATTTGTAATGTTGTACTTATCTTATTAGGGTAGTCCTCACAGCAGTGTAGCGGAGAGTAGGACGACGAGTCAACACTGCTGTGAGGAGTACCCTACTAAGATAAGTGAATTACAATAGTACATTATGCAACGAGCCTATAATGAAATAATTAAGACATGAGTATGTTTATAAAACGAGCGAAGAGAGTTTTATAATTTCCATACGAGTGTCTTAATTACCATTAGAGGTCGACATGTTGCAACTCAAGAGATATAGAAGGAGTATGGCATCAAGATAAGTGTTTCGAAATGGAATGTGTATTTGGCAGAGAAGAAAGGCAAGAAGATGGAATGCCAAGCATTTGGCACTCATTTTGAGGAAGCGGAAACTGGCAGTGTCAAAGTGCAAGAAAACCAAGGCAGTATGTTTTTAATTGCAGTATATATTCCTTCTGGAAGGGGAATTCATTCCTAGACCCAACTATCCCTATATCACTCAGCATTGAGACTGAGATGGGTGGATTCGTAATATATTATTCATAGCTAGGGGTAACTGATATCAATGTAGTGGAAAAGATGATGTTGTCTGGGAAAAACAAGTAGGAGTCATAGGACGAGGGTACTCTTAATGAGGATATACAACGTGTTAAGGATGAATTTATAAGGTGCGTTCAAAGAGTAACGAGCCGGAGGCTGTAATGCGCAAACCGGTGACGACATCGGCTAAGCGAGGCATGTGTAACGAGGTGTGATTCCGACCAGAGCGTGGAAGGTCACAGCCCGTCGCTAGAGGGTACGCGTGCACATCACTTGACGATACAAAGCCAGCAGCAGCTTGCATCAATCGTCCAACGCTGCCAGTCGCATTGCAAACAGTGACATGGAGGTGTCAAACGAAGAGCAGAGAGGTATTGTTCGGTTTCTGACAGCTAAAGGAGTAGAGGGAACGGACATTCATCGCCGAATGTCACAAGTGTACGGTGAACATTGCATGTCCCTTGCAAGGGTCAAGGCGTGGCACAAGCGCTTCAGGGAAGGACGGGTGTCGTTAGCCGATGATGCCCGGTCTGGGGCACCCCCTTGCATTACCGATGACAACGTCCAGCTGGTTGATGCACTCATTACCCAGGACCGCCGACTGACAGTGAACGCCATAGCCGCTGTGGTCGGATGAGCTTCGGAAGTGTGCACACCATCATGAAGGAACGACTGCACTTTTGGAAAGTGTGTGCCCAATGGGTGCCCCACAGTCTTCAACCACACCAGGAACCATGTCGAAAGGCCTACTGTCTTGGTCTTGGATGGACGATTGATGCATGCTGCTGCTCGCTTTGTATCGTCACGTGACGTACACGCGTGCCCTCTAGCGACGGGCTGTGACCTTCCACGCTCTGGTCGGAACCACACCTCGTTACACACGCCACGTTTAGCCGATGTCGTCACCGGTTTGCGCATTCCAGCCTCCGGCTCGTTACTTTTTGAACGCACCTTATATATACTGTACATAAGGTTGTTCCTATGAACCGGCTTAGAAACTGACATATTTAATCTAGGGAACCACTCCATGGACGGAAGCGTATGCCTTCCACCAAAGAAAGCTAATATGTGATCATTTTTTCTCTTCGGCAGAGTAGTGATTTTGCTCGTGACCTAAAAATTAATTTGAGGGTGTCAGCGTGTGTTAATGTCAGCGATCAAGCCAAACGTGACCGTCTCAGGCAGGATGATTTAAGACTTTGAAGTCTTAATCGGGTCCCAGGTTTAGCATATTGGATCAAGACGCAGCAGTCCAAGAAACGGATAATTTGGATGGGTTTTGTCGTGGTGTGGGAGGTACGACTATATAGCCGCTAGACTGCATCTTGTGGCGGTGAGAGACCAATCGAATGTTGCTAGGTACGTTTCAGACATTGCAGTATAATAAACTACTAGGCACGTCCGGCAAGTAAGTTCCGTTTTAATACGTTGCCCCCTCATCGCTGCAATCACAGTTCGGTGCATGCGTGGCAGCTTCTCTCAGGCAAGGATACGCCATTTTGAGATCGATGTCTGTTATTTACGTTGTGGATAGTGCTTGGTTAGAATGGCAAAGTTGATTGAAAATCCCGCATGTATTTGTCGGGAATCGAACCTTGTCTGCCTTGGGGGGAGGCAAGCAGCTTGACCACTGCACCATTACGTCTCACTCACTGACGTCCAAAAGGGAAGTCTGTATTTCATGTTAACTTTCTGCTCGCGGCAGTCACATCCACAGACATGTAACACTTTGGTAAATATGGACGCTCAAACTACCAATGAAACAATATATCCTTCAAAGTTTGTCCCTCAATTTCTCTCGAGCAGTGTGAATTAATGAATGCATAGTTTAAGTAGAACACAAACATCTGAATTGGCAGTAGACACATCACTCAATTGTAGTACCCAACACGCTGGCCCTCTTCCTGGGGACATTAGCTACTGCCAGTCATCATAACTGCATTGGCAATCTGTACTAAGGCTGTGTCCCAATAGTACAATTTCAGCCGTAGTGAACTAGATAGTCGACTACTTTACCGGATGTGACGTCAGAAGTCGTGATCCAATACTGCTTTGCACATAGCAATCAAGTCTGTAGTAGCTAGTGAACGAAAGTGCTTGCTAGATTGGCCGACTTGTCGACTTGTACAAGGAAGTTATAGAAATTGTAGCTTATCGGAATTGTAGGTTATGTAAATTGTAGGTTGTCTTTGACTTTAATCCAGTTTATGCTTGGCCTATATTCTTTGCCAAATTCAACGCTTCAAACCACAACCCACGAGGGAAGCATAATATCTTGTTCTGTTGTGATAATTATTTTCACGCGAATATGTTGTTTGGTTCTGTGGTAATAACGACAACTCGGTTCATGGTATCCAGCGCACAATAAGGGCTTCGTCTCAAATTGTCAATTTGCCGCTGCCTTATTATCATGATTGCCCTTCTTCTCTTCCTCCTGAACTGTATTCTCTTAATCAGCCAAATACAAACCATAATTAGGGCTCGGCTAAAAAGTTATCTTCTTGGCGCATCCATGAACGTACGGTATCGTTCAGGTATTTTTTATTTAAAACAGCTGATGAAAGAGCAAAGAGCTTACAAGGAGCAGCAGATCACCGCCATCTTGAGTGTTGGTTTGGTTGGTACCAGCATGTAAGTCCAGTACGTTTCAGAACATAAGTCTATGAAGGAGGCTGTGATCAAGCAGACATGTCCCGAATCTCCGTAGTGCATAGCTCATAGCACATAGTAGCTAGCAGCTAGTCAATAGCAGACAACTTGAGTATTGGGACACAGCCTAAATATCACTTCTTGTTTCATACGACGGCAGCCATGTTTATCCTTGCCCTCTTAGAAAGAGAGAGTTGCCAACATACGGGATACGAATTACACCACACTGATATCATGCAAAAGACATTGGTCTACCTAGGTTAGGCCCGGTGGATAAGGTTCCAATATGTGCAGAGCATAAGAAGATAAGCTGTTGTTATCCCCATATGTTTGAAATTGATATCCAATCCACTCCTGTCCAGAAATCCGAGGTTGGCAATATTGTAGATGTGCCATATTTTATGTGGACAATGGCAGACATCACTAGATTTTTATCGTAAAAGCAATGTTTCTAAAAGGGTTATTGGCAGCGGATGAGCTAACAATCATAGCTTCCAGAATAATTACGAAAGGTATTTTGGCTGATTTTTGATAGTTTGAGGAATGTTATTCTGTGAGTGAGGTCTCTTCTTCTCGGAGCGCTTACCGAATGGTGTCGGCGGATGAACGACATTTGAAACTCAATTTGACGCTTGGTTTGTGTTGACTTTGCCGCTGGTTGCCGGACCACGTGTGTTGTACCCACCCGGAGGCATTCGCATGCCTCGGCCAGCAGACGAACTAACCTACCAACAAACCGTCCAACCAGTCTTCTATTAATACACGAGACATGACATTAATAACAGCAGCAAGCCAGCGGCAGATCCGCTTTCTTGGACAATGTCCATCACATGCAATGTATCAGGCCGTGTCTGACGCCAGTCGTTACACTATTGACTATTCATACTTGGCAGATACACATCTTCGTGCAAAATAATAAAACATATTTTCAAGATAAATTATGTTGTTTATACGTTTTAGGGGCTCCGGGCATCGTGGTCATCAGCTCTGTGTACTTGGATGAGTGTTCAATTATTCTGAAAACCTGTGTTTCTGTGATGTCTGTAGTAGTGCGTGTAACTGTAATTCTTAAAGTCGGGGATGAGGTAGGTACCCCAGGACTTAAATGAAGGTACTATTCCGGCATTTTCAGGTCAACGTTTCATTATTAAATTAATTTAAAGTTGACGTTAGTTTGCTCTGGGCATACGATACTCCCTATGGGTTTCTACGTTATCACACATTTTCGTTATTGTAGTTCTAAAACATAGAAAGTTACTTATTTTTAAAGTATTACATTTTAGGATGGTCGCTGCGCGCTGTATACAGTGTGATAAATTGATCACAAACGTTACTCACACTTCTTATATATTATACTTCTTCTACCTTGATTCTCCTTAATTGTGCAATAACAATCTGAATTACTTATTTGTAGTCTACGCCTGGCCGCCATGTTGAATCTGTAGAGTCACTGTTCTTTTGCTTTAGGCATACAACGTTACTTATAAGGCTCTTTTTTATTACTGAAATGAAAATCCACAGCCTGCTTCCAGTCTCCGACCGAGTCAGGAATGGAATGAATGAAGCCCCCATCTAGCGGCGAGGATATGAAATGTGCCGGCTGCCGAGGCCTGACGCACTCCTCTGGAGCAATGATTAGATGAATGACAGATGAAATGAAATGATAGTGGAGAGTGTTGCTGGAATGAAATTTTTGACAGGGAAAACCGGAGTACCCGGAGAAAAACCTGTCTGCCTCCGTTTTGTCCAGCACAGATCTCACATGGAGTGACCGGGATTTGAACCACGGATCCAGCGGTGAGAGGCCGGCGTGCTGCCGCCTAAGCCACGGAGGCTTCTTTATTTTATTACTAAATTTTGTTATTGTAGCTTTAGGATACCGAAAGTAACTAATGTATTTTGTGATTTCAAGGTGGCCGCTGTGCGCTATATTCAGTGTGATAATCTTTTGACTAACTCAAGTAAGAGTTTTTATATATTATTCACATTTTGGCAAGATTCTCCTTAATTTCCCAATTTCAATCCAAGTTGTCGATGTTAATGTTCTAATAGTTCGGGTGATCGTATTTGAACACATACGCCTATATATAGGGTGCGTTCAAAAAGTAACGAGCCGGAGGCATAAACACAGAAACCAGTACCTGTTTGTTAGAAGTCAAGGTTGCAGGTTCGAAACCTGGCGCAGTCAGCTGGCATTTGAGGGTGCGCAAATGCGAGGGAGCCGTGTCAGTACATTTACTGGCACGTTAAAGATCCCCTTCGGGGCAAAATTCTGGCACCCCGGCGTCTCTAAAAGCCAGTGTAGTTAAAAGGGACGTAAAACCAATAACATTATTATATTGTTTGTTAGAAGTATTGGCCCAAGCTGTTGAGGCACTTGTCCCACTGTGACACGAGGCGGTGAATGGCTATCTCATAAAATTCCCTGGGCTGCGATGTGAACCGTTTCCGCACGTGCAACTGGACGTCGGCGTCCGAGGTGAATCGTTGGCCCCGCAGAGCCCTTTTCAGGGGACCAAACATGGCGTAATCACAGGGAGAGAGGTCTGGGAAGTATGGAGGGTGGCCGAGAACCTCCCATTTGAATTTCTGCATGAGTGCCGCGACTGTGTTGGCCATATGAGGTCGTGCATTGTCGTGGAGCGACCACGGCGGCTATGGCGTTCACTTTCACTCGGCGGTCCTGGGTAATGAGTGCATCAACCAGCTGGACGTTGTCATCGGTAAAGCAGGGGGGTGCCCCAGACTGGGCATCATCGGCTAACGACACCCGTCCTTCCCTGAAGCGCTTGTGCCACGCCTTGACCCTTGCAAGGGACATGCAGTGTTTGCCGTACACTTGTGACATTCGGCGATGAATGTCCGTTCCCCCTACTCCTTCCGCTGTCAGAAACCGAACAACACCTCTTTGCTCATCGGTTGACGCCTCCATGTCACTGTTTGCAATGCGACTGGCAGCATTGGACGATTGATTCATGCTGCTGCTCGCTTTGTATCGTCACGTGACGTGCACGCGTGCCCCCTAGCGACGGGCTGTGACCTTCCACGCTCTGGTCGGAACCACACCTCGTTACACACGCCACGATTAGCGGATGTAGTCACCGGTTTGCGCATTCCAGCCTCCGGCTCTTTACTTTTTGAACGCACCTTATAGTTGCAGTAGTAGTTAAACTAACACAACCAGTCGAGATTTGTTAGAGCTCGTGTCAGCCGGGAAGGTGGCCGGCTCTCTGGGAACTGCTCATCGGGAGACAAAGATACATATCCAATGTTGCAACAGGTCCACCAGGTCCGAGTCCCCACACCGCAAGCTGGTGCAGTGAGTTCCTGCGGTGTGGCAACACCACCGCTTATCTCATCGAGCCCGTCTCTTTCACGCTGCTGTACACTTGTAAAGTATTCGTGCACTTTGCAAACTATTTCTCGGGCTTGCCTATGCACAACCTGCCATGTACTTCCCTCTGCCTTCATAGCACTCAAAATGTACACAATCGCTTCCGCTAGATATTTAAATATTACAATATAATCACTTCGCTTTTCTGACAACACTCTAGCTCAGATTCTCAAGACAGACTGAATGTGATTGGTGGGATGGAAGTGAGGCAAGACGTAATGGTAGCGTTGTGTTCTGCGCACCGCCTTTCCGGCTGACTCGAGCTCTAGTTGTATGTGAATTATTTTGTTAAAATACTGAAAGTGGTGATTTAACTTTAACCCTCTTAGTGCCAAGCCATTTCAATGGTCATGCGGACTATTCGAAAAAAAAAATAATCATAATACCACATTTACAACGATAGAATCATTATTTTTGCTTTGCATTATAACCAATACCTCATTCTTTCATACAATATGTTCATAAAAGTAAACACGGCATCTAAACCTTTTTAATTGAGGGTTTCAATTATTTGTGTGTGAAAAATCAGTTTTGAGCCTAAATTAAGGACACCTAAGATTCATATTCAAAGAAAGACTACATTTCCAGCTGTAGAAAGTTCTTAGATACATTTGTAGGCAGAAAACTTCAACAAGAAGAAAACAACTGCACCACAATTTTGGCGGGAACACGCGTGATTGGGGGAGCACAAAGGGAGGGCGTGAATACAAACTAAAACCTATCGCGTAACAGATTTCGAAGGAAAAAAGTAAACACCGCACAGGCAAGCTTGGAACCTCACCTTTCCAACAGTATAAAATAATCACGGACATATGCCTACAGATATCTACAAATATAAGATAAACAGCGCGCCGATTGAATCGGCTTTGGCACTTTTGACGCGAGCAGCGAGAGCCGATCTGATCGGCGCGTGGAACTGAGAGGGTTAAAAATAATCAACAAATCTCGACTAGTTGTACTATTGCAACTAATAAAGTGTAGACTATATATTGTAAATAACATAACCCATACTAATCATGTAGACATAGATTTAATAGTCTGTCCATCTCGTGGTGTAGCGGCTAGCATTCTTGGCTGTCACCCTTAAGGTCTGGTTCCGATTTCCGGCTCTGCCAAGAAATTTAATTCTGGTCTGAGGGCATGCAATGAGGTCCACTCTGCCTCATGAAAAAAATTGAAAAGCGGTGGGTTCAATTCCCAGCCCAGCCATCCTCGAAGTGTTTTTCCGTGGTTTCCCACTTCTACTCCAGGTGAATCCCGGGATGTTTTCTAACTTAAGGCCATGGCCGATTCCTTCCCAATCCTCGCCTGAATTACAAATACACACACTTATACAGCCATCACAATAACACAGGTTGTGAGTTGTTGTTGTTGTTGTTGTTGTTGTTGTTGTTGTTGTTGTTTGAGTCTTCAATCCTTCGACTGGTTTGATGCAACTCTTCAAACCTCCCTGTCCTGAGCTAATCGTTTCATCTCTACATAACTACCACACCCTACATCCGAGGCAATCTGTTTAACATATTCTAACCTTAGTCTACCCCTACTGTTCTCATCATCGACCCTTCCTTTTGTAACTAAGTTTGCTATTCCTGGGTGTCTTAGTATGTGTCCTACCAACTTATCTCTTCTCTTCATTAGCAGTCGCCAGAAACATCTCTCCTCTCCCACTCATCTTAATACCTCTTCCTTCGTAACCCTACCTACCCATCTGATCTTCATCATTCTCCTGTAACACCACATTTCAAACGCTTCATTTCTCTTCTTTTCTGTTGCACCAATAGTCCAAGTTTCACTTCCATAGAGTGCCACGCTCCAGACAAAGGCTTTCAAAAATGACTTCTTAATACCTAAATCTATATTCGATGTCAACAGATTCATTTTCTGTAGAAATGCTTTCCTTGCCTGTGCTAACCTACTTTTTATAATCTCTTTGCTTCGTCCATCACTGGTTATTTTGCTTCCCAAGTAACAGAAGTCACCTACTTCCTTTAGCTGTTCACCTCCAATTCAACATCCATAGGGGATTCTAATTTATTTCGGCTGCATTCCAATATTTCTGTTATCAGACAAAATTCCAAACTCACCCAAGTACCCGGGGCTAAATGACCACGATGTCCAAGCCTCTCAAATGAAATAATAACAACAACAACAACATTTAATAACCTAAGTGCGAGGGATCTGTTGATGATCGCTTGACGATTGAAACAGGTCATTCATGTGTATATACACTACTGTATTTATATCTTTGTAGGATTAGGGAAACGCCCAATACGATTGGGGACAATCGTGTTGGCCAACTGAAAAACATCAAATTTTGGTTACTAAGGCAACACTGAAAATTGGCTTCCAACATGATCATCATTATGTTTAGTAGAGCGAGGACATGTAAAGGTTTTGTTCCAGGATTCGGAAGATGCAGGGGTGGGAAGTAATGGCATTGCTATTTTTTATTTTTTTAAGCGTATGGCTTTTAGTGCCAGGAATGTCCGTGGACATGTTCGGCTCGCCAGTTTTGTAGCTGCTTTGTGATGGAAACCCAATGGGTGAGCTACAAGTACCGTTGGGGAGGAAAGTTGGGATGTAAGGACGAGGAGTTGGAAGGTAGCGACTGTGGCCTATAGTTAGGGACCAACCGCGGCATTTGCCTGGAAGGAAGATGGGAAACCACAGAAGACCTTCTTCAAGGTTGCCGGCGGGGGGATTCGAACCTCCTCGCCTCCCGGATGTGAGTGACTGCCAGCAGTCAAGCCATAACGACCACGGCTAACTCACCCGGTTCTAATTAATTTAACTAATTGTAACTGCTCGTTACTGTTCCAACATAGAGCAATTAAGGGGTTATCCTAGACGCATGTCACGGGCAGAGAGTGAACACATATTTACTTGATAGAACAGTGCTGAAGTTTGGAACCATCCTGGCATTTGCCTGGGGTAGGTATGGGAAACCCTGGAAAACTACTTATAGGATGGTCCAGGTGGGAATTGAACCCGCCTATTGTCACGAGGTTGAGTGTACCCCATTGCAGCTCTCAGACCAGAATGCATTGGGGTTGACAGCCAAGAGTTGGTCAAGAAAAAATATAGGCCTACTAGACCAGGCGATCTCAACCATTTTCAGACTATGAGCACCAGAGCACCGCCCTCTAGCCATAGACCTACTAAGTGCCCGAGTACCATTTAATCGAATATACTATTAATAATAATAATAATAATAATAATAATAATAATAATAATAATAATAATAATACAACCATGCTTCTCTCTTTCCTTGTCATATCCCTCTCTCTCTCAGAAGAAATGAAATAGCTAGGGATTCACCGCTCACCAGGCATGCTGCAATTGCTTGCATGAATCACGCAAACCAGATACATGAAGCTTACGAGTCGAATCAGCATCCTTCACGTTACTCATGGAACAGGGATGTCGGATTAATTTTGCTATAGATCAAAAATAGTATTTCACAAAATGAAGAAATCTCTGACTGTCAAAACTTGTAATGAAAATACGATTATTTTGGATAGTGCAACAGAGTTTCAATTGAAGAATGAATCTCAATGGAGCTTGTGCTAGCGAGCACTTCATGGCTCGTAAGATGAGAGCACCAAATGTCATTTAAAAGCATCTTGGTGCTCGCGAGCACTTTATGGCTCGTATGACGAGAGCACCAAATGTAATTTAAAGAACATCGTGGGTCTCGCGAGCACTTTATGGCTCGTATGACAAGAGCACCAAATGTCATTTAAAGAGCATCGTGGTGCTCGCGAGCACTTTATGGCTCGTATGACGAGAGTACCAAATGTCATTTAAAGAGCATCGTGGTGCTCGCGAGCACTTTATGGCTCGTATGACGAGAGCACCAAATGTAATTTAAAGAACATCGTGGGTCTCGCGAGCACTTTATGGCTCGTATGACGAGAGCACCAAATGTAATTTAAAGAGCATCGTGGGTCTCGCGAGCACTTTATGGCTCGTATGACGAGAGCACCAAATGTCATTTAAAGAGCATCGTGGTGCTCGAGAGCACTTTATGGCTCGCATGACGAGAGCACCAAATGTAATTTAAAGAACATCGTGGGTCTCGCGAGCACTTTATGGCTCGTATGACGAGAGCACCAAATGTCATTTAAAGAGCATCGTGGTACTCGCGAGCACTTTATGGCTCGTATGACGAGAGCACCAAATGTCATTTAAAGAGCATCGTGGTGCTCGTAAGCACTTTATGGCACGTATAACGAGAGCACCAAATGTCATTTAAAGAGCATAGTGGTGTTCGCGAGCACTTTATGGGTCGTATGACGAGAGCACCAAATGTCATTTAAAGAGCAACGTGGTGCTCGCGAGCACTTTATACCTCGTATGACAAGAGCACCATATGTCATTTAAAGAGCATCGTGGTGCTCGTGAGCACTTTATGGCTCGTATGACGAGAGCACCAATGTCATTTAAAGAGCATCGTGGTGCTCGCGAGCACTTTATGGCTCGTATGACGAGAGCACCAAATGTAATTTAAAGAACATCGTGGGTCTCGCGAGCACTTTATGGCTCGTATGACGAGAGCACCAAATGTCATTTAAAGAGCATCGTGGGTCTCGCGAGCACTTTATGGTTCGTATGACGAGAGCACCAAATGTCATTTAAAGAGCATCGTGGTGCTCGCGAGTACTTTATGGCTCGTATGACGAGAGCACCAAATGTAATTTAAAGAACATCGTGGGTCTCGCGAGCACTTTATGGCTCGTATGACGAGAGCACCAAATGTCATTTAAAGAGCATCGTGGTGCTCGCGAGCACTTTATGGCTCGTATGACGAGAGCACCAAATGTAATTTAAAGAACATCGTGGGTCTCGCGAGCACTTTATGGCTCGTATGACGAGAGCACCAAATGTCATTTAAAGAGCATCGTGGGTCTCGCGAGCACTTTATGGCTCGTATGACGAGAGCACCAATTGTCATTTAAAGAGCATGGTGGTGCTCACGAGCACTTTATGGC
This sequence comes from Meconema thalassinum, assembly GCA_946902985.2. Taxonomy (NCBI): domain Eukaryota; kingdom Metazoa; phylum Arthropoda; class Insecta; order Orthoptera; family Tettigoniidae; genus Meconema; species Meconema thalassinum. The sequence goes on from OX336389.2 coordinate 1,194,954,621, forward strand.
TCGTATGACGAGAGCACCAAATGTCATTTAAAGAGCATCGTGGGTCTCGCGAGCACTTTATGGCTCGTATGACGAGAGCACCAAATGTCATTTAAAGAGCATCGTGGGTCTCGCGAGCACTTTATGGCTCGTATGACGGGAGCACCAAATGTCATTTAAAGAGCATCGTTGAGCTCGCGAGCACTTTATGGCTCGTATGACGAGAGCAGCAAATGTCATTTAAAGAGCATTGTGGTGCTCGCGAGCACTTTTTGGCTCGTATGACGAGAGAACCAAAAGTCAATTAAAGAGCATTGTGGTGCTCGCGAGCACATTATGGCTCGTATGACGAGAGCACCAATGCCATTTAAAGAGCATCGTGGTGCTCGCGAACAGTTTATGGCTCGTATGACGAGAGCACCAAATGTCATTTAAAGAGCATGGTGGTGCTCGCGAGCACTTTATGGCTCGTATGACGAGAGCACCAAATGTCCTTTAAAGAGCATGGTGGTGCTCGCGAGCACTTTATGGCTCGTATTACGAGAGCACCAAATGTAATTTAAAGAGCATGGTGGTGCCCACGAGCACTTTATGGCTCGTATTACGAGAGCACCAAATGTCATTTAAAGAGCATGGTGGTGCTCACGAGCACTTTATGGCTCGCATGACGAGAGCACCAAATGTCATTTAAAGAGCATCGTGGTGCTCGCGAGCACTTTATGGCTCGTATGACGAGAGCACCAAATGTCATTTAAAGAGCATCGTTGTGCTCGCGAGCACTTTATAGCTCGTATGACGAGAGCAGCAAATGTCATTTAAAGAGCATTGTGGTGCTCGCGCGCACTTTTTAGCTCGTATGACGAGAGCACCAAATGACATTTAAAGAGCATTGTGGTGCTCGCGGGCACATTATGGCTCGTATGACGAGTGCACCAAATGTCATTTAAAGAGCATCGTGGTGCTCGCGGGCAGTTTATGGCTCGTATGACGAGAGCACCAAATGCCATTTAAAGAGCATGGTGGTGCTCGCGAGCACTTTATGGCTCGTATGACGAGAGCACCAAATGTCCTTTAAAGAGCATGGTGGTGCTCGCGAGCACTTTATGGCTCGTATTACGAGAGCACCAAATGTAATTTAAAGAGCATGGTGGTGCTCATGAGCACTTTATGGCTCGTTTGACGAGAGCACCAAATGTCATTTAAAGAGCATCGTTGTGCTCGCGAGCACTTTATGGCTCGTATGACGAGAGCAGCAAATGTCATTTAAAGAGCATTGTGGTGCTCGCGAGCACTTTTAGGCTCGTATGACGAGAGCACCAAATGTCATTTAAAGAGCATTGTGGTGCTCGCGAGCACATTATGGCTCTATGACGAGAGCACCAAATGTCATTTAAAGAGCATCGTGGTGCTCGCGAGCAGTTTATGGCTCGTATGACGAGAGCACCAAATGTCATTTAAAGAGCATCGTGGTGCTCACGAGCCCCAGGTTGAGAACGCCTGTAACTAGACCGTAACCTCACTGACAAGAATAAAACACAAGGAGGTAAAAAGGGCTTGTTATGTCTGTGTTGGAGAGCTTGAGGTTTGAGTCTTTTGATGTGCACAATGACCTCATGAAAGAGCAGTCGAGGTCCTTGCGCTGGAAAGAACAAACACCGTATTACAATTCACGTGGAAAATACGTAGTTAACATTCGGATGGACATTGAACCAATCCTGCTTATTAGAATCATCATTGAAAGAGCTACTCGCGATGGCCAACGGAGTCCCAGGAGGTTTCAATCGAATCTGCATACAATTAATCTTCAGTCTTATTCAAGAACAGCCTCCGTGGCTTAGGGCGGCAGCACGCCGGTCTCTCATCGCTGGGTCCGTGGTTCAAATCCCGGTCACTCCATGTGGGATTTGTGCTGGACAAAGCGGAGGCAGACAGGTTTTTCTCTGGGTACTCCGGTTTTCTCTGTCACAATTTCATTCCAGCATCACTCTCCACTATCATTTCATTTCATCTGTCATTCATTTGATCATTGTCCCAGAGGAGTGCGACTGGCTTCGGCAGCCGGCACAGTTCATATCCTCGCCGCTAGATGGGAGCTTCATTCATTCCATTCCCTGACCCGGTCGGTCGACTGGAAGCAGACTGTGGATTTTCATTTTTCTTATACAAGTGTTTCTCGCCCAGCAGGGTTAGCAGTGTTTCTCGCACCAGGACATTAGTGTTACAGCCACCGTACCTTTAAACTACGAGGGACATCTGTTGTCCAAATAATGTAAGCCAACACATAATCCCCATTACTTGTGGGGCTGACTGAACGAGTACGATCAAGGGGATAAAAGGACACTGCCTGGGTACGCGTTGGTCGTTACGACTATAGACTACTGGAAATAGCTTAGGCCTACGTCCGCAAGAGTTCTAAGTGACCCAATCAGTTTGGACACCTCGACACCACAGACCAGATCATATAAATAGGGGGCGTGATGGCCTAGTGGACTAGGTTTGATGCCTGACAATCCATGTAGGACTTTCGAGATGGAATATCACGTCCAGTGATTCAGATTCTACATAAATAGAGGTCCCTGGCGTATGATTGCGAGATAAACAAACCGTAAAACTACTTCCTCCTAACTTCCGTCCTTCCTTCCCCCCTTCCTTCACTCCTTGCCTCCTTCCTTCTTTCCTTCCTACCTTCCTTCCTTCCCTCCCTCCTTCCTTCCTTCCCTGCTCCCCTCCTTCCTTCCTTCCTTACCTCCTTCCTTCTTTCCTACCTACCTTCCTTCCTTCCTTCCTTCCCTTCTTCCTTGCCTCCTTCCTTCCCTCCTCCCCTCCCTCCTTCCCTCCCTCCTTGCCTTCTTCCTTCCCTGCTCCCCTCCCTCCTCCCTTCCCTCCCTCTTTGCCTCCTTCTTTCCTTCCTTCTCTGCTCCCCTCCCTCCTTCCTTCCTTACCTCCTTCCTTCCCTGCTCCCCTCCCTCCTTCCTTTCCCTTCTTCCTTGCCTCCTTCCTTCCATCCCTGCTCCCGTCCCTCCTTTTCCCCCCTCCTTGCCTCCTTCCTTCATTCCCTGCTCCCGTCCCTCCTTCCTTCCTTACCTCATTCCTTCCCTGCTCCTCTCCCTCCTTGCCTCCTTCTTTCCTTTCTTCTCTGCTCCCCTCCCTCCTTCCTTCCCTGCTCCCCTCCCTCCTTCCTTCCCTCCTTCCTTCCTTCCCTGCTCCCCTCCCTCCTTCCTTCCCTCCTTCCTTCCTTCCCTGCTCCCCTCCCTCCTTCATCCCCCTCCTTGACTCCTTCCTTTCCTGCTCCCCTCCCTCCTTCCTTCACTCACTCCTTGCCTCCTTCCTTCCTTCCCACCTTCCCTCCTTCCTTCTTTCCTTCCCTCCTTCCTTCTTTCCTTCCCTTCTTCCTTCTTTCCACCCTGCATTAATGTGATAGCTTAATACATATTTCCCAATACTGCGGAATCTGCATGCGTTAAAAGCACCGCATCAGACATACGGTGGTTTATATCAGCAAGTGCCTCCTTACGGGTGGAAAATACACATTTTCAGGCAAAACAACGGGATAGAAATGAAAGATTTCAACTTGTAGGACATATAATGTGGAAGCTACTGTATGTACATGGAAGATAGAGAATTAAAATAACTGATGCATGTGGAATATGAACTGGTGACCTCCAGTTTTGTGCACCAGTGCTCTTGACCACTGAGCTAATGGAGGGCACTTTGGTTCTCATATGGATCAGAGATTTCAATTGTCTATCTTCATCTACATAGAAATGCCATTCGTTTCCACTTCACGGTCGCGAGAATCCAATTCTTGACTTAACGAAATATGCAGTTTCTGTGCTTTATAACAGATGGCATCCTAATCAAAGAAAGCTTTATTAGCCTACTTTTCACATTTCGCATAAATGATGGAAAAGTAGACTAATGAGATCAATCCGCACAAATGTGTGTTGTGTCTGTCTGACTGTCTGTCTCTCTGCGTGTGAGTCTCTCCCCCTATCAACTCCTAAATGATTGCAGCTATTGTAACTAAATTTGGTATGAGTAAAGACCTACATCAGAACTTCTCAAGACTTTATACATAAATGACGCCAGTGCTACCAACTGCTGAAAAATCACAATTAAGTTTAAGCTCTATATTGGATATCCCTGAAATTATTCATGGAAACTATTCCAAAATTGGTATAACTTACATATACAGTAGATACTATTTCAAAATGATTTTTTGAAGCCCAGACATGACACTGTTGGCAACATGATTCTGCGCGTGCTGATATTCCATAAGGGATTTATTTGTGCGTATTTTCATAGATAGCAGTCCTGCCAACTACCTTATAACTCTCTCTGAGCATTTGAGACGTAGATTCTCAGTCTCTCAGATTCCATCAAAGGAAACTATTTAAAGAAACCGTAGTGCTCCATTGAGCTACAACGTTTCAGGTAGATTTCGGGAAAATCGTAATCATAATTAACAACTTAATTCTGTAGATAAATTTATTTATCTAGATAGGTGTACAAACTCGTTGATCAACCACTGGTATGAATCTTATATTTAAAGAAAAGTAGACTCTTTTGTTTGGCACGGAACTACTTGTATTTAGATGCATACAACTGCTATTGTAACTGGGATATTACGTATTTATTTCATTATTATTATTATTATTATTAATAGGTAGACTCCGTGGCTTAGGCGGCAGCACGCCGGCCTCTCACCGCTGGGTCCGTGGTTTAAATCCCGGTCACTCCATGTGAGATTTGTGCTGGACGAAGCGGAGGCAGACAGGTTTCTCTCCGGGTACTCCGGTTTTCCCTGTGACAATTTCATTCCAGCAACACTCTCCACTATCATTTCATTTCATCTGTCATTCATTCAATCATTGCCCCAGGGGAGTGTGACAGGCTTCGGCAGCCGGCACAGTTCATATCTTCGCCGCTAGATGGGGGCTTCGTTCATTCCATTCCCTGACCCGGTCGGTCGACTGGAAGCAGGCTGTGGATTTTTCATTAATAGGTCTGTTTTAACTGATGTGTCTGCGCTGACGCTAGGGTGCACCGAGAAGGTTCTTCAGTTTGGCAGTAAATCTACTGACGTGGGCCTTTGCATTAAATTATCCTCAAATACCAACTAGTTACGCCGTAGCCGAAGGAAAAATAGGTTTTCCTGACGGTGGTTTTCAAGTGTATCACAAGTTGTTTATGTTTATCCATTTGTTGCTGTTAATTAATTTTAGGGGCTTGGGATATATTGGTCATCAGCCCCGATTACTTGGGTGAGTGTTGAACTTGTATGATAGCCTGTAGTTATGTGATGACTGTAGTCGTGTGTGTAACACTGTATTTGGGACAGGGAGTAGGTAGGTGCCCAAGGACTTGAAGTACAGTAAGGCAGTATCCCGGCATTTACATGGAGGGATTGTGGGAAAAAACGGGGAAAACCACATTCAGGATAGGCGCTGTCATTACCAGAGTTCGAACCTGCGATCTCCAGGCTAGCTGCAGCTGTCCTCGCGGCCATGGTGCACGGCTACTCTGCGGGGTTTATTTACTCATTTAGGGGCTTTGCGACTTCGTGGTCATTCAGCTCCGTGAACTTGGGTGGGTTTGATAACCAGTGTTATTTTGGCGGATGAAGTAGTGTGTGTGTTTGTAATTGGGAAGGATGCTGTCATGGTGTTAAGTTGGGAACCATCCGAGCATTTGCCTGGACTAGAAGTAGGAAACTACAGGAAACCAGTTCTAGGTGGCTGAGGTGGAATCGAACCCACCTCTTCTCAGTTTTATCTTACGAGGCTGTGTGTGCCCCAGTTCTAGCTCTCAGAAGAAAATGAATGTTTGGGAACGCAGTCTCAATACGTATATCAGTAATGATTCACAAGAACAGACAATGGAGGGGAAGAAGTACGGAACCTTAGTTATCGAATTGATCACCTCCGTAATATTTTGATCCTAGGCGACTCTAAGAGTGCACTACGAAAACTTGAATGTCCGGCTTGGTACACAAGGGCCAATAAATATATCCTAGATATTCTGGACATCATGTTTGAAGTGAGAGAAGTCATTTAGAGGGCCTACATGTGGATAAAATGTGATGTATGTTTAGTAAATAACAAAATTGTCGGACAGCCAGCAAAGAAAGTGCTTCCTTATATAGATTCCACCAACAACACAAAGAAACACGCCAACTTCGAATAGACAAATGCGTGGACAGTAACACAATTCACAAACAGTAAACATCATGCTTCAATTCAGCCTCTATCCTGCAGAAACCCTGGTACAGTTGTGTACATTTTACGAGAAGGGATATTACCACCCTCATTAGGATGAGACTCGGACACGGGTGTTACCCGATTCACTTGTGCAGAATCAGGTTGATTCCCCAACAAGTCTTGTTGTCCATGATGAAATAGCAGACTACAACCACATAATCTCTAAAAACATGTGACATATCCTTTCTTTTCCTAAGTAATGGTGCATCACAGAAGTAAACTGTCAAAGACATTGTGTTATGTGTATCTTCTTGGATACGTACATAAAATCTTGTCCACCTTATAGGCCTATACAGTAAATCATGTAGCGGACTTTCCTTTCATTTCAAGTGTGGCTGCTGTGGTAGCTTACGTCCACTTGAACGTTGCACTTATAACTAACCTTTTGTTTCAGGTAAGAGGAAATCCTTTTATACGTGACTGAAAATTAATGATGGAATAGTATGAAAAAGAGCGGTGAGTACTGTAGCCATTAAAATTTACATTTCCTCACGGATTGGACATTGTGGAAAAAAACTTAGTTTCTCAATGTGGGCGGAAACTTCAGCTACTTTTAAAACTCAAGGGTGTGGTGTCCACAGCCCATGCGAAAAGAATTAATTTCCATACGTACAACTACAGGCCATCAGTAGCACTTGTCTCATGTCAGTGCAACTGTGCACATAGCCACATATACCCAACCTCCAAGTGTGATAGCCTATTAATTAGGCCTCGTTACTAATTACTGGTGTTTATAGCGTGTTTCCGTCACATGAAATAGGCCTATAGGCTTATGAGATCTCGTTTTGTCTGTGTATGAATGTATGTGTGCGCGTACGAGTGATTTCAGTGTGCAGTAATATGGTAAGAACTTACTGTAAGTATTATCCCGCCTGACCTCGACCGTGCCTTACAAATTTCTATGAGTGTCACAATTCCAATATGGTGGCCAAGAGAAATATTTCACCGACATTTCATATATTCTAAAACTACTGCAGCAATTAACCTGGAAATCTACTGGATAGGGTATGGTCTCCTAATTCGTACCCCTTAACACATGTTTATTTTTAATTGCTGCAAATTGATATCTAACACATGGAAGTACATTTTTCAGAAAACAGGACATATTTATCGATGTACTTTCGGCTAGAGTAATTATAGACTAGTATTGAGCAATACAGAAGTAAGAGAAATGTTTTTGCTAAGGTCTTCAATCGATACGATATAGGACACCAGTACCGTAAATCGCACAACTATAATAATCCAGTCAATGAACCAAAGTATTCACTTGAACTCTTCACAAATAAATCGTTATAGGATAGATTTCTCCCCAGCACATGTTTGATGCACCCAGGTGCGACAATACTAATATCAGACCGTTCCATCCACGAATACTTTTCGTAGGCCTACATGGATCAAAACCAATTATTTTCCTCTACTTCGACAACAACATCAGATTTTCCTGAAACGGAAAACGCATCTGTATCTTTAAACTCTTCCGCTCACGTTAAGGATTACCCGTTGTTTTGGATTCCTTTTCACTTTTATTATTATCTTAGCACAGTAATAATAATAATAATGTTATTGATTTTACGGCCCTTTTAACTACTGTGGCTTTTAGAGACCCCGGGGTGCCGGAATTTTGCTCCGAAGGGGATCTTTAACGTGCCAGTAAATCTAGTGACACGGCACCCTCGCATTTGTGCACCCTCAAATGCCAGCTGACTGTGCCAGGATACGAACCTGCAACCTAGGGCCCAGCAAGCGAGAACGTTACCGCTGAGCCACGCAGCCAGTCCTTAGCACAGTGTTTTGCTAGTTCTCTCCTCTAAAGCCCTCAGATAATTATTATGGGGATTGTCAATATAACGACTCACTGGCCTCCCCGTCTTGTTCGTTTACAAATGTTAGGCAATGGCTTAGGAACTGGCGGAATAACTTCCACTGTAACTTGGGTTTTGATCATATTATATGACGCCGGGTCATCTTAGAGGTCATGGTCCTCCTCTTGAACACTAGGCACATATGAGTTAATATTATGGGCTGCTATAAAGTCTGTGTTATTAAAAATATTGCGATCACCTGGCCAACAAGCACGAAATCCATGTACTGTATTGCATTCTGTATAGTTGCTGACCTGTGTCTGTCATCCGGGAGTTGGGTGACTTGATTTTGTGTAACGCACGACCCGGGATGTGTTCGAAGCCACCTTTCAACAGCTTGAGTGTAACATGTTTCTAGTGGTTTGAAGAATGACTTATCAAGGTGCTGAAGGCGATTAATTTTGGTGGCCAGGCAACTGCAGCATGATTATCCCATTCTGTCTTGCTATCTCCAAGGCCATCATGTTATTGGAATGCATGGTATAGCCATCTAGAACTAAGAAAATGTTCTTGTCGAAGCTAGGCTTCACGACAGAAATGAAAGGTTTTAACCATTCAACGAAGTGTCATGTCCATATTAGTCCAAGCTCCATATTTGTTTCGTCATTGTGTAACGCCCAACGGACACATGTGTAATAGTGTGCTGTTATGATTTATTTGCTATGTTAGCTAATGGCAAAATTGGATACTGACACAATGTGGGCCCATAAATCGTACCGGTACGATTTACGACACCACACACGACTTACACAACCAAAGGAAGATAGAAGCAAACACATAAAACCTAACCTCAATTTAGTATTCTCCTAAGAATAAGCTATTGAATACGTGCAGCGTATATGACGTTTTAATAATACAGGCTTATGAGTGTGTAAAGCTTACCTATTGCCTTCATGCGGGCTTACGAATGATGTTTTAGAACTACTTTTAGAGACAGTAAAACACACGTTGACAGCAATGCACAACGCGTACCTACGACAGTGTTATTCATCCTGACTGGCGGAAACATCAACTGGTTCACTTATTAGCCGATAGAACTCAATACCATCCACATTTGGCAAAAATAGAGTGGTGTTGCAATTTAGGAGGTGGTACGAGATAGACAACCTTCCGCTATGTTTTTTTTAGAATATTTGTGAACTACCCTTCTATTTTCCTGGAGTAAGCCTTCAAAGTGTAAATTGAAAATCTGAAGCATTCGAAATTGGACGCATTTAAAAGCTAAGAAATCTAGGTATTTCTGAAAATATTTACAGTAGAAACGTTCTGAAAAAATATTACTGGCAAATGAGAAAAGTAGGAAGGCATCGACAGCACCGTCTTAATTTTCAGTCGTCATGGATTTAAGAAAACATAACTTTAAATATATCAAATAGCAAGCTTGTAGTTTTATTTGGCTCTTAACCTTGTGATCATTATGTAGCCTATACCTTACATTCTGCTTAAGTGGAAATCGAGCCACTGGGCGTGACATTTCACTTTGAAAATCTCACATGAAATAAACAGCAATCGAAACCATTCCACTTTGGGAGAGGCAAGCAGCTTGATCGCTGTGTTTTCGGGTCCACTTAAAATGTATATTTAAGGCTGTCTACAATGCAAAGTAACGTATCTTTTGACTTGGCCATTCAACTAAACGTGATGTTGTTCCTATTCCTCAGGCTAAAACATTAAAGCGTCAACATTTCCTGCAGCCAACCAGCAAAAAGCTCACATAACGAACAAATGCTTAGGGGCCGTCCACATATTACGAAATGTCTTTTTGGTCGATTTTCATCCCCCCACCTTATATAATTTGCCCAAGGTCGCGGGTTCAAACCCGGACGAAGTCGTCAGATTTTTTAAGAGCGTTAAAATTCCTCAGTATGCCTTCTTCCTTCGGAGGGGAACTAAAACCGGCGGGCCCATGTCATAGATTTATGGCATGTAAAGGAACGTTCCACTAACCAAACTTGTGTGAAGCAAAATTTGTAGGTTAGGTTTGATTAATGCTCTGAAGTTCTAACGTTCGTCACTGGGCGCTGGTTGCAATGGCATCTAGTGGTAGCCAAGTTCACAGCTAGGTGTCGTGGACGGTAGCATTTGGTGGCGAAAGTAGGAACTACTAAGAATTATCGTCTGCAGTCCTTGAATTAAAAGCAAATAACACACACTAATCCAGTCATCACAATTAACACCGGTTATCAGACAGATTCTACGCACGCCCAAAGTACACGGGGCTACATGACCGCGTTGTCGCAGCCCCTGAACTAAGGAACCAACTTCCTCATATAATCACGTGTGATCGTATCATTGTCCACCCCCTCCCTGTATGACGCAATCACAAAGCAATACCTAATATATCTGATTTCGTCACCATTATCCTTATAAATTAATGGAACATGAAACACTGTCAGAGACTCAGGGAAATCAATCACTGTAAACAACAAGTAGTTCCGTGAAGAACTAAAGTCTATTTTCATATATCATATTTATGTCAATTGCCTCTATCAACATACAAAATTTCACTTTGATTGCTGTAATAGATTCGTAGATATTGAGGACCTTCTAATATTTCGGATGGTCACCATGTTGGATTTTTATATATGTTGGTCTTAGAGTTATGTACTGTTACATGAAGATTATTGTGTACGTGTAGTATTCAAACTTCAATCGCACGATTAGGACACAAGAAGTAAAAACGAGATTTTAAAATTTCGTACTGCTGCCATCTTGTGCTTATGGAAACAATTGAAATAAATTAGAAGCCAGTGGATTAACATGTGTATAAGCATTTACTGTTCTAAGTTTCACTGCACTCGGATGGTTAAATTGCGAGAAACGTCCATTTAAATATTTATACTTCGCGTCGCCGCCATGTTGGATTTGTGATCAACAGGTTATTGAAAGTCCTATTGGTGAACGTATGTTTATAGCCCGTATGAACTTTAAAAAAATCAGTTTGATTGCTGTAATAGATTCGTCGATATTGTGAACCGTCTAAATATTTCGGATGGTCGCCATGTTGGATTGTTATATGTATAGGCCATAGAGCTATGTACCATTAAATAAAAATTATTTCGTAGGTTCATTATTGAAACTTTTATTTCGATCGCATGATTACGACACAAGAAATAAAATCAGATTTTAAAATTTCGCACAGCCGCCATCTTGAGGTCATATAAACAATTCAACTAAATTAGATACCAGTTTATTATATTGTGTATAAACATTTGCTGTACCAAGTTTCATTGCGTTTGGATGATTAAATCGCGAGAAAAGTCTATTTAAATTTTCAACTTCGCTTGGCCGCCATGTTCGTTTTGTAGTTAACAGGTTTTTGAAATTCTCATAGATGACCTTTTAGTAGTGCCATTTATCACAGTGAAAAATTTCAGGGTGATATCAGTAATAGTTTCGGAGATATAGAATGCCGGTGAAAAATTTCGCACAGGCGCCATCTTGAGGTTATGTAAACAAGTGAACTAAATTAGATGTCAGTGGATTACAATGTGTATATAGATATACTGTACCATGTTTCATTGCGTTTGGGTGGTTAAATCGCGAGAAACCTCTATTTAAAAGTCGCAACTTCACTTGGCCGCCATGTTGGTTTTGTAGTTACCAGGTTTTTGAAAGTTTCATAGATGACCTTCTAGTAGTGCCCTTTATCACCGTACAAACTTTCAGGGTGATATCGACAATAGTTTCGGAGATATAGAATGCTGAAGAAATATTTCGCACAGCCGCCATGTTGGATTGGTGAGACGTAAAATAATTTGAAGGGCACGGTCGGGGTCGGCCAAAATGGTGCTATGACCTTTCCGAGTTTCATTGAAATCGCTTCAGCCGTTTAGAAGTTATTAGAGGGGGCATCCACACAGAGACACGTACGCACACACACACACACACACACACACTCGGACAAAAGGTGATCTCATAAGCCTATTTTTTTTTTCATAAAATGAAAATAGGCTAAAAATAACGCTGTAGTTTCCGGAGTTGACTCGGGGAGCAAAAAGCACAAGAAATGTACGGTCAGGCGAATATCCCCGGTCAAGGGAATACCCCTATTGCTCGGTAAGTTCAACTGAAGTTCTGAGTGAGGGCGCTGCCGGCGCAAGTGAGCGATGGAGCGAGGAGGGAAAGCAAGTGGTGGGTGGGGGGAGAGAGTGACACCATTGGCAAATCATCCTCACGTGCGCGCTACCCAGCGCCAGTTGGTTACTGTGCAAGTCCCGCCTTTCCGCGGCAGCAAATATCAGTAGATCCAGCAACACGATGACTAGAGGGGTAAGGGGAAGGCTAGTAGTTCGCACATTTTCCGGGGCTTCAGATGAACTTGTCGCGCTCTACCTACCATCGCGCAGTGGCTTCGCTCGCGCCTTCTGTCAGCACTGCAGGAAGGCCGCGTAGAGCGTAAAATGAGTTAATTTTTTTTATTTGTTAAACAATAACATATTCATTTCGTTTACCCCCTGCCCCCTCTTTGTGATTATGTAATATGTGGACGGCCCCTTACACAGCAGAAATGTTTAAAGAATTCCCGTCTGCAGCTCTGAATAATGATACGACTATTAGGTGTGCTTGGAGGTCGTACCATGAAAAGCTAGTATCATATTGAGAGATTCATGTGCCTGCATTAATGATGGTCACTTATTATTTTGTCTACTCACTAGTGCGAACGAATATGCGAGCAAGCCTGAAGCTTGGATCGCGAATTATAACCGTCTTATCACAAAGTAAGAGAACAACTACCGACAGGAAGTAACTTCATTACAGGTGTACAAGGTTCTTCAAAGTCCAAGTAGAGAGAAATGAGTTTGTTGTTGTTGATTGATTCTTGCAACATCGTGGGCATGTAGCCCCGTGTAGTTGTGTGTAATTTGTCTGATAACCTGTGTTACTGTGATGGCTGCATTAGCGTGAGTATTTGTATTCAGGTGAGGATTCGAATAGAGTTGGCCGTGGTCTTAAGTTAGGAACAATCACGGCATTTGCCTGGGGTAGAAATAGAAAACCACGGAAAGTCACTTTCAAGATGGCTAAGAAAAGAATCGAATTCTGCTGTTTTCAGTTTTGCCTCACGATGCTGAGTGTACCCTGTTTCAGTCCTCAGACCAGAATTATATTTCTTGTCTTAGCCGGATATTGACTCTGGACCTCAGGGGTGACAGCGAAGGATACTAACCCTCATTCACCACGATGTATATTCTCTTGCCATTGCTTTCAAGTGCTTGTTCCAGCTATTTCAGTTATTTACAGCTTATTTACATTCTATAGTAAAACCATCATTACTTCCGACTTGACGTTTCAGTGCTAGGCTAGAGTGTTGTTCGCTAAATCGCAACATCGCGAACAAAACTCAATTTTTCGTGATATATCGATTTGAATGGCTGCCTCGGATTGTCTAGTTAAAGTGATTTTCTTTCTGACCGCTAGATAACTCTAGGGTAACACTCAAACGTCAAGTCGGAAGTAATGATGGCTTTAGTATAAGTCCACCTCGGGGTGTAGTGGCTAGCAGTCTTGGCTGTCTCCCCAGAGGTCCGGGTTCGATTCCCAACTCAGTCATCCTACACATTGTTTACCTTGGTTTCTCACTTCTAATCCATGCGAATGCCGTGACAGTTACTAATTTAAGGCCCCGACGTCTCCTTCCCAATCCTCGCCTGAATTAAAGATGCACACCATTATACAGCCATCGCAGTGACACAGGTTATCACTATCAGTCATATTCAACACCCTCCCCAGTGCACGGGCCTACAGGACCACGATGTCACAAAGTCCCTAAATGAATCAACAACAACAACAACAACAACAACTTAACTTTTTCTTACAGAATACAGTAGATGCGCCTTGATTACTTACTGCATTAACTTTACCACACATTGACCCCATATTTTTAACGAAAAGGTCATCCTGGAAGATGCACAGCCTTAATACTTGAAATGTCTACCGGTTCCAATTTAATTCCTCCTACCAGGCATTCTTTTTTACCCTCTAGCGATCTCACCTTCGTCTATTATATGGTCCGCCTTGTTGCGTAGTGGCTAGCATTCTTGGCTGTCACCGCGGAAGCCCGGGTTCGATTCCCGTCTCTGCTTAGAAAGGTAATTCTGGTTTGAGGGCTGGAACGGGGCACACTTTGCCTCGTCAGGCAAAATATTGGGAAGTGGTGGATTCGTTTCCTACCTCAGTCATCCTGGAAGTGGTTTTCCGTGATTTCCCACTTCTACTCCAGGCAAATGCCGGGATGGTACCTAACTTAAGGCCACGGCTGCTTCCTACACAAATCCTATCTATATTACAAATACACACACTAGTACAGATATCACAGTGACTCAGGTTATCAGACAAATTCCACACACACACACACAAATACACGGGGCTACATGACCACGATGTCGCAAAGATCCTAAAGAATCAACATCAACATTTATTAAATGGTGTCTTTCGTACCAATTGCCCTACATTTCTGTTACGTTATAAACTATTAGATTGTAAGTTTTTGACCGAGTATGTGTCATTACAATAAGGTCATCAGCGTTAGCCAGACTGCTTCATTACTAACGTAATCCAGCTTGCTTTCTATTTTTTTATGCTAAAATTCGGGATCAATTCCACACCAATATGGATATTATTGAACGTAGGGGTTCATGTCTTACCCACTGAAGGACCTCAAGTCTCAAACATTAAGAAGGAAGTGACGTAGCTTGCATTCTATCGCGTGGTGAGAGAAATAACTTCACGCAATGACGCACGCCTATCGCCAATGGTCCAACCGCTAGCCCTCTACCACCATTTTAAGACTTCTCGGTACTGCTTTGCAATATGGGAAGGACGGTTTTGTACTTCTAATAGACTATAAAAATTCTACTGCCACGCAACTGAAGATCTCTGGTTCCCAGGCTGGCTGCGGGGCACAGCGTTAAGATTCTTGCCTGCTGTACCCAAAGTTGTGGGATCGAATGGCTGTGCAGTCAGTTAACATTTGAGGGTGCCTATTTACTGGCAAGTTAAATATCCCTTCCAGGAAGTCACAGTAGTTAAAGGGGTCATTAACCTCACATAATATATCATTATCATTATTATTATTATTATTATATTATCATTAATATTATTATCATATTATTATCTTTTATCATTATCATTATTATTATTATTATTATGAACTCTAATTCCCAAGATAGTTTTCCAAGTATCACCTAATGGCAAATTGTTCCTCAACTTAGGAGATTTCACAGAATCTGCTGTCTCAACAGAGTTGCATGACATAGGCCTACTTAGTAAATACAAGAACTTTGAAGTTATACACACATCTAAGTACATGCGGCTTATGATCAAGATGTCCCAAGCCCCTCAAAGGCAACAACAACAACAACACTGGTTACAATATTGAGACCCGACTATGTGTTATGATTACGAAGAAAGCTTGCTGCGCAGCCATTGATTGAATGAGTGCGCCATCTGTATATAATTGAAAACTAAAAGCTATTTAGCACCTGCAGTTTGCGAGCTGGGTGTAATTTCGAGCGTAATTGCGAGTAACATTGTGATAAACTATCTTCGTGATTGCAAATCATATATTAGAGGTTTTAAATGTTCTGGCGGATATATTACTCGATCAGAGGCGCATCCGTGTTCAAAATGTAATCAAGTGATTTCTTACTATAATGTAGGACTGAAGGTCATTAGATGAACGACTCGGAATTGAGCTAGATACAGACTACATTCACTACGCCTCGGTGCACAGTGGCTAGTATTCTTGGCTAACTCCATGGAGGCCCGATTTCGATTCCCTACTCTGTCAAGTAAATTAATTCTGGTCTGAGGGCTGGAACGGGGTCCCTTAAGCCTTGTGAGGCAAAACTGAAAAGAGGTGAGTTCGATTCCCACTCAATCCATTCTGGAAGTGGTTTTCCGTGGTTTGTCACTTCTACTCCAGACAAATGCCGGGATGGTCCATAACTTAAGGCCACGGTTGCATCCTTCCCAAACCTCACCTCACTTACAAATACACACACTGCTACAGACATCACAATAACACAGGCAATCAGACAAATTCTACATACAGTACATATACACACACACCCAAGTACACGGGGCTACATGATTGTGGTGACCACGATATCACAAAGTCCATATATGAATTAACGACAACAGCAACAATCTTCACAAGAAATTAATGGCGGAACATTTTGATTTGATTCGTTGAATTCTGAACTTCGAATGTCAAAAATTATTGAAAGAATAGAACTGCTATAATATTAATGTTCGACCCTGACTATTATATGTCAGAAAACTGTACTGTAATGAGGCTCATTATAACACTATTTTTCAATAAGAAACAGTTTCTCCCACCAATCAGAGCTCAAGAAACAGTTGTTTGACCAATTAGATGACGATAGCATCGCACCTGCGCTGAGTTCCAAGGCCTTCTAATTTAAATTTCACTGCGTTGCCTTTTGTCATAGTGGGGTAATCAATGAGGCCATGGTCAAATACAAGCCATTCTCTGCGTCCCATGCGCTCTGTTCCGTACATAAAACTGGCGAAATCTCGACAGATATTTATGAATATTTATGTTCGAACATAAAATAGTTATAATAATTATGGTCGAACATAAACAGTCGTATGCAACTCGCCTATAATGGTAATTAAGACACTCGTATGGAAATTATAAAACTAACATACGCTCGTTTTATAAACATACTCGTGTCTTAATTATTGCCATCATACGCTCGTTGCATAATGTATTATATAAGGTGAGTGTTTTGTTGCAGTGGAACTGCCCGGCTCCTGCCGTCTAGCCAAGGGCGCGCGTGGCTGCCGTTATTCAATGACAACTGAGAAAAATATGTCCGAAGTAGACTTCATTTTCGAAATTAACAAAACACTTATTTTAACAAGATGTTCAGTAAAGAACATAACGCCTACTTTCTCCTAAATGCATGGGTATAGTTATAACTCCTTGTCCTTTTCAAGGACTAACTGAATGTTGGTTATAGTAGTTTGTTGAAATACAACGTGCTATACGGATATTAAACGTTGATTGATTGAATCCTCACCTGAATTATATATACACTAATACAGCCATCACCATAACCCAGGTTATTATACAAAATTCAACACTCACCCAAGTACACGGGGCTAAATGACCATGATGTCCATGCATCTCGAATGAAACAACAACAACAACAACATCTTCTTACCGAAATCCTTCCTCGTATAAAAGTACACACACTAGTAAGCCTACAAACATCACAGTGACACTGGTTATCAGACAACTTCTACACCCACTCAAGTAAATGGAACTACAAGACCATGAAGCAGCAAAAAACCTAAAGAATCAACAACAAAACCAAGAACAACAATAGTCTCTGCAATGGATCAAGGTCAACGAATATTAATCACTGTATTCGAGTGTTGAAATATGTGGTGTTATAAGTATATCTATAACATTTTCGATTGCAAATACACACTACATATATTTAACATCATAACGTGTGAGTAGTTATAAATCAATGAATACCAAAAAACGAAGTAAAGAATTTGAACCTGCAGCGATTTGTTCCACGAACCCCCAGACTATGAGCTAAAGTCGCTACCACTACGCCACGAATGCGCTACGATAATACTTGATAAACAACTGGTTTAGTATAACTGTATCATAGTTTGTGTTGAAATCAACGACTTGATTAGCGCCTTCTGGCGTTGATACTAAATATGTATTATTTTGTTCAGTGCATTATTAAAAGGATGTAAACTTAGGAAGTTACGGAAATATATGTATTTACGAGCAAAAATAGCAGCCATTTTGACAACGTGACGGCACGGGCCCTCAACGATATGGCACGGTAGGCCTGACCTATTAGTCACTTCTACGGTTACATATTCTATTATAATATGCTCATATCCTACCGGTCACCTCTTTTAGGTCATATTAAACCTCCCTATGTACGATAAGCTAAATTGTTGAGTGCAGGCCTTGTTGAATCATAAGTTACGGCTAGGCTATAACACTTGCTTGATTCATACATCCAACATCTTGAAACTATATGGCTGATGTCCTTGTAGTTTGGGTAAAAGACGCTTCCCACATAAATGTATGTAGTTGACAAATTTGGTAGAGATCGGATGATTAGGTTAGTTGTAATTTGATTTAAGCTTTGAACATTTGTGTGGCCGCCATTACGTTTCCGTCAAGATCGCGCTGATATAAAACATGACACTGAGGTGCCCTTTGCTAGTGCTACCACTGTACCAAATTTCGTTCAGTTCGGATTCACCGTGTTTTCATGGATAGGGGGAATCGATTTGCACACATACATGGCCGCCATGTGCAAACTATTGGGCTGATGACCTTGCAGTTTGGTCAAAAGACGCTTTCCACATAAATGTGTGTTGTTGAAAAATTTGGTAGAGATCAGATGATTAGGTTAGTTGTAATTTGATTTAAGCTTTGAACATTTGGGTGGCCGCCATTACGTTTCCGTCAAGATCGCGCTGATATAAAACATGACACTGAGGTGCCCTTTGCTAGTGCTACCTCTGTACTAAATTTCGTTCAATTCGGTTTCACCATGTTTGAATTGATAGGGGGGGGCAGACATGCAGAGTACACACACATACACACACTCACAGACACACAATGTTTGGCCCTGTGTTGATCTCATAAGTCTACTTTCATTTTTTGCAAACTTGAAAGTAGGCTAAATATATGGTCTGTTGGGATAACGTTTGAATTAAGTTTCGAGGGTATACTATTACACATTCTATGAAATACTCCACCTCCCACTTTCCCTCATAGCTTCATCAACAAGAAACGTATTTGGTTCTCTTGAAATAAATGTATGTCTGCAGTACACCTTGTAATCCTGTTTTAACACGGCCGGGTGGGTGATTTTTATGGCTGGATTCCCCTCCTGACGTCAATCGCATGAGAGGAGTTAATCAGAGATGATATGAATGAAATAAGCAAGTAGTTTGAAGGAAGTGGTCGTGGTCCCCGCATTTGGCTGGAGTTGAAAATGGGAAATCTACGAAAATCCATTTCAGGATTGCCGACGGTTAAGTTCGAACCCCTTCATCTTGGCCCTATAGCCTAGTGCAGCGCCACAGCGAGAGTAGCTACCACTGTTGGTTCGCTTTAGAGATCAGCAAATTATAATACTACAGACACTTAGTGACGATTAAGTTCCTGCACACTAGAATATTCGGAACACCACGTCGTATTGATTACTTAACGATTTAGGAGGCTTCACAAATAGTTTCACTACCATCTGATATCTTCATTAGGTGATTGATTACGACTGAGCTCCACGATGTGTTGGCTCCCTTTCACGGCGGGCGAGACGTCACAATCTAACACAACTGCACTTTCCGGTGTCCGTCGATTATTTCCAGCGACGCGACGTTGTCTGCTGGTGTAGTACGATCATGTATAGACTGCCAAATGTCATTGATGTGATGCCCTCCATTCAATGAAATATTTCTTCCCGCTCATCTTCAGTTTCGCTGAATAGCCATCAATATTCACTACTTTGGCATCGGTAAGGTCGATATGATGCCCTGTGGAGATGGCATGTGGTCTTTCGTCCCATCTGTGAGGATCCAACCAGCGTCTGGGCTGGCTACCTAACAGATCTCTGGAACCAATATGGTCAATCGAAAGGGGTTTATGGTTACATTAGGGTCTCGAATTTTAGTTTAATCCCGAGTCCATTAATTTATAAATTAGCACTTCAGGACATACAGTATAGATTTAATTGTTTCATTTGAAGGACTTGGACATCGTGGACATTCTTCCTCATGTACTTGGGTGTGTGTATATGTGCAAAACTTATCTGATAGCCTGTGTTATTATGGTGTCTGTAGTAGTAGACCCTAGTAGTAATAGTAGTAATAGTAGTAGTGAGCGTAGTTGTACTGGTAATTTAGGTGAGGATTGGGAAGGAGGTAGCCATGACTGTAAGTTAGGAACCATCCCGGCATTTGCCTGAAGTAGAAGTGGGAAACCACTGAAAACTACTTCCAGATTGGTTGAGGTGAGAATCGAATCCACCTCTTCTCAGTTTCGGCTCACGAGGCTGGGTGTACGCCATTGCTACAGCCAGACCTGAATTAAATTTCTTAGCAGAGTCGGGAATCAAACCCGGATCCCAGGGGTGAGAGCAAAGGATACTACCCACGGCACCACGAGGTGGTCCATCATACAATGACACGGGGCAACATTGTGCATGAAGAGTACTTGCTTGGAATGATGGAATCAATGACAATTGTAACAACGTTCCTTTTTAAGTACACGAATATAGAAAGTTAAAGTTCTCTTAGTTTTACCGTCGTTTGGTTGTGATCCTGGGAGTGGACTAAAGATGTAGGGGTATCCAATGATCCAGTGAGGTTGGCTCACAACTCTCATCAGTGCTCAAATACTTCTGAGAAGTCGTGAGATATTTTAGTGCGTGTTTCTGGTAAATATTGGGGAGGATGTTACATTAGGGAGTCATACCGTGGTGTGCACGACATTCTGTGGCGGGCCTTCCTGCCTGGATGGCCAAAACGTGTCGGCATTGCTGCCACCCGCCTGGCGGTGTTGGCACGTAGCCTACTTCCCATGGGCTGGCGGAGCGCGCTCCCTTTTCATTACTTATTATGAAGACTCTTCTTAGAATTGATCACCTATGCTGAGCGCCTAAGAGGATTTCTTGGGAAGTGTGAGATCGTGACAGATTGAATTCTCTGCATGTCTATTATAAGTCCATACCTTAATTATTACTTAGTGGAATGAGATATCATTTGTTTGTGACCGTCAAGGGACCAACAATTCTAATAGCCAAATACAGTTATAAAATGCAAAAGACAGTAACATTCAAAACCTGCCCGAAACTGCAGCGTAGCCGTAAACATTCAGTCACTCACAACGACTACAACGGATATTTGGGAATCTGGAGATCTAGGGTTCAAATCCGTGCGCTGAAAGCGGCCATCCTCAGTGTGTTTTGTCCCCCAAAATTTTCCCCACTCTCCCTCTGCCGGTATCTTCTTAATTCCTGCCGCTCCTTCCGGAGCATAGGGCCTTGGCGAAATTTCTCCACGCAGTACGGTTCCTGGCTATTCTCTTCACTTGACTCCAGTTCTTGTCCTCCTCTGCAATTTCATTTTCGATCGTCCTCTTCCAGGTCTTCTTAGGTCGACCTCGCTTCCTGGCACCTTGAGGATTCCAGTCTAGCGCCGCCCTCTCAACAGCTCCGTCCGGCTTCCTTAGTGTGTGACCGATCCAGCGCCATTTCCTCTCCTTGATCTGGATGCTAATCGGTTGTTGATTGGTGATGGTCCAAAGATCTTCGTTTGAGATTATGTCCGGCCACCTCACATTCATGATGCGACGCAGACATCTGTTAATGAACACCTGTAGCTGGTTGTTGATCGGTTTTGTGACTTTCCATGTTTCACAGCCATAGAGAAGAATCGACTTTACGTTGCTATTGAAAAGGCGGAGCTTGGTCTTCCTGGAAATGTTTCTATTTCTCCAGATGGGGTAGAGCTGGACAAAGGCACCATTTGCCTTCCTGATACGGCTTCGAACATCTTCCTCTGCTCCCCCATCATTTGTGACTATACTCCCAAGGTAGAGGAAGGACTCAACTCGCTCAATTTCCTTTCCGTTGACTGTCAAGCTAGTCGTGACGTCAGAATTTATCCTCATCTCTTTGGTCTTGTTGGTGTTAATCATCAGTCCTGCACGTTCTGCTTCTCTCTGCAACCTCCCCAGCTTATCTTCTATGTCTCGGTACCGTTGTGCCATAAGACAAATGTCGTCCGCGAAATCCAGATCTTCAAGCCTGTCATTTATACCCCATTGAATACCCCTCTTCCGTCCTCCCATTACCTTCTTCATCACACTATCCAGGACCAACAGGAACAAAGTGGGGGAAAGGACACACCCCTGTCTCACTCCGGAACTGACCTTTATCTTTTCTGTTAATTTGCCTTCGTGTAGAACCTGGCACTCATACCCTTCGTACATCTCTTCCATGATTCTGATGATCTTTGTTGGAATTTTATATTCCTCGAGGGTCTTCCACATGATTCTTTGATTTACGGAGTCGAAAGCTTTCTCGAAGTCAACAAATGTGAGGTAAAGGGTATTCCGCCACTCCACACTCTGCTCCAGGATGATTCGGAGGGTGTTGATGAGATCCACACAGCTGCGATGTTGTCGAAATCCAGCCTGTTCCTTCCGAAGCCTTTTTTCTACGCAGTCTTTTATACGATTCAGGATGACTCTCGCCAGTACTTTGCTTGGAATGGACAGCAAGGTGATTCCCCTCCAGTTATTACAGTTTGTGGTGTCCCCTTTCTTCGGTAACTTGACGATCAACCCCTTCTTCCAGTCGGTTGGTATTTTCTCCTCCTTCCAGATCTTCTCCAACAGCGGGTGCAGCAGATTGATCGTGATATCCAGGTCTGCTTTCAATACTTCTGCTGGGATATTATCCAGACCTGGTGCCTTCCCGCACTTTATCTGCTTCAACGCTGTCCGTATTTCGCCCCGAGTTGGGGAGTCGAGGCTGATGTCCGGGTCACTTTCTGCTTCCTCTTCATCTCCTCCTCGCTGCTTACTTTCTGGTCCTCTATCTCTATTAAGAACCTCCGCAAAGTGTTCTCTCCATCTAGTCAGCTGCTGTTCACACGTCGTGAGGATCTCGCCCGTCTTGCTCTTCACAGGCCTAGTTTTATTAAAACCTTTCTTCGAAAGCATCTTTGTGATGCCATAGAGCTCCTTAACGTCCCCCCTTCTTGCCGCTTCTTCTGCTTTCACCGCATGTTCATCAATCCACCTCCTATGATCCTTCCGCACACTCCTCTTTACCTCCCTGTTTGCTGTTGAATACTCTGCTTGTGTGAGAGCCTTCTGCTGCCTAGTCTTGCAGGTGTTGAGCTTAGTCTTAATCTCCTTTCTATAATTTATCTTGTCCCAGGTCTGATCGGATATCCATTCTTTCCGCAGGTAGTTCTTGTACCCGAGCTGCATCTCACTGGTCTCCACAAAGATATTCTTTACCTCGCTCCACACAGTCTCTACATCCTTCTCTGTCTCGGAGTCCAACACCTGGAATTTATTTCTGAGCTCCAGTTTAAATTGGTCCAATCTCTGCTGGTTCTTAAGCTTGCCCACATCAAACTTGTTGTGCCGAGTGATAAACTTTCGGCGGACTGCCACGATCTTCATGCGGAAGTTGGCAACCATAAGATGATGGTCACTACCGACATCCGCTCCTCTCTTGTTCCTAACATCTTCCAAGCTTCTTCTGAACCTCCTGCTCACCGCGATGTGATCAATTTGATTTTCTGTGACTTGATCAGGAGACACCCAGGTGACCTTGTGGCACCGCCTATGAGGAAACACCGTGCCACCCATCACCAAATCCTGACTGGCGCAATATTCCGTAAATTTCTCCCCATTGTTATTCATCTCACCAAGGCCATGTTTACCCATGATCTGCTCCAACCCCTCATTGTTTGATCCCACCTTCGCGTTGAAGTCTCCCATAACAATGAGAATGTCCTTCTTACTTGTTTGTCTTGTGGCATCTCGCAGCATTTGGTAGAATTCTTCCTTCTTCTCTGGCTCCGATTGTTCTATAGGCGCTTAGCATTGGATGATGATCACATTCCTGATCTTTGTCTTGAACCTAGCAAACATGAGCCTGCTAGAAATTGGCTTCCACTCCATAAGGCTCCTCTTTGCATTTCTGTTGAGCAGCAACCCCACTCCATCCCTGTGTTCTTCCTCATCGCCCCCAGAATAGAGAAATGTAATTCCACCTCTGCCGGTATAGTCGCTTTAAAAAGTCCCAGAGACCTACCCAATTTAAGACCTTAAAATTACACTTACATGCACTATCCAGGCACCACAGAGACACACATACAAGTATACGGGGTTCATGATCTAGAGATCTCTAGTACCAAAAAATAAATTAATAGAAACTATAACAACAACAGCAACGATAAATCGTACTCAAAATTTTGTCCACTGCTCATTGAACAGTAATAAAGTAAAAAAAGTTATCTTATCAATATTGGTCATTGCCATCACCAGAGATCCGTTGATAAGTCGAGAACACTAACAACTGCAATACGTAAATAAACAAATAAATGAAAGAAAGAATAAATAAATAAATATACAAATCAATAAATAAGTAAGCAAATACATAACTAACTAAAAATAAATATACAAATAAATGCATAAATAAATAACTGCATAAATACATAAATACATAAATACATAACTGCATAATTATACAAATACAAAACTACATAAATACATAAATGCATAAATTCATAAATTCATAACTGCATAAATACATAACTGCATAAATACATAAATGCATAAATACACAACTGCATAAATTCATAAATGCATAACTACACAAATACATAACTACATATATAAATACATAACTGCATGCATACATAAATGCATAAATACATAAATACATAACTGCATAAATACATAAATACATAACTGCATGAATACAAATTTATAAATACATACATTCATAAATAAATACATAAATAGAGAAATGAATAAATAAATACATAAATATATGAATAAATAAGTAAATAAGATGTATTTCTACCACAAAAATTGCTCTATTTCTGTCTCTAAGGGATCGGAGACGAGGTAAGGCAAGTACCTACATGTTTGTGGGCTGGTTCTGCAACTATGTGGGGACTGAGGGTTCACCAACTTGAACATGATAGGACATGGTCCACCTTTACCCCTCGTCCATGAGGTTAGGCTACGCGTTATATTAATTTCCACTGCCTAAGTAAGCTTTCTGTCTGCACATTAGAATTTTCGGCTTAAACTTCAATATTTACCCCGGATATAATATCCAAATGTACCCTGTATTTCTGTTTATTATGGCGTCAGCCCTACTGATGTGTGAACATATTATTTATGTAAGTAGAAGGCACCCCTAAATTAAATCTAGGCTACAAATTATCTATGGGAGGAGGTTGATAGGATGCCTCAAATCCGGTCAGGAGTAGGGATAATTAATTCTCTTTAATATTTTATGTTGATTGCTGTTTCACCCAAACTCCAATGGTTGACAGAAGATGTGCTAACATAGATTTCTTGCTATAGATTCCAATGTTAGTAAGTACAGTAGTCTACTTAATGCTTCAAGGAACATTGACTTATTGTAATTTACTCCACTGTAGCGATTTAGAGGGCAAGGCAGTCTTCCATTTTAGCCTATTTTTGTCCTTTGAAAAAAATAGGCTTATGAGATAACCAGGGATCGATGTGTGTGTGTCCCTAATGAAACATAAACGGCTGAAGTGATTTCAATGAAACTTGATAAGTACTAAATCGTCTGACCCCGACCGTGCCCTTCAAATTTAAATAGTTTACACCAATCTAACATGGCGGCCGCGCGAAATATTTCACTGGCATTCTATATCTCCGAAAATAATACAGATATCACCCAGAAATTTTGTATGGTGATAGAGAGAACATAGGTACGTTCATCTACAGTATGTGGCGCTTAAAATAATGTATGTTAAATACAAAACCAACATAGCAGCCAATCGAAGTTAAAATATTTAAATGGCATTTTCACGAGATTTAATCAACCAAGCGCAGTAAAACCTAACACTCTACATGCCTACACAAGATTTAATATACAGTACTTGTATCTAATTCAATTCAATTGTATTCTTAAAAACAAGTTGGTGGCTGTGCGAAGTGTTTATTGTTTAATTATTTCGGCCCTAATCATTTAATCGAAGTGACCATTTGAATAATATGCATACGCAATAATCTTCCTCTAATGGTATATAACTATGGCCCACATATAGAACAATCCAACATGGCGATCATCTGAAACATTTTTTCATTCATTCATTCATTCATTCATTCATTCATTCATTCATTCATTTATTTGCAATTGGGGGTGTGTCCCCCGGTGGCAAATTGGATATACATAACAAATATATAATTTTACATAACAATTCAATAACAATTAAATAACAATTAAACTGAAGTATTTACACAAATAGTCAGTCTTTTCTTAAGCACACCTATATGTTTGGGAAAAGGCTCTAAGACTGCGGCAGGTAGAGAGTTCCAGTTATCAATGGCACGGTTTACAAAAGAATATTTACCATAATTTGTTCGCTGTGGTCGGCCCTTAACTTTGAAAAGATGATCGCTCCTACACATGTAAGTGGGCTTTCCCATTCGTTTGCTAAGCTCACCCCATGCTGGTTGATTTGTATACGTGTTGTACATAGCGCAGAGTCTAGATTTCATCCTCCTAGCCTCCAGTGATTCCCACCCAAGTTTCTTTAACATACGGCTCACACTGCTCCTGGGATTAAAGTCACTGAGCACAAATCTAGCGGCCTTTCTTGGTACCATTTCCAACTCATTGATGAGCCCTACTTGATATGCATCCCAAACCGCCGAGGCATATTCCAGAATAGGTCTTACAAGTGACAAATAGCCTAATTCTTAGCAGAGGTACTACTTCCTTTTAATACCCTCATTACAAAGTGCAGAGATTTGTAAGCTTTAGAACTACACATCCTACATGACTACTCCATTTCATATCATTCATTACGTGAACGCCCAAATATTTGCAAGAATCTTCTTCTACAAGTATTTAGACGGTTCTCAATATCTGTGAATCTATTATAGCAATCAAACTGAAATTTTGTAAATTGATAGAGACTATTAACATAAGTTCACTTATGTGCCTTTCAATAACCTGATGAGAACAAATCCTCATAGCGGCAACTTGAAAATGAAATATTTATGTGGATTTTTCTCGGACTTAGTTTTTCGAGCGCAGTGAAACTTAGCATGGTAGCCTATATCTTCATACACGGTTTAATAAATTGGTATGTATTTTAAGAAGGTTTGATGCTATTGGGCCTCATTTGGGTGCAATCTTGTTGACCGACTGAAATGCATCAATCCTTCTTTTACTATGGCAACCCTGAAAATGGCTTCAAACGCCATAATGTATGTATTTAAATTCAATTTCTATGATAATTTAAAAATGGCGACTTTGCTAAATTTTTAAAATCACGTTCATATTTCTCGTATCCTAAACACGCGATAGAAAATATGTAGGTTGGTATAATGAACCATGATTATGATATTCATCTGGAGGCATTTAATTATATAGCATATATGTAAAACAATCCAACATAGCGTCCATACGATACATTTCACCGTTCTCAATAACTCAGAGACTATTTAAGTAAACAAACTGAAATGTTGCATGGTTTTAGAGGACTGTTACGTAAGGACAAATATGCAACTTCCCAAATCCTGAGAAATAAAAATGCATCATGGCGTCAAATATTTTAAATAACTCTTCTTGCGATCTAATCTCCCGAATGTAATGAAACTTGGCACAACAAAACTTTATTCAGTGTTTAGTGTAGAGATATCGAATGATGTTCAATTGTCTTCAAAAATTTTTAAATCTGATTTTCTATTTCTCGTATCTTATTCAGGCGATTGAAATGATGATTCGTATGATGGGTTATGATAAGAATCCTTATCTAATGGCACTTAATTCTGTGGCTTACTTTTATTAAATCATAGAAGCCGTGCATTTGACTTTTCTAAACATTAATGCTCGTGGATCGTTACAGAAAGATGCCATCTCGCGGGAGGAGTCTTAGTCTCCGATATTGATAGCTATGAATTCTAGCACATTACTTCTCATTGTAATGGTGTTGATGAAGACAAAGGTTGTGAATTAAATGCTATTTAACATAGCACATGGAAAATCCTTTTAATAGGCAGGAGAGTTTTACTCGTAATGGAAAAAGCCAGTGACATATATGAAAACAGGCTATTTAATTCTTCATGGAACTACTTGTTCTGTCATAGGACCTTTCCTGATTTTCTTCCATGACAGATATGAGACCTAGAAGTTGTCGTCACAAGCTGCCTTCTTTAATTGAGTTTGAATCTATCGTTGCCCCGTATAGGCCACTGAGGCTGCAGAGCAAGTTTATCCAGCACTCGTCATTCATAGGGCAAAAAAACAAGATAAATAACTTCACCTAATCATTCAGTTGACAATAAAATTATATTTTAAGAAGGCTTAGTCTCTTGCACCAGACTTGCCAGTTTCCAATATTTTAGTGCAATCAATTTCACAACGAATATTAAAAATTGAAATGTATGCTGTTTGAAGAATCTAAGAATCTATCAAGACAAAAAATTGAAGAAGTCACTTCTGTATGTATGTATGTAAGTCTATCCTCTATTCTTCCCGATCTCAAAGGGTTGGGAATGAGATGCGATGAAAGTCTATATGGCGGATTGCTTTTACGTCCGGATGCTCTTCCTGACACCAACCTCATGAGAGGAATAAATGAGAGATGAAATGAATGAAGACGACTGAAACTGGGCAAGGATATGGAGGGAACCAGCCGTAGCCTATCAGAAGGTATCGTCGCAGCATTTGTCTGGAGTTGAAAATAGGGAAAATAGGGAAAATCATTTAAAAGACGGTCGACGGTGGGGTTCGAACCGACGTCTACCAAGTCCTCAGAGAGATTGGCCCCATGGCCTAGTACAGCGCGTTAGCGAGCGTATCTACCACTGTGGGTAAATCACTTCCAACTTTTCTAATTACTAATTTATGAGGACATGAGACCATTTTGACAGTAAAACAGTGTAGGCTGATTGTCCTGATTCTCCTTGAAAACTGTCTCAAAAGAAGCCACGAACCGTGATACAAAACGTGTTTGGAGATGATATGGACAATCGTTCTTGTAACACCCACCATATGTTAATTCTGGGACTGCAATCCTTAGAGTAACCTACATATAGAAATACTCTCTAAAATAATTATATTAATGAAAATCCACAGCCTGCTTCCAGTCGACCGACCGGGTCAGGGACGGAATGAATGAAGCCCCCATCTAGCGGCGAGGATATGAACAGTGCTGGCTGCCGAAGCCTGTCGCACTCTCCTGGGGCAATGACTAAATGAATGACAGATGAAATAAAATGATAGTGTAGAGTGTTGCTGGAATGAAATTGTGACAGGGAAAACCATAGTACCCGGAGAAAAACCTTCTTTCTCCGTTTTGTCCAGCACAAATCTCACATGGAGTGACCGGGATTTGAACCACGGACCCAGCGGTGAGAGGCTGGCGTGCTGTCGCCTAAGCAACGGAGGCTTATAATAATAATAATAATAATAATAATAATAATAATAATAATAATGTAGAAATAACTAAAATGGACTCTTGCCCTAAGTAGAGGATTAATAAGCTAAAATAAATCCCGACTTGTCTGAAATTGAGTAAAACTTCAAATCTGTTGATAAGTCACCCAACTTCCAGTAGGCCTATGAGATAAGAAATTCCAATAATTTATGTATGCCAATTAATTCCAATATTTCAAGTATCAGTAATCATTCTGAAAAAGTGTGTTTCTCAATTTGGTTTAATTAATATGAAACGCTTTGTGCAAGAAAACAATCACGAAGCTTATTTCCAGAAGTACCGTGTCTAACTTAGGAGAGGAATTGGGTCAACCCATTTTGAGCTTGAAATACAGTAGTAAACAACTTAAATATGAATTTATTTCACTAAAATATTATACAAGTCTTGTACAAATTCAAATTAATATGACTAAGGATTATGCAATCATTTACATTTACACATGCAATTTTATAATTATTATGATAAGTGGATAACTCTTTTAAATTAAACAAAACAAAAACCTAATATTAACAGATCTGTAGACCCCACTTTTCACTTACACATTGTTAACGCTTGGGCACCGGGTGAGTTAGCCGAGGTCGTTGCGGCATGACTGTTGGCAGTCGCTCACATCCGGGAGGCGAGGAGGTTCGAATCCCCCCGCCGGCAACCTTGAAGATGGTCTTCTGTGGTTTCCCATCTTCCTTCCAGGCAAATGCCGGGGTTGGTCCTTAACTATAGGCCACAGCCGCTACCTTCCAACTCCTCGACCCTCCCATCCAACATTCCTCCCCAACGGTACTTGTAGCTCACCCATTGGGTGTCCGTCTCGAAGCAGCTACAAAACTGGCGAGCCGAACATGTCCTCGGACACTCCCGGCACTAAAAGCCATACGAAAAAAAAAACCGCTTGGGCGAAAGCTCGTTGCCAAGGTGTGCAATTCCAGTTTTGGAACGAAATTTTCTCTTTATAACATTGGTAGTGCCTCAGCGCAATGGGATACAGATTAGGACATTTATGACTAAGGCCTGGAAGTTCATGCAAAATCATATTTTAGCATATTTATGCATATTTTGGTTATTTGGGCACAATGCATCATACTTTTCTCCTTTGCCTGTTTAAGTGCATATATATGCTTAAGAAGGGCGTATATTCTAATTCCATATTGTTTTGAAGCGCTTTTTGTTACTTCATGTTCTTAAATTAGTATAACCATAACTCCAGGAGTCTATCACAGAATAATACTGAAATTATTTTAATACCTAGTACGTTTCAGTCCTATTGCAAGGTAATATCAATTATTGTTATTCAGCATTCACTATGTACTGTAAATATTGTAAAATTATTTTCATTAAAGAATTCAATGGCTGTTAAAATTGTATATCAGTTATACTTAAAAATTAACATAATAAAATAATTATTAACGATCAACACCGCTTGAAGTTCCATAAAATAACATTTCCTACTGTTTAGAACTGTTTTGTACCACGAAAGAAAATAAAAGGTTGAAAGGAATCTTAAAGCAGTGTTAGTTCGTTGCGAGCCGCGACGACTGCAACTTAATGCGGCAACGCTGCACCGGATTTCACAAGCCCGCTCGCTTTTAATCGCACAAGCCAGAACGCACAAAACCTCCCGTTAATATTACTCTTCATACATTCGTCATCACACTGTACGTTTACAGTGGTCGTTGTTTCCGATAATCACGAATGAGAGCTTCAAAATGAGACCAAGTTTCCTGCTGTACGTTTATCCTGTGCTGAGAAAACGTTACGTCAGAAAAAGTATAAGAACTTTTTATCGGGTAATTTAAAAAAATTAAAACTTGATATTTGCAATACCAATACTTGTGCCTATCACGTATAAAAATGTCATTAACCTCAGCCGAACAGTTTTCTATATATATAGTTTTAAGTGAGCGGTTCCTAGAAAAGACGTCAAAAACACAGACAATTTTTCATGCAACCACAAATAAATAAATAATTAGTAAACTTGACAATAATTGGCTTATATAGTCTAACGCAGAATTAGACAAGGAAAATATTGGTATAACTTGTTTTTCAATAGGTCTGTTGGTTTGGTTGTAATTAAGGCCTAAACTCGAGTATCCATAATAAAAAATCCTATAGTAGTCGAGATATTAAAAGATGTAGTTATATGGCCGTCTGTTCATATTTTCTTTATTTTCAAAATAGAAACGCTAAAAAACATGGAATGATCGTAATTGCCGTAGTTATTTCTTAGTGCATTTTTTTTTTGAAAAGTGATGCATATTTGACCAATAATTAGTGAATTTTTGCATGCATATTTATTCATTTTATGACCTATGACTTATGACCTATGACCTATGACCTCCTAGCAGTATAATCATACTGTGGTTTCCAAATTAGCTTCCCTTCACGGTGTGTAATAGTGTCAGTAGTCCTGCCCTCACATATTCATCAGAAGTCGTTAATTCAAGGCTGCTGTTGATGGCCACTGCAGTGGAAATGGCTCTGCATTCGATGCATTATTGTGTTCGGTTTCCGGCCGAGGGCAGGCGCGCTACTGTGTCGGTAGACGGGGCCGGATGTGAATTAAGTGGTATCTGCAGAGAAAGAAATGTGAATATCAATCTATCCCTCCCTTCCCTATTTCATGTACAACAACTTACACAATGAATGGTTCAATTTTAGCAACATATTATTGTCGCTTAAGGAGCAATGCCGCCTATCCCGCCATGCTCATCTTTTCCAATAGTTTGCTTATAATTAGTCACGCCTTCCGGCCGTGTGTGGGTGTGACGTCCAACAGGACAATTCACGTTAGGTTCATTTTTTGTGCATAAAAACAAAGAAATGGACCTTAAATATAGTCTACTGTACTGTAGGAGTGCGTAACTACACGGAAATAAACATTTCTACAGGACAAGAAATTTAAAGTTCATTTTTCTCTGTGCTTATACACAGGAAAGTGAACCTGACATGAATTGTGCTGTTGGACGTCACATCCACCTACGGCTGGGAGGCGTGACCAATTATAAGGAAACTATTGGAAAAGAAGATGTAGCGTTATTGGTTTTACGTCCTTTTTATCTACTGTTGCTTTTAAAGACACCGGGATGCCGGAATTTTGCCCCGAAGGGGATCTTTAACGTGCCAGTATATTCACTTGCCAGTAAATATACTGACATGGCTGCCTTGCATTTGCGCAGGATTCGATCCTGCAACCTTTTGCACAGCAGAAGAAAACGTTACCTGTGAACCACGCAGCCAGTCTGGAAAAGAACAGCATTGTCAGATAGACGATATGTTGAAAGCTTTATCGTAGATTATAACAAGTAGTTTCTTGAAGAACTGGTCTTTTACATTGAAAACTCGCCCTCCTACTAAATGGAGTTTCCATGTGATGTAGGCTACTAATTACCTTTTGGTACACGACTTACGTTGTGAAAAGTTATAGAGCAAGAAAATCAAACTCAAAACTCAATATCCATAAGTTGTAGTCATTTCAGACCTGAAACATGAAAATGATGTTTCAAGAAAGCATGATCGTCTTAATATGGTGCTACAGTGGTGCATGTCCTGTCTTAGATCAAAGCTTTCATCGTTCTTCATGATGAATATCGTCTAAACACCACCAGTTAAGGAAAATAAGTGTCCAAAGTTACACGGTGAGGCTTTTTACGCTAAGCAATTGTGTACTGGTGTATCAACTTACCGAGAGGCAAGTTCAATAGAACACGTACGTTTTCAGCTATGACCATGCGTATAATCCATAATTGACTATGTTTGCAATAAAGAAGTGGGATAGATGACCTAATGTTTCACCTCTTAAAACAATCTCCACCAACAATAGTCTACATTGAGAAAGTATGCGATAAAACAGACGTTCTCAACCTTTCTGAGACTGTAAGCACCACCCTCATGCCATACCGAGTACCAATAAATTAATAATAATAATGTAACAAACATGCGCCTCTCTTTCCTTTTCCTATCTCTCTCTATTGCAAGCACTGCAGCTCTCAAAATACATCTTTCATCCTGCTTCTTGGAGCAGTATACCTCTCACATTTGATTACTGCATTATGTTAAAATACTTTTTTTTAGATCATGATACCATTAGGACAACCTGTCTACTTTAATAGCTTTTCTTGTATAATGGTGTCTGTTTTTCGGGCAGATAGTCTGTATGCACTCTTTTGTATATACTTTTTTCCATTCTCATTATCATTATTGTATTGTTACTATCTTTTTGTTACTATAATTGCTAGACTATTATTATGTATATAGTGAATGTAAGTGAAATGTTTTATTTTTATAAGCCCTAATCTTATTTTATGTAGGACGCTACTGTAAAGGAGCTCTTAAGCTCTAAGTGTAGCCGTGAAAATAAAATCAAATTAAATCAAATCAAATCCCTCTAAAGTGATGAAATAGCTACGGATTCTCTCCTCACCAGGCATGCTGCAACTGCTTGCAAGACTCGCGCAGATAAGTTACATTTACTTGTGGACAGTCAATTCGAATCAGCATCTTTCGTGTTACTAATAAAGCAGGGATGTCGTATTATTTAGTAGCCTACTGTTGATTAAAAATATTATTTTACAAAATTATACAATTTCTGACTGTCATAACTTGTGATGAAAACACGATTATTCTGGTTCATGCAACAAAATATTAATTGAAGAATGGATAACATGGGAGCTTGTGCTCATATGACGAGAGCACCAAATTTCATTTAAAGTGCACCGGGGTGCTCGCGACCACCCGTTTGAGAATGCCTGTGATAGAATATATAACTTCAGTATCAGCAATTATAACTCTTATATAAGTATCGGCACTAAAAATCCAAATTCATGTAATTATCCGTAAACTCTAATTTAAGCATTCAGCATTTTCATTTAAGCATATTCATTTATGAAATATAGGTGTGTGAGGTCACCTTTTGTCCGTGTGTATGTGTGTGTGTCTCTAATAGAATCTAAACTGTTAAAGTGATTTCAAATTTAAATAAATGTTGCCAAACCAACATGGCCGCCACGCGAAGTATTGTACCTGCACGAGAACAGATTCCACATAGTTCAAACAATAAGCTAAGTTCATATTCAATTCCAACCTGACCATTCACTAACAATCACAGATATCACTCTAAACAAGCAAACTTAAAGGTCTACAACCACTAATAATATCTTAACAGTAAACCACATATAATTAACGAATCTTGACAAGTTGCACAAGTTTGTAACAACTATTGTAACAAAATAAATGTAAATATTGTCAATACCATCTCCCACACGCTTGTAGACATGGATATAATGGCCAAAGTGTAAAGGATCTGATGGTGGTCGCGTGACGATAGTAACTGGTTATCCAAGTGAATTGATTAATATCATGTATTCTTTTTTCAGGTTTAGGGAAACACCCTTTGCAATTGGGTTCAAATGTGTTGACCGACTGAAGACAATTACTTTCGAGTTGTAAATTACTTTAATAATCTTGTTCTAATATCGTGTAGCCTATCTCATCTGTAGATGATCACCATGTGGTGTAGTGGATAGCATTTTTGGCTGTCACCACTGTGGTTGGGTTCGAATTTCTTGCTCTGCCAAGAAATTTGATCCTGGTCTGAAGGCTGGAGTGGGGTACACTTGGCCTTGTAAGGCAAAAGTGATAAGAGGTGTGTTCAAAATGTCGTTTCTCCACTTCTACTCAGGCAAATGATGGGATGGTTCCTAAAGTAAGGCCACAGCCGTTTCCTTCCCAATCCTCACTTGAATTACAAATACACACACTTATACGGCCATCACAAAACACAGGTTATCAGACAGTACATGATCACGATGTCAAAAATCCCCTGACTTGCTGCGTGCACTGCGGTGACATTCTCGCCGGATGTGCCCACGGTTGCGAGATCATATCCAGGTGCAGTCATTTGAGAGTGCGCAAATGCGAAAAATATGCTGGTATTTAAAGATCCCTCTTGGGGCAAAATTCTGGTAGCCAGGCGTCTCAAAAAGCCACATTAGTTAAAATGGACGAACGTCCAATATTATTATTATTATTATTATTATTATTATTATTCGAAAAGCCCATTGAAACAACAACTGTAGGTGAGAGAGAAAATAAAGTTTTCCACGGAGTGGCAAAATTGACCTCAGTTGGCCTATGATTACATGTGACGCAAATTTCGTATTCTGTTTTCAAATCCTTGTTCAGATTATGAAGGTAGATTTGCAGCTCCATGAAAGAGTGTTGTCACAGTATTGCCTACCTGAAAATATAATCCCCTCCCACTCATAGTTACGCCACTGTTCTTCAGACAAACAAATCAATGTTAACTTTGGTTCATAGCCATGAGGACTAAGGCCAATACATTGATAAATCAAGACAGCTAAAACGAATGTATTTGTGTGATGTAAAATCAGCAAACTGGTTTTATACAATTAACAAGTACAGTAGTTCCGTGAAGAACTAACTTTACATACGGTATTTTGAAATGAATGCAGTTGGTCCGTCACATCACCAAGCTCCCCTGTCAAATAAATAGATTATACATGTGATGGGCTGAAAAAGCCTCCGTGGTTTAGACGGCAGCATGCCAGCCTCTCACCGCTGGGTCCGTGGTTCAAACCCCGGTCACTCCATGTGAGATTTGTGCTGGACAGAGTGGAGGCAGACAGGTTTTTCTCCGGGTAATCCGGTCTTCCCTGTCACAATTTCATTCCAGCAACATTCTCCACTATCATTTCATTTCATCTCTCATTCGTTTAATCATTGCCCCAGGGGAGTGCGACAGGCCTCGGCAGCTGGCACAGTTCATATCCTCGCCGCTAGATGGGGGCTTCATTCATTCCATTCCCTGACCCGGTTGGTCGAATGGAAGCTGACTGTGGATTTCCATACATGTGATGGGATGAATTACTTTTGGATTATGATCTACACCAGGCATGTGCAACTTGGAACACAAGGTGGACCAACCACAGGGGACTTACAGACGTCGCGGGCCCTACTCAATAATGTAACCTATAATATGTTCACAAGAACGTAGTCGCCACATTCAATGAAGAAACTCATCACAAATTAACATCACAAACACACAAACAAGAATATAACGGTAACCAAGAATTTTACTTACTAAGAAAAATAAGAAAACACATAATATGTATTTACTTCCCATATTAATGAGAAACTTAGCGACACGGTTACCAATTTTCTGGTGCGATTTACAGCACAAGATCGAGTGGGAGATTGGGTGGCGCCAGGGCTTAACTTAACAGAATTGCCAAGCCCAGAGAACATGTTCGTACTGCATTATCGAGGGTTGGAAACATTTTTACTTCAGTTTGACAGATTACGTAAGAAATGCATTTTCAATCACTGATCAGGCAGGCCACATGAAAAGGTTCAGTGGGCCGAGGATGGCTCGGGGGCCGCCTGTTCCACATGGTTGATCTACACTATGATACCATATAGGATATTAATTTCAAACTCGAAACTCAATATCCAAATATAGTGGTCATTTTATAATAATGTTACTGAATGTACGTCCCATTTAACAACTGCGGCTTTTAGAGACGCCGGGGTACCGGAATTTTTCCCCGCAGAAGATCTTTAACGTGACAGTAAATCTTCTGCCACGGCTCTCTCACATTTGCGCACCTTGAAATGCCAACTGACTGCCACAGGATTCGATCCTGCAACAGAGGCCATTTAAAACTAGTAGTTCCGTGAAGAACTAAATAGCCTATTTTCATATATCCTACTTACATTAATTGCCTCTATCAACATACAAAATTTCAGTTTGATTGCTGTAATATATTCGTAGATATTGATTACCATCTAAATATTTCGGATTGTCGCCATGTTGGATTTTTATATATGTAGGCCATCGAGTTATGTACTATTAGATGAAGTTTATTGCGTGGGTTTATTATTCAAACTTCAATCGCATGATTAGGACACAACAACAAAAAAGAGATTTTAAAATTTCGCACAGCCGCCATCTTGAGGTTATGAAAACAATTAAACTAAATTATATGTCAGTTGATGAAAAAGTATTTACCGTACTGTCCCCGTTTACCTGGATAGTAGGCTGTCAGATATCCGCCCTCTCAATCGGATTGCCGATTATCAATCGCACCGGCATAGCTACATCAATGAAAATGGCACTGACAGATACTATCGAGATAAGAGCACAGAAGTTCACAGGAAATCATTGTGGAACACACCAAAATAGACGGGGGTTCATACTTACCGTTACTTACTTCTTAATTATCTCGGGGTTTGAGTTGACAACAGGATCACTAAAGTCTGTTCACACAATAACCTCCACCATGACATTTAAAAATGAACCAAAACGAAGACGAGAACTTTGAACTGTACAAAAGCTTTATTTCAAATAAAGGGTATGATTTTGATAACACAACAAAATCAACGTGGCTATCAGTAGCCCAAGTCAATCTGACTACGTCCTCCAGTAGGACTTGCAAAAATTATCATACAACATGATATAAAACATTTTAGCTCCCAAGAGCTCCAAATAACGTAATATTCATAACACTATTGGATTGGAAAAGGACGTCAGGGTGTGACATATATATATATATAGCATTTGGTTTCCTTTTAATAAACATGAGAATGATATTTATAGTCGCAAGGCCAGAGTGTGTACGACCTCACTCTCTGAGAACCAGATGTTGGCACAGCTGCGGGCTACCCTCCAGCCTGTTGCATACTGGTCAAATGCACTCCCTTCTCACATGCTATGTTACGTAAGAATACAGCTTGTTCTCTCAAGCTTTTAAATGTCTACAAGACAACTCACATTTATATTTACGCAAATCTTTCAAGTACTTTGCTCACATCCTATTGGATCATTATGTTAATTTCTTAAACTTGTTAAGTTCAATCCAAATGTTTAATTAGCTCTTAAATGTTTATAACAAAATCACATAAATTATTTATAACAATTAGAAATTGTTTATAATATTTGTCAAAGACAATAAAAATATTATAAGCACGCCTTTAACATCACTCTCGTTCCATATTATTTTCAAAAATATTTACAGCAATTATTTACAATATTAACATTTAAATTGTTTAAAATATTAATTTAATAAATACATTAACCACAGGTTCATCCGGTTGATAATTTTCATAATCGTGTTTAATATAATCGACCAATGAAGGTTAGTTATACATGTTAATGTCACAATCTGGTTTAATAAAGGTTTTAATAATGATTTGTGACGGCAACCTTCAATTCAAAATCTTATCTCAAATTCTTTCAAAACTCGTGTTAATTCTAACAGTAAATCACTTGATTAATTTTCAACGAACTATGACAATCTTATTCCAGCGGAAAATCCTTCGCTAACAAGTTAATGCACAATCTGCATTAAAAATATGCCCAAAATCATCATATATTAATCTATATGGCATTAAAAACTTCCACATAACTTACAAAACTTCCACAAATAATTCTTTAACATTAATTCCTGTGGGAACTTCCTTCATATTCAAGGGCATTATACCTCAGCGACTTTCAACACGCGCTGCACTAGCGATTATACATTCATAGTTCCACTTAAAAAATTTTATAATCATTAATTGTTTCAAAACTGTTTTTTATTTAACCTTCGTGGATTTCATTCATGAACCGAAATGAAGTCAAAACTTGCCAATCACAAACAAATTTAATAGTGAATACGCTTATATACGCCTGTCTGGTCTATCAAACTTTAAGATTAACATCTTAAAAGAAATTGACGTATGAAAATACTATCATCAAATAAAGTGCGACTAAAATGCAAAGTAGTCGAATAGAATCCAATTAGACTGGGGAATGCAAACATCGTTATATAACTCTCTAATTGAGAAAATCTCCTAACAAAAGTTCTTGACTTTAATGCATTCAATAATTCCTTATTAAAGTTACTCTTTCACAAAAGTGTCTATAATGCAATGTTCATTCATAACTGACGATAAATGTCTGTGTTGCAATCAATTCAAATAACGACTAGTATTTCCAAGATCGTCGACAACGTAAGAGATTTTAACGCTCTAAAATCATTTAAATGTTCTTCCTTCTTGATGATGACAGAAAATTGATCAAAGTAATTAAACTGGGGTAGAATTACTTTAATAAAATGACACGCTGTCTGAATTTAAATCTGCCATAAAAATCATTAACTTACAGTCAAATCGTGACTACAAAAAAAATATTAATTACTGAAAAATCTAAATATCAGTCTCAACTGATTCAAAATCATTTACTATGCCCATGACATAACAATGTCTTAATAAATCGTCGAAAAAGGCATAACTCATCAAGGTGTACTGAGAATAGGAATCTCAACAAGAAAATAGGGCAAAATACATGAGGATAAAAATATGGGAAAAATGGTTGCTCAAACATCATTAGTAAACTCAAATACAATAAACGTTCACGACTACCTTATCTGCCGATTGACGTTCCAGAGGAAAATTCCCCAAAGAAGACTGCTGATGGATCCATTTCACCAAGTTAAAGTTGAGCTCCATCCTCGAAATAGGAAATAGCACCCTCGGAGAATCGAACTGCTTCCTTCTCCGGAAATCGCTCTGCTCCTTGAAGACGAATAGACATCCTTCCGGCAATAATCTTCTTTGTGAGTCGGGACACCCCTGACCTCTCTTGAAAAATTCCCTGAAGTTCCAGTAGACAGTCGCCATGAAGTTTTGTAGAAATTTCCGAAGAAATTATTCATATTCAGAGTATGAAATTGTTTCTATGGCTGTTCGATGGTATTCAGCCTTTAATTACGAAACATGGGTGTAGATGGTATTCACCGCATGTTCGCTTGTGTGGAATAGCAATTAGCGAAGTTCCATGTCGCTATCTTACTCCGTTGAAATATGTCCCAATTGCAATAAGCCCTTTTAGCCTTCCATCTGCTCTTCGGTTGTAGTATTAGAAGAACAAACTGCCGTATTCAATTGCTCCATTATACTGTATCGTTCTGTAACCAAGCAATCTGAAGTCTTTCTATTCCACTCGCAGCGTCAGCCGTTGCGTTGATTCTGGCTATACAAAAGTGCTTCTCTTGTGGCGAGATAATCACTTTTGTCAGTCGTATAAAACTGCTAATATCTTTTAAACTAATCGGTCGAAATTGTTCAGCTTTTCTCTATTACTTTATGAAGCACAGCACAATACAATTAGCTTATCGGTGACCGCTAACTGTTCGAAGCTAAACTTGTAGAAGCTTTCTAAGGTCCGTTTCAACTTCACCTAGTTTGACTTGGATCTCGTTAATATAGTGGCCTCGCCACGCGTTATAAAGACGATTCTTTTCACTGCTGTTCACTTCGACGTCTCACTATAATGAATGTATAAGAAAAGAACTTTCACAATAGACTTCGATGATCTGAGAATGAGATCTGAGAATAATCGGAGAATGAAAGAGACTCCTCTCTTCTGCGCAAGCCCTTTTATTAACTTCACGAGGGGCGTTTCCATCCCTTCCAAAGCGTGATACTACGTCAGCGCTAAAACTTCCAACTTCGTTAATACATGACGGATTTTCAAAATTCAAAAACTGAAAATAAATTTCACCAAAATTCCAAATCAATGCCTTTACTGCAAATGGATTTCCACAATTCTGCATTCCAAAAGTAATAAAAATACCATAGTTTCAGCAATCTCCGTCTTCCTTGAAACTATCGTTCATTGGTTCATGCCTCTCCTCCAATAGCATAGTTTCTTCCTCAGCAGAATTCCTCGTTTCCTGCGACTGTGTCGTAAATCTTGGAACATTCTCGACTAAATGCTGACGTCACTGAGAATCTCAGCTCAAGTAGCCTGCTGGCATAACATTTGCGTCATCCGTGCTTACGTCATGACTGCCCACGTCATAACTATGACAGCCATAACTTTCCTTATAATTTCAAATATAGCCACCGTGGTCTCTATATAATTCAATTACGGGGGCATTCTCCTCTCACCACGTTTTAAAAACAGTTGCAAATTGTTTTTAAACTCAGTGTTACAAGTATCTCAACTCTCTTGAACACGAAATTGAATTATTACTGGCTTACTCTAGTATGATATTTCCTCTATGTTCCTTAATCATAAATTTCTTCTACTCTGGGTTGTGTGTGGTTAATGTATTCTTTCCTCTCTACTTTCTCTTCTGACCAGTATTTCTATTTTCAAAGTTCTGCTGGCTCGTAGAAGGACCAGGATCGATTACAACATCCTGCCTTTTCCTTTGATTGTCAGCTTCTTTATCCCTTAATTCTTTTAAGTATTGCTGGCTTTCCTTCTCTCTTTGCTGATACTGATCGGGTGTCATAACCTGACTTTGAGTATTCTGGTTTCTATTTTGGTTTTGGTTATTCCTATTATAGTTACGGTTATACCCATTATTGTTGTAATATCTGCCTCTTCCATTGTAGTTTCCTCGGTTGTAGTTCCAACCTCTTCTTTGTTGATACGGTCGGTAACCTTGTGATCTGTAATTTCTAAACTGATTATTCCTGTGAGGACCTACATTGTCAGTTTTCTCCTCCTCTGGCTTGTCAGTTTGTTGGACTTGGTCCATATATACCGTATTGATTTCTTTAAACTCCTGCCTTTGACCTTTCTGGACTACGTTAGGCATTGGACTTGTGTAGTCTAACCTTCTCAGTAATTCATCCATGCTGGATAAATCCCTGATGTTGGACGAAATTATAAGTCTTCTCACCTCAACTGGCAGCATACGAGAAATCGCATCAATTAGTTGCTCCGTGGACAATGGGGGTTGCAAAAATCTCAAGCGGGACAACTGACTCGTAAAGAAATCAGCGTACCTCGTTGGAAGAGTACCTGAGTATTTTCTTGAATACACCTCCGCTCTTAACGAATTCTGCGCTTCTATGGACCAAAATCGTTTGATTAATGCCTCTGCAA
The DNA here is from genome assembly GCA_946902985.2 of Meconema thalassinum. Taxonomy (NCBI): domain Eukaryota; kingdom Metazoa; phylum Arthropoda; class Insecta; order Orthoptera; family Tettigoniidae; genus Meconema; species Meconema thalassinum. Next base: position 1,194,996,875 of record OX336389.2, read on the forward strand.
ACTCGTCAAAGTTACTGAATGTGTATCTAAATGCGCGAAACCATTCGAGGGGTCCTCCAATCAGATATCTCTCTACTATCTTCATCTCTCTCTCTCTGGGAATGTGAGCTTCGATGAAATAATCTTTGAGATTCCTTACATACTCTATAGGTGTCAAACTATCAGTGTTACTGAATTTTTGCGGTTTGTCTTCGAAATTCCTGATGACCGTCACGTTCCTCGGATATGAATCCGGATAGTTTTTCCCACTATCTCGATAGTTCCACTCAGGTTCCATATTCCTCTCGTCATCCTCCTCTCTGAATCTGGATACACGTTCTTCAGGAGTCACGTCTCTCTCTTCTGGCTCTAGGTTATGTCTTCTAGTATAATTCCTATTCAATTCGCAAGCTAAGCCTTCTGTATCCTTGTCAGTGATTTCCGTTAAGACTTTCTTGATAATCTCTTCTTTGTAGTTCTCCATTAAACTAGCCTCTCCTAACTTCAAATTTTTCAGTTTACTCGTCTTTTCATTTACATCCGAGACAACTTTATGCATCTGTTCCTCTAATGTAGATTTTAAAGTTTGCATATCCTGATCTAGTTGTGTTCTATCGTCAACTTGTTTTTCGGATAGCGAATTTATCCTGACGCTTAAATCTTTCCTAATCTGTACTACTTCATTGTTAATTTCTATCTGCGTACTGGCAAGTTTTCTTTCAATCCTTTCCTGAATTTGGGTTACATGTTCCCCACTTGACTTATTCCACTCGTCTTTCCATACCGCTACGTTTGCTGTTAACATTTCGGCTATGTCTACTTCGATATCCTCTTTTAATACTCTATTGTGGTCTAATACCTGGGTTCTCATGACCTCTACATCATACTTCAACTCTGCTAAAGACGTTGTTGTTCTAACTGATTCATCAACTAGTCTAGTCGCTAATGCAGTTATATTACGCGTACAAAGAGTTTTTGAGTTTTCGATTTCTTCCCTGACTTTATTTACATCAGTTTGGACTTTAGTCATATCTATGAAAACTGTGTTGACCTCTACCTGAATCTTAGTTATGTCACTTTGCACCTCAGTTATATCCGCACGAATGTTATTAATATCTACCTGAACATTGGATACATCAGTTCTAGCTTTTTGAATTTCTTTTTGGACTTCCTCGACCTTGTCTTGGACAGTCGCTACATCATTTTTGACAACAACTACTTCGGCTCTAGCACAAGAAATATCCCCTCGGACATTAGCTACATCTAGATTTAACATTGTAAGGTCTTTCTGTACCTTAGACACATCATTTTTAACATCAGACACATTTGTGCGGATGTCACTTACAGTACTCTCAATTCCTTGGGTATTAATCTGTAAACGCGACATATTATCCTCTAAATTAGCAGCACTAGTTTGGATACCCTTCAAACTTTCACCCATACTAGCTTTCAAATTACTAGCATTCTCCTCCATCCTTGCATTCAAATTAGCAGACAAATTACTAGCATTCTCCTCCATTCTTGCATTCAAATTAGCAGACAAATTACTATTATTCTCCTTCATGCTTTCATTCAACATCTGCTTCATACTGCGATTCATGTTAGCAGACATCTCCTCTAACATCTTCTTCAAACTTTCATCTGCCATTACAATATTATTCAAAAATGGACTGCTGTAGGGACATACATCAATAGAGCAAAATAACAACATTTGAGCAACATTTTTCACCATATATAATTTTGATCAATTTTCTGTCTTAAATCTAACTTATAACTACCTTATAATTAACCTTCGAAGATACTTCATGTTGAAACAAACTCAAGCACATGTTCAAATTTCCCTGGCTCATTTTAAAATATCCTAACACAAATAATTTACATTTACAATCCAAATAATTTAATTTTATCTTTAATATGACTAAAATGTCATAAGCCGGTCAAATAAAATAAGATTCCAGATTATAGGCGATTTTTCTAAGTTTCCAGCCTATTTAACCTTTCTCAAGTTGTATAAGATCTGATCTTTTCTGAGTGTAATTTTCCTAACACAATACAACATTTAATTCCTATATAATCACACTCTTAAATACTACAATTGGCCTAGACATCTAACAAAGAATCAACCTCTTTATTTGAGTCTAATCGAACCTCACGTTTTAGGTTTGCCACTCTTACTGGCGTTCAACCTGGTAATCCAGTTTTGTCGAATTCGAGCCCCAACGTTTTAGGTGCGCCAATCTTTCTGTTGACTCAGCCCCACGCTCTTGGGTCGCCAATCTTTCTATTGTTCAACCTGGTAATCCATTGTTGTTGAACATGCCCCACACGTTGACTGCGCCAATCTTTCTGTCCCCGTTTACCTGGATAGTAGGCTGTCAGATATCCGCCCCCTCAATCGGATTGCCAATTATCAATCGCACCGGCATAGCTACATCAATGAAAATGGCACTGACAGATACTATCGAGATAAGAGCACAGAAGTTCACAGGAAATCATTGTGGAACACACCAAAATAGACGGGGGTTCATACTTACCGTTACTTACCTCTTAATTATCTCGGGGTTTGAGTTGACAACAGGATCACTAAAGTCTGTTCACACAATAACCTCCACCATGACATTTAAAAATGAACCAAAACGAAGACGAGAACTTTGAACTGTACAAAAGCTTTATTTCAAATAAAGGGTATGATTTTGATAACACAACAAAATCAACGTGGCTATCAGTAGCCCAAGTCAATCTGACTACGTCCTCCAGTAGGACTTGCAAAAATTATCATACAACATGATATAAAACATTTTAGCTCCCAAGAGCTCCAAATAACGTAATATTCATAACACTATTGGATTGGAAAAGGACGTCAGGGTGTGACATATATATATATATAGCATTTGGTTTCCTTTTAATAAACATGAGAATGATATTTATAGTCGCAAGGCCAGAGTGTGTACGACCTCACTCTCTGAGAACCAGATGTTGGCACAGCTGCGGGCTACCCTCCAGCCTGTTGCATACTGGTCAAATGCACTCCCTTCTCACATGCTATGTTACGTAAGAATACAGCTTGTTCTCTCAAGCTTTTAAATGTCTACAAGACAACTCACATTTATATTTACGCAAATCTTTCAAGTACTTTGCTCACATCCTATTGGATCATTATGTTAATTTCTTAAACTTGTTAAGTTCAATCCAAATGTTTAATTAGCTCTTAAATGTTTATAACAAAATCACATAAATTATTTATAACAATTAGAAATTGTTTATAATATTTGTCAAAGACAATAAAAATATTATAAGCACGCCTTTAACATCACTCTCGTTCCATATTATTTTCAAAAATATTTACAGCAATTATTTACAATATTAACATTTAAATTGTTTAAAATATTAATTTAATAAATACATTAACCACAGGTTCATCCGGTTGATAATTTTCATAATCGTGTTTAATATAATCGACCAATGAAGGTTAGTTATACATGTTAATGTCACAATCTGGTTTAATAAAGGTTTTAATAATGATTTGTGACGGCAACCTTCAATTCAAAATCTTATCTCAAATTCTTTCAAAACTCGTGTTAATTCTAACAGTAAATCACTTGATTAATTTTCAACGAACTATGACAATCTTATTCCAGCGGAAAATCCTTCGCTAACAAGTTAATGCACAATCTGCATTAAAAATATGCCCAAAATCATCATATATTAATCTATATGGCATTAAAAACTTCCACATAACTTACAAAACTTCCACAAATAATTCTTTAACATTAATTCCTGTGGGAACTTCCTTCATATTCAAGGGCATTATACCTCAGCGACTTTCAACACGCGCTGCACTAGCGATTATACATTCATAGTTCCACTTAAAAATTTTTATAATCATTAATTGTTTCAAAACTGTTTTTTATTTAACCTTCGTGGATTTCATTCATGAACCGAAATGAAGTCAAAACTTGCCAATCACAAACAAATTTAATAGTGAATACGCTTATATACGCCTGTCTGGTCTATCAAACTTTAAGATTAACATCTTAAAAGAAATTGAAGTATGAAAATACTATCATCAAATAAAGTGCGACTAAAATGCAAAGTAGTCGAATAGAATCCAATTAGACTGGGGAATGCAAACATCGTTATATAACTCTCTAATTGAGAAAATCTCCTAACAAAAGTTCTTGACTTTAATGCATTCAATAATTCCTTATTAAAGTTACTCTTTCACAAAAGTGTCTATAATGCAATGTTCATTCATAACTGACGATAAATGTCTGTGTTGCAATCAATTCAAATAACGACTAGTATTTCCAAGATCGTCGACAACGTAAGAGATTTTAACGCTCTAAAATCATTTAAATGTTCTTCCTTCTTGATGATGACAGAAAATTGATCAAAGTAATTAAACCGGGGTAGAATTACTTTAATAAAATGACACGCTGTCTGAATTTAAATCTGCCATAAAAATCATTAACTTACAGTCAAATCGTGACTACAAAAAAAATATTAATTACTGAAAAATCTAAATATCAGTCTCAACTGATTCAAAATCATTTACTATGCCCATGACATAACAATGTCTTAATAAATCGTCGAAAAAGGCATAACTCATCAAGGTGTACTGAGAATAGGAATCTCAACAAGAAAATAGGGCAAAATACATGAGGATAAAAATATGGGAAAAATGGTTGCTCAAACATCATTAGTAAACTCAAATACAATAAACGTTCACGACTACCTTATCTGCCGATTGACGTTCCAGAGGAAAATTCCCCAAAGAAGACTGCTGATGGATCCATTTCACCAAGTTAAAGTTGAGCTCCATCCTCGAAATAGGAAATAGCACCCTCGGAGAATCGAACTGCTTCCTTCTCCGGAAATCGCTCTGCTCCTTGAAGACGAATAGACATCCTTCCGGCAATAATCTTCTTTGTGAGTCGGGACACCCCTGACCTCTCTTGAAAAATTCCCTGAAGTTCCAGTAGACAGTCGCCATGAAGTTTTGTAGAAATTTCCGAAGAAATTATTCATATTCAGAGTATGAAATTGTTTCTATGGCTGTTCGATGGTATTCAGCCTTTAATTACGAAACATGGGTGTAGATGGTATTCACCGCATGTTCGCTTGTGTGGAATAGCAATTAGCGAAGTTCCATGTCGCTATCTTACTCCGTTGAAATATGTCCCAATTGCAATAAGCCCTTTTAGCCTTCCATCTGCTCTTCGGTTGTAGTATTAGAAGAACAAACTGCCGTATTCAATTGCTCCATTATACTGTATCGTTCTGTAACCAAGCAATCTGAAGTCTTTCTATTCCACTCGCAGCGTCAGCCGTTGCGTTGATTCTGGCTATACAAAAGTGCTTCTCTTGTGGCGAGATAATCACTTTTGTCAGTCGTATAAAACTGCTAATATCTTTTAAACTAATCGGTCGAAATTGTTCAGCTTTTCTCTATTACTTTATGAAGCACAGCACAATACAATTAGCTTATCGGTGACCGCTAACTGTTCGAAGCTAAACTTGTAGAAGCTTTCTAAGGTCCGTTTCAACTTCACCTAGTTTGACTTGGATCTCGTTAATATAGTGGCCTCGCCACGCGTTATAAAGACGATTCTTTTCACTGCTGTTCACTTCGACGTCTCACTATAATGAATGTATAAGAAAAGAACTTTCACAATAGACTTCGATGATCTGAGAATGAGATCTGAGAATAATCGGAGAATGAAAGAGACTCCTCTCTTCTGCGCAAGCCCTTTTATTAACTTCACGAGGGGCGTTTCCATCCCTTCCAAAGCGTGATACTACGTCAGCGCTAAAACTTCCAACTTCGTTAATACATGACGGATTTTCAAAATTCAAAAACTGAAAATAAATTTCACCAAAATTCCAAATCAATGCCTTTACTGCAAATGGATTTCCACAATTCTGCATTCCAAAAGTAATAAAAATACCATAGTTTCAGCAATCTCCGTCTTCCTTGAAACTATCGTTCATTGGTTCATGCCTCTCCTCCAATAGCATAGTTTCTTCCTCAGCAGAATTCCTCGTTTCCTGCGACTGCGTCGTAAATCTTGGAACATTCTCGACTAAATGCTGACGTCACTGAGAATCTCAGCTCAAGTAGCCTGCTGGCATAACATTTGCGTCATCCGTGCTTACGTCATGACTGCCCACGTCATAACTATGACAGCCATAACTTTCCTTATAATTTCAAATATAGCCACCGTGGTCTCTATATAATTCAATTACGGGGGCAGTACCAAATATCACTGCGCTCGGATGGTTAAATCGCGAGAAACGGCCATTTAAATATATACATTTCGCATCGCCGCCATGTTGGATTTGTGCTCATCAGCTTATTGAGAGTCCCATAGGTGAACTTGTGTTAATAGCTTTTATCAACATACAAACCTCCAGTTTGATTGCCGTCATAGATTAGTAGATATTGAGAACCGCCTAATTATTTCGGATGGTCGCCATGTTGAATTTATATATATATAGGCCATAGAGTTATGTATTATTCGATGTCAATTCTTCCGAAGGTTCATCATTCAAACGTAGACTTAGATCGCATGATTAGGACACAAGAAATAAATACCGTACTTAATTTTAAAATTTCGCACAGCCGCCATCTTGAGAATATGTAAACAATTCTACTAAATTAGATGTCAGTGCATTACAATGTGAATAAACATTTGCTCTGCCATGTTTTACTGCGTTCGGATGGTTAAATTCGCTAAAAAGTCTTTTTAAATATTTCAAATTCACTTGGCCGCCATGTTCGTTTTGTACTTAACAGGTTTTTAAAAGTCTCATAGGTGAACTTAAAGTAGTGCCTTTTATCACCGTACAATATTTCAGGGTGATATCTGTAATGGTTTCGGAGATATAGAATGCCGATGAAATATTTGGCACAGCCACCATGTTGGTTTGGTGAGAGGTAATACAATCTGAAGGGCATGGTCGGGGTAGAACAAAATAGTACTATGTCCTTACCGAGTTTCATTGAAATCGCTTCGGCCGTTTAGACTTTATTCGGGGAATGGGGGGGGGGGGGGCACACACACACGCACACACACCCACGGACAAAAGGTGATCTCATAAGCCTGTTTTTTTTTTAATCAATGAAAATATTCTAAATATGAGCAAATAATAATAATAATAACTATACAAAGAATCGTATGGAAAATATGGGCCCAATCGAGACTGAAGCCGAATGTGAACTTCGGAGCAACAACGAAGTCTACAAGATTGTAGAAAGAATCTCTGAGACCATGAGGAAACGGAGTCTAATATTTCTTGGACACCTGTGCAGAATGGACAAATCCAAATCAACCAAACAATTATTTGAATACTTCTGGAGCAAGAAGACCTCAACATCATGGATTAAAGAAACTCGGTAAGACCTTGAAGGATCTAACACCCCGGAGGCCCAAATGTTAGAAAGGGATACGTTTCGAAGCAGTATACACGATCTGGATGGGTTTCAAGAAGAGATAAGTGCTACAATGACGGGAAGAGCTTGGACGGAAAACCAACGGCAGCAGCACAGCGAACGTATGAAGGAGTACTGGAGGCCGAGGAAATTACTTACAAAGCAGAAATAGTGAAATTGTAGCGTGATCCTAAGTGGTCAATTCGCAAATAAAAGAGGAATACAAAGTAAAGTAGCAAAGTGTTGTTATTAGGTTGCTAGAGCGTGGCCTGTTTTAAAAGAAAGCTGCCACCATTCCTCATGATACCCCCCATCAAAACTCAAAGTACTGACATTTATTCAAGTCCTGGCAATGTGAATCGAATTGAATTTATTGATAGAGAACTGTCACTGAGGCCAAAGCGTACCTTTATATAGTGTATACATTGTTCTGGCTTAAAGTATTGTAATAAGAAACTAAACCTAGCTTAACAACTAATAAAACAAAATATAAATGACACTTAAACAAGCCAATTAGCAAACATGTCGTAATGAGTGACATGATTACTCGAACTACTATCAATTCCACGGAAGTTGTATCTTGTATACTAAAAATATTACAAAAAGATGTTTGGCACGGATATATTTCTAAAATTTCGTATGTTCTATATATATTTTTCTTGTAAGCATATTCGTGGTTTACGAATTCAACAATCGAGGTGTTTCACACTCCTTCAGGAATCTTGACATTACGTATTTCTTGAGCTGTGTAGTGTTGACATAGTTCGTAAATGAGTGTAGGCGAAATGGATTAAAGAGGCGTGAAGCTGTGCAAAGGAATGATTTATTGTATTTAGTTGTACGGTGGACAGGAATCTGTAGAGTAGAATTAGTGAATCTATTTTCTCTGTTCTGAACTGAGTTCATTGGTTTAAGCACATTGTAGACATAACCAGGGGTTTTTGAACACAATATTTTCAGGGTTAGGATTGCAATTGACAGCTGCCTACTTTCGCGAAGTTTCAACCACTGCATTTGCACATAATAAGGTGTAGGCCTAATGTGTACATCACGCCTGACGTTTAAAATGTAACGAAGGCATGCATTTGGAACTCTTTGTAATTGTATGTTGAGTGTTTCTGATAAGTCGTTATACAGTACTGATCCATATTCGATGATAGGGAGAATCAACGTTTGGATTAGAAGTTTGCGCATTTTTGACGGCGTGTAAGGGATATTCCGCTTCTAGATATGCGTTGATGATATATCCTTCTTTATTACAGCTGCGGTATGCTCTCCCCAAGATAAGTTTCTATCAAAAATAACTCCTAGGTTGTTTATGGAGTTCCTGTAGGGGATATCTTTGTCTAGTAATTTTATCGGTGGGAGTGAGTTAAGATCGACAGAGTTAAGGCTAAATGTCCCGATTTTTAGTTTGTAATTCTGACACCACGTAGCAGCACCAAAGTGAGACAATTCCTTTGTTCAATTTTATCTTGAATGGAAGCTCGTATTTGCGATCTGAAAACCACTATGTATACTAGAGTGCAATCGAATTGATAATAATTCGATGTATTCTCCAAAATGTGAAAAACAAAAAAGTTACTAGCAGTTTTTTATATTTCTGCTTAAAACTTGAAAAAAGGTAATATGAAAACGGAGATTTATTTCCTGATTCCAATGAATTTTTCAGAATTAAAATCGGGTGAATGGAATCGTCAGCATTAGTTTGGGAATTGTTTTGAAAAGGGTGGCGTGGCTTCACAAGATCTCTTGTGCAAGGAAAATGATGAACACGCCGAGTTGTCGGAGGGAGAAGGGACCGAACTGACGATAGGAAGGAGTTGTCTTCCTCTTGTCATAAATATTACAGTTCAGCGAGTTACATGTACCACTGCCTAAGCGTGGAACAATATCTGAGCAATAAAATTATAGTATATTGGCTTTCCCGTGTTTTAAAATTATGTAGTGTCACGCTTTTGTAACATTTACACAATGTGTTAGTACAGATACCTTTCTTACTTCCTCAAACATTCTTGTTGTTGTTGTTCTTGTTCATAATAATACATTGTAGGGGCTTGGGACATCTCGGTCATCAGTCCCGTGTAGTTGATTAGGCCAATGTGTGTAACTGTATTAGAGTCAGGAATGGAGCAGGTGCCCTGAGACATCAAAAGTACTATCTTGGAATTTACCTGGGGGGAGTGTGGAAAAAACGGGGAAAATCCACTCACGATAGATGCTGACAGCGCTGGATTCCCATTTAGGTAATTGTTTTAGAGTTATTTGAGGATAAACTCCCGAATAAGAAACATAGTGTTCCGACATTAGTAATACATTGTAGGGCATAATATTCTTACCGCACAGGGCAGCGACTGGTTTCACTCGATGCAAAATTGAATACCGTATAGAAAGATATGACTGGTTTGTAGATTAGTTAGCGCGTTCTTTTTATTTTAGAAAAAAGATGGATAAGATGTGTTGGTTTATTGCGAATATATATTTTAAAAGCAATCCGATGCGGACGTCCAACTCTAGGTATCGTCTTCTAGACCTAACAAACAAGACCACAAATCGTCAAAAATTCAAATGGATTTATAAGAGACCAAACGCACACGCACATTGGCCTACATACATACATTGTGGTGATTCGTATGGGTCTTTGGTTCTTTTGACTCGTAATTCCCTTTTTATCTTCATGAGATCTGACACGACACCGTGAGGCCAATCACTATACTTCAATGTTCATGGAAGTAATAATAAAAGTTCATTTATGTAGGACATTTTATTACAAAAAACAAATTATGAAAATGCAGACCAAGAGCAAAATTATTATGTACATTCAGTATATAGAATTAAAGTTCCTGAGATATTCTCATCTGCCTATTGTCAGCACAGGCAAGAGAGAGAACTGCTTACTAGAGACAAAAGATACAGCATAGTAGGCCTATATACCTAATTATTTCCTGTTCATGAACTCAATGCTTCAATTTTTCCATATCAAAGATAACGTTTGATGATTTACACACATTCAGTATTTTACTTCTCCTCAGGTTCTCATATATTCATTGATCTGGTCATCCTGAGATCAATGATCTCAGGCAACAAGACTTTCTCGTAGCAGAATTTCAGTTGCATAAGCATTTTTTGTCTCCAGAACTTTTCGTCTCTCTTTATTGTTTCTATGTGAATGTCCTTAGGCGTCCATATTACAAAATAACATATTTCCCGCCGTGTTATTTTCAACTGGCCCTGAATTTGGAAATAAAAATCATGCGAGTGTTTGAGAGATCATTCTGTTCTCTTCTGAATGGCACTGTTCTTGACATTCTCTAGGCTTTCTTTTTCGCTTACTTTCTGCCAAACAAAATCCCTTCAGCTTTTTGCAGGTTTACAGTATGGTCATATTCCGTGCAGAATAAGGGAAGTGAGAGCGAAAATTCCAAACTTATATTGGTGAAAGATCCATTACTACTGGGTGCGGAAAGTTTCATGGTACTGATGCCATCAGTTCCAATTGAAAAAGTTGTGCGCAAGGCATATTAGTAGGATCAGAATATGGTTGAATTGCTAATGATTCGCTGCAAAAGTAAACGTATTGTAACGTAGTTTCATAGGTTGAAGATCACGAGGGTTAAATAATGGAAACCAATTTCTAACATACAAGAAATTATTGTAATTAATTAGTCACATTTCCACTAATAATAATAATAATAACAATAATAATAGTAGAAGACTGGTTTCGGCTGTCAGGCCACCATCAGTACCACTAACAGTTTGATGAAATATACATAGCAATAGGGATTAAATGAGAAAACTGTGAGCTGATTACGTTGGTGCTATGTAGACATGATATCATAGCATAACTGTTGACCAGCAGCGATGGATGTACAGTAAGATAACTTCCAGTGTAAAAATTTGCTCTTTAGGTTCTTTTTTCTTGAAAGTAAAACAAAAAAATTCATGTAGGTACCTATTAGTGTTAGATGAATCAAGAGGAAACGAACACAACTGAACTTCAGGTAGATCGAAAGGTGTTGAACTACTGTAGTCGATGAGATATGTTTGACTAATGATAGTTTCCTAGAGGAAAAAAACGTTAAATAAGAAGGAAGTTCTGAATGACAATATACATCTCCTGTAAGAAACATTGTTTCAGTTCCTTACCTCTTCTTTCGTTCAATACGCCAATTCACAAGCTCTGCTGAGTCTTTTCTTCGCTTTCTGTGGGCGTACAAAGGAAGTGGATATTTATACAGATCGCTTGCACCTAGAGAACATGGAGCTTGACTATCGTCAGTATGTCCGGAAAACAAATTTTCCGTTTTCATAACCGCTACGTCTTACCTTTCCACCCAACGCATTGTTTTCATTTGAAGTCGAACTTGCTTCTCTGAAAAAAGTTGACATTGAATAGTTCGTGATCTTGTACTCCCACACTTATGTATTACAAGTTTTAAAAAAACCTACACTCTTGGCGCGACAGCCCATAAAGGGCCTAGGCCTGCCAAGCAAACGCTGTTCAGCCATGTAGCCTACAGATTGCGGGGTGACGTTTAGTCATCCAACTTGTACAGGTAAAGTATAAGTGAAATCAAAACTGCTCAGTACATTACAGATTCTCTAATTCAAGCGTAAAGGAATATATAATTTGAAATATAAACTGGGAATAAAAATCTTATGGGTGTGTAGAGGTTTTTCTTAGGGCCTGGCTTCCTCTTTTCAAGGTACTTAGTCACAATCTCCCCTGGGATTTAGTGGATTGACCTTGAAACGGTTTTGGTGGTGGCTTCATTTTTCGACAAAAACATAAAACTAACAGCGCTTGATGACCGAAATGCTCTCCACAAATAGTACCTATATGTACGTGTATCTTTTCTAACGGAAATGCTGTTCTAAGAATAAAGTGCCGAAAATAGAACACCTAACGAACATTAAAAAGTAATACTGTTGAAGGTAAAATAAATTTAAAAAATGTATGCAGGTAAAATAAATTTTAAAAATGTAATTTTAGACATCGATGAACTAAATACTGGAGAAACAACATAGAAAACTAGAAGTCGTAACAACGAATTGGTAAAATATCCAAGGATCATTCAGAAATATCCAGACCTTTACAATAATTCAGAACCTACCAGCGCAGTCAATCGCAACATCGGACTAGATGCTCAGGAATCCTATACCGTCAGGTAAGGTTACCGCTCTCTCAATCACTCGAGCTCCACTCCCATCCTCTCCCCCGCCCGCTCTCCCGACCTTGTTCTACTACCGCGCCTTTTGTTGCAAGTGCGGTAACACTCTTATTCACAAAATTCCCAAATTGATCCCGACGTTTCTATTCAACCGATTTAGGTTTTCGATACTACTTTGGAATCAGCGAATAAACCTCAACTTTCGTATTACCCGTTTATTTTCAAATTTTAATCAGATCTTTGAAGAACAAACAGCAACTTTTCTGTTTTTGAAATCAAAAAGTAAGCAATGAATTAATCTCAATTCTGCTGCTACACAGAGTATATAACAGTTTTTAGATCGCAGATCGGAGCTCCCCTTCAAGAAAGAAATAATTTATAAATTCAGCTTCGCTTGTGCTGCCATCTGTTGAAATATTTTCTTATCAAAATGTCGGGACATTTAGCCTTAAGAAGTTTAGTATAGTCATTGCATATACGTTGAGTCTTAGTAATATTTAACTGGGGTTTATGGTTTACTGTAGGGTCCAATGGTGGACGTGAGTGACGTCTTCGTTGAAAAGTTCTATATGGTGAGGCACATGCAAGGGACTGAAATGGAAGTAGGCCTGAAGGTCATCAGCGTACATATGACAGAGACTGCTTTTGAATACACTAAAAATTGAAAATTCCTTGCGGGCACTTTCGCGAATCTTTATGCTCTGTTAAACCATGGAGTTGAATTGTGTTTAACGTGTACTACCTCCTGAGGGACATGTTTGTCGTAGAGAAATTAGATGTTTTGGTTAAAGAAACTGACCTTTTCGTCTACATTGTTTGTTTTATAAAATTGCTCCCAATGGAGTAATTCTGCATTCGCACTAAAATCACTTGAACTAAATTTACTGAAATCACGCACTAGGTATGTCTTGGGTTTTGATTTAGGAACAGATCAGGAAAATACAGCGTACAAGAGGTCATGAGCTGAGAATCCAGGAGCAGGCTCCTGGTCATATTCTATAACAAGATCATTGCGGTTGGAAGATATCATATCAAGAATGCCATCACAAGTAGCAATGTGGAAGGTTTCAGTGAATGGCAAACATTCAAGATTGCAGGCGTTCAACATCTCACGAATACTTTCTGTTTCAAACGTATCACTGTCAATATGCAGAGAACTCCACTCGTGCCTTTTGGCCAACCCACTACATCTTGCTGCATAATCGTTCTGTGATGATTATTGGGTTAGTGTTGTAATATTATAGAATAAATAATGAAAACAAGATACCCAGCGCATTATTTTAATATTTTAAAATTCAAAAACGAAGATTTTTAAGAGAAAAATATAACTTGAATTATTTTGAATATTTCTTAAATTAAAATAACATAATCCTGTGTTCTCATGGATGCAGAAAAACATGAGGAAATCAATTTCAAATAAAAATGATTTTTTAAAACCAAATTGTTACTTACCAGTAACCTTAACAAGTAATTTCGTAAATAATAACTGATAACACGCAAAAACTCAAGTGAAAAGTTAATCTTTGCTAGAACTTTGAGGGAAACTAGCATATTATACATTTACTAAGATGAGTTCAATTTGGCAAGACCTTGAAGGGAAACTAACATATTATACATATACTAAGATGAGTTCAATTTGGAAAGACCTTGAAGGGAGACTAACATACTGTATTATACATAAACTAAGATGAGTTTAATTTGGCTAGAATTTGGAGGGAAACTAACATATTATACATCTACTAAGATAACTTCATTTTTTCTATAACTCGGAGGGAAGCTGAGATATTATACATATACTAAGATGAGTTTAATTTGGCATGAACTTGGAGGGAAACTAACATATTATGCATACACTAAGATGAGTTTAATTTTGCTAGAACTTGGAGGAAAACTAACATTTTATACATATACTAAGATGAGTTTAATTTTGCTAGAACTTGGAGGGGAACTAACATATTACACATATACTAAGAGGAGTTTAATTTTGCTAGAACTTGGAGGGGAACTAACATATTATACATATACTAAGAGGAGTTTAATTTTGCCAGAACATGGAGGGAAACTAACATACAGTATATTAAGATGAGTTTTATTTTGCATCATTTACAATACCTAATCATTTCCTCATCGTATTAGAATAAATATTGACAGTATGATCTTTTCTTGTGTGATTGATACGTAACCAAAGTTTACATCACTGATGTAAAGGAAGGAAGCTTGTGGTTTACTTGACTATAACTTTAATCTCGCGATCATAAGCCATGGGACCTCCTTGTTATGTGGAATTCGAACCACTGGACGTGACATTTTATCTTCAAAATCCCATATGATTTATTCGGCAATCGAAAATCCGTAATATAGTGAGTAAACATGAGATCACCATCCATATTTATTGAAAAATATATATACATTAATGTGTGTTATTCCCGTTTCCAACAGGGTTGGGGATGACATGAGATGAAAGTCTATGTGGCTGATGATTTTTACGGCTGGATGCCCTTCCTGAGGTATGAGAGGAGTTAATGAGAGATGAAATGAATGAAGATGAATGAAACTGGGCAAAGATGTGGAAGGAAGCGGCCATGGCCTGTCAGAAGGTACCGCCCCAGCATTTGCCTGGAGTTGAAAATGGGGAATACACGGAAAACTATTTCAAGGTCGCCGACGGTGGGGCTCGAACCCACGTCTAGTGAGTCCACAGAGAGCATGGCCCCATGGGCCATGGCCTCGCGCTGAGCTTCAGAAGGCGTAGCTACCGCTGTCGGTTGTCAGTACATGAATAATGAAAAATCCACAGCCTGCTTCCAGTCTCTGACCGGGTCAGGAATGGAATGAATGAAGCCCCCATCTAGCGGTGAGGATATGAACTGTGCCGGCTGCCGAGGCCTGACGCACTCCTCTGGGGCAATGATTAAATGAATGACAGATGAAATGAAATGATAGTGGAGAGTGTTGCTGGAATGAAATTTTGACAGGGAAAACCGGAGTACCCGGAGAAAAACCTGTCTGCCTCCGTTTTGTCCAGCACAGATCTCACTTGGAGTGACCGGGATTTGAACCACGGACCCAGCGGTGAGAGGCCGGCGTGCTGCCGCCTAAGCCACGGAGGCTTTCAGTACATGAATAATAATTTATCAAATTTAATTATTTTGGTAATTATACGAAAAGAAATTCACTTACGTATTACTTAATTTACAATGGGTAACAAGTAATTTTATCACCGAGGTTTGTTACTGATAGTAAAACAAAATTTAACGAATGTCTCAGTATAGCCTACACGATGCCATAAAATGTTAGAACCCGACATAAAAGTAGACACCATACACGTTCACGCCATTAACACAAAGTAGTAAATTTAATATAACTCTCAACATTTAACGCTATTCTGTATTCAGTTTCTATACACAAAGAGATAATGAAATAAGTCCATTTCAGAAGAGTGCAATAAAATCAAACCTGAACTGTGCGTGAGTCAAGGGCAAAGCATGGTATATATATATATATACTGTATATATACACGTGAGAGTCATTTTTTAATATTACCTTTTCGTTAATGGAACACTGAACTCTTCTGAAGGACTGACTTTCTTAAATATAGGAAACACAGTATGGTGTACGAAGGGAACACTGCGCCTGTTTAGTTAGTGGTAACTAATATAGAATTGGTCCACATTTTGGCACAAATAACAATAGTAATTCATCGGCGCATGAACTTGACAAGTCTGTGGATATTAACTCGATTTGAAGCCTCTCGGACAACAACCAATCCTGATGTTCGATGAGGATCGTAGGATGCCTGTGATTTCGCTTTACAAGTTGTTCCAGGTGGTCAAAGATGTTTTGAATTTCAAATAGGAAGATTCCTCTAGTGATGAAAGATGGGAGAACTCCTCGTAATGGCCCTCAAATCAGTCAATGACCCCGGCACGATGTACACGATAATTGTTATTCCTCAGGCATGGGTATGTATACCATAGCTGGATATCTGTGTGACGCTGCATGGAAATAGCATTTTTCTTCGCTGTGAAGCAAATATCACATGGGATTTCCACTACCACGTTGAAGTGAAATGATGGCATGCTTTTCTGATACACATGAATACTGACTGCAACATAAGGATACAAATTGGATTTAAGTGCATCATACCCAGACCATAGTAAGGTATATTTTATACAGTGTTCATGGAAAGCTTCGTGCAGTCCGTGTTTCTCTCTACTTCGTGCGCAGGCAGTAATTGTACTCATCAGACCAGATGACTCATTTGCAGTTCCAGACTGTCCAATTCCTGACCGTTCAGCCCACTGCAGCCTTACTTTTTTTTTTGGTATAGATACGTTTGCAGTGGGATCCTGAAGCTCACACATTTCCAAATGTGAAAGGAATGCTTTTACTCTGCCCAGTGCACATTATCAAATCAGAGCATGACGTTGATGCAATCCAGAAATTGTTGCCTCGTTGCAAAGGATTAGGAAACACCTAACGTGACACTAATCGAGGATTCTCTTCACTGAGCACTTTATTCAGACCACAGTTTGCATACCCGTTCGCTGTGTAATTCCACACCAGCTTTGCTTCCACTGTCTATCAATGCACTCGATAAAATACCAGCATTGTTCACCACCTCCTATACATATTCCTTTAGCCACCTAAATGCAATTATGCCTTTCCGTTAGTCCGTAGTATTCATACTGCATCCCATAATGCAAGACACTAATGATTGAGCACACACACTCACCAATCAAGAACACTGCCATCGGTTTGTTGGGTGCGATATAAAGGAGCCGCACGCGATGACAAACGCAGCTGGTAAGATAGTCTCGACTAGTGTTCTAACTGATGTGCTTATGGCAAATTATATGATTTTCTTGTTTACTTTATTCCTATCTTTTCAATAAATCTTGAACTTGGTGAATATATAGTTTCTACCTTTCTGTTTATTTTATCTTTGAACATTTCTAAAATTCACACACATCGATTAATTATAGAAGAAAGTACAATGAAAAATAATTTATCAATTTCGTGATTGGTCTGATAAAATATAGTTCGATTACACATATCAGGATATAACAATAAAATTTACGTAAAATCCTGAGTTTAAATTTAACCACTCTCAAGGAATCATAATGATCGTCCCGTTTAACATTTTCTGCATTAAAAGCAGCTCAGTTGGTAAATTATATTAGTGCGTTTTAACCTTTTTATTATGAAGGTTTGAATAGGCTAATGTACTGTAGGGCCTGGACATCTCAATTGTATGCACTACTCTCCATGTGGTTAAGATTTAACTTAGAAGTGAGGCAATCATGGTGTGAATTTAGGTATCATCCCGGTATTTGCCAGGAATAGAATTTGGAAACCACGAAAAACCACTTCAGAATGGTTGAGGTGGGAATAGAACCAACCACTCCTCAGATCAAACTCACTAGACTAAATATACCCCGTTCCAGCCCTCAGACCAGAATTACATTTCTTGGCAAAGTCGGTAATCGAACCCGAACCTCCGTGGTGACAGCCAAGAATGCTAACCACTATACCAGGAGGCGGGAATGTGATTGTTGCTTTAATGGGCGTAACTTCTGGGTCATCTTCATATAATGGTAAGTAGGCCTAATTATGAAAATGAAAATTATTACTACGAGTATTACTACTAACTTGAACGTAACTTTCTGCAAGAAGAAATGCACCAAAACAAAGGGAATAGGTGAAGTAAAAGACAGGGTAAAGAAACGCTTTCAACGCTTGAAGAATGATGTTCGTGGGACTTGGAAGGAAGTAGAGCCATGTAAGGGGACAGAGAGAGGGTGTGCTCCGAAGTCACTGCAAAGAGGGAAATAAACGGACCCAGATCAGGAGCCCTCGAGGTTGCGAAACCCCGAGCTCATACGCGTACTTTCTAAGATGTCGTCATGAACGTTTTCTGTCATCGTCATTGTTGTTGTTATGTAATTTGAGGGCTTGAATATAGTAGTCACCTTTTCCATGTGCATATATGTAGGAAACTTGTCAGATAACCTGTGTTATTGTGAGGTCTATAATAGTGTGTGTACTTGTAATTAAAACTAGGATTGGGAAGGGGGCAGCCTTAAGCTAGAAGCCATCCCGTCAGTCGCGTGTTGTAGAAGTGGGAAATCATGGAAGACCACATTTAACAAGACTGAAGTGGAAAACGAGCCTACGTTTTACTCAGTTGTCCTTGCTTTACTGATACGACCCCATTTTCAAACCTGTGACAGGAATTAAATTTCTTAACACAGCCGTAAATCGAACCTGGGCCAACAACACTAAATACTACACGATGAAGCAGTTTATCAGAATATTTAACAGGGATTCAATCACTGTTGTTGATATAGAATAGATGCCAGGTTCCGCAGTGGACCGAATTGGTGCATTAGTGCAGACGGACGGCCGCTGCTCGTCAACCAGTCGGCTTCTACACGTCAAGATGCCAAAATAGCAAGGTTTATTAAAGAGGTAAGTACATCACATGCATGCGCAAGCTCCGATCCAATTACTGCTGTGAACACACCGTTGGATCTTATCCAAGACAGTTCAAGAGCACACTGTGCCAGGTGGTGAAATGCCATCGCCTGCTTTTCACTGTTCTCACAACCGAAAATGCTAACTTGAATTGTATCTCGCGATCCAGATGCAGGGTGTGTGTGTGTTATCCAGCTCTTTTGGAATGGTCAATACATGGGGAAAGAATTCGGGTTCAAGACTCTAGGGCTATGTCATTCTCTTTCTCTTTCTCCATGAGCAGTGCACGGACAGACAAACGCTGAAATTGACTCATTTTCCAGGAGCAGTGCACAGACAGACAAACGCTGTATCTGAACCATTTCCAGGAGCAGTGCACAAACGCTGAATCTGACTCATTCTCCAGGAGCAGCGGACAAAAAGAAAAAGCTGAATCTGACTCATTCTCCAGGAGCAGTGCTCAGACAGATAAACGCTGAATCTGACTCATTCTCCAGGAGAAGTGCTCAGACAGACAAACGCTGAATCTGACTTATTCTCCAGGAGCAGTACTCAGACAGACAAACGCTGAATCTCACTCATTCCTCAGGAGCAGTGCTCAGATAGACAAACGCTGAATCTCACTCATTCTCCTGGAGCAATGCTCAGACAGACAAACGCTGAATCTCACTCATTCTTCAGGAGCAGTGCTCAGACAGACAAACGCTGAATCTGACTCATTCTCCAGGAGCAGTGCACAGAGAAAAGGCTGAATCTGACTCATTCTACAGGAGCAGTGCACAGACAGAAAAAGCTGAATCTGACTCATTCTACAGGAGCAGTGCACAGACAGACAAACGCTGAATCGGACTCATTCTCCAGGAGCAGTGAACAGACAGACAAACGCTGAATCTGACTCATTCTCCAGGAGCAGTGCACAGACAGACAAACGCTGAATCAGACTCATTCTACAGGAGCAGTTCACAGACAGACAAACGCTGAATCTGACTCATTCTCCAGGGGCAGTGCACAGACAGACAAACGCTGAATCTGACTCATTCTCCAGGAGCAGAGCACAGACAGACAAACGCTGAATCAGACTCATTCTCCAGGAGCAGTGCACAGACAGACACTGCAAAAAAGCATAAACTGTAAAAAGGTGTAAGAGTGTTAAAATGTCGATCATGAATTAATATTTATTTATGCTAACATACACATGAATGCTATAATGGAATATTTTCTAAAATATTTGTCTGTGTAGAAATACCCTACTAACAAGAACAAGAAATGAATAATACTAGCCTATTCTAACATATTTAAATGGTAAAATCATTGATTTCGTCCTTCCTCTGCCATTTCAAGGACTTATCCCTACTTTAATACGAATTGACGTAATGAGTATATACATACTGTGCTGCGATAACCCGCCTAATAACACTGCATATTATCCCAAAAATGGCAAGCGAACAACAACAAAATAAATTTGTGTGTGTTTGAAGACTAGTTTGCTAAAATAGAACAATAGTAGCTCGGGTAACCACAAGTCAAAATGTCTCCAGGGCGTGACGGTTAAAAAATAAAAAAAAAAATTGGGCAACCTCAAATTATTTTTCATAAAAAACACACTCCTGTTGAAGCCTTACATTTACAAGGAACACTGTGAGAAAACTGTGGGATAACACATATCGGATAAGATAAAACAAGAAAAGAAAATTTATTGCTTCCGGTTTGCAAGTGAAAATCAAACACATCCTGCCTCCAATACTGACGGTATTACGAAGTTAAATAATGGTGCAAATGTTCATGTTCAAATAAACCAGCCAGTTCGTGCCTACACTTGTTTCACAGGACCAAAAAATTATAATAAAAAAAAACAACTAAAAGTTCAGCAGTCACCTCAGACATTTGTCGATGCACTGTCACTTATAGCACTTCCATTAGAAGTCCTGAGTGACCTGACCCATTTACGCATATTGTAAATAAATAAACTATCATATACACACATCAAAAAAAGTTTTGCATCACCTCGGTTCCAAGAGTTCCGGAACCGTTAAATACAAAGGGAATAGAGATCAACACAAACAACATTTCAGCTCGTTTTATTGCTCATGAGACCCACACATTGCATGTTGTACCATCATACAGCTAGACTTTCAGCATTTGTGGTCCAGATTGCAGTACACACCACTACCTCTAATACCCAGTAGCACGTCCTCTTGCATTGATGCATGCCTGTATTCGCCGTGGCATACTATCCACAAGTTCATCAAGACACTGTTGGTCCAAATTGTCCCACTCCTCAACGACAATTCGGCGTAAATCTCTCAGAGTGGTTGGTGGGTCAAGACGTCCATAAACAGCCCTTTTCAACATATCCCAGGCATGTTCGATAGGGTTCATGTCTGGCGAACATGCTGGCCACTGTAGTCGAGCGATGTCGTTATCTTGAAGGAACGCATTCACAAGATGTGCACGATGAGGTCGAGAATTGTCGTCCATGAAGACAAATGCCTCTCCAATATTCTGCCGATATGGTTGCACTATGGGTCGGAGGATGTCATTCAGGTATCGTAAAGCCGTTTCGGAGCCTTCCATGACCACCAGTGGTGTACGTCGGCCCCACATAATGCCACCCCAAAACATCAGGGAACCACCACCTTGCTGCACTCGCTGGACAGTGTGTCTAAGACGTTCAGCCTGACCAGGGTGCCTCCAAACACGTCTCCGACGATTGTCTGGTTGAAGTCATATGCGACACTCATCGGTGAAGAGAACGTGATGCCAATTCCGTGGGGTCCATTCAGCATGTTGTTGGGCCCATCTGTACCGCGCTGCATGGTGTCGGGGTTGCAAAGCTGGACCTCGCCATGGACGTCGGGAGTGAAGTTGCGCATCATGCAGCCTATTGCGCACAGTTTGAGTTGAAACACGACGTCCTGTGGCTGAACGAAACGCATTATTCAACATGGTGGCATTGCTGTCAGGGTTCCTCCGAGCGGCAATCCGTAAGTAGCGGTCATCCACTACAGTAGTAGCCCTTGGGCGGCCTGAGCGAGGCCTGTCATCGACAGTTCCTGTATCTCTGTACCTCCTCCATGTCCGAACAACATCGCTTTGGTTCACTCTGAGACGCCTGGAAACTTCCCTTGTTGAGAGCCCTTCTTGACACAAAGTAACAATGCGGACGCGATCGAACTGCGGTATTGACCTTCTAGGCATGGTAGAACTACAGACAACATGAGCAGCGTACCTTCGTCCTGGTGGAATGACTGGAACTGATCGGCTGTCGTACCCCCTCCGTCTAATAGGCCCTGCTCATGCATGGTTGTTTACATCTTTGAGCAGTTTTAGTGACATCTATGAACAGTCAAAGGGACTGTATCTTGGATACAATATACACAGTCAACGTCTATATGCCGGAGATCTGGGAACCGAGGTGATGCAAAACTTTTTTTGATGTGTGTACAACACTTCCTGTGAACAAATCTGAAATTGCTAAATTTTGCCAACAGTAACACAATAAATGATCCTATAAATATGCACACATGTATTTACAACTCTGTGGTAGACCCACAATTCATGAATGCAAAAAGTGCATCAGCCCATTCACGATATTTTTTATACACTAAATCAAACAATCATCTCTCAATCTACAATGTGTTATTGTAGTTTCGTAGGATTTGTCATCACAAATAATATCTCTCCAAGTTTACGTGTGCAAATAATGTAATTAAGTGATTCACTATCATCATTTTAGTGAAGTGACACTGACAATTATAGGAAAGATTTCAAAACCCCTTAAACTTGTAAATGAGTCAGTCATCATTTCACTTTCATATCCAAAGCTATCTCAATTGTATTTAATAACTTTGTCTGAATGTGTAAAATATTCTCCTATACAACATTTAATGCATTCTTAAATCGTATGTGCCTTAGCAACAATACACCAAAATTCCTAAATAGGACATAATTCTCAATAGAAAAGCACATATTTTCACTAACATAAAACATATCTACACTGGACTATGATTCCATGAACTCAATATCATATGATTGCAGATCACCGTCTGTACATTCACAACTGAAAATATTCTAATTATTCCTAAATAGGATCTCACTATAACCTCACTGTTATGTGGCAATATCATCAATTAATCTATTTGTGGTAAATTGAATGGATATAGAATATTCTTTGAACATATCTCGAAACCTCATGAAAGATCTTCATTCAAATCGTCAATCACATCCATAATTCAGTTTTTAAGCAAATATATTTTAATCTGATGGATAATAAATCCATCAACTTCCTATCCTCAATCTCACAATAATATTGGATCAATCCATCCATCGTTAAATGTTAGTGTAGTAGACTCAAGTATCACGCTGAACGTGATTAATTATTGCATTATACTCGTATTTATAATATTTATTCATTAAATATAAACTTGTTATATAACATCCTCATCTATTCCTGAAATCTTTAGAATGTCAGTGAAATAAAGCTCAAATACCTCTAAATTTAATAAACAAATTATTATTATTATCATGTCATAAATATCGTAGAAAAATCAAATGTTGACGAGAGGTGCCATCAACTTTGCATTGGACCATCGCAGTATGCGTGCAAAATATAAATTTCGAAGATATTCAAAATACATTCACTCCTTAAGTTCGCAAAATTATAAGCACTTAAAATTGGTAAAATATAACACTCTTCGAAGATTGCAAAATACCACACTCAAATGCTTATATGTTCTACTCACCATGGGGACAGGCGCGGATCTAGAGTTTGGTTTTGGGGGGGCCAGCGAATCGATCTAGAGTTTGGCTTGGGGGGGGGGGGGCGGTGGGGGCGGCGGTGGGGGGGTCAGAGAATCGAAATTGTTAAGAAAAATGGTATCACTAAAAACGCAATCACAAAATAACCAAACGTACAAAACCAGACCAATTTTTTTGCAAGCTTCATGGATAGAAATTTGATGCGTTTAGCGCACCAAAAATATTCGTACAAATTGCAACGGCGTGTTTTGCGACTTTTACATCGAGCTTCGAGAAAAGGATCAAGGTACGTAACAGTTTCGGCAAGTCGAGTTGGTACCGAAAAAGGGAGAAAGTCACAGCTTAAATTGCCAACCAAGCTTGCAGTTTGGACGTCGGCAAAAATTTTTGGTGCGAAAAAAGCCCCAGTTTCCTATCCGTGCATTGCTGCACATTCATCGTGACATCACTATAAACATCGATTCGGTAATCACAAGGTTTGCTAAACAAAATAGACGAGTTGATTTTGTTGTATAACTAATAGTTTTATACAAGAGGTTAGAAGTTGTAAATATGTACAGTTGTAACAGAACATAATAATTCCAATAAAGATAATTCAGTATTGAATAAAATGAAAAAATCTGTTTTTCAGTTAAAATTCGTTAAGTTTTATTTGTCTGGTAATTGTGTTTTCGTTTTTTGAGTTTGCAAAAAAATTTGGTCTCCTTTTGGGGGGGGTCATGACCCCCGTGACCCCCCCCCCCCCCTTCCTTGAATCCGCGCCAGCATGGGGACTCAACAATAGGTAAAATCGGTGATACTTTACCTTATATTTGGCTTCTGGTACATACAATGTAGTTCTTCGTTGGCTTCCTCCATCTTCCCATAGCATCCCATGATTTCCGATGACGTACATGGTGGTCCGGCGTCCTCCCTCGTAGTTCGTTGTCGTAGCCCTTTATTTCTTGAAATCCCTCGACGACCGTCGCTCGTCACGTTCCTCCAGGATCGAAGTTCCATGCCTCCATCTCGTCTCACGGTGGTTAGTGGTCCATGTTAACGTTGAAAATAGCAATCAGCTGTCTTCTCTCATTCCTCGCAGAAATTATCATGCACGGTTCATAAATAGTGATCCCCATTTTAGCTGCTAATTCTGGTACGCCACTGCAGTTCCAAGCTCGGCAATAATGTCTAATAATGTTCAAGAATATAATGCGAAGTTTAACTGGAGCAAATCTTAAAGTATAAAAACCGTTCAGTGTACTGATAGATCACCCTGTAGTGCTGTAGTGTGATGTTAATCTTACAACTTCACTGCCTCTGTAGTACGCAAGTATTCCGATATCCTTGACCGTGGCGATTCTCTGCTATGTTCAATGCAGGTAGAATATTGCTGGTTTACGAATGCTGCAGAAAATAGGCTCCTAGGCGTATATATCATACCATGGCTTACAAAAAAAAAAAAAAGGTGCCATGAATTATTACACATAATACAAGAATGGATGTCCATCTTATTCCATTTTGTAAACTAATCTGATAAATTCAGTATCTCAACTGCACTTATTCCTTCGCCGCCATTGGACTGTAAGTTGCGTACGTCAGTTGAGCGACTTTCTTCCCCTCATTTTTGACGTCATTCTGGTCCGGGGTTCACAACAAGCGGTCTTAGCGACCTTGACCTCAAGCGACTCTCCAACCAGCGCTAACATAGCCGAGTGATTCAAGTCACTTTTTTATTTTTTATTTTTTTATTATTTAGTCAATTTACCCTTTAGGTTGGTGGTTCCCACGGACTCAGCGTGGGAACTCACCACTACCGCCTCTATGGGCAGTGTCCTGGAGCTGGGAACATCTGGTCGGGATGGATACAACTGGGGAGGTGTGATCAGCACTTCGCCCAGGCGGCCTCACCTGCAAAGCGAACAGGGGCCTCATGAGGGATGGGAAGGGATGGAAGATTGGGATGGATACGCTAGGAAGAGGGAAGGAGGCGGCCGTGGCCTTACAGTAGGTACTGTCCCCGATAATTCGGATAGTAGGCTGTCAGATATCCGCCCCCTCAATCGGATTGCCAATAATCAAACGCACCGGCACAGCTACATCAATGAAAATGGCACTGACAGATACTACCGAGATTAGAGCACAGCAGTTAACAAGAAATTATTGTGGAACACACCAAAATATACGGGGGTTCATACTTACCTTTACTTACCTCTTCAAATTAATCTCGGGTATGGGTTGCCAACTGGATCACTTAAAGTATGCCCTCACAATAACCTCCACCATGATATTTAAAATGAACCAAGACGGAAACAAGAAACTTTCAACTGTACAATAATTTATTTCACATAAAGGAATGACTTTAACAAAAATAGACAACAAAATATACGTGGCAATCAGAAGCCATTGTCAATATAATCATGTCCTCCTGTAGGACTTGTAAACGTTACATACAAAATCTCAGCTTTACTAGCTTATAAAGAACGTAATAATAGTAATACACTTGGAATGGATGAGGGAATTGGAACGAGACATGTAGCAATTGTTTTCCTCTTTCATAAACATCACACTTTATTTATAACCGCAAGCCTGTTATGTAGTCGGCCTTGGCCTCTAACATACAGTTGTCAGGCCAGCTGCGATACACCCTACAACATGTCGCATGCTCGCATCGTTAAATGGACCCACCTGTCCAGCCAACGTTAGCATAAGCTCGTAACCTCCGAGCCTAGCTCCTTTTCAAACACTTTAAATGTCCTCAACTCAACTCAAATATTATCACGCAAATCTTTTAAATGCTTCAATCACATATCACTGGATTACTCTAATAATCCCAAAACTTGTTTAATTGTTAATCCACTTGTATAATTAGCGTTCTTTAGAGTATATTAACAAAACTCTTAATGTTTATAACAAATGCTCATTAATTGTTTATAACAATTATAAATTGTTTATAATATTGTCAAACGACAATTGAAAAATTTATACACGCCTCTCTTAATTCCTTTCATTTCACATTATTGTTAAAGATATTTACACAATTATTTACAATATTTATATTATTAATATTAGAAATACATTAAACCACACGTTTATCCGGTTGATAATTACTCAAATCAGGTTAATATAATCGACCAATGAAGGTTAGTTATATTTATGCTTATATTCAGGTTTAATATGTTTTAATAATTATTATTATTATTTGTGACGGTAACCTCCATTCACAATCGTTATCTCAAATTATTTAACACTCTTGTTAATTATAACAGTAATTTCACATGATTAATTTTCAAAGGACCTGGACAATAAACTCAGCGGAAAAATACTTCGCTCAAACGCACAAAATTGCATAAAATAGGCCCAGAATTCATCATATATCTCCATATATATGGCATAAAAATCTTCCACAATATATTCAAAAACCTCCACTTACAAATTCTTCAACATCATTAATATTACTGTGGGAATCTCCTTCACTTATTCAAGGGCATTATTCATCAGCGACTTTTACACGTCCACTGAACTAACGATTATACATCCATAGTTCCACTTTAAAAATTCTTATATTCATTAATTGTTTCAAAACTGTTATTATTTATAACCTTCGTGGGTTTCATTCATGAATCGATATGAAGTAAAAATTTGCCAATCACAAATAAATTTAATAGCAAATACGATTATACACGCCTCTCTGGTCTAACAAAATTGAGATTAACATCTCCTAAGTATCGTAGTATAAAAATACTATCTTCAAACAAAGTTCATCTAAACTGCATAATAGTCGAATAGAATACAATTAGATTGTGGAATGCAAACATTATTGTTCCAATCTATAATTGAGAAAAATTCCTATCAAATGTTCATTACTATAGTGTATTCAATAAATCGTAATCAAAGTTCATATTTCATAAAATTGTCTATAATGCCATGGTATTTCAGAACTGACGATAAATGTCTATGTTGCAATCATGTTCATAAAACGACTAGTATTTCCAAGATCGTCGATACAGAAATAGATTTTAACGCTCTAAAATCTTTTAATTATTCTTCTTTCTTGATGATGACAGAAAATTGGTCAAAGTAATTTACTGAATAGAATTACTTTAATAAAATGACACGCTGTCTGAATTCAAATCTGCCAAAGAAAATCGTTAACTTTACAGTCAAATCGTGACTACAAAAATATGCAAATTACTGAAAGAATATAAATTATCAGTCTCAACTGATCCAAAATTATTTAACTATGCCACTGACATAACAATGTCTTAATAAATCGTAGAAAAAGGCATAAATCATCAAAGTGTACTGAGTACAGAAATATCAAGCAAGAATATGGGACAAAATATAGGACAGAAAATATGGGAAAATGGTTGCTCAGACATCGCTAAATGACTCAAATAAAACAAGAAACGTTCACGACTACCTTATCTGTTGATTGAAGTTCTAGAGGAAAATCTTCCAAAGAAGATTGCTGATGGTTCCATTTCACCAAAAAGATGTGCTCCGTCCTCGAACCTGGAACCAGCGCCCTCGGAGAATAGAACTGCTTCCTCCTCCGGAAATTGCACTGCTCCGCGTAAACGATAGACATCCTTCTGGCAAAACTCTTCTTTGTGAGCCGGGTCTACCCTGGCCTCTCTTGAAAGTTCCCTGAAGTTCTGGCAGAAATTCGCCATGAAGTTTATTGCAGTTATTTCCGCAGAAATATTCATAATCGTGGAGTATGAAAATATTTCCACTGCCATTTGATATAATTCAGCGTTGGACAACGATGCATGAGTGTAGTTGGATGTTCACTACATGCTCGCTTTTGTAGAAAGACGATTAGCGAAGTTCCATGCTGTTATTTCACTCCATTGATATATGTCCCAATTGCATTAAAGTCCTTAGCCTTCCATCTCCATTTCCGTTATAATAGTTGAAAGAACTGCCATATTATATTGTTCCATGTTAGAATGCAGCGTTGTATCACCAAATGCAATATGTAGTAGCACGGTTGCAATACCAGTGTCAGCCGTAGCGTAGAATGTGATATTATAAAAGTGCTTCTCAGGTGGCGAGAAAATCACTTTTGTCTGCCGTCTTAAAATGCCAATATCTTTCAAATTATAATCTTGAAAATGTTCAACCTTTCTACACACTTTAATATAGTACTGCACAATCGAATTAGCTTAAAGTCATTAGTCAACTCTTGATATATTATCTTGTAGACTCGTTAATGTGTGCGTTTCAACTTCGCCTAGTTTCAAACACCGTAAAATGGAACTGCGGCATGCTCGAAGCTCGTTCGATGCGGTGGGCTATACCACACGCGCTAATGACGAGTTGCTTCACTGTATCACTCGAAAACGACTATATGACATCAGAAATATATATGCGGTATGAGAGCTTCTCTCTGCTGTGCAAGACCTTTTATCAACTTCTTAAGGGGCGTATCCATCCCTTCCATAGCTTGTTTCTCCGTCATAGCTAGAATTTCTAACTTTGGCTATACTTGACGGATTTTCAAATTTCAAAAACTCAAAAATAATTTCTTCAAAATTCCAAATCAATGCCATAACTGAAAATGGATTTCCACAATTCTGCATTCCATAAGTAATTAAATATGATAGTTTCAGTAATCTCCGTCTCCCTCCAAACTATCGTTCATTGGTTCGAGTCTTTCCTCCAATCGCGTAGCTTCTTCCTTAGCAAAATTCCATGTTTCCCTGCGACTGCGTCGTAAATCTCAGATCTTTCTCGAACAAAATCATGACGTCACCAAGAATCTCAGTTCAATCAGCCTACTTGCGTGAAGTCTGCGTCATCCGTGCTTACGTCATGAATATCCACGTCACAACTATGACAACCATAACTTTATTCACATTTTCCAATACAGTCATCGTGGTCTCAATATAATTCAATTTACGGGGGCAGTACTGTACCCGATATCCGGATAGCAGGCTGTCAGATATCCGCCCCCTCAATCGGATTGCCAATAATCAAACGCACCGGCACAGCTACATCAATGAAAATGGCACTGACAGATACTATCGAGATTAGAGCACAATAGTTAACAAGAAATTATTGTGGAACACACCAAAATATACGGGGGTTCATACTTACCTTTACTTACCTCTTAAATTTATCTCGGGGACTGGGTTGTCAACTGGATCACTTAAAAGTATGCCCGCACAATAACCTCCACCATGATATTTAAAATGAACCAGAACGACGACGAGAAACTTTAAAATGCACAATAATTTATTTCACATAAAGAATGATTTTAACAAAAATAAACAACAAAATCAACGTGGCAATCAGAAGCCATCGACCACATAACCATGTCCTCCTGTAGGACTTGTATTCTCTACATATAATGTTTCAGCTTTCTCAAGCTCATAGCAACGTAAAATAATAATGCACTGGGGATGGAAACGGGATTTGGGATGAGACACATATATCAATTGTTTTGCGTGTTTATATACTTCACATTTTATTTATAGCCACAAGGCTATTATGGAACGTCCTTGGCCTCTGTAACACAGTTGTCCGGGCCAGCTGCAATGCACCTGTATCGTCAAAGTGGACTCCCGTTCGTTCAACCCTAGCATAAGCGTGTTACCTCAGAGCTTGGCTCTCCTTTTTCAAACACGTAAATGTTCACATCTCAACTGAAATATTATCACGCAAATGTCTTACATGCTTCATTCAAACACCAGTGGATTCCTCCAATAATCCCAAATCATGATTAATTGTTTAAACCACTTGCTTAACTTGCGTTGTTTAGAGTATTAAAAAACTCTAAATGTTAATAACAAAAGTTCATTAATTATTTATAACAATAATAAATTGTTTATAACAATGTCAAATGACAATTGAAAATTTTATACACGCTTCTATTAATCACTATCATTTCAAATTATTATCAAAGATATTTACAAAATTATTTTACAATGTTATATTGTTTATATTATTTATACAAGAAATACATTAAACCACACGTTTCTCCGGTTGATAATTACTCAAATCGTGATGATATAATCGACCAATGAAGGTTAGTTATATTTAACTGTCAAATTCAGGTTTAATAAGGTTTAATAATAATTATTAATATTTGTGACTGTAACCTCCATTCAAAATCTTTATCTCAAATTATTTAACACTCTTGTTAATTTTAACAGTATCTTCATATGAATAATCTTTCAAAGAACAAGAACAATACATTCAGCGGGAAAATACTTCGCTCAAGATGCACAAAATTGCACAACAATTGGCCCAAAATTCATCATATATCTTCATATATATGGCATAAAAATCTTCCAAACTACACACAAAAATCCTCCACTTATAAATTCATCAACTTCATTAATTATTGTGGGAACCTCCTTCATTATTCAAGGGCATTACTCAACAGCGACTTTTACACGTCCACTGAACTAACGATTATACATCCATTGTTCCTCTTTAAAATTCTTATATTCATCAATTGTAATAATGACTGTTATTATTTAACCTTCGTGGGTTTCATTCATGAATCGATATGAAGTAAAAATTTGCCAATCACAAATAAATTTAATAGCAAATACGATTAGACACTCCTGCCTGGTCTATCAAAATTGAGATTAACATCTTCAAAGTAACGCAGTATAAAAATACTATCTTCAAACAAAGTTCATCTGAACTGCATGAATAGTCGAATAGAATACAATTAGACTGTGGAATGCAAACATTATTGTTCCAATCTAGAATTGAGAAAAACTCCTATCAAATTTTCATTACTATAGTGTATTCAATACATTGTAATTAACGTTCATATTTCATAAAATTGTCTATAATGCAATGATGAATGTCTATGTTGCAATCATGTTCATAAGACGACTAGTATTTCAAAGATCGTCGATATCGTAATAGATTTTAACGCTCTAAAATCATTTAATCATTCTTCTTTCTTGAGGATGACAGAAAATTGGTCAAAGTAATTTACTGAATAGAATTACTTTAATAAAATGACACGCTGTCTGAATTCAAATCTGCCATAGCAAATCGTTAACTTTACAGTCAAATCGTGACTACAAAAATATGCAAATTACTGAAAGAATCTAAATCATCAGTCTCAACTGATCCAAAATTATTAAGTATGCCAATGACATAATAATGTCTCAACAAATCGAAGAAAAAGGCATAAATCATTGAAGTGTACTGAGTACAGAAATATCAATCAAGAAAATGGGGCAAAAGATAGGACAGAAAATATGGGAAGAATGGTTGCTCAGATATCGCTACAAGACTCAAATAATACAAGAAACGTTCACGACTACCTTATCTGTTGATTGAAGATCTAGAGGAAAGTTTTCAAAGAAAACTGAGTTGGTTCCATTTCACCAGCGTAAAGATGTGCTCCGTCCTCGAACCTGGAATCAGCGTCCTCGGAGAATCGAACTGCTTCCTCCTCCGAAATTGCACTGCTCCGTGGATACGAAAAACATCCTTCTGGCAAAACTCTTCTTTGTGCGCCGGGACAACCCTGACCTCTCTTGAAAGTTCCCTTAAGTTCTTGCAGGAATTCGCCATGAAGTTTATTGTAGTTATTTCCGCAGAAATATTCATAGTTGTGGAGTATGAAAATATTTCCACTGTTATCTGGTATTATTCAGCGATGGATTCACGATGCATGAGTGTAGTTAGATGTTCACTACATGCTCGCTTTTGTAGAAAGACGATTAACGAAGTTCCATGCTGGTACTTTACTCCAACGATATATGTCCCAATTGCATTAAAGCCTTAGCCTTCCATCTCAACTACTGTTATAATAATTGAAAGCACTGCAAGATTATAATGTTCCATAGTCGAATGTATCGTTGTAATACCAAACGTATTCTCCAATATCACTGTTGCACTCCACGTGTCAGCCGTAGTGTATAATGTGGAATTTTAAAAGTGTTTCTCATGTGGCGAGAAAATCACTTTTGTTGGCAGCCTTAAAGTTCCAATATCTTTCGAAGTATAACTGTGAAATTGTTCAAATCTTGTACACACCTCAATGTTATACTGCCCAATAGAATTATAATAAAGGCTGAAGTTAGCGCTTGATATCTTGACTGGTGGAAACGTTAATGTGAGCGTTTCAACTTCACCTAGTTTCGAGCAGCGTAAAATGGAACTGCTCCGAGTTCGTTCGATGCGCCGGGCTTTAACCACGCTAAAGACAACTTACTTCACTGAATCACTTGAAAATAACTATATATCACCAGAAATATATATGCGATCTGACATATGAGATCTGAGAGCTCCTCTCTCCTGTGCACGACCTTTTATCAACTTCTTAAGGGGCGTATCCATCCCTTCCATAGCCTGTTGCTGCGTCATTGCTGGAAGTTTCAACTTTGGCTATACTTGACGGATTTTCAAATTTCAAAAACTCAAAATTAATTTCTTCAAAATTCCAAATCAATGCCATAACTGAAAATAGATTTCCACAAATCTGCATGCCAAAAGTAATCAAATATCTTAGTTTCAGCAATCTCCGTCTTCCTTCCAAACTATCGTTCATTGGTTCGAGTCTCTCCTCCAATAACGTAGCTTCTTCCTTAGCACAATACCTTGTTTCCTGCGACTGCGTCGTAAATCTCGGATCTTTC
Organism: Meconema thalassinum; assembly: GCA_946902985.2. Lineage (NCBI taxonomy): Eukaryota > Metazoa > Arthropoda > Insecta > Orthoptera > Tettigoniidae > Meconema > Meconema thalassinum. The sequence continues at coordinate 1,195,030,291 of OX336389.2, forward strand.
TCGAACAAAATCATGACGTCACCAAGAATCTCAGCTCAATCAGCCTACTTGTATGAAGTCTACGTCATCCGTGCCTACGTCATGAATATCCACGTCACAACTATGACATTCATAACTTTACTCATATTTGCCAATACAGCCATCGTGGTCTCAATATAATTGAATTTACGGGGGCATTCTCCCTTCACCACGTTTTAAAAACAGTTGCAAATTGTTTTTAAACTCTGTGTTATAAATATTTCAATTCACTTGAACACGAAATTGAATTATTATTGGCTTACTCTTGTATGATATTTCTTCTATGTTCCTTAATCATAAGTCTCTTCTTCTCTGGTTTGTGTGTGGCTAATGCATTCTCTCCTCTCTACTGTCTCTTCTGTCCTGAATTTCTGTTTTCCGAATTCTGCTGACTTGTAGAAGGACCAGGATCGATCACTACATCCTGTCTTTTCTTTTGATTTTCAGCTTCCTTTTCTCGTAATTCCTTCAGATACTGCTGACTTTCTTTCTCTCTTTCTTGATACTTGTCGGGTGTCATAACCTGACCTTGAGAATTCTGATTCTGATTCTGGTACTGGTTATTTCTGTTTTAATTTCTATTATAACCATTGTTGTAGTATCTACCTCTTGCGTTGTTGTAATTCCCTCTATTATTATTCCAGCCTTGTCTTTGCTGATATGGACGGTAACCTTGGGATCTGTGGTTGCGGAAATAATTATTCCTGTGAGGACCTACATTTTCAGTTTTTCCTTCCTCAGGCTTATCAGTTTGCTGCACTTGATCCATGTAGACCGTATTAACGTCTTTGAATTCGTGCCTCTGACCTTTTTGTACCAAATTTGGCATTGGACCCGTGTAGTCAAGCCTTCTCAACAATTCGTCCATACTTGTCAAATCTCTGATATTTGACGATATGATCAGTCTTCTTACCTCCACAGGCAGCATACGTGAAATCGCATCTATCAACTGCTCTGTTGACAATGGGGGTTGCAAAAATCTCAAGCGTGATAGTTGACTCGTGAAGAAATCAGCGTACCGTGTTGGAAGAGTACCTGAATACTTCCTCGAGTATACCTCAGCTCTTAGTGAATTCTGAGCTTCTATTGACCAGAATCGTTTAATCAGTGCCTCTGCAAATTCGTCAAAGTTGCTGAAAGTGTACCGAAATGCCCTAAACCATTCGAGGGGTCCTCCAGCTAGAAATCTTTCTACGATTCTCATCTCTCTCTCTCTCTAGGAATGTGGGCTTCTATGAAGTAGTCTTTAAGATTCCTGATATATTCGATCGGTGTGAGACTATCAGTGTTGCTAAATTTTTGAGGTTTGTCTTCAAAATTCCGGATGACTGTCACATTTCTCGGATATGAATCCATATAATTCCTCCCACTATCACGATACTTCCATTCGGGTTCAATATTCCGATCCTCTTCTTCTTCCCTGAATCTGGATATACGTTCCTCAGGACTAATATCTCTCTCTTCTGTATTAAGGTTACCTCTTCTCACGTAATTTCTCTCCTCTTCACCAGTCAATCCTTCGGTATCCTTGTCTGTGATTTCCGTGATGACTTTCCTAATCAATTCTTCCTTATAGGTTTCCATCATGCTAGCTTCTCCTAGTTTCAAATTCTGCAGCTTGCTCGTAGTTTCATTAACATCAGAGACAACCTTATGAATCTGTTCCTCTAACGCAGTTTTTAATGCTTGCACGTCCTGACCTATTTGAGTTCTATCCTCTACCTGCTTTTCGGATAGCGAATCCATCCTTACATTCAAGTCTTTCCTAATCTGAACTACTTCGTTATTAATGTCTACTTGTGTACTGGCAAGTTTTCTTTCAATTCGTTCCTGAATCTGATCTACATGTTCCCCACTTGACCTGTTCCATTCATCTTTCCACACTGTTACATTTGCAGTTAACATTTCTGCAATATCTACTTCGATGTCCTCCTTAAGTAAACGATTGTGATCTAATACTTGGGTTCTTATGACCTCTACATCGTATTTTAAACCAGCTAAAGAAGCCGTTGTCCTAACAGACTCGTCAACTAATCGAGTTGTTAATGCACTAATGTTACGAGTACAAAGCATTTTTGAAGTTTCAATTTCCTCCCTAACTTTGTTAACATCAGTCTGAACTTTAGCAATGTCTACAAAAACAGTATTGACTTCTACTTGTATTTTATTGATATCGCTTTGCATATCGTTAACATCTGAATGAATATTATTGATGTCTACTTGAACATTTGATACATCAGTTCGAACATTACTAACCTCTCTTTGAACTTCTTCTACTTTGTCTTGTACGGTAGCAACATCATTCCTTACAACAATTACTTCAGCTCTAGCACATGAAATATCACCCCGGACATTAGCAACATCAAGATTCAACATGGTAAGATCTTTTTGTACCTTAGACACATCATTTTTAACATCAGACACATCTTTATGCACATTGGATAAATCTTTATGGACATTGGACACGTCTGTGCGCATGTCAGTTACAGCATTCTCGATTCCCTGGGTACTGATCTGTAAACGCGACATATTATTTTCTAGGTTTGCAGAACTGGTCTGAATAGCTTTCAAACTTTCACCAAGCTTAATAGACAAATTACTAGCATTCCTAGCTTCCATCTCCTCCATTCGACTAGTATTCCTAGCTTCCATCTCCTTTACACTTTCATCCAGCCTAATAGACAAATTAGCTGACAAATTACTAGAATTCTCCTCCATCATCTGCTTCATATTGTTGGACATCTCCTCCAACATTTTCTTCAGACTCTCATCTGCCATTTCAATAATATTTCAATAATAAACTGCTTTAGGGACATACATCAAACAGAGCAAAATAACAACATCTGAGCAACATTTTTCACCATATATAAATTTGAGCAATTTTCTGTCTTAAATCTAACTTATAATTACCTTATAATTAACCTTCGTAGACACTTCATGTTGAAATAAACTCAAGCACATGTTCAAGTTTCTTTGGTTCATTTTAAAATATCCTAACACAAATAATTTACATTTATAATCCAAATAGTTTAATTTTATCTTTAATATGACTATACATGTCATAAGCCGGTCAAATAATATAAGATTCCAGATCATAGGCGATTTTTCTAAGTTTCCAGCCTATTTAACCTCTTTCAAGTCGTATAAGATCTGATCTTTTCTGAGTGTAATTTTCCTAATACAACACAACATTTATTCCTATATAATCACACTCTCAAATTCTACAATTGGCTAAGACATCTAACAAAGAATCAACCTCTTTATTTGAGTCTTCACAATCCCTTTGACATCGATAACTTGGTAATCCAATGTTATTCGAACACTCCACAAAAATTGCTGTGTCAATTCTACTGCAATAACTTGGTAATCCAATGTTTTGCTGATCGTGCCAATCGAGCCAATCGTGCCCCACACGTTGATTGCGCCAATCCTACTTGGTAATCCAGTTTTGCAGAACAAGCCCCACGTTTTAGGGTCGCCAATCCTACTGTACCCGATATCCGGATAGTAGGCTGTCAGATATCCGCCCCCTCAATCGGATTGCCAATAATCAAACGCACCGGCACAGCTACATCAATGAAAATGGCACTGACAGATACTATCGAGATTAGAGCACAATAGTTTATTTCACATAAAGAATGATTTTAACAAAAATAAACACGCAAAACAATTGATATATGTGTCTCATCCCAAATCCCGTTTCCATCCCCAGTGCATTATTATTTTACGTTGCTATGAGCTTGAGAAAGCTGAAACATTATATGTAGAGAATACAAGTCCTACAGGAGGACATGGTTATGTGGTCGATGGCTTCTGATTGCCACGTTGATTTTGTTGTTTATTTTTGTTAAAATCATTCTTTATGTGAAATAAACTATTGTGCTCTAATCTCGATAGTATCTGTCAGTGCCATTTTCATTGATGTAGCTGTGCCGGTGCGTTTGATTATTGGCAATCCGATTGAGGGGGCGGATATCTGACAGCCTACTATCCGGATATCGGGTACAGTAGGATTTTTTTTTAAACTGCACAATAATTTATTTCACATAAAGAATGATTTTAACAAAAATAAACAACAAAATCAACGTGGCAATCAGAAGCCATCGACCACATAACCATGTCCTCCTGTAGGACTTGTATTCTCTACATATAATGTTTCAGCTTTCTCAAGCTCATAGCAACGTAAAATAATAATGCACTGGGGATGGAAACGGGATTTGGGATGAGACACATATATCAATTGTTTTGCGTGTTTATATACTTCACATTTTATTTATAGCCACAAGGCTATTATGGAACGTCCTTGGCCTCTGTAACACAGTTGTCCGGGCCAGCTGCAATGCACCTGTATCGTCAAAGTGGACTCCCGTTCGTTCAACCCTAGCATAAGCGTGTTACCTCAGAGCTTGGCTCTCCTTTTTCAAACACGTAAATGTTCACATCTCAACTGAAATATTATCACGCAAATGTCTTACATGCTTCATTCAAACACCAGTGGATTCCTCCAATAATCCCAAATCATGATTAATTGTTTAAACCACTTGCTTAACTTGCGTTGTTTAGAGTATAAAAAACTCTAAATGTTAATAACAAAAGTTCATTAATTATTTATAACAATAATAAATTGTTTATAACAATGTCAAATGACAATTGAAAATTTTATACACGCTTCTATTAATCACTATCATTTCAAATTATTATCAAAGATATTTACAAAATTATTTTACAATGTTATATTGTTTATATTATTTATACAAGAAATACATTAAACCACACGTTTCTCCGGTTGATAATTACTCAAATCGTGATGATATAATCGACCAATGAAGGTTAGTTATATTTAACTGTCAAATTCAGGTTTAATAAGGTTTAATAATAATTATTAATATTTGTGACTGTAACCTCCATTCAAAATCTTTATCTCAAATTATTTAACACTCTTGTTAATTTTAACAGTATCTTCATATGAATAATCTTTCAAAGAACAAGAACAATACATTCAGCGGGAAAATACTTCGCTCAAGATGCACAAAATTGCACAACAATTGGCCCAAAATTCATCATATATCTTCATATATATGGCATAAAAATCTTCCAAACTACACACAAAAATCCTCCACTTATAAATTCATCAACTTCATTAATTATTGTGGGAACCTGCTTCATTATTCAAGGGCATTACTCAACAGCGACTTTTACACGTCCACTGAACTAACGATTATACATCCATTGTTCCTCTTTAAAATTCTTATATTCATCAATTGTAATAATGACTGTTATTATTTAACCTTCGTGGGTTTCATTCATGAATCGATATGAAGTAAAAATTTGCCAATCACAAATAAATTTAATAGCAAATACGATTAGACACTCCTGCCTGGTCTATCAAAATTGAGATTAACATCTTCAAAGTAACGCAGTATAAAAATACTATCTTCAAACAAAGTTCATCTGAACTGCATGAATAGTCGAATAGAATACAATTAGACTGTGGAATGCAAACATTATTGTTCCAATCTAGAATTGAGAAAAACTCCTATCAAATGTTCATTACTATAGTGTATTCAATACATTGTAATTAACGTTCATATTTCATAAAATTGTCTATAATGCAATGATGAATGTCTATGTTGCAATCATGTTCATAAGACGACTAGTATTTCAAAGATCGTCGATATCGTAATAGATTTTAACGCTCTAAAATCATTTAATCATTCTTCTTTCTTGAGGATGACAGAAAATTGGTCAAAGTAATTTACTGAATAGAATTACTTTAATAAAATGACACGCTGTCTGAATTCAAATCTGCCATAGCAAATCGTTAACTTTACAGTCAAATCGTGACTACAAAAATATGCAAATTACTGAAAGAATCTAAATCATCAGTCTCAACTGATCCAAAATTATTAAGTATGCCAATGACATAATAATGTCTCAACAAATCGAAGAAAAAGGCATAAATCATTGAAGTGTACTGAGTACAGAAATATCAATCAAGAAAATGGGGCAAAAGATAGGACAGAAAATATGGGAAGAATGGTTGCTCAGATATCGCTACAAGACTCAAATAATACAAGAAACGTTCACGACTACCTTATCTGTTGATTGAAGATCTAGAGGAAAGTTTTCAAAGAAAACTGCTGTTGGTTCCATTTCACCAGCGTAAAGATGTGCTCCGTCCTCGAACCTGGAATCAGCGTCCTCGGAGAATCGAACTGCTTCCTCCTCCGAAATTGCACTGCTCCGTGGATACGAAAAACATCCTTCTGGCAAAACTCTTCTTTGTGCGCCGGGACAACCCTGGCCTCTCTTGAAAGTTCCCTGAAGTTCTTGCAGGAATTCGCCATGAAGTTTATTGTAGTTATTTCCGCAGAAATATTCATAGTTGTGGAGTATGAAAATATTTCCACTGTTATCTGGTATAATTCAGCGATGGATTCACGATGCATGAGTGTAGTTAGATGTTCACTACATGCTCGCTTTTGTAGAAAGACGATTAACGAAGTTCCATGCTGTTACTTTACTCCAACGATATATGTCCCAATTGCATTAAAGCCTTAGCCTTCCATCTCAACTACTGTTATAATAATTGAAAGCACTGCAAGATTATAATGTTCCATAGTCGAATGTATCGTTGTAATACCAAACGTATTCTCCAATATCACTGTTGCACTCCACGTGTCAGCCGTAGTGTATAATGTGGAATTTTAAAAGTGTTTCTCATGTGGCGAGAAAATCACTTTTGTTGGCAGCCTTAAAGTTCCAATATCTTTCGAAGTATAACTGTGAAATTGTTCAAATCTTGTACACACCTCAATGTTATACTGCCCAATAGAATTATAATAAAGGCTGAAGTTAGCGCTTGATATCTTGACTGGTGGAAACGTTAATGTGAGCGTTTCAACTTCACCTAGTTTCGAGCAGCGTAAAATGGAACTGCTCCGAGTTCGTTCGATGCGCCGGGCTTTAACCACGCTAAAGACAACTTACTTCACTGAATCACTTGAAAATAACTATATATCACCAGAAATATATATGCGATCTGACATATGAGATCTGAGAGCTCTTCTCTCCTGTGCACGACCTTTTATCAACTTCTTAAGGGGCGTATCCATCCCTTCCATAGCCTGTTGCTGCGTCATTGCTGGAAGTTTCAACTTTGGCTATACTTGACGGATTTTCAAATTTCAAAAACTCAAAATTAATTTCTTCAAAATCCCAAATCAATGCCATAACTGAAAATAGATTTCCACAAATCTGCATGCCAAAAGTAATCAAATATCTTAGTTTCAGCAATCTCCGTCTTCCTTCCAAACTATCGTTCATTGGTTCGAGTCTCTCCTCCAATAACGTAGCTTCTTCCTTAGCACAATACCTTGTTTCCTGCGACTGCGTCGTAAATCTCGGATCTTTCTCGAACAAAATCATGACGTCACCAAGAATCTCAGCTCAATCAGCCTACTTGTATGAAGTCTACGTCATCCGTGCCTACGTCATGAATATCCACGTCACAACTATGACATTCATAACTTTACTCATATTTGCCAATACAGCCATCGTGGTCTCAATATAATTCAATTTACGGGGGCAGTACCATCCCGGCATTTGCCCGAAGACGAAGTGGGAAACCACGGAAACCCACTTCGAGGATGGCTGAGGTGGGAATCGAACCCCCTCTACTCATTTGGACCACCCGAGGCTGAGTTGACCCCGTTCCAGTCCTCATACCACTTTTCAAATTTCGTGGCAGAGCCGGGAATCGAACCCACGACCTCCGGGGCGGCAGCTAATCATGCTGACCGCTACGCTACGGAGGCGACTGATTCAAGTCACTTCGAGTACAATACTCAAGAACACCATCGAGTAATATTTGCAACAGATATTATGAAATTATGTGGAACTACACAATAAATACTATTAATAATTATTATAATAATAATAAGAAGAATAAGAATAATGACATGAATAGTAAATCTGAAAATTTTAACGTTATCACTAGGAAGCAGCAGCACTTTGCAGAGCAGTTCAAACGCAATTTTTCCTTCTAGACTTCATCCGAGCGTAGCATCCAGTGGTTATACCCCGCTTAGACGTCCCGGTCGCGATCCCGAGTACCCCTGATCTGGATAATGTCCAATCGCGATCAACGACATTTGTCATTGGAACGTGTTTAGACGACCCATCGTGAAACAAGAGTGTAATCGAGTAAAACAGCATGACATCGCTAAGTTCTGCCAACTTTTGAATTCCAAGTGTTAAAGCAGAAATTAACAGTAGTTTGCTTCCTCCAGTTTTGAAGTATTTCAGTTGTTCTTTTTTACAGAATTCAACTTGCTAATATACGAGGGCAGATCGAAAAGTAACACACAATCATTTTTTTTTTCAAAAATTTTAATACGGTATGTAACAAAACCAAATAAATCACGAATGAACCTACATCTTTGACCTACCTTTCTTCATAGTCACCAATTTTCTCAACACATTTCTGCATTACTGGTACCAGTTTCAATATGCCCTGTTCGTAGAAGTCCATTTGGTTGGAGCATAGCCATCTGCGGACTGCTTATTTCATTTCCGCATCTGACGCAAAGTGTTGGCCGGCCAGGAATTTCTTCATGGGACCAAACAGATGAAAGTCCGACGGTGCCAGGTCTGGTGGATGCTGGAGCACCTCCCACCCAAACTGAGCGATTTTCTCACGAACAGGAGCAGAAACACGGGGGCGGGCATTGTCATGATGAAGTTTGACACCGTCAGCGTTAATTTTGTGGCGTTAGTTAAGAAAGGCACGACACAACTTGACTAATGTTTTAATGTAGGCTGCAGTATTCACTGTGGTCCCGTGCTCACGTCAGCAAAGTCTACTAATAACACACCACACATATCCCAGAACAGCGTCACAAGCACATTCCTAGCAGATTGGGTCACTTTGAATGTTGATCGTACTGAGAAACCAGCATGTTTCCACTCCATAGAGGCCTGCTTGGTTTCGGCCGTGTTGTGGTACGCCAACGACTCATCACCAGTGACGATTCCTGGAGACATTGCTATGGTCCATACAGTCATCCCCATACACGCCAGGCATGTCCCTGTGAATTTCACTCGGTTTATGCCATTCGGCCCACAAATATCGACCTACACTTCACTGCTCTACACAAGTTGACGACAGTAACATGCGCTCCATGTTTGTTTGGTAGTTCAGGCTTCTCTCGCTAGAACTGCACACGAAGACAAGATACCCTCTGTAGCGCAAACTTCAAACTAGATCATCGTGAAATTCAACATTTAGCTGCAATACCCGGGGAGAAAGAAATGATTGTGCGTTACTTTCCGATCTGTCCTCGTATATTCTTAACTTAATACAAATCCTGAGGAGGGGTGTAGGCGAGGCCTACTCTTGGTGTGGAAAAAGATATTTTAGAATATGTATGCACCGGTCTGGTATATTTATTTCATAAATACTTCTTCGTTCGTCCAGTCATTTGTTCCTATCGGAATCCCTTCTATGTCTATGACAATAGATTTATGTCTTTATAATTCAATCTTCAACGACCCTCCTTGACGCTAAGTATTTTTCCGTGTTTAAATACTGGTATGTTTGTTCTCCTTCCACCATTTCGTGTCTCAATCTTCATATATCTGATATCAGCCAACATAAATTCAACCATCATGGCCAACATTACATACTTCTCGCTTTCAAAGTTCAAACAATCCAAAATGGCCATCATTTGCACTGATTTCCATTGCCTACTTTACTCACACAGCAGAGGGATAAAACACACCAACAAACGCGAGCACACAGGTTGTGGGAACAAGATCGGTCTGATCCTGTTGGAGGGAAAGTTAATCGAGATAATATAATCCTGTTGCGTTTAGACGTCCCAACTAATTCTGGATTGGGGACTCATCGGGATCGCAACCGGGACGTCTAATCGGGGTATTATAGAATTCTTAGTCCGTCTACTAAATTCGAATAGGGCAGTAGACGGCTGGGATTGTCATTGGATTAAATAGTAATAATGTTACCTATTGGTTTTACCTTCCTTTCAACAACTGTGGCTTTTAGAGACGCCGGGATGCCGGAATTTTGCCCCAAGGGGGATATTTAACTTGCCAGTGAATCTACTGGCATGGCTCGCTCGCATTTGCGCACTCTCAAATGGCAACTGGCTGCGCCAGAATTTGATCCTGCAACCTTGGGAACAGCAGGCAAGAACGTTACTACTGAGCCACGCAGCCAGCCCATTGGACTAAAATTAAGCACGGTGGCATAGGAGTTAAGATTTCATTCTTAATCATTATTCGTTAAATGTATGATAAATTACCTCTCGGGAAAGAAATCCTGGATACGCGCCTAATTCATGTAATGCCTGGCACAATGACAACAAAGCACACATATTACATAAACTGTAGGACTTCTGGGAAGAGCCTTTACACGAGATACATCTTGTTTACTTGTGTGCATTCCGCGGCTGTTTGACGTTCCTAACTTTTAACTGATGGTGAGCACACTTGATGCTTTCATTCGTCGCAGCCCATGGTACAGTCCTGGGCTCACGTAAATTCGACACCCTTAAGGTCACTGATTAACCTATACATTTCGCTATCATTTGTCTAATCAACATTGTGACGAAATAACATTGATCAGGGCACTTCATTACCAAAGCAAGACAATTGAGCAAAAGGTGTCTGAGCATTGTATCAGAGGCAATGTTATCACGTTATCACTGATGAAAATTGCATTCAAACTGACATTTCAAATTTTATTGGTGAGAAATTGCGACGATTCCTTCACTGTTTTCAACCACAAAATGATGGTATGGATTAAAATTACAATAAGACAGTCTGTTGTGGAAATATTTATCACACACACACACACACCTAACTGCACGGGGCTGATGAACAAAAGTCCCTAAAATGAATTGTTAAGAAGAACAACAACGAAATAACATGTATTCAATCAACGATCTTTTTTCAATATTTTGTCTTCGACAAGTTTTAATCGATTATAACTATAGGCTATATCATTGTTGCTGTATTTTGTAATATTTCCTCAATTGCTTGATTTCCCTAGTCATTTTTATACCTACCCCGTGGCGTAGCAATGCTCATTAAATCGTGCACCACGATCAAGTCCAGAGATCCAAGATGCGAATTCCAGCACTAACAGTGACTATCTTGAGTGAGGGTTTTCGCCGGGTTTTCCCACATTCTCTCTAGGCAAATGCCGGGATTGTACCTTACTTCAAGCCCCAAGGATCCTACCTCATCCCTGTCCCTAATACAATTACACACATTACTACAGTCAACACCGAAATACAGGTTATCATAGGCTCAACACACACACAACTACACGGAGCTGATGGCCAAGATGTCCCAAGCCCCTTCAAGGAATTAATAACAACTCTTGTTACCTAAAATACTTGCTCCTCAGATCCCAACATGTTTATTTTACGATGGAGCAGCACATCAACGTATTTCCTGCAAGGTGAGCAGAGGAGTGAAAATATTAATATTAATAATAATGATAATAATAATAATAATAATAATAATAATAATAATAATAATAATAATAATAATAATAATAAACACAAAATTAATATGGCACCCACGAAAATTTCAAATATTTAAAATGATATTTCTGTCGATTTAATCATCTGACAGCGGCGAAATTTAACAGAGCGAATCTTTATTCAGAGCTTAGTATATACAGTAGGTATATAATGTTGATCAATTGTTTTCAAAAATTTAAGATGGCGTCAGTTCGAAATTTTATAAACATATTTTTATTTCTCGTGACCTTTTTAAGTGATTGAAGACATCTTCGTGTAATGAACCATTATATTTATCGTTATATATTGCCACTGAATTCTGTAGCTCACTTTTCGTAAGCTATAGAAGACGTGCATTTGATTTTCCTTAAAATGAACTCCTGTGACTCGTTACAGAAAGATGTCATATCACGGGAGGAGTCATAATGTCTGATATTGAAAGTTTTATACTCTAGCACGTAATGTTTCATTTTACTGTTGGTGGTGGAGATTGTTTAAAGGTGTGGCACACCTGTTTTAGGTTTCGTAAATTATAGGTTAAACGCATGCCTTATTTCTGAAAGGTAATATATTTTACTAATGTTGTATTGAACCGGTATCTCTGTAGTTTGATGAACCAGTACCATGGGCTAAATATCTGCTACATAATTCCATAGTGTTGTATTAATTTATTTTATATTAGCTTCATCTTGTAACTTGGGGACATATTTTCCAGTGTTGGAGATGTCTTGATGTGAGTTATTTTGTGTAACAATGATAGCTTTAATTTAAGACAGCGCAAGTACTAGTACCATAGTAAGACCTAATAATAATAATAATAATAATAATAATAATAATTTACGTTCTTTTTAACTATTGTGGCTATAAGAGACGCCGAGGTGCCGTAAATTCGCCCCGAAAGAGATATTTAACGTCCTAGTAAATCTACTGACACGGCTCCCTCACATTTTTTAGCGTATGGCTTTTAGTGCCGGGAGTGTCCGAGGACATGTTCGGCTCGCCAGTTTTGTAGCTGCTTCGAGACGGACACCCAATGGGTGAGCTACAAGTACCGTTGGGGAGGAAAGTTGGAAGGGAAGGGCGAGGAGTTGGAAGGTAGCGGCTGTGGCCTATAGTTAGGGACCAACCCCGGCATTTGCCTGGAAGGAAGATGGGAAACCACAGAAGACCATCTTCAAGGTTGCCGGCGGGGGGATTCGAACCTCCTCGCCTCCCGGATGTGAGCGACTGCCATTAGTCATGCCGTAACGACCACGGCTAACTCACCCGGTGTCCCTCACATTTAAACACCCTCAAATGTTAGCTGACTGTGCCAGGATACGATCCCGCTATCTTAGACGCAGCAGGCGAGAACGTTATCACTGAGCCACGCAGCCAGCCATAGTAAAAGCATTTTGCTACCTTAAGATAATATTGCTTATGTTTATTGTCTGGAACGGCTACAACGTTTGAGTTTTGAGTTTGATGTTATTGCTCTATACGTAATCTCCACGTAGGTACAGTATGTACCAAAAGGTATTAAGTCCATCACATGGAGAATCTATTTAATAGGTGGGAGGGTTTTTAAAAGGAAAATACCAGTGGAATATATGAGAATAGTCTATTTAGTTCGACTGGCTGCGTGACTCAGCGGTAACGTTCTCACCTGCTGTGCTCAAGGTTGCAAAATCGAATCCTGGCGTAGCCAGTTAGCATTTGAGGGCACGCATGTGCAAGGGAGCCGTATCAGTCGATTCACTGGCACGTTAAAGATCCCCCTCGGGACAATATTCTGGCACCCCGGCCTCTCTAAATGCCGCAGTATTTAACAGGAACGTAAAACCAATAACATTAGTATTATTATAATCATCTATTTAGTCCTTCAGAGAACTACATGTTTTTGCTATGTCACTGTTGCAGGAAATGGCTGTTATGGTCATCAGATACAATATTCCCCCCTCATCCCTTTACCCTATGCAATTTGGAGAGGGGTGTGGTGGTGCGCGGTCAAGCTGTTGGCCTCTCACCAAGGTGGACCGGGTTCGATTCCCGGTCAATGCTTTTGAGATTTTCGAAGTGAAATTCCATGACCTGTGGTTCGGATTCCACGTAAAAAGGAGGTCCCGTGGCTCATGATCGCATGATTAACGGTCACGTAAAACTAAAAGCTTCCTTTTCAATGAGGAGATAAAATTGTCTTTGCAGAAACGTACTTTTTCTTGCAAACGGAGCCTACTACTGTCGACCAAAATATTATGTGTACTCGAGTTTGAAGGTTGTTTGTGAAGTAACCAATAGACCTAGATCAAATCCAATAACATCATCATTTTCGTCGTTCTATTGTACGTTAGTTCATGTACGTGTGGAATTTTTAATTTATATTTTAATATTTTTTATCGCAGTTGGAACACAAAATGTGCCCGTTTTTAAGCGTGTTTCAACCATGCGTCACATTTAAGAATTATTATCTCACAAACCCGTCATCAGATCGAATCCAAATTTTAACACTATATACACTGGAATGTTGTATAACTGGTTTATTAATTTCAAGATTTTGTGTGTCCAAGAAACAAAGTTGTTATCATTTTTGTAAGGTAACTTTTTCTTGGCTCGGGATGGTTGGAAAATGTAGTTCTTGGTTGCGTTGTAATCCTTATACATCAAAAAGGTATGCTGTATGATTGTGAAATACGTAAATTAATTCACTTATTTTATATCGGTTTGTATTTGTACGGGGATTAAGACACGGTTCACCAGCTAGCCGCTCCGGGAAATGCTGTACAGCGTTGCTTATATGGAGCCCATCACTTCCGAGCGAGGCGCGCCATGACGCGTGATGGAGCCCATCATGGCAACGTTGTACAGCTTTCACCGGAGCGGCTGACTGGTGAACCATGTCTTAATTCCCCGTACAAATACAAACCGATATAAAATAAGTGAATTAATTTACGTATTTCACAGTCATACAGCATAACCTTTTGATGTATAAGGATTACAACTCAATCAAGAACTACATTTTCCAATGACCCCGAGCCGAGAAAAAGTTACCTTACAAAAATGATAACAACTTTCGTTCTTGAACACACAAAATTTTGAAATTAATAAACCAGTTATACAACATTCCAATGTTTATTGTGTTAAAATTTGGATTCGATCTGATGACGGGTTTGTGAGATAATAATTCTTAAATGTGACGCATGGTTGAAACATGCTTAAAAACGGGCACCTTTTGTGTTTCAACTGCGATAAAAAAATATTAAAATATAAATTAAAATTTCCAAACCTACATGAACTAACGTAAAATAGGACGACGTAAATGATGATGTTATTGGATTTTAAGTAAGTCTATTGGTTACTTCACAAACAACCTTCAAACTCGAGTGCACATAATATTTTGGTCGACAGTAGCTACAGGGTATTTAGTAAGGAAATTTGTCGCAATATTTATTCATTCGACGTAAAATGACTGAGTTTTACAGTACATTGTATTCGTCCCTGTGGCAAGATATACAAAACATCTAGTCATATACAGAAATTTCAATTCTCTTCTTAAAATGATATAAAACTGACCTTGTAATGCAGTGTTTGAATTACAGGCCGAGTATACAGTGTTGGTCAAAACAATAAGGACACTTCCCATAAACTGGAAAATTTGTAAGAATTTCAAAGAAATCTATCACTCTCTCACTCATCCTCACATTTTCCCTCAATATTGTTACACTACATATTTGATAGGTCTTTATGAGGTTTATTGATATGCCAAGTTTCAAATGTGTATGTGTCCCCGTTTTCTTTTAGGATGGGGCTTCCGTGCATAAGAGTGTTAATTTTTGTGCCATACTTTTAAAAAAATTGCCAATAACTTTCGCATTTTTCAACCAAAATTCATGTGTTTTTACTGAAAGGCTGCTCATTCTCTGTAGAGTATATTATTAACTAATAAAATAGCGCATTATTACATCGAGGACAACAGGCAAAAATTACTTTGTGGGTGGTGTCCTTATTGTTTTAACCAGCACTTTATAACGGAATGCAGCCAAAAGAAATTAGTAACACCTATTGGCGTCTAATTGGCAGGTGAAAATCTAAAATAAGTAGGAGACTTCTGCTACTTACGTAGCGAATGATGAAAGATGCAAAGAGGATATAAAAAAGTATGTTGGCTCAAGCATTGAAAGCATTTGTAAAGAAAATAAATTTGTTGACATGAAATATACCGTTTTGGTATTAGGAAGTCATTTTTGAAAGCCTTTGTCTGGAGCGTGGCACTCTATGGAAGAGAAACGTGAACTGTTTGTGCAGCAGGAAAGAGAGGCGAATAGAGGCATTTGAAAGGCAAATGTTAAGGACACCACGTACTCTTGCATGATGAAAAAATCATTTTAATTTTATTTTGGCGCCATAAAATTCTTCATTCTTTTCTGAATCCAAATATACATAGTTTATTGGGGTTCTGATGTCTACAACTACCTTAAATTCGTTTTTTAAAATTAGCGTCCCATGCTCTGAATAACACACTTTTAACTTTGCCAGCTGTTTTCCGTTAATACTCATTTTTCATGTTTAGGTACCAATAACTAGGAAACCATTTAAGATAGAGGGCTATTTTTTTACATCAACTTGCCTAATGGAGTACTTGAATATTAACCTATTTTCACTTCCAAAACATAGTAGGCATGGATTGGGAAGAGAAAAATTGATACATATTTATGAATACATTTAAAAAGAAAGAGTTAGGATTTTTTTCTTGCATTCTGTCCCAATAATAATGAAACAAATTGGGTACTCATCTGCCTTGATCCATTCCAAGTATGTGAACAAAATTTGAGAATATTTGATTGAAAAACAACTGAGAAATGTGTACCTGAAGCAACTTATACAACATTTTTTTGAAAATGTATCTGTCCAAATTTGTATTCATTTCACACATCCTATAAAAGCAAAGTAGCACTACATGGTAAAAAAAAAAAGCTCAGAATATACAGCTTCTTATATGTGACAAGATTCATAGCAGTACCTTTAGCATAAACCCAGAAAATACTTGATAAAGTGATGCCACAAAAATAGCCTTTTTCATCGTGTAAGAGTACGTGGTGACCTTAAAGGAGAATGATGAAGATCAAATGGGTATATAGAGAAACACATGAATAGGTATTAAGGCGAGTGGGAGAGCAGAGATGTTTATGGCGACTGCTAATGAAGAGAAGAGATAGAGTTGTAGGACACATACTTAAGACACTCAGGAATAGTAAACTTAGTTATAGAAGGAAGTGTCAAGGAAAAGAACTGTAGGGGTAGGCCAAGGTTAGAATATGTTAAACAAGTTGCCTCGGATATAAGGTGTGGTAGCTATATAGAGATGAAACGATTATCTCAGGACAGGGAGGCATGGAGGCTGCATCGACCTAGTCTAAAGATTGCGGACTCAAAATACATATAATTTTAAGTAAATATAATCAAACCTTTCAGTGCGTACTTAGTCAATTTGCCAATTTAAGAGCATATTTTAGAGGTACTGGTATACTGCGTCCTGGAAGTGGTTTTCCGTGGTTTCAAACTTCTTCGCCAGGCAAACGACGGGATGCTTACTAACTTAAGGTCACGGCTGCCTTCTTCCCAATCCTCACCTGAATTACAAAGCTGGGTACGATTCTAATCTCAGCCGTCCTGGAAGTGATTTTCCGTGGTTTCAAACTTCTTCGCCAGGCAAACGACGGGATGCTTACTAACATTAACGTTAACTGAGATGTGTTGTTCCCAGCTCTCTCATGGGCCATTCGACATGAAATTGACCACCTCGTGGTGTAGTGATAATCGTTGACAAGTGTCACCCCGGAGGTCCTGGTTCAAATTCCGGCTCTACCAACAAATTCAGTTCCGGTCTAAGGGTAAGAATAGAGTACACTGAGCCTCGTCTGGCAAAACCGAGAAAAGCTGGGTACGATTCTAATCTCAGCCGTCCTGGAAGTGGTTTTCCGTGGTTTCAAACTTCTTCGCCAGGCAAACGACGGGATGCTTACTAACTTAAGGTCACGGCTGCCTTCTTCCCAATCCTCACCTGAATTACAAATACTCACACTAATACCATGACGAATAGAAGGACCTTCTATTCGTCATGCTAATACAGCAATCACAATAATACAGGTATCAGACAATAGTTCCACGCACAACCAAGTATATCCAAGTAAATGACCGTGATGTCCAAGAGCCTCAAATGAAATAACTACAACCACGTGAAATATGACCGCCGGAAGTTGTTTATTTTCGTTACGCGTCCCAATGGATATTAAATTGAAATGGAAGTCATTTATATTGCTTGTAGGTTCACTAGTCATACTTTACGATAGCATAGGCTACATTTCCTCTTCGGCAGACCGTGTCATGCAGTTTATATTCCATGACCAAGAATGCACAAAGGCCATAACAATGCATATTGTTCAAGCCCAGTTTGTGTGAGACGGGGAGCGCGCAGAGCGTGAATAATACCAAATACAGTAACCGAGTGGTTCCCAACCTTTCTTTTCCTCCCGTACCCCTTTATAAATACTGTATTTTTCTAAAATGGTACCCCCTAAAAAGTAGTCTAAACTTTTAAAACGTTTAATTTTTACGGGCAATATGAACATAACTTAATAAAAATAAATTTAAAGAAAAACATAACTTCGAACTATTTATAACTTGTTTTCTAGAATACAGTATAACTAATATTCTTAATTTATTATGTATTTGCTGTTAGTATGCAATTCATTTCAATAAAATGCTAAATATAATCTTCAATTTTATTTTATTTACTTGTGCAAATGAAGATGTAGGCCTACCTAACATATAGCTGAGGAAAATACAGTATACAATTACAGAAGCACCTACATAAGATTTTTTACATTTTGATTTTATTGAAAACCAATTAATTCTAGCAGTAGTTTGGCAAAAATAGACAAATCAAGACAATAGCAGTGCAGCGGTGAAAACTACTGTGGTTGGGGTAGGGTTGGGTGTCGAGGGACTTGCGTGAATAAGACGGAACTGCGCGCCAGTACATTGCGACTGACACGTACGATGGAAACATGGCGCCCGCCATTACCGTTTATTTTTGGTGTCCCCTTAACCGGTACGTTGCGTACCATCAAGGAGTATGCATACCCCAGGTTGGGAACCGCTGCAGTAACCTGTGGAGTATGTAAACTCAAATCAATACTTTTCCTATTATCTAATCTAGTAGAATAGCCTCGTGAGAACAATTGAGTATCTGTCTGACAGTGAGGCTGTGCCCCACTTACGGAGACCAATATCAACAGCCGAGGGGACCCGACGCGCTGACCACGAGTCACTCCAAAATCTCTGGGCTGTATGACTGGGCCCTTCATGGGCCGTGATGCCACAGGGTTTGGTTTTGTTTTAATCTAGTAGAGCTGTTGTTGTTTTATTTAGGGGCTTTGCGACGTCATGGTCTTCCCGTGGCGTAGCCGTGCTCGTTATATCGTGCACCATGACCGCGAGGGCAGCTGCGGTAAGTCCGGAGATCGCAGGTTTGAATCACAGCGCTGACAGCGGCTACACTGTGTGGTTTTTGGCTGAGTTTTTCCACACTCCCTCAAGACAAATGCCTGGATAGTACCTTACTTCAAGTCCCGGGGTACCTACCCCATTCCTGTGCCAAATACAGTAACACATCAGATAAGTTCAACACACACCCAACTACGTGGGGCTGATGACCAAGATGTGCCAAGCCCCTCAAATGAACTAACAACAGCAACAGTGTGTTCCGTAACCTCGCAGAGCGGCCGTAGAAACCAGTCAGATATATTTTAGTTTTACTTATATTATGCGTCCAATGATGTAGGCTACATAGGCAGCGTAGTCATGCATATTATGGGGAATACAACTATAGTAAATTTTAGAATCACATTTTCTCAGAAATGGTGAATCTTAAGGGAAAAAGTGTAAGGACAATGTTTGTAGATAATTGCATGATCTACAATTTTCGTCGGATCTATTTTTATCATAAAACTAACCGTTTCGCTAAACAATAAAAAACCATTTTCGCGAACTTTGACCTTGCATAACATTTTTTGCACGCATGGGATTGATGGGGACTTTTCACAATTTCATTATAATGGTATCCCTAACGTTCATGTAAAAATTCATCTTCTTGGGAATTTATGCAAGGGTACCCTTATTTTTCGGGCTAACTTGACCGGGCTAATAGGCAATGCTACGAGCGAAGGACGGAACGCGAGTTATACGCCTCGTCCTTTACATACTAAGCGATATGCCGGTGACAGTCGGCAACGCAACGGAATCTCGTTGCTCGGTTACTATCAATCTAAATTCTGAAATAGATATCGCAATTTGAGACTGATGTATCCATTGCCCGAATGAAGATTTTGTTTGCAATGACATACTCAAGGAAGTTTCCCACTCAAACAAGACCTCACTTGACCTAACCAATAACCAAACTGACTCTCTACACATTGATGATTTGTTGTTGATCCAATTAAAGGCTAGCGACATCATGGTCATTTAGCCCCGTGTAATTGGGTGTGTATGGGGGTAGTAATACTAGTACAGTAGTACTTGTAGTAAGGTAGCACATATTAAAGTAACCATCTCTTCTCAGATGTGTCTCACGAGGCTGAGTGTACCCCGTTCTGGCCCTCAGACTAGAGGGTCGAGCACAACTTTTGGGACCGGAGTCTCAACACGTACCCTGAGACCACAGAAGGCAGCACATATTAAAGACACACAATTGAAAATATCTTGAAAAACAGCAGAGAAAAGTCGCTGAGGACACTCAGATGATACTCCCAGTATATGGAAGTAATAAAACTAGATGTTTATAGGCCAACAGTATTCTGTATGGAAGTTGCAATAGCGCCAATTGCTTTGAAGCTGTATACTTTACATTGCAGAACAACTTCTCGTTTTATTACACTATAGTGCACTAAAACCATGAATATGCCTCAAGACGATAGCATAACGACAAATGACAAATGGGTTACTTCACTTTCAAAGTGGAGAAACGTTAAAATGTTGCAAAACAATAAAGCAACCGCCACATTTCATTGTATAGTAATGCTATTTTTCAATTTATGTACGTCTCATTAATGCATCACTCTCCGAATAGTAAATCTTTTCTTCCATTACTCTTTAATGTTAGCCACAAAATAGCATTGCATTTGATCCCTATCTCTACACCTGTCTCCTCAACTTGACTTATGGTGAAAGCAAGCCACATTTGCGCAGAGGAATCCTGTTGAGAAATACGAATAAATGCTGTTGACTGACTACGGACATTAACGAACGTCCTCTGCACTTTGTTGCGTGGTCTTGCAAATAAATTTTGGTTGAAATGTAATTAATATTTTATGTTACGATAAAAGTAAAATATTTTACTGCTGGCACCGTTGGTGTTGAGTGATGATGGAATGAGACTGCTCGACCTAACGTTTTAATCCTATTCAAAATTCAAGGAGAACTGCACCCAGATTAATCCTACTCCCCACTTGATTTAGAACACTTACATTAAGTTTATTTATTTAGGCATATTCAAAAATATGTGGGCTGAAAATGAAGAATGCCGTTTGTTTGTAGCCCTAAGGAATTCTAAGGAAATTCTAAGGAAAACTCAAGTATTCCTCTATCTTCAAATATCTCCGATGTGAGGGTCTGTTTTGAAGTTTGATCAAGGGTTGTTGGCTCATGTGTACAATATCTCCCAACAACGAATGTACCAGATTCCATTTCAGTCTTTTGGGGATTCCCATCCTTACATTTCATCAACATACAAACACAATCTTAACTGTTTCCTGTTGTTTCCTATGAAACAAAGGGCACCACTGATATCTCTTCAATTCCTGCCCCTTGGTTTTCCTTCCTCCAACAAAATCCTCGTTCAAGTTCCTTAGAGAAACACCTGCTCCTCACTTCCCAGGATTTCATTCAGATGCTGATTTATCAATTGCTCTCTCCCTTTTTGAATTTCTTTGGTACTGCCAACTCTAATCCATTTTCTTCGCTCGATTTGCTCCTGATTTCATTATGATAATCTCTTACTGCAATGCTTAATTAGATATTACTTATTTACACCTGATGTAATAAGTTTCTAACTAAACTGACAAGTGAGTGAAAATGTTGCCTGCTGGTGCATCTGCCACTCTCTAATTCTCGCACACTTTGAAGACTTCTCTTGTGAGCTTGGATTCACCCAAACATGCCAAGAAATTCAATATTTCAAGGAATAGGACAAGACCTCGCAGGACGTTGAGTACGGATAGGATTTAGATTATTATTCCAGATATGCCCTGCAAGTAGTTATTCAGTTTTTGAAGTCATAAGGCAAGAGGTATTCCAGGCAGTTGCACACGTTCCCATCTAAATCGCAGGAAGGTTATTTCCTCCCCAAATCAGTGGAGACACGAGCAACCCAGCCATAACCTCACGGATAACGCTAGCATGCACATGTGAGTTTGCACATCATGGCCATCCATGGCATAAGGTATGAGTGAAGCCGAAATACAGTATATCATCGCATGGGGAATTTGTTGACAGGTCCAGTTATATGCCTCTCCTCAACTGGATATAGCTCTATACAGCATACAGAGTATTTTAAAAGAGTGTCCCATATTTTAGGAGCCGACAGTTTAGATCAGAATAAGAATGCCTATTTTCTGTGATCCGAGCACTTGCTTATATGAGACGCAGACATTACATCCCTGGCATGGAACACTGATACGACGTCGTAAGGAATAATGAATATAAAAGTCTGGTTGTGATAATGATCTGAGCCGTTGCAGTGGTGCTCCATCAGTTATGTGTTCCTAGTTGTGTCTGTACGTTACTCTGAAATCCGGGTACGTACCGTGGTGTCTTACTTACTATGAAGGGCAGAGAGATACATTGCAATGAATGGGCACCACACTGCACAAGTGTTCAGATCGCAGAAAGTAGGCGCTGTTGGACCCATGTTTATCAGACATTGTATTCTTATCTTGATCCATACTGTCACCTCCCAAAATATGGGACACATTTTAAACACGCTGTATAGGCTTGCAACTCCTTATATGCGAGGGTCCTGGTCGCGGGACAAGGCTACTTGTGATCACACTACACCTGTTAGCTTATTTATTGCCCAAGACTTTGAGTACGCTTACAACTTGGATTCATATTTATGATATAGTTATCATTTATTGATTGTGAGCATAATTCAACACCAACATCAACCTAATATAAATTGTTTATTGTACGCATGGGATCGATTCACAACTCTTTCAGGGATTCTAGAACCTGAATTGACGACTAGAACGGGGTGCGCTCAGCCTCGTGAGGATGTATAGCTGTCTGATTCGAGAGACAGTGTATTATCAATTATGCAAATGTTGATTCCTAAAAATGAGTATATTTTAGTCACGTTCTATGAACAGGCAACTGAGAAAATTGATGAAATGTGCCACTATGACGGACTAAGAATTCTGGTACATACTTCTTAGAATATTGTATGTCTACTCCTAATTATTCCCAGTTCCAATGAGATCGGGGATGAGATGCGTTGAAATTCTATTGACGGATGGTTTTTACGGCCGGATGCCCTTCCTGACACCAACCTCATGAGAGGAGTAAATGAGAGATGAAATGAATGGAGATGAATGATACTGGGCAAGGATGTGGAAGGAAGTGGCCGTGGCCTGTCAGAAGGTACCGTCCCAGCATTTAATTGGAGTTGAAAATGGGAAACCACGGAAAACCATTTCAAGGACGGCCGACGGTGGTGCTCAAACCCACGTCTACCGAGTCCGCAGAGGGCTTGCCCTTATGGCCTAGTGCTGCTCTTTAGCGAGTATAGCTACTTTTTAGAATAGTATTACTTGTATTTTATTACCAACAGTGGTAGCTACGCTCGCTTAAGTGCAGCGCTAGACCATGAGGGTCAAGCTCTATGCGAACTCGGTAGACGTGGGTTTGAGCCCCACCGTCGGCCTTCCTTGAAATGGTTTTCCGTGGTTTCCCATTTTCAACTCCACGCAAATGCTGGGACGAAACCTTCAGACAGGCCACTGCCGCTTCCTTCCACATCCTTGCCCAGTTTCATTCATTTCATCTCTCATTAACTCCTCTCATGAGGTTGGCGTCAGGAAGGGATTCCAGCCGTAAAAACCATCCGCCACATAGAATTTCATCGCATCTCATCCTCCGCCCCGTTGGAAACGGGAATAATAAGGGGTAGACATACATTATGTACTTGTATTTTAGTGCCTCACCATGTTACTTCGAACACGTGACATCAACGGAATATGGAAAAGGAAAGCGACAGATTAGAAACACAACAATGATGCATGTGAGACAAATAGTCTACTGTATAAGGGTAAAGGAGATGGTATCCTGAACAATAAAACTAGGATAGCCTTTCTGAATCAATTAGGATAAGAGAGAATAAGATTATCATATTGGAAACCAGTTTTTAATGTTTCTTTAGTAATTGAAATTAATGCTTTTCAGTCGGTCAACAAGATTGTGCTCAATTATAATGGGTGTTTCCCTAAACCTGACAACAAATTACATGATATTAATAAATAAATTCACTTGGATGACCAGTTTCAATCGTCAAATGATCATTATCAGATCCTTTATACTTATTGTTAGAGTGCCATATCCCCTCTAGGGACGTAGGCGACCTGAATTAGAGCCCTTGACTTGGTCTAGGGTTCACTAACCAGGCATCCCGAGTCGGAGTTTACGTGTGGTAGGCTGGCCAGTTCCTTTCCACTCGTCCTCCTGCCATAGCAACCGGCAGGTTTTCCCATTTTGCATCACGAGGCTGGGAGACCCCGTACCAGACCATACCAAGACTTTTAAATTCTTGGCAGAGCCGGGAATCGATCCCGGTACCTCGGAGGTGACAGCCAACAATTCTAGCCACTGCGCCATGAGGTGGTCACTTTACACTTAGGTTGTTAAATCTGTGTCTAAAAGTATGGGTGAGATGGTATTTACAATATAAACGGCACACTTATTTAGTTACAATAGTTATTATAAACTTGCGTAAATTGTCAACATTTGTTAGTTATATGTGGTTTATTGTTAAGATATTGTTAGTGGTTGTTGACCTTCAAGTTGACTTGTTTAGTGCGATATCTGTGATTGTTAGTGAATGGTCAGGTTGGAATTGAATATGAACTTAGCTTATTTTTTGAGCGATGTGGGTTCCATTCTCGTGCAACTGCGGAACACTGCAAACACTTCCTCGGGTCTTCCACATTTGCTCGAGAACGGACTTTGCCTAGACCCTAGAGTGAGTGTAGAAACCCCTGCTATCAACGCTGGGAATTGAACCTCTGATCTCTCGACTTCCTGCAGCTCCTCATCATGGCCATGGTGAGTGATTTAACGCACGCGGCACTGTCGTGGCCAACACCTGTTGGCAACAGAGTCCCGCCCCTTCCTGGCATACACTGCCACCTTACGAAGCAAACACTTGGATGGGTCAGTTTCTTTGCACTCACTAATGGATTTGGGAGGGAGGCGGAGTGTATGGTTATAATGAAGTGAAAGTCACTTACTCAGTCACTTCTGAGACCGAATTCAGTACCGGTATTCAAATAGATTCACTGCAGCATCAGGGTAACATGTGGATCCAGAGAAGTGCCCGCCCCGTGGTGGACTTCCTTCCATAAAATAATACGATGGAATGAACAAAACCAACACCCTAGCGTTTTATACATATAATTTTGGAAATTAAATGTATTTCTACTTAGTATAAAACTAAGTCCCAGATTCTTGGATGTTACGGGTAATCTCGACGACCACTGGATGGATTCTGATGTGGTTTTCACCATTCTATAAATGATAACTCGAGGAAGGTTTCTGTAGAAAATAATTTATTTTTGATCAAAGGAAGCCAAGCAGTAACGATTTATGTGAAAGAGTTGAAAAAGGAACCTGGCGTCCGTGCACTTTTTAGGCTTACGCTGGGCAAACCGTTCAAAATATCTATAGACTGCACCCTTCAATAAAGCATTGTTTTCTCAAGATTCATCTACGGGGTCGTGTTCAGTCCTGACTGCTTTTCACAGCAAAGTTCGCAAAAACAATATGCTCTAATGAATAGAAAGGTCCATAACAGAGGCTATACAAGAAATAAAATGAATAACAAGTAGAATAAAAGATATTTAATGACTGAAAATTATGTGCATAATAAAAATAATAATAATAATAAACAGAAGTCCCCCCTGACTTTCACTCCCAAGAAATAAATATATTACTGAGCGGTAAGCACTCGCTCCACACAACAAAACAATGTGAATACAGCTTCACACAAAATGATTAATCATAACATAAAATTGAGCGGTAAGAACTCGCTCGTCACAACATATGGATGCAAGTCCATTTTTTCTGGTCAAGAAGTTATATAATGCGTGGTGTACTGCTCTTTTAATAAGGAAATGAGTACTGATGCGAGTCCGTTTACAATTGAAACAGTCATATTGCTCACGGAGTTGCATCTTTTAAATCACACTACGGCTATGGGACCCACCCTTAAATAACACACTATAATTACTACTGATACATGCAAGATCTAATAATACAAACAGATGAAGAACCTCCCTGAGATTCTAGCCAGTGCCAAGGCACTCAAACGTAAAGAGGATGCCGAAAATAGGCCAAAAAGCTCGCATCACAAATTGGGAACACAGCCTCGCACATACTAATGCCACACGGGGTCATTGAACGCGTAAAATAAACACACAAGAAGGCAAGCAACAACAACAAAATACAAGCCTAACGGCTGAAAAATTATATTTACATTTTTATAAAACGCCAGACAATCAGATGTTTCGGGAGCTACCTTACAACTATGGACAACACCCTTTTAATCAATCAAATACTCTTTATAACCGATCAGGTTTTGTGAATTTTAAACAATGTCTTAAATTGAAATACAGGACCCTGGCCTGTTACTAATGACTACGTTGCGTTATCTGATTTGAGCGCAACCCTCCTGTATGAGTCATCGCTGCCTCTACTCACTCTCAGTCCTTCAAGCTTGGTGCTATTTATACATGAGACCACACTGATCCCGTTATCCACCTGGAAACGCAAACATATCTCACTCATCCACTTGGATGGCAAGAAAACACAATTATATACCACGAGTTCAGCCTCGCGAGGTTATGAACTGGGCCGATATGCAGCAAGCCGGAATAATCTCAATGATATATCCCCGCGAACACATCGTAAAATCACACATACCATAAAGCTTGGACTGACTCACTCATAAACATACCAACTGGGTCGGCTCAAAACAGATCAACCTATTTTGCGTCCATAGACACATTAAACAAAATAAACAACAAAAACTCGGGTGCAAAGTGCCATCCCGTACAGATCTGCTAGAAAAGCAACTATCAAAATAATCCTGATCCGTCATAAAATTCTGCTCACAAATAATCTTTACCCTCCAAATTCTATTTCTTAGTCTCAAATTAATTCAGTTCCATTTTTGTTATAAGGCATACTTCCGAATTTAAAATGCTTGACCGCGATTTACGCAAGCGAATGCGAGCACGAGCTGCGCGTCGCCCCGTATAGTTGAACCATACAAAATCCCAATATTTACAAATTACAAAGCGCTCAGCTTGTCCCATACTTAATGTGTCAGTAAACAAGAACTAAGAATCTACATTACCAAACAAGCAAACAAATATCTACAAAAATACGTCCCATAAAACCATAGCTGATTTAATAAATAAATAAATAAATAAATTCATTTGTACTCATTCTTATAGAACAGCGTCAGGGAAACATCCTCAGCCATCACTCCTTTAAAATGCTTAGCTCGTCATCGACATCTTCTGACAAATGTCCTGCTGGTTCCAAGATCCGCCCTCGTTCCTAGACGTCATCTCGTGCTGAATTAAAATACTGTTTGTCAGATACACACACGATATATTTCCTATTAAATTCACCGATCAAGTACTAAATTCCTTGACAGTCTATTGGTGAATTATTTCGATGAACTGGTCCTATTTGGTGGTACTGGGACTACAAATAAATCACTGAAGTTACACTTATAACTTGACGAAAATGTTCCATGTTCAAACACATGAAAACATATGAAGTTATGCCTCGTGTTCTCAGACACCTGAATAAAGACCTTACGCCCTCAAATGTTCAAATAAAAGTCCCTACGTCCTCAGACGCTCAAATAAAAGTCACTACGTCCTCAGACGCTCTAATAAAAGTCATCTCTCAAAGCTTCCTGGACCATATATAAATGAAACTGGCTAGAGTAGGTATGGAAGGGGGTTTATGGTAAAATATTCCATAATAATTATCAGACTAGCATGCGATCGGTATCATTGATTTCGTAGCAATGTGGAGGTTACGATTATGCTATAGCTAGCTCGAATCGATCGTGGAATTAATCCGTAGATAACTCCCGCGTTAATTCACCAGGATGCGTTACAACGCCGAGTTGCCGCTTAAACAGGGCGTCTTGATATTATTGGTTCAGACTCTTGTAGATCTTTGCGCGCTCTTACTTGTATTCCTGCCACATGGAGTGGTTAACATGAAGATTGACCAATTACATCGTAGCATTCAATCTTCTTCTTGGCGCCAACTCTTATAGTAACAAGCCATATTGCGCGTACCCAAGCCATCTTCGCGCTAAAAGTTGCACCTGTCCTATGTGTCATGAATTTTATGCTACTTTCTAAAATACCACAGAGCTTAACCCATTGTGTTCTCTCTGCCACTGATTTCTCAATATTTCCCAACTCCGTCTGGCTCTCATATCTGCTGTCTGTAGAAATGTATCAAAAGACGATGAATAATTTATTAGAATCCTTTATACAGCCTGTGGATAAAGGGTTCAATACTATGAGTGTAAGAATTGTTCAGCATGAAAAATTCTACAAAAAAGTCCGCGAAAGCATATCTCTATCTTCAATACATCGCCCACTATAAGTGATTTTAAGTTTTAATTTCTTCCAACAATCTCCATTCAATTACTGAGGCGACAGTTTACGAGCTAGCTAGGGGCGAGCCTATTACTCCAGTTACAGTCTATCTAGCGGGCCAGCCTATTACCCCAGATACAGCCAGCAGCGAACTGTCGAGTCATGTTGAGTTAAGACTTCAGAGAAGAGTGGTTGTGTTTGGAGTTTCCCTGGAAGTGCAACTCGGCTTTTCATAATTTCGCTTGTAAACTTATCGTTCCGCAAAACACACAGTCAAGTTAAGATTGGACGGAAGAGGGATTTGTGTTTCATGCACCTCGCCATTCTTGAATTACGTCTGACAGGAATTCGTTGCAAATGCATCTCCATGATAATATAATTAATAGTCCAGTCAGTGATTTTATCCCATCATGCCGAGACGTAAAACAGATATACGTCGTAGTTCATTTACATAGAAAAGCGCTTATCATGTAATGCATTCATAACAGTTCCTGGGCGATGCCGGGACGGGTTGCTAGTATCTTTATATAAGCAAGTAGTTCCGTAAAAATCAAACATAACCTATTTTAATTCTGTTGGCAATTCACGTCAATTAAATAGTCGTCCCTTGCAATAGAGAAAATATATTTTTCTTAATGGTCTACAGTAATGATAAAACATAAGGTAATGGTCACAAAATCAATATCCAAAATCTGATGTTATTTCAGACAAAATAATCATAAAAAAATAAATTTTAAGGTTACAAAACGGGATTATTACGGTTGTGCATCTTGATCATTATGAAACGAAGCTGCAGCTGTTGCCCAAAATAGCTGTCATCAACACATGTTCAGCACTAGAAAATATATGTTCGAAGTCAGGTGTCGAAGTTAATAATGCTATAGGTTCTACGTCCCTTTTAACTGCTATGGCTTTCAGAGACGCTGGGGTGTCGGAAATTTGCCACGAAGGGGATCTTTAACGTGCCAGTAGATACTGCCAAGGCTCCCTCACTTTTGCGCACCCTCAAATGTCAGCTGACTGCGCCAGGATTCACTTCTGCAAACTTGGGAACAGCAGGCGAGGACGTTACCGCTATGCCACGCAGCCACTCAGGTGTCGAGGTACTATCTACAATCTTATGAGAAAAACACAAAGATTGTACCTTAATTCAAATCTCAGGGCACCTACCCCATCCCTGTCCCTAATACAGTAACACACACTACCACAGTCATCACATAAATACAGGTTATGAGACAAATTCAACACACATCCAACTATATGGGGCTAATGACCAAGATGTCCCAAGCTACTAAAATGAATTGGCAACAAACAATACCAGAGAATTTACTTAGCTATATTAGCACATTTTATCAACTTTTCCACTAACCTGTTCAACAGAAGATTATCTTACTTAGGTATTAACATTTGTATCATCCATAAATTACGATTACTACTCTAGAAAATTGGGGCAGATTATCTGGATGTTTTGCACCATGGAGGTCAATTATGACTATTCCTTGAGAAATCGTATCTTTCTGTGACGGGAAACTTGTTTTCATTTTAGGCTAATTTATATAAGGTAACTAGAGATTTCTGTGGAGATGATTGTTATTATAAAAGTATCATCTCAAATACTCTCCTCACGAAGGAGTGTTAGGTTAGACGGTCTGAGCGAAACCATTGGTCACTAATAAGTAAGATGTTTTAAGCGAAACCATTGGTCGCTACTAGGTTAGATGGTCTAAGCGAAACCATTGGTCGCTACTAGGTTAGATGGTCTGAGCGAAACTATTGGTCGCTACTAGGTTAGATGGTCTATGCGAAACCATTGGTCGTTACTAGGTTGCACTGTCTATGCGAAACCATTGGTCGCTACTAGGTTGCACTGTCTAAGCGAAACCATTGGTCGCTACTACGTTAGATGGTCTAAGCGAAACAATTGGTCGCTACTAGGTTAGACGGTCAAATTGAAAACATTGGTCGCTACTAGGTTAGATGGTCTAAGCGAAACCATTGGTCGCTACAAGGTTAGATGGTCTATGCGAAACCATTGGTCGTTACTAGGTTGCACTGTCTATGCGAAACCATTGGTCGCTACTAGGTTGCACTGTCTAAGCGAAACCATTGGTCGCTACTACGTTAGATGGTCTAAGCGAAACAATTGGTCGCTACTAGGTTAGACGGTCAAATTGAAAACATTGGTCGCTACTAGGTTAGACGGTCTGAGTGAAGCCATTGGTTGCTACTAGGTTAGACGGTCTGAGTGAAGCCATTGGTTGCTACTAGGTTAGACGATCTGGGTGAAACCGTCGGTCGCTACTAGGTTATATGGTCTCAGCGAAACCATTGGTCGCTACTGGGTTAGATGGTCTAAGCGAAACCATTGGTCGCTACTAGGTTAGATGGTCTAAGCGAAACCATTGGTCGCTACTAGGTTAGATGGTCTATGCGAAACCATTGGTCGTTACTAGGTTGCACTGTCTATGCGAAACCATTGGTCGCTACTAGGTTGCACTGTCTAAGCGAAACCATTGGTCGCTACTACGTTAGATGGTCTAAGCGAAACAATTGGTCGCTACTAGGTTAGACGGTCAAATTGAAGACATTGGTCGCTACTAGGTTAGATGGTCTAAGCGAAACCATTGGTCGCTACAAGGTTAGATAGTCTAAGTGAAACCATTGGTCGCTACTAGGTTAGACGGTCTGAGCGAAACCATTGGTCGCTACTAGGTTAGACGGTCTAATTGAAACCATTGGTCGCTACTAAGTTACACGGTCTGAGCGAAACCATTGGTCGCTTCTAAGTTACACGGTCTGAGCGAAACCATTGGTCGCTACTAGGTTACACGGTCTAAGCGAAACCATTGGTCGCTACTAGGTTAGACGGTCTAATTGAAACCATTGGTCGCTACTAGGTTAGATGGTCTAAGCGAAACCATTGGTCGCTACTAGGTTAGATAGTCTAAGTGAAACCATTGGTCGCTACTAGGTTAGACGGTCAAATTGAAACCATTGGTCGCTACTAGGTTAGATAGTCTAAGTGAAACCATTGGTCGCTACTAGGTTAGACGGTCAAATTGAAACCATTGGTCGCTACTAGGTTAGATGGTCTAAGCGAAACCATTGGTCGCTACTAGGTTAGACGATCTGAGCGAAACCATTGGTCGCTACTAGGTTTGACGGTCTAATTGAAACCATTGGTCGCTACTAAGTTACACGGTCTGAGCGAAACCATTGGTCGATACTAGGTTAGACGGTCTAATTGAAACCATTAGTCGCTACTAAGTTACACGTTCTGAGCGAAACCATTGGTCGATACTAGGTTAGACGGTCTGAGCGAAACCATTGGTCGCAACAAGGTTAAACGACAGTCTGGACGAATATTAGTAGTTAATAGTTATTTGTGTTTTAAGGGACGGAACTACGAGGTCATCTGTCATCTGTCATCTGTCATTGGTCGCGAAGGTGTCGCAGGGGTTTCTGGGGCGTAGCTGTAAGCTAGGCTTATGTTTGTATGTAAAGGCTTATAAACACACAGAATATAACATGTTAAACCTTGAGTGTCGTCCATGACGTCATGCATGCCACCATTAGGCTATGTGTCTAGGGGAAGATTTATTATACGGAGTCGCGATGTATACAAATGCACTGTACTAATATGAAATGAAAATCCACAGCCTGCTTCCAGTCTCCGACCGGGTCAGGAATGGAATGAATGAAGCCCCCATCTAGCGGCGAGGATATGAACTGTGCCGGCTGCCGAAGCCTGTCGCACTCCTCTGGGGCAATGATTCAATGAATGACAGATGAAATGAAATGATAGTGGAGAGTGTTGCTGGAATGAAATGTTGACAGGGAAAACCGGAGTACCCGGAGAAAAACCTGTCTGCCTCCGTTTTGTCCAGCACAGATCTCACATGGAGTGACCGGGATTTGAACCACGGACCCAGCGGTGAGAGGCCGGCGTGCTGCCGCCTAAGCCACGGAGGCTTCACTGTACTAATATATGTATAGTAATTTAGTCTTGTGTGGGAGGTGGCCATGGCCTTAATGTAAGTACCCTTCACCTTGAGTAGAAGTGGGGAAACCCTAGAAAACAACTTCTAGGATGGTTAAGGATGGAATAGAAAAGAGATCTTGTAGCTTTACGTGACCGTCAATCTCACCATCATGAGCCACGCGACCTCCACTCTTACGTGGAATCCAAAACACAGGACGTGATATTTCACTTCTCCAAATCGCACAAGCATTGACTGGGAAACGAACCCAGTCCATCTTGGTGAAAGGCAAGCAGATTGACCATTGCACCACCATTGCGCCTGGTCGGAATATATTCTACTTCTTCTTAATTTTATCTCACGAGGTTGAGTGTACCGTTCCAAGGTCCAATCCACGCCTTGCAAAGCCAGGAATATAGCCCGGATTGCCTCAGACTAGCCACTACGCTTCGAGAAGGACGTGCCAGGTAAGGGCTTGCAGAGCTCTGCTTGAAACACATGTATTGAGCCACTCCGGAGGCCATACGATACTCTCAGACAAGTGACATTTATGGCGACCGCTCACTGAATTGCTACGCTATGCCGTGGGGCCAAGCTATCCGGGGACTCATTGGAAGTGGGTTTGAACCCTTATCGTCAGCCGTTCTTGAAATGTTTTCCGTGCTTTCCCATTTTCAACTCCAGGCAAATGTTGGGATTTTGCCTTCTGATTGACCACGGTCACTTTCTTCCAACTCCTAGCCCAGTTTCATCCATCCTCAATCCTTTTATCGCTCATTAAATCCCCTTAAGAGGTTGAGGTCATGGAGAGCATTCGGCTGCATAAACCACCCATCACATAGAAATTTATCACATCTCATCCTCGACAACTTTGAAACGGCGTGTGGGTAACCCTTACGTTCATGATGGGAGTGAACAAATCAATCACTGGTTGGATGAAAGCTTCCAATAGTATCGTAGACTAGTGGTAGTGCACTCCTATATTAACAATACGGTACTTGGAAAGCAGCACATGCAGAGAATGCGGAACTCATTTTTCCTTGATTGTAAGGCCAAACGATAGGTGGCGCTGTTAAGAAGTGAGTCACTTCTTTTTACCTTGAATTCCGCAATGGCATTTCATAAGAACAAATAATTCGCATTCTTCATTCTATTATCTGTTTCTTCGTACTTCCGAGGTACGCAATCCTTCCTTGCGGTAAGAAGTTCCCACGTTACCCCATAATATTTTCATAACTCCTTTCTGGCATCTCGTTAAACTGAATTTATCAAATTGAGTTCACATCAACTCGGCTTCGTATACTCTTTTTCTAACAATGAACTTACGAATCTCAACTACTGCTGTTTCATGCAGAGGCTTAGAACATCATGGTCATCAGCCCAGTGTACTTGCGTGTTCAGGGTTGCCCACCTCTTCTCATACCCTCATGAGAATAGATGCATCCTTTTCAACTCTCAGATGTTTGGCAGAGATGGCAAGCGATCCTGGGCCTTTGGGACAGGAGTCTTAATGTTAAGCCCTAGAACATGAAGACGCTTTGGAAATGAGATTAAGGGCGTACAAAATAAGTG
The DNA here is from genome assembly GCA_946902985.2 of Meconema thalassinum. Taxonomy (NCBI): domain Eukaryota; kingdom Metazoa; phylum Arthropoda; class Insecta; order Orthoptera; family Tettigoniidae; genus Meconema; species Meconema thalassinum. The sequence continues at coordinate 1,195,064,347 of OX336389.2, forward strand.
AGGTAATCTAGTATTATGTCTGCCTCGTTACGTAGTGATTGTCACCGCGGAGATCCGGGTTTGATTCCCGGTTCTGACAAGAGATTCAATTCTGCTCTGAGGAAGGAAAAGGAAGCTTGTAGTTTAACGTGACCGTTAATCTTGAGATCATGAGCCACGGGACCTCCGTTTTACGTGGAATCCGAACCACAGGACATGGCATTTCACTTCGAAAATCTCACATGCATTGACCGAGAATCTCTGCTCTGAGGTCTAGAACGGGGTACAGTCAGCATTGTGAGACAAAACTGAGAAGAGGTGGATTTGATTCCCACCTCAGTCGTCCTGGAGATGGATTTCCGTGGTTTCCCACTTCTACTCCAGGCGAATGCCGGGATGGTTCCTAAATTAAGGCCACGACTGTCTCCTTTCCAATTCTCATCTAAATTACAAATACACACATTATTACTGCCATCACAATAACACAAGTTGTCAGAGAAGTTCAATACATACAAACCCAAGTACACGGGTCTACAGGACCACGATGTCGCAAAGCCCCTCAATGAATCAACAACAACAATCTTTGTTAGAAGCTTCTCAGTCGGTCAACACGAGTGTGCCCTAATAAGGTCGGGCGTGGAATTACGATTAATTTACAAACAGGCGGCTATTTTTGTACGTCAAACGAACATATTCAAATCCTGCTCACTTAGGCTTAATTGAAGTTCAGTGGATAGCCTATGTATATAACACTTGTGTGCAACATTATATACGAAGAATACTAACCAGCTAAAGAAAATTAAACTGTTGGGTATGTCAGTGCTTTCAGACAATAATGTGCCGTAGGCTTAATTTATGCTCAGATTGAAAAATATGCTGAGTTACAAAAATAGACTGAAAATTGTGGAAAATGCACAGAATAACTGTGAGACCGATAGAGACCTCTACCACGAGAATGGTGTAGCATCACCTACACGACCTAGACAAAGTTCCTGCAATTCCCCAATTTTTTCTTTTCTTTTCGTGTGGTCTCCTCAGGGACCTAGTGCAGGTCTTTCTATTCGACGCCCGTGTGCGATCTGCGCGTCGGGATGAGAGATGGAATTGATTAAGGTGAATGAAAGTGGAGAAGGATGTGGAAGGAAGCGGCCGTGGCCTGTCAGAAGGTACCGTCCCAGCATTTGCCTGGTGTTGAAAATGGGAAACCACGGAAAACCATTTCAAGGACGGCCGACGGTGGGGCTCGAACCCACGCGTCTACCGAGTCAGCAGAGAGCTTGGCCCCATGACCTTACACTGCGCTTTAGCCAGCGTAGCCACTACTGTCGGTATTCCCCAAATGAAACAACATCAGATCACGAGATCAAATATCGATATCGTCCGGGATCAAAGTAGTTAAGATGGCCAGAAACCTCGTGTCATTATACGTAACAACAGCAAGAACAAAATAATTCTTACTTACTTACTTACTTAACTTACTTACTGACTTACTTACTTACTCCTTGACGCTACGGTCCTTGCAGAACCTTGGTCTCCGCAACTATCTTGTTCCAAAGCTCTCTGTCGATTGCCTTGGTCCTCCATCTCCTGACTCCCATGGTACGTAGATCGTCCTCCACTTCCTCGATCCACCGCTTTCTTGGCCTACCTCTATGACGTCTACCTCCTGGATGCCCCTCCAGCACTTTCTTAGGTTCTATAATTTCCTCCATTCGATGGACTTGTCCAAGCCAACGCCTTAGTTCTTCTTGTAGTTTTCTACTTGTTCCTGGCTGGAGTAGGCTTCTCACATTTCAAGTCGCTAATACCAATCCATAACCAATTCCTCGCTTAGGTCGTTTTTCCGTTTTATCCGTCAGGTTTATTTTCATTCTTTGCGGCTTCTCAACAAACTATTTTTTTTCGGGATAGGGGTGTCAGCCCTATGCCCATACCCCAACCTGGAGGACCAGCGTCTCCCTTTTAGTCTGGATCATCACCTTCGACCTGTCCGGCTTGGGAGGCCCTACCAGTAGCTAAGCTACCGCCGGCATAGCTCTCAGGATCTTTTGACCACACAAGCCCCACCACCACGGCAAGGTAAAGATACCATCGATGGGGACAAAATAATTCTACCAAATCAATTCACGTGTGCCGGGTTGAATGTGCGTTACTCCTAGACCTCGCGTGTACACTGAGTACCATTTTCATGACATACCAAGTACCCGTGCACCATTAAATCAAATATAATAATAAAATTGATGATACAAAGAGGCGCCTCTCTTCCCTTTTCCTATCTTTTTCCCTTTGAAGTGCTGAAATAGCTAGGGATTCACCGCTCCCCAGGCATGCTGCAACTGCTTGCGTGGCTCATGCAGATAACACATTTACGTGCGGACAGTCGAATCGAATCAGCATCTTTCATGTTACTCATAAAACAGGAAAGTCCAGTTATGTTTCAGCCTATTTTCATTCATGAAAAAAAGAAAATAGGCTTATGAGATCACCTTTTGTTCGTGTGTGTATGCATGTGTGTGCGTCTGTATGCCCCCTAATAACTTCTAAACGGATGGAACGATTTCAATGAAACTTGGTAAAGTTATAGCACTACTTTGCCCGACCCCGACCGTATCCATCAAATTTTATTACGTCTCACCAATTCAACATGGCAGCTGTCCGAAATATTTCACCGGCATTCTATATCTCCGAAACAATTAACGATATCACCCTGAGATTTTGTACCGTAATAAAGGGCGCTACTAGAAGTTCACCTATGACACAATTAAATATCTGTTAACTACAAAACGAACATGGCGGCCATGTCAAGTTGAAACTTTCAAATAGACTTTTCTCGTGATTTAACCATCCAAACGCAATGAAACATGGTACAGCAAATATTTTTTCACATTTTAATGCATTGGAATCCAATATAGTTCAATTGTTTACATATCCTCAAGATGGCGTCTGTGCGAAATTTCAAAATTTAGTTTTTATTTCTTGTGTCGTAATCATGCGATCGAGTGAAAGTTGGTATAATGAACCTACGCAAAAATTGTCATTTAAAGGTACATAATTCTATGGCCTATCCATATAACAATCCAACTTGGCGACCATCCAACATTTTTAGGCGGTTCTCAATATCTACGAATCTGTGACAGCAATCAAACTGAAATGTTGTATGTTGATAGAAGGTATGAACATAAGTTCACCTATAGCATTTTCAATAACCTGGTGAGCACAAATCCAACATGGTGGCGACGCGAAATATAAATATTTAAATGGACGTTTCTCGCGATTTAACCATCCGAGCGCAGTGAAACTCGGTACGGTAAATGCTTATACAAATTTTAATCCACTTGCATCTAATTTATTTCAATTGTTTTCATAACCACAGGTTGGCAGCTGTGTGAAATTTTAAAATCTCGTGTTTATTTCTTGTATCCTAATCATGGGATTGAAGTTTGAATACTACACCTACACAATAATCTTCATGTAATAGTACATAACTCTAAGACCTACATATATAAAATTCCAACATGGCGACCATCCGAAATATTTAGACGGTATTCAATATCTACGAATCTATTACAGCAATTTAACTGAAAATTTGTACGTTGTTAGAAGCAATTAACATAAGTAGGATATATGAAAATTGGCTGTATAGTTCTTCACGGAACTAGGCCTACTTGTTCATAAATGAAAATAGGCTAAAATAGTTTAATGCTAAGCTTGGCATTGACTAGTTCTAAAGGACAGTAGTTGAATTTATTTATATCGGATTGGCAATATGGAGTGTGTTAAATTGTGAAAATGGAAATTGTAACAACTAGTCCCGCTCTGTCTCATGGGAGGGAAATCTTCAGATATTCCACTTAGCAAACGAGCCGCACTGACGAGTGATGAACCGTTGACATGATTCTTTGTTTAGCTACTATTCTGCAAACATGATGTTAACTGCTGTTCCCTTTGTTCCAGGTAGGTGCGCAGATTTCTATCTGGTCTCATCACCCAAGGTGAAGCTATTCCAGTCTTCCTTCTGACCATGAGGTGATATTCCGTACAGTAGTCTAGTAATACAGTAGATGTAAACCCTGTTATTAAGTGTCCTTTGCCTGTCCTTCGGAACGCCTCTCCACAATAGTATTCAGTCCGATGGTTTGCGTTGCTAAATCAGGCGTGTTTGGTCAATAAATGAACAACTTGGGAAGACAATCACAGTAGGCCTATAACTTGAAGGAAGACCGTGCTGCTGAAAAAGTTGAACAGTTTTTCTGGTTTTTTTTTTTTTTTAGCGTATGGCTTTTAGTGCCGGGAGTGTCCGAGGACATGTTCGGCTCGCCAGTTTTGTAGCTGCTTCGAGACGGACACCCAATGGGTGAGCTACAAGTACCGTAGGGGAGGAAAGTTGGAATGGAAGGTCGAGGAGTGGGAAGGTAGCGGCTGTGGCCTATAGTTATGGACCAACCCCGGCATTTGCCTGGAAGGAAGATGGGAAACCACAGAAGACCATCTTCAAGGTTGCCGGCGGGGGGATTCGAACCTCCTCGCCTCCCGGATGTGAGCGACTGCCAGCAGTCATGCCGTAACGACCACGGCTAACTCACCCGGTTATTTGAACACTGTAGGCTATACCCCGTACATAAGAATCCTTCTCCCTTAAACTGTGTATACTGACGATTAGAATTTACTCTTTTTAGCCTATTTTCATTTATGAAAAATAGGCTTATGAGATCACCTATTGTCCGTGTGTGTGTGTGTGTATGTGTGTGTGTGTGTGTGTGTGCGTGCGTTTGCGTGTGTGTCCCTCTAATAAAATCTAAACGGCTGGGGCGATTTCAATGAAACTGGGTAAGGACATAGTGCCATCTTGTCCGACCCTGACCGTGCCCTTCAAATTTTATTACGTCTCACCAATCCAACATGGAGGCTGTGCGAAATATTTCACCGGCATTCTATATATCCGAAACTATTACCGATATCACCCTGTAATTCAGTACGGTGATAAAGGGCACTACTAGAAGTTCGCCTATGTAACTTTCGAAAACCTGTTAACTACCAAACGAACATGGCGGCTAAGCGAATTTGAAAGTTTTAAATAGACTTTTCTCGCGATTTAACCATCCGACTGCTTTGAAACTTGGCAAAGCAATTTGTATACGTCTTGTAATTCACTGATATCTTATTCAGTTCTATTGTTTACATAACCTCAAGATGGCCGCTGTGCAAATTTTTAAAATTAAGTTTATATTTTTTGTGTCCTAATCATGCGATCGAAGTCAACGTTTGAATAATGAACCTACGCAATAATCCTCATCTAATTGTACATAACTCTATGGCCTATATATATAAATCCAACTAAGCAACCAACTGAAATATTTAGACAGTTCTCAATATCTATTAATCTATGACAGCAATCAAACTGAAATTATGTATGTTGGTAGAGACAATTTACGTAAGTAGGATATATGAAAATAGACTATATAGTTCTTCACGGAAGTACTTGTTTATATAATGTTGTAACAGACCTTCAATGGACTTAACCATCCGCCAATGCGATTGCTCCTTCTGATTCTTCGCCGTCAGTGAGGTCTTCAAGAGTTCCATCAGTGAAGTCAGAGACTACCTACCTACACACTGTAGGAGGGAGAAACCAGCAATAAACTGATTAGTGAATTAAGTATTGATCATTAATTCAGAACTGAATATGACATGAAGGTCACTCATTCATTTCCATTTTCATTTGACATTGTTTTGCCTTTCAGCGTCCAGTCTAGTCTGCAAACCTCTGTTAGTTAGTTATTGTTGTTTTAAGGGGCGGAACTACGAGGTCATCTGCCCCTCTTAACACAGATTAAAGATTACAAATTTGGAATTGAATTTAAAATTTTGAGGTGGACACCTAAATTTAAAAAGACCAAAAATTAATAAAACAAAAACAAAAAATTAAATAAAAATAAAAACTATAAAAATAAACAAAAATTACTGAAAAACAAAACATTATCATTCAAAAACGAACAATTCGTTGAGTTAATTTATACTGGAAAATTTAGATTGCTGGCCCTAACCCACTCTCACTTATAAAGCGGATAACGCGATCAGCAGCCACCGCGTCGTCGGCTAATATAAGTTTGAGTGTCATCTGCAAACCAAGGTTTCTTCATAAGTCAGCAAGATCCACACACTCGGTGAAAATGTGAGCCTCTGTTTGCAAACAAGTCGCCTCCATGATCCCTTATTTACAGTTAGCACTGTGCACTCCTCTGCTTTATATCGCAACTTGAAATAGTCAAACATGGAATCAAACCATCACCTCTGATTCTCTTACTCGCTATAGTCACCCTCCTCCCACATTTCTCATCACATGACCTCCTCCATCTGCGCCGGCTCATAAGCACAATTCCATCTACTGTATTAATTTCCAACTTTGCCTCTAGCTCTTCATTCCGGACACCATCCTGCCATTATTTGTCCCGGCAAACATTCGTGTTACCCTCATATCAGTTACCTCCAGCTTATGTATGAGATATCCTGAATCCACCCAGCTCTCACTCCCATATAACACGATCGTTTTTAATTTTCATAAAATATAAATATATTTCACTTCACAAAGAATGTGATGTACGACGCGACGCGCCCATCAACCAAGTAACTTCTCGAACTGGATATATTCTTGCTTGATTTCATACGTTATCGTGTTGCAATCCATTTCTCAGTGTTGTCTTAGTAATTGAAATTGAATCAGGGGTGTGATAGGCCCCAGGTACGATTCCCGGCTCCGTCAGGGATTTTAGAAACTGACTTGGCGGCTGGAACGTTGTGCACTTACCCTCGTGAGGACAATTGAGTAGCTGTCTGGCAGTGTGGCAGCGCCGAGGGGACCCAATCCGTTGACCATGCATCACCCCATAATCTGCCAGCCAAACAGCTGGGCAGCGGTAGCTTGGTAGGCCTAGGCCCTTCATGGGCTGTAGCACCATGAGGTGTGGTAGGTGCCCCAAGGTGTGCCAGGAGGGAGTGTGTGATAATTCCGGGGAAAATCCACACTCTAGCTGCTATTAGGTTTAGGTTTCACTTTCTTACAATCTTTCATTGCTATTGTATTAGTACCTAAAGATATGAATCTAGTTTTACATTATGTGACCAAATATTAAAAATCATGCTTTATTTACTGTTATTGCCCCTTGAACTTGTGTATATTCCTAGTTAACAATTTATTTTTTATAATTTAAATTTTTAATTTTTAATCTTCAATTTTTAAGTTTTAATTTTCAATTTTTAATTTTCAAATTTTATTTTGTATTCTTAAGTATGTCGCCTCCGTAGCGTAGCGGTCAGCATGGTTAGCTGCCACCCCGGAGGTCCTGGGTTCGATTCCCGGCTCTGCCACGAAATTTGAAAAGTGGTACGAGGACTGGAACGGGGTCTACTCAGCCTCGGGTGGCCCAAATGAGTAGAGGGGGTTCGATTCCCCCTCAGCCATCCTCAAAGTGGTTTTCCGTGGTTTCCCCACTTCGTCTTCGGGCAAATGCTGGGATGGTACCTTCTTCAAGGCCACGGCTGCCTCCTTCCCTCTTCCTTGCCTATCCATCCTAACCATCCCTTACCTTCCCTCATGAGGTCCCTGTTCGCTTTGCAGGTGAGGCCGCCTGGGCGAGGTGTCAATCCCACCTCACCAGTTGTATCCCTTCCGATTCGATGTTCCCAGCTCTAGGACACTGCCCGTAGAGGCGGTAGTGGAGAGTTCCCTCGCTAAGTCCGTGGGTTCCACCAACCTGGAGGGTAAACGACTTAAAAATATCTTAAGTATTTTTATTTTGTATTATAATGTATTTTCATGTATTATCTGTGTGTAAACAATCGTTTGCCTCTGTATTTGGGGCACTGCCTTGTTGTGGCAATAAATAAATAAATAAATATCAGGTTAGCCGTCATCAATGCTAGGATTCGAAGCTCTAATCTCTGGACTTGCTGCTACTCCCCATCACGGTGATGGTGCGTAATTTAACGCGCACGGCTACGCCGCAGTCGAGACGGAGCGAAAATGTGCAGCATAGCTATCGTTCCGAATATGCAACCTGCATTACAGACAGCCTGGAATCAACCACTCTTGCTTGAATTGAGTGCTATACGCCACCCTCACTAACACGACCTGGGTTCTTATAAATGATCTCATTAAATCGAAAGAAGGCAGTATAGTACCTCCAGAGCTGATACATGTGCTCCATTTTCAAACTTTTGATAGCCAGCCACCTACAACCCTTTTACATGGGAAAAGGAATTATATGTATAACATACATTATCATAAATCCCTCGCGGGGTGCCGGAATTCTGCCCCGAAGGGGATCTTTAAAGTGCCAGTAAATCTACTGACATGGCTCCCTCGCATCTTCGCACCCTCAAATGCCAACTGACTGCGCCAGGATTCAATCCTGCAACCTTGGAACCAGCAGGCGAGAACGTTTCCGCTGAGCCACGCAGCCAGTCAGTGGACTGAAAAGAGGAAAGCATTAAAATTATATATCTTATTGAAATTATCTTGTTGGAAGCCATTTTTCAGTGTTGCCTTAGCAATCGAAACTTAATGTTTTTCAGTCGGTCAATACGATCGTACCCAATTGCAATGGGTGGTTACCTAATCATGAAAAAAAAAACCACTATGAATTTAATAAATGCACTTGGATGACCAGTTTCGATCGTCAAGCGGTCATCATCAGATTATTTTCACTTAGCCTATTAAATCTTTGTCTACAAGTATTACTGTATTATTATTATTATTATTATTGGTATTCTGCCCGAAGGCAGGTCCGTGCCTCCGAAGAGGCTATCCTCAGCCGGCGTTTACGCGTGGTAGGTTGGCCACAGCCTTTCCGCTCCTCCTTTTTCCCGCCAACAAAGCGTGGTCCCACTGAACCGGCATTCCATCCAAGGTCCAACCACGCCCAATGCTGCTTAACTGCGAAGTTCTCATGGGATCTGGTGTTTCAATATGGCCAGGCCAGGCTATCGGCGTCTACTAGTATGGATTTTCATTTCATATACACTTATTTAGTTGCAGTAGTGATTAAACTAGCACAACTAGTAAAGATATGTAATTGTTGAGAAACTGATAGTGGTTATTAACCTTCAGGTTTTCTTGCTTATTGTTAGTGTGAGTAGGCTATGATATTGTTAAATGGTCAGGTTATTGTGTATTGCGCACTTAGCTATCCTACCGCTGCCCGCACTGAACTGAAAGTTATTTCCGGTATATGTTATCTCTTAACCTCCTTGGGGGCTGTTTTTAGAAGTGTATAGAGGGGTGAATTCTCCAGGAAAGTGTGTTCGTTTAAATTACTACGATAGTTTACTTTAGATAAGTGTATCGTGATTGCTTCCTTTTTGTCAATAGCTCTTCCTTTCAGTTTGTGATGTATGACTTTTAAATCGGTTTCAATGTTGGGCTGAATGACCACGGTGTCCAAGCCCCTAACACGAAACAACAACAACAACAATTTCTCAGTACATTAACGCCACATAGTTGATTACATTACCGAGACAAGTGTTAATTGGACGGTTCGGAGTGTTGCAAAAATCGCAGAGTGTCGATTCGTGTTGGTCTTAAACCCAATGGTGTCTAATGTGAAGAGTGTTTAATAGCCTACTTGGTTGCATAGCTGATGCAGAACACTGAAACTATAAAGACGAATTGGTGTGAGTTCAGTGTCAACCAGGCAATAATCACCTTTATTGCATCCAAATTATTTATGATAATTTCATTATAATGAAATGTGAGAGGTCTGAAACATAAAACCTTCGTCGTGTTCGCCTACAGGAGCATAAAATAAATATATAGGTGTGTGAAATAAGACTCTAACCAACCACTGCGCCCATAACTCCCTTCAGCCAAGCCCCAGTCCGCACTCAAAGGCAGACCCAACTCCCAGACCGTCTTAACATGGCCATAATATTCTAACATTGGTAAGGGTATTAGAGTTTGAAAACCAGTTCCTACGCTATACAGTGTTGCCTGGACAAACTATCAACACGCTTTTGCCCAGTTAGATGAAGTAACAAAATAACAAAATTCCATGAAAATATCCACGGACAAGCAACTCAATGTTGGAAACATCAGTGGCGGCTGGTGACATTGTTGCAGTGTTGCACAACTCCCAATAATTTTACACCTAATTCGTCGTTTCTTTTCCTTTAATGTTTTAGTTTTATAGATCTAATGCACTCAAAAATGTGTTACAATCATCGATATTTTGATATTATTTTTCCTAATGCTTCACACTTTACCTATAAAAGCTGCCGCCTTCAAATCAAACTCCAGGGGGTTAGCTCTCTTGTGGCGACTCCCTAGTAGACAGCGCGGCCGGCAGGGACGAGGCCAAGCTTGCACGTAGCTTGCTGGCCAGCATGGGTAGTAGGGAGTTGCAGACGAGCTGCCAGCCCCCTGGCAACACTCTGTTCCAAATGACACCGTTAGACTACACCACTCTTTGGAAATGACAACACCCTCGATTTCTCTTACCCCGCGAAGGGTAGTTTAGTTAGTTAGTTATTGTTGTTTTAAGGGGAGGAACTACGAGGTAATCTGCCCCTGAAGGGTAGTTTCTTTCCCACACCACTAGGGAATGCTACACCCACAACAGTACAAATATCAGAATTTCATAGGGAGACATTAGTTGGTTCACACCCAATTATTTTTAGATGTTTTCTCATCATAACTTCATTTAATATTTTTGTCAATTGTTCTGTGAAGCGAGACTAAGAACGCCACCATTGCTGTAAGTACGGTAGATAATTTGCTGAACTATTTTGTGACGTATTGTTGGTGTACTGTAGCGGTTTATGTTTGCTTTTACCACTCTTGTCCTTGCGGGTTTTGAGTTGCGATTAGTTCTGTATTTAGTTGCTTGTGTATTTTGGTTCCAGGCAGATACATCACTGTGCATTATTATTATTATTATTTGTTTGATTATGAGTAGACCTATCCATTCACTACGAAATTTCTAGGCTAGCAAAATTCAGTGTTTTGTTAGTTTGCCTTTCCCAGATTTATCATCTGTGCATCTTGTAAGTTAGTATTTTATTTAAACGGAATGTTCAGTTTGAAACATTAATTGTATTGTGGAGTGTGAGTGAAAATTAATAGAGTAAGTAATTTACTACTCAGACAGTTTTCCCAGCTCCCTGATGACGATAAACTTACAGTAAAACACTCGGTAGACCATTACCGGACAAGTATTGTCCAAAATATAAGTATACGAGGGCGTTTAAAGGAGATATTTAAGGCAATAATAATTGATTATGTGAATACGATATTAAAAACGCTTTATTCTGTTTTCATTGTTTGTTGGTGAAGAATCCGCGTGGACCAAAATAGGAGTTACGGAAATTAATCCCTAAAATAAAGAAACATGAATCTTCAGCTGAGCGGCTTCGGTGGCGTAGTCGGTAGCATGCTGAGCCTCTATGCCCAAGATCGCGGATTCAAACCCAGCCGAAGTCATCGGATTTTTAAGAGCGTTAAAAATCCCTCAGTATGCATTCCTTCGGATGGGAAGTAAAGCCGGCGGTCCCATGTCATAGATTTATGGCATGTTAAAGAACCTTCCACTAATTACACCTGTGTGAAGCTAAATTATAGGTTAAAATTTGAACAACGCTCTTAGGTTCCAACGTTCGTCGCCAGAAGCCGACTGCGGTGGCATGTAGTAACCAAGTTCTGAACTAGTAGTCGCTTACGGTGGCCTTTGACGGCAAAAGTAGGAACCGCTTGAAATTCAATGTCTGCAGTCCTCACTTGAATTAAAAACAGATAACACTCACTAATACAACCATCACAATTAACACCGGTTATCAGACAGTTTCTCCACACACCCAAAGTACAGGGGGCTACATGACTGCGTTGTCGCAGCTCCTATACTGAGGAACCAACCAATCAATCTTCAGCTGTTTGAAATTGACACTTTTTGTAACTGTTAACGAAGCTGCACAATTGAGCAGTGCCCATAGAAGGTAAATTGCGGAATATAACGAAGATGGTAGGCACAATAGGTATGTGTTAAATATTGTAATAAACTGTATTCGTTTCTGTGGCTCTTTCGAACTGGCCTTGCGTGATCATGATGAAAGTGTAACATCAACAAATTCATGTGTTTTGAGAGAACTAATTAATTTTACCACTGAGTTGGATGCTTTGTTAAAGGTCATTTGGTAAGGGCAACTGTTTTCAAAGGAACGTCCAAAACAATTCAAAATTAACTTTTACAGATTATGTTGGAGGTTTGCCAAGAAGAAGTATCCAAGCAAATAAAGGAATCGGAAATTTTAGTCATTATAGCAGATGAAACTAGTGATATTTCAAAGATATTTCAGATGGCTGTTGTGTACCGATACGTAGTAAGAGGCAAACAAAACATGATGCACACACATTAGCAGCGTATTTACTGGATGAATTAAATAAGCAGAAATTGAATGAAACTCCGCAAAAATGAATTGCGCCGACGTATGACAGAGCGCACTTCATGGCTGGTTCCTCTGATGGGGTTCAAGCTATAGTAAAAAAAAAAAGACTGATAGTCTGAAAGACTAGACTTTATAACATTTTAAATGCTACAAATGCTGCGTGAACTCAAAGTCCGTTAGCAAGTGCAAACCAAGGTCAAAATAGGTAGCTGACTAGATGACGTCACGCTCACCGGAGCGCGCGGGGAAAGGAGGAAGCTCAAGCAGTATTATGACGTCACACACCTCAGTGCATTCTCGGTACATTTCGTCCCGTCACCGTAACGTAACGCCAGACCCCAGCGTAACTACGAAGTCGACAAGATCATTTAAAATGATAAAAATCCTATCCTTATGCAGAATATGTGCCCGTCTTTGTTAGTAATAACATTTTTCGTTAACATACAAACTTTTCGGTTGCCATGTTTTTATGTTGAGAATGTTTAATATCCCGGAGATGCAGACCCAACCTTAGACAACCTGCTGTGTTTAAAATTCTTCCCATTAACTCAGGCATATGGCTTAAATACATAAATCTGTTTTTTTTAATGAATTCCTATAGGAAGAAGCTCAAAAGAGCCATTAAAATTTGTCTATTTGTCGAATGTACAGTTATTTTGGAAAACCCATGTATTTCAGTTTTTATAGAACTGTAGTTTATCTAACGTTAATTCATGTTTGTTACATGTGTAAACTCTCCATATAAAATTGCGACATCAGAAATTTTGGTGCAACACCCAGCTTTACTTACCACCGGCCGCCACTGGGAAACATCCTTTAATGTCATAGACTAGAACCCGGTTCATCACTGAATGTTATTGTTGGTGTTCTTGTAATTAATTTTCGTATTTTTCTGCTTTTTTTCCAAACCTAAAGGACACTTTAAACGTTTCTTACGAGGTGCCGGCATGGAGATACGCGGTAAAGTGATGATTGTACCCCGTTCCAGCACCCCCCACTCGTCCGCTTCGTTGCATAAGGCTAGCATTCTTGGCTGTTACTGAGGGAGTTATATTCCCAGGTCTGCCAAGAAATGTAATTCTGGTCTGAGGGCTTGAACGGGGTACACTCATCCTTGTGACGCAAAACTGAGAAGAGTCAGGTTCGATTCCCACCTCAGCCATCCTGGAAGTGGTTTTCCGAGGTTCCAACTTCTACTGCAGACAAATGCCGGGATGGTTCCTAACTTAAAGCCACGCCACCTCCTTCCCAATCCTCATCTGAATTTCAAATACACACACAAATACAGCCATCACAATAACACAGGTTATCAGACAAATTCCACACAAACCTAAGTACCCACGATGTTGCGAAGCTCTTAAATGAATCAACAACAACAACGTTCCAGCCCTCAGACTGGAATCAAATTTCTTGCGCCACGAGGCGGACGCGAACAAGAAACGTGTATAGAATACAGATGTGGTTAGGTTAGAATTTGAATTTGAATTTATTGTTTCTCTTATACAGGGCACTGAGGCTACTTAACTTCAACATTCAGTTGACAATAGAAGTTCTTGTTCTTAGATCTGTTCACCTTGATCATGATAATTGTATAGCTGATAGATTACCATGAAGGGAGTGTTTTTTCGCTCTGATAGGAAGTCCTGAATACTGGTGCAATTTATATTTATTCCAGAGAATACTAGCTGAAATACGGAATCAACCTTTGCATTTTTCGGTTCTGTGATGAGGTATATGGATCATTTGTGCAGTGTGTCTATTCGTACGGTTATGCACTGATTGCATGGGAGTTAGTGTGCAGTAAATATAAGACGGAATTTTGAATTTTAGAATTTTTATCACAGTCAGAGCCATGGCATACTGTCTGGTGACGCTCCAGGTGTGTCAATGCCTCAAAATAATTCTCATACCTGTGCATATTCGTGTTGGAAGCCAATTTTCAGTGTTGCCTTAGCAAGAAAAATTTATGCTTTTCAGTCGGTCAAAACATTTGTACCCAATTGTAATGGGTGTGAGGCCATGACCCTGAAAACCATTACATGGGAATACATGAATTTATTAATTCAATACAATTGGGTACTATAGTGTTGACCGACAGAAAAACATACATTTCACTGTATATATAAGTAATGTTAATACAGTTCTTAACGTGCTTGTACATTAACTTTGGGGTGCACATACACCACAAAGGTTGGCACGAATTGAGTACAACTCCATTAGGAAAATAAGATTTCTCATCAAGGAAAAAATAATGTTATTTAATAATAAATTTTAATATACCGTCCGTGTTGTACCTAATTTCTTAATTAGAGAAATACTGTACTTCTGATAATGTGGGAGGAGTGTGGTATTCTTCACAAAGCGATGCCACAAGACTCACAACAATTATTGCACAAAGCATCAAATAGATGAACGAAATAGATTGTTTTACAACCACCCAATAAATAGATAAATAAATAAATTTTGAAAACATTTGAAATAAATGAGATGTCAGAGGATTAAAATTTGTATAAACATTTACCGTACCAAGTTTCACTGCGCTCGGATAGTTAAATCCCGAGGAACGTCCATTTGTGAAATGAATTTATCTGATACAATCTGTGTTTCTGCGGCAATTGTAGTAGTTGTGTAAGCATTCCCTGCTCTCGAAGAAATGTAATTCTGGTCTGAGGGCTGGAACGGTGCACACTCAGCCTCGTGGGGAAAAACTGAGAAGAGATGGATGGTTTCGATTCCCACCTCAACCATCCTGGAAGTGGTTTTCCGTGGTTTCCTAATTCTACTACAGGCAAATGCCGGGTTGGATCCAAACATAAGGCCACGGCCACATCCTTTCCATTCCTCACCTCAGTTAGAATGACACTCAACAATGCAGCTATCAAAATAACACAGGTTATCAGACAAAATGAAACACACACACAAATACACGGGGCTCAATGACCACGGTATCCATGCCCCTCAAATGAAACAACAACATCATTAAGTTCCCCAGTAGGAGCTGTACTCAGCCAATTCGTCATAATTTTTCTTCAAGTTAAAATTGTCTTTACCATCTTCACTGTATTTTTCAACTGAATTAATTCGTAGGCTGTATATTTATGGTAACCCTTGGGTAAGGACAGCCATTCATATTGGTTTTCACTCTTTTAATGTAGTCTATGATTAATTAAAATAATTCTGTGTTCAGATTAATTAACATTCAATCGTAGGCCTATATCTCTCACTGCACTGCTCTCCAGAGTTATCCTGCATAAGCATCTCAGTAATTCTTTTCCCTGATAAATAGTGATGTATTGCCTAAGCCAATTACGTCGAGGGGCGGTAATTGCACTGTAGGAGGAGGGGGGAGAGAGGGGAATAGGCGGGAATTGCCTGCAACATAAGTTATTAGATGGAAAGTTTCAGTCATTGATGAAGAAAAAAGCCACTTTCCTGCTGTAATTCTACGCTGCGTTGGGCCCATTGACCTTATCGGCCACGCCTTTGTTTCTCTATTTAGGTGACCGACCGAGATATTTGATGTTATCACGTGCCGCCATTAAGTTCAGCTTGCAGTACAACGTCCTTGCTTGAGGGAAAGAATCCTATCCCTCATCCAGGTTTCTCTACTCGCCTCTCTACAAGTAAATGTCGGGGAGTCACTCCACCTAAAACAATACGCACACAAATCATGTAAACAACATCTCTCTCATCTCTGAGCACTGGGTTCGATGTCCGACTCTCGTCAATATAGTAGCCATTCCCTTTGTGTGAAACAAAGACAGAAGCATTCGTTTCTTAGAGATACAGTATCTCCCCCATTTTTGATTGGTCTGCATTCGTCCAGGGTGAAGACCGAACATCCCCACAGCCTAGTCGTGCTTATTTTTGATGAAATTATTAATTCGTAATTATTTTGAATGTTATTTTAAATCTTAAATTTTATTTAGAACGTTTATTCAAACTTATATAAACCAAACTACTGATCCTTTCCTTCAAAAAACTCTCCCTTCATTCAACAGATTTTCCATTGAATAGTCTTTGGTACATGACCTACATTAAGGTAACGTATTGAGTAACGTTCATACTCAAAACTCTATTTTAGATAGTAAACGCAAAATAATATTTTAAGATAGCAAAACTTTCTATGTTAAGCAAGGCAGTTCAGGGAAAAGGATGTTAGGATGCAAGGGAATACAAAATATGTGCCGATTTGTTTGTCTATTTGCCTATGTGCAAGTGAAATAGCGTTCAAACGCAAAAATATGAACTGAAATACAGTAGACTATATTTTCCCACTTATTTTTCTGAAATTATATCTGTCAATATTCGAAAATTTAGGCTTCTGAAGTTTAAACATGCTATGTATGTCTGGCAATGACTAGTGCAAGTACTGTACTGTTAGTACACAAAAAAGTTTTACATTCAGTTCGGGATAGACTACATTTCTGCCATTAACGTGGTAGATACAGTGGTTGTTCATTTTATCAGGGGCACTAAGTAAGAGTTGGAGGATTTATCTTTGGTTTGTTATTCTTGTGTTTTATGCACTCACTGGTGCCTTTTATGCTTGGATATTTTTAAGTACCATATACACTTCTGTAAGTATCTTGAACATTCAGTTCTACTCTAAGAAGCTCAATAATGTAAACTCAGGTGAATAATGGAAAATGCACCAATTATTTGCAGAAGCCTTAATATTCGAATATTGACACGCAACAGATATTATTTTGGAAAAGCAAGTGGGAAAATATACTGTATTGATTTTTGCGATTAAACGCTATTTCACTTGTACATAAACATATAGACAGATAGACAAATCTGCACATATTTGTGATTTAACGTGGTTTTATTTCTTTGAATATTGTATGTGTGAATTATGTGATACAGAGAAGTAACCATGATATGTGTCATGGTGTGTTCTTTCGTGAGTCGTACTGTAACTGGCTGCCTGTATTCTGCCAAAGGATCAATGAACCAACATCAGTACATCAATTCTCTCAAGAAACAGCTGTTTCCACGTGTCCGTGATGTTTTCCTAGCGACAAATTGGTATTCAATCACGACTCTGGGCCTTGTTACAAGGCTACAAAGAAAGTCATGAAACTCCCCCTAACAACAAAGTAAAGGTTCTAGAGTGGCCTGGCAACTTTCCGGACCTCAAACCAATTGAGAAACTTTGTAAATACAGTCGTGTAGCCTCCTAAGAGGCCTAGTGCAGGCGTCTTAAGTTTACGCACATAGATAATCCGCACGTTGTTGTGAGGATGAAGTGATGATGAAGACGGCTCATACATCCAGTCTTCGGATCAGGAGAATTAACCCCAGGAGATTAAAATCTCCGTTGGCCCAGCCGGGAATCAAACGCAGGAACGTTTGGGTCAAAGTCCAGCGCGCTATCTACTGAGCCGTGGGGCTCAAGGTTAACTATGTGTAACATCATGATGACTGAATACCTATGTCATGTGCATTTGCAGTGTGAATCACTGCGTAGGAAGGTGTTACAGAATCTTAGATTTTTTCGTGATTTTCATTAATGCTTCATAAGGAGGTGTAACCTGGTTTTCAAAATCAATTAATCTAGAAGAAAGTGTTTATCAGATAAATATTTTTGTAAGTCTTACCAAGAATTGAAAATATTACTTGTAGCAAGTGGTCCTAAAAATACAGTCATCAACTGTATCGTTATTGAATGTGGTAGAGAGTGTGTTTTCCCTCTTATTGGATATTGTATGATAGCAATCATATCTAGTGAAGGAAGCTGTTGTTCGTTGCGATTTAGGAGAAATCAACTAGTTTGAGTTCATGTCGTCTCTATTAGTCACAATTAAGATATATGTGTGTTGTGTACTAATTGGTGCACTGGCTATCATCAGTCATTACAATTGTACGCTGTCATGCGAGTTGTGCAGAGGCAGTGCAGCGTGAGGTCAAACAGGAAGTTGCTCATAAAGGTTCTTCAAAGTAGGGGCTAGGAACATGTCCTTCAGCCCCAGTGTAGTTTATTGTGAGCTAATGTTGTTTACTACCTGATTATTCGAGTGTGCGGAACCCTCATGTTCAGAAAGTATCTCTAGGACTTTAAGCAAGTTAGTATTCTAGCATTATTCATCTGAAATACAAAAATATTAAAGCGTTGATTACTGTGGCTACTTCTGTGATCTAGGGGTGCATAAAATCATGCTTTTAGTTTTACGTCGTTCTTAATGACGCAATCATAAGTCAAGAGACCTCATTTTACGTGGAATCCAAACTGCTGGGCGTAAAATCAAAATTTCTAAAATCTCACATGAATTAACCAGGAATCGAGTTATGAACTCAATGAGATTATATCAATGATCTATTGGAACTCAAAATAAAGGCAGATTCCAGTTTTTCATGAGATTTGGGAGTAACAGGTCTAGTTGCAATGCATCGGCCTGATATATTCCAGATGTGCGCAATCTGATTCAAGTCTGGTAAGCAAGCTGGCCACGGCAGACAATTTTGAGAGGAACAAATTTCTGATTCGCTCTTTTGTGAACAAAACATTTTTTCTAGGACAAAAAGTGAAAAAACACTTTTTTGGAAACTTTGGCGCCACCTAGCTTTGCATTTCAAAACGTATGACATGACCTCAATGAGACGAATTGTAGGTGACAATGTCCTCTACATTTTATGTTTAAAAACTTTTCTTTAAAATACGTCGATTCAGAGAAAAACGCTTTTCAATGTTTTTTTTGAGTTTTCTGACAAAATGATCGTGCAAATTATTCTAAAATTCAGAGTTAAGCTTTTTTTTGTGCTTTTCTATCGATTTACAAAAAGCCAACCCGAGCAAAGTTTTTGGAACAAAAGGTTCTTTTTCTGTGCAGCTGTCCTGTACTATCCGTGACGAAAACGGGATACACTTCTGCTTCCCCCCACTTCTTCTTTTTGTCCAATCCCCACCTGTGTTTGGTAGTCCTAAAATACAAAGCAAATTAGTCAGAATAAAAAATAAAAGTCAAAACCCATAAAACCCTCCAAAACAATCAAAATTAGTCGAAATTTGTCAAGCTCAAGAAGAAAGAAAACGAAAAAATACGTAAAATCTAAAAAAAAAAACAAAAAAAAAATTGGTCAAAATGCAAATAAAAAAGAAAAACAACAACAACAAATAAAGTTACCGGCAGTCCAAAAAGTTCAAAAAAATCAAAATCAACACAGAAAATCAAAATCCAAAAAGACACAATAGTCAAAATTAGTAAAAACCAGCTCAAACATTCCAAATAAATAAAATTTAAAAAATACTCAAAATCCCCCCCCCCCAAAAAAAAAGAAAAACATTAACAAAAATAAGACAAAATAATTCAAAACCAGTCACCATTCTGCTAGCCTATAGAGTGAAATAAAAGTTCACATAAGTGGTATTTATTATGAGTTCTAGAATCGTAGTCGTCACCGATGCGAAGCGCTACCGATAACAACGTTGTAAAGTAATTAGCGCTACCTTTCTGGGGTCAAGGGACATCCGATGTACCTTGGTACATGTATGAAATGCATAAAGTGCTAACAGATATCCAGGAGCGATAAATCATCGCTCGTTTCCCTCTTCTAAATGAGTCCTGGTTGTGGCGTGCCTGCTCGGACAGAAGGAGATTTGGGTTCGGGTCCCAACTGCCGTCTCATCTTCAAGATGGTTACGCGTTAAATCGCGCACTGCGACCGCGATTTTAAGCTGCATTAAGTCCGGAGATTGGAGGTTCGAATCCCGACGCAGATGAAGGCTATCCAAAGTGTGGTTTTTCCCCGGGGATTTCCACACTCTCTCCAGGCAAATGTTGGAATAGTGTTGTACCGTATTTCAAGTGTCGGGACACCTATCCCATCCCTGCCCCTAGTACAGCTGGAGCTACACACACTACTACTACAGTCAACACAGGAATACAAGTTATCGGACAAGTTCAACACACACTCAGGTACATGGGGCTGATGAACAAGATGTCCAATGCACTTCTAAGGAATTAACATCAACAATAAAATGTTATCAGGGAGGGGTATAAGTTCTCAATAAAAATATACGAGTACACACAAATTCCACGTTCTGTATTAGGACCCTGCTTCATAACACCCTTGGCCTTTGAGACTGTTTTGCCTTTCAGCTTCCAGCCTAGTCTGCAAACCTCTGTTTGCGAACAAGTCGCCTCCATGATGTCCTATTAACAGTTAGCACTATGGCCTCCTCTTCCTCTACACTTCTCACATTTGAGATCGTTCATCACGGAATCTGACTATCGCCTCATAGGTCTACCTCTGTTTCTCTTACTCTCTACAGTCGAACTCATTAACCTCTTAGGTAATCTCTCCTCCCCCATTCTCTTCACACGATCCCACCATCTGAGTCGGCTCAAATGAACAGCTTCCTCTAGTGTGTTAATTTCTAACATAGCCTTTATCTCTTCATTACGAGTACCTTCCTGCCATTGCTCCCATCTATTCGTCCTAGCAATCATTCGTGGTACCCTCATATCAGTTACCTCTAGCATATCTATCAGATATCATGAATCTACCCAGCTCTCACTTCCATAAAGCAAGGTCCGTCTAAATACTAAACGATGTAGGTAGAGTTTCGTGGCTACACTAACCCCTTTCTTGCAGAATACTGTAGATCACAACTGACATTGCATTGGCATTTACACACCTCGACTCTATTTCTTCCCTCATACTACCACCCTGAGAGAATATACAGCCCAAGTATTTAAAATGTTCCATAGCAAGAAGGAAATAATGCGGAATTAACTGTTATTATCACAAACGTATTAGCTAATAACAGCATTAGTTATTAGTTTATGAATCCTAAATATTAGTACAAGTTTCTAATAATTTTAGAAAACTGCAAAGGGTGTTAAAATAGACTCATATTATTAGGCTCGTTTCCATGGTTTATTATTTTTGGAATTATTTTGTGAGAAGAACGTGAACGGGATTTTCCTTTTGGCATGTACAAATTGTGATACGGTAATCTGAGAAATGGATGCATCTGGTTCCAATAGCGATTAAGATCGAAAGTATATTCGTCGACCTAGTAATTTCAGAGAAAGAAACAACTGTATGTAAATGGAAGTTACATGTGAGTCATTTTGTTATTTCGTAATAGTCGGTGAAAAGGATCCGATCGTTTAATTCTAGCACTTTTTTTCAAGATACTTAGTTTATTTGTAGGCCTATCAATATTTCCTGTTCTCTTGCTCATCTTACAAATGTCTAAGCAACTGAACACAACTCCATGTATCAAAAACTTCCAATCATGGAATAATTCGCTTGAAAGCAACAAAAAGATCAGACACAACACCGCCCTTTAACTTTAACTTTAATTTGATCAGCTGACTAATTAACTAATAGTCCACTCCGTGGTGTAGCGGCTAGAATTCTTGGCTGTCACCCCAGAGGTCCGTGTTCGATTCCCAACTATGTCAAGAAATGCAATTCTGATCTGATGGCCGGAACGAGTCACACTCAGCCTCATGAGGCAAAACAGGAGGTGAGTTCGATTCGCACCTCAGCCAGCCTAAAAGTGATTTTGTGTGGTTTCCCCACTTCTATTCCAAGCGAATGTCAAGATGGCCACCTCATACTGAAATCCTAACCTCAATTAAAGATAATTATACACACAGTTTATCAGACATATTCCCACAAGCGCACGGGGGCTATATGACCACGATGTCGTCAAGATCCTAAATGAATCAACAACAAAAACCTTGCTCTGTTTCATTCACCTTCAATAATTTGATCTGGCAAGGACTGCTGTGGTGAGGTTGGCATCCCGAAGAACATCCGGCCATAACATATGATTCGCCATAGAGATTCGTCCTACCTAATCCCTGACGCCGTAAAATCTTGAAGAATAAAGGGTCGAATTACGCGTTCAGTATTTTATGTCTCAACGACGGCGGAAAATTGCCAAATTAAATGTTTTATTAAAATCGTGGGCAGTGAAAGAAATCATTCCCAGCTGCACAAAGAAAACAATGGTACATTCGAACATGATACTCATAACTTAGCTTTATGAGAAAGCCATTGCTTTGAATTTAACGATCGGATGTGAAATTTGAACCATGAACCACCAAACCAAGAGTGTGGTGCATTGCACTTTAGGCACGGTCTAGGCAGTTCACAAACCTTCCATAGTAATATCCCAAGGTTGCTTCCCGACGGTTGACTGGCCTAATAATTTTCGGTCTTTATGACCTCGATGTACAAGCTCCTAAACTAACAACCCAATAATACGAGATTATCCGACTCAATCTGACTGATAGCCTGTGTCATTTTAATGGCTGTACTAGTGTGTGTATTTGTAATTAAGACTAGGACTTGGAAGGAGGTGACCCTTATAACGTCAGGGGACCGGTACATCGATCGAGAGAGCTTTTGTTAAATATGCCCCTGTACATAGCCCAATTAATTTCCAGTCACGTAGTGTTATCAATAATAATAATGTATGTATGTCTACCCCTTATTATTCCCGTTTTCAACGGGTTCGGGGGTGAGATGAGATGACATTCTAAGTGGCGGGTTGTTTTTACCTGATGCCAACCTCATGAGAGGAATTAATGGGAGATGAAATGAATGAAGATGGGCAAGGATGTGGCAGGAAGCAGCCGTGGCCTATCAGAATGTAGGGGAGAGTCGGTCAAAACAGGGTACTTAATAATCAAAGTGGCACATCTCATGAACTTATTGTACTAATGTGTTAAATGTTTAACGACTAGTTGTATAATATATCTATTTCACAAATGGCAATGAAGAAAATAATTTAAAAGAAAGCCTAACCGTAATTTTTTTATTTATATAAATATTTGTCCATTACCCCGTTTTATCAGACGAGTTGGATAAAACAGGGTACTAGCTTATAGTGAACATTACAAAATAGAAATACATTTTATAAACATTGAAATTCACTTCATGTACAAAAATCACATTTATACGGTTCATCATCTTTATCATCAATGCCGGCACACTGTTCATGAGCCCATTCACCACACTTATACTTGACCCAGCCATCTTAAGACTTCGAATTAGTGAATATTTCATAACAATAAATGCAAGCTGCGTTATTATTTTCTCCTTCCTCTTCTGACGAGGTGTTATACTCGTGAACTTTTCTAACTTTCTTCGATTTCTGCTTTACGACATTTGTGACGTCAGACGTCAGATTGTGACTCCATTTGAAGTTTCCTTTTGGGAGTCTTCCCCTTTTTTATAGACGAAGTTAATTCTTCCTTGTATGGGGAACTTGTCAGAATAGCTGTCTTTCCTCTTCGTCTATTGGCTATTCCTTCCTTTCTTTCAGCTCTCGGCACTGCCTCTATGACTTTCGGAGAGACTTGGAAATCAGAAGTCCAAGGCTTAGGCCTAACGGACTGAGTAGACCCTGAAGTGTATAGAACAGGTCTATCTGACTGGTAAGACCGTGATGTGGTTAGAGCAGATGATTTTCCGTTTGATGGCTGAGATAGAGATCCCGAAGACAGGATATCACCTTTCTCCATTGGTGGGACTGATAAAACGGGGTACTACCCTGTTCTATCCAACTTTAGTGGTACCCTGTTTTATCCAACAACACCATGTTAGGAGCAAGTGGAATTCTACAGCACTTAAACCGGTCACTCATTTTGAAACACCTACAATCGTGTAGTGCAAACAATGTTTAATTTATAGCATTCTTACCTTACAGACTTCAGAATAGGGTCATGGATATATAAGCACACAATTTACAAGCGGATATAATAACACCACTGTAAAAGTAGATTTTACCCCTGTGAGAACGCACGCTTGCACCCTACAGATTGCAACTGCTCTAAGAAGGAAGGTCATGAAGTGAGAAAGATGTTACTATGTTCACCGGAAGATGTCACCACATACCAGACAAGAAAACTATGGTACCCCGTTTCATCAGACTACCCTGTTTTATCAGACTGTCCCCTACAGTCCCGGCATTCGATTGGAGTTGAAAAAGGCAACCACGGAAAACCATTTGAAGGACGGCCAACGGTGGGGCTCGAACCCACGTCTTCCAAGTTCACAGAAAACTTGGCCCCATGGCCTAGCGCTGCGTGTTAGCGAGCGTAGCTACCGCTGTATGTATCAATAATAATAATAATAATAATAATAATAATAATAATAATAATAATAATAATAATGTTATGGTTTTACGTCCCTTTTAATTACTGCGGCTTTTAGAGACGCCATGGTGCCGGAATTTCACCCCGAAGGGGATCTTAAGCATGCCAGTAAATCTACTGACATGGCTCCCTCGCATTTGCGCACCCTCAAATGCCAACTAGCTGCGCCAGGATTCGATCCTGCAACCTTGGGCAGAAACGGCGAGAACGTTACCGCTGAGCAACGCAGCCAGTCGTAGTGCTATCAGCGTTGTAACGATAACAACATGGGAGTCATTCTCTGTCTGGATGGATCGATGTTTCGAAATTATGTGAATAACTGATTTCATAATACGTATTCTTTGAACAAGCTGCAATAAGCTGACTTCCAGGGCGTATGATTTTACGCTCTTGCTCGGAGTTAATTAACATACTTGTTGATAAATATTGCTGGCTCTTTGAACGAAGATGAAATCAGGTTTTATAATAGATACAGTACTATTTAGACAGTAAAAGCTGTCAAAATGATATTCAAATTCAAAATTTAAATTTAAAAAGAAGAAAATGTAAAGTGTTTTAATGAAAGAACTGCAACAAAGTATTAATTATTTAGCATCTAATCCCCTGAGGGCTTCTTTAACCGGCTGACTGCTACGCAAAAAATATCAATATTAGAATATATGTTAATTTTTATCCAACACTTGTAATTCCACTAAACTTGACTTGGCGTTTTTAACATAACCACTCATAATAGCTTGGCATCAAAAGCGTTGAGTTAGGAACCATCCCGGCATTTGCCTGGAGTAGAAGTGGGAAACTAGTTCTAGTTCAGCTGAGGTAGGAATCGAACCCATATCTTCTCCAAACCAAACCAGGCCTCGTGGCGCTACAGCCCATGAAGGGGCTAGGCCTACCAAGCGACCGCTGCCCAGCCATTTGGCCTGCAGATTATGGGGTGACGCGTCGTTAGCGCGTCGGGTCCCCTCGGCCGATAAGCTTGGTCTCCGTGACCGGGGCGCTGTCTCACTGTCAGGCAGCTACTCAATTGTCCTCACAAGGCTAAGTGAGCCGGGAATCGAACCCGGGGCCTCCGTGTGCGAAGCAGGCGCGCTACCCCAATACCATGGGGTAGGCCGACCCATATCTTCTCCGTTTGGCCTAAATTTCTTGACAGAGCCGGGAATCAAACCCGGAGCCTCAAGTTTACACTGCTGTGCGTGTTTGAGTCCTCAGGCTTGTTTGATGCAGCGCTCCATGCTTCTCGGTCCTGAGCAAATCGTTCCATCTCTACACAGGTATCCCGTGACGTAGCCGTGCTTATTAAATCATGCACCACGGCCACACGGACAGCTCCTGCAAGTCCGGAGATACTACTATCGGATTTTTTATTATGGATACTCGAGTTTCGGCCTTAATTACAACCAAACCAACAGACCTATTGAAAAACGAGTTATACCAATATTTTCCTTGTTTAATTCTGCGTTAGACTATATAAGCGAATTATTTTCAAGTTTATTAATTATTTATTTATTTGTGGTTGTATGAAAAATTGTCCGTGTTTTTGACGTCTTTTCTAGGAACCGCTCACTTAAAACTATATGCATGGAAAACTACTTGGCTGAGGGTAATCAAATTTTATATGTTATAGGCACAAGTATTGGTAGTGCAAATCTCAAGTTTCAATGTTTTTCAACTACCCAATAAAAAGTTCTTATTCTTTTTCTGACGTAACGTTTTCTCAGCCCAGGATAAACGTACAACAGGAAACTTGGTCTCATTTTGAAGCTCTCATTCGTGATTATCGGAAACTACGACCTCTGTAAACGTACAGTGTGATGACGAATTTATGAAGAGTAATATTAATGAGAGGTTTTGTGCGTGGACTTGAATCCCGTCGCTGACAGCAGCTATCCTGAGTGTGGGTTTTACCCAGGTTTTTCCACACTCCCTCAAGGCAAATGCCGGGATAGTACCTTGTGTCAAATATCAAAGCACCTCCTCATCCTTGTGAAGGCTGTAAGAGTGTGTACAGCTATATTAGGGGCATTTTAAAAATAAAAACGTACTAACTTTTTCTTTCTTTCTTTCTTTCTTTCTTTCTTTCCTTCTATCTTTCTCTGTAAAAGCAATTTGATCACAAATCTAATTTTATTCAAGATAGATTACAAAATGTATGCTTGAGTTTCAAATTGTTTAAGAGGTCTTATATTAATCACCATTGATAAAAATAGAATGTTTTGATTTTGTGTGCTACTGTCAATATTTCAAGAAGATATACTTTTCAACAATTCTGATGAAGAAAATATATTTTCAAAATTTCAATATTTACTGGAAATAAAAATAGATTTCCCTTGTAAAAACCTGCTAAATTTCTCAGTAAAAAGTAAGAAAACACGCACATTTTTCTCAAATTACTCATCCAATTTGAAAATATAATTTTAAAATAAGATATTTTATGTAATAACTTAAGTTGGTTTGACCACCATACATTACACCATAGAAGCTAAATTATGTCTATTAACAGCAATTTAAAGGATGGCCTTGCACAGGACTAGGGCAGCGATATACTGTATTAAGGTACCCACGAATAGATCATTTTATTAAGGAGAGAAGGTTGAAGAGGAAGGCTCTCGTTAGAATATGTTGAACAGAATGCCCGAAGGTCGAGTTCAGGAGGTCAATAATGATGGAACAATTCGCACAAGATATGGAATTGGACACACAAACACTCTATCGGAATGTAGCTTAATGTGGATTCTAATTTATTGAAATCTTTTTCCCTGAGCACCTGATTCAAAGAGAATAATAGTGTTTTCTTTAGAGTAGTGGTGGAAATGAATATGGGCATTCCCTTTGATTAGTATCTTTGATTCTATGAAGACCGGAGAGCATTCGCCACTCAGAAATGAGTGCTGAAGCTTATGATTTGTGTACGTATAAAACGTGGCTTCACCTCAAGGGGCTCGTCTGTCCCCCATTCCCCCGAGTAATAATACACTCCTGCTTCGTAAATTGTGGGTTGAATTCCAGCACGAAAGCAATCTATCATACCTTGGTAAAATGCAAGGCTAGACTATTAAATAAGATTGTCCAGCCGAAGGTACAACTCAGTTGTTCTTCTCTGGCATCCCACTGGTTCTCTGACTACACCGGCCTCTCATTCTTCCCCTCCAAGCATGCAAAAAGGAGAAAAGGCAAGAATTAATTCCTTCTCTCTCAAAAACACTATATTTGCAGCTTATATACCAAATAGTGGACATTTTAAATTACCTATTATTAGTTCAATGCCTATCGTACTTATGTTCAAGGCGTGCCGCATCGGTAAGCTTATCGCATGCTGTTTCCAAGTTTGCGGGATCGAATCCCTGCGGAGTCAGCATTTGAGGATGCTTAAATGAAAGAGATCCGTGTCAGTCGGCTTTCCGGCACGTCATAGGTCCCCTTAAGGGTAAAATTAAGGTATCCCACCTTACCTTTTAAATAAACCAAATAATAATAATAATAATGAAATTACCATATCAGAAATAAAATAATTTAGAACACACAGAAACAGCGTACCATCCAAGAACTAACGCAGCACGTTTTCGTATACTCGACTGATTTAATCTGATCTGACCAAAATACTACCCTAGCATTTAAATATATTTTCTATGTGATGGACTCAATAGCATTTATTTGTGACATACACTGTGACACTCTTGAGCACACGCGATTGCTTGAACAATGTCCTAATACTTTAAAAGCGATGTATGTATTTGTTTTCTTGTTTTGCTGAATGTAATATTGCTTATTCTAAATCAATTATAATTCTAAACATATATTTATTCGTTACGGCCAACTATGGACCACGTTTGACAGCTTTTACAGTATTTGTTGTCTTCACTCTCTGCCAATATCTCTTCATCCTCTCTCCCACTTCCTTCTTGTGTTGCACCGTGTAAGATCTTCCTTTCCTCACTGACAACTCCCCTGTCTCCTGGAAACCTGCAAACTCCTTAACCAGCCGTCTAAATCGCTCTCTGTCTTCTTCTTTCACCCCATCCGATCCAAGTCTAATCTCACTTCCCGAAACCATTTCGGCTCCATCTTCCTCTTCCTGAAGAATTCAAAAATCCTCTTCGTCAATCTGGCATTGTTCATCCTCACCAAATGTCCATAAAGCTGTATTCTCCTTTTTCTGATTAGGGCTACGACTCCTTCTGTCTTCAGGTATAATTCTTTGTTAGGTTTGAGTCTCCTCTCTCCATCCTTGATATTTGGGCCTAGGATTTTTCGGAGCATTTTCCTTTCCCTCTTTGGGATATATATATATAACGTAACAATTTCTAATTACCAGAGTATTTATTTTGCCATACTGGTGCATTTTATGAAGCCTACTTTAAAAGATGAATAAGAGATGTTCAAGTATCATCCACAAGAAATAGCTTTACTAGAAAATTGAGACAGATGACTTTCATGTTCTGATCCTTGAAGCAAACATCATCATTCATCATTATCACCACACTAGTAAAATAACTGAAATGACAGTGACAAGTTAGGTGAATTCATGTATGAGGAATTGGCATGTGCGCGTTCAATAATTTATCAAAATGAGATATTGGTTTGTGCTCCTGTTTGTTTAGACTTCAATAATGGTCCACTTTGACAAATTTCAGAGACATCGGGTCATACTGTGACGTGTTAGAGGAATTCATCCCTGAGGAAATGACATGCGTGCCATATGCAATTTGTAAAAAAAAAGCAATGGCTTTATAAATCTGTAAATTTAAGTTATATCTGTGTTTCACTGTGCCAAATTTCGCGGTGATCATATAATTCAGTGACCAGTTAGGTGAAATCATGAATTAAGAATTGACATTTGCGCCATCTATAAAATAAAAAATAAAATTTAGCTGTTGGCTTTAGACTATTGTAATAGTCCATTATACCAAGTTTCACAAATATCGGATCATTCATCAACGAGTCAAGGAAATTCATATGTTAAATTTGGCATGCGTGCCATAGTCATAGATTTATTTACCAGTAGACACATAATCAGTAGTGGTTCTTCAAACAAAGTAACTCTTCGATCGCTTGATTAGGATTAATTAATTAATTAATTAATTGGTATTCTGCCCGAAGGCAGGTCCGAGCCTCCGAAGAGGCTACCCCCAGTCGGAGTTTACGTGCGGTAAACTCCTCCGCTCCTCCTCATGCTGGCCAACAGCGCGCAATACCTAGAACCGGCATACCATCCAAGTTCCGACTACGCCCGATGCTGCTTAACTGCGGAGTTCTCATGGGATCCGGTGTTTCAACACGGCTAGGCCGTTGCCCTATTGATTAGGATACAGGAAATTAAAGGTTTCTTTCAATTTCACATAGCTACCATCTTTATATTTTCATAACAATTGCATTACATTAGACACCAATATATTAAGTTCTAAATAAAGATTTACTGTGCCAAGTTTCATTCTGTTCGTTTGATCAAGTAGCCAGAATAGCTCATTTAACTATTTGAACTTTCCATGGCCGCCATGTTTGTTTTGTGTTTATCAGGTTTTTGAAAATCACATATGTGACTTTAAATAAAGTCTCTTATCAGCATGTAAAATCTTAGGTTGATTGCTGCAATAGTTTCGGAGATAATACCGTGAAATATTTCGCGCGACCACTATGTTGGGTTAGATACACTTACTGAAATTTGAAAGGCACGGTCGGGTCAGACGGGGTTTCATTTCAATATCTCCAACCAGCCAAAACTTATTAGGGGTGACAAACAGACACGGAGAAAAGTTGATCTCATATGCCCATACTTCAAATAATAAAAATAGACTAAAAGGAAAGGGAGAAACATAACATTATTATATTATATTATATTATATTATATTATATTATATTATATTATATTATATTATATTATATTATATTATATTATATTATATTATATTATATTATATTATATTATATTATGAAGCCTCCGTGGCTGATGCGGCCGCACGCCGGCCTCTCACCACTGGGTCCGCGGTTCAAATCCCGGTGACTCCATGTGAGATTTGTGCTGGACAAAGCGCGGGCAGACAGATTTTTCTCCGGGTACTCCGGTTTTCCCTGTCACAATTTCATTCCAGCAACACTCTCCAATATCATTTCATTTCATCTGTCATTCATTTAATCATTGTCCCAGGGGAGTGCGACAGGATTCGGCAGCCGGCACAGTTCATATCCTCACCGCTAGATGGGAGCTTCATTCATTCCATTCCCTGACCCGGTCGGTCGACTGGAAGCTGACTGTGGATTTTCATATTATATTATATTATATTATATTATATTATATTATATTATCCATGAAGAGAGGCAGCCTAGGAGGTTAACGGTCTTGGCTATAGAGGGTAAGAGAAGCAGAGTTAGACCTTGAAGACGATGGTTTGATTCAGTGTTGAATGCTTTCAAAGTAAGAACTTTAAGAAGGCAGAGGAAGGCGTAGTGCCAACTGCAAGTCGGGGATTAGGGAGAAGACTCGTTTTATATTACAACCATGTCGAAGTGACCATTTATTCCTATTTCCCGTATGCACTGTATGTTTATATGTACTGTACGACTCTCCGCTCATGATCCCTACCCGGTGGGGAAGGATAAGTGAGGGAAAGTTGAGTGGATTGAGGGTTTGAGAGAGAGAGCGCTGCTGTGTGCTAGTCGAGGAAACGGGTGGGCATCAATTCCGCTCGGGAATTCCAGTCAGGTAGTCAGGGTTACCACAATTCCACTCGGTCCTCCAAGGGACCCAAAAATAAGTTCCTCAGCTCCGCTCAGGCTTTGACAAGGGGTCGGCAAAGGGATTATCCCCAATGACGTAAACAAATGTCATAACCCTCCTGCTCGCATATCAAGGGCCAGGTCAAACACCTTATGCACCGCATGAGGGAATTCTTGAATGCAGCTGGTTTTTCCGTTCTAGGCTGGAAAACAGTGTTTTTAGCATCCGCAGCTGATATCGAAAGTTTTTTTAGGTACAAATTATACACCTATTATTATCTAAATTTAATTAAATAATGTCTGACTAGGTTAAAAAAACATACAAACATTTAATTATGCACATGTCAAAAACAATGTATAAAATTTGTAGAAAAAAATAGAAAACTTGGTAGACTTATTTAAAAGAATATTATGATTAATTTTAAATCACTTGTATTTTCTGCCATATAAGTTATAATGTGCCAAACACTTTATACCTGATTTATCGAATGAGCGGACTTGACATCAGAGCGGTTGACCAATGGCACAACAATGTCTTGCGAACACCACCACGCCATCGGTCAAGCGCTCTGAAGTCAAGTCCGCTGCTTTCCCCGGAGCGGCTAGCTGGTAAACCATTTCTTATTTCCCCGTACAAATACAAACCGATATAAAATAAGTGAATTAATTTACGTATTTCAGTCATACAGCATAAGTTATTGATGTATAAGGATTGTAACGCGACCAAGAATTACATTTTACAACCATCCCGGGCCGAGAAAAAGTTACCTTACAAACATGATAACAACTTTGTTTCTTGGACACACAAAATTTTGAAATTAATAAACCAGTTAAACAACATTCCAATGTATATTGTGTTAAAATTTGGATTCGATCTGGTGACGGGTTTTTGAGATAATAATTCTTTAATGTGACGCATGGTTGAAACACGCTTAAAAACGGGCCCTTTTTGTGTTCCAACTGCGATAAAAAATATTAAAATATACATTTTAATGCCAAACCTACATGAACTAACGTAAAATAGAACGACAAAAATGATGATGTTACTGGATTTTATGTAGGTCTATTGGTTACTTCACAAACAACCTTCAAACTCGAGTGCACATAATACTTTGGTCAACAGTAGGCAGTTGGTAACCCCGTGGACTTTGTACTTAGGCTCACTGTACTTATGGCTCCTAAGGCATGCATTGCACTGCAAATTCATCTATTAAGTCCATAAATTAATATGGCAGTTGCATGGTGTTGAACATTCTACAGGTGCACAGAATTATGTTGGTAGCACTTACTTTCACAATCTACTGTAATTAAGTCCA
Organism: Meconema thalassinum; assembly: GCA_946902985.2. NCBI lineage: Eukaryota > Metazoa > Arthropoda > Insecta > Orthoptera > Tettigoniidae > Meconema > Meconema thalassinum. The sequence goes on from OX336389.2 coordinate 1,195,096,910, forward strand.
AAAAATATTCAACTTACAGTGTGTTCAATCAGAAGTTTGCTCCGTACAACCGATTAGGAGTTGATAGGGTGGGACACACACACTGATAGAAGGACAGGCAGACACGCACACATTAGCCCGGATTGATCTCATAAGTATATTTTTTCATTGTTTTTGCAAAATATGAAGAGAAGGCTAAAATGATAAGCAACGGTAACTGTCTGCTCATGTCACTAGCATAAGTACATGCCAACAGAAAATGTATGAAAAGAAGTGCTGTATGGTTGTTGAAGTGAATGAATGTATTCTAGTTTCTGATGAAAATAATTTGTTGTAAATATTTTCAGTTATATATTTATATATTTAATAATCCGCAAGTGATCCGTGTAAATATTATTCTAAGCTAGAACGTTGGGAAGTGCATTACCCTGAATATATGAGTTGAAAATGAGAATTAGAAATGAAAGCATAGTCAAGTGAAATGAATATTATGGACACATTAAAGGCTATGATGATTATAATTAGGATTTCTAGGAAGTCTAGGTCACCTGAGGGATCATAGGAACCTAGGATGCTTTTTCTTACAGGACATTATTTCAGTTTAGAATATGTTTGGCAAATCCCTATTGGTGTAGGAGTGTTACATTAATTTGCATTCTTTGAATAAATGTGAGTTGTCATTCTATCGTATTGTGTAATTTATTTCATCCTTATCATTCACGAGTGACATGCGAGCAGTGCAATATCGAAGCCACTTGGATAGTTCCGGCCTGGAACGCCCCGAGATCCGTTGTTCATGCTTGCACTGTTCTCACGTTTCACCTGAAGTATGTGTTTGTTGTTCATTGGTGCGAGGTGGTTCGCCACCAAGTGCTGGTGGTTTAATGGGCACAGTATGTATATATAGACATTTTAGAAGCCATTATTCAGTGTTGCCTTTTTTATCTAGTAAATTGTTTTTCAATCGGTTAACACGTTAATATGCCCAATTAAATTGTGTGGGGAATAACACTTATCTACTAGCATGGAAAAAATACATGGATTAATTATTTAATTGTATACATTTCTCGAAAAAAGTTTAAATGATTTGCAAGGTTTGTAAGTGCGACAACCTCGTATCAGTGAATTTACTGGGATGTTAATGGTCCTCTCTTTGGCAAAGTTTCTGGATGCAAACTTCTCTCATGCCACAGTAGTTGAATGTAACGTTAAGTACATAACAGGATTATGAATGTTACAAATGTTATTCGATACAGCATTCTCAAGAACACTACCAGTACTGAAAGTAAAATAACTAAAGGTGTGAATATGTATATTAAAGAGCACTATGGCACCAAACTATTGATGCGTGGAGAGAAAATTGCATTTATACTTGGTTTCGGAATGTATGAATCTTAGTCTGGAACTGTTTTCAGGAAGGAAATGTCAAGTATTAAAAGGATGGAACTGACTTTCCTTCTTTTTATTTTTATTTTTATAGCAAATTTACACCATCCAGAAATGTTGCAAAATTGAAAGACATAATTTTGTTTTTCAGTTGTTACTTTTAAAATTCAACTCTATAGATTGACTTGTAAGACACATGCAAATGTTGATTTAAACAAGGTTTCTGTATGGTGCCTCCCCTTCCCCCTCCCCCTCATGTGCATGATATATATTCAAGTGAATCTGTACACAAGACCCAAATATAACTAACTATACTTATGCCCAGTGCACATTGAGCATAAAAGACGCGTCTCTGGATATTTTTTTTTTTTCAAATGGCGTGTAATACCTGAAATCATTGAAAAAAATTAAAAACGAGTTCATTTCAAATTGAGAGCTTTTAGTCTTGTGCCTCCTACCAAGTTTTCAAAAACGAGCATATAATGTCAAAGGACCAGTCAAGTTTAGATCTACACTGCTAGCAATTAATATTGCGACACCAAGAAGTACGCACCTGATGGACCTCATATTGAGGAATGTGTGTTACTTGCGTGCGAGGCACAGGCGATATGCTGGACATCGCATAATTATGTCGCGGTCTCAGTTAATCTACCCGTTCTTGGCTGGCAAATTGTCCCGCTGAGGCAGAGCGTAGACACCTTTGCTACGAAAGTGGAGAAGAATGTGTTTGCCATCCCGACAGACTCCTGCACGCGTGCAAGGGCCCTGGCCGCCCCTGGGCTTGGACAGTGACGTCATTATTTAGTCGGCTGTGTGGTGCAGCTTGAGCCCACCTCTGCTTGTAACACTACGATGACGGTTCCGAGACTTGAATTATGCACCGTCACACCGACCCGGCACCTGGAGTTATAGTACAGAGTGCCATCCGTTTCCAGTGCAGCTTTGTGAACAGGGCACAAGGGGTGTTGCACGAGATGAAGATTACACTGCCCAGCCACCATTACATTGCCTGTTTTTGTCCTCCACCTTCAGGGCCAGCTTGTACCAACAACAAACCACGTGACCGCATGTGGCATATATCGTCTGACAGTTCTTGGATGATCACATTGACCTGCGCGCCCACCCGACCTGTCGCTAATAAAGAAACGCGTGGTCCGTAGTCGAACGACCACTGGCCCGCCATAGCTTCACAAAAGACTCAGCCAAACTGGACAAATTTTGCGCGAGAATGTAACAAAGGAATATCGCATTCGTGAACCACTCGAATACCTGGATTCTTGTACACACTTTAAATGCGCCTGTTGAAGCTGGAGCAATTGCAAGGATATTCCAATCACGACCATGGGGAAGATGTAGCAGAATGAGGAAAGGGGTTAGGACTGAAAGAAAACGATCGGATACAAGGGACGAACCCAAACAAACACATTTTATTAACAAAAGTAGAAAAAAAATCAACAATATACAGGGTGTTTCAGGAAGAATAGTAAATATTTTAGGAGGTAGTAGTATAGATGAATTGCAATAAAAAATTCCATATAACAAGTGTCCCATTTGTATTGCGTACAGAGATACAGCTGGTAATATCTGGTAATATTTAACCCAAACAAATGTAAAGCCAAGGCGAATGAGGACGTTCAAAGTTTCAAAAGTTTAAAAAATTCCACCACCAATGTATTTTGCACTTCTCACCCCGTGTAGCTCTTCGGAGGGCGTCATGGCGTTCTTTGATGAGGGCTGCACTATGCATAATCCGAAGGACCAACTCTGCTCTTGTGTTAACTTTTTCCTTTTAGACTTGGCTTTTCAACCATCCCCACAGGCAAAAATCCAAAAGGGTAAGGTCCGGGGACCTTGGTGGTCAAAAACGAGCCCATATCTCCCTATCCATCTTCCGGGGAATGTTAGGTTTAAATGTTGTATCTCCAGACGACTAGAATGTGCACGAGCCCCGTCATGCTGGAAGAACATACGCATTCTTGTAGCCAAAGAAATCTCTTCCAATAATGCTGAAAGTTCATTTCCAAGAAAGTGTAGAAAATGGGGTCCTGTTAGACGATGCGGAAACACAACAAGTCCAATCAACTGATTGTCAATCAACCCACACCACACATTTACAGAGAAGCGTTCCTGGAAATGTGTGTATCTGCATCTCCTGCTCGAATGTGGTGAACGGGATGGTAATGACACGGATGCAACCCGTGCATACGTTATGTCCGCCATACTCTTGTACATGGAATACCGATACGTGCAGGAAGTCTACGTGTACAAACACACGAAACGACAACTGCTCTTGTTACATACCAACGTCTGTATCTCGGTACGCAATAAAAATGGGACACATGTTATATGGATTTTTTTATTGCAATTCATATATACTACCACCTCCTAAAATATTTACTGTTCCTCCTGGAACACCCTGTATATGACTGAAAATCTAAAGTACTTGGGACTTGCCACAGAAGAGTAATGCAAGGGAGGAGAGGGCTCATAGCCCATTTACAAATGATTATTATTATTATTATTATTATTATTATTATTATTATTATAAATGTATACAAGCTTAAAGCTTTTAGAACAAATAGGAATTTTGTACTTGAAAAATATGCCAAATATCCGAAGACGAAATAGCTAAAAGTACAAAAAAGCGAAAAGGAAACAGCCAACAAAGTTCACGTGGCGCATCTACAAATTGCAGCCAAGTGAGGTTTGATAATAGTGAAAGGGGTTATAAACTTCAATAATTATTGAATGTGGGTTTTGAGAATCCGAGCAATCATCAAATACCGTGGCGTAAGACCAGGAGACGGCCGTGGCCAAGAGTAGAAATAATTCATAACTAGAAGTAATTTCAAAAGGAGAATGATTGCTGTGCTCGCAATACACTGAGTTGTTCATCAGAAGGGCACTATTAAAAATTTAGCGAAAGAATGAACTAACCAAGTCTTAACTGAGAAAGATCAACAACCAAGATGTATATATTGCAATGACCATAAGGAGGAAGTTAGCTGAGCGAACTATACCAGCATTTGACAATCTAATAAAGAGATAGTGGAACAATAACGTAGACAAAAATTGCATTCAATGGCGCTTGTTTCTGAGCACAACAAAGAAAAGAAATACTTGCACAAGTTAACGTGGAACATCTACAATTGCTTCCGTATGAAAAATGAGACTTGAGAATATAGTAATAAGCATTGCATATAATATAGAATACTCTTCGAGTAAGAATAATGAACAGGACCAGTAAAATACCACAAGGGGTGGCCGCGGCTTTGTGTTTCGAAGCTATGTCCCGCATATAATAATAAGCAATTCAATTGCTGTAGGGTTGGATTACACAAAGAGCAAAGGCATTGCTCGATTAATTATTGCTCTCAGACTAGGGATACACTAAAAGAGTTGAGTATAAAAAAACTTGTAATTTATCAAAAACTAGATTATGAGCGAGTATCTTACATATTGGTAGGTTAATCCGGAGCTCAAACACTACCTGAGGGAAGATGATTGAAAGAAAAGGAGAAAGGTTTAGGAGGGGAAACGATCGTAGTCAAACAGGATGAGAATCCAAGTCAAAATAATAAAGAAATAGTGATATAAAGGATAGTTACACTGCTCAAAGCCCGTGAAGTAACTAAAATTAGCGGGAGCTTGAGCACGGTTAACGGGGAGAGCGGCGTGAGCTAAGGTTACCTGCAGGCTATCGCTAAGTGCTCTTTCCCTTCCGAGCAGGTATTTGGGCACTATGGGGAATGGGTAGTGCGCTGGCAAGCAAAAGGTATATAAGATGAAATGGATTTATGTACTTTCCCTTCAAAAGGGTGAGATTTTCTGAAGCATTCTGAAATGCTAGAAATTCTTCAATTAGCCGAAATAATTTTATTTCCAGACACTGTTGGATCCCCGACAGAAAAGCCGAATGCCCCCAGAGTGGGCAGTGATAAAGCAACTACAGTATAGTGCTTTTAGCAATATTGGTATAATTAGTAGTAGAAATTTTTGGAGAGAACCAATTGTTGCGTTTAAAGAAGGCTAAACTCTTACCCAGTAGGAAGCCGACTAAAAGTTTAGAAAGGATGAAAATCCAACCCTAACTTAAACAAAACCACATCTTAGACGTAAGTCATAAGCCAGAGCGAAAATCTCTACAAGTAGGAAGCTAACGAGATTAGCAGTGATAGCTAAAAGAAACCTTATGAGTGTTGTTAATGGAGGTTTTGCTCCAAACGCAACAAGTGATTGAGTTTTTAATAAACTTATCGTTCAGTAATTTGCTTTTTCTTTGAATATGGGATAATTCAGGAGAAAACGTAGGGAAGAGAGGGTCCTACCTAACAGTTTTTCTAGCAAGTGAGATAGAAAACAAATAATAAAGAATTTATTCAATAAATTGAGGAAGTTTAGGAATAGTAACAATTAGATTTCAGATCTGTTTTGAGCTAAGAACAAATTATTTGTTTTATAACAATTCGTAGGTCTCAGACCTGTAATAAACATTAAAGAACCTTAAGAGGGTTTTTAAACTATGCATACAATTGAAGGGTTTAAAACCTATGATGATAATAAAAAGGAAATTACAATTAGGTTTAGTATTTAGTTAAGTTGGTTATGTAAATACCAATGGTTAAAAATGCTTTTAGAATGCCCTTGTAACAATAGAAAAGGTTATAAATAATTACTCTTAAATTCCTGGACACAGCAGGATAAGAAAAAGAAAATTAACAAGAGGTTTCTATAACCTTTGTTATTGACACAGAGTTTAAGAGATGCTAAATTGAAATGGGACAGGTCGTATTAGCGAAACCTGGATTACATAAATTTGACAATATTGTTTAACAATTAGAAAACGCGTACTTCTTAGACGAAGCAGGAAAAAATACGTTTTAAAATGTGGGCTATAACCACATATATTTACGCAGAATGAATAAACGATAAGTTGAACAAAGGTGGGAGGGCGCCTAATTATAGGCGAGGCCTCATAGAACAAAAATAACTAGCTTAAATATACCCTAAATTGTTAGTAAAAGGAATTAGGAGTGTAGGAAATATGGGATTAAAGTCCTGGCCAATTTTATTGAAACGAGTGAATCGCGGCGCGGAAGTAGCCACACGTTCACCTTTGAAGCACTGAAAATTTGTATAACATGAGAAAAATGTTCCTATTGCAGTTTATGATGTTGCACTTATTTGAGTTTTAATTTGTTTCTTGCGTTATAGAGTTCTAATTTGCGATTAATAGTTCCATTTAAGTTAAAGTTGACGGTAATTTTGACGGTGTTGAGTATAGTTCATCATGGTTTAGAGTCTGTTCAGAATGGAAATTTCCAGAGATGAAATGGCAGTTAGTTAGTTATTGAGGTTTCAAGGGGCGGAACTACGAGGTCATCTGCCCCTAAAATGACAGTTAAATGAAGCGGTAGAAGTCCCTCGGAGGCAGCAAGTTAAGTTTTACAGAATTATGAATTGGCATAAATCCCTCGTTGTAGGGAAGGTATCCCTATTTAGTACAAGAAGCACCAAATTTCAGGTTTAGAAATAAAAAGGAAGGAAGCTTGTAGTTTAACGTGACCGTTAATCTTGAGATCATGAGCCACGGGGGTTTAGAAATAAGCTTCGTTAGCTTAGGCATGACAATTCCCTCGGGGGGGGGGGCAGTTATTTCACAATTTTGCGAAAATCCCAACACTGCCTATAAAATCCATGAAGTTTCTCTGTTTAGATTAAAACCCTTTTTAAAACATGGTTAAAATCAATATAGGTAGTTACTTAACTTGCCATGATGATTGAAGTTTGAATATTCCTGCAGCAGTTACACTTAAAATTCAGACATGGCGTCGATTTGAATCACTTCATATGTTAAGGAGATGTGCCTCTTTGAGAGGACTAAACTTATCACTCACAAGTCTAAACGAGAAGTGGGGGCGAGCAGAATTGAATGCACAGAGAGCCAGGGGGAAGGGAACATAAGAGGCTATGCACTGTAGGAAACATTGGGAAACAAATATGTCGACACAATGCGAATTTGATACATTAAATAAAACTTCATGGAGATAATAGATGACGACAACGACGACATCTGCTTGAGTGCTTTGGAAGCATTCTTGAGCTTGCTGGATCCAAAACTTCGACAGATTTGCCGCGTGGAGCACCGTTATACTTTGCAGGGAAAACATGACTGAAACAAACTCAAATACAACATTAGCACATACCCAACGAAACGGGAATAAAAAAGGGGTCCCTGTTGATGTCTGAGGAGGGGAATAAAGAAACTAATGAAACAGGAAAAGCAAAGAGCAGCAAGAGCTGACTCTAACTAACCATGTATTCCAAGGAATACACCACATATAAAGGTGTCTCAATAGACACAGTAAAGTTTGAAAAAAGGGCTAAGATAGCTAAGAATTTTTATTGATCCTGAGATCCTGGGCACAGCAGGTGCCTATGAATTAGAGCAATATAATGCTATTAAACACCATAAATCCTTTCAGGGGAAGGTGGGTAGATTATTGGCTGAGGAATAACCTAACCACCAAGGGAAGATGATAAAGAAAAGGAGGTGGGTTTCGGACTGGAGAGAAAGGATAGAGAAATAGGATGATAGTCCCACAAAAGTTGTAAATTTAACTTTAAATGCACTCAGAGGCGGTTGCCACCGCAAAACCGCTCTCTGATACCTAAAGTTGGTAAGGACCTGGTCGAAGCTAACGGGAACCGCAGCTAAGACTTGGGCGGTTTGCCAGAGAAAGGCTTTAGCGTATTCCCTCTCAAGCATGCATATGCCTACTATGGGGAAGGGTGATGGTCTGACAAGACAAATAGTAACAGATTTATTGCGTATTAACGAGGGCATGAACCTAGGAAGAGTTAGGAAAGCCAGGATCTTGCCTAACTGTAGTATTTGCGAAATGATAAATCCAAAAACAAATATTTAATTTATTTAACAAGGCAAAGAAGTATAATAAATTTGACAAGTATATAGTTTCAATTTTTAGTAACAATTTGGGGTCGCAGACCTCCTAACATTAAACGGTTGCGCCAGGCAATTAACAATTCTTTAGGTTTCAAACCTTATATATGTACTAAAATCTTTGTAAGATTTAAAAAAGACAAATGAAGTGATTCAAGTTTAAACATTAAATTGAGTACAAGGAGTGTACCTTAAGAAATTTCCAGGTAACTATTTTAGAAAAAGTTACAACTTCGAAAATAACAAAAAAGAAAGCGGGTAGAATAAAGGAGAAGTTCCTATAACTTCTTATATTTATACAGAAATACTGTTGGTTATTATACAAATAAGGGCAGGTCACTTACTGTGAAACCTGAAGAGAAAGTCAAAAGGAAGGTTCTCGACCTCCTATGTTTAAGTAGGAATCACGAGCCAAATGGGGCAGTTTCCCTTTCGTGAAACCTAGAAATAACTCACTTATGAGTTGAGAGAATTGTTTTCCCTGATTATAGGGTAGAAACAATGTAAGCTTGAACCGTGTATAAAACACGTAGTTATGCAGAAATTAATTAATGATAAACAAGCAAAATGGAAGGGCACTTTCGAAAAGTGACACCTCATAGAAAATGATCTAAAGTTACAATTTTATTAATATGGTTTGTTAGTAGAAGGTTTAGGAAAGATCAATTGGGATTTAGGATCAATGTTCATGGCCTTATTTAATGTAAACGGACGATCGCGACGCGGTAGAAAAGTTGAACAAGCACTAGTTATCACTATAGTCTTTTGAATAGATGAAAAATTCACTGTAGTAACACGAAAGTTTATGGCAAAGAAAGTTATTGCAATGATGAAAAAGGACTGGTTGCACTAGATAGGCGAAAGTCTATTGCTTGAGAAAGTTGAGGATTACAATTAAATGCGCCATAGAACATTCCAACGGTGGAAGAAAATTCGCTATTGAGCTTTAATTCGGAAGTGAGATTCTTCAATTTTAAATAGTATTCTCACAAGTGAGTGAAAAATACATGACGGCAGGACTTGTAGATAAAGTACAGGATCTGGAAGGTTCCAGAACGATCTTAATAGAAGAATGGGGCCAAAGTTAATCCAGCGGAGGAACTAGCTTGGCGATTTATAGACAGCGGGTATTAGATAATATCCCACGTGGTGAGAAGATTTCTCATTTAAATAGCTTAAGAAAAGCTACTTTCTGTTAAGGTTGGCTTAGACAGACAAAAGCTCAACATGGCAAATCCCGCGAAGAATGATTACCGCCCCAAATAAGTAATCTCACGCTGTCTATAAAATAATCAATAAAAGCATGTAGAGAATACAACTGATGAAGATGAGGTTAAAACCTTAAATCTGTACTTATCTTGGTTGCATGTCGAAGGTGAAGTTCCCTTTGACGGATACCTAATGTGCCAACATGGCGCAGAGAGTAGAGAGTGCCTCTTGGTTTGAGGAGACTGGCTCTGGTTGAGCCTTGACTGATCGAGTCAACTGCCGACTTACAAGTGAGATCCACTCAGCGAAGCGCGGAGGGTCCAAGGAAGGGAAAAGAGTGGGGGTAGGAAACAAAAGGAATACATATCAGAATAGACAACTTATCAAAAATAAATGTTCTTCTTGATGAATGGTCTTCAAAGAGTTGATAGCAGGCGATACTAGCACAGCATGGTGAGTGAAAAAGTAGACGAAGTTCTCTTGCTCATGGAGATAATAGCTGGCGATGGCAACGAGATCTGGTGACCAGATGGAAAAGGAAGTCCTCTTGCACCAGGAAGAATTGAGGAGCTTCAGAGATTCGCTGCTAGATGACGCTAGGTGGGTCATGGAAGATATATATCTAGAACAGACTCACAATGACATAAGAGACATGACCATCAAAGAGAAAATAGAAGATCACTGTTGGTGTTTGATAAAAAGGAAGGAATGAACATGCAAAGAGCATTAAAATTTATATTCTCTCGTACCGTGTATTCCAAGAATACACCAGAAGGCAGTATAATTGGTGTCTGCACTGAGCCGTTGACTCGAATTAATCAACTATTTTGACACAGCAAATGCTGCTGAGAAAATTGAATTGTTTGTACAAGAGCGCCTTGATTGGCAAGATAATGAATATGCTGGCCTTAGACAGTACCAGGAAAAATCCAACAATTGCGTTGAGATGAAAAAGTGGCTTATCTACTACTTGGATTATTTAAGCAGAATGACGGTTGATTTTAAATTCAAAATTGGGGAGCACATCAATCTGATGTAATCTCAATTTCACAAAAGAAAACAGCAATTACTTAAACTAAGTTTGTTATTAAAGCCCGAAATGCGGGAGAGAAGGAAAGCAGGATGTCTTCACTATCGTCCATAAATGTTTTTAGATCGCGACACAGAAACCAGATTATTTATGGCTCAATGCACTGAACGTTCTTAGCATAATTTCGAAGTTGAGAAAAGTCACTGTTTACTATTGTGAATGATTTCAGCCCGGAGTATTTAATCAGTTTCTAGAAATTCTTGTATTTATAGCGGAGTTAATTTGAATCGCTAGAAGCTGAAACAGGTGTATTTCACCGTGACGTCACAGACTTTGAATAGAAAAGAATGCTTCTGGAACTTTCCAGATTAATATTCTAGTTTATCATGTAACACAGCGTAAATCCCACGGAGGCTCGATTATTGGCATTTAACAGAGTTTATGAATATTCCCACGGTGCGCACGACAGATATTCACGGGTTTACATTGCAATAAGCTCCCTCGGAGGAAATGTGCGAGTAAAATGACAAGGATACTTTGTCATCACAAAATTGCAGACTAGCCGGCTAGCTAAAAATGTCAATAGCTGAGTGGAGTAATCTTTAAAATAGCTTCATAGCTAGATTAAAATATGAGTGAAAACTTATCTTTCCATGATGATCCGAAGGCGGCGAACAACGCTTGTCAGCACATGACTTATCAAAAGATGTCGGGCGTGGCAGATGCCTCAGGCAACGAGGCCTAGCGAGTCTTCCAAAGTTCACACAAGAAGTGAGCGAGGAACAAGCTCCCGACTATGCGGGCATAGGTAGTGGGAAGGGAGGGGAGAATATATTACGTATCAGATACCTACATAGAAACACAAATTCCCTTGTACAAGAAAATTTCTTCTATTTTCAAGAGCTGGTCTTGACGCCGAAGAGTTGTTTAGGGAACCATCTGTAGTAGATGAGATGAAATATAAGCATTCTTCAGCAGCCGCTAGCTGAGAGTGCACGTGCTGGCCGTAAGATAGCGCACTAAGAAGAAACTTGACGTTGCTGATGACCGGGGTGAAAGGCGACTCGAACGCTAAAACACACTAGAGACAACTGTGAATACACTGCACAGAGAGAGAGAAAACACAGAAAACTATGTTGGTGGTTTGCACGGCAGAAAAAAATAGTAGAAGGCAAAAAATTAAAGAAAACCCAAAGTGGGTGAAGAATACTGCAAAACGTTTGAAAGTATATTCCGAGAATGTACCAGAGGCATTCTTTAGGAATATGGGAGTGGGGATGGGGTGGGGGAGTAAAACCCCCTATTCAAAGTCAGAAAACAACCCAGTCCAATCGTGGTACGTCGGTCATCAAAGTCTTGCAGGTACTACGAATGTCCAAACTTGGTCCCAACACTATCTGTACAACAGAGTTTGAGATTGTTGGTTACGTTCTTGTTTTATGTGCGGGCTTGTGCATTCTGTTCATCAGCATCATGTACTTGAGTGCGTGTACAACTTGTCAGATAATCCGGTTTATGGTTGTGTCTGTAGTACCATGTATTTGTAATTGAGGACAGAATTGGGAAAGAGGTGACCGCAGCTATAAGATATGAAAAATTCCTGCTAATGCATGGTAAAGAAGTGGAAAACCACGGAAAATCAGTACTAGGATTAAAAATAAAAATGAAATCCCTAACCAAAATGTCCATTGTCAACCACAAATGTCTTTTCACTTGTAAACAAAATAACACTGTCACTTCCTGAAATAGAAAACAACCTAACTCCTCTTCTGGTGGCTATTCTAACTATAGCATCGTTAAAATTTAAATTACACATTATCTCCTTGTCCATAAACGATCATCCATCTAGCTAACTTTTTCGTCTCGTTAATATATATTTAAATCATCATCCTGAATAAATTATTGTTTTAGTTGTCGACAACATAGTCTCTCAATAAATTCTGCACACTCATTTCTCCTTAACATTTATAGTTTCTGCACCATAAAAGCACTTCTCAAATAAAAAAAAAGTCTCCCTTCTTAATATCTGCTCAATGTATCATATTCTGCCTTGTATTCCAAATAGAATTCGTTATTTACTTTAATATACAAATTCACGTAGGATAAGAGATCGCAATATTCAATAACGTGTCAAAAACCATACCTAAAACCTCTCACCATCCTATTGTTACCAATCAGCTGATCTATTTTTTTTTTCAATCATCACCTTCAAAATCCGTCACATATTTCTTGTAACTCAGGTAATGAAATATCAGACCTAGTAACTCTTTCTAGGTTCAATAATGCACAATAATACTATCATGTGATGAAATAATCTATTTCATAAATCATATTGTTCCTTTGTAAACATGACCTTTCAAATAGCACAATGTTGTTTCGACTACGTAACATTTTCAATAGCACAATATTCCTATTTGCATATAATCATACCACCATTTCACTTATAACACTTACGCAGATTTACCTAAATACATACATTCATCATCATATAATCTAATATTTCAAAAACATCAACAATTGGCCACGGGTCAATTCCCTTCATAGTAGCGTACCAAGTATACTCACTTCAGCAGTTACAATAAGCATCACTAACATAACCATCGTGCTTTCACATTCGTAGTACTATAACTCAAACAATAATAAATCGTGCTTGGTAACCTTCCTTAAAAAAATCCTCGTAATAGTTACCATTCCTCATGTCTGATCCTTTTTAAAAATAACGTGACATCGTTTCATTACTGTAAAATAATCTCAAACCACTTCAGATATATATTCAGCCTACTAGTCACAATAACGTAATACTGTCTCTGACCCTCCTTTCTCAAAACAAATACCGTATTTGGCTTCCTTCACTCAATGTCTCATCAGATTAAACATCATTATAATTCCGTAACTTTAATCTGTTTCCTGCACTTCAATAAATTGCTATCACATTTCAACAAAATCTTAAACTCATCAGCCTCAATTCCATCACAAAATGTTGTCATATTTTCGTATCATCTTATTATTGACTTTCATATCCTTACATCACTATGGTGTTATTTTACTTGTCCATCGGACAAACATCTATCCTCGAATTCCTAATCAGCTGATCTATGAAGGTTACTCAAATTCCAACAACATCAGAAATCATCAAAATATCAAATCTCCCTATCCTAAATGTCAAAACTATCCTAAACTTCAAATTAAAAATTTCCATGACTTGTAAGATTTAATAATCAATAATATGCCTATGCATATTTCAAACAATATTGTTTAATGTGTCCTTACACGAATATAAAAGCGATTAACAAATGCATAAATGGCGATGCGTGTACTGATACAGCCTTGTGAGGCCATGAAATTGTAATTATTTTTAATCTCCTTATAGTAGGACAAGCAGTAGCGAAATGCTCACAGCAAATTATTCAGTTAATGTATCGTCGAAATGTAATCATCTCAAGATACAGCGATCTTATTAATATTAATCATTTTACTGATCATTTTAGGGCACAGTCAAAATTAGGGTGATCGTATAGTATTATTTGGAAACAATAAAAGATGATGAATGTTCCGATTTTTGTTATACAACGCAGAACTTTACCGAGGTAGAATTACGACTTTTATGTATTCTTGCTAGTTTGTTGTACTTAATCTCGATTTTCACCTCAGTCATCCTGGAGATGGATTCCCGTGGTTTTCCACTTCTACTCACGGCAAATGACGGGATGGTTCCTAACTTAAGAGCACGGCCGCCTCCTTCCTAATCCTCAACCTGAAATACAAGTTCACACACTACTACAGATACCACAAAAACACAAGTTCTCGGACAAATTCTAGACACACTTAAGTACACAGGGCTGAATGACTGAGTCATCCAAGCCCCCAATATGTTGTTGTGTTGTTTGAGTCTTCAGTCTTTTGACTGGTTTGATGCAGCTCTCCATGCCTCCCTGTCCTGAGCTAATCGTTTCATCTCTACATAGCTACCACACCCTACATCCGAGGAAATCTGTTTAACATATTCTAACCTTGGTCTACCCCTACAGTTCTTGTCCTCGACCCTTCCTTCCCTAACTAAGCTTGCTATTCCTGGCTGTCTTAGTATGTGTCCTACCAACCTATCTCTTCTCTTCATTAGCAGTCGCCAGAAACATCTCTCCTCTCCCACTCGTCTCAATACCTCTTTGTTTGTAACCCTATCTACCCATCTGATCTTCATCATTCTCCTGTAACACCACATTTCAAATGCTTCAATTCTCCTCTTTTCTGCTGCACCAATAGTCCAAGTTTCACTTCCATAGAGCGCCACGCTCCAGACAAAGGCTTTCAAAAATGACTTCCTAATACCTAAATCTATATTCTATGTCAGCAGATTCCTTTTTTGTAGAAATGCTTTCTTTGCCTGAGCCAACCTACTTTTTATATCCTCTTTGCTTCGTCCATCACTGGTTATTCTGCTTCCTAAGTAACAGAAGTCTCCTACTTCCTTCAGCTTTTCACCTGCCAATTTGATCTCCATATAGGTTTCTGATTTATTTCGGCTGCATTCCAGTATTTTTGTTTTACATTTATTAATTTTCATCATGAATTCTTTCCGTAAGATGGAGTCCATACCATTCAAAAACTCATTCAAATCCTCAGGCTTGTCGGCCAAGATGACGATGTCATCAGCAAATCTCAGAGTTGAAATTATTTCTCCTTGAATCTTCACTCCCACTTTAATTTTTTCTCTAATTTCCTTCGTTGCTTGTTCAATATAAAGATTGAAAAGTATGGGTGATAAGTTGCAGCCTTGCCTTACACCTTTCTGAATACCAGCTTCTCTCTCATCTCCTTCAACTCGAATGACTGCAGTCTGATTTCTGTATAGATTGTATATCACCCTCCTATCCCTGTACTTTATTCCAATCGATTTCAAAATGTCAAACAATTTAGTCCAATCAACGTTATCAAAAGCCTTTTCTAAGTCTACAAAAGCCATGAACGTTCTCTTATCTTTCCATATTCTACCTTCCAAAATCAGCCTAAGACTTAGTACAGCTTCCCTTGTTCCTACATTTCTCCTGAAACCAAACTGGTCTTCACCCAACTCCGTTTCTATCTGGCTTTCAATCCTCTTGTAAATTATTCTAGACAGGATCTTTGAAGCATGAGTAATCAAGCTGATTGTACGGTAATCTTCACATCTGTCAGCTCCCACTTTCTTTGGTATAGGGATGATTACATTCTTCTTGAAATCAGGGGGTACCTCACCGGTCTCATAAATCCTACACACCAAGTGAAATAACCTGATCAGACTTTCATCTCCTATGCGGCGTAGCAACTCAATCGGTATATCATCTACGCCAGGTTCTTTGTTCCTGCTTAAGTCTTCCAAAGCTCTATCAAATTCTGATCTCAATATTAAATCTCCTTTCGCATCCTCATCAATTTCCTCCTCCCTTTCCATTACATGATTCTCAATCTCCTTTCCCTTATACAAACTCTCTATGTAAGCATTCCATCTCTCAACCTTTTCTTCCTTATCTGTTAAAGGCTTTCCATTTGTGTCCTTAATATTACAGCACTTAGTCTTCTTTTCCCCAAAAGTATTCTTAATCCTTCGATACGCTGTGTCTACTTTTCCTAATTTCAGACAATTTTCTATACCTGCACATTTCTCTTTCAACCATTCTTCTTTCGCTTCCTTGCACTTCTTGTTAACCTCATTTCTCAGACGTCTGTATTCTGCTTTCCCCTTCTCATCTCTTAGATTCTTGTGTTTCCGCCTTTCATCCATCAATTCTAGTATATCCTGAGTGATCCACGGTTTTCTACCTATTCTTTCTTTCCTACCAATGTTTTCTTCTGCGGATTTTGTTATTTCATTCTTCAAAAGTGCCCATTCGTCTGCAATTGAAGTTAGTTTAGGGTTTTTCATTAGTCCTTCCTTTATACTTTTCTTGAATCTTTCGTTTACATCCTTCTCTTTCAGTCTGTCTATTGCCCACCTTTTTGGCTTTTGAGTTTTCTTCAGTTTCTTCAACTTTAATCTGCATTTCATAACAACCAGATTGTGGTCAGAGTTTATGTCAGCACCAGGATATGTTTTACAATCCAAAATCTGGTTTCGAAACCTCTGCTTGACCATAATGAAGTCGATTTGGTAACGCCCTGTATCTCCTGGTCTCATCCATGTGTATATTCTTCTATTGTGGTTATTGAATAAGGTGTTAGCTATGACCAACTCATGCTCGGTGCAGAATTCTACCAGCCTGCATCCTCGATCATTCCTTTCACCTAATCCGAAATCCCCTACTATCTTCCCTTCTCTCCCTTTTCCTACCACAGCATTCCAATCTCCCATTACTATAACATTTTCATCACCCTTGATATACCTCAGAATTTCGTCTATTTCTTCGTAGACCTTTTCAACATCCTCATCATCAGCTTGACTGGTAGGCATATAGACTTGTACCACTGTGGTGCAGGTAGGTTTAGTATTGATTTTTGCTACAATAATCCGTTCACTATATTGCTCATAATATTCCACCCGCTGTCCAAGTTTCCTACTCAATATGAGGCCAACCCCTGCTTGGTCATTGTTTGATTTAGTGCTAATGACCCTATAGTCTCCTGACCATAAGTCCTGCTCTTCCTGCCAGCGCATTTCACTAATCCCAACCAAATCCAACCTCAACCTATCCATTTCCCTTTCTAAGTTTTCTAATCTTCCACTTCTTAGCAGTCTTCTAACATTCCACGCTCCGATCCGTAGAATGTCAGATTTCATCTTTGTCACTTCTGTGATGTTAACCCCCTCTCGAGTAGTCCCCACCCGGAGATCCGAACGGGGGACTAGTTTACCTCCGGATTGAAATTTTACAAGGGAGGAGGCCATCATCACATGTAATTATGCATAGAGAGGTGCATATCCTCGGGAATAGCATACGGCTGTAGTTTCCCGTTGCTTTCAGCCGTGCAGCAGGACGCAGTGTAGCCATTATTTGGCTTATATTATCAATATCTTAACCGTCTATAAGACTAGTAAAGAATTGATTTATTCTGAAAGGCTGCTACTCCCTTTCAGAATAAGTAAAGAGCAAAAATACTAACCTTCTACCGTACTAACAATTAAATACCAAAATTCTACTGGCGAAAAAAAATAGTAAAGTTCCACCAACAACAAATACTACCACTAAAATCAAGTTAATATCATTCAATTTAGAGCTGCTCGGTTGCCACCATACTGTAAGTGCATGGTTTTCTTGACACTATTTATAAGGTATCCACAAACCTGGAGTGTCTAATCTAATATCATTCAGTTTAGAGCTTTCTCACATTTCAAATCTTCTATGAATTTTAAGGCCAGAATTAAAAATATTAAATTGGAGAGATATTATTTTACAATAGTGCTAATTTAAATATTTGTTTCTGTGGAAATAATCCTGTTTTTTTTTTTTTAAAGATGCTTTGTTCAGTTGAGTTGTACAATGCTTGGAACGTAATAATAATCTCAAATTATAAAAGCCGCCTTGTCAAACACTAGAAGAAGTTTAATAATTACATTATTATGTACATGTTTCGGTATACAATGATACCCTCGTCAGTGTAGATTGAATAATAAATGAATCTTAAAGCTATGTTCACAAATACGAAAGCAAAAATGGATTTCCATACAAAAGCTATTACAATTTAAATAAAATGAATCGTCACAAAAAAATTAGAAAATACGTAAAAGAAACAAGATTAAAGTTAATATAAATCTACCTTAATAGACTGTCTATAATATACTTCTTCATTATGCTTCAATACTATAATGAATCGGACCTCCTGTTGATTGCAAAATTGTGTTGTTCCCATGTATAAAGAAGTGGTAAAATGCGTAACAACTTTTGACTGACAACGTCCTCTTACCTTTAAAAACGTTCCAGTTGAATCCAAAATGTCGGTTAAGGGACAGCCTATTTAATATTTCTTCAATATGGTTCAATAATATAGTGGATCGGACGTCGCTGCTGAGTGCTACGGGATGTTGTTTCCAGCCAGGTATAATATGGAACATTACGTAAAACATTAAGTCATCAAACATTGATTAGAATCCTGTTGAATCCTATTTGTCGTTTACAATATGATGTTTCCAGATGATCGAACACTGTAGTTTTATTTATAAATGGCAAAACCAACTAACCGAATAAACCAGAGGATTCCTACTTGTTGGTTAGCTCTGTAGAACTAGCTGTCCAATTGGCTGATGTATTTCATATCATAACTCAATATGCCAAGTATATTTATAGGTTGTATGAAATACTTGGACTTTGATAAGCCAAATGTAATATATGGATAAGTCGAAAATAAACTCAACTATGAACATTCATGCAAACTGTGTGCACCAACATGGAACATGAAAATGTAATGTAATGTGACAATAACGAGATGCCAAGTGAAAATGTGATGGGATTGAAAGAACGATCTAAGAAGCCGAGCGGAAGCAAAAGTTATAAGAAGTAAATCCGCATATGCTTAGTTGTCTTGGTGGTCGTTGTTGGGCTGTTATAGGTCGTCTTAACGCGTAATTTTTGCTTGATGTAAACATCTATTTTTACAAGCATCCCTCATGTTCTACCTTACTGTAATCTTTTAAATGAAGTATCGTTAAATCGTTGTTTATTGAAGTGAAAGAATGGAGTGACTTATTGATGTGTTCACCCATACTAGAGTGTTCTCTGTATATAATTACGTTATATATTCTTCAAGCGCCAACATGTATTAAGGAACTACAGGTATAGAAATATATCGTGTTATAGAAATAGAATTTTCAGAAGGAAAGTTTGGCTATAAATGGGACTTAGTGAGAAGGTTCTATATTAATAATTAGTAAGGTATGGGAAGTGTATTAGGGTTGAAAACATGAACTATATATGATTCAAATATTAAGTATAAAACCGGAAATTCTTTTATAATGGCGAAATGTTTTAAGAGAAGAATTATATTAGGTATATACTAAGTTTAGATTGGATTTAGTGAAATAAAGCGAATAACTCATGAGAAAAGGAGTGAAATCTGTTCTCTATGGGGGATGCTTTCTTGTTGGTAAAATTGAAACTCTTTAATAGAAGGGGGTTATTGTCACTAACAGTTTCATTAATATTACGACAAGTACCTCATTTCTAGTTGATGTATATTTCTATTCTTTGAGGTGTGTCTAAAATCCTACCTTTATCTCTTAATTGAAGTATCGTTAAATCTGTGTTTATTGAAGTGAAAGAATGGAGTGACTCATTGATGTGATCACCCATACTAAGAGTGTTTTCTGTATTTAAAAGTGTTTACATCTTCATAATATCTTTGTTGAAAAGTACAAACTGTTTGGCATATGTATGTAGATTGACGATCGTTAAGTGTCAGTTCATAAACTCCTCGTTAATTAAATATATTCTCCTTATTGAAAGAATTAAAGTTATATAAAAGTTCAGTTGTAGTGTTATTTGTTTTGAAGGCTATTCTGCAATTTCTCTTTTAAATATATTTGTTACTCCGTACATATTATTGGATATATATAAGTAAAACTTACTGTAACGTTACCTTTATCTGCTTTAGTGATGATTAACTTATTATCACGAGCTTTATCATTGAAGCTTTTAATGGTTTCTTTATTGACGTTATAATCAGAAGCAAAATACCGTAACTGTTTATTAAATTTAATCCACATTAGTCAAAAATAAAATAGAATATATTATACCATCTTTGGCCTCACTGTGGTCCTCATCATTAATTGTCTTCTCGACAAATTAAAACTAAATGAATTACGAGCAAATTTGATCAATTTGGGGTTTCCCTTTCTGTAATAAAAAAAATCATAATAGGCATTAGAAAACCAAATATCTAACAATGTTGTGCCCGTCTGTCCACCTGGGATGGACAGGCGACCACATGCGAGGCAACATGAGTACAGTGTCAGCACGAGAACTATCTCAGGGCGTCCTGGACTGGGCTATGTAATTACTGCACACTGCATCCATGCTCCCCGTAAAGGATAAGGACAGACTTCACAACACAACAGAAAGTGAGAACACATATTAACATAAGAACCAATTCACCAAAAATGTATCTCACCAAACATTGCCTGATGGCAATAACAAGAATAATAATAATCACTTCCCTGCTTTGATTATACCTCTCTGGTTTAGAAAAATCATAGTCTCTTCTTAAGAGTTCATTGGTTTGACTTTGTTTGATCAATATACACATTATTGAATAATCTTAAATTATCATTCACGACACGAAAAAGAAATACCTAAATCTAACCTAATTGGTTTCAATTCATAATATTGTCCTACATTATTTCACATATTAACATTTATTATTTACAACAATCTTGAGGTTGTTTCACACCCGCGTTTCACTTTCTTGTTATGACGAAATTATGGTGGCATTGTAACACATAATTCAGAATGACACTAGCGTGGCATATAAAATTGCATTAGTTTGACACTTTTTACCAAGCATTTATTTATCTGAAAGCAAAATAGTAATAATAATAATTGAAGGCTTTATCTAATGTGGCCTCAGATATCTAGTTATAATTCTCATAATTATATGATTAAATGAGAGGATATGTAACACTAAACATTAATTAAATACCAGCCGTCACAAAAATCAGCATAAGGTTGGACGTGACTTCATTACATTCATAACAAATCACTGATCTTATATTAGTGTATTTTATGGGAATTCTTAGTATTTGGACTGACATTTGAAGCAATGTTACCACTGTGGGACAGGATATCACTCCCATTTTATTATCAAAGCAAGCACTATTATGTGGGACAGGATATCACTCCCGTATGCATCCCACTCATTCGAGGATCAACACCTCAATCTACTTGAACTAACTTTAGAAAACACAGAAGTGCATTGACACACATTTATTAGGCTTCGTTTCAAGAATGTCCAATATTATTTGAAGATCGTAAGATCCCATACTTTTACACAATTAAACAATTTGTGTATAATCATAATTCAACATATTTATCAATTACTATTATCCTCATGGAATATTAAATTCAGTGTTCTTCCAATATACATTTGTCGAGATTTTTATTATTATTATTATTATCATAAAAAATATTTTCTGGTATGCAGAAAAATAATGCTTCCAGGGTCTGTATCGTCCTGGCTCCCAGTCTTATCAGGAGTAACTCAGGGCAGTATCCTGGGCCCCCTTCTCTTCGTGCTGTATATGGACGATAAAAACACATGTGTGCAAAATTCTCCGTGTTCCCTTCTTCTATACGCTGATGACCTCAAGATATTCAGAAAAATTTCCAGCTCTGACGACCACGCTGTCCTCCAGGAAACAGTGAATACATGTATTGATTGGTTCAACAAATGGAAGTTATATCCAAATCCGAAAAAGTGCTTCAATGTGTCTTTCTCACTACTGAAATCTGGAAATCAGGCGGACTATAAAATATGTGGAAATAAATTAGATACGGTTTCTCAGGTAAGAGATTTAGGTATTATTCACGATGATAAACTGACATTCTCTCCCCACATTGATCATATCAAATCTCGCGCAATGCGCAGTCTCGGCATTCTATACAGATTCACAGAAATTAAAGACCTCACTGCACTTAAATTATACTTCACCACTTATGTTCTCCCTATCCTATATTTCTCTTCTCCAATTTGGTCTACTTCGGCTATAACCAATATTTCTAAATTGAACAGTGTCCTTAATTTCTTCATATCAATTGTCAAAGCTCGCAATCCTTCACTAAGGCACTTTGTGCTAAATCCGACATTCTAAATCAGCTTAATTTACTCGACCTGAGAAACCGTCTACAATTTACTGACCTGTGTTTCCTACATACAATTATGAATGGTTACACAAAATGTAACATGCTCTTAAGCTACTTCCCACTCCATGTTCCCTCCCGTTCAACACGCCAGAACCATTTACACCACATACCTCGCCCACCTCTTGAAGTACAGACGCGCTCTATTTTCCACCGTCTACCTACCCTTAGCAATTCCCTTCCAAATATTGACATATTCTCTCCCTATCGAACATTCAAACATAACATTAGAAGATCCCTTTCACCCTCAATTCCTAACCCCTCACCCCGCTAATCACTCACTACCCCAATCACTCCCTGCGTCCTTCCCGAGACTTATCCCTTCCGCCATCACTGCCAATTGTTAACTGTTATTGTTGTTGTTGTTGTTGTTTTTGTTAATATTATTTGAAATTGTTAAAATATTAGTGTAAAATGACCTTATTATGGTCGTGTCTAATAATTTTTAAATAAATAAGTAAAAAATAATAATGTGTCATAATTCTGCTGCCTTTTATGCAAATGGGGTAGGACATCCCAATATGAAACAACAACAACAACAATATGGTTTAATCATTTAACCTTTTAGACGAAAATTGTAAAATGCTTTCAAATGTAACTTTTCTATAATGTTAATGGAATTCCTCAACAACAAGAAAATAAAATATAATAAACATAATGGTTTTCAATTATTATATACCACCACGTGGTGTAGCGGCTAGTGTTCTTGGCAGTCGCCCAAGAGGTCCGGGTTTCATTCCCGACTCTGCCAAGAAATTGTAATTCTGGTGTGAGGGCTGGAACGGGATACACTCACCTTCGTGAGGCAAAACTGCGAAGAGGAGGGTTCGATTTCTACCTCAGCCATCCTGGAAGTGGTTTCCCGTGGTTTCCCACATCTACTCCAGGCAAATTCCGGGATGGTTCCTAACTTAAGACCACGGCCATCTCCTTGCCAATCATATCCCCAGTTTTCAAATACACATACTAGTACAGCCATTACAACAACATAGGTTATCAAACAAATTCAACACACATCCTAATACACGGGGCTATATGGTCACGAAGTCGCAGCCCTAAAATAAACCAACAAAGGATTTCAATTAACACCGACAGCAGTAGCAACGCTCGCTATCGTGCAGGGCAAGGCCATTGTGCCTAGCTATCTGCGGCCTTGGTGGACGTGGGTTCGAACCGCAACGTCAGCCGTCTTTGAAATGGTTTTCTATTGATTCCCAATTTCAATTCGAGTCAAATGCCGGGACAAGGCCACGACCGCTTCCTTCCATATCTTTGCCCAGTTTCATTCATATCCATTCATTTCATCTCTCATTAACTCCTTTCATGAGGCTGGCACCAGAAAGGGTATCCGGCCGTAAAAATACCCCGACCCCGTTGAAATCATTATTAATAAGCGGCAAACATAAAATGACTTTCAATAAACAAAGTTATTTCTAAATGCCAGGAGCTGGTTGTACAAACATGTTACAAAATATATTTCTACAAAGCGATTCATAACTCACTGCGTACTTTGAAGGATTAATCTTTACTAAAGTGTTCACAAATTCCAATGATTGAGAGAATAACGTAATGTGACTTACTGAACTAGACAAGCTAGAATGGATAGGCTGTCGCACCCGCAGTTCTGTCAATTTCACATCTAAGTTCACTTCTAGTAAGGGGCACTATAGCGTAGTGGTAAAGCTGCTTGCCTCTCACCAAAGCGAAATAGGTTTGATTCATGGTCAATGCATATGAGCTTTTCAAAGTTGTTGTTGTTGTTGTTGTTGTTGTTGTTGTTGTTGTTGTTGTTGCTACATTTGAGGGGCTTGGGCATCGTGGTCATTTAACCCCGTGTACTTAGGTGTGTGTGTAGAATATTGTCAGTATGGACTAATATTTTTAAGTCATTGTGTCTGTCTGCGACATACGTGCCCCAGATGAAACATCAGGGGATAAATGAAAATGTCGAATTAACTCTAGTGGACTGTATTTACAAAAATGTACATGTTACAAAAGACACAACACTTGATATGCGAAGGAGCTGCTGCTCCGAAACACAAACACATTCAGCCATGATGGCAACTTCACTATCTGTCTCTAGGTCACTGCTGTCAACCTAAACATAATAAATGTATCTGTTACCAACTGTGGAAATAAAACACTATATAATTCTCCCTGAGAGCAAACATACTCCCCACCTTGAAATACATGGATTTCAATAATCTGAAATAGAAACACTGAAATGTTCCAATGACAAGGACATAAAACACTAAAATATTCACTAAGTTAAAACACTGACATATTATCAGTCAAAATTATGTGTCTGCTCAATTGGTAGCGGAGCTACCTTGGAAACTGGTCGTTTAAAAATACCACTGTTGCACTTCACTGAAACCACTCTTACCACATTGTCTTTACCACCATGCACTTCTGTGATAACACCAAGGGGCCACTGGAGTGGGGGAACATTGTCTTCCCGTATCAGCACCACAGTACCTGGTGATACGTTGCTGGAGGAGGTCGTCCATTTGCTGCGCTGTTGCAGATGGGTGAGGTAATCTAATGACCATTTCTTCCAAAAGGATTGGAGTCTTTGTTGCAGAACCTTATATCTAGTTAACAAAGGCCGTTTACATAATGTTAAATCGGGTTCGGGAAGAGTCGTGAGGGGTTCGCCTATAAGGAAGTGACCTGGTGTCAAGGTAGATGCATCTGAAGGATCATTTGACAGGGTTAGAAGGGGACGTGAGTTTAAGCAAGCCTCAATTTGCGCAGTTAATGTAGCCAATTCTTCATATGTGAAATGAAGTGTTCCGAGAACTCTTCTTAGATGATGTTTGAGGGATTTTACTCCGGCCTCCCAAAGCCCTCCAAAATTAGGGGCATGAGGAGGTATGAAATGCCACTTAACTCCACAACTACTGGCGAAGTTACTGATCTCCTCTCTAGTCCGTTCCTGAGTGAACAATTTCTTGAGCTCCTTGAGCTCTTTACTAGCACCTTGGAAATTTGTACCATTGTCGGAGTACATGTTGCTGCATAATCCTCTTCTGCGATGAATCTCCTGAGTGCTGCGAGGAAAGCTTGAGTGGTTAGGTCGGAAACTATTTCTAAATGAATGGCCTTGGTGCACATACATATGAAAATGCATATGTAACCCTTGACAATGGTCTTGCTACGTGGATTGCCGATCTTCAAGTAGAAAGGGCCCGTGAAGTCTGTGCCGGTGTTGCGGAATGGTCTTGCTTGAGACACACGAACTGAGGGCAACTGTCCCATTACTTGCTGTGTAGTTTTGGCTTTGAACCTGAAGCATTTTGTACAAGTGTTAATAACTCTTCGAACCACCGACTTTCCATTGATGATCCAGTAGCACTGTCTGATGGATGCTAAAGTCAACTGGTTTCCTGAATGTAGGAGTCTTTCATGTTCCCTCTTGATTATTAAATCAGTAAACTGATGTTTAGCGGGCAAAATCATCTGATGTTTGAAATCGTAGTCTTGATTGGAGTTTTCTAGTCTTCCTCCAACTCTCAGGATTTGATCCTTGTCTAAAAATGGTACTAAACTTTGAAGTTTGCTACGTCTTGACACTGCATTGTGTTTCAAAAGATCAGCTATTTCGTCGCGGAATGCTATTGACTGGACTAGTCTAACACATGTCATGTTAGTTTGCTGCAACTCTTCTATAGTTAATGGACCATGTTTCCGTTCTGAAGGTTTGTGTTTAGTGTTGTGCACGAATCTTAAACAGTATGCTAACACTCTTTGTAGCTTGAGATGGGAAGAAAATCTTGTGAGCACGTCTGCAGGATTACAGTGGACTGAACAACTAAGCACTATCTTGCGTTGCTCAGGAATCTCTGATTCAGGTTGTTCACTGGAAGTGGGCCAGTTCCGTTCCGAACACTGTAGCCATTCAGGGCCATGCCACCAAAGATGATTATTTAAAAGGTTTGTAGGAACAGTTCCTCGAGAAATTAGATCTGCTGGATTGTCTGCTGATGCTACGTGCTTCCAATCCTTGACTGAAGTATTGCCTTGCACTTCAGCCACACGGTGCGCAACAAAAGTTTTCCATTTTGACGGTTCACCTGCTAACCATGCGAGAACAATCTTTGAGTCTGTCCACAGATGAATGCTATGGAATTCAATATTGAGAACATGACACATCTTTTTAACCACTTGTGACAATAGTACTGCTGCACACAACTCTAGTCTGGGTAGCGTGATCTGTTTCAGTGGAGCCACTCTGGACTTGGAGCACAGGAAATGTGTTATTACGTGACCTTGATCTGTTGACGAGCGTAGGAATAAACATGCACCGTAGCCCTTCAAGGATGCATCAGCGAAGCCATGCAACTGCACCTGAGTACAATTTTCTTGAAGCACAAATCTGTTAATATATATATTGTCAATCAAGGGTATTTGAGAATGCAGAGTACGCCATCTTGTAAGAAGTTCCGTTGGAAGTTCATCATCCCATCCTATCTTCTCTTGCCATAGTTGCTGCAGAAACATCTTGAATGCGATGACAATAGGACTGATTAGCCCAATAGGGTCATAAATTGACGACACAATCGATAACACCTTGCGTTTGGTCACTGGAGATCCACTTCCTTGTTCTTTCTGCACACCACTGGATATCTGTAGTTTGTCTGTCACTGGATGCCAAAGTAGACCTAAAGTCTTTATATTTTCTCCAGAATCAATCTGAAGGGGAAGCTGCGTTTCTCTGCAGTCTTTTGGAACCGCCTCTAACAATGCTGGATGGTTAGAGCACCACTTGCGGAGCTTGAAGCCTCCCTTGGATAACAATTGGATCAGTTCACGTTGTAGGAGTAATGCATTGTCAACCTTACTTGTTCCTGAAATGCAGTCGTCTACA
This sequence comes from Meconema thalassinum, assembly GCA_946902985.2. Lineage (NCBI taxonomy): Eukaryota > Metazoa > Arthropoda > Insecta > Orthoptera > Tettigoniidae > Meconema > Meconema thalassinum. Next base: position 1,195,124,170 of record OX336389.2, read on the forward strand.
TAAAAATCACGAAGAAGGACAGATGCTGCCTGCGGATACTGTTGTCCCTCATCATATGCCAATTGCCTTAAACATCTTATTGCTAGAAATGGAGCTGATGATGTGCCATATGTGACCGTCTGAAGTTGGTACTGCTTGATAGGCTCATTAGGAGAAGCTCTCCAAAGGATGCGTTGAAGGCTGCTGTCTCTGGAATCAACCTTAACTTGTCTGTACATCTTCTCGATGTCAGCTGTAAAGCCTATGGCGTGAGTTCTAAATCTAGCGACAATCGAACATAAATCTTGTTGAATAGTAGGACCCGTCATTAAAATATCATTAAGTGACTTTCCTGACCTCGATTTACAAGAAGCATCGAAGACAACTCTAGTTTTTGTAGTAGTGCTGGATTTCTTGAATACCGGATGGTGCGGCATGTAGTATGCTACCAATGTTGCCATACTAGAATTAACAATATCCATGTGACCTAGTTCCTGGTATTCAGTGAGAAACTGGTCATAATCTACCTTCAGTTGCGTATCATTGTTAAGCCTACGCTCAAGGTATTGAAATCTGCTAGTAGCTGTTTGTAAAGAATTGCCTAATATACTTGGATCCTGCTTAAATGGTAGTCTGACTATGTATTTCCCAGATGGATCTCGTGTCACATGATCAGAAAAATGCTGTTCACATTCAATCTCTTCTTGCGACTTGACTGGCTCGTGAAGTTCTTCGATCTCCCAAAATCGTTGTACTTGGTTATGAAGGTGAACATCATTACGAAGGAAAAACGTTCCTGCTGCACTGTTTCTATTTCTCGAGGTGGATTCATATGAACCTGACACAATCCATCCAAAATCTGTGTTTTGTAGGACTGGAAACTTCCCTGGTCTCGTCCTGTGTCCCCTCTGTAGAATTCTAAAGAATACATCAGCACCGAGAAGCATGTCTATCTTGGCTGGGGCATAAAACATTGGATCTGCTAACTGAATATCATCAGGGAGCTCCCACTCTTCATAGGGTACCTGCTGACTAGGCATGTCGCTTGTAATTTTGGATAGGATCAGACATTCAACATTGTGACGTGTGTTGCTTATGGAAGAATGCACTTCAATGCTCACACTATACTTGGCTTCAGACATGAACTGAGAAATTCCTTCGATGGGTGTGAGATTCTTGGCCTTTTTTAAGCCCAAATTTTGAACCAAACTCTCGGTTACAAAATTGCTTTGACTGCCACTGTCCAATAAGCAACGAGCTAAGTGTAGCCTACCAGCACTATCCTTTACCTTTACTACTGCTGTAGAAAGTAGAACTTGAGTTTGTGGTTTGAGTTTCATAGTGCAATAACTGGAGGAGTTAACACGAACTTGAGCATTGTGAGCCTGGTTGGACTCGGGGTTTGAGCATCTGCTGATAGCTCCTTGCTGAGACTGTTTAGACGAGTTGGCATTGAATTGCTGATTCCCTGAATCAAAATGCAACAGTGAGTTGTGACGACCGTTGCAAGTTTTGCATGTTGACTTCGAAGGACAAGAACTTATAGCGTGTGATTCATGCAAACAGTTGTAGCAAAGCTTATGCTGCTTAACTAGGTTGTATCTACGATTAACATCATAACCTAAAAATTTATGACATCTGAAGATTGGATGTTGCCCCTTACAGGCTTCACAATTATTGTTAATTGCAATGTATGAACTACTTGTAAATGGTTGTTTCTCATGCTTGAAACCATGCTTAGAAGTTTTATCTTGATACAATCTGCTGATCTTATCACTGTGACCCTTAGTAGGTGAAAAATCAATTAATTCAAGGGTTTGAGCCCGCCTTTCAAGATATTCTAACAACTCCGTAAGTGTAGATAGTTCCTTGGATTTGTTGCTCATTTCCCATTGCTTACGTGTGGCTTCAGGTAACTTGTCAAGTATGATTTGACCTATTATGATTTCATGTAGGGGAATATTCAAATTCAAAGACTCAACAGCCTTTAAATTGGACTGAACTTGATTCAAAAGTGTGCGTAGACTAGAAGATGATTCCCTTTGGACGATATCTGGAGATAACAGTAATTTGATATGTGCATTTACTATTACCTTTGAATTGCGGTATCGCTTGCAGACCGTTTCCCAAGCTAGCTCAAAGTTATCTGCAGTAAGAGGAATGTTTTGAATGAGTTGATGAGCATTGCCACGCAGTGCTGACATTAAGTAATGGAACCTTTCAACATTACCCAAAGACTGATTCTTCAGTATTAATGAATCAAACAGGTCATGGAAATGCATGAATTGTGTAACATCACCTAAAAATTCTGGTAACCGTATCTTGGGCAAACTGTACGAACCTGTATTACTACTTGTAAATTCTCTACCGTTGCTAGAGACAGATGAGGCATGTGTGCAATGGGTATTTAGTAACTGTTGTAGCTTAGCCCTAAGTTCATCATAATCATCTTCGAATTCACACCGGACCTGCTCATGAAGATTTTTGTCATCCAAATCCTCCAATTTGCTTTGAATTTCATTAAATTCTGGTAATATAGCTAATAAACGTTCATTCTTCACATTTAATACTTCAGCAGGAGTCTCATTATTAAATTCATTAATTTGGGTATGGAGTCTCGTGAGGGATGCTCGGAGAACACCTCTGCGCTTGGTCAGTGACTTTATCTCACGTTCAGTAGACATGCTTAAAATGGTTCATGCACAGGAAGGATTGCTTGGTATGGGAAGGAATTGCTATGAAATGCCTTTGTTAACTTATCTGGTGTAGAGGTTCTTTCAGTCTGCGTCGTCACCAAACGGTTGGATATCGAAGTCAGGACGTCTGAATGAAACTGCGTCTGTCAGGAATCGAAGGCTGCACCGCTGAATGGAACTGCGTCCGTCAGGAATCGAAGGCTGCACCGCTGAATGGAACTGCGTCCGTCAGTAATCGAAGGCTGCACTGCTGAATGGAACTGCGTCCGTCAGGAATCGAAGGCTGCACCGCTGAATGGAACTGCGTCCGTCAGTAATCGAAGGCTGCACTGCTGAATGGAACTGCGTCCGTCAGGAATCGAAGGCTGCACTGCTGAATGGAACTGTGTCCGTCAGGAATCGAAGGCTGCACTACTGAATGGAACTGTGTCCGTCTGGAATCGAAGGCTGCACTACTGAATGGAACTGCGTCCATTGATGCTTTCAACTGCACACCGAAACTTTCACAATACTGGATATGCTTTTACGAATATACAATTCATCATGATTAATTTTGCAAGTCCCGCTGCATGAATTAACTTATTCAAATATTAACCTTGTATTACAACAGCCGCGTTGTAAAAATGAATCAAACAGGCTGGCGAGCGCTGCCTGCTGGCGCTGCCTGCTGGCACTGCCATCAGCACGTGTATCGAAGCTTACCGATGCTAGCCGAAGCGACACGAAGCCAAAGCACACTGGTGGCTTTGTTTCGCAGCCACAATGCTCACTTTTCAAAATAAGTTAGATCGAACTCACAAACATTGATAAATAAATTGCAATTGCGCCTGCATTGTTCACAATAATGTACTAGTATTGTCTCTACATACGTATTTCGCACTGGTTCACTTAAATACAGCAGTTTTAGCGGTTGTCGAGACCACATGGCGTCAGTTGATATAGCGGGAATCCTGCCCGTGTTGGACCAAAACATATGTCTGTCTGCGACATACGTGCCCCAGATGAAACATCAGGGGATAAATGAAAATGTCGAATTAACTCTAGTGGACTGTATTTACAAAAATGTACATGTTACAAAAGACACAACACTTGATATGCGAAGGAGCTGCTGCTCCGAAACACAAACACATTCAGCCATGATGGCAACTTCACTATCTGTCTCTAGGTCACTGCTGCCAACCTAAACATAATAAATGTATCTGTTACCAACTGTGGAAATAAAACACTATATAATTCTCCCTGAGAGCAAACACATTGTTTTATTCTCGTACAACTTGTTTTGCAACATCAATACAGTACAGACTAACATTTGTAAGTCACTTGATTTATTCTCGTACAACTTATTTTACAACATCAATAGAGACTAACATTAGTAAGTCACTTGTTTTATTCTCGTACAACCTGTTTTACAACATCAATACAAACTAACATTTGTAAGTCACTTGTTTTATTCTCGTACAACCTGTTTTACAACATCAATATACTGTAGACTAACTTGTAAAACATTGTTTTATTCTCGTATAACTTGTTTTACAACATCAATAGCGACTAACATTTGTAAGTCACTGTTTTATTCTCGTACAACCTGTTTTACAACATCAATACAACACTCTCTAGAACGTTGGTTAGTCATTGCTTTATTCTCGTACGACCTATTTAACAGCATTTGTCGGCGTGTCACCTCTTGGCGAGGATGTATGCATGTTGATGGTTAACATCCTTCAATGCCTACGTTGTCCACGGTTCGTTGCCATCGATAGGGAAAGCGGATAATCCCATCGGCTGCAAGCATTTCGTTAATATGCTATCGTGATGTACGCACCCTGTTCCCTTTGGTTACCTCCATTACGCACCGCTGTCGACAGACGATATCGGGATCGTGCTTATACCCAGCCTGTTGCACTCACACCCCACCTGGTGGCAACAATACGAAGGTCATTTAGACCTAACATACATTCAATCTTTATAGTTAATTTTATGTGTTGGCACATGGGAAGTAAAAACCAGGTGCTCTGCCATGAATCGCCCCTCGCTCATTTTAAGCTTAATCAGGTGAGTAGTTTTTGCGTGAAAGAGTAACAGATAGACAGATACCGCTTGCTGTAGCGGCTAGCGTTCTTGACTGTTGCCCCGGAGCTCCGGGTTTGAACCTCAGCTCTGCCAAGAATTTTAATTTTGGCCTAAGAGCTGGAACGGGGTGCACTCAGCTTCGTGAGGCATAACTGAGAAGAGGTGGGTTCTATTTCCAACTCAGCCATTCTGTAAGTGGTTTTACGTGATTTGCCATTATTGCTTCAGGCAAATGCCAGGAGGGTTCCCAACATAAGGCCACGGCCACCTCCTTCCGAATCCTCGCCTGAATTACAATATACACACCACTACAGACACTACAATAAGGCAGATTATCAGACAATTTCTATGTACACACCTAAGTACACGGGGATAACCCCTCAATGAAACAACATCGTTTATACGGTAGCCTATATTAGTATAGATTAGTGTTGATTTGTTCCCAGTAAGCTTAGCTGTAGTGCTTCCGACGTGATATATTCCATGAATATTCTTTTACACTCTAAATCATTTGTATGATGGGAAATAGTGGCCCACACAATATACGCGTAGACTGGCTGCGTGGCGCAGAGGTAACGTTCTCGCCTGCTGGACCCAAGGTTGCAGGATCAAATCTGTGTGTAGTTTAGTTGACATTTGAGGGTGCGCAAATGCGAGGGAGCCATGTCAGTAGATTTACTGGTACGTTATAAATCCCTTTCAGGGCAAAATGTTTTCACCCCATCGTCTCTAAGAGCCTCAGTATTTAAAAGGGACGTAACACCAATAACATAACTATTTTTTAATATATGCATATTTAAGCCTGCTGTGTACAAGAATTGCCAAAGAAAGATGGTAGAGATTTGCATGTATGAGAGAGACACTCAACTTTCTTACACTCTTCGGATATCATTCTTCATAACTTCATTGGTGTGTTATTGAACCTTGAAAGGTCAGAAATGTTCGGAACGATTCGTAGCCACATCAGCGCCAGTTTTCCTGCACGCTTTTGTAGCCAAGTGTGCTCTGTGCACGCTGCTAAAATTGTGCACGAGGTGGCTTATTTTCATACATTACGCTGACGGAGAGAACTTGGACGCTCCTCGCACTTTTGTCCAGTTCAATTGTTGTTTCATTTAGGGGCTCTGCCACATAGTGGTCATGTATCCCCATGTGTGTGTGTGTGTGTGGAACCTGTGTGATAACCAGTGTCATTGTGATGGCTGTGTCTGTGCGAGTATTTGTAAGTGTGGTAGAATTGTACAGAAGACGGGCGTGGCCTTAAGTTAGGAGCTATCCCGGCATTTGCCTGGAACAGAAGTTTGAAACCATGGGAAACCTTTTCTAGGATGTACTGTAGCTGAGAATAGAAACACCTCTTCTCAGTTTTGTCTCATGAAGCTGGGTGTACATGAGTGAAATTTCTTGGCAAAGCTGAGAATCAAACCCCAAACCTCCTAGTAAAACACATCAATCAGTTCTGCAATGTGAAGCCGAGGTGACAAAATGCTCCAGCAATTGAGGGGTGCCTTTGGGCCACCATAAAGGACGTAACATTGTCAGTAAAGAATGGGGGGAAGGCAATAATAATGCTATTTGCTTTACAATATAAAATCTAAATACTGCGACTTGTAGAGATGCCAGGGTGTCAGAATTTCACCCCGAAGATGATCTTTAACGTGCTAGTAAATCTTCTGGCAGTCTCCATGGCATTTGCGCACCCCCAAGTGCCAACTGACTGTGCCAGAATTTGCTCCTACAAGCTTGGGAACAGCAGGCGAGACCGTTACCGCTGGCCCACGCAGTCAGTCAGGACGGGGGGATCTTGTGCACCACACCCCTTAGAATATACCCAATGTCCTAGCTTATATTTAAAAAAATCTAGTCTTTTAATTTTGTTCCAAATTTTACCAATTATTTTAAAATAATTTGATCGTTATGTCATAGGTTCACTTTACTAGGTTTCACATAGATCGGATCATTCCTTGACGAGTTAGAGGAATGCATATAATTATGAGGAATGGGCATGTGACTTCGAAACTGTTGCAAGAGCACAGCAACAAAACTCACATGCACATGAAGGTGATAATCGCTTCTTCCCAAGCTCCTAAATTAAGCGACAACAACATGTCTCGTTATTCTTACGTTGTGGGAAGTTTGCAATACACTTACTGGTCATGCCGAGTCTTAACTCAGACACAAATCTAGCGATGCAGAAATAGAAATGATGCATGGCATACGAATTTACGTGTTTATTTCACGTGCATTTTAAATTAACTTGGGAAAATAGCTGTTATTTACGTGTCAGAGGACCAACGCTAGCTGCTGCTTCTTGATAATAGTTATTTATTCGCAGCAAGTTTCCTTACGTCATTTGTTTTAGCCCCGTGGCTGTTCACTGCACTGCTGTGAATAGGCGTGCAGTTAGAATATTCCCAACTCACAGTTTCTACCCGACAACATTTATTCATTCATTCATTTATTTATTTATTTATTTATTCATTACTTCTTTCTTTCTTTCTTTCTTTCTTTCTTTCTTTCTTTATTTATTTATTTATTTATTTATTCAGGCCTTCATTAAGATGACATGGTTCTACGTATATTAGTCCAAGATGTTGAACAAGGTGTCGATTTGGTCATATTATTAGGATTGGAGTTCCTTCAATACTAATTCATTAATAAAGTAATATTGCAGGCTTCCTTTATTCCTTTTCAACGGAATGCTTGAACTTGGTAAGTACCAATTTGTTATGGATTCATTTAGAGAAGGCCTTCTCAGGGTGCAGCTGTTGTTGTTGTTGAATCCTTAGGGACGTTGTGACATCGTGGTCGTGTAGCCCCGCGTTCTTAGGTGTGTGTAAAATTTGTCTGATAACCTGTGTCATTGTGATGTCTGTACTAGTTTGCGTATATTTAACTGAGGTAGGATATGTGTAGGAAGCAGTCATGGCCTCTGAGGTGTCTTACGGTGTGAAACCTTCAATGCTGGGTAATATAAGTTAGAATCATTACTGGTATCTTCAAAGGTAGATCATTGATAAGGTGCCCTCCTCCATGATCCCGAATTAGGTACTGTACCCGAAATACCTACCAATACCTGTTGGAATCCCTCGATGACAGCTGGATCGTAGAACCTGAAAATCCCCGGTTATAAAAACCCCCAGGTCCTACCAACAAGTAGAGGAGTAAAAAGGGTAACCAGTAATCCTAACAGGTTGTATTAAGAATGACAATAGCAACAAGAAAATAAGCTAGCTCAAAAGTCGCGAGATTCCTCCAAAGGGAATATCTCTAAGGGTGGAGTACCCTGGAAATACCTAGCGATGGCCTTCTTAACGCGACCTCCCATCACTTTGCTAAAGCATCACGCTATAAAATTTTAAAATGGATAACAAAAATGTATTTAAGTAAGAAACAAGACAAAATATGAATGCACTGTCGTCAATACGACCAAAGAAAATTCCACGAAAAGGAATTAGAATGATCAAATCAGCTGGATCTTCTCAAAAGTTGAGTGTCCACTATTGGAAACTCGCTCCAATTCGAAGCAAAAATAGTTTAACATAATCCCTGAATAATAAAATTGGACTGTATATCTAACCTCTGTGATCATTCGCATAATAAATTCCATTAAAATTTTATCAATATCAAAAGTGGCGATTAACTAGAACTGTGGCGTTAATTTACATTATATACAGTAGATTACAAGCTCTATACAAATTCATTTTAGGACACACTTTGTCGTTCCTAAAATACTGACATCAAATACAGCATTCGCTTCTGTATGGTAATTAATCGTGGTAATTTCTCTTAATTCTGGATAAATTTCGCCAAGCGATCAAGCAAAGCGAAATGTCAGCTCATGAACATATTTCAAATAATTAATTATCATGGTCTCAACAACTGTATAGGCATTGGTAACGAGACTGTAGAAATATTATTCTGTTTCACCATACAACTTATCCAAGCATTGCTTTAGAATAGCTTATAGTCAAGACGAAGGTATTAGATAGACCTGATAAACAGCTGATTATGTCTCTACGGACATCTAATAATACGAACCACCATTGGTTCAAATACACCGAACAGCTGGTGTAAGACTATAACAAGTCTAACAACGATTGGCACTTCCTGGCTCATTAGCACTCACTGGCACAATCCCAAAATACAAACATATGCTTCACTAAGCATTACACCCACAAGAATCAGCATTATCACTAAATATGCTTAATATGCACCACTGTGCTCCTAAATTAGGTTCTAATAACCTTAATACATCTTGCTTATCATTCATGTCGATCTAGCAACATACCTATATTCGTGCTTGAGAAATAAAATCTATACTGTTGCACGTTGTTCATCAATATGATTTACAAAAAATAGATATAAAACACCTACGAATCTTGCCTTACAAAAATTATTTACACCATTGTTATCATTTAAATCATAGACTTAAAGTCTATACCTCCTGGGATACATTTTCTCAGAAACTTGGATGTTTTTCTAAATGCTGTGGTAAGAATCCTCACTCTATTGCATCAAAAGTAATTATTTACTTTATATCAATTAATACTCATGTCTCAACATGATATCACAAAACTACAACTGTTTCTCCAGAATGAGGTTACACGAAAAAGTTAAGATCAATGTCCCCCTAAATCGAGATCTCCCCTGACCTAAGTGAACTCGGAAGTATCAGTAGACCGTTCCTACAACATGAATGCAGGTCAACATCTAAGGCTGAACCACTGACAATTCATTAGGAAAGTGTACCAATAAATCTCTGTACACTAAATCTAAGTGCTCTCTGCTAATGAAAGAGAGAAATATGAATCAAAACGATCAAGACTTCTTGATCCAAAAATTTCCCAATATCAAATAGATGAGCGGAATGACTAAGTTCCTCATCTAAAATACGATGCGAATAAACGAAAATGCATATACAAGTATGCACTAGCCACTAGAAAAATCAATCAGTATTCTCGACACTGTTAAACCAAATCGCAAATAATTAATCTATACTTATACAACATACTGTAGATCTTCTTCAGACCGGTCTTTTTGTCAATGAAAATATGCATATCAATTTAAAATATACCTAAGAATTTACTGAAAGTTAAATGAAAAAATCTAAGTTTACACAAGGGATGCGTTCATTTACCTGAACCAAAATCCCGGAGATATAACAAGTCAGTTTCGAAAGGAACATCGAACCTCGACCTGTGTAAATCCATTTACTCTACAAAAATAAATTATGGCAATTATGATTGCTTATAAACGCTATGCTAGGCTACGTTAATAATCTGACGTGTCCAGTACCTTTGCGTTGATTCTTGAAGGTGTGAAAAAAAAAGATATGTACTTGCCATGCTAGCCTCCACGCTAAAACACGACAAAGTAATCTTCTCGAATGTAAATATCTCCTCCCACTCAGCTGTGACGCGTAGCCTGGTATGCGCACTGACCTACGTCACGCTGCGTAAATAACTGTATACTCAACTCGTATTTAAAAACTCTAAAAGATAAAATAACGGTACAGTACCATCCTGGCAATTGCCTGAATTGAAGTTGGAAACCACGGAATACCTCTTCCAGGATGGCTGAGGTAGGAATCGAACCCGCCTCTTCTCAGTTTTGTCTCACGAGGCTGAGTGTAGCCCGTTCCAGCCCTCAGACCAAAATTGAATTTCTTGATAGAGCCAAAAATCGAATCAGAGCATCCATTGTGACAGCCAAGAATGCTAGTCACTACGCAGCAAGGTGGACTAGTTATCACTGCTGTGCTAGGTAGCAGTGGCAGAGTAACATAGGAATTTGCAGAAGGTTGTCTAGGTAGCAACGTTTCAGGAGATTTTCACTGGGTATTATTGTTCTTATTATTTTTGTTACTACTGTATTATTATTATCATCATCATTATTATGTCTGTCTCCGTGGCGAATTGGTTAGAGCAAAGGATTCTAGGCTCGATTCCCGGACGGGCCATCTGTGGTCAATTCCCCTGGCCCGGGGACTGGGTGAACGTACATCTTTATTATAATTTTATCCTCATTAGGACACGCAGGTCACCCATGGGCGTCAATTAGAAAGAATTGAACTCCATTCAATATTATTAGTATTATTATAAAATGCCCACGCTCTCTTGAGAAACACTTGGATCCACCTCTGATTAACGGCATATATCCCAATCCTAGTCTTCAATAAATAAAGTTCACACACTACTACAGGCACCAGAGTAACACAAGTTATCAACTGGTGACAGAGGATACTCCAAACTCTGAAATGAGCAATGGAAACAACTAGGGCATCGTCTTTTCATGAATAAAACGGATGAATTTTCTGTCGCCATGTGAGAATTTAAGACGCACCACAAGGGGGTGGGGATATTAAGGCAGTCGAAACAAGACAATCCTCTGCATAATCATCTCAAAGTGAGTGCAGTATGACATCACTGGGAAGTGCAGGGGGTTGTTAGCCGCGCAGCAAGGATCTACACCAGCGCCGTCCAAGGTCGAGCCACACTGTGTCTTATCGGTGGTCACGAATGTGCAGACAGTGTGTGTCTCGGAATAAGAGGTGTGCATCCCCTCTCTTACCGTACGTCCTTACTTCCCCTTCACTCCGCGCGGTGGAGGAGTGTCCTCGATTAAGAAATGTGTAGAGGTCAAATCGTAGGCGACGAATGTATTTTGCAGACAACGTGACGAGAACACCGAACGTATTGTTCATGAAATATTATTTTCCATTAATCAAGTTGCTTGTCATATGAAGCGAGGGGCTAGAAAAGAGCGGCAGAACGTTTCCTTTCAAAATCATGCTCACGTTAACTCTGGACTGTTACACGCACAAAATGTATAGTCATTCGTGTACAAGTCTCCCTTCTTAGACATCATCATCATCATCATTTCCCCTTATCTAGCTCCTGCCGGGTCGGGGTATTTATGGCACTTCTCCACTTTCCTCTTTCCTTCCACCATTCATCTTCCACGATCTTGTCCCAGTCCAGAGTTCTTTTTCTTATGCTGTTCTTCACTGAATCAATCCACCTTGTTCTAGGTCTTCCTCTTGCTCTCTTACCCTTGCACTTTGCCTCCAGCATCTGTCTTGGTATTCTATTTTCCTCTATCCTCGTTACATGACCAAACCACCTTAGTTTATTCTTCTCAATTCTCTCATTTAGTTTTCCCATCCCAACTTCCTTCCTAACATCTTCATTCCTCACTCTGTCTTTCCTTGTCTTTCCTATCATACTTCTTAGGAATTTCATTTCACTGGCTTGGATTCTACTCTCTTGCCTGCTTGTCAGGGTCCAAGTCTCGGCTGCATAAGTTAATATGGGAACATAGTACACTTTATACATTACCTCCTTGCTTTTCCTTGGTACTTCCTTATCCCAAACAAGTTTTCTTACACTTTGATAGAATGCATTGCTCTGCTGTACTCTCCTGCCAATCTCCATGTCCAACCTACCAGTTTGCATCAATTCACTTCCTAGGTATTTGAACGTGTCCACAATTTCCAAACTCTGACTTCCAATTTTCACAGTGCCCTTTCCTTGTCTTTCCCCTCTTGTCATCACCATGGTCTTGCTTTTCTCTATACTGATTTTCAGGCCATACTTCTGAATAGTTTCGTTCAGTGCATCTAGTTGTTTTTGCACTTCTTCGGTGTTCCTTCCCCAGACCACAATATCATCTGCAAATAACAGTAACGTCATTTCATTATGTCCATATGCTTCATTTGTTTCCTTTACAATTTCATCCATCACCATTATGAACAAGAGAGGTGATAGCACACTCCCCTGTCTTAGTCCAGTCTTGTTCCTAAACCAATCTGTCATTCCAACTGGGGTCAGTACCCTGCTAACACAGTTGTTGTACATTGCTTGCACCATTTCCAACATTTCTTTTCCCAGTCTCTTCTTAACCATGGTTTCCCATATCTTCTCTTTGGGGACACTATCATATGCCTTTTCTAGATCTATGAAAGTCATGATCAAATCCTCTCCATATTCCCAGTTCTTTTCCATCACCTGCCTCAAGCTAAAGATTGGGTCCACTGTGGATCTTCCACTCCTGAAGCCATACTGTTCCTCTTGCAACTCTCCTTCCACCTTTCTTCTCATTCTTCTTTCTAATATCCTTTCCAGTATTTTTTACTATCTGTGATATGAGGGTGATCCCTCTATAGTTATCACACACCTTCCTGTCCCCCTTCTTAAACACTGGTATTATTAGCCCTTTCTCCCAGTCTTCTGGTACACATTTCCGTTTCCACACACACTTTAGCAGTCGATACAACCATTGCATACCAACAGGTCCAGCAGCCTTTATCATTTCTACACAGATTTCATCCCCCCCTGTTGCTTTTCCCATCTTCATTTTCTGTACTGCTAATTCCACCTCCAGCATTGTTATATCATCTTCTGTTATAGAGCCGTCAGGTTGTGTCACTTCCATCTCATCAGTACAATTGCTCACATTCAATAGCTTATCGAAATACTCCTTCCATCGTCCCTTTATCTCTTCTGGGTGTGTTAACAACTCTCCATCTTCCTTTTTCACTAGCTTTGTAGTAACTCTTTCTTTCCTCTTGCTTCTTAGAAGCCCATACAGCATCCTTTTACTGCCACTTACATCTGTTTCCATTCTTCGTGTAAATTCTCCCCAACTTATCTTCTTTTCTTCTCCTACCACTTTCCTACACCTCCGTTTGCTGTCGTGATACTTCCTTTTGCTTTCTTCTGTTTGATCTCGGTTCCATTCTTTCCATGCAGACTTCTTTTCTTTCACTGCTTTCCTCACTTCCTCATTCCACCACGGTGTCTCCTTCTCTTTCACTCTTGTTGACGTCCTACCACAAGCACTCTCTTCTGCACCAACAAATGCCTTTTTAAAGTGGGACCATTCCTCTTCTATGTTTTCCACTTCAGTAACTGGGATTTGTTGCTTCAATCTCTCCTGAAAATCTTCCTGTACAGTTTTGTTTTTCAATTTCCATACTTTTATTTTACTTTCTCTGATCTCCTTTAGGTTTTCCAATTTTTCCCATCTAAATTTTGCCACCACAGCTCTATGGTCCCCATCAAATGCTTCTCCTGGTAAAGCTGTCACATCTATCAGCTTTCTGCGATTAGTCCTTTCCACCAGAAAGTAGTCAATTACTGATTTTGTTCTTCTATCGCTCCAACCATATCTCGTAATTTTCCTGCTGTTTTTCTTCCGAAACCATGAATTACCCACTATTAGTCCATTCCTTTCATAAAAGTTTACAAGTTCCTCTCCTTCCTGGTTCTTTTTCCCATATCCATATGACTTCTTCCTTTCCTTGTCTCTCGTTTCCGACTTGTGCATTCATATCTCCCATGATCACCACTTCTACATCTGAGATTACTCTTTCTACATCCTCCAGGAATACTTCAATATCTTCTTCTCTGTTTCCAGTCTGTGGTGCATACACTTGTATGAAGTCAATCACGTTATTTTTCATCTTCATTCTAATTTTCATTATTCTGTCACTCACACACTCGACCACTTCAACATACTCCTCCAGTTGTTTCTAGGTTATCAGTCCCACGCCATTTTTTGCCTCTTGGCCACCACTCCAGTATAATGTATATCCTTTCCTCAATTTCTTCCTTCCTTTACCTTTCCATTTTACTTCACTCAGCCCCATCAATCCAACATTCTCCCTCTCCATGAAGTCTACCACCTCCTCCACCTTGCCTGTCAGGGTCATGACATTCATGATTCCCACTTTCATTTCTTAGACATATCACACAATAACGGCTTTACTGAAAGACAAAATAGCTAATGTTTCTACAATGGCAAACGTACAACTAATTTCGCACACCAGTACTGTACATGTTGGCTGATACACATAATGTTAATTGCTGTTCTCATTTACTGTTATACGTCTTGTTTGTGTGCGTTAATAATCATGATACATCCAGGCGCAAATGAGCATGTTACAGACAAGCGTAAACGACTTCTCAAATTCTCATCTGAAATGTCTGATCGAAACCTCGTTTTGTTACGATTTAATATCGAATAAAATCTTTCACATACATAGGTAGAACCGAACATACTCATAAGGTTGGCGGCCTCGTGATGAAGGCGAAGAAATTCAGTATGGGGAAAGTTTTCGTAGAATTCGGTCAAGTTTCTTGCAACAAAGAATTTGTCCCTCAAGCGCGCATTGTACTGTAAATCAATTAATTCCAATAGTAAGTTAGTTGGTGCGCTATTCACTGAGATATAAAATGGTCGTGCAAAAAATCAAACACAGAAAACAAACAAAAGTTTGGTGGTTTTCAGTCGGTCAGCACGAATGTACCTAAAAAGAGCTGGGTTATGCCCTAATCCTGAAATAAATTACATGAGATTAATAACTACACTAGGATGACCAGTTTAGATCGTCAAGCGATCGCCATCAGATCCATTACACTTAGGCTATAACATCTATGCTTGAGAATACAGGTGAAAAATATTTACAATATGTACAATTATTTAGTTGCAGTATTGGTAATGCAACTGTCGGTGTTTGCTAAATGTAGTATATCTAATATTAGGTGAAATGCTAAAATGGTGATATAAATCCGGAGTTTGTCTGTTTAGGGTGATTATATGGTTGTAAAAAATCAACTATGGTTATACTGTAATAATACAGGCTGATACTTATCCGGTTGTCTTCCTGGCTGGAACTTCGAGTAGTTTCGTGTTCACTCTAGCACTGTGCGAATTTGCACAGTGTGAGGCACTCTGGACGCTGTTCATCTACACGGTAGAGACCGATTGTTACCTGAGAGTACGTACCAGAGAGCTTAGAAGAAAGGTAGTGGATGGGGTCACTGCTCTTGTGTTCTGCTGGGAGACACTCTAATGTGCAATACAGTTACTGTAGCAGACGATGTGAACATTTCCGTGGCAAGTAGCAAAGTGAATGTTGCTCCCCTCGTAATCACGCTCTAGCACATGGACTCACCCTTATACGAACTCATTGCGCGCGCATGTGTCATCAGGTCTACCAAAGAAGAGAGCGTGAAGCAGGGCAGGTGTATCGGATAGGGCAGGCTGTTCCAAATCCACGAGTTTGAATATGCGTACACGCGAGTACTCACCAGTGATGCTCGGAGCACGGTTGGAGAGGGACTGGGGGTGATAGACAATACGTCACTGGGCGAAGGTCATAACACAAGTCCATGCGCTTCCTGCCAGTCTTGATGTATCCACTGCGCAGTGACGGCAGCCCCCACAGCAGAGCTGGATTGCATGTTGCAGGTTTACTCACGCAAGGCGGCGAGTACTCCGCTACTCACTGGCGAGCAGCTCGGCTGGAACAGCGTGGGATAGGGTGTAGAAGGGAGATTATGCCTGAGTTCAATTCAAGGGCGGGTGGTTTGAATTTTGTCGCTAGGATTTGAGAAGGAAGTGTCCACAAATAATTAGATATTTAATGCTTAGACTTTAAGTCCCTTTTAACTACGATGTCTTTAGAGACGCCAGAGTGCCGGAATTTCACCCCGAAGGAGATTTTGAACGTACCAGTTAATCTACTGACACAGGTCCCTCGCATTTCAAGACCTTAAAATGCCAACCGACTGTGCCGAGAAACTAATTCCCCAACCTTGGACTCAGCAAGCACGACGCAGTCAGCAGGAAGCCATAAATAAAGGGTTTTTAAGAAGGTTATGATGAGATGTATGGAAGGGTACTTCTAACTAATATCAATTTTACTGCTGTGATTGTAAATATGCTACGCTGCCGGGAAGTTGCTCCAGAAGTGAAATCTAACAGGCCTGTATATCTACCGACACTAGGCTGTCACAATTCAACACCCTTAATGAGAGTGGTTTTGGTGGCGTAGTCGGTAGCATGCTGAACTGCTATGCCCAAAATCGCGGGTTCCAACCCGGCCGAAGTCGTCGGATATTTTAAGAGCGTTAAAATCCTTCTACATGCCTTCCTTCGGAGGTGAAGTACATCCGACGGGCCCATGTAATATTTTTATGTCATGAAAAAGAACCTACCACTACAATAGGTAGTGTGTAGCCAAATTTGTAGGCTATACTTCGTTCGAAACATTCTATCAAGTTCCAACAGTCGTTGCTAGGTGTCAGTGACATCTGGTAGCCAAAGTTGGAACTACTTGCAACTGAACTTGCTCATTCATCTTCATTAATTTCATGTCATCCACACGCGACGCTACTTGTAGCTCACCCCATGGGTGTCCACATAGAAGCAGCTACAAACTCTGGCGCGCCGAACATGTCCTTGGACACCCCCGGCACTAAAACCCATACGCTAAAAAAATATATACCCTTAATGAGACTGAACCGCACCGACAGCAGTAGCTACGCTCGCTAATGCGCAGCGCTAGGCTATGAGGCTAAGCTCTCTTTGGACTCGGTAGACGTAGATTCGAGCCCCACCATTGGCCGTCCATGAAACGGTTTCACTTGGTTTCCCATTTTCAACTCCAGGCAAATGCTGGGACGGTACCTTCTGACAGGCCACGGCCACTTCCTTCCACATCCTTGCCCAGTTTCATTCACCTTCATTCGTCTGTCATTAAATCCTCTAATGAGGTTGGCGTCAGGAAGGGCATCTGGCCGTAAATACCATCCACCACATTGACTTTCATCGCATCTCATCTCCGGCCCCGGCACGCTCCTGGAGCATCATGTTCCTAACGTCGAATGAGAATTTAAACCCTAGAGCCGGGAAACGTACTCAGGTACACAAGGTGCATAGTGCAGACTGGGATTGAAACTTGTCCTGTGTTAGCTCGGCTATGATGCACTGAACCGGTGAGATAGCAGGTATATGATGAGCCGGTGCACACCTGGGATAGAACCTGGTCCTGTTGGCGCACTGGACTGAGATGTTGTGCCGTGAGATGTCAGGTACAAGATGAGCCAGTGTTGCACCTGGGATAGAACCTGGTCCTGTTGGCACACTGGACTGAGATGTTGTGCCGTGAGATATCAGGTATAGGATGAGCCAGTGTTGCACCTGGGATAGAACCTGGTCCTGTTGGCGGACGGGACTGAGGTGTTGTGCCGTGAGATAGCAGGCATGACATGAGCCAGTGTTGCGCCTGGGATAGAACCTGGTCCTGTTGGCGGACGGGACTGAGGTGTTGTGCCGTGAGATAGCAGGCATGAGATGAGCTGGTGTACACCTGGGATAGATCCTGGTCCTGTTGGTGTTGTACCGTGAGATAGCAGGCATGAGATGAGCCGGCGTTGCACCTGGGATAGAACCTGGTCCTGTTGGTGGACGGGACTGAGGTGTTGTGCGGTGAGATAGCAGGCATGGGATGAGCCGGTGTTGCACCTGAGTTTGGAGTGGGCCAGCCTTGGCGACCTTGGCAAGGATCGTCCCTGACCTGCCGCACGCAGCTTACGTAACATCAAGCGTGGACATTCAAATATTGAAGCGACGAGCTGGTGTGCGCCACAGGCTACACGCCTTCCACAACATCGTCCAGCGCCCCTTTTCTCTAACAACATAAAATTAGACTACTGGTTATTAAGGAATGGAACCCCGCTGTATATATTATACACTCATGCCGGGTTCAGCTCCACAGGTTCATTGATATGAGAGATTCCGTACGACCCTGTATGGAGGGTCCAAGGTTCAAAATCCACGCAAGCCAATCAATCTATGGGGGACTTTCCCATTATTTCCTCTTCATTCGAGTGGAATATTCCGAGTAAACTAGCAAATTACTTGGAGACTAATCCCCATACTCCATTGCTTGTAGAGAAGCATGGAACACAAAGTAGGCTACATCCAGATTCATGTAACTTTAAACGCTAAACACAGTTATTTATCCTTTTAAGAAAGAACATAGGCTGGAATCGTGCTCTCCAAGAGCGCCAGCGCACTACCTCGTGTCTCGGTGATATCGGCAGAGCGTTGGTTCGAATCCCACCTCGGCCATTCTGAAAATGGTTTTCCGTGGTTTCCCATTTTTACCCCCAGGCAAATGCAGGGACGGTTCATTTCAACAGTTCCACAGTCGACGTCCTTCCCACTTCCACTTGCCTCCCTAACCTTTGGTTAATTAGACCCAATTTAGTGGTCGCCAAGACGATTTGCCTGTAACCATCCCCAGTTGTATCTGATGACAAAGTGTGTTCAGCTCCGAGACACTGTCCTTGTGATGGTAGAGGAATGATCCCTCACAGAGTCAATGGGTGAAGCCGAGCATGGAGGATAAGCGATTTAATAAAATGTGCTGTCAATAGAGATTTTGTTTTTCGACTGTAGTAAATTTTACGTCACAATAATACAACAGTTGGTCTACACCGGAGGGAGCACCCACCCGTTACGATCTAGTTTTATGCATCCCATCGCGTTTATTACAATTCTAAAAAACATCGATCTCTCTCCGTAATCTAAGAGTAATATAACGAGGTGTGAGGTTACGGGCTCGAGGGCAGCAATAATCACGAGCACCACTCTTAAGGGAGGATGTAATGAATATTGTGTCAAAAATCGATTTTTTGGAAACGTGTTATTTGTAATCTACATATTGTAATTTACATTGTGTATAAATTTTATAGTTATCGGATGCATGGAACTTCATTTAAAAAACATTAATATAGCCTACTTGGTGTGAATCCAGGAGTGTTCACCATAAAGGCGTTCAACACCATTGACAAGAATAGACTCATGAAAGCTGAGAAAGGGATGCCTGGTCTTGAGCTGGAAGCCAGACAGAAAAGACGAGGGCAGAAAAGAATGTTGGAGGATGAAGAGTATGAATATGGAGGATTTTTGAAATCAAATAAGCATTTTTCATATTTCAATATGGTAACCAAATGTGTATATGCATTTTTCTCTAATAAACATATTTTCTAGAATCTGAAGCCTTTTTTTTTTCAAAAACTATAAATCGCAGAGCTATGATTTTTTCTGGAGTTGTTCATTACACATTGTGGAATATATGGAACTATAATTGTAATCATTACTTATTTAAATTTTTATTTATAGGGTTTTAAGTGATGAAAAAATGTCTTATTTCTGCAACAATAAGTTCAAGATTATTTTACGTAAAGAACTAATATGCATATGTAATTTATTTTAGTTCAGTATTCATATTGTAGTGATAGCTTCATACAGTAAACATTTCAAAGTGATTGTTTCATTAGAATTCCTGTTAAGGCTTTCATGCAATAAGGGCATTAATGTTTATGCCTTACATCTAGGTCTCTATTTTTTCATTTATTACAGTTAGTTATCCATCTACACACAACATTTCATGCCTTTAACTCAAAAACTAAGGTTGTAATGATTTTTTGAGAAGAAGCTTGCATTCCGATTATGTGTGCCCTGGGTGAACTCTAAAACAAGCATAGATGCGTAGATAACGTGCATTACATCATCGAGTACACATACAGACCAGCAACAGGTAAGCCTATTGTATAGGCTAGGAACTATTTAGATCGTAAGCTTTCGCGGCCGGTGTCTAGTTTATAATGTAGGGAAACAATCACCGGCACACGATGCGACTCCATCCTGTTTTTTTTTTTTAGCGTATGGCTTTTAGTGCCGGGAGTGTCCGAGGACATGTTCGGCTCGCCAGTTTTAGTAGCTGCTTCGAGACGGACACCCAAAGGGTGAGCTACAAGTACCGTTGGGGAGGGAAGGAGGGAAGTTGGAATGTAAGGACGAGGAGTTGGAAGGTAGCGGCTGTGGCCTATAGTTAGGGGCCAACCCCGGCATTTGCCTGGAAGGAAGATGGGAAACCACAGAAGACCATCTTCAAGGTTGCCGGCGGGGGGATTCGAACCTCCTCGCCTCCCGGATGTGAGCGACTGCCATCAGTCATGCCGTAACGACCACGGTTAACTCACCCGGTACTCCATCCTGTGAGCCTAGATGATAAACTAGGCTGACCACTGACCAGCGGCAGAGTGTGCTATACCTCGCAATAGCGCAGTCTCATTTAGTCGAGTTGTTGCTTGTTGCTGTTGATTCTTTTGGGGGCTTTGTGACATCGTGGCCATGTAGCCCCGTGTACTTGGTTGTGTGTGTGTGTGTGTGTGTGTGTGGAATTTGTCTGCCAACCTGTGTTATTGTGATGGCTGTAGTAGTGTGTGTATTTGTAATTCAGATTGGGATTGGGAAGGAGGCGGCCGTGGCCTTAAGTTAGGAACCATCCCGGCATTTGCCTGGAGTACAAATGGGAAACAACGGAAAACCACTTCCAAGATGGCTGACGTGGGAATCGAATCCGCCTCTTCTCAATTTTGTCTCACGAGGCCGAGTGTACCCCGTTCCAGCCCCCAGACCAGAATTAAATTTCTTGGCAGAGCCGGGAATCAGACCCGGGCCTTCGCGGTGACAGCCAAGAGAGCTAGCCACTACGCAACGAGGCGGACCATTTACTGTAGTTGACAAAGGTACGGATGTTTGACTCCCCCTCAATATTTCTTTTTTTCTGCCAATCGTCTAGGATGTGGAAATGATGCACACGTACAGTAGTAGTTTCCACAGAGTGACTTGTTTATACGGCCCTGAAAAGAGTTCTTTGTATTGTCGTAGCGGATAGCATTCTTGGCCGGTTTTCCATCTTCTTTCCAGGCAAAATGCCGGGGTTGGTCCCTAACTGTAGGTCACAGCCACTACTTTCCAACTCCTCGTCCTTACACTCAAACTTTCCTCCCCCAGACAACACTCCACACGCGACGGTACTTGTAGCTCACCCCATGGATGTCCGCATAGAAGCAGCTACAAACTGGCGAGCCGAACATGTCCTCGGACACTCCCGGCACTAAAAGCCATACGCTAAAAAAATCGCTCCTATATGGCATATTTGTGTTCTATGAGGCTTGGAGCACATACGACGAAATTAATTGGAATGTTTGTTGCCTGTGTCCTAGCCTCATCCTCGCCAAACTTATCATTGTACCCTCTGCCACGATACAAACGGTCCTGTTCATAGACAATAACCAATTCAGTCTCTGGAAACTATTAGGAATGCAACCTTGCCACATTCCAGGTAATTGACTGTATAGAAAAAATAGTCGAGAGAAATTTGAGCCACCGTATTGTCAAGGGCTGTCCACAACCTCCGACCGCGTCCCTGCCAAGTGCGCTATTGCGAGACTTGGCAAACACCTGGCAGCCCCCAGCCTATACAACACTTATTTATTTTCTGTGTGTGCACCTCGTGTTGCACTCGTAATGAACCGTACGTGTTCTTCGTATCAGCGGTCGTTTTACGGGTTCCTTCAGGGTATCCATAATGAATTATTAGTGGCGCTCCCGATTCATGGCGTCTTCTAGCCCGCAACCACACATCTCGTTATACTGTATTATCCCGGATGAGGGAGAGGGACCTATATTTTTAAAAATTATAATAATCGTGGAGGGATGCATTAAACTAGATCGCAAGAGGCCAAATCTTAAAATAATATAAAAGCAAAATCTAAATTTGATCTTATGTAAAAAAATAAGCACAGGTTTGTCTGATAACCTGTATTTATGTGATGACTAGTGGTGTGTGTAGCTGTATTAGGGACAGGGAAGGGGTAGATGGACCAGGACTTGAAATAAGGTACTATTCTGGCTGTGTGTCCTGGAGGGAGTGGGGAAAAGCCGCACACAGGATAGTCGCTGTCAGCGCCGGGATTCGAACCTACGATCTCCGGACTTGCTGCAGCGGCGTGCGTGGTCGTTGTGCACGATTTAACGAGCACAACTACGCCGCGGGTTAAAAATTCTGAAAGGTAATAAATATCAAAATAACGTCCCCAAGTTAGCAACTCTTGTTATCAATTTATTTCTCTACGCTTCTTTACAACTTTCCTTCATGGCGTGATTTTTATACACTGTCGTAATACACATTGTAAGCCGTAGGCGAGCATCTTCCCTCCTTATTCGAGGTATTCACTTGTAATTCATCTGACATGTTCAGGAGAATATTCAATTAAAGTGCTGTAGTATCTTAAATGCTGTGGAGATTGTCTTCCATAGATGACGTCATACAAAACACATGCCGATCAGTAATAAATGCTGCTAACGTTCTAGTTACATTTTTAAAAAACCCACTAACGCTCTCCGTGAAGGCAAAAGATAGCTATCACCAAAGAACGCCACCGACTCTTTACATATAGGAACCATCTCCAATATGGCCACCGCAACGTACTGTAACAATGACCATCCTGGACATGCGAGATGAACAAAAGAAGGAGGCTGGAGCGAGTAAACAAAGTGTGCAACGTAACTGGTGGAGTTGTCAATACAAGAAAAAGACATCAAATCATCCAAAAATCTTATTTCTATGGCTTATCCGAATTAATTGGAGTCACAGGAGCCAACCAGGCTCTTTTTGATTTTGAGCGGGGATTTAAGACCAGATGCCCTTCATGATGCCACGTGAGTTTTCAGGTAAAAATTCTACCCTACTGTCACCGGGATTCTAACTCATGCCGTTCGGGTGAAAAGACAAGCCGCTAAGCCACTGCACCATCACGCTCCCCATCAACATAACATATTAACTCTGAGAAACGTAACTCCCTCATATAAAGCTGTGACATAACTAAATTGGAAAAAGATGACCTTAAAAGGCCGATTTTTTCTAAAATAAGACCAAAAAATCTACCCAACTTAAGAAAATGCTCTTAAAATGGAAAAATAGCACAAAACAAGAAGTTCCGTGAAGAACTATACAGCCTACTTTTCATGCCAATGATTATTCTACAGTATATGAACCTATCTAGAATAATGACGAAATTAAGTTGGTAATATCGAAATATCTAATTAGTTCAAAATATACCTGGTATAATGTAGCCTAATAGAGCACTACAGTTGGCAGCCCTGGCAACTGAATATATTCTTAGTTCAATCTCTAAAGGTACAGAATACAAAATTTGGTTGAAGTCCAATGGACGTTACATGCAGTTAGACACTGGATCTATCAGCACGCGTAAAAGCATGTTGCCAACATTACCATGCGTGTGCTGGTCAGAAATAATCTGAAATATTATGATATCTTGTTGTGCCAATTTTGGATGAAATCCATTTGTTAGTATAGAAGTTACATGTATTTTAAAATTGGACATATCAGCAGGCATAGAATCATGTTGGCAGCACTGCCTTGTATTAATTACTCCAAATTAATCTAGAATGGCAGGTGCTATACGTGTGCAAAGTATAGAGTTGTTGGCTTGCATACTTTCTGGTATATTGATATTAGTGTAAAATAAATATAGACAGCATTTATTAACAGTTGGCAGCCCTGATTGCTCTTAACAATACTTATAGTTATATCTGTTATGGTACACATAGCACATACGAAATTTGGTTGAAATCCAACTGATAGTATAGAAGTTACATGTATTTAAAAATTGGTCGTATCAGCAGGCTTATAATCATGTTGGTAGAACTGACGTATAAAAGTTACTCGAAATTAATCTAAAATGTCAGAATATACGTGTGCATAGTTTAAAGCTGTTGGCTTGCATACTTTCTGATATATTGGTATTTGGATAAAAAGAATAAAGAGAGCAATTATTAACAGTTGGCAGCCCTGGTGGCTCTTAAGAATACGCTCAGTCATATCCGTTTATGTACAGATATTACATACAAAATTTGGTTGAAATCCAATTGATAGTGTAGAAGTTATATGCATTTAAACATTGGACCTATCAGAAGGCTTAAAATTATTTTGGCAACACTGTCATGGTTGGCCTCCTGGAAATTAAACTGAAATAGTATTATCTACATGTGTGCCAATTTTGGAATAGCTCCCATGCATACCTTGCAAGATATCCAACAAGGAGCTCAAATTTCTAGTGCGTTTTTTCAGAAGTTGGTAGCACTGACATCATTTTCAAATATGGACGTGAGATATTCCGGTGTACATCTTTACTCATACTAAATTTGGTTTTGATTGCTGCAGCCGTTTAGGAGTTGATAGGGGGGGACACACACACAGCCAGACAGACCTACAGACAGAAGGACAGACAGACAGCCAGACAGACAGACAGACAGACAGACACACATTTTCCCGGATCGATCTCATAAGTCTACTTTTTCCTCATTTTTGCAAAATGTGAAAAGTAGGCTAAAAATGGAAAAAGATGCACAGTTAAAATAACATATTTGAAGATGGGGTGGCCCGTCAGGAGGTTCTATGTACTTCAGCAATGTTTTAGACAGCTCTGTAAAAATATGACATGTCATCAACATCCGGGCTCTAATTATCATCATAGTATGTATTTCTTGTGCATATCCTGAAGCATTTCACATTCATCCGCCTCCTTCTTCCATCAACTACATGACACAGGTCCAGTTGCTTGTTTGTTCTGCCTAACGATCTGGTCCTTACACCACGAAGGGATATTTTAGTTTCCTGTCAGGACCAACGTGTGACTCATATTAACCCAAAAGAGGGGCTAGCTGGTTCTTTCACCAACCCTTCGTGAGAGGCAAGCAGTTCGACCACTGCACCATCACGCCTCTCCATTCCTGTCACGTAGTGTTACTTGACGCGCATGGCTACGTAGCTGAGCTTTCGAGTTATAGACTACAGTATACTCACTGTTGCCTGCACCAAGATTGTTACTTTTATTATTATTATTACTTTATTTTCTTATTATTATTATTGTCGCCTCCGTAGCGTAGCAGTCAGCATGGTTAGCTGCCGCCCCGGAGGTCCTGGGTTCGATTCCAGGCTCTGCCACGAAGTTTGACAAGTGGTATGAGAACTGGAACGGGGTCTACTCAGCCTCGGGTGGTCCAAATGAGTAGAGGGAGTTCGATTCCCACCTCAGCCATCCTCGATGTGGTTTTCCGTGGTTTCCCACTTCGTCTTCGGGCAAATGCCAGGATGGTTCCTACTGTAAGGCCACGGCCGCCTCCTTTCCTATTCCTGGTCTATCCATCCCACTCTTCCCTTCCCATCCCTCATGAGGCCCCTGTTCGCTTTGCAGGTGAGGCCGCCTGGGCGAAGTGCTGATCACACCTCCCCAGTTGTATCCACCCTGACCAGATGTTCCAAGCTCCAGGACACTGCCCGTAGAGGCGGTAGTGGTGAGTTCCCTCGCTGAGTCCGTGGGAACCACCAACCTAGAGGGTAAATCGACTTTAAAAAAATATATTATTATTATTATTATTATTATTATTATTATTCACGGTGAATTCCTTCCATCTACTTGCCCAGTTTTATTTATTTCATCTCTTAATACGTCCTCTCATGAGGTTGGCGTCAGAAAACCTGGCCATATCTACTACCCGCTATACTTTTATCGCATATCATCCCCGACCCCCGAATAATAAGTGGTAGACATACATTATTAGACTGTTATTGGTATAATTATCATCATCATCATTGTCATCATCATCATCATCATCATCAAGGCTACACGGGGCTATTGACTGCGATGTCCAAGCCCCTCAACTGAAGTAACAACAACAATTTCATTACGGTTATCCTTAAGGCATTGCTCCCACCTATCATGCGTATTACGCCCGTATAACTTAGGCTAGTTACCTTCAGCTGCTGTATGTATGAGAGATTCTTATTCCAGCCAGCTCTCACTCCCGTCTAAATGTAGGGAGAGTTTCGTCGCTACACTAACATCCTTGTTGTTGTTGTTGTTGTTGTTGTTGTTGTTGTTGTTGTTATTTGAGTCTTCAGTCTTTTGACTGGATTGATGCAGCTTTCCATGCCTTCCTGTCTTGAGCTAAAAATGTTTTATCATTTTAAATGATTATGTCGACTTTATCTGGGGTCTGGCGTTACGTTACGGTGACGGGACGAAATGTACTTAGAATGCACTAAGGTGTGTGACGTCATAGTACGATGTAGCAGCCGAGTACCAAGAAGGCAGTGCGAGAACAGAGTTTTAAGAAGGCAGTGCGAGAACAATCAAGTAGGCAGTGAAGAAACAAAATAGAATCTTGAAACTTTGATCGTGCACTGCCTTCTTGGTACTCGGCTGCTAGCATTTAAAATGATATAAAGTCTGGTCTTTCAGACTGACTATCCGTGTCTTTTAACTCGGCATAGCTACCACATCCGACATCCGAGGCAATCTGTTTAACATATTCTAATCTTGGTCCACCCCTACAGTTCTTATCCTCGATTCTTCCTTCCACAACTAAGTTTGCTATTCCTGGGTTTTTTAGTATGAGTCCTTCCAACCTATCTCTTCTCTTCATTTGCAGTCACCAGAAATATCTCTCCTCGACCACTCGTCTTAATACCTCTTCGTTTGTTACTCTATCTACTCATTTGATCTTCAACATTCTCCTGTAACACCACATTTCAAATGCTTCTATTCTCCTCTTTTCTGCTGCGCCAACAGTCCAAGTTTCACTTCCATAGAGCGCCACGCTCCAGACAAAGGCTTTCAAAAATTAATTTCTAATAGCTTGTTATAACATAACACTAGTTACCAGAAAAAATATTTTTACACACAACTACCTAGGACTGATAAATAAAATATCCCAGGCAACAAAAATAAACTGCCTTTCGGAATACCATTAAAAGTTACTTCGAAAGAAGTTCTTTGTCTGTTTGTTTTGCTCGTCTCATTTGAAGCGAACTAACAAAGAAAACCGTAAGAAATGCAATGAATCAGTAGCAGACAAACGAATAGGATATGAGACCCGGTGACATGTTTACGTGCATGTCAATCGATGGGCGCCGTAAGCTGAAAATAGTTTGCTGTGTGGTGCGGTATTGTTGAAGCTTGGCAGAGCGGTGCATCGCGCCACGCCGCGCCGGTGCAGACACGGCCGGCTATTCTCTCCTTGGCGCGAACACCCGCTTGCGTAATCCACCAACTTGCACTGCACTCGACTTGGCTCAACAGATTCGGTTTACTGCTACAAATAGAGGACTGTGGCGACCTCCTCCGGAATTCGAATCAATTCACGCTGCAATTACGAAAGGATCTCACCGTCTATCTTCCAGGCTCACAAATATTTGACCTGGACGGGGCATTCGTTAAAGAACGGATTCCCTCTCGCACACACGTGTGAAGAAGCACTTAAGACAGACCTACGCGCTACAATCCTGCCCAAATCTTTACCTAATTGACTGATTCATAGGTAAGAAGGGCGAACACCAAATGAGAATCCTAAACCACAGTTGGCATCATCCTTCTTCCATCAAAAGTACTTGTTCATTCCTCAAATGAACTGAATCTCATACATGTGTGGCATATGTGGAACTGCACCGTGAAATGAAGAATTGTTCATAAATGAAATTGAAGTACGTAAAGCAGTGGTTACGTACAGTCCTCGCATTATATCTCTGCCGCTGAGCAACCATTGCATTCCATTTGTGTTGATCAACTGGAATCTTTCTTTAATACTTAATACATTTCAGAGAATATGAAGTGTCATCAAGCAGTCAACTTCTCAACTCGTATTCACGTGGCATTACCCCACATTGTTGGGCTTGGGAGTTCTGACTGATGGCAACTTGGCACTCGGCACACTCACTATTGTCAGTGTATGTAGGCTAGTTCTGCCGATTTGAGAAATGTTTTTGCTGAGGTTAGTACAGTCGAAACAACTTTCCTGGAAGTAGTGACGTAGCTCACTGGGACTGTTATATCGCGGGCACTGTACTATCCGACTATAGTCAAGTGGTAAAGTAGTTCTGACTGAATGGATTCAGCTGTCCTACGATAGCAAGCTGGGTTAATTATCTGATGACTCCTATAGAATATTCATGAGTTTCTGTGGAGCATCCCGAACAGTAGTTAATCAAAACATAGCCTTAAATACGATCGACTGTAGTACGAGGAATGTCCCACTTTGATCATCCTGAGTAAGAAGTCACTACCCTTGCGATCGTGCCGCTACAAGTGTTCGAGGCTTATTGCCATTATTGCAGTATTGTGACCAGGTGGTGATCTGTCTCGGCATCTTCTTGCCGATACC
Source organism: Meconema thalassinum (assembly GCA_946902985.2). Lineage (NCBI taxonomy): Eukaryota > Metazoa > Arthropoda > Insecta > Orthoptera > Tettigoniidae > Meconema > Meconema thalassinum. Next base: position 1,195,152,807 of record OX336389.2, read on the forward strand.
TTCCGATATCATGTGGTGCACTTGAGCACGTCCAACACCCAATGTGGATGTGATATCAGACAAAGATACTCGTCTATCGAGTAACACCGTTTCCAATACGCTGTAGACGTTTGTTGGAGTCATGGCCATAGGGGGTCTCGTCTGGTCTTCCTCTTGAACACTCTGCCTCCCTTCACATAACATTGAACAACAGCGCCCAACCATTTGACGGGACGCGATGTCGTCCCCATAGATTCTCTATACTGGACGGTGAATGTCTGAAACCCTAAACTCTGTCCAAGCAATCTGCGAAGTGCCAGTGTAAAAACACGTAGTCTGCGCACAGGAGTGACTCGGCTGACTGGCCAATGAGGCGCGATGCAACTGAATAATAAGCGTAGGAGGGAGGCGCGACCTTGGCTTCAACCAACTCTCGCAACGGCTGGGCTGCGAAGCTCCACCCATAGCATTCTCTTTTCACTTTCTCTGTGTGACGTCATGCGCAAACCTACTTCACAGATTCCGTGGACAAGGTATAATCTCACACGTGGATCCATAACGCACGATAGCACGCTCTTCCATTCATGGCCACGTACCAAGCACACGCCTTTCTGCCATACCGGTTTGCACTCGAATGAACTTGAACACACCGATCTGCTGTTTCTCTTTCTAACATGGCACTCAGCGCATACGCCAGTGATCCTCTGCTCTCGCTGTACCGGTAAGAATTCAGGAAAGATTGTCGTTTGTCATGGCGATGTGCTTTCAGAATGTGTAGTATAGTTCTCTGTGAAATGGAATGGGGAAGCTTATAATCGGAACGCTCCTCGTGAAAGGTCGGGATGTGCAACGCTGCTGTTATTGGTGTTGCCAACGATGCTTTGCCGCGAGAGCTAAACAGTTGTTTGTAAAGAAAGCGTGACATAATGAAATTATGGAAGGAATATCAGACAACAATACCTAGGTGCTTAACAATCATCATATATATTATTTCAGTAGTATAGATCCCTCCTGCTGCGCTCACTAGCGACCGGTCGTGACAAATGAGCATTCAAATGAAAGGGAATAGACATTAGCAGTGACTTATTGCACTATAATTTCATAAATATCTATAATTTCTTTAAAAAATGACTTAAAAATGAACGAAGTGTGCGATTTGCAAACACCGTTGCTGTAGTAAAATACGCTGCATATTGCTGTCCACGGGCCGCTGTGACGCCTGTTTTATGTCATATTAACATTCTGAGGTCTTTCCTTTATCGTGAAATGTAATTAGTGTTCTTTAATCATTTGGTTGAAATAAAAACATAACCTTTCTCGTTAAGTCTCTCATTATAAACCTATTGAGGAAAGTGTGGTTTATGAACAAGCGAGATTTCTCGCACGGGTCCGCTAGTATATATTATATCAGTAGTATAGATCCCTCCTGCGGCGCTCACTAGCGACCGATCGTGACAAATGAGCATTCAAATGAATGAGAATAGAAATTATCAGTGACGAATTGCACTATAATTTCATAAATATCTATAATTTCTTTAATGAATCACTTTTAAAAAACGTACGAAGTGTGCGATTTGCAGTTAATGTTGCTGTAGTAAAATACGCTCCATAATTGCTGTCCACGGGCCACTGTGGTGCCTGTTTCATGTAATTTTAACAACCTGAGGTATTTCCTTTATCCTGAAATGTAAATAGTGTTCTAAAATCATTTGGATGAAATAAAAACATAGCAACCTTACTTCTTAAGTCTCTCATTGTAAACCTACTGGGGAAAGTGTGGTTTATGAACATGGGAGATTTCTCGCACGGGTACGCTAGTATAAAATAAATTTTGTTTCTTCTGTTTAATTTTTCACTGCTGTCTAGTAAAAAGAAACAACGGAATAATAGCATGCCCATAATAGTGAAGTGTTATTTGATAAGAACCAAGCAGCTGACTTAGGAACGTGGAACGAATATTCGGCAAACATAGACGAATTCAAGAAAACTTAATTTCAGCCTCTTAGTTTACAATTGTCAACTAATAAATAGTAGGTGGTGATATAATGGAACAATGCACTCACTTGCTCCTTGGCACTACAGCCCGTGAAGGGCCTTGGCCTCTCCTACAGTAGCAGCCCACACTCCTCGGTCCATTGCCGCCTTGCTTCTCCATCTTCCCGAGGTCCTCCTCCACATCATCTAGCAAACATTTTCGTGGTCTTCCCTTCAATGGTCTCCCGTCTGGCTTTCCCTTATATACAGTACCTTCTTAACCACTGTCTCTTCAGGCATTCTTTCCACATGTCCTAACCATCTAAGTCTAATGTTTTTTTATTTCAGAATCAATGTCTGGTTTTCCAAATAAGATCTTAATTTCTTCATTATTCCTTATTCTCCATTCCCCATTGTAATATATTGGACCATATATTTTCCTTAATACTTTTCTCTCCCATCTCCGGACAAGTTCCTCATCTGCCGCAGTAAGAGTCCATTTATTTATTTATTTATTTATTTATTTATTTATTTATTTATTTATTTATTTATTTATTTATTTATTTAGCGTATGGCTTTTAGTGCCGGGAGTGTCCGAGGGCATGTTCGACTCGCCAGAGGCTGTAGCTGCTTCAAGCGGACACCCTTGGGGTGAGCTACAAGTTCCGTTCAATTTCAAGTAATTCCAACTTTCGCTACCAGATGTCACTAACACCTACTGGTGAACGTTGGAATTTTGATAGAGCGTTTCAACGAAATCTAACCTAAAAATTTAGCTTCACACAAGTTGAGTTAGTGGAAGGATCTTTTACATGCCATAAATCTATGACATGGGACCGCCGGCTTCACTTTCCCTCCGAAGGATGGCATACTGAAGGATTTAACGCTCTTAAATAATCTGACGACTTCGGCCGGGTTTGAACCCGCGATCTTGGGCACAGCAGTTCAGCATGCTACCAACTACACCAACGATGTAGCTAGTAAGAGTCCATGTCTCTGATGCATATGTTACCACTGGTTTCACTACAAATCTGTACACTTTAGTCTTCAGATTCCTACGAAGATTACGTGTTCTGAAAACCCTTGCTAGTGAGAAATAGCTGCGGTTACCAGCTGCTATTCTAGATTTTATCTCCTCTCTCATGTTGTTATCTGAAGTGGCCAGTAATATGCCTACTGCACACACAGGGTTATAGGATATGAACAAAGCAGATGATCGTAATGAGAACAAAAAATGGTGAAATATGTGGAAATAGATGTCTCTGATTCATATTTCAGTACTGTCAAGTATGTAATCGTGAATGTGTAGCTCTTCAAAATAACAACGATTTGTTTTGTAGTCTAGGTCTATAATGAAATTTAAATGCTTTTCAGTCGGTCAACATGATTGTACCCAAATTATATAAGTGTTCTTCCCTAAACCTGAAAGAAATTACACGAGTTTAACTCACTTCACTTAATTCCTCTTGTTCCCACTGGAACATCGGGAATCCGTGAAACGTCTCCAATGCGGTCGTCGACTTGCCAATACTTTAACTTCCTTCCAGGTCTTCCCAATTTCAGGTGCCTCCTTCTCTACAGTCCTCCTCCAGGTCTTCCTAGGACGACCTCTCCTCCGTGCACCTTGCGGATTCCATTCCATGCTGTCCTTTCTACAGATCCCAATGGCTTCCTCAAAGTATGATCTATCCAGTTCCATTTTCTCCTCTTGATTTCCACTTCAACTGGAACTTGATTTGTTATTCTCCATAGTTCTTCGTTGGATATTATTTCCGGTCATCTGATGTTTATGATGCGTCGTAAACAACGGTTTATAAATGTTTGCAGAGGATTAGTGATAGTTCGTGTAACCTTCCAAGTTCCACAAGCATATAGAAGGACAGACTTAACATTTGTTTTGAAAATTTTAATTTTCGTCTTCCTAGCAATGTTTGTATTCTTCCACACCGCATACAGCTCCATAAATGCTCCATTTGCTTTCCTTATTCTCGCTTTCACATCTTCTTCTGCTCCTCCTCCTCTTGTCACTACACTTCCCAAATAAAGAAATGTTTTAACCTCCTCAATCTCTTCTCATGAGTTTAACTAGGTCTATAATAAATCATATCCTTCACTAACATGTAAATGATTTGCTACATGTACAAACATTCTCGATAATTTAATAAACATCGGGATGTTCATTTACTTTCTTTCTTACACGTGTTGGTAACACGCCAGTTTTCTGGCAACAAGAAAATCATTCCTTACCTTTAAATAATTATTCAGCAATGCAGTGTCAATAAGTAAAATAGATTATAACAATTGAACCGTGCCACTTTCGTCAAGACGGTTTACAAAAACCACAGACTAGTTTAAAGGTTCCCCGTCCCTCCATGATATTTTTCTAATCCAAGCCTGGTACAGGGTTTTATGGTGCTTGGCCTCTCTAGCTTAGCTTATTTGTGTTACAGTCACGGTTCCAATGTAGTCGCGATAAATTAAAAGTTTGAGTATGAATCACATAATACGATTCCATGACAAAGAGAATATTTAACGTTCACAAAATATGTCTTCGATTAGCGAGTCATGTTATATCTTTATAACTTATGATTCAAACTCTCCTGACTGGCTGCGAGGCGCAGTGGTAACGTTCTCACCTGCTGTTCCCAAAGTTGCAGGATCGAATCCTAACGCAGTCAGCTGGCATTTGAGGGTGCGAAAATTTGAAGGAGTGGTATCAGTAGATTTACTGGCACGTTAAGATCACCTTCGAGGCAAAATTCTGGCGTCTCTAAGAGCGTCAGTAATTAAAAAGGGCGTAAAACCTATAATATTATTATTACATCAAACTCACCTGTAACGGCAGTTTAAATCTTTACTATTGGTTTGTTATTAACTTTCGAAACATTGATCAAGCGCGTTAGAAATTTAAAATCATTCAGAAAAAGAAACCAGAACACTTGGTGATTGAAAATTCACTCCATGTTCCCGCCTGACACACTTACATGTGTATGTTGCCTAGTACCGACTTGTAACCAGAGTCGATTGTGCTTTAAACCATTCCATTTGGCTCTCTCTGCAGTCGCTATCTCGTGACGCCAGAGCCAGGTGACATATGGTAGACCGATGTGTTGGAAACATGGGAGTACAACGTCATACAGCAGTTCCCTCTTTTCTGTTCCGTGTAAAGGAAGGAAGCAAGATTGTAGTTTTACGTGACCGTGAATCTTGTGATATGAGCCACGGGACCTCCAATTTACGTGGAAGCCGAACCACAGGACATGGCATTTCACTTCGAAAATCTCACATGCATTGACCGGGAATCGAACCCAGTCCACCTTGGTGAGAGGCCAACAGCCAACAGCTTGACCGCTGTGCCACTCCCCTCCCCATGTCAAGGATGGGCCACCAAGTGAGGCACAACATCTGTTATACATTTCAAACCATAGCTTACACAGTTTGCACAAAACCCCATATCTGTTAAATAAGTTTCTGTCTGCCTTTTTGTTTATCTGTGTGGTGGCATGATGGGCACTGTTCCTATATGCTGAGACTCCTATCTCAAAAGTCACGGGTTTTACTTCCTGCTCTACGAAGAAATTAAATTCAAGCCTGTGGACTGAAATAGGGTTCACTAAGCCTCGAGAGGACAAATGAGAGGAGGTGGGTTCGATTTCTACCTCAGCCATTAAGCGACTCTCCATGGTTTTTTATTTCTACTTGAGGCATATCTGTGGATGGCAACTAAATTAAGGGTACGGCTGTCTCCCTCCAGCACACCCAATAACACAGTTTATCAGACAGATTTCACACACATGCATACTCATCCAAGTAGCCTACATGGGGCTGATGGCCTCGATGTAGCAAGCCCCTAAATGAAATAGCAACAACACTAGACAGAAAATACGCCTTCATATGCTCACACAGGGCATAGTAGGGATGCTGTGATAGGCTCTCTTGTTAGCTGAAACAACCGCTTTAATCTTAGTGATATTATTGATGTTGTTGTTGGTTCATTACGACAGTTGGAACTCCGTGACCGTCAGCCCCATGCACCTGCGTGTGCGGAATATGTCTAGGAATCAAAGTTATCGTAGCATCTGTACATTGGGATGGAGACTGCAAGTTTGGTGTCATTGCAGTATTCGCTTGGAGTTAAAGTATATAAAAGGATGAAAGCGAGATAAGAACTTTCCAGTCTACTTATTTGTCCTCACGAAGATCATCGCCTTCCATATGTACAATTATTTTCTGCTTCAAATCTTCCATGGCAGAGTCAGGAATCAAACCCGGGGCAGCTGTATGCAGAAATCTATACAGCCTATGTGTAAATCCTCGGATGTAAAGATTTCTGCACAGCTCTTTCCTTTTTCCAAGACTAAAAAAAACAAAAAGATGCCTCCATAAAAGGGTCTAATTCAACTGGTTGCATTATAATATTTAGTACACAAGCGAGGTTCAAGAACGGTGGTCTGCGTGCTGAATTTCTCAACTGGCTGAGACACTCACCTTCCTTAGTAAGAATGCGGGATGAATGCATTGTCACTTATTGTTAGAACTAATGGTGCTTAAATGCGAGACTGCATCGCAGAAGATTTTCCGGTTTCCCTAAGTCAAAACACTTCAGCAGTTCATTTATCCATAATCGTCATTATATTTATTATGGAGCAGCGTGTCGTGTAACAGTTCCTCTGAAGGAACGACTAAACCTATCGGGTTCGAAATGGTCTCAGATTAAAGCTCTCTATTGTTGGTTACGGGGCCTTTAAAATACATGTTGTTGTTTTTGATTCATTTAAGGGCTTTGCGACATCGTGGTCATGTAGCCCCGTTAAACTTAGGTGTGTGTTAAATCTGTCTGATAAACTGCGTCATTGTGATGGCTGTACTAGGGTGTCTATTTTTCATCGGGATAGGATTTTCTGTGGGTAGGAGGCGGTTGTGGCCCTGATTTAAGTACTATTCCGGCATTTGCCTGCAATAAAAGTTAGGAAACCACGGAAAATCACTTCAAAAATGGCTGAGGTGGGAATCGAACCCACCTCTTCTCGTTTGTGTCTCATGAGGCTGAGTTTACCTCTTTCCAGCCCTCAAACCAGAATTAAAGTTCTTGGCAGAGCCTGGAATTGAACCTGGACTTCAGGGGTGACAGCCAACAATGCTAGCCACTGCGCCACTCAATAAGTACCCCAAGACAAGACCAAAGAAGGCGGCTTATGATGAGGACGATCGGTTGTTGAGTTGGCGAACTCCTTCAGTTCCCAGCAGACAGTATCACCAAGTATTGCGAGACGTGATTAATTCTGAGCCAAATTCCTAGTTTATTTCCTCCTCATCTTATGCAATATTAGCAAGTGACGTGCCACGCACACCAACGACAAAAATAATAAATGAATGTCACTCGCAGATCCGCTGCTGAACAGAATCGTGCCGAAGACTTGCCAGGCGCGTTCACTTTTCTTGGCATCATCTCTGTTACTTCATTTACTTTCGTTTTGTTTCCACTTCATCAAATCTATCCCCTTTACACACATGACACATAAAATGGGCGCATCGTATGAACATAGCCGAGTGATGTGAATTTGGGCGTGCTAGTTTTGTACTCCATTTCACGTAAAAAAAAACTTAATTATCCCGCACACAAACAACGTTATAGGGTTACTAACTTAAGCAGTACGTTGGGACCGCTTGAAATGGAAAAGAGGCACGCATTTCTGAGGATCAATTTCATATTGTTTGACCTCCGTAGCTGTACTTGTTAAATCGCGCTCTACGACCGTGACTGGGAGCTACAGCAAATCTGGAGATCAATTCCAATTTCGGCGCTCACAGTGGCTATTCTTAGTGTGGGTTTTCGCCGGCTTTTCCCACACTCCTTCTAGGAAAATTCCGGGATAGTACCTTATTTGAAGTCCTGGAGCACCTACCCCATCCCCGTTTCCACTACTACAGTATAGTCGTCACAGAAACACAGGTTATATGACAAGTTCAACTCACACCCCAGTAAACGGGACTCAAGACTAACATGCCCCAAGCTCCTAAAATGATTTAACAACAACTACAAATTCATACTGATTGTGGTATAAGTGCGCCGATTAATCTTGACCAGTACTACTTACGTGTGCAACGGTAGGCCTATCTCTGCGCACGGCGAGCCCATATGCGTTTGTCACCAGTGCAAATGAAGTCTGTAATATCCCCTCGCGCAGCGCATGTAGGCCTTCATAATTAGTCCGGTATCAATGTTCTACTCGGGTTGACAACAAGCGTGCGTACAACAAAGTAATGTGAGTGCCAAGAATAGTGATCGATGAGGTGCTGGGCGGCTGTACCTATAAACTGTCAAGGGGATGTCACGTGATTACCTATTATGTAGACTCGCTAACAAGTTTCTACCCGCATATAACAGGCCACGAATGGCCTGCCTATTTATAGCCCCGTTTCATGACATATCATGCAGGAATATATCCGACGGCCGGGGTTCGAATCCCGGTGACAGCAGGGTGGAATTTTCACCTGAAAAATCACGTGGCGTCAGGAAGGGCATCCGGCCTTAAATCCCCGGCCAAAACCAAAATGAGCCTGGCTGGCTCCGGCGACCCCAATTAATTGGGAAAAGCCGAAGAAGAAGAAGAAGATGCAGGAACATAGCCTATCCGTGTAAATCTAAATTCTTAAATCATCAGGTACGTTTTTACGGAGTCACAGTTCTTCGTATGGAATTGAATTCTGAACAAAACAACCACTTCTTCATTTATTTAATATTTCTGGCTGTCGGTCTGCCAGTTCCAGTTTGTATTTTACCCTCCTGGTTGGTGTTTCCCACGGACTCAGCGAGGGAACTCACCATTACCGCCTCTACGGGCAGTGTCCTATAAGGCATCCAACGTTTAGAATGAAGCATTGGTCTTATGGCGCGTTACGACAGGGTTGCCACTCCATGAGAGGAGGCAGTACAAAGCGCTTCGCGTACACTTTTCGCACATTCAGCGATTGCGCAGTGACGAAGACTTGAATAAGTACTGTATAATATTACTAATAGTAAGCTAACATAACACATACAACGAAATTAAATTAAGTTAACTATAACGTTATTATAAAGTCATTAAATTTAACATTCCTGCTATTCTTGCGAAGTGTATTATGTCTTAGCCTCTTTTTGCGTGGCGACAGTACTGGATCCTGTCCACTCTCACTACGTATTTTAAAAACGGTAGTCTTTGATATTCCTGTGGCCAGAGCAATTTCATTGACTAAATTATTTATACTTTCGTTAGGTTTAAGATTCTTAAAATAACTGAACACATTAATTACGACCTGTTTTTCCCTCCTTCTGAGCACTTGACCACGCTTTCTTTTCACAAAACTATCCATTGTTGTACGTGAAATACGTAAAATACAACACGTTAAATCTAACAGAACTGCTGCACACACACACAAGATAGAGACTGCTGAACAATTGAAATACAAGCTCGAAGAGCACAGTAATAAAGCTATGAGTTGCAAGCTGCACCCCGCTATCCTTCGAAACTTCATTCTTATAATCCGCGGTCAATGAACAGCCCGGCCTGTGTAAACAATTAAACCTACACTCTGGGTAAGCAGGTAGAAAACTTCTTCCAACATTCCTCTACAATTCTCAAACTGACATGACATGGTTAACTTTAAAAATAGAAAAGTTTGCAGCATACAAACTTTTTCAATGCTGCTATGCGGTTATGAGAGAATATTCAGAAGTTTTACCTACATGAAAATTGTAATATTGCCAGTATAAAATATTTCAATAATCCATCATCAAGATGGCACATTTAGTTACACGTGTGTGAAAAATAGGCATCACAAGGTCAATGCAACATGATATAAGAACGATTTTACTAAAAAGGGGACACAGTTTATCGTTTTTTAATATGGATATCTATTTTTTCTAGCATTTCTATCAAGTTTTGTTCTAATATAGGACAAAAAAGATCGGCAAAACAGAGTTCTACCCGAATATGCTGTTTTTTCGACAAAGAAAAATTTTCGACTGATATGGCAACAGTGGATTGCTAGAAAATGACAGCGTCATACATGTCTCACGTGCAACAGAAAGAGAGAAGAATATTCCTATCTAACCAGTGCTTCATTCTAAACGTTGGATGCCATATAGAGCTGAGAACATCTGGTCGGAGTGGATACAACTGAGGAGGTGTGATCAGTACCTCGCCCAGGTGGCCTCACCTGCAAAGCGAACAGGGGCGTCATGAGGGACGGGAAGGGAGGGGAAGATTGGGAGGGATAGGCAAGGAAGAGGGAAGGAGGCGGCCGTTGCCTAACAGTAAGTAGCCTACCATCCCGGCATTTGCCCGAAGACGAAGTGGGAAACCACGGAAAACCACTTCAAGGATGGCTGAGGTGGGAATCAAACCCCCTCTACTCATTTGGGCCACCCGTAGCTGAGTAGACCCCGTTCCAGTCCTCATACCACTTTTCAAATTTCGTGGCAAAGCCGGGAATCAAACCCAGGACCTCCAGGATGGCAGATAACCATGCTGACCGCTACGCTACGGAGGCAACGTTTCTTATTATATTAACCAAGTAATTTAATTTTTTACTTATGTTTCAAGTTTTGTATGAGTCACAAAGATCAGTTTGCGGTGCTGACAGTAATATTATGTAACAATGGACAGTCTTTTAAATATATAACAAACACCATTGCCCGAGGCCAGACTCGAACCAACAGCAGTCCCTCACACAGTTCCACAACCTCACACTCTGGCCCTGAGCTACGCCAGCTGGCACGAACATCGCGTTCCTTGTACCAAGCGAAGATGAATCATAATGTCATCTGAACGTCAGTTAGCCGTTGCGCCAAAGTTATCTACATGAGAAGTTAGTGCCATTTTACTTGGTCTGACAAGGCAAACACATATCGCTGTAGGAATTACAATACAAGTGACCTTGATGAGGCACTCGGTCTTCTCTGTTGATCACTTACACACACGTTACAGCAAAAACGTTTCTCCAGTTTAATAGCCATAAACGGCTAAGATTGAACGGTAATATTTCTTAATAATAATAATAATAATAATAATGTTATTGGTTTTACGTCCCTTTTAACTACTCTGGCTTTTAGAGACGCCAGGGTGCCGGAATTTCGCCCCGAAGGGGATCTTTAACGTGCCAGTAAATCTACTGACACGGCTCCCTCGCATTTGCGCACCCTCAAATGCCACCTGACTGCGCCAGGATACGAACCTGCAACCTCGGGCCCAGCAAGCGAGAACGTTACCCCTGAGCCACGCAGCCAGGCTAATATTTCTTGAAGGAAGGTCAATTTTTGAGAGCTGTAAAAGGCATTTATATTCTACAACTCAAAGCTAATTCATGTCAGTCACGCTAACGGTCACATACATTATTGCAATATTCCACTACATATCTTCAACGAGCGCCACGATTACAGGTTTGGATAGGTATTTTTCCACCGATTGCGTCCTGAATGACACCTGTTTTGAAACACCCAGTAGCCTACACATCGGACAATAGGCACATTCATGCTCAAGGTGGAATGTGCATCCAACAGTAATGCTGAGACCTGAGCATTTCCGGCAGCCGTGAAGTATAATGTTCAGGTAAGCTCAGTTACCGATATTACTTTTTCCTAAATCCACCTGAGTTCCAACCATCCCGGCATTTATGAAAATATTCGGGGATACACTACACTTAAGATGACCGAAGTTAACTTTGGGATTCGAACCTCGGATCTTCAAACTTGTACCTCCCGCTTTCAGTCTTTGAACGTACAACGTTAAACTTGAGGTGCGCATCACGTAACACTCATTAGCAACAAGTTCTCTGTTATAACCAAGAATAGTGTTTTACGCATTATCATAAACAACAGTTCATTATAGAACTGCTTTAGTTAATTTTTACATTGTTCCCAAATGAGGCTAATAAATAGATTTTTAATAAAGGCAATTCTGTTCTTTCAAAATTCATAGTAGTGTTGGTACAGTAGTTATCAGATCCAGCTTTATGTGAATATCTATACAATTAAATGTTTATACTTTTTGTGTTATTCACAACACCATGAAGTGAGTTTTTTTATATTTGGGCTAACATTGAAGCAGTCAAAATGACACTATTACTTTTCATGTCATCATGAATTAAATTGGCAAGATGTCATTTTATTGGGATTGAAATATGCATCTTTACATCAAGGTTTTAATACTGTTGATACCCCATCGATCTTGTGCTACGAAGTCTGGCACTTTGTGCACTGATTGTGAGCCCATGTTAAGCTAAATAAGCCGAGGTCTTGTAAGTGAAACGCTGAATGCTCAGATGCCTCTTTCTCTGAAATGATTTGGAGGAATCCCTGTTACTTCGGCTAATATTGTTCCCTGGGTTGACAAAATCACGATGTTTCGTTCAAATCATAGATTTCAACATATGGCCCCTCCCTTGGAAGAATATTTTGAAGATGATAATTAAAAGATTCATGTAGCATGATAGCATATTCATGCTTCGTGTCTCTCATTAGAGATCACCTCTCGTCAGTGATCCACAGCAGATGAAGTTATCTGCGTTATTTGTAACTTGGGAGCTTCAAGAGCAACCGTGTAAATAATGTTATCGCCGAGAAGAGTGGAAGCAGAACAAATGTAAATGACAAGTGGGCTGAAGGAGTTGTAAGGTATGTCCCTCACGACAGGTTCACAATGGTCTCCCCATCTTTGAATGTGATCCTATTTGTACAGTTTGGAGAAAGTTCCAAATACAGTGATGAGGTAGTGTGCGCTAATCAGAGCTTATACCTGTAAATTGATATAAACCTCACCAGCATTCATTGGTTATGCCACAAGCAATTGTAACTTTGCACAAGCGTTTGTTGTTCAACATGACCGACAATGTGAATATGCCTGTAGTGTAGTCGACTCTCATCCCGATGAGAGCAATGGCAAACACTTGCTGACAGTCTCTGCCGGTATTATCTTAAGAAGCTGTTGAGCGAGAAAAATTGAAAGAAGTAGTGTGCCCGAGGGCATTCAGTGGTAATCGTCAAGAACTAGTGGACTTGAGCACAGAGTTTTACAGCAGAACATTTACTAAATTACTGCATTCCTACAACTGTTTTTCTTCTTCCCACAATTCTGGCAAATATTCATCATCAGGTAAACGATGCACCGCTCATTTACTGGGCCAAAGAAAAACGAAACATAGCATTCTTCACTCAGATGACGGTTCCATAGTGAAAAATGATTGGCAAAGCTGTTCTAATGTGCCTTCAAATCGCACAATCCTGTTTAGCTGAGTTCGTTGTACTTGTAGCACATTATTTCTGTCACCATCATTCAAGGCACTTCCAATTTGTGTAACATTAGTTCTTCCATCTGATTTACCGAAGTGGAATAGCCTCCACTCACTTCATGCAATAAGGACTTTTGTCACGTATCAGTCTTTGGACAATATGGTTTTGGCTTATTTCCGTGATTTGAAAGTATGACAGACAATAATGGGAAACCAACAGGACTGTACAATTTCAAGCCACGTTAGGACATCCTTGCGAATCATTTTCCAGTATAAAAGCGTCACCTGTATAAAGAATCCCATGTTTACCCTCTTGTCATCTTTATTGATATTGGAAAAGGGTATGTGAGAGCAAGTATTATGAATGAGCCTTTAGGTTATTCCTAAGAATTCAGGATGGTACCATTACTAGTCAAAGTACCAGTCTACAACCGTTCTTCAAATTTAGTAAAATAACCTTCCGTTTAAATCAAAGAATTTGACAATAGCTCTCCTTGTTACATTCAAAAATGCCTATAAACTAAACTCTTCATTCATCATCATTTTTGAAAGAAATTTGCTCGACACTAATTATTTTCTTCGGGGAAGGTCAGAAAAACACTTTTATATTTTCTGTTCTGTGAGTATTGTAATTGCAATTCATTACAATATATGTATTATTTCTTGTTTCAGGTGGTAGAAAACAGATTGAAATGGAAGAATATTGTTATTTTGTCTGGAAACTCAACTTCGTAAAGCAGAAGAAAAGTGAGCAGAAGCTGAAAAGTATTGATTGTTCCGTTTAATGGTTCAAATACATCTGTTAAATGTCATGGCATTTACATTAAATCTACCCAAATGCTTCATAATCCAAATGTTATTTCCTGCTCACGAAGCAAAACAAAAATATTTTGCTTTTCTAATAGATATGGATGCCCAGAGTCTAGAGTAGCACGGGTGCAACACAATGAGATGAAACTTAGCAGTGCAGTGCAATAACAAAACCATATTGAATTAGCATCCTATTTCTCTTAGTCAACGATGAGAGGATTAATTGTGGCTCAGTGGTAAATGATGATGGATGATGTTCTTGGTGTTGATGATGATGTTTATGATGATTGTTGTGTTAAAGAGTGGAACATCAATGTCACCTCCCCCTCTCAGTGGTAGACAGCATTTAATTGCAATCAGCGACTTGACGGTGTTGTTCCTGAAATATTCCGAGATATTCTGAAGTGTTTTCCTCTAATAGACTGGTAATTGGAGGTATGCGTACTGAAGGCTGTGCAAGTGTGCTTTGGGTTAAAACTGTTTAATGTGATTGCCAGATCAAGACTGATTGCTGGAAATCGAAACAGGTTAGTGAAAAATGAGATACGAGCTCTTTGTGCAGTAGTATAATTACTACGTACTGTTTTTAAGACGCATCGTCCCTCAACAGGCAATGAGTTGCGTTAATGGATTGCAGAGCATGTTTCTGAGAACAATATCACTCAGCGATGTATTGAATGCCTCACAAATACTGTCATGTTAGTCAAACTTCGTGTGAGATCAGAGGGAAGAGAGAATTGACCATTACATGCTGCATTAATATTTTACAGCCAGACACCAGAACTATACACGGTATCGCTTGGTTTACTACATATCAATTAAAGAACTAGTCTGTTGGAAGGAGAAAGGAGATAAATATGCACAGAAGACTACATGACCAAAATGGACGATCTTCTTGGACTCATCTTCAAACAAGACACTGTCAGTATAACGGATGATCTCCTAGTGAAAAGAATGTCCTTGATATTTGCTAATGAGAGGTGATAAAGGCAAGGTAATTAAACTTATAATAGATTGAGATTTTCAGGAACAGGAAGCCATAACGTTGCCCAAATGCATTATAAAATGTGTAACTTGTAACTTGTAATAGGTTTACAACAAATGAAACAGTTGAACAGACAGTTTATTTTGCAATAAAATATTCCAGGAAATGTTCACATTATCCTCAGTGAAACCAAAAATCTTTCTAACAGCAACATAATCATCTCAAGTTTGATTGTTCAACAATTAATAAACGAGAAAAAAACACAAGAGAGGTTCAGTTCAGGCTTGCGTGTGCAGTGTCGTTGGGAAGAGGAAAGAATCAACTTTGAAGTATCTCATGTACAGTGATTTAAGATTCAGATTTTGTTTTGATTTCAAATTAGTCTGAACGCATCTGACTGGCGCATTCAAACTAGTAGACCAGACTTCAAATGAAATGGCCAAATAGCTAGGACAAAGGAGAATTAGCCTGAGTGTATAATGTACAATGTACATAGTGTACAATGATTTAATGTGCAGCATCAAGACTTCTCTCAAAGCGTAATCAAAAATGGTCGTGCCTAAATAGTACATGACAGATATACTTACAAACTTTACAATGTTGACGTGAGTGAGAAAAAGTTTCCTTTTAAAAGATATGCTAGCGCACCTTCAATGCTGACTGTGTGATCTTCCTCTTCTTGATACCTACACTATGGTTGTTACAAAGATCAACCATCTGAGAGGTGGTTGCTGGTCACAGTGAAACAAAGATCCACTTGAAATGAATGGACTTTGGTGAAGTGCTCCCTTACAAACAAAGCACATCCAAGATTATCCTGAATTATTTATGCAACATACTGAAACAAATATAATTTCGATTTTCCCGGTGTGAAGTCAATGGTGTCATTATACAAACAATTCTGCAGTTTATGACAAAATATTGTGAATACGATCATACTGAGTGTGTCATCGTATTGAAAAGCGTCTAACATACATTTCAAAAGTATATAAGTCATTATATAGAAGTTAAAAATAAACTCAGGAGCTGTTTCTTATCATTCATTTGCATTCCAATTCACCACCACATCCTACAGTCAATTGTCCATTACGATAATGTTGATACTGGCAAATTGAGATCAAGGGTATGTAAAAACAAACCCCTTTGGAAGAGGAATTGTAAAAGATGCCGAGGGTATATGATGGTACGTCTCATTCCCTGTACCCTTACATATCTTTTCAGTGTGAATTATAAAATAAACGTAGGGCATATAAAGAATGGATCGACCAAAATGACTGGATTGGCTACCAGCTTAGGATCATTGTCGCCATATGACCGTGTGCAATGGAGAAATCATACATTTCGAAGATGATCTGTCTCAGTCTTCAATACAAATCGAATTAGCCTCCTATCAAAGTTAGTCAAGTCTTTATACCTGTGCATATCTTCTGGATGCAACATATCAATTCTGCATAAGCAATTTTTTATTAATGTGTAACACAATACCTATATATTCGTATATCGTGATGTAATTCATCGTTGCTACAAGTTAGTTGGCATTTTACTGACACGATAGTGGCAATAATAGTTTCACTGTTCAGTATCAATATAGATATCCCTGGTCTAGGGTATAACAGTTATCGGATGATGAATAATGTGCTCCTGGTTCAATATGATACATTTTTGAGGGAGAACATTGACCGTCACCTTACTAATGTCAACCAAATTATGACAATCGAAGAGGTAAGCAGATTTTGAAGTCAAGATCTAATGCCAGAGGGAATTAGCTACAAAAACTGAGTTTTTTATTCTCCTTTGAAATACATTCAGAGAGATGAAAGGCATGGTATTCCACAAAGATGTCAGTAATGGGTCATTTAGAGCAGAAGGAAATGTTATCGTGGGAATATTGCAAATGAAGTTGCTAGCAAATTGAACCAAGTTGGAAAATAGACTGATGCCGCCACCTCAAAACTTCTACCGAAAGCATTGTTAATGCTTTCATTTTCAGATGGCTGGAGTGTCCGTTATTCTATTCTAATTTTTAAATTAATCTCCTCTTCTGAGTGTCTGGTGTAGATATACAGTGGCTGAACAACGAATTAGGAATTTCCAAACGAATCTTGTTTTTGATGGTTTTATTTCAGTTTGTACTTCGTATTTTGCACTGAGTTTACCACATCAGAAAGCTAACATCCAATAGACTTAATTATTTGAGACTTAATTATTTGCCTCTTGAGAGGAAACAACCTTTTACCACAGTACCAGTACATTCAAAATACATCTTGGCATGCTTTCAACGTTCCAAATCACCACTACCGTGATACCCTCGCCATACTAGCCTGTTAGCTGTAGATTCACTTCATATACTGCAATAGATTTAATTTCCACCATATTCATTGACCCTTGAACTCATCTGACAACGTTATCGTGGATCTGAAAGCCAAGGCATATAAGATGACTGGATATATCAACCACCTCAATAGCCTATGGTGGCTGTTTTACACAGCCTGCTATAATGCTGGAG
This sequence comes from Meconema thalassinum, assembly GCA_946902985.2. Classification (NCBI taxonomy): domain Eukaryota; kingdom Metazoa; phylum Arthropoda; class Insecta; order Orthoptera; family Tettigoniidae; genus Meconema; species Meconema thalassinum. The sequence continues at coordinate 1,195,170,329 of OX336389.2, forward strand.
AAAATTACGGAATAAGATCAGACAAATCGTAATTCGTTCTCCACCAACTATATATATATTATATAATGTACTGTATTTGTCACACATTGCATTTTGCACAAATAAATTCTTCCACATTATAACAAAGTGTATTCTGCTTTTGTTCCTTTCATTTGCTTCAGTGAACCAAACCCAGTATTGTTATAAGAAAACCAAGCGTCACCCCTAAAGAAATGCTTGGCGAGGGGGAGTAGGGTTATGTATATATTGTGTGGGAAGACAATCAGGGCAGCAGATGCGGAAAGGAGTAATTTAACTTTCCTTTGCCCCCTCCCCTTCCAGATATGAAACCTGGCTACATCACTGCACTGCTTGCGTAGTCAATGCAATGCCTGTTGCCCTGAAGCAATATACAGGGTGAGTCACCTAAAACTTGCACCGAAAATATTTCGTAAATGGGAAGTGCTCTTGATGTGTGGTTTTCACAGACTGGCGTAGCAGTCGGAGGCTATAAACAGATTTCAATAATTCTTCGTACGTGTATTGTTTGAGGAAACATACACTTTTAAATAGAACAATGACTAATGACATTAACAAATTAAAAGTAGGGTTAATTAGAATGCCAATGGTGTTTGCTGCAGGATTCTAATGCAAGTGGTTTGCGAGAGACCGTATGTTGAAAAGGTTCCTCACCGACACTTGTACAAACCTGTGGTAGCACAAACTAAAGAAAAACAAACATGGATACACTACTTATGTGGGTTCTGACAAGTAAAGAGCACACTGACCTTCAAAGGTTGTGTTTAAAATGACCACCGGCGGCGACAATACACGCTTCCAGAGCAGGCAGCAGTAATACGTCGTTTCATATCACCTGGTGTAGTTGGTATGTCCTTGTAGACAGTGTCTTTCAGCTTTCCCCACAGAAAAACGTCTATAGGAGTCAAATCCGGTGAATGGGCCAGCCAAGGTACAGGTCCACTTCTTCCAACCCAACGATTTGGAAACAAAGCGTAAAGACAAGCTGTAGTAATTCGTGCACTATAGGCTGAACAGCGATCATGTTGGTACCACAGGTTCCTTCTAGACTGCAGAAGAACTTCTTCTAGCATCTGGGGAAGATGGTCTGTTAGGAGGCTACGATACTTATGCGAGTTCAGTCTTCCCTCTATGAAAAAAGGGCCAATGAGATGGTGGTTCACTGTCCCACACCACATGTTTACACTCCATGGACGCTGACGTTCTACCTGACGAAGCCAACGGAGATTGTCCACAGACTAATAGTGATTGTTTCTGCAGTTTACCTGTCCAGGGTTGGTAAAGGTTGTTTCATCACTAAACAAGATACATGAGAAATCGAGAGTATGAGGTCGTAATGCCCATGTACAAAAGTGAACATGATTCTCAAAATCGTTTCCATGCAGCTGTTGATGGAGGGAGATGTGATAGGGGTGAAACCTATGTCGATGGAGAATGCGAAGTACACTTGTCTGACTCATGCCACTTCCTCGTGCGATGGCACTGGAACTAATGTGCGGATCTACTGCATCAGCAGCCAAAAAAATAAATGTATCCCTCTTCTATAGTCACTTATTTGCGTTTGTTACTTTTTCAAGGTGCTACATTACCTATTGTACGTATTTTGTTGAAGAGGTTGATACATAATTGCAGGGATGGGTGACGTCTATTGGGATATGTTTTCGCATACACCGTACAAGAACGAACTGCATTCTTCCTACATTCTGCATACACCATGAGCATGTCGGCTTTTTCTGCATTAGTAAATCCCATCTTCCACTCACGACCTACTGCTTGCACTAGCACAACCGCACTGACTAGAACGTCGAAATGTTGTCACGGGACAGACAACACATTTTAACAAACATAACGACATCGTACCTAGCAACGAAACAGGTTGAATGCAACAAACAGGTGTCGGTGTGGAACCTTGAACACAAACATTGAAGGTCAGTGTTCTCCTTACTTGTCAGAATCCACTTACTGTAAGTAGTGTATTCACGATTGTTTGTCTTTAGTTTGTGCTACCACAGGTTTGTACAAGTGTCGGTGTGGAAACTTTTCAACATACAACCTCTCGCAAATCACTGCCATTAGAATCCTGCAACAAACACCAATGACATTCTAATTTACCCTACTTTTATTTTGTTAATGTCAATAGGCATTGTTCCATTTAGAAAAGTGGATGTTTGCTCAAACAATACACCTTCGAAGTATTATTCAAATCTGTTTATATGCCAAAAGTACGAGCCCCCGACTACCAAGCCAGTCTGTGAAAACCGCACATCAATAGCACTTCCCAATTCCGAAATATTTGCGGTGCAAGATTTAGGTGACTTGCCCTGTACACAGTAGTTACGTACCAATTGGAATGCAAGTTTGCATTCCTTCAGTTTGCAATTCGGAGTTTGATTTCTTCACTCAGTGCTGGCCTCTACAATTTTACCAACATGCTCCCATTCTGTCCTTGAGGCTTTGCTTCTCATTCACATGACTGCCACAACATGTACTGTATTTCTCTGAACACTTTAGCGCTAGTTGGATTCTCTTGTTGTGCCATGCGCAGGAAATTTATGAAGATCATTATAATCAGAAGATATGCTGGAAATTTGGATTTTGTTAATTTTCAGGGATTAAGGATATCTATCAATATTATTTTCATAAAACTGCTAAAAACGACTCGAGGAAGCCTCGGAATGACGGAGTTCCATTCCCATCTCCTCGGAAATGGACAGGCAATCGAATTGCTATTCGATGGGGTGCTATTTATATCGAGAGGGCCGGGGGTTATGGAAGGAAGAAATTAGACCTGACTAGTCAGCAAGTAGGATGGGATTGGATATTCTAGGGATTAGTGAAGTTCAGATAACTTAAATGGAGATAGAGAGGTGGAAGTTGCAAAATTACAAAGTGTACCTGTCAGCAAGGCCGTATTTAGAGGGGGGAAAACCGGGCAACTGCCCAGGGCGACACATTGCAGGGGCGGCACAATTTCTGCAAAGCTATACATAACAGCTTATACATTAAACGTCAAATTCCTGGAATTTAAATCTGCTGCCCGTAGGGGAATATTTACTAATGTCACGAGATGTGTATTTGTCACGATCGGTTTCTTTATCTCGTGGAAGACGTCTTGCCGTTGTGATAGGCAACCAATACCTAGCTGAAGTGAATCATCGTCATATATGAGATAAATTCGCATATGTGTTCCTTCTGTTGAAAGAGATTCAGTAGATTCTCATTCGTCACGGTCGGTTACTTTAACTTATGAGATGTACGAACCATCCATTTAGTACAAATTATTTAATCACAATTTATAAAGATATTACCGATATTTATGAAATCAGAGTGCAATTCGTCAAGGTTCTTTCGTTTGAATGCTATTTTCTCCCTTTAAGTAGCACCTCGCTCTATTTTCGTCTGTCCCTTTTCCGGATCTTCTCCTAAGGACAACATTTTCTTACCGGACATCTGCAACTAGGACTTGAACTTTCCTTTGGACTTCGCTAACTTGGATCCATACTCTAGCAGCAATATCACGCAGTGCCTTTTCCAGTTAACTCAATATTTTTCTCCATAGGAAAATTACTTTAAACGTGCGGTAAGATAAACTTATAAGATAAACCCACATGTATAGTGCTTGCCACTCATATTCAAGTACCGGTACCCAAACAAGTAAAAACATTCCGATAAGTTATAAAATTGTAATAAGTATATATATACCAAGTTGGGAGGAAGGGGGGGGGGGCAGAAAAAATGTTCTTGCCCAGGGGCGTCAGAAGACCTAAATATGGACCTGCCTGTCAGGTGTAAAACGAGGCAGGACAATGTGGGGAGTAGGGCTGTATGTCAAGAGAACAAAGGAGTGTAACATAGTCTCTGTGATGCACGTAAATGAACGATCAACGTGGATAGATTTAGAAATGTCAGGAAATCGGTTCAGGATTGTTTCAGTGTACGCTTCATATGAAGGGGCGGACCAGGACGCAGTAGACAGATTAAATGAGCCACTGATTTATGTTGTTGTGAGAGTTAATAATAAATATAGTGTAGTGCTGATGGAGGATTTTAATGCTAGGACATGAAATAGGACTGGGAGTATGCCTAGGTAATGGTTAAGTGGGATGAGGATAGGGAAGCGAACATCAATGGGAAATGTTTACTGGACTTATCTGCTAGCATGGGGTTACCTGTTGCAAATTCACTCTCGAAGCATCAGGAAATTCACAGATACACATGGGAGAGTAGAGGAACAAGGTCAATATTACACTATATCATTACTGGCATTGAATTTATCAAACAGATGAGGAATTGCAGCGCCTTCAGGAGCTTTTTGGATGAAATAGGTCCCAAACTGATTTGCTGTGAATTTAGCATGGTTACTGTAGGCCTAAAGTGCAGAAAGTGAGGGTTGTTTGCAGCCGGATTAGGGTTGAAAATCTTCAAGATAAGGAACTTAGGTAGAAATGCATGGAAATGATTGATGAGAAATTCCAAAGACTAGATGGGAAAGCATTTCAACACATTAAAATGGAGTGGTCAGGATACAGGGATGCAGTACTAGAAGTGCAAAGTCATGTCTTGGGACAAAAGTGTGTAAAGACAGGATATAATGCACATCCTGGTGGAATGGCATAGTGAAGTCTGCTTCTAAAAGTAAACAGAAGGCTTAACAAAAATGGCTGCAAACAAGGAATCCGGCAAACAGAGAGCTATAGCCTATGTAGTGAAAAAGCACAGAACCAAACAAATAATAGTAGAATCGAAAAGAAAATCCTGGGAGGAATTCGGAGATAAATTAGAAATGCTAGGTCAAGTGGCAGAAAAGCCTTTTTGAAGTGTTATAAAGAGTCTTAGAAGTTGGGAAAAAAGATAAATGCGAAGCGTTTTGGATAATTCAGAAAAAATCATCGTAAATGCCAAGGGAGCACTGGAAAGATGACAAGAATACTTCGAAAACTTGCTAAATTTAAATGGAGACCTATCTGTCAATGTGGCTGATTTTGAGATTATTCCGTAGAAGAACTATGACGGAAACAAGGTCACGGTTGAAGAAGTAGAAGGGTGGTAAATAAACTACAATGTCACAAAAGCGGCAGGCGTAGATGAAATTCGGCCAGAAATGGTAAAGTATCGTGGGAAAGCAGGGATGAAATTGTTGCATTCAATAATCAAATTGGCATGGGATATAGGAAAGGTAGACAGACAGTTGTAGCTCTTCAGTCGGCCCATTGACAGGGCTGGGGTATGGTGCATATATAATATAAGAATAATTAGTAAATAACACTCCTGGAAAAAATGCATCTATTAGTTAAGATCACTATTATAATGGGGTATAATACTGATCATAACTAATATATGCACATTTTTCCAGGATTGTTATTTACTTAATATTCATATATTATATGCACCGTACCGGATGAGTTAGTCGTGGTCGTTACGTCGTGGCTGCAAGCAGTCGCTCACAACCGGGAGGCGAGGAGGTTCGAATCCCTCCACCGGGAACCTTGTAGATGGTTTTCTGTTGTTTCCCATCTTCCTTTCAGGCAAATGCCGGGGTTGGTCCCTAACTATAGGCCACAGCCGTTACCTTCCAATTCCTCGTCCTTACACACACACTTTCCTCCCCAGACAACACTCCACATTCGACGGTACTTGTAGCTCACCCCATGGCTGTCCGCATAAAAGCAGCTACTAACTCTGGCGAGCTGAACATGTACTCGGACACTCCCGGCACTAATACGCCATGCGTTAGAAAAGAAGAAAAATTGCCCTGTACCCCCTCCCATTCATTGGGCAATTTCGTGTTGACCGACTAAAGAGTAACAGCTGACAGTTTGTACAGGCAACACTGAGAGAATGGCTTCACAACTTTACCCTCTGACTGATGAAAATCAGTATTCGCCCCAAATTATAAGCAAGGTAACAGAAAAAAATGCAACATTTATAGAGGTATTTCATTGATACGTTTCGCGGGCAAAGTTTACTCCGGCATTGTTGAAAGGAAAGTTCAATCGTTGGTCAAAAGTAAGATGGATGAAAACCAGTGTGACTTTAGACCACAACAAGGATGTCAGGATCAAGTTTTTTATATGCTCCCAAGTTATCGAGAAATGCTGTCCGGCTCCCAGGCTAAATGGTTAGCACACTAGGTTTTGGCCCGAAGTGCCCCGGGTTCGATTCCTGACCGAGCCGTCTGGGATTTTAATCTCCTGTGGTTAATTCCCGTGGCTCGGAGACTAGGTGTATGTGACGTCTTCATCATCATTTCATCCTCATCACGACGAGCAGGTCGCCCACGGACGTCAACTGGAAAGATCTGCAATCGGCCTCTCCGGAGGCTACATGATCATTATCATCATCATCGAGAAATGCTATGAGAAGGCGTACAAAAGAGTACCAAGGGGAAAGATACTTGGCATCCTGAGGGTTTATAGCATCAGTCGACGGCTGCTACAGGCAATCAAAAGTAATCATGTTAATAATCAGGCTGCAGTGAGAGTTGATGGTAGGATGCGTTCTTGGTTTAAAATTGTTGCAGGAGTGAGCCAAGGCTGTAATATTTCACCGCTAATACTAATTTTATACATGGGCCATTTGCTGAAGGGAAAAAACTAATAATGATAAATCATAACCCCTGGCACTACAGCCCGTAAAGGGCCTTGGCCTACCAAACGACCGCTGCCCAGCCATTTGGCCTGCAGATATTGGGGTGACGCGTGATCAGCGCATTGGGTCCCCTCAGCCTTTAATCTTGGTTTTCGTGATCGGGGCGCTGCCTCGCTGTCAGACAGCAACTCAATTGTCCTCACGAGGCTGAGTGCACCCCGTTCCAGCCCTCACGTCAGTTTCTAAAACCCCTGACGGAGCCGAGAATCGAACCCGGGGCCTCCGGGTGAGAGGCAGGCGCGCTACCCCAACACCACGGGGCCGGCGAAGGGCAAAACCTGGTTTGGTGAAATTCAATTGGGTGGAAACCAAGTAAGCAGTCTGATTTATGCCGATGGCCTGGTTGTAATGACAGACCCTGTCTAAAGCTTACAGGTCAACATGTTAGTACAGTGGAACGTGGCTAATTCGAACTTCTATAATTCGAAATCTCCTTTAATTCGAATTTTTCTCTCGGTCCCTAGCATTTTATATACAATCAATGCTAAAACATCGTGGTTAATTCGAATTTTATTTTGTATAATTCGAAGTTTTTACGTGTAAAAGTCGACCGAAAGCCAAACAGTTGGGTCAGTAATTCCTGAAAAACGACTTATCATTGGCATGCGGCCCCTACTCGATGGTTTTGCCTACATGACTAACAACACGCCTGCGACGCTCCTTCCAAGGTCAATGACCAACCCCTCCCCCTCCCATTGTTTTGCAACGCTCCACATTTCATAACCCATAACAGTGTCATCCCCCCTGTCTGGTAGTGCGTGCTGAGTGGTCTGATTAGACTTGTGGTTGTTGTTTAGAAGTTTGGTTTTGCCTGTCTTTTAAAGTGTGTGTATAGAACTAAGATGTCGTCATCAAAGCCTCGAGTTCCATAAACAACTTTGACTTAGGCGGAGAAAATAGCGGTGATTAAAGAAGTGGAAAAGGGAATGAAGGAAGCCTCGGGTTCCATAAACAACTTTGACTTTGGCGGAGAAAATAGCGGGGATTAAAGAAGTGGAAAAGGGAATGGAGGAAAAAATCTGAAATTGCAAAGGCTTTCGGGATTCCTCCAAACACGTTGTCAACATACCTAAAAAATAACGACTAAATTCTCGGTTATGAAAATGAGAGTGGCAAAGGCCGAAAAAGGTTGAGGGAACCGAAAAACTTGAATTTGAATATTTTCTCTACCCTTTTCAAAGAACTTTCTTAATTCGAATTTTTGGATAATTCGAATTTTTTTACTGGTCCCTTGAGTTTCGAATTATCCAAGTTTCACTGTACTTGAACAAAAATTTAGGGAATATGGAATGAAAATCAGCATTACAAAAACTAAGATTTTTATCAGTAGAGAAGAAATGCAAGAAAATAAAATATCAGGTATGAGGAACTAAATTGGAGCAAGTGGGCCATTTTAAGTACTTGGGCTGTGTGTTCTCTCGGGACGGTAGTTTGGGGAAGAAATAGTGTCGAGGTGCAGAAAACCCAATGTCCTCAGTCGCAATCCAAAGTACTTATATTCTGCGAGAGAGAAGTTAGTGTAGCGACGAAACTCTACATAGGCTACATCGCTCAGTATTTAGACCCAACTTGCTGTATGGAAAATAAGAGCTAGGGAGATCCAGCATATCGCATACGTAAGCTACAGATAACTGATATGAGGGTAGCACGAATGATTGCTGACATAAATAGATTGGAGCAATGACGGGAAAGTGCTCGTAATAAAGAGATAAAGGCTAAGTTAGAAATGAACACGCTAGATGAAACTGTTCGAATGGATTGACTAGGATGGTGAGGCCATGTGAAGAGAATGGGGAAGGAGAGATTATTTTGTAATTGTTGTTTTAAGGGGCGGAACAGAGGAGTGATTACCTAATAGGTTAATGAGTTCGGCTCTAGAGGGTAAGAGGGTGAGAGACAGACTTAGAAGTGATGGTTAGATTCATTCTTGAACGATGTCAAAGTGTGAGATGTAGAAGCAGAGGCCGCAGAGCGAACTGCCAATAGGGGATCATGGAGTTGACTCGTTCCCAAACAAAGGCTTGCACAATGGACTGGGCAAAACAGTCTCAAATGAAAATGTATTAATGTATGTAATAATCGCGACAAATCGCAAAATAGAGTTCTAATAGTTTAATATGAACGCATTAGGGAATTATTACCATTGTGTTGTTTACGTAAATCTCTTACGTCCGATTATATTTCTAACGATCAAGCACCGGTCGATTGGGGATGCTAAATACAAGTTTGTTGTTTTGGAAAACCTTTCGCGCTCGTGCTACTGTATGAATAAAGGATATGTGGTGGGGTTTCCATACGGTAGGATCTCCTCTGTGACATAATCGGAGGAGTCAAAATGAGAGATGATTTTTTTAGCGTACCGTATGGCTTTTAGTGCCGGAAGTGTCCGAGGACATGTTCGGCTCGCCAGAGTTTTTGTAGCTGCTTCTATGCGGACACCCATGGGGTGAGCTACAAGTACCGTCGCGTGTGTAGTGTTCTCTGGGGAGGAAAGTGTAAATGCAAGGACGAGGAATTGGAAGGTATCGGCTGTGGTCTATAGTTGGGGACCAACCCCGGCAATCGCCTGGAAGGAAGATGGGAAACCACAGAAGACCATCTTCAAGGTTGCCGGCGGGGGGATTCGAACCTCCTTGCCTCCCGGATGTGAGTGGCTGCCTGCAGCCACGCCGTGACGACCACGGCTAACTCACCTGGTAGATGAAATGATGAATGAATGTAAATGAAACTGGGTTAGAAGTTGGAAGAAAGCAACCGTGGGATTCTGGAAGATATCTTCCCAAGCAATTGGCTGGAAACCACGGGAAACAATTTCAAGGACAGCTGATGGTGGTGATTGGACCCACGTCTATATAATCCACAAATGGCTTGACCTTATGGCCTAGCGCAGTGCCTTCGAGATGTATGGGTTACTGCCTTGTGTGGATTGCTCAATTTAATCTGGAATATCATGATATATATGTGTACAAAATTTAGAACTCTTGGTCTGCATACTTTCTGACATAATAGGGTTCAAAATTATAGAGAGCATTTATCAGTCAATAGCCATGGTGACTCTGAACATATGCCTATTTCCATCTCTTAATGTACACAATGCTCATACAAACTTTAGTTGAATTCCAATGGATAGTATGGACGTTACATGCAGTTAAACTTTGAATTTATCTGCACGCGTACAATCATATTGGAAACAATTCCGTGTATGAATTGTTCAAAATAAATTTGAAATATTACGATCATTATACGAGCCAATTTTGAAGAAGAAAAATCATTTGTTAGTATGGAAATTACATGGATTTAAACATTGAACCTATCAGCACGCGTAGAATCATGTTGGCAGCGCTGTCACTTATGGACTCCTGAAAATTACTGTGAAATATTATGGTCTACATGTGTACCCATTTTGGAACAGTTACCATGAATGTACTCTGAGATATCCAACCTAGAGTTGAAATTTCAATTGTGGTTTTCAGCAGTTTGTAGCACTGGTGTCATTTGCAAATACGGCCTTGAGACGCCCTGGTATCGATCGTTACTCATAACAAATTTTGTTTTGATAGCTACAGCCGTTTAGAATTTGATAGACGTGGTGGGGGGAAATGACACACATTGCCTGGATCATTTTTGCAATTTGTGAAAAGTAGGCTAAAAATTACTCACCTCTTGACTATAGAAATAGTACAATTTAAGTCAATAGTGGTAGTTGGTAAACATCTAATTAGCCTACTGTCGGTCTCCTCCACGATATTTTAGATCATATAACGCTATTAGATAAAATAATATTAAAAGGAGGTTTTTTTACTGTCTACTTGAGATATCTTGCTGGGTGAAGGCAATGTTAGCTAGTTTCGGACATACTGACGTGCTAATGAAACAAGAACCATAAAACGACCTTGGTGAGATCAGAGTAAGCGTTGCTGTCTGGCTTGACGTGTAAAATGATTTCGTTAAGTCGTAAAATTATTTTAACCAGCCAACACAATCGTGGGGTCAATGAACTCATGGCATTGGTATAACGTTAAACGACACATGGGCATCACAGGTTAAATCAACGGATAGCATCCCCACGTGTACGGTAACTGGAGATGCACTATAGCATCCTTTAACAAAATTACAATAAAATTAACTATCACCCCGATTGGGCCTAGAGGAGCACGTGAAGCCAATAACGACCACATCCAAGGTCACTGTCTATGGGTAGAGCCCTGCGCGGATAAGCATGCTATTCACATGTACGTATAATTTGCTCGGTTTTATTATGGTCCTGCTACTTAAGTCTCTAGGTTTCTAAACATCCATTCTACAGGGTCTTTATATTTGCGTGGCAAAGACATTCTCGCTTACGCGCTCCGCCAGCGAAGGCTCAGTTGCCAGCGACCGCGCTCGCGTATGTACGGCAGAATACGGTTCTTGAAATCAGTATCATGCATTTTTACTCACCATGTTTACAGTAGATGCTGAAATTTTCCCCATCCGCTGTCAAATATAATCGGCATCTCCTTATGAAGTTTCCGGTTACTCCGGTAAATTTAGCTTCAGTATGGAAATAACGACGTCTATTTCTGTTGTTTACTGAACCTATACGTTTGAATCTCTTAGCCAGTTGTTTTATTGTCCGATTTATAGAAAATTTCACTCGAAACTTTTGTCTTGTTCTAGTGCATGATTTCTTGCACCCTATATACGTATTGTGCATACATACACGTTCACGTAACGAATATTTCACATAAAGCATTACAGCACTATACACAATCACAATAAAACACTATACAATACGATATACAGTACACAGTAGCTTTGTAAAACACCCAATTAGCTCGGAGCCCAGGCCCACACGTCTACCGCAGCAAGAGCGTGGGAATATGGCTCGGGACCGCGCGCGCCAACCTGTAATAACAGCCGGCTAGCGCGCGCCAACCTGTAATAACAGCCGGCTAGCGCGCGCCAACCTGTAATAACAGCCGGCTAGCGCGCGCCAACCTGTAATAACAGCCGGCTAGCGCGCGCCAACCTGTAATAACAGCTGGCTAGCGCGCGCCAACCTGTAATAACAGCCGACTAGCGCGCGCCAACCTGTAATAACAGCCGGCTAGCGCGCGCCAACCTGTAATAACAGCCGGCTAGCGCGCGCCAACCTGTAATAACAGCCGGCTAAGGTCGAGCGGAATCGCCTTGCCAAGCAAAAGCAAAGACCCTGTATAATAAAATACTGCATACTTGGTTCTAATGCAATACAATATGAACATTTTACTCACAACAAAAACTAGGACAATTCTTATTTACCGTACTTTGGTACAACGTTATACCAGTCTCCATAGAGAGAAAAATACAAGATCAATAAGGAGCGAGAACTTAGCAATGAAAAAACTGATTGCAACAATTAATACTAAATCCGTCAGAGGTCTTCTACTTCCTCACCTCCGCTCTTGTCTTCTCCACCTTCCTCTTCTTCTATTTCTTCATTTTTAGCAGTAAAGTTCTATTAAGTAGAAGTTTTTGAGGCCATTATAAAGAGGCATTCAAGACGTGAAGAATATTTAAACATGCCTTAGGGACCAGCCAGGAAATGTGGGTTGTTTACTCAGTAAAAAGAAATTGAGATTTTTTGGTATATTTCTCGAACATTCAGTAATGGGAAACGCAAGAACAGCAATTGAAAATCCATTTTATCATCCTTCAATGTCATCATGCTACTATTGTATCAAAAAGCCCCCTTTTGCACTTGCAGATAGGATATTGAAAATGGCGGACAGCTATTTTTACAATAAATTTCTACTATAGTCCGCGCCACCATCAATAATTTACAAAGAATGAAACCTTAACCCTCATCTGTACAAACATGGCGATTCATAGTAATTTTCTTTAACGAGTGTAGAAGCAAGTAACGATTTTTTTCTGTAAGTACGCCTGTTTCCCATCTTTCGAAGTCACAATGTTTACAGACCAATTGCACACAATAAGACTAGCACTTATAATGTATCTTGAAGGTTGGCAGCATAAACTGTTTAGTGTGACGTCATTCATGGTCGCCAATCTTCACATCATTAGTCAAATAACCTAACCTGTAACGCAATACCAATTGAAGAATATTGACACATCTTTACTTCATCTAGACTGCATAAGCTATTGGATTAGACTAGCACAAGACTATGCCGTCAATAATGGGCCTACTGGCATGTTACTGCTGTGTGATATTACAAGGGTCACGAATGTACAGTAAATGCCATGTTGCTGTAAAATAACAGTAGACAAATTTTCTTTACCGAAAAAAATAACTTGCCTGTATTAGGCCGGTATTACACTATCAAAGAAATGTGTCAAAGAAGATCTTTCATAAAAGATATGACAGTGTATTGGGGAAATCTTTTATAAAAATGTGGAGGTATGAGCATCACGCTATCTTCGATAAAAGATTTAAACCAAAATGGTGGCCCACAACAGCTGGAATATTACCACAACAATGATGCTCATATCAGACTGTGAAATGCATGAAACGTTGCATAATAATTGGTATAAAATATGCAAAAACACAAATAAATGATAGATAGTGTAGGTAAAGATGACAGAGGCTATAAGTGCTGTACATAAAGGACGCATACTGTACTTCAGGATATCAACAAGAATGAAATAGTTAAATAGGTTGAAAAAAAAGTGAATGGTCGTGTATTTTATGATATAATATGGGACACTGGGACTGAAATTTTAGTGAAATATGAAAAAAATAACGATTTTCGGTTGTTTCCATATTAATACACCCCGTATACCCTGTGGATCAGATAGCAGTGTTTTTATCCGAATTCCACCATCTTTACAACCCTGGCGTAGCTTTCAAATGCCTGGCATGCAGTCCTTTAAACGCCCACTTTCGTTAGACTCACGATCAGCGCACATTAGTGATGTATTCAAGCAGATTTCTCGATTTAATTTCATAGGAATAATTTAAAAAAAGCCTCCTACAGCTGGAGGTCTGCATTGTGCTACTCTCTAGTGAAGAAAGTAGGCACATTTACTACGTAAACTATATGGTGTACTATATAATAACTACAAATGTTGTAGAAAACTGAATGAATGATGATGTGTATAATTTGCAAACCTATTTTTGAAGACACTGATTACTTATTAAAGAAATAATAAATATATTTCTTAGTTTCAACATTATTTTTACTACTTCCGTACTGGCCATACGCTAATCCAGTTTGTATACAAACAAGTTGTTTTCCAGTTTGATTGTATTCAAGTGTGTGAGTATTTTCAACTATTATTTGGTGTAGTTCTGTTGTGAAATGCATACAGTAAGTTCTCGGTGGCATAAGCCAAGATCCAAAAGTAAGAGAACACAAGAAATTTCTTTGAGATTATCAGCTGCTCGGTGGAAATCAGCTGGTAATAGAGGTTATGCGCATGGTGATGCTCAGAATGAAACGGTACTTGAAAGCCCACATAATGAAACACCCAGCACATCCCAGAGCTCAGAACATGAAGGTTACAATAATTCCAAGAGTGTTGACAAGTTAGCTTTGTTTCAGGAAGATGCTCATGAAATTAAACCCGATATACACCCATCAGGTAGTGAGTATATTTTGATTCACTAAAGTACATTGGATGAACTGGTACATAATTTAAATTGCAGTGAATGTGGAGAAACAACACTAACCATTCAAGTAAGGGAAATACATGGTCTAGCATGCAAACTATGTGTGAAGTGGACTAGATGTGGATTCTGTCCAACCCAAACGTATTCAAGTCCTCGTGTTAAAGGTTACTCTAAATCCCTGAGACCCCCTTTTGATGTGAATAGGAAGAGTGTGGATGCCTTTCTAAGCTTAGGTCTAGTACATAGGGGTATGGAAAAGTTCTGTGCTGCAATGGGAATGCCTAGTATTGATTCTAAGACATTCACCAAGCACATGACTATTTTAGCAGCTCAGGCTAAATTATTGAAAGAGGATTGCCTGTCCCAGTCAAGGGAAATTGTAAGAATAACATATAGAAAAGTTGATGCTAATACAGGGAGTAACACTGTTATAGACATTTCTGTCTCCTATGATGGCACGTGGCACAAGAGGGGACACACATCTGCATATTATGGTGTTGGCATAGTGATAGATTTGTTTTGGTTATAAACTATGAAATACTGTCTAAGTACTGTACTATGTGTGTCATTAGCACTGCTGAACTTGGGGCTGACTCTCCTGAATTTCATATTTGGCATGCATGTCATGTAAAGAGTGGAGAATGTGAAAAGAATCATGAAGGTTGTTCTGTGGCAATGGAAATGGGTGCTGCTGAAATTTTATGGAAACGTTCAGTCGCTAATTGCCAGATGAGATACACCACCATCCTCTCAGATGGTGATTCCAAAACCTTTAACAATCTGGTCTCTAAAAGTGTGTATGGAGGCAGTACCAGTACAGTATTAAAGAAGGAGGAATGTGTCAACCATGTAGCAAAGAGAATGGGATCAGGCTTGCGACAGGCGGTACAGACATGGAAGCTGAAAGGTGTGCAACTTGGTGGTCGTACAGGTAGGCTTACTAATGCCACAATAACAAAATTAACAAATTATTGTAGGAATGCATTAGTACAGAACATAACTAATATTGCAGATATGAAGAAAGCAGTGTATGCCACTCTATGCCACCACATACCAACTGACAGTAAGCCCCCAGGAAGTGTCCTGAAGGTTCTGAGTCTTGGTGCTTCTACAATCGAAGTATCGCATCTGGTAAAACACCACAGAGCCATGACAAAATGGCTGTAAAGCTTTCAGAACTCTTAGTTTTAGTTGTCAAGACTATACCTGTTTATCACAGGCTGGCATCAGATGAGCTACTATACTGATGCATCCGGGGTGCTACTCAAAATCAGAATGAGTCTCTGCATTCTGTTAACTGGAGGAAGTGCCCAAAAGAGATTTTTATTTCACGGAAGAGACTTGAAATTGCAGTTTGTAATTCTGTATCAGATTTCAACATGGGGTGTAGTGCAACAACAGAGTTGAAATCAGGAATAAGACAAACTTCAGCATCTCATGTCACAGCACAAACATTTGAAAGATGTGACAGTCGCCGTAAGTATGAAAGTCTGCGGTCATCATTGGAGAAGCGAAAGGCATGTCGACGGAAGGTGAAACTGACAAAAATGAAGACGGAGGCTGCAAAACAGAAGAAGGAGGGTGTCACCTATGCTGCAGGACAGTTATAATGTCCTTGGTAAGCTGAAACCTTATAAATTGTATACATTATTCTAGAAAATTACTGTTTTCTCTGATTCACTTTTTCAGGCATTCAAAATAATACACGCGTCATAAATCTTATGATATTGCTTTCAAAATGTGCATGTATTACCTTCATTGCAATGACTATAAACCTGCGGATCGATTTTTGGATTGCACTTTTGGTCTGGCTGCAAAAGAATTTTAAACTGGAAAAAAGTTCAAACTAGAAAATTTCAAGATTTTTTGTAGAATGAAACTTGGATATGAAAGAAAAAGTTATTTCTTCACACTCCTTAATGCAATTCAAAAACGGATCCGTAGGTTTCTTCCAATTGTTATAGAATATTACCTAAAAGTTACACGATCTTGATTTGTTTAACGCGGCTGACCTTTATAAAACTTGAATAATTTGCACATGAGAATGTACAAAATAATTAATATCTCAAGAACTAATCAACTTACAATATTCAAGTTTCCCACAGTGGTTTATATTATTACTATTCATAACCATATAAAATTTCAAAGCTGTACCTCAGTTTATATAGAATTTGGAAATTTCAGTCCCAGTGTCCCTTAGAGTTAAATAGGTTGAAAAAAACACGTGAATGGTCGTGTATTTTATGTTATAATATTTGTATTACAATTCGTCAATTTCACATATGGTATTAAGAGCGAGCACTTTATATTTACTGATAGGTAATACATGTAACCAAACGAACCAAGGAATTCTTAGATGGCGGAATGAGTAGAGCGCTCGACAGGACCAGGCTCCAAATCCCACCTAATGCCTACCTTTTTTACTTCGCATAATTTTCTTCACTCGGGCAGAGGTTGTTTGGAACGTTATCATCATTCATTTCATCGTACTTATTAATTATTAAATATTAATGTTATTTTTCAAGTCCTCGTACTGTAGCTCGTTCACCAAGATTGTAACCATATAAATATCTTCCTTGTCACGTGAGTGACCCATGGTTTAACCCATAGACGTTTACTTTATATTTCCGTTTCTATTACATACCGGTATTTCCACTGCAGAATTTCGACTACCGTAATACAATATGTGTACAAGGAACTGTCCTTTATCCGTTTTGGTGAACCATTATAAATTATTTGATGTAGTGTAATGATTGCTTTTTATAACTTTTATAAGAGTTCAGTTTTAAAAAATGTTTCTCAGAATTTCTTTGACAAATTTCTTTGATAGTTTTTACCCCTGGCACTACAGCCCGTGAAGGGCCTAGACCTACCAAGCGACCGCTGCCCAGCCATTTAGCCTGCGAATATTGGGGTTACGCGTGATCAGCGCATCGGGTCCCCTCAGCCATTAACCTTGGTTTTCGTGATCGGGGCGCTGCCACACTGTCAGACAGCTACTCAATTGTCCTCACGAGGCTGAGTGCACCCCATTCCAGCCCTCACGTCAGTTTCAAAAATCCCTGACGAAGCCGGGAATTGAACCCGAGGCCCCCGGGTGAGAGGCAGGCGCGATACCCCAACACCACAGGGCCCGTTCTTTGATAGTTAAATACCGGCCTTAGGACTCCGACTATATGGATGGAATCTAGTGTGCCCATCATCACTAAATTTGTAAAGAATTTAGCCTCTCATCAAGCTTATGACCCTCTGGCAGTATAATGTCTCCATCCACCACTAATGAATGATTGTGAACGTGGTAAGGTTTCCAATAATGCACAGGAATTAATCATACCATGTTCTATGAACTGGTTACTTCAGAATTCGCAGTACTTGAATTGCTCTACTCCGAAGAAATCACCTAATTGGTGTAATTGGTATATTGGGCACAGAATGGCCTTGGCGCGCTCAGTCCCATTAGTCAAAACCTGTTGCATGGTATGTTGCATCATGCAGTTACGGTAGGTCAATGCACGTACACGTTCTATCAGCAATAACAAACTTTTGAGGTCTTTACTTTCCTTTATTTCGTTTTTAAAACCCTCCTCGTTTTTGTGGGAGAGCTCGGGGCGAAGACGAACGCATGTCCTCATTGCATGGTGCTAATATCATAGTGGTCCAGCGCTAATGAGTGCAGATGTAACTAACGAATTTTTTTGTGTAAATAGCGAGGTACGCCTGTTTCCCATTAACGAACCAGCTCTTGGAAAGAAGAAAGAGTTGTCAATTCCAAACTTGCCTAGGGCACAAGCTTTAAGAAGTTAATAGCCTTCAAACATTGTATGTAAGAAGTGGTAACTCTCCGCAACGCTCCAGTGGGACTGCATTTTCCAATATATATAATTATTAATGGATTTCGTTCTATTAGTTAGTAAGTTTTGTTGTTTTAAGGGGCGGAACAAAAAGGTCATATGCCACTTTTCGTCCTATTGTTGCAGACAGAATTCTTACATAAATATACACATATTTATATCCCTCTAAGTTCCTGGTATAGTACATGTAAATTTTCAAAAACCTCCTTGCCTCAAACAAATTGAGAAGGCTCGATTAACAAATCGTCTTCTTATGTGTTACTAGCAGAAGTATTCGTTCTTCAAACGGCTTTTTGTACTTCTGGGAAAGAATACCTCCCACATAATCACGTATTCTTAATGTAGCCGGTTTATCAATTTGATTCAGCCTGTACTCATTCTGTCTCCAACATCCGGGAGGCTTTGATACAAATATCTCAGAGATGGTTGATTCTAGGGCCTTAAAATATGGTTTCCGGGGACCCATTGGGACCTCCCAATTTAGTGTCTCACATCAAGGGGCTTAAAATGAGCATTGTCTCGTCTTTCTACCACAACTTTAATATTTCGCCTATTTAAGCATGTATTTTGAGGGGATTTCCCCCACATTCCCCCTTTTATGAGAGATATGGTGAATATATTCCCTCATGTGTCTACAGACTAATACGAGGGGAAAATAATAGTGTTCAGTATCGTTTTCGGGATATGCTTGCAGTGCATTAGCACCATAGGGGATGCAGGCAGAGAAATATCGACCTTCCTGCCAACACGCGTTAGGGTGCTTCACCAGCCCATTATTATTTAGTTTTATGAAACCCAACTATTATTATAACTCTCCCGTTCTGTTTTCCGTTACCGTTTTACCCTCCAGGGTTGACCTTTCCCACAGACTAATCAAGGGATCCCACCTCTACCACCACTGATGGCAGTGTCCTGGAGCTTGAGACTCTGAGTCTGGGGATGCAACTGGGGAGTGTGACTAGCACTTCGCCCAGGCGGCCTCACCTGCAAAGCAAACAGGGGCCTTATGAAGAGATGGGAAGAGTGGGAGGGTTAGGCAAGGAAGGGGACGGCCGTGGCCTTGCATTAGGTACTGTACCCGTATTAGCTACCAATACCTGTTGAAATCCCACGATGGCAGCTGGATCGTAGAACCTGAAATTCCCCGGCTAGAAAAAAAAAAACCAAATCCTACCAACAAGTAAAGGGGATAATAGGGCACAAGTCATTCCTAACAAGGTGGCATTAAGAATGACCATAGCAAAAAAAGAGATGCTCAGAGAACACGGGATTCAAGTAAAATAACTATATCAGGAGTGTGGGAAACTCCAGAAACACCCAGCGATAGCCTTCTTAACGCGACCTTCCATCACTTCTATAAATCATCACACCAAAAGGTTTAAAATCAGAAAACAAAATTTATTAATCAAAGCGACATTACATATGAAGCAATGTCCATGAAAGAAAATGAAAACCTCACTGAAAGTGCATCGAGAAATCGATGGAATATATGTAGCACACCGTCCCAACGGACCTGTCGGTGCCCATACCCTAATCACAAATATATATCAGAAATATTTACAACAATAATGATCCATGAACATTAAAAACCCTAGTGGATCATTCACATGGGTATTCCACGTTTAAAGTCACCGCTTATGTTAATTATTACTATCATATAAACATGTACAGTTTGATTCGTGCCCCTTAAGTGCATTCGCCATTGACTTCACACTATCACTATCCAAATTTGCATCATTCATGTTTAAATCGTTGAGTTTGTCATAGTCATAATCCGTGTCATCCGACCAAGCATTTGAGCTGAGACGGAATATGCAATCGACATTAATACAAGAACAACTATATAGGGATGACTAAAGTATCCTTGCAGGAATTGCTATCAAAACTTTCAATTTGGAATTAATAAAATGTTCCAGTCAACAACTATCAACTTGTGCTTCGAATATCATCATTAACAAACATGTCATTACTGCGTAACTCCACTATGATACGGTTCAATATTATTTAAAGTCATACTTGACATCCACGTTCCCATTCGTAAATGGATTTATACAACCAACATTTCCTTGGAATATTCCATTGAAATTCTTTATACAATTGGCTCTCAATAGCACAATACTTCAACAACAACTTCAACTAACATCCACAGATGATTATACTCAATTAACCCCTTCATGGTGACCAATATACCTTATTACACGTATCAAGTTTCATAATAACCATCGCACATAATGTTGTGTCAATCAAAATTATTTAACATCATTCATTGCACTCTGTTCAAATTATTAGATGTGGATTATTAATAAATTCCATTGGAGTAGAAAAGCCTTGCCTTACAAATATTTACTCTTCGTCACGTATATTTAATAAAAGTAAGCCTCCACTCTCAAATTGTTCCTCGGGAATTATGTTGAAAAGACTGAATCTTCATACTGAATTAATTTTCATGCCAAAAATATATAAATATACTGTACTCCAACGATGGTGATAACTCATTACTAAATCAAGCAAATCGAAAAAAAAAATGGAAGGAAGATTGTAGTTTTACGTGACCGTGAATCTTGTGATTATGAGCCACGGGACCTCCTTTTTACGTGGAATCCGAACCACAGGACATGGCATTTCACTTCAAAAATCTCACATGCATTGCCCAGGAATCGAACCCGGACCGCCTTGGTGAGAGGCAAACAGCTAGACCGCTGAGCCCCCCCCATCAAGCAAATCCTACATGCACTAAGTACACGAGCAATTCGTAAGAAGCGAAAATAATCAGACTAAAAGAAAACCCTCTCTACTCAAATGAGCTCAAAAATGTCGACAATGACCCCCTACACCATGGATCCAGGTAACATCAAAGGTTAGGCAACTGTTGATTTATTAGAAATCAATGCTGGTATGATTCCTTCATGAGAATAAAGAATGCTCTTAAGATTTGAGAAAGATCAAAACTTCTCATCGAAGTTAAATTCAAACAACTCAATTCATGAGGTTAATATGCACTGGTAATTCCAGAATAAATAACTTTTAGCATCAACGTAGGTGCAAACCTCAATTTCGAGACAACACTCGAAAAGTGCACCAGATTCCTGACAATGTTCAACAATAATCACAAGTTTAACTAATCTTCATGGCAAAACGCAATTCTTCTCCTAACGACCTTCTTCTTTACATTCAAAAATATTCATATCAATTAAATTTAATTCAATAACGTGAAATATTAATCTTAAATTGAAATCAATAATCAAAACTGAAAAATGGATGCATTCGTTATTCGAATCAAAATCCGATTGAAAATGAGTTCAGTCACGAAACAGACATCGTATCTGTACCCCACCTCAATCATACTAATAAAAAAAAGAATCGCAATTATGGTTATACTAGAATGTCTTAATCTGCTACTACTAGAAAGATTGACTTGCTTCTACCTTTCGACGACTCTCGGAGAAGGCATATAAAGGATATACATGCTCTGGTCTCAAAATCCATAACATACTGAGGTAGAATATTGTCCACCCAGGCTTCCAGGACTTGAACTAGGGAACCTCGCTCGTTTTCCTTGCTCTAACCTCGTAACTGGATTACCCCACCGCAGCAGAAATGGCCTCCACCATCGGGTTGTAGGCTCCGTCTCGCCCGTACGAAGTTCGTCATCTCGTAATAGCGTTTCGACACTCGAACGACACCATGGATTAAGTCCACCTTCACCGTGGTTTTAAGAATACTAAGTTTCATGCCCGAAATGTTATGAGCTGCTTCGTAAGCGCTACTAAAATTTGTAGGCGGCAGTGGTGATTACCCACTAAATATTCATTGCTTATGCTCGGTAAGTAGTGTACATGTTAACGTTTAGCCTGCCATGGCTATCAGTTCCATTTTCAACGTAACTATTCCTCCCGACGTATTATGTTTAAACATAATGTGAAATGTCAGGAATATATTTATTGTAGAAGTCCTTTCAAAGTAAACTGTGTTTAAAGTTACTATCACAGTTAGTATTGTAAGCATGAAACATGAAATTACAAGTCCTTTGTAAAGTATCATTAGCAAACGTTGCTACTCATCAGTATCAATGCGCGTTTACATTGTTCCATTGTAAGTGTTTGTGTATGCAATCTTTACAAGATTGACTAGAAATTTTCAAAGTCCTGCCTCGATGTGCTTTCTTAATATTAACAAGTCCGTGAAATATTCTAAGTTCCTTCGACATATGGAACCAATGTAGCAATTATCATCGCCTATACATGTTTCACAAATATACTGCTCACTCCCGAGTTAGAAGTGTATCGAAACGTGACACGTAAATATCTATATTTTCTTCTGCAGCAACAGATTACAGGAAACTTCCGTTTCCCCCACTTCAGTGCATTGGAAGTCGATGTTAATCTCGTAGACGTATTGATTAATACATCTCAGGTCTCTTACATCGTTTATATCAACAAATATACAATTGCATAAAAATCATGCTATAATAAGATAACATCTCATAGAGGATATACTGCATAACAAGTTCTCAATCCATTATAATTATAATCAAGTCTCAGGTGAGCTGTTCGATATGTATATCCATAGTATCGATCGCCGCTGACGTGCGCTTCAAGCTCAACTTCCTTCGTGTATGTCCACCGGGACCTTGAAATGTCCACCGGGCTTCGTAATCTCGCTAGCTACAATATCAGCTGCATGTGACGTAACATAAGACTGACTGCCTCGCATCTCACAGAGTTGGTTGTAATACAGCGTAAGAAAATGTACTGAACCCAGGGCTATGCAATAACGGTACAGTACCATCCCAGCATTTTCCCGAAGACGAAGTGGGAAACCAACGAAAACCACTTCGAGGATGGCTGAGGTGGGAATCGAACCCCCTCTATTCATTTGGACCACCCAAGACTGAGTAGACCCCGTTTCAGTCCTCATACCACTTTTAAAATTCCGATGATCGATATTGCTCTGCGCCCTTCCTGTGTGACAGCATTGTAAACTGAACCATCGGCCAAGCAAAGGAAAAACGACTGTAATCACTTCCGCGCCAAGTACTAAGAACCATTCTACGAACATGTGATTTTTACATACGTACATGTAATACAATCAAATTAATAGGTTACGCCACGTGATGTGCAATAGTAGAAAGTAAAATGAACACAATAAACCATGATTGAAGACTTCGACACGGACATTGACGTTCGGGGTGGAACGGCCATAGTTAACTGCTGTAGTACCCGTGTGGCGCGCAATGTGTACGTTGTCTTCGCGGCTGAGCCGGTTAAAGTCCGATCTGACGTAGTATGCGAAACCAGGCAGAATGATGCTTCGATTCCAGCTGTTGGCATACTTCTTTGATCGACAGCCCGTGCTCCATTTTAGTGGGGATATAATATCAAGCCAATCTTAAAAAGTCACATTACCACATTTATTCACTTACGATGTATTCCTGTGAAGAGTACGTTGAATTTTGCTAATTTATGAAGAGAATACAATCGAATTAGTAGGTTATGCCACGTTACTTGTAATGACAGAAAGTTAAATGAATTACGTAAACCATGATTTAAAACTCTGACATGGATAGCATAGCATATCGAAGGTGATTCTAATCGCCAGCCCTCGTATCGAAGTATACGTATTCTTTAGAATTTCCCTCGGTATTAGTTTGTTATTAAATTTTAACAACAAAAAAAGACAACTGTATTTGACGGGTACATATTAAGATTTTTTCGTGAAATACCACATTCGAACACTATGTAACGCTCATGGAGTCCAGCCCAAAAATGCATGTGCTCGCTATATTACTATTGCCCCCTCCCCAATAATCAACTGTGATCTCTCGTATCATTTCCGTAGTAAGACATTGGTAAGTGGTCGACACAGACGATAAAACTTAAGAAAGAAAAAAGATCTAGAACAAGAACCTAATAAGTATCGAGACCCAGTTCTTTCAATCGGGAGTACAGCGGGTTATCATTACAGCCACGGAGACTTGCACATTGTAAGAACATCACAAAGATAGATAGAGAGAACTTTTGCGTTGTACACTAGTATTTCTTTGTCTAAAACGTTCTTACCGGTTAGAATACGATTGTTTAGTCGTCGGACATTAGAAATATTAATGTTCACATTCAAGGATAATATTCATTTTCTCTTCTTCTGTTGTGGTGGCTTTGAAATGTGCAGGTGTTCGCTTAACCCACGGCCAGCTCGATCGCATCCCCTAGCCATGTGCGATTCAACTGCATTGTGGGTAGCGGAAACAGCATTATTTTATGGACCTCTGAGAATTAGGAATATTGTAATGTTCTCGTGGTTAAGGGCTGTTCTCAGTGCAACTGCCGTGCACTCCTCACACTCAAACTGCCATATCAATGGCACTGTAGACTAATCAGTGAGGTGAATTATAAAAATACGCTCATCCACAAATTGGTATTGCTTCAAGCTCATAATCTGGGTTTTAAGTAGCTACCATTGGCTGGAAATTACCCAGTGAAATGTTTCGCAAGTGTATTTTCACTATCGTAGTCAATTTTCGGAATATAGTAGCCTCAAAGAACAACCAGTTACAAAGTGGAGAAGATGGTTCAAAGTTTTCTTTAATTCAAATTCCGCGTCATTAGGACTAATAATTCATGAGCCATGAGACAATGCATACTGCCATCGTTGCAGGAGATGGCAGTTGAACATGCTGTGACGGGGTGCGGGGGGGGTTTCTTGCAGTACGCATGTGTGATCTGCCTATTCCAAAGTTAAATATATCGGCTTCCCGCATGCCAATGGTTATTATTGCAGCAGACGACACGCAGCTAGTGAAAGAAGGAATGTGCTGAGTGAGTGAAGCAAGTAGTGACCAACTGAATGTTTTTGGAATGCGCGATACGCAGTGAGCGGGAAGACCTCTGCAGTTCAAACCCAACTGTCATCTCCTGGCGCGATATCAGTATGATACATTTATTTTTCTGTTCTCAACGGCGTAACAATTTGAGGATTCTTTTAAAACTTTATGGGTTTGGACATCGTCATTATCACATTTTTGTGTTCTTGTGTGTGTTCAAATTTGTCTAATAACCTATGTTATTACGGTTTCGGTAGTAGTTTATGTATTTGTAACTGAAGGTAAGAGTGTTAAGGAGGTAGCAGTGGTCTTAAAATTTGAATCATCCCAGCATTGGAGCAATTGGAAGATTCCAATCTCCACCATAGTGAAGATAAGGCAGAATGAGGAACAGGTTTGGGAGGAAAATCACAAGATCGTGTAACTGGGGAGAATCCAAGACAAATAAATGGTTTATTCACAAAAAGGCTTAAAAACAATAAATAGAGTGGGAAAAATATGCTAATTTAGTACTGATATCTAAAGGACTTTGAGCTTTTCCAAGCGGAGCAGCGTGAGGGAAGAGAGGACTCGTAGCCCATTTAAGTTACAAATGTTGGCAATACTGAAATTATAAATATAATCAAGTTTTAAGCTTTTCGGACGAAAAGGATTGTTGTGTCCAAAAAAATTAAACGAAATCTCTCACAAGAAAAGTACTAATAAGAGATTTAGCTAGATTAGACACAGTCTTGATTATGAAAAAACGATAATCAAGATACATAGATTGAGAACGACCCAAGATAGGAAGTTAGCTGAGCAAACTACAGTATATCAGCGACACTCATCTAAAGAGATCTGTGAAAAATCATGAAATAAACACAAGTAGTAGCTAGGAAAACTTTGGTAAGAGCACAACAAACGAAATAAATGATTGCCAAAGTCACGGGGCGCATCTCAAATTTCTACCATAAGTGAAGTTCGAGAATAGTAAAATAGTAATTAACTTCTACAATAGTTGAGCATGTATTTTTATACTTAAGTAATTACCAAATGTTATAGCACACAAAAAGGAGCCGGCCGTGGCTAAAAATTTAGAAGCTGTACCACGCAAACAGAGATAAAGCAATTCAATTGCTGTCAGTTACAATAACAGGGCAGTTAACAATAAATAGTTGGTGTCAGACTAAGATCACGCTTAAATGTATTTATATAACATTTGCAAATATAACGTAGACTAGATTAGATAAGCAAGAATACAACAAATTGAGGTGCCTCATTTGACCCACTGAAGCTAGACCAGAGTTAAGATAGATAAATCTAGGTTGATCCTAGCAACTTGGGGACAGCAGTTATTGTTGAAAATTTTGAAATACAATTTATAAAGTGAAGAATACACAAGAGAGCCTTTACGGCAAGATAATAATGAGCTTGCAAGCCTTCAAAGTTAAACCAAATTTAAAGCTTTGAGAATTTTTCAACTTGTTGTCAGTTGGACATAGAGACGTGATTTACAGTTCCACTGAATTTATACAGAAGTGACGGATAGTGATTCATTCAAAAGGGGCAGGGCATCCGTAGATGTAGCCTCAAAATTACGAGAAAATAAAATGAAAAGTAGATACTTAATCTAAAGGCGTTAGTAAGGGTTGAAATAAGGAACGGAAGGAGATCAGGGTTTTTTCACTGTCTGTCCTTTTGGGTACCCAACACTGTGACCGATCGTACGACATACCAAAATAATTTTAGGCACGAAGCACTTTTGAATAAATAGTGTTTACAAATAGAGTTTCTCGTGGCTATATGCCACTTTTTAACATAGTGAATTATTTCCGGTTTGAGAATTTGCATAGTTTAAGAGCTATTTTAATCTGGATCGTTGATGTAATTGCTTGAAGCGGAGAGTATAGTGATATGAGCGGAGTTGACCCAATAGACAGTTAAATGCAGGTGAATCACAGACTTGGAATTTGATGAGTATACCGGGAGAACTTTCTAGATGTTTTTCGTTAGTTGAACAGAGCGCGGAGTTATTCCCGCGACGAGCACAATTATTGGCTTTTGACAGAGTAAAGTTGAGATTTCCCACGTTGTTAAGTTTTTGAATTTGACAAAGTAAAGATGAAAAAGAAAATCCCTCGATGTGCCTAGCTCATAGTTATAATTTCACATTTAGAGTGAACTCCCACGATGGTGATTTAATGGTTGACATCAGGAAAAATGATATTTGGTTATCACAAAATGGTAACTTGCTGGCAAGTTAAAATATAGTATATATTACTTGCAAGTATTAAAATAGCTTCATAGCTAAATTAAAATGATGTGAGCATTATCTTTCCATTATGGTTTGTTGGCTGGCGGTGGTGGTGCGAGTATGTTTGCACTACATGTATGTCCACAAAATGTCGGGCGACTGATGTCCCATGCACTTAGACCGAGCGAGTCTGCCTGCACTTCCCAAGATGTGTGAGCTAGCTCAGAAAACACCGGCTGGTAAGCGAGTGGTGAGGTAGCAGGGGATAGGTGACGTGACACATACAAACATAGGAAAAATAAATGCCCTTAAATACACAAGTTTCTTTCTTACTTGGAGTCCAAAGAATTTAAAGCGATATCCGCCAGGATCAAGTGAGTAGAGCACAGTGCCGCATGATAGCGCAGCAAGGCAAGGCTTGATGTTTCCTTTAAACAGGGGGAAAGGCGACTCGTACTCTGTAACATACTGAGAGATGGCATAAGCAAAGGCACAAGAGCAGAGCGAAACACACACAAAAATCCCTGTTGGTGGTTTTCATGAAATAAAAAGAGAAGAAAGACGGAAAAGTTAAAGAAAACCCAGCAAGTGTGCGAAATACGACAAAGCGTATATTCCAGGAATATACCAAGCATTTTATCTGGAGTTGAAGTGGGATACCACGGAAATCCACTTCCAGGATGACTTAGGTTGGTCTCGAGTAAATGACAAAGATTTGAAAATCAATTCCACAAGCATGCCAACACACTTCAATTTGGTCGTATAAAAATAATCCTACCTGAAAATTTATTTAGCAGGCACTAATTCAGTCAGTAGCTGTCATTTCTATTAATTTTTCTCTCTTTCCATATCTTTAGAAAGAAAAGTCATGTTAACAATCCTTATAAGTGGATCATTTAATACTGTTTTATATTTTTCGAACGTAAGAATGAGGAATGGTTTACATCACGGGGTTATAGAGGGCTTTGATGCGACACGTGTGGTGGCCTGAGTGAGTCTGATTTTCCCTTTAAACCAAGGTGGTCACATTTCGAACACTTGATACCTTGAATATACAGGTACCTTGCTTTCGTTCTAAAGATCGTTATGCTGTCGTCTGATCTGGCTACGTACTATCGGATAAAAACGGTCCTTTTCAGGACCAAATAAAAAAATCACTCGTTGGAGCAGGTAGATATGCGGCCATAGTACATCCACTGTAAACGGCATTAAGCGAAAAAATTTGTACCAGCTCGGGGATCTAACCTGCTACCGGGCAGCTTGCCTGATGCAACAGCAGGAATTAATGACTTAGCCACCTTAGCTACTTTTTTCTGTTTACTCTATTTGTTTCCAGTTGTTTGGTTTCTTTGTACATAAAGACGTCACAAACACCCAGTTCCTGAGCCAGAGGAATTAACCACAGGAGATTAAATTCCCCATGGCCCGGCCGGGTAACAAACCCGGGACCCTTCGGGCCAAAGCCTAGCACTCGAACCAGTTAGCCACTGAGCCGGACAAGCTACTGAGAGCCTTGGTGAATTGCTGGCTCGTATTGATTCTATCCGTAGCCCCCATAGACACCTGTCCAAACGTAAGGTGGTGTTATTCGGAGCTGTTGTTCGTTTTAAACATGCATTGTAGTTGAGGTCATTGAAATAACACACACGCTAATGATTTCTACTGTATTCGCGAGCATGAACTCAACGGTAGAATTGTACTAATGCCGTCAAGGAGCAGCTACTAATGTTTTTAGGATGACTATGATATATGCAATGGTTGGCTGCGTGGCTCAGCGGTAACGTTCTCGCTTGCTAGACCCCAGGTTGCAGGTTGCAGGTTCGTATCCTGGTATAGTCAGCTGGCATTTGAGAGTGTGCAAATGCGAGGGAGCCATGTCAGTAGATTTACTGGCACGTTAAAGATCCCCTTCGGGGCAAAATTCCGGCACCCTGGCGTCTCTAAAAACCAGAGTAGTTAAAATGGACGTAAAACCAATAGCATTATTAGTCATACGCGTTAGTTGGGTTGCCATTCTCCAAAGAAAAAATAAGGGGCTGGTGGACCACTCTGTACAGATATCAGTATAATTCAAAATACTTGTTGTTAATTCATTTAGGGGCTTTGCGACATCGTTGTCATGTAGCCCAGTGTACTTGGGTGTGTGTGTGTGTGTGTGTGTGTGTGTGGAAGTTGTCCGATAACCTGTGTTAATAAGATGGCTGTATAAGTGTGTGTGGTTGTAATTCATATGAGGATTGGGAAGAAGGCGGCCGTGGCCTTTAGTTCGGAACCATCCCAGCATTCGCCTGAAGTAGAAATGGGAAACCATTACGGAAAACCACTTCCAGGATGGCTGAGGTGGAAATCGAACCCACCTCTCCTCCATTTTGCGTCACCAGCGTACCAGCCCACAGACCGAAAATTAAATTTCTTGGCAGAGCCAGAAATCGAACCCGGGCCTCTACGGTGACAGCCATTCAAAGTACTGGCTTTTCGTTTGTAAGAATGCTTTCCCGTTAAATAATTTTTGTAATTATTTTTCCTACATTAATTAATTGCTTAATATTTAGGGAGGTTATGGAAAAAAGAAAGTTGAACGAGCTGAGTAAGCAAGTAGAATGGGATTGGATATTCTAGGTATTAGAGAAGTTCAGATGAAGGGCGATAAAGTGAAGAAAGTATGAGATTATAAAGTGTACATGACAGTTGTACAACGAGGAAGGGCAAAGTGGGGAGTAGGACTGTATATCAAGAAAACTCATCGAATAAGATATACGAGTAGTTTCTGTAAGGTACATAAATGAGCGATTAACGAAACTGTCTCCACATCGCTCAGTATTTGGACCGACCTTGCTGTATGGGAGTGAGAACTGGATGCGTTCAAGATATCTGGAGGTAACTAATATGAGGGCAGCATGAATGATTGCTGGGGCAAATAGATGGGAGCAATTGCAGGAGGGTACTCGTAATGAAGAGAAAAATGCAAACACGTTAGATGAAGCTATTCGTATTAACTGACTCAGATGAGAATGGAGGAGGAGAGGTTACCTACGAGGTTAATGAACTTGATTATACAGGATAGGAGAAACAGAGGTAGATCAAGGAGGCGACGTGACGGTTAGATTCAGTGTTCAACGATTTTAAGGTGTGTGATGTAGACGCAGAGGAGGCAGCGGTGCTAACTGATAATAGGGGATAATGGAAGCTATTCTTTCGCAAGTAGTGGCTTGCAGACTAGACTGGACGCTGAAAGGCAAAATAGTCTCAAATAGAAATGAATGAAAATAGCTTTAATTACAAAAGGACATAACACTAAAGTAAAGGGATGATTTTATATAAAACACGTAGAATAGTATTAACATGGTTGCTCGAAAACCCTAGCTCAAGGAGAACGGGCCACACCCTGGTGTAGTGGCTAGCAGTCTTGGTTGTTGCACCAGAGGTCTGGGTTCAATTCCCGGCTCTGGCAAGAAATTTTAATTCTGGTCTGAAGTCTCAGCCTCGTGAAGCTTAGCTAAAAGGAGGTAGTCTAGCCCCTTAACTATTATACCTAGGTACAAAAAGCACGATCACCCGAAATTGAACATATTTTTACTTTCTAAAATCATCATCATCAATTCAGTAATATTCTTCATTTGTGAAATACAGAGTGAAAGGTAGGCCTACCTGCTGTACGAAATGTTACAAATATAGGCTATATGACATCAGTGACTCCCTAACTGAAGTTCGCGAACACCCCGGGAGTTCACAAATTCTTCCAAGGGGTTTGCCGAAATTTTTCCGTAATAGTGGATTTCTACGATATGAAAATCCACAGCCTGCTTCCAGTCTCCGACCGGGTCAGGAATGGAATGAATGAAGCCCCCATCTAGCGGCGAGGATATGAACTGTGCCGGCTGCCGAGGCCTGACGCACTCCTCTGGGGCAATGATTAGATGAATGACAGATGAAATGAAATGATAGTGGAGAGTGTTGCTGGAATGAAATTTTTGACAGGGAAAACCGGAGTACCCGGAGAAAAACCTGTCTGCCTCCGTTTTGTCCAGCACAGATCTCACATGGAGTGACCGGGATTTGAACCACGGACCCAGCGGTGAGAGGCCAGCGTGCTGCCGCCTAAGCCACGGAGGCTTGGGATTTCTACGATATAAACATTGTAATTATATTAACAATTATTATACTATTATTATTATTATTATTATTATTATTATTATTATTATTATTATTATTATTATTATTATTATTATTATTAAGCTGGCCTCGTGGTGTTCGGGTAGGCGCGACTGCCTCTCACCCGGAGGCCCTGGGATCGATTTCCAGCTCCATCAGCGATTTTAGAAACTGACGTGAGGGTTGGAACGGGGTGCACTCAGCCTCGTGACGACAATCGAGTAGCTGTCTGACATTGAGGCAGCACCCCGGCCATGAAAACCAAGATTAACGGCCGAGGGGACCCGATGCGCTGACCACGTGTCACCTCAATACCTGTGGGCCAAGATGACTGGGCAGCGTCCGCTTGGTAGACCTAGGCCCTTCATGGGCTGTAGTGTCAGGAGTAATTATTATATTTATTATTATCACTATTATTATTAAGTGATGATTTGAATTATGCCACAGAAATGAAAAATCATAACTTCTGGTTTTCAGTAACATACATGCACAGGTAAATGTACAGTCGCCGACACAGAAAATGACCATCACTGGAATGTATGGTAGTCCGCAACGCGTATAGTAAGGATGGCAGAACATGGAATGTGGCGTTGTCAAGTTACTGCTCGAGTCTAAGCTGCGTGGACCTGAGAGGAATGTGCATCGCAGACTCTTAGTAGTGGTGGTGACGAGTGATGCGGTTTCTCGGTCCTTGCGTAGTAACAGAAGCAAATACATTAGTCGGTGACTCAGTCACTCATTCCCATCGCCACACTGGTTTCAGAAAAGACCCATGTTAGCAGTATTGGAATAGACGAGAATGTCAGGTAACACGGCGGGCTGTCAACAGGCTTCTCAATTCTCGCCTGCTCCTACCCTGCCTATGCTCTTCATCCCGCAAGTTCACAGAGCTTGGAACCGAGCAGTACGTCCTACTTTGTTGTCCTTTAACGGCCACAGTACATGGCTTGTGAAGTCTCTCGGCCTGAGACATAACATAACCATCCAGTGGCCACATTAGTCGCAATGTGTACTCCTCATTTAGCCCAGTGTTATGAGGTCCAGGCTGTCAGCCAAGGCGGTAACTGTGCGTGCTAAATCGCAAGTTCTTCTGCTAGCCACTGGTGTCAATAGCTCGGGTCTCGGTGGGGCGAAACATTTTTTTGATCATTTTTATTCCTACACTGACGTATATGGCGAGTCACGCATTTTCTTTTGTATTATCATGCCATTATTGGCAGTGAGTGGGCTTATTTGTGACCCTGAAAAGGGCCGTTGGGTGGTCCTCTCAGTAGGAGACACACACACCGCCATTGGTGCACGACCTCTTCTATAGGCGCGTGGCCATGTAATCAATTAGCGCAGAAACATGAGTAATGTCGCCACCTCCCACCACATAGGCTACACTGTCAACAGCCCAGAGAGCGTTGTTCGTATTTGGCGCGGATTCAGGCGGGCCTCCAACATTACTCTCTTCATCTCGGTACTCACGTTCTCGATGGAGTTCGTGTCTGTCCCACAAGGAGGCCAGACGATAAGATAGACCTAACCTTGCCTTGCGAGCCATTCCTGAACTAATCGGGACGTGTGGATCAGAGACAGGTCATGCTGAAATTGTATAACACTGGCGGGATGAAGCCCCCGTATGGAACACACTCTGCTCATCGGTGAGCTTCTGTTTCTTAGCATTGTGTTGGGATTGTAACCCTGCCTCCGTGGGGCGTCTCAAGTCCGTGCTCGAGCTGGCGTGGCGTTCATAAACAGGATCGGATAGGCTACAGCGATCAAGGTGATCGTCCTGTACCCTATTCGAGACCCTCTACGAACCCGAGCCCACGCATTGAAATACATCTACCTTTTCTCCAAACCGTCTTATCCAACGCGTCGCCACTCTCCGTGAGATACCGTACAGTCTGGTTCAACGAGAGCAACTACCCGCCTGTGGAGGTGAGGACCTTGGTCACCCTAGTTGCCGATATATTTTTATTTTATTTTTTATTTTTTTTAGCGTATGGCCTTTAGTGCCGGGAGTGTCCGAGGACATGTTCGGCTCGCCAGAGTTTGTAGCTACTTCTATGCGGACACCCATGGGGTGAGCTACACGTACCGTCACGTGTGGAGTGTTGTCTGGGGAGGAAAGAGTAAATTAAGGACGAGGAATTGGAAGGTAGCGGCTGTGGCCTCTAGTTAGGGACCAACCCCGGCATTTGCCTGGAAGGAAGATGGGAAACCACAGAAAACCATCTTCAAGGTTGCCGGTGGGGGGATTCGAACCTCCTCGCCTCCCGGATGTGAGCGACTGCCTGCAGTCACGCCGCACAGTGTGTCGAATCCCAATTCTAGGTGGAAAAAATTAATAACTTCGTTAATAGTGCTGGGATTCTATTAAAAGTCGGCAATATACCGTTTTCGAGGTCGCTGAATTCATTTCTGGCATCGTCTAAAGTGTACGATCTTCAGGGGTAAATATATAGGGGTGAGGGGTAAGGTGAGGTGTAAAAAATGACCCAAAGCAACACAAGAATCATCCATTTTTGGTAGTAAAAATCACGATTTGGATGTGTATATGATAGCTTATGACAGTGGTAAACTTACTATTTAAAACTGGATAAAATATGAATAACAATTTGACTTTCAGTTAAGTATTCTTGTTACACCTTATTTGAGGGATTATACGAAGTCACTGTATGTAAAATCATCCAGATTATAAACGTATGTTAAATTGTTATTAAACATAGAACAACGAAATATGCACAAAAAACAACATTTATTTTCTAAAAATAAAAATAAAATATTCGTCAAAATCATACAAACAATTTCATTATAACAAAATGTAATTTTACAGTCCTGTTAATGACGTAGTTTTAGTAAACACACTTCACACACGAAAACAATATTATTTCTCTAGAAAAGCATGGAAATAAAGACAACATATATTGAATATTAGGCCTATTTCTCCTATTGCAAATAAAAAGAAAAGTCCATTCGTCAAGTAATTTTCTCATTAATCTCACTCCCCTTAATAATAACAAAATGTCTAATGTTCATTCATCACCTGATTCTTCTCTAGAGTCCAGAGCATCGTAGTCATTGCTATACTGGTCTTCATCATTTGATGTCAAAGTTCCTTGGGGGTCATTACGTAACTCAATAGCTTCCATAGGTAGATTACATATGTACGTGGCATTGTTCTTCCTGCACTCTCCCATTTTTGTTAATATTATGGGATATCAACTTAATTTTGTTTGGGGCGTGGTGGCGCAGCGGTCAAGCTGTATGCCTCTCACCAAGGCGGACCGGGTTCGATTCCCGGTCAATGCATGTGAGATTTTCGATGTGAAATGCCATGTCCTGTGGTTCGGATTCCACGTAAAACGGAGGTCCCGTGGCTTATGATCGCGAGATTAACGGTCACGTTAAACTACAAGCTTCCTTTTTTAATTTTGTTTCTTAGCTTCTGCACTTGAGTGTCAGTAAGAGTTGTAGGATCAAATTTATTCATAACATATTGAAATATGGCGTCTGTACGCCCCTATTTACGACACGACCGCCACGCGTTGAAAAATTCTTCTTGCGGTAATGCCCGCCTAGTCACTGAAAATAAGAAAATAAACCATCATGCACATTCGTGCGCAACCAAACCACTACAGATCCTGAATCTACATTAAATTTCCTATCGAATGACGTTTAAAGTAAAGTGGCACTATGAGGCACTCATAATGTAAATAATTTATTTAGTGCAGAAAGCTTGTATTACGCATAAAAATGCGAACACATACCTCTTTTCACTATTCCATGAGCCGCAGAAGACAACACCTCGTTGAACTCACGAGAATCACAACGTTCGGTTCACTCCGACACCTCCTATCAAATGACCTGATAACTGCCAGGAAGACGTTTCAGCACCTATAACCTCCCTCCTACGCACCAGAGAGCGGAAAGGAAGACCGAAGGTCACCATCTGGTTTGTTCACTATGGAATGAGCCAGTTTTCGCTTTCATTTGCGACAGTGAATTTTTTCCACCTAGATATGGGATTCGGCACACTGTGCGCCGTAACGACCACGGCTAACTCAACCGGTGCCGGTAGAATGACCTACCTCTGTGTAATAATCGTGTTTTTTTTTTTTTTTTTTTTTTAGCGTATGGCTTTTAGTGCCGGGAGTGTCCGAGGACATGTTCGGCTCGCCAGTTTTGTAGCTGCTTCGAGACGGACACCCAATGGGTGTGCTACAAGTACCGTTGGGGAGGAATGTTGAATGGGAGGGTCGAGGAGTTGGAAGGTAGCGGCTGTGGCCTATAGTTAGGGATCAACCCCGGCATTTGCCTGGAAGGAAGATGGGAAACCACAGAAGACCATCTTCAAGGTTGCCGGCGGGGGGATTCGAACCTCCTCGCCTCCCGGATGTGAGCGACTGCCAACAGTCATGCCGCAACGACCTCGGCTAACTCACCCGGTATAATCGTGGTGAGGACATCTTGCAATCTAATTGCTTTGCTCGGTGTTACTGGTGGCGGGGTGAAAAAAGACATTCCCGGCCAATTCGAACCAACTATCTTTCCGTGGTGAACCTGAGTCTATTTCCACTGATTGTGAGCTGGGGCGCTTCACGAAGCGGCACGCATAACACACCTACAGTATTATTCTGCCTGCTACCTATCACCTCACTCATAGTTAATGCCGTTTACAGGAAACTATTGTATCTATTGCTTCCTACACTCGTAGATGCTCCAGTCAAGATGGCAACTTCTATGTGAGTAATGTTTCATTGCCCCTGAGTATCGAACCACAATATTACTGTTGCGTAGGACAATGTGCGTTACTGTACAGTTGGATTAATAATTTTTTTTTAACCGGCTTACTTCCTGTGTCGGAGAGTGTAGACCTACATGTACAGGTAACCTGACATCTGATAATTCACTTACAGTATTTCCTTCAGCTATTGACCTGGTTGCAAGCAGAGTAGTCATTTCTGGGCCCGAATCGTTGTCGTTCACATTTTACTGAAAAACTAGTTGACAATCGAAGTTTCAACAAAACAGGGATTAACAAAAAAAAAACGGGAAGTTAGTGTTGCGTCAACATCAAACTTAAGAGGGCATTCAACTCCTAGTGATGTCATCAATCCGATAAAGGTGAAACGTGTTTAATAAAATGTATTGTTGATGGTAAATTTAGGAGCTTTGTTGCATCGTGGTCATGTAGCTTCCATGTACTTGGGTGTGTAAGGAATCTGTCTGATAACCTATGTCATTGTGATGGCTGTACTAATGTGTGTACTTTTAATTGGGGTTAGAAGTCGGGTAGGAGGCGGCTGTGGCCTCAGTTTAGGAACTATTCTGTCATTTGCCTGGAGTAGAAGTGGGAAACCACGGAGAACTATCTCTACGATGGCTGAGGTGGATATCAAACCCATCTCTTATCTGGTTTTCCTCATGAGACTTACTGCACCCCGTTCCAGCCCTCAGACCAGAATTGAATTCCTTGGCAGAGCCGGGAATCGAACCCGGACCTCCATGGTGACAGTCAATAATGCTAGTCACAACACCAGGAGGAGGACTGTTTAAAGAAAGGTTGTTGTTAATTGTCTTGGGGGGGGGGGGGGGCTTGGGACTTCGTAGTTATCAGCCCCGTGTACTTTCTAAAATTATTATTGTTATTAATATTATGATTAAGTTATTATTATTATTATTATTAGTATTATTATTATTAATGGCTTTAAGTCAAGATTGACCATGAAGCCAGCTACATACAACATGCTGAGCCCAAGGATGCAGGTTCGAAACCTGGCGCAGTCAGCTGGCATTTGAGGGTGCGCAAATGCGAGGGAGCCGTGTCAGTAGATTTACTGGCACGTTAAAGATCCCCTTCGGGGCAAAATTCTTGCACCCCGGCGTCTCTAAAAGCCAGTGTAGTTAAAAGGGACGTAAAACCAATAACATTATTTATTAACAACATACAACATGACACCTTACCGCGTGTACAGTAATTCGGTGTGTTCAATATGACCGATAATCTGTGTTTCTGTGGTGATTGTAGTTGTCTAATTTAACTGGAACTATTTGGGTTGGGAATGGGACAGGTGACCCGGGACTTGAAACAAGGTACCGTCCCGGTATTTTCCTGGAGGGAGTGAGAGAAAAACTGGGGGGGAATCACTCTCATGATAGCCGCTGTCAGTGCCGGGATTCGAACCTCCGATCACCGTACTTGCTGCAGCTCCCCATCATGGTCCTGGTGAACGATTTAACGCGCACGGCTACACCATGGGATTTAAAGAAAAGAAGGTTTGTTGATCATTTCATTACATTTAGAACTTCCAACAGGTGAGAGGAACTGTCCAAGACCTGGTGACATTCTTGCTAACTGAAGTCAGAAACTCTCCCTACCCAAACACCATTAAGAAATTAACAACTTATCTAGGTATTGTAAGTCGGGGTTTTGTGCAATTCAGGGGTTCACGTATTGATAAGTTTGAAAACCACAGTTTTACATGGTACATATACAGGGCGCCAGGAAATGTTCTCCGCAGTGCCTACAAGCGTCTGCGAGAGCTAGTATCAGTACTTACGTTGGCAGCACGACTGTCGCTTGTATTAAAACAAACAAACAAACAAACAAACAAGCAGTGAACTTTGTACTCACCACAACCATTCATAACGGATGCTGGAAGTGCTGATGACACACACGCTCGCTTATTGCAGTACACACTGACGATTTCGACAGCCTACAGCCCACGCGTGTGTGATTCACCCTGTCAAGGACTCCGTGCTGCCAACTAAACTGCTGGTGCTAGCTCTGGCAGAAGCCGGCAGTCACTGCGGAGAACATTTCCTGGCTCAATGTGTTCTACAATTTGTTGCGGTGAAGTACCATTGAGTAGAAAAGAAAGTGTCTGCAATGACTTCCCGTGTTAATAGACAATATGTATCTGTGTCCGCTTCGTTGGGTTCTAACATGCATTCTTGGCAGTCACCGTGGAGGCCCGGGTTCGATTCCCGGTTCTGCCAAGAATTAATTCTGGTCTGAGGGCTGGAACGAGGTACACTCAGTCTTGTGAGCCAAAATTGAAGAGAGTTGAGCTTGATTTCTACCTCAGCCATTCTGGAAGTGGTTTTCCGTGGTTTCCCCACTTCTACTCCAGGCAAGTGCTGGGATGGTACCTAACTTATGGCCAGGGCGCTTCCTACCCAAATCCTACCTCAATTACAAATACACACATTAGTACAGATATTACAGTGGCACAGATTATCAGACGAATTACTCACACACCCAAGTACACGGGGCTACATGACCACGATGTCGCAAAGCCACTCAAAGAATCAACAACAACTAAATGTATCTGAACAATCACGTCTGGGTATTTTCGTCGTAAATCCACACGTGTAGCTGTAAGTACGAGGTAAATACTGCTACAACAGGAAACATGGCAAGAGAACGTCTTTTACGTGCATATGCATTGATCTGCAAGAGAAAAATGGGACAG
The DNA here is from genome assembly GCA_946902985.2 of Meconema thalassinum. Classification (NCBI taxonomy): domain Eukaryota; kingdom Metazoa; phylum Arthropoda; class Insecta; order Orthoptera; family Tettigoniidae; genus Meconema; species Meconema thalassinum. The sequence continues at coordinate 1,195,209,111 of OX336389.2, forward strand.
AAGCACTGTGCAGATAGGTTTTCCTTTTGTCATGCGGTAGGTACTTATCTTTGATACGTGGCGAGTGTTTGTATACACTTACTACAGATAGCGACTGCCACAAACAATCCTCGTACAAGCAGCAAAGCAGCCAGACATAGATAGTTGAATGTCGGTGTCCCACAGTATTAAAAGCTAGAGAAGGTGTTCGATAATTCCAAATCAGTTTGTTTTGTAGCTGTTAAGTTGCTTGCTATCTGAATGTTGACTGGTGTGTGCCTCAACTAAAGATGAGCATGGGTACACCGTGAACTCGGTGTGCTGTCAAACTATCCAGGTGGAGATAGATTCATGAGTGTGTGCCTCATGTGGGAACTAGCGCTGCTACCGCTTCTGGCGGTGGATAACGAAACTGACGAGCTGTGGGCACACGTACTCTTGTAATATGAGCACTGCGCTCAGTTATACTTTTCTCTACGCTGTATATTTTACATTATTATTGAACAAAGCATTAGTTTCTCAAAAACGAGGCAGGTGAACCATTTTAGGTGGAACAGTGGCTGCGATATCGCGAAGAAGAAGGAATTGTGTGCTTCAGAGCTTCCTCTAAAAACAACAATAGAAGTGTAGTTCCTATATAGCGTAGAAAAAGGAAGATTTAATGGACGAGTTTCCAAGTGTACAGCCAGTGTTAAATGACTTCAATATACAAATACCACGAACAACACATTAGCAAAATCTTCGATAAATTCTGTTCAACTTGGTATAACAACTTATATTCGTTCCACTGATCCATGCCTCTGTAGTAAATTGATGCTAACGAGGATCAAGGGATTGTTTTTAACAGTGTATTTTGAGATTGACTATGGCCTTTTTTAAATCAATATATTAGTTCAGTTAGCATTTCAACAGTGTTAGTTAGCTCTTTGTGAAGCTTTATTCTGTTCTAATGATATAATATACAATGCGGTGTTCTCTTTTACATTGGAAGAATGCTCTTGGAACTTTTTATTACATTTGCTTCATTAAATATGTTATTGCTTCATTGTTCACGGTCAGATTATTGTGCACAATGATCGACAAGTTGTATCCCATGCACACCTGCAAAGTTCAACGGGTGTAGCCTATGTCAGACATGTTTAATTAAAATAGGCTACGCAAATGATATCATACTAACACAAAACGACGTTTGCAAATTATGGAACAAGCAGACAAATATAATGATTTTGCAGAATGATTTCATCTTGCTTTTCCTTTTCGTGAAAAGTTATGCTTTTTGACCCAAGCACCTTATACTGCCTTTTCATATCTCAGAATACCGGGTGAGTTAGCCGTGGTGGTTACGGCATGACTAATAGCAGTCGCTCACATCCGGGAGGCGAGGAGGTTCGAATCCCCCCGCCGGCAACCTTGAAGATGGTCTTCTGTGGTTTCCCATCTTCCTTCCAGGCAAATGCCCGGGTTGGTCCCTCACTATAGGCCACAGCCGCTACCTTCCAACTCCTCGCCCTTCCCTTCCAACTTTCCTTCCCAACGGTACTTGTAGCTCACCCATTGGGTGTCCGTCTCGAAGCAGCTACAAAACTGGCGAGCCGAACATGTCCTCGGACACTCCCGGCACTAAAAGCCATACGCTAAAAAAAAAAAAAAAAAAAAATCTCAGAATTATGATATTATCCGCCCAAAGGCCCAATGACTTTGGCCTCCTATTAACATAAGCCCTAGTGAAAATCAACAATAAACACAGAACACTGAGAGTTGGAGGGATGATTGTTGTTTTAAGGAGCGGAGCATCGAGTTCAACAACACTGGCTCCTAAACCAGCACCATAATGCTCAAATCTATCAACTGTGTAGTATAATTGTGCGCCTCGTGGTATAGGGGTTGATATTCTTGGCTTCCATCACAGAGAATCGGGTTTAATCCCAGGCTCTGCTAAATATAAGTAAGAATTAATTCTAGTTTGAGGTACTGGAACGGTATCATTGAAACTTTGAAGATTGCACCGGGCCAGTGGTCAACAGGAGTTCACAATTCTCATTAATTCATTCATTTATATATAGTCTATTTGCAATAGGGGTAGACTCACACACAATCTCAACTTAGTATAAAACAAAGTCTCCGATTCTTAGATGTTACGGGTAATCTCGAGAACCACTGGATGGATTTTGATGCGGTTTTCACCATTCTGTAAAGGATATCTTGAGAAAGGTGTTTGTAGAAAATAATTTATTTATGACCAAAGGAAGCCAAGCATTAGAGATTTCAGTGAGAAAGTCGAAAAGAACCTGGCGTATGTGTGATTTTTAAGCTTACGCTGGGCAACCCGTTAAAATATCTATATACTATGACTGTAAGATTGTTCAGCATGAAACGTTCTACAGAAAAGTCCGCAGCAGCATATCTCAATCTTCATACATCGCCTACTATAAATGGTTTTACGTTTTCATTTCTTCCAACAATCTCCATTCAATTACAAGCGTCAATACAGTTTACGAGCTAGCTGACTGGCGAGCGGGCCTATCACCCCAGACGCTGTCGAGTCGTGTGAGTCAAGACTTCAGAGAAGAGTGGATGTGTTTGGAGTTTCCCTGGAAGTGCAACTCTGCTTTTCTCTACTTCGCCTGTGAACTTTCCGTTTCGCAGAATACACAGTCAACTTTATATTGGACGGAAGGGGGATTTGTGATTCATGCACCTCGCGATTCTTAAATTACGTCTGGCAAGAATTCGTTCCACATGTTATCTCCATGATAATATAATTAATAGTCGAGTCAGTGATTTTAACCCATCATGCCGAGACGGAAAAAGGATATAGGTCGTTGTTCATTGAAATCGAAAAACACACTTATCACGTAACAATGGAACTGAGCAACAAATAATTTCTCGATTGTCACAAGAGAGGAAAAGAAAGAGTTCACAAAGACAAAGGGAGTCATCCTCAAAGTTCCAATGACACAGGCAAGAAATGTTCATGGTTTGTGGTCCGATAAAGAGAATTCTGCTATGAATTATGATTCCTACATGAATTACAGTATATAAATGACACGTCACTTTCCGGGCGAAGCCGGGGTGGGTTGCTAGTTTAACAATATAGTAATAATGGAATGGAAACGAATTAAGCAACATAATATACGGTACTGTACTTATACACAATGGCCTAAGAAACACATCGGCACACCAAAAAGTTACTGGACAACTAAAACCAGACAGTAAGTTGAAATGCTCTTTAAGGCTCTAGAAATAACTTTTAGATACTGTAAGGAAGCTTGTAGTTTAACGTGACTGTTAATCTCGCAATCATAAGCCACGGGACCTCCATTTTACGTGGAATCCGAACCACAGGACATGGCATTTCACATCGAAAATAGATACTGTAAGAATTACACATAAGTATCTGCACTCAAATTCAAACTTTTGATAATGGACACTGACCCTGAGTATTTATATTTATGTACTTATTAATGGAATTTGTTCTTATTATCGTACAATTTCGTTAAACAAATTTGCATGATACCACTGAATTACATTTTTATATCCACATACGTTTCCCGGATATTCCTTTATATGCAAAGTATGCAATTGTTAAATATGTCCCTTGCGTCAAACAAATCGAGGCGGCTCAATCATAGTGTCTGTCCACTATTTATGTGTTATTAGTGTGAAATCAAACTTAAGTATTGATTTTTAATTCATATTATCAATACTTATTAAAAAACAATTAAATATAATTTTAACTGTACATCCCCCATTAATTACATGTGTAATGTATAATTACAAAAGTAATAATACTATACTAAAACTAATAAGTTGTTGCTGTTGATTCTTTTTGGGGTTTGCGACATCGTGGTCATATATCCCAGTGTACTTGGGTGTGTGTGTGTGTGTAGAATTTGTCTGATAACCTGTGTCACCGTGATGTCTGTACTAGTGTGTGTACTTGTAATCGAGATAGGATTTGGGTTGGAAGCGGCCGTGACCTTAACTTAGGTACCATCCCGGCATTTACCTGGAATAGGAGTGGGAAACCACGGAAAAACACTTCCTTGTTGGCTGAGGTAGGAATCGAACCCGCCTCGTCTCAGTTTTTCCTCATTCCAGACCTCAAACAAGAATTAAAACTAATAACTAAGTTATTTGCCTACATATATAAAAATTCAATATGACGACCATCCGAAATATTTAGACGGTTCTCAATATCTACTTATCTATGACAGGAATCAAACTGAAATTTTGTATGTTGATAAATTCACCCATGGGATTTTCAATAACCCAGTGAGTACAGATCCAACATGACAGCGACGCGAAAATTATATATTTAAATGGACGTTTCACGCGATTTAACAATCCGAGCGCAGTGAAACGTGATGCGGTAAATGCTTATACAAATTTTAATCCACTGACATCTAACTTATTTCAATTGTTTTTATAACCGCAAGATGGCGGCTGTGCGAAATTTTAAAATGTCGTATTTAATTCTTGTGCCCTAATCATGCGATTAAAGTTTGAATAATACACCTACGCAATAATATTCATGTAATAGGACATAACTCTAGGGTCTTAAGGCATCTTGAGGGAAATCAATCAGTTCCATTTTTATTTTTTACCTTATGAATAAAACTCTGTTAAGCAAGTGCGTTTATCTGGAACAAGGGGACTGCTGAGCTTCTAACTGATAGGGAGTGGGTTCGATCCCCACCCATGTAGTGGATATTAGAAACAAAATTACTAATTTCAGAAACGCAAATTGCCCTGGGGTTCACTCAGCCTACAACCAGGATAATTCCTGGGAGCAAAGGCGGTCAGGCATGAGGCTCACAATTCCATCCTATCTTGTGTCGATGTCACGATGGGTGGAAGCCTCTACCTTCCACTGCTCCATGGGCTGCCATCCCCTGAGAGTATAGAATAAAAAAGGTTTCAACACTATTTCTCCAAAATCGATACTCAAGAAGAATATTTGAGCACACATTTTGGAATTGTGTTGTCCTGTAGATATGCATATTTGACCGATCCGCAAATCATGACGTAGGCCTATTTGAAAAACATGTTTTATTGTCGAAGCATATTGTCTAAATTCTACGCCATAATTAAACTTTCAAAATGTGTTTTAATACTGCTTAATCATTAATTTTCCGATTATTCTTCAATTTAAAGTAGGCTATTCTTATTTTGATGATATGTGGTTTGGTTGAATACATATTGTTCACGTATTTGGAAATACATATTCACAACTACAGTACTTACAGTATGTTCCATTTTGACTGCCTATCCATTATTATCCCCATTTCTGCCGGGTAGGTGATGTGGCGATTGATACCCTTTCTGACAGAACTATCATAAGCGGAGTTAAGATAAATTAAAAGAATGAAAATGACCGAAAGAGTTGTAAGGAAGTGGCCATGGCGTTTTAGAGAATACCGTCCTGAGATTCCCATGTACTGTATTTGAAAGTGAGAAACCACTGAAAACATTATCAAGGAGAGCCCACAGTGTGCGAAGTTATTCCTCCCGTTACTAGTTTCATATTATGTATCATCAATATTTATTTATTCAGTTTCTATCAAGCACCGAATACAGTAGCCTATGTATTGTTTTATTGCAACAAGGAATTATTATTATTATTATTATTATTATTATTATTATTATTATTACTACTAAAGGGAAGCTTGTAGTTTTACGTGACTGTTAATCTTGCGATCATGAGACACGGGACCTTCTCTTTCGTAGAATCTGAACCACAGGGCATGCCATTTCGTTCCAAAATTCTCGCATGCATTGACCGGGGAATGAACCCTGTTCACCTTTATGAGAAGCAAACAGCTTGACCGCTGCGCCGCCACGCCCCTATTATTAATATTACAGGGGATGTCTCACAAGTAATGTCGTTTTTTAAGAAAATTTTATTTGGAAAGTTTTCTGGCAAGAAATTAAACTATTCGTCAAAGTAGATGCCATCATATTCTATGGTCTTTATCCACCTTTCAGCGAGGCTCATTATCCCGCGACGGTATCAGTCTCTGGGTTTTGATGCGAAGAATTCGGTGCGACCTACTTCCACAGCTCCAAAGTTTTCGAAATTTCTTCCACGCAAGAAATTGGCCATGGATCGAAAAAGATGCTAATTCAATGGCGCAAGATCAGGACTATATGCTGGATTTAGTAGCAGTTCGACTCCTCCCAATTACTGAATTTTACCATGGTGTTTCGTGCAATGTGAGGTCTCGCATTGTCCTGCTGCAAGATAACTCTATTTCGGTTAAATAATGCTGGGTATCTCCGTTTCAAAATTTCATGACCTCGTTCCAGTTGTTGAGAATAAAGATCCGCATTGACTGCAGGCCCGTTTGGAATAAACTCCCAGTGAATCACACCTTCATAATTCCACCAGACACACAACATCACTTTGGGACAGAACCGATCCTTTTTAACGATGACTTTGGCAGGTTGTCGGTTACTGAGCCACTGTTTCAAGGCGTCAGTGTTGCGGTAATAGACCCATTTTTCATCACATGTGACCATTCTCCTGATAAATCTATCATCCATGGGGTTACCGATAAGCTGACGAGAGATATCCACTCTAAACTGAGCCCGTTCTGGGATCAATGCATGAGGTACAGATCTGCAGTTTCTGTTTGATTTTCCAAGTTTCATAATCCGGCATGTTTGGTATCTTTTGATGCACCTAGTTCTTCTGACAGCCTACGAATAATTCTTTGCGGATTTTCTTCCAAAACTCTGCGTGTATTCCCAATATCCCATAGTTTAAGTCTTCCAGAACGCAGTAACGCAGTAAATCTGTAGTTGAAACGTTGGAACAAGCGTTTTGCCACACGATAATTAACGACACATTCTCCTTCCACTTCACATATTCTTCGAGCTGCGGCAGCAGCTTTGTAATCTTGTTTCCAGTAGTGCTTTAGAAGGACTCTTACCTCCAACTTTGTAAGTTCAATTTATGATTGCGTATGAACAACTGACGACTGATACATTCCTGCAATATTTGCTATTCTAGTCATAGCCTCCTTTAAATAGCATCGACGAGCCAATATAAAACACCAAACTTAAAAACGACGTTACTTATGATATTTCCTAATATTATTGTTATTATTATTATTATTATTACAGTATTATTATTATATAAATGGGGGCGTGATGGAACAGTGGTTAAGCTGCTCACCTCATGATTTTGGTTCGAATCCTGGTTAATGTATGCGAGATATTTAGAGTGAAATCTCACGTCATGTGGATTTCACGTAAAAATGGATGTCCCGTGTGTTATTATAGCGAGATTTCGGTCACATAAAACTGGAAACGTCACTATTATTATTATTATTATTATTATTATTATTATTACCAGTATTATTATTATTACTCCTGGTGATTAAATAAGAGCAGGTTTTAACTTCTGAGGATGTGTACCGGGGAGTTAATTTGCGGTAGGGTGATCAGTTCCATTTCATTCCCCACAACCGTCCGTCTATCCACGTTCTATCCACGCCCAGGCTCTCTTCGGAGATCTCACGGGATCCGGTGTTTCAAAGCGTTATTTATAGGCCGTTGGCCATATCTGCGGATACGTCAACAAGTATGTTTGAATACCTTCAGCATAGAATATTACAATATCTCGGAAAAGGATGACCTCTCTTAATACCAACTATTTCTTGAGCAATCACTACACAAACAATATTCTGGAAAGGTTTGTAAGACGTTATTGGAGGTCGCAATTTCCTTCCAGAAAGAATTCTACATCAAATCTGAATTAAACATTTACCATGCTTTATGCTGTCTCCGATTGATATAGAGTCGTAGTATCTCATTCACAAATTAGAGGCGTTAGGGGTTTGATTCAATAATCACAGGAACAAATTGTTGACAGCAGTAGAAGGAGTGGCATTGTAGAGAGGTCAAGATGTAGGTGTTACGAGGCATGTGCAGGAAGGTGTAGCAAGGATAGTAATCATAGGCAAGGCTAACATAATACATACCGTATCCACAAAGCAATCATTAATGCCTTCCTGCCCAGGGCACAAACAGGTTTCATTCCTAGTTGCAGCAACGTGGTTTCAAAATTAGACAAATCAGATAGGGCAAGATAATGGAAAGAGTAGCGGCTTTAGAATTTTGAATTTGCGAAGAGATAATGCCCTGATGTAGCCTGAACTCATACGATAGCGCAGTTTCACTATTTTGAGCTTCGAACACGCTCTCACCGGAAGAAATCAATAACCTCACTGTTTTCACGTCTACAGGCTGATTCAGAATGAATACGACAAACTCTTGGATATTGCAGATCATTGCAAGTGAATGAAAACTGTACAATCCTGGTAAATACAGCAGCCATGTTGGTTTTGTGCTCACCAGGATATCGAAAGTCAGGTAAACTTACATTAATAGTCTTTATCAGTAGGCCTATACACATTTCAGATTGCTGAAATAGTTTCGGAAATATTGCATGGCCGCCATGTTGGAGTATTTTATATGTAGACCATAGAGTCGTGCACCAGCAGATGGAGATTATTATGGTATACAAACTTTCACTTCGAATGTTTGATTAGGATGCAAGAAATAAAAGGAAGTTCTTGAAATATTGAACATTCACCATCTTGAATTTTAAAATACAATTGAATTCAAAAAGACTCAATTATACTTATCCTAGTACACATATTTACCATGCCGAATTTCACTGCGCTCCGATGATTAAATCGCGAGGAATGTCTATTTAAATATTTGAAATTTGAGTGACCTCCTTGTTGGTTTTGTGATTAGCCGGTTTCTGAATGTCACATAGCTGAACATACTAATAAATAATAATAATAATAATGTTATTGGTTTTACGTCCCTTTTAACTACTCTGTCTTTTAGAGACGCCAGGGTGCCGGAATTTTGCCCCGAAGGGGATCTTTAACGTGCCAGTAAATCTACTGACACGGTTCCCTCGCATTTGCGCACCCTCAAATGCCAGCTGACTGCACCAGGATACGAACCTGCAACCTTGGGACCAGCAAGCGAGAACGTTACCCCTGAGCCACGCAGCCAGCCAGCTGAACATACTATAGTAGCCTCTATTATAACACAAAATTTCAGCTTGGTTGCAGTAATAGTTTCGGAGATATTGAATGCCACTGAGATATTTCGTGCGACCGCCATGTTGGATGTATGACACTTCGCAAAATTTGAAAGGCATGGTCGATGTTGGACGTGATAGAAATAAGACCATACGAGGTTTGATTGAAATCGCTCAAGCCGTTTAGATTTAAGTAGGGGGACACAAACATACACACACACACGGACAAATGGTGATCTCATAAGCAACTATATGAACAAATGTAACGGAAAGTAACTATCACGTAGTAACTCGTCGCACAAAGTAATGATAACTTTAACTTCTTTACTTGTATTACTTCCATTAGGGGGAGTTATATTTCGTTAACAGTCGCCGAGGAGGCCCGGGTTCAAATCCCGGCTCTTCCAAGAAATTTAAATCTGGTTTGAGGGCTGGAACGAGGTACCCTCAGTCTCGTGAGGAAAAACTAAGAAGAGGCGGGGTTCAATCCCTACCTCAGCCAACTTCGAAGTGGTTTTCCATGGTTTCCCACTTCTACTCCAGGCAAATGCCAGGATGGTTCGTAATTTAAGTACCCGGCACCTTCTTCCAAATCCTTACCAGAATTACTAATGCACACTCAAATACAGCAATCACAATAACACAGGTTATCAAATATATTTCCACATGCACCCACGGACGGGGCTGAATGTCCGTAATGCCCAAGCCCATAGAACGACTTGCGGCTGTCAGTAAGATGACATCGTTGAAGGTGTGAAAGGAAGTTGAACGAGATCAGTTTATGTGTTGGAAGACAGGTTAGTGTTGCAGACGTTGCTAAGGCTGTGTGCTGTGTGCGGTGGGGGCGGTTGGCGCGCATTCCAGACCGGTCACTGCCAGCGATGTTGCAATGTAGCGCTCTGCCAATATTAGACTCACTTGCGACCTCACCGGCTCCATTCACCTGCTCGCCACTCACCCTGCAGTGTCAGCCACTTCAACAGGTGGTGGTACCGGTACGTATTGACAGGACGCTCCCAAAAGGTCCTAGATCGATTCTCGGGTCTACTAATCCCTTGCCACCAAACGGCCGCTGCCCGGCCATTCGGCCTAAAGACTGCGGGGTGACAGGCGGTCAGCGAGTCGTGTAACCTCGGCCGTTAATCTTGGTACCCGTGATTGGGGCACTGCCTCACTGTCAGACAGCTATTCAATTATCCTCACGAGGCTGAGTGCACCTCGCGCCAGTTTCTAAAATCCCTGATGGAGCCAAGAAAGAGGCACACTACATACACCACGGGACTGGCGTCTCGGCTATACCAATAAATTTAAATTTAAATTGAGTCGATTAGTTCACTATGGCATAACACTCCCCAATTCTGATCCGAGGTTTGGAACCGGGTACAGTCAGCCTTGAAAGGCAGAACTGACTGTAGATGCGCTTGACTCTCCACCTCCGCCTTCCTAAGACCCCCTCGAGGTGTGGTGGTTAGTATTATTGGTTGTCACCCCAGATGTCTTGAGTTCGATTTCCGGCTCTGCCAAAATATTTTATTCTGGTCTGAGGGATGGAACGGACAACAGTCAGCCTTGACCGGCAAAACTGGCTGCAGGTAAGTTTTGACTCTCCATCTCAGCCGTCCTCTCACCACATCCTGGTGTAGCAACTATATAGTATTCTTGGCTGTCACCCCGGAGGTCCGGGTTCGATTCTCGGCTCGGCCAAGAAATTTAATTCTGGACTAAAGGCTGAAACCGAGTAGCCTACATCAGCCCCATGAGGCTAAACTTAGAAGAGGTGGCTTCGATTCCAACCTCAGCCATCCTGGAAGTAACTTTCCATGGTTCCCCACTTCTACTCCAGGCGAATGCCAGGATGGTTGATAACTCCTGCCCAATCCTAACCTCAGTTATAAATACACTAGTGCAAACCAGTAGTGTCATGAGCTACCTGCTAACATTTCTAACGGACGTACCAAAAAGGTAAACAACCGTATACTATTTATGTTTCAAATCTTGGCTTCATAATGCTCGATGGACCTCCTTCATTCCAGTCCACCTCGGGTGCAGTTGCTCCAGTGACACCCCTCTCATGACGCCACTACTTATGGCACCACAATAATACAGCTTAACAGACATATTCTTTCTTTCTTTCTATACACCTATGCACTTGTGGCTGACGAACATAATGTCCAATCCTCTACACAGGCTTGCAGTGCGTTCGTGCCCTGTGGGCATCTGTAAGAGTTAACTTAGCGGTGTAAGCCCTCTCAAAAATGCCAACATGGTTGCTGTTTGTTGTTGTTGATTCTTTAGGGGCTTTGTGATACCGTAAGCATGTAATCCCGTGTACTTGGATGTGTGTAGAATTTGTCTGATAACCTGCGCCATTTTGATGTCTGTACGTGTGTGTGTGCATTTGCAACTGAGGCATGATTGGGGTAGGAAACAGCTGTGGCCTTAAGACAGGTACTGTACCCTTATTTCCAAGAGATGTATCAGCCAATATCCGAAGATGGAGATGGATCGCAGCAACTTGTAGTACCCGGCTAGAAATAATCACAAATAGCTGCTGGCAAATACACACAGGGTAAGAATCAGCTATCTATAGAAATGCTATAGTTCTAATATACTGGGTTCGGTCAACTAACTACTCTGGAGAGTGAGAAACTTTCGAATCTCGGGCGTAACGGAATTAGGTTGTGGGTTGTGACAACTAGGTACTCTACTACTAGAGCATTCTTAACTTAACCAATACTGTTACGAAAGATAATGCAAGTGGTTTATAAAAAATATTACAAGCAGTCGCAAATACGTGACTGTCTGATTTATTCAAGAAGATAAACAATTAACAGTTTAAGTAAAATCAAAATAAACGCAAAATTTAACACTAAAACCTCTTAGTCGCTGCTAGCTAAATAACGTATACTTCGTACATAAACTCAATTCTGGCAACTATCTGCTGTGCCCTAGGTTTCAAGAGTAAAATCAAAATAAAACTGTTGAAATTACCTAGAATCGCCAGAAAATACTATATTCAGCGATAGCCTGTCGCTATTGCATTCGCTAATCATTACTCTATACATAACTCCTGGTGCCTACACTAATCCTCATCTAAATAAAATCACGTTGACTATACCCTACGAACTATCTCTAATATTTACACAGTTTTACTCGGTTTCTTCCTTCTCAATATAAATACAAAATGTCCACTAACTTGTATCAATTTCGGTAATAATTTTCAATAAATAAAAATCATACTTCTTCCAAGTCTTTCAAAATATAGATGGTAATAATAACAATCATCGACGTTTTCGTCATACATAACCAGTATTAGCTTTTCTGTTTTACATAGAACCATCTGATCTAATTGTGACTTTCATTTTACTCTCGAACAGCTGTTAACTTATATTCTGCCTCGTTCCAAATATCTACCATAAAACATCGCTCAAGAATATCCAACTAACTTCACTCAGAACAAAAACTTCTTCGAAACACCTCGTATTCCACTCTAGTATGCATTCTTTTCCACATATACAGTATATCATCGCAGAATAATCTCATAACAACAAACTTCCATTCTCTAAACAACTCATAACTCACTGTTACTTCGCTTAATTATGCATATATTTTCATCCAATACCTGGGAATACTTCCTATCTCTCCTTACAATATATCTCGTCGTAGCTTTCATATATCAACAATAATCATGCTTCCATTAACTCCATCTTTACCTTAATTTCTTTCTCTGCTTATTTATTGGACAATATCTAACACAAGATATTACAATATAACACTTCGTAATACCAGCTGATCTACTAACAAAACTACTTTATACGGTCACTTTTCATAACTTCACAAAAAATATCTGGTAAATCAATAATGTTTCATAAAATCAATAGCTCTATTATCTCACTCACTCTTTACTGCCAATCAACAATTATAATGTCTCCACGACATAACTTCCTTCTATATTTATCAATACATTGCCATGACATTTTGAATGCTTGTGGAAACTTCTCTGACGTGTCAAAATATTTTTCCACTATTCATAAACTTTCGAATCTCGGGCGTAACGGAATTAGGTTGTGGGTTGTGACAACTAGGTACTCTACTACTATAGCATTCTTAACTAACTTCACATTTTACACATTAATTACATTTCCACAAGAAATGTTCTTCGTCTGACTTGTCATTCTGTTGACTATAGATTTGCATGTCCTATCATCGATCAGAATAATGATTGTCATCCTACCTTTCATTCAAATATTAATATGAATGAAAACACCGAATAAAATAAGCCGAATAAGAATCTCCGTAGCAAAAATCTCTAATACTAACTTAAAAATCCGAAATACCTGAAAACATCAATAACTCGGTCTGAAACCTCATGTTCTAAATACCTCGTCACTCAACGAATAAAGTATCCTACAATCCTAACTTTCTAAATCGAAAAGAAACACAACAACTGCTTAAAATATTCCAATATTACTTAAAAACTTTTAAGTAGAAAATAATGACGAAAATGGTCAAACAGATTTTATCACAGATCTTCATCTCCCAAAATGGGCTACTGAAGAGAATTCTTTATTATTTAATGTATCGCATGGATGTTAAGTTGAAGATCCGGAACTGGGTTCCATACCCAAGTTCGTCCGTCTCCTACTTCCCTGGTTTCTAGTTCAATACTAGCATTCGCCTTACAGCTCCAAGTTGTTACGCGTATCTCGACCAAGATGGTACGCCAAACAGGACCAAGATCTTTCGCCTGACTGGACCAAGATGTTACGCCAATCCGAACTGCATCTCTCCGTCTTCGACCTTCCTCCTCGTTCGACTCCGGACTCTGGTACTTCATCTTGTTCTTCTTCTCGTTCCGACTTCTTCTTCATCTCTTCGGTTCTTCATGTCTTCTGCGTAGAATTCTATCATAATCTTCTTCTTCTTAGTGTCCATTTAGTTTAAGAATTTTAGTAATATCGAGCAATACATTCTTCTTCTCGTTCCCTGACGTTTTATATCAGGGGGCGTGGTGGCTCAGCGGTCTAGCTGTATGCTTCTCACCTAGGCGGTCCGGGTTCGATTCCCGGTCAATGCATGTGAGATTTTCGAAGTGAAATGCCATGTCCTGTGGTTCGGATTCCACGTAAAAAGGAGGTCCCGTGGCTTATGATCTCAAGATTAACGGTCACGTTAAACTACAAGCTTCCTTCCTTCCTTCCTTCCTGTTTTATATCACTGCTGATATTCTAAGTCACTCCTCATTGTAGGCTATTTTTCCCGCTGCATATTTAGTACTGCATCATAAAAACTTCCATAATACTCGAAAATGTCCCTCTCAATCTCAGTTGTTTCATCGTATTGGTATCAATTTCGAAGAAATGTTCATAATAATAATATTCACTGAATTGTTCACATTTCCAATAATACTAGAAACTTTTACTGTAGTGATGAACAACTTCTGCGCAGTTAAAAGTATTTTTAATGATTATGTAGAATGTTGTTTCGAAAGAAATAGAGGTTTTCTTATCGAAATTTTACATAGGCTATCATTCGATGAGAATATTTATTTCTACTGCTTTCAAATTGTTCCTCAACAATGTCTATCTTCACTTCACTTCACTTCATAAAATAAGAGCCTACTTCTCGTACTTTTGATAACTACTTCTTTACATGCTTTCAGTTATAATTCACCAATTTCACGTATACTCACATGCTTGATAACACCAGCAAATGCATTGCTATGATATGTTGCATCACTTTACCAATATATTTGCGTTGTACAAAAGCGCCCACTTAGAGACCGTGATTCGACACGTCTGTACTCCGACACGTCTCCGGATCAAGAAGCCACGAGTCCCTCGCTCGTTTCCCCTTCTCTACTAAAATTTTCAGAGTCATCATAACAAATACGCGCGTGTCTTCGGCGGGATTCTCTATTATCTACTTTCTGCCTTTATGCGACTTGTTTCTCAAAACCTTAATATCTTATAAATCCTTAAATATTATACAGTACTACATATTCTTGGTTCATAAAATACCTTAAAAATGACTCGCAATAAGGTAATGAGAAGCTTTGATAATTACATCCAATCTAATTTTCTCATTGGCTATCGGCTATCACGTGGTAATTGTTCGCGCACTTTCGGCTCGTGTCAAGATTACTTGTCGCGTGGCAACAATCTCACCCCTCCTCTCTTTTTATAGCCACTGCGGGTTGGTTACTTACTACTCCTGCCAGTCGTCTACCTGCGGTGTCAAGTCGAGCTATACATCAATCAAAACTGGTTTACGCTTCCTCTTGTATATCTTCCTGTGGTAATTCTTTGATTGGCTCGGCGTTTTAAAAAGACACCGGCCCCTTCGTTGCTTCATACTAGACTCTGCTCGTATGCCCTTTCCAGCTCCAATAAATTTACAAAACGTTGGCTTTCTTCGTGGGCTATAATACTGTATATTAACTCAAACCACAAATTCGAGTACATTACTATCCCAGCATTTGCCTGGAGTGGAAGTGGGGAAACCACGGAAAACCACCTCCAGGATGACTGAGGTAAGAATCGAACCTGCCTCTTCTCAGTTTTGTCCTACGAATCTGAGTGTACCCCGTTCTAGCCCTTAAACCAGAATTATATTTCTTGGCAGAGCCTGACATCAAATCGGGCTTCCGCGGTGACAGCCAAGAAATTAGCTGCTACGAAGCGGATTGCGAACAGAGCAAGCCACGAGTAGAGGGTTAGCACAGCTGATGTTCCCTTTAACATGTTCCTGTTACGTTTAAAGAGTCGTGGACACTTACTGTATGCCCTTCCGTCTGACACCCCCGCCACCCATCGTCAGATAGGACGAGAACATTCAGTCGATGTCATGTATAAGTTGTAGAGGTCAAAGGAAGTACCACTGCAACTTTGGCGAGTCTTACGACTTTGATTTGATTATTTACAGCTCGATGAAGACAAAAGTGATTCATTTTAGGTGCCTTGTGATAACGTGGTCATGTAACCCCGCGTATATGGGTGCGTGTGGAACCTGCCTGTTAACCTGTATCATTCCGATCGCTGTAGTAGTGTGTGCATTTATAATTAAGGTAAGGATTGGGAAGGAGACGACCGTGGTCTTAATTTAGGAATCATTCTGGCATTTGCCCGGAGTAGAAGTGGGAAACCACGGAAAACCACTTCTAGGATGGCTGAGATGGGAATCGACCTGAATTAAGTTTCTTGGAAGAGCCAGGAATCGACCCCGGAGCTCAGGGGTGAGAACCAAGGTTATCGTGGTGGAAGCCATAGATCAGTATTGCCTTAGTGATCTAGATTTAGTGCTTTTCAGTCGGTCAACAAGAGTGTACCCATATGTAATGGGTGATTCCCTAAAACAGAAAAAGAACGTTTTACATTACGTTTCCAATCTTGACTTCATAATCCACCATGTCTTTCATTCCAACCCACCTAACTTAGCGTAGTTTTTATATTTTATCAGTTTTAGGGAAAGACGCAATACAATTAGGTATACTATGTGAGCTACCTGAATAGGATTGACATTTGGGCGGAAATTCCACGTCAGTCATCACCCCTCTGCCTCTTGACCAATCCATGTTCGCATAGTTGATGTCATAATACTCCGCTTTGCAATATTACAGCCCACGTGTTTCAGTGCCTGGTCAACTGTATCTCTGGCTTGTACAGTTTGGCAACCTCGTTCTCAGACCGCATGGCGAGGCGAGAACTGTCAATCCCATTCTGGCAGCTCACAGAGTATAGAATCATGTTGACCGACTGAAAAGCATTAAATCTACCACAATAGTAAAGGCCTTCACTTTCTAATACAACAACCACCTTTTGATCAATACTGTATCTCAAAATTCTATTGCGTAATTATAATTTTGAATATGTTGTTTTCATCACGAACAAATCGTACTTGCCGAAGTGCTCCTGTTGTTGCGAATCCAACCTGAATGAGCGTTATGTCAGATGAAGAAGCTAACAACGTGCTCTAGAGTCTAGATCAGTGTTTGTCAGGTGTGCCAACACCTGAGCCAGCTCGTGCCTGTGCGTGCAATGTTGCCAACCACTGACTGAGTGAGAGGGCTGCCAGAGGCCTGGAGGGGAAATGTCCAAAAGAAAGTTATGCGTACTTTGAACGTAGTAGCACATTCTGATATTGTACGACGCAACGGTTGATTAGGGACTATCGTATTTACAGGCTCCACTGTTTAATTGATGATAGTGTAACCGTTTGCCTGTGATGTAGACTTGTATATAAAAGTAAAATTCAAAAAAAAATATCAGTCAGATGCTTGGGGTCATATACCGGGTTTTCGAATTAGAATTACGATGGCACAGGTTCAAGTCTACATTTGGGTTCTTAGAAATACTAATGATGGACACATACACTTGGCTGGATTTATGAATATATAATAGTACATTATGCAACAAGCCTATAATGGCAATAATTAAGACACGAGTATGTTTACAAAAGGAGCGAAGTGAGTTTTATAATTTCCATACGAGTGTCTTCATTACCATTATAGGCGAGTTGCATATGACTGTTTATGTTCGACGACAATTATAACTATTTTATGTTCGAACATAAATATTCATAAATATCTGTCGAGATTTCGCCAGTTTTATGTACTGAGCAAAGCACATGGGACGCAGGGAATACCTTGTATTTGACCATGGCCTCCTAGCCACGCAGTGAAATTTAAAATAGAGGGCAGTGGAAGTGAGCGCAGGTACGATGCTATCCTTACCTAATTGGTCACACAATTGTTTCTTGAGCTCTGATTGGTGGGAGAAACTGTTTCATAATGAAAAATAGTGTTATAATGACCCTCATTATGATACAGATTTCAGACATATACTGTATTATTTTGGAAGCCTCCGTGGCTTAGGCGGCAGCACGCCGGCCTCTCACCGCTGAGTCCGTGGTTCAAATCCCGGTCACTCCATGTGAGATCTGTGCTGGACAGAACGGAGGCAGACAGGTTTTTCTCCGGGTACTCCGGTTTTCCCTGTCAAAATTTCATTCCAGCAACACTCTCCACTATCATTTCATTTCATCTGTCATTCATTTAATCATTGCCCCAGAGGAGTACGTCAGGCCTCGGCAGCCGGCACAGTTCATATCCTCGCCGCTAGATGGGGGCTTCATTCATTCCATTCCTGACTCGGTCGGAGACTGGAAGCAGACTGTGGATTTTCATTTTTTCACTGTATTATTTACAGTTCGACATCGTCGAACATAAAATAATTTAATTAACTAAATATTACACAACTCAAGATTCAAATGACACGACTGGTAAAACCTTCTTCCATAACATAAACCTTAATGGCTGAAACAATATCATTACATTAACTGCTCTCTTTTAACAAGTATATAGTAGATTATGCAACGAGCCTATAATGGCTATAATTAAGACACGAGTATCTTTATAAAACGAGCGTATGCGAGTTTTATAATTTCCATACGAGTGTCTTAATTACCATTATAGGCGAGTTGCATACGACTGTTTATGTTCGACGATAATTATAACTTTATTACATGTTTTAACATAAATATTCATAAATATCTGTTTAGATTGTCACTAGAATTTTGTGATCGGGTGCTGCGCTGAGTATAGGATATCTCTGATTTCCAAGCTCTTTGACCGACCGACGCATGCGCTCTGTGTGCTTCAATGCCATATGTGCAGATTGAACACCAGTATTCAGTAAAGATGTCACCGAATGCGTTTGAAAACAATGCGCTGTGTAGAAATTGGATTTGGAGATATTAAGGTACAGTGCAATTTCTTGTCTCATATTCACCAGTTTATTTACGCGAACATATGGACGGTGCACTTTCGGTAATTTATACAGACATGTTGGATTTTGAGCGCATGCGCGAAGGTATCCTTATCTAATTGGTCAAACAACTGTTTCTTGAGCTGTGATTGGTGGGAGAAACTGTTTCATAATGAAATATAGTGTTATAATGACCATCATTATGATACAGTTTTCAGATATATAATAGTCAGGGTCGAACATAAACTCATATAGCCTACAGTAGAACTTTAATAAACAGGTAGTTGCCTTGGGCTCGACCTTATCTCGCTTGCGCCCTGTTGTGAACATATTCAATTCTTGTCCATCTACTGCGTAATTAATTGGATCAACATTACGATTACTTGAATTAACCTGCTTCATTTCTTCTGCTGTTGGTTACTCTTCCCCAATTAATAACTGCTCTGGTCCGGCCTCCTCTCGACCAAAGTATTATGTGCACTCGAGTTTGAAGGTTGTCTGTGAAGTAACCAATAGACCTACATAAAATCCAATACCATCATCATTTCCGTCGTTCTATTTTACGTTGGTTCATGTAGGTTTGGAATTTTTAATTTATATTTTAATATTTTTTATTGCAGTTGGAACACAAAAACGGCCCGTTTATTAGCGTGTTTCAACCATGCATCACATTTAAGAATTATTATCTCAAAAAACCCTCATCAGATCGAATCCAAATTTTAACACAATATACATTGGAATGTTGTATAACTGGTTTATTAATTTCAAAATGTTGTGTGTCCAAGAAACAAAGTTGTTATAATTTTTGTAAGATAACTTTTTCTCGGCCCGGGGTGGTTGGAAAATGTAGTTCTTGGTGGCGTTGTAATCCTTATACATCAAAACGTTATGCTGCATGACTGTGAAATACGTAAATTAATTCACTTATTTTATATCGGTTTGTATTTGAACGGAGAAATAAGACATGGTTCACCAACTAGCCGCTCCGGGGAAAGCTCTACAGCGTTGCCGAAATGGAGCCCATCACGCGTCATGGCGTGCCTCGCTCAGAAGTGATGGGCTCCATCTCAGCAACGCTGTATAGCTTTCCCGGGAGTGGCTAGCTGGTGAACCATGTCTTATTTCTCCGTTAAAATACAAACCGATATAAAATAAGGGAATTAATTTGCGTATTTCACAGTCATACAGCATAACGTTTTGATGTATAAGGATTACAACGCCACCAAGAACTACATTTTCCAACGACCCAGAGCCGAGAAAAAGTTACCTTGCAAAAATGATAACTTTCGTTCTTGAACACACAAAATTTTGAAATGAATAAACCAGTTATACAACATTCCACGGTATATTGTGTTAAAATTTGGATTCGATCTGATGAGGGTTTTTTGAGATAATAATTCTTAAATGTGACGCATGGTTGAAACACGCTTAAAAACGGGCCCTTTTTGTGTTCCAACTGCGATAAAAAGTATTAAAATATAAATTTAAAATGTCAAACCTACATGAACTAACGTAAAATAGAACGACGAAAATGATGATGTTATTGGATTTTATGTAGGTCTATTGGTTACTTCACAAACAGCCTTCAAACTCGAGTGCACATAATACTTTGGTCGACAGTAATTTACAGGTTCTTGTTACTTGCACACGTTTGCAGTGTTAATAAGTCACGCCTCTTGCTTTAATACAACGGAAAGGTGATTTCCCTTCTTGAAAACTACTCGAGCTCTCATCCGTCTGTATGCTTACACAAGCCGATATCCTGGATTGTCTCCCGCCGCAGTGTCTTTGTTTATACCAACACGTTTCCTTTCTCTGGCTTAAACGCTGTAGTACAGTACATTGTCCTTTCGCTATGCATTTTGCTTTAATGCAGTGTACCTATTTATCTAGCATAGTTCCATAGGGTACAATAGTAAGTTACGCAATGATTGCTCACCGCTATTTATTGTTATATCATTTCTCTTTCGATGAGTATTCAACTCATCAAGGAGCTCTTGCGGTGGCTTTACTGACAAAGAACCTTTATTCATGAATCTCATAAGATTGTGTACCTTTTTCATGAACATTTACACTAATCGGCCAGCATAGAGAGAATTAATCAAACGTCTTGGAAATCTCATTTAGGCTACCTGAGCAGGGCACATCATCCGCACAAATGCAGGGCTGACCACAGTGTACAAATTATGGGGAATATTCTTTCATTGATCGTGGTATTGATCATTGGAACTCATTACCTGCTACAGCCTTAGAGCCTTTCCCCTTTAAGAGAAGACTGAAATTTCGTGTAAATAGTCCGATCTAATTATGCCTACTATAGTTTCCAAATCGCGACTTGTGTAGGCTATATTGTGTTTGATGAAAATGAAAATCCACAGCCTGCTTCCAGTCTCCGACCGGGTCAGGAATGGAATGAATGAAGCCCCCATCTAGCGGCGAGGATATGAACTGTGCCGGCTGCCGAGGCCTGACGCACTCCTCTGGGGCAATGATTAAATGAATGACAGATGAAATGTAATGATAGTGGAGAGTGTTGCTGGAATGAAATTTTGACAGGGAAAACCGGAGTACCCGGAGAAAAACCTGTCTGCCTCCGTTTTGTCCAGCACAGATCTCACATGGAGTGACCGGGATTTGAACCACGGACCCAGCGGTGAGAGGCCGGCGTGCTGCCGCCTAAGCCACGGAGGCTCCATTGTGTTTGATATTGTTAGTAATTTTCTGTAAGTGCAAAATTTTCCACCATGGAATTTCGCAATTTTCAAATAAAATAAATGAATGAATTTACTTCTTTTTCCCAGGGGTAAAACTTCCACAAATGATACGTAGTTGTAGACAAGTACTGGCCTGTGACCATCAGATCCTTCGCTTTCTCACACATCAAACTTCCTTTGCTCAACACTTTTATCTTAAAATAGTAATACGTATTTCTAATGTTGACCTCACCGCTAGGTTCGTGGTTCAAATCCCGGTCACTCCATGTGAGATTTGTGCTGGACAAAACGGAGGCAGACAGGTTTTCTCCGGGTACTCCGGGTTTCCCTGTCAAAAATTAATTCCAGCAACACTCTCCACTATCATTTCATTTCATCTGTCATGCATTTAATCATTGCCCCAGAGGAGTGCGTCAGGCCTCGGCAGCCGGCACAGTTCATATCCTCGCCGCTAGACAGGGGCTTCATTCATTCCATTCCTGACCCGGTCGGAGACTGGAAGCAGGCTGTGGATTTTCATTTATAATGTTGACAATTTTAACCATTTTTGGTAGTCTAATTTACGTGAAAAGCCCAATGTACCGTATATTGAAGACCTCAGCCAATAACTTACATCAATAACTGTACTCTGTCGAAGTTTATTGCAGTCGTAGACGTGGATGGGCGTCCAGATCGACCTTCATCTTCACACTCTGTCTTCCTTCACTAAACATTGAAAACCTCCGCCCAACCGGGTGAGTTAACCGTGGTCGTTACGGCGTGGCTGCAGGCAGTCGCTCACATCCGGGAGGCGAGGAGATTCAAATCCCCCCCCACCAGCAACCTTGAAGATGGTCTTCTGTGGTTTCCCATCTTCCTTCCAGGCAAGGTTGGTCCCTAAGTATAGGCCACAGTCGCTACCTTCCAAGTCCTCGCCCTTACATTCACATTTCCTCGCCAGACAACACTCCACACGCCACGGTACTTGTAGATCACCCCATGGGTGTCCGCATAGAAGACGCTACAAACTCTGGCGAGCCGAACATGTCTTCGGACACTCCCGGGACAAGCAGCCATACGCTAAAAGAAAAAAAGAAAAATCTTCGCCCAACATTTGAAGGGAGATGGTGTCGTCTTCATAGCCGCTTTTTAAGTGGTGGCGATTATCTGAAACATTAGACCCACGTGCCCATTCATGATGCATGACAGCACGCACTCCAATTCGAGATCACGTTACCAATATACGTCCTTCTGCCATCGAATGAATTCGGGGCACGCTGATCAGTTGCTTCTTAGCGCTCAGCGTATGTGCTAGTGCTTCTCTCTCTGCTTAGCGCTCAGCGTATGCGCCAGTGGTTCTCTATTAATTTGGCGCTTAGCGTATGCGCCAGTGCTTCTCTCTGCTATGGTGCTCAGGAGTTGATGAGAGATTAAATCAATAAAGATGGACAAAACTCGGCGAGGCCGTAACCTGTTGGAAGGTACCAAACTTGGCATTTGCTTGGAGTTGATGATTGCAAACCATGGATAGCGATTTAAGGACGGCCGACGATGTGGTTCAAATCCACTCGTCTTTCTCTTCTCTGGTCACATAGACTTGGACCTTAGCACACGGAGTTACCCCGGTCGGGAATTAGGACAACTTTAGGAAGAATTCATTAAATCCATTCATTCATTTTCATTTGAGACTGCCTTGCCTTTCAGTATCCAGTCAAGTCTGCAGGCCTCTGTTTCCAAACGAGTCACCTCCGTGATTCGTTAACAGCAAATAGCCTTCTTCCATGCCCTCACCTTGAAATCGTTAAGCGTTGAATCTAACCAATGCCTCATAGGTCTACCGCTGCTTCTCTTACCCTCCATAGCCTAGTTCATTACCCTCCTAGATTACCTATCCTCCCTCATTATCTACGTCGACTTATACGAACAGCCCCATCTAACGCGGTCATTTCTAACTTACGGCACGCTTTATCTGTTCAATACGAGTACCCTCTTGCCATTCCTCCCGTTAAAGTTTCCAGCAATCATCTTCTTTACCCTACAACTTTGTATGTATGAGATATGCTGAATCCACCCAGTTCACACATCCACACAGCAAGGTCGGTCCAAATGCTGAGCGATGTAGACCGCCACTGAGAACTCATTGCATGGGCTTTTCTACAGCGCCTTTCAGTATACCACCATCTTGAGAGAATACACAGCCCAAGTAGGACTACTTAAAAAGATCCACCTTCTCCAATATAGTTCCTTCTATTAGGCATCTTCTTCCTTTTCTTCCCTACCGACATCACCTTTGTTTTTAAAATGCTGATTGTCATACCATATTCCCTCGATTTCTGTTAAAGTTAGCTTGTAAGCTTTCGACAATGTCTGCCAATACAACCAGGTCATCAGATATACTGCTGGACTGCTGAGGTCTGTCTGGTTTCTACCAAACTTAATTCCACCCAGCCAGTTTATGCCATTGATCCATTGTGCACCATTGAGAACAAAATAGTTTTATGAAATAGGAATACTCTCTCTCATAATTTGGCAGGAATTCAAATGTCAAGCATGATAATATCGACTGCGTACAAAAATCCCGATGGAGACAACTGCCATCACTGACCTGATGGATCTGATTCGTAGAGGAAACGTTTTGAAGGAATAGATTGCTGTTTCTGGCTTATCAGATCGTCAAGCACGCGAGCACTGGCGCGACTGCAGCAATTAAAATACCATCTTTTAACCTACCAGCCTGCCGCAGGATACTATGCACGCTGTCTACTCTTTGCGCTGACAACTTGTGAATATTTTAATGGTCCTTCTTTTCGGTCCGGTTTTATGCAGGACCGTACAGAGCTGTGCTGCGTCGTGCTGTCTGTTTGTGGATCTGTTTAGATCAAAGAAATCAAAATGTAAATCAGATGCTCTCGGGAGTTCCGTATAAACAAATTACCGTTTATTCTTTATTCGAACTTTTTCTTCCTTTTAAGCGTTATAAAAATTATTAGACTAGGTATCGTGATTGGTGGAATTTATGATGTTGTCTTAGTGTTGTCAAATTAATGAACTTATAATTTTTGTAGGTTTATGCTGTGTATTGTGCGCGGTTTCGCCTCGGAACACCAAGATAGGCTCATCCGTGGGCTATTGGTGTCCGTGACCGGACCCCCACAGGAGTAGCGAACTGCGCGCTACCTCCTTTCTTATGAAGTACACCTGCGCTTCTTTACTGCGCTAAAAGTTCAAACAGCCTTTCACATCCTTATAAAGGCTTCCAAAAAGATGGTTGCGTTTGCTGAGATTTAATTTCTTGACCGTGAAAGCCAATATACCCTTTAGTGAACTTATCGTTTCTGTTAGATTTATAAGAACTCATTGACGTAAATGGATGCATTTAAAAACAATTGGTTGCCAAACTTTCTTATGCATAATGCTCACATTTTGCAAGTTATATTTTAAAATGTGGCTCGTTTATCTGTTCGATCCTTTTCCAGCTATAGTTATTATAAATATATTATATGGAAAATGGTTTAGCATTAGTATAATTATATCTTCTCTGCTGCTGCTTTGCGACATCGTGGTCATGTAGCCCCATGTACTTGGGCGTGTGTATGGAATCTGTACTGTATCATTTTGATAGCGGTACCAGTGTGTGTATAATTGGAGAGGATTAAGGTATGAGGTAGCCATGGTCTTAAAATAGATATCATCCCAGCATTCTCCTGGAGTAGAAGTGGGTAAACCACGGAAAACCACTTCTAGAGTGACTGAGGCCGGATCGAACCAACCTCTTCTCAGTTCTGTCTCACGAGGTGGAGTCAGGACGATTCCTTCAACTAGATAGAAAATTGCTAAATTTAGGCTACTGAATGGGGTGAAGATCCATAGAATGAATGCTTGAGGATTAATTGATACTTAAGACGTGGTCTTCCTGGTTGTGACATCACAAATGGAAGATAAAAATAAAATGTAAATACGTGGGAGAAATGCGCATTGTGTCAAATTGTGACCCAGCTCCATGACATAAAGTGTAGCCTACGCCATCCTCCAACCAAAAAATGTTCAAGACAATTCCCTCAGCAGGCAAGGATATGTTGCCTGTGTTTTGCAATCCCGAATAAGTTTATTCATTGAATTATTTGGAGAGGAGATTAGGCCAAGAGTTCCATCAATACCGAACGCTACTGCAATGCAATGATATGAATAAAATACGTCTGTGGACAGAATCCTTCTCCACAACAATGTGATACTTCATATGGCAGCAACTACAGTTTATTATCACCCTCAGTTAGGAACGTCTGGCTACGCCCGTTACAGTCCCAACTTAGCACCAAGTGACTTCCACTTCTTCCCTGCGTTGAAGAGGATACTAGAAGAGTACTGACGACTTTGAAGCAGCTGTATGGATCAACTAAGGACACGGCTGGTAGGTTAAGCCTGAGCTCAGACACTACCTGAGGGAAGATGATTTGAAAAGAAAAGGAAAAGGGTTTAGGAGTGGAAATGATCTTAGGCAGAGAAGAAGAGAATCCCAGCCAAAATAATAATTGATAGTTAGTGAGAAAGAAAATAGTTATACTGCGCGAAACCCGTGGAAACAACTTGAATAAGTGGGAGCCTAATCATGGATAACGGAGAGAGCAGCGTGAGCTGATGTTATCTGCATGCTATCGCTAAGGGCCGTTTTCACCAACTCTTCACTAACGATTAGTTAGTTAATTCCCATTTAACTTAAATACGAGATTTAATGCGTGATTATCTTCGATGCATTTCACGAGGCCATTTGGGTTCGCAATTAGTCACTGCCGGCTGGATCGCAACACTCCTGGTTGCTTTAAAGCAACCAGGAGTGTTGCGATCCAGCCGGCAGTGCAATTAGTTAAATAAGATTTATGGCTCTCGCGCATGCATAGACTCTGTTTCATCTTGGACAAGCATGGCGGACAGATCATGAAGCGTCTAGCACTGATCGTTGTTTGCGTGGCTTCCTTGAGACTTTCTGGAACATAATTATAAAGGAAGGGAAATACGGAAGATTTTATTCGTGACAAAAGCTTAAAATTATATGAACCAAGTATTTTGGAGAACTGGCAGTTGTGTGAATAGATAGCTGAAAAGGACGCGCGTACCCAGTTGTTTTCGTAGCGTAAGCGGTTGAGGGCCGGCTCCTCAATTTATTAGGCAGCGCTGGAAGGAGTTCGAATCCCCCTTCGTACATATTTTTTTTAAAATTTCCGTATTCGTCTTTCTTGGTGTTAAAACTTAGTAATGTGTGTGATCTTTTATAATTGCATTGTCATAAACATATTTTATATTCATATGGATGAAAGTGCGTGTGAAACACGGAAACAAACCACCATTGCGGAACTCGCAAGGCACAGTTCAGCTGTTTCCCGCCACTTTAAAGATGATTCAGAGAGTTGAGTGGTCAGATTTGGCCATTTAACGTAATTCCTTGTTAGTGGTAAATTAACGAGCGTTTCTGTTTGGTGAAACGCTCGTGCTAAATTAAATAACCTTTATTGATGAATTAAGAGGTAATTGACGTTGGTGAAAACGGCCCTAAGTGCTCTTTCCCTCCTGAGCGTGAATTTGGGTAATTTGTTATGGGGAAGGGTGGTGCGCTGGCGAGCAAAGGTATGCCAGATGAAAATGATTTATGTACTTTCCCTTCAAAAGGGTGAGATTTTCTGAAGCATTCTGAAATGCTAGAAATATTTAAATTAGCCGGAATATTTTTACTACCCGACACTGTCGGATCCCCAACAGAAAGGCCTAATGCCCCCAGAGTGGGCAGAGATAAAGCACTTTCTGGGCGTTTCTGGGCTTTTAGTGAGAATTTTATTATTAGTAGTAGAAATCGTTGGAGAGAAACAATTGTTGCGTTTAAAGAAGGCTAAACTCTTACCCAGCAAGGTGCCGACTAAAAGTTTAGAAAGGATGAAAATATCAAACCTAACTCGAACAAAACCAAAATTCTAAACAGTAAATCATAAGACAGAGCGAAAATCTCTACGAGTAGGAAGCTGGCTGAGCGAGCTATACTTGCCTTAATGATTTACTAGAATTAGCTATGGTAGCCAAAAGAAAATTTTTAAGTGATGTTAGCAGAGGTTTTGCTCTAAACGCAACAAGTGATTGAGTTTGTAACAAACTTATCATTCGGTGATTTTGTTTATTTCTTTGAATATAGAATCAATTCAGGAGAAAAATTAGGGAAGAAAAGGTCCTGCCTAACAGTTCTTCTAGCAATAGAAATAGAAAGAAATAGAGATTTTATTTAACAATATGAGGCAGTTAAAGAATAGTAACAATTTAGATCTCACATCTATTTTGGGTTAAAGAACATTTTGTTTTTGTTTTAGAACAATTTAAAGGTCTCAGACCTATAATAATGAAGAGTGTTACAATTAACAAATAATGTTGAAAAATGCTTGTTAAAATGTGGGTTTATAACCACATTGATATTTATACAGTAATTACGAGATTGGATATTACAAAGATGGGAGGGAGTCTAGTTCTAGACAAAGCCTCATTTGAAAACAAAAAATATAGTTTAAATATACCCTAAATTGTTAGTACAGGGAATTAGGAGTAGGCCTATAGGAAATAGGGAATCAGAGTCCTGGCTGATTTTACTGATACGAGCAAATCGCGACGCGGAAGAAGCCACACATTCACTTTTAAAGCACTGAAAGTTTGTATACATGAGAAAAATGTACCTATTGCAGTTTATGAAGATGCACTGAGTTGAACTTTAATATGTTTCTGGCGTTATAGAGTTTTTGGTTGCAAAATAGTTCCATTTAACTTAAAGTTGGCAGTAATTTTAACGTTGTTGAGTATAGTTCTTGCGAATGGAATATTCCAGAACTGCAGTTACAGTTTAAAGGAACAAGTAGAGATCCCTCGAAGGCATACAAGTTAAGTTTGAGACATCTATGAATTGCCATAAATCCCTCGTTGTAGGGAAGGTATTCCATTATTTAGTACAAGAAGTGCTAGATTTCATGACTTTAGTAACGAGCTTAGTTGGTTGAGCATGACAGTTCCCGCGTGGGACAGTTATTGTACAATTTTGCGAAAATCCCAACACTCCCTATAACTTTCATTAAAAGCATTCAAAATGTGTTTAAAGCCTTTTAAAAATGGTTAAAATCACTGAAGGTAGTTACTTATCTTGCCATGATGGATTGAAGGTTGATGTTTCCAGCAGCCGTTAAACCCAAAATTTAGACATGGCATCTATTTGAATCACCTCAAGGAAAAGGAGGTGGTCCTCCTTCAGAGAACTGAACTTTTCATGCAGCCGACTAGACTGGTAGTGAGCGAGAAATTTGAACACACAGATAGCCAAAGCGACGTAGGGGAGGGGGGAGAGACAAAGGAAGAAAAGCAGAGCGGGTAATATTTGTAAAAATAAAACACTCTACATAATACAATTTGATTCATAGAGTAGAGTCTTCAAGGAGATGGTAGATGACGACAACGACGACGTCTGCTTGCATGGTTTGAAACCATTCTTGAAGTTGTGAAGTTCTAAGCTTTGACAGGTTACCGCGAGGAGTGCCGTTATACTTAGCAGGGAGTACACAACTGAAACAGACTCAAATACAAAATCAACACACATCCAAAGAAACGGGAATACAAAAAGGGTCCCTGTTGGTGTCTACGGAGGGAAATAAAGAAACTAATGAAAAAGGAAAAGCAAAGAGCAGCGACTGCTAACTCTAACTAAACGTGTATTCCAAGAAATACACCAACGGCCTTGCATCATGGGGGTTGATTATGCTCATGGAACGGTGGGACAAGTGGAAACTGAGCATGAAGATAGCCAAATGATGGTCCTTTCTGTCCACATAATTTTGTATCTCATCAGGAGAGTTTGCTGTGGATGGAAGACTAGAGACACGTACTGTATTTCGTGACTATTCTACGTATGTTGCTGTTTGAGTCTTCAGCCTCCCTGCACTAAGCTAATTGTTTCATCTCTACATACCTACCACACCTTACTTCCGAGGCAATCTGTTTTACATATTCTAACCTTGGTCTATCCATACAGTTCTTGTCCTCGACCCTTCCTTCACTAACTATATTTGCTCTACCTGGGTGTCTTAGTATGCGTCCTACCATCCTATGTCTTACCTTCATTAGCGGTCGTCAGACACATGTCTCCTCTCCCACTCACCTTAATACCTCTTCATTTGTTACTCTATCTACCCATCTGATCTTCATCATCCTCCTGTAACACCACATTTCAAACGCTCCTATTCTCCTCTTTTCTGCTGCGCCAACAGTCCAAGTTTCACTTCCATAGAGTGCCACGCTCCAGGCAAAGGCTTTCAAAAATGACTTCCTAATCTATATTTGATGTTAACTGATTTCTTTTCTGTACAAATGCTTTCCTTGCCTGAGCCACGCTACTTCTTATATCCTCTTTGCTTCGTCCATCACTGGTTATTTTTCTTTCAAAGTAACAGAAGTTTCCTACTTCCTTTTGCTCTTCACCTGCCAATTTGATTGTTATAGATTTTTTTCTTATTTAATTCGGCTGCATTCCATTCTACGTATTTCATTATGAATATTATAATAATCATATAAACTAACACTTCGGTTATGCCTCTTAATAAATTTAGTCTTAAATTAAGCACTACGTTGGTCATTCATATCTTGTTAGGCGAGGCTGATGGTGATCCATACGGTACGCTCACTCACTTGAGCACACGACCACCCTACCTCCCAAGAACTGGATCTAGACTCTTCAGAGCTGGGGCTATTTCTTAACCCAGATGGAGACTTTCTAACGTTCAAATCATGACAATTGCTGTCAGTGGCCATTTTGTTTGAAATTTCCCAGGTCCAAAATTAAATACAAATGGAGACACCAATCAGAAATAACTCTTGATATTTCTTAACGCAAAGAAACCTTTTATATTAGAAATAAACTCTGCCTGTAGAAAGAACTCTTAATATTTCACCTGTATAATTTCCGTGAATCTGGAATTACTACTCACATTTTTTGCTGAAGTAAAAAACATTTCTCTCGCCTTTCAATACCGATAAATTAAATAAAAACCATTTCTCCTCAACGTTGGCCGAATTGTACTAGTTCCAAATCCTTACATATCGTTCTCTCTGTAGCCAGAAGTCACCGAACCCCAAGTACAGAAGTACTGTACTACGACGCCAGGACACGTAAATAAGACTAAATATATCGGAGAAGGCACACATGTTTCAACATCATACACCCGTCGTTTGTCATACCGAGCCTACGGGAATGGTTGTGTGGGTTTGAAGTGGCTGAGATATATTTCTCATCATTTAAAGCTGTATGTGCCCACTGCACTGTTGGTGAATGATTGTCAAGTGAAAACTTCTGGAAATTACTGAATCTTATCTCTGCACTTGGGTCAGCGTACTCAGAACCAGTTAAGACACAGTCTTTTCAACCATTGCAGAGGAATTCCTTGAAAGCACAGACAGTGACTTTAGTCGTGTGGAGTACGGAGTACAGGACTTGGCGGTGTAGAATGATGAGATGCAATCCCACAGATTAACACCAGATGGAGTTGTAGTTAAAGTCTTATTTTAAAGCTACATGATTTGAGTAACAATAATAGCCACAGCTGAAGTGCAAGGAACGTTTCTTCATGAGCGTTACGAAAGCACAGGAAAGAGAGGCAGTAAAATGTAGCTGCAAATGAACAGCGCTTGTTATAAACCACGGTCAATTGCCACGAGAACAGTTTATGAGATGGCAGGCGGGACGCTAACGTGGTCTGATAATGCATATGTTCCACGACTGAAAAGAGAAAACATCGACAGGAGAGTCGGTAACATCAGGGAGGACTCTACAAGGTGCTTCCTAAAATAAGTACCCCAGTCATTAAGGGCCACATTTTTTTTTCCATTCTTATTGAACAGAAGGAAGGAAAGGATGGAAGGAAGCTTGTAGGTGTCCAGGGACCTGCAGATCACCTTGCTAAGAGGCAAGCAGCTTGACCGCTATGATATCACGTCCTACATATTTAACAGAATCTAAAGCTAATGTGTAGTACACTTTCCAGTCCGTCAACACGTGAATGGGAGACCAATTATATGGAATAGCCAACATAAATATTGATAAGCACACATGAATAAGAAGAATAACATACCACTTGTAAAACGTAGCTATAAACTAAAAGCAGTTCTAGTTTGATATACAAGGTGCGTTCAAAATGTAACGAGCCGGAGGCTTTAATGTGCAAACCGGTGACGACATCGGCTAATCGTGGCGTGTGTAACGAGGTGTGGTTCCGACCAGAGCGTGGAAGGTCACAGCCCGTCGCTAGAGGGCACGCGTGCACGTCACATGACGATACAAAGCGAGCAGCAGCATGCATCAATCGTCAAACCAAGACCAAGACCAAGACAGTAGGCCATTCGACATGCTTCCTGGTGTGGTTGAAGACTGTGGGACACCCATTGGGCACACGCTTTCTGCAAATGCAGTCGTTCCTTCATGATGGTGTGCACACTTCAGACGCTCAATCCGACCACGGCGGCTATGGCGTTCACCGTCACTCGGCGGTCCTGGGTAATGAGTTTATCAACCAGCTGGACGTTGTCATCGGTAATGCAGGGGGTGCCCCAGACCGAGCATCATCGGCTAACGACACCCGTCCTTCCCTGAAGTGCTTGTGCCACGCCTAGTGTTCGCCGTACACTTGTGACATTCGGCGATGAATGTCCGTTCCCCCTACTCCTTTCGCTGTCAGAAACCGAACAACACCTCTTTACTCTTCGTTTGACGCCTCCATGTCACTGTTTGCAATGCGACTGGCAGCGTTGGACGATTGATGCAGTCTGCTGCTCGCTTTGTATCGTCACGTGACGTGAACGCGTGCCCTCTAGCGACGAGCTGTGACCTTCCACGCTCTGGTTGGAAACACACCTCGTTACACACGCCACGATTAGCCGATGTCGTCACCGGTTTGCGCATTAAAGCCTCCGGCTCGTTACTTTTTCAACGCACCTTATACTAAGACGGTATTTCCAAATATTTGAATGTTCATTTTCAGGGCGGTATTGAAATAGGCTACTTGAGATTAACTGGTGAGAGAGAAATAATTATTCTGTCTTGAATAATAAACTTTATGACAAAATCCGAAGTGCTTAGCTTAGTGGTAGAGTTATACACGGACATCGAAAAAGGTGGCCTTAATTTTGATGTGTAATCGCTCAGGCTGTTATAAATATAATTTAATTATTTTTACACCAAAAGATAGAGAAAATCATTAAGTTTTGTTTACCTATTTAGTAGGTTTCGATGTGAGCTCCGCCTGTGGCACGAATCACCGAAGCGATAGCAAATGTGACTCCTGACATGATTTGGCGGACCTGGACGGAGGTGGACTATCGCTTGGGTGTGTGTCGTGCCACATAGAAACCTACTAAATAGGTAAACAAAACGTTATGATTTTCTCTATCTGTTGGTGTAAATGTAATTAAATTATCTTTATTACAGCCTGAGCGATTACAAATCAAATTAAGGCCATCTTTTTCGATGACCCTGTATAAGTCAGCTCTCAGTGTTATGGTTTCTGTTTGAAGTGCTACAGTGGGCTGCCCTCCTTACCGAACTTCCTGCTAGACAGTACGATCCTCTCAACGTAGCCCTAGAGCCCGGACTCACTAAGGAGCAAATTCACTTCAATTAATTTCCAAACAAATATGATTTTATCATTTTAAATGATTATGTCGATTTTATCTGGGGTCTGGCGTTACATTACGGTGACGGGACGATATGTACCGCGAATGCACTAAGGTGTGTAACGTCATAGTACGATGTAGCAGCCGAGTACCAAGAAGGCAGTGGGAGAACATAGTTTTAAGAAGGCAGTGCGAGAACAATCAAGTAGGCAGTGAAGAAACAAAATAGAATCTTGAAACTCTGATTGTGCACTGCCTTCTTGGTACTCGGCTGCTATAGTGCGGGACAAACCATTGGAAGCCTGAAGGTCACGCGTAGTCGGTGCGGTGTTGTCATGTACGTTCTCGCATCCAGCACTCTACTGAAGGTACCGTGCAATAGCATGGCAACACCGCCAGGCGCGGGGAGGAGAGCGGAGCGGAGGGCCCCTTGACCTTCAGGCTTCCAATGGTTTGTCGCGCACTATAGCATTTAAAATGATATAAAATCTAGTCTTTCAGACTGACTGTCCGTGTCTTTTTTCTGATAGGGCTACATTCAACGTATCTGATTCTTGAGAATGGGCTACAGAATTTCAAAAGATAGCATAACATGTATCGTGTTCGAATTCATTCTTCAGTGTTGCCTTAGCAAATGAAATGTAAATACTTTTCAGGCGGTCAACACGATTTTACCTCTACCAAGTGTAATATTTATTAATCACAAGTAATATATTTCAGGTTCGGGGAAACAATGCCCATTACAATTTGGGTACAATCGTATTGACCAACTGAAAAGCATTTCAATGTTATTTCAACTATTTCTATGTCCGGACAGCCAGACAAATAGGAGTTTCCGATGTTTTCAAGTCCTTGTGTAGCGTAAAATGTCTAAATAACCATTGCAAAATCTGACTTCTAGTTTATACGGCTGTGAAAGACATTTGAAATGTTCTTATGATGAGAATAAACTTTTCAATCACGTACACCGAAAGAGAACATTTAAAATCCTCATTGTATAAAATTAAAACGCACAAAAGCATAAAGATATAGTAAAAAACACGAATCCACGCAGATTTTTTTTGAAGGGGGGGGGGGGTTCTCTCTAAAATAGAAAAGGGGCTTGGGACATCTTCGTCATAAACTTCATGTACTTGGAATTGAAATAAGGTACTATCCCAGCATTTGCCTGGAACGAGTGTGGTAAAAACTGGAAACAAAGCACACTTGGGATGGCCACTGTCAGCGCCGGGATTCGAATCTACGATCTCCGAACTTAATGCAGCTCCTCAAAGCGAGCAGGTGAGCGACTTGCGCCACGGGGTATCAACTAAAATAAAGTGCTGACAAAATTACCGGTTACCTTAAACAGCCTATCATCATTTTAATAACACCACTCCCGTTACTTAATCGTCCTCTATCACCATTCAACCTCACCAACTAACTGTCTCATTGTTCAAGGTGTGAAGTTCGCAACCCAGACCACCATGGTTCAATGAAGACAGTCCCCAGATGAGCCTCCCCAGGGACACCATTACCATTGATGAAGATATCTTTGTTTACTTCGTCAGTTCTGTTTTTGTTATGGTGTTTCAAGCCATTTTCTGTGTTGCTTTAGTAAACGATAAACATCAAACTTTGTTCTGTTTTTGTATTTATCCCTCATTACAGTAGTCGTTATTAGATTTCTGAATATAATGCACCCGTATAGGAAATAAGAAACGTTCCATAATTATTTATAAGCTTACTCGTCAATCCAACATAGTGACCATCCGAAATATTTAGAGGGTTCTCTATATCTATGAATCTATTACAGCAATCAAATTGAAAATTTGTATGTTGATAGAGGCAATTAAGAAAAGTAGGATATATGAAAATAGGCTGTATAGTTGTACACGGAACTACTCTTTATTATTATTTCTTGTATCCTAATCATGCGATTGAAGTTTAAATAATACTCTTAGGCCAACGTAATAATCTTCATGTAATAGTACATAACTCTATGGCCTACATAACATATAAAAACCAAACATGGCGACCATCCGAAATATATAATCGGTTCTCAATATCTACGAATCTTTTACAGCAATCAAACTAAAATTTTATATGTTGATAGAGGCAATTGACATAATTAGGTCATATGAAAATAGGCTATTTAGTTCTTCACGGAATTACTTGTTCATTTTGCCATTGTATGAATTCGTCAACGACGTGTAGTCGAAGCTAGTTTTAAATACCTGCCAATGTAGTCTAAGTAAAGATAAATTTCTACAGTACTACAGTAGCCACAATAACACAGCCAAGTGCATGTGGAAGAAATGACCACGATTTCCAAGCCCTTAAATGAAACAATCCTCTCACTACTGCAGTCACCACATTAACACACACAAGTGCATGACCGTGATGTCCAAGTCCTTTCTTTGGCAAAGGAGAAAACATCGAAACACGTTTATGAGATCAGTCTCTAATTAGCCGAGGTTCCGATAAGCAGGCCGTGTTGAGGATGTAATTTGCACATGTCTAGTCCACAATCTATGATAGGAGCAATTAGTATTGAAGTTCATGAAGCATGTTGAAAGCGTGGGCTTTGCTCGTCAAGGGGTATCCAACTGAAGGGAACTAATGAACATCTCTCACAGAGTGCAACGTCACATCCTTCTATGCTTCAGAAACGAAAGGCTTTACGGTAAATCCATAGTACTTAAGTAATCCATTGGATAATGTTTAGACCTTCCTTCGATAGCTTAGTGCCAATACAAAACTCATTCCTCTGTAGGTAATACACAATATGTTAGTGCGTTGAACACATGTGTGTATATTATAAAAAAGCAATGAGCATCTTGGCCTACCAAGCGACCATTCCTCAGCCATACGGCGTACGGATTGCAGGGTGACGCATGGTCAACGCAACGTCTCTTCTCGGTAGTTAAATTGTAGGCCAATAGCTGTAATAGGTCCCGAAAACTGAGAATTAGAATGTGA
This sequence comes from Meconema thalassinum, assembly GCA_946902985.2. Classification (NCBI taxonomy): domain Eukaryota; kingdom Metazoa; phylum Arthropoda; class Insecta; order Orthoptera; family Tettigoniidae; genus Meconema; species Meconema thalassinum. Next base: position 1,195,245,248 of record OX336389.2, read on the forward strand.
AAATACAGTATGTGGTCACCACCATCTAGTTTCACGGTTGTCATGGCTTTGAATTTCTTATGAATAAATTTGGTTTATATACCTCTATCATGATACAAAATTTTTAGATTTAAGCTGTGTGGTAGGTCTTGAGAATAGGGAATTGGATTTCGAAAATTCACGCGGCCATCTTGGTTTATTGCTTGTCACTGTTTTGGAGGTCATATTATACTGCATATGCATCTAACGACTAACTACAGTATAGTGTGTACCTGCATTAAGACTGGTCGGTATCTGGTGATAACATTCGGATAACCAGAAATGTCGTCAATGCACTACATTGGCAGCGATAGGGTCAGTGTTGCCAATGCCGTTTAAATTTTCGCATATTGGGTTATTAAAAGTTATTCATATCTATCCTTCTATCACATATAGAGATCCGTGGGAGCGCAAAATTATCCAAGGCAATAGGCAAAGACACTTAGGCTATATAAGAGTAGGATGTAGCGGCATTAATTAGATAGGCCGCTATTACAGCCATTTCTTGAAGTAGAAGTGGGTAGTCATGGATTCCAGCCCACATTATTCTCAGGTGTTCTCAGGAAATTTACAAGGAAACATTGCGAACGTGAACTCCCCGATCATGTTTTTATTGAATCACATAGGCTTGCGACATCATAGTCATCAGCCCGAGGGTATGTAGAATCTATCTGATGACCCATGATATTTGGTATCTGTTCAAATGTGTGAGAGGGTTGCGTTGCGCGAGCTGCTAACTGAAAGGGAGTGGGTTCGATCTTCAGCTGGTAGTGGATTTTAGAAACAAAACTACCACTTTCGGAAACGCAAATAGCCGTGGGGTTCACTCAGCCCACACCAGAAATGAGTACCAGGGTAATTCCTGGGAGCAAAGACGGCCGGGCATGGAGCCGAAAACTCCATCCCATCTAGTGCTGCTGTCACAAAGAGTGGCAGCGTCTATCTTCCACTACTCCCAGGGACTCCATGGTATGTACGGAGTTGGCTTTGCTTTACTTTTGTTCAAATGTGTGAATTTGTAATTGCAGGCAGGATCTCGAATGAAAAGCGGTCGTGGCCTTAGTTAGGTACCATCACAGCATTTGCCTTCAATAGATCTGGGGAAACCATGGAAAACCACAGCTGGAGCAGGAGCCAAACCCACCTATTCTCAGTTGTCCTCATTAGGCTGAGTTAAATGCGTTCCAACCCTCAGACCAGAATTTAATTTCTTGGCAAAGCCGGAAATCGAATCTATGCCTCATGGATGGCAGAATTTCTTGATGCCACTTGATGCTCACGTATTTTCAACCACAAGAATGGCATCTGTGTTGGCATTTCATCCTCAAATTTACTTGAACATTCCCTTGATAGGAAGAAATTACTCTAGTTTAAATATACGATTGCCCATCACAATACGCCCACTAAGCTTCTTAGCAATCTTCGAACAATGCTCTTCTCTAAACAATCTGTCGGTGGAGAAAGGGCCTATGTTACATCTCACGCGTATATTTAATCTCGAAAAATTCGCCCTCACTTTGGATGACTCAAGTGGATTCATGGTTGTTTCCATTGCTGTCTGATGGACATGTGTACCAACATTCATCAAGATCAGGGAGTTCCCTTGTTGGTGTACCCCGTTCCGATCCCTCGTATTAAACCCTTCATGGCTGAGCGGGAGTGAAACACAAACTGTCCGGACGGGTAACAATTGCGCTTATCTCTGTAATGGACAGGGAATGTCGCCGAATTGTGTCCGTCTTCTTATAATTACACCCCGTGGCGTAACCATGCGTACCACGTCCGTATCGGGGAGTTGTAGCAAATCCGAGGATCGGAGGTTTGACTACCAGTGGTGATAGTGGCCGCCTTGAGTTTGGTTTCTCAAGAGATATTATCACAAACCCTCCAGGACAATGCCAGTATAATACATTATTTCAAGTCCCAGGCCACTTATTACATAGGCTACCATCTGCCAAGTTATCAGGTTCCTTTGGGCTGGTCATCCTGTGGGCAGGATATCTTCCTATGGGTTTCTCAGAATTAATTTACAATATTATGGTCTATAGAGTATGTGTGCTAATTTTGGAATAGTTCCCATGAATATCTTCTGGGATTTCCAACTTAGAGTTCAAATTTTAATTCTGATTTTTCAGCAGATGGTATCACTGGTGTCATTTTCAAATATAGCCTTGACATGTTCTAGTAGAGATCTTCACTTATACCAATTTTGGCTTTGATAGCTTCAGCCGTTTAGAAGTTGCTACGGACACACACACAGACACAGACAGAAGGACTGACAGACACACATCTGCTCAGATTGATCTCATAAGTCTACTTTTTCTACATTATTAAAAATGTGAAAAGTAGGGTAAACATCTTAGTTTTGAGAGGGATCCATCTGTCACGACTGATTTCCTACCATGCCTGAAGGGGTGCACTGAAGTACTTCAAATGTGATCCAATAACCTTTCAAATCCCGGGGCTCTGTGCCATAAGGACGTACAGGTGTTGAAGAAGGTTAACTCTGTGATATTTGGTGGCTATGTTAAGGTTATCATATTGATTGTTAAAAGGGGACACTATACCCAAAACAATCGGCGTTTTTGGTGTTTTTGTTTTATTTAAAAATTGTCATCCTTAGTTATAGTACTTTCACGCCACAACAGGATTTGATCCAATTATTATTAGAAATGGGTCAAAGAACACTTCATAATTAGGTCTGCAGGGGGCGTGGACAACAGTCAGCTGTCAGAATGCTTCGTCTTTCCCTGTATTCAGCCAGGAGAAGGAAATGTTTCTCCACATCTTTGTAAATATATGTTTCGTAGTTGGATATTCTCTTGTTGTTCTTCTATTTACACGCAGAGGCACCAAGTGGGAGATTTAGGAATTGAAACCGTAAGCAAAATAAATAAAGATGGTTAAGACTTATGGCCAAATAAACAAGCGACAACAGCTAAATTATTGCCTTCAAAAAGGTGGGAGAACTCTGGACGTCTTACAGAGGAGTGTGCATATATTCAAGACAAAGTAGATGCACAGTGTCTATCCACTAGTTCCAAGGAACACCTAACCTCCAAACTCATGAGGAAACAGACGGTGGTTATATTTTTGTACATATGTCTTCACTAACTGTTATATTTTCTAATTTAATCTACAAGGAGTGATGTAAATAAGCGCCTTGTACAGTCATTTGCCAGATTTGGGAAAGGACATGCTGCAATGGAACAATTGTGTTTGGGCATGGATATGAATGTGATGAGTGTTAGAACTTATCACAGTCATTTTAGAAATTTCCTGATGGAGGCAGCTGAATTTCGAGCTGTTTTTCTAGATGATGCAAGAAAGCAAGTGAGGTCTCCATACATAGAGGAAATTCCTGATAACAGCCAGAACAGTATTATTGAAATGGCTGTTAGTTATGATGGAACATGGCACACTTGAGGACACAGAAGCAATTACAGTATGGTGTTGGGTGTGTATTAGATGAACTTACTGGTTATGTTATTGATTTTCCAATTATGTCAAAATATTGCCATGCTTATGCCATTACTGGGAAATCGCTAAGAATCAGTCACCAATCAGTGTGTGAAAAGAACTTCTCTGGGTCATCTCCAGCTATGGAGATGCATACAGCTTAGATACTTTGGAAACGGTCAGAGGAGCTGGGATTTAGATACACCACCGTAATCTCAGATGGTGATGCAAAAACTCACTTATACCTGCAGGCTGAGAAGATCTATGGAGACATAGAAATAGAGAAAAAGGAATGTGTCAATCACATAGCCAAGAGATTGGACACAGGACTTCGCGACATTGTCAAAGAGTAGAAAGGATAAAAAGTTACCTTAGGTGGCAAACAGCATGGCAGTCTGAAGGTAACTACTGTAAAGAAATCGACTGACTACTACCAATCAGCAATAGTGAACAATGTACCAGACATTCAGAAGATGAAATCTGCAGTTTTTGCCACACTGTATCACTGCATGAGTACTTACAAGGAACCACAGCACCGTAAATGTCCTCAAGGTGATGCAAGATGGTGCTTCTACAACAAGGCCATTGCTAAGGGCGAGAAGCCTCTTTCTCACAGAGATAATGTGCATACACCACTACTTCCAAGCACTGTTGTGAAGATGATGCCTATGTATCAAAGGCTTGCATCAGATTCAATATTGGCAAGATGTACAGATGCCAAAACTCAAAATGCCAATGAAAGTTAGCACAGCATCATTTGGTCAAAATGCCCTAAGGAAATTTTTATATCACAAAAGAAAATTATGTTTGGTGTTATTGAGTCAATATCTCAGTTTAATAAAGGATGCTATTTAACTGAGAAAGCCAGAGCACAAACAGGAAGTCCACTGTCATCATTACAGAAGAAGATCTGCAAAGGACGGGATCAATGGCGAATTAAGCAGTGTGTTAGACGCAGCCTGCAGCAACTGAAATGCATGAGAAAACCGTCCAAGGAGATGAGATTGGGTGAAGAAGATGCTATAAGAGAAAAGGAAGGGAAAACATATGGTTCTGGTGAGTTTTAGACAGTGGGTGAGGAAGGAAAACTCTCTAATGTTTTAAAATGGTTTTGCCACACAATTAATTTTCTTTGGACTTTACACCAACTATTTAGTAGCAAATATTAACCAATCTCAATAATATTTTTGTAGCGTGTGAATATATCTATCCCCCATAATTCTGTGCATCCATATTAGTTCAAATAGTTGCTGTTTATTTTTAAATGCTTTTCAACTTTCAATTTTGGCCCAAAATATAATTTTATGGGTAAAAAATTATTTTGGAAACTATTTCATAGTTTTCCAAACCCATGCACAGAATTATTAGTCTGTGTCATGAGTAACCTACATAGTGCAAAAAATTAATGTTTCAGTAATTTTTAGTGGTAAATAGTTGGTATCATTTTTTTTACGAAAAAGACTATCTTTTTTAGTAATTTTTGCCCATACTGATCAATTGAAAGGAATAATTTTGCACTTTTTACTTTATGAAAGATGTTGGTCGTACGGGAATAAAATTTGGAGCAGTTTGGATCACTGGGAGCAAATACATTTCTTGGGTATAGTGTCCCCTTAATGAAGGAACACGATGATATTTATTCCATTGCTTTTCGAAATTTGTCACATTCTGCCCTATCCATGCTCGGCTCCAAGGTGATACGCTGTTCACGATTTATGATCATGCAGAGTTCATGAAAATGTAAAGTATCTGTTGAGCCTTGCATAACAATTCCCATAAAACTCAAGTCTATGAATTTTATTACACAAGTCGTCTGTGACGATACTTCAAAACAGTAGTCACCGAGTTGACGAACTGAGTGCTTGACCGATAACGTTCTCAATATTTTCCAGGTATCAGTAGGCTATACTACAAACAGCGTATACTGCAATGTGGAGCTGCAAAGTTCGAAGATTTGCACACATTTGGTGTGTAGTCTAGTCTTTCTATACTCACTCCAGGAAAATGCCAAAATAGAACCTTAATTCAAGTCCTGACACATTTATCCCAATCCCTTAAGGGCCATTCAAAAAGAAACGAGCCAGAGGCTATAAAATGAAAACCTGTACCGGTCTTTTTAAAGTATTGCCCAACACCGTTGAGGCACATGTCCCACTGCAACGCGAGGTGGTATAGCCCGACCCAGCGGTTTCTGCCGCGATATGACAGTGGGAGGAGTGGGACTGTATTAGTACGACTGACGGGTCACGCCACGAGTCACCGAAACGAAATATCACGCGCACCGAAGGGTCAAGTTTGACAAGATACGGTTTCTACGTAAAAGTAGGATGAAAGGCAGCATTTTACTGAGTATATAGAAACATGAATCACAATTTTACGCCCAGTAGTTCACTTTTAATGTTATTTTAAAAATAAAGAGCAAACTGCTTCGATAATAGCCGCTGCTGAGTTGGGGAGCCAATGTAATGTTGCCAAGTCGTTGCACAAAGACGAGCGGGTGAGCGAAGCTCTCGCCTACATTGCGTAGCATTATGTTATCACGGCCAAGTCCAAGCAGAGAATGAACGATGTTGCTACATGGGGACTCGGGGAGTAAGGACGTGTCACGTGTGCCAGAGGAGGTGTGAACGAATTAAAGTGCGTAATTGCGTCGCGGCAGACATTCCTGGGTCGGGCTTTAAATGGCCGTCTCGTACAATTCCTGGAACTGCGTTGTGAACCAGTTCCGAACGTACTGCTTGACGTCGTCGTCCGAGGTGAATCGTTTGCCTCCCAGAGCCTTCTTCAGCTCACCAAAAATGGCATAATCACAGGGAGACAGGTCCGGATTGTATGGAGGGTGACTGACGACCTCCCATCTGAATGTCTGCAAGAGCTCCTTGATTTCATTGCCTGCATGGGGTCTTGCATTGTCATGGAGCAGAATGATCCCGCGGGTGAGCTGTCATGGTCGTTTCGATTTGATCGCTGTGCAAAGGGAGGTCAAGGTTTGCGAGTATCGCTGCGCATTCACCGTTGTCCCATGCTGCAGGAAGTCCATAAGAAGGGGCCCATCTTGCTCAAAGAATAGGCTGAGCATAACCTTCCCCGTACTCATGCAGACGCCCTTGGAGTTTTCGGGTGGCGGCAAGCCTGAATGCTTCCACTGGCAACTTTGTCGTCTTGACTCGGGTTCAAATCAGAGACCCGGAACAGAACTGAAATGCGTTACGTACCACTGTGTTCCACGTTACGTTATGTATACCAAACCGCGGCACGAGCTGACTTGCGGTATCGTTCCGTCCCACTGTAACTTGGAGCTCGGTACGAGTATGTGGAACATTACAGCAGGATCTCAACTCCCAACTGTACCCAGCGTCAAGGTATGTGTTAGCGGAACGTTCCGTCTAAAACCGTACATGACTGGAGCGATTTCTCAGCGTTACCAGTTGAGAAGTTACTCTGCGTACCGTTCTTGGTTCTCGAAATAGAATAACGTTTCCACCAGTAAGCCGGTTACACTGTGTACCGTTCCAGGTTCTACCAACCAGCCACCCGGTTTCTATGCTTATCGTTCCATTTCCCCCAGATAAAAACATGGGTTAACGGAACGTGGAACGCTACAGAGCTGGAACAGTACAGCAGCATTTCCCAAAATGTATGTACAGACTGTTACAGGACTATTACACAGTTATTACACTAGCTATGACAACCATTACGACTATTACACTGATTTTTACGTCGACTATTACGGCTATTACACAGTCTATTTAGTTACCACGGAAGTTGTACCACGGCGTTTATTACGCTGTTACGCTGGTTATTACAAGCCGTCACATAATAGCCTAATTACACAATAGCTACATCTCATTATATACAGAACATGTTATCTTATCTAGAGGCAGTTCTTTCAGGATATCATAATACTCTATCTAGACTAAGTATATATTTCTGTATCTACTGTACTACCTAGAATCCTGAAAAGAAACGATCCTTTTTTTCTGCGACAACAACTATCTCAGTTTCAACGATGCTGGGCCATATGCAATTCCAGGCAAATTATTTATTCAAACATAGGATAATTACTTCTTGAAATATCAATGATACCGGTAATCAATGTCGTGATTTTAGTGTGAGCGCGTGCCCATCAGACAGTGCAAGGCACCGTGCTCGTCTCGATCGCGGTCACACAAGGTCGTACTGTATCCTACGTTGGAAATACTCTATGTCTCTTAAATACAATACGATGGATCCCATGGATTCGAAATATTTCATGTTGCTTCATATTATATAGGGGTTTGCAACATAGCCTATTGTTCATCAGTCCTATGTAGTTGGGGTGTGTATTGAATTTGTCTGATAAACGTTGTTATTGTGATGTCTTAATTAGCGTGTGCGTTTGTAATTAAGGCATGGCATGGGAAGGAGTTGGCCGTGGCCTTGACTTAGGAATTACCCAAACATTCTCCTGGAGTAGAAGTGGGAATCCACGGAAAACCACTGTAGGATGGCAAAGATGGGAATCGAACTCGCCTCCTCGCAGTGTTGTCATATAAGGCACAGTGTAACCCACAGACCAGACTTTCGCTCCTTTGTGACCAATAATAGTATTTCTTTCCAAAAATAAACCCCTCGTTCCTGCTTTTCGTTTACTTCTTAGCCTATTTTCATTTACGAAAAAATAGGCTAATGAGATCACCTTTTGTCCGTGTGTGTGTGTGTGTGTGTCTGTCTGTGGGTCCCCCCTTCCTAATAAAATCTAAACGGCTGAAGCGATTTCAATGAAATTCGTTAAGGTCACAGAACAATTTTGTCTGACCCCGGCCGAGCTCTTCAAATTTTCTTACATCTCACCAATCCAACATGGCGACTGTGTGAAATATTTCACCGGCATTCTATGTCTCCGAAACTGTTACTGATATCACCCTGAAATTTTGTACGATGATAAAGGGCACTACAAGAAGTTTTCCGATGTGTCTATCAAAAACCTGTTAAGTACAAAACGAACATGGCGGCCAAGCGAAGGTGAAACATTTAAATAGACCTTTCTGAATATTTATCCATCCGAGCGCAGTGAAACATGCTACAGCAAATGTTTATACACATTATAATGCACTGACATCTATTTAGTTCAATTAATTACATAACCTCAAGATGGCGGCTGTGAGTAGTTTCAAAATTTGGTTTTTATTTCTTGAGTCCTAATCATGCGATTGGAGTCAACGCTTGAATAATGAACCTACGCAATAACCGTCATCTAACAGTATATAACTCTATGGCCTACATATATAAAAATCCAACATGGCGACCATCCGAAATAGTTAGACGTTTCTCAATATCTACTAATCTATGACAGCAATCAAACTGAAATTTTGTATGTTGGTAAAGACTATGGACATAAGTTCACCTATGGGACTTTCAACAACCTGAGGAGCACAAATCCAACACGGCGGTGATGCAAAATTTAAATATTTGAATGGACGTTTCTCGTGATTTAACCATCTGAGCGCAGTGAAACTTGGTGTGGTAAATGATTGTTCAAATATTAATCCACTGACATCTAATTTATTTCAATGGTTTGTACGGTGATAAAGCGCACTACTAGAAGTTCACGGAGATCGAACCTCGACCGTCCGTGTAAAATACGACAAGCTAACCCACTGTGCCTTCTCACTCCCATAACCTCAAGATGGCAGCTGTGTGAAATATTAAAATCTCGTTTTTATTTCTCGTGTCCTAATCATGCAATTGAAGTTTGAATAATAAACCTACGCAATGATCTTCATCTAATTGTAATATAAATCTATGGCCTACATATAAAACATCCAACTTGGGGACCATCCGAAATATTTAGATGGTTCCCAATATCTATGAATCTATTACAGCAATCAAACTGAAATTTTGTTTGTTGATAGAGACAATTAACGTAGGTAGGATATATGAAATTAGGCTAATTAGTTCTTCACGGAACTACGTGTTAATAAGTAGAATAGGCTCTTACAAAAGGTTTTTACGTTTAAAGTGTAGCAAAAGTTGACATAAATTCCGCAAAGCTTAAAATTAATGCCTAATTGTTAGTAGACAATCTGAATGCAATGAGAGTGTAAATATTTTACATAATGATACGTCTTATATAAAATTTTCACCCAGAACTTTACACTTTTAGGCGGCATTTTCTCTCCTTAAATATGTTAATTATTCAATTCAAATGAAACCAAGGATGTCAGAGGTGATTTTCATATTCTAGCTTGTTTAGTCAATTTTGTTTAATGAGAATATAGGATTCTTGGGAATAATAAGAGATTTATTCCCACTTTTCTTGTGGTAAATAACCAAACAATAAGATATAAGTTGAAAGAGCTAGGAATAAACACTTTCTTCTCATTTACTTTCGAAAATTATGGACTAAAAATTCAAATATACTACAATAAATGGAACAAAACTGGTAATTTTAGATACTCGCATATCATTTAGGCTTTTTGGGTACTACAAAATCCATGATTATGGCTTTTTTGAGTGTGACTCGAAAAACTATTTTTGTATTTAGAAGTATGGAAAAAATAGCTAAAATATTAAGATTCTGGTCCCTAATAATAACTACAGTATGTGGAATTTATTTTGCCCCGATAGTATATGATAGTTTCTCTGTTGCTGGAAAACGAATTTTCGAACAAACTCAATTGTCTACAATAATAAAAAATATAATAATAATAATAATAATAGTCTAATAATAATAATTATAATAGTCTAATAATTATGAAAATAATAATAACATAATAGCCTAGTTATAATAATAATAACAATAACCTAATAATAAGTGCTTTGCTGTCCTCTTGGAGTCACGATGTGGGTAAGACAAATAGCCTTATTTTGAAAGCAGAGAAATACAGCCTAATGTTTTAGGACACGAAATGACTGTTAATGATATGCAAGCCGACCAACATTTTATTAAATTAGAGAATCGTCTGTACTCGCCTCTCCAACTCCAAGCAGGTATAAATTTATCAATTTTATATTTGGTCTCAAGCCTCATGTCTCGGTGATAATCAACGTTGAAGTACAATCAAACACTATTCCCGCAACTTAGATGGCGAAGTACGGTAGGGGTAATGTGAGGTGGATGCCACTGAACTGATTGATAGCACTGTGCTTTGCCCACTTTGCCCTAGCTTACACATCCTGTACCCCAAAAATATTTTGATCAACCGATCACAGTGAGGGGACGGAGTTCGCTCATCTTCTTTTGGGGTACAGGATCTCTACATTAGCTGAAACAGAAGGCCAGCGTGTGGTGATGCGAGTGGGAAAATGGGATTGTGTATTGGGAAGAAAGAGTGAGTAAATGCATGCGCCGTGTTTGGATGTGATGTGACCACTAACGCTGTCGTCCCAATAAAATAAGAGCTACATCGCACTGCTCCTACTTGACCATGAGACGTCATAATACAGTCTTGTAACCATACAAATCCCGTTAAATTTGATCCGTTCCGTTCCGTTTGTTTTGTTCCGTTTTTATAAGCGGAACGTTCCGAACTGTAACGTATCGGATATTCCTCTGTTCATTTCTGTACGGGACGACGTAGCGTTCCGCCCGGCTCCAAACTGCTGTACCGGTACAGGCTCGGCCACTCCGTCCCAGTGTTCCAGATACCGCGTATGGTTGAAGACTGCGTTCTGTTCCAGGACGGGTAACGTTACGCATTGGATATAACGGAATTTCTCCGTTCCACATTGACAAGAGTTCCGTTCCGTGGTTCGTTCTGTTCCGGGGCCCTGGTTCAAAGTGATGGCACCATGTCTCGTCTTCCGCGACCACCCGTGCCAGGAACGCCTTCCGTTCCTTGGCATAGCGCAGCGTATGCTCCAGAGAGAGTTCCATTCGACATGCTTCCTATGCTGGATGAAGACTGTAAGGCAGCCATTGGGCGCACTTTTTTGTGAAATTGCAATCGGTTCTTAATGCTGGCATGAACATTTCCGACACTCACCCCGACCTCTGCGGTAGCGACTGTTACCGTAACTTGTCGGTCTTACGTAATGAGGGCATCCACCTGCTGGACAATGTCATCGGCAATGCGGCGCGGCGCTCCAGACCGTGCATCATCGGCCAACGACATTCATCATTCCCTGTATCGCTTGTGCCACGCCTTAACCCTTGTCACGGACAGGTAGTGCTCTCTGTACACTCTTGTGCTATTCCTCGATGAATTCCCGTTCCCCGCAGTTCTTCCGCTGTTAGAAAACACATTACACCCCATTCCTATTCTATTGAAGCCTCCGTGTCACTGGTTTCCGCACGATTGATTGTGAGTGCAGTGGACGATCGATGCGTATGCTTGCTTGCGCTGTCGTCACGTGTGTGTGCGCCCGTGTCCCTCAAGCAGCGAGTTTGGTATCTCAGCGCTCTCATAGGGACCGCACCGTCGCGTCGCGTCGTTCCCAGACCATGGCATTACGATCGGCTCAGCAGTTTTCATTTTATAGCCTTCGGCTCTTTTCTTTCTGAAAGGCCCTCATAAATCAATGTAATCCTGAATTACAAGCAACAACAATTCACATACTAAATGAGAATGAACAGAAAGAAAATGGTGAGAGATAGAGCAAAAGCCCTCAGCCCTCGAAATATTAAGGATAATGGACTTGGAGAGTAGTAGGGCCATGGATGGAATAGGGTCCTCCAGAAAGTCATCGGAAAGATGGAAATCAGACCCAGCTCTGGAATTTCTTCCCACATCCCTGCAAACAACGAACAGAAAACTTTTGGCAAATATGACTTTTTTTCTTCAGAGGCCACGTTCTGCATCGGAATTCGAACATTGGATCCCCAAACGAGCAGCTACCCATTCAACCTGAAGCGTGAGCAAGCGTCCAACTTTACGATGGTCATGTGGATAAAGGAAATTGCCTTATATATTAAAATGATCGGAAAGAAATTTCACCATTTAGTAAAACTGACAGATGTGAAGATTACCGTACAATCAACTTGATTACTCATGCTTCAAAGATCCTGTCTAGAATAATTTACAAGAGGATTGAAAGCCAGATAGAAACGGAGTTGGGTGAAGACCAGTTTGGTTTCAGGAGAAATGTAGGAACAAGGGAAGCTGTACTAAGTCTTAGGCTGATTTTAGAAGGTAGAATAAGGAAAGATAAGAGAACGTTCATGGCTTTTGTAGACTTGGAAAAGGCTTTTGATAACGTTGATTGGACTAAATTGTTTGACATTTTGAAATCAATTGGAATAAAGTACAGGGATAGGAGGGTGATATACAATTTGTACAGAAACCAGACAGCAGTCATTCGAGTTGAAGGACATGAGACAGAAGCTGGTATTCAGAAAGGTGTAAGGCAAGGCTGCAACTTATCACCCATACTTTTCAATCTTTACATTGAACAAGCAATGAAGGAAATTAGAGAAAAATTTAAAGTGGGAGTGAAGATTCAAGGGGAAATAATTTCAACTCTGAGATTTGCTGATGACATCGTCATCTTGGCCGACAAGCCTGAGGATTTGAATGAGTTTTTGAATGGTATGGACTCCGTCTTACGGAAAGAATTCATGATGAAAATAAATAAATGTAAAACAAAAATACTGGAATGCAGCCGAAATAAATCAGAAACCCCTATGGAGATCAAATTGGCAGGTGAAAAGCTGAAGGAAGTAGGAGACTTCTGTTACTTAGGAAGCAGAATAACCAGTGATGGACGAAGCAAAGAGGATATTAAAAGTAGGTTGGCTCAGGCAAAGAAAGCCTTTCTACAAAAAAGGAATCTGCTGACATCGAATATAGATTTAGGTATTAGGAAGTCATTTTTGAAAGCCTTTGTCTGGAGCGTGGCGCTCTATGGAAGTGAAACTTGGACTATTGGTGCAGCAGAAAAGAGGAGAATTGAAGCATTTGAAATGTGGTGTTACAGGAGAATGATGAAGATCAGATGGGTAGATAGGGTTACAAACAAAGAGGTATTAAGACGAGTGGGAGAGGAGAGATGTTTCTGGCGACTGCTAATGAAGAGAAGAGATAGGTTGGTAGGACACATACTAAGACACACAGGAATAGCAAGCTTAGTTATGGAAGGAAGGGTCGAGGACAAAAACTGTAGGGGTAGACCAAGGTTAGAATATGTTAAACAGATTGCCTCCGATGTAGGGTGTCGGAGCTATGTAGAGATGAAACGATTAGCTCAGGACAGGGAGGCATGGAGAGCTGCATCAAACCAGTCAAAAGACTGAAGACTCAAACAACAGTAAAACTGAAATATCTTGACAAGAAATTATTGTGCTATGACAACGTTAGTTTGTTTGAGACATTATGCACTTGACATATTATCTAATTGAGCCCCAACGTAGGTAATTCTGTCATCTGTGTATTTTATTGCAAATATTATCATTGCACCATATTTTATCTGTTACTAAAACTGAACTATCTTCACATGTAATAGTTCTACGATGACTTTTGTTGGCTTGAGATACGATGCACGTTAAGCATTATTCATTGAGCCACAACTTATTTGATTCTATCATCCGTGTATTAACATAACTGAGAATATTAATTTCATCAAGGACATTCTTCTGGCCAAGCTGCAGTAATGGAAGTTATCGAAGTTCCACATTCTTCGGCCAGCGGTACCCAGCGCCTAAGTGAGGAATGGCTTGCTATCTCCTAATTGCAGTCAACTACTCATAAGTAAACCTACGGGTATATTCCTAATAGCAGCACAGCAATTGCAGACAGATTTCATACGAAATTTAAAAAGGCTTGTGCTATGCGACATTGCATGCCACATCTGATGGTTATACGTGTTATGAACTAACGTTACATAAGTATTCCAATGCAGTGTAATGGCGGTATGGGGATAGCGTGCCTTGCCTTCGTTTAAAATACAAGTTTCTGTGGTTCGAATCCCACCGAATCAGATTATTTTTAGCTGCCATTTTTTAGCCTACTTTCGATTTTTGCAAAAAGTAAAAGTAGACTTATGAGATCTACAGAGGGCCAATACATTGTGTGTCTCTGACTGTGTACGTGTGTGTGTATGTGTGTGTACTCTGCATGTCTGTCCCCCCCCCCCCCCCCCTATCAATAGAACGTAATTTGGTACAGAGGTAGCACTATCAAAGGGCACCTAAGTGTCATGTTTTGTATCGCCGCCATCTTGACGGAAACGTAACGGTGGTCACCCAAATGTTCAAAGCTTAAATCAAATTACGACTAACCTAGTCATCTGATCTCTACCAAGATTTGCAACAACATACCTTAATGTGGGAAGCGTCTTTTGCCCAAACTACAAGATCACCAGTCAAATAGTTTCAAGATGGCAGAAGTACGAATCATGCAAGTATTATAGCCAAGCCGTAACTTACGATTCATCAAGTCCTGGTCTTACCAAATACGCTCATCGTGCGTAGGGAGGTTTAAACTGTCCTCAAGGAGGTGACCGGTAGGATATTAGCAGTTTAAAATGGAATTTTATTCCACAGTAGTGACTAAGAGTTCAGGCTGACCATGCCGTATCGTGCTTTCCCGTGCCGTCTCGTTGTCAAAATGGCGGCTAGTTTTTGCTCGTAAATCCATATATTTCCTTAACTTCATATGTTTATATCCTTTTAGGAATGTACTGAACAAACTAATTTATATTAAATATCAAATGGTTAATAAAAACGGCAGAAAACGCTAATGAAATCGTGCATTGCAAGACAATATATTCTAGGCAGTTATACTAAACCTGTTATTAACGCAATGGTAGCATTGAACGATTTTAGCTCAATGGTAGCGTCTCTGAGTCGTAGCCTGGAGGTTCCTGGTTCGAATCTGAACAGGTTCATTTTTTTTTACTTCGTTTCTTTTAAATTTATTGCTTTATAACTACTCACACGTTATAATATTAAGCATAGGCTATATAGTGTGTATTTGCGATCGAAAATATTATATATATACTTATAACAACATCTATTTCAACACTCGACTACATCAATTAAAATTGGTTGTCCTTGATCTGCGGTAGAGTCTATTGTTGATGTTGCTGTTGTTGATTTTGTTGTTGATTCTTCAGGGGATTTGCGGCATCGGGTGTTCTACCACTTATAAAAGGTCTGAAGCACGATTCAATTTTGATCCATATTTCGTTGTTGTTGTGCTGTTTGTTGAACTTGGGACATATGTGTCATCAGCCCCGTGTACTTGGGTGTGTGTTTCTGTGATGAATGTAGCTGCATTAGGGACAGGGATTAGATAGGTGCCATGGGACTTGAAATAAGGACTATCCCGTTTCTGTGATGCCTGTAGCTGCATTAGGGACAGGGATTGAGTAGTTGCCCTGGGACTTAAAATTAGGACTATCCCGTTTCTGTGATGACTGTAGCTGCATTAGGGACAGGGATGGGGTAGGTGCCCTGGGACTTGAAATAAGGGCTCTCCCGTTTCTGTGATGACTGTAGCTGCATTAGGGACAGAGATAGGGTAGGTGCCCTGGGACTTGAAATAATTACTATCCCGTTTCTGTGATGACTGTAGCTGCATTAGGGACAGGGATGGGGTAGGTACCCTGGGACTTGAAATAAGGGCTCTCCCGTTTCTGTGATGACTGTAGCTGCATTAGGGACAGAGATAGGGTAGGTGCCCTGGGACTTGAAATAAGGGCTCTCCCGTTTCTGTGATGACTGTAGCTGCATTAGGGACAGAGATAGGGTTGGTGCCCTGGGACTTGAAATAATGGCTATCCCGTTTCTGTGATGACTGTAGCTGCATTAGGGACAGGGATGGGGTAGGTGCCCTGAGACTTGAAATAAGGGCTATCCCGTTTCTGTGATGACTGTAGCTGCATTAGGGACAGGGATGGGGGTAGGTGCCCTGAGACTTGAAATAAGGGCTATCCCGTTTCTGTGATGACTGTAGCTGCATTAGGGACAGGGATGGGGGTAGATGCCCTGACACTTGAAATAAGGACTCTCCCGTTTCTCTGATGACTGTAGCTGCATTAGGGAAAGGGATGGGGTAGGTGCCCTGGGACTTGAAATAAGGAATATCCCGTTTCTGTGATGACTGTAACTGCATTAGGGACAGGGATGGGGTAGTTGCCCTGGGACTTGAAATAAGGACTAAGAAATAAGGCATTTGCCAGGAGGTAGTGTGAAGAATACTGGAAGAAACCCATATTTAGAATAGGCCCGATCTCCGGACTTGCTGCAGCTCCCCTTCACGGTTATGGTGAGCTATTTAACACGCACGACTTCACCGCGGTGTAGGTTTATAGCTTATTATTGCTTTTATTTCTACTGTATTTCCTGTGGGGACATGTTGGTCATTAGTCCCTAACTAACATGACCATCCAGACAGGGTGAAGACCTCTACAACCGTGTCGACGTTAGCATGATACGGGCAATTAAGATTTTAGGTTGGAAAGTGGATTGGTGCGAGACCACGGTCCGGCAACACAATACAGATATTAAATGACTGTCGTGAATGCCGTGCCAGAGAAATATGAACTGAACGGGCGAATGACCTACAGGAGGAGGAACAGCCAGTTGCGGAGTCTGGCCACAGAAGTTTTTACTGCCCCCTCCCTCTCACTGCCCCCTTGCCTCCTTGCCCCCCCCTTCCCCACGCCTTCCAGACGACGATGTTACAGCACTCGAGAACTGGCGGTTGCACCTGTAATGGTTGGGGTGGTTGAAATCTTTACCATGAAACAAGAATATTATAAGGCAACCAACGTTTAGAATGAAGCACTGGTTAGGTAGGGATATTTTTCTCTCTTTCTGTTGCACGTGAAACATGTATGACGCTAGTAATCCACTGTTGCCATATCAATCGAAAATTTTTCTGTGTCCAAAAACAGCGTTTTGGGGTAGAGATATGTTTTGCCGATCTCTTTTGTCCTATATTAGAACTACGTAAACTTGATAGAAATGACAGAAAAATTATTTATCCATATAAAAAAAAAACGATAAACTGTGTCCTCTTTTTAGTAAAATCGATCTTATATCATGTTGCATTGACTTTGTGGTGCTTAATTTCCACACAAGTGTAGCTAAAGTTCTGTCTTGATAGATTTTGAAATATTTTTTACTGGCAATATTAAAATTTTCATGTTGGTGAAACTTCTGAATATTCTCTCATAACCGCAAAGCAGCATTGAAAACGTTCGTATGCTACCAACTTTTCAATTATTAAATATAACCATGTTATGTCAGTTTGTGAGTTGTAGAGGAACGTTGGAAGAAGTTTTCTACCTGCATACCCAGAGTGTAGGTTTAATTGTTTACACAGGCCGGGCTGTTCACTGGCCGCACATTATATGAATGAAGTTTCGAAGGACAGCGCGGGGTGGAGCTTGCTACCCACAGCTTTACTACTGTGCCCTCAGAGCTTGTAATTAGTTGCATGGAGTCAGCAATTCAGGATGACTTCTGTGTTTCAATACCAAGTAAGCATTTTGTAACTTAAACAGTATTGGTATTGTGTTTATAAACATGCATATTATTTTTGTATAAATACACCTTTTTCATAGGCTAATCTTATTTATGTTATTACTTTCTTTCTCAGCTGCCCCTGATATGTAATTGGTTCAGCTCCTATGGCATATCAAGAGGAAGTGGTTGGATCAAAAAAGAGTTGGGTTATACCCTAATCCTGAAAAACATTACATGAGATTAATAAATACACTATGATGACCAGTTTCGACCGTCAAGCGATCATCATCAGATCCATTACTCTTAGGCTACAATTCTATGTCTGAAAATATAGGTGAAAATATTAACAATATGTACACTTATGTAGTTGCTGTATTGCTTCAAACCCCATAATGAGTAACAGTACAAAAAATCCCTTTTGGTTTGCCTCTTTCTGTGTATGAATGCTCGTGGTGATACTGTTATGGGGATGGTGATTATTGTTTGAAGGGGTGGAACAATCTTACCTTCCTGTAAAATGTGTTTTAGTACAATGTATTGAAAATTTGTGACAAATACTGATATGCCGGTTACAGTCCTATAGGAAATCATTCATTGTTTACTTATCCAAAAAGTTAGTGAATATTGACAGGAAGTACTTCTGAGGTGGCAGTAGTGTACTCTGTCACTTCATCTGGAAGGAGAAGGGTGTGTTTTTATGTTGCACAATAGTGAACTTAGAAATGAACTCATCATTTCTTCCCTGCCTTGAACGAGTAAATTATAGAAGGGCTGGTGGGTGGCAAAAGAGAGTGGAAGCTCTTGGTGATGTGGATAAGAAACTATAGTTTAGGTATTTCATTATCGTGATGAAATAGTATACATGGGGTTCAGATTTTTCAAACTGGTACCTGTATTTTTAATTAACACTGTATTGTTAATCATATCACATGCCAACATAATATGCCCTGCTGTAATAACTTATTACATTTATGATGAAAATATTTTTCTTTATTTTAGGCAATGATAATCCCATTCACACATTTCAAACCCCAAAGGTGGCCAAGAGGAAACCGGGATGGTCGAACTCCACTGATTAGGTTAAACCCAAACAGTCCTGTCAGCTCACGCTAATGGGTTTGGGAAGAGAGTGGGGGTAGGCAACCTCTCCTGAAATGTTTGTAAGTCATGAGTTGACTAACAGCTACATACACCTGGACCCCCTGGGGTTTCTGTAGATATAATCAGTGCAGCGAACATGTTATCCATGTACAGTCAAAGAGTTGGAGAATTGAGAATTATAGGAAACTATAAATTTCATAAGTGTGAGTTGTCAAAATGGGGCCAACAGTGGAGGTGTCAAGGAATGTTCTGCCCATTTATTTACAAATGGTGGTAACTTTCTGTTATGTGGGTCTCACAATCACGAACCATGTACGACGATTAATCAAGAATTTATTTCGAACAGTGTAAAAAGAAATGTACGTGACAATATATGTGAACGGCCATCGAAGTTGATGAGAAAGGATATACTTGCTGCCCCTAAGCACTTGTCTGATTATTTACTATCAAATGGCATAGAGAGGATTTAAAATAATATTGCGACTGAGAAACTTACCACCTCTGCCTCAATATATGCAAGAAGTTCATGATACTCTAGCCATTATGGACATTCGATCGAACTTAGAAGAAAATATAATAATAACCCCTGGCACTACAGCCCGTGCGTGAAGGGCCTAGGCTTAGCAAGAGACCGCTGCCCTGCCATTTGGCCTGCAGATATTAGGGTGACGCGTGATCAGCGCATCGGGTCCCCTCGGCCGTTAATATTGGCCGAGTGAATCCCGTTCCAGCCCTAACGTCAGTTTCTAAAATCCCTGACGGAGCCGGGAATCGAACCCGGGGCCTCCGGGTGAAAGGCAGACGCGCTATCCCAACACCACGGGGCCGACTAAAAGAAAATATGCTTCTGGTAAAAGACAGAGAGAATAACATTATTATGTTTTCTACTGCATCAAATTTGAAATACTTGTGTAAAAGAGAAACTATTTTTATAGACGGAACATTTAAGTATTGTTGTATGTAAATGAAGAGAAACAGGATAAGTTAGAAATAAAAACGCCAGATGTTCGTATGAGCCGACTCAGATGGTGGTGTCATGTGAAGAGAAAGGGGGAGGAGAGATTACCTAAGAGGTTAATGAGTTTGGCTGTAGAGCGTAAGAGAAGTAGAGGTAGACCTAGGAGGCGATGGTTAGATTCAGTGTTGAACGATTTCAATGTAGAGGTGTAGAAGCAGAGGAGGCCGCAGTGCTAACTGCTAATAGGGGATCATGGAGGTGACTTGTTCACAAACAGAGGCTTGCAGACTAGACTGGAGGATTGGGAAGGAGGTGGCCGTGACCTTAAGTTAGGAACCTTCCAGCATTTGCCTGGAGTAGAAGTGGGGAAACCACAGAAAACCACTTCCTGGATGGCTGAGGTGGGAATTGAATCCATCTCTTCTCAGTGTTTCCTCGCGAGGCTGAGTGTACCCCCTTCCAACCCATAGACCATAATTAAATTTCTTGGCAGAGCCGGGAATAAAACATGGACCTCCGTCAAAAAATAACGGAGAGCTCTCAGTATTAACGTTGTAACCTGTTTTATGAGCTTTAAAATGATATAGACTAACTTATACATTAACATTTTGGTTTTCATTATATTAATCTCAAATTACAATAGCCGCCATGTCAAACACTTAAAAGACGTTTAATATTTAAATTAATACGTACATGTTTCGGTATACAATGATAATCGTCAGCGTATTTTGAAATAATAAAAGAATCTTAAAAACTATGTTAACAAATGCCAAAGTGAAAATGGATATCTTTACAAAGTACACATTAAAATTTAAATAAAATGAAAGGTCACAAAAAACAAGAAAAATACATAAACGAAACAAGACTAAAGTTAATATAAATCTACCTTAATAGATTGTCTACATTATACTTCTTCATTATGGTTCAATGTAATGAATCGGATCTCCTGTTGATTGCAAAAAGATGTTGTTTCCACGTATAAAGAATTGGTGAAATGCGTAACAATTTTTGACTGATAAAGTCCTCTAACCTTGAAATTCGTTCCAGTTGAACCCAAACTTTCTATATTAGGCCTAATTAGACTAGATTTCTTCAATACGGCTCAATAATAATATATTGCTTGCCACGGTGGGTGAGTGGTTATAGTGTCGGATTACTAACCCCAAGCTTGCAAGTTCGCTCCTGGCCGGGGTAAGTGATTTTTGAAAAGCCGCAAAAATTACGACATGTTATACGATGTTGGCATGTCAAAGAACCCATTTGAATTCAGTAGGCCGTGTTCATAATGACAAAATTAATCTCGGGATTTTCCGCCAACACAAAGTTCCTCATTTCTCCACTAGAAAGCGCTATAGTGTCAAGGAGCTTAGATATCTAACCTCCTTGACTTTCATAGTGCTTCAAGGAACAACAAAATTCGACATGCAAGCTACCCTCTGGGTGTCAAATAACAAAGCTTGCACCCGGCACCCGAGGCCATATGATATTATTATTATTAATAATCTATTATATATCTAAACTCCTTGACACTACAGCGCTTTCAAGTAGAGAATGGAGGAACTTTGTGTTGGCGAAAATCCCGAGATTAATTTTGCCATTGAACACGGCCTACTGAATTCAAATGGGTTCTTTAACATGCCAACAACGTATGACATGAGTATCGTGATTTTTGTCGCCTTCAAAAATCACTTACCATGGCCAAGGGCGAACCTGCAATCTTGGGGTTGGTAGTCCGACACTATAACCACTCACCCACCGTGGCAAGCATTATTATTATTATTATTACAGTAGCCTCTCACAAATCCGGACCTCAAAAATCCGGACTCCGGCAAATCCGGACCGCTCAAAAAATATTTTTTGTAATACAAAATCAGTAAAATGTAGGTAACGTGATGCTTAAGCGCCTTCAATTTCTCCGCGACCATTCCGCATTACAAGAATGACGTCTTTTCTATTCTACTGGCTGTGCGGCACGGCGGGAGGTCATTGACTCGCCCCCTCCCCAACAGCTCTTTGTTTACTCATACAGTACTTAGTTGACCGCGCTCACTCTCTCTGTGCAGACGTTATTTTCGGTGGCTACCTCGTGTTGTGTCGGTGCTCTGTGTTTCTCGCGTCTTGTTTTTAAGTACTGTAAGATGAGTAACAAACGAAAGCAAGTGTGTGTGTCAGTGGAAGAAAAACTCCGTGCTATAAAGAGGATTGATGCTGGAGAATCGGCGAAAAAAATCGCTCTAGAGTTAGGAGTAGGAACAAGTACAGTTTCAGATTGGAAGAAGAATCGCGGACAGATAGAAAAATGGTGTTCCTCTCAATCCAGTGGAAGTGCGATTAAAATTAGAAAAAGCATGCATAAAGGCAAACATGTAGAAGTTGAAGAAGCATTGTTCTTGTGGCATGAACATTTAAGAGGTAAAGGGGTTCCTATTACGGGGCCTATGCTTCAAGAAAAGGCGTTGCATTTCAAAAAAGAAATTGAAGGTGAAGATGGTGAGTTTACAGCAAGTGAAGGTTGGCTTGATCGTTGGAAGAAACGATTTGGTGTTCGTAAACTGTCAATAAGTGGGGAGGCATTATCAGCCAACAAAGATGCTGTTCCTGAATTCAAGAAACTACTTTTTAGTATCTTGGACAAAGAAGAAATTTCCGGAGAACAGCTCTACAACTGCGACGAGACTGGTTTAAATTATAAGATGTTGCCCACAAAAACTCTTGCGTCAAAAAAAGAAGTTTCAGCCCCGGGCTACAAAAAGAGCAAGGAACGAGTTAGGGTGTTGGCGTGTAGTAATGTGACCGGCAGTCATAAGCTTAGGTTAACATTGATTGGAAAATCAAAAAAACCACGAGCTTTTAAGAAAATAAAGAAAGATGATGAGTTGCCACTTTGGTATACAAACCAACAAAAAGCGTGGATGAATTCTGCAATTTTCAAGACATGGTTTACCAAGGAGTTTGTCCCGTCAGTAGAGACACATCTGACTGAAAATAATTTACCAAGAAAAGCAATTCTGTTGTTAGACAACGCTCCAACACATCCGATCGCTGACGAATTAACAGACGGTGAAATCAAAGCAGTGTTCTTGCCGCCAAATGTGACAGCTGTGTGTCAGCCTATGGACCAAGGGGTACTTCAAGCTCTAAAATTAAAGTACCGTCGTAGACTTCTCAGTTATTTGATTTCGGCGATTGAGAATGACGAGGATTACATCGGTGCATTGAAGAAGATTGACGTTTTGGATGTAATTAGGTGGGTAGCCGAAGGGTGGGAGGAAATTTCTCCTTCATCAATAGTTTCGTCATGGAAAGTTCTCTTGGACCATCAGGGAAACAAGTTTGAAGAAATAGCCGTCGAAAACGTTGATGAAAATCAGTTTGAAAGGGAAAACGTCGTTACACTGTTGGAAAAAATACCCGGATGTGAGGAAGTGAGTGATAATGATGTCCATAAATGGATGAACAATGACGACGAAAATGAAATAACAGACGATGATATAGTCAGAATGGTGACAAATGAAGATTGTTTGGAAGAAGAGGAACTACCTGAGAGCAACATAAACCTGATTCCACATTCAGAAGGATTTAAAATGTTGGACCGAGCCCTAGAGTACATTACTCAGCAGGATGGAATATCTTCAGCTGACATCATTTGTTTAATGAAGTTAAGAGACATTGCGGCAAGAAAACGTGCTGAAACTGTGAAGCAGAAAAATATTCAAGACTTTTTCAAGCATGTGTAAGTTTGTTTTTACACACTGTTTCTGATGATTTATTTTCATTTATTTTGCATACTGTAGTACTGTAATGTAAATTCTTAAGTCTTATTAAAGTTGTTCAATACTATTAACCATCTATTTTTTCTACCCCTGTGTTCAGTTAATTGCAGTTCAGAACTGTTTTATGCGAGTAACAATAAAGTACACATATCGGCACGGAGTGGCGGCGATCGCGGCACGCAAACCACTGCCGCGACCGACGTCACTCTGTCTCCGGGAAATCCGGATTTTTCGGAATCCGGATCGGCCGTCCGCCACATTGGTCCGGATTTTCGAGAGTCTACTGTATTATTATTATTATTATTATATTGAAATGGATGTCTCTGATGGATGCTATGGGATGTTGTTTCCAGCCAGGCATACTGATATGGAACAATGCGTAAGATTTTTGAAGTCATCTAACCTTATAAAGAGTCCTGTTGAAATATATTCGTGGTTACAATATGTTGTTTCCAGACGGTCGAACACCGTAAATATGTTTTATAAATGATAAAGCCATCTAAGTAACTAACTAACCTCGTATAAAACCAGAGGATCCTACTTCTAGGTTAGCTCTGTAGAACTAGCTGTCCAAACGGGTGATTTATTTCATATCATAATTCAATTTGCCAAGTATATTTATAGGTTGAATGAAATACCTGGACATTGATGGGTCAAAATATATGGATAAGTCGAGAATAAACTCAACTAAGTATCTTCAAGAAACAGTGTGCACCAACAAGGAATATGCAAATGAAATGTAATGCAATGTGGCAACAACAAGGTTTCATTTAGGTATTGCCACTAAAAGTAGTTTAGTGGGGCTACCAGTGCGGTGACAAATTTAACATCCCACAAAAAAAAGCGGTTGTTATATGAAATATTAGTAGAATGAGTATTTTGGTTAGTTATTGGACTAATACAGGAGGTACATTTAAACACAATTCCCCCCCACCATGATCGTTTCACTTTGATCTCCCAATTTACACATTTGCAGACTTTAAGAAATCACCTTGTGGTAAAGGTTACTTTTATTCTCTTAAGACTTAAACGATGTGTCATAAAATTTCTACATTCAATTTTGTTCTTATACCAGTACTTCGTCTTGATTGAATGAAAATACTAAGAAGATGCATTATTTTCATACCGTCAAAGTTTTAATGTTAACTCCACGAACTGTCAGTGGAAGTAAAGCTTTTGTCTGCAGTTTTGCACCTTGTAGCAGAATATCGTTGTAATGCTCATACTGCTGGTTATAACTTTCATATGATAACATTTTTCCAAAGCTACAACATACAAATTAAAATGTGCATATTGATTTGTATAGTACGCCTAGAATTTCTAATGAGTGGTATGGACTACGTGTTTGAGATAACAAGAGTAGATAGTGAAGATCATCGCAGGTTGACACATTCCGTTAATATTACTACCTTCACGTCCAGTTTGGAGTGGGGGGCAGTAAAACACGCCTCAGGCAACTTCCCCTGTTAGGATTTTCCTAATTGACCCCCGTGGAGAGAACTCATTAGCGGAGCTCGGTATTACCCGAGGAAACTTTCCTATCTGGAGGAGCCAAATTCGACTCCAAAGAGAAGAAAGGGCCTTGTGTCACCTGCTGGATCCATTCATTCAAATTAATTGCAAACATGGAGGGTATGTCCATTTCATGTACAGCTAAGAATGAATTTAAAAAATGCTGTCTATAGAAGCAGGGGTCTGTGGGTGTGCCAGCTTAAATCTCTTTCAAACATGTATCTTTATCTCAGATTCAGGTACCTTATTTCAATCCTATTTAGGAGTGTTACTGCTTTGTGAAAATTAGTTTCTTCAAGTGTCTTGTGAATTTTGTACAATTTATGTACAGTGGTTGTATAAATGACATGGTGCGAGTGTCCCTTGAAACTTTAGGTTTTGCTTTCGTCAAACCATTGCAGGTGCTGAAACGTGCAGTGCAGTTTCATATTATCTGTGTTTAAAACAGTCATAAACCATTAAGGAACATTGCCATGGGGACGTATCTTGGCCGATGTGTTGAAGATGTAGATAAGAAACAGCCGAATAAATCGATTTAACGGTGATGCATGTTCAAAGATTGACAACACTTTTACAAATGAGGATGTGTAACATGTCTTAAATAAATAGTAGGCTATGTTCCAGTTGCAGCTGTAAAGCTTGGATCACCAGTAACATATGTTACAGGTAATAAAAGTGGGGATAAGTTAAGTACGAGGTGCAAATGGATGATTGTAAATCTATTTAGCAGGTTGAGAAATGACAATTTGAGTGAACAGTGGAATTGGTAGTAAAAGAAACTGCCCTTGAATGGTGTTTTGAGGTACAATTGTTTACTCAGGCAGTGCTGAATTTAAAGAGAGTTCGTTTTTTCTTAATCGCACCACCTCGTGTTTCGACAGGTTTGATCTAAACCAAACATATTTGATAATTATTCACTACACTTCCACATACCTAATATACGGTATGTCATTTCTATAATTTTCATTTGATATTCTGGGAGTCGTTGCCAATTGAAATTATTGTCCATTATCACTATAGCACAGGAAATATGTGCTAAATTACATAAATATGTGACTTAAATCGTTATTTGTTGTTCATTCATTCAACGCCGGCAATTGTCATTGCTTGTCATTTCTTGTCGTTGCTTAACTGCTACTGAAAGACGCGCATTAGGCGTCTTCAACTGTTACCGAGACGCACACAGGAGTATACATTGATGTCATTTCACCTCTGTTGACATCGAATATAGATTTAGGTATTAGGAAGTCGCTTTTAAACGCCTTTGTCTGGAGCGTGGCAATCTATGGAATTTAAACTTGGGCTGTTGGAGTAGCAGAAAAGAGAATTGAAGCGTTTGAAATGTGGTATTATAGGAGAATGATTACGATCAGATCGGTAGATATGGTTACAAAGGAAGATGTATTAAGACTATTGGGAGAGGGGAGATGTTTGTGGCGACAGCTAATGAAGAGAAGAGATAGGTTGGTAGGATACATACTAAGACACCCAGGAATAGCATACTTAGTTACGGAAGGAAGGGTCGAGGATGAGAACTGTAGGGGTAAACCAAGGTTAGAATATGTTAAACAGATTGTCTCGGATGTAGGGTAAGGTAGCTATGTAGATATGAAACAATTAGCTCAGGACAGGGAAGCATGTATAGCTGCATCAAACCAGTCAAAAGACTGAAGACTTAAACAACAACATTTCACTGTTGCCAATGTATGGTACACAAAACATACGCCACAGGTCATGCTAAGCGAGATACAATTGGCTTCTGTCTGGCCGAAATTTACAGCTTAAGCAAGTGAGTCTGGAGCGTTAGCCCTAGGTTAGGTTTGTTTTTGTATGTAAAGCCATCTTAACGTATAAACACAACAAAGCGAGCGGAGCAAGCCCAGCATAAAACTAACATCACACGGCCACGCTTACCATATAAGTGACGTTGGCAATATTTTGTTTGTTCCTTAAATCAAGTCTTCAATGGCCGACACAACAGAACTGAAATTTCACTATATAAGCCGTTTTATAAAAAGGGGACATGGGTGGATTATTAACAATGGAGTAGAAAACATCTAATACGACATCATTTACACAATTATTATTCATCAAGGTATTTCAGCTAATTTAAGTAGTTTTGTACTAGGTTCATCAATCGCGAAACGTTACTGAATATATATTAGCAAGTCGCTTGTCTTGTTTTGGCCCGCTGGATGCCATTTCAGATACTCAAGGAGGAACATGAAGATGAGATGTGTGGAGGGATACAGTATCTCCAATCTGATGATTGGCATAACATGCACTTGCATAATTGACTCCTACAATGTAGCCCTTTTCTTTGCATCGCATCTCACTCACTGCTCTGAGAGACAGGCCTACAAGTGAGACAACGACTATATTCATATTGAATTGCCTTATAAAAATTATAAATTGTATGTATTCATATATCTTGTTTGATATGTTCAATTAATTGCCCTATACTGTATAATGTGTAAATTATATGTACTTGCCTAAAATATAAATATAAATGTATTCATATATCTTCGTTTTATTTGTTTATTTCCTACAAAACTACCTCATTCATCCTTTTTTATTATGCCTTAAAGATGTATATAAGTGAATTATGATACAGGTGCTATTATTTGTATAACCTAATGTGTGACAACAGTTTGGTTGTATCGCTGATTATTGTCCCTGATTATGAGTATGCTGGTCGTTTGTGGAGGATCTATTGATCTATTGAAGCTTTGTATATTGGGACTTTGAAAACACTCGCGGGAGAAATAAAATTACTAAATGGATGTGATTTACGTATCCACGTGCCGTGGGCAATTCTAAAACTAAAATATGGAAACTGTTACCTCAAAAGTAACTACCCAACCTCAAAATGTATCATATATTAGTAATTTAAATGCTGCGCCATTTTTGTGGTGTGTTGCCCTACTCTCACCACAGAGCAGTAAGGGGTAACAGCTGAAGATCGAAATTAGAAAGTGATAACCATTGGCCTTTTGGTAGCTTCACTTCCTAGTATTCTTGTTCCATGCCTTTACTTTCGTTCTATTCCCCTATCAACAATGATCATTGAGGCAGTTTTGCTAACGTACCACAATTCTGCACTAGGTAATATTATGTTTGCCATAATGAAATAAGTATTCATTCATTCATTCATTTATTTTATTTGCAAATGGCGGTAATTCCCCGGTGGCAAATTGTACAATATTACAGAAAATTACCCACAAAAATATCAAACATACTTAATTAACACAAGTCGCGATTTTGGAACTTAAGTAATTAGATCGTTGAATTTACATAAAATTTCATTCTTCTCTTAAACACATCAATATGTTCAATATCAATACCAATACCACGATTAATGACAGGATATTTCTCATAATTTGTACGCTGCAGTCGGCCCTAACAGTATGCGGATGATCTTCCCTGCTCAGGTAGGTGGGATTTCCCAGACGTTTGATTAGTTCTAACCCATGCTGGCCGGTTATGATACGATATTTGAGAAATTTGGAGACCATTGATTATTTTACTTTATGGCATAATGCAGTGTTACTTACAAGGGGAGGATACGATGCATGGGTTACCGATTCGAACCATTTTCAGTACACGTGTAGGACATGACCAGGCAGGCGTATACCAGGTGCAAGTATTAAGGTGCGCTTCTCAGCCGTTTCCGAGAAATTAATTATTTGCAATAATTGCAGTGCGGCGTCTATGTGCGTTGTACACTTGCAAGACTGCAAAGAACGCGTGGTGGAGCGGTAAGAGCCCTGCTACGTAAGCGTGGGATCGCTAGATCGAATCCCACCGGTGAGCTCTTGCAGTGTATTGTGTTTTTTTGTTTTTTGTTTGTAAACATTGGTAATTTGTACAATGTAGGTGTCGTGAATAATGTTCATTTTGCAGTCAATTGTAATAACGTGTTATGTGAGCGGAGAAAGAGATTCTGAAATCATCGTATGGGTGGTCAATGTTTGTGACATGTCATAATGTACAGTTATCAGCATTGCAAATACATTGGTATTATACACGGTCAGGTGTATTCTATTATATGTACCGGTATACATATATACATTAGAGACCCAGTCTGTTCCGTTCATTGCACGCACGTCTGTGAACCAACCATCAGACCACCCCGTACCCCACAAGCAGTGACTCATGCTATGGGCATTGGTTAGAAATTGCCGATGGTTACAAAAAAAAAAAAAAAAAAAAAAAAAAAAAAGCAACACAACACACTCCAAAGGCTCTCCAGTGAGATTCGATCCAGTAGGCTAATCCCGCGCTTACGAAGCAGGTCTCTAAACAGCTGGAGCGATTTCAATGAATCTCGATCAAGTCATAGTACTCTTTTGTCGGACCGTGCCCATCAAATTTTATTATGTCTCACCAATCTAACATGGTGGCTGTGTGAAATATTCCACCGAAATTCTATATCTCCGAAACTATTACTGATATCACCCTGAAATTTTGCACGGCAATAAAGGGCACTACTAAACGTTTAAGTTTACCTATCTAATTTTCAAAAACTTCTTAAGTACAATACTAACATGCCGGCCAAGCGAAGTTGAAAAATTTAAATAGACGTTTCTCGCTATTCAACCATCCCAGCGCAGTTAAACATGGTACGGCAAATGTTTTACACATAGCAATTCACTGATTTCTAATTTAGTTCAATTGTTTACATTACCTCAATATGGTGGCTGTGCGAAATTTTTAAATTAAGTTTTTACTTCTTATGTTCTAATCTTGCGATCGAAGTCAACGTTTGAATAATGAACCTATGCAAAAATCATCATCTAATAGTACATAACTCTGTGGCCGGCATATATAAAAATCCAACATAGCGAATATCCGAAATATTTAGAAGGTTCTCAATATCTACTAATCTATAAAAGCAATCAAACTGTTTTTTTTATATTGATGAAGACTGTGATAAATACTGGCACGAACTGTGCCGGCTGCCGAAGCCTGCCACACTCCCCTGGGGCAATTTCCAGGGAGACCCATTCCTATAAATCGGACAATAAGTCAGCTGGCTAAGACATTCAAACGTACAGGTTCAGTAATCAATAAAAATAGTCGAAAATGTCGTTATTTCCTTACAGAAGCTAAATTAACCGGAGTAACCGGAAACTTCATAAGGAGATGCCGATTATGTTTGACAGCGGTGTAACCTTTATGCATCTGTGATTGCATAAATTCTACATATTTACTTCAACAAGATTTTATTCATGTTTCAAAGCTGGTGTGAGAAAAGACGTTGCCTGTGGACCAGAGCACAACAAAGGGAGGCCCGTACGTGCTTTACTGTAACTTTCACCCAGCGCGGACAATGACGATAGGAAGAGAAAGCCAACATCTGGTAGCCACATGCGCTCAGACAACGCGAAACGGTATTTCAACCAAGCGGGTAAATACGAAAATTTCAACGATCACTCACTAGATAAACCCCGCCCATTTGAGAGAAATTGGAGCAGTAATTAAAATGCAGAAACAGGAATTACACCATCGTATAGGGGACAATCCCAGCCTCTCATAAGTATCGTCAAAATTTAAATTGGATCATTCTGTGATTTTTGCCAGAATTAAAATGAAATCAGGGGGTGGATTTGAAACTACCAATAGCAGCGAGGGACGCGAGACGCGACCAAATCCCGCCGAAATTAAGGAACAATGAAGAGAATTACGGAGCTCATTATATAAGGATCCAACGATAGGATTTTGGATAAAAAGAAGCCATTGAGACATTAGAAATGAGGACGTTCAAAGGAGCTAATTTGTATATTCATGTGAGTGTTATTATGGAAATAAATTCTAAAAGCTCCCCACTCCAAGTACTTCTACGAGAAATCATATAAATAATAGCTGGAGACGCAGCGAAAACAGTTCGTATCCGGGCGCTACAGAGGCGTAAGCCCACGCCCGAGCCCTTAAGAAAAGCAACAATTTTTTACAAGTTTTATAAGTTCGCATCCGGGCGCTGCAGAGGCGTAAGCCCGCGCTTGTAACAACAAGAAATATTAGCAATTTTTACAAGTTTTATAAGTTCGCATCCGGGCGCTGCATGAGGCATAAGCCCAAGCCCGTAGCATTAAGAATATTAATAATTTTTCCGAGTTTTATAAGTAGAAGCAGTTCTATCTTTGGACATTTGAATATCGCTAAGTATTCGCGAGTGCGAATTGGAACAGTGCATACCGTGACAGTACGACACAGTTATATGATAGAGATAGCCATACGAGCTATTAGTAGCTAAGTCAGTGGTCTAGGAAGCTATTGAACTATCAGCTGAATTGAGTAGGTTGATGATAGCTGTAGGA
The DNA here is from genome assembly GCA_946902985.2 of Meconema thalassinum. Taxonomy (NCBI): domain Eukaryota; kingdom Metazoa; phylum Arthropoda; class Insecta; order Orthoptera; family Tettigoniidae; genus Meconema; species Meconema thalassinum. Next base: position 1,195,276,781 of record OX336389.2, read on the forward strand.
GGTAGGAGCTACATACGCAAGAACCGTGCATTGTGATGATAATAATAATAATAATAATTCACAGTGGACCTTTGCTTTGGTGAAATTTTGGAAACCGTGTGTAAATTATCCTCCTTGCAAGATGAACCAATTGATCCAGAAGACTGATATCAAGGACCAGATGCATTACCATCAGGATGTATACGAGATAAGTAGATATTGTATGGGGCATGTTTGCCATAGCGTATCCCATCATGGGAATCGGATAAGTTTATCTCGATCATAAGCAATTATGATAAAATAGGTATTTTGGGCATAGCAGGCATGTTTTGTGTAGATTTGTGTATATTTGTCAGTTATGATTATTTTTTGTGTGTTATAACGTAAATTAGTATATGAGCATCAAAATTTTGTTTAAATGTGTTTTGTTTGAGGGTGTCAGTAACTTTGCTGAATGCACAATTAAGGGAATAATTGGGTTGATAGTGCTTACGCACGATATTAACGTAAAAGCTAATATGGGGGAGACAGCTCGATATTGTGACAAAGACCAGTAGTGACACTGAAATTATGTGAACAGTAAGTATGGTAATCGATAATCACACCAAGGTAAGGGAAGGTAAGACAAAATGGCTGGATGATAATATAATATTCAGAAAAGGTTGAGAGTTGATCCTGGGTTGAGCTGAAATTAATAACGGAGGTGGTATTCCCGTGTTCTACGATTATATAAATTGGTAAGTGAAATGATTGAATTCATTGTCTGAAGAGAGTGCGCTATAGCTCCGTCGGAAAGGTAACTGTACAGCTCGAACCCAATGTAGTCACAGGGAGCAGGTATAAGACTGCGGACAGCCGTCTGAATTCTGAAAGTAGCAGTGAAGGTTATTGCCCGACCAGCTGGTTAGTGTGGTGTGAGAATGTCTGTCACAAGATCGAGGGACCAGGTTGGATGGTATTGTAGTCTTTTGAGGGAAGGTAGTCTGGCTTCCCAGGGTTTCTTTTTGTACCGCTTCAGGAAGCGACGTCTTGTATTGTCATTTTGAGTGCATTCATTATAGTTGTTTATTTATCAAGAGTAACGGGGCATCGGCCAACGAAATGTGCTTATTTGATGCTTCATGTATTTTAACTTGTTTGTTTTACCGTAATTAACAGAGTCATGGCTCTGAGTGAATTAATTGTTTATAAGCTAGAACGTGCACACATGCCTGTGGCTTAGAATAAGTCTATTGCCTTCATTGTCTGACTCTTGTGAGGAAGGATGATGATTGTACGAGAAAACATGTCCGAACCCCAGAAACCAATTTTGCAAGTTATAAACATGAGTGCGCATATTTTTTTGTTGATAGAATGGCTGGGTTATTTAGGCCATAGTTTTGATGAATTAAGTCTGTTGACGTTTTATTTTTGAACTTGAAGCAGTGGACTGCAGTGAAATAGATTGTTTTTCTTTTCCTGGTTTCAGCCAGTGTGATTAATTTACCTTTTGCATTTTGATGTTGTTGATTAGAATAATTTAAGGGAGTATATTTTATTGTTTTATTTGTCTATGGATGGGAGTAAATGGGAGATGATGTTTTGTGAATAAAATTATTTTATATTAGGAGTTCTCTGACATACTGATTTTAAGTTAAGCCTCCTGTGATCCTTGACGATATTCCTAGGATGTTTAGAATAAGTTAGAGCCACCCCGAACAGACCACTACCCGAGCTAGAGTCGGCATCCTAGAAAACATTGAAGGGTACAATAACTCTGTGGCCGGCATATATAAAAATCCAACATAGCGAATATCCGAATTATTTAGACGGTTCTCAATATCTACTAATCTATAAAAGCAATCAAACTGATTTTTTTATATTGATGAAGACTGTGATAAATACTGGCGGCTGTGCAAAATTTTTAAATTACGTTTTTACTTCTTATGTAGAATCTATCTAGGTACTTCTTATGTACCTATGAGACTTTCAAAAACCTGGTGATTACATATCCAACATGGTGGTGACGCGAAATTTAAGTATTTGAATGGATGTTTCTTGTGATTTAACAGTTGTTTGACCAATTAGGTAAGGATAGCATTGCACCTGCGCTGAGTTCCACGGCCTTCTATTTTAAATTTCACTGCGTGGCCTAGTGTCATAGTGGGGTAATCGAGGAGGCCATGGTCAAATACAGGGTCTTTATTTTTGCTTGGCAAGGACATTCTCGCTCACGCGCTCCACCAGTGGCAGCTCAGTTCCCGGCGACTGCGTGCGCTTATGTACGGCGGAGTACGGCGCTTAAAATCAGTATCATGCATTTTTACTCACCATGCTTACAGCAGATAATGAAAATGTTCCCCATCCGCTGTCAAACATAATCGGCATCTCCTTATGAAGTTTCCGGTTACTCCGGTTAATTTAGCTTCTGTAAGGAAATAACGACATTTTCGACTATTTTTATTGATTACTGAACCTGTACGTTTGAATTTCTTAGCCAGTTGATTTATTGTCCGATTTATAGCAATGGGTCTCCCTGGAAATTGCCCCCGGGCAGTGTGGCAGGCTTCGGCAGCCGGCACAGTTCGTATCCTCGCCGCTAGATGGGGGCTTCATTCATTCCATTCCCTGACCCGGTCGGTCGACTGGAAGCAGGCTGTGGATTTTCTTAAGTTAACGTGTTGAACAGTAAATTAAAAATCTCCGAGGATTGGCTAATGAAAGTAGATTAGAACAAAAATAAAACTCTCGAGTATGCATGAGGATACACTTTTACATGTTTATAATACAGTAGTAATAATAATACTTTGAAAACGGAACAATTGCTTCTCTTCCTTGTAATCGACGGGGCAAATGGTCACCTTGCCCCGAGAGCTTCTTGTTACCTAGCTCCTAAATCAGAGGTGGCCATACAGCATTCCGGGCGTGCTGGCAGCTGGCGTGCTGCTGGCACGGACGGCCTTGCAGAGAAGGTGGGGGAAGATAGAAGACCATGTCTTTCTCTCTCGTTCGCTCTTCCGTGTCACTCCCTCGCTGTGTTGTGGTTCATCGGTCGAACGTCCAACGCACGGTATTCAGTATTTATTGTAAATGTATGTCTACCCCTTATTATTCCCGTTTCCAATGAGGGTCGAGGATGAGATGAGATGCCAGTCCTTGTGGCAGGTGGTTTTCACGGCCGGATGCCCTTCCTGACGCCAACCTCATGAGTGTAAGATAAATAAATGAAGATGAATGAAACTGGGTAGGGATGTGGAAGGAAGCGGCCGTGGCCTGTCAGAAGGTACCGTCCCAGCAATTGCCTGGAGTTGAAAATGGGGGAAACTACGGAAAACCATTTCAAGGATAGCTGACGGTGGGGGCTCGAACCTACGTCTTCCGAGTCCGCAGAGAGCTTAGCCCCATGGCCTGCCACTGCACTTTAGCAAGCGAAGCTACCACTGTCGGTATATTCAGTATACGAGTATTGTAAATATGAAAACGAATTGAAACAAAACGGAAACAACAAGAATAAAAACAATAACGTGACCGAAAATGCAATGCCTTAAATGAGTTCCAAGATACGAGTACAATATCAGTATTGTTTTAATGCTAAGCACGTAATCTTCAAGTACCGTTACGCGGTGAAACGCGCGAAACACGATGTAGATGTGTCAGATAACCAACGCATTGGATGAACAGTTTGTTTCTTTACATTACATTCCATTACATTTGGTACGCTAGCGATCCTTACTTGACTCGGTCAGACGCGGCGAAGAGCTGTCACATGAGAGGCAGGAGTCAGTCTGGTGGCGTGCAGCCATGCATCAAAAGCTGGACGCCGCTGTTCTAAATGAATGAACAATATATTTGTATCTGGTATTTACGCCAGCTTAACAATGTTCCATATGTAGCCTAAGCTAAATCAAGATTCCAATACACGAGTTTTCATCATTCTTTCCGGAGTTTTGAACGTTAACTTTGGGCTAGTTATGACAGACGTAGCAAAACGACTCATGATAACAGATAGATAATTTCTCCAAGTTTCCATCCCAAAGAGGTGCCATGGCTAGCTTGCATATTTTGCCACTAGAGGGCAGTGAACGTTGAAAACAATAAACATGGCGATGACTGAAGAACAATGTTGCATAATAAAAGCTTTGCTGTCTTCTTGTAATTGCGGCAGTAACCACTCGTTCAGCATGTCTCGGTACACTTTACCGGTAATAGTACTTTTCACAATGAAAAATAGACCATAAATGTTTGTCAAAACACGTTCGGTTTAGAGGAATCGCGGATGTGCTTCACAAATATCTAAGGAAATTCCGTGCTCCAAATGTGTATATTGTGACGGTTAACATGACCAGACAAATGAAACGCTACCTCGTCACTGAAAACAAGTTTCTAAGCAAAACGATCGCCTTCAAGATGCTCGTCACTTCTTACAGAACTGGAAACGAAGATTGAAATCATGGGGGCTACAGCGCCTGGAACGTCTTCATGTGGTATGGTTCTACTCGCAAGTGTTTGCGTAGAATACGCCAGACATGTGTAATTCACGATTTCCATGAGTTTATGACTTTTGAGGGCTCGTTGCACACATGCGACGGTCACAGCTGATGGCCCTGGCTTGCCTGTTCATTCAGCCACACAAGGAACCATTCTACCTGAACCTCTGGAACCACACATTAATTGTTTTGTCTGTAGGTACTGGGATATGAGGGAATTGAACCATCACAACCGATTCCCATCTACCGAATTCTATCACACAGGACGCTTCCTGTTGTTGTCGTTGTTGTTTGATTTAGGGGCTTGGACATTGTGGTCATTTCAGCCCTATGTACTTTGATGTGTCAGAATTTGTCTGATAACCTCTGTTATTGTGGTGTTTGAGGGGGAGAGTGTGTGTTTGTAATTGAGGCTAGGACGTGTAGTGTGTAGACTACTGTCCAGGCTCTGTGAACTTGAGGGGTGAAGAGATGCGGGAAGCGGGAAGCGGGAAGAGAAGGGCCTGCCAACGGCCCGCCATGGTATCAGGAATTCCTGTCTATTCCAATACTGCTAACATAGGGCCGTTGCCTATACCACTGTAGTGTTGCAAATGAGTGAGTGAGTCACCAACCAATGCATTTGGTTCTGTTACTACGCACAGGGAAGCCTCCGTGGCTTAGGCGGCAGCACGCCGGCCTCTCACCGCTGGGTCCGTGGTTCAAATCCCGGTCACTCCATGTGAGATCTGTGCTGGACAAAACGGAGGCAGACAGGTTTTTCTCCGGGTACTCCGGTTTTCCCTGTCAAAATTTCATTCCAGTAACACTCTCCACTGTCATTTCATTTCATCTGTCATTCATTTAATCATTGCCCCAGAGGAGTGCGTCAGGCCTCGGCAGCCGGCACAGTTCATATCCTCGCCGCTAGATGGGGGCTTCATTCATTCCATTCCTGACCCGGTCGGAGACTGGAAGCAGGCTGTGGATTTTCACTACGCACAGGCCGGGATCCCCGCACGCCTCTCCTCATCGTCCACGATCCACATTCCTGTCAGAATCACGGAGCTTGGACTCGAGCAGTACATATCTAATCAAACGAAATACTTTTCATTCCGTCAACACGTATTAGTTCTCAATTAGATTAGGTGGACAACAAGATCTCTGCTTGAAAGAATGACATTTGATTAATTAATTTTACTGATTACACTGGGGGCAGTGGAGGTGTGTAGGGATGACATGTGTCGCTCGTTAAGTGAACATCGTTAGATCTGTTATTAAGACTTAGTATATGACAATGGTAAAGTGATGAGGTTTTGTAGGGTACATGAAAACAATGATTAACACTCTTCAAAAGTGCTGGGTGTGAGGTCCGTGACAATGTCAGCGTCGATGATGACGCAAATACGGAACCTACTTTCCAGGAAGAGATATCAAATGGAAGCTTTCAGGTATTAGGTCGTGTATTGGTCAGAATGTACAAGCTACTTAGATGGAAGGTAGTAAACTAAAATGCTTGACCGATCCTGACATGATCCCATGACGCTGTTATTCTTACCACTCAGTTAATGGAGCAGACATGTTGAGGACACCTGGAAACTTTGGGTGATCCACTAAAAGGTTCTGGCATTTCGAAGGGATCTACGTTTCCACCCTCATAGTAATCATAAATGCCAGGCCATTTTTAGCCTACTTTCATTTATGAAAAAAAAAATAGGCTTATGAGATCACCTTTTGTCCGTGTGTGTGTGTGAGTGATGTGCGTGTGTGTGCATATATGTGTGTGTGTCCCTAATGACATCTAAATGGGTAGGGCGATTTCAATGAAACTCGGTGAGGTCATAGTACTATTTCGTCCGACCCCGACCGTACCCTGCAAATTTTATTACGTCACACCAATCCAACATAGCAGCTGTGCAAATTATTTCACGGACATTCTGTATCTCCGAAACTGTTAAAGATATCACCCTGAAATTTTGTACGGTGCTAAGTAGCATAACTACAGGTTCACCCATGTGACCTACAAAAACCTCTTAAATACAAAACGAGCATGGCGCCCAAGCGAAGTTGAAACATTTAAATAGATTTTAATCGCGATTTAACCATCCGAACGCAGTGAAACATGATTGAGCAAATGTTTATACACATTGTAATGCACTGACATCTAATTGAGTTCCATTGTGTAATGAACTCAAGATGGCGACTGTGCAAAATTTCAAATTTAAGTTTTTATGTCTTGTGTCCTAATCATGCGATCGAAGTCAACGTTAGAATAATGAACCTACTCAATAATCGTCATTAAATAGTATATAACTCTATGTCCTAAATATATAAAAATCCAACATGCCGACTGTTCGAAATATGTAGACGGTTCTCAATATCTACTAATCTATTACAGCAATCAAACTGAAATTTTGTATGTTGATAAAAGCTATGAACATAAGTTCACCTATGGGACTTTTAATGATCTGGTGATCACAAATCCAACATGGCGGCGACGCGAAATTTAAATATTAAATGGACGTTTCTCGCGATTTAACCATCTAAGCACGGTGAAACTTGTTACGGTAAATGCTTATACAAATTTTAATCCACTGACATCTAATTTATTTCAAATGTTTCCATAACCCCAAGATGGCGCTGTGCGAAATTTTGAAATCTCGCTTTTATTTCTTGTGTCCTAATCATGCGATTGAAGTTTGGAAAATACACCTACGCAATAATCAATAGAATAACTCTATGGCCTAGATATATAAAAATCCAACATGACGACCATCCGAAATATTTAGACGGTTCTCAATATCTACGAATCTACACACATCAAAAAAAGTTTTGCATCACCTCGGTTCCAAGAGTTCCGGAACCGTTAAATACAAAGGGAATAGAGATCAACACAAACAACATTTCAGCTCGTTTTATTGCTCATGAGACCCACACATTGCATGTTGTACCATCATACAGCTAGACTTTCAGCATTTGTGGTCCAGATTGCAGTACACACCACTACCTCTAATACCCAGTAGCACGTCCTCTTGCATTGATGCATGCCTGTATTCGCCGTGGCATACTATCCACAAGTTCATCAAGACACTGTTGGTCCAAATTGTCCCACTCCTCAACGACAATTCGGCGTAAATCTCTCAGAGTGGTTGGTGGGTCAAGACGTCCATAAACAGCCCTTTTCAACATATCCCAGGCATGTTCGATAGGGTTCATGTCTGGCGAACATGCTGGCCACTGTAGTCGAGCGATGTCGTTATCTTGAAGGAACGCATTCACAAGATGTGCACGATGAGGTCGAGAATTGTCGTCCATGAAGACAAATGCCTCTCCAATATTCTGCCGATATGTTTGCACTATGGGTCGGAGGATGTCATTCAGGTATCGTAAAGCCGTTTCGGAGCCTTCCATGACCACCAGTGGCGTACGTCGGCCCCACATAATGTCACCCCAAAACATCAGGGAACCACCACCTTGCTGCACTCGCTGGACAGTGTGTCTAAGACGTTCAGCCTGACCAGGGTGCCTCCAAACACGTCTCCGACGATTGTCTGGTTGAAGGCATATGCGACACTCATCGGTGAAGAGAACGTGATGCCAATTCCGTGGGGTCCATTCAGCATGTTGTTGGGCCCATCTGTACCGCGCTGCATGGTGTCGGGGTTGCAAAGCTGGACCTCGCCATGGACGTCGGGAGTGAAGTTGCGCATCATGCAGCCTATTGCGCACAGTTTGAGTTGAAACACGACGTCCTGTGGCTGAACGAAACGCATTATTCAACATGGTGGCATTGCTGTCAGGGTTCCTCCGAGCGGCAATCCGTAAGTAGCGGTCATCCACTACAGTAGTAGCCCTTGGGCGGCCTGAGCGAGGCCTGTCATCGACAATTCCTGTATCTCTGTACCTCCTCCATGTCCGAACAACATCGCTTTGGTTCACTCTGAGACGCCTGGAAACTTCCCTTGTTGAGAGCCCTTCTTGACACAAAGTAACAATGCGGACGCGATCGAACTGCGGTATTGACCTTCTAGGCATGGTAGAACTACAGACAACATGAGCAGCGTACCTTCGTCCTGGTGGAATGACTGGAACTGATCGGCTGTCGTACCCCCTCCGTCTAATAGGCCCTGCTCATGCATGGTTGTTTACATCTTTGAGCAGTTTTAGTGACATCTATGAACAGTCAAAGGGACTGTATCTTGGATACAATATACACAGTCAACGTCTATATGCCGGAGATCTGGGAACCGAGGTGATGCAAAACTTTTTTTGATGTGTGTATAACAGCAATCAAAGTGAAATTTTGTATATCGATAGAGAAAATTAACATGAGTAGGATATACGAAAATAGGCTATTTAGTCATTCACGGAACTACTTGTTTAAACTTAAATATGACCTTAAGCAACATTTAAAATACCGGTGATCGAATTAATACTTCTAACGATATTACGAATGGGCAAATTGGGCATTTAGGAATAATTGAAATATAATCACTATTCCTCTAGCAATGTATTGAATTTGACAGGAACAATTGCTTTGACATTCAGTAAATAGAAATTTCAAAGACAAAATGCAAGACATCATTTCCATTTGTCAGAATTTGGCTCGACCTATATATATAGAATACATTGCTCTTTCAGTAAATAACGTGCGTGATCTACTCGCACCCACGAAGGAAAACTGACACAACTCAAAACGTCAAGACAGCGATTCTTCTGCACGCATTTCAGTTTTCTTCTCACATCATCTGTCCAATTCAAGCAGTAGAAAATTGCCACTTCTTAGTTGTGACGGGTTTCTCCTCATTGTTTCGTGTAAGATACAAAACAATGAATTAAAAAGCAAATAACTAAAAGTCATCAAAATAGTGGAACAATTGTGTTAATCGTAGCTGCCATAACTGTTAACAATTCAAGAAACGCTAAATAGAAAACAGCTATAACTCAATTATTAAGCCTATTATTTAATTAAAATATATCTATAAATAAATGAGCATAATACACTACATGTCTTTGTAATTTATTGTCAGCCTCGTGAGACAAAGCTGAAAAGAGGCGGCTTTGATTCTCATCTCAGTCATCCTGGAAGTGCTTTTCCGTGGTTGCCCACTTCTTCTCCAGCCGAATACCGGGATGGATCCTAAATTAAGTCCACGGTCACCTCCTTCCCAATCTTCATCTGAGTTACAAATACACACACTAATACAGCCATCACAATAACACAAGTTATCAGACAAATTCCACACACACACACACACACATACACCCAAGTAGGCTACACGGAGCTACATGACCACGATGAATCAAAAACAACAACAGCAGTATTTAATTGTATAATACTGCAATAGGGAATGTTAAAAGTTCATATTACATGAATTTCAGATTCCGTAAGTAATATTTACTATTTTTCATAAATACTCAAAAGCATCAAATGCTTCTCGTGGAAAAACAAACTGATCAGTAATGAACACGTAGCCTACTTTCCTTTAAATGTATGTATGGTTTATCTTTTCAAGCAGGAGGACGTGGTGGCGTAGCGTTCAAGCCGTTTGCCACTCACCAAGGTGGACCTGGTTCGATTCTCGGTCAATGCATGTGAGATTTTCGAAGAAAAATGTCCTGTGGTTCGTTCGGAGTCCACGTATAAAGGATGTCCCGTGGCTCATGATCGCAAGATTAACGGTCACGTAACTCTAAAATCGTCCTTCCTTCTTTTCAAACAATGTAATTGAATGTTCCTCTGATGAACGTTAAATGTTGTACTCTACATAAAACTCCTCGTTTACTAAGTTTCAATGTAGTTCCGCTATTGCTTCTCGAGGAATTGATTCTATCACTAGAGAAGTCCACCATCTTGAATGTTTGGAATCGTTGATCTTGTGCCTTCAGCAGGAAAAGCCTCTTATGTGAGACTATATACTTGTAACTGTAATAAGTAGTGGATTACCACCGGGTGAGCTAGCCGTGGTCGTTACGGCGTGGTTTCAGACAGTCGCTCACATCCGGGAGACGGGCAGGTTCGAATCGACCCGCCAGCAACCTTGAAGATGGTCTTCTGTGGTTTCCCATCTTCCTTCCAGGCAAATGCCGGGGTTGGACCCTAACTATAGGCCACAGTCGCTACCTTCCAATTCCTCGTCCTTACATTCACTTTTTTCTCCCCCCTGACAACACTCCACACGCGACGGTACTTGTGCCTCACCCCATGGATGTCTGCATAGAAGCAGCTACAAACTCTGGCGAGCCGAACATGTCCTCGGACACTCCCGGAACTGAAGGCCATACGCTAAAAAAATAAAGTAGATTACCGATATTAAAGTCTTGTGTTTTCAAGATGGCGGCTGCGTGCTATATGCCGGGTGATAGTCTTGTAACCAGTGCTTGTAAGATCTCATATAATAATATGATTAACCTCTCTTACAATGTTTCATGTCAATTGACATATGACTTGAGTAGAAGTGGGAAACCACGGAAAACCACTTCCAGGATTGATGAGGTAAGAATCGAACGCCCCTCTTCTCAGTATACACCGTTCCAGCCCTCAGATCAGAATCAAATTTCTTAGCAGAGTCGGGAATTGAACCTGGGCCCCCGTGGTGACAGCCAGGAATACTAGCCACTACGCAACGAGGCGCATGAACACAAATCAAGTCAATGTCAAGGTGATGGGTTCAGAAGGGTAAATAACAATGAGAAATGAGAGCGGGGCAGGAAATGCGTAGGAGTTGGTGACGGTATGACAGAGCGACGACTAAAAACCAAGGAATGCGGTAGCACGCGTCGCCCGCTTATATTTAGTCATGACTCCATGAAAATAGCATACTGTATTGTGGGGGAAAGACATTGTAATCGCGTATGGGATGCTCAGTTAATCAGATACAACGATTGCTCGGAATGCTGACCAACTAAAGGTTTCTGTGCATGTTGCACTTCCCTGAGGCACTCCATTATTGTTTCCAAGTTTGCAGAATCGAATCTCGGTGGAGTTTGAGTCAGTTGACATTTGAAATGAGAGAGACCCACGTTAATAATAACAAATGTATTATGACACCCTCGTGTTCTAATTAATTGTTACTGTTACAGTTAGGCAAAACCTGGTGGTAACAAGATATTTACAGATATCTCAATTGCTCCCCATAATGACTCTAAGTTCCCTGAATACAATATTCATTTTCGTCGTGGCAATTTCAAAACTGTTCTTCAGGCAACTCATTCCGTGTTTCAATACATCTGTTGATAAAAGAACACTTAGCTAAATTTGTGTTTTGAATTTTGGGCCTAATTTTGTAAGCGTGTTCTCTCCTGGCTCATTCATTCCAGGCCGGCTACCCTGTGTATGCTTTGTACCTCTTTTGGAGTCTTCTTTTATGTCTTCTGTTGTGAAGGGATTGCCATCTCAATGATTTTAACATGTCAGAGACACTGTCAGTTAACCCACAGCTGCTAGAGGAGACATAATAGAGTTCATAATATAAGATACCTTAAATAAAAGGAGTTTACCCCTTTGACTTCCACAAGTGGCGTCCATGGCCAGGCTGTCAGATTCAGTGGGCCCTTGTTCACTCAAGCGGATTCTTAGTTCTTACCTTGGAACTCGTTTTGTCAGAAAAATGATGATTGCAAGTATTTAGAGTCTGGAGGTAGCCTGCCGCCATGGCCTTGCACGTTCATCCGCGTAATAAATCCAGCCGGATAAAATCTGCATTTCCAAGTTATTTGGGGGTCATAGGACCCACGTTGGCTCATTTTAGTTTTAACCGGGTGCCCTTCCGGACACCACCTTATTTTTCGGGTCAAAATTACACTTTGCAGTCACCGGGATTCGAACCTCAACTATCCGGGTGAACGGTAAGCAGCTATGTCGTTTACACCATCACCCAAACACACACAAATTCGAAGTAGGCAAGAAATGGGTTCAGTTAAACAGATTGTCCATCTCTCATTAGTAAGAAGTGAATCGAATCTTGGTTTTGCCTCATGAGGCAGAGTGTACCCCGTTCCAACCCCCAAACCAGATATTATATACTTCCTGGCAGAGCAGGGAATTGAACCCTTTCTGAATACTAAGGGGTTCCTGGTTTGATTCTCGGCTTCGCCAGAGATTTAAAATCTGCCATAATACCCGGAAGGGTGTGCTCTCAGCTTCGTGAAAGCGTTATTTAAATTACGTTTTTAGCCCATTGTCTGAAAGTGCACTATTGTGGGAATTTCGTCCAGATTTGATATAAGTGGCCCTTACTGCCATACGAACAATTTAATTTGCTCGTGTGGTGCTTCAGTAATCATTAAAAAGATAATATATTATATTGGTACATTGTTGCCAACAATATAGAAGAAGGGCTCCCGTCACAGGGTTTGTTGTATCAGTATCCACTCGTTAACAACCTGTGTTTATTGTGACTGGTGCCCTTATTCCACTGATCGGGTGGCAATAACTACATATACAAACGCTGATCTTTAAAAGCGCCAGCCATTGTAATGAAATCATACCACGAAATTAAATGTCATGAGTTTTTTTTATAGGGGTGTTATGAATTGACGCCCATGGGCAACCTGCGCTTCGTGATGATGATGATGATGAAAGTCACAAACATCCACTTTCCGATGCACGGGAATTAACCATAGGGAAGTAATATCACCATGGCACGGGCGTAAATCAAATCCGGTTTCTTTCGGCGAAAGCCTACCATGCTAACCACAGAGACGGATAATCATACCATAACAAACTTACACAATCTACAACAGAATCTGTCCACTTAGGTGAATAAAATTAGAGATATAGACGATATTTTTGGGAAGTAACTCCATTACCTTCATAGGAACTTCTACACCAATTCACAGCCATGATACACAATATTAACGTGTCCAGTTAATGGGATTTCTGAAGTTCTCTTCTTGTAAATCAATATCCACGCCACATTGTTCGATCACTCGCTTTCTTTTGGACATTATAGATTGTTGCTAGCATTTTTGTAGAATGAATTGTCGGATTCACTCGACAGGTATTGGCACATTTTCTTCAGATCCTCGGCCTTTTTTGGATGATGACGAATCGGACTTGTATTCATTAGGTTCCAAATGTCTGGAAAAGTGATTGGTTCTAGAGTAGATTAACGGTCACGTTAAACTACAAGCTTGCTTGCTTGGTTCTAGAGTATAATTTCTGCATGACTTTGTTAGTGGAAACGTTGTCCAGGGATCCAGGCAATTGTGTGTACGACAGCAATGGATTTGGTACATTGTGTCACCATGATGGAATTTAACCATTAGTATACGGTGATTTCCTTTGCTCTTGAGATACACTCTTCAAGGGTTACAGTCTATTTGAAGTCAGGTTGGTGCATTTCAACAATGGTAAAAGGAATATCCCTCCTTGCTGTAGAGATCATAGGCAATACATCAGCAGGAACATTCAGGCGTGAAAACTTCTTCTGGTGCGCAAAGATTGCCTGTTACATGGCAGAGAGGAATGTCCTGTTGTAATATACTGAAAGGGAGCAATAAACCTCCAGTTATTGTTTTGCCCTATGCACCTATCGGACCAAACAGTAAGCACCCTGGTCTCATAGGAGCTTAAAACAGGGACGTCTTCATATACAAACCGTAAAACACAAGATGTGTTCTCAGTTGACCCTCACTTGGCGGCAGACTCTTGCCACACAATCATGAACGATGTATCATCTGTTGAGTTGCAGACAGTGAAGTTGTAGTTCGCATTTTGCTTCTGGTAGGAGATTATAAAATGGGTGAGGTTCTGGGTGTAGATGACATGCTGCATAACCACACATAGAGTAATGACTTAATTTGAATGACATTTGGATTTTGCCATATCATCTGCTAGAGTGTCAAACGTTCTATCTGCTTTTTGGAGATGTAACTCCATTTTCTGTGTGTCACATTTTGTTCTATTTCTTGTGAACGATCATTTAGAAACTCACAGTGTAATTTATCAAAATGTATCACTCCTTGGCAGTTCAAACCCTACATTAAGTCGCTATGAAAAATGTGTTTGTAGAAACAAAACATGACATCTATGACTGGATACTGCTCTTTGAACAACAAGAACATTTTCCTAATAGATAGTTTACAACTGAGGTACTACCTACCCGGCCTTATATTGACAACAGAATTGTGGTTTTCTACAGTAGGAAATTCAGTCGGGTGTCGTCCGTTATCTAGCGAGGTCTGCTCTCATGAGTGACACGCTTGTCTGAGAGATCAATGGTACTACATTTTTCCTGGAATTTCAAGACTCTGATTCTTTTGTGGGTGATTGTAAAGAAGAATATGAATGACTTCTTACTGACAGGATACTGAAACAATATCAGAATGATAATGTTATTTCAAATTATGTTACAGTGACACTAAGTTATGAATGTAGTGCAATTTGTGCCAGTTCACAGATCTTACACCTTGCAATTTGTACTGTACAACGTAGCTCAGGGCCAGCATGCGGGGCTCTGGAGCTGAGCCTAGGGCATGGGTGTCTGTGCTGTCCTTTCTGTATGTCCTGTTTCGAAAATTTATTTTAAATATATACTATTCAAAGCTGGCAGCATGGCTATAAACGGCCGAACGTAAAAAAATATATATAGTCGAACGTTTCATGGCATTGTGAAACTTCAGTGGCGTCATAGCTGTAGACAACGAGTTAAAATTCAATATCATATTCTGTGTGTTACTCTTGTTCATCTGCCAGCTTAGATGTCCTGCTAGTATCTCTTGAGTCCATCAGGCATTGCCTTCTTCCGATCTTCTGAAAGAGGTCCCCTTCATTGAAACCCCGGTAGTTTTTTATAAACTGTCCAAATTCATTGCTGTTCAATATTTTGTCCTCGGGAATACCGATTTCTATAAGATCTTTATTTCATTCTTGGAATCAACCCTATTTTCTTTGTCTTTGGTTTCACGAAATTCCAAACTTTCTTTGTCAGTCGATCATCGTACATTCTGAAGATGTGCCCATAGAATAATAACCTTCATTGTTGACGTGACTGGTTCTATATTTCTGTACAACTCTCCATTTGATTTCAAACGGTTGTGTCCGTCAACCCTTCTGTTGCTTAAAAAATGTTTCTCAATATCCTGCGTTCCCTTTTGACTAACTGGTCGACTAGTCCCCGTCTCTTCATAGTCAATGTCTCCGAAGCATATAATCCCTACTGTATGTATATGTATATTATAATATTGTGAAAGTGTGTTAGTGTGTGATTGTGTTTGTTACCTCTTCACACTAAAACGGCTGGACGGATTTCGATGAAATTCGAAATGCAGATAATTTATACCCTGGATTAACATATAGGCTGCCTTCCATCCATAAATATAAAGCTCAATGTTCGTAGTTAGGCCCATTGGCAAAAATCTACCCCGTTTCCCCGATCTGGACTATATTTTACATACTTACCCTCTGAAACCCGACAAGTTCAAATTTCAAGCAACCCTCTCCATTCCCTGCATTTAGGGCCTTTGGCACAATTCTACACCGTTTCACCGATTTGAGCCAAAATTTACGTACTTACATTTTGTAACCCGACGAGTAACACTGTGCACTTTAAATTTCGGACAGCCCGCAGCATACTCTACATTTAGGCCCTTTGGCTCAAATCTACATCGTTTCACCGATCTGAACCAAATTTTATTTACTTACTCTGTGGATTCCTGCGAGTAACACTGTTCACTTGAAATTTCGGACAGCCCTCTCCATTGCCCGTATTTAGGCCAGTTGGCACAAATATACACCGTTTCACCAATCTAAACCAAATTTTACGTACTTAGCCTTTGGATTCCTACAGGTAGCACTGTCCACTTGAAATTTCAGACATTCCTCTCCATTCCCTACATTTATGCTCTTAAATAGAGAGTGGTAATACTTACAAGAGGGAATTTAGAAGGAAAATACTCACAAAAGTAATAGATTGAAAAATACGCACAGAATGTAGTTTAGATTCAATATACGTACACTGTAACGATTCGATCCCATACTTATTATATTTAAAGGGTTATTCATTTATCATGTTATTATTATTATTAATTAGTACATCCATGAGATGATTTTTATATCAGATAATTGTAAGCGGTTTTTATTATTATATTCAATTAGATTTTTATTAATATCCATTTACCTGTAAAGAGACGAAGTAAAATATATAATGCAACAAGATTGCCAAATAGGATCAACCCAATGCGTCACAAACTGAACGACGTAGTAATAATTTCACCACGGCAAACTGCGTCATTGTCATGAGTAACCATCACGTGCGCACAATCGAGTTCCTTCTG
Organism: Meconema thalassinum; assembly: GCA_946902985.2. NCBI lineage: Eukaryota > Metazoa > Arthropoda > Insecta > Orthoptera > Tettigoniidae > Meconema > Meconema thalassinum. The sequence continues at coordinate 1,195,293,484 of OX336389.2, forward strand.
GAAGGAATAGAAGCTTGATATTTCACTCATGGTGCAACAACACGCCATTTTCTAATGTACGTACGCGTCAAGAATGAAGAGAGAGGGTAGCTTGCTTCTAGAGTGGGGGCTGTGACACCACGTGACAAGGAAGTTATTAATACCTGCACTCGACAAGACACTCATTGATCTACAGCTCTCAATGAAGGGAGGAAGTGGTAGCCTTGCTTTCTGGGTCTTAATGGACTGAGCATACAGAGTTGGCACAGTACGATGTCTTGCCGAAATCTATATCAATACATAATGGGTAATATCCCTGATCCAGAGTCTTTCTACAGATGGCAACGTATTTAATGAGGATATTTCATAGTAATTGAGATATCACATCATTTTTTTTTAAACATAAGCGACGTAACATCGAGATCATCGATCATTTCTTAAATATGACGAATCTTCGACTGGGTGAGCAAACAATTCAATAAAACTATCGTCTCTATTATAACTTAACTTCATTTAACTTTCAATTCATTTTAAATGTTCAGTTTCTTTTAAATAATTAAACCGCAGTTGGTAAATTAAATTCTTTTTTGTAACTATTAGTATTTTGTTCTTGAGTAAATAAATTCATTTCCTTTAACGTAATGCCTATTTCTTTCATAGTGGTTAGTAAATACTATAGGCAAATTAACTACTCCTTATAAATAAATACTGAATGGTTAGTTAACTCAGTTACACTACGGCCCGGGTAAGTGGTCTCGAACTCTACTGCTGATAGCCGAGGATATATTTATAAATTTCGATTCACTGTCTTAAATAGGGATCTGGCGCTCAACAACACTTATTATATTACACTATCACAGGTAAGGTCACACCACAGTGTATATTATTTATTATTATCATGTTTGTATTATTGAACCACAATAGTTAACACCACGTTTAACGACTCATTAAAAATGTTACATTTGGCGCCACAAAGTAGGACACGAAAACCATTCGGTATTTAGGAGAGGAGTGTATAATTTCAGTGCAAATTGTCAGTGCTTTTGGGGGACAGTGAAGTGAAGTGAAATTTTGGAAGGGCAATTGTTATACGGTGTACTTCGAGATGTCGGAAGAGGAACAGAGGCAGTTGAGAAGTAGGAATAAAGTCGAGAAAGTTAATTATAAGGAGGTTGATAGCAGTAGCGATGTTGAGAGCGTAGATAATAATACCAAGATGTCGGAGGTAAATCTTGAGAGTAATCCTGAAAGTAATCCTGAGGTTAACCCTGACACGAATTCAGAGGAAAATCTCGAGACGAATACAGAGGTACATCCTGAGACTAGTGGTAGTCAGGAGAAACAGAAGTCCTTAGAGGTCCATGAAATTTCATTAGCTGATATCTTGAGGGAGATGAATAAAAATAGTAGGGAAAGTAGGAAGGAATTCAATGATAAATTTGAGAAATTAGATAAAGATATGAATAAAAATAGTGAAGAGAATAAAAGAAATTATTTGGAATTCAATGATAAATTTGAGAAATTAGATAAAGATATGAATAAAAATAGTAAGGAGATGAGAGAAGAGATGGGTAGGCTAAATCAAGATATGAGTGAACAATTAAATAAGCATAGTCAGGAGTTCAATGTTAAATTTGAGAAATTAGAAAAGAATTGTCAGGAGTTGAATTTGAAGCTTGATAAGAATAGTCAGGAAATGAGAGAAGAGATGGGTAGACAAAATCAGGAAAGTAGGAAGGAATTTAATGAGAAGTTTGAACAATTGCATAGAAATAGTAAAACGATCAACCAAAAGCTGGAAGAAAATAGTAAAAAGCTAGACAGTGTGGTTAAGGTAAATGAAGGATTGAGTAAGAAGTATGATATGCTACAGGAAAGTATTCAGGGGGTAAAACAGGAGATCAGAGGTGAAATTAAGGAAGTGGTAGAGAAGAAGGCTAAAGATATGGTTGAAAAAATAGATAAACAATTAGAAGCAGTAGAAAATCAAATTAAGGAAGTTGAGATAGAAGTTAATAAGAAAGTAGAATCAGTAAAGACAGCCTTTCAGGAGATTTTAGATGAAAGTAGATCGGAGTCCGAGGAAATTTTAGGTAAAGGTTTTAGCAAATTGATAGAAGCGGAAACTAGGCAGATGAGAGAAGATTTTGGGGATAAGATTAAGGTATTGAGAAATGAATTAATGGATAAAGAGAGTAATTTTCAAGAAATGGAGGCGAGATTAAAGAAGCAGATAAGGGAGGAAGGAAATCAGGTTAAAATGAAGTATTTAAGTAGTATGAGAGAGACTGAACTGCCTAAGTTTTCAAACAAACAGGGGTGTCCTATGCAGTTCATAAATCAGGTGGAGGATAGATTTAAAGAAAGGCTAAAGGATGGTCAAATTGAATGGAAGATGGTAGTAGAGCTATTGGACCAGGCTTTTATAGGAGATACTAAGGGATGGTTTTTAGTGTACAAGCATACCTTGATAAATTTTGAAGATTTCAAAAGTAAATTTATTGAAAAATATTGGAATGAGGATATCCAATCACAAATGAGACAGATTATTAATTCTGGCAGGTATCAATCTGGGGAAGGGAGTAATATGACTGATTACTTTCTAGAGTATGTACTCATATGTAAACATCTTGACGGGATGAATCAAGATGGGGATGTGGTAAGGCTTCTCCTCAGGCATTTCCCACCCAAGGTAAACGTGGCTGCTTGTATACAAATGATCACCACAATTCAGGAATTAGAGGGATTGTTAAGCAGATTCGATGCACTCGAAGATTCATACGATATGCCCATATTACAGAATAATCCTGAAAATAATTATTATGATAATAATCAGCAGGATTATAATGGCAGGAGCCAATATCAGAATAGTAGATGGTAAGAACTGTGATAGGCCAGAGAAAGTAGTGATGCAAATTTATGTTAACGATAGTTACTGTTCCGTATGACTTAAATATTAAGTAATGAAGTTTAATATGATTTAAAAGAGGTAGATAAGAAACCTGCTGTGTGTAATTTTAATTCAGTCGTGAAGTTAGGATGGTAAGGGGCGCGTAGTGCCTACGCTTATTGATTTAGATTGACTAAAATCATTTAATTTGGAAGACAGAGGTTGTCGTGCTATTGAGCATTTCAGGTAAGTTGAATGTGGGTCCTTAAACTGCAGGTAAGTTGGATGAAGTGAGAATTAAATTTAAAAAGTTGGGAAGATTATTACAAAAGTAAGTAATCGAAAGAAAGTAATAATTATTATGGCAACCATAATTATGAATATAATGGTAATGAAGATTTAATTTAAAAGTGAGTAAAGATGATGTAGTACAGTCGTAATAAAAATTAATGAGTTGAAGAATTAAGAATTGATTTAATAAAGAAGTTTCATTTTGAGGACAGTGAGGTTATCAGTGGATATATTTTGAGAAATTTATAAGTGGTTTAGAATTGTTAATGGTAATGCGTTGTATGAATTAACCAACATCGGGTTGAAATGAGGAAGTAGTAACATGATTAGGGCATCTGGTACTTGGTGACAGATATGTGTGTGTGTATGTGTGTATTTTCACGTAAATGGACGTGAGTTTGAAGTAGTAGGCCAACGAAGGTAATGCCGTTGAGCAACGTGGTTTTAAGTTTTGGTAAGATGCCAAATGAAGTTGTTTTTTGAGGAAGTTTTTGGTAAGATGCCAAATGAAGTTTTGAGAAGATTTTGGAGGATGAAGTAGGCCAACGAAGGTAATGCCGTTGAGCAATGTGGTTTTAAGTTTTGGTAAGATGCCAAATGAAGTTTTAGGAAGTTTTTTGAGGATGAAGTAGGTCAGCGGGGTATATTCCGTTGAACAATGAGTTTTTTATGGTGTCTACGGGACTACGTGAAGTTAATGTTGGGAGTTTTTTTTAAGTATATATGGATGTATGCACACAAGGTAATAAGAGATTACAAAGGTAATATGGTCCAAGTTTTTGTTACAGTTACGCACGTTAAGATATTACAAGGCTTGTTATCGAGCTAAACCACTTTTAGTAAAAAGTTACTAACGAATTAATTATGTGGTAGATTGTTGTCCTACACAGGTAAAAGTAAAGATAATAATTATAATTATATGGTTGGCATAATATTTTCTAGAAGTGAACGGAATTTGTTATAATTCGATGTTTTGAGGATTTTAAAGATAAATCATTTTTTTGGTAGACGAGAAATTAAAGTTTTATTTATGTCATACGGAGTTAGTAAAGAGAAGTTTATATTTTTGAAGACAAGAGTAAGTTAGTAAGATAAGTGTATACCTAAGGGGTAATAATGAAGTTTCAATTAAAGGCAGGTGTAATTTACGCATTTAATTTGGTAGAGCAGAGAGTGTCTGAACTGTGTTATAACTCAGGACTTGCTTTATGAAGTGATTTTGGGAGAATATTTGCCAATTATGAGTGTCGGTGTTATTGACTGTCAACTGGAACACTGTCATTATTTTAGGAAGACAATAGTTAGGAAAGCAAAGTGTGATGTAATTATTCCAAGGAATTAGTCGAAGCATGTAAGATTTTTTTTAGCTGAAATTTAGTGTGTTATTGGTCAGTAAGAGGTGACCTGTAACAGTAAGAAGAAGTGGGATTATACCACGAATAGGGGAGTTTTTTTTGTATGTGACGTGTGATGTCACGATGAGTTCTGAGAGATTCTGGTGTAGTAGGAATAAGCTATACTCCAGGCGGTCAGAAAAAGTAGGAAGTGGTGTTTGGAGGACACGGTACTTAATTAAGAGTTTTGAGAGAAAACTAAGGGGGGTTTTTAGGCATTCAGCAAAAAGTCAAATCATGTATAGACTAAATTTAAAGTATAAGAGCATTAATATTTTGTGGAACGAAATATTTATTCCGAGGAGTTTGTCATGTGTTTTTGTGAAATAGTTTAGTGATATACGTAATTCAGGTATTGAGTAGTATTTTGTCCAAGTCTTAATCATTTTGTTATGGTAGGTAAGGAATGACGATAGAGTAAAGATATCTTGACGCTAAGTTAAATTTTATAAGATGAACGAGAAGTCAGATTTTATGTTTATTTGTGATTTTGAAAATTCAAGTTATTGTTTTCGAGAAGTAGTAAAGAGGAATTATGGTTTTATGAAAAGTTAAGAAGTCGTGGAGACTTAGGAAGTATTAATTTGAAAGGAGGCGGCCGTGGCCTAAGAAAGAATTAAGCCACGAAGGCAGGTGAGTAGTAACTTGGATATTTAAGTGAACTGTTTAATAACTGCTTTAAGGTATTTCGATGTCATTATGTATTTGGGGAAATATTTACATGTATGACAAATGCACTGAAATTGGAATTGCCTTAGGTATCTTGCTAAGTTATTATTTTTTTCTTCAATTATTGAAATTTTACTGCATTTGAGTAATACTTTTATAGAGACGAAAGGAATATTGTGTTGTTTGCATATCGTGTGCTGTGATAGTTTTAATATGTTAATCAGATGGAAATACAACAAGGTAATTCTACACCAGACTGATGAAAACTACGTTCACTAGATATGAAGACAAAATTGTATGTCAAGCATACGATCACCAAGACAAGTGCAGCGTTGACATATATGTTAAAATTAAAACTGAAGGGCATTTATGTATATTTCTTTACAGCATAAATATAAAGAAGAATGAACATTATGAACATTTGGAAGAATGAGATAAATGAAAGTTAAAATGTGAATTTTTGTGAAGAATATCTTTCTTGTATATTTTTATGTATTGATGAAGAGTATATTGTATGTTGTCTTTTTGGGGGTTATAATATTTAAATTTATAGTTTTTTTTATGTTGGATGGGGTAAGAGAAATAATGTGAAATGTCATTTAAATTATTTATCTTAGGGGCGATTGTAACGATTCGATCCCATACTTATTATATTTAAAGGGTTATTCATTTATCATGTTATTATTATTATTAATTAGTACATCCATGAGATGATTTTTATATCAGATAATTGTAAGCGGTTTTTATTATTATATTCAATTAGATTTTTATTAATATCCATTTACCTGTAAAGAGACGAAGTAAAATATATAATGCAACAAGATTGCCAAATAGGATCAACCCAATGCGTCACAAACTGAACGACGTAGTAATAATTTCACCACGGCAAACTGCGTCATTTTCGAGATGCTATGAAACCCAATATGAGTAACCATCACGTGCGCACAATCTAGTTCCTTCGAGAAGCAATGGAACATTATATTTCACGTATGGTGCAATCGGTACGTCACTACTGGAGCCAAGCTACGCGTCAATGAATGGACAAGCCCCAGGTAGAAGGGGTGATTTGACTATGAAGTGGGGGCTGCTTACTACCACGTGACAAGGAAGATATAACCGCACACTCGCATCTACAGAGTCATTAGTGAACGACCACTCATTAGTGGTAGAGCAGGGACAGAGGTCCACCGACTGCTTTGTGAAATATCATTCATAGATTTTGCATACATCATGTCTCGACATAATAACCACAATGTTGACAATATATATATAAGCTGACCATGGCTTATAGTTGAATACTACAATTAATCTAGAGATGGCAACACAATGGAACGTAGTATGCAGTATCAAATGACATACTACAACATTTTTTAAGAAATATGAAACGCAACATCGAGATCATCTTGCACACTTTTTTTATGATGATACTTCAAAAGGGTGAGCAAACAATTAAATATCCGACGTCTCTGTAATATGTAACTTCAAGATAGATTCAATTCATTAATGTTTATTTCCTTTTAAAATTAATTGCCGCATTGAGTAATTTTAAATTCAATTGTGTGACTATCACTATTCTGTTTTATTAATATTTTGTTCTTGAGTCAATAAATTCATTTTCTTTAACGTAATGCCTATTTCTTTCATAGTGGTTAGTAAATACTATAGGCAAATTCAATCATGCTCCTTGATTAAATACTGGATTGGTTAGATGACTTTGTCTCACTACGGCCCGGGTAAGTGGTCTCAACTCTACTGCTGATAGCCGAGGTTAATTTACAAATTTCGATTCACTGTCTTAAATAGGGATCTGGCGCTCAACAACAACTTATTATATTATACTATCGCAGGTAAGGTCACACCACAGTGTATATTATTTATTCTTATCGTGTTTGTTTTTATTGAACCACAATAGTTATAGTTAACACCACGTATAACTTAAATTATAAATGTTACAACACAATGCAATGCAGAGTCGAAATACTTTCAAAATGCAATTGAAATTCAAAATACGTACAAAATGCAATTGAAATTGAAAATACACAATGCAATTTAGATTGAAAAACGCCCATTTCAGATCCAAAATACTCACAAAGTGCAATTGAAATTCAAAATGCTTACAAAATGCAATTGAAATTGAAAATGCTTACAAAATGTATGGTAGATTCAAACTACTCATTTGGATGGACAACACTTACAAAATGCAATTTAGATTGAAAATACTTACAAAATGTAATTTAGATTCAAAATACCCACAAAATGCAATCGATAATCAATATACTTACAAAAAATGCCCACCATACAAAATGCAATTTAGATTGAAAATACTTGCAAAAAGCGGTTTAGGTTGAAAATACTTACAAAATGCAATAGAAATTCAAAATACTCACTAAAGTCCCAGTCCCTATATTGAAAGACTTACTGAAAAGCAATTTAGTTTGTCAATCCTTACAAAATGCAATTGAGGTTGAAAATACTCGCAAAATGCAATTTAGATCGAAAAGACTTACAAAATGCAACGTAGATTGAAAGTACCTACTAAATGGAGTGTAGACGAAAAAAAGAACGCTAAAGGGAATTTAGATACACGGGGAGCCAATATAAAGACAGTGCGTGAATCTTAAAGAGAAAAGGAAATATAATTAATAGAAAACAAGAGGTCTGACCCCTCGAAGAAGGAGGGGGCAGGAAAGATGAGACAAGGGCCAATTAAGGCAGGAATGTGAAAGACTCCCTATGCCTCGGATACCCTAATACCGTCGGGGTCGGTAAAGAACAAGAGTTGACCAAGGGAGGTCGACAGCAAAGAAGACAGAGAGCATGATGATGATGATAATTGTTGTTTTAAGGGGCCTAACATCTAGGTTATCGGCCCCTTATGGTTTGGGTGACAGTGAAAGATGAGATGAGAATGAAAACTATAACTAATATTAACTACAAACTTACACACTAGAAGAAGGAATGGTAAACAAATAAAGGATAAGGCAAATAAAGGACAGGAAGAAAAGAAATGCCCTCAACCCTCGAAGAATGAGGATTGAGGGACTTGGAAGGAAGGAGAACCACGAAAGGCAGATAGGAAAGGGAAAGAGGAGAGGGCCTGCCCCAAGGTCAGAGGAACAAGAGGACAAACCGGGTCCAGCTCAGAAATCCCTCGGGGTCGCCAACTCCCAAACTCACCAGCTGTGAGCCCTTGAGGGTGTAGCACTATCCAGAGTGCCCCAGAAGTAGTGAGGCTACATACACCCTGCCTCCTTGAGGGCCTTGTGCAGATGCCAGAAGATAAAAAGAAAATGAAGGCTGACCCCTCGAAGAATGAGGGTATCAGGAAAGATGAGACAAGGGCCAATTAAAAGACGGAGAGGAGCCCGGCACAAGTAAGTGGAAGCAATCCCGGACTCGTCTGGGATCCCGTGGTCGCCAAACCACGTCCCACTGGATGTGAGCCCCTGGGGGGGAACCAAATTTTACGTACTTATCTTTTCGAACACTGCGGATTACACTGATAGCCTATACCCTGGATTAACACAGGCTGTCTTTCATCCATATATATAAAGCTCAATGTTCGTAGTTATGCCCTTTGGCACAAAACCACACCGTTCCACCGATCTGGACCAAATTTTGCATACTTGTCCCCTGAAACCCGACAAGTAACACTGCCCACTTCAAATTTCAAGCAGCCCTCTCCATTCCCTGCATTTAGGCCCTTTGGCACAAATTTACACCGTTTCACCGATCTGAACCAAAATTTACGTACTTACACTTAGGAACCCGACGAGTAATACTGTCCACTTGAAATTTCGAACAGCCTGCTACATTCCCTACGTTTAGACCCTTTCGCACAAATCTACAATGTTTCACCGATGTGAACCAAATTTTACGTACCCTGTAGAGATATTATACATTGGACGATAAAATAAAATATTGGCAAATCTGAGTTCAATGAACTGTTGTTCAGAATTGGCCTTGCGTTAAATCAGCAGAAGCTTTCGGTACAGGTTACACGGTCCATGTTCGTAACATGAAATGTTTTCCTTTCGCAATGCTTCTACATCATGTGCGAGGGCAACCTCTTTCAAAGATCTCTAAAAGCACAATAATCAGTAATTTTCAATATTTAGAGAGGCATGTGAGGCGAAAGGGTTGTTGGAGAATTTCAATCCCAGGGATGTAACACTGGAAGAGGCTGCATAATGTATATCAGCGGCCAAGGTGAGAGATATTTGAATATAGGTCTATTAATAGCGACATGTTGACGTTCAAATCGTCAATAATTGTGGGAAAATTACACCTTGAATAGCTTAAGGAAAAATACTTTTAATTCCCCATTTTACGATAGATTTGCCATTCCATTGTGCAGTAGTGCAGTTCCCTCTTCGAACAATATTCGCAATTGCTATTCACAAAGCGCAATGGCACACACTTAACAGCAGCAGGTGTACATTTAGACAAAACCATCTTTTTCACATGGGCAACTGTATGTGGCGTGCTCACGAGTATCCAGACAACAAAATCGTTATGTCTCAGCAAGACATGCCAAAACCAAAAACGTAATTTTAAAATGTGTTCACATGAGGTAACATCGTACCCTGTAGACTTTCTCAGCTCTATCGAATTCCCATATTGCGGCTCATACTAATATAGGCATCAGAATTTTCCGAATTGAAATGGACCCATCCAGCCGAGATTGCTGTAATAGAATACACCATATATCAGGAATAATGCATCATCCCCATTGTCTTCATCGCGTGCGTAGCCGCGGCTACCTGCTAGTTCCTTAATTGTAGTCTATTATTATTAATAGTATGTTATTATTACTATTATTATTATTATTATTGTTTTTTTAAAATCGCTTATGCTCCCAGCTCGGCTTCACCCACGGACTGCAAGGGATCATTCCTCTACCAATGCAAAGACGGTGTCTGGGAGCTGAACACGCTTTGTCACCAGATACAACTGGGGATCGTGACAGGCCGATCGCCCAGGCGACCGCTAACTTGGAAAGGTCAGGGAGGGTTTTTTGGAAGGAATTGGCCGTGGACCTGTTGAAAGGAACCGTCCTGGCATTTCCCGGTGGTGAATATGGGAAACCTCGAAAACCAATCTCAGGATTCGAACCCATGTTCTCCCGAAGCCAGCGAGGCCCGTGCTAGCGCGTTGGCGCTCTCGGCCACCGTGGCTGGTATTATGATTATGATTGATATTATTATTGTTGTTATTATTATTATTATTATTATCTAATTTGCTTAAACTGCAAACACTCTGATACCACTATTTAATACAGAAATGAATTTCATAGGATTGCTGGAAACATCTTTCTATAGGTCCGCTGTTCAATACCGTCCGGAAAGAACATGTTACCCAATTTAATGAAGAAAATTCACAGCCTGCTTCCAGTCGACCGACCGGGTCAGGGAATGGAATGAATGAAACCCCCATCTAGCGGCGAGGATATGAACTGTGCCGGCTGCCGAAGCCTGACGCACTCCCCTGGGTCAATGATTAAATGAATGACAGATGAAATGAAACGATAGTGGAGAGTGTTGCTGGAATGAAATTTTGGACTGGGAAAACCGGAGTACCCGGAGAAAAACCTGTCTGCCTCCTCTTTGTCCAGCACAAACCTCACATGGAGTGACCGGGATTTGAACCAAAGACCCAGCGGTGAGAGGCCGGCATGCTGCCGCCTAAGCCACGGAGGCTTCTAATTTAATAAAGAAAGTGTGCAATTAATCCCATGTTAATTTTCCAGGTTGGCAAGAGTTGAGCACATTGTCGTGGAAAGTGATCAGCCTCTTTTAGTAGATCAATTCATGTATCCGCTCTATTGAGTTACAGTACGTGTCAGTTCAATGTCTCAGATTATATTAATAGCTAAACAGAGTCGATCGAATTACAAATAGGCTATTATGCAGTGCCGAAGCTTGACACAGCACACGATACCACGCATTTCAAGGACTGAGCATGTCTAGACTTATGGGAGTATGACCGTGCTGGAGAGCTGCAGTAAGTTCGGTGAACGGAGGTTCAATTCCCGGCACTTACATTGACTATCCTGAGTGTGGTTTATTCCCGGAATTTCCCACACTCCCTCCTGGAAAATGTCAGGATAGTACCTTATTTCAAGTCTTGGGGCACCTGACCCATTCCTCGACACTATTAATTACAGCTACACTCTATTACAGAAACACAGGTTATCAGACAAATTGGACACACACCCAAGAACACAGGACTAATTACCAAGGTGACCTAAGCCCCTACACCGAATTAATAACAACGACAATAAATGCTTGAGGCGGAGTGGAATTGAAATCTCTTCATTCAACTTGGAACGCCATACTTAAAATGACTGTCGCCCCGGAGGTCCAGGTTCAATTCGTGACTCTGCCAATAAATTTAATTCTGGTCTGAAGGTTAGAACGGGGTACACTCAGCCTCGTGAGGCAAAACTGAGAAGAGTTGGATTTGATTCCCACCTCAGCAATCCTGGAAGTGGTTTTGCGTGGTTTCCCAATTCTACTCCAGGAAAATGCGGGGATGGTTCCTTACATAAGACTACGACCACCTCCCTCCCAATCCACACCTGAAATTCAAACACTGGCTCTAATACAGATATCAGAATAACATAGGTTATCAGACACAAATTACACACGCACACACACCCAAGTACTGCTTGGGTCCAAGCTCTGTGAACTTGCGGGGTGAGGGGAAGGGGCAGGGAAGGGTCAGGCGAGATGAGAAGGATCTGTCAACAGCCCGCCGTGTTATATGGTATTCCTTTCTATTCCAATACTGCTAACATACGGCCGTTGCTCAAACCACTGTGGTGTTGCGAATGAGTGAGTGAGTCACCGACCAATTTATTTGGTTCTGTTACTACGCACGTACCGGGAAACCTCATCGCTCGCCACCGTCACTTCTCATGGTCTGCGATCCACATTCCTCTCAGGTTCACGCAGCTTAGACCCGAGCAGTACTGTACACGGGGCTAAATGACCGCGATGTCCAAGCACCTCAAATGTAAAACACAATAACACAATCACTTAGAATGTGTTAATTGTGTGAAAATGGCATTAATTCGGTGTATTAGGTTGTTGTTTGTTATTTAGAGCAGCTGGAGAGTTGTGGAAGGAGAAGGGCTGAGTACTGCTCGATTACAAGCTCCGTCAACCTGAGAGGAATGTGCATCGCGGACTATGAGGAGTGATGGTGACGAGTGATGAGGGTTCCCGGTCCGTGCGTAGTAACAGAACCAAATACATTCGTCGATGTCTCACTCATTCATTCGCAACACCACAGTGGTTTGAGCAACGGCCCTATGTTAGCAGTATTGGAATAGACATGAATTCCTGATAACACAGCAGGCTTACTCCGCAAGTTCACAGAGCTTGGACCCGAGCAGTACAGTGTCCACAAGTCCATCACTGGTAAGCGTTAGAGTAGCACATATTACCACGGTGAATAAGCAGAGTCATATCCTACCTGTCACAGTGCGAACCGACATGTAATCAAAGAATGGTGTCCAGCTTGACCACTGGCACTCGTGTCTTATTAATGAGCTAATAAATGCTGACTTATGCACCAATTATCTAATTACAAGCCGAACGTTTGTTTTAGACGATTGCCCTCGACCTTGAAGCTTGCGGACGATGGAGAGTGTCGTACGGGTTTCCTGGTTTGTGCGTAGTGAAAATCCACAGCCTGTTCCAGTCGTCCGACTGGGTCAGGGATGGAATAAATGAAGCCCCTCCCCATCTAGCGGCGAGGATATGAACTTTGCCGGCGCCGAAGCATGTCAAACTCCTCAGGGGCAATGATTAAATGATTGACAGATGAAATGAAATGATAGTGGAGAGTGTTGCTGGAATGAAAGATTTGACAGGGAAAACCGGAGTACCCGGAGAAAAACCTGTCTGTCTCCACTTTGTCCAGCATCTCACATGGAATGACCGGGATTTGAACCACGGACCCAGCGGTGAGAGGCCGGCGTGCAGCCGCCGAAGCCATGGAGACTGACTGCTCTGTGCGTAGTAAATGAACCAAATACATTGGTCGGTGACTCACTCACTCATTCGGAACACCACAGTGGTTTAGGCAAGGGCCCTATAGTAGCAGTATCGGAATAGACAGGAATTTCAGATAACACGGCGAGCTGTTGACAGGTCCTTCTCTTTCTGCCTCCCGCGTCACCTCTCCCCGCAAGTTCACAGAGCTTGGAACCGAGCAGTACGGAGTCACTCTCTCGCCCTCTCAGAGTTGCCACCACCGGTCTCATGTAATGGAATTCAAGACTTGATACGTGACGACACCACCGTGCAGAATAGTACAGTCCACATCGAAATATTGTGTGACGCGGAAGTAATGTCACCACGTCAGGAGATGGCAGTTCAACACGCTGCGACGGGGTGCAGTACGCATGCGCGGCCCACCTATTCCAAACCTAAATATATCGGCTTCCCGCATGTCAATGTTTGTTATCGCAGCAGACGACACGCAGCCAGTGAAAGAAGGAATGTGCTGAGTGAGTGAAGCAAGTAGTGACCAACTTAATGATTTTGGAATGCGCGACACGCAGTGAGCGGGAAGACATCTGCAGTTCAAACCCAACTGCCATCTCCTGGCGCGATATCAATACACGTTACATAGTTACGAACAGTGCGCCATTATACTTGTCAATGACTGTACTTCAGCAGTAGCGTGTGATAGTTTTGTCCATCATCTGACCGCATGGGGCAGCTGAAAGACAACACAGGTACTGTAGTAACTCGCCTCCAGGCTTCCATTATGATTTATCACTCGCCCAAAACAATCGTCCGGCCTGAACAGTGAATTGTTTATGAGGGTGAAACCTGGTGACAGTCCATAATGTCAAACTGTGAAGTTCAGTGAGTGAAGCACTGGTTATTTGTCTTCATAGTCGGGAATCCTCTCTTGCAAATGCATAGGTGCGGAAACTCATGAGTGTTTGTCTTGGCAGTGCTACGTCTCGAATTAGTCATATCAAGCTGAGGTACATCTCCCCATGCTAAGCATTTCTTTACTCTACGGATTCTTATTATGACAAAGAGGATAAACTGCAAACCATGATTTCAGCACACACCGGGTGTATCTTCTAAGAGCTGTCAAGTATTTGCAGTGTCGGTCAAGTATTTTCAATTGAGTTTTTTTTTAACGCGTTAGGAGAGTCAGCCTAAATAAACATTGAACATCGCCTACGTCTTACGACGTCCAGCTTAAACGAAACATGTTCTCTGTTTGCTAATGGAAAGAAAATATGTTTTAAAATAGGGGTTTTGTTGTTTCATTTCAGGAGAATGAACATCGTGGCCATTTAGCATCTTGTGGTTGGATAAGTGTAGAATGAGGCTGATAACCTCTGTTATTGATATGTCTGTACTATTATGTGCATTTGTAATTCAGCTGAAGATTTTGAAAGAAGAGGCCCTGGTCTTAAGTTAGCAACCATCCCGGCATTAGCCCGAAGTAGAAATGAGAAACCACGGAAAACCACTTTCAGGATTGCTGAGGTGAGAATTGAACCCACCCATTCTCAGTTCTCCCTCGTGAGGCTGAGTGTACCCTGTTCCAGACCTCAGAGCGTAATTAAATTTCTTGGCAGAACCGGGGAGCGAACCCGGATATTGGGGGTGAAAGCACCAGCCTCTACACCAAGTGGCAGACTTAAGATATTGGCCAATCGATTGGGCTACATCAGATTGATCGTCGTTGATTGTTGTTAACTCCTTGTACATTAAGGGGCTTTGCGACATCGTGGTCATGTAGCCCCGTGTACTTGGGAGTGTGTAGGATCTGTCTAATAGTCTGTGTTGTTGTGATGGCTGTACTAGTGTGTGGAAATACAGTTAGGCCTTGAACTGGGGTAGAAGACAGCCACGGCCTTAATTTATGTACCATCCTGGCATTTGCCTAGAGTAGAAACAGAAAACCTCAGAAAAGCACTTCCAGGATGGCTGAGTGGGAATCGAACCCAACCTATTCTCAGTTCTTCATCACGATGCTGAGCAGACTATACCCCGTTCCAGCCATCAGAGCATAATTAAATTTCTTGACAGAGCCAGGAATCGAACTGGAACCTCCCCGATAAGAGCCACTACAGCAGGAGATAAATAGACTCTCCTGTATCTTCTGAGCTACTCGTCTTCTTTTTTTTTTTTTAATTCCTACTCGTCATGTTACAAGAATTAGTGCAGCGCAGCAGGGCTAGGAAAGTTGTGAAACCAGCTTGACTCAGCGGCTATTTGAAATAGCAGTTGCTAGTTTTTGTTTTGTTGAGAATTTACTTAGGGGCTTTGTGACGTCGTGGCCCGTGTACTTGGGTGTATGTAGGATCCGTCTGGCAACCTGTGTTGTTGTGATAGCTGTTGTGTGCATTTGTAACTGGGACGGGGATTGGGTAAGAGGACGACCGTGCCCGTAAGTTAGGTACCAGCTAGGTCAGTGGTGAGGGGCGGTCAGGGGAATACCCTTGTTCAAGGGAACACACCTACGTCCCGCTGCGCGGTGCCTTCGCTCGCATCTTGCGTCAGCACGACTGGAAAGCCGCGCAGGACGAAAAATGAGTTGATTTCGTTATTTGTTAAGTAATTACGTAATTACGACGTCAACGTAATCATAAGCTTCACCCCCCCCCCCTCTCTCATTTTGATAACGTAGTATGTGGACGACAAAACAATGTACAGTAACAAATGTAGGCCACGCCTACCGTTTGATATATTTCAAAACTAGAAACCTATGAA
The DNA here is from genome assembly GCA_946902985.2 of Meconema thalassinum. Taxonomy (NCBI): domain Eukaryota; kingdom Metazoa; phylum Arthropoda; class Insecta; order Orthoptera; family Tettigoniidae; genus Meconema; species Meconema thalassinum. The sequence goes on from OX336389.2 coordinate 1,195,309,461, forward strand.
GCCTTTTCTTCAATGCTGCCTTATAAACAATTGTAACTCTTCAGTCGGTAAAGACGATTAAAATCCCAATTATTAGGAAATGTGCAAAAATTTACATGTGATTAAAAGTTATTTATGATCCGTACAATACCAATTTTCATAATTAGTGACATTTAACTCGACTTGTAATTTCTAGGAAAAACCTTAACATGATTACAGTGCCCTTCCTGGTGTAGCGGCTAGCATTCTTAGCTGTCACCCTGGAGGTACGGGTTCGACTCATACCTCTGCCAGGAAATTCCAGGCAAATGCCGGGATGGTACCTAACTGAAGGCCACTGCCGCCTCCTTCCCAATCCTCACCTGAATAATAAGCACACACACGAATACACCCATCACAATAATACAAGTTATCACACGGATCCTACAAACACTCAAGTGCACGGGGCTCAATGACCACGATGTCCAAGCCCCTCAAACGAAACAACAACAGTTAGGCATCAGAGCTAGAAAATGTGAGGTAATTTTTGCCGTGCGTGAATATTGTGTGCAAGTAAGTTCGAGGTTTGAAACAGTAGGGCTATTTGCCAGAACAGACTGTAGAAAAATTGAGGTGCGGATTGGGGAGGGTGTTAGTATGACAGCTTTTAACGCCGACATTCGAACCTCAGATCTCAGAATGAAGCAGCACCTCAGTCTGCTCTTTCGTCTATTTTAAAGCAGTGATTTCAATTTCCTTGCAACTATTACTACTCGGGTTAGCTATTTGTGTATAGACCACGTTTCATTCCTGTGAGATATTTGAGATGAAGCAACTTGTTCACTAGTTAGAATTCAAAGTAAAACGGAGGCCCTGTGGCTTAAGAGCACAAGGTTCCAAGTCAGGTAAAATAGTAAGCTTTCATGCTACTGCTGATACACCGTACTACCCCAACAACTTGATGGAATAAACCACTTAACAACCAACTGGGGAGAGGAATATTTAACTATACTGAGATACTGTATGTTTCATGACAGACCATGGTAGCTCATTGCGGTAAGGAGCTGGACACAAGAGACAAATAAGTGCGAATCCTACCATCGGCCAAATTGAAATGGCTTTCAGTAGCTTCACCATTCCACTGAAAAATGCTGAAATGGTGTACTTACGATAGCCTGTCCTATTCTGGCTCCAATTTATCATTAATACGTACATTGGTACAGAGATGACAATTGCACGAGTAACAAACAGATTTCAATCATGCAATAGTTGTGCGGAGCTCATGACTACAATATCCCAAGTCACTAAATAACAATACCTTTAATGTTTTATCACATGAATAGGAAACAAACTACGGTAGTAAGGCATTCGCTGTAATAAAAAAGACTCAGCACAATAATATGTGTCTACAAACAATAAGAAAGCATCAGGTCGATTGAGGATTGTATAGGCTACACTTACATGAAAAATGTACAGTTTGCGAACTATGAGATGGAACTCGAAATATAGAACTTTCCATTATAGAAATATACTGTCTCAAATAGGCTTACTACCACTGTATTAATTAGTGTCCTTTGCTTCCAACATCCAGCATAAGGTAAGAGGCGAGTATAGGTACATAATGATAAGCACGGACATGATCATGATGATACTATATTAGAACCTGCCTTCAACACACCTTTTCTTAAACGGAGACTTGTCTTAAACGGAAACATTAGACGGTCCCGTGAACTAAGGGATGAAAAACGTGTTAAATTCTCTTCATTACACGGAAACTGTATTACATGGGCAACGGAAATCAAAAGTTCCGGATTTCAATGTCAAGAAAGTTTTCAGGTACCCTGTGAAAGTCTACCTCGTTTGCTGTAACATTTGATTCTGTAGCTGACAATGAATGTACAAATAGGTCTTCCGACTTTTGTTCTCCAACTTACACGTCAAAGTGTACAGCTAATTGCCTGTTTCCTGCTCCACAAGCCTTACCCAATGCTTGTTTAAATGAGCTGTCAATCAACAAAGCCTGTCTTTGTCTTGACTCTTGTCAATCAGCTTAGAATTCAGCTTTTAAGTGAGCACTTCTCAACTTACATTACTTACATAGTTCGGCAGCAGTCATTATGGCTTTGAAAGGAAGAGTTGTGCTTGATCCTAACACGAGAGAAAACGTGATACAGTACCGTATTAATTTGTAGCAGAAATATGTAAGTACAACATTGAATGATTTTTTTCTCACCTTGTCTGTTATATGCATGTTCATGGTTTAATTATGTTAGCTAAGACCAGTGGTTCCCAACTTGCCTGTGGCCCATCTCCCCTTTCTGGAGGTTGACTAGCACCTATCGCCCCCTTTTCATTTTCATTGTATGCCTAACTTTAATTTGAAGTAAAGTATAAATAATAAAGCAGTTTTATTATTTTGAACAATTTTATTACCGCATATAAAAACAACCGAAATAGTTTTATCCGGTCACTCTTAAATAAAATAGAAAAGAAATTGAAATGTACATATTTTACAGATTTTTTCAAGAATAATTAATTAAATAATTAACTAAGATCATTGACGTACATTTATAAAACAAGAGTACATGTTTTCATTTTTGAATTGGAATCTGGAAAAATGAGGAAAGTTGACAGTTAAAATTTGAAGAAAAAAAAGATGAAAGTTTGAATTACATTTTTTATTGTTTTAGTTTACCTTTTCAATGGCTGCCTCGTGGTTGGTGGATTTCAGTTAAAGCTTGAATATCCAGCTTTATGTTCATCAAGTTCAGGTGGAAGTCTCCTTTGAGACAAATGTCCAACTTATTTCTTTGTTTTTGTGAGGAGCTGGACTACAGAACTAAATCCTCTTTCAACTAAATATGTTGCCAGAACGATATAAGAAGTGGTTCAGTTTTTTCCCAAAGTTGTGGATAAGTGTCCATAAGCTTCACCCAGGCTAACTCGTAACCGCTCTGCTTGAAAATGATTTTCGGCTCACATTCATACTTCAGATCTAGAAACTCCGTCTACAAAGAGTTATCCACAGCTTCAAACGAGAATGGATATAGAATCCAATCCGGAATTTGTAACTTGGCCAAATCTTTAAATCTTGATTCCATGTCAGTTTTTAACTGGTCAATGTAGCTTGCCACGGTGGGTGAGTGGATAGCGTGTCGGTCTACTAACCCCAAGAATGCAGGTTCGCTCCTGGCCGTGGTAAGTGATTTTTGATAGGCGGCAAAAATACGACACGCATGTCATACGATGTTGGCATGTCAAAGAACCCATTTGAATTCAGTAGGCCGTGTTCATAATGGCAAAATTAATCTCGAGAGTTTCAGCCAACAAAAAGTTCCTCATTTCTCTACTAGAAAGCGCTATAGTGTTCAAGGAGCTTACAGTAGATATCTAACCTCCTTGACTTTCATAGGGATTCAAGGAACAACGAAATTCGACATGCAAGCTACCCTCTGGGTCTCAAATTACAAAGCTTGCACCCGGCATCCGAGGTGATGAGTAAAAATTAGGATTTTGTCTTCTGGTAGTTCAGGAGTCTCGTTATCTGACACTGATCACTTTTTAAGGGTCGGAAACTGAATCAGCGCTTTACGACCAACATTTACGATGTGAATATCAAACTTGGTGATGAATGATGAACGAGCGAACGGGAGGCGCTCCCGTCACATTTCTTTCCGTGTACTACCCGGCAACTTATACTGTACAGTGCTATTTTAATTTTTTCAACCTATGAATACTCATCGCCCCCACTTATTTATTGCCACCCTGATAACCCAAATCGCCCTCTTGGGGGGCGATCGCTCCCGGGTTAGGAACCACTGGCTTAGACCTACCTCCGTTAACCAGAAACCTGCCTTCAACTTTAAAAATTCTGAGTCCCGTTCGATTCCGTTTTTGCAGGTTTTACTGTAAAAATCATATATATTATTTCAGTAGTATAGATCCCTCCTGCGGCGCTCACAAGCGACCGATCGTGACAAATGAGCATTCAAATGAAAGAGAATAGACATTAGCAGTGACGAATTGCACTCTAATTTCATAAATATCTATAATTTCTTTAAATAATGACTTTTTAAAAATTTATGAAGTGTGCGATTTGCAGATACTCTTGCTGTAGGAACATACGCTTCATATTTGCTGCCCACTTCACATTTTGGCCACTGTGACGCCTGTTTCATGTCATTTTAACATTCTGAGGTCTTTCCTTTATCATTTTGCATGGATTTCATAAACAGTAAATCAAAGCAATGAGTACTCAAATCGTATAATTTCATAAATATCGAATAACCAGTGAGTGTTATGATGATCCTGTTTTCAATGATTGGCCTCTAAGATAGGGAACGTAGAGCCTGGAATTCTAACTGAAATGTAAATAGTGTTCTATAATCATTTGGTTGACATTAAAACATTACAACCTTTCTCCTCAAGTCTTTCATTATAAACCTATTAGGGAAAGTGTGGTTTATGAACATGCGAGATTTCTCGCACGGGTACGCTAGTTATAATAATTATAATAACAAACCCGCGATTGGACACGTAGGAGCCTGTATAACGACACCCTTAGTCGCATCCCCTTGGTTTTTGGCCATGGAGCGCTACTTCTCACACCAAGCATCCACTCAATAGTCCTCACGAGGTTACTGCAATGAAAAGTGACTTTTTCCACTATTTTGAAATCGTAAAATATTTCGTAATGGCAACAGTCCTATGCCTTTCCCTGGTATATAAGCTATGTTCATGCAACATTTTAGCTAAATTGGATGAATAGTTTTTATCTTTTTAAATGATTATGTCGACTTCGCTGGGGTCTGGCGTTACGTTACGGTGACGGGACGGGACGTAATGTTCTGAGCCAGCTACCTCCTTTGACCTTGGTTTGCATTTGCTTTTTTTTTTTTTTTTACGGACTTTGAGTTCACGCAGCATTTGTAGCATTTGTAGCATTTAAAATGATATAAAATCTAGTCTTTCAAACTGACTATCAGTGTTTTTGGTGAAAGAGTAACAGGCATGCACCACTAGACTTTAATATACAGGGTCATCGAAAAAGGTGGCCTTAAGTTTGATTTGTAGACGATATTCAAAGGGAAAAGGGAATAAATGTTACTTTTCAGCAGGATGGAGCACCGCCTCACTACAGTCTTATTGTACGTGAAGCTCTCAACAGAAAATTCCCTGATCAGTGGATTGGTAGAGTCGGTCCTCTTGCGAGGCCGCCAAGGAGCCCTAACTTAACTCCTTTAGATTTTTTCTTTTGGTGCTACATAAAAAGAAACACTGTTTACGCTCAAAATACCCAGTGCCTGCAACACCTAAAGGAACGAATCTCCGAAGCGATAGCAAATGTGACTCCTGACATGATTCGGCGGACCTGGACGGAGGTGGACTATCGCTTGGATGCGTGTCGTGCAACAGGCGCTCACATCGAAACCTACTAAATAGGTAAACAGAATTTTATGATTTTCTCTATCTTTTGGTGTAAATATAATTAAATTATCTTTATTACAGCCTGAGCGATTACAAATCAAATTAAGGCCATCTTTTTCGATGGCCCTGTGTTAGTATAGACTAGCAACCCGCCTTGGTTTCGCCCGGTATCATTAACAGTTTAACCAGCGTAAGTTTTAAAGGAGCACGGACGGCAGGTCCTAGACGCAATTCAGAAAAGCCGAGGTGAACAGAGAAACTCCAAGCACATAATTATACTCTTCTCAGAAGTCTTAACTCGACACGACTCAACAGTTTGATGCTGGCTGAAGCTGGCGTGATAGGCTCGCTTCTAGCTCGTAAACTCGCTCCGAAGCTAGTAATTTAAATTTCCACTGAAAGGAGATTGCTGGAAGAAATGAAAATGTAAAAACACTTATAGTGGGTGATGTATTAAAGATAGAGATAAGCTGTCACGGATCATTTTGTAGAACGTTCGTGCTGAACAATTCTTACTTTCATAGTATATAGATATTGTAACGGTATACCCAGCGTAAGCTTAAGAGGCGTACGGATTGCAGGGTTTCTTCGACTCAATTCACTGAAATCGTTACTGCTCGGCTTCCTTTGGTATTAGATGAATGTTTTTCTACAGAAACCTTCCTCGAGAAATCTTGGTACAGAATGGTGAAAACCGCATCAAAATCTATCCAGTGGTTCTCGAGATTGCCTGCTAATTCCAAGAATAGGGGACTTTGTTTTATACTATATAGAGATTTTACACGAAGAACAACTGTGAGAGGGAGCTGGAAGTCCAGAGGACGAAGGATCGACTATTCTATAGTTTTCCCTCTGTTTCTTTCACACTCCCTCAAGGTAAATGCCGGGATTGCACCTTATTTCAAGTCCAGGGATACTTACTCCAATGCAGAACCCCAATATTTACAGTTGTAAACATCAATACAGTCGCCACAGAACACAGGTTATCAAATAAATTAAACTCACATCCAAGTACACACGTCAGATTCCCAATATATCCAAAGTTCCTACAACAACACCACGACCACCACCACCATTATCAACAACAATAAAAACATTTTAAGGGCGCTAAGCCCAGATGATTGTTCACCTTGTTACTACTGTATGATTACCGGGTGAGTTAGCCGTGGTCGTTACGGCATGACTAATGGCAGTCGCTCACATCCGGGAGGTGAGGAGGTTCGAATCCCCCCGCCGGCAACCTTGAAGATGGTCTTCTGTGGTTTCCCATCTTCCTTCCAGGCAAATGCCGGGGTTGGTCCCTCACTATAGGCCACAGCCGCTACCTTCCAACTCCTCGCCCTTCCCTTCCAACTTTCCTCCCCAACGGTACTTGTAGCTCACCCATTGGGTGTCCGTCTCGAAGCAGCTACAAAACTGGCGAGCCGAACATGTCCTCGGACACTCCCGGCAAAAAAGCCATACGCTAAAAAAAACAAAAACTGTATGATTGACAATGCACGGGCTAAATCAGTCCACAAGCCGTGCAACTCAATCAATGCATGCTTGCAGGTGAACTACACAGAGCAGCCGTTCGGAGTCAGTGGCTCCAGCCAGTCACGTCCTTCCCACCTAGCGGGCTCGTCACTTGGTCCACGCCACGGTGTGGGTCACGTGGGATGAACATATCAATGTCAATGATCCGCAAGTCTTTTGTTAGAAATGCACTATTGTTCTAAATATACTGCACAATTCAATCTATCCATTTATAGCTGATTCACTATAGAATCTATATAAAATGTCCTTATCCTTGACATAAGCAACGCAAACTAAGAGAAATGAAGAGAACCCCAGAAAGTAGAAAGAGAGAAGACAGAAATACACGAGAGTATTGGTGATTTATGTGGAAATTATAAAGATAAACCCACGGGCGTAAAGACCCATTTAAACAATAGAGAGAACAAAAATACATCCAACTGTTGTTGATAATGATGGTGGTGATGTTTAATAATAATAGCCCCTGGCACGACAGTCCATGCCTAGGCCTACCAAGCCATTTGGCCTGCAGATATTGGGGTAACGCGTGATCAGCGCATCGGGTCCCCTCAGCCGTTAATCTTGGTTTTCGTGATCGGGGCGCTGCCTCACTGTCAGACAGCTACTCAATTGTCCTCACGAGGCTGAGTGCACCCCGTTCCAGCCCTCACGTAAGTTTCTAAAATCCTTGACGGATCCGGGTATCGAACCCGGGGCCTCCAGGTGAGAGGCAGGTGTGCTACCCCAACACCACGGGGCCGGCCTCTAATATAATATATAGAGGCTCAAAATAAAGTTGTTAGTCATCCAAAAGCTGTAAAAGGCCCCAGACAACTTCGGAAGGCCACCCATAGAGAGCTTGTACTTGTAAGGCGACCCTTGAATACTAAAAGGGGTCACCATACAGTTTCTTTCTTTTTTTTGGGTGGGGGGGGGGAGTGGGGGTAAAACGGGTATTGCATTCATTCATGGCTCCAAACCCAGCTCAAGATGCCCCAATTCGCTATTGGAAGGACATGAAGTTTCTCGGAGATGGCTCCTACAGTTAGGAGCGGCATTATTTTTGAATCGTTTTTCATGAGGGGGAGGCTCCAGACTTCACTTGACAAAGTGGCCCTACCTAATCCAAAAAGCTTGGCACGCCTATGGTCATAGGCCCCGGGTGATTAGGATGGTAACTACCAGTAACAATCTAGAAAAATGAAAGGGATACATTCAGTCCCTTAAGGCAGAAGTGAGAAGAAAGAAGTTAGATTCCTACCTCAGTCATCCTGGGAGTGGTTTACCGTAGTTTCTCATTTCCACTCTAGGCAAATGCCGAGATGGTACTTACATTAAGGCTATGACCGCCTCCAAACTAAATCCTAGCCCAATTACAATATAGGCTTACAGAGTGTAACTAAATATGTGGGAAAGCTCCGGGGATTCGATAGAGGACCTGACAACAAGCAAAACCCATCCTAAAAACATGTGGTGTATGTGCGTTCGTTGCCGTGTTACAAGCATTGTTTGTGGTGTGCCTAACACAGACAGCGGCACGATGCTAGTGGGTCATTTGTGGAGGGCGCACAGGCCACTTGTACGTTTCGTCGCTATTCAAGTATGTGTGCATTTGTTTTGCATTCCGGGACCGACGCCATGGCCTGCTTGTTCTCCTGATCCCAACCCTAAATTAGACTTCTACTTATGGGGTCATTTAAAGGCAATTGTGCAGTCTATCCCACACCTGTTCATAACTTGGACATGCTGCGTTAGCGAATGGAGCAAAGATGTCAGCAGATACGACAGACGCTGGGAATATGGGAGCGTGTGAGACAGTCAATGATGCGGCGCATGGACGCCTGCATTACAGCTCGTGGTAGCCATTTCGAGCACCTTCTGTAGAGTACTGTAAGTAGTAACGTATACTTTATCAACACAAATGGCCGACCTACAAAGTGAAGCGGTCTGTGTTATGTACACCACAAACAATGCTTGTAACACGGAAACGAAAGCAAATACACCATATGTTTACAGGATTATGACCTAATCCTGAAATAGATTACATGACATTAATAAATACACTAGGATGACCAGTTTCGATCATCAAGCGATCATCATCAGATCCATTACACTTAGGCTCTAAAATCTATGTTTGAAAATACAGGTGAAAATATTTAAAATATGTACAATTATTTAGTTGCAGTATTGGTACTGCAACTGTCGGTGTATGGTAAATGCAGTATATATAATGTTAGGTGAAATGCTAAATGGTGATAGATATACGGAGTTTGTAATTTAGAGTGATTATATGGCTGTAAAAATCAACTATGGTTACAGTGTAATGTTACAGGCTAATACTTATCTGGTTGTCTTCCTAGCTGGAGCTGCGCGCAGTTTTCGTGTTCACAGTTACTCCAGGTGTGGTCGACTGAGATGGCCTGTTATCTCAACGACACTGGTATTTTCCTTATCTCCCCCTTGTTCATATGGGCTCTGCGGAGCAAGTGATGTGTTTATGTGGAGTGTTGCCAACCTAGATAAGATGTATGTTATTGAATACAGGTAGGTCTACAACTATTAAAGACCGTGGAACTGTCTTCGCCACGCGTGGACTAAATAGCCATACGTACTAAGCGCTGCCCGGTCTTTTGAAGACGTCCCTGCACCTTTAATACTGCCGCGAATAATGGCCTTGGTTTATTGCAGATAAAAGTACATAGTACACCTGATCCAGATAACATTTACCTATTAACCACCGCTGGTTACCCCTCCCTTTTTATCCTGCTTGGCTGTATCGCTAAGTTGTGTCTTGTTTCCGACAGGGTGAGTTTTTTAGTAGCGTTAAGAGGGGTGAGCTCTCCATGAACGGTGTGTTCATTTAGATTGTTGGGATTGTTTCGTTTGGCTAGGTGTATCTCGATTTTTTCCTTTATGTCAAGAGCTCTGCCTTTCGATTCGTGATGAATTATTTTTAGGTCATAACCCAGCTCTTTTGGCTACATTCGTGTTGACCGACTGAAAAGCACTAAACTCTTGTTTACTAATGCAACACTGAAAAAATGGCTTCAAACCCCACAATGTTTACAGGACATGTTTTGCTTGTTGTCAGGTCCTCTATCGAATCCCCGGAGCTTCCCCACATATTTAGTTACCACCTGTATATGGCTTCTCAACCTGGTGCTTGCGAGTACTGCAATGCTCTTTAAATGAAACTTGGTGCTCACATCATACGAATTAAAAAGTGCTTACGAGCACAAGCTCTTCTGAGATCTATTCTTCAATTTAAATCCTGTTTCACCAACTGGAATAGGCTAATATTGTTCTCATTATAAGTTTTGTATGGACAGTTTTGAAGCCAAATTTCAGTGTTGCCTTATTGAAAACTCAATATTGTGTTGTTCGACTAAAAAGTTGTATAGACAGAGAGAGAAATTACCACTTAGGTTAAACTTCTTCCCATAATACTGCTCATATTTCAAAATAATGATGGATAGGCATTTTATGGTGTTCTAAAATTAGGGAGGAGAAAAAATAGCGCACGTACCTACTCTTATTAGTAGAGCCCTGCAAGGATAAACAAAACGTTATCCGCATCCGCACGACTGTGATCCGCATCCGGCTCGCATCCGCACGGCTTATCCACATCCGCACGACTTTTATCCGCATACGGCCCGCATCAACACGACGGTGATGTGTATGCAGCCCACATTCGCACGACTGTTATCCACGTCCGCCCCGCTCCCCACGTCTGTTATCCGCATCCGTACGTCTGTTATCCGCGTCCGCCCCGCTCCCCACGTCTGTTATCCGCATCCGTACGTCTGTTATCCGCGTCCGCCCCGCTCCCACGACTGTTATCCGCATCCGCACGTTTTTTTTTTTCATATCCGCATGTTTGTTATCCGAATCCGCTGACCTTATAATAAATTTGTAATTTATTACATAAAGCAAAAAGTATTAAAGAAACACATGTATACATTTGAAGAGAAATTCGTTCCCGTAGTCAGCGTGAATCGTAAGACAATGTTGACTGAGTTTGTCCCTCTGAGTAACGGCATGTCAAACATTGGGCCGATAACCTAGATGTTAGGCCCCTTAAAACAACAATTATCATCATTATCATCATCAAACAACGGGTGCCTAATTATAACACTTACTTAGTCGTCGGATATACCCACGCAGGTAAGCACAGGCATAAAGACTATTTTCTGGGGGGGCATAAGTCAACACTAATTAAGGGTATTTCCATGACTGGCTTCTCGCAATTCTCTAGTATTCTCATACAGTCCAAGCGAAAGCTAATACTGTAGTGAAGTAACAAGAAACGTGAAAGAAGCAGATCTTAGCAAAAACTACAATTATTTTAAAACAAATCCAGTTCAACATTTTATTCTATAAACTATCCGCAATTTTTTTCCAAACATTATCCGCAGATTATCCGCTATCCGCACAGCCATGCAAACTACATCCGCATGGCGAAACAATTTGTGGATATCCGCGGGTTTATCCACGGATATCCGCATCCGCGCAGGGCTTTTCCAATAACTTGGTAGTCCTACATTCCCCTCCAGGGGAGTATATACAATTTATTCAGGAGGGGGGCCGACTATCCTGGAAAATTGTGAGTATTCTCAGGGGATTGTCACCTCAAAATATCCAGAAATATCAATCAATATCTTAGAGCACATAACTTTGTGTAATAATTATTTCAGATAAGAGTTAATTGTAAAATTCTAAGTTCATATAGCCTACAATTACTGGCAATGCAAAAGAAGTTTTAAAATACAACACAACACACAAATAAAATGTTATACTCAATGAATTTTCTATTATGGCCTATGGACTATGAATGGCAAATATATAAATATTTGCCAATGTAATCAGAAAGGTAAAACAGTTTTTTCTTTTTTTTTTACAAATTGATAGTTTATTTCTCAAAAGTCCCGTACTGTGTAATTCTCAGTTATGCCTCTCAAGGCTGAGTGTACCCCTTTCTAGCACTCACACCAGAATTAAAATTTCTTGGCAGAGCCAGGAATCGAATTCGAATCTCCGAGGCGGCAGCCAAGAATGCTAGCCACTACACGAGGAAGTCAAATTTCAATCTTAGTATTGTTTATAACTTTGCCAATAAGCTAAGATTAGGGTACAACCAAATTTACAATTATTTTATGCTTTCACCAAAGCACAACATTTTCTTAATTTTTATTGGCTTTTTTTTCGGGGACTGGAGCCCCCACTGCTCCCCGCTTATATACACCCCTGTTCCCTTCCTGAAAGAATCACTGCGCAGTTAATTCTGAAGCAGCCAGGAATTAAAAGTACTGTATGTTTTTCTGGTTTCAGGTGAGCCATTCAATTCCATTCCATTCTCTCGTCCAAACCAATGGGGAGGAGGATAACGAGAGTTACAGGTAAGGAGACCTTCGCAGCGAATCGGATCTTGTCCTACCGTAAAACATACGAAATGTTGGTTGGTTCAATGGACGAGATACTGAATGAAGAATAACTAAAATACCTGGAATTCCACATGAATCTACGTTGCACCAATAGTTGGGGCAATCAAACGACACGGGAAGACTGATGGTTGAATCATTCAGCCATATATCAACGATGTTTCTAATTCGGAAGTATACCGGGTGAGTTAGCCGTGATCGTTACGGCGTGGCTGCTGGCAGTCGCTCACATCCGGGAGGCGAGGAGGTTCGAATCCCCCCGCCGGCAACGTTGAAGATGGTCTTCTGTGGTTTCCCATCTTCCTTCCAGCAAATGCTGGGGTTGGTCCCTAACTATAGGCCACAGCCGCTGCCTTCCAACTCCTCGTCCTTACACTCAAACGTTCCTCCCCAGACAACACTCCGCACGTGACGGTACTTGTAGCTCACCACATGGGTGTCCGCATAGAAGCAGCTACAAACTGGCGAGCCGAACATGTCCTCGGACACTTCCGGCACTAAGAGTCATACGCTTAAAAAAACCTGAAAGCCAAATATATTAGACCAAAGGTGCTTGATATTTTAAATAATAACAATTAAAATTAAACAGTAAAAGAAAATACGTATGATACAAATTCGAATTTAAAATATTCTTGTAAAAATTTACTACAAATCAACTCATAAAAATCAATATTGTTAATAATTTTATAATCATAGTTTTGAGATTCAAAAATAATATATATATATATATATATATATATATATATATATATATATATATTATTTAGTCTATTTACCCCCTAGGTTGATGTTTCCCACGGACTCAGCGAAGGAACTCACCACTACCGCCGCTACAGGCAGTGTCATGGAGCTTGGAAAATTTGGTCGGGGTAAATAAAACTGGGGAGGTGTGATCAGCACTTCGCCCAGGTGGCCTCACCTGCAAAGTGAGCTGGGGCCTCATGAGGGATGGGAGGGAGGGGAAGATTGGGATGGTGAGGCAAGGAAGAGGGAAGGGGGCGGCCGTGGTCTTACATGAGGTACTAAACCCTTTGGAAAATAGCATGTAGACAAGATTCAAAATTTCGGGGTCGTAATGGATTCTTGTGAATGTGATTTAGAGGTTTTGCTATCAACATAACTTCCAGGATTCATAAGGTTAACTTATTATTATTATAAAGCCAAGAAAAACAACAGGATCTACTAACAAATGAAATTTATTAACTGAATCAAACATAAAGAGGAAAACTATAATCACCCTTTTATTGTTCACTCGCGTGAACAGATCTAACACTGACCAGCCTGACGTACCATGACGACATGGCATGACAGCTGTCAACAAGCATTGTGACTGCAATGTCACTTAAATCAAAGTAACAAAAGAAAACGGATCACAAGATCCAAATATAACAAACAAATAAAATAGTACAAAATTTTAATATTTATGAGCGACACGGGTTTTAAGACTAGTTCAAGTAATGAGCATTTTGACGGGCGCTCGTTTCCGACCAAAACAGTTGGTTCGGGAACGGACTCCGTACTGCGAAGGATGAATTACGGAAATGTGGGAACAACAATTACATATTTATATACACTACTGACATGCTCTAACCTTAGATTACCACAACCAAATACACGTGTGTATTATTTAAAATAAGGGCTGCGGAATTACCGACTTATACCTTAAACACTAGGAAGGCATAACATGACATGAACAGGTTTGGCCGGTTGCCAAATTATATTTATATGAATACAATGGCCTTGAAAATAAGAGCCAACAACAACAAAATACAACTTTTAATTTTTACGCCGGAAAGTTTGGCGTTTTAAAACAATGAACAAATAAGTCGTAGTAATGATAAAAGAAACTTGGATCGACAACATGGCAACTTCCCAAATTAAACCAAATAAAATAACCTTAACTCATTAGGCTTTAAAGCAAACATAACGTGTCATAACAAGCTGGAGACAACCGGGCCTGTTATCGCATCACCGAGAGAGTGGCTGATTTCTTCCCCCAAGTAGTAATTAGTGCCATGCTAAATATAGATTCTGGCCCATAGCCAGCGTACAGCACCTTTGCTAATCGCCACCTGTTAAACGCGTACAAATAAATAACACATTATCTCAAAACATCCTCTCAGGGATTTTTAAGAATACATTCCCAGGTCAAACTTATCCCCACGGATAACTAGTTTGCCGGAATGATATCGCAGTCATGGACAGGCTTTACCTCTCCTCATCATCATCACTTACACCCAAAAATACGTGGCACATTTCTCGAAGATCTCGTCGTAGCATTAATCAGCACACCTCTCAGATAATGACACACAACATGTCCAAATGACAATAAAGAATAAATACAGGATCAGTCCTAGCCCGAGTTATCAAAGCAACAAAATGCAAATATTCCCCCCACGTAGTAATTAGTTTAACATATCATTAAATCAGTCCATTTATCATTGTCGTTCCTAGGTTCTCATTCATGGCTACACTTTTTATAGATACGTTAATCGATGCGGCCATTTCGCAATAAGAATTACGTAACATAAGGAAAACATTTAAATTACAAAATTTACTGTACAACATAATTGTCACGCAATGCCAAAATTTACTACACGCATGTCAGTTAAGAAATCAAACCCTGAAATTTAAATTAAACCACACAAATAAAATCTATACAAAGTTCCACACATCTCTCGCGATTCCCCTCGTCCAAAATCAATAAATCAATTTTTTAATACTCATCACTTAAACTGCTTTCCAGAGGCCTCCCGCCTCGTCAATTCCCATCATTAGGCCGTTAGCCCATAACACTGATGGTAATGGAGGATGAAGCTTGCTGTCTTCTCTCCATGGTCGACATTTTGCTGCTGTTAAAACACAATTAAATCAAAGTTTTTAAACTGTTCTATCTGCGTTCTAAGTATTTTATTTCCTCAGATCGTCCTATGCAGAATCGTCGACTTTCCCTATTCTATGGCTAATTGCCATCTCACAATTTATGAAAATTTCCAACTTCGTTGCCGACACACAACTATAATTTTAAAACCATATCGTCTTAAGGACGTCTTAAAATGACTGTCGAAGAATAATTAGGAGTGTCCCGGTTCATCTCAGACATTTGTATATATACAGAAAGCCTAAAGTTTCAATGGTGGGAGAAAAATAGCTCCTCAATATTTTAAGTAATGGGCCTATAATTATGTGTGACCTCTCAAAATTCTTGTATTTTCTCACAGGTCGCGAATCTGCCGTCGAACAAGCAAACCGATCGCTAGATCTTTTTATATCCGATTGCCGCGCAAAACACACTGACGCTATGTTCTGGCGTCATGTTTTCTTATTGGTCAGATAAGTTGGCGTTGGAGCTCTGACCTTACAAATCCCGCCCTTATATTGACGTCACGACTATTCTCCTCTCTCTCACTCCTTGCCTTGTACGCAGCATTGTGGCCTTTTATGGTCACGTACGCCACAGCGTCATATCTGATTTTCTCAGAAATCCAAGAATAACATTGGTTGTGAAACTATTGGTCATTTCCAGCCAGCACGTAGCATGTCTTACCAAGTCCAGATTTCTTGCTACATCAATATTACTCAAATATCCAGCATATCATGTATTTAGTATTTCCATCGTTTTTATTAATATGAAACATTATTATTGGACACAATGATAAGGGTTCATCTGACCCCTAGTTGATGAAATTCGAACTCAAATGAAGTCGAATTTCACATCCCCTACTTTTCTGGCTCAAATTTGAAGTTGCTGGTCACCCTCAAATATAATGACTGTCCGCCTCTGTCTGTTTCAGTAGCCGTCTCGTTCCAAACTCATTAGGAAATTCCTGTATACTTATGCCCTCCGGCCTCTTTCCTTGCTACTCGTCTCCCCTCTCACTCTTTCAAAACATCAACATATTCATTAACGACTTCCGCCTGAATTTGTAAACACGTCAGAGCCGTCTTTCGAGCGCTTTCACCACTCGAGTACCCCCGTATCTTTTGTTGTATGTTATCACGCGAATGTTTAATTTGCTGCAGTAACATTATTTCTCGGTTCGTATGGCTCTCTCTGATGATACAATTTTAAATGTGAACTATTATACACTGCCATGTTTCCTGTGCTCACCTCTCGGACTCTGTAGGCGTTGTTACCTAAGTTCGTAACCCCTAGTTGAACTTCCTTAAGCCGCTCCTGTCTCTTCTCCATTTTACCGTGATGTCATCTCCTTCTTCTCCCCCGCGTTGCCATCTTCTTCCTTCTCCCTTCTTCTTCTCCGATTCCCGTACAATAACTTTTTTTTTACCATATTTCGAGACCCTTGCCTGACACGGCCTGCGAATCTCTCCTGCTATTCTTCTGTTTCCTATTTTCGGCTGCTCTATTTTCTTCTTCTCCATGCAGCTCCTCCAAATATCTCTGGGTTTCTACATGCATGGCCTCCAACATTTGATGTGTTCCGTTTTCCTCCTCGTGGTTGTCGGGATTCTTCCGCCGATCTATCGCTCTTTCCCATTTATCATTATTTCCTTCCATGTTACGTGGCTCCTCCAGGTACTGTTGCGGGTCAGCGTGTCTCTCGTTCCAATTTCTCTGATCATCCCTTGGATCCGATTGCTCGTTAAACCGCTGGTTATCTTGTGCGTTATGTTGCTGGTTGAAACGCCTATTGTCTCTGGGCCTATATTGTTGATTATAGTGTCCTCCACGCCATCCCCGATTGTAAGGTGCGTTATTATTATTATTCCTATTGTATGACGTTTGGTATCTCCTATTATCTCGCCACTGCTGATTGTTTGTGTTCCGGTAGCGGTTAGTTCCTTCCTGATTGTTATGGTTTCTGTCCCTATTTTCGTATCTCGGTTGAGATCTCGGCTCATATTCTTCGGTGCTCTGCCGTCTTTGGTTATCCCCAGTGTTTGTAGCTTGCGACCTCGTGTTTTTGTTCGGTGTCTTGACTACTTCGACTGCATTAACTAACTCTATCTGTCTCTTCTCTCTCGGGTTGATGTAATTAGTGGTTTCATCTATCCTCCTTAATACCTCTTCTGCCTGGACCACGGTCGTAATATTTGCCGCCACCAAGAATTGCTGAACGCTAATAGGCATCTGCTTTCCTATAGTAGTTATTAGCTCCATTTCGCTCGGTGGATTATCAAGATCCTGCAATTTGACAAGTTGCATGGCGAAAAAATCTGCATATTTCGTCTTATGCGTGGAATGGTATTTGCGCGAGTATAAGTCCATCCGCAAGCTTTGTTGATACGACCCACTCCAGTATTTGCTTAGGAAGGCCTTGTGGAAACCTTCCATTGATTTAAATGTGTTCTTAAATCCAAGATACCAGGTAAGTGCTGAGCCCGCCAAAAATTTTTCAACCATTCTTAATTGTCGCGTTGAGCTAACATTTTGGTCCGAAAAATATTCTGTCAGTTCCCTTAAGAAAGCTTTAGGTGTCCCTCCGCTCTCTGGTAAAAACTTATTCGGTTTAAATTCGTTTCCACGGATGACTTGTATAACTTGCGTGGGAAGTTGTGTGTTTTGAGGTGTCGAGCTACGACCCTCATAATTCTGGAATGCTTGCGTGTCTACCGTTCTTGGACTTTGCCCAAGCTCGTGGCTGTCTATTGTGTGCTCTCTTTCCGCATTCTCCCCTTTCCCCTTTTCCATTAGTGTCGCAAACATCGTATTATGTCCAAGTGACTGCAACTCCGATTTTATCATGCGGTCCTCTTGAATTTGAAATCTTAACTTCATATTTTCTTCTAACGCCTGTATTTTCGCGTTATTTTCCCCTAGCTTCTTGCTTACTGCGAGCCGTTCATCTTTCGAATCAGCGCTCATCTTGGTCCAATCTTTCCTAATAGTATCCTTCAATTTAACAAAGCGTTTTTCGACTTCCTGTTGATTAGCCTCCTGATTATCTTCAAGTTTATCTATCCTTTCTCCCAGAGAAATGTTGTTCTGTTCTAATGTTTGTTTAATTTCTTCCTGGTCAATTTCTAACTTTTTCCATTTCTTAATTGATTGTATTTCTAATTTGTTGAGTTCCGTCACTAAGCCCGTGATATTGTTATCTACTGTAATTATCTGATCTTGCATACCCTGTGTCCCTCGTTCGATATTCTCAAACCTTTTTTCTAAGTTTGTGTGTGCTTCTTTAATCTCAGATGAGCTGGTCAAACACGCTTGCTCGATTTGTGCTAGTTTTGCCATAACAGTCTCATCCATTCCTTTTATTTCCTTTTTAAACGAATCTTCGATACCTTTTATTATTCCTAATTGTTTGGTATTGTTAGTGCTAACGTCCTTTGCTAATTGGATTAGCTGTTCTTTTGTGTGCTCTTTGATTTCTACCGTTAGCGCAGCTAGATTTTGAGTGTTCCTTTCGTCTTGTGCGTTTAACATTTCATTGTTTTTCTCAGACTGCCTATGTAATTGTTCACTAACCAGAATGTTTTGTGTAGCGATTTTCTGATTTATATTCTCGTTAACTTCAGATAGTTTTGTGTTTAACTGTGTCTGTATTTCTTCCGATTGTTTATTTATAGCAGCTAACTGTGTCTGCATTTCTTCACTATTTGCCGCTAACTGTGTCTGCGTTTCTTCACTATTTGCCGCTAACTGTGTCTGTATTTCATTGGTTATGTCCTTTCTCATCTCACTAAGTTGTTCTCGCGTACGAGCGGATGCTAATTCAATCACTTCGCGGATTTCTCCCAGAGTTGCCATCACAACAATAATATATTTGAGACATAGGGAAATGACATAAGGGCGGAGCCCTGGATACGCGCGCTCACACATATTAAATATACACACATTAACCCTTTACATACTCAGTTCATTTACTTTAAATTACTCCCACAAACTATAGCATCACTGAGTATAATTTACTTATTATTCCATTTAATTTTAACCCTTTGATTCAGTTATAATCTTCCTGACCTTACTTTACTTACAAATTTTAACCAATTAATAGAGTATTAATTAGTTTTTAAGGTCTAACCTTCCTGTCAAATAATTTTTTGAGTTTGGCTTTTCTACACAAAGCTAATTTAATTTTATTGGGCGCCTGGAACAGTTTGTTCTAATTTTAATCAAAGTTCAAACACTTAACTTGTTCCACATTTACTTTATTGCAAACTCCATGACTTTATATTTTCAAACATTTGGCGGTACTATCTTCGCCTAACTTACGTTAATAAACTTATCACATGCCGGTGATCTATTTTTTTACTCTAAAACACAAATGCCACACGTTCGGAAGCCAAAGTAACTCTTATAAACCCTTTGGAAAATAGCATGTAGACAAGATTCAAAATTTCGGGGTCGTAATGGATTCTTGTGAATGTGATTTAGAGGTTTTGCTATCAACATAACTTCCAGGATTCATAAGGTTAACTTATTATTATTATAAAGCCAAGAAAAACAACAGGATCTACTAACAAATGAAATTTATTAACTGAATCAAACATAAAGAGGAAAACTATAATCACCCTTTTATTGTTCACTCGCGTGAACAGATCTAACACTGACCAGCCTGACGTACCATGACGACATGGCATGACAGCTGTCAACAAGCATTGTGACTGCAATGTCACTTAAATCAAAGTAACAAAAGAAAACGGATCACAAGATCCAAATATAACAAACAAATAAAATAGTACAAAATTTTAATATTTATGAGCGACACGGGTTTTAAGACTAGTTCAAGTAATGAGCATTTTGACGGGCGCTCGTTTCCGACCAAAACAGTTGGTTCGGGAACGGACTCCGTACTGCGAAGGATGAATTACGGAAATGTGGGAACAACAATTACATATTTATATACACTACTGACATGCTCTAACCTTAGATTACCACAACCAAATACACGTGTGTATTATTTAAAATAAGGGCTGCGGAATTACCGACTTATACCTTAAACACTAGGAAGGCATAACATGACATGAACAGGTTTGGCCGGTTGCCAAATTATATTTATATGAATACAATGGCCTTGAAAATAAGAGCCAACAACAACAAAATACAACTTTTAATTTTTACGCCGGAAAGTTTGGCGTTTTAAAACAATGAACAAATAAGTCGTAGTAATGATAAAAGAAACTTGGATCGACAACATGGCAACTTCCCAAATTAAACCAAATAAAATAACCTTAACTCATTAGGCTTTAAAGCAAACATAACGTGTCATAACAAGCTGGAGACAACCGGGCCTGTTATCGCATCACCGAGAGAGTGGCTGATTTCTTCCCCCAAGTAGTAATTAGTGCCATGCTAAATATAGATTCTGGCCCATAGCCAGCGTACAGCACCTTTGCTAATCGCCACCTGTTAAACGCGTACAAATAAATAACACATTATCTCAAAACATCCTCTCAGGGATTTTTAAGAATACATTCCCAGGTCAAACTTATCCCCACGGATAACTAGTTTGCCGGAATGATATCGCAGTCATGGACAGGCTTTACCTCTCCTCATCATCATCACTTACACCCAAAAATACGTGGCACATTTCTCGAAGATCTCGTCGTAGCATTAATCAGCACACCTCTCAGATAATGACACACAACATGTCCAAATGACAATAAAGAATAAATACAGGATCAGTCCTAGCCCGAGTTATCAAAGCAACAAAATGCAAATATTCCCCCCACGTAGTAATTAGTTTAACATATCATTAAATCAGTCCATTTATCATTGTCGTTCCTAGGTTCTCATTCATGGCTACACTTTTTATAGATACGTTAATCGATGCGGCCATTTCGCAATAAGAATTACGTAACATAAGGAAAACATTTAAATTACAAAATTTACTGTACAACATAATTGTCACGCAATGCCAAAATTTACTACACGCATGTCAGTTAAGAAATCAAACCCTGAAATTTAAATTAAACCACACAAATAAAATCTATACAAAGTTCCACACATCTCTCGCGATTCCCCTCGTCCAAAATCAATAAATCAATTTTTTAATACTCATCACTTAAACTGCTTTCCAGAGGCCTCCCGCCTCGTCAATTCCCATCATTAGGCCGTTAGCCCATAACACTGATGGTAATGGAGGATGAAGCTTGCTGTCTTCTCTCCATGGTCGACATTTTGCTGCTGTTAAAACACAATTAAATCAAAGTTTTTAAACTGTTCTATCTGCGTTCTAAGTATTTTATTTCCTCAGATCGTCCTATGCAGAATCGTCGACTTTCCCTATTCTATGGCTAATTGCCATCTCACAATTTATGAAAATTTCCAACTTCGTTGCCGACACACAACTATAATTTTAAAACCATATCGTCTTAAGGACGTCTTAAAATGACTGTCGAAGAATAATTAGGAGTGTCCCGGTTCATCTCAGACATTTGTATATATACAGAAAGCCTAAAGTTTCAATGGTGGGAGAAAAATAGCTCCTCAATATTTTAAGTAATGGGCCTATAATTATGTGTGACCTCTCAAAATTCTTGTATTTTCTCACAGGTCGCGAATCTGCCGTCGAACAAGCAAACCGATCGCTAGATCTTTTTATATCCGATTGCCGCGCAAAACACACTGACGCTATGTTCTGGCGTCATGTTTTCTTATTGGTCAGATAAGTTGGCGTTGGAGCTCTGACCTTACAAATCCCGCCCTTATATTGACGTCACGACTATTCTCCTCTCTCTCACTCCTTGCCTTGTACGCAGCATTGTGGCCTTTTATGGTCACGTACGCCACAGCGTCATATCTGATTTTCTCAGAAATCCAAGAATAACATTGGTTGTGAAACTATTGGTCATTTCCAGCCAGCACGTAGCATGTCTTACCAAGTCCAGATTTCTTGCTACATCAATATTACTCAAATATCCAGCATATCATGTATTTAGTATTTCCATCGTTTTTATTAATATGAAACATTATTATTGGACACAATGATAAGGGTTCAGTACCAACCCGACATTTGCCTGAAGACGAAGTGGGAAACCACGGAAAACCACTTCGAGGATGCTGAGGTGGGAATTGAACCCCCTCTACTCATTTGGACCACCCGAGGCTGAGTAACCCCGTTCCAGTCCTCATACCACTTTTCAAATTTCTTGGCAGAGCCTGGAATCGCACCCAGGACCTCCGCGGCGGCAGCTAACCATGCTGACCGCTACGCTACGGAGGCGACTAAATATAATATATAAATTAAAATTATAAAAATAAATATGAACATTAAATGGTTAATGAAATTTAAAATTATTCATAATAATTACAATTAGGCTAAATTAATTAAAATGAAATTAAAATAAAAACAAATAAAATATCTTCAATAATATAAAGGTTTAAAGGGCTTGGATTCCTTGGTCATCAACCCCGTGCACTTGGGTGTGTGTTCAATTTGTCTGATAACCTGTGTTTCTGTGGTTATTGTAGTAGTGATGTAACTAACTGTATTTGGGAATGGGTTAGATGTCCCGGAACTTGAAATTCGGGCATTTAACTTGAGAGAGTGAGGAAAACTCACACTTAGGATTGTCATTGTAAGCGCCGGGATTCGAATCTCTGACCACCGGACTTGTGCAGCTGTCGTGAAGATTGATTTAACGCATACGACTAATGAGACTAAAGGACAAGACGTAGCGGATGCACTGAGTCAGTATCAGTCACAGTACAATTGAATGTCGTTAGATGGCAGCAGTAGTCACGCCGCGTGTTAACAGCAACCACTTGAGCATCATCACTCTTGTAATGTTCATTGCAAGGTACCTATCATCTATTAAAGAGTTGTTGTTGTTGTTGTTGTTTCATTTGGGGACCTTGCGATATCGTGTACTAGGGTTTGAGTTGTATCTGTCTGATAACCTGTATCATTGTGATGTCTGTAGTGGTGTGTGTATTTATTTGTAACTGAGGTAGGATTTTGATAGGAGGCGGCCGTGGTCTTAAGTTAGGAACTATTCCGGCATTTACCTGGAGTAGAAATGGGAAACCACGAAAACTCCTTCTAGAATGTTCGTGGTGGGAATGCAACTCACCTCTTCTCAGTTCTGCCTCACGAGGCTGAGTGTACCCTGTTGCAGTCCTCAGACCAGAATTAAATTTCTTGGTGGAGCCTGGAATCAAACACGGACCTGTGCGATGACACTCTCTTACAGACTGTAGCCCAATGAAATTGATAATACCGGATGTACTTTTAAAAGATTTCGTTACAAATGTTTAGGTACGCGAGAATATGGGTTTCAGCGCTATATTGTAGAAAGATTGGTTCGAGCTCCTGCTATCCCTGGTTCATCAGTACAGTGTGTGTACTAATTTACATCAATGGTAGGCATACACTATGTCGCAGAACAGGCTAGTGCTCGGTGGTGTTAAAGCTAGAGCACCCAGGACCTAGGCATAAGAGCAGAAACAGTCTCACCAATCTCAACAATCAACACACTTCTCACACTCCGATGTATCACGTAATCACTGACGAATTGCGATGTTTGCTACGCTGTAATGAATCTACTGATATTGCCTGGCTGGCTGCGTGGCTCAGTGGTGACGTTCTCGCTTGCTGGGCCCAAGGTTGCAGGTTCGTATCCTGTCGCAGTCAGCTGGCATTTGAGGGTGCGCAAATGCGAGGGAGCCGTGTCAGTAGGTTTACTGACACGTTAAAGATCCCCTTCGGGGCAAAATTCCGGCACCGTTGTCTTCGTAGCGTAAGTGGTAAGTGGTTGCCTTGCAGACTCTGAGTTCATAATGCTGGGAAGAGTTCGAATCGCACTTGGTAGAATGGAGAGACATGAAAGGCAGATAGGACAGGAAAAGAGGAGAGGGTCTGCCCCAAAGGCAGTGGAAATAGGGGAAAAGCCGGACCCAGCTCAGGAATCCCTGGAGGTCGCCAACTCCCGAACTCACCAACGCCATGAGCACTATCACGGGTTCACCATAAGTGATGGAGCTACATACTCCCTGCCTCCTTGAGGGCGTTGAGCAGAAGGCAGAAAATACCATGAAATGAAGAAGAAGAGGTCTGACCACTCGAAGAATGAGGGAACTCGAAAGATGAGACAAGGGCCAATTAAGGCTGGAAAGTGAAAGACTCCCTAGGCCTCGGATACCCTATTACCACAGGGGTCAGAAGAGAACAAGAGTTGACCAAGGAAGGACGATAGGAAAGTTGATAGTCAGGAGTCCGGCACAGGCAAGTGGAAAGCAATGCCAGACTCAGCATGGGTCCCATGGTCGCCAATCCACGTCTCATAAGTTGTGAGCCCCTGGGGATCAAACAGTCTCTCACCACGCAAATTTTACCATAGGTTTTACACAAGTATCGGCACTTCGTCACCTGGGGAGTCGCATGTTTTCCACCCACCCTGTTTAGGAAGTAACAATGAGGTCATGAAATAAGGGACAGTTACTTTTGCAGTTAAGTTTAATCGCTTTATGATGCTCTTCTCCAACCCTATAATTTGTGTTTTTCCGCCAACAGCATTTCTTTCTCTTCATCCTCCATATCCAAGACAAAATGAAATACATACATCTAAAGAGTTTTTGACCTCCTGAGAGTGACAGTGTAGCAATACAGGAAAGACCAGTGACAGTTACACCAGATATGTAACACCTTAATGTAAATAATTATAGTATTGTTAATCAAAACGAAAAAGGCATACAATGTGGCAGTTACTAGGTTGTGGTACTACTGCAAAACATTTCTACGTTCCTACCATTTCTAGAGTCAGTGCCGTTTCATATCCCCGCCTGCACTACGTAATTGAAACGGTGATTTCAAACACGTCCCAAATCCATGTTTTTACGAAATGTTTTTTTTTTCGCGGAATGTTGTTGTTTGAAGTGGACTGCATCCAATGATACGATAATCTACCCACCTTTGCACTTCCCTGCAGTGTGTATTGACAACTGAATGTCATGGTGACTTGAAGGGAATCCCAAGTCCAGAAATTGCAGGGTTTTGGACTCACCATCCATTTCACATTCCGCTGCTGTCGCCTGAAACTGCCTGCAATGTCGGCGGATCATGAGGGTTCAGTTGATGATTCCAGTGTATTTACTGGTAAAAGGGAACGAAATGAGAGAAATCCACCATTACAAAAGACAAAGGAAGATTTTCCGTTACTAAGTATAAATTCTTCAAGTTTGATAGTCACCGTGTGAATGAAGTTAGTGTAGACAAAATAATAAGTGGGATAACGCCAGAATACTTCCGCATCTTAAACCTAATATGAAGCGGATAGTCTCTGAATGTAAGGCCTACTTTCAACCAAACAGATTTCAGTAAAGGGAACTTGATGATCCTACATCTTTGATGATAAGAGATGGGTTAAATTCTCACCTCATCTGTCCTAGAAGAGGTTTGCCTAAATATTGAGGTTCATCAATATAATCTCTAGTTGTAATTTCAGGATGATGGAAAAGTCAATACACGGAGAAACTGTTTGCCAGTATTTGAATTAAAAAGGTCTGGAACGTGTAAGAGATCAGCACTGACTCAAAGCCTGCATCATTCAGCAAAGGAATGTACCAGTAGGAAAAATTATAGGGAAATATAAAATTTTGAACACTAACAGAGAAGCATTCGGAGACCATAGGTCTACGTCAGCAGCAAACCCTGCAGGGAAAGTCATCTATGGAATAATAATTTTCTTCTGGACTGGCAAGAAGACAATCGACGAGGAAAATACCACACGAAAGATAGTGGCGACATTCTCTTTGGTCTGTGCGCATTGATGAATGTATTATCCCTTTGATTTTTGGGAGGAATGATTGGATAATCCAGTCTGTTAAATACAAGTTACAAGGCTCTACCAAGAAATTTCATTCTAGTCTGAGGTTTGCAATAGGGTACACTCAGCCTCACGAGGTAAAACTGAGAAGAGATGGGTTAGATTCCCACCTCATCTGTCTGAGAAGTGATTTGCCCTATGCCGATAGGAATCAGGATTACAGGAAAGATGCCTGTGTCCTCATCAAGAAATATCCAATAATAGTACCGTTACTGCATCCCGAGTGAGCAGCACATTCAAACAGCTTGCTGCTGTAGGTTCACTGACAGGTCAAAGGTAAAACGTATGCAGCATTTGTCATGACATAAAAAAGGGCAGGTGCATCACATTTACATAATGGTGGTCTAGAATGAATAACACATATGCAACATCGGTTAGTTCCCTATGGGACATTTCTGATACATTGTATTTAATTCAAGCTATTGAAACAATTCTCCTTGAATTTAAAGGATTTGAACGAGGTTCTTTGAATCCATACCCGTCAAAATATACAGTAAATGTTTCAGGCTGGTATTAAACTATCAAAACATTTCTCAAAGATCGTTTATTGATATATTTTGTAAATTATATGGCAGTGTAACGGCGAAAACATTATTTCACAAAACGTGATTTTATACAATTTATTTAAGGGGATGCATCTGTGAAATTTGAAACTCCCATAGTTTTGAAGATACAAAGCTGAAGATTTATAACAATGAACATCGTACTGAGAAACATCTGTGTACTAAGTAGCAACATTGTAGCATTAACGGTTTTGGAGATATTAATTATTTATTTTTCAAAATCACGGTTCCGAAAAAATGGTCCACATGATGCAATTTTCATTTTATGGATCCAATAATTTTATATATAATTCTCTGAATATAGATTAAAGGGAATCACACACACAATATTTTACATTATTTTAAACAATTCCTGCCATACACTGTTATGAACTACCGTGTAATCTGCCTCGTTACCTGTTACACTTGAAATTGATGATTCGAAAGCTTCAGAATTATTTTTCAAATTTAATTCAGAGTTTTTTCTTGAGATTTTGAAGCAAATTCAAAATTCAATTGTATATTGCTACGGAACTGTGATGATTCAACTAAATCGCATTTGTCACATTTTTACATATGTAATTAACAATCTTAATTTTGAATTTCAAGCCATTTGAGTGAAAATTGCATCATGTGGACTGTTTTGAAAATTGTCTAACATTAAAAAAATCACTTCTGAGTAAAAGCAGTTTAAGGATTCAACATGCCTAAAAAGTATTTCTCAATAACTTACCGATTCAAGAGCTCCCTGCAGCATACATTGGACCTTCATATGCCTCTTTTCTACCTTCTTGAACAATTCTTCGCAGTTTTTGCATCTTCCTTGATTTTTTAATAACGCTTTTGCTAGACTCGACACTACGCTGTACACGACGTTTGTCCCTAATAGCACAAAGTTTATTAGAAGGTTCACTAAGCTGTTCCCCTTTGACAGCTCCTTTCAGTTCATTAGTGATTGTACACCCCATATTGAAGTCACATACAGCAGAAATCACAGAAATTTCAATTTTTTTTCTTGGAAACTAAGGTTTCTTTAGGACACTCGCTTCAAATTACACTAAGTAAACTCTCATTTCCATTTTGAGTTGTTCCCCTGGTACACCTTTGCAGTATTTCATCAGATGCTAGCCTCTGGTAGACTGGCATCATTTTCACAAGGTAGAATCAAGACAGTCATTGACTGGGAATCACACACACAACATTTTACATTTTTTTTAACAATTCCTGCCATACACTGTTATGAACTGCCATGCAATCTGCCTCGTTACCTGTTACATTTGAGCTTGAGGTGGTTGGATCTTCTGCAGTGCCAATAAAAAGTCCCAATTTCTTTTCACTAGCTGAGCAAGCACTTGATACAGAGGTATTTACATCCTCTTTTGTGTCCTGACACTGATCATTGTCATCACACAAAGGCAAATCACTAACTTGGTTTGACACAGTTTCAAGGTTATATTTCCAACGGTTCTGCACAAAATTCCTACCCTTATTATAACCACGTATCTTTCCTTTCTTGCTGGTATTACATATTCTATTTATTTTCAAGTAAGTTTATATGCCGAACTAAACTATTATCTACAACAACAACTGACCTAACCACGATGTCTTGGAAGCTAATAAAACTATCACTAATACTAAAATAAACACGTAAAGCTACATAAAAAGAACTAAACTACATAAATACCTTAATGACTATATATATACTATGTACTAGAATGACAAACTAGGCCTACAATTCTACAAAATTACTTTCCAACGCGTAAACTCAACGTAATGCAGATGTAAACATTGAATACAAACAATCATCAAACTTCCCTCCAATTGAGGAAAACAATGCGACTCTTTAAATAATGACTTCACGGCGCTAAATGGCTCAAATATTAAAAAGTGAACCAGTATTATGATAGTAGGAGGTCTAAAGATAATAAAAACATAAAAATCAGAAAATCATATTTTTCATAAGTTTCGATTATATTTTCACAGATGCATTCCCTTAATACCGTACAAGGATCGTAATTTTACCACAACAAAAATGGTTACATGAGAGTACGAACGGTTGTATGGCTAACAGGTTAGCATGCAAGGGTAGGACCATAAAGGCCCCGGGTTTGATTCGCGGCTGGGTTGTAGGGAATTGAGGTTAAGAAACAGGGGTTTCACTATGGTTTCGTGTCTTACCGATAACAGAAATTATGGTTTTGGTTTAGTAACTGTTTGAATCAAAGGGCCATTTTATGTTTTTTTTCCTCTGGTAGCGGTGAAGTTAGAGCTCATGGCCCTCTCTTACACTTAACCACGAAACATGGTACTGTGCCCGTCAGCCCAGGGGATTATCTGCCGCAGATGACCTTACTGACTTCCTTATCCCCCGAACCCACACACTGAGAGGATCGGGTGCGTCCTCAGACTAGCTCCGGCACGAGACTGATAGCACAGGGCTTATCAGGTAAGTGAAGGGAAAAAGTCATAGACGAGCCCGAGGAAACACACCCACAAAATATAAAGCCAGGAATAAATAGTCCAGATTTAGGTAATACTCGTTAAAAATTTATTTTAAAATCACAAACCCCTATACTACTTTGGAGGGTTAAAAATCTCGGCTAGTCCGCAAGTCTAAACAGCAATAAAAATAAATAATGATTCCCCTAAACTGAATTTAATTAAAACACTCACGAAAGTCCTTTTTACACAAAACCAATAAACAACAATCAAGCTAAGAATGTGACACGTGATATATTCCCTAAGCAAATACAAGAAACTCCATTGAAAATAATAATAATAATCACACCCTGATTCTACTGCAAAGCAAGTCAAGTTAGACGTCGACAATAGAAAAGGTGTAATTTACATTTATTGCATCAATGAATATAAGCTATGTTATGTTAGTGTCAGTTCTAACATTTAATTTGACGTTAAATCGTTAGCCAATCCCTAATTTGCATTACTTCCAGATGAGATGCATCGGTGAGAAGAAAAATCAAAGCTAAATAGAAACCAAGCACTATCATAAAAAAAAGAAATTAATCTAATGCACACAGGATACAAGGTAGAAATAATGCACTGTTAAAATGAATACAGATCAATTATATAGACTCCTGCCAACGCTGATCAGATTGCTGTTTGCGTCCGATCGTCACCTATTGTGCATGCATTTAGGGTGGTGACAGCACAGTTAGAACTGCGACTTAAGTCACTTAGTCACCAAATTTCCACTCCTTACAGGGTTTCTGTGGCATTGGCAACGTCGTAGTCTCAAATAGTGTCAGCTCGGTCTAAATTATTGTTCATAAATATCAGCTGTTCCATAGTGTCGGTCATTCAATACAAATATCATCTCAAGTTTAGATTCATTCAGCATCTTATTTAGAGGTTCGTTTTAGAATAAATATTTTTTACAGAATTACTCTCATGATTTAATTTCAGATTTAATCCCATGTGTGTAATTTAATATCCCTAATGACCATGGTGACACTCGACAACAACAGCAAAGACGGTGCCATGTGGATGTCCACTCAACATGAAACATTACCTCCAACGGGTAACACAATAACACTCGCTAAAAATATCGGAAACGTGCGGCTCTCCAGGCTCACTAAACCTTCGGCTGATGAGTTGAAAAAGCAAACTCCATCACCGGTACTACCAGAAATAATGTGGGTGATCAACGTCTATTCCATCATTCAATCGTCCGGGAGGCGAGGTGGCTCGCCGCCAAACTTCAAGATGGACTTGTGTGGTTTCCCATCTTCCTTCCAGACAAATGTTGGGGTTGGTCCCTAACTATAGGCCACAGCCACTACCTTCCAATTCCTCATCCTTACATTCACACTTTCCTCCCAAGACAACACTCCTCACGTGACGGTACTTGTAGCTCACCCCATGGGTGTCCGCATAGAAGCAGCTACAAACTCTGGCGAGCCAAACATGTCCTCGGACACTCCCGGCACTAAAAGCCATACGCTAAAAAAGAAGAAATCTTAATATCTTGTGGTAAAAATGTATTATGGCCCACGAATGGATGAAGGAATGCGTACATCTTTTTACATGTATTTCCTACATGTGTTGACCGGTCGACAGTTTCTGTTAAGGTCAACCCGAGGTTCCTTACTTATTTACTAAAAGAAATGATGGATATCAGAGTTTATATCACTCATTGCATTTGATATATCGTTGATACTAATGTGGCAGCATATTTGGTGATTGTCGGCTTAAAGATGATATGTATTATATCTAATTCTGGAGGAGATAGATATCGTTGATATAAAGCACGAACAGACTAATCCTTGGGGAGGCTCCTACCTTCTTATGAGGCCACTGTTAGCTAGTATCCTGGACTAGTTTATGGTAGTTTTATGGCTTCACTGCCAAGACGCGATTTTAACTTCTTCAATAAGATCTAAAGATTGAAGGTGTCAAATGCCATGCTGATATCGAGCGGTGTGAGTTTTGTTACCTGTCGTTGATCCGTTGCTTGTCTGATATCATCAGTCACCTTAAGTAAGGCAGTCGCTGTGCTGTGGCCCTCCTTGGAACCAGACTGCAGTCGGTAAAGTAGACAGTGAGAGCTCAAATATTGCAATATTTCAGTATGTACTAACCGTTCCAGCACTTTGGAGAGAGCAAGTGGAATATTGAGTAATGTATTGGTATACTTATAACGCTTTGTCCTTATCAAGGAGTATACTTAAATGATCGTTGTAGTAGCTTGTTGAAAATAACGTGGTGTATTGTACATTATAGTATGCTAAAGCATTTCCTTATTTCCAATCATTACGGCACTTTATAGACCAATTATTGACTGTGTAACTCAATGTGGTACTTTGGTCGTGTGATCTAGATGCTTGGCTATTACCCGTTTAGCCGGGTAAAGGTTGGCTTTTTAAAATGTTGTGTTTTATTATATTTTCTTATGGGAAATAAATATGAATTACACAGCACGTGTTACTGCAAGCTTCCAAAACAAATAGACTAATTCATTGGCCAAGGTTTCATACACCCGTCCTTTGGCAAATTTGCAGTTTATCGACCAAAAAACAAATTACTAGTAATATAGAAAATACTATTTGGTTTACGTGTCTGAAGCTACTGTATGTCTGCTGTAGTAGACTCTAGCGCGGTTCAAGGACGGCGTAGGAAATCACTATGGTAGCGTGTTGAAACAATATTATGTTATACGTATATATATTATTTTTCATTGCAAAATACACGCTATATATGCTTAATACTATTACGTATGAGTAATTACAAAACAATAAATATAAAAAGCAATTTAAACAACAACCTTACCTGGTTTAGAACCCCAGCCGAACGGGTGACCCCCGCAACGCTAATGGCACAGCCAAACCTGATCATTGCTACATGAGTGTTATCAACAGATACAACTCCTTTGCAAATAATGAATAGGAATAATCGATTTCTTCAGAGTATTATGCTTTCATTATGAACCATTTCATACTAAATTAAAGTTATTTCTATCTGTTTATTACATGCAACATCCTCAAACTGCTGAAATATGGATCAGGCACCAGGCATCAGCAATCATCTTGTCGTGCGACCGAGCACGGATAAGGCTGCGTGCTCCACAAGTCACAGCTACAGTGAAATTCTAATATCGAACGGTTCAAGTCTTTGAGGACAGTTTAAACCACCTTCTGTTCGATGAGCGGAACTGGTGGGTCATACGTTGTGGATTATAATGCTTGCCTGATTCACACGGTCGCCATTTTGATATGGTTTGACTGATGACCACCTTGTTTGGGAGTAAGATGCGTCACATGTGAAGGTATGTTTAAGCAAAATATGGTAGAGATCCGATGATTAGTTCAGTCGTAATTTGATTTAAGCTTTGAGCATTTGGTGGCCACCATTTTGTCTTGGTTGATATGGCAGTGATATAAAACATGACACTGAGTTGCACATTGCTAGTGCTACATCTGTACCAAATGTGGACCTGTTTGAAACAGACAGACACACGAACCTTTGACCCGTGTAGATCTCATAAGTCTACTTACATTTTTTTTTGCAAAAATCGAAAGTAGGTTAAAAATTGGTGAGAATGGAGAGAACAGCATCAATAATGTAATCCAGACATTTTATAGGGAGATCAATCCCGTTCGCCTTGGATCTTCACTTCGTTTGTGCTTACGTTTCGAAATGCAAAGCTAGCCAATCTAGTGGGGAAAATGATCAGTCGGGGTCTACGGTTGGACTGTTATCTGCGATAGATTGAGACTCTGCTTCCGTGAAATATGAATTTATCTCATCAAGTGGAATGCCAGGTATAAGGAGTTGCTCTTGTTTTTGTCCTGTGTCCAAAGCACCGAGTTGTTTCCAGGCAGTAGCCCTATTTACTCGACGAAGTACGTATCACGAACATACTTATATTTGAGATTGCTTAAGATTTGCTTAATTTGGTGCCAAAGTACTTGATATTTTTCGAAGTAATTTGGTTGACGAGTACGTTTGTATTCTATGAAAAGACTATCTCTTCGGACATCATATCCTTGACTTTTAGAGTTAGCCACGGCCTTCTCCTGGAAGCATGTTTTGCTGTATACCATAGAACATGTAGGCTATTAATGATTAATGATTTTACTTCCACATCATTGTCATCCAGTCCCAATAGGTCATTCCATGGAAGGTTGCAAGCGTTATTCTTCAATTGGTCCATGTCTTATGCCCTTTATACCGTATTTCTGCATATTGAATATTTAGGCTTAACCCATTATTTTTCCCTCGATGTGACTACAGACTAATAATAGGTCAAGGTTGGCAGGATCAAATCTCAGCGCAGTCAGCTGGCATTTGAGAGTGCGCAAATGGGAGGGAGTAGATTTACTGGCACGTTAATGACCCCTTTGGGGTAAAATTCTGGCACTCTGGCATCTCTAAACGCCAGAGTAGTTAAAAGGGACGTAAAACCAATAACATTATTATTATTTCTAATACGAGGGAAAAATAATAGTGTACAGTATCGTTTGCGGGATATGCATTAGTGCATTAGTTGATTTCGTGTCACCACTACTTCTAAGGACCTTTACAGCCCTTTCAGCGATTAAGACCTCATTTCAGCCCTTAAAAAGGGCCTGATTCGAAAAATCATACAAAAGGGGGTAGCAAGGGAAGGGGTGGCGACACAGGCGCAGGTCCTCTTTTGAAACGTTAGGGGAAGACCCCCCATTAGCAGCACTGATAAAAATCTCGATTTAAACTTTCCTTAGGGGTGAATCAAGACGGGGTGGTTTGGTCCCTTGCCAGTTGAGGGTGTTAGGAGGGGTGAACATTGCCGGAGGCCTTAAGAACTTACTGCAATCAGCAACTGAGGACGGTGTGCAGGTTTTCAGGTGGTTAAACACATCCGGTACCTTCTCAGGCGCCCCCAATGGTAGTCCATGTTTAGGGGATGATGAAGGGGGTTGAAAATGCCCAAACGTCAAATGTAACGATTTCAACGTGTTCGTGGAACCTTAAGAGCAAAACTCATTCATTTTCGACTGCTTTGGCAACCTGCGACAAGTCCTACAGCGTTTTTCGCAAACTTCAATTTACGGTTTTCAAAAATGGGCTGGTTTTGGGGGCGCTATCCCGAAACTACACAAGTTGGGGAGTTGTGCTGAAGCATGTGCTTGGTAGGCATCGGGGCAAACGTCATACTGAGATTTCGACCTTGTGCAGTCAACTTTCCAAATTTGGTGGCCTTTGAAAAAAGTGGTGCTTTAATTTTTTTTGAGCAGTATATTTTCTTTGATGTTAGAAGTAGGCTAATAATGACTGAACGCCTGGCAGAGTAGGCAGTATGCAAAGCGTCGAGGCCTTGTGGGCTGCATACGTGATCGGTTGTCCGAATGTTGGAATATTTTCTTGTTGGTGGACTGATTCGGACAACAAAATTGCGCTCATTGTCAGTTTCAGCACTTTAGGTACTGGAGTTGTTCATCGTTAAATAAAATAAAGATATTTTACATTGAAAAACAAGCAGTAGGTCAACAAATAACTTTCTAACGCACTCCAAATAATGTAAGTTGCTGTAATTGTTTCATATTGAGTGACGTGGAATATCGTGTCATCAATTCCGTGTAATC
Organism: Meconema thalassinum; assembly: GCA_946902985.2. NCBI lineage: Eukaryota > Metazoa > Arthropoda > Insecta > Orthoptera > Tettigoniidae > Meconema > Meconema thalassinum. The sequence continues at coordinate 1,195,344,156 of OX336389.2, forward strand.
GGGTCTATGTTGAACCTATCTGTTACTGCATGTTATTGAGATGTCTGTGACAATTTATCACTGGGTTTGGAAGGCATAGTGCACTTGGGTGTATGCTGAACCAGTTGGAAATATCTTGTCCGTGACTCAGACAGTTAGGCCTCGGTCTTGCACCGCTTCATCGTAGGTGCAAATGCAATTTGTGCTGAAAAAATGGGGATGTAGGGCAGGTCAATCTAGGTGATAGGACTCGCTATCCAGCACGTCCCCATTCGTAGGTGCTAGATGGGGTATGACCAGGCAATTGGTTGGAATCAGGTTAGTAGGAGATAGCTATGCTATGAAGGTAGGTGCAATACTATCCCAAAATTTCCCTGGCGTCGAAGTGGGAACACATAAACTACGGAAACCACGTTTTCTCAATTAGAGTTGCAAATTCATACTCCCATACTACACAAGGGATTCAATTATCTGTGCTAATTTACAATGATGCAAACATACACATATACAGTGCGTCAGGGAATGTTCTCCGCAGTGCCTAGGCACTGCTACGTTAGGTGAGACCCGGAGTTAAGTTAGCAGCGCGGTGTCAGACCTTTCACTCACTCGCCGAGCTTGTCTTCTCCAAGGTCGACAGGATATCAGAACACACGTGTGAGCTGTGCTGTGCTGCCAACTAAACTCCGGCTCTCACCTAACGTAGCAGTGCCTAGGCACTGCGGAGAACATTCCCTGACACCCTATATTATAATAAATGATTAGTGTTCAGACACTCGATATGTTGAAACTTATCCACATATACCGGGTGAATCAGTGAATTGTTTTATGCAGCCCAACTAGCATTGTTGTCAGGAAGGTCGATATTTCTCTGCTTGCATTCCGTATGGTACTGCAAGCATATCCTGCAAACTAAATTCTAAACGGCTCCAGCTATCGAAACAAACTTGGTAGGATTGAATATCTATACCAGGACATCTCAAAGCCATATTTGAAAATGACGTCAGTGCTTCTAACCGCTGAAAAAAACGTAATTGAAATTTGAACTTGAATATCTCAGAAGGTTATACAATTCGCACAAATATACAACACAATATTTCAAATTAATGTTCAGAAGCACGTACACGACCGTGCTTAAACTTGATTCAACGCGTCGTGATAGGTTTTATATTTAACTACATGTAACGTCCATACTAACGTATGGATTTCATCCAGATTTAACACACATATAGATATTATTTCACATTAAATTTCAGCAATCCATACAAGACACTGTTGCCAACATGATTATACGCATCCTGATAAGTTTAATGTTTAAGAGCATGTAACGTCCACACTATCTATTGGACTCCAACCAAATATTGTATGTGCATTGCGTACCTTATGAAATGAAAAGAGGCATAAAATCAGAGTCTACAGGACTGTTCTCTATAATTTTGAACCCTAGTCTTAATATATCACAGAGTATGCATGCCAACAGTTCTAAACATTACACACGTATAGAGCATAAAATTGCAGATCAATTTCGATTAACCCTTACATGACAGTATTGCCAACACGATTGTACGCGCGTTGATACTCTCATTGTTTACAAAGTGCATTTAAATTCCATAATAACGAATGGATTTTCTTCAAATGTTTTATGTGCATTGTATGATTTAGAACCTAAAACTTTGCTTATTATACGAGTCATCGGTGCTAGCAACTGTGCATTAATGATCTCAAGACTTTTGAATCCTAGAGTCTATACCTCGGAATAGGTGTACAGTACGGGAAAAATTTCAAACTTAGCTCAGTGTGAGTCCATGATGTTTTAGAAAAAAATTAAAGTTAATTGTCATTGTTAATGCTACCAACATCATTGTAAGCATGCGTATAATATTTAATGTTCAAGTGCATGCAACTGCCATAATAATTTATGGATACATACCTATATTTTTCACGTTCAATGTTTGTCTTAGCAGACACAAGTATGGCTATTTCAAGAGTCCACAGGACTACCAACTGCAAAGTAGCATCCTGAAAACATTTGAGCCCTAGACTCAATATCGTAGAAGCTGTTCATATAAAAAGGTTTGTAACTCCATACATTATAATGTCTTAATATTGCTGATGAATTTTGAGCAACACTTATATACCAGGTGAGTCAGCTGCCACTTATAATATTGCTTTTATGCAGCCCAACTAACGTGTTATGTCATGAACGTCGATATTTCTGAGCTTGCATCCCGTATCGTACTAATGCACTGTACGTTGATCCCGCAAACGATACTGAACCCTATTATTCCCCCACCCGATATGACTACAGACCGTTCGAATAATATGAAGTACCTGCAGTGCAACATATCATCTGCCATGCCAAGTGGCTGGGTAACGCAAAACATGGAATTAACGCTTAAAACTACGATATAGTGACGTGGAGAACATTTGAAACAGCGAACTGGAGGAGTAACGTACTCTAAGAGGCTATTAATACAAGTTTCTTTCAAAGCTGTGGCATAGCTCAAGTAGACAATCACTGAATTTCCAATTGTTGAACCAGAGGAGCGAAGTTTCGAATCCCCCATTGGAAAAATATATATGCAACGGTTTGCAACGTTATGACGCTTCAATGCTACAATCACATGCCATTGTGTGCCGTAGACACGCAGTTTTCTATTCGTGCTGAAAGTGCTGAAAGCTATTGCTCCTCCGGTACGTACTGTCAACAGAGTACAACGGTTATCTATGCATTCACGGCCTACACAATAGCATCTAAGACGTTAATGAAACCTCTGTAGAACATGGAATGGCATTGCAACCATTTTGAAACTCTCACATGAGCTGTAATCTACGAGCAGCTTAACATGGTACAGTATAGCTCATGTGGTAAGCACGAGGCGAACATGGCGAAGAGCCAGTCCTACATGTGAGAAGTTCGAGTACGGGCGAGGATATTCTATTATTCCTTATTGAATTTTTACTTACTTTGTTCCCATCTCGTAATATCCCCCCCCCCCTTGTATGCAAATTGTTAGTAAATAAAAGTGTATGTGGCCCTAAGAATTGCCGATTTGTCATTAGGGTCAGACTACGAAGCAGTGGGACCAAACTGCTTGTCTTAAAACTCACGAGTCACAAAATTCATGAATTTCAAGATGAGGGTTAGTAAAGTAGGTTCTAGACGGTTTCTGTACCTGGGCCAGTCTCAGAACTCACGAGCCAAGCCAGTTCTTCTTTGAAAACACAAAATAACGACCTCCATGATTCCAATGAAGTATTTTAGGAATGCTTGATGTCGCCAAGCAGAATGACTGAGTTGCATTTCGAGAATTTGGTCTGTGGTAGGTTGATAATTCCTGTTGAAACAATACAAATATGGGCAGTGTGAGTCACCGTATGGGTCCTCTCGGCCGTTAATCTTGGTCTCTGTGACCGGAGCGCTGGCTTATTGTCAGACATCTACTCAATTGTTCTCACGAGGCTGAGTGCACCCCGTTCCAGACCCCATGTCAGTTTCTAAAGTCCCTGAGGGAGCCGGGAATTGAACTCGTGATCTGCTGGTGCAGAGCAGGTGCGCTACCCCAACACCATGGGGCCGGCAATTTGCTAACATTATCATAATATTATCATGTTGGAACCCATTTTTCAGTGTTGCCTTATTAATCGAAATTTAATGTTTTTCAGTCAGACAACATGAGTGTATACAATAGTAATTGGTGGTTCCCTAATCTTGAGAAAAGTTACAGGAGATTTATGTACGGTATTTATTATGCGCATGTAATTTTTTTCAGGATTAAGGAACCACCCATTACAATTGGATACAATCATGTTGACCGACCGAAAAACATAACATTTCGATTACCTTAATACAAAATTGCTGAATTAGCTCTTCCCTTGAAGATATTTGCAAATTTCAGTTATTAACTAGCAAATGCTCGTGTTCGCGTATGATGATGACATACGCCTGATGCTCTGTCTCTCCCGCAGTGCATAAGGGCTTGCCATCTCATGACCAATGTTTCTTTTAATTTTTAATATGATTTGCTTGTGATCTCTTGGCCAGTTCCAGTTTAATTTTAATTCAAAATGAAATTGCCTTTTTATTTATACTTTCTACTAATCGATGGTTGGGGTTAAGTTAGGCGGAAACCAGGTAGGCAGTATGGTTTATGTTGTCGACTGGTTGAAATGACAGAATCTGATGAACGCTTTCAACCTGACATGTAAGAACTTGAACGGAAATGTAGGGATATTGTAGGAAAATTAACATTTCAAAACCGAAGGTGATGTCGGTAGGAAAGAAACACAAGGACATAAAATGCCAGATAGGAGGAACTAAATTGGAGCAGTCGGACTATTTTGAGTACTGGGGCGGTGTATTCTCTCAGGATGGTGGTGTAGTGAAAGACGTAAAGTCAAAGTGTAGAAAAATCAAAAAAAAGTGAGTTCTCAGGTGCAATCTACTGCAATCTGCAAGAAAGAAGTTGTGTAGCGACGAGACTCTCCCTGCACCGCTCAATATTTAGATCAACCTTGTTGTATGTGAGATCTGTGTGGAATAAAAATCTCTTATATCAGTGTTCTCAGTGAATGAGAGATAGGAGCAATGGCAGGAGGATACTCGTAATGAAGGTATCAAGGTTAAGTTAGAGGATGATGATGATGATGATGATGATAATTGTTGTTTTAAGGGGACTAACATCTAGGTTATCGGCCCCTAATGGGTTGGGTGATCGTGAAGATGATAATGAAATGTAAACTATAAAACTAACTACTAACCTTATATACAAGAAGAAATGGAAAACAAAAGGAGAAAAAGACAAATAAAGGACAGGAGGAAAAGTAATGCCCTCAACCCTCGAAGAATGCGGATTGAGGGACTTGGAAGGAAGGAGAGCCATAAAAGGCAGATAGGAAAGTGAAAGAGGAGAGGGTCCGCCCCACAGGTAATGGATAAAAGCGGGAAAACCGGACCCAGTTCAGGAATCCCTCGGGGTCGCCAACTCCTGAACTCACCAGCCGTGAGCCCCTGAGGATGTAGCAATATCTAGGGTGCACCAGAAGTGGTGGGGCTACATACACCCTGCCTCCTTAAGGGCCTTGAGCACAAGGCAGGAGGTAAAAGGAAAAGAAAAAGAAGGCTGACCCCTCGCAGAAGGCAGGGTATCAGAAAAGATGAGACAAGGGCCAATTAAGGCGGGAAAGGAAGAGACTCCCTAGGCCTCAGATACCCTAATACCGTCGGGGTCGGAAGAGAACAAGAGTTGACCAAGTGAGGTCGACAGGAAAGAAGACGGAGAGGAGCCCGGCACAAGTAAGTGGAAGCAATGCCAGACTCAGCTGGGGCTCCGTGGTCGCCAACCCACGTCCCACTAGATGTGAGCCCCAGGGGGAGGTTAAGTTAGAATTGAACACGTTAGATGAAGCTGTTCGTATGAGCCAACTCAGATGGTGGCGGTCATGTGATGCGAATTGGGAGGAGAGATTAAGAGGCTAATGAACTCGGGTATAGAGGTTAAGAGAAGGACAGGGAGACCTAGGAGGAGATGGTTAATTTCCGTGTTTGGCGATTTCAAGGTAAGAGGCCTAGAAGCAGAAGATGTCGCAGTGCTAACTACTAATAGGGAATCGTGGAGGTGACTCATTAGCAATCAGAGACCGACAGATAAAACTGGACGCGGAATGGTAAAACAAATGAAAATGATTGAATGAATGAATTAATAGGAATGATACATGATGACTACAGAAAAATATGAAATTTAAATCCCATGCCCTTGGCACTGACCCTGACAGCATGATTGAACATTCGACCAACTGGCAGTATGAAAACCATTTAGTGCATAATTTTTCAACTCCGATACAAATGATATCCTGAATGACGTCCCTTGCCCCACGTCTCACCAGTAGCTGCATTCTGGGGCAAAAATATCGTCTGCCTTGGAATAGGGAACCGTGATTTTGAGCGATTCCTGAGCAGGATTCCTAGCCGAATTTCTACCTCATTTGTTTTGGGACGTTAACATCATGGCCCTGTGCTACTTAATGTTCCTGGGCATTGACACCGAGCAAGAAGAGGACGGGAAGTGTGATCGTAAACATCGAACGAGACGGTTTAGCATGTGGGCTGATAGACAGCCACAACAACCTTGCTTAAGGTGAATGTTACGTTATTGGAGCATTCACACTACTCCCCCCAGGGGCTCACATCTAGTGGGACGTGGGTTGGCGACCACGGGGCCCCAGCTGAGTCTGGCATTGCTTCCACTTACTTGTGCCTGGCTCCTCTCCGTCTTCTTTCCTGTCGACCTCACTTGGTCAACTCTTGTTCTCTTCCGACCCCGACTGTATTAGGGTATCCGAGGCCTAGGGAGTCTCTTCCTTTCCCGCCTGAATTGGCCCTTGTCTCATCTTTTCTGATACCCTCCTTCTGCGAGGGGTCAGCCTTCTTTTTCTTTTCATGTTATCTCCTGCCTTCTGCTCAGGCCCTCAAGGAGGCAGGGTGTATGAAGCCCCACCACTTCTGGTGCACCCTGGATATTGCTACACCCTCAGGGGCTCACGGCTGGTGAGTTCGGGAGTTGGCGATCCCAAGGGATTCCTGAGCTGGGTCCTGTTTTCCCCCTTTTATACATTACCTCTGGGGCGGACCCTCTCCTCTATCACTTTCGTATATGCCTTTCATGGCTCTCCTTCCTTCCAAGTCCCTCAATCCGCATTCTTCGAGGGTTGAGTGCATTTATTTTCCTCCTGTCCTTTATTTGCCTTATTCTCCTTTTGTTTTCCAATTCTTCTTCTAGTATATAAGTTGGTAGTTAGTTTTAGTTCTATTTTAAATTTCAATATCTCTTCACTATCATCCAATCCATTAGTGGCCGATAACCTAGATATTAAGCCCCTTGAAACAACAATTATCATCATCATCATCATCATCAACACTACTCGCTTGCGAACTAGACATTCGTCGTCAATGCACTAAGAGAGGAGAGAATAGTTTCCCGTCTAGTGCCCCTGTGGCTCTCAGCTGAGGAGTGGATACACGTGCAATATCATAGTTTGGAAAGTGGAATTTCGTACATTTAATAAGTTTAATTAGTTTAATTTAATCTTGGATAAGCTAATGATATGATATTTATATCGGCTTCAATACAACAAACAATGCAATTACCGTTGATGTTTCATTTGAGGGGCTTGGACTCCGCGGCCATTTAGTACCGTGCACCCGGGTGAGTGGTAATTTGTCTGATAACAGATGTTACTGTGCTGACTTAGTCAGTATGTGTATTTGCAATTCAGGTGGGGATTAGGAAGGAGGTGGCCGTGACCCCATGAAAGGAACCAACCCAGCATTTGCCTGGAGTAGAAGTGGGGAAACCATGGAAAACCACTTCCAGGATGGTTGAGGTGGGAATCGAACCCACCTCTTCTCAATTTTGTCTCGCGAAGCTGAGTGTACAACGTTCCAGCCCTCAGACCAGAATTGAATTTCTTTGCAGAATCGAGAATCGAACCCGGACCTCTGGGTCGATAGCCAAGATTGCAAGTTGCTTCATCAGGAGGTGATCGCTGTAGAATACATACACACCACACAATGGTCTTCACTGAAGGACAATTTTAAGTCAGCGAAGTTGGTGGTTTCTGAGATTTTTACACCAACTTACGAAGGGACAAGATGTATTGTATGTTATAAAAATCATTTAAGAATATATATCCCCCACGTGGCAATACACCTCGTTGAGGGCACTGGCCTACTAACCAATCGCCACTTAACCATTTGCTCTACGGAATACAGAGAGACGCGTGGTCAGCGTCATGTGTTATTATCATTTTAAATGATCTTGTCGACTTCGCCGTTACGCTGGGGTCTGGCGTTACGTTACGGTGACGGGACGAAATGTACCCAGATGCACTGAGGTGTGTGACGTCATATTACTGCTTGGTGCATGTGTTCCCCGACAATCTCTACTACGTTAGTATAAGACAAAAATCCCCGATTCTTGGATGTCACGGGTAATCTCGAGGACCAATGGATGGATTTTGATGCGGTTTTCACCATTCTGTAAAGGATATCTCGAGGAAGGATTCTGTAGAAAATAATTTATGTATGATCAAAGGAAGCCAAGCAGTAACGATTTCAGTGAAAAAGTCGAAAACAAACTTGGCGTCCGTGCGCTTATTAAGCTTACGCTGGGCAAACCGTTAAAAATTTCAATATACCATGAGCGTAAGAATCGGTCAGCATGAAAAGTTCAACAAAAAAGTCCGCGAGAGCATATCTCTATCTTCAATAAATCGCCCACTATAAGGGTTTTTAGACTGGATAGAAGGGGCACGTCCCCGCGCGCTTGACTTTGCTTTGGCCTTGGTTTGCACTTGCCGTTCGCGAGTAATTTGAAACAAGATAAGCCAGATAAGTATTATGCAGATCATTTTCTAACATGTCAAGAGTCTTTGGCTTCGAGCGAAGCGAGAAGCCTCCAGCCTTTTTTTTCAGCATTTGTGGCATTTAAAATGATACAAAGTCTAGTCTTTCAGACTGACTGTCACTTTTTAAGGAAATACCAGGTGAATCAGCTGCCCCTAATCATATTGTTTTATGCAGCCCAATTAACGCGTATTGTCAGAAAGGTCGATATTTCTCTGCTTGCATTTCTCTGCAAGCATATTCCACAAACGATACTGAACAGTATTATGTTTTACCTCGCATTTGTCTGTAGTCACATCGAGAGAAAAATAAGTGTGTTCAGTATCGTTTGCAGGATATGCTTGCAGTGCATTAGTACCATACGGGATGCAAGCAGAGAAATATCGACTTTCCTGACAACAATGCTAGTTGGGCTGCATCAAGCAATATTATTTGGGGAAGTTGATTCACCTGGTATATAATAACAGATATGGGACTTTTGAGAATTTAAAATATTAAATTTGGGGCTTAAGTGAGATTTAAGTAATAAATTTGGGGCTTAAGTGAGTTTAAAGTAATACATTTGGGACCTACGTGAATTAAAAATAAAAATTTGGGAATTTAAAAATAATATATAAGTCTTGCCTCTAGCGGCAGCAAATAGCTGTAGATCCAGCAACATGATGACTAGAGGGGCAAGGAGAAGCCTAGTAGTTCGCACATTTTCCCGGCCTTTAGATGAACTTGTCGCGCTGTACATATCATCTCACCACAACTTGAACCAACTGCGGTGGCTACGCTTGCAAATGAGCAGCGTCAGGTCATGGGGTCAAGCTCTCTGCTGACTCGGTATACGCGTGAATTCGAGCCCCACCGTCAGCCGAACTTCAAATGGTTTTCCGCGGTTTCCCATTTTCAACACCAGACAAGTGCTGGGACGGTTCCTTCTGACAGACCACGACCGCTTCCTTCCACATCCTTGCCCAGTTTCATTCATCTTCAACCATTCCATCTCTCATCCCGACGTGCAGGTTGCCCACAGGTGGCGACTAGAGAGACCTGCACTCGGCCTCTCAGGAAGTCACACGACAAAAAAAAACAACTTGAGTGTTTGAGCACTATAAAAAATAAGAGATGGGAACATAATTATCTTTCTTTACGTGAAGAAACCTGTTCATTTCAGTGTTAACTGTTCTTAATTAATTAGATTCATTTGGACAAACATGTTTTAATGGATTTCGTGCTCATGTGAGATGTCAGTAACACGTACAATTCAGAGCATTTGGGAGCCCTTTGCAGAAGGTAAAAGATGGCTTGAACGGGATCCACTCAGCCACGTGAGGCAGAACTGAGAAAAGGTGGAATGATTTTCTACTGCAGCCATCCAGGAAATAGATTTCAGTGATTTTCCACTTCTACTCCAGGACACGGTGGCCTCCTAACCAAATCCTAGCCTCCATTATACAGTAAATACGCATACAGGAACTGTCATTACAATGACTGTGCGCGGCACTACATGACTACAATGTTGCTGGAACATGTCGTGGCTTGAAAGGGGCTCTACACAGGGTGGATGAGAAACAGGGGCGTATATAAGGGGGGAGGGGGCGCCCCCCCCCCCCCGAAATGTGTGTCACATATATTATTTGTTTATAAATTAAGACATTAGAAACCAATATAATCACGTACTATTGTTACTTGAAGCGTGTGACCAAAGTTTTTTCCCTAACTTTTATACCCTTATCAAACTTTTGGTAAATTTGCCTCTCTGTAGCTACTGGTACTGCCGAACGGAGTTTGAGTTGGTTGAAAACATACTTAAGAAATTCTACTTCTGAAAACAGACTCAACGGTGTAGTATTGTCATATATTCACACAGACATACATCTCACTGACGATGAAATTATGAACCGATTTGGCAATGCTTCAAGAAACCTTGACTTTATATTATAGTGTGAGTTGTAAATCTAAACAGTAACATTAATTCTTTCCATGTAAACACTATCAAGAGAGCAAGATGATTGTTTTAATAAAAAGTTTCATAAAATCTTAGTTGTGTTGGACATTAACCAAACATAAAACATCACAACAAATTGGTTGAAAAAGTGATGCCAGATGGCCTTAAAACTCATCATTTTGCACCAAATTATACTAAAGTTTCCCGGGGAGAACCCCGAACCCCTATTATTTGGGCCTATAACATGCCCCCTAACCCCCGTTTGGACATCCCCCGAAATAAAACTCTATATACGCCCCTGGTGAGGAATGTATGATTCTGCAGGTAAGGAAGTGCCGAAAATCGTCGAAACCTACTGTAAGATGTGCGTGGTTTAAAGGGGGAATTTTCTTTTCGTCGAAACTTGTCTAGCAGACTCTGCGTTCGTTCTATTGTATCTTATTATATAATACGCTAAAGTGTATGTTTCACCAAACTCAGGCTCTTAAACCAGAGGGAGTTAGAAGGTGCGGTTTATGCCAAAATCTTCCAAATCGTCTTAATAGTAGACTACAGGAAAAAATCTTGCATTTCTTGAAAAGTCAACGGAAATATATTTATTTGTTTATAAAGTGCTTTTAAACAAATAAACAAGACGATAGCCCCTGACAGAAATGTGTCGCGTACAGCCCGCATAGCACTAGGGCAGGGCGGGCAGTCTGTACACATTGGGCACACACAACCCATTATGCGAGAGCTCTCGCACGGGTCCGCTAGTAGACTTTGTATTTGCAGTGGGCTGTTTAGCATAACCAAACGAGGAAATGTGCTCAGGTTGGATCTGCGTCCGGGGAGAGGTTCTCCTCAAATCCACGTTAATGCAATCACTTTGAGGGAGTCGGTTAAACGTATCTTAAATGACTACTGCACTGTGGATATTTGGGAGAACCACATCCATCCCGGGCCACGTTACTTAGTTTTATTATGTTGCACAACAACGTGAATGGATTAAGTACATTGTGCCACCATGATTGAATTTCAACCATTGGTGTTCGCTGACTTTCAGATACTTTGCTTTTGAGATACACTTTTCAAGGGCTACAGACTCCTAAAAGTCAGGTTGGTGCATTTCAAGGACCGTAAATGGATTAACTTATCTCTTTTTTCCATGGAGATAAAATGCGATACATCAGCAGGAACATTAAAGTGTGAAACCTTCTTCTGGCGCGCAATGATTGCAAATTGTCTGTCACATGGCAGAAAGGAATGAATGTCCTGTTGTCATGAATTTCTGATGAATTTCCGTGAAATAAAGTTGTTGTAAGAAATACTGAAAGCCAGCAACAAATCGCCAGTTATTGTTTTGCCCAATGCACGTATCGGACCAAACAGTAAGCACCCTGGACTCATAGAGGCTTAAATCAAAGAAGTCTTCCAGGGGGCGTATATAAGGAGGAGGGGGGGGGGGGGGCGGGGGGCCCAGCCCCCCCCCCCCACCGAAATTTTGTCACATATATTATTTGTTTATGAATTAAAACATTAATAACCAATATAATCATGTACTATTGCTGCTAAGTGACGTATGGCAACGTTGCAAAGCAAGGCGAAGGTAGAGAGATGTAAACCGTGTGACTCAGTTAGCTCTGATCTTATGTGAAAAAACATAACCACTTATTACTCTCCAGTGTCTTCGCTCCTATGAACGAACCAAGAACAGCAACAAGTGCCCTTGAAGCGTGTGACAAAAGTTTTTTCCCTAACTTATATACCCTTATCAATCTTTTGGCAAATTTGCCTCTCTCTGTAGCTACTGGTACTGGCGAACGGAGATTGAGTTGGTTGAAAACTTACTTAAGAAATGCAACTTCTGAAAACAGACTCAACGGTCTAGTATTGTAATCTATTCACAGAGACATACATCTCACTGACGATGAAGTTATGAACCGATTTGGCAATGCTTCAAGAAACCTTGACTTTATATTATAGTGTGAGTTGTAAATCAAGACAGTAACATTAATTTTTTCGATGTAAATACTATCAAGTGAGCAAGATGATTCTATTAATAAAAAGTATCATAAAATGGTCTTACTTGTGTTTGACATTAACCAAACATAAAACATCACAACAAATTGGTTGAAAAAGTGATGCCAGATGGCCTTAAAACTCATCATTTTGCCCCAAATTATACAAAAGTTTCCCGGGGAGAACCCCAGACCCCCTATTCTTTGGGCCTATACCATGCCCCCTAAGCCCCGGTTGGACACCCCCCGAAATAAAATTCTATATACGCCCCTGAAGTCTTCAGACACAAACAGTAAAACACAACTGTCCCGTGACAAAATATCCCCAGTGTGCGGGTCCTCGTTAGCATATCCCATGGGCATGCAGCTGTCTGACTGTTTTGAGTACCTCCATAAAACGATTGAAATATAGATTTCCTGTCATTTGTGGTAAGAGCTGTACAGCCTGCATGTGGTTACTTCACAGTACGACTGTAATGATTCAGAAAAGACAGGTTACAGTGTGGGAATGTTTGCTCAGACACCCACTACAGTGTTGACAGTTTGCTGGTTTTAGGAAAGAGTTGGAAAAGTCTGTTGCCTTAATTCGACACACCAAGTGTTTGAAATTTAATGGCTGCAACCAATAGTAGTTTGATCCCCAAGTAATCAGGCTATTCCCCTTTTTACCGCTTACCTCGAAGGTTAAACATTGTGAGGTTTGAAGCCATTTTTCAGTGTTGCCTAAGTAAACAAAAGGTTGGTGCTTTTCAGTCGGTCAACACGAATGTACCCAAAAAGAGCTGGGTTGTGCCCTAATCCTGAAATAAATTACATGAGATTAATAAATACACTAGGATGACCAGTTTCGATCGTCAAGCGATCATCATCAGATCCATTACACTTAGCTACCGCTGTCGGTAAATAAATAAATAAATAAATAAATAAATAAACAAATAACTGACCACGGTGGCCAAGAAAACTAACGCGCTAGCTCGTGTCTTGCTGACATCGGGAGCACATTATAGATGTTATAGCCTAAGTGTAATGGATCTGATGATGATCGCTTGACGGTCGAAACTGGTCATCCTAGTGTATTTATTAATCTCATGTAATTTATTTCAGAATTAGGGCACAACCCAGCTCTTTTTGGGTACATTCGTGTTGACCGACTGAAAAGCACCAACTTTTTTTTTTTGTCGAAGGTTAAACATAATCTAATTGCACATGCGTCAATACTGAATACCTCGACGGACTGAGGTTTCTCTTATTTTAGCCTTAAACCTATCTTGGAGGGTATTTTCTTTGAGCGAGCCTATTTCTAGAATAGTAGAGGGATTAAGGACAGAGTTAGCCATGGTCTTCAATGTTAGGTACCATCCCAGCATTCCACAATAATCTGAATTATCATATGTTTCATTATCGCAGTGCATTCTTTATTGCCAGGTAGTTTATCATTGAATAAAGTGTTTCGTTCAACAGGTGAATATCATCAGGTCGCATGCACCGAGGCAAGATCGGTGGATGTGTGGACAGCAGGACAGATGGAGATATAGCCTACACTTTGCGCTGGCAATTAACAATAACAGGGAAGGATAAATAAATAAATAAATAGATAAATAAATTAAAAAATCTTTATGTCTACCCCATTTTATTCCCGTTTATTAATCATGGGGTCGGGAATGAAATGCGATGAAGGCATATGTGGTGGGTGGGTTTTACCGCCGGATACCCTTCTTGACACCAACCTCATGAGAAGGGTTAAGGTAAAACGTTGAAAATGTCATTTTTCGCCGAAAAATTTCTAGTATTTTTTTTCAACGGAAATGAAAGCTTGGTATATCTTCTTCAAAATGAGACATAATTCATACACATATTCCAACTGTATGTACCTGAAAATAAGATTTAACTATCCTCATGCGCACGTGTCGTGGGGCGTGTCTGCAGTGTCCTGTCTACATCCTACAGTGAATATCTTACCGGGTGAGTTAGCCGTGGTGGTTACGGCATGACTGATGGCAGTCGCTCACATCCGGGAGGCGAGGAGGTTCGAATCCCCCCGCCGGCAACCTTGAAGATGGTTTTCTGTGGTTTCCCATCTTCCTTCCAGGCAAATGCCGGGGTTGGTCACTAACTATAGGCCACAGCCGCTACCTTCCAACTCCCCGTCCTTACATTCCAACTTCCCTCCTTCCCTCCCCAACGGTACTTGTGGCTCACCCATTGGGTGTCCGTCTCGAAGCAGCTACAAAACTGGCGAGCCGAACATGTCCTCGGACACTCCCGGCACTAAAAGCCATACGCTAAAAAAAAAGTGAATATCTTGTCAGACTATCTTTTTCAAATTTCCCTCTTTGCATTCCTCATGGGTACATAGTCCATAGTTTTGGTTGTGAACTATAGATATCATTACTTGTATATTCCAAAGACTTCAGTGTTGGAATAACCTCTTTGGTGTTGGATTCCATTGCTAAGCAACAGACATAAACAAATATGTCAGCTTCCTTGTGTCCATGTGATCTTTCTCATTGTGACTTGTGAGTTTTTCTCTTTATGAGTGCGTATAATATGGGTTCTAAAAGCCGATCTGGTGCGAAGAAAAAGCGGAAATATAAAGGGAACAGAAACAATAAGATGAATGTCAATGTTAATAGTGCTGTCAATGTAAATAGTGAATCAAAAGGTAGGCCTTATGTAAAGGCTTGTAATTCACAATCCAAATTGTCTTCTGTAAATATTGAGCCGAATAGTGTTAGTGACAAGTACAATATCATCATTGATATAGAGGGACCAACCTATGGAGTAGGCGAGTTTTAATCAGCCCAAGTGAGTGTGTTATGTTCAAAACTTGGTTCTAAAACTTCAGTGATGTTTTTCTTGAAATGAAATTCTTGTACACTGTGTATATTTCAAATAAACATAAATAACCTTACAGTTGAGGTGCGGAATTCTTTAATACATCAAATTAAAGATAATGAATGTGGGAATGTTGTAAACAAGAACTCTTTTCATGTTGTGAAGGAAACTATTTTTATAATTATTTTAATTATTATATTTAATTAATTTTAAACGTTTTCTTAAAATATATTGTCTAGCTCCGTATATATTAATGATAATTTGAAGATCCTAGTTCACAACATTCTATGAAGGGTAGCCTATACTTCAACTTAGTGAAGTAAAAAACGGGCAATTAAATTTTTGGAAATTTTATCACATTTTGAATATTGATGTGTTTTTTATTAAACTAATTTTTTATTGCGAAGATAAATCAGAAAATACTGATTTCAATATATGACTATCTTAGTCCAATAGTGTGTGCTTTGTGGTAAAAATCTCAAAACGACTTGGTTAACAAATGTAGATTTTATTTTCCAACGTTTAAACATACCTTAATAAGAGATGAAATGAATGAAGGTGAATAAAACTGGGAAAGGTTGTGGAAGGAAGCGGCCATAGTCTGTCAGAAGGTACGGTTCCAGCATTTGCCTGGAGTTGCAAATGGGGAAACCACGAAAACCATTGCAAAGATGGCCGACGGTGGGGATCGAACCCACGTCTACCGATTCCGCAGATAGCTTGGTCCCATAGCCTATCACTGCGCGTTAGCTAGCGTAGCTATCGCTGTCGGTAAATAAATAAATAAATAAATAAATAAATAAATAACTGACCACGGTGGCCAAGAAAACTAACGCGCTAGCTCGTGTCTTGCTGACATCGGGAGAGCGTGAGTTCGAATCCCACCTCGGGCGTCCTGAAACTAATTTTTTCCGGCTTCCCATTTTCACCACCAGGAAAATACCAGGACAGTCTCTTTCGACGGGTCCACGGCCGATTTCCTTCCAAAATCACTTCGCATACACTTCCGTAATTAGATCCAAGTTAGCGGTCAGCTGGGTGATCTGCCTGTCACTATCCCCAGTTGTATCTGCTGACAAAGTGTGTTCAGCTCCGAATCACCATCCTTGCGGCGGTAGAGGAATGATCCCTCACAGAGTCCGTGGGTAAAGCTGAGCTGAGAGGATAAACGATTGAAGTAAATAATATTTACTCATATTGGTTGGTTCCTTAGTTTAGGGGCTGGAAAAACGCGGCCAGGTAGCCCCTATTTACTCATACCAAATGAATGGAATGGGCTGTAGTGATCTCTGCCCCCGCCCATGCACTGTACTAGCAGTTACCTAACGATCACATTCCTCCCCGTGGTTGTGATGATGGAGAGTCATGCAGTCGATGCGTGATCGAGAAAAGTCGTGCAACTAGTGTGACCTCGCGATTCTGATCTCGCCGAGCAGCCTGTAGTTCCCTTCTTCTGTAATCTGTAACTATGTCGCGTACAGTCAGTGGCAAAGCAAACTTCACGCGAACAAGGCATAACGGATTCCTGACGAAAATCAAACCTGAATTGAGAGTTGTTTGGGGAATCTGAAATTAGTTTCATCAAGCAGGAAATATTTGAAAATATATGTAAATCCATAAGCAACAGAGAACCAATTTAATGAAGAGACCCTAGTCTGATATCATTGGGTTTACCCCTATGGCTTCATATGTTGAGAAATGTCAACACTTGTTATCCGACGGCATTCCTTGCTTCCGCATATATTCATTTTCCAAAGGATATTATCTCGTCATAAGAGCCTCCGTGGCTTAGACGACAGCACGCCGGCCTCTCACCGCTAGATCCGTGGTTCAAATCCCGGTCACTCCATGTGAGAATTGTGCTGGACAAAGCGGAGGCAGATAGGTTTTTCTCCGGGCACTCTGGTTTTCCCTGTTACAAATTTCAATCAAGCAACACTCTCCACTGCCATTTCATTTCATCTGTCATTCATTTAATCATTGCTCCTGGGGAGTGCGACAGGCTTCGGCAGCCGGCTCAGTTCATATCCTCGCCGCTAGATGGGGGCTTCATTCATTCCATTCCCTGACCCGGTTGCTCGACTGTAAACAGGCTGTGGATTTTCATTTTCATTAACTCGCAGCCGTGCTCGTTAAATCGTGCAACACGACCACGAGGACGGCTGCAGAAAGTCCGGAGGTCGCAGGTTCAAATCCTGGCGTGACAGCGTCCATCCTGAGTGTGTTTTCCCCCATGTTTTCCACACTTCCTCAAGGAAATTGCCGGAATAGTAACTTGTTTCAAGTCCCGGGGCACTTACACCAATCACAACCCCTCAAACTTGCACTTAACAACACTACTAGTCACAGCCTATCAGATGAATGCAACACACACCCAAGTACACGGAGTTGATGACCAATATGTCCCCAACCCCTTAAATGAATTAATGTCTTATATTCTCTCAATATAGAATACCCATGGTTTATCGCCCCGCCCCCTCCCGGAAGAAACACTACCATTCTCTCTCCTCACTTCCTTTGAGGTTTTGGGTTTAATAGTATTTAATGAGTACCATGAAGAGCATACATTTTCTATGCCCCTCAAGTGACGATTTTGTAACATTTTCGCTTTGTTTAAATAAATAGCCTATGTACAGTCTCTAAAATTCTTTTTATCCCCATACATAAAAATTCCTCTATAAGCAAACAGATCAGTTTCCTCTGCTGTGAATTCAACAATTTTTCATAGTTAATTAGTCATCGCCAAAATTTTGCAAGAAAATTCGCAAATAAACAGAGTCCATCCTTTGAATAAAATGTCAATGTTAAATTTTAAGTCCACGTCCCGAATCTCCACCGCACATGCCCCCAAGTATTAAGGACGGGGCCCCAAGTAGCGACACTTAGAGGTAGGCTGTGTCGTTATACCACAGCGGAAGTGAGACAGGTTCAAGGGGGTCGTGGTGTATGAGGTGAACACCGCTATGAAAACATTGCGCAAAACGCGCAACAAAAAGCTGACAGAGACGAGGGATTTGTGGGAAACATGGGCCGGATGCTCGCTGTTTTTGTTTTGATTTGAGCGCGGGTGGTGGGCGAAACTCGTTCCTCCTTTCTGTTGCAGTCCAGGCCCAAATACGGGCAGATAACCTTGATGTTCCAACCCTCAAACAACAATTACCATCACCATCAAACTGGGTTTTACTCACCTCTATAGACCCACTTATTACCCTCAACGTAGGGCTGGTATCAAACTGGGTTTTACTCACCCCTACAGTCCCACTTATTATAGTTCAGTCGCCCAGCCGATACCCACTTCAGAGCCTTTAATTTCCTAAAACATGCCGCTCAGACCCGCCCTGCCAGTTATAAGGGTTCGGTGTCGGCACCCTTTGCTTGGACAACAGATGTCTTCAGTATTTTCATGAGCTTTAAAGGGGCTGCAGACGCTGCCAATGCCATAGTTGCCACAGTTTGCGTCGACTGTTTCACAACAGTTTTTATTTTCAGACAAAATCTATTATACATACACACCATTCATCCGATTGCGATCAAATTTTGGTGAGTTGTTGTGCATACTTCCGGGATAGTTATAGGTGTAGTAAATCCAATTTTCAATAGATAGCACGCGAGTAGTTTCAAAAAATGAGTGTTGGCACGCGATTTGTTTCAACAAAGTCCCACATGCGTTCATATACCATTCATGCCATTGCGATGAAACTTTGGTGAGTTGTTCTGTATTCTCCTGCGAAGATTTGTTACTTTGTAAATCCGTTTTACAATAGGTAGCGCACGAGTAGATTCAACAAATGAGCGACGACACGCGAATCGTTTCAATCAAGTTCCGTATGCGTTCATATACCATTCACCTGAATGCGATGAAACTTCCGTGAGTTGTTGTGTACACTCCCGCGAAGGTTTGTGACTTATTAAATCCATTTTACAATAGGTAGTGCTTGAGTAGATTCAACAAATGAGTGACGGCACGCGAATCGTTTCAATCAAGTCCCATATGCGTTCATATACCATTCATCCGATTGCGATGAAGCTATGGTGAGTTGTTGTGTATACTCCCGTGAATGTTTCTGACTTAGTATATCAATTTTGGTGGCACACGAGTAGATTCAACAAATGAGTGACAGCGTGCGAATCGTTTCAACAAACTCCCGTATGTGTTCATATACCATTCATCCGATTGCGATGATACTTTGGTGAGTTGTTGTGCACGCTCCCACAAATTATTCTGCATGAGCAAATCCATTTTACAAAAGTTTAGAGGCAGTAAATGGAAGAAGAAAAAATAATATTGTGTATCCAAAAGCACTTCAACATACAATGTTACAACGCCAACACTTCGATTGGCATTGAAACGCATGCCGGGTACAGCTGGTATAATATAAAAGACAGATCATGGGACACAGCACAACAATCCATATAAAATAAATGTAAAATTAAGAAATGAGTAAATGCAAAATTAAGAAATGAGTAAATATAAAATAAACAAATGATTAAATGTAAAATTAACAAATTAATAAATGAAAAATTAAGAAATGGGTAAATGCAAAATTAAGAAATGAGTAAATGTAAGATAAACAAATAAATAATTGTAAAATTAACAAATGAATAAATGTAAAATGAACAAATGAAAAAATATAAAATAAACAAATGAATAAATGTAAAAAGACAAATAAATATACAATAAACAAATTAATAAATGTAAAATAAACAAATTAATAAATGTAAAATTAAGAAATGAGTAAATGCAATATTAAGAAATGAGTTAATATAAAATAAACAAAAAAATAAATGTAAAATTAACAAATGAATAAATGTAAAGTAAACACATAAATGTTTAATAAACAAATACATGTCAAATAAATAAATATAGATAAAATAAACAAATAAAAATATATATTAATAAACAAATAAACAAACAAGTAAATAAATAAACAAATGAATGTGAATATACAAATGTAAAATATACAAATAAAAATAACTATAAGGGAAGCAAATAAATACATAATTAACAATAAATAAATAAATTGTATACCGGCAACATTGTAGCAAGTATTTGTCGTGGGGACTGGCTACTTGAAATGCAACCTCGGCCTAATGACTAGTGCCATCATAAAATAGCCCTCCGGTCGGGCTATTAAGGCTTGTAAGGGGCTGGAAAGTCAAACACGAACCGCTCTCTCTGATTGGTGGGGATCCGTTGAGTGACTGAACGTATATCCTCAACGTATGGCTGGAATCAAAATGGGTTATACTCACCCTTCAGGTCCACTTATTACTTTCCACGTATGGCTGGGGTCAAAATGGGTTATACTCACCCTTCAGGTCCACTTATTACTTTCAACGTATGGATGGGGTCAAAATGGGTTATACTCACTCTTCAGGTCGACTTATTACTTCCGACGTATGGCTGGGATCAAACTGGGTTATACTCACCCATCAGGTCCACATATTACATTCAACGTATGGCTGGGATCAAACTGGGTTATACTCAGCCCTTCAGGTCAACATATTACTTCCAACGTATGACTGGGATCAAACTGGATTATACTCACCCTTCAGGTCCACTTATTGCATTCAACGTATGGCTGGGATCAAACTGGGTTATACTCAACCCTTCAGGTCAACTTATCACATTCAACGTATGGCTGGGATCAAACTGGGTTATACTCAGCCCTTCAGGTCAACATATTACTTCCAACGTATGGCTGGGATCAAACTGGATCATAATCACCCTTCAGGTCCACTTATTACATTCAACGTATGGCTGGGATCAAACTGGGTTATACTCAGCCCTTCAGGTCAACATATTACTTCCAACGTATGGCTGGGATCAAACTGGGTTATACTCACTCTTCAGGTCCACTTATTACTTCCAACGTATGGCTGGGATCAAACTGGGTTATACTCAGCCCTTCAGGTCAACATATTACTTCCAACGTATGGCTGGGGTCAAAATGGGTTATACTCACTCTTCAGGTCGACTTATTACTTCCAACGTATGGCTGGGATCAAACTGGGTTATACTCAGCCCTTCAGGTCAACATATTACTTCCAACGTATGGCTGGGATCAAACTGGGTTATACTCACTCTTCAGGTCGACTTATTACTTTCAACGTATGGCTGGGATCAAACTGTATTATACTCACTCTTCAGGTCCATTTATTACTTTCAACGTATGGCTGGGATCAAACTGTATTATACTCACTCTTCAGGTCCACTTATTACTTCCAACGTATGGCTGGGATCAAACTGGGTTATACTCACTCTTCAGGTCCACTTATTACTTTCAACGTATGGCTGGGATCAAACTGGGTTATACTCACCCTTCAGGTCCATTTATTACTTTCAACGTATGGCTGGGATCAAACTGGGTTATACTCACCTTTCAGGTCCATTTATTACTTTCAACGTATGGCTGGGATCAAACTGTATTATACTCACTCTTCAGGTCCATTTATTACTTTCAACGTATGACTGGGATCAAACTGTATTATACTCACTCTTCAGGTCCATTTATTACTTTCAACGTATGGCTGGGATCAAACTGTATTATACTCACTCTTCAGGTCCATTTATTACTTTCAACGTATGGCTGGGATCAAACTGTATTATACTCACTCTTCAGGTCCATTTATTACTTTCAACGTATGGCTGGGATCAAACTGTATTATACTCACTCTTCAGGTCCATTTATTACTTTCAACGTATGGCTGGGATCAAACTGGGTTATACACACTCTTCCGGTCCACTTATTACTTTCAACGTATGGCTGGGATCAAACTGGGTTATACTCACTCTTCAGGTCCACTTATTACTTTCAACGTATGGCTGGGATCAAACTGGGTTATACTCACTCTTCCGGTCCACTTATTACTTTCAACGTATGGCTGGGATCAAACTGGGTTATACTCACCTTTCAGGTCCATTTATTACTTTCAACGTATGGCTGGGATCAAACTGGGTTATACTCACTCTTCAGGTCCACTTATTACTTTCAACGTATGGCTGGGATCAAACTGGGTTATACTCACCCTTCAGGTCCACTTATTACTTTCAACGTATGGCTGGGATCAAACTGGGTTATACTCACCCTTCAGGTCCACTTATTACTTTCAACGTATGGCTGGGATCAAACTGGGTTATACTCACTCTTCAGGTCCACTTATTACTTTCAACGTATGGCTGGGATCAAACTGGGTTATATACACTCTTCAGGTCCACTTATTACTTTCAACGTATGGCTGGGATCAAACTGTATTATACTCCCCCTTAGGTCAACGTATTACCCTCAACGTGTGGTTGCGATCAAACTGTGAATCGAACAGGGTTCCATTTCACAACAATCTGTACTGGTCAATCATTACAAGACTCCAAATTGTAAATGAGCAATGTTGTTGTTTCTTAATGTTTGGTTTTATTTTCTATTCATTCGTTCTGAGAAATGTTAGACGTTCGGAAAAACTAATTGAATATACAATTACCTCTTTTTGCAAATGCTGTACTTACAGTTACAGTGACTCGAAATCTATTTCGTAGGGTGACTGCTTAATGTGGAAATGTGTGTCACAACCACAAAATGTTACGTTTACCTAGGTACATCAAAATATATTTTGTGTCAGACAAAATCAATTATGCTTGCAAATAGCTACAATCTATCGCTTAATCCTGAAATAAGTAAATAAATAAATAAGCGTGTAGCCTTAATTTACCTCAAACTGAAACTCGTACATTTTTTTTGTAATTGAATCAAGAATGAGGAAGAGCACCTACTGGAAAAGAGGGAGCTCTCCAATCGTAAGAACATCATTCAGTCCGCTTGAAACTGATTTTACGAGTTTCTCACGATAAAGTGTCAGTGTATTTAACAATATTCCTGCAGAGGACCCTTTATGTCTTTTTAATTATTGATGTGGCATACACAGATCATATTTTTGAGTTGTAGGATAGGGGGTGTAGAATTCCAACCCAAATATATTATCAATTGTCAATTATCAATGTTCAAGAAGAGTAATTTGCGTCCTCTTTCCTCGCTTCTTCATTCAGTTCTTCCGTTTTGCGACGTACTTCCTATCGAGAAGTCCATTAATACAGTATCCTATAATCTCTCGGTATTTTCCTTTTAAGGGCTTTGGACATCTTAGTCCCAACCCTATGTAAGTGGGTGTGGGTAGGAATATTAACGTGGTGACTTTATAAGGGTGAGCAATAGTATTAAATCGGTGTAGAATTAGGACAGATGTACCTAGGTCTTAAATAATATGCCATCCGGCCGTTTGCCTGGAGTGAGTGTGGAAAAACCAGCGATAAACGTACACAGGATGGGCACTGTCAGCGTTGGCATACGAACTTCAGGTTCCGAACGCCAGCAAACTAATAGCCTTCAAAGCTAGAAATAAAAAAAAATATTACATTTTAAACCTTAGTAGTTTTACTACTCCTTTAGAATTACAGTCCTAATATCATTATATGACTATAAAGTTTGAAAAAATCAATTCCATGTGTGCGAATCATTGAAACTAATGGTAGAACTGTTCGATTATCAACATCTAATAATCGGAATCCATTATTAGACATTTCATAATACGGAATTATATAGGAGTCAAATTCATGAGGGGTAACAAAGTCAGTATATTCATAAGTTCAATGTCATTGACGTCCTCCAGTTTTAAGGTAAATTTATCTTACAATCAATAACAATAGATCAATCACTCATAAATCAATGTAAATTTAATGAAGAGTTATTTAAATGTCTGTGCCACCCCAACACAATATACTTTTATAAATATTCCCAATAATTCTACAATAAATATTTACACCAAACGTGGAGCGTGCCTTCGACCACTGTATTACGACCGTCATATCGTGTTATCAAGAAAAGTTCCATGAACCTTACAATTTGGCAACCCCTATTTTCATCTATCTCGGCAACTATCAGAGAAATCAACCAGGTAGTTTATATGGTAAGAAAGGACTATAAAATATTTTTTAATATGAGTCTTCCAGAAATGTGATGACCACAAAGGGGATATGCTGGCCATACGAATTACAAACAACGGATTGCCCTTCCTAGCAACCTGGTCATTCAAATGCAGTGAAGTTTAGCATAATGAATCTGTTTTTAAAGCTATATTTATTGACGTATGATCAAATTCAATTCTTTTCGATCTCCTCGTGGTGTAGCGGCTAGCATGCTCGCCTGTCACCCCCGGAGGTCCGAGTTCGATACCAAGCTCTGCCAATAAATTTAATTCTGGTTTGAGGGCTGGAACGGGGTACACTCAGCCTCGTGAGGAAGAACTGAGAAGAGGTGGGTTCAATTCCCACCTCGGTCATCTTGGATTTGGTTTTCCGTAGTTTCCTACTTTTACGCCAGGCAAATGCCAGTATACTTCCTAATTTAAGGCCACGGCCGTCTCCTTCCCATTCCTTACTTGACTTACAATTGCACACACCAAATCACAGTCATCACAATAAGACAGGTTATCAAACAAATCTGTGGTGATTGTAGTAATGTGCGTAACTCTATTTTAGAGGTTCTAGGATTGGGTTAGGTGGCCTGGGATTTGAAGCAAGGTCCAATACCGCCAATATGCCTGGAGGGAGTGAGGGAGAAGAAACCAGAACTAACCCACACTCAGGATGGTCGCTGTCAGTACCGGAACTCGAGCCTCCGATTTCCAGCTACCATGGTGGTTTAATTAAAATGTTCGGGGTGAAATTACGCACTACTATCTTGCTTAGATTTAATAAATTATACATGGTGTGGATGTCAATTTGCAAAAATGAATACCTCTAATTCATCACGGAACGTTCCATTCTCACAGAAACACGGTGCAATGATCCGATGCCCTAAGTAAGCTATTCTTGCTTAAAGTTTTCTACTGTAGAACTCCTTCATCCTATTATTCACTCAGTGTAATTGGGCACACACGAACGTGCTGACCTATCAAAGAGCAACCTAAACAAAGGATTGATTCTTAAGTCATGGCATCTATTATGTCCTAAAATGTTTCAAATACGTTTGTATGGATGTGACATGGGGTCACTGCTGGGGTCCAGGTTTTGATTGAGAAGCCTGACAAGAACGTGTATTCTGGTCTGCGGACTGGAATAATCTATAATTCACTTCTTGAGGAATGCTGAGAGGTTATGGGTTTGAATATCTCTTCGTTAATTTTAGATAGGTATTTCCGTGTTTCCACTTCAACTCTGAGAAAATGCTAAGATGGTACCTAACTTAAGGTCATGGCTGCCCCCTTCTCAATCCCAGCAGCAATTTAAATTACACTAACTAGCACAACAGACACCAAATTAACACGGGTCATCAAGCAGAATACCCCTTCAAACATCAAAATACATTATAGGCTACTACTGATCACGATGTCCGTAACCTCTAAATAAAACTGATAGTTCTCTTTAATATATCTGTGCTGTGGCAGGGCTCGAGACCGGGTCTTACTAGGACCAGACCAGACTCATCGATCTATAACGAAAGCAAATCTGGCTAGCAGCGACCTAATTACCTCTCTCCCACACCGACGCACAGACACTAGACGGAGGTCCGGTCAATGCCAGCGCGTCTCCCTTTCAACGGAATGCACTTCCGTTAAAGTAGTTGTACACCTAGGAAGTAGCCTACCGTATACTGCCAGGCGTAGCTCAGGACGATGCGATACGTCTGCTGATGGTTCGTGTCTAGCCCAGTTACTCATATAACTTTTCTTTACTTCTGTATTGCACCCGTTTCACAACCTAGTAGAACACGTACTCAAATGCTTTGAAACAAATTGCTTGATATAAACAACATTGACTTGAAAACAGTCGTCTTCTATGGTCGTGGGTTGCATATAGCCAATCCGCTCCCAATGGTCCTAGGTTCATTCCCAGCTCTGCCAAGAAATATAATTCTGGCAGAGTAATTAAATACTAAGAAGAGAAGGGTTCGATTTCTGCCTCAGCCATCCTAGAATTTGATTTCCATGGTTTCCCACTTCTACTCCAGACAAATGTGGCGATGGTTCCTAACTTTAGGTCACAGCCACCATCTTCCCACTCATACTCAATCACAAATACACACAGTACTGCAGACAACACAATAACACAGACTATAACCAGACAAAAGCTCAGCCGAATTCTACACACACACACACCGACCTACATGGAACTGATGACCATGACGTCCAAGCTCCTATCAAAAATACCAAAGGTAACTGGCTGCTTAGTCGATAAGACCGAAAGTCATGTCAAGTGGAAGTGTGTCCGGCCCTGTGACTAGGCTCTCGTCCAAAGGGTCCGGTCGTGACATGGGGTCAATTCTTTTGACTCGGGGACTGGATGTTTGTACCACCTTCATAAAAAAAATACCGAGAATGGAGTAAGAAGACACAATATGAACTAAGAAGTAAAACTAACAAGTAAAAGAATATATAAAGAGCATAGCAGCCTAACTGTTATCTTGTTCCCGATGAAAATGAAAATCCACAGCCTGCTTCCAGTCGACCGACCGGGTCAGGGAATGGAATGAATGAAGCCCCTATCTAGCGGCGAGGATATGAACTGTGCCGGCTGCTGAAGCCTGTTGCACTCACCTGGGGCAATGACTAAATGAATGACAGATGAAATGAAATGATAGTGGAGAGTGTTGCTGGAATGAAATGGTGACAGGGAAAACCGGAGTACCCGGAGAAAAATCTGTCTGCCTCCGCTTTGTCCAGCACAAACCTCACATGGAGTGACCGGGATTTGAACCACGGACCCAGCGGTGAGAGGCCGGCCTGCTGCCGCCTAAGCCACGGAGGCTCTCTTGTTCCCTATCATAGTCCCTAATTAAAATTACTAGTTCAGACACTTCTCCCATGTGAGAATTTTGAAATAAAGAAAAGTCACGTTCGGTGTTTCGGATCGCAAGTAAAAAGGAGGACCTGTTAACAACCATGCTAATCTACAAGCTTTCTTGGTATGTCGTATATGTTGCCTCGCATAGTCTATTTAGGGGAGTGTGCTATTGTAATCATCTGCCCAGCGAAGTGTCTGTACTAGTAATAGAAATTAGAGCTATGATTAGGATGAAGATAACAGTTGTCTTTACGATGTGTACCATGTCTGCATTTGTCTAGAATAGAAGTGAAGATGTATGTATGTGTGGTTGAGGAAGGAATTGAATCCACTTCTTCTCAGCCGTCCTCTCAAGGAAGAGCGTACCCAGTTTCAGCCCTCAAACCAAAATTAAATATCTTCACAGAGCCTGAGATCAAACCCAGAATATCAATATTTAACTGTAGATCAGTGAAGGTGATAAGATGAGTGGCCAGCAACGGCTGGTTAGTTTATGATTGTTGTTTCTTTCAAGGTCTTGGACATCAACATCGTGTACTTGGGTATGTGAGCGTGTGTGCTGCTCTGATAATCTATTTCATTGTGGAGCCTGTAATAGTGTGTGAACTTGCAACTGAGGCTAGATTAGGAAGGAGACGGCTGTGGCCTTGAGTTAGGAACCATCACATTTGCCTGGTGTAGAAGCAGGAAGCCACAGTAAACCACTTCTAGGATTGCTGAGGTGGGAATCAAACCCAAGCTCTACTCAGTTATTCTCAGGAGGCTGAATATAGCAATTTATTTTCAGAGCCGTCACTCGAAGCAGGGGCCTTAGGGATAGAAGCCAACTACATCAACCATTAGACAACGTGATTGTCAAATGTGTTGATTTTTCAACTGAAATGTTTGGTCATTATCCGATTATCCTGCATAAAATGTACGATCAGTATCCTCTGGCGAGCCGAACACTCCCGGCACAAAAAGCCGTACGCTAAATAAAATAATAAATTAATAATAATCCTCAAAGTAAATCGGGTTCGGTCAGAGCGAATCCTATAATTATTGTGTAGATATTCCATTATAGTTTGAGACAGGACTGTAATTAACTACCAGTTTACAACATTGTTATTCCACCTTTTAATCATATTTGCTTTCTTCAGCTGCGTTATTTGGTTGTAAAATGCATCTGTGGAATAGTGACTTAGGTGTATGCAGGAGATTGTTCAATGTGTGATGGATTATCATACATGCATTTCCTGTTAGAGAATTGTTTCCTCAATGAGCTGCATGTGAATGGCTTTAAATGAAATCTTTCCTGCAAGCTGAATTTTCGGAAGCTTTCTTTGTGAATCAGCTCTTTGACTTTGTCAAATTTCACTATTGTATTGTATACACGCTCTGATTCTCCTTATCTTGTCGTCAGGGGTAAGTAATATTTCAACTCCATTTGCATCCCTAGAAATACATAAAATCACAAATTCCTCAAGCACGTCTCTTTTCGGGTTTACCAAAGAGTTTCATGTTTGTAACTCAAGCGGCTTCAGTTTTTATCCACTATTTTTCACCCCTTTGGAATAACGTTTTGTAAAATCCCTATCTTATCACTTGCTTCTGAATTGAAAGGTACCGCCATGTATAGTAACATGTTTCAGTTGTGTACAGCGCTCAAATAGACCTCAGAAACTTGAGCTTTAAGTTCATCTGGTGGGCTTCATTTTGTGATAGGACTAACCATTTACTCATTATTTTGGTTTTGGTGGATAAGACATGAGCTAGTTCAGTAAAAATCTATATGAAATGGCTAAAGTTTAAAAATGACTTACTATAGCAAGTTTTGAATTTACCTGTTAGCCGACCAGTGAAACTATACCCATGCAGAATTTCAATCCAATCGGTGAAGTACCGGTGGTCTTTGGGTGAAAGGAACACAAACAGACCAACTTTCAGGTGTGTATAATAATATGAAGTACGATTGTATAATTCTCATTTTATAGCTTTTGTCATTAAATGTATTTAACTGAGGTTATTACTTTTAGTCTAACTTTTGTTAAATTTAGCCGTATAATTTATTTATCTCAGATCATGTGATATAGTTTAATTATTATATGCATCAAAATTTGATGTTTGATGTTTTTCAGTCGGTCAACACGATTGTACACAATTGTGATGGGTTATTCCCTAATCCTGAGAAAAAATTACAAGAGATTAATAAATACACTTGGGCTATTAAATCTACTGTATGTCTAAAAGTATGGGTGATAGTATTTACAATATATAGCCTACACTTATTTAGTTGAGGTATTGTTAATATAATGCAACTAGTCAATATTTGTTAGTTATAGTCTGTGTGATTTTTTGTTAAGATATTGAAAGTGGTGATTGACCTCCAAATTTGCTTGCTTAGCCCCTTGGAGGCAAAATCTCCCCTTCCGGCGTCTCTTAAAGCTGCAGAAGTAAAATGGGACGTAAAACCAACAACATTATTAACAATATACCTGTAATAGATTGTGGGATTTAAATTTCAAAATGGTGGTTGCGCTTAATATTCTTGTGACTTGGGCAAGTGAGATTTCTTATACAATACCCTGTTAGCAAATTTCATAGTTGCACAATTACTGTATATCCCGAATCATTAATTTTAATGTTGTCCATCTATTATCAACGTGCTTTCGTCTCATACTGTGTAGGCCTATCATTGGAAAGTGAAAAATCGATACTGTGCCGCCAATTTACTGCCACAAAACTGTGGCCTCTTCTGAACTTATTTTTTTTTTAAAGTATTCCATGCTTCATTTGCTCCCTCCATGCATTCAAGTATACTACGTAGTGTAGTGCGGCCACCTCACTCTTGGAGAATTAGTTTCACATTCAATTACTAGCAGAACTTTGGGTGATGAACTGAATAATTAAATCCTGAGCAGCAGCGTGTCTAAAGTGCATGCAACTTGGCCGTAAACAGCATTACGTACTTGTGAAGTTACCACATTGCCATATGTGTAGTGCAGCACTATGGACCAACTCGTAATAATGTGATTATGTGCTAGACGTCATTCGAGATGGAGTTTGCAAGATGAGGTGAGAAAAGTTGTTGAGCTGCGCCAGGGAGAGAGAGCTCTCATTAGCCAATCAGCCAACTCGTCACTGGTTTGAAGACCAGTGGAGTAATTACATTATGTGCACTCGCAATAGAAGTGCATACAGAGTTGCAGCAAGCCTGTTACAGGATATCACTCATGAATGCCTCCCCGAAAGCATCCGAAAATTTGCCAGGCTTCTTGTTAAAGAAATATTCAGGAAATTAAGTTATGTTTATCTTGAAAAAGCACAAAATAATTACCGTTTGTTATTAATTCAATATTTATTTCATTAGAAATGTGCATTGAAAATAATGTATGTATGCACACAGTACTCCGTTCCTAACAAGTCGGAGATGATATGCGATGAATTCCTTTGGGGTGTGATAGTTTGATAGTAACCAACAACAAGAACGTCCCACAATTCGGTGACAAATGTAATAGTTTGGCTTACCTGATACATGATTCATGATAATAATAATAATAATATACATTGTCGGGCGCCAGGCTACAACACACCGTCGTAGACCAAATTAGTAAATAAATAATAATATTATTAATAATAGTAATACTGAAGTAGACAGTAGAGCCACAAGAATCTCTTACCTCACGTCGCGTCGTAGCGTGACTAAGTCGACCAACCAATCAGTAACTATATCAGGAGTTAGGGATGCCTTATAATAATGTCTAACTAAAAGGATAACAACCCTAGCAGAGATTAAAAGAAACTCATTTAATTAATAAAACAAAGTATAGCGAATGAAAAATATAAAATCTGTGATAATAATAATAATAATTATAATAATAATAATAATAATAATAATAATAATAATAATAGGTACAATGCATCTACTGAATTTACTGATTAACTCTTTGAATGCCAAGGAATGATTTTTCGTCCCTCCATAGACATGACAAAAGTGCCAGGAATGACGTTTTATGCAGTAAATTTTGTACTTTAGTTTCTTGAAGTGATAATTTTACAAAAAGGGCTATTAAGATATTGTACTACAAGAAATATTGACAGAGGGTGAGCGAAACTGATGTTTATAACTAAATATCTGCCTTGGAATATTGTCAATTCTCAGTTTTTCAAATCATTATTTATTTTTATTTCTACTAAAGATATATTCACATTGAAAGTGATACAAGTGCAAAGGTATACTCTTTCATATATAAAAGTTCGTATATAATACAGTTCGTTGGAATGGATATAAATTGCGAGAGTTCTAGGGTTTTTTAATCTAGTGTTGCATACAGGGCAAATTGCCAGTGACACTCTTAGCTTGTACCTGAGTGATACCGTGGCACTAAGAGGGTTAAGTGGCCTGAAATTAGGAGAAAAGCAGTTGTTATTCCAGAAACGAACTGTGCTCAAAGCCGATATTACTATGGTTTGTTAACTTGCGAGGACTCAATGAACGCAAATAGTAAGAAGTATTAGAAGCCATTTTTCAGTGTTGCCTAGTTATAGGCATATAGAATGCTTTCCAGTTGGTCAACACAAATTGTGTCCAATTACATTAGGAGGGAAACAAATACAGGAGACATGTAATTAAAGGCTCATGTTCGCGATTGTTCAAATTGATGACCGTCAGTGTCCAGACAAAGCTGATAACGCGATGCAATGGATTCGCAAACGTTACGGCATAGTTCATTTGGAATTTCGTGACATTGTCTGTCAATTACCAATTTCGTGTTGGAATGTAGGATTTCCTGCGCAGACGCTTCATGATGCGATGAACGCTATCTTCTGAGATGTGTGTCTCTCGAGCCGTTTGTCGTAGTGATTTCGGTGGGGATCGAATGAGGGCTTCCTGCACCTGTTCTTCTTCTTTTGGACTGGTGGATGTCCGTGGTCGGCCAGAACGTTTCTTGTTGACGGTGTGACCGGTTCCATCTGCTTCAAATTTATCTCTGATGCGAGTAATGGTCCGGTGCGTTGGTGGCGGTTTGTCGAACTTCTGGGCACTGACGGTGATCAACTTGAACATTTGCGAACATGAGTCTTTAATTATATGTGTCTTCTATAATTGAAGCCCTTAAACTTGTCTCTATGTACATAAATAATAATTTTATAGTCATTGAAATTGTTAGTACATTTTTTGAGACAACCTGTATTTATATGCCCTAACGTGAAAGAAATATAACATGAGATATTAATTATGAAAGAGTACGAGTACATAAAGTACATTTTATGTGCATAAATTACCCTCCCTTCTATGAACATAAAGGCGAGCTATTTGGTAATGAATATCTCATATAATATTTATTTCAGGTCAAGGCGTTTAACTATTTGCTTTCCCTCCCCATGTATTGGGCGCCATTTGTGTTGACCGATTGCAAAGCTTTCCATATCACACTAAATTATAGGTAACAGTTCAAAAAATTTAGAATGGTATTTATTATTGAAAACGAACTACTGTAGAATGCTTAATATCATATATTTTATTTCAGTAGTATAGATCCCTCCTGCGGCGCTCACAAGCGACCGATAGTGACAATGCGCATTCAAATGAAAGAGAATAGACATTAGCAGTGACGAATTGCACTATAATTTCATAAATATCTATAATTTCTTTAAAAAATGAATTTCAAAAAAAATGTTCGAAGTGTGCAATTTGCAAATACTGTTGCTGTATGAAACTACGCTCCATAATTGCTGTCCACTTCACACTTTGGCCGCGGTGACGCCTATTTCATGCCATTTTAAGATCCTGAGGTCTTTCCTTTAGCCTATCATGTTGCGTGGATTTCAGATCAGTAAATCAAATCGTATAATTTCATAAATATCGAATAACCGGTGAGTGTTACAGCAACCTTTCTTTTTAAGGCTCTCATTATAAACCTATTGGGGAAAGTGTGGTTTATGAACATGCGAGATTTCTCGCACGGGTCCTCTAGTTATCATGAAATTAGATAAATTCACGCTATTTATCAGACTCTTCGGGAATGTTCCTTGATAGCGACCAGTTGCCGCCTGAGATACCCAGACCAAAATTCCCTACATTAGCCATTTTTTGGTGATAATCGTGACTGTTGTTTTCAGGGGCGGAACATCTAGGTCATCTGCCCTTGTATGATATTATAGTGGCATATGAGGCCGACACCCCAGACACGTTCCTCCGTGGCCTACGAAGTTGATCTGAAAGTACTCAAAGTGTGACACCAAGTAGACATCACATGCCTGGTGTTCCGTGTGAATGAACAAGCGTGTTTATTGCCAAATAAAGTAGCGTATTCAAAAGCAGCTGTCGAAATGGAATGGTTCTTGGCACAGGCAGTAGGATTGATGATGCAAATGACTGATTGAGATACCAGAACAAATGAGCCGTTTATTCGGACAAAGCACTACAGGTCAATAATCCCATTTAACCAGTGGGTACAGCGACGGAAAACTAACTCTCTTCAAACATGTAAGAAGGATCTGAATAACCTTTACGAATACTAGTTTTATTATCAGCCACGAAGCGTTCAGTGAGCCTATTATAAACATTATTGTTATTGTAAATTCATTTAAGGGACAGTTCGTTGAAACGCTCTATCAAAGTTCCAACGTTCACCACTAGGTGTCAGTGACATCTGGTAGCGAAAGATGGAACTACTTGGAATTGAACAAAACTTGTAACTCACCCCATGGGTGTACGCTTGAAGCAACTACAGCCTCTGGCGAACCGAACATGTCCTCGGACACTCCCGGCACTAATAGCCACACGCTAAATAAATAAATAAATAAATAAATAAATAAATAAGTGTTCATCAACACCATGTAGTTGGGTGTGTGTTGAGCTTGTCTGACAACCTGTATTTCTGTGATGACTGTAGTAGTTTTTTGTGTAACGACACGGATGGGGTAGGTGCCCTGGGACTATCCCCGCGTTAGTCTGGAGGGCTCAGGATCGCCTCTATCAGCGCCGGGATCCTAATAATATTATTGATTCTATGTCCCATTTAACTACTGCGGCTTTTAGAGACGACAGGGTGCCGGAATTCTGTCTGGAAGGGGATCTTTAACGTGCCAGTAAATCTACTGACACGGCTCCCTCGCATTTGCGCACCCTCAATTGCCAGCTGACGGTGCCATGATTCGATCCCGAAACCTTGGGCTTAGCAGGCGAGAATGTAACCACTGAGCCACGCAGCCAGTCGCTGGAATTTGAACAATTTTACGAGCACAGCCATGCCGCGACGCGGGGTTTATTATATACAAGGCCACTCTTCATTATAAGGCGACCTGTGGCTGTAATCGCGACATGTGACACGGGAGTTCTTTTACGAAGTGTCATTGTACGACAGTGGATTTATCTCGTCCTTCAAAAATCTTGGTTAGGAATGGAACTTTAGATAAGATAGTGATTAATGTTGTTGTTTCATTTGAGGGGCATAGACATCATGGTTATTTAGCCCCGTGTACTTGGATATGTGTGAATATGTGTGGAATTTTTCTGATAACCTGTGTTATGATAATGGCTATATTAATATAAGTGTATGGATTTGAAATTCAGGTGAGGATGTGAAGGAAGCGGCCGTGGCCTTAAGTTAGAAATCACACCGACACTGGCTTGGAGTAGAAATGGAAAACTACGGAAAGTCACTTCCAGGATGACTGAGGTAGGAATCAAACCCATCTCTCCTTAGTTTTGCCTCACAAGACTCATTGTAGCCTACTTTGTTACAGCTCTCGGATCAGAATTAAATTTCTTGGCAGAGCCGGGAATTGAACCCGAACTCCCAGGGCGACAGCCAAGAATGCTAGCCGCTACACCACGAGGTGGTCCTTTGGATATGACGCACTCTACCACTGATCCACCGTTGGCAATGGTGATTATTATATTAGAACTAGCTGACCCGTGCAAAAACTCTCGCATAATGGGTTGTGTGCGCCCCATGTGTACAGACTACCCTCCCTGCTCCAGTGCTTTGCCGGCTGTATGCGATACAGTTACCGCAGGGGCTATCGTCTTGATTATTTGTTTAAAAGAACTTTATAAACAAATAAATGTATTCCCGTTGACTTTTCAAGAAATGCAAGATTTTTCCTGTACTATTGAGACGATTTGGAAGATTTTGGTATAAACCACACCTTCAAATTCCCTCTGGTTAGGAGCTTGAGTTTAATGAAACATACACTTTAGCGTATCTCTACTTAGTAGACTATAAAACTACTGTCGACCAAGGTATTATGTGTACTCGAGTTGTTTGAGATGGAGCCCATTACTTCCAAGCGAGACGCGCCATGATGCGTGTGGGCACCATTTCGGCAACGCTGTACAGCTATTCCCGGAGCGGCTAACTGGTGAACCATGACTTAATTCCCCGTACAAATACAAACCGATATAAAATAAGTGAATTAATTTACGTATTTCACAGTCCTACAGCATAACTTTTCGATGTATACGGATTACAATGCAACCAAGAACTACATTTTCCAACCACCCCGAGCCGAGAAAAAGTTACCTTACAAAAATGATAACGTTGTTTCTTGGACACACACAATTTTGAAATTTATTAACCAGTCATACAACATTCCAATATATATTGTGTTAAAATTTGGAATCGATCTCATGACGGGTTTTTGAGATAATAATTCTTAAATGTGACGCATGGTTGAA
Organism: Meconema thalassinum; assembly: GCA_946902985.2. NCBI lineage: Eukaryota > Metazoa > Arthropoda > Insecta > Orthoptera > Tettigoniidae > Meconema > Meconema thalassinum. The sequence continues at coordinate 1,195,379,805 of OX336389.2, forward strand.
ACACACTTAAAAACGTGCACTTGTTTGTGTTCCAACTGCGATAAACAATATTAAAATATAAATTAAAAATTCCAAACCTATATGACCTAACGTAAAATAGAACGACGGAAATGATGATGTTATTGGATGTTATGTAGGTCTATTGGTTACTTCACAAACAACCTTCAAACTCGAGTGCACATAATACTTTGGTCGACAGTAAGTCCCCGATTCTTGGATGTTACGGGTAAACTCGAAACCACTGGATGGATTTTGATGCGGTTTTCACCATTCCGTAAAATATATCTCGAGGATGATTTCTGAAGAAAATAAATTATTTATGACCAAAGGAAGCCGAGCAGTAACGATTTCAGTGGAAAAGTCGAAAGAAACTGGCATCCGAGCGCTTTGTAAGCTTACGCAGGGCAAACCGTTAAACATATCTAAATACTATGAGTGTAAGAATTGTTCAGCATGAAACGATCTACAAAAATGTCCGTGAGAGCATATGTCTATCTTCAATACATCGCCCACTATAAGTGTGTTTACGTTTTAATTTCTTCCAACCATGTCCATTCAACTACTGAGGCGACAGTTTACGAGCTAGTTAAAAGCGAGTCTATCATCCCTTTTACAGCCTAGTTAGCGGGCGAACCTATTGCCCCAGATACAGCTTGCAGCAAACCGTTGAGTCGTGTTGAGTTAAGACTTCTGAGAAGGGTGGTTGTGTTTGGAGTTTCCCTGGAAGTGCAACTCGGGTTTTCTTCGTTTCGTCTGTGAAACACAGTCAAGTTAAGATTGGACGGTAGGGGGATTATATTATATTAAATTATACTGATTGGCGTATAATCTCTACTTAGTATAAAACAAAGTCCCCGATTCTTGGATGTCACGGGTAATCTCGAAAACCACTGAATGGATTTTGATGCGGTTTTCTCCATTCTGTAAAGGATATCTCGAGGAAGGTCTCTGTAGAAAGTAATTTATTTATGACCAAAGGAAGTCAAGCATTAACGATTTCAGTGAAAAGGTCGATAAAAACTGGCTTCCGTGCGCTTTTTAAGCTTACGCTACGCAAACCGTTAAAGATATCTATATGCTATGAGTGTAGGAATTTTTCAGCATGAAAAGTTCCACAAAAAAGCCGGGGAGAGCATATCTCTATCTTCAATACATCGCCTACTATAAGTGTTTTTACATTTTCATTTCTTCCAACAATCTCCATTCAGTGACTGAGGCGACAGAGTACGAGCTAGCTAGGGGCGAGTCTATCACCCCAGTTACAGCCTAGCTAGCGGACGAGCTTATTGCCCCAGATACAGCCAGCAGCAAACTGTCGAGTCGTGTTGAGTTAAAAACTTTAGAGAAGAGTGGTTGTGTTTGGAGTTTCCCTGGAAGTGCAACTCGGCTTTTCTTCATTTCGCCTGTGAACTTTTCGTTCCGCAAAATTCACAGTCAAGTTAAGATTGGACGAAAGGGGGATTTGTGTTTCGTGCACCTCGCCATTGTTAAATTATGTCTGACAAGAATTTGTTGCACTTGCATCTCCATGATAATATAATTAATAGTTGCTCATTGAAATTGAAAAAACAAAGCGCTTATCACGTAATGCATTCATAACTGTTCCCGGGCGAAGCCGGGTCGGGTTGCTAGTTATATAATATAATAAGATTGCAGCCAATGACCATGGCGGCGTATTTTAATTGAACGTCCAAAGGCTCCCCGCAAGTTCAATTTCAAGTAGTTCCAACTTTGGCTACCAGAGATGCTACTGTCACTGACACCTAGCGGCGAACGTTAGAACTAGGCATACTGAAGGACTTTAAGTATCTTAAAAAATCCAACGACTTCAGCCGGGTTTGAACCGCGATCTTGGTCTTAGCAGTACAGCATGCTACCATCTGATAGGCCTAACTGTTGCTTTAAGAAGCATAACATGTAGGTTATCGGCCTCGTGTGATGAAGATATTTATGGTAATTACTGCTTCTTATTAGCATATTTCTTAGTTGAGGTTTTCACTGAATGACATACCTGACAAGGGAAGTGTCAGGTCGACAGGTCGAAACCTATCTTGAATTGAAACTTTGTGGACAAAATCGTTGTACTATAAGAGGACAACGTGCGGAAAATCAGTTGCCAGATTGAACTGCAAGGCTCCAAAATTGCACCAGACATCCGGGTACGCAGGCATGACGGCTGGAGGAGCTGGACATCCCTGTGGCACTCGGAGTAGTAGCGAGGCGGGGCGTATATAATGACTGGAGTGTGCGGTCTCTTCCCACCGGCCTTGAGTGCTTGGGCGGTCAGAACTGTCCATTCCAACATATACTATACTCGCTCCTCCCATTACCGGGTGAGTTAGCCGTGGTCGTTACGGCGTGGCTGCAGGCAGTCGCTCACATCCGGGAGGCCAAGAGGTTCGAATCCCCCCGTCGGCAACCTTGAAGATGGTCTTCTGTGGTTTCCCATCTTCCTTCAAGGCAAATGCCGGGGTTGGTGCCCTAACTATAGGCCACAGCCGCTACCTTCTAATTCCTCGTCCTTACATTCACACTTTCCTCCTCAGACAACACCCCACACGCGACGGTACTTGTAGCTCACCCCATGGGTGTCCGCATAGAAGCAGCTACTAACTCTGGAGAGCCGAACATGTCCTCGGACACTCCCGGCACTAGAAGCCATACGCTAGAAAAAAGAACCTCCCATTGATTTATATGAGAGATTCGCCACATGATTTCGGAGTTTTACAATTCAATCTGGCAGTTGGTTTTTCTGCACGTTGTCCTCCTATAGTACAACGATTGCATCCACAAAGTTTCAGGATAGGTTTCGACCTGTCTTACCTGATACTTCCCTTGTGAACCAAGGGCCAATCGGGAAACACTGCTCCCTGAATGTGGTTGAAGATAGAGTGGAGTTGAAAAGGTGAAAACCTAAAGATGCTAAAGGCTCGGCCACACAGAAAGCGGTCTGTCGCGGCGGGAAGCGATCGAGCGGTCGTCGCAGCGCACCGTGGGTCAAAATCGAAATCTAGGAGGACAAAATTATTTATTTTCATAATGAAAACATCAAAATTTATTACTTTTACAGCATTTTCATATAATTGCCGCTCACTATTCTGGGATATAAACGCATCTTAGTGTAAATCTGTCACCACTGTTCGAGCAGTCTGAATTGGAGGGTGAATGTAAGTGGCTGTGGTTTGGTCGTCTTTGTGGTTAGTGTGATGCTTTAAGATGGAACATGCAGCTGAAGGTATGATCTTTGTAACGTGTTTAAGTTATTAATGGGCGTAATTGTTACGTAAGTTCAGCTATATTTGCATTATATAATATTTAACTATTATTTTTAAAATTAGAGTTTAGTATGTCGCATCACTCTGCGTCACTTTCTACTTAATGTTAAAATGTAGATAAAGTCTTGTAGTTTACGCCTATTATAAGATTTTTTGCATCTCCTTGCAACTTACTTATATATTTTACGTTTTAGAAGATGCCGCGCAACCAGTTCTCACACGTTTACAACTGTTTGAAGTACTGGGTTCGACGATTATGTCAAAAGAGGAACTCTGTTACTTTGTTAAAAGTAAATTAGGGGCAGAAAATTGTTCTGAAGAGATAACTGAATGCTCTATCCAACTCCTAGTCATAGACAATTTCTTGCATGAGTAGACGTAGCTTAAAAAGGTCTTAACTAATGTTTATTATGAAGTAAACAAATTATATACGTTGCTTTCACTCTAAATTCATGATTAAACCGTAAAAATAATTCTGTCCCCCTAGATTTCGATTTTGACCCACTGTGCAGCGGTCTGCTATATGGGGACGTCACATAAGACGCGATACCTTTGAGTGAGCGGTCCAGTCTGGTCGCTTCCTTCTTGAGAATATGCAGTGTGTTTTCATATTAAGTATTGTTTGACATAATTATTGAGTATGAGCTCGGACGAAGAACAACTCCTTCTCCTATTTCCTTTGTAAACACAAAGACAATGTTGGATGCATGACACCAATAAGAAGAGCAATTAGGAGAATACCACCGCTTATGTATCGAACTGGATTCACATGAAGATAGGTTTTTCAAGTATTTTCGTATGTCGCGAGGAGTTTCGAAGAATAGCACGATTCCATGCTTCAGCCTTCTTTAAAACATTTGTATAATGATCGTGTGAACTGTCGAACAAATATGTGTATTTATGCACAGTTTCAATAAATACTTCAGTTTGGTCACTCATCACAATTGAAGGCGGCATGGCGGTCAGGCTGGCAATCTGTAAATTGTACAACCGGATCGCTCGTCGTCGCGACAAAGATTAGCGGGCGATGGTAGACCGCGTTCTGTGTGCCAGGGTTGATGCAACTTTGGGTAATACAGGTTCATCGAAAAATAATGCTAACATTTCAAAAAATTATAGCACCGACACCCTTTATGTTAAACGTGTAATTCCTTCACTGAACGCCAGCTGGTTAAAGTAATTTTTGTTTTGGAGGGGACGTGATCTTGCTATGCGCACACTAGATGCGCAGTAGTCAAGGTCAAGCGAAAAAGAAGGAATGAATGAAAGAAAGAGAGAGAGGGAGAGAAAGAATGAAGGAAGGAAGGAAGGTAAGAGATAATAAGTGTTGCTTGTTTTGATTGATATTTCTTCATAAGGATATATCAGACGGAATGGGGAAGGGGTTAACTCCTGGGATTCGCCCGTACATCGATCAACTCATCCACTAGACATATTTCTTTACACAAATTCTCGGGTACTTATCATCTTCGAATAATTCAATATCTGAACTGTTCGATTTATTTTAATAATCGACTATTTGTGCTAGACTACTTCGAATGATTGGAACAACCGATATTCGGACAATGGACATCCACATTGTTCGAACATTTGACTAATCGAAGAATTTAATGGAATTTCGAATTAGTGAATATTCGCAGTAGTCGATTTAATTGGATGTTCGAATGATATGGACAGCCCTAATTTGGCCGAACGAGGGCGGGCATTTCATAATTTCATTGGTTGTTACGTCATGAGTTGCCAATGAGCCTACAAATTCTGTAATGCTCTCTGGATTTGTTCCTCGCTTTTTCAAGCGTTTTCTGTTTGTCGTATTACTCGGTGTGTCTTACACATTTATTTGTTTTAATCCCAATCCTCTTTTGCCAATGAAGAAGTTTTCTGCGCTTTCATTGGTTAACAGCAGCTACTCTGCGCTGTCAGCGGCCATTTTTGAAATCCAGTTTCTGCTGAGAACGTAACGTGCAGGACTGTTAATTACAACATTGCCTCCTCGTAGGCCTATTACAGAATTATAGCGAAAAATACACTATAGATTCGACAATTCGCGGGAACGATCTGACCAAAATGTATCCACAGGAACCACTCCTGATTTCGAGAGAAGTGAATACAGCATTGATACAAAATGTTCCTAGATGTACAGTATTCTGCAAGGTTGAAGGCTCAAACAATTTTATTCTTACAATAACAAAGGTGAGAATAAGCTATTGTAGCTGCTAACATGTTTTATACGAGGGTCGAATCATAAGTCATGGAAACGATTTTTTCCTCGCGAACAGGAGACAACACGGAAAATCTACGATATTCATTTGGAAATATAGGGCATATACGTATGCATAGTGCCTGATGATAAATTCTGACGTCAGGAGATGCTCGTAGGTAAGTGACAGAATACAGGCCATTGGTAAACATTGTTTTATTATGGTATAGACATCAAATACACAAGACTAAGTACAAAGGACAGGTCTCCACCAGTGACAGACTATCGAAATAATCACGCAAGGTGCCTACTGTGCGTTTCCAGCGGTGGGGCAGGCGCTGAATACCATTCGCTGCATATGTATCGCTAACGTGTAACACCTCCCTCCGAAGTGCTGTTACGATGTCTTCTTTGTTAGCAAACCGTCGTCCACCTAGTGGCTTCTTGACTTTGGGGATTAGATCATAGTCACATGGGCTCAGATCAGGCGAATATACGATCGTTGCTCCTGCTTGTTGACTTCCATTGTGTGACGCTCTCACTCACACACTGAAATGGGGGCATGCTCAGACCCACACTGTTGTTTACATACACCATCTAGTGGCATCCTACGCAAGTACATACCACACGTTTCCAAATGCATATCGTAGATTTTCCGTGTTGTCTCCAGTTCTCGAGAAAAAAAAAATGTTACTATGACTTATGACTCGACCATCGTACAAGACCAATAATCAAATCAGAAGGTTCTACAATTCGAAAGCTTAAAATATATCTTAATTTTATATCTGGTGTTCGGGATGTAGCTCTCTACAGGTCTTGGATGAATTTCACACAGCAGAGAAGCGGTAAGATTCCCCGTTTATTAAGTTTCGTTTGTAATTCTATCGGACACAGAGTATTATTGATTGGAACATTAGAAAAGTACGCCCATCCACCATCTAGAATAAATAACATATAACTTACAAATCTTGAATAGTTGCACTAGTTTAATAACTACTGCAATTGTTATTCGGCTGACGACCTTGTAGTTTGGGCACAAAACGCTTCCTACTCGAAGGTGTAGTTTCTACAAATTTGGTAGAGATCTGATGATAAGTTTAATCGTAATTTCATTTTAATTTTGAACATTTGGGTGGACGCCATTTTGTTTTCGTTAAGATGGTGCGATATAAAATATGACGCTGAGGTTCTCTTTGCGAGGGCTACCTCTGTACCAAATTTGGTGCAATTCGGTTTCGTTGTGTTATTGATAAGGGGGGGGGGGAGAGAGAGAGAGAGAGAAAGACATAAGGACACACGGATATTTAGCCCGTGTGGATCTCATAAGTCTACTTTCATCTTTTACAAAAATCGAAAGTTGGCTAATAATTATCACATTTAACAGGACGGCATTACTTTTGAGCAATTTTATTTTTTCTTGTACTTTGCTGAGCAGTTTTTCTTTTTTATTTGAGGAGCTTGGACATCGTAGTTATTTGTCCCAGTGATCTTGGGTGGGATTATTGTCTGATAACGTGCATTATTGTAGTGCCTGTATAAGTGTGTGTATTTTCAATTCAAGTACGGAATGGGTAGGAGGCGGTAGTGGCCTTAAGTTAGGAACCATACCGACATTTGCCTGGAGTAGACGTCGGAATCGAACTCACCTCTGTCTGAGAGCGTGGCTCCGCGGTAACGTTCTTGCTTGCTGTGGCCAAGGTTGCAGGATCGAATCCTGTCGCAGTGCGCAAATGTGAGGGAGCCGTGTCGGTAGATTTACTGGCACGTTAAAGATCCCCTTTGGGGCAATCTTCCGGCATACCGGTGTCTCCCAGAGCCTTAGTAGTTAAAAGGGATGTAACACCAATAACATTCATTCATAAACTCGCCTTTTCTCAGTTTTGCCTCGCGAGGCTGAGTGAACCCCGTTCCAACCCTCAGACCAGAATGAAGTCTCTTGACAGAGCCGGGAATCGAACCCGGATCTCAGAAGCGACAGCCAAGAATGCTAGCTGCTACACCACGAGGTGGTCCACTAGTTAAGTTCTCTTAGCCAACCCTTCATGTATCCACTCGGCTCAGCATTAATATTGTTGATGATGTTTCATTAAGGGGCTTGGATATCGTGGCTCTCAGCCTCTTGCACTAGAATGTTAATAAAAATATGTTCGATAACCTGTGTTATTATGGTGCCTGCAGTAGTGTGAGTATTTGTAAGTTAAGCAAGATCTGGGAAGCCGACAGTTAACTTAGGGACTACCCTGGCATTTTTCTTGAGGGTAGAAGTGGCAAACCACGTAAAACCACTCCAAGGATGACTGAGGTAGAATCGATCTCACCTCTTTTCAGGTTTTCCGCACAAGGCAGGATGTTCCGCGTTACATCCCTTAGCATTTTTTTTTTTGAAGGGTTGGGAAATGAATCCGGACGTCAGGGGTGAGAGCCAAGAATGCTAGCCACTACACCACGATGTGGCCCCAGCAATATCTAGCAGGTTTTGGTGATGGATCGTTTTTCTCAGATAGGGCGTTTGGATGTAAGTGGGTTGATGAGGGCATCTACCTTAGCCGTGAATCACATCCTGCGGTCTTGAGATTCTTCTGGCTACAACGCCAACATCTTCCACGAAGCCACGAAATAAGCTGTTTCTTAAGAAGTGCGAGTGGTAATAATTACCAAGTATTTCGTCTGCCTGGCAATGGTTACCTAATTGTCTACGCATCGCTACCCACACATACCGTATTCCCCGGAGGAACCACACACACTTGACAATGAAGTGGATTTAGCACGTACTACAATACCACGAGTCTTGGTGTAGCATTCCACATAAATGGCCCCGGTTGGATTCCCAATAGCACTTACTTTTTGTTGAAGGAAGCCGTATAGCCATTGTATCCCCTCCTCTAACACCTTTGTCCATGCTTGTCATAACCGGCCCTCGAGAACCGGCAGGTTGGCATTGACATCCGAGTTGATCCCACACAAGTTAATTTATGGAATTATCTAGGCGTTGTTTATTCATTTTAGGGGCTTTGTGCATCTTGGCCATTAGCCCCATGTGCTTGGATGTGTATAGAAATAGTCTGATAACCTCTATTTCTGTCGAAATTTAATGTTTTTAGTCGGTCAACACGATTGTACCCAATTACCGACAGCAGTGGCTACGCTAGCTAAAGTGCAGCGTTAGGTCATGGGGCCAAGCTCTCTGCTGACTCGGTAGACGCGTGGGTTCGAGCCCCACCGTCGGCCATCCTTGAAATGGTTTTCCGTGGTTTCCCATTTTCAACACCAGGCAAATGCTGGGACGGTATCTTCTGACAGGCCACGGCCGCTTCCTTCCACATCCTTGACCAGTTTCATTCATCTTCACCCATTCCATCTCTCATCCCGACGCGCAGGTCGCCCACGGGCGTCGACTAGAAAGACCTGCACTCGGCCTCTCAGGAGGCCACACGACAAAAAAAAAACTAAGGCAACACTGAAAAATGGCATTCAACACGATAATACTCTACTTCGGTGTTGGCTATAGTAGTGTGTGCAGCTGTATTAGGATCAGGAATGGGGTAGGTGTCCCGGTACTTGATGCAAGATGCAAGGTACTATCCCGGCATTTGTCTGGACGGAGTGTGGAAAATCCCGAGAAAAAACACACTTAAGATAGCCGCTGTCAGCACCGAGTTGGAACTTCTTATCTCCGGACTTGCTGCAGCTCTCCATCACGTGAGATTTTAAGTCATCCTCGCTAGACTGAGTGTACAACGTCCCCAGCCTTCGGACCAAAAGTATTGACAAGGTCAGGAATAGAACCCTGACTTCAGAGATGGCAGCCAGCAAATGGGGTTTTCCTTCCTTGCCACATATAGCGCCTTCACCGTGGAGTTTCTTGAATGACGACACGGCTTTGCGGTGCCCTTGTACATTATACGCCCTCCGCCTGCCGTAATGACAATGATAACATCTGCGAGGTGGGGCTGTCTGGGACTCTCGCACTACCTCGACCTTGAAGCAATACAAACAATAAGACTAGACACTAGACCATCTGCTCTGCACTTTACTGCCGGAAGCATCCTCGGACTACCCACCTGCATACACACCTCGATTATGGAAATTACTGGCCAGCCAGCCTCTCCTTGGTTTTCATACTCTTACTTTAATACGTTTCTGCGATATGTAATGATCTCAGCCATATTTAGTGCATAATGTAGAGTGCAGCAATGCAATCTTGCAATTACAGTCTAGCGTGGTTGTTGTTGTTGTTGTTGGTGGTGGTGGTGGTGCATTTAGGGACTTTACTACATCGTGGTCATTTGCTTCGTTCGATGGAACCGGTTCGGTGTACGCTTGAATACATTTTATTATTATTATTATTATTATTATTATTATTATTATTATTGTTTATTTTGCACATGCAAGCCTCCGAGGCTTTGGTGGCAGCACGTCGGCCTCTCACCGCTGGGTCCGTGGTTCAAATCCCGGTCACTCCATGTGAGATTTGTGCTGGACAAAGCGGAAGCAGACAGGGTTTTCTCCGGGTACTCCGGTTTTCCCTGTCAAAAAACTTTCATTCCAGCAACACTCTCCACTATCATTTCATTTCGTCTGTCATTCATTTAATCATTGCCCCAGAGGAGTGCGACATGCTTCGGCAGCCGGCACAGTTCATATCCTCGCCGCTAGATGGGGGCTTCATTCATTCCATCCCTGACCCGGTCGCTCGACTGGAAGCCGGCTGTAGATTTTCATTTTGCGCATGCGCTTACAAATTCTTAGCATATTTGCTGGAAAGAAAACATTTACAATCCAATGTATACCGTACATCATAAGGAGCAAATTCTTTGATGTCTCGGTGACTGCATCCTGTAGTAGCATTACTCTTTGGTGTTTTGTCAATCCCACCCATGGACAATCGCCCTCAGAAGGGGCCGTTCTCATTATTAAATTTAGTGAATCATCGGGTGATTCGGAGTTGCGCTAATGAGGTCTCTCCACTGGGGTTGACTAGGAAAATCCAAGCAGGGGAAGGTTCCTGAGGTACTGTATATTTCGCTCGTGTCCTCCCATGAGTTCCGATTCCCACCAGTTCCAAATTCCTTAGCGGATTAGCTATCTGCCTATTACACTGCCAGAGCGAGTCCCATCAGTTCCGAACACTACCTGAGCGAGTTCCAGCTTTGTTTTCTACAGAAAAATTGTATTAATTTGTTTATTACTGAAATTAATAAGGTCCATTGTTTGCGCCAGCCGGGAGTGCGTGCCCTCTCTAATGAATTGGCTCCTCTAACAGAGGGGGGCGGACGCCATGGACCGGTAGCTCCCAAGCTCCCATAAGCAGCTTTTGCCTCGACAGTATCAGTATCAGCATGTGCCTTCGTCAAAATAATCAGTTTTCAGATATATTTATAAAGTTCTTAAAATAGTACTGTATCAGCATGTCTCTTCGTCTTTGAACTGTGTTTTATCTTACTTACAAGTCACCTAGTAATCAGTACGTAGCTTCGTCAAATTGACCTTTCAACTGAATTATTCTTCTCTTTATACTCTAATCAATATGTACAGCAAAAGAAACATTTCTTAAAAATACTGTTAAATCACCGGTCTCTTCAAACTGTTGAGTTGCTCTTTGGATTCTGTCATCCATTGCAACATATTTTCTTTTCGTTTTCGTGTCTTGCATATTCAACTCTGCCCGCATAATTTTTTCGTCTGAATTTTGAGACTCCTTCTTCAAACACCAAGTCTCTTACACGGGGTTGTGGTTTTCCGCATTTCAAATTCAGCTTATGGTTCCAACCTTCTACAGAGTTATTCGTTCTATGCCTCTTCGCATGGCAATTCCACATTTCAATCGGAATGTGCACGTGTTTTGCAAGCCATTGCTCGACAAAGTATTCAAAAAACTCGATTAACTTTTCATTGTCCGGGGCCGTGCTATGAAATTCCTGGCTAGTTTTATACATACCCGAAAGCCCAATTGCTTGCACTTTTCTCCAAATACTTTGGTTTAAGTGAAAAGAAAAAAAAACAGTCGTACTCTTGGACTCTTGGAAATACTTCTTCTATCGCTTTGATAGCTCCAACCTAAAACCTCAGAACTGACAGCTGGGTTTTCCAGAGAAATTCGGAACTAGTGGGACTCATTAACTTATTTACTCAGGCGTGAATACGCGTTCGGAACTCATGGGACGTTTTTCCTAAGAAATTTGTTTTCGGAACTCGTGGGAATGGAACTCGTGGGACGGAACCTATTTCGTTGCCCCCCACTTCAAACTGGCTGGGAAGGCAAATAGAATGAGACGCGTCTCACTTTCCTGGAATTCCTTAGTTACTTTCTTTATTAATAAGGCAACGCTGAAAATGGCTTCAAATATTATATATTAACTTCCTTAGGCTTTTCCCAATTAATTAGGGTCGCCGGAGCCAACCAGGCTCATTTTTGTTGTAACCGGGGATTTAAGGCCGGATGCCCTTCCTGACGCCACGTGATTTTTCAGGTGAAAATTCCACCCCACTGTCACCAGGATTCGATCCCCGGCCGTCCGGGTGAAAGGCGAGCAGCTAAGCCACAGCGCCATTATGCTCCCATTCAAATATTATATACTGTAAAGTCTATTTTTTTTCAGGTAGCCGACCACTTGTTACGAAGATATAGGCTGTTTCTTAACGTAAATGTTTGGTCTTGGGGCACAAGATGAAACACTCAGCAGGGGGTGTCATCATCCTCCTAATTATTTCCTTTATCAAACCTCGCCAGTAGTCATTGTCTCAGGGGAGGGAGCCGGTCAGTGAGTCACGCGCAGGTACTGTAGGTTATAAACAGCTAATGGACTAGGGGCGATTGTCACACATTTTAAGTTAATATTATTGGTTTTACGTCCCCTTTACTACTGTGGCTTTTAGAGACGCAGGGGTGCCGGTATTTTTCCCCAAGGGGGATCTTAAATGTGCCAGTAAATTTACTGACACGGCTCCCTCGCATTTGCGCACCGTCAAATACCAGCTGACTGCACCAGGGTTCGATCCTGCAACAACCTTGGGAACAGCAAGCGAGAACGTTACCGCTGAGAGCGATTGTCCCGGGGAAGGGGGCGAATATTATACATTCTACTCTTCCCCCTCACTCCTTCATGCTTGATTTCCCATGAACAACCTTCCTATGCGATTCGTCGATAATATGACTGTCTTCTGCATAAGCTTAACCCTGGAATAGTAACGTGGGGCACTGAGTGCACCAGAGAAATTTATTTTCTCTCTAATAGTGGATTGGCAGCCCTGATGTGAAGCAGCCTCAACTACTTTATCTCCATCGCTCATCAGTCTCCAACTGCGCAGTGACCTTGATGCACCTTGGCCGAATCGCTGTTTTATCGATGTTCTGGGGCATGCCATTCCCCACGTCAGTGTTCGTGCAACTTTTCAGCGGTATCGTGTCTTTTTGTTTGTTTATCATCAACTACAGTCATTTGCTCTGAGTGTAAGAATTTTGTGTGTTCAGGACACAAACTAGTGATCTGCAGGCAGTGTGCGGTATGAGAAGGACATGAGAGAAATACGAACGAAAAAGATCTAATCTGAAACGTTTGATGATTTTCAGTGTATATATACATTATGCTTATTATAATAGTGTAAAATATCAGTGCTTTGTATGTTTTATTTTATATATATGCATTTCTGATGTATTAAAATTAGTCGAAAACCAAAATATTGCGATTTAATTTATGGGGCATACAGTACCCCACGTTAGCACTAATATACCAAAACTTGAACGTTATTACTCTAGGGTTAAAAAAAAGCGTGGGTCTCACTTTAAATCCGAGGGAGATTCCTTTAAAACGCCAGTGCTGGAGATGATCATAGGAACTGTCCTGACTTGTGCCATATGCCATTTCTTCCTTATCACTTCTGAAAGCTCTCTGAATTTTGACAGCTTTTCAACATATTTTGTTAGCATGTTGCCACTGTTTGGGATTGCCTCATCTATGAAGGTGGTGTGCCACATGCATTTGTCAACAAGAACCAGATAAGGTATGTTGTGCTCGGTTGACTGGTCTGTAAATACAGTAGGATCCCAGTACAAGGTAAAGTTGTCATTTTCCAGTACACTTTCTGGGGTATATTATTGGCAACTCAAACTAACACTTGGGGTGCTGCGGTTGGTCTGGATAAGTAGGGTAAAAATACTCAATAACACGCGTTTGATACGGAGCACTTTTTTATTTTTCGGTTATAATCAGTAAATGTGGTCCCTATAAAATAATGACAGTCTTATTTTCAATTGTATATATGTATAAATGTGCGATACACGTGATCGAATTTGTGTGTTCCACTGGATTTTATGTGTCAATTGCGTATTATCAAGCATCGGTTGTCTGGTGGTATTTGTTTTTGTGCAATTCGAGTCATGGCGCTGTTACGTTTAAAAGCTATATTTGAGTTTGCTCACTGTACCATAGACTCTAGAAATTATTTGCTGCTTGGTAGGGCGAAGGGATGAGTTTAACTTGCATTAAAACTCGGGGTAGACAGGAATTGCTTGATTTGGATGGTAGGTATTGCACCCTTCAATAAAGCATGGTTTTCTCAAGATTCATCTACGGGGTCGTGTTCAGTCCTGACTGCGTTACACAGCAAAGTTCGCTTAAAAACAACATGCTCTAATGAATAGAAAGGTCCATGACAGAGGCTATACTAGAAAATAAAATGAATAACAAGTAGAATAAAAGAAATTTAATGACTGAAAATTATGTGCATAATAATAATAATAATAAATAAAAGAAATCCTCCCTGACTTTCACCCCCTTAGGAAAAAATATATTACTGAGCGGTAAGACTCGCTCCACCAACAAAACAATGTGAATACAGCTTCACACAAAAAGATAAATCATAACATAAAATTGAGCGGTAAGGACTCGCTCGTCACAACATATGGATGCAAGTCCATTTTTCCTGGTCAAGAAGTTATATAATGCGTGGTGTACTGCTCGTTAAATAAGAAAATGAGCACTGATACGAGTCCGTTTACAACTGAAACAGTCAAGTTGCTCACGGAGTTGCATCTTTTAAATCACACTACGGCTATGGGACCCACCCTTAATTAATACACTATAATTACTACTGACACATGCAAGATCTAATAATACAAAAGATGACGAATCTCCCTGAGATTCTAGCTGGTGCCAGAGCACACGAAATAACAAGAGCATGCCAGAAATAGGCCAAAACGCTCGCATCACAAAATTGGGAACACAGCCTCGCACACCTAATGCCACACGGGGTCATTGAACGCGTAAAATAAACACACAAGAAATAAAGCAACATCAACAAAATACAAGCCTAACGGCTGAAAACTATGTTTACATTTTTATAAAACGCCAGACAAACAGGAGTTTCGGGAGCTACCTTACACTATGGACAACACCCATTTAATCAATCAAATACTCATTATAACCGATCAGGTTTTGTGAATTTAAAATAACGTCTTAAATTGAAGTACAGGAGCCAGGCCTGTTACTAATGACAAGTCGCGTTATCTGATTTGAGCGCGCCCCTCTTGTATGAATCATCGCTGCGTCAACTATCTCTCTCAGTCCCTCAAGCTAGGTGCAAGTTCCACCTGGAACGCAAACATATCTCACTTATCCGCTTGGATGGCAAGAAAACACAAAATAAACCACGAGTCCAGCCTCGCGAGGTTATGAACTGGGCTGATGTTGAGCAAGTCAGAATAATCACAATGATATATTCTCGCTAACACATCATAAAATCACACTACGCACCAAAGGCTTGGACTGACTCTCTCATACACAAACCACTGGGTCGGCTCAAAACAGATCAACAATTATTGCGTCCATAGACACAAAAAATACACAACAAAAACTCGGGTGCAAAGTGTCATCCCGTTCAGATCTGCTGAAAAAGCAACTATCAAAATAATCCTGATCCGTCATAAAATTCTGCTCAAAATAATCTTTACCCTCCAAATACTATTTATAATCTCAAAATTAATTCAGTTCCATTTTTTTTATAAGGCAGACTTCCGAATTACAATGCTTGACCGCGATTTACGCAAGGGAATGCGAGCACGAGCTGCGCGTCGCCCCGTATAGTTGAACCAAACACAAATCACAATATTTACAAATTACACAACGCTCGGCTTGTCCCATATTTAATGTGTCAGTAAACAAGAACTAAGAATCTACATTACCAAACAAGCAAACAAATATCTACAAAAATATGTCCCATAATACCATAGCTGATTTAATAAATAAATAAATTCATTTGTACTCAATCCTTTTAAAACAGCGTCAAGGAAACATCTGCAGCCATCATTCCTTTAAGCTGCTTAGCTGGTCATCGACATCTTCTGGCAAATGTCCTGCTGGTTCCAAGATCCGGTCTCGTTCCTAGACGTCATCTCTTGCTGAATTAAATAAAGTTTTGTCAGATACACTCACGATATATTTCCTATTAAATTCACCGATCAAGTACTAAATTCCTTGACAGTTTATTGGTGAATTTTATTCGATGAACTGGTCCTATCTGGTAGTACTGGGACTACAAATAAATCACTGAAGTTACTCTATAACTTGACGAAATGTTCCATGTTCAAATACATGAAACATTATGCAGAGTATGCCTCGTGTCCTCGGACACCTTACGTCCTCAAATGCTCAAATAAAATTCAACGTTACGTCCTCAGACGCACAAATGAAAGTGTGTTCTCTCGAAGCTTTCTGAATCATTATAAATGAAACTGACTAGGGTAGGTGTGGAAGGGGATTTATGGAAAAATATTCCATAATAATTATCAGACTAGCATGCGATCGGTATCATTGAGTTCGTAGCTGTGTGGAGGTTTGATTACGCTGTAGCTGGCTCGAATCGATCGTGGAATTAATCCGTAGATAACTCCCGCGTTAATTTACCAGGGTGCGTTACCAAGCCGAGTTGCCGCTAAAACAGGGCGTTTTGATATTATTGGTTCAGACTCTTGTAGATCATTGCGCGCTTTTACTTGTATTTCAGCCACAGGGAGTGGTTAACATGAAGATTGTCCAATTACTTCGTAGCAATCGATTTTCTTCTTGGCGCCAACACTCATAGCAACAGGCTATAATGTGCGTACCCAAGCCGTCTCCGCGCTAAAAGTTGCACCTGTTCTATGTGTCATGAATATTATGCTACTTCCTAAAATACCACAGGAGCTTAAACCATTGTGTCCTCTCGGCCACTGATTTCTCAATATTTCCCAACACCGTCTGGCTCTCATATCTGCTGTCTGTAGAAATGTATCAAAAGATGATGAATAATTTATTAGAATTCTTTATACAGCCTGTGGATAAAGGGTTCAGTATTAACCCTGCGAAGTCAAATTAGGCCTATATGACTCGTAGTGGAATGGCTCTGATATCGCAGAGCGAGGTGATGGTGGTTGGTAGAGTTATTGGAAATGAACTAGGGAGCGGGGACGGATACCTGACTGATGAAGCTTGGCTGTCCTCGGCTGGTGTAGGCTTGGCTGTCTTGGTACGGCTTGGCTCGGCGAGACTGTGCTTGGCTGTCTAGGTGCGGCTTGGCTCTGCATAAGTGAACAACCCATCCTGTCGTCAGTGAGTGTAGTGGTGAGTGGTCCAACCCACTCTTGTTGCCCGTATTTATTTGGTATCGTCACCTTTCGGCTATTGCTGTTTGCATCTTTTGGAAAGTGATGAAAACGTATATCTGCAGCCCTCTTATACATCGACTTACAGCCGTAAACTGAGCAATATACATTGCTTTTACTCATTTTGCACTCTTATCAACGAGTAAAACTTATAACTTATGTATAAACACGAATAATTTACCACGATCTGCTTACCAATACAAGAAACCATATACAAACAGTCACCACGTGATAAATGTACCCTACTTGGTAAGTTTCTCATTTTCACCGCTAGATGTCATATCAGATAGCTGGAGTTGCCAATACTGCGGCACTACCTCTTGGCCCAGCAGTTGAAGGTGTATAGCCAGTTCTTGATGTACTGCTACTTGATATTCCATAATAATTATTTGTTAGGATTTGGGTAGGAAACAGCCGCGACCTTGATATAGGTACCATTCCGGAATTCGCCTTGAGTAGGTGTGGGAAACCGCGTAAAACCACTTCTAGGATGGCTGAGGCTTGTCTTGTAGCTTAAGTCAATTAAATGTGTTACCTTGTCAAATATTTTGCCGAAATTTCCGTACTCTTCATTCCTTATTTCATGGTGTTGGGATATTTTTTCCGCCAGTGTACATTGAAATTCCTGTTCGCGATCGCATAACACGTACAATCAACAAACGAGTGTTCCGACATCACAGAGTAAGTCAGAACAACTAATTCTGAATAAGTTTGTGTTCAGACTGCAATTAAAATAAACAGCAATATCTGCTTCAAACACTTCGCGACAAACAAGTCATATCAATTCAATCGCAATAAGTTATAAGCAACTCGAAGAAAATCAATAATCAGCACGAAGAGTAACAATAATCAGCTTCAGAAATACTCAATAAATTAGCTTTAATAAAACAGAAAACGTTTTATCTATTCCACCTCTTAAATACTACTGGGCGGTCACATGACCATTTCCCGCCTTTTGGGCCTGCAGCCAACCACCATGAAAGCGTCACATGCTACAGGCCGGACGTTTGTTTTAGACGATTGCCCTTGACCTTGAAGCCTGTGGATGAGCCTACACACACTCACTCTCTCACCCTATCGCTTCACACTTGTCACCACCGATCTGATGTAATGGAATTCCAGACTTGAACAGACAGTACAGTCCACGTCGAAGTATTGTATGACGGCGGAAGTACACGTTACGTAGTTATGAACAGAACGTCATTATATTTGCCAATTACTGTACTTCAGGAGTAGTGTGAAACAGATTTGTCAATCATCGGACCGCTTGGGGCAGCTGATAACAACACAGACACTGTAGTAACTCGCCTCCAGGCTTCCATTAAGATGTTTCACTCGTCTAAAACAAACGTCCGGCCAATAATTGGGCGGATCATTACAGTGGTGCCACATAGTGCCAAGGCGGTCTACCCTGCCCTTGACAGAGGTCAAAGCCCAAAATGGCACGTATTTCCCATTTTTTTAAAGTTGTGTACGTCCGTCTGGTGATTCGACCTGTTGTGCTGCCATTCATGAACAGCACTCCCGGGGTTGTTTTCCAACAGGATAGCGCACGCCC
Organism: Meconema thalassinum; assembly: GCA_946902985.2. Classification (NCBI taxonomy): domain Eukaryota; kingdom Metazoa; phylum Arthropoda; class Insecta; order Orthoptera; family Tettigoniidae; genus Meconema; species Meconema thalassinum. The sequence goes on from OX336389.2 coordinate 1,195,398,476, forward strand.
CCATGCCGCTGTTGTAACCCAACGTGCTCTACTGAGTGTCGACATGTTGCCTTGGCCATTCAACAGAATTGAGCAACTCACAGAGTCTCTGTGCTCAACCTTATTTCCAGCCATGAATAAAATATATAACATTACAATAAAATGACCTACTCCTGACGCGAATCCTTGCAAACAATTAATTAAATGAAAGGATGATGTGATATAAAACAGTGACATAAGATGATAATGTGATACAACACATTAAAATCCACCTTTGGAAGATATTTACAAAGTCAGGTCGGGGAATTGCAGGTTTGGACGCACTTGTGACTCGGTCCAGTTCCATGGTTCATTCGCTACAAATGTTACAAAATTCTCTACTCTTTCTTAGTTTTTTTAAGGTATCATAAATTGTTAGCCGCGGAATACCATACTCATAGCAGCCGGTGTTTCACCATGAGCGTGTCGTTAAATAATTTCCCATTTTCCAGCTAGCGTTGCTATGTTATGTTTACGTTTTATTGGTGGTTGATCGTCATAGCCTGTCGGATTACCGAACCAGTCAGACTACCGCGAGTCTACTGTATACCTATAAACATGATAGTTTGTGTGTTTTTTCTGAATATCTACGACATTTTGCATTTTAATGCGTTTCAGACTGTTTAATGACGTCTGTGTACAATATTTTGTCTGTCTGTCTGAACGTTTATAACTCGAGAACGGGTGGGTAGATAAACAACACCTAATATACTGCCATGCAAAAACCTCATACTATAGTATTTCGTGAAAAATCCTAGCTATAGTATCTAAATCTAATCCTATCTAAACTGTTTTCTCCGGTAATTGATATCTCAGTTTACTTTCGGCATCCAGTGTTCCTAAGCGACAACAAGTTATGGTCCCTGCAGGTGTTGACTCATTGAGACTTACATGGGAGCTAAACCAGTCTCTGATGGGAGTCATGTTACTGCAGTAGCTCAGGTTTCATGGTCGGTACTCTTCCTTTCATCTGGCGTGCATGTGCAGAAGCTATCAGTGCGGTGTGAACTGATTGGCTCTTGCACGGCACACGACAAACATTTCTGCGGGGTGTATATTACATGGTGAGTATTAATTATATTTTGTAAATTCGTTTAAGGACATATTGGTCATCAGCCCGTGTACTTGGGTGTGCTCAATTTGTCTGATTACCTGTGTTTTTGCAGTGACTGTAGCAGTGTGTGAAACCGTAATTATAAGGATTTGGGAACGAGATAGGTGCTCCGGGAGTTTAAATAAGATGAATTATCCACAGCCTGCTTCCAGTCTCCGACCAGGTCAGAAATGGAATGAATGAAGCCCCCATCTAGCGGCGAGGATATGAACTGTGCCGGCTGCCGAGGCCTGACGCACTCCTCTGGGGCAATGATTAAATGAATGACAGATGAAATGAAATGATAGTGGAGAGTGTTGCTGGAATTAAATTTTGACAGGGAAAACCAGAGTACCCGGAGAAAACCCTGTCTGCCTCCGTTTTGTCCAGCACAGATCTCACATGGAGTGACCGGGATTTGAACCAGGGACCCAGCGGTGAGAGGCCGGCGTGTTGCCGCCTAAGCCACGGAGGGTTTACTTTAAATAAGATATTATCCCAAATTTTTCTGGAGAGAGTGAGGAAAACCACTGGGGAAACTCCACACAGAGTGTAGCTGCTGTCAGCACCGGGATTCAAAGCTCCGATCTCTGGACTTAATGCAGCTCTCTCTCGCGGTCGTGGGGAGCTATTTAACGCACAGAGCTAGGCCGTGGGAAGATAAATAGTCAGGGCAACATCAAAACCTATGATAAAATGAGATCTTGCTATCGCTACGTCAACTAGGACCCTTGCAGAATGAGACAGGGATGTGTTAATATAGTGAGAGCCTTCCGTACAGCCTGCGCTGTGTGACGGGCGAAGCGTTGAGTCAGCGCCAGTTGACTAGCATCTACCGTTACACATTAGTGGGTCGAGATGCCCCGCATGTGGTCATAGCTTGATTATATTCCCAGCTGGCAACATACCTTAATTGAGAGAGTTAAGACTTGTGAAGTACTGTATCCCGTGAACATGGTTAGGTATACAACAAAACATCGAATTTTCCCAGTGGAAAAGTATCTTCTCAAAAAGAAGCCTTACAATAAATGTGTTCGTACGTTTCAGCACCGTGCAATTTTCAATTGTGAGAAACCTCAAACAAAAGGTATACAGAAACAATCCGCATTCTCTGAAGGCTCTCGAAATCGAAATAACTGCACTGATACGAAATATCAGTGAGGATGAATTACAGCGAATGTACCAAAGTTTCCTACGTTGGTGCAATGTGTGTTTAGAAAATGAAGGAAATTTCCAGCAACTACTTTGAAATTCATGTAGGTAATGATGATTATTAAATACGTTAAAAAGTGTAAATGTGTTAAACCAAAAGGTGCGTTCAAAAAGTAACGGGCCAGAGGCTGGAATGCGCAAACCGGTGACGACATCGGCTAATCGTGGCGTGTGTAACGAGGTGTGGTTCCGACCAGAGCGTGGAAGGTCACAGCCCATCGCTAGAGGGCACGCGTGCACGTCACGTGACGATTCAAAGCGAGCAGCAGCATGTATCAATCGTCCAACGTTGCCAGTCGCATTGCAAACAGTGACATGAAGGCGTCAACCGAAGAGCAAAGAGGTGTTGTTCGGTTTCTGACAGCGGAAGGAGTAGGGGGAACGGACATTCATCACCGAATGTCACAAGTTTACGGCGAACACGGCATGTCCCTTGCAAGGGTCAAGGCGTGACACAAGCGCTTCAGGGAAGGACGGGTGTCGTTAGCCGATGATGCCGGGTCTGGGGCACCCCCCCTGCATTACCGATGACAACGTCCAGCTGGTTGATGCACTCATTACCCAGGATCGCCGAGTGTCAGTGAACGCCATAGCCGCCGTGGTCACTCCACGACCTCATACGGCCAACACAGTCGCGGCACTCCTGCAGAAATTCAAATGGGAGGTTCTCGGTCACCCTCCATACAGTCCAGACCTCTCGCCCTGTGATTACGCCTCTGCGGGGCCAACGATTCACCTCAGACGCTGACGTCCAGCTGTACGTGTGGAACTGGTTCACATGGAAGCCCAGGGAATTTTATGAGACAGCCATTCACCGCCTCGTGTCACAGTGGGACAAGTGCCTCAGCAGCTAGGGACAATACTTCTAACATACAGGTACTGGTTTCTGTAATTATGCCTCCAGCTCGTTACTTTTGAACGCACCTTATAGTTGGCGCTACACTGCTGCTAGCGGCAGTGCCTTGCTCGACAGGTGGCTAGCCACAGTGCCCCTGTCGTCACACGGCGCCTGCGAGATTCTGGTCTGTAGAGAAGGCTCTCACTTTATGAGTACGGCTTTCCTAATTCAAAGGCAAATGGACATGTTGAAAACTTCTGAATATCCTACAATCCCATTAACCTTCAATACTGTCGGCTCCGTGGCTATGGTTAGCGTGCTAGGCTTTGGCCCGAAGTGACCCGGGTTCAATTCCCGGCCGAGTCCTTAGGGATTTTAATCTCCTAGGGTTAATTCCTGTGGCTCGGGGACTGGGTGTACGTGACGTCTTCATCCTCACTTCATCCTCATTACGACGCGCAGGCCACCCACGGGCGTCAACTTGAAAGACCTGCACTCGGCCTCTCCAGAGGCAACACGATCATCATCATCATAATCACCTTCAATACAGTATCAAGATACATATATATTAAACCAATATCCACTTTACAATACAAGAATGTTTTTATACGATGTCCTTACACTCTTTGATACATGTTTCGGCTCTGTGAGCCTTCTTCAGTCAAACACATTAATGATTCTCATAAGACAGCCTATGCGTTGATCTTGTTAAGAAACTATAAAAATTCTTTATGTTCGACCCTGACTATTATGTGTCAGAAAACTGTATCATAATGAGGCGTATTATAACACTATTTTTAGCCTACTTTTCACATTTTCAAAAATGAGGAAAAAGTAGACTTATGAGATCGGGCAAATGGGTGTCTGTCTGTCTGTCTGTCCTTCTGTCTGTCTGTCTGGCTGGCTGTGTGTGTGTGTCCCCTATCAACTCCTAAACGGCTGGAGCAATCGAAACAAAATTTGGTAGGAGTAAAGATCTATACCTGAATTTCTCACGGCCATATTTGAAAATAATGTCAATGCTACCAACTGCTGAAAAATCGCAATTGAAATTTGAGCTCCATGTTGAATATCTTGGAAGGTATAAATGGAAGTTGTTTCAAAATTGGCACACGTAAAGATAATAATATTGCAGTTTAATTTCCAGGATGCCATACATGGCAGTGATGCCAAAGTGATTATAAACCTGCTGATAGGTCCAATTTTTAAATGCATATAACTTCTACACTATCGATTGGAATTCAACAAAATTTCGTATATGCTATGTGTATATAAACAGATATGACTGAGCGTATTCTTAAGAGCCTCCATGGCTGCCAACTGTTAATAAATGCTCTCAATTTTTTAAATCCAAATACCCATATATCAGAAAGCATGCAAGCCGACAGCTTTAAACTATGCACACGTATAGTACCTGACATTCTATATTAATTTGGAGTAACTTATATACGTCAGTGCTACCAACACGATTCTAAGCCTGCTGAGAGGTCCAACTTTAAATACATCTAACTTCTATACTATCATTTGGATTTCAACCAAATTTCGTGTGTGCTATGTGTACCATAACAGATATGACTATGCCGATTCTTAAGAGTAACCAGGGCTGCCAACTGTTAAAAATGCTGACTCCATGTTTGTTACCCTAATATCAATATATCAGAAAGTATGCAAGCCAATAGCTCTAAACTTTGCACACGTATAGTACCTGGCATTCTAGATTAATTTGGAGTAACTAATATAGGCCTACGCCAGTGCTGCCAACATGATTCTAAGCCTGCTGATAGGTCCAATTTTAAAATGCATGTAACTTCTATACTAACTAATGGATTTCATTCAAAATTGACACAACAATAGATCACATTATTTCAGATTATTTCTGACCAATACATGTACGTCATTGTTGCCAACATGATTTTACGCGCGCTGTTAGATCCAATGTTTAACTGCATGTAACGTCCATGCTATCCATTGGACTTCAACCAATTTTTGTATTCTGTACCTTAAGAGATGGAACTAAGAATATATTCAGTCCCCAGGGCTGCCAACTGTAGTTCTCCATTAGGCTACATTATGCCAGGTATACAGTATTTCGAACTAATTAGAAATGTCGATATTACCAACTTAATTTCGTCATTATTCTAGATAGATCCATATAGATTAATCATTGGCATGAATCTTAAATTTTACGAAAAGTAGGCTCTTTAGTTCGTCACGGAACTTCTTGTTCATTATGAAACAGTTTCTCCCACCAATCAGAGCTCAAGAAACAGTTGTGTGACCAATTAGATAAGGATACCTTCGCTCATGCGCTCAAAATCCAACATGTCGATATAAATTACCGGAAGTGCACCGTCCATATGTTCGCGTAAATAAACTGGTGAATATGAGACAAGAAATAGCACTGTACCTTAATATCCCCAAACCCAATTTCCACACAGCGCGTTGTTTTCAAACGATTTCGGTGACAGTTTTACTGAATACTGGTGCACCATCTGAACATATGGCATTGAAGCACACAGAGCGCATGCGTCGGTCGGCCAGAGAGCTTGGAAAACAGAGATATACTACCCAGCGCAGCACCCGATCACAAAATTCTAGTGACTGAACAGATATTTATGAATATTTATGTTAAAACATATAATAAAGTTATAATTATCGTCGAACATAAACAGTCGTATGGAACTCGCCTACAATGGTAATTAAGACACTCGTATGGAAATTATAAAACTCGCATACGCTCGTTTTATAAACATACTCGTGACTTAATTATAGCCATTATAGACTCGTTGCATAATGTACTATTTTACAATCGTCAAAATTATTTAAAAATGGACATACAATGCTTAAAGAATTCGACTATGTGCAGAAGTTCAGGTCATAGGCCCTTCGTCGTTGAAATGACCTGAACTTCTGCACATAGTCGAATCCTTTAAGCATTTTATGTCCATTTTTAAATAACTTTGACGATTGTAAAAAGTTTTTTTTTAAGTTTCTTAACAAGATCAACACATAGACTGTCTTATGAGAATCATTGATGTGTTGGACTGAAGAAGGCTCACAGAGCCGAAACATGTATCAAATAGTGTAAGGACATCGTATAAGAACATTTTTGTAATGTAAAGTGGATATTGGTGTAATATATCATAATCAATACGGAAAAATCCACAATAATGACTAAAGTCATAGATATTCATCAAGATAAATGTCATTTCAACGAGGAGTTTTATGACATCCCGGCCTCGTAGAAACAGGAAATATAAATAGTTGGTATTATAATTAATACTATTATTTTTCACTAAATATTAGGGCAAGCCATCGTAACTTGACAAACCATACAAACAAAATGAAAATAATAAATTTAATTCTAGCAGCTATGAGAAATGTAGTTGTTGTGGTTTCAATTAGGCGCTTTGACATCAACCTATAGTAGGTGTGTGTATGTATAGAATTTGTCTCATAACCTGTATTATTGTAATGCCTATATTAGTGTGTGTAGTTTTAATTGAGACAAGGATTGGGATGGAGGCGGCCGTGGTCTTAAGTTAGGAACCATCCTGCTATTTGACTCGAGTAGAAGTGGGAAACCACGGGCAGCAACTTCCATGATCGCTGAGTTGGGGAATCAAACTCACCTCTTCTCAGTTTTGCCTCACGAGGCTGAGTGAACCCCATTCCAGCCTTCAGAACAAAATTAGATTTTTTGGAAGAGCTGGGAATCGTAACCGGACGTCCGCGGCGACAGCCAAGAATGCTAGCCGCTACGCCACGAAGTGGGTTCATCGAGGGCATAGGGAAACAGAACGACGAGAAGGAAGACATGACAAGTACCGCGACGACACGCCGAGGCGGAGCCGTGCGCGTTAAATCGTTCACCACGACTGCGATGGGGAGTTGTAGTAATTCCGGACAATGGAGGTTCGAATCTCGGCTCTGACAGCAGCTATCCTGAGTGTGGTTTTACCCCAGGATTTCCCTCTCTCCCTCCATGCGAATAGTACTATATTTATACCGGCTGCGTGGTGCAGTGACAACGTTCTCACCTGCTATTCCCAAGGTTGCAAGATCGAATCCTGGCGCTATCCGTTGGCATTTGAGGGTGCGCAAATGCGAGGGAGCCATGCCAGTAGATTCACTGGCACGTTAAAGATCCCCTTCGGTGCAATATTCCGTCACTCCTGTGTCTCTAAAGGCCGCACTATACCTCATCCACGGAATCTGTGAAGCTGGTTTGCGCATGACGTCACACGGAGGAAGTGTAAGTGAATGCGATGGGTGGAGCTTGGCAGCCCAGCCATTGCGAGAGTTGGTTGAAGCCAAGGTCGCGATACCCTCCTGCGCTAATTATTCTGTGGATGGTGTCTCATTGGACCAGTCAGTCGAGACACTCCTGTGCGCAGACTACATGTTTTCACACTGGCACTGCGCAGATTGCTTGAACGGAGTATAGTTAAAATAGACGTAAAACCAATACAGTACAGCAGAGTCTCGATAGTTAGAATGTGAACGGGACTGCAACCACCTCCAACTAATGAAAACTCGAATTGTCGAAATTTATGTTGGTAAAAGAAACAGTCTAAGGTGAAGTTTAAAGGAAACTGGAGCCCCCTTCTAGCCGCAATTGTTTTTCAAACTCCAAATTCTTTACAGTTTTTCGGTTAAGAGATTCTACATAGCATTTCTTTGAAGAAAACTGTTCCAATTTAAGTCGGTTTCTTCGCCCGTCACCACCAGCAAATTTGCCAACATCGTATTCGAGAGCAAGTTTTTTAAATAGATTCTCCTTTGTCAAGTTGTTTCAACGCTTCTAGTTTAACCTTTAAATGCACAAATTCCCTTTTCTTTGATTGTTTACTCATTTTTTAAATATGTACTAACAAAAACAGCCAACAAAGGAAACAAAACACCAAACTATATGCACCGTGCGCATCACTCTAGCGGAGCCCAGTGACACTAAACTATATGCACCGTGCGCATCACTCTAGCGGAGCCCAGTGACACTAAACTATATGCACCGTGCGCATCACTCTAGCGGAGCCCAGTGACACTAAACTATATGCACCGTGCGCATCACTCTAGCGGAGCCCAGTGACACTAAACTATATGCACCGTGCGCATCACTCTAGCGGAGCCCAGTGACACTAAACTATATGCACCGTGCGCATCACTCTAGCGGAGCCCAGTGACACTAAACTATATGCACCGTGCGCATCACTCTAGCGGAGCCCAGTGACACTAAACTATATGCACCGTGCGCATCACTCTAGCGGAGCCTAGTGACACTAAACTATATGCACCGTGCGCATCACTCTAGCGGAGCCCAGTGACACTAAACTATATGCACCGTGCGCATCACTCTAGCGGAGCCCAGTGACACTAAAGCTGTGAGACGAGGCGAGAGTACCACATAGGCCTATAGCATTGCATAAATGCAGGAGAGGATAATCTGTTATTCGGGACTAAATACAAATGTGAGATTTAACAAGCGTGTCATTTCAAGTTTTTAACTTGTTGTTGAAAATAATGTCACAAAAAACGTACGGGTGAAGTATGTCATAAAATTTGCCTGTTGATATTTAGAAGGAAGACAAGACTGTCTCATTCTCCTATGAAAGCTTTGTACGGAGTTCACCACTACAATGCTTCTAGCTTTCGCAATGTCGCATTTCGTGTTCTGGCCCAGTAATGAAAGTGTAGATGAGACTACGCTGTGGGCGGCTTCGGTGGCGTAGTCGGTAGCATCCTGAGCTTCTATGCCCAAGATAGCGGGTTCAAACCCGGCCGAAGCCGTCGGATTTTTTAAGAGCGTTAAAAATCCCTCAGTATGCCTTCCTTCGGAGGGGAAGTAAAGCCGGCGGTCCCATGTCATAGATTTATGGCATGTTAAAGAAACTTCCACTAATTACACCTGTGTGATGCTAAATTGGATAGGTTAAGAATTTAGACAGCGCTCTTAGGTTTCTACGTTCGTTGCCAAGAGCCGACTGCGGTGGCGTCTAGTAGCTAAGTTCTGAACTTGGCCTAGTAGTCGTTGACGGTGGCGCTTGGCGGCAAAAGTAGGAACTATTTGAAAAATTCTAAGTTGCAGTCTGTACTTAAAATTAAAAAACAGATAACACACACTAATACAGTCATTACAATTAACACCGATTATCAAACAGATTCTACACACACCCAAAGTACACGGGGCTACATGAACGCGTTGTCACAGCCCCTAAACTTAAAATCCAACCAACCAGACTATGCAGTGTTCAAAAATAAATTCCTGAAATGCAGGGTGATTATTGATTTTACGGAAATTAAAGTTAAACAACCTCCTACGGTAGATCGTTGAGTGTTCCTCTAATCCAATTACAAGGGAACTTACACTGTGAAATGTTTAGTTAATATCACACCCAGTGTTTTTTTTATTTTTTATTTAGTCAATTTACCCTCTAGGTTGGTGGATCCCACGGACTCAGCGAGGGAACTCACCACTACCGCCTCCATGGGCAGTGTCCTGGAGCTTGGAACATCTGGTCGGAATGGATACAACTGGGGAGGTGTGATCAGCACTTCGCCCAGGCGGCCTCACCTGCAAAGCGAACAGGGGCCTCATGAGGGATGGGAACGGATGGAAGATTGGGATGGATAGGCTAGGAAGAGGGAAGGAGGCGGCCGTGGCCTTACAGTAGGTACCATCCCGGCATTTGCCCGAAGATGAAGTGGGAAACCACGGAAAACCACTTCGAGGATGGCTGAGGGGGAATCGAACCCCCTCTACTCATTTGGGCCACCCGAGGCTGAGTAGACCCCGTTCCAGTCCTCGTACCACTTTTCAAATTTCGTGGCAGAGCCGGGAATCGAACCCAGGACCTCCGGGGCGGCAGCTAACCATGCTGACCGCTACGCTACGACACCCAGTGGTACGGTTAGTTTTACGTCCAAATGCTACGCCAGGAGATGGAGTGACGCATTTATCACAAGCGACAGTATATTGTTGACATTGTTAGAACCTGGTGATGAGATCATTGCTGACAAAGGCTTTCCTGGAATAGCAACAAGCCTTTCCAACCGAGGAGTGATTGGCGTAGCCCCTCCCTTTCTTCATGATGGCAAGCTGATAGCTGACGAGGTCAGGAAGACACGCAGTGTTGCAAGTGTTAGCATTCATTTCGAAAGATGAATTCAATTAATTAAAATATACAATATTCTACCAGGGGCGTATATAAGGGGGGGGGGGGGCTGAGGGGGCTCCAGCCCCCCCCCCTTGACAAAAAACAATAAAAATTAAGAAAGTGTGGCTTTCGTAAGAGCATAAAATAATTGTAAATTTGGTTGTACCCTAATCTTAACTTATTGGCTAAGTTAAAAACAATATTAAGATTGAAATTATACTAGGCCTAACGCGTGGTGTAGTTGATAGCATTCTAGGCTGCCGCCCCGGAGGCTCGAATTCGATTCCCGGGTCTGTCAAGAAATTTTAATTCTAGTCTGAGGGCTGGAAAGTGGTACATTCAGCCTTGTGAGGCAAAACTGTGAATTCCATTGCCATTCATACTCGATAGATCATAATAGAAAATTCATTAAGTATAAAATTGTATTTGTGTGTCGTTTTATTTTACAACTTTTTTTTTGTATTGCCAGTAATAATTGTAGACTATATACACTTTGAATCTTATCTAAAATAATTATAAAAGTTATATGCTCTAAGATATTGGTTGATATTTCTAGGTATTTTGCGGTGACAATCTCCTGACAATACTCACAATTTTCCAGGATAGTCAGCCCCCCCCCCCCGAAAAAATTGTATATACGCCTGTGTATTCTACAGACGCTTCCGATTGAACTTCTGCCTCATATTGACGACATTGTTTATGTGTTGCGTTCTGGCAAATTTGCAGTCCCCTGTTATCCAAGAATAATAATAAAAAAATGAAGTCAAATATAATACTTTGGCAATAACTAAATATTTTGATTGGCAATACCACAAACAAACATACAAACGCATTTAGCGGCGATAATTCTTCGATATCGCTCCAGAGGTCCGGGTTCGATTCCTGGCTCTGCCAAGAAGTTTAATTCTGGTCTGATGGCTAGAACGGGGTACACTCAGCCTCGTGAGGCAAACGTGAAAATAGGTGGATTCGATTGCCACCTCAGCCATCCTGGAAGTGGTTTTCCATAGTTTCCCACTTCTACCCCAGGCAAATGCCGGGATGATACCTAACTTAAAGCCACCGCTGCCTCCTTCCCAATCCTCGCCCGAGGTACAAATTCACACTACTGTAGGCACCACAATAACGTACGTTATCAGACAAATTCTATATATACACCCAAGTACACGGAACTGAATGACCACGATGTCCAAGCCCCTCAAATGAAACAACAAAAAACTCGATAGGATACCGGTACATTAAATATTCGTCAGATGTGAGGGGCTCTAATTTTAATAGAATGTTCATAATCTAGCCTGTAACAAGTTTGGGTAGATAATACATGAAATAAAACTGTTCAATTCCATGAATTTAATTACGAGTAAATCTGGAGACCTTCTCTAAGATTACACACAATTGAAGATCCTTAGTGATATAAACAGGTCACATAAACTGAGTCCTGGTAAGTGCATTAGTAGTTATCTGGCACTGAGTTAAGTACATACCGGTATGAGTTTTTTAAATCTATGAATTATTTGTTTCGTCTAACTTAAATTTTACTTATCTTGTGTCTTCCACTATTCCGCTATCCATGCAATACTTCTGACATTTCACTTCCAACAGTCTCTGTGTCCTACCACCTGTCACAACAATTCTATCTGGGCTTCCACAAAGCCATGGTTGCAATTTATGGACAATTAAACCACCAGAAACTACTTTCACATTAATCATTACCTGATAGAACTAAATAGCCTGTGGTTCCATTTCTTTCCCATATGTAACATCGTGTAGTGAACGCCCCTGAGGTTAGAGTAAGCTAAATGTTCAAAGGTTTTCACTCCTGGTTTGATGCGATGAGCCATGCTACTCGGCAATATTCTACATTTTCTTTCTTGGTACCGGTACAATTCTGGGGACTCGCCCTGTTCCAGAGTTGTCACGGAATTGTGAAGCGCTTTGCCACTCTTAATATTGTTTCCAAATTTCCACTGTTCTCTCTCATTCAAAGGTCTGAAAAGTAGGCTATTTCTCCACGTACTATATGTCACAATGATTCTCGGGCTATCCCAAAGTAACTTTATCACACTCCTCTTTCGAAATGAAATTCTCAGCAGAATTTACACGAAAAATTACAGTACTCTTACAAGTTGATTTGCCTTCTGCCTGAAATATTCTGCGTAAAGGACAATGTATTTTTGTTACAGAGGTTTGTGAATTGTTTCAAGGTTATAATTCCTTAATGCGCTTCCCTCTTGGAATATTTTTCTTTCGCAGCAGTTACTGAACTAGGGTTACCCCAGGCTTGGGGCACATTAGTTTTAGAAACATCATAATAGTAATAAATCACCACAGCAATATGCTCATAAGTATTTCCACGACCACCTGGACAAGGGCAAAAAACGACAACATTTCGCTCAGTGTCATTCGGTGAAATATAATAGTGAATATAATGTATAGGGTCGCCTCCGTAGCGTAGTGGTCAGCATGATTAGCTGCCGCCCCGGAGGTCCTGGGTTCGATTCCCGGCTCTGCCACGAAATTTGAAAAGTGGTATGAGGACTGGAACGGGGTCTACTCAGCCTCGGGTGGCCCAAATGAGTAGAGGGGGTTCGATTCCCACCTCAGCCATCCTCGAAGTGGTTTTCCGTTGTTTCCCACTTCGTCTTCGGGCAAATGCCGGGATGGTTCCTACAGTAAGGCCACGGCCGCCTCCTTCCCACTTCCTTGCCTCACCGTCCCACTCTTCCCATCCCTTCATCAGGCCCCCTGTTCGCTTTGCAGGTGAGGCCGCCTGGGCGTAGTGCTGGTCACACACCCCAGTTGTATCCCTGACTCCGAGTCTCAAGCTCCAGGACACTGCCCTCGCTTAGTCCGTGGGAAAAGCCAACCCTGGAAGGTAAAACGATAGCGAAAAAAATAATGTGTAAGTAATTTACCTAATAAACATGTAAGATATGTAAACATTCATCAATGGATAGGAACACAGCATAATATGATGATAGATGGTAAGACGTTTGCCTAATCACTTCTGCTTTCAGAAAGCACTCATCTTCTCGCTTCAATCCCCCCACTTTATTTACATGCCCACTTATGTAGAGATTTCTACCTCTTCCAAGAGTTGATTCACCAAAATTCGGGTGTCTAATCAGTAAAATGCCGCAATTAAATTGACTCTTGCACATGGCTTTTAAAGGACTGACGCGGCTTGACTTACACCTGCCTCACATTCCTTGTTTCGCAACCTAGCGCAGCGCAGAGCGGCACCACTTGTACGATTTCAAGGTTCGTGCAAGGTGCCTCTATTGTAACCGACAAGGTTAAAACTACAACAGACACAAGTTACTGCAGTGAGAGGTTCGCAAGGTGTGGGCGGGAGGGGGAAACGGAACACACTCACACTATTGGTATTTTTTGTTGTTGTTATTTCCAATCTTGTTTTGCGTTATAGATATCAAGGATCAAACTTGTTTTACGATGCTGGGATTTATGGAAAACTCGTAATTCCGAGATTCGAAATATCTAGACTCTACTGTAAAATGTAGGTTTTTATGTAATCTCGAGAACCACGGGATAAATTTTGATGCGGTTTCCACCATTCTGTAAAGGATTTACCAAGGAAGGTTTCTGTATAAAAGCATTTATTTTTTGACCAAAGGAAGCCGAGCAGTAGCGATTTCAGTGAATCGATTCGAAAAAACACCTGCCGTCCGTGCGCCTTTTAAATCTACGGTGCGTAAACAGTTAAAGATATCGGGGCACCTATCCCTTCCCTGTTCCTAAAGCAGCAACATACTACTACAGTCAATACAGAAACACAGGCAAATGCCGAGTTAGTACCTTACTTCAAGTCCTGGGACACCTACCTCTTCCCTGTCTCTAACTGAGTTACACTCACTGCCACAGTCATCAGATAAATACAGATTTATTATCAGACTAGTTCAACACACACTCAAGTGCACGGGGTTGATTAAAAAGATGTCCCAAGCAGGGGCGTATATATGGGGGGGGCGCCCTCCCCCCCGAAATTTTTGTCACATATATTATTTGTTTATGAATTAAAACATTAATAACCAATATAATCATGTACTATTGCTGCTAAGTGACGTATGGCAACGTTGCAAAGCAAGGCGAAGGTAGAGAGATGTAAACCGTGTGACTCAGTTAGCTCTGATCTTATGTGTAACAACATAACCACTTATTACTCTCCAGTGTCTTCGCTCTTATGAACGGACCAAGAACAGCAACAAGTGCCCTTGAAGCGTGTGACCAAAGTTTTTTCCCTTACTTTTATACCCTTATCAAACTTTTGGCAAATTTGCCTCTCTCTATAGCTACTGGTATTGCCGAACGGAGTTTGAGTTGGTTGAAAACTTACGTAAGAAATTCTACTTCTGAAAACGGACTCAATGGTCTAGTATTGTAATCTATTCACAGAGACATACATCTCACTAACGATGAAGTTATGAACCGATTTGGCAATGCTTCAAGAAACCTTGACTTTATATTATAGTGTGAGTTGTAAATCAAGACAGTAACATTAATTTTTTCGATGTAAATACTATCAAGTGAGCAAGATGATTCTATTAATAAAAGGTATCATAAAATGGTCTTACTTGTGTTTGACATTAGCCAAACATAAAACATCACAATAAACTGGTTGAAAAAGTGATGCCAGATAAACTTAAAACTCATAATTTTGCCCCGAATTATACAAAGATTTCACGGGGAGAACCCCGGACATCCTATTCTTTGGGCTTATACCATGCCCCCCTAAACCCCGGTTGGGCACCCCCCGAAATAAAATTCTATATACGCCCCTGGTCCCAAGCATCTGATATGAATTATTAATAACAGCAACAACAACTGTTCCGTGATAAGTTTGGAATGTTATTGGGGCTTAGAATACCTTGATCATCAGCCCCGTGGATTTGGGTGTGTGTTGCATTTGGATGTACTGTTGATATGTCTCTAAATTCTGAACGAGAGGACCATTTAGAATAAAATTGATCTGCCATAATGTACTAAAAGGCACACTTCTGTATGTTTATGATGCCAAAAAAATAACAATGTCGACACTTCCTCTCTAAAGAACACTCAAGTGGAATGCATAGACCCTAATTCTGTCCACGATGAGTCCTGTGAATAATAAGTCAATATATTCAGCGAGTTTCATGAATACTTATTGTCTTCTTTGATATTACAATACTATTTGCTGTAAGAACTGGTATTTTATTCTCCCTGTTCAAGATGACCTGACCTGACCTCTCGAGCGTTAAATGTCTTTGTACCCAGCCGGAATAACTGCTGAAGTTTGAAGACCAATGTTAACCAGCCAGACTCAGAATCCTGGTACTGTACTGGCATTGTCCATCCAGAGTGTGGATTTTCCTCACATTCCTGCGTACTCAGTCTAGGCAAATGCCGACACAGTGAGTACTGTATTTCAAGTTCCAGAGTAACTATCCCAATCCCAGACTCTATGCTGATGATGATCGTGTGGCCTCTGGAGAGGCCGAGTGCAGGTCTTTCTAGTCGACGCCCTTGGGCGACCTGTGCGTCGTAATGACGATGAAATACTGATGAAGACGTCACATACACCCAGTCCCCGAGCCACGGGAATTAACCCCAGAAGATTGAAATCCCTGAAGGCTCGGCCGGGAATCGAACCGGACGCACTTCAGGCCAAAGCCTAGTGCGCTAACCCTTTAGCCATGGAGCCGGACAGAGTCTATGCTACAGACACCTGACAACTTCTAGTTCTCTGGTCTCAGAAAACTAATAAATTGTGGCTCTGGTCATATGAGTTTGGCTGAGAAGAAGTTGGTTTCAATTTCACCTCAGCGATCTTAGAAGAGGCATTCCTGGGTTTCCCACTTCTACTCAAAGCAAATGCCGGGATTGTTCTTAAGTCAACAGCCGCCTCCTTCCCAAACCTAGTCTCAATTATACATTCACAAACTACTACAGACATCGCAAGATAAAAGATTAGCGGACAGATTATATTATGTTTCTCTATCTCTCCTATATGTAGGCAACTAGCAACCCGACCCGGCTTCGCCCGGGAACAGTTATGAATGCATTACGTGATAAGCGCCTTTTTTCCAATGTCAATGATCAACGACCAATATCCGTTTTACGTCTCGGCATGATGGGTTAAAATCACTGACTGGACTATTAATTATATTATCATGGAGATGCATGTGCAACAATTTCTTGTCAGATGTAATTTAAGAATGGCGAGGAGCATGAAACACAAATCCCCCTTCGGTCCAATCTTA
This sequence comes from Meconema thalassinum, assembly GCA_946902985.2. Lineage (NCBI taxonomy): Eukaryota > Metazoa > Arthropoda > Insecta > Orthoptera > Tettigoniidae > Meconema > Meconema thalassinum. The sequence continues at coordinate 1,195,415,048 of OX336389.2, forward strand.
ACTTGACTGTGAATTTTGCGGAACGAAAAGTTCACAGGCGAAATGAAGAAAAGCCGAGTTGCACTTCCAGGGAAACTCCAAACACAACCACTCTTCTCTAAAGTTTTTAACTCAACACGACTCGACAGTTTGCTGCTGGCTGTATCTGGGGCAATAAGCTCGTCTGTTAGCTAAGCTGTAACTGGGGTGATAGACTCGCCCCTAGCTAGCTCGTAAACTCTCGCCTCAGTAACTGAATGAAGATTGTTGGAAGAAATGAAAACGTGAAAACACTTATAGTAGGCGATGTACATGTATTTAAGATAGAGATATGCTCTCCCGGGCTTTTTTTGTAGAACTTCTCATGCTGAACAATTCTTACACTCATAGTATTTAGGTATTTTTAACGGTTTGCCCAGCGTAAGCTTACAAAGCGCTCGGACGCCAGGTTTTTGAGACTTTTCCACTGGAATCGTTACTGCTCGGCTTCCTTTGATCATAAATAAATTATTTTCTACAGAATTCATCCTCGAGATATCCTTTACAGAATGGTGAAAACCGCATCAAAATCCATCCAGTGGTTTTCGAGTTTACCCGTAACATCCAAGAATCGGGGACTTAGTTTTATACTAAGTAGAGATGTGTATATACCAGGTGAATCAGCTGCCCCTAATAATATTGATTTATGCAGCCCAACTAACGTTGTTAACAGGAAGGTCGACAATTCTCTGCTTGCATCCCGTATGGCAGGGGTACCCAACTTTTTTTTTTATTAAGGGCCACAGTTGGTGTGACCTTGCGGGCCAATAACACTCCGGGGAGTTTGGGGGGTATGGATCTATTTTTAAAATATAGGTGCAATATGATGTGTTTTGTGGCTGTCTGAGCTTAGTTTTCTGAGTATTGTAGCCGTTTTCTATATTCATGTATAGTGGATACAAAAAAGCAATTAAAATTAAATATTTTTAATAAATCCCTTTAAAATAGAAGTACGATGATATGCAATACACTCATAGAGCATGAATGACAAAGAGTGAATATTTATGTTCATCTGACACACATTATTATTAATCAAATTATGAAATAAAGTTCATGATAATTTAGTTAAGTGCGACGATTGGAAAATCTTTATACCGGTATTTAAAATTTATTTCCACTAAGGATCGTTGTACCAATCATTAATAACTATTTTAAGTGTTCATCAGTGAGTCAATGATTGCACTGCTTTGTCCAGTTGGCTGTAGTTGTTTGAACGTTTTGGTGATATGGTGCGGACGCCGAGCGGCGGGCCAGACAAAATAGTATCGCGGAACGTTTGCGGCCCGTGGGCCGTAGGTTTGGCAGTCCTGCCATATGGTACCAAAGCACAGCAAGCAAATCCAGCAAACGATACTGAACACTATTCTTATTCCCTCGATGTGACTACAGACTAATACGAGGGAAAATTGATAGTGTTCAGTATTGTTTGTGGGATATACTCATAGTGCATTGGTACCATACGGGATGCAAGCAGAGAAATATCGACCTTCCTCACAACACGCGTTATCGTGGCTGCATAAATCAATATTATTAGGGGCAACTGATTCACCGGGTAGGCTATATGCACATACACGTATGTATAACTGCCTCAGAACTAATTGACCCTTGTGAAAATCTAGTTGGAAGCTGAAGAGAGAGTCTGCTTTTCTCTGCCTGCTGGGTGCTGTCCGCTGCGTCACCCGTCAGTCGTCAGAAGTACACTGTTCACGCAGCAACTGTCACTCACTCACTCACTCACACGATAACAACCATTATTTATTTCACTCGTTACAAACTGTATTAGGTGATTATAATAATTAAATGACACTATTACGTGTATAATATTGAATAATATTGTAACGAAAATTTTATGACTATATAGTTCAGCACTCTATTATTAATATACAACCATTCTTTCTGCGTGTTGTGGTACGATGCGTTGTCAATAACAAGCACTGGGTTGCGTTGCAAATTAGGGATCAACTTTTCTTTTAACCAACCAATATAATATTCACCATTCATATCTTTCTGATAGTCCTCACTTCTTTTATGTGACTGGTAAATAAGTAGCATGTTGGGAACAACTAGCTGACTCTACCTCTCTGTTATAAATCTGTCACAAGAAGCAGTCTTTCTTCCTTCGCCCTCTCTCGCCCCTTCCCAACCCTATTCTGCATTGTAAGCTGTCATTGAACTTGAGGTAGGCCCGATGGCCAGCTTCAGTTTCTAACTCACGGGCCAATTTGTTCCGAGGGACTTATATGACTACGATGACGCCAGCCCCTGAACCCGTCAACAAGCAGTTATGAGACAAATTCAATATGCCTACATAGGATTGATGTTCAAGATGTCTCAGCCAACGGCGAAACCGAGCGTGCTAAATCACGCCCCACAACCATGATGGGTAGCTGGAGCAAGTCCGGAGATCGGTAGTTCGAATACCGACGCTGACAGTGGCTATCCTGAGTGTGGTTTTCCCCAGGTTTTCCTATATTCTCTCCAGGCAAATCCCAGAATAGTACCTCACTTCAATTCTCAGGGCACATACCTCATCTCTGTTCCTATTACAGCTACTCACAGTACTACAGTCATTACAGAGACATCGGTTATCACACAAGTTCAACACACCACCTTGTGTTGTACAGTAGTGGCTAGATTTCTGGCTGTCACCGAGGAGGTTTGGGTTCGATTTTCACCTCAGCCATCCTTAAAGTGGTTTTCCGTGGTTTCCCATTTCTACTCCAGGAAAATGCCTTAGTGGTCTCTAACTTAAGGCCATGGCCGCCTCCATCCCAATCCTTGCCTCAATTACAAATACACACACACAGACACCACAGTAACACAGATTATTAGACAAATTCTACACACACTCAAATACTTCTTCTTCTTTAATATTTACCCTCCATGGTTGGATTTTACCACGGACTAAGCGAGGGATCCCACCTCTACCACCACTGGCAGTGTCCTCGAGCTTGAGCCTCTGAGTCGGGGATGCAACTGGGGAGTGTGACTAGCACGTCGCCCAGGCGGCCTCACTTGCAACGCGAAATGGGGCCTGATAAAGGGATGGGAAGAGTGAGGGTGATCGACAAGAAATAAGGAAGGAGGCGGCCGTGGCCTTACGTTTGTTACCATCCCGGCATTTGCCCAAAGACGAAGTGGGAAACCACGGAAAACCACTTCGAGGATGGTTGAGGTGAGAATCGAACCCCTCTACTCATTTGGACCACCTGAGGCTGAGTAGACCCCGTTCCAGTCCTCATACCACTTTTCAAATTTTGTGTCAGAGCCGGGAATCGAACCGTGGACCATCTGGGTGGCAGCTAATCATGCTGACCGCAAAACCACGAAGGCGACACACTCAAATACAAGGGTCTAAAATATCCACGACGTTCAAGCCCCAAAATGAAGAAATAAGTTCAACACACTCAAGTACACCAAGAATGAATAAATGACAACATCGAGATTTCTCAAGGCTATAAATGAAGTAATAGCAGCAACAAACCAATGCAATGGCCCTGGGACTAGACGTGTTCCGGCAGGATAGGGGTGTGGCAGAATGCAGCGAGTGCATCCCAGACAGCCATGCTAATGCAAAACGAATGCAAAAGAGCAGGGGGGAAGGAACGGCGAATGACAGACAAGGACACCGGCTTAATGAATTCTGCAAACTGCATTACCGGGTGATGTAATAAGTGTATTCAAGGGTCTTGTGTCTGGATTGCTAGACGAGGCCAGACTTAGACTCCTGTCAACAGTGACATGAAGCTACGCCCACCCCAGTTCTTGTACACCATTACCATATCAAAGAGTCTCCTGCATTCTGCAGACACGTTATGAACTCATCTCGGAATAGAACTTCTCCTTCACACCAATTAACAGTCAATTTGGAAGTTCTACGAAAGCATTAAGCAGAGACCCATATAGTAGGTCTACGGGTAATTTGAAGTTTATGTCACTATATTCCAGTAGTGAGTATTTTAGACATGGCATAGGCCAATTATGAGATTTGAGCCTCTTTCTTCATCCTTGGAGACTTTCTGGGATAAGCAGCAGATTTTTGGAGTCAAGAACTACAGTCAAAGCAAAGTGGAACTCAACTCAAGATGGCTAACAAAAGAGCTCTCGTTGTTGTTGATGATTCATTTAGGGGCTTTATGATATCATGTACTTGTGTGTGTACGTAATCTGGCTGATAACCTGTGTTATGGTGGTGGCTGCAGTAGGGTGTGTACTTCAAAATGAGGACAGGATTTGAAAAGGAGACGTACATGGCCTTAATTTAGGTACCATCCCGACATTTTCTTGGGGTAGAAGTGGAAAACCACTTCTCGGATGACTAAGGTGGGAATCAAACCCATCTCTTCTCTGTTTTGCCTCACGAGGCTGAGTAAACCCTGTTCCAGAACTAAGACCCAAATTAAATTTTTTGGGAGTGCCAAGAATGCTAGTAGAGGAAGTAGGAGACTTCTGTTACTTAGGAAGCAAAATAACCAGTGATGGACGAAGCAAAGAGGACATAAAATGTAGGTTAGCTCAGGCAAGGAAAGCATTTCTACAGAAAAGGAATCTGTTGACTTCGAATATAGATTTAGGTATTAGGAAGTCATTTTTGAAGGCCTTTGTCTGGAGCGTGGCACTCCATGGAAGTGAAACTTGGACTATAGGAGCAGCAGAAAAGAGGAGAATTGAAGCGTTTGAAATATGGTGTTACAGGAGAATGATGAAGATCCGATGGATACATAGGGTTACAAACGAAGAGGTTTTAAGACTAGTGGGAGAGGAGAGATGTTTCTGGCGACTGCTATTGAAGAGAAGAGATAGGTTGGTAGGACACATACTAAGACATCCAGGAATAGCAAGCTTAGTTATGGAAGGAAGGGTCGAGGACAAGAACTGTAGGGGTAGGCCAAGGTTAGAATATGTTAAACAGATTGCCTCGGATGCAGGGTGTGGTAGCTATGTAGAGATGAAACGATTAGCTCAGGACAGGGAGGCATGGAGACCTACATCAAACCAGTCAAAGGACTGAAGACTCAAACAACAACAGAATGCTAGTTAGTAGTTAGCCTACTGGGAAACCACTTTCAATGTACAGTATTTAGGCCTATACTTACTTAGAAGCTATTTCACTTATTATTGCAAAAAGAAGGAAGGAAATTTGCAGTTTTACGTGACCGTTAATCTCGAGATCATGAGCCACGGGACCTCCGTTTTACGTGGAATCCGAACCACAGGACATGGCATTTTATTTTGAAAATCTCACATGCATTGACCGGGAATTAAACCCAGTCCGCCGTGGTGAGAGGCCAACAGCTGGACCGCTGCGCCATCATGCCCCTACTTATTATTGAACCCCGCAGCTTAGCCGAGCGCGTTGAGGGATGGAGAGGAGCAGCAAGTCCGTAGATTGGCGGTTTAAATCCCGGCGCTGAAATCGGCCATCTTGAGTCTGTGTAACCCCTCGGTTATTCCACACTCTCACCAGCAACCTACCCCAATTCTGTATACAAATACATGAATTGAAGTGTATGATTACAAAAATCGCTCAATCCATATTAGCGTTTTTTCTACTAAGCATGTGGATGCACGCTGAAAGGTTCTTTTCTGGTAAAACAAGTTCCTCTGAATGTCAACACCTGTTCTGTCCCATGGTGCAGTGCTACTATTTGCACGTTGTACCTGCGACCTCGCGCAGTCCATTGCACTTTCGTAGCTCTCGTATTTGTTCGCACCAAATGATAGTGTACTGCATTTAATACTGATCATTGTTCTAAGAGGGACGGTAACCACCAGAATAGGTGTGTACTGTAAGCTTTAGAATACTTACTTCCATACATCTATAATTGAGTGGTAGGCCTGTAGTGATTCAGACTGGCTGTATGGCTCAGCGGTACTGTTCTCGCCTGGAGTGCCCAAGGTTGCCGGATCGAATCCTGGTGCAGTCAGCTGGCATTTGAGGGTGCGCAAATGTGAGAGAGCCCTGTCAGTAGATTTACTGGCACGTTAAAGATCCCCTTCAGAGCAAAATTCTGGCAGCCCGGTGTCTCTAAAAGCCGCAGTAGTTAAAAGGGACGTAAAACCAATAACACTATTAATTATAGTTTATTTTTATTTAGCGTATCGCTTTTAGTGCTGGGAGTGTCCAAGGACATGTTCGGCTCGCCAGAGGCTGTAGCTGCTCAAACGGACACCCATAGGGTGAGCTACAATTTCCGTTCAATTATACTGATTCAGAAGTATTGAAAAGTATTTATTATATTTATTATGTTCTTTCAAGTGTCATTTCAACACAAAACCAAATTAAATGTATTAAAAATAATAACATTCTACTACTTTCTTCTTTATATTTCTTGCTAAGTTCATGGAGTGAACAGGATTAGACGGCTATTCTATTATATAAACCCTCATACTTTAATCAAAAGCATTAAACTACGTATTTCAATCCTACAGCTTCTGTTATATGTATAGAGGAGTAATACATATGTGCACCATTCAAAATTAATAAATTGTGCAGCCTTGCTTGTACTTTAATTTTTTTGTTCCTGAAAATGTTTGAATATGAACTAAGCTAGTTTTGGAATCATACTCTTCAATGAGAGTTACACAGCACAACAGTCATGTCGAAAACACAGATTTTCAGACAAATACACTAGACACCCAAATACACGAGGCTTATGAAAAAGATGTACCAAGCATCTAATTAAAGTAATAACCAGTTAAATATTACTGGACGATGACCTGGCGTCCATCTCCTGTAGTTTCTCTTCCTTCAAAGACGAAGTAGGCAAGAATTTCATGTCGTATTTCGTGGAACTATCAGATCCTTATTTGCCTCTTCAGCTCTCTGACATGACGTTTAGCAGTGAAAATGTCAGCTATTATGCATAATCGAGTAGATTTAGGTATTAGGAAGTCATTTTTGAATGCCTTTGTCCAGAGCGTGGCGCTCTATGGAAGTGAAACTTGGACTATTTGTGCAGCAGAAAAGAAGAGAATTGAAGCGTTTGAAATGTGGCGTTAAAGGAGAATGATGACGATCAGATGGGTAGATAGGGTTTCGAATGGAGAGGTATTAATACGAGTGGGAGAGGAGAGATGTTTCTGGCAACTGCTAACGAAGAGAAGAGATAGGTTGTTAGGACACGTACTAAGACACCCAGGAATAGCAAACTTAGTTATGGAAGGGAGGGTCGAGGAAGAGAACAGTAGGGGTAGACCAAGGTTTGAATATGTTAAACAGATTGCCTCGGATGTAGGGTGTGGCAGCTATGTAGAGATGAAACGATTAGCTCAGGACAGGGAAGCATGGAGAGCTGTATCAAACCAGTCGAAAGACTGAAGACTCAAACAACAACAACAACAACAACAACAACAACAACAACAACAACAACAACAACAATAATAATAATAATAATAATAAAATAGTAATAATAATAATAATAATAATAATAATAATAATCATAGTCTACCGCTGTGATATTGAACCTCACCTGGTAGATCCAGTGACACAAGGGTGCCACACTATTAAACGAGGAGGTGTTTTCTAGTGTAGGGGAATCTATACGATTTTGGTGTCAAATACAGATAAGATGAAACTGGCTGATAGATCACTTACTGCGTCACAGCATATAAACAATCGCAGAGGAGTCCATAGAAGGTCGCAACTGGTGAGGAAGACCACGCCTGGAATAAACGCGGCTGATCTTGTCAGATGTAGGATGTGCAACCTACATGGAAATGAAGCGGAAGACAGGAAGAAAACAGAAATGGAAGGACAACCCTTGTGCTGTGAACTGAATAAGAAGAATTTATACATGTGCAAGTGTCAAAGTACAAACGGCCACAGCACGTGTGAAGATTTTGAGTAAGTTTTCGTTGATACATTTTTCATCAAATAAAAATACCGAATACTACCTCAATTAAAAAGTCACATCACTCAGATTTATCAGAGGCAATACATAGATTAACAATATATATTTTCAGTGAATAACATAGAGCCTACTTTCTATTAAATGTATTCGTATAGTTTTTTTTAAGCGTATGGCTTTTAGTGCCGGGAGTGTCCGAGGACATGTTCGGCTCGCCAGATTTGTAGCTGCTTCGAGACGGACACCCAATGGGTGAGCTACAAGTACCGTTGGGGAGAAAAGTGGGAATGGAAGGTCGAGGAGTTGGAAGGTTGCGGCTGTGGCCTATAGTTAGGGACCAACCCCGGCATTTGCCTGGAAGGAAGATGGGAAACCACAGAAGACCATCTTCAAGGTTGCCGGCGGGGGGATTCGAACCTCCTCGCCTCCCGGATGTGAGCGACTGCCAGCAGTCATGCCGTAACGACCACGGCTAACTCACCCGGTATCGTATAGTTATATCTCTTTACCTTATCATACAGTATAATTCTGTTATGATGTTTGAAGCCATTTTTGCCTATTTTCATTTATGAAAAAAAATAGGCTTGTGGGATCACCTTTTGTCCGTGTGTGATTGTGTCTGTGTGTAAACCCCCCCCCCCCCCCTGCATTTTGTGCCGTACCTTTTGTTACACCCTGTATTTATTAACTTGGTTTTTTTTTCTACTACGGCAGAGAAAAAGTTTTCCCTAAATTAACACTTACTGAATGAGCAACCTAGTCAGCTGTTCAGGTTTGCCAGAGGGTTGGCAGTAAGATGGGTGTGACACTATCTTTTCTCATCCCTTCCCAAAAATACACCACATGTTAGTTGCCATGCGAGTGTGAGTGTCACTGTGGAAAGTGAATAGCATTGTGTTAAGTTGTATTGCTATTCTAAGTTAAACTTTAGTTGGAAACTGTAGTTTAATATGCAATGTAAGGGTCAGGTGACTTCACGAAGTGAACTGGACTTTATAATACAGTAATTTAATATCAACAAATTTGTTAATTTTCTTGCATTTGCACATTGACAATTGGAAATAAAACGGATAAAATGCTAATGAATCTAACACGAAAAATGTGTAGATATTTTTTTTGAAACTTCGGGATCGTGCATTTGCTTATGTCTCATTATGTCCGAGCCCTCTCCCCCCCCCCCCCTCCCTCCCCCCAGTGTAATTTTGACTTCGCTCATTCCTCTCCAGAAGGAAATACTGGTTATGCCACTGATCAAGTCTAACAGCTTATATTTTGAAGATGGTAATTGCGTGTAATGGTGAGTCGGATACTTTGTTACTTTACTAAGTTTTGTGTTAATTACGCATTTACGTTTGGAGTTATTGATTTTAATGTTTTAATACTGGGCTCAACCTCCATCTTAAGTGTATGGAGTCACTTATACTCTGCCTTTCACATGTAATAACACATACGTATCTTCCTCATTGCTAATTTTCGTTATTGTAGCTCTAGGAGATAGAGAGTTATTTAATTTTATAGTTTCAAGATGGTAGTCGCGCGTAAAATTTCTAATGATAAAGTGAACCCCTTGACATCATATCTTCCTTAAACTTAACTCCTGTATGCCAACTGTTGTGAGCAATGCTCCATTGGAACATCAATTACGGATATAAGGATTGAATACTTCACGCGTTAGTTTTCTTCTCAAGGTAGAGTAATTTAGGCCTCCGACGATTATTATACGATGGTTTGCATTTGTGAAATTCAGTAGAAATCCGATGATTAGTTCAGTAGTAACTGATTAAGATATTGACTATTCAGTTGGGCGTCATTCTGTTTTCGTCAAGTTGGCAAAATATAAAACATACGACTGACGCGCCCTCCTCTAGGGCTACCTATGAGTATATGCCATATTTTATTCCATCCGGTGTTGGGGCACGGAAGTTGATAGTGGGGATAGACAGATATATACACATACTGACAGACTGACGCATGGGCATCGCATATCACAAGATTGAATATGCTCAAACTGGTATTGTGGAGCACCATTTCAATGAAGGTGACAAATAAATAGGCTACAATGGAAATTGTCCTATTCACTGATTTATATTGTATTCACCAGCTTCGGCTGATAGGCTAAAACACAAAGAGTCCAATTTTAACAATAACGAGATTGTATATACATCGTCAACACAAAGAGCCAAATTATAAACTTAAAAGTATTCAAACCTTACATATAATCCGTAATTGAGGCAATGAGGCAATGGTTACAGTAGTTGGCATATAGAAGCTCAGTATTAGGAAAGTATATTGCCAAAGTTTTTAATTAGGTTCGTTGTACTGACGATGCATGGCCTATATATTCTCATTGATGTTTTGGTGCTGAGCTTCTATAGTCAATTGTTTGTGTTACAACATCTGTGTTATGTTATTGTTGTAATTGTATTCTTGGTGCTGACGATGCATATATAATCTCTTTGATGTTTTGGTGCTGAATTTTGATATTTAGCCTAGTTGTTTGTGTGACAACCTCTGTGTTATATTATTGCAATTGTATTCTTGGTGCTGACGATTCCTATACTGTATAACCTCGTCGATGTTTTGATGCTGAATTTTGATAGTCAACTGTTTATGTTATAACCTCTGTGTTCTTTTACTGTTGTAGTTGTATTCTTTGTGCTGAAGATGCATATAATCTCTTTGGTGTTTTGGTGCTGAATTTCAATAGTCAACTCTTTATGTTATAATATCTGTGTTATGTTATTGTTGTAGTTGTATTCTTTGTGCCAACGATACATATATAATCTCTTCGATATTCTGGTGCTGAACTTTGATAGTCAATTGTTTGTGTTGTAAACTCAGTGTTATGTAATTGTTTTAATTGTGTAATTGTATTGTTTGTGCTGACGATACATACATATTCTCTTTGATGTTTTAGTGCTGAATTTTGATATTTAATCGTTTGTGTTACAACATCTGTGTTATGTTATTGTAGTGTAATTGTATTCATTGTGCTGACGATGGATACATATTCTCTTTGATGTTTTGGTGGTGACATTTGATAATCAATTGTTTGTGTTATAGCCGCTGTGTTATGTTATTGTTATTTTCTTTTCATTTGTGTTGGCGGTGGTCTAATAACTAAAACTGATCCCCACATTATAAATCAGTGGAACAGACAATTTCCTTTCTATTTATCTGTCTTCTTCATTAAATTTCTCTCAGGTTTGCAAAAGCTAACAATAAGCTAGCAAGAACTGTAGTATTGTGAACGTCAAGTGAAAACATTGGTGAGTTGTTTTTCATGTATCGCTGCTGAGAATGCGGGAGTGTTAAGGTGGTGTGAGGAGCACCGGTCTGACTCCGGATTTCCCCTTGGATCATATGCCGCTCAGGTAGTTTGTGTTGGCAACGACATGACTTCCCGAGAGCAAGGTCGTACTTCAGAATCCGGGTTCCGCCACCTCATTTGGTTCTTGTACGATTCCCAGTAAGAGGGTGTCGAACTTGAGTAAGATATTCACCATGGCAGAAGAACAAGAAAGTTTTTTTTGCTGTTGCTTCATAAGTGATTTGGGATATCCTTGATCATCAACCCAGTGCGCTTGTGTGTGCGTATGATATTTGTCTGATAACACTGGGGAACAAATTTTGGTTCAAGTATGTACCGAGATACGTACGTGTCTGGAGGATTTCTTTTAGTGTAATCGATGACGTACGGACTTGGATGTCCGTTTGTTTGATGTTGTGGCTTGAATTGCCGCCATATTACTCAGCTGTATGAGGTTTCAACTTTCAAGCAGTGCGCCATTACACGCGGTTGCAGTCACGTGTGTTCAACTACGACATTTCTTGTAATGTCAAGTTTTGAAGCCATTCATTCAGTGATGCCTATATAAACTGTTATGTATAACTCTTGTGAGCCTCCGTGGCTTAGGCGGCAGCTCGCCGGCCTCTCACTGCTGGGCCCATGGTTCAAATCCCGGTCACTACATGTGATATTTGTGCTGGACAAAGCGGAGGCAGACAGGGTTTTCTCCGAGTACTCTGGTTTTCCCTGTCACAAATTCCATTCCAGCAACACTCCCCACTGTCATTTCATTTCATCTGTCCTTCATTTAACCATTGCCCCCAGGAGAGTATGACAGGTTTCGGCAGACGGCACAGTTCATATCCTCGCCGCTAGACTCTTCAGTCGGTCAACACAAATTTGTCCAATGACTGAACGGGGTACAATGTATATAATATGTGTACTAGTTTATGATCACTATTATACTGTTTTTTTTTTTTTTTAGGATAACGCGTTTCGCCCTTCAAGCGGTCATCATCAGATCCTGACTACTGTGTTGAGGTTTAAATTTATATGCATATATATTATCTAACTACGAATTGTAGTGCGTATGATTGGTACGATTGATGATGACCGCTTGAATGTCGAAACGCGTAATCCTAATAATTGATCCTGTATAACGGTGATCATAAACTAATACACGTATTGTTTGCCAGGAGTGCCATTTACATATTACATACATTGTACTCCGCCCAGTCATTGGAAAAATTCGTGTTGACCGACTGAAGAGTTACAAATAGCAATAGAATTCGTTGGTAGAGCCGGGAATTGAACTCAGACTTCTTGGATACAGCTAGGAATGCTAGTCACTGCGCAGCCTTAACGCCACACCATTTGGCAAATAATGCATTCGTTTATCAAGTATTTTAATCACTGATTGTCTCTCGAATTTAATTTGTGAGGAAACAGAGAATTCATCAGAAAATTAAAGAGAAATGAAACGTTAACTGAGTGGCTGGATGTGATCTGCCATTTCGAAAATCTCACATCCTCTGACGAGGAATTTAACTCGTACTGCTTTTCCGAGAAGTGAACTACTAGACCACTACGCCTTGTTGGAAGAGAATGAAACGGTCTTCTCTCCCGGTCGCCAACTGCCTAGTGGGCGTGCCTGGACGTGTCCACGGTTTCCAAGATCACCTCACAGATAGGTCTTAACGGTCCAGATGGCGTCAAATTCATCGATGCGACCATACAGTTTGGTGCATTCCTTCGATCCAATCTCTCTCGAAGTTTATTAAACTGGCAAATGGCATCCTTGTGCATTGTAGAGGCATGTCTAGCAGTCAGTGATGACCCCACAATAGGTCTAATATTGGCCAAAATACTATTTTTGTTCTTTTTTGACTTTATGGCAGTGAAACGAGGTAGGAATCATTGTGAATGGGTGATCGAAGTTGAATTTACCATTATGTAAATTTGTAATGCGATTTTCACGAAGTGAGGCAATGAATTGGATATAAACGATCGTGACTTAAGAAAGAAACCAATCCAGCATTCGCCTGGTTTGAAATTAAATACCTTGTAGAACCTCTTCAAGGCAGATGACTTTCGGAGCACATGCCAGCATGAGAAGTTCTCTGATCTTCACGATTTCTGGTCATTCACATTGCTCAAGTATATTCGGATCATGGCCAAATTCCCAACTATTAAATGGCTTAAAGCCATTTGTGTCTGAGCCTGTGATAGAAGCGTGTTTTGCTGTCGAGTTTCGTGAGGCCGATAGTGTGTGCCAAAGAAGAATTCGTCGCATCATATTTTCTCAACTACACTGGACAATTTTTTTTTTTCAATTTGCAAGCTTATGTATTTGTGGACGAGCCTCCGTGGCCTAGGCGGCAGCACGCTGGCCTCTCACCGCTGGGTCCGTGGTTCAAATCCCGGTCACTCCATGTGAGATTTGTGCTGGACAAAACGGAGGCAGACAGGTCTTTCTCCGGGTACTCCGGTTTTCCCTGTCAAAAATTTCATTCCAGCAACACTCTCCACTATCATTTCATTTCATCTGTCATTCATTTAATCATTGCCCCAGAGGAGTGCGACAGGCTTCAGCAGCCAGCACAATTCACATCCTCGCCGCTAGATGAGGGCTTCATTCATTCCATTCCTGACCCGGTCGGGGACTGGTAGCAGGCTGTGGATTTTCATTTGAGTATTTGTGGACCAAATATAATACACGTGTTTTATCCGATAATTGTTTTTATTTATTTATGTAGCGTATGGCATTACATATGCAACACAATAATAATGCAGTAAACTCTCGATTATCCGCGGGCGGTTTATCCGCTTTGCGGATTATCCGCGGTGCCTGTAGGAGAACATTTTTATAAAAAAGGAAGGTTTTGAAACCGACAATTATTTCTCAAAAATTGAAATAAAGTTACTAAATACTTGAACGTAATAAAATCGTAAATCGCAAATACAGTCCAGTGCACTTAATAATGTATAGTACAAAACGTGTACAGTAGTTCAGTATTACTGTGCAGTACTGTACTGTATATCAGTATACACACTGTACGCCGTGTGTACGCAGATGTAGAGGACCGTTACTCATGATGCAGCATTAGGTCACATTGACAGGATTCTTCAATACCTTGAAGAGCAAGACGACACATCACTTTGTGACAAGATGGTGTTGAGAAAACTCTAATCAAAAATAAAGAAAAAGTGTTTCACTACGAAAAAACAAAAAAGCAAATGACCGTTTTTTTTTGTTAAACAGTTAACAAGACTTTTTAATAACACACATAACATCGACTGAGCTTTGTTATCATGTACGTCATTTTATTGTTTAATAAACTTATTTAAAGCACCTGTGTGTTGGTTTTAGTGCCTTCGACCTTTGTTTAACCATTACCAGCAATTTTGCGGCTTATCCGCGAAATTCGATTATCCGTGGTATCCGCGCCAGTCAATTCCGCGGATAATCGGGAGTTTACTGTAATAACAAGTACAGTACACACTAGCACAGATATCAACCTTATAACGACCTTGTGTCCAGTCTATTTTCTTCACTCCAGGCTCGATGGTGTAGCACTGAAATAGCCGTTAGGATCACCTACGTACGCTCCTAGTTTGCAATCTTCGACAATGTGCCTGATGGTCTGGTTCGATGTACCGCAATCACAGCAGGAGTTTGGCCACTTCCCCCATTTGAGCAGGTTGTATGCATAAACTCCATGTCTGAAAACAGTGTACGGTACAAAGAAACCAACGTGTTATCTTAGAGTTAACACATGAGCCAATGTGCAAAAACGAAATGTCGTCATACAGCAATGAAAATACGATATCATGCAATATGCAAAACTTGTTTTGACCAGTGTATATTGACAATGGGAGTTGCATAACATTGTTTACCCTCTCATTTACACTTCCGTATGCTTTATATGTAGGGGCCGATAACCTAGATGTTAGGCCCATTAAAACAACAAATATCATAATCATCAGCTTTATATGAACCCTTTTAGGTGTCGGCAGCCCCCACCCACTTTCTCCCAGTCAACAAAAAATCAAGTCGGTCCCACATCACCTAATTCTCATTTTAATTTTGGTAATCTGGATATAATTCTAACATATTTTGCCAAGTTCTGCTAGGTCTAACACGTTTGTTGTTATAAATTTGTGTTAGAGGCTTGAAATATCTTGGTTATCATCTCCGTTTACTTCTCTGATAACCTGTGATTCTGTGGTGCTTGTAGTAGTGTGTGAAAATGAAATATTAGGATCGGGAATGAGGTAGGTGCCTCAGAGCTAGAGATAAGGTGCTATCGCAGCATTTTCCTGGAGGGAGTGTGGTAAACCCAGAGATAAACCAAACGCAGTGTAGCCACTCTCAGCTCGCCATCGCAATCTTGATGAGCGATTTAAAGCTCAAGGCTACCCTGTGGGGTGCTCTAACTTGTAGCTGTATATCTTCACCACATATAAAGTTATATCGACCCAAAAGCTTACTTAGCCAAACGCATTCAATCACAAGTCCACAGATCGGAGGTTTGAATTCCGATGGCAACAATGGCCATCCTGAGTAAGGTTTCTCCCCGAGTTTTTCCACTCTCCAGACTGATTTCATTGTGAGTATTGCATTTGTCTCATAATCTGTGTTAATGTGTTTTTTAGCGTGTGGCTTTTAGTGCCGGGAGTGTCCGAGGACAGGTTCGGCTCGCCAGTTTTGTAGCTGCTTCGAGGCGGACACCCAATGGGTGAGCTACACGTACCGTCGCGTGTGGAGTGTTGTCTAGGGAGGAACGTTTGAATGTAAGGACAAGGAGTATGAAGGTAGCGGCTGTGGCCTATAGTTAGGGACCAACCCCGGCATTTGCCTGGAAGGAAGATGGGAAACCTCAGAAGACCATCTTCAAGGTTGCCGGCGGGGGGATTCGAACCTCCTCGCCTCCCGGATGTGAGCGACTGCCAGCAGTCATGCCGTACCGACCACGGCTAACTCACCCGGTGTTACTGTGATGAATGTTGTAGTCTATTGCATATATAACCGATCTACTGTACATAATTTCAGAAAAATGCTGGCATGGTATTTTATTTCAAGCTCCAGGTCCCGTACCCCAATACATGACCACAATAACTACAGTTGTTATTGTTGTTGATTCATTTAGAGGCTTTGCGACATCCTAGTCACATACAAGCATGTACTTGGATATGTATCTGTCTGGTAACATGTGTTATTGTGATGGCTGTATTAGTGTGTGTATTTTTAAGTGGGGTAGGAGACAGCCGTGGCCTGATGTTTGTCACCATGTAGTAGAAATGGGGAAACCGAGGAAAACCACATGCAGGATGGTTGAGCTGAGAATCGAACCCACCTCTTTTCAGTTTTGTCTCACGAGTCTGAGTTTACCCCGTTCCAACCCTCAGACCAGAATTGAATTTCTTGCCAGGGCTGGGAATCGAACTTCAACCTCCGCGGTGACAGCCAAGAGTTCTAGGAAATTATTGCAATAGGCTAACGTACACTGCTAAAGTGATCGCAGTAACACAGGCACGATAAACTAGGTTAATAACCCTAATTGAAGCAAACAACAACTTGAGGGATGTACAAACATCAAGAAAAGTTTTGCATATTGCTGGCCAAGAGTCGTAGTGGTCTCAAGCACATAAGTCTTTATTGCATGCGTGTATATCGGCAGTGTACACTCGCCTGTGTCAATGAAGATAGAGTGCACGTATGCACGACCAATACATCCGAGACCGATACCAACAGGAAGGAGGTGGTGCAATGTTTTGGGGTGCCATCATATATGGTTGCCGAACCCCTCTTGTGTATCACAGGCATGCGTTACAGGGATACTATCCTGGCATCTGTAGTGAAAGGCTATGCTGACAATTTTGGCCCAGATTTCATTTTCATGGACGATAACGCTCGCCCGCACAGAGCTGGCATTGACAATGCCTTTCTTCAGGAGAATAGTATTCACAGAATGGAATGGCCTGCCCATGCTCCCGATCTCAATTGTGTAGGGCAGGCGTGGGTACTGCTTAAATAAATACAGTAAGTCCGTCCTCACTTTCATCCCCACTGTACTCCTTGGCAATATGCAAAACTTTTTTTTATGTGTGTATTATGCGTAGGCTAATCCTTATAATTCTTAAAAACGTGTGTTTGATGAACATAAAATATAAAGGAAGAACCTGTAGCCCTAGGGCCCATTCAACGCCTGAACCTACCATGCCAGGCTGTTCCAGCCGAGCAGCTCGCCAGTGAGCAGCCGAGTACTCGCCGCCTTGCGTGAGTCAACCTGCAACATGCAATAGACCTCTGCTGTGGGGGCTGCCGTCACTGCGCGGTGAATACATCAAGACTGGTAGGAAGCGCATGGACTTGTGTTATGACCTTCGCCCAGTGACGTATTGGCTATCACCCCCAGTTCCTCTCCAACCATGCTCCGAGCATCACTGTTGAGTACTCGCGTGTACGCATACTTAAACTCGTGGATTTAAAACAGACTGTACCAAGTAGTAGCTGCTCAGCAACATGGCCTGCAAATTGAAGGTAGACACGTAGTCAGAGCGATGTGTCCCCTCCACCTAAAGGTTTCTCAACCAGGGACACTGCCTCATGGACCAGACAGATGTTCCATTGTCCTCATGGGGCTTACAGTAGGTTTACACCATCTCAATGATCACATTAGTTCGGAAATCACTTACGGAACCGGGGATTGATCTCGGGACCTCCTAAGTAATAGACGGGCAAGAATCATGGCCAAACTCGGAAGAAAATAAATGGAGTAAAATCATTATAGCCGGAGCCTGTGAGTGCAGTATGTTTTGCCTTCTGGTCAAGCTGCTTGACTCTCACCAAGTTGGACCAGGTTTGATTCCCGTTTAATACATGTAAGATTTTCGAAGCGAAATGCGACGTGCTATGTTTCGAATTTCACGTAAAAATGAGGTCCCATAGCTCACAGTTACGTCAAAGTACAAGCTTTATTCCTTGCTTAGTTTTGCTGTCTGGGTTCGTGAGTCCGACAGTGTGCAGCCAAGACGAATTAGTCACGCCACTCTTCAACTGTATCGGCAACATGTGTTGCATAACACTGTTTACTCTCTCGCAGGATTGGAACAAACTTTATGTTGTACTGTAATTACAATAATAGCAATATATTACTTTTATAAACGCACGTTTCACTTAATGGAAGCTTAATCTAATAAAATGAGAACGTTCCGCTCACAGGAGTCACTACTAAAGAAAGCAATAAAACGGAACAAATAACAAAGGCCTCAAAGCACGAACGCTAACGTAAACGACCGTAACGTTGCTTGTCTGGATAGTTAGCCGCCAGATTCGTCAACCACAAAACAGAAATGGACCTAACTTCTAATGGAAATAGGTGACGTGGTGATTCATATATTAGTTGTCCTTTGTTGCTTATTTGTATTGAGAATTAGGGATGTCTTTGGGCATCAGCTCCGTGCACTAGGGTGAGTGTTAATTTTGACTGGACTGGCTGCGTGCCGCTTGTGCCCAAGGTTGCGGGATCGAATCTCTGCGGAGTCAGTTGGCATTTGAGCACAAATACAAGGGAGTCGTATCAGTAGATGTATTGGCATGTTTAAGATCCTCTTCAGACAAAATTCTGGCACCCGGGTGTCTCTAAAAGCAGTAGTAGTTAAAAGGGACGTAAAACCCATGACATTTTTACTATTATTAATTTTCTGACAGTCGCCTCCGTAGCGTAGCGGTAAGCATGGTTAGCTGCCACCCCGGAGATCCTGGGTTCGATTCCTGGCCCTGCCACGAAATTTTGAAAAGTGGTATGAGGACTGGAACGGGGTCTACTCAGCCTCGGGTGGTCCAAAAGAGTAGAGGGGGTTCGATTCCCACCTCAGCCATCCTCGAAGTGGTTTTCCGTGTCTTCGGGAAAATGCCGGGGTGGTACTGTACCGTTATATATTGATCCGAAATACGGTACATGTTCACTAAAGATGCCACTACTCCAAGCCTAGTTGTAAGTACGTCACTGCCAGCTGGAAGGCACATGTGTACATCCGCCCGAGCAAGCCCGAGTCTCTGCGACAGTCCCCGAGCTCAAGTTTCAACTTTTGACGCATGGAGCGTGCAGTGGATATTGATTGGTTATTCGAGTGGACAGCTCGAGATCTTTATATTCTTATTATTTGGAAATAAGACATATTTTAAAATGTCTAGTGTGCATTGGAGTTCATGATTATCTAGCGGAAAAGTAATGCATACCCTTTTCCGTGGAAATATTCCCTACTGTAGTATTGGAGTGCATTAATCATACGTCACGGTGAATAAGACCGACATGTATCACGCCCAGGAGAGGGGGAAGTCACGCCTTGCTGTGATTTGCTGCTATGCGGAGAGGGTTAGATCGCATAATAGCTTTGGCCAGCTTACTTCAGATCTGGGCAAGGATCATGTAAGTATAAGAGATTCGTCACTTTTGGTTATAGAATTTCCGAGAGAGAACACCGCCTGAGGCTATGGATTGTACTGGCAAGTCTGGCAACATAAAAAGTAAAAAGCCATATGAATGTAGCCTTTATTACACGTAAATGAACAGTATGTTCTGCGATGAGTTATTGATTATTGATGAAAATAACACAAACATAACTGCGCCTTTCGCTAGGCGCTGAAATATACGTCCAGATAGGAAAATAATACATTTGATATATATCAATGTTGGCAATAGATTTTTCACGAAGGACACAGTTATGCCGTTCTAGAGCTTAATTCACCTCTAGGCTAATTAAAAATCCTCTCATACTCTACAGAATTGTTGGGATATTCGATGAATATAAAGAACACTGTCCAAATTCACACACTGCATTGCCATAACCTCACTTTTGGCCTAGCATGCCCGCTGCCACCCACCCCTCCCCGTAGCCCTAAACCACAAATTTTATTGCAATGCAAAGGAGAATGGGTAAGAAAACAAACTAGAGATGAAATGCACACATTTATTCTCTATATATTTTTATTCGAGAGTAGTCCATATTGCCCACTAGTTTTACACATGGTCAACACCAGGAAGATGAAAATTGCCGTATTGTTCTTACTATCATTATAATTCTTACATCCCGGTGCTTGGCAATTTTTCCTCCCTTGCAGTGGCATGATTGACTCTCAATTCAATTCAAATAAACAATCAAAATACTGAACAAATCAAAGCAACCAACAACACCACGAGGAAAATCAATCAAAACAGACTATTCCCGCTTTCGCCAGTCGGTTTGATGTGAACGTTCATGAGTGCCAACTACGGAACCTTAGTGCTAAAATTAATTCTTCATTGGTTGGCAGAACATCCAGTACAGGGCCATACTCCGACCCACGCGCTCCCTATTAATGGTCATCCCCCTGGATCGGGGCTTAAAACAAGTATACACGGGAGTGACGTATTCCCTTCGAATACCGGAAGAATCAGTCCAGTGACGAATGGGCTTTGAACATAAGCATGCCGAGAATTATACTCAGGCAATGTAGCGCGATAGAACTCTGTCTAATTTCACGTTGTTGAAAAACATATGTTGAATACAAGACAGCGCGCATTGATATATACAGGACTTTATTCCGAAGCCAGTACATTAAATCCTGGTACTTTTCGTTTCCACGTTCACCAAGAATACTGCAAGTATTCTGTATGTACCGCAATTCTACTATACGAACTTTTTCTGTGAATATTTCTCACCATATGCACGTCGTAATGAAATCCAAGGTGTTGGGAGGAATATTGAACGTGAACAATGACAGTTTAGCCATGTCAGGCTAAGTATAAAAATGTGGATATCGCTCGCCAAGCAATGATATGAACGCTACAAGTATTCACAATGCCGTATTCAAGAGGTAGTGTACTCGTGACGCGGCTTAACTGCATGTGGGCAATGAACTTTCGACGCCATGCAACCGCTGATGGTATTAACATCAACCGTGTTCTTACTCGGGTATCGCGATATTGTGAATGCGAACATAAGTTCTTTCGGGCGTTCTGGAACTTGTAGATGGAGATATACAGCCATTTCCACTATGAGGGATCGTGCCCATTGCCAGCCGTGAACCGAGGGATGGAGAGATCGAGGTCCTGGGTTCGAGTGCCTGAGGCGAGGAGGAACTACATTATCCTGCTGTAATGGAATTAGATGGTAGGGCATATCCATGCTCTTATTCGACTACGAGATGCTCCACAAAGGTAGAAGAAAGAATACTTATTTAGTGTAGCAAAGTACCAACATTCCTGAGTGATCACATTGCCATCCTTTAATTTTCTGTAGTTAGATTGGAATGAGGTTCAGGCTTGATTTTCCTTACATGTCTGATCTCATTTTCAATTGAGTTTAGGTTTGAATAACAAGCGCACTCATTTTCTAAATTTTGATAATTGATATTCTGATTTGAACTTTGATATAAATTAATTAAATTCAGTAACTTTTTATGAACTTCTTAATTGTAGAGAAGAGGACATTCTTAGGAAGAAGACTAACATTTTCCTTAGTGGAATTGAATAAATTTTGTGTAATAGATATGTTTGACACTTATACATACTTCGGTTCTTTTAATCAAGCGTTGACTTGAGATTAACAGACGCACTCTATTTCGTGTTCAACAGTTGCGGTCTCAGAACATTGCAGATGCACCTAGCATTTTTTTAATAGTAATTTTGTAAGATTTATGGAATGTGAATTTTGATTATTCTTTTGGAGTAGGGAATTTTTCTCTTGGGAAGGATCGTTAATCGTACTGGTTCCTAATGAATCAATAGTCGCTAACACGAATCGTTTCCTAGATTCATGGCGTAGGTTCAGTTTGGTCATCGTGACTTCACTTGAGGGGATTATTTATATTTTCGACTGATAGATTTCAACTTCTAGTTGTGCTACCACGTGTACTTTGGTACAGGTAAATTATTGTTAAATTTAACAAGGATTGATATTCTTGATTTTTGATTCAGTATTATGAGTTTTTCTGAGTGGAATATATTAACATGAGAATTTATTGAAGAACATTAACTCTTTTTGATACCGATTCCAGGGCTTAATTTTAAGTGGAGGCGTATACTTACGTCTGTGAGGCAAGTTTTTTGTATTCCAGTGGAATATATTGACGACCCACATTTAAATTGATTATAATGCATTGATGTTATACAACGAAATATTTTCGATATACACAACTGAGTACAACCAGATACTAGTAAATGAATTTATTAATCACCATGAGGGTGATATAGGGGTAATAAACGTCTGTGAACGTAAAAAGAAATATATATTGAAGTACTCAGTGAAGTACATTGGTTTCTGTGATGCCAATGTGAGCAAAATGTATAAAACAGGTTATAAGGAATATTCTTCGTAAAGTTGGTGGTAATAGCCAATGTTATTAAGCAATCGTCGATGTCATGTATGACTATAATATTATTGCAGTATCTCAGTTGAATTGTGATAGATTAACGATGTTCAGGGAAGAACATAATTCTCAATGCATTTATTACTTTTGATTTGTTGTTGAATTGGTAATTCCAGTCATGGATATATATTAGGAGAGCTTCAAAATTTGCTCTTGTCTTCCCCATCTAATTATCCCTGCGATTGTGTCCACTTAAGAGTATTTAAACAAGTATAAGAAGGGATGATTAGTGAAACAGAAATAATACAGAATGATTATAAAAGTAATACTGAGTAATTTTTGAAATATTGGATTAACAGTTATACGTCTTCTTAGCTTAATTGCTTGGTGGATGAACCAGATAATACTTGATTTGCTAAAGCAATTAATGATTTATGACAATGCACACATGGAGGGTGCAGAAATACGTAAACAGTGGCGTTTACACATGAGAGTGTAATAATTTGTTGTATATATGTATAAAAGAGTAACAATCATCTGCGTAATTAATATTTTAATCTTGGAAGGACCATGATGGTGATCCTTAGTGTTATACATTTGTTGTTGTTGGATCATCAAGTGAAAATCATTTAATCTTGTTGTCAGAATAGGGTTTAATGCAGTCCAGTCCATGGGGACTTATTGCTGCATTATGTTGCATATTTTTCATATGAATTTAGATGAGGATATTTATTTCTGTGTCAATTCACGGACGTTTTTGACTGACCTTTATTCAGTTTATTTCTTAAATAAATTTGTTAATTTCTCTTAATCGTGAGTTGTGATGATTCATAGGGGCATTAAGAGGTCACATTAACCCTGGAGGGGGCGCGTCACGGTCTTTTCGACCGGGTGCAGAGATAAATGTTTATAGTTCTTAACGTAGTGGGCCGTTAGTTTCCATCCCCTCAGTACCTTACATTGGACTCGTCCACTGTCAATGTGCGTAAACAGTTCACCCCTCCCGCTCCTCAGTTTCAGCCAGAGTGCATTGTTTAACAGACCCAGTCTAAACCTTCTGGCGCGCCCCATGACGTATGCGTGTTTATGAGTTAAGTTTTACTTTTATTTTTCAGTTAATCTAGTGGGAAAGTTTCCATCCCCTCAGTACCTTACATTGGACTCGTCCACTGTCGGTGTGCGTAAACAGTTCACCCCTCCCGCTCCTCAGTTTCAGCCAGAGTGCATTGTTTAACGGACCCGATCAAAAACCTTCTGGCGCGCCCCATGACGTATGCGTGTTTATGAGTTAAGCTTTACTTTTATTTTTCAGTTAATCTTTTATTGTTTAAGTGACTTTGAGCATTATTTATAAGTTGGTTCATTATTATTTACTTGTTTTGTAACAATAAAAATAGTTTTTGCGTCATTTGTGTTATTTTTTCGCGACCCGGTCGAAAACACCGTGCGCGCCTCCTCACGTGATTATTCTTTCGCGCCCTCTCCAGGGCTAAGAGAGCCATAACTAGGTTATTCTATAGTTTCCCACACTCTTGAGATGATAATTTTCATGATTCTCGTGTTCTATGAGCAGTTTCCTGTGATGCTTTGGTTTTACTTAATGCCACCTCTCTTAGGAATTACTTGCACTGGTTGGTGGGATATGGGGGTTTTTCTAGCCGGGGATTTTCAGGTTCTACGATCCAGCTACCATCGAGGGATTCCAACTGGTAAAGGGTAGGTATTTTCGGGTACAGTACCTACTGTAAGGCCACGGCCGCCTCCTTTCCTCTTCCTTGCCTATCCATCCCAATCTTCCCTTCCCTTCTCATCCCTCATGAGGTCCCTGTTCGCTTTGCAGGTGAGGCCGCCTGGGCGAAGTGCTCATCACACCTCCCCAGTTGTATCCAATCCGACCAAGTGTTCCCAGCTCTAGGACACTGGAAAGACGGTAGCGGTGAGTTCCCTCGCTGAGTCCGTGGAAAACACCAATCTGGAGGGTAAAATTGACCAAAAGAAAGAAAAAAATACTTTCTGACAACCTGTGTTGCTGTGATGACTGCAGTAGTGTGTGTAGCTGTAATTGTTATGGTCGGAGATGGGGTAGGTTCCACGGGTCTTGGAATAAGGTACTATCCCGGCATTTCCTTGGGGGACTGTGGAAAAGAAAAACGAAAATAACCACACTCAGTATAGCCTCTGTCAGCCTCAAGATGCAAACTTCCTATCTCCGGACGATGGCCGTCGCTTGGCCACCAAAATGTGTAGGAGGTTCAAAATGGTTGGTTCCTCAGTTTAGGGGCTGCGACAACGCAGTCATGTTGCCGCGTGTACTTTGGATGTGTATAAAATCTGTCTGATTGTGATGGCTGTATTAGTGTGTGTTATCTGTAATTCAGGTAAGGACTGCAGACGATCAATTTAAAGTAGTTTCTACTTTTGCTACCAAATGCTACCGTCAACAACACCTAGCCGCGTACTTTGCTAATAGATGCCACCACAACCAGCGCCAGGCGACGAACGTTGGAACTTAATAGAACATTAATCAAATCTAACCTACAAATTTTGCTTCACACAATTGTAATTAATGGAAGCTTCTTTTACATGCCATAAAACTATGGCATGGGCCCGCCGGCTTTACTTCACCTCTGAAGGAAGGCATACCGATGGATTTTTAACACTCTTAGAAAATCCGATGGCTCTGGCCAGGTTTGAACCCGCGATCTTGGGCATAGAAGCTCAGCATGCTACCAACTAGGCCTACGCTACCGAAGGCGCGTTCAAAATGATTGTTTAACTGGAAAAGACAGAGTGTATCCCAGGCATTGGTTAGCATGTTTGTAGCGATCTGCATGAGGATACTCACTGCGATGACAAACTGCAGTCTGACCAGAGCCTAAGTCAAACAGCATTGCACGCGTTGTTATGTGAATTGTGAACAGAACAATTAATAATAATGGGCGAATTAAGAATGGTGCGTTTCAACAGCACAACTAAGCTCAATAGGAGGTCATCTCAACATGGAGAGTTAAACGACGAAAGACTACTGGACGTGAGTTATATGCTACCCACGCGATTATACCTTCTTACAACATGGCAAATGTAAACAATGAATAGATTCCACCTCGGCCACCGGCACTCGTATCTTGAAAGGTTAACACTGCACAACCACTAGTTCAATTATTGATGAAGACTTGAAGAATCATAACTCTCTCCTTGTCACACTCGTATATAACCCCTTCATTAAATGATCCCCGCACTAGATCAGCATGTCTGAGACAGGGGAGTATATAAGGGGGGTGCTGAGGGGGCTTCAGACCCCCCCCCACCCTAAAAAGCCAATAAAATAAGAAAGTGTTGCTTTGGTAAGAGCATAATATAATTGTAAATTTTGTTGTACACTAATCTTAACTTACTGGCTAAGTTATAAACAATATTAAGATTTAAATTAAACTAAATCATGGTGTAGTGGCTAGCATTCTTGGCTGCCGCCCCGGAGGTCCGAATTCAATTCCCGCCTCTGTCAAGAAATTTTAATTCTAGTCTGAGGGCTGGAACGGGATACACTCAGCCTTGTGAGGCAAAATGAATTCCACAGTACGGTACTTTTGAGAAAAAAAAATATCAACTTGTAAAAAAATAAAAAATAAAACAAAAAACTGTTTACCTTTCTGCTTAGTAAAGTGACAAATATTTAGATATTTGCCATTCATACAGCATAGATCATAATAGAAAATTCATTAACCACCGGTATACATTTTATTTGTGTGTTGTGTTGTATTTTACAACTTTTTTTTGTATTGCCAGTAATTGAAGGCTATATAAACTTTGAATCTTATCTAAAATAAATACACAAAGTTATATGCTCTAAGATATTGGTTGATATTTCTAGGTATTTTGCGGTGACAATCTCCTGAGAATACTCACAATTTTCCAGGATAGCCAGCTCCCTCCCGAATAAAACTTGTATATACGCCCCTGGTCTGAGAGATAAGCATAATCCCTCCTTCCTTGTTGTTCTTGAAAGAGAAGTCATAACTTCGGAAGCCAGCGGCTGGGTGCTTGGCGCAGCAGAAAAAGAAGGGGCAACTTCGGAAGTCAGTGGCTGAGTGCTTGACGCAGCAGAAAACGAAGTCGCAACTTCCGGAGCATGCGGCTGGTGCTTGACGCAGCAGAAAAGAAAGTTGTAACTTCGGCAGCCAGCGGCTGGGTGCGTGACGCAGCAGAAAATGATGTCGTCACTTCGGCAGCCAGCGGCAGGGCGCGTGACGCAGCAGAAAAGGAAGTTGTAACTTCGGCAGCCAGCGGCTGGGTGCGTGACGCACCAGAAAAGGAAGTTGTAACTTCGGCAGCCAGAGGCTGGGTGTGTGACGCAGCTGAAAAGGAAGTTGTAACTTCGGCAGCCAGCGGCTGGGTGCGTGACGCAGCTAAAAAGGAAGTTGTAACTTCGGCAGCCAGCGGCTGGGTGCGTGACGCAGCTGAAAAGGAAGTTGTAACTTCGGCAGCCAGCGGCTGGGTGCGTGACGCAGCAGAAAAGGAAGTTGTAACTTCGGCAGCCAGCGGCTGGGTGCGTGACGCAGCAGAAAATGATGTCGTAACTTCGGCTGCCAGCGGCAGGGCGCGTGACGCAGCAGAAAATGATGTCGTAACTTCGGCAGCCAGCGGCTGGGTGTGTGACGCAGCAGAAAAGGGTGTCGTAACGCGGCAGAAAAACAAGATGTTCAGGAAAGAACATATAGCCTACTTTCTCCTAAATGTATGTGTATAGTTATAACTCCTTGTCCTTATCATCACCTCCTAATTTCTTCCAATTAGAAGTGCAAATTGGCACACTGGATTTGAGTAGTGGCGTTCAAACCATAGTTTATAATTTACCCCAGCATTTTGCAATTTCATCAGCAAACACTCGAAACAACGTAGATATTCAGTATATTAACACCGACTACTTACAATAATTGAAACTTCGTTGATCTAAACGTATCACTGGGAGAAAGATATTTAATATACCTATTACACAGCTAATTTGTAATCGCGCCTATTCTTGGGGATTTGTGCGCTCTATGGGCAACAAGAAGAAACTTTTCAATTATTCCGTAGGCATGGGTTCACTAACTGGCCGATATAGAGCACAGCTCGCATCTAGAAGGCTGTGATTAGCTCCTGCATAGTTCAACTGATTGCTATTAGATGTCACTCCGGTGGAGAATGTTGTTTTAATTAAATATATATTTTCCAGTGCAAAAATGCACCATATAACTTTTTTTTATAACGTCTCAGTACTCAAGAAACAATAAATATAAAAAAAAAATCAAGCAAAAAAAGTCATTTCTGATAGGATTTGAACTCCGACCAGCCGAGTGAAAGACCAAAGCCCTAATAACACAGCCAATCGTGCACACACAACTTAACAGCTTTCAATCGATTTACATACAACGTTTTAGCAATTGATGACTTGGACTAAACGATTTCTTCACTGGAGTATATTTCAAACCGAGTTCATTTCAAATAAAGTTCATATTATTTCTAACAGTAGGCTATATTGCATGCAACATACTCAAATTAGTGAAATATACTGTAGGTCAGAACGAGAGAACAGCTGCCACCTTGTCAAATAAACGGGACGACTCAGCTTTTTAAAGTCACTTCTACGCTATAATATTACAATATTACCTTTTAATTTTTGAACGGGTCACGTCCGTTAGAACAGTTTAAACAATTCTCGGTTCGATAATCGGAACTGGTGGGTCCCATGTTATGGATTATAAAGTTTGCATAATTCACACGGCCGCCATCCTGAAGTGGTACGGTTAATGACCTTGTAGTTTGGGCACAAGACGCGTATCATACGAAAGTATGTTTTTACCAAATTTGGTAAAGATCCGATGATTAGTTTGGTCGTAATGCATTATTAAGTTTTGACCATTTGAGTGGCCGCCATTAAGTTTTGGTAAAGATGGCGGCAATATAAAACATGACACTGAGGTGCCCGTTGCCAGTGCTACGCCTGTACCAAATTTCGTTCAATTCGGTTTCACCGTGTACGTATTGATAGGGGGGACAGATATTCAGAGTACACACACTCACACACAGACACACACACAATTTTTGGCCCTGTGTTGAACTCATAAGTCTACTTTCATTTTTGCAAAAATCGAAAGTAGGCTAATAATGAGGCGTAACTTCGGAAGCCTGAGGCTGGGTACGTGACGCAGCCTGTTGTGCACAACGTTGCGGGATTAAAGTCCGGTGCAGTCAGCTTGCGCTTCAGGTTTCTTCAATGCAAGCGACTCGTCTCAGTAGATTTATTGGCACGTTAAGCGTTAAGGATCCTCTCAAAGGCAAATTTCCCATCCTATAGCCACAATGGTACATAACACTCATAACAATATGATCGTCCTACTGCTAATCAAAAAACAGCAATTTATAACCATTTGTGTTTTTATAAAGGAAGGAAGGAAGCTTTTAGTTTAACGTGACCGTTAATCTTGAGATCATGAGCCACGGGACCTTTTTACGTGAAATCCGAACCACATGACATGGCATTTCACATCGAAAATCTCACATGCATTGTGTTTTTATTGATATCGAAAATGTTAACAAGAAGTTCCGTGACGAACTAAAGAGCCTACTTTTCTTAAAATTAAGATTCAAGCCATTGATTAATCTACAGTATATGAACCTATCTAGAATAATGACGAAACTTAGTTGGTAATATCGAAATGTCTAATTAGATCGAAATATACCAGGTATAATGTAGCCTAATAGAGCACTACAGTTGGCAGCCCTGGTGACAGAATATATTCTTAGTTCAATCTCTTAAGGTACAGAATACAACATTTGGTTGAAGTCCAATGGACGTTACATGCAGTTAGACATTGGAACTATCATCACGTGTAAAAGCATGTTGGCAACAATGTCATGCGTATGCTGATCAGAAATAATCTGAAATATTATGATATCTTATTTTGCCAATTTTGGATGAAATCCATTTGTTAGTAGAGAAGTTACATGTGTTTTAAAATTGGACCTATCAGCAGGTATAGAATCATGTTGGCAGCACTGACTTATATTAATTACTCCAAATTATTCTAGAATGTCAGGTGCTATACGTTTGCAAAGTATAGAGCTGTTGGCTTGCATATTTTCTGATATATTGATATTAGGGTAAAAAATATAGGCAGCATTTATTAACAGTTGGCAGCCCTGGTGGCTCTTAAGAATACGCCCAGTCATATCTGTTTATGTACACACATTACATACAAAATTTGGTTGATATCCAATTGATAGTGTAGAAGTTATATGCATTTAAAAATTGGACCTATCAGAAGGCTTAAAATTATTTTGGCAACACTGTCATGATTGGCCTCCTGGAAATTAAACTGAAATAGTATTATCTACATGTGTGCCAATTTTGGAATAGCTCCCATGCATACCTTCCAAGATATCCAACATGGAGCTCAAATTCCTAGTGCGTCTTTTTTCAGCAGTTGGTAGCACTGTTATACTTTTCAAATATGGGCTTGAGATATTCCGGTATACATCTTTACTCATACTAAATTTGGTTTCGATTGCTGCAGCCGTTTAGGAGTTGATAGGGGACACACACACACACACACACACACAGCCAGCCAGACGGACAGACAGAAGGACAGACAGACAGACATACACACATTTTCCCGGATCGATCTCATTAGTCTACTTTTTCCTCATTTTTGCAAAATGTGAAAAGTAGGCTAATAATGGTGGATTTAATTGAACGCAAGTACCTTACAACGTACATAGTCTACCGTCGATAAACCCACAAGGAAATATTTTCTGTTCCTTGTAATCTAACGCTCGTTCAAAACATTGAAATTGTAAACACCTCTGGGAATATGTTCTGTTATTGGTCATTTTACGGTAGTCGCATGGCTGCCACGTGAAACGGACCAATCACTGCACACGAACCGCAGGGAGAATCCTGGCGCATTTGTTTTCATCAGGCGTCAAGTTATGTGGAGCAGACATGAGAACACTCTAGCGGCATTATTGCAAGGTAGTTGCAGCGCAGCGCCAGCAATCGACTCTGCTCGCCCTTCTTCGGCTGGACTCGGTCTTGGCGCGCCACTTGACATTCACGCTGCATGTTAACATTACAGATGATTCAATTCTTTTCTGAAATAAAAACAATAGAGCCCATTGTTTAGGATTGTCTTTCATTAGAAAGGCTCGGATATCATGGTCATTTAGCCCCGTGTACTTGGGTGGGTATAGAAGTTGTCTGGACTGACTGCGTGGCGCAGCGGTATAGGTGTAGCCAAATAACTCTGCCGCGCTGTTAATGTTTACTCTATGGCTCCCGCGGCACAGTTCTCGCCTGCTGTACCCAAGGTTGCAGGATCGAATCATGGCGAAGTTAGTTGGCTTTTGAGGGTGCCCAAATGCGAGGGAGGCGTGTCAGTAGATTTACTGGCACGTTAAAGATCCCATTCTGGGAAATTTTCGGCACTCCATTATCTCTAAAAGCCTCAGTAATAAAAAAGGTACTGAAAACCAATATCATTACACAGAAGTCGTCTGTTAACCTATGTTACTATGGTGTCTGTAGTAGAGTGTGAGTTTTTAATTCATGTGAGGATTGAGAAGCAGGCGGCTGTGGCCATAAGTTCGAAACCATCCTATCATTCACTGGGAGTAGAAGCGGGAAACCACGGAAAACCACTCCCAGGATGGTTGAGATGGGAATCGAATCCGCCTCTTCTCAGTCTTGCCTCACGAGGCTGACAAGGGGAGGATACGATGCATGGGTCACCGATTCGAACCATCTTTCGTACACGTGTAGGGCATGACCAGGCGCATACCAGGTGCAAGTAGTAAAGTGCGCTTCTCAGCCGTTTCGAGAAATGAATTAATTGCAATTGCAGTGCGGCGTCTATGTGCATTGTACGCTAGCAATAAGCCAACGAGCGCGTGGTGCAGCGGTAGGAGCCCGCTTCGTAAGCGCGGGATCGCTGGATCGAATCCCACTGTTGAGCTTTTGCAGTGTTTTTTTTTTGTAAACATTGGCAATTCGTACAAATGTACTGTAGGTGTCGTGAACAATGTTTATTTTGCAGTCAATTTTAATAATGTGTTATGTGAGCGGGAAAAGGGATTCTGAAATCATCGTACAGGGGTCAACGTTTGTGACATCGCATAAAGGTACAGTATCGGCGTTGCAAATACATTGGTATTATACACGGTCAGGTGTATGTCTACCCCTTATTATTCCCGTTTTTCCAACGGGGTCGGGGATGAGATGCGATGGAAGTATTTGTGGCGATGATTTTTACGGCCGGATGCCCTTCCTGACGCCAACTTCATGAGAGGAGTTAATGAGAGATGAAATGAATGATGGTGAATGAAACTGGGCAAGGATGTGGAAGGAAGCGGCCGTGGCCTGTCAGAAGGTACCGTCCCAGCATATGCCTGGTGTTGAAAATGGGAAACCACGGAAAACCATTTCAAGGACGGCCGACGGTGGGGCTCGAACCCACGCATCTACCGAGTCAGCAGAGAGCTTGGCCCCATGACCTAATGCTGCGCTTTAGCCAGTGTAGCCACTACTGTCGGTTGTACACGGTCAGGTGTATTCTTTTATATGTACCGGTATACATTTTGAAGGCCCAGTCTGTTCCGTTCATTGCACGTCTGTGAACCATCAGACCACCCCGTACCCCGCAAGTAGTGACTCATGCTATGCGTATTGGTTGGAAATTGCCAATGGTTACAAAAGAAGAGAAAAGAAAACACAACATACTGCAATGGCTCACTGGTGGGATTCGATCCAGCGATCCCGCGCTTACGAAGCAGGGCTCCTACCGCTGCACCACGCGCTCGTTGGCTTGTTGCTAGCATATAACGCACATAGACGCCGCACTGCAATTGCATTTAATTAATTTCTCGGAAACGGCTGAGAAGCGCACCTTACTACTTGCGCCTGATATAGCCTACGCCTGGTCATGCCCTACACGTGTACTAAAGATGGTTCGATTCAGTCACCCATGCATCGTATCCTCCCCTTGTGAGTGTAGGCTACCCTGTTCCTGCCCTCTGACCAGAATTACATTTCTTGGCAGAACCGGGAATCGATCCCGGGCCTTCGCGGTGACAGCCAAGAGTGATAGCTACTACGCAACAAGACAGACACATTTGAGATTGATCTAAGGTGCAAACATTGTCTATTCTAGGTAGAATATTTCTACACACAACTCGCAGATCAGCTTCAATGTTAGACAGACAAACCTGCCACTTTATTGTATATCGCTCAATGCGAAGTGAGAAAATTGGCATCAATATAATAACATGTTGTATATAGATGGGTATTGAATATTATGTTATGCTTAGCAAGAAATATTCCAAAGAATCAATATTAGTTTCACTCTCTGGATCACTGCACACATCAACTCGACTCTTTCTACTACCGTCATATCTAGCGATGGAATATCCATACAAAACAGAGCGGCTCAGTAAAATAAGAAGTTGAGTATCGTGGAACGGAATTAATGTAGCGTTTAGTGAACAACTTACTATTTATTTATTTATTTATTTATTTATTTATTTATTTACCGTACATAATATATGAAGTGAGAGCCTCCATGTCTTAGGCGGTAGCACGCCGGCCTCTCACCGCTGGGCCCGTGCTTCAAATCCCGGTCACTCCATGTGAGATTTGTGCTGGACAAAGTGGAGGCAGACAGGTTTTTCTCCGGGTACTCCGGTTTTACCTGTCACAAATTTCATTCCAGCAACACTCTCCACTATTATTTCATTTCATCCGTCATTCATTTATTCATTTCCCCAGGGGAGTGCGACAGACTTCGGCAGCCGGTACAGTTCATATCCTCGCCGCTAGATTAGGGCTTCATTCATTCCATTCCCTGACCCGCTCGGTCGACTGGAAGCAGGCTGTGGATTTTTCACATAATATATGAAGTATGGAAGGGCAACGAAATAATGTATGCGTCATTGGACAGCTTACATCTACATTGTTCATATTTTCAGTATTGACACATTTTACAAAACTACATATATAAATAAAATATAATAGAATAAATAATGTAATATACATTTATCCTGATCACTCGCTCTCGAATGTATGCGCCCGCTCCATTCGTTCATTCATTTTTTATTAATTCATTAATTCATTCAGAAAGGTAAATAAAGTTCTAATAACTCAATCTCTCATACAGAAATTTATTTACGCAATGTAATTTTTAATGAGTCGCCCCCGTAGTGTAGTGGTCAGGATAGTTAGCTGCCGCCCCGGAGGTCCTGGGTTCGATTTCCGGCTTTGCCACGAACTTTGAAAAGTGGTATGAGGACTGGAACGGGGTCTACTCAGCTTCGGGTGGTCCAAATGAGTAGAGGGGGTTCGATTCCCACCTCAACCATCCTTGAAGTGGTTTTCCGTGTTTTCCGTGGTTTCCCACTTCGTCTTCGGGAAAATGCCGGGATGGTACCTACTGTAAGGCCACGGCCGCTTCCTTCCCTCTCCCTTGCCTATTCATCCTAATCTTCCCCTCCCATCCCTTCGCTTTGCAGGTGAGGCCGTCTGGGCGAGGTGCTGATCACACCTCCCCAGTTGTATCCACCCTGACCAGATGTTCCCAGCTCTAGGACACTGCCCGTAGAGGCAGTAGTGGTGAGTTCCCTCGCTGAGTGCGTGAGAGCCCCAACCTGGAGGGTAAAATCGATTAAAAAATAATAATTAATGAACGACTTCAATCTTGGAAGAGGCAAGTTCTTGGAATCCCTTGCCAGTATGTTCCATAACCACGCAGAGTGGTCATTTTGACAAAGTGGGAGGGGATTGACGAGCAATTAGCCTCCCTGCACCACGCTGTACTGCTCGAGTCGAAGCTCCATGAACCAGAGAGGAATGTGGATCGCGGACGATGAGGATTGATGTGGGGGATTTCTGGTCCGTGCGTAGTAATAGATCCAAATACAATGGTTGGTGACTCGCTCACTCATTCGTAACACCACAGTGGTTTAGGCAACGGCCTTATGTAAGCAGTATCGGAATAGACAAGAAATTCCAGATAAGAGGGTGGGCTGTTCCTGCCTCCCGCAAGTTCACAGACCTTGGAACTGAGCAGTACGTATTCAAGTATCTCGCTGTAATGGGTTGCTAAGCAGGTAAATCGTACATAATACCGGATGGACCGTGGCATAATTTGAGCTCTCAGATTTCTGGACACGAAACCGAGTACATTGGAGGCCTTATACAGGGTCTTTCATATAAAATAAGAACGGCAAGCGGCAGTTTTGTTATTCGCTTCTACGGTGGCCTTGGCCGAGCTTGTGGCGCGCCATGGCCCCCTGCTGTACTATTGAAAGCGCGCACGTAGTACATACGAAGGCTGTTTTCTTTTTCAATTTCCGATGGACTGTATAAAAACAACAGATTGACATACCAAACTAATTTTACTACTCAATGTTTGCTTGTTATATTCGTATATCTCAACATAATCGCCAAAACAATTGAAACATTTGTCGTATCGTTACACCAGCATTCCAATGCCCTCGGCAAAATATTCTGCCGCCACTGAGGTGGGCACGTCTGAACAGTCTCTTGAAGTTTTTCCTTTTTGACGAGGCATTGCCGCCCAACCATACCTTCAATTCTCGAAAGAGGTGAAAATCATTCAGTGCTGGTTTGGACTAAACGGCAGATGGTCCAAAACTTCACACTTGAATTCTTTGAAAAATCTATTGTAACGTTGGTACAGTGTGGTCGTGAATGGTTTTCACCTTTTTCGAGAATTGAAGGTATGGTTGGGCGGCAACGCCTCGTCAAAAAGGAAAAACTTCAGGAGACTCTCCACCTCAGTGGCGGCAGAATATTTTGTTGAGGGCATTGGAAAGCTGGTGTAACGATACGACAATTGTTTCAATCGTTTTGACGATTATGTTGAGGCATAAGAATAAAACAAGCAAACGTTTAGTGTTAAAATCAGTTAGGTATGTCAATCTATTATTTTTATACAGTCCATCGCAACTTGAAAAAAAAAAACCAGCCCTCGTATGTAGGCTAGTATGTGCACGCTTTCAATAGTACAGCAGGGGGCCATGACGCGCAACAAGCTCGGCCAAGGCCACCGCAGTAGCGAATAATAAAACTGCCGCTTGCCTTCTTACTTTATATGAAAGACCCTGTATATTGCCTCTTCACTTTGACTTGAGTGATAAAGTTTATTTTAAATTCCAAGGCACATTTGCAACATTTCTTGATAAAATTAAGTGCTGCGGTACACCGGTTTGATATTCCTGATGCCAAGTATGATTTATTGTTCGTCTGTTTATCAATCCCGAATACGAATAGCGAAAAGTAAAGTGAGATTTAACATTTTACCCACAGCCAATCAGCATGCTCTACAAATATTAATTAGCCAACTAAATTGATAGAAGAGTAATTTTATGGATCCAAGAATTTTTGACGGGTCGTTCACTGAAAGTGAAAGTCGAAGGCATATTCTCGGATGAAATTACCGTAACGTCGGGTATCCCTCAGGGCAGCGTAATCGGAACTTTGTTATTTTTGGCGTTTATAAACGACTTACCAAATGGGATTCGCAGTGACTGTCGATTGTTTGCGGATGATTGTGTAATATATCGAAAGATACATGACTCACAAGACAATGCAGTGCTTCAATAGGACCTGAACCTGGTCTATAAGTGGGCGATTGAAAATAAAATGAAAATAAACACAAGAAAATGTAGTCTCTTAAAAATAGGAAAAGTGCGGAGGCAGGATTTTCAATATAACATTGGCTCGGAAATACTTGTAGAAGAAGATTCTTGCAAATATTTGGGCGTTCACGTAAGGAATGATATGAAATGGAGTAGTCATGTAGGATGTGTAGTTTCAAAAGCTTACAAATCCCTGCACTTTGTAATGAGGGTATTAAAAGGAAGTAGTATGATGATGATAATTGTTGTTTTAAGGGGCCTAACATCTAGGTTATCGGCCCAAAAGGAAGTAGTACCTCTGCTAAAGAATTAGGCTATTTGTCACTTGTAAGACCTATTCTGGAATATGCCTCGGCGGTTTGGGATCCATGTCAAGTAGGGCTCATCAATGAGTTGGAAATGGTACAAAGAAAGGCCGCTAGATTTGTGCTCAGTGACTTTAATCCCAGGAGAAGTGTGAGCCGTATGTTAAAGAAACTTGGGTGGGAATCACTGGAGGCTAGGAGGATGAAATCTAGACTCTGCGCTATGTACAACACGTATACAAATCAACCAGCATGGGGTGAGCTTAGCAAACGATTGGGAAAGCCCACTTACATGGGTAGGAGCGACCATCCTTTCAAAGTTAAGGGCCGACCACAGCGAACAAATTATGGTAAATATTCTTTTGTAAACGGTGCCATTGATAACTGGAACTCTCTACTTGCCGCAGTCTTAGAGCCTTTTCCCAAACATGTAGGTGTGTTTAAGAAAAGACTGACTATTTGTGTAAATACTCCAGTTTAATTGTTGTATAATTGTTATTGAATTGTTATGTATAATTATTTATTTGTTATGTATATCCAATTTGCCACCGGGTGACACTCCCCCCATTGCAAATAAATGAATGAATGAATGAATGAAAAATCAGTCTCTGGGTGCATAACTGTCGAAATAATTGAGCCGAGTGATTATGCACATGCCTGTAACAGAGTTGAGCTTCCTTACAAGTAAAAGGAAGCATTGAACCGGTTCTATTCAGACAGCGTCATGTGCCCTTAGACCTTACTGGGCGATGCCAGATGCTGACTACTTTCATGCACTTAAATAAACCAAAATACGATTACACTAAGATGTCTTAAATACTGCTGTAAAGAACGTAACATATGAACGAAAAGTGAAATAGTTGCTTGCTAACACTCGCCAATAGCTCCCGCTGGACAGCAGTGTCAACACTGACGTACATAACATAAAGTACTGCACGTTATATTCCACAGGTTACCCATAAATCCCTTACATTGTATTCGATCCGCATTCCAAAGTATTCCAACTTCCATTTCTTTATTAAAAATAAACTTTAATAACCAAGTCAGGGACAGGAGTTTTTTGTGCAAACATAATTCGCGAGAAAGACAACAGCAAGTGGGTTCTCCATGAAATAGACTGACAGATCCAAGCATTTGTTTGGCGGATATGTGGTTTGAGAACCAGTGAGATTGATAGTATTAGACTTGGTGAGTGCCAATTACAATCACTTTCACCAAGTGTACAGTACGTAACACCATCTCGTGGTGCAATGCCTGGATCTTTTTACACTCACACCTGAGGACCGTGTGTAATTCCCGGCTCTGCAATAAATGTAATTTTGGCCTTAGATTTGGAACGGGTTACACTCAGCCTCGTGAGGCAAAACGAGGTTCGATTCCCACCTCGATGGTGCTGGAAGTGGTTATCCATTGTTTTTCACTTCTACTGTGGCTTGGTTTGTAACTTAGGCCTAATCCACTGCCGTTTCCTTCCTCATCATGGTCTCAATACCGACAGCAGTGGCTACGCTAGCTAAAGCGCAGCGTTAGGTCATGGGGCCAAGCTCTCTGCTGAATCGGTAGACGCGTGGGTTCGAGCTCCACCGTCGACGGTCCTTGAAATGGTTTTTCGTGGTTTCCCCATTTTCAAGTCAAAGCAAATGCTAGGACGGTACCTTCTGACAGGCTACGTACGCTTCCTTCCACATCCTTGCCGAGTTTCATTCATCTTCATCCATTCCATCTCTCATCCCGACGCGCAGGTCGCCCACGGGCGTCGACTAGAAAGACCTGCACTCGGCCTCTCAGGAGGCTACATGACAAAAAATGGTCTCAATTAAAAGAACACTTACTACTACAGGCACCACAATAACGCAGGTCATCAGAAAAATTATCTCACACGTCCAGTACATTGGGACTGATGAGCACAATGTCCAAGACCCTACGTGAAAAAAAACACAACATTCTTAACACCACCTCTTTAGAAAGAAACTTGAATCTTGATAGCTAGGCAATTGTTACAGGGAGCACAACCTCGCTTCAGTGCAGCCATGATGGGAAATCACTTCACCTTAAACAATATCCGTGATCATCATACGGACCACCTAACATTCTTGGCTGCAATCCCTGAGGTCCTAGATTTGATTTTCCGTGGTTTCTCACTTCTACTCCAGTCAAAAGTCAGGATGGCCCTTAACTTAACGCCAAGGCTGTCTCCTTCCAACTCTCACCTTAATTATAAACACACACACTGCTACCGACACTGCAATAACACAGTATGCTGGGCTGAAATGACGACTTTGTCCAAACCACGAAAATGATGATGATGATAATTGTTGTTTTAAGGGGCCTAACATCGAGGTTATCGGCCCCTAATGGTTTGGGTGATCGTGAAGATGAGATGAGAATGAAAAACTATAACTAAAACTAACTACGAACTTATAGGCCTATACTAGAAGAAGAAATGGAAAACTAAGGAGAATAAGGCAAATAAAGGACAGGAGGAAAAGAAATGCCCTCAACCCGCGAAGAAGGCGGATTGTGGGACCTGGAAGGAAGGAGAGCCATAAAAGGCAGATAGGAAAGTGAAAGAGGAGAGGGTCCGCTCCAGGGGCAAAGGATAAAAGGGGGAAAACCGGACCCAGCTAAGGAATCCCTCGGGGTCGCCAACTCCCGAACTCACCAGCCGTGAGCCCCTGATGGTGTAGCATTATCTAGGGTGCATCAGAAGTGGTGGGGCTACATACACCCGGCCTCCTTGAGGGCCTTGAGCAGAAGGCAGGAGATAACATGAAAAGAAAAAGAAGGCTGACCCCTCTCAGAAGGAGGGAATCAGAAAAGTTGAGACAAGGGCCCATTAAGGCGGGAAATGAAGAGACTCCCTAGGCCTCGGATACCTAATACCGTCGGGGTCGGAAGAGAACAAGAGTTGACCAAGTGAGGTCGACAGGAAAGACGACGGAGAGGAGCCCGGCACAAGTAAGTGGAAGCAATGCCGGACTCAGCTGGGGCCCCGTGGTCGCCAACCCACGTCCCACGAGATGTGAGCCCCTGGGGGGAAAACCACGAAGATAGAATAACACTAGTAAGTTAAAAGATACAGAACACAAAGGTTGAAGATTGAAGTTATTCTTTGTCCAGTGAATGACTGACCAATTTGGTTTTTCAACTTCATATTAACTGTACGACAATCTACTGGAACCTTGAATATTTGGAAGCGTATTTGTGCTTGTACCTTTGCCGGCTGTGTGACAAACTAATTTTTCGCTAACCACTGGGAATAGCAGATTGTTGATTTAGTCTTACTTAACCTCCTAAATCAGGTTCTGTATTTGTTTTCCTTTTTTAGAATGATTCCATTGAATCTTCTTTCGCAGTATTAGGTCCAACGAACGCCAATGTGTGTTTCACTTTATCATCAAGTCGTTTATGCCATATTATTCTTCTGTAATTCAACATTCAACGTCCAAGAGAACGTACATTTCTTCATCAAATATAAACTATCCACTGTTCTAGTATTATTCATATTACAATTGTTCTACAAATCGCTCTCCAGGCACTTCAATCGTTGTAAACTTAGAAGTTCATGGCGCTAGTTGATTTCAAGGAGCTGCCATTAGAATGAATAAAAGGATTCTTTGGTTGTAGCAGTTAGAAGAGACATTTTACAGTATGTATAACAACATTACAGACAAATTCATGTTCCCTAGTTTTATGCAGCTCTTATTTTAGTCATGTATTGCAGATTTTATTTTATATTTTTAAGTAGCAAGCTAACATGAAATGTATTCCTTCGTGAAATATCTAACACATTAATTTTAATATTGAGGAAAACCCATAATTTCGTCTGTATGTCCTAACAACTTGAGACTGGAAAGTAATCTTCAAATGTAATATTAATGTTCGCTTATCTAATGATACAAATTGTAATCTTGGAATAAAGTTCTTTCAAATTCTACTTCCCACGACATACTGTATTAGCCATCAATATCTGTAGACATCCGTAGACGTGTTGATCGTGTTATTCTGGTTCCCGATGAGAAAGGTTGGCATAATCAGACGTCAGAAATAGATAGGCAGTAGAGATAATTCACCTCCGTCACTTCAAACAAATCCTGGGACATTTCACGTATCAAACCTATATTTTAGAATGAGTACAGTCCTTCAGAAGGGGGCTGGGTGACGCAGTCGGTAGAGGCGCTGAGCTTCTAACCGAGAGAGAGTGGGTTTGATCCCCACCCAGGTAGTGGATTTTTGAAACAAAACTACCACTTTCGGAAACGCAAATGGCCCTGGAGTTCACTCATCATACACCAGAAATGAGTGCCAGGGTAGGCCTAATTCCTGGGAGCAAAGACAACCGG
The DNA here is from genome assembly GCA_946902985.2 of Meconema thalassinum. Lineage (NCBI taxonomy): Eukaryota > Metazoa > Arthropoda > Insecta > Orthoptera > Tettigoniidae > Meconema > Meconema thalassinum. The sequence continues at coordinate 1,195,455,901 of OX336389.2, forward strand.
GCATGGAGCTGACAACTCCATCCCGTCTAGTACCGATGTCACAACAAGTGAGTGAAAGCATCTACTTTCCACTACTCCCAGGGTCTTCATGGCCTGTACGGAGTTGACTTTGCTTTGCTTTACTTTGCTTTTCAGTCCATCAGACTGATGTGCGTTAAGTTCAGTTTTGGTCCCAGGTAACGGAAAATGAATTTACCGACTTTTAATGTTATTTCATTGTTAATACGTGCATGAAAGGAGAGTGGAGAAATCCGGGGACGGCATAAGCAAGATGGCTGTTGTCAGCGCTGGGATTCGAAACTTTCATCTCCGGACTTCCAACTTCCCATAACAATTGCGGCGCGATTGCTTGATGATCGAAACTGGTCACCCAAGTGTTTTTATTAATCTCTTGTAAATGTTTTCAGGATTAGGGAACCACCCATTACAATTGGGTACAATCGTGTTGACCGACTGAAAAAAAAATCGATGACCTCACAAAAACTCACAATTGGTATTTCCACATCGGTTGCCCCTTTTGCTTTCTTGGTGATAAGTTATACTACCTCATAAAGTTTTCTTCACTTTACGTATAGAAGAATCTTAAGCTAGTAACTCAGCAATTTTGATTGATGGAATAAATCTCCACTAGTAATACTTTAATGATAGACCATTGCAGTAATGGTCTAAGTACTCGTTGCCATTATCTTAAACTTATCAAGTTTATTCCAAGTAATGATGGGAGTCTAGCACAGCCTGTTCGTATGCATTTTAATGCATTTAAAATGCAAATAGTTAAATGGTTGAATTACCGGCAATATAAAACAGATTTGGTTACAAAGTAGGCGCCCACTATATTGAACATAGATCCCCTTAAGTGTTATGCAAGTGCTTTATCTAGCAACAAGCTTTAGGAGCACCTTCGTTATAGCTTTGTAACACTTAGCATGTAAACAGAAGAAGTAATTCTTAATTGTTCATAAAGTTCAGTCACTCTCCTACGGCGAACTAATTACACTCTGGAGACTCTCTATGCCAGGCTGTTCCAGCCGAGCAACTCGTTTGTGAGCAGGTGAGTACTCGCCGCCTTTTGTGAGTAAACCTGCAATATGCAATACAGCTCTGCTGTAGGTGCTGCCGTTACTAAGCGGTGGATACATTAGGACCGGCAGGGAGTGCATGGACTTGTACTATGACCTTCGCCCAGTAACGTATTGGCTATCACGCCCCGTTCCTCTCCAACCGTGCTCCGAGCATCACTGCTGAGTACTCGCGTGTACGCATACTCAAACTCGTGGATTTGGAACAGCCTGCTCTATGCTGTATTAGGTGCATGGTAACTTGAATGGACTTGCGTTATTCTACGCCTTATTGTTTACTTCTAATCTGGGAGGGAGATGAGGTGAGTTTCCTCGTGTAGAAAGGTTTCACGGCTGGATGCCCTTCCTGACTCCAATCTTATCGGAAGAGTAACTGAGATATTACATGAACGGAGGTGATTAAAATAAGTTAGACGGAAGTAGCCATTGCATGTTACAAGATACCGACACGGCATTTAACTGGAGTTGAAAATGAGAAACCTCGGTAAACTTTCAAGAATGGATTTCATCTTCTGATATTTATTTTCCAGGAACACAACCAGTCACATGGGGATTAATGTTATCATCAACTAGAAGTGTTTGAGCTAGACACGCCGATAACAGAAAGGCGTATATTTACTAAGAAAATAAAACAGAAATGGTAGGAGCATTATTGTTTACGATCGAATGTATACAAGACTTGAATAATATCTAAAAATTTAAGCAAAAGTATAGTGTTCTATAGTACCTGCTCCTAATTGATATGATATTTGAGCTATTTGGTAAGTACAGACACTGTGAGCGAACACTGAAATTACAGGAACAGTAAATATTTGTGTCCGTAGAAGTTGTCATGCAGTGAGTGGCATAAGAAAGCAGTTATCATTATTATTACTATCGTTATTATTATTTTTATCATTATTATTGTCGCCTCCGTGGTGTAGTTGTCAGCGTGCTTAGCTGCCACCCCAGAGATCCGAGGTTCGATTCCCGGCTCTGCCAAGAAATTCGAAAAGTGGTATGATGACTGGAACGGGTCAACTCAGCCTCCGGTGGTCCAAATGAGTAGAAAGGGTTAGATTCGATTCCCACCTCAGCCAAACTCAAAGTTCTTTTTCCGTGGTTTCCCACTTCAACTCCGGGCAAATGCCAGGATAGTACCTAACGTAAGGCCACGGCCGCCTCCTTCCCTCTTCCTTGCCTATCCCTCCCAATCTTCCCATCCCTTATAAGGCCCCTGTTCGCTTTTCAGGTGAGGTCGCCTGAGCGAAGTGCTCGTCCCACCTCCCCAGTTGTATCCCCCATCCCGATGTTTGAAGCTCCAGGACACTGCCCTAGAGGCGGTAAAGGTGGGATCCCTCGCTGAGACCGAGGGAAAAGCCAACCCTAGAGGGTAAACCGACTAAAATAAAATAAAACAAACATTATTTATTAATATTTTTACCAAGGAATCCAATGCAGGTGTATAGAGTATATTTGTATAAAGAGTATTAATGGAAATTTAATAAGAATCAATTTAACCACATTAATATTTTGATCGAATGATAATTCAATTATGCAGTATTGGCATGTTTTCCCCTTCTCTTGCATGCATTCTAGCCTAAAGATATAGATACTGTATATTTTCCTCAAATTTATCTTCAACTTGCATATTTTAGGGATAATCAGCCTCGTTTTCTTTACATCGGGCCTATACACATCGTTCCTACCAGTAATTTCAATCAGAAGAAGTTGGTTGACTGCCTTTAAGTATCTTTCCTCATCTTAGCTGCTTATTGCCAGGAGACACAGCCAGTGACCCTAAAAATGCATATCTTCCATTATGTTTGGTACAAAGGGAAGTAATTACCTGGTTGACCTTCAAAGTCGTATTTATTGTAACTCTTATTATGAACTAGCTATCATTATCGGCTTCACACGGTTGAGCTTGTCTGTGAAATTGGCTTCCTCTTCAGACAGCACTCTGGGTAATCAACATACAGCATTTGTACTTAATAGAGATGAATGTCACGTGAAAAGCAGTTCTTCGTGTGCGTGTTGCCATGACTGTGGTGGACATTCACATACCTTCTTCACTAGGCGATGGCTACGTGCTGGAAATATGTCGTAAACGGTGCCCCGTACACCCTCAAAACGTAATTTCTGGGGTCTTCTGGATCACCAAACTTTGCTTCGTGCATTTAGACGCTTAACGTACGACAAAATACCTATTTCGAAAGGGGCTCACCCGTAATCCCTCTTCAATGATCGATACTTTGAAAACAAACATAGTAATAGGATACTTTGATTCACACGTAGACAGATTTTCACTCCAAATCTTTCAACAAAAGACTACGCAAGTTAAAAAGTGCACACAGAGTGCGTTAGTCAGATCCAACCTACAAATTTTAGCTTCACACAATTACGCCATCACTCTAAGTTCTAACGTTTGTTGCCAGGTACTGGTTGCGGTGGCATCTAGTAGCCAAGTTCACAGCTAGGTGTCGTTGACTGTAGTTCCTACTTTTGCTACTACTTGAAATTGATCGTCTGCAGTCCTTACCTGAATTACAGATAACACTAATACAGCCATCACAATTACCACCGGTTATCAGACAGATTCTACACACACCCAAAGTACACGGGGCTACATGACTACGTTGTCGCAGCCCCTAAAATGAGGAACTAATCAATCGAAAATAAAAGATCATACATTAGTACCGAAGAAATTCCTTTTTATATTGTATAAGTCACACGATACATGGCACTATTTCGTCTTCCTCCGCCAGTTCGTACTCCGTGCCAAAATAATAGACTAATAATAATCCAATAATAAATAATCACATTGAATCTGAGAAGTCAGTTCGACATGCTGTGACGAGGGCGGGAGTTCGACTGTACGCTTGCACGGTCTGTCTATTCCTGACCTAAATATATGGACCGTGAGTTGCGCTTGCTGCTCATCCAGCTCTAAATATGTAGTCCCTCACTGAAGGTTCCTTTCCACGTTTCCCACTTACAGAGTACAGCGTACAAATAAAGATGTTGTTGATTCTTTAGAGGCTTTGCGACTTCATGATCATGTAGCCCCGTGTACTTGGGTGTGTCTGGAAGTTGTCTGATAACCTGTGTCACTGTGATGTCTGTACTATTGTGTGTATTTGAAATTGAGGTAGGACTTGGGTGGGAAGCCACGGAAAACCACTTCCAGGATGGCAGAGGTTGGAACCGTAATCGCCTCTTCTCAGTTTTTGCCTCACGAGATTGAGTGTACCCCACTCCAGCCCTCAGAACAGAACTACATTTCTTGGCAGAGCCGGGAACCGAACCCGAGCTTCCGCCTTGACAGCCAAGAATGCAAGCCATCACGCAACGAGGCGGACTACAAATAGAGAAGGCGTAAATGAGTAAAGCTGGCAGTGACCGATTTGATATTTTTTGAATGCGTGGTTTTCAGTGCGCACAAAGGCATCTGCAGTTGAAACCCAGCTGACTTCAGCTGGCGCGCAGACAATATAAATAACAACCTGGCAAGGATTCCCAAAAGTGAACTTCAGTATTAATAATGGTCAAGGAAGTCTAAACATTCTTACGTTGTCCTCGCAAGGGTAGGTGCCGGTCCAATCTTCTGGCGCAATACCAGTTTTACCTGTCTGGGTAGTTTGCCACGGTGGGTGAGTGGATATGGTGTCGGTCTACTAACCCCAAGATTGCAGGTTCGCTCCTGGCCGTGGTAAGTGTTTTTTTAAAGGCGGCAAAAATACGACACGCATGTTGGCATGTCAAAGAACCCATTTGAATTCAGTAGGCCGTGTTCATAATGGCAAAATTAATCTCGGGAGTTTCCGCCAACACAAAGTTCCTCATTTCTCTACTAGAAAGCGCTATAGTGTTCAAGGAGCTTAGATATCTAACCTCCTTGACTTTCATAGTGATTCAAGGAACAACGAAATTCGACATGCAAGCTACCCTCTGGGTGTCAAATTACAAAGCTTGCACCCGGCACCCGAGGCCATACGATATTATTATTATTATTATTATTACCTGTCTGGGTGAGATAATAGTTCGCGAACAATTCCTTACCGCCGCGTTGTGCGTCAGATGCGTGAAGTGAATTCCAAAGCTCTCTAGAATTCCTATGATTAACCTATAGTTAATTTAACATAGTAAATTTGATTTTGAAATTCAGTGCATATTTACCACACACTCTTTTACAATAACCGTCACTGATTAAATTCGAAACTTGCTGGTGTTATTTAATATCCTTTCAATTCTCAACATACCGCGGTAACCGAGAGCGTAAATGCGCTACTTCGTACCTCGCTGGCATCGGGAGAGCGTTCGAATCCCACCTTGACCGTCCTGAAAATGGTTTGCGTGTTTTCCCATTTTCACCACCAGGCAAATGCCGGGATGGTTCCTTTCTATAAGTCCACGGCCAATTTCCTTCCAAAATCGGGGACGTGGTGGTGCAGCGGTAAGGCTATTGGCCTCTTACCACGGTGAACGGGGTTCGATTCCCGGCAAATGCATGTGACATTTTCAAAGTGAAATGGCATATCCTGTGGTTCGAATTCCACGTAAAAAGGAGGTCCCGTGGCTCATGATCGCAAGATTAACGGTCACGTTAAACTACAAACTTCCTTTTCCTTCCAAAATCCCCTCCTTGACCCGTCCTGTCCTGAAGTTCCGTGAAGAAGTAAATAGTCTATTTTCATATATCCTACTGATCATACTTAGGACACAACAAATGAAAACGAGATTTAAAAAAATTGCACAACTGCCATTTTAACTTCTCATCAATTCCATTCAATTAGACGTCAGAATAGTAAGGCTTGTATGAAGATATACCGTGCCAAGTTTCACAGCGCTCGGATGCAAAGTCGCGAGAAAAATCCATTTAAATATTTAAATTTCACGTCACCGCCATACAAAATTTCAGTTTGATTGCTGTAATAGATTCGTAGATATTGAGAAGCGTCTAAATATTTCGTATGGACGCCATGTTGGATGGTAATATATGTAGGCCATGTAGTTATGTACCATAACATGAAGATTATTGCGTAGGTTCATTATTGAAACATTAACTTCGATCGCATGATTAGGACACAAGAAATAGAAATTTAATGTTTAAATTTCGCACAGCTGCCAGCCTGGGGTATTCAAAACAATTGAGTTTAATCGGATGTCAGTAGATTAAATTTTTTATGAACATTTACCGTACCAAGTTTTACTGCGCTCGGATGATTAAATCGCGAGATAAGTCCATTTAAATGTTTCAACTTTGATTGACTGCCATGTTCGTTTTGTACCAAAGGGGTTTATACCAATTACGTAGGTGAACTTCTAGTAGTACCCTTCATCACCGTACGAAATTTTAGGGTGATATCTGTTACTGTTGTGGAGATATAGAATGCTAGTGAAGTATTTTGCGCGGCCGCCATGTTGGATTGGTGAAACGTATTAAAATTGGAAAGGCACGGTTGAGGTCGGACAAGGTCCTTACCAAGTTTCATTCAAATCGCTCCAGCCGTTTAGATTTTTATTAGGGACACACACACATACACACGGACAAAAGGTAATCTAATAAGCCTATTTTTTTCATAAATGAAGAGGCTAATAAATGGCCATTGGCTGCATTCATTTAAAAGAATCTCAACATACGAGTGCATTATTTTCTTAGATTGTCATTCAGAGTTATTTTAGCAGTAAGTCGACTATAACGCATTGTTGAAGAAGATGTGTCCATCAGACGGTGACCAATTAGCACCTGTTGTTAAATAAATTAAGGTAAGATATAAATACCCACAATTCAATCAACCAGCGAATCAGCAGCCGTGCACTTGGGATTTTTCGAAGTAGGCAATAACAACCTGCTGTGTTGGGGAGTTCACAGATATCTTGTAATATCCAGTTGTATAGCGCTCCAGTTTTCGAAGACACTAGCTGCGAATAGTGATTCTCCTCGGTTGAACGTGTTAGAATGAGCAGTTAACGTACATTGGTTTGATTTCTGGAGGTGATGAGGTTTGTTGGCTCTTCTATTTGAAGTGTAAACTGACAAACATTGACTGACTGCAGACAATAATTGAAGGGTTCATTCCAAGAACCAAGCCGAAAAATTAAATTTTTCAGAAACTAAGAAAAACAGTATAGCTTCATTTGTGCTGAATGAAATAAAAATTGCTTTTAGACCTACTGTATACTGTACTATTGTCTCACTGTTGTTGTTGTCGTGTGGCCTCCTGAGAGGCCGAGTGCAGGTCTTTCTAGTCGACGCCCGTGGGCGACCTGCGCGTCGGGATGAGAGATGGAATGGATGAAGATGAATGAAACTGGGCAAGGATGTGGGAGGAAGCGGCCGTGGCCTGTCAGAAGGTACCGTCCCAGCATTTGCCAGGTGTTGAAAATGGGAAACCACGGAAAACCATTTCAAGGACGGCCGACGGTGGGGGGCTCGAACCCACGCGTCTACCGAGTCAGCAGAGAGCTTGGCCCCAGTACCTAACGCTGCGCTTTAGCCAGCGTAGCCACTGATGTCGGTATTGTTTCACTAACATTTTTATAGAGTTTCAACTAAGCAAGCAAGGTGAACAGACGTGTAGTGAAGTGTGAGGAAACAATGGGAATCGCTATTCAGCAGTACCGGGCGGTCATCGGCCACTGGCCTGGCAGGCTAGAATGAAGTGCGATTTTGATGTCGGGAAAGTGATAGTGGGCAATGTCACTGAGGAGATGGGGGTTTTGGCGATGGGGATGGTAGCGCTGGTTGTGGCGACGCTACTGATAATTGGAGAAGTGGAGTCAAACCCAGAGCCTGGTCAGTCAGGATGGCAAGAAATTGAAAAAAATAAGAGAAATTATTAAGGAAGCGTCCCAAAATGACCAGATCTGGGACATTCTTCGAGAGCAATGTAAGGAATTTAAGGAGATGAAGACATGCATAAGGGAAGATAATAAAGTAATGTTATTGGTTTAAAGTCCCTTTTAACTACTCTGGCTTTTAGAGACGCCGGGGTGCCGGAATTTTGCCCCGAAGGGGATCTTTAACGTGCCAGTAAATCTACTGACACGGCTCCCTCGCATTTGCGCACCCTCAAATGCCAGCTGACTGCGCCAGGATACGAACCTGCAACCTTGGGCTTAGCAAGCGAGAACGTTACCGCTGAGCCACGCAGCCAGCCACATAAGGGAAGAGATGGGAATAGTGACAGAGAGGCTGGCTGAAAATAGTAGAGAGATAAAGGATCTAAGAGAAAAGGTGAAGATATTAGAAGGGGAGGTGAATGAATTAAGGAAGACCAAGCAGGAAGAGAGAAAGAAAAACGTCTTCATTTACGGATTTACGGATTAACAGTTTTATATTGCACATAAAGGAAATATATTTTTTGAGGATAGACGACAAAACCTAAAAAACAATCTTTGGACTAGTCTGGTTTTTGCTAAACTCTTAGTTGAATAGAAAAATTAAAAATATTTAAATCCTCAAATATGATTATTTATTATGTAAATCCTAACAAAGTACAAATCATTTTTGAATGCCAAACATTCCAGGTAATTAATTATCTTGAAAAAGCATTGGAAATGCATTGGACTTGCATTATTTTGTAGAATTCCCAATATTTCACAGTCGTATATAACGCGACATGTCTGCTTTTTGGAGACAGCAATAATATCTATACAGCTGACCTTGAAGACGAAGAAGATGTATTTATCTCAAAAAGACAATTTTTGGATTTGTCTGGTTTTTGGAATGAACCCTTCAGTTGATATGTTATATACTGCAAAACGAATTTGAAGAAACAATCACAAGAAGGATTCTTCAACGTAGGCAATACCCTTGTACTTCTAAAAGTTCGTATTGGGTTGTTAAAATATAACGAAAATTTTCGCGGCGAAAAATTTCATGAAAACTAGCATATTCATGTGTTCTTACTTGTGTTCTTACCTACTTTTGGTCACACGACTAATTTCTCTGCCACGTGACAGCTTCATCAATTGATCGAGGATGACTGAGCAGTACAATGCACTTGTTCCGACTCACGGTCTATCTCAGCTGCGCTGCCCAGTAGTCATAGTTCGTTCTTTGTAATGGACTAATGGACTGTACAAGTGCATCAAGGTTGTTGATATGCCTATATGTGATTTTGTTCCACAATAATGTATCACAAGGGGACCCTACGGCAATCGGATTTTTGTAATTTTTCCAGCTTCGGGTACGTAAAGCTCAGACCTCGAACAATAATTTCCCAAAGCCGTTCGATGCCATATTCATAAATTCTCGAGAAAATCGACTTCGAAGTTTCCTGAGCACATCATATGCAGTAAAGATGTTACCGAGTTCATGCAGGACGCGTGGCTCATCCGGTAACGTTTGGGCTCATTAATCGCCGGGACGCTAGTTCGAGTCTCACTTCGGGTGTTATTTGTTTTTCTTTCAATTCATATACTACTAATGTGATTGAAATATCAAAATTATCAAGTCTGTAGTAATTCACAGATATGTAATTAAAATTTCCAATGAAAAAAAACTCACGTCTCATTTCTAATATCTCCCACACAGCTGCTCAAGCACAAAGGATTTGTGGGTATTCCAGGACGGGTGGAAGGGATACATACCACGCCATTCGCAAGGGATGCCTGTTCGAAGTAGCATTTGATGATGATGATGATAATTGTTGTTTTAAGGGGCCTTACATCTAGGTTATCGGCCCCTAATGATCTGGGTGATAGCGAAAATGATAATGAAATAGAATCCAGAACGAAAATTAAGTGAGACGGAAAATACTTACAAAAAGGAACTCAGATTGAAACAACTCATAAAATGTTCTGACAGAAGGGAATTTAGAACGAAAATATTCACAAAAAGAATAGATTGAAAAATACCCACAAAAGGTAGGCTAGGTTCAAAATACGTACAAAATGCAATGTAGCGTCGAAATACTTACAAAATGCAACTGAAATTCAAAATACTTACAAAATGCAAATGAGATCGAAAATACGTACAAAATGCAATTGAGGTTCAAAATACTTACAAAATGCAAATGAAATTGAAAATTCACAATGCAATTCAGATTGAAATATCCCAGTTCCAATCCAAGAAGTAGCATTTGACCGTTGGTTTCCAGAGAAGCAGATATTGTTTCTTGGCGTGGTGGGTGATTTCTTCTAACATAAGTCTACGATAAAGAAGATAATGTCGGGCGTGGAGGACGACAATCCGCCTGATGATGATTTTTATATTTTAATCACATTAGTAGTATATGAATTGAAAGGGAAAAAAATATTACCGAAGTGAGACTCGAACTAGAGTCCCGGTGATTACTGGGCCCGAACGTTGCCGGGCGAGCCACGCGTCCTGCGCGAACTCGGTAACATCTTTACTGGATATGAAGTGCTCGGAAAACTTCGAAGTCGATTTTCTCGAGAATTTATGAATATGGCATCGAACGGCTTTAGGAAATTATTGTTCGAGGTCTGAACTTTACGCACCCGAAGCGGGAAAATTTACAAAAATCCAATTGCCGTAGGGTCCCCTTGTCAGTACAAATCACTGAAGTTAAGGCCGCAATCACTGTTCACGTTAGATGGACTGCGTTCTATTACAACACTATGTTACCCTACCCCAATTATCCTACGCTTCTCGTGAGTGTAAGCGTTCCTGCTGGTTAAAGGTAGGTGGTCATATTGTAATGGCTCGTCATTGAATAAATCAAAGATATTCTATTGTGGTGGTATGTTTGGGATCTTGGAGATTTGATTTCGTTGTTGGTGCCTAACGGCTGTTCCGAGGAGCGAAATATCCGACGAATGCACTAATGAGTAATTCTCTGTCTGGAATATTCTTGTTGGCGATGCAGAGCAAGGCCAAGGCCTACTGGTGACGTCACTTAAATTATATGTGTAATTATGCCGCCAGCAACATGCAGTCTACGAAGGACGCAAATCATTTCTGAAAAGTTGTTATCATAGCACTTTCCTAAGCCCATACCCTGCATACGAATAAGTTTCTTTGAAATCACACTGCTGTGTGCATAAGTCATGATACTATGGCAGCTCGTGGATTTAAACATTGCAACGTGCTACAATTCACAAACATAACTTTATTTGTTGTAATATATAAATGAGGATGCCTTTTAAAGCTAACCTCTCGTTATCGCTGCGACGAAGCATTTTTCCCAGTTCCCAGTGGTACGCGATACGAAGCCTCGAATACAGGGAATACAGGGCAAATAATATCTAAGGGTTTTATTAACAATTTTCTAAAACTACCTATAGTAATTTTATTAAATGACATATATTTCTCATTTGCCTGTTGCTTCTCTCTCGTTTTATGCCGTGGGCAAGTTGAGACAATCTAAGTTATACAGGGGAGAAATGTTAAAAATAATGCCTAAGTCATGGTGTTTTGCCGTCGTGTTCGTACCTTATGAAGTCGGCCAAGTCGAGACACAATCTGGACGGGTAATAACAGCGATATGGCCCAACTACCTTACAAAATGTGAGGCAATGCGCGTGTAATATTCTCGACGGTATTATAGGGCCTCCTAAGACTTCAGGCTGCACAAAGTGCTACACATACCGCTGTTAAATCGAGCGTCATGACGTGACGTCAAATACATGACTATTTAAATCATTCGTACGTTAAAATAGTTGTTTTAGTGAGGTGTACCGTATTGGTATCGATAGTTTTGTTCTTCAGTTTTTAATAACTGTAATAGATGATGGTATCGGCCCCCATTCACTTTGAAACTGAAAGCAATATGAGAGAAATAACTAATGGAAGACGGTATTCCCTGGATAGGTAACACTGGCTCCCGATATGTTATGATCTATCTGTTACAGTTTTTGTATAATTTGTTAAGGATCATAAGCGCCTTTTCTTGCACGAGATACTCCCTACGACCGCCCGGCCCTGTGATGTGCATGAAACGCCTTTGCACTTGCAGACAGATATGCTACTTCCCTTCCTGGTTCTCACATTCCTTCTCCCGTCTGCAACCAGTGTCCTTCGTCTTTCGATGCAGGACTGCAACACATCAGTTGACTACTGACCCGTCTACAACCAGTATCTTTCAGCTTTCGATGCAGGACTGCAACACACCAGTAGACTACTGCCTCGTCTCCAACCAGTATCTTTCAGCTTTCGATGCAGGACTGCAACACACCAGTAGACTACTGTCCCGTCTCCAACCAGTATCTTTCAGCTTTCGACGCAGGACTGCAACACACCAGTGGAGTATCGTCTCGTCTCCAACCAGTATCTTTCAGCTTTCGATCCAGGACTGCAACACACCAGTAGACTACTGTCCCGTCTCCAACCAGTATCTTTCAGCTTTCGATGCAGGACTGCAACACACCAGTAGAGTATCGTCCCGTCTCCAACCAGTATCTTTCATCTTTCGACGCAGGACTGCAACACGCCAGTAGACTACTGCCTCGTCTCCAACCAGTATCCTTCGTCTTTCGATGCAGGACTGCAACACACCAGTAGAGTATCGCCCCGTTTCCAACCAGTATCTTTCATCTTTCGACGCAGGACTGCAACACACCAGTAAACTACTGCCTCGTCTCCAACCAGTATCTTTCGTCTTTCGACGCAGGACTGCAACACACCAGTAGACTACTGTCCCGTCTCCAACCAGTGTCTTTCATCTTTCGACACAGGACTGCAACACACCAGTGGAGTATCGACCCGTCTCCAACCAGTATCTTTCAGCTTTCGATCCAGGACTGCAACACACCAGTATACTACTGTCCCGTCTCCAACCAGTATTTTTCAGCTTTCGACACAGGACTGCAACACACCAGTGGAGTATCGACCCGTCTCCAACCAGTATCCTTCGTCTTTGGACGCAGGATTGCAACATAACATTGGGGTTTGTAGCTGTTACCCCCATTTCAAATCATCTGAAACAACAGAGCGTTGACGGCTGCGCAGAAATGTTCATCAGATGAATGATTTCGTTTTAGGGGCCTTGGCCCTCTTGGTCATCCCCCCGTGTATTTGGGATGAGCATTTTACGAGAAAGTGCTAATTTCCCTAAATGGTAATCAGAACGTATATAGCAGCTTGAACTCCCGGAATTTCACTTTAATCTGATTCGGTGTTGTAGAGCGTACCACAGGCAGTGCAGTAGAAGTCATCCCCACAGTGTGGAGGGGAGTCAGCTTGGGAGCACACAGATTGATCCTGGATACCTTAGCAAGAGCAATACCGTCCTGTGTCGTTATATTGTGCTGTCCATATAAATTCTCTGTAAAATGGTGTGCACTGAGGTAAATCCTATGTTAATAAGAAATGCTTCCAAATAAGTTATTACTGATCAAAAGTAGCTGAAAGGGATAACATATCTGGTACCCATCCTTGGTTTCACCACTCGACTAGAACCCAGATGTTGTTGTTGTTTGAGTCTTCAGTCTTTTGACTGGTTTGATGCGGCTCTCCATGCCTCCCTGTCCTGAGCTAATCGTTTCATCTCTACATAGCTCCGACACCCTACATCCGAGGCAATCTGTTTAACATATTCTAACCTTGGTCTACCCCTACAGTTCTTGTCCTCGACCCTTCCTTCCATAACTAAGCTTGCTATTCCTGGGTGTCTTAGTATGTGTCCTACCAACCTATCTCTTCTCATCATTAGCAGTCGCCAGAAACATCTCTCCTCTCCCACTCGTCTTAATACCTCTTAGTTTGTAACCCTATCTACCCATCTGATCTTCATCATTCTCCTGTAACACCACATTTCAAATGCCTCAATTCTCCTCTTTTCTGCTGCACCAATAGTCCAAGTTTCACTTCCATAGAGCGCCACGCTCCAGACAAAGGCTTTCAAAAATGACTTCCTAATACCTAAATCTATATTCGATGTCAGCAGATTCCTTTTTTGTAGAAATGCTTTCTTTGCCTGAGCCAACCTACTTTTTATATCCTCTTTGCTTCGTCCATCACTGGTTATTCTGCTTCCTAAGTAACAGAAGTCTCCTACTTCCTTTAGCTTTTCACCTGCCAATTTGATCTCCATAGAGGTTTCTGATTTATTTCGGCTGCATTCCAGTATTTTTGTTTTACATTTATTAATTTTCATCATGAATTCTTTCCGTAAGACGGAGTCCATACCATTCAAAAACTCATTCAAATCCTCAGGCTTGTCGGCCAAGATGACGATGTCATCAGCAAATCTCAGAGTTGAAATTATTTCTCCTTGAATCTTCACTCCCACTTTAAATTTTCTCTAATTTCCTTCATTGCTTGTTCAATGTAAAGATTGAAAAGTATGGGTGATAAGTTGCAGCCTTGCCTTACACCTTTCTGAATACCAGCTTCTCTCTCATGTCCTTCAACTCGAATGACTGCTGTCTGGTTTCTGTACAGATTGTATATCACCCTCCTATCCCTGTACTTTATTCCAATCGATTTCAAAATGTCAAACAATTTAGTCCAATCAACGTTATCAAAAGCATTTTCTAAGTCCACAAAAGCCATGAACGTTCTCTTATCTTTCCTTATTCTACCTTCCAAAATCAGCCTAAGACTTAGTACAGCTTCCCTTGTTCCTACATTTCTCCTGAAACCAAACTGGTCTTCACCCAACTCCGTTTCTATCTGGCTTTCAATCCTCTTGTAAATTATTCTAGACAGGATCTTTGAAGCATGAGTAATTAAGCTGATTGTACGGTAATCTTCACATCTGTCAGCTCCCACTTTCTTTGGTATAGGGATGATTACATTCTTCTTGAAATCTGGGGGTACCTCACCTGCCTCATAAATCCTACACACCAAGTGAAATAACCTGATCAGACCTTCATCTCCTATGCTGCATAGCAACTCAATCGGTATATCATCTATGCCTGGTGCTTTGTTCCTGCTTAAGTCTTCCAAAGCTCTATCAAATTCTGATCTCAATATTAAATCTCCTTTCGCATCCTCATCAATTTCCTCCTCCCTTTCCATTACGTGATTCTCAATCTCCTTTCCCTTATACAAACTCTCTATGTAAGGTTTCCATCTCTCAACCTTTTCTTCCCTATCTGTTAGAGGCTTTCCATTTGTGTCCTTAATATTACAGCACTTAGTCTTCTTTTCCCCAAAAGTATTCTTAATCCTTCGATAAGCTGTGTCTACTTTTCCTAATTTCAGACAATTTTCTATACCTGCACATTTCTCTTTCAACCATTCTTCTTTCGCTTCCTTGCACTTCTTGTTAACCTCATTTCTCAGACGTCTGTATTCTGCTTTCCCCTTTTCATCTCCTACATTCTTGTGTTTCCGCCTTTCATCCATCAATTCTAGTATATCCTGAGTGATCCACGGTTTTCGACCTATTCTTTCTTTCCTACCAATGTTTTCTTCTGCGGATTTTGTTATTTCATTCTTCAAAAGTGCCCATTCGTCTGCAATTGAAGTTTGTTTAGGGTTTTTCATTAGTCCTTCCTTTATACTCTTCTTGAATCTTTCGTTTACATCCTTCTCTTTCAGTCTGTCTATTGCCCACCTTTTTGGCTTTTGACTTTTCTTCAGTTTCTTCAACTTTAATCTGCATTTCATTACAACCAGATTGTGGTCAGAGTTTATGTCAGCACCAGGATATGTTTTACAATCCAAAATCTGGTTTCGAAACCTCTGCTTGACCATAATGAAGTCGATTTGGTAACGCCCTGTATCTCCTGGTCTCATCCATGTGTATATTCTTCTATTGTGGTTATTGAATAAGGTGTTAGCTATGACCAATTTATGCTCGGTGCAGAATTCTACCAGCCTGCTTCCTCGATCATTCCTTTCACCTAATCCGAAATCTCCTACTATCTTCCCTTATCTCCCTTTCCTACCACAGCATTCCAATCTCCCATTACTATAACATTTTCATCACCCTTGATATACCTCAGAATTTCGTCTATTTCTTCGTAGACCTTTTCAACATCCTCATCATCAGCTTGACTGGTAGGCATATAGACTTGTACCACTGTGGTGCAGGTAGGTTTAGTATTTATTTTTGCTACAATAATCCGTTCACTATATTGCTCAAAATATTCCACCCGCTGTCCAAGTTTCCTACTCAATATGAGGCCGACCCCTGCTTGGCCATTGTTTGATTTAGTGCTAATGACCCTATAGTCTCCTGACCAAAAGTCCTGTTCTTCCTGCCAGCGCATTTCACTAATCCCAACCAAATCCAACCTCAACCTATCCATTTCCCTTTCTAAGTTTTCTAACCTTCCACTTCCTAGCAGACTTCTAACATTCTACGCTCCGATCCGTAGAATGTCAGATTTCCTCTTTGTCACTTCTGTGATGTTAACCCCCTCTCGAGTAGTCCCCACCCGGAGATCCGAACGGGGGACTAGTTTACCTCCGGATTGAAATTTTACAAGGGAGGAGGCCATCATCACATGCAATTATGCATAGAGAGGTGCATATCCT
The DNA here is from genome assembly GCA_946902985.2 of Meconema thalassinum. NCBI lineage: Eukaryota > Metazoa > Arthropoda > Insecta > Orthoptera > Tettigoniidae > Meconema > Meconema thalassinum. Next base: position 1,195,472,359 of record OX336389.2, read on the forward strand.
CGGGAATAGCATACGGCTGTAGTTTCCCGTTGGTTTCAGCCGTGCAGCAGGACGCAGTGTAGCCATTATTTGGCTTATATTATCAATATCTTAACCGTCTATAAGACTAGTAAAGATATGATTTATTCTGAAAGGCTGCTACTCCCTTTCAGAATAAGTAAAGAGCAATTCTACTAACAAAAATACTAACCTTCTACCGTACTAACAATTAAATACCAAAATTCTACTAACAAAAAAAAAAAAAAAAAAAAAACTTAAGTTCCACCAACAACAAATACTACCACTAAAACAGTGTGTCACCAGGCACACTCACATGCACCCTCACACATCACAGTCTACTGAAACAATGAACTATAACTAATAAACAATGCAACTGCTACCAGACGCACTCACACACCACAGTCTAATAGAACAATGACATATATCTAATAGACAAACTAACTACCTACTTACAACTAAAACTAACTACATACTTACTGTACTGTTATTTGAATTGACAATATTTATAAAATGCAATTTAGATAGAAAATACTTCTATGGTGTAACGATGGACAAATTCAAGGAGGCGTTTTTAAGGAAGTTTTGGAGTCCCTCGTACCAGCAAAGCTTAAGGATGGACGCCATAGTATAACAATAATATAATATAGGAACAGGGATATAATGGACCTTCTGTACTACACCCGCGTGTGTAAATCGAGTGAAAATATTCTCGAGTACCCCTTGACCCCCTGAATCGCATTATACTTATTGATGAATTTTACAGCTTAATTTGGTGCCGTGATAACCTTATAGCAAACTTTCACACTAATGTAATTAATGGAATTGCATTGCGCCTTACAGAAATAGATGGACCTCTGAGATTCTGTTGCCATGGTTACAGGCTTGCATTATTCCATTAGTTTATTAAATGAAATTAGTTTTCTGTGAATATCTCAAAAACTGTTGGTTTTAGGGCCTTTCTCGCATTGAGGGGCTGAAATGAGCTTTGTCTCGCCCTTCTATGCCTATTTCAGGATGTAATTGTAATCGGTAAGCTGGGCTGTGCTTTGCATGGTAGGTGATCTGCTTGAAGTATGCCTGCAGTATGTTAATTCGGGAGCCTCCTCTTATTACACCGCTAGATAGCTCGCTGCACTCGGAAAGTCGAAAGTGTCAATTGGACCCTTAAGGTTAAATTACATGAATTCCTATTTCAGGTTCAAATTCAGTCACTAACAGCAGTGATCCTGAGTGTGACCTTTCCCCGTTTTTAAGTTCCTCCTGACAAATATCAGTATGTTATAGTCACGGGTTACACCTTGTCCGAACGTATTCTTCCCGCGTATCCTGTAGCCTATCTTACCTACAACACTGACCTCATGTAATGGTAATAGTGTGATAGTAACAGAAACACTTACCATCAAATGAGCTCAGTGAAATATGTGGGATAGGTTACATACAGGATACACTGGTGGAATATGCTCGGACAATATTTAAATATCCGTGGCTGTACCTTATTTAAAGTCCCAGAGCAATTATCCTCATCATAGACCCAAAACATTAGTGTTACACGCTCTACCTCTGTCATCACAACAGCACAGGTTATCCTTAATTGAAGCAACAATGGATTAAACTCGAAATGACGTTGGAATTCTCAACTCACAAAGCTATTCTTGCTTTTCTTTCCGTCTTCTCTCTTAATTCTGGTCGTGTTTCAAAATGCATGAATGAACTAGTGACGTAACCTTCAACGTTAACTGCACGTACTCAAGGAGCATCTCCTTACATATCAACAAGCTCGACTACTCCTGGGTCAACTAGAGTCAGGGTTTCAAAATCCATCCCCATCCACGCCCTTGAAATAGCGCAAACTCTTTACGCAACTGTGCTATTTCAAACGTCATTCGACATGATGGTGTTCTATGTCAAGCATTGTTTTTCAGTCTGTCAACACATTTGTCTCGGCTAGTTAATGTTGGTGTACTCTAACCTGCTCGAATACCTACACAAATTTACGCTACACAAATTTACTCTTACAAACGACACAACTCACTGCATTAAACTTTTTTTTAGCGTATGGCTTTTTCTAGTGCCGGGAGTGTCCGAGGACATGTTCGGCTCGCCAGTTTGTAGCTGCTTCTATGCGGACACCCAATGGGTAAGCTACAAGTACCGTCGTGTGTGGAGTGTTGTCTGGGGAGGAAAGTTTGAGTGTAAGGGCGAGGAGTTGGAAGGTAGCGGCTGTGGCCTATAGTTAGGGACCAACCCCGGCATTTGCCTGGAAGGAAGATGGGAAACCACAGAAGACCATCTTGAAGGTTACCGGCGGGTGGATTCGAACCTCCTCGCCTCCCTGATGTGAGCGACTGCCTGCAGCCACGCCGTAACGACCACGGCTAACTCACCCAGTTGCATTAAACTAATGAGGAAGACTGGGCTTCCCTTGAAGAGTTGTCCCACTGATACTTACATAGAATGTAACAAGCGACAGATAACCAGGATGTTACGCTCCTTAAAGCAATTAACGCCACAATCACCGGAATCTAACTAGGCAGAACTGAAATATAAGCTCTTAAGACTTCCATGCGACAGTGTAATTTTGTAACTACTATTTCAGTGTGAGGATTCAACTTTGCTTGTGTTCTTTTATTTTGATATTCAAAATCCATCCCCATCCACGCCCTTGAAATAGCGCAAAGTCTTAACACAACTGTGCTATTTCAAACGTCATTCGACATGATGGTGTTCTATGTCAAGCATTGTTTTTCAGTCGGTCAACACATAACCTGAAAATCTTTACACAACACTTACAAATGACACAACTCACTGCATTAAACTAATTAGGAAGTAGTGGTTTTCCGTGGTTACTCACTTCTACTCCAGGCAAACGCCGGGTTGGTACCAAAGGCCACGGCCGCTTCCTACCCAATCCTTCCTCAATTACACACACATGTCGCAAAGTCCCAACATGAATCAACAACAAGAACTATATAGAATAAACTCATGTTGAAATAGACTACAGATTACCCTAATCATGTAGTCTAAGTTTTGTTATGGATGTTTTGGTGCCGAAAGGTGGAAGTTATTTATTTTATATTTATTTATTAATTGGCATCGAACACTCAGCCTCGTGAGATAGAACTGAGAAGAGGTGGGTTCGATTCCTATCCCAGTCATTCTGGTAGTGGTTTTCCGTGGTTTCTCACTTCTACTCCAGGAAAATAACGGGATGGTACTTAAGGCCACGGCCGCTTCTTACCCAATCCTATCTCAATTACAAATACACACACTAGTACAGACATCACAGTTATGCAGGTTATTAGTCAAATTCTACATACACCCACGTACATGGGGCTACATGACCACGCTGTCGCAAATTCCCCAAAAGAATCAAGAACAACATTTAAGGCCATGACCACCTCCTACTAAATCCTAGCCACAAGCAACATAATGACGCAGGTTATCAGAAAGATTCTACACATACACACACAAGTACACGGAGTTACATGACCACGATGTCGCAAAGTACCAATATGAATCAACAACAACAACTATATAGGCTTGAATGAATTCATGTTGAAATAGAGGAGGCTGACACGTATCCATTTTATAGTGGTCAACCTGCAGTCATGTTGGCTAACGTATTAAGTAGCAAAATTAATTAAAAATCTCCGAAGATTGCCAAATGATGGTAGATTACTACCAAAATCAAATTCTAGAGTGTGCAAACAAAACAAACAAACAAACAAACAAACCCCGTGGCACCACAGTCTATGATGTGCCTTGGCTTACCAAGCGACCGCTGAGCAGTCATTCGGCCTACATATTGCGTGGTGACGAGTGATCGGCGCGTCGAGTCCCCTCGGCCGTCAATTTTGTTTTTTGGCGACGGGGGTGCTGCCTCACTGTCAGACATCTACTCAATTGTCCTCACAAGGCTGAGTGTACCCCACTACAGCCCTTACGTCAGTTTCTAAAATCCCTGACCGAGTCCGGAATCGAACCCGGGGTCTCCTTGAGATGCAGATACGCTACCCCAATACCACGGAGCTGGCCTGGAGTGTGCATGATCGCTTCCAATACGCTACACATTTATTTACATGTTCATAATAATAGTAAAAATAATAACTCTTAAAAAAATTGGACTAAAGCTTCTTTTGCTTGTAACTGACGGGATATGGGAACTGACCCGATGAAAACGGGGTGTATTGTCACCCAGCCTCGCGACTTGTCGATAATTTCCAAAGTCCTCACTACATTACCTACAATATGACCCGATCAAAACGGGATGTATCGTCACCCTGCCTCGCAACTTATCGATAATTTCCAAAGTTCTCACTACATTACCTACAATATGTCCCGATCAAAACAGGATGTATCGTCTCCCTGCCCCGCAACTTATCGATAATTTCCAAAGTTCTCACTACATTACCTACAATATGTCTCGATCAAAACGGGATGTATCGTCACCCTGCCTCGCAACTTATCGATAATTTCCAAAGTCCTCACTACATTACCTATGATATGTCCGGAACAAAACAGGATGTATCGTCACCCTGCCTCGCGACTTATCGATAATTTCCAAAGCCCTCGCTACATTGCATACGATATGTTCTGATCTAAACAGCATGTATCGTCACCCTGCCTCGCGACTTATCGATAATTTCCAGAGCCCTCGTTACATTGCATACGATATGTTCCGATCATAACAGGATGTATCGTCACCCTGCTTTGCTATTTATCGATAAATTGAAAAGCCCTACGATTATAATATCGTGGGTAAACTACGCAGTGGGTACCTGCATTCAAGGTCAAGCACGTTTAACAGAATGAATGCTGCTGTAAGGAGGTACTGCATGTCTTGGAGCAGTGAACAGATCTCATTTTTCTTCTTTCGGCTAATGGATTGTTTAAGCTACAGTATATCAGCTGTGTATGACTAGTATGATGTGTTGAAGCTATTCAAGGCCGTTGGACAGACAGAGAGAGCCGCGGGGTTCACATCCTCTGAAACTAAGAGTTACATGCATCATTGCTCACCAGAGGAATGATGCTGATGTGCCCCACCCATCGCTAGCGCTAAGGGTTATATAGCGAGAATAATGATACCTGTCGCATCGTGCAATGACCTACTAATATTTGAAGTGCGAAAGCCCAACAACTACCCCCACGCCCAGTTAGTTCACCCAAGTGAACAGGGGCTAGGGTCATCTTTGGTCATCAGTCCAACGCACTTGGGTGTGTAATGAATTTGTCTGATAACCTATGTTTCTGTTGTGAATGTAACATTGTGTGTAGCTGTAATTATTAGAATCGGGGATGAAGTAGGTGCCTTGGAACTTGATATTTGGTACTATCCCAGCATTTTCCTGGAGAGAGTGTAGAAACCCCCGAGGAAAAATCACACTCACTATGGCCTCAGTCAGCGCCGGGTTTCGATCCTCCTATCACCTGACTTGCTGCAGCTTCCCGTCGTGGTCGTGGTGAACGAATTAGCGCACAAGGTGTATCATTTTGAGGTTTGAACATCGCGGTAATCAGTCCCGTGAACTTGAATGTGAGTACAATGCGTGTGATAGGGTGAGTTATTGTGATGTCCATTGTAATGTGGGTATTTGTAGTTGAGGCTAGGATTGGGAAAGAAGTGGTCTTTGGCCGTCAGTTTGGAGCCATCCTTTGCCCATCAAATGCAAGACAAATAAACATAATGAGAGGAGACCATGCTAGAAACTAGACGATTTTTCATAAAACCTATCATAATAGACTAGCTCCTTAATGACCTGTATATCCTCAGCCCTCCTCCCTCGCCTTTCGACAGAGGAATGAAATGACAGTAAACATTCTTTGCGCAGCCTACTGTAATCATGACCTGTCGTATTTGGGTTCTGTGTGTGAGGAGACTGATGACCGCACTGTCTGAAGCCAGTATATCAAAAGTGTCTTTTATTCCTTTTTCACCTGTCTTGCACTCAAGGAGCATGCTGTTGTTAAAAATAAAGGAACCTTGCGAAACATGTATTGCCATAGGGCTGCGTCATGGACTGGAAATCGCTCCATAGTGCATGTCTCATGGCCTGCGAGCATGTCAGTGAAACTACGCCTGTGCTTTCTGAATATGAAGAAATAAGTTCAAGTACCTTGTGTTTGAATGCGTAGTATGGCGCTGGATAAAAAAAAATGGGCAAAGTTAGTGACAAATGCAAAATGTGTCAAAAATTCTTTAGCTCACGTATGTTCATATACGCCTATGTATGTTCACGTATGTCCATGTATGTTCACATATATTCATGAATGTACATGTGTGTTAACGTATATCCATGTATGGTCATGAATGTTTACGTATGTAAGTACGTATGTACGTACGTAAGTCCATATGTGTTCATTTATAGGCTATTCATGTATGTTTAAGTATTTTCATGTATGCTCACATATGTTCATGTATGTGCATGTATAGTCATGTATGTTCATGTACGTACATGTATGTTCACGTATGTCCACGTGTTCACGTATATTCGTATATGTTCATGTATGTTCACGTATGATCATGTGTGTTCACATATATTCTTATATGTTCACTTAAGTTGATACTTGAACGTAGTTGCACATATACTCTTCCACAGCATCACAAACCACTTGAACAGTATAGACACACTTACCCTTCAAGAACTCATTCATTGGTTCAAGCACGTGCTGGTCACAAGGAGCGAGATCAGGGCTGTAAGAATGGTGTCACCAGCAACTAGCTTCCTTCTTCATGGAGGGTGGGACAGGTGCCTGAACAGTAGAGGTGAATATCTCTAGACTTCCTTGAACTATCATCTGTATAGCCTCGAGGTCATGGTACAATATGAGTGGTGAGAGAAGTGGAGCACTGGAGGAGACGCCCTACACGTAGCTGCGCCGAGCTCAAGACGAATGCATTCACAGATTTTTAGATGGATATCGACAGCATGGTAGGAGTGACAGCGGTCCCTCAAACCCGTATGCCCAGAGCCGTCAGCTTGACCTTGAGGCTTCACCACATACCGTTGTCGTTGTTTGTTTAACGTTTCTTCACATCACTCTTCAATCATAACCATATCCCTCTTATTGTTTTGCAGCAAACCTTTCTTTAATGTCTTTATCAATGTCTTCACTTTCATTGTGGCATTGGAGACGAAGAACAATTCAATGTTCTTAACGTTGTGTGCTTTACAGTTTTCTTTCTACAGGGTATGCCCACCCATGGCGATTAGTTTCAATGGTCTGATTAAGCGGTGAAATGGCCTGAGTAAACGAAGGAAATGAACAGTATAAATATTGGCTTGATTTATTTCCTCAAGGTTTGACAAAATAAGTGACTGCCCCAATCTATTGGATGTTATTGTACGTTTTCCTTCAATGCTTGGCTCTTATTACGGACGAATTGTTCTTAACTCTGGTTCACTGATCGTGTTTCAGGGGGCAACTGTTGGTCCGTGCGCGTGCGCAATGGCCGCTGCACCGAGCTGCTCAGTGAGAAGGTGACAAAGGAGGAATGTTGTGCATCTAACAGCGTTGCGACGGCCTGGAGTACCGAAGACATGGATGCGGGTACACTCTTCTTCTGGCGTGTGTTGGGTGGAGGAGTGCCATGTTATGCGTGCAAAGGTAGGTCAAGGAGAAGTTTTCTTAGTTAACGTATTTCTACGGCTTAAGTGGAAGGTGGAGATAGGTATGCACTCTACACTTCAGTGATGGGCCATCAACGCTATCACAGCTGTAGCATAGATAAGAATTCAGGCAAGAGAACTAGTGTGATTGCCTGTTAATGAGGGGAATGAGGGGAAGTGAAGAGCTTGTTTTGTGACACACCCATGTAACCAAACTGTTGTTATATTGTTAATTGTCGTAAATACAATCAGGGCAGTTTAACATAGAATGAGCAGATGAAAGAAATTTGCATGAGATTAATAAATACACTTGGATGAACAGTTTCGATCGTCAAGCGATCATCATCAAATCCTTTACACTTATGACATTAAATCTATGTCTACACGTATGCGTGATGGTATTTACAATATATACACACTTATTTAGTTGCATATGTTATTAAACTAGCGCACTTGTCAGGATTCGTTACTTATGTAAGTAATCTTAACGAACAAATTCTAGTACAATGTTGAATAGTTCTGTATCCTTTCCTGAGAGAACATACAGCCCAAGTGCTTAAAATTTCTCCAGTTTAGTTCCTCCTATGTGGCATTCTATTTCTTGTGTTCCTTCCCCACAGACATAACCTTCGTCTTTGAAATGCTGATGTTCATACCATACTACCTACATTTCTGTTTAAGTTCAAACATGTTGGTTTGTAAGCTTTCGACGGAGTCCGTCATTACAACAAGGTCATCAGTATAGGGCAGACTGCTTACCTGGCTTCGCCCTAGCTGAATCCCACCCAACTACTTAATAAATATATATAATATCGTATAGCCTCGGTTGCCGGGTGCAAGCTTTGTGATTTGACACCCAGAGGGTAGCTTGCATGTCGAATTTCGTTGTTCCTTGAAGCACTATGAAAGTCAAGGAGGTTAGATATCTATGCTCCTTGAACACTATAGCGCTTTCTAGTAGAGAAATGAGGAGCTTTGTGTTGGCGGAAACTCCCGAGATAAATTTTGCCGTTATGAACACGGCCTAATAAATTCAAATGGGTTCTTTGACGTGCCAACATCGTATGACATGCGTGTCGTAATTTTTGCCGCCTTTCAAAAAAAATATCACTTACCACGGCCAGGAGCGAACCTGCAAGCTCGGGGGTTGTAGACCGACACGTTAACCACTCACCTACCGTGGCAAGCTAACTACTTAATGCCCTTCAGCAAATGGTCCATATATAAAATATACTGTGGTGGTGAAAGATTACAGCCTTGTCTCACTTCTGTAACAACTTTGAACCAAGAACTTATCCTACCATCAAGACTCACTGCACCCCAGGGGCGTATATACAATTTTTTCGGGGGGGGGGGGGGGAGGGGGCGCTATCCTGGAAAATTGTGAGTATTCTCATGGGATTGTCACCGCAAAATGCCCAGAAATATCAACCAATACCTACGAGTATATAACTTTGTGTAATTATTTTAGATAAGATTCTAAGTTTATATAGCCTATTACTGGCTATACAAAAAAAATTGTAAAATACAACACAACACACTAATAATATTTTAGAATTAATGAACTTTCTATTATGATCTATGGAGTATGAAAGGCAAACATCTAAATTTTTGTCAGTTTACTAAGCAGAAAAGTAATCTTTTTTTTTTTTTTTTTTTTTTTACAAGTTGATAATTTATTTCTCAAAAGTACCGTACTGTGGAATTCACAGTTTTGCCTCACAAGGCTGAGTGTACACCGTTCCAGCACTCAGACTAGAATTAAAATTTCTTGGCAGAGCAGGGATTCGAATTAGGACCTCCGGGAGGCAGCCAAGAATGCTAGCCACTACACCATGACTTAGTCTAATTTCAATTTTAATATTGTTTATAACTTAGCTAATAAGTTAAGATTAGGGTACAACAAAATTTACAATTATTTTTTGCTCTTACCAAAGCAACACTTTCGTATTTTTATTAGCTTTTTCGGGGGGGGGGGGGGCTGGAGCCCCCTCAGCACCCCCCTTATATACGCCCCTGCTGCACCCTGAATATCAACATACAGAAGATACCTTTTATTGCCTGTAGCAGCCTTCCTTCGATACCATGATCCCTCCGTATGCTCAGCTTCTTCTCCCTGTTTGCTCTATCGTACGCCTTCTAAACTAATAACTAATATTATTAACTAATAGGTTTATGAAACAGTACATTAATATTGTTATCACTTGTTAATAATATCAGTGTATGAGCTTTATGAAACAAGGCCCTGACCTCAATTTTTTAACATAATGTAGAGAAAGTGAACATGTGGAATGCTAAAAATGCTGTATTTCTACTTGGCTTGGACGTACTGTAAATGACCAGAATATATATTACGGTCATAGAATTACAATGCCGTGCACTGTGCCGTAATTTCGTTGGTGACGGAATGTAGTAGTAATTTATCCAAACAATGAGTTCACAATATTTTTCTAGCCGCTGACCTGCACTCACTTTCTCTGCGTAGTGCAGCAAGGTGTGGCCTCACGAGGCTCGCCATTCTCACGTCTCAAGCTATTTCATACTTCATTATTTATTGCTGTTTCATTTCAGGGTTTGGTTAGCATGGTCATTTTCCCCATGCACTCGGATGTGTGTAGAATATGTCTGCAACCTTATGTTATCTTGGGGTACGCATAGAGACTCTTGTCCCAAAGGTCCTGGGTTCAATTCCCCGCTCAGCTAAGAAATCTCTATAGACTATACTGTATATCTCTATATATATAAAAATGAAAGTTTGTCTGTTTTTTCAGAATTTCCACGGAAATTTGCGATATTTGCGCGTTTCAGGCTGTTTTATGACGGATGCGCGCAAAAATATTTTTTTTGTCTGTCTGTCTGTCTGTGTGTCTGTGGACAACTTCTACGAGTCCTTATAACTTGAGAACGGCTGGGTGGATCAACGTAAAATTTGATACAGATATCCACCAGAGGCACCACACTAATCATTGATGTAACTCTTCTCCGTACCTCTCATAAAAGGGGCCCTACCCCCTTAAAATACATGCTGAAATAGGCGTAGAAGGGTGAAACAAAGCTCATTTTCAGCCCCTCAATGTGAGAAACGAAACTCGGGGGCCCCAGAGGGCCCCCGAAAACCACATTTTAAGGCCCTAAAACCAACAGTTTTTGAGATATTCCCAGAAAACTAATTTCACTTAATAAATTAATGAAAGAATGCATGCCGGCAACCATGGCAACTGAATCTCAGAGGTCCATCTATTTCTGTAAGACGCAATGCAATTCCATTTATTACATTACTGTGAAGGTTTGCAAACGGCTATAAGGTTATAATGGATCCAAATTAAGCTGAAATATTCATTAATACATACAGTGCGCTTAAGGGGTCAAGGGGTACTCTAGAATTTTTTCACGCGATTTACACGTGCGTGTGTGGTACGGAAGGTCTATTATATCCCTTCTCTTCTTCTTCTTCTTGTTTCGAATGGGCCTACTTTGGACCACGCTTGTTCAACTGTTGAGCTTTGATCTTTGCCCAGTGTTGTCGCATTTTCTGCCGGTGTAACTCCTTCCTTTCATCTGTCCAAGGGGTACCTTTCTTCCGGGGTTTTTCCTGAAATCCATGGACTTCCTTCAGGGCATGTCTCACAGATTGCCTGTCTTGAAGATCTGATATTCCCAGTTCATTAATGTCTTTCTCAGTTTCTGTCAGCCAAGTGGTACGAACCTTCTTGTTCTGCCAGAAAGTGAACAGCCTATTGGTCAGTATATCCCTTCTCTATTATATAAAAATGAATGTTTGTCTGATTTTTCGGCTTTTCTACGAAAATTTGACATATTTGCCCGTTTCAGACTGTTTTGTGACGGATGCACGCAAAAATATATTTTTGTCTGTCTGTGGACAATTTTTTGTGTCCTTATAACTCGAGAAGGGCTGGGTGGATTAACGTAAAATTTGATACAGATATCCATCAGAGGCACGACACTAATCATTGATGTAACTCTTCTCCGTACCTCTCATAACAGGGGGTCTACCCCCTTAAAATACATGCTGAAATAAGCGTGAGACAAAGCTCATTTTCAGCCCCTCAATGTGAGAAACGAAACTCGGGGGCCCTAAAAGGACCCCGAAAACCATATTTTAAGGCCCTAAAACCAACAGTTTTTGAGATATTCCCAAAAAACTAATTTCACTTAATAAATTAATGAAGGAATGCATGCCGGTAACAATGGCAACAGAATCTCAGAGGTCCATCTATTTCTGTAAGACGCAATACAATTCCATTTATTACATTACTGTGAAGGTTTGCAAACGGCAATAAGGTTATAACGGATCCAAATTAAGCTGAAATATTCATCAATACATATAATGCGCTTAAGGGGTCAAGGGGTAATCTAGAATTTTTTAACGCGATTTACACGTGCGGGTATGGTCCGGAAGGTCTATTATATCCCTATCCCTATTTTGTTATATTATTATTATTATTAGTATTATTCTTTTAATTATTATCAATATTATGGCGTACAACGAAGAGACAAAGCTCATTTTCAAACCCTTGGGGTCAGAAACAAAACTCGGGGCCCCTCAAGAGCCGTAAAGGGTCCCCGAAAACTATATTTTAAGGCTCTAAACCCAACAGTTTCTTAGATATTCCCAGAAAACTAATTTCATTTAATAAACTAAAGAAGGAATGCAAGCCACTAACCATGACAACAGTATCTCAAGAGGTGGCATCCAACTTTCCATCTATTTCTGGAATAAGTAAAGCCACTCCATTTATTACATTTCTGTGAAAGGTTGCAAATGGAGTACCCTAGATTTTTTTTCACACGACTTACACGTGCGATATGTCGTACAGAAGGTCTATTATATCTCCAAACATCAACATTATTTTCAAAAATTCCTGAATAGAAATAGTACACTGTTTTTTGCTGATTTTAGGAATTTGGGCCATTGGAGGCTAAAAACACTGAATTTTCATGCACCACAAGCCTTTATAATTTATAAAAGGGGTCTTCCTGTATTTGGGCATTTGACACAACGGTTAGGGTCAGTTCGTATGTGACGTGTATTGCGATTCTTCTACGAAGTTTTCAATTTTATTTTCACGCCAGGAAGAACACGTTAGGTAAATTTAGTTTGAGAGCACATTTTAACTAATAATTTTTCTTTGCCAACAAACAGGTTCCAAGCCCCTAAACATTGCAACAGTAGCTCAATTGATAACATCTGGTTATTAATACCGAAGACCGTTCCAAGAATGGGTACTTCTGCTAGTCTCTCTATATATATGAATGAAAGTTTGTCTGTTTTTTCTGAATTTCTACGTAAATTTGCGTTATTTACGCGTTTCAGACTGTTTTATGACGGATGCGCGCGAAAATAAATTTTTTGTCTGTCTGTCTGTCTGTATGTCTGTCTGTTTGTATGTCTGTCTGTGGACAAAGTGGTTGTTCCCTTATAACTCGAGAACGGCTGGGTGGATCAACGTAAAATTTGGTACAGATATCCTTCCGAGGCACGACACTAATCATTGATGTAACTCTTCTCTGTACCTCTCATAAGAGGGGGCCTACCCCCTTAAAATACTTGCTGAAATAGGCGTAGAAGGGCGAGACAAAGCTCATTTTCAGCCCCTCAATGTGAGAAGGAAAACTCGGGGGCCCTAAAGAGACCCCGAAAACCACATTTTAAGGCCCTAAAACCAACAGTTTTTGAGATATTCCCAGAAAATCAATTTCATTTAATACAATAATGAAAGAAAGTAAGTCGGTAACCATGGCAACAGAAACTCACAGGTCCATCTATTGCTGTAAGACGTAATACAATTCCATTTATTACGTTGGTTGGTTCTTAAGTTTAGGGGCTGCGACAACGCGGTCATGTAGCCCCGTGTACTTTGGGTGTGTGTAGAATCTGTCTGATAACCGGTGTTAATTGTGATGACTGTATCTCTATCTCTATATATATAAGAATGAAAGTGTGTCTGTTTTTTCTGAATTTCTACGGAAATTTGCGTTATTTGCGCGTTTCAGACTGTTTTATGACGGATGAGCGCGATTTTTTTTGTCTGTCTGTCTGTCTGTCTGTTGGTCTGTCTGTCTGTGGACAAAGTGGTTGTTCCCTTATAACTCGAGAACGGCTGGGTGGATCAACGTAAAATTTGGTAGAGATATCCTTCAGAGGCACGACACTAATCATTGATGTAACTCTTCTCTATACCTCTCATAAAAGGGGGCCTACCCCCTTAAAATACTTGCTGAAATAGGCGTAGAAGGGCGAGACAAAGCTCATTTTCAGCCCCTCAATGTGAGAAGCAAAACTCGGGGGCCCTTACCACATTTTAAGGCCCTAAAACCAACAGTTTTGAGATATTCCCAGAAAATCAATTTCATTTAATACAATAATGGAAGCAAGTAAGTCGGTAACCATGGCAACAGAAACTCACAGGTCCATCTATTGCTGTAAGACGCAATACAATTTCATTTATTACGTTGGTTGGTTCTTAAGTTTAGGGGCTGCGACAACGCGGTCATGTAGCCCCGTGTACTTTGGGTGAGTGTAGAATCTATCCGATAACCGGTGTTAATTGTGATGACTGTATTAGTGTGTGTTATCTGTTTTTTAAATTAAGTACTACAACATAGAATTTTTCAAATAGTTACTACTTTTGCCGCCAAGCGCCACCGTCAACGACTACTAGGCCAAGTTCAGAACTTAGCTACTAGACACCACCGCAGTCATTTATTACGTTACTGGGATAGTTTGCAAACGGCTATAAGGTTATAACGGAACCAAATTAAGCTGTAAAATGTATCAATACATATAATGCGCTTAAGGGGGTCAAGGGGTACTCTAGAATTTTTTCACGCGATTTACACGTGCTGGCGTGGTACGGAAGGTCTATTATATCCCTATCCCTATATTATTATATTATTATTGTAATTATTATTATTATTATTATACTGGACGAGAAAAAGATTATTTTCAGTCCCTTGGTGTCAGAATCAAAAATTCGGGGCCCTTAAACAGCCGTAAAGGGTCCCAGAAACTGCATTTTAATGCTCTAAAACCAAGAGTTTCGGAGATATTCCCAGAAAACTAATTTCATTATTTAAAAAAGTCCTCTCGGCACGCCGGAAGGCGGAGGTAGATTTCACCGGACAAACTTGGGGATAGGCGAAAATAGGCAGAATTTTCAGGTTTTCGTAGAAGGATCAGACCTCATTTATTGCGAGAAGGTATTTTATAATTTGAGCTTAATTAACTTTGTTTTTCGTCATTTTATGCTTATTTTAAACATTTTATTGTCTAATGGGAACGGTAACCTTCTTGTCATTTGGGGTCCATTTTTATACTTGTGGTCACACTGTCCATATGCAAGGTTTCGACACTGATGTGTAACAATGTAACGGTCTGTTACTTCTTCACGCAAAATTATATCTCCCGCAGAGATTTTGGTTGGTTCCTCAGTTTAGGGGCTGCGACAACGCGGTCATGTAACCCCGTGTACTTAGGGATGGCTGTATTAGTCTGTAATTCAGGTAAGGACTGCAGACGGTCAATTTCAAGCAGTAGTTCCTAATGTTGCTACCAGGTACTACCGTCAACGACACCTACCTGTGAACTTGGCTACTAGATGCCACCGCAACCAGCAACTCGCAACGAACGTTGGAACTTCCCCTCCAAAGGAAAGCATACTGAGGGATTTTTAGCGCTCTTAGAAAATCCGACGACTTCGGCCGGCTTTGAACTCGCGACGTTGGGCATAGACATTCAGCATGCTTGCTACCAGTTACGTCACCGAAGCCGCTTCACACTTAGTCAGATGGAATTCTGAATATGATCTCGTGCAAGTGCGTATCTTGGCAACGTCTGATGGCTCATCCCTCATCAATTTAGTAGTGTTGCCATGGCAACCTCTGATAGCTCCTGGCATTTTCTTATAATTCCGAAATCATTTTTCTCATCCCTTGGCGTAATGGTGGGTCATATCAAAAATTCTTTCAGACAAAATTTTAGGTAATTATTAGGGGAATATTGTCCATTTTGTACGGTTTTGATATTGTGCCTATTAAGAGAGATATGATTAATGTTTCCCGAAAAACCCACTTTTTCCCACCCCTTTGGTCAATGGTTGGTGCTATAAAAAACTCTTCAAACATAAATTTTTAGGCTTTATCCGACACATAGTATGAACGTTGAACAGATTCTATATTTCACATATTAAGAGAGTTATAGCAATATTTCACTTTTTCGAAAAAAAAGCCCCCCATTTTCACCCCCTTCGACCGATTTAGCCCAGTAACGAACTCGACCGAGATTTTATAGGTATACATATTCGGTAAAAAATTCGAAGTGATTGGTGCAAAATTACGGCAGTTATCGAGTCCACAAGAAACTGATATACATATATATATACACATATACATACATAAATTACATATAAACTTTTGAACTGACGGTGGTTTTGGGGTCTGGGGGATGTGAAACGCGAAGATATGTCGAAATTTTCCGGAAGTCGAAACATGGTACCCATTGCAATAGTTAGCTTTCTAATGAAATCTACCTCTGGTTGGTTCCTCAGTTTAGGGGCTGCGACAACGCGGTCATCTAACCCCGTGTACTTTGGGTGAGTGTAGAATCTGTCTGATAAACGGTGTGAATTGTAATGGCTGTAGTAGTCTTAATTCAGGTAAGGACTGCAGACGGTCAATTTCAAGCAGTAGTTCCTAATGTTGCTACCAGGTACTACCGTCAACGACACCTAGCTGTGAACTTGGCTACTAAATGCCACCCCAACCAGCAACTCGCAACGAACGTTGGAACTTCCCCTCCAAAGGAAAGCATACTGAGAGATTTTAGCGCTCTTAGAAAATCCGACGACTTCGGCCGGCTTTGAAACCGCGACCTTGGGCATAGACATTCTACATGCTACCAGTTACGTCACCGAAGCCGCTTCCCACTTAGTCAGATGGAAATACTGAATCTGATCTCGTGCAAGTGCGTTGTCATGGCAACGTCTGATGGCTCATCCCTCATCAATTTAGTAGTGTTGCCATGGCAACCTCTGATAGCTCTTGGCATTTTCTTATAATTCCGAAATCATTTTTCTCATCCCTTGGCGTAATGGTGGGTCATATCAAAAATTCTTTCAGACGAACGTTTTAGGTAATTATTAGGGGAATTTTGTTCATTTTGTACGGTTTTGATATTGTGCCTATTAAGAGAGATATGATTAATGTTTCCCGAAAAACCCACTTTTTCCCACCCCTTTGGTCAATGGTTGGTGCTATAAAAAACTCTTCAAACATAAATTTTTGGGCTTTATACGACACATAGTATGAACGTTGAACGGATTCGATATTTCACATATTAAGAGAGTTATAGCAATATTTCACTGTTTCGACAAAAGCCCCCCATTTTCACCCCCTTCGACCGATTTAGCCCAGTAACGAACTCGACCGAGATTTTATAGGTATACATATTCGGTAAAAAATTCAAAGTGATTGGTGCAAAATTACGGCAGTTATCGTGTCCACAAGAAACTGATATACATATATATACATACATAAATTATATATAAACTTTTGAACTGACGGTGGTTTTGGGGTCTGGGGGATGTGAAACGCGAAGATATGTCGAAATTTTCCGGAAGTCGAAACATGGGACCCATTGCAATAGTTAGCTTTCTAATGAAATCTACCTAACTAATGTATGAATGCAAGCCAGTAACTATGACAACAGTGTCTCAAAAAGTTACATCCAACTTTCCAACTATTTCTGCAAGAAGTAATGCTACTCCATTTATTAAATTTCTGTGAAAGTTTGCAAATGGCTATAAGGTTATCACGGAACCAACAAAATCTGTAAAATTCTTCAATGCGCTTATGGGGTCAAGGGGTACCCTAGATTTTTTCACAAGACTTAAACGTGCGATATGTCGTACAGAAGGTCTATTATAACTTCAAACAGCAACATTATTTTCAAAAATTCCTGGATTGTTTTTTTTTTTTCTTTTAGGAAATTGGGCGATTGGAGGCTAAACAACCTGAATTTTCATGCACCACAAGCCTTTATAATTTATTAAAGGGGTCTTCCTCTGGATGCGGACTTGACACAACAGTGAGGGTCAGTTTTTATGTGACGTGTATAATTGCGATTCGTCTACGAGGTTTTCAATTTTATTTTCACGTCTGGAAGTACACGTTAGGTACATTAGTTTCAGAGCATGTTTCAACTAATCATTTATCTTTGTCGACAAACAGATTCCAAGCTCCTAACCATTGCAACAGTAGCTCAACTGATTACGTCTGGTTATTAATACCGAAGACCGTTCGAAGAATGGGTACTTCTGCTAGTACTGTATAAATGAAAGTTTGTCAGTTTTTTCTGAATTTCCACGGAATTTTGCGTTATTTACGCGTTTTAGGCTGTTTATGACGAATGCGTGCAAAGAAACTTTTGTTTGTTTGTCTGCTTGCTTGCCTGCCTGCCTGTCTGTCTGTGTGTTTGCATGCTTATAACTCGAGAATGGCTAGGTGGATACACGTAAATATTGGAAAGGCACCAATAATTTATAAAACTCTTCACAATATCTCTCATAAAAGGGGATGGCTAAGTGGCGCAGCGGTAACGTTCCCGCCTGCTGTTTCCAAGCTTTCAGGATCGTATACTGGCGCAGTTAGTTGGCATTTGAGGGTGGGAAAATGCGAGGGAACCGTGTCAGTAGATTTACTGGCACGTTAAAGACACTCTTCGGGAAAAACTCCTGGCATCACGGCGCGGCGTCTCTAAAAGCCGCAGTAGTTAAAATGGACGTAATAGTACATTATGTAACGAGCCTATAATGGCAATAATTAAGACACGAGTATGTTTATAAAACGAGCGTATGCGATTTTTATAATTTCCATACGAGTGTCTTAATTACCATTATAGGCGAGTTGCATACGACTGTTTATGTTCGACGATAATTATTATAACTATTTTATGTTCGAACATAAATATTCACAAATATCTTTCGAGATTTCGCCAGTTTTATGTACTGAACAGAGCACATGAGACGCAGAGAATGCCTTGTATTTGACCATGGCCTCCTCGATTACCCTACTATGACACTAGGCCAAGCTGTGAATTTAAATTAGAAGGCCGTGGAACTCAGCGTATCTAATTATATATTTGGTCATACAACTGTTTCTTGAGCTCTTATTGGTGGGAGAAACTGTTTCATAATGAAATATAGTGTTATAATGAGTCTCATTATACAGTAGTACAGTTTTGTGACATATAGGCTAATAGTCAGGGTCGAACATAAAACTTATAACATTATTATTATTTCATAAAAGTGGGGACAATGCGCGAAATCCCCTCAACTTAACATGCTAAAATAGGCGAAATAACAAAGGTGTCGTAGAAATACGAGACAAAGCTCCATTTTGAGCCCCCTGATGTGAGAAACAAAACTCGTTTAGTCCCAAAGGGACCCAGAAAACCATGTTTTAAGGCCCTAGAATCAAACATCTGCGAGATATTTGTATCATAGTCACCCAGATGGTAGAGACAGAATGAGTACAGGCTGAATCTAATTGATAAACAGGCCACATTAAGAATACAGTACGTGATTATGTGAGAGATTATTTTTCCAATAAGTACAAAGGGCCGTTCGAAGAACGAGTACTTTTGCTAGAACTGTATAATTCTGCTATGAAGATTCCACTCGCAGCCCCGTGAGGATAGAACTGAAAAGAATTGGGTTCATTTCCCACCTCAGGCATCCTAGAAGTGGGTTTCAAAGGTTTCCCATTCTAAGCCAGGCAAATGCCGAAGTAATTCCAAACTCAAGGCTATACCTCCTTTTCAATCCATACAACAGACACCACAACAAAAGCACAAGTTGTCAGACAAATTCTTCAGTCACTCAAGTACATGGGGTTGATGACCACGATGCTCAAGCTCCTAAATGAAACAGCAACAACAGAATATGTATGACAACCTGTGTTATTGTGGTATTTGTAAATGAAGGTAGAATTTGGAAGGAAGTGGTCGTTGCCTTGAATTAAATTTGCCTGGGGTCGATGCAGTGAAACCATGGAAACTCATCGCTAGGATGGTTCAGGTAGATATCAAACCCTCTCGTTCACAGTTACCCTCACGAGGCTGAATGTACTCCGTTATAGCCCTTAGACTTGAATTGAATATCTTGACAGTACCTGGAGTGGAACCCGGAACCTCAGGGATGATAGTGAATAGTGCTAGCCACTACACCATACGGCTTCAATATATTATTGTCTCCATTATTTCCCAGGATAGGCCTATTTACAATTGCATGTTTTTGAACCATAGCCTGTCGACAAAAGTATTATGTGTACTCGAGTTTGAAGGTTGTTTGTGAAGTAACCAATAGACCAACATTAAATCCAATGACATCATCATTTTCGTCGTTCTATTCTACGTTAGCTCATGTACAGCGTTGCTGTGATGGAGCCCATCACTTCCTTCGAGGCACGCCATGATGCGTGATGGGCTCCATTTCGGCAACGCTGTACAGCTTTTCCCGAAGCGGGTAGCTGGTGATAGAGCCCATCACTTCCGAGCGAAGCACGCCATGATGCGTAATGGGCTCCATTTCGGCAACGCTCTACAGCTTTTCCCGGAGCGGGTAGCTGGTGAACGATGTGTTATTTCCGCCTACAAATACAAACCGATATAAAATAAGTGAGTTAATTCACATATTTCACAGTCATACAGCATTACATTTTGATGTATAAGGTTTACATCGCGACCAAGAACTACATTTTCCAACCACCCCGAGCCGAGAAAAAGTTACCTTTCAAAAATGATAACTTTTTTTCTTGGACACGCAAAATTTTGAAATTAATAAACCAGTTATACAACATTCCAATGTATATTGTGTTAAAATTTGGATTCGATCTGATGACGGGTTTTTGAGATAATAATTCTTAAATGTGACGCATGGTTGAAACACGCTTAAAAACGTGCACTTTTTGTGCTCCAACTGCGACAAAAGATATTAAAATATATATTAAAAATTCCAAACCTACATGAGCTAACGTACGATAGAACGACGAAAATGATGATGTTATTGGATTTCATGTAGGTCTATTGGTTACTTCACAAACAACCTTCAAACTCGAGTGCACATAATACTTTGGTCGACAGTAAGTAGTGTGAGCCTGGCTGCGTCACGTGACTCCCAGTGTTAGCCATTGCAAACAAAGTCTCCACAAGTTGCGTAGTGGTCTGATAGCCCCATAGCCGGCTTTACTTTAATTAGACCCCCACGTTGTGTAGTGGCTAGCATGCTTGCCTGTCGCCCCAGAAGTCTGGTTTCGATTTTCAGCTCAAATTCTGGTCTGAGGGCTGGAACGGGGTACACTGAGCCTCGTGAGGAAAAACTGAAAATACGTGTGTTCAATTCCCTCCTCAGCCATCCTGGAAGTTGTTTCTCGTAATTTCACCCTTCTACTACAGGGAAAATCCAGGATGGTACCTAACTAAAGCCACGGCTGCTTCCAACCCAAATCCTACCTCAATTACAAATACACACACTAGTACTAACATCACAGTGACAGGGGCGGATCTAGGGGAGGGCGAGGAGGGCGACCGCCCAGGGCCCCGCGATCCGAGGGGCCCCGCGCCATGGATTTGTATAAAATTTAATTAATTACAGTAATTAGGCCTAATTATACTTTTCAGACTTTTCAAACTAATTTATATATTTTTTTCAATGCAGCTATGACCTCCCTTGACCGTTTAGCAAGTTTAGATTTCAGTGAAATAATAGAAGACTTTAGCCGGAAAAATAGTCGCGAAGTAATATTTTAATATTCCATAGTTTACATAATCTTCTTGAAGGGGACTTAAAGGTTTCTTTTATATTATTAAAAATGTACTGTAGTGTATTCAAAATATTGTAATTATTCTTTATTTTATTATTACGAAACTAATTTCCATTTGATTTGATATTTTTTGATTTCCTATTGTTGTGGGCCCCACCTTATCATATCGCCCAGGGCCCCGCAAGGCCTGGATCCGCCACTGCACAGCGACACAGGTTATCACACAAATTCTACACACACCAGAGTACACGGGGCTTCATGACCACTATGTCGCAAAGCCCATAATGAATCAACAACAATAACAACACATCATTTGTATTGCTTCGGACTGCATGTTTAGGATTGATTCAATGTGGAGTATTGCCGAGAAGCTTAAATTCACTCACGAAATGTAATTTCTTCCCAATTAAACCCCCGCCCTTATTAATTGTACGCAAAGTAATCGCACTCGCGTTCCAAAATTTGTTCTATTTATCTCTTATCCTCCCTGCTTGGCCTCATCTACGGACTCCGCGAAGGATCATTCCTCTACCGTCGCAAGGACAGTGTCTGGGAGCTGAACACACTTTGTCAGCAGATAGGTCAACTGGGATGGTGACAGACAGGCCAATCGCACACTTGGGTCATGGGTCAGGGACGGGATTTTGGAATGTAGTCGGCCATAGACATGTTGAAAGGAGCCGTCCCGGCAGCGAGATTGCAATTTCTAGTTCACTTTTAGCATTGGAGAAGGACACGGCTTCCAAATTGGCTATTCTGACGAAACACGACTGTAGCAAGGGTTGTGATTAGTCAGCGAAGTTATAGGGTGAAGCCTATCAGCGATGTCGTTCCAGGTTTGAAAAACATATGGAGAACTCCCGCTGTTTTAACTTCGTATTTTCTAGGCACCCGTATAAATTGTAACCCGCCAACCAATAGTTGCATGGCCATTGTTCCTAGGGCATACCGTAAGTGTTTCCGTATCTTCTTATGGCATTAGCAGAATGTTTTTCATCGATTACCTCATTTACTCTGTACGAACGCGGAAGTAGCTCCCGATCAAGAATTGTATATACATGGGAGGTGGCTCAAAATATTTATTTTCCGACGGCCTGAATGGCAACCACGGGGCCGAAAGATGAGCTTGCCACTCACCGCACTTCTTGACTTGAGAAAATATGGAAACACTTATGGCCTAGGGACAATGATCATGCAACTATTGCTTGGCGGATTACAATTTATACGGGTACCTAGAAAATACGAAGTTAAAACAGCGGGAGTTCTACATATGTTTTTCAAACCTGGAACGACATCGCTGATAAGTTCTTTCAAATCTATAACTATGCTGACCAATCACAGCCTTTGCTGCAGCCGTGTTTCGTCGGAACAGCCAATCTAGAAGCCGTATCGCTCTCTAATGCTAAAAGTGAACTAGAAAATGCAATCTCGCGTCCCGGCATGGCGGTTGTGAAAATGGGAAACCAAGAAAATCACTTTTCCAGGACACCCAAGGTGTGATTCGAATCCACGCCCTCCAGATGCCAGTGAGCCACGAGCAAGCGCGTTAGCGCTCTCGGCCACCGTGGCCGGTTCCAAAATTTGAATGAGTGCTTATTTTCTCAGACCACCTCGAGACGCAGTGGCTAGCATTGTTGGCTGTGAACCCTGAGGTAGCGGATTCGATCCCCGCCTCTGCCATGAATTTAAAAGTCTTGGTATGGTCTGGTACGGGGTCTCCCAGCCTCGTGATGCAAAATGGGAACCTGCCGGATGCTATGGCAGGAGGAGTGGAAAGGAACTGGCCACCCTACCACACGCAAACTCTGGCTCGGGATGCCTGGTTTGTGATCCCTTGACAAACTCAAGGGCTCTAATTCAGGTCGCCTACGTCCCTGGAGGGGATATGGAACTCTAATTCAATTAATTTTATTTTCTCAGTACAAATATATTGGCAGAAAAACATAACTTTGCTTTATCAGCGCCATAATACAGTAGTTGTTGTCGTTTCATTTGAGGGGCTTTGACATTGTTGGTATTCAGGCCCGATTACTTGGGTGTGTGTGAAATTTTGTCTGGTAGCCTGTGTTATTGTGATGACTGTATTAGCGTGTGTGTGTGTTTTTTTTTTTAGCGTATGGGTTTTAGTGCCGAGAGTGTCCGAGGACATGTTCGGCTCGCCAGTTTTGTAGCTGCTTCGAGACGGACACCCAATGGGTGAGCTACAAGTACCGGTGGGGAGGAAAGTTGGAATGGAAGGTCGAGGAGTGGGAAGGTAGTGGCTGTGGCCTATAGTTGGGGACCAACCCCGGCATTTGCCTGGAAGGAAGATGGGAAACCACAGAAGACCATCTTCAAGGTTGCCGGCTCCCGGATGTGAGTGACTGCCAGCAGTCATGCCGTAACGACCACGGCTAACTCACCCGGTATTAGTGTGTGTATTTGATATTCAGACGAGGATTTAGAAGGAGGCGGCTGTGACCTTAAATTAGGAATTAGGAATACTTAGGAATTTCCTAGAGAAGAAGTGGGGAAACCATAGAAAACCACTTCCAGGATAGCGGAGGTGGTAATCGAACCCACCTCTTCTCAGTTTTGCCTTTCAAAGCTGAATGTACTCTTTTCCAGCCCTCAGACAAGAATTAAACTTCTTGGCAGAACCGGGAATCAAACCTGGATCTCTGGGCGTGTCAGCCAAGAGTGCTAATTGCTATATTACGAGGTGTTAAACCATCCCTCACCGAAGTAACATATACTGGACATGTGCTTGTCGGGACAGCAATCAGGTGGGATTAAGTTTACCGAACTCTGCCGACCTGGGACTAGAGAGTCGAGTGAGTTCTCAATAAAACGTGCGCGCATAGTACACTGAATGCTTGTTGAACGCATGCGTGTCTGACTAGAACTGCCTAATACAATGCACTGAAAGCAAGCTACTTGCACAACGGGTCACCTGTAGCAAGTTGCGTGATATTTCAAATACTGGCTGGGAGATTTATTCTATTGCCAGCAATAAAATATATTTTAGAGCGCATACCCTCTACTCCGAAGAACTCGTTTGCAACATTGTTGCACACGTGAGCGATAACTGAACTCAAAAAGAATGCGTTCGTGACTTATCATTTCTTATATATTGTAAAAGGAAGCTTTTAGTTTTACGTGACCGTTAATCATGCGATCATGAGCCACGGGACCTCCTTTTTACGTGGAATCCGAACCACAGGACATTATTATTATTATCATTATTATTATTATTATTATTGCCTTTATTGGTGGCGCAGTTAGGGCTCTTGGCCCTCTCTTACACTTAAACACATTAATACAATACAATAAACATATTATGGCGACAAAATTAAACAATATTAATTGACATTGATAATGACTTTCACACTCTCATTCACTCATCCAGCCACACTTGTTGTCGGTAAGCAGCGTTCAGCAGGCTGCCCCAGCAGGTGGTCTTGAATTTAGATAGTGAGGTGGTGCCCCTGACACTGGCTGGAAGGGTATTCCACAACCTAGACCCCACCACATGAAAAGAGTTGTTGTATATAGAGGAGCGATGAATAGGAATGGAGAGGGAAGAACCAGAGCGTGTATTATTACCACTGAAAGAAGACAAGTACTTGAATTTATTTGATAAGTATAGTGGTCTATCGTCAGACAATAATCGGAAAATCTGGACATGCATTGACCGGGAATCGAACCCGGTTCACCTTGGCGAGTGACCAAAAGCTTCTTATATATTGTACTTCCGAGAAACTGGTTGAGCTCTTTTGATATCAGATCCTATGCAGGTATGTAGACAAGTCACAGTTCATAAAGCTAAGAATCATCAAGGCAAGCACCATATAAAGGTGCGCTTAGCATGACTGGCAGTGGTGGACCAGGGGCATAAATTCAGATCTCTAGCGTGCTTGAATGTCACCCCTGGATTTTTTCATGTAAATTCCATTATATTCCACGCTCCAGTGTGAGCAAACTCCATCGGCATGTGGTACAAGTCAACTATTCTGGTAACCATGCCACAATAGCCGAGTATATTATGAGAGATTAATAATAACAATTTAATGTTATTGGTTTCACGTCCCTTTTAACAACTGCGGCTTTTAGAGACGATGGGGTGTCGGAATTTTGACACGAATGGGATCTTTAACGTGCTAGTAAATTTACTGACACGGCTCCCACGCTTCGATCCTGCAACATTGGGCACAGCAGGCGGGAACGTTACCGCTGAGCCATGCAGCCACATTATGAGAGACGCTGCCAACATTTGGTCCCTATGAATTTGACTTCAGCCTTGTGGGTATCATGAAATGGATTTGATATCTTCGTAACACATAGACTACTTCTGAGGCATTTGGACTGTTATATTTTGAAGACATGCATAGCCTACATACATATATACATACATATACACTTAAGTATATCAGGATAGTGATGGCAGATAGGTCTAACTACCCACTTTTCACTAAAGCAGACTGGGTTCGACTCCCAGTTTGAAGCTCTTGTCCAGTATTTCGGACTCTACGTAAAATAAAAAGGAGGTCCCATGATTTATAATCCACGGTGTAGCGGCTTGCATGCTTGGTTGTCGCCCCCTGAGGTCCCGGTTCAATTCCCGGCTCTGCAAAGAAATGTAATTCCGGTCTAAGAAGCAAAACTGAGAAGAGGTGGGATAGATTCGTACCCCAGTCATCTTGGAAGTGGTTTTCCGTGGTTTCCCACTTATATTCCAGGAAAATACCTTAAGACCACGGCCGTACCATTCCCAATCCTCACTGTACTTACAAATACACACACTAATACACGCCATCGCAATAAGACAGGTTATCAGACAAATTCCACACACACCCAAGTACACGAGGCTACATGAGAACGATGTCGCAATACATCAACAACAGCAACGATTTATAATTGGAAGGCTATATGTACAGTAAATGTACAAGCTTGTTTACATGGATACATGTGTTTGTTGTGCTATCACAGTAGGTCGAAGGCTGCTTTATTCTCCAAAGAGCATCTCCGTGGTTCGTGTGGTTTTAGGAAACCAGTGCTAAACATGTATACTAGGCCATGGGGCAAGCTATCTGCGGACTCAGTGGACGTGGCTTCGAACCCCAACATTAGCCGTCCTTGAAATGATTCTCCGTCGTTTCCCATTTTCATCTCCAGGCAAACGCCGGGTTGGTACTTTCTAATTGGCCACGGCAGCTTCCTTCCATCTCCTTGCCCATTCTCATTCTCCTTCATTCATTTCATCTCTCATTAACTCCTCTCATGAGCTTGGGGTAAATAAGGGCATCTGGTCGTAAAACCACCTGCCACATAGTAGCCTAATTCATCGAATCTCATCCCCTACTCCCTAGACATGGAACAATAAGAGGTAGACATACACACATTAACTAATTTATGAACATCAAAATATATGTAATACATACCTGAATTATATATACACGCTCAAATACAGCCATCACAATAACACATGTAATCAGACAAAATTCAACACTCACCCAAGTACACGGGGCTAAACGACCATGATGTCTATGCATCTCAAATGAAACAACAACAGCTTCCTACCCAAATCCTTCCTCGTATAAAAGTACACACACTATTAAGCCTACAGACATCACAGTGACATAGGTTATCAGACAATTTCTGCACACACCCAAGTACACGGGGCTACAAGAACATGATGCCGCAAAACCCCTAAAGAAATAACAACAAAAACTACAAAAACAATAGACTCTACAGCAGATCAAGGCCAACGAATTTGAATCGCTGTAGTCGAGTGTGGAAATATGTGGTGTTATAAGTATATATAATATTTTTGATTGCAAATACACACTATATATGCTTAGCATTATAACGGGTGAGTAGTTATAAATCAACAAATACGAAGTAAAAAAGTAGAACCTGCTGAGATTTGATCCATTACGCCACATATGTGCTACTCCAATACTTGGTTAACAACTGATTTAGTATAACATTTTATGTTGCAATCAACGATTTCATTAGCGTTTCCTGCCGTTTCTATAAACCATTTGATACTAATTATGTATAATTTTGTTCAGTACATTACTAAAAGGATATACACTTACGAAGTTACGGAAGTGTATGGTTTTACGAGCAAACAATACCCGCCATTTTAATCCTACAGGACAACACGGACAAGCACGGTATGGCACGGTAAGCCTGAATTGTTAGTCACTAGTGCGGTTACATATTATATTTTAAAATGCTAATATCCTACCGGTCACCTCCTTGAGGACAGTTTAAACCTTCCTATGTACGATGAGCGCATTTGGTAAGGCCAGGCCTTGTTGAATCGTTAGTTACGTTTAGGCTATACTACTTGCATGATTGATACATCCGCCATCTTGAAACTATTTTGCTGATGAACTTGTAGTTTACGCAAAAGAAGCATCCCACATTAAAGTGTATTGTTTCAAAATTTGGTCGAGATCGGATGATTAGGTTAGACGTCATTTGATTTTAGCTCAGGACATTTGGGTGTTCGCCATTTCCTTCTTGTAGTGATGGCGGCGATATATATACAACATGACACTGAGTTGTCCCTTGCTATTGCTACCTCTGTACCAAAGCGGGTTCGATTTGGTTTCGCTGTGTTTGAATTGATAGGGGGGATCGATTCGCTCACAATCACGGCCAACATCTTCAAACTATTGGGCTGATGACCTTGTAGTTTGGTCAAAGGACCCTTCCCACATGCAGGTATTGTGCCCAATTAGACACGGCTGACTTTCATCGAACCGGGGTCTTTATCACAAAGAAGACCAGGCCCATAATTCTGCGCAGAATCGAATCATTGATCTCTGAGGGGGGACAGCCATAGTGAACCCGAGGAACAATGAGTTATAACTGCATATAATTATAACAGCATGATTTCACGGCCAGAACGGGAATATTATATCTAAGGTGGATTATTGCAGAAAATACAAGCCTATGTACGTTTAAGATGCTAAGAGCTCCAGAAAGCGAGCCAGCTTGACATTTGACAAAGCGAAGTTGAAAGTGGGTGGAGTAGACGTGGCGCCTATGCACTACTTTCGGCGTGGCTGGAGGGTGAAGGCCGTGATTAACGACTAAGAAAATCCCCCTTCAACAAGGCGAAACAGTGGAGTGGGGGTGGTCGCCCACAGAAATTAATTAATTACGGCCAAATGGAGCAATGAATTGAGATGAAACTTACACCCAGATGCATGCATTCTAGGAAAGATAATTTAGGAGTGTTCTCACGCCTAAATTAAAGCCTGCATCTATAAAGGATCCTATGCACAGACCTAATCCGCGGCAGAGGCAGGATTTGTAATGGAGCCACTGGGGAAGAACCGGTGTAGCATCATGACGCCGTGGAAGAAAGCAATTAATTATAATTAATTGGCCGAAGCAATTGCCTGCACGCGAGTGAATTTGGAACCTCCTTGAATAGACGAATAAGGATCATACTTCACTTTGTCTGAAAATGTATTATTTTAAGAAGAGAGTCGCTACTGGAAATCCAGTGAACTACTTTCCATCAGGAAGCTTTATATGGGAGAAGCTGGAGCAGGGAAGTCAGTTCGTCTTGACTCAACTTGTGTGGTGACACGCTGTCGGATCACGCAAGAAAGTGCGCGGAATTTATAAAGTATTGACGCTCAAATGTACTTGCAGTGAACAATGAAAGAAGCATTTTTGTACATGCAGCTTAATAACAGTAATTCTGCATCATATAATAATTAGTCTACGGCAGACGTATAAGTCGCAGTATACGCGAGTATAGAATCAGTGCAGCGTAGAGATAATTTAGGATGAGGTTTACAGACAATGAACATGGCCACAGGAAGTGTTATCATGGGTAAAATAACATACTATTGTAATGAACACTACAGTTACGGGAGCCTGGGAGGCATCATAAGTATTTGTGACCTAGGATTGAACAACTTTGCAGTAGAGGAGACATAAACTGTAGGTGACGGGAGACGAACACACACACGCAAGATAGACTTTCAAGGAGACCAGCGGTTGTCAGGAGTTAGCTGCATCGCATCTCTGAGGTCAGGCGGTAGTGGGAATCCGATCAAGGATCCGTGTGCGAAAATTATGTACAAAAGTTATATTACAGTGATCTTTAAAAGTGTTTATGTTTATATGGCAAAAGAATGTGTATTGTGTTAAAGTGAAAATGCCAGTAGTGAAAAATATAATTACCATGTGTAAAGTTTATGCAATGTGTCGTGTGAAAAATATCATGATGGCTTAAAACAAGCATTATGGCAGGCGAAGGGACTAACCCAGCTAGGATGAAAGTGAGTACAAATTTAATATGTTGATATGATTTAATAGCTCACCATACAACGAAGCATTCCCTCAACGATTAAGAATTAACAGTCATTTGCGTACGAGATCACATCCCTCGTATTTTGGTAAAAATATGGCTTTGAGGATGACATGCTTACGGCCATTTAGGCGTAAGACATTGATGAAAGTAACCGTAACGTTAAATAATAATAATAATAATAATAATAATAATAATAATAATAATAATAATAATAATCTGGGATCGGTAACAATAATAAATAAATAAATCGGCATGGCAGGCCTATAGTACGTGCAAAGTGTGTCATATATAGCGTAAGAATACTGTGTTATTGTGAAAAAAAAGAAAGAAAGGTAAATATCGAGATAAAGAGAGATTTTCAGTGGCATTGAAATGTTAAATAAATGTTTTATTATGGTATGTTCTACAGGGTTGTATTTGAGAGCCATTAAGATAGTTAATGTATGCCAGTAAATTTATACTTGTTTTGGAGCTACGTAGAACTTTGGCTTATGAGTAAATGTTTAGAGGACGTGAGTGCTTTAAGAATTGAGTCATCTGTAAGAAATATTGTTTGAGCCGCGATCAGCGAGCATGTAACGTAGAATCAAGAGATTTACGTCAATAAATTGAGGGGATCATCCGAAAATAGTTCGCGCGTTGTCGAATCTAGTCGGCTAAGTCTTCGAAGCTACGATATAGTATTGCCTTAGAGCATACATGTGTATTCGCAACAGAGTTGGGACAGAGTCTGTCTGTATCTACTGTTTGCAGAGTCTTCACCACCAGGCATAACTGCTAGACACCCTAGGTAGGCCGATATATTAATTAATCTGCCCTTAGAGGTAAGACAAATGGTTCTTCATGTAGGAAACGTTGATTTCCTGCATTCCCGTCCAGTGAGATAACAGTGAAACTCACCTGAGACGCGCGCAAAAGCCACAGATTACGACCACAGAACGGCAAAGCTATTTCGTGATCCATCCCTTGCCTTGAATAGTAATTAGGAGCCGAGATGAGCCCATTAAATACTCTAAATATAGGTATTAAATAATTAGATTGACTCAATTCGTAAGGACACGACCCATTCAGGGTACTTCTAGCACGGCTGCACCAGTGAGTGAACACATGACCGTGCGGGGAGTCAGGCGGGGTAGCAGGTATAGTCCACTTACCCGGCAGCCATCTTGCCGAGGACGGCCCATGACTAATCCATTGTTCGCACGAAAGGAAGTCAATAGACCTGATCCTTTTATTTTAAGATTTTAGTGGGATACTGAAGAATCTCGATATTTCGAAAAGTAATTAAGTTGAGCTTGATATTATTGTATCAATTGAATTAGATACATGCACTGTTGGAATGAAGTAATTGGATAACATTTGGCCCAGTTATTCTCTGAGGAGAAAGTAACTGAACCAAATAAATAGAAGCATTTTTGTAGAGAGTATTTACCCAGTTCACACTAATTTATTCATACGGGTAGCGTAATTTGAATGATATAACACGTTTGTAACGATAATGTTTTGACCTGACCCAGAAAATCGTTGTATGGTGAAGCTATAAAATATCTATATCTATGTGTATTTTGGATGGGAAAGTGTACCACTTCAGCGTTTGAAACTTATGGGTAGAGAATACGATTCGCACGAGACAACACTTATTAAACAAGGCATAAGCTAATGAATTAATGTTATTTAAAGTAAATGTTCCGTGTAAATCGGATAAATGTTTAATAATTGCAGATTTAATGTCATTTAAATATAATTTGTGATTGTTGTGTTGTGATATTCCAATTTGTGTTAAATTGTGCCACGTGAAGAACAATATGGACACTCGCAAATGTCAAAGAGTATCAACAATAGGATGTTTAGGATAGACTTGAGTGCGGTGGAGCACCAATCTTGAGGAGAAGAGGCTCACAGATAATTTGATTTTTGTTGTGGGAAATAAATGTAAAGTATTTTTTTTTGTGTTTTATGTTGTTTTGCCATGAATTACTACCATTAAATGTTATACTTAGGAATATGTTGTTTCTTTCAAGTAGAGTAGTCACCTGACAGACTCGAATCCTGAATATGTGCTCGTATAGTGGGTTGAACGCCCCATGCCTCGAAAGACCGTGGGTTAGCTGGGATACGAACACATGTTCCATATGATGACGAATGGGTACAGTATGTTATTGTTAAATTTGGTGGAGATCAGATGATTAGGCTATCGAACGTTGATATAAGCTTTGAACATGTGGGGGGTCGCTATTTCGTTTCCGTCAAGACGGCGGCGATCATGACCCTGAGGTGCCCCTTGCTTACTACCTCTGTACCCAATTTCCTTCAATTTTGTTTCACTATGTTTTGAATTGATAGTGGGTGGGGGGACAGACATACCAAATCCCACACACACTCACACATACGCACACACTCACACACAGACAGACACACAATGTTTTGGACCTGTGTAGATCTCATACGTATGCTTTCATTATTTGCAAAAATCGAAAGTAGGCTAAAAATAAGGTTTAACAAGATGTTCAGCAAAGAACAAATAGCCTACTTTCTCCTAATTGCATGGGTATAGTTATAGCTCTTTGTCTTTTTCAAGGAGTATAATTGAATGCTGGTTGTACCTAGGTAGTAGCTTGTTGAAATAAAACGTGCTTTACGGATATTATAGGTTGATTGATAGAATCCTCACCTGTATTATATATACACATACATACTAATACAGCCATTACAATAACACAGGTTATCAGACAAAATTCAACACTCACCCAAGTACACGGGGCTAAATGACCATGATGCCGCAAAACCCCTAAAGAAATAACAACAAAAACAACAACAACAAGGACAACGAATTTTAATCACTGTAGTCGAGTGT
The DNA here is from genome assembly GCA_946902985.2 of Meconema thalassinum. Taxonomy (NCBI): domain Eukaryota; kingdom Metazoa; phylum Arthropoda; class Insecta; order Orthoptera; family Tettigoniidae; genus Meconema; species Meconema thalassinum. Next base: position 1,195,504,985 of record OX336389.2, read on the forward strand.
TGAAATATATGGTGTTATAATTATATATCACATTTTCGATTGCAAATACACACTATGTCGCCTCCGTAGCGTAGCAGTCAGCATGGTTAGCTGCCGCCCCGGAGGTCCTGGGCTCGATTCCCGGCTCTGCCACGAAATTTGAAAAGTGGTATGAGGACTGGAACGGGGTCTACTCAGCCTCGGGTGGTCCAAATGAGTAGAGGGGGTTCGATTCCCACCTCAGCCATCCTCGAAGTGGTTTTCCGTGGTTTCCCACTTCGTCTTCGGGCAAATGCCGGGATGGTACCTACTGTAAGGCCACGGCCGCCTCCTTCCCTCTTCGTAGCCTATCCATCCCAATCTTCCATCCCTTCCCAACCCTCATGAGGCCCCTGTTCGCTTTGCAGGTGAGGCCGCCTGGGCGAAGTGCTGATCACACCTCCCCAGTTGTATCCATCCCGACCAGATGTTCCAAGCTCCAGGACACTGCCCATAGAGGCGGTAGTGGTGAGTTCCCTCGCTGAGTCCGTGGGAACCACCAACCTAGAGGGTAAATTGACTAAATAAAATAAAATAAAATAAAATCCACACTATAAATGCTTAACATTATAACGTGTGAGTAGTTATAAATCAATAAATACAAAAAAAAATAACAAGTAAGAAGATTAGAATCAGCAGGGATTTGATCCACTAACCTGCAGACTATGAGCCCAGGTCGCTAACATTACGCCACAGATGCGCTACGTTAATGCTTGGTAAACAACTGGTTTAATATAACTATATCAAATTTTGTGTTGAAATCAACGATTTTTTTTAGCGTTTTCTGGCGTTTCTATAAACCATTTGATACTAAAAATGTATTATTTTGTTCAGTACATTCCTAAAAGGATATAAACTTACGCAGTTACGGAAATATGTGGATTTAAGAGCAAAAAATAGCGGCCATTTTGACATCGGGATGGCAGGGACACACAACGATATGGCATGGCCAGCCTGACCTGTTAGTCACTTCTACGGTTACATGTTATATTATAATATGCTAATATCCTACCGGTCACCTCCTTGAGGACAGTTTAAACTGCCCTATGTACGATAAGCTGAATTGTTGAGGCCAGGCCTTGTTGTATCTTAAGTTACAGTTAGGCTATAATACTTGCATGATTCATACATCCGCCATCTTAAAACTATTTGGCTGATGACCTTGTAGTTTTGCGCAAAATACGCTTCCCACATTGAGGTATATTGTTGTAAAATTTGTTAGAAATCGAATGATTAGGTTAGTCGTAATTTGATTTAAGCTTAGAACATTTGTGTGGGTGCCATTTCTTTTTTGTCATGATGGCGGCGATATACAACATGACACTGAGTTATCCCTTGCTAGTGCTACCTCTGAACCAAAGGTGGTTCGATTTGGGTTTCGCTGTGTTTTAATTGATAGGGGAAATCGATTTGCACACATACATGGCCGCCATCTGCAAACTATTGGGCTGATGACCTTGTAGTTTGGTCAAAAGACGCTTCCCACATGAAGGTATGTTGTTGCAAAATTTGGTGGAGATCAGATGATTAGGTTAGTCGTAATTTGATTTAAGCTTTGGACATTTGGGGGGCCACCATTACGTTTCCGTCAAGATGGAGATGATATAAAACATGACACTGAGGTGCCCTTTCTAGTGCTACCTCTGCACCAAATTTCGTTCAATTCGGTTTCACCGTGTTTGAATTGATAGTGGGTGGGGGGACAGACATACCAAATCACACACACATACACACAAACCTACTCACAGGCCTATAGACAGACACACAAGTTTCGGCCCTGTGTTGATCTCATAAGTCTACTTTCATTTTTCGTAAAAAATGAAAGTAGGCTAAACATTTCTCACTGATTCCACCCTGAATTTTTGAAAACAATTGAATATCATTAGATTACTCTACACTAAGCTCTGAATAACGATCCGCTGTGCCAAGTTTCATTGCACTCGGATTATTAGGTCGCCAGAATAGCTATTTTAAATTCTTGAAAACTACTTGGATGCCATGATATTTTGTGTTTCTCAGGATTTGGAAAGTTACATATGTGTACCTACCTAACAGTCCTGTCCGGCTCTGTGGCTAAATGGTTAGCTCGCTAGGCTTTGGCCCGAAGTGCCCCGGGTTCGATTCCCGGTCGAGCCATTAGGGATTTTTAATCTTCTGGGGGTTAATTCCCGTGGCTCAGGGACTGGGTGTATGAGCTGTCTTCATCATCACTTCATCCTCATTACGACGCGCAGGTCGCCCACGGGCGTCAACTAGAAAGACCTGCACTTGGCCTCTCCGGAGGCCACACGATCATCATCATCACCTAACAGTCCTCTAACACCACACAAAATTTCAGTTTGATTGCTTAAATGGTTTCAGAGGTATTATTAATAATAATAATGTTACTGGTTTTACGACCCTTTTAACTACACTGGCTTTCAGAGACGCCGGGGTGCCGGAATTTTGCCCCGAAGGGGATCTTTAACGTGCCAGTAAATGTACTGACACGGCTACCTCGCATTTGCGCACCCTCAAATGCCAGCTGACTGCGCCAGGTTTCGAACCAGCAACCTTGGGCTCAGCAAGCGAGAACGTTCAGAGGTATTGAGAAACTGTGAAATGTATCGTATGAATGCCTTGTTGGATTGTTTTATATATATCGTATATACTATATCATTAAATGCCTACATATGAATATTATAATCGTGGCTCATTATACCAACCTACATTTCTATCGCTAGTTTAAGGCACGAGAAATATGAACGCGATTTTTAAAAAATTGCACAGTCACCATTTTTAAGTTCTCATAGAAATTGAATTGAATTAAACTCCGGTATATTGAGCCTTGTTTGACGATGTACAGTGCTAAGTTTCACTGCGCTCGGATAATTAACTCGCGAGAAAAATCCATATACATATTTAAATTTTTCGTCGTCGTCATGTTGGATTTTTGGTCATCAGGTTATTGAAAGGCCCATAGGTGAATTTATGTTAATAGCCTATATCAACATACAAAATTAGAGTTTAGTGACTGTAATAGATCCACATATATTGAGAACCATCTAAATATTTAGGAAGAACGCCATGTTGGATTGATCTATATGTACAGGGGCGCACCCAGACATTTGGTTTGGAGGGGGCTTTCCTCCATATCATGATTTCCGCTATGGAAAGAGAATGTGTCCATTATTAGTCTTGTATGTAAATATGTATATTTGAGATCATATGCATAAAAATATATTCTATAAGATCAACATACTGTAGAATGCTCTGTTAAAACCAATACAAAAGATGCTATTGGACTGGAGATTATTTAAACAAAATGTGCATTTGTTTTATACAAATTTTAGTTACAGTACCATTGAGCTAAGGTTATACAAGCAATAAAGAGGAACTGCATGATTTTTATCAAGAATTAACTTTTGATCACGATCAGAGTGATAACGACTGGATTGCTCTGCTCTCTATTATCATAACTATTTATCCAGCTACCAGGATCGTCAGATTGATGTGTAACTTCAATTATCTGCAATCATTTACTAAGTTTTGAGTTGTTTATACTAAGAACTAGTAAAGGTTTTAGGAAATTAATAATATTTTGATTTTGAATATGTAAATTTAATAGGAACTAAAAATTAAATTTTAAAAATAAGAGATGTACGGTAATTGTATACCATAGTGTTATGGATTGTAACAAATATTTTATGTACTGTACGTGAAAATATATGAGTTATTTTAATTTTCCTTAATAACTAACTTTATAATAAAAAATCTTAAACATTTCTAGAATTTCAAGTTGAACTTAATTACACAGGCTGAATGCAAGTTTAAACAAATAGTTGAATACAAATCATGTATTAATGAATTAACATTAACGTTGTTTGAATAAAGTGGAAACTCAAATTTCACAAAACAAAATCCAGCCACCTAGCAGATTTTTTCAAAACGGAAGCTACCTATGTACTGGTGACATCAATTTCCCGGTGAATATTCAGTGCTGCTAGTCCAGTCAGCCTGTCTGCACCCATAGTATTCCTAAGATATGTTTTCAGCCGACGTAGTGTAGAAAATGACCTCTCAGCAGTGCTTGTAGTCACAGGGATGGTACAAAAATTCTCAACAATTTGTTGATATTAGGAAACAAGTTCTTGTCACATAGATTCAACACATCGATTGCGTTTTTAGGGATATTAGTGTGGGTCTTGAAGCTCTTGTGCCACAGTTCAAACTCAGCCATAAGCAGGCCTTCGTTGTTTCCTCCACTTTCAATTATGTCATTCTTATAAACATTACACAGCTGTAAGAAATCAAGTTGCATTTTTCTTGGAAGGTTTCTTTATGTGTATGTGATGCATTGGCTGATGGCAGTACGCACTCAAAACTCTTTAATAAGCCTTTATGCTTGATGAATCGAGATTCCAATGAAATAATGAGTCAATCCAAGGGATGAAAACAGATCTTTCTTAGTATAATTCTGGAGTTTCTGCTGGTATGTTGCTTCTGTTCAGTTGTCTACCAACTGTTCGAGGCATCGAAATTATTGAACCGCAGTTATTAGCAATTTTGATAGCGTCTTCAAACAACGAGTGAAATTCTTGATCTGCATTTTTTCTTAGAGATTTTAAGCTTTCAATCACAGTTTCAGCATGTGTAATTGCAGACGATAAATCTAAATCAGTTCCCTGAAGCTTTATTTTGCTTAGGTTTGCTGTGTAACCAAGCAGTTTTTATGATGCCATGAGAGAAATTATAAATTCACCTTGACTTAAGGAGTTTAGTAGTATTAGAGCTCCTGAAGAAGATTCCCTATCATTCCAGTTTTTAATCTCCTCTAAAGCTACTTCAAGAGGTTGCAGCAGTTCTTTCATAACAAAAATAGCATCGTGTCTTTGTACCCATCTCGTTGGACAAAGCTGCAGGAGTTTTTTCTTGTTGGTTTCAAGATTTACCTCAGATTCGTGCACTGTTCTAAAACTGCTTATCTTTTAGGAGTGTTAAAAAAAATCCCACAACTTCTCCACTATTCCAAAGCAGTTCCTGATTGATACAACCTCAGACGCGGTCGACAATGCCAGGTTAAGGCTATGAGAAGCGCAATGCACGAATATTGCTGTGGGGTGAGCTTCTTGGATGCACGCTTGAGCCCCTTTAAACTTTGCACTCATGGCAGCCGCTCCATCGTACCCCTGGCCACGTAGGTTATTTATGTCAATATTACTGTCTTCAAGACCTTTCATCAATGTTTTTGCCAATACGCTACCCGTAGTAGAGGTTAGAGGCATGAACTTCAAAAATTGCTCACATATTTCATAGCCATTTAAAGTACTTGGCGTTACATGACGTAAACACAAAGAAAACTGTTCAACAGTTGAAAGATCAGATATTTCATCTGTGAGAACAGTAAAAAACTTAGCTTCTTTTACTTTACTTGCTATTTTTTCAGTTATTATTTGGTTACAAGCATCGACGACTTCATTTTGAAAATTTCAACTTATATAGGTCGCATTTTTGCCACATGACCGAAATTGATCTTTCAAATTGTTGTCACCTGCTTCAATTCTAGCTCTGAGCAAAGCTCTTAAGTTCCCCTCATGTTCAAATGGTTTGCTGTCGATTTGAAACTGACCATAATCTCTATGGCCCCTACGGGCGATATTTTGCCTGCCACACAAAATAATAGTTTCTATTATTCGAATTATTCTTTTCACATTATTTTGGACTTGGACATATTTTCCTTTATCAAGAGATTTGTCAATCGGTTTCATTCGGCAGTCCATAACTCTTTTAAAGTTAGCTGCGCTTACACGTGAGTCTTTATGATACTGCGAGTTTGCATGTTTTTCAAACTTTTCTAGTGCTTTCTTCCTGTTACAAAAACCTTCTTCAACAAGTTGTCCAGTATGTTGAGCGTTACTCTTACCTACTTCATTTTTTGAAAACAAGCATACAATGGACACAGTATGCAGAGTCTTCAATTCCAGAATACGAAAGCCAGATATATTTCTTTAGTCATGAAAACGAAAATTTTCGTTGTTGGTTCCCATGCGATCTAAAAGGAAAGTTAAAGTTGCTCTGAGGAACCCATTTCTCATTCAAAACTTTGAACTTTTCATTGTCCGTCAACACTTTGTTTTTAAATAAACCAATGTCCAAATCTATGTTATGTTTACTTACAACGGCCTTAGGCCTGCTCACATTTACCACTGAGCCCTCCTCTGACGAACAAATTGGCTGTTTTTCTATGCTTGCCGTCCTTGTTAACAGTTCCTTACTCGTTGAAAGATTGCCACATTCACTAACACTAACCACATCATATTTATTGATTTTAACGGTTTGAAGTAGTTTTGCATGTTTGACTTTCTTTTGTCTCCCATTACTACTAGTCCAATTAGACACACTACGAACACCAATAGCCAATAGAAAATACAAACACAACAACAATCAACGAATCAACTTTTACAAACACCACTACGGACTTTACGCCTGACACAGAGAACAGCACAATTCCTTGGAGAGAGAAATTTTCACCGTTGTCCCACGCGCATCTTGCTCCAAGCATAGTTACGACAACGGCCGGAAATATCCGATCGTGTTGTGTTTACAATATATATTATTATCACTCAAGTGTTGCATAAATATAGGCCCAATATAATTCTATTTTAAACCAGTAGAAAATCGCAAAATGTTCCAACGTTCCAACACTAAACATTCTGGAGCCCGTTATGCAATCAATTTTCTTGAAAGATATCAATGTTTTTAAAAGTGTTCCCAGGTTTTTTTTTTTGGGGGGGGGGGCTTAAACCCCCAAAGCCCCCCTCTGGGTGCGCCCCTGTATATGTAGGCCATAGAGATATGTACCATTAGATGAAGATTATTGTCTAGGTTTATATTTTAAACTTACACTTCGATTGCATGATTAGTACACGGAAAATAAGAACTTTATTTAAAAAATTTGCACAGCTGCCATCTTGCTTTTATGGAAACAAATGAATTAAATTGGATGCCAGTAGATTAAATCATGTATAGGGTGTTAGGTTTCAATGCGGTCGGTTGATAAAATCTCGAGAAAATGCCATTTAAATATTTTAACTTTGCTTGGCCGCTATTTTGGTAATGTACTTAACACGTTTTAAGCGTTACATAGCTGAACATACTGGCCTGCTTCAGCTGATTTGTCTTTTTTAAGTATTAATGATATTTGTAAATTCTGTGCACCTGTCTCTTGTAAAACAAAAAAATAAGTTTGATTATTTCTGGGTATATGACATGTTTCAATATTACAGACGTGTTTTAACACTGAATGTTGTAATGAATTAGTTCGCTTTGTATTGATTAGTATAGTTTAAGTCTAAGTATTTATTACTTGAGGATTTAAAAATAATAATAATAACAATAATAATAATCATCAAAAATCAATCAACCTCGCATTTGAATGTTGCGATTTCGACGACGCCAGGGTGGAGAGATTTTGACCTAGAGGGACTCTTTATTACGGGAGGCACAGGCTTCTCATATTTAAGCATTCCCAATCGCCAACCGACTGTAGGCACGAGTATCACGAACCTTACGAAGTCTCATCACACAACATTACAATCTGGTAGCACCAGATATTTCAATTCTTTGCTTAACATTTTGATGACTCGTACCTTATGTTGCTGAAACCTTGAGATTGAGATCTGTTTCAATGGATGGACTTAGAAAGAGTCCATGACTCATCTGAAACGTATTTTCTAGCATATTTTCATCATATGAAAAAATAGGCTTATGATGATGATGATGATAATTGTTGTATTAAGGGGCCTAACATCTAGGTTATCGGCCCATAGGCTTATGAGATCACCTTTGTCCGTGAGCGTGTGTGCGTTTGTGTGTGTGATCTGTGAGTGTGTGTCCCTAATACAATCAAAATAGCTGGAGCGATTTCAATGAAATTCAGCAAGATCATAGTACTATATTGCCCGACCCCGTCCGTGCCCTTTAAATTTTAAAACGTATCACCAATCCAACATGGCGGCTGCGCGAAACATTTCACCGGCATTCTTTATCTCCGAAACTATTACTGATATCACTCTGAAATGTTGTATGGTGATCAGCTGAATCAGGCAATATTTGCATAAGTGATATTAAAGTGAATAGTCTATACAAAACACAGTACCAGTTAGACTACAACATATCTTATAAATACAAATCTTCCAAAAAGAAGTCATTCCTATCCTCTTAAAACAGTCAATCATAAAAGCAATATATGTGCATAAACATTTTGAAGGTTGCCTTAAAAATAGACAAACATCGTTAAAAATAACAATACAATTAGAGAAACTATAGAGGTAACAATAGGAATTCCGCAAGGTGGTATTTGGTCTCCCACTCTCTACAACTTATTAGTTAATGTAATGGATGAAACTTTTGAACACAGAAAGATTCTTATCCACGCAGACGACAATACTATTGACCATACATAATTATCTCAAACCATCATTCGACAGGCTGCAACAAGACTTCAACAACAGCCCTCTCTACCTCAATACCAAAAATTTTAAAATTATGCACATCTGGGTTATGCACAGAAGGGCTCGTTAAATCTCTCACCCACTTGTTGCCTCACTCGAATACTCCTACTGTATGGGTGCAAACCCATGGAGACCTCTTCCAGGAACGCCACCAACAGCAAGGAGGTTCAGTCTTGTTTTGGGGTGGAAACATGTTTGGTGGACGTACGCCTCTAATTCCTATCCTCGGTAACATGACTGGTCTGGTGTACAGAGACAACATCCTTGCACCTGTCGTTACAGGACTCGCTGCCACAATGGGTGAGGGCTTTACACTAGTGGACGATAATGCTCGTGCCCATCGAGCTAGGGTGGTCAATCAGTGCCTTCAGATGCATGGCATACAGAGAATGGAGTGGCCGGCCTATTATATGGACATGAACTGTATTGAACATGCATGGAAAGAGCTCAAGTGGGCAATTTCGCACCGTACCAACCCTCCAACATACATAGAGCAACTGATTGAAGCTGCTGTCCAAGAGTGGGATAATAATGCCCCAAACCACGTTGCATTCGTTGGTGCTCAGTATGCCTCGTCGTCTGCAAGCATGTCTTAAGCTCGTGGTGGTAATACGCGGTATTGATATGCCCCAACATGAAAAGGACGTTTGTGTGCTCAGTCCCACATTATCACTTTTGTTATTCGTTGTGTGTTTCTGTCTCTTTTGCTTAGCAGATTGTGTGTTGTTTTTCTTTGTATGTACCCTATATTGCAGGCTGTTCCAATCCATGAGTTTGAGTAGGCGTACACGCGAGTACTCAGCAGTGATGCTCGGAGCAAGGTTGGAGAGGGACTGGGGGTGAGAGCCAATACGTCACTGGACGAAGGTTAAAGCACAAGACCATGCGCTTGCTGCCAGTCATGATGTATCCACCGCGAAGTGACGGCAGCCCCCCCACAGCAGAGCTGTATTGCATGTTGCAGGTTTACTCACGTAAGGCGGCGAGTACTCCGCTGCTCACGGGCGAGTTACTCGGCTAGAACAGCCTGCTATATTGCGTATAATGTGTTAAAATACACATAGCAAAATAAACAAGTCACTAAATCGCAATATGAAAAACTTCTTTTGGCACTGTATATGAATATCAAAGTGAAGGGTTCTTCGGTATATAAAGATCAAGGTGAAGGTGAAGGGTTCCTTGAGGTACAAAGATCAAAGTTAAGCGTTAGGTGAGATATGCGATGCATAAAAAGAGAATTGGAAAGACTGATGTATGACGTTCGTGTAGCTCCTTTCCCTTTCTCGGCAAGAACAGCGTATTTGGTCAGGAAATAATTCAACTGCGTTGACGCTGACAAATTCATTCTTTCTATTTTCACTTCTAAAATTTAAAACTACCGTTCACTTTTAAAATAACAATTTAGGAGAGTCAATACCATTGAGCACCTAGCACGAGCTGCGCATGCATTTTAAGTCCTTGGGCACTTAGTCGTATGGTAACCACAGTAGCATAATGTTCTTCTTACGTTTGTACGCTTCAAAGTTCGGGAGGCGGACATACGGAATACTAATGGCGCGGGTGTCAAAGCCCTTATCGAGAGCGCTGACAGTCATCAATCTTGTCGTTTTGTACGCAACAAGTATGAAGTTTGCTGTCTTCTCTTCTCTGTGTTGGTATACATGTGGAGGTCTCGCACCGCTTACTGCGCTCCTCATTGCCCGATAAGTTCATACGCAGTACACTAATTGCTTTATAATGTCTAGTTGTATTGCATCCTCTTGTGAAAGGCAGGCCAACATGAGATATGCTGCGTGATGCTATGACATATGGACAGACATGAGCATGTCCAGGACGGAACCGACATCGGTGGTGGCTTCATGTTTGTACTTCAACAATACCACACAATGGAGGTTCATATTCGTTGCGGTGACTGATATTTAACGAAGGTTTACGACATAATAATAGCAATAACTAGAAGACCCGTGCTGCTCTGCAGCATTCATTTCATTTCAACAATCCTACAGCACTACTTTCAATTTGATATTTGCTGTTCGCATGTCTTCATACTTGTGACCTGAACAGACAGTTACGATACCGATGCCTTTCATTTTTAGCCTACCTTTCATATTTTGGAAAAATTATGAAGTTGTAGACTTATGAGATCAAATGTGTGTGTGTCTGCCTGTCCTTCTCTGTGTGTGTGTCCCTTTCCTATCAAATCCTAAACGACTGTAGCTATCAAATCCAAATTCGGTGTAAGTGAAGATCTCTACCAGAACATCTCAAGGCCATATTTGGAAATCATGTCAGTGCTACCAACTACTGAAATTTGAACTCTAAGTTGGATATCTCAGAAGGTATTCATGGAAACTGTTCCAGAATTGGCACACATGTTGACCATATTTCAGATTAATTTTCAGGAGCCCATATAACATAGTGCTGCCAGCATGATTCTACGCGCCCTGATATGTTCAATGTTTAACTGCATGTAAAATCCATACTAAAAGAAATGGATTTCTTCCCAAATTGGCACAATTGTAGCTCATAATGTTTCACATTAATTGTTAACAACCCGTGCATGGCAGTGTTGCCAAAATAATTCTACGCGTGCTGATAGGTTCAATGTTTAACTGCATGTAACGCCCATAACTACAAATGGATTTCATCCAAGTTTGTATGTGCGATGTATGCTTTAGTATACATGACTGCTTATTATAAGAGTCACCACAGCTATCAACTGGGCAGTAATGATCTCAAGTCTTTTGAACCCCAGTTTCAATGTCCCTGATTAGGTGTACGGAATAAACTTAAAACGTAGCACACTGTAAAGTCAAGATATTTTTGACTTAGTTATATGCACGTTTATAATGTTCAATGTTCAACTCCATGCAACTACCATACTAATTTACGGGCTTATATATAATTTGTCCACGTGCAATGTGTGCCTTAGCAGCCATAAGCATGCCTATTTACAGAGTCCACGGGACTGCCAACTGCCTAGTAACATTCTGAGAACATTTGAACCCTGGACTCAATATCTTAGAATATGTTCACATAAATAGTTTGAAACTCTATTTGCTGATAGATGTTCAGTAACACGCACACTGTAACAGTGTTACCAAAATAATTCTAGGGGGCGTGGTGGCGCAGCGGTCAAGCTGTTGGCCTCTCACCACAGCAGATCGGGCTCGATTACCGGTCAATGCATGTGAGATTTTCAAAGTGAAATGCCATGTCCTGTGGTTTGGATTCCACGTAAAAAGGAGGTCCCGTGGCTTATGATCACGCGATTAACGAACACGTAAAACTACAATCTTCCTTTTTAAAATAATTCTACGTACGCTTATGAGTTTCATGTTTAACTGAATGTAACTTCCGTAACTTTCACTTCATTTCTGCCAAATGTTGTATGTACAGTGTATGCCATAACATGGACTGTATATGCTCACATTCTCAGATAGAGCAGTGCTATCAACAAACTATTAACTCTCCCTGAGTATTTGAGCTGTAGAGTATCAATATCTTAGAATCCACTGTTGTATTACACCAAAATATTTCAGTTATATTTTGAGCAAATCGTATAATGGCAATGCTACCAGCAGAATTCTGTAGATAAAGATATAACTCTAAATCGATCTAATTGTAGGAATAAGGATTGAATCTTAAATTTTAAGCAAAGTAGGCTATTTAGTTCTTCATGGAACTACTTGTTATAACATCTGGAAATCTATAAATTGAATTTGCCTCGGATTCATCATATATGAATCATCGTGCTGAGAGCACAAACAACCTCTAAGAACGTATACTGAAACACAATGCCAGCCAGCCTCCGAGCGCTTGCACGTTGCAGCGGAACAGGCCATCTGGCTCCTGGGCGCATGATTGCTTCAGAACACATAATTCAGTCCTCAGCACACTATGGCCAACACACCTTGTCCAGAAGAATGATATTGGTGAAATGCATATTCGCAACCTATTTTAAAACACTGATGACATAATCAAGTAAGGTGTGGCTCGATTGATAGTGCAAAACGTGCAAAGTGTCTCAAGCCTACAAACGTCGTCGTTGCACACTTACTTGTCAAGATATTTCAGGTTTAGTGAAGGGTGAAGTGCAATGATACATTCGCAATTATTTTTAAACACACATCACGTAATCAAGTAAGTTGGTGCCCAATGGATAATGCGTCATAATGTGCATAATGTCTCAAACAAACAAACAAACAAACAAACAAACTTAATCGTAGCAGAATATTGCTTGTCAAGGTATTTCAGTGTTAGTAAAAGGTGAATTTCCTTCCCAATTATTCAAATACTGTAGGCCTATATAAGAACCTCCGTAGCTTAGGTGGCAGCACGCCGGCCCCTCAACGCTGGGTCCGTGGTTCAAATCCCGGTCACTCCATGTGAGATTTGTGCTGGACAAAGCGGAGGCAGACAGGTTTTTCTTCGGGTACTCCGGTTTTCCCTGTCACAATTCCATTCCAGCAACACTCTCCACTATCATTTCATTTCATCTGTCATTCATTTAATCATTGCTCCAGGGAAGTGCGACAGGCTTCGGCAGCCGGCACAGTTCATATCCTAGCCGCTAGATGGGGGCTTCATTCATTCCATTCCCTGACCTGGTCAGTTGATTGGAAGCAGGCTGTGGATTTTCATTTTCACTGTAGGCCTATATACGATTTCTTCAAATTATATTAATATAGACCGCTCTGTGGCGTAGTGGCTGGCACTCTCGGCTTTGTCAAGAAATTTGAAAAGTAGTATGGGGACTGGAACGGGGTCTACTCAGCCTCGGGTGGTCCAAATGAGTAGAGGGGGTTGGATTCCCACCTCAGCCATCCTCGAAGTGGTTTTCCGTGGTTTCCCACTTCGTCTTCGGGCAAATGCCGGGATGGTACTGTACCAGTATTTTCCTGTTGAGATTAAAGCAAGTTTGGTTTGGATATTTTTACGTAGAGCCGCGATGTTTTGGAGACGCGAGAATTGTTACCCAAGTTGAATTTCAGCTGGTTAAGGAGAACTGATACTATCCCGCAACTACTACACATGTCGTGGCGAGTTCTCATTTACGTCATACGCTAGCAGGTGACAGACAAGATCAACATTCCGTAAATGGAGAGGGGCGGGATTTATCGCAATATACACCCACAAAGCGATTATTTATGAATTACAGAGATTACAGAGGGGACAGACGTCATGGATATGTTATTAATATTAGCACACCTTATTACGGAGCTAGTTCTACTGAGTTTTCACTCCATAGCAGGCTTTAAGTAGCAGGAACTGCAGTTTTACGTATATAGACTTCGATATACAGTACATTGATATGCTACCCCGAGGAATGGGGGTATCCTCAGACAATTGGAGATTTGTGTCATGAGGAGGGACAACAGATTGATTCTTGTATTCAACCGGTCAAGAACACTCGGTCGTGATAAATGTCATAAATCAGTGAAGTGCGTTCCGTGCAGTATTATATACACGTGAAGCTAAGTTACGAGAAGGAACTTGGAGTTTGAAATGTCAACGATGCATATCATACAGAAGACTTGTTCTTCATTCTACAATTGATAAAACTGGAACTTTGAATATCTACCGTGGAACTTTATAAATTATACGTCACAGTGGGAAAGCAATTCGACACAGAGATTGCTTTATATTTTAGCAACATGTTATCGAGACTGAAGTCAGGAGGAACGACTGTGCAGTTTTATAAGCCTGCCATCATGAAGTGCTAAGCTACCAAAGGAATGTAACATGCAGAACAGTAAAGAATATCACGAGTAACTACATAATTGAACATGTATAAGAATTATACAGTTCAATACCACAAAGTCAGCGAAGGGAATTCTACAGATATCACCCTGAGATGGAATACTGTTGCAAATGGAGATATCTTCAAACAAGAGAGCAGGTGTCTACTATCACTATGAACGAGATCCAAGGGTTGTCCAGGAGAGATGCCGTTGATTATTCGAAGAAAGACGAGCGGGGAGAAGGAGTTCTATTTCCCAGTTCGATGCCAGAAGGGTCAACATAATTTTGGAACCAAGGTGTCGTTTGGAGTTGGAATGGTTGTGTATTCCAATATACACGTTCTTCAAGAAGCCGTCATAAGGTAGCTAGAAAGATTTTCATTATGTAGACAGTAGATTTAGAGATACTTTAGAGTAACCTTTTCACCATACTTTCTTATATGTTGAAGTGAACAGTAGTTTAATTATGGCCTTTCTGTCATTTTTAGCTATTCGTTTACCAAGATTTTGATTCGATTACGAATGCATCTTTCGCGTTACTTTTGGTATTTTTGATGTTTTTGAATTTGATATTTTAGAATTTCGTCTATTTATGTTTTAGCAATACGTTATGAAGATTTTTAATTGTTCAGAAGACATTGCGAAAGGAAGAAGATTGCGTATTTAAGAAGACTGCGTTTACAAGAAGAATGCATTTTCGAATGGAATTTAATGAATATTCAACAGACAATATTCACGAATAATTTTGAATATTTGCTCAGTACAAGTTACGTTGAACTAGAAGATTTTTTGATAGTTGTAATAATACGTCAATTTGAAACATAGCTTTCAACCAGATGTGACTTTGAATTCTGTATTAATATTTTTTTCGTTCTTTTTGAGAAGTCTTCTATTTTTGTATGGCGTTTAAAGTCATGATATCTTGGTTTGGAATCATCACAGTTTTTCACATTTTCATTGATCCGAGATCATTGCTAGTCATTTCTTGAATCGATCTATTCTAATGGTTTTTATTTCATTCAATTAATATTTGACATAAACTCCATGGTGTATGATTGGTCAAACTTCATGGAAGTCTGGCATGTTTCGATTTTTGAGTTTGAATTGTTTTGAGTCTTGCCAATATTAATACTCATAGTATTGATGGTCAATTTTTGAATAATTGTATATTTATTACGAGATAATTAAGAATGTTATGAAGGAGCATAGCGAATGGTATTCATCATAATATGATCATGAGCATATGATAATATATGATAATTCATAATACAGAATTGATATTTGAAAATTTTTGAAGTGGTAGAGGAATTTACAACATATTATATTTAATAATTAATGTATTAAAATGAGTCAACAAGTGGTTGAATAGAATTATAATGTGGTAATATAACATCGTCGAATAATATGAGAATTGGTGGAGTTATTTTTGAAGTAGTGTGGAATATAGTAAGAATGGAAATGTTATTGATGAATTAATTTAACTACAATGCGAGCATATTGAAGGTTGATTGATTAATTATGATCTAAGTTTTTTTAATCATAGATGAGCACGAGTAACATTGTCATAAAAATATGTAGGAATATTTTTGTACCACGAAGAAGTTTTAAGAATTGAAATCTTAAGTGAAGGAATTAATTGATGGATTATTATCACGAATCACAAGCGAAGCTTATAATGATACTTTTGAATTATTATTATTTATTATTACTCACGGATGATATAACTTACGTTTGCTTAGCGTAATTGCTCGCCTAATAGGACTTGATGTGACAAAGAAATAAGCATAAGATTATGCTAATGAGATAAAAATAATTGGAAGACGTGAATCTCGAATGGATTTAAGAAATGATTAAATCTGTATATAGCTCTTTATAACTTTGATTAACAATTACGTGTATTTCATAGTCATGTTTTAAGTCTTACCAATTGAACGTGTATAAAATAGGGAAACTTGTAATATAATGAATAGTTTAGTGTGATTTATACACATGGATTGCATCAGGAATATTCTGATCATTGATGTGACATTTATTTTGAATTTTGATTGTCGATATTTATTTATTTATTTATTTATTTCGTCTTCAATGAATAAACTTGTGTTTTATTTTAAATTCATTCCGATGTGGTGATATATATTAATGAAAGGATGTGTTAGGAAGGCAAGTGTTTGATATATTCCCGATGTAAGTCTTCGACCACGAGATCATTCTTTTGATTCTCGAGTTCTCCGATTTGAGCTAGTTTATCTTTGTGTTTCCATTATTTTTTTTCTTAACGCATTCTTATATCTGTGTATCCCTTTTCCTGGTTGAACTTGTTGGTAGAATTTTGGGATTTTCTAGCCACGGCCGCCTCCTTCCCTCTCCCTTGTCTATCCCTCCCATTCTTCCCTTCCCGTCCCATCCATAATACGGCCCCCTGTTCGCTTTGCAGGTGGGGCCACCTGGGTGAGGCGCAAGTCCCGCCTCCCCAGTTGTATCCCCCTACTCAATGTCAAGCTCCAGGACACTGCCCGTAGAAGCGGTAAAGGTGGGATCCCTCGCTGAGTCCGTGGGGAAAGCCTAACTGGAGGGAAAACTGACTTCGAAAACGAAAATTCGAATATAAACGCGTACATGTATTTGTATATTATAATTAAATAGCATGTAATGATATTTAAAAATCGATTTTACCCTCCAGGGTGGTAGCTCCCGATGACTCAGCCCGACCATCTTTTTCAGGCAGTGTCCTAGAGCTGGGAACATCTGGTCGGAGTGGATACAACTGAGGAGGTGTGATCAGCACCTCGCCCAAGCGGCCTCACCTGCAAAGCGAACAGGGGCCTCATGAGGGAAGGGATTGGAAGGTTAGGATGGATAGGCAAGGAAGATGGAAGAAGGTGGCCGTGGCCTTACAGGAGATACAGTACCCTTTTTACCTACCAATACCTGTTGAATTCCACGATGACAGCACTGGATCGTAGAACCTGAAAATCCCCAGCTAGAAAAACCCTCAGGTCCTACCAACAAGTAGAAGGGATAATAGTTCACAAGATCTCCTAGCAAGGTGGCATTAAAAAGACCATGGCCAAAATAATGAAAGTAGCTCAAAGAACACGAGATTCCACCAAGATGGAATGCCTCAGACGCGTGGAATACTCCAGGAACACCCAGCGATGGCCTTCTTAACGCGACCTTCCATCACCTCTATATAGCATCACTCAAAAAGGTTTAAAATTACGAAAATAAAATTTATTAAAAATCTGAACAGGACAAAAATAATCAGTCATATCAAAACCTGAGAGAATGAAATATCCCGCGTGGAAATCTAGGAATCCACTCCACAAGTTAGCACGTGTTCAAAAGGAACACAAAAGTGCTCATAACTTGACATAGACACAATTATATCACATATATTATACTTATGATAATCCCTAATATGGATTAATTAGATTGGCTTCATGATATCTTTCTTCACATTTAATGTTAATCGTACAGGTCACACGATATTATTCATCAAAATTATCAATCGCTGTAGTCATCAAAATTATCTATCATATTTATGCTCATTTATTAATTATTAATTTAAATAGATTATTTACATAGTATATTACATATTTTACATTACACCTAGAAGTGTATATTCACGTTGACTTAATCGTTGCAACATTCTCATTTGATTATCTGATTATTATCTTTTTCGTTTAATTAATTCATTACATTTATTGCCAGGATGATCCTAACGAGCAGCTAAGCTTGTCTGTCTGTTAGGTAGTCAGCCCGAAGGCTGGTTGGATCCTCAAAAAGTACCGCCGTTACGTTATGTGAGTAGATACCCACAAAAACCCAAGGCAGCACTATTTTGAGGCGTTCTAGGCAAGAAGAGGAGTGAGGTAGTTTGCCATTGCTTTCCTCACTGAGTCAGAACAGTAGTCCTAACCCTATGAGTTGACCCTTTTACAGCATTCACAGGCACTGACTGTGCCCCGAATGCCATTACTAAGCACCACCCATACCTCAGTAGCTTCCATATAATCACAGCCATGAGTGAGACTGAGACATCAGTGAAAAGCCACCTTTTACTCTAGCCTGTGCCAACTGACAAATGCAAAAGTACTGTATTCATCAAGAGATGGCGAAAGCTTAGTAGGATTAAATGTCGTAGTTCAAGATTTAATGAAAAATACTAATGGTATACGAATTTCAACAGGATGAAATATCTATTTATCCAAACAATTATTCTATGAAGTGCACAGAACATCAGTAATGGACACGAACATTAATAGAGTTACAACTTAACAGCTGGTACTGTGACATTAACATTAAATCCAGACATGGATTAACTTCACTAAATCCTCCAAATAAGATTCCAATATAATTTTCAATAATTGGCACACTGGCTCAATTCATGACACGAAGAAGCTTCAAAAAGCATTATATTCATACACAACACTAATAATTTGCCATATCCACTGATATGCAATTTACCTAAGTGAGTGCACCCTCAATCGGCGATCACTATACCATGAAATGTTTTCTAGTATCATTATACATCTGCACCAAAGTTCGTGCTGTCCAAAATTAATTAAAACTGTTGCACTTATTTCGAATTAATTAGAAATGTACTGTAGATAAACACTATTAAAATCTAAGAGCTTTGCCTTACAATGTTTCGTTACATCATGATTTAATAGTAATATTATGTCGACTTTCACTAAGTCTTTCCTGGAAATAGTGTTGAAAATACTGAATGTTCCTAATGAAATTCATTCATGTCTTCAACTGTATTATTAGTGACAATTATTTAGTTTATTCCTCATCAAAATTATTTAATTCGCGCAATACACGTGTATTCAAATAGAAATGGAAATTGATCCGCTCAAAGTATGAGATTTCACTCCACTCAAAAGAACCAGAAAATACTGAACAATGACGCCTACACCATGGGTTCAGCTAACGACTATGGTTCCACATACTGTGGCCCATTAGGTGTCATTGACAATACATCCCACTCCTAAGAATGAAAATGTACTCCCAAAAATAATTGAGAAAGATCAATCAATGCCTTTCAAAAAGATGAACATCACTATCAAAATTATATCAGAATGATATATCTATACCAATTAATTATTCCATCAAGAAATCTTCCAACATCAACGTGGATGAATATATATGAGTGTATAAACGACACTCTCCAAATCTAACAAAGTCCTAACACTGTTCATGATACACACGTGATTATTAAATTCCTATAAGGAAATTTACTAATATTCCCCTAGCGTTGGTCTTCTCGATAATGAAAATATGCATATACATTTAAATGAAATCTCAAAAATACTAATAATATACTACCAAATATTACTACAAAAAAGGGATGCGTCCATTATTTGAACCAAAATCCGATTGCACAGAAGGTCAGTTTCGAAATAGACATCGAACCCAGGCCTCTGTTCAACCATGCTAATACCATGAAAAATATGGCAATTGTGGTTACTTCTAAATACCCAGCCAAGCCACTACTTAAAAAACTGACGTTCCTCTACCTTCTGAAGAATCTTGCAGCGACGTAAAAAGGATATATGAGTCCAGGAAACCTCCTCCATACTCTTCCAAGGCATGGCCTGCTCCTTCCTGGATACCATCGATCGAAACCAGGAACCTCCCTCGAACCACCGGCTCCTAGCTCAACACCTCTTCTCGTCTTCGCGATGGAAACGTTCTCCAGACCCGAATTACCGCACACGATATTCCCGGTTGAAGTTCATCAGTTTATTAAGGCTCACAGGTATTCGCGAGTAACCGTGGATTACATCCGACTTCACTGTAATAGCGACAATCCTTCGGTACACGCTCGAGAAGTTATGCATTTCGATAGATGTGTTTTCAAAGTTCATGTAGAAAGTATTTACGTATCGAAGTTCCGGCTGTGGCCTCGTCTGCAGTGTTCACGTCATCGCCTAGCCGAACATGACTAGGGACATAGTTTTAACATTGTTCATTCCCACTGACGTCTCAGAAATAGCCATGACGTACAGGGAATTTAAGAGTTTGTAGTATAAGAATG
Organism: Meconema thalassinum; assembly: GCA_946902985.2. Taxonomy (NCBI): domain Eukaryota; kingdom Metazoa; phylum Arthropoda; class Insecta; order Orthoptera; family Tettigoniidae; genus Meconema; species Meconema thalassinum. The sequence goes on from OX336389.2 coordinate 1,195,525,282, forward strand.
TACTATTAAACAGCCTGCGTTCATACAAAGAATCACCGCTGTAATATATTGCATTGAATAGCACACAGAAATAGTCCGCAATGGCGTTGTTGAAACATGTGCTTGTAAGCAGAAAATATCACTCCACGATGCAAGTATGTGAATATTTTATATGCTCACTCGAGGCCGTAAGATTTGAGATGCATTGAAACTGTTCACGTTCCATCTCGATATAACAAAGTATTTCATGCCACGTGAAATTTTCCTAAGTTCGTAGGACTTTTACAATATTTCTAGACTTCGGTCGGCACTTAAATAACTCGTTGCGGAGCACTGTTTTACGAGTAAAGTCGTGACCGGACTCACAATAGGAAGTCTAGTGGGCCTCCCGACCTCACTAAAAGAAGTGTCTCTCTCTCGGCTGATACATGTTACAGGTCAATTCCTTCATCCCCACCTCCACGCTGTCCAGTTTGATAATTATCGCACGTGATGGTGATATATGCATATCAATACCTAAAAAGGCTTCTTCTTGGCAGAAACACTCATGTGTTATTCTCCTGCTAGTACAACATGACTTTTAGTATGCATAATACTGAGTAAATAGCTCGTAATTTCATCAAAACAATAAATCAATATCGTATGTGTACAGATCGGTTATAATGACATCATAATTGAGGCAAGTCATTGGTCTCGAGATCAGGCCATCCGTCGTGCGTGCTCGGTGACTGTCGTAAGACATCGGCTAACCATGTTCCAAGCCTACAGCTATGCGGAGGTTACACGATCGCTCGTCGCCTCGCTGATGACAGAGCCGCAGTTCGACATTCGTAAACATTGCAATACCCAGGCTATAAAATAACGGTACAGTAGCATCCCGGCATTTGCACGAAGACGAAGTGGGAAACCACAGAAAACCACTTGGAGGATGGCAGAGGTGGGAATCGAACCCCCTCTACTCTTTTGGACCACCCGAGGTTGAGTAGACCCCATTGCAGTCCTCACACTACTTTTCAAAATTCGTGACAGAGCCGGGAATCAAACCCAGGACCTCCGGGGAGGCAACTAACCATGCTGACCACTACGCTACGGAGGCGAATTGCATGTAATGAAATACCAAGCATAAAAACTAAATAAACATTGGCAGGCAAGAATAGGCTACTATGTGATTCGAACCACCTAAATTCGTTTTATCAAAAGTAGTCAAAGGCGCTAACCACTAGACCACCGTCATTCACATCGATTTTTGCTATTTAATGGATCTTCGTGGCATGCATAATCTTCTGATACGGTACATAATGTCGCCAGGATTTTGCCTTTGATAATATCGTACGAAATATGTCTGCAATAGCTGTACAGCTGTACAGCTATTATTACACATTCTTAGCTTTATTTGTAAGTATTTGCCTGGAAAATCATAAAGTAGTCAGCCATTACATCACTGTACAGTGGCTCTCCACATCATTGAAGAGCTGTGTACCGTCTGTCGGTTTAAAGTGGAACTTCTATCGCGGCTTGACTTTGAAGAAAAGAATATTCGCAATTATTTCAAAACACGGATGTCAGAATCAAGTTATTTGGAACTCAATCGACAATGCGTTGCGTGCGTTACATTTTAAGTTCACAAATGTTGCCATAGCGTAAATGCTTCCCAAGATATTTCAGTTTTAGTAAAATGTCAAATTTCTACCTGATTATTTTAATGTATAAGATAATAATAATACAGTACTCAAGTCTTCAAAACGTGCTAGTTGCACACTGACTGTGTTACGTAGCGAAACAATAGAAATGAAGCTGGTCACAGCAGCCAAACAAATATCTTGTCCGATATTTAAATTTAATGTTGCTTCTTATCACCAATATATCCAAATTTAAACAAAATATAGGCTATACAGTATGCGCTAAGGATAGAGATCTCTGCGTAAGTAGACATGTAAATCATTTATTGGAACTAAAGCGAGAATACGAGTGATTTCTGAGAGCAGAATAAATTTAAAAGTTTCAGAAACGTCTGATACGCCTTCGCCCTGCCCAATAGCTTCATAGGTTGACGTTCCTCCAAATATCCGATATTATTATCGTTCGCCAGTTTATTAAATTATTTATACACCTTTCACAAACATCCTTTTCTTTAGGGGCTGATATCCTGAACGTCAAATCCCTGGAAACAGCAATTGTCTTATCAGAAGCTCATGCAAATGTCATTTTCATTTCATGAGCATATTTAAGAAATGTTTATATATCCTTTCTCTCCTTGTTCTTTACGCGAAGAATACCGATTGATGTTCAACCGATCAACCACAATACAGCGAAGGCAGTACGGGAGGGAGTGAGACGGGAAAGCCAGTAAGCGAGAGAGACAGACATATAGTCTGCCCCCACCATCACTGCAAGGTCGTACGCGCCAGAATCACGGCACAGCGAACACAGTACGGGAGGGAGTAGGACGGGAAAGCCAGTGAGCGAGAGAGACAGACATATAGTCTGCCCCCACTATCGCTATAAGGTCGTACGCGCCAGAATCACGGCACAGTGAACACAGTACGGGAGGGAGTAGGACGGGAAAGACAGTGAGCGAGAGAGACAGACATATAATCTGCCCCCACTATCGCTACAAGGTCGTACGCGCCAGAATCACGGCACAGCGAACACAGTACGGGAGGGAGTAGGACGGGAAAGCCAGTGAGCAAGAGAGACAGACATATAGTCTGCCCCCACTATCGCTACAAGGTCGTACGCGCCAGAATCACGGCACAGCGAACACAGTACGGGAGGGAGTAGGACGGGAAAGCCAGTGAGCGAGAGAGACAGACATATAGGCTGCCCCCACCAGTATGGACACCACTCATCTTGAGTCTCGCACACTACTGACCACCCACGACCTTCAATTTAACAGAATTGCATCCAACTCGTCGACGATCATTCAGCTGCCATCCAACTAGAAAGCTGCCAACATACGCCTTATCACCACCATCTAAGGTCACTGCGTACTGTAGACCAGCATAATTCGAAAGCTTTGACTCTTCTTCTTTCTGCTGGTGCAAAAACCCAAACCTCGCTTCGGCAGAGGAACACGCTGAACGCATATGTCTTAACTAATCGTTTTCTAAGTTTTTCAAGATGTTGGTGCAAGATGTGAAGAGTTTGCTTCGTTAATTCTGGTAATTATTTCTCTCGTACTCCGTGCATCAGCTGTTATTTTGCCTCATATGTAAGTACATTCTTCGACGTTCCTTGGATGCCTTTCATGGAGTATTTCATCATCTCAAGTGTCCTGCCTGCTCACCACAAGCACTTATGTCCATGTTGATTTACATGTTGTACCCACGGCCAAGGTTATTGTCTATTTCTTCCAATACTTTCTTCAAATCCTTCTCACTCTCAGCTAATATGGAAATTTCATCAGCAAACTGAAGTATATGTAACGTACTCAATGAAAATTCAACATTGATGAAACTTGCTTGCCCTACACTTTAGATGGGTTTGGTTGTAATAGTACTACGAGTACATATGCACCGAGTACTTAGGTGAAAAATGATCATATCGTACGTAATAATTACGGCCCCATTTCACGACAAATCACCTGTTATTAAATGTATAAAACACATGTTTTGTATATCTGGATCACGTGTAAATCCGAGTTCTAATCATCATTTTATGGTAATTTCTTTGTTGTGTGTTGCAGAAACGTGTACCGGCGTTCAGTGTGGCGAGGGACACAAGTGTATGGTGAGACGTGGCCAGCCCAAATGTGTGTGCTCCCCAGACTGTCGCAAGAACCGCCACAAGGGGCCCGTGTGTGGCAATGATGGCCGCACCTATCGGACAGTGTGTCGTCTGCGCAAGCGCGCGTGCCGGAGAAAGTCCAGCACCCTTTCCGTGGCCTACGACGGTCACTGTCAAAGTAAGGCTCGCCATGCCGGTACTGGTAGCTAATACGAGCAACTCTATTAGTGGGAAGAATGGAGCAACAAATAATTGTCTTTACGATTAGTGACGGGAAACAGAATGGCCGCTGTGTGGGTCGGAGCCTGTATTCCCAGTAAAATGCTAATGGCTCCGTTGCATGGTAACACATCTAACACCGTCTTCCTTCTGCATTATTCGTAAGGTAGCCTAGTTGGCAAGGTACAGTCATATTGATACAATGGTTTGCAAAATCTTTTGGTTACAGCGAAGGCGTTCTCTTAAATCAAACTGCATTTGAACGAATTCATCGTACAGGCATTAAAAGGAGAAATTTTGCACTAGACGAGAAATTTTCGTACATATAAAAAGGTTGTTCCAACTGTATTTGCTACTGCATATCGCCACTAAACTTTCAATACCGCGTTGAGTACTGACGGTATGAGGTAAGGCTTCAAGGTCAAGCTGGCCGCTCTGGGTAGACATATTTCCAGCCAGGTTTCAGTGGTGGGGGAACAACGACAGCAGTCACTCGTCGTCCGCCGTGCTGTCTACATCACGTGTTATTGCTTAAAATCTAGGCATGCAATCGTCTTTAGCTAGGCGCAGTTAAGTGAGGGGTGTCTCCTCCAGCACTCCGGCTCACCATCACTCATACTGTACCGGGGCCTTGACGCCTAACCACATAGTCTACCGTCCATACTCTATCCGACAATGCTCTTCTCTGCCATAACTTTCCTTGTGATTGGTCACGTCTCCCGGCCGTATATGGATACGTCCAATAGAACAATTCACACTACGTTCACTTTCCTGTGTGTAAAGCGAAAAGAAAAAGAACCTTAAATATACGGTAACGTAGGAGTGCACAACTAGCCTATGTGGAAATATAATTTTCTACAGTGCAATAAATGTAATGCTCTTTTTTCCTTATGCCCCTACACAGGATACTGAGCATAACGTGAATTGTTCTGTTCGACGCCACATCCACACACGGCTGGGAGACGTGACCAATAATAAGGACAATAATGGAAAAGAAGAGCATTGTCAGAGACGCTGTATTTCAAGTTCAAATAACACCATTCAAGGGTCATGCTTAGCCTTTCTCACAGGTTCGAGAAAGGGGCTATAGACAACGAGGTCATCAACCCCGTGTACTTAATGGGTGCCAATTCTGTCTGGTAGTCTCTATTTTCGGTTATCTATAACCACCTAAGTATATAAACTTGTTAGCGTAGAGAATGAGAAATGTAAACGATACTGGAAATATAGTACCAACCCAGCATTTGTCTTGAGTGAGTGTGAAACTACTCCCTGCAAAGGAAATTGAATATTATACCGTCTACCTGCATCTCCACTTAATCCAGTTCCAGTTTAATTTATCGCTTAAGATGTATTTCACATCTTTATTTCAATATTACATTAATTCGAAATAAATTCTGCAGCAACCAGTCCCATATTCTTGCACAGAATTATTCCCGATTCCTGTTACACGTCTCTTGGGAAGGAGAGGGAACCTAGTGGGTAGAGGTTGAAGTTGGAACCCACTGCTGGAATGAACCACCTGCTATACAGCTCTTGGGATGGAGAGGCGACCTAGTGGGTACAGGTTGGAGTTGGAACCCACTGCTGTAATGAACCACCTGCTATACAGCTCTTGGGATGGAGAGGGGACCTAGTGGGTACTGGTTGGAGTTGGAACCCACTGCTGTAATGAACCACCTGCTATACAGCTCTTGGGATGGAGAGGAGGACTAGTGGGTACTGGTTGGAGTTGGAACCCACTGCTGTAATGAACCACCTGCTATACAGCTCTTGGGATGGAGAGGAGGACTAGTGGGGTACAGGTTGGAGTTGGAACCCACTGCTGGAATGAACCACCTGCTATACAGCTCTTGGGATGGAGAGGGGACCTAGTAGGTACTGGTAGGAGTTGGAACCCACTGCTGGAATGAACCACCTGCTATACAGCTCTTGGGATGGAGAGGGGACCTAGTGGGTACAGGTTGGACTTGGAACCCACTGCTGGAATGAACCACCTGCTATACAGCTCTTGGGATGGAGAGGGGACCTAGCGGGTACAGGTTGGAGTTGGAACCCACTGCTGGAATGAACCACCTGCTATACAGCTCTTGGGATGGAGAGGGGACCTAGTGGGTACAGGTTGGAGTTGGAACCCACTGCTGGAATGAACCACCTGCTATACAGCTCTTGTGATGGAGAGGGGACCTAGTGGGTACAGGTTGGAGTTGGAACCCACTGCTGGAATGAACCACCTGCTATACAGCTCTTGGGATGGAGAGGGAACCTAGTGGGTACTGGTTGGAGTTGGAACCCACTGCTGGAATGAACCACCTGCTGTACAGCTCTTGGGATGGAGAGGGGACCTAGTGGGTACAGGGTGGAGTTGGAACCCACTGCTGGAATGAACCACCTGCTATACAGCTCTTGGGATGGAGAGGGGACCTAGTGGGTACAGGTTGGAGTTGGAACCCACTGCTGGAATGATAATAATAATAATTGTTGTTTTAAGGGGCCTAACATCTAGGTTATCGGCCTGCTGGAATGAACCACCTGCTATACAGCTCTTGGGATGGAGAGGAGGACTAGTGGGTACAGGTTGCAGTTGGAACCCACTGCTGTAATGAACCACCTGTTATACAACTCTTGGGATGGAGAGAGGAGGCCTAGTGTGCGTTCCTATTTCAATGGCAGAAGAATGCGGAAGAGAACAATATCATTGGAGATGACTTCAGTGCTATAAAGCAGAGGAAGAAATTAATTTAAGTCTGAAATTGAGACAGTGATCAGAAGGCTATACAGGATTTAGATGATTAACCTCTGATTGGACAAAATCAGCAATCGCCAAAATCTACAAGCAAAACAATCGAAAATCTTTCAACACATGTCAACGTAGGTTTTGATTTACATTCCAGCCAATGTGTCCTCAGATACTGTAGAAAGGCGAATGGGAACGCTGGATAAAATAAGATGAATGAAACCTATCGTGGTCTTAGACCGCAGTCAGGATCAGGTTTTCAGTACACTACATGCTATTGAGAACTGCTACGAAAGGAACATAAATGTAAAATTCCAAGGAAATCATACGGCAAAACAGCAAAGAGGAGGATGCTACATGTCCAAAAAGAGTATCAAGGGGAGGTTGCTACAAAGGCAATCGAATGTGATGTACATGCAGTATGTTTTAAACCAGCCAAGGGCGAGAGTTCATTATTAAATGCAGTTTCAGGAGCCAAGCAAGCAGCAATCATTTACCAATATCGTTCTTCTATAACATGAGTGGCTTGTAAAAAATTCATCGCACAACCACAAATATATCAATCATGAGGGAAGTTCGGATTAGGCTGATGGCCTTATTGTTGTAATAAATTCCGTAGCAGACTTGCGGTTTAACATGTTGAAGCTTGGACAAAAATATAGGGAGCATGGTATCCATTCGGTGGGGAAGGTATAGAACATGATCAAATGCTCGGTAGGAGACATTAAATTCAATTCGATGGGCAATGTATTTTCCGAGGATGGTGGTGTAGTTGGTGAAGCAATGCCAATGCAGTTGAGTGATCTACGTAAGTTATTTTATAGGAAGGAAGTTAGTTCTTACACCTTCTGACATGCCGACTACTTCATCTTCAGCCACCTGTTGCTGATTAGACAAACCAAAAGGTCCCGTTACAGTGATATAGTACCTCGGTTTGTCACTAGATGGCTATGTGTTAGCGACTATATGAGAAGTGATGGACGTCATCTTGAAAAACCAGGATGGTTTACAGATACAAAAGTTTACAAATGCCGTACTAGTGTTGGACAGAAAAACCAGAACATTGAGTATTCAATATGCCCTGTGCTCTGAATTCACAGAGTATAGAAGGAAATAGTTTCGTAAATGTCAGAAAGCGAAGAAGGAACCATTAGAACCACCGGACACGGAGTGATTGCCTAACGAACACTTCTCCACAAGTAAACGGTATTCAGTATCCTGGGATGTAAAGGTGGGGATACTTAATTCTTTGAGGAACTCAAACGTTGACTTTTTCTTCATGACCACCTCATAGTATAGTGGCTACCATTTTTGGCTATCGTCCTGGAGGTTCGGGTTCGATTCCCGGCTCTGCCAAGAAATTTAATTCTATTCTGGGCTGGAACGGGGCACATTCAGCTTCGTGAGGCAAACCTCAGGCGAGGTGGGTTCCTTTTCCACCTCAGCTATCCTGGAAGTGTTTTTCCGTGGTTTGTCACTTATACTCCAGGCAAATGCCAGGATGGTTCCTAACCCAAGACCACGGCCACCTCTTTCCCAATCCTCACCTACATTGCAAATACACACACTACTACAGACACCACAATAACACAGGTTATCAGACAAATTCTACATACATACATACATACATACATACATACATACATACATACATACATGAGGCTAAATGGCCACGAAGTCTAAGTATTTTAAATGAAACAACAATAACAAAACTTGTTTTTGTAGAACCAAGAGCAGTTCATTTGGTGGTGGAAATGATTGAGAATTTTCATAATTTCAACAGAGACACAGGTTAGCAGCTAAGTGACAACTGGCCGCTTTCTGTGGTCTCAAAGTACGTATTGAGACTCCAGTCCCAAACGTCCCAACTCAGCCATCCTAAAAATTGGATTTCCGTGGTTTCCACTTCAACTCCAGGCAAATGCCGGGATAGTTCCCAACTTGGTCACGGCCACGTCCTTGGTAATCCTAGTCTCAATTACCAATACACACTACTATAGAAACTGCAATAGCACAGGTTATCAGATAAACCCCTCCTTAAACTGTGTGTATATATATACCCAAGTATACGGGGCTGAATGACCACGAAGTCGCAAGCCCCTACATGAATGAACAACAACATAAGTGACAACTGTTTACCAGCTATCAAAGATCTGGAAAAGTAGTCTCTTCCTCCTTGCTTTCGTCTACTTTATTGTCATATTCATTCTGAGACTTAGGTATACATTATCTACTTTCTCTTTTTAGCACTCTGTTTCAGTATTTCTACAAAGTGTATTATCCTGTTTTATTTTTCAGTGCAATCCATCTTTTATTTTAAAAATGGCGCCCGATGTAGCACACAGATAGGCATGCAGTTAGAAACTCAGGTGTTTCATCATTGTAACATTGACATTTGTCATCGAAACTGGTTTAAAACAGTCTAGTGTCAAATTCCGTAGACACCTCCCTAATATTGTTGTAATTAGACACAAACTGCTGCATGGGAGAGAAAGCTTGAGGTAAGAGACTTGAACGTAGAGGGACCAATGGATGAAGAGATAAGAGCCTAGTTTTAAATCAGTTCAATTGATGCTGTCCGTATCAAACGGTTTAGATGGTGGGGAGATAGCAAGGAGACTAATAAACTCAACTGCAGAGGATGTGAGAAGCAGAAGTACACCTTGAAGAGAACAGCTAGACTAACTTCAAGGTAAGAGGTGTAGAAACATATTAGGCCACTATGCTAATTGCAAGTAGCATATAATGGAAACTATACGTTTTGCTGACTAGACTGTACGCTACGCTAAAAGACTCAACATACAGTATTATACTGAACTTAGTTAATATATATATATATTTATTAATTTATGTATTTATTTATGTACGGTATTTATTTGTTTATTTATTTATTTGTTTATTAATTTATTTAATGGTGACGTTAGGGGCCTTGGCTCCGTCTCATATCACTCGACTCAACTATGGGGACTTACTAGAGGTAGCTAGAACATTGGTCAGTGTGAACTAGAATTAAACTTGAAATTAAATGCATTTGCAATGATCCAAGTAACATTAATGAAGGGTGAATGTTGTATTGTAGAAAAATATGAATTGTAGACTAAGATTAGTATAACTAATTAGACCTACTTAGGGGTCGAGGCTAACGATATTCAGAGACTAGTGCTATGAAACAACACAGTATGTGGACTACCATGGTTTTCATGGGATACTCGGAGACGATAGCATTAAGAACATCGGCCTAGGCTGTACAACCACAGACACTGTTGATGGTTGAGATGGTTAAAAACAGTTACGTGTCAAATTCCGTTCTAATTAATTACCTTATCAAATGTAGCCAATGGATTAGTAATGTCAGTTTTCAGAAGTTCACCAACATTGGGTGCGATCAAACACGAGAATGTGACCCATAATTGAGACCACGTTTGGCTGAATAGGGAAGAGGATTTTGAAATAGAACAGAATCTAACCACCACACTGCAATCATATGTGGGCTTAAGTAGGTCTCTCAGTTTCAAACATGCCCCTACGGCAAAAAACATGTCTCCTCTATCAGTTAATGGCGCAGAAGTCTCAGTATTGCTCTTTTAATGTTTGTTCATAATCTTACATACACATTAACAAACAAAAAGAGTACAAATGGAATAGAAACGATTTGAGGATTACAGGGTAGCATCAGTTCAGGAATAAGGAGGAGGGCGATATATTTCATGTGTTACTCTTGCTAGCTCACTTATGAGATTCGATCGTTTCTCTACAGAAATCGCCATGCACCAGACTACCTTTATACCAGATGTGATAATGTGTATCTGCTTGCCACTGGTGGCATCCAACTTTCTTCTCCCCCCCACTGCAGAGAGCGATATTATGGAAGCAAACGCAAACAATAAACAATAATAGCGAAGAGATATGCTCGTAGCAGACGTCACTTACAAGCTGACGTAAATACTCATGTCACAAGAGTATGGTGAACACTGCATGTCCCTTGCAAGGGTGAAGGCGTGTTTGTATGGCCCTGTGCACTACAGGTTGCCACGAGACAAATACCTTGACTCCTCTGCTCTACATGGGCACTAAACGTAATCTGATTTACTCGCTCACTCAAATCATCCTGCCTTACCTTCCATTTCTTTTGCATCGTCTCTATTGGGACGAGTGTGAATGTTCTACTCATTAACAATAAACTTATGGGCCACGGTTGTCATTAGATTTGAATGAACATACTGCTTAGCTCCCTTCCTCTCCTCCATCGGGAAATATTCCCAACATATTTTGAAATTCAATGTTGCGAATTTCTGTATCTAATCAGTTCACTTCTAAAAGCAAATTATTTTCAGTCATATGTATTGATGCCTCCAAGCTGGCTGGAGTAAAGCACAGATCTGGACTCCAGTGATATAGAGTCAGGCAAACAGTTCCCCAGTTCCAATCGGTCTCGTTGGCGATAGTAATCATTATCGACATTCTCGATTGGCTTGGCCCGTTGCCAACGTAATCCATATATCGTAGGCAACACCAGGTCATAAGGTACTGTGGAGTGTTCTGTAGGATACACCAGTATACGTTAAAGGAAACAGTTCATCCCCTTGACTTAATCTGCTTTTATTGATCTCACGTAGATATTTCTTTTCTATAAAAAATATTTTACTTGAAGATTCATCAACCATGCGCTCGTTGACTTCCTTTTCCAATAATTTCAGACTCTAATTTGCTAGTTACTACTATAATGAGAGAAGTCATGTTAACACCAATACGGTGGATCAAATAATACCGTTTAAAATTTGTCGAACCAAAGAATAAGTAAAGGTTCACATTCTAGGGTAACAGAGGGCTTTGAGATGATACTTGCAGCGGCTTTATTGAGCCTGTTATTTCCTTTAAATTGACAACGCCGAGAATATTGAATTCCGGTATCACCGAGACTTTTGATTCTCACTCAATCGAAAGACTTGACCTTGAGAGCCCTTGGTGGGAGGTGGTACCGGCCACTCGGAAGCTTACGATGCCGAGTGGAACTAGAGTTAATTTGCCCAGCCCTATTTGGGAACTAGTATTATAAAGTGAAAAATACTTGGTCTCATGTGTTCTACTAGGCATTCCTCTTGTTCCAGGAATTTAACACAAATCATCATCCACGTAGATCTCATGAACCTCCGCCAGATAGTGACTGTTTATAAACTAATGTCATAGATTGTTTTTGTTGCTCTAAGGAGCAAAACATCGGGGTTATCAACCCAGAAACATCCGTGACAGTTCACCGTCACCAATACGTTAATTTGAATATAAGAACGATTAGCACACATACACGCTTTAGCTATAGCGCAATCCCGCTTTCAGACCAAGTGTAACTGGAGATTGAAATTAAATTTTGAAAGAGCTCTGTATTATGTCACGTATCTAATAGCCATTAAGCGGTAAATTGGACTAACCCACAATTCATTCGGAGTTGTTTTGCTATGTTCTTCTAGAGGGGATAATACACTCTTACCGTTTCACGGCCCATATGAGAGCTACAATCTGCCCAGGAGGACATTAAGTATCTATAACTGGCACCAATTCACTGTCAATGCCATACATCTTAACATCCTGGGATGGGGTCTGGCTTACAGATCAGGAAGGTCCTAAATGTGCAATTCCGCATTGACGTTTAGACTATCTTATCGTAATTGGATCACATATGCCTGGAGACTTTGTGTGAACGTCTGAATAGATACCAGATGTCAAAAGTAATAAACACCCTCCTACCAATGAATTGATGAGTATGAACGTGAGTGCCCGTATATTATATGTTGTAGAGTTAACATGTTTATTTCTTGCCTCTGTGTGTTCATTGACAGTCCTGCCTATTGATGTTTTGGTTGACAATTTATAAGTTTGTCTTTCATAGGTCTTTAATAAAGATTCAAATTTTAGTTGTGGTAGGAGCACATCTATTGTATGGTGGGGCCATATTGTATCACTACCCACTTTTATTGGGTGGTGTGGAAGCCTTTCTTACTGGACAGAGTTAGTAGTTTCACAATGCCACGGCTTTAAATGTTGTTGTTGATGATGATGATGATGATGATGATGATGTTAATAAATATGATAGAATAGAAAGTGTTATGTTGGGAGTGCTACATGGAGTCACTCCCTCCTCACTCACGCAGGCTCCTGCGACAGGATCAACTGCCCGGCCGGCAAGCATTGCCTTCTGGACCAGAACATGGTTCCACACTGCGTAAAATGTGCGCAGAAGTGCCCTGCAAGGACTCAAGTGAATCGTCACGTGTGCGGTGCAGATGGCGTCACCTATTCGAGTTCGTGCCATCTTCGAGTTGCAGCGTGTCGCAAGGGGAAGGCCATTCCAGAGGCCTACAAGGGACGCTGCAAACGTAAGCAACATTTTTCATTTCTATGAGATTTCTATGATTTGACGTCTATGGTTCCAAGATTAATTTTATTGCATGTGCTATGAAAATTGTTCCTTATTTATTTTAATAGAAGTTGCGCGAGTTCGTTCAGTTTCAAACCCACACAATTGCCTCCGCCACGTTGATTAATAATATCCGTATTTTGGAGTACTCTGTTTATTAGGTTAAAGAGTGTTTCTTCCACATATAAAGAAATGGATTCAAGTTCAGCTCGCAGAGGTACTTGTCTGGGTGCGACACTTGGCTACTCAAATAGTGTTAATATGTAATTAAACTTCACAGATGAATAACACCCGGAAAATATCGAGTTAATAGATTGTCCGTTGGAAAAATGTGAAGGAAATAATTTAGTGATTCATTGTATCATAATTTGAAGATGGGGATTTTCCTAATGGCTTCAGAACGTTATCATCAAATGTGCAAACAGATCCAGCTAATCACAGTGCAGGATAGCCTATTTAAAGTTAAGAACGGGCATGGAGTTTCGGCAAAAAGTTGTCTAAGAAGTCAAGGTGTATTAAGAACACAAAATGCCCTAAATAAAATGTAGGGATTCATGTAGTTATAGCATTCTACTATCTAAGGTCATGTTCTTTGTGATCGTTGTTGGAACATGGAGCCTTCCTTTCATGATCGTCACATGCGATCTGGATCTATAATTGCAATTCTTCTACATCATTCATCAGCCTTCAGTAACACTTTCCTCGTGTCGGGAACTAGAATTTGAAATAATTGTCCTCGTGACGTTAGAAGTTGTACATCCCTAATAACTTTCAAACCTGCATGTTGGAGTGTCAAGACAAGGCTTAACCACTACCGGAGGGAAGATGATGTGAGAAAGGTAAAAAGGCGTAGGAATGAAATCAAGATTAGGCAACAGAGGAACAAATCCAATAAATTTTATTCCTAAAAATAACAAGCAGAACTATTATTGGAACAACAGCTAAAAAATGCTGATAGAAGAGTGAAAATTTAGGATAGAACAAGGCTAAAGAACCCAAGATGGGAACACAAACACTAGCCTTAGCAATCAAAGAAGTTAAACTTTAATTATAAATAGGATTTGTTGTAAAAAACATAGGTTAACTATAACACACAAAACAAATGCTGGAAGCATGCTTGATAAAACTAACAAGAGGAACACAGTCTTGCTTGCGCATAAAGCATCCAAGAGTGTATATATATCAAGTTGCAAATACAACTTTATGCAAAAATGCAAAGAAAGATTGTTGATTAATGAACCAGCAGGCAGTCACCAAGTGCACCATCCCTTCCAAACACGAAATAGGGTACTGTATAGGGCGACTCAGGTCACTGGCGAAAGTTCAAACAAGTGGCTTGAATAATTGAATTACGGCAGATCTTACTAAGCGATATTTCAAAAAGCATTCTAAGATGCGGCAAGAAATGAAACAAGTAAAAAATAGCTTACTACCCACCGAGGATGAACCTCGAAGCAAGATATAGATTAAACGTGAAATAGAAAGAAGCAGGTGGCTCCCTTGGCCACTTAAAGTTACCACGCCTATGAGGCGATAAATGGATACAAAGTGTTGGCAGTAACTGCACATTCACAACTCATTTGTTGTGGTTAAGATGCCTCTTAAGCTTGGCAGAATAGAAGGCAAGAATAGCCAAGATTAATAACGTAATTAAAAATACATAAAGAGTTCTTAAAGAAGCTAGGGAAAGATTGGGAAGGGCTTAAAATAAAAAAAAATGATTGATCTTTAAAATTTGGGTGAAACAACATTAAGCAAGAAATCTCATATAAAACGAATGGGGAAAAGAAAGCTTAAACACTTATGAGTTACAATTAAAAGGTGGCTACATGAATCACTGGAGTATTGACGCAGATATTATTTAATGATAAATTACAAAAGGGCGGAGGTCACTTCAGAGAAACCTCAAGTTTACAAGAAGAGAGAAAAAAAATACAAAGATATTTGCTTAAATTTAAATGTTAGTAAATGGGAAATGGGAAAGGAAGAATGGGATTTGTTTTGAGTCTTTTGTCCGCGCGGTTTGGGTACCCAACACATATGGTTTGCACTGAAAACCAATATATTGAAGCACACGGAGAAGTCACTATTGCGTTTTTATATTGTTCTGATTTGGTATTTAGCAGTCGTTCAATGTTATTGAGTTTTTGAGGTGTTTGACAATGTGACTTTGCACAATACAGAGTCTATTGCATGATTAGAAATGTCATGAGTTGCACTATCTGGGCGCTCAAAATGTAAAAAATAAATGTTATGTATTTACATGATTTATGACGTTTTTAGAATCAGTAATGTCCATTGACCTCAGAACTGTGCCTATATGTCATATTTGTTCACCCCCTGAAGAGTGAGAGACCACTGAAGTAGGATGTTCCTTATCGCATCCTCAGCTGGAAGCGGAGCTGGTTATTTGTGTTTTAATCTTGTGCTTGTAAAGACGGGTTTGTTGAGCTATCTTCATCGTTTTCCACTGGATATGACAGACCAAGGTATGTTCTTTCTTTATTGAATTTGCAAAATCGTATACAAATTGCTGTGTTTATGTGATAAACGTTTGAAAATAGTGACTTTTAAAATATATTTTATCCTTCTTCTATGGGTTTTTAGACCCGTAAATTTGCAATTGTCAACCATTGTTGAAATTCTTTTCATTAGACTATAGCCTATACCCTCTTCTGTTGTTTGTAGAAAAACTGCTTGCTACTTTTTGCAACGTTAGCTTTTTCCCCTTCATTTAGTGCTGTCGGAAGAAATTTCGCGGAAAGAACTTGTCGATGTTTGGCGCCATGCAAGTGGGAAAGTGAAAGAAAGTGATGTCTTACTAAACTATATGATAGAAAATACTAATCTGAAAACCCTTGGACAGTCTGTTAAAGATATTGTTAGAAAAAAAGTATTAATTTTTCCGCACAATTAAGAAAAAAAAGTGAGTTGCATGTCACAGGACATTAAGCAAGTTTCAGTCGCAAAATAAAAATTGGCTGGAAGGGAACATTGCATGGCGTTCATATAATAAAATCGTCCCTCGTCCCCATAGGTCAACTTTCAGAAGAGGCCCAAGAGGCTCTTAATACATCCAGCAAATTCTTCCGTCTGTGGAATACGAGAAAATGTTCAAGGAAGCAAACAATGGAAGATATGCTGAATATGCTCTTGTGTCATCTGATCCCCTAATGAATACCCTGAGAAGAAAGCCACAAAAGACAAACGACCCAATTCCTTCTGAGGTTCTAAGTTAACTACAAGATCCGGCATCAGAACCAGTATGGAGAAATGGACTAGTATGGTTTAAAGAATAATATAAAACACTTTATTTATTACGTAGTGCAATATTTGTATACATTATTACTTTTTTGTCGTCCTAATTTTCCTTTAATCGAATAGATGTGTTGTATGTCAGTTTAATTCTGTACACCCCTGAAAGATCATATGTTGTGTTAATTAATTCCTTCCCTTCTTAAGTGCTTCGTTGCACCTCAAGTTTAGCAGTGATAAGAACCAGATTGAAGGAACGGCCATGTGTTTCGCCTGACTCATGAAATCGCATTTCAGTGACAAGTTAATTTATTACTGTGTTGACCAGAGATATAGAGATTGTGAGGACAAGGGAGATTACATATGTTTTGTGTATTCATGCACAGTATTTTATTATGGTAACTAAAAGAGTTCAATTGTTATTACTGTACCTACACATTAAATACTATTTTGTAATGTAGTGCATTCTCAAATGAAAATTAATCTATTGTGGCATAATATCTGTAATAGTTCAATTGAAATACCTATGGATTGTATGAAGCTAGGAGTCCAACATAGCATACAAAGTGTTGCTGATTTATTTTAATCTGGAGTATTTTTCAAAAACCTGTAGTCACAAAATCACCTACACTCAGCAGCATTAAGGAAATCCTTCATCCAGTTGAACATTATCAATATTATTGTTATTATTAAGACAAGTCAAAAACTCAATTCTTATAAATAAGATTAAGGAAAATGCTTAACATACTTTTGAACAGTTATTTTAAAGTGTTTAGACCTCTTCCATATGCAAAGGAATTTTGCGTGGCCAGATAGGCTAAAAGGACCACTGTGCATCGCTGAGATGTGTAGATTTCTCCTGGCAGGAGAGCACTTAAGTGCGGTTGGAGCACTTAGCGAAGAATGACAGAATATTCAAAATGTGTGTACCGGTAATCGAACAGTGGCAGAGGGGGAAAGGAGGGAGTAGAAGGAGAAACATGCAGGCAACATAAAAATACATTTCTTATAGTTAATCAAATTTCTTCTTTGAGAAAGTAGATCTTGAATTCAGGAAGTAGACGGCAGCGACGTCCGTTGTGGGTGACAGAGACCTATCAGTTATAGCCACCGAAAGCGCTGGCAATCGTACTGGTGTCAGGGTGTGGCGCTAGATAGCGTAACGTGTAGATATTCGGCAAGCATAAGCTGCAGATGCGAAAGAAGTTATTTTCTGAAATCAGACTAAAGACGGAATAAGGAAATGCACAGAGAAAAAAAACAGGAATACAAATGAAGTCTCTGTTAGTGTTTACAAAGAAGGGAAGTGAGAAAAAAAAACGTGAACAAAGAAGGAAATCCAAAGAGTAGTAACAACTATTAAATTCTAACACGGCCTGTATATTCAGGAGAATATACCATACGGGAGGGCGGGAATCTCCAAAATTCCACCCCTCCCAAAAACCTTAATCCCCTGGCCCGAAGAGACGGCGAAACCGTCTAAGGGGGCCCGCCGCCGCAGAGGCAATAGCCATGCGGCGGAATGAAACAACTGCACATAAAATACTGGGGGACTTCCCACCAACATTGTTTATCTCCTTAAAAAAAGAAATCACCATCATGTTCATCTTCTCACACATCCACCAGCAAATCTTACAACTTCGACACCATCACCCTCCTTCTACTCGTCGTCTTCTTCCGTTCACTACTTCCCTCAGCTCAAATTATCCATTCGCCACCGTCCTCAAATCACCAGCTTTATAATTCTTTCTTCCCGTCTCCTTACTGCCATACCACTTTCCTTCTCATCTCAGCAAACATCTTTCATTACTCACTTCTCATCGCCATCATTCATAAATAATAATAAAAAAATAAAAATAAAAAAAAACAACCAACTTATGATCTGGACGTAATTACAGCCCCTCTTTTCTTTTTCTCCACCAAACTTACTTCGTTACAAATTTACACAAATCTCAGAGCAATAGAAGTTCCTTAGTCTACTTTGGCACTTGCAGCAGTTGTTTCCGTTTTTTTTCGCGTTTTCTCGGTCTGAAAAAAAACCCACAAAAAACCGACATTTCAAATGATCCTTACACACAATGAAGCAGTCACCCTTCTCTCCCACATCCCCATTCCTGCACCTAACTCTTCCTGCTCAAACAATACTTCGCCCCCCGCGCCCTTCTCCAAATCTCCCCACAATGCCTCCACTAACAATCCCCACACACTTTCTTCCAAATCCAAAAACCAAACTCCCCCACCACCAAAATTCTCACCTCTCCCAAACACCTTAAGCCCCTGGCCCGAAGAGACGGCGAAACCGTCTGAGGGGGCCCGCCGCCGCAGGGGCAATAGCCATGCGGCGGAATGAAACGACTGCCATATATATATACTGGGGGACGCGCTGCGGCCACTGTTCCCAACCCTCGCACACCACCGGACGGTGCCCTAACCTCGCTCAGCCCCCTCGTTGCAACCAATGCCACGAGCCCCATCCCACTTACTCCTATAAGTGTAAGGCCAAATCTGCACCACTCCCCAACCGCCCTGAAACCGTAGCCCCGGTCAGGTCCATTGACCCTCCTACCGCACCCGCTCTTTCCCAATTCCCTCCTCCAACCATCGAGGATGTGATCAGATTCATGGTCATATCCATTCAAAACATTCTGCCGTACAATCGCCCTCTCATACTGACTCAACTTCAGTACGCTGCCCAGCAGATCTTCGGGGTGCAATTCCATCCTTCTTTTTCGGGTCCTCTAACCCACTTCACTTTCTTCCCCTACCCCCGCGTCACCGCAGTATAAACCGAAAATTGCCCAACAACAAACAAGGATCCGAACTCCCCGTAACATCACCATCTTCTACCAGAACGTCTGCTCCTTCAACGCCCGCTGCACACTATTGAGCCACACCTTATCCACCCACCACGTCGATGTGGCTCATTTGAATGAAACGTTTCTCCGGAGCGATCACCACGCCCTACTCCCCGGATATACCCTTCTACGAGCGGACCGTCCCCATAACATAGGCCGTGGCGGTTCTGCACTCGCTCACCGACCACGCTTCCCCATCCGCCCCCATATCCCCCCCCCCCCCCCCTACACTTTCCAGAGAGCCTCATCGCCACCGTTTATTTCCCTTCCCGCGTTCTCCATCTCGCAACAATATACACCCGTCCTCGCCATCCTCTTCCAAAGGTTTTTATTGCCCATGTGGCCGAATCCTTCCCCCACTTTATCATCATGGCTGATCTCAATCTACATGATCGCACGGCTACCGAACTCCGGAGCCTCGACATCTACCTAAACCACATTAACGCCTCGCTCGTCCCCATTCCACAACCCACGCGCCCATCCTCCCAAACCACTCCTGATGCCATCATAGCGCATAACTCCCTCCTCCACCTCCTTCACGTTTCAGTCTTACCTCTCATTGGAGGCGATCATGCCCCTGTTTTATTATCTTTTCACACTCCCAATCGAAATTTACCCAAACCACCTCCCGTTATGGTTCAAAACTTCTGCTCGGCAAATTGGCCAGCTTATCGCCTGCAGATCACGGAGCGCTTGCGAACCGACACCTTACCGCTCAGCTCCCAGGAAACGGTCGATGCCTACACGTATCATCTACAGGATA
Organism: Meconema thalassinum; assembly: GCA_946902985.2. Taxonomy (NCBI): domain Eukaryota; kingdom Metazoa; phylum Arthropoda; class Insecta; order Orthoptera; family Tettigoniidae; genus Meconema; species Meconema thalassinum. The sequence continues at coordinate 1,195,545,228 of OX336389.2, forward strand.
CGCTCCAACAAGCGGCTCAACGCCACGTCCCCCTTACCCCCATTGACCCCTAACCGACCACATATCCCACCCAAAGCTAGGCGTCTACTAGCACTCTCCCACTCCTATCATAATTCCTACCTCCGCACCCGTGACCGCTACTTCCTGCAGCGGCATCGACAGACACTTCGCCAGGTAAAATCGTACATTGAGGCACACAAGCGGCGCTCCTGGCACAACACCTGCTCGAAACTGAATGGAGTATCGCCCTCCCTTTCTCGCTTCTGGAGTCACATCAACCGACTCACCGGAAAGACGTCCACTCCACAATACCCCATTGTCTATGACAACGTTGCACCACCCGACGACCCGGCAAAACTAGCCATCTTTCCTAACCAATTCGCCCGAGTATTTCGAGACGCACCGGACCCAACGTTTCTATACGACGATGACGAGTTCATCTCCACGGTACCTCAACGCCCCTATCTGCAGCCCTCACCCAACCATGCCCTCTCCCCCCACCCTCTAGACGACCCCATCACCCCCATCGACATATCCATCGCTCTCTCCCGTACCACTAACACCGCCCCTGGTTCCGACTCCATCAGATACCGCCACCTCAAGGAAGCACCACCCCTTTTCTTCACCGCTCTAGCCCACCTCTATAACCATCTCCTTCGCACCGGTTTCTACCCTACCCCCTGGCGGCAAGCCACGATGCTCTTCTTCCCAAAACCAGACAAACCACTTCCCTTGCCCGATTCCTACCATCCCATCTGCCTGACCGCCGTCCTTTCAAAAACCTTCGAGAAAATCCTTACCAAGCGTATCCATACCCATCTCCACCGACACCAGCTCTTACCCCTTTCCCAATGTGGCTTCCGTCCCCACCTCTCCGCCCAAGACCAACTCCTCCGGCTCTCCACCCCCATTGCCGATAATTACAACCGCCCTGCTCCCACCCTTTTCATCGCCTTCGACTTCCAGAAGGCTTTTGACACCGTCTGGCACGACGCACTCGTCCTAAAACTTCATTTTTTCCATCTCCCCCACACTTACCTCCGCTTCCACAACACCTTTCTCCGCCACCGCACGGCACGAATTCGCATCAACGGCCACTACTCCCGCCCCATCCCTTTCGAACAGGGCGTCCCCCAGGGCTCCGTCCTCTCCCCACTTCTGTACGTCCTCTTCGTCGCCGATATCCCCCAACCATCCCCTCCAATGCAATTATTGCAGTTCGCCGACGATACGGCAATAGTCGCGCCTTTTCCCACCGTCGCCCACATAAACACTCAAGTCCAATCCTATTTGGACCTTTTCTCCTCCTGGTGTGGCAGATGGCACATGCGCCTAAATTCCTCGAAGACACAAACCATTTTCTTTCGCCCCCGTCGGAGGGCCTCTGTGCCTACTCGAAATCCCGACAACCTCAACATCCGCCTGCACAACCGTCGACTGGTCCCCGCCCGCACTGTTCGGTACCTTGGATTGATCTTTGATGAGTTTATCACCTTCCGACCTCACTTCAAACTAAAACTCCGCAATGCACGCAAGCGCGCATATCTACTGCGGCGATTGGCAGGGACCACTTGGGGCCTCAACGAGAAGTTATTATTATATACTTACAAGGTCCTAATACGCACTTTCTTAGTGTACGGGCATCCGGCATGGGCAGGATTCCCCGAATGCCCCCTTCGCCCATATCTTGCACTGGAGCGCCGCCTCGTCAGGGTCGCCATACGGTTGCCTTTCACATATCGAACGGCAGACCTGCTGGACAGGATGCCACTGCCACCGCTCACCACCTATATAGACCTCCGGCATCCCCGATATCTCTTGCGAGCGCGAAGAACCGGCAACCCATTAGTGACGCCACTCATCCAACAACCACATCACGCCCCGGTGCGGACAAAACTGGGAATCTACAGTCTTTTGGCACTGCCTCCAGCCCCTAACTGAGACTGGCGTTGGGCGACAAACACGCAGTAACACGAGCCTCACCCACCAGCTCTAGCACCGACCAACGGTCCAAGTAGCAACCAATGGTTTTCACCTTCAACATCTCCATCACGCACATCTCACGCCGATATAACTTTTCATAACTCTTCAACTACTCATTCACATCATCTGCAACTCCCCCCCCCCCCTTCACTTCATTATATCGCCACTGTTTTCATATCGCCAGCAATACTATTCTCTTTTTCCATTTATCTCTTTCTTACTTCTCTTTCTTTCTCTACTCCCCTCAGCTCAACTTATCCATTCGCCACCGTCCTCAAATCACCAGCGTTATAATTCTTTCTTCCCGTCTCCTTACTACCATACCACTACCTTCTCATCTCAGCAAACATCTTTCATTACTCCCTTCTCATCGCCATCATTCATTAAAAAAACTTAAACTTACTTATGATCTGGACGCAATTACAGCCCCCCTTTTCTTTTTCTCCATCAAACTTACTTCGATACAAATTTACACAAATCTCAGAGCAATAGAAGTTCCTTAGTCTACTTGGCACTTGCAGCAGTTGTTTCCGTGTTTTCCGCGTTTTCTTGGTCTGGAAAAAAAAATCCGACATTTCAAAATTATCCTTACACACAATGAAGCAGTCACCCTTCTCTCCCACATCCCCATTCCTGCACCTAACTCTTCCTGCTCAACACAATACTTCGCCCCTCGCGCCCTTCTCCAAATCTCCCCACAATGCCTCCACTAACAATCCCCACACACTTTCTTCCAAATCCAAAAACCAGACTCCCCCACCATCAAAATTCCCACCTCTCCCAAACACCTTAACCCCCTGGCCCGAAGAGACGGCGAAACCGTCTGAGGGGGCCCGCCGCCGCAGGGGCAATAGCCATGCGGCGGAATGAAACGACTGCCATATATATATACTGGGGGAGCAAGCATCACCCACTACCTCCATCTCATCACTTACATTCATCACTCAAAATTAGAAAAAAAAAACAACCAATGGTTCAACCTTCCACCTTTCAACTCCTGATTCACTTCATACGCTTACTACTCCATATCTCATCTCATTAATTCGCCACAGTCCCCATATCACCAGCTATACTGCATCTTCGCCGGCTTCGAAATAGCAACAACAACTATATTTCTCAACACAATCAATTAATTGAAATTAAAAAAAAAAAACATCTTCACCTTCTCACACATTCACCGTCAAATCTCACACCGTTGACATCATCACTCCTCACCTACCCATTCACTTCATCCGTTTTCAACTCCCCCCATCTTAACTCGTTAATTCGCCACCGTCTTCGCATCACCCGCTATACGTTTCTTCTTCTCTCTTTCTTTCTTTTTACTTTCTTTCTTTCTTTCTTTCTTTCTTTCTTTCTCTCTCTCTCACTTCAACAATATCACTCTCCCTCTCATCTCAACAAACATCATTCATTACTCCCTTCTCATCTCGACATCATTCATTTCCATAAAAAAAATCATCATCATGTATCTACCCATTCTCTTCTTCAGTTTACTACTCCCCTCATCTCAACTTATCCATTCGCCACTGTCCTACAGCCACCAGCTATACAATTCTTTCTTTCCATCTCTTTACTACCATACTCCTTCTCATCTCAACGCACATCTTACAATACTCCCTTCTCATCGCCATCATTCATATATTAAAAAAATAATAATAATAAAAATAAAAAACCTTACGATCTGGACATAAATACAGCCCCCCTTTTCTTTTTCTCCACCAAACTTACTTCGTTTCAAAATCCACACAATCACAGAGCAATAGAAGTTCCTACGTCTACTTTGGCACTTGCAGCAGTTGTTTCCATGTTTTCCGCGTTTTCTTTGTTCGTCGAAAATTTCCGACATTTAAAAATTTATACCTACATACAATGAAGCAGTCACCCTTCTCCCCCACATCCCCATTCCTGCATCTAACTCTCCCTTCTCAAAACAATACTTCGCCCCCCGCGCCCTTCTCCAAATCTCCCCAGTAATGCCCCAACCAAAAATTCTCACACACTTTCTTCCAAATCCCAAAACCGAACCCACCCATCACCAAAATTTCCACCTCTCCTAAACACCTTAACCCCCTGGCCCGAAGAGACGGCGAAACCGTCTAAGGGGGCCCGCCGCCGCAGGGGCAATCGCCATGCGGCGGAATGAAACGACTGCCATATATATATATACTGGGGGAGGGAGGGCATCCCATCGCATCGCATCCTACGAATATACCCTGAAACACGTCATTATCGACCAATTCACCGAGATTTTACATCGAGAACATCATTCACCAGACTTCACATACGTCATCGTGACCTTCAGCGTCCCTGTTACTTCACGGGTGAACCCCGGTCAGCAGTCACGCCACGTGTTGGATTAGCGCCATTGAAGTCTACAACATTATCATCGCAGTATTTCTTCATTGAAGCCAGCCACAGAATACACATCATTACTTCGTTTTCATCGCCTGCTACATAATCATTTCTTCGCTCAGGCTATCATCATCGCTACATTCATCGCTAAAGCCAGGCACATCATCATTCATAGCATCAGCTCATAACTCAAACATCACGCTGCTTGCTATACTGCATTGCCAGTGAGCGGGGCTCGTAGCACTAACACATATCATCGCCAATACACAGCGCCAGCAATTCAAAACTACATTCGCACTGAGTAGCGCCTGTAGTAGTGTCTTCATACTGAATACCACCTGTAGTGGCAGTACTTTTCATCGCTACTTTACTCTTCGCCACGTTACGTCATCATTCATACTACATTAACACATTCATACACATATTATTATACACTGCTCGTCAGCGAGATATTTCTGTCCTGACTTTATCATTCATCCTACAATTATTTCATTCATTCTTCCATTATTATTCATCGCTCCTCAGCGAGATATTTCTCTCGTGACGTAGGTAATATCATCACCATCTTCATACATTTCCATATCTACTTCCACCCCATAGTAGGCATTCTCATTCCCTTTTTCTTACCTGCTACTGCTACCTCTAATATTGTACCCCACTTGACCTCATACCTCATTTATCATCACATTAATTTTTCTACTCGTCCGTTTACCTCACTATGGGTAAAGGCAGAGGCAAAAATTCTCCCGGCGGCTCCCAGGCTTCTACCTCGCGCACCACCACCAACCCCTCCTCCTCCAAAGGGGCCACTCCTAAGCCAGCGAGAGCGCTCACCCTTCCTGCTCCAACGAAATCCCCTGGAACCCATCTAACATTACCACTTGTCGTTGTCCAGACACCGAGCTGCCCAGAGAAGCGGCGCGCGTCCGATTCCTCAGATACTGAGGGGGGGGGGGGGGGGGGGCACCGCTCCCGTCTGCGGGTGCACGAGGGGATGGAGGAGATAGTCACCGAATCTCGACGTCATTGCAGCACCTCCCCGACGCCGACGCCCCCTCTCATTTCTCCACACGACCCTCGCCTTCCCCCACCTGAATATTGCCCCATTTCACCCCCCGCTACCGCAACACCTTCTCAGATATCTCCTTCCCTCCCCTCCTACGCTACAAAGGCCTCAGAGCCAACTTATAAACACATTTTCCTTCTCCGCGGCCACACTCATCCAAACAAATATCTCTTCACAGACGCGCTGCGTCGTGTACTTGGCCACCCAAATTTCACCGCCACCGCCAACACCAACGGCATCTGCGTTAAAACTAACGACGACACCACAGCCGCCGTTCTCCACGACCCAGGGGTGGTCCACGAACTTGGACCGCAGGTAACTGCGGAACCCATCCGCGCCCGCCAACACCCAGCTACTCCCCCCTCCCCAACGCAACCCGCACATTTCGTGTGTGATCAGGGGCGTGGACCCCGCTCTCACCGAGGAGGCGGTGCTGCAGGAACTACACCTCGAACAGGTCGACGCGCGGAAGGATTTCCGCATTCGCAACGCCGACGGCCCCACATGGATGGTACGCATTCTCCTAGTTACCCAGGCCGAGATCGACCGCCTGCTCACGGCCGGAGTCTACCTGTACCGATATCATCATCGAGTCGAACCCTCAAGAGCCCCCGCTCCAGTCGCTCTCAGGTACAAACAGGTGCCTGGCTAATAACGAACACTCCACAGACCGATGCTGGCAACCGCCGCGCTGCGGTCACTGCTCTCAACCCTCACACACCAACGGGAAGTGTCCCAATCTCGCCCTGCCTCCCCGGTGCAACCAGTGCCAGGAAACTCACCCCACCTACTCCTATAAATGTAAAGCCAAACCAGCACCTATCCCCAACCGCCCGGAATCAGTTGCTCCGGTTAAATATGTTGACCCACCCACCACCCCTGCCCAATCCCAATCCCCCCCCCCCCCTAACCATCGAAGACCTCATACGCTTCATGGTGGTCTCCCTACAGAACATCCTCCCATACCAACGGCCCCTGGTACTGGCCCAGCTCCAACTTGCCACGTAGCAAATATTCGGGGTCCAGTTCTAACCTTCTTTCTCGGGCCCCCTCACCCACTTCACATTCTTCCCCTACCCCCGCGTTACCGCCGTATAAACACACTATGGCGCAACGATCTACTAGACCTGGAACTCCACACAATATCACCCTCCTATACCACAACGTCTGCTCCTTCCATGCCCGCCGCACTCTCCTCACCCACACCCTCAGGACCCTTCATGTCGATGCGGCCCTCCTAAACGAAACCTTTCTTCTGAGCGACCAACACGCTTTTCTCCCCGGCTACACCCTTCTGCGCGCCGATCGCCCTAACAATGCAGGCCGCGGTGGTTCAGCCCTGGCCAGTCGCAGGCGTCTCCCCACCCACCATCTTATCCCCCTCCCCCTCTGATCTTCCCCGAAAGCCTCATTTGCTCCATCTATTTCCCATCACGCGTCTTACACCTAGCCACAATCTACATTCGTCCCAACCATCCCGTCCCCAAAGACTGTATTGCCCACGTGGCTGAAGTCTTCCCCCATTTTTTTTGTTAATGGCAGACCTCAATCTTCACTCTCGTTCAGCCCTGGAACGTCGCAGACTGGACATTTATCTACGCCACATTGATGCCACCCTCGTTCCCCTTCCCAAACCTACCCGTCCCTCCTGCAACACCACCCCAAATGCAGTTATAGCTCACAACTCCCTCCTACATCTGTTTGACGTAACAGTCATACCCATCATCGGAGGAGACCACGCCCCGGTACTGCTTACTTTCCCTCTCCCCCCTCGCAACGCCACACTCCCACCCCCCAGGATGATCCAGAGCTTCTGTATGGCAAACTGGCAAGAATACCGGGATCACATAAATAATAATCTTCGCCCCGATCAACTTCCGTTGGAAGACCAGGCGACAGTCGACGCCTACACCACACATATCGAAGCCACGCTACAACAAGCCTCTTTACTAGCCATCCCCGTCATCCCAACGACACCCTCCCGCCCCCCAATCCCTCCCCCTTCTCGCCCTGGCACACTCCTACTACAGGGGCGTTGTGGCGCAGCGGTCAAGCTGTTGGCCTCTCACCACGGCAGACCGGGTTCGATTCCCGGTCATTGCATGTGAGATTTTCAAAGTGAAATGCCATGTCCTGTGGTTCGGATTCCACGTAAAAAGGAGGTCCCGTGGCTCATGATCTCGCGATTAACGGTCACGTAAAACTACAATCTTCTTTTTACACTCCTACTACAACTCCTATCTTCGCACGCGCGATCGCTACTTTCTTCAGCGCCACCGATAATCCCTCCGGCAGGTTAAATCCTACATAGAGGCCCACAAACGCCCTTCATGGCACACTGTCTGCACACTGCTCAACCCAGTCTCTTCATCACTGCCCGCCTACTGGCGCCAACTCAACAGATTAACCGGCAAGTCCACAGCACCAACCTACCCCATCATCTATAACGGGACGGTGCCGCCAGATGACGAAGCCCAGCTGGACGTCTTCGCCAAACGCTTCTCCCACACTTTTCGCTATTCCGACGACCCCTCTCACACCCACGATCAAGACGATTTCATCGCCACCGTACCTTCCCGCCCTCACCTACAACCCTCCTCCCACCACACCCTCTCACCTCATTCCCTCTACGCCCCCATCACGGAACTTGATATTTCCTCCGCCTTGACCCGCACCACCAACACAGGCCCAGGTCCCGCCTCCATCCGCTACCCCCACCTCAAGGAGGCCCCTCCCATTCTTCTCACCGCTCTCACCCGCCTCTATAACTTTCTTCTTCGCTCCGGCTTCTATCCCACCCAGTGGCGTCACGCCACGATGCTTCTCTTCCCTAAACCCGGCAAACCACTTTCCTCCCTTAGTTCTTACCGCCCCATCTGCTTGACCGCCGTCCTTTCCAAGACGTTCGAAAAACTCCTCACCAAGCGCCTCCACAGTCACCTTCTTCGCCATCACCTCCTCTCCCTTTCTCAATTTGGCTTCCGCCCTCACCTATCCGCACAAGACCACTCCACTCTTATCGCTGACAACTACAACCGTCCCACTCCCACCCTCCTCATAGCCTTCGACTTCCAAAATGCCTTCGACACGGTATGGCACGACGCCATCATCCTCAAGCTACACTACTTCAATCTTCCCCACAGCTACATCAGATTCGTCAACTCCTTCCTCCGACGCCACACGGCCAAAATCACCATTAATAACCTCTATTCCCGCCCCATATCATTCGAACAAGGCGCCCCCAGGGCTCGGTCCTCTCCCCTATTCTCTACGTCCTCTTCGTGGCCGACATCCCCCAACCAACTCCCCCCTCCAGCATCTACAGTTTGCGGATTACACCGCCATTGTGGCACCCTTCGCCAGCGTCCAACACATCACTGGGCATACACAACCCTACCTCGAGCGCTTCACCTCATGGTGTGACAGGTGGCACCTCAGTCTCAACGGCGACAAGACACAAACCATTCTCTTCCGCCCTCGCAGACGGGCCACAACTATCACCCGCAATCCCGATAACCTCCGTCTCTATCTACGTGATCGCCGCCTCGTCTCCACACCCTCCGTACGCTACTTGGGCTTGCTGTTCGACCAATACTTCACTTTTCGTCCACACTTCAAAGCGAGACTAACAGATGCTCGCAAGCGTGCACACCTTCTTCGCCGCCTGGCAGGCACGTAATGGGGACTCACCACCAAGACCCTCATACACACCTACAAGGCAATTGTACGTACCTTCATCGTATATGGTCATCCAGCCTGGGCCGGCTTCCCTGTTCGGCCACTAACCCCATACCTTCAACTCGAGCGTCACCTGGTCCGCGTTGCCATGCGCCTTCCCTTCACCTATCGGACCACGGATCTCATAGACCGCATGCCTCTGCCGCCACTTACGGCATACGTCGAGATCCTGCAACGACGCTACATCCTCAGGGCACGCACCCAACAAAACCCTATAGTAAGACCCCTGTTGTCACGGCCTCTCTGCACGCCCCTGCGCACCAAGCTGGGTATATACACACTCAAGGGACTTCTCCTGGCACCTGACTGAATCCCACCCAACCGAAGAGGTCCCATAAAAACCTAGGAACCAACTACTTTTCCACTCAAAACACATTTAATATTAAGTAGCAACCAATGGTTCAAACAGCAACCAATGACTCAAGCGCCAACCCACGGTCCCAACATCAACAAATGGCTTCGACCAACTACATTCTCCAAATTCAAGTTTTCACCACATTTCACATCCATATAAACCACCTCATTAAACAACATACGCCATAACAAGGCAAATCATCCACCCTTTACATCTCCCATAAACACATTCCACATTCATATCTACCACGCAAAACTATCACCGTCGACACCATAATTTTACAACTACTCATCCACCTCATCCGCTTACTACCTCCCCCCCCCGCCCCATCTCATTAATTCGTCATTACAATCATCTCAGCAGATATGCTATTCATTCGTTTCTTTCTTTCTTTCTTTCTTTCATTCTTTCTTTTTCTCTTCTACAGCACCACTCTCCTTCTCAACTCTACAAATATCACCTACTACTTCCATCTCATCACCATCATTCATCTATCCAATTACATTCATAATTTAAAAAAAATACATTAAAAATAATAAATATATATATATATGTGTGTGTGTGTGTGGGTGTGTGTGTGCATGAAATAACAATACTAACTACTATCACCGCAAACAACCCCATAACTAATAAACACTCAACCAATTCGCTTCCTTACTTACTCGCTTACAAATAACTCGATCACGCTACAGAAGTACCACTAAATCCAGAGCAATATAAGTCGTCAATCACCATAGTTCTTCAATTCAATTTAAATCTTTAAAGTCTGCTTTTAGCGATTGCAGCTGTTGTTTCCAAGTTTCCATGCAGGAGTCTTCCCACACCATCCAAACACATGTAAATCCATCTCCAATTTCTCCAGACACCGTCCACGCACCCTCCACTACACCACCACCACGAACCCGCTCAACATCGGCTCCATACACCACCCCTCTAATCCTAATTTTCCACTCATCCTATCCATCTTCAAATCCCCCATACCGTCACCTTCAATATTACATTGGAACCCCCCTCCCAACCTTGATGTTGGGATTAGAGAGGAGCCACTTCTGACTCCTCTGGAGCGACGTTAGGTACTCCAACCTCCACCGTTTCCAGAAACAATTTCGTAAAGCTTCAATTTTACGCCAGAGTATATGAAGACCCACATCCCTACGAGAATCAAGCAATGGAGGCGGAGCCGACAGAGAACAACCAATCAGAAAATAGCTAGAAATTAAAGGCAGCAAGTTCCAAGTAAGGAGCACAACGAGGTGTGAAGAGGAAAGTAACAAATAATAATAAAGACTACAAGAACAAGTACATTGATTGAAACTAGTATACCAAATAAGAAAGAAAGCTATACAAGTAGAAGGCATGAATGCCATAGGTACCATACAAATAATCTAGTAGAAATAATGAACAACGACCTTAGTCTAGAATGCGTACAAGAAGGATTAACTAGATGAGTAAGTAATTCAATAACAAGCGTGGCGCAACAAAAATACATTCGAAGCCACATCAAATATAAATACGAGAAAATGTAAGTTTGTTTACAAACAAATAACAAGAGTACAAGGTAGTTGCGTAGAATACAATAGACAAGCATAGCAAAAGTTTGTAAGGATGCTAACAAACACCAATCATAATGAACGTCGCGTGCGTATTTATCTAGGTACGAAAAGAAAGTAAACAAAGAAACAAAACAAACAGTCTCGCAAGATAGCAATGATAAGCAACTGAAGAAGTCGTAACAAGGAAGTGGTTGACTCACTGCTTGGCAGTAGCGAACCGGTAGCCGAACCTGAGATAAGGCAAGCATGCTATGACCTTCATTGCGCACAGAGGAAATAATCAGTGACTTACTGTCACGTAAGTTTGTAAACAAACACGTGGTTGAATGTAAACAAACGATTTGTAAATAATCAGACTCTGATTGAAGCGGAATTTAAGAGAGCGCAAATGGCTATACGTGGCTTGGATGTAAACAAACCATTGAAGGACAGATGAAACGAAGCGATGAATTAATTTAGCGTGATTTTGAAGATTTTCGATCTTAAGGATTACCAAAACAAAAAGCTAAATTCTCCTGAACCGCGGAGAAAAGCAAGGAAGTTGAAAGAGAAGTTAGCCCCCTAAGTAGTCATCCTTGAAGCTAGAGAAACGAGGTTGCTAAGATATTTCAAACGCTGCTTCCGCATGTGTGAGAAGAGGAAGGAGGCGTCCGTGGCCTTCCGTCAAAACAGTGAAAGAAGTGAAACACAACCCACATCGAGGCGATTGTGCATTGCGTTAAGAGAGGTATCGCAATTTAAGTAATACGAACCGATAGACGAAAGCATAGTTTGACGCAAAGTGAAGATTGTTTGCGGTAAAGTGTTTAAACGATTACTTGCTACGAGGAGCAACATAAGGCAGTAAAACCAACTGCTCAGGGCAAGGTGAGCTTGGATTAGCATTTTGTGAAGAAATAGGGCGAGAAACATTATGTACCTTACAGCGGTGACGTAATTGCTGACGTTGGAACATTGATTAAACGATTTGTTTCGAGGAGTACTGAGATTTGGAAAGTTCGTGTTCTCTTCTTCAGAAAATGAACTTGAGTTAGCACTGATAAAGTGACACTGCGAAGTGGGTAGAGCAGTGTAATGGGAAAGTTGGCCAGTGATCCAACCAAAGTTTGTATCTCGAGCAAAAACGTTGAAGACAGGTGGCGTATTTGCTTACGTAAGCAATTCCAGAAGACGTTTGCACTGAACAGGATATTGATAGGACCTTGAATATTAAAGAGAGGGTCAGCAAGCCTCAAGTTAGCGGGAAAGTTTAAACAAGTGGCATCGACAGAGTGACTCAGGGTGTGTTCGCCTATGCTGTTGAGAATGAGACAGTTTAGTTTGAGGAAGCTATTTCTTTGACAAGTGTCTTTTATTTGTAATTTCGAAAATTGTAAGGCTTGCGATTTAGAACTGTTGTTGCCTGATACGTTTATAGAGGTAGGTGTTACGGGAAGACCAAGCGTTTTGATCAATGAATTTGAAACGAAGTCATGAGTAGCAGCCGAGTCTATGAGTCCTCTGGCACGAATCCAGTTACCTGACCCATCCTGAACTTCTACTTGCACAGTGGACAACAGTACGTGTGTACTGCGCCAAGAAGTGGCGTTTTGAATGTAAGATGTAGCCTTAGGCTGGTCATCATTTTGTTTAGAGGTATGAGTTGAAGTTGCTGATGACCTCGGTGTTTCATGACGATGCAGTAGTGTATGATGCGGCTTTTGGCAATGATAGCAAAGTCTAGTGGATTTGCAATTCGAAGCGGAATGTTTAAGCGAAAGACAATTAAAGCAGAAACTATGTTGAGACACGAATCTTCTTCTATCATCGACGGATAGCTCTTTAAAGGAAGTGCAAAGGTATAGAACATGACAACCTTGAGTACGCATTTCGGAGAGTTATTAAGAGTTTTATGGGATTCGCCTTGACTGTTTAATGCGAAAGAACTAGTTTGTCGGTTTTCAGAAGACCTAGTTTTGTAACCGGTAGCATAAGTGTTAGATTTAGGAGCGAAAGAAACATGTCGTTGAGTGGAAAGGCATAGAACATGGCAATCTTGAGTACGCATTTCGGAGAGTTATTAAGAGTTTTATGGGATTCGCCTTGACTGTTTAATGCGAAAGAACTAGTTTGTCGGTTTTCAGAAGACCTAGTTTTGTAACCGGTAGCAGAAGTGTTAGATTTAGGAGCGAAAGAAACATGTCGTTGAGTGCTAGTGGACGCATGTTCACTTCGTGAGCTAAAGGGTGTGTGTTCACGTCGAGAGCTAGTGGGTGTGTGCTCGCGTCGAGAGCTAGTGGGGGCGGTTTCACTTTGAGTTGCTAGAGCGGTTAAGAGCTGACATCTGCTATTTATGAATGTGACTAAATGATCATAAGAATAATCATCTTCATGGGCAAGTTCGATCTCCCACGCCTTCAAAGGGGCGGCATCAAATTTGGAAGTGACTAGGTGTATTAAAAAGTATCCCAGTGTTCTGTTGGTTGCTCTAATTGAGATAACGCTTTTACGTGAAGTTGAGTTGTGTCTATGAGAGTACGCAGACTGTTGACGTCATTGTGACGTGTGAGTGGCAAGTTAAATAAAGATTTCATGTGACGTTGAATACGAAGACGTAAATTACCATACCTTTCTTTAAGAAGATTGAAGGCGATGGGGTAGTTATTAGTGCTCAATGGAAGAGCTTCGACTAGTTGCAACGCCTGATCGTGAAGATACGATTGCAAATAATGAAATTTGTGAAGTGCTGGGATAGCTTCATTATCGTGAATGAGGGAGCAAAAAAGCTCATAGAAAGTGTGCCAATGGCTTTCATCACCTGAGAAATGGGGCAGTTCTATTTTGGGAAGTAAAGGTCTAGGCCTGAGAGTGCCCTCACGATACGAGGTTTGTTGCACTTGAGTGAGTTTGGAACTGGAATGTCCTTTTTTGATCTTGGGTAAGTGTGCGAATTAAAGCGTAGTTGGTACCGACGCCTTCATAATATAAGGGTTCAACCTCCTCCCTGTCTCCTGCCTGATCTAACGTGACCGTTTCAATTTCCGTCTGAACCGCGTCATATCTATCATAGGTCTGTTCGTAGTTTTTCAAGCGGTGTCTAAATTATAGTCTGCGGGAGATAGATCTTTAAGAAAAGTTCTGAACCGGGTGAGTTGCCCTTTGTAAGAAGCACGTTTGGAGGTGAGTTTATCATCCTGTACTGGCGGTGCCATAACGAAAATTGGAAGTTTGAGTCCAACTTCCGCTTCAGAACAAAATAAAAGTGATAATACTGTCAGCTTGGCAATGATAAACGAGTTGAAAGGTGCTGTATGCTGTATGAGTTTGCAGGAGCGACCCCTCTCTCCTCCCAATGATTTACCAGCCTTCAGTGAGATTTGAATTAAAGCTGAAAATTCCAAATAAAGATTAGTGATTTGCAAAGTATTGGCAAATTGGATTCGCACGGGTTTCGGGACCAAATTTTGGATTGTCAAGACAAGGCTTAACCACTGCCGGAGGGAAGATGACGTGAGAAAAGGAAACAGGCTTAGGAATGAAAACAAGATTAGGCAACAGAGGAACAAATCCAATAAAATGTATTCATAGAAAACAAGCAGAACAATTATTGGAACAACAGCAAAAAATGCTAATAGAAGCATGAAATGTTAGAGTAGAACAAGTCTAAAGAACCCAAGATGGGAACACAAACACTAGCCTTAGCAATAAAAGAAGTTAAACTTTAATTATAAATAGGATTTGTTGTAAAAAACATAGGTTAACTATAACACACAAAACAAATGCTGGAAGCATGATTGATAAAACTAACAAGAGGAATACAGTCTTGCTTGCGCATAAAGCAACCAAAAGTGTATATATATCAAGTTGCAAATACAACTTTATGCAAAAATTCAAAGAAGGATTGTTGATTAATGAACCAGCAGGCAGTCCCTTCCAAATACGAAATAGGGTACTGTATAGGGCGACTCAGGTCACTGGCGAAAGTTCAAACAACTGGCTTGAATTAATGAATTACAGCGGATCTTGCTAAGCGATAATTCAAAAAACATTCTTTGATGCTGCAAGAAATGAAACAAGTAAAAAATAACTTGACTACCCACGGAGGATGAATCTCGAAGCAAGAGACAGATTAAACGTGAAATAGAAAGAGGCAGGAGGCACCCTTGGCCACTTAAAATTACCACGCCTATGAGGCGATAAATGGATACAAAGTGTTGGCAGTAACTGCACATTCACAACTCATTTGTTGTGGTTAAGATGCCTCTTAAGCTAGGCAGAATAGAAGGATAGAATTGCGACGATTAAGAACGTAATAAAAATACACAAAGATTTCTCATAAAAGCTAAGCAAAGATTGGAAAGAGCTTAAAATACAAAATGTTGATTGCTCTTTAAAAGTTGGGCGAAACAGCATTAAGCAAGAAATCTCTTATAAAACGAATGGGGAAAAGAAAGCTTAAACACTTATAAGTTTAGATTAAAAGGTGTCTACATAAACCTCTGGAGTATTGACGCAGATATTACTTAATGATAAATTACAAAAGGGCGAAGGACACTTCAGTGAAACCTCATGTTTACAAGAAGAGAGAAAAAAAATACAAAGATATTTACTTAAATTTAAATGTTAGTAAATGGGAAATGGGAAAGGAAGAATGGGGTTTGTTTTGAATATTTCTGTTCGCGCGGTTTGGGTACCCAACACAAACGGTTTGCAATGAAAACCAATATATCGAAGCACACGGAGAAGTCACTATTTCGTTTTTATATTGTTCTAATTTGGTAATTAGTAGTACTGTAGTTCAATGTTATTGAGTTGAGGTGTTTGCCAGTGTGACTTTGCACAATACAGAGTCTATTGCATGATTAGAAATGTCACGATTCCAAGTAGCGTTGAATAGGGCAAGTAGAAAAATCCCTCGATGAAATTAATAATAGCTGAGTACAGTTTCAAGACCCAATAGAAATTCCTTCGAAAGAAGCAAAGCTTTACTTTCAAATTGCTACAGGTTTAGCATAATACCCACGTTCGGAGAAAGAGTGTCCCCTTTTTGACAGAGATAGTACTGGAAAGTTTTCATGACAATTTAATGGCGAGCTTAATTAAGCTTTGGCAAAGCAATGTAACATTTCCATCGTTGGAGACCGTGAGCGATTACACCAGTATGTAAAGTTCAAATTCTGGGGAAACAATTCATTTGAAATGTGCAGATTAAAATTCACACAGGCCCCATAAAATTTGTTGGTAAAAACACTTAGTTATGTACTTATCTTGTCATGGAGATTTTCACGGCCAGCCGTTATAAATGGCGTCTATTTGAAATAAATAAATAAATATGGCAGTCATTTCATTCCGCCGCATGGCTATTGCCCCTGCGGCGGCGGGCCCCCTCAAACGGTCTCGCCGTTTCTTCGGGCCAGGGGGTTAAGGTGTTTGGGAGAGGTGGGAATTTTGGTGGTGGGGGAGTTTGGTTTTTGGATTTGGAAGAAAGTGTGTGGGGATTGTTAGTGGAGGCATTGTGGGGAGATTTGGAGAAGGGCGCGGGGGGCGAAGTATTGTGTTGAGCAGGAAGAGTTAGGTGCAGGAATGGGGATGTGGGAGAGAAGGGTGACTGCTTCATTGTGTGTAAGGATAATTTTGAAATGTCGGAAATTTTTTCCAGACCAAGAAAACGCGGAAAACATGGAAACAACTGCTGCAAGTGCCAAAGTAGACTAAGGAACTTATATTGCTCTGAGATTTGTGTAAATTTGTATCGAAGTAAGTTTGGTGTAGAAAAAGAAAAGGGGGGCTGTAATTACGTCCAGATCATAAGTAAGTTTAAGTTTTTTTTATGAATGATGGCGATGAGAAGGGAGTAATGAAAGATGTTTGCTGAGATGAGAAGGAAGGTGGTATGGTAGTGAAGAGACGGGAAGAAAGAATTATAAAGCTGGTGATTTGAGGACAGTGGCGAATGGATAAGTTGAGCTGAGGGGAGTAGTGAACGGAAGAAGACAACGAGTAGAAGGAGGGTGATGGTGTCGAAGTTGTAAGATTTGCTGGTGGATGTGTGAGAAGATGAACATGATGGTGATTTTTTTTATGGAGTTGAACAATGTTGGTGGGAAGAGGGTAATGATTGATGTTGGTTGAGATGAGGATGAGACAGATATAGAATAGAGAGAGAGAGAAAGAAAGAGAAGTAAGAAAGAGATAAATGGAAAAAGAGAATAGTGTTGCTGGCGATATGAAAACAGTGGCGATATAATGAAGTGAAGGGGGGGGGGGGGAGTTGCAGATGATGTGAATGAGTAGTTGAAGAGTTATGAAAAGTTATATCGGCGTGAGATGTGCGTGATGGAGATGTTGAAGGTGAAAACCATTGGTTGCTACTTGGACCGTTGGTCGGTGCTAGAGCTGGTGGGTGAGGCTCGTGTTACTGCGTGTTTGTCGCCCAACGCCAGTCTCAGTTAGGGGCTGGAGGCAGTGCCAAAAGACTGTAGATTCCCAGTTTTGTCCGCACCGGGGCTCGATGTGGTTGTTGGATGAGTGGCGTCACTATTGGGTTGCCGGTTCTTCGCGCTCTCAAGAGATCTCGGCGATGCCGGAGGTCTATATAGGTGGTGAGCGGTGGCAGTGGCATCCTGTCCAGCAGGTCTGCCGTTCGATATGTGAAAGGCAACCGTATGGCGACCCTGACGAGGCGGCGCTCCAGTGCAAGATAGGGGCGAAGGGGGCATTCGGGGAATCCTGCCCATGCCGGGTGCCCGTACACTAAGAAAGTGCGTATTAGGACCTTGTAAGTATATAATAATAACTTCTCGTTGAGGCCCCAAGTGGTCCCTGCCAATCGCCGCAGTAGATATGCGCGCTTGCGTGCATTGGGGAGTTCCTGTTTGAAGTGAGGTCGGAAGGTGATAAACTCATCAAAGATCAATCCAAGGTACCGAACAGTGCGGGCGGGGACCAGTCGACGGTTGTGCAGGCGGATGTTGAGGTTGTCGGGATTTCGAGTAGGCACAGAGGCCCTCCGACGGGAGCGAAAGAGAATGGTTTGTGTCTTCGAGGATTTTAGGCGCATGTGCAATGTGCCACACCAGGAGGATAAAAGGTCCAAATAGGATTGGACTTGAGTGTTTATGTGGGCGACGGTGGGAAAAGGCGCGACTATTGCCGTATCGTCGGCGAACTGCAATAGTCTATTTGAAATTTCAACACTTCGTTGAGATGTGTAGATTCCTCCTGGCAGGAGAGCACTTCAGTCCGGTCGGAGCACTTAGTGAAGAATGACAGGTTGTTCCAAGTGTGTGTGTAATCCAACAGCGGCAGAGGGGAAAGGAGGGAGGAGAAGGAGAAACATACAGGCAACATAACAAAAATATATTTCTTATAGTTAATCACATTTCTTCGTTGATAAAGTAGATCTTGAAGGCAGGAAGTAGACGGCAGCGACGTCCGTTGTGGGTGACAGAGAACTATCAGCTATAGCCAGCAAAGTTAGCAGTTCGATACCGAAAGCGCTGGAAATCGTACTGGTGTCAGGGTGTGGCGTTAGATAGCGTGACGTGCAGATATTCGGCAAGCATAAGCTGCAGATGCGAAAGAAGTTATTTTCTGAAATCAGACTTAAGACAGAATAAGGAAATGCACAGAGAAAAAACAGGAATAGAAATTAAGTGTCAGTTGGTGTTTACAAAGAGGGGAAGTGAGAAGAAACGAAAACAAAGAAGGATATCCAAAGAGTAGTAACAACTATTAAATTCTAACATGAGCTGTGAGAATTTACCACATGCAACGACCCCGACTAAACATCCCCCCCTTTCTCCTTAGCTCCTTAGCCAAAACGTGGCATCACATCGTCACTCAAAAAAAAAAAAAAAAAAACACCTAAATATAGATATTCCCAACGATGAAGTCTCGCCTATAGTCTGAAGTTTAAATTCCCCCCTCCCTCACACTCTCAGCCATCAACTCGTTCTTCCCACCTCATTCTCAGTTTTTCACCAACCACATTCACCCACCACAATTGAAACCATCTTCACCATATCACTTCACCAAATTATTATCATCTCCCACTTGCATCACTATTCATCCAATCAACGCCATCCATTTCGCAAACACTCACTCCCTCCCTCTCTTCCATCAAAGCACCCCTCACGTTTCATCCACTTAATAAAAAATCAACACAACTTCGCCATCATCCATCTATTCATCACAACACAGCAACCCATCTATCAACCAACAAACATCCATTTCATAACTCCATACACACAAGCAACATCATTTCATCAATTTGTCCCCAATCATCTCATCTCATATACCATTCTTTCTTTTCTTTTCTTTCTATCTCTTCTACAGCAGCGCTCTTTTTCTCATCACTACAAACATCATCCATTATCCCCATCTCAAACACAATCATCCACTTCTTCCATGCCATTCATAAAAATAAAAATAATAAAAAACTAATGACTCTCTTATCTCACACCCCATCCCAATCACATCATCTAATCACATTCACCCCCATCCAACACAAAATTAATATCAACTTCATACAATCTTCTCATCTCATACATACTTTTCTCTTCTCCTTTTCCTCTCAGCACCGTTTCTCAACTCCACAAGCATCATCAATTACTCCCATCTCATTATACATCATCAACCATTTCTCACAATTAAAAAAATCAATCTCAACAATTTCAAAATTATCTAAATTCCCAAACTTTCTCGATTAAAAAATCACAACATTTCCAAATTTCTAACTTACCAAACTAATAAATTCTTAAATCTCAAAACTACAAACCTTCCAACTCCACATTTTACTATAGTACAAAGCATAAAAGAGCAATTTTCTCAAACTTAAAAAAATTCAAAACATTAATATTAGCCAAGAGGTCACGTCATTTCTCCTTTTCCAACTTTTACAATTCACCACCACCCTTCTCCTATAACTCTCAGTCTCCCAAACTATCCCCGCCTCTGGCCCAAGGGATCGTGAGGCCATCTATAGGGGCCCGCCCACCCTTGTTGGGTGGGAATGAAATGACCCCTATTTATTTATTACATGCAACTATTTCCTCTTGAATTCGTAGACCAACTAGAACAATTTGTGTGTGAATGTGTGAGTGATTGTCCACAGTAAAACGTTGTTAGAACTTCATGTACTATTATTACTGTCTGTAATTCATATAGCTTAGTTAATATCACACAGTTGCCACTTAAATTCTGGTATTTAAATGTTCGTAGTATTGAAGGTTGGTAGGTTAAGAATAACATATATGAGTATTCATAAAAGTTGCATTGTGAGTGGTTAAGGGTAAGAAAGGGCCTAGAGTCCTAACTTCGCCACAATGAAGGCACCAATAAATAAATATATATATCACTATTATTTTCATGAAGTGAACACGCCTTCTATACTGGCACAGCCTGCTGATAAAGATGATGCTCAATGACCTGAGGCCTAGGCACTCCCTTCACAGCTCTACTCCATTGTTGCTTATTTGCTTACCCTCGCCAATCAGCTGGCAGAGAAACAAACATCGATATAAATAATAAATAGTTTCAAATCTTCCCTCAAGAATACGTTCTCCAGGAGGGATGGAATCTTTTTCAACCTCCTGTCATCAGAGGTTGCCAAATGGCATAGTACAGTATGATATCACACAAAGTATTTCGAACATATAGGTAAATTTCACTTTTAAAATAAAAATATACGAACTCCTAGATATGTTCACTAATGACGGTGTAGATGATTCCTCAATATGGCTATTGAACCTTTCAATATCGTAGTGACCATATCGAATGGTACATTGACATTGACTTTGGCTTTATACTTCCACTTATACAGTAGTTTTGGAGTGATGCCTCTTGTGACTGTCATTAGCCCTATAACCTTCATATTTCCATCGGTATTGTACTTTTCTTTAAGGTGTGGAATTGTAGGCTCATAGATCAACTCTACTTTTTGAGTTTAGAAGAAAGACACTATCAGTAAAAGAAACAGTCAATTACCAATGATTACCAATTACCTTTTGATTTTATGATTTCATCCGAAATGGATAATAAGAAATATTGCTGAAGTAATCGATGCAGAGACAGGTAATCATATCGATTTTAGGTTACCCATGAATGAAATTTGGAAATTATAAACCAAGACAACCATGTCTTTAACTCATTAATAACATACATTGATGGTGATAGGAAGAGAGAGTATACTAAATGTCACTGATGTAGCTTTAATTGCTTGCATGTTACAGCTAAATGAATACTTTCTTTATTACATCGATAACATTATGGGGTTTGAAGCAATTTTTCAGTGTAGCCTAAGTAAACAAAAGTTTGGTGCTTTTCAGTCGGTCAACACGAATGTACCCAAAATAGTTGGGTTATACACTAATCCTAAAAATAAAATAAAAACATGAGATTAATAAATGCACTAGGATGACCAGTTTCGATCGTCAAGCGATCATAGAAAAATGTTATTTGGATCAGGATGAACGATGTACTTTTTCTTCAATAAACCTAGGCCGGTATTCACGGCAGTATTAAAGGTGCCGGGACATTCTCAGAGACCGGCAGCACTTTCATGGCTACTAGTTTATGCGTGGCGAGAATTGATCCACGGTCTTTAATAGTTGAAGACCGTCCTGAATACAATAACATACATCATGTCTATGCTTGGCAACACACCACAGGTACGCATGCACTGAGTACAGACAGCACATAGGAATGCAGGGCGGGGGGAGGGGGAACCAGACCAGCGAGAAAACATACGGTACTTGTCCAGTCACCCGTTACCAGTGTCCGAGTGAAGTTGAAACTGCTCGCTGCTGTAATACGGAAGACACCCAACCAGATAAGTAGCCAGTACTATACAGTACAATCAAAATTGACCATTCACAACAACCATATATTCACTCCAAACAGACAAATTCCGGAGTTCTATCACCACTATTAGCATTTCACCAAACATCATATAGGTTACAAACTAACATATACCGACAAGTTGCATCACAAATACTGCAACTAAATAAGGGTAGACTACACATTGTAAATATTTTCAGCCGTATTTTCAAACATAGATTTTATAGCCTAAGTGTAATGGATCTGATGATGATCGCTTGACGATCGAAACTGGTCATCCTAGTGTATTTATTAATCTCATGTATTTTTTTCAGGATTAGTGTATAACCCAACTCTTTTGGGTACATTCGTGTTGACCGACTGAAAAGCACCAAAAGTTTGCTTACATCGATAAACGAAAGTCCATTGCGTTATAATTTTCTTCTTTTTAATGTGAATGCAATTCAGTCGGTCAATACGATTGTACCCATATTGCAATGTATGTTATTCTCTAAACCTGAAAACAATACGTTAGATTATTTGCAATTAATCAATCTCGTGTAATTTTATAATTAAAATTAATTAATCTCATATGATTTTGTATTTACAATTAATTAATCTCATGTAGTTTCTTAATTACGATTAATTGATCTTACAAATTTTGTAATCACAATATTTGATTTCACATAATTGTTCAATTACAATTAATTAATATCACGAAATTTTGTAATTACAATTAATTAATCTCGCGTAATTTTGTAGTCACAATTAATTAATCTCATGCAATTTTGTAATTACAGTTAATTAATTTCAAGTAATTTTAAGGCTTAAGGAATAACACCCAGTACAATTTGGGTGCAATCGTGTTGATCAACTGAAAAGCATTTTAATTGCGCTTGCCAAGGCAATACTGAACAAGATGTTCAGTAAAGAATATATAGCCTACTTTCTCCTAAATGCACGGGTTTAGTTATAACTCTTTGTCCTTTTAAAGAGGTATACTTCAATTTTGGTTGTAGTAGCTTGTTGAAATGCAACGTGCTATACGGATATTATACGTTGATTGATCGAAGCCTCACCTGAATTATATATACAAACACTAATACAGCCATCACAATAACACAGGTTATCAGACAAAATTCAAACCACACCCAAGTACACGGGGCTAAATGACCAAGATGTTCATGCATTTCAAATGAAACAATAACAACAGCTTCCTACCCAAATCCTTCCTCGTATAAAAGTACACATACTAGTAAGCCTACAGACATCAAAGTGGCAGAGGTTATTAGACAACGTCTACACACACCCAAGTACACGGGGCTACAAGACCATGATGCCGCATGACCCCTAAAGAATTAACAACAAAAACAACAACAATAGACTCTACCGTGGATCAAGGACAAATAATTGTAATCGCTGTAGTCGAATGTTGAAACATGTGGTGTTATAAGTATAAAGTATATATAACAAGCTGTACCCGGCATGCGTTGCAATGCCAATCAATACAAAAAATGTTGGCATTGTAATTTTGTTTCTTGAAGTGCTTTTGGATACACAATATTTTCTTCAATTTCCGTTAACTGCCTCTAAGCTATCGTAAAATGGATATACTAATTTATAAGCATTTGTGGGAGCGTGCACAACAACTCACCAATGTTTCATCGCAATCGGATGAATGGTATATGAACGCAGATGGAACTTTGTTCAAACGCTTCGCGCCCCGTCACTCATTTGTTGAAACTACTCGTGCGCTACCTATTATACAATGGAATTACTAAATTAGAAACGTTCCCTGCAGTGTACACAATAACTCACTCAAGTTTTATCGAAATCGGATGAATGGTATATGAACGCATACGGAATTTTATTTATACGATTTGAGCGCCGTCATGCATTTGTTGAATCTACCCGAGAGCTACTTATTGTACAATGGATTTACTCAGTCAAAAACCTTCCCTGCAGTGTGCACAAGAACTCACCCAAGTTTCATCTCTACCGGACGAATGGTATATGAACGCGTACTTTGTTGAAACGATTCGCGTGCCGTCCCTCACTTGTTGAATCTACTCGTGCGCTGCCTATTGTAAAATAGATTTACTAAGCCAGATACCTTCTTTGGAGTGTACTCAACATCTCACCCAAGTTTCATCGCTATCGGACTAATGGTAACGTATGTGAACGCGTACGGGACTTTTTTGAAATGCTTCGCGCGTCGTCGCTCATTTGTTGAATCTACTCGTGTGCTGCCTGTTGTAAAATGATTTTCTAAGCCAGAAACCTTCCCCGGGGTGTACACAACATCTCACACAAGTTGCATTGCTATCGGACGAATGGTATATGAACGCATACGGGACTATGTTGAAACGCTTCGCGCGTCGTTGCTCATTTGTTGATTCTACTCGTGTGCTACCTATTGTAAAATGGATTTGCTAAGCCAGAAACCTTCAGTAGAGTATACACATCATCTCACCCAAGTTTCATCGCAATCGGATGAATGGTATATGAACACATAACGGACATTGTTAAAGCGATTCGCGCATCGTCGCTCATTTGTTGAATCTATTCGCTCGCTGCCTATTTTAAAATGGATTTACTAAACCAGAAACCTTCCTTGAAGTGTACTGAACATCTCACCCAAGTTTCATCGCAATCGGATGAGTGGTATATGAATGCATAGGAGACATACACACCCCCACACCCACATACTATCTCGTAACATTCATTTTAGCCTATTTTTCACATTTTGCAAAAATGAGGAAAAAGTAGACTTATGAGATCGATCCGGGAAAATGTGTGTGTGTCTGTCTGTCTGGCTGTGTGTGTGTCCCCCCCTATCAACTCCTAAACGGCTGCAGCAATCGAAACCAAGCTTAGTATGAGTAAAGATGTATACCGGAATATCTCACTTCCATATTTGAAAATGATGTCAGTGCTACCAACTGCTGAAAAAAAGCACTAGAAATTTGAGCTCCATGTTGGATATCATGGAAGGTACGCATGGGAGCTATTCCAAAATTGGCACACATGTTGTTGTTGTTGTTTGAGTCTTCAGTCTTTTGACTGGTTTGATGCAGCTCTCCATGCCTTCCTGTCCTGAGCTAATCGTTTCATCTCTACATAACTACCACACCCTACATCTGAGACAATCTGTTTAACATATTCTAACCTTGGCCTACCCCTACAGTTCTTGTCCTCGACCCTTCCTTCCATAACTAAGCTTGCTATTCCTGGGTGTCTTAGTATGTGTCCTACCAACCTATCTCTTCTCTTCATTAGCAGTCGCCAGAAACATCTCTCCTCTCCCACTCTTCTTAATACCTCTATGTTTGTAACCCTATCTACCCATGTGATCTTCATCATTCTCCTGTAACACCACATTTCAAATGCTTCTATTCTCCTCTTTTCTGCTGCACCAATAGTCCAAGTTTCACTTCCATAGAGCGCCAGCAGACAAAGGCTTTCAAAAATGACTTCCTAATACCTAAATCTATATTCGATGTCAGCAGATTCCTTTTTTGTAGAAAAGCTTTCTTTGCCTGAGCCAACCTACTTTTTATATCCTCTTTGCTTCGTCCATCACTGGTTATTATACTTCCTAAGTAACAGAAGTCTTCTACTTCCTTCAGCTTTTCACCTGTCAATTTGATCTCCATAGAGGTTTCTGATTTATTTCGGCTGCATTCCAGTATTTTTGTTTTACATTTATTAATTTTCATCATGAATTCTTTCTGTAAGACGGAGTCCATACCATTCAAAAACTCATTCAAATCCTCAGGCTTGTCGGCCAAGATGACTATGTCATCAGCAAATCTAGATAGATCACATGTAGATAACACTATTTCAGTTTAATTTCCAGGAAGCCAAACACGAAAGTGCTGCCAAAATAATTTTAAGCCTTCTGATAGGTCCAATGTTAAAATGCCTATAACTTCTACACTATCAATTGGATTTCAACCAAATGTTGTATGTAATATGTGTACATAAACAGATATGACTGAGCGTATTCTTAAGAGCCACCAGGGCTGCCAACTGTTAATGAATGCTCTCAATTTATTTTATCCAAATACCAATATATCTGAAAGTATGCAAGCCGACAGCTTTAAACTATGCACACGTATATTACCAGACATTTTATATTAATTTTGGAGTAACTTATATACTTCAGTTCTACCAACATGATTCTAAGCCTGCTGATATGACCAATTTTTAAATACATGTAACTTCTATACTATCAGTTGCATTTCAACCAAATTTCGTATGTGCTATGTGTAACATAACAGATATGACTATAAGTATTCTTAAGAGCAATCAGGGCTGCCAACTGTTAATAAATGCTGTCTATATGTTTTACCCTAATATCAATATATCAGGAAGTATGCAAGCCAACAGCCCTATACTTTGCACACGTATAGCAGCTGACATTCGAGATTAATTTGGAATAATTAATATAAGTCAGTGCTGCCAACATGATTCTATGCCTGCTGATAGGACCAATTTTAAAATATATGTAACTTCTATACTAACAAATGGATTTCATCCAAAATTGGCACAACAAGTTATCATAATATTTCCGATTATTTCTAACCAGCACACGCATGACATTGCTGCCAACATTCTTTTACGCATGCTGATAGATCCAATGTCTAGGTGCATGTAACGTCCATTGGACTTCAACCAAATTTTGTATTCTGTTCCTTAAGAGATGGAACTAAGAATATATTCAGTCACCAGGGCTGCCAACTGTAGTGCTCTATTAGGCTACATTATACCTGGAATATTTCGAACTAATGAGACATTTGGATATTACCAACTTAATTTCGTCATTATTCTAGATAGGTTCATATAATGTAGAATAATCATTGGCATGAAAAGTAGGCTCTTTAGTTCGTCACGGAACTTCTTGTTATATATATAGATATTTCCGATTGCAAATACACACTATATATGCTTAACATTATAACGTGTGAGTAGTTATACATCAATGAATACAAAAAAGTAAAAAAAAAAATGAACCTGCTGGGATTTGAACCACGAACCTCCGAGCTATGATGATGATAATTGTTGTTTCAAGGGGCCTAACATCTGGGTTATCGGCCCCTAATGGTTTGGGTGATCGTGAAGATCATAATGAAATATAAACTAAAACTAACTACTAACTTATTTACTAGGTGATGATGATGATAATTGTTGTTTTAAGGGGCCTAACATCTAGGTTATCGGCCCCTAGGAGATGTAATGGAAACCAAAAGGAGGATAAGGCAAACAAAGGACAGGAGGAAAAGAAATGCCCTCAACCCTCGAAGAATGCGGACTGACGGACTTTGAAGGAAGGAGAGCCATGAAAGGCAGATAGGAAAGTGAAAGAGGAGAGGGTCCACCCCAGAGGCAAAGGTAAAGAACGGGGAAAACGGAACCCAGCTCAGAAATCCCTCGAGGTCGCCAACTCCCGAACTCACCAGCCGTGAGCCCTTGACGGTGTAGCACTATCGAGGGTGCACCAGAAGTTATGGGGCTACACACACCCTGCCTCCTGAAGGGCCTTGAGAAGAAGGCAGGAGATATGAAGAGAACAGAAGAGGTCTGACCCCTCGAAGAATAAGGGATCAGAAAAGATAAGACAAGGGCCTATTAAGGCGGTAAAGGGAAAGACTCCCTAGGCCTCGGATACCCTAATACCGTCGGGGTCGGAAAAAAACAAGAGTTGACCAAGGGAGAGGTCGATAGGAAAGTTGACAAGAGAGGAGCCAGGCCCAAGTAAGTGGAAGTAATGCAGAACTCAGTGGGGGGCCCGTGGTCGCCAACCCACGTCCCACTAGTCGTGAGCCCCTGGGGATCCCAGCTATGACTCAGAGACGCTACCATTACTCTATATAGGCGCAATAGCAAGTTACGGTTAGGCTATAATACATGCATGATTCATACATCTGCCATCTTGAAACTTAAAGACGCTTCCCACATTAAGGTAAATTGTTGCAAAATTTGGAAGAGATCAGTCGATTACGTTAATATTAGCTTTAGTATAACTGCCTAGAATATTTTGCCTTGCGATGAAGGATTTCATTAGCGTTTTCTGCCGTTTTTAGAAAGCATTTGTTACTAAATATGTATTATTTTCTTCAGTACAATCTTAAAAGGATATCAACTAATGAAGTTACGGAAATATATGTATTTACGAGCAAAAATAGCCGCCATTTTGACTCAACGGGACGGCACGGTCAGCCTGAACTGTTAGTCATTACTGCGGTTACATATTCAATTTTAAAATGCTTATATCCTACCGGTCACTTCCTTGAGGGCAGTTTAAACATCCCTATGTACGATGAGGCCTTGTTGAATCGTAAGTTACGGTTAGGCTATAATACTTGCATGATTCATTCATCTGCCATCTTGAAACTATTTGACTGATCACCTTGTAGTTTGATCGAATGACGCTTCCCACATGAAGGTATGTTGTTGCAAAATTTTGTAGAGATCAGATGATTAGGTTAGTCGTAATTTGATTTAAGCTTTGAACATTTGGGTGGTCGCCATTACGTTTCCGTCAAGATGGCGGCGATATAAAACATGACACTGAGGTGCCCTTTGTTAGTGCTACCTCTGTGCCAAATTTCGCTCAATTCAGTTTCAGCGTGATAGGGAGGGGGACAGACATACCAAATCACAAACACATACAGACACACACTCACACACAAACAGACACACACTTTTTTGGCCCTGTGTAGATCTCATAAGTCTACTTTCATTTTTGCAAAAATCGAAAGTAGGCTAGAAATGGCTTCCAACTCGATAATGATGCAATTATGGTGTAAATTTGCATAATTATTTTATTAGGTCTTCATAATAGTGTATAAATAATATAATATTATTGAACTACATTGAGTCCTGATTGATTGCACAAGATCAACATCTGTTGGGGGTGTGATGGTGTTATGGTCAAGCTGCTTGCCTCTCACCAAGGCGGACCGGGTTCGATTACCGGTCATTGGATGTGAGATCTTCGAAGTGAAATATCACGTCCTGTGGTTCAGATTCCACGTAAAAATGGAGGTCCCGTGGCTCATGATCGCCAGATTAACGGTCACGTTAAACTACAATCCTCCTACCTTCCTTCAACATCTGTTACTGATTTGCTACCAAACACTCATATTCTGAAAATTATATATGTTACTCAACGATGAATTTGGAATTAGAAATGTGAATTTTGGGATTTTTAAATGCTAAAATCACAAACGCTACATTGAACACCCTCAGAAATGAGGTGAAAATAAATGGGTTATTTGTGTCCATTTGTAGATCCTAGCGAGGTACTGCCCAAATTGTAGGAATATTGTTTGAAATCTTGATTAATGTAATATGTAAATATTTCTAATAAAGAGGAATGAAAACAGAGAGAACTGCATTGCCCTAAATTTATAGAAGGAATTCGACTAGTCTAGCGGTAAGGCAGGCATTACATGGCTGGACAGAATAATAAAACATGTAAAGCACGTTATGCGCGGACTTTTACTGTCCAAATAAGTTCAGACAGAGATCTCGCCCACAAACAACATTCAGAAACCAACGTATCTCAGACATTTACTACAACTAAGCCCACAAGTTAACATACTGTGCACATCGCGGTCTCGGTACCACGCCCTCCGGGATGTGCCCATAGTTTCTGTAAGATTGTACTATGGTATTTGACAAATGATACACTTGTTTATACGGTAGTTGTTTATATACGCCTTACTTGTGAGGCTGTAAAACCAAGTTCGCACCTTTACTTGTGACATAAACCTGTACAGTTGCATTGTAGAGGTTGAGTTGGGTTGGGCCGCCTTCTAAGGACATTATTTAAGGCGCGGCCCAACAGGTGTGAGATTAATTAACACGTACAGCCCCTCTCTAGGTATACTCACCCGCCAGTGTGCACTTTGCTACATTCCACTTCATGTGTCACTAGCAGAAGTATCCGTACTCATACTCATTGGGAAGAAAAACTCTCACATAATCACGTATTCTTAATGTAATTATATTATTACCTGTTTATCCTGCTTCAGCCTTTTCTTATTATGTCTCCCAGACTCTACGGTAAAAATATCTCGTAAACGGTTGGTTCTAGGGTCTTAGAATATGGTTTTTGGTGTCCCTTTGGGACCGTCTGAGTTTTGTTTCTCATATCATGGGACTCAAAATGAGAATTGTCTCGTCTTTCTACAACTTTGATATTTCACCTATTTTAGCATGTATTTTGAGGGGGGTTTCCCCCCACACCCCCTATTTTATGAGGGGTATGGTGATGGGCTGTGATGGATACCCACCCAGCCGTTCTGAAGTTCTAAGCGTGCAAACAGACAGACAATCAAACAGACAACAATTATTTTGCGCGCATTCGTCATGTAAATGACGTATAATTTCGTAGAAATTTATGTATTTACTTTTCATTTATTTATTTATTTAATGTGGCTTTACTGACTATACAATCCGCTACATACAACATTACAGATACCATGGTGACATTGCTTTTAACTTAAAAAGCATAGAAACGGAGGAATAATCAAACTGATCTTCTCTACCGCAAAATAATCACGAAAGACAGAAGGACAGGAGGTACTTTGATATGCATGGTCCTTCAGTAAGCACTCAGGCACTATATTAAAACACCTACAAGGAAATAACGCAGAATATATATCAATAGATAAATAGAAAAAGAAGAATACAAGACCAACCTTCACACGAACTCTTCCATTAGTATGATCGGAGATTCACAGCAATTCAAACGTCATATTAGTAACTCTGTGGTATGTATTTATTTATTTAGCGTATGGCTACATCGCTAATTACAAATTACAAATTATTAGTTAGCTTACAAAATAATATCTATGCCACGAATGTAGTCTAGAGATCTCTCCATCATCACTGGGAACTCCATTGAATTGTCAGCGAAAGCTCTCAGAGGACACTCCTGAAATATATGGCAAACAGTCTGTTTATCGGCGCCACAATCACAACCCGGAGAAGGTACTCTTTCCTACTTGTGCAGAGAATCGGCACATCGGCCAGTGTTGGTTCTTATACGATCAAGCACTGATCAGGTCTTACGAGGCAAGTCAAATCCAGGTGGTTTGGACGATACACACTGCATCTGTAGCATAGGTCTGCCATGTATGTCTCCAGCATTCTCGGATGGCAAAACTGCTGTCAACTAACATCTTGGCATTTTCCAGGGGTGGATGGCTTGAACAAAGCCCTGGGCGACTGTTGCTCACGTCTGCAGCTTTAACCTACACGTATCCCCTGGGTGGTGCTAAACGAGAACGAAATACTGGCGACCAGATAATCCAAGAGATCTCCTGGTCAATATTACATAACACAAACGGTGGTATGTAAAAACTGACTGATGGCTTCATACGCACCTTTTCTCGAGGAAGCCAGCAGACTCACAATATTTAGGGGAGTTGTTCTTTTAGTCTTCAGAAGAGTCGCTTAGTGAGCACGATAGAAGAGACAGGCAAGGAAAGGATGGTTCAAGTGTCTCTTGACTGTCCATCACAAGAGCATAAGGGTACCTTCTTCGTCGATTATTGGCTAATAATACTTTAAATAGCTTTTCCACTCCACAGTCACCAGAATTCGAAACCCTGCCGTCAGGGTGAAGAACGAGCAGCTATACCCTGCCCCATCACGCTAACCGATTATATTAGTGACAACCGTATATCGGCTTATCTAATAACGTTCAGGTATAACTTAAATCTGAAATAGATGACCCGCTGTACAGCAGACGATTTTTTTTATCAAGTCGCCTGCAATATATTTGGTTAGGCAATGTGCCGATTTCCAGTGCTGTAGAAATTGCCGATCCTAATGGCGCTGGCTGGTCTCGTCTGCAGGAAGTTCTTCAATTTCTAATTTGCACTTCTATATAAATATTATATCGTCTCTGTGCCTGCAAAACCCGCTATGTAACAACGCTGTTCTCTTCCATAAATTACCTTAAAAACAGGCACGCCCCAACCAAATGCGGGTATATATCCCCGCAAAACATTCTCGTAATCCTGTGTTCCCTGGTAGACAAAGAATAACCCTAAGTAAATTGTTCGACTGATCTGTATATCCACATACGGTAGGCCAAGGAAGGAATATGGAAAATCCTGGGGAAAGCCACACTCAAAATTTCAACCTTTTGACTCCAGACTTCCAGCTCCTCCTTAGAGTCGTGATGTGTGACTTCATGCGCATGGTCAAGGTGCAGTTTATAAACGTCAGAATAATGACTCATTTCCTTTCTTCGTGTTAGATTAATCTGCGAGCTGTGATTCAAAGATGTTAGTCTGCTCAGATATTCCACTCGTTGATTTTGAACTTAAGCGGCTCAAAGTCCTCGGTTCGCTCCTTGGCTCATGTCACATACAGTCACAGCACTTAAACACTATAACTATCTGGGTTTTGGTACCGACGGAAGTAATATTAAACTACGTAAGGGTCTTCATAAGCGAGCCCTCTTTTCACGTTTTCAGTCCCAAAGGTCCTGGGATCGATTTCCGGCTCCGTCAAGAAATGTTATCCTTTTGTGATGGGTTTGAAAGGAGAACACGCAGCTTCGAGTGGCAAAGCTGAGAAGAGGAGGATTAGATTCCTACTGGGTGGTCCAAATAGTAGAGGGGGTTTTGATTCTCACCTCAGCCATCCCCGAAGTGGTTTTCCGTGGTTTCCCACTTCGTCTCCAGGCAAATGCCGGAATGGTACCTCACGTAAGGCCACGGCCGCCTCCTTCCCTCTTCCTTGCCTATCTCTCCCAATCATCCCTTCCCTTCCAATCCCTCATAAGACCCCTTTTCGCTTTGCAGGTGAAGCCGACTGGGCGAGGTGCTTGTCACACCTCCCCAGTTGTATCCCCGTCCAGAAGTAAAGCTCCAGGACATTATCCTGGAGGCGGTAAGAGGTGGGATTCCTCGCTGAGTCTGATGGAAAAGCCAACGCTGGAGGTTAAAATGACTAAGATGAAAAAGGAAATATTATTATATAAAATACACTATCATTCAAGTCTGTTTTCAACCTATTTTACTATTTATTTCTTCTTTATATCCTGAAATATGGGTCCTTTATGTACAGCGCTTATAGCCTCTGCTAATTTTACCTATACTTTCCATATTTTATTTATGCTTTCACATATTTTTCCCCATTTATTATAAAACATTTCATGCAATTTATAGTATGATATGAGCATCTTTCTTGCGGAAATATTCCAGCTGGATTGATCCGCCATTTTGGTTTGCATCTTTTATCGAAAATAGCGTGATGCTCATACCTTTTTATAAAAAAAATACGCTGTCATATCTTTTATAAAAGATCTTTTATCAAAGATATTTGACAACTTTCTTTGATAGTGTACTGTAATAACGGCCTAAGAAACGCACTAATGCCAGTGATGATTATGCCACTAAAAAGAAGATTGTAGTGATGCTTAGGGTTTGTAGATAGATTTGTCAGTGGAAACTCCGAGCCCGCATCAAAGTTAAATGTTTGACGGGCCAAAGGAGAAATTAAGTGTTTGCAAAGCTGTGGTGAATATTCGAGCGGTGATCAGAAACTAGGGTTACAAAGCCTGCAGTGGAACGTGTAGGCCTACATTTTATTTCATACAACCAATGGAGCCAAATGATAGTGCATACATTAGGTTTTCCTTGACATTGTCTCCACATCGGTTTAGGCACTTGTCGCTTTGTAGGATGAGTCTGAATAGTTCCTCTTGGTAAAATTCCTGTATTTGCGTGTTCAACCACGTTGTGAAGGAGAAGGTTGCTTGGAGCGAGACCCGGGTTATAGGGAGGGTAGTCAATGATATCCCACCAAAGCCTCTTCAACAGTGTGGTGGTCTTTTCGGCTGCATGAGGCTGCGCGTTGTCATAAAGGAAGATGTCCGGCTCCGTGGCTAAATCGTTAGCGAGCTAGGCTTTGGCCAAAAGTGCCCCGAGTTTGATTCCTGGCCGAGCCACCAGGAATTTTAATCTCCTGGGGTTAATTCCCATATCTCGGGGACTTGGTGTATGTGACGTCTTCATCATCACTTCATTCTCATTACGACGCGCAGGTCGCCCACGGGCGTCAACTAGAAAGACCTGCACTCGGCCTCTCCTGAGGCCACACGATCATTCATTCATTCATAAAGGAAGATGACATCCTCGGTGAGAAGTCCTGGCTGCGGTTACATGTTTCGCCCACAGAAATCGAATAACTGAGTGGATCTCTTCGCTGGACCAGATTTCCAACGAGTCGCAATTATTTGTTTACCTACAACTAGCGCTGTAGGTGGCGAGGGGCTGAACTCTGTACATTTACCAACCCTATGGAATGAACTAACCCACACTAGTAACTCCAGGAATATCGGCCTTGTAACCTTAGTTTTTGATCACCCCATGTAATAGACCTGCCAGGACGGCGCGGGGTAGGTGAGCATGATTTATGCAGTTAACTGCATTTTAATGAGGTCGTATTATAGGTACACATAAGTAAAATCAGCGTTAGTGCTCATCAACTCACTGTAATATCGTGCTTCTTTAAACATTGATAACCAGCTTCATTCTCTCTGTCACGCCAATTAGACGTCCAGAAGACATTTGATGAGCCAATGAGAGCACTCCGGATGCTGAGTGACAGCCTAATGGACTGGTTCTGTCTGTGTTCTTATAACCCCATCTCTGGCAGGCACAACTCATACCCAACATGTGAGATTTTGGGACTGAACGGCGTCTGTTGCAACAAGCATCGTGGAGTGTTAGACTGGTGTTTTCATTGTGCATCTACAGTAATTCAGCTTGTATCATTATAAAGTCTATCCAAGAATCATCATGGCTTAAATTAGGTTAAATGAATTGGTTTTTATCTGTTATAATAGAGATCAAAAGCCCTGGATCTAGTTGAGGGGTCGTAAAACCCTTTGCTATATTTCTACCACTTTAAAGTGTTAATTTCGTCTTCAGACTCGCTTTTGCAATGAATATCGTAACTATCCAGATTTATGATATTGGTTGAACAATTGAAGAAGGTAGATGCAAAACCGCGCAACTCCACTTTGGACCAAAATTAGTTGAAACTGGAATAGAGCTCTTTAGACAGCTACGCATTATGTCCAGTGCAAAACAACATAAGTTCCCATGAGGAAGTCCTTATCATTGTTGGAAGAAAATTAGGCAGTTGCAAAATACCACCTATGAAAGTGCCAAAAGCAAGAGAGAGTGAATATATAGACAGTATCCCTAGTGAGTTCAAGTTATCGTATCGTATCAAGAGCTGGTAAAGAAGTACGGAAACCTTACTACTGATAATATAGAGTGTGACAGCTAACTTTGGGACACTCACAGTCATTAGAAGTTCATAAATAACAATATTTTTAATGTATTTTGCTCAGAATTTTTGTTTAGTTATTTCAACAGGTCATTTCTTAATAAATATAGAGAGTTGAAAAATGGCATATGTCCAAATATTTTATATATTGATTTAGAAGAAGTCATTAGACAACAACCTTTCCGGGAGTAACTTCTAGCACTGGGAAAAAATCACAAGTCTGTATACATTAAATAATGAAATAACAAAAGAAACTATTTTCTCCAAACTGTGATCGGTGGACGTGTGCTGCTTTGCATATGAAAATGAAAATCCACAGCCTGCTTCCAGTCTCCGACCGGGCCAGGAATGGAATGAATGGAGCCCCCATCTAGCGGCGAGGATATGAACTGTGCCGGCTGCCGAGGCCTGACGCACTCCTCTGGGGCAATGATTAAATGAATGACAGATGAAATGAAATGATAGTGGAGAGTGTTGCTGGAATGAAATGTTGACAGGGAAAACCGGAGTACCCGGAGAAAAACCTGTCTGCCTCCGTTTTGTCCAGCACAGATCTCACTTGGAGTGACCGGGATTTGAACCACGGACCCAGCGGTGAGAGGCCGGCGTGCTGCCGCCTAAGCCACGGAGGCTTGCTGCTTTGCATATGACTCCTTCAATTATATATACAATAACTTATATATAAAACGTCCCTCAACCCAATTTGTTTTGTTTTTACGAAGAGTATAGTTCCGTAGTTAAAACTGAAAACATGCAGATATTGTCACAATAGAACTAAGAGTGCGTTCGTTTCTAATTATAAACAATTTAGACTAATTATAAGAAGGAGAAGAATAAGACCAACAAAATAATAACAATAATTTTTTACCACCTTGTTGTGTAGCGGCTAGCGTTCTTGGCTGTCACCCCAAAGGTCCGGGTTCAATTCCCGGCTCTTCCAAGAAAATTCTAATTATACTGTGAGGGATGGTAAATTATATTCCCATCCAAATTTTTGTACGAAAACAGATTGAAATAAACTGTTTCGCGATGGATCCAGGATATTTTGGTACTACGATTGAACATACAGTAATTACATGACATCAATTTTTAAAGATATCAAAAAATTGATCCAGTCCTCAATGTGTTTGCCAGTGTTACACTAGGCTCATCAGTTGGTATGGTACACCTCACTGCTCGTGGCACATAAGTATCCTCTCAGTATGTCTTGATGTGCCTAATGGTACACCGAGGTGAATCGGCGGCAAAAATGAGATGATTTGATCAATTTTTCAATTTTCTTTTTTTAAATTTGACGCAATGTAAACTTGACACTAAGGATTTGATATTCGTATTTCAGCTGAAATGAATAGGACAGAGGACAAACAGCTAATTTTAACAGAGATGTACCCTCACTGGTGTCTCGAAAAATGACAATAGGATTTACTGTACTTCAGTGTTTCGTATAAGGACACATTCTAATGGGGGTCAGTCCAACATGTCGGTAACACCTGTAATTCTTTGAATATAGACAATGCGTCTGAATATAAACCCATCTCCACAATCGGTATATGACCTTCAGTCGCAAAAATATCCACCAAATGAAAACGTTTATGAAAATGGTATGAATATGCAAATATGGGACATGTATAATATTTCTGAAAGGAAATAGAAACGTGCCATTATTGTTAACTTCAACATTACGACTCAATTGAAAGGCAGCAATATAACGACATGTCATAAACAACTGAACCCTGCTCCGGACACAATAAACTGCGATATAGGCATGCACCACGGCCGTGAAGAGGAGGTGCAGCAATTCTAAGATCGGGTCTTCGAATTCCGGTGCTGACAGTGGCTATCCTGAGTGTGGCTTTCCCCTGGTTTTTCCACACTCCCTCCAGGCAAATGCCGGGATAGTACCTCAATTTAAGTTACGGACCATCTTCCCCATCGCTGTCCTTGATACAGCTATTCACACCAACACAGTCATAACAGAAACACACAGGTTATCAGGTAAGTGCAACACACATTCATGTATACGGGGCTGATGACCAAGATGCCCCAAGCCCCTAAAAAGAATTAACAACAGTATCAAAGGAAAAGAAGCTATCGCTCACCATTCTCAATATTATTCATTGTCTACCGCAGTGCACTTACTGGTGCGGCATATCTAGTCAAAGTGTCATTGGCACGGCGCGGCGCGGCGTGGCGGAAGAAAGAGGCTTCAAGGTCCTGCCATTTGTTAACGTGAGTAGGTTCTTCTACTGTGCTAGTGATGGTCACTTGCGCGAGCGGCGTCGACCTGGTGGCGCATGTCGTCCCTGGGGTTCATTCAGGAAACATTGACCTGTGTAGGGCTCCGGTCTCTCTTACCATTCCTACATACTGCATGTGGGACATCGAATGCTCGATTTACACCACCAAGATAATGACGGTAAGCCCGGTATTAGCTCGAGATATTTATGATTTGGAGTCCACCTCTTCCATACGGATTGGTTGTTTCCTATTCTATAGATTAGTAAAGTACAGTGCTGTGTTCAGTCTAGAGTGTAGCTATCTAGATTAACATTCGTACGCCTTTTATATTTAAGATGACCTTCCCTTAAAATCCAAGGAATGTCTGTGGAGACGTGGCTAATGGTCAACTGGTGATTAAAATCGGAAGTGTTGGCTGATGATTAAATTGATGACTGGAAGAGGAGGCATCGTTGACGATTAACTGGTGATTAGAAGCGTAAATGTTGGTTGAGGATTAAATTGATGATTGGCAGGGGATGCATCGTTGACGGTCAACTGGTGATTAGGTCCCCTCTTCTCTTCTCATTCGGCAGGCTGATGACCTATTGCATTGTGATTAGAAGTGGAAATGTAGGTTGAGGATTAAACTGATGATTGGCAGTGGATGCATCGTTGACGGTCGACTGGTGATTAGGTCCCCTCTTCTCTTCTCATTCGGCAGGCTGATGACCTAGTGCATGGTGATTAGAAGCGGAAATGTAGGTTGAGGATTAAACTGATGATTGGCAGTGGATGCATCGTTGACGGTCGACTGGTGATTAGGTCCCCTCTTCTCTTCCCATTCGGCAGGCTGATGACCTAGTGCAAGTGATTGGAAGCGGAAATGTAGGTTGAGGATTAAATTGATGATTGGCAGTGGATGCATCGTTGACGGTCAACTGGTGATTAGGTCCCCTCTTCTCTTCTCAATCGGCAGGCTGATGACCTAGTGCATGGTGATTAGATGCGGAAATGTAGGTTGAGGATTAAACTGATGATTGACAGTGGAGGCGGTTGAGTTGAGCAGCAAAAGACTTGGCACCATTTACAAAGTGCCTCACACGTTGCCTGCTCTTTTGATGCTGACCACGTCTCGCCGATAATGGAGGCGTGATGAGACCGCGTTATAGCCAGCATGACAATTCTCTGCGTTAAACCACAGTCACTCTGAGTTGTTGTCTTTAATACATCATTTAGGTCTTGGAAGTCTAGCTCATCATCCCCTAGCCTCGTGAGGCAAAACTGAGAAGAGGTGGGTTCGATTCCCAGTGGTTTTCTGAGATTTCCCATTTCTACTCCAGGCAAATGCCAGATAGTTCCTAACAAAATCAAGGCCACTTCCGCCCCGTTTCTACCCTCAATTACAAATACACACCCTACTACAGACACTACAATATCACAGGCTACCAGAAAAGTTCAGCACACACCCGGGCACATGGGCTTAAATGGCCACATGACTGGCTGCGTGTCACAGCAGTAACGTTCTCACCTGCTGTCACCAAGGTTGCAGGATTGAATCCTGGCACAATCAGTTGCCATTACAGGGTGCAAAAACGTAAGGGAGCCGTCTCAGTATATTTACTGGCACATTAAAGATTCACTTTGGGGCAAAATTCCGGCAACCCGACGTCTCTAAGAGCCGCATTAATTAAAATGGACATAAACCCAATAAAATTATCATCATTCAAATGACCACGATGTACAAACACCTTAATGAAACAACAACAACAAGATGTCTGGGTGTCTGTGGGTGTAACTGAAGGAATCTAATGAAATGTATCACACAGGTCACCGTAATATAGGGTGCCTTGCCGCCATAACAACCAAACAAGTAGTTCCGTGATGGACTAACGAGCCTACTTTTCTTAAAATTTAAGATTCAATCCTTATTCCTCTAATTAGACCGATTTAGAGTAATAACATATCTACAGAATTAGCACTTAGCTCAGTCGAATTAGAAATTTTCGAGGAATTAATTTCCAGCAAGCTGAAGATCGTTTTAATCCCTTCTTTTGGTCCTAAATGCGTCTAATCCGAGTTTGCACCATCGCAAGAGATGTGCATAACTTTTGGGACCCAAATAAACTCGAAATTTTCCCTCTTTTCTCAGGTTTTTGCTTGTAGCTCGAAAACTGTACGTCGGACGGAAAATATCAATCCATTCAATATTAAAGTGGGTTAAATTCTGCGTCGAATGAACATCTAAAACTTCGAAGTTGGTTCAGTAGTAGGGCCTATAGCCGAAATCAAAAGTTCAAAACTGGGAAAATTTCTCATTTAGGTGCAAACTTACATTTTGCGACTTTCCAAGACCACATATCTTTGAAACAAATACTCCTGTTGAAAAACCCAAAGAATAAAAGTTGTAGAGAACAAACTTTCACGTTATATAGACAATTTTGATATGTCCTTTTAATTTCAAATGACTATTTAACTAATTTAATCACTACTAAAATAATATTTAATTCAATTCCGAAAAAAGCGAATATTTCCGGAAAAAAGGCATGTTCATGTTATGACATAATGATGTAAGTGCGAAAAATCAATCTACCTATTTTCTTCACTGTTAGGAACATTTCAATTCAAATTTCTAAGATATACGCAATTCAGAAAAGTAGTTACTGTATATAAATGTACACACTCTGAGTAGAGATTCGGAGAAGTACGAATGAAAACCATTTTTAATTAGAACAAAGTTGTATATTGCCATTCTTTAATTAGTAACCATTATTAATATTAATTAATAAAGTAATAGGAACATTTAAAATTGACATTACGTTGATAAAATATTAACTGGTATTATAGGATTTTCTCAAAATATA
Source organism: Meconema thalassinum (assembly GCA_946902985.2). Lineage (NCBI taxonomy): Eukaryota > Metazoa > Arthropoda > Insecta > Orthoptera > Tettigoniidae > Meconema > Meconema thalassinum. The sequence goes on from OX336389.2 coordinate 1,195,585,482, forward strand.
ACTGGAATGTACGTCTACCTGTTATTATTCCCATTTTCAACGGGGTTGGGGATGAAATTCGATGAAAAGCTATGCGGCGGGTGATTTTTTTCGGCCGGATGTCCTTCCTGACGCCAACCTCATGAGACAGTTATGTGTAGCTCTTCAGTCGATCAACACGAATTTGCCCAAAGACGGGGTGGGGTACAATAGGCCTATATATAGACTACAAACTTTTGCAGAACTTCACTGAATGTTACGGAAATTATATTCAGTTAAACATGAAATCTGTAAACATACGTAAAATTATTTTGGCAACACTCAAATATGAGAAGTAAAAGGAAGCTTGTAGATTCACATGACCGTTAATCTCGTGATCATGAGCCACGGGACCTCCTTTTTACGTGGGATCCGAACCACAGGATATGGCATTTCACTTTGATAATCTCACAGGCATTGACCAGGAATCGAACCCGGTCCACCGTGGTCAGGGATCAACAGCTTGACCGCTGCACCACCACGCACCCCATATAACATGCGTATTGCTCAAAAAATATCTGCAATGTCAAGACATTGTAGTTAATAGAGTTTCAAACTATTTATTTGAACAGATTTCACGATGTTGATTTTAGGACTCAGATGTTCTCAAAATATTCCTAGGCAGTTGGTAGTCTCGTGGACTCTCTAAATAGACATACTTATGTCTGTTAAGGCATACATTGCACGTGCAAAATTATGTATAAATCCATGAATTAGTATGGCAGTCGCATGGATTTGAACATTATACGCGTTGGTAGTACTAACTTTGACGATTTACTGTCTAAAAATACATGGACTTAGAGTGTGCGAAGTTCGAAGTTTATTCCGTAAACGTATTCTGAGAGATTGGATCTGGGGTTTAAAACTCTTAAGATTATTAATACACAGTTGGTAGTCCTGGTGACTATTATAATAAGCACAGTCATATGTCCTAAAGCGTACATTTCACATACAAAATTTAGATGAAATCCATTCGTTAGTATGGAACCCATCAGCATGCATAAAATCATGTTGGCAGCACTGTCATGTATGGGTTACTCAAAACTAATCTGAAACTTTATGTTCTACACGTGTGCAGAGTTCAGTACTGTTGTCCTGTATACTTTCAGATATACTAAGTCTAAGGTTCAAAACAAAGAGAGCGTTTATCAACAGATGGCAGCCTTAGCGGCTATGAATATATGTGTAGTTCGATCTCTTAAGGCATACTATTGTAACGTTAATTAATGCCCCATGTTGGTAGCGACAAGTGTAACAGTTTTCCTTAGGCTGGGATGACAAGTGAAACGGTATTTACTTTGCTCCACGTTGAGCGTACAAATGTAGCAGTTTACCTCACGTTGAGCGACAAATGTAGCAGATTTGCTAGCCCTATGTCGGTAGCGACAATTGTAACGGTTTGACTGCCCCTAACTGTTGGGAGATAAATGTAACTGTTTACCTTTGCCTAAGCTATGTTGTTTTAATGGGCGCCAAGACCTCAACGCAATGTTGAAATCTAAATTTGTATTTAACAGCGTCTAGCTCTGGCAGAACACCTTCAAGACTCTATTCACTCAGATCGTGGTATGATTTGATCATTAACCCAACAAACAATTGTATCAGGAGAAGGAATTGGTCTATATCTAATGCTACCTACTGAAAGCAAAGATTGCATTGTAAAAGAAATGAATTTATTATATAAAACAAGAATAGCAAAATTAATAATAATAATAAGTATAAAATTTAAATTGGAGCGTTGTGATTTGAATATTACCGATAGAAAATTACGTGAAAACGGAGTCTGATAAATTATTGATTTTACTCTTATTCCCAAGCTATGAAGTTATTGAAATATGAAATATAAAACAAAGAGAAATGAGAGATTGCGTATTTCTGCGTCATTCGCGCTTACCACTGGAAATAGCCGAAGCCTTTCCCTCGTACTGGATGATGCTGTGAGCTTCCCACAGTCTCCTGGACGTCGACATCTCCGTCGATATATGATGATATTCTGGTAGATTAGATAATTCTATGGTCCGTACATCGGACCCAAACACTCGTACAACCACACTGGTTAAGTTTTACAAAAGTTAATCCTCCACTCCACGGAACATCGGAGCCACTCCCGCGTACAACCGTACTCGATAAGTTCTATACAGATAGTCTTCGTTCCACGGAACATCGGAGCGACCCCCGCGTATAACCATACTCGGCAAGAACTACACAGATTGTTCTCGTTCCACGGAACACTGAACGATATATGCACCCGTCGCATCCCCACTCTTCATCCGACTTCTAGCTTGCGTGGTCTCCACTGGTTGGCTGAGCATCCCGCTATTTCCCCTCCTCTGGCTCATTACACACCGCGCGCGAGAGGGAGAAGTCGTCTTCCGTTCCATACATTCGCCTTTTCGTTCTGCTGCTACGCAGGATTGCGTCATGCTTCCCGACAAGATTAATCCTGTATATGAATTTCCAGTGAGTCACGTCTCTCGATATACCCTAACTGACGAAACTCCGTAAAATTCCGTAATCACATAACTTTCTATGATATTGTCGTTCGTAATAATTTGCTTGATAGCGTTTTCTAAGACATAGAAAACCTATCTGTATGCCAATAATTTTTATAAAATGCTCCGAAAATATCTTAATAATAATCATAAAAAATTAATAATAATAAATTAACATGAAAAATTCTCTTGGCTGAACAATTTGCCGCGTAAATAAATATAGAATTGCTTCCTACTGACTTATGCCAGTTGCATAAAAACCCCTCGAAAAACACGTTACATATTCGCCTCGGATCATCGGATGATATACCGTGACGACGGTCCATTATCCGATTATCCCAGACACGTTAATAAACCCCATCCAAAATACATATTACATAAATGAAATCACCCTAAATTACAGATATATACACTCATAATTTTTCTTCACGCACTTTGCGTCAAAGTTTGTTGTCACTATGGATTGCACTTTGCAACCAGTCCAATGTTTTACATATAGAATAGTGTTCCACGGATATTTCCGCCTCTCAAATTTCTCTATGTTGGAGAAATAGACATAATTAATGTGTGAGCACTATGTATTTATGATGTCATATCACACGCATTGAAGGTGTTCTGATATATTTATATCTCCATAGAACTTCCTAATTTCACTGGAGGTCCCTTCCTTATGGTGAAATTTAATCTCACTTATCACTGAGCACACGATCACACTATTGTGGCAGCGCCTCGTGACCATAATACTTAATCTCTCTTTAAAGTAGATTAAATTAATATTGACTTCTGAAAAAAAAAACAGTAAATGCGCATTACATATAACACCAAATATTTCTGTGCCGTAATCGCCCTGTCTTGTTAAGTTCCCGTAGACCATATTCTACTTAATACTAGTTCTCAACACAGACCAGTTCCCCTCCCACAAATAATACCTTTGTACAAATTACCTTAAATTACACACTTACAAATCTTACATGGCGAGGCCGTAAACAGAAATCACGTGTGCTGATATGTATTAGTTTCATGAAGAACTGTCTCGCCTTCTGATGGCCCATCTTTTGCCTCGTGGACGCCTTAAGCAAAAATACCCTGTCCAAGCGCTCACCCATCTCTTGGAGGCAAATGGGAATTCACCAGCGCTACCAAATTCTGGCCTTGGTGTATCGAGACATTTTAGTGCTCAAGAGCATCCGACAATATCGTCATATTTCCCTATACCTTAAAAACTCTCATTTACTTACATACTACCCCCCTGTGTGACTTCTGATACGCCTGCCTGGAAGACCACATCTTCCACGCACCAAATACCACACTTACTCATTTGATAGGCAGGCTCGCCAGCTAAACACACTCACTTTATGACACATATTTTCGTAGACTATGTATATTATACGTCCCGTATAATCTGTTTCCCTTACTATCCTCCAGCACATATGCTGTTTTGCCAATACGTTTGGAAACTATAAATGTTACTCCGTCACCTGCTTCCCACCTTGCCAGTGGCTCTCTTAAATGAACGTCATCACGTTACTCTACCTACCTATTTCTCAGTGTATGTAACGATGCCCTGTTGCTACTGTCCACACATGCTAACCCTACTTTCCTCTGGTGTCACACCTCTACTCGACACTCTATGACCTAAAAATGTCACTTCTGACTGACAGAATGACGACTTAGACAGCTTCAAAGTGAACCCTGCCTGATCTAACTTCTGAAAAACTATATCTAAATGACGTAGATGCTCATCAAAACTGCGTGAACTAATTACCATATCATCTATGTAAATGGTAACAAACTCTCTTGTGTCATCCCCTAATGCGATGTTTAAAGCCCTAATTAAAGCTGCTGAACTACTCTTTAACCCATAAGGTGTTCTACAAAATTGATAAAGGTTATATTTATGACTAAAAGCTGTAAATGGTTGTAACGATTCGATCCCATAGCGGTTATATTTAAAGGGTTATTCATTTATTATCATGTTATTATTATTATTATTAACTAGTACATCCATGAGATGATTTTTATATCAGATAATTGTAAGCGGTTTTGATTATTATATTCAATTAGATTTTTATTAACAATTACTTGTAAAGAGACGAAGTATTATATATTGCAACAAGACTGGCGATATGGACTAACCCTGTGCGTCACAAACTGAACGACGTAGTAAGAATTTCACCACGGCAAACTGCGTCATTTTCCTGAGATGTTAAGAAACACACTATGGTGTAACCAACACGCCATTTTCTACGGTATATACGCGTCAATATATATTGCAAGTTATGAGTCAAGAATGGAGAAGGCTAATAGAGAGGGAAGCTGTGACACCACGTGACAAGGAAGTCATTAGTATTGTGTACCTGCAACATCGGACAAGAATGGCATTGATCTACAGCTCTTAATGAAGGAAGGAAGTTGTAACCTTGCTTTCTGGGTCCTAATGGACTGAGCACCGAGAGTCGACACTGAACGATGTCTTGCCGACATCTATATCAATACATAATGGGTTATATCCCTGATCAAGAGTCTTTCTACAGATGGCAACGTACTTAATGAGGATATTTCATAGTAATTGAGATATCACATCATTTTTTTTTAAACATAAGCGACGTAACAACGAGATCATCGATCATTTCTTAAATATGACGAATCTTCGACTGGGTGAGCCAACAATTCAATAAAACTATCGTCTCTATTATAATTTAACTTCATTTAACTTTCAATTCATTTTAATATTCATTTTCTTTTAAATAATTAATTGCCGCATTGAGTAATTTTAAATTCAATTGTGTGACTATCACTATTCTGTTTTATTAGTATTTTGTTCTTGAGTAAATAAATTCATTTCCTTTAACGTAATGCCTATTTCTTTCATTGTAGTTGGTACTTTAAGGCAATCATACTCCTTGATTAAATACGGATTGGTTAGATGACTTTGTCTCACTACGGCCCGGGTAAGTGGTTCTCGACTCTACTGCTGATAGCCGAGGTTAAATCAATAAATTTCGATTCACTATCTTAAATAGGAATCTGGCGCTCAACAACTTATTATATTACACTATCACAGGTAAGGTCACACCACAGTGTATATTATTTATTCATATCATGTTTGTTTTATTGAACCACAATAGTCATCACCACGTTTAGTTAACTCATTAAAAATGTTACATTTGGCGCCACAAAGTAGGACACGAAAACCATTCGGTATTTAGTCAGAGGAGTGTATAATTTCAGTGCAAATTGTCAGTGCTTTTGGGGGACAGTGAAGTGAAGTGAAATTTTGGAAGGGCAAATTGTTATACGGTGTACTTCAAGATGTCGGAGGAGGAACAGAGGCAGTTGAGAAGTAGGGATGCAGTCAAGAAAGTTAATTATAAGGAGGTTGATAGCGGTAGCGATGTTGAGAGCGTAGAGAATAATACCAAGATGTCGGAGGTAAATCTTGAGAATAATCCTGAGAGTAATCCTGAAAATAATCCTGAGGTTAACCCTGACACTAATTCAGAGGAAAATATCGAGACGAATATAGAGGTACATCCTGAGACTAGTGGTAGTCTAGAGAAAGAAAAGTCTATAGAGATTCCTGAAGATCCATTAACTGCGCTCATAAGGCAGATGAGTAGAGATTTAAGTGCGAAATTTGATGAGAGTATGAATAAAAATAGTAGGGAGATGAAAGAAGATATTGGTAGGCTAAATCAAAATATGGAAGAGAATAAGAAAGATAATTTAGAAAGTAGGAAGGAATTCAATGATAAATTTGAGAAATTAGATAAAGATATGAATAAAAATATGGAAGAGAATAAGAAAGATAATTTAGAAAGTAGGAAGGAATTCAATGATAAATTTGAGAAATTAGATAAAGATATGAATAAAAATATGGAAGAGAGTAAGAAAGATAATTTAGAAAGTAGGAAGGAATTCAATGATAAATTTGAGAAATTAGATAAAGATATGAATAAAAATATGGAAGAGAGTAAGAAAGATAATTTGGAAAGTAGGAAGGAATTGAGTAGAGATTTAGGTGAGAAATTAGATAAGAGTAATCAAAAGATGAGAGAGGATATGAGTAAAATAAATCAGAAATTGGAAGAGAATAATGTAAAACTAGATATTGTGGAAACGATGAATAGAGAATTAAGCATGAAGTATGATATGCTACAGGAGAGTATTCAGGGGGTGAAACAGGAAATCAGAGGTGAAATTAAGGAGGAGGTAGAGATGAAGGCTAAAGATATTATTAAGACAGTAGATAAGAAATTAGAAGCAGCAGAAAGTAGGATTCAGGAAAGAATAGTAACTGTGATTGAAGAGAAAATAGCAACTCAAGGTGAAAGTTTTAGCAAATTGGTAGAAGTGGAAACTAGGCAGGTGGTAGAGACTTTAGGGGAAACTGCAGTAGAATCAGTAAAGACAGCCTGTAAGGAGACTATAATTGAAAGTAGAATGGAGTCAGACGAGATTTTAGGTGAAAGCAAATTGGAATTAGCGGAGATTTTAGGTGAAATCAGATTAGAGTCAGACGAGATTTTAGGTGAAAGCAAATTGGAATTAGCGGAGATTTTAGGTGAAATCAGATTAGAGTCAGACGAGATTTTAGGTGAAAGCAAATTGGAATTAGTGGAGACTGTAATTGAAAGTAGATTAGAGTCATTGGAGATTGTAGGTGAAAGCAGATTGGAATCGGAGGAGATCTTAGGTGAGGAACGGCAAATAGCGGAGATTTTAGGTGAAATCAGATTAGAGTCAGACGAGATTTTAGGTGAAAATAGATTAGCGTCAGAGGAGATAGTAGGAGAAAGCATAGTAGAGTTGAAGGAGATTTTAGATGAACGCAGGATAGCTGTAGAAGAGACTATAGAATGTAGCGAAAAAGAAGTGAAGAAGATGAGAGAAAAGATAGGGATAGAAGTAGGTAAGATAAAGAAAGTACTAAGCACCCAAGAGATTAAGATGCAGACAATCATAGATAAATTAGATAGGCAAACTAGGGAAGAATTTAGTCCTGTGATAGAGGAAGTTAATATGAAATTATTAGTGGCAGAGAAGCGTGCGTTAAGTCATAGTCAGAAGAACATAATTAGTAAACAGGTTAAGAGGAGGAGAGAGATAGATAAGAGGAGAAGCAATGGGCAACGGCTAAAGAGAAAATTAAATATTAGTAGTGGAGAAGTGAAGGGAAGACATGTAGGTAGATATTTTAGAAGTAAAATGAAAGAGAAGAGAATTAAGTTGTTAGTGGAAAAAGAAATCAGAATGAAAGAGAGAAAGAAAGCATATGATGTGCAGTGGCGTAATGAATTAGCCAGACTTGGGGAAATGATAGGAGGAAAGCCGAAGTATAATGTTACTGTTGATGAGTGTAGTCCGAAAGAGGTAGAAAGTAATGTTATAAGAAAAGAGGAAAATGGAACCCTAGAAAGAGATAGAATTGAAGATGAAGATGGTAAGAACGGTGAAATGCCAGAGAAAGTAGTGATGTAAATTTATATTACCGATAGTTACTCTTCCGTATGACTTAAATATTAAGTAATGAAGTTTAATATGACTTAAAAGAGGTAGATAAGAAACCTGCTGTGTGTAATTTTAATTCAGTCGTGAAGTTAGGATGGTAAGGGGCGCGTAGTGCCTACGCTTATTGATTTAGATTGACTAAAATCATTTAATTTGGAAGACAAAGGTTGTCGTGCTATTGAGCAATGCAGGTAAGTTGAATGTAGGTCCTTAAACTGCAGGTAAGTTGGATGAAGTGAGAATTAAATTTTAAAAATAGGAAGGTTATTACATAGGTAAGTAATCGAAAGAAAGTAATAATTATTATGGCAACCATAATTATGAATATAATGGTAATGAAGATTTAATTCAAAAGTGAGTGAAGATAAGATGATACAGTGGTAATAAAACGAATGAGTTGAAGAATTAGGTATTGATTTATAAAGAAGTTTCATTTTGAGGACAGCGAGGTTATCAGTGGATATATTTTGAGAAATTTATAAGTGGTTTAGAATTGTTAATGGTAATGCGTTGTATGAATTAACCAACATCGGGTTGAAATGAGGAAGTAGTAACTAATTAGGACATCTGGTAACTTACTTGTTGACAGATATGTGTGTGTGTATGTGTGTATTTTCACGTAAATGGACGTGAGTTTGAAGAAGTAGGCCAACGAAGGTAATGCCGTTGAGCAATATGGTTTTAAAGTTTTGGTAAGATGCCAAATGAAGTTTTTTAAGGAGGAAGTTTTGGTAAGATACCAAATGAAGTTGTTTTTTGAGGAAGTTTTTGGTAAGATGCCAAATGAAGTTTTAAGAAGGTTTTGGAGGATGAAGTAGGTCAGCAAGGTATATTCCGTTGAGCAATGAGATTTTTTATGGTATCTACGGGACTACGTGAAGTTAATAAGGGAGTTTTTTTTAAGTATATATGGATGTATGCACACAAGGTAATAAGAGATTACAAAGGTAAGATTGTCCAAGTTTTTGTTACAGTTACGCACGTTTTAAAGATATTACAAGGCTTGTTATCGAGCTAAACCACTTTGTAGTAAAAAGTTACTGATGATTAATAACGAATTAATGATGTGGTAGATTGTTGTCCTACACACAGGTAAAAGTAAAGATAATAATTATAATTAAAAGGTTGACATAATATTTACTAATATTGAAAGGAATTTGTTATAATTCGCTGTTTTGAGGATTTTAAAGATAAATCATTTTTTTTAGTAGACAGGAAATTAAAGTTTTATTTATGTCATACGGAGTTAGTAAAGATAAGTTAATATTTTGAAGGAAGAATAAGTTGGTAAGATAAGTGTATACCTAAGGGGTAATAATGAAGTTACAATTAAAGGCAGGTGTAATTTACGCAGTTAATTTGGTAGAGCAGAGAGTGTCTGAACTGTGTTATAACTCAGGACTTGCTTTATGAAGTGATTATGGGAGAATATTTGCGAATTAGGAGTGTCGGTGTTATTAACTATCAACTGGTACACTGTCATTATTTTAGGAAGACAATAATTAGGAAAGCTAAGTGTGATGTTATTATTCCAAGGAGTTAGTCGAAGCATGTAAGATTTTTTAGCTGAAATTTAGTGTGTTATTGGTCAGTAAGAGGTGACCTGTAACAGTAAGAAGAAGTGGGATTATACCACGAATAGGGGAGGTTTTTTTTGTATGTGACGTGTGAAGTCACGATGAGTTTTGAGAGATTCTGGTATAGCAAGAGTGAGCTATAGTCCAGGCGGTCAGAACAAGTAGGAAGTGGTGTTTGGAGGACACGGTACTTAATTAAGAGTTTTGAGAGAAAACTAAGGGGGGTTTATAGGCATTCAGCAAAAAGTCAAATCATGAATAGACTAAGTTCAAAGTATAAGAGCATTAATATTTTGTGGAACGAAATATTTATTCCGAGGAGTTTGTCATGTGTTTTTGTGAAATAGTTTAGTGATATACGTAATTCAGGTATTGAGTAGTATTTTGTCCAAGTCTTAATCATTTTGTTATGGTAAGTAAGGAATGACGTTACGGTAAAGTTATATCTTGACGCTAAGTTAAATTTTATAAAGTGAACGAGAAGTCAGATTTTATGTTTATTGGTGATTTTGAAAATTCAAGTTATTGTTTTCGAGAAGTAGTAAAGAGGAATTATGGTTTTATGAGAAGTTAAGAAGTCGTGGAGACTTAGGAAGTATTAATTTGGAAGGAGGCGGCCGTGGCCTAAGAAAGAATTAAGCCACGAAGGCAGGTGAGTAGTAACTTGGATATTTAAATGAACTGTTTAATAACTGCTTTGAGGTATTTCGATGTCATTATGTATTTGGGGAAATATTTACATGTATGACATATGCACTGAAATAGGAATTGCCTTAGGTATTTTGCTAAGTTATTTTTTTCTTCAATTATTGAAATTTTACTGCATTTGAGTAATCCCTTTATAAAGACGAAAGGAATATTGTATTGTTTGCATCCTATTATCGTGTGCTGTAATAGTTATTATGGGTTAATCAGCTGGTATTACAACAATGTACTTCTACGCCAGACTGATATACAAAAACTACGTTCAAAAGAGATGAAGCCAAAATTGTATGTCATGCATACGATCACCGAAATATAAACGAGTGCAGCGTTGACATATATGTCAAAAATAAAAGTGAAGGGCATTTTATATGTATATTTTTTACAGCTCGTTTAATACATAAAGAAGAATGAACATTATGAACATTTGGAAGAATGAGATGAATGAAAGTTAAAATATGATTTTTTTGTGAAGAATACATTTATGTATATTTTTTTTACAACATATATAAAGAAGAATGAACATTATGAACATTTGGAAGAATGAGAAATGATAGTACAAATATGTAAAGTGAAAAGAGTATGTTCTTGTATATTTTTATGTATTGTTGAAGGGTATTATTTGTATGTTGTCGTTATGGGGGTATTAATATTTAAATTTGTATTCATTTATGTAGGATGTGTAGTGATATAAATAATGTTACATTTTATTTTAAATTATTTATATCAGGGGCGATTGTAACGATTCGATCCCATAGCGGTTATATTTAAAGGGTTATTCATTTATTATCATGTTATTATTATTATTATTAACTAGTACATCCATGAGATGATTTTTATATCAGATAATTGTAAGCGGTTTTGATTATTATATTCAATTAGATTTTTATTAACAATTACTTGTAAAGAGACGAAGTATTATATATTGCAACAAGACTGGCGATATGGACTAACCCTGTGCGTCACAAACTGAACGACGTAGTAAGAATTTCACCACGGCAAACTGCGTCATTTTCCTGAGATGTTAAGAAACACACTATGGTGTAACCAACACGCCATTTTCTACGGTATATACGCGTCAATATATATTGCAAGTTATGAGTCAAGAATGGAGAAGGCTAATAGAGAGGGAAGCTGTGACACCACGTGACAAGGAAGTCATTAGTATTGTGTACCTGCAACATCGGACAAGAATGGCATTGATCTACAGCTCTTAATGAAGGAAGGAAGTTGTAACCTTGCTTTCTGGGTCCTAATGGACTGAGCACCGAGAGTCGACACTGAACGATGTCTTGCCGACATCTATATCAATACATAATGGGTTATATCCCTGATCAAGAGTCTTTCTACAGATGGCAACGTACTTAATGAGGATATTTCATAGTAATTGAGATATCACATCATTTTTTTTAAACATAAGCGACGTAACAACGAGATCATCGATCATTTCTTAAATATGACGAATCTTCGACTGGGTGAGCCAACAATTCAATAAAACTATCGTCTCTATTATAATTTAACTTCATTTAACTTTCAATTCATTTTAATATTCATTTTCTTTTAAATAATTAATTGCCGCATTGAGTAATTTTAAATTCAATTGTGTGACTATCACTATTCTGTTTTATTAGTATTTTGTTCTTGAGTAAATAAATTCATTTCCTTTAACGTAATGCCTATTTCTTTCATTGTAGTTGGTACTTTAAGGCAATCATACTCCTTGATTAAATACGGATTGGTTAGATGACTTTGTCTCACTACGGCCCGGGTAAGTGGTTCTCGACTCTACTGCTGATAGCCGAGGTTAAATCAATAAATTTCGATTCACTATCTTAAATAGGAATCTGGCGCTCAACAACTTATTATATTACACTATCACAGGTAAGGTCACACCACAGTGTATATTATTTATTCATATCATGTTTGTTTTATTGAACCACAATAGTCATCACCACGTTTAGTTAACTCATTAAAAATGTTACATGGTCTATCTTCGTACATAAGTGGCACTTGCCAAAAACTGGAACTCAAATCTACACAAGTGAAATACTTCTTCCCCTCAAATGTTTGCATTAATTCTTCTATTGACATAGATTTCAGCTGATCTGAACTAATTCTACTGTTAACCAAACGAGCGTCTAAACAAATACGAACCGTGCCGTCGGTCTTGGGTACCGTGATCAAAGAATTAACATATGGACTGTTAGAGTGCTCAATAATCCCATCTTCAAGCATCTGATTAATTTGTGCCTCAACTGCACTTTGATAAGCGAAAGGTACAGGATATCTATGTCCTGTGAATACTGACCTATCAATAACGTTCAATGAATGTGTATAGCAATTGGCCATACCAATGCGATCCTCAAAAACTCTCCTATTACACCATAACACATCATAGAGCCGAACACATTGTTCCACCTCTATATTTCCCTGAAATGCAGCATCACGTAACGAGTCCTCTAGACTACCGTTCGTAATCACACTGCCCACAAAACATGGAGAAACCCGCTCTACGGCTGGCGATATCTCATTTAAAGTACAAATCACACCTACAATACTACTCCTCTGAATATGGTCATTGAACGCTACTTCTACTTCAGAATCTCCCCATTTAAATTTCAAACTCCCTACATCATAACATAAGTTACCAGACACTCTACTTAGCCACTCTGAACCCAAGATAACACTGAATACTAAATTTGGAATTACAAGACAAATCTGCTTCTCTACATGATTATTAATTTTAATGTCTACTAAAACTTGCTTAGAAATTACTTTGGACCTCTTCCCAACAGCTGTGATAACAAAAGGGCTTTTAATTGGCATCTCCTCAAAATGTACTCCAGTTCCTTTCATTTTATCATAAAATGCACTACTTATGCAACTCTTCATACAACCACTATCAATTAAAACATCGGTGTACGCCTCGGACACGTTAAATTTAACTATGGGGATCTTACTAACCACTTCCTGAATAATACCTTCATCATTTAGTTCATGTAATAATTCATTTCTTACATTTAGGTCATAAGGTTCCTGTATAATTGTATGGACAGGGCATGCTACAGACTGAGATTCTGACCTTACTTCGCAGCCTGGTTCGCGTTTAAAGAACCGCTACAGCTGGCCGTAGTACTACTAACTAATGAACTGGTCTGGTTGTTCTGGGCCGTGTTGTCATTGTTTGGCTGTATATTACTACCACTAGGCTGTCCTCTTCCTTGACCCCTATTCTGGTTGTAATTATTGTCATTATAATTTCTCCCTTGATTTCCCCTGAAATCATTGTTTCTCCCTTGATTTCCCCTGTAATCATTGTTCCTCCCTTGCTTTCCCCTGAAATCATTGTTCCTCCCTTGATACTGATTACCATAGCCATTTCCTCTGTTCCTATTTAGCTGATTATTATTATTTCTATTTTGAGCGTTGGCTCCTTCGCCACCGTTCCCTTGAACTTCTTGATGCCTGGCTTCGTTAGGTCTATTATTATTATTACCCTGGTTCCTATTGAAATTGTCCTCATAACCCCCTCTCCCTAGTGCATCAAATGTGCTTAACAAATGTTCTACTTGTGATATAGTCTTTACATTCTGGATACAAGCAGCCTCCTTGATCCTATAGGGAAAGTGCCTAAGTGGCAACCTCACCACATCACTTTCCTCCTTCAACCCATCCAGATATTTACACACTAATACCTGCCCTAAAAAGTATTCGGTCATGGTGGAGCTTCCTTTAGGGTTATATTTACCACACACTACTCCCTCACGATGCTGCGACTGAATAACCTTATTCCAGAACTTTTCACAGAATTTCATTTTAAAATCATTGATATCAGTAAACTTGTCTCTGTAGACAGCAAACCAATTCCTCGTTTCCCCCACAAACACTTGTTCTAAAATTTCAACTACCTGGCACCACTCAATACTACCATTTTCCAACCTCTCCCCGAATTTATTTTCTATAGTGTTCATGAACTCCATTGGGCACCCCTGTCGATTGCTGAACTTACCCAGTTCTACCTCCCTGTGTGTGCTATTCACAAAAACTGGCCTATTCTGACTATTTTCTTGCCTGATCCTAGCTTTTAATTTTAATTCTAATTCTGCGATTTTCTCCTCAGCCTTCCTCTCAATACTGTTTACTGTTAATTTAATGTTTCCTTCTGATTCTTCTACTTTATCATATAGCTTTGCTTGTTTCTCCTCAATCTTGCTAATGCTCTCTCTATTACTCTCTCTTAAATCATTTACTTCTGCAACTATTTGCGAGTGGACTTTCTCAATTCTACCCCCCAGCTGTTCCTTAACCTCTTTAGTTGCTACCTGAATTTTGTCAATTTCTCCCCCCAATTGCTTTTTGACCTGCTGTGTTTCCAGTTGCACTAGTTCTTTTAAATTTTCAGCCTGTGTACTGATTCTAATTTCTAACTCCTCCTGTACTTTTCCTAATTTCTTGTCTACATCTGCAATGATCTCTTTAACCTTCTCTTCCATTACTCCTCTGATTTCTCCTCTAATCTGCTCCATTTTCACACTAATTTCCTTGTTGTTCTTATCTAATTTTGCATTATTCTGTTCTAATTTTTTATTTAAAGCTTTTGTAGTTTCTTTATTTTCCCTACTGTTTTGTTCTAATTTTGCATTATTCTGTTCTAATTTTGCATTATTCTGTTCTAATTTTGCATTTAAAGCTTCTGTACTTTCTTTATTTTCCCTACTGTTTAGTTCTAATTTTGCATTATTCTGTTCTAATTTTGCATTTAAAGCTTCTGTACTTTCTTTATTTTCCCTACTGTTTTGTTCTAATTTAGCGTTGTTTTGTTCCAGTTTAGCATTTAAAGCGTCTGTACTTTCTTTATTTCCCCTACTGTTTTGTTCTAATTTTGCATTTAAGGCATCACTACTAACTTTGTTCTGATACATGAACTCGAGAAGTAAAGTTTTTAATTCTGGTTGGCCGCCTACACTCCCTGTTTCAGTATCGGGATTTACCTCCGCTACCCCGGTACTACCATCACTCGACATACTGCTCGTATCATCACTCTCCAGTTGATGACCACTACGTAACCTCATCTGTCTTTCTTTCTCATCCCCAATAATGATATACACTGATACAGACAAATAACCCCCAAAATACAGGCATACGTTCTCCTTCCACAAATGTTATTAGGTTTTCAACCCCAAGTTGTCGGCGCCATGTGTAACGTTTTTGCTAGCCCACACGTTGAGCGACATGTGTAACGTTAATTAATGCCCCATGTTGGTAGCGACAAGTGTAACAGTTTTCCTTAGGCTGGGATGACAAGTGAAACGGTATTTACTTTGCTCCACGTTGAGCGTACAAATGTAGCAGTTTACCTCACGTTGAGCGACAAATGTAGCAGATTTGCTAGCCCTATGTCGGTAGCGACAATTGTAACGGTTTGACTGCCCCTAACTGTTGGGAGATAAATGTAACTGTTTACCTTTGCCTAAGCTATGTTGTTTTAATGGGCGCCAAGACCTCAACGCAATGTTGAAATCTAAATTTGTATTTAACAGCGTCTAGCTCTGGCAGAACACCTTCAAGACTCTATTCACTCAGATCGTGGTATGATTTGATCATTAACCCAACAAACAATTGTATCAGGAGAAGGAATTGGTCTATATCTAATGCTACCTACTGAAAGCAAAGATTGCATTGTAAAAGAAATGAATTTATTATATAAAACAAGAATAGCAAAATTAATAATAATAATAAGTATAAAATTTAAATTGGAGCGTTGTGATTTGAATATTACCGATAGAAAATTACGTGAAAACGGAGTCTGATAAATTATTGATTTTACTCTTATTCCCAAGCTATGAAGTTATTGAAATATGAAATATAAAACAAAGAGAAATGAGAGATTGCGTATTTCTGCGTCATTCGCGCTTACCACTGGAAATAGCCGAAGCCTTTCCCTCGTACTGGATGATGCTGTGAGCTTCCCACAGTCTCCTGGACGTCGACATCTCCGTCGATATATGATGATATTCTGGTAGATTAGATAATTCTATGGTCCGTACATCGGACCCAAACACTCGTACAACCACACTGGTTAAGTTTTACAAAAGTTAATCCTCCACTCCACGGAACATCGGAGCCACTCCCGCGTACAACCGTACTCGTTAAGTTCTATACAGATAGTCTTCGTTCCACGGAACATCGGAGCGACCCCCGCGTATAACCATACTCGGCAAGAACTACACAGATTGTTCTCGTTCCACGGAACACTGAACGATATATGCACCCGTCGCATCCCCACTCTTCATCCGGCTTCTAGCTTGCGTGGTCTCCACTGGTTGGCTGAGCATCCTGCTACTTCCCCTCCTCTGGCTCATTACACACCGCGCGCGAGAGGGAGAAGTCGTCTTCCGTTCCATACATTCGCCTTTTCGTTCTGCTGCTACGCAGGATTGCGTCATGCTTCCCGACAAGATTAATCCTGTATATGAATTTCCAGTGAGTCACGTCTCTCGATATACCCTAACTGACGAAACTCCGTAAAATTCCGTAATCACATAACTTTCTATGATATTGTCGTTCGTAATAATTTGCTTGATAGCGTTTTCTAAGACATAGAAAACCTATCTGTATGCTTATAATTTTTATAAAATGCTCCGAAAATATCTTAATAATAATTATAAAAAATTAATAATAATAATAAATTAACATGAAAAATTCTCTTGGCTGAACAATTTGTCGCGTAAATAAATATAGAATGGCTTCCTACTGACTTATGCCAGTTGCATAAAAACCCCTCGAAAAACACGTTACACTATGCACATACAAAATTTGGTTGAAGTCCAAGAGATAGTATAGACGTTACATGCAGTTAAACATTGAAACTATCAGCACGTGTAGAACAAGTTGACAACACTGCCATGTATGGATTGCCCAAAATTAATCTGAAATATTATGATCCGTATATTTGTCAATTTGGGACGAACTCAATTCGTTAGTATGGAAGTTACATGCATTTAAACATTGAACCTATCAGCACGCCTAGAACCATGTTGGTAGCACTGTCATGTATAGGCTCCTGAAAATTAATCTAAATTATTATGGTCTATATTTGTGCCCCTTTTTGAACAGTCCCCATGAATACCTTTGGAGATATTCAACATACAGTTCAAATTTTGATTGTGATTTTTCAGCAGTTGGTAACACTGACGTCATTGACATGACTTGGTATAGATCTTCATGCATATCAAATTTTGTTTCCATAGCTTGAGCCTTTCAGGAGTTGAGACACTCTCACACAGAAGGACAGACATACACATTTGCTCGGATTAATCTGATAATCTGATTAGTCTACTTTTTCACCATTTTTGCAAAATGTTGAAAATAGGCTAAAAATGGCGACCACGCAAGTGTTCAATAACTAAATCAAGTACCGACTAAATTAGGTTAGGTTTCTCTTCGGGTTCATTCACACCCTAAGACCAAATATTCTCTCGGGGAGCGTCTGGACTGAATCGTTTCCTAGTGACGCTGATAAATACTGTGTTTCTCCATATTTATCTCTGTATTGCTAGGAATCATTTTTCTTTAACTGCTAGATGGGTGCATTGCTCTAAAGGCTGTTCTTACATAACCAACGGCATTATGCTGCCAGCGTACTTGGTAATCAGTATGCTGTTTTCTACCCAGCGTCACCTCACGTCTCTCTGAGGAACACGTGAAAGCAACTTAAGTGAGTTCACTCGTTTAGAGCAGAAAGCTCTAAATTACCCTGATAGCATCAAGAAATGCAGCAGTGATTCAAGCACAAGCCATTTGTTTGAGAAATATTGCGTTGAAGGATGATGGAATGTCGTCCCTGATAAAACTACAGCATTGCGAACATTTTAAGGTTCCACTTGCACATCTAATTAGGTAGTTGGCATTATGTTGATGATGACGATAAATATTCATCAAATGGATTGAATCACAACTATCTGGAAAACACCACATAATTCAAGCAGTGAGACGCCTCTTAAGTCCTGTTTGCAAAGGCACTTCATAATGACGTCTTAACTCAGGAAAATATTACCTTGTCATGCAGGATCGTAGTAAGTAGGGTTAGTATTTAGATGTAATTGAGCTTTTTTTTCTGGCAAGCCATAAACATGACTCGTTTCGTATTTACACGTTATGTTATATTATGTTATGTTATCTTATGTTATGTGATAAACTAATACCCCGCAGCGCAAACCAATTACCACGACCACAGTGGTGGGGAGCTGCAGCAAGTCCAGAGATCGGAGGTTGGCGCTGACACCAACTATCCTGAGTGTGTTTTTCCCCAGGTTTTTCCACACTTTGTCCAGGCAAATGTTGGATAGTACTATATTTCAAGCCCCGGGGCACCTAACATATCCCTATCCCTAATACACCTTCACACACTACTACAGTCGATACAAAAACATAGGTTATCATACAAGTTCAACACACACCCAAGTACAGGGAGCTGATGATCAAGATATCCCAAACCCTTAATATGTATTAACAACAACAACAACAAGACAAATTAAAGGACTTAATATTAATTTGTGGGGGCATTTTGTTTGCATTCTGGGATCTATGTGGCATTATTCTTGGCATTTAAGGTCAATTATTATAATTATTTTCGTGTTTTTTAAGCTGAAATATATCGATATTTAACAAATTGTCTTTAAAATCCATGTAGTTAACCCACTGTGCTGCCCTTCCTGGCAATAAATTATAATAATGAACGTCCACTGTTCTTTACTAATCTTTCTATTATCATTATTATTATTATTAATGAAAAATCCACAGCCTGCTGCCAGTCTCCGACCGGGTCAGGAATGGAATGAATGAAGCCCCCATCTAGCGGCGAGGATATGAACTGTGCCGGCTGCCGAGGCCTGACGCACTCCTCTGGGGCAATGATTAAATGAATGGCAGATGAAATGAAATGATAGTGGAGAGTGTTGCTGGAATGAAATTTTGACAGGGAAAACCGGAGTACCCGGAGAAAAACCTGTCTGCCTCCGGTCTGTCCAGCACAGATCTCACTTGGAGTGACCGGGATTTGAACCACGGACCCAGCGGTGAGAGGCCGGCGTGCTGCCGCCTAAGCCACGGAGGCTCCATTATTATTATTATTAATAATTATAATAATAATATAACTACTATTTTTAGCCTATTTTCATTTACGAAAATAATAGGCTTATGAGATCATCGTTGAGTGTGTGTGTGTCCCAAACAAAATCTACATGGCCGAAGCGATTTCAATGAAACTCTGTATGCACATACTACTACCACCTTGTCCGACCTTGACCGTGCCTTACAAATTTTAATGGCCTATGTTTCACCAATCCTACATGGCGGCCGCGCGAAATATTTAATCGGCATTCTATAGCTCCCCAACCGTTACCGATATAAACCTCAAATTTTGTACGGCGATGAAGGGTACTACAAGAAAATCATCTATTTCACTTACAAAAACCTGTTAAGTACAAAACCAACATGGCGGCCATGCAAAGTTGAAACATTTAAATGGACTTTTCTCGCGATTTAACCATCCGAACGCAGTGAAACTTGGTACGGTAAATGTTTACACAAATTCTAATCTACATGAATATAATTTAGTTCAATTGTTTTCATAACGTCAAGATGGTGGCAGTGCAAAATTATAAAATTAAGTTCTTCTTTCTTGTGTCCTAATTATGCGATCGAAGTGAATGTTTGAATCATAAGGCTACGCAATAATTTTTATTTAATGGTATATAACTCTATAGGGTACATATAAAAGAATCCAACAGGGCGTCCGCACGAAGTATTTCTCCGGCATTCTATATCTCCGAAACTATTACACCTACTGATATCACCCTGAAATTTCGTACGGCAATAGAGAATATTCACCAATATAAGTTCACCAATATGCCATTGGAAATTCTGTTATCTACAAAACCAACATATCGGCCAAGCAAATTTAAAATATTTAAATGGCATTTTTTCGCGATTTAATCATCCGAGCCTGTGAAACTTGGTACGGCACTTAAATATACATGATTTAAGCTACTGGTATCTAATTTTCTCCAAATGCTTTAATAACCTCATGATGCCAGCTGCGCAAAATCTAATTTTTTATTTTTTTAATGTTTTGTGTCCTACTGATGCGATTGAAGTGAACGTTTGAATAATGAACCTAAGCAATAATCTTCACCCAATGATACAGAACTCTATGACCTACATATAAAACAATTTAGCATGGCGTTCATCCACAATATTTAGACGGTTCTCAACATCTGCGAATCTACTACAGCAATCAAACTGAAATTTTGTATGTTGATAGAGGCTATTAACATAAGTTCACCTATGCGTTCTTTCAATTACCTGATATACACAAATCCAACATGGCGGTGATGCGAATTTAAAATTGTTATATGATTTTTTCTCGCGACTTAATTTTACGAGCGCAGTGAAACTTAGCGCGGAAAATCTCAGGCGTCCAATTTAGTACAATTTCTATGAGCACTTCAAAATGGTGGCTGTGTTAAATTTTTAAAATCATGTTTATATTTCTTGTGTCCTACACGAGTGAAAGAAATGCAGGTTGGTATAATGAGTCATGATTATAATATTCATCTGCTGGCACATAATTCTTTAGCATATATATAAACAAACCAACATGGCGTCCGTACGATACATTTCAGGGGTTCTCAATATCTCCGGAACTATTTAAGCAATGAAACTGAAATTTTGGATGCTGTTAAGGACGAATGTGTGACTTTCCAAGAAACACAGAAACATCATGGTGGCCAAGTGATTTTCAATTATTCAAAATAATATTTCTAGCGATCTAATCACCCGAGTACAATGAAACTTGGAACAGAAAATATTTATTCAGAGCTTAGTGTAGAGATATGTCATAATATTCAATTGTTTTCAAAAATTCAAGATGGCGTCTGTTCGAAATTTTTAAACCTCTTTTTTCTCTCGTATCTTATTCAGGCGATTGAAAAGATGATTCGTATGATGAGCTATGATAATAATCATTATATAAGGGCACTAAATTCTGTAGCTTACTTTCGTTACTCATAGAAGCCGTGCATTTGTATTTCTAACATTTAATCCCATTGGTTCATCACAGAAAGATGCCACCTCACGGGAGGAGTCTTAATCTCCTATAATGAAATTATATTGTAGCACGTAACTTCGTATTGTAATGATGTTGTATAAGACATAGGTTGTGATTCAAAAGCTATTTAGTATAAGCCTACCACATGGAAAATCTTTCTAATAGGCAGGAGAATTTTATGAAAATGACCAGTGGGATATATGAAAATAGGCTATTTAGTTCATCACGAAACTACTTGTTTAATTTTCGAATCGGACCACTACGGACAGTGAGTTAATATCATTTTCTGTGTGTTGCTCTTCTTCGTCTGCCAGCTTTGAGTCCTGCCAGTATCTGATCAGTCCATCACTCAGTACCTCCATCTGATCTACTGAAAGAGGTCCCCTCCGTTTCGTGGGCTCTGCCCCTACCATGAAACTATTATTATTATCAAACAGCTGATTTCCCTCATGTTGGATTAACTATCCTCATTAGAGTGTATCATCCCCTCCCCCCGAGAATTCTGCAATCAAGGTGTCTGAGGAAATTCTTGGCACATCAACATAAACCAGTGCATTATTGTAGGTCATAAAGTATATTCTCTGGGTAATGTTTAGTAATTTATATGAACAACCCCCCCCCCCCCCTGGGGTTGACTCGTTCGAGACTTATTTATTTCGAACATAATTAATGTCACGAGAACAAATTAATTTAATGGTCAACAAAATTTTAGTCCTATTAATAAGCAGGAATGGGTCGTACTACACAGCGACATTGTCGATAAGTTTGGTTGTAATGTTTTCCTTATGGGGGGGTGATAACAAATCGTCCCACTGTTGGACGTCGAATGTAATGTTTTGGCAGTCCCACGTTGTGGTGACAAATGTAATGTTTACCTTGAAACTGGTAGTCCTACCTTGGGTGACCTGATAAAAATCTGCCAGATTGCACTCGGTCAGCTCTACCTCGGCCCGTGCCAAATTGCTGCAATATGTGATTAATTGTGTTGGGCACCATGGCTGTGACTCCTCGTCGATAACCAAATAAATATGAATTGAATATTAACCTTAGGTAGAACACATTGAGAACTCCCTTTCTCTGATCGTGGTGAGACTGCGCCTCTAACCAAGATAACATTTGCTCCGGGAAAGAGGCATCTACAAGGAGAGAAAAGGACTGCATGAATTTGATAGAGTAAATTTAATAATAAAAGAACAAGAAAATGATTAATATAAATCATAATAATGAAAATAGTATGAATCTACTGAATTTAACTGTTAGCTCGGCGAATATTGAAACTGGAGGTGAATTTAATGTTACGTTATTGCCAATTAACTTGCAGTTACATTTCAAAGAAAAGAGACTTTGCGTAATTCATCGTCATTCGGCTCACCTGTAAAGATTTCATCTCGTCCTCACGGTCTGCCGTAGTGATGTGATGTGGTGTGGCTTCGTTGACGATCATCTTCTGCTCGTTGTCGTGATGAGTAGAATTGAATGTGAAATAAATGAACTGAGACGTGATATGTCTACTGTTTAATTGGTAGTGATGGAATATAATTCCTAAAATCACTCTTATAGTGATAGTCCAGACACAACTATCACCATGTGGGGATTTAAACGTGAATTTGTCTAACACCCTCGACCAATATAGTGCTTTACTGGCGGGCCCATGGAGAAGCACCGTAACGTAGACTTTTATATCAAAATTTCAGTAATATAATGGGGACTGTATCAGCTCAGCTTCCGTTTTTTATAAACTCTTCAACACCTCCCTCCAGGCAGTTCATCATCTTCAAATTCCCGCTGACTTACAGCCAATCACTGGTCAGTTGTCATGGCAACCCCAAATCACATATGATACGTCACATCTCCTCCTCATTAATTGGACCTGCCGAACCATGTGACATAGTCCCAAACTCCCGCTTGTCATGACGTCATACATCTTGAAGCAAAGAGCGAGTCGCCTGCTACGTCACGACCCCCTCTCTCGTCTTATGGCGTGCTGCCGTTGACCTAGGTCATGGCCTGCCTTCCAGACGTGATCTCCGAATTTTTGCAACTTTCCTCGTCTTGGGCTATAGTTAGGACCCCTCCTGCTGTGAATTGTCCCTCTCGTAATCTCCTTTCGAAATGCACCCCACAACCAATTCCCATATTCCTCGAGCTAAAACAAATTAAATTACCGGTAATACAGACGAAAATTATATCTTATATCTCATAATAATAATAATAATACTAGAATTGAAACATAGAATACGATCTCATTATGCTCCATTGCCAATTATATGATTTTGTGGTCAAATAGATATTTATAAGATAAAAAGTAAAGCAATTGATTATAATAATAATAATAATAATCAAAATCAAATATCACACATTAACAATAATAATAACAAAGTACAAAGCTATATGCTTATGCATGGCGAATTACTTGCTACCAGATGGGCATTAACATGTTGAATTTCAGGTATGCACCATAAATTCTTCAGGGGCGTAGGTGCCTGTTGAAAATGTTACATGGTGTTACCACTAGTGTCATTCCCTCTTCTGACTAGCGTATTTGTTCATACTGAGTCAATAGTTCTGAGAAGTATCCTTACAGAAGAGGAAGTCGAATGTCCAACACTACATCACGTATAATGTGCAGAGGTGCTTTGAAGTTCAAGTTACAATATATTTCCGCTATATGATACAAAGGGTTGTGATTTCATGGTTAGTATATTCCTGTGATATCCGTGCTTATTTTAAACGTATTACGGTGAATAATTTGCGTATAAATAAATAAACACGTTTATTGCGTACATCTGGATAATTACTGTGTTTTTTGTTTCATATACATAACTCATATACTTCCCCAGCTACAAAGCTGGCATAACAACATAGTTAATGTCATGGAAATACTTATGTTACAAGAGTAATTTACTTAAGGATTCACTTTGTTATTTTAATTTACTAGGAAGACACACCAAATATACCTCAAGGAGCAAGGGTGCTGCCAATACTCACATATGCCTGGATACGTGGACACTGAACACCAAAATAAAACAATAACTAAGAACTGCCCAGATAAATATGAAATGGGAAGTTCACAACAAGAGATGCGTACATACAATAATTCACTGAAGTACAGTATGTACTGTAAGTAACGGCAACACCGCTGTGATTTGTACCTGGATTTGTTGGCAGAGAAACACTACATATATTGCTTTCGTTCCCCTATCTACCACCTTCTGCTACAGTTGTGGAAGGCGTCGTATGCCTACAGCGCGTCTATCTTTGACGATGCCGTGCAGGTACGTAGGTTGTGTCGTAATGCTTCCCACAAAAGGGTTTCTTTCATATTTTGCGTAGAAATAATAAACACGCAGATTCATATCCGGTGAATACGGAGAGAGTTCCAGAACTCTTCATCACCTCTTACGTACTGTAGAAGATTCATCACTGCTTCACAGTGTGACACCGTGCATTGCCATAAAGGATGATGGAAGTCCTTGACAAAAATTGTCATGTTGGATTAAGGGGTTTTAAAAATATAGCAGTAGTTTGTAATGATCATTTTCCTATGAGGCACAATATGGTGCAGTGGTACCCCATACATGCCTTACGCTAGAATCAACATCGCCATCACGCCACCAACTACACCAACTACCACGTCCCTAAAACGAATTAACAACAACAACGTAGAAAGCATAGAGAAACTGGAAATAAATGGCACAAGTTGGGATCACCTACATATGTTGCTCTCAAGACTCCTATGACTGACGAGCTTTCAGAACCCGTCGTTGACGGGTACATACAGTAAAGGAAGCGACGACAACTTCTGGGTCATGTCACCGAAGAAAAGATATAAATCTTTTATAACAGTAAGAAATGGAACAGCTCTGCCCTCTTAAATAGCTAATAGTAGAGTAAATCAAACTGACTCTATGTTTCACGCAGAATAAAGTAGGCTTACTATGTTGTGAAGCCTCAGGGTCACGATACAGTATGATTGGTGGGGAACTCGACGTAGTGCGCTGACCTCAAGAAGATTGCATCCACAGATTTTAACCAAGATGTCAACAGCACGCTGCGTTCCCAGTTCCCCTACCACTGAAACCTGTCTGCCCTGACCTTGAGGCTTCTCCGCATACCGCCCAGGCTTCAACATTTGAATCTATAGTAAGAAATCTTTATTAGCATATCCCTTGTCAAGAAATACCAGTGGAGTTAAACAGTGTTAAACATTAAATACTCCATGTTCATCCTTACTCCTGCCGGAGACAGAGTTAAACTAGCGTGCGGATGAACACACTTCACGGTCCATGTGAAATGCATTAAGATATCTTTGACTTCTTATATGCTTGATTGATTGAGACACATTCACGTTAAGGAGGTATCCTTCTCACCTTACGATATTCGGAGATTAGCTGTAGTAATTGAGTCAACAAGTCCTGCTCATACCAAGCCTTGTCATGTCCTCTATACCCCGTCATCGCTTTGTATAACATGAATAGTTTGTTGCCTAGTTTTATTCTAGGGATGTCTTCTACATCTTGCATACTGTTAAGAAAGTACAGTCCTTTAACACCAAACAAAATTTCAATTTGATTGCTGTAATAGTTTCGGAGGTATTGAGAACTGGTGAAACATTTCACATGACCACCATGATGTATTGTTTTATATGTAGGTCATACAATTATATGCCAGCAGATAAAGGTTATAATGGTGGTTCATTATACAAACTATCATTTTGATCGCTTGATTAGGACACAAGATTGAAAAACGTTATTTTAAAATTTTGCACAGCTGCTATTTTGAAGTTCTCATAAAATTGAATTAAATTAGATGCCAATATACTAAGCCTTGTATAAATATTTACCTGCCAAGTTTCACTGCGCACAGTTAAATAAGTCGCGGGAGAAGAGTTCATTTAAATATATAAAGTTTGCGTGGCCACCATATTAGTTTTGTGCTTAACAGGGCATTGAAAGTCACATAAGTGAACTTATCTTACTACCATCTATCACCACACAGAATTTCACGTTGATATCAGTAATAATTTCGGAGATATTGAATGTCCGTGAAATATTTCGTGCGGCCACCATGTTGAATTGGTGAAACTTATCAAAATTGAAAGAAACGGTCTATGTCAGACGAAATAGTAGTAAGTCCTTACCGACTTACTACGTCCTCACACAAATACACAGACAAAAGATAATCTTAGGAGCTTATATTTCATGTGATGGATATAGGCTAAAAATTAAATAGACTATATTTGGTTATTACCTAGAATATACACCTCATCAGTGACAAATACAAAGTATTAGCTGAAAATTCAAAATGTTCAGGCAGAAAGTTTACTTTATTATCAGAGAGATGATCTTCGACTGCAATCTATGGGAGTCAAACTTCCTCCCCTGATGAGACAGGAAACAAAAACACTTCAAGTATTGCGTCGTAGGCTAATTTCCGAAGTTGAAGCCATATCGAAAATAAATTTTCACATTCCCTAAGATTCTTTTGTTGTTGTTTCATTTGAGAAGCTTGGACATCGTGATCATTTAGCCCCGTGTTCCCGGGTGTGTGTGTGTGTATATACAAGATTTGTCTGACAACCTGTGTTATTGTGGTGCCTGTAGTAGTGTATGTATTTGTAATTTAGGTGAGAATAGGGTAGGATGCGGCCGTGGCCATAAGTTAGGAACCATTCCGGCTTCTGGCTGGAGCAGAAATGGGAAACTGCAGAAAACCATGATGTCTGAGGGGGAAATCAATCCCACCTCTTCTTAGATTTGCCTCACGAGTCACAGTCTAATAAGATTTGTATATGAAGTTGTGTTGTTCCCTATTAAACATTTAAAATTAACTGACAGACCAGGTTCGATCTTCCTCCCACGACCTGAGCTGGCTAGTGTAGCCTAATATTGTCTGAGCCATAAACACACTTACTGGTGCTGGTCCCTTCATCCAGCGCTATACGAAACGCATGCACTCCTATTCGCCAACCAGAATGCATCACTTAGGGTGTATGATTCTCCATATTTCAAAATAATAAAATAAAAAACTTTCTTCGGCTTTTTCCCAATTAATTGAGGTCGCCGGAGCCAACCAGGCTCATTTTGGTTTTGGCCGGGGATTTAAGGCCGGATGCCCTTCCTGACGCCTCGTGATTTTTCGGGTGAAAATTCCTCCCCGCTGTCACCGGGATTCGAACCCCGGCCGTCCGGGTGAAAGACGAGCAGCTAAGCCACTGCGCCATCACGCTCCCCTTCATAATAATAAAATAAATAATAATAATAATAATAATAATAACAATAAACTTTCAATACGTTATCCCAATTAACCCACCTAGCTCATTTTGGTCTCTGTCGAGGTTTTAAGGCCGGATTCCGTCCCAGAAGGCGTACGATATTTCCAGTGAAAATTCGTTTTCGCCATCACCAAGATTCGAATCCCGGCCACCCGGGTGAAAAACGAGCAGCTAAACCACTGCGATATTACGGCCATCTATATAATAGTAGTAATATTAATAACAATAATAATGATAATGATAATAATAATGTGGGTTTACGTCTCCTTTAACTACTGCGGCTTTAGAGACACCAGAGTGCCGGAATTTCCCACTGAAGGGTATCATTAGCATGCCAACATGAACGACTGACACTGGTTTCTCAAATTCAAGCATCTCCACATTCCAAAACGGCTGCGCATGAACCTTGGACACCAGGTGAGAGCTTTGGCAGCTGCTCCACGAATCAGGCCTCCATTCTTAGCCTATTTTCATCTATGAAAGAAAAAAAGGCTTATGAGATCACCTTCTGTCCGTGTGTATGTGCCCCCCCCCCCCCCCCTCTAACGGCCAAAGCGATTTCAATGAAACTCGGTAAGTAAACACTACTACCTCGTCCGACCTCGACCGTGCCTTTCGAATTTCAATACGTTTCACCAATCCAGCATGGCGGCCGCGCGAAATATTTCACCGGCATTCTATATTTCCGCAACACTTACCGATATCACCCTGAAATTTTGTACGGTGATAATGGGTACTACTAGAAGTTTACTTATGTGACTTTCAAAAGCCTGTAAAGTAAAGAACCAACATGGTGGTCAAGCGAGGTTACAACATTTAAATAGCATTTTCTCACGATTTAATTATCCGAGCGCAATGAAATTTAATACGGTAAATGTTTATACTACATTTAATCTACTGACATCTACTTTCATCCAATTGTTTTCATAACCTCAAGATGACGACTGTGGACATTTTAAAATTAAGATTTTATTTATTTTGTCTTAATCATGTGATAGACGTGAAACTTTGAATAATGAACCTACGCAATAATCTTCATCTAATGGTGGATAACTCTATGGCCTACAAATATAACAATCCAACATGGCGACCATCCGAAATATTTAGACGATTCTCAATATCTACGAACCTATTACAGCAATCAAATTGAAATTTTGTACGATGATACAGGCTAAAAACAAGAAATCGCCTATAGGACATTTAATAACCTGGTAGAAACATAACCAACATAGCGGCCAAGCGAACTTAAAATATTTAAATGGAATTTACTCGCGATTTAATCATCCGAGAGCAGTGAAACTTGGTAGGATAGATGTTCATACAAAATACAATCTACTGGCATCTAATTTAATTCAAATATTTTCATAACCCCAAGATGGCGGCTGTGCGAAATTTTAAAATTAAGTTTTTATTTCATGTGTCCTAACCATGCGATCGAAATGAACGATTGAATAACTAACCTTTGCAATAATCTTCATCTAATAGTACATAATTATATGGACTATATGAATAACAATCCAAAACAGCGTCCATCCGAAATGTTTAGACGGTTCTCAATATCTACGAATTGAGCAAACAAACTGAAATTTTGTATATTGATTGAGGCTATTAATATAAGTCCATCTACGGAACTTTCAATAGCCTGGTGAGAACTAAACCAACATGGCGGCGACGCGAAATTTAAATATTTGAATCGATCTTTCTCGCAAAGTTTCATCCGAGCGCTGTGAATCATGGCACGGTATATCTTCATACAAGCCTTAATATACTGAAGTCTAATGTAATGGCATTTTGTGAGAACTAAAAAATGGTGGCTGTGCATTATCTTAATCTTGTTTTAATTTCTCTTGTCCTAATCAAGCAATAGGGATGTAGGTTGGTATAGTGAACTATCATTAGAATATCCATCTGCTGGCACGTAGTTCTATAAAATATAATAAGAAACAATCCAACATGGCGTCCATACAATATATTCCACCGGTTCACAATATGTCCGAATCTCAATCAAACTGACTTTCCTATGGTTATAGTGGACTACTAACTATGTACGTACATATGATTTTCCAAATCCTGAGAAACACAAAAACAATATGGCGGCCAAGTGATTTTCAAATATTTCAAATGATTTTTCTGGCGATTTAATCACCCTAGAGAAGTGATGCTAAGAACAGCGAATCTTTATGCAGGGCTTAGTATAGAGATATCCCATGTTCAATTGTTTTCAAATATTCAAGATGATATTCAGTTCGAAATTTTAAAACCTTACATTTTTTATTCCACGTACCCTACTCAAGCGATTGAAGAGAGGATTCATATATTGGGTTATTATAATAAGCATAATTTAATGGCACTTAATTCTGTAGCTTTCTTTTCGTAAATCATAGAAGCCGTCCGTCTTACTTTTCTTAAATTAAACTCCCGTGATGCGTTACAGAAAGATGCCTACTCGCGGAAGGAGTCTTATTCACCGATACTAAAAGTTAAATATTCTAGCACATACTTTCTCAATTCAATGGTGTTGGTGGAGACATAAGTCGTGAATCAAAAGCTATTTAGTGGTAAATCAGATAGAAAATCCTTTTAATAGTCAGGGGAGTTTTTATTGGAAAAGACCAGTAGGATATATGAAAATTGGTTTCTTTAGTTCATCACGGAACTACATGTTACTCATGTCAGTGCAAAAAGGGTGGCTGACTTGTGATGCTACCGGTATTCGCGTAAGCAACCATAATTAGTTATTCCAACGACAGCTTATATCTATCAGCTGCTGCAAATGCTTTTCACTGAAGATGGTGGTGTCTCCCCAGGAATTGTGTGAGTCCATACTCAGTCTTTAAAATAACAGCTACGATCTATAAGGTACTGCAAGGTTCTGCAATTCGTTATATTATCTCCATTTATGTTCGAACGTATTAATTTCTTGTCATCCGTTTGGATCATTCACCTATGATGCCCACTGATGTAGTAATAGGAATGGTGCAAACCGTCTGGAGATATGAGATTAGATTATTAAAGGTGACTCATGCCGTTTGATAGTTCGTGAATCGGATAGTAAAGATCACCACTCCCTTGTTACTACATATGGTTATTCTTCGAACCCTAATTCAACAAAACCATTGAAAGAGCGCTCTGCGTTTCTGAGAAGGTAACTTAATTCGGTAAATTGAGGAGGTTACTAATGTCCATCTCCAAAATTTCTTTTAACACTCTCTATTTGTATTGCTCGGTAAGTTCAACTGAAGCACTGAGTGAGGGCGCTGTCGGCGCGAGCGAGCGAGGGGGTGTGGGAGGGAGAGCACGTGGTGGGCGGGGGAAGAGAGCGAGAGTGCGATAAGAAAGCGCCGATGCCAAGTCAACAATTAAGTACATCGACTGTGTCCGTATCAGATAATGTCTGTAGTTTAAAATAAGAACACACACCTAAGATAGTTGTTGGAATGGCGTGATTTAATTTGTTACATTTATTATTGGAAATTCATCAATAACAGTTTAGTTCGAAATAATCATAAAATATTGTTCATGAAATACAATCCTGCGAAATGGAAATAATGCCAACCTACGCCTAGCACTGGCCTGCAGTACAGTTGCATTTGTCTGTTGGCACAGGCTAGAGTAAAAGGTGGCTTTTCACCGCTGCCTCAGTCTCACTCATGGCTGTGATTATATGGAAGCTACTGAGGTAAGAGTGGTGCTTAGTAATGACATTCAGGGCACAGTCAGTGCCTGTAGATGTTGTGGAAAGTTCTACTCATAGGGTTAGTACTGCTGTTCTGACTCAGTGAGGAAAGCAATGACAAACTACCTCCCTCCTCATCTTGCCTAGTACGCCTCAATATGGCGCTGCCTTGGACTTTTGTGGGTATCTACCCACATAACCTAACGGCGGTACTATTTTTGAGGATCCAACCAGCCTTCGGGCTGACTACCTAACAGACAGACGCGTAGCACACATTTCTCAAGCAGTCTCAGAAGTTTTTAAATAAATTAAATAAATTAAATAAATGAATGACTGAATGAATGAATGAATGTACCGAACAACTGACACCGCTGGGAAGTCATCCTCATGTGCGCGCGCAACCCAGGGCCAGTGCGCACAATGTTGTGAAACCTTCACCTATTAGGGTAAAGCTGCCTGCGACAAAGCTACAATGCTTTCCTTATGAAGTTCGCCGTGTGGTAGCTGGCAACGGAATAACAGTAATGAAACATTTGACAACGATGAAAGAACTCTCTCCTTATTGGTTTCTGATGACGTGACTGTGGAAGTCACGTCTTTCCCGGCAGCAAATACTGTAGTAGTACAGTAGATTCTGTAGCATGATGACTAGAGGCTAGAGGGGCAAGGAGAAGCCTAGTAGTTCGCATTTTTCCGGGACTTCAGATGAACTTGTCACGCTGTATATACTGTATAATGTACTGCGCCCGTTAGCTCGTGGACCAACGACCACATATGCATTAACCTCGAGAAGATCTGCAACACAAGACTCTAACACTCAGGGCACACTGGGTGAAAAAGAATAGCAATTGCTCTCGAGTCCCATACGTGAAGAGGAAGAAACAAATAAGCATGACAGAGACAGAATTTATAACAACACTCACTACCATTCAATAACCACAGAAGTAAAGAAATCCCTACCTAATCCTCAGGGATACCGATTGCTAAATCTCTAATAAAACACTCCTGGAAAGAAAACATCCTAACCAATCCTTTCGGTTGTCCTTAACAAAATACAAATTTTATAATTCTCAAATCCATGGACTTATAAAGGTTCATATATCGTCCATCTACCTTGGATTATCTCCATAAAATGACACTATGCATTTTCCATTAGTAGCTCCAACATAACTGCGTAATTATCATCTGCCTTCCTTAGCGATCTTAATATTCACACTAAAGTATATAACAATCGATCATCACACTTACCAAATTATCCAAAAATCTATACTTATTCCGTCAAGTAGTTCGTAGTTGTTATAGTCAACAGTACTCTATCTCAACTTCAATCTTTATCAATATACAATTAAATTCTTACATTCATAAACTACACCCATTAGATTTTATTCACTCACTTATGGAGTTTTATCATAATTAATCGCATTCATTAACTTCTCATAAGTTTATAAATATCTCAACCTGGGCTTTAACTCTCTCTCTCTATCTCTCGCTCTGAATAAGTGTAGCTAATTATAAAACACTCCTTACAATCATGTATAAAATTCACTATTACAATGTGGTAAATAATTGAGTTATTCCTATGGAACTTGAATTCTACCGATGACGTGCGCTTACAATAGGTTGACCCATATCAACTGTGGTACCCTATTATTCATTCTATTTAACCTTCAATATTTTAATATTCTGCTTCAGTGACATAAATTCCTCGTTACAACATCCTCTGAATAATTCCTCAGGCATCCACACTCAGACAGATGTTTCCACGGACACCAATTTTATAACAAATTCATAAACTCATCAATTTTAATGGCGTTACATCACTTTGTTATTATACATTGAATGTCTGCTGTCTGTTCCTATTTAGCTAAATCTCTACCATTCTTGTCTTTGAGAATAGCAACAGGCACTGTAATCAATAATTACGCATAGCTTCGTCTTCCTAAATATTTCACTATTGTATTTATTTTTATGACGAATACAAACTACAAAATATCCAAGCAATGCTTCGTCGTGATCGCATCATTCTGACTCAATTGGTCTGATTTATGAATGTAATAATCCCCATCTATTCAAACATTCGTAGAGAATCTAATGTCTACTCTCTAACCATTCAATATCCATCGTGGTCAGCGTGCTCTTAACCAGCCACGGTGGCCGAGAGCACTAACGTGCTTCCACGTGCCTCGGAAGAGCGTGGGTTCGAACCCTACATCGGCCGTCCTGAAAATGGTTTTCGTGGTTTCTAATTTTCACCACCAGGCAAATGCCGGGACGGTTCCTTTCAATAGGTTCACGGCCGATTTCGCCGATTTCCTTCCAAAATCCTTTCCCTGACCCGTTCTGAAAATAAAATAAATCGCCACGTAGCAATTCTAATAAATATACATTTAAAATGATAGAAGAACAAAAATTCATGGCTGCTCTACAACAATCTGCTTTATGCAGGATTCATTATTCTACCTTATCCTCGGTCGTCGTGTGTCTGGCTGCGTGGCTCAGGGGTAACGTTCTCGCTTACTGAGCCCAAGGTTGCAGGTTCGAAACCTGGCGCAGTCAGCTGGCATTTGAGGGTGCGCAAATGCGAGGGAGCCGTGTCAGTACATTTACTGGCACGTTAAAGATCCCCTTCGGGGCAAAATTCCGGCACCCCGGCGTCTCTAAAAGCCAGTGTAGTTAAAAGGGACGTAAAACCAATAACATTATTATTATTATTCGGTCGTCGTGATGTCTTCCAGACGCCTCATTCATAGTTTCAGGTGTTGACATGGCCCATGTGGAGGCGAGAATTCAATTGAAATGGTGATGAGAATGTAACATCTCAGCATTCGCTTGATCCGTCCAGTTTACTCATCCTGTCCCAGGCAGCCATCCATTCCTGTCCCTGTTGACTTAGTTTTCTGTGTCGATCGTCATTGTAGTAGTAATAAACATGCCCACTGCCCTGTTACGCACACGGTTTTCCATAATGTCCGTAGTAGTCACAGTCTGTATTTCATCCATTCACAATGTGTTAAAATAATAATAATAATAATAATAATAATAATAATAATAATAATAATAATAATAATAATAACAGGTTTCCTTGATAACTTAGCGTAGATTTCAATGTAATTACACACGTAATACTGTTCAAGAATTTAATGGCACTCCACTTATTAAGTCAGCCTATAAACAGTCATTTGCACTCGAAATACTGGCCATAACACACCTGCTTTGAACTGCTGGTCTCGCCTGTTTACGCTGCTCATATCTGAGGCCTAGCTGTGCAATCACTCGTCTCACAATAATGACAACCTATGTGTGCTTCTAACTCGCTCCATTTAATGATACGTACGATGCTCACAAAAATATCTACGAGTCCGCACTCTACATACAGTATAACATTCACTGGTCATAACTTGCTCTTAGCGCGCACTCAATATTGTCCGTCGTAAGGATGGAAATTGTGTACGCTTTCAGTGGTCATGTTTACGTCACAAGGAAAGGAAGATGCGTACTCGTTGCAATCCTCAATATTTAGATGAACTAGCCCTGTAGGACTCGCCTATTTATTCTGCTTCATTCACGTCATACTGACATACGTCAGTCACCCCGGTTATTGACTGGTGGGGGAACAGTGATACTTATAACGTGCAAACACTTAATAATCTATTCATGATATCTTCACAGGTTTATTCTTAAAATGAACCTCTTTTTGAGTTTATGTTCTCGGGGAATATGCATCAGTATCTATTTCACTCGCTTGCAGTAAATTCCAAAGACATAACATGGCTCTATTGGTTGCACCTTCCCGCTTGAGTCGTCTATTGGCCTGACGTAACTCAGCGCATGCTTTGATTTAAACAACATGTCCCGCTCTACATACGGGCTCAGTTCAGTGACTGGAACATAAAATGAGCGTTTTCGTTGTAACTACACATTTTTCTTTCTTTTTTTTCTTGTTTAGTAGTCGATCCCAGAGCCAAAAGGAATGACTAGAGTAACCTCGTGATACATACTGTACTTATAATCCCTGACGCCACTGTCAAAGTTCTCGTGTAAACCTGCTGTTGGAACGTGGCCAAGAGTGTGCTCATTCTTTGTTTGAGTGACTGTCCGTTTACTAGAGAGTTAATTGCTTTTTATTGTAGACGTAGAGGGATGTGTTCTCATATATTACCCCTCGGTCATACTGCAGTTACGGACAGATAATCATCTACACTAGTCTCTGAGAAATGAACGGCCGTACGTTCCGTGGAACTAGTATACCACCATGATTTCTTGGCTTCACACATTTCACCCAGCTGTCGATTCGAATCTTTGTATTTAAAATGGTCTATACAATAATCCTCAGGCGTAGCGGGAATTAAAATTAATAGGTATAAAAATATCATGCTTTCGCGGTAGAGAGAGGTGACTAGTCATATCAGGCTATTCCATCAATGTTGTGAGAAAATTGATCCCATGAATATATTCAGTGGTGTACTGTACTTATGATAATCTTCTTGACAAACTTATTAGCTAATTGTACATTCAATTGGTTCCCTTGGCTATAAATCTTGTGACTTATTTCAGAGGAAACAAATAGTTCATTTAAGGATACAGTTAGTCACTTGAATTTATATTCAATAGCATATAGTATAGCATTTCATACACGAGTTCGTGTCGAAGCTCCATTATTTCAGTTAGAAGAGTCCTTGAATAAACCAACTATTCGCGCATCCTGTTGTTCACATTACGATTTCCTTTGCAGCATTGTACAAGTATTTACTTAGATATCCTTTCTAAATCACATTGATCTTGCCATTCCATGCCATGAAATTCAATTATTTTTTCCCTTTTCTATGCAATCCTACACCAGGAACCAGAAGGTATTTCAACTCAGCATCACTCGGCAGCAATGGACCTTTCTACAATCAAACTGAAGAAGGCAGAGGTTAGCAACAACATCACAGTAAGATGAGCCACGAAGCTGTAAATATCAGTAGCCACTCCTTTAGTTGAGTGTGTCTGTTCTGTCTCGCCAATCGCTTTTATCTTTCTGCAATTGATATCCTTCTCGCTTCTACAGTGTAACCTTTTTAGCTCTTGTACAAATATTCCATCACAATTCGACTTTTGTCCATGTAATACTTGTCAAGCATTGAGATTATGACTAAGAAATTGACCTATCAAAATAAGCTATTTGAAATGCTGTAAAAATATTGAACACTCGCCAATTCACAGAAACCTTAAAAGAATAAAAATTAAATACATTCATTGGAATGTAAATTTGTGTATGAGATCACATCGTCGATTTGAATGGAGACTTCTACGGAGAGGAATGAAATAATTCACTTCTATCAACCAACCAACCAACCAACCAACCAACAAGAATATAATCCAAGAATGATACTTTGACACTCTGTGCAGCAACATTTCTTCGAAATGTACCTTCATACCAATAATGATAGAAGAACGGTTGATACATATGATGAAATGCCCCAGCTTCAATAATACGAAGGATAATATAACAGTCAATAATTCTAAAAATAGTTACGCATGTTAGAATATAACATTCAACAAGTACCTGAAGATCAAATTTTCCATACTGTATCATATGAACAAGCTGATTTCAGTCCTGTTCTGATAGGTAATGAAACCTTTACGATTAACTCTAACATTTTACACACTAGGCATTTGGTTCACAACCGTAGGTTCAACTTCCAAACTTGGCAAACGTAGTATTAAAATGCACGTTCCTAGTTCCTAATAACCAACAAGACTATACCGTACAGCTCGCCAAAAAAATCAACTATTATGAAAGGATTGGTCATGAAATTGTTCTGAAAAATTCAAACCCACCTGAACAATACTAATTAGTTCTGGTCACTTCAAATGTTACCGAAAATTTGATTTAGCAGAATTAAGATTAAGCAAGACTAATCAGAATACGTACTGTATGGTAGAGTATATACATTTCAAATAGTATTTACCAATCTCACTCTGAATAGTCCTATAACTACGTTTGGTGTCTATCATCCCCAATTTTTTTTTCAGATTTCCAAGGCGGCAATCGCCTGTCAGTTGGAGATCTGTGTTAAAAGATATTGAAGAAATGTACTGTAACTCATAATATTCAAAGAGAGAATAGAACATGTGAGACGAAAAAATAACGAGAGTGAAGGAAACAAAGAGGGAAATAAATCGCAGGAGTTGCGAATACACATAGTGCTAGAACAGGCCCGTCCAAGATTTGCGCTCTGGTACGTGAAGGGAGTAGCATGCCATCTCCCCGTCGGACAAAGGTGACATTGGATCTGGGTGATGTGTTCCTGTGACCACCGTCAGTCGCTGGCACGAGCATAATCTATGTCAATGCTTCTGCTCTCAAATGAATCACTCATTTCATAAGCCTGCAACTGTATCTCATAACGAACAACTTAAACTTCAATCAATTTCCATAGCTGCCACAAATCCAGCCCAAGTAATTCCTTCACGAGTTGTATTTTATTTGTAATTCTGTTGTTAAATACCTGCTAAAATAGGCACCGTATTGTCATTCTTATAAATGATGGAGATGAAGGAATGCCTAAAGTATATGAAAGATGGAAAGTACAAGATACATAAAGCGCCGTCTGAAATATGGTGTACGCTGGAAAATGGATTGGTAACGGAGGAAATAGTTACATCAGCCAGACAACTTAGAGGTAGCTTCTTCAATATAAGAATCTCAGAAGCCATTTTTCCGCGTTGTCTTGGTAATATAATTAACTAACTTATTGAAGATTTCAATGGAATATACGTACGGTGTAAGCAGAATGTTTAAGAAGTTTTCTTTCAGTGACGGGCGAATGGAAAACTGGGACGAAAAGTAGAAAGTAATAGGGAGAACAAGGGTAACACACTTGTTGGGTATCCTCGAACAGGACGTGATTGACGTTATTTCCAGCAGGGTGCAAAACTTCCACGAAAAGACGCATTCAGTGCTTCTCGCTGTAACCTGCAGAACGATCAAGAAGATATACAAAAGGATTATGGGGTACCTTTGGAACGTAGCCTCTCCGTAGTGTGGAAATGCAAAGGTATTTTGTGATTTGTTGAATGGTTTGCAGTACATAGATATTTAAGACGCTTTACAGCTAACTGCAATATACGAATATATTGTACAAACTACAACACATTGAAAGGGGAAAATGAAGGACCTATCCCCTTCTTCCAAATAAAAAATACCATGATGAAGAATACAGCAGGTCACTTTCCACGAGTTCAAAGATCCATGGAGCTCACCTTCCAGCAGTTCTAATACTCTCGTTAACATCAACACGCCATCTTCATTAGGATCTCCAATTGGAGAAAAAAATAACACCTTCGTCAGATGGCAGTGAAAGGAGGAAGTCATCTTAAAAAACGAGCAAGTGAGGAGAGTGAAATATTAACCTCCAGCCCTTGCAAACAGCTGTGGATTGTAAACTACAGCTAAGAAACGTCTAAAGACATCATGAAACGTTATACACGGCCTAATAACCCCAAAAGCTGTTCTGGAGAATACTCGATCGGCCGTGAAAGCCTACATATGTACATGTTGTTTTTTTTGTCTGTAGTTGATTCTAACTAGATATTGGTCAGAATCACCATCTGCCCTGCATCTCCTAATACCCATGATGTCCGGTGCATGCTGCCTGTGTATTTCATCATGGTCTGTTTGGTTCCTTGTTACACCATCAGGTGGTCTCATTGTTTATTTCTTTCCTTAAATGCCACGGGCTTTTGACTGTCATCTTCCCTCTACCAAAGTCTATCAGTCTCAATCCATTGTGATTGCTGACTTCGTGCAAGCTTCCTTTCCGTATTATGTGATTATACACCTGTTCTCTTCCAATTTTCGCATCTAAGTCTCAAAGGATCATTTTTATATCACGCCTTTGAATTTTATTGATTAATTCCTCCAATTTAGAGTAATATGCATAATTTTTCACTTCCTCCTTTGTAGGGGCATACACCCAAAACATTCTAACATCGGAGAATGTTTGTCCGATGTCTTAGAGAAAATATTCTGCCATTGAC
This sequence comes from Meconema thalassinum, assembly GCA_946902985.2. NCBI lineage: Eukaryota > Metazoa > Arthropoda > Insecta > Orthoptera > Tettigoniidae > Meconema > Meconema thalassinum. The sequence goes on from OX336389.2 coordinate 1,195,624,867, forward strand.
TGCTGTGAAGTTAGTCACAGTTTGCATAATGGAATTTTGTAGCAGAAATCCATTAGGATTTGCTGGTATCACTGACAATGTGGCAGCTGAAGCATTTTGTGGCTGCAGCTGCTGGGCATCGGTGTACCCCTATTCACCCTCGTTTATCCGGGCTTGGGACGTCACTAGTAGAGGCGGAGTATACTGTATTTTCCACATTACCATAGCCATTTGAGAAAACCCTCATATTCGCGTAATCGCAAGGGTCCATTGCAGCTCTTCTGTAACAGCTACGGTGCCGTCACTTTGCCACAATACGCACGACCCATAACGGCTTGAAACCGTCGAAATTGAAAAATTCACTTTTGCATTCATTACATTACTATGGTGCCGATGATATATCGATATTATTGACGTGTAATGAAAGTTGACGTCAATACTGGGATGGCCTAGATATCGTTATACGACAGTATCGAGATTCGTGAACTGTCGTTTCTCATTCAGGTTACAGCTTAATACCTATACATGTTTCCGGTATATTTTGTACCATTACAGTTGCTGGACCTAGGTGTACATCGCATTATTTTACTAGTTTACTGTTTAAGTCTCATCTCGATAAATTTAAGTCTCATGTATACAGATTTAAGTGTCATCCCTGTAGATTTAAATCTCATTTTTGGAGAGTACCGTACTAAAGGATTGTCTGTCGGGGTTGTAACATCCGGTGAACGCCTTAATTTGATTTTGCTTTGTATGTGTAGAACTTGGAATTTATTTTACAATTAATTGCTTTATTTTGATGCAACTTGTCAGTATTAAATTGTATGTATCGAACATTTAGTATGTATAAATCACACAATAAGCTTATTATACTATTATTATACTAACAAAATTGCGAATTTTTATGTCAATACACACCAACGTGATTTCTGATTTTTGCTTTCTACCACGATGGCTTCGGGAATCCTCGTCCTGAAGATTAGATGTCATTTGTTTCCTTGTTTTATAGTCTTTGCACCTATTTACATCCTATGAAATGTATACTTACGACATCGTCTTTTGTCTCTGTGTGTGACCAAAGAACTTCTGATCAAGTTAAACTGATCTCCGGATACCTCAACCATGCCTTTATTGTTTCCATAATCCATAATCCTCACCAATCTGAAATATTTCACCGGCTTTCAATATATCGGAAACTATTACAGGTATCAGCGTGGAATTTTGTACCATGATATAGGACTATAAAACAAGTTCAATTAAATGTGCTAAAATTGTGTAAGTAGATATTTGTTGATCATATTGCCATTTCAGTGAGTAAAATATATGCCTTGGTATTATATGGCGTACAGTCAACCATAGCCAACTGATCCGTCGCTTTGCTCCTTTATCCACAGCCTTTACAATCGCTCATCAGACACGCGTTAAAGCTGTAATTGTAAAACTGATAAAAGTTGCTACGAAAGTGTTCACTGCCTGTTTCGAACGACAATATTACTCGTACAAATTTCACGTCCTGATTTTGTTTCCTTGACATGACTTACACAGTCATAAGAGGATAGTGTTTCGTTTAAGTATGTTCATGTACGTTTTATCGTTTAGAACTGGTGTACTGTTGTGTGGTCTCATAAATGGTCTTAACTCAACGTCAAAGTGTTGATAATTCAGTTTAGGGACTTGGGATATTTTGTTCATCAGTTGGGTGTGTGTTGAATTTGTCTGATAATCTGTATTAATGTGATTTCATTAACCTTCTAAGTGCTGAGTTCCTTCTTTCGTATTTAAAAAAAAATAGAGTTCATAATAATACACTATATGGCGTACAGTCAACCATAGCCAACTGATCCGTCGCTTTGCTCCTTTATCCACAGCCTTTACAATCGCTCATCAGACACGCGTTAAAGCTGTAATTGTAGGTTCTTTTACGTGCCATAAATCTATGGGCATAGCAGTTCATATCTATATCTATAGGTTTTGGGTCTTAATTAATCTAAATGTAAATTCAAAATCCTGCGTTTATATACTGTAATTTTTCAATTTGAGAAAAATCAAAATTAAAATGTTTCTGCAGACCTCATCTCCAAACCAAAATAAAATGATTACCTAAAATCAGTAGGCAAGTAATATTTGCTGTTCCTTACTGGTACAAACATTGATATTAATAGATCCGAAATCACAATTATTTATATATGAGTTGCAGCGGAAAGGCCATAGCCGGGTATTTTTGATTGAAAGCTCGAGGGCTCCCAACAAGTTCAATTTCAAGTAGTTACAACTTTGGCTACCATACCTTATACCTAGCGGCGAACGTTGGAACTTGATAGCCAAATATACCCTGCAAATTTTGCTACACACTTCGAATTGCAGTGGTAGGTTGCTTGCCACGGTGGGTGAGTGGTCAACGTGTCGGTCTGCTAACCCCAAGCTTGCAGGTTCGCTCCTGGCCGTGGTTAGTGATTTTTGAAAGGCGGCAAAAATTACGACACGCATGTCATATGATGTTGGTATGTCAAAGAACCCCCATTCAGTAGGCCATGATCATAATGGCAAAATTAATCTCGGGAGTTTCCGCCAACACAAAGTTCCTCATTTCCCTACCTGAAAGCGCTACATTGTTCAAAGAGTTTAGATATCTAACCTCTTTGACTTTCATAGTGCTTCAGGGAACAACGAAATTCGACATGTAAGCTACCCTCTGGGTGTCAAAGAACAAAGCTTGCACCCGGCACCCTGGGCCATGCGATATTATTATTAGTGGTAGGTTCTTTTACGTGCCATAAATCTATGGGCATAGCAGTTCAGCATGCTACCGATTACGCCACAACGCGGTAAGTTACGAAAAATGTGCTTGTTATTCCGTCATGCCTGTTTATATCTCAAATGAACCTCAGCTGTAGAGGACAGATGTCTACAAAATGGTCTGTTAGTTACTTCCGGAAGAAAAATTCCAAACTCAAGTAGTGCTACATAATGCCCAATAGATGGCAGAACATACTAAGGATTGACTCGGCACTCGAAAGCGAATGAGGAATAACACAAAATAAAATAATCTAGAGCAACGTTTATAGACGTGCGAAGAACTCAACGGGTTAATAGTGTGTGTAGCTGTATTAGGGACAGTGATGGGGTACGAGTATTTGCCTCAGGACTTGAAATGAGGTACTATCCCGGCATTTTCCGGGAAGGAGTGTGTTCAGGATAGCAGCTGTCAACGCCGGCTTGGTCTGGACTTACTGCAGTTGCCCACGCGGTCGTGTGGTGCACGGCTACGGCGTGGGGTCGACGTCAAAGACAAACCAAATGAAATAGCTATTAGGTTAGGCAGGCAGCGCTATGCGAGGCGTGATTGTCAAGGCTGTGTAGAAAAGTGCAAATTCCGCAGCTTAGCCATGCGTGTTAATTCGCGCACCACAACCGTGATGGGGAGCTGTAGCAAGTCCGGAGATTGGAGGTTCGAATCCCAGCACTTGACAGCGGCTATCCTGAGTGTGGTTTTACCTCGGCTTTTTCCACACTCCCTCCAGACAAATTCTGGGCCGGTACCTTGTGTCAAGCCCCGGGGCCCTACCCCAATAAATACCGGCCCTGCTAATTGAGGCTATGAGCGCCAAACCACAATTCGCTTAGAGCTAGTTCTCCATGTTGATCTACAGAGGAAAATTACCTTTAAAGAATTGAGAGATAGGCCACTATTGCGCTCATAGCCTCAATTACAGCTACACACACTACTACAGTCACCACAGAAACACAGGTTATCAGATCAATCCAACACAAAGCCAAGTACATGGGACTAATGTTGAAGATGTCTCAAGCCCCTCAAAATGAAATATAAGTTACCTAGTTCCCCTCGTGATGCTGCAGCTAGCATTCTTGGCTGTCAGCCCTGAGGTCCGGATTCAATTCCCAACACAGCCAAGAAATTTAATTCTGGTCTGAGGGCTGGAACGGGGTGCACTCCGCCTCGTTTGGCATTCGATTCCCACCTCAGTCATCCTGGAAATGACTTTTCGTCGTTTCCCACTTCTACACCAGTCAAATATCGGGATGGTTCATATTTTAAGGCCACGGCCACCTCCTTGCCAATAATCACCTGAGCTACAAGTACGCACACTCTTATAGACACCACAATAACCATTGTACCCCGTCCATTCATTGGGCAAATTCGTGTTGACCGACTGGAGAGTTACACTTGTACACATGACAGTTTGTACAGGCAACACTGAAAGAATGGCTTCAAAACTTTGCATGTGTTTTCTTATGTACTCGTATATGTTCCCTTTTACCTGTTGTTGAACTGGCGAATGGTGGTATTTACTTATGATTGCCTTGTGGTGTCCCCAGAGGCAGCTAGCTGTGGTAGTGTGCAGTGCCGAGAACGTCAGTCCTGCCTCATCGAGCCACACTCCGGAGCACCTCGCTGTGTTACTTGCAGCTATCGTTGTCCTAAGGCTGTTGCAAGGCGTGACATGGGTGGACCTATCTGCGGTACCAATAACTTGACCTATGACTCTTGGTGTCATATGCTGAAGGATGCTTGCAATACAGGCTATGTCATTGAGACCAAATTTTCAGGTCAATGTGAAACAGGAGGTGAGTGAGGTGTTAAGCAATATCATGAAACTTGTCACAGGTAAGACAAACTGATGAAGTAACCACACAAATTCATCACACACTCAAGTACACGGGGCTGTTGACTGAGATGTCCCAGACCTCAAAAATGAAGTAATAATAATAGATAAGCACCCTATACTTAGGAGTGAAGTAGTGCATGGAAATTTAGCTGGATCCATGTCAGTGGCAGTCAGTGGCATAGATGTAGTGGGTAACAAACTTCATGGTCTGTAGACTAATTCATATCATGAACCCTTTGTTTCATAAAAAATACCCTACAAGTACAAATACGCCAATTTAGTGTGGATTTACTTTTCATTTGAGATGAGATGTGGGAGATGAGCGTTGTTTTAAAAGGCAAAAAATAGAGGTTATTTGACGCTATTTTGAGTTGGTAAACACCGTATCCTAAATATACTACTTTTTAATTTTAAAGGAAAATTCGTTCTCCTATTACTGTTTGCACCAGATTTATCGATCACCCTTTTGTTCCATTAAAACATGGAAAGGATTGAAAGTTCCGAAGAATTGTGTTCCGTTGAAATATCATTAATCTATTCTGGAGTAGCGAAATTCCACTCTGCCTAGGACCAATGGTGACTAGTAAGCTAAAGTGAGGGTTCTTATACATTCAGAAACGTATCGTTCAAGTCAGCCATTATAATATTAATATTTTCCAACACATTGATACTGATTGTTATTCGAGTTTGTTGGTTTAAACATTATATTGAGGGTAGCACTAACTTGCTACTCCGTTTTAGAGCCACCCTTGATCTATGAGAGCACATGTAACTTGATGTAAATAGTGCTTATACGAGGGCAGTCTTTTAAGTAAGGGCCGTTTTTTTAAGCCCGTAGTTAGTGCGCACGCCGCAACATGCGTGCGCGCTACCTCCCGGCATCCTTTGCGAACAAGCAGGCGTCAGTTGCAGCTATGTAGCTAACCTGTACGCTGAACTGTGCATATTTACAATGTTCAAGATTATTGATTCACCCGCCGCGTGTGAAGTACGATCTGTGATACGTTTTTTGAGTGCAAGATACATGTCGGCTGCAGACATTCATCGTCAGCTTTGTGAGTTTTTTTTTTAGCGTATGGCTTTTAGTGCCGGGAGTGTCCGAGGACATGTTCGGCTCGCCAGGTTTTTGTAGCTGCTTCGAGACGGACACCCAATGGGTGAGCTACAAGTACCGTTGGGGAGGAAAGTTGGAAGGGAAGGGCGAGGAGTTGGAAGGTAGCGGCTGTGGCCTATAGTTAGGGACCAACCCCGGCATTTGCCTGGTAGGAAGATGGGAAACCACAGAAGACCATCTTCAAGGTTGCCGGCGGGGGAATTCGAACCTCCTCGCCTCCCGGATGTGAGCGACTGCCATTAATCATGCCGTAACGACCACGGCTAACTCACCCGGTAGCTTTGTGAGGTGTATGGTGATAATGCAATGACGGAAGGTGAAGTGCGAAAATGGGTACGCGGGTTCAAAAATGGCCGTGAAAATGTTCAGATGACTTGGTGACTGCAATTGACACGAAAATTCACGAGGACCGAAGATTCATGATAACCACTCTATCAATGGATTTTCCTCGAGTGTGAATTCTTGGTTGTCAGAGCAGGCGGCAAACTTTTATGCAGAGGGATTTCAGAACTTAGTTTTATGGTATGACAAGTGCCTAAATAAACAAGGCAACCCTGTAGAAAAATAGAGGAAGGTATGTAAAACCTAAAAATAAATGTGGTTTCAAAATAAAATGTTCGGTTAATTAAAAAAAGCGGCCCTTACTGAAAAAATAGCCCTCGTATATACATTATATACATTTTCATTTGGGACTGTTTTGCCTTTCAACGTCCAGTCTAGTCTGCTAGCCTCAGTTTGCGAACAAGCCACCTCTACAATCCCCTATTGGAAGTTAGCACTGCGGCCTCCTCTGTTTCTACAATTCTCACTTTGAAATCGTTCACCAATGAATCTAACCATTGCCTCCTAGGTCTACCACTGCTTCTCATGCCTTCTACAGCCAAACTCATTCTTAAGTAATCTCTCCTCACTCATTCTCTTCATCAAATGACCCCACCATCTGAGTCGACTCATACTAACAGTTCCATCTAACGTGTTTATTCCTAGACTTTATCTCTTCATTACGAGTACTCTCTTGCCAGTAATCATTCGTGCTACTATCATATCAGTTACTTCTAGCTTATGTATCAGATCCTGAATCTACCCACCTCTCACTACATACAGCAAGGTGGGTCTAAACACTGAACGATGTAGGGAATGTTTTGTCCCTATATTAACTAACTTATTGCAGAATACTGTAGCTCCCAACTGAGAACTATCGTGATGACCTGACCGCCCCCCCCCCCCCTGAAACGACGGCCCTCTTATAGCCCGTGTCAACAACGTGCACTGTATATTGAGAAAGTGAGGCTACTGCTGACAAAGTTGTTGTACGTAAGAATGCATTGAATTTTGTCCTGAGTCGAAATACAGTCTTGCGTTCTATGTAAATGCTGTATCTAGGTACATCTGCATATCTTACACTGTAACAAAAAATTGAAAAGTCTTTGCCCCTATTTTATAATAATCAAATTATAGGCTGTATACCACCATGGTTCAGGCATTTGTCCCATCGCAACACTAGTGTAGAGATGCCACCATTGTAGAATTCAGCCACCATGTTTGCTAGCTGCCGATGTGCCACCAAGGAAAAGCTCCGAGGAATCATCGTGGACACTGTGATTTTCCTCTATGACAACTGAAGGCCGCATGAGGCAAACGGAACTGCCGCGCCGCCCGACTGTTGTCAGTCGCATAGGAGGTTATCGAGCATGCACCATGTAGTCTGGATCTCGCCCACAGTGAAGAAGTTTCTGGCTGGCCAGAGGAACACCGTCACAAGGACCGCTGACCTGCTGTGGTTCACTGCTCAACCGGTCCAATTCTACAACAGTGGCACCTCCAAACTACTGCTAAGATCGGACAAATGCCTGAACCACGGTGGTGACAATGTGAAAAAATAGCCGGAGACACTTAGAAGACTGCCTGCATTTTGATTTCCCTGTATATCTATTACGAGTATTGTGACTGAAGTAAAACCGGAGCAAAAACTTTTCGATTTGCCTTTGTAACTTATATGCTAATTCAACTCCGTCGCGCCATACTGTATACAGTACTTTCTGTTAATTGGCAAGGCTGATGTTTAACATTCTTTATCTCTGTGTCACATTTGAAAAACAGGAACTTTTATTGAAATGTATGACTTCCTGCCAATAGCCATATATTAATGCACGTTTATGGGGTTCTGTTTCAGTTGCCAAACCCACGGTCGCTAACACTGTGCTGGATGGGGCCGCAAATACTAACAGGTACTCATGAGACTATGAACCACAGACCTTCTTCCTTGTAGAAATCTGTGATGGGTACATGGCTCCAATTATTTTAAGTCAGTAACGTAGATATCTTTGTCAGATATTTGCATACCACGCATAGGATAAAGACGTATGACTCGTGGTCTGTCAATAACTGATATGGTAAACTGCAAGAACTATCAAAAGCCAATTCTTGGCTGAAGTATGTGTTAAACTTTTCTACAATGAATGATTGGAAATTCAATGAATTGATTTTATATGTAGTGTGTTTATTATTAACAAGCACTTGATTTTATCATTAAGTGGATCAAAAAGAAAAGTGTTACGATTAAACAACTCATTCACATTTTTAACCGTGTAGTTAAGTGTTACTTGTAGATGAATAGTGTAGAAACAATATAAACTTCATATTAGTACACTCAAAGGAATAGAGAGATTTTCTTATGTAGAATGTTGTGTCTGAAATGCATGAAGAATGATCTCTTTTTCTTTCTTCTTTCTCTAATAGAATTTATTTTCATGTGTAACAATTGGGACACCTTAATCAAGATACTGCATACTGGTACTAACATTTGATTGTCATTGAGTGATTCAATAATTGTGTGAATAAAAACATTTGAAGTTGAGGTATTGACTAATCAGGTTATTTTGCAGTGCCTTAATTTCTGCATTGTAAACTTATATAAATGATCTCAGAGTGTTTTATTCCTAAACTATAATGTAGAAATAACGGAACTTAAGGATGTTCAAAACATTTCATCATATGTCACTGGAAGATAGGATTCTATTTTTATCAATATATTATTTGCATTTGAGTAGTAACTATATAGATGATTTTCTTAACAGAGGTCTCCTCAATCTTAAAATACCAGTGTAGAGTTAGATCAAATAGATCCCTTTAATTTCAGAAACCAACAGAAAACATTCAGTGCATCACACTTTTCACTATGCTATTCATATGATATGCTGATGTTTGCCATTTCTTTATGTTCAGTAATCTGCAAACATTTAGGACAGCTGTCTACATTACTGACCAGTTGGATTGGAAAGTCCCTAAGTAGTATGGTGCACAAGAAGATGCCCATGTGCTCATCATTTCTTGTGGAGGAAATTCTTATCTGAACAGAAATGTACCAGTAATGAAGAATTCTTGAGAAATATCAATGTCTCAAAGTTGATGGCATGCAGTGAAATTAAATGAGAATGATCACGAAGTATAACATTTCTCGTTTGTGTGATTTACTAAATAACTATGGCAACAGGCAAATGTGTGAAATGTACAATGGTTTGACATGATCTGCATGAGCAAATACACTTTATCTATCAATGCCTTAGGATGATATCCACGTAACTGGGGTATTTTCTATCTCTCACCTGAACTATTTTCACATGCTGCCGAAACTGATTCCAAAACTTTTATTCAAATCTGGTGGTACTTTTTTGAAAGATTTTATGATAGCTTGCCAGTCAGCTTTGGTTTTGGAACATTTGAACAAGAATTAAAGACAAATCAGAATTATAGAGAAATACCTAATATCCAGATTATTACCCATCCAAGGTATTAATATAACCTTAATAATGTGTGGAAATAAATTGTATTTCGGTGAGTTATGTTAGAAATTGCTTCCATGATTGCTAAATTTTTATAATCTGCTCTGAATGATGCTCAGAAATTAAAATACACCAAGTGAGGAATGTTGCCAACTCAAGCTGTATGATATAAGTACAGGAACCATAGTAGAAATGTTATAACTCACTTTCATTCAAGTTATGTTTTTCAAACATTAATTTGTTATAATACAATGATTTGTTTATTTATGAAAAATCTAATAATGTTAAACAATTCACTGGTTTAGATGATTGCAAACGTCGTGAAAACAAGGTAGAGGATAATTCTCAGATTATGAAGTGATATAACTGAACTGATATTTTAATGAAGATTACTCTGATTTCTTGAGCCATAATAATGGGCATTGTGTAACTAAACACCATAGTGTAGATGCTTGTATCTTGAATATTTACAGTAACATTGAAGAAAACATGGCTTAATTTTACTGTGTGCCATGAATTAGAGGAAATCTGTATGCTTATTTCAGGACACTGAATTGTACAGGTCCAAGAAGATTTATTAGTTGCACCCTACCAGCCTGCTGAATATCTGCTAAATTTACTATACTGGTGACCCAAAGATATCTGATTCAATGAAAATAACAATTTTGGTATATGTGAATAGCAAGTAGATGAGATAGAATCATGCACAATTTTGTTCTGAGTGTTCCCTGTTATTTTCACTATTTTAGTTTTGATTATCCTGTACAACCAGTGCTCTGTTGTATATAAAATAGTTCATAAGAATTGTGAAAATATAGTCCAAGTCAAGCCATTCTCTAGTAACTAGGGTCTATTTACATTTTATGTTATTATTGAATTATATTAAAGTCAATCACCATATATTATTGTGTTTCCCAAAAAATAGTATTTTACGGGTCCAGAAAAGTAAGGCTGTGCCAATAAAGAATGTGAAAATTGAAGTTCAGTCTTAATCTAAATAACAATGGACTGTGTACTGTACTATTGGACAATGAAAACAGTACAGTCTTATACTGAGAATGTAATCCATAAAATAGGATGACTAGTTGGTTTATGATATTGTGTACTTAATGATCACTACATACTGTAACACTCAGTTTTATATCAAGCATGATAACCAGAATACTAGTACACTAATGATGGAATCAGTTCTCCTGACTACTCAATTAACAATTTAACCTGTGCTGAGTGTTTGCTTAGAGCTCAAAGATAGATACTGTAATACAGGCCACAACAAAACAATTAATTAAGCATGGTCTATTGACAATTGTATTTAAACAGATTGAATCAATCAATGAATTCTTACCAATCATGTATTATAAAAGGATAAACATTGTTTAATTACACATGATCCATAGAATTAGAAACAATATATATTTTGCAATTTTGTAATCTTTAAATCTAAGGATCCTGTAGTGTGTGTTAACTTCATGAATGTGCTATATGATAAGAAGTGAAGTCGCAGATAATACGAAATGCACAATAAAGAACTTTTAGAGTCTAGAAAATATTTGGAACAAACTGTTGAGAACTGAAGTTATTTTAGCATATTTTTTATTCTAAATTTGAGGAATTAATAAATTTATATACCTGGTAAAAATGTAGCAATAATATGCAGAGTACTACAGAGTGGTTCTGTGAAGAATATAACTGTGATTTGTCTTTAAATTGATGAACATTGCACTTATTTATGACGAATTCACTCGCAACTTAACTAACCTCCCCAAATGGTATTTATCAGTATTTATGTTAACGAATCCCATTGCAAAAATTTAAGCCATTGGGACAAAAGTAAAATCACACATTGTGAAACTTAGGACCAATTTTCTTCTCCTGCTGTTTATGTGATTGTTGTTGCTAATAAGTTTAAGAAGTATTCCTTCAAATGCAAATTATTCTAACAGTCACAGTTACTTGTATAATCAGGTGATATCAGCTACGCAAATAAGAACTTATCATAGATATTATCTCCTCACCTTATGAGGTTGTCAGGATTTCACTCAGTGCAACATGGTTTTATGCTTTTTGTTCAGTTTTCAAAGTATGGTATTTGATATTAAAAAATGCATAGAAAGAAATGTGTATAGATCAAAATTGAATGAACCCTTAACGGATTACTACGTGTGCAGCTAATGGCTGCCCCTTCCCTTCTGAATGGCTCCCGAAATGTTGACTGGACTTTCTAGACACGTTGATGTTAACCGTATTTAATAGGATTTTACGATTGTCCTTCAATAACTTTTAAAGACCGATCGTAATTTGACCAAACCGCTTACAATGTTGTCAGTGTTGCCATACATCTCTACTTAGTATAAAACCAAGTCCCCGATTCTTGGATGTTCCGAGTAATCTCGAGAACCACTGGATGGATTTTGATGCGGTTTTCTCCAATATGTAACGGATTTCTCGAGGAAGGTTTCTGTACAAAATGATTTGTTCATACCAAAGGAAGACGAGCAGTAACGATTTCAGTGAAAAAGTCGAAAAATAACTACCATCTGTGAGCCTTTTAAGCTTACGCTGGGTAAACCGTTTAAATATCTATATACTATGAGTGTATGAATTGTTGAGCATGCTCAACAATAAAAAGTCCGCGACAGCATATCTCTATCTTCAATAGCCTACATCGCCCTCTGTAAGAGTTTTTACGTTTTCATTTCTTCCAACAATCTCCATTCGTTACTAGCGTCTGCGGCAGTTTACGAGCTAGCTAGCTAGCTAGCGAGCGAGCCTTTCACCCCAGTTACAGCCAGCAGCAAAATCGCAGCAAACTGTCGAGTCGTGTCGAGCATATAGGCCTATACCCATACTCTTTGGTGTCGAGCAAAGTTGTCGAATTAAGACTTCAGAAAAGAGTGGATGTGTTTTGAGTTTCCCTGGAAGTGCAACTCGGCTTTTCTTCATTTCGCCTGTGAACTTTTCGTTCCGCAGAATACACAGTCAAGGTTAGACTGGACGGAAGGGGGATTTATGTCTCATGCACCTCGCCATTCTTTAATTACGTCTGGCAAGTATTCGTTGCACATGCTATCTCCATGATAGTATAATTAATAGTCCAATCAGTGATTTTAACCCATCATGCCGAGACGGTAAACGGATATAGGTCGTAATTCATTGAAATCGAAAAAATACGCCCTTTAAGCATACGCTGGGTATGCTAAACCGTTAAAGATACCGGGCGAAGCCGGGACGAGTTGGTAGTAAGTAATAACTGGTATTAAATTTATGATCAACGAAGAGCAACTCTTGAAGGATTCGTGTCCAAACTTCCAGATTTATTACAATATAAAGTAAACTTCTATTCTACACCAAATTAAATATATGTAAAATATTCGTTTTGCAAACGCAGTTAGCAAATCACGTCGACAATATTTTCCTTCACTTAGAAAATTGGATAATACTGAAATATATAAGCTTTTGTTGCAGCCAATGCCCATAAAGGTACACATTCAAATAGGATCAGCACTCGCGAAAGTTATTGACACAATTGTGTCAGGCTTCCTTGACTACGAACACATTTCATATTCTACGGTGAAATCCATGCACATGCACGCTTCGGTGGCGTGGTTGGTAGCATGCTGAACTGCTGTGCCCAAGATAGTGGGTTCAAACCCGACCGAAGTCGTCGGATTTTTTAAGAGCGTTAAAAATCCTTCAGTATGCCTTCCTTCGGAGGGGAAGTAAAGCCGGTGGTCCATGTCATAGATTTATTGCATGTAAAAGATCCTTCCACAGACTAAACTTGAGTGAAGCTAAGCTGTTAGGTTAGATTTCGTCGGAATGCTCTATCAAAGTTCCAACGTTCACCACTAGGTATCATTGATATCTGGTAGCGAAAGTTGGAACTACATGAAATTGAACGGAACTTGTAGCTCACCCTAATGGTGTCCGCTGGAAGCAGCTACAGACTCAGGCGAGCCGAACATGTCCTCGGAAACTCCCGGCACTAAAAGTCATTCGATAAATAAATAAACTGACTTCATATATAACACTGAAATATTTGAAGTCATATTATTCAGAGTTGCGTATGTCTATGCTTTTAAGTCAGTCAACACGTCAACTGGGGCCAAATTAAGAAGGGGGTTTAATATTAACATAAGCTAAACACAAAGAATAAGATCCATTGAAATAAAAAAAATAACTTCACTAAGAAACATGGGCTAAAATCCGTATTAGGCAATAAGTCAGTGTGCACATTCACAATAGCCACTGCACTAAGACAGTAAAATGGGGATAACGTATTTCATTCATCAAACCAGCATCTCCATAACTTGATTAATACAGTAATATATAAGGTGCGTTTAAAAAGTAACGAGCCGGAGGCATAATTACAGAAACCAGTACCTGCTTGTTAGAGGGGTGTTGGCGAATTGAGCCAGCTAATCTTCTGAGTGGATCTTTCTTATCTTGTCATTCCATCCCACAGTCCTTTCTGGCCACTTGCCCCAGGCCAAGTTCTGGTTCTCCCGCTGAGATCATTCTCCCTTCGGTCCCCCACCACTACCATTGTGAAAACCTAAAAGATAAGATAATTTACTTGAACTTGCAGAATGACTGGCTGGCTCTGATATTTCCTGTAAACACACTTCCATGTAGGGTTGTAAAAAAATGGGATCTAGCACAATTTCAATGAAACAAACATTGAAATTGTTTTAAAAGGCCACAACAGTTAAAAGGTACCTTAAACCCCTTACATTATTATTATTATTATTATTATTATTATTATTATGGATAGGACGCTGGCCCTGGGTTAAATTCCAGCCTGAAACTTATGATCTATAGACGCCGGGGTGTCGCAATTTTGTCCCGAATGGTATCTTTAACGTACCAGTAGAACTACTGACACGGCTCTAGCTCCATCGCATTTACGCACCCTCAAATATCAACTAAATCCGCCAGGATTCGATCCTGTAATCTTGGGAACAGCATGCGAGAACGTTACCACTGAGCAACGCAGCCAGTCATACTTGAGATCTGACTTGAGGGCTGGAAAGGGGTACTTTTTGTCGTTTATTCATTTTGAAGGCTTTGCGATTATGTAGTACTTTGGAGTTTGTGGAATCTGTCTGATAATATGTGTTATTGTAACTGCTGTAGCGTACTATTGAGTACTTGTAATTGGTCTAGGATATGGTTAGGAGGTGTCCATGGTCTTAATTTAGGTACAATATTGGCATCTGCCTAGAGTAGAAATGAGAAACCATGGAAAACCACTTCCAGGATGGCTGAGGTAGGAATCGATCCTGCCTCTTCTCAATTCTGCACCAGGAGAAGGAAAAGTGTACACTCAGCCTCGTTAGGACAATTGAGTAGTTGTCTGACAGTGGGGTGACGCCCCGGTCACGGAGACAAAAATTAATGGTCGAGTTTTTAACCTGGTCAAGCTGATCTGATCAGTAAAAATTAGGATTTTGTCTTTTGGGAGTTCAGGAGTCTCGTTATCTGAACACTTTTTAAGGGTTGGAAACTGAATCAGCCTTTTACGGCCAATGTACATATGTGACTTTATAGTAATTGACACTCCTGGGACCGTCAAACTGAGAGCCACCTCCCCTCCAACAGTTTAATGAGGAAAGGTTCGAACGTGTGTACAATATGGTATGTGTTGGCTGCAGAGTGGGGGAAGAGAGGGGAGGTCGCTAATGAGCTATCACTGGCCGAATTGGACTATGATTTATCAAAGGAGCGGATCATGGTGGCGAGAAAAGTCTGTCCGATTTAATCAGTGTAATCAACTGGCCCAATTTGACTGCGCCCGTTAGAAGTATTGGCCCTGGCTGTTGAGGCACTTGTCCCACTGTGACACGAGGCGGTGAATGGCTGTCTCATAAAATTCCGTGGGCTGCGATGTGAACCAGTTCCGCACGTACAGCTGGACGTCAGCGTCCGAGGTGATTCGTTGGCCCCGCAGAGCCCTTTTCAGGGGACCAAACATGGCGTAATCACAGGGAGAGAGGTCTGGACTGTATGGAGGCTGGTCGAGAACCTCCCATTTGAATTTCTGCAGGAGTGCCGCGACTGTGTTGGCCGTATGAGGTCGTGCATTGTCGTGGAGCGACCACGGCGCGGCGGCTATGGCGTTCACTGTCACTCGGCAGTCCTGGGTAATGAGTGCATCAACCAGCTGGACGTTGTCATCGGTAATGCAGTGGGGTGGCCCAGACAAGGCATCATCGGCTAACGACACCCATCCTTCCCTGAAGCGCTTGTGCCACGCCTTGACCCTTGCAAGGGACATGCAGTGTTCGCCGTACACTCGTGACATTCGGCGATGAATGTCCGTTCCCCCTACTCCTTCCGCTGCCAGAAACCGAACAACACCTCTTTGCTCTTCGGTTGACGCCTCCATGTCACTGTTTGCAATGCGACTGACAGCGTTGGACGATTGATGCATGCTGCTGCTCGCTTTGTATCGTCACGTGACGTGCACGCGTGCCCTCTAGCGACGGGCTGTGACCTTCCACGCTCTGGTCGGAACCACACCTCATTACACACGCCACGATTAGCCGATGTAGTCACCGGTTTGCGCATTCCAGCCTCCGGCTCGTTACTTTTTGAACGTACCTTATACAATCAAGATTGGAATTATATACAGACTAGATAGCCTACTTAGGTATTTACATTTGCAGTGTTGTCTGCCCCAATCGTAGTTCGGAAAATACGTCACCAGAAAAAGGCAAGACCAACAAAATGGGGAAAATACCTGGTCACGAATATACAGTAGAAGGCAACGCTTGGAAATATACCAGTAACAAAAATGAATGTGGAGCACAGCAGTGATTATGGATGAATCAGTATGCTCAAGTAAAACCTCAGGTCAACTCAATAAGAAACAAATTAGTGAAGTAGGCAGAAACCCTACCAACAAATGCCAAAACGAACTGGAAATGGCTCTAAATTATATAGAGCAAAGCATAATGAAAACCAAAAATTGCAAAATTAGTAAAACTCAACCCAAAACTCTCTCGTTAATAGCACAAGAAGACCAACAGCTTACTTCAGACAACTTCATAATTACGAATTAAGTAAAGGATTGAATTAAGGAAATAGGGTATGTTAGTCCAAAGGACTCTATTGTTTAAATCTTCCCCGAAACGTTGTACTAAAGAACGACAAATCAGCTGAAAACATAACAGAACTGATTAAAGAATATTCCACCCAAGTAAATCCGAATATAAAAATTATATAAGAGTAAGCCCTATACTTATATAGAGCTGGCCCCGTGGTGTTGGGGTAGTGCGCCTGCCTCTCACACGGAGGCCCCGGGTTCGATTCCCGGCTCCGTCAGGAGTTTGAGAATCTGTCGTGAGGGCTGGAACGGGGTGCATTCAGCCTCGTGAGGACAATTGAGTAGCTGTCTGACAGTGAGGTAGCGCCACGGTCACGAAAACCAAGATTAACGGCCGAGGGGACCCGATGCGCTGACCACGTGTCACCCCAATATCTGCAGGCCAAATGGCTGGGCAGCGGACGCTTGGTAGGCCTAGGCCCTTCATGGGCTGTAGTGCCAGGGGTGGGGTTATACTTATATAGGATATCTGATCCTAAGTAACAGGAATTGAAGAGAAATACTCCTTTCAACCAAAAATCCATCACCGGCGTTTTCTTTTGTCCTCCGACAGAAATCTCAAAAAAACGATCGACAAAGAAATCTAAGTTTAATCGTGAGAAAATTCTGCTTAATGACGTCGTCTGGTGCGCTACTGGACATTGACGTATCCCTCGCTTAATGTTCACTTGGACTTTTAGGCCCGAAAAGACAAGTTATAGTGGTCTAAAATAACTCTAAAAATGGAACAAGTAGGCACTTATTTGTACATAATAGGCATTTAAGTAGTGAGATCTGAGTTACGTGTATGACATTTTAAGTCACAAGAAAAAATCACTATTACAATTGTCATATCAAGTAGTTTTCTTATATACCGGTATTGTGAATCACTGATCACCACATATTATAGTTGGAAGCACAATAAGTCACAAGCCACATTTCCATGTTTTGAATACACAGCCAAGTACACGGGGCTGATGACCAAGATGCCCCAATCCCCAAAACGAATTAACAACAAACAACAAATTTTGGAACAACAATTTATGCCATTTATCAATAAATACAGTATTATTTTGTGGGCTGAAAATCGCCGTTCTGCGTTTACAGACGAAAATTGAACAATTAAACATAGAAACCTTCATTGCCACTCAGAATGTCCGATATGGTTCTTAGTCCAGTGCCATATTTCCCCGGCAGCGCCTTACAGTTTTAATACTGGTAATAATATTATTAGTTTTACGTCCCTTTCAACTACTGCGGCTTTTAGAGACGCTGGGGTGCCGGTATTTTGCCCCGAAGGGGATCTTTAACGTGCCAGTAAATATACTGACACGGCTCCCGCGCATTTGCGATCCCTCAAATGCCCACTGACTACGCCAGGATTCGATCCTTCAACCTTGGGCACAGCAGGCGATAACGTTTCCACTGCGCACGCAGTCAGCCAGAAAATAAAGAGTTGTTGTTGTTGTTGAGTCATGTAGGGGCTTTGTGACATCGTGGTGAAGGTAATGAGATTATAAATGAAAGAATGCCATACCTACGGCCACGAGGGCAGCTACAGCATGTCCGGAGATCGGAGGTTCGATTCCCGGCGCTGACAGTGGCTATCCTTAGAGTAATTTACCCCAGGTTTTCCCACACCCCCTCTAGGCAAATTCCGAGATAGTCTACCTTACTTCAAGTCTCGGGGCATCTACCCCTTCCCTGTTCCTTCTACATCTACCCACACTACTACAGTCATCTCAGAAATACAGCTATCATACAAGCGCAACACACACCCAACTAAACGACGCTGATGACCAAGATGTCCCAAGTCCCTTAAATAAATTAACAACAAACAAATTTGACACTAGCTGGTTTTCGAAAGTTACTTATTATTATTTTGTCTTTCGAACTTCTGTATTTTTCAACAATCTCGAATTATGAATAGCTATAAAACTCGTCTTTGTGGTCCTTATTGACGTCTTTTACGCTTACAACTTTATGTATTTAGTACCACTTATCATTACAAATTATCTCTTCATCTAATCCATTTTTAGGACAAGTTTCGGTGAAATCATGTAAGTCCTCAGATATTATCGGTGAGCATCATAACACACTTCTGTATGGAATATTTAAAACATCCTATAAAAGACTAGAAAATGCACAGTTAAAACTCTTGGACAGGAATATACACTAAAACACATTATAGAGCTTTTTTAAGAAAACTCGAACACCATACTCTTGGAAAAATTATTTCAGTCCAATAGTTGCACTTTCTTCTGTATTGCAAATAAGTAGACAATTTCCTAAAATGTATAATCTTTTCAGGCTCTAATGAAATTAATGGTTTTGTGCCATGAAGGCATTTCTATGTTGTTACTTGTAGTTTATTATTGTCAAATTTGTTTGTATTAGACTATGGCGAAAAGCTTTTGAAGTAAAATTGCTTTTCAAAGTAATATAAGCCAACATGATTTATAGTCTTTCATCATGGCACAAAATTTCAGGCTGATAATTTCAACACATTCCTAGAATGCGTATTTAAATCTTTAAAAATCAGGAGGCCGCCATGTCTGTGTTTTGCTTTCCACAAATGTATACTTCATGACATTGAATTTGCTTTACATTCCTCTGTAACCTACAAAATTTCAGGATGAGTGACAAAATAGGTTCCTAGAAAACGTGGTTTCATTCTTTTAAATTGCGCAGACATCATGCTGGTTTCTTTATCATCTTGATTTTGAAAGTCATATCAGTGAACCTGCATTATTCTTGCCCCACGGTACAAATTTTCAGGCTGATAACTGTTATAGGTTCCAAAAAATTGCAAATAAATGTCAAATATTTGTGCACCCGGTTTCTTGCTCGTCGTGATTTAAAACGTCATGTCAATGAAATTATTATGTAGTTGTGTAACACAGTAAAAAAAATGCTGGCTGATGGTTTTAGTAGGTTCCGAGCAAAGGCAATTAAAATTCAAATGTTTGCGAAGCTGTCATTTTGTGTTGTTGCCTCAAAGGGATTCAAAAGTTTTATAAGTAAAATTTATTTATGTTTCTTTGGCGTGGTACTAAATTTTAGGTTCATAGCGAGCAAAGGCAATTTAATTTCAATTATATAGGTGGCGACCATTTTGGCTTCATGGTTATTACGATTACAAAATTCTAATCAGTGATTTTGTTTGGTATTTTTCAACCAAGTATAAAATTTCAGACAGATAACTTGAAGAGGTTCCTAGAAAAAGCAATTAAATTTAAAGATTTTGGGCCATTATTTTAATTTCTTGCTTGTAACAATTCTGAAAGTTAGAACAGTGAGTTTTTCTTATGATTCTTTATCGTGGTGAAAAATTTCGAGTTGATAGCTAAAACAGTTTCAGTTACATACTGGTAAACAACTTCTCGTGGTGCCATGTTGGAATGGTTGGATAGGAATGGATAGGCATGTGAAAGACACGGTTGGGATCTCTTCGAGTGGAACTAACTTACTGCAGAATTTCTTCAACATCTGTCCAGTCGATCAAACGTTATTTGGGGGGGACTGACACACATTAACACAAACACACACACACACACATGGACTAAAGTCGATCTCATATGCCTAATTTTTCGATGATGAAAATAGGTTCATATTTCTATGGCAAGTTTAGTTGCCATTATATAAACAAAATGTAATCATGTTTCCTATTATTACTGACTGAAAACACTTTGGCATTTGAGCTCGTCCTATAAAAAGCTGAAGAGTCTTCTTTCTTACCTCTGGCTCTACCCGTCCACGGCTAATTTGCTATCTGAATGCACCGTCAATCAACAGGAGTACATTCGGACCACTTCTAGGATGGATGAATTGGGTATCGAACTCGACTCACCTCATTTGTGTCCTTGGTAGAGCCTGGAATCGGAACACAGACCACTGGGGTGACAGCGAAGCATGCTAGCCACTGCACCACGAGGTGATCTTTCATTATGAACTCTTTTCTACCTTTCATCAAACTGAAAATGGAATGTAGGTATCTGCAATGGATCAGAAGATGGGGGCAACGTAGGTGATGCAACCGGTAGGTCCTATATAGTGGTGACTCGGGCTCTATCCCGCCTGTAGCCGGGTTCTCTCGCCCCATGGCCAGGAGTGTAGAGGCAGGTATATACAGTATTTAAAACATTTTGGACTATAGTGTTGTCAGTGTAGACTGAACAAGTTCAAATAGGGAGAGACACAAGATTGTTCATCTCCAGTCTCATCCTCTCCCAGGTCATCAATCTGTCAAAGAAAGGCTCAAGTCGAAGAAGAGTGTTCTGAAAACGTTCACCATTCTGAATATTCATCCAAAATTACCAGGATGCCTTTTTGGAGGTTCAGAGTTTCTAACCTACTAAATTAGATTGAGCCACCCGAAGAGTTGGACATGAAGAGAAGGGGTCGACATGGTAATCACTCAACCGCCTGAGGAGTAGGAAGATCCAGGACTACCTTGCAGAAATGGGAGTTCTCTTCATCTATAACCCTGAGAATTACAGACTGTAAGCATGTGTGCCACTGTTCTCTTTGTCCTTCATCCTGTTCTACTGAAGATTTTAGTTTGGCTACTGTTGTACTTTACTAGACAAGTGTCATTTAGTCATAATTTTACATTGTTTCAATTGACATAATACCACCCTAATAAACAGTCATAATTTGCTATGCGTAACGTATATGCATGATAATTCTGATATAAAAGTTTAAGTTAGTTTGAAAACATAACATGTGAAAAATGTTAAATATTTTTAAATCATAAATATGTTTAACTTTTTAGAACCATCATATCCCATGTTAGCATTTACATCTACACATTATAGTAGCAAGATTGTTCTATTTAATGGAACAAATAAATTTTATGACTTTCATTAAAGTTGATGATATGGAAGGTTACTTTTTCATCATTTGGTACCATTTTACAAACAAATTTCTTACAGTAATATGCTATTCATTTCTTGAAGTCAATGATTTCCTTGCCATCAACTTGGTGAACTGTACAGCCGTTACAATAATACAGCATTAGCTAATCTGAACAGTTATCTAATAGAAATGACGCGTCATACCGTAAGACACAAGTTATCCCTTGTTTTTGTCTACATGCAGGTATCACTTCCGTTTAATAATACGATGGCGAAAATCACTTGTAAGCTACCGAATAGACGAGAGTTATGGTCTGGAATCATCTATTTTATGGGGCACCTTTGAAAGCAATAAACTGAAATAGTGTTCACTGACATTTTCCATAGTTAACACCATCTTTTGTCCAGTACTAGTATATTTCAAATCAATTCTGTACTTATTATCCGAAATTTCTGGATAATAGTTACCATTACCGTAATACTACCGTTTCTACTCTAGTATCATTAGTTTGTGAATAACGATAATACTATTTCAGAATTGTTTGGGTATCCTTCACCTTACACACTCTTAGCTCAAGACCTTACAGGCTACAACTTTCCAAATATTTAGACACACATTACAAAGGAATATCAATCAGCAGGAAGTAATCCACAAATCTATATTAACAATCCAAGAAATGTTGCACACACACTCCCTTCAAAAATACGAATTTCTAGAGGAGGCACAAAAATTACTTATTCCATAAAATGTAACAATCTTCACAGTTTCGCTGCTGTGATGTGATAGTTCTGTACTCTTTAATATATTTATAGATATAAAAGGAAAAATATTAACAATTTGGTGATATGTTGATGATGTTGTTGTTGCTGTTGTTGTTGTTTGAGTCGTCAGACTTTTGACTGGTTTGATGCAGCCCTCTATGGCTCCCTGTCTTGAGCTAATCGCTTCATCTCTACATAGCTACCACACCTTACATCCGAGGCAATTTGTTTAACATATTCTAACCTTGGTCTACCCCTACTGTTCTCGTCCTCGACCCTTCCTTCCATAACTAAGTTTGCTATTCATAGGTCTCTTAGGATGTGTACTACAAACCTATCCCTTCTCTTCATTAGCGGTCGCTAGAAACATCTCTCCCCTCCCAATCATTTTAAAACCTCTTCTACCCATCTGATCTACATCATTCTCCTGTAACACCACATTTCAAATGCTTCTATTCTCCTCTTTTCTGCTGCACCAGCAGTCCAAGTTTCACTTCCATAGAGTACCACGCTCCAGACAAAGGCTTTCAAAATTTAGCTTTATTTTTACATGTTAAATTTTAAAATTTAACTGACAACACTACAGTCCAAAATATCTATATTAAATGAAAGATGATGAAGATAATTGTTGTTTTAAGGGGCCTAACATCTAGGTTATCGGCCCCTATATTAAATGAAAGAAAATACATTGACTAAAACACTAAAATGATCCTGTTGCATTGTCTTCATAGGGACAGATGGCTCCGCTGTTCGGGCCCTTAAAGCAACAATAACTAACAGTCTTCCTCTAGGGATTCTCTTGCTCAGGGGCTGGCCAATGTATGATATGAGACAAATCTCTCTCTGACTCTCTCTGCTGCTACGTAGTGCACCGTTATCCTCAGGTCATCTAACATTTGTCATTGATTGAAATTTTGTTACAGTATGCTGAAACAGAAACAGCATTTGGCAAAACTAGTCTTTGCATTCGGTCAGATGACTTCGCTGTTCCTCCCCTTGAAACGTTATTTACTTTGCTCCACGTTGAGCGTACAAATGAGACGTTTTGCTAGCTCCTAACTGTTGGGTGAGAAATGTAACTGTTTACCTTTGCCTAAGCTATGTTGTTTTAATGGGCGCCAAGACCTCAACGCAATGTTGAAATCTAAATTTGTATTTAACAACGTCTAGCTCTGGCAGAACACCTTCAAGACTCTATTCACTCAGATCGTGGTATGATTTGATCATTAACCCAACAAACAATTGTATCAGGAGAAGGAATTGGTCTATATCTAATGCTACCTACTGAAAGCAAAGATTGCATTGTAAAAGAAATGAATTTATTATATAAAACAAGAATAGCAAAATTAATAATAATAAGTATAAAATTTAAATTGGAGCGTTGTGATTTGAATATTACCGATAGAAAATTACGTGAAAACGGAGTCTGATAAATTGATTTTACTCTTATTTCCAAGCTATGAAGTTACTGAAATATGACATGTAGAACAAAGAAAATGAGAGATTGCGTATTTCTGCGTCATTGGCGCTTACCACTGGAAATTGCCAAAGCATTTCCCTCGTTCTTGAAGATGTTGTGAGCTTCCCACAGTCTCCTGGACGTCGTCATCTCCGTCGGAATTTGATGATATTCTGGTAGATTAGATAATTCTATGGTCCGTACCTCGGACCCAAACACTCGTACAACCAAGTTTTACAAAAGTTCGACGCTAACTCCACTGAACATCGGAGCGACACGCACTTGCGACCGTACACCTCAAGTATTTCACAGATAGTCCTCTTCCACGGAACATCGGAGCGATTCCCGCGTATATCCACACTCGGCAAGAACTACACAGATTGTTCTTGTTTCACGGCGCGTCGAACGATATATGCACCTGTTGGCTCCCCCACCATGGTACCGACATCTAGCTTACGTCGTCGCCACTGATTGGCTGCACCCTACGCGCTAGATCCCCACTCCTTCCTCATTACACTCCGCGGGAGGGAGAAGTCGATTTCCGTTTCCACAATTCGCCTTTTCTAGACCTTGCGACCCAAGATTGCGTCATGCTCCTCGACAAGATTCAGCGTGTACTTGAAATCCCAGTGAGTCATCTCTCTCAAATACCCTAACTGACAAAAACTCCGTAAAATTCCGTAATCAGATAATTTTCTATGATATCGTCGTTCGTAATAATTTGCTTGATAGCGTTTTCTAAGACATAGAAAACCTATCTGAATGCTAATAATTTTTATAAAATGCTCCGAAAATACCTTAATAATAATTATAATAAATTAATAATAATAATAATAAATTAACATGAAAAATTATCTTGGCTGAACAATTTGCCGCGTAAATAAATATAGAATGGCTTCCTACTGACTTATGCCAGTTGCATAAAACCCCACGAAAAATACGTTACATATTCGCCTCGGATCATCGGATGATTTACCGTGACGACGGTCCATTATCCGATTATCCCAGACACGTTAATAAACCCCATCCAAAATACATATTACATAAACGAAATCACCCTAAATTACAGATATATACACTCATATTTTTTCTTCACGCACTTTGCGTCAAAGTTTGTTGTCACTATGGATTGCACTTTGCAACCAGTCCAATGTTTTACATATGGAATAGTGTTCCACGGATATTTCCGCCTCTCAAATTTCTCTATGTTGGAGAAATAGACATAATTAATGTGTGAGCACTATGTATTTATGATGTCATATCACACGCATTGAAGGTGTTCTGATATATTTATATCACCATAGAACTCCCTAATTTCACTGGAGGTCCCCTCCTTATGGTGAAATTTAATCTCACTTATCACTGAGCACACGATCACACTATTGTGGCAGCGCCTCGTGACCATAATACTTAATCTCTCTTTAAAGTAGATTAAATGAATATTGACTTCTGAAAAAAAAAAAAACAGTAAATGCGCATTACATATAACACCAAATATTTCTGTGCCGTAATCGCCCTGTCTTGTTAAGTTCCCGTTAACCATATTCTACTTAATACTAGTTCTCAACACAGACCATTTCTCCTCACACACATAATACCATTGTACAAATTATCTTAAATTACACACTTACAAATCTTACATGGCGAGGCCGTAAACAGAAATCACGTGTGCTGATATGTATGAGTTTCATGAAGGACTGTCTCGCATTCTGATGGCCCATCTTTTATCTCGTGGACGCCTTAAGCTAACAAGCCCTATTCAAGCGCTCCCCCATCTCTTGGAGATAAATGGGAACCCATCAGCGCTGCCAAAAATGGCCTTGGTGCATCGAGACAATTTAGTGCTCAACAGCATCCGACAATCCCGTCATATTTCCCTGTACCTTAAAAACTCTCATTTACTTACATACTACCCCCCTGTGCGACTTCTGATACGCCTGCCTGGAAGACCATCTCCTCCCACGCACCAAATACCACACTTACTCATTTGATAGGCTGGCTCGCCAGCTAAACATCCTCACTTTATGACACATATTTTCGTAGACTATGTATATTATACGTCCCGTATAATCTGTTTCCCTTACTATTCTCCAGCACATATGCTGTTTTTCCAATACGTTTGGAAACTATAAATGTTTCTGCGTCACCTGCTTCCAACCTTGCAAGTGGCTCCCTTTAAATGAACGTCATCACGTTGCTCTACCTAGCATATTTCTCAGTGTCTGTAACGATGCCCTGTTGCTACTGTCCACACATGCTAACCCTACTTTCCTCTGGTGTAACACCTCTACTTGACACTCGATGACCTAAAAATGTCACTTCCGACTGACAGAATGACGACTTAGACAGCTTCAAAGTGAACCCTGCCTGATCTAACTTCTGAAAAACTATATTTAAATGACATAGATGCTCCTCAAAACTGCGTGAACTAATTACCATATCATCAATGTAAATGGTTACAAACTCTCCTGTGTCATCCCCTAATGCAATGTTTAAAGCCCTAATTAAAGCTGCTGAACTACTCTTTAACCCATAAGGTGTTCTACAAAATTGATAAAGGTTATATTTATGACTAAAAGCTGTAAATGGTCTATCTTCGTACATAAGTGGCACTTGCCAAAAACTGGAACTCAAATCTACACAAGTGAAATACTTCTTCCCCTCAAATGTTTGCATTAATTCCTCTATTGACATAGATTTCAGCTGATCTGAACTAATTCTACTGTTAACCAAACGAGCGTCTAAACAAATACGAACAGTGCCGTCGGTCTTGGGTACCGTGATCAAAGAATTAACATATAGACTGTTCGAGTGCTCAATAATCCCATCTTCAAGCATCTGATTAATTTGTGCCTCAACTGCACTCTGATAAGCGAAAGGTACAGGATATCTATGTCCTGTGAATACTGACCTATCAATAACGTTCAATGAATGTGTATAGCAATTGGCCATACCAATGCGATCCTCAAAAACTCTCCTATTACACAATAACACATCATAGAGCCGAACACATTGTTCCACCTCTATATTACCCTGAAATGCAGCCTCACGTAACGAGTCCTCTAGACTTCCGTTCGTAATCACACTGCCCACAAATCATGGAGAACCCCGCTCTACGGCTGGCGATATCTCATTTAAAGTACAAATCACACCTACAACACTACTTCTCTGAATTTGGTCATTGAACGCTACTTCTACTTCAGAATCTCCCCATTTAAATTTCAAACTCCTTACATCATAACATAAGTTACCAGACACTCTACTTAGCCACTCTGAACCCAAGATAACACTGAATACTAAATTTGGAATTACAAGGCAAATCTGCTTCTCTACATGATTATTAATTTTAATGTCTACTAAAACTTGCTTAGAAATTACTTTAGACCTCTTCCCAACAGCTGTGATAACAAAAGTGCTTTTAATTGGCATCTCCTCAAAATTTACTCCAGTTCCTTTCATTTTATCATAAAATGCACTACCTATGCAACTCTTCATACAACCACTATCAATTAAAACATCTGTGTACGCCTCGGACACGTTAAATTTAACTATGGGGCTCTTACTAACCACTTCCTGAATAATACCTTCATCATTTAGTTCATGTAATAATTCATTTCTTACATTTAGGTCATAGGGTTCCTGTATAATTGTATGGACAGGGCATGCTACAGACTGAGATTCTGACCTTACTTCGCAGCCTGGTTCGCGTTTAAAGAACCGCTACAGCTGGCCGTAGTACTACTAACTACTAAACTGGTCTGGTTGTTCTGGGCTGTGTTGTCATTGTTTGGCTGTATATTACTACCACTAGGCTGTCCTCTTCCTTGACCCCTATTCTGGTTGTAATTATTGTCATTATAATTTCTCCCTTGATTTCCCCTGAAATCATTGTTTCTCCCTTGATTTCCCCTGTAATCATTGTTCCTCCCTTGATACTGATTACCATAGCCATTTCCTCTGTTCTGATTTAGCTGATTATTATTATTTCTATTTTGAGCATTGGCCCCTTCGCCACCGTTCCCTTGAACTTCCTGATGCCTGGCTTCATTAGGTCTATTATTATTATTACCCTGGTTCCTATTGAAATTGTCCTCATAACCCCCTCTCCCTAGTGCATCAAATGTGCTTAACAAACTTTCTACTTGTGATATAGTCTTTACATTCTGGATACAAGCAGCCTCCTTGATCCTATAGGGAAAGTGCCTAAGTAGCAACCTTACCACATCACTTTCCTCCTTCAAGCCATCCAGATATTTACACACTAATACCTGCCCTAAAAAGTATTCGGTCATGGTGGAGCTTCCTTTAGGGTTATATTTACCACACACTACTCCCTCACGATGCTGCGACTGAATAACCTCATTCCAGAACTTTTCACAGAATTTTATTTTAAAATCATTCATATCAGTAAACTTGTCTCTGTAGACAGCAAACCAATTCCTCGTTTCCCCCACAAACACTTGTTCTAAAATTTCAACTACCTGGCACCACTCAATACTACCATTTTCCAACCTCTCCCCGAATTTATTTTCTATAGTGTTCATGAACTCCATTGGGCACCCCTGTCGATTGCTGAACTTACCCAGTTCTACCTCCCTGTGTGTGCTATTCACCAAAACTGGCCTATTCTGACTATTTTCTTGCCTGATCCTAGCTTTTAATTTTAATTCTAATTCTGCGATTTTCTCCTCAGCCTTCCTCTCAATACTGTTTACTGTTAATTTAATGTTTCCTTCTGATTCTTCTACTTTATCATATAGCTTTGCTTGTTTCTCCTCAATCTTGCTAATGCTTTCCCTATTACTCTCTCTTAAATCATTTACTTCTGCAACTACTTGTGAGTGGACTTTCTCAATTCTACCCCCCAGCTGTTCCTTAACCTCTTTAGTAGCTACCTGAATTTTGTCAATTTCTCCCCCCAATTGCTTTTTGACCTGCTGTGTTTCCAGTTGCACTAGTTCTTTTAAATTTTCAGCCTGTGTACTGATTCTAATTTCCAACTCCTCCTGTACTTTTCCTAATTTTCTGTCTACATCTGCAATAATCTCTTTAGCCTTTTCTTCCATCACCCCCCGGATCTCACCTCTAATCAGTTCGAATTTGTCACTCATTTCCCTACTGTTTTGTTCTAATCTGGCGTTTAAACTATCGCTCAATTCCCTATTACTCTCTTTATTTTCCCTACTGTTTTGTTCTAGTTTAGCGTTATTCTGTTCTAATTTTGCATTTAAAGCTTCTGTACTTTCTTTATTTTCCCTACTGTTTTGTTCTAGTTTAGCGTTATTCTGTTCTAACTTTGCATTTAAAGCTTCTGTACTTTCTTTATTTTCCCTACTGTTTTGTTCTAGTTTAGCGTTATTCTGTTCTAACTTTGCATTTAAAGCTTCTGTACTTTCTTTATTTTCCCTACTGTTTTGTTCTAGTTTAGCGTTATTCTGTTCTAACTTTGCATTTAAAGCTTCTGTACTTTCTTTATTTTCCCTACTGTTTTGTTCTAATTTAGCGTTATTCTGTTCTAACTTTGCATTTAAGGCATCACTACTAACTTTGTTCTGATACATAAACTCGAGAAGTAAAGTTTTTAATTCTGGTTGGCCGCCTACACTCCCTGTTTCAGTATCGGGATTTACCTCCGCTACCCCGGTACTACCATCACTCGACATACTGCTCGTATCATCACTCTCCCGTTGATGACCACTACGTAACCTCATCTGTCTTTCTTTCTCATCCCCCATAATGATATACACTGATACAGACAAATAACCCCCAAAATACAGGCACAGAAATATATACCCTTCTCCTTCCACAAATGTTATTAGGTTTTCAGCCCCAAGTTGTCGGCGACAAGTGAAACGTTATTTACTTTGCTCCACGTTGAGCGTACAAATGAGACGTTTTGCTAGCTCCTAACTGTTGGGTGAGAAATGTAACTGTTTACCTTTGCCTAAGCTATGTTGTTTTAATGGGCGCCAAGACCTCAACGCAATGTTGAAATCTAAATTTGTATTTAACAACGTCTAGCTCTGGCAGAACACCTTCAAGACTCTATTCACTCAGATCGTGGTATGATTTGATCATTAACCCAACAAACAATTGTATCAGGAGAAGGAATTGGTCTATATCTAATGCTACCTACTGAAAGCAAAGATTGCATTGTAAAAGAAATGAATTTATTATATAAAACAAGAATAGCAAAATTAATAATAATAAGTATAAAATTTAAATTGGAGCGTTGTGATTTGAATATTACCGATAGAAAATTACGTGAAAACGGAGTCTGATAAATTGATTTTACTCTTATTTCCAAGCTATGAAGTTACTGAAATATGACATGTAGAACAAAGAAAATGAGAGATTGCGTATTTCTGCGTCATTGGCGCTTACCACTGGAAATTGCCAAAGCATTTCCCTCGTTCTTGAAGATGTTGTGAGCTTCCCACAGTCTCCTGGACGTCGTCATCTCCGTCGGAATTTGATGATATTCTGGTAGATTAGATAATTCTATGGTCCGTACCTCGGACCCAAACACTCGTACAACCAAGTTTTACAAAAGTTCGACGCTAACTCCACTGAACATCGGAGCGACACGCACTTGCGACCGTACACCTCAAGTATTTCACAGATAGTCCTCTTCCACGGAACATCGGAGCGATTCCCGCGTATATCCACACTCGGCAAGAACTACACAGATTATTCTTGTTTCACGGCGCGTCGAACGATATATGCACCTGTTGGCTCCCCCACCATGGTACCGACATCTAGCTTACGTCGTCGCCACTGATTGGCTGCACCCTACGCGCTAGATCCCCACTCCTTCCTCATTACACTCCGCGGGAGGGAGAAGTCGATTTCCGTTTCCACAATTCGCCTTTTCTAGACCTTGCGACCCAAGATTGAGTCATGCTCCTCGACAAGATTCAGCGTGTACTTGAAATCCCAGTGAGTCATCTCTCTCAAATACCCTAACTGACAAAAACTCCGTAAAATTCCGTAATCAGATAATTTTCTATGATATCGTCGTTCGTAATAATTTGCTTGATAGCGTTTTCTAAGACATAGAAAACCTATCTGAATGCTAATAATTTTTATAAAATGCTCCGAAAATACCTTAATAATAATTATAATAAATTAATAATAATAATAATAATAAATTAACATGAAAATTATCTTGGCTGAACAATTTGCCGCGTAAATAAATATAGAATGGCTTCCTACTGACTTATGCCAGTTGCATAAAACCCCACGAAAAATACGTTACACCCTTAACACAACACTCATCACCATTCCTTGCATTGTTAATGTGATATCTCCGTTATGAAAAGTTCTACGCAGCATAACTCAATTCATTATAGTTGATGATATGGAAGGTTACTATTGCATCCTCTGGTACCATTTTTCAAACCAATTGTCTGACAAGGCTTGCTTCTTATAGTAATATGGTCACTAATCTTAGCCTAATTTTGATTTTTGTAAAAAAAAATGTACGTAGATTTACGAGATCTATACAGGCCAATTATCCATGTGTCTGCATGTGTGTGTGTGACTGACTGTCCAGTCCCCATATCAATTCAAACACAACGAAAACGAATTGAACCAAATTTAGTACACAATCAAAGGGCACCTCAGTGTAATGTATTATAACGCCGCCATCTGAACGAAATCAAGTAGTTCCGTGAAGAGCTAAATAGCCTATATTCATATATTCTACTTATGTTATAGTAATTGCCTCTATCAACCTACAAAATTTCAGTTTGATTGCTGCAATACTGTGGATTCGTAGATATTGAGATTCATATAAATATTTCGGATGGTCACCATGTTGGATTTTTATATATGTAGGCCATAGAGTTATGTACTATTAGATGAAGATTATTGCATTGGTTTATTATTAGAACTTCAATCGCATGATTAGGACACAAGAAATAAAAAAACCGAGATTTAAAAATTGTACACAGCCACCATCTTGAGGTTATGAAAACAATTGAAATAAATTTTATATAAGTGGATCAAAATTTATGTAAGCAATTACCGTACCAAGATTCCCTGCACTCGGATGGTTAAATCGCGAGAAACGTCCATTTAAATATTTAAATTTTGCGTCACCGCCATGTTGGATTTGTGCTGACCAGGTTATTGAAAGTCCAATAGGTGAAATTATGTTAATAACCTTCATTAACATACAAAATTTCAGTTTGATTGCTGTCATAGATTAGTAGATATTGAGAACCGTCTAAATATTTCGGAAGGTCGCCATGTTGGATTTTTATATATGTAGGCCATAGAGTTATGTACTATTAGATGACGATTATTGCGTGGGAAAGTGGACTTCTATCGCATAATTGGGACACAAGAAATAAAAATTGATTTTCAAATTTCGCACAGCCGCTATCTTGAGTTTATGTAAACATTTAAACTATATTAGACGACAGTGCATTACAATGTGTACAGAGTTTCACTGCGCTCGATTGGTTAAATCGCGAGAAAAGTCTATTTAAATGTTTCAACTTCGCTTGGCCGTCATGTTCGTTTTGTATTTAACAGGTTTTTGATAAACTCGTAGGTGAACTTCTAGTAGTGCCCTTTATCACCGTAAAAACGTTCAGGGTGATAATAAAAGTTCAGCACGTCTACCGTTTTCTCTTCGATTTTATTTAATTGCTCTTATTTTCTTAATTTTTGATGTAGAAATTGCCCTTCTATTACCTGTCTCCATTATTATACAGTAATACTTTCGGACGCTGTAAGTGTCACGATGTGGTTACCTCGAAGCAGGAAAACGTAAACTAAATCGCCACCTCACGTGCTCCGCAAAGTTTCCACCAGCACGGAAAACCTCTTCCACTAAAAACACCATCTCTTCAGTAGTCAGCATTCTCACTAGACTCGGCATACACAAGGACTTGACAAGAACACAACTTACAGCGTCAACACGGTCACGCACAGGCACTCACTGTCAGCAATAATGAACAGTGATTCCCCACCCTACAACTCCCGTTGAAGGTCAACACGGAACGAGCGCTGTGGTGAGACTGCGTAAACAGCGACATGAATATGCTGCCAACCTAATATGTCCCGCAGGGTGAGACCCGCGTAGCTCACCACTGCGGAGAGAATTTGCGGACACACTGTAGAATGCTGGTGAAATATTTCGCACAGCTGCCATATTGATTGGTGAGACGTTATAAAATTTGAAGGACACGGACGGGGTCGGAAAATATAGTACTATGTCCGTAACGAGTTTCATTGAAATCGCTCTAGCCATTTAGAATAACACAGGTTATCAGACACTAAATGAATCAACAACAACTCTCCTCAGCCATTGACAATTCTCTGGGAGAGAAAGAAATAGGTTTTCCTAAATTGTATTATTATCTTGACACATGTCCAATTTCATATGCTGAACCATTAGGGGATAACAATAATGGTAAATCTGATTCGTAGCGGGCTAGATAATAGTAATTATATTAGGAATAGTAACGGAATACGGTCTCCGGGGAGACCTGGTGCAGGTCTTTCGAGTTGACGCCCGTGGATGATGAGGATGAGAATGATGATGCAGACGAGCCATTGAATATAAAAATCCCCACGACCAGGCCGGATATTGAGCCCAGGAGCTTTGGGGGCAAAACCTAGTATGCTAACCACTTAGCTACGGAGCCGGACCACAGTGAGCTAATTCCTTTGAACAACCAAAAAGTATTTAATTTAAGCTTCATTCCATAATTATGATATACAGGCAGTTTTGAAATAGCCGATACATTGGTATTGCCATCGATGATAAGCCATGCATTAACTTAGCATTCAATAAACAGAACGTGAAATCCTTACTTGAGTCATATCCTTATAATACCTTCATGATTTGATGCACCAGTAGTGAATCCATCCTTGGAAATTATAAATCTTATCTAAACTGTTTTGAATGTGCTAGGATCAACTTTTAAAAACCGTATAAAGTCTTCGAAAGACTTCGCTTAAGCCCTTTTTTTCTTTCAAGATTTCGTCCTGTATTTATAATACCATCCAAATCGCAATTAATTCCCGATATATTATTATTACTATTGTTATTAATAAGGTTCGGAAGTTAAGGGTCTGGCTGCGTGGCTCAGGGGTAATGTTCTCGCTTGCTGAGCCCAAGGTTGCAGGTTCGAAATCTGGCGCAGTCAGCTGGCATTTGAGGGTGCGCAAATGCGAGGGAGCCGTGTCAGTAGATTTACTGGCACGTTAAAGATCCCCTTCGGGGCAAAATTCCGGCACCCCGGCGTCTCTAAAAGCCAGTGTAGTTAAAAGGGACGTAAAACCAATAACATTATTATTATTATTATTATCGGAAGTTAAGGAAAAGTCATATTTCCCCCCTACGCTTATTTTGTCTGAAATTTGCTAAATAAGCGCGAATGAAGGCTCCCTGACCCCGTTTAAGACTATTTTATTCTGCCTATAAATGCATATTTTGACCAATTTTATGTTTTTTTGGTCATATTTTCCTTATTTTAGTCATATTCGATTATATTTTGAGCATTTTTGCTAAAACTTTGACAAGGTACAAGTTATCTGGCTGGAGTTTAAAACACGGCATTTGCAAAATGGTGCAGTAGATGTACTTTTCTCTGAATTCCCGGAACAGGCAGATTGCAGGTTTAGGTTTGGGTGTCTCATCGTGTAAGATGCCACTCCAGGAGACAAAGTAGTAGCAATTGGTAAACAAGGAAACTCTAGTTATGTTACGCCTAGTTCGGCCTTGTTGAGTCCGATAGGTGTTGTTGCTCTATGAGTTTGCGTGATTAAATGTGTCTGCTGTATTTTCACGTTAGTACTAGTTGCTTAATATCCGTAGGTAATTTTCCCGTTTTTAGGTCATATTCTGTTAGTTTTTAGGGCATATTTGCTTCCATATTTAGTACTTCTTTAGGGCTTAAACAACCGAACCCTAGTTATTAATATCTTTATAATTATTATTATTATCATCATCATCATCATCATCATCATCATCATCATCATTATTATTATTATTATTATTATTAGACGACATAGATAGATATTATCCATTATCCTTTCGAACAACCGCACACATGAATCGATCCTTATTGATATTAATCCTGCAGCAGTTTTAGAATCTTCATCTAATCCAACTTGGATCTAGGCCTCAAGTGAATCTCACTTCTTAAAAAAATGTGAATAAATCTTCATCTCGAGTAGGCTCTCAATCGACAAATTGGGGTCGATTAGATTCTAACATCTCCACATTCTCGCCAAATGTTAATGACTGGTACAATCAATCTCCATGATTCACTAGTTTCACCATTTCAGAGTTTTAAAAAAGCAAGCTACTTCTTTTACGTGGCTCTTAACATTTCGGTCATAAACAACGGGATTTCATTTTAACGTGAAATCTGAACCACTGCATATGAATTTTCACATTGGAAACCCTACAAATGCATTAACCAGGAAGCTCATAGATAAAAGGTTTGTTCTGACTCAGTTCCATCTTGTTAGTTCTTAACGAGTGTGAAATACGAACAAAGTTGTATTTAAAATGCAATATCATTTTCTCACTCTTATAACATCATAACCAGGCGGCGACTGGTATTGAAGGATATATAAGCAGTGCTTTTCTTTTTCAAAAAAAAAAATTAAAGGGGTACAGTACCGGTACTCTCAGTTGTAGTCGACAAAACATCACGATCTTGTAATGTTCGGCAATTTGCAAAGTCCGGTCATTGTTTGTGTTTGAATCATTAACTTCCAGCTTCTTCGGTGGTGTTAAATAGTTCGTTATTTTCTTCATCCTTCAAAACAAACCACACGCACAAAATATCAACCTACCCCGCCTCCAAACAATAGCCTGCGTGCTCAAAAGAACGAAGTGCCCAGTTGCCGACCAAAAGAAACTGATTCGATAGATTTAAATCGAGGATTACTCTAAATTCCATCCAGTTGTTAGGAAACAGCGCGTTGAACTTTCAAGTCGGTAGTTTTATTTGCCGGAGTAGATACAAATGTACCAATATTTTTTTATCATTTTAAATGATCTTGTCGACTTCGTCGTTGCGCTGGGATCTGGCGTTACGTTACGGTGACGGGAAGAAATGTACCCAGATGCACTGAGGTGTGTGACGTCAAAGTACTGCTTCGTGCATGTGTTCCCCAACAATCTCTACTTCGTTAGTATAAGACAAAAAACCCCGATTCTTGGATGTCACGGGTAATCTCGAGAACCACTGGATGGATTTTGATACGGTTTTCACAATTCTGTAAAGGATATCTCGAGGAAAGATTCTGTAGAAAATAATTTATGTATGATCAAAGGAAGTCAAGCAGTAACGATTTCAGTGAAAAAGTCGAAAACAAACTTGGCGTCCGTGCGCTTCTTAAGCTTACGCTGGGCAAACCGTTAAAAATATCAATATACTATGAGCGTAAGAATTGGTCAGCATGAAAAGTTCTACAAAAAAGTCCGCGAGAGCATACATCTATCTTCAATACATCGCCCACTATAAGTGTTTTTAGACTGGATGGAAGGGGCACGTCATCCACCCATCTCCCTCCGCGCGCTTGACCTTGCCTTGCCCTTGGTTTTCACTTGCCGTTCGCGAGTAATTTGAAACAAGGTAAAGTATTATAAAGCAAGATAAGTATTATGCAGATAATTTTCTAACATGTCCAGCCTTTCTAGCATTTTTCAGCATTTGTAGCATTTAAAATGGTACAAAGTCTAGTCTTTCAGACGGACTGTCACTTTTTCTTATACAGTTTTCAGATGTTTAAGGGGTACGCGTACCCCCGCGTTCCCCCTGAAAAAGAAAAGCACTGAACATGTATATGTATGTATAAAAGTCATTTACACGCGGGCGGGGCCATAGAGAGCGATCACGGGCCCTAGAACAAGGTCTTCCGGGACCCTCCATTTTTAATCAACCGGTGACATAATTTTGGAATTACGGTATTAAGGTTGCAAATTTTTAATTTCTCCCTAAAGGAAGCTCCATGGAGTTTAGCTTGCCCAACTGAATATTAATTTACTTTGTTTTTATCATTCTAAATGATCTTGTCGACTTCACCGTTACGCTGAGGTCTGGCGTTACGTTACGGTGACGGGACGAAATGTATCGAGAATGCACTGAAGTGTGTGACGTCATAGTACGATGTAACAGCCGAGTACCAAGAAGGCAGTGCGAGAACATAGTTTCAAGAAGGCAGTGCGAGAACTATCAAGTAGGCAGTGAAGAAACAAAATAGAATCTTGAAACTCTGTTCTCGCACTGCCTTCTCGGTACTCGGCTGCTAGCATTTAAAATGATATAAAGTCCAGTCTTTCAGACTGACTATCAGTCTCTTTTAGTTATTCAGCCACTCTCCTTTTACTTTCTTTTGCCTCTCATTTGGCTGTTCTTTTACTTCAGGATGTTGATCACTGCGCATTAAAACTCCATTCTCGTTGTATCTGAGCATGTTGAGGCACCACAAGAATAAGCCACACTCCTTTCAGATGCGTAAGTAGTTAAGAATCATTTTTTTCTGAGATTGAATTACAAACTTTATGATCCAAAAAGCGCTCTTGAACTTTAGCACATTATAAATTGAATGGACAACTCTGGATACTTTGTCATTTCGCCGGAAGAAAATCGAAAAACACAATGGTTATTTATAAAATTAATGTATATGTTCTCATTGTAATGTTTTGGATACTATTCACTGGCTGTATTTACTGTACATCGAACCGAGTGCGGCTTCGGTGGCGTAGTTGGTAGCATGCTGAACTGCTATGCCCAAGATAGCGGGTTCAAACACGGCCGAAGTCATCGGATTTTTAAAGAGCGTTAAAAATCCTTCAGTATGCCTTCCGTCGGAGGGGAAGTAAAGCCGGCGGTCCCATGCCATAGATTTATGGCATGTAAAAGATCCTTCCACAGATTAAACTTGTGTGATGCTAAATTGTTAGGTCAGATTTCGTCAGAACGCTCTATCAAATTTCCAACGTTCACCACTACGTACCATTGATATCTGGTAGCGAAATTTGGAACTACTTGAAATTGAACGGAACTTGTAGCTCACCCTAAGAGTATACGCTGGAAGCAGCTGCAGGCTCAGGCGAGCCGAACATGTCCTCGGACACTCCCGGCACTAAAAGCCATATGATAAATAAATAAATAAATAAATAAATAATCGAACCGAGTCATATCAGAAAATTCCATAATAGTTCAGACATTAAATAAAGTTGTCCACTATAAGTTCTTTTACCGCCTGAGGCCCCTCAGCAAATCTAGGCTCCAGGGCCGTGGCCCCGGGGCTACAGCCCCGTTTGCTTCTCCCTCTCGCCGGGCCTCCACGAGGGATGCAATGAAGACAGTTACACGTGGGATGCAATGAAAACAAGGAAATTCATACCATACGCTGCCAAACATTGCTGGTGAGTTTTAACGGTTAGCCCCACTGAACGGTTTCGACAACACATTGTCTCACTACCTCGAGGTACAGATGCACCATTGAGGGTCAACAAACCCTTACTAGGTACGTATTCCATGAATTTTGGACATTCAGTGTATTTTGACAAAGTTTACAGAGTTTTAATATGTAACATACAGTATGTTCTTCATTTGCTTTTAATTTTAATTTTTGTGTTATTCTCCGTTTTAACTATTTTTAAGAGCCGCCGTATGTGGCCTTGGAGTAGGCCTGCATATCAGTATCCTGTCCTAAAGGCTTAGGGTTCGATTTCCAGATCGCCTAAGAGTTCTGAGGGCTGAAATGGGGCTCACGAACTGTGCACATTAAATCGCGCACCATGACCGCGATGGGGAGCTGCAGTAAGTCCAAAGATCGAGGGTTCGAATCCCGGAGCTGAGTGTGGTTTTCCCCGGGTCTTCCCACAATTCTCCGGGCAAATATCGGGATAGTACCCAATTTAGTACCCCATCCCTGTCACTAATATAGCTACACACACTTCTACAAGCATCACAGAACAACAGCTTATCAGTTCAACACACCCAAATACACGGGGCTGATGACCAAAATATCCAAAGCCACTAAAACCAAAAATAGCAATTGCAACAACATCAATGGTGGCAGTATTCAGAAAACGTAATAGCCTAAATTTTTTAAAAGTAATTCCTTGAACAATTATTGTTGATGTATTCCTTTTCATTTTTCTCCTTAAAGCACATCAACCTCGCTCCAATAGAGCGGTGGTGGTTGAACTTCTAGTGGCTAAAGTTAGTTTAAAGAAGGAAGCTTGTAGTTTTAAGTGATCGTTGATCTCGCGATCATGAGCCACTGGATCTCCATTCTTACGTGAAATCCGAACCACAAGACGTGATATTTCACTTCGAAAATCTCACATGCATTGATCGGGAATCGAACCCGGTCCACCTTGGTGAGAGGTAATCAGCTTGACCACTGTACCAGCATGCACCCTAAAGTTAGTTTGTTAAAGTATAATAATAATGCATTCCAACCATTATTACTCCCAAATCTACGGTGCCGAGGTAAGATGAGCCCCTACATCGTAGTTGGTTTTTACGGTCAAGAGCCCTTCCTAAAGATAACCTCATCAGAGGAGTTAATGAGAAATTAATTAAATGAATGAAGATGAACTAAATTGGGTGAGGAGTTGGAAGGAAATGACAGTGGTATATTATTCATTCACTCATTCATTTACTTTATTTGCAAATGGGGGTAATACCCCGGTGGCAAATTGTAAAACCCAGAAAATTACTAACAATAATATCTAACACACAAAAATGTGCACAAGTCGTGATTTGGGAACTATCACTTAGTAATTACATCGTAGTTTCTCTTAAGCACACCAATATGTCTGTGGAAATGCTCTAAGACTGTGGCAGGTAATGAGTTCCTATTATCAATTCCACAATTAATGAAATAATAATTCCGATAATTTGCACGCTGCGGTCGGTCCTTAACCTCATTCGGATTATCTGCCCTGCTCAGGTAGGTGGGATTTCCCAGACGTTTGCTTAGTTCTTGCCCTGCTGGTCGATTAGTGTAAGTGTAAAACATAGTCTGGATTTCGTATTTCTATTTTCTAGAGATACTAGTAGGTACTATCCCGACATTTGAAAATGAGAAACAACGGAAAACCATTCAAAGACGACCAGCAGTGGTGTTCGAACCCGTTAACTTACCGAGTACGGAGTAGCCTTGCTTCTCATGGCCATGTACTTTAGCGCGTAGCTATAGCGCTCGGTAATAATAATAATAATAATAATAATAATAATAATATGAATGCAATTTTCCCTTTAACTGTTATAGTTTCAGACGCCAGGTTGTTGCAATCTTGCCTTGAAAGAGAATTTTTAATGTGCCAGCAAATCTATTGGCTTGGGCCAGTGACATTTAATCACCGTCAAATGCTAGCCTGCAGTCCCTGATTCGATTCCGGATTGATCTTGAAGCAGTGCACGCAAAGTCTATGGAAACCCCTTTGATTCACCTCGTCATTATATGAGTATATGACCA
Source organism: Meconema thalassinum (assembly GCA_946902985.2). Taxonomy (NCBI): domain Eukaryota; kingdom Metazoa; phylum Arthropoda; class Insecta; order Orthoptera; family Tettigoniidae; genus Meconema; species Meconema thalassinum. The sequence continues at coordinate 1,195,665,007 of OX336389.2, forward strand.
CATCTAACTGTTCTTTTGAGATAACGCCATATCGGAAATTTAACAACGGAAGTAGCTATTTGGCAGCTTGCGGCTAAGTTAATATGTGTCAGATGGTCACAAAATGTGACAACATGTCAACATGTACCGTATGGAGGTCCGTGTGCTTCTCGACCTCCAAATGTTCGACTTCCTTATACGGGACCGAACACGTGATCTTTGAATCATGAAGCGCTAAACTCTAGCACAGATAATTCAAGGCAGCCCAACACTGGAGGGGAGTTTAGTTAAGTCATCTTGATAGTTGCACACAGTTCCTTGGTATTCGGAGATGCAGGATCATTGGCTGGTCCCTGTGGATTGGCAATGTGCTTCACAGATACGTTCTGCAATAACCTTCTTCCTAAATCTTGAGCAAACCTAGGACCTAAAGTACCCACTGGCACATCAGAGGGTTGCTGGAATTGAACAGACAATCGAGCCAGTTAAAATCAAAGTGGGTTGTGAAATAAAGAGAGTTATCAATTGCGATGGAATTGTAAGAGCTAGGCATTAGTGAATTTCAGGAAAAGAGAGGAAATTAACGAAAATAGGAGATAATAACATTTATCAGTCAAGAGATAAATGTGGCAGGATGCAGAGAGAATTGGGGCTGTATGCCAGAAAACCTATTGAGTGTAACACAATTTATGTATGTTGGCAGATGTAGGTAGTGTTGGATATCTAAGGAACCAGAGCCAGGGTCATCTCAGTCAATGTATTAAACGAGAGAGCAAATCAAGAAGTAACAAGTTTTATGAGACACTGAGGGACGTGATGAGGGTGGGGGTTCAACAGAAATAGTAATGAAGTGCTGATAGGAGATTTCAATGCTAGGATGGAACACAGGGCAGAAGTTATCATGGCTGTTGCAAACTAATTCTCTAAGCATAAGGTCATTCACCGATTCTTTACAAGACAGGGGAAGAAAATGTACCATCAATGATTTTAAATCAAGGAAATCTATCAGGAATTGTAGACTTCTTTAATGTAACAGGCCACAAATTGTTGTGCATTGAATTGAGTATCGTTGGACTTAAACTTCAAAATATACAGACAGATTTGGGTGAAAAAGCATCAGGTGGATGGATTTAGATAGGAAAGCACGTAGGCCTACGTGATATTTGACAATTTTCAAATAATGGATAGTATGGAATCGGTGAACATTGAAAGGGAAATGGATGGAATGCGTGGGAACTGTAGGAATGCATTACTTGTATTAAAGGTGAGTAATGATGATGCTTATGGAAGGATACAGTCAATGTAGCTTGCAAAAAAAAAAAAAAAAAAAAAAACCTAACCATGTATGGCCCCAAACAAGGAGTCTCGCAGAAGTAGTAAACAGGATCAGATAATTGTTCTAAATATTTCATCAAATTCCAAGAAATAATAGTTGAAACCAAAAGAAAACAAGTAAGTTAGTTCCGTGAAGAACTATATAGCCTATTTTCATATATCCTATTGGTCTTCTCTATTGAAAAAGGAAGACATTGCCATGCTGGATTTTTCTGTTTGTAGGCCATTGAGTTATGTAACATTACATGAAGATTGTTGCGTAGGCTCATTATTCAAACGTTCACTTTGATCACATAATTAGCACACAAGAAATAAAAACTCAATTTTAAAATTTCACACAGCCGCCATCTTGGGGTCATGAAAAAAATTGAATTTTATTAGACGCCAGTAGATTAAAGTGTGTATGAACATTTGCCGTACCAAGTTTCACAGCGCTCGGAAGATTGAAACGCGAGTAAATTCCATTTGAATGTTTTAACTTCGCTTGGCCGCCACGTTGGTACTGTGCCCACCAGGTCATTGAAAGTCCAATAGGTGAACTTATATTAATAGCCTCTATCAACATACAAAATGTCAGTTTGGTTGCTGAAATAGATTCGTAGATATTGAGAACCGTCTAAGTATTTCGGATGGTCGCCGTGTTGGATTGTCATATGTGGTAAACCATAGAGTTATGTACCATTAGACGAAGATTATTGCATAGGTTCATTATTTAAACTTTCACTTTGATCGTATGCCCACGACACAAAAAATCAAAACATAATTTTCAAATTTCGCACAGCCGCCATCTTGAGGTTATGAAAACAATTGAATGAAATAAGATGTCAATGCATTACAATGTGCATAAACATTTGCTGTACCAAGTTTCACTGCGCTCGGATGGTTGAATCGCGTGAAAATCCATTAAAATAGTTTCAACTTCGCTTGGCCGCTATGTCCGTCTTATACTTGACAGGTTTCAAAAAATCATATAGTTGAACTTCTATTAGTTCCCTTTATCACCGTAAAACATTTAAGGGTGATATCAGCAATAGTTTCTGAGATATAGAATGCCGGTGAAATAATTCGCACAGCCACCATTTTGCATTGGTGAGACGTAATAAAATTTGAATGACATGGTTGAGGTCGGAAAAAATAGTACTATGATCTCACCGAGTTTCATTGAAATCGCTCCAGCTGTTTAGATATCATTAGGGGGACACGCACACACGGACAAAAGGTGATCTCATAAATGAAAATAAGCTAAAAATCATAATAGATAGATAGCTTTATTTTGTCTGGCAAGATTAGGGCCATTGGGCCCTCTCTTTCATCTAACCAGACTTTACAATTAATACATTATTACAATATTAGCAGAACTTAACAATGGTACTTAAATCTAACAGGAATATATTTCAGATCCAATCACAATACATGTACATATAATGGCAGGTAAGCATGGCGTAGGAAAAATTATGTTGATTAATTAATTATTGCTAAAGTAAGAAATTAATAGGGCAATGCAAACACTAATAAAACAGAAACTAATGATGATGTGATGATGTTGATAATGGTGATAAGCATCATGGCTGAGTTATTACTATAATATTGATTTTGCAATGCGCATTTAAAAGGATGTAAGAAAACGTTTAGGTATCTAAACAGAAAATAAATAAAATGTAAATTAGAAGCACGAATATAACTCAGCATAAGAACTCAAATATTTGACGTGTTGAGTTCAGCTTTCATTTCTTTTGTGACATGTACAGCTGGCATTGCTGCCTGAAGTTGTACGGGGTTACTCCTCTGACAGAGCGCGGCAAATTGTTCCACAGTCGTGCAGTCTACGAAGGAGTTAGTGTAGCGTACCGTGCGGTGTATAGGTATGAGCATGAGTGAATCATTTTTTGACCGTGTACCAAGACTATGTTCGTGTGAGAGGCAGTGAAACTGAGAATGCAGGTAAGCTGAAGAGGAATTTAAGAGTATTTGTTGGAAAAGACATAAAGAATGAAGATCGCGGCGTTGATTTAGTCGTAACCAGCTAAGTTGTTCGTACGCAGGGGTGACGTGGTCATAATACCGTAAATTGCATATGTAGCGTACACAGGCATTTTGTGCTAGTTGGAGTTTGTTTTTAAGAGTGCCAGACAGGTCATTGTATACCGCATCGCAATAATCAAAATGAGGCAGTACTAGGGAGGTAACGAGTCGTTCTTTTAACATGCGAGGGAAAATATTCCAAAATCTTCTCAATGAATTCAGTGCGGAAAATACTTTTCTAGAGACGCTGCGGACTTGCTGCGTCCAAGAGAGATGTTCGTCAATAATCACGCCCAGATCTTTGACTGATTCTCGGAATTCGATTGGGGAGTCACGCAAGCGTAAGTTTGGTATAGTGAGATTATTTTTTATTATACGGAGATTTTTTGGGTGGGAGATTATGATAGCTTGAGTTTTTGTCTCATCGAGTCGTAGTCCATGTGAATTGGACCAATTACAAATTTCAGTTAAGTCCTCATTGAAAGCTTTGATTGCTTGCGATAGTCTTTCTGGTGCAGCATGCAGATAGAGTTGTACATCGTCAGCGTATAAGTGATATTTGCATTTCGTTATCGATGAAGTGATATCATTTATGTAGATCGAGAAGAGAAGAGGTCCTAGAACTGATCCCTGAGAGACTCCTGTCTCCACGGAGCGGCAAGAAGACATATGATTTGAGTTACTTTTAACGCGCTGTCGCCCGTGTAGTTATGAGTCCACCCATTGGATACTGTTCATAGAGAGATGAATTTTGAATAGGCTAGAGAGTAACATGTCATGATCAACAGAATCAAATGCTTTACTGAAATCAAGCAGTGCTAAGATTGTTGCTTGCCCACTGTCCATAGCCTTTCTTATGTCATCCGTGACCTTAAGTACTGATCGGTTCTAACCTCTGTGGACCTGACAGGAATGTGCAGCGTTGACGTTTATGAGGATGGATGAGCCGGCTTCCCAGCCCGGTCCTTGCGTAGTAACAGAACCAAATACATAGGTCGGTGACTCACTCATTCGTTAACAACACCACAGTGGTCTGAGCAAAGATCCTATGTTAGCAGTACTGATATAGACGGGAATACCAGGTAAAGCGGCGGGCTGTTGACAAGCTTCTCACTTCTCGCCTGCTCCTTCCCTGCCTCTGCTCTTCACCCTGCAAGTTCATAGAGCTTAGATCCGAGCAGTAGTGCCGTAGTAGTGCTGTGATCTTTCCAGAAGCCAGATTGGTGCTCATCAAGAATGCTGTGCGCTTGCAAATAGGAGGAGAGTTGTTCGTACACGATAAATTCGAGAGATTTGGAGACGGCAGATAATATGCTAACTGGGCGATAGTCACTCACGTTTTTGACTTATGTGTTTTTAGGGATTGGAATGACGATAGCCGCTTTCCATAGTGATGGGTACGTACCGGTCATTAACGAGTAGTTGAATATGTGTGTTATTGTGGGAAGTACAATGTCAATGATTCGTTTGAATAATTCTATTTCTATATTGTCGATCCCTTTCGATTTTGATTTGATTCTAAGAATGGCACGTCTGACTTGTGAGAGGGTAACATGCGAGAAGTAGAATTCTTATCTGTTGTGGGTGGGGGTGTTCTAGTTATTGATGAGAGTTCTGTGTTTTATGTCTGGGTTGACAGAATGTCCGGTACTAGTAAAATAGTCATTGAGTGTGTCAAGATGTAGATTAATGGGGTTGTCATTTTTTCTTTGCCTATTCTCATGTTTCTTAGTTCATTCCACACCGCAGAGGGTTTGATATTACGCCCGAGAAAGTTGTGAGCATGCCTGGTTCGAGCGTTACGTACTGCTTGGGATGTTCTGTTTCGGAGCTTTTTAAAGTCATCATAATTCTGTTGCGTGGGTAATTTCCCAAACTTTCTGTGTGCAGAATCTCGCTTAGCCATTTGTTCTTTCAGTTCCGTGCTGAGCCAAGGTACTGGAGGTCGCGTCGCTCGAACAGTTTTCACTGGAGCATGTTTATTATATAGTCCTGTCAAGTAGTCGTTCATTTTGTGTACTTTATCAGCTATGTTGTGAATATTCAGTATATCATGCCATGGTACATTGAGAGCGTCTTCTATCAAGGATAGCGTGTCAATTTTAGAGAGGTCTCGGTACGTGATGGTCCTTGGTTTGGTCTTCTTATATTTTAAAGAGTAGGACAAGTAGATTAAGTCGTGGGCATAAATTCCTGATACAGATGTCTGCCCGTACTGAAGCACTTTGTCTGTGTTCTTTACTGATATCAGGTCAATTGTCGTGTGCGATGTGCGTGTGTGATGTGTTGGTAATAGGTCTAATATTTGCATGTCACGTGACGCGAGCATATTCAAGAGTTGTCGAGTTTCAGCCTTGGTATTATCGCCTATATTGATATTAAAATCGCCCATGGCCATTACGTGCTGGTAAAGTGGCAGGATGCGTAATAACGCGTTCTCTACGTCCTCTAAATGACCCAGCGAAGGTGCCTTGTAAACGACGCAGACAGCACACTTTTGATGGGCGGTCTCTATTTCGAATAACATAAAGTCGGGTCTCCTATTGTACAGGCTATCTGAGCATGCTAAGATTTTAGGATTTCGGATTTTTTTTTTTGGATTTAAGTTCGTCTTAACAAAAGCTCCTACCCCACCTCCTTTCTTTCCTACTCGGTCGTTGTGTAATAGTGTGTAGCCGGGCAAGTTAAATGATTTTGAAAGATGGAGTGGCGATAGCCTTGTCTCATTGATCAAGCAAATATGGAATACATCGGGTATAATAAGTTCTAATTCAAGGAAATGTGCCGATAAGGACTGTACATTTACGTGCGCTATGTGAAGACCTGTCGGATGAAGTAACAGCTTTTCGAACAGTTAATCACGGGCAGGGGTGGAGTCATTGTTTCCGGTAGCTACTTCTGTCCCTCTGTCACCTTCACAAGGCCACAGTGAGTGCGGGATGGGATGGGTGAATTTCCTTTCACTGCAGGGGGTATGCTCTACCGAGCTGCTGCCAGAGGTCGTAGACCCACATACTAGGTTTGCCAACTTGGGAAATGAAAACTAAACTAACCAAATTTTACTATACTAAACTAAGACTAAGATTACACTATACAGGTGAACTAATATTAATTAGAAATAAAGTAACATACAGTGGCCACAGTCAGCTAGGTGAATGTTCTTTGACTACAGTTTCTAACTAGCTTGGTAGGTCACTCATGCGGTTGATCCTAATCTTGCTACCATCGGGTTGCTTGACGAGGATATCGCCCTGCGAACTCCAACAATTTTTGACAGAGAAACGAGAAATTGCAGTCTTCAAAATGGCCAGCCTGGTGGAGGTGAGATCTTCGCGAATTGTCACCTTGCTACCTTTAAGCATTCTTTTTTTAAGAAACACCTCCTGCCTGGTACGAAATGACACAAATTTCACAACAATAGGCCGCGTTTTTCCCGGGGATTTCGATCCAACTCGATGGCTCCTGTCAATATCATGCAGGTTAACACTTGCGCCGATATCACTAAAGACGTTTAGAGCTAGTTCATCAGTATTTTCTTCTGCACTTTCGGGCACGCCAAAAATCCTGATGTTGGATCTCCTGCTATATTGTTCTAAGGAGTCGTACTTTTCTTCGAGCTCATTTCTAAGGGCTCGTATTTCACTCTCGCGACTCTCAAGATTTTTGGTGAGATCTGACACCAAGTCCATATTGAACTGGAGTGACTTCTCGAGTTGTTTGACGACAAGTTCAGTCACTCTCTCAGATACGGCAGAAATAATTGTATCGAGGAACTTACCCGAACTGAGGGTCTCATCAACTACGTTGGCACTACCACTGGCTTGCCCTTGCTTCTGGTCATTGTGATTAAGTTATATATTTACTATATAACTACGGAGTTATTACACAAAATAACTTAATACAGTTTAAACTTACTGTATTACTCACACGTGTACCACTTATTTTCAATGTGCCTACACAATAACACCTTCCACTTCACTTTCACTGAGGAGCAGAGCTCACACGCGTCTACCAAGCAACATGAGGAAGGATCAAAATTTTGTAAGCACCTAGTAACTGAGACATATTACGAGTGCCATAGGCAGTTATGAGTATGTTTATTAGATCTTATGAAAACATGAGATTAAAGGCCAAGGCATAAGATGCTCAGCATCCTGTGGTATTATGGTATAAAGGGAAAGCTGTTCCAAGCAATCAAATATATTTACTGTATAATGAAAATAAAACTGTAGTGAAGGTAATATAAGTTCCTAGTTCAAGGTAGTTGCAGTAGGAAGGTAAGTCTGTAGTAATTTACAATTTCTGTTCATTTTATAAATGGATCATTTACTGAAAGACGCACTTAGCTGGGTGGGAACCATATAAGCAGTTTGGCCCTTCCTAAGGTTTTAATGACATACTTTGTCGAAAGCTTGCAGGAAACATTCTGGAAATTGGGAAATATGCAGGGAGTACGACGTAAACATCATTTCTAAAACGATGGTGATGTCGATAGAGAAGAAACGCAAGATGATATTTAGAATCCTAGGTAGGAAACCCTATATTGAAACAATTCAAGCATTTGGGCCGTGTATTCCTCCTCCGCCCCCCCCCCCGACCCCCACCCGGGGATAGCAGTATAGTGGTAAAGATGGACTGAAGGTGAGGCAAGGACAAAACAGCGAGTTCCCAGTTGAAATCAGTGGCAGATTGGCCATTGCTGAGCTGTGGAAGCCGCTTAGGTCCAGGGGCTAATCAGTGCAAAAGAAATAAAATGGAAAAGAAAGAAAGAAAGAAAGTAAGAAAGAAAGAAAGGATAATAAGGACTAACAATGTGTTATCAGCACCCTCTGTAGGCTCGGGGTACGTATTAAGACTTAGGGCCCAAAGATTCGATTCCCGGCTCAGCCAAGAAATTGAATTCTGGTCTAGATTGGAATGGAATCCACTCAGCCTCGTGAGGTAAAACTGAGAAGAGGTAGGTTCAATTCCTTCCTCATCCATCATAGAAGTGATTGGTCGTGGTCTCTCACTTCTATTCCGAGTTGGTTCCTAACATAAAGCCACGGCCGTTACCTTTCAGTCCTACACACAGTTACAAATTCACTCACTATTACGAACACCATAACAACACATACTATCAGACAAATTCTGCACACTCCAAAGTACCCAGAGTTGATGACCACGATGCCCAAGCCCTAAAATAAAACAACAACCACAAATGTTCATCATGTTGCTATGATATTGGCCTAATAAGGGTATCGTCTTTTACTGTATAAACACTTCTGTGTGACATGTTCTATTTCATTATTTTCTTGATAAAAAGTTACCAACCCCTGCCAAATGAGAAAATAGACCCAATGAGTCTTCTTTCTTGGATAGTTTATTCTACTCAATGTAACTATGGCATGCCACGGTGTGACCAAATGGTTGATACCTCTACTGTAAAAGCCCTCAGGCTGGTTATGAAGCCAGGCTGGAACCTCAGTTGCACGCCATCGTCTAAAGTGAGTGACGACCTTCGTAAGTCTTTTTGGACAGTGCAAAATCTAATACTTGAAGGGTAAACGGTACACATCAAAGATGGACCTAGTACTCTGTTTGACTATCTCCAGCAGGGATTACAAATAGATACTGTCGGGAAGGGAAGAAGACAGACACAGTATGGCATCCTGTGCCACACTGTCCTACAGACGTCGCAACTTGCTTGCTAGATCCTGAACACTCGTAGGTCACCGAAGCTAATAACCCTAGTGGTACCATAAAACCTCAATGGGTGAAAAGTCTGGCTACTGGTTATGCTAAAGAACTGAGAAAATCTGGCTGAGGCACTCCTGAGAAACCCTTGCCGTGGGGGTTGAGCATTATTATGCTTGAGAATCCCTGTTTGAAATTCTGCCGTGAGTGGTACCATATGTGGCCACAGAATGTCCTGTACATATCGCTGTGCTGCAAATTTCCCTCGAATGATCACAAGGGGCAACCAACTGCCGTATGCAATGGCTACCCAGATGAGGTGATGTAACGCAACACAACAAACGCCACCACGATAGCGTCGCGTCGTCGTCCCCCTCACAGAATCTGAATTCGTCGCATACGATTGTACAGGCCCGGGGGGCTGCACCCCCTGAAAGCCACCCCCCATCATCTATTAAAACCACCCCTAACTGGCAAACATCATAAGTCCAGAACAGTACCTTTTACACAGCAAGGGCGGCCGACCAGCTCGGGAGGCTAGCCAACCACTTGCAACACACTCATAAACATCTACACAATAACTAACTGGGGCAGCTGTGTCAATGGAATGCTGACTGTGCAACGGCAGGACCTATAAGAAGTGAGGCCTTTTGGGAACTGTATCTGTCATACAGTGTGTGTTGCCGGAGGCCCTGCTACAGCTGCTATCATCAGGTGAGCATCAGCAAGTGTTCAGACATCCTTTACTTTGTATCACTCATCCACAAACTTGTACACTTAACTTGTAACATTATTTACATTCCCCTAAGAGGGACTTACAATTTCATACTCACTGACCAATAAAACACTTGGTCAGTAAACTACACATTGTATCCATAATTACACGCCTCTTCACATCCTAATACCCTTCCTGACTCTCGTCACGATTGACCGTGACTAGTAGCCAGTAATCGCCTGCTCAGGTTCCATTGTGTTTCCCGCAGCGACTCGACTGCGTAGGCAGCGAGCCGCCGGCATAGCTGACATCAGCACGTCTGTTATATAACTTATTCCAACCAGCTGGGAGGCAGATACGTTAACCTGCGCCCAGAGGCTCATCCCCTAAGCGACACTTACGTCTTTATAGGAGCACCCCCTAGTATTTTAACACTAAACAACACTCTACACTGGTAAGCTTACCCAGCTACGGGAAGCTGCCCTCTCTAGGAATCACCTTCCAAATTAATACAATAACATATATGTTTTAGCCCTAACCAACCCCCCAACTAAGGGATCTAAAACACGATGATACATTTCCTGTCCACAGTATTCCATATTTATCGCTGAAGGCATCAAACGATTACAAAGTGCTGGCATGAACAGGTCAGGTTATGTGAGCCGCAACACCAGATTCTTTTCGGCTAAGCTTCTTGTAACGGTTCGGGCAGAGGCTGATGGAATGTGTCATTTGTAGTGATGGTGGTGGTGATGATTGTTTTAAGGGTCAAAACATCTAGTTAATTTGCCCTTAAATTGTCACGTGTGTCTGGGGAAACTCGTGCTTGTCACCAGTGAAGCATACCTATTTCAGAGTGGTCTGGTGGGCGACCTGGTGTCTGATCACGTTATGTGTCTGCCCTCACGTGTCCATCACCTTACAGATAGGTCTGACCAGACCAGATTGTGTGCTCAATATTTCGACATGACCATTCGGCTTCATGAATTCCAATTACCCGTCCCCTCTCAATATTCGTACAATGAGCAAATAGACTCCATATGCGTCGTTGAGGCAAGTATAGCACACGTCAATTACAGACATGCAACCTAGGCAAGCCTTCTTAAACGGGAACTGGGGACGCCTTTGACGCACTTGAGGGCAGGTCCCGTAATCGAATTATATCGTAAGTGTAAACATTTATATAACTGTCTGTAACTTGCATGCTTCACGCTTGAACGATTAGAGGTTTCTTCCTGGATATGTGTATTTGTCAGTGGCAGTGCTTGAATTTGCATGCCGGTGTCAGGGGTTTGAGTGTTCAACGTAAAATATCGAGTAAATTACGCTACTGTCGGTGACGATATCACTACTGTGAACTACAAACAACCGGATATGAAGAAGCATCTGCCGACTGCAGAGGAATGGACCAAGACATCTTAAGGCACCGAGGATTACTTGTAGGTGAACAACAAGGGAAAAGTACGACTCTCAAACCTTGGATAAGAACACATCAACGAGTTCTCAAACATCGAATTTTTACAATTACCAATCCCTGATATCATGACAAGTTCCGGTTTTTCACATCTTCCATCAAATCTGTGGAAGTTGATTGACTCCTTTAATGCAATACTTGACACCAACCACGGACTGTCTTCGACCATTTCAGTACGCATTTTTGAAATCTTAGGTGACCCAGTACTGTGTTTTACCTACCGTCCAATTAGCCTCCAATGTCACACCATAAAAGTCTCTGTACGAATTTTTGATCAGCAACAGCGCAGTATCATCAGTAGCATCCTGAGCAAGTGTGAATTTATGCCTCTCCCATGTTGCTAATAAGACACTGGGAAAAGAGGTCGGCATTTCATCTAGCTTCCCTTATTCCGCAAGACCTTCGAACGTGTCCCACACCAACACATATTTTACGTGCTGCGCGGCTATAACATTTTGGAGTTTCTCATCAGCTGTGTCTGTATACCTTACTCAAACCCTACCAGACACGTAGGATGGATGCTCAATCGCCATATCTGATGACTCCCCAATTATGGTTGGTATCTACGAGGATTCTGGTCTGTCCTTGAAACCTCTTCATCTTCTTCTTCTTCATGGAATCCATCTTCCAAGAAGGTCAGCATGACGTCCCATGTACCCTGCTCTATGCTGACCTTGTCATGCTTGAGGCAATGACCAAGAAAAAGTTAGCACGGCATGTGTAGATTCTGGTCGCTTGACTTTCCCAGTTTATACTTCACCTGAATATAGTTAGAAGGGAGTATAAAGAATCAAGACCAACTTATGACTCCAAACAAATCAACAACGCGGATCTCATAAACACTAACCATTTCCGGTGCCAAGGATCCTACCCGTGAAGGGACGGATGCATCAGTGGTTGCTCATGTGCCCGAATCAACACAACCTGGGTAAGGTAGAGGGTTACTATAGGAATGATATGCGAAAGATTCCAATCCATCTGAAATCTAATATCTACCAAACTGCTATCCGTCTGATATCTTTGCATAGAAGAGAGGTCTGGCTAATGACCAAAGACACGGAGCGTTGGCTTCACGCTATGGAGATGCGAATGGTTCACTCGACAATGGGTATTTTTCTTCATGACATATTTCCAACGACATTCTCAGATGGTGGTTTTCCACTGTTGTCGTTCACGATAAAATGCAGGAAGGGAATTTCATCATGGTACGGTAACACTTTACTGGCATCTCCTGGAACCATCGATAGTGGCTAAATATGCAAATTAATGTAAATTATTTTCATGTGTTCAATTTGTGGAATTGACACAAATGGTTGTTTAAAATCCGGATGTTTACTCCGGTGAGTTTCCATACATGTCTCAACACAAAAGCACTCCTTTCAACACTCATTGACACTGAGAAGAGAATGTAACTACTTCGGGCTGGTATCACAGTCTCAAAATTTGTGGCATGCTGCTGATCAAGTTCGTTGTGCTTTCTTGACGTATTTCTCACGTAGTTCCAAAGTTCATTTTGAGGATATAGGGAACACCTCAAATTACAATCTGTGGCATTATGTCCCAAACATGCGCAATAGCAATGATATCTGAACAGCGTGCTTGCCAAGGCAAGAGCTATGACATTAGTTCTGAGCTTAGGGGGAGAATACGGTTTACATTATGTGAGCATGAAAAACATCATTAAATATTGGTGACATCACGATGATGATTATGATGATATGATGTTTTAAGAAGCCCAACAGCTATGTTATCGGCCCCTTTGAACGATTAATCATGTCCCTCGATAATGCTTATTCGCCTTAGATATGGTGTGTCTTCTGTACATAGGTGTTTTCCTTAGCTCACCTATCTATTTCACACCATGTCACTCGTGTACCTCCAACTACATGAGCTAAAAGGGCAAACGGCATCTTGTTGTTCATTCCTATAGGGGCTTTGCGACATCGTGGTAATGTTGTCCCGTGTACTTGGGGTGCATGTATTTGTAATTGAGGCTAGGATTGAATAGGAGACTATCGTTGCCTTATTGTAGGTACAATCTCGGCATTTGACTGCAGTAAAGGTGGAAAACCACCAAAAACCAATTTAAAGATGGCTGAGTTGTGAATCGAACACACCTCTTCTCAGTTTAGCCTTGTGGCGGACGTATCTGACTCGTGATCACAAAAGGTTCATTAAGCGCATTGGTATACTATGCGGATTGAGACATGATTTCTGAATGTTGATAAATGGTGTATTAGTATGTACGCATGAACGGTAGAAATTCACAACAAGACAAACGTGTGACTTATGACTAGCGAGTTACATACATAACATAAAAGATACCATCACTCTTTATTTAATCTTTGGAAAATAGTTGCGCAGGTGGAGCCACCAACACATACTCCCTTCTCAGAGGCAACGTTGAGATACCTAGCTGAAAAGCAAACAAATCGTCCAAAACGGGTATGGGACTCCTTGTCTTGAGGTGTGGATGGTAATGGAGTGTCTTTAAGAACCTTGGGGTGTTGGTTAGTAACACTAGGACTTCAATTGTCATCATCCAAAATAAATGCAGGCTTGAGTCTGATGATTGATATGGTCTGTTCACCACAAGGTGGTTGATGCACAAAATGTTTCTTGGAAATTGCATCAAGCTGGATGAACATGAGAGAAGATCGTAGAAGCTCGGGGTGGATAAATGGGCGTCGAGGGGAATGATGGCCTGAAGGAATAGGACGCATAGACCGGATGTGTTACTTGAACTTGAGGACAAACGAACGGGTTTCTGTTGTTGATGCGTCCTCAAAGTGATGTGCTGGAGATTCTTCATAGATGAGTGTAGCTGAGGATATATCCAGGTGGGCGCCTGCAAGCGATCTGAGGCCGAGCAGAACAGTTGGAAGTTGCCGTACCCAGCTACTTGATTGTTGTGCATGAAGTGCAGTTTTCAAGTGGATGTACCAGCGTTTAATTTTGCAATTCGCAGCAGGATAGTAAGCCGTCACTTTCATGTGATGTGTGCCAAGAAGGTGTGTCGTATCAATCCGAGTAAGCAATCAAACCGTTCGCCTCGATATGTTATAACACACAGTGCAGCAAACCGACTTATCCAAGGATGCAAAGAGAGCATGAGCCACTACTTCATATGTTACATGAGCTAATGGGTTAGCTTCTGGCCAAATAGAGAAGCGACCAATAATGGTCAGCAGTTAGGTGTATTCTTAAATGGAGGGAGGGGTGGATATGACAGAAACAGCGATCCACTGGACTTCAAGCTCCTATGGTGAGGGGCGTGTGCCGGGGAACCTTGGAGCGTTAGCAAGCCACACAGAACTTGGTCCAATGCTTGAAATCTCGTTGAAGTGAAGGTCACACATACCGTTGTTGGATGAGTTTGACATATGTATTAATGCCTGGATAAGCCATACGGAATACGCTAAATGCACATTTATGGAAATGACTAGGTAAAAGTGGACGAAGAACTCACATACACGAAGAACTCACATACAAACATCTACGACAAATTACCTGATGGTAAGGTGATAGTTTCGAAATGAAGTGTTGTGTCTTCTGATTCTTGGCGGTGAAAAAGTTCATCATCAGTTGCCTGTGCATTGCTTATTTCATTAAAAGACAATTGTAATGGAATGGAGATGGATGAGATTCGACACCAGAGATCAGCTGGAATATTTTCCTTGCTAGAAAGGTACTGCAGGTCAGTGGTAAACCGACTGATCAAGTCAAAATGTCGAAGTTGCCTTGGTGACGCTTTATCTGACCGTTGCTGAAAGGTAAACGTTAGGTCTGTGACCTGTGGAGACAGGACAATTTCTGCCTTCTAGTAAATGACGAAAAATCTTGATTGCAGAATATTCTGCTAGTAATTCAGAGTCATACGCACTGTGCCATTTCTGCGTGTCACTTACAACCTTGGGGAAGATTCCCAATCATATAGCATGATCAGCTAGTAATGAAGCCTCAAGGTCGAGCTTCCAGTTCTGGCCAAGCAGGTTTCAGAAGTGGTGGACAGTAATCGCAGTGAGTCTCAGTCTGCCGAGCCGTGAACATCGTGTATGCTTATAACTAGAGCTGGGATTTCTATGTAATTACATATTTTACATATTTTTTCATATCTTTGGGTATTCTACTTATTCTTAGTGATATAACAAAAAAAAATATTTCAGAGTTTTCTTGTTTTTATATGAAATAAATTGCTGAATTGAAGTTTCACACTTAATGTGTGTCTGTTGTCTGTCCTCTCAACAATGGGATTAAGGTAATTATGATTGACAGGTATTTGCGAGGATGATAAGAGCTGTGCATGGGGAAACTGGTGCAAGTGTATTGAGTAAATTGCAAAAAGTGTTGAAGAGAAATCCTGGTTATTCAACATTTCACAGCGTGTGCCGAATTCTAAATCGAGATGACGTTGATCCTCCCGAGGACATTTCTCAAGCGAAAATTCTTCTCCTAAAATTTGCCCCAGTTACATCATGTGATGTTCTCTGCATATAAGAACATCCTAAGTGACAAACGCATTTCTATGAACCCAGAGATCATCGAAAAATACTTAATAGTTCACTGTGCTACAATGTTTAATGAATAAATGTGCTTTGAGTTATGAAAATAATAAGTTTCTATTGAATATGTGTGTGATATATTCATATAATATGACTCCAAAGAACATTGAAAAATACTTAATTGTTCACTGTGCTACAAAATGTAGTATAAAGCGTGTTTAGTGTGTTGTAACTGACAAAATGGTAAGTTTATATTAATTATATGATATTACATATTTTTCCCAATCTACATATTTTGCTACATATTTTAGTACTTTTTCTTACATATTTATGTACATATTATGCCACTTGATATTACATAAAAATCCCTGCTCTATAACCGTCTTATGTGCATCGCAGAACTGGGACCAGCAACAAGAAGGGTTGTATCCTCCTGCGCTCCAGCTACTAACTATTAATACTGAAACTCGGCCTTGAGGCATCCCCACTTGCCGGTCAAGCTATATTACAAGGGGATGGCAGGGGCAGTCGGCATTTATGGCGCCTATGGCAGAAGAAAGATATAAACTTCGTGTTTTAGAAATTGTGCTAACACGCCACGTGAGAAGTCTTCAAGAGGGAACAAATTCCATGACGATGAACAATGTTTGAGGCTTTAATACTGATCATATATTAGCCTATTGCGACTGAGTGATAGTCTAACTTATTTCAAAAACAACCTTTCATATGGGTAAATGTGTAAAGACAAAGATGTAAATCATATGAATCCTACACAACAATAGAGATGGAGGTTCATGGTAGCCGATATTAACTCTTTAAACACAGACAGCCACGATGTTCACGTGGATTGAGTGTGTTGTCTGCGTGCAAGGTATAGCCAACGTCACCTTCAATAAGTTACTGATACTGTAACCTTATCACTTGTCCCACATCACAACGAACATGGTGTTAGGTTGATTCAGGGTTTAGGCCACTCATGTTTCAAAGTCTCCATGTTTGCTGACTACGTGTAGACTTAATAACTGGTATTTATAAAGTAACATGAAAATTGGTACAATTAACTGATCGCCATTTGCCGAGTGTGATGTCATTCAGGGTCGTAATCTTCATATCGTTAGCCATACAGTATAACAGCCGGCCCCGTGGTGTAGGGGTAGCGCGCCTGCCTCTCGCCCGGAGGCCCCGGCTCCGTCAGGGATTTTAAAACTGACGTGAGGGTTGGAACGGGGTGCACTCAGCCTCGTGAGGACAATTGAGTAGCTGTCTGACAGTGAGACAGTGCCCCGGTCACGAAAACCAAGATTAACGGCCGAGGGGACCCGACGCGCTGACCACGCGTCCCCCCCAAAATCTGCAGGCCACATGGCTGGGCAGCGGTCGCTTGGTAGGCCTAGGCCCTTCAAGGGCTGTAGTGCCACGGGGTTAGTTTTTTTATACAGTATAACAACCCATAACATAACCTACAAGACAACTCTTATTGAAGAACATTGATACATTTTCACTTCTTGTGAACAGCATATTCTAACTACATGCTACGTAGCATTGTGCTGTATGTGATTTACACCATATTATGCCACATATAATAATTATAGTCAATTATTGACCTGCTCTTATGTTATTGCAGTGTAATTTTACAACGGTACCGGTATATCGATATTGACAGCATTGTCCTTCCTAAGAATAAATAACTTGCTTGTTAGTGGTTTTAATTAGATGACTCCAACTACTCAAGGAACTTGATAGGTGTGTCCAATACAGCTCACTACCGCGCTGTCATGTGATCTCGGCCAGGTGGAGAGGAGATGGCCTAGATGGAAGAACTCTAAGCTTCTGGTCGACCCTAATACAAATTATTACCCATTAGCTGAAAAATGACCGCCGTTGTTCATCAACTCGCCACCAAACTCACCAGGTTTTAATTTTACTAACACTATATGACACTGTATGACGGAAAAAGACCTCAAATTTTGCACTGAACGTTCATCGCGCCACTACTATTCAACTGTTAACGCACTGACATACGCGGTACGGTAAAAGTTTTAAACCTTTTCTAAACTATTAAACATTTTAGTTCCTCTTTGTCATTTCAAGCACAAGTACTTCTACTGAACGTGTGTACTATTTCATACATGCTCAATGGAAAAATAGAAAGCAAAGGTAGTTGATAATCGGTGAAAGAAAAGCTATCATGTAAAAATATTTAAAGCATAGCTTATATTGTAGAATTGCCAGACGGCAATTTATCTCTTCTTTCTGAAGTATTTTATGTTGGCGAATACAGCTTAAACGTAAAGAATTGCATAAAGGAATAAACAAGAACTGTGGTCATCAATTTTAGTAGCAATAAAAATGGAGTAAAAAAATAATACATATGATACATTTTCATTTGAGACTATTTTGCCATTCAGCGTCAAGTCTAGGCTGCAAGCCTCTGTTTGCGAACAAGTCGCTTCCATGATCCCCAATTATAGTTAACACTGTGGCCTCCTCTCCTTCTACATCTCTTACATTGTAATCGTTGAACTCTGAATCGAACCATAGCCTCCTATGTCTACCTATGCTTCTCTTACCCTCTACAGCAGAAATCATAAACTGCTTAGGTAATCTTTGCTCCCCAATTCTCTTCACATGACCCTACCATCAGAGTCAGCTCATACAAGCAGCTTCATCTAATGTGTTCATTTCTAACTTAGCCTTTAACTCTTCATTACGAATACCTTCCTGTTATTGCTCCCATCTATTTGTCCCAGCAATTATTTGTGCTACCTTCATATCAATCAGCTATGTATCAGCTATCCTGAATCTACCCAGGTCTCACTTCCATACAGCAAGGTCGGTCTAAATACTGAAAAATTTAGATAGAGTATCGCCGCTACACTAACTTCTTTCTTGTATAACCCTGTAGATCGCAACTGAGAACTCACTGTATTGGCTTTTCTGCACCAGTTCATAATACACACTACAACTAACAAACAATAAATGAGAAAGAAAAGGAAGGAAGCTTGTAGTTTAACGTGACCGTTAATCTTGAGATCATGAGCCACGGGACCTCCTTTTTACGTGAAATCCGAACCACAGGACATGGCATTTCACTTCGAAAATCTCACATGCATTGACCGGGAATCGAACCCGGACCGCCTTGGTGAGAGGCATACAGCTAGACCGCTGAGCCACCACGCCCGCCAATAAATGAGAGAGCCAGTTTAAGATAAAATAACAATTCCATCAGAATTTATTTCCTTTGATAACGATTGATGTCGCCTCCGTTGCGTAGTGGTCAGCGTGATAAGCTGCCACCCTGGAGGTCCGCGGTTCAATTCTCGGCTATGCCACGAAATTTGAAAAGTAGTATGAGGACTGGTACGGGGTCTGCTCAGCCTCGGGTGGTCCAAATGAGTGAAGGGGGTTCGATTCCCACCTCCGACATCCTCGAAGTGGTTTTCCGTGGTTTGCCACTTCGTCTTCGGGCAAATGCCGGGATGGTACTGTACCCGTAACCACATGGTCTTACCTGTTGAAATCCGAAGAAACAGCTGGATCGTAGAATCTGGAAGTACCCGGCTGGAATAAACCCCCAAAATTCTACCAACGTGGATCAACCAGGGATAAGGACACATAAAAAGGAATGTGTTAAGAAAGCCCCAATGGAAAAGAACAGAAAAGAACTAGCTCAAAAGAACTCGAGAATCTCAAAACAAATCTCGGGCATATGGCTGACGTTGGAAAAATTGCCAACTGGTCCTCCTAACACGTCCTGTTATTAATATAAATCACTAAATCAGCATATTGTTTAAAATGGAATAAAAATGTATTATCTGAAGACGTTATAGAATTGTGTGACCATAATCAAACAACATCAAAAACAAAAATTCAAATCGTCTTCCATATGACGAAGCTGATATCCACACTGCGACATTAGAAAAAATATCTGTCAGCAGAAATTGTCGGTTATGATTTCATTATCGTATTTAACTGTACACATACATCTGAAATCATTTTAAAGCACTAAATATTTATACACATATATACAATATTTTCCATTTCCGAATCTACCCAAGATTCTTATCACCCATTCGACTTCTCATTAAATCATCGTATCATAAATATTGTCAAAATCTGTCTTATTTGACAAACGGTCAAGTTAATCAAACGTAGTTTAATAATTCGTATTTTAAATCGTAGTTTCTTTCAATATATTACAACATTATTTAAGCTTCTATTCACGTTTTCCACATTGATACCATTTATATTTAGCAATACAGTTCAAAAATATAAATCTTTCCTCTGTAAATTATAATGGTGGGTAAGTATTCAACTTCAGCATAAATGCTTCAAAAATCGTGCTTAATCACGAATAAATCCTAGCATTATTTAATCCAGCGACTGCCAATCAGTTCGCATAAAATTTAAAAATCATTGCAATATATCAATCTCTTTACACTAGAGATTCCTTCAAACACATCGTTACACTGCTTCTTGATATCCACTGATATCGAAATATTCTTACATGATTTCAAGTAATGCTGTATTGACCAATTCAATAGGAAAGTAGCATTAAATATCTGTATATTAATCTTCCACACCTTGTCTAAAATTACTTAAGTTTCAATTTAATACTCTGGGCTGTCGTGTTTCACTATAAATATGAATATCGTAATGTTTGATCATTTCTGGAAAAATTATCATAGTAGTTTAATTATTATTAATTATAATTCATTTCACAATTGAATTTCATTTATCAAAAATTTGTTCATTACAAATTTGTATTTACGTTGAAGTTGAGATTTAATTCAGTTCCGCAACAGAAACTCGAAATAAGTCAGCCTCTTAAGAAAATCGTTAAATTCTACACAATGGAGAAATGCCTAATATTAATAAGATGTGATAAAACTATTAGAATAGAACGAAATCAGAGAAGGACTAAACAAACTCGAAATAACTAATAGTTGAAACTGAAATTCTCCAACCTATCAAAATATTCCTTCAAAGCTTACTCAAAAATGGCTATAATTGCCTAACTATCAAAATGTTGCAAGGATAAACGTTATAAGATCACATGATTTCAAATCAAATTCAGACTTACGAAGTATAATACAGTCATTCGAAGTTCAATGCTGCATGTATCGACGAATTAATAATGTTCTGTAAATCACTAAGTAACAGAATCAATCTTGCAGAATGTTCATATAAATGCTCTAAATATTCTTCTTCTTTGTACAAAATCTTCTATATAAATACCGAAGTCTTCTCCTAAGGTATTTCTTCTTAACAAATTGAAATGCTCGAATCTTATTTCCAAAAATGTAAATGTCGAAGATCAAAAACCAAAATACATGAATTACTATCTACAAAAATTGACTGAAGGTGCATTCGTTGTCGAATCAAAACCTTAAATAAACTAGTAGACAAAAATAACAGACGCGTCATGGTTAATCCACTTGCTCATTTCCAACATACTATTAAAATATGGTGAAAAAGGATCATCTAATAATACTTCTAATTCAACAGTCTACGAAGAATGAATCTTTCAGCTACCTTTTGATGTCTTCTTGGTGAATAACGTGTATAAGAACACATTGTTCCAATAGAGATCGAACCTCCATCCAGATATTGAACAGGATCGGCCTGGTCTTGAACCAGCGATCAAACCGTCATCTCCATCGCTCGAACAGCTGACCACGAACCTTGGACACCCCTCACTCGAACATCTCTGGACTGGGTTTGATGCGCAGGGATTGTAAACGGCATCTCTCTTGATTGCTGAATCATCATCTCGTAGAAGTATTTCTTTTCAGAATAATATCAAAAGATTCCTTGTGTCTCTTTTTGTAGAAAAATCTCATGCTAATTGTATCCATTGTTCTAGCATAGATTACTCCAGATATTCAATAATGCCTTATCGTTGTGTTCTTGCCATGTGCTTAGCACTTCATAATGTCATGTTGGAATAATTGGTCGGATATTCCCCTCAACTCAATAGAATAGTCCATGGTTGTATAATTGTAGAATATCACAACAGTATTGTCAGTTCACTGTTCTGTAGACGAACTAATATGAGCCTCCTGAAAGCTCTAAATTCACTCACGGTATTTTTATAGCATGAAAAATATTACTGTCCAACGACTAAGTCCGTTCCGAATGTTAGCAAGCGTGTCTGCCTAACGCAGCGAAGCAACACCTGTTCTCACTGTTATATCGCGAACGAGCACTCCCAAACGCACAGTTTGAATGTACTATACAGAGTAAACCTTCTCGTCGGTCTGAAAAACTGCACTGCTGCTGGTCACCTCCCATGATGCATCACGGCTCATTCGATAATGATCGAGGTTGATCACTGTCAATGCGATAAATACA
The DNA here is from genome assembly GCA_946902985.2 of Meconema thalassinum. Lineage (NCBI taxonomy): Eukaryota > Metazoa > Arthropoda > Insecta > Orthoptera > Tettigoniidae > Meconema > Meconema thalassinum. The sequence goes on from OX336389.2 coordinate 1,195,687,064, forward strand.
CATTAAATGCTTCTGCGGCTTAGAAATCTTCTCTAAAAATCATCAAAGTGTTCAGAGTGAATACTTATTGTCGTTCCCATCTGTAATCTCTGTATCCGTTTATTTCAATTAGTTTAGTAAGTCCACTGCGAGATTGCCATCTTGACTTGTAAGTGGGTCCTTGAAACACATGTGTGAGCGAGGTCACTATGCTTGCTCGGAGTGAAACGTGCTTGTGCAAGGCGGGATAGCATAATTTATCTCCTAACCCCGCGACGTGCAGCTAAAACTTTCAACTAAATGTTGAAATCGCTGTAATATCCAGTATAAATAAATCCTTCATAAAATTGTATCAATAAGCACAGGAAAATACTGGCACAGTACCTACCGTAAGGTCACGGCCGCCTCCTTCCTCCTTCCTTGCCTAACCCTCCCACTCTTCCCATCCCTTCATCAGCCCCAGGTCGCTTTGTAGGTGAGGCCGCCTGGGCGTAGTGCTGGTCACACACCCCAGTTGTATCCCCTATTCAAAGTCTCAAGCTCCAGGACAATGCCCTCAGTGGCGGTAGAGGTGGGATCCCTCGCTTAGTCCGTGGGAAAGGCCAACCCTGGAGGGTAAAACGATAACGAAAAAAAAACGGAGTACGATTGATTGCAAAAATGAAACAATGATTTACTCTGTAACTAACAAATCCAAGTTTGGAATTCAAATCTAACACAATATCCCTATCTTACTCTCATGTTGGACAACGGAAATCAAATACATAAATTCCAACTAATATCACCCTCCTGGAAAAGAAGCATCCTACTTGTAAGTTCTATAAAATTCCCTCAGAGAAATCTTATCAAACAAAAATATGCAACGTTAGGCTAGTGGCGAAAGAAAGAAAACCCTATCTAATTCTATCTATACTGTAATATAGCGGTAATTAATGATCGGCTGTAGCCTGTCTCCAATGCTGGCATCTAAGGTACAAGGTTTCGCTTGCAGGATATGCTTGCAGTGCATTAGTAGCATACGGGATACAAACAGAGAAATATCGACTTTCCTGATAAGAACGCTAGTAGGGCTGCATAAAACATTATTATTAGGGGCAGCTGATTCGCCTGGTATGTATAATACAGAGTGGTTCACCAGCCCCTTATTATTTAGTTTTATGAAACCCAACTAACATCATATTTCTCCCGATGGTCGATATTGCTCTGCGCTCTGCCTGTTTGACAGCAATGTAATTGAGCCATGGGTCTAGCTAAGAAAAAACGACCATTAAGATTTCCGCGCCAAATACTAAGGACCATTCTACTAACATGTGATTTATTGCTCCTCGAAAGAACACACATACACGTAATACGCTAGAATTAATAGTTACGCTACGTGATCTGTAATAGTAGAAAGTTAAGTCAACATCATAAACCATGATTGAAGACTTTGACATGGAAAATAACGTTTTAGGTGGGATGGCCACTGTAACTAGTGCACGTGCAGCGCGTGGTATCCACGTTGCAGTTGTGGTCGAATCGGTCAAGTGCCTGCCGGACACGGTGGGAAAGAACGGGTACAAAGGTGCTTCGAATCGAGACGTGGGCCTACTTTTTTGAAGGACAGCCCGTGCTCTATTTTAGTGGGGATGCAACATCAAGCCACACCTACAAAGTCACATTGCCACATTTATTAACTTACGATGTATTCCTGTGAAGAGTACGTTGAATTTTGCTGATTTATAAAGAGAATACGATCGAATCAGCAAGTTATGCCACGTGACCTGTAATGGCAGAAAGTTAAGATATCTGACATGGATATTAACATAACATATCGAAGTGTTGCTCCAGAGGTCTGGGTTCAATTCCCTGCTCTACCAAGAAATGTAATGCTGCTCTGAGGGCTGGAACGGGGTTCACTAAGCCTCGTGGGGCAAAACTAAGAAGGGGCGGGTCCGATTCCCACCTTAGCCATCCTGGAAGTGGTTTTCTGTGGTTTACCACTTCTACTCCAGGCTAATGCCGGGACGGTTTCTAACTTAAAGCCTTAGCCACCTCCTTCCCAATCCTCACCTTAATTGGTAATACACACATTAATACAGACATCACTATAACACAGGTTATCAGAGAAATTCTACACACACACACACGCCCAAGTACACGGGGCCAAATGACAGCGATGTTCTAGCCCCTCAAATGAAACAACAACAAAAATATATCGAAGGAGATTCTGATCGCCAGTATATGTATTCCTGAGAATTCCCCTTGGTATTATATTTTTATTAAATTCTAACAACAACAAAAATGACAACTCTATTTGAGGGGTAACACCGTATTCAAACACTATGTAATGTTCATGGAGTTCGACCTGAAAATGCATCTGCTCGCTATATTACTAGTGCCCCATCCTCAATAATTATGGTAACTGTGGCCTCTTGTATCATTTCTATCGTAAGACATTGGTAAAGCGGTCGACACAGACGATAAAACGTAATGAAAACAAATTAAAAAACTCTCCCCCTACCAAGCATTGAACCCCAACTCTTTCAATCGACAATCCAACGCATTACCATTTCAGCCACGGATGCTTACACACTACATAATGTTAGAAAGTGAGAAATTTTGTGTTGGACTTTTGACTTTCTTTATCTAAAACATTCTTATCGGTTCGAATACTCTTCTTTAGTCGACAGGTATAAGAAAAAAATGTTCCTGTTGTTTTCTTTTGTTGTGATGGCTTCGAAATAGGCAGCCACCACCTTCTCGATCGTATGCCCTAGCTACCTGAGCATCATGGGTTACAGGGGTCTTTGACGCGACACGTGCTGCGGCCTGAGTGAGTCTTACTCCAAGGTGGTCAACATTTCGAACATTTGCTACCCAAAATATACAGAGTACCTTGCTTTCTTTTTACAGATCATTATGTCGTCGTCCAACCTGGCTACGTACCATCGGATAAAAATGTCCTTTTCAGGACCAAATAAAAAATCACTCGTTGGAACAGGTAGATTTTTGTTTTTAGCCTACTTTCGATTTTTGCAAAAAATGAAAGTAGACTTATGAGATCTACACAGGGCCAAAAATTTTGTGTGAGTGTGTGTGTGAGGATGTGTGTGTACTCTGTATGTCTGCCGCCCCCCCCCTATCAATTCAAACACGGTGAAACCGATTTGAACGAAATTTGGTAGGAAGTTAGCACTAGCAAAGGGCACCTCAGTGTCATGTTTTATATCGCCGCCATCTTTACCAAAACTAAATGGCGGCCACTCGAACGTTCAAAACGTAAAATCAAATTACGACTAAACTAATCATCAGATCTCTACCAAATTCAGTAACAACATACCTCGCCCAAACTACAACGTCATCAGCCATGCCATTTCAGGATGGCAGCCGTGTGAATTACGCAAGCATTATAATTAACAACTCTGAACCCATTAGTTCCGATTATTGTACCCATGTGAGTATTCTCGATGGAAAATATGCTTCTGCCTCCAGCGAGCGTCAGGACTCGGGCGTGTACCGTCTCCCCATTGAGCAGTTGCATATTTTGGATTTGAGGTTAAAAGGTATCAACTCTACAATGATAAGGCACAACTCTATTCTAAAACTTTAATTCAGTAATAAAATTCATGGCTTCAAACAAACAAAACAATCCCCCTAACCATAAAACAAAAGCAAACAAAAATTACTTCCACAATCCACTGATATGAACATAATATTATCACAATAACATCATATCATAACTCAAACCTTTACCCTTATATCAACTTCACAATAATACTTTAGTGCGCTGATGCACATACAACTTCAGAAACAAACTGTACGTTAATTCTTCTGTCATCCAATGTGACTTCTTTACTTCTACAAAATTATTTATTCCTTAAACCTTGTCTTAATTTGACAATAATGTGTATCGTGTGTGTGTTTTGATCTTTCTCTTCCCACCAAATGCTTTACATGCATTATCCTATTCTGGCGCTGCACAGCAGTCTACATGCAACTCCATAATTATGTAAGCTACCCCTACACTTCCTCTATTTATATAGTTCCACTGCATGCCGTTTGTGATTTCATCTTAAAAACGTTAATTATTGCTGTGTCGGATGGTACAATTAAACTACCCTTGCGCGCGTAGCCTGTGGCATCCAGTAGCCAACTTCTGAAAAAGATGTCAGTGACAGTACAAATGCAACAACCAACCATTCGTTAGATAGCTAAAATTATGAACCATCAGGATGATCTATAATTATCAATGTGTTCTCAAACCACATGACTTCATTACTCAATATAACAATGTTTCATCTTATGTCATTAACAGGGTCTAAAATCTGTTCTTTTCAAACTTTCTTTCACGGTTCGCTTAACCGTCCCGACCCTCTTCCAAGCGGCCTGTACACAATAGCACTGGAGTGAGGTCCTACAGTGCCTCGACCCTCGTTTCATGCCATATGTCTTACTTCCCCTAAGCAGTATAAGATTTTAACAGACAAATACCGTGGTCCTAGTGACACACTTATCCCAATGGATTTAAACTGAATATTATGCAAACAGGTACTGGATGAGCTTGACATTTACTCCTACCCTGAGGATAATAATAATTGGCACCAAATAGGCCCATTTCAACATGAAGGCACGAGATTCATAAAACATTGGTCTAGTAGGTAACCGGTATCTTTAATAAATGCTGCGGTCAGTCATAACATGCTGCCGTAATACGATTCGCTTCAACGAGCCGAATCACTCAATAATAAGTTCTCGGGCGATCAGATAGAGTGCAGAGATATCCAACGTTTTCCTCTCACCTATCACGGGATTCAAACCCGGAACATTCCATATCCATCATCAGAGTTAGGGTCCATTTCACTAAATACACTCTGGTACAAAGCACATCTCCAATTATGCCCACGGCATACGAGATTTCATACGAAGAATACATTACCTGGTCCCTTACCTAATGCTATGATCTTCTTCCTATAATTACCAAGAGAAATCTATCAGTTACTCTATGAGCTTTTCCATAAGCTGCAAATTCAATTCACTAAAAGCTCTTCCATTTCCCGGCATAATTATATTCCCATTAATACAATATATTCTGATATAAAACTCTTTTCTTAATCCCGTAATGTAATCTTACTGTATAATCTTACTGCTTAGATCGATAAGTCTTGCCCTTTAGCGTAAATATTTCTTGCTTACAACATTTTTACCTGTTCCGTTCATTCATACCTTTATTTTATTATTATTATTATTATTCTCACTGACATAAATTACCAAAATCCGACACAACTAATCATCTTAAAAATCCGAACAACCGTGTTCGTGACATTTACATAACTGATTGCCATTTTTAATTAATAGTGGTAACGATTAATCCACTCACTGATGCAAATTAACATCTCAACTCTATTAAAATCAACACAATAATGATTACACTTGGAGAGTCTATCTCCTAATCTGATTCTTACTGGCATCTTTATAACTCTGAAATCAAATTACATGCAGTGGCCTATACCTCTACTTAAACATAATTTGTGGGGTACTTACATATCAAGGCTCATCATGGTGGCTCCACCCACTCATATCCTTCCGGGTCGCCTACCATATGCAGATTTAGTGCGACATTTGCATCTTGAATACACACCTTTTATGACACATATCTTCCGTTAACCACACGACACTTTGCATTTCTATAAAGAAGCTATTGCTTCCAAAACACATGGCACTTTATAACCCTTATTAAACCGTTAATTTAAAAGATATTTCACATATGATTTATACATAACACACGTCACTCTGTACACTTTTCATTGGTTGAAATTCCCTAGCAAAGATATCAAAATTGCAGGTGTCGACGGCATCTCCCGTGCTCCTACCAACTCCTGATTGAAAGTCTGGTTCAATTGCCCTCGGAATTCACCAACAGTTTATCCATACTCCTACGGTAATCTTCCTGCTTTGCATAAATATGCTAACTTCCGTGCTGAGCGTTACTATTTGGTATTCTTAAGACATTACCAAATGCTTCGTAAAGTTTCTCCCAGCGCATTCCAGCGTAATTAGACATGTATGATCAGTCAATATTTTATACATTGCGCTTAACACTGTACATAACTTTACATAGATTATTATTTACAATAGTTCTGCAACTTATCTCACCCGTTGCTTCCTAAGTGAACACACCATTGTTCGTACTGCTGACTACACATGCAGCGACGACTGTCTGCGACTCTCCGTGACAAACTGTGTCCAACTGGGTAAACTGCGTAAGACTGGGGTGCTCTGCCAAGGGTCGACTCCCTTATATTGGATTCACACAAAAAGTAGAGCTAAATTTACCCGCGTTATCTCGACTCCTCTCCCAGCATGATTCTGGTCTCGAAACCATGCTCATCGGGTTCCTTTTTCTTCACTGATCCCAGAACTATCTGCGTGCGGAAGGATCGCTCGGCCGATTAATTAATATTAATTCCTTTCTCCATAGCGTGGGGACGCTGTTTCACTGGGAATCCCTGGCGACCTCTTCAAACTCAGCCGCGAACAACCATAGTCTACGTTCTTCCGCACTTCATTAAATATGCGTCAATTTCTCAGATTAAAGGCTCTAAAATTAGCCTCCTGGCTAAAGATTCACCTGTGTGCCACTCTCATGTCATTGCGTTACTCCAATCACGAGTAATCAATGATTTTCCTTGTGATCTCTCCCCATTCTTCTCCGTCCTATTCTCAGTCGGGGAAAAACTGTGTCATTATTCAAGCCCCCAACCTCTTCCAGACGACATAACGAGGTCAGCAAGATTGACGTGGCTCCAAGGGGCACCTCCCACAATTCTGAGCCTATTAGTAAAACGTCAAACTCTGCACTTTCTGTGCTCCAAGCCCAGCATAGCCTACTCCAAGTAGTCTAATAATGCTGTATTCTGCTCAATTTCCCTGCATTATTTTAATAAATAATGTCATTATCAACTGAAATCACACCAGTGATTAAATATACCCTTTTCTCTAGGGGTTTTTACAATGAAACTCCCTCAACAGACCTCGGGTTCGTTCCCTGGTGGAACCTTTATACTGAGATCACAGTCTCTGAGATCCACGTTCGATATCAGTCAGCATAACCCCCTCGGGTTCATATTCCTCTTGAAAAACTTATAGAAGTCAATTACAAGTGACTCTCTATAAGTAACCAGCTGACTGTCTACCACTGTCTGTGTTTACATCTGGGGTCCTTCACCTCGTCTGGCTGCGAGTAGGTTAGTCCAGTTCCCCCTTCCACACTGCGCTTAGCTCTAAGCTGTTCATTCTCTTGACGGAGGGCTTCGTTTATGGCCTCAACTTGCCTTGCCGCTTCAACCATTTCTTTGTAGAATTCTCGCAGGCACTGGCATTCTTGCTTTTTGTCCCTTCCACTGGGCAAGCTGTCTGCCTCTCATTCCGTCTCGCCGCTCGAACTTTCAGGTCTGGCTGCCTGGTTGACTTCGCTATCCACGTTGTGTTGGGTGTGCGCTGTTAATACTTCTTCTTGTTCGTCGAATTCTTCTGGCGAATAATAAACTTTTAAATTGGCTGCATTCATAATGACCTCGTTTCCAGTTTCTAAATGCTTTATCCTGTATGCATTGTTTTTTAGGTCTCTGATCACCTCGAACGGGCCGTGATATGCACAAATGAACTTCTTATACTTCCGTGTGTCTGGATCTGAACTGGCGGGTTTCCATACTATCACTTTCTCTCCGACGAGAAGCGGTCTGTGATACCTCTTCGCACGATTTCTTCTCTGACGTCTCTCCGCCTGTGCTTTGAGATATTCGAAGGTTCGTTGGATCCTCAATTCTCGTCCTGGCTGTGCGTCTACTGGTAAAGGAATGACACCGGTCCACGGTCTCTCCGGTCTCTGATCCAAATGTAGAGTCACGGGAACCTGACCTGTCGCCTCATGTACGGTATTATTTATACAGTATTCAATTACTTCTAGGAATTCAATCCAACGCCAATTCTCTTCAGAGCAGTAGATCTTCATGTATTTCTGGATCTCTCTCATTACTCTTTCCACTGGACTTGTCTCAGGATGGCGAATGGTAGATAAAATCTGCCTAATTCCTAGAGTTTCCAGTTCTCGACGAAATTCTGCACTTGTGAAGCAACTTTCGTGGTCTGAGAGGATGTTATCCGGCTTCCCAAGAATCGGAATAACTCTCTCTTTCAGGCGTTTCAATACCTGCTTTGAACTTGTCTTCTGTATGGGGCATAATACCACCATTTTCGAAAATACATCCATGGCTACAAAAATGTGTCTATTGCCTCTACGTGCTCTAGGCAGTGGTCCAAAGTTATCTATGCTCAATAGCTGCCTTGGCTTCTCCGGTAACAACGGGATAGGTTGTTGCCTCATTAAAAAGGGATTTGGCTTTACCCTTTGGCACAGATCACATGTCCTAATAGCATTTCTCACCGATTCTCTCAACTTTGGCCAAGTAAATGCTTCTTTCAACAGAGCACAGATTTTGTCTATCCCGGGATGTCCAAATGCTCTGTGTGCTAGCCACACCAATCTCCTCTGCAAAGATGCAGGAATCACAATCCTTTGACGTGTATGATCTACATCATCCCACTTGTGCAGTATCTGATTATACCATACATAATCTGTTGCCAATGCCTCTGCCTCTCTGTATATTGCAGTTCCCCTTGCTAAACGTCCCTCGAAGTAATCGATCATCATCTTCAACCACGGGTCTTCGCGTTGTAGGTTGGTAAGATTCATCAAGTCATCCAACGTCTTCTGATCTCGATTCTCAATCTGGACAGCTAGCGCTTCCTCTTCTCTAGGGTAACGGCTTAATATGTCCGGTATTACATTCTCTTTCCCTGGACAGTATTCTATTTCCACATTGAATTGCTGAATATACAGGGACCATCTTGTCAATCTCTGGCTAGACAAGTCTGTCTTTAACAAAAATGTTAAAGCTTTATGGTCTGTTCTGAGGACTATTTGAAAGCCATACACGAGTTTATGCCATGATTGCAACGCGTACAAAATTGCGAGCAACTCTATCTCTGTAATCGTGTAATTTTTCTCATGGGCTTTCAGCCTCCTACTTATAAAGGAAATAAAAACTTTCTTCTCAGGCTGGTCAACATTTTCCTGGAATAGCATCGCCCCAATCCCAATGAGTGATGCATCCGTCTGTATGATGAACTTCTGGGTATAATCCGGGTATCCCAGTTTCACGTATTCCAAAAGCATTTGTTTTGACCTCACGAATGCTTCCTGACATTGCACCGTCCAATTCCATCTGCCGCCTTTCTTCAATAGGTCCTGCAGGGGTGCTACTGTCGTAGTATAGTTTGGGCAGTGGTTCGAAAAGAATCCAATTACTCCCAAATACTGTCGGACGTGCTTTACTTTCGTGGGTCGAGGGAAATTTCGAATTACCTCCAATTTATCTGGATTAGGCTTAACTCCATTTGCATCAATAACATGCCCTAGGAATTTAACTTCCCTCTGACAGAAGTGCGATTTCTTGATATTAACCTTAAAGTTAGATTCACGAAGGTCATCTAGCAACTTCTTCAGGTCTCTTATGTGCTCCTCCAGAGATTCTGACGTGAGTAGAATGTCGTCTACATATCTGATGGTACTCTCCTTCACATCATCTGATAGATTGCGATCTAACGCTCTTATCAGTGCTGAACCAGCTGTTTTCAAACCAAAAGGTAGCCTTAAAAACGTGTATGTGTGTTGATCAAACCTGAATCCTGTCAACAGACTAGTTTTCTTCTCTAATTCAAGATGGTGGTAACTGGAAGTGATATCCAAGTTTGTGAATACAGTCTTCCCTTTGAACTTCCTGAGGATCTCTTTAATAGGTGGCACTTGGTCAAACTCCGGAATAACCTTCAAATTTAAATGTCTCAGGTCCAGACATACTCTGACAGTCCCGTCTGTCTTCGGTACAATTACCAATGGACTTACATAAGGCGTAGGTGTCTTCTCAATAACACCGGCCTCCAACATCTCCTGAATTGCCTCTTTCACTTTGGCATAATGCTTTTCGGCTATAGGGTAAGGTTTCTGCCTAAATGGTGTCCAATCACTGACTTGAAAAGCATAAGTGAAGTTCTTTATACGACCAGGTCTCGAATCAAAGACTTCCTTCTGTTCCAGTAATAATTGCTTTAAATTTTCCTTCTCTTTTAGCCCAATTTTCGCTTCTTCTAGTTTTTCCTAAATATATTCTTCCAGTTCGGGTTCCAGATCTTTCTCCAAGTCTGTGGCTAGTGTTTACAGTTCTTCTTCTAACTGCTCCATGGCTAACACTTCTTCCTCCGCCACGTCTCTGTATGTATGCCATACTTGTTCACTTGACCCTGGTTCAATCTCATTGAGTGCGACCTCTAAGCCTTCGGCTTCCTCATTCACATGGAACATAACCCTGTCCTGTGCTAGGTCGATTATCACTCTGTATTCCCTTATAAATTCTGCCCCAATAAGTAGGTTATAAGGCAGTTTGTTTACTAATAGAAAACTCTGTGAGAATATAGAGCCTCCTATCTGTAAATCTAGGAATACCTGATATTTACATATCATCGTTCTGTCTGGAATTACCCCTTTTATTTTGACACTAGAGATCGGTATTTTCAAAATATTCTCTCTCTGGGCTATTTCATTATATAAAGCTTGTGTCATAAGGCACACTGTTGAACCCCTGTCTAACAGACTTCTTATATTCAATCCTGCCACTCTTACTATTATAATAGGCAATTCTCTCTTGACCATGACCTGTGATCCTCCTGTATCCTCGATTAGCTCTTCTGGTTTGGCTATCCAATTGATGATGTTAACAGACTTCCATCCATCAGTCTCGAACTCTTCTAATTTTGGCGTTTTTTTTTTCTTCAGCGCCCGTCCCCTTGGAGTTTCTTCTCTCCTGTTCGCTGCGCTGTAGCTCCAAACTCTTAGCTCCATCTCCATATCTGTCTGGCGATGTCCTGTTCTGCATAACTTCTTGCCAGCGGATTTGTTGTTTCTGGGGCTCCTCTCCCCTTTCCTCGAGGTATCGCAATGAAGCGTGATATCGTTCCTCTACCTCGTCATCGAAGTTACTTCTTCTTTCTTGGGGTCTCCAATTTCTATTGTTGCCTTCTTGGCCATTGTTACCTCCATTGTTTTGGTACGGTCTACCCCTGGTATTCTGCTTATTCCACGAATTTCGGCCTCTTCCTCCTCTACTAGCATTCCCTTTGTACTTTGGCTGCCATCTTCTGGGTTCCTGTTCCCATTGCCGTCCGTAGGAATCTAATGTTTCAGTGCTCGTAGCTTTGTTGTTCCTTGGAGCTTGATGTTGGTCAGTCTGCGTGTTGGTCACGTGTACCTGTTCCATGGTTCGACTCTGACGCATCGTATTGGCTGTTGTGAGGTCCAGTTGTCTAAGAACTGTCTCCATTTCTATAGCAGTTTTCGCATTAGCCGAGATTAGCAGTCTTTGGATCTCGTATGGGAGCTGTTTGGCGATAGCAATACATAATTCCAGCTCGCTCGGTTTTTGATCCAGTTCTTTGAATCGACACATCTGCGATATAAAAAATTCTGCATACTTCGTTTGGTTGTTGGTGCTGTATCTTTTTGAATACAAATCCAACCGTAAATTCTGTTGGGTCGCTGGATCCCAGTATCTCTTCAAAAATGCCTCCCGAAACTCCTCAATAGTATCGAAAGTATACCGGAAACTGCGAAACCATAATGCACTTTCTCCCTCTGTTAGTTTCTCAATGGCTCGTAGCCTGCGCTCTGGCGGTATCCGCGCATCATTCAGATATTCAGACACTTCCTTCAACCAATATTTTGGTGTCATATTACAGTGGCTACCTGAGAATTTCCTTGGTTTCTCTTCGCTCGCCCTGATTACGTTTATCACCTGGGTGTGCATAGCATTTTCATGTGGCGTTGACGCTGCAACCGGTGCACCTGGCGTCATATAAGGACTTTCGCCTGGGCCTGTAGCATTCCTGATTATAGGTTGGGTTTCTAAGTCTGCCCACCTTGTTTTCCTCATATCTTCCATGCTGCCTTCGCTTGACTTAGGATCTTTCAGAAGGGTTTCCTCCTGTGCGATTATCCTAGTCTCCATTTGATTGTGGCGCATCTCCGCTCTTTCCAGTCGAGTAATTACCTCCTTCTCGATTCTGGTAAGCCTATCTCGATTTTCCTCAGCTCCTTGAAATATTTTCTTCTTGTCTTCTTTCAGGCTTTGTTTGATATGGGAGATTTCATCCTCTACATCTTCCTTAATTTGAGCAAGGGACTTGTCGTTTGCCTCTGTCTTTTGGCCTTCTCTCACTTCGAGTTCTTCTCTCAGCCCTTTAATCTCCTCTTGAATGTGTCCATTGACCTTAGACAATTCATTCCGGACCTTGATGATCTCACCTCTATTCTCCTCTTGCCTTTTGTTAACTACAACAATGTCACTTTGAACTTGGTCCAGTTCTTGATGAACTTTGCCCATCTGACCTTTCACGTTGCTTACCAGCTCTTTACTTTCATTAGCGATAGCCTTAATCTCGCTTATTTCCTGACATTGATCTAATATGTTCTGATCCTGTTTCTTGAGATCACCGTTAATTGCTCTAGCATAGCTTCTCAATTTCTGGTCCTCTTCTAACCTCTGATCTACCGTTCTCGTAAATTCTGAAAACTGTTTCGCTTGGCGTTCGAGATTCGCCTCGTTTTGGATTTGAATATCCTTAATGTCGTTAGACAGCGCATCTAGCCTACTGTTGGTTTCATCCTGAGCATGTTTACACGCTTGTAAATTACTTTCGAGCTTGGCTTCTATAGCCTCGAAACGTTTATCTGTTTTAACCTGCATTTCTGATACAATGCTTACAACAGTTTCTGTTACTTCGGTTTTAATTACCTCTTGCATTTGACCTAACTTATTGTTTAATTCAACCTTATTTGCATCTAATCGGTTGTTTATTTCAACCTGATTGGCATCTAACCGGTTACCCAATTCAACCTGATTAGCATCCAAACGGTTACTTAATTCATTCTGGTTGTGATTAATTGCCTCCTGATTGGCATCTAACCGATTATTCAATTCACTCTGATTATCATCTAAACGAGCGTTTATTCCATCCTGGAAAGCCTTAGCTTCCAGCCTATTCTGTATATTAACAGCGTCAAAATGCTGTTTCAACCCTGCAATAACCTGCAGGATCTCCTCTGTACCTGATATTTTTACAATAATACACTTTGATATGCAGGCAGGCTTCCTGGAAAAATGTGTGGATATGTTTTGAAGAGAAACATCAAACACTGTACACATATTGTAAAATCGTACAAAACCTGTCAATTTTATGATAAATTGTGGATTGGGTGTGTAGCGCTCGTACCCTTGGGTAATTCTCTTCTCAATAGAGAGATTCTGCGTTACATCAAAAGCCTACTGAACTCAACAATCATTCAAACATAGTTTGAGGCAAAAAACAATTACTATGGTTTTCCCCATGAAATATCATAAAAATCTATGGGTTTTCCCTAAATCCCATAAGCTCCACGAACCTGGGCGCCATGATAAATACTATGCTATGAGAGTCATGCTTTGCCCCACACACGGGCGACATGATAATGAAATACACCTCTGCGCCTATGGTGACCTGTATTTAAAACCGGCCCACATACCAGCGCCATGATAAATTAATATCATCGTACGAGTGTCCAGATAAATAAAGATCAGGTCTTGCAATGCCAAAACATACATATTGCACTACTGAGGCGATTCCATGATAGAATACTACCGCCCCAAGTTACCTGGATCATGTTAATTAAGGTGTTTATCAAAAATTTATATTGTTCGTATCGGAGCTTAGCTTAAGATTAGGTGCGGTCATTCCCTACTTCATGCTAATCATTACTTTAATAGAGTTGTGTGCACTCGATCTAGACCGACTTTAGTTGTACCTATAGCTCAAATCACTGTACAGGACATCAATTTCCATGTACCCATGTGAGTAATCTCGATGGAAAATATGCTTCTGTCTCCAGCTAGCGTCAGGACTCGGGCGTGTACCGTCTCCCCATTGAGCAGTTGCATATTTTGGATTTGAGGCTAAAAGGTATCAACTCTACAATGATAAGGCACAACTCTATTCTAGAACTTTAATTCAGTAATAAAATTCATGACTTCAAACAAACAAAACAATCCCCCTAACCAAAAACAAAAGCAAACAAAAATTACTTCCACAATCCACTGATATGAACATAATATTATCACAATAACATCATATCATAACTCAAACCTTTACCCTTATATCAACTTCACAATAATACTTTAGTGCGCTGATGCACATACAACTTCAGAAACAAACTGTACTTTAATTCTTCTGTCATCCAATGTGACTTCTTTACTTCTACAAAATTATTTATTCCTTAAACCTTGTCTTAATTTGACAATAATGTGTATCGTGTGTGTGTTTTGATCTTTCTCTTCCCACCAAATGCTTTACATGCATTAGCCTATACTGGCGCTGCACAGCAGTCTACATGCAACTCCATAATTATGTAAGCTACCCCTACACTTCCTCTATTTATATAGTTCCACTGCATGCCGTTTGTGATTTCATCTTAAAAACGTTAATTATTGCTGTGTCGGATGGTACAATTAAACTACCCTTGCGCGCGTAGCCTGTGGCATCCAGTAGCCAACTTCTGAAAAAGATGTCAGTGACAGTACAAATGCAACATCCAACCATTCGTTAGATAGCTAAAATTATGAACCATCAGGATGATCTATAATTACCAATGTGTTCTCAAACCACATGACTTCATTACTCAATATAACAATGTTTCATCTTATGTCATTAACAGGGTCTAAAATCTGTTCTTTTCAAACTTTCTTTCACGGTTCGCTTAACCGTCCCGACCCTCTTCCACGCGGCCTGTACACAATAGCAGTGGAGTGAGGTCCTACAGTGCCTCGACCCTCGTTTCATGCCATATGTCTTACTTCCCGTAAGCAGTATAAGATTTTAACAGACAAATACCGTGGTCCTAGTGACACACATATCCCAATGGATTTAAACTGAATATTATGCAAACAGGTACTGGATGAGCTTGACATTTACTCCTACCCTGAGGATAATAATAATTGGCACCAAATAGGCCCATTTCAACATGAAGGCACGAGATTCATAAAACATTGGTCTAGTAGGTAACCGGTATCTTTAATAAATGCTGCGGTCAGTCATAACATGCTGCCGTAATACGATTCGCTTCAACGAGCCGAATCACTCAATAATAAGTTCTCGGGCGATCAGATAGAGTGCAGAGATGTCCAACGTTTTCCTCTCACCTATCACGGGATTCAAACCCGGAACATTCCATATCCATCATCAGAGTTAGGGTCCATTTCACTAAATACACTCTGGTACAAAGCACATCTCCAATTATGCCCACGGCATACGAGATTTCATACGAAGAATAGATTACCTGGTCCCTTACCTAATGCTATGATCTTCGTCCTATAATTACCAAGAGAAATCTATCAATTACTCTATGAGCTTTTACATAAGCTGCAAATTCAATTCACTAAAAGCTCTTCCATTTCCCGGCATAATTATATTCCCATTAATACAATATATTCTGATATAAAACTCTTTTCTTAATCCCGTAATGTAATCTTACTGTATAATCTTACTGCTTAGATCGATAAGTCTTGCCCTTAGCGTAAATATTTCTTGCTACAACATTTTTACCTGATGCGTTCATTCATACCTTTATTTTATTATTATTATTATTATTATTATTATTATTCTCACTGACATAAATTACCAAAATCCGACACAACTAATCATCTTAAAAATCCGAACAACCGTGTTCGTGACATTTACATAACTGATTGCCATTATTAATTAATAGTGGCAACGATTAATCCACTCACTGATGCAAATTAGCATCTCAACTCTATTAAAATCAACACAATAATGATTACACTTAGAGAGTCTATCTCCTAATCTGATTCTTACTGGCATCTTTATAACTCTGAAATCACATTACATGCAGTGGCCTATACCTCTACTTAAACATAATATTTGGGGTACTTACATATCAAGGCTCATCATGGTGGCTCCACCCACTCATATCCTTCCTGGTCGCCTGCCATATGCAGATTTAGTGCGACATTTGCATCTTGAATACACACCTTTTATGATACATATCTTCCGTTAACCACACGACACTTTGCATTTCTATAAAGATGCTATTGCTTCCAAAACACATGACACTTTATAACACTTATTAAACCGTTAATTTAAAAGATATTTCACATATGATTTATACATAACACACGTCACTCTGTACACTTTTCATTGGTTGAAATTCCCTAGCAAAGATATCAAAATTGCAGGTGTCGACGGCATCTCCCGTGCTCCTACCAACTCCTGATTGAAAGTCTGGTTCAATTGCCCTCGGAATTCACCAACAGTTTATCCATAGCCTACTCCTACGGTAAGCTTCCTGCTTTGCATAAATATGCTAACTTCCGTGCTGAGCGTTACTATTTGGTATTCTTAAGACATTACCAAATGCTTCGTAAAGTTTCTCCCAGCGCATTCCAGCGTAATTAGACATGTATGATCAGTCAATATTTTATACATTGCGCTTAACACTGTACATAACTTTACATAGATTATTATTTACAATAGTTCTGCAACTTATCTCACCCGTTGCTTCCTAAGTGAACACACCATTGTTCGTACTGCTGACTACACATGCAGCGACGACTGTCTGCGACTCTCCGTGACAAACTGTGTCCAACTGGGTAAACTGCGTAAGACTGGGGTGCTCTGCCAAGGGTCGACTCCCTTATATTGGATTCACACAAAAAGTAGAGCTAAATTTACCCGCGTTATCTCGACTCCTCTCCCAGCATGATTCTGGTCTCGAAACCATGCTCATCGGGTTCCTTTTTCTTCACTGATCCCAGAACTATCTGCGTGCGGAAGGATCGCTCGGCCAATTAATTAATAATAATTCCTTTTTCCATAGCGTGGGGACGCTGTTTCACTGGGAATCCCTGGCGACCTCTTCAAACTCAGCCGCGAACAACCATAGTCTACGTTCTTTCGCACTTCATTAAATATGCGTCAATTTCTCAGATTAAAGGCTCTAAAATTAGCCTCCTGGCTAAAGATTCACCTGTGTGCCACTCTCATGTCATTGCGTTACTCCAATCACGAGTAATCAATGATTTTCCTTGGGATCTCTCCCCACTCTTCTCCGTCCTATTCTCAGTCGGGGAAAAACTGTGTCATTATTCAAGCCCCCAACCTCTTCCAGACGACATAACGAGGTCAGCAAGATTGACGTGGCTCCAAGGGGCACCTCCCACAATTCTGAGCTTATTAGTAAAACGTCAAACTCTGCACTTTCTGTGCTCCAAGCCCAGCATAGCCTACTCCAAGTAGTCTAATAATGCTGTATTCTGCTCAATTTCCCTGCATTATTTTAATAAATAATGTCATTATCAACTGAAATCACACCAGTGATTAAATATACCCTTTTCTCTAGGGGATTTTACAATGAAACTCCCTCAACAGACCTCGGGTTCGTTCCCTGGTGGAACCTTTATACTGAGATCACAGTCTCTGAGATCCACGTTCGATATCAGTCAGCATAACCCCCTCGGGTTCATTATCGAACCGAGAATGGTTTAAACTGTCATAAAGGACGTGGCCCGTTCGATATTTTAAGTTCATTTTATCATATTACATGACAGCACCGACAGTAGTGGCTACGCTGGCTAAAGCGCAGCATTAGGTCATGGGGCCAAGCTCTCTGCTGACAGGCCACGGCCGCTACCTTCCACATCATTGCCCAGTTTCATTCACCATCATTCATTTCATCTCTCATTAACTCCTCTCATGAGGTTGGCGTCAGGAAGGGGGTCCGGCCGTAAAAAACATCGCCACAAAGACTTCCATCGCATCTCATCCCCGACCCCGTAGGAAAACGGGAATAATAAGGGGTAGGCATACATACATGATAGCAGCGGCTTTAAAAAGCCGAGCCGTCTCGGTTACAAGAAAAGATAGTGGCTGACCTATATTTCACTAGTTTGAGTATTGCAAGCAATATAGCCTACTGATAGAAATAATACAAACTTTGTATGAAATACTTTATATATATAAAAATATACTCCACTGAAGAAATCGTTTAGTCTAAATCATTATTTGGTTGGTTGGTTCCTCAGTTTAGGGCCTCGACAACGCGGCCATGTAGTCCCGTGTACTTTGCCTGCGTGTAGAAGAAATCGTTTAGACCAAATCATTATTTGCTAAGACGTTGTATGTAAGTCAACTGGTAACGGAGAATTTCGGTAGACATGTTTGGCTGTGTGGTTAAAGCGTTAGTCTTGGGTTTGTTTGCTTGAATTTTTTATATTTATTGTTTTTTAATTATACAGACGTTATTAAATTAAGCGTTACATTGTGCGTATTACAATGGAAAATATATATTAAACTAAAGTAAGATTCGCCACCGGATCTGCACGAGACATCATACTGCAACCAGATGAACTATCATGGCCAACTGGTTGCGAGCTGCGCACCTGCCTGCACGTTGGAACAGCTTTAATTGAAAAGTTTCCTTTTATGGCCGCTAGAATGCACTCGCCCAATTAGGATTATCTGCGAAACTTTTCCACCAGATGTCATGTCTGGTCTACGTCAGACTCCATTGGTTGGACCTTTGGCAATCCATACACACCGAATTTGAAGAATGACGAGTTGATAATATGATACATTTTTATTTTAAAGCGTTTGTAACAGGCTATTGTGTGTTATTTGAAAATGTTGTTTGAACTAAAGAACAAAACGAACTCACATACTGTAGTACCTGTACTCTATATGTTGGTGGTAGTTCAGGATATTAATTAATACTTTTATTGCAGCCAAATAACAATTGAAAATAAAGAATGAACATGTACACTAAAATTGCGCTCTGGGGATTTAAATTGCATAGTCTTTGATTGTTTTCTTTTAATACAGAGCTCTAAGTGGTAGCGTACACATGCTTGTCCACATAGTTGACATACACACGCCACTGTAGGGTCATGGAAATATTTGTTAATGCAATTAAGGTGGTGAAAACCATGGACGGACAGACGTGTAAACACATGTCTCAACTCAAAGTTGGATGTTGCCACGTCCGGTCTATCATGTCTCCAGTTCCATAAAATTCTTGAGATATGTCTTCTCTTTCTTTCTTCAATGATGGTAGTAGTTATTCCGAGGTTGTGGTGTTTGGTAGAGGTAAATAGTTTCTAAGGTCTTCAACCAAGAAATTATTCTAATATACTGCATGATAAAGACAAAGAGTTATAATTATACTCATACATTCAGGAGAAAGTAGGCTATATTTATTTACTGAACATCTGGTACGTAGTCAGTTTACCCTCCAGGTAGGCTTTTCCCACGGACTCAGCGAGGGATCCTACCTTTACCGCCTCTACGGGCAGTGTCCTGGAGCTTGACATCGGGTCTGCGGATACAACTGGGGAGGCGAGACTAGCGCCTCACCCAGGCGGCCTCATCTGCAAAGCGAACAGCGGGCGTCGTGAAGGATGGGAAGAATGGGAGGGATGGACAAGGAAGGGGGAAGGAGGCGGACGTAGCCTGACGGTAGGTACTGTACCCGTATCCTCGTGGTCAATTATCGTTGAATCTGGTGACACAGCTGGATCGTAGAATCTGGAAGTACCTGGCTAGAAAAAAAATTCTAACAACATGGATTAACCAGGAATAGGGACACACGTAATTATAAGAATGTGTTAAGAAAACACCAGTGGAAAATCACACAAAAAAAACTAGCTCAAAGGAGAACACGAGAATCTACGAAATATCTCGTGGATGAAGTCTTACATTGGGAAATTATCAAACACTGGTTCTCCCAACACATTCTTGCATTAATACAAATCACCAAATCAGGAAAAAGTTTAAAATAAAATAACGATTTATTTTAACGAAGACAAACGTAGAGAAAAGGACGATAATCAAAAATCAAAAATTTATATAGACATCAATCAAGTCTTCGTAAAAATACAGCTGATGCATACCTGCATCTGTCGTTCTTAATGCCATCATGAAAAAGACAATATGTTATTACTAAGAATAACTTCAGCTTATTATATACACGTAGTTCCTGTTCAATAGGTTTACATTCAAACATATACAACTTCAATCATGTCTCTGCCTATGCATGATTCACGTCTTCCTTAATATTACCATCTCCATTGTGTAAATTAACATTTCATCTAATTATGTTTCATTTGAAGAACAATTAAGTTAATTGAACGTAACTCGTATAATCGGTGAGTAAATTTATAATATTATCTTTCTTTAACATCAATGTATTCATCACTTACGTTTCGTATTAATATTTTCAACATGATTTATATTTAAACAATTAATTCCATTCTTAAAATTCATTTGTAAGTAATATTTCAAACAAAGTTTCATTACAATATTTCACGTGCTCAATCACGATCAAATTAAAACTATATTTGACCAAGCGACTATCAATTAGCTTGCAAAATATTTCAATAAATTCAACATTAACCTTGCTATTTTCATTACACTTACTATTATTTTATACATTATTCCACCACTTCTCAAAATTATTCAATGGTACTACATTATCTCAATATGATTACATTTAACCACGTGTTTACTGATATCAACACAATAATTAATTGCTTAACATAACTGTGTTTTAAATACCTCTACCACTTCAAATTTCTTTAAACTTCAATTATGGATTATGGATGATTATGTGTTAATATATTCATGATCATTATTAATGTTGAACATCTCTCGAAAAACTCATCTGCAATATTTTAATAATTTAATACTAGAAATGCAATTACCAAAAATATGTCCATTAAACTCAATTCTTCTTCTTATTATTATTTTTATTGGTAACATTCGAAACAATTCATTTTCAACAATAAAAATGTGCCAGACTTTCGTGAAGATCGAACATCTCTACACCATGGAGTTATTTCAAATATTAATTGAATTAAATAAAATTAAATGAAAACCATTACAAACGACTCAAGAAAAACCTAGCAACTATCTCGGATTAAAGAAAAACTGAAAAACGGAAATGATTCCAGACCAACAAATTATTATTGCAGACGTTATTCAAAGTTGAATGTTTCCTCAAAATAGTAGTGTATCATGTATACAAATTTCAAAAATTCCACTAGGTTGAAATCCGAGTTACATATCAGCCTATTAATTCATTAATCAAAGAGCTCTTCTTCATTTCATCGAAGCCTATACTGAGCAAAAATCCACAATGTCTTGTGATAAATACTGAAAAATGTTCATTTATTCATTTCAAATTATACTCTTCTTATAATCGAAAATCTTCTTTTATAAACGCAATCTTCCTCCTAACGCAAAAAACTTCTCAATGGGTAAAGATTTTCAAATCAAACGTTTGGTGCTTTTCAGTCGGTCAACACGAATGTACCCAAAAGAGTTGGGTTATACCCTAATCCTGAAAGAAATTACATGAGATTAATAAATACAAAATGTCTTCGAACCCCATAGTGATTTTCAAATCGTATTGCCAATAATAAATTAACGAAAATCGAAAAAGTGAAATCCATAAACATTGAAAATTACAAAAGACAGACAAAAGATGCATTCGTAATCGAACCAAAATCGTATAGTGAACAGATAGCTAAAAATGACAGAAGCGTCATAGTTAAACTATAGTTCACTTTCAACACATTTAAAAATATATGGTGGAAAAGGATATCTACGATACCTCTAATTCTACTATCTACAAGATAAAAGTTCTCCCAGCTACCTTAAGATGGATTCAAGATGAGTGAGTGAGTGGAAACACATCAATCCTAGTGTAGGTTTCACCCTGGCTCCGAAATGCTAATGCCCCTCGAGGCCTCGAACCAGGAAACGAACTCCAACGCCTCTACTCGTCCACCCACGACTGGTCAGGTACATCTCTCCTTGGACAATCCTGGATCAGGTTTTGAAGCGAAAAGATTGTTGACTCCTCCTCTCTTGGCAGTAGATTCTTTCATCATGCAATAGCATTTCGTCTCAGAGTGATATACGAAGATTCCTTATGTCGGCTTTTGTAGTTACATGATGTAAATTTCGTATACATTTTCGATAAGATAGTCACTCGTGATATTCAGTTCCACTTTTTCGTTATGTTCCATTCAAGATCTTGCAAATCATGGCAGCAAGTTCAAAAAACTGTGAAGATGTTCCCCCTCGACTCCAGCTTCAAAAAATCGTATTGAAACGAGTGGAACAGTGACTATGTCGAACTACATTTTGCTCCACTGTTATGTAGTTCCTCTGTGAAGATTCTAAGTTCATTCTCAGCCACTCTTATGACGTAGAAACATGTTGTTATAACTCTAAGTCCACTCCGGCCGCTAGTTTGGCGTGTATACTGCGCTGTAAGTTGCACGTTTTTACTAAATACGTAACTTTTCACTCCCGAGTGCTCTCGACCGTACACGATCAAAATTCATAACAGAGTGTGGCTTCACTGACCGCATAAATACTCCTCTCCGAGCCTTCCCCCGCTCTTCCAGTTGCTCAAATCGATAATTATCGAGATCATTCACTTATAATAGCGATTACTGCTGTTTCAAACTTTCTGCGAAGTGAAGACTCAATCAAATTATCTTCATTATACAGTATATTGATAAACTTAACATTTGAGTAACGTCGGTTCTCTCTGTGAACTCTATAATTCATAATTTTGCGTGTTTTACTAGTCCATTACGGGATCTCGTTTCCCCCACTCTTCAAAGATATGGCCTTGGTTCTCATGTGTAGACAGGTCAACTAACTGCAAGTCGGCTGGTTGCATCATAAGCGTTGCATGTGGTATCATTCTCCTTACCCATCTGTGATTCATTCGCTACTATATCCTTGCGCGTAAAAAGATCGCAGCTCAACGTACAAATATTCCAACTGAAAATTGCTTCAATAGCCACAGGAAAATACTGGGACATCTTCCCCTCGACTCCATAATAAAAGTGTGACTAATAGTTTTATTAGCATCATTCTAGATATTCAATATATATATCGAGTATATTTTTGTTTCTTATCCAACTTTTTCAATGAATTTTCTCAGGTTCTTGGCATTGAAGTGTCCTATCTCTTCGTTGCTATGGATGTCAAGAATCTTATAGCAATTATTCCCGCGTACACTTTGCCTACTTTATAGGGGTTGTTTCCACACTCCTTCTTATTCCTTCTTAGGCTTCCTTAGTCAAGTATCTATTTGGAGACTGTGAATCAAGCATGACTAATTTCTTTTCTCTCGGTTCTTAGTCTGCTGACTAGTACAGGGTTCCTGGTGAACAACGGAGTTATCTCTCCTTTTATCTTGTTCCCCCCTATCCTGTATTTTCTCTTAACTTGCTCCTTTCCGAGCTTTTCCTTATCCCTCTGATTCTGGGGTTTATCATCCCTATAATTTTTGTATCGGGTATATCCTTCATGTGGTCTGTTATATTGTCGGTACTGATTTTCCCTATAGTTATTCCTGTAGTTTTCTCTGTAATTTCCATTATAACTTCTGGTATAAGTTTTTCCTGGGCTGGTAATTATCCCTATGGTCTTTCCTGTTTCTACCATCATTATATCGTTCCTGATAAGGCCTATATTGTTCCCTGATGTAACGGCTGTCATATCTTCTGTTTGAATAATAATTGTCCCTGATGGGACCTACCCCTCTTACTTCCTTACTGAACGGTCGCTCTGTTTGTTGCGTTCGATCCAAAACTACAGCATATACGGTTCTGGTCTCCTGCCTAACGTTCTTGACAATATTGGGCGTACTACTAGTGTAGTCTAGCCTGCGCAAATGATCATCCATTGTGGCTGGATCTGAGACACCTGACGAGATGATGTGTCGCCTTACTTCCACTGGTAACTGCCTTGAAATGGCTTCTATAAGCTCCTCCCGTGTAAGGGGTAATTGTAAAAAACGTATCTTGGCCAGTTGTGGCGAAAAAAAACTCAGCATAGTTATTTGGACCTGTACTAGCATATTTACGTGAGTATACCTCTGATCTTATACTTTGTTGCACTTCGATTGACTAAAATCGTTTGATAAAGGCATCAGAAAATCCGTCGAGGTTGTCGAACGTATACCTGAAAGCGCTAAACTATTGCAGCGGTCCATCTGCCAAATAGTGCTCAACAATCCTCAATTCTCTGTCCCTGGATATGTGATTTTCCACTAAATGACCACGGAGATTTCTAATGAATTCGATAGGAGCCACGTTATTAAATTTAAGAGGTTTATCTTCATAGTTCCTGACTATTGTGATATTAGACGATCTTTCTGAGGGCATTGACATCCTGAAGTCACGCGTATTAGCATCCATTACAGGCGTGCTGTGCTGTTCTGGCCTAACATGAACCTGGTCTACTCCAGTTGCCCCATCTGAACGAGTTGTTCCATCTAATATGGGTGACCTAAGATTATTGGCTACACTTTCCTGCTGGCTAATTCTTTGCTCGCATGCACCAAGTGAAACCTTTAAGTTGTCGAATTGGCCTTAAATACTTCCCTTAATTTGTCTATATTTACATGCTCCCCAAGATCAATATTGCTTCATTGGCTTCTCAATTCGTTCAATTCCGAGGTTTTCTTTCCCCTTTCCGCATTAACGTCAATTCTACACTGACCTAGTTTAACGCTAACGTCCTTGATTTTATTTTCGATATCTGCACGCAAGTCTGACACGTTTTGGACCTGAGTGTTTTGAACTGTGCCGATTCATTTAGGTAGGTCTTCTCTTACATTTGAGACAACACGATTTATCCTGATTTCAGTGTTGGACAATTTCATTTCAAAATCTCTTTTGATACCTTTGATAATATCATCATTGATTTTGGTAATCTGTCCTCTTAAAATGATAACCTGTTCGTTAACAATCGCTTTTAAGTCGATTTCAATATATTTCCTTAATATTTTAGTATGATCTTTAACTTGGTTACGTAGGGATGCAACGTGTCCCTTTAATTGGCTTAATGTGCCTTGCGTAGTGATAGCATCATTAGAAAATTGTAACTGTAGTGCATCTGAACTATCCTTATTTTCCTTGTTGTGTTGTCTAGTTCCAGTCTGATGTTTCTAACATCATCCTGCATGTTAGATACGTCAGACTGTATACTAGTTACATTAGATTGTGTGCTGGTTACATCTGATTGCACATCATCTAATTTGGATTGTATACTGGTTACTTTCGACTCTATACTATTGACGTTTGATTGTATATTGGTTGCATTAGCTTGTATACTGGCCACATTAGACTCTGTATTGTCTACTTTAGTTTGTATACTGGTTACATTCTCCTGCATACTTGTTACATAGGATCGTACATGATTTATCTCCACATTAACATTGCTTACATCCAGTTGAACCAACCTAACTTCCTCTTGGACCCCGTCTATATTGAGTTCCACATCTCCAATCTTTTCCTTCACTCTTTTATTGCTGTCTCGAATTTTTCTATTACTGTGTTGTAAGCACTTAAGAGATTGTTGCATCCTATCAATGTCTCCCTTTTTGCTTTCACCAACACACTCTTTAACTAAGTCTGTATTCTTATTAACTATTTCATGAATGTTATTTAAACTTTCTTGGATACATGTGCGAATATCAGCAAGATCTTTGCCAAGATTCTCCATCTTGCCCTGTATCGCTGTAAGAACAGGATGCAAGTCATAAATCGTGACTGGTGGCGACGACATCATAAATAACACAATAGACAAAATAGGAACATAACAGAACGAAACAGAAATAGAATATCATAGAGTAACCATTTTTCACCAATTAGAAAATCTTTATCCGTTTGGCATTAATTCTTATCAACTACTTAATTTAAACTATAACCATTTTATAAATCTGGGAGGAATACGATTGTGGTGATTTATATAAAGTCAAGTTAATAATTATTAATAATTTAATTTAGATTAAACAATATGATTCTAATTTAATGATGATTTCCTAAATATCATCAGCCAAATTCAAACATGAAATGGATGACTTGAATGGAGCTCGTACATTGTACCCCATCAATCGTCCCACTCGACTGGACAAGTCGGTAAAGTTTCCATAGAATTCCTTTCATTGCTCTCGTCCTAATCGCTAACACAATTACACAATAAAGGCTCTTTCTATAAAATCAAATCAAACTAAAATAAATGGCAGCAAATCCATATGTATGCCATATAGATTGAGTAAACTCATATTTTGCATTTTCAAACACGTGAATTCCCAACGAATTCGAATCCTTCTACTTTGGACGCCATTTTATATGTGTACCCGTATCTTCGTTGTCAATTACCTGTTGAATGCGGTGACACAGCTGGATCGGAGAATCTAGAAGTACCCGGCTAGAAAAAAAAATATCAAAATTCTACCAACATGGATCAACCAGGAATAGGGACACACATAATTATAAGAAGGTGTTAAGAAAACACCAGTGGAAAAGCACACAAAAAACTAGCAAGAAGGAGAACTCAAGAATCTACGAAAGATCTCGTGGATGAAGTCTTACATTGGGAAATTATCAAACACTGGTCATCCCAATACGTCCTTGCATTAATACAAATCACCAAATCAGGAAAACGTTTAAAATAAAATAACGATGTATTTTAATGAAGACAAACATAGAGAAAAGGACGATAATCAAATAAAAAATTTATATAGACATCAATCAAGTCCACGTAAAAATACAGCTGATGCATACCTGCATCTGTCGTTCTTAATTCCATCATGAAAAAGACAATAAGTTATTACTAAGAATAACTTCACCTTATTATATACATGTAGTTTCTGTTCAATAGGATTACATACAAATATACAGGGTGTATCTTAATTATACCGACAAAAGAATCAGGGACGCTCTGCGTGTTATGTAAAAGACGATGCTGCAATCGGATTGGCGAAGAAAACGTTTCCCTTCGAGAAAATGAGGTTACTTTCTTACTTCCGGGCGCGCGATTCTAATACGAACTCGCCGTATTTGCTGTGCAAGAGCGCAAGCTGCTGGCCACTGGCTCTTTCGCGTCTTTGAGAACGCATACGTAATTTTCAAACTTAGCGCTTTCACAACGAGTAGCATTGCAGCATACGTCCCTCTCATAATGCGCGCGCAGCGTTGTCTACCGATCAGGCACCACGCCTACTATGACTCTGCAGAGCATTCACAGGTGTGCAGCTGTGCGACTTTGCACAGTGTGAGGCACTCAGGACGCTGCTGTATTACACTGTACAACTGCTCCTCGCGTGGGAAAGTCAGCAAAGAGATGCGAGTAGCATCTGCACGCGCCCGCTTAGGGGCAAGGTACGCGGTAGACCGTCACACTTGCTTGTATATTAACAAAAAGTTTGGTTTGACCCCCCAGCCTAAAGACACATTCATGTTAAAATTATTAACCTACGATTTCATTTTTCATAATGATCCAGCCTTTTTAGCCTACCGGTACTATCAATATTTGTAGAACATGAAAGTAGGTTTATCAGATCTACATGACATTGTGAGGTTTGAAGCCATTTTTCAGTGTTGCCTAAGTAAACAAAAGTTTGGTGCTTTTCAGTCGGTCAACACGAATGTACCCAAATAGAGCTGGGTTATGCCCTGATCCTGAAATAAATTACATAAGATTAATAAATACACTAGGATGACCAGTTAACGATCGAAACTGGTCATCCTAGTGTATTTACTAATCTTATGTAATTTATTTCAGGATCAGGGCATAACCCAGCTCTATTTGGGTGCATTCGTGTTGACCGACTGAAAAGCACCAAACTTTTGTTTTGTTTGTAGATCTACGAGAAACTAAAAGTCAGTGTATGTATGAATGTATGTATGTATGTATGTATGTATGTATGTATGAATGTATGTATGTATGTTTGTATGTATGGGTAAGGGTATGTGTGTGTATATGTCTGTCCGCTTGAACCAAATAGAGCCAAATTTGGTTCAGAGGTAGCACTAGCAAAGGGCACCTCGGGTTCATGTTTATATCACCGCCATCATGACGGAATCGTAATGGCGGCAACCCAAATGTTCAAGGCTTAAATCAAATTTCGACTAACCTCATCATCCGATCTCTACCAAATTTTGCAACAATATACCTTAATGTGGGAAGCGTCTTTTACCCAAACTACAAGATCATGCCAAATAGTTTCAGGATGGTGGATGTATGAATCATGCAAATAGCCCAACCGTAACTTATTATTTACAAGGCCTGGCCTCAACAATTCAGCTTATCGTACACAGGGAGGTTTAATCAGTCCTCAAGGAGGTGACCGGTAGGATATTAGCAAATTTTAATAGAATAAATATAACCGTAGAAGTGACTAACAGGTCAGGCTTACCGGGCCATAACGTTGTGGGCCCGTGCCGTCCCGTTGTCAAAATGGCCGCTATTTTTGCTCGTAAATACACATTTCCGTAACTTCCTCATTTTATATCCTTTTAGGAATAAACTGAAAAAAATCATACATATTTAGTATCAAATGGTTTATAGAAATGCTAAAAAACACTAATGAAATCGTTGATTTCAACACAAAATATGATACAGTTATACTAAACCAGTTGTTTATCAAGTATTATCGTAGCGCATCCGTGGCGTAATGGTAGCGACTTGGTTTCATAGTCTGGGGGTTCATGGATAAAATCCCTGCAGGTCCAAATTTCTTTACTTTTTTTTTTTTTTGGTATTCATTGAATTATAACTACTCACACGTTATAATGTTAAGCATAGGAGTGTGTATATGCAATCGAAAATATTATATATATACTTATAACACCACATATTTTAACACTCGAATATAACAATTAATAACTTATTCGTTGACCTTGATCCGCGATAGAGACTTTTGTTGTTGATTATTTAGGGGTTTTGCGGCATCATGGTCTTGTAGCCCCGTTTACTTGGGTGTATTTAGTAGTTGTCTGATAACCTGTGTCACTGTGATGACTGTAAGCTTACTAGTGTGTGTACTTTTATATGAGGAAGGATTTGGGTAGGAAGCTGTTGCTGTTGTCTCATTAGAGATGCATGGATATCATGGTCATTTAGCCCTGTGTACTTGGGTGAGTGTTGAATTTTGTCTGATAACCTGTGTTATTGCGATGGCTGTATTAGTGTGTGTGTGTGTGTGTGTATAATTCAGGTGAGGATTCAATCAATCAACGTTTAATATCCGTATAGCACGTTGTATTTCAACAAGCTACTGCAACCAACATTCAATTATACTCCTTGAAAAGAACAAAGAGTTATAACTCTCCCCATGCATTTAGTAGAAATTAGGCTATATGTTCCTTACTGAACATCTTGCTAAAAGTAAGTCTGTTTCTATTAGGAGAGAGAATGTCTTTGAAGATGCTGAAGCTTCTTTCGCCATACACAGAAACCAGTGGGGAAAACCTTGTATTCATTCGGAATGATAACTCTACAGAAGTGGAGAATTCCAAAATGTCTGGATTCTTCTGAAGACTAGACTCAAGTTTGTCTTTGGCAAAGCCATCTAGCTGCTCTCTCCCGGAAGTAAAAATATCCCATTGTTTTTCCTTTTCCAGACCTTGTTCTTCTAATCGTTTAATAACTGCAGTCAGGTACTTGTAACTATGGACACAATATAGTTCTGTCTGCAAATTATGTATATTCTTCGGTAACAGAAGTTGCTGTGCCTTGGAAATAGCACCTGCGTCGGCTGGATCCAAAGAAAACACAAACTCTCTAGTTGTGTCAAAATTCTCACATAACGGAGCAGCACACTCAATCCACGGTCCCCAGGGAGTAATGACCGGGAAATTTGGAAGGGGCAGGCCAGTGGTTTCTCTGTAGGCAACAACACGATTCGGAGCTTTCCGTAGAATCTTCTTCAGGGCAGAGATGAATTGATTTGCGATGTCGTATTCGTTCCTTATGGATTCACAAACCCTGTGAAGGGCATGAACCAAGCATGTCACATGCTTCAACTTAGGAAATAGAGGTTTCAATTGGTTAAGAGCTGAAACCATGCATGGAGCCTGGTCCGTAACCACAAGAAGATGTTTCTCAAACTTGATACCAGTAGGCCAGAGTTTTTGGCGGAAGTCCATAATTGATTGCATTACTGTACTTGCATTGTTTTTTTTTGCAGCTCATACATTTTTAACAACATGGGCTTAACGTTCTCCCCTATTAAGGAAAAACTAAAATATTCAAAACATATCGTTCCATTGAGTCTATAGTTTCATCCACAATGATTCCCACAACGCACGTGTACATTTTCTCAGTAAACAGGCTCCATGTAGATTTTTCTTAAAGTACTCTCATCGGGCATTGACATATTTGTGTATTTTTCAAGAAATCCCTTGAAGGCTGGATGATTCACCTTATTGAGTGGAATTCCTGTTTGTGTAAGAGGTGCACACAAATCATTGTTTGATTCCTTCAAATTTTGGCTTTTTAACAAATCTGTTGATACGCATTTCGTAATAGAGGTTGCCGCGATTTGTTTGCTTGAAGAATCTTATTCATTTGATGCTTAGAGCTGGAAATGTGTTGTTTGAAATGATCTCGCTGGTGTTTTTCATCTAACCAAATTCCTGAACCACAAATAGTACACCGCATAACAGTTCCATCAGTGTCTATGAAATCTTGTTTGAATTCCTGAGCCAGAGCAATAAATCGGGCACTGGACACCTTTGGCCTGGTAAAATCTAGTAGTACACTCGTTTAGGGTAGTAATATAACAATGTGAAAACACCAGTTCACTTGCTAACTCAATGCGACTATCACACAACTCACGCTTGTGCTCACTCACTCACTTGATGTCCACACTCTCTTATAACTCCGAGAAAATTACCAGAATGTTCTCATTCATGCTGGAACTGCAGTCTCAGCGATTTCTAATTGCATCGGGCAGAACCGAGTCTCAATTCACGGAAATATGCGGGTGCGGTTGCTGACATCTCTGTGTCACCAGGCTCCGTCTCAATGCGAACAGATTACGTCTCTCACGGTAACAAACACACATTCACGAACAATAGGCTACTGATTCTGGTGGGATAGAATCACTCATTGTCAATTGCATTTTTGCGGACTACATGATAGCGGTAAAGCTAGGGAAAGAGGTTTTGTCGAACACACAATTATTTTCCTTTGTTGGAGGTGTGCTTTCAACTCCCGCGCGGTGTTTACAGAAAGAGTTAGGCTTACTATTCGCAAGTACACAGTAAGCTGAGGAGACGTTAATTGAAAGTTAAATATTTTATATTGATTTGATATCTTATAGAAAAAATTGGAATTAAACTTACAAAAAAAGGGGGGAAAGGGGACTATGACCATGTTTGGGGGGAAAGAGATAAAGGTCACAAAAAATGGAAATAGGAGAGTGAAAAATGCCTATTTTCACAAACAGAAACAAAATTTCACACTGCGATATCTTTCCGAACAGCTTTAATTTACTCCAAGAAAAAAGGTGCGCACCTAAAAATAGTAACCCTGGTTATTATAAATGATTGAAGCGATTTCACAGCTCTGCCGTAGCTTTATTATTTGACATATTGTCACAGCGCTTTGCACATATGTAGAAAAAATCAAGAGTTTCTTTTACATATTACAAGTGCTCCATATGTCACCCCTAGTGATTCTGCAGAAATCATGTCGATAATCGAGCTCTCCACGTTCGGTGCAGCACCTCCCTGTCAATCTGTTCAACAGCACTGTTGATGCGAGCTTGCAGTTCTGGTAGGTTTGTTGGTAGAGGCGGTGTAAACACTGAATCTTTCACATAACCTCACATACACAAAATCGCATGGGGTGAGGTTGGGAAAGCGTGGAGGCCATGACATGAATTGCTGATCATCAACCCCACCACGACGGATCCATCTGTTTCGCAGTTTCCTGTTTAATAATTCAGGAAAATCATGATGGAATTTACGGCAGACTGATGTGAATGCATTTCGAGCACAACATACGCTTTCTCGACGCCTAACGCCATCTTGCCTAACTGCTCACTGCTGCGCTCTCGTGGCAGAAATATGAAGTGCGGCTTCAACAATACAAAATATTTTGAGTGTTTCATATGACTGTTGAGTTTAGTGACAATATATCAATTAATGTAGCCTCAGTAAATTTTTGAAATCGCTTCAATCATTTATGATAATCCTGTATATATTTGACACAGAAATTCATTCATAAAGGGAAACTATTGAATTTAGATTTCCCTTATAAGGTCCAATTTGGTGATTATCTCTTAGACCTCCCTACTTCGTAAATATTAATCAATTAGTTGAATCTGTAAACAAGTCACAGGGAACTTGATGAGGAGAGAACTTTCTAAATTGAGGTTAACTTTTAAACTACAGTAGATACTGATTAACTCTCTTCAAACTCATAGGTGATATTTTGATGACTTCTTCATGGGAAATTTTAACCTGTAACTTATTATTTTCACTGGAATGATTTTAATGGACTTCTTATTCATTCATGTAACTAGGGGCGTCGTCCAAGGGGAGTATATGCCCTTCCCCTTGACAAATGATTAAGCATAGATAACATGAAAATCAAAAATAGAATAACGTCTCTATATAGTTACCCTCAAGGAATGTACTGGTCGCTGCATTGTTTTAACTGTGGTGTTTTTAATGGAGGCAACTAAATCTCTGTCTCACGTTGGGTGACCAAATGAGATGCTTTTATTAGAGGTGCCCCTCTTTGTGGCGTCAGATGAGATGTTTTGGCTCTACTCACTTCTGCCATTAATAAATGTACTTGCTATTTAACTGGATAGGGCACCATTCTTTAGCTCTGGGTTTGAAGACAATATAAATCCATATAGAATAAGAGGAACTCTTAAATAATCTCGTGTCGTAGGGTGATCAGAACACCAACCATGAAGCATTTCTGAAAGGATGGTGCTGTTTTGGGGAGATTTCTGCTAAATAAAATCATTAGATAAAAGGGCTGAACTTATTAATAAAACAAACTGAAATATGAAGAAAATTACATTAAATTTAAAAGAAATGGAAGATATTATGAAATTACTGAAACAAAATCTAAAATCCCTGACATTACAACTTGTGGAATTTGTATTTGGCTCACCGTCGAATTTATGAGGACGGCTGCTGTTCTTGACATATTTTGGGTTCATGGAATGGCTTCCTCGTGATGCCATTTCCGTTGTTTATACAAACTGCAGGTGACTTCTGATTTTCCATCTGAGAACTGCTGGGCTTATATATGAACTCCATCACGCAGAATAATGTATTATCGAATAATTTAGTAAGATAGAATTGAATCCCATTCTGCATCAAGACAATGACGAGTCTGATGTTAATAGTAACGACAATAGTAATAATCTTAGATAATGACCATCATAGTACGTAATAGATTGTGGACTCCACATTAGTAATTATGTTGTTTAAACTGAACCCTTAATATAAGATGCTCATATATTAATGTTTCATTATTTTAATATGTGCTGTTGGAAATGAGTATTATAGACATGCTGAAACACAGTTTGGTTTCGCAACATCAGGTAGTTTGCTAGAGACAGCAAGTCGAAAGGTTTAGGACCCAAAATTCCAGAGAACAAGAGAAGAGGGTTGGAGAAAGAATTGATTGCTAGCCATGCTACGGGATGATGTACCGTTACTTATGGGTTCAACGCACGGTGGCGCTGGGCTGACGCTATGAGTCAGAGTGGAAATATGTTATTGTCTACCAGCGAATGACAGAGAGGGCTACTGTATTTTATGAAACAGAAATAGTTTGCAAATACGCCTTGTGGGGGGAGCCAGTGGATTGAGCGCCGAACTTGGAATTGAACCACCGAATGGGAACGAATGACGCTTCGCACGGCGGGAAGTTAGCATCACAGCAGACTGAGATCAGATTTGGAGGGAATCGGATTGTAGATTAATCTACGATAGAATTTGTTTCTGATGAACAGAACCTTGCACTTCTCTTTCATACGAATGTTTGGATGTAATCCGCATGTCTGTAGTCAAACTGCTCTAGAAGTTAGCATTGGAGCATGTCCCCACTCCTAAAATTTGTCCATTTTCATATAAATAGTGGTATTGAAGCTGTGATATTCATTCCTGTATTCGAATCGAAACTCATATTCTGTGTGTCTGAGGACATAGACGTATTATGAATAATCTTATTCTGCGTGTCGGATGGCACATTTGAACTTATAAATTTCACGTCTGAGGACGTTAGGACTTGTAACTTTTGGCGTGTCGCTAGACACTGACATTGTACTTTAACACTTTCATATAATTATTTTATGTCAAGTTTGACATCAATTAAGTTAAGCGTGTGATGTGTAGATAGCTACCATGCTATAATAGTTGGGGATAGTCTTCGAAATTGCTACGGACACTGAGCGTATTGAGTTACTCAATAAAGCAATTTAACCAGTTAATTTGGTGTGTGACATAATAAATTAACTTTCACAACTTTATTCCACGCACAAGGAGGCATCATGAAGACTGAAACCAGCCGTAGTGACGGAACGATGTCATTGAATTCCAGTACCTAGATGTTGTTCACGATGGTGTGAATTATTCGGTAGGGAACATGGCGGGTGACATCAGCTAAATGTTTGCAGAGAGGATGAGTACAACATTATGAATGTATTCATTTTGGTCGTGTCTAGCTTGGTAAATGGGAACAGTGTGTATATTATTTTGTTGTTGTGAGTCTTTTATTAGATTCTTGTATTAATGTAATTTACCGACTAACCATTTAATTTGGGGAACTCATCGTGACTACTGTGTAAATATTTTGTGATTGTATTTTAATTTGATTCATGTAGATGTGGAGTACATGTATCAGCGGGTACAGCAGTATTGTTTTGCGATGTTTCATTCCGCAAGAGCATGAGCTATGGTTTTGGCAAGAAGTGGATCTTTATTAACGTACATTTTAACGACAGACATTGGGGGGAAATAATATGTTTTGTTTTGCTAATTTTCTATTAAACTGGCCGTTTTGATTGACATGCCTTGTTGCAGTTTTGTATTCACGGAGAGCCGTCTTCTCTCTTAGTAAGAGGTTATATTGATCACAGATTTTGAAGAAGTGTTTTATCGAGTTTTTGATCTGGCGTGATTTTTGGGTGTGGAATTTGAGTATTGTCAAGTCCATGTATGTGTTATGTGTCCATGTGTGATTGATTATGCGCTGGAGTTGGCCCCTGAGTCAATCTCTGTATGCTGGAAATAATATATTGTCGGCAGACGTGCTCCAAGGAGACGCTGTGTGAATTTCGTCGAGTCTTGTAATTCCTGGGAGAATTATTGAGGCAATGTAAGGTATTTTGGTGACACACATGTTTTATTTAAGTAGCTGAGTCTACATTCTTCGGTCTTGGACAGCTGGAGCTGTTCTGAGGCATACTGGTATTTTGAAACACACCTGGGACTTTGACAAGTTGAGTGTTGAGGTATTCCACAGTATACGCGCGCAGATCAGAGATAATGACTTGAGGTAATTAGGAGGCCAGCCAAGGTTGGACTGTGACCTGTGGTATTTAAAGAGATAAGCCTGTCTGGTTACAAATTAATTGAGATTTAATTGGGAAGCTATCCATGCCAAATCCATATTTCAAGTGTTATGCTGATATGAATCCTTGTTCTAAGTGATTTTAGCCTGTTGTCTTTGTTTATGTATTTTTCTTGTATTTGCATACTCTTGCATGCGTGTTTATTGTAATGTAAGGTGACGATCGGTCAGCCAGTGTGTTTATTCTTGGGTAGTAACCATAGTGTTTCCGTAGCTTTCTTTAAGACCTGCTTTAGTCATTTATTTCTGCCGTACCCCGTGCATTTTGTTGTGACTTAAATTTGGAAGTCTTGTAATATAATTTATGAAGGGCAGGGTTGTCGGTATGTTCTATATATTTGTGTCGAGCCAGTTGAGTTAAATGTTTTCCCAGGAGCCAGGTCTAGATACGCAAAATACGGATTCGCAACTTGCTGAGTGTATCAAATGGAAGCGAATTGCCGTATAAAATGTACTCATGTTTTTCAGCATTCAATCTACCGTCGACGCGCACACACAGAAATTGAAGTGATGACGGACTTGATGCATTGTATTTATTTCAGTATATTTTATGCTGAGTTTTTATTTGAATTTTGCATTTTATATCTTGGGGGAGTAAAGTCATGGGAGGTGTTCGTTTGTTTTTGTGACCTGATCAGTTATTAAAGTTGTTTTATTTTATTTTGGTTTCACATTTCTTTCCTAGTTTAAGTACCCCTATGTCACCTTGTCGTAAATGGAAGAAAATAATTATTAAAACTAGCTACAGAACAAGGACTGAACGCGACCCCGAAAAAGAGTCTTGTTACATGCTTCTTACAAGGGCACAAAAGTAGTAACGACAATAGTAATAATCTTTGATAATGTCCATGATAGTACGTAATAGATTGTGGACTCCACAATAGTAATTATGTTGTTGTTAACGAAGCAACGGCAAGACAAGCTGCAAGATAGATTCAACCTGCAAGGTAGCGCGAAGAGCTTACATCGTAGTTTTATGTTGATATTCATCCCTTCTCTTTTTCAATGTCTTCTACAAGGGAGTAGAATAACAAATTACCCCCTTCCTCAGGTCATGATAGTCAGCCGAAAGCATGATTCGTTGATCTTACACGTGGGTTTCGAAGTACTCCGCATTACTTACTTACTTACTTACTCCTTGACGCTACGGTCTTTGCAGAACCTTGGTCTCCGCAACTATCTTCTTCCAAAGCTCTCTGTCGATTGTTTTGGTCCTCCATCTCCTGACTCCCATGGTACGTAGATCGTCCTTCACTTCCTCGATCCACCACTTTCTTGGCCTACCTCTATGTCGTCTACCACCTGGATGCCCCTCCTGCACTTTCTTAGGTTCTCTTATTTCCTCCATTCGATGGACATATCCAAGCCAACGCACTCTAGCAGCCTTCGCCACTGTTCCTATATCCTGATCATTGTATAGGTCTCAAAGCTCCTGATTTTTTCTAATGTACCATCCCAGCTCCGTTTTAACTGGTCCAAAGATCTTCCTCAGTACCTTTCTTTCCCATGTCATTAACCTTTTTTCTTCTGTTTTATTTAATACCCAAGTCTCAGCATCATATGTAACCACTGGTCGAATGACAGTTTTATAAATAGTAAACTTACCTTTCGTGATACTTGCCTGCTTCTTAATGTTGGAATTAAAGCAGCATAACACCTATTTTCTGCAGCTTCGTTTTGTGAAGTGATCAGAGAGCCTAGATATCTAAATTCTAACACCCCCTCAAAACACTTTTCTCCACTTCTAAATGCCTGTGCAGGTTGACTTGTTCTGGAACTCACCAAGAATTTTGTTTTACTGCTATTCACTACCAGTCCTATTTGTTGTGCTCCCCTCTCCAATTCTTCAAAGGTTTCAAGAAGTGCTTTCTTTGTACGAGAAATTATGGCCACATCATCCGCATATACCATAATTTAAATCAATCTATGATAAATATTCCTTTCACGATTTGCAGCGATGGTACGCACGGCTGTTTCTAAAGCGATATTGAGGATAGCAGACATTGGATCTCCTTGTCTCAGCCCGACTGTAACATCAAAGCTTCTCGTTACCCTTCATTGTACACATACTTTGGCCTTACTTCCACTCAAAGCTGTCTTAACCAACCTAATCAGTTTCCCCGGATAACCAAGGGCATTCATCTCCATGAGTAGTTTTCCTCTTCGCACTGAATCATATGGCTGTTTAAAGTCCACATAAAGCTGATAAAGTGTAATGTTATATTAATAGCATTTCTCCAGAATGATCCGCATTGTAAAAATGTGATCTATGGTTGACCGGTTTGAACGAAATCCGCACTGATATTCTCCAAGATCCTGTTCTGCCTTGTGTGCCAAACGGTTGGATATTATTATGGTGAAGATCCTGTACCCAATACTCAGCAAAGATATCCCCCTATAATTTTCACGTTTCAATGTATTTCCTTTCTTAAGGATAGGATGCACTAAGGCAGTATCCCATTCTTCTGGCAATTTCTCTGTCCGCCAAATTTCCAAGATCAACTTGTGTAATGCTTGGATCAATATTGCTCCACCATAGTTTAGCAACTCAGCTGTTATCCTTGTTATTCTTCATCGATAAGAGGACAGCTTTAACTTCTTCCAACGTTGGTGGCCCGCTATTGCATATTGCCGATTCATTATCTTCAGCTTCACAATTTGGCAATTCCCATTCATATTCTTCTTTTTGCCCACTTTGTTCTTGTCCTGGATTCAGTACTTCCTCAAAATATTCGGCCCATCTGTCTAATATTTCTTGGTTACTTCCAAGTAGCTGACCTTCTTTGTTCTGTATACAGCTTCCTCTTGGTTGGAATCCACCTTTCCTCTGTTTCACATTTCTATAAAATTTTCTGCTTCTCTTATCTTCATAATCTTGTTGCATCTCTTTTATCAGGTCCTTTTCTATTTCCCTTTTCTTTTTTCTACAAAGGTTCTTAGCTTTTCTTGTACAATCCAAGTATGTTTGGTGAGTGGCTCTTGTTGCCCTTTGCATGTATGTCATCCTTGCTTTATTTCTTCTCTCCAAGGCTAGCTTTATTTCCTCATCATACCAATCCTTCTCTGCCCGTTTCTGTCTTTCTCCCAATACCTCCTGGGCTGCATTTGTTATGGCTCCTTTAATCTCCACTGTTACTTCATTTACTGCATTTTTGCTGTTTTTCAGTCCTTCTTCTACTCGTTTTTCATATTCCATTCTCTTTGCATCATCATTAAGTTGCTATTGATTATATCATTTCTTTCTTCCTTTCTGCATTACCTCTGACTCTTACAGCAAGATTTTGCTTCATTTTAGCTTTTACTAAGTAGTGGTCTGAATCAACATCTGCACCTCTGAAACTACGATCATCTTGGACATTTGATGCGTGCCTTGTATCAATCAATATATGGTCTATTTGATTCTTGGTATTCCCATCAGGTGCCTCCCATGTTTCTTTATGAATTCTCTTATGCTCAAATGTAGTACTACTAATTACCTTATCATTTGCCACAGCGAAGTCAATGAGCCGCAAACCATTATCGTTACTCTCAATGTGTAAACTCTGTGCTCCTATTGTGGGTCTAAATTCTTCCTCTTGTCCCACTTTTGCATTGAAGTCCCCGATTACTATTTTAATGTCATGTCTAGGTGCCTCATCATACTGTTTCTCAAGTTCTTCATTAAAATGATCTTTTAATTCATCTTCTTTCTCCTCCGTAGGTGCGTGTACACTTATAAATGTGTAATTGAAGAAAAGGCCCCTTGTTCTCATGACACAAATACTTTCATTTATTGCCTTATAAAACATTTAAGTGTGCTTCAATCGCTTGGATATCATAAAGCCTGTTCCACAGATGTTTTCACTATTTCCACTATTAATTAATGTATAATCCTGTAAGTCGATCATCTCAATACTGCATCTCGCCATCTAATTTCTTGGAGAGCAACAATTTCGACATTAAACTTTCTTAGTTCTTCTTGTAGTTTTCTACCTTTCCTGACTGGAGTAGGCTTCTCACATTCCAAGTCGCTAATACCAATCCATAACTAATTCCTCGCTTAGGTCGTTTTTCCGTTTTATTCGTCAGGTTTATTTTCATTCTTTGCGGCTTCTCAACGAACTATTTTCTACGGGATAGAGTTGTCAACCCAATGCCCAACCCCCAACTTGGAGGACCAGGGTATCCCTTTTAGTCTGGATCATCACCTTCGACCTGTCGAGCTTGGGAGGCCCTACCAGTAGCTAAGCGACCGCTGGCATAGCACTCAGGATCTTCTGACCACGCAAGCCCCACCACCAT
Source organism: Meconema thalassinum (assembly GCA_946902985.2). Classification (NCBI taxonomy): domain Eukaryota; kingdom Metazoa; phylum Arthropoda; class Insecta; order Orthoptera; family Tettigoniidae; genus Meconema; species Meconema thalassinum. The sequence continues at coordinate 1,195,726,937 of OX336389.2, forward strand.
GGCAAGGTGAAGATTCCGCATTATATTAGTCCCATTATTAACCCCTCACGTCACTAGTTTATGACACGAATGTGAAAGTTCAGCCCTTCCTTCTTAGAATCGGTGGCTTCGGTGGCGTAGATAGGGGCCGATAACCTAGATGTTAGGCCCCTTGAAACAACAATTATCATCATCATAATCGGTGGTGTAGTTGGTAGCATGCTGAGTTTCTATGCCCAAGATCGCGGGTTCAAACCCGGCTGAAGTCGTCGGATGTTTTTAAGAGCGTTAAAAATCCCTCAGTTTGCCTTCCTTCGGAGGGGAGTAAAGCGGGCGAGCCCATATCATAGATTTATGGCATGTAAAAGAACCTTTCACTGACTGCAATTGTGTGAAGCAAAATTTGTAGGTTAGATTTGATTAACGCTCTATTAATTTCCATCGTTCACCGCCAGATGCCAGTTGCGGTGGCATCTAGTAGCCAAGGTCGCAGCTGTGTCGTTGATGGTAGCATTTGTTAGCAAAAGTAGGAACTACTTGAAATTGATCGTCTGCAGTCCTTACCTGAATTACAGATTACGCACACTAATACAGCCACCACAATTAACACCGGCTATCAGACAGATTCTGCACACACCCAAAGTACACGGGGCTCCATGACCGAGTTGTCGCAGCCCCTAAACTGAGGAACCAACCAACTTCTTAGAATCATGACAAACTGGGCTACTGTTTTTCTTCTAAGTAATGAGTCAATGTTATAATCATTCCTCAGAACTCTCTGTCATATGTTTTCGTAAACGAATTCCAGGAATATCTTTCACTCCGTGACGGGGCACGTCCTCAATCTTAAAATTTCACAAGTTCTGAAATAGCATATTGTCCATAAATCTAGTACTCTACAATATTATTGCAATTATCTTCCAATTCTTATCAAACCATATTTATATCTACGTTTTATATCACCTAATATAATTCCAAATCAATAAATTAGACATACATATTTGCATATAATATGCATATAGACTTCAGTTTCAGCCTCTTGACATTAACATTTATGGTTGATTAAAATAAGCACGTAATTCAAAATCTGGAACCATTGCATTACGTTTGAAGAGGAAAACGCCAAATGGAAATGGGAATGAGACACCAATGTGTCAAGTAAGGTTGCACAAGAGTCAATCCCTCCTACTTCGGGTGATGCGGGATCCAGTCCCTGCTCTTCAACGAGTCAGGATTTGGGTCCAGACGTCGAAGCTAGCGTTTCCATGGATGACAGCCACGAAAACGATTGATTTGCGTCTAGTATCGCAGGGGTCAGTGAAAACCCGGCCAATGAGTGGAGTCGCCCTTCGCCTGCTATCGGCAAACCTCACATTAGCTCGTCTTTAACCATCATTGACACCAAAAACGTCCTACTGGTGGAATTTCAATAATTTGAAGTTCTTTCACGTTATTCGTGCAGCTGTTTACGCTCCGGTCTTTATTCAGTGAATATTCTAAGGCATATTTTACATAGCCTAGTTTCAAAAGCACCAAACTTTTCTTTACTTAGGCAACACTGAAAACTGGCTTCAAACCCCACAATAGCCTAGTTTCTCTGTGCTGCTGTTTACGCTCTTATTCAGTGACTGATTAACTCTTCTACAGGCATACATAGCCTACTTTCTCTATGCTACTGTTTACCAGTAGCGGCCGGCCCATAAGGACTCTTGGACGGTGTCCTTCCTACAGAACGCAAAGGGATTTTCATTTTCTCTTTATATTTTAAGTAAAAAATTGAACTCTAATAATGCTAAGAAAATTACATTTCATTGTAAAACTGTAGCTCTATCAATCAGGAAGACTGTGTTTAGTGATATCACACTGAGCGCGCAGTTAAGTGGTCAGGTTGGAGTTACGGACTCGCAGCTTTCCGTCCGAAGATGTGCCAGGGTGAGAGTGGGTGAGTCGTAAGGGGACAGGCACGCTTGTTGGCGGTTTGAGAGGGACGGTGAACTCCCATTAGGCAAGCACAGTGGCCTGGTACCAACCCGCTGTGTCACAATAATTGAAGGTTTGACATCGGTGAACAGCAGCATTTCCTCACAAACCCCTCTACGAGCTTGTGCCCAACCGAGGAATTACCCCATTAGCAAATAAAGTAAATGAATGAATTTTAAAAATCTCCATGGTTGCATATAATAAAAATTAAAAATCAATGACAATGATCCATGAGCATGCCCTTCGTTTATCTTTGAAGACAAAAAAAAATATAATTATATTGAATTGTACATCTGAGGCCAGGAATCTCGATTCATATTGCAAGGGTGAAGTAGCACGGACCTCTGGCTAGCATCCTGCGGTTAGTGAAGGTTAGCACCAGTGAGCTACATATTTCGCTTTCGTCCTGAAAGTAATATTCAGCAGTTGTAATCTCGGTGTTGGTGAGGATTAATCTCTAAATCATTAAGCTTTGTAACTAGTGTTTTTTTTTTTAATCTACAGGGTCTTTATATTTGCTTGGCAAGGACATTCTCGCTCACGCGCTTCGTCAGTGACGGCTCAGTTTCCGGCTGCCGGGCGCTCATATGTACGGCAGAATACAGTGCTTAAAATCAGTATCATGCATTTTACTCGCCATGTTTACAGTAGATGCTGAAAATGTTCCCCATCCGCTGCCAAACATAATCGGTATCTCTTTATGAATTTTCTGGTATGGAAATAACGAGCTTTACGTCTATTTTTATTGTTTACTGAACCTGTACGTTTGAATCTCTTAGCCAGTTATTTTATTGTGATTGTGTATAGTTCTGTAATGCCTGATGTGAAATATTCGTTACTTGAACGTGTATATCTGCACAATACGTACATAAAGTGCAGAAAATCGTGGTCTAGAACAAGACAAAAGTTTCGAGTGAAATTTCCAGGCAGACCCATTCCTATAAATTGGACAATAAAACAATTGGCTAAGAGATTCAAACGTACGGGTTCAGTAAACAGTAAAAATAGACGTAAAGGTCGTTGGGCCTATTTCCTTACTGAAGCTAAATTAACCGGAGTAACCGGAAACTTCATAAGGAGATGCCGATTATGTTTGGCAGAGGATGGGGAACATTTTCAGCATCTACAGTAAACATGGTGAGTAAAAATGCATGATACTGATTTTAAGCACCGTATTCTGCCGTCCCTACGCGTGCCCGGCAGCCGGCAACTGGGCCGTCACTGGCGGAGCGCGTGAGCGAGAATGTCCTTGCCAAGCAAATATAAAGACCCTGTACCTGTGCGATTGTGGTTTGGAAGTGCTTGTGGCAAAAGTGATATTCTCGTGATTGCTCTATCGGTGCTTAATAATAATAATTCTTGTTACGGCTGTGCTCTAGTGTTGGAACTCCATAAGGTTTGAATGTCTTTCTAATGCTTACATCTCAGTGTGATTAACTATTTCTGCGTTTCAAAATGAAATCTGTGGACGCTATTTTAAATAGCGTAACACTTTCCTTTGAGAGTAGATCAGAACTAAAAAGGCTAGGACCTCCGAAACCTGATTTAGTCATTTCACTGGTTCAGAACCCCTGCAAAAGCAAAGCTGGTTATACCAGAAAAGTCGGTCGCACATTGTACAATCATGCAGACTGACTGTGGATGTGAGGTAATAAATACGTTATTTTGCTTCACATGCTTGGTTATGCATTCTATAAGTTATATGAGTAGGATATAAAGGCCAGAGCTGGCACAGGGGCTAATGCGCAAGATGGCCGCCGCGCGCAACAAGCCCTATGTTATTCTTATGGAGGGGTCAGTCAGAGCTGGCACAAGGGCTAATGCGCAAGATGGCCGCCATACACTGAGACCGTGAATAATGTCACAGGGGGAGTTCGACCGTGTAGTCGCTAAATGGAATATTTATTATTATTATTATTATTATTATTAATAATAATTTTATTAGGTAATTATTGATTGATAGCTTGCCACGGTGGGTGAGTGGTTATCGTGTCGGACTACTAACCCCAAGCTTGCAGATTCGCTCTTGGTCGTGGTAAGTGATTTTTGAAAGTTGGCAAAAATTAAGACACGCATGTCATACGATGTAGGCATGTAAAAGAACCCAGGGAGAGGTCGGCTATGTAGTTGCTAAATGGAATATTTATTATTATTATTTATTATTATTATTATTATTATTAGGTAATTATTGATTGATCATGTACAATCAAGACCAGCCTTATATTGCCTCACTTTATGGTGTAGTGGCTAGCATTTTTGGCTGTTACTGTGGAGGCTCGGGTTCGAGTCCTGGCTCTGTCAAGAAATTTAATTCTAGGTTGAGGGTTGGAATGGGGGTACACTCAACCTTGTGAGGCAAAACTGACAAGAGCTGGCTTTTGATTCAAACCGCTGCCATTCTGCCTAACCCAACTTCACCTAACCTAACCTAACCTAACCTAACCAGATCCCACCTTACCTAACCTAACCTAACCTAACCTAACTTTAAAGTCAGAATGTACAATACATTTATTGTTTTTATACCCTCATAAATTAGATATAGAGAATGTCCACCACGATTTAGATCCTCAAGCACACTTTTCTGACATATCATTAAAACGTGTAGAAAGGAATGTCTGATAATTTTCACTAACACATAATACACGTTCACGATACATTGTGTCACCTTTTTGAATGTTAATGATACGGAAAAGGGTATGCATTGGTAATTCAGTGAGCTTTTTTTCTCTCTAATCAACAGTTCTGCCCCCCATAGCATTGTGAATATTTGTTGTAGTAGCCTATAAAGAAACAAAAAAAATAATATCTATTACAGTTTAGCTATAAGTGACCAGAACCACTATAACATTTTATTCTAATAAGGAGATTTCCATAATGATAAGAAAAAAATGCTTACCATAATGATGGATTGTGTGTAAGTAAACGTCTTTTGCTGCATGATGCCACTACTAAACTGATGCTCATACAACAGACAAGTGAGTTCATGTTTCGCTGACGTAATCGTATGTTCCCACGCACTTCCTGTGTGTTGCACGCGCCATAGTGGCTAAATTTGAAACTAGATGAGATGATTTGCTGATGTAATCGTATGTTCCCCCGCACGCACACGCAGGCCCCTGTGGACGGGTCCTTGTGGACAAGTCCCTGTGGACGGGTCCCTGTGAACGGGTCATTGTTGACGGGTCCTTGTTGACAGGTCCTTGTGGACGAGCCCCTGTGGACGGGTCCTTGTTGACGGGTCCTTTTTGACTAATCCCTTTAGACCGGTTCCTTTTGACTGGTTCATAACCCCTAATGCTATAATGAAATTAAACGTTGTTCCACATGATACGCAAGCAAAGAGCCGATCGCTACTATGAATTAACATGTTTGTTTTTGTTTTGTTTTTACGCATGTGCACTTGTTTTTTTGTAAGAGGGCGGGCTTTTTGAATACAGATTTATAGATGAGTTTTTTTTAAATTACCAAAAGATCCAAAACTAATAGGTTATTAGCTTTTTAACATTTCACGAACCAATAAGGCTATGGGACTTGTATTAGAGGTCGTTGGACTTGAGGTGACATTTTGTTTTGAATGTTTTTTTTTGTTTTTTTTGTTAAAAGGGCCTAACTACACTTTTGTTAATATCTCGCTAACTAATAATCAGAGAGGGTCAAGTGAGGTGTCATGGAACTCAGGATGGTCAACCCTTTCCCATGGCCAATGCATTTACCAAAAATACCCAATACATCAAGGTCATTGACCTGAGATTTTATAAACTAATAATCGGGTACGAACATGTGAGATGTTTACCATGTGTGATGAAACATAGCTAGGTAGAGAAAGAATTAGTGTAGGCTACATGTATGGTGACTGACAAGTCTTTTACCATTGAAACTTGTTTTCAGATCAAACTGCAGTATAGAGAGTGTATAGGTTGCAGGTATGGGTTAATAAATGAGAAACGGTGTACGCAAACTCTGATTTATCAAGAATGAAGAGTAGACTATCTTTATTTGATTGGTTAAAGAGGATAGCTAAAACACAAAAATGGTCAGTGGTTACCGAGACAAAATGATCGCTACACACAACAAGCTTTAAATACTTGAGGCTAATAATCAATACACACACACTCGCTTGTTCTAAACTAAACTGTGTTGCTGTCAGTGCTCAGACAGTAGGCTGATGACGAAATGCATTGCTAACAGAAATATAATCATTTTCGGTTGTCTAATGTTACCAGCTATCCATTTATTTATTTTTGTGTTGCAGTGGTAAACACTTTTAGCTCTTGTATTGGTAGTCTTAACTCGATTTCCAGGTCTGAGGCCTAGAACGAGTCGAACTAAGAAACAAGGGCATGGTGGTGCAGTGGTTAAGCTGTTAGCCTTTCACTAGAGGGTTCGATTTCAGGTTAATATGCATGTCATAAACATATTAAACAAAACAAAACAGAGATAACGTTTAAAACTGTTTACATTTGTGACTTTTCAAATTATTACTTGAATTACAAATACAAAGGTGAACTGGGTTTGATATACAGTTAATGCTGTCTATCACACACTCGACTGTAAGAAAGCCAAAAGAGCAAAAAGGCTTAGGTAGAGCAGTGGTAAAATTGCTATATGTAGAGAACTACCTGGCAAAGCTATATCTCATAAACAGTGCAGGATCCAGCAATCAAATTTGTATCTTGTGGAACAGAGAAATGCACTTACGTGAGAAAATGCAAGTGCATGTGTAATATGACCTAACACACAAGTGTTCACCTGTGCACGTGCACAATAAGGGCTAACAAGTCACATTCTGTTTAGTTCGTACGTAACGTTAGGTTAGGGCTAATGCACACACTCTAGTACACGAGGCACATACCATTTGAGAGCAGGTCAAGGGATCTAACTTGGTGGATGGATGTGTTCTAACGAGTCATTTGTAGTTGAAAGAGAATAATACTTGTTCTTAAGATGATAAAACTGAGGAGATGGTATGTACAGTAAGACGTCTTGTTATTTCCTGTGTAATATTACAGACATGGCAGAGAGCACACAGTTCTGTTGCTATGACTACGCTGCAGTAATTTGAAACCCTACGTGTTCATTAAGACAATGGGTGATGATTATACAAAGTTAGCAGTCATTGGATATTACACAGGTGTTCCTTCCGGTGTCATGTTGCTGACATGGCAGAGAGCGCACAGTTCTATTGCTACGACTAACGCTGCAGTAATTTGAAACCCAAGGTGTTGATCAAGACAATGGGTGATGATTATGCAAAGTCAGCAGTAATTGGATACCACACATCAACATTGACTAAATAATAAACGTGTTGTCATAACCAGCAGAAACCTCATTTTAAGATTTTAGATTTTACATTTTAAATTTAAGATTTTTTGATTTTTAGATTTTACTTTTTTACATTTTCCTAAAAGAGTAAACAACAAGGTCACATACCTAACCTCATTAAACCTAACTTTACCAAACCTAACTTAAGCTAATCCAAAGGCTAATGCACATACCCAAAGCATATAAGGTACATGCAACTATCCTTATGCTAGTCTTACAGGTTACTGTACAACATGATAACTACCCAAACGGATTTTTTTTTCATTTTGTTGTTTACACATATGTCATTTTTCCAATTTCCCATTTTCAGTTTTTTTAATGTCAGTTTTAAGTTTTTCAATTTCATAATATGGAAACATGGATTTTGCATTTTGTTGTTTACACATTTATTAATTTCACAATTTCCCATTTACAGTTTCTTAAAATGACAGTTTAAAGTTCTTCAATTTCATGATATAGAAACATGGATTTTCCAATTTGTTGTTTTCACATTTATCAATTTACCAAATTCCCATTTACAGTTTTTAAAATTTCAGTTTAATGTTGTTGTTTTTTTTCTATTTGTTAATATGGAAACATGGATTTTTCCAATTTGTGTTTTACATGTTCATTTTGCATTAGGAGTGGAGAGAGGTGGGTAGTAATTAAAAATGTGCAAGCAGTGTCCATTGTTGACAGGTCATTGTTGACGAGTCCTTTTCATACAACAGAAAAGTGAGTTCATGTTTCGCATGCATTACCTAAAATGCAATACCATGCAAGTGTTTAACATTTTACAACTAACCTGTTAGTATGATTTGCACACTACAAAGGTTATATCTGTTCTGGTAATAGAATTATTTAGCGTTGGCTTTTATATTTAATATGTACAGTTTAAAGTGATAGAAAAGTGGTAGACAAGTGGTAGCAAAGTGGTAGACAAGTGGTAGACAATTGGTAACAAAGTGGTAGAAAAGTGGTAGAAAAGTGGTAGCAAAGTGGTAGAAAAGTGGTAGAAAAGTGGTAGCAAGGTGGTAGAAAAGTGGTAGCAAAGTGGTAGAAAAGTGGTAGAAAAGTGGTAGAAAAGTGGTAGAAAAGTGGTAGCAAAGTGGTAGAAAAGTGGTATCAAACTAGGAAAGTGGTAGCAAAGTGGTAGAAAAAATATTACATGTATTGTTAAGAAATAGTTTAAGCGGTTACATGGATTCATTACACAATAATTTTAGCATGACAAAGCTCATTTTCTATATCCAATAGTTCTTCCTCATATTTAGTATGACCAGTTTACACATTTATCAATTTCACAATTTCCCATTTACAGTTCTTAAAATGTCAGTTTAAAGGTTTTCAATTTCATGATATAGAAACATGGATTTTCCAATTTGTTGTTTTCACATTTATCAATTTACCAAATTCCCATTTACAGTTTTTAAAATTTCAGTTTAATTTTGTTGTGTTTTTCTATTTGTCAATATGGAAACATGGATTTTTCCAATTTGTGTTTTACATGTTCATTTTGCATTAGGAGTGGAGAGAGGTGGGTAGTAATTAAAAATTTGCAAGCAGTGTCCATTGTTGACAGGTCATTGTTGACGAGTCCTTTTTTATACAAAAGACAAGTGAGTTCATGTTTCACATGCATTACCTAAAATGTAATACCATGCGAGTGTTTAAAATTTTACAAATTAGCTTATGTGTTAGTTTATGTGTGGGGTCTTATGTTGGGCATTTTGTGTTGGCTTATTTAACAAGTTATTTTGTCAATGCATTTAGTGGATTTTTCTCTTGGTCTTGGAATGTATATCAGTCCATTTTATTACAACATAATGCTTACTGCCATGTTTGTAAGCAACAACAACACACTAAACTTTCAAGAAAATCTAAAGTACTCTAAGGTACTCTCAACTCGTACTCTTACCTCTATCCCATGCCAAGTCAAGAACATTATTTTTTTTTTCAAAAAAAAAAAGGTGAATGGGAAAGTAGACTATATGTTTAAACTAAAAAATCATATAAAGTCATATGTTAACTCTAACACCTACGTTTATCCCATTCTTAGTCGAATAATATTATATTTTTTAAATTTTTCTAAAAAATAATTGGAAAGTAGGCTATATTTTTGAAAACTAATCATTCTATAAAGTCATATATAGACTCAACCAATGGATTTTATATCCTTAATCGTTAGAACAAAATATGGAATTTTTGACATTTTTTCCAAAACTGTTCATTTTTTAAAATGGACTATATTTTGGAAACTAGGAATTTTACAAAAAAGTGTTTGACATAAATGACAGGTATTTACCCCCTCTACGCACAAACCAAGTTCCAGATCTCTGGGACAAAATCCAAAAATGTTTAATTGTGAAAGTAGGCGATATTTTGAAAAACGTATCATTCTAAAAAGTCATATATAGACTCAAACAAATGTTCTTTAAGTTATTTAACGTTAAAACAAAACTTAACATTTTTTTCATTTTTCCGAAAAAATTCCAATTTTCAAAATTGTCTATATTTTGGAAACTAAGAATTTTACAAAAATGTTTGTTTAACGTAAATGAAAGGTCTTTACCCCCTCTACCCAAAAAATAAATTTCAGGACCCTAGGACAAAAACTGTGCAGTAGTGTGTTGAGGATTGTTCCGCAGCCTCCTCCTCCTCCCCTCCTCCAAGATGGCGGCCGTAGCTTAACTTAACCTAGCCTAACCTAACAAGATGGCGGCCGTAGCTTAACTTAACCTAGCATAACCTAACCTAACCTGACCTACGAGGTGTGATCAAAAAGTTCCAAAAATGTGGCTGCAACTTAACCAAACCTAGCCTAGCCTAACCTAACCTAACCTACAAGGTGTGATCAAAAAGTTCCAAAATGGCGGCCGTAGCTTTACTTAACCTAACCTAACCTAACTTAACCTAAACCTACGAGGTGTGATCAAAAAGTTCTAAAATGGCGGCTGTAGGTTAACTTAACCTAACCTAACCTAAACTAAACCTACGAGGTGTTTTCATAAAGTTCCAAAATGGCGGCCGTAGCTTAACTCAACCTAACCTAACCCTACGAGGAGTGATCAAAAAGTTCCAAAATGTGTGGAGGAATGTGGAGGAGGAGGGTGTTTGTAGAACTCTTAAAAACTACTGGGGTGGGGTGGGGGTAGTAAGAAATAAAAACAGTATTAATTATTATTCAGCATAAGAGTTTTTTAATTCGTTAAAACTTACAATACATCTATTGTTTTTTATACCCTCATAAATTAGATATAGAGAATGTCCACCATGATTTAGATCCTCAAGCACACTTTCTGACATATCATTAAAACGTGTAGGAAGGAATGTCTGAAAATTTTCACTAACACATAGTACACGTTCACCATACATTGTGTCCACTTTTTGAATGTTGATGATACGGAATGGAGTATGCATTGGTAATTCAGTGAGCTTTTTTCTCTCTAATCCGCAGTTCTGCCCCATAACATTGAGAATGTTTATTGTAGTAGCCTATAAAGAAACAAAAAAATTTCTATTACAGTTTAGCTATAAGTGACCAGAATCACTATATATATATATATATCATTTTATTCTAAGAGCTTTCCATGATGATAAGAAAAAAAGAGCTTACCATAATGATGGATTGAGTGTAAGAAAACGTCTTTTGCTGCTTGATGTCACTACTAAAGTGATACGCTTACAACAGACAAGTGAGTTCATGTTTCGCTGACGTAATCGTATGTTTCCACGCACTTCCTGTGTTGAGCGCGTCATAGTGGCTAAATTTAAAACTCTAGATGAGATGTTTTGCTGACGTAATCGTATGTTCCCCGCACGCACACTTTGGACGGGTCCTTTTTGAAGGGAGTCATTTTTTTTTCGGGTCCGGGAGGACGGGTCCTTGTTGACGGGTCCCCTGTGGGCGGGTCCTTTGGACTGATCCCTATGGACTGACCCTTGCATTTTATCCAAACTATTTCTTAACAATACATGTAATATTTTTTCTACCACTTTGCTACCACTTTCCTAGTTTGATACCACTTTTCTACCACTTTGCTACCACTTTTCTACCACTTTTCTACCACTTTGCTACAACTTTTCTACCACTTTTCTACCACTTTGCTACCACTTTTCTACCACTTTGCTACCACTTTTCTACCACTTTTCTATCACTTTTCTACCACTTTTCTACCACTTTTCTACCACTTTGTTACCAATTGTCTACCACTTGTCTACCACTTTTCTATCACTTTAAACTGTACATATTAAATATAAAAGCCAACGCTAAATAATTCTATTACCAGAACAGATATAACCTTTGTAGTGTGCAAATCATACTAACAGGTTAGTTTTAAATGTTAAACACTTGCATGGTATTGCATTTTAGGTAATGCATGCGAAACATGAACTCACTTTTCTGTCGTATGAAAAGGACTCGTCAACAATGACCTGTCAACAATGGACACTGCTTGCACATTTTTAATTACTACCCACCTCTCTCCACTCCTAATGCAAAATGAACATGTAAAACACAAATTGGAAAAATCCATGTTTCCATATTAACAAATAGAAAAAAAAACAACAACATTAAACTGAAATTTTAAAAACTGTAAATGGGAATTTGGTAAATTGATAAATGTGAAAACAACAAATTGGAAAATCCATGTTTCTATATCATGAAATTGAAAAACTTTAAACTGTCATTTTAAGAAACTGTAAATGGGAAATTGTGAAATTAATAAATGTGTAAACAACAAAATGCAAAATCCATGTTTCCATATTATGAAATTGAAAAACTTAAAACTGACATTAAAAAAAACTGAAAATGGGAAATTGGAAAAATGACATATGTGTAAACAACAAAATGAAAAAAAAAATCCGTTTGGGTAGTTATCATGTTGTACAGTAACCTGTAAGACTAGCATAAGGATAGTTGCATGTACCTTATATGCTTTGGGTATGTGCATTAGCCTTTGGATTAGCTTAAGTTAGGTTTGGTAAAGTTAGGTTTAATGAGGTTAGGTATGTGACCCTGTTGTTTACTCTTTTAGGAAAATGTAAAAAAGTAAAATCTAAAAATCAAAAAATCTTAAATTTAAAATGTAAAATCTAAAATCTTAAAATGAGGTTTCTGCTGGTTATGACAACACGTTTATTATTTAGTCAATGTTGATGTGTGGTATCCAATTACTGCTGACTTTGCATAATCATCACCCATTGTCTTGATCAACACCTTGGGTTTCAAATTACTGCAGCGTTAGTCGTAGCAATAGAACTGTGCGCTCTCTGCCATGTCAGCAACATGACACCGGAAGGAACACCTGTGTAATATCCAATGACTGCTAACTTTGTATAATCATCACCCATTGTCTTAATGAACACGTAGGGTTTCAAATTACTGCAGCGTAGTCATAGCAACAGAACTGTGTGCTCTCTGCCATGTCTGTAATATTACACAGGAAATAACAAGACGTCTTACTGTACATACCATCTCCTCAGTTTTATCATCTTAAGAACAAGTATTATTCTCTTTCAACTACAAATGACTCGTTAGAACACATCCATCCACCAAGTTAGATCCCTTGACCTGCTCTCAAATGGTATGTGCCTCGTGTACTAGAGTGTGTGCATTAGCCCTAACCTAACGTTACGTACGAACTAAACAGAATGTGACTTGTTAGCCCTTATTTTGCACGTGCACAGGTGAACACTTGTGTGTTAGGTCATATTACACATGCACTTGCATTTTCTCACGTAAGTGCATTTCTCTGTTCCACAAGATACAAATTTGATTGCTGGATCCTGCACTGTTTATGCGATATAGCTTTGCCAGGTAGTTCTCTACATATAGCAATTTTACCACTGCTCTACCTAAGCCTTTTTGCTCTTTTGGCTTTCTTACAGTCGAGTGTGTGATAGACAGCATTAACTGTATATCAAACCCAGTTCACCTTTGTATTTGTAATCCAAGTAATAATTTGAAAAGTCACAAATGTAAACAGTTTTAAACGTTATCTCTGTTTTGTTTTGTTTAATATGTTTATGACATGCATATTAACCTGAAATCGAACCCTCTAGTGAAAGGCTAACAGCTTAACCACTGCACCACCATGCCCTTGTTTCTTAGTTCGCCTCGTTCTAGGCCTCTGACCTGGAAATCGAGTTAAGACTACCAATACAAGAGCTAAAAGTGTTTACCACTGCAACACAAAAATAAATAAATGGATAGCTGGTAACATTAGACAACCGAAAATGATTATATTTCTGTTAGCAATGCATTTCGTCATCAGCCTACTGTCTGAGCACTGACAGCAACACAGTTTAGTTTAGAACAAGCGAGTGTGTGTGTATTGATTATTAGCCTCAAGTATTTAAAGCTTGTTGTGTGTAGCGATCATTTTGTCTCGGTAACCACTGACCATTTTTGTGTTTTAGCTATCCTCTTTAACCAATCAAATAAAGATAGTCTACTCTTCATTCTTGATAAATCAGAGTTTGCGTACACCGTTTCTCATTTATTATCCCATACCTGCAACCTATACTCTCTCTATACTGCAGTTTGATCTGAAAACAAGTTTCAATGGTAAAAGACTTGTCAGTCACCATACGTGTAGCCTACACTAATTCTTTCTCTACCTAGCTATGTTTCATCACACATGGTAAACATCTCACATGTTCGTACCCGATTATTAGTTTATAAAATCTCAGGTCAATGACCTTGATGTATTGGGTATTTTTGGTAAATGCATTGGCCATGGGAAAGGGTTGACCATCCTGAGTCCCATGACACCTCACTTGACCCTCTCTGATTATTAGTTAGCGAGATATTAACAAAAGTGTAGTTAGGCCCTTTTAACAAAAAAAAACATTCAAAAACAAAATGTCACCTCAAGTCCAACGACCTCCAATACAAGTCCCATAGCCTTATTGGTTCATGAAATGTTAAAAAGCTAATAACCTATTAGTTTTGGATCTTTTGGTAATTTAAAAAAAACTCATCTATAAATCTGTATTCAAAAAGCCCGCCCTCTTACAAAAAAAACAAGTGCACATGCGTAAAAACAAAACAAAAACAAACATGTTAATTCATAGTAGCGATCGGCTCTTTGCTTGCGTATCATGTGGAACAACGTTTAATTTCATTATAGCATTAGGGGTTTTGAACCAGTCAAAAGGAACCGGTCTAAAGGGATTAGTCAAAAAGGACCCGTCAACAAGGACCCGTCCACAGGGGCTCGTCCACAAGGACCCGTCAACAAGGACCCGTCAACAATGACCCGTTCACAGGGACCCGTCCACAGGGACTCGTCCACAAGGACCCGTCCACAGGGGCCTGCGTGTGCGTGCGGGGGAACATACGATTACATCAGCAAATCATCTCATCTAGTTTCAAATTTAGCCACTATGGCGCGTGCAACACACAGGAAGTGCGTGGGAACGTACGATTACGTCAGCGAAACATGAACTCACTTGTCTGTTGTATGAGCATCAGTTTAGTAGTGGCATCATGCAGCAAAAGACGTTTACTTACACACAATCCATCATTATGGTAAGCATTTTTTTCTTATCATTATGGAAATCTCCTTATTAGAATAAAATGTTATAGTGGTTCTGGTCACTTATAGCTAAACTGTAATAGATATTATTTTTTTTGTTTCTTTATAGGCTACTACAACAAATATTCACAATGCTATGGGGGGCAGAACTGTTGATTAGAGAGAAAAAAAGCTCACTGAATTACCAATGCATACCCTTTTCCGTATCATTAACATTCAAAAAAGTGACACAATGTATCGTGAACGTGTATTATGTGTTAGTGAAAATTATCAGACATTCCTTTCTACACGTTTTAATGATATGTCAGAAAAGTGTGCTTGAGGATCTAAATCGTGGTGGACATTCTCTATATCTAATTTATGAGGGTATAAAAAACAATAAATGTATTGTACATTCTGACTTTAAAGTTAGGTTAGGTTAGGTTAGGTTAGGTAAGGTGGGATCTGGTTAGGTTAGGTTAGGTTAGGTTAGGTGAAGTTGGGTTAGGCAGAATGGCAGCGGTATGAATCAAAAGCCAGCTCTTGTCAGTTTTGCCTCACAAGGTTGAGTGTACCCCCATTCCAACCCTCAACCTAGAATTAAATTTCTTGACAGAGCCAGGACTCGAACCCGAGCCTCCACAGTAACAGCCAAAAATGCTAGCCACTACACCATAAAGTGAGGCAATATAAGGCTGGTCTTGATTGTACATGATCAATCAATAATTACCTAATAATAATAATAATAATAATAATAATAAATAATAATAATAAATATTCCATTTAGCAACTACATAGCCGACCTCTCCCTGGGTTCTTTTACATGCCTACATCGTATGACATGCGTGTCTTAATTTTTGCCAACTTTCAAAAATCACTTACCACGACCAAGAGCGAATCTGCAAGCTTGGGGTTAGTAGTCCGACACGATAACCACTCACCCACCGTGGCAAGCTATCAATCAATAATTACCTAATAAAATTATTAATAATAATAATAATAATAATAATAATAAATATTCCATTTAGCGACTACACGGTCGAACTCCCCCTGTGACATTATTCACGGTCTCAGTGTATGGCGGCCATCTTGCGCATTAGCCCTTGTGCCAGCTCTGACTGACCCCTCCATAAGAATAACATAGGGCTTGTTGCGCGCGGCGGCCATCTTGCGCATTAGCCCCTGTGCCAGCTCCGGCCTTTATATCCTACTTATATGAGTTATAAAGAGGTATGGGGGAAAAATTACTTTGATCGCTCTCTCGGCCAAAGAGTCTGTCGGCCGCCACTGCTGTGACTGATTAACTCTTCTACAGGCATACACAGCCTACTTTCTCTGTGCTGCTGTTTACGCTCTTATTCAGTGACTGATTAACTCTTCTACAGGCATACATAGCCTACTTTCTCTGTGCTACCTTTTACGCTCTTATTCAGTGACTGGTTAACTTTTCTACAGGCGTGCATAGCCTACTTTCTCTATGCTACAAAAAGGTGCTGTTGGTTGAGGTTCCTCAGATAGTGCTCAAGGTAATTTTGCTTAATCAGAGACTCAGACAGGGAGAAAAACCATTGTTCCATATGTGGTAAAACTATATCGAAATCTTCCAACTTGCGAAAACACATCAAAGTTTTCATGATTTCACTGACATTACTTCTGTGGAGAAAGTGAACTAAAGCTCTTTTGAGCAATCTACTTCCTGTAGAAAATAGACAGTGTTTTGATTTAGAAAATAGACAGTGTTTTGATTTACATAGTTTTGGTTTTGTTATCTTTGAGTGTAGTGTCTTTGGAATGTCTTTTGGATGCGATGTTGATTTGTGATAATAAAATATTGATTACTGTATATAAAATGATTTGGTATGGTATAACGTCTATTGCGTCTTTGAGAAAATAACTATTTCAATGTCTGTGTGAAATCCGCGACGAGGCGTTTAGTAGGCCTAAGCAAATGTAGCTTCGTTTTCCCTTTGGACCTAATCATGAGTTCAGTAAAAGGGGTGAAGCATTTTAAGTATCCACTGTGTTCAATGATAATTAAGTTCCTTTAGGAAATCGATATTGTGATAATTTTAAGAAACCTCATAACATTGCAGTTGTATATTCAATTCTCTTCAGAAGATGCATTTAACGTGTAAAAAAACCGAATCTGATAACCTGCCTCGAGTTACTTTAGTTACAACTTTTACGAAAGACGGTAGGTCGGTTTTCAAGTGTCAGCGATCAGGTGAATATGTTCCTAAGGGGAAGGGCGTGCGCCCTCTTAAAACTCAAAAGAAATTTAAAAAAAAAATTCAGCCCTGACAGACTAGTGATACTTTTGAAGCACGGTAAGTTTTCCGTGCAATTCACCGAAACTCATATAGGACACACAAACACTTTGGGGCATTTGCGTCTGCTAAGTGAAGAAAGAGAAAGCATTGCGTCCAAAATAGTTGTAAACGTTTCTTTTCAAGAAATCCTCAACGAGGTGAGAGACAGTGTTTTGGAAACTGATCTAGACCGACATCTTCTGACACAGAAAGATCTTCATAATATGAAAACATCATTCAATGTTAACGGCAACAGGAACAATGCTGTTTCAATTAGTGTCGATGCATCGGTACAAGCCGCAAAACACCATATTTGAAGATCATCCTGAACTGAAATTTGAACATCTACGGATCAGACTATATATTTGTTTTGATGGAACGTGTGGATTGAAAAAATACGGATGTGAAGCTAATAAGTTACTCTGCTAGTAACTGATGATCTCAGGCAAGGAGTTTCGAGTTCTTTCATGCTCTCTAGCAAATGACACATTGAAATATTCAATATTCTATTTCAGTGCATAAAGTCAAAAATTGGAAATACTAAAACCTGAAGATTTATGTTTGATATGGCAGACATTCTTTACACGACATGGTTCAATGCAATGGGCGAGCCGCAATGCAGACTATTTTGCTCGTGGCATGTAGCTCAAGCGTGGAAAACGAATCATCCAAAAATACGTGGCCAGAAAGGCAAGTCGAGGGGTATAAAATGCTTTGGACTCTATTGATTGAACGAGTTAAGAGTACCTTACTAACCACATGATACATGCTATAATAAGCACAAGTATCCACATTGAATGAATGCACCAAACTATCGAGTAAATTTATTATCAAGGTAAACGAGTGAAACGCCTTGAGAGGATTTTGGAGATGCTCATGCAGTTCGGACAAGCTTTTTGACCAAATCATTTTATCTAAAAAGGAATGATACGCTCCAAAATAAGAGGCATTCGTTCTCACCACAAATCAAGTCTTTCTCTGTCAGCTGACGGTAATATTCCTCACCCACACGAGCCTAAAACACAGGAAATATGTAGTTTCTCAACAATAGAGACATACACGCAGACAAAAAAGATAAAAATCTGCGCCTGTGTGTTGGTCTGTCCAGACTGTCATGTTTATTTACACAAATATTCATGTTCCTGTTTAGATGCAAGTATTATATGGAACATGTGTAAACATATTCACCTGTCATGCAAATACTCACAGCTCCAAGTATTGAATGAGTGGAGTAAATTTTAATTTTCCACGTGAGAGAAAATGACATTACCTGTGACACCGAAGTAACACAAAAGGGAGCGGATGTCCCCTTGATTCAAGTACGAAATAATAGTACTGGAATCGAGAAGCTAAAGAAGAAGAAAAACATGCTGAGAAAGCCACTTCTAGAGACAGTGGACATCGCATCGTCACTTGAGGAAACAGAGCCACTTAACTGA
Source organism: Meconema thalassinum (assembly GCA_946902985.2). NCBI lineage: Eukaryota > Metazoa > Arthropoda > Insecta > Orthoptera > Tettigoniidae > Meconema > Meconema thalassinum. The sequence continues at coordinate 1,195,745,465 of OX336389.2, forward strand.
TGAGTTTTACCAAAATGACGACAGTTCGGAACAACAAAGAAGCTATCCATCTAGTACCCAACTGCAGCTAACAAGAAATTCGCGCCACATAAAAGGACTCTTTATTGCCACGAAAAAGCCAGCAAAGAAACTCCACTAATTTACTTTCATTAAGCCTGACGGGAAAGATTGCGATGATATTAAAACTGCATTAACGGTAACGACTCAAATTTCCTATAAAGCACACCATTAGGACACATTTTTGTACGTATATTATTCAGTGGCGGCGGTAATATCGTTGCAGTGTTGCACAACGACCAGAGTTTTTCAATAAAAATAATAGCCTAATAATAATAATAAGCAATAAAGAAAAAAGCTATGCGTTTTCTCGTACATGCAGCGGAATTCATAGTTTTGTTCGTTAATAATTAAGGAAATCTTGTACTGTGAACTCTTTGAGAAAGTGTGGCGCACCAACAATATATGAGCGCTCGACGTGTGGGCGTTGCCAGGCTCGAGCACCGACCAGATTTCAATAGTGGAAGGTATGGCAGAATATGTCCTATCCCAACAGTTAACTCAACTGGTCGTTGCTCGCTGATTGCAACAAGGGAGGAGCAGAGAGAGGGGCTCTACTGCCGATACCATTGTCTCGCAATGTTACTTACGCGTGAGTGTGACACTTGCAGTTCCTTCTCGCCCTCGTGCATTCTGTAGTTTATGCTGTTCTCGTCAAGATTTAGTCCATTTAATCCAGATGCGAATGTGATATTCTCTGGACTGCGACATTTGTGAAGAATGAGCTACATCAGTTTCACCGCGCACGTGCATACCATCTTATCTGATATCCAGCAGTCTTTTACTCTAACCCCATCTTCCTTAGTGAAAACTTATCCGCCAGCCACCACTGATGTTATTTATTCCTAACTTGTCCAATAAACTCCAGTGTTAAATTTGATTGTTTCTGAACTTTGATTTAACTCTGTTATGTGGGTGCTTTTTCTTCTTCATATTTAGTTAACGAACTACCGTGCTCATTGGAAACAACCAACGTTACATATTTGGCGAGAACAGGTAACAATGTAGGCAATGGATTCCTACAGGATGGTAATGACTAGGAGTATTATTTGGGGCTCCAAGTTGCGAAGTCAGCGGGTCACTCATTCACCAGCTCCCGACGTCCGCTTGTGATTTCAGGCACACACGCTACTACAGTCTCCTTAATAACGTTGTCAAACATATTCTAGACCCACACATATGTAGAGTGCTGATGACCAAAATGTTATTGAAGCAACAACTTACACGCCTCGTCAACACCCCCATTTCTTGAATTCTGGCTACGACCCTGTGTCTGCCCTGCAGCTGTAGCCACTGGTAGAACAATAATTGCACTTCCTAGGTGATACACTGATTTTATTATTATTATTATTAATAATAATTCCCATGCCTTTAGAGACGCACACCAAAACATGTGACCAGACTCGAACTCGATACGGCACAACGCTTAACGCACAGTTCCAAAGCTGCTCCACAGTCTGCTGTTGATCTTGCACGATCGTGCAAAGACCCCAGGGACACTAGACGCAAGTCGTTCGACGGTAATCTTTGATATATTGGTAGATACGAAGAACGATCCTCCATTATTTGGACTACGTACAAGCTTATTTGGGAGTAGGATTGATGCAGGTGCCTCGGTACATTAAGTATGGCATTATTTCGGCATGTCTTCTTTAGAATCGTTGTTTTCTGCTAACAACCAACTTTGGGTTGGACTATAATGTGAGAAATGTACGAGAAATGTAGTAATCAATAAGTAAAATACCTCGTTGTCTTCCAAGTCTTCAAGCAGACTGAATCTTTCTTTCCATCGACGGTAAAAACCCTGTTGATACAGCTCGACCAGTCATGCAGTACAGTGCAGTACAGTACACGAGTATGCGAAGTATCAAGACGTGGTTACGAAGCACGATGGAAGAGGACCAGGTAAATGGACTGTGATAAGTGTACATAGAAAGTTTGTTTGACAACTACGATAACCTTTCATTCGAACAGTGGTTGAAAAATTTGCCATGAAGCCAGAGAAATTAATTTTCAATTATTATTATTATTATCATTATCACTTGTTTCCTTGTCAATACTAATGTTTTACTTTTAGACTGACTGCTTCCTTCCCTGTAAGCGCTATAAACATTTTAAGTTTCCTCCCTCTAGCTTGGAAGCTGGCGAGCCCCTGTAAGTGACTCTTTACAGTTCATTACTGTATTCTCTTCCTTGGTGCGCCAGCTGGGACAGCTGGCGATTGTTCCACTTTGAGACAACAGACTGCGCTGCCTTGATCCGTTCCTCTTCTAACTCCCATATTAGGACCTATTCTATTGATTAAGGCAGCAACATTTTATCAGAACTACTGTACAGGGTAGGCACACTAACCTCCCATCAACTGTAGCAACAAGGCTTCACGACGAGGAGTAATGTGAAGAAGATATCATATCTCACCTTGGTATACATTGTGCAAGCTCATCAGGCCTGAGGTTGTAGATGACTAACGATTTTCTTTTTCTATTTCAGATACCTTTCGGTCAAAAACGATGTCCTTCACCATTCCGGATGAAGCCCATGAAGACATGTTTCACCTCCAATGACACTGCTCCTTCTATTTAACACCCCTTGCAGTCAGTTGTGTATCAGTCTTTCCGCATTCCATGTTAACCGTCTTGTGTGCGTTCTGAATGTTTCGGAGTCTATATCCTCAAGAAGACTTTTAAGTGTTGGAACAGTGCATTTTATAGATTTTTAAAATGAGACAGTCAGAGTGTAACTAATGTAGAAACGTAAAATATACAATAAATACTTCAATAATATCGATGTGAACAACTAGAGAACTGTAGACATGTAAGTGAGATGCACTAAGTCAGGGTATATTGAGTCAAGTGTGAGAAAGAAAAGGATAGCTTATTTCAGTGTTGTAATGCTACATTAGCTCCCAGCCACTCACAGTTTCTAATATGTATTATATCCTATGTAAGAGAATCATTGTTCATTTTATTAAAATAAAATCTTAGTATATTTTAACAAATTTACTTAAAACGAAACGTGCCCCATCCATTCACCCTTCCCTGCAACAAAACATGTACTTTTTATTCCAAAATCCATAGGCATAATTCCGATGGGACGTGTTAGGAAGATTATCATTGGTACTCGGATGGACTACAACTTCATATAGACACATTGATGCATGTACGATGTCCATTTTTGTCAGATTAGTTGGCGCAAGTTAAGTCTCCTTCACCAGTTTCTGCCGAGTTTTGGGCAAGTACAGTTGAAGGTAAAATTTATGAAGCACTAGCTACCAATTGTTCCGATTAATATTGTTTAAATACGAATTCTGTGTTCATGAAAGGACGGTGCCAAACTGGAGACAGATAGTAAATAACATATATATATATATATATATATATATATATATATATATATATATATACAGTATAACACATCGCCTTTGCATAGAACATACAGCGCAAACTTGCAAGGCGTGGGCATCGTAACATCATAGGACCATATTCATTCACGCACTTGGTCAAGTGGTATAAGAAATGCTGCAGGGGTTTACGTCCGACGTCCCCTCAACTTTATTCATAGCGTTCTCAAAGGAATTCCGATGAACATCATTTATAAGCTTCCGTATTCAACGGAAATTCATGTTAAGTATTCTGCCAACCCTGAAAAGGGCTGTTTATTTCGAGACGCTTGCCAGTGAAGTCAGTTGAAGCAAATAGCTTATAAAGATAATAGCGGAAACTCGGCCGTAAAAGCATGCGCTCGTTTGGAGACAGCGATCACAGTGCCATCTCTTGGTGCGAGTTGACAGCATTACTCGCCTTGCCACCCACAGTTAGCATTTTTGAGTGCGCACCGACCGAAATTGCATTGTGAAGTTAGCATATGTCTCGGCTTGATATTTAGGCAGCAAATAATTTAAAGATCAGTGTTAAAAGAAACAAAAGATACTTGGTTCTGTACAATATTTATATAGAATTCTAAAAAATACTGGACTGCTTCTGCATATGGTTTGCTTTGCCATAGGCAGTTGAACTGAAGGCAATGCACCAGGCCAAATACTGATAATTACAAGGAAATATTATCACATTGGTTTTAATCTATCCTTTTTGACATACTGGTATTTAAAAACGAGTTGAACACGCTTAATTACATTAAAAGAAAACAGTCACCTTCTTATATATTTCCTAATAAAGTCAGTAAAATTAAAATTTGTGTTTCTGAACTTGTTAGATTACACCAAACTCCTTAGCTTTAATAGTGCAATACGTACACTTTAAATGCAGATGACCTCGCTGTTCCGCCCCTTATAACAACAATAAATAACTACGTACACTTTCAATCGGACATATTGAAGCATGTTGTTAAATGTTAGGCCTACTGTACCGTAGAGTCACCACGTTTAATAAAGGCCGTTATTTCAATAATAACATCAGGCCTACTATCAACAACCTACAAAGATCTTACCCTTGACTTAACAAGTTGTTGTTCCTGAAATCTTTCTCCACAAAGTGGTCTGAGCATACAACATGAGTTCTGTTTAAATGGGGTGTTGGCGAATTGAGCCAGCTAATCTTCCGAGTGGATCTTTCTTATCTTGTCATTCCATCCCACAGTCCTTTTTGGCCAGTTGCCCCAGGCCAAGTTCTGGTTCTTCCGCTGAAATTATCCTCGCTTCCGTCCCCCACCACTACCACTGTGAAAACCCAAAATCTAAGGTAACTTATTTGATCTTGCAGAATGACCGGCTGGCTCTGGAATTTGCTGTCAACACTCTGCCATGCAGGGCTGTACAAATTGCACAATTCACAGAAACAAACATTAGCCTATGCCTTAATTCTTTTAAAAGGCCACATCAGTTAAAAGTTACCTTAAACCCGTTACATTATTATTACTATTTTAATTATTACTTTCCCCCGTGGTGTATGGATAGTACACTTTTCTCTTACTGAGGAGGCTCTGGATTAGATTCCCGCCAGAAACTTAAGATCTTTGTAGCCTAATGTTATTGGTTTTACGTCCCTTTTAACTACTATGGTCGGGGTGCCGGAATTTTGTCCCGAAGATCTTTAACGTGCCAGTAAACCTACTGACACGGCTCCATCGCAATTACGCACCCACAAATGCCTAATGAATGCGCCAGGATTCAATCCTACAGCCTTGGGTTCAGTAGGCAAGAACGTTACCGCTGAGCAACGCAGCCAGTCATACTTAACATCTGATTTGAGGACTGGAAACAATTGTCGTTTATTCATTTTGAAGGCTTGGCGATCATGTAGTGCTGTGTACTTTGGTGTGTGTGGAATCTGTCTGATAATCTGTGTTATTGTAACTGCTGTAGCGTACTATTGTGTACTTGTAATTTGGCTAGGATATGGTTAGAAGGACGCCATGACCTTAATTTAGGTACAATCTAGGCATCTGCAGAATTCAATATAGATCAAATAGGTGATAAAGCCAAAGTTCAAGGGGAGATTGATAATGATGTGCTTCTGAAAGAAGAAAATTACAGAACAGACATTGGCAGGCTCTTAACTCAAGGAACATTTATGTGACAAAATTATTACTTGGCCCCCTTCTGGAAAAATTCCTGCGGGCGCCCATGAAATAAACGACAGGAAGAAAAGAAATGCCCTCAACCCACAAAGAATGAGGATTGAGGGACTTGGAAGGAAGGAGAGCCATGAAAGGCAGATAGGAAAGGGGAAAGAGGAGAATACAAATGAGAAACCATGAAAAACCACTTCCAGCATGGCTGAGGTAGGAATCAAACCCGCCTATTCTCAATTCTTCATCAGGAGAAGGAAAGCCTCGTAAGGTCAATTAAGTACCTGCTTGATATGAGAAGTAGTGGTCCATGATCTAAAATCAAGGTGATGTGGCTAAGGGTGTCGTCGCGCAGGTTATTCGTCCCCCACAATTTGTAGGCTATGGACTGGGTTGCAGTCGGCTTGATGTTTGGGTGCTCCCAATCACGGATTTGTTAGACCATTATTGTTGATTCATTGAGGGGCTTTGCGACATCGTCATCATGTAACCCCGTGTACTTGGTTGTGTGTGTGGAATTTGTCCGATAACTTGTCTTATTGTGATGGCGGTATTTTTGCTTGTAGTTGTAATTAAGATGAGGATTGGGAAGGAGGCAGCCGTGGCCTTCAGTCAGGACTCAATCCGGCATTTGCCTGGAGTAGAAGTCGGGGAAAACTACTTCCAGGATGGCGGAGGTGGGACGAACCCTCCTCCTCCTCTCAGTTTTACCTCACGAGGCTGAGTGTAACCCGTTCCAGCCCTCAAATCAGAATTAAATTTCTTGGCAGAGCCGGTAATCGAACCCGGGCCTCCGCGGTGATAGCCACTACGTAACGAGGCGGACAAATAATGCTCAATGAAATGTCATCTAAAAAAACTACTAAAATGAATGAAAATGACTTTTAAAAAACTATTCCATCAAACTGAAATATGGCGACAGTTTTACAGAGGATTCATAGAAGGAATCATGTTTTATTCACTACACAATTACCTACTCTCATTAAAATATACTTGAATTTAACTAGGAAATGGCAGTTAAAATGTTATTCTTAATCTTAGTGTTTTTTACCATATTAATTAAAATCTCAATAAAACAAACTTCCCGGATGGACAGTAAAAAAACTACTAACTTTCATTAAAATATACTTGAACTTAACAAGGAAATGGCAGTTAATATGTCATTCGAATTAATGAACTAAAGAAGGAAGCAGCCGTGGCCTATTGGAAGGGACAGTTCCTGGATTTGTATAGAGCTGAAAATAGAAAAAACGGAAAACCATTTCAGGCTGGCTGCGTGGTCGAAATATAATTGCTAAATAATATTGTGACCCTTGGTTAGTATATAAATATAATTTACACCAATTAAAAATTCAGTTCACCGGGCTGATTGCCAAGTTACCCCAGCCCTTAAAATGAATCTCCAACTATTAATTATGGTTCTGGTATTAAGTATGTTTTAATTTCATCTAATATGTTAGAGTATTCAATGAAAATTGTTCACTTTGTTTATTAAAATTTAATTTTGTTCATTTATTAGTGTATGCAAAGATGATCGGGTAAAATGTTAGAGCTTGCACTTACAGTAGGTTATATTAGCGCTGTCAGTTTATCGAACACAATCTCATGGATGTCCATATTTGTGAAACTATTGAGGACATATCGTATTCTTTGTATAATGCTCCTCCACAGACAGTAGTTGTCACCATATCCAGAAATCTAGGTCATACATATGTGAATTTATAGTAATTGACACCCCTGGGACCGTCAAACTGAGAGTCACCTCCCCTCCAACAGTTTTATGATGAAAAGTTGGTACGTCTGTACAGTATGGTATGTGTTGGCTGCAGAGTGGGGGAAGGTAGGGGAGGTTGCTAATGAGATATCGCTGGCCGAATTGGACTATGTCTTATCAAAGGGGCAGATCATGCTAGCCAGAAAAGTCTATCCGATTTTATCAGTGTAATTAACTGGCCGAATTGGACTGCGCCCTTTAAATGTTCTGGGCATTCCTTTTCAATATGTCATCTAAGTCAGCACTTCGGCTTCGAATAACCCACAGCGCGCATCTATAAATATATAAAGAACAGGCTAAAATATGCTAAATTATATTGTAAAAGCATTCTGGATTAAAAGAAAACCGAACTATCAGTGTAATGGTAGGCTGCTTGTTTACAATAATTTCTTGGGAACCTGAAGAAAGATTTTGGGTAACTTTGGCACAAATACTCCCAGTACCAACCATTACAATTGGATAATTAGATCATCCACAGGTCAATCATTTCTTATAATTGTTTGGTTGGATCTCACGGTTGTAAATCAGCTGGTCTTACGTTGCCAACTCGGACCGCTAGGCGGTGCTGGGGAGCGCTGTCTCCTGTTTTGGCGAGGAGTTTCCGCTATTATCTTTATAAGCTATTTGGTTGAAGTGAGCGGACGTGGTTTCCTGTTGCTGATAAGTGATAATAATGGGCTGCTCGGTGGAGTCTTATCGCGCGAGGATCGGGGCGTGGAATGCCAGGATGGGTAAGTGGAACCGGGCCTCACAGTGCATGTGTGCATCATCGGGTCCGAGTAACTTGTTGTTCATCACCCTAGTAATTGCGGCGTTATTAGTTATTGGTGGACTAGAAGTAAATCCAGGTCCTGCTACTTCTAGTGTTACCCAGGTGTCTGTAAAGTGTTCTACGTGTAGCCAAGTTTAGAAGAACGGCGTGATGTGCGGTTTGTGCGAGACATGGTTTCACTTTGGCTGTGTTCGGGTGAAGAGGGACAAATGTGATGCAGATAGCTGGTTCTGTAAAAGTTGTGACAATCCGGAACTTTTGAGACAGCAAATTAAGTCCAGGGATCTTATTATACAGGGTTTAAAGGCAAAGTTTAACGAATCGGAGGAGACGTTAAAAGGATCTAACGGAGCGTATTCCAGGCGATGAGGCTACAAACCAGACTGTGGTAACTGAGGATGACGTTATCATAATGGGTGATTCTATGATACGGTGGAGTGCGAATATCTCAAGGAAATCAGGTACGAAAGTGCGGTGTAATCCGGGGATAAAAATTGACCAGCTTGCCCAACAGGTGGTTGAAGCAAATTTAGAGGACTGCGAAAAAGTTAAAGTGTTGTTGCTCCATGTTGGGACGAACGATTTAAAGAAGAGGGCTACAGCGGATTACATCATGGGGGAGCTCTACGAACTAGGCAGAAAAGCTAAAAGCAAGTTTAGGAATGCAAAACTTATAATGAGTGGCATTGTGCGACGGGGAGATGTTCCGTTAAGACTGTAAATGACCACATGGACTGGGTATGTGCACAAGGGTGATACCGAGCTCCGCTAATGAGTTCTCTTCGCGGGGGTCAATTAGGAAAATCCTAACAGGGGAAGTTGCCTGAGGCGTGTTTCACTGCCCCCCACTCCAAAGTGGACGTGGTAGTAAATATTGTCGGAACGTGTCAACCGGCGCTGATCTTCACTATCTACTCTTGTTATCTCAAACATGTATTTCATACAACTCATTAGAAATTTTAGGCGTTATTCCAGATTTGCCAAAAAAAGCTCAAGTAGAATAATTTTCTTTGTGTTTCAGAGTTACTATAAAGATCAATATGTACATTTTAATTTGTATGTTGTAGCTTCGTAAAAATGTTATCATATGAAATTTATAACCTGCAGTATGAGCATTACAATGATATCGTGGGAACCAAATGCTTATTCTGTTACAAAACAAGGTGCAAAACTGCAGAAAAAAGCTTTACTTCCACTGACAGTTCGTGGAGTTAACGTCAAAACTTTGACGGTATGAAAATAATTCATCTTCTTAGTATTTTCATTCAATCAAGACGAAGTACTGGTATGATAACAAAATTGAAGGTAGAAATTTTATGACACATCGTTTAAGTCTTAAATGAATTAAAAATAACATTCATACCTTTACCACAGGGTGATTTCTTAAAGTCTGCAAATGTGTAAATAGGGGAATCAAAGTTAAAACTTTGACGGTATGAAAATAACTCATTCGACTAATACTTCATATAACGACCGCTATTTTTGGGGCGGTGGGTGAAATTTGTCACCGCGCTGGTAGCCCCACTAAACTACATTTTTGTGGCAATATAATGAAACCTTGTTATTGTCACATTGCATTACATTTGCATATTCGTTGCTGGTCCACACTGTTTCTTGAAGATACTTACAGTAGTTGAGTTTATTCTCGACTTATCCATATATTTTAGCCCATCAATGTCCAAGTATTTCATACAACCTATAAATATACTTGGCAAATTGAATTATGATACGAAATAAATCACCCGTTTGGACAGCTAGATCTACAGAGCTAACCTAGAAGTAGGATCTTCTCGTTTTATTCGAGGTTACTTGTATTTACCATTTATAAAACATATTTACGGCGTTCGAAAATCTGGAAACAACATATTGTAACCACAAATATATTGTACAACCCCCAGGGGTCTGCACCCCCTGGAGGCCATCCCCCCATCATCTATTCAAACTACCCCTAACTGGCAAATCCTGTAAGCCCAGGCCAACATCTATTAACACGCAAGGGCAGCTAGCCAGTCTGGATAGCTTACCCAATAATTGCATCACTACCACAAACAGCGACACACAATTAACTAGGACATCTATTCAGCACAATGCTGACAGCACAACGCCGGAGACTATAAAGGGAGGCCTTAACTAGGGCAGTCCCTCTCTCAATTACCAGTCTTTCAGTGTGGTGGCCGGAGGCTATCGCTGGTATCATCAGGTGAGTGAGTCAGCAGTGTTCAGAATCCTGTACTTTGTAACCTTTACCCCCTACTTGTATACACAAGTTTGTACACATTGTAACATTTACCACATCCCTTAAAAGGGACTCATAATTCCATTATTACTGACCAATAAACACTTGGTCAGTACGTTACACCTGTATTACTACTTTACACGCCTCTTCACGACCTAAAGTCCATCCTGAATCCTCCGTCACGATTAGACGTGACGTACAGTAGCCAGATACTTGCTAGCGCAAGTATCATTGTATTCCCGTGTAGGCCTGACTGATAGGAGCGGCGCGCGCCATAAAGCTGACGCGTTCACATCGGTTACATAACCTGCCAGCCAGTCAGCCAGCTGGAAGAACAGCGCGTTGACCTGTACGTTAAGTTCCATCCCCTAAAATACACTTACATCATTTATAAAAGCACCCTAACACTAAACAACACTCTACACTGGTCAGCTTGCCCGACTACGGGAAGCTACCCCCTTTTAGGCACTCCCTTATAAATTAACACAATAACTCTTCCGTTTTAGATCCAACCACCCCCAAATAAGGGATCTAAAACAGATGGTGGAGGCGCCTCTACTACGCACAGTAAAATAGGACTCAAACAACGAGCCCTCGTAGTAGAAACGACCCCTTCCGTACCGCACATAGCCAAGCGAGACTGATTTTTTTTTCTTTCCTCTCAGACAGAAAGCAGTTTTTTTTACTTTGCATTATCTACACAGGGGAAATTCTTAGCAAACCAACCCCCCAGCCCCAGAAAGAATCAGAGAGACACAGGATACACTGGCAAACACGCACAGTTTTTTTTCTTAGAAGACGCATACACTTCATTCGGAATGGCACCTCATGCAGAGACAACAGAGATTCTAAGCCATAAAGGCAGTAGGGGTACGCCAATATTATTAGCATTATTGTCCAGATGCCAGAGGCACATACAAGGGCGACAGACACAAATACGGGCACTCTAAACAAAAATCGGGGCAATACAGGGCAAACAGCCATACACTCCGTCAGAGGGTAGGACAGCGCGATTAAGATGCGCACATACGCACTTGAGGCACATACATGAACACCTCAATAGGATCCATATCCAAAGACACAGAATACACGACCAATTGATCACCACACATGGTCCCGTAATAAATAATGCAACCCTCGACAGGTTGAGGGCGCACTACACGATTCTACACACCCAGTACAGAGAGTTAATTCGCGAACAGGCGTTTCTCCAACTGGCGGCCACAGAACTATACAAAACACAACTACACTGATACAGCAATTTGCCAGCAGGCAATGTGCCTCAAGAGGCAGTACGCCCAAATTTGGGGCGAACTTAAGGAACTCCGGCCTCACTAGGCCATTTTTGAGTTCATGGCAGGGCCACCAGCCCAGCCGAGAGAGAGGACATAAGCGTAGATACGCTAACTCGGCAATTTTGCGAGGACGTCCCTCTCGCCATGTACTGCCACACATGGGAAGGTCACCATGGCCACAGTCCAGGAGACGGCCAGGTTAGACTACAATACACTGCGGGGACAAGCTTACACCACTACACATCCCTTAGCGCCGGTTCGGAAGGCAATTTTGCCAAACCGGGCAGCGGAACCTAGGCCAACCCCCTCGCAACGGACGAACGAGAGGGAGTTGAAACCAGGACCCTCAGACACACATAGTATGACAGGGAGACAACGGGAGGTAACCACGTCATGGGCTGAGGACGTAGAGCCCGCCCTACAGCACATTGAGCCTACACACACCCACACAGATAGGCAAACACAATGGCAGGAGTCTACCGTGGCCACAGGCCAGAAAGCGGTCAGACTACACGCCACCACATTGCCAGGGCAGAGACAGGCAATTAAGCGGCCTTTACCGCCAGTTCAAAGGGCAAGTTTACCAGAACGGAGGCGAACACCGGCATTAGTACCCCAGGTGCAAATGCATAAGAGGGTGTTGCATGCAGGCCCTCAGGATGCACGATACACGCACGCACATTGTGACCACGCACTCACACACGGTACACGGGGTATAGGAAAGGTGTTAATACCTACCCCACAAAACCACTCAGTCAAAAATACACACACCCCCGTAAACTCTACTAGGGTAGCGCAGAGCGCAATTAGGCCCTCGAATACAGGCACACTCAAACCTACAGACACGCGCTACGGTGGAAGTAGGCCCAGGCTTACTTTGCTACAAACTCCCCCGAAAAATGGCAAAGAAGCGCCTCAGTGGATTTCAGGGGCCTATAATCTCGTAACAGGGCGGAAGTCTTCAGAGTCTTCCAGAGCACGGACGCTCGGACGAGAATAACGACTTCCACCAGGGACACAGAAATAAACTAATAACACTTGCACCTATATTAGGGACACACATAAGCTCGTTTACACGGGAGAAATACGCCAATAAATACATACAGACTCACTAACATAAACGGTACATTTTTTTTTCATCTATATGCAGTACAACATGGCTAAACCAAAGGTGTATAAGTCTAAATTCTTCTTGATTTTTATTTTAGGCCCCTAGCATTTTTTTTTCTCAGGCCATCAATGGTTACTGAACATAGTGGTCCATATTATAACTCGGATAGCGTAAAGTTTTTAATATCCAAAGCCAAGTGGAAGCCCATCAGGTGAGCTACACGGCTTAAGGCCGGAAAGAGATATTCCGAACACAGCTTAAGCATCAAATCACAGCATAGAGTTTAAGCGGGTCTTTCTAGGTAGAAATGACTAAATGTTCTATGATCCGGTCCCACAGTTTGATAGATTCCCTTGTGACGGGCGAGAGCCCTCATTGTAGCAAGAATTAAGAATCTCAAACTATTTTTCAAACGTGGTAGATTTCCCTGAGACGTAACTAGATTACTATGGTACTAACGTCACCAACTAGGTGGATACTACACTCAGGTCCTACTTCTCATTTTTTAAACATTTTTCATAGTGTTTACGACACAATTTTTACAGGCTACCGCCGTCGGGCAACCCGCCTTGATAACCATGAAGCAGTGGGCAGGCGAGACACAATATATTTTTTATACCTTTTCAAAGTGCTCTCTTAATACGGAGCGCGGCATAGCTCATTTTTTTCTTCTTCTCTCTGCCTCAGTCATTAGGCCCGATGAAGGAAAAATTGGCCACGTTGAACTGTATATATTGCATCCATAGGCATACGTGACACGTTACACTGCCTATAATATGACTTTTTTCTCACCTCCATAATAACACGCAGGCTAAACGCAAACACACCATAGGATGAAAATCCCAGACTTTGGGAAACCCTGCACATTTTTGGAAATCACACAATCAATTTACATTGCCACATGACAGTAAAACACTATCAAAAGAAAGGGAAGTAATCCCACTGGCAGACGTGGAAAGAAGGCCAAGAAATAGCCTTCGAACCTCACTGACCGCGCCGGGATACGATCCTAACACTCAACAGAACTGTTCCGGAGACACAGCCTAGAATGGCGCCAGAAACAATTACTCTGGGTAAAGACGGTCTCAAAACCCGCAACCTTCTGAATACCAGGAATATAAGGTCGGGTAGCCATCCATTTGCAGGATAGAAAAAAAAGTAGGAAGCTAAAATAGATTGGGACAGTTCCACCAACGGATGGTCGTAAATGAAAAACAACAAAATTGCCTCCGGCACATAGTCACCAAACACGCGACTAGCGGCCCGGAGACACTCGTGTATAACGATATTTTGCACAATGGATAGGGACCTGCATGAACTTTTTACACGAACGTAGTTATTGAAGATTCTTTTACAGTGCGGAAAGCACTACTCACAGTCACAGAGAGCAAGCCGATTAGACACACATGTGCCGGACACAGACCATTATCAAAACAAGTAACAAGTGAGCGCGCACGACATTGTGATTCAATACCGCCACACTCAGCGATAACACAAGTCTCATGGGTAACCTGCACGCTTACAGACAGCAATATGCTAGCAGCTCTCAGAGCAGAACACACGGCATCATTTACGCCAGGTCTAGAACCCCACAAATCCCCAAATTACACTACGAGGAGAATTCAAAAACACACAAACTCTCCACAGCAAGGCGTACTTTCATTTGCGCATTGCAAATACACGGTACATGTGCCATAATATATACGGCACAGATAGCGCCGTAACAAGTCTTTACACTAAGCCGGGTCCGAACCCATGATCACACACCACACTCGTACCAAAAACTAACTAACCAACGGTATTTTTGGTACGAGAGACACAAGCAAAAACCACACCGGGGACACCTCAAGCCCTGAAACACAACGCAGACATATAACACAGAGAATCACATAGATCACGGGTCCAAATCCCAGCAAAAATTGGACACCAGGGAAAACAACTATCCAGGCTTTCAATCACACCGAAATTGGCCCATACAACTACAGAACCAGATAATACCACATTTCCTTCGGCCAAAAGCCAGGCATAAAATTTCAATTACACCTGACATGGAAAATATATTTCCCAAACACAGGTACAGAGATTTCGTAAGACAAAGGTCTTATGGAATAGTGGCCACACAATAGTACTAGCAAATAGTACGAATTGCTACATTAGGCCGCCAGGAATCTAGAACAATGACAACACTCGCATACGTGCAGGAAAGCACATGCCGACGGATGACATACATAACATCCGAGCCTGCCATTACACATACAAACCGCTGACTTGCAGATTTCATCACATTGCAATATTGCTGGGGACAGACACTATTGTTGTATCGGCATTGACCATGAAATTACAAGCACAAAACAATCATGATGCCACACTTTTTTTAACACTGCAAAAACAATTGTGACATTTAGCAATGGACAGACGTGACAGACCGGAACTTATCTTGGGCCCATACGAGCACGTTCTCAAAGACGTTGACAGGCCACGGGCACCTCCTGCCCACACACGCGATACACATTAGGACTTGCCCTATAACAGACCAACCGTCCGCATGGCGTAACGGAACATAGTCACACACACACGCGCTCACTAATCAGGAGCGAACACAGACAGGGGCTCTGAGGAAAACAAGACCTCCCCCCCTAATAACTTCCTTTCGCGATTTTATTTCTAAAATAAATCATTCCAGGCGATTAGGACATGGCCAGTCGCACTACGACCACTGGCCACATTCACACTACAAATGGCAGACCAGGTTAAGTCGTGACGTCACAGCGTCACGACGCTTTACTATCCCAAGGAGCGGATAGAAAGCAGACATGGACCAAGGGAGGATGACAGGAGCACAGGCTACCATCGTACCACCTTACTCCCCTCCAATAACCTTCCCACATCCTACATGACCAACGCAGACACATGAACACGATCAAAACAGCTACACTACATTACAAAGTATACATAGGGGTTGATAGACTTCATGCGTCTAAAGAGAAGGCTTACTACGCCTTGGATCACGATGCTACCACCTGAGTATTAGGGGTGGGTCGGCAAACATCAAATAAGCATAATGCGCATCTCCAAATGAGAGATGAGGCCACAGTTTTATATATATTAACCATTTTTTGTTAATTAAATACTCCTGCATGACAGGAATATATTAGTATTATGCCTCACCCTACACCTATCCGTACATGAGTGCAGATGCCTCATATCCAGATACATGCATGAGTATCCCATCCATTTACCAGGGATATTACTATCAAACCTGCATGGAATTTTCATATTTTTGCAATCCCGGGAATTACCTCCCCAGTCCACTCATTGTAAGAGCAATCCTAGTAGCATTACCGGCTCAAGGCCACCATTTATTTGAGCCCAAAGATGCACAACCTCTTCCTACCATGCTTTCAGCCCACTCTACAAATAACTACCCCCAGATCCTAATAACAGGGTACCTGACATCATAGACCCTACTAACACCTCCATGAAGGGTAACGGAGCATTATCGCTAGACAGCCGACGTAGCAATAGTAGACCTGAAGTAGTCTATGCACTTAGAAGCTCTACAACCCCACAACACTTGAAATATTTTACATTTTACACAAAATAACTTATTTACAAAGGTTACGCCCATATTTTTTTTATTTTTTACATGAAAAGGAATCTGAAACACTCTGATTGGTGATACCAGCATAAGCCGAAGGCAAGAGGCACCACACTGGAGCAGAGCTGGGGAAGGTGATGATGACCCTTACCCCAGTTGGCTCAACAAATCACTGACCCGACCGAACAGACGAACCACGTAAGGTTGAAGCATTCGGGATCTGGCACGGGCAAACGTCAAGATCTAGGGGTGCATCTAGCCTATCCCCCTTGTCGGAGACAGTTACACCCACTATGTGCCACGGTCGTCGAAGCCAAGACCTGCAGGGGAGACTTTCTGAGGATGGTGGGAGAAATAGCTCACTCCGCGCCGAACTCAGGGGATCACCCTAGAGACGACCCCATTATGACTAGACTTCTAGCTAAAATTAAGTAAGTAGGGCTTCTACAGCGGGAAGCAAGACTCCTGTGCGTTGGAGTGAAACATTATTGCGGCCAATAAAGGCGAAGAGAATATTACACTGCGAAAAGCATACTACGGCGGCCAATAAAGGCGAAGAGAATATTACACTGCGAAAAGCATACTACGGCGGCCAATAAAGGCGAAGAGAATATTACACTGCGAAAAGCATACTACGATTGCCAATAAAGGCGAAGATCATACTATGCCATTGGACGATGTCCAATGCCCACATAAATGGCGACGCATCGGGCAGCCAAAGGGCATTAAAAGAGTAGCACAGCGAGCAACTCAAAGGGGTTACAGTGGGCAGACCCAACTACGACTACATACGCAAAGGCAAAGGTAAAGAACTGATAAGTACAGCGGGTGAAACGGTTTGCTCAGGGGCACCGTAAGCCGCCTGCGACTAGGTTAATACTAGTTGATAAACGTCGACATTAGGATTAAAATGGAGGGGACTACGAGGCATTGTTGGGTTCCGGTCTCAACAATGTACTACAAGGGCCCCCGCGAGAGAAATCGGACGGACGAGCCTCCATCTAAATTTTAGTACCTAAGTTACAGTGCCATTTTTAAGGTCACTTAGATGTAAGCAAATTCAACCAGCGCTGTTGCTAAAACTGGGCACAGCACATTTCGGCTTTAGAATAAGGTCTACTCGGCTTGTATATACAGTATAGTTTTACAATTAAGGCAATTTTTTTTAAATTAAGGTAGAATATATCGGCACCCGGTATCCAAAATTCCGCTACCGGGGTAAGACCGACAACACATTAAGAAACGACATTACGGCACCGTATAGGGTAAGCCCGGCAACATATTAATATAAATAGGATTAAGATTAAGCCGCTCGGCACCTGGTGGCTAAAAAAATCCGTTACCAGAGTAAGCCCGACAACACTAGGCTAAAATAGGCCCACCTAGGCCCACCTAGATTAAGTTAGACTTCAGTGGCGCCACACTTAGTTTTACAAATTAAGCGCTACAAATGAAGTGTTATATATATACATGTATTGCAATGTATTGTAATGTCTTATTAATGATTAATCCACTTTCACCCACACAGGAAGACCACGGAGCAACGAAGAGATGAACATTTTACATTGATACATTTTTTTGATTTACAGATAACTAGGAGCATGGATATGTCTGTTGTAAATATATTACCCACACCAAAATACACATACCTTCATCTATGTCACACACAAATACACTACTCATCGATTTTAGTTGCACCCTTAAAGGTGACAACGTCAGCGGTCAGCGGTGGACAGCATACGTGGGATGATGAACATCGCTGAACGCAAACACATTCAGCATACGCAAATGAAGCGTTACTTCAGGCTCGAAGGGCGACACGGAGGTTGTAAGTGCCGAACCTTCGACCCTAAGGTGGAATTCCGACCCACGACGGAAAACCACGAGGTTATATAATAAGTACAAGGAGGGAATAGTGGACTAGCCACTAAACCGCACCAGGAACGGCCGAATAAAGAGCGGTAGTCAAGGCATGATGGTAAGGTGCGCACAAAGAATAAGAGGTATACAATAACTGGCCATGTAACAGAGCTCTACAAGGTATATATGATAGTTGATAATTGTAAATTGTAAATTATTTTGTATTTTCTCGCCATATCATACAATTGAAAGGTTCCACAGGGGTGGCCAACATACCTATACATACAGGGTACCAACATGGCAACCATTATTTTTTCTATGTTCATCATTATTACTATGTTTACTATGTTTACTTATAAATCGTCAGGAAAATTACAAATGTAATGATTATTATTAGTATTATCAGGTCATATCTGTTATCATTATCAAGACCACCAATGTATACAATGTCTATGCTTTTGTTTCTTTCATTTTTCTTTCTTCTAACTTCCACATTTGTCAGGGTGTTCCGTTTTATCCCAAATCAATAAATGCACTTTGAATATTTCCCTTAAATTATACCCTGGAACACCCATTTTTGTCTATTTCTTCTCTCTTTCTCATTGCAGGGAGCACTTTTTCCCTAAGATAGGGCGGACGACTCAATCATCCGTTCAGCCCTGGGTTTTTTTCCTCCCTGCACAACAATGTACCATCAAACTTTCAAAATGTCAATGTCGATTTTTTTTGCAATATTTTTATAATGTCTAGGCCAATATCAATGTTATATATATATGTATATCCCATAACCCTCCCCTCTGAACACGAGCTGATCTCACACCTACACATCTACACGCCATCACC
Organism: Meconema thalassinum; assembly: GCA_946902985.2. Classification (NCBI taxonomy): domain Eukaryota; kingdom Metazoa; phylum Arthropoda; class Insecta; order Orthoptera; family Tettigoniidae; genus Meconema; species Meconema thalassinum. Next base: position 1,195,764,537 of record OX336389.2, read on the forward strand.
ACATCCACACGACGACGAAGGACGACACCAACAGAAGATACGAGGGGGCTTCAAGAACTTCAAGAACTAACTGCTGCATCAACATCCCCAACCCCAAGTTCCGTTCCCGTTCGCGGGGACGCGAACTAAATAGGGGAAGAGGCTTGTACAACCCCCAGGGGTCTGCACCCCCTGGAGGCCATCCCCCCATCATCTATTCAAACTACCCCTAACTGGCAAATCCTGTAAGCCCAGGCCAACATCTATTAACACGCAAGGGCAGCTAGCCAGTCTGGATAGCTTACCCAATAATTGCATCACTACCACAAACAGCGACACACAATTAACTAGGACATCTATTCAGCACAATGCTGACAGCACAACGCCGGAGACTATAAAGGGAGGCCTTAACAAGGGCAGTCCCTCTCTCAATTACCAGTCTTTCAGTGTGGCGGCCGGAGGCTATCGCTGGTATCATCAGGTGAGTGAGTCAGCAGTGTTCAGAATCCTGTACTTTGTAACCTTTACCCCCTACTTGTATACACAAGTTTGTACACATTGTAACATTTACCACATCCCTTAAAAGGGACTCATAATTCCATTATTACTGACCAATAAACACTTGGTCAGTACGCTACACCTGTATTACTACTTTACACGCCTCTTCACGACCTAAAGTCCATCCTGAATCCTCCGTCACGATTAGACGTGACGTACAGTAGCCAGATACTTGCTAGCGCAAGTATCATTGTATTCCCGTGTAGGCCTGACTGATAGGAGCGGCGCGCGCCATAAAGCTGACGCGTTCACATCGGTTACATAACCTGCCAGCCAGTCAGCCAGCTGGAAGAACAGCGCGTTGACCTGTACGTTAAGTTCCATCCCCTAAAATACACTTACATCATTTATAAAAGCACCCTAACACTAAACAACACTCTACACTGGTCAGCTTGCCCGACTACGGGAAGCTACCCCCCTTTAGGCACTCCCTTATAAATTAACACAATAACTCTTCCGTTTTAGATCCAACCACCCCCAAATAAGGGATCTAAAACAATATCTCAACAGGACTCTTTACAAGGTTAGATGACTTCAACATTTTTAGGCATTGTTCCATATCAGTGTACCTGGCTGGAAGCAACATCCCATAACACTCAGCAGCGACATCCGTTTAAATATTATTATTGAGCCGTATTGAAGAAATATAATATAGGCTGTCCCGTAACAGAAAGTTTGAGTTCAACAAGAACGTTTTTCAAGGTTAGAGGACTTATCAGTCAAAAAGTGTTACGCATTTCAACAATTCTTTATACGTGGAAACAACGTATTTTTGCAATCAACAGGAGATCCGATTCATTATATTGAACCATAATGAAGATGTATAATATTGACAATATATTAAGGTAGATTTATATTACCGTTAGTCTTGTTTCGTTTATGTATTTTTCTTGTTTTTTGGACCTGTCATTTTATTTAAATTTTAATGTGTTCTTTGTAAGGATATCCATTTTCACTTTGGTATTTGTTTAACATAGTTTTTAAGATTCTTTTATTATTTCAATCTACGCTGACGAGGGTATCATTGAATACCGAAACATGTACGTATTAATTTAAATATTAAACGCTTTTTAAGTGTTTGACAAGGCGGCTATTATAATTTGAGATTAATATCATGAAAACCAAAATGTTTATGTCTATATCATTTTAAAGCTGATAAAACAGGCTACAAAACGTTAATACTGAGAGCTATCCGTGATTTTTTGACGGAGGTCCGTGTTTGATTCCCGGCTCTGCCAAGAAATTTAATTCTGGTCTATGGGTTGGAAAGGGGTACACTCAGCCTTGTGAGGACAATTGAGTAGCTGTCTGACAGTGAGGCAGCGCCCCGATCACGAAAACCAGGATTAACGGTCGATGGGACCCGATGCGCTGACCACGCGTCACCCCAATATTTGCTGACCAAATGGCTGGGCAGCGGTCGCTTGGTAGGCCTAGGCTCTTCACGGGCTGTAGTGCCAGGGGTTATTCTTCTAAGTTCAATCGAATGTCCATAATCGCTAGAGCATCATGAACGTCTTGCTTATTTTGAGGTAGAGGTGGTAAGTTTCTTAGTTTCTCGACCGCAATATTTTTTTAAATCCTCTCTATGTCATTTGATAGTAAATTATCAGACAAGTGTTTAGGGGCAGCAAGTATGTCCTTTCTCATCAACTTCGATGGCCGTTCACATATCTCGTTACGTACCTTTCTCTTTGCACTGTTTGAAATAAATTCTTGATTAATCGTCGTACATGGTTCGTGATTGGGTGACCCACATAACAGAAAGTTACCACCATTTGTAAATAAATGGGCAGACCATTCCATGTTCGAACACCTCCAATTTTGTTCTTGATTTGACAACTCACACTTATGAAATTTATAGTTTCGTATAATTCTCAATTCTCCACCTCTTTGACTGTACATGGATAACATGTTAGCTACACTGATTATATCTACGGAAACTCCAGGGTGTCCAGGTGTATGTAGCTGTCGGTCAACTCATGGCCTCAGCATTTCAGGAGAGGTTGCCTTCCCCCACTCCCTTCCCAAACCCATTAGTGTAAGCTGACAGGGCTGTTTGGGTTTAACCTAATTAGCGGAGTTCGACCATCCCGGTGCACAACTGGGATTAGTGTACGTAGATGCTGACTGCTGGATTAGTGGCCGGGACTTCGCCCGAGACGGGCTGCATTTAAATCGACGGGGAACTTTCAACCTAGGGAGCCTACATGACAGTGTCATCGGTTCGTGCCAGCTTTTGTGAGGAGGAGCAGGTCCAGATGTTGCCGGCCGACGGGAACAGAAGAAGCTATTTCGGGATATTTGGTGCGGAGGTAAGACTCTAAGATTACTGCAGGTTTATTGTCAGAGTATAGGAAATAAATTAATTGAATTTTGGAATCTTGTAGAGACATATTCTCCGGACATTGTCATTACTACTGAATCTTGATTATTTGAGGATATCAATAGAAACGAAATAATTCAAGGGACCTACGAAATGTACAGAAGGGAACGGGGGAAGCGAGGTGCTGGGCTATTTATTTGTGTGCGCAATAATATAGCTAGTTTCTTAAAGTGGACTGATACGGATAATGAAATGTTATGTGTACAAATCTCGGATAAAGGAAATAAATTCCCTCTTCAGGTGATAGGGGCGTATAGAGCACCGAAAGATAACTTTTCCCTCCTCGACACACTGTATGATAAAACTTGTACGGGTAATGCTATGAAAAAGAGCGTAATAATTGCCGGAGATTTAAACCTCCCCAAAGTAGACTGGTCTGGTGAGTCAACTAGCTGTGGTCAAGCTCAGAGCGCTACAAACAAATTCTTAAGGGAGGGGGGATTTTCCCAAGTAGTTGACTTCCCTACTAGAGACAATAATACCTTAGGTGTTTATCTCGTAAGGCCTGTAGAGCTGTATATTAACTGTCTGAAAGTATCGGGAATTTGTGACCATTCTGGGATTGGATTAAATATTAGATACGGTGACATTACAATGATAGACTCTGATATAGCAAATAAAATCATATTCCAGTATCGGAGGGCGATCAGGGTAAATTTCAGGGGTATTTGAATGAACTATTTGTAGGATGGGCATCGGAAGGAAATCACATTAATATCCTATGGACTAACTTTTTGAAAATTTTAAATAGCGCTATTGATAAATGTGTCCCATTTAAATTACTGAAACAAAACACAGATCCTGAGTATTACACACGAGAAATCAGGAGTCTAAAAAGGAAAATTAGGAAATTATACAATAAAAGATATGATAGTGACAAGTATATATTGAAATTTAAGTCCTTATCAAGAGAGCTCGTCTTAAAAAAGAGAGCTGCTCATGACAATTATATGCAAGGTTTACTTGGTTCGGGAGGCGATGGGTGGAAAAAAATACAGTTATGTTAGGAGAAGAAAGGGAAATTCAAATAATGTGTCGATGATAATGTCCGGGGGACGGTAAATTAATTACTGAGAAACAGGCCATTGCTAATGAATTAAATGTCTTTTACGGTAGTGTGTTCAATAAATCCAATAGCTGTGTGTTGGACCTTAACGACGAATCAGGGGCTCCCCTTTTCCAAATAAACCAGTCAGCAATTGTAAAGCTAATACAAAAATTACGTTACAATATATCGAAGGGTCCTGATAATATTGTTAGTGAAGTACTTAAACTAGGAGGTAGGGCCGTGGCACGATACTTGGAGGTGATGTTTAATGTGTCCGTAAACAATGCGCAAATCCCAGATGACTGGAAAAGAGCTACGGTAGTCCCAATATTTAAGGGAGGGAGCAGACTTGAATTGGGCAACTACAGGCCTGTTAGCCTTACGTCCATCGTTTGTAAACATATGGAGCATCTCATTTGCGACTACTTGAGGGAACAGTGGGAAATATTATCATGGTTTAATGATAGGCAACATGGATTTCGGAAAGGTTACTCAAGTGAGAGTCAGATGCTATCACTTTTTCAAGATATTAGCGAATCGTTAGACACTGGTGTTTCAGTCGACGCCGCAGTTATAGATTTTGCTAAGGCATTTGATGTCGTGCCTCATGACATGCTACTCCATAAATTAGCTTCAACGAAGATTGATGAGTAATTTTATGGATCTAAAAATTTTTGACGGGTCGTTCACAGAAAGTGAAAGTCGAAGGCCTATTCTCGGATGAAATTTCCGTAACGCCGGGTATCCCTCAGAGCAGCGTAATCGGAACTTTGTTATTTTTTGGCGTTTATAAATGACTTACCAAATGGAATTCGCAGTGACTGTCGATTGTTTGCAGATGATTGTGTAATATATCGAAATATACATGACTCACAAGACAACGCATTACTTCAAGACGATCTGAACCTGGTATATAAGTGAGCGATTGAAAATAAAATGAAAATAAACACAAGAAAATGTAGCCTCATAAAAATAGGGAAAGGGCGAAGGCAAGATTTTCAATATAACATTGGCTCGGAAATACTTGTAGAAGAAGATTCTTGCAAATATTTGGGCGTTAACGTAAGGAATGATATGAAATGGAGTACTCATGTAGGATGTGTAGTTTCTAAAGCTCACAAATCCCTGCACTTTGTAATTAGGGTATTGAAAGGAAGTAGTACCTCTGCTAAAGAATTAGGATATTTGTCACTTGTAAGACCTATTCTGGAATACACCTCGGCGGTTTGCGATCCATACTTAGTAGGGCTCATCAATGAGTTGGAAATGGTACAAAGAAAGGCCGCTAGATTTGTGCTCAGTGACTTTAATCCCAGGAGCAGTGTGGGCCGTATGTTAAAGAAACTTGGGTGGGAATCACTGGAGGCTAGGAGGATGAAATCTAGACTCTGCGCTATGTACAACACGTATATTGAATGAATGAATGAATGAATGAATGAATGAATGAAAACTCAGTAAGGCGTCCAGAAACTATTCCGCTCGACAACATTCCGAAGTGACCACGTGGGTGGGGTGGGGCAGAATGATTCGGCCAGGGGAACCTCCCCTCAAGCTTTAACTCCGCTCACACGATCCCAATGGGATTTATGTGCGGAGCATGAGATGGCCAGTCGAGACGTTCTTCTACCCACCTCTCCAGAAAATACACTCTGTATGTAAGGTCGTAGTTCACGAGGTAATGCGTAAAGTGTAATACGTCGGCAGGAAGCAAGCCTAAAGCGAGTCTTAGACAGACGTTTGAAATTCTAAGTTTCAAAACAACATAGGGATGGATGGAGGGTAATGTTCGTAGGTATTCATTGCTGAAATAATAAAGAATGTCAGGTGAGAAGTTCCATGAGGAACTGTCTATACTGAAATTGAACCCTTATTGATTTGCCGATCAATAAGTCTTCATGATTTTTATTATTATTATTACTGATGCCCAGGCAGAACATGTTGGAGGTTGACAAAGGGGAGACAGGTAGTATGTCGCAACGATTGCAACAGGAGTAGCGTGGTAGTTATTCCTGACGATGACCAGCTAAGCCGAGTTCAAGGACAAATTCAGGGTGAACGCGCATCCAAGTTGGCGTCATTATGGGCGTGCCAGAAGAGAAGTTCTAACCGATACACGATTGAATCAGCAAATCAGGAGAGAGGACGCCTAAACCACGCGATGTGTCGCGTACCTTAAAAAAAGGCGCTAAAACACGTGTCTGAAGAACCGCCGATGCGATATAATTCCGCATAAGTCCGTTGAGACGTTTGGATGAAAAGAAGAAGATTGATACTAGTCCCAAGTCTGTGAGGTAAAAACTACAGATTATTTTCACAGATTGCCCCCACTCCACCCCGTTCTGTCAGTTTCTAATAAATTGATCGGTGATGAGCTGTTTGAGACACAACTTTATTGAGCTCTGGTGAGCATCGTTCACGCCAGTTTGAGTCACGATTTATCAAGCTCTAGTGAGCATACTTCACGTCTGTTTGGACAAACCTTTTATTTTGTGCTCTGGGAGCAGAGTGCACGCTTAGCGGAGGGAGATCTCTAGTCGAGATAAGCGCTACGCGGTAGACATATTTGAGACTTGTTAAAAGCCAGTTGCGTAGAGAATGAAGAGTGTAATTTTATGTAAATTTTGTGTTATATTTTGTGTGATGTATATGTGCGTGTGATAAGCAAATGCTTAGATAGGGCAAGTTCAACGTTGAGTAATCGCCTAGGACATTATTTGAGTGAAAGTCAGTAGCTCATAGCGATTCTAGCTAGGCAAACTAATAACTTTGAACATTTCTTTCCAAGAAGCAACGCCAAGATGTCTCCTGGAAGGTCGATTGGTGGAATGAAGTGCTACGCATCTACCAATACGTCGACGATGGACGAGTAGATTTCCCGTGGGGAAATGCCTTGGGATGGAGGTTGAGTTCTACAGGACGCACGGTGATGTACAAACCATTGATTTATTCAATATGTAGCTAGATTAGACGCGGGAACGTTGTAAATATTTTATTGTTTGTTTTTCTTGTATTTAGATTTTTGTGCGCCGATACTGTTATATTTAAATGTACGTTGGCACGTGGTCAAAGTGCTTGATTGTATTTTTTCTTATGAGTCATTATTAGTATGCACGGCGTGTGTATTTTGGTTTTATTCATGCGAATGAGAAACTCGTCACGGTCGATAAGTGGTGCTTTATTCAAGTTCATTTTTTTAGTAGGAAAAGGGGGGTAAGAGTTGTTAGATGTTGTGCGAACAGGTTTTTATTCATACGAGTGTTGCCGAGCGCAACAAATTAAGATGTCACTGTAGAACACCTTAGTTCTATATTTTTGAGTTTTTTTTTAGTCCTTTTCAGGTTCTGTAGTCACAGACTAGATTGAGAGCGCAAGTCGGTGGAAATATTTTATGTCCTTTATTTCAGGTTTCTGTCAAACCCATACGTGTGATTCTGGTGTGTGTATTGTGTCAAGGTGTGTGTATTGATTCTTCGTGATGAGGGGTAGAATGTGCCTACCGCCCTCAAATATTGTGGTTGTATTTTATTGGAAAGGCAGAGCGCTCTCAGAGGCTACTGTACCTTGTCCAGTGCCGATTCTTGGATTTCCTTGGGAAATGTTAAGATATTTTATTTTGACACACACACACGCATATTATGTGCTTTTGGGAGCACGCTTGTTCGAGACTCGAACCAGTGCCATGGCTGGTCGAGGTTATTGACACGTGGGTTGATAGATATGCAGATTCCACTTTGCGCCCGTCTATGTCTGGTGATTCATCGTTTAGGCAGTCCAGCTGACCGACTGACCCCTGTAAGCTATCTGTAGCAAACCTGTTCTTTTTAAATGGTCATTGGATCATAATTTAAATTGTGAGTTCGCCATGTCCGTTACGAATTACCGCATATCGTATGAAATAAAATATTTGTCTTATGATGCAAATGTTGGCTTTGAGCCTAGTGATTTCTATGACTTATTTCATTGTTAGATTTTGTCTGGTGTGACACCGTTGGGTGTATTTTGTATTATTTTCTTGTAAAAATGGCAAGTGGCCATATGTGTATTTTTCTTGATTGGTCACGTGTTAATTTACATGTGTTTTAGGCGTTAATGTTGTTTGCTACAGCAATTCTTTGATTCCATTTTCATTGCGGAAATTATTTTGTTTTATTTAGTGTAGGAAGTGTCGGATTAGTTTAATTAGTGTTTAGTTGGTTCCTCGTGTCTGTCTAGCTCTAAGACAATGCGGATTCGTCCCCTGAAGGTTTACTGGATGGTAACGAATCTCACATTAATTTGTAAACATCGTGTCGCAAGTAGAACAGCCGCACACGCACATGTCATTGTAGTAATTTGGGACATTTGGTCCAGATGTTTACGATCTCTCCTGAGATCAGGCCTAGTTTGGCAATTTTTATTAATTCAAGTGGGAGTCATTTGGGAGACCTTGTTTTGTTTTATTGTAAATAGTGTAAATTTGTTGATCTGTTATTAAATTCATATGTTTTAACCCTGGTATTCACTTTTTCCTGCATGTTATTTTGCTATATGTTACCCTGCATGTTATACGAAGCGCTTAACAACAACTTTACGAAATGGACTGTTACACCCCCCGAAACTGAGTCTCATATGCTTCTTTGCAAGGGTTCATAAGTGTAATACGTCGGGAGGAAGCAAGGCTAAAGCGAGTCTTAGACAGACGTTTGAAACTCTAAGTTTCAAAACGACATAGGGATGGATGGAGTGTAATGTTCGTAGGTATTCATTACTGAAATAATAAAGAATGTCAGGTGAGAAGTTCCATGAGGAACTGTCTATACTGAAATATTCAAACAACATACGAATGACGAGAGAAGCTATAGCCTACACATTAACGTGAAAGGTTGCCTGAGACAAAGTATCAGGCGTAGGCCTTAGTTCAGTACTGCTCATGGAGCACGCTAAGTTGTGATAAAATTATTAATAGAGAGTCGATACAAGCGTCACAGGAAAGGCAAGCACCAGCAGAGTAAATCGCATTTTCTCGAAATAGGGACTCTCAAATACACACTCAAGAAGAGAAAATATTAGTTACAATATGAGTAAGGACGGTAATTGCATACTGTAGCGGAGTAGAACACGACTGTTCAACACACACCACAGAGTGAGCCTGAGGAAGTGCAGGGCCGGCGAGAGGCCGGTGTAGGGGGTGCTACAGCACTGGGGCCCGGGGCATCAAAGGGGCTCGGCCCGGGAACAATGATATAATGTAAATTTTTGTGGTTGGTACAGAATTCTAGGCCTACATCATCCAGTTCCATCAGTGGAACTGGAAATGTGTGTGGCTATTAAATTAACTTGATCTTTTATTTATACCATACAAATCACAAAACAAACTTAAGTTGCAAGCTTACTGTTTGAAAAATTGATGTTAGCAATGTTGCACAACAATCTATGAAGCGCGTGCGAGGAAGGGTTTCCCCGCTGTCCCCGCACTGGCCGCACTGTCAGTCGATTGCCTAATCCAATAGTAATACGTTGTGTTAGTGATTCGCCACGGTTTGTGTGATTTGTATACGTCAGTTTTAATGGTGTCGGTGTGTAATATTGTTCGATTACGGATTACAATTTAGAATGCGTATAGTGTGTTTTCAGTGAAACTTGCTATGAGTTGCAATTACAAACACAAATCAGGTGCTCAAAAGAGGAAGGAAAGAGAAGACAGGAAGTTGAAGGAAAGAGCATCAAAGAAAGGCCAGCTATCGCTTGGACAGTTTTTAAAATGTCCTCCTTGATCATCGTCAGTTATATAAAAAGGTAACATTACTAATAGGCCCATCGATAGTAATAGTTATAAAGTAGATGTTTTACCTACAAATGAACAACAACAAAATGAAATCGAATCAAACGAGGAAGAACCAGTTCCCATCACTGAAAAAGGGACTCCTAGTTCTATTCAGTCTGTGTCGCCTATGAATATTGAATCTATCAAAGGCCACAGACCTTTACCAGACAAATATGTTGATGTAGGTGACCCTGCTTTCGATAGCAGCCGAGACTTAAAATGCCCTCATGTTCCTTTGCCTGAACAATTTCCTGTGAATTCGGCAGGCTATTCCGTTCCCATGTCGGTCTTCCAAAAGAAACTTACAAATTATGAACTGATTAGGCTACTCGTGATTGGCTTGTTTGGAGCAAGGTTAAGAAAGCGTTTTACTTTTTATCTTGCAGAATATTCAGTTGTTCGTTCGCTCTTTCGGAAGGATATTCTGCAGAAAAACACTGGAAAAAACTCTTCAAAAAAGTGCCAGAACATGAGAGTAGTTCCACTGCTATGTTGATTGGAAGTCAGAGGTGATCAAATCAAAAAAATATAAATCGCTAACGGACTTAATCTTTCCCTCCTTTCAACAAGAAAAGGACAAGTGGCGTGATCTTTTAAAGCGACTTCTTAATTTCACTTTATTCCTAGCTGAAAGAGGACTTGATTTTCGGGGTAGTATTGAAAAAAATCGGGAACCCCTCAAATGGCACTTTTGGGGGGATTTTTGAACTGCTGGCCAATTATGACCCAGTTTTGAATGAACATTTAAATAGAGTCCGCTCGTTTCAAAAAAAGGGAGAAAGAATGCAAGTGAATTATCTGTCTCATGATATTCAAAATGAGTTTATTACTCTTTGCGCTGCCCAAGTTACGAAGAAAATTTTAGAAGAAAGAGAAATGGAAAAATACTATGCCATAATAGTTTATGCAACACCAGATTCTGCACATGTTGAACAGACTGCGTTTCTTTTGAGATACGTTTATTTGACTGAAAATGAAACTCAGCCTTACCAAGTCGAAGAAAGGCTACATTGCTTTACCGACTGTACCAAAAAGAGTGGAGAAGCCATTGCAGAGCTTATTTTAGATAAGTTAAATGAGTTTGACATCCCATTAAAAGACTGTAGGGGTCAAGGATACGACTATGGGAGTAACAAGAAAGGAGCGTACAAAGGAGCTCAGGCAAATATTCTGTCTGCTAACAATGAAGGAGTTTACTCTGCTAGCACTTGTCATTCCTTGAATCTGTGTGGAGAACAAGCAGCGGAGAGCTGTGTGGCTGCAGTAAGAATCTTTGGAGCTGTTCAAAAGTTGTTTAACATATTTAGCTCCAGCTCCCAAGGATGGGAAATTTTGAAAGGAAAGCTACCAGGCTCCCTTCACTCGATGTCGAAGATTCGCTGGTCTGCTAGAGTAGACAGCGTTAAACCAGTCGCAGCTCATCTTCCGGGAATAATAGAAGCACTGGAGGCATTGACTGAACTGAGCCTAACTTCTGAATGTCGTCGAGACATTGAGGAATTGAAAAAATGTTTCAAAACCTTCAACTGCCTTCTTCTTGCATCTATTTGGTTCAAGGTACGAATACATCATATATATTATATATATTTGTTATTCATTATATACCGGTACCCTATATTCGTTTAGAAAAGGGGCGTGTAGAAACGGTAGTCAAAAATACCTGCGGGATAGATGGTCTTAACTACCAAAGAAAATATTATTTATTTTGCTGGTAAAATGGTATTTCTTTGACCTACAAAGATATTTCAAGCCACATAAAAAATCATAAAAGACAAACACCTGCCACAAAAATACTAACTACAGTAGAACCTCGTTAAATCGGTCTCTTTAACGCGCCCGTCTGCGTAACCCGGACTGGGTTTAATTGTTTTTATTTTTTGCTGTAACATATACTACTCAGTTAATGTCCCTTGAATCGGTAAACTGGCAGTGCGAGTGGACCAGTTTTGTTTGACGGGGCTGTACTGTACTCACTATCGTGACTGCATAGACGATGAGTCATCGCCCATCCCCTCACCCCCGCGCCAATGGAGTAAACCTGTTGTATTCAATCACACCGCATCAATATTAGACCAGCTGATGAGTGAGAGCGCGCATTGCTACCACTCTGCTAACTACCATGCACCCTAATAAGATGAAGTCTGTCGGTAATCAGTTGACACGTTTATTAGGTTTAAAAAGTGAATTGCACAAAAGGCAATTTAGTAGTTCATAAACTTTAATAAATAATCTATGTGTAGAATAATAAGGACAAACATTTTTGAATTATTCTCAAAAATTGTTTTCAAGCCATGAGGGAGTTGGGGGGGGGGGCTTAAGCCCCCTAAGCTACCCCGAGGGTGCGCCACTGATTAGCCATAATTAATGACTTAAAAAAAATCCATATCCTGTTTTAATTTTTTTTTGTATTTTTAAATTATAGCGATACTGGTTTCAATTAAAAGAACATTGTTAGTTGTTTACAAATAATAAGCGTTAGTGAAGGTCTCGTTTTTCTTATAGTTAAGTGCAATAATCTCCCGTGCAGTTGCAGTATAATGATGACAATTTAAATATTATTGATGTCATGTTTTTAAAATAAGGAAAGAAACGAATTATTTCTTTGTTTAAGGTTTTAAAATCAATAGATATTGTCAACAGAGTTCTTCAACACCGAGGTGAAACTATGGATGTAGCGGCAAAGAACTTAGGTTCTCTGATAGAAGACTTGAAAACTACACGTTGTGAAGGGTGGGACCGTATATATAGTGAAGCTGAAGTAGTGGCTAAAAATATAGGATGGCCCCAACAACTTGAAGAGGAAGAATAGAGACGAAAGAAAAGAAAGAGGCAAGCTGATGAAGAGGATGACAGTCATGAAGACAGTAATGATGCAGAAACTAATTTCAGAAATGATGTGTTCAATGTAATTCTGGGCGGTAGCATAGGGGACATGACAGTGCGGTTTCGATCAGTACAATCTCTTTGTAGCGGGTTTTCTGTGTTGTGGCAATGCAATGAAATGGCAGATGAATTAATTTTGAAAAAATCAGCTAAGCTTGTAAGGCGCTATTCTAATGACATAGGAAACGACCTTTCTGATGAATTACAAACACTGAAATTAATTTACCAAGCTAACTTTGATAGCAAAACTCTTACGCCCTTGGATCTTCTCAATAAAGTTAAAACTTTAAATTTGGAAACCTTATTTCCTAATCTTAATTTAGCATTGAGGATATTTGTTACAATCCCCGCAACAGTTGCGAGCGCGGAACGCTCTTTCTCGGTTCTCAATCGCGTAAAAAAGGTTTTCCGCTCGTCAATATTCCAAAATAGACTTTCAAGTTTGGGTGTTTTGGCTGTTGAAACGGAACTTGTGAAGTATACCAATTTGGACAATATCATAGATGACTTTTCCCAGAAATGGCCAGAAAGGGGTCTTAGCCTAAGTTAGTATTGTTAGTATTGTACAGCCTCCCAGGGGTATGCACCCCTTGGAGTCCATCCCCCCGGCATCTGGCTAAATCCCCTAAATGGCAACCCTTGGAAAGCCGGGCCAACATCCATAAAACGTAACAGGGATAGCTGGCCACTCTAAAGAGCAGCTCAGGCCTTGCACAATGGTTACACATAGCGACATACAATTAACTGGGCCAACACATTGCTGACAACATAGCGCAGGAGAGTATAAGAAGGCATCGTAATGAGGTCAAAGGATCTCTTCATTGTCAGTGCTTCATCGAGGCGGCCCGAGGCTACGCTGGTGTCAACCGAGGTGAGTCAGTCAATCGTGTTCAGAGTTCCTACTCATGTAACCTGTAACCCACAACTTGTACTACATTGTGAACATAATTACATTCCCTACAAGGGACTCATACTCAGAATTACAGACCAATAAACACTTGGTCCACACTTTACACACGCTTTACTGTTTATACGCCTCTTTACATCCCAACGCCCTTCCTTACTCCCGTCACGGTAAGACGTGACAGACGGTAGTCTAATATCGCTAACTCAGGTACCTTTGTGTTCCCCGAGCCGACTCGGCTGCCAGCAAGCAGCACGTGCCACTCGGCTGATACGAACAGAGTCAGTTACATAATAAGCAGTCAGCTGAGCTGAGCGACCAGCACAGCGACCCCGTGCATTGGGTCCCATCCCTTCAAACACTACTACATTATTTATAGGAACGCCCCCTAGTTCCTAGCACACCACAACACTCTACACTGGTCAGCTTACCCTGACAAGGGAAGCTACCCTTTTAGGCACCACCTTATAAATTAGTACAACAACTCTCCCTTTTAGATCCACCCCCAAATAAGGGATCTAAAACACTGGTGGAGGCGGGGTACTACGCATAGAGAAAAGGACTCAATCAACGAGCCCTCGTAGTTAAAACGACCCCTTCCGTACCGCAAAAAGCCAAGCAAATAGTGAGAAAATTTTTCCCCCAGACGAAAAGCACCATTTTTTTTGCGTGCTCCAAACTAGCTAAACAGGGGAAATTCTTAATAAACCAACCCCCTAGCCCCATACAGAATCAGAGAAATATATGAATACACTGTCAAACACGCACAGATTTTTATTTTATTTTTCACATACACTCCATTCAACATGGCCCCCCTATACCGCCTAGCTGTGCTAAGGAGCATTGGGGAGTACCAGGAATTAATTGCCTGGCGCAGAGTTTTTGAAACTAGGCAGGACTACCTCAGAAGGTTTCAGCAGCTCCTGCACGCCCAGTACATGCGGATCATAAGAGCCCTTGTCCGGCCACTCCGCAGTGCTAAGAATCGCAAGATTCGGGCGAAAATCCCCACCCTCCGCACACAAATCATAAAAGCACACTGGCAACTACACTGTCGACACGAGTTTATGTTCCAACAATGGGAAACACTCATCACGGAACACAGACGGATAGGGACTCAGGACACAAAAGTCGCTGAACAGGCCATATGCCTCAATAGGCAGTACACCCAAATTTCGGATGAATACCGTGAGCTCCAAGCCAACAAGGCCATTTTTGAGTTCATGGTAGGGCCACCAGCCCACCCGAGAGAGGACATAAGCGTCGATACGCTGACTCGACAATTTGCGAGGATGTCCCTCTCGCCACGTACTGCCACAGAATGGAAGGAGTTCGCCGTGGCCACAGTCAAGAAGACGGCCAGGTTAGGCTCCAACTTACTACAAAATAAACCTAACACAAACACACGTCCTTCAGCTCCGGATCGGAAGGCAATTTTGCCAAACCGAGGGGCAGAGCCTAGAACAATCCCCTCGGAACAGAGGGACGAGAGGGAGTTGAAGCCAGGGCCATTAAACACACACGATATGACAAGGAAACAAAGGGACGTAACCACGTCATGGGCAGACGACGTAGAGCCAGCCCTACAGTACATAAAGCCTACATACACGTACACAGATAGGCTAACACATTGGCAGGAGTCGGCCGTGGCCAAATGCCAGAAAGCGGTCAGGCTACAAGCCACCACATTGCCAGGGCATAAACAGGCAGTTAAGCGGCCTTTACCGCCAGTTCAAAGGGCAAATTTGCCAGAACGAAGGCGAACACCGGTATTAGTCCCTCAGGATGCACGACACACGCACGCACATTTTGACCGGGCACTACCACACAGTACACGGGGATTAGGAAAAGTGTTATTACCTACCCCACAAAACCAAGCAGTCCAAAACATACACACTCCCGTAAAATCTACTAGGGCAGCGTCAAGCACAATTAGGCCCTCGAATACAGGTACACTCAAACCTATAGACACGCGCTACGGTGGAAGTAGGCCAAAGCTTACTTTGCTAGAAATTCCGCCGGAAGGTAGCAAAGGAACACCCCAGTGGATTCCAGAGGCCTATCATCTAATAACAGGGCAAAACCCTTCACCTTTCTGAGCACTGAAGCTCGAAAGAGGATAACGACTTCCACCAGGGCCACAGAAATAAACTAACATCGCTAACACCAACATTATAGGCCACATAAGTTCTTTCACACGGGGGCGATAAGAAAATGGTCCAACAAGTAAATAATAAACATAAAAATTGCATATTTTTCTTTCTTATTTTATGTATATACAGTGCAACATAGCCAAATTAGAAGGAACAATTCTAAATCCTTCTTGTTTTTTTTTCGGAACCATGGCATTTTTCTCTCAGGCCATCAATGGTTAGTGGGCGAAGTGGTTAACGCCATAACGTAAAGTCTCTAATATGCTAAGCCAAGTGGAAGCCAAGCAGGCTTCAGGCCGAAAAAGAGATCTTTTGAACACAACTTAAGCATAAAATCACAGCATAAAGCTTAAGTGAGTCTTTCTAAGTAGAAATGACTAAACGTTCTATGTTAGGGTTCCACAGTTTGATAGATTCTCCTGTTGCGGGCGAAAGCCGTAAGTGTGGCAGGAATTAAGAATCTCAAACTAACTTCAAATATTTGGTGAGGTGTGCTTTAACCAACTGAAAAGCCCGATTGCACACCGGGACGAGACACTGTCATTTTGTTGAGTTACAATTACTTTGAAGGGCAGGTTTGACTCCCATAGTGCACTGGCTTTGCTCGTGACGTGGATACAAGTGTATCAATTACGTCTTGCAATGGCCTTCCTAATGTGTACTAGACAGTGTCGGTAGATTCCCCTGAGACGTAACCAGATTACAGTAGTACTCACGTTACCAAAATTGTAAATACTACACTCAGGTCCCAAGCACATTTTTTTTAAAATTTTTTTATAGTGTTCACGACATAATTTTTAGAGACTATCGCCACCTGCTATTATTTTCTTTCAAAGTGCTCTCTTAATCCAGAGCGGGGCATAGCTCATTTTTTTATGACGCAGGCATTAGGCCCGATGAAAGAAAGGTGGCCAAGTTAAACATATATATATATTTAATACATAGGTACACGTAAAGGCGGAAACACTGCCAAAAGGAAAGGAAGTAATCCCACGGGCAGGCGTGAAAAGAGGGCCAAGAAATAGCCCACTGACCGCACCGGGATACGATCCTAACACCCCACAGAACTGTCCCGGAGACACGCGAGCATAATGACATTTCGTACCATTGTAGGGACATAATTGAACCACGGCACAGTAACACAAAATCTGGGGACACAAATGTAGTCAATGGAAGGTTCTTCTACAAGTACGGCCAACGCATATGAGATTTCCGAAGTGAAATGCCATGGCCTGTGGTTTGGATTCCAAGTAAAACGGAAATCCCGTGGCTCATGATCTCCAGATACGGTCACGTTAAACCACAAATTCCCCTCTTTTCGTTCACAATGCGAAAAGCACTAATCACAGTCACAGAGAGTAAGCGATTAAAAACACATGTGCCGGACACACAGCGTTATCAAGACAAGTAACGAGCGTGCGAGCAAGACATTGTAATCCGATACCACCATACTCAGCAACAACGCAGGCCTCAGTGATAACCTGCACGCTTACAGACAACAGCTCTCGGAGCAGAGCGCACGGCATCATTCACGCCCGATTTAGAGACCCTATATCTTCCAAAATTACACTACAAGGGGAAATCAAAAACATACAAACTCTACACAGGTATGCATGCTTTCATTTGCGCATTGCACATCCACGGGAACGTGCCATAATATATGCGGCACGGAAATGATCACACCAAGTCTTTACAGACAACCGGATTCGAACCCATGACCACACACCACACTCGTACCAAAAACTAACTATCCAATGGTATTTTTGGTACGCGGAACACAAGCAAAAACCACACTGGGAAAGCCCCAAGCGCTGAAACACAACGCAAACATAAAACACAGAGAATGACATAAGGTCACGGGTCTGAGTTCCAGTAAAAATTTAGACACAAGGGAAAGCAGTTATCCAGGCTCCCAACCACACCGAAATTGGCCCATACAAATGCATGAACAGGGAATACTACATTTCCTCCCACCAAAGGCCAGACATAAAATTTCGAATTACACCTGACATAGAGCATACATTTCACAGACACAGGTAGGAAAATTTCGCAAGACACAGATCTTAGGGAACAATGGCCACACAACGTCATTACCTAACTAGGACGAATTGCTACATTAGGCCGCTAGGAATCTAAAACAATGACCACACTGGCATACTTGCAGAAGAGCACATACCAACTGCTGACAGCAGACTATTTACACTGCAATACTGCGGTGACGAGACACTATTGCGTAGCGCCAGTGACCATGAAATTACAAACACATAACAATTATAACACTATACATTTTTTTGCCACACTGCAAAAACATTTGGCAATGGACAAGACGTGACACAGCGGAACTTATCTTGGGCCTATAAGGGCACGTTCGCAAAGACGTTGGCAAGCCACGGGCGCCTTCTGCCCACACAGGCGATACCTATTACGACTCGGCCTGCAACAGACCAACCGTCCGCGTGGTGTAGCGGAACACAGTCACACACACGCACACGCACTCAACAATTAGGAGCAAACACACACAAGACCTCCCCCCTAATAACTTCTCTTATCGATAGTAAGGCATAGGAGTCATTACAGATGACTAGCACATGACCAGTCGCACTACGACCACTGGCCACATCTACACTACAAATGGCAGACCAGATTAGGTCATGCAGCTCTACTATCCCAAGGCGCGGATAGACAGCCAACATGGACCAAGGGAGGATGACAGGAGAACAGGCTACCAGCGTACCACCTTACTCCCTTCCCATAACCTTCTCACGCCCAACATAAACAACGCAAACATAGCTACACGACCAAACACAGCTACACTACATTACAAAGTACACACAAGGGGTTGATGGACTTCATGCGTCTAAAGAGCAGGCATGCTACGCCTTGCGTCACGATGCTACCACCCGAGTATTAGGGGTGGCTCAGCAAACATTAAAGAAGCATAATGCGCCTCTCCAAATGAGAGAGGAGGCCATAGATATATATTAACCATTCATTAGTACTTAAACACTCCCGCATGAAAGGAACATATCGGTATTATGCCCCATCCTACACCTATCCGTACATGAAGGCAGACACTTCATATCCAGACACATGCATGAGTATCCCATCCATTTACCAGGGATTTTAATATCAAGCCTGCATGAAATTTTCGTATCTTTGCAATCCCGGGAATTGCCTCCCCAGTCCACTCACTATAGGAGCATCCCAGCGGCATCACCGGTTCCAGGCCACCACTAACGTGGAACCCAAAGGTGCGCAAACCCTTCCTACCATACTTTAAGCCCACTCAACAAATAACTACCCCCAGATCCTAATAACAGGGTACCTGACATTACAGACCCTACTAACACCTCCATTAAGGTAAAGAAAGCATTATTGCTGGAAAGCTGACGTAGCAGTGGTAGACCAGAAGTAGCCTATGTATTTAGAAGATCTACAACCCCGCAACACTGGAAATATTTTACATTTTACACAGAGATTAAACCATTTACACAGGTTACTCTACATTTTTTTCTTACAAAGGAATCTGATACGATCTGATTGTTGACAACGGTGTAAGCCGAAGGTCAGGAGAACCACACTTTGAGAGCTGGGGAAGGCGATATGGACCCTTCCCCAGTTGGCTCGACAGCGCAGCGACCTCACTTAACTGACGACTAGACCAAACAGACGAACTACGTAAGGTCAAAGCATTCGGGACCTGACACGGGCAAACATCGAGATCTAGGGGTGCATATTAGCCCATCCCCCTTGTCGGAGAACGTTACACCCACTATGTGTCACGGTCATCGAAGCCGAGACCTGCAGGGTGACTTTCTGAGGATGGCGGGAGAAATAGCTCACTCACCGCCGGCCTCGGGAGCTATCCCTAGAGACGACCCCATATTATGACTAGACTGTTAGTTAAATTTACGTAAGTAGGACTTCCATGGCGGGGAGTCAGACTCCTATTCGTCAGGAGTGAAGCAGGATCCAAGGGTTCAGCAGGACCAATCCTAGATCCGACAAGTCCTTACCCCGCGAGGTGAAGGTGAAGACCACGACGGTAATCAATAATGAAGAATGAAATATGAATATATATATATGGAATGTACGCGCTCATTCGGTCCTGCGCCCACGTAAATGGACGACAACGGGTCGCCAGAGTTCTTAAATGAGTAGCATAGCGGGCACTCAAAGGGGTTCAGTGGGCCAACCCAGCAATGCCGATACAGGCGAAGAGGAATCCCCGGACGCTCACTTCCCGGAGGACACATGAATCATTACTATTGCGGCCGACACAAGCGAAGAGGAATCCCCGGACGCTCACTTCCCGGAGGACACATGAATCATTACTATTGCGGCCGACACAGGCGAAGAGGACTCCCCGGACGCTCACTTCCCGGAGGATATTATGCCATTGGACCACAATGTCCAATGCCCACATAAATGGCGACGCAGCGGGCAGTCAATGGGCATTAAGAGAGGGGCATTGCGCGCCCCTCACAGGAGCCAAGTGGGCGGCTCAACTACGATAAATCGGAACAGCAAACGGTCATGAACAAGGAAGTTACAGCGGGCGAAACGGTTATCTTAGTGGCACCGTAAGCCGCCTGCGAATAGATTAATACTAGTAATAGACGTCGACACCTAGAATTAAGGGGACGGAATCTAGCGACCCTAGAGACAACCGGTGTTTCTGGGGCTCGTGCGGGTGGTGTCCTGGGGATTTAATTGCCCCAGGCGATCGTCCTGGTCCAAATTTAGCTGTAAGACGGTTGCATTTGACACGCAACCTAGGATTAAGCAAATTTACTGAACGCTGTTGCAATGTAACACAGCATCTTTCGGCAATAGATTAAGGCAACCCTCTCGGTTTAGATATAGCAATTTTTTTTATATATACCATAAGTAGTGTAAGATAACGCCGTTCGGCGCCTGATAGCCCAGAAACCCGGCATCAGGGTAAGGCCGACGACTCATGATAAGGCATGACAATTCGTTGTAAACCTACATTTAAGGCAATTTTTTTTAATATATAGATCACAATAGAATATATCGGCACTCGGTGACTAAAAATCCGTTACCGAGGTAAGCCCGACAATACTTAGGATAAACTAAGTTAAAATAGGCTAACCTAGGTTAAGTTAAACTTCGGTGGCGCTACACTTAGTTTCCAAACTAAGCGCTACCGAAGAAGGTTATATACATACCTGTCATGAATCATAATGTATTGCACTGTAATATTCATAATTAACCCACTTTTACCCACACAGGAAGACCACGGAGATACGAGGAGATAAACGTCTTAATATAGATGCATTTTTGTTTTGTTTTGATTTACAGGTAACCAAGAACGCGAATATGTCTATGGTAAACATATTACCCAAATACACATACATGTCACACACAATTACACTCCTTATCAGTTTTTAGTTGCACCCTTAAAGGTGACAACGCCAGCGGTCAGCGGTGGACAGCATACGTGGGATGATGACCATCGCTGAACGCACACACATTTCAGAATACGCAAATGAAGCGTTACTTCAGGCTCAAAGGGCGACACAAGGTTTGTAAGTGCCGGACCTTCGACCCTAAGGTGGGATTCCGACCCACGACGGAAAACCACGAGGTTATGTAATAAGTACAGGGAGAGAGTAGTGGACTAGCCACTAAACCTCACCAGGAACGGCCGATTAGAGAACGGTCGGCGAGGCCTAATAGTACGGTGCGCGCCAAGTATAAGAGGTATGCAGTAACTGGCCAGGTAACAGAGCTCTATAGGTTTATATATATGATAGTGATAATTATAAAGTGTACCTTATTTTGTATTTTCTCGCCATGTCATAAAATTGCAAGGGTCCACAAGAGTGGCAAGGTTACTTATACGTACAGGGTACCCACATGGCAAACATTTTTTTTTTATATATATGTTCATCTTCATTACATGTTTACTATGTTCAACTACAACTTGTCAGGGATTTTACAACTGTAAGGATTACTATTGTTATTATTATCGGGTCTTATCTGTTACCCTTATCAAGACCACCAATGTACATAATGTGTATGATTTGTTTTCTTTCATTTTTCCTTCTTCTAACTTCCCCATTTGTCAGGGTGTTCCGTTTTTTCCCAAACAAATAAATACTTTGAATATATCCCTTAAATTATACCCTGGAACACCCATTTTTTTTCTATTCTCTCCTATCTTTCTATTTGCAGGGAGCACTTTTTCCCCAAGGTAAAGCCAGACGACACAATTCCGCGTCTAGCTGGGTTTTTCCTCCCTGCAAACTATGTAACGCATCACCATCAAAAACCATGTTTTTTTTTCAAACTAGCAATATGCCAGCAATAGCAAGGGCAAAATTTTTTTTACATGTCGAATTTCTTTTAATGTTAATTTTTTCTCAAACGTCAATTTTTTTTCCCAATGTTAATTTTTTCTCGATATCAAATCTTTCACAATGTCAATTTTTTTGTTTGTTTTTTTTCACAATGTCAATATCAGTGTATACATATATCTGTACATCCCATAACCCTCCCCTCTGAACACGGGCTGACCTCACACCCACACTTCGATACGACACCACCAGGAGATACGAGGGGGTTTCAAGGACCACTACGTCAACGCCCCAACCTCCAGTTCCGTTCCCGTTCGCGAGGACGCGAACAAATGAAGGAAGACGCTTGTACAGCCTCCCAGGGGTATGCACCCCTTGGAGTCCATCCCCCCGGCATCTGGCTAAATCCCCTAAATGGCAACCCTTGGAAAGCCGGGCCAACATCCATAAAACGTAACAGGGACAGCTGGCCACTCTAAAGAGCAGCTCAGGCCTTGCACAATGGTTACACATAGCGACATACAATTAACTGGGCCAACACATTGCTGACAACATAGCGCAGGAGAGTATAAGAAGGCATCGTAATGAGGTCAAAGGATCTCTTCATTGTCAGTGCTTCATCGAGACGGCCCGAGGCTACGCTGGTGTCAACCGAGGTGAGTCAGTCAATCGTGTTCAGAGTTCCTACTCATGTAACCTGTAACCCACAACTTGTACTACATTGTGAACATAATTACATTCCCTACAAGGGACTCATACTCAGAATTACAGACCAATAAACACTTGGTCCACACTTTACACACGCTTTACTGTTTATACGCCTCTTTACATCCCAACGCCCTTCCTTACTCCCGTCACGGTAAGACGTGACAGACGGTAGTCTAATATCGCTAACTCAGGTACCTTTGTGTTCCCCGAGCCGACTCGGCTGCCAGCAAGCAGCACGTGCCACTCGGCTGATACGAACAGAGTCAGTTACATAATAAGCAGTCAGCTGAGCTGAGCGACCAGCACAGCGACCCCGTGCATTGGGTCCCATCCCTTCAAACACTACTACATTATTTATAGGAACGCCCCCTAGTTCCTAGCACACCACAACACTCTACACTGGTCAGCTTACCCTGACAAGGGAAGCTACCCTTTTAGGCACCACCTTATAAATTAGTACAACAACTCTCCCTTTTAGATCCACCCCCAAATAAGGGATCTAAAACAGTATTGTAGTTATTGTAGTTATTATAAGTTAGTAGTTTAGGTTTGTTTTGTACATGTACATATACTGTGAGCCATTAAAGATGTAAGTTTATGGTGAATTTAGTGTTTTAATATTTTATTTCTAATCTTTCAGTTCAGTTTACAAATAAGGTAAGTTGATGAAAACTTTAACAATCGATTTTAAAAACATATGAATTGGATTTTTAAGTTTAAAAATTAGTTATATGAACTGTATTGTTTTTAAAGTGAACGAGTTACTGTTTATTTGGGTATGAGAATTATTAAAACGAACTGGAGTGCTGACTTGACTTAAACTTTACAAAAATATGGTTTAAAATCGGTAATGCATTTTACGGAGAGTTATAAATATATGTGCATGTATAATACACTAAATACATGGATGTGATTAGTGAATTTGGGTTGCACATAAATGCATAAATGGCAGGGGCCCGAATTACCCCCAGCACCGGGGCGCGCGGCCACTCTCTCCGGCCCTGAGGAAGTCGCAACACTAAGAGACGAAATATGATGTGAGACATAAGGAAGGGAGAGAATAAGAAGTGTTACAGACTTGCCTGAAAGGCAATCTCGCATAGGTAAGATCTAGAGGTAGGTACTGTACCCATTTCCCCGAAGTCACGTTGGCCCGACGATTTCAACGTGATATCAAAGAAAGGATACAGGCGATTAAAAAAAATTGAAGTCACGGAAATATTTGTCTCACAAAAAAATCAGAACCATTAGCTCGGGCAGGCAAGAGATCTATTATCTCGGGTCGATTAAAGGGATAGGTGTGATAGGTTGAACTGGGCAAATATTTCCCAACATGAAAATAGGATAATGTCATTACCCCGGGAGAAGTTCAACAGCTACAGGAATAATTAGTAGAGTTTAAAATCAATGTCCTCATTTATTTCTGAGCAGACTGACAAGAAAATAAATTAACACTCCTACTACTCAATGGAATTCATTATGTTGGGATGCTAAAATCCGTAATGTCCTTATTCGCCATTGAATTGCCCAATTTGATGTCTCTGGGAAGTACTCGTAAAATAAAATAAAATAAAAAGTAGAGTTTGGGTTTGCTTTCTCATTATGGGATCAATCAAATTATTCAGATTGCGATCGTAAATCTGTAACATTTTTAAAATTAAAATAATAACAGGTCACCTGTGATCTGTAGGAATTATTAATTCTAAATTAACCAGCTTATGTAACTCTGACAATTATTTCATATTTCTTGACGATTAATTGATCTGTAATTAATTAACTGCCATTGCACTATCTTTAACCAACGTAAATTCTTAATATTATCACAAATATAAAGCACATTCTAATTCTTTAGAACCTAGGACTGCATAAACCCACACACATCCTGGCATAATCATAATCATTTATATCATCGAAGAAATGTATTAATTCATTAATTAATTAATCATGTTAATAGGTTGGAATGGCATGTCTCATATCCAACAGTTGCTACTATAAGACCACTCTACAGTGTCTACAACTCTCAAGTAATTGTGTTTATAGCCATAGTGCAGTTCAAAATCCTTTGACATGATGCCAAATAATCCTCAATAATTTATAAATGTTATTAATCTGCATTCATTAGACTGGTTAATTCCAAAGTGCATAATGTGGATGATCATAACTAGCTGACTGTATTCTGTGCAACCTGAATTAAACCACCGTAGCATCTTGGATCATAGATCATGATAATAATCATCAATAAATCATAAATATAGTAATTACAATGCCATTAGATTAATCAATCAGACTCAAACATTAGCGCTGCAAAAAGTTAAATGTCCCGTTCGCAATTGCCTTCACGGTAAAATATTACAGTGAGAAAAAATACCCTAAGTTTAGAATAATGATTAATCGTCGACAAAAAATTCAACCAGTATTAGGCAAAAATATTAAATATATCGTAGATTATGTGTGTGAAATAATCTCAAAGCCTTATAATTAATTTGCTCTTATTATTTGGACATTCATTCGAAATATATTTTAGCCACCTGGAATAAAGAAAATCATTAGATCATGGTAATGGTTTGCCAAAGTGTTCAGATGGGTTTTGTCTAGATTCATGCCCCTGGTTTACGAAGAATATGTCTTCCATGTGTTCCCACGGCGTATAAATGTTGATTCTATTCATTAATTTGCAAGATTGACGCATTAGGAAAATGTGAAACACCATCATCGTCGTGATGCCTGGTCTACAGTGTAGTCAGTCTCCCTGAATCCTGGACTCATCTTCACCACCAAGTTTCCCTTTTAATAGGTTAGGCCATCATTTTAAAGTGTACGAAAAATTCCATAAGAGTTCCCATATTCCTTCTATTGAGTGAAAGTTGCATTGTGAATGACGTCACGAATCGCTCAAATTGAATTGGGTGTTCGCCACTGACGAAGAATTGTTCCATGTATTTCACTGATTTTGGAATGTGTGGTGTAATTACGATACTGTAGTATTCTTTTCGATGGCAATTCAGGTAATTGTTGACTGAAGTTTGCTGAATGTGTTAATATTCCTATAACTGTGGAAATGTTTAGCCTTGACTAACTGAATGTCTGGTTTCTAAGCACGACAAAGGTCTGCCATTTTAACGTGTGCTGTCAACCTATTGCATAGTGCCCCCTGTGCTTGCATCGCACCGTGAACTTGAGAAGTCCTATATGTTGTGGTTTTTCTGTGTGCACTGAGAATGGTTCAATTCTTACTTACATCTACCACTAGTAGAAATACACTCACAATCACTGAATTTGTCTTTACCTGTCAAGCAGAAATTATAACAAGTATCTCACAAGCAATTGTAATGCTGTTTTCACATGGTCAGAACGCACACACAAACTCAATACTACACTTAGCGTAGAACTGCACAGCAGTATTTTCTCAATGAATTTACACTCCCCATAAGGTTAATAAATTTGTTAAGTAAAATGTAACTTGTATTAGATTGAAACCATTATTTAAGAGCTGTAACCAGCTGTTCTGGGCAGCCCCTAACTTATTTTTGTACAGACCGAAGATGTATCAGACCAGGGCAACGTGTTAGATTGTGATTGGGTAATTTGATCCACATGAAGACGATGCATTATCGATCATGGTGATGTTAATTAGGTGACAGGTGATGTTTATACCACTGCCGACCGTTCTATAAGGTGTGTGTTGGGTGACCACACGTATTGGTATTTGTAAACACGAGTTCAGTGGTGACTGGCGTGTATTGAAGTTGAGCGGTGATGCTCATATGAAGATTTTTGATGATGCTGTAGAATCGAGATGACTGATGCTTCTCGAAGTGAGAGTTTATAAATGGGTCTGATTCTGTTCTTCGTGCCTAATGACAATATTAAATACACTTCCTGGAAATAATAAATAATAAAAATAATAATAATAATAAATAAATAAATAATAATAATAATAATAATAATGAAATAGTTTTATTTTGAAAGCAATAAATAATTAATAATTAAATAAATAATTAAATAGTTTCGAACTTCAGTTTTTTTTGAATAATGTAATTTTTCGTATGTTGTTGTGGTTGTTGTTATGATTCGATCTTCGATTTTTCTAAATACAATTAGATCAAGCTGACACTCCTTGAATATTCGAATGTAATTTCTAGGCGAATCCACGGAAGCCTGTACTTTGCAAATGCAACGTCAGACATGACGGTGTTCACGCTGTTGCCAACCTACATTGACATGCATTCAGATGACAATCGTCTACAAAGAGTCGACGATTTGTGTAGGGAGGATGTTGAATATAAGAGTGTATTCTATTTTGTGTTTATGGTTTGTTGACTTGTGTTCCCATTTGTTACTGATGTTTTTTTTTTTTTTTGTGAACCAATTGTGTGATAGTTTTTTTTCTGCATAGGCGCGTCACGCCTATGATTAACTTTACGATAGGATCAAATCAGAACATAACTATAACGTTAAATGTCAGGGATAATACCATCATAGCCTAGTTTCATACACATTGTTTTGCTTTAATTAAATTTCTCATTGTAATTGCTTAGGGCCGAACTTACGTATTATTCCCTTAGTTTGCTGTTTTTTTGTTTTGTTGTATAATAGGACTTCATAAGAGGGTAACTTAACGTCATTTAGGGACTATTCATCATGTATTCAGGTTAGCGGCTTATCCGATTCTTACCCTCAGAAGTAGGTTAGGGTGCTGTTTCTGAATAAACAAAGAAGGTAACTTAAGACTGGACTTCTTTTTCTTGTTGTTTTTGATGTGCTTTCTTGGGTCAGTTCATAACATTTCCACATCTCACTAACACCGATCGACCCTGAGGTAACTAGTCACGTGCGGGCTGACTTGAGAATGCACATCTGATCCTTTTAGGGTTGTGGGTTCGGTGGATGGGGGTGTCGAGGGGCCGTTGCGGTCAAGCGGTCTTCCGACATCCTTGTCTGGCGGGCACAGTATATAGGCCTAGTGTCAGGACGGAATGAAAGCGCCAGCATAGATCCCAAGTGAAATGGTGAAAAGTGTGCAGAACTCGACCCGGCACAAAAATATCAGCCGCAGCGAGAGTACACTGGCACGGATACACATGAGTAGGAGCAATACTTGACCAAACACCAAAGATACAGGCCTTTCAGAATGCATATGAAAGAAGGAAATACGAAGGTACTCCACTCATTCCGTACACGAGATACCCAGCCAATAATAGAAAGAAAGAAAATCCAGGTTTAGAAATCCTATTCGTGACCTTGAAATGAACCTAAATAATAAGGAATTTCGTTCGAGGAAATTGAGTCCAGGTGGTGTGAAGCTCGTGCGACGAGGAAAAGGATCCTCGCTTGTCGGTTAGAAATAGGAAAGCAGCTAGAATTAAAGCAATAATGTTCGAGTTCTATGTTTCATTTTTATGTTTGTATTTCAAATCACTCCATTTTGAGCAAAGACTTTTCCACAATAGTTCAGCTCAACAACGTGTATTTTCGCGCGTGAAAACTGGGTCAATCAAAATGGGTCTGGTAAGCTAGGAGACACTCTACGACACAGAGTCGAAAACAGGGAGGGTTCACCTCTTGCACACAGTCAACTCACAGCATATCAATAATATCGTCAGGTGCGAACGAACAAACGAACTGTCAACCAGAAGCTACCAGAATCCCCTTACGTTTCGTGTTAATTCCGGAACATTCCACTAGCCGCTACTGTATAATCATCAGAAACGTCAAACCATACACAATAAATCTTTGAAAATGCAAGCTGCACTTGTTGGTGAAACGTCAGATATCAAAAATCGTTTAACATGACTTAACTATTCTAAAATCCGTTCTGGAAATCCTTTGATTAGTTGACGATTAAGGCAACACTAAAAATTAGCCATCACGGTAGCGCATATGCACGCTGGTGAGCATTATGTCTTCTTCTTCTTCTTGTAAATTCCTGCACGGAAGCATTGTCACCGCACCGGCGGGCCATTAAGACGTAAGCGTCGTCTCTTTGGCCCAGAGGATTATGTGATTCAACACGTAGATACACAGTTTAGCGGTGATATTTCCTTCGAGGTGGTGGATGACACCAGTACCTTGGTCTGATATACATGCCCAGAATAAAACCCTCTTGTTCTGGACATATTCGGTAGAGTACCGTGTAGCACGTGACCACAACACGGCCTTCACCCGATGTAATGAACGTAGATTCGTCGGAGAAGTTTATTCCCCTCCAATCATAATCCATATAGAATTCAGCAAAAGCTACTCGACCCGATGAGATTTTACGTGGAGCTGACAATCGAGCTTGTTTGGTCAGCCATTTTCCAACTGGGCACGCTCGCCTGTCCCGACACCAGCTGGACACGGTCTGGACATGCATGGGCCTCCTGTCAAGAATGATCAGCACAGTCCATCTGGTCACGGCTGTTCCAAATCCATCCCTGGACCAAAAATCCACTGGACAGCGCGAACTCTGAAGAGTACGAGTCTAATACAAGCCCAAAGTTACCAGTCACCCAGTGTCTGGCTAAGCCCGTATCATACGACACTCGCTGGCAAGGAAGCTGCTGTGATAGCTGGTACAAAACCCTGACTCATTCTGTTCATCCTCATTGGAACATCTGCTTTTATGATCAGCCCGTGGCTCATGATCTCAAGATTAACGGTCACGAATAACTACAATATTCCTTTTTTATAGCCGAAGTATATTAGAAGCTAGCAGATTGTATACCACGTAGTAAGGAATCAAACATAGAGGGGAGTTATCGATTAGGGTAATATTTGCTGTTGATTCGCATTATTAACGAACAAATTATCCATCTTGGGATAAGTAGAGTTAAATATATTCCAGGCACTGAATTAATGTATTCCAATTGTATTTAAAGTCTCAGCTGAAAACATTTGGCATTAAGATTTCGTCAGCTCCAGAACTTTCTTGTCAAGTTCATCGAAATCGGAGAAGTAGATTTGGTGAGTGTTCCTTTTTGGTTTCATAACAAGTTCATTACCACAGTGTCGCCATGATTTAGTTTAGATTTAGATTTTAAGAATCTTTATAAACATTTGAATTAACTAGGTGGACCTTTTATTTAATTATTCGCCGTGAAATAGTACATTTCCGATTAAGCTTTGTCAATGTTAACCAAAAATGTGTGGTTTCACCATGTCCCCTTTCATACGTATATACCTAGCCTGCTGTACGTCGCACCACCTCGACTTCTGTTCATTATTGTAGATAAGGTTTACCTGTTACAAGAGGAAGGAATAAAATACCTATATCTGAGTCCACTATGGCAGTATTTAGTAGAGATTTTCACAAATTATATACCAGTAAGCAAAGAATGGGAAAATATAGCTTTAGCAATAAGGAAAGTAGCAATGGAAGCCATTGGAAAGATAAGAAAAATTAGGAGAAAAGCTGGGTTAAAAATGTGAAATGGAGAAATTTCAGAAACGCCAACCAAAAACAAGTATCTTTATTTTAATATTGTACACACTTGGAGTCAGGAAAATAAAGAAGAGTATACGGAGGCAAGTCAATAAATATCTGCAATTGTGCTCTAGGTGTCTACGCTGTGTGCTCACCAGCCGCTAGATGGCACCGTTGTCCACGTCTGTGGTAGGTTTCAGCGTTATCAGATCAGTCATCGCCGTCTACAATTCTCAAGCCGTGTCATAAGGTTTGGCAACACCGTCCATCTGTCATCTGGGAGGCCTAGCCAAGACCGACTACAATATATCAGACCGTAATGCGACAGTCGATTGGGCAAAAATGGCGGATATCTTAGGGGAAGGTTTCGAGTCTTCTTTGCGAGTAACGGCTGTTTGTTTACGTTTGTTGTGAGTGCGTCTACTGCCAAGAATTCGTATAAATAGTATTTCTCGAGTGATCTCGTACTGTTTATTACATTAAAGGTGTACCGTAGGTAGTGTAGTACCGGTACATTGCGAATAATAATAAATACCGGTACCGCTACCATATAAGCGAAGTTTCAAAGTTTAAGCGCCAATAGTCGTGTGCGTTTAGACAGTTTGAACATACAGTACATTTATGGTTAGGGAAGGCCCCAACTAAAAATGGTGAACCGGTGTCTAAGTTGTTGGACGTAAATGCATTCTATAAGAATATCTATGTGAGGAGAAATGTAAATGGATACTGCAAGCTGGACAATTTGGTGAGTCATCTTTCAAATTACAATAACCTATATCAAGACCAACTACAATATATCACAGCAAGAAAATAAGATGATCATCTGTTCCTAAAAGGATGTGGTATTGTATGTTCTCAAATATAATTCTCAATGGTAAAATGTAACCTCCACCATTATGATAAGGTTGTAACAGTATGTTCCGCATTATGTGGTCTCAGGGATCGCATTGAGACTGTGGATCCAAAGGTCCTAGGTTTGATTCCTGACTCTGCGAAGAAATTTAATTCTGGTCTGAGGGTTGGAACGGGGCGCGCCTAGCCTCGTGAGGCAAAACTGAGAAGATACGGTTCGAGTCCCAACTCAGCTGTCCTTGAAGTGGTTTTCCGTGTTTTCTAACCTCTACTTCAGGAAAATGCCGAGAGGGACAGATGACCTCGCTGTTTCGCCCCTTAAAACAATAACTAACTAACAAATGTCGAGACGGTTCCTCGCTTAAAACTACGGCCTCCTTCTTCAAGATCCTAGCTTCAATTACAAATATACACACTACTACAGCCATTACAATGACACAGGGTATCGGACAGAGTCCACACATACCTAAGTACAAGGGACAACATGACCACGATGTCGCAAAGGCCTTAAATGAATCAATATCCATGCAATAGTCTATGACGTGTGACAGTCATCAATGGAACTCTTTATGATATACAGAAATGGAAGATTTGTGACATTTGAGCCGTAGATTGGACTGGCATACACATTGCGAAGAAATTTAATTCTAGGGTGAGGGCTGGAAAGGGGTGCACTCAGCCTCATGAGGCAACTGAGTAGAGGAGGGGTCGATGCCCACCACAGCCATCTTTGGTTTTCTGTGGTTTCCCATCTCTACTGCAGGCAAATGCTGGGATGGTACTGTACCCGAAATACCTACCAATACCTGTTGGAATCCCTCGATAACAGTGGATCGTAGAACCTGAAAATCCCCGGCTATAAAAACCCCCAGGTCCTACCAACAGATAGAGAAGTAAAAGGGTAACCAGTAATCCCAATAGGTTGTATAATATTAAGAATGACCATAGCTACAAGAAAATAAACTAGCTCAAAATATCACGAGATTCCTCCAAAAAGGACTATCTCTAAGGGTGGAGTACCCTGGAAATACCTAGCGATGGCCTTCTTAACATGACCTCCCATCACTTTGCTAAAGCATGACGCAATAAAGTTTTAAAATGGATAACAAAAATTTATTCAAGTACGAAACAAGACAAAATATGAAAGCAATGTCGTCAAAACGACCAAAGAAAATTCCATGAAATGGAACTAGAATAAACAAATCAGCTGGATCAAAAATTGAGTGTCCAGAATTGGAAACTCGTTCCAATTCGAAGCAAAAATAATCTAACATAATCCCTGAATAATAAAATTGGACTGTATATCAAACAACAGATAGTATCATCACTGTGATCATTCGCATAATAAATTCCATTAAAACTTAATCAATATCAAAAGTGGCGATTTAAAAAAATTGGCGTTAATTTACATGTATTCAATAGATTACAAGCTCTATACAAATTCATTTTAGGACACACTGAATCGTTCCTAAAATACTGACATCAAATACAGCATTCGCTTCTGTATGGTAATAAATCGTGGTAATTTCTCTTAATACTGGATAAATTTCGCCAAGCGATCAAGCTAAGCGAAATGTCAGCTCATAAATATATTTCAAATAATTAATTATCATGGTCTCAATAATTGTATAGGCATTGATAACGAGACTGCAGAAATATTATTCTGTTTCATCATACAACTTATCCAAGCATTGCTTTAGAATAACTTATAGTCAAGACAAAGGTATTAGATAGACATGTTAAACAGCTGATTATGTCTCAACGGACATGTGATAATACGAACCACCATTGGTTCAAGTACACCGAACAGCTGGTATAAGACTAAAACAAGTCTAACAACGATTGGCACTTACTGGTTCAAAAGCACAATCCCAAAATACAAACATATGCTTTACTAAGCATTACACACAAAAGAATCAGCATTATCACTAAATATGCTTAATATGCACCACTGTGCTCCTAAATTAGGTTCTCATAACCTTAATACATCTTGCTTATCATTCATTTTGATCTAGCAACATACCTAAATTCGTGCTTGAGAAATAAAATCTATACTGATGCACGTTGTTCATATATATATATATATTTCAAACACCTGCGAATCTTGCCTTACAAAAATTATTTACGCCATTGTTATCATTTAAATTATAGACTCTAAGTCTATATTGTACCCATATGATGACTTTCCACGGAAAATATGCTTCCGCTCCCAGCTAGCAGCAGTCCTCGGGCGTGTACCGTCCTCCCACTGAGCGGTTACATATTTAGGATTTGAAACTAATAGGTATCAACTCTACAATAATAACACACAACTCTATTCTAATGGGTTTAATTTGAGCTAATATCATGGCTTATAACACAGCACACAACATTACATTTACATTTATAAACACAAAGCAATAGCATTGGAGCGTTGAGATGATGCAGACAAAGAATCCCTTAAATTACTCTCATCTCTGCCCCCATGGCTGGCATTCTAGTTCACTGACTAGCCCTATATCAGTCAATGTGGTTCAACAACCATGCCGTGTCTCTACACTTCACAAACAAAAATAATACTCCTTCCCTTAATTAAAATTCACACTTTACCACATCACAAATCCACATAACTGTTAATTTAAGTTTACACTGCATTTATCATTGCAATCACTTTCGTGTGCGCTGATGCACTGATTAAACAAACACAAACAACGTTAATCTTACAATTTTCTACATTAACTTGTGCATACAATTTTCATCTATACAATATGTGTACATTCATGTCTTATTCCTTTCTCCCCACCAAAACATCTGAGTTCTACCATGCTTTAACCAAACTTGTAATTGTATATCCACTATATGCCGTAATGGGTCTCTTCCAAATCATTAATTTGTTATCGTTGTGTTGGGTTGGGAACAATGCTACCCGAAGCTTAGGTATAGCGTAAAATGTGAATTTCCTCCCTTCAAACTAGATGTCGCTGTCAGTACAAAAATATAACTTTTACCAATTTGTAACTTGGCCAAATATTAAGATATCAGGATGATTCTTAGATAGCAATGCGTCATATCACACTTGTAATTAATATTCATTAATACTATATTCCATTTACAATATTTCAGGGTACCAAAATTATCATACTTAAATCCTACTACAGTAAGACAATGATTGAGGTTCGCCCCAACCTTCAGCTCTGTATACAATGGACCTTCACTACGGGGTGCCAACAAACATGGCTGCTGCCTCCCCTTGTGTCACTTTCTCTCTGTCTCTCTCTCTCCGGGTTTTATGGCTGCGTTCAGACATAACAAACCATTGCGAGGTCACACTGGCCCTCGTATATGGGTGACCTAGTTGTTACAGAATGCATATGGAGATATGGAACTGCTTAAACATTTATCCCTATCATTAGGAGTTTATGGTTGGCCTATCACTGGCACATTTACATTCAAGCCAAAGAAACGAGATTCATCATACATGGAGTCCTAGCGGATTAGTCGGTGGCTAATGTTAAAGACTACGGTCAGTGCACTACTTTCCCACCGTATCAAATTCACTCTAGCAGAGATGAACTGATTCACACAATTTGCTGGCTAAAGCCGATATCAAGCGTCATGGTTAGGTGTCTATGTTTTTCGCCATACGCCAGTGAATCGAATACTTTGCCGCCACAATTAGCATACCTAGGTTAGGGTTCCCACTATATACACCTGGTTGCTCACAATATCATTCGTATGCCCTAGGCTATACGAGAATTCATACGTCGACTAGCAGACCTGACTTCCTGACTACGCATGAGGATGATCCCTTTCTATATATCATTAAGAAAATCTCTATCAATTATTCTTATTTTGCTTTATCAAGCATCAATTCAAATCTCTTTTAAACATTTCCATTTTCCATATTCTGATTATATTTCCCGTACATCGTTGCTTATATGATCCCTTGTGACATCATTGAGCGGTCCCTTGGTTTTAATAACACTACTTAACATTGCAGTTGTATTTACCTTAAAACATGTTTACATACACTTTCCCTGTTGTTTACTTATTATTATTATTATTATTATTATTACTGACACCTTTCATTATCCCGACACAACGTAACGATAGTTATATCATCAATAAAATGAACTTCCACGTTCACGACTACATTTTGACCCTTTAATTAATTGCCATTTCTACAACACTGTAATGGAGTTACAGTTAACTTGATGTAAAACGAACATCTTTAACTTGAACAAATTGTTCCAACACAAATTTAAGGCATGAAAGTCATACCTTCAAAGATTCAAACTTTAATTGGCATATTACTTCCTTTCATATTTCGGCATACAGTGGACTACATTTCACAATAAAATCATGGTTTTATGTACTCACGTTTCCTTTTCCTTGGTGGCCTCGCCCACTTTCTTTCCATGTTGCCTGCCATGATTGCACTTAGCAAGGCATTTCCATGTTATTTACGTACATACTGCGTGGATTTTTCACTAAGAAATGCACTTCACTTTGATTCATAACACTGAAGCTACTGCTTCGTTCTAACATTTTACACATTTCTCTATTTATCATTACACTTTAAAACATACACTTTAAAATATACAAAACACTTAAAACACACGATATATATATATAAATTATTTTACACGTTACAGGCCTATTGGACCACGCGAAGCAATCATGACTTTTTGTTCTTCCTGTCTTTCCAGTACTCTTTCATTCGTGCACTAAAGGCCCTCTTCCTTTCTTCGGTCCACTTTGGTCTTTGGGCTGTAGGTGCAGCTCTCTCTGACAACACTTACCACTTGTATACTTTGTGTCTAAATACGCTTTTGTCTATGACGTCTTCTGGGTCGACATGTGCTCTTACTAGATCAATTTTGACTTGCATCATCCAGGGTGTAGTAATCTTGAGCCGCTGTATGTATCTAAGAATTTTGTTGGTGAGTCTGGTTTGTGGGAGTCTGCTGATGTGGCCGTAAAATTTTAGTCGCCTCTTTCTGATGTCTGCTGCGAGGTTGGACAATTTCTCTGTGGTGTCTCTGGAGTGAAGCCTGTATCCTTCATCTGTGTGCTTTGGTCCTATTATTTTCCTTATTATTTTTCTTTCCTCTGTGAGGATTTTTTCCAAGTCGCCCTTAGTGTGTAACGTCAACGTCTCACTAGCATAAAGCACCTCAGGTTTAATAACCGTGTTGTAATGACGAAGTTTAGTGAATGTGGACAGACATTTTTTGTTGTAGACACTCTGTGTCCTGTATAAGGCTCTCTTCATTTTCATTAACCTAGTGTTCTGCGCGATTTTCTCTTTTCCCGTCGGTTCAAGCACTTCACCTAGGTATTTAAAGTGGGCGACTTTATTGATCTTGCCATATTTCGTGTTTAAATTCTGTATGTCGAATTTCGTACAGAAAAACTCCGTCTTTTGAAACGAGATCTGTAGTCCTACTTTTTCGGCGCACTCTTGGAGTACTTCTATCTGTCTGATTGATGTGGTTTCGTTATCTGAGAGTAGAGCCAGATCATCCCCGAAGGCTAGACATCCAACCTCCAGTTCGTCCTTTGGTCGTTCTAGTCGCACTGGCCTCCAGTAACCTTGAAGTCTCAGCTCTTTCTCCCATTCCTTGATAACTTTGTTGAGCACTAGGTTGAAGAGAAGCGGAGAGAGCCCGTCACCTTGGCGAACACCTGTATTGATCTGAAATGGTTCTGAGATTTCCCCCATGAATTTCACTTTTGATGTCGTGTCTGTCAGTGTCTGTTTGATCAATCGCAAGGTCTTGCTATCAAAACCTTGCTCGAGTAAGATGTTGAACAATGACTGACGGTCAATGGAGTCATATGCCTTCTTGAAGTCAACGAAGGTACATATAACTGGAGTATTACTGAGGGCTTTGATTTTCAATATACTTTTTAGGTTGAAGATTTGTTCCGCGCAGGAGCGACCAGGACGAAATCCCGCCTGGTACTCGCCAATCTTGTGTTCCAGCTGGTCCCGAGCCCTTTGGAGTAGGCACGCTGAGAGGATCTTGTACGTAACTTGTAATAGTGAAATGCCCCTGTAATTGTTTACGTCAGAGCGGTCGCCTTTTTTGTGTAATGGGTGGATCAATGCACATTTCCACTCATCTGGTAGCTTTTCTGATGTCCAGATGTCAGTGATAATCTGGGTGAGGTCCCTAAGTGAGTGTGGCCCTAGGTTTTTCAGTAGTTCGGCCACTATGCCGTCTTCACCAGATGTCCTGTTGTTCCTAAGTGTGATGATGTGCCTGTGAACTTCCTCTTGTGTCGGAGGTAATGAGTCTGCGTTATTGACTGTAGGTTCTTCCTCTGAGAATCTCTCTATTGGTTCTGGACAGTTGAGAAGATCAGAGAAGTATTGTGCCATCACCTTGTAATTCTCCTTATTCGTTAGTGCTAATTTTCCATCACAATTTCTGAAGCAAAGGTTTGGTGGTGTGTACCCTCTGATGTGTCCTGCAAACGTTCTGTAGATGTCTCTTACGTTGTAGTTACAGAAGTTGTCCTCAATGGAGTCCAGCTGTTCCTTCAGGTATCTCCTCTTGGATTGTTTGATAATTTTTGCGGTTGTTTTTCGTGTTTCATGGAAAGTCTGTATATTTTCTGGGGATTTTTTACTGTTGTATTTCTGATATGCCAATTTCCTGGTAATGAGTGCATTCTCACAATCAACATCCCACCAAGGATGTTTGGAATTCTTCTTCAAAGGAATGAGAGCTTGTGCTGTTTCTATGATTTTTCGGTGGAAATTTTGCCAGTCATTGGCATGTTCTTTTTCCCAGGCTTTCTTCACTCCAGAATATGCGATCTTTTTTGTGTCAAATTTTGGTAGGGGGGTTTTCTTACAGAAAGTTCTCTTTGGGGTGAACTTGACCTTGATGCGGGTTAGGTAATGGTCAGAGTCAATGTTGGCTCCTCTACGTACCTGTACATCATGAATCTCCTTCTGTACTGGATATGAGATTGCCACATGGTCGATTTGGAACTCACCTAACTGCTGGACTGGAGAACGCCAGGTTTTCTGTTTTCTAGGGTGTTTTCTAAGAGATGTTGACATGAGCTTGAGGTTATTCTTCTGGCAGAGTTCTATGAGTCGTGTGCCATTTTTATTTGTGAATTTATGTGCAGGATAGTTTCCGACTGTTTTCCTGTACATCTTTTCTTTACCGATCTGTGCATTGAAGCCGCCCATGAGGAGTTTGACGTACTCCCTGGGGACTTTGGACATCACTGTGTCAAGGGTCGACCAGAATTT
The DNA here is from genome assembly GCA_946902985.2 of Meconema thalassinum. Taxonomy (NCBI): domain Eukaryota; kingdom Metazoa; phylum Arthropoda; class Insecta; order Orthoptera; family Tettigoniidae; genus Meconema; species Meconema thalassinum. The sequence goes on from OX336389.2 coordinate 1,195,802,794, forward strand.
TTCTGCGGACTGTGGATCGCTCTTGTTACTTTGGTTAGTGGGGGCGTGTGCGTTGATCAGTGTGTATTTTTTGTTGGCTCATCAATTTGTTGTTTACTGGAATAACTTCTTCTAAGGATTCTACTATGGTCTTGTGGACCATGAAGGCCATCCCCAGAAGTGGAGCGCCTTTGGCAACGCGCCTGTCAGTCTTGCTCGTGAACAAGCGGTAATTGCCGTAGTCCATGGTGTCTTCATCTGTGATACGTGTCTCCTGCAGCGCGAGGATTAGAAGCTTCTGTCTATCGAGTTCTGTCACTAGATTGTGCAACTTTCCAGGCTGTATGAGAGTGTTGATGTTTAGAGTGCCTACGTATATTGGTGTCTTATGTGGAAGTTTGCCAGAGAACTCCGATTGTCTCTGTGGCCGTGGTTGCCCGGGTCCCCCAGAGTCCAAACGCCCAGGTGCCGTCAGTTGACGGGTGGATTGGTTACCACCTGGGGTAATACTGTTATTCTTTGCACGCGCCATGGTTACTTGTAAGAAATGGGGTCTAGTGGTTATCCACTAGGTTTCTTAGAACCAGGGATTGTTAGTTCCTGGAGCATGTTTACAGCCGCACCACTTGGTGAACAGACGCCGACCATAAGCCGCCCAATTTGGGAACAAACGCTTTTGGATTTAGAGTTCTTTATTGGTGGGGAAACCACCTGGCTCTTCCGCTCCATCCATCGTTGGGAATCTTAGATTCCTCTTCCGCCATCAGGACCGTTGACCAATTTTCACCTAGTAACCCTAGGCAGGAGCCCTTACAGGGTGCTACCATCCGGAGCCAGATGGACCCAAGTTTTTTAACGAGGTGTTACTCCTACCCCTCCTCCTTCCTAATCACTTACGAGATGAGGCCCCGGGCTTGGGACCGGCAGTGGCGGAGTTATATATATATATATATATATATATATATATATATATATATAAATATATACTGGCCTCATTCGGCGATCCTTTCTGCAGTGTCTCAGAATTACAGGTTCCGTAGGGTTTTCCTCCCCGAATAATCCTGTTTCCTGATTGAAAGTCTCGTGACATCTGCGCGAAGAATATCTAGTGTATCTGTTCCTGGAAAATCCCTCACGATTCCCAACGTTCCAGTCTAGTTACAGCTCCTAGATTCCATTTCAGTGGAAACATGCCTATCCCAGCATCTCCTTTGCTCCCAATGTCTATCAACTTCTGTCCAATTGCACATTGTCGATAATAGCATAACTGTACTCTAATCTCAGTTCAAACATTATACAATGTGGCATTCGCATAAAATGCTTCACCCTTTCGAACAAATGTATTTACCTGCGCGCTTCTAAACAACGTAAACTCAGCTAACTGACATTTTCTACGCTGCACTTGTCTCCTGTACATTTCACTCGTACGCATACAACTTCTATTGTTCTTAGACTGCGCGTACTATACATTGTCCTACACTACGACGCTTCTCATACAGTTTTACTGAAGTATGTTTGCATATGTATAACAAGAAGTTCCATGACGAACTAAAGAGCCTACTTTTCTTAAAATTTAAGATTCATGCCAATGATTAATCTATATGGATCAATCTAGAATAATGACGAAATTAGGTTGGTAATATCGAAATTTCTAATTAGTTCGAAATACTGTATACCTGGCATAATGTAGCCACTTAGAGAACTACAGTTGGCAGCCCTGGTGACTGAATATATTCTTAGTTCCATCTCTTAAGGTACAGAATACAAAATTTGGTTGAAGTCCAATGGATAGCATGGACGTTACATGCAGTTAAACATTGGATCTAACAGCGTGCGTAAAATCATGTTGGCAAGAATAACATACATGTATTTGTCAGAAATAATCTGAAATAATATGATCTATTGTTGTGTCAATTTTGAATGAAATCCATTAGTTAGTATAGAAGTTACAATCATTTTATAATTGGACCTATCAGCAGGCTTAGAATCATGTTGGCAGCACTGGCGTAGGCCTATATTAGTTACTCCAAATTTATCTAGAATGCCAGGTACTATACGTGTGCAAAGTTTAGAGCTATTGGCTTGCATACTTTCTGATATATTGATATCAGGGTAACAAAAATAGAGTCAGTATTTAGTAACAGTTGGCAGCCCTGGTTACTCTTAAGAATCGGCATAGTCATATCTGTTATAGTACACATAGCACACACGAAATTTGGTTGAAATCCAAATGATAGTATAGAATTTATATGTATTTAAAGTTGGACTTCTCAGCAGGCCTAGAATCATGTTGGTAGCACTGAGGTATATAAGTTACTCCAAATCAATATAGAATGTCAGGTACTATACGTGTGCATAGTTTCAAGCTGTCGGCTTGCATACTTTCTGATATATGGGTATTTGGTTAAAAAAATGAGAGCATTTATTAACAGTTGGCGGCCCTGGTGGCTCTTAAGAATACGCCCAGTCATATATGTTTATGTACACAAAGCACATACGAAATTTGGTTGATATCCAATTGATAGTGTAGAAGTTATATGCATTTAAAATTTGGACCTATCAGCAGGCTTAGAATCATTTTGGCAACACTGCCATGAATGGCCTCCTGGAAATTAAACTGCAATATTATTATCTATACGTGTGCCAATTTTGAGAAAGTTCCCATTCATACCTTCCATGATATCCAAGATTGGAGCTCAAATTTCAATTGCAATTTTTCAGCAGTTGGTAGCACTGACATCATTTTCAAATATGGCTGTGAGATATTCAGGTATAGATATTTACTCCTACCAAGTTTTGTTTCAATTGCTGCAGCCGTTTAGGAGTTGATAGGGGGGGACACACACACAGCCAGACAGACCGACAGACAGAAGGACAGACAGACAGACACACATTTGCCCGATCTCATACGTCTACTTTTTCCTCATTTTTGCAAAATGTGAATAGTAGGCCAAAAATACATTGTCTTTGCATTATAAGGTTCTGCTGACCTAATGCGATTACTTTTACTTGACATTGTACGTTGCACTTGAGGAAAATACTCACTGAATACTTATAAAGTTAGAGTCTTTGTGCGCGGCGTCCTCATCTGAACCCGGGCGACATGCGCTTCGCACTAGAATCTGTTACGACTGTCCTCGACTGACTCCTCTGGCGACCTTATATGGGTTTCCAAACGAAAAGTAGATCCGTAAATTCGTCGGAGCTTCATCTCTCTTCCCAACGCCTTTCCTGGCTTGAAATAGCGTTTTTCTGGTCCGTCTTGCAGCGCTGGTTTCATAACTGCTTGCGTGCTTGAGGTTCGATCAGCCAATTAATTAAAATGAATTAACTTCTTCAGCGCGTCCTGACGCTAAGTCGGCGGTTATTCCCCTTCTTACTTCCGTTATCCGTCCGCTGAACTCTGTAAGACGTGTTCCTCCGCACCTTCCTTATTCCAGCTTCGATTTCGACGTTTTATGGCTTGACAATTAGCCTCCTTGAATTTGATTCACATTGGTGTCACCCTCATATGTGTATCATGTTCCAATCGCGAGTAATCTCCAAATTACTGTTCCCGTGCCTCCTTCTCTTGGGTTCTGCCTTTGTGTTTAGGGGAGTTCACGGGTCCACATGTGGTCCACTCACCCTCTCCAGACAGTATAAATAGTTCCAAGTTACTGACGTGACGCCACGAAAACACGCCTTCTTTCCAGAGCAATTTGTTGGCTGTCATGAGTTCCAAATCTTTGTTCTAGGCTCAGAAACTCCTGTACATTTCAACCAAATAATGCTATATTCTTCCATATTTTCTGTGTTATTTTGACTTATAACAGCAGAATTTCCTTCATATCACCTTAGTGATGTTATGTGTCCTGTCTCTAGGGGTTTTTCTTGACTAAACTCCCTCAGAGACCCTGGGTTCGTTCCTCTTTGACAGTTCCACTCTGCTCTCTATTTCTCAGTGTCCCATGTTCGACACCAGTCAGCCTAATGCCCTCGGGCACATTATCTCCTGGGATAAATTTACTCAGAAAGTTGGATGTATTTCTAAATGCTGTGGTAATAATCCTCACACTATTGCATCAAAAGCAATTATTTACTTTATATCAATTAATACTCATGTCTAAGCATGATATCACAAAACTACAACTGTTCCTCCAGAATGAGGTTATACGAAAAAGTTAAGATCAATGTTCCCCCAAATCGAGATCGCCCCTGACGTAAGTGAACTCGGAAGTATCAGTATACCGTTCCTACACCATAAATTCAGGCTAACATCTAAGGCTGATCCACTGACAATTCATTAGCAAGGTGTACCAATAAATCTCTGTACACTAAAGCTAAGTGCTCTCTACTAATGGAAAAGAAAACTATGGATCAAAACGATCAAGACATCTGGATCCGAAAACTTCCCAATATCAACTAGATGAGCGGAATGACTGAGTTCCTCATCTAAAATACGATACGAATAAGCGAACATGCATATACAAATATGCGCTAGCCACTAGAAAAATCTATAAGTGTTCTCGTCACTGTTAAATGAAATCGCAAATAATTACTCTATACTTATACAACATACTGTAGATCTTCTCCTAACTGGTCTTCTTGGCAATGAAAATATGCATATCAATTTAAAATACACCTAAGAATTTACTGAAAGTTAAATGGCAAAATCTAGGTTTACACAAGGGATGCGTTCATTTACTTGAACCAGAATCCCGGAGATACAACAAGTCAGTTTCGAAAGAAACATCGAACCTGGACCTGTGTACATCTATTTACTCTACAGAAATAAACTATGGCAATTGTGACTGCTTATAGACGCTATGCTAGGCTACGTTAATATTCTGACGTGCCCAGTACCTTAGCGTTGATTCTTGAAGCGGTGAAAAAAGGATATGTACTTGCCAGACTAGCGTCCACGCTAAAACACGACAAAGTAATCTTCTTGGCCGAGGCCTTGCCTCAAACCCCTGACCACGCCATGCTCCACAGATGTCGGGCTGGCCATGTGTTGCAACACGTCCTGGCGAAAACCATCCACGTGCCCTCGCAAGAAAACGCCTCATACCGTGACAGTCTATCAGAATGTAGAAGCCTGCAAGCATTCGTAAATAACCACATGAAAGTTCCATTACTAATGGAAACTTTTCCTGTCTGGAATAAGCAGGCATTAGGTTGCGCGATAAAACTTCATGTCGCTAAGACTGTAGCTGCCCCATTCGATTTAGTGTGACATGATCACAGCTATAAAATCCTTATTAAACATCCCCTCCGACGTCTGGTTTAAAGATATGTCGATCATGATTCTATACTCCACTCGGGGTAAAGTCAGTGGCGGATGGCGGATAATTGTTCTGGGTGTTGCACTATTTTCATTAAGGTGGTACATGGGCACCCGCAAGATTTGTCTAGGGGGGGATTTATTATTTTTGATGTGTAACATCTTTCCACTCGGTTGCTGGATATTTTTGTGGGAGTGATTTTGAAAAATGGGACGGAAGTGGATCGGACGATCCAGCTGGCAGTAGTGGATCGGACGGAAGAGTGTAAGACGCACTGCCAGTTGGATCAATCGATCCAGCTGGCGCTGCTAAGAGGAAAGAATGAGCGCGCAGTCTCGGAAATTGATACCATGACGTACTCTCGGCCATGTGGAATGTATATGACATACGGATTACTTCAAGATTTTGAGGCACAATTACAAATATTCATACAATAAATCATCTTCAAGTTGTCGTTCTTTGGTGTAAAAATATTCATTATATCATATTTGCTGAAGACAATTATGATTTATTAAGAGTCTGTTTTTCAATCTCTGGATAAAAGTGATCGGCATCCACTTCCCGAGTAAATTTGCTCACTGACATTCTGACGGTAAACGCTCATGCGAACTCTGGTGTCAACTGATTGAAGCACAGGTAATACGGGAACTAGGCAAGCCTTCATGAACTATTGCTGAACACAGTGTCTTTAGTCACAAGAGGGCCTATTCATAAGGCATTTTAAACTCAGTTTCAGGAACATTATCGAAACAAGCAAAATATAAATGAAACGTAATTCCGTAATGCAGTATTATTGGAACGTGAAAATAAGTCACAATCTTGTGCATACAATTTGCGTGGTCGAAATAGCCATGGCGTTAGCGCCTCTAACTGTGAATCTAGAGATCTCTGGTTCGAATCTCGGGTGGGATAGATATTTTTGCTACAGATTATCATTTTAAACGATATTTATCATATTAATATGACTCATTTTAACAGAATCCATATGAAATTACGTGTTGGTCTGTGAATCAAGAGGTCCGGGAACTGGGCAAGCCTTTCATGATGTACTACTGTGCACATTGCATTTACTCGCAAATTGGCCTATTTATAAGGTATTTAAGGTTATGAGCGGTGCCGCGTCTATTAATCCAGTTCATCCATATCGTATTCTTAATTTAGGCTAGTGCTGGTGGAAGTTACAAATCATATAATAAAATGAGTTCCGTATTATAAACTACAATATCTGTAAAACACTCCCTTTTACAATAGATTAATATTTGTGCCAATAATGTTATAAAATACCGGTGTATCAACAATTTCACGTGAGGTTTCTTCTATGTCAGATGTTACACATCATATACGACTACTGTAAGGCTCTTATTTTGTTTATTTCATTACCTACATGTCACTAGGTGATATTGAGGTGTAAACACCCCCGCAATTTTCTTTTCATTTCTTACTTGCTTCGTGACATTCATTATTTGGCTGCTCTTAAACCGTTGGGTACATGGTCTTTATGGCATGAATGGGAGGAATATCTTTTTTTTAGTTCAGAGTTTTTGTCCATAGGAGTTCGCTTTTCTTTGCGAATCATCGTCATAATATTCTTTTTTTAAACAGGCAAAAAGTAGTTGTATCACAATGTATCGACAAAAATAAAAATCGAGCAGTTCATTAAAATGGTAATGTTAATCCAGTTCGCCGATTTTTAAATAACTGAAAATATGCTCAAATAATCCCAAATTACTAAGTTAAATAAAACTGTGGAATTATGCCTACATCTAAATCAGTTAACCATCAGTAACTTCAATTTATGAAATAAACTGGTGTGACAATGAACAATCGAAATATTCTCGGGATTTCAAGGGGTGGGGGCACGGCCCCTCCTGCGGGTGCCAATAAGGTGATAGGGTAAAAGACTGCTTGATATCGGAGAAAACTGTATACAATTGCGCGGTAAAACGGATGTACCACATTCATAACGAATGCCACAGTTCAGAGACATCACATTTCCATCAGATTAAATGGATTATAAATTAGTCTACATGAAAACCTTCACGAGAACAAAACAAAGTAAGTTATATACGAGGTCGAGAAATGTGAGTGCCACAAGTACGCGCAACATTGCAAGACATGGCTTCGGCAGTTGACGAAGCATCTCGGATGTCTCCGTCCGCACCTGCGCCTCGGCTTCCTGGTTGCAGTCGGCGGGCAACGACCAGCCATGTTAACTGTTGGAATAGGGCTTACCCAGTCTAGCATCTCTGCAATACCCTTCAGTATTGAAATCTGGTCGGTGCTTGGGCCTGGCAACGACCAAACGGACCAGCGCTCCCAGAGAGCACGCTTCGCTATCTCAGACAGCTCACAGTTACTTACCATAACATTTCCTGAATTATTAAAGAACAGAATTATTAATTCCTATACATATAAAAAGAAACGTACAACTTTTATTTCTAAAGGCATTATGACGTTATTAATTGTTTTTCATGAATTAATCTGGTCGTTGTGCAACACTGCAACCTTATTACCGGCCGCCAATGGGTAAAGTCTGAATACTGGCAAGTGTTCTTACAGTAGATATACACTGCCGTAGTCCGTGAAAGTATCTAAATCTTTCACCTAATGGCCACCTGAACTCCGGACAACACAGAATATGCATGTGCCGTGTAGTTCATTTACTGTTCACTTCAATATAAATGTTTGTGCTGCAGATGGGTTTAACAAAGCATTTAAACACCATTTCTTGTGGCCTTTCGCTGCTAAGAAGCAGATACATGTTTAACACACACGTTATTACGTTCACTCGCGATTATTAGCGCGTCACGAACCGTTGAAATATTGTTTTGTGGCTTCGGTGTCGACCGTCACAAGCCTGAACTAGAAGTTGGCTGTCTTCTCTGAGTGCGTGCTGCCGGGGCGGAAACGTGGATCACCCCACTCCTGCCACGGCACACACACATCGATATATCGTTGTTGCATGGGTTATATACCTGTAATTACCTGATTTCACTTGACATAAACAAATCCACTAGTAAGATAGCCTTCTGCTATTGGAATGTGTATTCGAACATCCCCAATTCTTCCTATATGACTCTTATTTTCTTATAAACAGTATTATAATCCTCTCAGGTTGAAGTCGATATAAGACATTGCGTCATTGACCAAATTATTGATTGGCCGCTGCTTCGTTCCTCGCTTCGGGATTGTTCGTGAGCTATCATCTGGAGACGAATGCTGTGACGTGTAGCCTGGAATGCGCCCTGACCTACGTCATGCTGCGTAAATAACTGAATACTCAACTCGTATTTAAAAACTCTAAAATCAAAATAACGGTACAGTACCTAATGTGAGAATACGGCTGCTTCCTATTCAAATCCTGGAAGTGGTTCTCCGTGGTTTCCCCGATTCTACTCCAGGCAAATGCCAGGATGGTTCCTAACTCAGCCATTGGCCTTCTCCTTCCCAATCCAATCCCCAATTTTCAAGCACACTAGTTCAGCCATAACAATAACACAGGTTCTCACACAAATACATGGGGCTATAAGACCACGATGTCGTAGCCCCTAATATAAGCAACAACAACAATGTATATTTGCATTCTTGTAGCTCCATTTAGAAGTATTTGCATTTTTTATATATTTGTCTTATCTTTGCTTTATTTGTGTCTGTCCCCCCAGGGGCTCACATCTTGTGGGACGTGGGTTTGCGATCACGGGACCTCAGCTGAGTCTGGCATTGCTTCCACTTACTTGTGCTGGGCTCATCTCCGTCTTCTTTCCTTTCGACCTCTCTTCGTCAACTCTTGTTCTCTTCCGACCCCGATGGTACTAGGGTATCCGAGGCCTAGGGAGTCTTTCACTTTCCCGCCTTAATTGACCCTTGTCTCATCTTTCCTGATACCCTCATTCTTCGAGGGGTTAGCCTTCTTTTTTCTTTTCATGTTATCTCCTGCCTTCTGCACAAGGCCCTCAAGGAGGCAGGGTGTATGTAGCCCCACCACTTCTGGTGCACCCTGGATAGTGCTACTCCCTCAAGGGCTCTCGGCTGGTAAGTTTGGGAGTTAGCTACCCCGAGGGATTCCTGAGCTGGGTCCGTTTTGTCCCCTTTTACCTCTGACTTCGGGGCGGACCCTCTCCCCTTTCCCTTTCCTATCTGCCTTTCATGGAACTCCTTCCTTCCCTCAATCCTCATTCTTCAACAGTGGCGGATCCAGGCCTTGCAGGGCCCTGGGCGATATGGTAAGGTGAGGCCCACAACAATAGGAAATTTAAAAAAAAATATCAAATCAAGTGGAAAATAGTTTTGTAATAATAATAATAAAATAAAGAATAGTTACAATATTTTTATACACTACAGTACATTTTTAATAATATGAAAGAAACCTTTAAGTCCCCTTGAAGAAGATTATGTAAACTATGAAATAGGCCCTATTAAAATATTACTTTGCGACTATTTTCCCGGCTGAAGTCTTCTATCATATCACTGAAATTTAAACTTGCTAAACGGTCACGGGAGGTCATAGCTGCACTAAAAAAAACCAATATGAATTATAAATTAGTTTGAAAAGTTTCATTAATTAATCAATTAAATTTAAAACAATCCATGGCGCGGGGCCCCCCGGACCGTGGGGCCCTGGGCGGTCGCCCTCCTCGCCCTCCCCTAGATCCGCCCCTGTTCTTCAAGGGTTGAGGGCATTTCTTTTCTTCCTGTCCTTTATTCACCTTATCCTTAATCATTTATTTACCATTTCTTCTTCTAGTAGGTAAGTTTGTAGTTAGTATTAGTTATAGTTTTCATTTTCATCTCATCTTTCTCTATCACCCAAACCACTAGGGGCCGATGTTAGGCCCCTTTAAACAACAATTATCAACATCATCATTATTTGTGTCTGTATTTTTAGCTACTGTCTGTTCGCGTTGCTTGTAGCGAAGTATGTCAGGGTTTCAAATTGAATTTGTGCCTTATTACATAATATCCTGTAACTAGCAGTAGTGCCTGGCTTCGCCCGGTGGATTTATTTGTTTTATGGATGATAATGAATACTACTACAGAACTGGCACATGATACTTAAATTAACAGGAAGAAATATTTTAAAAATATATTTTTTGTGGTGGTGGTGGTGGTGGTGGTGGTGGTGGTGGTGGTGGGGGTGATAAGTAGTACAGTATAATGGACGTAACATTTAGTTCATTTTCCCGTAATGATAATAATGAATAGGGAAACGGCTATTTTGTAACTAAAGCACTGACACATGTAATTTACAAACGAATTTTTAAAAAAATATTAGAAAAAGGAGTAAGTGAAATAAAAGACACTGCCTAGGGCCTAACTCTCATTGGCTGTTAGAAATGCAGAGACCAATAGTGTCGTCTTTAGTCGCATAGCGCCGTAGGAAAATAATCAGAACACTTTGTAAAACTTCGGCTGTCCCAAGCTACTGAGGTAGCAATTGTATCATTTATCGCCACATAGCGCTCAACGATAAGGTTCGGAATAAATTTAGGTAAATTTGAAAGCACCAACGCTTATTGCAGCTTGTAACCTCAGTGTACTGCACCAACACCATTGCACTTATACAGAGGCATAATATTTTCATGATGATAACTGTTTTATGGGGCCTATGAGATCCTTTTGCACTAATTACTCCCCGTGAGTGCAGTTTATAAACAGCGCAAGATACAACTATTTTCGCAATTCTGCACCAGAACACTGGTAGGGGTGACGTGATGCAGCCCAAACTGTCCGTCAACAATAGACTTATAATAATAATAATAATAATAATAATAATACTAGGGTCCCAGGAATAAACCTGGGAGGAGTCATTGTGACTCTGGCAAATGGGAGTGAAATGCGTCGTTGCTAACATCTGCAACATTAATCTATTGGATTCAGCAAGAGAATCCAATTTAGCCTCTTTCACTCCAACTCCAGCACGTAACCTACACGAGGTGCCCCTGTTAAGTCGAGCAACCCAGTGGAAGGTTGGGTAACCAATCCCAGCGGGAAGCTGGGTCGACGAACCGATCAGTGCTGGGGGACTCCCAGGCTTGAAGCCTTGGTAGTATAGAGAAGCCAGAAAACACCTTGAGGCAACCTCTAGGGCTAACAACCTTAGTTGCAACATGGATGCGCATGCGTCCAAAACAAACTCAAGTCAAGTGAGCATGATGGCAAAACATTTCAACATTTCTTTTACCCCAGGGGGTAAGTCTTCGGATAAATCCCTCGTCGTGAAACCTGCGACGCACGAGTCTCATTCGGATTCTGGGGGAGACTCGACATCATGCGAGAGACGAGTCGGAGCGTCTCGGTGTATCCTAACCAGTCAGAAACTCAGAACCAAATCAAAAACCTTTCTAGCAACGTTGAACATTAACACCCTTACACAAATTGGCAAACTGAAAACTCTCACCCACGCACTACATGAAAATCAGATATGTATCATTGCCCTACAAGAAACACGTTACCTAGACGAAGAGACTTTCGAATCTGAAGGTTACCGCTTTTTCAAGAGCAGAGCTCAAAAGAGGGTCCTCAATGGATCTGTGATGCTTGGAACAGCGTTTGCTGTGAGAACCAGAATCCTTAAGTCGGTCGCAAATTTTGAGCCAGTAAATGACCGATTATCCATATTAACAATCAAATGCGCCAACAAAACCTACAGCCTAGTTAACGCACATGCCCCCACAAATGACAAGAACAGATCTGACCCGGACGAAGTGGATAACTTTTGGGACCTACTGGATGAAAAGCTCGCCAAAAATCCTAAACACCATGTTAAACTTCTTATGGGGGGACTTCAATGCTCAACTTGGTCGAGAACACAAGTATAGGAAAATCATTGGAAAATATCCTGCCCACAAAAGAACCAATCAAAATGGTGAGAGATTAGTCTCCATTTGCGAAAACCATAACTTGCAGATCATGTCGACACACTTTCGCCATCTTCCCAGAAAGCAGACAACATGGCGATCTCCTGTCGACGCCATCGGAGAGTTTCAAATAGATAACGTCGCAATCTCTAGGAAAAACAGCCCTGAGATTATGAATGTTAAGGTAAAAAAAAAAGGCATAAACGTGGCTTCAGACCACTATATCTCCATAATTAAATTCAAACCGGTCCCTGCAAACACCAACAAGACGCCCAAACAAATTATTCGCTTCGACACTGATAAACTCAAACAGAATGTAACCGAGTACCAGGAAAAGGCTCGACCAATCGACTGTGACTTTAACAACACAAAAAACCGCCTGATCGAGGCTGCCAAGGAAATTGCTGAAATTAAAAGAAGCAAGAGACATGCCTGGTGGAATGATGCATGTGTTTCAGTTCTCAAGAAAAGGCTCGATGCATGGAAACAATATTACTCAACAAAATCGCAAACTGATTGGGAAACCTACAAAGCCCAACGAGCCCAGACAGCTAAAGTGATCCGAGCTGAGAAACGTACATATGAAAAGTCACTTATTGAGAAGATCGACCAAGACTTTAAAAGAAACAACACCAGAGAGTACTACGGAACGTTCAAAAGGAAACTTACGGGTTATAAACCTCCGTCGTTATGCTTTCAGCGAAAGAACGGTACACTGGCGACCTCAAATGAAGAAAATTGTACCATCCTAGCTGATTACTTTAAGAATTTACTAAATTGCGACCAACCCAAAAATCCCATCAAGACCGAGGAACCCATTCGCAGATGCCCAGAATCAAGACCACCCAACAAGGACGAAATCAAGCGTCACATTGCTCGACTAAAAAACAACAAAGCGCCCGGGGAAGACTCTGTAGTTGCAGAACTTTGGAAATATGCTCCCGAAGAAGCAGTTGAAATCTTGCAGAAGCAAATAGAACAAATTTGGAAAAATGAAATTCTACCAGAAGATTGGAAAACGGCTTTGATCCATCCGTTACACAAGAAAGGCAGCATGAAAAACGTCAACAACTACAGAGGAATATCCCTCCTACCGGTAACATACAAAATTCTCTCACTTGCTATCCTGGAGCGATTAGAAGCCGAAGTCGAGCATCAAATAGGAGAATACCAAGGGGGATTCAGAAAGGGTCGTTCAACTGCCGAACAGATCCACAACCTCAAAACAATCATTAGATATTGCAATCTCAGGTCCAAATCGTACGTATCAGTCTTTGTGGACTTTAAGAAGGCTTGCGATTCGATAGACCGCGAAGTTCTGTTGAACATCCTCAACGAATTCGGGGTTGACCTGAAACTGCTGGCATTAATTAGAGCCACCCTAACTGAAACAAAATCCAAAGTAAAGTTCCTGGGATGTCTGTCGGATTCCTTTGAGGTCAAAACGGGAGTCAGACAAGGTGACGGGCTCTCTCCAATGCTTTTCAACTGCGTCCTCGAAAAAGTCATTCGGACCTGGCGAACAAAATTATTAGAAACTGAGTATAGCCCTCTGAGAATGTGAGCAAAATCCAAGGGGATCATAGTCGACTGTCTAGCATTCGCTGATGACATCGCCATTCTGTCGAACGACGTAGAAACTGCTAAGATGCAAATCGACCTTTTAAAAGAAATCGCTGAACAAACTGGCTTGCAGATATCATTCGAAAAAACAGAAGTAATGACCAACATCAAAGACGCCCCAGCAAAACTGCAGACAAAATATGGGAAGATCAACAGAGTGGAAAAATTTAAGTACTTGGGAGAGATCATCATGAAAAGTGGACTGGACAAAGAAGCACTCAAGGAACGAGTACGCAAACTCGAAATAGCCTATTAAACATCGCGCTCAATATACAACAAAAAATGCCTGTCCAAAAATACTAAACTACGTCATTATGAAACTGTTCTGAAACCAGTAGTTATGTATGCAACCGAAACCCTATCCCTAAATGCTAATAAAGGACTCCTTGAAGAACTGGAGAAAAAAGAGCGCAAAATCGTCAGAGGTATAATGGGATCAAATTACAAGAATGGTATCCACTATAAAAAATCCAACAAAGAAGGAAGAAGGAAGGAAGATTGTAGTTTTACGTGACCGTGAATCTTGTGATTATGAGCCACGGGACCTCCTTTTTACGTGGAATCCGAACCACAGGACATGGCATTTCACATCGAAAATCTCACATGCATTGACCGGGAATCGAACCCGGACCGCCTTGGTGAGAGGCATACAGCTAGACCGCTGAGCCACCACGCCCCCTCCAACAAAGAAGTCTACAGTGAAATAGAGAACATTTCAGAATCGATCCGTAAAAGGCGGGCACGGTATTACGGTCATCTCAAACGAATGGACGGAAACAGGCTGACTAAACAGATTTTTCATTTCATTGACTCCAAACCCAAAACCACAATGCCCTGGTTTATGAATACCAAACACGACCTCAAAATACTGCATCTAAAACCCGACGACGCCTTCAATAGAGATCTCTTCCGCAAAAAGATACTGACTAATGGGCTAACCCGAGACGAGACATCGAACCCGAAAAGAAGACAAGGTACCACTTGGACAGCGGAGCGCAAGATGGCCCACTCACAGAGAATGAGGGAATTCTGGGCTCAGAGGAAGGCGAAACAAATTGTCAAGTGTAGCAAGACTTAACGTGGTCCTAGATGGCCTCAACGAATTATATATATAATAATAATAATAATAATAATAATAATAATAATAATAGACTTATAAAATACTCTTACAGTTACACTACTACGGACACGAATGGTTCTAGGGCCTTAATACGTGGTTTTCAAGTTTATTTTGTCTGTTATTCTAAATGTAGAGAATGGAGAGCGTTGTCCAAAATATCAAGTGGACACTGTTACCAGCAGGGTTTCGAAGTGTATGTAAAATTTGGTGCAATTAGGAGAAACGGTGTAGATTTGTGATAAAGGGCCTAAATGCAGGGAATGAAGTGGTCTGTCCGAAATTTTATGTAAACAGTGTTACTCGCAGGGTTGCAAAGGGTAAGTATACAAATTTTGGTTCAGATCGGTAAGAAGGTGTAGATTTGTGACAAAGGCCCTAAATGCTGGGAATGGACTGGTCTGTCATAAATTTCACGCAGACAGTGTTACTCGCAGGGTTCCAAAGGGTAAGTATACAAATTTTGGTTCAGATCGGTGAAACGGTGTACGTATCATTAACCATAACGCCAGCGCATGCATATAGAGCAGTTCGGGAGCGCTTGTTCTACCGACTTACTGAACAAAAATCAATATTTAAGGTTACCTGAGAGGTGTAGCCTAGTAATACATAGCCTAAACTATTCGTCTTGAATCTGGTTATCATATAAAAAAATAATTTTTCGAATCAGACTGGTAGTTCCAGAGATTAACGCGTTTAAAGACACAAACACACAGACAAACTCTTCAGCTTTATTTTATTAGTATAGATTTCTGGTGGAATTTAATCAATTATGCGAATGTTTGTCTTCGAATTTGCCGCTATTTCGATGGCACCATGCCCGTCAGTGTCAACAACTGTTCCCCTACGATTGCCACCATCTTTGTTTTGATGTTACGGTCTGAGATATTGTAGTTGGTCTTTTCAGGTGCATCGGGTACAGCCCGGCTGCACTAACATTTCTCAAAACAATTGTCTATCATTTTCTGAATCCCTATATTTTCTCTTTAAAACCTACCGTATTCGTTAAAAAGAACGAAGAGTGCACTTTATATGTTGTGATTACACAACCGGCGTAGCGCTCATACTTATTAGTAATTAAGCAAGCCCCGCAGTCCGTTTCCTTCACGATTGCGCCATGCGTTCTGAGTGTAGCCCTCCCAATGCTCACAGGAATACGGGCTGACTTGTGACATATAACTGAACGGTTGCCATGACAACGCGCCAAACCGCCTGCAGTATGTGTACAGAAGTATTCCGCTTGGTGCAGCCCTTGGAGCAACAGGAATGCTTGGCTGTCTCGCACGAGCTGTGACGATATTATCAGTGGCGGTTTTAGAACGAGGGCACATGGTCACGTGCCCCACCATTAAACATTCTCCTTGGGTCGTAGTCGTCTTGATAGTCCTTCCGTGGTAATGGCACTTATGTCGCGACCAAGCAGTTCTATCGCATTGCTGTTCACTTTCCCATCAGTAGGAACCAGTCACAACGAGGTGCTGGGCACATGTCTTATGAGACCAGCACAATGTTGCCACATGCTTCGTATTCGTGACTCTGTAACCTCATCCCTTGCTATTCAGCGGGGTGAGGTGACAGAGGGGCTGTGGGAATTTCCTCGACTTGGGGCACAAGAATCTTGTGACAAGACGGACAAATGGCCGTGAAAGTAGCAAGTTGGGGAGGGAGGAGGAGGGGTGGGGTGTTAAAGTGTACCGGTAGAGGGCAGACAAGTTCACAGATAGCATATTTACATACCCTCAGCAATTTTTCACCAAAATAATGTACGGTGCATCCCTCTGAACATTGCGCTCTCTATTAATATGTAAGAAGAAAAATCAATATATATAATGTGCATTGAGACAAAAACGTAACATTTTGAACGTAGGCTATGTTCCGTAAGTGAATTTGTATTATGTTATAACGTCAAGTTTGAGAATTCTCTTCGTCTAGGGGAATACACAATGCGTGACGACAGTCCTGCCTCAACACTTGGCTTCGAAAGTTTGGTGCCTGCGATATTGAGTTATAATTGTGTATGAGTGCGGTGGTCTTTTGCAGTGTTCAGTAATATTAATCGTACATAATAGTTGTTATTGGAAGCATGATTTGTGAGGTGCGAATAATGCGTACCGATGTTAAACATAATAAAATATACACTGAGGGCGTATTTCGTCGAACGAGGTAAACGGTTAATTCCTACTTGTCGTTTATCTATTCCTAGCAACCCACCCCGGCTTCACCCGGGAACAAAGCATTACGTGATAAGCGCTTTTCTTTCCATGTCATATACAGAAATCTCCCTCAAGATATCCTTTACAGGATGGTGAAAACCGCATCAAAATCCATCCAGTGGTTCTCGAGATTACCCGAGACATTCAAAAATCGGGGACTTAGTTTTATACTAAGTAGAGATGTGTCATTTTGATTTTAGACCGTAACTGAATTCTGCGACAAATTAGTTAATCATTTTCACTGCATTTCCACGCATTGGAGGTGTTCATGTCATTAACGACGATGATGATGATGATAATTGTTGTTTTAAGACGCCAAACATCTAGGTCAATGGCCCCTAATGGTTTGGGTGATAGTCAAAGATGAGATGGAATGAAAACTATAACTAATACTAACTACAGACTTACATACTGGAAGAAGAAATGATAAACAAATCAAGGATAAGGCAAATAAAGGACAGGAAGAAAATAAATGCCCTCAACCCTCGAAGAATGAGGAATGAGGGACTTGGAAGGAAGGAGAGCCATAAAAGGCAGATTGGAAAGGGAAAGAGGAGAGGGCCCGCCCCAAAGTCAGAGGAAAAAGGGGACAAAATGGACCCAGCACAGGAATCCCTCGGGGTCGCCAACTCCCGTGCTCACCATCCGTGAGCCCTTGAGGGTGTAGCAATATATGCAAGGTGCACCAGAAGTGGTGGGGCTACACACACCCTGCCTCCTTGAGGGCCTTGTGCAGAAGGAAGGAGATAACATGAAAAGAAAAAGAAGGATGACCCCTCGAAGAATGAGGGTAGGTATTAGGAAAGATGAGACAAGGGTCAATTAAGGCGGGAAAGTGAAAGACTCCCTAGGCCTCGGATACCCTAATACCGTCGGGGTCGGAAGAGAACAAGAGTTGACCAAGAGGGGTCGACAGGAAAGAAGACGGAGAGAAGCCCGTCACAAGTAAGTGGAAGCAAAGCCGGACTCAGCTGGGGACCCGTGGTCGCAACCCACGTCCCACTAGATGTGAGCCCCTGGGGGGGGGGGGGGGGGTTAACGAACCCATGAAATAAACGAGTTAAAATACGTACAAAATAAGACCTTAACTTATGAGGACAGACTATTAACAAATGAATTTGGCCCTACAAAAACCAGATCTGTGCATTAATCAAGTTTCGAAAGATAAAAGGAGAACATATAACAGGAATTTCAATTAATATGTGTATGAAAAATGGGATTGGATATGTGGGTGTCGGGTAGTAAATTAATTTGTTTGTTTCCCGTGCCTGTTATTTGGTGGCGATGACACATGGACCATGACTGGCATTAATGATTTAAAACATTTGCCTGAAAAAGGTAAGAAACATTGTTTGCCAAAATGTCATACGAACAATGAAATGAGCTTAGCAGTATTGGTGAATATAGTATAGGGCAGCAACCGGATGATGGCTGTTCGTAAACACTACGAACTTGTGGACAAGAATAGGTATATTGTGTCGCGCATTCGATTAAGGCCTTAATGATATTCACTGGATTTTTAGGAATTTGAATTGTTCGTGTTAATATCTTTAATGAATCCGTGAAATTATTGAGTTTAAGTAATCTACTTTAGGAATATCGGAAGAAATAATAGGAGTGCTTGTACTAATACGTGACCATTAACTTCTCGATCATTAACCACGGGACCTCCTTTTTACGTGGAATCCAAGCCACCAGACGTGCCATTTCATCTCAGAATTCCCATAAGCATTTACTGGGAATCAAACCGGACCATCCTTAGTGCGAGGCAAGCAGCTTGACCGCTGCGCCATCACAGCCCGGTAAAACCGCAGAGTAACAATTACTAAATGGCCGCCACAATTAAACCAATTGAGTGACATCGGTTTTCTTGTCTTCTCATGGTACGGCCAACATGTACCATTATGGGCGTATGTTCTCTCAAAAATGTGCTGTGTCTCACCCTTGTTTAAGAGTACGAACCGCCACTGGATATTATCCGAATGCACCCGAATATCTAACCCGGGCTCTTCGCTCCTCGACATGGAGGAAAGAACGGAAGGAGATGCCTTCGCTGCGCTGCCTAGTGCAAGCTACTGAAGCCAAACGGCGCGCCCAATTTGGGTAGCAAGAACATGGCTGTTCCTATGCTTTTAAAGCCGTAAACCACTCCAACATGTCTTGGATTTT
Organism: Meconema thalassinum; assembly: GCA_946902985.2. NCBI lineage: Eukaryota > Metazoa > Arthropoda > Insecta > Orthoptera > Tettigoniidae > Meconema > Meconema thalassinum. Next base: position 1,195,822,019 of record OX336389.2, read on the forward strand.
AGTGACATAAAACTTCAATGACAAGTCAAGATTTTTTCTTGGATAGGCAGAATACACTCTATACATCACGGTACTTGGCACAAATAGGCCTAAGCTGAGTTATCGTTTTAAAAGCGAATTTAAATAGAAATGTGAGAGCACCTATGCAAGGCTATTTTTGTAAGAAAGACGTGGCAAAACGTAATAATACGATGAAAGACTGATTAAATTGATTACAGGTGTCTGAAGGTGCGCGTTATACCAAAGAAGGAACATCTTGGGAACTAACATAATGATGCCGAACTAATCACGGTACTTACACCAAATTGATTTTTAAGTTATTTTTGGTGTTGAGGCATTCATCAGTTTTTAGGCCTAATTTCGAGCACAGCCACTTTCACTCATTGTTCGTACACATTTTGATATTCACGAATACGAACCTTAAAATTAATAAACAAATGTTAGTATCTCAATCATGCTAAAACACAATCACGCAAAGATATATTTACTAGTATATTTTGTCGCGAGAGTTGTGTCTACTGTTCCAACAGCTGTAACAAGAAGTTTGTTATAAATTTTAACGTGTGGTATACGAAGTATTCTTTTATATTAAAAATTGTGCTGTTACATTGTGATTCGTGGCCGTGTGGCGCATTAACTGTGAGTGAAAAGTAAATAGAATGAGCGCTTTTGAAGAGCATACAGTAGCACAATATTTTCTTATAGTGTGAAATAATAGTGTTCCCTCCAAGGCGTGTTTTAACATGGAAACGTCCATAGATTTAGTTTGTATTTTAGGAGAAACTCCGTTTTCTAAATGGAAGGAGGAGGTTAAAAATAAATTTTATCGAGCAATCAACCCCAACCACTTTTGTCATACCAGATTTCATCCAAGCTAGATGACCCAACACACCTATTCAAAATGTATACGTTTACTGCTCACGAGCGTGTGTTGGGCTGCACCGAACTTACATCCCACGAGCCGCCGCTGGTTGGTCTTGGTCTAGCGTAAGCGCATGGTAATTGCTAACACTGCGCAAACACATAGATTTTGACGTAAAATGTTACCGAAAATACAACAGAACATAACGTCCCCTGAATCTACACACAAATATCAAAAAAAAAAAAAAAAAGAATACATATTATCATGCTATGTACTGTCGATACCCCATAAGGTAATAATAAAAGGCTGTACTATACCTCAATGTCCCAATGTCTGAAGATTTCTTTTCTTGCTGCTATGCTCACTGCCATCATTGACGCGCTCAGAAAATATATTTAAGACTATTCTTATTAACTTAATACTAGATAATGAATCCTTCACTTTTTGTCCACAGATACACTCATCGTTGTCACAATAGGCCTCCCAGCTTAATGTTGACAGTCTAACAATAATGTTCCACTGGTCACTTAATTTAAAAATAGGTAGCTTTCTAATGAAATCTACCTAAAACCACTTGCCAACTGAGTACAGTTCATAAAGTACTGGAAAATAGAGGGCACATGAAGATATATACCAAAACTTAATTAGGCCTTCTAGACACAGAAAGTCCAAAGTGATCAAAACGTTGTAATAGTTATTTTAATAGTGCTGCCATAATTTGACTTACAGCCAGGAACACAACACTTCCTAGGTATCTGAAATAGTTTAATGAAATATTAGTGAAGAATTTGTTGGTTAAATTCATTACAAGGCATTGGTTACACAAACAACTTCATACGGGAAATACTCACTTCTACAACTTTCAGTACGTCTGATTTACCACGAGGAATTTCACGGGTATTGAAATAGTTAGTACGAACTGCTTTTACATGCTGTCATATCAAAATAAACGATATTTATGAATAAAACTTAGCATGTGGTCTTACGTATTTATAGAATTTACGGACTCACCTAAACGTTGCCAATTCTACCAACAGCACGGCTTGAGAATTATAGACGGCGATGGATCAGTACATCTTGCGCTGTAGCTACGTTAATATGGCCGCGCCATTTTCTGTTTGCGCCAAGGCAGAACCGTGTTCCGTAATCTTTTTTTTTTCTTTGTGGTCAAAGGGCGTACCAGGAGTAGAAGTTCATAGACGACTTTCAGCACAATACGGGAACAATGTTTCTCCACAGCGAAGTGTTTACCGGTGCATTGAACAGTTCAAAAGGGGTCGCACGAGCGTGAAAGATAGGGAAAGATCCGGGCGTCCATCTGCAGCCGTAACGAATGCCAATACTGGAACAAGTGCGTGATGTGATCCTGCATAACAGACGAGTGACTGTTGATGACGTGGCAAACCATTTGCACATTAGTCATGGTTCTGCATATGAAATCATGCATAACAGGCCTAATTTTCACCAAGTCTGTTCCAGATGGATTCCAAAACAACTCACTGATGAGCATAAGCACAATCGTGTGTGAATCTGTCAGCACCTACTGAACCGTCATGCTAACGAAGGTGAAACTGATCATCACTGGAGATGAAACATGGGTTCACCACTTCGAACCAGAGAGCAAACGCCAGAACATGGAATGGAAGCATCCCGGATCCCCCGCCAGAAAGAAATTCAAGCGTCAACCTTCTGCAGGAAAAGTGATGCTCACAGTGTTTTGGGACTCTCAAGGGCCAATCCTGGAACATTACCAGGAAAAGGGGGAAACAGTTAACAGTGAACGTCACAGTGGTATGCTGGTAAACAAGCTGAAACCTGCAATTCGCAACAAACGCAGAGGTCGATTGTCGGAAGGAGTTCATTTGTTGCATGGCAATGCGCATCCACATACCTCCGCCCACACCGCTCAAACTCTTCGGACGCTGCGTTTCGAGGTGTTGGAGCATCCTGTGTACAGTCCCGTTCTCGCCCCGTTGGATTACCATCTGTTTGGTCCACTGATAAATGCTCTAAGAGGCCGTCGCGTCAGCTCCGATCAACAGGTGAAGGACGCGGTGCATACGTGGCTTGCTGCAGAGGGTATTAGTAAGCTTGTGTCGGCCCCATGGTGTTGGGGTAGCGCGCCTGCCTCTCACCCGGAGGCTCCAGGTTCGATTCCCGGTTCCGTCAGGGATTTTAGAAACTGACGTGAGGGCTGGAACGGGGTGAACTCAGCCTCATGAGGACAATTGAGTAGCTGTCTGACAGTGAGGCAGCGCCCCAATCACGAAAACCAAGATTAACGGCGGAGAGGATCCGATGCGCTGATCACGCGTCACCCCAATATCTGCAGATCAAATGGCTGGGCAGCGGTCGCTTGGTAGGCCTAGGCCCTTAATGGGCTGTAGTGCCGGGGTTGATTATATGTTATCAGCAAGCTTGTGAAACGGTGGACGATGTGCATTGAAAATCAGGGGGACTATGTTGAAAAATGAAATCAATATAAAGTATGTACTCTTATATTATCAAAATGTATTGCAGATACTAACTTTGCCCTCGTAAAAGGAGTAGAAATAAGGTTGAATCAATAACAAGGAGACTGAAGCCAGAATCATGGAATAGATTAATACATTTTATAGAAGATGATATCCATGGTACATAAGAAATGGCTTATAAATTAACAAAACATCTTAATAATGATGAAAGAGAAAAAAACACAATATAAATCTAATGGAAGATGAGTCAAGGATACAGCTCTACAGAGAATTATGGTATAATGAAACTCATAAGGAGAGTCAAGAAGACCAATTTACTGAAGTACGGTACCGTACTGTAGATTCAGAAAAGGCAGACCGTGCATAGATAATATAATCACCGTAATATATTGGAGGAGAGAATTTGACTTAAGAACAAAACCAACATTTTAAAATTGAATTTTCTCGTGATTTAATAATCCGAGTGCTGTGAACTTGGCACAGTATATCTTCGTACAAGGCTTAATATTTTGATGTCTAATTTATTTCAGTTTCATGAAAACATAAACATTGAGACTATGCTTTTTTTTAAATCGCGGTTTTATTAGCCTACTTTCGATTTTTGCAAAAAATGAAAGTAGACTTATGAGATCAACACAGGGCCAAAAATTGTGTGTCTGTCTGTGTGTGTGTATGTGTGTGTGTGAGTCTGTGTGTGTGTGTGTGAGAGTGTGTGTACTCTGAATGTCTGTCCCCCCCTATCAATTCGAACACGGCTAAACCGAATTGAACGAAATTTGGTACAGAGGTAGCACTGGCAAAGGGCACCTCAGTGTCATGTTTTATATTGCCGCCATCTTTACCAAAAGGTAATGGCGGCCAATCGAATGGTCAAAACTTAATAATGCATTACGACCAAACTAATCATCCGATCTTTACCAAATTTGGTAACAACCTACCTTCATATGGGACGCGTATTGTGCCCAAACTACAAGGTCATCAAACGTACCATTTCAGGATGGCGGCCGTGTGAATTATGCAAAATTTATAATCCATAACATGGGACCCACCAGTTCCGATTATCGAACCAAGAATCGTTTAATCTGTTCTAAGCGATAAGGACAGAGAGTTATAACTATACCCATACATTTAGGAGAAAGTAGGCTATATGTTCTTTCCCGAACATCTTGTTTTTCGTGTCTTATTCAGGCAATAGAAATTTAGGTTGGTATAATGAACTATCATTAGAATATTAATCTGCTGCTAGCCATGTACAAAACAATCTAACATTGTGTCCATGCAATATACGTCACAGGTTCACAATATCCCCGAAACTATTTAAGCAATCAAATTGATTTTTTATTCTTTTGTGGTGATAGAAGACTACTGTATTAAGTAAGTACATATAAGTGACTTTCAAAATACTGGGAAACACAAAAACAACATGGCGGCCATGTGATTTTCAAATACAAATGACTTCTCTGGCGATCTAATCACCCGAGAGCAATGAAACTAAGGACAGCAAACCTTTATTCAGAGCTTAGTATACACAAATCTCATGATCAATCATTATCAAAAATTCAAAATGGCATCACTTGGAAATGTTAAAACTTTTCGTTTTTCATATCCTATTCAAGCAAATGTAGATTTGTATGATAAGCTATTATAATAATCATAATCTAATGGCACTAAATTCAGTAGCTTACGGTACGGTACTTCTAGTAAATCATAAAATCCATGCATTTGAGTTTTCTTAAAATGAACTTCCGTGACTTGTGACCGAAAGATGCCATCTCGTGGGAGGAGTCTTAATCACCATTACTGAAAGTTACATATTGTAGCACATCATTTCGCAATGTGATGGTCTTGGCGACATAGGTTTAGTACCAAAAGCTATTTAGTACATCACATGGGAAATCCACTTAATAGCCGGGAGAGTTTTTAATGGAAAAGACTAATAGGATACCGGTACCGGTATATGAAAATAGGCTATTTAGTTCATGGAACCGATCGCTTTCTAGATAAATTCAACCAATACTCAAGCAGCTGCTTTCAGAGCTTTCTTCAAGCAAAACATTACCAAGATCTAATGGCAACGTCTTTAAATTGTTTTAAGGGAAAAACACCAAGGTCATCTGACCCTCAACCAAATATTTCTGACTGCCTATGTAGGCCTTGTGAGTGCAACGTGTTAGACGCTTACTTATAGCACTCAAGATAGTGGCATAAAATCTAGTCATGGTCAGTCATCTTTGCTTGTGTTTACATGTGGAAGATTTACTGCCATATTTAAGAACCCGTTAAGGGAACAATTGTGCGGTGTTAAGACTTGATCTAGTAACATTGGGCTAATGTACACTGACAAAAATGTGTATCGCCATACAGACAGGAATATTATTATAGAAAAATGAAGGAAGGAAGAAATTAAATTTTGAGGGTTACATGCTGTTATGTAATATTCTACAAAGCCTGTGGGACATCTGCATAATTTTAAATTTCAAAACTAAATTATTATTAAATTAACACCTCTTTTAGCTGAAAAACACCACCACCTTTTGCATATCCCTAAGAGTCATTTATGGTAAGTAACTGTCCGAAAAAAAAGCAACTCATGCAGGGTCTATCACATGCAGGCTTCCAACCTACTCAGTCCAGGCCAAGGGAATATATGTAACCACCATTTTATTTAACAGTATACATTACAATTAAAATATATATAATCACATTAACTTTCATGCAGGAAATGTTATGGTTAAATATTTTAAAGAACAATGCAGTATACAAAACATTATGTTTTTTTTACATATATCACTTCAATAATTGAAAGATAAATTTTAGCATCAAGTACTATGAATCTATGGCTTGTGATTATGTTAGTCCAGTCACTGGCAGCATGGTGAATATTCAAGGCTCAGTGCCAACTAAACTCAGGACCATTAAAAAAAAAAAAAAAACTGTGTGTGCCAGCAAGATTCTACAGTTAATAAGTAGCTTGTATGCTGGTGCATCAGGTTAGTCAATGCTCGGGGTTTTTATTGTTACCGGTACATCCCTCAGTGTCCAGCATTCTACTATGGTATCAATGTCTTGCCTGTAGGTATTCAAAACCACTTTTCCTTAAAGAATGGATTACATAGGCTAGCAATGATGTATGGTCCTATCTTAAAACCTTTATAATACAAAGAAAGACTTGTTTCTTTAACTCAATGGTAGTCAAGGGTGTGATTTTAACAAATCAAGCCTGCATTTAGAAATAGAAGTACACCCTTGATTTTAGCCAAAATAATATTTTGATCCTGACCAAGTGCAAAAATTATAACAGTATACATGGATATACCAGTATGTGGTCATAAATTGTCTTATGGAGCCAAACAACACCTAAAATGGACACTGGAACTTATTTACACCCATTATTACTGTACCTATCTTGCTTTCAGATTTATTTTGTGCCATTAAAAGAGACATGGGTGTAGGCCTATATTCAAGATATTGCTGAACTGAGCATAAAATAAAATATAGTGAAAAATATAGTAGAACCGTGTTATGCATTGTGATATTATTGTCTGCAATGACTTAGTTTAAAAAAAAAAGATTGAACTGTATCTGTACATATAATAATTGTGTGTTTAATATGGACCATGTTAAAGGAACTGGCCATCCTACCGCATGTAAAATCAGGCTCAAGATGCCGGATTAGTGATCCTTTGCCACAGCTAGGGACTCTTAATCGGGTCACCTACATCCCTTGTGGATATGACTTTCCTTTTCAATGAAATAGTGGCCGATACGAAGTACAAAATAACACAAATTTCAAAATAGTTTCCTATTAGTATTATGCAGTTTATACCACATCAATAGAATGGGAAACAGTAGTAGAATAAAAATTTAACTGTGCTTATGAACCAACAGAAAAATCCACATTCCATTCACTTTCAACTTAAAAATCAATACAAGCTTTAAACTCTTCAATATCTTTGATTACACTTGCATTTTCTGCTATTTCAAGTACTTGAGTAGTGGAGTAGTGGGTGTTCCAAGCCACTCTAGAACCCTCCTCTTACCACTACTAAGCCTTAGTCATGTTAAATATTTGTCGAACGCGTGGTCCGATTTTGACAAATGAGGTATTGTTGGACTCGGGCTGACGTCCTCTTTGCTATGGACCACTCGTTATATTTTTCAAAATTTTTTTGAAAATTTTTGTTTTCGAAACTATGTGATAGTTTGAAAACCAAACAGGATAGAACGTTGTGCCATGGCTCAAACGAACAGTCTTTATGACCTTTATTTTTTGTAATAAAACTTTTTTATTTTTTATATTTTTTTGAAAACACTTTAATTTTGAAAATCCTATATTTTGGAAACTAGGAACTCTACAAAAAAAATTGTTTAACGTAAATCAATGGTCCCTACCCCCTCTACCCCCAAAATAAATTTCAAGTCTCTAGAATGAAAACCTGCAGTAGTGGGGTAGTGGGGGAGCTGCTTATAAAAGCAAGTGGTGAGCCCCTGCGACCTTGGAATGGAAGGAGCCATGCTAGGAGGGCGTGCTTGGATTCGTTTTTTTCGTCTCGTCGTGCTCTTTACGGGAATGTCGGTGTCGAAAAGGTGAAAATCTGGAAACACAGTCTTTTTGGGGTAAAAACGTGATTTTAGACTTTTTGCTATATCTCGCGAACCAATCATGCTATAGGCATGTTCGACAGGTCCAAGGACTCGGGGTGACGTCCTCTCTGCTATGGACCACTCGTTATAATTTTTAATAAAATTGGAAACTCGATTTTGGGGTAAACACGTGTTTTTGTGATTTTGCCGATATCTCGCGAACCAATCATGCTAGAGGCATGAACGAGGGGTCCAAGGACTCGGGCTGACGTCCTCTTTGCTATGGACCACTCATTGTAATTTTAAAAAATTTGGGAAACTCGATTTTGGGGTAAACACGTGTTTTTGTGATTTTGCCGATATCTCACGAAGCAATAACGCTAGAGGCATGTACGATGGGTCCAAGGATTCGGGAAGACGTCCTCTTTGCTATGGACCACTCGTTGTAATTTTAAAAAAATTGGGAAACTCGATTTTGGGGTAAACACATGTTTTTTGTGATTTTGCCGATATCTCACGAAGCAATAACGCTAGAGGCATGTACGACGGGTCCAAGGATTCGGGCAGACGTTCTCTTTGCTATGAACTACTCGTTGTAATTTTTAAAAAATTTGGAAACGCGATTTTGGGGTAAACACATGTTTTTTGTGATTTTTGCCGATATCTCACGAACTAATAACGCTAGAGACGTGTACGAGGTGTCCTAGGACTCGGGCTAACGCCCCCTTTCAAATGTGGTAGATATTTTTTTTTAAAAAAGATAATTCACAAAGGGCCTAACGCCGTACATGTTGAAAAAAAATCATTACCGTTACCTGTTTATAATGTTTATAAAGCGTGGTGGTTGAGAGAGACGATACGGCTGGGTATGTGTGTGTTTCAACGAACCTGTCGCTAACCACAAGGACCATGCTTAATAGAACAATCGCTATTTCGGCGGATCGGTGTATGACAGAGCGAGCGTGCGTTTTTCCTGATATTTTACCTTTAACGTGTAAACGGTGATGAGAACTTGATTCTATGTTGGTCGAAGCGAGTATCGAAAACAAACGAGCAGGAGGTGAAGGTCATTTGAGCTTATTGGAAGGCTCCGATCTGACTTGACAACAGGTGCAATGGAAAAAATGACCAAGACGCTTGAAGGTGAAATAATCTGACCATTGTGGTGGCAGGGAAGTGCGAAAGGCGTGCACACATGTGAAACCACAGGCACGCTAAACCAGTGACATTCTGTCTTGCTTCGTATGTGACAAAATGCAAGTCCATGTGACATTTGATCTACCGCAGGTGTTCACTTTGGACGTTATCTGTCCACGTGCATGATAACTGTTAACAAGTCACATCCTGTTTTGCTTCGTACGTGACAAAATGCAAGTTCATGTGAAATTTGATCAGGCACAGGTGTTCGCCTGGGACGTTAGCTGCCCACGTGCACGATAAGAGAATGTTCAAAGCGTGGGAAAAAAAAAGATTATACATGCAATGTGATATATAAAGACACGTCGCTGACATTTCCACTCGCACTTATGTGACTACTTTTGAACACGCTACAGCGTTGTGTGAAACACTTGGCCTTGTTTAACAGTTTTGGTGTTGGTGGAAAATACTTATTCTTGTTGTGAGGTAGGTATATATTTATTCATTTATACATTTATTGATTTATATATAAATACATGCAATTATTTATTGATTAGGTAATTAATGATTTTATTTATTTATTTGTTTGCAGATAACCGGCATACCTTACATGTCAGAGGGAGAAGAAACTATTGCACTTTTGAGCCCACTAGAAGGGAAGAGTAACAAGTCACTGCAAGTAAAGGTGAGATGATTTTTTTTAAACTAACTTGTTTCATTTTTGTTTTGTTTTATGTTTTATTTTATGAAATGTATGTATTAACCTGAATTTAGGTATTTATAGCGGTTTATTTTATTTATTTTTAGAAACTTGGAAAGAATAGCCTTACCGCCGTAGCAGTCGCTGAAAAAAACCAGAAACGCACTAAAGCGAAACCACTGCCAAAGAGTGAACTGTTTAAAACTCAGGTAAGTCCAACTTAAAAATGCTATTCCATTTTACCACTACTGAAAACTCGTAGACAAAAAAAAATTCATTACCTGTACATGACTGGGACAATGATTGCTTTCTTGATTAATGGCTATGTTGTTGTTGTTGACTGGGAAAAGTACAAGGCCATGTTGGATTTTCTAAAAATAAAATAATAAATTTAATTTATGAGTGGTTCCCTATGGACTCAACGAATATCCACAGGTTTGAACATGATAATGTGAACAAAATGACATGACATTCATTTTTGTTTATATATTGGTTAAAGGGAGGGTGGGGGAATGTAAATGACTGTAGCTTTATAAAAAAGAAAATAAGTACATGGGTTACTGTTTGTGCCAACATACAGTTTATTTTTAATGGTGTTTTGATATATTAATGCCAATTAACGTTAACGTTTTATTTACAAGTATTGATTGATTGATTGATTGATTGAGTGATGGGTTATTTTGTTTGCTTTTAGGTGTCGTCATGTGCCATTAACGTAATGAACAGACAGTGAACAAGCATGCATTATGCTTTAAAGTACTCTGTGCAATGTTAATAACTTACAATAAGAAAACGTTTTATTATAACACATGGCGTTAGTACCAAATACAACAAGTGAGCAAGTTGGTTTACCACGTGGGTTAAATTTAAAATCAGAACATGATCGATGGTTAACATTTGAATCCTGGCCTGTAGGCTTTTTGTCGACGCATGAACTTGCAAAAGCCGTTTTTTTTTACTTGAACCGAGGAGATGTGGTGCGCTGTGTGTTTTGTCGTATTGAACTTTCACACTGGGAAGAAGGGGATGATCCCCTTAGAGACCATTTGCGATGGTCTCCTCACTGTCCTTACATGCTTGGAAAGCAAGTGGGTAACCTACCCGTGCATTCATTTTACCGAACCACAAGGCCTATGGCCGCTACTTACGTTGCTGAATCACAAATAAATAATAATAATGATGTATTACCAGCCAACGGTAGTGTCGATATATGTGGTCCATATGCCATAGACAGTGTTGAATTGGCGTGTGCTTTTGAAAAATTGGGAGTTTGCAAGACTAAAGCACTAGCACACCCAGAGTACAGCTCTGTTGAAAAACGTTTCGAATCTTATAAAAATATTTGGCCATTAATATTAAAACACATTACCAAACAGCTAAGTGAAGCTGGATTTTTTTATACTGGTGAAGGGGATAAAACAATATGTTTTTATTGTGGATTTGCTTTAAAGGATTGGCAAATGACTGATGACCCTTTTGTGCAACACGCTCGTTGGTTACCAAACTGTAAATACATGGTGTTGCTTAAAGGTCAGGAATTTGTGAACACTATTCGTAAAGAAAAAGTGATTGCAGCACAAGACATAAAAGTGCCTTTAGAGTTAGAGCACGCGGAGCAAATACATAAGGCTGAAAGAAAAGACTTGTCTCACGAACAGATACAAAAGTGTGACCAACAATTATGTAAAATTTGTTATCAAGATGAACTAGGTGTTGTATTTTTACCCTGTGGACACATGATAGCCTGTGTCAAGTGTGCATTAGAACTTAACACTTGTGCTATATGCAGAAAAGTAGTATCTGCAACAGTTAGGGCATTTCTTGCATAACTAGTATAATTTATTCGCCATGGATAGTGCAAAATCCCTAATTGCACAATATTATTAAAGCTGTTTTAGAGTGTAATAGATATGCTTTTGTTTTGTTTATAGACTACTACAATGAATGTTTTGAATGCTGTGGGACAATCATGTGGCTTAGAGACAAAGAAGCTCAGTGAATTGCCAATGCATATTCCATTCCGCATTATCAAGATTCGGAAATTGAAAACAGCATATGGTGATCGTGTACTTTGTGTATGTGAAAACTTTGAGACATTTCTGCCTATACGGTTTAATGATATGTCGGAGAGTGTTTTTGATGAAGTCAATAATGCTGTGCAACCTGTACACTTAATTTATGAAGGTTTTAAAAACAATAGGTGCATGGTTCGTTTTAATTAAATAAATAAATAATGTGAAATAATAATGGAAATTATAAGTAATGACAATATACTGAAAAAGAAAGAAAATATGTGCATAGAATAGTAATGTTTTAGTGTTTAGTGTTGTCTTTAAAAATATTATGATGAAACCAAAAAAAATGTATATAAAGTTTGTAAATAAATGCAAAATGATGTTACAATGCTGTTTTATTTTATACAAAGTTAGTATATTTAACATTGCAGAGTATACATGATTATGACAATAAATGCATACTGAATACAAGCCTTTCTCACATTACAATAGTCTGTTATAGTTTTAAACACAAGGCTTGTTGTAGATCATTTTATAGCAATGTCCCTTTAATGTTGTTTTCGAAAAGTGGGGAAGCCACAATGGTTGTATTGACATAAAAACCTTATGGTTATTACTATTTAGTCACTTTGATCCCCTTGCAGATCAACAGCAGATGACCTAGTTGTTCCACTCTTTAAAACGACAACAACACCACTACCTCTTGCATAGTTTGTGATGTTGATGGCTCTTGCGACGTGGAAGATGGATTAAAAATAACTTTGAGAACAGGGGTTAAACGTTGATCATTAAACAATGCACTATTTTGAGTAGCAATATGGTTTTCTTGATTTTTTGTCGACGGCAACTGTGTTTCATGCGGTACACTACATTGATGATCACTGACACTTAAAACCTCACTATTTTTACTTTTTAGGTCACCACGACAATGTTTGGAACGTTGCTTTGAACAACGCCAAATAACAGTTCCATTTTTATTGGTTCGTTTCACAATATATGAATATCCTTTATAGTATGCGTAAGGCTTACCATACCTAGTCACTGATACTTCCATATCAACTGTCGAGCATAGACTAAGCTCTAGTAAAGTCAACTTGGTAATAAGAATACTAGTTTAATGTGAGAGCAAATATGGATCCAAAGAGTTCAGGTAAAAGTGAAAGCAAATAAGCAAATATTAGAAACAAGAGTTGGGGTGAAAGTGGTCGCAAAGTGGTAGACCCATTACACAATAATTTCAGCACGACGAAGCTCTTGTTCAATTTCTTTGATTTCCCAATCGTGACCAGTATGGCCAGATTGACGTGAGGCATGCAACAACTGTAGCCGCTGGACGAGCTTATTGGGATTGTGCCAGTATACAAATTTAACAAATGGATTTTTAGGTGTAAACAAAGCATTACCATTATCATGATCATTATCATCATCGTCATTATCATCATCATGATCACCATTATCATCATGACCATCATCACTGTTACTATATAGTCCTTTTTGATCCTCTTGCAATACCACTTTATTTATAGTCTGAGTTGATTTTGACAGTGTTGAAGGTTTCTTGGACGTTGACAACTCTCCTAACATGACGTTTTGAGGACATGATAAGTCCTTTTGAACAAACACTGTACTATCTTTAGCCGCAATATCGTTTTCTTGAACTTGCTTTTTAGCATTTTGATAATTGTTTGTAAACAGTAAGCGTGGTTCGTTTCGAGCACTACATTGATGAACACTCACACTTAAAACCTTTCCATTTTTACTTTTCAGATTGCCTCGACATTTTGTTGACCTCTCTTTTGAGCATCGCCAGAATATTATTCCATTCACATTCTGGCGATTATAGTTATAGGAGTAGCCTTGATAGAGTGCACGTAGCCTACCTTTGTTGGTTGTAATAAGTTCCATAGTAGTAACTGACCTGTCAGTACGATGTTCACACTACAAAGGTTACAACTGTTTTGCTGATGGAGTGACCTACTATAAGCTTATATATTGGCTTATGTGTTGGCTTTTTGTGTTGGCTTTTCGTGTTGGCTTTTGTGTTGGCTTATGTGTTGGCTTTTTGTGTTGGCTTTTTGTGTTGGCTTTTCATGTTGGCTTTTCGTGTTGGCTTTTTGTGTTGGCTTTTCGTGTTGGCATTTCGTGTTGGCTTTTGTGTTGGCTTTTCGTGTTGGCTTTTTGTGTTGGCTTTTCGTGTTGGCATTTCGTGTTGGCTTTTCGTGTTGGCTTTTTTTGTATTGGCCTTTCGTGTTGGCTTTTTGTATTGGCTTTTCGTGTTGGCTTTTTGTGTTGGCTTTAGTATTGGCTTTTGTATTGGCTTATTTGACAAGTTATTTGTGTCAATGTATTTAGTGGATTTTTTCTTGGTGTTGGAAAGTAGTTGAAAGAGAGGGAATATTTAAAGACTTAACCTCAGCTCACTAACCTAACCTAACCTTTCAACTCTCTGATGTTAATTAAATTCTGTGCATTGTCGAGTTGGAGCCCAAGACCTCAGGGGTAAAAAAAAACAATTATTTTTGACGACTTATTTTGGTAACTTATTTTAATGGCTAACCTAACTTTACCTAACCTAACCTAACCTAACCTCAGCTCACTTTGGATATTACTAGTAAGTGTTCATATCCTCTGCTAGGTAGCATGCTAGTAGTACAGGTAGTGCTCATATTTACCGCTAGATAGCGGAAACATACTTTGCATGTTGCATGTGACACTTGTGAAGTTTAACCACATGCAAGACGTGCTTGTATAAGTTCTCTATTTAAACTCAATATACAATTAACCACTAAATGTTCAGAACTAACATGTATAGCCATGTTTAGGGTATATAGGAGACCCTTAGCAAGAAAGGCTGTCTAACCCACGAGTGTACAGCCTTGTCATACGCAGTAAGCCCCTGTTGGCTTTCTCAAATTGTTGTTGTTGTTGTTTTCTGCCAACAGGGGCTTACTGCGTATGACAAGGCTGTACACTCGTGGGTTAGACAGCCTTTCTTGCTAAGGGTCTCCTATATACCCTAAACATGGCTATACATGTTAGTTCTGAACATTTAGTGGTTAATTGTATATTGAGTTTAAATAGAGAACTTATACAAGCACGTCTTGCATGTGGTTAAACTTCACAAGTGTCACATGCAACATGCAAAGTATGTTTCCGCTATCTAGCGGTAAATATGAGCACTACCTGTACTACTAGCATGCTACCTAGCAGAGGATATGAACACTTACTAGTAATATCCAAAGTGAGCTGAGGTTAGGTTAGGTTAGGTTAGGTAAAGTTAGGTTAGCCATTAAAATAAGTTACCAAAATAAGTCGTCAAAAATAATTGTTTTTTTTTACCCCTGAGGTCTTGGGCTCCAACTCGACAATGCACAGAATTTAATTAACATCAGAGAGTTGAAAGGTTAGGTTAGGTTAGTGAGCTGAGGTTAAGTCTTTAAATATTCCCTCTCTTTCAACTACTTTCCAACACCAAGAAAAAATCCACTAAATACATTGACACAAATAACTTGTCAAATAAGCCAATACAAAAGCCAATACTAAAGCCAACACAAAAAGCCAACACGAAAAGCCAATACAAAAAGCCAACACGAAAGGCCAATACAAAAAAAGCCAACACGAAAAGCCAACACGAAATGCCAACACGAAAAGCCAACACAAAAAGCCAACACGAAAAGCCAACACAAAAGCCAACACGAAATGCCAACACGAAAAGCCAACACAAAAAGCCAACACGAAAAGCCAACATGAAAAGCCAACACAAAAAGCCAACACAAAAAGCCAACACATAAGCCAACACAAAAGCCAACACGAAAAGCCAACACAAAAAGCCAACACATAAGCCAATATATAAGCTTATAGTAGGTCACTCCATCAGCAAAACAGTTGTAACCTTTGTAGTGTGAACATCGTACTGACAGGTCAGTTACTACTATGGAACTTATTACAACCAACAAAGGTAGGCTACGTGCACTCTATCAAGGCTACTCCTATAACTATAATCGCCAGAATGTGAATGGAATAATATTCTGGCGATGCTCAAAAGAGAGGTCAACAAAATGTCGAGGCAATCTGAAAAGTAAAAATGGAAAGGTTTTAAGTGTGAGTGTTCATCAATGTAGTGCTCGAAACGAACCACGCTTACTGTTTACAAACAATTATCAAAATGCTAAAAAGCAAGTTCAAGAAAACGATATTGCGGCTAAAGATAGTACAGTGTTTGTTCAAAAGGACTTATCATGTCCTCAAAACGTCATGTTAGGAGAGTTGTCAACGTCCAAGAAACCTTCAACACTGTCAAAATCAACTCAGACTATAAATAAAGTGGTATTGCAAGAGGATCAAAAAGGACTATATAGTAACAGTGATGATGGTCATGATGATAATGGTGATCATGATGATGATAATGACGATGATGATAATGATCATGATAATGGTAATGCTTTGTTTACACCTAAAAATCCATTTGTTAAATTTGTATACTGGCACAATCCCAATAAGCTCGTCCAGCGGCTACAGTTGTTGCATGCCTCACGTCAATCTGGCCATACTGGTCACGATTGGGAAATCAAAGAAATTGAACAAGAGCTTCGTCGTGCTGAAATTATTGTGTAATGGGTCTACCACTTTGCGACCACTTTCACCCCAACTCTTGTTTCTAATATTTGCTTATTTGCTTTCACTTTTACCTGAACTCTTTGGATCCATATTTGCTCTCACATTAAACTAGTATTCTTATTACCAAGTTGACTTTACTAGAGCTTAGTCTATGCTCGACAGTTGATATGGAAGTATCAGTGACTAGGTATGGTAAGCCTTACGCATACTATAAAGGATATTCATATATTGTGAAACGAACCAATAAAAATGGAACTGTTATTTGGCGTTGTTCAAAGCAACGTTCCAAACATTGTCGTGGTGACCTAAAAAGTAAAAATAGTGAGGTTTTAAGTGTCAGTGATCATCAATGTAGTGTACCGCATGAAACACAGTTGCCGTCGACAAAAAATCAAGAAAACCATATTGCTACTCAAAATAGTGCATTGTTTAATGATCAACGTTTAACCCCTGTTCTCAAAGTTATTTTTAATCCATCTTCCACGTCGCAAGAGCCATCAACATCACAAACTATGCAAGAGGTAGTGGTGTTGTTGTCGTTTTAAAGAGTGGAACAACTAGGTCATCTGCTGTTGATCTGCAAGGGGATCAAAGTGACTAAATAGTAATAACCATAAGGTTTTTATGTCAATACAACCATTGTGGCTTCCCCACTTTTCGAAAACAACATTAAAGGGACATTGCTATAAAATGATCTACAACAAGCCTTGTGTTTAAAACTATAACAGACTATTGTAATGTGAGAAAGGCTTGTATTCAGTATGCATTTATTGTCATAATCATGTATACTCTGCAATGTTAAATATACTAACTTTGTATAAAATAAAACAGCATTGTAACATCATTTTGCATTTATTTACAAACTTTATATACATTTTTTTTGGTTTCATCATAATATTTTTAAAGACAACACTAAACACTAAAACATTACTATTCTATGCACATATTTTCTTTCTTTTTCAGTATATTGTCATTACTTATAATTTCCATTATTATTTCACATTATTTATTTATTTAATTAAAACGAACCATGCACCTATTGTTTTTAAAACCTTCATAAATTAAGTGTACAGGTTGCACAGCATTATTGACTTCATCAAAAACACTCTCCGACATATCATTAAACCGTATAGGCAGAAATGTCTCAAAGTTTTCACATACACAAAGTACACGATTACCATATGCTGTTTTCAATTTCCGAATCTTGATAATGCGGAATGGAATATGCATTGGCAATTCACTGAGCTTCTTTGTCTCTAAGCCACATGATTGTCCCACAGCATTCAAAACATTCATTGTAGTAGTCTATAAACAAAACAAAAGCATATCTATTACACTCTAAAACAGCTTTAATAATATTGTGCAATTAGGGATTTTGCACTATCCATGGCGAATAAATTATACTAGTTATGCAAGAAATGCCCTAACTGTTGCAGATACTACTTTTCTGCATATAGCACAAGTGTTAAGTTCTAATGCACACTTGACACAGGCTATCATGTGTCCACAGGGTAAAAATACAACACCTAGTTCATCTTGATAACAAATTTTACATAATTGTTGGTCACACTTTTGTATCTGTTCGTGAGACAAGTCTTTTCTTTCAGCCTTATGTATTTGCTCCGCGTGCTCTAACTCTAAAGGCACTTTTATGTCTTGTGCTGCAATCACTTTTTCTTTACGAATAGTGTTCACAAATTCCTGACCTTTAAGCAACACCATGTATTTACAGTTTGGTAACCAACGAGCGTGTTGCACAAAAGGGTCATCAGTCATTTGCCAATCCTTTAAAGCAAATCCACAATAAAAACATATTGTTTTATCCCCTTCACCAGTATAAAAAAATCCAGCTTCACTTAGCTGTTTGGTAATGTGTTTTAATATTAATGGCCAAATATTTTTATAAGATTCGAAACGTTTTTCAACAGAGCTGTACTCTGGGTGTGCTAGTGCTTTAGTCTTGCAAACTCCCAATTTTTCAAAAGCACACGCCAATTCAACACTGTCTATGGCATATGGACCACATATATCGACACTACCGTTGGCTGGTAATACATCATTATTATTATTTATTTGTGATTCAGCAACGTAAGTAGCGGCCATAGGCCTTGTGGTTCGGTAAAATGAATGCACGGGTAGGTTACCCACTTGCTTTCCAAGCATGTAAGGACAGTGAGGAGACCATCGCAAATGGTCTCTAAGGGGATCATCCCCTTCTTCCCAGTGTGAAAGTTCAATACGACAAAACACACAGCGCACCACATCTCCTCGGTTCAAGTAAAAAAAAACGGCTTTTGCAAGTTCATGCGTCGACAAAAAGCCTACAGGCCAGGATTCAAATGTTAACCATCGATCATGTTCTGATTTTAAATTTAACCCACGTGGTAAACCAACTTGCTCACTTGTTGTATTTGGTACTAACGCCATGTGTTATAATAAAACGTTTTCTTATTGTAAGTTATTAACATTGCACAGAGTACTTTAAAGCATAATGCATGCTTGTTCACTGTCTGTTCATTACGTTAATGGCACATGACGACACCTAAAAGCAAACAAAATAACCCATCACTCAATCAATCAATCAATCAATCAATACTTGTAAATAAAACGTTAACGTTAATTGGCATTAATATATCAAAACACCATTAAAAATAAACTGTATGTTGGCACAAACAGTAACCCATGTACTTATTTTCTTTTTTATAAAGCTACAGTCATTTACATTCCCCCACCCTCCCTTTAACCAATATATAAACAAAAATGAATGTCATGTCATTTTGTTCACATTATCATGTTCAAACCTGTGGATATTCGTTGAGTCCATAGGGAACCACTCATAAATTAAATTTATTATTTTATTTTTAGAAAATCCAACATGGCCTTGTACTTTTCCCAGTCAACAACAACAACATAGCCATTAATCAAGAAAGCAATCATTGTCCCAGTCATGTACAGGTAATGAATTTTTTTTTGTCTACGAGTTTTCAGTAGTGGTAAAATGGAATAGCATTTTTAAGTTGGACTTACCTGAGTTTTAAACAGTTCACTCTTTGGCAGTGGTTTCGCTTTAGTGCGTTTCTGGTTTTTTTCAGCGACTGCTACGGCGGTAAGGCTATTCTTTCCAAGTTTCTAAAAATAAATAAAATAAACCGCTATAAATACCTAAATTCAGGTTAATACATACATTTCATAAAATAAAACATAAAACAAAACAAAAATGAAACAAGTTAGTTTAAAAAAAATCATCTCACCTTTACTTGCAGTGACTTGTTACTCTTCCCTTCTAGTGGGCTCAAAAGTGCAATAGTTTCTTCTCCCTCTGACATGTAAGGTATGCCGGTTATCTGCAAACAAATAAATAAATAAAATCATTAATTACCTAATCAATAAATAATTGCATGTATTTATATATAAATCAATAAATGTATAAATGAATAAATATATACCTACCTCACAACAAGAATAAGTATTTTCCACCAACACCAAAACTGTTAAACAAGGCCAAGTGTTTCACACAACGCTGTAGCGTGTTCAAAAGTAGTCACATAAGTGCGAGTGGAAATGTCAGCGACGTGTCTTTATATATCACATTGCATGTATAATCTTTTTTTTTCCCACGCTTTGAACATTCTCTTATCGTGCACGTGGGCAGCTAACGTCCCAGGCGAACACCTGTGCCTGATCAAATTTCACATGAACTTGCATTTTGTCACGTACGAAGCAAAACAGGATGTGACTTGTTAACAGTTATCATGCACGTGGACAGATAACGTCCAAAGTGAACACCTGCGGTAGATCAAATGTCACATGGACTTGCATTTTGTCACATACGAAGCAAGACAGAATGTCACTGGTTTAGCGTGCCTGTGGTTTCACATGTGTGCACGCCTTTCGCACTTCCCTGCCACCACAATGGTCAGATTATTTCACCTTCAAGCGTCTTGGTCATTTTTTCCATTGCACCTGTTGTCAAGTCAGATCGGAGCCTTCCAATAAGCTCAAATGACCTTCACCTCCTGCTCGTTTGTTTTCGATACTCGCTTCGACCAACATAGAATCAAGTTCTCATCACCGTTTACACGTTAAAGGTAAAATATCAGGAAAAACGCACGCTCGCTCTGTCATACACCGATCCGCCGAAATAGCGATTGTTCTATTAAGCATGGTCCTTGTGGTTAGCGACAGGTTCGTTGAAACACACACATACCCAGCCGTATCGTCTCTCTCAACCACCACGCTTTATAAACATTATAAACAGGTAACGGTAATGATTTTTTTTCAACATGTACGGCGTTAGGCCCTTTGTGAATTATCTTTTTTAAAAAAAAATATCTACCACATTTGAAAGGGGGCGTTAGCCCGAGTCCTAGGACACCTCGTACACGTCTCTAGCGTTATTAGTTCGTGAGATATCGGCAAAAATCACAAAAAACATGTGTTTACCCCAAAATCGCGTTTCCAAATTTTTTAAAAATTACAACGAGTAGTTCATAGCAAAGAGAACGTCTGCCCGAATCCTTGGACCCGTCGTACATGCCTCTAGCGTTATTGCTTCGTGAGATATCGGCAAAATCACAAAAAACATGTGTTTACCCCAAAATCGAGTTTCCCAATTTTTTTAAAATTACAACGAGTGGTCCATAGCAAAGAGGACGTCTTCCCGAATCCTTGGACCCATCGTACATGCCTCTAGCGTTATTGCTTCGTGAGATATCGGCAAAATCACAAAAACACGTGTTTACCCCAAAATCGAGTTTCCCAAATTTTTTAAAATTACAATGAGTGGTCCATAGCAAAGAGGACGTCAGCCCGAGTCCTTGGACCCCTCGTTCATGCCTCTAGCATGATTGGTTCGCGAGATATCGGCAAAATCACAAAAACACGTGTTTACCCCAAAATCGAGTTTCCAATTTTATTAAAAATTATAACGAGTGGTCCATAGCAGAGAGGACGTCACCCCGAGTCCTTGGACCTGTCGAACATGCCTATAGCATGATTGGTTCGCGAGATATAGCAAAAAGTCTAAAATCACGTTTTTACCCCAAAAAGACTGTGTTTCCAGATTTTCACCTTTTCGACACCGACATTCCCGTAAAGAGCACGACGAGACGAAAAAAACGAATCCAAGCACGCCCTCCTAGCATGGCTCCTTCCATTCCAAGGTCGCAGGGGCTCACCACTTGCTTTTATAAGCAGCTCCCCCACTACCCCACTACTGCAGGTTTTCATTCTAGAGACTTGAAATTTATTTTGGGGGTAGAGGGGGTAGGGACCATTGATTTACGTTAAACAATTTTTTTTGTAGAGTTCCTAGTTTCCAAAATATAGGATTTTCAAAATTAAAGTGTTTTCAAAAAAATATAAAAAATAAAAAAGTTTTATTACAAAAAATAAAGGTCATAAAGACTGTTCGTTTGAGCCATGGCACAACGTTCTATCCTGTTTGGTTTTCAAACTATCACATAGTTTCGAAAACAAAAATTTTCAAAAAAATTTTGAAAAATATAACGAGTGGTCCATAGCAAAGAGGACGTCAGCCCGAGTCCAACAATACCTCATTTGTCAAAATCGGACCACGCGTTCGACAAATATTTAACATGACTAAGGCTTAGTAGTGGTAAGAGGAGGGTTCTAGAGTGGCTTGGAACACCCACTACTCCACTACTTACTTGTTTTGCAATATTCTCTGTCATCATAATTTGCTGCTTATGGCCGTTTACAATATCAGTGTACGGTAGTAGGTCGCATGTGCTACAGGCATTTAATTTTTTTTTTTTTTAGGTTTTCTCTTTAAATAGAATTACTGGTAAAAATTGCTTGATATCTTGGTTTAGAAACAGGGTTGCTATGTTCCTCTTTACACATGATGTACACAACAGTGAGTGTGGTATCTAGGGGAAGATGACCTCGCTGTTACTCCCCTTAAAACAACAATCAATCTCTTCCGAGCGGGATCTGTATCTTCTTGGTAGTTCATTTTTACAATATTTTCCTCTTTTATATAAAACACTATTTTACTCTAAAAACCTTATTCATTGCAGAACAGTTAAAATACAATTAGATAAAAAATAGCACTACAAAACATCAGATGCAAGGCACTAGGTTCTATTATGCAAAACATTTAATCACAGCTTTAGCCTCACCATAAAGATTACATGGCACTTGGTTCTATTACGAGTTTTCTTCATCTGCGATACAGAGGAAGCAATTTTTCCAAGCTAACATTTTAAAATAATTATTCCATGCCTGAAATCCATAATTACTGGTCAGATAGTTCAATATTTCCTCCACAAGATGGCAGTTATAACCCAATATCAGTAAAGCTGATGCTTGGCTTCTTTATGCATAACTTCGTCCATATACACGTACAGTGAAACCTCTCTTAATGGACACTCCTCTAAGGCGGACACCCCTTCTTAACGGACGATTCTCTAGGTCCATACTGTGCTCTTATATGTATATGAGCTTGGATATATTCATCTCTTCAAAAGTTTTCTTAACTGTCCCATGATAAAATATAGCGACTCTGGAAACAAGCCACAGAACAGGTTTGTACCTCGCCGAGTTAGCCAGTTAACCGAGCCGACCAATGAGAAAATTAGCAGTCACGTGGGAGACTTGGCACTAGACTGCACAGTTCTTAGCAGAAAGGAACTATGTTGCACGGAGATAATCGAGGACTCCCGAGGCGAGCCGATTCCCGCACGTGCTGTAAGTGTGTCTCGAGCATGGTAGGGGAAGACTCGAGCAATACGCGTGTCGCACAGCCAATGAGAAGCGACCTTACTTAGATAAGAGAAAACAATGTAATGAGCATAGCTAATTACTAGCATGATTTTAACACATCGTAATATCATGGAAGATATTAAATAATAAATAAGAACTATTTATTAACATTGCGGCCAACTATATGTTTAATTAAGAATTATTACTATCATCGATAATAAGCAACCAATCAGATCCATGTTCTGAAAAGGACGCTTACTTGAGCATTGACGAGGGGGATGAGAGGGAAGAATCGAGGCTCTTAATACTTACAACTTCATGAGATAAGGACGTCTCAACGAAATACTCAACAATATAACAAAGCTGATAGAGATTACGATATTTCTGAAGAAGATATTAACGAACGAAGGCACTTAGTTTGTGCAAATATATATCAAGTCGACATACAACGATATTTAAAAGTTCATTGAGATTAATTTACATTTTTAACCATGTCGAAATTACTGAAGTTGAGGGAGGAATATACGACTGAATCTACAGGAGTTATAATGACCAACTAAGATGTTAATGGGAACAGAACTATGACGACAACGAGAGAATTCGAAATGACATAACATCAATCTCGTGGGGGGAGATTAACATCTCGTCTCTCCCATGTAAAATATTCTACATCTACAATGTCATTTCACCGACTAAAGTGACGAATACATATATCAGAACTTTGGCGAAAGAAGACAGAAGAATTCACGAACGAGGGCGGCTAGGGTTGATCCCAGTGCCATCGAGCGAGAAAGGGTATCCCATCTCACACAAGAAGATTCACCAGCAGAAAGGACGGCCACACGAAGATGATGGAGTTCGAATCCCGTACCTGACAGCATGGGGACTTCTGTAGGAGACCGTAGAAGCCCACAAGACATCATGCAGTCGCGCGCAATTAGAAACAATCCGTTTCTGAAGGATAGCGAAGAAAGCCCACTTCTAGTCATCTATAACGCAACACAAGGTAGTCTAAGGACCAGCGATATATCCCATCTTGTAGAGTATTGTAGAAACTTTTGAGAATATCCGACAACTGTTTATTAATGCCATTTTTCTACGTTTACATAATATTGTTTTAGTTTTTGATGTTATATTTTCATAACTATGTCATGGGGATGTTCATTCACGATTTTCGTCGATTTTGACCATTTAGATTTTTATTTGATTTTTTGGAATTTTGCGACTTTCGAAATTTGAATGAGGAGATTTTACAGTTTAGTTCAGAATATTTTTATGGTCAAGTTTAAATGTGTTTAGATCAAATTTTGTCATTTTTTGAATTGTGATATATTGTTACAGCCCCAGCCCTTATACAAGGGCTGCGCCTATACCTACATACAAGCTACTTAGAAGAAACTACAGAAAAGACGGGAATAACGGCATGGCAACACGACTGCAAGGTAAGCAGCAGGGCATAGCCCTAAGTCCACCGGCTAGCAGGCTAGAGAGGACACAGCGGACATTACACTTTCATATACCGCTCAATAGACTGACACCGCACAATTTCCTTATAAGTAGGAGGTACGAGCACGCGCCGCCCTCTCTTGGTCTCTCTTACAAGCCCGCTATCTTGCACGGGTGGCTCCCTAGATCGACGAGTCTATTACGCTCCTTTGAGCAGTGCTACGCTAAAGAACCCCTCAGGGCGCTGCCCTGGGGGTGGTTCCAACACGACATCGAGGACACCTCATCGAGGACACATGGTACCAACGGTAGGGTGAGTGAGAAACGTGTCTACTAAACTCCTTTTCCTCCTAACTAGTATTTCAATCCTCCCCTCTTTTCATCGCAACTATTAAGCAATAAACCCCTTTTCGTACAGTCCAATGCTTATCTCGTTATTTCACGTAGGTTAAGAAGTCCTTCCCTTTAGATTAGAATCTAGCTTAAGATCTTCACCGAACGCTGCCAAGCCGTAGGCGGTGCACAGCAAGTGTGCGGCTTACTAAGTCTCATCAAGGTAAGCAGGGTGAGTATTCCTCCCTCCAGTTCCCCTTACGTTAATTGCTCTCTAGACGTGTCCGCAGAACTCCCCAAAACACCAAACACTATCTTTCCCTTCCTTGCACGCCCTAGTTTTACACCTGGTATAGGCGCCCAGCAAAACTTAGTAAACACTGGAAATGCCGACCAGCCCCTTTGCCCACAACGGTTCTACATAAAAGTAGAACAAACACTCACAACACATGCTCTATATAAATGTAGAACACAGGGTGTGGCGCGGGGTAAGCTCTACCTAAAAGTAGAACAAATGTAAGAGGCTCGGGGGGAAGTTCTACACAAAAGTAGAACAAATGGTGGAAGCGCGAGGGTAGTTGCAGCAAGGGCTTATACAACAAGTCTAGCAACAAACGACCCTGTACTACTTACATTAGCCAAGCGAGAAAGTTAAAATCCCCCCGAGTAGAATTTTTTTTGAGTAGATTAATTTGGAGGAGATTTTTTTACACAGTAATCATAATCCCCCTCACCCACCCCTGTTAGTAATTCGCGACAGACACCTCTTACGCCAAGCAATTTAAATATTAACAACCCCTATTCAATAAGTAACTAGGAATATTAACGGAAGCCTAGTACGAAGAAGTATAGATAACTACCCTACTCTTTTAAGAAAATTGCTCATTATTTAAGATTCAACCTCCCAAAATGAAGCTCTATTAGGATTAAGTTTGTGATATCCCATAGGATAAGTTGGATTGAGTAAATAACTATGTACTTTATTACAGCAGTGCAATTATACCTTGTATATGATTGTAGGCTATAAGATTTTCTTTTGAATCGATATTGGTATAGCTTAATGAAAGGTAGTATTGGCAACATGCATACATAGAATTAGGAGACCTTGCAATCACATGTCTCCAAGGTGCCACAGTAATTAGTTTGTACACGCATTCAGTCAAGACATACTACAGTTTCTCTTTTGTTATGCAATCCGACCCCAGAGGAAATGCTTATTTGTTCATTTCCACACAATCAGCTGTGACACATGGCAGACACGTGCTGACCACACCGTCCGCCGGGCAAGGATATTAAACCCGACACTGTGTTGCTAGCTCAGCGGGCACACGCACGCGAGTGGAAGCCAGACACCTGCAGTTCAACTCCTGGCACTACTCACTAACACGCCAGATGACTTTGCATAGCTTTGCCTTTATTCTTTTTGTTTTACATACATTTCTTCACGTATTGCGAAGCGTGCGATAGTAAAAAAACGCACTTACAATTTTAACCTTGTGGCCATAAAGTACACTCATAAGATAGAATTCTTTTTCCAGCAGTACATTTCAAACAGGAGATTCAGTTAGCAATTAAGACACCGTTCCCTCACGAAGCAGCATATATAGGAAAGTAATCAAGTAGGAATTTATGAAGTAGCCGACAGATGAACGGCAATATTAATCTAGGATACACGCGTAATCACGGGATTGGGCACAGCAGGGCCACGTAGCAACGTACGACAATTGTTATCAAGAGTATCATCGTTAGTATATTATTAATTAGTATTAAGTATTTTTAAGTGAAGTTGAAGAACTATATTATAAATATCTTGAGGCTGGCACAAGGGTTCGCACAGCCTCGAGGCAACGACGTTATATTATTGATATCTTGCGGCGGGTGCAAGGGTTCACCTCACCTTGAGATAAGGGAAGAATGGAAGAGATATAGGAGATATTAACATAACTACGTTGATAACAAATGCCATTAACAAATAAGATTATTGTCCGCACCATGCCCAAAGCCCACATTTTACGCAAAACAGATGCTAAAATAGGAACGTCACGCCAAGAGGGAAGGCATTAGTTACAGGTATATTGGTCAGAATAGTGCTGACAACCAGGGACCGACGACTATCATTTCAGATTCTGGGACCTAGCCAATCCACAGAACACGTAAGAAATAGTCCAGTTATTAGAACGTAACTGAACACTGATAGGACCTAGCCACCCCTTTCACGTAGAAGACGTTCGCTCTAATACTTTCGGGGAATTAGTCCCACCACGTTATACAAGCTAGCGGCGGTCATTTCAACCTAATACGCAGTGGATTTAACGTCCGTTGGGATGCGTTCTGTATCGGAGTACAAACAGCCTGCCAACAGACGATATCTTTACGGTGTTCTGATAGAATGTTAAGAGATATTTTTATTAAAATAACCCTAATACATAGTGGATTTAACGTCCGTTTGGATGCGTTCTGTATCGGAGTACAAACAGCCTGCCAACAGACGATATCTTTACGGAATTCTGATAGAATGTTAAGAGATATTTTTACTAAAATAAACCTAATACATAGTGGATTTAACGTCCGTTGGGATGCGTTTAGTATCGGAGTACAGACAGTCTGCCAACTGGCGATATCTTTACGGTATTCTGTTAAACATCAGGAGATATTGATACGTTTTGTGATATGATAGCCAGTGGTTTAGTTGGACCGGAACGAATCGGAACGCCGTTCCAGAAAATATCTTCCCGCTTTAGAATGACGTAACAATTTTACATTCAGTAAGAAAATCGTCTATAATCTATACATAGCGCTGAAACGTCACGGGTGTACTCTAGCGGACTAATATCGAACCTTGCGGTTTTATGTTCATAAAATACGGTCGCTTTTACACTCCTGGGCGTTTTTCTGGTTCTCTAAGGTTGGCTACACTGCTATTGGATACGGAGAGCGGGAAGTGAGCACAACAACTTTTCCCGCTCGTTATGTTTGTGTGAATCCATGTTTTATTTTATGTTTTGCTCGATGTGTTGCTGTGAAGCAGATATTACGGAATCTCTCTGCAGTTAATGAACATCAGTAGCCCCGTAGTACCTTTCAAGTTTTCCAGTGACTGTGAAAGTGAGTTGTGAGTCACAACTTGTGACAATGAGTTTACTTAAGTGGCTGGGTTCAAAAAAAAACGTGCTGGGGATGAAGATGAAGAATCAAAGAATACTAAAAAGGTGTGTGATGGCTCAAGTAAAAACGAACTGACTGGAGTTCCGAGAACATTAGTTTCATTAAAGACGTGAGTATAGAGATAGACCCTGGGTTAAATAATGCTGAAACGTGTGATGCAGATTCAAGGGAGAATCTAGGTTATGGTTCTACACCTTCTACCATCGACTGTGAAATTCAAGGACCCACCTACCGAAAACAAGATTTTCCAGACTATTGGAACGAGTCTCAGCGCCGTAATTTTTTGTCAGAGAACGAGTGGTTATTTGCAGGAAATAAAAATTTAGGCTGCAATATATGTAAAGAGGAAAGTAAATTAGGATTAGGAGTTTCTAAACGGGCAGGACTTAAACTAATGACAGTATGGGTAGAATGCAAGGTTCATCCCAACGGAAATAATATTAATCAACAACAAACAAACCTTAGGAAAAAATATTTGAGCACAAAAATTCAGAATCTCACAAAAAAGCTATGTTACAAAAATCAGAATCCAATAAAAAGATATTTGAAAGTTGCTTGGATACTATGAATGTCAAACACCTAGAGTATTTCGAACAGCATACTCAATTGCGAAAAGAAATAAACCCTTCACCTACAGGCTTATGTTGAACTTCAACAGTTAAATGGTTTAGATGTGGGACGAGTTCTTCATACAAATTTTAGTTGTGCTAATATTATAGAACACATTTCACAGGAAATGAGAAATAAAATAGCAAAATCTATAACAGAAAATCAGAGGAAAATCAGTATTATGATTGACGAATCAACAACAGTGAGTGTAAAATCTGTGTTAGTATTATGTTTGAGATGTGCTCTTTCAGATAACTCTGAAGTTGTTTCCTTTTTCTGAGACTTGATAGAACTTGAATCAACTACAGCAGATGTTATTTACTCGAGAGATATTGAAGAATCATTCTTCATATGGGATGAATGAAAACTTTCTGGCAGAACATTTAGTTGTGATGGGGCCTCTGTAATGTTAGGTAGAAAAAATGGAGTTGGAGGACAGTTTTTAAAGTTATTTCCAGATATAGTAATCTGGCACTGCTTAACCATCGCTTGGAATTGGCCGTTTCTGATACTAGGAATGAAGTTACAGGTGTTAACCATTTCCATTCTTTCTTTGACAAATTGTATTCTTTATACAGCATGTCTCCCAAAAATCAAAGGGAACTCAACATTTGTGCTGCTTCACTGGAACAAAGATTTAAGAAGATTGGGAAAATATTTACAATAAGATGGGTAGTTTCAAGCCAGAGAACTGTAAAAGCTGTCTGGGAAAACTACAGTGCTCTAGTAAAACATTTTAGTGAGGCCAAAAATGACCACCAGAGAGACTCCAAAGAAAGGGCAAAATTCCAAGATCTAGAAAATATGTTAACTTGTGTAGAATTTCTAGAAAATATTGCAATTATGTATGATGCTCTTGTTGAGTTAACTGATTTGCCATTAGAGTTGCAGAAAAGAGAGACAAGTCTGACAGAGGCTCAAAATGCAATCAAGTGCACTATAAAAGTGTTTGAATCTATGTGTAACTCAGCTTCTAGAGAATACTACAGAACTGTTCTTAAAGCAGCAGAAAACAAAAAGTTTAGAAACATAGGATTACATGATTCTAAAAAAGTTGTAAAAACTGACAGAAAGCAGTTTTTCAGAAGTCTTGTGAAAAATTTAAATAACAGGCTTATGGAAAATGTGTCCTCATCATCTCATCTCGGGAGTTTCCGCCTGCACAAAGTTCCTCATTTCTCTACTAGGAAGCGCTATTGTGTTCAAGGAGATTACCTCCTTGACTTTCATAGTCAAGGAACTACGAAATTCGACATGCAAGCTACCCTCTGGGTGACAAATAGCAAAGCTTGCACCAGGCACCCGAGGCCATACGATATTATTATATATTATATCTTGGTTCCAGCTCTAGTCAGCAGAGACATGAGAGAATGACAAAAGTTATCAGTGATTGAAAGGTACTATAGAAAAATAATTGGCCCTCCACTTCTACTTTGGATATCTGCTATGGTGATGAGAGTGTCGGCAACCTTTGTGACTTTTTCCACATGTCAGACAAGAGGAGGTACATTAATGCTTTTAGAAAGTATGTCGAGACCAAGGAAATTCCAGTGGAGCTGATGCCTTTAATCAAGACTGTACAGACCATTCCCATCTCTTCAGCAGAAGCTGAAAGAGCTTTCAGTACCATGAATGAGATCCACACCGAAAAGAGAAATAGGCTGCTGGTTGAAAGATCAAGCGGACTTATTTTCATAAGCAGCGTAGGACCTCCTGTGCATTTATTTAACCCACAACCATATGTCAAGTCATGGCTACGAAAGGGGAGACGTTCAGCTGATGAAACAACTTGTCGGAAACACGAGGCCGCTGATTTTGACACCCAATACGAGTCCATTTGGAAATTGCTGAATTAATAAGGTGAGTTCCTGTAAATATTTTTTCCAACTAAATCACTGATGATAGCATAGTAGGTACTTTGGAAGCCTACACAGCTGGATACATCTTCCAATATTGACCAATATTGAGAGAGAAACTGCACATACGCTGAAACTAACAAGTAAAGTTATAAATTAATAATTTTTCAATGTATTACGATTATTTGCGACGGAAGAGGATGCAATTTACACATGTATCATATACCAAGGGTGACAATGCGAATTGGGAGGTCACTTGGTAAGGGTAACTCCTTCCAGGCATAAAGGTAAAACCAAACTACTATACGTATGGGTCAACTGGATAAGCCCTTTTGAACAGAAAACTTGTAGTTTTCCCAAACCACAATCTGCATTCGTAGTCACTCGGGTTACCGAAACCACATTGCAAATTGGAAGGTCACTAGGATTACTATACGTACTTAAGGCCCCATACCATGTTACGTATTTCGCAAGTCAAAGGTACACGTGTAAGCCCTTCAAGGCACCCGTAAACCCGATACCACCCTGCGTATTGCACACCATTTGGTTAAAATACATCATCGTACGCATCCGTATTTTCTACGACACAAAGGCAACAGAATACATTAAATGAATAAAACTATGCAACTAAGGTATACTATTAGTAATTCCATATAGAGCAACCCCATTAATTTTATTACAGAGCAAGGGTAGTCATTTCATTGAAGATACATGTTAGAAAAGTATCATGGCTGCGGATACACCCTAGAGAGAGCTTCAATGTTTAAGAAATAACTTTAATATATATATATATATATATATATATCCCCCCCCCCATCGAGAGATTTTTCCTACATCCCCTATCTAGACACACGATTCACACCCTACCCCATGTATATAGTATACTTAGCTAAGGGAAGGCAGTAATATTAGGTTTAGCATTAAGAATTACATTAAATACTAAGTCAACCCCATTCCCCACCTATCTAACGTGGCAAGTTTAACAAAAGGGTCATTAATACCATGTCATTAACAACTGTTATTTTTTTACAGGAAATTTTCACATGTCAATAACAAATGTCATTTTTTTCAGATTATATTATCGTGTTAATTTATATTTCCTGAAGTTCTATACAGTGCACAGAATTCCCAAGTTAGCCCGTAGAGGCAATACATAATTTCCAATTTCAATAACTTCCCGACGAAACAGTCGCCAATTTAACGATCATCCATTTAAGCTTAACGATCGATTATACACGTAGTGCGAGTGCCCTTACATAATGCCTGCATATCAATAGATTAAGAAGCGAATACGTCGCTTAAGTCAAGTTGAGAAAGTGCAACAGTAATACTTAATGATTAATTCTCAGCTATGGTGAAGTTCTACGACGAAGTATAGTTTTTACAAATATAAATGGTTCAAATTCTATGAAGTATTAAGGAGTATCTACGAAGCTAAATGCTTAAGGAAGCATGTTGAAGTTTTACAATGACGCATATAGGACGTGGCATAGTGAATGACCACAATGGCCAATATGTCAAGGAATACATATTGCACGTTAGTTTATAAGAATATTAGTACATAAGTCATAATGCAGACGTTAAGTAACGAGACTACATCGCACGACGTAACGAACTTAAGTGAAAAATTAACGGTACCAGGGTAAACCAATCCCACTGTACACGAATATTAAGAGTGATTTCTGATTTCTGACTAGTTTAACGCTGTACAATCCAGTAATCCCCACCGTTGGCCATTAATGCAGGATGCCACCCAGACGAACGTGACACAAGACAGAAGTTCCAACGCACGTGGCAACAACGACAGTCAAAACCTACAAACCATAGTAGCCTGTAAGCCGTTTCAGGCAGGAGCCTTCAGCTATTTCTTTCCAACACTTCAATATTGATTTTTTTCTCTTATCACCATAACTACATTTTTTTACGCAAATACTAAAGCAATTTTGACGGAATTTCACGTTTTCTAGGACACTTTCTACAATTTTCATTTTCTTTTATCATCCCCACGTTGTAAGGAGGTTAATCCTATTGGCGCACCCTCGCAGCTACACTTGGCCTCATATAGTCCAATCAGTACACTATTTCTCTCTCTCCTTTATACACACTATGGAGGTTACGTGCTAGCTCGAGAGGGCCAACCAGTACTTAAGCTCCTTACAGCATCATTTTCCATTGTAGGAAAATTACAGATGTGCATGCATCCTCCTGGCAGGGCTTGGCTTGACGACGTTGTACGCAAGTCACGCACTGGTCCGAGTGCGGTGTTCACACTTTAAATTTCCTATGCGATTTCATTCAAGATATATCTTTCAACTTCATTTCTTTCACTTCATATCTCTGCTGAAATTCCATTTTTTTATTCACTTTTAGCAAAACAATGTCAATATTTTAATGAAACTTTCAAGTCTGCCAAACAGGCAGCACAAATTATGTCAACAATGCAATATGGAATGTAGACAGATACAGAGAACTATCTGCAATGAACTGACTGTATAACAAACCACCCCACCCTCTTGCCACGCCCTCCACCCCCTAGTACGGCACACTTTCACTCACTCTCCCATCTACGAACAAGAACAGAAGACACGAAGGACGATACGAAGACTCCAAGGCAAATTACAGATCGACGAAAGGAAAGAAGAAGAAAGAAGAAGAAAGAAGAAATGAAAAGTTTCCACCCCCACGTCTAGTCCAATAATCGAGGACGATTATTATAACAGGGAGGAGACTTTTTACAGCCCCAGCCCTTTTACAAGGGCTGCGCCTATACCTACATACAAGCTACTTAGAAGAAACTACAGAAAAGACGGGAATAACGGCATGGCAACACGACTGCAAGGTAAGCAGCAGGGCATAGCCCTAAGTCCACCGGCTAGCAGGCTAGAGAGGACACAGCGGACATTACACTTTCAAATACCGCTCAATAGACTGACACCGCACAATTTCCTGTTAAATAAGAGGTACGAGCACGCGCCGCCCTCTCTTGGGCTCTCTTACAAGCCCGCTATCTTGCACGGGTGGCTCCCTAGATCGAAGAGTCTATTACGCTCCTTTGAGCAGTGCTACGCTAAAGAACCCCTCAGGGCGCTGCCCTGGGGGTTGTTCCAACACGACATCGAGGACACCTCATCGAGGACACATGGTACCAACGGTAGGGTGAGTGAGAAACGTGTCTACTAAACTCCTTTTCCTCCTAATTAGTATTTCAATCCTCCCCTCTTTTCATCGCAACTATTAAGCAATAAACCCCTTTTCGTACAGTCCAATGCTTATCTCGTTATTTCACGTAGGTTAAGAAGTCCTTCCCTTTAGATTAGAATCTAGCTTAAGATCTTCACCGAACGCTGCCAAACCGTAGGCGGTGCACAGCAAGTGTGCGGCTTACTAAGTCTCATCAAGGTAAGCAGGGTGAGTATTCCTCCCTCCAGTTTCCCTTACGTTAATTGCTTTCTAGACGTGTCCGCAGTACTCCCCAAAACACCAAACACTATCTTTCCTTTCCTCGCACGCCCTAGTTTTACACCTGGTATAGGCGCCCAGCAAAACTTAGTAAACACTGGAAATGCCGACCAGCCCCTTTGCACACAACGGTTCTACATAAAAGCAGGCCAAACACTCACAACACATGCTCTATATAAAAGTAGAACACAGGGGGTGGCGTGGGGTAAGCTCTACCTAAAAGTAGAACAAATGTAAGAGACTCGGGGGGAAGTTCTACATAAAAGTAGAACAATATCGTTCTTTGACAACGATGATAATAATGGAAATTTATTCCAAGAATGTTATACAGAGGTATATTTTAGAGAATGATATGCTTAAAGATCTTATGTAGAGATCCATGTAAAGTACGATCTGATAACTTATAGACGGATTTCGTTATAAATATTTGGTGACTAACAAACATAAAGTATAAAATTTTATGAGAAATATATTAAAGAAATAATTTGTAAAAGAATATAATGTGAAGTTAGTAAATACGAATTACAGCGTATTGTTGAAGTAATAAGATTTTGAAGAAAGAATTTAAAGGAAATATCACGGCTAATAGGAAGCTTTATGGAAATGTGAGTGATATATAAAAGAAATAATATTGTTATTAGAAGACTAGTATTTTATCGTATTATCTGTTAAATTAATTCATCGATAGAACAAGTATTTTTATTACATATTTTTATTAAGGATGTTGAGAGTACGAAAAAATTTGTTAACGAGTAGTTAGTTCAGAATAATATGTTTTTGGAAGAAACTGCGAAGCATCTCTATGAGAGAGATTTATTTGTTCCCGTAGCAGACGGAGGTATTTGTTGTATGACAATGAGCATTGTGAAGCCATTGGTCAATTGTTGAAGGAATGTCTGTAGTGACAGACTTGCGCATATTTTGATGTTGAAATAAGATGTTTTATGAAGAAGCAGTATTGTTGGTGTTTATTAATATTGGAAGTTATTGCAATAGTCTCATAGAGTTGAAACTCCTTGAAAGCATTAGGACAGCGGATCCTAGATGAAGTTGAATCTGAAAGAAATTATAGGATCAATGGATATTTGTTGAAACTGAGAGTAAACTGAGCTCTATTTAAATGGTTCTTAATCAGATATTGAATTTACGGTAATTATTCAATGAATTGGAAGATTATATTTTTATCAAGTATTTTTATCTTGATGGCAGACCAGTTGTAGGAGGTCTATGAACTATGTCTTTACTTAATTGTATGGATTATAAAATCCCGAATTGTAACAGTTTCACGAATAAGACATAGTATGGTGAATGGTAATTTTCTAAAGTCCGTTGAAGAGTAGTGAAGAAATAGGAAGACAATTTATGTCTATATTGTCTGTAGAGAAGGCAGTTGCCCCGTTGTATATATTCTATTTTTAAATTGAGTAGTTGCTGAACTACAGCGTTAATATTTATGTTGTATATAAATAATATTTAGAATTTAAAGAAAGGTTTATAGTTATATTTATGCATATTCTATTTTTTTAATTTGTAGTTTAAATATGAGTAGAGAATTTTTATCACTTCTATTAGAAGGATTTAAGTGATAGGAGACGGGAGATAAATTGTATAGAGTAATGAATAGCTTTTGTAATGACGGAGATCTACGTCAGGGGTAAATTCATTTTATTTGGGGATATTTTTTTAACTTTATAACATTTTATCTTGTTATAAAACTCCCGTTACCTAGGGCACAGCAGTTGTATGCTGCGATTTATTTCATTATTTTATTTGAGCTTATGAAAGCGTTTAAAAATTATTTTGATCGGTTTCTAGAAGAAACAAACTTGTAGTTAATGTAACAAAGTAATGACATTTAGTCATTTGATCTAATTGAACGTTAATAATGCATATAATGAATGCTAGTGTTAGGAAACGTGTATTTGAAGATGTCAATAAATATGAGAGGCACGTTTTTACGATTCCCTGATCTTTTATAGAAATTTGGCATTGTCTTTGTAGTTAAATGGTAGTGGAAAGTGCTGTAGGGTGGAAGTTCCCGAGGGACCTGATCCGCATCCTTACACCCGAGATTTTCGTAGATTCTCGTCTTTCCCGAGTAGATAGAGAACCCTACTGTTCTGTAGTTAGTTACTATAGCACATTCTGTTTGATAAAATCCTGTTCCTTATTCTGAGTGTTTTCGCCAAGTAGCACTGTGTTGTTTTTAGCCGGAACTTCAAGATGCTACAAACCATTATTTTCTTCATCCTTGGATTTTGGAGGATCATCCAGATATAAGGGTACAGTACCAAACCCCTATTAAGTATATTAGTAATTAATCTCTCTTATGAGTAGGATAAATAAGCCGAAGCTGGGACAAGGGCTAATGTGCAAGATGGTGGCCGCGCGCAATCACTCTATGTTATTCTTATGGAGGGGACAGTCATAGCTGGGCCAAGGGCTAATGTGCAAGATGGCCGCCACGATGTCACAGGGGGAGGTCGGCCGTGTAGTTGCTAATTGGAATATTTATTATTATTATTATTATACGTATTATTATTATTAATTTTATTAGTTAATTATTGATTGATAGCTTGCCACGGTGGGTGAGTGGTTATCGTGTCGGACTACCAACCCCAAGCTTGCAGGTTCGCTCTTGGTCGTGGTAAGTGATTTTTGAAAGGCAGCAAAGAAATAAATTAGATTTTAGATTTTGTGAAAAAGACAAACCTATAAGGTCACTGAACTAAGATTTTATCTTTATTTTTAAACATTATTGGGAAAGTAGGCTATATGTTTAAACTTTTTAAAAAATCCTAAGAAGTCATATGTTAACTCATACACCTACCTATATAACAAAATAGTGTATTTTTCAATTTAAAAAAATGGGAAAGTAGGCTATATGTTTAAACTAAAAATCCTAAAAAGTCACATGTTAACTCATACACATACCTCTATACCACTCTCAGTCCAAAAACAGTGTATTTTTCAAATTTTTCCAAAAAATATTGGGAAAGTAGGCTATATGTTTAAACTAAAAATCCTAAAAAGTCATATCTTAACTAATACACCTACTACCTCTATACCATTTTCAGTCCAAAAATAGTGTATTTTTTAAGTTTTCCAAAAAAATATTGGGAAAGTAGGCTATATGTTTAAACTAAAAATCCTAAAAAGTCATATCTTAACTCATACACTTACCTCTATCCCACTCTCATTCGAAAAATAGTGTATTTTTTCAATTTTTCTAAAGAGTATTTTCAAAATGGGTTATATTTTGGAAACTATCAATTTTACAAAAATGTTTGTATGACATAAAACAATGGTCCATACCCCCTCTACCTGTAAACCAAGTCCCAGGACTGAAGGTCAGAAACCAAAACAGTTCAATTTTGAAAGTAGGCGATATTTCCTAGGAATTTCACAAAATTATTTGTTTGACATAAATTAATGGTCTTTACCCCCTCTACCCCATGCTCAAGATGGTCGCCACACTCTGAGACTGTGGATGACGGCACAGGGAGAGTTTGGTCGCGTAGTTACTAAATGGAATATGTATTATTATTATTAGGTAATTATGGATTGATCAAGTACAATCAAGATCAGCCTTACATTGTCCACTTATTGGTGTAGTGGCTAGCATTCTTGGCTGTTTCTGCGAGGTCTGGGTTCGATTCCTGGCTCTGTCAAGGAATTAAATTCTGGTCTCAGGACTGGGACGGGGCACACTCAGCCTTGTGAGACAAAACTGAGAAGAGACGGGTTTAATTCCTTTCTCACCCATTCTGGAAGTATTTTTCTGTGGTTTACCACTACTACTCCAGGCAAATGCTGTGATAAATCTTATCTAACCTTGAACGTCTCTTTTCCAATCCTCATTTGAATTACAAGTACACACACACTAATACAGCCATTACAATAACACAGGTGATTAGACAGCTTTTACATACACCCAAGTACACGGGCTAAATGATCACGATGCCAAAGCCCCCCCCCCCCCTCAAATGAAAACAAAACTACATGTCAACCTTGTGGTGAAGTGGCTAGCAATCTTGGCAGTTACTGTGGACGTCCGGGTTCGAGTCCTGGCTCTGTCAAGAAATTTAATTCTGGGCTGAGGGTTGGAACGGGGTAAACTCAGCCTTGTGAGGGAAAAACTGAGAGGTCCACCGTGGATGGTGGTTAGAGACGGTGCAGAGCAGTTAAGATAGCGAGAGAGTAGCTGAGTGCAAGTGTCTTTATTCGGTCAACCAAAAACGATGGTCCCTTTTGTCTAATCCCTTTGGACTGACCCCTTTTGACTGATCCCTTTTGATTGATAGCTATGTAGAGACGAAACGATTAGCTCAGGACAGGGAGGCATGGAGAGCTGTGTTAAACCAGTCGAAGACTGAAGACCTAAACACACATTACACGCACGGCGATGTATATATAAAAATGATTACAATGTACAGTATGCCTTGCCCCGACCTGGCTTGGTAAGAATATACCGTAGCTTGCAATAAGTGTCACGTTACACTTCCGCCAAAGCAACAGCTAGCTCAACTGTGAGTGTGTGTATGTCTGAGATTTATCTCTGGGTTAGACTTTTACCTCAGCCATTCTGGAAGTAGTTTTCTGTGATTTTCCACTTTTACTCTATGCAATTGCTGGAATATATCTTAACTAAAGGCCTCGGCCGCCTCTTTTCAATCCTCATTAGAATTATAAATATACACACTAATACAGCCAACACAATCATACAGGGTATCAGACAAATTCCACACTCATCAAGTACACGGGGCTATACGACCCCGATGTCAAAGTCCCCTCAAATGAAACAAAAAGCAACTAATGGAATATTAATGTCCTCCTCGTGGTGTAGCGGTTAGTAATCTCGAATGCCACCGCTAGGCTTGGATTTAATTCATGGCTTTGCCAAGAAATTTAATTCAGGTCTGAGTGCTGGAACGGTGATACACTCAGTCTTGTGTGAAAAGAGAAGGGTTTGATTCCCACTTCAGTCACTTAGAAGTGGCTTTAGATGGTTTCCACTTGTAATTCAGGTGAATGGTTCCTAAATTAAAGCCACGGCAGCCTCCTTTCCAATCCTCATTTTGAATTACAAGTACACACACTCTTACTTCCATTACATTTGCTCTGGTTATTAAGTTTTTTTAGCATATTCTAACAAAAACACAAGAGTTAGGTTGGTAGAACACATACTGAAACCCAGGAATAGCAAGCTTAGTTATGTAAGGACGAGTTGAGGACAAGAACTGTAGGGGTAGACTAAGGTTAGAATATGTTAAACAGATTGCGTCAATGTAGGGGTATGGTAGTTATGTAGAGATGAAACGAATAGCTCAGGGTAGGGAGGTATGGAGACCTGCATTAAAACAATCAAAGACTAAAGACTTAAACAGTATAGAAATTTTTACACTCACCTGTATCAGGATTCGCTTATCCATGGAAGTAAACATTAGCTTGTTAGCAAAACCACCAATATTAGGAAATGAAATGCCTAGAGAGTCAAATTTTAACATGTAGGTGATAAACTGCAGAAGATGTAAAAACATTTGTATTCAACACACGGGGGTCCCCCACACAAATACCCCTTAACCTGATTGCACTTATATAAATGACTGAAATATTTTGTTAACAAGCCTGGAACCCTTATAAGACTGAACTGCTACGCTGTCTCTATCATGCACACTTGCACTGATGATGACTTTGCTGTAATTTAATCTGTTTCCGCTTGTATACAATCTCTTTCGTTGACTTTTAGTAGCAGCAAGTAAGATACAAGAGAAAAAATGAATCACTTCATACTGCATTTGGTTATCAGTTTAGCAGGCCCTGTGGTGTAGGAGTAGCGCACTTGCCTCTCTCCCGGAGGCCTCCGGGTCTGATTCCCGACTTTGTCAGGGGATTTTAGAAACTGACGTGTGGGCTGGAACGGGGATGCACTCTGCCTCGTGAGGCAAAACACGGGAGAGGTGGGTTTAGTTCACACATTAACCAACATGGACAGGTTTTTCGTTGGTTTCACACTTTTACGCTAGACAAATTTGTTGTTATTTCTATGGCAACACTAGCTCTATCACAAAACTGACCTAATGTATTATTACTGGACGTGTGGGCTGGAACGGGATGCACTCAGCCTCGTGAGGCAAAAACAGGGAAGAGGTGGGTTTAGTTCACTCATTAACCAACATGGACAGGTTTTTCGTTGGTTTCACACTTTTACGCTAGACAAATACTTGTTGTTATTCCTATGGCAACACTAGCTCTATCACAAAACTGACCTAATGTATTATTACTGGACGTGTGGGCTGGAACGGGATGCACTCAGCCTCGTGAGGCAAAACAGGGAAGAGGTGGGTTTTGTTCACACATTAACCAGCATGGATGGGTTTTTCGTTGGTTCCACACTTTTACGCAGGACAAATACTTGTTGTTATTCCTATGGCAACACTAGCTCTATCACAAAACTGACCTAATGTAGTGAACCCGCTGAGCTAAGGTTCATGTGATATTTTTTATAACAGCACATTTATGATGGGATGTAGTACCTTTGAACACACCCAGAAAGCCACGTGGAGCTGAGAGCTCACGCTATACTCTTTGAAGTAGCGGAGAATCGCACTTTTGACTTTGGTGAAGTCTAGTAATTATTTATCTGAGGTCTTATTAATTAATTTTATCTTTCCACAAGACTCAGAATATTCCATTTCGTCATGCTGCATTATTAAAACATTTTGGAGAATGTTATTTTCGCTTAAGGTAAGGTAATATCCTTGCAGAAACGCAAACAGGAATGTAAGTAGTCGCTCAACGACTTCGTTTTGACGACCTACTTCCTCAACCAGTCTTTGTTACACCCCTGACTTCGTTAGAACAGTCGTATCAGTTAGGTAATCGACTCTAATTACCAGTTTTGTAACTGCATTATATTTCATTTGAAATGAGCTCAGAAGCCATTCTTGGTCAAGTGTAGACCTTATCAGTAAAAGGGATGTTTCGTTGTCTAGCATCGAACCCAGTTCCCAACGTATCATTAAGCAGATCCAGAGTGTGGAATCTGCGCCACAATTATTATTTTGTTAGTGTCATGTGAAGACACGTATTTATTTGAAGTTGTTATACAAGCAACTACTGTATTATATCTTTGAGAGCAAAGAGCTCCAGCAATGTGACATTGCTACCATTTAGATGTCTTTGGTTTAGAAGACAGAATTATATTATTGTATTCAGATTCATAGCGTGTTTTTTATACACGTATTCTTCGAGGTTTATAACCTATGGTAAAGGTTTTATAATAAGGCCAGTTGTACAGTTTTATTTTTGCTTAAATCGCCGGCCTTGATAGTTAGAGTGTTGTGTCAGATGAGCGCAGGAATGTTGCAGCCTGCGGCGACATAAACCGGTTTACCCAGTGCCCTTGAGAGCACGCTTGTATTATGAGACAGAACTACTTTGACAGAGGACAGAATGCTTTTAGTATTCGCTTTTTCTTTCATTGCAACTTAGCTCATGGAACCCAGTGTCCAACCTTGTATCTGATCACATGTTTCTATAGACTGTTTTTTGTTAGTTAACGCACTGTTGCGTGTACCGTTGTTGACGTGTACAGTTATGTCAGGTTTTCTATAGTACGTTGTAGGCTACCCTGTTATAGGAGGAATTTATCGTATGGAGGTATTTGTGTGTACCTTGTCCGGGATTGTTCCCGTTGACCAGATGTTATTGGAAGGTGACTGAGTGTGCAGGCCCATCCCAGAGTTATTGAACGCGAGCTGTGCGCCGCTGGTAACTTGTGTTATTGTGTGTCCGAGTTGTTATTG
The DNA here is from genome assembly GCA_946902985.2 of Meconema thalassinum. Lineage (NCBI taxonomy): Eukaryota > Metazoa > Arthropoda > Insecta > Orthoptera > Tettigoniidae > Meconema > Meconema thalassinum. Next base: position 1,195,863,810 of record OX336389.2, read on the forward strand.
CTCGTTGATTATATTCCGACTTTTGAGTCGAGGCTTTTTGGTGGAGATTGATCTCAGTGGAGACACTCCTGGGTAGATTATAGGTTAGGGAATAACCCACCCACCAAGGGAAGATGATTAAGAGAAGGAAGTAGATTTGGGATTGGAAAAGCAGGATAGAAGAATAGGAGGAGAGTCCCACAAAAGTTATAAGTTTAGGGTTAAACACACTTAAAGGTGGTTGCCACTGCAAATATGTGCTCGGATACCTAAAATAGGAGCGAGCTTGGTCGAGGCTGACGGGAGCCGCAGCTAAAGTTTGGGCAGTTTGCCAGAGAGAACCTGTAGTGTATTTCCTCCCAAGCACGAATGAAAGTACTATAGGGAAGGGTGATGGTCTGGCCAGACAAATAGTAAAAGCTTTATTAAGCATTAACGAGGGCATAAACCTAGGAGGAGCTAGGAAAGCCAGGATCCTGCCTAACTGTAGTGTCAGAGAAATGATGAATCCAAAAACAAATATTCAATTTATTTAACAATGCAGGAAGTTTGAGGCAATTAACAATTATGAAATATAATTTTGATAAACATGGTTCATTTGAACCTTTTAACAAATAGGGTCGCAGACCTCTTAACATCAAACAGTTGCTCCAGGCAATTGACAATTTTTAAGGTTTTTTAACCGTGTATTAAAATCTTGGTAAGATTTCATAAATAGGCAAAATGGAATAATTAAAGTTTTAACATTTACAGGAGTACAAGCAGTGTACTATACGAAACCTTCGAAAGAACATTCTAACGAGAATAACAACTTCGAAGATAACAAACTGTAAAACACAAAGAATAAAAAGGAAGTTCCTATAACTTCTTATATTTATACAGAGTTAATATATGAGAATTATACAAAGAGAGCAGGTCACTTACTGTGAAACCTGGAGAAAGTGAAAAGGAAGTTTCTAGACTTCTTATACCTTGAATAAGACTCGCCAGTCAAATGAGGCAGTTTTCATTTAGCGAGACCAAAAAATAACTCACTCAAGAGTTGAGAGAATTGTTTTCCCTATGTATAGGAAAGGGACAACGTGATTTAAAACTTGTATCACACAAGCAATTATGCAGAATTTAATTAATGTTAAACTAGCAAAGTTGGAAGGGCACTTCTTAGAATGACACCTTATAGAGAAGTTTCAATTTTATAAATAATGGTTGTTAGTAGAAGGTTAAGGAAAGATCATTGGGATATAGGAACAATGTTCATGGCCGTATTTAATATAACCGGACGATCGCGACGCGGTAGAAACGTGGAGAAAGCACTGTTTATCACTGTAGTCTATGAAGATGGATTCAAAGTTCACTATGGAAACACTAAAGTTTATGAGAAAAAAAGTTATTGCAATTATGGAAAGAACTGATTGCACTATATAGATGAGAGTCTATTTCTTGAAACAGTTGTGATTTACAATTGAATGCGCCATAGAAAGTTCCAGCGGTGGACGAAACTTTACTATTGTAGTAATTTAGTTTTAAACAGAATTCTCCCAAGTACGTGAGAAATACATGATGGCAGGACTCGCAGATAGAGAACAAGTTCTAGAAGGTTCCAGAACGACCTTAGCGGAAAATGGGGTTGAGAAAATCCAACGGCGGAAATAGTTTATAATTATAGGCAGCGGGTATTATATAATATCCCACGTAGCGAGAGGATTTCTCGTTTGAATCGCTTAAGAAAAGCTCTTTTTAGTAAGGTTGGCTTATACAAGAAAAAAGCTCAACATGGCAAATCCCACGAAGAGTGATTATTGCCCCAAAGTAAATAGTTTCACACTGCCTATAATTAAAAGCACTTGAAAGTTAAAACCATGAAGATGAGGTTAAAACTTTTTAAAAATGGTACTTATCTCGATTTCATGTTGAAGTCGGAGTTCCTTATGAAGACTATCTAGCCAACATGGCGTAGAAGAGGGTGTGCCTCTTGGTTTGAGGAGGCTAAGCTCGAGCGGAGCTTTGACTTAACGAGTCAACTGCAGACGTAGAAGTGAGTGCAGCTCAGCGGAGCAAGGAGAGACCACGGAAGGGGGAGAGAGTGGGGGTAGGAAAACAAAAGGTATACATATCAGCATAACCAACATTACAACAAAAAATTGATCTTCTCTTGCTGAGCTGGTCTTCAAGGAGTTGACAACAGTATCTGGTAGCCAAATGGATGTGGAATTCCTCTTGCGCGAGGAAGAGTTGAAGAGCTTCAGAGATTTGTTGTCATATGACGCTAGGTGGATCACAGAATATATATCTGAAACATACTCACACAAAATATAAGAAATTTGCACATAGAGGAGAAAACAAATGATCACTGTTGGTGTTTGACAAAAAGGAAGGAAAGAACGTGCAAAAGCATTCAAATTTGTAATCTCAGGTACCGTGCATTCCAAGAATGCACCAACTCCGTGCCCAGGCTATTGTCAGTATTATTCGCCATAAATCAACGATAAACCTAAACCGACATCTTAATAATAAAACGCATAATTTTGGTAAAACAAAAGCTAACTAACGAATTCTTTCTATCTAACTTTGTTCTTTTGCATCTGGAACCTGCTGACATGGCCGTGCTAATGAAGATACATCCTTTTGAGGAAATGACTAGGACAGCTGACACTTTTGAAGCGACCTGAAGCATGCTCGAACCTTGAGTTCGTAGCTTGTGGAGCGCAGGCCATGCGATGTTAGACGTAGTCTTTACTACGCCGTGTCAGTAGATTTACTGGCACGTTAAAGATCCCCTTCGGGGCAAAATTCCGGCACCCCGGCGTCTCTAAAAGCCAGTGTAGTTAAAAGGGACGTAAAACCAATAACATTATTATTATTATCTTTACTACGCAGTCGTCACCGTAACTACACACTTTAGATGACTATGGCTTACAAAGAGTAAACCAAGGTGCAGGCAGGCATTTTAATAAAACTGTTGTCTCTTATTAATTATGTATGATGTACAAGTGTATAAATCCTACATGTTACCGTATTGTGTGCTGTTAGCACCTAGTTACTAAGAATAATTAAATGTTTTTTTTTACATATCTGTTCACTTAGCTTTGAATGTAATTGTTTTCTGTTACGGACGTCATCGCCGTAAATTTTGTTAATTGATAGGACTTAGCTAGATGAATTAACGTTAAATGTAAATGTGGAGATGGTATCATCCTAACTTAGATTTGTTTTGCTACCCTGTTAAATGTAAATTCAGATATTAGCTTGATCTTGTAACTTGACCTAGGGACTTGCGTCGTACCATATTCCTAGTGTTGCTGTTGTTGCTTTATTATTGTGAGATAGATCTTTCGCGAGGGTTTTCCGTAACTTCTCAGGTAGGGACCTGCTCTTTATTTTTGTTTGTTTATTAGCTTGCGGATTAGCCGATTGAAACCCTCCGAACTAGGCTAGGTAGGGGCTTGTGAATTTTAACAATAAATTTTCACGGTGTTTTACATAAGTCTGGATGTTTATTTTCTCAGTCTAGTTTTTAAGGTGAACCTTTCCTTAGGCAGTCTATGACCATCGTCACCATGTACCACGATCCCTGTGGACTACAGATTCTCGTGCCGCTTTGGCCGATTGGGAAGTTCACCTGATCCTCACGGCAATTATGTCCGACGGGTGAGATGTTAGGGAAGTCATTGCGGTTGTTGGCTATCCTGACAGCTCCACCGACGGTCTCAGTAGCGACAAATGTAGTGACTAATATAGCGTTATCAAACTAACCTACAAATTTTAGCTTCCACAAGTGTAGTAGTGAAAGGTTCTTTTTCATGCCATAAATCTATGACATGGAACAGCCGGCTATCTTATAAATTAACATGTTAAATAAAGCTGTTGTGTGAGCTAACTCAAGTGATAGAACTATGTAATGAAAATGGTAGAGAGTAGAGAATACCTATCTAGATCTTAGGCCTTAAAAGGTTAATAAGTTCATCTAAGGAAAAAACAAAAGGTAAAAGAAAAGCAAAGTCTGTCTAAGAGACAATGGTAAGATTTAGTAATAAACAATTTTGAAGTAATGGTTTTAAAAGTATGAGAAACAGCTGTGCTAACTGTTAATGAGGGATCATAAACCCTATATGCTTGCAAACAGTGGTTTAAAGACCAGGCTATACCTCAAAGGTTAGAATCCGCTAAAACACTTGATAACTTGTAAAAGAAAGTGTAAATAAATATGTTCATAGAGCCAAGAATCATACCCAGGGGCTTCACGGTCATACAATTATCAATGCAATAACACAAAAAAATTCAATTTCTGCCTGCACACATTTCAATTCTTACAGAAATAGCTGGTAGTGACTGTAGTTATGTTCCAGCATATAATTTGCTTGTTAGTGTATTGTATAAACTGAATTATCTATCCTGTCATAATATAAAGTTAGGTTATCATGGTAATTCCCACTTACTTGACTGTGTTGTAATATAAAAAAAATATATCAGTAAATCACTCATTAAACCCCGTTTTGGTAATAAACTTGGGAAATCATATTCATCAACCTTGTTTACTCAGATCATTAGTTGCATATCGTCAAGAGAGTACCAAAAAAACTTTAAGTCATATCAATCATCCTACCTAGAGCATTTTGGTAAATTTAATTACATTTTGAAATATCTCCTCCAAATTTAGGAACCATTCACCTGAATTACAAGTGGAAACCATCTAAAGCCACTTCTAAGTGACTGAAGTGGGAATCAAACCCTTCTCTTTTCACACAAGACTGAGTGTATCACCGTTCCAGCACTCAGACCTGAATTAAATTTCTTGGCAAAGCCATGAATTAAATCCAAGCCTAGCGGTGGCATTCGAGATTACTAACCGCTACACCACGAGGAGGACATTAATATTCCATTTGTTGCTTTTTGTTTCATTTGAGGGGACTTTGACATCGTGGTCGTATAGCCCCGTGTACTTGGTGAGTGTGGAATTTGTCTGATACCCTGTATGATTGTGTTGGCTGTATAAGTGTGTGTATTTATAACTCTAATGAGGATTGAAAAGAGGCGGCCGAGGCCTTTAGTTAAGATATATTCCAGCAATTGCATAGAGTAAAAGTGGAAAATCACAGAAAACTACTTCCAGAATGGCTGAGGTAAAAGTCTAACCCAGAGATAAATCTCAGACATACACACACTCACAGTTGAGCTAGCTGTTGCTTTGGCGGAAGTGTAACGTGACACTTATTGCAAGCTACGGTATATTCTTACCAAGCCAGGTCGGGGCAAGGCATACTGTGCATTGTAATCATTTTTATATATACATCGCCGTGCGTGTAATGTGTGTTTAGGTCTTCAGTCTTCGACTGGTTTAACACAGCTCTCCATGCCTCCCTGTCCTGAGCTAATCGTTTCGTCTCTACATAGCTATCAATCAAAAGGGATCAGTCAAAAGGGGTCAGTCCAAAGGGATTAGACAAAAGGGACCATCGTTTTTGGTTGACCGAATAAAGATACTTGCACTCAGCTACTCTCTCGCTATCTTAACTGCTCAGCACCGTCTCTAACCACCATCCACGGTGGCCCTCTCAGTTTTTCCCTCACAAGGCTGAGTGTACCCCGTTCCAACCCTCAGCCCAGAATTAAATTTCTTGACAGAGCCAGGACTCGAACCCGGGCGTCCACAGTAACTGCCAGGATTGCTAGCCACTTCACCACAAGGTTGACATGTAGTTTTGTTTTCATTTGAGGGGGGGGGGGGGGCTTTGACATCGTGATCATTTAGCCCGTGTACTTGGGTGTATGTAAAAGCTGTCTAATGACCTGTGTTATTGTAATGGCTGTATTAGTGTGTGTGTACTTGTAATTCAAATGAGGATTGGAAAAGAGGCGTTCAAGGTCAGATAAGATTTATTACAGCATTTGCCTGGAGTAGTAGTGGTAAACCACAGAAAAATACTTCCAGAATGGGTGAGAAAGGAATTAAACCCGTCTCTTCTCAGTTTTGTCTCACAAGGCTGAGTGTACCCCGTCCCAGTCCTGAGACCAGAATTAAATTTCTTGACAGAGCTAGGAATCGAACCCAGACCTCGCAGAAACAGCCAAGAATGCTAGCCACTACACTAAAACGTGGACAATATAAGGCTGGTCTTGATTGTACTTGATCAATCCATAATTACCTAATAATAATAATACATATTCCATTTAGTAACTACGCGACCAAACTCTCCCTGTGCCGTCATCCACAGTCTCAGAGTGTGGCGACCATCTTGAGCATGGGGTAGAGGGGGTAAAGACCATTAATTTATGTCAAACAAATAATTTTGTAAAATTCCAAGGAAATATCGCCTACTTTCAAAATTGAACTGTTTTGGTTTTTGTCCTTCAGTCCTGGGACTTGGTTTACGGGTAGAGGGGGTATGGACCATTGATTTATGTCATACAAATATTTTTGTAAAATTGATAGTTTCCAAAATATAACCCATTTTGAAAATACTTTTTAGAAAAATTGAAAAAAATACACTATTTTTCGAATGAGAGTGGGATAAAGGTAAGTGTATGAGTTAAGATATGACTTTTTAGGATTTTTAGTTTAAACATATAGCCTACTTTCCCAATATTTTTTTGGAAAACTTAAAAAATACACTATTTTTGGACTGAAAATGGTATAGAGGTAGTAAGTGTATTAGTTAAGATATGACTTTTTAGGATTTTTAGTTTAAACATATAGCCTACTTTCCCAATATTTTTTGGAAAAATTTGAAAAATACACTGTTTTTGGACTGAGAGTGGTATAGAGGTATGTGTATGAGTTAACATGTGACTTTTTAGGATTTTTTGTTTAAACATATAGCCTACTTTCCCTATATTTTTTGGAAATTTTTTAAAAATACACTGTTTTTGGACTGAAAATGGTATAGAGGTAGGTGTATGAGTTAAGATATGACTTTTTAGGATTTTTAGTTTAAAAATATAGCCTACTTTCCCAATATTTTTTTTGAAAAATTGAATAATACACCATTTTCTTATAGAGCTAGGTGTATGAGTTAACATATGACTTTTTAGGATTTTTTTTAGTTTAATCATATAGCCTACTTTCCCAATAATGTTTAAAAATAAATATAAAATCTTAGGTCAGTGACCTTATAGGTTGGTCTTTTTCACAAAATCTAAACTCTAAAATCTAAAATCCAAAATCTAAAATCTAAAATCTAATTTATTTCTTTGCTGCCTTTCAAAAATCACTTACCACGACCAAGAGCGAACCTGCAAGCTTGTGGTTGGTAGACCTACACGATAACCACTCTCCCACCGTGGCAAGCTATCAATCAATAATTAGCTAATAATAATAATAATAATAATAAATATTCCTATTAGCAACTACACGGCCGACCTCCCACTGGGACATCGTGGCGGCCATCTTGCACATTAACCCCTGGCCCAGCTATGACTGTCCCCTCCATAAGAATAACATCGAGTGATTGCGCGCGGCCGCCATCTTGCACATTAGCCCCTGTCCCAGCTTCGGCTAATTTATCCTACTCTTATGCGGACACGGGCACACTGACCGCATTAAAATAAAGCAAGCAACCTCTCTTAGCGGACACTTCTTTTGAAAAGAAATCACATATCTGCAGGTCTATTAGTCTTGTAAGAACATTCGATTTCAATATCGATACCAAGGTAAGGTTATATTGTTTTGCGAAAGGGAGCTCGACTCTCGTAGTTCATTGGCATTACTCGTTGCGTCAATACTAAAGTATTTTGTGTGTTGCAGTGGCCTTCTCAGTATGCATTAGCCACGCATCTTGCTGAGGTGTACCATACCAACTGACAAGCCCAATGGTACACCGGGGCGAAAACGCTGGCAATTTGTTTTGAGCTAGCCGGACCATTTTATCATATTTTGTTAAAATATATTGGCTCAAATGGACAAACTAACATCATGTTTCCTTCGGGAATATTCAATTTCAATATGTTCACGAGCGTCATCGTTATGGCCTCGGCGTTATGGTGTGGGCAGACATTATGCACAATGGCCAAACACCGCTGCATATCTTCGAATGAGGTACCGTTGCAGAACAGCGGCATTGCAGCGAGATTATTCTGGACCACGTTCATCTTTCTTAGGGGTGCGGTAGGTCCCGACTTTCTATTTATGGACGACAATGTCCGCCCACAGAGGACCACTGCAGTAGCGGACACACTGGAAAGCGAAAATATTGAACGTATGGAATAGCCAGCGTACTCCCTGGACTTAAATCCTATCGAGCAAGACTGGGATGCTCTTGGCAGACGTGTTTCTCAATGTGAGGCTGACTATGCATGCTTAACTACTCCGGGGCAAAAAATCATAATTATGCAGCATTATTGAAATTAAATTAATAGAGGAAACTGGAGGTGTTTATAAAAACCTGTCCCAGATAGTTATTGAGGTTTCTCCCCGAACCGTGCAAGACCTTAAAATCGCCTTGAGAGAGGAGTGGGAAAATATCCCCTAAGGGCTCCTCAACAGTTTAGTAGACAGCATGAATAACAGATGCACAATGTGCATTTATGTCCGAGGAGGGCATATTCCTTAGTGAGAGACTGCTATAGACCTTCATTTTGCGAGTCTGAACTGTTTCCAGCAAGAACGTCATGTATTGATTTCTTTATATCTGTTATCCTGCTTTCCCAAGAGGTGAAATCTGTACTAATTTTCGTTATAAATATACCACTCCCCCTATTACGCATGTACTGTGCTGCACGTTTTCCACCCCTGCCTGTGAATATTCCTTTCTACCAATGTCACTGTTCCTTAGCAATTGTCAGACAGTGTATTTTACAACATGCTGGCTTAATTTAAACTCTCAACATGAGAGAAAATGGGACATAAGTAAGCATCCGACATTAAGAATGTTCATACTTTTCAAGGAACACATTTCTTCGTAGGCTCAGTTACAGTTTAAGTCAATTTACATCTATACAATTTAACAATTTGCATTATTATGAAAGAATTACTCTTCCAAGCATAAATGCATATTTAGCCACTTTTTCAACAAATATTTTACATTACGGTAGCACTCATATGATATTCTGTATACTGCACACTTTAGGGTAAACAGTTTATTTTTCATTTATTTATTTCCATGTCAGAACTTGAACTTGGGGACAATTTCTCGAGAATTGTATGAGAAACATACGGGGGTAAATTGATAAAAATCCCAGGTTCTTTCTATACTCAAGCTTTACAAAATTTTCTACTGCACTGTTTATGAGTTCAGTGCTTTAGTTTATTAATTTCAACACTCAAGGCACAATTTAAAAAATAATTGCAATGATACATGTGCAAATATCAAATATGATACTGATAAAATACACGAAACTCACTCAAACTTAAATACAAAATATTTGTACCGTATTTAAACGATAACTACAAATTTGTATTAATTATAACAGAACTTCAGAATTTGGTCTATAATGAATATTGCATTGTAACTCAATGCATTCTTAATCCACTACAATAGGGATTAATGAAGCTAAAATAAATGTACTAACTATTCATTACCTCTGAAGATGGACAGCAAAGACAGTATTCACACAAAGTGAAGCATCAGGAAAACAAATGCAAATGGAAGGGGTTGGGTAAGGGGAATATTTTGATTCTTTTATGCCTTTTTATGAACCGCTTGCATATTTTAGCCCTTTACTTTGCCAGTGCATTTCAGGCAAAATCTTTGCATTACTTCCTAATCCTGAGGATCACAAAACATAAGACAGATGATAATACATGTTAATTGCAAACCGTAACACTCTCTACTGACTTTTTTAATGAATGTATACCTTCACAAATATTAGTGCCTTCCTTAGGTAATGGGCGCCTGGACTTACTTTATGAAGATTTATTTCCTCTTTCACATCATTACACAGCACTATACTTCTAAATCCCTATAATATTACAGGGAGTACAGTTTAAGACTTCATGGTGGATTACAGAGGAGTAGGAGCCCAGTGTCTGGCGGGCAGACGTAATCGGCTCAAATAAGCCTTGATTATACCTACAGAATCTAAATGAGAAGAATTTTTGAAGGCACAGTTTAATCGACCAGAAATGTCCTCTGAACTGGGATGTACTCAACCATCATGATAACAAACCTTAAAACATATTTTAACATTACAAGAGTTACTAGCAATCTCGGCGAGATAGCTGCATCTGTATCAACCCTCGTAATCAAACCAAGCACGACAAGCCAAATGGTGTTAGCTCGAGGACTCCCATGGCATGAGGCCAGAAATGCGAAGTCTTAGGCCCCTTTCACACCGAAGATGCAAGACGCAAGATGAATGCATCCTGGATGCAGGATGCATGCATCTTAAAACACCAGACTATGTAATTGAACAAGGTTTCACACCGAAGATGCAAGACACACTTGCCTCTTGAGAACAAGCCAGCCGGAGATTTCAGCGAGGATCTTTGTTTTGCTGGTTTTGCTTACTCTCATATTTGTATACTGGATGGTTCAGTAATGCTGAGACTCAATAGCAAGGCTATGCTCTCCAGCATTATCCCAGTATGGGTGCTGCCATGAACGATTCCTTCTTTGTCTTCCGTCTTCTTCTGACTGCACAAGCCAGAATTACAATTTCGTCATCTGAACAATCGGATGATTGATTATACATTTTTCAAACTTGCGTACCGGTACTAAACTAAACAGAGATAATGGATACTAACAGAAGGTGCAAGTGGCACGTGCATCTTTGGTGTGACAGCCCTTTCATCAAGATGCAAGACGCACATGCATCCTGCACCCAGGATGAATGCATCTTGCATCTTCGGTGTGAAAGAGGCCTAAAATTATACTCCCTGCACAATTAGTTAACCAAACAAGAGCCCCAGGGATAATGTTCGCTACACCCAAGAAAGCAGAGCCTGATTTCTCTCTTTAAATAATACAAGATACAAGTACTATAGATTTTATATTCATCTCTTGATCATCAGTCACCTGTAAGGAGAAGAAATGTTTTCTTTTTTAATACTCTACCTTCTCAATAAAGCTTCAATAGCCTTAATATTTCATTCATTTCTTAAAACTGCAAAATATGTTCCAGAGAGGGAAAATATTTTCTTTAACCTTCATGAAGTCACAATTTTACCACTATACTAATCTTAATATCATCGCTTCCTCTAATTAATTCTCAACCTAGTACCACTTAAATTGTTATCCACACAATGGTACTCTGTTTGCTATAAGAGAGATGATTCCTAGTCTTCACTTCCTGCACGTCTTGTTTGTATTTGTATTCCTACTTCAGTTTCTTGTTAGCAGGTCAATATTGTGGAGAAAGTGAACTAAAGCTCGTTCGAGCAATCGACTTCCTGTAGAAAATAGACAGTGTTTTGATTTACATAGTTTTGGTTTTGTTATCTTTTTTAGTGTAGTGTCTTTGGAATGTCTTTGGATGCGATGTTGAGTTGTGTTAATAAAATATTGATTACTGTATATTAAAATGATTTGGTATGGTAAATAACTGGTGACCGTGACAGGACTACTGGCAATTTCAACATCAAATAATTAATCAGAACAACGATGACCGAACGTCGAGTATTACGCGGCGTATTTACACGTGAAGTGAATAAACTTGAAGAACTGTTGGCGCTTGCTGATTGTGACCACGTGGTGATTCGTAGCAGATATGCTTCGCTTGGGGAACGCTACGAGAAGTCAAAACGTCTGGATGATGAAGTATACAACGAGCTGCTGCAAAAGGAAGACCTTGAAGACATCGTGCTTGAAACAGAGATCAACAATTGCAGTGAGTATGACTTGAAATATTTTAAGGTTAGGGTAAAAGTGCAGGCCTTACAAGTCGGAGATCAAGCCGTTTCGGAAGCTAATACGAGTAACTGTTCACACACTTCTAATCAGAGACTACTAAGACTACCAAAACTAGAACTGAAAAAAAAATGTTGGAAATGTGAAGTGCTGGATTGGATTTTGGGCGCAATTTACTAAAATACATGAAGATAGCAGCCTTAAAGATGAAGACAAATTTGTTTATTTGATTCAGTGTATGGAAACTGGTTCGGGTGCTCAGAAGTTGGTAGAAAACTTTCCTCCTTCAAAGGAAAACTACAAAAAGGCTATAGAATTGTTGAAGTCTAGGTATGGGAAGTACTCATTGAGTAATATGTTAGGGAACTTTTATCCTTGGTGTTAAAGAAGGATAGTTTAAGATCCATAGCCCAACTGTATGACAGTCTGGAGGGACAGTTGAGAGCACTCGTTTCCTTGGGAGTAACAAAGGAGAAATACACTGCAATGTTATTTCCACTAGTAGAGAGTGCCTTGCCAGAGGTTATGTTTAGAACTTGGGACAGGTATCGTGTATCAAAAGAAACGTCTACCAAGGAACCTGACTGTTGCTTGAGTGAATTGTTAGCCTTCTTAAAGACTGAGGTAGAAGGTGAAGAACGGCTTAAGCTAAGACATAGTTCTTTTGAAGTTAACGAGAGGACGGATCGAGTTAAGCAAGATGATAGGACCAAGACTAAGAATAGGGACGTACAGGGTGGCGCACGAAATGTCATACACTGGAAATTGTTTGTAGAATATTTAATATACAACATATGTAATAAAATATGGTATTAAAACATTCACTGAAATGTGCATGATTAGTCAGTATGCAGGACATGTTCAATATGTCCACCTTCTCGGCGTACAACAGCTTCAAGACGAACCTGCATGTTTGTGACCACTCTAAGACACATGTCCTCACTCAATCCTCGGAAGAAAGTCACAATGGCCGCTTGCAATTGCAATACATTTTCTGGTTTCTGGCGGTAGATTGTCTCCTTCAAATATCCCCAAAGAAAGAAATCACAGGGATTAAGATCGGGGCTATGTGGTGGCCAGATTGAACCTCTCTGAAAACGTTCGGGATATCGATGGGACATCACACGGGGCCCGAAATGTCCATGAGGAAGTCCAGAACAACATTTGCTGTGTGCGGACGAGCTCAATCTTGCATGAACCATTGTGTCTCTATTGGTAGTCGTGATGCAAAGAGTTGTGGAAGGAAACTGTTTTGCAACATGTCCATGTAACGCGCACTGTTAACTGTGTCATCGAAAATGATTGGCCCAATAATTCCATGACTGGAAATTGCAGCCCATACACACACTTTTACACCATGACTTTCAACCTCGTGCACAATAGCAGGCTGCTCTTTTGTCCAAAACCGGACATTCTGTTTGTTCACAGCACCATTGAGATAAACGTACGCCTCATCGCTGAACCATGTGTTGTGCAGTACGGGATCACCTTCTGCAATAGCCCACGCAGCAAACTGTACTCGCCGTTGCTTGTCAAGCGCCGTTAGTTTATGACCTGTGGTCATTTTGTATGGGAATAGGTCAAGCTCAGACTGCAGTATTCTCTGAACTGACCGACGAGAGATACCCAGCTGAACACAGGCAGTTCTGGTGGATTTGGAGGGGCTCCGAGCCACAGCTGCTCTCACAGCAGCAATGTTCTCCGGTGAGCGGACTGGCATGAGACGGGTCCGTTTTCTCTCCAGTATATTGCCATCTGTTTCAAATTGGCTGGCCAGTCTATACACAGTCTGCCGGCAGGGAGCCCACCGGGTACGGAAATGAACACGAAACTTTTGTTGAGTCCGAATTACACTCTTTGTTTCCGCATAAAACAACACTGTTTTCACCTTCGGTTCGCGCGTCAACCTCCCTTTGTCCGCCATGTTGTATAACTGGAAGCCGGTACGCATGCGCGACAAGTTCTGCTGTCTGTCGAATCACGCATGAAATAAGGTTTCTGTTCACGAAAGGACATTCTTGTGAGCCCAAATTTACACATTTTATAAATTATTTTTGATGTATGACATTTCGTGCGCCACCCTGTACCTTCAGCGGCTTCTTTAATTTCAATAGAGGACGTTTCAGTTAGCAAGGGAAACAGACATAACAAAGATACGGCTTGTATATTCTGTGGCAGAACCTCACATCTTTCTCAGGAAGGAAGGAAGCTTGTAGTTTAACGTGACCGTTAATCTCGAGATCATGAGCCACGGGACCTCCTTTTTACGTGGAATCCGAACCACAGGACATGGCATTTCACATCGAAAATCTCACATGCATTGACCGGGAATCGAACCCGGACCGCCTTGGTGAGAGGCATTCAGCGAGACCGCTGAGCCACCACGCCCCACATCTTTCTCAAGACTGTGCTGTGGCTATTGATTATTCCCTAGAAGAACGCCAAGGAACGTTTAAGAAAAAGGGAGCTTGTTTTAGGTGTCTACGACCGGGACATGTCAGTGTTAAGTGTAAGATATTTGTGAAGTGCCCATTTTGCAAGGGGAAACATTACGCTTTGATGTGTGCGAAGACAGCCTCAGATGAACCAAAAGGTGATTCGGTTCCAAAAACAGTTAGCATGATGGCAGGTAGTAATAAAGGACATGTGACCTATCTGCAGACTTTAGTTGCTAGAGTAGTTGTTGGTGGATCCACGCACCGAGTAAGAGTTCTGTGTGATAGTGGATCGCAGAGAAGCTACATAAAGAAGTCTTGTGCTAAGAAATTAGAGTTGGAACAAACTGGAAAGGTAAAACAAAGTCAAGAATTATTTGGAGGTAGGAAAACAGCACCTGTTTGTTTCGAGTCCTATCAAATAACTTTGCTGGGTATGAACGAGGAAAACAGATGTGAGGTTGCAGTGTTAGGCTCTGATAGTATATGTGGAGGTGCTCCCCTAGTTGATGCTGACTTGTTTAATTTACTGAGGGACAAGGGAGTAGAACTCAGTGATGTTGGCCAAGATAATGGTTTCAACAGTACTGACATACAGGCATTGTTAGGAGCTGACCTGTGGGCTCAGATAATCACGCCAGACTTTGTACATGTAAACAAGAGTCTGGGACTACTATACATTGCGATCCAGCCGCGGATAAAATTCCCCTAAAACAAAATGGCTACTTCCGTGACGTCATCAACGACGTCACGAAATACTCCTCTAGCAAGCTTACGGGAAAAGCCTGGGTAATAGGGGTTTTTGGGTGGGGAAACACAAAAAGCCTCGAAACGACCAATGCATCGAAACCTATAATTGACCTATGTAGCACAATTAAAGATTCCGATACATAAAAAAAAAATCGCAAATTCACGTCATTAATTTAAAATTTCCGTATCGAAATATTTAATTGTCCTAGGTAGGTCGATTAAATATTCCGATACACATCGTAATTATTTCCATTTCGTGAATAAATAAAATTGCATCGAAAACTATAATTTACCTACACTGGTCAAAACAATTAGGGGATCAGTTGAGATATTTAGGTTCTGACGAATTGTCATCGGCAGAATGACTTACAATGGTTCGACGTCTTTCTGTCGGTTCTACGGAGTGGAGAACAACATTACGGCAATCGAGATAGTGGTAATAACAGAAAGTTGCTGCAGAGGGGGTTGGTGTGGACGTGTGTTTACTCTACCAAACGAATGACACAAGCAGTTGCGTTCAGATGGTGTAATGAGCAGGTAGTGCAATGCAACACCAACGTGACTTACCCGAAGGTATGGCATGGAGAGCCATAGGAAGGTTGGAAGCAGGACTGACTCAGAAGGAGGTGGTTGCAGCTATTGGAGTGTCCCAAAGTGTAATTTCCAGGACCTGCACGCGATTTCAGACAACAGGAACCGTTAAAAGAAGGCCAGGCCACGGTCGTCCACGGGTAACATCAGCAAGAGATGACCGTTATCTCCGGTTAACGGCCCGTCGAGACAGGAGGCTGAATGCAACTCAGCTGCAACGCACCCTCTAGGCGGCAACAGGACCCGCAATATCAACACAAACAGTCCGAAATCGCCTTCGGGAAAGTGGCCTTTACGCACGGAGGCCTATGGTGTGTGTCCCATTAAAACCACGCCACCGTTTAGCCCGCAGAAACTGGGCGGAGGAACATCAGGATTGGTGTCGTAACGAATGGCGCTGGGTTCTGTTCACAGATTAGTCAAGATTTTGTGTTCAGCCGGACAATCGTCGTTTCCTCAACTGTAGAAAACGTGGAGCTTGGAACAATCCCGCGTGTGTTCAGGAAACAGCACCATATCATGGTGGTGGACGAATGGTGTGGGCAGGAGTCAGTATTGGCAGACGTACGGAGCTCTATGTCGTTCAGAATGGCGCTTTGACTGCTCAGAGGTATCGAGAAGAGATCCTTCGACCATTTGTTGTGCCCTACGCTGGTGCTATAGGCGATGGGTTCATTCTGGTGGACGATAACGCACGTCCCCGCAGAGCTGCACTGGTGGACAACATGCTTGACGACGAGGGCTTTGAACGAATGGAGTGGCCAGCTTGTTCACCGGACTTAAACCCGATTGAGCATGTCTGGGATGCACTTGGCAGACGCATTGCAGCCAGACCAGCACCTCCCACAACGGTTGCCGAGCTGGATATTGCACTCATGGAAGAATGGCCAAATATCCCTCAAGAGCTGATCGATAACCTCATACTGTCCATGCCACGCAGGTGGGCAACTGTCCTGGCCGTCGGAGGTGATGACACACCATATTAGAGGGCAACGAGAATGAGTTTTTCACTATTATGGTAGCCACATGGTCCTCGCTCTAAGTAAACGCCATGTAAACCTCCAGTAGTGGTTTTGTACGGGTTCTAATGCCACCGCCACCGCTCCACCGCTGGAATACTAAAATGGCAATATCTCGCGAACCAATCAGGCTAGAGACTTGTACGAGGTGTCATAGAACTCGGGCTATCACCCCCTTTCCAATGGACAACATATCTCCACCCCAAAATAAAACCTACCCCTACTAGGGGGTGAAATTGTAATTTTTTAGAGAATCTCTCTTTCCAATTGCAACATGTGAGAGTTTGAATGCCAACATGGAATTAAATGTTGTTCTACATAAATTGCATGTGTTCGGTGGAAAGCCACTATGAATTAACAAGCTTGTTTTCCGTTTTTTACACACATGTCCACTCATGGCTTTTGAAGAGGGCGGGCTTTTTAAAGATGGTGGCTATAGTGTAACCTAACCTAACCCTACCCACGAGGGGTGATCAAAACGTTTCCCAAGTGGTGCTTGTCGATAGGCAAACTGATAAACAAAGAGGGGCATGTTAGGCCTTGAGGTGAGAGCCCCTGTTATTGTTGATGAGCCCCTGTGGTCGGGCCCCTGTTGATGGGTTATTATTGACAGGTCATTGTTGACGGGTCCTTGTGGACAAGTCCTTGTGGACGAATCCTTGGTGACAGGTCCTTGTGTACAAGTCCTTGTGGACGAGTCCTTGTGGACAGGTCCTTGTGGACGAGTCCTTGTTGACAGGTTATTGATGACAGGTCCTTGTGGACGAGTCCTTGTTGACGAGTCCTTGTGGACAGGTCCTTGTGGACGAGTCCTTGTGGATGAGCCCCTTTGGACTGGTCCCTATGGACTAGCCCATGAATTTATTTAAATTATGTCAAAGGGCCTAACTACATTTGTGTGTTGAACTGACGTTGTTCACTAATCCCCGACTACTATAATGGGATAACGATATGAAAGTAAAGTGACGAAATACATGTGAACATACAAGGGATCTAACTTGGTGGATGGATGTGTTCTAACGAGTCATTTGTAGTTGAAAGAGAATAATACATGTTCTTAAGGTGTTAAAACTGTGGAGATGGCACGTGCAGTAAGACGTCTTGTTATATTTCCTGTGTCATATTACAGGCATGGCAGAGAGCGCGCAGATCTGTTGCTATGACTAACGCTGCAGTAATTTGAAACCGCAAGTGTTCATGAAGACAATGGGTGATGATCATGCAAAGTTAGCAGTTATTGGATATTACACAGGTGTTCCTTCCGGTGTCCTGTTGCTGACATGCCAGAGAGCGCACACTGCGGTTGTTATGACTGACGCTACAGTAATTTGAAACCTCAGGTGTTGATCAAGACAATGGGTGATGATCATGCAAAGTCAGCAGTCATTGGATACCACACAGGTGTTCCTAGTGTACTTTGGACTCTCAGCTGTATTGGGAAAGGAATTGCAATGATCTGCAAAAAAAGCTGACACGAGCGATGAGAGTTTATATAAGAGAGGTGTCATATATTTCCCTACGGTCAGTGTTTATTACTCGCTTTGAGTGAACAGTGATCTATTACTGCTCAAGAGTTGAAAAAAAGGCTTTTTGGCAGAAAATCATTAAATTATTTTGCATGGTAAGTACTTATTATTAATGGATTGTAGTCTTTTATTACTAATTGATGTTGAAGTTATTGATTGGAATGTATTGATTGATTGATTGATTGATTGATTTGTTTACAGATAATTGGGTACCTGTAGGTTACCAGATTCCTACAATCTGTTAATTCAGTGACAGCAGTTGATAAATTATAAAAAGGTAAGTGCCCCCTCTAATAACTTTTAAACAGTTAGAGTGATATTTTCCAATGTTCACCACTACATGTTAGTGAAAATGGTATATTTGGCAGTCAAAAGTTGGAACTACTTGACCATGGTGTGTAAAGATAATTTTGTAGGTTAGATTTTGATTACCACTCTATTAAGTCTGAATGTTCATTGCTAGGTGTCAGTGACAGAGGGAATATTTAAAGACTTAACTTCAGTTCACCTAACATAACCTAACTTTACCTAACTTAACCTTGTCATGTGCCATGTTTTACAAGTTTACACTTGTTTTAAGACTGGCTATGACGTCACACTTAGCTCACTTAACTGGTGGCTGCTGGTTTCTATCACGTGACATGTTCTACAAGTTTAGACTTGTTTTAAGACTGGCTATGACGTCACACTTAGCTCACTTAACTGGCGACCGCTGGTTTCTACCACTCTATCAAGTTTCAACGTTCACCACTAAGTGTCAGTGACAGTGGTATATAGTAACCCCCCAGTTAGAACTACATGAAGTTAGACTTGCTAGGAGTTCACAGATCGATTTAAATACCCTGCTATAACCATTGACTGGAATATAATTAAACTATTTATATTGTACTTTGTTTTATCTTTTATTAACATTGATGATTTCTTTCTTTTATAGATAACTTGGAAAGTAATCATCATATTCAAGTGTGGTGACTGTAAGAAACAGTTCTCAAGACCTGACAGCCTTCAACGTCATGCAAGTACAAAACATAATCAGAAAATGTTTGTATGCAGTCATTGTGCTACAACATTTAACAGACAGGATAGTCTTACACGACATGTAAATTTAATGCATGTTAGTTCAGCACCATTTTTGTGTTCAGTTTGTGAACTTGGTTTTTCTGCTGTAAAGCGATATCAATCCCACATGGTTGAAGTGCATGGTGAACAACAAGAATTAAAAACTGTAAAACCAACAACTAGCACGGAACCTTTAAATGAATGTGATGCTCAAAAGCGTAAACGTTCTCAAGATTGTGAAAATAGTTGTGCAACAAAAAGAAAGAAGAATGGTGAACCTTCGATAACATATTGTGATGTATGTAATATTGATATACCTTCTTCATTCATTCATGGACATTTACGCAGTATTCATCATAAAAAATAACGCTTGCCATGAAAGAAATTCTGGAAATGTTCAACAAATTGGTAGTGCATTTAAAAGTCGAATTGCTAGTTATAGACTTTATAGTAAAGAAAAAACTCAAAGTATTGAATCATTTTTAAAAAATGTTCAACCTACTGTGTTTGGCTTAGTAAAAATGTTTTATTAGAGCATAAAACAATTAAAATTACTTTTGAACATTTTGGACTCTATGTAAAAACTGGGAGCGAAGGTGAAATTACGGATATCAAATCCTTTAATACAAAAACATAATTGTTAGCGAATCAACTAATATTAGTGATATATACCAAAATATTTCAAGTGCCATCATTGTGAAGAGTGAAGAGTTCCAGGAAAGGGAGTCAGGCTGGGCGTTGGTTGAAGAACTTTATTTAGAAACCAACCTGAATAAATACAACCCCCTTCGAGCATCATCATACATTGATTTGCCAGGATGGATTAAACGAAAGAAAGCTGTTGTGAACGTTTTGAATAATGATGACGCATGTTTTGCGTGGACTGTAACTTCAGCTCTCCATCCAGCAGTGAGGGACACGATGAGAACATCATCTTATCCTCACTATTCTTCAGTGTTAGATTTAAAAGAAACAGAATTTCCTATGGCGATAAAAGACATTCAACGTTTTGAAGAGCTGAACAATGTAAGTATTAATGTTTATGGAATTGAAAATAAGAGTATAGTTGGTCCTCTATATTATACTCAGGAAAAAAAGGATATTCATGTAAATTTACTATACATAACCGAAGGTGAAAATGCTCACTATTGTTGGATAAAACATTTAAGTAGACTTGTCGGTAGTCAGATATCAAAAGATAAATCTAAGAAGTGGTTGTGTGATGGCTGTTTGCTACATTTCCAGAAAGAGGATCAACTAACTCAACATCAAAAATGGGGGTGTAATCATGTGTGTACGGTATTACCGACTCCTAAAAATAACATTTTAAAATTTAAGGATTATGAGAAACAGCTTCGAGTACCATTTGTTATATATGCTGACTTTGAAGCTTTGCTAAAACCATTTAATACATGTTCATCGAATCCAGCCCAACCTTTCACCAACACTACTCACATTCATGAACCTTTTAGCTTTGCATATTATATTAAATGTAGTTATGATGACTCTTTAAATAAGTTTGAGCTCTATAGAGGACCTGATGCACCTAACGTTTTTATGGAAAGGCTTGAGAAAGATGCCATCCATACATCCTCTATTTTAAATACGATCATTCCAATGGAGCCACTAACTTCATCAGAGCAAATGAATTTTGAAACTGAAACTAATTGTTTTATATGTGGTGAATGTTTATATACAGACAGGGTTCGCGATCATGACCATTTAACAGGAAAATATCGTGGTGCTGCTCACCAAGACTGTAATTTAAATTATAGAGTAAGTACATTCATTCCGGTCATTCTACATAACGGTAGCAAATACGATAACCACTTTATCGTTAAAGAATTTGGAGCTTCAGATGTGAAAATTGATGTGATTGCAAATAATAAGGAACAATACATATCGTTCACAAAAATACATCAAAACTAGCAATAAAAAAACCATTAAACTGCGATTTTTAGATTCATTCCGCTTTATGCCGAGTAGTCTTGATAAGCTGGCTAGTAATTTAAAATCAGATCAGTTTCATGAAATTCAACGTGTCTTTCCTAAAGAAGATGATTTTAATTTGATTCGTCAAAAGGGTATATTCCCTTATGAATATATTAACTGTGTGGAACGTCTTGAGGAGTGTTCTTTACCATCGAAAGATGCATTTTACAGTTCCTTAAACACAAGTCATATCAGTGATCAGGAATATTTACATGCACAACGTGTATGGACACAGTTTGACATTCAAACTTTAGGGGAATTTTCAGACATATATTTGAAGACAGATGTGTTATTATTAGCAGATGTTATTGAAAATTTTCGGAATGTTTGTATGAAAACTTATGACCTTGATCCTTGTCAGTACTTCACTGCTCCTGGGTTAAGTTTCAGTTCAATGTTGAAAAAAACGAAAGTAAATTTAGAATGAATGACTGATATAGACATGATCAATTTTATAAAATCATCAATTCGAGGTGGATTAAGCCAATGTAGTGGACGGTACTCTAAAGCAAATAATAAATTCATGCCTAGCTACAACCCTTGTGAAGAGTCAAAGTATATTGTCTACCTCGATGCAAATAACCAATATGGTTGGGCTATGAGTCAATATCTACCACTGAAAGATTTTCGCTGGCTGACACAACCTGAAATTGATGTCTTACATGTTGACACTCTTAATGATAACGATGATAAAGGATATATTTTAGAGGTAAATCTTGAGTACCCTAATGAGTTACATGATGATCATAATGATTTACCATTTTGTCCTGAGAATATGAAATCTCCATACATCACATCACGAACAAAAATGTTAATTGCTAATGTAAATGATAAATGTAAACATGTAATACATTATCAAAACTTGAAACAATGTCTACGCATGGATTGAAATTAACTAAAATTCATCGCGTATTGCAATTTCATCAGTCAGCATGGCTGAAACCGTATATTGATCTAAACAATAATTTAAGAACACAGTCAACAAACGCGTTTGAAAAAGATTTTTATAAACTCATGAATAATAGTGTTTTTAGAAAGACTATGGAGAATGTTGATAAACGAGTTGATGTAAAGCTGATAACAAAGTGGGAGAATGATGGTAAAAGGTATGGTGCGAGCAACTTAATAAGCAAGCCTAACTTTCATAGCTGTTCAATTATTCATGAGGATTTAGTTGTAATACAAATGAATCGTCTTAAAGTAACTTACAACAAACCCATATATGTGGGTTACACCATTCTGGAATTATCAAAAACACTTATGTATGAATTTCACTATGATTATGTAAAGAAAAACTATCTTGATAATGCTAAATTACTCTACACAGACACAGATTCTTTTATTTATGAGTTTAAAACTGATGATTTTTACGAGGATATCAAAACTGAGCTAAGTAGGTTTGATACAAGAGACTACCCCAAGGATAATATTTACCATTTACCTCTAGTAAACAAAAAGGTTCTTGGGAAATTTAAGGATGAATGTGCTGGTGTTATTATAGACACCTTTGTAGGCACAAAATCTAAATCATACAGATATATGACAATTGATGATGTAGTAGTAAAAAAATTAAGAGGAGTGAAAAAGAATGTTGTTAGTAAAGAGTTAGATATAAGTGATTATAAAAACTGTATAGTTAGTAACCCACCTGTATTATATAAGAAAATGTGTGTATTTAGAAGTAAAAATCATCAGCTACATACCAATTAGTTGAACAAAGTTGCTTTAAGTAATGAAGACAACAAACGATTCATTATACCCAACACATTTGATACTCTTGCTTGGGGAAACAGTCGCATTGATACTATTACTTTACTTAAGTCTAATGAGCACTATATTGTAATATTTGTAGTGTTTTATATTGTAATATTTTTAGTAAAAACTGTAAGTAGAATGTATAATGTTAGGCTACAGTAGTTTAGTAAAAATAAGATAAGTAATACATTTTAGTGTAAAATGTTTGCTTTTGTATATTTCAAAAAAGATTTTAAAAAATTTACAGAATGTGTGAACAAGTGTTTAGTGCTTTTCAGTCGGTCAACACGAATGTACCCAAAAGAGATGGGTTATGCCCTAATCCTGAAATAAATTACATGAGATTAATAAAACACTAGGATGACCAGTTTCGATCGTCAAGCGATCATCATCAGATCCATTACACTTAGGCTATAAAATCTATGTTTGAAATACAGGTGAAAATATTTACAATATGTGCAATTATTTAGTTGCAGTATTGGTACTGCAACTGTCAGTGAATGCTAAATGCAGTATATATGTTAGGTGAAATGCTAAATGGTGATAGCTATCCGGAGATTGTACTTTAGAGAGATTATATGGTTGTAAACTATGGTTAAACTATAAAATTTTAGGCTAACTACTTATCTGATTGTCTTCCGTACTACAGCTACTCGCAGTTTTCGTGTTTACTAGAACTCACTGTGCGGTCGACTGCGGTGGTTATCTTAACGACTGGTTTTTCCCTCCCTTCTCCCCCCTACCCCTACGTGCTGTGGGGAGTGATCGCGATGTGTTTATGTGAGGTGTTGCCAACCTAGATAAGATGTATGTTATTGAATGAGGTGGGTCTGCAACTATTAAAGACCGTGGATTAGCCCTCGCCACGCGTGGAGCATAACCCATTCGAACTAAGCGTTGACGGTCTTATGAGGACGTCCCAGCACCTTTAATACTGCCGCGAATATGGGCCTTGGTTTATTGCAGAAGAAAAGTACATCGTACACCTGATCCAGATAACATTTACCTATTAAAAAACCCCTAATTTCCCCCCCTTTTTTATCTAGCTTGGCTGTGTCGCTAAATTGTGTTTTGTTTCCGACAGGGTGTGTTTTTTAGTAGCGTGAAGAGGGGTGAGCTCTCCATGAACGTGTGTTCATTTAGATTGTTGGGATTGTTTCGTTTGGCTAGGTGTATCTCGATTGCTTCCTTTATGTCAAGAGCTCTGCCTTTCGATTCGTGATGGATTATTTTAAGGTCCGACTCTATGTTGGTAAAGCTGTGCCCTGCGTCACACATATGTTCGCACACGGCTGAATGTGTTCCGTATCTTATCGCATTCCTATGTTCATTATAACGTGTGTCTACTCGCCTTCCACTCTGCCCGATGTAATTAGCTTGACAATCGGTGTCTTGGCACGTTATAGAATATACCCCTGACCTTGAATACGGGTCACGTTTATTTAGATTACTATTTAGGAGGTGCCTAGTGGTTGTGTTTTTCGTCGTGAAAGCTATCTTTATGCCTTGCTTTTTGAATAGGTTAGTGATTTTATATGTATTCGCATTCACATAGTTGAAACGCGCAAATTTTTTCTCATTACTGTCCGGTTTGGGAATCGTTTTATCTTTATTTTTATGTTTGGCTATAATTTGGTTTATTTTGCTTGGCGAGAAGTTGTTTTCCTTAGCTATTTGCATAATTGTTCTTATTTCCTTATTATAGTTGTCTTTTGACATGGGTATGTTTAAAGCCCTGTGCACCATTGAGTTGAAACCCGCTAGTTTGTGCGTACTGGGGTGATTAGACTGATTGTCGATTGCATGCGAGGTTTGTGTTGCTTTCCGGAATATGGAATATGAAAGGTCGTTGTCTTTACGTTCAATAGTTATATCGAGATAATTTATTTTCCGGTTTATTTCGGATTCCTTAGTGAATTTGATAGAGTGGTGAAGGCTATTAATGGATTGGAGAATTGTTTCTTCGCTTGTTAGTTCAGTATCGTAGATGCAAATTACATCATCTACGTATCTTTTCCATATTACTATTCCCTTTGTTGAAGTCTTTTCTAAGAACGCATTTTCTAGTGCATTGATGAAGATGTCAGCGATTAACCCACTTAGTGGCGATCCCATTGCTAGGCCTTCTCTCTGTGTGTATATTTTATTGTCGAATTGAAACACGTTTTGGTTGAGAACGACCCTCAGTAATCTCACAATCTCTTCAATTTCTTTTACCGAATTGTTGGATTTTAAGTTGTTTTCGATAGTGTTGATTGCTTCAATAATCGGAATATTGGTGTACATGTTAGTTACGTCGAAGGATACTAGCCTGAAGCTAGGTTTCATTTGTAGGGTGTTCAATGCTGTTACTAGTTCTGTTGTGTTCTTTACAGAGTTGTTTTTGTCGTTGGAAAGACGGCATTTTAAGATTTTTAGTAACTCTTTGCTGATTTTGTAATTAGGGGCATTCCTACAATTGACTATTGGTCTCATTGGGCATTCCTTTTTGTGTATTTTTGGTTGTCCCCTCAATGACGGTATTTTCGGGTTCATGTTTATTAGTTTTGATTTTTCGGCTTTGGTCAGTATGTATTCTGTTTCTTTTAGCGCACTTTTTATTTGTTTTTGGAATTTGTTGGTGGGGTCTTTTGTTAATTCCTTGATTTCGTTGTTGTTTAGGAATTCGACTGTTTTTTCAATGTATTCTGTTTTGTTCAAAATTACTGTAGTGTTTCCCTTATCTGCTTTTGTGATGATTAAGTCATGTTCTTTTATTTTTTGTTTCAACGACTTTATTTCTTTGAGTTGTTTGTTGTTTTGAATGTTATTGCTATCGCCCTCTCGTTTGAGGATTTTTTTGGCTTCGTTGGTGGCGAGATTTTTGGTTAATTCCCGGACTTCTGCTGGGAGCTTGTGACTGGCTATCTCAATATCTGTGATCAACTGTTTTAGGTGTGAGGTTTAGTTCTATACATTTTTTGTTGAACCAAATTGACTTGTCTAAATTCATGAGTTTAAGCCTGAGTGATTTGAATTTCTTGGCTTCACGATTTGCCTGACTAGCCGTGAACATTGTGGTGTTTGAAGCCATATTTTCAGTGTTGCCTAAATACGTACCAATTAAAACCGTACCGAACACACCAGCCTCGATCATTTCAACTAAACAAGCCAAAGCGCTTTGGATAAAAAACGAATTAAGATTTGCATACATAAGAAAGCAAAAAATTAACCAACAATTATACGACATTCAATTGCAACTAAGTAATTTCTGGCACGCAGCCCAATGGGACAGCTTCACCGAGCACCTACATGACACCATCAAAATCAGAGCAACGAGGAAGCATGAAACGCTAGAAAATAAATTAAGAAAACTAGGAGAAACACAGAAGCATCAATCTAACGAACAACACACGAATAACAATGAATTCAATTTCCACAGCAGAGTAAACAACAGAACGAACGTAACCTTTTCTCAAGGTGAAATGAATATGTTAGACAAAGGTTTGAAATACAACTGCACAGACGCACACACGAACCACAATATAAAACAGTTGATCACAGATATTGAGATAGCCAGTCACAAGCTCCCAGCAGAAGTCCGGGAATTAACCAAAAATCTCGCCACCAACGAAGCCAAAAAAATCCTCAAACGAGAGGGCGATAGCAATAACATTCAAAACAACAAACAACTCAAAGAAATAAAGTCGTTGAAACAAAAAATAAAAGAACATGACTTAATCATCACAAAAGCAGATAAGGGAAACACTACAGTAATTTTGAACAAAACAGAATACATTGAAAAAACAGTCGAATTCCTAAACAACAACGAAATCAAGGAATTAACAAAAGACCCCACCAACAAATTCCAAAAACAAATAAAAAGTGCGCTAAAAGAAACAGAATACATACTGACCAAAGCCGAAAAATCAAAACTAATAAACATGAACCCGAAAATACCGTCATTGAGGGGACAACCAAAAATACACAAAAAGGAATGCCCAATGAGACCAATAGTCAATTGTAGGAATGCCCCTAATTACAAAATCAGCAAAGAGTTACTAAAAATCTTAAAATGCCGTCTTTCCAACGACAAAAACAACTCTGTAAAGAACACAACAGAACTAGTAACAGCATTGAACACCCTACAAATGAAACCTAGCTTCAGGCTAGTATCCTTCGACGTAACTAACATGTACACCAATATTCCGATTATTGAAGCAATCAACACTATCGAAAACAACTTAAAATCCAACAATTCGGTAAAAGAAATTGAAGAGATTGTGAGATTACTGAGGGTCGTTCTCAACCAAAACGTGTTTCAATTCGACAATAAAATATACACACAGAGAGAAGGCCTAGCAATGGGATCGCCACTAAGTGGGTTAATCGCTGACATCTTCATCAATGCACTAGAAAATGCGTTCTTAGAAAAGACTTCAACAAAGGGAATAGTAATATGGAAAAGATACGTAGATGATGTAATTTGCATCTACGATACTGAACTAACAAGCGAAGAAACAATTCTCCAATCCATTAATAGCCTTCACCACTCTATCAAATTCACTAAGGAATCCGAAATAAACCGGAAAATAAATTATCTCGATATAACTATTGAACGTAAAGACAACGACCTTTCATATTCCATATTCCGGAAAGCAACACAAACCTCGCATGCAATCGACAATCAGTCTAATCACCCCAGTACGCACAAACTAGCGGGTTTCAACTCAATGGTGCACAGGGCTTTAAACATACCCATATCAAAAGACAACTATAATAAGGAAATAAGAACAATTATGCAAATAGCTAAGGAAAACAACTTCTCGCCAAGCAAAATAAACCAAATTATAGCCAAACATAAAAATAAAGATAAAACGATTCCCAAACCGGACAGTAATGAGAAAAAATTTGCGCGTTTCAACTATGTGAATGCGAATACATATAAAATCACTAACCTATTCAAAAAGCAAGGCATAAAGATAGCTTTCACGACGAAAAACACAACCGCTAGGCACCTCCTAAATAGTAATCTAAATAAACGTGACCCGTATTCAAGGTCAGGGGTATATTCTATAACGTGCCAAGACACCGATTGTCAAGCTAATTACATCGGGCAGAGTGGAAGGCGAGTAGACACACGTTATAATGAACATAGGAATGCGATAAGATACGGAACACATTCAGCCGTGTGCGAACATATGTGTGACGCAGGGCACAGCTTTACCAACATAGAGTCGGACCTTAAAATAATCCATCACGAATCGAAAGGCAGAGCTCTTGACATAAAGGAAGCAATCGAGATACACCTAGCCAAACGAAACAATCCCAACAATCTAAATGAACACACGTTCATGGAGAGCTCACCCCTCTTCACGCTACTAAAAAACACACCCTGTCGGAAACAAAACACAATTTAGCGACACAGCCAAGCTAGATAAAAAAGGGGGGGGGGAAATTAGGGGGTTTTTAATAGGTAAATGTTATCTGGATCAGGTGTACGATGTACTTTTCTTCTGCAATAAACCAAGGCCCATATTCGCGGCAGTATTAAAGGTGCCGGGACGTCCTCATAAGACCGTCAACGCTTAGTTCGAATGGGTTATGCTCCACGCGTGGCGAGGGCTAATCCACGGTCTTTAATAGTTGCAGACCCACCTCATTCAATAACATACATCTTATCTAGGTTGGCAACACCTCACATAAACACATCGCGATCACTCCCCACAGCACGTAGGGGTAGGGGGGAGAAGGGAGGGAAAAACCAGTCGTTAAGATAACCACCGCAGTCGACCGCACAGTGAGTTCTAGTAAACACGAAAACTGCGAGTAGCTGTAGTACGGAAGACAATCAGATAAGTAGTTAGCCTAAAATTTTATAGTTTAACCATAGTTTACAACCATATAATCTCTCTAAAGTACAATCTCCGGATAGCTATCACCATTTAGCATTTCACCTAACATATATACTGCATTTAGCATTCACTGACAGTTGCAGTACCAATACTGCAACTAAATAATTGCACATATTGTAAATATTTTCACCTGTATTTCAAACATAGATTTTATAGCCTAAGTGTAATGGATCTGATGATGATCGCTTGACGATCGAAACTGGTCATCCTAGTGTTTTATTAATCTCATGTAATTTATTTCAGGATTAGGGCATAACCCATCTCTTTTGGGTACATTCGTGTTGACCGACTGAAAAGCACTAAACACTTGTTTACTAAGGCAACACTGAAAATATGGCTTCAAACACCACAAGAATGTGTGAACTAAACGAGGGGAATGTAAAAATTGTAAAGTGGAAATTGTAAATATCCATGTGTGAAAAAGTGAAATGGCTATCACCATTTTAAAATTAAAAAGACATTGTGATCTGGTAAACCTTGTTTTTTATTTCACAACAACAAAAATGTACAGAATGTGTAAACTAAACAAGGGAATGTAAAAAAATGAAAAGTGGACATTGTAAATATTCATGTGTGAAAAAATGAAATGGCTATCACCATTTTAAAAAATTAAAAGATATAGTGATTTGGTGAACCTTATTTATATTTCACAAAAAATGTACTGAATGTGTGAACTAAACAAGGGGAATGTAAAAAATGTAAAGTGGAAATTGTAAATATTCATGTGTGAAAAAATGAAAATAAAGAAATGTCTATCACCATTTTTAGAATTAAAAGATATAGTGATCTGGTGAACCTTATTTTTTATTTCAAAACAAAAAAAATGTACAGAATGTGTGAACTAAACAAGGGGAATGTAAAAAAAGGGGAAGTGGAAATTGTAAATTTTCATGTAAGAACAAAATGAAAATGAAGAAATGGCTATCACCATTTTTAAAAATTAAAAGACATTGTGATCTTGTAAACCTTGTTTTTATTTCACAACGAATAGAGCTTTACAAAAATAGAATACAAAGAAATACCAATTCCTCAATCCTTTTCAATGTTTATGTCCACTCATCATTAACTTTCCTTATATAGCACTAATCACAATGAGGGCTGCCAACCTCTCTCCCACTGAGACATCACAGGATGTCAAACGTTGTTTAGGTTTTCAACGGTACTTTATCCGCTACACGTCTCAATGCAGGATGACTGTGGTGATAAGAAAAGTGCATGCTCGATCCAAAGGATTAATAGGTATATCACCACGCTGCGAAAGGTTCTTCAAGGTAAGTTCCAGGACCACACAAATAATAACCAGGTAGTTAGATTTCGAAAGTCAAGTATTGAATTACTTTGTTAATGACGCCATTGCCAGTACAGGTCTGGCATATCCTTTTCCATAGGTGGAGAAAAAGTTTGATCTTCCTCCTCCTCTGTAGACGATGTTTGATGTTGCTGCTTTTTTTCTCCATCACACCCGTGGAATGAAGAAACAAAGTCTTTACACTGACTTTTATGACCGTGATACAGTTTGACCAGCTGGCAAGTAGCACACTGTCGTATAGAGGGTATTTTTGCCATAGCCACTTGCTTATGATGATCATAATCCGTACATGGTTGCAATTCACTTAACACAGGGTCTTGAGTCCATGATTTTGGTACATGTTGCCAGATTTCTTTCACTGCATTTGCTGCGACGTAATAAATGAATGATTTTGGAAGAGCCAATAATTCTTCTGTGGTAAAACTGTCTAGTTTCTTTTTGCACACGAAGAACTTTCCAATCGCTTTATCGGTAGCATCCCCTTTCTCCATGGTATCACGTTGATGTTTACACGTCGCTTGTAGAAATCTCACTGGTGTCATTCACAGGTAAACCTTTAGTTTTAATTTTATTTAACAACTCCCAGCAGGCATTGGTGGATAGCCAATGAAACAATTGCCACACCTGTGCCAAGGCTTTATGGGTAATATTGTCACAAGGGCAGCGGTCCATAAGTGTTTGCAGCGAGGGACAACCCATGTCCATTAAATCGATACATTGACTGTAAGACGCTAAAAATGGTTGTAGCCATTGACGTTTTTCACTACCTTTCACAAATACTACATGTGCAGAAACAAGTGGGCTATCATGACCATGTCCAGGTGCTTATATGAAATGGTTCCTTGCTTCCAGTCTAGTTGCATATGAGTTTCAATCCACTGAGTTTGTTTACGGTCTTTATCACACAAGAAATCAAACGCATAAGGTGGTTTAAACACCAAATGGGTAGCTTGTGATATCCAAAAAGTGGAACAATCGATGATGGCCACTTCTTTAAATATAAATTTGTTATCTCCAATTTTAAACCCTTGACAGTCGACAATCAGTGCACGCAACATGTTCACTCTTGTCTGGATCAAGTCCAACTGACCACAGGCTGACAATTGTTCAGTAAAGTGTACCCATGTCATTTACTTACATATCATTCTAGTAAAAGAAAATAAAAACATAGAGGAGTCACTATAGAGGTTAGGATATGACAGGGGGGCATAAGAAAATAATAATATAACAACAACAACCAATTTTAATTACATTATTTTATTAGCATAACAAGTTTTACATTCTTTTTTCATTCTAGGATAGAGGCGGTACCATCTCATACAACAAAAAAGTCTTTTGTGTTTATAGTGTCCATAACACCGATGATATTCTAATGTCTCTAAACTGGATGTTTTTGACTGTGAGCTGCTCACTGAAGCACTGTTGACACCATAAAGTCCACACGTATCATAACTTTTTTCTTTACTTAGAGGCACGAGTGAGGGGTAACTTGAATGACAGGGTATATTACCCACCTCCATTCTGCACAGGTAGGGGCAGGCAGGTGACCAGCGCTGATGTTCCTGCATGGGTTCATCGCTCTCTTGCCATTGGTCTAAGATGATGGGACAAAACACACATTTCACTTCATCTCTTGTTTTTAAATAGTAGAATCCAGCGGCTGCTAAGGCTTGAGGGTTTATAAAAGGCACCGGCCACGTCGCAAAGGTCTTGAAACGTTGTTCCTCAGATTTTAAATTCGTGGATGTAACTTCTCTTGAGGCTTGAAAGCAAGACATGACTGAGCGGTTTGATGTGTGTTGACCTGCTATTTATACACTTGTCACTTGGTTGGACAGTGGATAATAGTTAACTTGTTTGTGATGAATAATCAAACAGTAGGCCATGGTATTGGCTGGAACATTGTCATGCGTTTCAAAATCTAGTCGAATGTCAATATTGGATGGTTTGACAGACTCTTCCAAGTAGGAACAGTCAAAGACAATCAGTGGCGCCCTTGTCTTAAAAGCTTGGGGTGACAACATTGAACAATTCTCTTTTTGATAATACGACCATCTAAATTTAGAAAACAAGTCGTATAGGTGGCCAAACTTATTTTTTGAAAAATCTAAATCCAACCCTTCATAGGGAAACAAAGCACCGTTGAGGAAAAGACGTGCATTTCTCAATTGCAGGTGATCAAATTGCGTGACATCTTTGGTTTGTTGATACTTGCGATTCGTTTGAAAACCCACAATCATGTAGAGAGGTTTCTCTGTATAGCGGGCTGTTTTTATAGACCAACTGTGTGTGTTGGTGGTGGGCAATAACGGGCACTCATGGAGTGCCCAGCTTCTAAATTCCATGGGTAGAGGTATATCTCTCTTTACCATTTTGAGTATGTCCAGTTTTTTTGCTATCGTTAAGGGTCACATGAGGCACTTTCCATAGCAAGCGCTGTAGTTGAATTTTTGAATCAATGGGAGCATTGTCGGCTCCCTTGAGTGCATTATTATCACTCCTGTCTCTCACCAGATAAAGCACTTGCCTTGCGTTGACCACAATGCGCTGGTGATCTTCAGCAAAGCCTAAAATCAGTTTAAGAGGTAAATATCCAGTAAATGTGCCATCGGTGTGTACCATCCAGTCATTGGTCGAGTCAGGACACCAACCCGCCATGCAAAGTGTTTTAGCTTCTTCCTCACTATAAGGGGGATATAGTTTCATGACACTGGAAATACCCACATTTCGAGTGCTATCCACCACGATATCGTTAATGACATAACGTACTTCAGAAAACAGAAAGGCGAAAGCATGGTTGGTTAACTTGGATGTAGTGGGTGTAGAGCCATCGGCTTTGGTGAGCCGACCTTCAATCTGAATAACACTTTCATGCGGTAGAGTGTAAATATCTTGGTTGTTGATAACAAATTGAATTTCATCATTGTTATTGAGTCCAGGTGTATGAGCTTGATAAGAATGGAGATCAATTCTTGCCACT
This sequence comes from Meconema thalassinum, assembly GCA_946902985.2. Taxonomy (NCBI): domain Eukaryota; kingdom Metazoa; phylum Arthropoda; class Insecta; order Orthoptera; family Tettigoniidae; genus Meconema; species Meconema thalassinum. Next base: position 1,195,896,879 of record OX336389.2, read on the forward strand.
CCTGGTTGTTCCTCGATGTGGTTCGCTACCTCTAGGATAGAATTCATCGCGGGGGTTGACGTGGTAACCCAAATGCTGTAAAATCTGCTTGTTCTGAGATGTTAACGTATATTCACTTGGTAAACAACTAACACCATTCCTAGACGGTGCTGTTGCTTTATATACAAACTTCATAGTGGTTTTAGCACCAACTTGTAAGTCACTGGTGTGGTAGAATCTAGATCAATGAGTTGTTGCTCTCTATTGATCAGTCTTAATGTTATATTACTAATACCATCGACAGCCACAGAATGAAAAAGCACCACTGGAGGGTTTTCACGAATAATATAGCCATTGGGCGATGTTACAATAAAGTCATAAAGCGAATGCGATGGTTCTTGATTGGTGTACACTTGACTAATAATATTCACGTCACCGACACATGATGGTCCTCAATGAATTTCACTTCATGGTCTGATTCATGTTTTTTGTTGGGCTCCAACACACGTGGTTTAAATCCTAGTAATGGACCAATGGAATCGGGGTGAGTTTTTAAGTCAATTTTGAATGTAGAAAAAATACTGCAGCGATGAGTTTTGGTATTTCCTACAAGTTCAAACTTGCGCGTTCCATCAAGAAATGACTTTAAACCATATTCATTGATCAACACCACATAAATGTGCTCATAAATATCATCTATCGTGTATCCACCAGAGTTCAGGGTGAGCAGAGAATCATCATAGTAAAACTTGTTATTCACATTTTCACGTATGTTGTATATTCTATTGTACGTTTCAAGTGAAACAAGTCCTAAACCATAGGGTTTTTCACTCAATTCGATAAGTGGGTAAAAGTCTAGGCTCACTTCAGGTCCACGTCCATGCAATGTAACCGTCTTACTTTCCACCGACATACTGTTGACGTTTTTGCTTATGTTGCGTCTTATATAAACAAATTAAACACAAACGTCCACACTGTTGGCTGTTAAACGTTTGCTCACGTTTCACATTATAATATATCTTGATCCTGTTTCCAAAATAGGCCACTAGTTCTATGGGCGGGGGCAAATTCCCAAAACTGTCAAAGTACCATACAGTGGATCCCTCTTTGACATAAGCTACATAATGTGTTCCAGGTCCTCGGTGATCATCCTAATTGACAACAGCACATTTATGTTTCCAGGGTTGTGAGGGTAATTGGTTTCGCATAAACACACCTCGAAAATGAGAAAGCTTCAGTTGTTTAGCATAGCTTTCCACTTGCTGATGCGTCAGGGCTTGTCTTGCTATGGCTAAGGTTAAAGATGTTTTTTTTATTTCGAAAAGGTGAAATTCCAAATCCTTGTTGATAAAAGGCTGGCTTCAAATTGACATTTCTAGCCCCCATAGTAATGGCTTCCAATGTTTCATTGTGTCGCTGACTTTCTTTGAGTTGTTGATTGCCCTGTTGCGCGGCTTTAATAGTTTTTGCCACTGCACTGGCGCCGCCTAAAAGTGAACCTAGAGCAGCCAGACCAGCGAATAATGCAGGTAAAAATCCCGCTCGTTTAGGGACGGGGATCACTCGCTCTTGTTTTGAACCCTGTCGCTGACGTTTTGGAATAACATGTCTCTGTGCTGCTCGAAGAGCTTTCCTTATGGTCAACACATTATTTTTTATTTTTTCTTTCGCAAGGGCTTGTCCACGAATGTCATAAGCCTAGGCTTTGCCAAGGACAGGGTCATATTTTTAGTCTTTCTCACCACATATCTTTGTTTCACCATGATGATGATGACCAACAACCTTTCACAAGAGAGTTTAAGTCACAACTAACGTCAGATTGTTATTTCATGGCAGTATATTCCAATTCTACATAAAGTGGGAAATCGTTTATGGTTTCTCCAGCTTGCTTTTCATTCCATGTCAACATGAGATGAAAGGATAATTCGTCTCCTGCATTGACCATTTCATGGTTATGGACCAACATCCTATGACCATTTATCTCTATTTGTAAATGGTTCTCATCAGGTATGGCATATTTGATGTGAATGGTTCCATCATAGTGTAGTCGATAGTGGCTTAAACCCGAAGCAAGCACATAGGTCAAGTGCTGGTCATGAACTAGCGGTATATGGTTTCTCTCATTCACAGGTTTTACATTTGTCAGATGCACTAAAATACAGATGGGATAAATTTATAAATACTTTCCATTTCATAGGTCACGTATCGCTTGGTACAGACATCATCATCTTCTTGTGGGTCTTCCACGTGAATAATGCGGTGATGATTAGCGCTATAGCCATTCACCGTAAGCTGAGGCACTTTATCATAAAACTCATACACCTTGTTATCCACATACTTTTTTGTAGTAACGTCTGTAGACACTTGAGGGTGTTTTACATGAGTTAACCGCTTTCCTTTAAAGTCATAATCTCCTTGTTTTGTGCGTGGCACTACTGACCTATCCACATAGTGTTTATTAGCAGGATCTGTTTCTTGTTTAGGATCATGTATGGGAACAGACCTAGCTTTGACCATCAACGCACGTCCAAAGACATCCATCGTCAACCTGTAGTACGAGTCTACTGTTTCTAAGACAAGGCTCGGTGCGATGTATATAGACAGCCTGCTAGCCTCTCTAAGCCTTAGTTGAAATGAAGCTAATTAAGCAGCAAGAGTCATTCCCCGTGAGGGACATGGTTTCCCATCTCTGCCCCACATCACGTGAACAACGCCATGGTTCACTGTTTCCATCTTCCATTCGCTGCATCATTGTGGGACCTTCCGGCTGTGGAAAGACCAATCTTTTGCTGACACTTATTACAGCGCCCAATGGTCAGTGTTTTCAAAATATTTATATTTTCGCAAAATCTCTCTACCAACCCCTCTACGTGTTTCTGGATCGAGTCATGTCTGGATTGCAAAATGAGAATATGGGGTATTTTACATTTTCCACGCAAGAAAATGTTATTTCACCGTTTGAGGTAAAGCCTGATTCACTCATGATTTTCGATGATGTATCCACTGAACGACAAGGCATCATTCAAAGCTATTTCAGCATGGGTCGACACAAACATATCGATTGCTTCTATCTTGGACAAACGTATTCTAAAATGTCCAAACAGTTGATTCGTGACAATGCCAATGTCATTGTTTTATTTCGCCAGGACGAGAGGAACAGTCGTCACATTTATAATGAACATGTGAATCCGGATATGACATTTCAAATGTTTACAGAATTGTGTGGCAAGTGCTGGAACCCACAACGTCATGCATGTTTAGTGATTGACAAACAAAGTGAACTCAACCAAGGGCGGTATCGCTTAGGGTTTGATCATTTTATTACTATTTAAGGCACTGTATCATTCCCTCTCAAGTCATTTGTCACGACATCATGGCGTTAGCAGGGAGTCAATTGAAAAAGCATATTATTAGAGCAAAAAATACTATTCGCCAAAAGTTCCGTCAATTGAAACGATCACGTGCGGATCATGCTTTGTTTATTCAACAACATTTAGCTCCTCCGCTAAAAGCTATGTTGAAACCCTCTTTCAAGCCATCTGAAACGCTACCCTTCGTTTCACAAGCCACTCAAACGCACCACGAGGATCCTGAGGAAGAGGAAGAGAACAGGAAGATTTAACTAGTGTTAGCGAAGTTGAGGATAATGAGGAACAAGTGTTTACGCCTCAAAAAAAGGCATCACCCCTTGCAGAGTTTTTAAGAAAAAAGAAATCCCTGGCCATAGTCGAAACACCTTGCCCTTCCAGATCGTCTCCATTTTCACAACTCTTGGCCACCCCTCAACATAAAGCTCAACTGAAAAACATTTTAATGAAATATTATGGATCAACACTGGAACCATATTTCACTAATCTATTTATTGGAAACACAGATACCACGTATGGTGTTCGCTATGAGGATGATAGTTTTAAAATTGGGGATTCATCGATTAAATTTGCTCGTACTAAAGCTGTCATTAAAAAGATCAACTATAAATTAACACCAGGACTGTTAAAGCTACTATTCTCTCGGACTCCCTCATACCATGATTATACGTCAGAGGACCTTGATAAATATAAATCCATTTTATTGGATACCCATGCTCACAAAAGACAGTATGATCCCACTCAACAAGTGAATGCCAATATATCTCAAAAATATAAAAACATCATTGCAAAAATGTTCCCCACTAATCAAAGTGGTCGTCGTAAAGTGTCCGCTTCGGGAGTGACATTTAAACCATTCAAACCCCTTGTGGATGTTACCTACTGGCACAATCCTAATAAACTCGTCCAGCGACTACAGCTTTTGCATGCTTCACGTCAAGCCGGCCATACTGGTCACGATTGGGAAATTCAAGAAATTGAGGAAGAATTTCGAAATGCCAAAATTATTGTTTAAGCCCTCACCCATTAAAATGGGTATTGCTCACGAGTTGCATCGTCCAGCTAGACGTCACTATCAGCGACTCAAGGTGATTTCACAGAGTGTGGATGAACTTTGGCAAGCAGACTTGGTTGAAATGATTCCCTATGCTAGCGTTAACGATGGTGTACGCTATATGTTGACGGTCATTGATGTTTATTCCAAAATGGCGTTTGTTGAACCTGTGCGTCGGAAGTCTGGTCCACTAGTTACCAAGGCCTTTCAACATATTATTCAACACTCCAAACGTCAACCTCAGCTGCTACAAACTGATCAGGGGAAAGAATTTTTCAACAAGGATTTCTCTAGTTATCTCAAATCTAAGGATATTCACCATTACACCACGTACAGCAATCTCAAAGCCAGCGTGATCGAGCGGTTCAACCGAACATTGAAAACCTATACAGTATATGGAAAGCGTTTACCGCTCAGGGCACTTATCGCTGGTTGGACTTGTTACCTGAGCTAGTGTCACGTTACAATGACACCAAACACAGAACCATTGGGACCAAGCCACGACTTGTAACTAAAAATATTCAGCGATTGGATAAACTGTTTAACCCCATAAAAACAGCAGACCCTAAACGTCATCGCCTTAACATTGGGGACCATGTTCGTGTGAGCAAATTCAAGTCCGTCTTCGACAAGGGCTACACACCAAATTGGGGAACTGAACTATTTCGAATTCGTCAAGTCAACCTGAACAGTCCAGTCACCTATTTACTCGAGGACCTCAACCATCAACCCATAAAAGGCAGGTTTTATCTTCAAGAACTCCTAAAGACAGCGTTTCCTAAACATTACCTTGTGGAAAAAGTGTTGAAACAAAAAGGAAATAAACTATATGTTAAATGGTTGGGATTTAGCTCAGCCTTTAATTCTTGGATTAATAAATTACATGTTGTGTGAACCTGTGTGCCTTGTATTTATTTTTCACTCATGTTGTACTTAACCTACAGTCCTATGTACAGTCCTCAGCTCTACATGTATTATGAGCAATACATATGTATTTCTCTCTTCACCTGTGCTGTCTCTTACACCAACTCTCCCCCTCTCCTCCCCTTCACCTCCCACCACAGTCAAAACAGGTTGTAACGTGTTAGCTCTTATCGTGCGCGTGTACAGGTGAACACCTGTGTGTTAGATCATATTACACATGAACTCGCATTTTCTCACGTATGAACCAAAACAGGATGTGACTTGTTTCACAAGGAGGACGGTAATAAGGTCATCTCACACGTGTTCACATGAATTTCGTCACTTTACTTTCATATCGTTATCCCATTATAGTAGTCGGGGATTAGTGAACAACGTCAGTTCAAAACACACAAATGTAGTTAGGCCCTTTGACATAATTTAAATAAATTCATGGGCTAGTCCATAGGGACCAGTCCAAAGGGGCTCATCCACAAGGACTCGTCCACAAGGACCTGTCCACAAGGACTCGTCCACAAGGACCTGTCATCAATAACCTGTCAACAAGGACTCGTCCACAAGGACCTGTCCACAAGGACTCGTCCACAAGGACTTGTCCACAAGGACCTGTCACCAAAGACTCGTCCACAAGGACCCGTCAACAATGACCTGTCAATAATAACCCATCAACAGGGGCCCGACCACAGGAGCTCATCAACAATAACAGGGGCTCTCACCTTAAGGCCTAACATGCCCCTCTTTGTTTATCAGTTTGCCTATCGACAAGCACAACTTGGAAAACGTTTTGATCACCCCTCGTGGGTTGGGTTAGGTTAGGTTACACTATAGCCACCATCTTTAAAAAGCCCGTCCTCTTACAAAAGCCATGAGTGGACATGTGTGTAAAAAACGGAAAACAAGCATGTTAATTCATAGTGGTTTTCCACCGAACACATGCAATTTATGTAGAACAACATTTAATTCCATGTTGGCATTCAAACTCTCACATGTTGCAATTGGAAAGAGAGATTCTCTAAAAAATTACAATTTCACCCCCTAGTAGGGGTAGGTTATATTTTGAGTTGGAGATATGTTGTCCATTGGAAAGGGGGTGTTAGCCCGAGTTCAATGACACCTCGTACAAGTCGCTAGCCTGATTGGTTCGCGAGATATTGCCATTTTAGTATTCCAGCGGTGGAGCGGTGGCGGTGGCATTAGAACCCGTACAAAACCACTACTACCTCCAGTAAAGAGTTGAGACAGCACAATATCGTACTGTAGCACACACGAATTACAATTGTAACCGAACTCTGAATAAAAGACGTTACCATATGTATCTTGTGTATGATATCTCACCTGATCCCCTAATTGTTTTGACCAGTGTATATAGCTCAATTAAAGATTCCGATACCATAAAAAATTGCTAATTCACGTCATATATTTAAAATTTCCGTATCGAAATATATAATTGGCCTATGTAGATCAGTTACAGATTCCGATACACATCGTAATTATTTTCATTTCGTAAATGAAAAACATTGCATCGAAATCTATAATTTACCTATATAGCTCAATTAACGATTCCGATGCGGAATAAAATTTCGCAATTTAACGTTATACTTTACAATTTCTGCATCGAATTCTGTAATTGGCCTATATAGGTCAATTACAGATTCCGATACACATCGTAATTTCAGTTGATATTTTTAATTTTACGCATCGAAATCTATAATTGGCCTATGTAGATCAATTACAGATGACGATACACTTCGTAATTATTATTTCATATTAATAAAACATTGCATCGAAATCTTTAATTGAGCTATATAGGTCAATTACGGCTTTTGATACAATGTCTTATAAATATAAAATTAAATTAATTACGACGCTTAACGTCATCTGTAATTCAACTATATAGGCGAATTACCGATCCCGAAACGGAATTTTAAAAATATTTCATAAATGCAGTGCTGTAGTTGGGCTGGTACGGACCGGTATGGCGTACCCCCTAAAATCCAAACTCGTTATAAGCGTACCAGTTAAACTACCTTTTTAAATCTGTAAAAAATAGCTCTAATGGAAATTGTCCAATTGATTTCAGAAAGAAAAATTATTTACTTGTTGAGAGTTATCTCGTGGCACAACTTGGAACTAATTGGGCCCATAAGAGTTGGAGTTTATTTCAATCGCGCCCGGATGTATAATACATGTTCAGCTGTTGGCAACATTGCGAACTTGGTTTCTTTTGGCGGCAAACGCTTGCTTGTGTTTTTTCAGTGCCACGCGAGTGAGTGAGTGAGTGAGTGAGTGAGAGAGTGAGAGAGCGAGAAAGTACGTACATCATAATTTCAAAGTATTAATGAGCTTGCTTAACTGGTTAAATAGTGGCAAACGAAAAACTCCATATAACAGGGACGTTGAAGAGAACAGTGCTAGCTGAGACCAACAAGGCCCTTCGAAAAGATCGATCATCTCAAAGGACAAAGATTTTGAGGAGAAACTTAAGAATGTAGGAAGTGGTTCAGTTATTCCTTCTGGTCAAGTGAGTTCAGTGATTCTAGATTATCCAGAATGCTGGTCGGAGTCTCAGCACAATTACTTTAAAACTGAAAACAGCTGGCTAATAATAAAGAACAAAAAACTTGACTGCTATTATTGTGCTGAAGCTGGCAGGCATGGTTTGGGACCACAGCAAGGTTCAGGATTAAAAACAGCTAAAGAGTGGGTTGATGGGGAAATTACTTATTTTGGAAATACTAAAGATTTGCAGCAAAATAGTTTAAGAGAGAAAATATATGAACATAAAAAATATATGAGTCATATACGTGCAGAGCAGGAGTAGATAAAATGTTAGTTAATCAGTGTGAGACAACAAGTAGACTGTTTAGGACAGCATATAAATGGGCAAAGCTAGGAAGACCATTCACTGATTTTCCAATAGACATTCAAATCCAAGAACTTAATGGTTTGGATATGGGAAGAATCTTACACTCTAAGTTCAGTTGTACCAACATTACGGATCATATAGCCACAGAAATGAGGAAGAAAATAGCTAATCACCTTATAACAAATAATATTAAAATTAGTGTTATGGTTGAAGAGTCCACCTCCTGAAGTAATTTACCAGTACTTGTGTTATGTTTGAGATATGCAATATCAGAAAACACTGTAGTTCAATCATTTTTTGGGATCTCATTGAACTTAAAGACACGAAATCCAGTTCAATCATGGATGCCATTTTGCAGAATCTGAGTTCTTAGGGTTCTTCTCATTCTTACCTCAAAGATAACTTTGTTGGATTTGCAAGTGACGGAGCCTCGGTATTGTTTGGAAAGAGAAATGGAGTTGCTGTGGCGTTATAGAACATGTTTCCTCACTTGATTGTTCGACACTGTGCTAACCACAGACTCAAACTAGCAGTACACGACACAAGAGATGAGGTTCAAGGTCTTATTAATTTCCATTTTTTCTTTGATAAACTGTATTCTGTCTATAGCATGTCGCCTAAATATGAAGCTCATCTTAGAGAATGTGCAGCAGATCTTGGTGAAAAACTAAATAAAGTTGGGAAAACATAAACAATCAGATCGGTTGCCTCTAGTGGTAGAACTGTGAAATCTGTTTGGAATAACTATAGATCTCTTGTCAATCATTTCACAGAAGCTGCTGCAGATAAATACAGGGATTCTAGAGAAAGGTCTAAATATGCAGGCCTTTGCAAAACGTTGAGTTCTTCTGAATTTGTTATAAAAAGTAGTATCAGGGTACTGGAGTCCATGGAATCTTCTCCAGGTTCTCATGCGGAGGACGCAACTAAAGCAGCTAAAAACAAGGTCTTTAAAGACATTGAGTTACAAAACAACCCTAAAGTTGTTAAAATAATTAGTGGCCAGTTTTACCGAAGTCTAGCTGAAAATCTCAAACACAGACTTGTCGCCAATCCTAGCCATGCATCCCATATAGGTTCTCAGACCAAGCAAAGCAGCACAGAAAACGAAAAGAAGCTGAGGACTGAAGTATTGTTGAAAGATCTTGCTCTTGTAGCGACAAAGCATTGGCCACAAGATACTGACATAACTTGGGGAGATAGGAGCATATCTAATATATGTGAGGTTTGTCGACTTCAAGACAAGAGAAAATACATTCAGGCATTCAGGAATATGTGGACACGAACAAGAAACCTAAAGACCTTGAACAATGACTACAAATATTTGATTCAAATCTAATTTCCACATCAGAATGCGAAAGAGCATTCAGTGCTATGAATGACATTATCACTAAAAAAAAGGAACAGTTTGTTGGTAGAACGAACCGGAAGATCAATTTTCCTCAGAAGTGTTGGGCCGCCATTGGAAAAATTTAATCCAGAAATGTATGTGCAGTCTTGGCTCAGATCAGGAATAAGATCAGCTGAAGAAATAGCGTGTCGAAAATGTGACCCACTCAACGAAGTCCACTACGAGTCCATCTGGAACCTCCTTAAGTGATTTTTGGTGAGTACCGCCTAATTTTTTCCCCCCAACTACAGCACTGCATAAATGTAACCCTAAATTAAAATATGTTCGTATGTACGGCGTGCCAAATTGAGGTAGGCCAATAAATAAATTACATCTGACGAAACACAATGCGTTTCGAAGGTTTTTTAATGCTCATTTCTGTTACCGTACTGAGTTGTCACCACCCAAAATAACCTATCACCAAGGCTTTTCCCATAATCTTGCCAGAGAAGCATTTCGTCAAGTGGTTGATAACATCACAAAAGCAGCCAATTTGTTTTTATAATATAGTCATGCACAAACGATCGCGGTCTGTAATAATCGCCGGTCGGCATCAATACATTAACCTAGCTGCTGGCACATTGTAATATTCTTTTAAACCTTGTGGTCAATAATGTTATTGACCCCACTACATAGCAAGAAATGGTTTTGTGTAGTTTCGTTTTTTTTTCCAAAGTTGGCTGCAAATACGCAAACACAAACACAATGCCATTATAGAACATTGTGGTCAATAATGTTGTTTTTACTGGGGGGGGGGGGGGGGGCAGCTAGGTTGGTACTTTTATGTTTTCCAATATTGGCTGCAAATACTTGTATCTCAATTAGAAATCACAATCCTTAACATACTGTTTAATAATGCCTCACAGACTTACTATATGAAACGTCAAAAACAAGACCTATAGGCCGATAGGTCTAATACAAAACACTGTCATATCTATTTTGCAGGTGTTCATGTAAATGCCAATTTGTCTAAATTATACTCATTCATTAGTCTACTGAAGCCTCCGTGGCTTAGGCGGCAGCACGCCGGCCTCTCACCGCTGGGTCCGTGGTTCAAATCGCGGTCACTCCATGTGAGATATGTGCTGGACAAAACGGAGGCCGACAGGTTTTTCTCCGGGTACTCCGGTTTTCCCTGTCAAAATTTCATTCCAGCAACACTCTCCACTATCATTTAATTTCATCTGTCATTCATTTAATCATTGGGGAGCGTGTTGGCGTAGTGGCTTAGCTGCTCGTCTTTCACCCGGACGGCCGGGGTTCGAATCCCGGTGACAGCGGGGTGGAATTTTCACCTGAAAAATCACGTGGCATCAGGAAGGGCATCCGGTCTTAAATCCCCAGCCAAAACCATAAATGAGCGTGGTTGGCTCCGGCGACCCCAATTAATTGGGATAAGCCGTAGAGAATTATGATGATTCATTTAATCATTGCTCCAGAGGAGTGCGTCAGGCCTCGGCAGCCGGCACAGTTCATATCCTCGCCGCTAGATGGGGGCTTCATTCATTCCATTCCTGACCCGGTCGGAGACTGGAAGCAGGCTGTGGATTTCCATTTCCATTAGTCTACTATTTTAACAGGCGTATTCCCCAACACCGTTCCTGACGTAATATTATCGTTAAGAGAAATGGCATTGTCTATGACTTTAGAAGAGTACAGTGCAACTTTCCTATTAAATGCAACAACCAAAATAAATATATGAAAAACGTAAAAAACTCACCGATAGATCCCAAATCCCATATTATTCCACATGTACAAGAAGAAGCACTAATTTTCGACCACGCGTTCCCTCACATCACAAGTAACGGAATTTATTTGAATGCAACAACTTCAGGAATTCAACAATTTTATCACAAATCGCCAACACAATCGGGCACACGACACTGCTAATATCAAAATCTTGCTCTATAGGTTATTCAGGGAATAATAATTGTTCAAATTACGGTTAAAAAACTCAAATCGGTGAAAAAAATGGACATCCTTTTCGGACAAAACCGCGCGCAAAACTGAGGTTTGAATCAGCTGACTCCCAGCAATCAAAGCGAGTCAATATCGATACGTGCCGTGACTCCCGGCAACCAAAGCGAGTCAATATCGATACGTGCCGTGACATCACGGTGACGTCACTGAGATCCCTAAAAATTCCCTAAACGCCGGTGTATCGCAAGATATAGGTGAACCCAAGAGTCTAGTAGCTGTGAGAACTTGTTTAGGGTGGACACTTATGGGCTCTTCCGAGATCACCTCAACTACTGCCTCGTCTTACACAGGGGCGGTTCGACCTTGTACATTTAGGGTGGGAGGATTTAAAGAATGCCGACTGGCTGTTTAACATTGCCGATTATACGCTTAAAAACTGAGCAACGGGAGGGAAAGGGAGGAGTTATCTAGTTATTCTTTCTAAATCCCTACTCTACGATGTATTAACACGGTCCACTATCTCCGTAATTTCAATGTCGTCGACCTTCTCTTTCGTTGAAAACAACATCATGAGGGAGTCTAAGCGGTCGTCACCCATCGATATCCGCAAATGATTGAAAATGAGCTTCAACTTGCTGAAGGACCATCCGGAAGAAGCAGAAGTTACTGGGGATGTTAAAATCAGTCGTACTACTTGATAACCACACGGGATAATCCTCTTTAATTTAACAACAACTTTTGCGATTTCTTTAAAAGATGAGCACTGTTTACTGGCCTCAAGCAGGATTTCAAGCTCAGCCAGCACAAGCTCTTCACCTTGAAGGATGATTTTCGGGTGTGATTGCTTTGTAGATCGGACGCGCTCGATGGTGCAGTTTTTTCTGTCATAATTCTGAAAATTATGTGGAATGGCTCTAGCAAAGAAATTAGTTTTGCGAGATTGTGCTGCACGCTTGTACTAAATTCATCCACAAGTATTCGGGCCTCCTTTCTGTAGAATGTAAGGAAAAAAAATTCTGCTGTTGTTTCAGCATGCAAGTCATACTTCTTTGCAAGTCACCGGGTCCTGTGGTGCTTTAAGATGTTTTCCTCCGCATTAACTTGCATACTTTTCGCAAATGATGATGCACTCTTTATTAAAGCATTCAACTTGCCGTCGTCGCTGATATCTTCAAAAGACTTCAAAACGCTCTGAATCAGCTGCATCGCGTCTACTACATTCAGCTTATCCGCTTCTAAAAGCTCGGTTACGTTCTTAATTTTAAATGATGTTATTGGTAAAGTACATGCCCGATGCTGCAGATAAAATCAAAGCCTAGAAGCTTTTTGTGTAAGCCTGACGCAAAAGTTCGGGTTTTACTGTTAAATTCAAAATCGAATAAGGTTTTAATTGTTTCCAATGCTGTGACTATCTCTTCATACGACGTAGAAACAGCTCTCACCGAATCGGCGCGCGCAGTCCCTCTTGTTTTTGATAAATTCTTAAGTTGAAGTGAATTTTCAATTTTATCCAGCTCTTTCTGCAAGCTGTCGTTTCGTGCTACCCGAAAAAAACGTACAATGCTTCAACAGTGTCAAAAACTCTCGGACAAGCGCGCTACGAATATGTTTAACCTGTGAGCTTGGCATGGAACGTACGGAATATCTATTTTGGACTTCTCTGATAGCTTTTTTGAGTGCCGTTGTATATGCCAAACATGTTACTAGCAAAGTCGTACGATTGAACGCTAGTTTATCGAGTGGAAGTAAAGTTCTTCTGAATTTAAAACATTTTTTTTTCCAGCTAACTCCTCTCCAGTGTATTTTTGTCAAAACAGCGTCTATTTCTAAAAGACGCTCCACAGGAACGAGCTCTTCATCTTTTTCCACGACGTATCGGATATTCAACGCGAGGTGGTCTTTATGTGACATATCGGGAGTAGTATCTGCTATAACGGAGAATATACCAGTGTTCTTGATCTCTTCTGAAATTATTTCACGCGTTTTCTCTCCAAGTAGATGGATGAATTCATTTTGAGAGTCCTTGCTCATATACGTAACGTTGTGCTTCCGCTTATTCACTTCTTCCAACCACCTATTCATGACCGGACTATGTCGTGAAAGTAACTTAACAATTTGCGTGAAGTTTCCATTATCTTGAGTGATTCCATCCTCGTGACCTCGGAAAGCCAAACCTTGCCGACAAAGGGTTCTTGCTGTGTCATTAAGTATCTGGATAACTTTTTTGTGGAACTCCTTTTCCTTGTTCTTCCTCAATTCTGATCGTCCGTAAAAGTTTATCAAGGAGAACGTCTTCGTGGCATTTTCCATTGACAAAGTGGCACAAATCTGCCATGGCTGCTTAATGAGCTTCTTAAGTGAAGTGTTCTTGTAATTTGCCCTTTTCCTTCTTTCCGCGACTTTTCAATTTGTGCCACTGACGTACTCCAGCGTTCGATCATTCTTCACTTTTTTCTTGTTAACACCATTAAACATAAACATGGCTGAAAATACGCATATATTTATTGTATTATTATTACTTACGTTTGATGGGTACGCGATGCTCCGTGAAAATGTTCCGTGTCGGCGAAAACTCACGCCTCACTGCCACTGTATATGCACCTAGTTATCGCAGTAAAAGTTGATGGCTCAGGAACGACTGCTTTCTCTCAATTCTCGCTGACCACTGCACTGACCTTAGTGAGCATCCCACCCCTTGGAACCATAAACCTGTCAATTTTGTCACAATATCGCGGATATCTGAGGACGCGCTGAGACAAGCGGTAGCAGGTCATAAGTTATGATTCATAACATTCCTCCGACAACATCTTAATGAGTTGGCTTGACCTGAAGTTATCAATGCGCTCAGCAACACATTTTGCCTAGCCACATGGCACAGATGCTGGGCTCACTTCGCTGTGAAGCTGAGTCGCTCTGCATAATGAACGCGGGATGTTACACCCACCCAGGAACGTGCCAATGAGTTCATCCCTTGTCCTTGATCCCATATTGCTCATCTGTCATTCTTTCTTCTGCTTTCATACAAAGAAACGAAATGGCAAGTGGCAGCCGGTGCACCGAGGACTGGAAGTGAAACTTTTAAAATGGTTATTTTGCCGACTCTTTCCCGTGCCGCACTGGACTATTGCCTACCTGTACGAAATTATTGCAGCGTCCGTTTGCGCTGACTGTCGGTAAAAATGCCGACTGTCAGTATAAAATATATATATATATATATAATTTAAATCGGACCAAATCGTATATGGCCATGCCCCGTTTTGCTTTTTAAATGCTGTTTTGGGAAATGTTACGACTTCTTCAGGATTTACCGACTGCCAACTGATGTCGTATTTGCCGACTGAGAAAATACCTGAGGGGGGTGAGACACCCCCACAACCCCCCCACTCGAACCGCCCCTGGACACACTACTTATTTTAACTCAATCAACAAGAGTGGCGGATTTGTGGGAAATTGAGACTTTGGGTATAAAAGATCCTGGCGAACAGATAAAAAAGGAAGAAAAGGAACAACAAGTTCAGATGTACTTCGATAGGACTGTGAAGAGAGAAGATGAATCTGGGCGCTACATTGTCAAACTACCATGGATTGATGGTTGTATTTCTCTGGAAACGAATCGTGACATTTCTCGGAAACGATTATTGAACACTTCAAGAAAGTTACGAGGGATGCAGAAATTTCAGGATTATGATGAGGTGTTACAGGAATGGGTAAACAAAGGAATTATCGAAGGTGTTGAAAACGAAGTTTTGGATGGACCTACATATTATTTGCCTCATAGAGCTGTGCTGAAAGATGGTGGCACTACAAAGATAAGGCTGGTGTTCGATGCTTCCAACAAAGACAGAAATGGTCATTCCTTGGGCCCGGACCCAACCTCATCGACCTTGTTCCATCAGTGCTGACCAATTTTCGAACCTATCCTATAGGTCTAATAGCTGATATAGAGAAGGCATTCTTGCAGATTATGATTGATCCTGAAGACAGGGATATGCTCCGTTTTCTCTGGTGGGATAATGATAAGATCACCATTTTTCGACATTGCCGGCTGGTTTTTGGTGTTTGTTCCAGTCCCTTCCTATTGGTTTCCGTACCGAACAACCTTCTGGACGAGCCCCCAACTCATTTGAAGGAAGTAGCTACAAAAATGAAACCTGCACGTTATGTGGACAACTGTCTTACTGGAGTCGCTTCAAAGGAAGAAATTGGACCCTTTATTTTAAAGGCACAAGAATTGATGTTATCCGCAGGTTTCAATTTGAGGGGATGGGTGAATTCCTTTGATTGTGGTGTTGGTAAAACTGAGAATATCTTAGGACTTCGTTGGTATTGCGACGTAGATGAACTTGGATGTAACTTCAGCCCGACTACAGGTTTAGTAACCAGAAGAGTGGTACTATCCAGCATGCAAAAGATAGTTGATCCGATTGGATTTTCGGCCCCAGTAACTGATTCCCAAGCTCATTCTACAGAAGACATGGCAGAAAAGTATAGGATGGGATGAGGTATTACCAGGAGACATTTGTGAGGAATTCTGTCGATGGACCCAGCAGTTGGGATACCTAGAAGGATTTTCCTGAACGACAATAGCACTTTGCATGTATTTGTCGACGCTAGCAAAAGAGCGTTTGGTTGTTGCATATTTCTGAGAATGGAAGAAGGTAAGATCAAACCGAGTCTTCTGATGGCTAAATCTAGAGTGGCACCTCTCAAAGAACTGACACTACCCCGCCTTGAACTGATGGGAGCGCTCCTTGGAGTTGGAATGTCTCGGTTGAGCTTTCGATGCCTACACCGGAATGACATACCCACAGTGTTTTGGTCCGATTGAACAGTAGTCTTGGCTTGGATTGCTAATAAAGGGTTTTGGTCGGTGTTCGTAGAGAATCGGGTAAAGGAAATTCATGAGTACAGTAAGGCTAGTCATGGAGACACATACTGGGCAGTCTCAACCCAGCAGATCTCCTGTCTAGAGGGTGTTCACCATCACAACTTTGGAGATCCAGATGGTGAGAGGGTCCGTCTTGGCTTGAATGTAAAGAAGAAGAATGGGTATTTAATCGTCCTGAACCATTGTTGGAAGACGTCAACAGGGAAAGGAGGAAAACAGTTGTAGCTGCTAAGAACACTGTTGTGGAAACGATTTTACTGCAATTAAGTTCACGATTCTCTGGATACATCAAAATCGTTAGGACCATTGCTTGGATTTTGAGATTGAAACAAAGGAATCGTTGAGACCACGTATCTACGAAAATTGATAGCGAAGAGTTTCTCAATGCTGAGAAGAAACTGTACTTCCTTATCCAGAATGAAACGCTTTACGAAGAAGAGAGAAAAGAACAATTGAAGAATCTGGAGGTGTTCACAGACGATGAAGGAATTCTACGCATGAAGTCAAGAGTCACTGATTCTGACGACACTCCTGAGTATACCTATCCAGTTGTACTTCCATCAAACCATGTGATGGTTGAAAGAATGATTGAACAATTTCATAGATTCCATAACCATGCTGGGACGCACACACTGCTTGTTTTGTTGCACCAAAGGGTTTGGATAATTAGAGGAAGGAGGACGGTGGCAGCAGTTGTTCGGAAATGCGTGATCTGTCGTCGTATCTCTGCTAAGGGTTTTGAGGTACCTTTTCCTCAGTTGCCACAGGATCGAATCAAGGCATCGAGTGTTTTCCAGATCACGGGCACAGACTTGGCCGGCCCTGTGTTTCTAGGAGGAGGAGAAGAAAAGGGATGGATTGTGATATTCACTTGTGCAGTTTATCGGGCTGTACATCTGGAATTGATCACTTCAGTTAGTACGGTAGCTATATATCCAAGCACTACGCCGATTTGTAGCAAGAAGAGGAAGAGTGAATACCATGTATTCGGACAATGGGACGAATTTTATCGGACTTCGCAGAACCATGGAGCAATTGGATTGGACTGAAATACAGAGGACGTGCAGGCTTCTGAAGATTAAATGGATGCTGAACCCTCCCACTGCAGCCTGGTGGGGAGGATTCTGGGAAAGGTTGATTAAGATTCTAAAGGATTTGCTTCGCCGTAATTTGGGTAAAGCTTGCCTAAATTATGAGGAAATGTGTACTCTTCTGTGCGATTGTGAGAACCTGATGAACAACCGACCTTTGACTTATCTTTCTGAAGAAGATGAACTCAAGCCACTCAGACCCTCCATGTTCCTACAGACTTAGACCAAATTCAAACCAGCAGTTTAAACGACAGATGGCGTTATCTACAATCTGTTCGGGAGAGACTGAGAAATCGCTTAAAAAAGAATACCTGGGATTTCTCCGACCACGGAGCAAAAAGCAACAGGGATCCATACAAGTAGGAGACATAGTACTGGTGGAGAGCGACAACAAGAAACGGATCAACTGGCCCTTAGGAAGAGTGGTGGAGCTGTTACCTGGAAGAGACAATGTGACTCATCTGGTTAAAATTAAGACAGCAACTGGCTTTCTACTTCGTCCAGTACAGCGACTTTATTCGTTAGAGATAAACTGTCTTAACAAAGGTGATTCTATCAACACTTCACAACACCGACTAAGTGAGCCGTTCCTTAATGAAGATATTCCCTGCAGTAACTCAGGAACTGAAAAGGAGAGTGAATTCAAGACTCGTTGTGGTAGAACTGTTAGGCAACTCAAGAAACTAGACTTATAGTGGTTCACATTCCTGAGCTCAATGTTCAACTATAATTTTGGAATGTTTACTTCAGTTTATGAGTGCGTGTTGCAAAACTACCTTTTGCAAGGTGGGAGAATGTGGAGAAAGTGAACTAAAGCTCTTTCGAGCAATCTACTTCCTGTAGAAAATAGACAGTGTTTTGATTTACATAGTTTTGGTTTTGTTATCTTTGAGTGTAGTGTCTTTGGAATGTCTTCGGATGCGATGTTGAGTTGTGTTAATAAAATATTGATTACTGTATATTGAAATGATTTGGTATGGTAAAAACATGTGTGTTCAACAACTGAAAAAGAATACTGGAGTTCTAGCAACGATAACACTAAGCATCATTTCATTTCAACGTACTCTTGACTGAGGCCTGGAAGTGTTCTGAAATACCAACTACCTGGAATCGAACCCATCCCTTCCAGTTCAGATGCCTCACCCCAGTAACCACAGCTCTATTCATAAGCAGTTAATACAATTCAACTGCTTTCTTTTCTTCCTTAATGTTTAAGTAAAATTATCATTACCTTCGAGTGGGGTGAAGTCTATCAAAAATAAGTATTTTTGACATATTACAGTATGAATGTAATGAAGCTTCATCAATCTAATGCATGCATAACAACATGACAACTCCCGTAAATTACGAAACTATTACTGTTTGAAGTGTGATCGGCTTCATCCTACCTGGTGGGGTGAAGTCCATCACAGGTTTATTTCAGCCTAGAAACGACTTTACACATCATATGGGGTGAGGTCGATCATAATTTTAGTTTTTAAAATATTTCAATCATACTTTAACATATAGAAATGGCAAAATTATTACATTTTACTAATATTTAACGCTAGCGGGCTTACTCTCTAAAGCATACGATATAATTCGTAAAACAAAGCTTCCTTGTCACTTAAATCTCGATTATTGTAATGTTCATTTCTGAGATAGTCTATGGAAGAGGTAGAGTACCCTTTTTAAACTCTTTGAAGAGCAATTTAATTATTATTTTCTTTACAGAAACGAATTACATTCAGAGACAAATTGTATCCAATAATAGCCTTCTTTTCCTCTACATTTTGTACATTAGTACGTTTCAGAGGAAACCCCCACTCTGAACACTTAACTAAACCTTGAAACTATTTTCATCAGTGATATTCAATGCATGTTGTCCTCTAAACGTTCATTGTGCTTACCTTTGACCAATCATTTAGGGTAGTATTGTGTTTACCTTTGACCCAATCATTTAGGATAGTATGTCATTCAGAGGCTTTTCTGATGCCTAGTACGCCTCAATATAGCCCTGCCTTGGGTTTTTGTGGGTATCTACCCACATAACCTAACGGTGGTGCTTTTTGAGGATCCAACCAGCCTTTGGGCTGACTACCTAACAGACAGACATACAAATAATATCATACAAATAGTACGGAGCTTCAACATTCCAAAGAAAGTTAAATCATTACTTCTCCATTTACCCACCAGGTGTTAGTACTGAAATTACACACATCAAAAAAAGTTTTGCATCACCTCGGTTCCCAGATCTCCGGCATATAGACGTTGACTGTGTATATTGTATCCAAGATACAGTCCCTTTGACTGTTCATAGATGTCACTAAAACTGCTCAAAGATGTAAACAACCATGCATGAGCAGGGCCTATTAGACGGAGGGGGTACGACAGCCGATCAGTTCCAGTCATTCCACCAGGACGAAGGTACGCTGCTCATGTTGTCTGTAGTTCTACCATGCCTAGAAGGTCAATACCGCAGTTCGATCGCGTCCGCATTGTTACTTTGTGTCAAGAAGGGCTCTCAACAAGGGAAGTTTCCAGGCGTCTCAGAGTGAACCAAAGCGATGTTGTTCGGACATGGAGGAGGTACAGAGATACAGGAACTGTCGATGACAGGCCTCGCTCAGGCCGCCCAAGGGCTACTACTGTAGTGGATGACCGCTACTTACGGATTGCCGCTCGGAGGAACCCTGACAGCAATGCCACCATGTTGAATAATGCGTTTCGTTCAGCCACAGGACGTCGTGTTTCAACTCAAACTGTGCGCAATAGGCTGCATGATGCGCAACTTCACTCCCGACGTCCATGGCGAGGTCCAGCTTTGCAACCCCGACACCATGCAGCGCGGTACAGATGGGCCCAACAACATGCTGAATGGACCCCACGGAATTGGCATCACGTTCTCTTCACCGATGAGTGTCGCATATGCCTTCAACCAGACAATCGTCGGAGACGTGTTTGGAGGCACCCTGGTCAGGCTGAACGTCTTAGACACACTGTCCAGCGAGTGCAGCAAGGTGGTGGTTCCCTGATGTTTTGGGGTGGCATTATGTGGGGCCGACGTACGCCACTGGTGGTCATGGAAGGCTCCGAAACGGCTTTACGATACCTGAATGACATCCTCCGACCCATAGTGCAACCATATCGGCAGAATATTGGAGAGGCATTTGTCTTCATGGACGACAATTCTCGACCTCATCGTGCACATCTTGTGAATGCGTTCCTTCAAGATAACGACATCGCTCGACTACAGTGGCCAGCATGTTCGCCAGACATGAACCCTATCGAACATGCCTGGGATATGTTGAAAAGGGCTGTTTATGGACGTCTTGACCCACCAACCACTCTGAGAGATTTACGCCGAATTGTCGTTGAGGAGTGGGACAATTTGGACCAACAGTGTCTTGATGAACTTGTGGATAGTATGCCACGACGAATACAGGCATGCATCAATGCAAGAGGACGTGCTACTGGGTATTAGAGGTAGTGGTGTGTACTGCAATCTGGACCACAAATGCTGAAAGTCTAGCTGTATGATGGTACAACATGCAATGTGTGGGTCTCATGAGCAATAAAACGAGCTGAAATGTTGTTTGTGTTGATCTCTATTCCCTTTGTATTTAAAGGTTCCGGAACTCTTGGAACCGAGGTGATGCAAAACTTTTTTTGATGTGTGTATATCTACGGCACAATGATCGACTTCACCCCGTCCTACAGCAATTCCGAATTGACGTTTCAGTACTAGCCTAGAGTTATTCGATTTGTCGTGATATATTGATTTGAACGACTGCCTGTGATTGGCTAGTTAAAACGTTTTCCTTCTGACCGCTACATAGCTACGGTAAAACTGAAACGTCAAGTTGGAAGTAATGATGGCTTTACTATAAAATGGTGTGTTTTACTTTTGTAACATTAAGACTTCCTACTTCACATTACTACACCCCGATTCTGTAACTTCACTCGTTAACAACCCACCAACATGGATACGACGGAATCGTAACCATAGGCATAACAACAAATGGCTAGCGAGGCTCAGTGGTATTCTGTAAGGCACCTTGTTATGACGCTTGTTACGAGTTCAGGATCAGGATTTCATAGCCATCTTCATAGTACGAAAGCTTTCCACTAGATGACGGGTAAATCGATTGGCACGGTATTTCATACCATTCGATATCGCAATTAGTTTGTATCATTTTTTTTAAACAATTTCCTATGTTCCATATTGCCTTAATCCATACTTTCGCCTATTATGGTGTTTTATTTATCGTATGCATCGACCATTCACACGGATTACTTCAACCTGATAAGATACACCTAACCCCATTTGCGAAAATATGTACGCTGTCTGTTCACATGAATATCTATTTCGGTTATGGTTTTCTTTAGCTATTGCCTTAATACCTTATTTTATTTCGGAGTACCTGTATCTTATTTATAGCATTCAACGGATCATGTCAACCTTATACACCCAACTCCCTTCCGAAGAGAAATTACATTGCCTGTCCACATAAATATTCATTTTAGTTTAGTAGGAATCAAATAGTGTGTTGTCTGGTTTATTACAACATGAACTGTATCGGAAACCTAAGTTATGATAAATGTTTTATGTGGCCAGTAAGCTATTGGGCAACTTAGGCCTAGGCCTAATTGACTACTGAGAGCAGTTTAACACATGAATGACAATACCGTACCGTTAAGAATAGGTGTATAAATTTAGAATAATGCTCAAAAATCACCAAGAATGAGGTAATAACTCTTTGGGCAGTAACACAATAGAAGTTAATGAGGGGCGATGGTCCAATCTAGTATGCCAGCTTTTCTTCACGGTAGGCCTAGTGTAGTGTTAATATGAAATCATCGGTTCTAGTCAGAACACCACATTGCTCCTCTGGCTGCAGCCAAGAAAGTCAAAGAGTGATTTAATGATCCATCGTAATACCAGCCTTCAATAATAAACCAGAACAAGTGCCCTGCAGGTAAAACTGAGGTGGCAAGAGGTCCATGGAAATTGTAGGAAGCTAAGATCAGGATCATTTAGACTGCAGTTTAGTATTGTTCTCCTTAAAGGTACTTCTCACATTAAGAACTGTGTGCAGAAAGGAGTGGGGTATGGGTGCATTATGTAGATCTGTTGCCCTGGAATGATGAAGAGCAGCTCATGCCACTGGAACTAACCATAGAATCCGTTACACCCGTCAATTTATAAGTCTAGGACTGTTGCGTACGATAGGTCTACATGTTAAGTTACAAGTTTGCAAATTAGAAGAAAGGAAGTGTCAGTAGGTCATTGATGTGCTTCTAACTCCTTATCCTAGAATAAAACTACATTCTACATTTTAGCAACATTTACCACTTAATGGAATGTATTCCAGTTTTCTTCGGATGAAGTTATTTATTAGCCTTCTTTTAAATTCAATATATTCTACCTAGCCTAATCCCTTCTCCCTTCGTCTCTATATGGCCCTAGGACATGTCAATCACAATGACTCAATGCTCCTCCGAGATTCTACACAGAAGGGAGGAGGCAATCAACTACGAGTATGACCTTTGAACCTCACACTCAATGTATTATTACATGAAGGAAGGGGATGAGAGAAAACATAGGTTTGTATCAGCACCATACAGATTAAAAAAATATCTGGGGAGTAGGGGGCAGGGGTTGATCCATCCCTACCATGTCCCCACAGGCAACACCTTGTCCCTAAATACTACTACTACTGGGAATGAGATTAAGACTAACTACATAGAAATATTATGTGGATAACATAACTCTCACCTGAATTCTTGACATTCTTATCACATACAGTAGTATGAAAAAAGTCTACTTTCTAATTGCACAATCTTCATACGGTAAGGACATAAAGGAGGTAAACACAAACCTCGTGAATTAGGAGGAATGCCTACTGGTTCTGGTGGGATCAGATGGTGTTAGGATTGCAGCAGCTCACGAAGCAAGGCTCAAATCATACACAATGTTTTCTTTAACAAATTATTATTCAAACAGAACACTTAATGTATAACATAAAATTAAACATTTGAAAATACAGCAGTTTGCACAGCAATGCACCTGTGGAATGTGTCCCATTGTAGAGATAATCAAATTCAGTTTCTTTCTTCGTCTTCTCATTCAGACCAGGTCACTGGAAGGTGTATCACAGATTTTTTGTAAGAGAATCCTGGAAAATTAAAAATCAATCCCTTATATTGTTACCAGTATTGTGACAAAAAAAATATAAACAAATTTCTAGATTAATTTTGTATCATGACCTGGAGATGTGCTCGTGTAGCCTATATGCTACTTTCTTAAACTCAAGTTAGCCATTATAGTGTAACAAAACAATTTAAACCGGCTGCCTATCATCTTCTGGGGGGGCATAGCCAACTGATATTACTAACCACGGTCACTACAGCACCAGAAATGTGTGTTAATATTTATTGCTCATTCAACGATGGCAGCCATGTTCGACAGTGCATGAGGTCTCTTCAACTGTTAATAAGACGCACACATTGACATCACCACAGGTTGGAGTTAAAATGGTTCACGATTGGTCCGTATTGACGAATGATAGTTTAAAATTTGAAATACACTTAAGTTTATGTTCCATCTAGTCAATGTCCTACGGCGTAAATAAACACACACAAAAAAAAAAGAAGTATTGACGGAAGATAAGTGTATTTCAAATTTTAAACTATGACCACAGTTGCCAACATGTGGGATACAAAATACACCACTCAGGTCTAGTCTGGATAAAGATTATTGATGCACGATTACCCCACTGTGCATGACAGAAACCAGGTGTGTATATATGGCTAACGGATATCTAGCAATTATTGGTATAGGCAAAGCCCATTGGAGTGGATTTAAGAAATTTCACTTTCACAAAAAAACATTAATTACAGCAGTGCACAACAAACATTACTGTGCGAGACAAAAACCTGGGGTGTATTCGTGTAAATGGCTAACGCAGCCCTCCAGACACTATTTGATGCCAAGCAATTTTGCCCTTTAAAATAAGGTGTAATATTGCGTATTTTGCACCACTTAACACATGACCCAGGTATGCAATTTTCCTACATTTGGTGGTAATCATCAGCTCCCACTTAGAATTTGGTCTCCGCAGTACCAGCTCATTAGAGATATGAATAGAGTAGATTAGGGGGGAGGGAAAATTACCTCTTAGTTCCACCCCTTAAAACAACAATAACTATCACTGCTGCACAATAAAAATACTGTCAAATATCACTAATATACTGTCAAATTTCACTAATATTGATTAAATGAAGGTTTTTATTTGTTGCTTGGTTAATGACGGCAGATGTTTGTGGCCGACAAATTGACGTCATATTACGTTGCCAACATGTCCGATACAAAATGCACCATACGACACCTTTGTAATTATGTGAAAAAAGAACTCCAATACCATCACGTCATCAAGGTAACTAAAAATTGCCAGTGCATCGCAAGGTATAGATGAACCTTATTGGTCTAGGCAAAAACCATTGGTCTGCCGGATGTGATATAGTATCAAATGCGTGTGGTTGGCAATACTGTACATGGTGCTAAAAATGGCAGAGCCAGCTGGAATTTCATCTATATAAGTCGTGATCCTATTTGGGATGGCTGGCTGGGTCACAGACAGCGGAGAAGTAAACATCTATTATGTCTCAAGATGCCGGTTTCCATCACAAAATATGCACGAGAAACAGTTTTCACGATCCCTCACCAGTGTGTGTATGCATCCTCTGCGGGAAGGCCTGTGAGCGCTACCATTTCACTGTTTGCCAAAAGCGCACACAATCACTGAAGGAATACAGCAAGGAATAATGATATTTACATGCACATATAATCTAAACTGTTATACTCTATGGTCGTTCGACTGCAATAACGTTTATATAAACTCCCAAAGCGCCATGTTGTGATTTCTCTTTCTCATCTGATCCATTTAGATGACCGAGCTGTGTCATACCAAGTCATTAAAACTGTGAGCAACTACGTGTATCCAGTGCTAAGGTTTTAGTTTCCAGCAGAAGCATGCAATGCAATCTTTTACATGAAAGTCCTCCCTTCGCAATGACAACTTGCCAAGCAGACAGACCACAAACTTTAGTTCATTTGGGGTCTGATATTATTTCTTATTTCTCCCCTACACTGTTAATCGACTGCATGCATTACATGTAACATTAACTTCCCTCATTAGTTCAATATGAAAGCATAGTACAATACTGGTACTCTTTATGTTCCAGCCTGCCTACTAGGGCTATTTGCCAAGGTCTTAAATGATAGCCTATTGTTTATATACTTACGGGATCAGGACTGAATGCTTTGACACTATCAGTTCTGACGATGGGGATAACAATTCCTCTCATTCTCTTAGGTAAATGAGTTAATTTCAGTTTGTGCAAGTCCATTATGATGATCATGTTGTCATGTCTCTTCACCACAATTAAGTTAATTATAATTTACCAATAGCATAGGCCAAGGCCGTGAAGTAATGTGAACATTTGCAGCCTTAATTTAAATAATTAAAAGCACAATTGCCGCACACTAGGTAGGTATTCGCCTTCAAACTTCTGACAGCAATTATTTCCATAACCTAGAAACAGGCTTGGAGGACTACTGACTACAAGCTTCCGCAAATATGATTCGAATTCTACAATTAAAATGAAAGCTAATTATTTCCAAAGTAGTAAATTAGCATTTAAGTTTCTTCCCCATCAAATGATCGTTTTAGATCGCTTACGGCATCTGAAAACAAAAATAAAAGTGTAAGTTAATAACATTACACGGGACGACATTATTCA
This sequence comes from Meconema thalassinum, assembly GCA_946902985.2. Lineage (NCBI taxonomy): Eukaryota > Metazoa > Arthropoda > Insecta > Orthoptera > Tettigoniidae > Meconema > Meconema thalassinum. Next base: position 1,195,923,140 of record OX336389.2, read on the forward strand.
TATTTGCACAACTTGAAGAATCAAAAATATATTGTTTTGTACTTACCTTAGCCCATATTCAATGAATAAATTAATATTCAAGCCATTAAGTGATAACATACATATCAGCTGTTCGCTTCCATCTTTGATTTTTCATTACAAATAAGCTAACCATGGACTAAAACACGGCTAACAAGTGCTCGGAACATGCCTTTACGGTGGATGGTTCAGCGGTAAGACCTACGTCACATCATGGATGCGATTTGGCGTTACAGAATACCAATTCGACTGCTAACCAGTCTTTAGGGGTCCTAAAGACTTGTTGTAGCTTAACCATTTCTTACAGAATCGGGGTGTCCCATTAACCATAGGAGTGAATCTTATTTTATCTCCTTGCAAGAGCAAGTTTTTCTTTTGAAGGAATAATTTTTGAATTAAACATAGGATATTAGCATGTGGTCAAACACTATGAATAGCTTAATGTCCATGCAAAGAGTGGATTGTTCAACACTCTGCATTAAACCTGCGAGTAAAATTAGACTCCAACACAATGTTCATAGAATAAAATACACTATATTTCCTTGCAGGTCATGCTTTAAAGTAGACTGACAATTTAAACTGGCACTTCATACTTTTTAATAGCTGCAAATAGAATCTAACTTAAAATTGTTGCAATAATTTTTTCAGACTTTACAAGTGTGATGTTAACACCTCCAGTGCCTGTTGCAAGAGTTAAACAACATCGAATGAGAACTCCTTTACACATGTAAACAAAATCATGTATTCCAAGAGATGTTGGTTTTAACAAAATTTCAAGGCATATTGTACCTGGAAGACAAGTCCATGGAGGTTTGTACCAGAGTGATTGTACTTAAACCAAAATATTCACCTCTTGCGATAGCTATACTATTGGCAACTCAAACTAACACTTGGGGCGCTGCGGACGTCTGGATAAGTAGGGTAAAAATACTCAATAACACGCGTTTGATATGGAACACTTTTTATTTTTCGGTTATAATCAGTAAATGTGGTCCCTAAAATAATGACAGTGTTATTTTCAATTGTATATTTGTATAACTGTGCGATATACGTTATCTAATTTGTGTGTTCCACTGGATTTTATGTGTCAATTGCATATTATCAAGCATCGGTTGTCTGCTGGTATTTGTTTTTGAGCAGTTCGAGTCATGGCGCTGTTACGTTTAAAAGTTATATTTGAGTTTGCTCACTGTACCATAGACTCTAGAAATTATTTGCTGCTTGGTAAGGCGAAGGGATGAGTTTAACTTGTATTAAAACTCGGGGGAGACAGGAATTGCTTGATTTGGATGGTAAGTATTTACCCTGCGAAGTCAAATTAGGCCTATATGACTCGTAGTGGAATAGATCGGATATCGCAGAGCGAGGTGATGACGGTTGGTAGGGTTATTGGAAATGAACTAGGGAGCGGGAAAGGATACCTGACTGATGAAACTTGGCTGTCCTCGGCTGGTGTAGGCCTAGGCTTGGCTGTCTTGGTACGGCTTGGCTGTCTAGGTGCGGCTTGGCTCGGCGTAAGTGAACAACCCATCCTGTCGTCAGTGAGTGTAGTGGTGAGTGGTCCAACCCGCTTTTGTTGCCCGTATTTATTTGGTATCGTCACCTTTCGGCTATTCCTATTTGCATCTTTTGGAAAGTGATGAAAACGAATATCCGCAGCTCTCTTATACATCGACTTACAGCCGTAAACTGAGCAATATACTTTGCTTTTACTCATTTTGCACTCTTATCAACTTATTACTTATGTATAAACACGAAGAATTTACCACGATCTGCTTACCAATACAAGAAACCATATACAGTCACCACGTGACAAATGTACCCTACTTGGTAAGTTTCTCATTTTTACCGCTAGATGTCATATCAGATAGCTGGAGTTGCCAATACAGCCAGAAATTCCACTTAAAACGTTTTCCCCTATAATCAGTAGCAATTACCCACTCTTCTTATGTCAGAAGTTACTAGCCAGGAGATCAGCTACTACCATTGCACAAGACAATGGGACATCGAGAGGACCAACACAAAGTATTAACCTACTGACGTGCGATTGAAGATCATCATATGGCTTTAATGTGATTCCAGTGAAGTGCCTAGTCAGGAATGATATTCTCATTAGTGCCGAGCAATGTGAGGCTGACTATGCATGCTTCTGGGGCAAAAAAAATCATAATTATAGAGCATTATTGAAATGAAATTAATAGAGGAAACTGGAGCCGTTTATAAAAACCTGTCCCAGATAGAGGTTTTAAGGGACGGAACTACGAGGTCATAAGACTATGCTCAGACACATAAATTGTCCAAATTTATGTATAGGGAATTCGCCCAAGAATCAGCTCCAGGTAGCATCACTTGAAGTGTGACTATCAGTCTTGGCTAAACTTGGCGATGTTCGTGAATGACGTATATATACCAGTATGCAAATTGTCAGCTTAAGACGCTCACAGAGCTGACCCACTTCCCCAATGCACATTTGACATTTATTAACCCTGAGAACACTAAGAATTTTTGTAGTACATCATCACTATGCATTCATAAATTTGACAACTTGAAATAATTCCTTTTAATTTTCAAATTAATTATCAATTCAAAAATAGTATGATTACAGGTTAATACAGGGTCTTCTACTGTACTTGGCAAGGACATTCTCGCACACGCGATCCGCCTGTGACGGCTTAGTTGCGCGCATGTATCGCAGAGTATGGTGCTTAAAATCAGTATCATGCATTTTTACTCACCATGTTTACAGAAGATGCTGATAATGTTCCCCATCCGCTGCCAAACATAATCGGCATCTCCTTATGAAGTTTCCGGTTACTCCGTTTAATTTAGCTTTAGTAAGGAAATAACGACATTTACGTCTTTTTTTTATTGTTTACTGAACCTGTACGTTTGAATCTCTTAGCCAGTTGTTTTATTGTGATTGTGTATAGTGCTGTAATGCCTTATGTGAAATATTCGTTACGTGAACGTGCATATCTGCACAATACGTTCATAAAGTGACGGAAATCGTGCGCTAGAACACGACAAAAGTTTAGTGAAATTTCCAGGAGAGCCATTCCTATAAATCGGACAATAAAACAACTGGCTAATAGATTCAAACGTACGGGTTCAATAAACAAGATGTAAAGTTCAATATTTCCTTGCTGAAGTGAAATTAACCGGAAACTTCATAAGGAGATGCCGATTATGTTTGACAGCAGATGGAGAACATTTTCATCATCTACTGTACATCAGGGCCGTGCAATGGGCAAGGTGAAGCAGTGCTAGCAAGAAATTTACTCGTGCCGGCCGAGCGCAGCCCTACTCGGTCCAGTTCTGAGCAGTGCAGCACGACAGCACACTAGCACTGCAGCGCTTAGTCGCACAAGCACTGTCCATTTGACCGGGTACTGAAGTACGTTTAGTACTGAGCGCGGAGCCTGCACACTAGGCGCACTAGAGCCCACATTGTGGCATATGCGTGTGGTCTGCCGGAGCGTCACACATTAATGAATCAAACCGTAGACATAAGACATGATATTTGGACGCACATGAACCAGATCTGCAGCAAGGAAACAGAAATTTGCATACTTTTTGGGTGATGTAGCAGGTGCAGCGAGATATAGTCCTAAAATAGAATCAGGAAAGTTAAAATACATTTTTTAATTTGTTGACATAATGTCACAAACCAGCCGAGGTAGCTAAACACGTTAACGTGCATGGTCAGACTACTCCAAACTCGAAAGACCACACACAGCCACTTCATACATTACCTCATTAATTTTATTTGTCATTAACTCCTCTCATGAGATTGGCGTCATGAAATCATTCCCACAAGGAAACTGTCTCACCACATCCCCTACCTCATAGCAACCGGAATAATTATGGATAGAACCCAAAAAACTACATTAGGACTATACAACTGTATTTCAATAACAAGATTCTGAATTCACCAAATGAATAGATTGATGCTCTTCAGGGATATGTGAGTTCGAGAAACATGCGTTAGTAAAACTCATTTGAGTTTTAATTCACCGGCCGTGAAAGCCAATATACCGTCTTTTTGGAAGCCTTCATAGGGAGGTTAAGGCTGCTTGAGCTTTTAGTTCTCGCAGTCAAGTGGTGCAGTTGCACCTAATATAAAGGGAGGTGGCGCGCAGTTCGTCACTCCTGTGGGGGTCCGGGCGGGGACACCAAGAGCCCGCCGATTAGCCAGCTTGGTGTCCTTGGCGAAACCCCACACAAGACACGGCACAAACCTAGAAGAATGCTGAGTTTTAATTCACCGGCCGTGAAAGCCAATATACAGTAGACTCTCGAAAATCCGGACCAATGTGGCGGACGGCCGATCCGGATTCCGAAAAATCCGGATTTCCCGGAGACAGAGTGACGTCGGTCGCGGCAGTGGTTTGCGTGCCGCGATCGCCGCCACTCCGTGCCGATATGTGTACTTTATTGTTACTCGCATAAAACAGTTCTGAACTGCAATTAACTGAACACAGGGGTAGAAAAAATAGATGGTTAATAGTATTGAACAACTTTAATAAGACTTAAGAATTTACATTACAGTACTACAGTATGCAAAATAAATGAAAATAAATCATCAGAAACAGTGTGTAAAAACAAACTTACACATGCTTGAAAAAGTCTTGAATATTTTTCTGCTTCACAGTTTCAGCACGTTTTCTTGCCGCAATGTCTCTTAACTTCATTAAACAAATGATGTCAGCTGAAGATATTCCATCCTGCTGAGTAATGTACTCTAGGGCTCGGTCCAACATTTTAAATCCTTCTGAATGTGGAATCAGGTTTATGTTGCTCTCAGGTAGTTCCTCTTCTTCCAAACAATCTTCATTTGTCACCATTCTGACTATATCATCGTCTGTTATTTCATTTTCGTCGTCATTGTTCATCCATTCATGGACATCATTATCACTCACTTCCTCACATCCGGGTATTTTTTCCAACAGTGTAACGACGTTTTCCCTTTCAAACTGATTTTCATCAACGTTTTCGACGGCTATTTCTTCATATTTTTTGAGCGGTCCGGTCCGGATTTGCCGGAGTCCGGATTTGTGAGAGGCTACTGTACCATCTTTTTATGCGTTAGTAAATTCATCAGGATTTTAAAATGAAAGATATTCCGTCGCAATCTAAGGTCATTTATTCTTATATTCAAGTCGCCTCCGTGGTGTAGTGGTCAGCATGATTAGCTGCCACCCAGGACTTCCGCGGTTCGATTCCCGGCTCTGCCATGAAATTTGAAAAGTGGTATGAGGACTGGATTGGGGTCTTCTCAGCCTCGGGTGGTCCAAATGAGTAGAGGAGTTTCGACTCCCACCTCAACCATCCTCGAAGTGGTTTTCCGTGGTTTCCCACTTCGTCTTCGGGAAAATACCGGGGTGGTACCTAACGTAAGGCCACGGCCGCCTCCTTCCCTCTTCCTTGCCTAATCTTCCCACTCTTCATCAGGCCCCTGTTCGCTTTGCAGGTGAGGCCGCCTGGGCATCGTGCTAGTCACACTCCCCAGTTGTATCCCCGATTCAGAGTCCCAAGCTCCAGGACACTACCAGTGGCGGTAAAGGTGAGATCCCTCGCTTAGTCCGCGGGAAAAGCCAACCCTGGAGGGTAAACTATAAAAAAAAAAAAAATCTTATATTCAACATGGCCTGAAACAATACCTCGTGGAATTTACCTACCCATAAGATATACGGCAAAATAAGCAAGAAGACACAAAATCCTTCAAACCTTCAAGTTTTAGGACAATATTCATGATTTCAACACTATGGAGACCAAGAGTGCTATTCATTATATAACAATTAGCCTATTTTGCTCTAAAAATTACAAAATATGTTGTCTAGTCTTTCTACCAGATTGTCTGTATTTCTTTCGGTGGAGTGCCTAAGACTGTTTTGTTTGTTAGTTCTTGGAACTATTCGACTTTAGGGTTATGGTATGCGAACCGTCTTCCTAACTTACCAGGGGCTATATAATGCCAAACATACGAAGAAATGTGTACTATTATAGTTCGCCCAGTGAAGAAATTACATGGTACCGTGCAATTGATTGCGCTGACAATGCAAGAGACCATCTTGTAGTGTAGCGGCTATCGCCCCGGTGGTCCGGGTTTGATTCCCTGTCCTGCCACAAAATTGAATTTTGGTTTGGGGTACTGAAATTGTATCGATGATACGTAAGTCATCCAAGCGGTGCTCATTTCGAGGACTTGCGCCAGGCCAGTGGGCACGAGTTTTCTTTTTTATACATTCTTACTCTGCAATTAGAATTGAGAGCACATCACTGCGTAGAGTTGTTAGAATAGCTTCCGTAAAATATTCTCAAAGGCCAATGCTACAAGTAGCCCTCACGAGTTAATCCAATTGCATATGTATATCTAGGCTAATCCAGATATGGTATTTAAGACATTTGATTTTTATTGCATTCTAAGTTCTGGGCATAGGAAAACCTCGAAGCTAATTTTGCAATTTTCAGTGAATGAACATCCAAAGTATACTAGCCTAAGCATCCTGTAGGGAGACTGTACCAGAGAGAGCATACATTGCTTTAAGACATGATGACATAGTGCGTAATTTGTGCTCGTACAACGAAGGAGGTTGTCAGGACGGTGATGATGATGAAAATGGTGATAACGATGAAGACGGTGATTAATTATTTAGGAACCAAGGGAATATAAATAACCGATACTTAAGACTGAAGCGGATCTATGGTAAACACAAAATGAAATTGCAGGTTGATTGCGAAAGTACAGAAACTATCCAATCACTATATTTTATGGAGATTGACTAATCCAGAAGTAGACATGAAAGGGAGTAGCCTAGTACAAATAGGTGGAAGCAAAGGATGCTCTTGTGTGAGACCTCCATGGGCGTAGCCAGGACTCTCTATACTGCAAACACTGGAGTGCCTGATACCTTAGCTCACGTTCAAAAAACATAATTAAGAAGGGGATTTACTACAAACGTTAGGAATCACCGAAATAGATCTAAGATGCAGCTGTAACATTTCAGAAATGTTACGCGATCCATGTTTTCGTGTCTTTCTCGTGTTAGAAGCAAAAATACAATGGGCATAATTGTTATTGGCCATAAGAAGGATACAAGATTTATGCTGGACCCCACCATCACATGTGAAGTAACCTTCGGCATAACAAAACAGGTCGTTTAGAGATAACGATATGCTTCAAAGAGAAGTGAAAGCTTGTGGTACGTTTCGATTAAGCGAGAGGATCAACATCAACATTTTTAAATCACTCGTCAAGTTTGGGTATGCCTAAGTATAAATGACCTAATTTTGCTATCAATGAATCCATTCAATAATAGAGAATTCATTTTCAATGTACTCGGGAACAGTGTGTGACGTAGTCTATTGGTACCCAATATCATTTTATTGCTAATATTAATAGTATAATAATAATAATAATATGAAGGGAAGATAAGAACGGCTTTACGAAACCATGTCGGTACGGGCTGGCCGTGCGCGCCTGAACTGACGAGTTCCAGCGTAGACTGTGCTGACAGTGTGAGGCTAGGTCATACGACCCTAAAAGCACTTGCCAGGCTTGCAGGGCACTACGCCATACTATACACAGCTCGCTCGCACATGTACCGAGCGGCAGGTGGGGAGAGGCAAGGACATGACGTCACGCGCTTGTGGCTTACTTCTTAGACTGCCCGTAAGGGAGCAGCAGGATAGAACATACTACAGGCACTAGCTACGCAGGGCCCTGCTGTACATGGTGAGTAAAAATGCATGATACTGATTTTAAGCACCATACTCCGCCGTACATATGCGGGTGCGGCAGCCGGCACTGGCGGAGTGCGTGAACGAGAATGTCCTTGCCAAACAAAATAGAAGACCCTGTAGAATAATTACTCGTAGGTATTACATCAGGGTGACCACTGGTTACCTAAAATTATTTTCCCTGTGTTAAATTTATCTTTTATTAACACATATACTTTTATAAGGATACTATTTATGTTTATTTTCAAAAAACTAAACAATTTATGTACGGTAAATACATTTTTAATTTATTATAGAACGGAAAATTCAATTCAGAATACCTGCAACCGTTTTGTAATTACTCTCATATAGTATAAACACTTGAGTAATTTTTTTTTGTGAAGCTAATTTTTCTGACTTTGGATACCCTGAAAGGCGAACATCCAAAAAGAAGAAATGGCAGAACGGTCAAATTACGGTACTTAATCTTTAATCTTTGCGGTAATTAATCTTGTATGGAACGTTGCATTATTATTAAGCCCAATCATATTTCAAGACTATTTTCATCGTGCCAAATATTTTCCCTGTATTTTCCGTTTATTCTATGCAATTTAAATTCCCTGGGTTTTCCCTGAGTTTTCCAGAAAGCGGTCACCCTGAACATGTACAGTATTTGAAATTTGTAAGTATATTTTCGAAACAAAAAACATGTCAATAAGAAGGTTAGTAAGCTTTTAAAAAGTACAAAAATGTTTTGAATCATTAAAAAATGGCAATGTACATTATAAAATCACCTGAGAACATAATTAGTTTAAGACATACACATGCAGAAATGTTAAAGCTATGCATGTGTTAAGTAAATAAATTTTAAAAATTTACGAGCAAAACAGTAGCTCACTAATTAATTAAAGAAACATTGAACTCAACCTTGCACACACACGAGCTACTCGTCAACTGCGACTACTGCAGCAGCCAGCCATCGCACATACACCGGAGTAGGTGAGAGTGACCCTGTATTGATCTGCATCGCTAATTTTACAACACGTTACTGTTCTAGGGTTCAAAAGATTTTGAGTGGCATACTGGATTTTATCCCAATTAAGTCATTAATTGTGTATAAGAGGATTTCCGTCATTCAAATTTCTTGTAGACAATACTATCCCTAAAGATGAAAGTTACATGCATTAAATCAGGCTCCACTTGTATCTATGGCTACTGTTATTTATGGTTGAATATAAGTAACTTCATTGCATTCCAAGCAGATGTCTTAAGATATGCTTGCCTGTTGGCTTGAGTTAATGATTTCTTAGGAGATGGTTGTTGATTCATTTAGGGGCTATGTGACGACAGTCATGTAGCCCCATGTATTTGGGAGGGTGTAATCTGTCTGACAACCTATGTATTTGTGGTGGCTGAGCTAGTGTTTCTTAGGATACCGAGTCAAAAATCATTATTGTTAATTATCTCTTTTGTAAGAATGTGATTTATCAGATACCTGTTACTCAGAAATCACCCTGTTCGTGTAATTTTTTTCCACCCAACTTAAAAGGGGTTGATTTTGAAAGGTGCAAAGCTGGATAAGGCAAAGCCCAGCAAGTCGCTTCTACTTCACACACAACCCACAATGGCCATGTGCAATTTTGTATAGTTTGTCCATCTTTGGTTTAATCTTTATGAGTGGTGTATACAGTGGTTTTACACAATCAAGTTGTTTAAATTTTGTATTGTGAGTAGAAGTATGCTTAAGTTAGAAACAGATGTCATTACTTACATGCATTCATAACTTCACTGCTTCATATTTGCTGTGCTTTAAAAAAGTTTGATGTTTAGGTTCAATATTAAATTTTGCCTGGCATGCTGCTGCTTGGTGGAAGTTGAGAAGGTGCTTTTGTAGCAGGATCCCAATGGACAGAGAGGAATTCAGGCCAATTGTCAGGAGAACACCCAGGACCATTCAACGTACATGACATTCCTTGCATAAAAATTATACCAGAAAATAAAATCCCAAATATATATTTAAGTACAAAGATGTTACAAATTTGCAATAGTTTTCTAGAGTATGTTATAAGCAAAACATCTTCAAGCTTCCTATACTATACAGTGCATTCAATCATATATACTGTTCATCACACTAGGGTTTTCTGGAATTCACACATTTGAGCGGCAGAGATATCTGATCTCTCGATGACTTGACACCCAAGTAGATGTCAGAATTATCTTCAAACTCAAATCCCTCTCGATGACTTGACACCCAAGTTGATGTCTGAATCATCTTCAAACTAGAGACCCCAGTTTGTACTCCTCCTTGCCAAGTAATAAAAATTAAAATGGTCTCCAATGTGTATATGTAATCCTAGCAATAAATCTGAAAACTCTTTATGAAAATCCGACATTTTGTATAATATTCACAACCATTGGAAATCATAGTTCAAGAATCACAGCAGTAAGTGTTAAAACGAATTCTATCCCTCACACCAACAGCAGTTTGTCTATATTACAAGACACCTGTCATGATGATCTGGAGTAACTGAAGGCTCCTTCAGATCAAGGAACAGCTGGCTGCGAGGCTAAGCAGTAATGTTCTCGCCTGCTGTGCTCAAGGTTGCAGGATCGAATCCTGGCGCAGTCAGCTGTATTTGAGGGTGCGCAAATGCAAGGAAGTTGTTTCAGTAGATTTACTGGCACGTTAAAGATCTCCCTTAGGGGAAAATTCTGGCACCCCGGCGTCTCTAAAAGCCACAGTAGTTAAAAGGGACATACCAATAACATTCGTATTATTATAGATCAAGGAACCCTTATATCAGGAGTTCCAATGCCAGATATTTTGAAATCAATATAAATAAAGAAAATTACAATGCCAGATATTTTGAAATCAATATAAATAAAGAAAATTACAAACACATTTTTTTACAAAATTCTGTTACAGAACTTGATGCTAGTTAGGACAGCTTATTTCCTGATAAATCCCACACAATTTTGTCTATGGTCAGAATGTATTGCAATCATTCCTTTTCGAGCACAGGCCAATTGATAAGAACAATCTCATAAACTTCCAGAAGTATGAGCTAATTGGCGACATTTGAACTCCATAAGCGAGATCCTCAGGTCGGCTAAACTTTCACTTTAAAACAAAATAAAAATTAGGCAGTCACATATAGACTGAATTGACTACACAAAAATACACGAGTGAATGACTAGTACCACAAATCTGCTGTTAACTTTGTTCAGTAATAGTCAGCACAAGTTCATCTGAAGTATCTTTTCTTGTACTAACTACAGTTGATTAAAAATGTTATTGGTATTACATCCCCTTTGACTACTGCGGCTTTTAGAGACGCCGGGATGCTGGAAATTTGCCCTTAAGGGGATCTTATGTGCCAGTGACTACTGCGGCTTTTAGAGACTCCGGGATGCTGGAAATTTGCCCTTAAGGGGATCTTATGTGCCAGTTAATCTACTGACACGACTCCCTTGCATTTGCGCACCCTCAATTGCCAGCTGGCTATGCCAGGATACGCTCCTGCAACCTTGGGTACAGTGTCAAGAATGTTACCGCTGAGTCACGCAGCCAGTCCAAACTACAGTTGAACTTTTGTTACAACAACGGTTTCACCGACAACTTGGCTATAACATCACGTTTTCTGTGGTACGGACGTATTCCTCATAAAGAATATGTCTCTTGGCCTTGCTTAATATGACAAACATTTTATGCATGCACCTCACATGTCATTTTCAGCTTCAGTTTGCAATAATATTTTCCAAGAACCAACGTACAAGGAAATCTGGCAACTTGGCAAGTTCTTTTTCCTTCCCTTCTGTCCTCTGTGCATACTGCTTCCTCCTGTGAACATAACCTGCAAGGGGCCACGCCTGCTTCAAGGCCAAGGTCAATACTGTAGATTCACCACCTCATTGTAATTCTTGCACATTCCACAGATCTAGTTTGCAGTAAGTACCTAAAGTAAGTTTCCATAGCAATTTTTCATGAAGTGCACAAATTTTAGCGCAGCGTGGCCAGTAAAAGAATAGTTTTAATGTTGGAAGGAAAAGTTCAAGTGACAAAATTGAGATTGGAATGAAGAAAGCTGATGTGTGTCATCAATTTAGCCTGGTTAATTCTACATTACAAATGATTTGGAAGAGCAAGGATAAAATTGTTGAAGCATTTGAACAGAATGGATCAAAAATTAAGCGGTCACGATAAACTTAACGAAGCAACGTGGACGAATTTGCCAAGAAATGAAAGGATTAAGAATTTGTGAGCAGCAGTGGGTGGATTGACAGATTAAAACAACATCACGATATAACGTTTGGCAAAGTGAGCAGCGAATTTTGGTGAGTAATCTACAAATTATTTTATTGTAGTTTATGTTCACGAGGGCTTAAAAACGAGTAAATGAAATAAAAAAAAGTGAGTTCTTTCTCATTTTCTACCTCACTAGATTGAAAATATAAATCTCGGTTATAACACTCGTTTATAACTGCATAATTTTTAAGGTCTCTTGGATGACGTACTGACTCAGTGAGGAAATCAATGACAAACTACCTCACTCCTCATCTTGCCTAGTACGTCTCAATATAGCGCTGCCTTGGGTTTTTGTGGGTATCTACCCACACAACCTAATGACGGTGCTTTTGAGGATCCAACCAGCCTTCGGGCTGACTACCTAACAGACAGGATGCCGTAACGATGTTCAACTGTATACGATTGACAAAAACCAATTAATTCACCCCAGTGGTACAAGGCAGGCAGACAAGGGAAATATCTGAAGCCTATATTAAAAATTCAACCCACTAAATTCTTACTGTAGTTGCCTTAATTGAGACTTGAGACATCAGTCCTAAATTCATATCTATTCCTCTTTACCTGGGAAAAAGAAGTTAGTAACTTTCATTTAAGGACCAAATTTTTGCCAAAATGCAGTATGCAATCATGTGAGTGAGGTCCAGACAGAAAGATAATGTCCATATCTTAACAAGGCAGATCCCCTTTCTGTTTACAAACAACAACATAATTGAATGAACAATAAGTATTACTCCTGTATTACAGCTTGGGAACTTCGTGTAAACTAATTAAAAGGTATGGTAGCCACAACATTGCTTTCAAAGCACGAGGTGGTCTGCACAACTTCAGGCATTTCTACAGATACATCTGCTAACTGTGAAACCCTCTAGGGTTCCTCCTTTCTTTTCGAAAAGGAACTGTCACATATAGTCTTTATGCCAAGATTTCATCTGCAGTTTCAATGATTGATAATTAAGTAACTAAAGTACTAAAATACTGTATAACATCAAGGCTAGATACAACAGGAACAACCAAGCAGCCAACTGAAGATTCAGTGCTACTGCTTCTCATTTCACAGAACTAATCTCTTAACAAAACTGCCACTACATTATCTACCTTACCGGTCTAATTCAACATTTTGTATTAAGAAATAACTGGAACTTGAATGAAAGCTACAAGCTACTAAATTGGAAAAAAAGAAAAACCACACTTGACAGCAACACTAATACAAAATAACTAGCAAGGAAGTGATTTGATTTAATAAAACACAACACTCAATGAAAATCCATATTTGAACAGCATTCCTACTTAAGTACAAAAACTTAATAAGTCCATATTACATTTTACAGGATACTTTATTCGTTCTGCCTATACTATACATGAAAAACAAAACAAAAACAAAAAACAGACATCAACAATCCATACAGTTTCATTCCTGGCATGTCATCTGCGAAATAAGAGCAAAGCCAGAGATTCACTATTCAATGGAAAAGAATGTATTCCCACATTTATATTGCCATAAAATATAAACGGCGTAATGCACTAACCACTGAACCTCCCATATCATTTAGGTACAGGAAATAACATTAAATGGTTTGTTTATTTTCCATCGGTTTCAACATATAAATAATAAACACAAGAGCATGGCATCAAAGGTCACATACCCTTTGTTTAACAGATGCATATCAATGAGGGAAGACAGTTCAATATCCCTTGAATAATCAACAATAAATTGAAAATTCATAACTAATCAAGCTTCATTCTCAACCTGTACACATTTCTCAATGACATGAACAAGCCCACTTTAATAGGCTTCCCCAATAACATGAAGAAAAAAAAACACATTATCAGCTTTTAAAATATTTACATATGAGGTTTATGCTACAAAAACATGATAGGGAGAAGTGCCACCCTAATAATCTTACTCTACTGTAAATACTGTACATAATTTAAACTAAAGTGTTTAGTACCATTCAATAGGATATATTATTTGCTAAAATACAACTTCTTTACATTAATATACAAGAACATAACAAGAACAATGCCACTTCCAAAAGGTGTAACTGAGTTATATTTGTGGTTATGAGTAATTAAAAATACTCAAGATGAAATGTTATCATGAAAAATGCAAGTTGGCACTGGTCTTGACAATGTGGTCATGTAAAGAATATTACACATTTAGAAATTCTGTTAAGTGATATCTTCCGAACTACAGTGATTCTACAGTGTATGCTTGGCTGGGAAGATTTGATTAAGATGGAGATAAGGGAATGAACACAAACATTAAATTTCGGCATATGAAAACTGATTATGAAATACACATGAAGTGCAAAGTCTTAAGGGTCCAGTCGACAATTCCGAGTTTTCGTTAACAGCAAGCTGGATTGTGAACTGAGGAGAGGCCCTGCAACGAGCATAACTGTTGGCACACAGCTTGACACTTCGAGCTGACCACTAACGGTGCAAAGCACCACTTACACTGGGCAACTGGGACCTAATGCAGCATTCAAACCGCAGTAAGGTAGCTGGGTATCATCCATCCTAACAGGTTTACATCAGCAACATTTCCATGGGAGAAAATTTTTATTAATTTATATAACACACACACAAATTTAATAATAATAATAATAATAATAATGTGGTGACTTGTTTAAAGGGGTGGAACAGTAAAGTAATCTGTACACCTAACATGATGCTGCTGCTGCTGCTGCTAATATAAAAATACAATAATAATAATAATAAACCCTACTTACTTTTCTCATATTGCTTTCAGATTTAAGTTTACTGGAGAGTGACTGAAAACCAAACTTACCTTTTCACCAATTTATTACAGCTATTATAAATTTAAGATTAAAAGGGAGATATCATGATAAGGCATAACTGATCTAAATTTTGTTTATCATCATCATCATCATCATCATCATCATCATCATCTGGGCCAATGACCATGTAGTCAGGTCTGTTTATCATCATCATCATCATCATCATCTGGGCCAATGACCATGTAGTCAGGTCTGTTTATCAACATCTGGGCCAATGACCATGTAGTCAGGTCTGTTTATCATCATCATCTGGGCCAATGACCATGTAGTCAGGTCTGTTTATCATCATCATCTGGGCCAATGACCATTTAGTCAGGTCTTTATCATCATCATCATCATCATCATCTGGACCAATGACCATGTAGTCAGGTCTGTTTATCAACATCATCTGGGCCAATGACCATGTAGTCAGGTCTGTTTATCATCATCATCATCATCATCTGGGCCAATGACCATGTAGTCAGGTCTTTATCATCATCATCATCATCATCATCTGGACCAATGACCATGTAGTCAGGTCTGTTTATCAACATCATCTGGGCCAATGACCATGTAGTCAGGTCTGTTTATCATCATCATCATCATCTGGGCCAATGACCATGTAGTCAGGTCTGTTTATCATCATCATCATCATCTGGGCCAATGACCATGTAGTCAGGTCTGTTTATCATCATCATCTGGGCCAATGACCATGTAGTCAGGTCTGTTTATCATCATCATCATCATCTGGGCCAATGACCATTTAGTCAGGTCTGTTTATCATCATCATCATCATACAGACAGTAGTGGCTACGCTGGCTAAAGCGCGGCGTTAGGTCATCGGGCCAAGCTCTCTGCTGACTCGGTCGACGCGTGGGTTCGAGCCCCACCGTCGGCTGTCCTTGAAATGGTTTTCCGTGGTTTCCCATTTTCAACACCAGGCAAATGCTGGGACAGTACCTGCTGACAGGCCACTGCCGCTTCCTTCCACATCCTTGCCCACTTTCATCCATTCATCTCATCTCTCATCCCGACGCACAGGTCGCCCACGGGCGTCGACTAGAAAGGCATGCACTCTGCCTCTCAGGAGGCTACACGAAAAAAAACAAACTTCATCATCTGGGCCAATGACCATGTAGTCAGGTCTGTTTATCATCATCATCATCATCTAGGCCAATGACCATGTAGTCAGGTCTGTTTATCATCATCATCATCATCTGGGCCAATGACCATGTAGTCAGGTCTGTTTATCATCATCATCTGGGCTAATGACCATTTAGTCAGGTCTGTTTATCATCATCATCATGGCCAATGACCATGTAGTCAGTTCTGTTTATCATCATCATCATCATCTATTAGACTGGTGTGTGAGTGTGTCTGGTGGCGGTTGCATGTTTATTAGATATAGTTCATTGTTTCATTAGACTGTGATGTGTGAGTGTGCCTTGTGACTGACTGTTTTATTGGTAGTATTTGTTGTTGGTGGAACTTAAGTAGTTTTTTCGTCAGTAGAATTTTGGTATTTAATTGTTAGTAGAAGGTTAGTATTTTTGTTAGTAGAATTGCTCTTTACTTATTCTGAAAGGGAATAGCAGCCTTTCAGAATAAATCAGTTCTTTACTTAGACGGTTAAGATATTGATAATATAAGCCATCTAATGGCTACACTGCGTTCTGCTGCACGGCTGAAAGCAACGGGGAACTACAGCCGTAATGCTATTCCCGAGGAAATGCACCTCTCTATGCATAATTAATGTGATGATGGCCTCCTCCCTTGTAAAATTTCAATCCGGAGGTAAACTAGTCCCCCGTTCGGATCTCGGAGTGGGGACTACTCGAGAGGGGGTTAACATCACAGAAGTGACAAAGAGGAAATCTGACATTCTACGGATCGGAGCGTGGAATGTTAGAAGTCTGCTAGGAGGTGGAAGGTTAGAAAACTTAGAAAGAGAAATGGCATAAATCAAACAATGGCCAAGCAGGGGTTGGTCTGATATTGAGTAGGAAACTTGGACAGTGGGTGGAATATTATGAGCAATATAGTGAACGGATTATTGTAGCAAAAATCAATGCTAAACCTACGTGCACCACAGTGGTACAGTCTATATGCCTACGAGTCAAGCTGATGATGAAGATGTTGAAAAGGTCTACGAAGAAATAGATGAAATTCTGAGGTATATCAAGGGTGATGAAAATGTTATAGTAATGGGAGATTGGAATGCTGTGGTAGGAAAAGGCAGAGAAGGGAAGATCGTAGGAGATTTCGGATTAGGTGAAAGGAATGATCGAGGAAACAGGCTGATGGAATTCTGCACAGAACATGAGTTGGTCATAGCTAACACCTTATTCAATAACCACAATAGAAGAATATACACATGGATGAGACCAGGAGATACAGGGCGTTACCAAATCGACTTCATTATGGTCAAGCAGAGGTTTCGAAACCAGATTTTGGATTGCAAAACATATCCCGGTGCTGACATAAACTCTGACCACAATCTGGTTGTTATTAATTGCAGATTAAAGTTGAAGAGAAACTGAAGAAGAGTCGAAAACCAAAAAGGTGGGCAATAGACAGACAAACTGAAGGATGTAAACGAAAGATTCAAGAGGAGTAAAAAGGAAGGACTAATGAAAAACCCTAAACCAACTTCAATTGCAGACGAATGGGCACTTTTGAAGAATGAAATAACAAAATCCGCAGAAGAAAACATTGGTAGGAAAGAAAGAATAGGTAAAAAAACGTGGATCACTCAGGATATACTAGAATTGATAGATGAAAGGCAGAAACACAAGAATGTACGAGATGAAAAGGGGAAAGCAGAATACAGACGTCTGAGAAATGAGGTTAACAAGAAGTGCAAGGAAGCAAAAGAAGAATGGTTGAAAGAGAAATGTGCAGGTATAGAAAATTGTCTGAAATTAGGAAAAGTAGACTCAGCTTATCGAAGGATTAAGAATACTTTTGGTGAAAAGAAGACTATAAGTGCTGTAATATTAAGGACAGAAATGGAAAGCCTCTAACAGATAGGGAAGAAAAGGTTGAGAGATGGAAAGCTTACATAGAGTGTTTGTATAAGGGAAAGGAGATTGAGGATCACGTAATGGAAAGGGAGGAGGAAATTGATGAGGATGCAACAGGAGATTTAATATCGAGATCAGAATTTGACAGAGCATTGGAGGACTTACGCAGGAACAAAGCACCAGGCATAGATGATATACCGATTGAGTTGATACGCTGCATAGGAGATTAAGGTCTGATCAGGTTATTTCACTTGGTGTGTAGGATTTATGAGACAGGTGAGGTACCCCCTGATTTCAAGAAGAATGTTATTATCCCTATACCAAAGAAAGTGGGAGCTGACAGATGTGAAGATTACCGTCCTATCAGCTTGATTACTCATGCTTCAAAGATCCTGTCTAGAATAATTTACAAGAGGATGGAAAGCCAGATAGAAACGGAGTTGGGTGAAGATCAGTTTGGTTTCAGGAGAAATGTAGGAACAAGGGAAGCTGTACTAAGTCTTAGGTTGATTTTGGAAGGTAGAATAAGGAAAAATAAGAGAACGTTCATGGCATTTGTAGACTTAGAAAAGGCTTTTGATAACGTTGATTGGACAAAATTGTTTGACATTTTGAAATCGATTGGAATAAAGTACAGGGATAGGAGGGTGATATACAATCTATACAGAAACCAGACAGCAATCATTCGAGCTGAAGGACATGAGAGAGAAGCTGGTATTCAGAAAGGTGTAAGGCAAGGCAACAACTCATCACTCATACTTTTCAATCTTTACATTGAACATGCAATGAAGGAAATTGGAGAAAAATTTAAACTGGGGGTGAAGATTCAAGGAGAAATAATTTCAACTCTGAGATTTGCTGACGACATCGTCATCTTGGCCGACAAGTCTCTCAACACTAGTGTTTATTTTATATAAGGACCATTTGCTGAAGGGCATAAAGTGGCTGGATGGAATTCAATTAGGTGGAAACCAGGTAAGCTGTCAGGCTTATGCTGATGACCAGGTTGTAATGGCGGACTCCGCCGAAAGCTTGCAAGCCAACATGTTATAACCTCAACAGAAATTTAGGGAATGTGGTATGAAGATCAGCATTTGAAAGATGAAGGTCATGTCAGTAGGCACGAAACGGAAGAAAATAGAATGCCAGGTAGGAGGAACTAGATTGAAGCAGGTGGAACATTTTAAGTATTCTCAGGATGGTAGTACGGGGAATGAAATAAAGTTGTGGTGTAGAAACTGGTAATAGGGGATCATGGAGGCGACTTGTTCGCAAACAGAGGCTTGCAGATTAAACTGAAAGGCAAAATAGTCTCAAGTGAAAATGTTTGTACGTAATGTAAGTATCTAGTTATAATCAGAACTACAGTATGCACCCTATATAAATATTGTACAAAGTTCAACATCCATTTGATATTTAATTTCCAAGAAAATATGGTGCTAAAACTATTTAAACGCACACATTTTGGAGCAGACTAGACCCATATCACTGTTAATGAAAGTACAAAGAAACTCTGAATTAATACAATTAATACAATTAATACAATCCAAATGCACATTCCATTATTGTATTTTTACCATGAAACATTTTAGATCTTAGCACTTATGTTGGGTTTTATGTATTTTCACATCTACAAATAGTGTAAAAGCAAAAGGAGAGAAAAATCTCTAACCAGCCCCAAATTGCATCCTTGATACATGCTCAAAGAGGCATGCAATCCCATCTTGTTATCCATCACTACATCAGCAAATTACATATTGCACAGAACTGATTTTAGAGCTCCAACCACAACATAATCATAAACTGCATGTTATACCATGCAAAAATGTGCATTCAGCCCACGACTTATGACGAGACTTCAAAAATTCCACATAATTGAATACAATCAACGAAAAGTAATTTCTTATCATTGTTGTTACATGTCTGAGATATGATGGCTGGCGGCTAAGTCATAAATCACGCGTTATTTAGCGCTGGGCTGAGCTTGAATTGGCGCAGTGGTTTCCCCCTTGTCCCCGCTAGCCTACAAGCGCTAGACGAAAGATGCAGCAGTGCAGCAGCGCTCAGCGACCATCACATCTCAAACAGGTAATGCCTACATTTACTTTCTTTGCCTTACGGAGTCCTTGCCATGGTCTGGAGTGTTCTTCCTGCAACACAAATGGAAAGCACTCTCAATATACTCAGGATAACAAACAAAAGCCATGACTAAACAAAACTTGCTCCACTCGCAAAAATATTTTGAAACTACAAATTAATCAACCTTACTGAAAACTACATCAGTTAATTTAAACTTACTGTTCAGGGCTATTGTCTGTATCACTCTCCTCTAGTTCAGCTTTGTTTCGCTTCTTCTCGTATATCAAAATAATTGCACAGAGGACGAACACCTCGGCACAAATACCCAGGAATGGCCATAATGCTGCCAGCTTATCTATAAAAGACAGAAGAGTGAATTCGTATGACACAATGTTATGTGACCAACACAAATTTCAAAAGGCAATAATTTATGAGGCAATTAGCAACTTCAAGTAATAATGATCTGGTTAAGAATTAGGTAGTGTTCTGCCTGCATATAGACTTCCTAAGTTAATGACCACCTATATAAAAAAACCTGGCTTATTCTACAGATTTAAACACACACATGCAATTTCTGCCTGCATATAGACTTCCTAAGTTACTGACCACCTATATAAAAAACCTGGCTTATTCTACAGATTTAAACACACACATGCAATTTCTGAATTCCAAAGCAACAGAGTGGACTGAACAGAGAAGACAAGGGGGTAACGAGTATGCATACGAGTGCTCACTGGCAGGGCTGCTGAATTACACAATAAGAGTTGGACATGCTCACTGAACTGTCAGCAAAATCACTGCCTGCTGTAGACGAGCAATGAGGTACTCATTTTGTGTGGGGATTTATGTGTTGCTTCACACATTCAAGATTGAGTGAAATAATATATTAATGGAACCAACACACAATAGACCAAAAATATGTCAATTTTTTTAAAATAACATTTTACAAAAGTTCAGCACTGGTATATTTACAGTCATTTAGCTCACTTTACATTAAAATATGTAATAAACTAATAACATTCCATTAACTCAACAAATCATGTGGCTACCGCAACCACAGAGTTCAGTCTTCAATGGTTCTTTTCACACCCTACACGAGTTGCAGTTCATCTAGGAGATAAATGACACCCTCAGGCATGAACATAAAAGTAAGCATACACCTTCTTTCCAAGTGCAATAATTACAGCTTAAGTATTTGGGAAATGTATAAATGAAGCTGCAAAAGACCCTAGGTAGAAGGGGAAATTTATTTTGCATATTTCTGTGTCTTTGTTACACACACATGGCAGCATCCTAGCTTACAAATATAACAGCATGCAAATGGAACTTGCACAAACTTTTCTAAGTGCATTCCTCTCAATCATGAATAGCACAAAGACTCAATAATTGGGATGAAAACAAAATGTTCCCCTTCAAGTTCACAATAACTAAATAATACAGTGATAAGATCAAACAAAATTTAGAAATGGTAACCACTGTGATAAACTAACAGTGGATTTGTGATGGATTGATTTTAAAACATGCATTTAGCATAATAATGTGTAAGAAACTCAGAAATGCTTATTCTTCTATTTTACACGTACAAAAACTTGTTAAGGATACAATTCTCTTTGTTTTTGGAGTGTATTTCTTGCCTTGACCAGTAGTTAAATTAACAAAAAGTCTAGCTCTGGTTTTGAGGTTAAAAGTTTTGCGAGCTGGGCAAGAGATTAGTTGCAATCGTGGAGAGTTGCCATTTGCTTATTACAGAGTTCGATTTGTGGTGTGGTGTATGGGGTGTTGGGAGTTGCGTGTGGTAGTACAGTAGAACTCCAATTATCCGAACTCCGACTATCCGAATCGCTTTAAAAAAAATTCGCCGGAAACGTACCGAGATTCGCAAAATAATTATTCTGTCTACGCACGCTATTGTCCACAAAGCTCGTATAACTGCAGGATGACTTGTCACTTGAAGAATTAAAAAACATTCTTTTGAAAATTCCTGGATGTTCAAAAGTTAGTGCTGAAGATTTAGGAGAGTGGATGGTGTGTGATTCGTCACACCCTGGGTTTCAAATTCTAAATGATGAAGAACTTATTGAAAGTGTGAGAAAAGAAAATGTCGAGGAAGATGACCTTAATGTCGAAGTTGAAACAGATACGGGACCATCAGCTAGTGAAGCGTTTGCTGGCATTGAAACTGCTTTGAAGTAGATCGAGTGTCAGCCCGAGTGTGACCACATGCAACTTCTCACTGACAAGCGGATGCACGACTTGGCTGCCCAAAAACTGATCAACACAGTCAAACAGCTTACTTTGACCGAGATGTTCAGCAAACAATGACTCATTTAATACTATTGTACAACACTTGTAAACACGTATGCTATATAACATGTACGAGTGTTGCCTCTTCATTTAATTACATAATTATAAATGCATTCAGTACCAAAAATAAGCTCTTTTTCTTTAAAATTCCCTTTATTTTTTCCCGGAAAAATCCAACTACCAAATTTTTGATTATCCGAATGGAGATCTACTGTAGTAGTTTACAGTTCATTTATTTAAGCCATTGTGTACAATTTTAGATGCAGCCAAGCATATGCTTGTAGGCAGGAGTCAATAATCATTACAATTTGTATGTTGATAAAGAACTACATGAACAGTTACACAGTTCAATCTCTCACCTTGTGGTACTTTCGACTTTACTTACAGTGCCGCGAACAACTAGACACAAAAATATTCAAACATCTCTAAATAATGAAGAAAATTGATCAAAATTAATAAACAATAATAAAAAAAATATTTTGTTTCTTTACCAAGTGCCATAATACAACTAGTACTGTCATTACCAGAGGTATTTTACTAACATAAATACAAATTTTACTTTTATGTTCCATGAATCTCTCATTTCTTATTTCCATAGTCTACGATTATGATTCTCTTATATATATAAACTGTTGACTTATTAATTTAAGGTGTTATTTGATGTCCAATGTTTTAATCCCTTTATTGTTTTTACCATATTCCCAAAGGCAGCAGTATAAGAAATAGCACCATGTAAGCTAGTGATCTTTTGCCAAATTCAATTATTCGTTTTAGGAATTACGAAACGTGAGTGCTTGAATTTTGTTTCATGTTTATGTTATATACGTTCCTCAACAGAGCTATTAAAAAAAAACAATTTATTAACATGAAAACAATTAGCCCCAACAAGGCATTAGCTAATAATTGGAGAGAAATTTCACTGGTGAATGTAATTAATTCATGCCTTTCACCAGGTCTCACATAGAATTTTAGGAAACTAGTTGGACTTGAACCCGCAACCTCCAGCTTTAGTGACATGAAGTATCTCATGTTGAGCCAGTTAGAAACTTTAAAAAATATTAACTAGAGAAAATATTTTGACTGAAAACAATATACAATGAAGTACCGATTACACATGCCTGTTGTACCATGATAGAAGAGTTTTAATACAGGCACAGGGGCAACAGGATCGATGGTTTTGATCAACATTAAAAAATGATCGAGCTTCCGTTTCCAACCCCAAAGATCAGGACACAGCTCATTTCCCTGCCACTGCTGTATCTGATTAAAAGCCCTGTAAGAGTGTTGTATTGCAGCTCCTTGTATGGGAGGTAGGAATGCTAATTCTGGTTTCATGTTTGAAACGGACTTAGTGAAGGCATTACGCCTATGTAAGTTGAGTAACGTTTTAGTATGTGGAGCTCCATATGCTGTAAATTCAAGAACAACTGCCACCTGATATGATGAGTTTGGGTCACAGAACACTGAATTAACACAATCCAATGACTTAGGTTGCATAAACATTTTGCAGACAAACTTTCCCCTTCTTGTAACAAGAAGATGTTGCATCACAGCCAGAGAATGAATGAGCAAGTAGTATATGTTTGAGACCCTTTTGCTGCTGTTGTGACGAAAATACGAGTTCCTACTTTCCCTTAGTCTGGTTCGTATATGTATATATTTTTATCTGAAGGCAGTGAGAAGAACAAGAAAAAGTAGTCTTATGAGATCACCCAGGCAGATTGTGTGTCTGTCCGTACGTCCGTCCTATCTGGAAGACAACTCCTAAACGGTTGCAGCTATCAATACCAAATTTTATGCGTAAAGATCTACTGTATATCAGGACATTTCATGCCCATACTTGAAAATTATGTCAGTGCTACCAACTGCTGAAAAATCACAAATGAAATTTGAGCACTGTGTTAGATATCTCAGAAGGAATGCATGGGAACTGTTCCAAAATTGATACATGAAAAATGAAAATCCACAGCCTGCTTCCAGTCTCCGACCGGGTCAGGAATGGAATGAATGAAGCACCCATCTAGCGGCGAGGATATGGACTGTGCCGGCTGCCGAGGCCTGACGCACTCCTCTGGGGCAATGATTAAATGAATGACAGATGAAATGAAATGATAGTGGAGAGTGTTGCTGGAATGAAATTTTGACAGGGAAAACCGGAGTACCCGTAGAAAAGCCTGTCTGCCTCTGTTTTGTCCAGCACAGATCTCACATGGAGTGACCGGGATTTGAACCACGGACCCAGCGGTGAGAGGCCGGCGTGCTGCCGCCTAAGCCACGGAGGCTTTCCAAAATTGATACACATTTAGATAATAGTAGAGGGAGTCCTTTTCAAGACTTCGGATTTCAGACCGCAAACCATGGGAACCCCATTAGTGGTCAGCGGGTTTCCCCGTGTGAGACCATATGGCATATAAGGTATTGAATATTCCCGAAGGGAATATGATGTAGTTTCCATTTGAGCGGATGAATTATCAATAAATGATAAAAATGGTCCGGTTAGCTCGAAAAATGCCAGCGTTTTCACCCCAGTGTGCCGTTGGGCTCGTCAGTTGGTACAGACACACCTACCAATACGCGTGGCTAGCACATACTGAGAAGGCCATGCAAGACACAAAATACAAGCAGTATTGACGTCACGAGCATGCCAATGTGCTACGGGAGTCAAACTCCCTTTCATAAAAACAAAAGCCTTACCTTGGCAATCCAATATATAGTTCATAGTTCTCTTTCTCAGCTCCTCTTATGACTAGCATATCAACAAGATACATTCATGTAATATAAAAACCTTTTAAAATTTCCTTTAAAAATATACACCTTTGTCCGAAAGTTCGGTGAAAGGTTCTATATTACGAAGGGATTGTTGGCTCACCCGAAACAGCAGTTACTGTCCTTCATAGTAATCCCCGTGGGTGGTTATGCACTGCCGAGAATGGCTGTACAATTCCTGGAAACTCCTGGCATAGTCTTCTTTAGGGATAGCCTTCAGTTGGGTCGTCACATTACCTTGGATGTCTGAAATGTCCGTAAAACTCTGGCCCTTCAGGGCTGATTTCAATTTGGGAAACAAGAAAAAGTCTGGGGAGTAGGGTGAGTGATTGACAACTCCCCTGTTGGCTGGGAACTGCCGCACCAGTAAAGCAGAGTGTGGTCGGGCATTGTCATGGAGCAGGGTTGGTACTGTGGGGTACCCGCCCGATCCGTCGCAGCAGACGTTTCAATATTTCCACGTACGTAGCGGCATTTAACATGGTGCCCTCAGGAAGGAATTCTCTATGGACGAGACCCTCAGAGTCGAAGAACACCACCAGCATTGTCTTGATGCGGTATCTCTCAGTGCTTCTTGCATTTCGCCACTCCATACTTTGACACGTACCTCAGGCACCAGGTCTCGTCGCCCGTGACTATGGTCGATGAGGTCTCCATAGGCGTCAAGTCGAAGTTGCATTCGTTCCGCCGTCAAAGTGTGGGGCACAAGCCGGGAGCAAAGCGATGTCACTATGAGATGGGCTGTGTCACGATCAATTCCCACTTCTGCTATCATTCGCAGTCACACAACGATCCTGGGACAAAAGTTCCTTCACTTACTGTACGTTGTCCGGTGTGTGTACAGTTGCAAGCCAGCCAGTCCAGAGGGAGTCTTCCACTGTGTTCAGTCCTTCTTGGAAGCGTTTAAACGAATCATAAACACTCTTCAAGGCGACAGCATGTTCCTCATAAACTGGTGACAGCATTTCATGAGTCTCTTTCACCGATTTCCCAAGTTAGAAACAGAAGAGAATGTTCGTTTGCTGATCCATTGTTTAGTTTCGATGGCACGCAGTGCACACTCACTCTAAAATGAGATCTTTACACACGGGAAGTACACGTACAGCACCAACACTAGGGAAATTGTTCAGACATGCTGTAACCTCCCCGGCGCGGGATTAAAAGTGGCACACTTTTACTACCGTGAGCAGTATAATGTCACTCACCTAAGTTTTCGGACAAAGGTTGTATGCACTAGTTTTCTAAAATTATACATGTTTGGACGTTATATTATCAGGTCTACTTGATTTGAAGGGGACCCTTGTGATTAAAACATTTGCTAAACAAATTAAAATCATCAAATAATTAAAAGTTTACAAATTTCGGTTTTCAGCATCTCGATTTTCGAAATTTTCTATTTGAATTACTTTTCCTGCATACAGGTAAGTAACAATTCTATGGGGTAGGCCTACTCTAAAAGAAATTAAACAACTGAAAATTTAAGATCACCAGTAGAAAGTTCAACTTACCCTTAACTCTGACAGTAGTTATAGCAATAGCCTCCGAACCATTCAAACTGAGCGTAACAATGTTTGAAACCATACATTTGTATACCCCACGGTCAGACATCTTCGTTGATGCAATCCGCAATTTTCCATTTGGGACATTATTACTTTGCAATCGTTCAATGTTGCTCTCGCTGTTGTTGGCAGTGCTTCCATTTAGAATTTTGTCACCTGGAAAAACGTTAAAAGATATTTTCAATGAGCTGCAGATCACTTTCAAAAATGAAGTCTGTTAAGTACACTATTTGTTAGAATCAGGATGACTCAGAACACATTTGTAAGTAATGTGGATGGTAATGTGACATGTTCTTGAAAAAGGCATTTGGCTCGGTCTATGAAAAGTTTTGATCGCAGCCCTCGCAGCTAGGGTGGTGGTTTGAATTGACGTGTACAAGGCTGTCTGTGTGGGTAGGATTTCAACAGACCTTGTGTGACAAGCATTGGTCATCGTTTCTGATCATACTGGTAAACTAACGGGGAGGTCAGTGATAGAACAACAGCGTACAAAGCCAAAGGTTCAAGTTCGGCATGGGTCAGATATGAAAAGCTCTACCTTCCATCTAAATGGCTTGTACTGTTTGTACAATATGGGACCTAATATCTGAACGCCTCCCGTCATATGTAGGGCATTGAACGTCCACTGTCCTATTTCTAACATACCACACCACTTTCAACTTTGAAGCTTGAACTTTAAAGCTTTGAAATTTTTACTTCATGAATTGATTCATCTCACATGCTTAGCACACAGGTTTCATAGAATTGCAGTGATGGTGTGCAGCTTGTTTCCTGACATAGACAAATTAATTTCAAAAGTAAAGAAGATATTTCTCAAAGCTTGATTTAGAATTCAGATACTCAAGAAAATCATTCCCAAAATCACCACAGCCATTGGGGTACACGATTGTCTGCTTAGGACAATTTCAGAAAAACTTTTGAAATGTTTGCCACATTCCCTCAAGATGAAGCTGTATTGATTCATGATGAAGGAATTGCTCACCTGTGTGAGTCTTTCATAGCAACCCATTATGTTGAATTGTCAGAAGAGATCACAACATTTGAAAAAGAGGGTCATCTCATTTTATTTCAATGAGTATTGATGAAGAAATTGCAAAACTGATAATGCTGTTCCAAGTGAAAAAACTGTTGGTGAATAGAGCAAGCAAGTTTTGTCATAAATATCTGTGATTAAAGCAAATACGTAGATCCCTGTGCACAAACACACAACCCTATCCACATCTGCTACTCATCAAGTCTATAAATATCTCTATCTGTGGATATGGAAACTATTTATACAATTTTAAAAGTAACCACTGGGAGCTTATTACATAATACATTGAAATTGGTCTATATAGTTCCACCTAGACAATACTTAAAATACTTAAGTATTGACTAGGTGGAACTATATAGATCAATTTCAGTCTAATTGTAAGTCCGTACGAAAAAAAAACAACAACAATTATGGTATTTTTTAAAGCTTATCATGCTTTTCATTTACATGGTTAAAATGAACAATGAAATTATGGTTAAACACACCATCCATCACACGATCAGTAGATGTAATATTAAAATATTATAAACCAGCAACAAAATCAAATGAATATGCTCAAATATCTTCAAAATTAATCACATTCAGCCTTGTCACCAGTTGTTAAAACTACATATCCCTCCACACTTCATTAGCTACCGTATATTGTGCAAGTTATGAGTTAGCGAGTATTTTTTTGAAAAAATCTGTAAGAGGCAGTTGATAACTAGGCCTCATCTTATATTCGGGGTCGTCTTACATTCGGGTATATATGGTAGTTGTTGGTCTCTTTTGAAACAACGGGGGAGAGAGGTCAGACTGGTTAAAGCAGAAGAGTGGTTTGAAGCAAGGGAGTGCACTATCTCCACTGCTTTTCAGCTCTGTGATGGATGAGGTAATGGTAGAAGTGGCAGCATAAATAGGAGAAGAACATATGAGAGCAATGATGTGTGCAGACGATCTAATGATATGGGGCAATGGAGAGGCAGAGGTACAAGAAAGGTTGAATGTATGGATTGAGAGAGTAAAACAGTATGGTTTGAAATTTAATGCAAAGAAGCGTAAAACGATGGGGACAACAAGAAATAGGGGAAGAGGAACAACAGATATAATGATAGGAGAAGTACTAAAGAAGGTGGATAGTTTCAAGTATTTATGGAGTGTAATAGAAGTAAGTGGTAGAAATGACAAGGAGATCAGTGAGAGGAAGGCAAGCCCATGGATTCCTGCAGAGCGTGAGAGGTCTGGTATGGAGCAGGGACATATCCCAGAAGAGCAAACGGGTATTGTATCGAACGTATTATGTCCCAATACTCACCAACGCATCAGAAACGTGGGTTAAGAAGAAGAGACAGGTGAGCAGGATCCAGGCTTGCAAAATTAAATTTCAAAGAAGCAGATTAGGAATAACAAGTTTCACTTTAAAACTCCTGGCATGTAACATAGACAAAGGAAACTGCAAGGTATTTATTGAAAGTAAAAAGCAAATGCACTGAAATATGAGGAACTTTTCCTACATCAACAGTTCCCTTAAGCTTGTCATGAGTTCACCATGTTGAGCTATAGGCTGGTCGGCTAGATGTGGCTAGCGAAAGCAGGCTGGCAGCAAAGTGCCTGCATCAATGTTACACACTCTCTCATGCTGGCACCTGGAAGTTGTCCAGGCTCGAACTCGGCTTGTGCTTACCCCAAGGCATACTGTTTCGGCTTAAGTAACACCTTCATTCAAACGGTAAGTCTTTAAACTCATTTGACTTGTTCCTGGCTCTACTAATTCTTTTGTAGCAGTGGATGAATAGTTAGGTATTGGCTGCACATATTCAAATGTAGAGGGAGTAGAGGCAGCTTTCTTTGCACAGAAGAAAGAAAGAAAGGAAGGAAGAAAGAAAGAAATTGTTGGCTGAGAAGACTTGGCTTCTATGTATGACACCTGAGTAGGTCTTTAAGCATGAAAATACAATTGCTTGTTTACTCTTGTTGCAAAGTTTGAAAGGAGGCACATTACAACACAAAGTTACATCATTAACCACCATCACAATCACTAAATTCCGGAAACATGTTACCGCCAATCTGAACGAAATGACATTTAAATGCCTTTCAGTTGGTGAACACAATTATCATCATCATCACCATCATCTTGCACAGTTTCCAGCCACTGGCCGGGTCTGTTTGGAACACAAGCCTCTCCAACGTCTTCGTCTTCCCACCATCTCTCAGCCTTCTCCTCTCTTCTTCACGCTTTCTTCCACCCCCTTCAGCCACCTGTCTCTCTGTCTTCCTCTCTGTCACTTTCCTTCCCACTTCGTCTCGTGTATCCTCTTGGGTATCCTCTTCTCCATTCGTTTTACATATCCATACCATCTAAGTCTGGATTTCTCTATACCATCCTGTAATGGTTCCTCGATTAATTCTCTGGTCCTCTCATTTCTTATTCTGTCCATCTTTGTAGCTCCAATACTGCTTCTCAAGAACCTCATCTCACTGGCCTGTATTTTGAACTTCTCCCTTCCTTTCATAACCCAGGTCTCCGAGGCATACATGAGGATAGGGACATAGTACGTCCGATGTATGATATTTTTGCTGTTCTGAGAGACATCCTTGCTCCATAACATGCTTCTCACACTCCTCCGGAATGCTTCTGCCTGTCTCCCCCGCTCATTTATTTCTCTATCGTTTCTTCCATTATCGTGTATCAGGCTTCCCAGATACTTGAAACTCTCCACTTTCTTCAGCTATTCCCCACCAATTGTTATTCCCGTTGTGGTTCTTTCCTTCTTCCTTGTTGTGATCACCATCTCACTCTTATTTATGCTAAATTTCATCCCATATCCTTGTATTATTCCTTCCCACACATCCAACTGTTCCTGTACCTCCTCCTCCTTGTTTCCCCAAATCATCAAACACCACCATTGCTTTCATCTTTCCTTCCCCAATTACTTGTGCCACTCGGGTCATTATGTCATCCATCACCACAATGAAAAGTAACTGTGACAGTGCACTTCCTTGTTTCAGGCCGTTTCTCTGTTCCAACCAGTCCGTTCTCTCTCCTCCCACTTTCACACAGCTCACGCTCCCCTTGTACATCGCCTTTATCCTCCTTATAGTCCATTTTTCTACTCCTCTATCCTCCAGGGACTTCCATACTTTGTTTTTGCATACACAGTCATATGCTTTCTCAATGTCCAGGAAGTCCATCAGTAGATCTGTTCCATACTCTTAGTGCTGTTCTTGTAACTGCCTTACAGTAAAAATCAAATCCACTGTGGACCTTCCTGCTCTGAAGCCATTGTTCTTCCCTCATCCCTCCTTCTATCCTTGTCCTAATCCTCCTTTCCAAAACTTTCTCAAATATCTTTGCACAATGACTCATCAGTATTATTCCCCGATAGTTTCTGAATTCTGTTCTACTACCTTTCTTGAAGATCAGGACAATTATTCCCTTTTTCCAGTCCTCTGGGGTCTTCCTTTCCTTCCATGCTGTCTTCATCACTCGGTACAACCATTGTATCCCCACCTCTCCTGCTGCTCTCACCATCTCCACACTCAACTCATCCACACCCAGTGCCTTCCCTCCTTTTATCTTCCTCACTGTATCTCCACTTCTTTCCATGTTAAGTCCTTTTCTGTTTGCAGTCCATCTTCCTCTTCCCCGATTTCTTCCTCCTCGCCATGGTTTCCATTTGGGTTGTCTCCCATAAGTCCAACCCCTCGTTCACGTTGTGGGAGACGGGCAACGGCACAAAGTAGGGGATTGCCTGAAGGGGCGAAGTACAGTGGGGACTTCGTGTGCCCCGGGACCGTTACGGTAGCTGTAAAGGTCCTACAGGAACCCTGAAAAGTGACTGCTAACGGGGCTCTGGTGAAGCTACGATAGGCCCAGCAAGCCAGTAGTGGATAAGACTTTTGCTTTCAAGAAGGGAACAGGCCTCGGACAGGACAGATACAATGGACTACGACCTAGCTGTGTTCATGGACTAAGATTTGGAACTTTAAACATAAGAACGCTGACGGGGCAGGTAGAGGGGATAGTACCCAATTGTAATGGGTGTTTTTCCCTAAACCTGAAAAGAAAAATGGATTAATAAATTTACTTGGATTACTAATATAGATCGTCAAGCGATCATCATCAGATCCCTCACACTCAGGCTTTTAAATCTATGTCTAAATTCATGAGTTTTAGCCTTAGTAATTTGATTGTTATGGCTTCACAATTCGCTTGACTGGCCGTGAACATTATTGTGTTGGACACCATTTCTCAGTGTTGCTGTAGTAATCCAAGTGAATTTATGAATCCACGAAATTTTGTCAAGTTTAGGGAAGAACACCCATTACAATTGGGTACAATCGTATTGGCTGCCTGAAAAGCATTTAAATTTTGTTTACTAAGGCAATACTAAAGAATGGCAGCTTCCAACACGATACATAACCACAGTTCATTAAACATACTAGAACAGAAAACAAATAGGCTAAAATGATATTTTTTAAAAATAATTTACAAGGGCTTCTTGTGAAAGAATACCTGGAGGTAAAAAGCTACAATAGTTAGGATTTAGGCAGACCATAGCAGGAAAATTTACCCTCAAAACCATCACCAGGGGAATTTCTTTGACTTTCCAGATTTTTTAATGGATCTCCCTGACTTTTTCTTACCAAATTTATTTTTCCTAGACTTTCCGGAATGTAGACACCCTGCCACTAATTTCTAACTGTTGCATACAAGTTCAGAAAAGTGAATGTCAAACAAATTGTAAACCATACTTTTGTAATGCCTCTCTAAAGTTCACATAATGTTGTACATGCATTTAGGGGCTGAGATATTATGGCCATATAGCCCCTTGTACATGGGTGCACATGTGAAAACTGTCTGATAACCTGTGTCATCGTTATGTCTGTAGTACTGTGTATGAAAGTCATGAATTTTGAGGCTAAGATTTGTAAAGAGGCAACCATGGTCTTACATTACGGACCATCATGGCATTTGCCTGGAGTAGAAGTGGGAAATCACAGAAAACCACATCTGGATAGCTGATGTGGTAATCGAACCCGCCTCTTCTCAGTTCACCTTCACGAGGCTAAGCATATCCCATGCCAGCTCTCCGACCATAATTACATTTCTTGGCAGAGCCGGGAACAAAACCCAGTCCTCCAAGGTGACAGCCAAGAATGCTAGTCGCTAAGCCACAAAGCGGATTTGATAATAGTATTAACATAATAAGAATCTCGCCTTTAGTGCTTGGTTACGCACTGACCATCAATTTTTAACAATGAAAAACACTAAGAAGACACTTTATCCCCTTAGTCAATGCTTATTGATATTTAAAAAAAGGAGGTGCATGATTCAGACTCTCTTTCTGGCCCTACTCCAGCCATACAATTAGGTTGCTACTTGTAGGTATACAATAGACATACATTTCATTATGAGCTTTTGCGAACACATGGAAAACTAAATAAATTAACGAAGATGTTAAAATCTAGGTGGCTTTGATATAAAAAAAAGTTCTGTTTCTGGATGCATTAAATAGTAATGTACACTTCCAAATCGACTAGTGAATAATTTACAACTTATTCAAAACATACGTTTTTTGAACTTAAGGCTCGCATAATTCAACAGAAAATTTGGCATTTCAAGATGGAAGGAATGTGATGTGTAAGTCATTGCTAGTCCAGTGAGAAGATGCAGTCAATGAACTTGAGGATTCCCATAGAGTTAAAATTGCTTGCATCCGTTAGGGTAGCTAAAATGAAAGAAGAAAGCAAAATTTAGAAAGAAAAAAAAAAAAAGCTCCGAAAAGTTATAAATTTATTGGAGAGTTTGAAAAAAAAAATTAAATGCAGTTACTTATCCAATTAGAAGTAAAATACGCCCATTTGTTAACCCCAGTTAATTAAAATTAAACATCCGTGGTTAGAATATTAAAGCTCCATTGTTTGGCGAGTGACAAAATCCATTTGGCTGTTATTCTTGTGAGGATGAGCTGTTAAAAGTTGAACATTAGAATTATTAGCTTTCTTTCCTTGGGTGCACCCGAGGTGGTATTTTGTTCATTGGCTCCTATTTACATGGAATCGAAACCACCAGACGTGACGAGACATTTCTCCTCCAAGATCTCACATGCCTTAACCGGGAAAAGAACCTAGTCTGCTTAACAGAGGATCAAATATCAGACACACCCTTGAGGAGAAACTTTCCAGGCCACATTTTAACACATTGTTGCCCAGGAGGGCGCTACTCTATTCCTTACAGCGGACTGGCAACTGAAGTACACCTAACATGAGAAGTAAGATGAAACATAAATACTTGTAACATTACTTTTCCATCCATCAATCTCATCGTCACTACTTTCACTGCTATCACTGTCAATTTCACTCGCATTATTATCGTGAACAGACTCGTCGGAACTAATTATCGCACTGTCAGTTCTGCGCGTGCCATGCTTAACACTTGACAATACATGCGGTAACAGAGTGTTATAAAACCTCACTTCCTGTACCGAAAGCATTATCGAGACAACAATATACCTCTGCCATGACGAATAGAAGGACCTAGTGTGAGGACTCCGCCATTATAGAACGGTAGTTCGGGGTCCCGCCGCTACAGGCACTGCAAGCGATTATGTCCAACACTTGTCCTGTTGTTCCGTCAAACCGGGTCATAGAAAAGTGCGGGGGAAGCTACTGTGTGAGATATTTGTGTGAATTAAATTGAATTCTCTTTGCTTTCAGTTCTTAAATTCAGTTCATTGTGTCTAGTGTATATCAGAGTTTTATGTTTTGTGTAGGCCTACTTGAAACATATTTCTTTGTTAATATTACTGTTTTGTGCCATCATCATTCCGAGTCCAGCATCCAAGCAAACTGCACGCCACTGCTCCAAGCTCCGTCTTCTAATGCCAATTGACGAAATCGATGATCCGCCAGCCTTGCTAGCCTTTCTACCAAGCCTAGTCCTCGCTATCGCCTCGACTTCGATATTTCAAGCCATTCCACTACATTCCTATGGGCTTAATTTGCATCCTTCATAGTAACAGTGCAGATTAAGTCACTCCTCTACCATTCAAATATCCAACACCATACCCACCCTGTAACCATCCTAGTCAAGCAACTCCTATCTCCCTAGAGTTTTAATACAAGTTTATCTCATCCCCTCACCCTACCAAGCAGCCAGTAATTAATCATTTAATTAATTATTTCAAGTAACTTCAAATTTCATCAGCGCACTCTACGTCACAGCTCCAACTGTATTTAAACTGGATAACTTTGAGTGACTGGTAAATTTGTTTTTCTCTTTCCTTATTCTCTGGTCGACCAAGGTATTTGACCACTCTCTCTCATGACCTTTTACTCATTACACTCACGAACACAAACATGTCGCGCACTGACACTAAACCTCGCACATTAACGTACCAGGGCATAACATTCCTGATAACTCAAGACCCTGATGACCCTAAAAGCCCAAATTATACCCCTGTCAATCCAAAAACACTAATTCCGAATGGGCCTACCCATAAACGAGATGGTATACTCGTTCCACTTAAACCAGCTTCACCAAAATCAGATTCCTCACTCTCTAGCTCACCTTTTCCCTCACCGGGCCACGTCTCATTCCCGAAGTTTGATTTCGAGAAAGGGCTGTGGTACGCTTCACCCAATGGCATTAACCTTCAGACCACGATGGTCCTCATCCACCCACCTATTGGTATTAGCCTTTGTAAATCAGTCAGGCAAGCGGTAATTAACGCGCTCAATCCCATAGCCCAATTTATTTCCCTCATTGAGGAATTAGGTAATCACCACATAGGCATCACTCCCTCCGAGGATAGCCATCTCAACTGTCACCAGGGCCGGATTTAAGAGTATGCCGCCTATAGGCCTAAGTCCATTTGCCGCCCCCTCTACAGTTGATATTTGCTTAATACATTTGTTTTATACAACAAAAGGATAGAGTTCATTGGCGTTTTCATCTTTTTTAAACATAAAGTTCAGATAAAACTACAAATTTAATGGCTTAGCTACATAATAAATGTTATAATGAAATTAGTTATCCACTTGTTTTTTTACTTCTTTTAAGATTCGTTAAAAAATGAAATGAGTTTCGAACTTAGTTAATTAATTTGTTCTTGGAGATCAGTGATCATTATTTTACACATATTTTTATTTTTTAATGCTAATGACTTATCTTTTGCGTAATTGAAGAACTGTGTTCAATTTGAATTAAGTTGTCCTACAAGGTGAAATGAAATTACACAAAATGTACTTAATTACTGGTTTATTTGTTGAAAAATATACAAACTTCTCTAAAACAACTCACCCCACGTAATCTTCGTGTTCAAATTTACATAGCTTTCTTAGGAGATTTCTTAATGGCAAACTCGTTAATAATGTCCTCATATGAAAGTGTTTTTGATGTATTTGCCTCAGTACAAAGTAATGAAAGGGAGTTTAACCGTACCGTATTTCAGAAATACTAGTTCGCAGATAGTTCTTAACTCTTCTAAAGCAGGAAGAACTGCGTAAGGACTAAAACATATTTTTAAGTAACACGAATTTTTAAATTCGTACGGAAAATATTAACGTCTGAAATACTTCATTTTAGCTTTGGAATGAATTGCCCAACTGCCGCCCCTGAAAATTTGCCGCTCTAGGCTGCAGCCTACTTAGCCTATTTAGAAATACGGCCCTGTCTGTCACTAGTGCTCTCAAGAGCCACTCTGACATTCCCCCATTTTCATTAATTAGATTCAGACCCACAAATTCACCTTCTTTAGTCTCTCAATCTGAGGAAACTAAATTGCCACAACAAGAAACAACAAAAGTAACAGTCTGTATAGCCTACTCCAGGAATCTGTGCTTTCCGTAACATGTAATGGAGACCGTAGTACTTATTTCCGTGAATTATATTTTCCATTGTGTCCTGCCGTGTTATTTTAATTGTAATCGCTAATTACTTTTTAAAAGAGTATCAGTTACAAAGTAATTCGTTTCCCTTGGCCTTATCCCCAATTCCAGCTGACCGGCAGCGTGGAACTTACCCACTCTAGCGCTGCCGGGCGGGGCGCGCTGGAACTTGAGGAGTCCTCTCACTTTCTCTTTCATTCGTCATGCCTCTGCATTTCGTTCTACAAAGACCTTACTTTGTATATAACATGTATTTCGATTAATGAACAGCGGAGAGGAGAAAATTACACAAGAATGAAGCACTAAAAGAAAACGTTAATTACGTAGCCGGTCGCCCCCGCACCAATACAAAACTACATAAATTAATTTAGCCCGTCATCAATGTGTTAAGTACATTACTCGTGTTGCATAGCTTTTCCGTTTCTATGTTTAGACTTAAAAATAGATTTTAATTTATATTTTCTTTTTAAGTAACATATATCCACAACATCCACAATTAATATTATGTATGCCTTCAATGGCATTCCTGGTATACCCCTTGAAAGGCAATGAATGAGTGTACACCATGCTTACCTACTACCCATGTAACTTCAGGAATTGGCCATCCTGTGGGTTGACAATCTAATGTCAATTTCTCCTCCTCGACCACAATAGTATCAGTATCCAAGGAAGCTGTTGGTTGGGCTAAAAATACAGGGACAAAATTAGGCAAAGTACAAATCAAGCTAAAAGAAAACTCATAGAAAAACAATTAAGACATTACATTCGAGTAAAAATCCACTTGGGAGATACCAAAAACCGTAAGCCTTCAGTATTAGTTCATATCACAGAATAAAACGACAAGCTGAAATATCTGGTCATTGTTAGTACAGTGGAACTTTGAATTTATGCTCTCTGATGTAAGGTTTTTTCTGTCATGAAGTCATTAAATTTAAGTCCCCACAAAGTATGTATAATTATCATAAAAGTGTCCTTGAACTTATGTTTTCTTGAATTGTTTATCACTTCCGTAATACGCTCGAATTTTGAAAGTCCTGCGGCAAAAGCAGCCTCGATCATATGGGTTCTTGTTTATAGTGGAATATATTACAGACTTTGCTAATGAATGACAAGCACCAAGACTTTCAAAATACATAGGTTGTTTTTTTAGTTTTTGGCAACTATGTGATACATTGATAAATAACAGACCTACATGGTTCCAAGTTTGATAGTCCCTCGATGTAGTCTCCAGCGTCGCGTATGTGTTCCCAGCAACGCGGGAGCCATTGGATTCCGTTGGCACTGCCCAATATATCGATGGTGCAAAGAGAGTGGTCGGCAGCCTGCACAACGTCTGCAATTGTAGGGTAGCGGTTCCCGCGGAGCGGCTCCATCTCCGGGACAAGGTCAAAGTCGCAGGTACTTAAATCGGAAGAGGGGGTGGTGATAGAGCACCTCTCAGTCTCAGCGATTCAATAATGCAGACAACTTCTGCTGTGTGTGACCTAGCATTGTCATGCAGAACAATGGGCGGAGTAACCATGTGGTGTCGCAGTTTCCTTCTCAGAGCTGCTAGGAGATGGTCTTGCAGAAACTAACAATAGTACACCACATTATCAGTATGTAACAGTAACAGTATGGGAACGGTATGTTTTATGATCACACCATCCAAATCATAGGTTAAGAATCAACATTACCTTCACATTGGTGGGGATTTGTCGAACTCTTTTGTTTTCGTGATGATCCCCTGTGCCACCACTCATTCGATTGGAGTTTCAACTGTGGTTCATAAGATTTGGCCCACATCTCGTGAATGGTTAAGATATGCCGTAAGAAGTCCTCTCCTTTGCGCTCATAACGCTGCAAGTGTGTACGAGAAGTCACATCCCAGCCATTTCTGCATGTCGGTTAAGTCATACGGAACCCATTTTGATGTAATTTTCCGTATTTTCAGACAGTCCTTCAGGATGTGGAGAAATGCGCCAGTCCTGTATTTTGCGCTAATTCGCAAAGCATTACGTTCCAATCCACCTCCACTAACACGGACACCATCTGTACATATTCATCACTTACTGGTGGGTGACCTGATTGAGGCATGTCCTCCACACATTCACGTCCTTCTTAAAAGGCTGCAACCCATCTTGCTACCGTTCTGTGAGGTAACGCAGCTGCACCGCACGCCTTGTTCAATCCTTGGTGACACTGTTGAGCCGTGAGACATCTGGCACACAGTTTTTATCCACATTCTCTGCTCTTGCTTGGAAAACATTGTGAATGCTTGCTGACAACTACTTATATCCACGTGACCACTGCAAATGAACGGGGGAGGGGGGCAGGCGAGGTCTTGTGCTCTGAGGGAGGGGATGCAGGTTAGCAACCTTCGGTAACAATGGCAGAGCCCAACACCATTGCAGCATAGCGCAGAAGCATGGTTGCCAAAACTTAAAAAAACAAACCCTTATATTTGTGACATGTCCATAGTGTGTTGCAACACATTAGGCGGACTATTGGGGGTTGTGGAAAACTATACTGATAATTGACATATCTGTGTCCTAATGCATGGTTCCCTAGCTCGTCTGCTCACTGGCCGGCTCAGGCTGCCAAGCTGTGAGAGAACGGACTTGCAGTCCTGTATAAGATAGCTACATTGTATTGGACAGGTGTGATAAGTATTCGAGCGATTACCAATCAGACAGTGGCGGCCGGTGGCAAGAAAAGCTGGGTGTTGCACCAAAATTTCTGATGTCGCAATTTTATATGGGAAGTTTACACATGTATCAAAAATTAATTAACGTTAGATAAACTACAGTTCTATAAAAACTGAAATACATGGGTTTTCCAAAATAACTGTACGTTCGACAAATAGACAAATTTTAATGGCTCTTTTGGGCTTCTTCCTATAGGAATTCATTTAAAAAATCAGATTTATGTATTTAAGCCCTATGCCTGAGTTCATGGGAAGAATTTTAAACACAGCAGGTTGTCTAAGGTTGGGTCTCAATCTCCGGGATAATAAACATTCTCAACATAAAAACATGGCAACCGAAAAGTTTGTACGTTAACAAAAAAATGGTATTAGTAACAAAACCGGGCACATATTCTGCATAAGGATAGGATTTTTATCATTTTAAATGATCTTGTCGACTTCGTAGTAACGCTGGGGTCTGGCGTTACGTTACGGTGACGGGACGAAATGTACCGAGAATGCACTGAGGTGTGTGACGTCATAATACTGCTTGAGCTTCCTCCTTTCCCTGCGCGCTCCGGTGAGCGTGACGTCATCCAGCCAGCTACCTCCTTTGACCTTGATTTGCACTTGCTAACGGACTTTGAGTTCACGCAGCATTTGTAGCATTTAAAATGATATAAAGTCTAGTCTTTCAGACTATCAGTCTTTTTTTTTTACTATAGCTTGAACCCCATCAGAGGAACCAGCCATGAAGTGCGCTCTGTCATACGTCGGCGCAATTCATTTTTGCGGAGTTTCGTTCAATTTCTGCTTCTTTAATTCATCCAGTAAACACGCTGCTAATGTGTGTGCATCATGTTTTGTTTGCCTCTTACTACGTATCGGTGCACAACAGCCATCTGAAATATGTTTGAAATATCACTAGTTTCATCTGCTATAATGGCAAAAATTTCCGATTCCTTTATTTGCTTTGATTCTTCTTCTTGGCAAACCTCCATCATAATCTGTAAAAATTAATTTTGAATTGTTTTGGACGTTCCTTTGAAAACAGTTGCCCTTACCAAATGACCTTTAACACAGCATCCAACTCAGCGGTAAAATTAATTAGTTCTCTCAAAACACATGGATTTGTTGATGTTACACTTTCATCATGATCACGCAAGGCCAGTCCGAAAGAACCACAGAAACGAATACAGTTTATTACAATATTTAACACATATCTATTGTGCCTAACATCTTCGTTATATTCCGCAATTTACCTTCTATAGGCACTGTCCAATTGTGCAGCTTCGTTAACAGTTCCAAAAAGTGTCAATTTCAAACAGCTGAAGATTGGTTGGTTGGTTCCTCAGTTTAGGAGCTGCGACAAGGCAGTCATGTAGCCCCCTGTACTTTGGGTGTGTGGAGAAACTGTCTGATAACCTGTGTTAATTGTGATGGCTGTATTAGTGAGTGTTATCTGTTTTTAATTCAAGTGAGGACTACAGACATTGCATTTCAAGCAGTTCCTACTTTTGCCACCAAAGGCCACCGTAAACGACTACTAGTTCGGAACTTGGTTACTACACGCCACCGCAGTCGGCTCCTGGCGACGAACGTTGGAACCTAAGAGCGTTGTTCAAATTTTAACCTATAATTTAGCTTCACACAGGTGTAATAAGTGGAAGGTTCTTTAACATGCCATAAATCTATGACATGGGACCGCCGGCTTTACTTCCCCTCCGAAGGAATGCATACTGAGGGATTTTTAACGCTCTTAAAAAAATCCGATGACTTCGGCCGGGTTTGAACCCGCGATCTTGGGCATAGAGGCTCAGCATGCTACCGACTACGGCACCGAAGCCGCTCAGCTGAAGATTCATGTTTCTTTATTTTAGGGATTGTTTTCCAAACTCCTATTTTGGTCCACGCGAATTCTCCACCAACAAACATGTAAAACAGAATAAAGCGTTT
The DNA here is from genome assembly GCA_946902985.2 of Meconema thalassinum. NCBI lineage: Eukaryota > Metazoa > Arthropoda > Insecta > Orthoptera > Tettigoniidae > Meconema > Meconema thalassinum. The sequence goes on from OX336389.2 coordinate 1,195,964,219, forward strand.
TTAATATCGCATTCACATAACCAGTTATTATTGCCTTAAATATCTCCTTTAAACGCCCTCGTATACTTATATTTAGGACAATACTTGTCTGGTAATGGTCTACCGAGTGTTTTACTGTAAGTTTATCGTCATCAGTGAGCTGGGAAAACTGTCTGACTAGTAAATTACTTACTCTATTCATTTTCACTCACACTCCACATTGCGATTAATGTTTCAAACTTAACATTCCATTAAAATACAATACTAACTTACAAGATACGCAGATGATAAATCTGGGTGCTATATCGGAAAGTGGCGCGAAAAGCAAACTAACAAAACACTGAATTTTGCTAGCCAAGAAATTTCGTAGTGAATGAATAGGTCTACTCACAATCAACCAAACAATAATAATAATAATAATAATAATAATAATAATGCACAGTTAAGTATCTGCCTGGAACCAAAATACTCAAATCAACTAAATACAGAACTAATCGCAACCCAAATACCGCAAGAACAAGAGTGGTAAAAGCAAACATAAACCGCTAAAGTACACCAACAATATGTCGCAAAATAGTTCAGCCACTTATCTACTGTACTTATAGCACGGTGGCGTTCTTAGGCTCGCTTCACAGAACAATTGACAAAAATATTAAATGAAGTTATGATGAGAAAACATCTAAAAATAATTGGGTGTGAACCAACTAATGTCTCCCTATGAAATTCCGATATTTGTACCGTTGTGGGTGGTATAGCATTCTCTAGTGGTGTGGGAAAGAAACTACCCTTCAGGGGCAGATGACCTCGTAGTTCCGCCCCTTAAAACAACAATAACTAACTAACTAAATAACTAACTAACTAAACTACCCTTCGCGGGGTAAGAGAAATCGAGGGTTTTGTCATTTCCAAAGAGTGGTGCAGTCTAACGGGGCCATTTGGAACTGAGTGTTGCCAGGGGGCTGGCAGCTCGTCTGCAACTCCCTACTACCCATGCTGGTCGGCATGCTATGCACAAGCTTGGCCTCGTCCAGCCTCGTCCTGTACGCCGCGCTGTCTGCTTGGGAGTTGCCACAAGAGAGCTAACCCCCTGGAGTTTGATTTGAAGGCGGCAGCTTTTATAGGTACAATGTGAAGCATTTGGATAAATAATATCAAAATATAGATGAATTTAACACATTTTTGAGTGCATTAGATCTATAAAACTAAAACATTAAAGGAAAAGAAACTACGAATTAGGTGTAAAATTATTGGGAGTTGTGCAACGCTGCAACAATGTCACCAGCCGCCACTGCAATCAGAGCAAGCCATACTGGTGGTGGAGTATGGGATAAACATGGAGCATGGTACTAAGCTGTCAGAGGGCACTTCCACCAAAAAGGCGTAAGCTTGACACCCAGGGTCTAACAAGAATGGGAATTCGAGGGATCGTTTGATAAGTCAAATCACCGTGGAATTGAAGACAAATATATTCTCAACCTCTAGACAAACTTTGCTCACAATCCATGAACTCAGGGTCTTGCGCACCCCTTATTAGCTTGTAGGTCAACATTTACTTCAGGGATTAGCTGCCCAGCTTGACGAAGGCCAAGTGCTGGTGGTCAGAGACACAAAAACTAGGAAACCCTTCACATCCCATGTGCTACCTAGTGTGCTATGTGGCAAGTAAGTAGCAGTCGAGTGAATCTTGCAGAGCTTCTACCTCAGTAAATACAGTGCATTTCAGGCCTGCAAAACACAGACATGAATCACACCAAACATATTTGGATATTTTAAAATGTTAAGGGTACACTGAGAGGAATGGAGGTAACAGATGAGGGTGCACAAGCACCCTTCAGTAGTCCCTATGCTATTCTTAGACCAATAGAGATATCAGTTAATGTGCATCAAAACTAGGTCAGTTATGTTATCAGAGGTTAATGGGATCTTTCCAGCTTAGATACTGAGATTGAATGTTGCCAGAATTAGGGTAGTAAATACATTCCCCATGCCATAAACATCCTAGCCAAAAGGTGTAATTCCTTGAAGTAACCCTCTCATAACGCAATTTCCTTTCTGACAAAGGTACGATTTTGATAGCTAAGTATGGTAGATAGTAATTTCATTCCATTCCTTCCTAATAACTGTAACCACTCAAAAAACTTAAAACATACTTACACACTACTATTATTTCCTTTGGTTTCAACATTGTTAGATTCTGATACGGCTGACAGGTGTAATTTCCAGTATGTTCATCAGTAGGCTTTTCTACAATCACTTGAAATACAGGTGGTTTGTCCACTATTATGTACCCCTTCTTGGTATCTAACTCTTTTCCATCTTTGGTCCTAAAATAATTAAGAAAATACAAATAAGCTTTGTCATTACATGCAACAGCATGAATAAAATGTTTACTAATCAAATCAAGGTTCTTACCACTTCACAGAAGCTAGAGGAGCATCCTCAAGCTTACAAGTAATAGAAAACTTTTTCTTTAGTTGTAGAACTTTGAAATTTTCATGATCATAATCAACTTGGACATCAGAGGCTGAAATGAAAAAAATAAGAAGCAAGATAATTAGATAGAACATAATTAAAAATGAAATGGTATGCCGACTCATGAATGATCATACAAATGAAGGATTCACTGGCCTACAGATCATAGGTTGCAGAACATAAAAATAAGTCCTCCAAGAGATGATTTTTTAAAATAAGAAACACACTCTAAATAACGTTTCAGCACTTCTATCAACCCTGATTAGCATTGACTGCGGAATGAAGACAGGTGGCATGAAACAAATGAAGATGGAATTGAAGCAATTTACAACAAATCTGATGTATCTTTAAGCGTACTGTTTATTTTCAGACAGAGCCATATAAATAAAAATATGCCAATCATCAATCAAGTAGCCCAGATAAAAAGACCGCCAAGTGCACATTTTGTCGATTATGAGTTGAGCACACCGTCACGTTCGTCTTTTAACTGGCCACACGATGGAATACGTTTCAGGCTGCATAACCCGCTCAAAACCGTTGAAAATGGCCAACATATATCGCGTTCGTTTGCATAAACCGCTAAATGCATGTTGGCTACGGTTGAAAGGCCAGATTAATGTTCCACGTGTCCAAAGGCCACTAAGTTCCATAATTATGGCGCCTGCCTTGTCCCATACGACTGCAAAACACGCTAAATGGTACAAGAACTGCCGATATTCCTCCCACAAACCTCTTTTACAATAAATTATTATTATTTATTACGATCGGGAAGGATAGTTTTGTGTTACAGATTTGGGTTGGCTGCACTATCAAGGAAGCGCACACAACAATGGCATGCTACCTTGTAGAAATACACAGTTTAAAAGCACAGTTGATCAACAAGTTGTTTCTTGTTTGTGGGCATTTCAAGCCAGAAAAATGAGTGATCTTGTTGATTTAAGTGAAGCATTTATTGCATCTGTGGACTGGAATACTATTGTGGATGTTCCAAATACGGAGGGAGGAACAGAAACGGCATAAGTAGTGAGAGAAATAGGTAAGTTGAAGTAGTTGAACCCGTTGATATTGGAGTTGAAAACAACTTCTTACGTCTGGTTAGAACATCAACATGCCACACAATTAAACCAAATAGCGTCGGTAGTTCATCACAAACTGGACAGCATAAATTTTTAAGGTGCAAAATACTTCGGGTATTCTTCTAGGAGGGGCAGATGACCTCGTAGTTCCACCCCTTAAAACAACAATAACGATGGCTGTGGGGGTCAGAACAAAAACGAGACTATGATCAGCATACTATCTCACTGGTTACCATACTGCTAGAAGCTCCCACATGTCTAGAGAAAATACAGATATGGTTCCCAATATTGGGCCATTCATTTATCCCATCTGACCGAGTTCTTGCAAATATTGAACTGCAACTTCGAAAAGTGAGTGTCTTTGAACATCCTTCTGGATACGGTACATCAAGCGCATTGAAAAACTTGCGACGGTACGCCTGGGACAAGATTATTGTCCTGTTAGAGATTGGAAAGCGAATACCGATGGCATGGTCAAAAATCCCAGTAGTAGGCATTTCCAATTCCAAAAAGCGAAGAAAATACTTAACAATTTCTTTTCTCGATTCCTGTTTTACCAATAAAAAGATGTTCCTTTGGCCAATACGTTTCTTTCTTTCAATCTGGAGCCCAACGATTCAGCTGCCTCTTTCGAAAGGCCCAGATCTCTAGTCAGATCATTAAGTTCAACCTTAGAGAAGGAGCCTGAAAGCTGTCCTTCATAACGGAAGCCAGTATGCATCTGTACCAGTTGGACACTCCATGCATTTAGAAGAATGCTATGAAAGCCTAGCTCTCGCCCTCAACAAAATAAAATATGTCACCACGGTTGGAGCATCTGCAGTGATTTGGAAGTAATCTCCCGGCTCCTTGGTCAACAAGGCGGATATATGAAGTACCCATATTTGATTTGTGAGTGGGACAACCTCGATAAAACTCAACATTGGGTTAAAAAGGAATGGCCGAAAAGACAAAATCTTGAACCATGCACCAAGAATGTGATTCGGAAAAGCTTAGTTGAGCCAAACAAAAGTGTTGTTATCCCTCTGCATATAAAATTAGGTGTAATGAAGGGGTTTGTTAAGGCTATTCCAAAAGATGGCAATTATTTCAAATATCTGTGCAACAAGTTTCCAGGTTTATTCGAAGCGAACTTGAAAGAGGGAATCTTTGTTGGTCCCGATATCCGCAAGCTTAAGAAGGATAAAGAATATGAGACTAACATGACAACAATGGAATAAGAATCTTGGGTTGCCTTCAAAGATGTAGTCGGTAACTTTCTGGGTAGTTGCAATGATCCTGACTATAAAGCAATTGTAATAAATATGCTGGACAAATTTGAAGCGTTGGGTTGCAAGATGAGTGTCAAAATACATTTCCTTCATTCACATGTGGACATTTCCCCCGAAAATTTAGGAGCAGCCAACGAAGACCAGGGTGAAAGGTTCCACCAAGGCATCAAAGATATGAAGCGCAAATATCAAGGAAGATGGGACAAGAAGATGCTCGCCGACTACTGTTGGATGCCAACATGAGCTAGGCCTGAGATTGAACATAATAGAAGAACGTCAAAAAAAACTTTCAAAGGAAAAAGGACTATGTACACTACCGGAATTCGCCTTCGCATTGTATCATACAGTGAGTCCGGGAATGTTCTCCGCAGCGCCTACATGCGTCTGCGAGAGCTAGCTACAGCAGTGACGTTGGCAGCCCGGCTGCCGCTTGTATCATAACAACCACAGCCATTCATAACAGATGCTGGAAGTGTTCTCCTTGGGATCGAAGACTTTCACAGAACATCACTCTTTTTTCATAATCAGTTTGTTTTAATTCATGAATCACAGTAACTTTATAAGGGCATGTGTACACATATTGTCGAAGACTTTCACAGAACATCACTCTTTTCCCATAATAAGTTTGTTTTAATTCATGAACCACAGTAACTTTATAAGGGAACAACTGAAGCTTGTCTCTTACAGCTTTAAGTGCTGTCGACTTTTAGAGATTCCTGTTTGTTGGGCTAATTTTCGTGTTGATTTACTTGGACTATGCAGCATTATATCGGAGATTTCATCCAGTATTTCGTCAGTTAAAAGCGTAGGCCTGCCTGTTCTGGTACATCGTGAACTGAGCCAGCCACACGAAATGTACTTATCAAATCCCGAACGGTATCACGGGTTGGACACTTTGAATTAGGAAACCGCGCCTGAAATCTTAATTTTACATTTTATGTAAACCGATCGCCTTTGCGAAAAAAAATATTCCACCAAAAAAACTCTTCAGTAGTAAACTGTTGCACTCTTCCAATAATCTAACTGAACGCTCCCTTACTGCAATACACACTGAAGACACACACACTCGCTTATTGCAATACACACTGACGATTTCGAAAGCCCACACGCGCGGGAGTCCCCCATTTCAAGGACATAGTGTTGCCAACTAAACTGATGACGCAACCACTCGCAGCTGAACGTAGCCACTGCGGAGAACATTCCCGGGCGCCCTGTATTAGCATTGTATTTTATTTGGCCTGTTATGGAAGTCACGTTATGATAAATTTTATCGATGCTGGAATTGAGCATTTTAGCAGGAAGACGAGTGGAGCCTATTTTCATATATCCTACTATCAACATACAAAATTTCAGTTTGATTGCTGTAATCGATTCGTCGATATTGAGCGTCTAAATATTTCGGATGGACGCCATCGATTTTTATATATGCAGGCCATAGAGTTATGTACTATTACATGAAGATTATTGCGTAGGTGTATAATTCAAGATTCAATCGCATGGTTAGGGCACAAACAATAAAAACAAGATTTTAAAATTTCGCACAGCTGCCATCTTGTGGTTATGAAAATAATAGAAATAAATTAGATGTCAGTGGATTAAAATTGGTATAAGCATTTACCAAACCAAGTTTCACTGCACTCGGGTGGTCAAAACGCGAGAAACTTAGATTTAAATATTTGAATTTCGCGTCACCGCCATGTTGGATTTGTGCTCGCCACGTTATTGAGAGTCACATAGGTGAACTTACAGTATGTTCACACCCTTTATCAACATACAAAATTTCAGTTTGATTGCTGTCATAGAATAGTGGATATTGAGAACCGTATAAATATTTCGGATGGTCGCCATGTCGTAGTTTTAGTTATGTAGGTCATAGGGTTATGTCTTATTAGATGACTATTATTGCGTCAAAAGTTGACTTCGATCGCATGATTAAAAAGGAAGCTTTTAGTTTTACGTGACCGTTAATCATGCGATCATGAGCCACGGGACCTCCTTTTTACGTGGAATCCGAACCACAGGACATGCCATTTAACTTCGAAAATTTCACATGCATTGACCGGGAATCGAATCCGGTCCACCTTGGTGAGACACCAACTGCTTCACCGCTGCGCCACCACGCCCCCGATCGCATTATTAGGACATAAGAAATAAAAAAAGGAATTTTAAAATTTCGCACAGCCGCCATCTTGAGGTTATGTAAACAATTGAACTTAATAAACTGTAAGTGCAGTGCATTGCAATGTGTATAATAAACATTTGATGTACCATGATTCACTGAGCTCGGATGGTTAAATCGCGAGAGAAGTCTATTCAAATGTTTCAACTTCGCTTGGCCGCCATGTTCGTTTTGTACCCGACAGATTTTTGAGAGTCGCATAAGTGAACTTTTAGTAGTGCCCTGTATCATCGTACAAAATTTCAGGGTGATATCAATAGATTTAATAAAATTTGCAGGGCACGGTCGGGGTCGGACAAACAGGTAGGCCTACTATGACCTTACCAAGTTTCTTTGAAATCGCTCCAGCCGTTTAGATTTAATGGGGGGGGGGGGGGCATATGCACACACACGGAAAAAGGGCACCTCATAAGCATCTTTTTTCATAAATGAAAATCGGCTAAAATGAAGGTTATTTTCGAAATAAGCATACCAAACATAAAAATTAGCAAAAACTTCTCTTGTATTTTTCAAAACCGTAAATTTCGCAGGCCTGTATAATTTATGTGCCAAATGTCTTGTTAAAATCATCCCTTAGGTATTACATCGCTGGTGAGATTGAAGTTAAAACGTGTGTCTCGAGTTGTGCCACTGTCATGGAGCAGTCATACGCCGGTATATTTAATTTCTTAAAATCGGATGTAAATTGTGCACAGAGCAGTCACAGTTGCTGATTGCTCGGCCGTTAAACTTAAATTTCCCAAACCAGGGCGCTTGTTCACTGTCAGACAGCTACTCAATTGCCCTCAAGGCGCTGAGCGCACCCAATTTCAGCCCACCTGTCAGTTTCTAAATTCCCTGATGAAACCGTGAATCGAATCCGGGGACGGGTAAGGCAAGCACACTACTCCAGCACCAGCTTCTCCATTACCAATAATATCAGTCACGTTTGCATATTTTTAATAATATTTTTACCAATATGCATATTTTTAATAATATTTTTACCAATATAGAACACCTTTCAGTGCCCATTACGGAGATTTTAGCCCACGTATATACTTTGATTGTACAGCTGACACTTTAAGGAAATGAACGGAAGCTATTAATTTAACACGACCGTTGATCACTTGATCATGCACTACGGGATTTCATATTTAAGTGGAATCCGAACGACTGGACGTGACTGTTCATGTCGAAAAATCCCACATATAGCGCCCTGGAAGAAGACGCTTGAATATCTGGTGTAGAAACATTTTCTGGTTTATGTTACCACAACACACAACATGACAGTTTAGAAGCAGAATTACACGGTTGGCACCAGTTTCAATACTGCATTTGCTGCCATGTAGGGAGTAAAGAAGACATTAAAGTTGTGTCAACTTTTCAGGATGTGGAGCGAGCGGTGCACTAGCCAATGTGTAGTATATCTCGAAATCAGATACTTTTTACTTATGGCAGTCTTCTTCCAGGGGTGCGATATGTTAACCGGGAATCAAACTAGGTCCACTCTAACATCAGCCCCAACTGGCCCATTAAACACCTAGTCTCCGTATATCGCCCGATATCTCGCAAAGACGCTCCTATCCCAATGTAGTGTAAGGTGCGTTCAAGAAGTAACGAGCCGGAGGCTGTAATGCGCAAACCGGAGACGACATCGGCTAATCGTGGCGTGTGTAACGAGGTGGGGTTCCGACCAGAGCGTGGAAGGTCACTGCCAATCGCTGGAGGGCACGCGTGCACGTCACATGATGATACAAAGCGAGCAGCAGCATGCATCAATCGTCCAACCAAGACCAAGACAGTAGGCCATTCGACATGCTTCCTGGTGTGGTTGAAGACTGTGGGGCACCCATTGGGCACACACTTTCCGCACGTGCAGTCGTTCCTTCATGGTGGTGTGCACACTTCCGACGCTCAATCCGACCACGGCGGCTATGGCGTTCACTGTCACTCGGCGGTCCTGGGTAATGAGTGCATCAACCAGCTGGACGTTGCCATCGGTAATGCAGGGGGGTGCCCCTGACCGGGCATCATCGGCTAACGACACCCGTCCTTCCCTGAAGCGCTTGTGCCACGCCTTGACCCTTGCAAGGGACACGCAGTGTTCGCCGTACACTTGTGACATTCGGCGATGAATGTCCGTTCCCCCTACTCCTTTCGCTGTCAGAAACCGAACAACACCTCTTTGCTCTTCGTTTCACGTCTCCATGTCACTGTTTGCAATGCGACTGGCAGCGTTGGACGATTGATGCATGCTGCTGCTTTTGCTCGCTTTGTATCGTCACATGACGTTCACGCGTGCCCTCTAGCGACGGGCTGTGACCTTCCACGCTCTGGTCGGAACCACACCTCTTTACACACGCCACGATTAGCCGATGTCGTCACCGGTTTGCGCATTACAGCCTCCGGCTCGTTACTTTTTGAATGTATGTCTACGCCTTATTATTCACCTTTCTACGGAGACGAGGATGAGATGAAATGAATTTCTACGTGGCGGGTGTTTTTTTTTTTAGGTCGAATGTCCTTCCGGACGCCAACCTTATGAGAGGAGTTAATGAGTGATGAAATGAATAAAGATAAATGAAACTGGGTAAGAAGTAGGAAGGAAGCGGCCGTGGCCCCTTAGAAGATCCAGTCCCGGCATCTGCCTGGAGTTGAACATGGGAAACCAAGGAAAACCATTTCAAGAACAACCGACGGTGGGGTTCAAACCCTCGTCTACAGAGTCCTCAGATAGCTTGGCTCCATGGCCTAGCGAGTGTAGCTACCGCTGCTGGTTCATATAATATGGTGTATTTTAATTAAACCCATGTCATGAACTAATTCTGAAAGAGATCAGCAGACAAGCCTGTATTTCCCATTAGGTCCATTAAGTCCTGAAAAAGAGTGTGTCTTCCAGTGGGGAACAACGTTCAACAAGAAATTGTTACAGCGATTAAGTCTGGTTCAACTATCGCAACATGAGCCAAACGCACGCGTAAAAGCGAGTGTGTGTACTAGCAACAATGAGATGTGTAGTTTTTTAGTGTAGTTGTTTATAAACGTTTGACTGAACTTTCCTGATAGTCGTGGCAGAGTTAACGTACAGATTCCTATCGAGTTTAAAGTTAGTAGGCCTATAACAGTACAAAAATATGATAGAGATGGACAGCGAATAGGGAAGCTGACCTGTTTCGCCTCTTTAAAAATCACCACCATAGACAGTCAAATGAGTACTGATAGCAGAAACTAAACTAAGTGGTGCATAGTAATAAGAAGAGACGGCCCAGTGATGTTGGAGTAGCACGCCTGCCTCTCACCCGGAGGCACCGGGTTCGATTCCCGACTCAGTCAGGGATTTTAGAAACTGACGTGAGGGATGGAACGGGGTGAACTCAGCCTCGTGAGGACAATTGAGTAGCTGTCGGGCAGTGTCCCGGTCACGAAAATCAAGATTAACGGTCGAGGGGACCCAATGCGCTGACCACGCCTCACCCCAATATCTGCAGGCCAAATGGCTGGGCAGCGATCGCTTGGTAGGCCTAGACCCTTCATGGGCTGTAGAGCCAGGGATTATTTTTAATTACAAGATAATGTTATCGTTTTTAGGTCCCTTTTAATTACTGCGGCTTTTAGAGCAGCCGGGATGCCGGAATTTTGTACCGAAGATCTTTAACGTGCCAATAAATCGACTGACACAGCACCTTCACATTTGCGCACCGTCAAATGCCAACTGACTGCGCCAGATTCGATCCTGCAACCTTGGATACATCAGGCGAGAACGTTACCGCTGTGCCACGTAGCCAAATGATGGGAAGAGCAAGAAGCTAGGGATGATAAATTAAACCGACGGCAAAAATAACAGCTTTCTTTTACCGCCAAGATGAGAACAATGAAATTAAGGTGGATTAAGTATATAGTGCCAGTGTTTGTCAGAGCATTCTTCCCTTGCACCCTGTGGCCTATCCCGCCTTACATCTCTGAGCTCATATGATGGTAATAGCATTTCTGTCACTACCACATTACGTTCATCGCATGAGCTCAGTTATGTGTAGGCAGGCAAAGAATATGGGTAGGCGTAGGAGCCAAATCAAGGAATACTTCACAACACTTAACCATCAAGAGATATCGTAGTCTTATCAATATACGAGTTAAGACCCCAGTTTTTATCACGAGACAAATTTTCTCAGTCATAGTGAATCAGAAACAACACTTTAGGGCATCCTGGCCATCAGCCCGCAGTACTATAAGTGAATTGAATTTGTCTGATAACCAGTGTCTCTGTGACTGCAGTAGTATGCGCTACTGTCATTATTAGGGTTCAGGATTGGGGTGTGTGCAGCGGGATGTAAAGTGAGCTACCATCCCAGCATTTTCCTGGCTGGAGGAAGTGTGAAGGAAAAATAACTAGGGGAAACTACACTCAGCCTCGATCTCCGGACTTTCAGCTCCCTTCTAACGTCGTGGTGCGTTTCTTTTAATAATAATAATAATAATAATAATAATAATAATAATAATAATGTCTGTAAGACAGCAGTCAATGCGAGACATATTTTAAGATGGACTACACACTGAAAGTCCGTTGATGGTTCCTTTCTTCCTTTATTGTGTATTTTTAACTAGCCATCACATGCGAACAAACACAGAAGTATTCTTACGCTTGTCATAGCACTTATCGATGGAAATACAGAAGTGGGATTCAATAATTGCAGTATATTGAATTCTCACCATTTCACTGGAACAGCAGAATGTCCCATTTACGTCTGACGTAGAGAACGGCCAGCCCAAGCTCAATAACCTTGGTATATTACAGCCAGTTATATCTAGATCGCACTTGGCACACTGTTTGCCTCAAACCAGATCACAGCTGAAGCAACCAAGTGGCTATGAAAAGGTTGACAAGAAATTCTTCGCTTACCACCGGGAGAGCCAATTTACAATGGGACACACTTTAATACTCTATACACAGCTTCCGATGAAGTCTTTGAAAACGTTAACCATCCATGTCAATATATGTCATATGTGGAATTTGTCTGATAACCTGCGTTATTGTGAGGGCTGCATTAGTGTGTGTATATGTAATTCAGGTGAGGATTAGAATGAGGCGGCCATGGCCAAAAATTAGGAACCATCTCACATTTGCCGGCAGTAGAAGTGAGAAACCACGTAAAACCCTTCCAAGACGGCTGAGACGGGAATCGAACCTCACGTGTCTGAGTGTACCCCGTTCTAGCCTTCAGACCATAATTAAAATGTCTTGGCAGAGCCTGGAATCGAACCCGGACCTCCGGGACGACAGCCAAGAATCCGAGCCGCTACACCAGGAAATGGTACACCACAATGACAAGATTCCACATACACACCCAAATACAAGGCGCTGATGACCACGATGACGCAAGCCCTTACATGAAACAACAAAGTTTCTGACATCGAACAACTTTTTAGTTTTAAGTGCCCGTTAATCACGCGAACATGTGCCATGGGACCTCCATTTTTACGTAGAATCCGAAAAATAGAACGCGATATTTCACTTCGAAAATACCTCATGCATAGACCAGGAATTGAACCCGGTCCACCTTCGTAAGAGAGTCAAGCAGCTTGACCACTACACCATCAAGCCCCAATAACTTCAAACAAATTGAACAGGTAAGCTCTGAGGAAATTAACGTTATCAGTGTTTATTTGTTTTACTTTTCTGGCTGGTAAATACCTAAATTCCACCAGTGAGATAACGAGGAGAGCAAGTTCTCACCTCGGCAAAATAGGACACAATCTAATCAGAACGTCTGGCTACAAAGAGAATTCTGTAACGATTTAACCGTGCAAACTGAAGAATTTGCAGCGATATTATGCAGCGAGAATTTCGAATAGACTTACGGGATTCTATTTTAAGTAAAGGGTTCTGATAACAGAAAATATAAATATTTGTATTTACCCTTTCACGAATTGATTGCCGGCGGTCGAGTTGGGAACTATTCTTTGTTTACTTGTGTCACACGTCAGCCTGCTTCATTGACAGGTACAGTTGCAGTTGCGCGAGTAGGATATGACTCGAGTTCCAATAACCTCAGTCATCGTTTAACTGTCCAGGATGACATGAGCGCCTGTAACGCGCAATGCTGCTTGACTTTTTTGTAGAATGCATTCTGTCATCGCTGTGTTCCCCGCTTCACTGTGCGGGGCAGCTGCTACAATAAACAAACACTGGTGCTGCCACGCTAAGCGGCAATCAAATCTTAAATGGGTAAGTTTATTGACAATATAAAATCGAAATGTCATGACCAGACTATAATTAGTTTACTACAGCACTACTACGTAACTCCACAGCGTGCATAGGATTTTTTTCCTAAAAAAACTCCATTTTTCCCACTTCTTTGATCAAAGGTTGATGCTTTCAAAAAACTTAACTGAGATAATTTTGTGACCCTTATCCGAAGAAAAGTATGAACGGATTCGATTTCTTGCATATTAACCCTAACATATTAATTAATATTAACATATTAATTATACGTTAAATTTACGTATATAACGAACTTTGTGCTAAGGCACCAATTAGTTAAATGGCTGAAATTAATATATATTTCGTAACACTATTTCTATACACTGAATCCTCTGTGGTCTTTGAAGTTTAATACGCTCTTAAATACAACAAATACAGAAGTCGTTTACTTCGACGTAAATAGCAGTACGTAATCTAAAAAGGAAAGGAAAGGAAGCTTGTAGTTTAACGTGACCGTTAATCTTGAGATCATGAGCCACGGGACCTCCTTTTTACGTGGAATCCGAACCACAGGACATGGCATTTCACTTCGAAAATCTCACATGCATTGACCGGGAATCGAACCCGGACCGCCTTGGTGAGAGGCATACAGCTAGACCGCTAGCCACCACGCCCCCAGTACGTAATCTCTCCAGCCTCTTATACTGTCTGGTTTTTATGAGGTGGTTTTTATAATCCCTTTGAAGTGATATCTACATCAAATTCCCCACCTCAGTTATTGCCATGGAGAAACCAATGTTGTTAAATTCAAGGATAGTTTCCAGGCAATTCTTTGTCCCATGATTATGCCTCTAGAACTGATTGGAATTAACAACAAAAGCATTGACATCACCACCATAGACCAGTAGAAGCACTGCTGGAAGATGGTAGGGTGGAAACAGATATGGAGGGAATTCTAAGCAGTTAAATTATTCATACACGTAAATTTTACGTATGTTAGTATTGCAGGGGTAAGAAAGTTATAGCGGTATTTCAATTTTTCGAAAAGGTCGCCCATTCTCACACCCTTGGTCCGATTTTGCCCATTACCGAACTCGACCAAGATCATATAAGGTAATATCTTGTGTATAAATTTGAAAGTGATTGGTGGAAAATAGTGGCAGTTATCGTGTCCACAAAAAGGTGATGCATATATATAAATCATATATAAACTTTTGAACTGACTGTGGTTTGGGGGGGGGGGCTAGGGGACGTGAAACGCGAAGATATGTCGAAATTTTCCGGAAGTCAAAACATGGTACTCTTTGCAATAGGTAGCTTTCTTTGAAATCTACCTAAAAGTATGATAAAAGTAAGCAGAATGTATGGAAAAATAATCACAAATACAGCATATGGTACTAGAAAATATGAACGTGGGAGGGGGGACATGTTTTTTTATACACGCAAGGAGAAATAGTTAACTTTAACACCTTAGAGTAATACCTTACAATGCATGATTTCTTTTTACAATAAGTTATTGAACTCTGATGTGCTCTAAGAATAGTCAAGTGTGTGTTTTTATTATTGTAACTGGTGGTACAGTAATTATAGAGAAGCACATACTGTAGATCTTGTGGCGAAGTAGCCTATTGGAAGTGCTACGAAAGGAAAGAATAATAATACGGGGGAAGGAGGGGGGGCTGATATTTCATTTTTCAGAATGGGGCCGCGACAGAAAAGTTTGGGAACCCCTGCTCTAGGCCGTTGTAATGAGAATTAAATTTAAAACCTCAGTGATCATTCTTTCCCATATTGCTTGGCCTGGCCCGTTGCAGACAACAAATCTTTGAGATTTTATCAAGGGCTTTGCGACATCATGGTCATGTAGCCCCATATACTTGGATGTGTGTAGAATTTGTCGGATAACTACAAATCGATAAAGATGCTACACTATTGAACGTCCAGGATTAAGAGAGTACTGCGGGTTCTTACACTTAGCAGACGGACTATGCCAGAATTGATGACTACTTAGTTTTAAAAAAATAATTTCTGTCTTATTCCCCCAAGGTCTCACAACTAATGGGACGTGGGTGAGCGACCACGGGGCCCCAGCTGGTGGCATTGCTTCCACTTGTGCCAAGCTCCTCTCTGTCGACTTTCCTGACGACCTACAGTACCTTATTCTCTCATTCTCTTCCTACCCCACCGGTATTAGGGCAACCGAGGCCTTGGGGGTCCTTCCTCCTCAAGCCTTCATTTTTAATTGACATCTTTTTCTACAGTCATTCGTCGAGGGATCAGACCCCTTCTTTCCTTTTCATGGTCTCTCCGGCCTTCTGCACAAGGCTCTAAATGAGGCAGGGTGTATGTCGCCCCACCAAAAATGGCCTTGGATGGTGCTACACCATCAAGAATCACGGGTGATGAGCTCAGGAATTGGTGACCCCCGAGGGATTCCTGAGCTGGGTCCGTTCTTTTCCTTCTTCCACTGCCTTTGGTTCGGACCGTCTCCTCTTTCGCTGTCCTATCTGCCTTTCATGGCTCTACTTCCTTCCGACTCCCTCAGTCCTCATTCTTCGCGAGTTGAGGGCATATCTCTTCCCTGTCGCTTATTTTCCTTATTCCTCTTTATTTTGTCCTTTTCTTGTAGTTGAAGCGAGTAGTTAGTAGGTAATTTTAGTTCTTCACTTATTAATTTTCACGATCTCCCACCCCACTACGGGCCAACAACCTAGATATTAGGCCTCCTAAAACATGTATCATTTCTGTCTTATGTAATAGCTTATTTGCGATGAGTGGATAGTATACAATCCTGAACACTCGTTTCGTCGTACGTAATTCATACCTTCTCAGCATACAACGTGATATTGTAATTCATCTGACAGTAGTGACCGTGAGTTGGAGAGAACAGCCGCATACTGGTGCACTAGGTTTAAAGCTCCAATCAACGTACAAGTGAAGATCTCTCCATGCTATTTCAGTGTGTTAGGAAGCGACCATTTTAAGTAATAAAACAACAGTGACGTACATTGAAGTGGTATTTATGAACATGACCAAGGTTCCGTTTGCGAAACATAAACCAGGTGAAATTGTAAGGCGCAGAGAAAGACAGTTTATAATTATATTAAGACGCAGCTCTAAATCCCTCGTCACCCATGCATGTTTCTGCCTCAAAAGCATACATGAAGCACTACTTATTTAAAAACGAGTGGTTTGCGGGCCATTCCCTCATCAAGCAAACTAAGTTTATGATTGCCAGGGGCGTAGAGGCGCAGTGGTCAAGCTGTTTGCTTCTCACCAAGGTGGACCGGGTTCTATTCGCGGTCAATGCATGTGGGATTCTCCAAGTGAAAGGACGTGTACTGTGATGATTCGGATTCCACGTAAAGAAGGAGGTTCCTTGATTCATGATCGCAAAATTAACGGTCACGTAAAACTTACAAGCTTCCTGTATGATTTTCCCATTCCTTTAGAGCAATTTATGAAAATTGTCCTTCCGGGAGCGGTTTTATCTGCAACCGAATCTTTATAATAATAATCTTATATGTTTTACGTCCCTTTTAACATCTGTGGCTTTTAGAGTCGCCGGGGTACCGGCATTTTTCCAAGAAGGGGATCTTTAACGTGCCAGTAGATCTACTGACTCACATTTGCGCACCCTCAAAAGCCAGCTGACTTCGCCAGGATTCGATCCTGCACCTTTAGCACAGCAAGCGAGAACGTTACCGCTGAGCCACGCAGCCAGTCCCCGAATCTTTAGTGTGATCAGCTACTAGCACAAAAACAAAACAGACTCGTCGGCATTGTAGACTTCTTCAGCACTCTCAGTTTTTACCTCTCACGTGTTCTTTAAACTCTACTTGAAAGGGTTTGGTTGACTCCTCATTGGAGTTCATTGCCTGTAATTTTGCGACGCATGATGCCAATACATTTTCTTAATATTAGATAACCAACCTTCGCAGGCTCTAAAACGTACATGGTTCTTCATCACTTGACAGAGGAAAATTCGAGCATCATCACAAACCTTTTCACCATTCACGAAATGTGTAGCCGTCTCTGTTCAATGAACCCCATGCAACAACATTGTGTACCTTGAGATTTCAGTGTTATACCATGACGAATAGAACACAGTGTTATCACTAGGGCCCGGATGTTGATAACATGTCATCTTTTTACTGAGCTGTCTAAAACAATGTTGAAGTACATAGAAACTCTGGACGGACCACCCCATCTTCAAGTATGTCATTGTTATTTCTTCCTATTTTCCCATTTTAAGAGCATATTTTAAGTTTGGTAGATATTTTTGGTCATATTTTAGAGAAATCGGCCTTTTAAGGTAATTTTTTTTTCAACTTACAATTAGTCATGTCACAGCTTTATATGAGGGAGTTACGTCTCTCAAGAGTTAAGAAGACTAGTAGCTGATTCAATATTTAAAATATTGAAATTAGTAGAAAAATATATATCTTGGATACACAAGACGGTGGTCGGCCCCGTGGTGTTGGGGTAGCGCGCCTGCCTCTCACCCGGAGGCCCCGGGTTCGATCCCCGGCTCAGTCAGGGATTTTAAAACTGACGTGAGGGTTGGAACGGGGTGCACTCAGCCTCGTGAGGACAAATGAGTAGCTGTCTGACAGTGAGACAGGGCCCCGATCACGAAAACCAAAATTAACGGCCGAGGGGACCCGACGCGCTGATCACGCGTCACCCCAATATCTGCAGGCCAAATGGCTGGGCAGCGGTCGCTTGGTCGGCCTTAGCCCGTCATGGGCTGTATTGTGCCAGGGTTGACTTTGACACAAGAACGGTACCGTAGGTATACCGATGCTCTTGTTTTCGTCGCAAACCAATTATTACCGGAATGGATTGTTACCTGCTCTGTTGACCAAGGTCAGCTGTGGCGGGGTAGAAAGGGGGAAGGGGTGTATATTCTTGTCTCAGTTCCGCATAGTACACGGTGAGATAATGATGTCGTTCATTGCCGCTTGCAAAATGTCTAAAATAAAACTGTGTTAGTGCATTTAAAACTGAATTTGGTGACAATGTGTTTTCTACAGATGGAAGCTCTACAGCGTTGCCAAGGTGGGCTCCATCACGCTTCAAGGCACGCATCGCTCGGTAGTGATGTGCTCCATATCAGCAACGCTGTAAAGCATTTCCCGGAGCGGCTAGCTGGTGAACCTGTCTAATTCCCCGTACAAATACAAACCAATATAAAATAAGTGAATTAATTTACGTATTTCACAGTCATACAGCATTACGTTTTGATGTATAAGGATTACAACGCAACCAAGAACTACATTTTCCAACGACCAAGAGCCGAGAAAAAGTTACCTTACAAAAATGATAACTTTCGTTCTTGAACACACACAATTTTGAAATTAATAAACCAGTGATACAACATTCTAATGTATATTGTGTTAAAATTTGGATTCGATCTGATGACGGGTTTGTGAGATAATTCTTAAATGTGACGCATGGTTGAAAACTGGCACTTTTTGTGTTTCAACTGCGATAAAAAATATTAAAATAGAAATTAAAAAATCCAAACCTACATGAACTAACGTAAAAAAGAAGAGGAAAATGATGATGTTATTGGATTTTATGTAGGTCTATTGGTTACTTCACAAACAACCTTCAAACTCGAGTGCACATAATAGTTTGGTCGACAGTAGTGGAGACATTCGGCTTTTTATTTCTTGATGATTGTCTGCCAAATTATGGATTAGTAAAGCTGAACATAACCTTATGACTTGTTGGTGAGTACTGATTTTTAGATATTTAATAAAGCTCCTTCGCAGGAATTTGCTCTTTTATTCATTTATACTGTGTTTCCCTAGACTGTACCTCTCTAATCCAAGAATAATTCTGACATTTTGAGCTGTAGGCTAGCATATATTGGATGCTTGTGACTACTGTCACATATTATGTGCACTCTAGTTTGAAAGTTGTTTGTGAAGTAACCAATAGGCCTACATAAAATCCAGTAACATCATTTTCGTCGTTCCATTTTACGGTAGGTCATGTAAGTTTGAAATTTTTCCTTTATATTTTAAAGCAGTTGGAACACAGGAGTGCCCGTTTTAAGCGTGTTTCAACCATGCGTCACCTTGAAGAATTAGTTTCTCAAACACCCATCAGATCGAATCGAAATTTTAACACCATGTACATTGGAATGTTTTATAACTGGTTTATTAATTTCAAAATGTTGTGTGTCCAAGGCCCAAAGTTGTTATCACTTTTGTAAGGTAACTTTTTCTCGGCTCGAGGTGGTAGGAAAATTGCCTTCTTGGTCGCGTTGTAATCCTTATATATAAAAAGGTTGTGTTGTATGACTGAAATACGTAAATGAATTCACTTATTTTATATCGGCTTGTAATTGTACGGGATAAAACGACATGGTTCAGCAGCTCGCCGACACGGGGAAAGCTGTACAGCGTTGCAGAAATTGAGCACTACCACGCGTCATGGAAATGCATGGCCACTTTCCTTGGCTATTTAAAATGAACTTCTCAATAACTTTGATTCAAGCAAATGGTATCAAGAAGACGAGAAAAACATTTCCCATCAGTTATTCTCAGAGGGCGTTGGACCTCCAATAGCAGCTCTATTTCTTTGTCAATTTCAGATTATTGTTCAGTTTTTAATGATTTTTGTTATTATTTGCGTATATCTACACTACGGTTTGTAGAAAGTGAAACACCAAGAACAAGAGATGTGACCACATTGCACTTTATACCACAGATTAGGGACATGATAACATCACTGATTAGAAGGACAGTCCGGTACATGCACGTCGCGCCACCACGTGCTGCACTCACAAGCCGCTAGACGTCGTGGCATGGAATCAAACAGGGCTTAAATACGCTGCTAGGGATTACCGTCCCACGCGGTTTGCAGGCGCGTCCACAAAGCATCAACAGTGGCGGCAGGTGGACTTAAACGAACAAGTTGCCGACCGACCATATCCCAGACATGTTCGATGGGCGATATGTCAGGCGAACGGGCAGACCAGGGAAGCAGAGGTATCCGTCGTTCTGCGAAGAATGCTTGCACATTCCTCGCCACATGCGGGCGGGAACTGTCCTGCTGAAATATGGCCTGTGGAACGACCAGCAAGAGGGGCAGTGCCGCGGGCTGTAAAACTTCCCTGATGTAGCGGCCACTGTTCAGATTGCACGGAATAACACTCGCCCATTTCGCAAACAGATTCGTTCCTTTGGCGATGTGAAAAAAGGTCTAACTTGCCATCAGCTTTTCTTCCGTAACCCGATTACATCCAGGAACGAAACAATACATTTTCTCGAACCAGTAGAAAATTTAATTGTTTGCACACACAAGGCACTGCACAGCCTCAAACACAGACATTCATAAAATATTACAAAAAATAAAACAAATTCCCTCGCATAAATGACTTCTCGCGCAGGATATTACAGTACTAACCTCGTGGTTTCGCACGTGTTGAGGTGCAAGGCACACACTGGCGGGACCATGAACACTGCTAAGAGAGCGGAGTGATGACACAGCTAATTTCTGTTCGTCATGGTTATACGTTCACCAAGCCCGTGTTCCGTTGTGCTCATGAATACCTCTTGATGTCACCAATGTTTCTGATTGCTCGATCCCAAATCGCGCAGCGATCATAAAGCAGCTAGTCCTCTTTTCCATCATGTCTATAATTTCTGCATTATCTTTGCAACTTGTGTGGTCACGCGAAGCCTTCCTACTGTATGTACTGTACCTATTACACTTTTTGTAATTTTTATAAAACCTAACCGTTGACAAGCGGCCATCAAGTGTTTCAATTACGTGATTTGTTTGTTCGGAAAATTACAGTACAATACAGTAAATGTTTTATAACAGTGGACTGGAGGACGGGGGTATTTCGAGGCTGTTTGGACTACTGCGTTCTTTGGTTTACCGAGAGTCTGTACTGTGTGCGTACTTGTTTATTCGCAAATTAATATATATCAGGGAGTGAAAATTAATAGCGAATAGAAAAAGCTGTACACATTTCTAATAACCGCAAGTTTCATCTAGTTTCATAAAAGCGCAAAATATACACAACGGAGTTCTATTTCCGGAAATCACAGCGTAATAAGCAGACAAGTGAGGAATGCTGAAAAAGTCACGAAACGTCGATGTCGTAAATAATATTTTAAAATCTCAGTAAATAATATTACACAAAAAAAAGAAGCCTATATACGAATTGCACTGCGGAGCTGCATTTGCCCACTACAGGGGCAGTTGGAAACCAACAGACGTTCTCAACGCTCTTGTGACTGAGCACCACCCTCATGCCATAGCCTGCCCTCGAGAACTATTAAATCGAATAATAATAATAATGTGTGCGGCCTCCGGAGAGCCTGGAGCAGGTCTTTCGAACTATAATAAATACATACGTACAGTTTTTAAAACACTCATTAGGTTAAAGCGATCCTTGAAATGTAAGGTTGCTAAGAATGTAATGATGTGCAGGGAGAAGTCCCTCGTAGCTACACGCTAAGTATCCTGCAAAGGTTAATCAGTTAATCGTGTTCGTGCTCCGTTATTAACTCACACGTTATAATGTTAAGCATACAGAGTGGTTCACCAGCCCCTTATTATTTAGTTTTATGTAACCCAACTAACATTGCATTTCTCCCGATGATCGATATTGCTCGGACTGTGTGACAGCGATGTAATTGGGTCATGGGTATAGCAAAGAGAAACCAACCGTAAAATTTTCCCCGCCAAATACTAAGGCCCATTCTACTAATGATATATATTATTTCAGTAGTATGCATCCCTCCTGCGGCGCTCACGAGCGACCGATCGTGACAAATGAGCATTCAAATTAAAGAGAATAAACATTAGCAGTGACTTATTGCACTATAATTTCATAAATATCTATAATTTCTTTAAAAAATGACTTTAAAAAATGTACGAAGTGTGCGATTTGCAAACACCGTTGCTATAGTAAAATACGCCCCATAATTGCTGTCCACGGGCCGCTGTGACGCCTGTTTCATGTCATATTAACATTCTGAGTTATTTCCTTTATCTTGAAATGTAAATAGTGTTCTATAGTCATTTGGTTGAAATAAAAACATAACCTTTCTCCTTAAGTGTCTCATTATAAACCTGTTGGGGAAAGTGTGGTTTATGAACATGCGAGATTTCTCGCACGGGTCCGCTAGTATGACTTATTGCTCCTTGATATAACACACATACACGTAATGCGATCGAATGAATAGCTGATTCCACGTGATCTGTAATAGTAAAAAGTTAAATCAACACCATAAACTATGATTGAAGACCTTGACATGGACTTACAAAGTTTCAGGTGGGACGGCCACAGTAAATAGTGCACGTGCAACGCGCGGTGTTTACCAAGTAATGGTGGCTGAATCAGTTAAAGCCTGGCCGTACATGGTGGGCGAGAACGGGTAGAATAGTGCTTCGTATCCAGTGGTATGCATACTTTTTTGAATGACAACCCGTGCTCCCTTTGCCACATTTATTCACTTACGATGTATTCTTGTTAAGAGTACATTAAATTTTGCTGATTTATAAAGAGAATACGATTGAATTGGTAGGTAATGCCACGTGACCTGTAATGGCAGAAAGTAAAAACAGTCCTGGATATTAACATAACATATCGAAGTGTCGCTCCGGAGGTCCGCGTTCGATTCCCGGCTCTGCCAAGAAATTTAATACTGGTCTGAGGGCTGAAATGGGGTACACTCAGCCTCGTGAAGCGAATCTGAGAAGAGGTGGGATCGATTCCCACCTCAGCCACCCTGGAAGTGGTTTTCTGTGGTTTCCCCCACTTCTACTCCGGCCAAATGCCGGGACGGTTTCTATCTTAGGGCCACGGCCGACTCCTTCCCAATCCTTAATTGCAATTACACACATTATTACAAGCCCGCAAGAACTTAGGTTATCAGACAAATTCTACTCATACCCCCAAGTACACGGGGATAAATGACCGCGATGATCTAGCCCCTCAAATGAACAACAACATAACAAAGGAGATTCTGATCGCCAGTACTCGCATCAAAGTAAACTTATTCCTTAGAATTTCCCTTGGTATTATTTTGTTATTAAATTTTAACAAAAAGGCTTAGCATTACTTTAGTGAGAAAAGCCATGTTAACAGTCTAGTGAACTCAATACACTACGGTATTTCTCATAAGTGGACCAATTCACTTTTTTTATTTTTGCCAAACGTAAGAATGAGGATTAGAGTATAAGGTACGTTCAAAAAGTAACGAGCCGGAGGCTGGAATGCGCAAACCGGTGACAACATCGACTAATCGTGGCGTGTGTAACGAGGTGTGGTTCCGACCAGAGCGTGGAAGGTCACAGCCCGTCGCTAGAGGGCACGCGTGCACGTCACGTGACGATACAAAGCGAGCAGCAGCAGCAGCAGCAGCAGCAGCAATCGTCCAACGTTGCCAGTCGCATTGCAAACAGTGACATGGAGGCGTCAACCGAAGAGCAAAGAGGTGTTGTTCGGTTTCTGACAGCGGAAGGAGTAGGGGGAACGGACATTCATCGCCGAATGTCACAAGTGTACGGCGAACACTGCATGTCCCTTGCAAGGGTCAAGGCGTGGCACAAGCGCTTCTGGGAAGGACGGGTGTCGTTAGCCGATGATGCCCGGCCTGGGGCACTCCCCTGCATTACCGAGGACAACGTCCAGCTGGTTGATGCACTCATTACCCAGGACCGTCGAGTGACAGTGAACGCCATAGCCGCCGTGGTCGTTCCACGACAATGCACGACCTCATACGGCCAGCACAGTCGCGGCACTCCTGCAGAAATTCAAATGGGAGGTTCTCGGCCACCCTCCATACAGTCCTGAACTCTCTTCCTGTGATTACGCCATGTTTGGTCCCCTGAAAAGGGCTCTGCGGGGCCAACGATTCACCTCGGACGCCGACGTTTAGCTGTACGTGCGGAACTGGTTCACATCGCAGCCCAGGGAATTTTATGAGACAGACATTCACAGCCTCGTGTCACAGTGGGGACAAGTGCCTCAACAGCCAGGGCCAATACTTCTAACATACAGGTACTGGTTTCTGTAATTATGCCTCCGGCTCGTTACTTTTTGAACGCACCTTATATATCCCACGGTTACAGAGGGATTTGACTTGACACGGCGTAAGAATGAGGAATGGTTTACAACCCGAGACGTTACAGAGGGCTTTGACTTGACATGTGTGGCGGCCTGAGTGAGTGAGTTTTCCATTAAACCAAGGTGGTCAACATATCGAACACTAGTTACCCTTAATATATAGGATACCTTGCTTTCGGTTTACAGATCATTATGCCGTCGTCCAATCTGGCTACGTACCATCGGATAAATGCGGTCCTATTCAGGTCCAAATAAAAAATCACTCGTTGGAACAGGTAGATATGCGTCCATAATACATCCACAATGAACGACATTAAGAAAAAAAAATGTACTAGTTCGAGGTTCGAACCTACTACTACGCGACTTGGTTGACGCTACTCCAGCAATTCTTCATTTAGCTACCTTATCTACCGAGAAACATGATGCATTGCTGGCACGTATTGAATCTAAACGTAAGGTGGTGTTATTCGGAGCTGTGATCGTTTCAATCATGCATTATATTTGAGGTCATTGAAATAACACTGTCACTATCGATTTCTACTATATTCGCGAGCATGTACTCAACGGTAAAGTTGTGCTAAGGTCGTCAAGGAGCAGGTACAGTACTAATGTTTTTAGGATGACTATGATATACCTAGGTACGCGTCAGATGGGCTGTCTTTCTCAAAAAAGAATAAATAAGGGGCTGGAGAACCACTCTGTATATAGTGTTTATTTGCAATCGAAAATATTATATACGTATATACTTATAACACCATATAAAGTATTCCAAACCCTGCCACAGCAATTAAAATTCGTTGTCGTTGATCCGCGGTTGAGTCTATTGTTTATTCCTTAGGGATTTTGCAGCATCATGGTCTCGTAGCCCCGTGTACTTGGGTGTGTGTAAAGTTGTCTGATAACCTGTGCTACTGTGATGTCTGTAAGATTACTCGTGTGTGTACTTTTATACGAGAAAGGATTTGGGTAGGAAGCTGCTGCTGTTTCATTTGAGATGAATGGACATCATGGTCATTTAGCCCCGTGTACTTGTGATGGCTGTATTCGTGTGTGCATATATAATTCAGGATAGAATTCAATCAATCAACGAATAATATCCGTATATCACGTTGTATTTCAACAAGTTACTACAACCAACATTCAATTATACTCCTTGAAAAGGACAAAGAGTTATAAATGTACTCATGCATTTACGAGAAAGTAGGCTATATGTTCTTTACTGAACATCTAATTTAACTTAACGATCACTTTGAATTTTTCGGAAATGCCAGAACGGATTTGAAATGACAAGCTAGGTTCTCAAAATGACTCATGCAATGATAGTGAATGAAGGAGGAAAGTGCTTATCCCCTTACAGGAGACTGACAAATCCTTTGTATTTACCCACCATTGATGGTGCACTACCTGTAACCCCACATACGAGCTTTGATATGTCGATAGTTTTAGTTAAGTTTTGTGCGTAATTTGTGCCGCAGTGAAGTCAACGCGCCTAGCAATCGTGTCATTACTAACAGGTGCATTGTTTTTGCAGCTTTAATCAGAACATGTCTATACATTTTTGGCATAGTCTCGGCCAGAATGGTCTCTGCTGAAACAATACACTCCACTACCTCACCACTTGAAAATGCCATCCTTTGCGATATACGTTTACGGGACACTGATATGGACACTTCAGTTGAAAGCTTGATTACGGCATTACTAGATGAAATACATTTCTATTGATGCTTGAATTGCGATTTCAGTTCGTATATTTTACGTAGCCTATCTTGCGTCTGACGCGGTGGAATACGCTTCGGCGAACGCACTGTGAATTTTATTGCGATGTCCTTGACACACTCTTGAATATTGGCGTCATTATTCCCCGCAAAGAATTCTCTTTCCTATTTCTCTTAAAAGGAGGGCATCGCCCTTTCTTGAAAACATAAAAGAGAAAAGACTTCTTGGAAATTGAAGTCGTTTATTCATGCCGGAGCTTTGTGACATCGTGGTCAAGTAATTCCGTGAGCATGTGTGGGGGTGTGTGGAATCTGTCTGATAGTCTGTGTCATTGTGAAGACTAATAATGTGTGTATATGTAATTGTGGCTAAGATTTAAGACGCGGCCGTGGCATTTATATACCATGCCGGTATCTGTTGGGAGTAAGTGGGTAGCCACGGAAAACCACTTGTAGAACGGCTGAGGTGGGATACACTTCGGCGAACGCAGTGTTAATTTTATTGCGATGTCCTTGACACACTCTTGAATATTGGCGTCATTATTCCCCGCAAAGAATTCCCTTTCCTATTTCTTTTAAAAGGAGGGCATCGCCGTTACAGTTCTGTCCCAAGAAACTAAATATACCCCGTTCCAGGCTTCAAATCAGAATTAAATTTCCTGGCAGAGCCGGGAATGAAATTCGGACCTCCGCGGTGACAGCCAAGAATGCTAGCCACTACGCCATGAAGTAGACTTTATATAAAACTACATTTTGAGTAATTTGGCTCAATATTTTGATAAACAACTCGGACTGATATGATGGAAACAGTCTGGAGTTGGGAGAAAGAATATTCTGACCTGAAAGAGGGTTCCTGACGTACCCATTGGACATCACTTTGTTTATTGTCTGCTGTACCCAAGATTGCATGATCGAATCCTAGCGCAGCAAGTTAGCACTTGAGGTTGCGCAAATGCGAGGGAGCCATGTCAGTAGATTTACTGGCACGTTAAAGATCTCCTTCGGGGCGAAATTCCGGCAACCCGCGTCTCTAAAAGCCGCTGTAGTTAAAAGGGGGGCGTAAAACCAATAACATTTTTATTGTTTATTGTCTATAAGTTAAGTAGTGGCGGAGAGCTAAGACACAGTTGTAATATCACTATCAACAATTAAAAACTAGTAGCGAAATAATTTGCTTCCCCCCAACCGATTCACAATAGCCTATCCTGGATGTTGTTTGGGGAGAACGGGGTACCAGCTGGTCTAGCTTCATGGTTAATTTCGTAGCAAGCTATGCTTTGACCAGAAGGGTCTCGGACTCGATTCCCGACCAGGCATAGGGATGTTGATTCATCTGGCTTGGGGGCTGGATGTTTGTTAAGTCTTCGTGAAAGAAATATCGAAAATAAAGTAAACTGAGGAAGTGAAATGAAAAAAGGAAAAAAATAAATTGTAAAAATTCACGATCATAATACTGTACCATTATTGACTGAATTAATACATACAGTTCATATATTTTTCAGTTGAGACTGTTTTGACTTTCAGCGTCCATCCAAGCCTCTATTTGCGAACAAGTCGCCTCCATGAATCCGTATTAGCAATTAGCACTGCGGCCTCCTCTGCTTCTATACCTCTCACATTGACATCGTTCAACAATTAATCTAACCGTACTACCCTCATATCAGTTACCTCTAGCTTAGGTACGAGAGACACTGAATCTACTCAGCTCTCACAACAAAGTCGATCTAAACACTGATCTATGAAGAAAGAGTTTCGTCGCTACACTAACTTTTTCCTTGTGGAATACTGTAGATCGCAACTGGGAACTCACTGTATTGACTTTTCAGCACCTCGAATCTGTCTTTTCTTAAACTACCTTCCAGAGAGAATACACAGCTCAATAACAAATTGCTCCACCAGTTCCAATTTAGTTCCTCCCAAATAGCATTCTATTTTCTTATGTTTCTTCCCTACCTCTATAACTTTCGTTTTTGAAATGCTGATTTTCGTACCATATTCCCTACATTTCTGTTAAAAGCTTTAACATGATGAATTGTAAGCGTTCGACATAGTTTGTCATCGGCATAAGGCAGACTGCTTACCTGGTTTCCACCAAATTGAATCCCACCCAGCCTGTTTATGCCCTTCTTTAAATGGTAGCGGTAAACGATTACAGACTTGAATCACTTATTTATTACTGTAACATTAATCCTACCATCAACTCTCCCTGCAGCGTGATTGTCAACATAAATACATTTGATGACCCGTAGCAGCAATTACTGTTTTGTGGTTATCAGGTTTTTTAAGGTCACGGACTTGAACTTATCCATCACCATACAAAACTTCAGGTTGATAGCAGTAATACAGTAACAAAAAAAAGTCAGTCACTTCACAAAACTGCCAACGTGAACAAAATGCAGCATCTCACTACAGATATCAACGATTTGGATATCACGAGATTCAATTATCTTGTTGATTCATTTAGGGACTTAGCGACATAGTGGCCATGTAGCCACGTGTACATTGGTGTGTGTGGAATTTGTCTGATAACCAGAATCAATGACATTGACCAACCAACAAGGACTCTCAGCCCCTATAACAAGTGTGGTGCGGTCAGAACGCCGCAGAGCTTTAACGTCCCGCTCTGCGTTTTGCACTTTTAGTCTCAGAACCCGCTGGTTCATAGTAGCTGTCTGTCTCTTCTCTCTTTCTAGGCCAGTTGTAAAGTGATCGCTAAACCGCGCTGTTTGAAGCATGTGTTGGCCAGTTTCACCCGTACCACACCAAGTGCGTACCTTATACACTTTAAAACTTTATTTGGTTTTATAACTCTAGCAGCGACTTTTTAAATTTCTGAGATCTCGTTCATTCTAATATAATTTATATACACTGAGTTGTCTATGTAATTTGACAGTCGAGATTTTTTTAAATGCAAACTGCCGGTATGTTGAAAATGCACTCAGACTGTATAAATTATCATAACAGTGTGTTGTACAGAAAGAGGTTTTAGTTAAATTGATATTCATCAACAACAGTTCATTTGAAAATATCTGTTCAGTTTCAGTCTTCAAATAAATGGGTATTAATGTGTGGTTACTCCAGGATTCCTGTTAAAGGAAATTGTGTTTTTATAAAGCTAAAAACAGCAAGACAATAATGTGTACATTACTTAGAGATATCTAATGCGTGTTCACTGTGCAATGTATTTTCCCGTGCATAATAGGGAACTAAAGATACAATAGAAATTACCGACGTTGATATTACGAATTTAAAAAAAGCAAAACGTGGGAGGGTCATTCTGACCCGCACCACACTAGTAATGTCACGTAAACTTAAGTTTGCTAAACTAGTTGAGGGTTAAGCATCTAGGTTCGACAATTGCTGCTGACGGAAATCTCAGTGAAGAAATCTAACAGCCTGACCAGTACGTGACTTGAATGGCGTTCTGCGACTTGTGTGACAGAAAGATTCCAGGCAGGCTCAAGTCTAAGTATACCGATCTATAACCCGTCCCATTGCCCCGTATGGTGATGAATGCTGGCCATCAACAGAGGAGGAGGAACAACGACTTGCCGTCATGGAAACAAAAATGCTCAGGTGGACATCTGGACTCGCAGTGCATGATATTTCACTGGCGACGAAGTTCACAGACCATTCCACCCACTGTGGACAAAATGAGAGAAAGTCATCTACGATGGTACGGGCATGTTCTTCGAGCAGAAGAACATCAGAGGCAAAAAACGGCTTTTTAGTTTACAAGAATATCGGAAACTGCCTGTAAGGTGACCACGGCAGTTATGGCTTGACACGTTGCACACTGATCTCAAGACTTGAGGTCTACACCCTGATCAGGCAAGATTGTGTGAAGAGACAAGAGCCAAAACGACGGACCCCGCCAGCATACGGGCCAAACGAAGGACTAAGAAAAGAACCGGTGTTATTGAGAAGACTGCTGGTGTGTGTACTTCTAATTCGGGTGAGGAACCATACCGGCATTTGCTTGAAGTAGAAGAGGAAATAAACGGAAAACCACTTCCGGGATGGCCGAGGCAGAAATTGAACGCACCTCTTCTCAGTTTTGTCTCAAGAGGCTGAGTGTACGCCGTTCCTGTCCACGGACCAGAATTCAATTTCTTGGCAGATCCAGGAACCGAACCCGGACTTCCGGGGCGGCACCCAAGAATGCTAGCCGCTACACCGCGAGAGGGTCTTGTTAGTAAAACAGCTCTATTTCGTGGTACTGTCTTACTGTGAGCTCATATCAGATTCAAAGTTCGTCTTTGTATTTGCTGTGCTCTGCCCACGTAAGTTAGCTCGTCACTAGGCAAACATTCCCAGCTTGAGCCAGCTTATGAATTCTAATGTGGAAAGATTCTACACTTTACCTCTCATTGGATTAAACGTTGATAGAGCAGTAATATCCAATGATTCCCAATTTATGTGATACTAGGCACTGCCTTTCGGGTCTCCCTAGACCCTCTTTGTTATTATCAGCTTCCATTCTGGGGTCCTAGCTAATTCCCGCTCAAGGCATGATACACATCACAGATAATTACCAAGTCATTAATTCAACAAGTTACGGTACATCTGTACATAGCTGACGCAGTGCATTAGGAAATTCTATTAATAATAAACTGTCCACATTCAACAACGCTACTACATTAGTAGAATAACGCACTAAAATACAAACATTTTTTTCCTTAAAGCATAGTTTGCAGATATCCCTAAAAATATTGTTTTCTGATAGCTATTAAGCATCGGCCACAGACAGAGCAATGTTACATATTCTGCCTCAATATTTATTTATTGCATTACAAAAATGAAGTAACAGAGAGAAAGCCATGACTTTGAAAGAGCAACAGTGTGACAAAGGGGGAAAGGCACACATCCTGAGCGAATGACAGAGTAAGGGCAGGCTGTGAAGTAAATAAGGCTCCAGACAAGATAGGCCCTATGTAGTTGGAAGAAACGGTCTCAAACGAATCAGTTGAGAAAAGGAAATCGTGGGAGGAATTTGATTAACTAATTGAAAACCTTAGGTTAACTAATTGAAAACCTTAGATCAGGTGACAGGAAAACGCATACGGAGAGTTTAAAAGACTCTTAGAAAGCACTGACCACAATCAACTGAATGCGAATGAAAACTTTACCATTACTGTATCTCACCACATCATCTGGTGTGAGGGCCAAGGTAGTCTCGTGACGCAGAACGGAGATTATGTGAGTTTGATTCCCACCTCAGCCATCTTAAAAGTGGTTTTCCGTTGCTTCCACAATTCTATTCCACGTACATGCCGGGATGGCATCTTAAAATAATACCGTGAGTATTCCCTGATTTTCTCAGGATAAATGAGATAACTCCCTAAAGACTGCTACACAGTCACCCGGGAACAAAAAGAAAGTGGAAATGCACGTTACTCTAAGGGTTGGTTTACAAGCAATCTCCGGGAACGAGAAGCTTAACATAACCCACCCTGTGCTCGAAAATTACTGGAGCCAAACGTATGCGAGCAATGGCAGAGAAAGAGTGTTAAGTTAATTTCAATAGAATGTTATAAGTGACCATGAATTTCATCAAAATATGCGATGTTTATCATGGCATGCTACGTTCACTACGGGTACATTAAATGCCTCCAATGAAAAGAATAGCAAAAGGGATGTTGAATCCACACATCCAAGTGTCATCAAGAACCGCATTTTGATCACCTTCTCGTTTTTTAATATGATCCAGAAAGTGACTAAGTTAAACCTTTAAAAAATAATCTTTAACTTTGAATGAAATTTAACTATCAATTTACTCATCGAGTAGTTGTTTGAGTCTTCAGTCTTTAGACTGGTTTGATGCAGCCCTCCATGCTTCCCTGTCCTGAGCTAATCGTTCCATCTCTACATAGCTACCGCACCCTACATCCGAGGCATCCTGCTAACATATTCTAACCTTGGTCTACCCCTACTGTTCTCATCCTCTACCCTTCCTTCCATAACTAAGTTTGCTATTCCTGGGTGTCTTAGTACCTGTCCTACCAGCCTATCTCTCCTCTCCCACTCGTCTTAATACCTCTTCATTCGTAGCCCTATCTATCCATCTGATGATCATTCTCCTGTACCACCACATTTCAAACGCTTCAATTACCTTCTTTTCTGCTGCACCAATAGTCAAAGTTTCACTTCCATAGAGCACCACGCTCCAGACAAAGGCTTTCAAAAATGTTGATAGACGCTATATTTATGTTGCGGACAATTTCAACAAAGACACAAACTTTCACGTCACATATTTTGCAAAAAATAATTTCTGCCAATGGTAGAAAAAACATCCTTGCTGATTTCCGAAATTATTTGTCTGAAATGATCAGCCCTAGATGGCTTTAACTTCGGCATTTTAATACACTTGAAATAACAACCACAGCCGGCACACGAATTGTTGCACTGACGTACTACCCCTCATGGCTTCACAATGCCTATGGTAGTCTATCCTGCACCCCTTGCTCTCAGATCATTTGCAAGAGCCGACGTGTCTCCTTGATTGTGGATATTTCCAAGACGTAAGGACTGAACAAAGTTACTTTAGTCTCCAGATAGACGATGAATTGTGAAGATTTTCCTGTCTCCGCATTACATCCTCACTTGAAGTTCCGATAATATCCAATACCATACGCAAAAAAGCATCAAAATCCTCGTAAATATGGAAAAAGAAAAAAGAATAAAATACGTCTAATAAATTCCATAAAATAACCAAATAATGTGTACGTTTAGAAACTGACCTAAAGATGAAAAGTGACGTAATAATTTAGCATTTCTAGAATGTGATTCGCACAGGATTTCTGTAAAAGTTTATCAATGTCTGTGCAACCAATGAAAACATGACATGTCATCAAAATCCGGGCCCTGATTATAACCATAAATATTAATTTCACAGGGAGATGTGAGCAAGAAACTGCACTAAATGTAAAAATAATGCCATATCCGACGAAAAACGAACAGGAATGGCCTATCAAATATGTCTCAAAGTACAAAACATTGCAATCGCAAAGCAGCTATATATCCGCCTAGCCATGAAAATGAATTAACTTCAAAACTAGTGGCCCACAGTGTTTGCGGTAAAATGGTATGAAGCATCCTCACTGCTGGGCAAAACGAACTCAAGTTACAATAAGCATGCCATTTATATACGGATATCGCATATGCTCTACAACTGCTATATATATGCCTTTGAATCCATTCTATACTGTCATGCTTATCGGCAAGGCTATGATTGAGTTGAATACATTACCCCAAATTTTATTAAAAATCATTGCGGTTATAATCTAAAACACTTGAAAAAAATATCGAAAAAATAGCTTAAAATAATTTCCTTCCTGTATTGAGCATGTTAGAAACAAGCAACTTGAACCAACCAGCTCATAAGCAGGGTAACGATCTGTTTAGCATACACATTTCTCAGAAAATGGATGCATTTATTCCATAAAATAATGCTATTAGGTAAAATGAACAATTGCCCCAATCAGACACTCAATTGCAGTATAATATGTGCGAAAAGCAGCTCCTGCTGTTTCAGTTTACGGGCTTGGATATCGAGGTCATTTCAGCCCCGTGTGGTAGGGTGTATAGAATATGTCTAATAATAATGTAATATTAATAATAACGTTATGGGTTTTCAGCCCCGTTTAACTACTGCGGCTTTTAAAGACGCCGGGGTGCCGGAATTCTGCCCCGAAGGCTATCCTAACGTGGCAATAAACCGGCTGGCACGGCTCCCAAGCATTTGCGCACCCTGAAATGCCAACTGACTGCTCCGAGACACGATCCCGCTATCTAGGGCTCAGCAGGCGAGAACGTTACCGCTGCGCAGTCAGTCAATATGTCTAATAACCTACCTGAAACTACTTAGAGGATGGCAGAGATGAGAATAGAACCCACTTCTCAGTTTTGCCCCGCGGGCCTGAGTAAACCAAATTCCAGTCCTCAGACCAGAATTAAATGTCTTGGTATGCTAGCCCCAACACCAGGAGGTGGACAGAGGAAATTTTAATACCTCCAGGTGAATGTAAATTGAAAATGGGTGGATTCGTGTTTCTCTGGACTGATTTTTTTTAAATATTGCGCTTTATCAGAACATAGCAAGTGGTCTCAGCCACGCCAGGCACACATCCATCCTAGCTTCTTCGCTTTTCTGGCAGCCATCCTGAAGCCTGTATGGAAGAAATTCAAGATGTGTATTGGATTATTCAAAAGTTACTTTTGCCTAGGGGTAATGCAAATTCCAACCAATAAAACAAAATGTTCCTATTAAACTTCTCAAAACATATAGGGATATTGTAATATGAATTATTTCCAAATGATACTAACTTACATCGTACACTGTATCATCTTCCTGGATATGAAAACAACATTGTGTAGCAACCAAAAAAAAAAAAAAAATTGAAGCCCAACGCAACTGTTTATTTGTATAAAATCAAACTGTCAGACTTCACAAATACATTGTCTTTTGTAGCTCTTCAGTCGGTCAACACGATTGTGCCCAATGAATGGGCGGTGTTTAACTTGCCGCTTGGCCTGTCGCTCGCGAGTGAGACTTCACAATTCGAAGTACACTGCATGTAGTATTTTGATAGTGCATGCTAGTTTCATGTTTGTTTATTGAGTTACTACTACGTTGTGTTTTTAATTGTGTATATTGGTCTACATCTTGTTAAACGTTTTTAATTACATAATTCGTAAGAACCGTTAGGACAAAACACACAAGTTATCGTTGAATCGGAATAATACACCCGAGACGGCCTACTACAATACCTACTGTAGTAGCGAATTAAATTAAATGAATCAATTAGCGAAAACTTTTACCGCTACACGGTGATCAGGATCTGATGATGGCCGCTTGAGGGTCGAAACGCGTAATCCTAAATTGCCCCATTAATTGTGATAATCGAAAATTAATACATGTATTTCTTTTCCAGGAGTGTGTTTACATATTTATATCTAGTACCCAATCCATTCATTGGGCACAATTGTGTTGACCGACTGAAGAGCTAAAAATATCTTGTATAGGCAATACTGGAAAAGAATGGCTTCAAATCTCTACATTTCAAATATCCAACCTAATTTCAGTTTTAATTGTATTTTAATAACAAGACCGCTGCGAAAATGAAATCGAAATAAAACTACCTTTCGAATATATCGTACGTCAAGCTGCAGTGTCGAGTAAACAGCTAGATTCACCAGATTGTTGAGTGGCATTCTGGGAAAAACTTTCATGTAGATCCTTCTTTGGCTCAGACTTTCACAGTTGAATCACGCGTTCAAGCCCCTGTTTGTGACTACGATATTTACCTTGATCCTAACCTTCACTGGATTTAACGAAGATCCCGAAATATGACACACCCCTATCTGCCAGCTGTGCCCTAATCATAGGACCATAGGAAATTGACCTGGTTTCTCTGCTACTGCTTACTGATTCGCTGAGTACAGGTTCGACGACATTTGTGTGGAATTATACAATTCAGGATTCCTCCTAAGCCTGCACTATAACCGCCTGTCGCCCGCCAGCAATGCCGGTAAGAACCGGACAAGTCCGGCTGACGAATTCTCGGATCCATGCACAGAACAGTCATTACGCACTTCGAAGACAATACAAAAGAACAATGGCAAATCTAGATGGACAATAATTAATTCTGGAATAAACCAGAAAAAGTAGAATTTCCGCAGACAACTAACCCTAATTCACATGCTGACGAGGCCTGTTCTACTTCCGATCACAAACTTCATTTCATTCAAATTTTCATGTGATACACTTACGAGCTCACATATTAAGATGAATCAAGGTTTAAGTTAGCATGCCCATCACAATGAATTTTCTACACTACTAACGAGAGATATATTGGGTGTGAGGCGACTGAGTGAGCAACCTGATAAAAGAGAAAGCTTTATAATTAGACTTCGGACAGCCATACAATAAAAATAGCAAAATAGGCATGCATGTGTGCACTAAACATCGCTTCATATTGTTCAAAAATAATTAAATCATAAAATATAGAAATTCCTAAATTTGCATTGATTTTCATTTTGACGATTGCACTACGCCTACATCCCCCGCCCTGCAACCGGGTAAAATGGGATGGTAATTCTTCTATTATAAGCTGCAGTGTGCAAACGCGCTGACGTGGAAAAGTCATGGGGGGGGGGGGGGGGGGGGGGGAGGGGAGGGGAAATGAGAAATAGATGTGATTACTTTCCCACCTTATAATCTCCATGCTTACGCAACTGTATTATAACAAAAACG
This sequence comes from Meconema thalassinum, assembly GCA_946902985.2. Classification (NCBI taxonomy): domain Eukaryota; kingdom Metazoa; phylum Arthropoda; class Insecta; order Orthoptera; family Tettigoniidae; genus Meconema; species Meconema thalassinum. The sequence goes on from OX336389.2 coordinate 1,196,000,445, forward strand.
ATCCAAAGTGTAAGAAAAATATAATTACCCTTCAAAATATAAACGAACAATCTCCCCTCTGAATTAGCGGATTTTCGTACTGAGACTTAAATTTACATACTGTAGCCATTTAAAACTAATCAGAAAACCTGCAAAAATAAAAGATTGATGAGGGAGCAAGATGACATTGATGTTCAGCTCCATAAAACAGCCAGAAAAAGTATATGGAATAAATTAGTTATAGTTACCTCAAGGAAATCACAATTGACAGCAAGTAAAAATTACTTAAATAGAGAGTAATAGATACAATTAATGCTCTATAATCAGTCTGAGAGTTTGTGTTTAAAACCATTAAACATAAAGAATGCATAGGTGTACACTATTATATTCAACCAGGATAACTAACAAGGAATTTACAATTTTGAAAGGTTTTTAATCCAGTTGCATACTAGATGTTTACCTTTCTTGACATTTCCCGTAACAATATGAGATGCATTAAGGGTGCATGAACCTATGTCAATTTCAGAAGTAATAGTAAATTATATCACGACAATCATGAATCTCAAACTGGTCAAGACCATCTTAACATGCACTGTGGGGCAGATGCCATCAACGTTCCACCCATTAAATCAACAATCATAATCTTTAAATGTGCTGAAGAAAAGAAAAGAAAAACATTCCTAGCTTGATCCAGAGAAACAGATTTCGTTGGTGGGAACTGACTTAATATTCTGATTTGTGATAACATGACCAATAAGTGCATCGCTAACTCCCAAATCCTGGCAAAAATGGCTAGCAATTACGCTAAAAACAATTTCAACAACAATCGACTGATCAGACATAGGAAATACTGAAAACTAAGCATTACCGGTGATTTGTTACTTCCTACATCTTTTGTGAACGCATTGAATACATTAATTAGCAAGTTTTTAAATTTTCAATTTAACTTCATTATTACAACTTTAAAATAACCAACTCTGCTATAGTTCCAAAAATATTGTGAATCGATCTAGCAGCTTGAGGCAAAACATTGGGGAATACTCTTTCCCAGTTTCATGTTTGTAGCTCAACTGGTATCAGAAAAAGCTATTAATTGCCTTTTGAAACTGAAATTTCATACAATACCATCTTATCCCTGACCTATGAACATACAGAAACCTCCACTAAAAATGTTGTTGCCAAAAAGAATGTTCCCAATGTACTGGATTCACAATCCAAAATCTACCCCTTCCCCAGCAGAGCCATTTCAGTTGGTTTATTGAAAAGACAGTCAGACATGTATTTCCTAACTTTTTAGTATCCTTTGTACTCGTCACATCTCTCGCTCAAGCAGTGTCAGACATGCATGAATGAGTTTTCATCCTCGAAAGTAAATCAGAACTAAAATACCTGAAACATGTGTCTCTTCAATTTTATTGAAGACTATCTATGTCAGGTTTCATATTTTGGAAAAAGTCAAATAATTTTACCCCTTAGAAATTAAATGTAAAATCCTGTCTTTCCACTTGCCCGAGAACTCAGTCAAAAGCATATATTAATTTCAGTGGTTAATGAGAAATGGTAGTAACATTTCTCTTTTTAAAAAGAAACATTTTCAGCATATAATCCTATCATTACACAAATAACATTATGAAAGACAATAATGTCACAGTTGTAAACAAATTAGAAATATGCCAGTTTCTGCATACAGTGATCCTGCTGACCTAGCTCAAGTTGTGTAAAAGTAGTAATGCCCCGAGACCAGTGCCCCATGTGCATTATTGTAGCATCCATTCCAAGAATGACCCTACAGTTCAATTACATAAATGAATTTACCATATGGTGTCACATCACAACAGTAAATATTCGCAGTACAATAGCCAAACTCGCAAACAAATGAACTAGGTAACAAAATATATGGAGTGGAGCCCTGTGTTAGACCACAGCATTACAGTCAAATTCCACAGCAGAATGCCCAAAAGCAAATTTGTGCAGTGCTATACACCAACAAAGCTAGCTGAGGCACAGGATAAGGGCAGGTTCAATTCGCAGATCCAGGACACCCTTAATAAGATTAAGAGGGAGGATATGAAGCTCCTGATGGGTGATCTAAAATGTAACATCAGGAAACGACAATACAGGCCTCGAAAGTGATGGAACGGCATGGAGAGGAGATTATGAATGATAACGGGGAGAGGTTTGTCGATTTATGTAAACTGAATGGAATAGTGATCGGAGGAGATATCATTCCACATAAGACTTGCCATAAGGCAACAGGATGACACCTGATGGAAGGAGCTGCAAGATATTGCAATTCAGGAACTAAGGATGAACACGATTCCACAACCAAGGCACAGGTCATTCAGGCTCTGAAATGGAGCAAAAGCGGAAAGATCCTAGGAGCAGAGCACATGCTAAAATGACATATACATGCAACAGCCACCATCCTGCTGTCTCTTTTACAGAGAACGTGGAAAACAGAAATAACACCCCATGACTTTAAAATGGAGAATTCACCACTCGTTACAATAATTGATGACAATGTATTGTCAAAAGTAAGATCTTTTCATGCATCATCTCAATCGAACGAGGGATTGCCCATGAGGGAAGTTCAGAAGACAGGATCCAGATTGATCAAATAAAGACATCCAGAAAAATCATCTAGCAACCAATGTAGTATAGAGTGCATATGCATTTCAAAGTTTTTGAAATCGTGTTCATGCAAATGGAAGATTAATCTCTATCGAAAACTAGAAAAGTCTGTCAAGCTCATAAAAGATAAGTGCAATGGATGTCAAGTTGAGCATCCAGTTGTTCGAACTATTTAGCATAGAGGGATACAGTGGGGGTTGAAGGCAAGGTTGGAAGATCTATATTTTGCAGACATTTGCCCATTGTGTCCTAAACAGCAAAGCATGGAAGACAAGACTGTTGCCTTAAAGGCCGAGGCAGGAGACAGACTGAGGACGGCCAACTGAGCGAAGTCCAAAGATATTAGGTGGAACAAGACGAGAGCAGTTATACATGGTGTGCACAGAATTTTCAATGTCAATTTTCCTGACTTTTCCTGACCATTTTTCAACAAAATTCCTGACTCGCGAAGTTATCGTAACATTGAAAAAAAAAAAGGTTTATTGAGCAAATATGTATATATCTTTTCATTTGCAGAATTTGCCCAACACTCGCCTCTTTATTCATTTAAAATAGAAAATTAAGTAAATTATATTGCAATAATACATAAATCAAAGTACTTAATGAGGGACAGATGACCTCGTAGTTCCGCCCCTTAAAACAACAATAACTAACATAACTGAAGTACTTTATAACCTTAACTTTAGTGTTGGGGTCGCCACATCCCTACGCCAACGCCAAAAAAGCGTACAAAAAATAGGTAAAAGAGGTTTATACTATGATGTACTGTAAAAATGGAAACGTACCATAATGTCCAGTGAGATATTGCTTTTTATCTTCAGAGATTAGTTGAACTAGTAACATCAAAATATGGCTGTAAAACACAAAATACTGTATGGATGATATAAAATTCCTGACTTTCAAATACTTTTCGCCATTTTTTCCCGACTCACGCCATTTTTTCACACTTTTTCCTGACTTTTCCTGACCAAAAACAAAATTCCTGACTTTTCCTGCCTGTGGATACCATGTAATAGTGACAATTAAGGTTCAGAAGTTAAAGAAAAACATTTTCCCGGAAATTTTAAAAATAAGCGCAAATTAGATCCCCTGACCTTGTTTAAAGCAATTTTATTTACCCTATATATGCATAATTTGGCCATTTTTCTTTAGGTTTTCGTCATATTTAGCTAATTTCAGTCATATGTTATATATGGTTATATTTTGAGCACTTGATATAAAAGTTTGGCAAAGTACATATTATCAGGGCAGAGTTGCAAAAACAGAATTTCTAAATGGAGCAGTGTATTCACAGACCTGGCAGATAGCAGGTTTAGAAGTCCAGGTTCTGAGAAAAAGCTACTGTACGGATGTCTTATCAAGTAATATGCCACCCCAGCACATAAATTTACCCCAGAGCAATTAGCAAACAGGGAAACACTTTGCTACCTCATGTCCATTTCAGCCTTGATGGGTCTTGTTACAGCCCCTTTCCCCTTCCACTGCCAGCGTATTTGAAGAAATTGTCGCACTTTCAGTACTGCAGTGAAGTCCATCATGCCTGAGGCAGTGTCTTCTACCTTACATCAACAGATACTAAAAAGCATGGTAATATTTTGTTTTTGTGTTCTTTTAGGAAAAGCAAGTGAGAAGAACTGCTTCCCTAGGGTATGCTACCACCAAAAATGAATGATGAAAGGTTAAAAATGTAGCTCATCAGTTTGTATGATTAAATGTGTCAGCTGTATTATCGCATTTTATGTTAGCAATACTCTAAAAATTTCTACATATAACTAAAATGCATAGGTCATATTCAGCTTGTTTTTAGGGCATATTTGCTTGCATATTTTGTACTTTTTAGGTCAAACTTCTGAACCATAGTGATGAGAGACATCCAGGTAGATGAAGACAAGAGTTCTACTACCTTGTTACAATAGTGTCACAGAATGAGGGTGCTCAGAACGATGTTGTGAATTACACATTTAAAAGATAGACCAATGGAGCTTTCACGCAATCACGGCGGCCAAGGGAACTGTCAATGAATACCAAACTTAGAATATTTGGGGCCTACTAGCCAAATGTCATCTCCAATGAATACTTGCGGGAGAGAATGTGCCAAGAAAGAACTGATGTGGAAATCAAAAAGAGAAATGGATAAGACAAAACCTGAGACACAATGGACTGCACATCCCACATTAAGCGATGGAATGGAAACCTCAAAGGAAGAAGACCACTCAGGATTACATGGATGCAAACTGTTAACGCAAAGTTGTCTAGCATCAGACAGTCGTGAGGCAAGCATCAAACTGCCCTGAATAGTCAGATGGAGAACTGTTGTGAAAGCCCTACAGGTATCTAGCAGCTTGTAGCAAAAGCAAGGCAATAAAATATGGGTGAATAGTTTGGCTTCGAAAAGAATGCACAGTGAAACCTCTCTATAACGAACACCCTTGGGACTGTAATCACTGTCCGCTAAAGAGGGGTGTCCACTATAGAGAGGGTTAGAGAAAATGATTGCAATTTGGTACATGTACTTGTACATGCATGAAAACGTAGGGTTACGCGCAGTAAAACTGACCACATTTAAAATGTTTTCCGGCAAATAACCGTAAGTGATGGAAGGCAATTTTTTCCCCTGCTTGAAACAATATCCATATCAACAGTGGAGGATTCTCCGCAACTTGCCTTAAATTTTATATCGTGTCGCTTTCTGAAATTCGCGAGCCAGCCAGGCTAATTCTGCCGCGAAATCCAATGCTTTGACTTGCATAATTGGTCCGGACACAGGGACATTCCGACTTATTTTGCTGAACCACCCTACCACTGACTTATCAACAAGAGCATCATTACCACTTTAAACTGTCTAACTTGCAGCTCATTACCATTAAGATGCCATACCTTAATTATCTCTTCTTGTGTTTTCACAATTTCTGCTGCCTGTGTCTTCCCAATCTTCAACCCTTCACATGGTTTCCGTACATCACATTTCTCAAGTTGTGATAATCTACGACGTCTACTTTCTCTTTTAAAGTTTAACTTTTACGAGGAGCCATTTCAAATGCACTCACTGCAACTGTAACGCACAGGTCCTACAATAGATTTAAGAAGTTTCACGGTAAAACTGACCAGATAGTGAATGTATGAATTCCCTCATCCCGAACATTTCAAGTTCAAGAGAACAATGAAAGCGATACCATTAGGCTTAGGCAGAGGCGGCGCGATATATAAGCGAACTACGCGGCCGCGGGTGGCGCCGTGAGACGGGGGGCGCCGTGGCGCGCCGAAATATCAAGTTAGGGGCGCCCGGAGCTAGTTTGTAATGTTGTAAACGTTAGGAATTCAAATTTTTACAACATTAAGAAACTGTAATGTTTACGTTATAAACAATGTAACCAGATAACATAACCATTCTGTTTAAGTTTCGTCTTTTCAGTTTTACTTTACTATTCCACTAACAAACAAAACGAAATAATATTTGAAAAAATCAGCATAACCATTTTGAAGAGTCGCCGCTTTACGGGTGATACTTATGAAACAAACTTAGAACTATTACGGAGTGCCTGAAGCCGTTCGGTCGAAGTATGACCGCTCGCCATTCACGAAAGGGAGAACACCCTTTCTACTAATGAATTCGACTCGTCCGCGTGACTCATACGTCTCTTGCCTTTATCCGCTCAGTGGCTCAGTATTGCTAGCTAGCTGACAGCCTTCACTCATCGTTGTAGTTTGTAGTGTGTTGATGTGTTGACGTAAGCTGCACTGTGTTATTGCCCCTTCTTACATGAGTAGATGATTTTTTGACACACGAAATGTCCAGTAATAAAAAGCCATCAGGTGCAATTCACCGTAAAAGAAAGTTGTAGCATTCTAAAGAAGATGAGAATCAATCTAAAGCGCTGAAAAGGATTTTTGCGCCTTCGGCTTCATCGTCATGTGCAAAAATGATCGACGAAACAACTAAGTTTAACTGAATCCGTTCATAACGATGAGGATGGCGACAAGTTACCAATATCAGAGCTGCCTGGACCATCAATGTGTGAAGAATTCCTCAAAAAAGTAAGTGTAACTGTAAATAATTTTAAGTTATATTTTTTGGCTAATGACTAAATGCCTAAATTAATTTAATCTAAATTGATGAGCATTTGTATAAAAAAATTACCCTTTTAACGTAAATTATAATAATATTATTGATTTAATAGCATTACTTTACTGAATACTGTCGTAATTTATTTAAAGTATTATAGCACTAAGTTAATCCTTAAGTAGTATTAATTTATACTTAAGAGGCGGCCGGAGTCAGTTCCTATTTCACCTTTCATTTCAAAACGTTGCCACTAGTTTCGTTGTAGTCGCTGTCTCCTAGTAGTTACATGGCCCGTACATAGGTATCAGCACGGATTACCCCCTACTGTGAGCACAGATTACCTACTACTACTGTGGTGAGGGTGATTCAAGGTCGCGCGTGCGAGAAAGTTCTAACTGCTCCGGAGTCCAAACACTGGGGAAATGCAATCTCGTGGCAATGCGCTTCAAGAATATCGCGACCAGAAATTTCGAAGTGATAGTCTGTATAGGCTACTTCCAATTGAATGGCCGAAATATTTTGCTATAGATAAGCTAATAGTTAAACTACGGATTACGGAATTCACAAGTGACTGAAATATCCTTGGCCTTCCTCGTGTTGTAGCGGCTAGTATTCTTGGCTGTCACCCCAGAGGTTCGGGTTCGATTCCCGGCGCCGACAAGAAATTCGATTCATTCTTGTCTGAGGGCTGGAATGCCCCGTGAGGCAAAACTGAAAAGATGTGGTTTCGATTCCCATCTCAGCCATCTTGGAAGTGGTTTTCCGTGGTTTCTCACTTCTACTCTGGCTGCGTGGCTCAGGGGTAACGTTCTTACTTGCTGTGTCCAAGATTGCAGGATCGAATCCTGGTACAGCACAAATGCGAGGGAGCCGTGTCAGTGAATTTACTGGCAGGTTAAAGATCCCCTTTGGGGCAAACTTCCAAAACCCCGGCCTCTCCTAAAGCCGCAGATGTTTAAAGGGACGTAAAGCAATAACATTATTATTATTTCTATTATTATTATTATTTTTATTATTATTACTATCATCACTTCTACTCCAGACAAATGCAGCCGACTCCTTCACAATCCTCATCTGAATCCCAAATATACACACTAACGCACTACCTCGTACCACGCTGGTATCGAGAGAGCGTGGGTTTGAATCCCACCTCAGCCGTCTTATTACTATTATTATTAATATTAATAATTAAAATATTTTCCGGATCTTGCATGTGGGGGGAGGGGGGGAGGGGTGGGGGGGAGGAGCACATGTTGAACTCTCTACCACCGGCGGCTTCTATTAATACTATTATTATTATTATTATTTCTAAAATTACTATCAGTTTCTGCTTATTTAGGAGGATTATAAATTAATATTACATAATTTGGCAATAGAGGTGAGGGAGTGCAGGATTCTCCAGCCCCAGGGCCCATCACCACTCTCTAAGGCCTTGCATCCGGGGGTCACACACAAGAACGCTACACCACGAGATGGTCTTTAAAACAGTATGTTATGCAGAATGTGATAACGCAGAAAGAAATAAAATGTTATTCTTCAAGCTCTACCATTTCCTTACAGACCTTCCTTACATAAAACTGCCTATGTTGCGAAGTTCGAAACCGAAACACAATAAGGTTTCACGCCGTCGTTGTTGTTGCTCATGCTCAATTAGATTGTGTATATTCAATCATTTACTTTCATAAACATCTTCATACTGACATTATGGGGTTTGAAGCCATTTTTCAGTGTTCCCTTAGTAAACAAAAGTTTGGTGCTTTTCGGTCGGTCAACACGAATGTACCCAAAAGAGTTGGATTATACCCTAATCCTGAAAAATTTACAAATCTTTTGGGTAAATTCGTGTTGACCGACTGAAAAGCACCGAACTTTTGTTTTATCTTCATAATAACCTTAATTGTGATAAAGAATCCTTCAGACTAAACTAATTCCTGAAAAGAGTTGAAAAGTAAATTTTCAACACTTCTGTTTGAATATTTCAAAATATAACTCATCGTGTTTACGATAACATGGAAAAGATACGTAAGGAAGCCTACTTCCTAGTATACCTGTAACTTAGTAGTATGCTGAAAAACTGCTGTTTATTTCCTAGAATTATATTTACGTGTTTTTGTAAGTAACCATGACAAGTTATTTTTTCTTTTATTCTTAACAAAGGCGATATTTAAAAAAATGTAGAATACCTTTTTTGAAATTACATTTCTCATCACACAGGATTAACTTCAACGATAAGCTATAGCATATTATTATCAGGACTGAGTTGCTTCAGCTCTTCCTTTCGCATTGCCTTTTCCTCATCAACAACCAAAAAATGTCCAGAAACTACAAATTCAGTTGCTCAAGGGAAAGAAAACTAAGATCTGTTTCCCACGATCATCACATCACTATTCATGAACAAATATGGTGCAATTATATGGGGCAATTGTGATAATTAACTAATACATGTAACTTTTTCCAGGAGTGTATTTACATATTTATATCTTGTACCCCGCCCATTCATTGGGCACAGTCGTGTTGACCGACTGAAAAGCTACAAAAGACAATATTATAGCCTATATAAAAAATCAGTAGTAGTGGTGAAAGATTTCAGCCTATTCCTGTAACAACTTAGACCAGAAACTCATCCTAGCATCAACTCTTACCGCAGCTTCATTATAAACACAAATACGGAACTTTTGATTGCCTATAGCAGCCTTCCCTGGATACCATAATACTGTACTTCAGAATCGTCAGTTTCTTTTCCCTTGGTACTCTTCCGTACGCATACATAATCATGGAATTTATTTAAATTTGCTATAATATGAACATGCTTAATTAATTAATTAATTAGTGTACCATCCTTTATTTTGCAAAAAATATAATGAATAAAATGAAGAATCTACAAGCAATATCATGTGTAATGTATATGATTTATATAAAAATTAAATCAATGTTACATATTTCAAATTTTTTAATGTAATATTACATAGAAGAAATGGAAGGAACGCAGATGCCCCACGTGGAACCATCTGTCATCACTGCGGCAAATCGTGTGCCTCCCGCATTGGGCTGTATAGTCACCTCCGAACTCACCAATGAGAGACTTCCGGATTGAAAGGCCAATCTACTCGATATGAGTGTTTGCTATGATGATGATAGATATTACATTAAAATCCTAGCCTTACTCATCAGTATATTGCCAAAATGGATCCAACTATGACATTTTAACGCATGATAACCTAGAAAGTCATCTCGAAATTGACATCTTAATTATTATGAGGTAACCCGTAGTGACATTCTCACTCCGATACTTACGATGAATATATGGGACACAAGAGGGTTATTCTTCCATATTTGTTAAAAAACGATCCGGGAAAAAAATAGCTTATCCTCTTGATGAAAAATGAAAATCCACAGCCTGCTTCCAGTCTCCGACCGGGTCAGGAATGGAATGAATGAATGAAGCCTCCATCTAGCGGCGAGGATATGAACTGTGCCGGCTGCCGAGGCCTGACGCACTCCTCTGGGGCAATGATTAAATGAATGACAGATGAAATGAAATGATAGTGGAGAGTGTTGCTGGAATGACATTTTGACAGGGAAAACCGGAGTACCCGGAGAAAAACCTGTCTGCCTCCGTTCTGTCTAGCACAGATCTCACATGGAGTGACCGGGATTTGAACCACGGACCCAGCGGTGAGAGGCCGGCGTTCTGCCGCCTAAGCCACGGAGGCTTAACTTATCCTCTTGATATTAAATTTAATTTATCGATCAAGTCTTTGATATTTCCAGAGAAATGGAAACTTACTAAAGTCAGTCATATTCACAAGTCGGGTAAGATTTCACTAATTCTTAACTACCGAACAGTACCGGTAGCTACTAAGTTTGCCCCAAACTAACTTTACGAGCAAACACTTCATGAACACATAGGCCTAATGTATTATTCAGGCATACATGCCATTTTATTCACGATTCATAACACGGATTCATCCCTCGATGATCAACAATAACCAATTTTCACGAATCAGGAGTCATCTGGTTTAAATTAAAGGATAACGAGTCGATGTAATATATACAGATTATTGGTAGAGTTAACCATGACGTAGCCTACAACTTACGAAAATGTCCTATTACGGATCATACTTACAGTATGAAAGACGCAACACTTTGTATCATAGAGAAAAGCTCCATTCACCCTCTGGTGTTCCCCTGGGATCGAATCTTGTGCCTCTGTAATCTTATCTTAATTAACCATCTCCGGGATGCCAATATATCATTATTATTATTTGCAAATGTCGTGTAATCGTTTAAATACATTTATTCGTTATGGGATTGTATGCTGCTCCAAAAGATGAAGAAACAATAAATTGGAACAAAACAAATTGTTTCGATTTATAAGTGTCATCCGATTGCATTTACACGAAAACTTTGATATAAAACACCACCATTTCCTATGTAGTTCCCATCTCAAGTCATCTAGGTTTATGGTAGGCTATACTATGAAAAAAAAAAGTTATCCTTTTCTCACCGTATTGATCGAATTTTTGAGATATATTCAAAATGCTGGGATTTATAAGAAGATGCACATTTTATTTTAGGAACCTGTACATTGCTAAAGATTGTACAGTATAATGCATTCGTATGAAGTTGACTTGAATTTGGCTCAATAGTTTGGAAACCAAGATGTGCGAATGCTAACTATAGAGTTGAATCGATAAAAAATAAATTCCCTATATTCTTGGAATACAAAAGGACACATGTATATCCTAAATATGCTAAGCGGGAATGTGGTGGCCCAGTGGTGTGGTCAAGCTGTTGGCCTCTCACCACAGCGGACCGGGTTCGGTTCCCGGTCAATGATGTGAGATTTTCGAAGTGAAACGTCATGTCCAGTAGTTCGGATTCCACGTAAAAAGGAGGTTCCGTGGCTATTGATCGCGAGATTGACGATAACATAAACTACACATTTCCTTTAAAAATGCTAAGCATAATTTATTAATGGAACTTTTTCTTTAAAGACTTTAGAGAAAAGTAGGCAGGTTATTACATTAAATAATTTGATAACATCTTTGATAGACCTTATTTGTCATCTGAATTTGAACTATATGTTCCTTCGCGGTCAATAAGACCGAAACGTATAATATTCCACTGTCCAAGAACCAATACAGAGTAATATAAACATTCGCCTGTATCGAACACATTCAATATCTAAAAAAGAAAAAAGACATGCACACATTTCCATATATCAGACAGCACCTTTTGTTCATTTGTATTGTAGAGAAATCACTTAATATCATACACTCCTTATCAGTGACGTGAAACATAATTTCAAGTACGATACTTACTAGAATAATATTTAGTCATACGTATTATAAGTATCATTTTATATTAGTGTAAGAAAAATATTAAGTGTAATTCATATTGTTATTTCTCGTAATTAGGTTGTAACCTGTTAGAAGAACTATAAATAAACAAACAAATAATTATAAATAAATAAACAAATTAATTTAATGAAATTCAGGTCCACTTTAGTGATGGTTACTAACTAGTGATTGCTTGCTACTCATATAATAATTACTGTAACTTCAAAAGCCCAGTAGTCGCTACATCATATTTAGACTGACAAAGCAACATTTTATTTACAATCCACCTCGTGGCGTAGTGGCTAGTCTTCTTAGCTGTCAACGCAGAGGTCCAGGTTTAGGAGCTGAGGGCTGGAATGGGATACACTGAGGCTTGTGAGGCAGAACTGGGAAGAGAAGGGTTACATTGTTACTTCAGCCATCCTGGAAGTTGTTTCCTCACTTATGCTTCAGGCAAATGCTGGGATGGTATCTAACTTAAGGCCACGACCGCCGCATATACAAAACCCGTCCCTAATACAAATACACACCCTAATACAACCATCACAATAACACAGGTTATTAGACACATTATACACACACCCAAGTGCACGCGGCTACATGACCACCATGTCCCAAAGCTCCTAAACGAATCACCACCTCCAACAACAACAACAACTCTATTTACAGTACAACAATGGCATAATCTTGAAAGTAGCCTATACTACTGTATATTACAGACATGTTAGAAAGAACTAAAAAGCTCATAATAAACACTGGAACTGCAAAAGACCTGTAGGCCACACACCATAATATGATGATCTAGAAAGCAGACGATTGTAATCGGGGGTGGATCTAGGGGAGGGCGACCGCCCAGGGCCCCGCGGTCCGGGGGGGGGGGGGAGTCATGGATTGTTTTAAATTTAATTGATTAATTATTTATTTATTCGTTAATTCCCCATAAGGAGAGCGTTATAACACAATCAATTTTCATGTTTAATTCTGGTCCTTCTTTTTTTTTCCAAAAACCTCTCATACACACACACTATGCTTCCTCTGTCTCTCCTCCCTCCACTTCTTTCCCGGTTGTCTCTCTTTGGGAGTCTGCTCAAACATCTGTTGTCTAAGTCTAATTGATTAATTAATTATACTTTTCAAACTAATTTATAATTCATATTCTTTTTTCAGTGCAGCTATGACCTCCCGTGACCGTTTAGCAAGTATAGATTTCAGTGAAATGATGGAAGACTTCATCCGAGAAAAAGAGTCGCAAAGTAATATTTTAATATTTCATAGTTTACATAATCTTCTTCAAGGGGACTTAAGGGTTTCTTTCATATTATTAAAAGAATGTACCGTAGTGTATTCAAAATATTGTAACTATTCTTTATTTTATTATTATTACAAAACTATTTTCCATTTGATTTGATATTTTTTATATTTTCTATTGTTGAGGGCCCGACCGTATCATATCGCCCAGGACACCGCAAAGCCTGGATCCGGCACTGATTGTAATGAAGCGACTGACAGCACCTGGACATGAGCTGATTTCATCACTTCCTGGTATGAGATTACCATCTCTCAGAAGCCGGCTCTGTCTTACTTCACCCTGTTTCAAGGACATGACTTTGCGACGATGCGGTATCTGACGGTAACTGCCTGAACTGCCAGCACCTCGACACGGCTAGCATTAGCAACTCAATATGCTGACATTTTCTAAAATCACGATTAAACATATACAGAGTTCTTAATTTGAAAATATGATTCAGTAGCACAATAGAGAAAACTATGAGCTGTCTTGCAGTGGAGTTTGTTTCTGTTTTCAACATCATCTGAAGGCATTGAAGAGGTTTGGAAAATTGCAGTTCAGAACTCTATTTTATATGGAGAATTGTGATTTTAACTACACTTTTTATAACTATCTTTGTATTCCTGTTCGATATGCTTTTGTACCGATGAAAAGTGTATAAAATACTACAGCGGGCTATAGGAACAAAATAATTTTACCTTGTCCCGTTTCTTTATAAAACGTTTCACAAACTTTTCACCCATGTTACAACAAGTGCTGGGCTGGCGGTCGGCCGTTCCCACTCCGGCCGGCTCTTAAGTTGTATATTTAGAAAATAAATTTAAGAATTGAGGGTAGCTTTAAAAGATATATTGGTGCTTAAGTATACTTGGCCAATAGCTATTTTTATTGCAGGATAAGGAGCTGACACTGACTACAGGAACACCATTGACACTACCAATTGGCTATGACATAACCGGGACCGAAGGTGTTGACGAGGATTGATCAGAACTTACAGACCTGGCGCCTACAAGCCATTGAAACTGTAAGTTTATGTGGATACAATACAATGGGTTATTTATTGGGTATTTCTTTAAGAATTACAATTTACAACGGTGTAAATTGAATCTTAGTTAACGGAGTAGGCCTACAGGTTTTCTTAATATATGACTAGGCTTAGTAGTCCATAGTTAGTTTAGCCTCTGTTAGGTTGAAGGAGGAAAGAAGGCAGAGAAGGAAAAGGGGCACCTTATATATATATTTTTTAAGGGGACACTGTACCTTTTCCGATTCAATGCTTTTAAATGAAGATTTCTTCAAAGTTTAAGTACACATCAAATAAAACCTCTGAACCTACTATACCTAAATTTTATATACTATTAACTTACTACATCCATATCTTCCTGATAAACTAAAATTGTTATAAAAGTTTATACATACTACTTATTTTTAACAGTTTGAAAAAGTTGATTTTTTTCTTACCATATTTTAGAAATAAAAATATCTTTTGAAAATATAAATATTTATTAATATTAATAAAGTTTTGGTTTAATGTACTCGTCAAGTACCCATAATTATGAATGCAAAGTTTAAGGTCTCTATGTATTACGGCTTTTAAACTATGTATAGCTAAAGATAAAAGTTTTAAGGTCTGTGGTTTATTTGCAGAAACTGAGCGCAGAAACGTCATCAGTTTTTTTTCAAATGACTCTGGAGAATGGCCACCTAAAATAAACGATGATGTACAAAAAATTCTTGTTTAGCGAGGACTACAGCAGGTCACAGACCAATAATTTCCTGTGGACCTTAAAGGTAGGCGATTTTCCTCAAAGCATTACACAGGAAGCTTTGCAACGGAGAGCAAGTCCGCAGGATTGGTTAATATATTCCATATTGAAAAACGCAGTTTTTTTGCTTGCAAACTATTTGGAAATGATAATTCTCTTCTTGCTGGTGGTCAAGGGTATTCTGACTGGCAAAACTTGAGCAATACTTTGACCAGTCATGAGAAATCCCCTATTCATATTCAAAACTGCAAATGTTGGCTCGGACTCTACGTTTACGTTAAAAAAACCTATTGACGAGGAAAATGAAAGACTTATTCGTGCTAAAACTGAACATTGGAATCAACTTCTAAAACGCCTACTATGTATTGTACAATTTTTGGGAACTCAAGGATTGGCCTTTAGAGGGGAAAAAAGTCACCCTATTTGAACGTAATAATGGAAATTTCTTAAAGCTGGTAGAACACATAGCTAAATTTGATGGTTTTATGGCTGAACATGTGAGAGGAATAAGTTCAAAAGAAACACACGTACACTACTTTAGCAAGAGTATCCAAAATGAGTTTGTTAGTTTCTTGTCGACCAAGATTTAAGCTAACATTTTATACCAGATACAGCAAGCAACGTACTATTCTATTATATTAGATTGTACTCCAGACATTAGCAACACCGAGCAAATGACTTGTAAGATTTGTAAAAATTTTACCAAATGAGGATATTTCAATTAAGGAACATTTTTTGGGCTTTGTTCCCATTACAGAATCTTCAGGTGAAGGCCTCACAGAGGTATTGCTCAAACAGTTAGAAGCACGAGGCATTCCTTTAAAAGCCATGAGAGGCCAGGGGTACGACAATGGTTCCGCAATGAAGGGAAAACAAGTTGGAGTCCAGAAGAGAATCCTTGATTTAAATACTAGAACTTTTTATGTACCGTGAGGGAACCACTCCTTGAACTTGGTCATTAATGATGCAGCTTTGTCGAGCAACATTGCTGTGGACTGTTTCAGCACTATACAAGAAATATTTAATTTTTTTCCAGTTCTACTCAAAGATGGAATACTTTGCTGAAACATGTTTCAAGTCTGACAGTAAAACTACTCTGCAATACTAGATGAGAAAGTAGAATTGAGGCATTGTTGCCTTTGAGCTACCACATTTAAGAAGTGTATGGTGCCTTATATGAAGCTTCTCAAGATCATAAACATGATGCATATGGTAGGAATACTGCCGTAGGACTTTAAAAAACTGCAAAACTTCAAGTTTCTATGCTGCTTAGTGACATGGCATGAGATCCTGCATAAAACCAATATGGTTAGTAAACTGTTGCAAAAAGTCACAAATGACCTACAAAGTTCAATGGATCTCATTAAAAGTGTAAAATCATTTCTGGAAAAGATGAGATCAGATCAAGGACTGAACAGCGTCATTACAGATGCAAAAGAACTTGCAGAAAATATCGAGGTTGATGCTAACTTTGAAAAAGAAACCCTACTTCGGCCAAGAAAAGTAAAAAAACAATTCTCCTATGAGAGTGAAGATGAAGCTGTACGTTCTGGAAAAAAATGCATTTCAAGTTGACTTCTTCTTTGTCGTACTTGACACAGCAATAGCCTCATTAAGGGAGAGATTTGAGCTAATGGAACACCATAGTGAGAGTTTCAAATTTCTTTATGACATTGCTAGCATCGAGAAAAATTTGAACGAACAAGAGTTGAAGAAAGCCTGTAAGCACCTTCAAACCGTTTTGAGTGATGGAGGAGACTGTGATGTGAACGGAGATGATCTGTTCGAAGAACTGCAAATTTTTTCACCAACCCCCCTGGGAGTCACCTAGCTGGAGCCTTGTCTTTTATAACCAAACGTGGTTATGTGGACATTTTTCCAAATGTTTTTGTTGCATTGAGGATTCTGCTAACGCTCCCAGTATCAGTGGCCAGCGGAGAAAGAAGTTTTTTGAAGTTAAAACTTATAAAAACATACTTGCGATCAATTTTAGGCCAAGAGCACTTGAGTGAACTAGCTACTTTGGCCATTGAAAATGATTTGTTAAATGAAATGGAAACAGATTTGCTTCTGAACGAGTTTTCTAAAGTGAAAGCCAGGAAAATCTAGTTTTTATTTTAAAAGATTTCAACAGTGTGCAAAAAATCAACAATTCTATGTAATAATAATGACCTGTAAATAAATGTTTGGTTTTAAGTTATTTTTTGTGTATTCCTTTGCCTTTTACCTTTTGGCCGTATAACATGTTTAGTAAAAATGGTATAGGTACTCTGATGAGTATAGGGAGGGGATGGGCGAGGGGGGGGGGGGGGGGGGGGGGAATATTATTTGCTTACACTACAAAAATACCTTGGGCCGGCACTGGGCTTAGGTTTATTTTTGGAGCAATGCAGAAGATAGGGAATGGGAAGGTCAGCGCTACTGGCTTCCAGGAAGCACAGGGTGTGTCGGAAGTACATTAACACAACAGCGTGTTCATACAAGACTAATATACCTACAGAGATACGATTTCCCTTCAAAACAAAGTGTCCGCTAAAATAGGTACGTTGATTTTTTTAAATGTGGCCGGGGTGTCCGTGTCCGTAATAGCGAGTGTCTGCATAAGACGGATTAATTACTAATAACCTTAATAGGGGTTTGGTCACAGACCTAGAAAATCATCCGTTATGAAGGGGAGTTCCGCCTTAGAGGAGTGTCCGTTAAGAGAGGTTTCACTGTATTTACAGGACAGGAGTAAGAGACAAAGACAGCAGCTAAAGGGAAGGGAAGTGACAATACGCCATCGCTCGTACCTTTATAGGTAGCCCTTCAAAAGTTAAGCATAACTGACCATTACATGCGCATGGAAAGCAGCCTGTTCAGTAGCTGGAACAAATGACAGGTTAACTGTTTTAATCTCTTTATTATACAGATATATTCGCAATTGCATTACGGGCCTTTAGTACCGGTACCAATATTTTTGCCACCCTTCCATTTACTGTAATATGACATCGAAGTTAACTTATTGCTTTACAAGGAACGACTGATTATCTGGTACACATTGTAAGGATTTAAACTCTTACTGTCCAGGAGAGGCTCAAGGACAAGGAATGGGGACAAAGTTTCACATTCCTTTCAGAGCCAAACACTAGAAGTTGCACTGACTTGTATATGTTACAGCAAAGGCTGTTTCTCAAAGATATGACTGGAGAGGCAAAAACACATGTAGTGTAACACACAGAGGAAGACACTTGTCAAAACTCACGCCAATATCAACAGCAGTACTAAAAAGAGCATGCTCATGCAACCAAGAACAACACAACAGTATAAAACGTATCACACTGCAGAAGAAAACCAGACGAAGGGTAAGGTATAACATAAATAAAAAATTGAACTTGAAATGAAACCCAAAATTAACTACCCGTCAATATTGTGAACCATCGAATACCAAAAACCAGAAATTTAAAATAAAATAAAACAATATAAACTTAGCTAATCCAGAAGGGATGGCCAATTATTTAGGAACCATGATACAACCCCACTATCCAAATTACATGTAGAGTCTGAAAAGATATTCATGTAAAACAAGATTAGTCCAATTCCAAAGAATTTAAATAACATGACACACTGCAGATATCACAGCAATATTCTAGTTGGTTGGCAAGCACAATTAAATTTAACTCAAGGTGGGGAGAACTTCAGATTATGTGAATGATAGGGCTCTTGAAAAATCAAGCCAATATTATTAATAGCCTACCTCTAATGGTTGTTTCTAGAGAATATACAGTTATCAAGTTAAATAACCTACTCTTCACACCACAAAATACAGTTCCAATGAGCATGGTGGTGACATTTCAAAGTTTTCCAGATATATTGCAGAAAAACAATGGACCAAGACAACACAAAATGGTGACATTATTTTATTGATGAAGATACACCATATTTTGTAAGGCTTGACATTCTGAGTAAAGGCCTTCAGGGTACAGCTAGTGCCTGTGTGCACTGTGAAAGGTCAGTGCTATTGTTCAGACTCTGTGAAGAAAGCAATGACAAAGAACCTCACTCCTCACCTTGCCTAATATGCCTCATTCTAGTGCTGCCTTGGGTTTTTGTGGGTATATACTTACCTGACATGTAGCAGTACTTTTTGAGGATCAAACCAACCTCTGTGCTGACTACCTAACAGACATACAATCTCACTAAATACTACATACCATTTTATAAGGTAAAATACAATGCCATCCCTAAACTCAACAATTGCCACCAAAATGCTTCAAAGCTATAAAATTGAATTATCAAACCAATAAATAGTTTATGACCCCTCTTCCTGCTTGTTCACCAGTATTACAAGTTACAAACAGTGTCCCCCGTTTGCGAGAATGAATTTCATCATTGCTGTATCCTGTCTACTTGCATAATGCTGTTAATGTCAATTGTTAAGCGTCTTTTCCAGTTAGTACCTAGCCTACCTTACAGTTTTACAGAATCACTTTAATATACTCTTGTCAAAGGAAACTTTCGTCCACTCGAGTATACAATGCACAAGACATGAATAATTATAAGAAAAGCATAGAACAGCAGCTTTTATAGAATATGATGACAATGACCACATTTATTTTTGCTCTCTAGTGCTTTATTTGGAACCCCTCTTCAAGTGCCAGACACTAGACAATAGGCATTCTCTCTTAAATTGGGAATAGTTTATGCCAATAGTGGAGAGAAAATCAGGTAAAGGGGATGAACGGTCTAATTTTCAAGTATTCTGTCTTTTTGATTCAGCTTTCACTACATTTTGTGGATTTGATCATTTAATGTGCACAATCACAGATGGCCCACCAGTAAACTAAATGTTCAGTGTCATTCCCATTTTTCCTGTATTAAATCATGTCGGCCTTGGTACACAACAGTGATGCTTGTGATCACTTATGAATGTAAAAATATTTGATTTTAATGGAAATCAACTTACCTCACAGCCCCAGTAAGGGGGAAAACTACATGCAAAATACGATGTTACAATTATGTAAATACCAGACATCATAATAACTTTAAAACTACCACACAAATCCAAATCACCAACATAGGGTTCAAAATAGCAAGGATGGAAGAATGTCATGCAATATTAACCTTGAGTTGAAATAACCTGTTTCCCAAAGCACCCAGGAAATTTTGTAGGTCTACTCCAATTTAGCATAATGATATTGCATAACATTTCAAAGAACATTGAAAAATTGATCTGGTTATCTTAGTCTGTTACCAGTGTACCATTGGGCTTGTCGGTGAATATGGTACACCTCAAGCAGGGAATTTCTGCAATAAGGGAGTACAGCTCACATAGTATATTGGTACTGTTTGTGGTTCATAAGAATCTTCCAGTGGCTATGTCGAGCATGTACTACTAGCCAGCGTCTTGGTTAGGTGTACCATACCAACCGCAAAGCCCAATGGTACAATGGGGTGAAAAGCTGGCAAACAGATTGAGTTGACCAGATCATTCTACCAATTTTCTTTGAAATTTGATGCAATTAAACTTGAGTGCATGTCACACAGAACCACAAGGTAGTTGTCAAACAGGACTGGATATTTACAAGTTTGCCAAGTGGCAAAGTCAGAATAAATTAGGGGAAATACTTCTTTGTGAGACTGCAAATAGCTCAAATGATAAAAGCATCTTTCTGAAACTACTGAAATTATATGCCAAAATACAAATCTTGGAAGTCAACAGTTATTCCCCAACGCACTCTTGCATAATAAGTGACCTCTGTTAAGGATATGTAGCATAGATAAAAATATATGAAAAAGAATATATATTTACTTAGTCTTGAGTTAATCCAGTACTGCTTTTAGAAAGTGAAACACCCAGAAGAAATGGTCGGAGACACTCCCAGAACAGGGGTGGTGTAGGCCTGCGGTACCATACTAAGGGATGGAAATCACCGAGATAGCGTGCACATTGGCCCACCAGTGCCCTCTGTCGTGAGACCGGACAGGTCAGTGTTCCGCACAGCTCTGTCGGCGTGGGGCCGTCATACCAAGTGGAAACGTGTAATCAAGTGCAACGATGCCTCGCCGACATCACAGTGAGTGCAGTTGAACGGGGCAGAATGCTTGGGCTCCGGGAGGCGGGTCTGTCGTTCCGGGACATCACGGCACGTTCAGGGCACGCTGCGTGAACAGTAAGGCGTGTGTGGATCCAGTGGAGAGAGGAGGGCCGTACACAGCGACGACGGGGTACAGGACGACGCAATGTGACCACAGCGCGAGACGACCGCATCTTCTCCGCATGGCCATATCGGCGGCGTCCTCGGTGTTGGCTCGACGTTGGAGCACTGCAACGGGGGTGGACATGTCTGCGTCGACGGTGTGGTTCCATCTATTGAGAGCTGGACTGGTAGCACGCACGCCACTGAGTCGGCTTCCATTGACTGGGAACCACCGACGCTTCCGACTACAATGGGCACGTGCACGCCGACACTGGCAGGCTGAGTGGCGAAATGTAGTGTTTTCGGACAGTCCCGCTTCAAACTGTCCTACAATGATGGCCGCAAACGCGTTTGACGCCGCCGTGGAGAACGCAATCAGGCAGACTGTATTGTTGAGCGTCATAGAGGACAAACACCAGGTGATCGTGCCTCGTACGTCTTGCAGGCAATCTGAACAGTGACCGTAACATCAGGGAAGTTGAACCGCCCGCGGCACTGCCCCTCTTGCAGGCCATATTTCAGCAGGACCATGCCCACCCGCATGTGGCGAGAAATCTGCAAGACTTCTTCGCAGAACGACGGATACCTCTGTTTCCCTGGCTTGCCCGTTCGCCTGACATGTCGCTCATCAAACATGTCTGGGATAGGGTCGGTCGGCAACTTGATCGTTCAGGTCCAACGTCCGCCACTGTTGAGGCTTTGTGGACGCGCCTACAAACCGCGTGGGACGGTATTCCCCAGCAGCGTATTCAAGCACTGTATGATTCCATGTCACCACGTCTTGCGGTACATGGTGGCGCGACGCCGTACCGAAGATCGACCGTCAACGTGCATATAACGAACGGACTGTCCTAATCAGTAATGTATTATCATGTCCCTAATCTGTGGTATAAAGTGCAATGTGGTCGCATCTCTTGTTCTTGGTGTTTCACTTTCTACAAACAGTGGTGTATAAAATATGTTTCTTCAAATTACTGTAAAACATCCATGAAACATGATTACAACTTTTCTGCATATGTTGTTGTATGTTTTGGTCGTCTTTAGTCACACTCAGCATCTAATTATAAAAGTTAAATATTTTCAATCATTCAGTTATCTTTGGTAAATTGTAAATATGTATACGGTACTCACAATTATCATTAATGTACTCTTTAGCATTTCAGTTTATTTTTTGAAACCTTTTTGGGAGTTTTCTTTCTTGTATGGTCTCTTAAAATTTAAGTTTAGTCTTCTACATAGGACAGTATATGTATGCATTCTGATTTTACTCGTTACTTATCTCATTTACAATACTTTATTATGAGGTTTGGCCGACATGGTCTGAATGTATTTTAATTGTACTTTTAGTCTATACTGCATATTTAATGTAATTACATAACTCAGGTTTTAGTTACATTTTTAGCCTACTTTTCACATATTGCAGCAAGTGGTTCCATGAACTAAATAGCCTAATTTCATGTATTCCACTGGTCTCTTCCATTAAAAACTCTCCCTCGTAGTAAAAGTATTTTGTATGTGATCTACTAAATAGCTTTTAGTACACAACCTACATTGTGATCAAGTATGGAGCAAGAAAATCGAAATTAAAACTCAATATCCATAAGTTGTAGTCATTATAGACAAGAAACAAAGTAAACAACCTTCTCATTATGGTACTAGCACATGCCTTGTCTTAAATCAAAGCTTTCATCCTTCGTCAAGATAACTCACTTCAACCAACATTCAACACTGGAAAATATGAGTCCAATGTTAAACAATGAGGCTTTTAACGCTTAGGAATTGTGCACTGGTGTAGCCCATCTTACGAATCTTCTCTGCAATCAACTAAATAAGATGCGAAAAATTTATAAATGTTAGGTTCTAAAATTTCCAACTGATCCCATCCTGAATTGTACATCATTAGATGTACCTATACTAAGCTCAGAATAAAAACTCTGTGTCGAGCTGCATTGCACTCGGGAAATTAGATCGGCAAAAAAGTTATTTTAAACATTTGAAAATCACTTGGCCACCATGTTGTTTTTGTGTCTCAGGATTTGCAAAGTAACATTTCTTTACTTAACAGTCCTCAACACCATTCAAAATGTCAGTTTGATTGCTTAAATAGTTTCGAAGATATTGAGAACTGGTGAAATATATGCCACGGGCTTACTTGGATTACTTTAAAATATGACATAGAATTATAGGCCAGCAGATAATTATTATAATCATGGCTCATATCAACCTACATTTCTATCGTATACAAACACAATTTTAAAAATTTTGCACAGCCGCTACTTTTAGGTTCTCATAAAAATTGAATTAAATTACATGCCAGTATATTAAACCTTGTGTGAAAATTTACCATGCTAAGTTTCACTGGGCCGGGATAATTAAATTGCGAGAAATATCCAGTATTTAAATTTTGCATCGCCGCTATGTTGGTATTGTGCTCATTGAGTTATTGACAATCCCATAGGTAAACTTACGCCATTAGCCTCTTTCAACACACCCACAAAATTTGAGTTTGATGGATGTAATGGATTCATAGATATTGAGCACCGGGTAAATACTTCGGATAGTGACCATGTTGAATTGTTCTATATGTAGGCCATAGAGTTATGTACATTTAGATGAAGATTATTGCGTAAACTCTGTCCAAGCAATCTGCCAAGTGCCAGTGTGAAAAAACGTAGTTTGCGCACAGGAGTGGATCAGCTGACTGGCCAATGAGGGGCGTTGCCACTGAACAATAAGAGCAGGAGGGAGGCGCGACCTTGGCTTCAACAAACTCTCGCAACGGTTGGGCTGTAAAGCTCCACCCATAGCATTGTCTTTTCACTTCCTATGTGTGACTTTCTACTTCACAGATTCCGTGGATCAGGTATAGGTTCATTATACAAACGTTCACATTGATTGCATGATTGGGCGAGACAAAATAAAAACTAGATTCTAAAATTTTGCACAGCCACCATCTGAGTATATGAAAACAGTTGAATCTAATTAGATGACAGTAGACTAAATCTTATTCAAGCATTTTACGTGCTGAGTTTCACTGCGCAGGGATGATTAAGTCGTGAGAATCATCATCAACATCTTCATTTCCCCTTTTCCAGTTGACACTGGGTGGGGCATATATGGTTCCTCTCCACATTGTTCTGTCGTTACACCATTCCTCTTCCGACACGGTGTTCCAATCCAGGTTCCGTTTCCTAATACTATTCTCCACCGAGTCCATCCAACGCATTCTTGGTCTTCCTCGTCCTCTCTTCCCTGTCATCCGTCGTTCCAGTGCTCGTCTTGGTAGCTTTACTTCATTCATCCGTTTGACATGTCCAAACCATCTCAATCTGTTTTGCTCCAGTTTGTCATTTAGTTTCTGTACTCCCAGTTCTTTCCGTATATCTTCATTTCTCACTCTGTCCCTCCTAGTTTTCTGGATCATACTTCTCAGGAATCTCATCTCAGCTGCTTGTACTCTGCTCTCATCCCTCTTAGTCATTGTCCAAGTTTCTGCTGCATATGTCATTATAGGAACATAATATGCTTTGTACATAACTTCTTTAGTCGTGAGAATATACCATTTATATATTTTAACTTCACTTGGCCGCCATGTTGGTTTTGTACTCAGGTTGTCAACTGTCACATAATGGAACTTCACTTAGCATTATATTTTATTAGGGGGAAGGAGAGACAAACATACGGACAAAAGCCGATCCCATGAGCCTATTTTTTCATCTGATGAAAATAGGCTAAATATATGAAAAGGTACGTATGAGATCAATCTGGGCAAATGTGTGTGTCCATCTCTCCTATCAACTCCTAAATTTGGTATGACCATGATATCGAGGCCATATTTGAAAATGACCTCAGTGCTAAAAACTGCTGTAAAATCACATTTGAAATTTTAACTATCTTGGATATCTCAGAACTGTTCCACAAATGGCACACACATAGACCGTAACACTTAAGAATAATTCTCAGGTCATACATGACAGTGCTGCCAACATGATTCTATGCATGCTGATAGGTTCAATGTTTAACTGCATATAATTTCCACACTAACAAATGGGTGTCTTCCAAAATTGGCACATACATAGAGCATACAATTTCAGATTAATTTTGAGCAACCCATATATGGCAGTGTTGCCAACACGAATCGACATGTGCTGATAGGTTCCATGTTTAACTGCATGTCATGTCCATACTAACTATTGGACACCAACCAAATTTTATAGATGTATAGTGTACCTCACGAGATGGAACTAAACATATATTCAGAGTCATCAGGGCTGCCAACTGTTGATAAATGCTCTATAATTTTGAATCCTGGAATATTAGCAAGTATGCAGGCCAACAGTTCTAAACCTTACATACACATAGAGAATATTTCAGATTAATTTTGAGGAACTCAAACATGACAGTGGTACCAACATGATTAGATGCATAGGCTACTAATAGGTTCAATTTAAACTGCACATAACGTCCACACTAATGAGTGTATTTCATCAACATTTTGTATATGCAATGTATGCTTTAGGTCATATGTCTGTGCTTATTATTTTATTATATATGAATTGCAGTCGAATTGCCATAGCAGGGTATTTTAATTGAATGGCCATGGGCTCCCAACAAGTTCAATTTCAAGTAGTTACAACTTTGGCTACCAGATACTACTGTCACTAACACCTAGCAGTGAACGTTGGAACTTGATAGAGCGTTTCTAACCAGCCAAATATAACCTACAAATTTTGCTACACTTCAACCACTTGTAGTGGTAGGTTCTTTTACATGCCATAAATCTATGACGTGAGCCCGCCGGCTTTACTTCCCCTCCAAAGGAAGGCATACTGAAGGATTTCAACACTTAAAATCCAACAACATCAACCAGGTTTGAACCCGCGATCTTGGGTATGGCTGTTCAGCATCCTACAGACTACGCCACAGAACCCGTGCTTATTATAAGAGTCACTAGTACCACTAAGGTATATTAATGATCACAAGACCTTTAAACCCTAGATTCAATATCTTTGAATATGTGTATGGAACAAACTCCAAACTTACCACACTAAGTCCAAGTGCTACCATCAAAATTTGATTCAAATGTATTACAGTATGTTCAAACTCGTGCAACCTCCATACTAATTTATGAATTTTCTTTTTAATTTTTTTTTACGAGTAATATATCCCATAGCAGACATAAGAATGCCTATATACAGAGTTCACAGGACTACCAACTGCCTAGTAAAATTTTGAGAATATTAGAGCTGTGGAATCATAACATCTGTTCACATACAGAGTTAGAAACTCTATTCACTATAATCTCTTACACTGCAGATAGATTTTGAGCAACACACATTTATCAGCGTTACCAAAATAATTCGAAGTTTATAGGTTTCATGTTTAACTGAATGTAACTTCCATATAACTCATTGGATTAGTACGAAATTTTATATATAAAGTATATGCCATCCGAGAGTATTGTGCACATTCTCAGCCCTACCAATTCCCTAATAATAACTCTTTGTGGGCATTTGAGCCACAGACACTCAATATTTAATAATCCATGCAAGAAAACAATTTTTAACATACTGTACTATCTTACTCTATAAGAGCAACAACATTTCAGTTATATTTTCAACAAATTTTACAATATCAGTACTACTAACATAATTCCTTAGATAAAGTTAAAATTTCAAATAGGTCTAGTTCGAAGAATATGGATTGAATCTCAAATCTTAAGAAAACTAGGCTCTTTAATTCATCACAGAACTACTTGTTTAAATTTACTTTCATGAGTAATATTAAACAAAACACTAACAAGAACAATAATAAAACAACTTGGAAAATATGAAACTGACAGTGTCAAAATTGGACAATTTTCATTTTTTTTCCAGATCTCAAAAAATTCAAAATACCTTCAAAACAAGAATGCAAATGGCCATCAATTTCCTAAAAACATGAAAGTATAATAAACGAGGAACCAATTAAAGGCTCTATTACAGCAGTCTTGTATGCACCTGAAGTTCACAGGGAACGGATGTCATCAGTAAGACAAAAGACTTGCAAGTTCAGTACACTTAAAAAAGTAGTAGTAAGTTGTTGCTTTAAGGGGTGGAACAGCAAGGTCATCTGCCCCTAATCAGTACACTTATTTCGTCAATAACAATGTTATTGAATTTACATCCCTTTTAACTGCTGCAGCTTTTAGAGACGCCAGGATGCCGGAATTTTGTCCCGAAGGGTATCTTTAACGTACCAGTAGATCTACTGACATGGCTCCCACACATTTAAGCACCCTGAAATATCAACTGACTGCGCCGGGATTCGATCCTGGCTTAGCAGATGAGAACTTGACCGCTGAGCCTTGCAGCCAGTCACATTTCTTTCTCACCAACCATAAAAAAAGACCCCGCATCGACAATACCACCCAAGTAAGACGTTTTCCACCAAAACAATTAAAGACAAAGAACTTCAGTGGTAGTAATCCTGACACTAACTTACCTATCCTAATTTCTTTTAACTTAAAGTAAACTACACTGGAAACAGTCTTAATTTGCATGATGCATTAAGTGTGAAATAAATATTTCACATTCAAGCTACAGGTATCAAACTTGTTAAGAATGTTAGCAGCGATCTCATTGTCGATACACCAAGACCCAATGCTTCCCCAGGAGTCAACCCTGAACCCTGTCTACGAGTTGAACACAGAATGCAAATGCACAAATAATGGCCATATTCTTCACTGCTCATCTTTGAAAGTATTCAGCTGTCTTGAAATGTTGCCTAGTGACAACCCTCTTGAACATATTGCCCAAGGTGAAGTTTTTTTCCTACTTGTTACAAAAAGCACATATTCAATTACTGGGCACTTCTTATAGCCAGGTTGAAACGACAGGAGCAAATCAGGATCTGATGATGTTCACTGACAAACTGAACTAGGCATCCAACTAAAACCCCCCATTTGTATGAAAAGGGTTTTATTTAAGTGCATAAATAATCCATGCATTTGTTTTAGGCACTAGGAAATTAACTGTTAATCCCTGTCCAATTTAATTGGGTACACTCGTGTTGACCGACTGAAAAGCGGTTCCACTAATAGATTACCAGGTAACACTGAAAATGGCTTCTAATATTTCAATACCACTGATAATTTTAGGACAGCCTAAAACTACATAAATCACACATTAGGTGGGGCCAGTCTTTTGCAAATCCATAACTGTAAAGTTTGTACCATCTAGTACTAACAGTTGGCAGAACTGGAACCCCTTAAAACTACAAAAAATGTGCATTTGTTGCAAGCACTATATTCAGATTAAGTTTTTTCAAATAGAATTATGAGAATTATTTATGAGTAACTGAACTATTAATTAGCAAGCCTGGACTGGACTGAAATTTTATAAACTATGTGTTGCTGGCATGAAAACTGTTGATATGCATTTTGGACAAAATTGGGTTAAGTACAGTATATCCAAGTTTTTCAAGGGTACCGTAACTGCAAGGTTGATAACACCTATTACCAACGGTTGGCAATGCTGATAATGGAAATAGCAAAGGTCACTTGTCTGGAAATGTTGCTACCACCACTCAAAATTTTGTTGAGATCTGAGCAACCATTCATAAGTCCCTCTCATTCAATCCAATAATGATCAGTCCTAGGTCAAAGGTGCAACCATTTCCCCAGTCCTTTCCGTGTCGATTTTCTGATCTTTAATTTCCTTGTACTGTATTTCCAGAAAATGGTCACCTTGAATGTATAGAAAACAGCCATGACATCAAATAACCTTCCTGAAAAAAGGCTACCAATAACACCAGAAACTATAGCCTGATCAATAGTGCATGTTGAAAATACCATCAACATTAACACCATAATTTCAGGGTTTCACCATAAGATAGAAAAGAAATGATCTGGCTACACCTTGCCTCATGCCAGAGTATTTTCATGCACAACTCAAATTAGGGGAAGGTTACATATTTTGGTGGTAAGCCAGTTACAGATGCCAGAACCCTAAATCATATCAAATTAGCTACCCCAGCATTTGTCTTTGAACAGGAATGGAATCTTGGAAATTTGCTTGTGATAATATGTGGGTCTAATGGCACCTTACTTCTTGTGTGTGTATAGTTTAGGCCTACCCATCTTCTGAAATGAAAATGAAATTCAGCCATGTCAAAGCAACAAGTCCCATTTCTACAGCTAAAAACAAAAACCAAGCACCTACAAAATTACTCCACTTTTTAAATTTTGCCTATAAAATAATAGGCAAGCAACTTATTTCGTAAAAATGTTGACTAGGCAGAATGAGTTCTATATAGTACCCAAGTTTGGACATAAACATATCACTCTTCAGTATGTTAAATTAAATCAAAAACATGTTACATATGCACAATCCACTCAACTAAGTATCTATACTGGTTAAAATGTTCCAGCATTATGATATTGGTTAGAAGGATTGGAAAGCTAAACCATACGCAGTTAAATTAAGTTTCCAGCTTACCACTGACAATAAAAAGGTGATGACTTTCACTGCTTAATGTATCACATCGATAGATTCCAGAGTGGAAAGTACGAGCATTAGGGACAGAGAGCAAAGAAGAAATTGCACCGTCATTGGTTATATCATACCAAATATAACTGTTGGAACCATTGTAGAGATTACGTCCATCCTTCTGCCACTTGATTGTACGATATTGACTGATTCTGCAGGAAATTTCAAATGGCTCTTCTTCTACGACCATACTATCCCCTTTATATTCAGTTTTTATTTGGCCTGAACAAGATAA
The DNA here is from genome assembly GCA_946902985.2 of Meconema thalassinum. Taxonomy (NCBI): domain Eukaryota; kingdom Metazoa; phylum Arthropoda; class Insecta; order Orthoptera; family Tettigoniidae; genus Meconema; species Meconema thalassinum. The sequence goes on from OX336389.2 coordinate 1,196,030,456, forward strand.
TAGAACACTACTATGACTTTTGAAGATCATTCTCCAATTTATTCTTTTAGTGCACTACTAAACCACAGAATGCAAATCATTTCCAAAATTCAATATGTAGTCCATAAATCCATACAACATAGGGGGAGAAAATATAACTATGAAACATGTCAAAACAATACCTAATATTTTGTATACTGGGGAAATTCCCAACGGACATGCCCACTGCAGATAAAACCATTCTCACCTAGTCATTTGAATCCTTACCAAAATTACAAATGAATGCTGCTCATTGATTATCCCCGATTTAAGAAACCCACTCCATGAATTTCTTCTGATTGAAGTTCCATGCCAAAGTCCTACATCAATGAAGTTAATTATAAACTGATGGTAATCAACTAAAGAACACCCAGCAGAAAAAGCAAATGTGTCATTCCATCATCGCGAGGTGGGACTCTGGCACCATTTTTCACTCATCATAACATGAAGTATAAATTTATTAATATAGTAGCCTGCCCACTGTGAACATGGTTTTACAACATACACATGTCAACTTCTATTTTGCTACAACAGGTTTGACATGGATTTTTGAAGAAATATTAGTATCTTGCAAAATATTGATTTTTATTGTCATGGACTGGACACAGTTCATTGTAATGCTCAATAATACATAGTTTGTGCAATTAGTAGAAGGGAAAAAAACGCTCTCTTAAAACTAAGTTATAAAAGATAATCACTTCTATAGGGCATGACTTGAAAATTAGAATACCATCCGGACACAAACTCAAATTTCCTGTATTCCAAACAGGCACAGTGGTGCACAATGCATTGATGAGATAATTGTGACAACAGGTTGATTCCAGAACAGAACAGTACAGTACAGTAGGCTATGTGCCACGGGTCATTCTATATGTTTAGTGGTGTTACATTTTGACAAAAATATGTTTGTTTTTCATCTAGCAACCAAACTTGGATGGTTTATAAAGATAAATGAATCAATTGATGAAAAGGATTGGTGTATATAATTCTTCCGAACATTGCCTTTCTTTTGAGACAGATCAATAATTCAGTCATTATATGCGACTAGAGTAATTTGCAATGTTAACTCTTGTTACATCAAAAGTACTGTAAATGCCAGGCAAGGTCAGGTGAAAAGTAAAATTCCTGCTACTGAAAGTCCAAACTTTCTTTTATTAAAGCAGCAGAAGTATGACAGTATTTATGAATGACTAAAAAACACACTTTTATACTATTAAAAAACCTGTTATGCCTACATCATTCGGGTAACTCATTTTACATATCACATTTGCAAACTTCAGTCAGAACAGTTACAGAGATTCTGCTTTGTACATAACTTATTTAGCCTTAATTGCTGATAAGTGCAAACAGATGAACTAGGACCTATTAAGAAAAGAAACATATCTAAATTATGAGGATAATTTTTATGTGCACAAGTGTGCGATTGGTAAAATTTGTAAAATGTATTCGGGTTGGGTTAGTAAATGCAGAAACTAATAAGAGTTGCATGATAACTGTCAGAAGTCCAAACTGTCAATTCAACACATTCTGTATCATTGTAACTTGTGTAACATGTAGAAAAAATCACCTGTGAAAATCTTATATTTACGTAATACCTTATCTTTGTGAAATCCTGTAGTTCAAACTCCACTGATTACACTATCAATGCGTATTCAGCAGGCCTACTCTGGTCACAATAGCATACAAGTTCCTTAGACGAGTCTTTCTTGTGGCACCAACCACACTATGTCAAACGTCAGAAAAAATTTAGTGCTAAATTGGACTGAAACTGGAAAATGTATATGTTGCCCACATAATAATTCAGACCTGACACTAGCTAAATAAGTAAAATGCAACATTAAAAAACAAACATGAAAAGGCATGATGTCCACCTTTCATGAAATGTCCCATATTAGATTCACGCACAGTTCTGTCATGAGGTAAGCAGAGCATGTCTTACCAATTTTATGGGGGAGAAGAACAACTTTAGATTATAGCATATACATTTAGTCTTATTAATATGAGTCTTAGTTCATTTTATCCATTCATTTTATCCATACGGTCAATGAACCCACTTCACATTTTAACTTGGTACCTATCTCAAGGCCTTGGCTGCCTCAGTCTCATTCCTGACCAAAAGTCAAACTTACATACAATATATTAGTACATAATAATAATAATGTTATAGGTTTTACGTCCCCTTTAACTACACTGGCTTTTAGTGATGCCGGGGTGCCGGAATTTTGCCCTGAAGGGGATCTTTAACGTGCCAGTAAATCTACTGACACGGCTCCCTCGCATTTGCGCACCCTCAAATGCCAGCTGACTGCGCCAGGTTTCGAACCTGCAACCTTGGGCTCAGCAAGCGAGAACGTTACCCCTGAGCCACGCAGCCAGACGGTATATTAGTACAGACAGAGCATGAACGCAAGTGATTCGACATATTACTAACTCCCAAATACTGCCGATGCAACAGCATCATAAACTTCTAAATGAAACAATACCAGTATGACAATAAGATTTAGCTTATAGAAGTTCCAAGTTTATGGATCTCGCCCTCAATGTTGAATTTGTCACTGGTTGGAAAATATTAAAAAATTAAAACCAGTAGGTTATATATCATCTTCATTTCCCCATTTCCAGCTGACACTGGGTGGGGGCAAATATGGTTCCTCTCCACTTTGTTCTGTCGTTACACCATTCCTCTTCCGACACTGTGTTCCAATCCAGGTTCCATTTTCTAATACTATACTTCACCGAGTCCATCCAACGCATTCTTGGTCTTCCTCGTCCTCTCTTCCCTGTCATCCGTCGTTCCAGTGCTCGTCTTGGTAGCCTTACTTCATTCATCCGTTTGACATGTCCAAACCATCTCAATCTGTTTTGTTCCAGTTTGTCATTTAGTTTCTGTACTCCCAGTTCTTTCCGTATATCTTCATTTCTCACTCTGTCTCTCCTCGTTTTCTGGACCATACTTCTCAGGAATCTCATCTCAGCTGCCTGTACACTGCTCTCATCCCTCTTAGTCATTGTCCAAGTTTCTGCTGCATATGCCATTATAGGAACATAATATGCTTCGTACATAACTTCTTTAGCTTTAATTGGTATATCCTTGTTTCATACTAGTCCCCGTACCTGTTGGTAGAAAGCACTCCCGAGTTGTATTCTTCTGCTGATTTCCAAATCTAGTCTCCATCTTCAGACAGTTCACTTCCCAAGTATTTGAAGTGTTTCACAACTTCCAATTCCTTACCTCCGACTTTGATTACTCCTTTTCCTTCTTTCTTCCCTCTAATCATCACCATTGTTTTACTGCTCTCCACATTTATCTTCAATGCCCATTGCTCAATCTTTTCATTTATTGCGTCTTAACTGTTTTTGTACTTCCATCTCATCCTCGCCCCAGATCACAACATCGTCTGCAAACAAATGAGTTCCACTGTTGACCTGCCCCCTCTAAATCCAAACTGATCCTCCTCTATTTGGCTTTCTTCATCTTTGCCCTACTATAGTCTTTCATTGCTGCCTTCATGATGTCATCCATCACCATTAAGAACAATAAGGGTGCAGACGAAATGACCAAGGGGAAGACCAAGAGATAGATGGCTGAAAGGCGTGGAGGAATGTGTCAAGAAGAGAGGCGAGGACTGGACCAGAGTGACAGCGGAGAGGTGGTGGGAAGAAAGGACTAAGTGGCGAGGCTTATGTTCCCAACAGACCCAGCCTGGGGCTGGAAACTGTACAAGATGATGATGATGATGATGATGATTATGAAGGGTGACAACACACTTCCTTGCTTTAGTCCAGTGTCAATTTTAAACCATTCCAATGTCCCGACTCTAGTCTTCACACTACTGTAGCAATCCATGCACATTCCATTTATCATGTTTCTCAGTTCCTTGCCTATCCCCCTATTTCTTAAGCTTTCCCAAACCTTTGTTCTAGGGATGTTATCATAGGCCTTTTCTATATCAATAAAAGTCATTACCATATCCTTCCCATATTCCCAACTCTTCAATGCTCTGTCTCAGAATGAAAATGGGTTCCACTGTTGACCTGCCCCTTCTAAATCCAAACTGCTCCTCCTCTATTTGGCTTTCTATCTATACTCTAATTCTTTTTTCTAGGATTCTTTCCATTACTTTGGCAACATGAGAGATGATGGTGATTCCTCTGTAGTTACCACACACCTTCCCGTCTCCTTTCTTGAATATTGGCAATATTATTTCCTTTTTCGAGTCTTCAGGAACTTTCTTCTCTCTCCAAACACTCCTGAGAAGTCTGTATGTCCACTGCAGACCCATTGGTCCTGCCGCCTTGATCATTTCTATTGCCACTTCGTCGATTCCCACAGCTTTCCCAATCTTCATCTCCCTAACTGCCCATTCCACTTCTGCCATAGTAATGTCTGGTTCTTCTATCTTTTCCTCCACCGTTTTGGCTGTTTGCGTAACTTCTCCGCATGCCGGACGTCTCACCTTCAACAGCTCGCTGAAATATTCTTTCCATCTGTCCGTTATCTCTTCAAGTTTTGTCAATATTTCACTTTGTTTTTCACGAACCCAGTTTTCACCTTTTCATTCCTTATAATTCCAAAAAGCATTTATTTTTCCCACAGTTTAAATCCTCCTGTATTTCCTGAGTGAATTCTTCCCAGCTTCTCTTCTTTTCCTCTGCAATTACTTTCTTGCAATCTCTGTTTTCTTCCATATACTTTGCTCTAGTTCCTTCAGTCTTTTTTGTTTTCCATTCCTTTCTTGTTTTCTTCTTCTCTCTTGCCATTTCTTCCACTCTATCATTCCACCATTTTGTCGCCTTTTCTCGTACCTTTCCTGATGTTCTACCACATGTTTTCTCTGCACTGTTTACAAATGCACTCTTAAACTTCTCCCATTCTTGTTCCACATGGGTAATATCCGTCCTTGGTATGTGTTCTTGCAATTCTTTCTTAAACTCTTCTGCAACCTCCTTTTCATTTAGTCTCCAGACCTTAAACTTTCTTTCCCTTTTTCTGGTAATCTCATGACCTATCCTACTTTTAGTTTTCCTACCACTGCCCAATGTATTAGGTGGGCCGCGCTACCTAACCATTATTGGTGCAGGCGAAAATCATTGGCCTGCTGAATGCGATATAGTACCTAATGCGTGGGGTTGGCAACACGGTATATGATGCTACAAATTGCTGATTCAGCTGGAATTTTGCTTATACAAGTAGTGTTCAGATTTGGGATGGCTGCGTCGGTCACAGACAGCGGAGGAGTAAACATCTCCAGATATTTTCCAGACTATTAATTCAGGTAATTTGGTTTATTTCAGTACTTCAAGAATTTTGGAACGAAAAGTACCTCTTCTGAACTCTTACCGGGGATGAAAAACCATTATTATTGTGTGGTGTACTTTGTATCGGACATGTTGGCAACGGGTATGACGTAGTGTACGACATCCATGTGTCATGGCAGCGGTCGTCAAATGAAGTAGGAAAACGATTTATTTACGTAATAAAAGAAATATTTCCGGTGCAGCAGTGACAATTCAAATTGAAATGAACTTCTAGTGACTCCCAGAAAGGTATGTGAATCATAAATAATACATTTCCAATAATCCGCCTTGTAAAAGTTGTGAAAACTGAAGAGTTCCTCTTCTTAACAATTAATGGATGTTACACCTATACTACACAGCCAGCTTGACCTATTCAAGTGTACCCTCAGAAGAATCTCCAAGAAAACCCTATAATTAGCATCTGGGATATGACGATGCTAACAAACTAAATTTTTTATTTGCTACGAATATAAAAAAGTGGCATTTGAGGCCAAATAAGAGAACAATTTGCAGTATTTCAATAAATATTATTAATCATTAAATAAGTATAGGCCCAGCACTTGCACCTTACCTCTTATTATTTCTCATAAATAGGGCTCGGATTTTTAGGTAAATACATATTTTTTTATGTTACTACATATTTTAAACATTTTGTCTATAAATACATAAATTCCTGCTTTTCACTTATTAGCACATAAAGAGACATAATATTTCCTTTTTTAATCAGTATGCTAGATTTTTCGGTTCATTGCATTTTTCTTCTTTGTTACTTTATCGCGGAAGAACCTATGAGCTATCTTCATGCAGCTTGCACCTGTGTTTTCCTTATCTTGTCGCCCCATCCCACTCACTGTGGATGCCGGGGATTTCCTTGTCCATAGCCATATTGCACCACGTGCTAGACCTTCCCCCTCAGCTACCTGGAACCAGTGTCACTCACATGCAGTTCATTCCTGGCACTGTGAAGTGTAAGGCAGTTCTACGATTCCTAAAGTAAAAGCAACTACAAATTATAGTCTGCAGCAGTAAGTTGCAGAATTTAAGGATAATATTACTTCTGATGGGGGTGTTCTGTTCTGCCAACCATGTGGGAAAGCAATCAAGTCTGAACATGCATCTCAAGTTACACCACAAGAGCAAGAAACATAATGCCACAGTTTCACTCTATCAGAAGAAGTGTTTCGCGGCAATCGTCGATCATTTGTGATGGACAACCTGAAGATGTATCTCATTGTGTATTGAAATTCTTCAGCAGTCAGTGAAGCATAGCATAAATTGCATTTGTGAGTACTGCATATTGTTTATATTGTCATTAATAAACTAAATTATAATTAAATATTTTTACTTTTTTGTCACATATTTCAGGTATTTTTAATACATAAGAAATACATAATTTCCCAATTTTTAGCATCTAAAAATCCATACCCTACTCATAAAATATTAACTACAGACATTTGTCGAGACACTACGCCATTCTGTCCTTAGCCCCTAAAACAAACAATCGAAATTTAATGTTTATCAGTCGGTCAACACTGAAAAATAGTTTCCAACACTATAAAATAAAAACTAAGACATTGAACATGATAACTTTTTGGACAACAGTGATTTGGGTACCAATTTTAAATGTATTGGGATAATAGCAAGCATAACTGCTGTGCTTAACTTGGGCCTAACCCCTTATGCCCCACTCCACGTATTGATGGAAGCTTCATAAGCTAATAATTCTAATCTCCAGCAGACCTAACAATCTCGATAGATCACTGTTATAGTATCCACCGGACAAATCCTCTTTCGGCGAAAGTTTTCAGCGGTTCAAGTATAAACCACAATAAATACATGCCCAGGGGAATTTTTCAGTATAGTCTGTAATGACATGGATGGCGTATGGACATTGATGTTTTTTCATTTCATATAGAGCCTAAAATTGCCACTATGTAACTCCGTTGTTTAAATTTGGTGCGAGGCTGAAAAATGGATGTGGTCGGCCGCAAGGGTCAATTACAGATTACGATCAATTTCGGTTAGTAGATTTTTAGGGTGCCTGGTAACGTCACGCATGACATGTTGATGTTCGGATGTAGGACGGAGTTGCCGTGTCCGCCATCTTGTCAGCTGACAGTATTTCTTTAGATTTCGGCGTGCACGGACATGTGGTGTGTGACTTTGTGGTGTGTGACTTGGAGGTGCTGAGTTACAATTGTTCATACATTTCTTTTAGCTGTTGAATTCAATTGAAAAGTTGCACTGTACTCTGGACGAAAATTACTGCTTCTACTACAAGGAAGGTTTGTTTTTGTATGTAAAGCCTCATTAACTAAATGGCGGCAAGATTTTTGTGCTGTGGGTAGCGAATTATAATTGTTACAGGTGTAATACCTTGAGTTTTTGGCAAGTCTTAAAAACGTGACATTAGGCATAGTTTATCCTATCATATCACGAAATACAGTAAATTATTATTTTGTAAGTTTATGGGAACAAGTCTGGTCAATAGTGGTTTTTGGTTGGGTAAAACATAGACAGAGATTGGCATTTACAATTACACTAAGGAAAAGAGATATAATAGTGTTCTGTATTAGACCTATATAGATAGTAGAGATGGGGATATCAGGATAGTTACCCGACCTATATAGGTGAAGTAAGTTAATGAAGGGGATACAAGTTTTCAACTACTACTGTATCTAGGTGCATATATTGACAACTTACGGGTGTTGCGAATATGTAGACCTACGATATAAAATAGGCTAGATTATGACATAAGGTCTGTTATATTTATGATTATTCCCACTGTGTGTGACAAAGATAAGGGGGATTATATACCATGTTGTGTACGTATCTAGGGGGATTTTTAGTGAAGTGGATTACATACGGAGGTAAGATAAGATTTATTCAATTCCAAAGAGCCATAGGCCCGTACAGAGGAATTCTACAGTAATGTGTTTACACACTAAGGAAGAAAAGTCTGAAGGTAACAAATTGATGAATAAGGGCATATGCCTAGGCCTGTTAGTTAAGTTGATACCATATCTAAGATTGTTTAGACCAAGGGATCACCCTTATATCACAGATAGTAAAAATACTGGAAAGGATATTAGAAAGAAGAATGAGAAGAAAGGTGGAAGGAGAGTTGCAAGAGGAACAGTATGGCTACAGGAGTGGAAGATCCACAGTGGACCCAATCTTTAGCTTGAGGCAGGTGATGGAAAAGAACTGGGAATATGGAGAGGATTTGATCATGACTTTCATAGATCTAGAAAAGGCATATGATAGTGTCCCCAGAGAGAAGGTATGGGAAACCATGGTTAAGAAGAGACTGGGAAGAGAAATGTTGGAAATGGTGCAAGCAATGTACAACAACTGTGCTAGCAGGGTACTGACCCCAGTTGGAAAGACAGATTGGTTTAGGAACAAGACTAGACTAAGACAGGGGAGTGTGCTGTCACCTCTCTTGTTCATAATGGTGATGGATGAAATTTTAAAGGAAACAAAGGAAGCATATGGACATAAAGAAATGAAGTTACTGTTATTTGCAGATGATATTGTGGTCTGGGGAAGGAACACCGAAGAAGTGTGAAAACAACTAGATGCACTGTATGAAAATATTCAGAAGTACGGCCTGAAAATCAGTATAGAGAAAAGCAAGACCATGGTGATGACAAGAGGGGAAAGACAAGGAAAGGGTACTGTGAAAATTGGAAGTCCGAGTTTGGAAATTGTGGACACTTTCAAATACCTAGGAAGTGAATTGATGCAAACTGGTAGGTTGGACATTGGCAGGAGAGTACAGCAGAGCAATGCATTCTATCAAAGTGTAAGAAAACATGTTTGGGATAAGGAAGTACCAAGGAAAAGCAAGGAGGTAATGTATAAAGTGTACTATGTTCCCATATTAACTTATGCAGCTGAGACTTGGACCCTGACAAGCAGGCAAGAGAGTAGAATCCAAGCCAGTGAAATGAAATTCCTAAGAAGTATGATAGGAAAGACAAGGAAAGACAAGGAATGAAGATGTTAGGAAGGAAGTTGGGATGGGAAAACTAAATGAGAGAATTGAGAAGAAAAAACTAAGGTGGTTTGGACATGTAAAGAGGATGGAGGAAAATAGAATACCAAGACAGATGCTGGAGGCAAAGGGTAAGAGAGCAAGAGGAAGACCTAGAAGGTGGATTGATTCAGTGAAGAACAGCGTAAGAAAAAGAAATCTGGACTGGGACAAGATCGTGGAAGAAGAATGGTGGAAGGAAAGAGGAAAGTGGAGAAGTGCCATAAATACCCCGACCCGGCAGGAGCTGGATAAGGGGAAATGATGATGATATAACTTATTTGATGTATAACGGAACAAGTTAGAACTGAACCTTCCGATGCGCATGTGCGTCTGGTTGCATTACGTCATCCCCCGGCCTGGATTCTTTGTCAACCAGTGAGCACATACTTCATCACGCGCTGGTTAGATGTTGCCAAGTAGTCATTATTCCCAGAACATTGGCAGGTACAGATGCTGTGAAGGCATGCGAAGCAAGACTGAGCGTCTCTGTTCTTTGACAAGCACGGCAACAAGCTTGCTGTCAGGAGCGTGTGAAGTGGGCGAGCTCTCAGTTCATTACCACCAATACCAATGCCACTGGGAATGCTTCTATTGGATACTTTATGCTTGCATAATATAACCACGAAGAGCAGCGAGCAGCCCCAAACAGCTGCCGCACCAAAGAGGGAAAATCGCATTTGCGCCTAGTGATCCCACCACTTCCCCTCCTAGACCAGACTCTGCCATGACAGGGCAGGTCTAACTTGCCACTCGATGCATCGAATTTTCCCCACAATATTTTCATAGTTTTCCTCTTAAATACTGACAAAGTTGGTGCACTTTTTACTTCATCAGGAAGTTTATTATATGACTGTGATGCAGAAAACTTGAAACTATTTCTACCGCATTTAGAAGAGTGAATGATATCTAAGGCTACGTCCTTCGAATGCCTAGTTCCACAAGAATGATCGAGTTCAAAATGTAGGGAGAGCTATAGAGTATTGTGTTGTGTTGAATCGTGTATATTAGCATAGCTGCTCGGAGCTCTGCACTTATGCTGAGGGGTAGAATCTTACTTCGGATGTACAGATATTTTACTGCAGTGCAGTAAGGAAGGTTAAAAAATGTTTCTAATAGCCCTATTCTGAATAGTCATTCAATCATTCAGTGTGGATTTTCTGCAGTGAGCCTAAATAACATTTAATTATTGGAGCTTGCTATGTACAAGTGAATAGTAGATTTGTTTTACAAGGTTTAGGGGAATAAGATACTGAAGTTTCCTTAGGATCCCTACTATAGGCGAGAGTTTCTTCGCAATGCGTTCAACGTGTTCAATCCAGGTCAGGTGTTTGTTGATGATTAGACCTAAATACATTGCCTGATTATTTCATGCTTTGTTTTGAAATTACTGTCTATGTAATTGGTCTTCTGTAGGTTCATTGTTAATTTATTGGCCTGGAACCATTGGGAGAGAGTTCGTATATCTTGTTGCACATTTTGTATGATTTCAATCATTTCTTTCCCAGTGTAAAAGATATTTGTATCATCTACATACAATTTGATACGTTCTCTCAAATTACATTTCACAATGTCATTTATATAAATAAAGAATAATGTAGGTCCAAGTATAGATCCTTGTGGAACTCCACGAGTTATACATTTTCCTGAACTTATGCAGTTATTCAAAGCTACATGCTTCATTCTTGCAAAATGGTAGCTTTCGAACCATTTTAGAGCTATACCTCGGACACCAGCATTTTCTAATTTTGATAACTATTTTATGATCTATTGCATCAAAGGCTTTTGTGAGATAAATAAATAACCCAACTCCCATATTATTTTTGTCAATAGTTTCTTGTAGCACCATTATGAGGTCAATAGTTGCTGCCTCAGTACTAGATATAATAATGTTATTGGTTTTACGTCCCTTTTAACTACACTGGCTTTTAGAGACGCAGGGGTGCCGGAATTTTGCCCCGAAGGGGATCTTTAACGTGCCAGTAAATGTACTGACACGGCTCCCTCGCATTTGCGCACCCTCAAATGCCAGCTGACTGCGCCAGGTTTCGAACCTGCAACCTTGGGCTCAGTAAGCGAGAACGTTACCCCTGAGCCACGCAGCCAGACCTCAGTACTAGAATTTTCCCTGAATACATATTGCATATTATGAAAGAACATGTTGTTGTTCAGAAATGAAAGCAATCTTGTTTTAACTACTTCTTCCAGAATTGTTGAAACTACTGATAAAATAGAAACAGGTCTATAATTATTTGGATTTCCTTTGTCACCACCCTCAAATATAGGAACTACTTTGGCCACTTTTAAGACATCTGGTATCATGCCAGTATCTAAGGACTCAATCATTTCAACCAAGATTTTAATAAATGATTGCATAGGCCTATATCGTTTTTAATGAAATTCGTCTTTATCCTATCCAAACCACAGCTCTTTTTATTCTTTAATTTTGTGATGGACTTGACCTCTGCTTCATCTGTTGGATATAAGTAGAGGGAATTTGACTGCTTGAGGTCCTTACTGAAGATTTCCCTCTGTTCAGGCCTACTTGGGTCAATTAAAGATCGTGATACCTATTTTTTAAATATAAACTGAAATGCGAAAATTTCGATCTCGTTTCGAAGGTTTATTGTAAATGCCAATTTCTGTTTATGTTTCCCCCACCCAAAAGCCCGTATTCCCCAGGATTTTCCCGTAAGCTTGCCAAAGGAGTATTTCGTGACGTCGTCGATGAAGTCCTCAACGGCGCCATTTTGTTTTTAGGGGAATTTTATACACAAATATATTGCGATCTATAATAGTCCCAGTCGCATTGGGGCCATACGAGTTCATGTTCAACGGTAAGCGAGGTTTGGTGGTAAGTTGCAAATATTCAAAGATTACTTTTAGTTATCTTAATTGAAAGGTTGTATTGCACTCCCCTGAAACAATGACAAATACCATTGGGTTATGCCACTGAACAAATTTACTGCTCGCACTACAAGCAAGGAGGTATGGGGCGTCAGCCCAGGTCAGATTTGTATACAGTAGTACCGTATGGCCGATGTCATAAAACAAAAAAAGCCCCAAGTTCCATTCAGAAAACCTCTTCGAAACAAGACACCAGAGAGCGCCAGTGTTTTAAAAATAACATCTCATCAATATTCTCTCATCCGCTAAGACTGAAATTGCCGAAGAACACATCTATAATTTTCAACAAGACCAATGGTTTTTGCATACAACAATTGCTAGGTAGTGCGGCCCTCAGCTAAGATACACATCCCTGGTTTTTGTCACGCACAGTGGTGGCAGTCACACATCAATAATCTTTATCCAGGCCAACGGTTTTGCCAATTAATGCTATTTCACAAAAGTACAATATTATGTGTATTGTGTGGTTTATTTTGTATTCCACAGGCTAGCGACAGTGAAGTGACAAATGTGTGCACCTGACTAACAGTTTAAGAGACCTCCTGCACCTTGGAAACATATATATTGTTGAATGAGCAAGAAATAAAAGCGTTTATTTACATAATATAACAAATATATCCGGTACAACAGTGATAATTGACAGTAATTTCAATTGCTAATAACTCCCAGAAAGGTATGAAAATCATATACTGTATATTGAATAATATGTCAGGTAGAAGTGTAAAAGCCAGGATTTGGTCTCCTCCAGAATTAATAATAACAATACTGCAATGCATTGGCCTACTTGTTACATTCCTTGTGTTAAATAGATGGTAACACTGAAGGAGATATAGTACGATACAATTTTCTTAATACCTTCTCAAATTATGAAAAATAAATCAAGAAATAATGCTGACCATAACCAACCCTCTATCTCAGTTTCAGATGACAACTTATATAGTAAAATTCCAACTGCGAATGCTCGAATTATCGTCAATGAGAGTATTGCCAACACCGCGCTTACGGTTCTACTATGTACACAATAGAAGCGGTACTGAAAACAATTTTTGTCTAGAGCAATAATTAGGTAGCAGAGGCCATGTTAGCCACATATATACCCCTGGTTTTTGTCACACAGTTGAGTAGTCACGCACTAATAATCTTTAATTAGTGTGGTGTATTCTGTATCCTACATGTTGGCAACTGTGTGTGCGCCTGGTTGACAGTTGAACGAGACCTTATACGCTGTCGAACATGACTGCCATAGTTTTATGAGCAATAAAAACTCATATTTATGTAAAATAGCACATATTTCCAGTGCAGTAATGACCAGGGTTAGTAATTTCAATTGGTAAAGTGCACCAAAAGATGAAACAAAAGAATTTAAAACCCACTATGACATCTCATGCAAGTGTAAAAGCCACGCAGTCATCTCATTCAGAATTAATAATTAGACATGACATAAAAAAAGCTTCCATTACAAACAGAAATTTTCATCCAGACAGTGGTCTAACCCAGTAGCGACCAATGGTTTTTGTCACTCGGTTTGACAATTGCTTTAGGGGACTGCAGTGAAACCTTTCGATTAAATTGTGCAATTAAACATAATTTATAAACAATCGTAACTTATCACCCAATCTCACACACCGTTTAACTAGGAAAATGTGAGACCACATCCACATATGACCCACACACTGTTTTCACCATGTCATGTAGTGCAGCATCATGCTAATTATGTGCATAGTGAACCATCAGAAAATGTTTTGCCTACATTACATAAAAATGTATCACCCAGTACAAGTGATGTTGAACACCCAACTTCCAATCAACCATGTTCAACTCAAACTCCAACTGTTCCTTCAATTTCCAATACTCTCAGCAGCACGTTTAGGTAATTCTGCACGCCGTGAGAATATGCCTTTTCGTAACTTTTAACGAGGTATATTATTGAAAATATAGGATTTATGATTTACATACCTTTCTTGGACTTGTTGGGAGTCGTTTCACAATCTCAACTACAACTGCCGCACCTCAATAATGTGTTTTTTTTTTTACGAAAATAAATAATTTTTATCGTGTTCGTTTCACTACGGACGCCATCTTGGACACTCGACAGACGGAAATGTGACAACGTTACCAACATGTCGCATACAAAATTCACCATTCACCATTTCACACGTAAAGACGTAAAGTACTGCCTGGCCGAAAATTACTGCTAGTACCACAAGCAAGGGGGTCTGGGGCATAAGCCCCAGGTTAGGTTTGTTCTTGTATGTAAAACATTAATAAGATAGAATTTATGTCTGCTACTAGGTTAGGTAAGTTACTGCCTGGCCGAAAATTACTGCTAGTACCACAAGCAAGGGGGTCTGGGGCCTAAGCCCCAGGTTAGGTTTGGTTTTGTATGTAAAACATTAACAAGATACAATTTATCAAGTAATTTCACATGCCACACAATCCATGGTTAAAGTACGACTGACGAGTTGGATTTGGCGCAATAGTATATTACATTATCGACGCTATTTTGTTTCTTTGTATATCCAGTGTGAGATAGTATCAAATGCGTGGGGTTGGTATTCCTGACTTCGTGAGAAAGATGTCTTCTAGAGACTTCATTTCAACTATATAAGTAGTGTTGCTATTTGGGATGGCTGGGTGGGTCTATGACAGCGGACGAGTCAACATCTATTAATTTATCATCTCCAGATACCATTACTACAGGTACTTTGGCTAATTTCATAACTCAATTTTTTTTATACACATGTTCTCACGGTGTGCAGTGCTACCCCAGTTTCTTCACCCAAACATCAGGCTCCTCAACCAGTTTCCCCATTCCCACCTACTCAACATCAACCTATTCCTCCTAAAAATCCACCAAGTATACCTATCCAACCTGCCCTCAGACACTCAAATAGAACAATTCACCCCCCTTAACGCTTGAACTTGAACTTGTAAAAACCTTGTAAATGTATATTGTGTTGCTTGTATGCATAATAATGGAAGTTTCTTTTAATATTTTTTTATATTTTTTTTTGTAAGGGGAGAATGTTGTGTATTTTACATGCATAGGTTTGCAACATATGTATACTTCGTGAGCTGCCTGAAGGGTATTGACATTTGACCGAAAATTCCATGTCAGTCATCACCCCTCTGCCTCTGGACCATTCCATTTTCGCATAGTTGATATCTTAATACTCTGCGTTAGATTTCACAGCCCACATGCGTCAGTGCCTGGTTAGCTTTGTCAATGACTTGTACAGTGTGATCACTTGTTATTCTAACTGTTTGGCAACCTTGTACCCTGACCACATGGCGAGGCGAGAACTGTCAATCCTATTCTGGCAGCTCACAGAGCTGTGACGTTGAGTTGTTGAAATAAACGGCAGTCAGTTAAGACGTGTTGTGTCGTTCTTAATAGTAAGGATAAGCACCATACAGAAATACCGAAACATAATACATACCAACATTAAAAAATTAAAACTGAAGTTATATCGCGGCACTTCAGGGCACTACATCAAACAAATCAACACCTCTATGACATCCATGATGCAGACTACACAGAAATATTCCCGGCTCTCCTGTAGTATACGTTGCCCGTTTCGAAAGTGCGTTATTTTACTTAGTAGCGCTCGGAAAATGGTTTGTATTTACTATGCCACGTTATTAAAGCCATTTGCCATTAACAAACACCGCGTAAACACTTCCAAAAAAGGAAATTGTCAACATTAACTTTCAAGTAATAAACTTATCAAAAAGCACGTCGCCATGTTTGAATACGTAATGCTGCCAACTTACAGATTGTACTACTAGGCAAAATCATTGGCCTGGTTAAAGATTATTGATGCGTGACATCCCCACTGTGCGTGACAAAAACCAGGGGTGTTATCTATTAGCCTAACGCGGCCCTGGGCCGGGCCGCGCTACCTAACCTTTATTGGCCTAGACGAAAACCATTGGGCTGGATGAAAATATTGGTCTGGAAACAATAATGTTGGCACTCTGAAAAAATACAGTAACACTCTCTAGCGATGAAATATTCAACTGCTGTAAATTAGTAACATTGTCCATTTCTATAGAAAATTTTTCAGATTTTAATGGCGCCGGGCAACGTATACTACACGAGTTCCATATTCCCAACACAGGCATGTATAACGGTATATACTTGGCCCCCCTCCTAGTGTTGAGAGTCTTTACTCCTTAGCAGCACTAGTCATCAGATTGCCTCAAATATCATACAAAGACATCAAACTAGCAGTATATGAACCTATTTCAATTAGGCTATTTAAACTTGTCACCTGCCAAATGTTGCAAATGCTATATTTAACGATAAGGTAGTAATAATTATTGAAATGCTACAAAATGTTATCCTGATTTGGCCTTAAATGCACACTCTCTGGGCGATTTACACCGACAAGCCTACCAAAGCCCGTAATTGAGAGACACTGTTGATGTAATATAACTGACATTCGTACATGGCAATACAATATTTCGTGTGAAGAAAAAGAAAGGGCAGAGGTTCGAGATACTTACGAACTTTAAAGTTCCTTTAAAGCTCCTTTCAATTCATATCAACCACCCATAACCATGATATAGGCCTACTGACCCAAATCGTCACTAACGAAGAGACAGTTCCTTCAAAGAAACTAAAAATAATGGCATAAAAAATTCTCAACCATGACATGCACGCAGAATTCCGAAACATATATTAGTTCGAATCTTCATATGATACCCGAAGCAATTGTCAAGGTCTAATAATAATAATAATAATGTTATTGGTTTTACGCCCCTTTTAACTACACTGGCTTTTAGAGACGCCGGGGTGCCGGAATTTTGCCCCGAAGGGGATCTTTAACGTGCCAGTAAATGTACCGACACGGCTCCCTCGCATTTGCGCACCCTCAAATGCCAGCTGACTGCGCCAGGTTTCGAACCTGCAACCTTGGGCTCAGCAAGCGAGACGTCAAGGTCTGGTCACAAATATATATATATATATAACTAAACAGGACAAACTTTTCGAAATAATCTGCCAACTTAAACGTGAAAGACGGTCGACCCAATGTGCAATGATGTCATCCAAATGTGAGACATTCAATGCATATGATTAAAACATTAAAAGGTTAGCTACTCCCATTGCACATTCAAATACCACTAGGCTACACCAAAATTAGCAGAACTATTCTTACCTGTAATTTCAGTGCAGAAGATGGCTAAAATGAGTACAAATAAACACCAAATATTACAACGGCTTGGCATAAATTTCATTCTCTCAAACGAATACATTTTTGAACTTTCACTGGAACAAACGACCACCAACCTCGGCTGACAGAGAGTAATACGGCGACGAAGATGGCGACTGCGAACTGAACTAGTTTACGAGACTTGCGTAAGGAGCATAACACAGGAGCACTGCCGGCTGGATCGCAACACTCCTGGTTGCTTTAAAGAACACCTTACAACTGCTTACAACTGTCCATTATGGCCACTTGGCTGCAATAAATATTTAAAGCGACCAGGAGTGTTGCGATCCAGCCGGCAGTGCAGAGGAGACACCTTTCTTTTTTTCTCATCGATTTTTGGGTGCAGCCAATAACGTATTTGGGAGGTTGTTGTTGTTATCGTAGAATTACTGGACACAGTTGTCTCTTCGCCCAATAGCTTTGTACAGATTGCACCACAACAGTAGCACACGCCCGTCACACGTAATGTTTGTACACACAGACAGTATTTGCTAACCCAAACCATTCACCTGCAAACTCTATCCATAGGGGCTGTAGCACAACGTTATGCACGATACACTAAGAAGGGTTAAGGAAAAATCAACACACACATACTTCATGTCAAATCGTAAAACGTAGAAAAATACAGCGAACGAAAGAGGGGACCAAAAATTATAATGTAAAAGGGAAATGGTCCAAATACTCCATTATGGCCTCGACCAATGGAATTACAGGATTATGTGGGAGGTACCATATCACTACATGCCCCAAAAGAATCTAAACGTCTTCTTCTTCTTTTAAGGGGGTCGATTGGGCATATAGTAAAACTTTTTACCCATTAACGAGGTTCGGAATAACAGAGGAGACAAATTTCTTTTTTTTCTCGTCGATTTTTGGGTGCAGCCAATAACGTATGTGGGAGGTACTGTGCCCATTTACGATGGTGTGGTCTGGCGTGAATTCAAAGGGAGCGCGCTAATGACGTCAGCGAGCAGGTTCCGAGCTGTCAGCCCAGCAGAGTTTGAACAAGCCGCGTGTTTCACATGGTGCCAACGGAAGTTGAAAGCTATTATTCTTAAAAGGTTGTGTTATGGAAGACGGTTATACCAGCACTTCAGAATGAAGTTAGGAGTAATTCACCAGCTTATTCCTGTTGTTTTATTGGAATTTACAAACCTTCTCGACCTTTCTATGGTTATAGCCAATGACACGTAAGATCCAACATTACGTAATGTGAGCTCACAGATCGATATGTGTCCTTGGGACAGTATATAAGCCAGCCCTGGTGTGTATGCAGCGGCGGAGTGATTGATAACAACCATCAGCTATGTCCAGGACACGAGAGAAGAAGCCCCTGTTCGCAGGCGTGGCTCCCCTCTCCGGATCACGGAGACTTGGTACTAGGACGCTCTAGGCGGGCGGACTGTGCTCCGAACCTAACCCCGGAAGTGCAGTTCGTCCGCCATTGCGGACGCGCTAGTCCCAGCAGTGCCAAGCCAACTGATTCCCACAAATACTAATCTCGGCGAGGAAACGAATTTTGCAACTGTTGCATGATACACCTCCCGTACTAACAAAACCTATTCATTTCCATACCCACATTATCCTTGCATGTGGCAATAACCAAGCCGCCAGTTTTTACGTGTAGACAATCTTTCCTTTCTGTCTATGCGGTTTTCCCTGGCCCTACAATCTTACCGTTGTATATGTGTACATATTCATATGTGCACATATATGACACCATATACCAATGTTAACAACAATCCATGATGCCTGGTAGATCGCGACCGCGATGGGACAGGCGCAAAGCCTCAAAGGGCAATCCTTCCTTTCCAATCCCCTATGCTTTCTCTTCTACTATCGTAGACTAACTGCAGGTCGGAGGCACCAGTAGTAAGGTCGGGTGCCACGCGGGGGGAGCGGGAAACCTTTCGGGGCCCCCCAGAAAAAAAAAAAAGGTCAGTATTCTCATATCTCACACCGACACAGTCATCGAGTCGTCATAATAGTCCACGTGTGTGTGTGTCCACGACAGTGAAATACGCCGTTGTTCTGAACGAGCGCTCCTTGGAGCTAGGCAACATATACAACGCCACTATGCCCGAGTGGACATAGACTTTGTGCTTCGTTTGTGGTAATATAACAGTGCTTCGAAACGTATAATATTCGCTGGTTGAACACTTCAACATATTCCATGGTATGTGAGTGACTTGTTACACAAGTATATGACTTTGTCTTGTGCTATTCCCACAACTTATATCACACGTGAGAACTGGGACGACCACGTTGACCATTTGCAAGTGAGAGTAGGCTACCCTACCAACATACTTTTTCACGGGGAATTATCAGGCCAGATTCCACCCCTGATTTATCAAAGACATTATCAACAGGAACTGTTACCCATTTTCCTGTCCAGTCAGCCACTGGATTACATAAGTGGACTTCATTATTTGCAATGGGCCACGCTAGTAACATGACTTGTATGTATGAAGAACAGCCCCATGATAGAACAATTTCACTGCCCCAGTTAGTGAATATGGTTAGCAACTAAGGCGACGGAATGTGAGGAGATCATGCCAGAATGACCCATTAGGAACGAGGAGCAGGGCCACCCGCGGCATATTTCTGTGATGGCAGGAGAGCGGCGCGCTATATAAGCATGTCCTATGTCCAGCGTGTAGGATTCTCAGATCCATGGTGCCTGGATTAGATCTGCGCCGAGGGAGTTGAATGCTTCAACATGTCCCATGTCCAGAATTTTAGGATTCTCAGATCCGTGGTGCTTGGGTTCGATTTGCACCGAGGGAGGTCAACTCGCCACAGAAAACATGATACCGAAGACTTCCGAAAAGCCTGAATAACTTCCTGAGCCATGAATTTTCCGCCGTTCCGATAAAACCAATTCACTTTCTCTATTATTAAGAGCGCATTTATATTTAAATGGTTACACATTTTTAGGAGTAATTTTCCTTGCAGTCAAGTAGACTTGTAGCTGAGGTGCATCCTCAAAATTTCGTTTTCGATATTGCAGTAATAAGATCCAACATTACGTAATGTGAGTTCACAGAACGATATGTGTCCTTGGGACAGCATATAAGCCAGCCCTGGTAGAGGTCAGATATCTCATATCTCACACCGACACAGTCATCGAGTCGTCATAATAGTCTTATGACTATAGTCTTACCCCATTCAGAACGCAGCAGAGTTATGACACAGTTTATGAATTAATAATTTTCTTAAAGAATATATTTTTCTAATAATAATAATAATTATTATTATAATAATAAATGTATATGCATTAATATTGATAAATAATGAATTATATGAACAGTTATGGAAGTAATATTCTTTCAGAATGACAAAAATGAAAGACTATGATAAAAGTGTTGAATATGAGTACACAATTAATTGTTAATATAAAAATTGAGAGCATACGATTTGTTATCGTCTAGGGTTTTGTTAAATGAAGCTGTATTGATGTTGTGTTGTGCCAGTGCACTTTGTTAAAAGTTAATAGAGGCTTTGATCCTCGTGAGTAGTGGACGTAGCGGGAGTAATATCCTGAGAGCCACAGAAAGCTGTATGCTTGTTAATAGGAAATAAAATGGTAGATTTCGGGAGTCAGATCCTGTCTCATAAGCTTCAATATGTTTCAAATCTTAAAGATTTCCCCTATGATATTATCCGCTCCAATGATTAATTATTACATGCAATGTTGTCATACCAATTTTTATCAGTTGAATTCATGTCCAGTGAATAAAATCCTGAAATGTATAAAGGATATTCCGAGCAAACGTCAAAGTAACCAAACTTGATTATTATTATTGTTGTAAAATGTCAAATGTAAAGATTTAACTGCTGTGCCCAAGAATAGTCAATATGCTGTGTATTTAATTGCGTTAAGAATTGTGTCGTTTTCTAAGAAAATCCAGAATGAAAATATGAAACTTCGAGTGTGAAATTAGTCCATCCTAGTGTCAGGATTGTAAATATGTGAATTGTAAATAAGTGAATAGGACGATTGAACAATACAACTTTATAGTGTGAAGTGAAAATATAATTTTATGTCGTCTCTAAAATGTATAGATTAACAAATGAAAGTATAATTCATGAACATAGTCTAGCTCATCGGACAATATTAAATAAGACTATAGTTTATTTTGTTTGAGCGACATAGAATCCATTAGGGAATGCGTGTGCTATTTTCTTGCTTCTGCCAGTTGGCAGAAATTTTCTGAATAAATTTTCTTGGTGAATTGGTTTATTTTTAAATATGTTTTTAATTCTTTTGTTATATGTCATGACTCTTTCCTTTTTCCTTTACTGGGAGCATGAATGCAGTGTCTAGTAATTACAGCCCAAGCCCAGAACGCCCTGAGAGAGATCTCGTGCTAACACTGCATTTACTGCTACCTCGCATGTGGTTGTCTGTCACTCCAGGTGTACAGACGGGCACAGTACCATATCACTACATGCCCCAAAAGAATCTTAATGTCTTCTTCTTCTTCTCTTAAGGGGGTTGATTGGGCATAGCGTAAATCTTTTTACCCATTAACGAGGTTCGGAATGTAACTAAGGTTTTAAGACCCATCCACCAAATGAAGGAATGTGACTAACAAGGAAGATAATAAAAGGAAGTGAAACCAAGGAGACAGGGGAACTAATCTTCACGTCAATTGACCCACAATGACGACTTTCTAAAACGTAAACACAACCGGGTCACACTTAAAGGTCCAAAAATCAAAATGTAAGGATACAAGCATCAATAAAGGTTAAAACCGAGGTAATGACTGGGTCGGTTGGAGCGGTGAGAAGGGTGTCGATAGTTAAGGGAAGTTGAAAGCCTTGATGGAATAAGGTATGAAAAAATTGAGGTGTGTGAGAATCATAAAGGGAACATTGAAAGAATATTTGTGATTGATAGTTCCTAAAACTGCCCACAACCGCACATAGGGGAAGGGCGGAAACGGAGAGGGGTTAAATAAACAGGGGATAAAGCATGATTAAAACGGAGACGAATAATGGTTGTGATATGACGGCGAGTATATTGTCCGGTAGAGAACCACGGCTTGAAGGGAGGTATGGGCTGTAATCGATGATAAAAAGGTGCTTTGGAGTGCGAATAGGAATTCCACCATTGTTGCCACTCTTGACGTAAGTGAGTTTGAATTTCAGGGAGCAGATCAGCGTATGGTATTGCTAAATCATACGTATCACCGTGCTCTTGGGCAGCGTTTTAGCCATGGTATCAACCAATTCATTGCCAGGATTATGAGAGTGGCTAGGAATCCATAAAAAGATAACGTCAAAATCAAGATTAGAAAGTTCGAAAGTTAAACGGAGAATTTGCATAAGGTACCGCGCCAGAATTTATTTAAGGGCATTACCAAAGAACCAATCTGGATATGAACCAAGACCCAGGAAAAATAAAAGAGTAGATGAAAATCTTTTATTCATTAAAAATTCGAGAATTATGGGAAAATCTGTATGGAAATGAGTGAAATACTATACATCTTAAGCAATTATGAAAGGCAAGAAAGAAGGAATGATTTAAAGATGGATATATATTCTATTATATGAATGTGGGAGGTCTACATTGCGAGAGACATCACGCCACTTGAAGCGAGAGTTACGTCATGAAACAGAAGAAGAGACGAAGGTCAAACTACGGACTGAAGTGAGGAGAGGTGGTAGAAGTTACGTCACACCACGAGAGGGGAGGCAGAGACTGTAACTTGCCGAGCGCAGAGAACGGGACGAGAGAGTTCTTTCCAATTTGAGATTTCATCGAGTCAAGACCTCGAGAAGAAGCCAGTATCATTATAACAGTGCCACGCTTTATCAAAGTTGGAAGTAGAGAAGAGTGTAGTACAGCAAGACTGTAACTTGAGGAGCAAGCTACATTTATCTCGCAGAATAGAACAGTATATAGCCGAGTATTACAGTGCTTAATACAAAGTTGTTTTTACATCGCATATATAAAAACATTTCGACAAGAAGATATTCACTATTACTACATTTGAACGCATACTTGAACATTACATTAAATATGCAAGTTACAAAGCAGCAACGGGGAAGTCTTAAATATCAGTGAAATGAGAATTACCATGTGCTAAGCTAAAGCATAGGGAAGTGGAAACTACAAAGATGTACAGTTGAATTCCAGAATTCACTATTATGGAAGGCGCAGCAGAACATCCACGTGATGCGCAAAATCACCGAAAAAACCTCTACTTTTCTACAAGAGTTCTAATACATCGAGAATACTCGCTAACGCTTGTATAAACGACAATTTTCAACCTGAGACGAGATGTCAATTCTGAAGAAACGAGATGTCAATTCTGAAGAGCCGAGATGTCAATTCTGGAGAGATGGGGAGTCGAAGCCAGACAACTTGCAATGAACGGGAGATGGAGTGCAGGCAGAGCGGGCTGTTTCACGGCGAGGTTGTTCACCGAGGACGTCACCGACCTTGTTCCACTGGAGGAAGAGGCCAGCTGGTTCTGACACAAACCGGTCTTCATAGCTGTGGGCGATACGATGAGCTCCGAGACACGTTTGGTTTGGCAGGCGAGACGAAGGTATTCTCCAGAACAGATTCCACTCAAGGTAGAAGAGATTGCTTTATATAATGGAGAATTGTAGTTATGTTCTGTGATTATCCAATTGACCAACGGTATAATTTTGTCAGCTTTATTTCAACAGTATAATTTTGCCAGTATAATTAAATCATGTAGATTTTGTAGTAGTAATTTTTCGTATTTTTCTTAGGAGTACTTTTCTTGTTCTTGAAAATTTCAGTCACTTGGACGAAATTTTGCATAGCGCTGCTATTAACGTTAAAGTCATTTCAGAGTAAAACCGTGTACAATTTTTCATATTTGCGTTAGATTTAAACTAATTAAATCTGTTTTATGCGCAGCGATGGAATATAAGGTGAAATATTTTAAAAGAATATAGGATGAACTATTTAAAGGAATGTAGAATGAATTGTTTAAAGGAATTAGGATGAACTGTTTAAAAGAATATAAGGTGAAATGTTTAAAGGAATGTAGAGTGAACTATTTAAAAGGAGTATTACATTGAACGAACTTAAGAAGGAGTATAATTGTAAATGAAGTAAAGGAAGTATATTGAAGCAAATTTAAGTACCGCATATTTAAAAAGTTATGTCACGAAGTGTAAAGAATATTTCGACAACTCATGATGTTGATTCGAGTGTCAGAAATTTATTTTCAACTAATTATGAACGAAAGTATTACGAGAACTCTTATACACATATGTCTAATGGAATTTAGAGCATTAAAAAGCATAGATGAATTTGTTAAACAATTATATTCATGGAAGGAAGTCAAACTTATATCATTTGTTAAAAATATGAATTCTTACTGATATTTCTTTAAAGGTTGTAATTGAATTTCTTTAAAGGTTGTAATTGAATGTAAAAATGAATTTAAACACGTGAAAAGAAAGTTAACAAAGTTAAATCACAGGGTGATCAGAAAGTGAAAGTACAGAAGTTTATTGCAGAAGTGGAATTGTAAGCTCGAGGTGAAGTTGTATCAGGATAGAGAAGAGTGCTAAAGTTAGGAAGAAAGTGTATTGAAATGGAAGTTTATAGTTGAAATACCGTGCAAAGTAAAGAGATATAAACGTAATTGAGTTACGTATTTTTACGAGAGGAGGCTGAGGAGTCTCAAGTTTTTCTAGTATTGATCGCAGTGATTGTGAAGTTATTTGAGTGTATTAAAGGAAGATTCTGTACAGAGTGTTTAAGAGATGAGGTAATTGTTGTATAATTTTGAAGGAAGAGTGTGAGAATGAAGGTTAATGCCATGCACTTCTAGTATTCACGTTTATCAGAGAATTATTAACACAGTAAAGAATTTCAGAAATATTTCAGTATTTTATAATGAATAGATAAAAGATAAAAGGAACAGTGCTTAGCTTAAATGTTCGTCACTTATGTTCAATTGATTAAGACGAGTATTTATTACTTTCAACACGATAGTTGCGGTGTATGTTGGTTATTTGATTGTTAAGGAAGTTGAGTAGATAAAAGACTCATTGAAAGATAGACAATTTAATCTTTTCAACACAAGAGTGTATAATTTGTGCGAACCATAAATGAATGTATATATGCACATAGTTAATAAATGATTTTGCTTAGATATGGAACTACGGTTCAGAGTTGAAGCGGATTTGTATAAAGTAGGGTAATGCATAGTATTGTTGTACCCCTAGGGTACGCTATACCATCCCTTAAGGAAAATACACAAATTCATAAAACTACAGACTTCGGATATAAGATTCTAATAAGATACCACATACAAAATTACATGAAGAACACAGGTAGCAAACTCAGGAAGTCAGGTAGGCTCGTACCAAAGGTAACGACCTGAGGAAGGTGTACGACATGGGAGGAATGTAGGAATCCGCCGACCGTGCACACCAAAGCTATAAAAGCCCCCCAAAGGTCAAGGGCCGGGATCACTAATTACTCAGTCCTCTCAGTGCAACGACGTGCCGTACCGCTGCTGTCTTCAGGTCGGGTAAGTGTCTTAGCGATCCACACTCTAACCATTACACTACACACTCCATTCCCCCTGTGCTTGGACTGTATTTTATTTATTATTATCCACTAGTCTGAACTGCTAGCTCTTTTAGTGCATCTCTCAATAGAGATACCCATTAAAACTTTATTTAACAGAAGCCACTGGTCTTACTCCTTTATTTATTTAGTCAGTAGGTTCCTACCCTAATAGGTTCCACTTAGGTAGGACTTAGAAATAGCTTTAGTGTTTATTTGCTTAATCACTACTCTTGATCAGCAAGTGTCCTTGATACGGGCCGACCACATCTAACTCACTACTTGCTCGCGTGCTTATAGCTCTCTACAGACCGCGTGGCACCGGCCTCGCGCTTTGGCTTACAAATTAATAGCTCTTACCTACTACCCCTTTTACCTAGAACTACCCCGTTATACAGCACCTTGGGGAGTTCTCCTGGCTGATCACTCAATCGATCTCCTTTCATAAAACACTCCCGACCTCTTACAAATTCGCCAAGCTACAACCCCAATTTAGATTAATTTCATCCCTTAGATTTAGTATTTGTATTGGCATCCCTCACAGATACAATACAAGTGGTGGAGGCAAGGGTACCGCGGCTTTGATTTAAAACAACGTCTAAGGAAGTTCAGACAACGAATTTCCGCGGAAAAGACCCCTAAACATCGTGTTAAGCCAAGCAAACGCCACCCAAAATTGGGAAAATTTTTTGGGACATAAAATTAGATACAATCTTTATACCCAACCCAAGCCCGCCCCGCTAGGAAATAAATTTTAAACGCCACCCGTACCTAGCAATATATAACTAATAGCCTTATGAATACGCCCTTACAGAAGGACATACCGCAAAGACCCATGCTCAAATTTAAAAAGACTAGTAAGGTCCACCGTGTGTTTAGAGATACAGCACACACCCTAGCCGCTGCTACCAGACCCCTACGCCCTAAAATCCTAGTTAAGAACCCTGACCTTATAACAGAAAATAACGTAGGCCAATTACTTGAGGAACTTGAGGACGCAGTTATACATATTAAACTTAAATACCCAAAAGCGATCAGACAACGTCCCAACACACGGGCACAGACACAGAACGCCCAACAGTTGCCCCCAGATAACGAGGATAGTGACGACTTAACCCCCACATTACCAGAAGCTTTGTTACAACACCTTAGTGACACACAACAGACCTATAACGGGTTGCAGGTCCTGTTACAACAGCTAGACGGAATTCCACACGATTCATCAAACGGGAAGCTAGTTGCAGACATAAACACCATTGCATCAACCCTAGGCGGACAAATTAACAAGGCGCTTTCCGCACTACAGGAGGTTAACATTATACACGACTTGTCACTAGATAATATCCAGGGCACTGAGCAATTTAATCCTCAGGACGCTCCACAATCCACCCCTAACCATCCAGGTACTTCCCAGAGCAGAAATACACATACTACACCAATTCAGATCCACCACCAGCCCCTGAGCCACGTACACAATAACGCTGAAGTAATAAACTGCAATTTGGAACCCCCAGTTGAGCGTAGCACCACATCCACCCCCAACGCCTCCTACAGTGCAACCATGGCCATGCCTACAAAGTATCCCATGATACAGCCCAATAAATACCCTGGTGATAAACAGGACCCCGAGGAATATCTAAGAGCCTTCAATCGAACGGCTAAGATTAATGGTTGGACGGATGACGACAAGAAACGCCTCTTACCAGCCTACCTCACTAAATCGGCCCTCACATGGTATGAACTCCATGAGGCCACCTTGGCAGAGGCCACGTGGGAACAATTTTCAGCTGCCCTTATGAACACATTTCAGTTAACCCCTGATGAGGATGACTTATATGATAAAATCCGTGCTCATACACAAGGTCCCACGGAAGGCACACAGGCGTACATTAATGCCAAGTTATTAATGTGCGAGAGATATAATAAGCATATGCCAGACAAGCAGAAAGTACGGCTCCTCATGCAAGGTATGCGTCCTACCTTAGTTGACAAGCTGTGTACGTTACAGAGTAACACAGTGCCGGAATTGCAAGCGAACATCAGGTTTATTGAGGAGGGCAATAAAATGACCCAAAAAGCCGTGGATCAGCATATCCGTACGGACAACGGAGATTTACATCAACAGATCCGCGATCTGACAAAACAAATGCAAGAAATGCAAATCACGGCCATCCACGCTAGCCCTAAAACACGCCCTCAGGGGGATGAACATAGAAATATATGGCGAGGGCCAAGGGGAAAGCAACAGGGTCAAAGTAAACCTACCCACCCCCATTGGCGTAATACACCCCCGGTAAGAGAGGCGAATTATTATTCGTAATACCGGGAGGAAGCGCCACGCCATAACGAGTCCCATCCCTTCCCGCGGACACAGTATCCAACAAATACTCGCCCACGCGGCAATACATCCCCCAACCGAACACCAAACCGTCATTCCCAATATAGGGACGACCGAAACTGGCAGTATAGCCAAAACGGCGGACACGCACAATCATCCAATGCTAATCAATACCGTCGACCAAACACACCCCCGCAGCATGAGCGATATGAGCCTCGATATGAAAGGCCTCCCCCGGTATACCCTCAATACGTCCCTGTCCAAAGGGAGAGAGGACCGGAGGACTACCCGCTGCCCGACCACCCTCCACGGGATGAACGCAGGCGATCAACCTCGCGTGATAGACGGGGATTGCTCCCCAACCCCCAGTATCAGCCCCGGCCAGAAAACTGGCGAAACGAGGCGCCCAGGGGACAGCCTCGTTACACCGAAAACAGAGGTTATTCCCATCAAAAAAAACTTTTAGATAGGGAAGGGCCAGTACCCACAAACTCGGATAACCCTTCCCTAACAACCAACAATCGTTCAAATCCACCCTCCAAAAGCGAGTCCGATGATAAAGCCAGAAAACCGAAAGTCACCCCCACTGTCGCCCGTCAGAAGACAGAGCAGGAAATCCCTCCCCGATCGCAGCTCCAGGAACATACGGTCAAAGGGGACGGGAATTGTCTTTTCAGAGCGATTAGTTTTCTGCTCCATAAAACTGAGGACCAGCATAAGGAGCTCCGAACGCAGCTGGCCATGTATGTCATGACACATTGGGACGATTATAAGTATTTCCTCTCCGACGGCAAGGATGCTTTATTCCCCAATAAATATGCATATGGGGAGTATATGCACCGAGATGGCACTTACGCAGGGGCAACAGAGATTACCGCCCTAGGCCACGTCCTTAAGACCAACATCCATGTATATACAATGGATAAAATGGCGCCAATGTTCTCTACCGTAGGATATGACGAAGACCTACACCTCTTGTTCACGGGAAATCCGAATGCGGGTCATTACAGCCCTCTCACCCACACATTATCTCACAAACCTCAACCGGACGCCTCTCAGAGTAGGCAGAAGCTCAGGAAAGGCATATTAAAAACAGAACTAACATTACCAACCCTAAGAACGCGCCCGCAAATAACACAATTAAGTTACCCGTGGTAAAACCACCCACATTGATTTTACCCGTGGACACAAGCGGCCCGACCACTAAACCAGGTGCGGCAAAGCCGGTAACTTTTATAAACACCGGCGCAAGCACAGGATTTTCACAAACACCCGGTTATAAACCCAAAACCACTCAAACAAACCGGCCCTTTAGGACACCATTGCCCAGGCCAGGAATAACATCACAGGGTAGCAGACATAGTTATAGATATTTATCGAGCCACCGCAAGCTCAAGAGAAAGCTTCGGACAACACAAGTGGCAGATAGACAGGAAACAGCTGAAGCGCGATTCCCAGTTTCACGGGACTCAGCAAAGCGTGTCAGGTTCAGTAGTCAGGCCACAACACCGCGTTTGCTCGACACACGTAATAGACCGGAAGAACACACAGCCTCGCAGGATGCGATAGAAGGCGATAAAAATAAATCACCGTCCAAAAATCCCCCGATTCCAGTAATAACATACACTCTTAACAACATGTACACTGCACAAGATGGTCACAACATTACAGCCCTGCCTAGCCCGGCCAAAATTAACGGGTACCAAATCCAAATTCTAATTGATACTGGGTCAGCTATTTGCTGCGTAAGCAGTAAATACATCAACGGCGAGCGCATACGCAAGATGCCTATCAACACTTGCCTTGTGGCTGCCAACTCGCAAACCATTTCATGCTTAGGCATTACGGATGTACATTTGCAAATAGGCTCCTTTGAGACCAGCTTTCCCATGTTCGTCATTAAGGACCTTTCTGTCCCGGGAATCATTGGCACGAACATTCTTGCCCAGTTCGAAGCCAATATTAGCTTTGTCACTAATAACATACGATTAGTGAACGGAGACCTTATTACCACACACCCAATATCATGCGCCCGGGACACATACAACCCCCGAGCGCAGCGAGACGCGCAAGCACACCAGGTCTCTCCGTTGGTCACAATAGTACCGCCAACGAACACAAGTGCTGACACAAACACGCCCGCTACTGGGGAAACACAGTTACTAACCCCAGAGCAGAATACAAAACTTGAAAACCTATTACGGGAATATAAGGATATTTTTGCCCATTCCCTTGCAGATTTAGAGGTGACCGACTTAATTCACCACCGTGTGGAATTAACCAGTGATACTCCCGTTCACCAGGCACCTTACAAAGTTAGCGCCAAAGAGAGACAAGCTATAGAAACACAAATTCAGGAGATGCTCCAAGCCGGTATAATTCACCCCATCGTGTCCAATTACAGCGCACCGGTACTCCTTACCCGAAAACCGGATGGTTCCCATAGGTTTTGTACCGATTATCGACGCCTTAATAGACTCATTAAGAGTGACAATTACCCGTTACCGCGAACAGATACTTACCTAGAGACACTGAGCGGGGCAAAGTACTTTTCGATAATGGATTGTTATTCTGGATTTCACTCAATCCCTGTATATGAACCCGATAGGCACAAGTTGGCATTTGTCACCGAAAACGGCCTCTACAGTTACGCGGTTCTCCCCATGGGTTTAAAGAATGCTAGTCAAACATTCCAAAAATTGGTAGACAAGGCATTCGCAGGCCTCAAATACCGTTCAGTATTAACTTACATAGACGACATAACAGTCTTTTCACAAACCTTCGAAGAGCACATTATACACTTAACCGAAGCTTTTGACAGGATTAGGCATGCTAAATTAAAGCTAAAACCATCCAAATGTCAATTTGCGAAAACGAAGGTCCATATTCTCGGCCACATTGTCAGCCGCGAAGGTATCACACCTGACCCTGCCAAAATCGCCGCAATTACCGATATTCCAATGCCGGAAAACATTAAACAGTTACGTTCTTTTATGGGACTAGCGAGTTATTATCGTCGATTCATTCATGGGTTTGCACAGATAGCTAACACTCTCACTGAGCTTACACACGAAAATACACCATTTATAATTACAAAAATAAATAGGGAGACCTTTGAGAAACTCAAACATTTACTCACTACACCGCCCCTGCTCCAGCATTTTCAAGAAGGTAGACCCACCTTTGTACACGTGGATGCAAGCCAATTTGGCATCGGGGCAGCCCTATTACAAGAGGCCGAGGATGGAAAACAACACCCGATTACATACGCTAGCCGCAAACTTACACCGGTGGAGACTAGATACTCCGCTACCGAAAGAGAAATGCTTGCATTCTCGTGGGCCGTGAACTACTTCCGAACATACCTGTATGGTATACACTTTACGGTAGTTACGGACCACGCCAGCCTTTTCTACTGGGATAAATTTAAA
Organism: Meconema thalassinum; assembly: GCA_946902985.2. Lineage (NCBI taxonomy): Eukaryota > Metazoa > Arthropoda > Insecta > Orthoptera > Tettigoniidae > Meconema > Meconema thalassinum. The sequence continues at coordinate 1,196,062,272 of OX336389.2, forward strand.
AATCCTAATTCAGGGCTTAACAGATTCATATTTAAATTATACGACTATACGTTTGAAGTTAAACACAAGAAAGGAAAAGCGCACCTTGATGCAGACGGTTTCTCTAGACTACCCGTACTCGAACCTCCTGAAGAGGATAATAATCATGTCTGGGATTCTTTACCCACATTTGCGGTCACTCAAATTAATACAAAACAGGAGCAAATAGACGATCCCCAGTTGGGACAAATTAGAATTGCTCTACAGGATCGCGACCAGGTAGATAGTAAAACTGCCCGATTATCACGTAGATTTTTTCTTGATAAGGACGATATACTTAGATGCAAACCCACGGTCACACATGACGTCACACCCATTGCCCTTCCAACTACACTCCGCAACCACGTGATGACGGAATACCATTGTCCACCAATTAATGGCGCACACTTTGGAGTCCATAAAACATATTTACGCATTCGCAATAAATATTACTGGGAGAATATGAAAAATGATATTACAGAATTCATTAAAACTTGTCACACATGCCAGAGATACAAACACCGCCCTGGTAAACCACATGGATTACTCCACCCCATCCCTGTAGGTGAACTTTTCCACCGCATAGGTATTGACGTAAAAGGTCCAATCACAACATCAGACAAAGGTAATAAATACATATTAGTAGCAACCGAGTATCTCACCCGATACATCATTACTAAAGCGGTCCCAAAAGCTAGCGCACAGCAAATTGCGGAGTTCCTCATGGAAATAATTACCAAATACGGTACTTTCCGCACATTATTATCCGACAGAGGAACAGTTTTCACATCAAATGTTATCACACAGCTTCTTAAATTACTTCAAATTAGAGCATACACCACCACTAGTTTCAGTCCTCAGACGAACGGATTAACTGAAGCTATGAACAAAATCCTTGGCAGCGCGATAGCTCGTTTTACTAACGACGACGGCACGGACTGGGATAATTACCTCCCAGCGGTAACATTTAGTTACAACACATCCGTGTCGCAGGCGACCAAACACACCCCGCATTTTTTGTTACACGGATATCACCCGCGCAGTCCGATCGACAATATTTATATCCCACAGGATACACTCCCTAGCAACGTTGAAAGATTGCAGTATTTATGCACAGCCCGTCAAACCGCGCGACAAAATATCCGTACATCACAAAACAAACAGAAAAAAACATATGATAAAGCTCACAAACACCAGGAATACAAACCCGGACAGCTCATTATGTTATGGTCACCTACTCGCATTAAAAATGTGTCCGAATTCCTAATCCCGAAATGGACAGGTCCGTTTAGAATCCAGAGAAAAATTTCGGACCTAAACTACCTTGTCAACATTCGGCACAATCACAAAATTATTAAAGACACGATTCATGTACGGCGTATGAAACCATACTATTCACGGAAAACCACCCCCACACCTCACCCTCCCGCAGCTAAGAAACGCAAACGCTAAGCTATTAGCGTAAGGGGGAAAACATATTTTTCCGCCACAGAATTCAAACCCAGTGAAAGATAAATTGAAACAAGCGCCCTATACGCTAGAACATTTGAGAGCTATGATAATAACTAGCAATATCTGGTAATTTCCAGTACTGCATAACAAGGGATTAATTATAAGATGCATGTTTAGCGTAAGAGGTATAATAAATGTTAAATTGATGAATTTTGTTAACACAAACTAGCTGCAAACAGCACATGGATAGACACATATTCAATACTACTTAGGCCCTACATTTTCCCATAGGTCCCCATAGATCAAATACGCCATATAAGCCCTGGCAAGGACGCCAAATAGAAGGTGACATATAGTAACCATACTCAGAGACAGGAGTCACCACCAAATTTTAGTTGATCAAACAACATAACTCAACTTTCAGCATAAAAATCCCCATAGGACATAATGACAGAGTAAAATTGATAATAATTATACATTTATAATATAATAGGAGCACGAAAATTTTCATAGGCAATACATGGTAGATAGAATATTACACATGTCGTCTACAGCGTGCAGAAAGCGAGGTCACGACTCTGCCGTAACAGGCGAAAGTAACAAGACACGAAGCGCGCGATCAGCGGAATACGCACAGTACATAGCAACAGGGAGTTACGCAAAGTCACGTAGAAAGGACACACGCACACATAGCCGTGCGAAAACATGGGGTCATTTACCCATATGTGGGCCATATGGCAGACAATAGCAGGATTTCTTTATTATAGGGAAATGCATAGACACTTTCTATAAATAAAAATTAATAATGGCGCACATTTTTATAAAACTACTCGCATTTAGATTCACACACAGACATAATCGCAAAACTTAGGTAAGCGAGCAAAGACCTCATTACCTATCGTAAGGAAATGTAAAATAACGGACCCTTGTCCTATAAACATACAATATCAGAACACAGTTCGATTACCATATTATAAAAATTTATTATTTACACATAGGCTACATCCCGATAGATAGTATAAATAATAGCGACTTTATAAAAATTCCAATAACGATTTGGGAAAGAACAACCTATAGATAATGAACACCTAAAAGAGATTAACACACATTTTTTTTATTGAACAATTTAGAAAGTGCACGGATTCCAACAGTTACCCCATATGCAAGAGGGATAACAGGCCGATACAATATAGGGCCATAGAATAGACTAACAAAATAACACATAAGCCCTAATGTACTATACAACGACACATTGCTACGGTTTTTCTAACAAACGTCCTTACAACCGTAATAGCGAAAATACATACAGTACAATAACACAGGTTAGCCGCACTGCATAAACACGACAAACACAGATTGGCGGCATGTAGGGAAGCAAACGTAATACTTCTACACTCGTGCAGATGAACGACATGTCCCACACGGTTCAAGGTAGACACACAATAACACAGGTTAGCGAATTCCACTACAAAGGCAGAATAACACTTGCAATAGTATATAGCAAGCATTGATACCATTACGCTCAGTATTGCGACAGTACACAGGTAGATTATTAATACCACAATCAATAGGAAGTGACACAATAACACAGGTTGTTAGAATATCACAGCGAACACCATATATAGTTCCGATAAACACAAGTAGGAAACACGGGGAAAGGAGTTGACAAATACTTACGCATAGTACAAAGAATCCAATACACTATAATCCACAAGAGGTTTTTAATCATAAATGTTAATTTGCCTCACACAGACATCTTGCTAAGGCAGTATCCACACACATACTGAATCATGATCTGCAGACAAGGTGGCTGCATGCGTATACAGATTAACAACACCGGAGACGATAGTAGACCGCGACTCACGTGATGAGCCGAGCGCTTCCGGCGTTACAACAGACTCTGTTCCACACTTTTTTACCTACAATAGGGGATCTTTTTAGATATCTCTGCTTTCTAGATTAAAGTGGATTTGACCACCAAATAACGTCATATAAGACAGACATAATGAACAGTTTTCACAAACTGTTCGTAATTGTCTACTTAATGACAAAATGATAGTCATCATTTTAACGAAAATAAATCAGCATTTCCATAACGACCACAAGGCTCATTAAGGACCACAAATCCTTGCAGAGATCCCCTATAGTTTACATATACACAATAGAGCAACAAGTAACAGTACAATCGTCGGTTGGCCAAAATAATTTCCATAAATTTCCTTTTGAGGCAACGTGATACGACATGGCACGTACACATGTATGTCCATCAGTCACACAATAACGCCATGGCCCGTAGATGTCCTACAGTAGACCTCAGGCGTTCCATAAGACCAAAGCAGGTGTATGCCTACCTTCCTAGGTCAAAACACTGAAGGATAGATATCAGCCATGAGTGTATAAAGGTAAAAATAGTCGGCAATAAATACGTTACATGGTCCTTAGCTATTCTACGTTATCTCAGGCGTTCCATAAGTCAAGAGCAGGTGTTTGCCTACCCTCCAGGGATAACGATAAGGAATAAGTATCGAGCATAAACATAATCATGCCGGATTTTATAAATAATATTTAGTAAAGGCCCGAGGATTCTCTTTAATATATCACAAGTAAATATACACTTAATTACACAAACAAGAATATACAGAATAAGGAATACACTATCCTTAGACAAATACATCCGATCAGGAAAATACAATAAGTAATTTTCAATGCTATATAGCAGAACACCCGATAAAGGTAGCCCATTATATTCCCCCACGAGCAACCTACCATGCGGAACGCAATCTTAGATGTCCACACACATATTGCTACACCCCGCCATATTTTTTCATTTTCCTGGAGGAGACAGTGAAAACCACTGACACACTTTTCTCCACATTATTACAGAGAATTTTTATACCCATAGGAATGCAACATATGATTCCAAACATATAAAAACACAATCCAGAATACTACATATATTTTCCTGGAGGAGACAGTGAAAACCACTGACACACTTTTCTCCACATTATTACAGAGAATTTTTATACCCATAGGAATGCGACATATGATTCCAAACATGTAAAACACAATCCAGAATACTACATATATTTTCCTGGAGGAGACAGTGAGAACCACGAACACACTTTTCTCCACATTATTCTAGAGAAATTTTATACCCATAGGTGCGACCTATGATTACGAACATACGAAATACACTCCAGAATACCACGTGTATACTAGATAGTAAACACATTACTAATATAAATACTAATACTAACATAAATCGCACTTATCACATCTCGGCACGATATAATGACAAACTAGTCCCATTAGGATTTAGCCAAAGGAGGACATATATACATTCCCAAAATACAGATGTATAGCTAATGACCTTTGCCCAGGGTGTACAACACGCCAGGTACACAGTCCAAACCGTGGGTAAACAATACATTAAACGCGTAACACGTGCGCTTGACAGTCCCTTAGCGGAGCGATAACAAAACCTTAATGGTACCAACCCACTCTTGTCGCTCGCATCCAATCAGAGTACGAACATGATAAACACAACTTGCTCCAGGCGGACAGCCAATTACAGGCCACAGGTCACGCCTCACACTGACGACAGGTGATAGTACACATACTCAAGCGTTATCTCTGAACACGCCTCCCATGAGACAGATAACTTGCAAACGGCCATAATGCATTTAAGTCGCGTAGAGCGCGCCAAATTTAAACGGCACTAGATGACAGACAGGTAGTTATTACAATATAATTCAAACAATAGAGTAACCAAATGATTTTATTTTAGTTTACCCCTATCATCCCTCAACCCTTTACACCGGGGTAACACATTTAACGACCATAAGCCAATAATTTCGGGGATATTTACACAGCGCCTAGTCACACTGAATATACCACATCTTATACCATAGCGGAATTTCAATACATTTTTGCCCTCAGATACACTATTAGCTAAACACGCCAGCAAATAAAGCACAAAAATGAACATATATCCGTCACCAAATAGGTAGACAAATCCACTTTCCCATTAGAAGGTTTTAATTTATTTTATTTTGGAAAACGGCAATATTATTTAAAACATTATCTTTCAGAGTAGACCGACAGAGTTGTTCCAGATGACAGCATGTCCATATAACCACCATAGATTGTCCCCCTTTGGAAACCCATAATTAAAAATCCACATTTAGGGATATTTATGGACATAGCTTACTAGATAGATGGCATATATATATACCATTATTCCAATTCAGAGGATAGCAATAAATTTTCATAGGGTGATTAGCGTGTTATATTTTTTGCAGCGATCAATCCCAGCAGAGGAGGGAATTACGACACACATAATGCGCTGCGATATAGCCTGGTTTCAGATACCTATATATAGAATCCATAATAAAAACCCATAGACAATATAAATAGATGAAATCTATAGCCAATAGCTCTAGCTGAAATATATCTAGACAGAACACCTAGATACAATTTATACACGGCATCTATAAACAGTCAATATAGACGGAGTTTATAGCAAATATCTATCAGCAATAGCACTAGATAGTATACCTAGATAATACCACTAGACAATACCTCTAGTTAAGGAACCCTACTATATATAATAATAATAGATGACCAGTTTTTTTAAGATAGACTTTATAGACTATAAGTCTAATAAATATCATACGAGCATAAAAAGCAGTCACATATTATTATGGCGATAGGTGCCATATATTACCCATAGTATGTCCATGCCACAGAGCACATTTACCTCCCATGATACACATTAAACAATATACAAATAACACAGATACACTTCTTCCCCTATCCATGCGAGGCACTATGGTTATTATGCAAATACCAGGGTGTATACCATGCCTTATCGCTCATGGTTGTGTGTTAATCAACACTCGGAACTTTAAAGCTAACAGCTAGCGTTCCAGGCATAACCCTCTAACACAAGTGCATGCTATGACATTTGTTTCACCAATATTTTGCCCTGCATGTCAAATAAAAGCATAAATGCTCACCCATATCCTTCAGTACGGTAAATAACAACCAAGACTGAATAACCAGATCCTACACAATAAGAATCCTCACCTACACCGGTAGAGAATTCCTACCCATTAACGTCTCCATAAATCCCCATAGGACCAAGATTCCTTGAACCTTTATTACCATCCCGTTACCAGTAATTAACAACTTTGTAACATACCTACAAATACCCAATAACATGGGAATACCAGTCCACATCCCTCACTTACCTACTAATATGTGAGAAGGAAATATACGCTGCTGATATTAGCTGGATATCCGATTAACCAGGCGCAACGATAATGCACCGTGCCACCACAATTGTTCCCCCCGTATAACTACAACACCATAAAACAACATTAAAACGCTAGACACTTATTCTTCATGGTTTACGCACGGCGATGCGCTTGGAAGGATGTGAAATATGTTTTCCAGTTGAAAATATATATTGAAAAATATTTTCCAGGCGAAAATATATATTAATGTGTCAATAAATTGTACCCTTGACATGACATGACAAGACGTCGACGATGACGATCGACGAGAGGTTGTAATGGTGACACGCTAGGGAAGGCAAGCGCCTGTGTTGGGAGGAAGTACCTAGCCTGTCTCCTCTCAAGGCAGGGTCCGTTATACCGTTTTTTTTCCCTAGCGTCGTCTAAATTATACCTGCGGACGGAGGAATAATACTTTCTCCTTCCCAAGACGACCCCTAGGACTAAACACTAGTCAATAAATAGAATTAAGTAGATGCTCTAGAGTAGGAGCAAACGCCTGCAGCGGCAGGTACATAGGAGTAAGATAAGTAGTGAGAAAAGATAATGCATTAAGGGTATAAGAAAACAAGGAAATAAGGAAACAGTAACAGAATGTGATAAGGAAAGAATATAAGATAATAAGGGAGTAATAACACAAGAAATGAAATGAAATAATGAACAATTATATTCCGGGCCGAGGTATGTAGCACCGATGACCTCTTTGCTCATACCCCCGATGAACAAATATGCAAGCAGCATATATATAATGAAAATTCGATTCTTTTTCCCTGGCCGAGGTAACGAACATTATGTGCCCCAGGAAGGAGGATATTACACAAATATAAGGAAACTACGATTATTTTTCCCTGGCCGAGGCAACATACACTACACATACACTATTATGCCCCAGGAAGAAGGATAATGAAATGATATAAAACACAAACAGATAGGAACACAATACACTGAAGTTACACATCAAAATAAAAAAGAAAGAATAAAGGAAGATGAAGGTAAATACAATAATGAAAGAAAATAATGATAAAGCAATGATATGAAACAGAAATAAATAGGAGCAAAGTACAGTGAAATAATAGGAGACAATGTGTACGATAGAATAAAGAGAGATAAAAGTAAATACAATAATGAAGGAAAATAATGATAGAGCAATGATATGAAACAGAAATAAGTAGGAGCAAAGTACGGTGAAATATTAGGACACAAAGGGTAAGACAGAATAAAGGAAGATAAAGGTAAATACAATGATGACGGAAAATAATGGTAGAGCAATGAAGTACAACAGAAATAAGTAGGAGCAAAGTACGGTGAAGTTACAAGGGATAGTGAATAAGAAGGAATAAATAGAATATGAAGACATACCAAATAAGAGATAAATATTGAAATAATACAAAGACTTAGGAGACAGATGAAGGTGAAACAGTAAATATAAAGGTAAAAAAAGAATCCATAAAAAATGGCCAATAGCAAATAAGACTATAGATATGCTAATAATAAACATGTACTTCCATTTCAGCACAGGTTGCAAAACTGAGGCGCTGATACCAAACGAAGTACACAGGATGATGCACAATTTAAAAGCATACATCGGGAGTGGCTCCATTTTGGGCCGCTCACCGCCAATAACAATGATCATGACAAAGGGTGATTTATAAACTATAAATAATGTTTTTATGTATGCTTCCACAGCCAATAACAATAATCACAGGATAATTTATTAAACACAAATAATGTTCTTATATATGTTTCCACAGGATTAACTACGCAAAGGACGAGAGAAAATGCCCTCTGAATTACTCATTTTTATATTATGGATCCACAACCATTGTAACAAAAAATTTTATGCACTAACCATGTGATTTTTTATTGTGTTACACAACTGCCCCACCCCCAAAAGTGTACACACAAATGCCACATCAAACAGCCCCCCCCCCTAGCACACAATACCCATTTTCAGGCACATATCCAGACCACAGTAGAGATATACCTGTGGGATATCCTCCACTGAAGGTCGGATCACCGAATCAAATTCGCACCTAAAATGAGAGGTGCATTACGGCCACACAACTCGCGCCTATCTCTGTAAAGGACGAGTTGTGCAGCCAAGATGACTTCGCTCGCCCACAGGGAGCAAGCCATACATAAAAGATTCTGTAAACAACTAGTATATCACCTGCAGGTAGTAGATAATAGATACTATAAGGGGTAATAGATAATAGACAATAGGGTATAAATTACATATTAAGTTCAGAGTACAATCGAAGGAAAGATAAAAGGTGTTGAAAACAGCATTCGAAGGTATATAGTTGCGCAACTACAGTGATCACAAAAGGAGTATAAATAAATATGAGAAATTGGTTTATTTATTGATTTGTTGATACAAAAGGATAACCCGTCAATAAGAAAGATTAATTGTACTAAGTAGTCCAGAAAGACAACACATTTAATGTATTTGGTTTTATTTTTGTCGGACATCGATGTGAATAAGAGAAATGAATTTTGTTACTGTATTGATATAATTAATAGGATTTTTATTTCAGGTTTCAATGGTTTTAATGATGTTATACAATATGAAGACTAAATTTTTTTTAAAAACACATTGTTGATATGTAACCGAAATATGAACACTTTGTAATACACATTATTTTTCCTTTCGACTCTTCTAAATTCAGGGGCCGATAACCTAGATGTTAGGCCCCTTAAAACAACAATTATCATCATCATCTTCTAAATTCCACATTGTAAAAGTGTCGCATTTCTCCCCACACAATAAAACAATTTTCAATTTAAACCTTTAAATACACATTGCGACACTTATTTTTCTATCTCTATACTATATCCCTTTTACACACATACAGGGCACGCGAGAGCAGTTTTTCATCCCCATTGGAGGCAAGTAATAATTATATATGTATCCATAACCTCCCCAATTAACCCTCGGATGTTTTTTTCCTCTCGTGTGTTCGTGCACCCCTCAATTTACCATGTTACAAGTGAGAATTTTATAATATGTCATGATTTATTTACCAGGTTATTCTGTTTATTATGTTTGTATGTCAAAACAATACAATAGGGATCCAATGGACATCCCATCAAGTATACAAAAATAGTAAGCTTAACACCCCATTGTTGATTTTTCAGAAACAAATTGTAAAGAAATATTGTTCCCCTCACCACAGACAATTACACTTGATCGCTAAGCACACCCGGCCACTCCACTAATAGTAAGCACAAATATTCAGCTATCACCTTTCGACAACTAACAAGTATAGCACTAAATTTATGTTTACCCCTGACTTACCCCTATCTTCTACGAGGCTACCAAGCCACCCCCTACGACACCAACAATACAACGAGGACCTAAATTAAAAGAAGAAAAGAAGAGAAGAGCAGAAGATAGAAGTTTGTCAAGAAAGAAGATGATGACTTATTTTTTCAAAATACCACCCCACGTTTTCGTCCAGTTATCGAGGTCGATAACTAACCCTACAAAGGGGGTTGTTGTACCCCTAGGGTACGCTATACCATCCCTTAAGGAAAATACACAAATTCATAAAACTACAGACTTCGGATATAAGATTCTAATAAGATACCACATACAAAATTACATGAAGAACACAGGTAGCAAACTCAGGAAGTCAGGTAGGCTCGTACCAAAGGTAACGACCTGAGGAAGGTGTACGACATGGGAGGAATGTAGGAATCCGCCGACCGTGCACACCAAAGCTATAAAAGCCCCCCAAAGGTCAAGGGCCGGGATCACTAATTACTCAGTCCTCTCAGTGCAACGACGTGCCGTACCGCTGCTGTCTTCAGGTCGGGTAAGTGTCTTAGCGATCCACACTCTAACCATTACACTACACACTCCATTCCCCCTGTGCTTGGACTGTATTTTATTTATTATTATCCACTAGTCTGAACTGCTAGCTCTTTTAGTGCATCTCTCAATAGAGATACCCATTAAAACTTTAATTAACAGAAGCCACTGGTCTTACTCCTTTATTTATTTAGTCAGTAGGTTCCTACCCTAATAGATTCCACTTAGGTAGGACTTAGAAATAGCTTTAGTGTTTATTTGCTTAATCACTACTCTTGATCAGCAAGTGTCCTTGATACGGGCCGACCACAGCTAACTCACTACTTGCTCGCGTGCTTATAGCTCTCTACAGACCGCGTGGCGCCGGCCTCGCGCTTTGGCTTACAAATTAATAGCTCTTACCTACTACCCCTTTTACCTAGAACTACCCCGTTATACAGCACCTTGGGGAGTTCTCCTGGCTGATCACTCAATCGATCTCCTTTCATAAAACACTCCCGACCTCTTACAAATTCGCCAAGCTACAACCCCAATTTAGATTAATTTCATCCCTTAGATTTAGTATTTGTATTGGCATCCCTCACAGATACAATACAGTATCACGCCGTTTCACATTTCTTATTACATCAGTGCCACGTGCAAGTTTATTTTTGAAGTTTATTTTTGTGAGAGTGTCAAGGAGACACCATATTCAGGCAGGAAGCCAGTTTTATTGTACTTGTTTCAGCACAATAAACGGCTGGCGCTCTTTAGCGACTCAGTCAACTTTTATCTTAAATGACACCGTTTTCATTGTCGTCATCGTCGAAAATAGTACTGCGAGGTATAGATACAGGCGCTCACTATAGATTAGACCTTATCACCCCTCGAGATTGGAGTTTCTCGAATTGCTCTAAATGTAAATGATAGTAGAAATTTGTACCTTGGCTGGTAGTACTATTTTCTTACAAATAATATCTATCCTGTATGTTCCTGAAATTCCCAATTTTACTTAGTAGGCATGGTAAATTTGTGAGCTGGGTAATTTACATGTCTGCAATCCTTTACAGTGCAGCGGATATAAGTACTGATGGGTTTATTCGGGCGCAGTACCAATTATCAGTATTGGAGATGTTCGAAAGAGCCCTGAGCACGCTAAGAGAATCGGTACAAATAAGGGACTGGCGAATATGATGTTGTTTAATATAAAGCAAGGCCTGTCGGATGGCAAAGGCTTCAGCCGTAAAGATGGAAATCGAGGAAGATTTACAGTAGGCTATTGTAGTGGAATATCTAGCTGGGGAGAATAAACGGCAGCACCAACACGAATAGGATTGAAAAATTTGGACCCATCAGTATAAGAGACAATGTGATGAGGGTGGTTATAAAGGAAATTTGATAATAATGAATTGGTAATAATAGGATTATGACGTAGGTCGGTAAGCGGGGAGTTGGCTAAATGCAAATGAGAATTCGGGGAATAAAAAAGAACGGGGTAAGGGACCGTATAACAGAGGGGTTTCCGTGTTTGTTGAATAGAAAAACGATAGGGTTGCAGGAAACGATAAGCAACTAAGAGGGAGGGGGAGAAAGACCGAAAACGAAGTAAAGTTCGAGTATAGGTATGTAATAATTGCAATTTAGGTAGAAGGGGAAAATGGGTTATAGCCACCTTACCGAGAAGATACTTAAGCGATAAATATTGACGTCTTAAGACGAGGGGAAATTCAGCAGTTTCAAGAAAAAGCGCACCAGTGGGAGTTGAGTGAAGAGCGCCGGTAATAATACGTAAGGCAGTATATTATAATGTGTCCAAACCTTTACAGCGGGTAGGTGACATTAAATCGAAAAAATGACATCCATAGTCCAGAACCGCCCGAATGAAATTTTGATAGAGAAGTAAGAGGATAGAGGGATCAGCTCCCCAGTTGCGGCGTGTGAGAAAACGAAGGATATTGAATTTGCGTTGTATAAACTGAAAGCTTTTGTTGATCAAGTATCCACGTGAGTTTATCATCAATAATAACTCCAAGATAGGTAATTGAATGCCGCAGGGGGGGGGGGGGGGGATATGCCCATACCGATAGCGAATAGGAGATCGGTCATAAAGACGGTGGTGAGTGAAAATGAGAGAAGCACTTTTAGAAGTGGCAGTAGTTAATCCGGATTGGTGCAACCAATCATGACTGAGATTTAAAGCCGTAGTCATGTTCCGGTGGCATTCAGACAGCTGAGGGTGGGAGCAACAGAGGAGAATATCATCCGCAAATTGAAGAATGCGGACATGAGGATTAACTATCTTCTCAAGATCATGGGTGTAAATATTGTATAAAATACCACTTAAAATGTCGCCTTGAGGTAAACCGAGAGATGCATAGCGATTATTGAGAACAAGTGTAGAGATGTGAATGGATAGCCGTCGATTGGTGAGAAGGTTATGGATAATGGAGATAAAAACGGGAGGAAATTGCCAACGGGCTAGGATCTGTAATAAAAGACAGATGTTGACATTATCACAAGCGCCTTGGACATCTAAAAACACAGAAAGAAGATGATGTTTTCGATAGCGATTGAGAAGAATATCAGTTAAAAAGATATTTATGGCGTCAATGGTGCCATTCTTTTTGGTAAAAGCGTATTGGTGCATGGGGAGAAGATTATAATATTCTAATACCCACATGAGGCGTTGTAAAAGGATTCTTTGAAAGGTCTTGCGAATACAAGAACCAAGACTGATACCCCTATAATTATGATGATCCAGGGGATTTTTACCAGATTTAAGGAGGGGTACGATCCGAAATACATTCCACTCATGCGGGGTAAGACTCGAATGAAGGATAGAGTTATAAAAATTTACTAAAGTTATTTGTGCCGAAAGGCGTAAGGGAGTCAGCATATTATATGTGATAAAATCGAGTCCCGGTTGGGTTGATTTTCGGTTATGAAGTGCTTTAGTGAATTCAGAAAGAGTTATGAGGCGAAGTAGACACGAAAATTTGGTACAAGCGGGAGTTGGAGGCAAAGAGAGAAGGGGGGAAACAAAATCTGGCGTAAGTTGATGATAAAAAGAACGAAGGACATCGTCAGATATGGAAGATGAGGAGTTGGAAGGAGCAGTATGAGACAAAAAATTTATAGCAGCCCAGATACGAGAAAGAGGAGCGGCCCGACGTTTCATATTAAAAGTTCGTTGAAGTTGAGCAGTATCTTTTTATAATTTTGATAAGTAAAGGGGGTATTAAACTGTCGATATAATTTAAAGACGTGTTTCCGACGTTTGATTAATAAGGCACATTCATGATCCCACCAAGAAATGTGATAAGAAGGGGAAGCAGGGGAGCGGCGAGCCGTTAAGGGATGATAAATATCTAAATAAGAATCGATATGGGATAAGAGATTGGTATAAGCAGTAGAAGAGGTCCCGTGAGGAAAAGGCAGGGGCGTATATAGAGTTTTATTTCGGGGGTGCCCAACTGGGGTTAGGGGGCAAGGTATAGGCCCAAAGAATAGGGGGTCCGGGGTTCTCCCTGGGAAACTTTTGTATAATTTGGTGCAAAATGATGAGTTTTAAGGCTGTCTGGCGTCACTTTATGAACCAATTTGATGTGATGTTTTATGTTTGGTTAATGTCAAACACAACTAAAACCATTTTATGATACTTTTATTAATACAATCATCTTGCTCACTAGATACCACATGGAAAGAATTAATGTTACTGTTTTGATTTACAACTCACACTATAATATAAAGTCAAGGTTTCTTGAAGCTTGCCAAATCGGTTCATAACTTCATCGACAGTGAGATGTATGTCTCTGTGAATACATGACAATACTAGACCGTTGTGTCTGTTTTCAGAAGTAGAATTTCTTAAGTATGTTTTCTATCAACTCAAACTCCGTTCGGCAGTAACAGTAGCTACAGAGAGAGGCAACTTTGCCAAAAGTTTGTTAAGTGTATAAAAGTTAGGGAAAAACTTTTGTCACACGCCTCAAGGGCACTTGTTGCTGTTCTTGGTTCGTTCATAAGAGCGAAGGTACTGGAGAGTAATAAGAGGTTATGTTGTTACACATAAGATCAGAGCCACCTGATTGTCACACTGTTTACAACACTTTACCTTCGCCTTGCTTTGCAACGTTGCCATACGTCACTTAGTAACAGTAGTACATGATTATATTGGTTTTTAATGTTTTAATTCATAAACTAATAATATATGTGACAAAAATTTCGGGGGGGGGCCCTTGCCCCCCCCCCTTATATACACCCCTCGGAAAAGGAGAGGTATTTTGAATATATTCAGCAAAAAGGGAAGAATCAAATTGTCGAAGAAAACGAGTGGGTGGCGACGGAAGAGAAGGAAGGCGAGAAGGACGGGCAATAGAGTAGGACATAAGAATAGGACAATGGTCACTTTGGTGGAGATCAGGAATAGTTTGCCAATGAAGACAGTGCGCAATATTATGGGTGATAAAAGCGAGATCAACGGCACTTTTTGCCTGGTTTGGTCCAGTGAGTCTGGTAGGGGAACCATCATTTAGAAGATTAAGGTGGAGTTTGGTAAAATCCGAATAAATGTGACGACACTTGGTAGTGGTTTTATCACATCCCCAGGCGGAATGGTGGGCATTATAATCTCCTGTAAGAATATGGGATACCAAGCTACTGTGGTATTGTAAAAAGGAAAACCATTGACGAAAATTGCCTTTGATGGCTGGAGGGCAATAAAAGTTTGTGATATAGAGAGAGATCTAATCGGATGGTTAAGGAATACGTGCGGGGAATAGTAAATTGGTTTGGGACAAGGGTGAACGGAATGTGATACTTAATCAAAGTCATGACGCCCCCGTAGGGTGTGCCATCACTGCGTTCAATGTGATAGTTTGGGAGATGAAAGTTGAAAAGGGACGGTAACCAAGTTTCTTGAATTAATATGACGTCAGGATGGAATTCCTGAACAAGTAGAATGAGTTCATGCTTTTTATGTAGAAGGCTCCGACAATTCCATTGAAGGAGACGCATCCAAGGGGGATGGAGAGGGATCGGGAGGGATTGTGGATTTAACGGAGGAAACGTGCGATTGTGGAGGTAAAAAGTTAAGAAAATTGAAAAATATTTTTTCTGTAACCGTTGCCATTGAGCGTTGGTACCCAATAACATGAGTAAGTGAGCATAATCAGCATACAATTCGGTTGGCATACCGGCAGGCGGTAGCAGGTCGGACGAGTTAGTAGTGGGGGGAGGGGGTCATGGATGACGATCCATCAAGTGACCGAGAATCAGAGTGAGTTGGAGGATGTAAAATCGCCTTATAGGCCTGATGATCATAACCCGGGGGGTTGGGAAATTTGGGGGAACGTGACAGAACAGTAGTAAATTTGCGTTTTTAGTGAATCCCTCCGTTGGGAGAGAATTCGGAAGAGCCTGGGAAGGAGCTAACGTAGAAATAGTTTCCGCTAATGAAGGAAACTGTTGGGGGGTAGTCAGTGGGTTGACTGTGAGTGGGTTCTGTTTGGTGACTTCCTCGTAAGTTTTGTTAGAGAGGCACATTTGGCGCTTGGTTTCTATTTGGTGTTGATGGAATTCACAGCGAGAAGAACTACAAGGGTGGTTTTGCAGGCAATGGGCACAAAAAGGGAGCTCACTAGTGCAATCAACAGTCAAGTGGGACTGAGCACATTTACGACATCTTGGTGATTTCGCCCGACAGTTGAGGCCAACATGACCATACCTTTGATCGTTGGCATATAATGGGTAGAAATACGAATATTTCCACTTCGAGATAAACATTAAAAAGAGAGACAAATCGGGGCAAGTTTTGAGAAGCAAAGGTAATTTTCACAGTCCCCGTGGGAACGTATTCAGGGTGACCATCTTTAGTCACTCTCCTATTCATTCGCTGAAGTTTGGCAATGGGAATCAGAGTGACAATGTATTTCATAATATCTTCAAGGGAGATATCTAAATCAACTCCTCTGACAACCCCCACTCGCTGAATGCTGGAGGAGGGTATAAAACTTTCAGAGTGCGTTCAGTTAGAATGGGATGCAACATAAAATCGTTTGCATGGGTAGCTGAACTGAATTGAATTTGTACTCGGTTACGACCTTTGCGTTGGATAGAGGATTTTGCGATGATAAAAAGTACGGCCGAGACTCATGGGATGCAAGTTTCCCATCCTCTTTTGATCAGTGGACTCAACATGTACAATTTACGGTGCCATATGATTAGTAGTATAAACAGAAGAAATATCAGTACAAATGGAGATATCGGAGCGGGGACGATCCGATGGAGCAATTGGAGAAGGAGCAGAATGTTCAGTAACCATTTGGGGTTGAAAAGGTGCCGTGAGAGGTACAATATCCGTGGTAAAATGTTGGAGTACAGGATCGGGGGCCGGGCATGCAAGCTACCGTCACTGGAAGATAGATAGATTTTATTAATTCCATTTGATCAAATACATGATTGTATACAATACATTTTTGATATACTGTAGGACACGTCAGAATTTACATCTATAAAATAAAAGTACTAATAGGTATATAATACTAATACTATAACTATTTATAACTTATTATAATAACAGATCTTGAGAGATACAATCTTATTGGACAACTATTTACACCTTACTCTATTATCATAATATGAAAACTTAATTCTATAAATACAACAACTTACAGCTAGGTATTACAATTAAAATAGAAAGGTAAAATATAATTATAGATTTCATCGCTCCTATACACTAAGATATTCAACTACAGAGTAAAAACAATGGCACTGCAGATAAGCTTTCAACATTCTATTAAAGGTTTTTATTTTTGGGGCACTTTTATATACTGGGGTAGTTTATTGTATAATTTAACTCCTGTGTGAAAAGTTCCTTTTTGATATATGCTTGTGTGTGTGTGTGTGTGTGAAATATGAATTTGTTGATTTTGTCTTGTGTTATGCCTATGAACATCATTGTTTGTTTTAAGAAAAAAATTCTTATTCATTAAATTCTTTTAAAAACATAATACTTTCAAAGATATATATATGCAGGGCAGTGGGGGAATGTTTAAATCTTTAAACAGAGGTCTACATGATTCTCTAGTGTTTACATTTGCCGTAATTCTAATCGCCCTCTTTTGTATCCTAAACGTGCTTAGTACATATGGCGACATACCCCAAAATATGACCCCATATCTTAAGTATGAATGGAAATAAGACGCCATTGCAGGATAAACAGCATGCACTAACTTACCTGGGAAGGAAACAAAATGTTTACACTAAAGACAATATTCACACAAGAAGAAAGAAATAATAAGGTACACTAAAGTACACTCCGAACACGCTAGGCAAGGAACACCGGGAGTACCAGTACACTACGTCCACACGCACGGAGAATCCCGACTCGAATGTGAATCTTAATGTCAATAGCGACAAACAAGTGTTTTATCCCTGTGTTGGGGGTGGGATAAACAGGGTAGTGTAGATGTATTAATTTAGGGGATGTTTCCGAAAAGGGGTAGTTTCCCGTAATTGGGGGAGACTACTAGTGTAGTGTGTAGGTGTGAGGATGTGATCTGTTGGGGTGCGTTCCTACAGGGTGCGTCTACCTGTTAGGGGATGAACATCTAAGACTGGGCTGTTAACTTAGCCTGCCAATTAAGTATGAGCGAGCGTTTAGCGAGCTCACGTGCAGAGTCGACAACTCGGCACGCTGCAGTCTGGCTGCCTACTCGAATACAATGAGATTCCTGACGGTTCAGTTCCTGGCCTTCACGGTCAGGGGCAATTAGGACTAAGGTCAGGTTGGGTGTAGGGATGTAAAACTGGGTGAAATGAGTAGTAGATGTATGTGTTTACTGACCAAGTATTTATTGGTCAGTGGCGATGATGTACTGTCCCTTTGAATGGTGGACAAGTATAAAACAAAGTACAGAGTGTGTGAAATACAAAAGTGTCCTGGGTTAGGTGTTACAATAATTAGGAATCTGAGCACACGGCTAGTTCTCACGTGGTGACGATGGGCTGATCTGGAACGGACCTTGAGGAGCAGAGCCGCTGGCCGCGAATAGATAATTGGGCTCTTCTGGGTCTAGCTTTTAAGGCTTTCCCCCTCTGCTTAGTCGGCGTTTCCTCACTGTTGCTTGTTCCAGATAGTTTGTTTGTGTGTGTGTTGTGCAAGCATGGCTGGCAGCAATATTGCTGGGCCTGCTCGTGTCAAAGAAGTGTGTAAGGCTTATGGTATGCCTATGAGGGTGGTTTATGGTGAAAGGTCAGGGGTGGGTCCTAGGGGTACTGCCCCTGGGCTGTACAAGACCTCCTCGGCCTTTGTTCGCGGCCTCGCGAACGGAAAATAGAGTAGGCGTGTCGGTGTAGTGGTTCTTCTTCTTCTTCTTCTTTGGTGTTGTGTGGATGTGTAGATGTCGTGTTGTCCTTCTGCTGGTGTGAGTTTAGCGTGTGCTCAGAGAGGGTGGGTTTTGTGTGTGTACATATACATAGTTGATTTTTATTATTATTATTATCTTGATGTTGTTCCTGTTGACGAAAAAGCGAAGAAAAACCATAGATACATGCATATTGGTGCCATGCAGGAAGGAAAAAAACCATGGTTGGACGGGTGGTTGTATCGTCCGTCGTTGTGTGGGAAAAAAATGCTCCCTGCATGTACCTTGTGTTTATAAACTATAGGTAAAGTATTGTATAAATGTGGAAGAAAATAGAAAAACAGGTGCCCCCGGGTGTAAGTTAAAGGTATATATCAGAATGGTTTATTTTTGTCGGGATGAAACAGGGCACCTTCACAAATTTTAACGTTAGTAGAAAGAAAATGAATGAAACAAAAGCATAATCAGTGTGCGTGTATATATATGCATTGGTGAATGCGGAGTTACAATGTGAGCTGTAGTGACATTTTCCAAAATTATTACAATGATATTAATAATGATAATGATAACAATGGTGGTGGTGTTCAAAAAAATGGCCATAGTAACGGTC
Source organism: Meconema thalassinum (assembly GCA_946902985.2). Lineage (NCBI taxonomy): Eukaryota > Metazoa > Arthropoda > Insecta > Orthoptera > Tettigoniidae > Meconema > Meconema thalassinum. The sequence continues at coordinate 1,196,081,808 of OX336389.2, forward strand.
GTTTCACTTAAGATATGATAATAATACTGCTAATGGTAATAGTGATAACCATAGACATAATAAAATATAACCATGTTTCGGGATTCAAAATATGCTTGTCCCTTGGCGTTCTTCATCTGCCATACCTTTCTCTGTTTATCTACATTGTATTTACATATATTGTCTTATGCGGCCGCTATGATCTATAATCTACTTATGTACTATTTCGGCCGTTGTTCCACTGCGGTTTAGTGGTTATTCTGTTGGTCTATACTCTAATGGTCTTCCTGCCGTGAGTAGGAATTCCATCCTGATGATGAGGCACGGCACTTACAAAATCTGTGCCGCCCCTGGTCATCGTATTATCGCTCCTTTGCTCGAGCGTTTTTGTGTTAGCGACAACGGCTTTCAGCATCTCACGGCTGCTGACTGCCATTGGGCGCTGGCGTCATCACTTAACTAGTGTGACTAAGCTGATGAGTATTGTGTATTTCTGTGCTAGAAGGAGAGAGTGTGTTACATTTGTGTTGGAAAATATATATACAAAAGACATGTGTACAATATGTTTGCATCTGTGGAACAAAATTCGTTAGTGGGTATGCTGATGTCCTCGTTGAATTTTCGTAATCTGAAAGAGAACGCATTGTCATTATTACATCGATGGTACATTGTTGCCATCGTACATTCATATGCCTTTTGATTGCCATTGGTGCACGTAAATACTAATCTCCCTTTGTGCGCCTTATTCTATTCTTAGCCTATGCCGGCTATAACCTTACTTTAGCTTACTTATGTCTATTGTGTTCTTTTGTGTATTTGTGTGTCTCCTCAGTGTATGCAGGTGTATGAGTGTGTGTGTGTGACGTTACCTTTACCTGGTAAATCATGATTATTTGGATTCCATTCCTTGGTGCAGCGTTGGAGCTCTTTGCTGAAAAACAAAGACATGTGGTAAATATGCCCTTGGCCAAATATTACCAACACGCGCCTATGTCGCGCAGCGCTGTTTTAAGGGTCGGCTTGGATGGTGCCACCGCCCTTGAGACCTCTTCGGACGTCTCGTGAATTACTGCGGTTGGTCAGCCTCGGTTGCTGTACCGTTTATTGTTGTCATATTATCGGACTTACCCTAGATGGTGCCGAACGCCCTATGTTGCGTTCGCATAGTAATATCACTTAAATCTACGTGGTGTCGGTCTTACCCTAGACGGTGCCGAACGCCCTATGTCGCGTTCGCATATCAGTATCAATTAAGACCTATATGGTGTCGGTCTTACCCTATACGGTGCCGAACGCCCTATGTTGCGTTCATATAGTAATATCACTTAAATTTACGTAGTGTCGGTCTTACCCTAGACGGTGCCGAACGCCCTATGTTGCGTTCGCATAGTAATATCACTTAAATTTACGTGGTGTCGGTCTTACCCTAGACGGTGCCGAACTATTATCGATATGTGAAGTGTGCTTAATTTAGATTATATTAATTAATGCTATAAAAGCAAATATTGTATATATATATATATATATATATATATATCGAAATAGTCCTTAACCTAATGCCGATATATGTTGTAGCTACTGTTTTGCAACAGTGCTTGTTAAATTTGCTTAAATCTAAGTTGCCTTCCAAATACAACTATATCTTATATACTAAAATTTTGACGTGAGGATCCCCCGGTCGGTCTCCCTTCCGAGGTGCCCTTGTGACATCCTGCTGGGACCGGAACCCGACAGGAGCCCGTAGTTCCCTCCTATAAACTAACTGTCGACTTCCCCCCTTAATAACTAATGTGTAGTGTGTAGGCCTGTGTGACTGCGTTGCTAGGTAGCAAACACTTCGCGCGGACATCCTTTTCATTTGTATTTATATACGCTCATATTCGCATTATATCATTCATTTATATTTATTATTGGGTTGCCCACGAACCCATCTGGGTACCCGCTGCAGTCCCATTTAATATCTCTGGCCGCCCGTTGCATTACCATTTAAGCTCTGGAGACTCGGTGTCATCCATTTATGTGGGCACGGGTCCGAATGATCGCATTCATTCCATACGCATTATTTATCATTCATTAGTTATTATATATCATTTATTAAATCATCTTCACCTCACTTCCCGGAATGAGGACTTGGCGTGCTCCAGGGCAGGTCCCGCTGAATCCTGAGGCACTTCTTCACTTCACACGATTGGAAGACTATCCTCTGCGCCTCCGAGGATGGACCTAGCTTACATCTAGCTATGGGTCTAGTCCTAAATGTGGTCGTCTCTAGGTTTGTCTCCTGAGTCTAATATGGAGCTGGCTAATTCTCCTACTAGACGTCAAAAATCTCCCCTGCAGGCCTGGCTTCGACCTTACGTCCATCTGTCATTAAACTGGGACAGGATCCATCGCCGCCTTCTCCATCTCTGCTCTCGTGTGGCGATCCTACTCCCATCCGTATACCTTTTCGTCACCATCTAGTGTGACTTCAGATTCCTTTGAAAATAAGTGTGATACTGTATACTGTAGTGTTTAGTGTGATTTTTAGATATATTTTCGTGTACTGTGTAATTAGGTAAAATTCCTAGTGTTTTGGAGCTGTAGAATCTTCGAAGTGCAGTGACTACTTTAGGCCTGTTATTGCCGTATCGCATCTCCAGCGCTGATGCCTTGGTACGTTTCTGAAGATATTAGTAGGTTTATGGGGTGTCTGGTCCCTTATTATTAAGATCCGAGAGGGTGTTATTTGCTGAGTAGGGTTAAAGCGTGGTGGGAGAGGGTTATGCATCGTTGGACTCCATGTTTATGGTGGCCGCGAGCCGATGATGCTATTAGGATGTATTTACTGTGAGTGGATGGGGTGGGTTTTTCCCAGGTGTCCAAAATTGAAAATATCATGAGGGTGTGATAGTAATACAACCCTTGGTGTGTGGGCGGGTTATCTCATGCAGTGAGATGGATATGAGGCGTGTCTGCTCTCATTTAAGGATAAGGCATGTGCTAGGATATAATAAGTTTATGTCCCTTGCATGCGGGATTATTTAATAAAATATTTGTTAGTATCAGTATGGCCTCATCTCTCTATATAGAGATGTGCATCGCCGCTTAATATTTGTTTCCGAATCACCTCTAATATTCAGGTGTAGGCGTTCGGGTCCAAGTTGTAGCAAACCTTAATTTGTGAAAAGCATGAAGTCTATCAACCCCTATGTATAATTTGCAATGTAGTGTAGGTGTTTTTATGTGTCTGTATGTCTGTGCTGGATAGTGTTTTAGGTAATGGGGTATGTAGGAGGGAGGGTATGGGGATGTTAGCCCGTAGCTTGTACTATGGCCATCCTGATGGCATTATCCACCTCTACTCCTATTGTAGTGTGCCAGCCTCTCTTGGTCGTTATGTGTTTTCCTCCCCTCTTTGGGGATTTACGCTCGCCGAGTTGAGATGCCATATAGCACCTAGTGTTTCCCAAAATATTAATCTGTGTAGTGCCCGTGGGCCTGTCATTCCTACGTCGTGTAAAATGTCTATGTCTCTGGCACCGCTCTCTGACTGCCCCTATGATGTCTGAGTGTGGCGACGCTGTGTCGTTCACGGCCTTATCTGGTCCCTTGTTTATAAAGTGGGATGGGGTAGCATGTGGCATGCGAATATAACCCGGCATAGCATAATTGCCGGTAGTAGTTTGAGCAGAAAAAACAACCAAAAAAAAGAAATTATTAGGGGGGGGGGGGTTGTTCCTCCATGGAATCTGTCTGTATCCGCCCTTAGTTAGTTTGTATGTTCGCGTGTAATTGCCTGTTTGCCCTTAAGTGCTGGGCGCGTGTGGGAGGGAAGCGGCCGGGGCTTTAATTGGTGCGCGATTGTATGTACGCAGCCGCATGCCGCTAGCTCTCTCACCGGCGCGTGTTCTGTTATCGGAGAGAGCTTATCTTGTACCGCGTGGTTACTTGGCACGCGCTGAGTAATGTCTGTTATCACCTTTGTATACATGTCGCAGTCCTGTTACTGGTAGGCGTAAAATAGTCTGTCTTCCCAGATCAATCTGGTCTGCAATATTTGTGTAATATTTTAGGCGGCGCCTAATGTAATGCCGATCTCACTTCCTGTATCAACATCCGTGTTGTCACTGTATGACTTTATTGTTATTGTTATATGTTAGTGTCATCATGTCTGTATGTCATTGTCACGTTCCGCTGCTACAAAAATTTCTTCCGCAAACAGTGTATGGCGACACGTTGGAATTCGCTTATTTGCAGCGCAGTGCTTCCTGTATATTTGTTTAGTGTCCTTGTGTACTGACTGTCCTCAACGATATGCAGGAAGGATAACAAGACGTGACTTCTGCCACTATCCGTGTGTCGACATGTGATTGCATTCTAGAAAGGCCAATGTGTTAACTTGTCATATTTTCGCTCTCAAGCTTGTTTGGGAATTTGTTTCCGTGATTACTTCCCTTTGTGCCTTGATGTATTATTTTATGTGTCCGGGGTAATCTACATGCTCCTTGTATTGAATATCCACGATTTTCGGCCGTAGAGATGTGGTGTTACTTACTCTGTGTGATCGTGTACCTTGTCCCGTAATATTCCCCGTGTTCATGGAATATGTCTGCCCTGGTGTATTTTCGTGTGTCAGAGCGCGATTTTGCCCTAGAACGGCCTTTTCTGCCTGTCCTTCCTAATTTGCTTACTCTCTATCACTGTGCTTATTGTCTCCCTTTTTGGAGCGTATCTTGGCCTATTTCTGGGGCATTTCTGAGTGTCCCGAACTGATTTATCATACTGTTCAGTGTTGAAATGTGGTCTTCCCGTCTTTGTGTATTGATGTCTGTTGGGTTCGTTTATAGCGTCCCAGTGTTTCCAAAGTGTATGCTGTGTATGTCTACCTTCGTGTCATTGGTTGTATGCGTGTGTGCTATCACTGTTCTGTGATCCGTGCACTTGAATGAGTTGTTCTTCAGTCGGTCAACTCCCTCTTCTCTCACTATTCGTTGGGCTGCCCCTCCTTATATAAAATGCGGACCCTAGATTGCGTATCGCTATCGTGTGTGCCTGTATGGCCTCTGGTATCGTAATACGAAACTAAGTGTCATTGGGTAACTGGTATTAGCCCCGTACACTCTACCTGAGTTTGTAGACTGTCTATTGTATCTGTGTTCACTTAGTGTGGGCGTTCCGTGTACTCTTGGCGTCCCTCGTATTCAGATTTCGGGCGCTATGGTCCTAAAGAGTGTTTTGTGGTCTCCGTAGAGACCTGGTGTTCTCGGTACGTCCCCTATTGGTAGTCCCGGGGTCGCTAATGCCCTAAGTAGGTTGCTATAGCGAATACCATGGAACGGGCTATTGCACATATGTCCCGTGTATGTTGTCTGTGTGAGTTTTGGTTAGCCCTGGTCTTAATTTGTGGGCGTAGTGTGGTTTTGAATCCCTAGTGAATGATACTTTGTCGGCCGTAATGCTGTTATGTTTGTAGAGTGACTCCAGCTGACCAGTGCGTCACGTATTCGCACTGAGCGTGCAAAGTATTGGGTTACCTCATGTGATAACGCCGTTGCTGCTACCGTGTTTCCTGTCCGGCTGTTAACATTTGAAGTGCACAGCATTTATGTTGTAACCTTGCCACAAATGGTGTGAGCGTTTATAAAGTATGTTTTCTATAAGGCCCTACGTTTCTTCATAATTACCGTGCCTTATCTTTTGGCCCTCCTATCGTGATGACGCTATCTGTGTCAGATTTGTGTAGTGAGGCCTTTATGTCTTCGGTGCCCGCTGTCTGCCCGTGTGGCATCTGGTGTTATGTCTCGCCGCTACGTGTCAGTGTCTCTGCCTGTTTAATTTATGTGTTTGTACATGTATTCCCTGTATGTAAAAGAACCTTCCCGTGTTCATGCTTGTGTGGCTCGAGCGTTCTTGTGCTTGTGTGTCCTGGCCCTTAGTTGCCATGTCGCGCCTATTGAGGCTAACTTTGGGCAGTAGGCTATTGCTGTATACTCCCGTGTCGGTGTACCTATCTTGTAAAAGAACCTACCCGTGTTTATGTCTGTGTAGTGAGTGGCATTAGTGTAATTCATATGCCATCCCTGGTGTATATTTAAGATGAGTACACAATGATAATATGCAAGTCATATACATATAATATAAACCCTCTTATGCATACATTAATTCGTAGCTATGACTCTATGGGACACGCTGTCTATATGGGATCCTATGGTTTGTCTATGGGATTGTGTTTTTATGTTGTGTGTGCGATGTCGTCCGTGTGATTGCCTGTCCCCGTGTCCATATTCCTGGCTTAATCTTAATGTGCCTACAAATTGCCTTATTTCTGGCCAGTTTTTATCTATGTTGGGAGTGGATTTTCCCCTGTAAATGTGTTTATCCTCGCCCGAGCGCCTTTGCCCGACGGGGTGAATACCTTCGCCCTGTCATGAGGGTATAGGACTCTGGCTTCCATTGGGGTGCTTCTTTACCATTTTTCTGGGGGTGTTTTAAGTAAAGTAAGCCTCAGCCTACGTTCACCGTAGAGCCTGTTCATAGGCGTAGGTGTGCTGGCGCCTGAAAGGCTGCGTTGGCTCCGCGCTACCCTATCAGTGTCTGTGGGTGTGTATGCCCTCCTGTCTGCCTGGCCTCGTGGGGTGGGCGGTAAAACTTCCCTTATACCCCGTGTACTTTGTTTTGGAGGCAGGATAGTGCGTGCAGGCGTGTGTGTTACACCCTGGTGAATTGTAAGCAATCCCCCTGTATTTCTTTGCACCGGGGGTGCACATGTTCGTGTCCGCCTCTATTCTGGCGAAATCGCCCTATGAACTGGCGGTAGGGGTCGTGTAGTTGTCTGTGAGTGCCCCTCTAATGTATTGGGGGTGGGTAGTCTGGCCGTTTTCTGGGCTATGACCACGGCAGACTCCTTCATTTGTGTCTGTCTATGTGTGTGGGTCTGTATGGGCTTACTGTGCTGTGGCACGTTCTCTACGTCCTCAGCCCATGATATAGATTCCTCCAGGTTCCTCTTTGTGTTATCGTGTGGGTTTGAGAGCCCTAGCGTCAACTCCCTCTCGTTCATTCGTTCTGAGGGGGTTGGCATAGGTTTCGTCCCTTGGTCTGGCAAAATTGCCTCCCGGACCGGAGCTGCGGGACGTGTGTCTATGTGAGATTGGTCCTGTAGTGTATTGGAGGCTAGCCTGACCGTTTTCTGGCCTATGGCCACGGCAGACTCCTTCCTTTGTGTGGCGGTATGTGTTGAGATGGACATCTTCGCGAATTGCTGTGTTAGCGTATCTACGACTATGTCCTCTCTTGGTTTCGTTGGTGGCCCTGCCGTGAACTCAAAGATGGCATTGTTGGCCTGGAGTTCCCGATATCCTTTACAAATTTGGGCGTACCGCCGATTAAGGCATATGGCCTGTTCGGCAACTTTGGTACCGCTAGTTCCTATTTGTTTATGTTGTTTAATGAGTGCCTCCCATTGCTGGAACATGACCTCGTGTCGGCAGTGTAGTTTCCAGTGTGCTTTGTTGAGTTGTGTACGGAGGGTGGGGATTTTCGCTCTAGTCTTTCGATTCTTGGCGCTGCGGAGTGGCCGGACAAGTGCCCTTATAATTCTCATATACTGAGCGTGCAGGAGCTGCTGATACCTCCTGAGGTAGTCCTGCCTTGTCTCAAAGACCTTATGCCAGGCAATTAATTCCCGGTATTCCACAATGTTCTTTAGCACGGCTACACGGTATTGGGGGCCATCCTGAACTATGCTTGTGTATTTAAAAAAATGTGCGTGGCGTCTAATGTATTAAATCTGCTGGTTCTTTCCAGGGGGGTGGGTGGGTGGGTGGGCTAAAATTTCCCTTATGTTCCCAGAGAGGAAAAAAATAATGCTTTCTAAAAAAATATTCAAATATCGCTTGGCTGCTTTTGTACCTTGCGCCCTACCACGAGGGCTCGTTGTTTTAGTCCCTTATCCTTATTTTGCGTGGTAGCGGCGCCTCCACCAATCTGTTTTATCCCTGTGTGGGGGTGGGATAAAGAGGGTAGTGTAGATGTATTAATTTAGGGGATGTTTCCGAAAAGGGGTAGTTTCCCGTAATTGGGGGAGACTACTAGTGTAGTGTGTTGGTGTGAGGATGTGATCTGTTGGGGTGCGTTCCTACAGGGTGCGTCTACCTGTAAGGGGATGAACGTCTAAGACTGAGCTATTAACATAGCCTGCCAATTAAGTATGAGCGAGAGTTTAGCGAGCTCACGTGCAGAGTCGACAACTCGGCACGCTGCAGTCTGGCTGCCTACTCGAATACAATGAGATTCCTGACGGTGCAGTTCCTCGCCTTCACGGTCAGGGGCAATTAGGACTAAGGTCAGGTTGGGTGTAGGGATGTAAAACTGGGTGAAATGAGTAGTAGATGTATGTGTTTACTGACCAAGTATTTATTGGTCAGTGGCGATGATGTACTGTTCCTTTGAGTGGTGGACAAGTATAAAACAAAGTACAAAGTGTGTGAAATACAAAAGTGTCCTGGGTTAGGTGTTACAATAATTAGGAATCTGAGCACACGGCTAGTTCTCACCTGGTGACGATGGGCTGATCTGGAACGGACCTTGAGGAGCAGAGCCGCTGGCCGAGAATAGATAATTGGGCTCTTCTGGGTCTAGCTTTTAAGGCTTTCCTCCACTGCTTAGTCGTCGTTTCCTCACTGTTGCTTGTTCCAGATAGTTTGTTTGTGTGTGTGTTGTGCAAGCATGGCTGGCAGCAATACTGCTGGGCCTGCTCGTGTCAAAGAAGTGTGTAAGGCTTATGGCATGCCTATGAGGGTGGTTTATGGTGAAAGATGAGGGGTGGGTCCTAGGGGTACTGCCCCTGTGCTGTACACAAGGGAAATAGGAAACAAGCGCAAGTCGCAGCCATAGTGCGACGCGACATGTTATGACAAAAGAAAAGAGGTGTTAGATCTCCTTCACACAGCTAGAACAACGAAGACAACAATGATTTACTGGCATACAGCACTCAAAGGCACAACTACAAAATCCTACTCAAGGCGAAGAGAGGAAAATGGGTAAAAGAAGCGATTAATAGAGATGGCCACAGTTAACCACTTTGCAGCCCTAAAACCCAGGACACCAAAGTTCTCCCAAACAATCACAATGGAATCATGGAAATCACACTTTCAAAGGTTATTTAACAGGAGTGCAACACAAAGGACAACTCATGTAACTCACCAAATCGGCTTTCCGCAAACGGTATTACAGAAGAGGAGGTTTCAACCAAGGTCATGGAACTGAAAAGCCACAAATCCGCCGGGCCAGATGAATTCTTTAATGAGCATCTGAAGAAGGCCTTGCCATATTTTAAGACATTATGGACAGCACTATTTAGCAAGCGCCTGGAAATAGGCAACGTTCCTAGCACCTGGAGGACCGCGACGCTCAAAATCCTGTATAAAGGCAAAGGTAGCCCTGACAATCCTGAATCGTACTGTGCCCAACTCTAGGAATAGGTATTCCAAGTTTCAGACACCTAGATATCAAGGGAAAGGCTGTAGCCGCTTTTGAAAGTTCAGATATTTGAATATCGCGCTACTTTGCTTCGAGAAGCATTTCGAAGAAATTTACCGATAGTTGGATGTCAAGTGACGTAGCGAGTAATAGCAGAGGTGGAGGCTATTTATTGATTAAATAGTTAACTATGGAGTAGAGACTTGATACTGGGATCAGATTACTGGCACGGCCAAATGAAAGAGAATGCAATTGGTATCAAGTAAATCGGACCAGGGATTCAAGAGATATGAGGATTTCTAGATATCAGGTGATGACGCGTGACCCTGACCGTTTTGAATAAAAGCCAGCTGGAGCAGGCATGGTTAGCTCATTCTAACACAAGCACTTGGCAAGCAAGTTGCATCTACGCTGAGCCAAGGCACATGGTTGCCGAATCTACGCAGAAGTTCTTTTCAAATCGTGATAGTCACGAGAAGTGCTGCGCAAACGAGTTGGAACTTAGTAAGTTTCTGGTGAGGAGAATCACTGAGGTGATTGATTTCTACAGACATTGGTGGAAATATTTATATTTCCAAAAGGACATATGCTAGACTTTGTCTAGAAAATAGTATTTTGTCACAGTCCAGTAGTAACTTAATACTTGGATGTTTAAATCCATTTCAAGTCAGTTTTCATTTTTGTAACTAGTTAACCACTTCGATCTGTCAGTACACTGAAGACTAGTCTATAACGGTGGCGTTCATTAGTCTACGCAAGGGAAACTGCAGGTTGTCTAGCGCATGGCAGATGGTGATATACAAACCATGCCCAGGGAACGATCTTCAGAACAGCCGTTAATTGCTTAGACTGTCAATGTTTTTCTTGTACTGATGAGATTACAGTGAGTTATGTTACAACTGACATATCTAAGAAGAGATCACTTAGATCTGACCCTATTTAAACAAACTGTTATGGCTTTGATAGAAGCCCATATTAAAATGGAACCACAGTTGATTCAAACGTCGAAAGATACTACCACTATGTCTGACTAGACGAATTGTGGGTCTACAATGGCGGCCGATACAAGGATTATACGTGCTTGTCCGATAGGGCATGTCTATGGATAAATCTGGTACAGATCAGGTTTACTACACTTCAAGACCATCAAGAAATGTAAGCCACATTTGAATTATATTATGCCTAGCTAATTGGAACAAACTATTTTTCTGCAGATGACCAACACATTATTTTTTCGTCGTATTTAAATCTTGCATGATTTACGCAAGACTTGTTAGAGTTATTCTGAGCATTTTCAGCACTCAGAACAGTTTAGGATCGATGACCGAGCATTTCGAAGATTTATTTGAATTTTTCATATTTTAAGGAAACCACGGAAAACCCCCGATGTAACTGTAAAAGTTAAATTTATTTTTGTTGAGGAATGGATATTTTTTCCATATTCGAAGGTTCGAACATGTGGATTCTCACATAATGAGATGATAATTAAACATATTTAAAATAATAATAATAATAATCCACTAATAATAATAATAATAATAATTTTCATAATTTTTCTAAATAATTCTTGGATATTATATTTTCTAATAATCATATGTATTGAGAAAGAGCCTATGAAGTAGTTTAAACATTTCTAGTTTGGAACAGGAGATTTTCCGAAGGAGAGTGGTTAGCGCAAGCCCGCATTCAACCAACATTTCAGTTCTGGTTGAACAGTTGATATTTGCTATGAGCGAAGTATATTTTTCAGATAACACGGAGAGGCATGAAACGGGAAGCAATTGATATTTGTATCAAACAGGATATTTTTGTATTTATATAAAATCAAGACGTAAATACACTTCGAAAGTGAAATAAAGATTTTCATAAGTATGGTAAATTCACGGGTTGAACTGAATGGTAAAATAAAATAAACTTGTAAGTTTATTAATCTTCCAGTGTTGATAACAAGCAGAGGCTTGATTTATTGTATACATTTTGGGAAGATAATTTATATGTGTGGAGTAGTTGAAATGCCATTCCCAGGTGCGCATGTTAAGTCGCAGGAATGAAGAGGTTTTTTTCGAGCATCAATCAAATAGCAGGTTCGATGGCTCAGGTTTATAGTAGGAGTATCGGAGCCACACATTTCGTCGTATGAATGACCCGAAGGTTATTTCTTTGAAACCATCAGTTCTTATTTCAACCTTGTTTACGAATTCCATTTAGACTTTGATTTTGCTAGAACCCGGATTTGTCATGATATTAGTTTATTCTTCTTCAGAGGAAGACCTTTGCCGTTGTTGTTGTAATATTGTGTTCTTACACGAATAGTAGAATGGGCCACTGCCAAAAAAAAATAATTCTTTAACCACGAATAATTTGAAGGATATTTTCAATCCTAGTGCCATGAACTAAATGGATTCATTATAAAACTACAATTCTAATTTCCGCATTCTGTCGAAGAATTGCAAGTTGTAAAAGTTACTAGAAATGGCCATAAATATCAATATTTTTATAATAATGATTCCAAGTGGAAAATCTAATATTTGAATGGTTCAACCATTTATTGATCAAATTGATGATTCAGAAATCATATATTTTGTTAGGAACTTGAAGTTCATAATCGAGTCACTTCTCGAATGTTTAATGTCAGAAGAACAATTAATTGTTGTTGTGCTTCGCACAGTTCTTCGATGCTATGCTCAATGGTCAAATACTTTTCAGATGTTATTAATATGTGTTAATAATTTGTATTGCTTCTATGATAATAATATTTTCGACGATATATTTTTGAAACTGGAAAAACAAATGAAAGTTTAAAAATTCTATAAACATTTATTCTACGAGTGTTAATATCATGTAAATAGTCAAACAGTGATCTACGTTATTTCCAGTATGGACAATTAATTTTGAACTGGAATTAAATATTAATAATTTTGGAACACAGTCCAAAGGACTATTAATCGGACTTATGTTTCCAAAAAGATTGTCAAATGTGTTTGGAAAATTTCTGTATATTGTGTGTAAATAAGAGTGTGGATCGCCACACGTGGATGATGCTGCTTTGAGCATTTTTGCAGTCAGATTTTAACTTTAAAATAAACTGAGATAATTTTACCAGATGTGTTACTCCCAATTAAATCTCCTTCTGTCCTTATTGTTGCATTGAGCCAAAAATCAGTAAAGCATTTTTAATTTGATGTCGTTTTTGCGATTTGCTTTAACCCATCTGGCGCTCCGGGATATTTTGATTCTCGTGCTGACTGATTATTGGTAAAATGCATATGTGGTCGTGCGGACTCCGGTCTAAACGGGCACATAAAATAAGATAGAGAGAGAAATGGCTTCGAACGTGGGTCCCGATTTAGACATGGTCAATCGCATGCCGATTTGAAATTGTGATAATTTTTATAGAAATATTTTGGGAGTTGAGAGATGTCTGGTTTGGATGAATAAATTAGTAGGATACCCAATTAGTGGGGAAAATTAAAAATTTAACCTGGTTAATAATTAGAATGGGTTTGATTATTTTGATAATGGCTTAACCATTAGGGCGTCAAGTAAATTCAGTAGTAAACGTTCGATGACTGGATATACACATTATTAGAATCCAGGTGGAGGATACTTGAGAACTTGCATATTTTTCTTGTGATATTGTGGTAAATGTAATTCGTAAAAGTAGAGAATTTTGTTTTTCCATCACGTCGACATTAGGACAAATCTCATTTTATTAGAGTGTTCCAATTAGCTATTCATATTTCTTGTTCTAGTTATAAGCTTGTGTTTGCCACTGTTGTATACCCCTAAGTTTTGAATAATAATTGAAATTATGGAAGAAATGATGAGGATGATGAGGAGTTTGGAGGAGAGTTCAAAAGAGGCTGGACTGCGTGTAGCAGCCATTATGAAAGAAAATACTGAGGCTTTGGAAAGGAAACTTAAAGAAAATCCTGATAAACTTAAAGAAAGTTTAAACGATAAACTTAAAGGAAATTCTGATAATTTGAAAGAAAGTTTAGATGATAAACTTAAAGAAAATTCTGATTCTTTAGAAAATAAACTTAAAGAAAATTCTGATTCTTTAGAAAATAAACTTAGAGAAAATTTGAATGATAAACTTAAAGAAAATTCTGATTCTTTAGAAAGCAGGTTAAAAGATAACTTGAAAGAAAGTTTAGATGAAAAACTTAAAGAAAATTCTGAGTCTTTGGAAAATAAACTTAAAGAAAGTTCTGATTCTTTAAAAAGTAACTTAAAAGAAAATTTAAATAGTAAATTTAATTCAATGGAAAGTAAATTTAAGGAAAATTCTGAAATTTTGAAAATGACACTTGAAAGTAAAATGAATAAATTATGCGAAAAAACACATGAGCTCGAAACTTCATTAGCTACTAACGCTAGTTTAATGGACGATAAATTTCGCGATGCCGATCTTCGATCCCAAAGCTTAGCTGATAGGATAGAACATGGTCTTAGGAAAGTTGGTGAAGACATGGTCAACCTGGAAGTCAGAGTGAAGAAGGAGAGTAACGAGATGGGAATTCTAGTTGTTCAACGTTTAACGGAACAATTCAAAGAACTGGTCATGGGAGAAATAAGAGAAGGTGTGATTAGTGAATTGCAAACTGAAATCAAAACCACAGTTGTCAATGAAATTAAAGACACACTCAAGTTGGAGAACCAAGAAGGAATCAAGGAGATTAGGGAATCTTTGTCATCCCATATTGAAGTAATTGCCAAAGATATCCAAGCAACTCAGAAGGACATATCAGATATGACAGGGTCATTGAAAAGTCATGAGGCTGTTATGAACCAGATATCCATTGATGTTAAGGAAAATTGTAAAGAAACTGAAGCAATTAAGAAGATGGCAGAAGAAAACCAGAAGGAACTTGAGGCTATGAAAACTCAAATCAAGGATGAGAAACAGTCTGATCATCTGTTGAAAATGCCAAATGTAAGGGGAAAGGAACAGATACAGATAAATCTAGGAGGAGCTAGAGAGACTGATAGACAGGATGAGGTCAGGACAGTATTTCAATCCAACCCCATAACTGTATTTAAGAATATAGAAGATAAGCCTTCTAAATTTTCAGGGCGAGATTCTGTAACACCCGTGGAATTTTTGAGAGAAGCAGGTGATTACCTGAAAGATTCTAAGATCCCTAAAGAAAGACAGATCCGAGTGATAGGGAAGTTCTTGGAAGGTCCTGCACTTCTTTGGTTTAGAGCATTTAGATCCACTCTAACCACTTTTGAGGAGTTTTCTCGTGGGCTATTGAAGAAGTTTTGGTCCCCGGAAACCCAACAGCAAGTCAGAGCAGAGTTATATTCGAAGAGATTCTCGACGTCACAACCTACTCGATACTCTACGTACTTTTCTGGACAGCTGTCTAAACTCCAACATTTAGATCCGCCGATGCCAGATAACGAGTTGATTACTGCATTGATACGTCAATTTCCAGCAGACGTCCAGAGGACTTTGATCGCTGCTGATATCTATAATATGGAACAATTTGATGAAGTATTACAGAAGCTGGATCATACAAACGCACAATTCTTCCATCAGAAGGGAGCAAAGAATAACAACGCTGTGTATGCTGTTATGGCTGATAGTTATTCTCAGACACCTCGAAAGATTCGAGAGAAGCGAGAAGAGAAATCGCCGAGGGAAGATTCCAATACGAGAGGATGGAACCAGTACAGTAACAGATACAGTTACAAACCATATGCGAGACCAGATGGTGGTAATCGATACAATACTCGATGGAGAAGACCACGAGATAGTCAAGGAAGGTACCAAGAAAGAAGATCCTATGGTAGAAATAACTACAATAACAGAGGGAATGTAGATACTCGTCAGTCCAATGAAGAGTTTAACAAGGAGACGAGGAAAAATTTGGAAGCAAGACACCAAGATAACTTGCAATTTTTGGAGCAGAGGCCCAACGAACCAGGTCCATCGGGAACACAACAATCCCGGGGGAATGGTAATTAAAAAAAAAACTTCGAATTCACAGTAGAAGATAGAATTTTGAATACTTTCACTTCCAGAATTATTAAATGGCAAGCGGAGGATGATGACTTAATTCAACAGAATGACGAACGAAAAGAAATGGGTACCAGAATTAGAATGCCAATCATATCATGCGAAGTATTTGGTATGCCTGTCGATACTTTGATCGATACTGGGGCTATGCTTTGTCTGGTGAGTGAGAAGCTTTATATTCTGTGGAAGCTCAAAGAGAATTTAGAGGAGATTCCAGTATCAGGAATTAAGATCCAAGGAATAATACCCAATAAAATATCTCTGTGTAAAACACAATTATACTTATGTATTACGATTGGAGGACATGATTTCCGACATGTATTTGTTGTAATGAAGGACATGGCTTTTGACATGATATTGGGAGCAGATTTCATTCAGAAATATCAAGCAGTGATAGATATGAAGACAGAGACGATCAGATTTAAGAATACCGAAGAGATTAACTTCGAGGGAAAAGAAGAGGAAGACATCGAGGGAGATGCTCAATGGTCTCTGATTTTTCATGAAGCTGAAGGAAGAGAAGTCTACACTGAGAAGGAGTCCCCAGAGCTAGGGAAGATTTTGGAAGAGTATCAAGATATTTTTGACATTAAGCCTGGTGAAATTAAAGATTTTGAATATCATATTCGTGTAAATGATGATGCACCTTTTCATGCTAAATTGTACCCAGTAGCAGAAAAGCACCGAGAAAGGGTAAAAGTGCTTATCAAGGAAATGGAAAGCAACAATGTGATTGAAAAGTATACTACATCTTATGTCAATCCATTAGCAGTAGTGTCTAAGCAAGATGGAAGTCTGAGACTATGTTTAGACGCGCGAAATTTGAATTCAAGATTACTGCCAGAGTATGACAGACCACCAATCATTAGGGAACTGTTAAGGAAATTCCAAGGCAAGGTCTGGTTCTCTAATATTGATCTCACTTCGTCCTACCATCATATTAGGCTTAGTGAAGATTCTAAGAAGTTTACAGGATTTATGTTTGACCAGCAGACATATGTATTCCGCCGTTTACCATTTGGAGTCAAAACATCTGGATCCGTTTTGATCAGAGCCCTGGAACAAAATTTGAGTCCTGAAGTAAAAGAGATAGCAATTCGTTATATTGATGATATCTTAATTGCATCCGAGACTAAGGAGGAACATTTGTTACATCTTCAAATGTTATTTGCAGATTTGAGAAAAGCGAACTTCAAGGTAAACCTTCGAAAATGTCAGTTCTTTCGAAAGGAAATAAAATTTTTGGGTCACATTTTGGATGGAGAAGGATACCGTCCCAATGAGACGAAGATACAAGCAATTGCAAATTTCCCTAGACCTATTAGAGTGAAGAATGTCCGCAGTTTTCTCGGGACATGCCAATTCTTTGCAGGGCATTGTCCAAATTTCACCAAGACAGTTGCGCCATTGCAGGAATTGTTAAAGAAAGGAAATAAATGGAAATGGGATAAAGATTGTGAACAATCATTTCAAGATGCCAAGAGGTTATTGGTAAACAGTGTGAAATTGGAGTATCCTGACTTTACCAAGAATTTCATCATAGAATCTGATGCATCCACCGTAGGGATTGGAGCTATTCTACTTCAAGAAGATGAAGACCACAAGAGACATTACCTGGCGTTCATTAGCAGGAAACTTCGTCCATCAGAGAGGAATTATTACACCACAGAGTTAGAAGCACTTGCTGTAATATTCGCATTGGAGTCGTGGAAGAAAATGTTAATTGGACATTCAGTCATTGTGAGGACTGATCACCACGCATTGGAGTTCATTTTGAGAACAAACTTTGCCAGCGATAGAATAACTAGATGGTCACTTTTTATTCAGCAATTCAACCTAGTTATTGAACACACTCCTGGAAAGTTGAACGTTGGAGCTGATTTGTTGAGTAGAGCAGTGGAGTCTACATCTAAGGTTTTTCAAGTTAACCTGACGCAGGAGGATGAAGATACCTTGAGAAGGTTAAGGGTATTGCATTTATCCCAGAGGAGAGACCGACGTCTCAGAAACATTTTTCGTTTTCTACAGGGAAACATGGATCCAAATGATGATGATTTTGTGGAAACTGAAAGAATTTCAAGAGATTTTATGATGTTAGATGGTTTAATCTACAAGTTTGCAGATCCCGACCATACGAAGCTGAGAGTAGTGATACCTCCACGATTGCAAAAACCCATTATTTGGATGGCACATAGAATCGCAGGTCATGCTGGAGTAGATAAGACAGTCAACATGATTCAAGAGAAATTTTCGTGGGAGCGAATGCGACAAACTGTCAGAAACACTATTCGAGAATGCGACTTATGCCAAAGGAGTAAACATAATTCTAGATTACTGAGAGAATTACCAAGGCCTATTATTCCTTCTAAGCCTTGCGAAATCTTCGCGACTGATTTATATGGTCCTCTCCCAAAGTCTAAAAGAGGTAACCGATATATTTTGGTGACTATGGATGTTTTCAGCAAATACACCATGTTACATCCAATTCAGAAGGCAAACGCAAAGTATTGTGCGAAGAGAATTAGAGACAGCGTGATTCCGGAAGCAGGCAAACCGGAATTCCTTTTATCAGATCGTGGACCTCAATTCACATCATTAGAATTTCGAACCATCATGAATAATCTTGGGATTAGACAATTGTTTTGTTCTATTAGACATCCAGAGAGCAATCCAGCGGAACGCGTGATGGCTGAGATAGCAAAATTTTGCCGCCTCTATTGTCCAAATGAGCATTGGAAATGGATGGATGTTCTTTCTTTAGCATCCGAATCCATCAACTCTACGATTCATGAGAGTACTGGACAGATTCCTATGTTGCTTCATCATGGAATTAAACCAACACGATTATGGGATCGAATCATCTCTATTCCACCTGAGATTGAACCAAGTCGTCAGATGAGGGAAACTCTAGCTTTAGACAAGTTAAGGAGCCAAGCTGAGAAGAGAGAGCGCAGAGTGAGAGGAAAGCGTTTTCGCAGACCCTTGCGCGTAGGAACTCTTGTTTTAGTGAAGAGACCTACACCCTCTGACGTGCAAAATCGAGTGTACTCGAAATTTGCAAGCCTTTACGATGGACCCTATCGTATTGTGGAAGTAAACAATAATGGAAGCTATGAAGTAGCCAATACACGAACTGGTAACATCGTGGGAACTTATAATGCATCGAATTTTGAAGATTTATTATTCAAGAACCAGATGATTTAATGTGTAGATAGGAAAAATAAAAATTTTTCAATTTTTATTTTTTGCTAGGTGTGGGGTGGATGTGCCCAACTCTAGGAATGGGTATTCCAAGTTTCAGACACCTAGATATCAAGGGAAAGGCTGTAGCCGCTTTTGAAAGTTCAGATATTTGAATATCGCGCTACTTTGCTTCGAGAAGCATTTCGAAGAAATTTACCGATAGTTGGATGTCAAGTGACGTAGCGAGTAATAGCAGAGGTGGAGGCTATTTATTGATTAAATAGTTAACTATGGAGTAGAGACTTGAGACTGGGATCAGATTACTGGCACGGCCAAATGAAAGAGAATGCAATTGGTATCAAGTAAATCGGACCAGGGATTCAAGAGATATGAGGATTTCTAGATATCAGGTGATGACGCGTGACCCTGACCGTTTTGAATAAAAGCCAGCTGGAGCAGGCATGGTTAGCTCATTCTAACACAAGCACTTGGCAAGCAAGTTGCATCTACGCTGAGCCAAGGCACATGGTTGCCGAATCTACGCAGAAGTTCTTTTCAAATCGTGATAGTCACGAGAAGTGCTGCGCAAACGAGTTGGAACTTAGTAAGTTTCTGGTGAGGAGAATCACTGAGGTGATTGATTTCTACAGACATTGGTGGAAATATTTATATTTCCAAAAGGACATATGCTAGACTTTGTCTAGAAAATAGTATTTTGTCACAGTCCAGTAGTAACTTAATACTTGGATGTTTAAATCCATTTCAAGTCAGTTTTCATTTTTGTAACTAGTAAACCACTTCGATCTGTCAGTACACTGAAGACTAGTCTATAACGGTGGCGTTCATTAGTCTACGCAAGGGAAACTGCAGGTTGTCTAGCGCATGGCAGATGGTGATATACAAACCATGCCCAGGGAACGATCTTCAGAACAGCCGTTAATTGCTTAGACTGTCAATGTTTTTCTTGTACTGATGAGATTACAGTGAGTTATGTTACAACTGACATATCTAAGAAGAGATCACTTAGATCTGACCCTATTTAAACAAACTGTTATGGCTTTGATAGAAGCCCATATTAAAATGGAACCACAGTTGATTCAAACGTCGAAAGATACTACCACTATGTCTGACTAGACGAATTGTGGGTCTACAATGGCGGCCGATACAAGGATTATACGTGCTTGTCCGATAGGGCATGTCTATGGATAAATCTGGTACAGACCAGGTTTACTACACTTCAAGACCATCAAGAAATGTAAGCCACATTTGAATTATATTATGCCTAGCTAATTGGAACAAACTATTTTTCTGCAGATGACCAACACATTATTTTTTCGTCGTATTTAAATCTTGCATGATTTACGCAAGACTTGTTAGAGTTATTCTGAGCATTTTCAGCACTCAGAACAGTTTAGGATCGATGACCGAGCATTTCGAAGATTTATTTGAATTTTTCATATTTTAAGGAAACCACGGAAAACCCCCGATGTAACTGTAAAAGTTAAATTTATTTTTGTTGAGGAATGGATATTTTTTCCATATTCGAAGGTTCGAACATGTGGATTCTCACATAATGAGATGATAATTAAACATATTTAAAATAATAATAATAATAATCCACTAATAATAATAATAATAATTTTCATAATTTTTCTAAATAATTCTTGGATATTATATTTTCTAATAATCATATGTATTGAGAAAGAGCCTATGAAGTAGTTTAAACATTTCTAGTTTGGAACAGGAGATTTTCCGAAGGAGAGTGGTTAGCGCAAGCCCGCATTCAACCAACATTTCAGTTCTGGTTGAACAGTTGATATTTGCTATGAGCGAAGTATATTTTTCAGATAACACGGAGAGGCATGAAACGGGAAGCAATTGATATTTGTATCAAATAGGATATTTTTGTATTTATATAAAATCATGACGTAAATACACTTCGAAAGTGAAATAAAGATTTTCATAAGTATGGTAAATTCACGGGTTGAACTGAATGGTAAAATAAAATAAACTTGTAAGTTTATTAATCTTCCAGTGTTGATAACAAGCAGAGGCTTGATTTATTGTATAAATTTTGGGAAGATAATTTATATGTGTGGAGTAGTTGAAATGCCATTCCCAGGTGCGCATGTTAAGTCGCAGGAATGAAGAGGTTTTTTTCGAGCATCAATCAAATAGCAGGTTCGATGGCTCAGGTTTATAGTAGGAGTATCGGAGCCACACATTTCGTCGTATGAATGACCCGAAGGTTATTTCTTTGAAACCATCAGTTCTTATTTCAACCTTGTTTACGAATTCCATTTAGACTGATTTTGCTAGAACCCGGATTTGTCATGATAGTAGTTTATTCTTCTTCAGAGGAAGACCTTTGCCGTTGTTGTTGTAATATTGTGTTCTTACACGAATAGTAGAATGGGCCACTGCCAAAAATAATAATTCTTTAACCACGAATAATTTGAAGGATATTTTCAATCCTAGTGCCATGAACTAAATGAATTCATTATAAAACTACAATTCTAATTTCCGCATTCTGTCGAAGAATTGCAAGTTGTAAAAGTTACTAGAAATGGCCATAAATATCAATATTTTTATAATAATGATTCCAAGTGGAAAATCTAATAGTTGAATGGTTCAACCATTTATTGATCAAATTGATGATTCAGAAATCATATATTTTGTTAGGAACTTGAAGTTCATAATCGAGTCACTTCTCGAATGTTTAATGTCAGAAGAACAATTAATTGTTGTTGTGCTTCGCACAGTTCTTCGATGCTATGCTCAATGGTCAAATACTTTTCAGATGTTATTAATATGTGTTAATAATTTGTATTGCTTCTATGATAATAATATTTTCGACGATATATTTTTGAAACTGGAAAAACAAATGAAAGTTTAAAAATTCTATAAACATTTATTCTACGAGTGTTAATATCATGTAAATAGTCAAACAGTGATCTACGTTATTTCCAGTATGGACAATTAATTTTGAACTGGAATTAAATATTAATAATTTTGGAACACACTCCACAGGACTATTAATCGGACTTGTGTTTCCAAAAAGATTGTCAAATGTGTTTGGAAAATTTCTGTATATTGTGTGTAAATAAGAGTGTGGATCGCCACACGTGGATGATGCTGCTTTGAGCATTTTTGCAGTCAGATTTTAACTTTAAAATAAACTGAGATAATTTTACCAGATGTGTTACTCCCAATTAAATCTCCTTCTACCCTTATTGTTGCATTGAGCCAAAAATCAGTAAAGCATTTTTAATTTGATGTCGTTTTTGCGATTTGCTTTAACCCATCTGGCGCTCCGGGATATTTTGATTCTCGTGCTGACTGATTATTGGTAAAATGCATATGTGGTCGTGCGGACTCCGGTCTAAACGGGCACAGTACTGCACCTGAAATTTGGATGATTTATGATGAAAATGGTGTTATTATCCGAGCCAATGATACAGTTTGAAATTGGAATATAAATCTTGGAAGTTGGCTCAAGGCGAGAATTGTTAGCGAACGCAAGCTATGGGAGAAACCCATCACGTGATCAGAGACGCCCAGAATATTCTACATCATCGGAAAGTGCATAGCAGAAAGGAAATAGCGCGAAATATTACCAGTTAATTGTTTATGATGAAAATGGTGTTATTATCCGAGCCCATGATACAGTTTAAAATTGGAATATAAATCTTGGAAGTTGGCTCAAGGCGAGAATTGTTAGCGAACCATTGGAGATATGCTTTCAGCCAATGAGAGGGAGGTTTATGGAAGCAGACATGGATTTTTACCTAGTTAATGTGACTAACTATGCCATTTAAGCCCTATGTAACAATTCTATTCCATTGAAAACATGAAGAAAATTAAAAGAAAATATTACTATTACTTCGAATGACGTTAAAATGAGGAATTTCACTGTAATAAGCAATATTACAAGTACGCGCCACTAACTGCACGGGATCAGCAATGGCGTGAATTTCAGACGAGTTGAAGGGGGAACGACAGCCAAGAGTGTTCTTCTCTCGACTGACTTCATAGCGACAAGACGTATCGTCCGGAGGTAGTTCATTCCCGTAGACGTGATACAGAGTGAGGTCCTACGTGACACAAAAGGCAGCGGTGTTACCGGCCAATAGTTTCGAGTGCCCCGCATCTAATTAAGTGAAGTTGAGCGGGGGATATTTTGCTTAATAGCGGACAACTGATCGACATTGTCGAGATATAAGAGTTTTCATTTTACTTATCCAGTGATAAGGCTTCACCACAAGAAGATTCATTAAAATCCATCCAGTATTTTCAGAGATATTATAGACTTTGTGTTGTCTAACAAAGTTACTCAACTCCGAGCGGAGAATATCATTTTAGTGCCGTGCGACTTCAACCCAAGTAAGTCCACGTTGCAGCACGAAGTAAGTACAGTGATATTGTATGAACATTGTGACTTTATTGTGTATGAACATTATGATGGCTACAGACAATTATAAAGTGGAATTGGTTTATGACTTTTTAAGTATGTGTGTGATGATGAATTAAACTATTATGCGTTAGGGATATATCAAGGCAAGGTGGTGATGGCAGCGATGGAACAACGTTAAGAAACAATGAGAAGATCTATAACATCTAGATAGATAGAATGCCGAGACAACATGATGCATTATGTACACTTCCATCCAGTACATTTAATGTATTATCCTGTACATTCATTCTCGACCATGAGCAGATATAATCTTTCATTGACCAACCAAATGAACTTTAACATCTACAATAGTGAACCGACATTCAACTTAAGAATTTATTTTGTAACGATGCTCAATAATGATGGAGGAACTTCAAAAGAGGTAGGCTATTGAAGAGTTATCAACGGAAGACAGAAGATATCAGCCCGATGATTGTTCGAGATGGAATTCAAGTCCGAGGAACGAAGTGTTATACCAGGAGGAGATGAATATGCCGAGAAGGAATCCTTTCCATTCTCGAGGTCGCAGCTCGAATCCGATGGAGGGGACTGGGTTTGATTTCAACAAATCATAACTGGATGACGATCCAGATGGGTATTTTCTGATACCCGACAATGAACTTAATTTTTTTACAAGACCAAGGTAGAGATGTTTTCCATTATTATTTTGTTTGAGTGTGTTTGATGGCATTTGGAAACAACAATTCCCCATATTTGTTTCATGTATTTTCACTTCGATGTTTAGTAAATTTTATTCTTCGAGTCTGTTTAAGATGAAAGTCAGTTATCATCTATTGAACCATTATGATATCATCTGATATAATAATGATTCATATTTTATTTATTATATTTGAAAGAAGATATTCATACAAGCAGCAGTGGATTCGAGTTGAGGAAATATGTTGCAACTATTGGGAGTTAGACGACGAGGCAGGTATATTTAAACCAACCTTTTGAGACAAGGAAAAGTGTGCCATAATTCCTGGAACTGAAGAGGTCAACGTCCAAGATGCGTAGCTTCAGTTATCAGGCCATGAGACGGGTGCTCCCGATGTACACAAGCAGGAGGAGGGGATCCAGAATCTGACAGGAAGAAGATGCTTGTACGTCATAAATTGGGGAGGAGTCCCTAGGTCAAACTCTCCGAGATGAATTTGAATCGACGAATGAAGCAGGGCACGCTTCAGGCCCGCGAAATCTAGCGTACCTTTGATTTTGGCGCGAATTGAATATTAATAAAACCCATGATCATTTATGACTCCGCCGGACAGATTCTTAACCTGTGCATTGAAAGAAGCTCAATGAAATCAGTCGCAAGTCTGTAACTTAAAAACTCCGAATTATTTTTAAAATTCGTCCCCACTACTGTCAATTTGCTGTGTTCTGTATAAATGTAGCCGAGCTAATGGTTGTAGTGACTTTATTGTGAAGTGTCGTGAGGGACACTTGACTTTTATTCGAAGTGTCGTGGGCGACCCTTGTGTGACTTTATTTTGACGTGTCGTGAGTGACACGTGCGTACTTCATTGTGGCGTGTCTTGGGACACCTATCAGGTTTTAAAGTCTCTGTGGAGACTAGTGAAATATTAACTTCTAAACTCTGACGAGTTCTTCAAGTATTTAAATGTGTATAATTTGCGTGTGAATGGTAGAAGCTATCAGGCTTATAAATATTTAGGGAAAGTTTTCTCCAAATAAATTTCTCAGGACATTGAGTGGATAATATCAGCTCATTTAGCAATTTTAGTGGTCAATTGTAGTACTGTGAAATAACTGAACAATTTTCTATCCTAAGAAAATCAAGATGTCTGGAACGAGGCCAACAGTCGGAAGGATGAACGTGGACACACCATCGACGATGATGATTTCCGGCTAGAAAAACTGCTGGGTCTTGTATGGCGACGTGAGCTGAGGTGTTTTGGCGAAGGAATAAATACCACATATTGATTATTCAATTTTTGTCGTAGTTAGATTGGCTGGGGAAATTTAAACATTTGTCTTGAATTTTTAATTGTAGTTTGATATTTATTCAGTGTACCGACACTCGATCGTAATGTCGTGCGTGACTATATTTTATTGTTCTGATTTAGATGATTGTAATGTAACTTGTAATTGCTCAATGCGTGTACAGTGTATTGTTCATATCGCTTGAGCGGAACTTATGGTTTGAGCGATAAATGGTGCTGTTGTATTTTAAACATTAACGATAAAACTAGAATTTGGGGGGTAACATTTAACCTTGTGTTTGATAAACAGGCGTTTTTATTTGGATTTGCCTAGCGCAATTTTATTTGCAGGGAACCATAGTTCACTTAGTAAGCTGTAAAAGTAATGATGTAATGATTTTATTTGATCTTTGGGAAAGCAGTGTATTCAGTGGAAACTTAAATCTGGACGTATTTCAGGTGGCGAGATGAGAGATGAAGTCATTACCCAGGTGTGCGTTATATTGGTTATGTGTGATGATGTGTGTCTACATGCGCGGGGAACATCGTGGTAATCAGCCCACGATTCCTGTCTGCACCAATATATAATTAACGGCAGTATGAACTCCGAGGAGGCTACTGACCGAGTCGTCGTGTCTTATAATTCCTGAGAGAATTATTGGGACAAAATAGGTATTTTATACACACATGTTTTCAGGAAATACAAGATACTTCCAGGTTCGAGAGCTGCCGTGAGCGAGCTTCCGCTCTTATTATGAAACGCACTGGGTGAATGACATATGGATTCAAAAGGACGGGTAGATTTAAAATAACACTAATTAGGTTTGAGGCCGGGGCTCCGTGTCCTCTTCTCTTAAAGCGAGATGAACCTGTATTCTATATCTGGATTTAAAGGGGAGTTCGCCATACTCAAACCATAATTTTCATGCATTAAGTTGAATTGATATGTGTTTGTGTGTTATAATTAAATGCCATTGGGCATAGTGTTGTTTCTTGTTATTTTTGATATAATCGATTTTGGAGTGTTGTGGTTATTTTAAATAATAGAATGACGTTCGGTCATGTCCTCGTGTATTTTGTTGTAGTCACGTACGCTTGTGGTGATTTTACCAAGACCCGTTTGGGCAATTAGACGTGTTTTGGCACGTTGTCAAGATTTCGTTCGGAGATCTATTTTGTATTATATAAGGGTAGCGGGTGTCGGATATTTTTTAAGTGCTGTGTTGTGTGTTTCCTAAGCTAATTTAATTTACGCAGAATTACGGATTCGTTGCTTGACGGGAAACCAGATGGTAACGGATCACGTAACCGTACTTATTTCCTTCATATAGTCAAAACATCGTCACGCGTGTGCAAGTATAAGATTTGAAGTAGACGTAGTATTTCAAACGTCTTTTTATTGATAATCTCTTCTGAGATATTTTAAATGGTAAACTGTGGATAATTAAAAGCCACTTGATTGGATGCAGACACAACTTAGGGTTTACAGTTGTGATCTATTTAGAAGTGTGGGAGTAAATTCAAGATGTTGTTTTATATTGTTGTTATTTTCTTTGGTTATTAAACTTGTTTTATTTAGTATACTGGTTTACCTCCTTTCTTTAATTATTGTATTTGCCTATGTATCCTTGTAATGTATGAGAAGCAAAATTTAACTGCAGGGCTATCATGGACCGAAACATTACCCGAAATTGAGTCTCGATACGCTTCTTTTTGCAAGGGTTCATAGAGTAAACTTGTCGAGCCCAACGTGGGGTTTGCAGTTGTTTTTATGGTAAACCGAGTCCTAGGGTGTACATTCGATACCAGTTTAGAGATAAACAAGGCTTTGAATGTGGGACGTACGCCAACGGTGGCTAATTAATGAGTAGATTCTGTAATGTGTGGCGAAGTTATACCGCCAAGTGATAAAATATTAAAATCAATGAGTTCATTTAAAATTAAAGAAATTTGAAACTAAGTTATATTTGATATTTGCTATTTAGTTGAGATGTGTTTCTGGCGCCATGTTAGATTAAATTATGATTGTTTAAACAATGAACTCAGTATAATTAAAAGTCGTACCTTAAAAATTTTAATTAACAGTTGGTTAATTAAAATACATTTCATGTAAAATCAGTAAGGTCAGGAAAGTTAATAACCAAAATTGAGGGGTTTTAAGTTGAATGTAAAGATAGATAATATTCAATGATGCATGTTTGTTGGGGTTTTTATTAACGTAATATAAATGACTTGAGTATTGTAAAAACCATTTAAATGTCAAACTATACGTATGAGTGTGTGCAGCTGATGTCACCACATGCATGACCCTAGTTCTCTAATAGTGTATTGTGTATTTGCAATGGCGACGGTGGAAGAAATAAGTGCTTTGATTGAACTTGCGATGCCAAGAAACCAGGAGAAGTTGAGCGCACTATTAGCGGAGATGAAAGAGTGTAGTTGTGTACAATTAAATGAAATGAAGGCGGAGATGAAAGACAGTAGTAGAATACAATTAGCGGAGTTGAAAGACAGTAGTAGCGCACAGCTAGCCGAAATAAACAATACAAGTAGGGGGGCAGTGAGAGTTTAAACGCACAGCCTACTTTCCTGGGAACATTGCCGATATCTCTCGAACGCCTGGTGGGATTTTTACAAATAAGGTGTCGTTGAACTCGAGCTGACGGGGGCTTTGCTATGGACCACTCGTCACATTTTTTTGAAAGTAGGCGATAGTTTGAAAACCAAACATGATAGAACGTTGTGCCATAGTTGAAGCGAATGGTCTCTATGACCTTTATTTTTATAATAAAACTTTTTTATTTTTTGAAATTTCTGGAAAACACTTAAATTTTGAATTTTTTTATATTTTGGAAACTAAAGAGTTTACAAAAAATTTTGTTTGACGTAAATGAATGGCCCTGACCCCCTCTACCCCCAAAATAAATTTCAAGTCTCTAGGACTAAAACTGTGCAGTAGTGTGATAAGGAGAGTTCTACTTCCCCGCCTACTTTCATATAAACTTTGCCGGTATCTCCCGAACGCGTGGTAGTATTTTAACGAACGAGGTATTGTTGGCGTTGGGATGACGTTCTCTTGGCTAAGCATGTGTGTTGGTATTTTAAAAAAGTTTTTTGAAAATTTTTGTTTCTTGGATTGGCACTATTTTGGAAACGGTGAATTGGAAAAAAGTTTGTTTGGCGTTAATGAAAGGTGGGTATGCCCTCTAGGAGCACAGCAATTTCAAGGGTGTAGGAGGAAAAACAAAATGATAGCCTACTTTCTCGCGAACATTGGTGATCATTGGCGAACGGATGGTCGGATTTAACAATTGAGGTGTCGTTGGACTCGAGCTTACGTCCTCTTTCCTATAGACCACTCGTTAATTTTTTTAATTTTTTTTTGAAAAATTTTGTTTTTGAAAGTAGGCGATGGTTTGAAAACCAAACATGACAGAATGTTGTGCCATAGTTCAAACCAATGGTCTCTATGACCTTTATTTTTTATGATAAAACTTTTTTATTTTTAGATTTTTTGAAAACTATTTTGAATTTTTACTATTTTGGAAACTAATACGTTGACAAAAAAATTGTTTGACATAAATAAAAGGTCCCTACCCCCTCTACTACGAAAATAAATGTCAAGTCTCTAGGACAAAAAAACGATGCATTTTACTTTTTTTTAATAAAAGCGTGTTTGTAGACAGAGAGCCGGTAGCGCTTGACGTATGTTACAAGGAGGCTATGATTGGCCATGGTGGATATGGGAAATAGATATTTCGACGGGGGCGATGTATGGCAAAACGAGGGGTCGCTTTTCTCTATGTTTTTCCTATGACAGATGAATGAAAGCGAATATTTTCGAAAATCCCTCATGACGATCGTTAAAACATCTTGGTAAACACTGACCAGTAACCAGACAAAATTCGTAATGGTATGAGGGGAAGTTGTTATCAACAGAACTTGTTTTTTTTATGTCTGACTGGCAGCCAGAATGGGAAAACAGATTATCTGCTCGAGAAACCCGCTTGGTGCCCGGCTAGCCAGCTAAGAGAATGGAATGTGGGTGAGAGCTGACAACATTGCTGTAGGATGATAACAGTTTGCAACCATTTGACAACTCTGTAAAAAGGTGATAACGGCTAGCCAGGCGAGCAGCAGCAGCAGCAGCAGCAGCAGCAGCAGGCAGGGGCCCCGCAGAGAGGAAAGGGGAAAGAGGGAAGGGTGAACACAAAGAGAGAACAGGAAATCACGTGACCACTGCAGAGTGGTGAGGGGGCGGGACCAGAGAGCCGGAGGAGAGGTGAGGGGAGGAGTGGGAGAACCCTTGACAGCCAATAGCTGAACGAGTTGTATGTCATCATGGAGTGAAGGAGTTAGACGCGGGTGTGGAGATAGAAAGAGAAACATGTATGGACATGCATGAAGCGTGGAGCGCCGTACACAGAGCTCTCGTACAACACGATTCAATAAAAAAAAGTGCACAGGTTCATACAACATGTAATTTATTGATCCAAGAACTAAACGTTGAGTTAAATCCTAACCATGTGACTTATAGTTTATTTCCTTTTTGTTTCAACAATTTTTCCACGAGGTAATGTTTCGGAAATGCTGTTTTTTGAAGTTCTTGGAGATAAAATCTACCTTTTATGGGTTGATGGTTGAGGTCTTGGAGTAAATAGGTGACTGGACTGTCCAAGTTGACTTGACGAATTCGAAATAGTTCAGTCCCCCACTGAGGCGTGTAGCCCTTATTGAAGGAAGACTTAAATTTGCTCACACGAACAAAATCCCCAATTTTCAGTCGGTGACGTTTAGGATCTGCTGTTTTTATGGGGTTAAACAGTTTATCCAGTCGCTGAATATTTTTGGTTACGAGACGTGGCTTGGTCCCAATGGTTCTATGTTTGCTGTCATTGTAACGTGACAGTAGCTCAGGTAACATGTCCAACCAGCGATAAGTACCCTGAGCGGTAAACGCTTTCCACATATGGGTTTTCAATGTTCGGTTAAACCATTCGACCACGCTGGCTTTGAGATTGCTGTATGTGGTGTAATGGTGAATATCCTTAGATTTGAGAAAACTAGAGAAATCCTTGTTGAAAAATTCTTTCCCCTGGTCGGTTTGTAGCAACCGAGGTTGACGTTTGGAGTGTTGCATAATATGTTGAAAGGCCTTGGTGACCAGTGGACCAGACTTGCGACGCACAGGTTCAACAAAGGCCATTTTGGAATAGACATCAATGACGGTCAACATATAGCGTACACCGTCGTTAACCAAGTCAGCCTGCCAAAGTTCATCCACACCCCGTGAAATCACCTTGAGTCGCGGATAGTGACGCCTAGCTGGGTGATGCAAATCGTGAACAATACCCATTTTAATGGGTGAGGGCTTAAACAATAATTTTGGCATTTCAAAGTTCTTGTTCAATTTCTTGAATTTCCCAATCGTGACCGGTATGGCCGGCTTGACGTGAAGCATGCAACAACTGTAGCCGCTGGACGAGCTTATTGGGATTGTGCCAGTAGGTAACATCCACAAGGGGTTTTAATGGTTTAAATGTCACTCCCGAAGCGGATGCTTTACGACGAGTACTTTGACTGGTGGGAAACATTTTTGCAATGATGGTTTTATATTTTTGAGATATATTGGCATTCACTTGTTGAGCTGGATCATACTGTCATTTGTGGGCATGGGTTTCCAATAAAATGGATTTATATTTGCCAAGGTCCTCTGACGTATAATCATGGATTGAGGGTGTTCGAGAAAAGAGCAGCTTTAACAGTCCTGGCGTCAATTTATAGTTGATGTTCTTAATGACAGCTTTAGTACGAGCAAATTTAATGGATGAATCCCCAATTTTAAAACTATCATCCTCATAGCGAACACCATACGTGGTATCTGTGTTTCCAATAAATAGATAAGTGAGATAGGGTTCTAGTGTTGATCCATAATATTTTATTGAAATGTTTTTCAGTTGAGCTTTATTTTGAGGAATGGCCAAGACTTGTGAAAACGGAGACGATCTGGAAGGGCAAGGTGTTTCGACCATGGCCAAGGATTTCTTTTTTCTCAAAAACTCTGCAAGGAGTGCGGCCTTTTTTTTTGAGGCGTAAACACTTGTTCCTCGTCATCCTCAACTTCGCTAACACTAGTCAAATCTTCCTGTTCATGTTTCTCTTCCTCTTCCTCAGGGTCCTCGTGCAGCGTCTGCGTGGATTGTGAAACGGTGGGTAGCGTTTCAGATGGCTTGAAAGAGGGTTTCAACATGGCTTTTAGCGGAGGTGCTAAATGATGTTGAATAAACAAAGCATGATCTGCACGTGATCGTTTCAATTGACGAAACATTCGGCGAATAGAATTTTTGCTCTAATAATATGCTTTTTCAATTGACTCTCTGCTAACGCCATGGTGTCTTGACAAATGACTTGACAGGGAATGAGTCAGTGCCTTAAATAGCAATAAAATGGTCAAACCCTAAGCGATATCGTCCTTGGTTGAGTTCACTTTGTTTGTCAATCACTAAACAGGCATGACGTTGAGTGTTTCAGCACTTGCCACACAATTCAGTAAACATTTGAAAGGTCATATCCGGATTCACATGTTCATTATAAATGTGACGACTGTTCCTCTCGTCCTGGCGAAATAAAACCATGACATTGGCATTGTCACTAATGAACTGTTTGGACATTTTAGAATACGTTTGTCCAAGATAAAAGCAATCGATATGTTTGTGTCGACCCATGCTGAAATAGCTTTGAATAATGCCTTGACGTTCAGTGGATACATCATCGAAAATCATGAGTGAATCGGGCTTTACCTCATCCGGTGAAATAACATTTTCTTGCATGGAAAATGTAAAATAACCCATATTCTCTCTTTGTAATCCAGACATGACTTGATCCAGAAACACGTAGAGGGGTTGGTAGAGAGATTTTGCAAAAATATAAATATTTTGAAAACGCAGACCATTGGGCGCTGTGATGAGCGTTAGCAAAACGATTGGTCTTTCCACAGCCGGAAGGTCCCACAATGATGCAGCGAGTGGAAGATTGAAACAGTGAACCTTGGCGTTGTTCACGTGATGTGGGACAGAGATGGGAAACCATGTCCCCCACGGGGAATGACTCTTGATGCTTAATAATCTTCATATCAACTAAGGCTTAGACAGGCTAGCAGGCTGTCTATATACAGGACACCGA
Organism: Meconema thalassinum; assembly: GCA_946902985.2. NCBI lineage: Eukaryota > Metazoa > Arthropoda > Insecta > Orthoptera > Tettigoniidae > Meconema > Meconema thalassinum. The sequence goes on from OX336389.2 coordinate 1,196,114,044, forward strand.
GCCTTGTCATAGAAACAGCAGACTCATACTACAGGTTGGCGATGGATGTCTTTGGACGTGCGTTGATGGCCAATGCTAGGTCTGTCCCCATACATGATCCTAAACAAGAAACAGATCCTGCTAATAAACACTATGTGGATAGGTCAGTAGTACTACGCACTAAACAGGGAGATTATGACTTTAAGGGAAAGCGGTTAACCCATGTAAAACATCCTCAAGTGTCTACAGACGTTACTACAATAAAGTATGTGGATAACAAAGTGTATGAGTTTTATGACAAAGTGCCTCAGCTTACGGTGAATGGCTATGGCGCTAATCACCATTGGATTATTCACGTGGAAGACCGACAAGACGAAGACGATGTTTGTACCAAGCGTTACATGACCAATGAAATGAAAAGGCTTCACAAATTTATCCCATTTGTAATTTTAGTGTATCTGACAAATGAAAAACCTGTGAATGACAGAAACTATTTACCACTAGTCCATGATCAGCATTTGACCTATGTGCTTCCTTCGGGTTAAGCCACTATCGATTACACTATGATGGAACCATTCACATCAAATACGCCATACATGATGAGAACCATTTACAAATACAGATAAACGATCATAGGATGTTGGTCCATAACCATAAAATGGTCAATGCAGGTGAAGAATTATCCTTTCATCTCATGTTGACATGGGATGAAAAGCATGCGTGAAAAACCATAAACGATTTCCCACTACATGTGGAATTGGAATATACAGCCATGAAATAACAATCTGACGTTAGTTGTGATTTAAACTTTCTTATGAAAGGTTGTTGGTCATTATCATCATGGTGAAACAAAGGTATGTAGTGAGAAAGACTAAACAAAGGATTTTGTCCTTGGCAAAGCCTGGGCTTACGACATTCGTGGACAAGCCGTTGCGAAAGAAAAAAAGAAAAAATAATGTATAGAACATAAGGTAAGCTCTTCGAGCAGCACAGAGACATGTTATTCCAAAACGTCGGCGACAGGGTTCAAAACAAGGACGAGTGATTCCCGTCCCCAAACGAGTGGGATTTTTACCTGCTTTATTTGCCGGTCTGGCTGCTCTGGGTTCAATTTTGGGCGGTGCCAGTGCAGTGGCGAAAACCATTAAAGCCGCGCAGCAGGGCAAGCAACAACTCAAAGAAATTCAGCGACACAATGAAACTATGGAAGCGTTTGCAATGGGTGCTAGAAATGCCAATTTAAAGCCAGCCTTTTATCAACAAGGATTTGGGATTTCACCATTTCGAAATATAAAAAAAGTTAACCTCAGCCATAGCAAGACATGCCCTGACGCATCAACAAGTGGAAAGCTATGCTAAACAACTAAAGCTTTCTCATTTTCGTGGTGTGTTTATGCTAAACCAATTACCCTCACAATCCCGGAAACAGGAATGTTCTGTTGTCAATTTGGATGATCACCGAGGACCAGGAATGCATTATGTAGGTTATGTCAAAGAGGGATCCACCGTATGGTACTTTGACAGTTTTGGGAATTTGCCCCCGCCCATGGAACTAGTGACCTATTTTGGAAACAGGATCAAGATATATTATAATGTGAAACGTGAGCAAACGTTTAACAGCCAACAGTGTGGACGTTTGTGTTTATTTTTTTTATATAAGACGCAGCATAGGCAAAAACGGCAACAGTATGTCGGCAGAAAGTAAAACGTTTACACTGCATGGACGTGGACCTGAAGTCAGCCTAGACTTTTGCCCGCCTATCGAATTGAGTGAAAAACCCTATGGTTTGGGACTTGTTTCTCTTGAAACGTACAATCGAATATACAACATACGTGAAAATGTGAACAACAAGTTTTACTATGATGATTCTCTGCTCACCCTGAACTCTGGTGGATACACGATCGATGACATTTATGAACACATTTATGTGGTGTTGATCAATGAATATGGTTTAAAGTCATTTATCGATGGAACGTGCAAGTTTAAACTTGTAGCAAATACCAACACTCATCGCTGCAGTATTTTCTCCACATTCAAAATTGAGTTTAAAACTCGCCCCGATTCCATTGGTCCATTACTAGGATTTAAACCACGCGTGTTGGAGCCCAACAAGAAACATGAATCGAATCATGAAGTGAAATTCATTGAGGACCATCTTGTGTCGGTAACGTGTAATATTATTAGCCAAGTGTACACCAATCAAGAACCATCGCATTCGCTTTATGACTTTATTTTGACATCGCCCAATGGCTATATTATTCGTGAAAACCCTCCAGTGGTGCTTCTTCATTCTGTGACTGTCGATAGTATTAGTAATATAACATTAAGACTGATCAATAGAGAGCAACAACTCATTGATCTAGATTCTACCACACCAGTGACTTACAAGTTGGTGCTAAAGCCATTATGAAGTTTGTGTATAAAGCAACAACACCGTCTAGGAATGGTGTTAGTTGTTTGCCACGTGAATACACGTTAACATCTAAGAACAAGCAGATTTTATAGCATTTGGGTTACCACGTCAACCCCCATAATGAATTCTATCCTAGAGATAGCGAACCACATCGAGGAGCAACCAGGGAAGGTAAGAATTGATCTCCATTCCTATCAAGCTCAAACACCTGGACTCAATAACAATGATGAAATTCAATTTGTTATCAACAACCAAGATATTTACACCCTACCGCATGAAAGTGTCATTCAGATCGAAGGTCGGCTCACCAAAGCCGATGGCTCTACACCCACCACATCCAAGTTGGCCAACCATGGTTTGGCCTTTCTGTTTTCTGAAGTACGTTATGTCATTAACGATATCGTGGTGGATAGCCCTCGAAATGTGGGTATTTCCAGTGTCATGAAACTATATCCCTCTTACAGTGAGGAAGAAGGTAAAACACTTTGCATGGCAGGTTGGTGCCCTGACTCGACCAATGACTGGATGGTACACACTGATGGGACCTTTACTGGATATTTACCTCTTAAACTGATTTTAGGCTTTGCCGAAGACCACCAGCGCATTGTGGTCAACGCAAGGCAAGTGCTTTATCTGGTGAGAGACAGGAGTGATAATAATGCACTCAAGGGAGCTGACAATGCCCCCATAGATTCAAAAATTAAACTACAACGCTTGCTTTGGAAAGTGCCCCATGTGACCCTTGACGATAGCAAAAAACTGGACATACTCAAGATGGTAAAGAGAGATATGCCTCTACCCATGGAATTTAGAAGCTGGGCACTCCATGAGTACCCGCTATTGCCCACCACCAACACACACAGTTGGTCTGTAAAAACCGCTCGCTATACAGAGAGACCTCTCCTACATGATCGTGGGTTTTCAAACGAATCGCAAGTATCAACAAATCAAAGTTGCCACGCAATTTGATCACCTGCAATTGAGAAATGCACGTCTTTTCCTCAACGGAGCTGTGTTTCCCTATGAAGGACTGGATTTGGATTTTTCAAAAAATAAGTTTGGCCCCCTGTACGACTTGTTTTCTAAATTTCGATGGTCGTATTATCAAAAAGAGAACGGCCCCATGCTATTACCCCAAGCGTTTAAGGCAAGGGCGCCACTGATTGTTTTTGACTGTTCTTACCTGGAAGAGTCTGTCAAGCCATCCAATATTGACACTCGACTAGATTTTGAAACGCATGACAATGTACCAGCCAATACGACAGCCTACTGTTTGATTATTCATCACAAACAAGTCAACTATTATCCACTGTCCAACCAAGTGACGGGTGTATAAGTAACAGGTCAACCCACGTCAAGCCGCTCAGTCATGTCTTGCTTTAAAGCATCAAGAGAAGTCACATCCATGAATTTAAACTCTGAGGTATAACGTTTCAAGACATTTGCAACATGGCCATTGCCTTTCATAAACCCTCAAGCCTTGGCGGCCGCTGGATTCTACTATTTAAAAACAAGAGATGAAGTGAAATGTGCATTTTGTCCCATCATCATAGACCAATGACAGGAGGACGATGAACCCATGCAGGAACATCAGCGCTGGTCACCTGCCTGCCCCTACCTATGCAGAATGGAGGTGGGAAATATACCCTGTCATTCAAGCTATCCCTCACTCGTGTCCCTGAGTGATGAAAAAACAAGTTACGATACGTGTGGACTGTATTGTGTCCATGGTGCTTCAGTAAGCAGCCCACCATCGAAAACGCCTAGTTTAGAGACATTGGGACATCATCGGTGTTATGGACGTTACAAACACAAGAGACTATATTGTTGTATCAGTTGGTATCGTCCTTATCCCAAAATGACAAAAGCCTGTAAGACGTGTTATGATAATAAAATGTTGTAATTCTTAAATTCTTATTTTTTTCATGTCCCCCTGTCCTACGCTAACCTCAATTTTTTTTCAAACTAGCATGGCAGGTAAGTCCATGTCATGACCACACCTTAGTCATTGATTGTCAGTCAGTCGTCAGTTGAACTTGGTCCAGGCAAGCGGCAACATGTTGCGCACACTCATTGTGGATTGCCAAGGGTTTAAAATTGGTGACAACAAATTTATATTTAAACAAGTGGCCATTAACGATTGTACCACGTTTTGGATATCACAAGCTACGCATTTGCTATTTAAACCGCCCCATGCTTTTGATTTGTTGTGTGAAAAAGACCGCAAACAAACCAAGAGGATTGAAAATCATAAGCAACTAGACTGGAATCAAGGAACCATTTCCTATAAATATTTGGACGTGGTCATGAAAGCACACTTGTCCTCGGCCAATGTGGTATTTGTGAAAGGTAATGAAAAACGTCAATGGTTGCAACCATTTATGGCGTCTTACTGTCAATGTATCGACCTCATGGACCTGGGCTGCCCCTCCCTGCAAACGCTGATGGATACATGTTCCTGTGGCAACATTATCCATACAGACCTAGCGCATGCGTGGCATCTCTTTCATTGGTTAACCACCCATGCCTGCTGGGAGTTGTTGAACAAAATTATAACTCAAGATTTACCTGTGAATGACGCCAGTGAGATTTCTACAAGCGACGTGTAAACATCTACAACACGTGATACCATGGAGAAAGGCAATGCTACAGACAAAGCCATCGGAAAGTTATTTGTGTGCAAAAAGAAACTAGACAGTTTTACCAAAGAGGAACTCTTAGCGTTGCCCAAGTCGTTCATTTATTATTTGGCCGCCAACGCGGTGAAATAAATCTGGCAACATGTACCAAAATCATGGACTCAAGACCCTGTGTTGAGTGAATTGCAACCCTGTACAGATTACGATCACCATAAGCAAGTGGCCGTGGCAAAAATACACTCTATGCGTCAGTGCGCGACTTGTCAGCTAGTGAAACTGTATCACGGTCATAAAAGTCCGTGTAAAGACTTTGTTGAATCATTCCACGGGTGTCATGGCGAGAAAAAGCAACAACAACAAACACAAACATCGTCCACAGAGGAGGAGGAAGACCAAACATTTTCACCATCGGTGGAAAAGGATATGCCAGACCTGTACTGGCAATAGCGTCATTGACAAAGTGATTCAATACTTACCATTCGAAATCCATCTTCCAGGTTATCGTTTTTGTGGCCCTGGAACTCATCTTGAAAAACGTTCTCAGCGTGGTGATGTACCCATTAATCTTTGGGATCAAGCATGCAAAGAACATGACCTATATTATCGCCATAGTCATCCTGGTTTAAGACATGTGGCAGATAAATTGTTATTGAAAAAAGCAAAACAACGTTTCACTTCCGGTGATGCCTCAGTGGGTGAAAGAATGGCAGCCCTGATTGTGATGAGTGCTATGAAAGGAAAGTTGATGATGCGTGGACATGAACATTAAGGAATTGAGGAGTGAGGAATTGGGATGTGTTTGTATTCTATTTTCTTTTGTCAATTCCCTATGGTTATGATATAAAAACAAAGGTTTACCAGAACACAATGTTTCATTTTAATTTTTTTTAAATCATGATGATGATGGGCTGATTTTTCATTTTCACATTTTCACACATTGTCATTTGTCAATTTGCAATTTACAGTTTTAAAAAATGTCTGTTTCAAGTTTTGCGTTTTTGATGAGATGGATTTTCCATTTTGTTGATGGCACTTTTTTTAAAAATGTCCGTTTTATGTTTTGAATTTTTATATTTTACACATGGCCATTACCAGTTTTTAAAATGATTGTTTTACGTTTTTTTGAATTTTGGTGTTATCGAAACATGGATTTTCCATTTTGCTGTTTTCACATTTTTCCATTTGTTGTATGTCGAAAGATGAGATTTGTCAATGATGTTGATGCGAGTGCTTGACCATGATGATGCTGCAATGTGATTATGTGTGTTTTGAGAACCATCGAGGTCTTAGACTACTGCAGGTAAGACTGTTTTTACAAAGATAATGTCTATTCACCGCTACATTTTAAAGGAAAAAAATACTATCGACAAAACAAAATGAGTATATAAGTGAAAATTTCCCCCTCCCCACCCACCCTACCTCACCGTGTTTGCTCTGGTCATACATACACACCAGATCTCTCTCTACTCACACAACCCTACCTGTCTTTTTGGGAACAAACACAACCACTTCATTTATTCCCAAAAGCACATTCTCCACATGCACACTCATCCCAAAAGAACTTCTTTAGTTTTCCATTTACGAGTTACATTACAAAAACAATATAAATACTAGTCATTAAAGTTACTAAAAAAATACTATTGCTCATTTCATATTTACAAACACTACAACTTTGTACAGCTTTAAAAGAATCACACTATATACCATTTTCCAATTCCCAACTCGGTTAAATTTAAAATAAAAATAAATATAAGGTTGCATATAACTTTTTTTTAAGAGCAAAAGGTTCAAGTGGGTTGCCACTATTTACAAAATCTACTATTTACAGTGGCAAAAAACAATATTTACAAAATACAACATACTAAATCAACGAGTTACAAAAAGCCATGCCCCTAAACGAAAAAAACAGAAAAATCACACCTCCTCCTCCTTGCGGTCATAACCCCAGGGCAGGCTCGTGAGCAAGTTATTAGCCCACACACGTTTGTTATCCATGGAGGCGAGGGTGCGTTTTCTCTGTTCTACAAGATACAAATGATGGTTGCTGGATTGTATCCTGCACTGTGTATGGGACATAGCTTTGCCAGTGCGTAAAACCGCTAAGTAATCGTCTACACGTAGCGATTTTACCACTGCCCTACCTACACCTTTTGCTCTTTTGGCTTCCTTACAGTCTAGTGTGCGATAAGAATACACTTTCGAAGCCAAACCTACGAATTCCGTCATAATGGAATCACCGCATTCATCTTTTAAAACACCCATTTCCTTCTTGTTTTTTTAAGGGCAGCTGAAACATGTTTTCAGCACTATACGACGTCATAGGGGTTGCAGTGGCGAATGTGGTAAATGAATGAGTCCGTATCCATATACAAAAGAGAAACGTCCTCAAAATGGCTTTTGGCAAACTCATAGTGGAATCGATACATGACCGATTTAGAAAAGTCTAAAATGACTTGGCCCAAGTAAATGGGCTTATCCATGGTCACGCTGGTCCTACTCAATTCAATAGTGGCCAAATCCTCATCGATAATGTTGATCGATTTGAAATTTGGCTTGGCAATGTACCGCCGGGCACCGTAACGTTCTTCCCAGACATTCACCAATTTAATGTCACGGTATTTGCGGACATTCTCCATGGACTTGCCATAGATGCAGTTGTTCATTAATTTGAAAAAAAAAAAATTCAAACTGCTGTGTTGCCATTTGTCGGTGCTCTGTGTTGAGTCATGTATGGCTTGAGCCATGGTTTTTGGGGAAAGGAAATACCCCTATGGATTTTCTTCAACACCAAGCCTTGGGCGAGACATTGCACCAACATTTGGATATGTATCACATACCGAATTTTTTGTATAGTGTGCCCATAAATTTTTCAATTTTCACTTTACTGTCAGGGGGAACCATTTGCTCAAGGCAGAATGGGAAATCGGCATGTTGATCATACAAGGATGAGGGATATTCAATATCTACTTCTAAGACATATCCACGGCCTGTTTCTTGTCTAGCCTTGATCACATCAAATTCTAACACTTGTTTGTCTGTCAGCCAAGCAAACTTGCCATAGGGCAAAGGCTGACTCATGGCGTAACCATACAAATTATTCACTTCATAGTACATTAAGTACGATTCTGGTTTGTCTGATGAATACTCAGGCATGTAGACATTGTTCGCTTCGGCATGGCGCTGGTTAAGCGACACAAAGCCACCGCGAATGCCCTTTTCAAAGAATAGAACCATGTCTACATCAGTGAGTAAATCCAACTCCACTTGAGTGTATTTTAAAGCGGCATCAAACGAGAGCCCAGGACTCGTATAATAGTGAGCCGGGTCAAGACCATAAATGTGCTGACACAACTCACGAAATTTTTCAAACACATCAGTGAGCAGCAATACATCCAGTTTAGGTAATGCATAGCATATTCACTTAGCGTCTTAATGGCAAACACTCGCCAAACTTGACATGCATGTGCATAGTCTTCATCGGAAACGGTACTGCGTGTTAGTTTCCAGTAAAATTTCTCTTGTGGTGGGAGTTTTGTTTGCTTTAACACGTCCCAGCTGTTGCAGAAATCGTACGGGAATATACCTTTCCGAATGCACAATGGAAATTGCTTGGGATCATTAAAATGCATTCTAGTATTTTTAATTCCTCTTCATCCAAGCCATTCACAAGACTGTCTAGCGAGGATGCCATAAACTTAAAGGAATCCAAAAATCGAATGCTTAAGTTGCTCAACCGCCATGTCAGGGTTGTAAAACGCTCATGGTTTTGGGGGATAATGGTAAACGAGCCCTTGTTGTTATGACCCAATTCACGAATCAAAAACTGAATGTCATAATTTGCCAGATTGTGGAAAAAGACACTGTTGAAACGAGGAGCTGAAAAGTTCAAATTGCATTTACTATGTGCAGCTCCACGAAACTCTCCCGTAAAGTGTGAGTGATCACGAACGGTGTCTTCAGCACTGATCAGTGGCTTTTCGCAAATATGACATGCCGTGGCATGCTCATACTGCTGTTGCTGTTGTGGCGTTAGGCTCATGGGTACTGGGTGGTCCAGTAATCCCTGTACATGGTCGGCCAACTTAAGAAGTTCATCCAAAAACCATCTGGCACAATCTGGACCCTCACGGTATTTGTAAACGGATTGTGTGGGGTCATAGGCACACACCACATTAAATCCTATGGCAAAAGGTTCATGTTTTTGAATGGGTGTGGTTGAGCTCATGGTGGGATTTGGTTCACATCCCGCCATGGGTGGGGTGAGTGCTTCAAATTCTGCGTACACCACAAAGGGAACAGTGTCACGCTTATGAATGTCCTTAAACTTTAACATAGCCTTGTCCCCTTGTGGCAATATCAGTCTCACCGCTTCCTGAGAAACTCAATCTAGCCTTTGACGTTCCAAAAGTGTAGGGGATGTAAAATATTGCAGACAACGTTCGCAAATGTACTTTTTACCATTATGCTTGGACGCTTGTCTGCTTAGCAATCTACTCAGGCTTTTAATGAGGCAATAGTGATTCACTTCTCCGCAAGACAGATATAAAAGATGAATGTGGTGTCGTTTCGGTTCTTTTGTGGCATAAAGAGGACCCACAATCTCATTACCATCAAGGCCATACACTATGAACGAAAAGTCCTGGTTGTCTTGTTCAAACCTATGGATTTCCGTTAAGTCCATAGGGAACGATACTCTAGTTAAATTTAATGTTTGTTTTAATTCATCAAACTTGGCCTTGTACATTCCTGGTCGACAACTGTCACGTTGTGCTGGCTGTAAATATCCAGCCACACACCAGAGGAAACATTTATCATTTTTAATTTCAATATTTACCACCGCTCTCCGACAGGCAATCACTGATGGTAAAGAAATGTGTCTAGACCCGGCATTCAACGGGTTGAAATGACAAATGTTGATCTGCAGGTAATGGATTTTGTCTAACGCTAAACCACTAGGTCCTTGTTGTTGTTTATCAAATTTTGATAGCAAGATATTGACCACATGGCATTGATACCACTCGTTCAGATTATCGGCTATCAAAAGCTCTTGCATTTTACTGCCAATATAAAATGTTTTTTTTATGCTCACCGTCCTTGTTTTTATAAATGAAATCGCACACGAGTTGTGTATTAACCTTTAAAGCCGTATGCAACCTTTGCGCTGTACAAATTAGTTTTTTTAAAATTTCAAAACATGATTCCATAAAGTCTTTTGGGTTCAAACTCTCACTAACATTCACTACGTGGCCAGAGCAAACACGCTTTTTAAAACAGGATTCAATGGGTTCCCAAGTTAAGCTATCGGTAGCAGTGGCAAAAGACATGATTCTTATAAAAAAAAACAATCTCACCCAAGTTTTCAGCCGTAGACTTTTCAGCAATGGCCCCAAACACACACGTTTTCAACAGCAGTTGTCAGGCTCAGACTCTAAAAAAGAAATAAAATAAACCACCATGAGTATATCCATTCGCAATAGCATCCTTCATAAACAAAAAATAAATAAAATAAACTATTTAAATAAACAAGTTTTATATATTTCATTTTCAAACAATCTTACCTTGCTTTGTAAAAAGACCTGCTTTTCCCTTCTCCTAGGCTTCAGTGGAATGGGGTTTCTCTCTCCCACACCAGGTATGCCAATTATCTAAAACAAAACAAAATAACAATACATCAATCAAATGGTAAACCAATAATCATTTAATCATTGATTAGCATAAACTAAACTAAACAGTGTTATTTCAACACTTACCACAAATATATAATGTATCCAATATAGTAACCAACTGGGGTTGAGCACATGAGTGCAATTAATTTTATACACATAAGACACGGCCTATGTTAACGCAGTAACGTTTACCATAGGAATGACGCGCAATGTGCAGTGACATGCTCAATACTCTCTTACCCAACCCCTCACCTCCCCGCGGTCCTCTGACCTCGCCCTCACTGCTCTTGGCAGGCTCTGCAGTGGTCACGTGATTTCCTGTTTTCCCTCTTTGTGTTCCCCCTTTCCCCCCTCTCTCTCTCTCTCCCTTTCCTCTCTGCGAGGCCCCTGCCTGCTGCTACTGCTCAGCTCGCCTGGCTAGCCGATATCACCTTTTTACAGAGTTGTCAAATGGTTGCAACCTGTTATCATCATACAGCATTGTTGTCAGCTCTCACCCACATTCCATTCTCTTAGCTGGCTAGCCAGGCACCAAGCGGGTCTCTCGAGCAGATATTCTGTTTTCCCATTCTGGCTGCCAGTTAGACATACGTAGATAAACAAGTTCTGTTGTTAACAACTATAAAAAAGCCTTGCTTTTTATTTGTCTCATAGCATTATGAATTTTGTCTGGTTACTGGTCAGTGTTTACCAACCTATTTTAACGATCGTCATGAGGGATTTTCGAAAATATTCGCCTTCATTCATCTGTCATAGGGAAAAAAATATATCGAAAAGCGACCCCTCGTTTTGCCATACATCGCTCCCGTCGAAATAGTCATTTCCCATATCCACCATGGCCAATCATAGCCTCGTTGTAACATACGTCAAGCGCTATCGGCTCTCTGTCTACAAGCACGCTTTTATTTAAAAAATAATTAAAATGCATAGTTTTTTTAGCCTAGAGACTTGACATTTATTTTCGTGGTAGAGGGGTAGGGACCTTTCATTTATGTCAAACAAATATTTTTGTCAACGTATTAGTTTCAAAATAGTAAAAATTCAAAATTTAAGGGTTTTCAAAAAATCTCAAAATATAAAAAAGTTTTATTATAAAAATAAAGGTCATAGAGACCATTGGTTTGAACTATGGCACAATATTCTGTCATGTTTGGTTTTCAAACTATCGCCTACTTTCAAAAACAAAATTTTTCAAAAAAAATAAAAAATAACGAGTGATCTATAGGAAAGAGGACGTCAGCTCGAGTCCAACGACACCTCATTTGTCAAAATCCGACCATCCCTTCGCCAATGATCACCAATGTTCGCGAGAAAGTAGGCTATCATTTTGTTTTTCCTCCTACACCCTTGAAACTTGCTGTGCTCCTAGAGGGCATACCCACCTTTCATTAACGTCAAAAAAACTTTTTTCCAATTCACCGTTTCCAAAATAGTGCCAATCCAAAAAAAAAAAATCAAAAAACTTTTTTAAAATACCAACACACATGCTTAGCCAAGAAAACGTCATCCCAACGCCAACAATACCTCATTCGTTAAAATCCGTCCACGCGTTCGGGAGATATCGGCATAGTTTTTATGAATGTAGGCGGGGAAGTAGAACTCTCCTTACCACACTACTGCACAGTTTTAGTCCTAGAGGCTTGAAATTTATTTTGGGGTAGAGGGGGTCAGGGCCATTCATTTACGTCAAACAAAATGTTTTGTAAACTCTTTAGTTTCCAAAATATAAAAAAATCAAAATTTAAGTGTTTCCAAAAAATCTCAAAAAATAAAAAAGTTTTATTATAAAAAATAAAGGTCATAGAGACCATTCGCTTCAACTATGGCACAACGTTCTATAATGTTTGGTTTTCAAACTATCGCCTACTTTCAAAAACAAACATTTTCAAAAAAAAAAAATGACGAGTGGTCCATAGCAGAGCCCCCGTCAGCTCGAGTTCAACGACACCTCATTTGTAAAAATCCCACCAGGCGTTCGAGAGATATCGGCAATGTTCCCAGGAAAGTAGGCTGAGCGTTTAAACTCTCACTGCCCCCCTAATAATACAATTTCAGAACAGGCAATAACCCAAGATAATAAAATTGCAGAACAGATCACAGACTTAAAATCCGGTATAAACATACAAATACAGAACATTGAGGGGAAATTTTACACAAAATTATTTCAGTTGGATGAGATAGTGGCTGCGAAACTTGAACAAATAGAACGTGCTTGCGCCACTAATACAGCTGAGATTAAAGTCGCACAGGAGAAAATGCAAAGCAGGTTAGATGGGATGGAGAAGAAGAACAACAGTATGCAAGGACAGATCGAATCCATAGATGGCAACGTCATGGGTTTAGTTAAAGATATGGAGAAAATGGATCTTCAGTCGACCGATAGGTGGGAGACTCTAGAGGCAGACCAAAATCATATCAAGCAGAATATGCGGGAGACGAAGAAAAATATAGAAGAACGTCTAGATCGAATTGAATTAGGAGAAATTGATAACAATGAACAAACAGAAGAAAGATATCAAGCCATTAAGGACAGAATCAGGAAAGATTGGAAACAGATGTCAGAACAAAGTAAAGAGGAAAAGGAGTCGATAATTAAGAGACTGGGAGATAACAAACTAAGGATTCAGGCTCACGAAGAAAATATTAAAGCGAGATTCCAAGAGCACGAAGTGAAAATCGTAAAGAATAAACTTAGGTCATTAGAAAATATGACACTATTTACAACCGAGAGGCAAGCGGAAAAACCGGAAAGTATTCACAGTCTAGGATTAACTCACGAGACTGGGGGAATGAGTCAGGTCCAGATTCCAAGGACTGACTGTAACACGGAAACTTTCAATAAACATAGGGGCGAGGCCTCAACTCCACAGCCGAATGTAAGTCAAGCTCAAATCATTCAGGTCATCAGGGGCAATGATTTTCGTCCTGGAAAATACAATGACGGGTTGGGGACTACTCCCAAAGCCTTCTTACGGGAATTGGACGACTATTTTCAGGATCAGCAGATTAGTCCTGTAAAACAGCTCAGGTTGGTCAAGAGATTTTTACAAGGTGGAAGCCTTGTCTGGTTTCAAAGTTTTAAATATACGTTTGAAACAATGGACAAATTCAAGGAAGCGTTTTTAAGGAAGTTCTGGAGCCCATCGTACCAGCAAAGCTTAAGAATGGAATTATATTCACGTAAATTCCATAGTACCAACCCCACAAAATATTCCGAGTTCTTTGTCCAACAAATGTTAAGACTGAAAGACTTAGACGAACCGCCTAGTGAGGAAAATCTAGTTCTCACTATCGGGAAACAGCTTCCGGTGAATGTTCAACAGTTTCTCGTAGCAGCAAACATAAAAACCGCCATCCAGGCAGAAGAAATCTTAAGGGACTTAGATGAAACATCTATGGTAACCCAACAACACAGACAGAGGCAAGTAGAACATGTGAACACGGCAGAAATCGTAAAGACTAGTCCAACAAATACTAGATCACAAGCCACGAACACACAAGTAACACCGAGAAGGCAAGAGTTTTACGATAACAGGGAACGCTACGATGATCGTAATAACCAGTACAATAATAATAATAATAATAATAATAATAATAATAACTACAGGAATAATTATTCAAACCAGAGGGGAGACCAGTGCGGATATTCCAATTGGAGGGGTAACCGAAGGCAAGATGCACCATACCAGTACAATAATAATAATAATAATAATAACCCGCGGGGAAATCGAAACTGGAAGGACAGGAGGAACAATGGGCAAGGCGATCCTAGGGATCACAGGAGACATTGGGATGAACGACACGAGGAACCTCAGAAATACAAAAGGAAGCTTGTAGTTTAACGTGACCGTCAATCTAGAGATCATGACACACGGGACCTCCTTTTTACGTGGAATCCGATCCACAGGACATGGCATTTCACTTCGAAAGCTCAGAAATACGTACAGGAGCATAAGGCTGGTGATGAGTCAGCGCGAAAAATGGGGAAGAGCGATGAAGAACCGCAAAAATCCTGACACTTACAACACGGAAAGTGAAACAAATCCAACCTTGCAGGCCATGCACATAGAGACACAAAGGTATTTGGAGGAGCTGCATGGAGAAGAGAAGAGGTTAGCAGACAAGCAGAAACAGAAAAACAGCAGGAGAGATTCGCAATAAGGGTCTCTAAATATGGTGAAGTTATCGTACGGGAACCGGAGAAGAAGATGGGAGAAGAAGACGGAAGCAAAGAAGAAGATGGGAGAAGAAGACAGGAGCTGAAGAAGAAGACGGGAGAAGAAGAAGAAGGGAACCTTGGAACTGCAGAGAAGAGTGACATGGTTGAAAATTGTAAATTTGACGTATTTTGAGAAACCACACTCAAAGATACGTGGCTATTGATAGTGTAGTGAGGAATCACCAGCTAAGGTTGTTTACAAACAAGAGGGAGCCGATGTATGTCAACCTTGTACAAGAAGAAGGGGAGATGGCTAAGTGATTAGCAGGTGGCGAGCTGAGAGCCGAGTCCAAGGTCCGAGGTCTACGTGCAGAAGCAATTAGCGAGTGGAGATGTTTACTACAGACAACACAGAAGATGGGACACAAACTATTGTTTTGGAAATGAACTTGAAAAAAATTATGTTTGGAAAAAAACGTGAGAAATGGGATTTGCAAATTGGACTCCAATTGCATTGTCGCTCGAATTTTCCTCGGAAAGAGGGTACTGAACCCTTATGATATCATCAGATATAATAATGATTCATATTTTATTTATTATATTTGAAAGAGGGTATTCATACAAGCAGCATTGGATTCGAGTTGAGGAAATATGTTGCAACTATTGGGAGTTAGACGACGAGGCAGGTATATTTAAACCAACCGTTTGAGACAAGGAAAAGTGTGCCATAAATCCTGGAACTGAAAAGGTCAACGTCCAAAATGCGTAGCTTCAGTTAGCAGGCCATGAGGCGGTTGCTCCCGATGTACGCAAGCTGGAGTAGGGGAACCAGAATCTGACAGGAAGAAGATGCTTGTACGTCATAAATTGGGGAGGAGTCTCTAGGTCAAACTCTCCGAGATGAATTTGAATCAACGAATGAAGCAGGGCACGCTTCAGGCCCGCGAAAACTAGCGTACCTTTGATTTTGGAGCGAATTGAATATTAATAAAACCCATGATCATTTATGACTCCGCCGGACAGATTCTTAACCTGTGCAATGAGAGAAGCTCAATGAAATTAGTCGCAAGTCTGTAACTTAAAAACTCCGAATTATTTTTAAAATTCGTCCCCACTACTGTCAATTTGCTGTGTTCTGTATAAATGTAGCCGAGCTAATGGTTGTAGTGATTTTATTGTGAGGTGTCGTGAGGGACACTTGACTTTTATTCGAAGTGTAGTGGGCGACAACTGTGTGACTTTATTTCGACGTGTCGTGAGTGACACGTGCGTACTTTATTGTGGCGTGTCTTGGGACACCTATCAGGTTTTGAGGTCTCTGTGGAGACTATTGAAATATTAACTTCTAAACTCTGACGAGTTCTTCAAGTATTTAAATGTGTATAATTTGCGTGTGAATGGTAGAAGCTATCAGGCTTATAAATATTTAGGGAAAGTTTTCTTCAAATAAATTGCTCAGGACATTGAGTGGATAATATCAGCTCATATAGCAATTTTAGTAGTCAATTGTAGTACTGTGAAATAACTGAACAATTTTCTATCCTAAGAAAATCAAGATGTCTGGAACGAGGCCAACAGTCGGAAGGATGAACGTGGACACACCATCGACGATGATGATTTTCGGCTAGAAAAACTGCTGGGTCATGTGTGGCGACGTAAGCTGAGGTGTTTTGGCGAAGGAATAAGTACCACGTATTGATTATTCAATTTTAGTCGTAGATAGATTGGCTGGGGAAATGTAAACATTTGTCTTGTATTTTTTAATTGTAGTTTGATTTTTATTCAGTGTACCAACACTCGATCGTAATGTCGTGCGTGACTATATTTTATTGTTCTGATTTAGATGATTGTAATGTAACTTGTAATTGTACAATGCGTGTACAGTGTATTGTTCATATCGCTTGAGCGGAACTTATGGTTTGAGCGATAAATGGTGCTGTTGTATTTTAAACATTAACGATAAAACTAGAATTTGGGGGGTAACATTTAACCTTGTGTTTGATAAACATGCGTTTTTATTTTGATTTTCCTAGCGCAATTTTATTTGCAAGGAACCATAGTTCTCTCAGTAAGCTGTAAAAGTAATGATGTAATGATTTTATTTGATCTTTGGGAAAGCAGTGTATTCAGTGGAAACTTAAATCTGGACGTATGTCAGGTGGCGAGATGAGAGATGAAGTCATTACCCAGGTGTGCGTTATATTGGTTGTGTGTGATGATGTGTGTCTACATGCGCGGGGAACATCGTGATAATCAGCCCACGATTCCTGTCTGCAGCAATATATAATTAACGGCAGTATGAACTCCGAGGAGGCTACTGACCGAGTCGTCGTGTCTTATAATTCCTGAGAGAATTATTAGGACAAAATAGGTATTTTATACAGACATGTTTTCAGGAAATACAAGGTACTTCCAGATTCGAGAGCTGCCGTGAGCGAGCTTCCGCTCTTATTATGAAACGCACTGGGTGAATGACATATGGCTTCAAAAGGGACGGGCAGTTTTAAGATAACACTAATTAGGTTTGAGGCCGGGGCACCGTGTCCTCTTCTCTTAAAGCGAGATGAGCCTGTATTCTATATCTGGATTTAAAGGGGAGTTCGCCATACTCAAACCATAATTTTCATGCATTAAGTTGAATTGATATTTGTTTGTGTGTTATAATTAAATGCCATTGGGCATAGTGTTGTTTCTTGTTATTTTTTATATAATCCATTTTGGTGTTTTGTTGTTATTGTAAACAATAGAATGACGTTCGGTCATGTCCTCGTGTATTTTGTTGTAGTCACGTACGCTTGTGGTGATTTTACCAAGGCCCGTTTGGGCAATTAGACGTGTTTTGGCACGGTCAAGATCTCGTTCGGAGATCTATTTTGTATTATATCAGGGTAGCGGTGTCGGATATTTCTTATGTGCTTTGTTGTGTGTTCCCTAAGCTAATTTAATTTACGCAGAATTACGGATTCGTTGCTTGACGAGAAACGAGATGGTAACGGATCACGTAACCGTACTTATTTCCTTCATATAGTCAAAACATCGTCACGCGTGCGCAAGTATAAGATTTGAAGTAGACGTAGTATTTCAAACGTCTTTTTACTGATAATCTCTCCTGAGGTATTTATTTTAAATGGTAAACTGTGGATAATTAAATGCCAATTGATTGGATCCAGACACAACTTAGGGTTTGCAGTTGTGACCTATTTAGAAGTGTGGGAGTAAATTCAAGATGTTGTTTTATATTGCTGTTATTTTCTTTGGCTATTAAACTTGTTTTATTTAGTATACTGGTTTATCTCCTGTCTTTAATTATTGTATTTGCCCTATGTATCCTAGTAATCTATGAGAAGCAAAATTTAACTGCACGGCTATCATGGACCGAAACATTACCCGAAATTGAGTCTCGATACGCTTCTTATTGCAAGGGTTCACTATACTTGTTAAATATTTTATGATTCAGTTTTGAACTGTAGTCAACTGTTTGAGAAATTTATTTTCCATTGGGGAAGTCTTTAAGGAAGTCATTATTTAACGATTTCGATTTTTATTCGATACTTTATACATTTAGTCTAGGGCATTCATTAAATGAACTTGGGTGTTCCTTTTGTAAGAAGAAATTATAATTAGGAGAATAAATCTACGAGTGGTTTAATGTGAAATATCACCTAATATTATAAACAATTTCTGCGATCTAGCAAGCTACATTCGTTATGAATACGACGTGAAAGTGAATAGTTATGTACATTCCTTGTGTAGAATAAAGATATATTCAGTTAATGACAAATCAATACTGAATGAAAAGGAAGGCTTAGCTCTTCATTAAATGTAAATGATTTTAGACTTATCTTTTGAAAGATAATTTATTCGAATTTAGGAAACTTTAGTTAAAACCTTTTCCGGTTTCGATCGATCCTTATTGAGCGATAAGATAACACGAGGCACACATGTAACGCTTCGTTATGTGTCAACGTAGTATTGCAACCGTGCACCTTTTAGAAATGACCAGTAAGAGGAAACATGTATATTTTTATTAAATATTTGGAGACATGGTGTGTTATGTCTGAGAAATTTTGTTTAGTAAACCATGAAAGATCTATGAATACCATCGTTTAAGAACGATCAATGTAATTGTAGAACAGATATCGCTGTTCATTGATAAGTTGTGGAGTTGTAACAACAATAATATCTAAGCTAGGAGAAGGCTATACCAGTACAGTGGAACCTTTGTTGAAAACAAGTGAGTTAATGACATGTGAGATTTATAGTGGAGAGTTATGAGGATTTTGCCACAAATAGTTGTTTGTAATACGAAGGGGATCACCGTATTCATTGTCATGAAGTACTGAGGATTGTATAAAAGTAGCATTGTTGTATTTTAAAGAGAGTCAGTGTAGACTTCTCATGTGATCAGATCTGCGACACGAATGTCGTTTATTGGCGGAACTTCATTGGGAAAAGATATAATGTCCCGGTTCTCTAAATAATTATTAACCATATTAAACTGGAGTTGTAACAACAATGAACTCATCTTGAATGATCGGTCATTGGTATAACGATAAAGTCAATTAACTGGATATAACAGAAAGTGGTCAAGCATTGTGTAAATAGAAAGCTATAGTAATTGATACTATGAGAAAGGAGCGTTGATAATTTAACTAACGCGGTCGCATCGCTAAAAAATGAGTCTTAGAAGCGATAGACACTTGTATATAGTGTATGAACATTTCTATTTGTTAATATTAAGGGTTATTAATTTTCGAATAATAAATGTTTTTGACTTAGGTTATAGCTAGAGGGCGTGAATGTTTTTCAAATGAGTGTTTGAATTTTTATTGTTAATACAGTGTGTATGCTATCATCGTTGGTCATGAACAACGAAAGCAATTGTAAGAATGATTGTTTCAAGTATGAATGAGTTTCAAGTAGAATTTGCTGAGATAGGACATTTTTTGTAAGCATTATTTTATGAAACGCGAGAACTGCGTTTAGCGTGTTCATTGCAGGCATAGTGTGTCCAGAGGCGACCACGCCAGCTAAGAAACGAGCAGATCCCGTTTCTGGCAGGGTCTGGCAAAATAAATGAATGAAGTTCTCACACCTGCGTTGTAAAGGATCGACAAGAAGGCTATGACATAACCAGTCCAGTTTTGTTCACGGACACGCGACTGAAATATACCAGTAATTTAAATGGAATGCTCGCTTTGAAGGAGCAGCTGAAAAATGTTGAGATTTCTTTTTAACAGTTGCAGACGACAGAGCGTCTATAAATTTCAACAGTTTACGCTTGTATGAATGTGAGGAGTTTTTATTTTAGTGTCAGTGGCGCAAATGAATGTTTAATTTTAGGGTTGTTATGTAGATTTTTGATTGTTATTTAGTTATATTAATAAATTTATATTTTTCTACACGTTTGTTCGGTGTTCCTTTATTACTCTATAAATGGAGATATATTATGGAACAGCCTAAAATAGATAGGATGTCGTTTTCCCTTCCGACATAGCTCCGAGAAAAGCAGGTAAGTTTGCACACTTACGTATAAAAGCTAGTTTATTATATCCATAACATGTTTCAAGCTTGCTGTGTATAATCTTGGAGAGCTCGCTGGCGGGACTGTGATATGATTTTTAGCCGGGAATATCTTTTTCCAAAAATCCAGCTTCACTTTGGATGACCAGCGAGTACCTCCTCTATTTTTACGGGTACAGTACCGAGGAATCGCTTTGGAGAATGCTTTGTTCAAAGTATTCTCCAAAATTCTTTCTGCAAGATTGGAAAAGTTAGCCATCGGTCACATACCGGGTCAACAGTATGGTTTCAGGTGAGGCAGATCGACACTGCATGCTGTAAGTAATCTGATGGAGGATATCACAGAAGCCCTTAGACATCACCAAAGAAAATTCCACGTCATATTCATTGACCATAGGAAGGCTTTCGACCTTTTAGACCGCCAGATAATCATCGACAAAATGAAACATATGATTGGAGAAGACAGCTATCTGACAATCATCATAGACAACATATTACAGTTAAATGAGCTCATCATTAAGGACAACATCCAATCCTTGGACCCTTTACCACAGACTAATGGAATTTTTCAGGGTGACCTAGCGAGCCCCCTGCTGTTCAATCTCGCAACAGCAGACGTTACCGAGTGTTTTGGCAATCTCAAAGACAAGGTCACATTTTACGCGTACGCAGACGACATGGCACTAGGTTCAACAAACCTAGAGGTCTTACAAGAATGCATATTTCGCCTAGCATTATGGGCAGAGAAAAATAAGCTGGAGATAAATGAACAAAAGGCAGTCCATATGGTATTTTGGAAGGGAGGGAGAATAATGGGCACAGAACAGATGTACATCACACCTACCCTGGAACAGATTAAAACAGCTAAGGAATTTACATATTTTGGAATTACTCTACAGACAACTGGAACGACATTCACTAAACACGTCAGAAATAGAACAACGGCAGCTATATTGACTATCAATGATATTCAGCTCTTACGCAGACTTTCTGTAGACACTGCCATGAAGATTTTAATTACTAAGATAATGCCTATAGTGACATATGGGACTGAACTAATATGGACATACCTGGCCAAAAAAATTCAAGGAGATCGAACACATAAAATCAACTTATCTTAAGAGACTAATGTGTGTTTCGAAATTCACACCATCTAGTCTAACATATGAGATTGTCGGTGAGCCTTCCTCATAGAACAAATAAGACAAAAAATGCTCCTTCCATTTACAAGGGCATATCAGAAAATGACAGAAGAACTGCAGCGCAACAGAAATGAGATATGGCTGGAGTATTACTCTACTGAAGCAATGACTTCAACAGAATGGAAAGGAGTGGACTTCGGTCTGCGCCATTTGCAGTTCACGGATTCCAACACCGTACCTGCAGAAAGAAGATTTTTCACATAACGGACGAAGCCACCTGTGAATGTGAATTGTGCGGAAGACAGTGCGACCCTTTGGTGTAATCAGAGACTGATAACTCTGACACAATTCTGTAGCGAATAGAGTGATATATAGGCAGATCTTTTATGCGATTCCATTATTAATGTATTTATGTACTGTGCCCGATTGACGAGGATTCCGGTGAGCCATCGACCTTAAATGACCCTTCCGAAACCCCCATCTCGCGGGAAGACATATAGGTCGGGAAGGAATGCATTCTTGGACTGGGAAAAGCACTCAAGAAACTGTACTCGGGGGTGTCCGGTGTAATGAGAGGAAAAACTACCAGTCCAGAGGAATACAAACTCAACAAATACAATAAAGGGGCAAGGCTTACATTTAAATCACACTCAGTTTATTCAAAAAGTGGCAGACCCCTAACTACTTCCGAGAGGTAAAAACGGCGAGTCCGTGCTATCAATGTTCATAATAACGTAAGTCGTCTCCGTGCGATAATCCTAACAAATTATGCCTCCCGAAGTCCTACGCAAAAATGGAAAAAACAAAGAATGCAATCTAAGAGAATGACACGTAGATTTTCCCTATCCAATTACTTGAGAGATTCAATAATAATAATAGTACAAGAATGATTCTACAGCAAGGTGAGTTATTTACTTGTTTACAATGCAAGATGTTAGTTACATTTAAAGCACCATAAATTTAAGGCTACGCTATGATGGTGTCATCTCCAACATTTAACGTTAAAATCATTTAATCTAATGCCTATCGTACGTTAATAATAATAGCAACTATGTAAACGAGAAGCGTTTCATCCAAAATTCATTTCCACGCTAAAGCTATGCACATTCTGATCCTAACAGAAAGTATGAAAAATCTAGCCTAATTACAACACAAATGTATAACATGGAAACACTCTTAATTATGTGCGCAATGTGCGCCACTGCAGTTACCTCCCTACCTCGCAAATCCACTGTTTGTGAACTTGGGTCATGTTTGTGTTGGGAGAGAAAAGTTACGTCAGCGATAGCATGAGTAAAATATGTCTAACATCGCATTGTCAGTTAGTTACCGCGTTTAGACACGTAACTACTGACTGTCGTCGCTCAATAGGGGAAGCTATATTTGTATTTAAAAAGAATCGAAGAAGCAAATCTAAGTTGTGGTCATCAAGGTTCATTTAAGTTTATAGGTTTGGTTAAATTTTATTAGTGTTCCTAGCTTTTGGTTTATACTCAGATTTAGTTGAAAATCCTGACATTTGATTATTACGTTTATATTTATCAGATTAGTTGAGTCCTATCAGTTCCATTGTATTTTTTAATGTCCATGTTAAACTCGTGTAGTGTAAACAATTGGTGTACCAAACATCCAATACAAACACATTTTTGGAAGAAAAATCGATTCGACAACCTCAAATCACACATCTGTGTGCTGATCAATACCACTGATCCATTGATCATCCGCTGTAATGACGTGACAAAAGTCGTACACGTTACCAGCCCATAAAGTACTAAAACTTGTACTTGCATCTAAGGGTAATCATATTCTACCGCTGTAGTGCGTTTTAACATAACACAGTTCTGTTTAAATCTATACAATCCAAGCTTGAGGATAAGGTTTAATAGTGCTGTCACAACAGCTGTATACTCTGAATTTATATAAAGGTGTTTCATTTACTTATATATCAGACGCCTAATGTCTGGAAATCTAGTATTATAAACCAGGATCTTTTGATTACAGTCCTATAAAATGACGCGTTCTTTCGAACCCAAGATAGCTTGCTCAGCACATCTTATAATGTTACAATTCATAGCTGATTTAGCAGTCGTCTGCTTGTCAAATTAATACAGTTATTTGCTTCACTTCTCCACCCTGCATAAACGGATTTTCAGGTAGAAATGCTCGGTATTTGCTGGGCCCACTGCCTTCTATGTAATTTAATAAAGAAAAGAGTGCGCTGTCATCGCGTTTACAAGGTCAAAAATAAACAAAATAAAGTGTGACATTGGTTTCTTTCACGGCCAACAGCTGGTCGTTGAGTTTCACAGCTCAAATAAAGTACAACTATTGAGACATGACTGTGTAACAATTCGATGCTCTGTCAAAGTTATTTACAAAGGTTATCTACAAAAGCTGTTGGCAAATGCATTTATCCTCAGCAAGTGCAAATGATACGATATTTTGTGGTTCCTCCACCACTAAGAGTACATGTTATCAATAAAGCCTACCTAGGAATGTGCGTCGTAAGGTCATAACTAATCTAATCCCCCAAAACAGGATCATACAATAAAAATATGTTCGGCAATCCGCCAGACTCACGTGTGCTCTTCATATTTTCTTGCATGGTTTAAGTAGCAAGTTAGGCATGTAGATGGAATACCTGTAGTCCACGTGATTGCTTTACAGTGCGATCCAGCCATCGCTAATCCATTCGTAGTACGATACAACCGTCGCTAGACCATTGGTGATGCGATCCAACCATCGCTAAACCATTTGTAGTGCGATCCAACCATCGCTAAACCCCGCCATTCTATGTGATTTGTTACTCCATCTCCACAGTTACAGTTGAATGAATAATTGGCATTTCTTCTGTACAATAAATGTGCGTTAATAATGCCATGATGCCGTGAGATTTGGTGGCACTGAATTTACTGTTACGCCTCAAATAGCAATTGCACTGAATTTGCACTGGTGTAGCGGTTAGCAATTTATAAAGGCCATTGGTTTTCCGCTCACAGAATTTAAATCTTGTAGCTTGTGCTACAGTACACACTAAAACTGGTTTACTTTAAATGCACACGTAATCTGTCCTTCACTGTCTGCACTGTTCTATAAATTTCGCTGCACTTATGAAAACGTGGGTTGGCAGCGTGCTCAATGCCTGTATTAGATAGTACTTGAAATTTCACAAATATTCAGAATTTACTATTTCTGATGGTTTTAAATGCACTCAGCAGTTATAATGCACGCAAACGCGTATCCTTATGTATCAGATTGAGTTAAATGATACTGATATTCCTCGATTATGTCGAGCACGTTTTGACGTTGTTCAGGACCATCCCTGTCAAAGGTTACACGTCAAGCTATCATGCTTGCGATAGGAGAACGACTATTTCATCAAGATGCCGGATGGACTCTCCAGTCAATAGTCGAGTGTGCGACTATGTAAATATCTATGGCATTCACTAGGGATCATTCATAAACAAGTCTCTTATTTTTAATAAATCATATTCTTCTTCTGTGCATTGAAAATATTTACAACATCGGTTAAAAATCATGTGTTTTATAAAACATCAAAATATAATACACTCTCGGCGCGGCAACTCATATAAGTCAAATGAGCGCTCAATCGGCCTCCTCCATGGATGGTGAACTCTATATGAGCCAAAGAGGTCACATGGCAAATGTGACATCGGGTTCAGTACTATATATGTATTTATGTTCTATGACCATTGGCTGCAATAAATATTTATTAATAGTGGCATGTAGCAAGGACTAAGAACTGAGTGAATCGTTGTATATATTGTTTTACTTTGATGTAAAACTAGTGTTGAAAGTGTTTGGTGTTTTAAGAAGTTCTGCGGATACGTCTAGGGTGCAATTAATGTAAGGAAGCGGGCGGGAGGAATACTCACCATGCTTACCTGGATGAGCCTTAGCAAGCCAAGTGCTTGCTATACAGCGCCTATGACAGCGTTCAGTGTAGATCTTAATCTAAGTTCTAATTTAAAGGGAAAGGCTTCTTAAACTAAGTGAAATAATAATATGAAGCATTTGACTGTGCAAAAGGGGTTTATTACTTAATAGTGGTGGCAAATAGGTTTAGATAAAAAAGGGGGGGGGGAGGAGTGAGATAATTACTAAAAGGAAAATGAGTTTAGTGGGCACACTTCACTTACCCTACCGGTGCTGCCAGATGTCCATGATGTCGTGTTGGAACATCCGTCAGGGCAGCGCCCTGAGGGGTTCTTAGCGTAGCAAGGCTCAAAAAGAGCGTAAGAGTCTGGTCGATCAAGTAAGAGAGGGCGGCGCGTGGTTATACCTCTTATCTATAGGCTAATAGCGTGAAGTCACTCTGGATCAGCGGAATGTGGAGTGTAATGTCCTGTGCGTCCTCCTTTTTTTTTTGATAAGCTGGCGGTCTTGGGTCTATGACCTGACCTGTTCCTGTTGCCATGTCGGTAATTCCGTAGCTCCTTCTGTTAATGTTTAATTCTTTAGGTATATGTGTAGGCGCAACCCTTGTAAAGGGTTGAAGCCCTAACAATATGTTCTAAGTGCACACATAAGTTATGTAATATATAATATGGCCATCTAGCTACAATAAAGCCTATTATTAATAACAAACACTGGATTACGAAGAAATTTGTGTGCGGTTGGTCCAAGATGGTCGGGATACATAGGATAAAACACCCAATAATACAAGATTGCTTTGGAACACTTTCGTATTATCCTGTTATAATCAGTAAATGTGATCCCTAAAATACTGACAGTGGTATATTATGTATAACAGTGCGATGCACGCGATCTAATTTATGTGTTCCACTGGATTTTCTGTGTGAATTACGTATTATCAAGCATTGCTTGTCTGCTCAGATTTGTTTTTGTGCATTTCGAATCATGACGCTGTTACGTTTCAAAGCTATGTTCGAGATTGCTAACTGCACCATAGACTCCAAAAACTTTACAGAAGTGGTATTTGCAAGCATGTCTTGTGAAAGAGTACACAATGATGAAAGGTTTTGGTCAATTTACGCCCTAGAGCTCCAGCCGTCGCTGCTCCGTCCCACATGGTTACACGAGAAATTGAAAGGAGAAAGCTAACAATTAAGCCGTGTCAATGTTCTTGTAAGGCAGGTGCATCAGAATGTTGCAAACATGTTTTATCACTGCTTCTTTTCGGTCACAGGTAATTAGGTTTTATAGGTCCATTATTATTAGATTATTATTATTATTATGATTATTATTATTACCTTTTAGCCTCCGTGGCTTAGGCGGCAGCACGCCGGCCTCTCACCGCTGGGTCCGTGGTTCAAATCCCGGTCACTCCATGTGAGATCTGTGCTGGACAAAACGGAGGCAGACAGGTTTTTCTCCGGGTACTCCGGTTTTCCCTGTCAACATTTCATTCCAGGAACACTCTCCACTATCATTTCATTTCATATGTCATTCATTTAATAATTGCCCCAGAGGAGTGCGTCAGGCCTCGGCAGCCGGCACAGTTCATATCCTCACCGCTAGATGGGGGCTTCATTCATTCCATCCTGACCCGGTCGGAGACTGGAAGCAGGCTGTGGATTTTCATTTCATTATTACCTTAAGTGGCTAGATTGTCCCCTAATGTCCACACCAACTGTATTCCAACTCGTTCCCGTTCTCGGTATATATTCGTTATCGCCACCTTTCGACCATTGCTATTTGCATCTTTTGAATAATAATAAAAATATATATCCGTAGCCCTCTTATACATCAGTTTGCACCCGTAAACTGAGCAATATACTTTGGTTTTACGCATTATGTATTTTAACAATGAGTAAAATTCATTAATTGTGTATAAAAACAGAAATAAATTAACACGCTCTGTTCACCCATTCAAGAAATAATAATTGCCAATAAAGGAAGGGATATCAGATAAGTTGTACAATAAGTATGTTAGGCAGAAAGATAGTGTACATACGAGGATATAGGGTTAACTAATTTTCACGCCAAAATGACCCTTCTTGGCGACTTGCTACTGAAACAAGAACATAGACCGGGTCACAAACAAGGAATTCCACAATTTAGAAAATAAGATGACATGCATCAAGAAATGTGAGGAATATTGATATCAAAGAAAATGCAAGGGCATTGAGTAAATTGTCAACACTTAACTGTAAAAAAATTACCGATTTTATCTAAATCCTGAAAGAACATTGTACGTTGCCTCTCGAAAAGTGAACACTCAAAAATTAGATGATTAACTGTACCGATTGCATTATTACAATACACACAGGGGTATTGCGAAGATTACAACGAGCCATGTACACAGGTGATCAAGCACGATTAAAACGTAGGCGGAGAATTGTGATGATATGACGTCGTGTAAAAAAACAGGGTTGTATTGGCATGTGAGGTTGTATACTATAATACAATGCTGTTTTCGTTCGTGCATATTCTTGCCAGCGCCGAAGCCATTCATCCCGAAGTTATACTTTACTGAGAGGTATGTAATTAGACCGAGGTACAGCAATATCATAATAATTGCCGTCCCCTCGGGCAGTTTCTTTGGCTGATAAATCTACACGTTCATTTCCTGTTTATTTCTAAGAGAAAACTGTGTCATAGCCTATTTGAAATACTTTATAGGTTATTTGCAGTAAATTAGAGATAAACCAACTGTCGGAAGTATCGACATATTGGAGTGCTTGTAATACACTCCGCGAATCTGTTATAATGAGAGAGTTATAACTAGGCTACGGTGTTTTTTTTTAATGAAAATTAGCGCTTGACGTATTGCGAAGGCTTCAGAAGAAAAAAAAATTGAGTTTGAACTTGTTCATGATTTGTAGGTCAGGCACATAAAAATCAGCCCCTAGACCAGCAGGTTGCTGAAATTTTAATCCGTCCATGTAAACATTAATGTGTTGTCGATGATGAGATGTAATATCATGAAACAGGCGAGCGACGATTCGAGGATGGTGGTGCAAAGATGTACGACAAATGTCTGGGGTATGGGTAATGATATCTAAACTCTGTTCGCCGAGTCGAGACAGTGGAAGTAAACACAGCTGTGCGCGTGATTGCCGGGATGCCCTAAGGGGGTGCGTAGAGTTGTGCCTGTTGAACGTACGCTGACATCAGTGATGTGTATAACTTGCATGTGAAGCTTAAGTTATCGTTTGCATTGTACAGTGTGATTTTTATTTTTATTCGGAGCTATGATTTTATTGCTTATTGTTAATTTATGTATTTAATTAATTAATAATGTAATTAGTTCTAAACTGCTTAGTAGAGGCAAGAATTAATTTTGATCAAGTGTACGCGGGTTTTATACAGTCGTTGTTCCGTTGTAGACGCAATGTCAATCTCTACTGTCTCAGCAGGACTAATAACACCCGTATTGTCTCCTGTTGTGGGAATGTGGGAACTTGATGACATTATAGAATAAACTGAAGACCACCTAATTATAAATGTCAACCATGCTAGCAGCAGCAGCTGGTCAGACACAGTCAACTGAAAAACATATCCTTTGCAATATACTGTATTGCATTACCATGAGCGTAATGAAATGTTTCGCATGATTCCTGGGTGCTGGAGTTAACTATATATTGAGCCCGTATTCGCCCATGCTGGTGATCATTTTTTATGCAAGAGTTGGTAACGTGAGTGAGAGAATCTCTGAATGCATCCAGGATGGTGCAGTTGTACTTTTGACTTCATTGGAAGATCGTCAGTATTTGTTTTACCATGATTAAAGAAGGTATTCTTTAATGTGCACATTTGAATTTACCACATCCATTATTTCCGCATAATGTGCCAATGAGAAATGGCTTAATATTATTAATTTTGTACTTAAGACTATGGTATGACACTGCGGAAATGCAGGAGGAATGTCGAGAGTGCTCAACGACTCGAGTAATCTTAAAGCCAGTCCACCCGCTTCCGTGAAGAAAGCATTCTCGCTACTTCCAAGTCTAGCACCGCACGTGTGTAACACGCGGTTGCATCAGTCCGGTCGAGTGACCGATGAAAATTCAAACAAGTGAAAGAATCAATCAGTTTGGAAATGTAATTCAGTTTATCTTATCGCACGATGTGTGCATAGTGAAAATCGAGTGAAGTTATTGCTAAGTGAGCATTCAAATCTGTGGAAAACTACGACAATTCAACCAGACGCATGGTCAATGTCCATAAGTCCAAACATGGCCAATTTTGTGCCATCCATAATTTCTAGTGTCTGTGATTTGAATAGTGCAAGTGTTATATTTCACATCTGTGAAAATTGCTTATAATAATCCACGCTGTGTGAAGTCACGATTTTCTTGAGTGGCAGATGTCGACGATTTAAGCTGATAAAATGTTTCACAACAAGTGACAGTGAAAGTGAGCAAACACGTGCATGTGTTCAGTAGTGTCTGTAAGGCAGACATGGCCATCGGTTAAAATAACGTCTGCAAGTTATCAAGTGTAGCAGCTGTGTTTGTTTGTGAAAGCACGCTAGAAGCGGTGATTTTCTTGTGGAAATTAATAACGCCTACACGATGTATGAGATCCACCAAGAGAGAAGAATTTCATCACCGTTCACCATGTTGGTGATAATGGTTTAAACACCTAATGAGAGAGAGACCGAGCAGCATAGCAGAACAATAGGATGGAAGCCGAAGAACGCAGTATAATGTCTCCGAACGAGCACTGGAGGTTTTACCCACGCTCAAAATGGAAGGATTTACCCCTTAATTATTCCTGTTGGAATGAGGTGAGCTACCATATTCTTCGCCGTGAGCCATGATTAATATCTTTTTGTAAGGTGATGGTCTTTGGTGGAGTAGTTTTAACGATCGTACTTCGATTCACAGTCATTTAGGTAGGTTTTATTTAGTTTTGTTCCCTTTAGTTTATCGTCTATAGTAATTTTTCACTTTTCCATGCACATCGCAGCGTACGTTTCCAATACTTTTCCAATTCATGAGTTAGTCACCTGAATAATGTGTGTTTTTCTCACACGGTGCACCAAATGTTATTTTGAAGTTCATTTCGAACAAACTGATTGTGTCAATAATCTAACGGAGCTGTAATTTTGTTAATTAATCAGCTGTTGCTGAAGTCCTTATTTGAAGCTCCTATTTATGTAACATGTGAAGCACGCCACTGAGCAGGCGTATCCTCTAATGGGAGAGTTAACCCATTTACCTATTTTTGGGCAAATACAGTTTTAAGAGTGGAAAGTCTACCACTAGATTCGAGATGAATCACTTGTCAATGTGAAGGAGTGTAATACCTTTCTGTTAGTACTCCTAATCCCAAATCACACTAGTACCGTATCATTTATAATTAACGCTACTGTTTTATATGGTGTGAATGTTTATTTAATACATTTGAAGTGCTTAGAATGCACTTGTATAATTTTTGACAAACCGGCAGCGAGTGTGATCTCTTCCAAACACTTTAGTACGAGTGGAATAGTTCTCGTCTTGTATGCTTTGTTTTGCCCATACAAGCATATCATTATTCATTATTTTTTGACTACTATTACTACATCACGAACATTACAATGAGTGTTATATTATAAACTGCAAGTGTAGGATCATTATTTGAACATTTTTGTGGATCCAATATGCTAATGAAACGAACACTTTAGATTTTACTGTTTGCCAAAGCATCTCATAACAGTTTGAGAATGAACAAATGCATTTTACTTGAGAGGACAAGTGTCTTCAAGGTTACTGCTGTGATGCCAACCCATAATTTCCGAAGAGACCAGACTATTGACAAATACAATGCTAATGCTTTGATAAATGATTTATTCTGAATAAGCCAGTTTTTATTGTATTGTTTTATTAAGCTTGTTAAAACTAGGACAAGTTGACAGCTATGTTTCTGAATGCAATGATACCGTGTGACAGTAGGTCACCCATTCTATTCACGATCTTCGCATGTGTTGTGAGCGAAGAATATTCGGACAAGTTTTTGTTGTCTAAGATATTTGAGTTGTATTGTGACACTGATTGACATATTTTTGAGGCTATGATAATTTTTCTCACATGTTGTGAACGTTCCGGCCGTGTTTTGATACACGATGAGGGGGAGGTTGCCCATATTTTTTTGAGGTTGCCGGCCTTGTTTCAAAGCTGAGCGCTTGACAGACCGAGGTGCCTGATGTGATCCAGGCGGACACACAGTGTTACTTGAGTATGATTTTGAGCTTTTTGACAGCTCGGAGTAGGCATGTTCACGTGTACTTGGGTGTACACAAGTGGTTTTATACACTAGTTAGGAAGCCTTGCATATGGTCAATCTTTATAATTAATGAATCTTAAACCAACGACAACTAATAATCATAAATTAAATAAGAAGATGTAATGAACTTAAACGAATGTTATAATTTTCGTTAATCCCTAAACGCCTGTTTAACTTTGATCCTTGTTTATAACTCGCTGACCATTGCACTGTGCTGTGCGGATTTATTTTCTTTAGATTAAGCTTTTAGCAGCTGACACGTTCGACTGACAGGGAGTTGGTTTACACCGAGCTTTTCAATTCTTGGGTCGTGAACCATGTAATTTGTTCTGCTGTTAACGAACAGTATTTTCAGTTTCTAGCTTACACATTATGGATGACCGAATGAAACAAACAGTAACCATCAAGCCGTAGGCAGGAATAAGAAGAATACTCTTGTGTGTGATATTTATTTATTGATTGTTTTGTATACCCATATTCCAATCTTTCCTCTACTACTAGTAGACCTTTTGTTGTACAGTTGATTGTAAATCATTTGTGTTGCAAACGATGACTGTAAATCAATTTAGATCTTTTGTTTAGTTTGTTATATTACGGATGCTTCTCACCGTAAGTTAGTTTAAATTCAGGATTAGTTTAGACCACTTAAAATTAAATGTAAATACGGGATGGTCACAGCTTACTTTGTTTATTTTTCCTGTCATGTTTGAAATGCCTTGTTCATTGTAAGTTTATTTAAAATCCTTTTGTACCATTTCCCAAGCTTTGCTAATGCTTGTTTGACTGTATTTAGGACCAATCTAGAGGGGTTAATTTTGATAGTTAATGATTTTTTTTGTTTATTTATTATTGTGAGTCAGCGGATTTGCCGACTGATACCCTCCGATGGTAGGATAGGGGTTTGAGATTCCAATAAACCATTTTGTGAATTTTACTTAAGCCTGGATCTTAATTTAGTAGTTTGTTTGGGGGTTTTAAAATCGGTCTTAAGAAAATAAGGAAAGGGTCTCATGACTTCACCTCGCAAGTTAACATACTGTAGAATAAACTGAAATATGTCGAATCCCTTTGATTCGAATAGCGAAAATAATTGGAGTTATCATACGTAATAAAACATCATGGCTCAGTTAGCCTTAAATCCAAACTTAATAATAATAATAATATAGAATTCTATCAATTAAGTATGAATAATAATAATAATAATAATAATAATAAATCTAAATATATAAATAACAAGTAATAGTTTGCCGTTATGAACATATTACAAACCTTGAAGTCCGTTGTTTCGAAACTTGTTTTATTATCGAACACGCAATTTTCATGATGCCATCAGAAGAATTTAACCAATGTTGAACAGCATTAACATTAAATTTAGCACAACTATTGCTTCCTTTTGCAAGAGATGGTAAATATTTTGGACAATCTGTAGGTAAACGATGGATATGCATCAACATTAAATCTGACATTCCTTCAATTGTATTAAGATCGACTAATGAGCATGGGGATTGTTTTAGTGCAAACAAAGACAATTCGTGTGGTAAATTATATACAACTAAATATTCACATTTATTGTTAACAGAGTAAAAAAAAAAAGAAGAAAGATTTTTTTTTCACAATACGCTGGACTGAATGAAGGTATATTGCAGTTATTTAAAATACAGTAAGCAAGTTCCAAACTAGAGCCTCCGTGGATTAGGCAGCAGCACGCCGGCCTCTCACCGCTGGGTCCGTGGTTCAAATCCCGGTCACTCCATGTGAGATCTGTGCTGGACAAAACGGAGGCAGACAGGTTTTCCTCCGGGTACTCCGGTTTTCCCTGTCACAATTTCATTCCAGCAACACTCTTCATTATCATTTCATTTCATCTGTCATTCATTTAATCATTGCCCCAGAGGAGTGCGACAGGCTTCGGCAGCCGGCACACTTCATATCCTCGCCGCTAGCTGGGGGCTTCATTCATTCCATTCCTGACCCGGTCGGAGACTGGAAGCAGGCAGTGGATTTTCATTTTCAAGTTCCAAACTCCCGTTTGGTAGCTTACGAATGTCTGCAACTATTGGATGCTTGTTATTCCTCGTCTCGGCATCAGTAGAAGGAGAGTTTGTTATCAAATCCATGTTTGCAACTAAAGTGAGAATACTTGTTTACTTGCTTGCTTATTAGTTAGCAAACAATGGTTTAGATAATTGCTTCATTAGTTAATGCTCTGTAAGATATTTGACGATCATGAATAATAACACAATAAAGAGTTGTATCTTCAGGTATATTCACACTTGTCTCGATTTCAATTCGCACATCAACTAGATCTCTTTACTGATCCCACTTGCTCGAGATAATTACAATAATCAGACAATGACTTAAATTCATTTCGTGAAACTAGAGTCTCTGAACGAAAATCATTGATCTGATAATATACATTACGAAATTTAACAAACATGTCATACAATTCGCTGTAGTCTTTTATAGCAATTTTAGAAGTTGGCATTTCATATGGATAAAAATTTGAATTAAAAAAACTCTTATAGATGTAATGTTAATATGGTCAAGAGAGGAAGAGCATTTATTTAGTACGTTTCTATGAGTTTGAAAAACTAATAAAAATTGCCGTGGTTTTTCAATTTCTGAAGTTGTCATTACACTCCAAGTAAATTTAGTTGTTCTAGGAAGAGAGGGCAAGACATGAACATCCCACGATCGAAAACCAACCTGTATGGGAATATTTTTCTCTAGTAGTTTTAATATTTTAATTTGTTCTTCGTCTGATAGTAATAAAACAGGAATTTTTAGATAAACTTTAAATAACTTGACCTTAGATGGATAATTTTCGTTTTCTGATCGCAAGGCACTTGCGTCACTTGAAGATCGAAGAAGTATTAGCTCATGCAGAGGCGGTTCCAGCCCTCGGCCGGGGGTGTCCCCCCCCCCCCAGTTTTGGTGAAATAATAATTTTAAAATTCCTTGGTTACTAAATAAATTGATAATTTACAGATATAATTTATCTGATATAAAACTAACTAATGCATTTAATTAAGTTAATTTTCCTTTCAATTTCAAGATTTATTTATTTTATTATATGTAATTTAAATACACAATTGAAATCGTGTATAAATGTAATATTTTTAAAATGCGTAGTGCATACACCAAGATCAACATGTTTAGATATTTCTTTACCACAACAATCAGTCAAAGCTGTCTGCATTCAAAGTCTGACAGACGACAGTGCCGACTTCTCGTTATTCTAACAATCACAGAAAAAATGTATCGTTTCGCAACAGTCTTTAGTAGCAGACGATTAGTGGCTATACTTGCGAAGACGTGTTCTTGTATTAGTTACGGTAAGTCTAAACAGAGTAATATTTTGACGTTCTTTTCCCGTGACAAGCGGAAGTGCGATGAAAGTGCAAGTGAACCCAATGAACCGACGAGTATTAAACTCTTTTCCCAACTTTGTGACTTAAATCATGCAAGTTCAGAAGTTTCCAATGTAGACAACCCTCCATGCGATACAAGTGCATAGATATCTCCTCAACTCTGTGACAAATATGTGAGTGCAACTGTTTCTAATATAGGCGAACCAGTACCATTTGATATCAGTGCATCGATATATGATGGTCCATGCCAACCACGTAAATCAGTTTATAAACAAACGTTACTATACAATAAGAACAGAAGTTTAAACAGTAAATGGTTTGATAGGTATACATTTATTGAATACTCTGAGAACAAAGATGCTGTTTTCTGTTTTCTGTGTCGTCATTCCATTCAATCTGATTCAAGCAATGCTGAACATGTTTTCACTATATCTGGATTTTGCAATTGGAAAAGAATAGGAAAAAAACTTGAAAAGCATGCTGATAGTGAATGTCATAAATCATCAATTGTAAAGTGGAACAGTTTTCTGGAAAGTGAACGTAGCGGCACAGTGATTTCGAAGCTGAGCGAGAAACACAAATATGACATATTGCGTAACCGTTGCCGTGGCAACAATGGCCCGAGTCAATGGCTTAGAGGTCATCGCAAAATAGTTTCGGATGACGATAGTGGTAATAATAAAGTGAATTTTGTTGAAATTTTAAATGTAATTAAACTAGAAAGTGAAAGCACAAGGGAGAATGTAACCTGTCTACCAAAGAATGCAACTTACTCATCTAAATATTCTCAAAATGAATTTCTTGTTATCTCAGCTAATATAATAGTTGAACATATTGGAGGAGAGACGAAAAAATATAACAATGGTTATTTTTCCTTAATCCTGGATGAAGCTAGAGATGTTAGTGAAGTGGGACAGAAGTCCGTATGTGTCAGATATGTAGGAGAAAATTCTATAGAGGAGCGTTTCATTGGTTTTATACATTTGTCACAACTGAATGCAGAAAGTATAGCTAATTCAGCTTCAGAGTAAGAGTACCTTGTTTCAGTGGATTTCGATCCATGTAAGTGCATTGGACAAGCATATGATGGAGCCGCGGTTATGTCAGGGAAGATAAACGGTGTGCAAAGTTTATTGCGACAAAAGGTCAATAACCCGTGTGTTTACGTGCATTGTTATGCACATCGCTTAAATTTAGCTTTGGTGGACGTTTCAAAGGCAGTAGACGTGGTAGGCGACACTTTTGGTTTACTGGAAGCAATTTATGCTTTTCAGTCCGTATCTACTGTAAGACACCAAAAGTTTGTTGAGATACAGAGTGATCTTTATCCAGGAGAACGTGTTTTAGAGATACCTCTTCAAAGTGACACGCGATGGGTATGTAAATATAGAGGAGTAATGTATTTTCAGAAACGTTTTGCTTTAGTTAAAGCAGCTCTGGAGTATTCTTCAAAGTCAGCTAACAAGAAAGAGGCAGCAGAAGCAAAAGGTTTGTTGAAGCAGCTTTGTAAAGTTAAGGTGATGTTTGTGTTACAAATCTTTTCTGATATTCTCGAGCTTGCCAATGGAGCCTCTATGTTCTTACAGCAAAAACATGTGGACTTCGGTGGGGCACATAGATTGATCGATGGTCTTGTAAAATCGTTGCAAGAAAAACGAAATGATGATTATTTTAAGGAACTATGGGCGGTTACATGTGACTCTACTCAGTCGTTAGGCGTGAAAGTTTATAAACAATCTAGAGTCTCAAGTATTCCAAAGAAATTTTCAGACTACGTTTTATTAATGCCAGTCTCTGCGGAAAAAGAAGATGAAAATGTCACATTATCAGAGACATGTAAAAGAAATCTTTTTGAAATATTAGACAACATGGTAGAAGAATTACAGCTTAGATTTGCTGAAAATGATTTTGTGTGCAATGCAATGGATGCCTGTAACCCAAGAAGTGAAAACTTTTTAAATTTTGAATATATTCTCACGTTCTGTGAAAAGTATAATCTAATCTTCACAGACCGTAAGGTGCTACAGACTGAAATCAGTTTAGCTAAGAATGTATTTAGAGGCAAATATCCAAACACTTCCTCATTCTTTTTTTCTGAGCTTCTGAAAATGGAAGTTGCTTTTCCACAGCTACTATTATTTTTCAAGTTGATGCTGACTCTTCCTGTGTCATCTGCTTCTGCTGAGCGTAGTTTCTCTGTCATGAAACGAATAAAATCCTATTTAAGAGCAACAATGGCAACAAAGAGGCTTTCCAATCTCGCAATTCTTTCAGTTGAAAGAGAATTAAGTGAAAAATTACTTCAAGACCCTTCTGATTTAGTGAACCAGTTTGCCCTGAGTGGAAACAGAAGAATAAATTTATGAGACAGTGAAGTGTGCTTTTTTACCAATGATAGTTTTCTAAATTACTAGCCTGTATAAATGTGTATTAATGTATGGTAAATCTGTGAATTTTAACAACAGTGGACTAGTTTCATGGCAATTGACACGAAAAAATTTGTGTAAAATACCATTACTTCAAGTTCCTTCAGATATAGTGAACCAGTTTGCCCAGAGTGGGAACAGAAGAATATTATTGCTCAATATTATCTTATAATGCATACATACAGTAGTTATAATATGCAGGGTATTTATTACTGTTGTGGTCTCATCTCTGTCCTATGGTAACTAAATTTCTGTTCTCATTTTCTGATCATGGTTAGTTCTGGATGGGGGCGTGGTGGCGCAGCGGTCAAGCTGTTGGCCTCTCAACACGGCGGACTATGTTCAATTTCCGGTCAATGCATGTGAGATTTTCAAAGTGAAATGCCATATCCTGTGGTTCGGATTCCACCTAAAAAGGAGGTCCCGTGGCTTAAGATCTCGAGATTAACGGTCACGTAAAACTACAATCTTCCTTCCTTCCTAGTTCTGGATGCATTAACTTATTGTTCTTTAAATAATATGGCATAGTAGTATGTGTGTAACTGAACATGTTAATGGTTGTGCTAATGTTGCCCATTGTATTTTCACAGATATGGTTACTTTTCTATTGAATTATGTCACCCAAACTTTCGATTCCAACCCCCCGGATTTAAGCTTCTAGAACCGCCACTGCATGCTTGCAGTTTAAAATCGGCTTTCTATAATCCTCTGCTCAACCTAACAGGCTGCTTAAAGGAAGTATTACATGAAAACGTTTTGTGGTATTATCAACAATATTTGCTTCACTTGGTGTTGTTAAAGAGGGAAAATCACCAGCATTTTGTAAAGCTGTATATACGTTTTTTGAATATGATGCATAGGTTTTTATAGAATTTTTTATACCTACATGACGTGTACGATCAATTTCTTTACCATTTAACGTAACGCGAATTTCGCTAAAAAGATTAGCCCCAAAATTTTGGTCAGGATATGCTGTAGTAGAAGCGGCTGGATTTATGTTAGAAGTAATAATTTGTCCTTCTAAGTGAAGAACAGCGTCTGAATATAAAACTATATTTCCTTCATTTTGAATCAGTATTCGAATTTCATCATTATTTTCGAATTTATTAGCTGAATAAGTTTGATAAACTCT
The DNA here is from genome assembly GCA_946902985.2 of Meconema thalassinum. NCBI lineage: Eukaryota > Metazoa > Arthropoda > Insecta > Orthoptera > Tettigoniidae > Meconema > Meconema thalassinum. Next base: position 1,196,152,692 of record OX336389.2, read on the forward strand.
TTCATCTCGTCGCACAACTCTGTTGTCAACCTCTATTTTATCTGTTACTAGCAGTAGTGCCCGGCTTCGCCCGGTCGATTTATTTGTTTTATGGATGATAATGAATACTACTACAGAACTGGCACATGGTACTTAAACTACCAGAAAAGAAATATTTTTTAATATAACTTTTTGTGGTGGTGGTGGTGATGGTTGTAGTAGGGGTGATAAGCAGTATAGTATAATGGACGTAACATTTAGGTCATTTTCTCGTAATGATAATAATGATAATAATGAATAGGGAAACGGCTATTTACTAACTACGGCATTGTCACATGTAATTTACAAACAAATTTCTAAAAATAATTAAAAGAGGAGTAATTGAAATAAAAGACACGGCCTATATCTCATTGTCTGTTAGAAATGTAGAGACCAATAGTGTCTTCTTTTATCGCATAGCGGGGTAGGAAAATAATCTGAACACTTTGGAAAACTTCGGCTGTCCCGAGCTTCTGATGTAGCAATATCATCATTTATCGCCACATAGCGCTCAACGATAAGTTTCGGAATAAATTAAGGTAAATTTGAAAGCACCGTCGCTTATTGCAGCTGATGACCTCAATGTATTGCACCAACACCATTGCACTTATACAGAGGCATAATATATTCATGATGATAACTTTTTTAAGGGGCCTAAGAAATCTTTTTGCACTTACTACTCCCCGTGACTGCAATTTGTAAGCAGCGCAAGATTTTACTATTTTCGCAATTCTTCACCAGAACAATGGTAGGGGCGACGTGATGCAGCCCGAATTGCCAGTCAACAATAGACTTATTATAATACTCTTACAGTTACACTACTACGGACATGAACGGTTCTAGAGCCTTAATACGTGGTTTTCAAGTTCAGTTTGTTAAAGTGGACAGTGTCACCCATAGGCCTCCAAAGGGTAAGTGTGAAACAGTGTAGATTTGTGCCAAAGGACCTAAATGCAGGGAATGGAGTGGTCTGTCCGAAATTTCAAGCAGACAGTGTTACTCGTCGTGTTCCAAAGGGTAAGTATATGAAATTTGGTTCAGATAGGTGAAACGGTGTAGATTTGTGCCAAAGGGCCTAAATGCAGGGAATGGAGTGGTCTGTCTGAAATTCCATGCAGACAGTGTTACTCGCAGGGTTCCAAAGAGTAAGTATGCAAATTTTGGTTCAGATCGGTGAAACGGTGTAGATATGTGCCAAGGGCATAAATGTAAGGAATGGAGTGGTCTGTCCTAAATTTCATGTAAACAGTGTTACTCGCAGGGTTCCAAAGGGTAAGTATACCCATTCTGGTTCAGATCGGTGAAACGGTGTGGATTTGTGTCAAAGGGCGTAAATGCAGGGAATGGAGTGGTCTGTCCGAAATTGAACATAGCCTAAACTATTTCTCTTGAATCTGGCTATCATATACAAAAATAATTTTTCGAATCCGACTGGTAGTTCCAGAGATTAGCGCGTTTAAAGACACAAACTCTTCAGCTTTATTATATTAGTATAGATGTTAAACATGTTAACAGCTTCAAATATAGAGAGAAACTAAATAAGATTAACTATTGCATATATATTTTTATCGGAATTAACTTACGCGATAGCCCAAAGACTGTAAGAAATGTTTGTTGTTACGCGATAATTGTTTCTTAGATTTTAAGATGCGATGTTTTTTTTTCTTTAGAAAATTTAGATGTTTGATTTATAATATTTTTTCGAATCGGAGTTAACTTCTTTTTCAAACTTTTAGTATATAAATATTAACCATATTTGTGAATGTTTTCTAGTAACCTTACTAAAATTTCATTACTTTATACAGTAAGATATCGTGCTGGACGAAGAATTAATTCTACAGTTAAATCTTCATTTTGCAAATCAATGAGCTGCTGAAGTTGATCTTCAAGTTGCACAGATATATGTTGAATAACCGCATTGTTCATAGGCAAAAAGTAATTGTTGTTGGTTGCACAACAATTGGAGAACCAGCAGGAACAAGAGATTTAAAATTATATAAAGAGTGTGTTGGTTTATGGTTCAATATAGAACTCATACCAAGCACAAGGTTGCAACATACACGAATACTATTTACAGTGTTAATTTTTTATAATATGTTCGGAATAATGAGTTCTGCGTGCGGTGAACTTTTTATGAGAAAATTCTAACAAATCTGCAACCGAAATATATATCAAATTTCGAATGTAGTTTACAATGAAAGTATTTCTTTTTTCATAACTAATATGAATATACGAAGGAAATTCGTCTTCTCCAGCTAATAAATGTGTTAGTATTAATTTATTAATCTTTTCACTTAATTGTTCAAAAGTATAGCTACCATCGGGTATTATTAAAATCGTTGTATCCACATCGTTCATCTTGATGGCTAAAACGTAATTTTTTTCGCTAATTATTACTTTATTTTCCACTCTATTTCGTTCAATCTCAATTTATTTTTTATTTTTAGGATAAACTTTTTTTCAATACCTAAAGCCTCTCCTAAACTGTTATCTGCATCGAAATTAAAATTAAACTGAGAAGAAAAAACAATACGGTCGCGTCCTTTTCCTTTTATATCCGCTTCAAAATAAATATTTGTTCTTTGTATATGTTTTGCTATAAGTTGTGACAATGCGTGATAACTAAGTCAATCTTCAATTTTCGACGTTAGATCTTAATTCACCTGGTGGTACCAAAACTATAAATAATTAGTTAAATGAACACGAAATTTATTATTTCTGTTGGTAACAATTCGAATAGAATTAGATGTAAACAATCCTGCAAGTCCTATTTCATCAAACGGTGCTCCTACAAGATGAATTGTGTTCTCCAATGTAACATCAATCTTCGAGCCTTTACCTTCAAGAGTTAACCGTCTTTCGAAAGACATCTTAGAAATATTTGAAGACTGACTGTGTTTCCCTCATTTATACAATACAAGAATACTAAACATAAATGTCCACAAATTGATGAAGTAATTGATTGATATGAATGAAAATTATATTGTAGAATAGCAATTTTTAAGATATGTAAAAATTTCTAATGGTGGTCTTTAATTACCAATACCATCAAAATAATGCACATATTTACCTCGTTTACTGGAAGCCACCCAATGTGAACCGGATTTGACCATCGGTTCTATGTTAACAATACAGTTTTAATTTTTTCGAGGATATCTTGGTAACGCATCTCGCGTAAAGACTCCTCTAAAATTTGGAATCTTTAATTGTTGTGCGTATTTGGCTAAATCAAAATTACTTAATGCTTCATTTGGTATTCGGTTAATTATCATTTTTATGTAGGAGGATTTAAATACATACCTTGAGCTCCTTTTCCACGCATTGCTTCTATAATTCGATTGTGTCTCTTCATTTCTTTTAATTCTTCTTGAGCAGCTTTTGCTTTGTTTATAGCAGACGCTACCCCGGCTGCTCCGCCTGCTAGACCCCCAAGCCTGACAAGACTGCAAATATCGGAAGTAGGGGTAAAATACCACCTTGCTTTTTTGATGTTCTTTTCTTTTTAATCTTTTCTTATTTTTTTAAAATTTAATTTTCGTTTACCTCCTCCAATCTTAGACTTAGCTTTCATTATACCACTAACTGTTAGTGCAGCCGCTCTCTCTCCTAATGATGCGTCACGAGATTGTACACGAGACCAAGCTTTTGATGCTAAAATTTCATCAGCCTCTTTTCTTTTGTTTGAATCTTTATAATTTGCGTAAGCAATGTCGTGAGCTTTACACGCTTTATCTAATATATTTATTCCAGGATCACCACGAGTCTGTCGCTTTTCTAATTTTGTTCCTGGTCCACAATATTCATATCCCGGGATGTATAATTCCACGGGTAAATTATCAATAGTTTTATTAAGTACACGACTAATTAATGAACCACTTCCTGATCGTTTATATCGAGTGGTAGAGTTGCTTCTCTTACAACGCACAATTACTAAATGATAAGTAAGTAATATAAAGTAATTATATATATTCAGGAAAATGGGAATGGAGGGGGGAGGAGTTGTAAATAATACCCAAAATTTGGGTTATTATTTATTCTCTTTTTTCATAAGCAAAGTAACATACAAAAATTATTATCATAATGAAAGTCTTTGTGAAAGAAATAAAGTAAGAGAGATGAACTGCTTTAATCTCAAATTCGTTTCTAATAATATTTCAGAAAAAAATTACCAAACGGTTAAGTAACAACTCCGTTTTCATTTATATGTCTTTTAACATCGTTTGATGAAATTGCCAACTTATTTTGACGAACAGTTAATACAGAATGAGATTTTGAAATTATACAAACTTGATCGCTTTCGATAATCATCAATATTCATAGTTTACTTACTCTCTTCTTAATGCATTTTGCCTTACACAAGGTATTAATTTCAACACACAATTTTATTGCATACATTTTAGGTCTTAACCCCACAAATTCTTCAGCAATCCTTCCAGCATGTTCATCTTTCATTAAACCTATTTCACCTTTATTTTGTCTCACAATGCCAAAAGGATTGTTTGTTTCATAGTTTTCAGTATCAAACAAATTTGAATGCTGTTTTATGAACACATACATATCATAATAGCATATATACATAAAACAATCGGTGTCTGTGTATAACAACCTTACATTTGATTCAGGATTTGCTAAATTAGCATTGTATTGAAAGTCATTCATTTTACATTTAGACAATCTAATATAGATACACCAACATATACTGGTTGATTGTGAAAATCTTTAGTCTGCTCATCTCAATGGCCATACATTGTTCATCAAATACAATTCTATGTTTAAAATTAGCCCTAGCTATTAAATACCTAGCACCATAGGGTCCATACCATTTGGTAACCCATTTGATGCCCCTTCCTCACATTCATCAGTGAACGACCAAAAATTGCATTATTCATCAATTTATACAAAAATATTTCAAAATCATTTTTTGCCTGTTTGCGTTTATCAGTGTTTACATAAATATATGGTTTTAGCCATTGACTCTGATGAAATTCAATTATTCTGTGAATCCGTTCTAATTTCATTTCTAGTTGATTACATTGTTTTAACATTCTATAATGTAAAACATATCGTTCTTTATTATGAAGGGTAGCCATTAGTTTTGTGGACATAGAGGGTAATCTGAATGTTTGTCATGTAACTCTTGAGGATAACTCAAATCTACTTCCAAAATACATCCAATTTCTGAAGTATCATCAATATTTAAAACATCAAACCCTTCAACATTTGCAACCCATTTAAAGCCACCTGTTGGAAGATATTCCATCATAGCGTATCCATATAAATTGCTAACTTCAAAATACATTATGTAGGAATTTTGTTTTTTCTCATAATAAGTTTTCATATACTTATTATTAGCAATCGCATGTCGAGTTATACATTGAACATTACCTCCACGAATAGATGGTTCAAAAATGTAACATATCAATATCTTTTTCATTGCGCACCAAGACATAGATGGAACAGTGTAAAAATGAGCTGTATCAATGCCATAAGTTTCCATGCCATTTGATCTAAAATGTTCAAATACATCCGCCAAAAGAAGTGTGTCAACTTTTAAATACAAATCGGCGTATTCTTCTAATGGTTGACAAGAAAAAATTTCCCACACCGATTGAGCAAACTCATAGTCCTCGTTCGATATTGTTTGATTATAAAGACTGCTATAAAACTGTGATATTTCAGGTAATTTAGTTTCATTAAGTACACCCATACTTGTAACGTATTCATATGGAAACACTCCTTTTCTCGCAGTAAGTCGAAATTGTGCATCATCATTAAAATAACGTCTAGTTATTTGCTTAATCTTCACTTAATGAAGATGAACATTGATCTAGTGAACAGGACAAGAAATTATATGTATCGATAAATCTTAACCGAATGAATCCATTTCTAACCCATACATACTTTGTAAATCCTTTATAACGTTCCATATTCATTGCTAACAAACTTATATCACCAGGATTATGTAACACCTCCCGATCTTGTTTCTTACAACATTTCTTTAATTATAAAATGTCCATCATATGCAGTTAGATTATGAAATGCTATTGGTAGCACTTTTGTTACTTTGTAATTTAAATTACAAGAATTATGTGCACTTCCTCTATATTTTCCAGTTATGTGGCAATGACCACGTACTTTGATTTCATTATCTGCAATGGGTTTCTCGCAAATGTGACAAATTTTACTTAACAAGAATAATTTTTATTCATTTTCTGTCATCTTTAACATTGGTTTAGGCGATAAATATAAGGTGCGTTCAAAAAGTAACGAGCCGGAGGCTAGAATGCACTAACCGGAGAAGACATCGGCTAATCGTGGCGTGTGTAACGAGGTGTGGTTCCGACCAGAGCGTGGAAGGTCACAGCCCGTCGCTAGAGGGCACGCGTACACGTCACGTGACGATACAAAGCGAGCAGCAGCATGCATCAATCGTCCAACGCTGACAGTCGCATTGCAAACAGTGGCATGGAGGCGTCAAACGAAGAGCAAAGAGGTGTTGTTCGGTTTCTGACAGCGGAAGGAGTAGGGGGAACGAACATTCATCGCCGAATGTCACATGTATACGGCGAACACTGCATGCCCCTTGCAAGGGTCAAGGCGTGGCACAAGAACTTCAGGGAAGGACGGGTGACGTTAGCCGATGATGCCCGGTCTGGGGCACCCCCTGCATTACCGATGACAAAGTCCAGCTGGTTGATGCACTCATTACCCAGGACCGCCGAGTGACAGTGAACGCCATAGCCGCCGTGGTCGGATTTAGCGTCGGAATTGTGCACACCATCATGAAGGAACGACTGCACTTGCGCAAAGTGTGTGCCCAATGGGTGCCCACAGTCTTCAACCACACCAGGAAGCATGTCGAATGGCCCACTGTCTTGGTCATCGGCAGAGCTATGCGAGGGAAGGGAATGGGTTCCTGGCACGAGTGGTGGCTGGAGATGAGCCATGGTGTCATCACTTCGAACCAGAATCCAAACGACAAAGCCTCCAGTGGAAGCATACAGGGTCACCTCCACCCAAAAAAGGCAAGGCCATCCACATGAGCGAAGGAAAGGTAATGCTGACGTTCTTCTTTTACCAAGATGGCCTCCTTCTGATACACTTCATGCCGCACGGGACAACAGTGAATGCCCAGCGTTACTCGCAAACCTTGACCACCCTTCGCCAAGTGATCAAAACAAAACGACCAGGCAATATCACCCGTGGGGTCATTCTGCTCCACGACAATGCACGACCCCATACGGCCAACACAGTCGTGGCACTCTTGCAGAAATTCAAATGGGAGGTTCTCGGCCACCCTCCATACAGTCCAGACCTCTCTCCCTTTGATTGCGCCATGTCTGGTCCCCTGAAAAGGGCCCTGCGGGGCCAACGATTCACCTCGGACGTCGACGTCCAGCTCTACGTGCGGAACTGGTTCACATCGCAGCCCAGGGAATTTTATGAGACCGCCATTCACCGCCTCGTGTCACAGTGGGTCAAGTGCCTCAACAGCCAGGGCCACTACTTCTAACATACAGGTACTGGTTTCTGCAATAATGCCTCCGGCTGGTTACTTTTTGAACGCACCTTATAATATGTTTCAAGTTTATCCACAATTCTATAAAGTTCCTTTACAAAGAATTCTATGCAATTATTTCCCCTAAAAAGTTTAAAGCTGCACAATTCACTATCAAAATTTCAATGAAAGTATAAATACATGCTGTAAGGAATATGTTTATGTGTTAAAATAGAATTAAGAATGTCACTATTTGGAAAACAAGAGAAAATAGGAGACAAAACGCATTCAGTGTGTGCATAAATTATAAATGGAACTTATTCTTTAAATTTAAATTCTGTAAAATTAACAAATCTTTCTTCAAAAGTTGGCATTATGCTTTTTGATACAGGAAGCAGTTTAAAGTCCACAAGGTGAACATTTAAGTCATCCTCAAGAAGATAATATGACAAACAACGTCTACTAATATGAATCCATCTTTCAATGCTACTGAGGCTTGAACGCACAAGGCGAGAGAGATTTTTAATTAAACAAAAGTGATAACTTTCACTGTTTCCAATCTGCAACATCAATAAGTCCACACTCCTTTCATATACTTTATCTGATACATACAAAGGTACAATAGTAAATGTTTTTTCTTTTACTTCGTTTGTTCCTATACGTAGCCAATTGTCTTCATCATATTGTGCTCAATACACATTTACAGAAATATTGTTTTGATTTTCAAACTTATTTAAATAGTTAATTTGCATTGGAATTGGAACATCATCTAAATTTAATACATCGCTGTAATGAGGATAGGAAGAAAGATAATTCATGTTTCGAGTTTTTGGATACAAACCAGCAACCACATTCCACGCAAAACAAGCTTAATTTGTATCATACAAATTTAGTACAGCTCGTTTACTTACTATTACTTTTGGCAAACTATTTTTATTGGACATTCCTACTTGAAATCCAACATATTTATTTATATTAATTCTAAAACTATGATTTTTTTCTAAAGTCCACCCAGAACCGTTTGCTTCAAATTCACTTAATTTTGTTAATGTACCTTCAATTATATGATAATTATAAAATTCATTTAAATCAGTATACTCCAAAACTATTTTATTTTTGACAGCAAAATATTTTGTCTCTGATAAGTCGCGAAGCACATGTTGTGTACACAAAACTGAATTTACCTTTAAAGCTTGTATAGTTAATGCTTTCTTAACATACTTTGAAAACCAAATATTAGCATTTGCTAAAAATTCACGAGGATCTAAAAACTCATTCTTAACATTTGAAACTGAAAGTGTGTACACTCTAGAATTGAATGCCGTTTCAATTAACTCACAGCTTAAAAAAGACTCATCCTTTACTTGAATGGTAATTTCTTCAAAATTCTCAGCTTGTTGCAATATGTGGTCACTAATAACTCTCCAACATTCATTTAACTCATCAGTGTTCTCAATCAATTCGGTTTTAGTGTTTTCCCCTATTTGATATGATATTGAAATAGCACCGCTTAGTTCACTTCTAAAATTAGAAACACTTTCAAATGCATTGTCCAATTGGTTTCTTATATTTTCACTATTATTATGTATTAAAATATCAACTTCTCTACGTTTGCTAGGCGGCGGCACCATTCTTGTCTAGACAATTGTCCAATTTGCACTATTGTTAATACACCACCAGCAGTTGCTGTAACATCGGCTTACCAAAAACCTACGATCTAACAAAGTATATTCGAGCCATTGAGATAAATTACTGCCTGAACTGCTTCTAAAGGAAATTCCTCTTGAAGTTTAGCAATAATTTTGTTTCTATACTCGTTTAATTTTGTTACATCATAACATGTAACAGAAAATGCTATTTTGTTAAGCTCATCCAATGTATTATATCCGAGAAAACAATTAAAATGTTCATCTTCACATAATCCTTTTAACAAATATCTTATAACTGTTTCTATCACCTCTCGCTATCATCTGATTTGCTAACATTAGTAACGCAGACTGAAAATGTTGAAATTCTACTCGATGATGTCCATTTGTTAAAACATGCTTCTTTCTCATTATGACTCACCTCAATATATTCTTCGTCTCCTTCTGAGTGTTCAAAGCACACACGATGGCACTCTATTACTGGGTGCAATCGATGTTCAGTTCCACTCAGAAAATTAACAGTTTTCCACTTCATTATTGCTGTTCCTTTATTAGTTTTAGATATTCTGAAAAATAAACAATTTAGGAAATAAATAATAACTATATATATCAATCGTTATATCAATCAATCAATACATATAATACATATATACTCACCAAAAATTTAGTGTTGAAAAACAACTTGATGTGAGCCATTCTTCAAACCCAAATACAGCATCCTCACTCCACCTTTAAGTGAGTTTATTTCGTTGAGCTCCAAATCGCTTAGTTTTGCAAATATTGGTGGTAAAAATACACTGTTATTTCGCCTTCATCGACAATGTCCGCCACTGTTTTTCTTCCAAATCTTGTCTCCAGAGCCCGGAGAGATTGGACCACATACGGTAATTCAATTATTAGTTCTGATAGTTTCTTAGTAGAATACTGGGACGAACTGCCTACCTTATTCAATTTCGTTATAATATCCATCACACAATTTGTACCTCGTCTCTGACTTTATTTATTTCTTTCGCACACACACACACACACTCTTCTGGCAAAAGTAGAAGTTAAACTCATCGACGCACTCGTCCATTTATATATCCTTCTCTCCCCCCCCCCCCCACCTACACTCAAGAAACCATTTGCAGCAAACAAGCTTATGACGTAAACAACTCATTTTTTATCACTATCGCTTAAAGAAGTCAAAGATTACATTCTTATCCAATGACGTTAAAGGTCAACCTCATCTCACGAGAACACTGCAGGCATATCACGTGGTCGCTCGCACTGGTGCACGTGCTCACACTCGCACGGGTGTCGGATGACGGCTACTATCCAAATAAACAATCCCATGACGTCAACACCCATTAATTTTTATCTCTATCTCATAAAGAAGTCGAAGGTTAAATTCTTATCCAATGACGTCAATTATACATCTGCTTCAAGCGGTTCGAGGTCAACCTCATCTCACGCTAACACGTGCAAGTGCTGGCTCTAAGGGCCCATGACGTCATCGTAATGATGCAATATCCAAAACCTAAAGGGATATACTACTCCTGCTACTGAAGTTAAAATGCCCATGCAGCATAAGATGTTTCTTCTACTTCTGATTTCTGTGCAGTTTCTTCCAATGTGAGCCTCTTTTTGCTTTTTCTTGCCTCTTTTGTCGCTTGACGTTTCCATTCCTCTGCCATCGCTACTCTTGTTTCATTTTCATCACGTAGAGCAAGTTCACAAAATGTTCTAGGTTCTACCCCTAACGCTTTCAGAACAAGCAGCCTAGTCGTCATACCATCATTGAATGTGATAGTGTGGGAAGACGGGCAGGAATTTCGAGGATTTGCCGCGATTGATATAGAGGGCGCGCGGACATAGAAAAAACAGTGGCCATTGACTTTATTATTGTTGTTCTTTGGAGCTGGGAAGGCATCAACGTATTCTGTATTGATAATGTAATCTATTTTATTTGCATTTGTTAAGTAAACAGATATTCTTTTTCAACAAATCAAACGTGAGTGTTTTGACACCAGTTCCCACAAATTGGGGGCACGTCCTGGATTTAATCAACGACGCATTTCTGAGGTTATGTTCACTTGCCAATTTTGCTGACGGCGAAACGGCGGAAGTCCAACGACGAATTCAGCTCGAATTGATGACGGATATTCGAAGGTTTATCTCATCAGTGAAAGGTTTGCAGCTGGACAAAGACGTAAAGACGTTGAAGACCATTTGAGAAAGACGACAAAAGAGCTTTGGGATCGGTGTTGACACAGATAAGTACCGTAGCCTAATATTTCCAAGATGATGACGTTAGGAGATATTGATCTCATAAACAAACGCATTTCAACTGTTCCAGTGGCAGCTGTAAAAGCTTTGCATAAGATTATATTTGAAGACGCTCCAAATGATCGAAACAATAAAAAGAGGTTGCGAGAATTTTCAGGGTTTACTGATTCAGAGGATTATGTGGCCAAGGTCGAGTTTATAACAAAAGAATTGACGGAAGACGAACTTAGACGAGGGCACCCCGGAGGAAATGACAATGACGAAATCTTTGGACGACGGGCACGATGACGAACAAGTACAAAAGAAGGCACAACCTAAAGCTGCAGTGCTCTCCAAAGCGGATCTAGAGGTGACAAAGACTTTATGTGGCACTATCAAGATGAAATTGACAGTGGCGAAAAGTAAAAAAGAAGCTTAGTCGAATGAAACTCGACAACGAAGAGAGTGAACCAAGGGACACCTCAAGTGACGGTAGCGGAGCATCGAGGTATTCCCAAAACTTTGCTTTGACATTTCGTGACATCAAAGGTTCCGTCAGGTCATTTGATGGTAGCAGTGGATATCCAGTCAACCGATGGATCACCGAGTTTGAGGAAACAGCTGCGTTGATGGGATAGAAAAAAATGCAGAAGTTGATCTTCCCTAAGAAATCTCTAACCGGCTTGGCAAATCTATTCATCCAGGGCGAGAAGGGAATTACCAGCTGGACGGCGTTGAAGAAATCCCTTCGAGAGAAATTTGACGGGCAGACGAGTACAGCGGAGATCCATTCGACGCTCTTTAGACGAAGGAGAAAAAGGGACGAGTCGCTCCAGGAATATTACCTTACAATGAAGGAGATAGCAAGTAGAGGAGGTAATGACGATGACTCACTCATGCAGTACGTGATAGACGGAATAGAGGATGACTGGCACCAAGCTGTTATTGTACGGCGCTCAGTCGCTTAGAGACTTCTAAGAGAAACTACGTCAGTATGAACGTGCCGCGGGAAGGATTACTTCGAAGAAGTCATCCACGTCGTCGCAGCACAACAAGAAGAAATCCGGCGGAGCAGATTCAAATAAACAGAAGGACTACGATACAGTCAAGGATAAGGGCAAGGCGCAGAGGTGTTACAACTGTGGCAAGTCAAGTCACAAATCCAGCGAGTGCAAGGATAAGGACAAGGGTCCAAAGTGTTTCCAGTGTAACAAATTCAGACACATTTCCGCAGATTGTACCAATCCAAAGAAAGTTGAAGAAAAAAGAAACAGACAGTGGCCTTGAACACGTCGAAGGAAGCAGTCGGTAATTACAAATGCATGGACGTCAAAATCTGCTACCACAATTTATCAGCCCCGGTAGATAGTGCTTGCCATTTCAACTTGTTGAGGCAGGACGCTTACAAGGACATGGAAAACGACACCCCAGAGCTGCAGCCAAGTAACCGGATCCTGACTGGCTTGGGCGCAAGCAAAGTGTCCGTGCTGGAATGGTTCAACACGACGATCACCGTTGATGACCAGGATTTTTGTGTCGACGTCCACGTTGTTCCCGACGGAGCTACTCCAGTTTCTATGATTATTGGAATCGACTCACTGGATCAGGCTGAGGTATTGATTTCTAGAGAGGGCGTTCAGTTGAAGAAGAGAGAAGAGACGTTGGTCATGTGCATTGACGCTGGTGAAGACGAGAAGACTGTATCTGTCTAGGCCAAGGCAACAGTCGAGCACACGTAGAGAGTTACACCCCAATGAAAATCAAATCCACGAATATCCAGATGAAGATAGTTGTGAAGACAGAAGAACCTATATGTAGCAGACCAAGACGTTGACACCGAGAGAAGAAAGAGGTGGTTGAGAAGCAGATTCAGACATGGCGGATAGATGGAATTGTGCAACCAAGTGCATCTGAGTACGCCAGTCGTGTTGTAGTCGTGAAAAAGAAGGACGGTTCACATCGTGTCTGCGTGGACTACAGACTACTAAATAGGATCATCGTCAAGGATCACTACCCCCTCCCTCTCATCGAAGACTTGCTTGACTAACTCCAAGATGCTCGTGCATTCTCTACTCTTGACTTGAAGAATGGTTTCTTCCATATAGACGTTGAAGAAGAGAGTAGAAAGTATACATCGTTTGTTACCCACTCAGGTCAGTACGAGTTCAAGAAAGTCCCCTTTGGTCTCACTAACTGTCTTTCAACGATTTATTAACGCTGTGTTTTGGAAGCTGATAAAGAGAGGACTCGTCTTCATCTACATGGACGATTTGATAATTCCGGAGAAAACTGTACTGGAAGCTATTCAATTGTTAATTGAAGTTCTTGACATTGCACGGGACTACGGATTGCTGATAAATTAAAAGTGTCAATTCTTGAAAAGGATGGTTCATTTTTCGGGCTACCAAATCCAGGAAGGAAAGATTCAACTGGCAAATGAGAAGACAGCAGCTGTACCAAACTTCCCAGTGCCGAAGACGATCACAGCTCTCCAAAGCTTCTTGGGATTGACAGGGTAGGGCCTACTTCCGGAAATTTATTCCAGGCTACGCTTCAATCGCTAACCCTTTGAGCGATATGCTCAGAACCGGCCATGACTTCCGGTTTGGAGACAGGGAGAGAGAGGCATTCGAGGAGTTGAAAAGAATCTTGTCATCCAGTCCTGTGTTGATAATCTACAACCCCAGCTATGAGACTGAGCTTCATACAGACGCTAGCAAGTTCGGTTATGGCGCCGTGCTCCTGCAGAAGCTACCCGAGGATGGTCTACTTCACCCGGTCTCATACATGAGCAAGAAGACTACGCCGCAAGAAGAAAAATATTGCAGTTACGAGCTCGAAGTCCTCGCCGTTGTTCGAGTGACAAATTGTTCGGCGTTCCAAAAGACTATGCAAAAGAAAAATCTAACACCCAGAGTTGCTCGATGGGCCCTGTCGTTGGAAGAATTCTCCTACACCATCGAACATTGTTCTGGAACGAAGATACGACATGCTGATGCCTTGAGTCGGTGTACCGCAGCCCTTTTCGGATTCGATGATAGTCTGATTGCTAGAAACAAGAGGATTCAAGACAAGGACGAAGGACTACTCACCATCATGACTATCCTGAAGGAAGGATGAAGATAACGTGTTGAGAGACCAGATGTTATTCAAGTTTGTAGACGGCCGAGAACTTCTAGAAGTACCAAAGTCGATGCAGCAAGAGATCATCAGATAAATTCATGACAGAGGACACTACGTGGTGAAGAGAACAGAGGAGGAGGTAAAACAGCAGGACTACGTTCCAGAATTGACAGAGAAGGTAAAGAAAGTGATCGGAAGCTGTGTGAAATGCCTGATTGTAAACAGAAAGTCTGGAAACCAAGAAAGATTACTTCACCCGCTCTTCAAGGAAAGTCAGCCTTTACACACCTATCATCTGGATCATGTAGAACCTCTGGAATCAACGCATAAAAGCTACAACCACATCCTTGTGGTCGTGGACAGCTTTACCGAGTACACCTGGTTGTGTCCAGTCAAGACCACGAAGTGGAGCGAAACCATCAGCAAGCTGGAGCTGCAGAGGATCCTCGTTGGAAACCCTGCTCAGATGATCACTGACCGAGGGCCATCTGTTACCTCAAAATAATTTGAGGAGTACTGTGAGGACCAAGGGATCAAGCACTGCCTGGTGACCACCGGGTTACCAAGAGCCAACGGCCAGGTGGAGCGCATAAACGCGATTGTGACGTCCATCATAGGTAAGATGTTCGCCGAAGATCCAACCAAATGGTACAATGTCTGTTCAACTGGCACTGAACTCTACTTATCAGAGAAGTATAGGTCGAACACCATTTGAACTCTTGACCGGCGTCAAGATGCGAAACAAAACAGATCTTCAGATCCTTGGGATGTTGGAAGAAGAAGCCATTAACAATTTTGAGGATCAACGCGACCAGATCAGGCAGGAGGCAAAACTGCAGAT
Organism: Meconema thalassinum; assembly: GCA_946902985.2. Classification (NCBI taxonomy): domain Eukaryota; kingdom Metazoa; phylum Arthropoda; class Insecta; order Orthoptera; family Tettigoniidae; genus Meconema; species Meconema thalassinum. Next base: position 1,196,168,065 of record OX336389.2, read on the forward strand.
TCTCAAGACTCGAAGAGGAGAACCGCAAGAACTTCAACAAAAAACGCAAAGAAGCCTCGACTTAAATCATCGGAGACTTAGTGGCTTAGAGGACTCAATTCGGACCAGGTATGAAATTGAAGGCCAAGTACCTGGGCCCTATCAAGTCACGAAGGTCAAACCCAATGATACGTACGATGTCGAAAGACGAGAAAGCAACGAAGGACCCAAGACCACCACCACCTGTGCGGAATACATGAAGCCCTGGACTGAGGAAGGCTTATCGTTCGGGTCGGACGATGATGATCAGGACGGCCGAATGTGGGAAGACGGGCAGGAATTTCGAGGTTTTTTCCGCGAGGGATATAGAGGACATGCGGACATAGAAAAAACAGTGGCCATGGACTTTATTATTGTTGTTCTTTGGAGCTGGGAAGGCATCAACGTATTCTGTATTGATAATGTAATCTATTTTATTTGCATTTGTTAAGTAAACAGATATTCTTTTTCAACAAATCAAACGTGAGTGTTTTGACACCGGTTCCCACAATAGTTGCATCATTTGTAGCAATTTTCACTATTTTCTTCCCACAAAAGCCAGTTTTAGAGCAAATTTACCATATTTTTTAGTTCAAAGACTCGTTTGCATTTTGAGTGTGTGATCCCACACATCTTGACAGCAGTTCAGTTGCAACTAACCTTTTAAATACTGGCTTGATTGCCTCCATTACTGCAGGAGGTAAGGTATTCTTATGTGCATATCTGCTGACACTTCCGTCGCTTACTGCCCGTTGATATGGGCACCAAGAACAGCCGTTGCTTACTGCCCGTTGATATAGACATCAAGAACAGATTCCTTTAGGACAGAAATAGTGCATTAGGTTGGCATCAGAGAGGATTTGTGATACCAAATGACCCACATTGCTGCCCTCATATCATTAACAGAGTGTGAATTCTCCCTAATGGCATTACCCTAGTATAGGCTGACCAGACGTCCGTTTTAACGGGATTGTCCCTTCTTTCAGTAGTTGGTCCCGTTGTCCCGACAAATCTTTGACGGGACGCAAAATGTCCCGATTTCTTAACATTCGTCCCGTTAAATCCCGTTTTCTTGAGATATTTTAAAGTGTGCGCAGTTTTGCGTACATGCTTTACTTAATTCATTTGTTTTTCTGTATCCCAAGATTCAAATATTATCGGAGAGAAACTTCGTAGAAAGTATCGCCAATCAACCACTATAATTCTCTTTCCTTCGCAAATAATTCTCTTTCATACGGTTAATTTTGTAGGCTGTGGTTGGCATACATGCCGATGTATGCGGAATAACAAATTTGTAACATAACACCATCGTTGCGTGCGAGGGAAACTTTGTTTTATTGTAAGTAATGGTGCTTGATACATAAAACTTCACGTTTAATTTCTTATAATGTTTACAAGCACGCGTCTTTCAGTACTCTATAGTTACTAAACGTGACGAGTTGTTCCGCAATATTTTATCAATAGTTGAGAATGCCGAAACGAAAGTGTAATTTCACGGATGTATTAAAGGAAGAGTTTCCTTTTCTTAAGGAAGATCAAAACAAAATAGTGTGTACTTTATGTAAAGGTGCGTTTTCTATCGAACATGGCGGTCGATCGGACATTTTCCAACAGATACAAAAGAAGACGCATAAAGTGGCAGAGGCTGCTAAGAGTTCAAGCCATAAATTAACCTCCTTCATGACAACACAAGGAAAAGAGGATGAAGAAGGGAAACGTCTTGCTGCTTTAGAATGCGTGTTTACTTTTAATACGGTTAAAGTTAACCACTCCTTCAGATCGATGGATTGCACAAAAACTCTTGTGCGTACTTTATTTGAAAGGAAGTTTACATGTGGGAGAACCAAGTGTGAGGCCATCGTAGTTAATGTCTTAGCTCCTTTTGCGTTAAGCGACTTGCAAAATGCCAGATATGTATCAGTTATGGTTGATACATCAAACCACAACAACTTGAAATTAGTTCCAGTACTTGTAAGGTGTTTCGTACCAAATAAAGGCGTTCAAATCAAATTTTTTGAGTTTCAAGCACTTTCCGGTGAAACAGCAGAGATGCTCACAAACCACATTCTTCACATCTTGGAACAATACAAGTTAACTGACAAAGTTATTGCTGTGGTGATAACTGCAACACCAACTTCGGTGGGGTTGGAAGAAAATGCACCAACAATGTGTTTTTTTAAGTTAAGACAGGGGATAAATGAAAACATTTTTGGAATAGGTTGTGCTGCCCACATTGTGCACAACGCTATGCAGACAAGTGCAGACATTTTACCTATTGATGTTGACACAATTGTTAATAAAGTGTTCCAGTATTTTCACATTTATACTGTTTGAGTGGCTGAATTGAAGAGCTTCTGTGAGTTTGTGGATGTTGAGTACAAGCAGATATTGGGAAGTGTAAAAACAAGATGGCTTTCTTTACAACCAGCTGTTAACAGACTTATTGATATGTTTGATAGTCTCCAGTCTTATTTTCTTTCAAAAGAAGTGTCCTAGAGAGCTATAAGGATTTTTCAGTAATCCACAATCCTTACTTTGGCTTCAGTTTATTAATTCACAACTCAAGGTGTGTGCAAACACAATAAAGAAAATTGAGAAAGACAAGATATGTGGCAGTGAAGTTGCTAATGAATTACATGCCTTGAAAAATAAGCTTGTGTGCAGGAAGGACCAGAATTTTCGAACATTCATAATGATCTCTTTACTAAACAATTAGAAGATGCTGGTTTGATCAATGATCATACATTTACGGAGTCTGCGAACAGTTTTTATGTCACTTTCCTTCAATACATGGAGAACTGGACACTACCCTTCGATAAACTGAAAGAACTTCAGTGGGTTCAACTGAATAGTCCTCCATTGTATAATGAGGTTCAGCAGTGTGTGCAATTTGATTGCAGAAATTGACAGTCATTCAGAAAAAGTAATTGATGAAGATGAACTATTTGATGAAGTAAGACATGTCCAAAACATTTTTGAAGCAAAAAGTGAAACCTGGAAGATAAATGGTACAGCAACTGAAGATATGTGGGTTGAGATATTTAGTGTTATGGACAGGGAAAACATTGAATACAAATGTATTGCGTGTCTTGTGACCTTTGCTTTGACGATTCCAGGAACTAATGCTGCCTTAGAGAGAGTGTTTTCAATTATCAATTGTATGTGGTCAGATGAAAAGAACAGACTCAATGTTGAAACTGTTAAGGCAATGATCTTGACCAAGACACATTTTCGTGATGTATCTTGCTCAAGTTTCTATAAATTTTTGTTAGAACACCCAAACCTTTTGAAGGAAATTCATAACTCTTTAAAGTACCGGTATATAAAAAGAAGACTGACCCAGATATTGGATGTGAATCAGTTTTCTTGGTCAAGGATTCAATATAGCCTGTAATATTTTTTTTAAATTTATCTGTTAGGTTGTATAATTTTTAGAATATGTTCGAGAGTGACTATATAGACGTGATTTAAGAAATGCAATATACTATATCATGTTTTAGTGAATACAATATTTGTTTTGAAATTAAATATCATAAATATTGCATAAATGCCCAATTATAGAATCCGCTTTCTCGACAGACAATAATTGACGTGACATGCCTGAGTGTCCCTTTTTTTATTATCAGAATCTGGTCACCCTACCCTAGTACAATGTCAACGTATTGATGGCAGCATCCGTTAACCTATTTCTGCCAGACAAAGGTTTTCCATCAGAAAGTTTCTTTCCCTTATACTCTATTTTCATATCTCTGTTGCTTTCCCATCCTCCTCTGCATGTGCCCAATACATTCAAGCTTTCCATAAGGTAGAAGTTCAGATACAGCTATGAAAGACTTTGTGTCTCCATCGCCAATGTAATTCATATAGCGAACTATGCTGACCTTATGACCGTGCGAAAATCTTCTTCATCCCTACCACGTCCATACCACCTGCAGTACCTGTATGATTAATTGAACAATTATCTTTATGGTCTTCTAACCATTCTAGGTATGCAACAGTATTTGTCTTGGCTTTCCATCCCTCACAACTTTTGCAGTAAGTCGAAAGCACTTTGGTATCGATAACTTTGCCAGACTTATTTCCTATAACTGTGCATGCACTATGCAAAGAAGAATGCCCCCTAGTCAATCATGTGCCATCACAAGATAGAGTTAACTTATATCTTTACTATTACTAAGTTTAATTTCTTCTTCCACTGTATTAGAAAATGACAACTTCTGCACAATTTTGGTGGCATCATTAATTCTGTCATTGATTATGTTGTATGTTGGTTTTTTAAAGGCACCCTCATATTCATGATACCACAGAACATGTTTAAGCTTGCAAAACCCTGCCCTATACATCTCATAACATACAGGTGTCATCTATGTACTTGAGTACCCTTAAGGGGCGTGTAGGGGATGGGAATAGGATCAAATTGAGATAGGGAACCCGGGGTCGTAACGTTCTCCTAATCCCAGAAAACAGGTTTGTTTCAGGCCCTCCGCCCCTGTTAAGTAGGGAAGCGCGCCATGTGTTACTCTGAGGTCAGGCACTCTTTCACTGTCAACGGTCTTGGCGCGATCACCGCTCAACGCTGCGTTAGCCGAGGGGATAGTGGCGAGGCGCGGTGCCACGGGTGCCATGCCTTCATTTGTTTTCTTTTTCTCTAGTTTTCAGAGGGGAAGGAGGGGACGTAGTCACAGTGCGTGTTTATTCTGTGCTGATTTTTTAAACTATCGTTGATTCTGTAAATTAATTGTCTTTTGATTATTAGTATCAACGAGTTACGTGTGTTTCTGTAGTAGTTAAAGACGACGGAACTATTAATTGGCAATAGGATTGCAGCTCTCGGCTAACGCAGCGTTGAGCGGTGGTCGCGCCAAGACCGTTGACAGCGAAAGAGTGCCTGACCTCAGAGTAAAACATGGCTCGCTTCCCTACTTTACAGGGGCGGAGGGCCTGAAACAAACCTGTTTTCTGGGATTAGGAGGCCATTCCGACCCCAGGTTCCCTACCTCAATTTGATCCTATACCCATCCCCTACACGCCCCTTGAGGTTACTCGAGTACATAAATGACACCCTGTATATTGATCTTCTATTAATGATATATAGTTTCAGGTCCACTTTCGGAGGTCATGCCGGAAAACTATAGATATTCACATCTCGCTGGGTGTTACAATACCTATTATTACAGCCAAGAACACAGCACAACGCCCGAACGTTGAGAAATATATTTTAACAGAGTGAATAAATCATGATACAATTCGTCAGCTGATCGTGTCGTACAACGCACATATCTGTTAACCATTCGTGACGTGTTTCTATCATGATTCAGTGTTTGTAAGGTAGTTCTGTATTATTTGGAAGACATATCTTTAAGGCTAGACTACAATTGACTAAAATGTGCTTTTACGAAAATGTATGATGTGCGTTTAATTTGGTACACTGGCAATTTGTTTGAGTTAGCACGACCGTTTTATCATGTTTTGTGTTAAATATACTAGCTCAAACGGGACAATACAACATGTTTTCTTTCGAAAACATTCAATTCAATACCTGGTGGTTTGTTACCATAAGAGAATTCGGAAAGTTTAGGTTTTCGGGCACAAGAGAGGAGTTGCAATTGGGAGATACGGAAGAGACCAAATAGTAAAGGTTTCTTTTTTGATTTATTTGAGATTTGATTAACAATCTATAATTTATTAGTAAAAATGCTTTCAATGAATATTAACTAAAAGCAGTAAAAAATGAAAGTTCATTAATAATGGTTTCACCAGGAAACTCTATGAAAATGAAAATCCACAGCCTGCTTCCAGTCTCCGACCGGGTCCGGAATGGAATGAATGAGCCCCCATCTAGCGGCGAGGATATGAACTGTGCCGGCTGCCGAGGTCTGACGCACTCCTCTGGGGCAATGATTAAATGAATGACAGATGAAATGAAATGATAGTGGAGAGTGTTGCTGGAATGAAATTTTGACAGGGAAAACCGGAGTACCCGGAGAAAAACCTGTCTGCCTCCGTTTTGTCCAGCACAGATCTCACATGGAGCGACCGGGATTTGAACCACGGACCCAGCGGTGAGAGGCCGGCGTGCTGCCGCCTAAGCCACGGAGGCTCCACCAGGAAACTCTATAACACTTGCAATTCTTTGAAAAAGCAAAAATTCAAATACTTTAATAAAATTACTAAAGGAGAAGGGTCCATTAATCGGAAACCCCTTAAACGAATTGATTGTAAAAAATCGGGCGTGGAAGAGACAAATCACTGGTTAAGAAGGTGATTAAAACATAGCTTTGTTTTGAAGGAAAGAATCCTTAAAGATTATAGCATGACTAGTTTGGTTTACCACTCTGTCGAAACATGAAGCAAGAAGCACCATGACCTTGAAAAGGCTTCCAGTTGGCGTAGACCGGCTACGTAACCCCACGTGACTGGAACCAGAAGAGTATGCCCGCACAGGGCTTGGGTTTGAGAAGTCAGTCAAGCATCCTCGTAGGGTCCGGGTTCGGGTCCACAGAATAATTGACGGTAGTAGAACTTCCAGAAGAAATATGACCATCAGAGAAGAGCCTCTTGGTAATGACGCAACTCAACTGGTGCATGAAGTTTACAATTGCATGGTAGAGATTGTAGAGAGCTTCAGCGTCGCCATATAGCCCAAATAAGAACCAAAAAGCTTGAGCCGTAGAAGATGAAGGACCCAAGCAGAGAAGGACGCTGGTGTCGAAGAGACCAGAAGTTATTTAGCTGGCGTGACGTGATGGGAAAGTGAAGTCACCAGGACAGCTGGGAGAGGCTGTCAGCCAATCAGTGCATAGAAAAAGTTCCGAAGCCCAGTGAGGCAGACCGGACCAGGTTAGTACGTTCGTGGAAGCTTGATAGAGAGGTGCACAAAAAACACACTTCAAGTATGGTGAGTAAAACTACATAAGTATTTGAACATTAATACAATCGAAACAGATACATCAGGCGGTGAAGGAAACTGTGGGAAAAACCATACCCGGACGAAAATACATATCAGACCTGGTGGTGGAGTGATGAAGTCAAGCAAGTTATCAGGGAAAAGAAGATGGTCTACAAGACTTGGTGGAACTCACGTCTTGATACTGACCTCTAGCAATACCGTAACCTGAAATCAGCAGCAAAAAGAGCAGTAGTTGCTGCAAAGGACAATTATTATCAAAACCTGTACGACCAGCTTGACACACCATCAGGAGAGAACAATGTATATCGTCTTGCTAAGTCCCGTAATCGTTCAACTCAGGACATTGGACATGTCATGCATATCAAGGATGCGAACGCTAAGCTACTACGAGAACAGCAATCTATCCTCCAACGTTGGGCAGACTACTTTTTTGGCATCTGCAACGAAGAATTTATACACCCACCAATTGCAAGTCCTGATCCAACCTTAGGACCCGTTCCTTCAATTACAACCGAGGAAGTAATGCTTGCCATGCCATTAGCAAGATGAAGAGTGGGAAAGCAACTGGCCCAGATGACGTACCGACGGAAATATGGAAAATGCTAGGAAAGCCTGCCTCAGAATTCCTTGCCACACTCTTTAATCGGATCATTGCTGATAACCAACTTCCCCATGCATGGACAACTAGCATAACAGTTCCAATCTGGAAAGGAAAAGGTGATGTGGGTGACTGCTCAACTTATCGCCCTATTCGACTCCTCTGTCATACGTTTAAAATATTTGAGCGTGTGCTTGATTGTAGACTCAGAAATATTGTCACTGTAACACCAAATCAGTGTGGATTTGTTAAGGGATGCAGTAACATCGATGCTGTCCATGCCACACGCCTTTTAATGGAAAAGCACAGAGAGAGGCAGCGAAGTGTACACCTGGCATTTCTCGATTTAGAGAAAGCTTTTGACCATATCCCTCATGACCTTATTTGGCGAGCTCTTCGTTGTCATGGGGTCCCTGAGGAATATGTAAGCTGGGTGCAACTTCTGTATCGCAATGCCACTAGTGTAGTTCGTAGTCCAGCTGGAGTCTCCCCCCCCTTTTGAAATCACTGTGGGTGTTCATCAGGGTTCTGCTCTATCACCACTGTTATTCATCCTCTGTATGGATACAGCAACGGCAGACATACAGACCTCACATCCCTGGACCCTTCTCTATGCGGATGATGTGGTACTTGCTCAAGAAACCCGCTCTGAACTCCAGCACCGGGTTCAAACATGGAACCACAGACTGGCTGAAAATGGACTACACCCCAATATCCAGAAGACAGAATACTTGGAATATGACCCCCAAACCAGAGGTACCATCAGTATCAGCACAGAAAATCTGCAGAAGACCATGCATTTTAAGTACTTAGGGTCCAGTGTCACTTCAAATTGTGACGTCACTCCTGATACTCTGATGAGGGTAAACGCAGCCTGGCTCAAGTGGAGACAAGTCACTGGAGTTCTATGTGATAAAAAGATGCCTCTGCATTTAAAGGCAAAGGTCTATAAGTCTGTGGTACGCCCAGCAGCAATTTATGTGACTGAGTGTCGCCCTATGACCAAACATGAGCACATTGTGCTATGGAACTGAAGGTCGATGGGGCTGACCCAATTTGACCACGCAAGGAACACAGACGTCCGGCGAAGATTTGGTGTTGCACCAATTGTCGAGAAGGTGAGGGAGGCTCGTCTACGCTGGTACGGTCACGTCATGAGAAGAAAGAACAACTCAGTTGCAAAACCAGCACTCCACATCAACCCAGGTGGAACAAGACCACGTGGAAGACCTGCAATGCGGTGGACTGCAGAGGCGGCCCGTGCTATCGGACTCAAGGACGCCGCCCCTCCACTGCCTCCTGCAATCGCAATGTTCTTTCTGCTTGCCGCTAGGGAGCACTCAATGATTTGCCATCGCAACCAAGTTCCTCTTCTCGCCGGAAGATGGCTCCTGAACTCGTTTGGACTCAGTAGAAATCGCCCGCATGGTAATTTACGTTGCTATGACAACGAATTCCTCCACGTATCCCCTCTCCAACCCCTATTCCGCTACGTCAGGCAGGAAGTGGACTCAGTGTGCTTGAGTCTCAAGCCAAACTAACTACAGGCAAGGAGCGCATGGATTGTATTAGTACCAACATGAAAGTGCGGGAACTTAAAGAAACTGTGTTTAGCTCATCGAGCTTACCTGAAAAAGTTGACTTAAAGAACAGTGGTCGTCCAGTGCCAGTATTGAATATAACGCAAGTTCAAGCTGCGTGTAGGGCCCGTGGCGCGTTTACACATAAATTTGATGCGTCCGTATATGATAAATGTTTTTGGTTGTGTGGGTGTGAGAACAGTAACGCTTTCTTCTGCTTTGTGTGTTTACTGTATGGAGGTGATGACCATTGGACAAAAGAAGGAGTAAATGATTTGAAGCACCTACATGTGAAAATAAAGTAACATGAGAAATCAACTAGACATCAGAATAATACTGTCAGTTTCCAACTTCTCGGCAGATGTAACATTGCCGAAAGTTTAAGTAGTGCGCATATGGAGGCTGATTGTGCTCATAATGAATTGGTTACAAAAAAAGGGAGGTTCCGTCAAAAATAATTGATATTCTGAAATTGTGTGGTGCGTGTGATCTGCCTCTTCGTGGCCACGACGAATCGGTTTCCTTGCATAATAAAGGTGTATTTTTGGAGTTAATAGATTACAGCAAGAATCTTGGGATATTGGTTCGCAGTGCCGATGGCTGGAACCAATATTTTACAAGTCCGTAGAACAGTCCAATGCGCAGGCGCGAGCAAATGAAGTACCGAAAGTAATGGAATTACACTCAATGGCAACACAATCTACGCACTCTCTTGGCTCACAGAAACAGCAGTCATCTGTTATTTCTATGAAGGCAAAGAATATCGCAAGAAAGAAGAACACAGACCCCAGATCCGGGTCATACATCACAAATTCCAAGCGAGACGCGCCATGATGCGTGTGGGCACCATTTCGGCAACACTGAACAGCTGTTCCCGGAGCGTCTAGCTGGTGAAACATGTGTTATTTCCCTGTAGAAATACAAACCGATATAAAATAAGTAAATTAATTTACGTATTTCACAGTCATACAGCATAACGTTTCGATGTATAAGGATTACAATGCAACCAAGAACTACATTTTCCAACCACCCCGAGCCGAGAAAAAGTTACCTTACAAAAATGATAACAACTTTGTTTCATGGACACACACAATTTTGAAATTAATAAACCAGTTATACAACATTCCAATTTATATTTTGTTCAAATTTGGATTCGGTGTGATGACGGGCTTTAGTGATAATAATTCTTAAATGTGACGCATGGTTGAAACACTCTTAAAAACGTGCACTTTTTGTGTTTCAACTGCGATAAAAATATTAAAATATATACTAAACATTCCAAACCTACATGACCTAACGTAAAATAGAAGGACGAAAATGATGATGTTATTGGATTTTATGTAGGTCTATTGGTTACTTCACAAACAACCTTCACACTCGAGTGCACATAATACTTTGGTCGACATGAGTGCCTGGCACGGGAGTCGAACCCTCGTTCCCAAGGGCGTTAGGTGTGACTTTTCGCACAGCCAACATAGGAACGTCTTTATACTATTCTTATTAACACCATACCGTAAAATTCTGGGTTACACACCGCAAATTCGAATTTATAACTTAGTGCCTGGCACGGGAATCGAAACCTCGTCCCCAAGGGCGTTAGATGTGACTTTTTGCACAGCCAATGTAAGGAACGTCTCCATACTATTTTTATGAACACCATACCGTAAAATTCCGGGTTACACACCGCAAATTCGAATTTATGATTTAGTGCCTGGCACGGGAATCGAACCCTCGTCCCCAAGAGCGTTAGGGATGACACTGCACAGCCAATGTAATGAACTTCTCCATACTATTTTTATGAACACCATACCGTAATATTCTAGGTTACACACCGCAAATTCGAATTTATGACTTAGTGCCTGGCACCGGAATCGAAATCTCGTCCCCAAGGGCATTAGTTGCGACTTTTCGCCCAGCCAACGTAGGAACGTCTTCATACTATTCTTATGAACACCATACCGTAAAATTCTGGGTTACACACCGCAAATTTGAATGTATGACTTAGTGCCTGGCCGGGAATCGAACCCTCATCCCCAAGGGCATTAGATGTGACTTTTTGCACAGCCAAAGTAAGGAACATCTCCATACTATTTTTATGAACACCATACCGTATCATTCTGGGTTACACGCCGCAAATTCGAATTTATGACTTAGTGCCTGGCTGGGGAATCGAACACTCGTCCCCAAAGGCGTTAGGTGTGACTTTTTGCACAGCCAATGTAAGGAACGTCTCCATACTATTTTTATGAACACCGTACCGTAACATTCTAGGTTACACACCGCAAATTCGAAATTATGACTTAGTGCCTGGCCGGGAATCGAACTCTCGACCCCAAGGGCGTTAGGTGTGACTTTTCGCATAGCCAACGTAGGAACGTCTTCATACTATTTTTATGAACACCATACCGTAAAATTCCCGGTTACACACCGCAAATTCAAATTTATGACTTAGTGCCTGGCCCGAGAATCGAACCCTCGTCCCCAAGGGCGTTAGGTGGGACTTTTTGCACAGCCAATGTAATGAACGACTCCATACTATTTTTATGAACACCATACCGTAACATTCTAGGTTACACACCGCAAATTCGAATTTATGACTAGTGCCAGGCACGGGAATCGAACCCTCGCCCCCAAGAGCGTTAGGTGTGACTTTTTGCGCAGCCAATGTAATGAACGTCTCCATACTATTTTTATGAACCCCATACCGTAACATTCTAGGCTACACACCGCAAGTTCGAATTTATGATTTAGTACTTGGGAGAGAATCGAATCCTCGTCCCCAAGGGCGTTAGGTATGACTTTCTGCACGGCCAATGTAATGAACGTCTCCATACTATTTTTATGAACACCATACCGTAACATTCTGGGTTAAACACCGCAAATTCGAATTTATGACTTAGTACTTGGGAGAGAATCGAATCCTCGTCCCCAAGGGCGTTAGGTATGACTTTCTGCACAGCCAATGTAATGAACGTCTCCATACTATATTTATGATCACCATACCGTAACATTCTAGGTTACACACCGCAAATTCGAATTTATTACTTAGTGCCTGGCTCGGGCCGGCCCGTGGTGTTGGGGTAGAGCGCCTGCCTCTCACCCGGGGGCCCCGGGTTCGATCTTCGGCTCCGTCAGGGATTTTAAAACTGACGTGAGTGTTGGAATGGGGTGCACTTAGCCTCGTGAGGACTAGTGAGGGGCTGTCTGACAGTGACACAGCGCCCCGATCACGAATACCAAGATTAACGGCCGAGGGGACCCGACGCGCTAATCATGTGTCACCCCAATATCTTCAGGCCAAATGGCTGGGCAGCGATCGCTTGGTCGGCCTTAGCCCGTCATGGGCTGTATAGTGCCAGCGGTTGACTTTTTGTTGTTGTTGTTGTGCCTGGCTCGGGAATCGAACCCTAGTCCCCAAGGGCGTTAGGTGTGACTTTTCGCACAACCAATGTAATGAACGTCTCCATACTATTTTTATGAACACCATACCGTAACATTCTGGGTTACACACAGCAAATTCGAATTTATTACTTAGTACTTGGGAGGGATTTAAATCCTCGTCCGCAAGGCCGTTATATATGAATTTTTGCACAACCAACGTAAGGAACGTCTCGATACTATTTTTGTGAGCACAATACCGTAACTTTCCGGGTTACACGCCGCAAATTCGAATTTATGACTTAGTGCCTGGCGGGGGAATAGAACCCTCGTCCCCAAGGACGTTAGGTCTGACTTTTTGCACAGCCAATGTAATGAACGTCCCCATACTATTTTTATGAACACCATACCGTAACAGTCTGGGTTACACACCGCAAATTCGAATTTATTACTTAGTACTTGGGAGGGAATTGAATCCCCGTCCCCAAGGCCGTTATATGTGAATTTTCGCACAGCCAATGTAAGAAACGTCTCTATACTATTTTTATGAACACAATACCGTAACTTTCCGGGTTACACGCCCCAAATTCGAATTTATGACTTAGTGCCTGGCGGGGGAATAGAACCCTCGTCCCCAAGGGCGTTAGGTCTGACTTTTTGCACAGCCAATGTAATGAACGTCCCCATACTATTTTTATGAACACCATACCGTAACAGTCTGGGTTACACACCGCAAATTCGAATTTATTACTTAGTACTTGGGAGGGAATTGAATCCCCGTCCCCAAGGCCGTTATATGTGAATTTTCGCACAGCCAATGTAAGAAACGTCTCTATACTATTTTTATGAACACAATACCGTAACTTTCCGGGTTACACGCCCCAAATTCGAATTTATGACTTAGTGCCTGGCGGGGGAATAGAACCCTCGTCCCCAAGGGCGTTAGGTCTGACTTTTTGCACAGCCAATGTTATGAACGTCTCCATACTATTTTTATGAACACCATACCGTAACAGTCTGGGTTACACACCGCAAATTCGAATTTATTACTTAGTACTTGGGAGGGAATTGAATCCCCGTCCCCAAGGCCGTTATATGTGAATTTTCGCACAGCCAATGTAAGAAACGTCTCTATACTATTTTTATGAACACAATACCGTAACTTTCCGGGTTACACGCCCCAAATTCGAATTTATGACTCAGTGCCTGGCTGGGGAATAGAACCCTCGTCCCCAAGGGCGTTAGGTCTGACTTTTTGCACAGCCAATGTTATGAACGTCTCCATACTATTTTTATGAACACCATTCCGTAACATTCTGGGTTTCACACCGCAAATTCGAATTTATGACTTAGTGCCTGGCAGGGGAATAGAACCCTCGTCCCCAAGGGCGTTAGGTATGACTTTCTGCACATCCAATATAATGAACGTCTCTATACTATTTTTATGAACACCATACCGTAACATTCTAGGTTACACACCGCAAATTCGAATTTGTGAATTAGTGCCTGGCTCGGAAATCAAACCCTAGTCCCCAAGGGCGTTAGGTGTGACTTTTCGCACAGCCAATGTAATGAACGTCCCCATACTAATTTTATGAACACCATACCGTAACATTCTGGGTTACACACCGCAAATTCGAATTTAAAAAAAGGAAGATTGTAGTTTTACGTGACCGTGAATCTTGTGATTATGAGCCACGGGACCTCCATTTTACGTGGAATCCGAACCACAGGACATGGCATTTCACTTCGAAAATCTCACATGCATTGACCGGGAATCGAACCCGGACCACATTGGTGAGAGGCATACAGCTAGACCGCTGAGCCACCACGCCCCTAAATTCGAATTTATGACTTAGTACTTGGGAGGGAATCGAATCCTCGTCCCCATGGGCGTTGGGTGTGAATTTTCGCATAGCCAACGTAAGGAACGTCTCCATACTATTTTTATGAACACCATACCGTAACATTCTAGGTTCCACACCGCAAATTCGAATTTATGACTTAGTGCCTGGCTCGGGAATCGACGACCCTAATCCCCAAGGGCGTTAGGTGTGAATGTTCGCACAGCCAATGTAATGAAAGTCTCCATACTATTTTTATGAACACCATACCGTACATTTCTGGGTTACACACCGCAAATTCGAATTTATGACCTAGTGCCTGGTAGGGGAATTGAACCCTCGTCCCCAAGGGCGTTAGGTGTGACTTTTCGCAAAGCCATTGTTAGGAACGGCTCCATACTATTTTTATGAACAACGTACCGTAACGTTCTGGGTTACTCACCGCAAATTTGAATTTATGACTTAGTATTTGGGAGGGAATCGAATCCCGAAATTCTAGTTAGCTACGGGTGACTTTTCGCAAATCCAATGCAAGAAACGTCTTATTACTAATGAAATCAACACAACATCGTACGAATCCGGGTCATACAACGCAAATTCGATTATTCCACTTAGTACATGGGAGGAGAATCGAATCCCGAAATTCAAGGGCGTTACGGGTGACTTTTTTCATATCCAAACCAAGAAACGTATTAATACTAATTAAATCAAGATAACACCGTACGAATCCGGGTCATACATCGCAAATTCGATTATTCCTCTTAGTACAAGGAAAGGGAATCGAATCCCGAACATCAAGGGAGCTACGGGTGACTTTTTGCAAATCCAATGCACGAAACGTTTTAATACTAATGAAATCAACACAACACCATACGAATCTGGGTCATACATCATAAATTCGATTATTTCACTTAGTACATGGGAGGGGAATCGAATCCCTAACTTCGAGGAGGGCGCTACGGGTGACTTTACGCATATCCAATGCAAGAAACGTCTTAATACTAATTTTATGATCACAATACCGTGCTTGGTTCATACATCGCAAATTCGAATTTACTATAGACTTCAGGAAAGAGGATCGAACCCTTGAACATAAAGACGCCGCAGGTTACGTTTCGCATATTCGATGTATGACATTTTTTTAAACTACTGGGTTTTTATTAACAGAATACCACACAGATCCAGGTCATACATCTCAAATATTTCAGTGCAAATTTGTTCAAATGCAATTGTTTTTTCTTAGTCAGACGCTCGGAGGGGAAGTAGGAAGTTCCATAAAAGTACGTTTCTGAGCAGAAATATTATAGGTATGCTTTGAAGTAATAAAATTATTTTACTCCAGACGTCAAACTATAATGCACATCTAAATCACCATAAGTGTTCAAACCTGAGGTATTCTTCCTGTAGGATGTGGAGCTCCCTTGTTTGTGATTGAGGGGTGAGGTGCAGAATAAGTACAGACACGGTAGTTGCACTGTTGTGCACTTAGTACAACAAGTAGACACAGCGCTCGGAAGTATGGGCAAAATGCATTTGGCACTCGGCCCCAGTGGCTACATTTCTCTGCCTAGCTTTCAAGCGAGATCCGTACTGTACCTTTCATTCCAGATTCCATACCAGTTAGGCTACCTCTGTTGTTAGCTGTATAGTCGGGGTTTTCCGATAGTTAAGTGTCAATATTGCAAGGTTAGTAGGGATAGAGGAATGTAAGAATCTTAATACATGATCTGTTTAATTTTTATTTACTTTTTAGATACATTGTTCGTTGATGTTTGAAGGGGCGAAACAGCAATGTCATCTGACCCTCTTTAACCTTTATAGTGCAAAAGACCTGGGGTATACATATAATTTATTTGGTCATTCCTGTTACAGAGTGGTAGAGGGGTATAAATACGGAAGTGTTCAATGGGTGTGGTTTTCCTATGTGGGTAATGGAGTAAAAGTTTTCCTCCTACAGGTAATGTTGATACTGCGCTTATCACTAATGAGGTTTATTTAAAATGAATGTTTATAGTACATACGGGGACTTTGTTTTATATGTGACGGGGATTTTCGCTCGCCGGCTCGCCCGATAAGTCTAACTCCCAAACAACCCAACAACTTTGCCAAAAACTGCACAAGATAAATGAAACGATTTTTGGAATGTTGGAAGTTAGTAAGCTTGAAATATAATTCAGTAATTTCAAAATATCACTTACTATAACACAGAAATTGTAATGACAAATTTTCGAATCTATGGTGAACACCGTAAACAGCACAATTATTTACTTTCTACCTGAAATATATTTACTCAATGACTAAAATCATTATAAAAATTAGATTTCAACTTTATTCCAATCTGTCCTAATCTCCTATCTTCAATAAAAGCACCTTATTCTGCATAACAATGCTTTACATTCACTCAGGACAACGGAACTGACAAGCACGTGCACTGCGGAGACCGCCGCCTGCTGTAATATATGCTTTCCACCTTTGGTTGCAACGAAGCAGATAGTCATAGAACAACATAGAAAGCATGCCGAGACATGATAGGTGAAAGCTGTGGGTAGTGTTAGTCGACTTCACCAAGGTGTTCGATCTATTCCATAGAAACACTCCGATCAGGAAACATGATAGGAAAAGAACACTATCACACTAGACCAACAAAGTACATCCTCCACAAGAACAACATGCAGATAGTTGACAGCATAGTCCAATCCGAACCAATTGAAAAAAAAACGAACGGAATGCTATAGGGCGCCCTCCCCCCTCCCCCCCCCCCCCCCGCCAAGCCTGCTACTGTTCAACATTGTTGAAGAAATTGATCTCGACGGAGTGAACAAATACATATACCCTGAACCCATATTTTGAAGGAAGGGAGCTTTTAGTATTACGTGAACATCAAACGTGCGATTATGAGCCACGAACCTCCTTATTATGTGGAATCTGAACGACAGGACATGGCATTTCACATCGAAAATCTCACATGCATTGAACCCGGTCCACCTTGGCGAGTGGTCGACAGCTAGACCGCTGCGCCACTACATCACGAACCCGTATTTTGCTTGAGTATTAATGACTTTAGGCCACTACAATTTTAGAATGATTAAATTGATTTATTGTGAAGAGATTATAGATAGTTTAGCGATGTTTTCATACAACGCAAATTTAGCGACAGTTATTTAATGAAGGCAATTTACATTACTTAATCGAGTGGAACATTTTATGAAAGTTTTATGAGATAATAGTTGGAATTTTAGACGAATGAACTTGTGAATTTAGGTTAATGAAAATTTCTGAACACAAATAAGGTTTATGGATAATATTGAAGAACATTCTATGAAATTTTATGGATTATTTAAGAGTCTATTAGACAGATATGGTCAGCGATATTTAGCATAATTTCAAATAGGAATATTGGTAGGAGAGGAGAGAGCGTCTTTTGAACACTGGTATAATTTATTGAGAATGGTTATTACAGTAGTATTGGATGGTTCCTCAGTTTAGGGGCTACGACAGTGCGATCATGTATCCCCGTGTACCTTGGGTGTGTGTAGAATTTGTCTGATAACCGCTGTCAATTGTGATGGCTGTATTAAAGTGTGTTACCTGTAATTCAGGTAAGGACTGCAGACGATGAAGTTCATGTAGTTCCTACTCTAGCTACCAAATGCTATAGTCCACGACACCTAGCTGCGAACTTGGCTACTAGATGCCACTGCAAGCAGCACCTGGCAACGAACATTGGAACTTGAAGTGTTAATCAAATCTAACCCACAAATATAGCTTCACACAATTGAAGTTAGTGGAAGGTTCTTTTATCATGCCATAAATCTATGACATGGGCCCACTGGCTTTACTTCCCCTCCGGATGAAGGCATACTGAGGGATTTTAACGCTCTTAAAAATCCGATGACTTCGGTCTGGTTTGAACCTGCGATCTTGGACATAGAAGCTCAGCATGCTACCCACTGCGCCACCGCATTCGCTTACAGTAGAATGTTAATAAAACCAAGAATATGGTCATTCATAACTAAGTCAGTAAACTTGTCAACACTAGGAATTGGGAATATCCATATTGACAATATAATTTAAATTAAAATTAATTTTTGTTTTCCTCCTATTGAATACGGGGGCGCAGTCGGTAGAGGCGCTGGGCTTCTAACTGAAAGGGAGTGGGTACGATCCCCACCCAGGTAGTGGATTTTAGATACAAAACTACCACTTTCGGAATCGCAAATAGCACTGGGGTTCACTCAGCCTACAACAGAAATGAGTACCGGTACCAGGGTAATTCCTGGGAGCAAAGACGGCCGGGCGTGTAGCTGACAACTCCATCCCATCCAGTGCCGATGTCATAAATAGTGGAAGACTCTACCTCCCACTACTCCCAGGGCCTCCATGGCCTGTACGGAGTTGGCTTTGATTTGCCTAATCAATACAACCCAGCGTAAGGTTAAAAGGCGCACAGACGGTATGTTTTTACTGACTCGATTCACTGACATCGTTACTGCTCGGCTTCCTATGGTCTAAAATAAATTATTTTCTACAGGAACCTTCCTCGAGAAATCCTTTACAGTGGTGAGAAACGCATCAAAATCCATCCAGAGGATCTCGAGATTACCGGGAACATCTAAGAATCGAAGACTTTGTTTTGTACTAAGTAGAGATTATTATTAAATACTAGCTATAGCCGGCAAGCTTTGCAATGCCAATCAAAGACAAATCGAAAGAAAGGAGGATAATAATGTTATTTGTTTTACGTCCCTGTTGGAGACAGTAAGTGAACAGTGTTATGGGAGGAAACAAGACGTGACAACGTGGTGATGGTGATGCTTGGCAACATTGTGTCATTCTATTGGCGCCCCTCAGTCCTCAACCTGGCTTTTGACACATTCTGTTAAGCCGTGCCTTACTGGCAGCACGCACAAGCCGCAGCTCCTCGCAGCGCAATAACGAAATAATGCCAATATGTTGTGTATATAGTTGTGTGAATAGTACTGTAATAAATGTATATAATTTAAATGCATACGTGGATTAATTGTTTGTGCGCGCGCGATTCTTGTTCCGACAAATTATTCGCCCCAAGTGTTTCATTCGGGTCCGAATACGTTTTGAGACGTGGCTCGAAACATTGGTCCTCCAAGCTGGGTGATATTCTGTATTACGTTTACGCGCATGCATGGTTATCAAGTGTGTGAATATAACTTCTACGGATTCGTGGATGCTATTACTGCATCTAAACAGTCAAGATCAGCAGCAAGGCCGTCACATCGGTGACACAGGAGGGGACCCAGGTAGCGACAGCAAGGCAATCCTATCGCCTGAAGCCCAGCCCAGCGGGAGACTAGACACAGGCAGCGGCGAAGACAATACAGGTGAGGCTATTTCAAACAGCTCAGAATTCCTTTCTGCATTTCCCTTCTCACTCGACCCTTTCCTCACCATGGAACCCAATGAAAAGAAATTACTAGTTAAACAGAGAGCGATAGTTAAAGCAAGCTTAACTCGAACAAGTAAGTTTCTTGAGAAATGTCAAGCACGCCAAGGAACTGATGTAACTACCGTACGGCTTCGATTAAATGAGCTTAGTGCAATTAGAAATAGGTACGAAGAACCGCAAAGCAAATTAGAGCTTCATGACGATGATGATGATAGTCACGCAGCAGATCGTGAAGAGTTTGAAACACAATACTTTGACTTAGAAGCAGCACTGACTAAATTAGTTGAGAGAGGCACTGGAAACACCCGATCCATTAGTGACAATAGCACAGGGTGCCTAACAAGTAACGTCAGACTTCCAGTGATCAACATCCCTACTTTCACCGGAGATTGTAGTTCATGGATAGCATTCAGAGACACCTTTAATGGGTTAATAACGCAAAATTCAGACATTCCTAATGTACAGAAATTGCATTATCTGTTATCAGCCTTAAAGGGGGAGCCTTTAGAATTGATAAGCAACCTGCCGATATCAAATGAAAACTTTGACGTAGCATGGGAACTGATTTGTTGTAGATATACTAATAACCGCTTAATAGCCACTAAGCATATCAGGCAGCTATTATCTTTACCATCTTGCAGCAAGGACTCGGCAGCCAATATTAGGCACCTAATTAACCAGTTAATATCTAATCTGAATGCCATTAAGGCTCTGAAGTTAAAAACACCGCTAGAAGAGATTCTCCTATCGCAGCTAGTACTGGATAAACTAGATCCCTTAACTAGAAAGGAATACGAGATTAATGCTAATGGACAGGACTTCCAAGAATTATCCGAATTGCAATCTTTTCTAGAAGGCAGATATCAGGCATTAGAATTAGCTACATCCAGTCGTGACGCAAAATTGACCACTACAGTTCAAAAGTTAAGTCATTCTAAGACCACATCATCCAAGTCACCCTATTCAAATGTGTCTGTATCTAGCATGAGTGCATGTCCACTTTGTGAATCCCAGCATGCCCTTCATAAATGTCAGCCATTCATTAATCGCAGCGTTGAGCAACGCTATGCATTTGTTAAGAGTAAAGGATTGTGCTTCAATTGCTTTTGGTCGCACAATGTCCAACAATGCATTGCAGGCTATTGTAAGAGTTGTGGCAGGAAACATCACACGCTGTTGCACTCTGACATAGCACCAGTGGCGGCTCACTTATATCGTAGTTGGGGGGGACTGCATGCACATGCATTAACTTACCTTATTTGTAGATCAGCTCCAGGCGCCGAGTCTTGAACGTGACGAATTTTTCGATGACAAGGTTATTGAAATTCGGTATGCTGTTTATCAGACCCTTCTCAATAGACAGCATTCCAAGTGCAGTAAGTCTTTCTTGTCCCATGGCATTCCTGAGGTACGTCTTGATCCTCTTGAGGCACGAGAAGCAGCGTTCTGGTTCATCGGTAGTCACAGGCAGGGTGATAGCGATACGTAACAGTTTAACGACCTCTGTAAATGACGGACCTAAGTTTTCAGTGAGAAGGAAACTCAAAAGTTTTACAGCACCACCGATGTTTCGAAATTCTTCTCTTTGATACAATATAGTCAGTTCGGTCCTGAGTTTGTCCGGCTCGAGCATCGGATAGACACGTACGGTAGCTCGTAAGTCTCCTTCCGGAAATGAGTTCTTATGTATCTCAAATTTTTCGTTTTGCAGAAGAGAAGAAAGTACTAAATGGTCAACAAATTGAAACCGCGATGTGACTTGATTGTTGATGACGTCACAAACTTCCCTTGCAGCAGCAATACGCGTTTGACTTCCTCCGATCTTCCGTCTCTTTCTAGGTTGTTCACTCTCGTCAGCGTTGTTATCCAAATGGAATGAGTCTCGGACTTTCTGGACAGTTTCAACAAAACTCGAAACGCAGCTACGCACTTTCCCTACATCGATCTGACGACTCTGTAATTGTTGGTACAGAATGTCCACATGAGGCATGATGCAATGAAAGAAACGGAGCCAGAAATTGAATTCTGGATCATCCAGTGTCCGAAGAAGAGAACTAGCTTCGTTAACTGTAATATCACTCGAACGATCTGACTCGACTAGCACAGTGAAACATTCTTCTAGGGCTTCTTTTTCTCAAACACAGTGATCACCGTTCTAGCTCGAAAATTCCACCTGGTTGCTCCCGCAGACGGTATTCTCCTGGACACACACGAATCTAAAACTGATGTCCTGTGCGACGATCTCGAAAAGAATGCTGGGATAGCAGACAAATTGGTAAAAAATACTCGAGCTTTTGTATTCTGCTTAGCGGCTCTTTCCATAATCAGGTTCAGCTGATGGGCGTAACAGTGGATAAAAAAGGCATTCATGTATTCGTCCCTGATTTGCTTCTGCACGCCATTTATTGCGCCACTCATCACAGATGCTCCATCGTAGCTCTGGGAAATTAACTTTCACTTGTTGTCTTTCAATATTGTGTGTAGCTGAGAAACAATGCATTCATATATTGAACTTGCATCCTGACCAGCTGGCTCAAAAAATCTCCAGAATCTTTCAACTGCTTTGCCTTCATTAGTGCAATATCGCAATACAATCACTAACTGCAACTTCTCAGTGATATCGGTAGTTTCATCGGCAAGAAGAGAAATGAAATCTACATCCTCAATTTCAGCTAAGATTCTTTCACGACATACTTCCAGCATGCAACTAAGCAAGTCATTTTGTATGCTTTTCGATGTTCCTTTGAATGCTGTCGAGCTTTCTAAATGACTCTGAAAACAGGAATCTAATTCACTCGTGTATTGCACTAAATTTAGAAACACGCCCTTGTTGTCTGAATCGGCTTTCTCATCATGTCCGCGTAGCGCTAACTCATTAAAGCCGCAGAACTTAATACAGTTTATTAACTTTTAAAGTATTTCCCTGTTTCTAGTTACTTCATTGTTACGACGCTCAACCGATTGTTGATATGCCGAACTTAAGCTTTTCTGTACATCCACTTTCCCTAACACTGCAAAATTTACCATGTTATTTAAATGAGTTCCGGAAGATGCGTGTTTCTGAATTTTTTCGCTCAGTTTTCTAAGATATGTCATTCCCTTTTGAGTCCAGCTGAATTCTCCACCGAACAAAATACATGGAAAACAAAATAAAGCATGCTTTACCTCGCAACCACACAGCCAATCAAATTTCTTATACACGTCAGGATTGAAGCTCCTAGTGTATTGCTTCTGCCTGCTAGTAGAACACTGTTTGATGTCGAATACAGGTGTTGGTCTACCCTTACTCTTTACATCACATTTCTCGGGAAGCGTCAAACTACTAAATTGAAGCGACTGTAAAAATTGCACAGTGTTACTCATTATTTACTTGAAACACAATCACAAGCTAATCACACAACCGTACACAAACCCAACAGCACGTACTACGGTTGTTGACAAGGGGGTAACTTCCACAGCTTGTGTAGAGCACTGGAGTAACGGAATTTTTTTCTAAGACTGGTCTGAAATAAATCGGTTTTGTAAGAACAAGGAACATTGCTAGGTATCATTAAAATAGGGCGAAATCTACTGTGAAATAATATGCAAGTATTTGTTAAAATCACGCAAGCATACTACTTTAGAATCTTTAGCTATAATTCGCACGTTGGCAAGACTGATTGTACAAGTGCTTGAAGAAAATAGCGCCAGTCATGGAAATGTTTGAATGCCTCCCTCCTTGCTTTCACTGGCTAAGGGATGGAGATGGACTTAGTTCTGCTAGAACCTAACAGATGCCGTGAGCGCCTACTTCCTGCTTCTACCTATGATTCTGTTGCCACTCAGTGATACAAACCTAGCCGTGTTACAGCAAAAGCCGCTGCGATTAAAATTATCCTTGCGATAGTATTATGATTCTATCTATAATTTATTGCATTAGAATATTAGTTGCTAATTTTCTGAATTAACTTTAGGAGCAGTTAACCGCTGCCAGTATGTACTGTTTGAGCTGTTTGTAAACTGTATACCCGATTGTTTCCAAATATGTGTTGGCACTTCGTATCGATGCTGCATGGAGTGCAGCTCCCTAAGAGGCTTTAATGACCTGCCTTGGCAATGGGGGAAGTGGGATTCAGGAAGTGCGATTTAAGTTCTTAAGCTGCTGCAGATGATGCAGCAGCCGTGGGGGAAAGCGGATTTACAAGCCAGCCTATACTTGCGAAAAATTTTAATCGCCTAGCAGAGATCCGTATAATTATACCGTCACCCCGTTACGTTCAAAGTGTAAATTGATATTGTCAAATACTCTGGCGGGGCTGTAGCTCTGCAGCTCCCCTTCACGGACCGCCACTGCATAGCACCCAATCCGAACGTCACAAGGAATAGCAGAAGAGACGCGAGGCGTGAACCTGGGTCTGGATCACAAGAATCACCAAATAGAAGAACTGATGACAACAATGAACTGCAACAATCAGGCTCTTACTGTTCTTTAAAATTTCGCTCACAAGCACAGGTCCTGCTGTCCACTGCCTTGGTGAAAGTGAGGGACAACAATGGTGAACTACAACAATGCCGAGTTCTACTTGACAGTGGATCGCAGTCTAACTTCATATCGGAGGCGATGGCGCAACGCCTAAGACTGAAACGACGTAGAAATCCAAGGCCTTTTAGAGGGATAAGCAATACGACTGTAAATTCGGATCACAGCGTCGATTTTGAATTCTATTCTAACGTTACCAATTGCAAGGCTACTATTACATGCTCAGTACTTCCTAGGATCACAGGGGAAATGCCTGGAGCCTATATCAATTTCAGAAGTTGGAACATACCGACCGGTATACAACTAGTCGACCCGCAATTCAACATACCAGGAAACATCGATATGTTAATTGGCGCGGAACTCTTCATGGAACTCCTGGCCGAGGGAACGTTCAAGTTACACAGCGACCTGCCTGTAATGAAGAACACGCAGCTAGGCTGGATTTTCTCTGGCTCTATATACTCCGAATCCCAGAAGAGTCAGCTTCAATCAAGTTCATCATTCTTCCTGAGGGATGGCGACGTTCTACACCGTCGAATCGAGAAATTCTGGGAAATAGAAGAGCTTCCAACGATTATGCCACTCACCAAAGAAGAACGATATTGTGAAGACCATTTTCAGCGCAACACAAAACGTGACAAGTATGGAAGATTCATTGTAAGGTTGCCTGTCCGTCAGCAGTGCAAGCCACTTGGTAGATCGCGTAACAATGCAGAGAAAAGTTTACTTCAGATCGAGCGAAGGTTACAGAAGAACCATGGATTACAGCAAGAATACGTCGATTTCATGGACGAGTACGAACGCCTGGATCATATGCAGCTTGCAGTGGACCGACCTCCCAGGAACGAGCCTTCTTTCTATCTCCCTCACCATGCGGTTGTAAAGGAAGGTAGCACCACAACCAGGACGCGAGTCGTTTTCGACGCATCTTGCAAATCGGATAACAATGTCTCATTGAATGACATGCAGCTGTTGGAGCTACAGTGCAACAGGATCTTTATTCAATCGTGACAAGATTTAGAACACATCAAATAGCCATCACAGCAGACATCGCCAAAATGTACAGGCAAGTGAAGATAGAGCCCAGGGATTACAACATGCAGAGGATACTATGGAGGAAGAGCTCTTTTGAACCCATCCGGGAATTCCAGTTAAAGACCGTGACGTATGGAACTTCATCGGCATCCTTCCTGGCAACAAGATGTCTGAGACAGCTTGCTGATGACGAAGAAATTCAGTATCCTACAGCTTCACAGATCCTCAGACGCGATTTCTACATCGATGACTGTATCACTGGAGCGGACTCAGTGGAACAAGCCGTAAAACTGCAAGAGGATCTCCAACATCTACTACGACTTGGTGGCTTCCAGTTAAGAAAATGGTGCTCTAATCACTCAACAGTCTTGGAGAGCATACCACAACAGCTCAGAGAGACACAGGTACCGCTGAAATTTGATGAGAAGAACAGCGTCAAAACTCTGGGTCTTCTTTGGCACCCTGCACTGGTCAAATTTCAGTTTGAGATCAACGTAAAACGAAGCACTGATGAATTCACGAAGCGAATTGTGTTGGGAATCATTTCGTCTATATTTGATCCATTGGGTTTACTTGGGCCTGCGATCATGGCTTGTAAAATCTTCATGCAGAGATTATGGAAAGAGAACTTGAACTGGGATGACAAAATTCCTAATGCACTACGAGTTGCTTGGGAAGACCTCTATAGTCAACTTCCAAGTCTAAATGACATACACGTTGATCGACTTGTCGTGATCAACGGGAATGTATCCAGAATCGAATTGCACGGATTCTGTGATGCATCAGAAGCAGCATACGCAGCTTGTTTGTACGTGCGCAGTGTTGACGATAATGGAAATATATCCTTGCATCTGTTGTGCTCCAAGTCAAGGGTTGCACCCCTCAAGCAGCAATCGTTACCCCGTCTTGAATTGTGCGGCGCTTTACTGCTAGCCCGCCTAGTCAGCTAAACTATTCCGATTCTGGAAAGGAAAATAAATGATCTTCATCTGTGGACGGACTCTACCATCGTACTCGCCTGGATTGCAGCGGAACTTACGAGGTGGCAAACTTTCTTTACCAATCGTGTGTCAGAAATACAAGAATTGACGGAGAAAGCTCACTGGCATCATGTGACCTCCGAGGGAAATCCAGCAGACGTTCTATCCCGAGGAACGCTCCCCTTAGTTCTGAAAATGCATGCAGTTTGGTGGCATGGGCCATCTTGGTTACGCAAACATCAGTCTTCTTGGCCTTGTTCAATCTACAACTCTATGGAAATTGATGAAATTCTTGAGAAACGAGAGACGCAATGTATGGTGACTCATGAGGAGCAAGAAGACATTTCCCGTCGCTTCTCGTCACTTCGCCGAATGCAGAAGGTCATCGCCTACAGCATTAGGTTTGCCCACAATACAAGGAATCCAAGCACCAAGCGAACTGGTCCATTGACGCCTATGGAACTTGAAGGAGCCTTGAAGGTGTGCATCAAACAAGCGCAGCGGTTCAGCTACATGGCGGAGGTGGAAGAGCTGAAAGGTATATCAAGTGTAGCGACCAAAAGTACGTTGAGAAGTCTCAACCCATTCCTCGACGGAGAAGACCTCCTCAGGGTGGGCGGAAGATTAGAAAACTGTCCAATGCCTTTCGGTGAACGTCATCAGATCATTCTTCCCCATAAACACAACTTGACAAAATTGATCATAGAATCTGAACACCTACGCTTACTACCAGTGGCGTAGCCAAGGGGGGTTAGGGGGGGGGTTAGAACCCCCCCCCCCCCATTGGACAATCGGCAGGTTGTGATTTGTGTCTGTGGTGATGTACTCTTGTCGCGTTTCGGCCCGGGTCCCCATTTGTGGCTACACACGTCTTCATGACAACGTATAACCACAGTCTACCTACAGATCGCGAAGCTTGGCTCATATTTTTCTGTCGTGAGACAATAATGCTCTCATGCAGCCAGTAAGAATGCGCCGACAGCGCTATGTTGGTGTATGTTATTGTTGCAGGATTTACTGTATGTGAGCATTGTGTCAAGGTTATATCTTTAATTTAACATGTGCTTTACAAGAGGAGATATGCAGTTCAATAAACAGATCTAATATTAGAAGAAATAGTTCTGTGTTGCTAAGTAACGTATATGATCGCTTTTCAGTCGGTCAACACGAGTGTACGGTACCCAATTAGATTTGGTGGGCAGTGACAATTTATCTCCTAATGCCTGAAATAAAAATACATGAATCGTTTAGCCTATAGGCTATAGGCTACTTAATAAAACACTTCTCACATTAAGGGGGGGGGGGAGTCGTATGAGAAACGTTTTATTAAATATATAAATAACTAGCAGAAGTACCCATTCTTCGAACGGTCTTCGGTATTAATAGCCAGACGTAATCAATTGAGCTACTGTTGCAATGGTTAGGGGCTTGGAACCTGTTTGTCGACAATGAAGTATGATTAGTTAACATATGCTCTGAAACTAAATTTACCTAACGTGTACTTCCTGACGTGAAAATAAAATTGAAAACCTCGTAGACGAACCGCAATACACGTCACATAAAAGCTGACCCTCGCTGTTGTGTCAAGTTCCCATCCAGAGGAAGACCCCTCTAATAAATTATAAAGGCTTGTGGTGCACGAAAATTTAGGTTTTATAGCCTCCAATGGCCCAAATTCCTAAAAGCAAGAGAAAAAAAGTATTTCAAATCAGGAATTTTTGAAAATAATGTTGCTGTCTTGGAGATATAATAGACCTTCTGTACGACATATCGCACGTTTAAGTCCTGTGGAAAAAAAGGTAACCCTTGACTCCCTTAAGCGCATTGATGAATTTTACAGTTTTAGTTGGTTCCGTTTTAACATTATAGCCATTTGCAAACGCTCACAGAAATTTAATAAATGGAGTGGCATTACTTCTTGCAGAAATAGATGGAAAGATGGATGTCACCTTTTGAGATGCTTTTGTCGTGGCTACTGGCGTCCATTCCTTCATTAGTTTATTAAAAGAAATTAGTTTTCTGGGAATATCAGAAACTGTTGGTTTTAGAGCCTTAAAATGTAGTTTTCGGGGACCCTTTAAGGCTATTTAGGGTCCCCGAGTTTTGTTTCTGACACCAAGAGACAGAAAATAAGCTTTGTCTCGTCGTAGGCCGTAGAATAATAATAATAATAATAATATAACAATATGGGGATAGGGACCTAATAGACCTTCCGTACCACACCCGCACGTGTAAATCGCGTGAAAAAATTCTAGAGTACCCCTTGACCCCCTTAAGCGCAATATATGAATTGATGAATTTTACAGCTTAATTTGGTTCCGTTATAAACTTATAGCCGTTTGTAAACTATCTCAGTAATGAAACAAATGGAATTGTATTGCGTCTTACAGCAATAGTTGGACCAGTGTGGTTCTGTTGCCATGGTTACCGGCTTGCGTTCTTTCATTATTGTATTAAATGAAATTAGTTTTCTGGGAATATCTCAAAAACTGTTGGTTTTAGGGCCTAAAAAGGTGGTTTTCGAGGGCCCCCGAGATTCGTGTCTCATATTGAGGGGCTAAAAATGAGGTTTGTCTCGCCCTTCTACGCCTATTTCAGCAAGGGTTTTAAGGGGGTAGGCCCCCTTTTATGAGAGGTACAGAGAAGAGTTACATCAATGATTAGTGTCGTGCCTCTGAAGGATATCTGTACCAAATTTTACGTTGATCCACCCAGCCGTTCTCAAGTTATAAGGGAACAAATTTGTCCACAGACAGACAGACAGACAGACAAACAAACAAACAGAAAGAGAGACAGACAAAAAATTATTTTCTCGCACATCCGTCATAAAACAGTCTGAAACGCGTAAATAACGCACATTTCCGTAGAAATTCCGAAAAAAACAGACAAACTTCCATTTATATATATAGAGAGAGAGATTATTGTATTATGAATTACACTGGGAAATTAATTGTTACTCCTCGACCAATCTAATTGGGTGTATTCGTATTGACCGACTGGGAAGTCAGACTGTTCAAATAGCAAGACGACACCCGAGTCTCCAAATGGCCCTAAAAGGTAAGATTTGAGCTATGGATTTGAGGCTAGTATTATAAAGCTTTTCAAGGGAAGCGTGATGGTGCAGTAGCTTAGCAGCTCGTCAATCACCCGGACGGCCGGAGTTCCAATCCCGGTGACACTGGGGTGGAATTTTCACCTGAAAAATTACGCGGCGTCAGGAAGGACATCCGGCCTTAAATCACCGGCCGAAACCAAAATGAGCCTGATTGGTTCCGGCGACCCCAATTAATTGGGATACGCAGTAGAAAGTATTATAAAGCTTTTCAATCAAAAACGGCACTAGGTCTTAAACTGGTTATAAATCAATAATAATGTTATAGGTTTTAGGTCCCTTTTAACTACTGTGGCTTTTAGAGACACAGGGGTGCCAAAATTTTTCCCTCAAGGGGATCTTTAACGTGCCAGTAAATCTACAGACTCGGGTCCCTCGCATTTATGCACCCTTAAATGCCAGCTGACTGCGCCAGAATTAGATCCTGCAACCTTGGGCACAGCAGGCGAGAACGTTACCGCTGAGCCACGGAGCCAGTCGGTTATAAATCAGAAGTATGCCTCGGTAGGATATCTATGCATGGCTTTGGTGGCGTAGTCAGTAGCATGCTGAATTGCTATGCCCAAGTTTGCGGGTTCAAACCCAATCGAAGTCGTCGGACCCATGTCATAGATTTATGGTTCATAAAATAACTTAAACTGCAATTGGTAGTGGGTAGCCAAAATTTGCAGGCTATTGGGTTAGACACGCTCTATCAAGTTCAAAGTTCGCCGTTGGGTTTCAGTGGCATTGGAGTCTGGTAGCTTAAGGTGGAACTACTCGACATTGTAATTGGGGAACCTACGGGCGTTCATGTGAAATGCCCTGCCATTGGCCATTGGCCATTGGCTGCAAATCAATATATAAATATCTATGCATTTTGAAAATTAAGACACACGGTAGGCTAAGTAAAGGTAAAAGATGTTATCTCAAACGCGTGCCGACATTTTAATTTTCAGATATAGAAAATGGCTTTTTAATAGTCGGAGAGCTGATTTAATGAATAAAGATTTTTTACAATAATATAAACTTATTATCGAATCCTTTGGAAGCAAGCCAATTTATGTCGTCAGGATAATGCTCACAAACTTAAATGTGGTACACTGTTTGTTAATTCTCTTATGAAATACCTGGTCTCCCACATGACTGCTGTGAAGATACGGTACAAAATTGTTATTGCCGATATTTAGTAAAATTGGCATTGCATTATTTTGTCAAATTCAGGAATGAAAGGTTTCAAACCCACAGAAAAGATACACAGTACCAACAATTGAGCCATTTAAGACCTTAAGATCTTTTTATACTTTTCGTTTCACAAATCACACTGGTATTTTTACTAATTAACTATAATGTTACTCAATTTTACGGAATAACTAGCTTTTGATATGGTTAAGAATTTGATATTATATTATACCCATACTATCAACCCGCCTCGGCTTCGCCTGGTATCTTAAAGGGGTTACTCAGCGTAAGCTTATAAGGCGCACGGACGGTAGGTCTCAGACGCAATTCAGAAAAGCCGAGGTGAACAGCGAAACTCCAAACACTTATAGTCTACTCTTCTCTGAAGTCTTAACTCGACACGACTCGACAGTTAATGCTGGCCGAATCTGGGGTGATGGGCTCGCTCGCTAGCTCATAAACTCGCTCCGAAGCTAGTAATTTAAATTTCCACTGAAGGTAGATTGTTGGAAGAAATTAAAACATAAAATCACTTATAGTTGGCGATGTATTAAAGATAAAGATATGCTGTCGCTCCGAAGCTAGTAATTTAAATTTCCACTGAAGGTAGATTGTTGGAAGAAATTAAAACATTAAATCACTTATAGTTGGCGATGTATTAAAGATAAAGATATGCTGTCGCGGACTTATTTGTAGAACTTTTCATGCTGACCAATTCTTACGCTCATAGTATATGGATATTTTTAATAGTTTACCCAGCGTAAGCTTAAAAAGCGCACGGACGACAGGTTTTCCTTCGACACGATTCACTGAAATCGTTACTGCTCGGCTTCCGTTGGTCATAAATGAATGTTTTCCTACAGAAACCTTCCTCGAGATTTTTTTTACTGAATGGTGAAAACCGCATTAAAATCCATTCAGTGGATTTAAAGATTACCCGTTACATCCAGGAATCATTGACTTGGTTTAATGTAGAGATGCCAGCAACTATCATTAAAACAAATACATGAATTTATAACTAGTATGGACTATGAATTCTACGTAAGACTCATTAAATATGTCATACAACTGTACCTAGGGGTTCTTATAGAGGACAGAACTAATAAAAACTCAGCATTCTTTTTAAGTTTCTATGAATTAAAAGTGTACAGTATATCAACATTGTGGCTTTTTTCTGTAGTAGTTGGTGATTTAACGTGACTTATATTTACAATGGAAATAATCACTCAGGTGAGTTAAAATTCAAAAAACCCTTGTAGAAGTGAAATCATCTGTTCCGCGAATATCGTGCTCAAGGCAGTTGCCAGCTTGCTGGCCGCCGCGAGCGCTAGTGTCGCTTCACCTACAAAGAGGATGATATTTCGTATCGCAGCGAGCTTCGCGACTGTGTATTTTAGACTGTGGTAATACAAATCCGCCCTCCCAGAGTTGCCAATCTAACTTTTCCCCCGCGAAATAACTTACAGCTTATTTCAAACTGAGGCTAGCGCCAAATAATTTTGAATCCCGCACAGCGGGGAAATATTAGCTTTTTTTCTTTTCTTGGCGGGAGAGAAGTTATATGTAAATTAATCTAGTTTTATTAAAAATAACGTGCTTTAATAAAGACTTAGAAAATTCTATGGGTAATGAACCCTTATTAATCTGTCGATGAATAAGTCTCCATGATTTTATTATTATTATTATTACTGATGCCCAGGCAGTACATGTTGAAATTGACAAAGGGGGAGCCAAGGTAGTGTGTTGCCACGATTACAACAGAAGCAGCTTGGTAGTTATTCCTGAAGACGACCGGTTAAGCCGAGTTCAAGGACAAATTCTGTACCAACGCGCACCTAAATTGGAGTCATTGTGGGAGTGTCATGAGTAAAGTTTCAACCGATCCAGGATTGAATCAGCCAATCAGAAGAGACCACGTCAAAGCCACGCGGTGAATTGCGTACCCTGGAAAAAGGCGCGGAAACGCATATCTAAAGAACCACCGATCCGAATTAATTCCGCATAAGTGCATTGAGACGTTTGGATAAAATGATGAAGATTGATACTAGTCCCAAGTTTGTGAGGTGAAAACTCCAGATTATTTTTACAAATTCTCCCCACCCTACCTCATTCTGTCAGTTTCCAATAAATTGATCGGTGATGAGCTGTTTAGGACACAACATTATTGAGCTCTGGTGAGCAACGTTCACGTCAGTCTGCGTCACGATTTTTCAAGCTCTAATGAGCGTACTTTACTAACATTTCATCTTGTGCTCAAGGGAGCAGAGTTCACGTGTAGCAGTGGAGATCTCTAGGCGAGATAAGTGCTGCATGATAGACATTTTTAAGACTTGTTTTCAAGCCAGTGACGATGAGTTTGAAGTGTGTAATTTTATCTAAAATTTTGTATTATATTTTTGAGTGATATTTGTGCGTGTGTTAAGCAAATGCTAAGATAGGGAAAGTCTACGATCAGTAATCGCATAGGACATTATTTTTGAGTGAAAGTAGTAGCTCACAGCGATTCTAGCTAGGCATATTATTAATATTGATCATTTCTGTCCAAGAAGCTACGCCAAGATGTCCGATATATGGTAGTGTGATGGAATGATGTGCATCGCCTCTACAACTACGTCGACGATGGAGGGCTAGAATTCCCGTAGGGAAATGCACCGGGATGGAGGTTAATGTTCTGCAAGCTGAAACGGTGATGTACAAACATTGATTTACTCAATATGTAGTTAGATAAGACGCGGGAACGTTGTAAATAGTTTATTCTTGTTTTTCTTGTGTTTAGATTTTTGTGTGCCGACACTATTATCTTTAAATGTACGTTGGCGCGTGGCCAAATTTGTTTGTTGTATATTTTCTTTGGAGTCATATTTAGTGTACACGGCGTGTGTATTTGATTTTATCCATGCGAATGCGAAACTCGTTACATTCGATAAGTGGTGCTTTATTAAAATTCATTTTTTTAATAGGAAAGGGAGGTAAATATTGTAAGATGTTTGATGAACAGGTTTTTATTCATACTAGGGTTGCCGAGCGCAACAAATTAAGATGTAACTGTAGAACACCTTAGTTCTAAATTTTTAAAGTTTTTTTTAGTCCTTTTCAGGTTCTTTAGTCACGGACTAGATTGGAAGCGCAAGCTGGTGGAAAATATTTTATGTCATTTATTTCAGGTTTCTGTCAAACCCATACGTGTGATTCTGTGTGTGTTCTTGTGACACTTGTGTGTGTTGATTCTTCGTGATGAGGGGTAGGATGTGCTACCGCCCTCATATTGTTGTTGTTGTATTTTTTGATGGAAAGGCAGAGCGCTCTTGGAGGCTAGTGTACCTTGTCCAGTGCTGATTCTTGGATTTCCTAGGGGAAATGCTGAGATATTTTATTCTGACACACACATGTATATTGTGCTTTGGGAGCACGCTTCTTCGAGACTCGAACCCATGCCACGGCAGGTCGAGGTTATTGACACGTGGGTTGACAGATGTGCAGATTTCCACTTAGCGCCCGTCTAGGTCTGGTGACTCATCGATAGGCAGTCCAGCTGACCGACTGATCCCTATAAGCTATCATTAGCAAACCTGTTCTTTTGTGATGGTCATTTGGACCATAATTAATTGGGGAGTTCGCCATGTCTGTTACGAATTATCGCATCTCGTATGAATGGAATATTGTTTGAATGATGTAAATGTTGGCTTGGAGCCTAGTGATTTTTCTATGACTCATTTCATGTTCGTGTGTATGTTGTGACACCTGTGTGGTGTAGTTGTATTTACTTGTAAAAATGACAAGCGGTCATATGTGTTTTCTTTTATTGGTCACGTGTTAATTTACTTGTGTTGATTTTGAAAAGTCCCAATTTTAGGCCTTAATGTTTTTGCTACGGCAGTTCTTTGATTCCAATTTCATGCGGAAATTACTTGTTGTTTTATTTAGTGAAGGAAGTGTCGGATTAATTTAAGTAGTGTATAGTTGGTTCCCCGCGTCTGTCTAGCTCTAGACAATGCAGATTCGTCCTCTGAAGGTTTACCGGATGGTGACGAATCTCGCATTTATTTGTACTCATCGTTAAGTATGTAGAACAGCCGCACACGTATACAATGTCATTGAAGTATTTGGGACATTTGGCCCAGTTTATAATCTCTCCTGAGATTAGGCCTAGTTATGGCAAGTAATTAATTCAAGTGGGAGTCATTTGGGAGATCTTGTTTTGTTTTATTTTGTTGTAAATAGTTGATCTGTTATTAAATTCATTTGTTTTAACCCTGGTATTCACTTCTTCCTGCATGTTATTTTGTTATGTGTTACCCTGCATGTTATAGAAGCGCTTTAACAACAACTTACGAAATGGACTGTTACACCCCCCGAAACTGAGTCTCATAAGCTTCTTTGCAAGGGTTCAGTACATTAGCACTAATTTTGGAATCATTATTAACATCTTGAACATGAGATAACCGTCAGCTGAGTTGATTCATATTACGTAAATATATGTCCAGCAATTCCCCGAATTATGGTTATCTCCCAGTTACAAATGAGTGAAATTTGTCGCCCGAGTACTGTAAGCAATTAAACCTTTTCCCGGTTGCAGGTAGCATTTGTAAGGTAAGAAGGACCTTGGTAGGTGACAAAAATCTTCGAAAATGATACTTTAGGCATTCAGGGCTAATCTCAATAAAAAGCACAGGATCTTGTTGGAAAAACTGAATAAACATAAAAATGAGTACCGGTATTGAATTACCCATAAATCAACATGATACATCGAGAGAGGACATGCCCACTTTTGCTGAGACCTCTGTAAATAATTTCTCTTGTTGAGGGATACGCAGTCTTCATATTGGTAGCAAAGATATTCCGTATTTGAGTTTATTTTGTTCCTGTCAGGGGAACAGGAATGTTCTAAATTGACCATTGAGGTGAGACATTTTAGTCAAAAATTAACTTAATTTTTTAAAGAACTGATTTGTATTTATCTTTTGAGCATATTGTATTACTCGAAAAATTCGGGATCAAAATACATGAAACTTTTCTTGTGTAATAATATCTCGTAGAGAAATGGAAATACTTGTAGAGTTGTTGTTAATTCATTTGAGGGGCTTGAGACACCTTGGTCATCAGCCTCGTGTAGTTGGGAGTGTGTTGAAGCTGCCTGGCAACCTGTATTGCTGTGAAGATTGTAGTTGTGTGTGTAAATGTATCTGGGACAGGAGTAGACGCTCCGAGACTTGAGCAAGGCACTATCCCGGCAATTTCCTGTAGGAAGTGTGGCGAAATCGGGGAATAAGCACACTCAGGATAACCAATGTCAGCACCGGGATTCGAACCTACGATATCCGTACTTACCACAGCTGCCCTCGCAACCATGATGCACGTTTGACGAGCGCGGCTACGCCGCGGGATGAAATGCTTGTAAATTTTTGCTTGAGTACCTATAACCCCTCCCATTGGTTGATCCTGGCTACGCTACTGCTTACTACATGCTGGTGAACAATTGCCGATCGCCTCTCTAAGGCAAAAATATTGGATTGTAAACGCCAGGCGAACAGTACGGCCGCTAATCCACAAGTGTTTACGTCAGTGGTTTAGTTGGACCGGAACGGGCCGGAACGCCGTTCCGGAAAATATCTTCCCGCTTTAGAATGACGTAACAATTTTACATTCAGTAAGAAAATCGTTTATAATCTATACATAGCGCTGAAACGTCACGGGTGTACTCTAGTGGACTAATATCGAACCTTGCGGTTTTATGTTCATAAAATACGGACACTTTTACACTCCTGGGCGTTTTTCTGGTTCTCTAAGGTTGGCTACACTGCTATTGGATACGGAGAGCGTGAAGTGAGCACAACAACTTTCTTCCGCTCGTTATGTTCGTGTGAATCCAAGTTTTATTTTATGTTTTGCTCGATGTGTTGCTGTGAAGCAGATATTACGGAATCTCTCTGCAGTTAATGAACATCAGTAGCCCCGTAGTACCTTTCAAGTTTTCCAGTGACTGTGAAAGTGAGTTGTGAGTCACAACTTGTGACAATGAGTTTACTTAAGTGGCTGGGTTTAAAAAAACGTGCTGTGGATAAAGATGAAGAATCAAAGACTACTAAAAAGGTGTGTGATGGCTCAAGTAAAAACGAAACTGAATGGAGTTCCGAGAACATTAGTTTCATTGAAGACGTGAGTATAGAGATAGACCCTGGGTTAAATGTTGCTGAAACGTGTGATGCAGATTCAAGGGAGAATCTAGGTTATGGTTCTACACCTTCTACCATCGACTGTGAAATTCAAGGACCCATTGTTGGAACGAGTCTCAGTACCGTTATTTTTTGTCAGAGAACGAGTGGTTATTTGCAGGAAATAAAAATTTAGGCTGCAATATAAGTAAAGAGGAAAGTAAATTAGGATTAGGAGTTTCTAAAGGGGCAGGACTTAAGCTAATGAAAGTATGGGTAGAATGCAAGGTTCATCCCAACGGAAATAATATTAATCAACAACAAACGAGCTTTAGGAAAAAAATATTTGAGCACAAAAATTCAGAATCTCACAAAAAAGCTATGTTACAAAAATCAGAATCCAATAAAAAGATATTTGAAAGTTGCTTGGACACTATGAATGTCTAACACCTAGAAACCACCGTTCGAGTATTTCGAACAGCATACTCAATTGCGAAAAGAAATAGACCCTTCGTAGACCTACAGGCTTATGTTGAACTTCAACAATTAAATGGTTTAGAAGTGGGACGAGTTCTTCATACAAATTTTAGTTGTGCTAATATTATTGAACACCTTTCACAGGAAATGAGAAATAAAATAGCAAAATCTATAACAGAAAATCAGAGGAAAATCAGTATTATGATTGACGAATCAACAACAGTTAGTGTAAAATCTGTGTTATCATTATGTTTGAGATGTGCTCTTTCAGATAACTCTGAAGTTGTTTCCTTTTTCTGGGACTTGATAGAACTTGAATCAACTACAGCAGATGTTATTACTCGAGAGATATAGAAGAATCTTTCTTCATATGGGGTGAATGAAAACTTTCTGGCAGAACATTTAGTTGGTCTAGCATGTGATGGGGCCTCTGTGATGTTAGGTAGAAAAAATGGAGTTGGAGCACAGTTTTTAAAGTTATTTCCAGATATAGTAATCTGGCACTGTTTAAACCATCGCTTGGAATTGGCCGTTTCTGATACAAGGAATGAAGTTACAGTTGTTAACCATTTCCATTCTTTCTTTGACAAATTGTATTCTTTATACAGCATGTCTCCCAAAAATCAAAGGGAACTCAACATTTGTGCTGCTTCACTGGAACAAAGAGTTAAGAAGATTGGGAAAATATTTACAATAAGATGGGTAGTTTCAAGCCAGAGAACTGTAAAAGCTGTCTGGGAGAACTACAGTGCTCTAGTAAAACATTTTAGTGAGGCCAAAAATGACCACCAGAGAGACTCCAAAGAAAGGGCAAAATTCTAAGGTCAAGAAAAATATGTTAACTTGAGTAGAATTTCTAGAAAATATTGCAATTATGTATGATGCACTTGTTGAGTTAGCTGATTTGTCATTAGAGTTTCAGGAAAGAGCGACAAGTCTGACAGAGGCTCAAAATGCAATCAAGCGCACTATAAAAGTGATTGAATCTATGTGTAACTCAGCTTCTGGAGAATACTACAGAACAGTTCTTAAAGCAGCAGAAAACAAAAAGTTTAGAAACATAGGATTACATGATTATAAAAAAGGTGTAAAAATTGACAGAAAGAAGTTTTTCAGAAGTCTTGTGAACAATTTAAATAACAGGCTTATGGAAAATGTGTCCACATCATCTCATCTTGGTTCCAGCTCTAGTCAGCAGAGACATGAGAGAATGACAAAAGTTATCAGTGATTCAAAGGTACTATACAAAAATAATTGGCCCTCCACTTCTACTTTGGATATCTGCTATGGTGATGAGAGTGTCGGCAACCTTTGTGACTTTTTTCACATGTCAGACAAGAGGAGGTACATTAATGCTTTTAGAAAGTATGTCGAGACCAAGGAAATTCCAGTGGAGCTGATGCCTTTATTCAAGACTGTACAGACCATTCCCATCTCTTCAGCAGAAGCTGAAAGAGCTGAATGAGATCCACACCGAAAAGAGAAATAGGCTGCTGGTTGAAAGATCAAGCGGACTTATTTTCATAAGCAGCGTAGGACCTCCTGTGCATTTATTTAACCCACAACCATATGTCAAGTCATGGCTACGAAAGGGGAGACGTTCAGCTGATGAAACAACTTGTCGGAAACACGAGGCCGTTGATTTTGACACCCAATACGAGTCCATTTGGAAATTGCTGAATTAATAAGGTGAGTTCCTGTAATTTTTTTTCAACTAAATCACTGGTTTACGTTGCTTTAGGTTGAAGGCATCTGCTTCGAAGCAACTAATGGGTCAAGTACCAGCTCCTCGGGTGACAGCAGCGCGCCCATTTATGAACTCTGGAGTGGATTTTCCTGGGCCAATGTTTATAAAGCAAGGATCAACAAGAAGCAAGGTGAAGGTGAAGTGTTACGTTGCAGTATTCGTATGCCTCTGCACTAAGGCAATACATCAGGAAGTAGTTCGCGATCTCACCTCAGAAGCCTTCATTGCAGCTCTGCGACGCTTTACCGCGAGGAGGGGAAAGTGTCTTAACCTCTACTCGGACAATGCAACAAACTTTGTGGGAGTGCGAAATGAGTTGAACGAATTGCACCGCCTCTTCAAATCCGAACACTGCGTGCAAGAACTTCAAGAGTTTGGTAGTAAAGAAGGATTCACGTGGCATTTCATTCCTTCGGATGTCCCTCATTTCGGTGGCCTCTGGGAAGGTGGGGTTAAGTCAATGAAACATCATATGAGAAGGGTGGTTGGCAACACCTCCTTGACATACGACGAACTACAGACGTTAGCTTGCCAAATAGAAGCTTGTCTTAATTCTAGGCCTATCTCTCGTCTTTCTGACAATCCCTATGATCCCTCTTATCTCAGTCCCGGTCATTTCCGAATCGGTTCCCCATTGATGTCCATCCCTGAACCAAATCTGACAGAGGTAGCCTCCAATTGTCTATCCAGGTGGCAACATCTGCAGATAATGCAGCAGGACTTTTGTAGCAGGTGGTCAAAAGTCTACAACAAAGATCCAAATGGATTAACAAGGAGGTGAACATTCAGCCCGGCATCATCGTCCTTGTAAAGGAGGACAATCTCCCACCCACAGCATGGAGGCTTGCAGTGGTCGAAGACGTGATATCCGGCAAGGATGGATTGGTCAGAGTAGTCATCTTCCGTACCAGCAACGGAACTCTGAAGAGACCAATCCAGAAACTGTGCCCCCTACTTGCACCGTGACTCGTGCTCTTGTGACTGTATATATTTTTGTTGTGTAATTTTCTTTTGTGTTAGTGTTGTTTTCTCAGTGAACCTTTGGTGTGCCCATCATTCATGTTTGTGTTTAAATGCAGTACATTTATGTGGGCGGAATGTTGGAGACAGTAAGTGAACAGTGTTATGGGAGGAGACAAGACGTGACAACGTGGTGATGGTGATGCTTGGCAACAGTGTCATTCTATTGGCGCCCCTCAGTCCTCTACCTGGCTTTTGACACATTCTGTTAAACCGTGCCTTACTGGCAGCACGCACAAGCCGCAGCTCCTCGCAGCGCAATAACGAAATAATGCCAATATGTTGTGTATATAGTTGTGTGAATAGTACTGTAATAAATGTATATAATTTCAATGCATACGTGGATTAATTGTTTGTGCGCGCGCGATTCTTGTTCCGACAAATTATTCGCCCCAAGTGTTTCATTCGGGTCCGAATACGTTTTGAGACGTGGCTCGAAACAGTCCCTTTTAACAACTGCGGCTTTTAGAGGTGCCGGGTTGCAGGAAGTTTGGCCCGAAGGGGACCTTTAACGTGCCAGTAAATCTACTGACATGGCCCCCTCGCATTTGCGCACCCGCAAATGGCAACTGGCTGCGCCTGGATTCGATTCTGCAATCTTGGTCACAGCAGGCGAAAACGTTACCGCAGAGCCACGTAGCCAGCCCAAGAAAGATAGAAGCTGAAGTTCCTTTGGATAAACAGTATTCTTTGTTTTTCTGTTTGGTGCCCCGGTGCTGTTCTGAAACATCCATGTCGGGACATGTTACCTCGCAATGAATCAGCAAGCCTTTCTCATATCTTACATTGCAATGTCATAAGTATACAGATTGTGCAATTGGGTTACTGTGGGATTTAAGGCTTCCTGTTAAGTCCCTCGCCCTTTTGTGTTACATGAATAATTTCTAGCCAGAAACCTTCCCCGGAGTCCACACAACAACTCACCCAAATTTCATCGCGATCGGATAAGTGGTATATGAATACATACGGGACACACAGACAGACAAACTATCACGTAACATCGATTTTTATAGACTAGCATTACACGTCGCGGCTGCGCTCGCGAAAAATTGTAGTTGAAAAGAGTACACCTAGCAACGTCTCAGTCATGAATGCTATGTTAGATTAATCGTTTAATTTTGAATAATAATGATAATAATTTGGTAAAGACGGTAAACAATCAGACAATAAAGGCCATATACCGTAGCACAACAATGGCACATAAATATCAATATCTCCCCAAGATCACGTCGCATAGCATGTATAAAATTCGACTCAAAATCACAACACGGTTTCCGACCACAAACATAAATAGAAAATAAGTGAGATACAGTATATTAAACACACTGACTAAACTCAAAATCCATTTACCTAAATTCCTATGAAAATAGTACACATCATAAAATTACACAAGTAAAAAACCTCCACGCCCTCATTTTCCCCCTTTCACCTTATAATATACACCACATAGAAAAACCCTTAGACACGTGTCTGCTTATTTTTTTAAATCATTAGTAAATATGCCGAGTATCACTGTAATTTTATTTATGTTTATAGGTGCCCCTACAAATTGTAGATATTAAGAGGGAAAAAATTACAGTCAGACTGAAAGACTAGATGTTATATAATTTCAAATGACGCATGCTACAAATGCTACACATGTTAGAAAAGCTCAGGAGGGCTTCTCGCTTCGCTCGAAGCC
The DNA here is from genome assembly GCA_946902985.2 of Meconema thalassinum. Lineage (NCBI taxonomy): Eukaryota > Metazoa > Arthropoda > Insecta > Orthoptera > Tettigoniidae > Meconema > Meconema thalassinum. The sequence continues at coordinate 1,196,209,699 of OX336389.2, forward strand.
CCAGGACTCTTTCAACAGACTCCATTACCCATTAACTCAGGCCTCCCGCGCGGGCATTTCTTTAAGGGTCACCCTGTATTTGAGTCTGACATCTTTTACAACTCTTATTATTTGAATCTGATATCTCGCAAACCTCTTTAAGGGTCACCCTGTATTTGAATTGCATCTAACATACTGTACACCTCGTTAAGTGTCACCCTGTAATTTGCTCTGATATCCTGCACACCTCTTTAGGAGGCACCCTGTATTCTTATCTGGCATCTTGTATATCTCTTTAGAAGTCACCCTGTATTCTTGTGTGACATCTTGTACACCTCTTTAGGAGTCACCCTGTAATCTTGTCTGGCATCTTGTGCACCTCTTTAGGGGTCACCCTGTATTCTTCTCTGCCATCTTGTACACCTCTTTAAGAGTCACCTTGTATTCTTATCTGGCATCTTGTATATCTCTTTATGAGTCACCCTGCATTCTTATCTGGCATCTAGTATATCTCTTTAGGAGTCACCCTGTATTCTTGTGTTCGCTTCACTCAAAGCCCCAGGTCGCTCTTTCAACAGACTCCAATAACCATTAGCTTCTGCTTCCCGCGTGGTCGCATGACGTCACGCTCTCGCTTACCGCGCGGCTGCATGACGTCACTTCCCGCGAGGCTGCATGACGTCACTTCCGTCTCCGTCTCCATAATGCATAACGTTGGACCCAAGCATAACGACGAAGTCGACAAAATCATTTGAAATTATAAAAATCGATGTTACGTGATAGTTTGTCTGTCTGTGTGTCCCGTATGTATTCATATACCACTTATCCGATCGCGATGAAATTTGGGTGAGTTGTTGTGTCGACTCCAGGGAAGGTTTCTGGCTACAAATTATTCCTGTAACACAAAAGGTCGAGGGACTTAACAGGAAGCCTTAAATCCCACAGTAACCCAATTGCACAATCTGTATACTTATGACATTGCAATGTAAGATATGAGAAAGGCTTGCTGATTCATTGCGAGGTAACATGTCCCGACATGGATGTTTCAGAACAGCACCGGGCCACCAGACAGAAAAACAAGAATACTGTTTATCCAAAGGAACATCAGCTTCTATCTTTCTTGGGCTGGATACGTGGCTCTGCGGTAACGTTCTCGCCTGCTGTGACCAAGATTGCAGAATCGAATCCTGGCGCAGCCAGTTGCCATTTGCGGGTGCGCAAATGCGAGGGGGCCATGTCAGTAGATTTACTGGCACGTTAAAGGTCCCCTTCGGGCCAAAATTCCGGCACCCTGGCACCTCTAAAAGCCGCAGTAGTTAAAAGGGACGTAAAACAAATAAAAATATTATCCACCTTTATTTCTATTTGTCTTTGATTGGCATTGCAAAGCTTGCCGGCTATAGCTAGTATTTAATAATAATCTCTACTTAGTACAAAACAAAGACCTCGATTCTTAGATGTTCCGGGTAATCTCGAGATCCTCTGGATGGATTTTGATGCGTTTTTCACCACTGTAAAGGATTTCTCGAGGAAGGTTCCAGTAGAAAATAATGTATTTTAGACCATAGGAAGCCGAGCAGTAACGATGTCAGTGAATCGAGTCGGTAAAAACCTACCGTCTGTGCGCCTTTTAACCTTACGCTGGGTTGTATTGATTAGGCATAGCAAAGCCAACTCCGCACAGGCCATGGAGGCCCTGGGAGTAGTGGGAGGTAGAGTCTTCCACTATTTATGAGATCGGCACTGGATGGGATGGAGTTGTCTGCTCCACGCCCGGCCGTCTTTGCTCCCAGGAATTACCCTGGTACCGGTTCTCATTTCTGTTGTAGGCTGAGTGAACCCCAGTGCTATTTGCGTTTCCGAAAGTGGTAGTTTTGTATCCAAAATCCACTACCTGGGTGGGGATCGAACCCACTCCCTTTCAGTTAGAAGCCCAGCGCCTCTACCGACTGCGCCACGCGGCCCCCGTATTAATTAGGAGGAAAACAATTTTATTTTTATTTTTTTATTTAGTCGATGTACCCTCTAGGTTGGTGGTTCCCACGGACTCAGCGAGGGAACTCACCACTACCGCCTCTACGGGCAGTGTCCTGGAGCTTTGAACATCTGGTCGGGATGGATACAACTGGGGAGGTGTGTTCAGCACGTCGCCCAGGCGGCCTCACCTTCAAAGCGAACAGGGGCCTCATGAGGGGAGGGATTGGAAGGTTAGGATGGATAGGCAAGGAAGAGGGAAGGAGGCGGCCGTGGCCTTGCAGTAGGTACCATCCCGGCATTTGCCCGAAGACGAAGTGGGAAACCACGGAAAACCACTTCGAGGATGGCTGAGGTGGGAATCGAACCCCCTCTACTCATTTGGACCACCCGAGGCTGAGTAGACCCCGTTCCAGTCCTCATACCACTTTTCAAATTTCGTGGCAGAGCCGGGAATCGAAACCAGGACCCCCGGGGCGGCAGCTAACCATGCTGACCGCTACGCTACGGAAGGAGGAAAACAAAATTAATTTTAATTTCAATTATATTGTCAATATGGATATTCCCAATTCCTAGTGTTGACAAGTTTACTGACTTAGTTATGAATGACCATATTCTTGGTTTTATTAACATTCTACTGTAAGCGAATGCGGCGGCGCAGTTGGTAGCATGCTGAGCTTCTATGCCCAAGATCGCGGGTTCAAACCAGACCGAAGTCGTCGGATTTTTAAAGAGCGTTAAAAATCCCTCAGTATGCCTTCACCCGGAGGGGAAGTAAAGCCAGCGGGCCCATGTCAATGATTTATGGCATGATAAAAGAACCTTCCACTAACTTCAATTGTGTGAAGCTATATTTGTTGGTTAGATTTGATTAACACTTCAAGTTCCAATGTTCGTCGCCAGGTGCTGCTTGCAGTGGCATCTAGTAGCCAAGTTCGCAACTAGGTGTCATGGACTGTAGCATTTGGTAGCTAGAGTAGGAAATACTTGAACTTCATCGTCTGCAGTCCTTACCTGAATTACAGATAACACACTTTAATACAGCCATCACAATTGGCAGCGGTTATCAGACAAATTCTACACACACCCAAGGTACACGGGGATACATGATCGCACTGTCGTAGCCCCTAAACTGAGGAGCCATCCAATACTACTGTAATAACCATTCTCAATAAATTATACCAGTGTTCAAAAGACGCTCTCTCCTCTCCTACCAATATTCCTATTTGAAATTATGCTAAATATCGCTGACCATATCTGTTTAATAGACTCTCAAATAATCCATAAAATTCCATAGAATGTTCCTCAATATTATCCATAAACCTTATTTATGTAGTTCAGAAATTTTCATTAACCTAACTCACAAGCTCATTTGTCTAAAATTCCAACTATTATCTCATAAAACTTTCATAAAATTTTCCACTCGATTAAGTAATATAAACTGCCTTCATTAAATAACTGTCGCTAAATTTGCGTTATATGAAAACATCGCTAAACTATCTATAAAAAAATTACGAGCCTTACAGTGGTCGCATATGATGTGTAACATCTGACATAGAAGAAACCTCACGTGAAATTTTTGATACACCGGTATTTTATAGTATTATTGGCACAAATATTAATCTATTGTAAAAGGGAGTGTTTTACAGATATTGTAGTTTATAATACGGAACTCATTTTATTAGATGATTTGTAGCTTCCACCAGCACTAGCCTAAATAAAGAATACGATATGGATCAACTAGATTAATAGACGCGACACCGCTCATAACCTTAAATTCCTTATAAACAGGTCCTCTTGATTCACAGACCAACACGTAATTTCATATGGATTCTGTTAAAATGAGTCATATTGATATGATAAATATCGTTTAAAATGATAATCTGGTAGCAAAATCATCTTCACCGCCCAGGATTCGAACCCAAGATCTCCAGATTCACAGTCATACGCAATAACCCCACGGCCATTTCGACTTCGCAAATATTGGGCACAAGATGGTGTCTTATTTCCACGTTCCAATAATACTGCATTACGGAATTAAATTTCATTTATATTTTGCTTGTTTCGATAATGTTCCTGAGTGACATTGAGTTTAAAATGCCTTATGCCAATGCAATGCCGACTACTTACAATGTTTGATATTAAGGCATTTTACCATTTAAAAATACTGATACGAAGACTTCGAACATGTACCATGTAATTTGTTTAAATCATTTGACACCAGAGTTCGCATGAGCGTTTTCCGTTCACTATGTCATATACATTCCACATGGCCGAGAGTGCATCATGGTATCAATTTTCGACCCCGCGCGCTGATTGTTTCTCTTACCAGTGCCAGCCGTTCGATCCACCACTACCAGCTAGGGCACACTTCCATTCGATCGATCGAGCGGGCAGTGCATACTTCCGTTGTCCACCACTGCCAGCTAGTACACTTCCGTTTGATTGATCGAGCGGGCAGTGCATACTTCCGTTGTCCACCACTGCCAGCTAGTACACTTCCGTTTGATCGATCGAGCGGGCAGTGCATACTTCTGTTTGATCCACCACTGCCAGCTCGATCGTTCCGATCCACTTCCGTCCCCAATTTTCAAAATCACTCCCACAAAACTATCCAGCAACCGAGCGGAAAGATGTTACACATCAAAAATATCCTCTTCCTCTCGCTCGCCGCATTTCCGTATATCGGCTACCTTTTAATTCCCCTTGAAAGTAAACACACCTTGGGAAAGCCGACAATAATTCTCTTATTCCTCGCTACTGCATGTATTGCAAATTGCATATCTCTCCAGTATATTCCTCTCTTCAATTCGCGGCGTCTGTCTTCTGTCTTACAGCTCATTTCTCTTCACAATAAATCAATTTAATCATTCTAAAATTGTAGTGGCCTAACTCATTGCTACTCGTGCAAAATACAGGTTCGGGTGTAGTGGCGCAGCGGTCTAGCTGTTGACCACTCGCCAAGGTGCATCGGGTTTAATGCAAGTGAGATTTTCGATGTGAAATGCCATATCCTGTGGTTTGGATTCCATGTAAAAAGGAGGTCCCGTGCCTCATAATCGCGCGATTGATGGTCACGTAATACTAAAAGCTTCCTTCCTTCCAAACATGGGTTCAGGGTATATGTATTACTTCACTCCGTCGAGGTCAATTTCTTCAACAATGTTGAACAGTAGCGGGCCCAGGGGGCCGGCCTATAGCATTCCGTTGGTTTGTTCTATTGGTTCCGTTTGGACTATGCTGTCAACTATCGGCATGTTGTTCTTGTGGAGGATGTACTTTGTTGGTCTACTGTGGTAGTATTCTTTTACCGATCATGCTTCCTGATTGGAGTGTTTCTATGGAATAGATCGAACACCTTGGTGTAGTCGGCAAACACTACCCACAGCTTTCACCTATCATGTCTCAGCATGTCTTCTACGTTGTTCTATGACGATCTGCTTCGTTTCTTGATCCTCCAGCGGGATCCAATTCACTTCATAATTCTCAGGTTATGATCAGTATTGAATTTGCTGTTTAGAAATTATTTCTTTATGAGGCCTTTAAAAGTGTGTCACGATCTGGTTGACTTTTGAATTGCATCACATCAGGCACCTCATTTCCAGGATATGCCATGATGGTACCTAACACCATACCTCTCCCAATTCTAATGCTGTTAAGAAGTAGTGTACATGTTCCTAGCCAGACACCACTAATAATCAACTGCCTCCTACTCCATCTTTAATTTATTTGCTCATTTTGTTACAGGTCTCAGAGGTCAACTTGCAAGATTTTAGATGTCTGGGGTTTGCTGTGCTCAAAAAACACCACGACGGGATACACTTGAAGAATGTCTTTGATGATTTCTTGGAAAGGGTCAGCTTTTTCCAGCGAAGTCCCTTTCTTAACGGACTGACCTTATCGTGGCCTCTTCTGCATCTGAACTGTTGAAATAGTCTCCCATGCACAGGTAATGGATGCAGTGGGGATTCACACTCAGAGCAGCGCTTGTTGGTTCTCAGCAGTCCTTCGTCGTATAAAAACTGAATACACTTCTCTTCGTCGACAACCATTGGCGCAAGGTCTGTGAATAGTGGACAGTACTCTCTGGTCTGGGGGTTGAAGTTGCTCACGTCCGTAGGTTTTACCTTCAAGTACCCTACACGTGACCCCTGGGTGGTGCTAATCGAGCAACAGTGATCTGGCTGCCTGACTGATCTTCTTGGAAGATCTCTTGGCCATAATATGCATAGAATCAAAGTTACATCAGGGCCACAAGAGTAGGAATATTGGACCTAGCCTCAGGATTTGCCAGCTCAACAGGAAGGTTCAAGCAAATCAAAATGTGATATATTATCGAAGTCAACTTGGGTGATCAGAAAGACTTTCTCAATGTTACAACATAGGACCTTGAGTGGATAGCTGGTCTGAATGTTAAGACTATAATTCTGCGTTTTGATCATTTTATTATTTAAGCATGACGTTCTATTTATAAACGGTTTATATTTGTTCCTGTAACCTTTTCTTCCATGTATACTGCATACGCTAGTCTGGCAACTGATGGAACTAAATTTGGAGAATAAACTCTGTGCAGTGTACCGGCCCTGTGGACAGTACTGTCTGGCCTGGTTAAAGTTAGTAATAATAACAATTCATGGTCCTCGTTGTTCACTGTGTATTTCAGTTTGTTTGTAGTTCTCAATAAAGTGTGTGTATTCAAGAAGCTACACTGCCATCAGCAACCAAAGATGGAAGGTATATATTCAAGCGGGCGGCGGTCTCCTCAGTGCACGTACTTGTCAGTTCCATTGTCCTGAGTGAATGTAAAGCATTGTTTAGCAGAAGAAGGTGTTTTTATTGAAGATAGGAGATTTGGACAGATTGTAATAAAGTTGAAATATAATTTTTATAATGATTTTAGTCACTGAGTAAATATATTTCAGGTAGAAAGTAAATGATTGTGCTGTTGAGGGTGTTCACCATAGATAAGAAAATACTTTCATTACAATTTCTGTGTTATAGTAAGTGATATTTTGAAATTATTGATTTATATTTCAAGCATACTAACTTCCAACGTTACAAAAATCCTTTCATTTATTGCACCCTTCAATAAAGCATGGTTTTCTCAAGAGTCATCTACGGGGTCGTGTTCAGTCCTGACTGCAATACACAGCTAAGTTCGCTTAAAAAGAACATGCTCTAATGAATAGAAAGGTCCATGACAGAGGCTATACTAGAAATAAAATGAATAACAAGTAGAATAAAAGAAATTTAATGACTGAAAAGTATGAGCATAATAATAATAATAATAATAAAAAAACGAAATCCTCCCTGACTTTCACCCCCTAACAAATAAATATAACACTGAGCGGTAGGAACTCGCTCGTCACAACAAAACAACGTGAATACAGCTTCACACAAAATAATTAATCATAACATAAACTTTGAGCTGTAAGAACTCACTCGTCACAACATATGGATACAAGTCCATTTTTTCTGGTCAAGAAGTTATATAATGCGTGGTGTACTGCTCGTTAATAAGAAACTGAGTACTGATGCGAATCCGTTTACAACTGAAAGAGTCATGTTGCTCACGGAGTTGCATCTTTTAAATCACACTACGGCTATGGGACCCACCCTTAATTAATACAATATAATTACTACTGACACATGCAAGATATAATAATAATAAAATATGAAGAATCTCCCTGAGATTCCAGCTGGTGCCAGAGCACATAAATGAACAAAAAGAGCATGCCAGAAATAGGCCAAAACGCTATCATCACAACTTGGGAACATAGCCTCGCGCACCCTAATGCCACACGGGTCATTGAACGCGTAAAATAAACACACAAGAATTAAAGCAAAGGCAACAAATACAAGCTTAACGGCTGAAAAACTAGGTTTACATTTATATAAAACGCCAGACAAACAGGAGTTTCGGAAGCTACCTTACAACTATGGACAGCACCCATTTAATCAATCAAAAGTCATTATAACCGATCAGGTTTTTTGAATTTTAAACAACGTCTTAAATTGAAGTACAGGATCCTGGCCTGCTACTAATGACAAGTCGCGTTATCTGATTTGAGCGCGCCCCTCTTGTATGAGTCATCGCTGCCTCAATTATCTCTCTCAGTCCCTCAAGCTAGGTGCACGTTCCATCTGGAAACGCCAGCATATCTCACCCATCCCCCTGGATGGCAAGAAAACACAAATATATACCACAAGTCCAGCCTCGCGAGGTCATGAACTGGGCTGGTGTGGAGCAAGACAGAATAATCACAATGATATATTCTCGCTAGCACATCATAAAAATCACACAACGCACCAAAAGCTTGGACTGACTCTCACATAAACATACCACTGGGTCGGCTCAAAACAGATCAACAATATTGCGTCCATTGACACACCAAAAAAATACACAACAAAAACTCGGGTGCAAAGTGCCATCCCGTTCAGCTCTGCTGGAAAAGCAACTATCAAAATAATCCTGATCCATCATAAAATTCTGCTCACAAATAATCTTTACCCTCCAAATTCTATTTTTAATCTCAAAATTAATTCAGTTCCATTTTTGTTATAAGGCATACCTCCGAATAATAATGCTTGACCGCGATTTACGCAAGCGAATGCGAGCACGAGCTGCGCGTCGCCCCGTAAAGTTGAACCAAACAAAAATCACAATATTTACAAATTACACAACGCTCGGCTTGCCCCATACTTAATGTGTCAGTAAACAAGAACTAAAAAATCTACATTATGAAACAAGCAAACAAATATCTACAAAAATATGTCCCATAATACCATAGCTGATTTAATAAATAAATAAATTCATTTGTACTCAATCCTTTAAAATAGCTTCAAGGAAACGTCTGCAGCCATCTCCTTTAAGATGTTTATCTCGTCATCGACATCTTCTGGCAAATGTCCTGCTGGTTCCAAGATCCGGTCTCGTTCCTAGACGTCATCTCGTGCTGAATTAAATAAAGTTTTGTCAGATACACACACGATATATTTCCTACTACATTCACCTATCAAGTACTAAATTCCTTGACTGTCTATATGGTGAGTTATTTCGATGAACTGGTCCTACTGGTAGTGCTGGGACTACAAATAAATCACTGAAGTTACACTTATAACTTGACGAAAATGTTCCATTTTCAAATACATGAAAATATTGCAGAGTATGCCTCGTGTCCTTGGACACCTTATGTCCTCAAATGCTCAAATAAAATTCAACGTCACGTTCTCAGACGCACAAAATAAAGAGTGTGACGTTACGTCCTCAGACTCACAAAAATAATTCGTACGTTACGTCCTCAGACGCACGAATAAAAGTGTATTCTCTCAAAGCTTTCTGGATCCTTATAAATGACACTGACTAGGGTAGGTGTGGAAGGGGATATATGAAAAAGTATTCCATAATAATTATCAGACTAGCATGCGATCGGTATCATTGAGTTCGTAACAGTGTGGAGGTTACGATTATGCTGTAGCCGGCTCGAAACGATCGTGGAATTAATCCGTAGATAACTCCCGCGTTAATTTACCAGGATGCGTTACCAAGCCGAGTTGCTGCTAAAACAAGGTGTCTTGATATTATTGGCTCAGACACTTGTATGTCTTTGCGCGCTTTTACATGTATTTCTGCCATAGGGAGTGGTTAACATGAAGATTGACAAATTACCTCGTAGCATTCGATTTTCTTCTTGGCGCCAACACTCATAGCAACAGGCCATATTGTGCGTGCCCAAGCCATCTCCGCGCTAAAAGTTGCACCTGTCCTATGTGTCAAGAATATTTATGCTGCTTCCTAAAATACCACAGGAGCTTAAACCATTGTGTCCTCTCGGCCACCGATTTCTCAATATTTCCCAACACCGTCTGGCTCTCATATCTGCTGTCTGTAGAAATGTATCAAAAGATGAATAATTATTAGAATCCTTTATACAGCCTGTGGATAAAGGGTTCACAATCCTCCTGCATGGAAAAAATCGAACAGGGCATATAGTCGATTTTTTTAAACATATAACATCTGTAATCCATTTCTGCCAATCCTAGAGAAATCTCCCTCTCATCACTTTAGTCTAGTCGCCACTGTCGTTGGAGTGTCGACACGCACTCGTGTTCACTTCCAGCTCCCTCATTCATTCAGACATTCCCAAGCCTGCCTGCTTGTCTGATCGCCTAAGGCTAGTACCTCTCCTTTCCAGTATCCTTATCTCTCTCGCTCGATCTCTCGCTGTGTCATGATCGTCAAAGCTCATTAGTGTTTGACCACAACAGGCTGCTCCCAACTTCCTCGTTCAACTGACGTACTCACTGACCCACGTATAGTTGGATGTGCAAAATTACTTTCATATATTCAATTTGCTGCATTATTTCTGCGTTCCCAAGGCTCGCTAGTAAAATACAATTTTAAATTCGCCGCATTGTAGACAGACATTGTACCTGAACTCAATTCTTTCACTCTGTATGCGTTGTTACCAAGATTACGTACAATACAGAAGGGGCCAATAAATTTTGGACAGAACTTGTTAAATACCTTCTTCTCTGGATCAGATGTCGCTGGCTTCCTACTAATACAAGCTCGTTGAATAATAGTTCTCTGTGATACCTCTTATTTCTGACACGACGTTATCTGCGATCCGCCTAGTTTCTCATATGGACTCTCGTTCTCTCAATTCTCAACTCATGACCAACCATGGGATCTTGTGGGCAATTGATGATGTTGTTCCACGATCTTACTGGATATTCGTTCATGTGCAAGACCATGGGAATCTGGCCTGTCGACTCATGTCTAGTTGTATTCATACAGGTCTCTACGTCTTTGATCCTGTCTACCCACTTGTGATGTTCATTGGGAATAAAGATCCTTAACTATTTAATAACGCATTTTATTGCGCGTTCGCTACGATTAGCTTGAGGGTGGCGAACGCTACTAAACATGTGTTTTACATCCAAGTCCTCCATACCTTTCTTGAATTCGGCGCTCGTAAAATAGCTTCCATGGCCCGACAATATAAACTCTGGTTTTCCAAGGATTGGAATAACTATTTCGAATACGACTGAGTACTTGTTTCGATGTAGTTTTCTGAATGGTGCACAATACAACAAACTTAGGAAACACATCAATACACACTAGCAAGTGACGGCAACCTCGCCTACCTTTCGGGATTGACCGAAACAATCCAGGGCCACAAGCTCGCAGGGTTTCTGAGGTAGCAATGGTCTAAGATACTGCCTCATTAAGTAATTATTCGGCTTCGTCCTCTGACAAGGATCGCAAGTCTTTATTACGTCACAGATGGTAGTCCTCATTCGCGGCCATGTAAACGTTTCTCCTATGGTCGCCTGTGCCTTGTCTATTCCCACGTGACCGAAGCTTTCATGTATGTGCCAAGTAAGTTCTCTTTGTAGTGATGCAGGTACCATGATACGTAATTTGGTGTGTTCTTAATCTATCCATTTATGCAGTAAATTGTCGAGGTAGACATATCTTCCTTCTCTGGCTTTTGTTTCTCTGTAGGCTGGGGTTCCTGCTGGTAATTCCTTCTTAAAGTACTGGATCATTTGGTACATCCATGGTTCTGCTTCCTGCTCTCGTCGTATCTCCCGTAATTCCCCCAAGAATGCATGGTCCTTTGCTGTTAATTCAATATGCTGTACTATCGCTGTTTCTTCGGTATCAGGCTCGGGGTTCCTGCTTAATACATCCGGAATTACATTCATTTTTCCTGGGCAGTGTTCAATTTCGATGTTAAATTGTTGTATGTATATGTACCAACGTGTCACACGCTCGCTAGCCCTAGATGTCTTGAATAAGAACGTTAGTGCTTTGTGGTCTGTTCTAATAACAATGGGGTAACCATATACAATTCGTTTCCATTGTTGCAAAGCATGAAGTATTGCCAACAATTCGAGTTCCGTGACCGTATAGTTGCGCTCGTGTTTACGCAATCTGCGGCTCACTAATGCTAAATAATCACGATGTTGAAGGTTAGCTGGATCTTCTTGGTATAACATCGCTCCTATACCAACCATAGAAGCATCCGCTTGGATAATAAATTTCCGTTGAAAGTCTGGGTAACCTAGTTTGATACAATTTTCCAGTAATAATTTAGTCTCTTGAAATGATTTCTCACACTCAACGTTCCAAAGTCATTTGTTGTTCTTCTTTAGCATCTCCTGCATAGGTGCTACGGTTTCAGTATATCCTGGGCAGTTTTCCTTAAAGAAGCCCGTCACGCCAAGGAAAGCTCTGATATGTTTCACTCTCGTTGGTGTAGGGAAATTCTTTATTACCTCTATCTTCGCAGGGTTTGGTCTCACTCCCTCCTGGTCAATGATGTGCCCCAAGTATAAAATCTCCTTCTTGAGGAAATGGGATTTCTTCAAGTTGACTTTAAAGTTTGCAATTCTAAGGTTGTCCAAAAGCTTATCCAAATTTTCCATATGTATCTCGATGTTATCTGAAGCCAAGAGTATATCGTCAATATATCGTACCGTCATTTCCTTCACTTCTTCAGTCAGGTTCCGATCCAAGGCTCGAATTAATGCGCATCCAGCAGTTTTAACGCCGAAGGGCATGCGGACGAAGCAATATGTCTGAGTATCGAACAAGAAGCCAGTAAGAAGCTGTGACTTCTCATCCAGTTCGATATGGTGAAACGAACTCGTCAGATCTACGGATGAATAGATACTCTTGTTCTTAAATCCTTTTAAGACGTCTCTGATGATTGGCGCTCTGTCATACTCGGGAAAAATAAGGCGCATGTTTAGTTTTCTGGCGTCTAGACAAAGTCTATTGGATCCATTTGGTTTAGTGACTGCCAAAATCGCATTTAAATAAGGTGTAGGAGTCTTCTTAATCACTCCAGCTTGCAACATATCATCAATAATCCTTTTGACCTGCTGCCGATGTTTTTCTGGTATAGGGTATAATTTACTTTGAAACGGGGACCAATCCTCAACCTGCATAAAATACTGAAAGTTTATTATCTTCCCTGGAACTGTGTCAAACACTGCCTTGTGTCTTCTTAAGATCTCCTCAAGTTTCTTCCTATGTTCAACACCTAGTTGGATGTCACTAAGCCGCTCCTGTAATAGTTCTTCAAACTGAGTATCGCTGTCTTCTTCTTCTGCTAGTTGCCACGGGGATGGCCGGGGTGGATGGGCCTACTTACCTTTTATTCAGAAGTCCGCATCGCTTCCACAGCAAAATCACCTCCAGATGACATGCCCCAACAGAAGAACACCAAAAGGGGTGGAAGGAGGTGGAGAAGAGGGAAAGGCACAGGCTCGTCTACAGACACCCTCCGATAACCCACAGAACTGCCGCCGACGAAATGATGCCACAACAGTTGCTTAATATTTTAAAAGAAAAATTTAATTATCAGAAGGATGCAAGAAAATATAATTTAATATAACTCCTTCAGCCACCAAAAACAACTCTCTGGTAAAGCACATGGCTTAAGGCCAGAACAAGTCAATTACCTTAGAAAACTAGATAAGGTTTTACATGCAGTTTGCTGAACCAAAAAGAAAACATTAAATTTAAAAAAATTAAGCCCATAGGAAGAAAATCAGTTGACAGGCATTATTAAATGAGAAAGGGCTTGATAATTTACTAGAACGCAATACCGACCCGACATGCAGAGATCCAGGCCACGATATAAAACGAAAAATTAAAAATTAAATTAATAAAATAAAATATGATCAATTAAGAAATCCACACAGTCGTGACGGAGAAAAACACAGGAACATTCACCAAAAACACAAAGTTAAACCAACACGGTTAATAAAAAAAACATATTAAGCTAATACGACAACACGTTTGAGTTTCCCGGTCGGCGCCAAGAGACTGCACTCTCAAGACCAGAATGCACTCGGGCCAAACAAAAAACAAACATGGCCACCAAACAGACGACCGCATGTCAAATCGAATTACGGCAAACAATTAACATAAAATTAATTTAAAATCACCAGAGAAAACAAAAGGGGAGGAAAGAATTACGCCTTAACAGTATTGACATTAGGCTTATTAGACAGCAACGGATCGTAAAATAAATAAATAATAGGGCAATCCCAAAGTTTGCCAAAGGAAAATAAATAATAAATTACAACGTAAAATAAACTAGAAGCGTGTCTCCAAAGGTACAACGAAAACAATAAAATTTACATAACTGGTAACATTAGCAAAAATTAGGCCTACCAGGCGAAACAAAATACAGAATTAAAACATTAATATAAGGCCAATATCGGAGCTCCATAACAAAATATATAAACATTAATAACGTACCTTAAAACTTCTCTGTGGAGACACAATAAAAATAAAATAATTAACACACAAACCAAATAACGTTATACGGCAATAGATTGCCCGAAAATGGCCCACCCAGCACATGCTTCGTTTGGGTCACAAGCACTGGTCTGCATCGAGTTGCGATAATATATCACTTTCATTCTCAATCTTCCATGCGAAAAGGCGAAATACAGCCTTAAGAGCTCACGCAATTCCTTTTTGCATTAATCCACATTTCGTAGCGGCTAGGGGCCACGGCCCCCAGCACACGGAGAGATACTCTTTCGACCAACTAGCTTGTTGATTTCTTGACGACAGACTATCAAGCTCACAAGATGGCGGAGAAAAAAACAAGTCAAAACAGCATTGCATTCATGTTAATGTAATTGTCCAATCACAGCTTGACATATCAAGCAACAATGTGATTATTAAGTAAATAATTTGGCGGTATCATGTATATACAGTCTTTTGTTCCATGACGTAGAATATAATAGCCTTCAAATATGTCTAGATTAGAATGACACCAGAAGGCACCCCAAACACACTCTAGCGGTTGAAGAAGCAACTCCGACTAGGGACGTCGATAGATGCTACCATCTCGTGTTCACAATCGGAACCACGCCATCAGGCGGTCGTTTCAAGGTCGGGAAGTCACATATAGGGAAGATACATATTTAAAAACGTTGGTACGGGCATTGCACGTAACACTAGTAAAGCCCATATCTCCTGAGAGTCACTCTCTTCATTTAATTCCACAACAGCCACATCTATAAGGTCATCTTCCGCCTTTCGTATCTCCTCTTCTGTCTCCTCTGCTATTGCCTCAATTGCCCATGAAATCACGTCCTTCCCTGTAGTGATTTCATCCATGTGTAAGCCCACATCCTTCAGTTTATCAAACTCCTTAAATCTGACTGTATTATTGTGCAAATCTATGACTGCCTGGTAGTCACAAATGAAATTTGCACCCAGAATAATGTTAAAATTCATTTTGGCCATTATGATAAAAGTCTGTCCAAATGTATGGTCTAATATATCCAATTCTATAAATGCCTGACGTTTGCAAGTGACGGTGCGTTCGGGAATAACGCCCCCCACCTTGAGTTGCGGTACTGGAATAACAGGAATATTCTGACTCCGTCCCAACTCAAGAACCAAAGCCTCCGATACAAGACTGATTTGTGACCCCGTGTCAACTAAGCATTTCAGGTTAATTCCACCAATCTTGGCATAAATAATAGGTAGTTGTTTGATATCATCGTTCCGTGGTTTTACAATCTCCTCCAGGCAATCTTCCGGCAAGAGCTATCCACTCTTGTATGTGTGCCACGACCCATCCTTCTTCACAATCCGGCTGTTGCTCTCTCAGGGTGAGTCCTTTTGCAATTATTGTTTTTTTACAACCCCCGCGACTAGCATCATCCTTCTGTCGCGTATTTCCCTGACGTTCTTCCTGCTTCAATAAACTCTCGGCCCCCTCAATGTGAGTGTCTGGATTTGACCTCCTATTAATTGCATGTTCCCAATGTTTTTGTTCGTCCCCTCCATTAGTGTGTAATTCTTCCAGGTAACGCTGCGATTCGGCGTGCCTGTCGTTCCATTCAATCCTATAATTTTGATAGTCCCCCTGGTTCTGATATCTTCTTTCACGCCACGTCGATTTTCATTATTATTATTTTCGTACCGTCTGTAGGGTCCCTCATTTCTCCTATTATTTCTCCATTGTTGGTATCCTCGCTGTTGATACCTATTGTTGCACTGGGTCTGTCTATCATTATTATTTTCATGACGCTGGTGTGACCTATTTTCGTCGCCCTCCTGACCTCGTCCCGGTGTTGTTGACAAACTTGTATTTGTGGCCTGCGACCTGGTGTGTACTTGAGTGGGTTTAACCACCTCCGTTGTGTTTACAAGTTCCAGCTGTCGTCCCCTCTTTGCTGCAAGTGAGATGTTGTCTCGTCAATCTGACGTAAGATCTTTTCGGCTCGAACCGCTGTGTCCACGTTTGCTGCTACTAACACCTGCTGAACATTTACTGGCAACTGCCGTGCAATCGTCATAACCAGGTCCGATTCTTCTAAAGGATGATCAAGATCCCGAAATTTCAACAGTTGTAGCGAAAAGAAATCTGAGTATTTCGTCTGCTGAATTGACTGATATTTTCTCGAATAAAGTTCCATTCTAAGGCTTTGTTGTAGAGAAGCCGACCAATACTTTCTAAGGAACGCGTCCTTGAACTCGTCCAGCCCTCCGAAAGTATACTTGAAGCTCAAGAACCACGTAAGTACATTTCCCGAAAGAAATCGTTCCATCAGTCTTAAACGACGCGCGGGCGGTATATTATTATCATTAAAATAGTCATCCATCTCTTTAAGATACGCCTTCGGTGTGACACCAGAATTTTCTGTGAATTTATTAGGTTTAAATTCATTTGATCGAATTACTTGTACGACTTGAGGGTGCTGATAGCCATGTTGAGGAGTAGAGGTTCCACCAACGTTGTTGTGAAATCCCTCTGTGTTAGTCGTTAATGGGCTGCCTGCCAGTCCGTGGCTACTCGCCGCGCTAATTGCCCCCTGGCTTGTTGAGTTAACTTCCTTATCTTTAGCGTGCTCTGTCTGAAATAACGTGTTCTGTCCTAGTGAACGCAACTCTGCTTTTATGATTCTGTCCGACTGTTCTTTCAATTTACCCTTGATTTCTTCCTCAAGTGCTTTAATGCGTGAATGGTTATCACCTACGGTCTTTATGATTGTTAACCGTTCTTCTTTAGAGTCACTGCTCATCTTACGCCAATCCTTTCTGATGCTATCTTTAATCGCTCCCAGTTTTTCTTCCATCTGCTGTTTCGTGTCCTCCTGATTCGATTCTGTCTTCTCAAGCCCGTCTTCTAGACGTAGATTATTCTCATGTATCGTACTCTTCAAATTATCCTGGTCCGATTCTATGTTTCGCCATCGCTCTGCTGATTGTATTTCTAATTTATCCATGTCCTTTATCAGGCCCGTAATACTTTCATTTTCTGCTGACAATTGTCCCTGGATAAACGTAGAATCCTCCTCCATTTTATCAAACCGCTTTTCAAGACCATCCTGTGCTGTTTTAACCTCACTGTTATTTACCGTGCATGCTAATTCTATCTGAGCTAGTTTTGCCAATACAGTTACGTCCAAATCATTTAATTTACGGTTGAAGGTGTCCTCTAATTTTTGTATCTGACCTAGCTGTTTGTCGTTATTCTTACTTATATCAAGCGCGAATTGAATCATCTGCTGTGTAGTGGACTCTTTCATCTCTGCAGATAATGCGGCTAACTGACTCGTATTTCTACTTTCTTGCGCTTCTAATTGTTTGTTTATATTTTCATTCACTTGCGCTTGTAATGAGTTACCCTGTTCAATTAATTGAATTTCTAATGACTCACTCTGTTCAGATATCTTAGCGTCTAATTTTTCACTCTGTTCAGCTAATTGTGTTTTTATAGTGTCATTCATTTGAGTCTGGAATAACTCATTCTGATCGGATAATTGTGCATTCTGTTCAGATAATTTAATGTCTAATTTTTCACTCTGTTCCTTTAATAGTTTCTGGGTTCGTGCCGTGGCACTTTCAATGATCGCCTGAATCTCCGCTACTGTTGCCATTATCACACACAAAAATATATATCACTGAGAAAACAGGAGAATGGCATGCAAATGTCTCCCTGACACACACATATATAATTCTTGACATACATTTACTTCATTTGACCATTTTCAGTTCATTTAAACTTATTCCCTTTACTCCCGCAAATCAATCATCACTGAATGGTTCTAACTTTACTTAATACATTTTTAACCCCGCACATATTCAGTCATAAAATTATTATCCCGATCTGATGTTAACACTGACTAATTAACAAAGTATTAATTGTCATTTAAGTCTACCAGCCTCCTAACATATTCATGAGTTTGACTTTCTAAACAAATCTAATTTTATATTTAATGAATGGGCGCCCGATTTCTCGTACACTACTTTACTAATTACATCAATAAACAAAACGTGAATCGTATTATCTTGCAAACTCGTGATTCTACTGTATATTCCAATTTCTTGGCGGTATTTCTCTTCGCCGTAATTACGTTAAAAAATATCACTTCCGCTGACTTCAAACAGTCAAAAACAGCGAAATACCACATGTAGGGTAACAGCTTGTCTATGATCCGCTAGAAAAGCCCAAAACAGCGAAACGCCCCACGTTGGCTAAGCCAGCTTGTCTATACTGACTATCCAACGTGTTCTAGCAGTGAACTAGCAACGAACTAGCCCCACTTGCGGCGCCAGCATGTCTATGCACCCTTCAATAAAGCATGGTTTTCTCAAGAGTCATCTACGGGGTCGTGTTCAGTCCTGACTGCAATACACAGCTAAGTTCGCTTAAAAAGAATATGCTCTAATGAATAGAAAAGTCCATGACAGAGGCTATACTAGAAATAAAATGAATAACAAGTAGAATAAAAGAAATTTAATGACTGAAAAGTATGTGCATAATAATAATAATAAATAAATGAAATCCTCCCGGACTTTCACCCCCTAATAAATAAATATAACACTGAGCGGTAGGAACTCGCTCGTCACAACAAAACAACGTGAATACAGCTTCACACAAAATAATTAATCATAACATAAACTTTGAGCTGTAAGAACTCACTCGTCACAACATATGGATACAAGTCCATTTTTTCTGGTCAAGAAGTTATATAATGCGTGGTGTACTGCCCGTTAATAAGAAACAGAGTACTGATGCGAATCCGTTTACAACTGAAACAGTCATGTTGCTCACGGAGTTGCATCTTTTAAATCACACTACGGCTATGGGACCCACCCTTAATTAATACAATATAATTACTACTGACACATGCAAGATATAATAATAATAAAATATGAAGAATCTCCCTGAGATTCCAGCTGGTGCCAGAGCACATAAATGAACCAAAAGGGCATGCCAGAAATAGGCCAAAACGCTATCATCACAACTTGGGAACATAGCCTCGCACACCCTAATGCCACACGGGTCATTGAACGCGTAAAATAAACACACAAGAATTAAAGCAAAGGCAACAAATACAAGCTTAACGGCAGAAAAACTAGGTTTACATTTATATAAAACGCCAGACAAACAGGAGTTTCGAAAGCTACCTTACAACTATGGACAGCACCCATTTAATCAATCAAAAGTCATTATAACCGATCAGGTTTTGTGAATTTTAAACAACGTCTTAAATTGAAGTACAGGATCCTGGCCTGCTACTAATGACAAGTCGCGTTATCTGATTTGAGCGCGCCCCACTTGTATGAGTCATCGCTGCCTCAATTATCTCTCTCAGTCCTTCAAGCTAGGTGCACGTTCCATCTGGAAACGCCAACATATCTCACCCATCCCCCTGGATGGCAAGAAAACACAAATATATACCACAAGTCCAGCCTCGCGAGGTCATGAACTGGGCTGGTGTGGAGCAAGACAGAATAATCACAATGATATATTCTCGCTAGCACATCATAAAAATCACACAACGCACCAAAAGCTTGGACTGACTCTCATATAACTATACCACTGGGTCGGCTCAAAACAGATCAACAATATTGCGTCCATTGACACACCAAAAAAAATACACAACAAAAACTCGGGTGCAAAGTGCCATCCCGTTCTGCTCTGCTGGAAAAGCAACTATCAAAATAATCCTGATCCGTCATAAAATTCTGCTCACAAATAATCTTTACCCTCCAAATTCTATTTTTAATCTCAAAATTAATTCAGTTCCATTTTTGTTATAAGGCATACCTCCGAATAATAATGCTTGACCGCGATTTACGCAAGCGAATGCGAGCACGAGCTGCGCGTCGCCCCGTAAAGTTGAACCAAACAAAAATCACAATATTTACAAATTACACAACGCTCGGCTTGCCCCATACATAATGTGTCAGTAAACAAGAACTAAAAAAAATCTACATTATCAAACAAGCAAACAAATATCTACAAAAATATGTCCCATAAAACCATAGCTGATTTAATAAATAAATAAATTCATTTGTACTCAATCCTTTAAAACAGCATCAAGGAAACGTCTGCAGCCATCTCCTTTAAGATGTTGATCTCGTCATCGATATCTTCTGGCAAATGTCCTGCTGGTTCCAAGATCCGGTCTCGTTCCTAGACGTCATCTCGTGCTGAATTAAATAAAGTTTTGTCAGATACACACATGATATATTTCCTACTACATTCACCTATCAAGTACTAAATTCCTTGGCAGTCTATTTGGTGAATTATTTCGATGAACAGGTCCTACTGGTAGTGCTGGGACTACAAATAAATCACTGAAGTTACACTTATAACTTGACGAAAATGTTCCATTTTCAAATACATGAAAATATTGCAGAGTATGCCTCGTGTCCTCGGACACCTTATGTCCTCAAATGCTCAAATAAAAATCAACGTCATGTCCTCAGACGCACAAAATAAAGAGTGTGACGTTACGTCCTCAGACTCACAAAAATAATTCGTACGTTACGTCCTCAGACGCTCGAATAAAAGTGTATTCTCTCGAAGCTTTCTGGATCCTTATAAATGAAACTGACTAGGGTAGGTGTGGAAGGGGATTTATGAAAAAAATATTCCATAATAATTATCAGACTAGCATGCGATCGGTATCATTGAGTTCGTAACAGTGTGGAGGTTACGATTATGCTGTAGCCGGCTCGAATCGATCGTGGAATTAATCCGTAGATAACTCCCGCGTTAATTTACCAGGATGCGTTACCAAGCCGAGTTGCTGCTAAAACAAGGCGTCTTGATATTATTGGCTCAGACACTTGTATGTCTTTGCGCGCTTTTACATGTATTTCTGCCATAGGGAGTGGTTAACATGAAGATTGACAAATTACCTCGTAGCATTCGATTTTCTTCTTGGCGCCAACACCCATAGCAACAGGCCATATTGTGCGTGCCCAAGCCATCTCCGCGCTTAAAGTTGCACCTGTCCTATGTGTCAAGAATATTTATGCTGCTTCCTAAAATACCACAGGAGCTTAAACCATTGTGTCCTCTCAGCCACCGATTTCTCAATATTTCCCAACACCGTCTGGCTCTCATATCTGCTGTCTGTAGAAATGTATCAAAAGATGATGAATAATTATTAGAATCCTTTATACAGCCTGTGGATAAAGGGTTCATTATCTTGTGCAGTTTTTGGCAAAGTTGTTGTGTTGTTTGGGAGTTAGACATAATGGGCGAGCCGGCGAGCGAAAATCACCGTCACTTATAAAACTAAGTCCCTGTATGTACTATGAAAAATCACGTTAAAGAAACCTCAATAGTGAGAAGCACAGTATTAACATTACCTGTATGAGGACAATTTTTACTCCATTGCCCACATAAGAACACCACACCCATTAAACAGTTCCGTATTTATACCCCTCTACAACTCTCTAACAGGAATGACCAATTAAATTATGTGTATACCCCTGGTCATATGCACTATAAAGGTTAAAGAGGGTCAGATGACCTTGCTGTTCCGTCCCTTCAAACATCAACGAACTATGAATCTAAAAAGTAAATAAAAATTAAACTGATCATGTATTAAGAATCTTATATTCCTCTATCCCTACTATCCTTGCTATATCGACAACTTAACTTTCTGAAAATCACGACTTTACAGCTAACAACAGAGGTAACTGGTATGGAATCTGGAATGAAAGGTACAGTACGAATCTCGCTTGAAAGCTATGCAGAGAAATGTAGCCTCTGGGGGCGAGTACCAAATGCATTTTTCCGTTTCTTCCGAGCTCTGTGTCTACTTGTTCTACTAAGTGCACAACAGTGCAACTACCGTGTCTGTACTCAATCTGCATCTCTCCCCTAAATCACAATCAAGGGAGCTCCACACCCTACAGGAAGAATACCTCAGGTTTGAACACTTGTGGTGAATTAGATGTTCATTATAGTTTGAAGTCTGGAGTAAAATGATTTATTTACTTCAAAGCATACCTATAATATTTTGGCTCAGAAACTTATTTTTATGGAACTTCCTAGTTCCCCTCGGAGCGTCTGACTAAGAAAAATTAATTGCTTCTGAAATAATTTGCACTCAGATATATGAGATGTACGGCCTGGATCTGTGTGGTATTCTGTTCATAAAAATACAGTAGTATTAAAACGTTTCTTACATTGGATATGCGAAAAGTCACCCGTAGCACCCTTGAAGTTCGGGGTTCGATTCTCCTCCCATGTACTAAGTGGAATAATCGAATTTGCTATTTGTGACCCGGAACCGTACGGCCTTGTTTGATTTAATTAGTATTAAGGTGTTTCTTGCATTGGATATGCGTAAGGTCACCCGTAGTACCCTTGAAGTTCGAGATTCGATTCCCCTCACATGTCCTGAATGGAATAATCAAATTTGCGGCGTATGGCGCCGATTGGTACGGCGTTGTGTTGATTTAATTAGTATTAAGACGTTTCTGGCATTGAATATGCGTAAAGTCACCCGTAGCATCCTTGCAGTTCGTGATTCGATTCCCCACCCATGTACTATATGGAATAATCGAATTTTCGATGTATGGCCCCGATTGGTACGGCGTTGTAATGATTTAATTAGTATTAAGGCGTTTCTTGCATTGCATATGCGAAAAGTCACCCGTAGCACTCTTGAAGTTCGGGATTCGATTCCCCTACCATGTACTAAAGGGAATATTCGAAATTGCGATGTTTGGCCCTGATTGGAGCGGCGTTGTGTTGATTTAATTAGTATTAAGATGTTTCTGCATTCGATAAGCGAAAAGTCACCCGTAGCAACCTTGAAGTTCGGCATTCGATTCCCCACCCATGTAGGCTACTATATGGAGTAATCGAATTTCCCATGTATGACCCCGATTGGTACGCCGTTGTGTTGATATAATTAGTATTAAGGTGTTTCCTGCATTGGATATGCGTAAAGTCACCCGTAGCACTCTTGAAGTTCGGAATTCGATTCTCCTCCCATGTACTAAATTGAATAATCGAATATGCGATGTACTGTATGGCCCCGATTGGTACTGCGTTGTGTTGATTTATTTAGTATTAAGACGATTCTATCATTGAATATGCGTAAAGTCACCCGAAGCGCCCTTGAAGTTCGTGATTCGATTCCCCTCACATGTACTAAATGGAATAATCGAATTTGCGATATATGGCCCCGATTGGTACGGCGTTGTGTTGATTTAATTAGTATTAAGACGATTCTAGCATTGGATATGCGTAAAGTCACCCGAAGAACCCTTGAAGTTCGGGATTCGATTCCCCTCCCATGTACTGAATGGAATAACCGAATTTGCGACGTATGGCCCCGATTGGTACGGCGTTGTGTTGATTTAATTAGTATTAAGATTTTTCATGCATTGGATATGCGTAAAGTCACCCGTAGCACCCTTGAAGTTCGGGATTAGATTCCCCTCCCATGTACTAAATGGAATAATCGAATATGCGATGTATGGCCCCGATTGGTACGGCGTTGTGTTGATTTAATTAGTATTAAGACGATTCTAGCATTGGATATTCGTAAAGTCACCCGTAGCACCCTTGAAGTTCAGGATTTGATTCCCCTCCCTTGTACTGAATGGAATAATCGAATTTGCGACGTATGGCCTCGATTGGTACGGCGTTGTGTTGATTTAATTAGTATTAAGACGTTTCATGCATTCCATAAGCGAAAAGTCACACGTAGCACCCTTGAAGTTCGGCATTCGATTCCCCACCCTTGTAGGCTACTATATGGAATAATCGAATTTCCCATGTATGGCCCCGATTGGTACGGCGTAGTGTTGATATAATTAGTATTAAGGTGTTTCTTGCATTGGATATGCGTAAAATCACCCGTAGCACCCTTGAAGTTCGGGATTCGGTTCCCCTCCCATGTACTAACTGGAAAAAATCGAATATGCGATGTATGGCCCCGATTGGTACGGCTTTGTGTTGATTTAATTAGTATTAAGACGATTCTAGCATTGGATATGCGTAAAGTCACCCGAAGAACCCTTGAATTTCGGGATTCGATTCCCCTCCCTTGTACTAAATGGAATAATCGAATTTGCGATGTATGGCCCCGATTGGTACGGCGTTGTGTTGATTTAATTACTATTAAGGCGTTTCTTGCATTGGATATGCATAAGGTCACCCGTACCACCCTTGAAGTTCGGGATTCGATTCCCCTCCCATGTACTGAATGGAATAATCGAATTTGCGACGTATGGCCTCGATTGGTACGGCGTTGTGTTGATTTAATTAGTATTAAGATTTTTCTTGCATTGGATATGCGTAAAGTCACCCGTAGCACCCTTGAAGTTCGGGATTCGATTCGCCTCCAAATGTAGGATACTAAATGGAATAATCAAATTTGGGATGTATGGCCCCGATTGGAACGTCGTTGTGTTGATTTAATTAGTATTAAGGTGTTTCTTCCATTGAATATGCGTAAGGTCACCCGTCCTTGAAGCTCGGGATTCGATTCCCCTCCCATGTACTGAATGGAATAACAGAATTTGCAACGTTTGGCCCCGATTGGTACGGCGTTGTGTTGATATAATTAGTATTAAGGTGTTTCTTGCATTGGATATGCGTAGAGTCACCCGTTGCACCATTGAAGATCGGGATTCGATTCCCCTCCCATGTACTAAATGGAATAATCGAATTTGCTATGTATTGACCGATTGGTACGGCGTTGTGTTGATTTAATTAGTATTAAGACGATTCTAGCATTAGATATGCGTAATGTCACCCGTAGCACCCTTGAAGTTCGGGATTCGATTCTCCTCCCATGTACTAAGTGGAATAATCGAATTTGCTATTTATGACCCGGAACCGTACTTCGTTGTGTTGATTTAATTAGTATTAAGGGGTTTCTTGCATTGGATATGCGTAAGGTCACCCGTAGCACCCTTGAAGTTCGGGATTCTATTCCCCTCCCATGTACTGAATGGAAAAATCGAATTTGCGATGTATGACCCCAATTGTTATGGCGTTGTGTTGATTTAATTAGTATTAAGACGTTTCATGCATTCGATGAGCGAAAAGTCACCCGTAGCACCCTTGAAGTTCGGCATTCGATTCCCCACCCTTGTAGGCTACTATATGGAATAATCGAATTTCCCATGTATGGCCCAGATTGGTACGGCGTTGTGTTGATATAATTAGTATTAAGGTGTTTCATGCATTAGATATGCGTAAAGTCACTCGTAGCACCCTTGAAGTTCGGGATTCGATTCCCTTCCCATGTACTAAATGGAATAATCGAATTTAAGATGTATGGCCCCGATTGGTACGGCGTTGTGTTGATTTAATTAGTATTAAGACGATTCTAGCACTGGATATGATTAAAGTCACCCGAAGCACCCTTGAAGTTCGGGATTCTATTCCCCTCACATGTATTGGATGGAAAAATCGAATTTGCGATGTATAACCCCGATTGTTATGGCGTTGTGTTGATTTAATTAGTATTAAGACGTTTCATGCATTCGATAAGCGAAAAGTCACCCGTAGCACCCTTGAAGTTCGGCATTCGATTCCCCACCCTTGTAGGCTACTATATGGAATAATCGAATTTCCCATGTATGGCCCCGATTGGTACCGCTTTGTGTTGATATAATTAGTATTAAGGTGTTTCTTGCATTGGATATGCGTAAAGTCACCCGTGGCACCGTTGAAGATCGGGATTCGATTCCCCTCCCATGTACTAACTGGAATAATCGAATATGCTATGTATGGCCCCGATTGGTACGGCGTTGTGTTTATTTAATTAGTATTAAGACGATTCTAGCATTGGATATGCGTAAAGTCACCCGTAGCACCCTTGAAGTTCGGGATTCGATTCCCCTCCCATGTACTAAATGGAAGAATCGAATTTGCGATGTATGGCCCCGATTGGTACGGCGTTGTGTTGATTTAATTAGTGTTAAGGTGTTTCTTTGCATTGGATATGCGTAAGGTCACCCGTAGCACCCTTGAAGTTCGGGATTGGATTCCCCTCCCATGTACTGAATGGAATAATCGAATTTGCGATGTATGGCCCCGATTGGTATGGCGTCGTGTTGATTTAATTAGTATTAAGACGGTTCTTGCATTCGATAAGCGAAAAGTCACCCGAAGCACCCTTGAAGTTCGGGATTCGATTTCCCACCCTTGTAGGCTGCTATATGGAATAATCGAATTTCCCATGTATGGCCCCGATTGGTACGGCGTTGTGTTGATATAATTAGTATTAAGGTGTTTCTTGCATTGGATATGCGTAAAGTCACCCGAAGAACCCTTGAAGTTCGGGATTCGATTCCCCTCCATGTACTAAATGGAATAATCGAATATGCGATGTATGGCCCCGATTGGTACGGCGTTGTGTTGATTTAATTAGTATTAAAACGATTCTAGCATTGGATATGCGAAAATTCACCCGTAGCACCCTTGAAGTTCGGGATTCGATTCCCTACACAAGTACTATATGGAATAATTGAATTTACGATGTATGGCCCCGATTGGTACGGCGTTGTGTTGATTTAATTAGTATTAAGGTGTTTCTTCCATTGGATATGCGTAAGGTAACCCGTAGCACCCTTGAAGTTCGGGATTCGGTTCCCCACCCTTGTAGGCTGATATATGGAATAATTGAAATTCCCATGTATTTCCCCGATTGGTACGGCGTTGTGTTGATATAATTAGTATTAAGGTGTTTCTTGCATTGGATATGCGTAGAGTCACCCGTTGCACCCTTGATGTTCGGGATTCGATTCCCCTCCCATGTACTAAATGGAATAATCGAATTTGCGATGTATGGCCCGATTGGTACGGCGTTGTGTTGATTTAATTAGTATTAAGACGATTCTAGCATTGGATATGCGTAAAGTCACCCGAAGCACCCTTGAAGTTCGGGATTCGATTTCCCTCCCATGTACTAAATGGAATAATTGAATTTGCGACGTATGGCCCCGATTGGTACGGCGTTGTGTTGATTTAATTAGTATTAAGATTTTGTTGCAATGGGTATGCGTAAAGTCACCCGTAGCACCCTTGAAGTTCGGGATTCGATTCCCCTCCCATGTAGCCCTACTAAATGGAATAATCGAATTTGGGGTTTATGGCCCCGATTGGTACGGCGTTGTGTTGATTTAATTAGTATTAAGCCGATTCTAGCATTGGATATGCGTAAGGTCACCCGTAGCACCCTTGAAGATCGGGATTCGATTCCCCTTCCATGTACTGAATGGAATAATCGAATTTGCGATGTATGGCCCGGGTTCGTATGGCGTTGTGTTGATTTAATTAGTATTAAGACATTTCTTGTATTCGAAATGCGAAAAGCCACATATAGCGCTCTTGAATGTCGGGATTCAATTCCCCCTTTCATCTGATGGTGTGGATATGTCACACCTTGCGCCGATACAGTAGGTCTCTGTGTTCTTCTTTCTCGTGATAATCTTTGCCTTCATAGAGTAACAGATGACTGCTGTCCCCCGAGCCAACAGAGTGCGTAGAAATTGTGTTGCTTTTGACTGCATATCCTGTACTTCCGGTGCTACATTTGTTCGGAGGCGCGAGCCCACCGTGCGAACGCGCGCGTTGGGCTCGCGCCTGCGCATTGGAGTATCTTACGGACGTTTAATACGAGGTACGTTCAGAAAGTAAGCTCCGTTTGGTAATAAAATTAAATTGTGTACAGATACAGAAAAAATATTTATTGCACAACATTCTACACCTCTTAAACTACTTTTCCACATAACTGCCGAACTTTTGCAGGCATTTGTCATAGCGTGGCACACGTTTTTGGATATCTTCTTCATAAAAGTTTGCCGCCGACCGTAAACGAGAGTGAAGACTCCCCTGTAAGATATGCTACCGTTTTGCCACCACTGTTAGGCAAATTGCGTGCTTACCAGGAGAACTGCGTATGTTTAGGAGTTCTCCTGACCTCATACGCAATTTGCCTAACAGTGGTGGCTAAACGGTAGAATATCTTACTGGGGAGTCTTCACTCTCGTTTACGGTCGGCGGCAAACTTCTATGAGGAAGGTATCCAAAAACTTGTGCCACGTTATGACAAATGCCAGCAAAAGTTCGGCAGTTATGTGGAAAAGTAGTTTAAGAGGTGTAGAATGTTGTGCAATAAATATTTTTTCTGTATCTGTACACAATTCAATTTTATTACCAAACGGAGCTTACTTTCTGGACGTGCCTCGTATATTGGCCTCAGCCGTCACCACAAAGAACGAATATCCGGCAGTGGGTTTATCAAAATTCATTGCGGCACTTCTTTTCCAGAGAATATCAAAGAACGCATGTATTTCAACCGAAATCAATCGAAAAGAAAGGATAGATTAAGAAATATTGCTGTAATTAAATAAAATGTAACACCTATAATTCGCACTGGAGACAAACCTCCTTGTTGGAACTAGTGCGCAGGATGCAGTCATCTGTTCAATATATCAAGTCAAGGACCATGGCGAGGAAGACGAAACACTCACTCGCAGAAGGACATAGTTTTTCGGCTAGAGCTGAGAGAGTGCTGCCAGTTGACAGAGCAGGGAGAGTAATCCAACCCTTGACCTTTAGAGACGCTACTAATTTCTCGTTCCCAAAGGGCGTTATGTGTGACTTTTCGCACAGCCAATGTAACAAACGTCTCCATGCTATTTTTATCAACACAATACCGTAAATTTCCGGGTTATAAGACGCAAATTCGAATTTGTGAGTAAGTGGGCCTACTTGTTAGGGGAATTCAACCCTCGTACCTCAAGGGCGTTATGTGTGACTTTTCGCACAGCCAATGTAACAAACGTCCCCATTCTATTTTTATGAACACAATACCGTCAGATTCTGGGTTACACGCCGCAAATTCGAATTTATGAGTAAGTACTTTTGAGGGGACGCGCACCTTCGTTCCCCAAGGGCGTTATGTGTGACTTTTCGCACTGCCAATGTAACAAATGTCTCCATGCTATTATTATGAACACAATACCGTAAGTCTCTGGATTACACGCCGCAGATTCGAATTTTGAGTAAGTACTTGGCAGGGGAATCGAGCCCTCGTTCCTCAAGGGCGTTATGTGTGACTTTTCGCACAGCCAATTCAAGTAACGTACACATACATTTTTTATGAACACAATACCGTAACTTTCTGTGTTACAGTCCGCAAATTCGAATTTATGAGTAAGTACTTGTGAGGGGAATCGAACCTCGTTCCCCAAGGGCGTTACGTGTGACTTTTCGCACAACCAATGTAACAAATGCCTCCATACTATTCTTATGAACACAATACCGTAAATTTCTGGGTTACACGCCGCAAATTTGAATTTATGAGTAAGTACTTGTGAGGGGAATCGAACCCTCGTCCCTTAAGGGCGTTAGGTGTGACTTCTCGCACAGCCAATGTAAGTAACGTCTCCATACTATTTTCATGAACACATTTCCGTAACTTTGTGGGTTACACGCTGCAAATTCGAATTTATGAGCAAGTACCTGACAAGGGAATCGAACCCTCATCCCCCAATGGCATTAGGTGTGACTTTTCGCAAAGCCAATGTAACAAACGTCTCCATGCTATTCCTAAGAACACAATACCGTAAGATTCTGGGTTACACGCCGCAGATTCGAATTTATGAGAAAATACTTGTGAGGGGAATAGAACCCTTGCTCCTTAAGGGCGTTAGCTGCGACTTTTCGCACAGCCAAAGTAAGTAACGTCTCCATACTATTTTTATGAACACAATACCGTAACTTTCTGGGTTACACGACGCAAAAACGAATTTATGAGTAAGTACTTGTGAGGGGAATCGAACCCTCGTTCCTCAAGGGTGTTAGGTGTGCCTTTTCACACAGCCAATGTAACAAATGCCTCCATGCTATTTTTATGAACTTACTTAACTTACTTACTTACTTAATTCCTGCCGCTCCTTCCGGAGCATAGGGCCTTGGCGAAATTTCTCCACGCAGTACGGTTCCTGGCCATTCTCTTCACTTGGCTCCTGTTCTTGTCCACCTCTGCAATTTCATTTTCGATCGTCCTCTTCCATGTCTTCTTAGGTCGACCTCGCTTCCTGGCGCCTTGAGGATTCCAGTCTAGCGCCGCCTTCTCAATAGCTCCGTCCGGCTTCCTTAGTGTGTGACGAATCCAGCGCCATTTCCTCTCCTTGATCTGGATGCTAATCGGTTGTTGATTGGTGATGGTCCAAAGATCTTCATTTGAGATTATGTCCGGCCACCTCACATTCATGATGCGACGCAGACATCTGTTAATGAACACCTGTAGCTGGTTGTTGATCGGTTTTGTGACTTTCCATGTTTCACAGCCGTAGAGAAGAATCGACTTTACGTTGCTATTGAAAAGGCGGAGCTTGGTCTTCCTGGAAATGTTTCTATTTCTCCAGATGGGGTAGAGCTGGACAAAGGCACCATTTGCCTTCCTGATACGGCTTCGAACATCTTCCTCTGCTCCCCCATCATTTGTGACTATACTTCCAAGGTAGAGGAAGGACTCAACTCGCTCAATGTCCTTTCCGTTGACTGTCAAACTAGTCGTGATGTCAGAATTTATCCTCATCTCTTTGGTCTTGTTGGTGTTGATCATCAGTCCTGCACGTTCTGCTTCTCTCTGCAACCTTCCCAGCTTAGCTTCTATGTCTCGGTATCGTTGTGCCATAAGACAAATGTCGTCTGCGAAATCCAGATCTTCAAGCCTGTCATTTATACCCCACTGAATACCCCTCTTCCGTCCTCCCATTACCTTCTTCATCACACTATCCAGGACCAACAGGAACAGAGTGGGGGAAAGGACACACCCCTGTCTCACTCCGGAACTGACCTTTATCTTTTCTGTTAATTTGCCTTCGTGAAGAACCTGGCACTCATACCCTTCGTACATCTCTTCCATGATTCTGATGATCTTTGTTGGAATTTTATATTCCTCGAGGGTCTTCCACATGATTCTTTGATTTACGGAGTCGAAGGCTTTCTCGAAGTCAACAAATGTGAGGTAAAGGGTATTCCGCCACTCCACACTCTGCTCCAGAATGATTCGGAGGGTGTTGATGAGATCCACACAGCTGCGATGTTGTCGAAATCCAGCCTGTTCCTTCCGAAGCCTTTTTTCTACGCAGTCTTTTATACGATTCAGGATGACTCTCGCCAGCACTTTGCTTGGAATGGACAGCAAGGTGATACCCCTCCAGTTGTTACAGTTTGTGGTGTCCCCTTTCTTCGACAACTTGACTATCAACCCCTTCTTCCAGTCGGTTGGTATTTTCTCCTCCTTCCAGATCTTCTCCAACAGCGGGTGCAGCAGATCAATCGTAATATCCAGGTCTGCTTTCAGTACTTCCGCTGGGATATTATCCAGACCTGGTGCCTTCCCGCATTTCATCTGCTTCAACGCTGTCCGTATTTCGCCCCGAGTTGGGGAGTCGAGGCTGATGCTTGGGTCACTTTCTGCTTTCTCTTCAACTTCTCCTCGCTGCTTACTTTCTGGTCCTCTATCTCTATTAAGAACCTCCGCAAAGTGTTCTCTCCATCTTGTCAGCTGCTGTTCACACGTCGTGAGGATCTCGCCCGTCTTGCTCTTCACAGGCCTAGTTTTATTAAAACCTTTCTTCGAAAGCATCTTTGTGATGCCATAGAGCTCCTTAACGTCCCCCCTTCTTGCCGCTTCTTCTGCTTTCTCCGCCTGCTCATCAATCCACCTCCTATGATCCTTCCGTACACTCCTCTTTACCTCCCTGTTTGCTGTTGAATACTTTGCTTGTGTGAGAGCCTTCTGCTGCCTAGTCTTGCAGGTGTTGAGCTTGGCCTTAATCTCCTTCCTATAATTTATCTTGTCCCAGGTCTGATCGGATATCCATTCTTTCCGCAGGTAGTTCTTGTACCCGAGCTGCATCTCACTGGTTTCCACGAAGATATTCTTTACCTCGCTCCACACAGTCTCCACATCCTTCTCTGTCTCGGAGTCCAACACCTGGAATTTATTACTGAGCTCCAGTTTAAATTGGTCAAATCTCTGCTGGTTCTTAAGCTTGCCCACATCAAACTTGTTGTGCCGAGTGTTAAACTTTCGGCGGACTGCGACGATCTTCATGCGGAAGTTAGCAACCACAAGATGATGGTCACTTCCAACGTCCGCTCCTCTCTTGTTCCTAACATCATCCAAGCTTCTTCTGAACCTCCTGCTCACCGCGATGTGATCAATTTGATTTTCTGTGACTTGATCAGGAGACACCCAGGTGACCTTGTGGCACCGCCTATGAGGAAATACCGTGCCACCCATCACCAAATCCTGACTGGCGCAATATTCCGTAAATTTCTCCCCATTGTCATTCATCTCCCCAAGGCCATGTTTACCCATGATCTGCTCCAACCCCTCATTGTTTGAGCCCACCTTCGCGTTGAAGTCTCCCATAACAATGATAATGTCCTTCTTACTTGGTATATTGGCTTTCACGGCCGGTGAATTAAAACTCAGCAATTCTTCTAGGTTTGTGCCGTGTCTTGTGTGGGGTTTCGCCTAGGACACCAAGCTAGGCTCATCGGCGGGCTCTTGGTGTCCCCGCCCGGACCCCCACAGGAGTGACGAACTGCGCGCCACCTCCCTTTATATAAGGTGCAACTGCACCTACTTGACTACGAGAACTAAAAGTTCAAGTAGCCTTAACCTCCCTATGAAGGCTTCCAAAAAGATGGTATATTGGCTTTCACGGCCGGTGAATTAAAACTCAGCAATTCTTCTAGGTTTGTGCCGTGTCTTGTGTGGGGTTTCGCCTAGGACACCAAGCTAGGCTCATCGGCGGGCTCTTGGTGTCCCCGCCCGGACCCCCACAGGAGTGACGAACTGCGCGCCACCTCCCTTTATATAAGGTGCAACTGCACCTACTTGACTACGAGAACTAAAAGTTCAAGTAGCCTTAACCTCCCTATGAAGGCTTCCAAAAAGATGGTATATTGGCTTTCACGGCCGGTGAATTAAAACTCAGCAATTCTTCTAGGTTTGTGCCGTGTCTTGTGTGGGGTTTCGCCTAGGACACCAAGCTAGGCTCATCGGCGGGCTCTTGGTGTCCCCGCCCGGACCCCCACAGGAGTGACGAACTGCGCGCCACCTCCCTTTATATAAGGTGCAACTGCACCTACTTGACTACGAGAACTAAAAGTTCAAGTAGCCTTAACCTCCCTATGAAGGCTTCCAAAAAGATGGTATATTGGCTTTCACGGCCGGTGAATTAAAACTCAGCAATTCTTCTAGGTTTGTGCCGTGTCTTGTGTGGGGTTTCGCCTAGGACACCAAGCTAGGCTCATCGGCGGGCTCTTGGTGTCCCCGCCCGGACCCCCACAGGAGTGACGAACTGCGCGCCACCTCCCTTTATATAAGGTGCAACTGCACCTACTTGACTACGAGAACTAAAAGTTCAAGTAGCCTTAACCTCCCTATGAAGGCTTCCAAAAAGATGGTATATTGGCTTTCACGGCCGGTGAATTAAAACTCAGCAATTCTTCTAGGTTTGTGCCGTGTCTTGTGTGGGGTTTCGCCTAGGACACCAAGCTAGGCTCATCGGCGGGCTCTTGGTGTCCCCGCCCGGACCCCCACAGGAGTGACGAACTGCGCGCCACCTCCCTTTATATAAGGTGCAACTGCACCTACTTGACTACGAGAACTAAAAGTTCAAGTAGCCTTAACCTCCCTATGAAGGCTTCCAAAAAGATGGTATATTGGCTTTCACGGCCGGTGAATTAAAACTCAGCAATTCTTCTAGGTTTGTGCCGTGTCTTGTGTGGGGTTTCGCCTAGGACACCAAGCTAGGCTCATCGTCGGGCTCTTGGTGTCCCCGCCCGGACCCCCACAGGAGTGACGAACTGCGCGCCACCTCCCTTTATATAAGGTGCAACTGCACCTACTTGACTACGAGAACTAAAAGTTCAAGTAGCCTTAACCTCCCTATGAAGGCTTCCAAAAAGATGGTATATTGGCTTTCACGGCCGGTGAATTAAAACTCAGCAATTCTTCTAGGTTTGTGCCGTGTCTTGTGTGGGGTTTCGCCTAGGACACCAAGCTAGGCTCATCGGCGGGCTCTTGGTGTCCCCGCCCGGACCCCCACAGGAGTGACGAACTGCGCGCCACCTCCCTTTATATAAGGTGCAACTGCACCTACTTGACTACGAGAACTAAAAGTTCAAGTAGCCTTAACCTCCCTATGAAGGCTTCCAAAAAGATGGTATATTGGCTTTCACGGCCGGTGAATTAAAACTCAGCAATTCTTCTAGGTTTGTGCCGTGTCTTGTGTGGGGTTTCGCCTAGGACACCAAGCTAGGCTCATCGGCGGGCTCTTGGTGTCCCCGCCCGGACCCCCACAGGAGTGACGAACTGCGCGCCACCTCCCTTTATATAAGGTGCAACTGCACCTACTTGACTACGAGAACTAAAAGTTCAAGTAGCCTTAACCTCCCTATGAAGGCTTCCAAAAAGATGGTATATTGGCTTTCACGGCCGGTGAATTAAAACTCAGCAATTCTTCTAGGTTTGTGCCGTGTCTTGTGTGGGGTTTCGCCTAGGACACCAAGCTAGGCTCATCGGCGGGCTCTTGGTGTCCCCGCCCGGACCCCCACAGGAGTGACGAACTGCGCGCCACCTCCCTTTATATAAGGTGCAACTGCACCTACTTGACTACGAGAACTAAAAGTTCAAGTAGCCTTAACCTCCCTATGAAGGCTTCCAAAAAGATGGTATATTGGCTTTCACGGCCGGTGAATTAAAACTCAGCAATTCTTCTAGGTTTGTGCCGTGTCTTGTGTGGGGTTTCGCCTAGGACACCAAGCTAGGCTCATCGGCGGGCTCTTGGTGTCCCCGCCCGGACCCCCACAGGAGTGACGAACTGCGCGCCACCTCCCTTTATATAAGGTGCAACTGCACCTACTTGACTACGAGAACTAAAAGTTCAAGTAGCCTTAACCTCCCTATGAAGGCTTCCAAAAAGATGGTATATTGGCTTTCACGGCCGGTGAATTAAAACTCAGCAATTCTTCTAGGTTTGTGCCGTGTCTTGTGTGGGGTTTCGCCTAGGACACCAAGCTAGGCTCATCGGCGGGCTCTTGGTGTCCCCGCCCGGACCCCCACAGGAGTGACGAACTGCGCGCCACCTCCCTTTATATAAGGTGCAACTGCACCTACTTGACTACGAGAACTAAAAGTTCAAGTAGCCTTAACCTCCCTATGAAGGCTTCCAAAAAGATGGTATATTGGCTTTCACGGCCGGTGAATTAAAACTCAGCAATTCTTCTAGGTTTGTGCCGTGTCTTGTGTGGGGTTTCGCCTAGGACACCAAGCTAGGCTCATCGGCGGGCTCTTGGTGTCCCCGCCCGGACCCCCACAGGAGTGACGAACTGCGCGCCACCTCCCTTTATATAAGGTGCAACTGCACCTACTTGACTACGAGAACTAAAAGTTCAAGTAGCCTTAACCTCCCTATGAAGGCTTCCAAAAAGATGGTATATTGGCTTTCACGGCCGGTGAATTAAAACTCAGCAATTCTTCTAGGTTTGTGCCGTGTCTTGTGTGGGGTTTCGCCTAGGACACCAAGCTAGGCTCATCGGCGGGCTCTTGGTGTTCCCGCGTGGACCCCCACAGGAGTGACGAATTGCGCGCCACCTCCCTTTATATAAGGTGCAACTGCACCTACTAGCTTGGTGTCCTAGGCGAAACCCCACACAAGACACGGCACAAACCTAGAAGAATTGCTGAGTTTTAATTCACCGGCCGTGAAAGCCAATATACCATCTTTTTGGAAGCCTTCATAGGGAGGTTAAGGCTACTTGAACTTTTAGTTCTCGTAGTCAAGTAGGTGCAGTTGCACCTTATATAAAGGGAGGTGGCGCGCAGTTCGTCACTCCTGTGGGGGTCCGGGCGGGGACACCAAGAGCCCGCCGATGAGCCTAGCTTGGTGTCCTAGGCGAAACCCCACACAAGACACGGCACAAACCTAGAAGAATTGCTGAGTTTTAATTCACCGGCCGTGAAAGCCAATATACCATCTTTTTGGAAGCCTTCATAGGGAGGTTAAGGCTACTTGAACTTTTAGTTCTCGTAGTCAAGTAGGTGCAGTTGCACCTTATATAAAGGGAGGTGGCGCGCAGTTCGTCACTCCTGTGGGGGTCCGGGCGGGGACACCAAGAGCCCGCCGATGAGCCTAGCTTGGTGTCCTAGGCGAAACCCCACACAAGACACGGCACAAACCTAGAAGAATTGCTGAGTTTTAATTCACCGGCCGTGAAAGCCAATATACCATCTTTTTGGAAGCCTTCATAGGGAGGTTAAGGCTACTTGAACTTTTAGTTCTCGTAGTCAAGTAGGTGCAGTTGCACCTTATATAAAGGGAGGTGGCGCGCAGTTCGTCACTCCTGTGGGGGTCCGGGCGGGGACACCAAGAGCCCGCCGAGGAGCCTAGCTTGGTGTCCTAGGCGAAACCCCACACAAGACACGGCACAAACCTAGAAGAATTGCTGAGTTTTAATTCACCGGCCGTGAAAGCCAATATACCATCTTTTTGGAAGCCTTCATAGGGAGGTTAAGGCTACTTGAACTTTTAGTTCTCGTAGTCAAGTAGGTGCAGTTGCACCTTATATAAAGGGAGGTGGCGCGCAGTTCGTCACTCCTGTGGGGGTCCGGGCGGGGACACCAAGAGCCCGCCGATGAGCCTAGCTTGGTGTCCTAGGCGAAACCCCACACAAGACACGGCACAAACCTAGAAGAATTGCTGAGTTTTAATTCACCGGCCGTGAAAGCCAATATACCATCTTTTTGGAAGCCTTCATAGGGAGGTTAAGGCTACTTGAACTTTTAGTTCTCGTAGTCAAGTAGGTGCAGTTGCACCTTATATAAAGGGAGGTGGCGCGCAGTTCGTCACTCCTGTGGGGGTCCGGGCGGGGACACCAAGAGCCCGCCGATGAGCCTAGCTTGGTGTCCTAGGCGAAACCCCACACAAGACACGGCACAAACCTAGAAGAATTGCTGAGTATTAATTCACCGGCCGTGAAAGCCAATATACCATCTTTTTGGAAGCCTTCATAGGGAGGTTAAGGCTACTTGAACTTTTAGTTCTCGTAGTCAAGTAGGTGCAGTTGCACCTTATATAAAGGGAGGTGGCGCGCAGTTCGTCACTCCTGTGGGGGTCCGGGCGGGGACACCAAGAGCCCGCCGATGAGCCTAGCTTGGTGTCCTAGGCGAAACCCCACACAAGACACGGCACAAACCTAGAAGAATTGCTGAGTTTTAATTCACCGGCCGTGAAAGCCAATATACCATCTTTTTGGAAGCCTTCATAGGGAGGTTAAGGCTACTTGAACTTTTAGTTCTCGTAGTCAAGTAGGTGCAGTTGCACCTTATATAAAGGGAGGTGGCGCGCAGTTCGTCACTCCTGTGGGGGTCCGGGCGGGGACACCAAGAGCCCGCCGATGAGCCTAGCTTGGTGTCCTAGGCGAAACCCCACACAAGACACGGCACAAACCTAGAAGAATTGCTGAGTTTTAATTCACCGGCCGTGAAAGCCAATATACCATCTTTTTGGAAGCCTTCATAGGGAGGTTAAGGCTACTTGAACTTTTAGTTCTCGTAGTCAAGTAGGTGCAGTTGCACCTTATATAAAGGGAGGTGGCGCGCAGTTCGTCACTCCTGTGGGGGTCCGGGCGGGGACACCAAGAGCCCGCCGATGAGCCTAGCTTGGTGTCCTAGGCGAAACCCCACACAAGACACGGCACAAACCTAGAAGAATTGCTGAGTTTTAATTCACCGGCCGTGAAAGCCAATATACCATCTTTTTGGAAGCCTTCATAGGGAGGTTAAGGCTACTTGAACTTTTAGTTCTCGTAGTCAAGTAGGTGCAGTTGCACCTTATATAAAGGGAGGTGGCGCGCAGTTCGTCACTCCTGTGGGGGTCCGGGCGGGGACACCAAGAGCCCGCCGATGAGCCTAGCTTGGTGTCCTAGGCGAAACCCCACACAAGACACGGCACAAACCTAGAAGAATTGCTGAGTTTTAATTCACCGGCCGTGAAAGCCAATATACCATCTTTTTGGAAGCCTTCATAGGGAGGTTAAGGCTACTTGAACTTTTAGTTCTCGTAGTCAAGTAGGTGCAGTTGCACCTTATATAAAGGGAGGTGGCGCGCAGTTCGTCACTCCTGTGGGGGTCCGGGCGGGGACACCAAGAGCCCGCCGATGAGCCTAGCTTGGTGTCCTAGGCGAAACCCCACACAAGACACGGCACAAACCTAGAAGAATTGCTGAGTTTTAATTCACCGGCCGTGAAAGCCAATATACCATCTTTTTGGAAGCCTTCATAGGGAGGTTAAGGCTACTTGAACTTTTAGTTCTCGTAGTCAAGTAGGTGCAGTTGCACCTTATATAAAGGGAGGTGGCGCGCAGTTCGTCACTCCTGTGGGGGTCCGGGCGGGGACACCAAGAGCCCGCCGATGAGCCTAGCTTGGTGCCCTAGGCGAAACCCCACACAAGACACGGCACAAACCTAGAAGAAATGCTGAGTTTTAATTCACCGGCCGTGAAAGCCAATATACCATCTTTTTGGAAGCCTTCATAGGGAGGTTAAGGCTACTTGAACTTTTAGTTCTCGTAGTCAAGTAGGTGCAGTTGCACCTTATATAAAGGGAGGTGGTGCGCAGTTCGTCACTCCTGTGGGGGACCGGGCGGGGACACCAAGAGCCCGCCGATGAGCCTAGCTTGGTGTCCTAGGCGAAACCCCACACAAGACACGGCACAAACCTAGAAGAATTGCTGAGTTTTAATTCACCGGCCGTGAAAGCCAATATACCATCTTTTTGGAAGCCTTCATAGGGAGGTTAAGGCTACTTGAACTTTTAGTTCTCGTAGTCAAGTAGGTGCAGTTGCACCTTATATAAAGGGAGGTGGCGCGCAGTTCGTCACTCCTGTGGGGGTCCGGGCGGGGACACCAAGAGCCCGCCGATGAGCCTAGCTTGGTGTCCTAGGCGAAACCCCACACAAGACACGGCACAAACCTAGAAGAATTGCTGAGTTTTAATTCACCGGCCGTGAAAGCCAATATACCATCTTTTTGGAAGCCTTCATAGGGAGGTTAAGGCTACTTGAACTTTTAGTTCTCGTAGTCAAGTAGGTGCAGTTGCACCTTATATAAAGGGAGGTGGCGCGCAGTTCGTCACTCCTGTGGGGGTCCGGGCGGGGACACCAAGAGCCCGCCGATGAGCCTAGCTTGGTGTCCTAGGCGAAACCCCACACAAGACACGGCACAAACCTAGAAGAATTGCTGAGTTTTAATTCACCGGCCGTGAAAGCCTATATACCATCTTTTTGGAAGCCTTCATAGGGAGGTTAAGGCTACTTGAACTTTTAGTTCTCGTAGTCAAGTAGGTGCAGTTGCACCTTATATAAAGGGAGGTGGCGCGCAGTTCGTCACTCCTGTGGGGGTCCGGGCGGGGACACCAAGAGCCCGCCGATGAGCCTAGCTTGGTGTCCTAGGCGAAACCCCACACAAGACACGGCACAAACCTAGAAGAATTGCTGAGTTTTAATTCACCGGCCGTGAAAGCCAATATACCATCTTTTTGGAAGCCTTCATAGGGAGTTTAAGGCTACTTGAACTTTTAGTTCTCGTAGTCAAGTAGGTGCAGTTGCACCTTATATAAAGGGAGGTGGCGCGCAGTTCGTCACTCCTGTGGGGGTCCGGGCGGGGACACCAAGAGCCCGCCGATGAGCCTAGCTTGGTGTCCTAGGCGAAACCCCACACAAGACACGGCACAAACCTAGAAGAATTGCTGAGTTTTAATTCACCTGCCGTTAAAGCCAATATACCATCTTTTTAGAAGCCTTCATAGGGAGGTTAAGGCTACTTGAACTTTTAGTTCTCGTAGTCAAGTAGGTGCAGTTGCACCTTATATAAAGGGAGGTGGCGCGCAGTTCGTCACTCCTGTGGGGGTCCGGGCGGGGACACCAAGAGCCCGCCGATGAGCCTAGCTTGGTGTCCTAGGCGAAACCCCACACAAGACACGGCACAAACCTAGAAGAATTGCTGAGTTTTAATTCACCGGCCGTGAAAGCCAATATACCATCTTTTTGGAAGCCTTCATAGGGAGGTTAAGGCTACTTGAACTTTTAGTTCTCGTAGTCAAGTAGGTGCAGTTGCACCTTATATAAAGGGAGGTGGCGCGCAGTTCGTCACTCCTGTGGGGGTCCGGGCGGGGACACCAAGAGCCCGCCGATGAGCCTAGCTTGGTGTCCTAGGCGAAACCCCACACAAGACACGGCACAAACCTAGAAGAATTGCTGAGTTTTAATTCACCGGCCGTGAAAGCCAATATACCATCTTTTTGGAAGCCTTCATAGGGAGGTTAAGGCTACTTGAACTTTTAGTTCTCGTAGTCAAGTAGGTGCAGTTGCACCTTATATAAAGGGAGGTGGCGCGCAGTTCGTCACTCCCTGTGGGGGTCCGGGCGGGGACACCAAGAGCCCGCCGATGAGCCTAGCTTGGTGTCCTAGGCGAAACCCCACACAAGACACGGCACAAACCTAGA
This sequence comes from Meconema thalassinum, assembly GCA_946902985.2. Lineage (NCBI taxonomy): Eukaryota > Metazoa > Arthropoda > Insecta > Orthoptera > Tettigoniidae > Meconema > Meconema thalassinum. The sequence goes on from OX336389.2 coordinate 1,196,250,521, forward strand.
AGAATTGCTGAGTTTTAATTCACCGGCCGTGAAAGCCAATATACCATCTTTTTGGAAGCCTTCATAGGGAGGTTAAGGCTACTTGAACTTTTAGTTCTCGTAGTCAAGTAGGTGCAGTTGCACCTTATATAAAGGGAGGTGGCGCGCAGTTCGTCACTCCTGTGGGGGTCCGGGCGGGGACACCAAGAGCCCGCCGATGAGCCTAGCTTGGTGTCCTAGGCGAAACCCCACACAAGACACGGCACAAACCTAGAAGAATTGCTGAGTTTTAATTCACCGGCCGTGAAAGCCAATATACCATCTTTTTGGAAGCCTTCATAGGGAGGTTAAGGCTACTTGAACTTTTATTTCTCGTAGTCAAGTAGGTGCAGTTGCACCTTATATAAAGGGAGGTGGCGCGCAGTTCGTCACTCTGTGGGGGTCCGGGCGGGGACACCAAGAGCCCGCCGATGAGCCTAGCTTGGTGTCCTAGGCGAAACCCCACACAAGACACGGCACAAACCTAGAAGAATTGCTGAGTTTAATTCACCGGCCGTGAAAGCCAATATACCATCTTTTTGGAAGCCTTCATAGGGAGGTTAAGGCTACTTGAACTTTTAGTTCTCGTAGTCAAGTAGGTGCAGTTGCACCTTATATAAAGGGAGGTGGCGCGCAGTTCGTCACTCCTGTGGGGGTCCGGGCGGGGACACCAAGAGCCCGCCGATGAGCCTAGCTTGGTGTCCTAGGCGAAACCCCACACAGGACACGGCACAAACCTAGAAGATTTGCTGAGTTTTAATTCACCGGCCGTGAAAGCCAATATACCATCTTTTTGGAAGCCTTCATAGGGAGGTTAAGGCTACTTGAACTTTTAGTTCTCGTAGTCAAGTAGGTGCAGTTGCACCTTATATAAAGGGAGGTGGCGCGCAGTTCGTCACTCCTGTGGGGGTCCGGGCGGGGACACCAAGAGCCCGCCGATGAGCCTAGCTTGGTGCCCTAGGCGAAACCCCACACAAGACACGGCACAAACCTAGAAGAATTGCTGAGTTTTAATTCACCGGCCGTGAAAGCCAATATACCATCTTTTTGGAAGCCTTCATAGGGAGGTTAAGGCTACTTGAACTTTTAGTTCTCGTAGTCAAGTAGGTGCAGTTGCACCTTATATAAAGGGAGGTGGCGCGCAGTTCGTCACTCCTGTGGGGGTCCGGGCGGGGACACCAAGAGCCCGCCGATGAGCCTAGCTTGGTGTCCTAGGCGAAACCCCACACAAGACACGGCACAAACCTAGAAGAATTGCTGAGTTTTAATTCACCGGCCGTGAAAGCCAATATACCATCTTTTTGGAAGCCTTCATAGGGAGGTTAAGGCTACTTGAACTTTTAGTTCTCGTAGTCAAGTAGGTGCAGTTGCACCTTATATAAAGGGAGGTGGCGCGCAGTTCGTCACTCCTGTGGGGGTCCGGGCGGGGACACCAAGAGCCCGCCGATGAGCCTAGCTTGGTGTCCTAGGCGAAACCCCACACAAGACACGGCACAAACCTAGAAGAATTGCTGAGTTTTAATTCACCGGCCGTGAAAGCCAATATACCATCTTTTTGGAAGCCTTCATAGGGAGGTTAAGGCTACTTGAACTTTTAGTTCTCGTAGTCAAGTAGGTGCAGTTGCACCTTATATAAAGGGAGGTGGCGCGCAGTTCGTCACTCCTGTTGGGGGTCCGGGCGGGGGACACCAAGAGCCCGCCGATGAGCCTAGCTTGGTGCCCTAGGCGAAACCCCACACAAGACACGGCACAAACCTAGAAGAATTGCTGAGTTTTAATTCACCGGCCGTGAAAGCCAATATACCATCTTTTTGGAAGCCTTCATAGGGAGGTTAAGGCTACTTGAACTTTTAGTTCTCGTAGTCAAGTAGGTGCAGTTGCACCTTATATAAAGGGAGGTGGCGCGCAGTTCGTCCACTCCTGTGGGGGTCCGGGCGGGGACACCAAGAGCCCGCCGATGAGCCTAGCTTGGTGTCCTAGGCGAAACCCCACACAAGACACGGCACAAACCTAGAAGAATTGCTGAGTTTTAATTCACCGGCCGTGAAAGCCAATATACCATCTTTTTGGAAGCCTTCATAGGGAGGTTAAGGCTACTTGAACTTTTAGTTCTCGTAGTCAAGTAGGTGCAGTTTGCACCTTATATAAAGGGAGGTGGCGCGCAGTTCGTCACTCCTGTGGGGGTCCGGGCGGGGGACACCAAGAGCCCGCCGATGAGCCTAGCTTGGTGTCCTAGGCGAAACCCCACACAAGACACGGCACAAACCTAGAAGAATTGCTGAGTTTTAATTCACCGGCCGTGAAAGCCAATATACCATCTTTTTGGAAGCCTTCATAGGGAGGTTAAGGCTACTTGAACTTTTAGTTCTCGTAGTCAAGTAGGTGCAGTTGCACCTTTATTAAAGGGAGGTGGCGCGCAGTTCGTCACTCCTGTGGGGGTCCGGGCGGGGACACCAAGAGCCCGCCGATGAGCCTAGCTTGGTGTCCTAGGCGAAACCCCACACAAGACACGGCACAAACCTAGAAGAATTGCTGAGTTTTAATTCACCGGCCGTGAAAGCCAATATACCATCTTTTTGGAAGCCTTCATAGGGAGGTTAAGGGCTACTTGAACTTTTATTTCTCGTAGTCAAGTAGGTGCAGTTGCACCTTATATAAAGGGAGGTGGCGCGCAGTTCGTCACTCCTGTGGGGGTCCGGGCGGGGACACCAAGAGCCCGCCGATGAGCCTAGCTTGGTGTCCTAGGCGAAACCCCCACACAAGACACGGCACAAACCTAGAAGAATTGCTGAGTTTTAATTCACCGGCCGTGAAAGCCAATATACCATCTTTTTGGAAGCCTTCATAGGGAGGTTAAGGCTACTTGAACTTTTAGTTCTCGTAGTCAAGTAGGTGCAGTTGCACCTTATATAAAGGGAGGTGGCGCGCAGTTCGTCACTCCTGTGGGGGTCCGGGCGGGGACACCAAGAGCCCGCCGATGAGCCTAGCTTGGTGTCCCTAGGCGAAACCCACACAGGACACGGCACAAACCTAGAAGATTTGCTGAGTTTTAATTCACCGGCCGTGAAAGCCAATATACCATCTTTTTGGAAGCCTTCATAGGGAGGTTAAGGCTACTTGAACTTTTAGTTCTCGTAGTCAAGTAGGTGCAGTTGCACCTTATATAAAGGGAGGTGGCGCGCAGTTCGTCACTCCTGTGGGGGTCCGGGCGGGGACACCAAGAGCCCGCCGATGAGCCTAGCTTGGTGCCCTAGGCGAAACCCCACACAAGACACGGCACAAACCTAGAAGAATTGCTGAGTTTTAATTCACCGCCGTGAAAGCCAATATACCATCTTTTTGGAAGCCTTCATAGGGAGGTTAAGGCTACTTGAACTTTTAGTTCTCGTAGTCAAGTAGGTGCAGTTGCACCTTATATAAAGGGAGGTGGCGCGCAGTTCGTCCACTCCTGTGGGGGTCCGGGCGGGGGACACCAAGAGCCCGCCGATGAGCCTAGCTTGGTGTCCTAGGCGAAACCCCACACAAGACACGGCACAAACCTAGAAGAATTGCTGAGTTTTAATTCACCGGCCGTGAAAGCCAATATACCATCTTTTTGGAAGCCTTCATAGGGAGGTAAGGCTACTTGAACTTTTAGTTCTCGTAGTCAAGTAGGTGCAGTTGCACCTTATATAAAGGGAGGTGGCGCGCAGTTCGTCACTCCTGTGGGGGTCCGGGCGGGGACACCAAGAGCCCGCCGATGAGCCTAGCTTGGTGTCCTAGGCGAAACCCCACACAAGACACGGCACAAACCTAGAAGAATTGCTGAGTTTTAATTCACCGGCCGTGAAAGCCAATATACCATCTTTTGGAAGCCTTCATAGGGAGGTTAAGGCTACTTGAACTTTTAGTTCTCGTAGTCAAGTAGGTGCAGTTGCTCCTATATAAAGGGAGGTGGCGCGCAGTTCGTCACTCCTGTGGGGGTCCGGGCGGGGACACCAAGAGCCCGACGATGAGCCTAGCTTGGTGTCCTAGGCGAAACCCCACACAAGACACGGCACAAACCTAGAAGAATTGCTGAGTTTTAATTCACCGGCCCGTGAAAGCCAATATACCATCTTTTTGGAAGCCTTCATAGGGAGGTTAAGGCTACTTGAACTTTTAGTTCTCGTAGTCAAGTAGGTGCAGTTGCACCTTATATAAAGGGGAGGTGGGCGCGCAGTTCGTCACTCCTGTGGGGGGTCCGGGCGGGGACACCAAGAGCCCGCCGATGAGCCTAGCTTGGTGTCCTAGGCGAAACCCCACACAAGACACGGCACAAACCTAGAAGAATTGCTGAGTTTTAATTCACCGGCCGTGAAAGCCAATATACCATCTTTTTGGAAGCCTTCATAGGGAGGTTAAGGCTACTTGAACTTTTAGTTCTCGTAGTCAAGTAGGTGCAGTTGCACCTTATATAAAGGGAGGTGGCGCGCAGTTCGTCACTCCTGTGGGGGTCCGGGCGGGGACACCAAGAGCCCGCCGATGAGCCTAGCTTGGTGTCCTAGGCGAAACCCCACACAAGACACGGCACAAACCTAGAAGAATTGCTGAGTTTTAATTCACCGGCCGTGAAAGCCAATATACCATCTTTTTGGAAGCCTTCATAGGGAGGTTAAGGCTACTTGAACTTTTAGTTCTCGTAGTCAAGTAGGTGCAGTTGCACCTTATATAAAGGGAGGTGGCGCGCAGTTCGTCACTCCTGTGGGGGTCCGGGCGGGGACACCAAGAGCCCGCCGATGAGCCTAGCTTGGTGTCCTAGGCGAAACCCCACACAAGACACGGCACAAACCTAGAAGAATTGCTGAGTTTTAATTCACCGGCCGTGAAAGCCAATATACCATCTTTTTGGAAGCCTTCATAGGGAGGTTAAGGCTACTTGAACTTTTAGTTCTCGTAGTCAAGTAGGTGCAGTTGCACCTTATATAAAGGGAGGTGGCGCGCAGTTCGTCACTCCTGTGGGGGTCCGGGCGGGGACACCAAGAGCCCGCCGATGAGCCTAGCTTGGTGTCCTAGGCGAAACCCCACACAAGACACGGCACAAACCTAGAAGAATTGCTGAGTTTTAATTCACCGGCCGTGAAAGCCAATATACCATCTTTTTGGAAGCCTTCATAGGGAGGTTAAGGCTACTTGAACTTTTAGTTCTCGTAGTCAAGTAGGTGCAGTTGCACCTTATATAAAGGGAGGTGGCGCGCAGTTCGTCACTCCTGTGGGGGTCCGGGCGGGGACACCAAGAGCCCGCCGATGAGCCTAGCTTGGTGTCCTAGGCGAAACCCCACACAAGACACGGCACAAACCTAGAAGAATTGCTGAGTTTTAATTCACCGGCCGTGAAAGCCAATATACCATCTTTTTGGAAGCCTTCATAGGGAGGTTAAGGCTACTTGAACTTTTAGTTCTCGTAGTCAAGTAGGTGCAGTTGCACCTTATATAAAGGGAGGTGGCGCGCAGTTCGTCACTCCTGTGGGGGTCCGGGCGGGGACACCAAGAGCCCGCCGATGAGCCTAGCTTGGTGTCCTAGGCGAAACCCCACACAAGACACGGCACAAACCTAGAAGAATTGCTGAGTTTTAATTCACCGGCCGTGAAAGCCAATATACCATCTTTTGGAAGCCTTCATAGGGAGGTTAAGGCTACTTGAACTTTTATTCCTCGTAGTCAAGTAGGTGCAGTTGCACCTTATATAAAGGGAGGTGGCGCGCAGTTCGTCACTCCTGTGGGGGTCCGGGCGGGGACACCAAGAGCCCGCCGATGAGCCTAGCTTGGTGTTCTAGGCGAAAACCCCACACAAGACACGGCACAAAACTAGAAGAATTGCTGAGTTTTAATTCACCGGCCGTGAAAGCCAATATACCATCTTATTGGAAGCCTTCATAGGGAGGTTAAGGCTACTTGAACTTTTAGTTCTCGTAGTCAAGTAGGTGCAGTTGCACCTTATATAAAGGGAGGTGGCGCGCAGTTCGTCACTCCTGTGGGGGTCCGGGCGGGGACACCAAGAGCCCGCCGATGAGCCTAGCTTGGTGTCCTAGGCGAAACCCACACAAGACACGGCACAAACCTAGAAGAATTGCTGAGTTTTAATTCACCGGCCGTGAAAGCCAATATACCATCTTTTTGGAAGCCTTCATAGGGAGGTTAAAGGCTACTTGAACTTTTAGTTCTCGTAGTCAAGTAGGTGCAGTTGCACCTTATATAAAGGGAGGTGGCGCGCAGTTCGTCACTCCTGTGGGGGTCCGGGCGGGGACACCAAGAGCCCGCCGATGAGCCTAGCTTGGTGTCCTAGGCGAAACCCCACACAAGACACGGCACAAACCTAGAAGAATTGCTGAGTTTTAATTCACCGGCCGTGAAAGCCAATATACCATCTTTTTGGAAGCCTTCATAGGGAGGTTAAGGCTACTTGAACTTTTAGTTCTCGTAGTCAAGTAGGTGCAGTTGCACCTTATATAAAGGGAGGTGGCGCGCAGTTCGTCACTCCTGTGGGGGTCCGGGCGGGGACACCAAGAGCCCGCCGATGAGCCTAGCTTGGTGTCCTAGGCGAAACCCCACACAAGACACGGCACAAAACCTAGAAGAATTGCTGAGTTTTAATTCACCGGCCGTGGAAAGCCAATATACCATCTTTTGGAAGCCTTCATAGGGAGGTTAAGGCTACTTGAACTTTTAGTTCTCGTAGTCAAGTAGGTTGCAGTCTGCACCTTATATAAAGGGAGGTGGCGCGCAGTTCGTCACTCCTGTGGGGGTCCGGGCGGGGACACCAAGAGCCCGACGATGAGCCTAGCTTGGTGTCCTAGGCGCCCCACACAAGACACGGCACAAACCTAGAAGAATTGCTGAGTTTTAATTCACCGGCCGTGAAAGCCAATATACCATCTTTTTGGAAGCCTTCATAGGGAGGTTAAGGCTACTTGAACTTTTAGTTCTCGTAGTCAAGTAGGTGCAGTTGCACCTTATATAAAGGGAGGTGGCGCGCAGTTCGTCACTCCTGTGGGGGTCCGGGCGGGGACACCAAGAGCCCGCCGATGAGCCTAGCTTGGTGTCCTAGGCGAAACCCCACACAAGACACGGCACAAACCTAGAAGAATTGCTGAGTTTTAATTCACCGGCCGTGAAAGCCAATATACCATCTTTTTGGAAGCCTTCATAGGGAGGTTAAGGCTACTTGAACTTTTAGTTCTCGTAGTCAAGTAGGTGCAGTTGCACCTTATATAAAGGGAGGTGGCGCGCAGTTCGTCACTCCTGTGGGGGTCCGGGCGGGGACACCAAGAGCCCGACGATGAGCCTAGCTTGGTGTCCTAGGCGAAACCCCACACAAGACACGGCACAAACCTAGAAGAATTGCTGAGTTTTAATTCACCGGCCGTGAAAGCCAATATACCATCTTTTTGGAAGCCTTCATAGGGAGGTTAAGGCTACTTGAACTTTTAGTTCTCGTAGTCAAGTAGGTGCAGTTGCACCTTATATAAAGGGAGGTGGCGCGCAGTTCGTCACTCCTGTGGGGGTCCGGGCGGGGACACCAAGAGCCCGCCGATGAGCCTAGCTTGGTGTCCTAGGCGAAACCCCACACAAGACACGGCACAAACCTAGAAGAATTGCTGAGTTTTAATTCACCGGCCGTGAAAGCCAATATACCATCTTTTTGGAAGCCTTCATAGGGAGGTTAAGGCTACTTGAACTTTTAGTTCTCGTAGTCAAGTAGGTGCAGTTGCACCTTATATAAAGGGAGGTGGCGCGCAGTTCGTCACTCCTGTGGGGGTCCGGGCGGGGACACCAAGAGCCCGCCGATGAGCCTAGCTTGGTGTCCTAGGCGAAACCCCACACAAGACACGGCACAAACCTAGAAGAATTGCTGAGTTTTAATTCACCGGCCGTGAAAGCCAATATACCATCTTTTTGGAAGCCTTCATAGGGAGGTTAAGGCTACTTGAACTTTTAGTTCTCGTAGTCAAGTAGGTGCAGTTGCACCTTATATAAAGGGAGGTGGCGCACAGTTCGTCACTCCTGTGGGGGTCCGGGCGGGGACACCAAGAGCCCGCCGATGAGCCTAGCTTGGTGTCCTAGGCGAAACCCCACACAAGACACGGCACAAACCTAGAAGAATTGCTGAGTTTTAATTCACCGGCCGTGAAAGCCAATATACCATCTTTTTGGAAGCCTTCATAGGGAGGTTAAGGCTACTTGAACTTTTATTCCTCGTAGTCAAGTAGGTGCAGTTGCACCTTATATAAAGGGAGGTGGCGCGCAGTTCGTCACTCCTGTGGGGGTCCGGGCGGGGACACCAAGAGCCCGCCGATGAGCCTAGCTTGGTGTTCTAGGCGAAACCCCACACAAGACACGGCACAAAACTAGAAGAATTGCTGAGTTTTAATTCACCGGCCGTGAAAGCCAATATACCATCTTATTGGAAGCCTTCATAGGGAGGTTAAGGCTACTTGAACTTTTAGTTCTCGTAGTCAAGTAGGTGCAGTTGCACCTTATATAAAGGGAGGTGGCGCGCAGTTCGTCACTCCTGTGGGGGTCCGGGCGGGGACACCAAGAGCCCGCCGATGAGCCTAGCTTGGTGTCCTAGGCGAAACCCCACACAAGACACGGCACAAACCTAGAAGAATTGCTGAGTTTTAATTCACCGGCCGTGAAAGCCAATATACCATCTTTTTGGAAGCCTTCATAGGGAGGTTAAGGCTACTTGAACTTTTAGTTCTCGTAGTCAAGTAGGTGCAGTTGCACCTTATATAAAGGGAGGTGGCGCGCAGTTCGTCACTCCTGTGGGGGTCCGGGCGGGGACACCAAGAGCCCGCCGATGAGCCTAGCTTGGTGCCCTAGGCGAAACCCCACACAAGACACGGCACAAACCTAGAAGAATTGCTGAGTTTTAATTCACCGGCCGTGAAAGCCAATATACCATCTTTTTGGAAGCCTTCATAGGGAGGTTAAGGCTACTTGAACTTTTAGTTCTCGTAGTCAAGTAGGTGCAGTTGCTCCTTATATAAAGGGAGGTGGCGCGCAGTTCGTCACTCCTGTGGGGGTCCGGGCGGGGACACCAAGAGCCCGCCGATGAGCCTAGCTTGGTGTCCTAGGCGAAACCCCACACAAGACACGGCACAAACCTAGAAGAATTGCTGAGTTTTAATTCACCGGCCGTGAAAGCCAATATACCATCTTTTTGGAAGCCTTCATAGGGAGGTTAAGGCTACTTGAACTTTTAGTTCTCGTAGTCAAGTAGGTGCAGTTGCACCTTATATAAAGGGAGGTGGCGCGCAGTTCGTCACTCCTGTGGGGGTCCGGGCGGGGACACCAAGAGCCCGCCGATGAGCCTAGCTTGGTGTCCTAGGCGAAACCCCACACAAGACACGGCACAAACCTAGAAGAATTGCTGAGTTTTAATTCACCGGCCGTGAAAGCCAATATACCATCTTTTTGGAAGCCTTCATAGGGAGGTTAAGGCTACTTGAACTTTTAGTTCTCGTAGTCAAGTAGGTGCAGTTGCACCTTATATAAAGGGAGGTGGCGCGCAGTTCGTCACTCCTGTGGGGGTCCGGGCGGGGACACCAAGAGCCCGCCGATGAGCCTAGCTTGGTGTCCTAGGCGAAACCCCACACAAGACACGGCACAAACCTAGAAGAATTGCTGAGTTTTAATTCACCGGCCGTGAAAGCCAATATACCATCTTTTTGGAAGCCTTCATAGGGAGGTTAAGGCTACTTGAACTTTTAGTTCTCGTAGTCAAGTAGGTGCAGTTGCACCTTATATAAAGGGAGGTGGCGCGCAGTTCGTCACTCCTGTGGGGGTCCGGGCGGGGACACCAAGAGCCCGCCGATGAGCCTAGCTTGGTGTCCTAGGCGAAACCCCACACAAGACACGGCACAAACCTAGAAGAATTGCTGAGTTTCCTTCTTACTTGTTTGTCTTGTGACATCTCGCAGCATTTGGTAGAATTCTTACTTCTTCTCTGGCTCCGACTGTTCTGTAGGCGCATAGCATTGGATGATGATCACATTCCTGATCTTTGTCTTGAACCTAGCAAACATGAGCCTACTAGAAATTGGCTTCCACTCCATAAGGCTTCTCTTTGCATTTTTGTTGAGCAGCAACCCCACTCCATCCCTGTGTTCTTCATCAACACCCCCAGAATAGAATATTTATGAACACAATACCGTAAATTTCTGGGTTACACGCCGCAAATTCGAATTTATGAGTAAGTACTTGTGAGGGGAATCGAACCCTAGTTCCTTAAGAGCGTTAGGGGCGACTCTTCGCACAGCCAATGTAAGTAACGTCTCCATACTATTTTTATGAACACAATACCGTAAATTTCTGGGTTGCACGCCGCAAATTCTAATTTATGAGTAAGGACTTGCGAGGGGAATCGAACCCTCGTTTCTCAAGGGATTTAGGTGTGACTTTTCGCACTGCCAATGTCACAAACGTCTCCATACTATTTTTATGAACACAATACCTTAAGATTCTGGGTCACACGCAAAAATTCGAATTTATGAGTAAGTACTAGTGAGGGGAATCGAACCCTCGTTCCTCAAAGGCGTTAGGTGAGACTTTTTGCACAGCCAATGTAAGTAACGTCTCCATACTATTTTATTGAACACAATACCGTAAGATTCTGGGTTCCACGCCGCAAATTCGAATTTATGAGTAAGTACGTGTGAGGGAAATCGAACGCTCCTCTCCACATGACGTTAAGTGTGACTTTTCGCACTGCCAATGTAAGAAACGTTTCCATACTACTCTAATGAACACACTACCGTATATTTCTGTGTTATTCGCCGCAAATTCGAATTTATGAGTATTTACTTGGGAGGGGAATAGAACCCTCGCTCCTCAATGGCGTTAGTTGTGACTTTTTGTACAGCCAATGTAAGTAACGTCTCCATACTATTTTATGAACACAATACCGTAACTTTCTGGGTTAGACGCGGCAAAAACGAATTTATGAATTAGTACCTGGGAAGGGAATCGAACCCTCGTTCCTAGAGGGCGTTATGTGTGACTTTTCGCACTGCCAATGTAAGTAACGTCCCCATACTATATTCAAGAACACAATACCGTAACCTTCTGGATAACACGCCGCAAATTCGAATTGTTGAGTAATTACCTGGGAGGAGAATCGAACCCTCATCCCCCAATGGCGTTAGGTGTGACTTCTCGCAAAGCCAATGTAACAGAAGTCTCCATGCTCTTTTTGTGAACACAATACCGTAAGATTCTGGGTTACCCGCCGCAAATTAGAATTTATGAGTAAGTACGTGTGAGGGAAATCGAACCCTCCTCTCCACATGGCGTTAAATGTGACTTTTCGCACAGCCAATGTAACAAATGCTTCCATGCTATTTTTATGAACACAATACCGTAAATTTCTGGGTTACAGTCCGCAAATTCGAATTTATGAGTAAGTACTTGTGAGGGGATTCGAACCGTCGTTCCGCAAGGGCGTTGTGTGTGACTTCTCGCACAGCCAATATAACAAGTGTCTCCATACTATTTTTAAACACAATACCGTATGATTCTGGGTCACACGCCACAAATTCGAATTTGTGAGTAAGTGCAGTACTTGTGAGGGGGAGAACTCTCGTTCTTCAAAGGCATTAGGTGTGACTTTTCGCACAGCCAATGTAAGTTAAGTCTCCATACTATTTTTATGAACACAATACCGTATGATTCTGGGTCACACGCCGCAAATTCGAATTTATGAGTAAGTACGTGTGAGGGAAATGGAACCCTCCTCTCCACATGGCGTTAAGTGTGAATTTTCGCACAGCCAATGTAAGCAACGTCTCCATACTACTCTAATGAACACACTACCGTATATTTCTGGGTAACACGCCACAAATTCGAATTTATGAGTAAGTACTTGGGAGGGGAATCGAACCCTCGTTCCTCAAAGGCGTTAGGTGTGACTTTTCGTACAGCCAATGTAGGTAACGTCTCCATACAATTTTATGAACACAATACCGTAACTTTCTGGGTTACACGCCGCAAATTCGAATTTATGAGTAAGTAATGGTGAGGGGAATCGAACCCTCGTTCCACAAAGGCGATCTGTGTGACTTTTCGCACTGCCAATGTAACAAACATCTCCATGCTATTATTGTGAACACAATACCGCAAGTCTCTGGATTACACGCCGCAGATTCGAATTTATGAGGAAGTACTTGTGAGGGGAATGGAACCCTCGTTCCTCAAGGGTGTTAGGTGTGACGTTTCACACAGCCAATGTAACAAATGCCTCCATGCTATTTTTATGAACACAATACCGTAAATGTCTGGGTTACACGCCGCAAATTCGAATTTATATGTAAGTACTTTGGAGGGGAATCGACCCCTCGTTCCTTAAGGGCGTTAGGGGTGACTTTTCGCACAGCCAATGTAATTAACGTCTCCATACTAATTTTGTGAACACAATACCGTAAATTTCTGGGTTGCAAGCCGCAAATTCTAATTTATGAGTAAGTACTTGAGAGGGGAATCGAACCCTCGTTCCTCAAGGGCGTTATGTGGGACTTTTCGCACAGCAAATGTAAATAACGTCTCCATACTATATTTATGAACACTATACCGTAACATTCTGGATAACACACCGTAAATTCGAATTCATGAGTAAGTACTTGTGAGGGGAATCGAACCGTCGTTCCTCCAGGGCGTTATGTGCGACATCTCGCACAGCCAATGTAACAAACGTCTCCATACATTTTTTTATGAACACAATACCGTAAGATTCTGGGTCACACGCCACAAATTCGAATTTATGAGTAAGTAATTGTGAGGGGAATCGAACCCTCGTTCCTCAAAGGCCTTAGGTGTGACTTTTCGCACAGCCAATGCAAGTAAAGTCTCCATACTATTTTTATGAACACAATACCGTATGATTCTGGGTTACACGCCGCAAATTCGAATTTATCAGTAAGTACGTGTGAGGGAAATCGAACGCTCCTCTCCACATGGCGTTATGTGTGACTTTTCGCACAGCCAATGTAAGCAACGTCTCCAAACTACTCTTATGAACACACTACTGTATATTTCTGGGTAACACGCCGCAAATTCGAATTTATGAGTAAGTACTTGTGAGGGGAATCGAACCCTCGTTCCTCAAAGGCGTTAGGTGTGACTTTTCGTACAGCCAATGTAAGTAACGTCTCCATACTATTTATGAACACAATACCGTAACTTTCTGGGTTACACGAAGCAAAAACGAATTTATGAGTAATTACCTGGGAGGGGAAACGAACCCTCGATCCTAGAGGGCGTAATGTGTGACTTTTCGCACAGCCAATGTAAGTTACGTCTCCAGGCTATTTTTATGAACACAATATTGTAAATTTCTGGGTTGCAGGCCGCAAATTCTAATTTATGAGTACTGTAAGTACTTGAGAGGGGAATCGAACCCTCGTTCCTCAAAGGCCTTAGGTGTGACTTTTCGCACAGCCAATGCAAGTAAAGTCTCCATACTATTTTTATGAACACAATACGCCAATGGCGTTAGGTGTGACTTCTCCCAAAGCCAATGTAACAAAAGTCTCCATGCTCTTTTTGTGAACACAATACCGTAAGATTCTGGGTTACACGCCGCAAATTCGAATTTATCAGTAAGTACGTGTGAGGGAAATCGAACGCTCCTCTCCACATGGCGTTATGTGTGACTTTTCGCACAGCCAATGTAAGCAACGTCTCCATACTACTCTTATGAACACACTACTATATATTTCAGGGTAACACGCCGCAAATTCGAATTTATGAGTAAGTACTTGTGAGGGGAATCGAACCCTCGCTCCTCAAAGGCGTTAGGTGTGACTTTTTGTACAGCCAATGTAAGTAACGTCTCCATACTATTTTATGAACACAATACCGTAACTTTCTGGGTTACACGCCGCAAAAACGAATTTATGAATTAGTACCTGGGAAGGGAATCGAACCCTCGTTCCTAGAGGGCGTTATGTGTGACTTTTCGCACTGCCAATATAAGTAACGTCCCCATACTATATTCAAGAACACAATACCGTAACCTTCTGGATAACACGCCGCAAATTCGAATTTATGAGTAATTACCTGGGAGGAGAATCGAACCCTCATCCCCCAATGGCGTTAGGTGTGACTTCTCGCAAAGCCAATGTAACAAAATTCTCCATGCTCTTTTTGTGAACACAGTACCGTACGATTCTGGGTTACACGCCGCAAATTAGAATTTATGAGTAAGTATGTGTGAGGGAAATCGAACCCTCCTGTCCACATGGCGTTAAATGAGACTTTTCGCACAGCCAATGTAACAAATGCCTCCATGCTATTTATAAGAACACAATACCGTAAATTTCTGGGTTACAGCCCGCTAATTCGAATTTATGAGTAAGTACTTGTGAGGGGATTCGAACCGTCGTTCCGCAAGGGCGTTGTGTGTGACTTCTCGCACAGCCAATATAACAAGAGTCTCGATACTATTTTTATGAACACAATACCGTATGATTCTGGGTCACACGCCACAAATTCGAATTTATGAGTAAGTGCAGTACTTGTGAGGGGAAGAACCCTCGTTCCTCAAAGGCGTTAGGTGTGACTTTTCGCACAGCCAATGTAAGTAAAGTCTCCATACTATTTTTATGAACACAATACCGTATGATTCTGGGTCACACGCCGCAAATTCGAATTTATGAGTAAGTACGTGTGAGGGAAATCGAACCCTCGTCTCCACATGGCGTTAAGTGTGAATTTTCGCACAGCCAATGTAAGCAACGTCTCCATACTACTCTAATGAACACACTACCATATATTTCTGGGTAACACCCCCACAAATTCGAATTTATGAGTAAGTACTTGGGAGGGGAATCGAACCCTCGTTCCTCAAAGACGATAGGTGTGACTTTTCGTACGGCCAATGTAGGTAACGTCTCCATACAATTTTTTGAACACAATACCGTAACTTTCAGGGTTACACGCCGCAAATTCGAATTTATGAGTAAGTAATGGTGAGGGGAATCGATCCTCGTTCCACAAAAGCGATATGTGTGACCTTTCGCACTGCCAATGTAACAAACATCTCCATGCTATTATTATGAACACAATACCGCAAGTCTCTGGATTACACGCCGCAGATTCGAATTTATGAGGAAGTACTTGTGAGGGGAATCGAACCCTCGTTCCTCAAGGGTGTTAGGTGTGACGTTTCACACAGCCAATGTAACAAATGCCTCCATGCTATTTTTATGAACACAATACCGTAAATGTCTGGGTTACACGCCGCAAATTCGAATTTATATGTAAGTACTTGTGAGGGGAATCGACCCCTCGTTCCTTAAGGGCGTTAGGGGTGACTTTTCGCACAGCCAATGTAATTAACGTCTCCATACTATTTTTGTGAACACAATACCGTAAATTTCTGGGTTGCAAGCCGCAAATTCTAATTTATGAGTAAGTACTTGAGAGGGGAATCGAACCCTCGTTCCTCAAGGGCGTTATGTGTGACTTTTCGCACAGCCAATGTAAATAACGTCTCCATACTATATTTATGAACACTATACCGTAACATTCTGGATAACACACCGTAAATTCGAATTTATGAGTAAGTACTTGTGAGGGGAATCGAACCGTCGTTCCTCAAGGGCGTTATGTTCGACATCTCGCACAGCCAATGTAACAAAAGCCTCCGTAATATTCTTATGAACACAATACCATAAATTTCTGGTTTACACGCCGCAACTTCGAATTTATGAGTAAGTACTAGTGAGGGGAATGGAACCCACGTTCCTTAAGGGCGTTAGGTGTGACTTCTCGCACAGCCAATGTAAGTAACGTCTCCATACTATTTTCGTGAACACAATACCGTAACTTTCTGGGTTACACGCCGCAAATTTGAATTTATGAGTAAGTATTTGTGAGGGGAATCGCACCCTCGTTCCCCAAGGGCGTTATGTGTGACTTTTCGTACTGCCAATGTAACAAACGTCTCCATGCTATTATTATGAACTCAATACCGTAAGTCTCTGGATTACACGCCGCAGATTCGAATTTATGAGTAAGTACTTGTGAGGGGATTCGAACCCTCGTTCCTCAAGGTCGTTATGTGTGACTTTTCGCACAGCCAATGTAACAAAAGCCTCCGTACTATTCTTATGAACACAATACCATAAATTTCTGGTTTACACGCCGCAACTTCGAAATTATGAGTAAGTACTAGTGAGGGGAATGGAACCCACGTTCCTTAAGGGCGTTAGGTGTGACTTCTCGCACAGCCAATGTAAGTAACGTCTCCATACTATTTTCGTGAACACAATACCGTAACTTTCTGGGTTACACGCCGCAAATTTGAATTTATGAGTAAGTACTTGTGAGGGGAATCGAACCCTTGTTCCTTAAGGGCGTTAGCTGTGAATTTTCGCACAGCCGATGTACGTTACGTCTCCATACTATTTTTATGAACACAATACCGTAACTTTCTGGGTTACGCGCCGCAGATTCGAATTTATGAGTAAGTACATGTAAGGGGAATCGAATCCTCGTTCCTCAAGGGTGTTAGGTGTGACTTTTCACACAGAGAATGTAACAAATGCCTCCATGCTATTTTTAAGAACACAATACAGTAAATTTCTGGGTTACACGCCCAATTTCGAATTTATAAGTAAGTATTTGTGAGGGGAATCGAACCCTTGTTCCTTAAGGGCGTTAGGGGTGCCTTTTCGCACAGCCAATGTAAGTAACAGGTCCATACTATTTTCATGAACACAATACCGTAACTTTCTGGGTTACACGCCGCAAATTTGAATTTATGAGTAAGTACTTGTGAGGGGAATCGAACCCTTGTTCCTTAAGGGCGTTAGGGGTGCCTTTTCGCACAGCCAATGTAAGTAACGTATCCATACTATTTTTATGAACCCAATACCGTAAATTTCTGGGTTGCAAGCCGCAAATTCTAATTTATGAATAAGTACTTGAGAGGGGAATCGAACCCTCGTTCCTCAAGGGCGTTATGTATGACTTTTCGCACAGCCAATGTAAATAACGTCTCCATACTATATTTATGAACACTATACCGTAACATTCTGGGTGACACACCGTAAATTCGAATTTATGAGTAAGTACTTGTGAGGGGAATCGAACCGTCGTTCCTCAAGGGCGTTATGTGTGACTTCTCGCGCAGCCAATGTAACAAACGTCTCCATACATTTTTTATGAACACAATACCATAAGATTCTGGGTCACTCGCCACAAATTCGAATTTATGAATAAGTACCTGTGAGGGGAATCGAACCCTCGTTCCTTAAGGGCGTTAGGGGTGACTTTTCGCACAGCCAATGTAAGTAACGTATCCATACTATTTTTATGAACCCAATACCGTAAATTTCTGGGTTGCAAGCCGCAATTTCTAATTTATGAATAAGTACTTGAGAGGGGAATCGAACCCTCGTTCCTCAAGGGCGTTATGTATGACTTTTCGCACAGCCAATGTAAATAACGTCTCCATACTATATTTATGAACACTATAACGTAACATTCTGGGTGACACACCGTAAATTCGAATTTATGAGTAAGTACTTGTGAGGGGAATCGAACCGTCGTTCCTCAAGGGCGTTATGTGTGACTTCTCGCGCAGCCAATGTAACAAACGTCTCCATACATTTTTTATGAACACAATACCATAAAATTCTGGGTCACTCGCCACAAATTCGAATTTATGAGAAAGTACTTGTGAGGGGAATCGAACTCTCGTTCCTCAAAGGCGTTGGGTGTGACTTTTCGCACAGCCAATGTAAGTAAAGTCTCCATACTATTTTTATGAACACAATACCGTAAGATTCTGGGTTACACGCCGCAAATTCCAATTTATCAGTAAGTACGTGTGAGGGAAATCGAACGCTCCTCTCCACATGGCGTTAAGTGTGACTTTTCGCACAGCCAATGTAAGCAACGTCTCCATACTACTATATATTTCTGGGTAACACGCCGCAAATTCGAATTTATGAGTAAGTAGTTGTGAGGGGAATCGAACCCTCGTTCCTCAAAGGCGTTAGGTGTGACTTTTCGTACAGCCAATGTAAGTAACGTCTCCATACTATTTTATGAACACAATACCGTAACTTTCTGGGTTACACGGTGCAAAAACGAATTTATGAGTAAGTAGCTGGGAGGGGAATCGAACCCTCGTTCCTTGAGGGCGTTATGTGTGACTTATCGCACAGCCAATGTAAGTTACGTCTCCATACTATTTTTGTGAACAAAATACCGTAAATTTCGGGGTTGCAAGCCGCAAATTCTAATTTATGAGTAAGTACTTGAGAGGGGAATCGAACCCTCGTTCCCCAAGGGCGTTATGTGTGGCTTTTCGCACAGCCAATGTAAATAACGTCTCCATACTATATTTATGAACACTATACCGAAACATTCTGGATATCACACCGTAAATTCGGATTTATGAGTAAGTACTTATGAGGGGAATCGAACCGTCGTTCCTCAAGGGCGTTATGTGTGACTTCTCGCACAGCCAATGTAACAAACGTCTCCATACATTTTTTTATGAACACAATACCGTAAGATTCTGGGTCACACGCCACAAATTCGAATTTCTGAGTAAGTAATTGTGAGGGGAATCGAACCCTCGTTCCTCAAAAGCTTAAGGTGTGACGTTTCGCACAGCCAATGTAAGTAAAGTCTCCATACTATTTTTATGAACACAATACCGTATGATTCTGGGTTACTCGACGCAAATTCGAATTTATCAGTAAGTACGTGTGAGGGAAAACGAACGCTCCTCTCCACATGGCGTTATGTGTGACTTTTCGCACAGCCAATGTAAGCAACGTCTCCATACTACTCTTATGAAGACACTACCGTAACTTTCTGGGTTACACGACGCAAATTCGAATTTATGAGTAAGTACTTGTTAGGCGAATCGAACCCTCGTTCCTCAAAGGCGTTAGGTGTGACTTTTCGTACAGCCAATGTAAGTAACGCCTCCATACTATTTTATGAACACAATACCGTAACTTTCTGGGTTACACGACGCAAAAACGGATTTATGAGTAAGTACCTGGGAGGGGAATCGAACCCTCGCTCCTAGAGGGCGTTATGTGTGACTTTTCGCACAGCCAATGTAAGTAACGTCTCCAGACTATTTTTATGAACACAATACTGTAAATTTCTGGGTTGCACATCGCAAATTCTAATTTATGAGTAAGTACTTAAGAGGGGAATCGAACCCTCGTTCCTCAAGGGAGTTATGTGTGACTATTCGCACAGCCAATGTAAGTAACGTCTCCATACTATATTTATGAACACTAAAACGTAACATTCTGGGTAACACACCGTAAATTCAAATTTATGAGTAAGTACTTTTGAGGGGAATCAAACCGTCGTTCCTCAAGGGCGTTTTGTGTGACTTTTCGCACTGCTAATGTACCAAACGTCTCCATGATATTATTATGAACTGAATACCGTAAGTCTCTGGATTACACGCCGCAGAATCGAATTTATGAGTAAGTACTTGTGAGGGGAATCGAACCCTCGTTCCTCAAAGGCGTTAGGTGTGACTTTTCGCACTACCAATGTATGTAAAGTCTCCATACTATTTATATGAACACAATACCTTATGATTCTGGGTTACACGCCGCAAATTCGAATTTGTGAGTAAGTACGTGTGAGGGAAATCCAACCCTCCACTCCACATGGCGTTAAGTGCGACTCTTCGCACAGCCAATGTTAGCAACGTCTCCTTACTAATCGTATGAACACACTACCGTATATTACTGGGTTACACGCCGCAAATTCCAATTTATGAGTCAGTACTTGGGAGGGGAATCGAAACCTCGTTCCACAAAGGCTTTAGGTGTGACTTTTCGTACAGCCAATGTAAGTAAAGTCTCCATACTATTTTATGAACACAAAACCGTAAGTTGCTGGGTTACACGCCGCAAAAACGAATTTATGAGTAAGTACCTGGGAGGGGAATCGAACCCTCGTTCCTAGAGGGCGTTATGTGTGACTTTTCGCACAGCCAATGTAAGTAACGTCTCCATACTATATTCATGAACACAATACCGTAACTTTCTGGATAACACGCCGCAAATTCGAATTTATGGGTAATTACCTGCGAGGAGAATCGAACCCATATCCCCCTATGGCGTTAGGTGTGACTTCTCGCAAAGCCAATGTATCAAACGTCTCCATGCTCTTCTTGTGAACACAATACCGTAAGATTCTGGGTTACACGCCGCAAATTCGAATTTATGAGTAAGTACTTGTGAGGGGAATCGCACCCTCGTTCCCCAAGGGCGTTATTTGTGACTTTTCGCACTGCCAATGTAACAAACGTCTCCATGCTATTATTATGAACTGAATACCGTAAGTCTCTGGATTACACGCCGCAGATTCGAATTTATGAGTAAGTACTTGTGAGGGGAATCGAACCCTCGTTCCTCAAGGGCGTTATGTGTGACTTATCGCACAGCCAATGTATGTAACGTCCCCATACATTTTTTATGAACACAATACCGTAACATTCTGGTTTACACGCCGCAACTTCGAATTTATGAGTAAGTACTAGTGAGGGGAATCGAACCCTCTTTCCTTAAGGGCGTTAGGTATGACTTCTCGCACAGCCAATGTAAGTAACGTCTCCATACTATTTTTATGAACACAATACCGTAACTTTCTGGGTTACACGCCGCAAATTTGAATTTATGCGTAAGTACTTGTGAGGGGAATCGAACCCTTGTTCCTTAAGGGCGTTAGCTGTGAATTTTCGCACAGCCGATGTAAGTAACGTCTCCATACTATTTTTTTGAACATAATACCGTAACATTCTGGGTTACACGTCGCAGATTCGAATTTATGAGTACGTACTTGTAAGGGGAATCGAACCCTCGTTCCTCAAGGGTGTTAGGTGTGACTTTTCACACAGCGAATGTAACAAATGCCTCCATGCTATTTTTATTTACACAATACAGTAAATTTCTGGGTTACATGCCGCAAATTCGAATTTATAAGTAAGTATTTGTGAGGGGAATCGAACCCTCGTTCCTTAAGGGCGTTAGGGGCGACTTTTCCAACAGCGAATGTAAGTAACGTATCCATACTATTTTTATGAACCAAATTCCGTAAATTTCTGGGTTGCAAGCCGCAAATTCTAATTTATGAGTAAGTACTTGAGAGGGGAATCAAATCCTCGTTCCTCAAGGGCGTTATGTGTGACTTCTCGCGCAGCCAATGTAACAAATGTCTCCAAACATTTTTAATGAACACAATACCGTAAGATTCTGGGTCACTCGCCACAAATTCGAATTTATGAGTAAGTACTTGTGAGGGGAATCGAACCCTCGTTCCTCAAAGGCGTTAGGTGTGACTTTTCGCACAGCCAATGTATGCAACGTCTTCAGACTATTTTATGAACACAATATTGAAAATTTATGGGTTGCACGCCGCAAATTCGAATTTATCAGTAAGTACGTGTGAGGGAAATCGAACGCTCCTCTCCACATGGCGTTAAGTGTGACTTTTCACACAGCTAATGTAAGCAACGTCTCCATACTACACTTATGAACACACTACTTTATATTTCTGGATAACACGCCACAAATTCGAATTTATGAGTAAGTACTTGTGAGGGGAATCGAACCCTCGTTCCTCAAGGGCGTTAGGTGTGACTTTTCGTACAGCCAATGTAAGTAACGTCTCCATACTATTTTATGAACACAATACCGTAACTTTCTGGGTTACACGCCGCAAAAACGAATTCATGAGTAAGTACCTGGGAGGGGAATCGAACCCTCGTTCCTAGAGGAAGTTATGTGTGACTTTTCGCACAGCCAATGTCAGTAACGTCTACAGACTATTCTTATAAACACAATACCGTAAATTACTGGGTTGCACGACGCAAATTCTAATTTATGAGTAAGTACTTGAGAGGGGAATCAAACCCTCGTTCCTCAAGGGCGTTATGTGTAACTTTTCGCACAGCCAATGTAAGTAACGTCTCCATACTATATTTATGAACATTATACCGTAACAGTCTGGGTAACACACCGTAAATTCGAATTTATTAGTAAGTACTTGTGAGGGGAACCGAACCGTCGATCCTCAAGGGCGTTATGTGTGACTTCTCGCACAGCCAATGTAACAGACGTCTCCATACTATTTTTTATGAACACAATACCGTAAGATTCTGGGTCACACGCCACAAATTCGAATTTATGAGTAAGTACTTGTGAGGGGAATCGAAACCTCGTTCCACAAAGGTGTTAGGTGTGACTTTTCGTACAGCCAATGTAAGTAACGTCTCCATACTATTTTATGAACACAATTCCGTAACTTTCTGGGTTACACGCCGCAAAAACGAATTTATGCCTAAGTACCTGGGAGCGGTATCGAACCCTCGTTCCTAGAGGGCGTTTTGTGTGACTTTTCACACAGCCAATGTAAGTAACGTCTCCATACTATATTCATGAACACAATACCGTAACTTTCAGGATAACACGCCGCAAATTCGAATTTATGAGTAATTACCTGCGAGGAGAATCGAATCCTCATCCCCCTATGGCGTTAGGTGTGACTTCTCGCAAAGCCAATGTATCAAACGTCTCCATACAACTCTTATGAACACACTACCGTATATTTCTGGGTTACACGCCGCAAATTCGAATTTATGAGTAAGTACTTGTGAGGGGAATCGAAACCTCGTTCCACAAAGGTGTTAGGTGTGACTTTTCGTACAGCCAATGTAGGTAACGTCTCCATACTATTTTATGAACACAATACCGTAACTTTCTGGGTTACACGCCGCAAAAACGAATTTTTGCGTAAGTACCTCGGAGGGTAATCGAACCCTCGTTCCTAGAGGGCTTTATGTGTGACTTTTCACACAGCCAATGTAAGTAACGTCTCCATACTATATTCATGAACACAATACCGTAACTTTCTGGATAACACGCCGCAAATTCGAATTTATGAGTAATTACCTGCGAGGAGAATCGAACCCTCATCCCCCTATGGCGTTAGGTGGGACGTCTCGCAAAGCCAATGTATCAAACGTCTCCATACTCTTTATGTGAACACAATACCGTAAGATTCTGGGTTACACGCCGCAAATTCCAATTTATCAGTAAGTACGTGTGAGGGAAATCGAACGCTCCTCTCCACATGGCGTTAAGTGTGACTTTTCGCACAGCCAATGTAAGCAACGTCTCCATACTACTCTTATGAACACACTACTATATATTTCTGGGTAACACGCCGAAAATTCGAATTTATGAGTAAGTACTTGTGAGGGGAATCGAACCCTCGTTCCTCAAAGGCGTTAAGTGTGACTTTTCGTACAGCCAATGTAAGTAACGTCTCCATACTATTGTATGAACACAATACCGTAACTTTCTGGGTTACACGCCGCAAAAACGAATTTATGAGTAAGTAGCTGGGAGGGGAATGAACCCTCGTTCCTTTAGGGCGTTATATGTGACTTTTCGCACAGCCAATTTAAGTAACGTCTCCATACTATTTTTGTGAACAAAATACCGTAAATTTCTGGGTTGCAAGCCGCAAATTCTAATTTATGAGTAAGTACTTGAGAGGGGAATCGAACCCTCGTTCCTCAAGGGCGTTATGTGTGGCTTTTCGCACAGCCAATGTAAATAACGTCTCCATACTATATTTATGAACACTGTACCGTAATATTCTGGATATCACACCGTAAATTCGATTTT
Source organism: Meconema thalassinum (assembly GCA_946902985.2). Classification (NCBI taxonomy): domain Eukaryota; kingdom Metazoa; phylum Arthropoda; class Insecta; order Orthoptera; family Tettigoniidae; genus Meconema; species Meconema thalassinum. The sequence goes on from OX336389.2 coordinate 1,196,274,244, forward strand.
ATGAGTAAGTACTTGTGAGGGGAATCGAACCGTCGTTCCTCAAGTGCGTTATGTGTGACTTCTCGCACAGCCAATGTAACAAACGTCTCCATACATTTTTTATGAACACAATACCGTATGATTCTGGGTAACACGCCACAAATTCGAATTTCTGAGTAAGTAATTTTGAGGGGAATCGAACCCTCGTTCCTCAAAAGCGTTAGGTGTGACTTTTCGCACAGCCAATGTAAGTAAAGTCTCCATACTATTTTTATGAACACGATACCGTATGATTCTGGGTTACTCGCCGCAAATTCGAATTTATCAGTAAGTACGTGTGAGGGAAAACGAACGCTCCTCTCCACATGGCGTTATGTGTGACTTTTCGCACAGCCAATGTAAGCAACGTCTCCATACTACTCTTATGTAGACACTACCGTAACTTTCTGGGTTACACGACGCAAATTCGAATTTATGAGTAAGTACTTGTGAGGGGAATCGAACCCTTGTTCCTCAAATGGCGTTGGGTGTGACTTTTCGTACAGCCAATGTATGTAACGTCTCCATACTATTTTATGAACACAATACCGTAACTTTCTGGGTTACACGACGCAAAAACGAATTTATGAGTAAGTACCTGGGAGGGGAATCGAACCCTCGTTCCTAGGGGGCGTTAAGTGTGAATTTTCGCACAGCCAATGTATGTAACGTCCCCAGAGTATTTTTATAAACACAATATTGTAAATTTCTGGGTTGCACGCCGCAAATTCTAATTTATGAGTAAGTACTTGAGAGGGGAATCTAACCCTCGTTCCTCAAGGGCGTTATGTGTGACTTTTCGCACAGCCAATGTAAGTAAAGTCTCCATACTATTTTTATGAACACAATACCGTAACATTCTGGGTAACACACCGTAAATTCGAATTTATGAGTAAGTACTTTTGAGGGGAATCGAACCGTCGTTCCTCAAGGGCGTTATGTGTGACTTTTCGCACAGCCAATGTAACAAACGTCTCCATACTATTTTTTATGGACACAATACCGTAAGATTCTGGGTCACACGCCACAAATACGAATTTATGAATAAGTACTTGTGAGGGGAATCCAACCCTCGTTTCTCAAAGGCGTTAGGTGTGACTTTTCGCACTGTCAATGTATGTAAAGTCTCCATACTATTTATATGAACACAATACCGTAGGATTCTGGGTTACACGCCGCAAATTCGAATTTATGAGTAAGTACTTGGGAGGGGAAACGAAACCTCGTTCCACAAAGGCGTTAGGTGTGACTTTTCGTACAGCCAATGTAAGTAACGTCTCCATACTATTTTATGAACACAATTCCGTAACTTTCTGGGTTACACGCCGCAAAAACGAATTTATGCCTAAGTACCTTGGAGGGGTATCGAACCCTCGTTCCTAGAGGGCGTTTTGTGTGACTTCTCACACAGCCAATGTAAGTAACGTCTCCATACTATATTCATGAACACAATACCGTAACTTTCTGGATAACACGCCGCAAATTCGAATTTATGGGTAATTACCTGCGAGGAGAATCGAACCCACATCCCCCTATGGCGTTAGGTGTGACTTCTCGCAAAGCCAATATATCAAACGTCTTCATGCTGTTTTTGTGAACACAATACCGTAAGATTCTGGGTTACACGCCGCAAATTCGAATTTATGAGGAAGTACTTGTGAGGGGAATCGCACCCTCGTTCCCCAAGGGCGTTATGTGTGACTTTTCGCAATGCCAATGTAACAAACGTCTCCATGCTCTTATTATGAACTCAATACCGTAAGTCTCTGGATTACACGGCGCAGATTCGAATTTATGAGTAAGTACTTGTGAGGGGAATCGAACCCTCGATCCTCACGGGCTTTATGTGTGACTTTTCGCACAGCCAATGTATGTAACGTCCCCATACATTTCTTATGAACACAATACCGTAACATTCTGGGTTACAGTCCGCAAATTCGAATTTATGAGTAAGTACTTGTAGGGGATTCGAACCCTCGTTCCTCAAGGGCATTAGTTGTGACTATTCGCACAGCCAATGTAACAAAAGCCTCCATACTATTCTTATGAACACAATACCGTAAATATCTGGTTTACACGCCGCAACTTCGAATTTATGAGTAAGTACTAGTGAGGGGAATTGAACCCTCGTTCCTTAAGGGCGTTAGGTGTGACTTCTCGCACAGCCAATGTAAGTAACGTCTCCATACTATTTTCATGAACACAATACCGTTACTTTCTGGGTTACACGCCGCAAATTTGAATTTATGAGTAAGTACTTGTGAGGGGAATCGAACCCTTGTTCCTTAAGGGCGTTAGCTGTGAATTTTCGCACAGCCGATGTGAGTAACGTCTCCATACTATTTTTATGAACACAATACCGTAACTTTCTGGGTTACACGCCGCAGATTCGAATTTATGAGTAAGTACTTGTAAGGGGAATCGAACCCTCGTTCCTCAAGGGTGTTAGGAGTGACTTTTCACACAGCGAATGTAACAAATGCCTCCATGCTATTTTTATGAACACAATACAGTAAATTTCTGGGTTACACGCCGCAAATTCGAATTTATAAGTAAGTATTTGTGAGGGGAATCGAACCCTCGTTCCTTAAGGGCGTTAGGGGTGACTTTTCGCACAGTTAATGTAAGTAACGTATCCATACTATTTCTATGAACCCAATACCGTAAATTTCTGGGTTGCAAGCCGCAAATTCTAATTTATGAGTAAGTACTTGAGAGGGGAATCGAACCCTCGTTCCTCAAGGGCGTTATGTGTGACTTTTCGCACAGCCAATGTATATAACGTCTCCATACTATATCTATGAACACTATACCGTAACATTCTGGGTGACACACCGTAAATACGAATTTATGAGTAAGTACATGTGAGGGGAATCGAACCGTCGTTCCTCAAGGGCGTTATGTGTGACTTCTCGCGCAGCCTATGTAACAAACGTCTCCAAACATTTTTTATGAACACAATACCGTAAGATTCTGGGTCACTCGCCACAAATTCGAATTTATGAGTAAGTACTTGTGAGGGGAATCGAACCCTCGTTCCTCAAAGGCGTTAGGTGTGACTTTTCGCACAGCCAATGTAAGTAACGTCTCCAGACTATTTTTATGAACACAATATTGTAAATTTCTGTGTTGCACGCCGCAAATTCGAATTTATCAGTAAGTACGTGTGAGGGAAATCGAACGCTCCTCTCCACATGGCGTTAAGTGTGACTTTTCGCACAGCCAATGTAAGCAACGTCTCCATACTACTCTTATGAACACACTACCGTATATTTCTGGGTTACACGCCGCAAATTCGAATTTATGAGTAAGTACTTGTGAGGGGAATCGAAACCTCGTTCCACAAAGGTGTTAGGTGTGACTTTTCGTACAGCCAATGTAAGTAACGTCTCCATACTATTTTATGAACACAATACCGTAACTTTCTGGGTTACACGCCGAAAAAACGAATTTATGCGTAAGTACCTGGGAGGGGAATCGAACCCTCGTTCCCAGAGGGCGTTATGTGTGACTTTTCTCACAGCCAATGTAAGTAACGTCTCCATACTATATTCATGAACACAATACCGTAACTTTCTGGATAACACGTCGCAAATTCGAATTTATGAGTAATTACCTGCGAGGAGAATCGAACCCTCATCCCCCTATGGCGTTAGGTGGGACGTCTCGCAAAGCCAATGTATCAAACGTCTCCATACTCTTTATGTGAACACAATACCGTAAGATTCTGTGTTACACACCGCAAATTCGAATTTATGAGTAAGTACTTGTGAGGGGAATCGCACCCTCGTTCCCCAAGGGCGTTATGTGTGACTTTTCGCACTGCCAATGTAACAAACGTGTCCATGCTATTATTATGAACACAATATCGTAAATCTCTGGATTATACGCCGCAGATTCGAATTTATGAGTAAGTACTTGTGAGGGGATTCGACCCTCGTTCCTCAAGGGCATTAGGTGTGACTATTCGCACAGCCAATGTAACAAATGCCTCCATGCTATTTTTATGAACACAATACCGTAAATTTCTGGGTTACACGCCGTAAATTCGAATTTATGAGTGAGTACTTGTGAGGGGAAACGAACCCTCGTTCCTTAAGGGCGTTAGGGGTGACTGTTCGCACAGCCAATGTAAGTAACGTCTCCATACTATTTTTATGAACACAATACCGTAAATTTCTGGGTTGCACGCCGCAAATTCTAATTTATGAGTAAGTACTTGAGAGGGGAATCGAACCCTCGTTCCTCAAGGGCGTTATGTGTGACTCATCGCACAGCCAATGTAAGTAACGTCTCCATACTATATATATGAACATTATACCGTAACATTCTGGGTAGCACACCGTAAATTCGAATTTATGAGTAAGTACTTGTGAGGGGAACCGAACTGTCGTTCCTCAAGGGCGTTATGTGTGACTTCTCGCTCAGCCAATGTAGCAAACGTCTCCATACTATTTTTTAATGAACACAATACTGTAAGTTTCTGGGTCACACGCCGCAAATTCGAATTTATGATTAAGTACGTGTGAGGGAAATGGAACCCTCCTCTCCACATGGCGTTAAGTGTGAATTTTCGCACAGCCAATGTAAGCAACGTCTCCATACTACTCTAATGAACACACTACCGTATATTTCTGGGTAACACGCCACAAATTCGAATTTATGAGTAAGTACTTGGGAGGGGAATCGAACCCTCGTTCCTCAAAGGCGTTAGGTGTGACTTTTCGTACAGCCAATGTAGGTAACGTCTCCATACAATTTTATGAACACAATACCGTAACTTTCTGGGTTACACGCCGCAAATTCGAATTTATGAGTAAGTAATGGTGAGGGGAATCGAACCCTCGTTCCACAAAGGCGATCTGTGTGACTTTTCGCACTGCCAATGTAACAAACATCTCCATGCTATTATTGTGAACACAATACCGCAAGTCTCTGGATTACACGCCGCAGATTCGAATTTATGAGGAAGTACTTGTGAGGGGAATGGAACCCTCGTTCCTCAAGGGTGTTAGGTGTGACGTTTCACACAGCCAATGTAACAAATGCCTCCATGCTATTTTTATGAACACAATACCGTAAATGTCTGGGTTACACGCCGCAAATTCGAATTTATATGTAAGTACTTTGGAGGGGAATCGACCCCTCGTTCCTTAAGGGCGTTAGGGGTGACTTTTCGCACAGCCAATGTAATTAACGTCTCCATACTAATTTTGTGAACACAATACCGTAAATTTCTGGGTTGCAAGCCGCAAATTCTAATTTATGAGTAAGTACTTGAGAGGGGAATCGAACCCTCGTTCCTCAAGGGCGTTATGTGGGACTTTTCGCACAGCAAATGTAAATAACGTCTCCATACTATATTTACGAACACTATACCGTAACATTCTGGATAACACACCGTAAATTCGAATTCATGAGTAAGTACTTGTGAGGGGAATCGAACCGTCGTTCCTCCAGGGCGTTATGTGCGACATCTCGCACAGCCAATGTAACAAACGTCTCCATACATTTTTTATGAACACAATACCGTAAGATTCTGGGTCACACGCCACAAATTCGAATTTATGAGTAAGTAATTGTGAGGGGAATCGAACCCTCGTTCCTCAAAGGCCTTAGGTGTGACTTTTCGCACAGCCAATGCAAGTAAAGTCTCCATACTATTTTTATGAACACAATACCGTATGATTCTGGGTTACACGCCGCAAATTCGAATTTATCAGTAAGTACGTGTGAGGGAAATCGAACGCTCCTCTCCACATGGCGTTATGTGTGACTTTTCGCACAGCCAATGTAAGCAACGTCTCCATACTACTCTTATGAACACACTACTGTATATTTCTGGGTAACACGCCGCAAATTCGAATTTATGAGTAAGTACTTGTGAGGGGAATCGAACCCTCGTTCCTCAAAGGCGTTAGGTGTGACTTTTCGTACAGACAATGTAAGTAACGTCTCCATACTATTTATGAACACAATACCGTAACTTTCTGGGTTACACGAAGCAAAAACGAATTTATGAGTAATTACCTGGGAGGGGAAACGAACCCTCGATCCTAGAGGGCGTAATGTGTGACTTTTCGCACAGCCAATGTAAGTTACGTCTCCAGGCTATTTTTATGAACACAATATTGTAAATTTCTGGGTTGCAGGCCGCAAATTCTAATTTATGAGTACTGTAAGTACTTGAGAGGGGAATCGAACCCTCGTTCCTCAAAGGCCTTAGGTGTGACTTTTCGCACAGCCAATGCAAGTAAAGTCTCCATACTATTTTTATGAACACAATACGCCAATGGCGTTAGGTGTGACTTCTCCCAAAGCCAATGTAACAAAAGTCTCCATGCTCTTTTTGTGAACACAATACCGTAAGATTCTGGGTTACACGCCGCAAATTCGAATTTATCAGTAAGTACGTGTGAGGGAAATCGAACGCTCCTCTCCACATGGCGTTATGTGTGACTTTTCGCACAGCCAATGTAAGCAACGTCTCCATACTACTCTTATGAACACACTACTATATATTTCAGGGTAACACGCCGCAAATTCGAATTTATGAGTAAGTACTTGTGAGGGGAATCGAACCCTCGCTCCTCAAAGGCGTTAGGTGTGACTTTTTGTACAGCCAATGTAAGTAACGTCTCCATACTATTTTATGAACACAATACCGTAACTTTCTGGGTTACACGCCGCAAAAACGAATTTATGAATTAGTACCTGGGAAGGGAATCGAACCCTCGTTCCTAGAGGGCGTTATGTGTGACTTTTCGCACTGCCAATATAAGTAACGTCCCCATACTATATTCAAGAACACAATACCGTAACCTTCTGGATAACACGCCGCAAATTCGAATTTATGAGTAATTACCTGGGAGGAGAATCGAACCCTCATCCCCCAATGGCGTTAGGTGTGACTTCTCGCAAAGCCAATGTAACAAAATTCTCCATGCTCTTTTTGTGAACACAGTACCGTACGATTCTGGGTTACACGCCGCAAATTAGAATTTATGAGTAAGTATGTGTGAGGGAAATCGAACCCTCCTGTCCACATGGCGTTAAATGAGACTTTTCGCACAGCCAATGTAACAAATGCCTCCATGCTATTTATAAGAACACAATACCGTAAATTTCTGGGTTACAGCCCGCTAATTCGAATTTATGAGTAAGTACTTGTGAGGGGATTCGAACCGTCGTTCCGCAAGGGCGTTGTGTGTGACTTCTCGCACAGCCAATATAACAAGAGTCTCCATACTATTTTTATGAACACAATACCGTATGATTCTGGGTCACACGCCACAAATTCGAATTTATGAGTAAGTGCAGTACTTGTGAGGGGAAGAACCCTCGTTCCTCAAAGGCGTTAGGTGTGACTTTTCGCACAGCCAATGTAAGTAAAGTCTCCATACTATTTTTATGAACACAATACCGTATGATTCTGGGTCACACGCCGCAAATTCGAATTTATGAGTAAGTACGTGTGAGGGAAATCGAACCCTCCTCTCCACATGGCGTTAAGTGTGAATTTTCGCACAGCCAATGTAAGCAACGTCTCCATACTACTCTAATGAACACACTACCGTATATTTCTGGGTAACACCCCCACAAATTCGAATTTATGAGTAAGTACTTGGGAGGGGAATCGAACCCTCGTTCCTCAAAGACGATAGGTGTGACTTTTCGTACAGCCAATGTAGGTAACGTCTCCATACAATTTTATGAACACAATACCGTAACTTTCAGGGTTACACGCCGCAAATTCGAATTTATGAGTAAGTAATGGTGAGGGGAATCGATCCTCGTTCCACAAAAGCGATATGTGTGACCTTTCGCACTGCCAATGTAACAAACATCTCCATGCTATTATTATGAACACAATACCGCAAGTCTCTGGATTACACGCCGCAGATTCGAATTTATGAGGAAGTACTTGTGAGGGGAATCGAACCCTCGTTCCTCAAGGGTGTTAGGTGTGACGTTTCACACAGCCAATGTAACAAATGCCTCCATGCTATTTTTTTGAACACAATACCGTAAATGTCTGGGTTACACGCCGCAAATTCGAATTTATATGTAAGTACTTGTGAGGGGAATCGACCCCTCGTTCCTTAAGGGCGTTAGGGGTGACTTTTCGCACAGCCAATGTAATTAACGTCTCCATACTATTTTTGTGAACACAATACCGTAAATTTCTGGGTTGCAAGCCGCAAATTCTAATTTATGAGTAAGTACTTGAGAGGGGAATCGAACCCTCGTTCCTCAAGGGCGTTATGTGTGACTTTTCGCACAGCCAATGTAAATAACGTCTCCATACTATATTTATGAACACTATACCGTAACATTCTGGATAACACACCGTAAATTCGAATTTATGAGTAAGTACTTGTGAGGGGAATCGAACCGTCGTTCCTCAAGGGCGTTATGTTCGACATCTCGCACAGCCAATGTAACAAAAGCCTCCGTACTGTTCTTATGAACACAATACCATAAATTTCTGGTTTACACGCCGCAACTTCGAATTTATGAGTAAGTACTAGTGAGGGGAATGGAACCCACGTTCCTTAAGGGCGTTAGGTGTGACTTCTCGCACAGCCAATGTAAGTAACGTCTCCATACTATTTTCGTGAACACAATACCGTAACTTTCTGGGTTACACGCCGCAAATTTGAATTTATGAGTAAGTATTTGTGAGGGGAATCGCACCCTCGTTCCCCAAGGGCGTTATGTGTGACTTTTCGTACTGCCAATGTAACAAACGTCTCCATGCTATTATTATGAACTCAATACCGTAAGTCTCTGGATTACACGCCGCAGATTCGAATTTATGAGTAAGTACTTGTGAGGGGATTCGAACCCTCGTTCCTCAAGGTCGTTATGTGTGACTTTTCGCACAGCCAATGTAACAAAAGCCTCCGTACTATTCTTATGAACACAATACCATAAATTTCTGGTTTACACGCCGCAACTTCGAATTTATGAGTAAGTACTAGTGAGGGGAATGGAACCCACGTTCCTTAAGGTCGTTAGGTGTGACTTCTCCCACAGCCAATGTAAGTAACGTCTCCATACTATTTTCGTGAACACAATACCGTAACTTTCTGGGTTACACGCCGCAAATTTGAATTTATGAGTAAGTACTTGTGAGGGGAATCGAACCCTTGTTCCTTAAGGGCGTTAGCTGTGAATTTTCGCACAGCCGATGTACGTTACGTCTCCATACTATTTTTATGAACACAATACCGTAACTTTCTGGGTTACGCGCCGCAGATTCGAATTTATGAGTAAGTACATGTAAGGGGAATCGAACCCTCGTTCCTCAAGGGTGTTAGGTGTGACTTTTCACACAGAGAATGTAACAAATGCCTCCATGCTATTTTTAAGAACACAATACAGTAACTTTCTGGGTTACACGCCCAATTTCGAATTTATAAGTAAGTATTTGTGAGGGGAATCGAACCCTTGTTCCTTAAGGGCGTTAGGGGTGCCTTTTCGCACAGCCAATGTAAGTAACGTCTCCATACTATTTTCGTGAACACAATACCGTAACTTTCTGGGTTACACGCCGCAAATTTGAATTTATGAGTAAGTACTTGTGAGGGGAATCGAACCCTTGTTCCTTAAGGGCGTTAGCGGTTCCTTTTCGCACAGCCAATGTAAGTAACGTATCCATACTATTTTTATGAACCCAATACCGTAAATTTCTGGGTTGCAAGCCGCAAATTCTAATTTATGAATAAGTACTTGAGAGGGGAATCGAACCCTCGTTCCTCAAGGGCGTTATGTATGACTTTTCGCACAGCCAATGTAAATAACGTCTCCATACTATATTTATGAACACTATACCGTAACATTCTGGGTGACACACCGTAAATTCGAATTTATGAGTAAGTACTTGTGAGGGGAATCGAACCGTCGTTCCTCAAGGGCGTTATGTGTGACTTCTCGCGCAGCCAATGTAACAAACGTCTCCATACATTTTTTATGAACACAATACCATAAAATTCTGGGTCACTCGCCACAAATTCGAATTTATGAGAAAGTACTTGTGAGGGGAATCGAACTCTCGTTCCTCAAAGGCGTTGGGTGTGACTTTTCGCACAGCCAATGTAAGTAAAGTCTCCATACTATTTTTATGAACACAATACCGTAAGATTCTGGTTTACACGCCGCAAATTCCAATTTATCAGTAAGTACGTGTGAGGGAAATCGAACGCTCCTCTCCACATGGCGTTAAGTGTGACTTTTCGCACAGCCAATGTAAGCAACGTCTCCATACTACTATATATTTCTGGGTAACACGCCGCAAATTCGAATTTATGAGTAAGTAGTTGTGAGGGTAATCGAACCCTCGTTCCTCAAAGGCGTTAGGTGTGACTTTTCGTACAGCCAATGTAAGTAACGTCTCCATACTATTTTATGAACACAATACCGTAACTTTCTGGGTTACACGGCGCAAAAACGAATTTATGAGTAAGTAGCTGGGAGGGGAATCGAACCCTCGTTCCTTGAGGGCGTTATGTGTGACTTATCGCACAGCCAATGTAAGTTACGTCTCCATACTATTTTTGTGAACAAAATACCGTAAATTTCGGGGTTGCAAGCCGCAAATTCTAATTTATGAGTAAGTACTTGAGAGGGGAATCGAACCCTCGTTCCCCAAGGGCGTTATGTGTGGCTATTCGCACAGCCAATGTAAATAACGTCTCCATACTATATTTATGAACACTATACCGAAACATTCTGGATATCACACCGTAAATTCGGATTTATGAGTAAGTACTTATGAGGGGAATCGAACCGTCGTTCCTCAAGGGCGTTATGTGTGACTTCTCGCACAGCCAATGTAACAAACGTCTCCATACATTTTTTTATGAACACAATACCGTAAGATTCTGGGTCACACGCCACAAATTCGAATTTCTGAGTAAGTAATTGTGTGGGGAATCGAACCCTCGTTCCTCAAAAGCTTAAGGTGTGACTTTTCGCACAGCCAATGTAAGTAAAGTCTCCATACTATTTTTATGAACACAATACCGTATGATTCTGGGTTACTCGACGCAAATTCGAATTTATCAGTAAGTACGTGTGAGGGAAAACGAACGCTCCTCTCCACATGGCGTTATGTGTGACTTTTCGCACAGCCAATGTAAGCAACGTCTCCATACTACTCTTATGAAGACACTACCGTAACTTTCTGGGTTACACGACGCAAATTCGAATTTATGAGTAAGTACTTGTTAGGCGAATCGAACCCTCGTTCCTCAAAGGCGTTAGGTGTGACTTTTCGTACAGCCAATGTAAGTAACGCCTCCATACTATTTTATGAACACAATACCGTAACTTTCTGGGTTACACGACGCAAAAACGGATTTATGAGTAAGTACCTGGGAGGGGAATCGAACCCTCGCTCCTAGAGGGCGTTATGCGTGACTTTTCGCACAGCCAATGTAAGTAACGTCTCCAGACTATTTTTATGAACACAATACTGTAAATTTCTGGGTTGCACATCGCAAATTCTAATTTATGAGTAAGTACTTAAGAGGGGAATCGAACCCTCGTTCCTCAAGGGAGTTATGTGTGACTATTCGCACAGCCAATGTAAGTAACGTCTCCATACTATATTTATGAACACTAAAACGTAACATTCTGGGTAACACACCGTAAATTCGAATTTATGAGTAAGTACTTTTGAGGGGAATCAAACCGTCGTTCCTCAAGGGCGTTTCGTGTGACTTTTCGCACTGCTAATGTAACAAACGTCTCCATGATATTATTATGAACTGAATACCGTAAGTCTCTGGATTACACGCCGCAGAATCGAATTTATGAGTAAGTACTTGTGAGGGGAATCGAACCCTCGTTCCTCAAAGGCGTTAGGTGTGACTTTTCGCACTACCAATGTATGTAAAGTCTCCATACTATTTATATGAACACAATACCTTATGATTCTGGGTTACACGCCGCAAATTCGAATTTGTGAGTAAGTACGTGTGAGGGAAATCCAACCCTCCTCTCCACATGGCGTTAAGTGCGACTCTTCGCACAGCCAATGATAGCAACGTCTCCATACTAATCGTATGAACACACTACCGTATATTACTGGGTTACACGCCGCAAATTCCAATTTATGAGTCAGTACTTGGGAGGGGAATCGAAACCTCGTTCCACAAAGGCTTTAGGTGTGACTTTTCGTACAGCCAATGTAAGTAAAGTCTCCATACTATTTTATGAACACAAAACCGTAAGTTGCTGGGTTACACGCCGCAAAAACGAATTTATGAGTAAGTACCTGGGAGGGGAATCGAACCCTCGTTCCTAGAGGGCGTTATGTGTGACTTTTCGCACAGCCAATGTAAGTAACGTCTCCATACTATATTCATGAACACAATACCGTAACTTTCTGGATAACACGCCGCAAATTCGAATTTATGGGTAATTACCTGCGAGGAGAATCGAACCCACATCCCCCTATGGCGTTAGGTGTGACTTCTCGCAAAGCCAATATATCAAACGTCTTCATGCTGTTTTTGTGAACACAATACCGTAAGATTCTGGGTTACACGCCGCAAATTCGAATTTATGAGGAAGTACTTGTGAGGGGAATCGCACCCTCGTTCCCCAAGGGCGTTATGTGTGACTTTTCGCAATGCCAATGTAACAAACGTCTCCATGCTCTTATTATGAACTCAATACCGTAAGTCTCTGGATTACACGGCGCAGATTCGAATTTATGAGTAAGTACTTGTGAGGGGAATCGAACCCTCGATCCTCACGGGCTTTATGTGTGACTTTTCGCACAGCCAATGTATGTAACGTCCCCATACATTTCTTATGAACACAATACCGTAACATTCTGGGTTACAGTCCGCAAATTCGAATTTATGAGTAAGTACTTGTGAGGGGATTCGAACCCTCGTTCCTCAAGGGCATTAGTTGTGACTATTCGCACAGCCAATGTAACAAAAGCCTCCATACTATTCTTATGAACACAATACCGTAAATATTTGGTTTACACGCCGCAACTTCGAATTTATGAGTAAGTACTAGTGAGGGGAATTGAACCCTCGTTCCTTAAGGGCGTTAGGTGTGACTTCTCGCACAGCCAATGTAAGTAACGTCTCCATACTATTTTCATGAACACAATACCGTAACTTTCTGGGTTACACGCCGCAAATTTGAATTTATGAGTAAGTACTTGTGAGGGGAATCGAACCCTTGTTCCTTAAGGGCGTTAGCTGTGAATTTTCGCACAGCCGATGTGAGTAACGTCTCCATACTATTTTTATGAACACAATACCGTAACTTTCTGGGTTACACGCCGCAGATTCGAATTTGTGAGTAAGTACTTGTAAGGGGAATCGAACCCTCGTTCCTCAAGGGTGTTAGGAGTGACTTTTCACACAGCGAATGTGACAAATGCCTCCATGCTATTTTTATGAACACAATACAGTAAATTTCTGGGTTACACGCCGCAAATTCGAATTTATAAGTAAGTATTTGTGAGGGGAATCGAACCCTCGTTCCTTAAGGGCGTTAGGGGTGACTTTTCGCACAGTTAATGTAAGTAACGTATCCATACTATTTCTATGAACCCAATACCGTAAATTTCTGGGTTGCAAGCCGCAAATTCTAATTTATGAGTAAGTACTTGAGAGGGGAATCGAACCCTCGTTCCTCAAGGGCGTTATGTGTGACTTTTCGCACAGCCAATGTATATAACGTCTCCATGCTATATCTATGAACACTATACCGTAACATTCTGGGTGACACACCGTAAATTCGAATTTATGAGTAAGTACATGTGAGGGGAATCGAACCGTCGTTCCTCAAGGGCGTTATGTGTGACTTCTCGCGCAGCCTATGTAACAAACGTCTCCAAACATTTTTTATGAACACAATACCGTAAGATTCTGGGTCACTCGCCACAAATTCGAATTTATGAGTAAGTACTTGTGAGGGGAATCGAACCCTCGTTCCTCAAAGGCGTTAGGTGTGACTTTTCGCACAGCCAATGTAAGTAACGTCTCCAGACTATTTTTATGAACACAATATTGTAAATTTCTGTGTTGCACGCCGCAAATTCGAATTTATCAGTAAGTACGTGTGAGGGAAATCGAACGCTCCTCTCCACATGGCGTTAAGTGTGACTTTTCGCACAGCCAATGTAAGCAACGTCTCCATACTACTCTTATGAACACACTACCGTATATTTCTGGGTTACACGCCGCAAATTCGAATTTATGAGTAAGTACTTGTGAGGGGAATCGAAACCTCGTTCCACAAAGGTGTTAGGTGTGACTTTTCGTACAGCCAATGTAAGTAACGTCTCCATACTATTTTATGAACACAATACCGTAACTTTCTGGGTTACACGCCGAAAAAACGAATTTATGCGTAAGTACCTGGGAGGGGAATCGAACCCTCGTTCCTAGAGGGCGTTATGTGTGACTTTTCACACAGCCAATGTAAGTAACGTCTCCATACTATATTCATGAACACAATACCGTAACTTTCTGGATAACACGCCGCAAATTCGAATTTATGAGTAATTACCTGCGAGGAGAATCGAACCCTCATCCCCCTATGGCGTTAGGTGTGACTTCTCGCAAAGCCAATGTATCAAACGTCTCCATACTCTTTATGTGAACACAATACCGTAAGATTCTGTGTTACACGCCGCAAATTCGAATTTATGAGTAAGTACTTGTGAGGGGAATCGCACCCTCGTTCCCCAAGGGCGTTATGTGTGACTTTTCGCACTGCCAATGTAACAAACGTGTCCATGCTATTATTATGAACACAATATCGTAAATCTCTGGATTATACGCCGCAGATTCGAATTTATGAGTAAGTACTTGTGAGGGGATTCGACCCTCGTTCCTCAAGGGCATTAGGTGTGACTATTCGCACAGCCAATGTAACAAATGCCTCCATGCTATTTTTATGAACACAATACCGTAAATTTCTGGGTTACACGCCGTAAATTCGAATTTATGAGTGAGTACTTGTGAGGGGAAACGAACCCTCGTTCCTTAAGGGCGTTAGGGGTGACTGTTCGCACAGCCAATGTAAGTAACGTCTCCATACTATTTTTATGAACACAATACCGTAAATTTCTGGGTTGCACGCCGCAAATTCTAATTTATGAGTAAGTACTTGAGAGGGGAATCGAACCCTCGTTCCTCAAGGGCGTTATGTGTGACTCATCGCACAGCCAATGTAAGTAACGTCTCCATACTATATATATGAACACTATACCGTAACATTTTGGGTAGCACACCGTAAATTCGAATTTATGAGTAAGTACTTGTGAGGGGAATCGAACTGTCGTTCCTCAAGGGCGTTATGTGTGACTTCTCGCTCAGCCAATGTAGCAAACGTCTCCATACTATTTTTTAATGAACACAATACTGTAAGTTTCTGGGTCACACGCCACAAATTCGAATTTATGAGTAAGTACTTGTGAGGGGAATCGAACCCTCGTTCCTCAAAGGCGTTAGGTGTGACTTTTCGCACAGCCAATGTAACAAATGCCTCCATACTATTCTTATGAACACAATACCGTAAATTTCTGGGTTACACGCCCCAAATTCGAATTTATGAGTAAGTACTTGTGAGGGGAATCGAACCCTCGTTCCTTAAGGGAGTTAGGTGTGACTTCTCGCACAGCCAATGTAAGTAACTTCTCCATACTGCGCCCGAATTCACCAATCAGTACCTATATCCGTTGCACTGTAAAGGATTGCAGACACGTAATTACCCAGCTCACAAACTTACCAATGTCTGCTAAGTAAAAATTGGGAATTGCAGGAACACATAGGGTAGATCTATGAAAGAATATAGTACTACCAGCGTAGGTACAAATTTCTACTATCATTTACATTTGAGCAAATCGAGAAATTCCAATCTCGAGGGGTGATAAGGTCTGTCTATAATGAGCGCCTGTATCTTACCTAGCAGTAATATTTTCGGCGATGTCAAAATGAAAACGATGTCAGCTAAGGTAAAAATTGACTGATTCGCTAATAAGCGCCAGCCGTTTATTGTGCTAAAACGGACATAAACTGACTGCCTGTCTACCAATAGTGTCTACCTGACACTGCAATAGATAAACTCAAAAATAAACTAAAACGTGGTACTAATATAACAAGAAAAATTATGAAACGGCGTGATTTTAAACATTACCCTATATTATACATTCCGTTTCATCTTTGAACCGTAGTTCCACAACTAAATATGTAAAATAAAAATTTACTCATTATTAACTATATTCTTATAGACAATAATTCGTGGTTCGCACATATATATGTTACAGGGAAAGTTGATTCTCCAGTAAGAGTTGACTCTCCCTAGGTAAAGTCGACTCTTACTTATCATTTCAGTAAATGTTGATTAAAAGCGGCATGTATTCAATTTCGATCAACATTTACTAGTCAGAGTTGACTATACCTAGGGAAAGTATACTCTCACTGTCATGAGACAGTAACAGTTGACTATTTGCAAGGAAACGGTACTAGCAAATAAAAAACAAATAAGAAGGCAAAACCAATACATTAAGAGAGAGAAATGTTTAAGAGAAACTAATAAAAATGAAAAACTTTTAAAATACATAAAGAGATCGAAATATTTATCATTTATTACAGCAAGGTAAAGATTTGTGACACTTTGAGTTGCAAAGTACACTTTTCTTCTTGCTCATGCACTACATGGATTCGCATTTAGTGTTGCAAGAACATTTGAAAAAACGTTGTCCACTTCCAAGTGAGTAGGTTAGATTCATAACTCACATGCTCCAAAATAACGAAAATTGAGATGACGACATATTCTCATTGACCTTTATACGTAGAACATAATTCACGGAACAGTTATTTACATTTGGCACATGATCCTTGAGAAAACAGGTGTTAAACATCATGGTTAGTTTCAAAAGTCTCATGATCCGCGGGATCGTGTGAGTTTTGTCCCGTACCTCACCTTGACCAATCAGCGATTAGCTCTCCCGGCGCCATTTCCTTGTATAGTGGTAAATATTGATGCCAGTGTAGTGTGCTTTGTGTTCTGTTCAGTTATTTTGGGGAATATCATTGAATATAGTGGTTGAAATAAAGCTAATTTGACACACAAGTCATGGAAGAAAACGTTTCACCCGTTGGAGAAAGAGGAAGGCCAAGGAAATGTTCGCAGCATCCAGAAATGTGGAAAAGGCAGGAAGTCAAACGAATGAGGTTAGAATATCCTGTTTTCTTCATTGTTTGCAAATTATTCTGATTCTTGTTATTGGCTTGATTTGTTCCTCCACGTAATAAGGTATAAGACCCTTTCTTTGGACGTTAACAGTGAAGAATCACAAATTCAATATTATAAGTCCATTTTTGGAAAGTAATCCGAACCTCACAGAGTCGTTTGTTCTATCATTGTAGGTATAAGCCGTCAGTGCTGCCCCAGTATCCAACATGTCAACACCGTGCAGGAGCATTTAATTACTGTTCACTTTCTATGGACGATATTAAAAAGTTTCATGCTTTGTTTTATAAAAAGCCGGAAAGAGATTATCAGAATCAGTTCATATTGAAGTATGTGGAAATTCGCAACGTCACCAGACGCCGACCTAGAAAAGACAAATCAAGTCAAAACCAAAAGTCGCAACTGCTTAGAACGACGAAGTATTTTGTACGAAGCACACAGAAAAATAAAGTTCCAGTTTGCATGTCAACCTTTATAAACGTATTGGGAGTTTCACGATTCAGAGTAAATAATATCACTAAACAGTTTCATCAGCAAGGTTTTGTACAAGACGAGAGAGGCGGCTTCAGGAGGGCGGCAGAGTATGAACCCAAGAAAGACTGTGTCATGGAGTTTATCAATAGTTTAAAGTGTGTAGAGACACATTACTGTAGAGGACGAACAGAAAGACGGTATCTGCCTGCAAATATGAACTGTAAAATGTTATGGAAAATGTATTCTTCCAAGCCTGAAAACATCCCTGTAAAGCTATCTTACTTCAGGTTCATCTTTAACACAAAATACAACGTAGGCTTTGGTACACCTAGGACCGATGTGTGTTCTACATGCTTAAGCCTAGATGAAAAGTTAAAACACGAGAGAGACCCTAACAAGAAAACTCAATTAATTACTGAAAAAAGGGTTCACAAGTTAAAGTATATGGCATTTTTAGCACCCTGAAAGACAGAGATGTTGAAACGTTAATTCTTTCATTCCATTGTGAGAAAAATATTCCATTGCCCAAAGTTCCAGATCAGTCATGCTATTATAGCAGACAAATTTATGTCCAGAATTTTACCATTGTTAATGGTCATAGTAAATCTCAGTTAAAACATTCTAATGTCACTTCTTATTGTTGGACAGAAAATGAATTCAGTCGAGATTCAAACACTATATCCTCATGTGTGTTTGATACATTAAGCTCCATAGACATGTCCCATTACAAACAAATTCGATTGGTATGCGACGGGTGTGCTGCACAAAATAAGAATTCTATTTGGATGCGATGTGTATTTTTTGGCTTTCTGTAAAGTCTCCCCCACATTTAGGTGGAATTGAAATTATTTTTCCAGTCACCGGTCATAGTTATATTCCTCCAGACCGTGTGTTTGGAAATATAGAAAGGAAAATGAAAAAAATGGAAGTAATAGTACAGCCTGAACAAGTGTATGAGATAATTTCAAGTCAGACATTATTGAAATTGGTAGGAAGAGACTCCAGTGTTGCCGACTTCAAGAATTGTGTGAAAAATGCATTACGAAATCCAGGATCATGGCATTTTTCAATTTCAAAATGTAAGCGTATTTACATAAAGCGTGGAGTAGGAAATAAAATTCTTGTGCGTGGTGAACAAACTTACAGAAATGACCTTGGAGTGTTTAGATCTGTATTTAAATCTGGAGTAAATGCACTTATGCATCCTGAAATCATCCAGCCAAAGAATTCAATCTCTTTAGAGAAAAGGAGGGATGTTGAAAAGCTTCTGACTGCCCATTATGGTGAAAACTGGAGAGAATTTGAAGAGCTCAAGTTTTATAAGCATGTCATTGATGAGAATACATCGGATCAAACTGATCATGAGTGTATGTGCGACATGATGCAAGAGGAACTTAGTGTTGTGATATAGTCATAGAAGAGTAAAATTATTTTCAGTTTTCGGAGTTAATCTCCTTCAAATCTTCAGTGTTATTTTAGTAGCTTATTTTCTTTTGGTATTTGAAACTTGCATTCTTCTCAAGGAACGATTATCAAGTTTGTTTTATTTTGCTGATTATAATATTCTACTTATCTTTGTGACCAATAATTAGTTCTCGTGAATGGAAAATTTGTAAATTTCTTTGATCATTAAATTGAACAAATGTACACGGTAGACATTTCTTTTATGAGATTGCCAACGGTATTCCAAAATACAAAATATCTTTTGTAAACGAACACAAGCATAGTTCGTAAAATATTAATTGGTATTTAACAAGATTAATATCACAACCTAATTATACATAGACAGCAGAAGAAAAAGTGGTTTTCAATCGCAACACGATTTAAATATGTAATTACCGCAAAACCAACATCATCGCCGAACAGCTCACTATCAAAACTCACAAGATCCAAAATGGGAATTGTCAAAACTTACATGTTCCATAGGTCATTAACAAAACTCACATGATCAATAATATAACCTTAAATAATTGTAATTTCTCAATAAACAAACATAATCTGAAATATACATAATGATTTCTAGCCATTGTTCTTACACATACTGATGTCCACATCTATGACAAGTACACGACTCATGTAAAACACGTTTTTCGTCGTTTGTGAAAATTGATGTTTTTGGAGCATGTGAGTTATGCATCTAACCTACTCAAGTGATTGTGAATTTGCAACATTCCTCACAGCTATTGTTTTATCCATAGGAACTTCATTTTCTTGGATAATGTTCGTAGGACATTTACAGAATTGAGACCTGAAAAAATGTAATCACTAAAATCTGAACAATTTAATACTATGGGCAGCGAGAGAGAGGAGAGAGAGATGTATATCTTTTATTTTTGCTTTGAAAACTTACCTTGAGAAAAGCTGCTTTAGAATTCTATTTCTCGTTCCAATTCGATAAAATCCATCATCGACAACCTCCAGTACCACGTCAAGGATAGATCGAGCATCTCCTCTACCGCGGTCAACATCGGGGACAGGAATTCGAACTGATGTTCCTTTTTCTACTGGTGGACGTTAAGCTTGTTGTTCTAGACCAGTGGTTCTTAACCGGTAGTCCGCGGACCACAGATGGTCCGAGGGTGCCTCGGGAGTGGTCCGCGGGAGAAAAGGGTCCACCGGCACGTATAAAATAGTGGCCAATAATTAATGGGGGTTTCGAAAACGAAGTGCGATGTAAGAGAATCGTCCGAATGTATTCACGGGGATGACTATCGGGTTTTGAATTGAAATATCTTTAAAATAAGTGTTAGTGAGGAAGGGTTACTACTGATAAGGTGTATTGGGGGGAGGAGGAAGAGGAGAGTGGTCCGTACATGATTCAATTTCAAGCTGAGTGGTCCGCAGACTTCTACGGGTTCACAACAACTGTTCTAGAATGTAGAAAGCTTCATTTCTCTGTAAGCCTTCACCCCATTTTGATGTTTTGTGGTCTTGCATCCAGGTGGTTATCATATTCTCTATGTCCTGGTTGGCTCTTTCGACGCTACCTTGACTCTGACTACAGTATGTCGTGGTTTGCCGTGCACCATTTTGAAGTTCGGCCATGTATTAACCAGACTGTCAATAATTTTACTAACAAATTCTCTCCCATTGTCTGATTGTAAAATACAAGGAGCGCCTAACTAAGTAAAACAAGTAGTTCCGTGAAGAACTAAACAACCTATTTTTATATATCCTACTAATATTAATTGCCTCTAGCAACATACAGATTGTCAGTTTGATTGCTGTAATCGATTCGTAGATATTGACAACCGTCTAAATATAATCGATGGTCACCATATTGGATTTTTATATTATAGACCGTAGATTTATGTAGTATTACATGAAGATTATTGTGTAGGTGTTTTATTCAATCTTCAATCGCATGATTAGGACACAAGAAATAAAAGCGGGATTTAAAAATTTCGCTCAGCCGCCATCTTGTGGTTATGTAAATAATCTAAATGAATTGGATGCCAGTCGATTAAAATTTGTATAAGCATATACCGTAACAAGTTTCACTGCTCTCGGATGGTTAAAACGTAAGAAACGTCCATTTGAATATTTAAATTTCGCGTCGCTGCCATGTTGGATTTGTGCTCGCCAGGTTATTGAACGTCCCATAGGTGAACTTATGCTTATAGCCTCTATACACTTACAACATTTCAGTTTGATTGCTGTAGTCGATTAATAGATATTGAGAACTGTCTAAATATTTCGGATGGTCGCAATGTTGGATTTTAATATAGGCCATAGAGTTATGTACTATTAGGTGATGATTATTGTGTACGCTCATTGTGCAAATGTTGATTTCGATCGCATGATTAGAACACAAGAAATAAAAATTTAATTTTCGAAATTCGTACAGCCGCCATCTTGAGTTTATATAAACAATTGAACTAAATTAGATACCAGTGCATTACAATGTGTATAAACATTGGCTGAACCAATTTTCATTGCTTTTGGATCATTAAATCGCGAGAAAATTCTATTTAAAACTTTCAAATTCGCTTGGCTGCCATGTTCGTTTTATAGTTAACCGGTTTTTGAAAGTCTCATAGATGAACTTCCAGTAGTGTCCTTTATCTCCGTACAATATTTCATGGTGATACCGGTAATAGTTTCAGAGATATAGAATGCCGGTGAAATATTTCTCACAGCCGCCATCTTGAGGGCATGTAAAAAATTGAACGAAGTTAGATGTCGGTGCATTACAATGTGTATAAACATATATTGGACCAAGTTTCATTGCGTTAGGTTGGTTAAATCGCGAGAAAAGTCTATTTAAAAGTCGCAAATTCGCTTGGCCGCCATGTTGGTTTTGTAGTTACCAGGTTTTCAAAAGTCACTTAGGTGAACTTTCATTAGTTCTCTTTATCTCCGTACACATTTCCAGGGTGATATCGGTAATAGTTTCGGAGATATTGAATGCTGGTGAAATATTTCACACAGCCGCCATGTTGGATTGGTGAGACCTAACAAAATTTGAAGGGCACGGTCGCACACACAGACAGACACACACACGGACAAAGGGTGATCTCTTAAGGCTATTTTTTCAGAAATTAAAATAGGCTAAAAATACCAACAATATTATTACACACTTCGTCTGCAGTCTTTGATTT
Organism: Meconema thalassinum; assembly: GCA_946902985.2. NCBI lineage: Eukaryota > Metazoa > Arthropoda > Insecta > Orthoptera > Tettigoniidae > Meconema > Meconema thalassinum. Next base: position 1,196,296,575 of record OX336389.2, read on the forward strand.
CAGCGGTCTTAGCACAACAAACTTTGTTAAATGGTCCTGGTACAGCATTTTAAATTTGAAGTCTTCATCAGGTTGCGACTGAAAGTCAATAAAGTCCACTTGACATGGTGAATACATTTCCTTGAATAACAAAGGCTTTACAACCAGTCCTTTCCTCTTATGTTTCAATTTTTGATCTCAAGTTTCGCACAAGCTTAAAAATAGTAAAATTTTATTTGTAATAACATTTTGAAATTTCCCGTTCAATTGCTGAATCTAAATACGATCTCTTCCTTCGTGTCCAGTGGATAGGCTATGTGCGCTTCATGAAGAACTCCAAACAACTCTTCATCAAAAACATAATACCTTATGCTGTCTTGGTCTGTGACAGGGTGTATTAGTTATGTAATACCATTTACATCAATAATGTCATATCGTCCTAAATCCTGATATCGTAACTTTCTTTTTTAATTGCAGTTTTTAGATTTTTCACTTTTTGAATGCAGCTATCATATTTCACTTTGGTCAATGTCAGTGCATTTACCTTGGAAGTCGAGCGGTACTGCTGCAGCTTTTCACGAAACAGAACTGCCATGGTGTCTGACATAATTGTTACACACTTAAACTAATTATTTAAACGTAAATTAATCTTTTGTCACTATTAAACAAAAATAAAGAGCCGAGTAATGACGAATGGCAACTGCCTGTTGTGTGGTGGGGTAATAAAACAAAGAAATGTTCAGATCGATAACGGTCGGTCCAATAATGGAAGTACGAGTCCAAACAATCGCAATATTTTAATAATCATAACAAAGGTTTGGCGCGCGTGGTTACATTTTCCGAGCAGCATCTGTGAATCAACTTTTACTAAACCACAGCAGGCATAGTTAACTCTCCCTAGGAAAAGTTGATCTGTTTGTTTTCAATCAACTATTACTGATACTTTTAGTAAGAGTTGACTCTGCCTAGGGAGAGTCAACTCTTACTAAGAATCGACTTTCCCTGTAACATATACACTTAATTATGTTGAAGTGATTAAATTATCTATAATACAAATGAGTCTTTACCACTCAACTTCCGTAACAAACACCGTAACTCTATCGGTTGAAAGTATAAATCCTAGTCTGAATCAATAGAACATAGGTGACAAACATTTAAGTTAAGCACTGTTCTTACTTTGTCTTCTCCCATTTGATCATTAAATCTCGAAAAATTCCTGAAATTCTTCGCTCGGTTTGCATTTCTTTGATAAACGTGAATACTCGAAGTGCATGGCATTTGACCTTTATTACACACTTCTCTTCCAAAATCATACAACAATCACATTATTTCTTAAACACCCTGTACAGAACTTTCCTTTACTACACTTAAACAATGTCACATTCGCTGTGATCAAAACTAGAAAAAACGAGACTCCTCAGTCTCCTCCCGTGAAAATACGTAACTCATTTACGTCTACTATTCCTTTCTTGCACGGCCTTTCAAATCTAAACTCCCATTTCAATGCATTTTCTTACTCCATGCAAAGAAAATTAGTAACTTTATTAGATATCCACGTCCATTGTGAATATTGTTCAAGAAACAAACTTTAACAATCTCCTCTATCCTTATACAAAATCTCATCGTGCCTATAACTTCACATCTATAATTACCTCTGTACAGTTACTTTTATATCACCCTGTGATTTAACTTTCTTAACTCCTTTTCACGCATTGAAATTCAGTTTTACATTATTGCAACATACAAAGATTATCAGCAAGAAGTCATATTTAACAAATGATATAAGTGTGTCTTCCTTTCGTGAAAATATTTGTTTAACAAATTTATCTAGGCTTTTTAATGCTCTAAATGTTTAATTGGACATTTATATATATAAAGGTTCTTGAAATACCTTTTCTACTAGGAAAAATGGCTTATCACGTTACAGCATAGATCTACATATCTATCTGTTTCATTACAGTGAATTTGGTGTTCATTGGTTTAATTATCTATCAAGTATTTGGACTATCTTTTATCAGATTTTGTGTCGTGTAACAATTCAATTTGTTCACAATTGGTTGAAAATAAATTTCTGACACTCGAATCAACATCATGAGTTGCCGAAATATTTGACACTTCGTGATATAACTTTTTGAATATGCGGTACTTGAATTGTTCAATATACGTTCCATCGCTGCGCATAAAACAGACTTATTTAATTCAACGCAAATATCTATAATTCTGAACGATTTTATATTGAAATGATTTTAACGTTAACAACTGCGCTACGCAAATAACATTTCGTCCAAATGACGGAAATTTTCAATGAACAAAAAAAATGACTCCTAAGAAAGTACGAAAAATACTAGATCAAAATATACACAATTTTAAAACAATGACAAAAATTATACGGTTGCTCAATTAGGATAAACACAGAACATGACTACAATTCTACCAAATATAAATCAATCTCTTCTCTACCTTGAGTTGAAGACGGTCGTAGATGTACCATGTCTCGTCTGGCAAGCCAAAAGTGTGTGTGAGCGCATCGCCCACAGCTATGCAGACCGGTTGTGACGGGGCCAGCTGGACATCTCTCCCAGTGGAACAAGGTCGGTGACATAACCGGGTTAGCGACCTCGCCGTGAAACAGCATGTCTCGTCCGCACTCCCTCACTCGTCTCCCGCACGTTGTGTGGATCTTCTTGCGATACCCCATCACTGCGCCGACATCGCTCCTCAAAGTTGAAATTCGTTTGTTTCATAAAAGACTTTGAGAGTATACTGGATGTATATGAACTCGTATTAAGAAGTAGAGATTTCTTCTGTAATTTTGCGCATCGCGTAGATGTTCCGCTGCGCCTTCCATGTTGTGGAATTCTGGATTCAACTCTTCATTTTTGTAGCTTCTACTTCCCTATGAGTGCACCTTAGCACGTGGTCATACTCATTTTAATGATGACACTTTTATAACTTCCCCGTTGCCAATTCACGAACTGCATTCTTTATAATGTCCAAATATGAATTAAATCGTAGAAATAATGAAGCTCTTTTGTAGAAATGAAACGTTTGCATCTGTCTGCATGCGATGTATAATAGCTTCGTTTTTGAAATACTGTAATATCAAGCTGTGTTTCAAGATCACTGGTCTATATGCTGTGCTGGTCTGCGTTAAAATGTTCCTTGCTCTGCAAGTCACAGCCTTCTGTACTCCACACTCGTCTTTCCCAACTTCGTGATGCGTAGCACTATTCTAAACAACTACTAGTTTCTCCACTCACGGTCTTGTCTCGTCGCGATCTCAATTTGGAAAGAACACCTCGCTCTCGCCCTCTGCGTACGGCAAGTTCCTCGCTCTGCCTCCCCTCTTGCGGTGTGACGTAACTCCATCAACTTCCCCTCCCTCAGTGTGTCCTTAACCTTGATCCCTTCTCCTCCTACGTGACGTTTCTCTCACTCCTCGTGGCGTGACGTACTCTTACAATGTAGGCCACCCTACATTCAGATAATAAATATATAACCATATTTAAATCGTTCCTTCTTGCCTTCCGTAATTGTTTAATTATTAATGATGCATAGTTTTTCATTATTTCAACTCAGGTTTTCCATATCTCACGAATTTTGAGGAATAAAAGATTTTAATTCGTTCTTTTATTTTTCCTGGGTCCCAGTTCATATCCAGACGGGATCTTTGGTATTGTCCTTAAATACATTCGGGCGCAATTCACCGTTGCCAATTTAAAGTAAAGTATAGTTTGTACTTTCTTTAATAACAGTTGGTTTCTCTGTTCTTGGGACTGAATTTATTTATTTACTGAATCTTTGGGTAAAATCTCTTTAATTTGGAGTGGTTAAATTTTCCAATGGATCTGTTGTCTTCAATCCTTACGATCATGTAGCAATTGTTACCGTAGACTATATCTACTTTGAACGGTCCTTCCTCTGGATCTCTTTCCTTCTCTTCTGCATTTTTAGGGTCCCTTTCTTCTCTTTCCCTCGATGTCTTTTCTCTTTCTCTGATCTTCAAAGTTTTCAATTTTCCTACCATAGTGAGGTATCCCTTCTGCTTCGACTTCCATGACTATTCTTACTAGATTTTCTTCTGTAGTTTCGTCAATCAGACTACACTCATTCTCCTCCTTCTTCGAGTTTTCTGGCTGATATTGGCCTTCATTAAATATTATTACTCCGTTACACAAGTCAATCACGGCTCCTGTCTTCGTTATAAAATCAATACCTAGAATAGCATCGAAATTTATCTGGTTCAAGACTATGAATATCTGCTCGTATTTATATTCATTTATGGAGAATTCCATTAATGCCTGGACTTTACTCTTCATGGTCTTATCATTGAATACACCCCTGACCTTGATAGTTGAAACGGGCATTGCTGTGAGTGAATTTCCGTCTTTTAATCTGTGAAAACAGTTCTCCGACAAAATTGAAGCTGTCGCCCCCGTATCTAGGAGTGTTCTCAGGCATTCACCTTCTGATACTATTTCTATGATGGGTAGCCTCGCTACTCTTCCTGTTTTTGGCTCTTCTCGCTCATACAGGAGATCTTCGTTCGTGGCTTGATACAACTCGTTTATCTCGATTACATGTCTGGTTACGGTGATGATCTCGTCCTCCTTTACTTTTTGGAATTTGAAGACTTTTTTGTACCCCTCCTGGGTCTTCATTGCTCCGGTCTCTGCTTGATCCGGGCTGAGATTCCTGATTTTGGTTACGCTGTTCCTGATTTTGGTTTCTTGCGTTTCTTTCTTCCCTTTCTCTAAGGTTCCTCAGGTATTCTTGACTTTCTCTCTGTCTATCATCGTAATACCTCCTCACGTTATTGTTGTTTCTCCATCCTTGGTTTTGTTGATTCTGCTGTTGTTGCTGTCTGGAATAGTTGTTTGTGTTCCTCCAGTTTTGATATCCTCGATATCCGTAATTATTCGTCGGGTTATCTCTATTATAGTATCCCTCTCGGCGATAATCATTGTTCCTTTGGTGGTAGCTGTTTCTCCATTGATTTTCGTTCCATCTCTGATTCTGGTATGGTCTTCCTTCTCTAGGTCTCTGATAACCTGGTTGAAAGCGATTTTGTCCATAAATTCTCGATCTAGTTGGTCCTACTCCATTTTTATTCCCTTCCGTCTGCTGCGATTGATCAACATGGATGGTGTGGATCTCTCTATGTTCCAGATTTCTTCTTCTTTGGTTCTGGTTTCCGGTTGAGTTGTTGGACACATTGGACGTGTGATCCAGTCTCCTCAAAATTTCTGCCATCCCCTCTAATGTTTTGACGTTTGCCGAAATGAGGTGCCTTCTAACTTCAGTTGGTAACTGGCATGAAATAGCATGTACTAGGTCTTCTTCTGCCAATGGAGGTTGCAGATATTGCAAGCGTGCTAACTGTTTTGTAAAGAAGCTTGCGTACTTCGTCGGACTAGAGTAAGCATACTTTTTCGAATAAATTTCGGCGCGTATGTCTTGTTGAAGTTCCTTGCTCCAGAATCGCTTCTGTAGAGCAATAGCGAATTCCTCGAATGTATGATAAGTATAGCTGAAAGCTCTGTGCCAAACTAATGACTCTGAGTCCAAATATTTCTCTACTACCCTCATGTGTCGTTCACGAGGTATTATGTTGTCCTCTAGATACGATCTCATGTCTCTAAGAAATTCCACAGCAGTGATATTTCCAACCCCGCTGAATTTATTGGGCTTTTCGTCGTTACTCTTGATGACGATAATGTTCGCATTTGACCTACTCTGGGAAGGTTCAAAATCTCCTCCAAGTTCCCCTGTTTCTGTTCGAAATCGCTCTCGAATGAAGTTAAAGCTGGATTTCGGAATCTGCTGTTGACTATCCACGCTTTCCTTATTCTCTATCTTATCTGTCCTAGCCTCTAATTTCCTGATTTCCTCCTTCAATTTCTCATCTCTTGCTTCAAAGAATCTAGTTAAGTCCTTCCTGATGTCCTCCCTGACTTCAGCTCTTAACGTAGATGAAAATGTAGCGTCCCCAATCGTGAGTGACCTTAATTGTTGTTCCAATTCGCTGGTTTCCTTTTCCTGCCTCGACCTAATTTTCGCCAGTTCTATGTTTATGTCATCGACTGTACGTTCAACCCTGTCAAGTTCGTCTGAATTACTTAAATCTGTTTTATTTACAATATCTGTCAGCGTGGCTACGTTATTGATTTGCAGCGTATCTATCCGCTTGGATAGATCTTCACGTACTCTACTAACATTTATGATTGAACATAATTCTATGGCCTTAATATCATTAGATAATTTATGATGGATTTCAGATACAATTTTAGTGGCGACTGTTACGACCTCCTCCCTCATGTCCGTAACGGACTTTACAATAGAAGCATTTATGTCTACATTAATACCATCTTCGATCAATTTCCTTTGACCTTCCAACTTGACCTGTAATTCACCAACAGTATCATTTAGACTGTCAAGTTGCTCCTTGAGTCTGTTGTGGGCACCTGAAATGTGTACATGATGTGTAGTGTTTTCTTCCTTAATGGAGCTAATTCTAGCCTGTAATTTTTCCTCTAGTTCTATTATGTGGTTACTGTTAGCTAATTTCACTTCTAATACTTTGCTATCATGTCGGATCTTAGACTACCTACCTCTGTTTTAGTAAGACTAATGTCCTGTTTGACTTGGTCAAATGAGGTTTTTAATTCTTCCTGTGCATTTCCTGCCCTTTCTAAAATTTTCTGAGCCTTTTCCTGATTTTCCCTAAGCTCATCATGAATTTTCCTGGCTTCTTACTGCGCTTTTTCCTGATTTTTCCTAACCTCATCATGAATTTTCCTGGTTTCTTCCTGCGCTGCTCTTATTTCGGCTTCGATTTTTCTATCTTCTAATCTAGCCTGTTCCTGACTCAATCGGTCCTCTTCGCGAGCTTTTTCTTGAGCTAATCTCATCTCCGCTCTTATCCTTTAGCCTCTTTTCTTCTACCTTTCTATCTTCCTCTCATGCTTTTTCTAATGTTAGCCTAATTTCCTCCTGTGCCTTCTCTTGAGCTAACCTGATTACCTCCCATTCCTTTTCTCTAGCTAACCTAGTTTCTTCCCTTTCCTTTTCTCTAGCTAATTTATCTTCCTTTCAGGCCTTTTCTAAAGCTAACTTGGCTTCCTCCTGTGCTAACGTTATACTAGCCTTGGTGAGCGTTTGAGCAACTGACAACTCGGCCTTGACTTCGGATTTCAGAGTAGCTACAGATTTCTGAATCGCGGCTTTCATTTGTTTAGTGTTAGAGTGTGTTAATTGGTGGAGGGCTTCAATGTCTTTGGTCAATACACTTTGACCTTCTTTCATATTTGCTAACATCGTTCTTATGAACGTCATGTCGTTCGCTGACATAATTTCTTCTTTCTTGAGACTAAGGGTAGTATCAACTACAAAAATACAAGTGAATATCCAGAATTGACCAACGTATACATTTTATAAAAGTGATGGAATGCATTGAACATCTTAATACTACATAAGTCTATTTAAATCGCGAGTTATTATGTATATTTTATTGTCCCATTTTACCGAACCGACATCATGACATTTTATTATCTGACTTAACTTATGTTTAACAACGTGAATTTACTTTTTAATTTAATATTACATGACCAATTGACGTTAGCTGGTTCTAGAAATATGCCTCACAACTGTAATGTACTCCACTAATCTGCTGATGTTGCGTACACCTCAACAATCATTAAATTTTGGATCGTTTTTTAAAATCTCAAAACGTATATGGCCTCACTCTCGAGTGCTTCCAACTGCCTCTCTCGAGTACCTCTTTCGAGTGCCCCACGGATGGGCCCGCCATTTAAATCTACTATTTATATATGCGCCCGAATTCACCAATCAGTACCTATATCCGCTGCACTGTAAAGGATTGCAGACACGTAATTACCCAGCTCACAAACTTACCATTGTCTGCTAAGTAAAAATTGGGAATTCCAGGAACACATAGGGTAGATCTATGAAAGAAAATAGTACTACCAGCGTAGGTACAAATTTCTACTATCATTTACTTTTGAGCAAATCGAGAAATTCCAATCTCGAGGGGTGATAAGGTCTGTCTATAGTGAGCGCCTGTATCTTACCTAGCAGTACTATTTTCGGCGATGACAAAATGAAAACGATGTCAGCTAAGATAAAAATTGACTGATTCGCTGAAAAGCGCCAGCCGTTTATTGTGCTAAAAATACAGACATAAACTGACTGCCTGTCTATCAATAGTGTCTACCTGACACTGCAATAAATAAACTCAAAAATAAACTAAAACGTGGTACTAATATAACAAGAAAAATTATGAAACGGCGCAATTTTAAACATTACCCTATATTATACATTCCGTTTCATCTTTGAACCGTAGTTCCAGAACTAAATATATAAAATAAAAATTTACTCAGTATTAACTATATTCTTATATACAATAATTCGTGGTTCGCACAAATATACACTTAATTGTGTTGAAGTGATTAAATTATCTATAATACAAATGAGTCTTTACCACTCAACTTCCATAACAAACACCGTAACTCTATCGGTTGAAAGTATAAATGCTAGTCTGAATCAATAGAACATAGGTGACAAACATTTAAGTTAAGCACTGTTCTTACTTTGTCTTCTCCCATTTGATCATTAAATCTCGAAAAATTCCTGAAATTCTTTGCTCGGTTTACATTTCTTTGATAAACGTGAATACTCGATGTGCATGGCATTTGACCTTCATTACACACTTCTCTTCCAAAATCATACAACAATCACATTATTTCTTAAACACCCTGTACAGAACTTTCCTTGAATACACTTAAACAATGTCACATTCGCTGTGATCAAAACTAGAAAAAACAAGACTCCTCAGTCTCCTCTCGTGAAAATACGTAACTCATTTACGTCTACTACTCCTTTCTTGCACGGCCTTTCAAATTTAAACTCCCATTTCAATGCATTTTCTTACTCCATGCAAAGAAAATTAGTAACTTTATTAGATATCCACGTCCATTGTGAATATTGTTCAAGAAACAAACTTTAACAATCTCCTCTATCTTTATACAAAATCTCATCGAGCCTATAACTTCACTTCTGTAATAACCTCTGTACAGTTACTTTTATATCACCCTGTGATTTAACTTTCTTAACTCCTTTTTACGCATTTAAATTCAATTTTACATTATTGCAACTTTCGGAGATTATCAGCAAGAATTCATATTTAACAAATGATATAAGTGTGTCTTACTTTCGTGAAAATATTTGTTTAACAAATTTATCTAGGCTTTTTAATGCTCTAAATGTTTTATTGGACATTTATATATATAAAGGTTCTTGAAATACCTTTTTTACTTGGAAAAATGGCTTATCACGTTACAGCATAGATCTACATATCTATCTGTTTCATTACAGTGAATTTGGTGTTCATTGGTTTAATTATCTATCAAGTATTTGGACTATCTTTTATCAGATTTTGTGTCGTGTAACAATTCAATTTGTTCACAATTGGTTGAAAATAAATTTCTGACACTCGAATCAACATCATGAGTTGTCGAAATATTTGACACTTCGTGATATAACTTTTTGAATATGCGGTACTTGAATTGTTCAATATACGTTCCATCGCTGCGCATAAAACAGACTTATTTAATCCAACGCAAATATCTATAATTCTGAACGATTTTATATTGAAATGATTTTAACGTTAACAACTGCGCTACGCAAATAACATTTCGTCCAAATGACGGAAATTTTCAATGAACAAAAAAAATGACTCCTAAGAAAGTACGAAAAATACTAGAACAAAATATACACAATTTTAAAACAATGACAAAAATTATACGGTTGGTCAATTAGGATAAACAGAGAACATGACTACAATTCTACCAAATATAAATCAATCTCTTCTCTACCTTGAGTTGAAGACGGTCTTAGATGTACCATGTCTCGTCTGGCAAGCCAAAAGTGTGTGTGAGCGCTTCGCCCACAGCTATGCAGACCGGTTGTGACGCGGCCAGCTGGACATCTCTCCCAGTGGAACAAGGTCGGTGACATAACCGGGTTAGCGACCTCGCCGTGAAACAGCATGTCTCGTCCGCACTCCCTCGCTCGTCTCCCGCACGTTGTCTGGATCTTCTTGCGATACACCATCACTGCGCCGACATCGCTTCTCAAGGTTGAAATTCGTTTGTTTCATAAAAGTCTTTGAGAGTATACTGGATGTATATGAACTCGTATTAAGAAGTAGAGATTTCTTCTGTAATTTTGCGCATCGCGTAGATGTTCCGCTGCGCCTTCCATGTTGTGGAATTCTGGATTCAACTCTTCAATTTTGTAGCTTCTACTTCCCTATGAGTGCACCTTAGCACGTGGTCATACTCATTTTAATGATGACACTTTTATAACATACCCGTTGCCAATTCACGAACTGCATTCTTTATAATGTCCAAATATGAATTAAATCGTAGAAATAATGAAGCTCTTCTGTAGAAATGAAAAGTTTGCATCTGTCTGCATGCGATGTATAATAGCTTCGTTTTTGAAATACTGTAATATCAAGCTGTGTTTCAAGATCACTGGTCTATATGCTGTGCTGGTCGGCGTTAGAATGTTCCTTGCTCTGCAAGTCACTGCCTTCTGTACTCCACACTCGTCTTTCCCAACTTCGTGATGCGTAGCACTATTCTGAACAACTACTAGTTTCTCCACTCACGGTCTTGTCTCGTCGCGATCTCAATTTGGAAAGAACTCCTCGCTCTCGCCCTCTGCGTACGGCAAGTTCCTCGCTCTGCCTCCCCTCTTGCGGTGTGACGTAACTCCATCAACTTCTCCTCCCTCAGTGTGTCCTTAACCTTGATCCCTTCTCCTCCTACGTGACGTTTCTCTCTCTCCTCGAGGCGTGACGTCCTCTTACAATGTAGGCCTCCCTACATTCAGATAATAAATATATAACCATATTTAAATCGTTCCTTCTTGCCTTCCGTAATTGTTTAATTATTAATGATGCATAGTTTTTCATTATTTCAACTCAGGTTTTCCATATCTCACGAATTTTGAGGAATAAAAGATTTTAATTCGTTCTTTTATTTTTCCTGGGTCCCAGTTCATATCCAGACGGGATCTTTGGTATTGTCCTTAAATACATTCGGGCGCAATTCACCGTTGCCAATTTAAAGTAAAGTATAGCCTGTACTTTCTTTAATAACAGTTGGTTTCTCTGTTCTTGGGACTGAATTTATTTATTTACTGAATCTTTGGGTAAAATCTCTTTAATTTGGAGTGGTTAAATTTTCCAATGGATCTGTTGTCTTCAATCCTTACGATCTTGTAGCAATTGTTACCGTAGACTATATCTACCTTGAACGGTCCTTCCTTTGGATCTCTTTCCTTCTCTTCTGCCTTTTTAGGGTCCCTTTCTTCTCTTTCCCTCGATGTCTTTTCTCTTTCTCTGATCTTCAAAGTTTTCAATTTTCCTACCATAGTGAGGTATCCCTTCTGCTTCGACTTCCATGACTATTCTTACTAGATTTTCTTCTGTAGTTTCGTCAATCAGACTACACTCATTCTCCTCCTTCTTCGAGTTTTCTGGCTGATATTGGCCTTCATTAAATATTATGACTCCGTTACGCAAGTCAATCACGGCTCCTGTCTTCGTTATAATATCAATACCTAGAATAGCATCGAAATTTATCTGGTTCAAGACTATGAATATCTGCTCGTATTTATATTCATTTATGGAGAATTCCATTAATGCCTGGACTTTACACTTCATGGTCTTATCATTGAATACACCCCTGACCTTGATAGTTGAAACGGGCATTGCTGTGAGTGAATTTCCGTCTTTTAATCTGTGAAAACAGTTCTCCGACAAAACTGAAGCTGTCGCCCCCGTATCTAGGAGTGTTCTCAGGCATTCACCTTCTGATACTATTTCTATGATGGGTAGCCTCGCTACTCTTCCTGTTTTTGGCTCTTCTCGCTCATACAGGAGATCTTCGTTCGTGGCTTGATACAACTCGTTTATCTCGATTACATGTCTGGTTACGGTGATGATCTCGTCCTCCTTTACTATTTGGAATTTGAAGTCTTTTTTGTACCCCTCCTGGGTCTTCATTGCTCCGGTCTCTGCTTGATCCGGGCTGAGATTCCTGATTTTGGTTACGCTGTTCCTGATTTTGGTTTCTTGCGTTTCTTTCTTCCCTTTCTCTAAGGTTCCTCAGGTATTCTTGACTTTCTCTCTGTCTATCATCGTAATACCTCCTCACGTTATTGTTGTTTTTCCATCCTTGGTTTTGTTGATTCTGCTGTTGTTGCTGTCTAGAATAGTTGTTTGTGTTCCTCCAGTTTTGATATCCTCGATATCCGTAATTATTCGTCGGGTTATCTCTATTATAGTATCCCTCTCGGCGATAATCATTGTTCCTTTGGTGGTAGCTGTTTCTCCATTGATTTTCGTTCCATCTCTGATTCTGGTATGGTCTTCCTTCTCTAGGTCTCTGATAACCTGGTTGAAAGCGATTTTGTCCATAAATTCTCGATCTAGTTGGTCCTACTCCATTTTTATTCCCTTCCGTCTGCTGCGATTGATCAACATGGATGGTGTGGATCTCTCTATGTTCCGGATTTCTTCTTCTTTGGTTCTGGTTTCCGGTTGAGTTGTTGGACACATTGGACGTGTGATCCAGTCTCCTCAAAATTTCTGCCATCCCCTCTAATGTTTTGACGTTTGCCGAAATGAGGTGCCTTCTAACTTCAGTTGGTAACTGGCATGAAATAGCATGTACTAGGTCTTCTTCTGCCAATGGAGGTTGCAGATATTGCAAGCGTGCTAACTGTTTTGTAAAGAAGCTTGCGTACTTCGTCGGACTAGAGTAAGCATACTTTTTCGAATAAATTTCCGCGCGTATATCTTGTTGAAGTTCCTTGCGCCAGAATCGCTTCTGTAGAGCAATAGCGAATTCCTCGAATGTATGATAAGTATAGCTGAAAGCTCTGTGCCAAACTAATGCCTCTGAGTCCAAATATTTCTCTCCTACCCTCATGTGTCTTTCACGAGGTATTCTGTTGTCCTCTAGATACGATCTCATGTCTCTAAGAAATTCCACAGCAGTGATATTTCCAACCCCGCTGAATTTATTGGGCTTTTCGTCGTTACTCTTGATGACGATAATGTTCGCATTTGACCTACTCTGGGAAGGTTCAAAATCTCCTCCAAGTTCCCCTGTTTCTGTTCGAAATCGCTCTCGAATGAAGTTAAAGCTGGATTTCGGAATCTGCTGTTGACTATCCACGCTTTCCTTATTCTCTATCTTATCTGTCCTAGCCTGTAATTTCCTGATTTCCTCCTTCAATTTCTCATCTCTTGCTTCAAAGAATCTAGTTAAGTCCTTCCTGATGTCCTCCCTGACTTCAGCTATTAACGTAGATGAAAATATAGCGTCCCCATTCGTGAGTGACCTTAATTGTTGTTCCAATTCGCTGGTTTTCTTTTCCTGCCTCGACCTAATTTTCGCCAGTTCTATGTTTATGTCATCGACTGTACGTTCAACCCTGTCAAGTTCGTCTGAATTACTTAAATCTGTTTTATTTACAATATCTGTCAGCGTGGCTACGTTATTGATTTTCAGCGTATCTATCCGCTTGGATAGATCTTCACGTACTCTACTAACATTTATGTTTGAACATAATTCTATGGCCTTAATATCATTAGATAATTTATGATGGATTTCAGATACAATTTTAGTGGCGACTGTTACGACCTCCTCCTTCATGTCCGTAACGGCCTTTACAATAGAAGCATTTATGTCTACATTAATACCATCTTCGATCAATTTCCTTTGACCTTCCAACTTGACCTGTAATTCACCAACAGTATCATTTAGACTGTCAAGTTGCTCCTTGAGTCTGTTGTGGGCACCTGAAATGTGTACATGATGTGTAGTGTATTCTTCCTTAATGGAGCTAATTCTAGCCTGTAATTTTTCCTCTAGTTCTATTATGTGGTTACTGTTAGCTAATTTCACTTCTAATACTTTGCTATCATGTCGGATCTTAGACTACCTAAATCTGTTTTAGTAAGACTAATGTCCTGTTTGACTTGGTCAAATGAGGTTTTTAATTCTTCCTGTGCATTTCCTGCCCTTCCTAAAATTTTCTGAGCCTTTTCCTGATTTTCCCTAACCTCATCATGAATTTTCCTGGTTTCTTCCTGCGCTGCTCTTATTTCGGCTTGGATTTTTCTATCTTCTAATCTAGCCTGTTCTTGACTCAATCGGTCCTCTTCGCGAGCTTTTTCTTGAGCTAATCTCATCTCCGCTCTTATCCTTTTAGCCTATTCTTCTACCTTTCTATCTTCCTCTCGTGCTTTTTCTAATGTTAGCCTAATTTCCTCCTGTGCCTTCTCTTGAGCTAACCTGATTACCTCCCATTCCTTTTCTCTAGCTAACCTAGTTTCTTCCCTTTCCTTTTCTCTAGCTAACTTATCTTCCTTTCTGGCCTTTTCTAAAGCTAACTTGGCTTCCTCCTGTGCTAACGTTATACTAGCCTTGGTGAGCGTTTGAGCAACTGACAACTCGGCCTTGACTTCGGATTTCAGAGTAGCTACAGATCTCTGAATCTGGGCTTTCATTTGTTTAGTGTTAGAGTGTGTCAATTGGTGGAGGGCTTCAATGTCTTTGGTCAATACACTTTGACCTTCTTTCATATTTTCTAACATCGTTCTTATGAACGTAATGTCGTTCGCTGACATAATTTCTTCTTTCTTGAGACTAAGGGTAGTATCAACTACAAAAATGCAAGTGAATATCCAGAATTGACCACCGTATACATTTTATAAAAGTGATGGAATGCATTGAACATCTTAATACTTCATAAGTCTATTTAAATCGCGAGTTATTATGTATATTTTATTGTCCCATTTTACTGAACCGACATCATGACATTTTATTATCTGACTTAACTTATGTTTAACAACGTGAATTTACTTTTTAATTTAATATTACATGACCAATTGTCGTTAGCTGGTTCTAGAAATATGCCTCACAACTGTAATGTGCTCCACTAATCTGCTGATGTTGCGTACACCTCAACAATCATTAAATTTGGGATCGGCATTTTTTTTTATCTCAAAACGTATATGGCCTCACTCTCGAGTGCTTCCAACTCCCTCTCTCGAGTACCTCTTTCGAGTGCCCCACGGATGGGCCCACCATTCAAATCTACTATCTATATGCGCCCGAATTCACCAATCAGTACCTATATCCGCTGCACTGTAAAGGATTGCAGACACGTAATTACCCAGCTCACAAACTTACCATTGTCTGCTAAGTAAAAATTGGGAATTCCAGGAACACATAGGGTAGATCTATGAAAGAAAATAGTACTACCAGCGTAGGTACAAATTTCTACTATCATTTACATTTGAGCAAATCGAGAAACTCCAATCTCGAGGGGTGATAAGATCTGTCTATAGTGAGCGCCTGTATCTTACCTAGCAGTACTATTTTCGGCGATGACAAAATGCACACGATGTCAGCTAAGATAAAAATTGACTGATTCGCTGAAAAGCGCCAGCCGTTTATTGTGCTAAAAATACAGACATAAACTGACTCCCTGTCTATCAATAGTGTCTACCTGACACTGCAATAAATAAACTCAAAAATAAACTAAAACGTGGTACTAGTATAACAAGAAAAATTATGAAACGGCGTGATTTTAAACATTACCCTATATTATACATTCCGTTTCATCTTTGAACCGTAGTTCCACAACTAAATATGTAAAATAAAAATTTACTCAGTATTAACTATATTCTTATATACAATAATTCGTGGATCGCACAAATATACACTTAATTGTGTTGAAGTGATTATATTATCTATAATACAAATGAGTCTTTACCACTCAACTTCCATAACAAACACCGTAACTCTATCGGTTGAAAGTATAAATCGTAGTCTGAATCAATAGAACATAGGTGACAAACATTCAAGTTAAGCACTGTTCTTACTTTGTCTTCTCCCATTTGATCATTAAATCTCGAAAAATTCCTGAAATTCTTTGCTCGGTTTACATTTCTTTGATAAACGTGAATACTCGATGTGCATGGCATTTGACCTTCATTACACACTTCTCTTCCAAAATCATACAACAATCACATTATTTCTTAAACACCCTGTACAGAACTTTCCTTGAATACTCTTAAACAATGTCACATTCGCTGTGATCAAAACTAGAAAAAACAAGACTCCTCAGTCTCCTCTCGTGAAAATACGTAACCAATTTACGTCTACTATTCCTTTCTTGCACGGCCTTTCAAATCTAAACTCCCATTTCAATGCATTTTCTTACTCCATGCAAAGAAAATTAGTAACTTTATTAGATATCCACGCCCATTGTGAATATTGTTCAAGAAACAAACTTTAACAATCTCCTCTATCTTTATACAAAATCTCATCGTGCATATAACATCACTTCTGTAATAACCTCTGTACAGTTACTTTTATATCACCCTGTGATTTAACTTTCTTAACTCCTTTTCACGCATTTAAATTCAGTTTTACATTATTGCAACTTTCGAAGATTATCAGAAAGAATTCATATTTAACAAATGATATAAGTGTGTCTTCCTTTCGTGAAAATATTTGTTTAACAAATTTATCTAGGCTTTTTAATGCTCTAAATGTTTTATTGGACATTTATATATATAAAGGTTCTTGAAATACCATTTTACTAGGAAAAATGGCTTATCACGTTACAGCATAGATCTACATATCTATCTGTTTCATTACAGTGAATTTGGTATTCATTGGTTTAATTATCTATCAAGTATTTGGACTATCTTTTATCAGATTTTGTGTCGTGTAACAATTCAATTTGTTCACAATTGGTTGAAAATAAATTTCTGACACTCGAATCAACATCATGAGTTGTCGAAATATTTGACACTTCGTGATATAACTTTTTGAATACGCGGTACTTAAATTGTTCAATATACGTTCCATCGCTGCGCATAAAACAGACTTATTTAATTCAACGCAAATATCTATAATTCTGAACGATTTTATATTGAAATGATTTTAACGTTAACAACTGCGCTACGCAAATAACATTTCGTCCAAATGACGGAAATTTTCAATGAACAAAAAAAATGACCCCTAAGAAAGTACGAAAAATACTAGATCAAAATATACACAATTTTAAAACAATGACAAAAATTATACGGTTGGTCAATTAGGATAAACACAGAACATGACTACAATTCTACCAAATATAAATCAATCTCTTCTCTACCTTGAGTTGAAGACGGTCTTAGATGTACCATGTCTCGTCTGGCAAGCCAAAAGTGTGTGTGAGCGCATCGCCCACAGCTATGCAGACCGGTTGTGACGGGGCCAGCTGGACATCTCTCCCAGTGGAACAAGGTCGGTGACATAACCGGGTTAGCGACCTCGCCGTGAAACAGCATGTCTCGTCCGCACTCCCTTGCTCGTCTCCCGCACGTTGTGTGGATCTTCTTGCGATACCCCATCACTGTTCCGACATCGCTTCTCAAGGTTGAAATTCGTTTGTTTCATAAAAGTCTTTGAGAGTATACTGGATGTATATGAACTCGTATTAAGAAGTAGAGATTTCTTCTGTAATTTTGCGCATCGCGTAGATGTTCCGCTGCTCCTTCCATGTTGGGGAATTCTGGATTCAACTCTTCATTTTTGTAGCTTCTACTTCCCTATGAGTGCACCTTAGCACGTGGTCATACTCATTTTAATGATGACACTTTTATAACTTCCCCGTAGCCAATTCACGAACTGCATTCTTTATAATGTCCAAATATGAATTAAATCGTAGAAATAATGAAGCTCTTCTGTAGAAATGAAACGTTTGCATCGGTCTGCATGCGATGTATAATAGCTTCGTTTTTGAAATACTGTAATATCAAGCTGTGTTTCAAGATCACTGGTCTATATGCTGTGCTGGTCTGCATTAGAATGTTCCTTGCTCTGCATGTCACAGCCTTCTGTACTCCACACTCGTCTTTCCCAACTTCGTGATGCGTAGCACTATTCTGAACAACTACTAGTTTCTCCACTCACGTTCTTGTCTCGTCGCGATCTCAATTTGGAAAGAACTCCTCGCTCTCGCCCTCTGCGGACGGCAAGTTCCTCGCTCTGCCTCCCCTCTTGCGGTGTGACGTAACTCCATCAACTTCTCCTCTCTCAGTGTGTCCTTAACCTTGATCCCTTCTCCTCCTACGTGACGTTTCTCTCACTCCTCGTGGCGTGACGTACTCTTACAATGTAGGCCTCCCTACATTCAGATAATAAATATATAACCATATTTAAATCGTTCCTTCTTGCTTTCCGTAATTGTTTAATTATTAATGATGCATAGTTTTTCATTATTTCAACTCAGGTTTTCCATATCTCACGAATTTTGAGGAATAAAAGATTTTAATTCTTTCTTTTATTTTTCCTGGGTCCCAGTTCATATCCAGACGGGATCTTTGGTATTGTCCTTAAATAAATTCGGGCGCAATTCCCCGTTGCCAATTTAAAGTAAAGTATAGCCTGTACTTTCTTTAATAACAGTTGGTTTCTCTGTTCTTGGGACTGAATTTATTTATTTACTGAATCTTTGGGTAAAATCTCTTTAATTTGGAGTGGTTAAATTTTCCAATGGATCTGTTGTCTTCAATCCTTACGATCTTGTAGCAATTGTTACCGTAGACTATATCTACCTTGAACGGTCCTTCCTCTGGATCTCTTTCCTTCTCTTCTGCCTTTTTAGGGTCCCTTTCTTCTCTTTCCCTCGATGTCTTTTCTCTTTCTCTGATCTTCAAAGTTTTCAATTTTCCTACCATAGTGAGGTATCCCTTCTGCTTCGACTTCCATGACTATTCTTACTAGATTTTCTTCTGTAGTTTCGTCAATCAGACTACGCTCATTCTCCTCCTTCTTCGAGTTTTCAGGCTGATATTGGCCTTCATTAAATATTATGACTCCGTTACGCAAGTCAATCACGGCTCCTGCCTTCGTTATAAAATCAATACCTAGAATTGTATCGAAATATATCTGGATCAAGACTATGAATATCTGCTCGTATTTATATTCATTTATGGAGAATTCCATTAATGCCTGGACTTTACACTTCATGGTCTTATCATTGAATACACCCCTGACCTTGATAGTTGAAACGGGCATTGCTGTGAGTGAATTTCCGTCTTTTAATCTGTGAAAACAGTTCTCCGACAAAATTGAAGCTGTCGCCCCCGTATCTAGGAGTGTTTTCAGGCATTCACCTTCTGATACTATTTCTATGATGGGTAGCCTCGCTACTCTTCCTGTTTTTGGCTCTTCTCGGTCATACAGGAGATCTTCGTTCGTGGCTTGATACAACTCGTTTATCTCGATTACATGTCTGGTTACGGTGATGTTCTCGTCCTCCTTTACTTTCTGGAATTTGAAGTCTTTTTTTGTACCCCTCCTGGGTCTTCATTGCTCCGGTCTCTGCTTGGTCCGGGCTCAGATTCCTGATTTTGGTTACGCTGTTCCTGATTTTGGTTTCTTGCGTTTCTTTCTTCCCTTTCTCTAAGGTTCCTCAGGTATTCTTGACTTTCTCTCTGTCTATCATCGTAATAACTCCTCACGTTATTGTTGTTTCTCCATCCTTGGTTTTGTTGATTCTGCTGTTGTTGCTGTCTGGAATAGTTGTTTGTGTTTCTCCAATTTTGATATCCTCGATATCCGTAATTATTCGTCGGGTTATCTCTATTATAGTATCCCTCTCGGCGATAATCATTGTTCCTTTGGTGGTAGCTGTTTCTCCATTGATTTTCGTTCCATCTCTGATTCTGGTATGGTCTTCCTTCTCTAGGTCTCTGATAACCTGGTTGAAAGCGATTTTGTCCATAAATTCTCGATCTAGTTGGTCCTACTCCATTTTTATTCCCTTCCGTCTGCTGCGATTGATCAACATGGATGGTGTGGATCTCTCTATGTTCCGGATTTCTTCTTCTTTGGTTCTGGTTTCCGGTTGAGTTGTTGGACACATTGGACGTGTGATCCAGTCTCCTCAAAATTTCTGCCATCCCCTCTAATGTTTTGACGTTTGCCGAAATGAGGTGCCTTCTAACTTCAGTTGGTAACTGGCATGAAATAGCATGTACTAGGTCTTTTTCTGCCAATGGAGGTTGCAGATATTGCAAGCGTGCTAACTGTTTTGTAAAGAAGTTTGCGTACTTCGTCGGACTAGTGTAAGCATACTTTTTCGAATAAATTTCGGCGCGTATGTCTTGTTGAAGTTCCTTGCTCCAGAATCGCTTCTGTAGAGCAATAGCGAATTCCTCGAATGTATGATAAGTATAGCTGAAAGCTCTGAGTCCAAATATTTCTCTACTACCCTCATGTGTCGTTCACGAGGTATTCTGTTGTCCTCTAGATACGATCTCATGTCTCTAAGAAATTCCACAGCAGTGATATTTCCAACCCCGCTGAATTTATTGGGCTTTTCGTCGTTACTCTTGATGACGATAATGTTCGCATTTGACCTACTCTGGTCAGGTTCAAAATCTCCTCCAAGTTCCCCTGTTTCTGTTCGAAATCGCTCTCGAATGAAGTTAAAGCTGGATTTCGGAATCTGCTGTTGACTATCCACGCTTTCCTTATTCTCTATCTTATCTGTCCTAGCCTCTAATTTCCTGATTTCCTCCTTCAATTTCTTATCTCTTGCTTCAAAGAATCTAGTTAAGTCCTTCCTGATGTCCTCCCTGACTTCAGCTATTAACGTAGATGAAAATATAGCGTCCCCATTCGTGAGTGACCTTAATTGTTGTTCCAATTCGCTGGTTTTCTTTTCCTGCCTCGACCTAATTTTCGCCAGTTCTATGTTTATGTCATCGACTGTACGTTCAACCCTGTCAAGTTCGTCTGAATTACTTAAATCTGTTTTATTTACAATATCTGTCAGCGTGGCTACGTTATTGATTTTCAGCGTATCTATCCGCTTGGATAGATCTTCACGCACTCTACTAACATTTATGTTTGAACATAATTCTATGGCCTTAATATCATTAGATAATTTATGATGGATTTCAGATACAATTTTAGTGGCGACTGTTACGACCTCCTCCTTCATGTCCGTAACGGCCTTTACAATAGAAGCATTTATGTCTACATTAATACCATCTTCGATCAATTTCCTTTGACCTTCCAACTTGACCTGTAATTCACCAACAGTATCATTTAGACTGTCAAGTTGCTCCTTGAGTCTGTTGTGGGCACCTGAAATGTGTACATGATGTGTAGTGTATTCTTCCTTAATGGAGCTAATTCTAGCCTGTAATTTTTCCTCTAGTTCTATTATGTGGTTACTGTTAGCTAATTTCACTTCTAATACTTTGCTATCATGTCGGATCTTAGACTACCTAAATCTGTTTTAGTAAGACTAATGTCCTGTTTGACTTGGTCAAATGAGGTTTTTAATTCTTCCTGTGCATTTCCTGCCCTTCCTAAAATTTTCTGAGCCTTTTCCTGATTTTCCCTAACCTCATCATGAATTTTCCTGGTTTCTTCCTGCGCTGCTCTTATTTCGGCTTGGATTTTTCTATCTTCTAATCTAGCCTGTTCTTGACTCAATCGGTCCTCTTCGCGAGCTTTTTCTTGAGCTAATCTCATCTCCGCTCTTATCCTTTTAGCCTATTCTTCTACCTTTCTATCTTCCTCTCGTGCTTTTTCTAATGTTAGCCTAATTTCCTCCTGTGCCTTCTCTTGAGCTAACCTGATTACCTCCCATTCCTTTTCTCTAGCTAACCTAGTTTCTTCCCTTTCCTTTTCTCTAGCTAACTTATCTTCCTTTCTGGCCTTTTCTAAAGCTAACTTGGCTTCCTCCTGTGCTAACGTTATACTAGCCTTGGTGAGCGTTTGAGCAACTGACAACTCGGCCTTGACTTCGGATTTCAGAGAAGCTACAGATTTCTGAATCTCGGCTTTCATTTGTTTAGTGTTAGAGTGTGTCAATTGGTGGAGGGCTTCAATGTCTTTGGTCAATACACTTTGACCTTCTTTCATATTTTCTAACATCGTTCTTATGAATGTCATGTCGTTCGCTGACATAATTTCTTCTTTCTTGAAACTAAGGGTAGTATCAACTACAAAAATACAAGTGAATATCCAGAATTGACCACCGTATACATTTTATAAAAGTGATGGAATGCATTGAACATCTTAATACTACATAAGTCTATTTAAATCGCGAGTTATTATGTATATTTTATTGTCCCAATTTACTGAACCGACATCATGACATTTTATTATCTGACTTAAATTATGTTTAACAACGTGAATTTACTTTTTAATTTAATATTACATGACCAATTGTCGTTAGCTGGTTCTAGAAATATGCCTCACAACTGTAATGTACTCCACTAATCTGCTGATGTTGCGTACACCTCAACAATCATTAAATTTGGGATCGGCATTTTTTTAATCTCAAAACGTATATGGCCTCACTCTCGAGTGCTTCCAACTGCCTCTCTCGAGTACCTCTTTCGAGTGCCTCACGGATGGGCCCGCCATTTAAATCTGCTATCTATATGCGCCCGAATTCACCAATCAGTACCTATATCCGCTGCACTGTAAAGGATTGCAGACACGTAATTACCCAGCTCACAAACTTACCATTGTCTGCTAAGTAAAAATTGGGAATTCCAGGAACACATAGGGTAGATCTATGAAAGAAAATAGTACTACCAGCGTAGGTACTAATTTCTACTATCATTTACATTGAGCAAATCGAGAAACTCCAATCTCGAGGGGTGATAAGGTCTGTCTATAGTGAGCGCCTGTATCTTACCTAGCAGTACTATTTTCGGCGATGACAAAATGAAAACGATGTCAGCAAAGATAAAAATTGACTGATTCGCTGAAAAGCGCCAGCCGTTTATTGTGCTAAAAATACAGACATAAACTGACTGCTTGTCTATCAATAATGTCTACCTGACACTGCAATAAATAAACTCAAAAATAAACTAAAAAGTGGTACTAATATAACAAGAAAAATTATGAAACGGCGTGATTTTAAACATTACCCTATATTATACATCCCGTTTCATATTTGAACCGTAGTTCCACAACTAAATATGTAAAATAAAAATTTACTTAGTATTAACTATATTCTTATATACAATAATTCGTGGTTCGCACAAATATACACTTAATTGTGTTGAAGTGATTAAATTATCTATAATACAAATGAGTCTTTACCACTCAACTTCCATAACAAACACCGTAACTCTATCGGTTGAAAGTATAAATGCTAGTCTGAATCAATAGAACATAGGTGACAAACATTTAAGATAAGCACTGTTCTTACTTTGTCTTCTCCCATTTGATCATTAAATCTCGAAAAATTCCTGAAATTCATTGCTCGGTTTACATTTCTTTGATAAACGTGAATACTCGATGTGCATGGCATTTGACCTTCATTACACACTTCTCTTCCAAAATCATACAACAATCACATTATTTCTTAAACACCCTGTACAGAACTTTCCTTGAATACACTTAAACAATGTCACATTCGCTGTGATCAAAACAAGAAAAAACAAGACTCCTCAGTCTCCTCTCGTGAAAATACGTAACTCATTTACGTCTACTATTCCTTTCTTGCATGGCCTTTCAAATCTCAACTCCCATTTCAATGCATTTTCTTACTCCATGCAAAGAAAATTAGTAACTTTATTAGATATCCACGTCCATTGTGAATATTGTTCAAGAAACAAACTTTAACAATCTCCTCTATCTTTATACAAAATCTCATCGAGCCTATAACTTCACTTCTGTAATAACCTCTGTACAGTTACTTTTATATCACCCTGTGATTTAACTTTCTTAACTCCTTTTCACGCATTTAAATTCAGTTTTACATTAATGCAACTTTCGAAGATTATCAGCAAGAATTCATATTTAACAAATGATATAAGTGTGTCTTCCTTTCGTGAAAATATTTGTTTAACAAATTTATCTAGGCTTTTTAATGCTCTAAATGTTTTATTGGACATTTATATATATAAAGGTTCTTGAAATACCTTTTTTACCAGGAAAAATGGCTTATCACGTTACAGCATAGATCTACATATCTATCTGTTTCATTACAGTGAATTTGGTATTCATTGGTTTAATTATCTATCAAGTATTTGGACTATCTTTTATCAGATTTTGTGTCGTGTAACAATTCAATTTGTTCACAATTGGTTGAAAATAAATTTCTGACACTCGAATCAACATCATGAGTTGTCGAAATATTTGACACTTCGTGATATAACTTTTTGAATATGCGGTACTTAAATTGTTCAATATACGTTCCATCGCTGCGCATAAAACAGACTTATTTAATTCAACGCAAATATCTATAATTCTGAACGATTTTATATTGAAATGATTTTAACGTTAACAACTGCGCTACGCAAATAACATTTCGTCCAAATGACGGAAATTTTCAATGAACAAAAAAAATGACTCCTAAGAAAGTACGAAAAATACTAGATCAAAATATACACAGTTTTAAAACAATGACATAAATTATACGGTTGGTCAATTAGGATAAACACAGAACATGACTACAATTCTACCAAATATAAATCAATCTCTTCTCTACCTTGAGTTGAAGACGGTCTTAGATGTACCATGTCTCGTCTGGCAAGCCAAAAGTGTGTGTGAGCGCATCGCCCACAGCTATGCAGACCGGTTGTGACGGGGCCAGCCTGACATCTCTCCCAGTGGAACAAGGTCGGTGACATAACCGGGTTAGCGACTTCGCCGGGAAACAGCATGTCTCGTCCGCACTCCCTTGCTCGTCTCCCGCACGTTGTGTGGATCTTCTTGCGATACCCCATCACTGCGCCGACATCGCTTCTCAAGGTTGAAATTCGTTTGTTTCATAAAAGTCTTTGAGAGTATACTGGATGTATGTGAACTCGTATTAAGAAGTAGAGATTTCTTCTGTAATTTTGCGCATCGCGTAGATGTTCCGCTGTGCCTTCCATGTTGTGGAATTCTGGATTCAACTCTTCATTTTTGTAGCTTCTACTTCCCTATATGTGCACCTTAGCACGTGGTCATACTCATTTTAATGATGACACTTTTATAACTTCCCCGTTGCCAATTCACGAACTGCATTCTTTATAATGTCCAAATATGAATTAAATCGTGGAAATAATGAAGCTCTTCTGTAGAAATGAAACGTTTGCATCTGTCTGCATGCGATGTATAATAGCTTCGTTTTTGAAATACTGTAATATCAAGCTGTGTTTCAAGATCACTGGTCTATATGCTGTGCTGGTCTGCGTTGGAATGTTCCTTGCTCTGCAAGTCACAGTCTTCTGTACTCCACACTCGTCTTTCCCAACTTCCTGATGCGTAGCACTATTCAGAACTACTACTAGTTTCTCCACTCACGGTCTTGTCTCGTCGCGATCTCAATTTGGAAAGAACTCCTCGCTCTCGCCCTCTGCGTACGGCAAGTTCCTCGCTCTGCCTCCCCTCTTGCGGTGTGACGTAACTCCATCAACTTCTCCTCCCTCAGTGTGTCCTTAACCTTGATCCCTTCTCCTCCTACGTGACGTTTCTCTCTCTCCTCGAGGCGTGACGTCCTCTTACAATGTAGGCCTCCCTACATTCAGATAATAAATATATAACCATATTTAAATCGTTCCTTCTTGCCTTCCGTAATTGTTTAATTATTAATGATGCATAGTTTTTCATTATTTCAACTCAGGTTTTCCATATCTCACGAATTTTGAGGAATAAAAGATTTTAATTCGTTCTTTTATTTTTCCTGGGTCCCAGTTCATATCCAGACGGGATCTTTGGTATTGTCCTTAAATACATTCGGGCGCAATTCACCGTTGCCAATTTAAAGTAAAGTATAGCCTGTACTTTCTTTAATGACAGTTGGTTTCTCTGTTCTTGGGACTGAATTTATTTATTTACTGAATCTTTGGGTAAAATCTCTTTAATTTGGAGTGGTTAAATTTTCCAATGGATCTGTTGTCTTCAATCCTTACGATCTTGTAGCAATTGTTACCGTAGACTATATCTACCTTGAAAGGTCCTTCCTCTTGATCTCTTTCCTTCTTTTCTGCCTTTTTAGGGTCCCTTTCTTCTCTTTCCCTCGATGTCTTTTCTCTTTCTCTGATCCTCAAAGTTTTCAATTTTCCTACCATAGTGAGGTATCCCTTCTGCTTCGACTTCCATGATTATTCTTACTAGATTTTCTCCTGTAGTTTCGTCAATCCAACTACACTCATTCTCCTCCTTCTGCGAGTTTTCAGGCTGATATTGGCCTTCATTAAATATTATGACTCCGTTACGCAAGTCAATCACGGCTCCTGTCTTCGTTATAATATCAATACCTAGAATAGCATAGAAATTTATCTGGTTCAAGACTATGAATATCTGGTCGTATTTATATTCATTTATGGAGAATTCCATTAATGCCTGGTCTTTACACTTCATGGTCTTATCATTGAATACACCCCTGACCTTGATAGTTGAAACGGGCATTGCTGTGAGTGAATTTCCGTCTTTTAATCTGTGAAAACAGTTCTCCGACAAAATTGAAGCTGTCGCCCTCGTATCTAGGAGTGTTCTCAGGCATTCACCTTCAGATACTATTTCTATGATGGGTAGCCTCGCTACTCTTCCTGTTTTCGGCTCTTCTCGCTCATACAGGATATCTTCGTTCGCGGCTTGATACAACTCATTTATCTCGATTACATGTCTGGTTACGGTGATGTTCTCGTCCTCCTTTACTTTTTGGAATTT
Source organism: Meconema thalassinum (assembly GCA_946902985.2). Taxonomy (NCBI): domain Eukaryota; kingdom Metazoa; phylum Arthropoda; class Insecta; order Orthoptera; family Tettigoniidae; genus Meconema; species Meconema thalassinum. The sequence goes on from OX336389.2 coordinate 1,196,323,352, forward strand.
GAAGTCTTTTTTTGTACCCCTCCTGGGTCTTCATTGCTCCGGTCTCTGCTTGATCCGGGCTGAGATTCCTGATTTTGGTTACGCTGTCCCTGATTTTGGTTTCTAGCGTTTCTTTCTTCCCTTTCTCTAAGGTTCCTCAGGTATTCTTGATTCTCTGTCTATCATCGTAATACCTCCTCACGTTATTGTTGTTTCTCCATCCTTGGTTTTGTTGATTCTGCTGTTGTTGCTGTCTGGAATAGTTGTTTGTGTTCCTCCAGTTTTGATATCCTCGATATCCATAATTATTCGTCGGGTTATCTCTATTATAATATCCCTCTCGGCGATAATCATTGTTCCTTTGGTGGTAGCTGTTTCTCCATTGATTTTCGTTCCATCTCTGATTCTGGTATGGTCTTCCTTCTCTAGGTCTCTGATAACCTGGTTGAAAGCGATTTTGTCCATAAATTCTCGATCTAGTTGGTCCTACTCCATTTTTATTCCCTTCCGTCTGCTGCGATTGATCAACATGGATGGTGTGGATCTCTCTATGTTCCGGATTTCTTCTTCTTTGGTTCTGGTTTCCGGTTGAGTTGTTGGACACATTGGACGTGTGATCCAGTCTCCTCAAAATTTCTGCCATCCCCTCTAATGTTTTGACGTTTGCCGAAATGAGGTGCCTTCTAACTTCAGTTGGTAACTGGCATGAAATAGCATGTACTAGGTCTTTTTCTGCCAATGGAGGTTGCAGATATTGCAAGCGTGCTAACTGTTTTGTAAAGAAGTTTGCGTACTTCGTCGGACTAGTGTAAGCATACTTTTTCGAATAAATTTCGGCGCGTATGTCTTGTTGAAGTTCCTTGCTCCAGAATCGCTTCTGTAGAGCAATAGCGAATTCCTCGAATGTATGATAAGTATAGCTGAAAGCTCTGAGTCCAAATATTTCTCTACTACCCTCATGTGTCGTTCACGAGGTATTCTGTTGTCCTCTAGATACGATCTCATGTCTCTAAGAAATTCCACAGCAGTGATATTTCCAACCCCGCTGAATTTATTGGGCTTTTCGTCGTTACTCTTGATGACGATAATGTTCGCATTTGACCTACTCTGGTCAGGTTCAAAATCTCCTCCAAGTTCCCCTGTTTCTGTTCGAAATCGCTCTCGAATGAAGTTAAAGCTGGATTTCGGAATCTGCTGTTGACTATCCACGCTTTCCTTATTCTCTATCTTATCTGTCCTAGCCTCTAATTTCCTGATTTCCTCCTTCAATTTCTTATCTCTTGCTTCAAAGAATCTAGTTAAGTCCTTCCTGATGTCCTCCCTGACTTCAGCTATTAACGTAGATGAAAATATAGCGTCCCCATTCGTGAGTGACCTTAATTGTTGTTCCAATTCGCTGGTTTTCTTTTCCTGCCTCGACCTAATTTTCGCCAGTTCTATGTTTATGTCATCGACTGTACGTTCAACCCTGTCAAGTTCGTCTGAATTACTTAAATCTGTTTTATTTACAATATCTGTCAGCGTGGCTACGTTATTGATTTTCAGCGTATCTATCCGCTTGGATAGATCTTCACGTACTCTACTAACATTTATGTTTGAACATAATTCTATGGCCTTAATATCATTAGATAATTTATGATGGATTTCAGATACAATTTTAGTGGCGACTGTTACGACCTCCTCCTTCATGTCCGTAACGGCCTTTACAATAGAAGCATTTATGTCTACATTAATACCATCTTCGATCAATTTCCTTTGACCTTCCAACTTGACCTGTAATTCACCAACAGTATCATTTAGACTGTCATGTTGCTCCTTGAGTCTGTTGTGGGCACCTGAAATGTGTACATGATGTGTAGTGTATTCTTCCTTAATGGAGCTAATTCTAGCCTGTAATTTTTCCTCTAGTTCTATTATGTGGTTACTGTTAGCTAATTTCACTTCTAATACTTTGCTATCATGTCGGATCTTAGACTACCTAAATCTGTTTTAGTAAGACTAATGTCCTGTTTGACTTGGTCAAATGAGGTTTTTAATTCTTCCTGTGCATTTCCTGCCCTTCCTAAAATTTTCTGAGCCTTTTCCTGATTTTCCCTAACCTCATCATGAATTTTCCTGGTTTCTTCCTGCGCTGCTCTTATTTCGGCTTGGATTTTTCTATCTTCTAATCTAGCCTGTTCTTGACTCAATCGGTCCTCTTCGCGAGCTTTTTCTTGAGCTAATCTCATCTCCGCTCTTATCCTTTTAGCCTATTCTTCTACCTTTCTATCTTCCTCTCGTGCTTTTTCTAATGTTAGCCTAATTTCCTCCTGTGCCTTCTCTTGAGCTAACCTGATTACCTCCCATTCCTTTTCTCTAGCTAACCTAGTTTCTTCCCTTTCCTTTTCTCTAGCTAACTTATCTTCCTTTCTGGCCTTTTCTAAAGCTAACTTGGCTTCCTCCTGTGCTAACGTTATACTAGCCTTGGTGAGCGTTTGAGCAACTGACAACTCGGCCTTGACTTCGGATTTCAGAGAAGCTACAGATTTCTGAATCTCGGCTTTCATTTGTTTAGTGTTAGAGTGTGTCAATTGGTGGAGGGCTTCAATGTCTTTGGTCAATACACTTTGACCTTCTTTCATATTTTCTAACATCGTTCTTATGAATGTCATGTCGTTCGCTGACATAATTTCTTCTTTCTTGAAACTAAGGGTAGTATCAACTACAAAAATACAAGTGAATATCCAGAATTGACCACCGTATACATTTTATAAAAGTGATGGAATGCATTGAACATCTTAATACTACATAAGTCTATTTAAATCGCGAGTTATTATGTATATTTTATTGTCCCAATTTACTGAACCGACATCATGACATTTTATTATCTGACTTAAATTATGTTTAACAACGTGAATTTACTTTTTAATTTAATATTACATGACCAATTGTCGTTAGCTGGTTCTAGAAATATGCCTCACAACTGTAATGTACTCCACTAATCTGCTGATGTTGCGTACACCTCAACAATCATTAAATTTGGGATCGGCATTTTTTTAATCTCAAAACGTATATGGCCTCACTCTCGAGTGCTTCCAACTGCCTCTCTCGAGTACCTCTTTCGAGTGCCTCACGGATGGGCCCGCCATTTAAATCTGCTATCTATATGCGCCCGAATTCACCAATCAGTACCTATATCCGCTGCACTGTAAAGGATTGCAGACACGTAATTACCCAGCTCACAAACTTACCATTGTCTGCTAAGTAAAAATTGGGAATTCCAGGAACACATAGGGTAGATCTATGAAAGAAAATAGTACTACCAGCGTAGGTACTAATTTCTACTATCATTTACATTGAGCAAATCGAGAAACTCCAATCTCGAGGGGTGATAAGGTCTGTCTATAGTGAGCGCCTGTATCTTACCTAGCAGTACTATTTTCGGCGATGACAAAATGAAAACGATGTCAGCAAAGATAAAAATTGACTGATTCGCTGAAAAGCGCCAGCCGTTTATTGTGCTAAAAATACAGACATAAACTGACTGCTTGTCTATCAATAATGTCTACCTGACACTGCAATAAATAAACTCAAAAATAAACTAAAAAGTGGTACTAATATAACAAGAAAAATTATGAAACAGCGTGATTTTAAACATTACCCTATATTATACATCCCGTTTGATATTTGAACCGTAGTTCCACAACTAAATATGTAAAATAAAAATTTACTTAGTATTAACTATATTCTTATATACAATAATTCGTGGTTCGCACAAATATACACTTAATTGTGTTGAAGTGATTAAATTATCTATAATACAAATGAGTCTTTACCACTCAACTTCCATAACAAACACCGTAACTCTATCGGTTGAAAGTATAAATGCTAGTCTGAATCAATAGAACATAGGTGACAAACATTTAAGATAAGCACTGTTCTTACTTTGTCTTCTCCCATTTGATCATTAAATCTCGAAAAATTCCTGAAATTCATTGCTCGGTTTACATTTCTTTGATAAACGTGAATACTCGATGTGCATGGCATTTGACCTTCATTACACACTTCTCTTCCAAAATCATACAACAATCACATTATTTCTTAAACACCCTGTACAGAACTTTCCTTGAATACACTTAAACAATGTCACATTCTCTGTGATCAAAACAAGAAAAAACAAGACTCCTCAGTCTCCTCTCGTGAAAATACGTAACTCATTTACGTCTACTATTCCTTTCTTGCATGGCCTTTCAAATCTCAACTCCCATTTCAATGCATTTTCTTACTCCATGCAAAGAAAATTAGTAACTTTATTAGATATCCACGTCCATTGTGAATATTGTTCAAGAAACAAACTTTAACAATCTCCTCTATCTTTATACAAAATCTCATCGAGCCTATAACTTCACTTCTGTAATAACCTCTGTACAGTTACTTTTATATCACCCTGTGATTTAACTTTCTTAACTCCTTTTCACGCATTTAAATTCAGTTTTACATTAATGCAACTTTCGAAGATTATCAGCAAGAATTCATATTTAACAAATGATATAAGTGTGTCTTCCTTTCGTGAAAATATTTGTTTAACAAATTTATCTAGGCTTTTTAATGCTCTAAATGTTTTATTGGACATTTATATATATAAAGGTTCTTGAAATACCTTTTTTACCAGGAAAAATGGCTTATCACGTTACAGCATAGATCTACATATCTATCTGTTTCATTACAGTGAATTTGGTATTCATTGGTTTAATTATCTATCAAGTATTTGGACTATCTTTTATCAGATTTTGTGTCGTGTAACAATTCAATTTGTTCACAATTGGTTGAAAATAAATTTCTGACACTCGAATCAACATCATGAGTTGTCGAAATATTTGACACTTCGTGATATAACTTTTTGAATATGCGGTACTTAAATTGTTCAATATACGTTCCATCGCTGCGCATAAAACAGACTTATTTAATTCAACGCAAATATCTATAATTCTGAACGATTTTATATTGAAATGATTTTAACGTTAACAACTGCGCTACGCAAATAACATTTCGTCCAAATGACGGAAATTTTCAATGAACAAAAAAAATGACTCCTAAGAAAGTACGAAAAATACTAGATCAAAATATACACAGTTTTAAAACAATGACATAAATTATACGGTTGGTCAATTAGGATAAACACAGAACATGACTACAATTCTACCAAATATAAATCAATCTCTTCTCTACCTTGAGTTGAAGACGGTCTTAGATGTACCATGTCTCGTCTGGCAAGCCAAAAGTGTGTGTGAGCGCATCGCCCACAGCTATGCAGACCGGTTGTGACGGGGCCAGCCTGACATCTCTCCCAGTGGAACAAGGTCGGTGACATAACCGGGTTAGCGACTTCGCCGGGAAACAGCATGTCTCGTCCGCACTCCCTTGCTCGTCTCCCGCACGTTGTGTGGATCTTCTTGCGATACCCCATCACTGCGCCGACATCGCTTCTCAAGGTTGAAATTCGTTTGTTTCATAAAAGTCTTTGAGAGTATACTGGATGTATGTGAACTCGTATTAAGAAGTAGAGATTTCTTCTGTAATTTTGCGCATCGCGTAGATGTTCCGCTGTGCCTTCCATGTTGTGGAATTCTGGATTCAACTCTTCATTTTTGTAGCTTCTACTTCCCTATATGTGCACCTTAGCACGTGGTCATACTCATTTTAATGATGACACTTTTATAACTTCCCCGTTGCCAATTCACGAACTGCATTCTTTATAATATCCAAATATGAATTAAATCGTGGAAATAATGAAGCTCTTCTGTAGAAATGAAACGTTTGCATCTGTCTGCATGCGATGTATAATAGCTTCGTTTTTGAAATACTGTAATATCAAGCTGTGTTTCAAGATCACTGGTCTATATGCTGTGCTGGTCTGCGTTGGAATGTTCCTTGCTCTGCAAGTCACAGTCTTCTGTACTCCACACTCGTCTTTCCCAACTTCCTGATGCGTAGCACTATTCAGAACTACTACTAGTTTCTCCACTCACGGTCTTGTCTCGTCGCGATCTCAATTTGGAAAGAACTCCTCGCTCTCGCCCTCTGCGTACGGCAAGTTCCTCGCTCTGCCTCCCCTCTTGCGGTGTGACGTAACTCCATCAACTTCTCCTCCCTCAGTGTGTCCTTAACCTTGATCCCTTCTCCTCCTACGTGACGTTTCTCTCTCTCCTCGAGGCGTGACGTCCTCTTACAATGTAGGCCTCCCTACATTCAGATAATAAATATATAACCATATTTAAATCGTTCCTTCTTGCCTTCCGTAATTGTTTAATTATTAATGATGCATAGTTTTTCATTATTTCAACTCAGGTTTTCCATATCTCACGAATTTTGAGGAATAAAAGATTTTAATTCGTTCTTTTATTTTTCCTGGGTCCCAGTTCATATCCAGACGGGATCTTTGGTATTGTCCTTAAATACATTCGGGCGCAATTCACCGTTGCCAATTTAAAGTAAAGTATAGCCTGTACTTTCTTTAATGACAGTTGGTTTCTCTGTTCTTGGGACTGAATTTATTTATTTACTGAATCTTTGGGTAAAATCTCTTTAATTTGGAGTGGTTAAATTTTCCAATGGATCTGTTGTCTTCAATCCTTACGATCTTGTAGCAATTGTTACCGTAGACTATATCTACCTTGAAAGGTCCTTCCTCTTGATCTCTTTCCTTCTTTTCTGCCTTTTTAGGGTCCCTTTCTTCTCTTTCCCTCGATGTCTTTTCTCTTTCTCTGATCCTCAAAGTTTTCAATTTTCCTACCATAGTGAGGTATCCCTTCTGCTTCGACTTCCATGATTATTCTTACTAGATTATCTCCTGTAGTTTCGTCAATCCAACTACACTCATTCTCCTCCTTCTGCGAGTTTTCAGGCTGATATTGGCCTTCATTAAATATTATGACTCCGTTACGCAAGTCAATCACGGCTCCTGTCTTCGTTATAATATCAATACCTAGAATAGCATAGAAATTTATCTGGTTCAAGACTATGAATATCTGGTCGTATTTATATTCATTTATGGAGAATTCCATTAATGCCTGGTCTTTACACTTCATGGTCTTATCATTGAATACACCCCTGACCTTGATAGTTGAAACGGGCATTGCTGTGAGTGAATTTCCGTCTTTTAATCTGTGAAAACAGTTCTCCGACAAAATTGAAGCTGTCGCCCTCGTATCTAGGAGTGTTCTCAGGCATTCACCTTCAGATACTATTTCTATGATGGGTAGCCTCGCTACTCTTCCTGTTTTCGGCTCTTCTCGCTCATACAGGATATCTTCGTTCGCGGCTTGATAAAACTCATTTATCTCGATTACATGTCTGGTTACGGTGATGTTCTCGTCCTCCTTTACTTTTTGGAATTTGAAGTCTTTTTTTGTACCCCTCCTGGGTCTTCATTGCTCCGGTCTCTGCTTGATCCGGGCTGAGATTCCTGATTTTGGTTACGCTGTCCCTGATTTTGGTTTCTTGCGTTTCTTTCTTCCCTTTCTCTAAGGTTCCTCAGGTATTCTTGATTCTCTGTCTATCATCGTAATACCTCCTCACGTTATTGTTGTTTCTCCATCCTTGGTTTTGTTGATTCTGCTGTTGTTGCTGTCTGGAATAGTTGTTTGTGTTCCTCCAGTTTTGATATCCTCGATATCCATAATTATTCGTCGGGTTATCTCTATTATAATATCCCTCTCGGCGATAATCATTGTTCCTTTGGTGGTAGCTGTTTCTCCATTGATTTTCGTTCCATCTCTGATTCTGGTATGGTCTTCCTTCTCTAGGTCTCTGATAACCTGGTTGAAAGTGATTTTGTCCATAAATTCTCGATCTAGTTGGTCCTACTCCATTTTTATTCTCTTCCGTCTGCTGCGATTGATCAACATGGATGGTGTGGATCTCTCTATGTTCCGGATTTCTTCTTCTTTGGTTCTGGTTTCCGGTTAAGTTGTTGGACACATTGGACGTGTGATCCAGTCTCCTCAAAATTTCTGCCATCCCCTCTAATGTTTCGACGTTTGCCGAAATGAGGTGCCTTCTAATTTCAGTTGGTAACTGGCATGAAATAGCATGTACTAGGTCTTCTTCTGCCAATGGAGGTTGCAGATATTGCAAGCGTGCTAATTGTTTCGTAAAGAAGCTTGCGTACTTCGTCGGACTAGAGTAAGCATACTTTTTCGAATAAATTTCGACGCGTATGTCTTGTTGACGTTCCTTGCTCCAGAATCGCTTCTGTAGAGCAATGGCGAATTCCTCGAATGTATGATAAGTATACCTGAAAGCTCTGTGCCAAACTAATGCCTCTGAGTCCAAATATTTCTCTACTACCCTCATGTGTCGTTCACGAGGTATTCTGTTGTTCTCTAGATACGATCTCATGTCTCTAAGAAATTCCACAACAGTGATATTTCCAATTCCGCTGAATTTATTGGGCTTTTCGTAGTTACTCTAGATAACGATAATGTTCGCATTTGACCTACTCTGGTAAGGTTCAAAATCTCCTCCAAGTTCCCCTGATTCTGTTCGAAATGGCTCTCGAATGAAGTTAAAGCTGGATTTCGGAATCAGCTGTTGTCTATCCACGCTTTCCTTATCCTCTTCTATCTTATCTGTCCTAGCCTCTAATTTCCTGATTTCCTCCTTCAATTTCTCATCTCTTGCTTCAAAGAATCTAGTTAAGTCCTTCCTGATGTCCTCCCTGACTTCAGCTCTTAACGTAGATGAAAATATAGCGTCCCCAATCGTGAGTGACCTTAATTGTTGTTCCAATTCGCTGGTTTCCTTTTCTTGCCTCGACCTAATTTTCGCCAGTTCTATGTTTATGTCATCGACTGTACGTTTAACCCTGTCAAGTTCGTCTGAATTACTTAAATCTGTTTTATTTACAATATCTGTCAGCGTGGCTACGTTATTGATTTGCAGCGTATCTATCCGCTTGGATAGATCTTCACGTACTCTACTAACATTTATGTTTGAACATAATTCTATGGCCTTAATATCATTAGATAATTTATGATGGATTTCAGATACAATTTTAGTGGCGACTGTTACGACCTCCTCCTTCATGTCCGTAACGGCCTTTACAATAGAAGCATTTATGTCTACATTAATACCATCTTCGATCAATTTCCTTTGACCTTCCAACTTGACCTGTAATTCACCAACAGTATCATTTAGACTGTCAAGTTGCTCCTTGAGTCTGTTGTGGGCACCTGAAATGTGTACATGATGTGTAGTGTTTTCTTCCTTAATGGAGCTAATTCTAGCCTGTAATTTTTCCTCTAGCTCTATTATGTGGTTTCTGTTAGCTAATTTCACTTCTAATACTTTGCTATCATGTCGGATCTTAGACTACCTACCTCTGTTTTAGTAAGACTAATGTCCTGTTTGACTTGGTCAAATGAGGTTTTTAATTCTTCCTGTGCATTTCATGCCCTTTCTAAAATTTTCTGAGCCTTTTCCTGATTTTTCCTAACCTCACCATGAATTTTCCTGGCTTCTTCCTGCGCTTTTTCCTGATTTTTTCTAACCTCATCATGAATTTTCCTGGCTTCTTCCTGCGCTGCTCTCATTTCGGCTTGGATTTCTCTATCTTCTAATCTAGCCTGTTCCTGACTCAATCGGTCCTCTTCGCGAGCTTTTTCTTGAGCTAATCTCATCTCCGCTCTTATCCTTTTAGCCTCTTCTTCTACCTTTCTATCTTCCTCTCGTGCTTTTTCTAATGTTAGCCTAATTTCCTCCTGTGCCTTCTCTTGAGCTAACCTGATTACCTCCCATTCCTTTTCTCTAGCTAACCTAGTTTCTTCCCTTTCCTTTTCTCTAGCTAACTTATCTTCCTTTCTGGCCTTTTCTAAAGCTAACTTGGCTTCCTCCTGTGCTAACGATATACTAGCCTTGGTGAGCGTTTGAGCAACTGACAACTCGGCCTTGACTTCGGATTTCACAGTAGCTACAGATTTCTGAATCTCGGCTTTCATTTGTTTAGTGTTAGAGTGTGTTAATTGGTGGAGGGCTTCAATGTCTTTGGTCAATACACTTTGACCTCCTTTAATATTTTCTAACATCGTTCTTATGAACGTCAAGTCGTTCGCTGACATAATTTCTTCTTTCTTGAGACTATGGGAAGTATCAACTACAAAAAATACAAGTGAATATCCAGAATTGACCAACGTATACATTTTATACAAGTGAGGGAATGCATTGAACATCTTAATACTACTTACGTCTATTTAAATCGCGAGTTATTACGTATATTTTATTGTGTCATTTTACTGAACCGACTTCATGACTTTTTATCATCTGACTTAACTTATGTTTAACAGCGTGAATTTATTTTTAATTTAATATTACATGACCAATTGTCGTTAGCTGGTTCTAGAAATATGCCTCACAACTATAATGTACTCTACTAATCTGCTGATGTTGCGTTCACCTCAACAATCATTAAATTTGGGATCGGCATTTTTTTAAATCTCAAAACGTATATAGCCTCACTCTCGAGTGCTTCCAACTGCCTCTCTCGAGTAACTCTTTCGAGTTCCCCACGGATGGGCCCGCCATTTATATCAACTATCTATATGCGCCCGAATTCACCAATCAGTACTTATATCCGCTGCACTGTAAAGGATTGCAGACACGTAATTACCCAGCTCACAAACTTACCATTGTCTGCTAAGTAAAAATTGGGAATTCCAGGAACACATAGGGTAGATCTATGAAAGAAAATAGTATAACCAGCGTAGGTACAAATTTCTACTATCATGTACTGCCCCCGTAATTGAATTATATAGAGACCACGGTGGCTATTTTGGAAATTATAGCGAAAGTTATGGCTGTCATAGTTATGACGTGGGTAGTCATGACGTAAGCACGGATGACGCAGACGTTATGCCAGCAGGCTACTTGAGCTGAGATTCTCAGTGACGTCAGCATTTATTCGAGAAGGATCCAAGATCTACGACGCAGTCGCGAGAAACGTGGAATTCTGCTGAGGAAGAAATTATGATATTGGAGGGGAGACTTAAACCAATGAACGATAGTCTAAAGGAAGACGGAGATTGCTGAAACTATGGTATTTTTATTACTTTTTGGAATGCAGAATTGTGGAAATCCATTTGCAGTAGAGGCATTGTTCTGGAATTTTGGTGAAATTTATTTTCAGTTTTTGAATTATGAAAATCCGTCATGTATTGACGAAGTTGGAACTTCTAGCGATGACGCAGTAACACGCGATGGAAGGGATAGATACGCCCCTCATGAAGTTCATAAAAGGCCTTGCGCAGAAGAGAGGAGCCTCATTCGCTCATTCCTCATTCTCAGATTATAAATCAATCGTCAGATTTCAAATAAGCATTTCAGTGAAACGTCGAGTGAATCAGTAGTGAAAAAGTCGTCTTTGTAACGCGTGGCGAAGCCACTAGTCGAACATACAAGCAGTGCAGGTTTACTGTGAAGTAAATCTAGGTGTAGTTGAAACGACACTTATAACGCTTCTACAAGATTAGCTGTGAACAGTTAGCGGTCGCCTATAAGCTAATTCTCTTGTGCATTACTACAGTAAGGACTGTAGAAAAGCTGAACAATTTCGAAGAAGTATTTTGGAAGTTATTGACAAAATTAGACGACTGACAAAAGTGATTTTCTCGCCACAGGAGAAACACTTTGTATAGCCAGACTCAACGCTACGGCTGACAGGGCTAGTGAAATAGGAAGACTTCAGATTGCTTTCGTAACACAACGCTACAATATAATGGAGCAATTTAATAAGGCAGTTTGTTCTTCTAATACTTCAACCGAAGAGCAAATGGAAGGATAAAGGACTTAATGCAATTGGGACATATTTCAACGGAGTAAAATAGCAACATGGAACTTCGCTAATTGCTATTCCATACAAGCGAACATGTGGTAAATAACCATCTACACCCATGTTTCGTGATTAAAGGCTGAATACTATCAAACAGCAATAGAAATGATTTCATACTTCCTGAATATGAATATTTCTTCGGAAATTTATACAAAAACTTCATGGCGATTTTCAACTGGAACTTCAGGGATTTTTCAAGAGAGGTCAGGGTTGTCCCGACTCACAAAGAAGATTATTGCCTGAAGGATGTCGTTCGTCTTCGTGAAGCAGTTCGATTCTTCGATGGTGCTGTTTCTGGTTTCGAGGATGGAGCTCAGCTTTAACTTGGTGAAATGGATCCATCAACAGTCTTCTTTGGGGAATTTTCCTCTGGAACGTCAATCGGCAGATAAGGTAGTCGTGAACGTTTATTGTATTTGAGTTTCTTAGCAATATTTGAGCAAACATTTTCCCCATATTTTTGTCTTCATGTATTTTTGCCCGATATTCTTGTTTGAGATTCCTATTCTCAGTACACCTTGATGAGTTATGCCTTTTTCGACGTTTTATTAAGACATTGTTATGTCATGGGCATAGTTAAATGATTTTGAATCAGTTGAGACTGATATTTAGATTTTTCAGTAATTTGCTTATTTTTGTAGTCACGATTTGACTGTAAGTTAATGATTTTTATGGCAGATTTAAATTCAGACAGCGTGTCACTTTATTAAAGTAATTCTACCCCAGTTTAATTACTTTGACCAATTTTCTGTCATCATCAAGAAGGAAGAACATTTAAATGATTTTAGAGCGTTAAAATCCAGTACGTTGTCGACGATCTTGGAAATACTAGTCGGTATTTGAATTGACTGCAACACAGACATTTATCGTCAGTCATGATCGACCATTGCATCTTAGGCAATTTTGTGAAAGATGAACATTAATTATGAATTATTGAATGCATTAAATTCGTGAAACTTGTGTTAGGTTTTTTCTCATATAGAGATTTATATAATGATGTTTGCATTCCCCAGTCTAATTGGATTCTATTCGACTATTTTGCAGTTAGCCGCACTTTGTTTGATGATAGTATTTTTATACTACAATTCTTTGAAGATGTTAATCTTAAATTTTGATAGACCAGACAGGCGTATATAAGCGTATTCACTATTAAATTTGTTTGTGATTGGCATATTTTTATTTCATTTCGATTCAAGAATGAAATCCACGAAGTTTAAATGACAACAGTTTTGAAACAATTATTGATATAAGAATTTTTGAGTGGAACTATGAATGTATAATCGATAGTGCAGCGGACATGTTGAAAGTCGCTGACGTATAATGCCCTTAAATAAATGAAGGAGATTCCCACAGTAATTAATGATGATAAAGATTGTATTAGGGGAGTTTTTTGTAAATGCTGTGGATGATTTTAATGCCATATAGATTAATATATGATGAATTTTGGGCTATTTTGAATGCAGTTTGTGCATTATTTTGTAAGCGAAGTATTTTCCGCTAGAGTGTATTGTCATAGTTCGTTGAAAATTAATCAAGTGAATTTACTGTTATAATTAACAAGAGTTTGAAAGAATTTGAGATAAGATTTAGAATGAAGATTACCGTCACAAATAATTAAAATTATTACAACCTTTATTAAACCAGATTGTGACATGTACATGTATAACTAACCTTCATTGGTCGATTATATTAAACACGATTTTGAATTTACCAACCGGATAAAACATGTGGTTCAATGTATTTCTTAAATTATTAATTTAAATAATTTAAATGTTGATAGTGTAAATAATAAATGTAAATATCTTTGACAATAATGTGGAACGAAAGAAATGTTAAAGGCGTGTTTAAAAATTTTGTAATTATTTTCGACAATATTATAAACAATTTCTAATTGTTATAAATAATTTATGTGATTTTGTTATAAACATTTAAGAGTGTGTTTGATACTCTAAACTATGCTGATTAAACATTTGGATGATAACTTAACAAGTTTAAGGATAGTTAAAATAATCCAGTGGGATGTGAGTTAAACATTTGAAAGATTTGCGTCAATATGTATGAGTTGTCTTGTAGACATTTAAAGCTTTAAAAGGAGCTGAATTCTTACGCAAGTGTGGGGAGAGGAGTGCGCCCCATTTGACAGGTGTGAGCCAGGTTAAAGAGTAGACCAGCCGGCTCGACATCTGGTTACAAGCAGGCGAGGTCGATACTCCGGCCTTGTGCCTATTTATACAAGTGCAATGTTTATTAAAAGGAAACCAAATGCTCTATATATGTCGTACCCTGACTTCCTCATCCAATCCAAATGTGTTATAAAATGTTACGTTATTTTGAGCTCATGGGAGCTAACAGATTGTTTGATAAATTTGCAAGTCCTTTAGGAGGACGTAGTCAGATTGACATAGGCTACTGATAGCCACGTTTATTTTGTTGAGTTGTGAAAATCATACTCTTTATTTGAAAATAAAGCTTTTGTACAGTTCAAAGTTCTCGTCTTCGGTCTGGTTCATTTTTAAATGTCATGGTCAAGGTTATTGTGAGAGCATACTTTAATGATCCTGTTGTCAACCCAATCCCCGAGATATTTATAAGAGGTAAGTAAGAGTAAGTATGAAACCCCGTCTATTTTGGTGTGTTCCACAATAATTTTTCTTGGTAACTTCTGTGTTCAAACCTCGGTAGTATCTGTCAGTGCCATTTTCATTGATGTAGCTGAGCTGGTGCGATTGATTGTTGGCAATCCGATTGAGGGGGCGGATATCTGATAGCCTACTATCCGGGTAAACGGGGACAGTACATTTGAGCAAATCGAGAAACTCCAATCTCAAGGGGTGATAAGGTCTGTCTATAGTGAGCGCCTGTATCTTACCTAGCAGTACTATTTTCGGCGATGACAAAATGCACACGATGTCAGCTAAGATAAAAATTGATTGATTCGCTAAAAAGCGCCGACCGTTTATTCTGCTAAAAAAAATACAGACATAAACTGTCTGCCTGTCTATCAATAGTGTCTACCTGACACTGCAATAAATAAACTCAAAAATAAACTAAAACATGGTACTAATATAACAAGAAAAATTATGAAACGGCGTGATTTTAAACATTACCCTATATTATACATTCCGTTTCATCTTTGAACCGTAATTCCACAGCTAAATATGTAAAATAAAAATTTACTCAGTATTAACTATATTCTTATATACAATAATTCGTGGTTCGCACAAATATACACTTAATTGTGTTGAAGTGATTAAATTATCTATAATACAAATGAGTCTTTACCACTCAACTTCCGTAACAAACACCGTAACTCTATCGGTTGAAAGTATAAATCCTAGTCTGAATCAATAGAACATAGGTGACAAACATTTAAGTTAAGCACTGTTCTTACTTTGTCTTCTCCCAGTTGATCATTAAATCTCGAAAAATTCCTGAAATTCCTTGCTCGGTTTACATTTCTTTGATAAACGTGAATACTCGAAGTGCATGGCATTTGACCTTCATTACACACTTCTCTTCCAAAATCATACAACAATCACATTATTTCTTAAACACCCAGTACAGAACTTTCCTTGAATACATTTAAACAATGTCACATTCGCTGTGATGAAAACTAGAAAAAAACGAGAATCCTCAGTCTCCTCTCGTGAAAATACGTAACTCATTTACGTCCACTATTCCTTTCTTGCACGGCCTTTCAAATATAAACTCCCATGTCAATGCATTTTCTTACTCCATGCAAAGAAAATTAGTAACTTTATTAGATATCCACGTCCATTGTGAATATTGTTCAAGAAACAAACTTTAACAATCTCCTCTATCTTTATACAAAATCTCATCGTGCCTACAACTTCACTTCTGTAATAACCTCTGTACAGTTAGTTTTATATCACCCTTTAATTTAACTTTCTTAACTCCTTTTTACGCATTTAAATTCAATTTTACATTATTGCAACTTTCGGAGATTATCAGCAAGAATTCATATTTAACAAATGATATAAGTGTGTCTTACTTTCGTGAAAATATTTGTTTAACAAATTTATCTAGGCTTTTTAATGCTCTAAATGTTTTATTGGACATTTATATATATAAAGGTTCTTGAAATACCTTTTTTACTAGGAAAAATGGCTTATCACGTTACAGCATAGATCTACATATCTGCCTGTTTCATTACAGTGAATTTGGTATTCATTGGTTTAATTATCTATCAAGTATTTGGACTATCTTTTATCAGATTTTGTGTCGTGTAACAATTCAATTTGTTCACAATTGGTTGAAAATAAATTTCTGACACTCGAATAAATATCATGAGTTGTCGAAATATTTGACACTTCGTGATATAACTTTTTTAATATGCAGTACTTAAATTGTTCAATATACGTTCCATCGCTGCGCATAAAACAGACTTATTTAATTCAACGCAAATATCTATAATTCTGAGCGATTTTATATTGAAATGATTTTAACGTTAACAACTGCGCTACGCAAATAAAATTTCGTCCAAATGACGGTAATTTTCAATGAAAAAAAAAATGACTCCTAAGAAAATACGAAAAATACTAGATCAAAATCTACACAATTTTAAATACAATTACAAAAATTATACGGTTGGTCAATTAGGATAAACACAGAACATGACTACAATTCTACCAAATATAAATCAATCTCTTCTCTACCTTGAGTTGAAGACGGTCTTAGATGTACTATGTCTCGTCTGGCAAGCCAAAAGTGTGTGTGAGCGCATCGCCCAGAGCTATGCAGACCGGTTGTGACGGGGCCAGCTGGACATCTCTCCCAGTGGAACAAGGTCGGTGACATAACCGGATTAGCGACCTCGCCGTGAAACAGCATGTCTCGTCCGCACTCTCTCGCTCGTCTCCCGCACGTTGTCTGGATCTTCTTGCGATACACCATCACTGCGCCGACATCGCTTCTCAAGGTTGAAATTCGTTTGTTTCATAAAAGTCTTTGAGAGTATACTGGATGTATATGAACTCGTATTAAGAAGTAGAGATTTCTTCTGTAATTTTGCGCATCGCGTAGATGTTCCGCTGCGCTTTCCATGTTGTGGAATTCTGGATCCAACTCTTCATTTTTGTAGCTTCTACTTCCCTATGATGTGCACCTTAGCACGTGGTCATACTCATTTTAATGATGACACTTTTATAACTTCCCCGTTGCCAATTCACGAACTGCATTCTTTATAATGTCCAAATATGAATTAAATCGTAGAAATAATGAAGCTCTTCTGTAGAAATGAAACGTTTGCATCTGTCTGCATGCGATGTATAATAGCTTCGTTTTTGAAATACTGTAATATCCAGCTGTGTTTCAAGATCACTGGTCTATATGCTGTGCTGGTCTGCGTTAGAATGTTCCTTGCTCTGCAAGTCACAGCCTTCTGTACTCCACACTCGTCCTCCCAACTTCGTGATGCGTAGCACTATTCAGAACAACTACTAGTTACTCCACTCATGGTCTTGTCTCGTCGCGATCTCAATTTGGAAAGAACTCCTCGCTCTCGCCTTCTGCGTACGGCAAGTTCCTCGCTCTGCCTCCCCTCTTACGGTGTGACGTAACTCCATCAACTTCTCGTCCCTCAGTGTGTCCTTACCTTGATCCCTTCTCCTCCTACGTGACGTTTCTGTCACTCCTCGTGGCGTGACGTACTCTTACAATGTAGGCCTCCCTACATTCAGATAATAAATATATAACCATATTTAAATCGTTCCTTCTTGCCTTTCGTAATTGTATAATTATTAATGATGCATAGTTTTCATTATGTCAACTCAGGTTTTCCATATCTCACGAATTTTGAGGAATAAATGATTATAATTCGTTCTTTTAATTTTCCTGGGTCCCAGATCATATCCAGACGGGATCTTTGGTATTGTCCTTAAATAAATTCGGGCGCAATACTATTTTTATGAATACAATACCGTAACGTTCTGGGTTACTCGCCGCAAATTCGAATTTATGAGTAACTGAGAAGGGAATCGAACCCTCATCCCCCAATGGCATTAGGTGTGACTTTTCGCAAAGCCAATGCAACAAACGTCTCCATGCAATTTTTAAGAACACAATACCGTAAGATTCTGGGTTACAAGCCGCAGATTCGAATATATGAGTAAGTACTTGTGAGGGGAATTGGACCCTTGTTCCTTAAGGGCATTAGCTGTGACTCTTCGCACAGCCAAATTAAGTAACGTCTCCATACTATTTTTATGAACACAATACCGTAACTTTGTGGGTTATACGCCACAGATTCGAATTTATGAGTAAATACTTGTGTGGGGAATCGACCCCTCGTTCCTCAAGGGTGTTAGGTGTGACTTTTCACACAGCCAATGTAACAAATGCCTCAATGCTATTTTTATGAAAACAATACCGTAAATATCTGGGTTACACGCCGCAAATTCGAATTTATGAGTAAGTACTTGTGAGGGAAATCGAACCCTCGTTTCTCAAGGGCGTTAGGTGTGACTTTTCGCACTGCCAATGTTAGAAACGTCTCCATACTATATTTATGAACACAATACCGTAACTTTCTGGGTTACACGCCGCAAATTCGAATTTATGAGTAATTACCTGGCAGGAGAATCGAACCCTCATCCCCCAAGTGCGTTAGGTGTGCTTTTCGCAAAGCCAATGTAACAAACGTCTCCATGCTATTTTTGTGAACACAATACTGTAACTTTCTGGGCTACACGCCGCAAAAACGAATTTATGAGTAAGTACTTGGGAGGGGAATCGAACCCTCGTTCCTCAAAGGCGTTAGGTGTGACTTTTCGTACAGCCAATGTATGTAACGTCTCCATACTATTTTATGAACACAATACCGTAACTTTCTGGGATACACGCCGCAAAAATGAATTTATTAGTAAGTACCTGGGAGGGGAATCGAACCCACGTTACTCAAGGGCGTTATGTGTGACTCTTCGCACAGCCAATTTAAGTAACGTCTCCATACTATATTCATGAACACAATACCGTAACGTTCTGGGTATCACGCCGCAAATTCGAATTTATGAGTAATTACCTGGAGGAGAGTCGAACCCTCATGCCCCAATGGCGTT
The DNA here is from genome assembly GCA_946902985.2 of Meconema thalassinum. NCBI lineage: Eukaryota > Metazoa > Arthropoda > Insecta > Orthoptera > Tettigoniidae > Meconema > Meconema thalassinum. Next base: position 1,196,342,270 of record OX336389.2, read on the forward strand.
AGGTGTGACTTTTCGCAAAGCCAATGTAACAAACGTCTCCATGCTATGTTTGTGAACACAATACCGTAACTTTCTGGGTTACAAGCCCCAAATTCGAATTTATGAGTAAGTACTTGTGAGGGGAATAGAACCCTCGTTCCTCGAGGGCGTTATGTGTGTCTTTTCGCACAGCCAATGTAACAAACGTCTCCATACTATTTTTATGAACACAATACCATAGGATTCAGGGTTACACGCCGCAAATTCGAATTTATGAGTAAGTACGTGTGAGGGGAATGGATCCTTCGTTCCTCAAGGGCGTTATGTGGGACTTTTAACACAGCCAATGTAAGTACCGTCTCCATACTATATTTATGAACACATTACCGTAACTTTCTGGTTATCACGCCGCAAATTCGAATTTATGAGTAATTACCTGGGAGGAGAGTCGAACCCTCATGCCCCAATGGCGTTAGGTGTGACATTTCGCAAGGCCAATGTAACAAACGTCTCCATGCTATTTTTGTGAACACAATACCGTAACTTTCTGGGTTACTAGCCCCAAATTCGAATTTATGAGTAAGTACTTGTGAGGGGAATCGAACCCTCGTTCCTCGAGGGCGTTATGTGTGACTTTTCGACAGCCAATGTAACAAACGTCTCCATACTATTTTTATAAACACAATACTGTAAGATTCAGGGTTACACGCCGCAAATTCGAATTTATGAGTAAGTACATGTGAGGGGAATCGAACCCTCGTTTCTCAAGGGCGTTAGGTGTGACTTTTCGCACTGCCAATGTAAGAAACGTCTCCATACTATATTTATGAACACAATACCGTAACTTTCTGGGTTACAGGCCGCAAATTCGAATTTATGAGTAATTACCTGGGAGGAGAATCGAACCCTCATCATCCAATGGCGTTAGGTGTGCTTTTCGCAAAGCCAATGTAACAAAGGTCTCCATGCTATTTTTGTGAACACAATACTGTAACTTTCTGGGTTACACGCCGCAAAAAAAAAATAAAAATAAAATGAGTAAGTACTTGGGAGGGGAATCGAACCCTCGTTCCTCAAAGGCGTTAGGTGTGACTTTTCGTACAGCCAATGTATGTAACGTCTCCATACTATTTTATGAACACAATACCGTAACTTTCTGGGTTACACGCCGCAAAAATGAATTTATGAGTAAATACCTGGGAGGGGAATCGAACCCTCGTTACTCAAGGGCTTTATGTGTGACTCTTCGCACAGCCAATTTAAGTAACGTCTCCATACTATATTCATGAACACAATACCGTAACATTCTGCGTATCACGCCGCAAATTCGAATTTATGAGTAATTACCTGGGAGGAGAGTCGAACCCTCATGCCCCAATGGCGTTAGGTGTGACTTTTCGCAAGACCAAGGTAACAAACGTCTCCATGCTATTTTTGTGAACACAATACCGTAACTTTCTGGGTTACAAGCCCCAAATTCCAATTTATGAGTAAGTACTTGTGAGGGGAATCGAACCCTCGTTCCTCGAGTGCGTTATGTGTGACTTTTCGCACAGCCAATGTAACAAATGTCCCCATACTAATTTTTTGAACACAATACCGTAAGATTCAGGGTTACTCGCCGCAAATTCGAATTTATGAGTAAGTACGTGTGAGGGGAATGGATCCCTCGTTCCTCAAGGGCGTTATGTGACTTTTCACACAGCCAATGTAAGTACCGTCTCCATACTATATTTATGAACACAATACCGTAACTTTCTGGGTAACACGTCGCAAATTCGAATTTATGAGTAATTACCTGGGAGGAGAATCGAACCCTCATCCCCCAATGGCGTTATGTGTGACTTTTCGCAAAGCCAATGTAACAAACGTCTCCTTGCTATTTTTGTGAACACAATACCGTAACGTTCTGGGTTACAAGCCGCAAATTCGAATTTATCAGTAGCCTCTGTTCTTGTGAGGGGAATCGAACCCTCGTTCTTCATGGGCGTTCGTTATCTGTGACTTTTCGCACAGCCAATAAAAGAAACGTCTCCATACTAATTTTATGAGCACAATACCGTAAGATTCTGGGATACACGCCGCAAATTCGAATTTATGAGTAAGTACTTGTGAGGGGAATCAAACCCTCGTTCCGCAAAGGCGTTAGGTGGGACTTTTCACACAGCCAATGTAAGTAACGTCTCCATACTATTTTTATGAACACAATACCGTGATTTTCTGGGTTACACGCGGAAAAATCGAATTTATGGGTAAGTACCTGGTAGGGGAATCGAACCCTCAATCCCCAATGGCGTTAGGTGTGACTTTTCGCAAATTCAATTGAACTAACGTCTCCATGCTATGGTTATGATCACAATACCGTAACTTCGTGGGTTACACGCCGCAAATTCGAATTTATGAGTTAGTACTTGTGAGGGGAATCGAACCCTCGTTCCTCAAGGGCGTTAGGTGAGACTTTTCCCACAGCCAATGTAAGTAACGTCTCCATACTATTTTTATGAACTCAATAGCGTAACTTTCTGGGTTACACGCCACAAATTCGAATTTATAAGTACTTGTGAGGGGAATCGAACCCTCGTTCCTTAAGGGCGTTAGGTGTGACTTTTCGCACAGCCAATGTAGGTATGGTCTCCATACTATTTTTATGAACACAATACCGTAACTTTCTGGGAACACGCCGCAAATTCGAATTTATGAGTAATTACTTTTGAGGGGAATCGAACCCTCGTTGCTCACGGGCGTTAGGTATGACTTTTCGCACAGCCAATGTAAGTAACGTCTCCATACTATTTTTATGAACACACTACCGTAACTTTCTGGGTTACACGCCGCAAATTCGAATTTATGAGTAAGTACTTGTGAGGGGAATCGAACCCTTGTTCCTTAAGGGCGTTAGGTGTAGATAATAATAATAATAATACTAATATCGTAAGGCCTCGGGTGCCGGTTTCACGCTTTGCTATTTGACACCCAGCGGATAGCTTGCATGTCGAATTTCGTTGTTCCTTCAAGCATTATGAAAGTCAAGGAGGTTAGATATCTAAGCTCCTTGAATACTATACCGCTTTCTAGTAGAGAAATGAGGAACTTTGTGTTGGCGGAAACTCCCGAGATTAATTTTGCCATTATGGACACGGCCTACTGAATTCAAATGGGCCCTTTGTCATGCGTACATCGTATGACATGGTGTCATAATTTTTGCCGCCTTTCAAAAAACACGTACCATGGTCAGGAGCGAACCTGCAAGCTTTTGGTTAGTAGACCGACACGTTAACCACTCACCCACCGTGGAAAGCTAAGTCATAGATGTATGGCCCCGTAACTAAGGAACCAACCACCCAACCTAGGTTTATGCCATGTCTTGTATGGGGTTTCGCTTAGGAACACCAAGCTGTCTCATCAGTAGGCCCTTGGTGTTCGTGCCCGGCCCCCACAAGGCTAGGGAACTGTGCTGTACTTGCTTCTTATGAAGCGCACTTGCCCTTATTTACTGCGAGAGTTAAACGCACAATCAGCCTTACACCTCCCTATAAGCCTTTATAAATGGAAAAGTCTCATATCGCTGAAAAAGATAAAAAAGAGCAGTTCATCTGAACGGCGATATCTCCACAACATTGTTACATTACAATCAAAGCAAAGCGTGGCAATTTACTTCTTTTGTACAAAAAGGAGTATCAGGAGGATTGGAAGACATAAGATTTTCTTAAACTGAAAATAATGAAAACTTGGAAGATTCCTGTACCCAGGCAGCAAGAACAACCTAGAGGCATTCCTACACAGAGGAAATGATCTTTACTTCAGTTGTTGACGGGACAATTATGTATTATTCCTGTTATTCCTGCTTACAGTTAATTCCTTGGTAGCTGTATGGTCTTCCTTCATCTTGTTATTTGGCGCCCAGAGGGCAGCTTGCATGTCGAATCTTGTCGTTCCTTGGAACGCTATGAAAGTCAAGGAAATTAGATATCTAATCTCCCTGACACTACAGCGCTTTCTAGTAAAAAGGGAGGAACTTAGTGATGGCTGAAAATCCCGAGAATAATTTTGCCACTATGAACACGTCCTACTGAATTCGAATGGGTTCATTAACATGCCAACAACGAATGGCATGCGTGCCGTGATATTTGTCGCCTATCAAAAATCACTTACCGCGGCCAGGAGCGAAACCAGTGGGATAGAGAACGAGAAAGTCAACTTTGGCTTGAAAGGAATGTTATAGATCTGCTGATACGTCAGACATGACAGCTGTCAGTCAGACCGGTTACGCCCTCTTACAGTAAATACTTTATTTCGACATGAAAGATTGATGGTATATTTATGAACCATACATTTTCTACAACTAGAAGAAATTTCCTACAAAATGGATTGTGTTAGTCTTCTTGGTGTTCTTGCTTTTGAATCAGATTTGAAAGTGAAATTGGACTAATGAACTCCTAATCTTCTTTGAAAATGACAAGGCAAGAAGGAAGTCCCTTGTTATTTAAATAATTGGTGTTTTTTGCCATTGGATGTGTATGATATCTTTTAAAATTTAAATGTAAATTCTGTGTATTAGTTTTTTTCCTATTTGTAATTTTATTAAACACATATTTATAGTTAGATCGCAGGCATTCGCGGCCGTGTCTAGTTTATCATCTAGGCTTACAGGATGGAGCCATGATTAAGGCTGCTGCAATGACAGCCGAAACGTCGGGAAACAATACACGACGCGGCTCCATCCTGTAAGCCTAGATGATGACCATATTTATAGTCTTTGCAACTCATAGTTAAATACACGCTCATAGAAGAAACAGTCCCATATTATTATTATTATTATTATTATTATTATTATATTCGTTCAGTCCCCTAAGGAGCACGTGGAACCATTAAATAGCACTGGAATTCTTCATCTTTTTGAACTTTTTATACGCCCAAAATTTCTTCATTCTTCCACTCTGGGTCTGCCGTCCTTCTCGTGTCCAAGAAGTTTGGAGTTTCAAGCTTATATCGGATGAATTCTTGGGTGCAAATTTGTGGGTGGTGATCTTTCGTCTGCATGTAGTCCTTGTTGTAGCCATTGGATCAATGTCGATGCAATCTATAGGCTAATATTTAGATTGTTCTGCGGAGTTTTTGTGCCGTTATCAAAGCCACTGAGATTCGCACACTCAATCGAATGTAGACGGTAGGTCAGTTGAGACAAAATGGTGAATTCAATACTGATAGACGGTAATGTTGTCATTTGGGGTCCATTTTTGTAGATAATACTCTTAGTTTTTAAAATAGGTCATCTTTACCAATAGAAATTTGAGACATGAATTTTCTGGAGATTTTATATTGTGAAAGTTTCTCACGGATAGCGAAGACCCACCCAGTCGCCAAAGTGCAACCAAATTATAACAGAAACGTGCTCGGTACCAAAGCAGGGCGGATGTCTTGGTTTTATGACGGATTGAAGAGGGAAGGGGCCCCCATACCCACGGGTCACTGACACAGCCTACCGCATGAGAAGAAGCGAGGTATATACGCCAAAAATGTCTTTGTGCGGGAGTAGCAAACAGACACATTATTATGACCCTGTAGGTCGAGGGTTCCATTACCAATGAGGTGGAATTTTGTACATTCGAATCTGCGATATGTGAACGGATTCATACGGTGTTGTGTTGATTTTAATAGTGTTACGTGCCACCCCCTAGAGGCACATTTGTTAACTGGATTACGGTGGGTAGAAAGCACAACACAGGATGTTCCTTTAAAGAAATAATTAACTTTATTGGGGCCAGAAAGATCCACCACTCAACAGCATATACAAGCAATTATTACCATACTCCAGTTTCCTTACGGCGAGAATACTTCCCCTTTCACTTGTCAACAGACCACAGTTAATCCTCTCGCTAATGAGTCCGGTCCGTACGCTGGCTGGAAATATCTGCACTCAGCCTGTCACCGTACTACACACTGTTTCATAATGCACAACAATCACTTCTGTCGCACTGGATAAACGCTTGCGCTAGCTCGTAAAACACAACAACAACCACTGCTTGACAGGTCGCTCTTATATAGCAGGCCGGTGACTCAATAAATGCTTCTAGACCCATCCAGGGTTCACGGCTTCTCGAGGCTTCCTCCACCGGCTGAATCACGAATATTCTGGACCACCCCTTTGTCCTAGTAGTCCTGTTGCATAAGGCGCACGCAATACACTGAGGCCGAGAAGCCCAGCCCTGGGGCAGTTGTGACTCATGCGGCGAGCGATGAAACAAACTCACAGCCGTAACACCACCCCCTTCCTAAAAGGCTGATCGCCCCGATCAATCATTGGTCCGTCTGTGTCCCTCCGTAGGCTGCTAGGCGATCTCGATGCACGATCTTCACCTTCGCCCTCGGGCTCCGCTGGATCCTGTAGACGACATCGTTGATCCGTTTCACGACTCGGTACGGGCCCTCCCAGGACTTCTGCAGTTTGAGTGACAGGCCTTTCTTCCGTAATGGGTTGAAGAGACAGACCAGGTCGTCCTCGTGGAATCCGCCGGCATCCGTCTGTTGGTCGTATCGGGTCTTCATTCGATCGGTCTCGATCCGCAGTTTCCTCCTCGCGAACGCGTGCACGTCCTCCAGTTGGTCGACCAGTTCTTGACAATACTGGCTTACCGGGACCGGATAATTCCCATGTCGGCCGAAGGCAAGATCGACAGGTAGACGGAGCTCCCTCCCAAACATGGCCCGGGCTGGTGTGCACCCGGTGGCTTCATGCACGGCGGCGCGGTAGGCCAGGAGAAATAGTGGAAGATGTTTATCCCAATCCCTCTGGTGCTCGCTGACGACTATTCGGAGATGGTTCTCGATGGTGCGATTGAATCGCTCTACCATCCCGTCGGACTGAGGGTGTAGCGGCGTTGTCCTTGTCTTCCGGATTCCCAGCAGCTGGCATAGGTTCTGGAACACCTGCGACTCGAAGTTCCTCCCTTGGTCGGAGTGCAGCTCCAGGGGTACTCCGTACCGGCTGACGAATTCCTTCACCAGGGTCTCTGCAATCGTCGCGGCTTCTTGGTTAGGGAGTGCATACGCCTCCGACCATTTGGTAAAGTAGTCGCTGACGACCAATATGTAGCGGTTCGCTGCTTCGCTTAACGGGAATGGCCCAGCAACATCGATGGCCACTCTCGCCATGGGGCCGCCCACGTTGTAGGTCTTCAGTGGACCCCGTCGTGTTCGTCCTGGGCCCTTGCTGGCTGCGCAATCGTGGAACCTCGCGCAGTGGTTCTCTACGTCAGTTGGGCATCCGATCCAGTAGAACCGCTCTCTCAGCTTCTCCAGGGCCTTCTTTATCCCTAGGTGTCCACCAGATGATCCACCATCGACTTCCTTCAGGACTTCCTCCGTCTTAGCCTTTGGAACGACGACTTGTTCCCGAGATGTCTTCCCGTCGGTGCTTTCCCAGGTACGGCATATGAGGCCATCCCTCACAACCAGCGAGTCCCACTAGACCCAGTAGGACTTACACTTTGGGCTGCAGTCACTCACAATGTTCCACCCGGGTCTGAGGACACCGGCCCTCTTCTATTCGGCTATCAGTCCCAGGCCATCATCTTCTGCTTGTGCCCGCATGAAAGATTCGCGGCTCCAGCTCCCTTGAAGTTCCACGGTAGTCCTTCGGCACTGTATCCCGGTATTCTCCTGCCTTCGGGCACAGAAGGTGAAGTCTTCGGAGCACGGTCTTCGTGACAGGGCGTCGGCGTTAGAATGCAGTTGGCCTTTCCTGTGCTGAATCTCAAAGTTGTACTGTTGAAGCCTCTCTAACCACTGCGCGAGTTGACCCTCGGGCTGCTTGAAGTTCAAGAGCCACCGCAGGGATGCATGGTCGGTCCTGATGAGAAATTCTTGCCCGTACAGGTACTTGTGGGAGTGTTCAATGGTCTTCACGATGGCGAGCAGCTCCTACCTGGTGAGGCAGTAGTTCCTTTCTGGCTTTGACAAGGCCTTGCTGAAGTAGGCCACAACTCTCTCCTCGCCGTCCACTACTTGCGACAGGATTCCCCCTATGCCAAAGTCGCTGGCATCGGTATCGACGATGAACCTTGTTCCAGGTCTGGGGTAGGCCAGAATAGGCGCGGTGCACAGAGCCTGCTTGAGTTGTTCGAAGGCACTGTGGTATTCTGCTGTCCACGTGAAGAGTTGGTCCTTCTCAGTCAGTCGATGTAAAGGTTTGGCGATGTCGGCGAATCCTTTCACGAAGCGACGGTAGTAGTGGGATGATGGGGGAGCTGCTTCCCTTTTTATTGAGCCACCCTCGTAGCGGCCCCGAACCTGATATCTCGCTAACCAAACATGGGATTAGTACATACAGGGTGTCCTAGCACTGCTAGTAATGCCCCCTACTTTCCTATAGGCTCTTTATTTGATTAAAAGACCAAAACTAAAAGGTCATTCGCGAGTAGTGGGGTAGTGTTGGTTTCCTGAAGTCGCGCTCGTGCTTGAATATGTATGGCTATGTTGGGAAAGGGTTAGGTGGTGGGGGAGGAGTAGGGTCGAGTGAGGGGTCGTTTAGATGGTATTTTTTCCGCTCTAGATGATGGTGAGGTTATTTTTTAAAAATGGATGGAATTGGGAAAGGCCATTTGGGGTAAACATGTTGTTTTTTGACATTTTGGCGATGAATGTTTTTTTTATACGCATGCGCACTTGAGGAGTTTTGTAAGAGGGCGGGCTTTTTAAATGATGATTTATTAATGAATGTTTTTAATATGTATTGAAATAAACCATAAAAACTAATAGGTCATCGGCTTTTGACTATCTCGCTAACCAATAATCGGATTTAAACGTATGAGGTGTCGTAGGACTCGTGGTGAACTCTCTTTTTCTATCGAAGGGGTATATTCACCCCAAACTAAAAACTACCCTTACCCGGGGGATGAAATAGTAATTTATTTTTGTATACCTACGAACTTGGCGGTTTTTGTAAAAGAGCGGGCTTTTTAAATGATGATTTATAAATGAGTGTTTTTTAATATGTATTTAAATAAACCAAAAAAAAACTAGTAGGTCATCGGCTTTTTACTATCTCGCTAACCAATAATCGGATTTAAACGTATGAGGTGTCGTAGGACTCGTGGTGAACTCTCTTTTTCTATGGACGGGGTATATTCACTCTAAAATAAAAACTACCCTTACCCGGGGGTTGAAATAGTAATATTTTTTGTATGTGCGCGCACGGACGGCTTTTGTCAAAAGGACTTAACTATACGTTAGATAATATTTTCTGAACCCCTTATGGGATTTTGCCATAGGCAGTATCCTAACCCTGGGGGTGACGCCCCGTTTTTGAATGTAGGATTCATTTTTGTCGAAAGGGCCTAACGACACTTTTGTTCATATCTCGCGAACCAATCATGCTAGGGACTTGTATGAGGGGTCCTAGCACTTGGGGCAACATCCCTTGTTTGGGGGTGAAACTACCCCCTAAAATTGAAAAATCCATATCTAGGAAACAAAGAAGCCTAAAATTAGGTGTGATAGCTCAAAAAATAGGGGATGATATGGGCTTTTACCTCGATGGATCATTTCACCCCTAAAACAGTAAATAGTCATGTTATGGGGGGAAAACGTGTTAAACACCTAAAAATGATAAATGAACCTAAGATCTTTTGTTTTTGATGAAAAATAGCAGGGGGGTGAAACTACCCCCCAAAATTGAAAAATCCCTATCTCGGAAACGAAGAAGCCTAAAATTATGTGTGATAGCTTAAAAAATAGGGGATGATATGGGATTTTACCTCGATGGATCATTTCACCCCTAAAACAGTAAATAGTCATGTTATGGGAAAAAAAACGTGTTAAACACCTAAAAATGATAAATGAACCTAAGATCTTTTGTTTTTAATGAAAAATAGCAGGGGGGTGAAACTACCCCCCCAAAATTGAAAAATCCCTATCTCGGAAACGAAGAATCCTAAAATTAGGTGTGATAGCTTAAACAAATAGGGGATGATATGGGCTTTTACCTCGATGGATCATTTCACCCCTAAAACAGTAAATAGTCATGTTATGGGGGGAAAAACGTGTTAAACACCTAAAAATGATAAATGAACCTAAGATCTTTTGTTTTTGATGAAAAATAGCAGGGGGGTGAAACTACCCCCCAAAATTGAAAAATCCATATCTCGGAAACGAAGAATCCTAAAATTAGGTGTGATAGCTTAAAAAATAGGGGATGATATGGGCTTTTACCTTGATTGGTCATTTCACCCCTAAAACAGTAAATAGTCATGTTATGAGGAAAAACGTGTTATACACTTAAAGCATAAGCATCTTTGTGAAACCATGCTTTAATGGACATGTGTATGGATGATGATGGTTGTTATTATTATTATTAGGTAATTATGGATTAATGTGTGTATAGATAACTAACCTGTGGGGAGCGTGATGGCGCAGGTGCTTAGCTGCTCGTCTTTACCCGGACGGCTGGGGTTCAAATCCCGGTGCCAGCGGGGGTTAGAATTTTCACTTGAAAAATCACGTGGCGTCAGGAAGGGCATTCGGCCTTAAATCCCCGGCCAAAATCAAAATGAGCCTGGTTGGCTCCGGCGACTCAAACTAATAGGGAAAAGCCGAAGAAAGAAAAAATGGTAACTGACCAGTAATAGTAAACATTGGTTGGAGGTGTTGAAGAAGTCAGGATGGCCAACCCTTGCCATGGTTCACGAATGCACCCCAAAAAGTTTTACCTGTCAAGACTCAGTCTACCCTGTTGCAGCCTTTAGAAAAAAAAATCGAACCGGGGCCTCTGTGGTGACAGTGGAGCTATATTCATGATGATTTTTAAACAAACATAGGCTTGCCTACTACCACTGGGTTGAATCTGCACAGAGACACTGGCTTTGGTGATAACAGCACAGCGACCTTGTCAGTAAGTTTCATATTACTCATTTGCATGATAGCGGGCGTGCTCTGCACATGACTAGATCGTTGTTAGGTTTGACAAAGGCTTAGTGAAGCTTATGGCAACCTTGAAATGAATGTCATGGTATAGTCGGGGTTGGAAGGCAAGACCTTAGTGTTGACAACCAAGTAGGTTAACCACTACACGGTGAGATGGTCAAATAATAATGTAACAGAACATATAGAAACGTTTTCTATAGTTTAACGAATTGGCATACCATGAGAGGTGTAGGTAATGGAAATTGAATCCTTAGCTGATGATCTATAGCCATGCCCACGTATAAGCTATCATGGTAGAAAAAGAATGGTATGGCTTGTTTTAAACGGAGAATAATAATTGTGTTTACTGTGAAACACAAATCTGAATTTAAAATAATTAATTTAAAATAATTAATTTAAAATAATTAATTTAAAATTAGTTTAGTACGCTGATGTTAAAATGAATAATGATCACGTTACAGACAGCCAGTTTCAAAGCCATGAGAACTAAGTGAACAAAGAATAAAATTCATGAACCAGTGAGGAATTCAGCATGCTGTCCTTTGGACAAGAGAGAAGCGTTCTACAGCGACCCTCAATGGTTTGGGTCATCGTAAAGATGAAAATTAAATCTAAGCTACTACACGCTTATATACTAGAAGAAGAAATGGAAAACAATAGGTCAAATAAAGAACAGAAGGAATAAAAAATGGCCCTCAACCCTCAAGCATGTGGATTGAGGGAGTTGGAAGGAAGGAGAGCCATGAAAGGCAGATAAAAAGTATACTAGGAGAGGCTTTGTCCCAGAGGTAATGGATAAAGAGGAGGTAAACTGGACTCAGCTCAGAAATCCCTTGGGGTCGCCAACTTCCAAACTGATCAGCCCTTAAGGGTGTAGCCATATGCAGAGTGCACCGCAAGTGGTGGGGCTTCTTGAGGGGGCATGAGCAAAAGACAGGAAATAACATGAAAATAAAAAAAGCAAGGCTGCCTCCTCAGGATATCAGAAAAAATAAATAAACCAGGGCCAATGAAGTTGCAAAAGGAAGAGACTCCCTAGGGCTCGGATACCCTAATCATGTTGGGGTCGGTAGAGAACACGAGATGAGCAAGTGTGGTCGACAGGAAATAAGACAGAGAAGAGCCTAGCACAAGTTAGTGGAAGCAATGACGGTCTCAGCTGGAACTCCGTGATCGTCAACCTACATGACACTAGATATGACGCCCAGGGGTGGAATTAAAGACCTCTTTTGTTTTATATCACATGACATGTCTTATAATGCAATACTGGTCCTAGGGTATGCAAAAAGGTATTAGAAACTCAGCTAATAATAGTGTGCTTGCCCATGATTATTTTCCCAAGTATAGTACATGGGACTGATAACCATGATTTCCAAGCCCCTAAGTAAGACAAAAAACAAATGATTTTCATTTTTCCAATGAGTTGGGGTGAGGTGAGGTGAGTTTTCTATACACCAAACTGATGTGGTTTCCCACTTCTACTCCAGGCAAATGCACATTTGATGTTATGAATAGTCAAATGGTTTGCAACTGCTCAATGCTAGGACCTGATTAGTGGCTTTTAAAAAAAGGAATGGAATGGAGTACACTTTCCCCAAAACCAACAAGAGGAGTGTTCGATCCCTCACAACAACCATCCTTAAAGTCAATATAAATGACTATGCACTTCAGCTCATGACGGTCTCCTCTATTGTATGGTTTGTTTTAAACGGAGAATAATTGTGTTTACTGTGAAACACAAATCTGAATTTAAAAAAAGTCCTCTCGGCACGCCGGAAGGCGGAGGTAGATTTCACCGGACAAACTTGGGGATAGGCGAAAATAGGCAGAATATGCAGGTTTTCGTAGAAGGATCAGACCCCATTTATTGCGAGAAGGTATTTTATAATTGGAGCTTAATTAACTTTGTTTTTCGTCATTTTATGCTTATTTTAAAAATTTTATTGTCTTATGTGGAACGGTAACCTTTTTGTCATTTGGGGTCCATTTTTATACTTGTGGTCACACTGTCCTTATGCAAGGTTTCGACACTGATGTGTAACTATGTAACGGTCTGTTACTTTTTCACGCAAAATTATATCTCCCGCAGAGATTTTGGTTGGTTCCTCAGTTTAGGGGCTGCGACAACACGGTCATGTAACCCTGTGTACTTATGAATGGCTGTATTAGTCTGTAATTCAGGTAAGGACTGCAGACGGTCAATTTCAGGCAGTAGTTCCTAATGTTGCTACCAGGTACTCCGTCAACGACACCTACCTGTGAACTTGGCTACTAGATGCCACTACAACCAGCAACTCGCAACGAACGTTGGAACTTCCCCTCCAAAGGAAAGCATACTGAGGGACTTTTAGCGCTCTTAGAAAATCCGACGACTTCGGCCGGCTTTGAACTCGCAACCTTGGGCATTGACATTCAGCATGCTTGCTACCAGTTACGTCACCGAAGCCGCTTCCCACTTAGTCAGATGTCAAAGTCAACCCCTGGCACCATTCAGCCCATGACGGGCTAAGGCCGACCAAGCGACCGCTGCCCAGCCATTTGACCTGCAGATATTGGGGTGAAGCGTGATCAGCGCGTCGGGTCCCCTCGGCTGTTAATCTTGGTATTCGTAATCGGGGTGCTATCTCACTGTCAGACAGCTACTCAATTGTCCTCACGAGGCTGAGTGCACCCCGTTCCAACCCTCACGTCAGTTATAAAATCCCTGACGGAGCCGGGGATCGAACCCGGGGCCTCCGAGTGAGAGGCAGGTGCGCTACCCCAACACCACGGGGCCGGCTTAGTCATATGGAAATACTGAATCTGATCTCGTGCAAGTGCGATGTCATGGCTACGTCAGATGTCTTATCCCTCATCAATTTAGTAGTGTTGCCATGGCAACCTCTGATAGCTCTTGGCATTTTCTTATAATTCCGAAATCATTTTTCTCATTCCTTAGTGTAATGACGGGTCATATCAAAAATTCTTTCAGACAAAAGTTTTAGGTAATTATTAGGGGAATATTGTCCATTTTGTACGGTTTTGATATTGTGCCTATTAAGAGAGATATGATTAATGTTTCCCGAAAAACCCACTTTTTCCCACTCCTTTGGTCAATGGTTGGTGCTATAAAAAACTCTTGAAACATAAATTTAATATATGCTATTTGCTAATAGGATTCGACACTGGAATTATTTTACAAGTAGTTATTTTAATGACCAACAGAGTTTAATGTTAACAAGGCACAGCTCTATTGGAAATTTTGAATAACATGTTGCATGTCATACATCATATGCAACTACTGTAAGGCTTGTGATTTATTTAATGCCTTTAACCCTATATTAAACACGCAGTTTGCAATACTAATAACTGCAATGTTAGTGAAAAAAATTGAAACAAAACAAAAATCAGCATTGAAAAACCAAAAAGTGGTTGAGCATATATATAGTGGGGAAAAGAAAAGTTTTGTAAACACTAATGTCCAACAAGACTAATTAAATCAGTAACTGTCAGAGTGGCCGAGTGGTTAAGGCGTTTGACTTAAGATCAAATTTCCAAATATATAAGGAAGCAAGGGTTCAAATCCCTTCCCTGACATAACTATTGCTTGAACATGCAAGAAAACAAGAAATATACACAAACTATGTTTATCAATTTAATCAATTTTTTACAAGAGATAGACACACAGAATACAGCTCTTTTGGTTTATCAGTTCTTTTAAACATAACACTTGTTGAAAATTATTTTTTAGGGGATGGGGGTGTTGCTACGTTGACCCATTACACAATAATAGCAGCTTTACGAAGTTCATTTTCTATATTTAATAGCTCTTTCTCATAACCAATATGGCCAAGCTGTTTACAGGCATGCAAGAGCTGTAGACGTTCGACTAATATATTAGGATCGTTCCATTTACTATTTTTTATGAATGGTTTCAGAATCTCGGGAAGCAGTTCATCATTATCACCATCATTATGATTATCATCCTCATTATTATAATCATTTTCATAATGATGATCATTATCATCGTTATCATTACCATGATAATTTCCACCTGTGTCCACAGTCTGTTCAATGGTTTGAGTTGTCTTTGATAGTGTTGAAAGCTTCTTTTTAGATGTGCTAGAATGCTTTAACATTGTTATGTTATTTTTACCACTATTACCTTTCCCCACTAATTTTTTGATGGGGTATATTGTCTCTGATAGGGTTGAGGGCTTTTGAGATGTGGGTGCATGTCTGATCATGGGTTTCACAGGAGGTGTTAAAGGTTTCTCATTAAACAACTCGCTAACAGCATGAGTGCGTTGTAGTGTATTAATCTTGAGGTTAATATTATCTTGAGCAGTACTATCTTTCTCTTGGACTTGGTTTCTTGCTTTGGTTTGGGTTTTCCTTATATTTAGACTAGCGTGATTATTAAGTTTACATTCATGATTGTTTGAAGAAAGTACGTCCAATTCTTTTGTTTTAAGCATTCCTCGACACTGTTTCGATCGTTGCTTTGAACAGCGCCAAATAACAGTTCCATTTTTATTGCTTCGTTTCACAATATATGAATATCCTTTATAGTATGCATAAGGCTTACCATACCTAGTCACTGATACTTCCATATCAACTGTCAAGCACAAACTAATCTCTAGTAAAGACAACTTGGTAATAACAACAATAGTTTAATGTGGGAGCATATATACATGCAAAAAGTGGGAGCAAAGGTGGGGGGTAAAAAGTGGGAGCAAAAGTGGTAGCAAATGTGGGAGAAAAAAATAACTGTGAGCAAAAAGTGGGAGCAAATATGGGATCAAATGTGGGAGCAAAGCAAATATAAAAAAAAGTGGGAGCAAATATGCTAACAAATATGTCAACAAATATACCAGCAAAAGTAAATACACAAGTCAAGATAGATTAAAGTGCAAAGAAAATATGAAAGCAAATATGAGAGCAAAAAGGGTGATTTTCTAAAACAACTAGACATAACAAACTTAGTCATAACCTAACCTCACCTAACCTAACCTCACCTCACCTAACCTCACCTCACCTAACCTCACCTCACCTAACCTCACCTAACCTCACCTCACCTAACTTCACCTAACCTAACCTAACCTAACCTATCCTAACCTAACCTAACCTAAACTAACCTCACCTAACCTAACCTCACCTCACCTAACTTCACCTAACCTAACCTAACCTAACTTCACCTAACCTAACTTGAGTGAACTTTACCTAACCTAACCCATCATAACTTCACCTAACCTAACTTTACCTAATCTAACTTCACCTAACCTAACTTTCAACTCTCAGATCAAAATTAAATTCTAGGCATAGTTGAGTTGGAAGCCAAGACTTCAGGGATAACACACAAGTATACTAGCCACTACACCGCAAAATAGGCAAATTATCATGCAACACAACATAAAGTAAAAGTTTCCTGTAGTGTAACTCATTGGCTGTCAACCATAGTTTGGGAATTCAAACCCAAGACCTCAGGACTTTTGTTTTGAACATTATCAGAAATATTATTCCATTTACATTTTGCTGCTGCTTATAGTTATAAGAGTTGGCATTAATATGGAAAGCAAAAAAAAAAAAAAAAAAAATGTGGGAGCAAAAAGTGGGAGGAAAACGTGTAAGCAGAAGTGGGAGCAAATATGGGAGCAGAAAGTGGGAGCAAATGTGAAAGCAAAAGTGGGAGCAAAAAGAGCGAGCAAAAGTGAGTGTACAAAGTAGGAGCAAAATGTGTGAGTAAAACGTGGGGGCAAATGTGGTGTTTTACTAAAACAATCTCCCCTAACCTAACCTAAACTAACTTCACCCAACCTAATTTCACCTAACCTAACTTTACTTAACCTAACCTTCCAACTCTCAGATCAAAAATTAAATTCTGGCCATAGTCGAGTTGGAACCCAAAACCTCTGGGATAACACCCAAGTATACTAGCCACTACATCGCGAAATGGGCAAATTATCATGCAACACAACACAAAAATAAAAAGTTTTCTGTAGTGTAACTCATTGGCTGACATTCATAGTTGAGAATTCAAACCCAAGACCTCAGGACTTTTGTTTTGAACATTATCAGAAATATTATTCCATTTACATTTTGCTGTTGCTTATAGTTATAAGAGTTGGCATTAATATGGGAGCAAAAGTGAAAGCAAAAAGTGGGTGCAAGCATGGCTGGTTGTAGAGACTTTTATATCAACAAATACACATAAACTAAATTTTAGTAAAGTGACTTGGCTAATAATAATAATAATATTAACAGTTTAAAATTTTTTTCAAGGGGATTGATATTTTTCAGGATGTAATTTCCAAAGTACTGTCAAGAATAATAATTACATGAACAGATTCCAAGAACTCTAGAGTGCTTTTAAGGTTAATGATTGGCTAGGAGTGAGATAGAGCTAGCTAACCTAAGTTAACCTCAGCTCAGTAAACCTAACCTTGTCGCATGGCATGTTCTACAAGTATAGACTTGCTTTGAGACTGGCTATGACGTCACAGATGAATGGCGGTGGGAGGCTGGCAAAAAGGAAAATGTTTTTGGATAATAAAAACGTCATGTCCAGCCTCCCACCGCCATTCATCTGTGACGTCATAGCCAGTCTCAAAGCAAGTCTATACTTGTAGAACATGCCATGCGACAAGGTTAGGTTTACTGAGCTGAGGTTAACTTAGGTTAGCTAGCTCTATCTCACTCCTAGCCAATCATTAACCTTAAAAGCACTCTAGAGTTCTTGGAATCTGTTCATGTAATTATTATTCTTGACAGTACTTTGGAAATTACATCCTGAAAAATATCAATCCCCTTGAAAATTTTTTTAAACTGTTAATATTATTATTATTATTAGCCAAGTCACTTTACTAAAATTTAGTTTATGTGTATTTGTTGATATGAAAGTCTCTACAACCAGCCATGCTTGCACCCACTTTTTGCTTTCACTTTTGCTCCCATATTAATGCCAACTCTTATAACTATAAGCAACAGCAAAATGTAAATGGAATAATATTTCTGATAATGTTCAAAACAAAAGTCCTGAGGTCTTGGGTTTGAATTCTCAACTATGAATGTCAGCCAATGAGTTACACTACAGAAAACTTTTTATTTTTGTGTTGTGTTGCATGATAATTTGCCCATTTCGCGATGTAGTGGCTAGTATACTTGGGTGTTATCCCAGAGGTTTTGGGTTCCAACTCGACTATGGCCAGAATTTAATTTTTGATCTGAGAGTTGGAAGGTTAGGTTAAGTAAAGTTAGGTTAGGTGAAATTAGGTTGGGTGAAGTTAGTTTAGGTTAGGTTAGGGGAGATTGTTTTAGTAAAACACCACATTTGCCCCCACGTTTTACTCACACATTTTGCTCCTACTTTGTACACTCACTTTTGCTCGCTCTTTTTGCTCCCACTTTTGCTTTCACATTTGCTCCCACTTTCTGCTCCCATATTTGCTCCCACTTCTGCTTACACGTTTTCCTCCCACTTTTTGCTCCCACATATATTTTTTTTTTGCTTTCCATATTAATGCCAACTCTTATAACTATAAGCAGCAGCAGCAAAATGTAAATGGAATAATATTTCTGATAATGTTCAAAACAAAAGTCCTGAGGTCTTGGGTTTGAATTCCCAAACTATGGTTGACAGCCAATGAGTTACACTACAGGAAACTTTTACTTTATGTTGTGTTGCATGATAATTTGCCTATTTTGCGGTGTAGTGGCTAGTATACTTGTGTGTTATCCCTGAAGTCTTGGCTCCCAACTCAACTATGCCTAGAATTTAATTTTGATCTGAGAGTTGAAAGTTAGGTTAGGTGAAGTTAGATTAGGTAAAGTTAGGTTAGGTGAAGTTATGATGGGTTAGGTTAGGTAAAGTTCACTCAAGTTAGGTTAGGTGAAGTTAGGTTAGGTTAGGTTAGGTGAAGTTAGGTGAGGTGAGGTTAGGTTAGGTGAGGTTAGTTTAGGTTAGGTTAGGTTAGGATAGGTTAGGTTAGGTTAGGTTAGGTTAGGTGAAGTTAGGTGAGGTGAGGTTAGGTGAGGTTAGGTGAGGTGAGGTTAGGTGAGGTGAGGTTAGGTTAGGTGAGGTTAGGTTATGACTAAGTTTGTTATGTCTAGTTGTTTTAGAAAATCACCCTTTTTGCTCTCATATTTGCTTTCATATTTTCTTTGCACTTTAATCTATCTTGACTTGTGTATTTACTTTTGCTGGTATATTTGTTGACATATTTGTTAGCATATTTGCTCCCACTTTTTTTTATATTTGCTTTGCTCCCACATTTGATCCCATATTTGCTCCCACTTTTTGCTCACAGTTATTTTTTTCTCCCACATTTGCTACCACTTTTGCTCCCACTTTTTACCCCCCACCTTTGCTCCCACTTTTTGCATGTATATATGCTCCCACATTAAACTATTGTTGTTATTACCAAGTTGTCTTTACTAGAGATTAGTTTGTGCTTGACAGTTGATATGGAAGTATCAGTGACTAGGTATGGTAAGCCTTATGCATACTATAAAGGATATTCATATATTGTGAAACGAAGCAATAAAAATGGAACTGTTATTTGGCGCTGTTCAAAGCAACGATCGAAACAGTGTCGAGGAATGCTTAAAACAAAAGAATTGGACGTACTTTCTTCAAACAATCATGAATGTAAACTTAATAATCACGCTAGTCTAAATATAAGGAAAACCCAAACCAAAGCAAGAAACCAAGTCCAAGAGAAAGATAGTACTGCTCAAGATAATATTAACCTCAAGATTAATACACTACAACGCACTCATGCTGTTAGCGAGTTGTTTAATGAGAAACCTTTAACACCTCCTGTGAAACCCATGATCAGACATGCACCCACATCTCAAAAGCCCTCAACCCTATCAGAGACAATATACCCCATCAAAAAGTTAGTGGGGAAAGGTAATAGTGGTAAAAATAACATAACAATGTTAAAGCATTCTAGCACATCTAAAAAGAAGCTTTCAACACTATCAAAGACAACTCAAACCATTGAACAGACTGTGGACACAGGTGGAAATTATCATGGTAATGATAACGATGATAATGATCATCATTATGAAAATGATTATAATAATGAGGATGATAATCATAATGATGGTGATAATGATGAACTGCTTCCCGAGATTCTGAAACCATTCATAAAAAATAGTAAATGGAACGATCCTAATATATTAGTCGAACGTCTACAGCTCTTGCATGCCTGTAAACAGCTTGGCCATATTGGTTATGAGAAAGAGCTATTAAATATAGAAAATGAACTTCGTAAAGCTGCTATTATTGTGTAATGGGTCAACGTAGCAACACCCCCATCCCCTAAAAAATAATTTTCAACAAGTGTTATGTTTAAAAGAACTGATAAACCAAAAGAGCTGTATTCTGTGTGTCTATCTCTTGTAAAAAATTGATTAAATTGATAAACATAGTTTGTGTATATTTCTTGTTTTCTTGCATGTTCAAGCAATAGTTATGTCAGGGAAGGGATTTGAACCCTTGCTTCCTTATATATTTGGAAATTTGATCTTAAGTCAAACGCCTTAACCACTCGGCCACTCTGACAGTTACTGATTTAATTAGTCTTGTTGGACATTAGTGTTTACAAAACTTTTCTTTTCCCCACTATATATATGCTCAACCACTTTTTGGTTTTTCAATGCTGATTTTTGTTTTGTTTCAATTTTTTTCACTAACATTGCAGTTATTAGTATTGCAAACTGCGTGTTTAATATAGGGTTAAAGGCATTAAATAAATCACAAGCCTTACAGTAGTTGCATATGATGTATGACATGCAACATGTTATTCAAAATTTCCAATAGAGCTGTGCCTTGTTAACATTAAACTCTGTTGGTCATTAAAATAACTACTTGTAAAATAATTCCAGTGTCGAATCCTATTAGCAAATAGCATATATTAAATTTATGTTTCAAGAGTTTTTTATAGCACCAACCATTGACCAAAGGAGTGGGAAAAAGTGGGTTTTTCGGGAAACATTAATCATATCTCTCTTAATAGGCACAATATCAAAACCGTACAAAATGGACAATATTCCCCTAATAATTACCTAAAACTTTTGTCTGAAAGAATTTTTGATATGACCCGTCATTACACTAAGGAATGAGAAAAATGATTTCGGAATTATAAGAAAATGCCAAGAGCTATCAGAGGTTGCCATGGCAACACTACTAAATTGATGAGGGATAAGACATCTGACGTAGCCATGACATCGCACTTGCACGAGATCAGATTCAGTATTTCCATATGACTAAGCCGGCCCCGTGGTGTTGGGGTAGCGCACCTGCCTCTCACTCGGAGGCCCCGGGTTCGATCCCCGGCTCCGTCAGGGATTTTATAACTGACGTGAGGGTTGGAACGGGGTGCACTCAGCCTCGTGAGGACAATTGAGTAGCTGTCTGACAGTGAGATAGCACCCCGATTACGAATACCAAGATTAACAGCCGAGGGGACCCGACGCGCTGATCACGCTTCACCCCAATATCTGCAGGTCAAATGGCTGGGCAGCGGTCGCTTGGTCGGCCTTAGCCCGTCATGGGCTGAATGGTGCCAGGGGTTGACTTTGACATCTGACTAAGTGGGAAGCGGCTTCGGTGACGTAACTGGTAGCAAGCATGCTGAATGTCAATGCCCAAGGTTGCGAGTTCAAAGCCGGCCGAAGTCGTCGGATTTTCTAAGAGCGCTAAAAGTCCCTCAGTATGCTTTCCTTTGGAGGGGAAGTTCCAACGTTCGTTGCGAGTTGCTGGTTGTAGTGGCATCTAGTAGCCAAGTTCACAGGTAGGTGTCGTTGACGGTAGTACCTGGTAGCAACATTAGGAACTACTGCCTGAAATTGACCGTCTGCAGTCCTTACCTGAATTACAGACTAATACAGCCATTCATAAGTACACAGGGTTACATGACCGTGTTGTCGCAGCCCCTAAACTGAGGAACCAACCAAAATCTCTGCGGGAGATATAATTTTGCGTGAAAAAGTAACAGACCGTTACATAGTTACACATCAGTGTCGAAACCTTGCATAAGGACAGTGTGACCACAAGTATAAAAATGGACCCCAAATGACAAAAAGGTTACCGTTCCACATAAGACAATAAAATTTTTAAAATAAGCATAAAATGACGAAAAACAAAGTTAATTAAGCTCCAATTATAAAATACCTTCTCGCAATAAATGGGGTCTGATCCTTCTACGAAAACCTGCATATTCTGCCTATTTTCGCCTATCCCCAAGTTTGTCCGGTGAAATCTACCTCCGCCTTCCGGCGTGCCGAGAGGACTTTTTTTAAATTCAGATTTGTGTTTCACAGTAAACACAATTATTCTCCGTTTAAAACAAACCATACAATAGAGGAGACCGTCATGAGCTGAAGTGCATAGTCATTTATATTGACTTTAAGGATGGTTGTTGTGAGGGATCGAACACTCCTCTTGTTGGTTTTGGGGAAAGTGTACTCCATTCCATTCCTTTTTTTAAAAGCCACTAATCAGGTCCTAGCATTGAGCAGTTGCAAACCATTTGACTATTCATAACATCAAATGTGCATTTGCCTGGAGTAGAAGTGGGAAACCACATCAGTTTGGTGTATAGAAAACTCACCTCACCTCACCCCAACTCATTGGAAAAATGAAAATCATTTGTTTTTTGTCTTACTTAGGGGCTTGGAAATCATGGTTATCAGTCCCATGTACTATACTTGGGAAAATAATCATGGGCAAGCACACTATTATTAGCTGAGTTTCTAATACCTTTTTGCATACCCTAGGACCAGTATTGCATTATAAGACATGTCATGTGATATAAAACAAAAGAGGTCTTTAATTCCACCCCTGGGCGTCATATCTAGTGTCATGTAGGTTGACGATCACGGAGTTCCAGCTGAGACCGTCATTGCTTCCACTAACTTGTGCTAGGCTCTTCTCTGTCTTATTTCCTGTCGACCACACTTGCTCATCTCGTGTTCTCTACCGACCCCAACATGATTAGGGTATCCGAGCCCTAGGGAGTCTCTTCCTTTTGCAACTTCATTGGCCCTGGTTTATTTATTTTTTCTGATATCCTGAGGAGGCAGCCTTGCTTTTTTTATTTTCATGTTATTTCCTGTCTTTTGCTCATGCCCCCTCAAGAAGCCCCACCACTTGCGGTGCACTCTGCATATGGCTACACCCTCAAGGGCTGATCAGTTTGGAAGTTGGCGACCCCAAGGGATTTCTGAGCTGAGTCCAGTTTACCTCCTCTTTATCCATTACCTCTGGGACAAAGCCTCTCCTAGTATACTTTTTATCTGCCTTTCATGGCTCTCCTTCCTTCCAACTCCCTCAATCCACATGCTTGAGGGTTGAGGGCCATTTTTTATTCCTTCTGTTCTTTATTTGACCTATTGTTTTCCATTTCTTCTTCTAGTATATAAGCGTGTAGTAGCTTAGATTTAATTTTCATCTTTACGATGACCCAAACCATTGAGGGTCGCTGTAGAACGCTTCTCTCTTGTCCAAAGGACAGCATGCTGAATTCCTCACTGGTTCATGAATTTTATTCTTTGTTCACTTAGTTCTCATGGCTTTGAAACTGGCTGTCTGTAACGTGATCATTATTCATTTTAACTTCAGCGTACTAAACTAATTTTAAATTAATTATTTTAAATTAATTATTTTAAATTAATTATTTTAAATTCAGATTTGTGTTTCACAGTAAACACAATTATTATTCTCCGTTTAAAACAAGCCATACCATTCTTTTTCTACCATGATAGCTTATACGTGGGCATGGCTATAGATCATCAGCTAAGGATTCAATTTCCATTACCTACACCTCTCATGGTATGCCAATTCGTTAAACTATAGAAAACGTTTCTATATGTTCTGTTACATTATTATTTGACCATCTCACCGTGTAGTGGTTAACCTACTTGGTTGTCAACACTAAGGTCTTGCCTTCCAACCCCGACTATACCATGACATTCATTTCAAGGTTGCCATAAGCTTCACTAAGCCTTTGTCAAACCTAACAACGATCTAGTCATGTGCAGAGCACGCCCGCTATCATGCAAATGAGTAATATGAAACTTACTGACAAGGTCGCTGTGCTGTTATCACCAAAGCCAGTGTCTCTGTGCAGATTCAACCCAGTGGTAGTAGGCAAGCCTATGTTTGTTTAAAAATCATCATGAATATAGCTCCACTGTCACCACAGAGGCCCCGGTTCGATTTTTTTTTCTAAAGGCTGCAACAGGGTAGACTGAGTCTTGACAGGTAAAACTTTTTGGGGTGCATTCGTGAACCATGGCAAGGGTTGGCCATCCTGACTTCTTCAACACCTCCAACCAATGTTTACTATTACTGGTCAGTTACCATTTTTTCTTTCTTCGGCTTTTCCCTATTAGTTTGAGTCGCCGGAGCCAACCAGGCTCATTTTGATTTTGGCCGGGGATTTAAGGCCGAATGCCCTTCCTGACGCCACGTGATTTTTCAAGTGAAAATTCTAACCCCCGCTGGCACCGGGATTTGAACCCTAGCCGTCCGGGTAAAGACGAGCAGCTAAGCACCTGCGCCATCACGCTCCCCACAGGTTAGTTATCTATACACACATTAATCCATAATTACCTAATAATAATAATAACAACCATCCTCCATACACATGTCCATTAAAGCATGGTTTCACAAAGATGCTTATGCTTTTAGGTGTATAACACATTTTTCCTCATAACATGACTATTTACTGTTTTAGGGGTGAAATGACCTATCCAGGTAAAAGCGTATATCATCCCCTATTTTTTAAGCCATTACACCTAATTTTAGGATTCTTCGTTTCCTAGATATGGATTTTTCAATTTGGGGGTTGTTTGCATCCCCCTGCTATTTTTCATCAAAAACAAAAGATCTTAGGTTCATTTATCATTTTTAGGTGTTTAACACGTTTTTCCCCCATAACATAACTATTTACTGTTTTAGGGGTGAAATGACCAATCGAGGTAAAAGCCCATATCATCCCCTATTTTTTAAGCTATCACACCTAATTTTAGGGTTCTTCGTTTCCGAGATAGGGTTTTTTCAATTTTGGGGGGTAGTTTCACCCCCCTGCTATTTTTCATCAAAAACAAAAGATCTTAGGTTCATTTATCATTTTTAGGTGTTTAACACGTTTTTTCCTCATAGCATGACTATTTACTGTTTTAGGGGTGAAATGACCAATCGAGGTAAAAGCCCATATCATCCCCTATTTTTTAAGCTATCACACGTAATTTTAGGCTTCTTCGTTTCCAAGATATGGATTTTTCAATTTTGGGGGGTAGTTTCACCCCCCTGCTATTTTTCATCAAAAACAAAAGATCTTAGGTTCATTTATCATTTTTAGGTGTTTAACACGTTTTTTCCCCCATAACATAACTATTTACTGTTTTAGGGGTGAAATGATCCATCGAGGTAAAAGCCCATATCATCCCCTATTTTTTAAGCTATCACACCTAATTTTAGGCTTCTTCGTTTCCGAGATAGGGATTTTTCAATTTTGGGGGGTAGTTTCACCCCCCTGCTATTTTTCATCAAAAACAAAAGATCTTAGGTTCATTTATCATTTTTAGGTGTTTAACACGTTTTTTCCCCCTTAACATGACTATTTACTGTTTTAGGGGTGAAATGATCCATCGAGGTAAAAGCCCATATCATCCCCTATTTTTTAAGCTATCACACCTAATTTTAGGATTCTTCGTTTCCGAGATAGGGATTTTTCAATTTTGGGGGGTAGTTTCACACCACAAACGGGGGACGTCACCCCAAGTGCTAGGACCCCTCATACAAGTCCCTAGCATGATTGGTTCGCGAGATATGAACAAAAGTGTCGTTAGGCCCTTTCGACAAAAACGAATCCTACATTCAAAAACGGGGCGTCACCCCCAGGGTTAGAATACTGTCTATGGCAAAATCCCATCAGGGGTTCAGAAAATATTAACAAACGTGTAGTTAGGTCCTTTTGACAAAAGCCGACCGTGCGCGCACATACAAAAAATATTACTATTTCAACCCCCGGGTAAGGGTAGTTTTTATTTTGGAGTGAATATACCCCGTCCATAGAAAAGGGGAGTTCACCACGAGTCCTACGTCACCTCATACGTTTAAATCCGATTATTGGTTAGCGAGATAGTAAAAAGCCGATGACCTATTAGTTTTTTTGGTTTATTTCAATACATATTAAAAAACACTCATTTATAAATCATCATTTAAAAAGCCCGCTCTTTTACAAAAAACCGCCAAGTTCGTAGGTATACAAAAATAAATTACTATTTCATCCCCCGGGTAAGGGTAGTTTTTAGTTTGGGGTGAATATACCCCTTCGATAGAAAAAGAGAGTTCACCACGAGTCCTACGACACCTCATACGTTTAAATCCGATTATTGGTTAGCGAGATAGTCAAAAGCCGATGACCTATTAGTTTTTTTTGGTTTATTTCAATACGTATTAAAAAAACACTCATTAATAAATCATCATTTAAAAAGCCCGCCCTCTTACAAAACTCCTCAAGTGCGCATGCGTATAAAAAAACATTCATCGCCAAAATGTCAAAAAACAACATGTTTACCCCAAATGGCCTTTCCCAATTCCATCCATTTTTAAAAAATAACCTCACCATCATCTAGAGCGGAAAAAATACCATCTAAACGACCCCTCACTCGACCCTACTCCTCCCCCACCACCTAACCCTTTCCCAACATAGGCATACATATTCAAGCACGAGCGCGACTTCAGGAAACCAACACTACCCCACTACTCGCGAATGACCTTTTAGTTTTGGTCTTTTAATCAAATAAAGAGCCTATAGGAAAGTAGGGGGCATTACTAGCAGAGCTAGGACACCCTGTATGTTCAAATCCGACCATTGGTTAGCGAGATATCAGGTTCGGGGCCGCTACGAGGGTGGCTCAATAAAAAGGGAAGCAGCTCCCCCATCATCCCACTACTGACGGTAATAAGTGCAGAGTCCCAGGAAGCTTCGTAGTTGGGACTTGTCCTTCGGAACTGGCCACTCCCTCACAGCTGCGGTCTTCTCTGGGTCGGTGCGCACCCCCTCCTCGGAGACGATATGCCCAAGGTACTGGACCTGCTTCTGGAAGAGCTGACACTTCTTGGGGCTCAACTTCAGCTGGGCAGGCCGTAGCTTCATCAAGATCTCCTTCAGGTTGCTGTAGTGCTCCTCGAAGCTTCTCCCCAGAACGATGACGTCGTCTAGGTAGACCAGGCAGGTCTTCCAGTGTACTCCCCTCAGGATGGACTCCATTAGCCTTTCGAAGGTCGCAGGGGCGTTGCACAGACTGAATGGCATGACGGTGAACTGCTAGAGCCCGCTGCCCACAGAGAACGCCGTTTTCTCGCGGTCCTTAGGGTGGACCTCCACCTGCCAGTAGCCACTCTTCAAATCCAAGGTGGAGAACCATCTTGATCCTGATATGGTATCCAGCGTGTCGTCGATCCGGGGTAGAGGGTAGCTGTCCTTCTTCGTGACGTCGTTCACCCGCCTGTAGTCCACGCAGAACCTGGTGGAACCGTCCTTCTTCTTCACAAGGACGACCGGAGAACTCCAAGGGCTATGTGATGGCTCGATCACCCCTTGTTCCTTCATCTCTTCTACCATCCGGTGGACTTCGGCTTGCTTTGCGAGCGGGACACGTCGGAATGGGGCCCTAATTGTTGCGCTGTCCCCAACGTCGATTCTGTGCTGGACCAAGCTTGTCCTGCCGAAGTCTTTGCTCCCCACGGAGAAGACGTCCTGGAATTCGCGTAGCAGGTCCTGAAGTTGGCGTGATTGTTCCTCGTCTAAATGGTCCTGGGATCCTTGGTACAGCTTCTGTAGTTCTTCTGGCATTGCGCGTCTTCTTCGGTTGTCCGTCTGCAGGTGTCCGTCCGTCGGATCTGTGATGCGGGCAATCCAGGTAACGGGCTCGCAGACTCCTAGGTTGGTGTCCCGGTGAACCGTAATGTCGTAGTCGTTCAGGTTGGACAGGCGGTCGTACGGCCGAGACGTCGTGTTGATGAGGGTCTTGACAACTAGCAATCCTTTTGTCTGGATGTCCTCATATTTTGGCTCGATGACAGCCGCCACTCCCTCAGCAGTTCCGCCGACAATTACGGCGGCACTGACCTCCGTCCTGGTGGGAACGATGACGTCCTCTCTCAGCGTTACTCGTCGTGTGGTGACGGCCTTGTGTGCTGGTTGCAAAGCAAGTTCCTCACCTCCGAAGTGCAGAGTGTTGGTACTCAGGTCCAAGATGATGTTGTTCTGGTCCAGGAAGTCCAGTCCGATGATCACTTCGTTTGATACGTCAGCCACAAGCACTGGATGCTTCACCGCCCGTCGACCAATGACGAGCTCCAGTGATGCTTCGCCATGTACCGGTGCGGTCTCTCCGGTCGCGGTTATTAGCTGGAGGTTCCTTTGTGTGGGATGCATTCTCCACTTCGGGATCACGGTGGGATTGACGATGGTCCTCGACGCTCCCGTGTCGATCAGCATGGGCCAGCTCACTCCGTTGACGACTCCATCGACCATCAGGCTGCTATTGTCCCTCCGTAACTTCGTCACACGCACTTGGACTGCCGGGGCTTGACGACTGTCACAAGCCAACCTTTGCCCCCCAAGGCTGGCTAATACTCGTTTCCCTGGGCCGCGCTGTTTTCAGACGACTGATTTCCCGTCGAATACCCCCGGCGGCGGCGATCACCGCAGTCCTTGCTCAGGTGGCCTTTCTTACCGCAGGTCCAGCAGGTCGGTAGTCCTCTTCCGGGCCGCCTCTCCGGTTGTCTTCCGGCTGCGTTGTTGCTGGTAGTGCCGCGACTATCAAAGAAACGGCTTAGTGCCTCCATCAATTCGTCGGCCAGGGGCTTGGTCTCGTTGGTTTTTGCTGGTTCGTCGACGTCCACTTGACGCAACCGCACGTGCATTCTAGATGCCTGTTTTGCCGTCTCGAACTCAAGTGCGTGGCTCAGCGCATCTGCCAGGGTCTTATTGCGCGCGAGTCGCAGCGCCTGTTGAGTGTCCGAGTCCCGTAGCCCGTCGGTGAAGGTCTGCGTCGCAATCTGTTCCAGGAAGTCGGCCGGCGCTGTTGGGTAGGCGAGCTTTACGAGGCGTGCGATGTCCATCTCGAACTCCTGCAGGGTTTCCGCGTTCTTTTGTACCCGGGTCCGGAGCTGCATCTGGTAGGCCTGCTGAAGATGGCTATCCCCATATCGGGACTCCATATGGGCGATTAGTGAAGCGTAGTCCTGGGATCCAGTCGGGATGGCCTGAAGGACGATAAGGGCGTCCCCTCTCAGCGCTACAATGAGAGCTGTAGCCTTTTCCGTGCTGTTCCAGTTGTTTATGGAACAGGCTGCCTCGAACTGACGTAAATAGGTGCTCCACGGGACCTTTCCGTCGAAGGTTGGGGGCGTCACTCTGCTCTGTCCCGTTCATGAAGTCCCCGGTGTACCTGTGGGCGGGCGTCGGCGCAGCTCGGCAACTTCCTCTTGAAGAGCGTTGAATTTCTCTTCCACCCCCGTGAGTGGGCGTTGGCGCAGTTCGGCAACTTCCTCTTGTAGAGCTTTGACTCTCTCATCCACCCCGGTCGGCGGGCGTCGGCGCAGGTCAGCGACTTCCTCTTGTAGGGCTTTGAATCTATCTTCCTTCCCTGTCGGCGGGTGTCGGCGCAGCTCAGCAAATTCCTTTTGTAGGGCGTTGAATCTCTCTTCCACCCCCGTCAGCGGGTGTCGGCGTAGCTCGGCAACTTCTTCTTTTAAGGCGTCGAACTTTTCCACTGCCGTGACTTCCTCACGCAGACCCAGTTCTAATTTCTTCAGGTCCTGTGCTAACGTATTCTGCCCGTCTTCCATCTTCTTCTGGCCGTCCTCTATCTTCTTGGTTAAATTCTTCTGGCTATCTTCTAATTTAGCAGTTAGGTCCTCGCCTAACTTCTTCTGGCCGTCCTCCATCTTCTTCTGGCCGTCCTTCAGGTCCTTGGCTAATTTCTTCTGGCCGACTTCCATCTTCTTCTGGCCGTCTTCCATCTTGGTTTCCATGCCACTTAACTTTTCTAGCAATGCTGCCAATTGCGCCTCCATTTTAGTTGTTTGTCTTGTAAAGGGAAAATTAGAGAAAATGACCTGCTCGGGTTTTGAAACCAGGACCGTCAGGTGATGTGCTTGTGCTTGAGTTCGTAATCCGGCTTCTGACACCAGTTGTTACGTGCCACCCCCTAGAGGCACTTTTGTTAACTGGATTACGGTGGGTAGAAAGCACAACACAGGATGTTCCTTTAAAGAAATAATTTACTTTATTGGGGCCAGAAAGATCCACCACTCAACAGCAAATACAAGCAGTTATTACCTTACTCCAGTTTCCTTACGGCGAGAACACTTCCGCTTTCACTTGTCAACAGACCACAGTTAATCCTTTCGCTAATGAGTCCGGTCCGTACGCTGGCTGGAAATATCTGCACTCAGCCTGTCACCGAACTACACACTGTTTCACAATGCACCACAATCACTTCTGTCACACTAGATAAACGCTTGCGCTAGCTCGTAAAACACAACAACAACCACTGCTTGACAGGTCGCTCTTATATAGCAGGCCGGTGACTCAATAAATGCTTCTAGACCCATCCAGGGTTCACGGCTTCTCGAGGCTTCCTCCACCGGCTGAGTCACGAATATTCTGGACCACCCCTTTGTCCTAGTAGTCCTGTTGCATAAGGCGCACGCAATACACTGAGGCCGAGCAGCCCAGCCCTGGGGCAGTTGTGACTCATGCGGCGAGCGATGAAACAAACTCACAGCCGTAACAATAGTATTAAGAAGATTCTTGACGTGG
The DNA here is from genome assembly GCA_946902985.2 of Meconema thalassinum. Taxonomy (NCBI): domain Eukaryota; kingdom Metazoa; phylum Arthropoda; class Insecta; order Orthoptera; family Tettigoniidae; genus Meconema; species Meconema thalassinum. The sequence continues at coordinate 1,196,373,001 of OX336389.2, forward strand.
ATATGCGAGAAGTCAGCCGTAACGCCCTTGAAGTTCGGGATTCGATTCCCCTCACTTGTACTAAGTGGAATAACCGAATTTGCGAAGTATGACCCGGATTCGTACGGTGTTGTGTTGATTTAATTAATATTAAGATGTTTCTTGCTTTGGATATGCGAAAAGTCACACGTACCTCCCTTGAAATTAGGGATTCGATTCCCCTGCCATGTACTTACTCATAAATTAGATTTTGCGGCGTGTAACCCAGAAAGTTACGGTATTGTGTTCATAAATATAGTATGGAGACGTTACTTACATTGGCGGTGCGAAAAGTCACACCTAACGCCCTTAAGGAACGAGGATTCGATTCCCCTCATAAGTACTTACTCATAACTTCGAATTTGCGGCGTGTAACCCAGAACGTTACGGTATTGTGTTCATTAAAATAGCATGGAGACGATTGTTACATTGGCTGTGCGAAAAGTCACACCTAACGCCATTGGGAGAGGAGGGTTTGATTCCCCTCACACGTAATTACTCATAAATTCGAATTTGCGTCGTGTAACCTAGAAAGTCACGGTATTGTGTTCATGAAAATAGCATGGAGACGATTGTTACATTGGCTGTGCAAAAAGCCACACCTAACGCCATTGGGAGAGGAGGGTTCGATTCCCCTCACACGTACTTACTCATAAATTCGAATTTGTGGCGTATAACCCAGGAAGTTACGGTATTGTGTTCATAAAAATAACAAGGTGGCATTTGTTACATTGGCTGTGCGAAAAGTCACACCTAACGCCATTGGGAGAGGAGGGTTCCATTTCCCTCACACGTACTTACTGATAAATTCGAATTTGCGTCGTGTAACCCGGGAATTTACAGTATTGTGTTCACAAAAATAGCATGGAGGCATTCGTTATATTGGCTGTGCGAAAAGTCACAGCTAACGCCCTTGAGGAACGAGGGTTCGATTCCCCTCACAAGTACTTACTCATAAATTCGAATTTGCGGCGTGTAACCCGGAAATTTACGGTATTGTGTTCATAAAAATATCATGGAGGGATTTGTTACATTGGCTGTGCGAAAAGTCACACCTAACGCCATTGGGGAACGAGGGTTCGATTCCCCTCACAAGTACTTACTCATAAATTCGAATTTGGGGCGTGTAACCCAGAATGTTACTGTATTGTGTTCATAAAAATAGTATGGAGACGTTACTTACATTGGCTGTGTGAAAAGTCACACCTAACGCCATTGGGAGAGGAGGGATCGATTCCCCTCACACGTACTTACTCATAAATTTGAATTAGCGGCGTGTAACCCAGAAAGTTACGTTTTTGTGTTCATAAAATAGTATGGAGACGTTACTTACATTGGCTGTGCGAAATGTCACACATAAAGCCCTTGAGGTACGAGGGTTCGTTTCCCCTCACAAGTACTTACTCATAAATTCGAATTTGGGGCGTGTAACCCAGAATGTTACATTATTGTGTTCATAAAAATAGTATTGAGACGTTTGTTACATTGGCTGTGCGAAAAGTCACACATAAAGCCCTTGGGGAACGAGGGTTCGATTCCCCTCATAAGTACTTACTCATAAATTTGAATTTGCGGCGTGTATCCCAGAAAGTTACGGTATTGTGTTCATAAGAATAGTATGGAGACGTTACTTACATTGGCTGTGCGAAATGTCACACCTAACGCCCTTGAGGAACGAGGGTTCGATTCCCCTCACAAGTACTTACTCATAAATTCGAATTTGCGGCGTGTAACCCAGAAAGTAATGGTATCGTGTTCTTAAAAATAGTATGGAGACGATTCTTAAATTGTCTGTGCGAAGTGTCACCCGTAGCTCCCTTGAATTTCGAGATTCGATTACCCTCCCATGTACTAAGTGGAATAATAGAAGTTGCTTTATAGAACCCGGATCGGTACGGTGTTGTGTTTTATATAATTAGTATTAAGACGTTTCTTTCATTTGATATGTGATAAGTTACCCTTAGCGCTCATTAATTTGTGGATTCGATACCCCCTTATACCTGATGTGTTAATATGTCACACCGTGCGCCAAAACAGTAGGTCTCGCGCGATATTCTTTGCCTTGATAGAAGTTAACAGATGACTGCTGATCTTCAGAGACAGAGAGTACGTAGAGATTGTGTTGCTATCGGGTGTAATTCCAGTACTTCCGGTACTTCATTTGTTCGCAGGCGGGCAAACGCGTTCGGTGAGCTCGAGCCTGCGCATTGTAGTATTTTGCGGACTTAAAAATATTGGTCCCAGCTGTCTCCCCTGAGAACCAATCTCATAAATTAGTATTAAGAACTATTGGATTTTCGAAAAGTCACCTGTAGCGCCCATGGTGATCGGGGTACGATCCACCTTTAAAGTACCATGCGGAATAATCTAATTTGCGATATTATGTGCCTGATCAAGCCTCCGTGGCTTAGGCGGCAGCCCGCCGGCCTCTCACCGCTGGGTCCGTGGTTCAAATCCCGGTCACTCCATGTGAGATCTGTGCTGGACAAAACGGAGGCAGACAGGTTTATCTCCGGGTACTCCGGTTTTCCCTGTCACAATTTCATTCCAGCAACACTCTCCACTATCATTTCATTACATCTGTCATTCATTTAATCATTGCCCCCAGAGGAGTGCGTCAGGCCTCGGCAGCCGGCACAGTTCATATCCTCGCCGCTAGATGGGGATTCATTCATTCCATTCCTGACCCGGTCGGGGACTGGAACCAGGCTGTGGATTTTCATGTGCTTGATCGTTTCTGTCGCCTGTTTGGTCCGCTCTCTCAGCTCTAGCAGAAAATATACATTCTTTTAAGTTTTCATGCGATCTGCGAGTGAGTGCTTCGTCTTTCTCGTTAAGTTCTTTGCCTCGTGGTGATGAACAGATGACTGCAGACCTACCCATATTCTTTGCCTGCGTTTTTCAAACATGACGCTGCATCTTCATTGCATGTGACAAGTGGTACATTCATGGAAGAAGAATACTAGGAAGTGAAGCTTCGACCTTTTCGCGTTCCTCTATAGACGGCAGCACATATGTTCGACTAGGGCGATATGAGTGAGTAGTGCCCGAATTTATTTTGACTGGACAGTTGCACACACCATTGCTGCCAATAGATGTAGATTGACACTAATGGTCCAGTATTGTAAAAAACAGCAAAAATATGATGATGTTGGGTTTATATAACAATGAGAATGCATGCATTAGTGCATGTAAGCTTATACATCAAAGACAAAATGTTGTTAAAAGTGTACAGCTTAACCTAGTGCATCGTCAACTAATTGCCAGTTACGTACTATCCACCGACATAGTTGGCTATCATTTATGATTTGTTGATGCTTTTTTTTTCAAGCCGTTTGTTCATCATTTATATACATTTTGCTTTATAAGTGTTATTATTCTTGCGATATATGTTACTTTTCGTTTTCGCAGAGAAATAACATAAAAACAACATAAGAAGCGATGTGGTTTTTATTGCGCTGCTCTTTGGTGCAGTAAGAAATGTATTTCGATGCACAGTTTCCTGCCGATCCGATCCTGGAAGGTAAGTCATGAACAACTATTTTCGCTGATAAATTCTTTCATTTGGGTATACGGGAGATAAAAAAAACTCGTATTAGCTAATGAATTACACTACCCATGTGGTTTTATCTACTATTATAATAATATAGTACACAGATAATTGTGATGACCAGGGTGTCCTAGGCCACTGTAGTGAATTATCATAATTTTAAAGAACGATTCCTGTGAAAGGAAATTCAGATTACAATATTAGAAAAAAGATACTCCCATCTGTTTGCTAGACTACTACATTTCAGTCATTTATACACAGATATATATTAGGTATTGAGTTGGCCTAGGTCGCTGTAGCATACTAAAATTGAAGGTCATTAGAAATAATTATTCTCTTAAAAGGAGATTTGCATATTAAAGGATTGACAGAACGTAATGTAATATACTGGGATTTCATTATGAGTATATGTAATGAAGGCATTCTTTCAGTGTAGCCTAAACAAACTGTTAGTTGTAACTCTTCAGTCGGTCAACAGGAATTTGCCCAATGAATGGGTGGGGTACAATGTATATAATATATGAATCTCCTGGAAAAAGTACATGTGGCCTATTAGTTATACTCAATTATATGTAGGTCTACGTATGCTATGATAAAGGAGAATTTCACATGGAACAATATGGGAGAAACCGTTAGAAGTGTCCTCACGACATGTGGCAGGTGTCAACTATGTAAATATGCCTCGAAGCTCGCGAAGAAAAAGCCCCAGGCCATTCTACCATTTAAACCTAGGGAGCTGTATGTCACAGATATATTCGGCCCAATCCCCCGTTCTAATAATAATATTATTGGTTTTACGTCCCTTTTAACTACACTGGCTTTTAGAGACGCAGGGGTGCCGGATTTTGGCCCCGAAGAGGACTTTTAACGTGCCAGTAAATCTACGGACACGGCTCCCTCACATTTGCGCACCCTCAAATGCCAGCTGACTGCGCCAGGATACGAACCTGCAACCTTGGGCCCAGCAAGCGAGAACGTTACCCCTGAGCCACGCAGCCAGCCAATCCCCCGTTCTACCAGAGGAAACCAGTATATTCTGGTAACCTTGGATGTTTTCTCGAAATTTGTTTCTCTTTGCCCTATCCAAAAAGCTACAACCAGATACATAGTAAAGCGAATTGAGAACAGCGTAAATCCGGTAATGGGTAAACCGGAATTTTTGTTAAGCGATCATGGATATCAAATCACCAGTAATGAATTTCAGGCTGATATGGAAAGGCTAGGTATCAAGCATATTTTAAGTCCTGTCCGATATCCAGAAGGGAATCCAGCATAAAGGATTATGAGCGAAATTAGCAAGTTTTGCAGAATTTATATCCCTGAAAACCACAATAGATGGGTAGAGGTTGTTCCGATTATTGTCAATTGTTTGAACTCAACGGTGCATGAGAGCACTGTGCAGATACCATCTCTACTTCACCTGGGAGTTAAACCTGAGAGATCCTGGAGTAAAATTATACAAACACCACCAGATTTGGAGCCGACCCAAGACCGAAGGATCGAGCTTGCAGGAGAGAAATTAAGGAGTCAGGCAAGAAAACGAGCCAAGAGATGTGCGGAAAAAAGGTATCGAGAACCACTCAACGAGGGAGACACGGTGTTAATCCGCAGACCTATATCATCAAACCAACAACTTAGGATCTACCATAAGTTCGAGCCTTTGTACGCTGGTCCGTTCAAGATCAAAACTTCGTTTGAAAAGAACAGCTACAATATAGTCAAGATCGATAACGAGCAAGTTTTGGGAAAGTTCAATGCAGCCAACATCAAGGTATATCATGCTGCTCTAGAATAGACAGGAATCTGTTGAACAGATGATTATTTGGGAAATCGTGTACATGATCATGTGAATTTTAGGATCTTAAAAAAAAATGTTTAAAATAAACTCATCATGCTCCTCTTCCTTGGCTTGAGAACTTTATTTTCGTGAGGAAGGAGAGAGATATACCCGATTTGGAGTATGACCACTAAGCTACGGTGCTGCGTGAACAGCCGGGGGCCGCAAATATTACGTCACGGTCGTTTGATCTTGCCCGAATGACCGGTGGAGGTCAGTGCACTTGTGTAATGATGTCACGGCCGGGAGTAAGGAGAGGTATGTGCGAGCTACCCCTACCCCCTTACGGAGGGGAGGATAGCGAGGCCGCTTGACAGGTGATCGCCAGATGAGTTTGCTCATTCTTATGTTTGATTCTGTTCGTGTCCAGAACATGTTTAGTGCGGACCGGTATCGCTGTGTGTGTTGTATTCTTACGGTCGTAAGGGCGAGCTATTAGATGTAAGTTTGTCACTTGCAAATCGCAAGCAAACGGCAGTGTGAAAGTGATGGTTCATATTCGTAAGTATTGGGACTTGCACTGAGATACTGAAGGAGTTGGAGCCACGTAAGTTGAAAAATCATATAAACATTACCAGCATAAAGCAGCAGTGATACACAGTCTGAGGGCTGGATATTTCTCATCCTGTGCTACAAGCTTACACACTATTCAATGGAAATCAGTTGGGACATCTTTGCGACAGAACATTGTACATTTAATCAAAGCCGTGATGGCAAGTGAACATGGCTTTAGGCATCATTGGAACTCTGTAATAGTTCACATAGTTCATTGAACATTGCTTCACGCCAGACTTCTGGAACAGTCTTTGCCAATTACACTGAACACAATCTCACTTCTGAATATTCTAGATCGAATTGGAACTGTGGCGGCGTGTTACTCTAAAATAATGGGGCAACACACTAATGAAGTATATGTCTTCGTGAGGAAAGAGAGACATACAGTGTCGAATATTTCTAATTACACCATGGCGCATTAAAACACGCAGAAGATGTGATGGGGGGATGGAACTTTGATCCAGGAGGCGTCGCGACGATCTTCGCAAGCAGACGCCTGCCGCCAACACGACACCAGGGAACACTTATCAGGGATCTTTAAACTCTATTAAATTTGCAGAAGAAGTTTGTCTCTGCCTAACGAAGATGCCACGAGGTAAAAATGTGTCGCCAGCCCACATGAGTTGAATCTTCCCATAATGAGTTGCACTCCAGAGCACATGATCATATTTAGACTTTGTATAATTCCACGGTATGGCAAGAGCATTATCTGATTTTACACATCGGAGTCTAATGAATTTTGTTGGGATTAATGATGATAATGATTGTTTTTTTACGATTATTATTATTATTATTTTCTCTTGCATAATTGCGATGGCAATTATTTCAATGATTCTTTTCTTCTGCGTTTCTTTCATGATGCATTCTTTTTCGATTTATGATTTCATCCAAGGATTTTAAGATAGTGTGCATCAGATGCACAGGTGTTTATTTTGGTCCACATTTTCTTTGGGGATTTGATGTTGAAGCCTTAGAATGACTTTGCCGTCTGTGCGATGTTTTTTTTTTGTGAATTCCAGACCTTTCTAGGACGATCTTTGGGGGTCTCATTTGAGGATTTGCGAGTTTTGCCTTGAGCCGTTCACATTTCGATTGAATTATTAGTATTTTGGGTGCATATCTGTTCAGATCCGACTGTTCGATTTATGCATTCTGGTTGCCACATTTTGAGCGTGAAGATAGCCAATATTAAATATTAAATATTAGATTTGCCACTTGGATATTATATTTGTGATAGGAATTATTGAAGTTATGTACAGAAATGCTCAGATGATGATCTGCTTTCTGGTTTTGAATGATAGTTTGATGGGCCATGATCTTTTGTGACATGTTGGTCGAGTTATTTAGAGGGCTATTGCCTTAGTGCAACGATTAATTGGCAAATGATATGACATGTTTGATCATGAATTATTATAATCCTATCATGATGTTTAAATATTTTGTCTAATTATTTGGTCTCTCTTAGAGAATTTATGGCTCATTTTGACAAAGGCTCATTGCTTTTGTGAGGCAAAATTTAATCTTTCTTTCTCTGTCCTCTTTACTAATTATTTTGATCACCAATCGCCTGAGCAATTTAACGAAATCATCGAGTATGGTTGCACTGATACTTCAATCATCAATTGATGGAATTTGATTCTGGATTATTTTTGAATCTAGTTGTGGATTCGAGACCACGAGACCATGTAAGGATTATTATAATAATTGCGGGCATTTGGAATGATTATTGAACTGACAAACGATTATCGAATTTCGAACAAGATTATTAGTTTAGGATTCACTAAAGGATTTTGAATTAAGGATTTCGATTTGATTAAAAGATTTATTTTTGAACTGATCCTGATAATCAGTGGACTGATTTGAACAATTTTTGATTTTTGGAACTGAGTTAGATGAGTTCATATTATATTATTGTCAGTTATAATTGTAAATAAGTTTCGACAGTTGGATAGACTGTTTTGTGTGCAATTACGGTAGTACAATGCCGATATCATTTCATTAGCAAGCAGTTTCACATCACATGGCGCATTAGCTTGATTATTTGATGGTGTATTTTTTTCTTTCATATAATTGAAGTTAGGTCGCTCAGGGATGAGTGTTAATAATTTTTCGTGTCGTGTGCGCAGAAAAATCCCTGCAGCGACAGAAGAGACTTTTAGTTGGCTTTCGTTTCAGTCCTGTGATGTATTTTTTTTATTGATCCGATTGGGCAAGAATCAGAAAGACATTACACCATATCTTAGGGATTCTCTAGCCGTCGTGATCATAGGCAGGGTGTGGAATTTTAATGCAAGCTGAATCCATGAATAAATACGGATCATTTTCCTTTACCTTCTTAAATTTCTTTTATCTGTGTCATTTCTATTTTCCTTCTTTTAACTCTGGCCTCTCCAGGAATGTGTCCTTGCGAACTCTAGTTTGATGGCTCCCTCTTTCCCATCCCGTAACGACCCGGAGATACTCTGTCTCGTGCCACCCGAGCCGTTTTTCTTCTTATAATATCAAACCATAATTCAGGCACATTCGTTTTTCCTGCTACTTTTTTATTTCACTCCCCTATTCTTTCTCGGAAATTGTGTGGTGTAATTTTTGGCCGGGTCATTGCACATATTTCCGGGACGGGCACAGGAGGAGAGGTGGCGACCCATTCACGTGGGGATCGATTTAATTTGTTGGTACTCTATTTAACTTACTAGCAGTTGATGCAATTCGTTTTCTTAAGAAGGACACAGATGTTTTTTGATATATTGAATTGGACTTATAGTTAACGTTGGATGTCATGCTTTAATGTTTTGAATCGTATTTATTCGAATGGAAGATATTGTGGTCATGTGCTCTGCAAATATGGCTGGTGTCAAGGTGAAGTGTCTCTATCATGTCTTTGTTTGTGTTATATGTATCTTCTTTGCAGGATTAGAACGATGTAAGGAATGAGGAATATGTTTTCCAAATTGGAGAACAAAATGGATAATGCAGACCCAGATTATGTAGCTACAGCACGTATTGCGGGGGACTATCGTGTCATGGATGACATTGTTCTTAAGTTTATTGATAAAGATCACACCAAGTTACGGGTAGTGATTCCACCGAAGCTCGTCAACAAGGTTATTTGGTTGGCGCATCGATCAGCGGCTCATGTAGGAGTGGACAAAACGCTAGCTATGATAAAGGAGAATTTCACATGGAACAAAATGGGAGGAACCTTTAGAATTGTCCTCAAGACATGTGACAGGTGTCAACTATGTAAATATGCCTCGAAGCTCGCGAAGGAAAAGCCCTAGGCCATTCTACCATCTAAACCTAGGGAGCGGTATGTCACAGATATATTCGGCCCAATCCCCCGTTCTAATTATAATAATAATGTTATTGGTTTTACGTCCCTTTTAACTACACTGGCTTTTAGAGACGCCGGGGTGCCGGAATTTCGCCCCGAAGGGGATCTTTAGCGTGCCAGTAAATCTACGGACACGGCTCCCTCACATTTGCGCACCCTCAAATGCCAGCTGACTGCGCCAGGATACGAACCTGCAACCTTGGGCCCAGCAAGCGAGAACGTTACCCCTGAGCCACGCAGCCAGCCAATCCCCCGTTCTACCAGAGGAAACCAGTATATTCTGGTAACCTTGGATGTTTTCTCGAAATTTGTTTCTCTTTGCCCTATCCAAAAAGCTACCACCAGATACATAGTAAAGCGAATTGAGAACAGCGTAAATCCGGTAATGGGTAAACCGGAATTTTTGTTAAGCGATCATGGATATCAAATCACCAGTAATGAATTTCAGGCTGATATGGAAAGGCTAGGTATCAAGCATATTTTAAGTTCTGTCCGATATCCAGAAGGGAATCCAGCATAAAGGATTATGAGCGAAATTAGCAAGTTTTGCAGAATTTATATCCCTGAAAACCACAATAGATGGGTAGAGGTTGTTCCGATTATTGTCAATTGTTTGAACTCAACGGTGCATGAGAGCACTGTGCAGATACCATCTCTACTTCACCTGGGAGTTAAACCTGAGAGATCCTGGAGTAAAATTATACAAACACCACCAGATTTGGAGCCGACCCAAGACCGAAGGATCGAGGTTGCAGGAGAGAAATTAAGGAGTCAGGCAAGATAACGAGCCAAGAAATGTGCGGAAAAAGGTATCGAGAACAACTCAACGAGGGAGACACGGTGTTAATCCGCAGACCTATATCATCAAACCAACAACTTAGGATCTACCATAAGTTCGAGCCTTTGTACGCTGGTCCGTTCAAGATCAAAACATCGTTTGAAAATAACAGCTACAATATAGTCAAGATCGATAACCAGGAAGTTTTGGGAAAGTTCAATGCAGCCAACATCAAGGTATATCATGCTGCTCTAGAATAGACAGGAAGCTGTTGAACAGATGATTATTTGGGAAATCGTGTACATGATCATGTGAATTTTAGGATCATAAAAAAATAATGTTTAAAATAAACTCATCAAGCTCCTCTTCCTTGGCTTGACAACTTTATTTTCATGAGGAAGGAGAGATATGTACCCGATTTGGAGTATGACCACTAAGCTACGGTGCTGCGTGAACAGCCGGGGGCCGCAAATATTACGTCACGGTCGTTTGATCTTGTCCGAATGACAGGTGGAGGTCAGTGCACTTGTGTAATGATGTCACGGCCGGGAGTAAGGAGAGGTATGTGCGAGCTACCCCTACCCCCTTACGGAGGGGAGGATAGCGAGGCCGCTTGACAGGTGATCGCCAGATGAGTTTGCTCATTCTTATGTTTGATTCTGTTCGTGTCCAGAACATGTTTAGTGCGGACCGGTATCGCTGTGTGCGTTGTATTCTTACGGTCGTAAGGGCGAGCTATTAGATGTAAGTTTGTCACTTGCAAATCGCAAACAAACGGCAGTGTGAAAGTGATGGTTCATATTCGTAAGTATTGGGACTTGCACTGAGATACTGAAGGAGTTGGAGCCACGTAAGTTGAAAAATCATATAAACATTACCAGCATAAAGCAGCAGTGATACACAGTCTGAGGGCTGGATATTTCTCATCCTGTGCTACAAACTTACACACTATTCAATGGAAATCAGTTGGGACATCTTTGCGACAGAACACTGCACATTTAATCAAAGCCGTGATGGCAAGTGAACATGGCTTTAGGCATCATTGGAACTCTGTAATAGTTCACATAGTTCATTGAACATTGCTTCACGCCGGACTTCTGGAACAGTCTTTGCCAATTACACTGAACCCAATCTCACTTCTGAATATTCTAGATCGAATTGGAACTGTGGCGGCGTGTTACTCTAAAATAATGGGGCAACACACTAATGAAGTATATGTCTTCGTGAGGAAGGAGAGACATACAGTGTCGAATATTTCTAATTACACCATGGCGCATTAAAACACGCAGAAGGTGTGATGGGGGGATGGAACTTTGATCCAGGAGGCGTCGCGACGATCTTCGCAAGCAGACGCCTGCCGCCAACACGACACCAGGGAGCACTTATCAGGGATCTTTAAACTCTATTAAATTTGCAGAAGAAGTTTGTATCTGCCTAACGAAGATGCCACGAGGTAAAAATGTGTCGCCAGCCCACATGAGTTGAATCTTCCCATAATGAGTTGCACTCCAGAGCACATGATCATATTTAGACTTTGTATAATTCCACGGTATGGCAAGAGCATTATCTGATTGTACACATCGGAGTCTAATGAATTTTGTTGGGATTAATGATGATAATGATTGTTTTTTTACGATTATTATTATTATTATTTTCTCTTGCTTAATTGCGATGGCAATTATTTCAATGATTTTTTTTCTTCTGCGTTTCTTTCATGATGCATTCTTTTTCGATTTATGATTTTATCCAAGGATTTTAAGATAGTGTGCATCAGATGCACAGGTGTTTACTTTGGTCCACATTTTCTTTGGGGATTTTATGTTGAAGCCTTAGGATAACTTTGGCGTCTGTGCGATGTTTTTTTTTTGTGAATTCCAGACCTTTCTAGGACGATCTTTGGGGGTCTCATTTGAGGACTTTGCGAGTTTTGCCTTGAGCCGTTCACATTTCGATTGAATTATTAGTATTTTGGGTGCATATCTGTTCAGATCCGACTGTTCGATTTATGCATTCTGGTTGCCACATTTTGAGTGTGAAGATAGCCAATATTAAATATTAAATATTAGATTTGCCACTTGGATATTATATTTGTGATAGGAATTATTGAAGTTATGTACAGAAATGCTCAGATGATGATCTGCTTTCTGGTTTTGAATGATAGTTTGATGGGCCATGATCTTTTGTGACATGTTGGTCGAGTTATTTAGAGGGCTATTGCCTTAGTGCAACGATTTATTGGCAAATGATATGACTTGTTTGATCATGAATTATTATAATCCTATCATGATGTTTAAATATTTTGATCTAATTATTTGGTCCCTCTTAAAGAATTTATGGCTCATTTTGACAAAGGCTCATTGCTTTTGTGAGGCAAAATTTAATCTTTCTTTCTCTGTCCTCTTTACTAATTATTTTGATCACCAATCGCCAGCAATTTAACGAAATCATCGAGTATGGTTGCACTGATACTTCAATCATCAATTGATGGAATTTGATTCTGGATTATTTTTGAATCTAGTTGTGGATTCGAGACCACGAGACCATGTAAGGATTATTATAATAATTGCGGGCATTTGGGATGATTATTGAACTGACAATCGATTATCGAATTTCGAACAAGATTATTAGTTTAGGATTCACTAAAGGATTTTGAATTGAGCATGAGATATTCAATTAAGGATTTCAATTTTATTAAAGATTTATTTATGAACTGATCCTGATAATCAGTGGACTGATTTGGACAATTTTTGATTTTTGGAACTGAGTTAGATGAGTTCATATTATATTATTGTCAGTTATAATTGTAAATAAGTTTGGACAATTGGATAGACTGTTTTTGAGAGCCTCCGTGGCTTAGGCGGCAGCACGCCGGCCTCTCACCGCTGGGTCCGTGGTTCAAATCCCGGTAACTCCATGTGAGACCTGTGCTGGACAAAACGGAGGCAGACAGGTTTTTCTCCGGGTACTCCGGTTTTCCCTGTCAGAATTACATTTCAGCAACACTCTCCACTATCATTTCATTTCATCTGTCATTCATTTAATCATTGCCCCAGAAGAGTGTGTCAGGCCTCGGCAGCCGGCACGTTCATATCCTCGCCACTAGATGGGGGCTTCATTCATTCCATTCCTGACCCGGTCGGAGACTGGAAGCAGGCTGTGGATTTTCTTTTCTTTTGATAGACTGTTTTGTGTGCAATTACGGTAGTACAATGCCGATATCAATTCATTAGCAAGCAGTTTCATATCACATGGCGCATTAGCTTGATTATTTGATGGTGTATTTTTTTCCTTTCATATAATTGAAGTTAGGTCGCTCAGGGATGAGTGTTAATAATTTTTCGTGTCGTGTGCGCCGAAAAATCCCTGCAGCGACAGAAGAGACTTTTAGTTGGCTTTCGTTTCAGTCCTGTGATGTAATTGTTTTTATTGATCCGATTTGGAAAGAATCAGAAAGACATTACACCATATCATAGGGATTCTCTAGCCGTCGAGATCATAGGCAGGGTGTGAAATTTTAATGCAAGCCGAATCCATGAATAAATAAGGATCATTTTCCTTTACCTTCTTAAATTTCTTTTATCTGTGTCATTTCTATGTTCCTTCTTTTAACTCTGGCCTCTCCAGGAATGTGTCCTTGCGAACTCTAGTTTGATGGCGCCCTCTTTTCCATCCCTTAACGACCCGGAGATACTCTGACTCGTGCCACCCGAGCCGTTTTTCTTTTTATATTATCAAACTAGAATTCAGGCACGTTCGTTTTTCCTGCAACTTTTTTTTTATTTCACTCCCCTGTTCTTTCTCGGAAATTGTGTGGTGTAATTTTTGGCCGGGTCATCGCACATATTTCCGGGACGGGCACAGTACTTACTACCGTCGTTACGTTCATGGGTTCGCCAATATCGCTAAGCCATTGACGAGACTCACCGCAGAGCGAAGGGTTTTTGAGCGGGACTTCGACTGTCAACGAGCGTTAGAGGAGCCTAAGAATACGTTGAGCAGTGCACCCATTTTAAGTTACCCTAGGCCTGAAGGGAAGTTCATCCTTGTCACGAGCGCCAGTACCTTTGGCATTGGAGGTGTTCTTTCACAAATTCAAGATGGACATGAACGGGTGATTGGGTTCTTCAGCAAGATCTTATCCAATTCGGTACGAAATTACTGCGTGACCAGGAGTGAACTATTAGCCGTTGTCAAGGGTGTCGAACACTTTCATAAATATCTATCTGTAGGGAAGGAAGTTCGTACTTAGAACGGACCCTGCGTTATTGTCATGGGTTTTGCGTTTCAAGGCCTCAGAAGGTCAGGTAGCCAACCGGATTGAGCAATTCCAAGAATACGAATTTACTTCGGAACACCGGTCTGGCAATAGCCACCAAAATGCTGACGCCTTATCAAGGAGGCCGTGTCCAGCATACTGGAAACACTATTTCAGAGTGGAGGACGAAGCTAGCACCGTTCTGTGAATGACAACCATTAATGACTCCTGGCAGGAAGGGGATGTGCTGAAGGACCAAGAGGCAGACCCTGACCTGAAGATCGTAATGGACTGGAAGAGGACAGGAGGAAGGCCATCTTGGAATGAAGTAGCTCACCTCTCTCCGAGCTTGAAGGCCTACTGGGGCCAATGAGACTCGATTAGCATAGATGATGGGGTTCTGAGGTGTCTTGGAATCCGCAGATGGAATGCGGAAGAGACTGCAGCTCCTGGTTCCCAAGAAGGCGGTACCTGAAGTGCTGAAGCAGCTTCATGATGGAGTCTCAGGAGGACACCTAGGAGTGTATAAGACTCTGGAGAAGACACGTGAAAGATTCTATTGGACTAATCTAAGGAAATACGTCAATGATTGGCGCAGGAAATGTGAGACATGTGCTTTCGCCAACGTTTGAAAAGATTGTGATTGATATAGCTGGACCCTTCCCCTCGACGGAAGGAGGGAACAGGTACACTACATATTAGTCGCAATGGGCTATTCAGCAAATGGGTTGATGCATTCGCCCTACATAACCAAGAAGCGGTTACCATTGCTGAAGTTTTGGTTAAGGAATTGTTCAGTCACCAGGGTTCCACAGGAACTGCATTGTGATCAGGGGTGAAAGTTTGAGTCACAACTGTTCACAGAGATTTTTGTCGATTCAAGGAGATCCGAAATACGAGGACTACAGCTCTGCATCCGCAGTCTGATGGGATGGTGGAGTGCTTGAACAAGACAATAGGAAAGTACTTGTCCAAAGTCGTCTTTTTATTGGCCTATTGCAGCTCTGTATATGAGACCAATGGACAGGAACCTGCAAAAGTTCTCTTCGGTCGAGAACTTCGGTGGCCGAGCAATCTTCCATTCAGTTGCAAGCCAGATGAATATATAGTCGGTGATGATAACGGTTGACATCCATGACAGTGTCCGTAGTAACATATAGCATGCGAGTGACCGAATGAAGACACGTTATGATCTCTAGGCGGACAGGGGAATTTATCAGCCTGGAAACCTCGTGCGGTTGTATAACCAGAGGAGACGTCGTGGGTACTCCCCTAAACTGCAATGATCATGGGATGGCGCTTACGAAATTGTGACCAGGATCAATGATGTAATCTATAGGATTAAGAAACAATTAGATATAGTTCATTGTTTCATTAGACTGTGATTTGTGAAGGTCCATGTCAGTGTGTCGGGTGTCAGTTACATTGTTTATCTTATCTTATATATATATAAGGATGTTCGTTTGTTCGTCTTTTATGCGTTCATAAACCATTCATCCGATTGCGATCAAATTTTGGTGTTTTGTTGGGCACACTTCCGAAATCATTATAGGCATAGTTACTCCAATTTACAATAGATAGCGCGCGAGTAGCTTAACAAATGGGTGTTGGCGATGCGTTCATATAGTCTACAATTCATCCCATTACGACCAAATTTTGGTGGGTTGTTTAGCACTCTTCCGGGATGGTTATAGGCATAGTGAATCCTATTTACAATAGATAGCGCGCGTGTAGTTTAAACAAATGAGTGTTGCCTATGCGTCCATACACAATTCATCCGATTACGATCAAATTTTGGTGAGTTGTTGTGCACACTTCCGGGAAAGATATAGGCATAGTAAATCCAATTTACAATAGATGGCGCGCGAGTAGCTTCAACAAAATGGCGTGCGATTCGTTTCAACAAAGACCACCTGCGTTCATATACCATTCATCCCATTGCGATTAAGCTTGGGTGAGATGTTGGGTACACTCCAGGGAAGATTTCTGGCTTAGTAAATCCATTTTATAATAGGTAGGGCACGAGCAGATTCAAAAAATGAGCGACGATGCATGAAACGTTTCAACAAAGTCCCGTAAGCGTTCATATACCATTCGTTCGATAGCGATGAAACTTGGGTAAGATGTTGTGTACACTTCAAGGAAGGTCTCGGACTTGGTAAATCCATTTCACAATAGGTGGCGAACGAGT
Organism: Meconema thalassinum; assembly: GCA_946902985.2. Taxonomy (NCBI): domain Eukaryota; kingdom Metazoa; phylum Arthropoda; class Insecta; order Orthoptera; family Tettigoniidae; genus Meconema; species Meconema thalassinum. The sequence continues at coordinate 1,196,389,519 of OX336389.2, forward strand.
AGATTCAACAAATTAGCGTTGACGTGAGAAGCGTTTCAACAAAGTACCGTATGCGTTCATATACCATTCTTTCGATAGCGATGAAACTTGGGTGAGATGTTGTGTATACATCAGGGAAGGTATCTGGCTTAGTAAATCCATTTTACACTTAGTAGTGCAAGAGTAGATTCAACATATGTGCGACAACGCGCGAAGCGTTTCAACAAAGTCCCATATGCATTCATATACTATTCGGGCGAAAGTGATGGAACATTGGTGAGTCTTTGGGTACTCTCCAGGGAAGGTTTCTGGCTTAGTACATGCATTTTACAATAGGCAGCGTACAATTTTATTCAATAGATGAGTGACGGCACGTGAATCGTTTCAACCAAGTACCGTATGCGTTCATATACCATTCATCCGATTGCGATGAAATTTTGGTGAGTTGTTATGTGCACTCCAGGAAAGTTTTCTGGCTTAGTAAATCCATTTTACAATAGGTATCGTACGAGTAGATTCAACAAATGAGTAACGGCACGCGAATCGTTTAAACAAAATCCCGTATGCGTTCATATGCCATTCATCTGATTCTTATGAAACTTTAATGAGTTGTTGTGTAGACGCCTGGGAAAGTTTTCGACTTAGTAAATCCATTTTACAATAGGTAGTGTTCGAGTAGATGCAACAAATGAGTGACGACGCACGAAGTGTTTCAACAAAATCCCGTATGCGTTCATATACCGTACCATTCATCGATTGCGATGAAAGTTTGTTGAGTTGTTGTGTACACTTTCGTGAAGGTTTCTAACTTATTAAATCCATTTCACAGTAGGTAGCGCAAGAGTAAAATTAAAAAATGAGTGACAGCGCACGAATCGTTTAAACTAAATTCCGTATGCCTTCATATCCCATTCATCCGATTGCGATGAAACGTTGGTGAATTGTTGTGCACGCTCCTGCGAATGTTTCTAAATTAGTTAATCCATTGACAGTTTAGAGGCAGTTAACTGAAATTGAAAAAAGATTGTTTCCAAAACACTTTAAGAAACAAAATTACAACGCCAAAACTTTCTTTGATTGGCATTGCAACGCATGCGGGTGCAGCTAGTATATATTAAAAAAAAGGAATGCCTGTCTGCTCGTCTTTTATGCGTTCATAAACCATTCATCCGATTCCGATCAAATTTTGGTGAGTTGTTGTACACACTTTCGGGATGTTCATAGGCATAGTTAATCCATTTCAGACTAGATAGCGCGTGAGTAGTTTAAACGACTGCGTAATGGCGATGCGTTCATATACAATTCATTCGATTTCGATCAAATTTTGGCGAGTTATTGTGCACAGTCCCAGTAAAGTTATAGGCGTAGTAAATCCAATTTACATTACATGGCCCGCGAGTAGCTTCAACAAAATTGCGTGCGTTTGTTCCAAGAAAGTCCCACATGTGTTCATATACCATTCATCCCATAGCGAAGAAACTTGGGTGAGATGTTGTGTACAATTCAGGTAAGGTTTCTGGCTTAGTAAATCCACTTTACAATAGGTATCGCACAAGTAGATTGAACAAATGAGCGACGGCACGCGAATCGTTTAAACAAAGTCCCGTATTCGTTCATATACCAATCATGCGAATGCAATGAAATTTGGTGAAGTATTTTTTCCACTCCCGCGAAGATTTCTGATTTAGTTAATCCATTTTACAATTGGTATCGCATGAAAAGATTCAACTAATGAGCGACAGCGCATGAATCGTTTCATCCAAGTCCCGTATGCGTTCATATACCATTCATCCGATTGTGATAAAACTTTTGAGTTGAGTACAGTCCTGCGAAGGTGTATGAAGTAGTAAATCCATTTTTCAATGGGTGGCGCACAAGTAGATTCAACAAATGAGTGACGGCGCGCGAATCGTTTAAACAAAATCCCGTATGCACTCATATGCCATTCATCCGATTGCGCTGAAACTTTGATGAGTTGTTGTGTACACGCCAGGGAAGGTTTTCGAATTAGTAAATCCAATTTACAATAGGTAGCGTACGAGTATATTCAACAAATGGGTGACGGCGCTCGAATCGTCTCAACAAAGTCCCGTATGCGTTCATATACCATTCATTTCATTGCGATGAAACTTTGTTGAGTTGTTAACCACGCTCCCATGATTTGTTTTGAGATAGTAAATCAATTTTACAATTGTTTAGAGGCGGTTAACGGAAAAAAAATATTGGGAATCCAAAAGCACTTTAAGAAACAAAGTTACAACGCCAACTCATTCCTTGATTGGCATTGCAACGCATGCCGGATACAGCTTTCATATATATAAAAAGGAATGTCTGTCTGTTCGTCTTTTATGCGTTCATAAACCATTCTTCCGATTGCGATCAAATTTTGGTGAGTTGTTGTGCACACTCCCGGGATGGTTATAGGCATAGTTAAACCAATTCGCAATGGATAGCGCGTGAGTAGTTAGAACAAATGTGTGCTGGCGATGCGTTCATATAGCCGACAATTCATCCGATTGCGACCATATTTTGGTGGGTTGTTGTGCAAGCTCCCAGGAAAGTTATAGGCATAGTAAATCCTGTTGATAATAGATGGTGCACGAGTAGCTTCAACAAAATGACGTGCGATTCGTTTCAACAAAGTCCCATATGCGTTCATATACCATTCATCCCATTGCGATGAAAATTGGGTGAGATGTTGTGTACACTTCAGAGAAGCTCAGTAAACCCACTTTACAATAGGTAGCGCACGAGCATGTTCAACAAATGAGCGACGACACGCGAAGCGTTTCAACGAAGTCCCGTATGCGTTCATATACTATTGGCCCGATAGCGATGAAACTTGGGTGTGATGTTGTGTACACTCCAGGAAAAGTTTCAGGCTTAGTAAATCCATTTTACAATAGGCTAGGTAGCACACAAGTAGATTCAACACATGAGTGACGACGCGCGAAGCGTCTCAACCAAGTCCCGTATGCGTTCATATACCATTCGTCCGGTAGCGATGAAACTTGCGTGAGATGTTGTGTACACTCCAGGGAAGACTTCTGGTTTAGTACATGCACTTTACAATAGGTAGCGCACGAGTTTATTCAACAAATGAGCGACGGCACGCGAATCGTTTCAACCAAGTACCGTATGCGTTCACATACTATTCATCCGATTGTGATAAAACTTCGGTGAATTGTTGTTAACACTCTATGAAATGTTTATGGCTTAGTACATGCTTTTTACAATAGGTAGCGCACGAGTATATTCAACAAATGAGCGACGACGGGCGAAGCGTTTCAACAAAGTCCCGTAAGCGTTCGTATACTATTCGTCCGATAGCGATGAAACTTGGGTGAGATGTTGTGTACACTCCAGGGGAAGTTTCAGGCTTTGTAAATCCATTTTACAATAGGCTAGGTAGCGCACAAGTAGATTCAACAAATGAGTGACGACGCGCGAATCGTTTAAACAAAATCCCGTATGCGTTCATATGCCATTCATCTGATTCTTATGAAACTTTAAGGAGTTGTTGTGTACACGCCAGGGAAGGTTTTCGACTTAGTAAATCCATTATACAATAGGTAGTGTACGAGTAGATGCAACAAATGAGTGACGACGCACGAAGCGTTTCAACAAAATCCCGTATGCGTTCATATACTGTACCATTCATCGATTGCGATGAAAGTTTGTTGAGTTGTTGTGTACACTTACGTGAAGGTTTCTAACTTAGTAAATCTATTTCATAGTAGGTAGCGCAAGAGTAAAATTAAAAATGAGTGACAGCGCACGTATCGTTTAAACTAAATTCCGTATGCGTTCATATCCCATTCATCCGATTCCGATGAAACTTGGCGAATCGTTCAGTACACTCCAGTGAAGGTTTCATGCTTAGTAAATCCATTTTACAATTGGTAGCGTACGAGTAGATTCAACAAATGAGTAATGACGCTCGATTCGTTTAAACAATATCCCGTATGCGTTCATATTATGCCATTCATCCGATTGCGATGAAATTTTGATGAGTTGCTGTGTACACGCCAGGGAAGGTTTTCGACTTACAAAATCCATTTTACAATAGGTAGCGCACGAGTAGATGCAACAAATGAGTGACAACGCGAGAAGCGATTCAACACAATCCCGTATGCGTTCAAAAACTATTCATCGATTGCGATGAAACTTTGATGAGTTGTTGAGTACACTTACAGTACGTGTAGGTTTCTAACTTAGTTAATCCATTTCATAGCAGGCAGCCCACGAGTGGATTCAACAAATGAGTGACAGCGTATTAATCGTTTAATCAAAATTTCGTATGCGTTCATATGCCATTCAGCCGATTGGGATGAAACTTCGGTGGGTTGTTCGTAATTTTTCGTAATTAGTCAATCCATATTATGTCAGTTTAGAGGCAGTGAAAGGAAATTGAAAAAAACATTGTGTACGGTATCCAAAAGCACTTCAAGAAACAAAATTATAATGCTAAAACTTTCTTTGATTGGCATTGCAACGCATGCCGGGTACAGTTAATTAGATATATTTCATTAGACTCTGATGTTCGGGGGTCCATGTGAGTGTGCCTGGTGGCAGACTGTCTTAGTGGTAGACAGTTTTTGGTAGAACTTAAGTATTTTTCGTTACTATAGTTTTGGTATTTGGTTGTTAGTAGAGGGTTTGTATTTTTGTTAGTAGAATTGCTCTATTATTTTATTGTGAAAGGGAGTAGCAGACTTTCAGAATATATCAATTCTTAACTTGTCTTGTAGATGGTTAATATATTAATAACATTAGCCAACTAATATCTACACTGCGTTCTTCTGTACGGCTGAAAGCAATGGAAAATACAGACGTATTGCTCTTCCCGAGGATATGCACCTCTCTATGCATAATTACATTGTAAAATTCCAATCCGGAGGTAAACTAGTTCCGCGTTCGGATCTCCGTGTGGGGGCTATTCGAGAGGGGGTTAACATTACAGAAGGGTCAAAGGGAAATTCTGACATTCTACGGATCGGAGCGTTGAATGTTAGAAGTCTGCTAGGCAGTGGAAGGTTAGAAAACTTAGAAAGGGAAACGGATAGGCTGAGAATGGATTTGGTGAGGATTAGTGAAATGTGCTGGCAAGAAGAACAGGACCTTTGGCCAGGAGACTATAGGATTATTGGCACTAAATCAAACAACGGCTATCCGGTAGTAGGCCTCATTTTAAATAGGAAACTTGGACAGTGGGTAGAATATTATGAGCAATATAGAGAACTGCTTTTTGAGGCTAAAATCAATACAGAACCTACGTGCACCACAATTGTACAAGTCTGTGGTAGGAAAAGGAAGAGAAGGGAAGATAGTAGGAGATTTCGGATTAACTGAAAGGAATGTTCGTGGAAGCAGACTGATGGAATTCTGTACCGAGCATGAGTTGTTCATAGCTAACACCTTATTCAATAACCACAATAGAATATTATACACATGGATGAGATCAGGAGATACAGGGCGTTACAAAATCGGCATCACTGTGGTCAAGCAGAGATCTCGAAATCAGATGTTGGATTATAAAACACATCCTGGTGCTAACATAAACTCTGACCACAATCTGGTTGTTATGAAATGTAGATTAAAGTTGTAGAAACTGAAGCAAAGTCAAACGCCAAAGAGGGTAGCGATAGACAGAATGAAAGAGAAGGATGTAAACGAAAGATTTAAGAAGAGTATAAAGGAACGACTAATGAAAATCTCTATAATAACTTCAATTGCAGACGAATGAGCACCTTTCAAGATAGAAATAACAAAATCCGCAGAAGAAAACAATGGTAGGAAAGAAAGAATAGGTAGAAAACCATGGATCACTCAGGATATACTTGAATTAATGGATGAAAGGCGGAAACACAGGAAACCAGACAGCAGTCATTCGAGCTGAAGGGCATGAGAGATAAGCTAGAATTCAGAAAGTTGTAAGGCAAGGCTGCAACTTATCACCCATACTTTTCAATCTTTACATTGAACAAGCAATGACGGAAATTGTAGAAAAAAATAAAGTTGGAATGAAGATTCAAGGAGAAATAATTTCAACTCTGAGATTTGCCGATGACATCGTCATATTGGCCGACACACCTGAGGATTTGAATGAGTTTTTGAATGGTATGGACTCCGTCTTGAGGAAAGAATTCATGATGAAAATTAATAAATATAAAACAAAAATATTGGAATGCAGCCGAAATAAATCAGAATCCTCTGTGGACATCAAATTGGCAGGTGAAAAACTAAAGGAAGTAGGAGACTTCTGTTACTTAGGAAGCAAAATAACCATGGTGATGGACGAAGCAAAGAGGATATAAAAAGTAGGTTAGCTCAGGCAAGGAAAGCATTTCTACAAAAAAGGAATCTGTTGACATCGAATATAGATTTAGGTATTATGAAGTTATTTTTGAAAGCCTTTGTCTTGAGCGTGGCACTCTATGGAAGTGAAACTTGGACTATTGGTGCGGCAGAATAGAGGAGAATTTATGCGTTTGAAATGTGGTGTTATAGGAGAATGATGAAGATCAGATGGGTAAATATGGTTACAAACGAGGTATTAAGACGAGTGGGAGAGGGGAGATGTTTCTGGCAACTGCGAATGAAGGGAAGATATAGGTTGGTAGGACATATACTAGGACACCCAGGAATAGCAAACTTCGTTATGGAAGGAAGGACAAGACAATAGTGGTTAGAATATGATTGCCTCGGATGTAGGGTGTGGTAGCTATGTAGAGATGGAACGATTAGCTCAGGAAGGGAGGCATGGACAGCTGCATCAAACCAGTCAAAAGACTGAAGACTCCAACAACAACAACAAGAAACAATCCAATGGAAAACCTCGGGTTGTCCACCACAATCGACTGGCACCTTATAAAGGAGACAACGGACTGAAAAAGGAATATATTTTTCGAACTTGTAATCCCCAAACAGTGTCTTTCGAAGAGTTGTGTAGCAGCAAACTCTAGTTTCTCCCATGGAGTAACAAAGGTTATCCACCAGGACCTCTTCGCTGTTCCATCGGAATATGCACTGGCACACTATGCTGCTTCAGATCTCCAGATGGCAAGAGTAATCGCAAGGGTTTTTAGGGGCAAGTTTTGCGTTAATGAACATCCGGAACAACAGAGTCCCATTGTTGACGAATCCATGCAACTGTTTCAGAACGATAGGAATCTTTTCTACCTTGTCACAAACAGGTGGTCCTGTGGGAAGCCAACTTGTGGTGCCATTTGGAACAGTTTGATCAACTTGCGACGTCATCTAACCCGCTTGGGATTAAGGGAGTTTGGCATTCCGAAGCTGGGTTGTGGGTTCGACGGACATGATTGGAGAACATTAAAAAAAACATAATTGAAATGCTGTTCAAGGACTCTGATGTTTACATCTTAGTTTTCGCCTACCAATCCAGGGGCTCCAGAAAGAAGAGGTAGGACACCCTCACTTCCGATGAATTGGACGTCAGGACACTTTAAAACTCCTGGGATAAGACAACCTTTTCTGGTTCAGAACAGCCGTAAGGAGGGTGTAGTGTGGCGGGCGCAGTCAGATCCACTACCAGCGCATTGCTCTCGTTAGTTTTACCGGCTTCTAAGTCATGCGAGAGCCCTCTGGAACTTGAATAGTTTTGGTCTCATGACCTTCTTGTCCAGGTCTGTATTAAAGACAAGAATGATAGCTGTGTTTTCTTTGTCAGAGATTTATTGATCCAAATCAGTGACCATAAATGAGGCGAGATGGTAAGATGTTGGTAGTTGGATTGAGGAAATAAATGGAGAAGGAGGAAAGTAATATGTTGCATTGTAGTTTGAACTACGTGCACGGGGCAATAAGTTTTCTGGTAACCTAGGTAACTATTGGCGAAGTGTTGTTGACTTTGGTAATTAGCGGCAAACTGAATATAAATTGCTTGTTTTGGTAGATTTCATTAGAAAGCTACCTATTGCAATGGTACTGTGCCCTTATTTCCATGTGAGATGTCAGCCAAAATCTGAAGATGGAAGAGGATCGCAGCAACGTGTAGTACTCGTCTAGAAATAACCACAAATAACTACTGGCAATCACACACCGGAATAAGGAACATGCTGACTATAGTTCTACTCTACTGGGTTCGGTTAACTAACTACACTGGAGAGAGAGAAACTTTGGAATCTTGAGGGTAACGGGAATAGGTTGAGCCTCTATTCTACTTCTATACCATTCTTACCTTAATCCTACTAATACGAAATATAACGCAAAAGTTATAGAACTTATTGCAAGCATACGTAAAAATGTGCCTGGCAGGTTTATTCATAACAAAAACAATTAACAACGAAAAACAAAGTCAAGTTCAAAACCAAAACGAATTCAAAACCTCATAATAGTTGCTGCTAGCTATGAATTTAATGCTGCGTAAATAATAAACCTACATTTGACACCTCACTGCTGTGTCCAAGATTTCAGGAGAATCCAAGAATTAATATTAAGTTATTTAATACCGTCGTAAAAGATGCTATTTAGCGATGGCCCGTCGCTATTACAATAACTAAGTCTTATCATATACAGGACTCCTGATTCCTACGCTAATCCTAGTCTAAATACGATTATATTTACTCTATCATTTAAACTATTGTTAATATTTACATACTGAACCCTTGCAAAGAAGCTTATGAGACTCAGTTTCGGGGGGTGTAACAGTCCATTTCGTAAGTTGTTGTTAAAACGCTTCTATAACATGCAGGATAACCAGTGGCGGCCGGTGGTAAGTAAAGCTGGGTGTTGCACCAAAAATTTCTGATGTCGCAATTTTATATGGGAAGTTTACACATGTAACAAAAATGAATTAACGTTAGATAAACTACATTTATATAAAAACTGAAATACATGGGTTTTTAAAAATATCTATACGTTCGACAAATATACAAATTTTAATGGCCTTTTGGGCTTCATAAAAAATCAGATGTATGTATTTAAGCCCTATGCCTGAGTTAATGGGAAGAATTTTAAACACAGCAGGTTGTCTAAGGTTGGGCCTCAATCTCCGGGATAATAAACATTCTCAACATAAAAACATGGCAACCGAAAAGTTTGTACGTTAACGAAAAATGTTATTACTAACAAAGACGGCCACATATTCTGCATAAGGATAGGATTTTTTTTTACTATAGCTTGAACCCCATCAGAAGAACCAGCCATGAAGTGCGCTCTGTCATACGTCTGCGCAATTCATTTTTGCGGAGTTTCATTCAATTTCTGCTTGTTTAATTAATCCAGTAAACACGCTGCTAATGTGTGTGCATCATGTTTGTTTGCCTCTTACTACGTATCGGTACACAACAGTCATCTGAAATATGTTTGAAATATCACGAGTTTCATCTTCTATAATGGGTAAAATTTCTGATTCCCTTACATGCTTTGTTACTTCTTCTTGGCAAACCTCCAACATAATCTGTAAAAGTTAATTATGAATTGTTTTGGACGTTCCTTTGAAAACAGCTGCCCTTACAAAATGACCTTTAACACAGCATCCAACTCAGCGCTAAAATTAATTAGTTCTCTCCCTGGATTTGTTGATCATGATCACACAAGGCCAGTTCGAAAGAGCCACAGAAACGAATACAGTGTTTATTACAATATTTAACACATGCATATTGTGCCTAACTTCTTCGTTATATTCCGCAATTTACCTTCTATGGGCACTGTCCAATTGTGCAGCTTCGTTAACAGTTCCAAAAAGTGTCAATTTCAAACAGCTGAAGATTGGTTGGTTGGTTCCTCAGTTTAGGAGCTACGACAACGTGGTCATGTAGATGTAGCCCCCTTTACTTTGGGTGTGTGGAGAATCTGTCTGATAACCGGTGTTAATTGTGATGGCTGTATTAGTGAGTGTTATCTGTTTTTAACTCAAGTGAGGACTGCAGACATTGAATTTCAAGCAGTTCCTACTTTTGCCGCCAAAGGCCACCGTAAACGACTACTAGTTCAGAACTTGGTTAATAGACTGCAGTCGGCTCCTGGCGATGAACGTTGGAACCTAAGAGCGTTGTTTAAATATTTAACCTATAATTTAGCTTCACACAGGTGTAATTAGTGGAAGGTTCTTTAACAATTCATAAATCTATGACATGGGACCACCGGCCTTACTTCCCCTCCGAAGGAATGCATACTGAGGGATTTCTAACGCTCTTAAAAATCCGACGACTTCGGCCGGGTTTGAACCCGCGATCTTGGGCATAGAGGCTCAGCATGCTACCAACTACGGCACCGAAGCCGCTCAGCTGAAGATTCATGTTTCTTTATTTTTGGAATTAATTTTCCTAACTTCTATTTTGGTCCACGCGGATTCTCCACCATCAAACATGCAAAACAGAATAAAGCGTTTTTAATATCACATTCACATAACCAATTATTATTGCCTTAAATATCTCCTTAAAACCCCCTCGTATACTTATATTTTGGACAATACTTATCCGGTAATGGTCTACCGAGTGTTTTACTGTAAGTTTATCGTCATCAGGGAGCTGGGAAAACTGTCTAACTAGTAATTTTCACTCACACTCCACAATACAATTAATGTTTCAAACTAAACATTCCGTTAAAATAAAATACTAACTTACAAGATGCACAGATGACAAATCTGGGTGCCATATCGGAATGTGGCGCGAAAGGCAAACTAACAAATCACTGAATTTTGCTAGCCTAGAAATTTCGTAGTGAATGCATAGGTCTACTCACAATCAACCAAACAATAATAATAATAATAATAATAATAACAATAATAATAATGCACATTTACGTATCTGCCTGGAACCAAAATACTCAATCAACTAAATACAGAACTGATCGCAACTCAAAACAAGCAAGAACAAGAGTGGTAAAAGCAAACATAAACCGCTACAGTACACCAACAATACGTCACAAAATAGTTCAGCCAATTCTCTACTGTACTTACAGGAATGGTGGCGTACTTAGGCTCGCTTCACAGAACAATTGACAAAAATATTAAATGAAGTTATGATGAGAAAACATCTAAAAATAATTGGGTGTGACCCAACTTAATGTCTCCCTATGAACTTCCGATATTTGTACTGTTGTGGGTGGTGTAGCATTCCCTAGTGGTTTGGGAAAGAAACTACCCTTCAGGGGCAGATGACCTCGTAGTTACGCCCCTTAAAACAACAATAACTAACTAGACTACCCTTCGCGGGGTAAGAGAAATCGAGGGTGTTGTCATTTCCAAAGAGTGGTGTAGTCTAACGGTGCCATTTGGAAGTGAGTGTTGCCAGGGGGCTGGCAGCTCGTCTGCAACTCCCTACTACCCATGCTGGCCAGCAAGCTCTGTACAAGCTTGGCCTCGTCCCTGCTGGCCGCGCTGTCTACTTGGGAGTCGCCACAAGAGAGCTAACCCCCTGGAGTTTGATTTGAAGGCGGCAGCTTTTATAGGTCCAGTGTGAAGCATTAGGATAAATAATAACAAAATATCGATGATTTTAACACATTTTTGAGTGCATTAGATATAAGAAACTAAAACATTAAAGGAAAAGAAACGACGAATTAGGTGTAAAATTATAGGGAGTTGTGCAACGCTGCAACAATATCACCAGCCGCCACTGAGGGTAACACATAACAAAATAACATGCAGGAAGAAGTGAATACCAGGGTTAAAACAAATGAATTTAATGACAGATCAACTATTTACAAATAAAATTAAACAAACATGATCTCCCAAATGACTCCCACTTGAATTAATTACTTTCCATAACTAGGCCTAATCTCAGGAGAGATTATAAATTGGACCAAATGTCCCAAAATACTTCAATGACATTTTGTACGTGTGCGGCTGTTCTACATGCTTAACGATGAGTACAAATAAATGCGAGATTCGTCTCCATCCGGTAAACCTTCAGAGGACGAATCTGCATTGTCTAGAGCTAGACAGACGCAGGGAACCAACTATACACTACTTAAATTAATCCGACACTTCCTACACTATATAAAACAACAAATAATTTCCGCATGAAATTGGAATCAAGGAACTGCCGTAGCAAAAACATTAATGCCTAAATTAGGACTTTACAAATCAACACAAGTAAATTTACACGTGACCAACAAAAGAAAGACACACATGACCGCTCGTTATTTTTACAAGTAAATACAATTACACCACAAGGTGTCACAACAGACACACGAACATGAAATGAGTCATAGAAAATCACTAGGCTCACAGCCAACATTTACATCATTAAAACAATATTCCATTCATACGATATGCGATAATTCGTAGCAGACATGGCGAACTCCCCAATTAATTATGGTCCAATGACAATCACAAAAGAACAGGTTTGCTAATGATAGCTTATAGGGGTCAGTCGATCAGCTGGACTGCCTAGAGGATGAGTCACTAGACCTAGACGGGCGCTAAGTGGAAATCTGCACATCTGTCAACCCACGTGTCAATAACCTCGACCTGCCGTGGCATGGGTTCGAGTCTCGAAGAAGCGTGCCCCCAAAGCACATAATAATACGTGTGTGTGTCAGAATAAAATATCTCAGCATTTCCCCTAGGAAATCCAAGAATCAGCACTGGACAAGGTACAGTAGCCTCCAAGAGCGCTCTGCCTTTCCATCAAAAATACAACAACAACAATAATATGAGGGCGGTAGCACCACCTACCCCTCATCACGAAGAATCAATACACACACCTGACACAAGAACACACACAGAATCACACGTATGGGTTTGACAGAAACCTGAAATAAATGACATAAATATTTTCCACCAGCTTGCGCTTCCAATCTAGTCCGTGACTAAAGAACCTGAAAAGGACTCAAAAAAACTAAAAAAATTAGAACTAAGGTGTTCTACAGTTACATCTTAATTTGTTGCACTCGGCAACCCTAATATGAATAAAGACCTGTTCATCAAACATCTTACAATATTTTGCCTCCCTTTCCTATAAAAAATATGAACTTTAATAAAACACCACTTATCGAATGTAACGAGTTTCGCATTCGCATGGATAAAATCAAATACACACGCCGTGTACACTAAATATGACTCCAAAGAAAAATATACAACAAACAGATTTGGCCACGCGCCAACGAACATTTACAGATAATAGTGTCGGCACACAAAAAAAATCTAAACACAAGAAAAACAAGAATGATCTATTTAAAACGTTCCCGCGCCTTATCTAACTACATATTGAGTAAATCAATGTTTGTACATCACCGTTTCAGCTTGCAGAACATTAACCTCCATCCCGGTGCATTTCCCTACGGGAAATCTAGCCCTCCATCGTCGGCGTAGTTGTAGAGGCGATGCACATCATTCCAACACACGACCATACATCAGACATCTTGGCGTAGTTTTCTTGGACAGAAATGTTCAATGTTAATAATATGCCTAGCTACAATCGCTGTGAGCTACTACTTTCTCTCACAATAATGTCCTATGCGATTATTGATCGTAGACTTGCCCTATCTTAGCATTTGCTTAACACACGCACAAATATCACTCAAAATTATAATACAAAAATTTACAATAAATTTACACACTTCAAACTCATCGTCACTGGCTTGAAAACAAGTCTTAAACGTGTCTATCTTGCAGCCCTTATCTCGCCTAGAGATCTCCACTGCTACACGTGAACACTGCTCCCTTGAGCGCAAAGTGAAATGTTAGTAAAGTATGCTCATTAGAGCTTGAAAAATCGTGACGCAGAGTGACGTGAACGTTGCTCACCAGAGCTCAATAAAGTTGTGTTCTAAACAGCTCATCACCGATCAATTTATTGAAAACTGACAGAATGAGGTAGGGTGGGGAGAATTTGTAAAAATAATCTGGAGTTTTCACCTCACAAACTTGGGACTAGTATCAATCTTCTTCATTTTATCCAAACGTCTCAATGCACTTATGCGGAATTAATTCGGATCGGCGGTTCTTTAGATATGCATTTCCGCGACTTTTTTCAGGGTACGCAACTCACCGCGTGGCTTTAGCGTGGTCTCTTCTGATTGGCTCATTCAATCCTGGATCGGTTGAAACTTAACTCATGACACTCCCATAATGACTCCAATTTAGGTGCGCGTTGGTACAGAATTTGTCCTTGAACTCGGCTTAAACGGTCGTCTTCAGGAATAACTACCAAGCATGCTTCTGTCGTAATCATTGCAACACACTACCTTGGCTTCCCTTTTGTCAATTTCAACATGTACTGCCTGGGCATCAGTAATAATAATAATAAAATCATGAAGACTTATTCATCGACTGATTAATAAGGGTTCAATATATTACAAGTTTCGTTGCATTTTCAATTTCTCCTCCGTTCATGGGACAACTTTACACTAACTCGAGTCATAATTAGGAATAATAGACAATATAGGGATCAATAATGAAGCCTAGATTATTATCTCATGATCGAACTTTCTCCAAGTCTTTCAAAAACAGAAATAATAATAATAATAATAATAATAATAATAATAATCTAATACGCAATTCCAATAAATACCAAAATCAATTACTCTCTGTTGACATTGAACCATATGATCTGACTATAACCGTCATCTAATTCTCGATCAGCTGTTTATTGACACCTTGTCTTGTTTCAAACATCTACCATGAAATATCGCTTAAAACCAGCGAGTCCTAACTCCGTTCAACACAATTACTTCATTAAAACATCTTGTGTTCCATTATAATATGCATTCCTTTCTACACATAGGGGCCGATAACCTAGTTGTTAGGCCCCTTAAACCAACAATTATCATCATCATTATCAACCTTTCTACACAAACAGTATATCATCGCAGAATAATTCTCTTATCAACAAATGTCCTTCCGACACTACCAATGCCATTATAGCTCATTGTTACTGCACTCCAATATGTATATATTTTCCTCGAATACTTGGGAATACTCTCGTTACCATTACTTTTAATAAACCACGTCGTAGCTGTCAACCTTTTCAACAAAACATTCCAATACAATACTCCATAATATCAGCTCATTACCTGAAAACATAACTTGTATTTTGCATAACATCGTTACTTGCCTTCCTCTACGCTCATCAATAAAAATGAAAGTAGACTTATGAGATCAACACAGGGCGAAAATTGTGTGTCTGTGTGTGTGTGTGTGTGTGTCTGTGTGTAAGTGTGTGTACTCTGAATGTCTGTCCCCCCTATCAATTCGAACACGGTAAAACCGAAATTTGGTACCGAGGTAGCACTAGTAAAGGGCGGCCACCCAAATGTTCAAAGCTTAAATTAAATTACGACTTACCTAATCATCCGACCTCTACCAAAATTTGCAACAACATATATCTATATAGCGAGCGTCGTTTGACTGAACTACAAGGTCATCAGCCCAATAGTTTACAGATGGCGGCCATGTATGTGTGCAAATCGATTCCCCTATCAATTCAAACACGGTGAAACCGAATTGAACGAAATTTAGTACAGAGGTAGCTCTAGCAAAGGGCACCTCTGTGTCATGTTCTATATCGCAGCCATCTTAACGAAAACGTAATGGCGGTCACCAAAACGTTAAAAGCTTAAATCAAATTACGACCAAACCTAATCATCTGATCTCTACCAATTTTTGCAACATTATATCTTTATGAATGAAGAATCTTTTGACCAAACTACAAGGTCATCCGCCCTATAATTTGCGGATGGAGGCCATGTATGTGAGCAAATCGATTCTCCCTATCTATTCAAACACGGTGAAACCGAATTGAACGAAATTTGGTGCTGAGGTAGCACTGATAAAGGGCACTTCAGTGTCATGTTTTATATCGCCGCCATCTTAAAGAAAAAGTAATGGTGGCCACCCAAATGTTAAAAGCTTAAATCAAATTAAGACCAACCTAAATATCTGATCTCCACCAAATTTTGCAACATTATACTTTTATGTATGAAGAATCTCTTGACTAAACTACAAGTCATCAGTCCAATAATTTGCGGCTGGCGGCCATGTATGCGTGCAAATCTATTCCCCCTATCTATTCAAACTCAGTGAAATCGAATTTAACGAAAGTTGGTACAGAGGTAGCTCTTGCAAAGGGCACCTCGGTGTCATGTTTTATATCGCCGCCATCCTGACGGAAACGTAATGGCGGTCACCCAAAAGTTAAAAGCTTAAATCAAATTACGACCAACCTAATCATCTGATCTCTACCAAATTTTGCAACTTTCTACTTTTATGTAAGAAGAATATTTTGACTAAACTACAAGGTCATCAGCCCAATAATTAGGGGATGGCGCCCAAGTATGTGTGCAAATCGATTCCCCCACATCAAGTCAAATACTGTGAAATCGAATTGAACGAAATTTGGTACAGAGGTAGCACTCGCAAAAGGAAACTCAGTATCATGTTTTATATCGTCGCCATCTTGACGGAAACGTAATGACGGCCACCCAAATGTTAAAGCTTAAATTTTCTACAGAGGTAGCACTAGCAAAGGGCACCTCAGTGTCATGTATTATATTGCCGCCATCTTGACGGAAACGGAATGGCGGCCACCTTAACTGTAAAGCCTTAATCAAATTACGACCAACCGAATCATTTGATCTCTACCAAATTTTGCAACAACATACCTTTTTATGGAAAGCATCTTTTGACTGAACTACAAGGTCATCGGCCCAATAGTTTGCAGATAGCGGCCATGTATGTGTGCAAATCGATTCACCATATCAATTCAAACACGGTGAAACCGTATTGAATGAAATTTTCTATAGAGTTAGTACTAGCAAAGGGCACCTCATATTCATGTTTAATATCCGTATAACACGTTGCATTTCAACAAGCTACTACAACCAGCTTTCAATTATACTCCTTGAAAAGGACAAAGAGTTATAACAATACCAATGCATTTAGGAGAAAGTAGGCTTTATTTTCTTTACTGAACTTCTTGTTTTTATGTAACAAAGTTTCATTGTGTGTTTCTCAAAACATTTTTCCTGGTATTCGAATATATGTGAAAATTATCCTATTAATTCAAAATATTTTCCATCATGAAGACAATAATGTTCATTTTCATCATTTACTTTTATACAATTTGAACATTTTTACGAGAAATGTTCTTTATAGGACTTGTCGTTATGTTGACAAAATATACGTCCTACCATTGATCAGAACAAGATCGTCATCCCAACTTCATTAAATTTAAATATAACTGAAAATATCGAATCAAACAATACAAATGAGAACAAACGAAGATCTTCATCTCATAAATCTCTAATCCAAACTCAAAATAGCAAAATACCGTAAAAAGTCAAAACTCGGACTAAAATCTACCATCATAAAATATCTCGACGCTCAACTAACGAACTATCTACCAATCCTGACTTATTAAATCAAAAATAGAGAAAACCGACTACGAAAACTCCAACAACAATACTAATTAAACATTAAATAGAAATCAACCTCGAAAATTGTCTCACAGATTTTATCATAGATCTCTATCTACAAAAATGGGCTACTGAAGAGAACTCTTTTGTTACTTTATGTCGCGTATAGATGTCTAGCAGAAGACCATGCACTGGTTTCCATTACCCAGTTCGTCCACCTCCTACTTTCCTGGATTTTAGTTCCATCCTAGCATTCGCCTTACACCTCCAAGATGTTTCACCTGACTGGACCAAGATGTTACACCAATCTGAACGGCATCTCCCCGTCTTCGATCTTCCTCCTCGGTCGATTCCTGGTTCAGGCCCTCCACTCTGGTTCTTCTTCTCGTTCCGACCTCCTCTGCTCTTTTGTTCTTCATGTCTTCTGCGTAGAATTCCTTCAATCTCATCCAAGCTTTGTCCATTTTATTTTCATGGATTAATGTTTATTGAACTATCGAGAAAATATCGTCACCGATATTCTAAGTCACTCCTGATATTCTCGTCTTCATCTTGTAACTTACGTTACCCGCTGCATATTTAGCACTGCATCGTCACAACTTTTATATTGTTAGAAAATATCCCTCTCAATCCCGATTGTAACAACATTTTCATAATCATATCGAAGAAATGTTATTAGTAGAATAATATCTGTTAACTTGTTCACGTTTCCAATGCTGCTCGAAACGTATGTTCAATAACTGCACTCTATGGCGTAGTGACGATTATTGTATTTAAACATCGAATACCTTCTTCTCCCGACAGAAATATAACTAGTCTGTTCGTCTCTATAATTTCACTCTACGAAATGTTCATACCACCGCTTCTGAACTGTTCCTTCACAAAGGCTGACTACTTTTCCTTGCGTTCGCTCCTAGAACAAAATTGCTTATTTCACGTATTTTCAATTCTTTGAATACTTTTCACTACATCTGGAAGCGGCTTCGGTGGCGTAGTCGGTAGCATGCTGAACTGCTGTGCCCAAGATCGCGGGTTCAAACCTGGCCAAGGTCGTCGGATTTTTTAAGAGCGTTAAAAATCCTTCAGTATGCCTTCCTTCGGAGGGGAAGTAAAGCCGGCGGTCCCATGTCATAGATTTATGGCATGTAAAAGATCCTTTCACAGACTAAACTTGTGCAAAGCAAAATTGTTAGGTTAGATTTCGTCAGAACGCTCTATCAAAGTTCCAACGTTAACCACTAGGTAGCATTGATATCTGGTGGCGAAAGTTGGAACTACTTGAAATTGAACGGAACTTGTAGCTCATCCTTTAGGGTGTCCGCTGGAAGCAGCTACAAACTCAGGCGAGCCGAACATGTCCTCCGACACTCCCGGCACTAACAGCCATACGATAAATAAATAAATAAATAAATAAATAAATAAATAAATAAACAAATAAATAAATAACTACATCTGGACACTTACACTTGTATATAACTGTACTCACACGTTTGCATTCAAGCAAACACACTTTGTGATGAGTCGCGACTCTTTTTTCATCGATCACTGTAATGTATCACACAAAGCGCGCACTCGGAGACCGAGGTTCGATTCGTCTCCCGAACAAGAAGCTGCGATTCCCCTTCTCCACTCACATTTGACGTCATCAAGACAATCCGCGCGTGTCTTAGGCGGGATTCTTTCCAATCCTCTTTCTGCCTTATTGAAACATATTTCTCCAAAATGGTATCTCTGATAAATCTTCATTTATTTAACAATAAATACTCAATTCATAAATGTTGACCAATTTTTGCCCTTCACATCCCCCAGACACCAAACCCTCTTGCAGTTCAAAGGTTTATATGAAATTAATATATCTCTACTGTACCCATGTAAGTAATTTCCATGGAAAACATTCTTCTGCCTCCAGCTAGCTTCAGGTCTCGGCGTGTACCGTTCTCCCACTGAGCAGTTGCATATTTTCGATTTGAGACTAAAAGGTATCAACTCTACAATGATAAATCACAACTCTATTCTAAAGACTTTAATTCAGCATTAAACCATGGCTTCAAACATAAAAAGAACACAATCCCAACAAATATAATACACAAACAAAACAAAGTTACTCCCACAATCCACTAATTATTCACACATTTTATCAAATTAAATCCATATCATTATTCAATCCTTTACCCTTAGGTTGCCTTCAAAATTCACTCTAGTACGCTGATGCACATGTAACTTTCACAAAACTGTGCTTTTACACTCATGCCACATTGTGTGACTTCTTTTAATTTCACAAAATTACTTGTTTCTTACAACACATCTTAATTTACATCATGTGTACCGTTTGTGTTTTTGTCTCTCTCTCCCCACCAAATGCTTTATCATGCATTAGCCAATTCATGGGTTGCACTACAAATCTACCTGCAACTCCACAATTGTGTAAATCTACCCCTCCGCTTCCCTCTTTTTATAGTTCCACTGCATGCCGTTGTGATTTCAATTCCAACATCTATTATCGCTGTGTCGGATGGTATTATTAAGCTACCCTTGCGAGCGTAGCCTGTGGCGTCTAGTGCCCAAGTTCGTAAATTCGTGTCAGTGTCAGTACAAAATGCAACTTCCAACCATTCGTAAGATTGATAAAAATTTTAATCATCAGGGTGATCTATGATTACCAATGTGTTTTTAAACCACACACATTCATTACACAAAATAACAATGCTTCCTTTCACTACAAGCAAGGTCTCAAATCTGTCCTTTCAAAACGTTAACCTTCACGGTTCGTTTTACAACTCAGCCCCTTTGAGCTGCTCGCATACAATGGAATGGAGTGGGGTGGTCACAGCACGTGAACCGTCCCTCGCTTCCTGATTCCTGGCTTTCATCCCCCAAGCAGTAGCACGATTCTGAATACAATAGTGCATTCTCTAAGATGCACATATCCCATATGATTTAAACTGAATGGTATGCAATAGGTTCTGGACGAGCCTAAATATTTATTCCTAACCTTAGGATATTAATAACTGGCCTCAATAGGTCCGTTTCATTATATGAAGGCACGAGATTCATCAAACACAGGTCTAGTTGGGTAGCCGGTATCTTACTAAATGCTACGGTCAGTCAGCATCTGCCGTCAATAAGATTCGCTTCACAAGAGCCGAATCATTTAATAACAAGTTCTCGGCCGATCAGGTATGGTGCAGAGGTTTCCATTGTTCTCCCCTCACCTACCACAGGATTCGAACCCGGAACATTCCATATCCATCATCAGAGTTAGGGTACCACACTAAATACACTCTGGCATAAATTAAATATCTCTGTACGCCCAAGGCTATACGAGACTTTACACGTCGAACAGATTACCTGGCTCCATAACCTGATGCTCTCGTCCTTTAATTATTAAGAGAAATCTATCAATTACTCTACAAGCTTATTCACAAGCTACAAATTCAATTCACTATTAAGCTCTTCCATTTCCTTGCATAATTATATTCCCATTAATACAATATAATCTGATATCAACTCTTTTCTCATCCCTTAATGTATTATCTACTGCTTGGATCGATAAATATTCCAATTAGCGTAAATATTTCTTGCTTACAACATTTTATCCTGATGTTTTCATTTCTACCTTTCATTATTATTATTATTATTATTACTGACATAAATTACCATAACCCGACACAACGTAACCATTTTAAATATCGAACATCCGTGTTCGTTACGTTAAGTTTTACATAACTGATTTGCCATTTTATTAATAGTGGTAACGATTAATCCACTCACTGATGTATAAAAACATCTCAACTCTACTGAAATCAAAACAACCATAAACACTTGAGGGTTTACCTCCTAATACTGATTCTTACAGGCACATTTTATAATTCTGAAATCACATTACATGCAGTGGCTATAACTTCTATAACATCATGATTTTTGGGGTACTTACATAGGCTTATCCAGGTGGCTCCAACCACCCATATCTTCCAGTCTCGCCTGCCATTTGCATAATTAGCGAGGCATTTCCACACCGATAATACACATTTTATATGACATTTGCTTCACAAACCACACGACACTTTTCATTTCTATGCTGAAGCTATTGCTTCCCTCCACATGACACTTTATAACACTTGTTATAATATTAATTTAAAAGATATTTTACATAAGATCACTACACAATCACACGTCACAATTTATATTCCTGACTGGTTGAAATTTCCTGGCAAGATATCAGAATTGCAGGTGCTGACGGACTCCTCCATGCTCCTACTACCTCCTGATTGAAAGTCTCGAACATCTGCCAACGGATTCACCAACTGTCGATCGATTATCCCTCGATAACCTTCCTGATTTGGCATGAATATGCTTACATATCGTCATGAACGTTAATTATTGGTATACTTATGGCATTTCACCAATCGCATCATAAAGTTTATCCCGGCGCAGTCCGGCATATTAAGACATGTATAACCAATCACTATTTTATACACTGCGCTCAACATTGTACATTGTATTTACACAAATTATTACTTTCAACAGTTCTGCCTAGTATATCACACGGTACTTCCTATGTGAACACTAACAATTGCTCGTACTGCCGACTATACACATACGGCACGACTGTCCTAAATAAAAAGTATATAACAGTTTTACTGCACGGCTTCCCAAACTGAAGTCCGAGCCTCCCTCCTTGACTTCGGTAACACGCCTTTCGCATAATAAAGTTTGTTGATTACCGTACTCATTCTTACTTCATGACCATGCATGATTATATTATCACTTGGTGCATTACACTGCACGACGAATATACTGATTACCACTAAAATGTTTAAGTCTTTGTGCGCGCTTCTTGCCCTGGTGTCGGGCGACATACGCTCCGCGCTAGGATCTGGTACAACAACAACTGTCCTCTGCCAAGGGTCCACCCCTTATATTCGTTTCACAAGAAAAAGTAGACCCAGAATTCCCTCGCAGATTCATCTCCTCTCCCAGGATGATTCTGGTCTTGGAATAATACTCATATTGTTCCTTTTTCCTCGCTGGTCACAAAACTGATTGCGTGCTCGAGGATCGATCGGCCAATTAATCAATATTAATTGCCTTTGCCATGGCGTGGGTACGCGGCGTTGCTTAAAAATCCCCGGCGACATAGTCAGGTCACGCCGCGAACACCAATAGTCCTGTGTTCATGCGCGGTCAATTAAATATGCCTTGATTTCACAGTTTAAAGGCTCTATAATTCGCCTCCTGGCTAAAGATTCACCAGTGTGCAACTCTCATGTCATTGCGTTGCTCCAATCACGAGTAATCAATGATTTTCACTTGTATCTCCCCACTCCACTCTCGTTCCTATTCTCAAACGGGGGAGAACATGGTCATTATTTCACCCCCTGACCCGTTCCAGACGACATAAGTAGGTCGGCGAGAGTGACACGGCTCCAAGAGTCTCCTCCCACAATTCTGGGGCCATTAGTAAAATGTCAAATTCTCCAACTTCTGTGTTCAAATGCATAGTAGCATGCTCCATACAGCCCAATAATGCTGTATTCCACTCATTTCCCCTGCATTATTTTAATAAATAATGTCAGTATCAATTGATATCACACCAGTGATTAAATATGTAATTTCCTCTAGTTTTTTTTTACAACGAAACTCCCTCAACAGATCTCGGGTTCTTTCCCTGGTGGAACCTTCATTCTGAGCTCAACTTATCTCCGAGATCCACGTTCGATACCAGTCAGCTTGACCCCCTCGGGTTCATATTCCCCTTGCAAAATTTATAGAAGTCAATTGCAAGTGACCTTTAAGTAACCAGCTGACTGTCCCACTGTCTGTGTTTACATTAGGGGTCCTTCACCTCGTCTGGCTGTGAGTAGGTTAGTCTGGTTCCCCCTTCCATTCTGCACTCAGTCCTAAGCTGTGCATTCTCTAAACGGAGGGTCTTATTTATAGCTTCAACCTCTCGGGCTGCTTCGACCATTTCTTTGTAAAGCTCTTGCAGGCACTGGCATTGTAGCCGTACGTTCCTTTCACTGGGCAAGCTGTCTGTTTCTCGTTCCGTCTTGCTGCGCGAACGTTCAGGCCTGACTGCCTGGCTGACTTTGCTGCCCACGCCCAGTTGGGTGTGTGCTACTAAAGCTTCCTCTTGTTCAGCATCTGTTTATACCATACATAATCTGTTGATAATGCATTTGCCTCTCTGTATATTGCAGTTCCCCTTGCTAAGCGTCCCTCGAAGTAATCGATCATCATCTTCAACCACGGGTCTTCGCGTTGTAGGTTGGTAATATTCCTCAAGTCATCCAAGGTCTTCTGATCTCGATTCTCAATCTGGACAGCTAGAGTTTCCTCTTCTCTTGGGTAACAGCTTAATATGTCCGGTATTACATTCTCTTTCCCTGGACAGTATTCTATTTCCACATTGAATTGTTGAATATACAGGGACCATCTTGTCAACCTCTGGCTAGACAAGTCCGTCTTTAACAAAAATGTTAAAGCTTTATGGTCTGTTCTGAGGACTATTTAAAACCATACAGGAGTTTACGCCAGTATTGCAACACGTACAAAATTGCGAGCAACTCTATCTCTGTAATCGTGTAATTTTTCTCATGGGCTTTCAACCTCCTACTTATAAAGGCAATAAAAACTTTCTTTTCGCGCTTATCAACATTTTCTTGGAATAGCATCGCTCCTATCCCAACAAGTGATGCATCCGTCTGTATGGTGAACTTCTGGGTATAATCAGGGTATCCCAGCTTCACATATTCCAAAAGCATTTGTTTTGACCTCACGAATGCTTCTTGACATTGCTCCGTCCAATTCCACCTGCCGCCTTTCTTCAATAGATCCTGCAGGGGTGCTACAGTCGTAGTATAGTTTAGGCAGTGGTTCGAAAAGAATCCAATTACTCCCAAATACTGTCGGACGTGCTTTACTTTCGTGGGTCGAGGGAAATTTCGAATTACCTCTAATTTATCTGGGTTTGGCTTGACTCCATTTTCATCAATTCCATGCCCTAGGAATTTAACTTCCCTCTGACAGAAGTGCGATTTCTAAATATTAACCTTAAAGGTTATCTAGCAACTTCATCAGATCTCTCATGTGCTCCTCTAGAGATTCTGATGTGAGTAGAATGTCGTCTACATATTTGATGGTACTCTCTTTAACATCGTCTGATAGATTGCGTTCTAACGCTCTTATCAGGGCTGAACCAGCTGTTTTCAAACCAAAAGGTAGCCTTAAAAATGTATATGTGTGTTGATCAAACATAAATCCTGTCAACAGACTAGTTTTCTTCTCTAATTCAAGATGGTGAAAACTTGAAGTGATATCTAAATTTGTAAATATGGTCTTCCCTTTAAATTTCCTGAGGATTTCTTTAATAGGTGGCACTTGGTCGAACTCCGGAATTACCTTCATATTTAAGTGTCTCAGGTCCAGACATACTCTGACAGTCCCGTCTGTCTTAGGTACGATTACCAATTGGCTTACATAAGGCGTAGGTGTTTTCTCAATAACACCGGCCTCCAACATCTCCTGAATTGCCTCTTTGACCTTAGCATAGTGCTTTTCGGCTATAGAGTATGGTTTCTGCCTAAATGGTGTCCAGTCACTGACTTGGAAAGCATAAGTGAAGTTCTTTATACGACCAGGTCTCGAGTCAAAGACTTCCTTCTGTTCCAATAATAATTTCTTTAAATTTTCCTTCTCTCTTGGCCCAATTTTTGCTTCTTCAAGTTTTTCCGAAATATGTTCTTCCAGTTCGGGTTCCAGACCCTTTTCCATGTCTGTGGCTAGTGTTTTCAGTTCTTCTTCTAACTGCTCAATAGCTAACACTTCTTCCTCCGCCACGTCTCTGTATGTATGCCATATTTGTTCATCTGACCCTGGTTCATTCTGATTGAGTGCGACCTCTAAGCCTTCGGCTTCCTCGTTCACACGGAACATAACCCTGTCCTGTGATAGGTCTATTATCACTCTGTATTCCCTTATAAACTCTGCCCCAATAATGAGGTTAAAAGGCAGTTTGTTTACTAGTAGAAAACTCTGTGAGAACATAGAGCCTCCTAACTGTAACTCTAGGAATACCTGATATTTGCATATCATCGTTCTGTCTGGAATTACACCTTTTATTTTGACACTTGATATAGGTATTTTCAAAACATTTACTCTCTGCGCTATCTCATTATACAAAGCTTGTGTTATAAGACATACTGTTGAACCCGTGTCTAACAGACTTCTTATTTTCAACCCTGCCACGCTTACTAAAATAATGGGCAATTCTCGCTTGACCATGACCTGTGGTCCTCCTGTATCTTCAATTAACTCTTCTGGTTTGGCTATCCAATTAATAATGTTGACCGACTTCCATCCATCATTCTCAAATTCTTCTAATTTTGGAGTTTTTTTGTCTACAGCTCCAGTCCCCTTAGAGTTTCTTCTCTCCTGTTCACTGCGCTGTAACTCCAGACTTTTGGCTCCGTCTCCATATCTGTCTGGCGACGTCCTATTCTGCATAACTTCTTGCCAGCGAACTTGTTGCTTCTGGGGCTCATCTCTCCTTTCATTCAGGTATTGCAATGAAGCATGATATCGTTCCTCTACCTCGTCATCGAAGCTACGTCTTCTTTCCTGGGGTCTCCAATTCCTATTGTTGCCTTCTTGGGCATTGTTACCTCCATTGTTTTGGTACGGTCTATCCCTGGTATTCTGTTTATTCCAAGAATTTCGGCCTCCTCTTCCTTTACCAGCATTCCCTTTATACTTCGGCTGCCATCTTCTGGGTTCCTGTTCCCATTGACGTCCGTTGGAATCTAACGTTTCAGCGCTAGTAGCTTTGCTGTTCTTTGGAGCTTGATACTGGTCAGTCTGCGTGTTGGTCACGTGTACCTGTTCCACGGTTCGATTCTGACGCATAGTATTGGATGTTGTGAGGTCCAGTTTGCATTTGCCGAGATGAGCAGCCTTTGGATTTCGTACGGAAGCTGCTTGGCGATAGCAATACATAGCTCCAGGTCGCTAGGTTTTTGGTCAAGTTCCTTGAACCGACACATCTGAGAGATGAAGAATTCTGCGTACTTCGTTGGATTGTTGGTGCTGTATCTTTTTGAGTACAAATCCAATCGTAAATTCTGTTGTGTTACTGGATCCCAGTACCGTTTCAAAAAGGCCTCCCGAAACTCCTCTACAGTATCGAAAGTATAACGGAAACTGCGAAACCATAACGCACATTCTCCCTCTGTTAGTTTCTCTATGGCTCGTAGCCTGCGCTCTTGTGGTATCCGCGCATCGTTCAAATATTCAGACACTTCTTTCAGCCAATATTTCGGTGTCATATTACAATGGCTACCTGAGAATTTCATTGGTTTCTCTTCGCTTGCTCTGATTACATTTATCACTTGTGTGTGCATAGCATTTTCATGCGGCGTAGAGGCTGCAACTGGTGCACCTGGCGTCATATAAGCACTTTCGCCTGGGCCTGTAGCACTCCTTATTATAGGTTGGGTTTCCAAATCTGCCCACCTGGGTTTCCTCATATCTTCCACGCTGCCTTCACTTGACTTAGGATCTTTCATAAGGGTTTCCTCTTGCGCGATTATCCTAGTGTCCATTTGATTATGGCGCATCTCTGCTCTTTCCAGTCGAGTAATTACCTCTTTTTCTATTCTGGTAAGCCTATCTCTATTTTCTTCGGCAACTTGAAATATTTTCTGCTTATCCTCCTTCAGGCTTTGCTTGATATGGGATATTTCATCCTCTACATCTTCCTTTATTTGAGCAAGGGTCTTGTCGCTTGTCTCTGTCTTCTGGCCTTCTCTCACTTCGAGTTCTTCTCTCAACCCTTTAATTTCCTCTTGAATGTGTCCATTGACCTTTGACATTTCATTCCGGACCTTAATGATTTCTCCTCTGTTTTCCTCTTGTCTCTTATTAACGATAATAACGTCGCTTTGGATTTGGTCCAGTTCTTGATGAACTTTGCTCATCTGACCCTTCATATTTCCTACCAGCTCTTTACTCTCGTTAACGACAGCCTTAATCTCACCTATTTCCTGACATTGATCTAATATGTTCTGATCCTGTTTCTTTAGATCACCGTTAATTGCTCTATAGCTTTTCAATTTCTCGTCCCACTTATTATCGTTCTCTTCTAACCTTTGATCTACCGTTCTAGTAAATTCTGAAAACTGTTTCGCTTGGCGTTCGAGATTCGCCTCATTTTGGATTTGAATATCCTTAATGTCATTAGACAACGCATCTATCCTACTGTTGGTTTCATCCTGCGCGTGTTTACATGCCAGTAAATTACTTTCAAGTTTGGCTTCTATAGCCTCGAAACGTTTATCTGTCTTAACCTGCATTTCTGATATAATGCTTACAACAGTTTCTGTTACTTCGGTCTTAATCGTTTCTTGCATTTGACCTAGCTTATCATTTATTTCAACCTTATTCGCATCCAATCGGTTGTTTATTTCAACCTGATTTGCATCCAATCGGTTGTTTATTTCAACCTGATTAGCATTACTTGCCAGCTGATTGGCATCTAACCGATTACTCAATTCAACCTGGTTATTATTAATTGCCTCCTGATTGGCATCTAAACGAGTGTTTATTCCATCCTGGAAAGCCATGGCTTCCAGCTTATTCTGTTCATTAACAGCATCAAAATGCAGTCTTAACCCTGCAATCACCTGCAAATTCTCCTCTGTACCAGCCATTCTTACAACAATACACTTTGAGATACAGGCAGGCTTCCTGGAAACATGTGTGGATACGTTTTGAAGAGAGACACAAAACACTGTACACATATTGTAAGATTGCACTAAACTTTGAATTTATGGATTAAATTGTGGAATGGGTGCGTAGCGCTCATACCCTTGGGTAAACCTCTTCTCAATAGAGAGACTCTGCGTTAAGTCAAAAGCCTACTGAACTCAAAAATCACTCAAACACAGTTTGAGGCAAAAATAATAATTACTATGGTTTTCCCCACGAAATACCATAAAAAATCTATGGGATTTCCCTAATTCCCATAAGCTCCACAAACCTGGGCGCCATGATAATAAAATAGAACACATGCTTAGCCCCACAGGCGGGCGACATGATAATAAAATACACCTCTGCTCCTATGGTGACCTGTATATTAAACTGGCCCACATACCAGCGCCATGATAAATTGGTAAGAGGTTTGCCATGATAAATGAAATAAAAATCAGGTCTTGCAATGCCAAGATATACATATTGCACTACTGAGGCCATTCCACGATAGAATAATACCGCCCCATGTTACCTGGATCACGGTAATTAAGGTGTTTATCAAAATTTATATTGTTTGTATCGGAGCTTAGCTAAGTTTAGGTGCGGTCATCCCCTAATTCATGTTATTCGTTACTTAAATAGAGTTGTTTGCACTAAATCTAGACCGACTTTATTTGTACCTATAGCTCAAATCACTGTACAGGACATCAATCTCCATGTACCCATGTGAGTAATTTCCATGGAAAACATGCTTCTGCCTCCAGCTAGCTTCAGGTCTCGGCGTGTTCCGTTCTCCCACTGAGCAGTTGCATATTTTCGATTTGAGACTAAAAGGTAATAACTCTACAATGATAAATCACAACTCTATTCTAAAGACTTTAATTCAGCATTAAATCATGGCTTCAAACATAAAAAGAACACAATCCCAACAAATATAATACACAAACAAAACAAAGTTACTCCCACAATCCACTAATTATTCACACATTTTATCAAATTAAATCCATATCATTATTCAATCCTTTACCCTTAGGTTGCCTTCAAAATTCACTCTAGTGCGCTGATGCACATGTAACTTTCACAAAACTGTGCTTTTACACTCATGCCACCTTGTGTGACTTCTTTTAATTTCACAAAATTACTTGTTTCTTACAACACATCTTAATTTACATCATGTGTACCGTTTGTGTTTTTGTCTCTCTCTCCCCACCAAATGCTTTATCATGCATTAGCCAATTCATGGGTTGCACTACAAATCTACCTGCAACTCCACAATTATGTAAATCTACCCCTCCGCTTCCCTCTTTTTATAGTTCCACACTGCATACCGTTGTGATTTCAATTCCAACTTCTGTTATCGCTGTGTCGGATGGTATTATTAAGCTACCCTTGCGAGCGTAGCCTGTGGTGTCTAGTGCCCAACTTCGTAAATTCATGTCAGTGTCAGTACAAAATGCAACTTCCAACCATTCGTAAGATTGCTAAAATTTTTAATCATCAGGGTGATCTATGATTACCAATGTGTTTTTAAACCACACACATTCATTACACAAAATAACAATGCTTCCTTTCACTACAAGCAAGGTCTCAAATCTGTCCTTTCAAAACGTTAACCTTCACGGTTCGTTTTACAACTCAGCCCCTTTGAGCTGCTCGCATACAATGGAATGGAGTGGGGTGGTCACAGCACGTGAACCGTCCCTCGCTTCCTGATTCCTGGCTTTCATCCCCCAAGCAGTAGCACGATTCTGAATACAATAGTGCATTCTCAAAGATGCACATATCCCATATGATTTAAACTGAATGGTATGCAATAGGTTCTGGACGAGCTTAAATATTTATTCCTAACCTTAGGATATTAATAACTGGCCTCAATAGGTCCGTTTCATTATATGAAGGCACGAGATTCATCAAACACAGGTCTAGTTGGGTAGCCGGTATCTTACTAAATGCTACGGTCAGTCAGCAGCTGCCGTCAATAAGATTCGCTTCACAAGAGCCGAATCATTCAATAACAAGTTCTCGGCCGATCAGGTATGGTGCAGAGGTTTCCATTGTTCTCCCCTCACCTACCACAGGATTCGAACCCGGAACATTCCATATCCATCATCAGAGTTAGGGTACCACACTAAATACACTCTGGCATAAATTAAATATCTCTGTACGCCCAAGGCTATACGAGACTTTACACGTCGAACAGATTACCTGGCTCCATAACCTGATGCTCTCGTCCTTTAATTATTAAGAGAAATCTATCAATTACTCTACAAGCTTATTCACAAGCTACAAATTCAATTCACTATTAAGCTCTTCCATTTCCTTGCATAATTATATTCCCATTTATACAATATAATCTGATATCAACTCTTTTCTCATCCCTTAATGTATTATCTACTGCTTGGATCGATAAATATTCCAATTAGCGTAAATATTTCTTGCTTACAACATTTTATCCTGATGTTTTCATTTCTACCTTTCATTATTATTATTATTATTATTACTGACATAAATTACTATAACCCGACACAACGTAACCATTTTAAATATCGAACATCCGTGTTCGTTACGTTAAGTTTTACATAACTGATTTGCCATTTTATTAATAGTGGTAACGATTAATCCATTCACTGATGTATAAAAACATCTCAACTCTACTGAAATCAAAACAACCATAAACACTTGAGGGTTTACCTCCTAATACGGATTCTTACAGGCACATTTTATAATTCTGAAATCACATTACATGCAGTGGCTATAACTTCTATAACATCATGATTTTTGGGGTACTTACATAGGCTTATCCAGGTGGCTCCAACCACCCATATCTTCCAGTCTCGCCTGCCATTTGCATAATTAGCGAGACATTTCCACACCGATAATACACATTTTATATGACATTTGCTTCACAAACCACACGACACTTTTCATTTCTATGCTGAAGCTATTGCTTCCCTCCACATGACACTTTATAACACTTTTTATAATATTAATTCAAAAGATATTTTACATAAGATCACTACACAAACACACGTCACAATTTATATTCCTGACTGGTTGAAATTTCCTGGCAAGATATCAGAATTGCAGGTGCTGACGGACTCCTCCATGCTCCTACTACCTCCTGATTGAAAATCTCGATCATCTGCCTACGGATTCACCAACTGTCGATCGATTATCCCTCGATAACCTTCCTGATTTGGCATGAATATGCTTACATATCGTCATGAACGTTAATTATTGGTATACTTATGGCATTTCACCAATCGCATCATAAAGTTTATTCCGGCGCAGTCCGGCATATTAAGACTTGTATAACCAATCACTATTTTATACACTGCGCTCAACATTGTACATTGTATTTACACAAATTATTACTTTCAACAGTTCTGCCTAGTATATCACACGGTACTTCCTATGTGAACACTAGCAATTACTCGTACTGCCGACTATACACATACGGCACGACTGTCCTTAATAAAAAGTATATAACAGTTTTACTGCACGGCTTCCCAAACTGAAGTCCGAGCCTCCCTCCTTGGCTTCGGCAACACGCCTTTCGCATAATAAAGTTTGTTGATTACCGTACTCATTCTTACTTCATGACCATGCATGATTATATTATCACTTGGTGCATTACACTGCACGACGAATATACTGATTACCACTAAAATGTTTAAGTCTTTGTACGCGCTTCTTTCCCTGGTGTCGGGCGACATACGCTCGGCGCTAGGTTCTGGTACAACAACAACTGTCCTCTGCCAAGGATCCAGCCCTTAAATTCGTTTCACAAGAAAAAGTTGATCCAGAATTCCCTCGCAGATTCATCTCCTCTCCCAGGATGATTCTGGTCTTGGAATAATACTCATATTGTTCCTTTTTCCTCGCTGGTCACAAAACTGAATGCGTGCTCGAGGATCGATCGGCCAATTAATCAATATTAATTGCCTTTGCCATGGCGTGGGTACGCGGCGTTGCTTAAAAATCCCCGGCGACATAGTCAGGTCACGCCGCGAACACCAATAGTCCTGTGTTCATGCGCGGTCAATTAAATATGCCTTGATTTCACAGTTTAAAGGCTCTATAATTAGCCTCCTGGCTAAAGATTCACCTGTGTGCAACTCTCATGTCATTGCGTTGCTCCAATCACGAGTAATCAATGATTTTCACTTGTATCTCCCCACTCCTCTCTCGTTCCTATTCTCAAACGGGGAAGAACATGGTCATTATTTCACCCCCTGACCCGTTCCAGACGACATTCGTAGGTCGGCGAGAGTGACACGGCTCCAAGAGTCTCCTCCCACAATTCTGGGGCCATTAGTAAAATGTCAAATTCTCCAACTTCTATGTTCAAATGCATAGTAGCATGCTCCATACAGCCCAATAATGCTGTATTCCACTCATTTCCCCTGCATTATTTTAATAAATAATGTCAGTATCAATTGATATCACACCAGTGATTAAATATGTAATTTCCTCTAGGGGTTTTTTACAACGAAACTCCCTCAACAGATCTCGGGTTCGTTCCCTGATGGAACCTTCATTCTGAGCTCAACTTATCTCCGAGATCCACGTTCGATACCAGTCATCTTGAACCCCTCGGGTTCACTACTTAGTATGAAACAAAATCCCCGATTCTTGAATGTCACGGGTAATCTCGAGAAACACTGGTTGGATTTTGATGCGGGTTTCACCATTCTGTAAAGAATATCTCGAGGAAGGTTTCTGTAGAAAATAACTTATTTGTGATCAAAGGAAACCATGCAGTAACGATTTCAGTGAGAAAGTCGAAAAAAATCCGGGCGTCCGTTCACGTTTTAAGCTTACGCTGGACAAACCGTTACAAATATCAGCATTGTAAGAAATGATGTATAAAAGGTCATATCTCTATCTTCAACACACCGCCCACTATAAGTGTTTTTACGTTTTTCACGTAGTGCATTCATAACTCTTCCCGGGGCAGGTTGCTAGTATATATATAAATATCTCACTTTGGTGGTTTCGGTAGCGTAACAAGCGGAGCTTCTATGCTCAAGATTGCGGGTACAAACACAGCGCAAGTTCTGGCGTGCCGAGTTTTTTCTATTGTACCGTACTTTGCATATGAATGTAAATTAAATCATCAAGGACTGTTCTGAAGTTTAGTGACTAACGAGATAGTGTTCTGTTTTTAAAGTCGCTGCTGACAAGGCATCTGATATAGGAATGCCCCAGTGTTTAGTGTTGAGGTGTGAGTTTTTGTGTGTGTGGTCTGCGCCCGACTAAGTAGTTGTAAGAGAATCAACTAATTATTTGCGTGGCTTGTCTTGTACTTGCGTAGTCTAATCTATTTAACATTTGTTATCGATTTTGTGATCGCCTCAAATTTATGTCTCCGACCCGGAGAAAGAGGGATACTCGTTGCTCTGATGTCTTTTAGAATTTTTATTTAAACCGTGTGTGTTTCCTGTTGCCTGGGCCAGTTGCAAGGTATAAAACCCTATTTAAAATAATAATAATAATAATAATAGTATAACATTAACCAATTCTACCTTATGTTCAATAAACTTAAATGAACCACAGTTTCCTTGAAATAACTTAACATAGTATTACAACTGAAATTCATTTTACAAATTGACACTAATTTACTTTCACTCACTTGCAAATACCAGCTGAATGGCAACTGACTAGTGGTGTAGTTTTTAAAGGAGTTGCGGGAGGAATGTGCTGCGCCCGTCTCACTAACTCTCCTGTGGCTAACTGAACAGTGTTGATGATTTGGCTCATTCAGTAAGTGGTTATTACCGCTTGTTACCACCGCGTGGGATAAATTTGAAACCATAAGCCTATAAATGAATAAAAATAATAGATTACGCTGAAACCCAAGCATCGGGATGTGAACACCTCCAGTCGAACACGTCCCCACAAAACATGTATATCAGGTCAAGCCATCAACCATTCGCATCCACATAGAAACAAAATCACTAGAACTAGGCAATCCTTTAATCCACGACACAAGGATGAAAAGCATGACTGACAATGTTTTATTGAAAAGGCAACGTCATTTCTTTATGAAAATAATTAATGACGTATCGTAATGCACACTTCAACATTAATAACGAACGTTAATAGAGGCCCGATACTGGTATATCCATGTTTTTGGCACCGGGAATTAATTTAGAAACAATTTACCATAGTATGAACTTGCTGGAATGAAATTCAGGTCGAAAATTTGTAATACCGGTACTACTTCGGAGGAAGGGGATTAAGTCGTTGTGTTGAGAAAAGTGAGCGTTTAAAACAAAAGGTGCCAGCCAGAAAGTAGAACGCTCAGTTCAAGTAAATCAATCATATGCACACAATCGGTGTAGTCCTAAATACTGCTATCCATTCATCCGTTATGTATTCAACAGTGAAGTGTAATAACCGTTATGGAGTCATGTGGCCTGTATATCCCAATTAGCCAGAATGGTCAGTCTATCGTGAATTAAATGAAAATTAATTTCTGTCACTTGAATGAGCAGACAGATGGCTAGTTACTTGGTATTCAGTTGCCCGTTTCCATGAATTAATCCTGATGTCCTCTTACAGACTTTTATTTTCAACATAAATTTCTTGTATACTCGTTACAGGAAAAGAATATCAATGACAACATTCCTCTTTAATGAGTAATAGAAACTAAAATTGAATGTTCGGTCCTGAGATATAAAGCAGCACCCAATTACCATATAATTTTAATCGAGACGATTAAAGAACATCTTGACCTTCAGGAAATAACAGCCGTACGTGAATGTTATTAACCTTGCCCCATGCACAATAATATTTTTCGTGCAGGAGAAGGAATACCACGTTATCCAGAAGAACTGTTACTCCAAGATCTCCGACTTGTAAAACAGTATTGTCTGTATAATATGTAATCGGACTGCATGATACTTCATCATTGAAGAGTAGAAACGCGCTCGGTTCCTCATATTTGAGGAAATCTTGCATAGTATTGGTACTGCTGAAAGTTACACTAATTAACTTTACACTAGTTAGATCTCTGCATCATGTTCCAAAGTGTTCACGAAAATCCTATGTAATAGATTGACTGAGTTGTTTGATACCTCTATTCCGGACTTTCAATTTGGCTTTAGAAGGGGAAGATCAACTCTCCAGGCAGTAAGGAATTTATTGACTGACATAGAAGATGTCTTAATAAATGGGGGATATTCTTCGCAGTTTTCATAGACTTTAATAAGGCCTTCGAATTACTGGATAGGGAAGTACTACCACGAAATAAGAGCGCTTTATAGGACGGGAAATCTATCTTGCCATAATCATCAGAAACATACTATCTGACACGAGAGGTCCTAGATGATGGCATTACAACATCCAGTGTCATGACGCAAGCGAACATTGTACTACAGGGTGACCACATGAGTCCCTTATTCTTCAATATAATAACAGCCAATGTCACTCATGGGATGGATATGAAGGTCGTTGTATACTTGTATGTTGATGACATTGTCATAGGAGGATCAATCCTGAAATACGTCTAGGATGCGATCGATAGACTCTCGGAAATGGCAATGGAAAATAAGTTTACAATCATAAATAAAAGAACTTACCAAATGTCGTTTTGGAAGAGAGGAAGAAATGCATTAATAATAAATATTTATTGCAGCCAAGTGGCCATAATGGACAGTTATAAGGTGTGCTTACAAATAATTATTACAGGTAGATTAATCTTTACTGTATTCAACTATGCTCTTTGTCCGTTTGCTGCATGATGTGATGTGGTATTTGTCGCAGGGGTTATTGCACAGAGAACATACGCATTCTTCATTCGGTTCATGGTATTTAACATTTTTACAGATCTTGTGGTGGAAACCGTGGATGGCGAGTCTTGTTACCACATGTCTCATCTCCTGGTTCTCGTTTGTCCATCTTCTGTCCACCATTGCTTCTGTTGCGTAGAATTCAAGCGGGATTTCGTTCTGCTTCTGATGTCTTATCTCGAGGAGTTTCTTCATATGCTTAGTAGATGGTAGTTGTAGTCTTAATCTGAGATCTTCAATGTAGTATGTTTCTTTTGTTAGGACATATGCCAGCCTGGACTGGGACGTTCTTGCAATTCCTAGCACCCTTTTCAGGAAAGAAGCTTTTACTTTTTCAATTGTGATTAGGTCTGTCATGGATAGCATTTCCCATATCAGTTCTAGACCATATGTAATGACGGGGGTTATTTTCGCGTGGAAGAGAATCATTGCTGTTTGTAGAGATAGTTTGGTAATATTGTTCAAATCGTACATTCCTCTAATGGCTGCTGCTGCTCGTTCCTTTATATGTAGTCTAAAGGATTGGCACGTTGTCTGTAGGGTGAGGCCGAGGTATTTATAGGAATTGACTGTCTCAAGTTCAGTCTCTCCCAGGATCATTTTGTTTTCGGCGGCTAGTTTTCCTCCTTTTCGGAAGGCCATATGCACTGTCTTCTTTTCATTTATACTGAGCTCATTTTCCTCCGCCCAGTCTTGCAAGTTGTTGAGCACTTCCTGTAGCTCCTGTCTGTTTGTTGACCCCAGAACCATGTCATCTGCGTACAGGTAGAGGGATACTGATTTTGTGTTTTCAATAGTCCGTATAACATCCGCTGTCGCGACGTGGAACAGAGTGGGACTCAGTGGGTCGCCTTGTAGTACTCCGTTGGTTTGGGTGATCTCTCTTGAGGTTGATATCCCATCATTTATCTCTACTTTGTTGAAAGCCAGGATGTTTTTTATCATATACGTGATTTCGGATTTTTCATCCATCATTTGCTCCAGTTTTATAATGAGCTTCGATCTGTTTAGTAGGTCGAAGGCCTTCGAGAAGTCGACAAATATTGCATGGAAAATTCCTTTAGGGTGTCTAAGCGCTTGTTGTATGTCATTCAGTAGATTGTTGATAGCTTGAAGGGTGGACCTTCCTTTCCTGAACCCGAATTGCTGATCGGGAATCAGTCGATCGACAGTCGGGGTGAGCCTTTTGAGCAGAATGTTTGAAAATACTTTGAATATATTGTTCTCTAGAGCGATTCCTCGGTATGAGTTTGGGTCGTTGTCTTCTCCTTTGCCTTTGTGTAGAACCTTAATTATGGATTTTCTCCATTCGTCGGGTATTTCCCCTGTTGCTAGGCATCTGTTAAACAGATCTGACCATAGTTCACTTAGAATTTCAGCCGAGTCTTTCAGGATCTCATTGGAGATGCCGTCTGGGCCTGTCGCTTTCTTGTTTTTTGTCTTGCTGATTGTCGCAATTACTTCTTCCGGTGTGATGGGTGTGCCCAATTCTACACTTGTGTGATATGTTGCGTTATACGCCGCTTGTGACTGAGTTATGTTCAGTACTTGTGAGAAGTGATTTTCCCATATGTCCATATGAATTTGGCCAGATTTCCTCGTAGTCTTTTTTCTGATGGCTATGAATGGGTCTTTTAGTGCTTCTTCTGCCTCCATTAAGGCTTGTTTTTCTATGTATTGAGCCTTTTTCTTTTTCAGGAGAGTTTTATATTCCTTTCTTTGTGCTGCATATTCTTCTAGAAGACCTTTTGTGTTGTGGAGTTTGGCCATGTGTAGTTTTAGGAGGACTTCATTTCTAAGTGTGTAGCATTCCGTATCAAACCATGGTTTAGCTCTTCTTTGGTTGATTGGGATTGTTGATGCTCGTATGGCCTCCTGAATTGTTGTCAGGGCTTGGTTGAGATTGTTTTCGTTAAGGCATT
This sequence comes from Meconema thalassinum, assembly GCA_946902985.2. NCBI lineage: Eukaryota > Metazoa > Arthropoda > Insecta > Orthoptera > Tettigoniidae > Meconema > Meconema thalassinum. The sequence goes on from OX336389.2 coordinate 1,196,427,290, forward strand.
GTTTTGTTGCCTCCATTGCTTGTGCGTTGTTGCTTAGGGCATTTGCGTCAATCTTCCTGGAGCTCTTGTGGGTTAGTAGGTTCGGTAGTTCCTCTTCAGTATTTCCGAGTATAATATTGGTCCTGATAGGTATATGTTTTGTCAGTGGGGTGCAGGATGACTTCCAGAGTCCCTGTTGGTTTTTGATGGAGTTGCTGCTTCCTCTGTAAAAAACTAGGTCGATGGTACTTGTGCCATTGTGGGCTATGTACGTTATTTCATTTGCTTTGTTTATAAGAGAGTAGCCTTCTTCTTGTAACATATCCAACATAGCTCTTGTTTTGTTGTTGGGCTTGTCTATTCTGCAGTTAAAATCTCCTGCTAGGATGACGTTTTTGTCTGTCTTTGTTCGGGCAATCGCCCCTGCTATTATTTCTATTGTGTCTTCTAGGGAAGATCCGTATGTGATGTATATACCTATTATTGTTAGGTTTGGGGTTTTCATTATTACTAGGTTCTCTTCTTTTATCGAGCCTTCAATTTTCCCTATGGAAGGTTTGAAAATTATGGAGACTCCTCCCTCTGGTCTGCCTCTTGGGTTTGACTTGGCGAGAGAGTGAATTGCGTAGTGGCTCGTGAAGTTCAGAGGTTCTGTCAGGAAGGTTTCAGTGGCCACCATTATGTCGCTCTTTATCCAGATATCTTCAGGTGCTGTGAAGATTTTGCCTCTCAGACCCTCTACATTCCACAAAAGTATTTCCAGATTTCTTTCGGTGTTTTTCAGTTTGGGGCTTCCGTTGGGGTTATTGCCTCCGAAATCGAAAGGTACGATATATTACCCTATCCGGCCATAGACTTGTTTGCATAACGGAGTCCCTTTCTTCCATGGGCACCCCTATTTTAAAGGCTTTGCTGGTGCCACGGAATGGGAGCTGTTCGCAGCTGATTACCTTAGAGATGCCGTTTTGAGTAAGGTGTCCTTTTATGTCATCTTCGGTTACGTCGGTGTCAAGTCTCCCAATGAATATCCAGGCGGTTCGTGGAGCTGCTCTCAGCCTGCCGATTTCGGAGCCTCCCGTGCCATGTTGTGGGGGTTTTCTCAACGTGTCGTCTAGTTTTCTTGTGTTTATGTTTGTTGAGGTGTCTTCGTTGGTATGTTTGCTAGGCAAAGCTGGCCACTCTTTGTTTGCTGAAGGTCTGTCTCTATATTTGTTTTTGTTTGTATCTCTAATTGGCGGTAGTGGTTTGGTGGTAGGTGGGTGCAGCAGCGTTACTGTTTTTGGAGTTTCAGTGAGGTCTTGGGTTTTGGGGTAGTCTAAGTCTTGTTGTTTTACAAGTATGTCTGCTTGTTGCAGTTGCGTCTCGAGAATAAGGGTCATTTTTTTCATAAGGTTTTCAGACAGTTCGTCTAGCTTTTCTTTGATGTTTTCACATGATGTTTTATTTTCCAAGGCTATCTCTCTTACTTCTTTATTTAATTCTTGGTTGCTTGTCGCCGTTGGGGCCAAACCATTTGATTTCAGGCGTAGTCTACAGGTCTCGCACATCCATAGTAGAGATCTCTTTTTTGAGTGAAGGGCGTTATACTCCGTTGTAGTCATAGAGGTGCACTCCTTGTGGAACCATTCGTTGCAACCTCCGTCGCAACTCACTGCTGTGTCTTCTAGTGGTGTGTCCGAATCACATTTGGCACATCTTTTGTTGTCCATTGCGGGTAGCATTGTTTGTAGTGATGTTCGTACGGTTCGGAATGTGTGAGTCTGTTTAAGCGCAAGTGTGGTTGGTATTGATATTGGTTTGGTTCTTATAGGTCCTGTCTACTTTGATTGTACCTGCTTTGATGTAAGGGGTTTGTTGAGAAGGTCTTGTTGCACTTGCGACAGGAAGGTGGTCTTAGTCCGAAATGGATCACTGATGCGCTTGTGTGCGTCTTGTGTGGTAAGACTTTCGGTGAAGGGTTGCGCGTTGTGTACGCTTCTTGCGGGAAAGCTTTCAGCCGGGATTGTTCTCCAAGTGAGCGGTATGTATAATTTTACTGTTAGTTGTACTTAACCTAACTAATATTTTATCGGAGAGGGTCTTCTTTTTTGATTGTGTACTTGCAAATTACCTTTGATGAGGTTGGTCTTTTGTTGTCTTCAGCACTGGAGTTCCTTTTTACCTATGCATTACAAGACCAATTGTACCTAGGAGCAAAACAAATTAGCCATTAAGAATCAATTGAAATATCTGGGCATTTGTCTTCAAACTGCAAGGGCCACCTACTCTTTTCATGTTAGAGACAAAACTATAGCAGGAATTTGAGCTATGAAAGACATTCCGAACCCCAAAAAACTATCCCTGACTACCTTAATGGAACTCATTCAAATGGAAATTATACCGGTTTTGACTTATGGAATTGAACTTATATGGGATCAAATAAAAGTGAGTGTGGAAACTCTAGGGAATATAAAGGCCTCTTTCCTCAGGAGAACACTTTGCGTCTCGAAATTCACCTCATCGAGACACGTATATGTACTAAATATTCTGTCATCGACGACCGCTTTCCAAGATACTATAAGAAGACGAAAACAAAATGAGCAGACATTTGGTGGTAATTTTGCAGCACTGACGTGATGACGATTTGGCACTGGACTCGGACTATTTACGAGTATGGGTATGTTGTTGCCAGGTTTGCACGTCATGGTTTACATCATGTGGTCTGGACTAATAACAGACTTCCTGGACTTTTTGATTCGTGTGTGTGTGAACTGTGTGATGTTCGGTGTGGCGAATACCACTTCAATTTTGCAGATAGAGATAAACATCATTATAAGATTGTGCAAATCAAATCTAATGCAAATTGTACTTAATTGTTTTAATAAATTAATCCTTTATTTATTAAAAATATAACATAACTCCTGGCACTACAGCCCCTGAAGGTCCTAGGCCTACCAAGCGACCGCTGCCCAGCCATTTGGCCTGCAGATGTTGGGGTGACGCGTGATCAGCTCATCGGGTCCCCTCGGCCGTTAATCTTGGTTTTCGTGATCGGGGCGCTGCCTCACTGTCTGACGGCTACTCAGTTGTCCTCAGGAGGCTGAGTGCACCGCGTTCCATCCTTCACGTCAGTTGTTTTAAATCCCTGACGGAGCCGGGAAGCGAACCCGGAGCCTCCGGGCGAGAGGCAGGCGCGCTATCCCAACACCACGGTAATCATTTATTTAGATGACTAATTACGATTTTCAAGCGAAGATTATCTGATGCTTTACATTTAGGATGTATAATCTATATAATGCTTAGTAAAAGTATCAATTATTTTGGTCAGAGAATGTAATTTTATAATTATGAGTAATTAATTGTACGTAGTATTTGATTCTTTTTATTATAATGTTAGTGGCTACTTATCCAGCTAGCTTCAGTGGATATGTTCTATTGCCAGTATTATGCTCCGCAGGTCGGAGAACACTCTTACAAATTATATCCTTGTAGCCTCACATTTTCCAAATGCTAACAGGAACATGGCAGCCTGCAGTGACATGAGGAAACAAATCTCAACTGATAACGGTCTGAAGACCTATTTATGTAGTACATGTGGAATAAACTTTACTCAGAAGAGGCAATTTGAGGAGACACATTCTCCTTCATAGTGGTGTAAAGCCATATCCATGTAGCACCTGCGGAAAAAACTTGACACAGAATGGAGATTTGAAGAGGCACATGCTCATCCATAGTGGTATAAAGTCATATTCATGTAGTACATGCTTGAAAAGCTTTATACAGAATGGAGATTTGAAGAAACACATGATCATTCATAGTGGTGTAAAGCCATATTCATGTATCACATGCGGATCAAACTTTAGTCTGAAGGATAAATTAAAGAAACACATGTTCATTCATAATGGAGTAAAGCCATATTCATGCAGCACATGCGGAAAAAACTTTACTGAGAAAGGAAGCTTAGACATGCTCATTCATAGTGGTGTAAAATAATAGCTTTGTAGCAAAAGCGGTTCAAAATTTACCAGGAATGGAGATTTGAAGTGAGACATGCTTAATCATTGAGTGTTAAGCCTTATTCATGTATCACATGCGGAAAGAACTTTACTCAGAATAGAGATTTGAAGATACATATCCTCCTGCATAATGGATTAAAGGTATATTTATGTAGCATATGCGGAGCAAACTTTACTGAGAAGGTAAGTTTGAAGAGAACACATGTTCATTATTGGTGATATGCCATATTCACGTAGCACACGCTGATCCAACTTTCCCGAGTAGGGAAGATTGAAGACACACGTGGTCATTCATAGTGCTATCAAATCATATTCATGTACTAGATACGGAAATAAATTTACTTGGCTCGGAAGTTTAAGGATACACATGCTCATTCATGATAGTGTAAAGCTATATGCATGTAGTACTTGCGGAGCAAACTTATGTCGGAACGGAAATTTGAAGACAAACGCGTTCATTCATAGTAGTGACAAACCACATTCTGGTAGTGCATGCAAAAAGAACTTTACTTTCTAACCACGTTTGAAAAGACACATATTCATACATTAAAGTATAAAGCCTTAATCATGTAGTACATGCGCAGCAAACTTTACTCTAAAGGATGAATATGGTAAATATGTCTTTTCTTTAGGTACATGTGGAACATGCGGAGCTCGGCTAGTAAATTTTCTGACATGAAGTTAGAAAATGCGCATTTGAGTAGCTCATGTGAAGAAAACCTAGCCATGAAACTATATTTTGAGACACACATGCTTATTCATAGTAGCTTACAGCCCTTTTCATTTAGTGCATATGGAGCCACTTTTCTGGGTTAGGGTCTTTGAAGAGACACCTCCTATTTCATAGTGGGCTGAAACAATAACCATTTAGTATATAAATCCAGACCATACTTTACTCTGCGAAGTTCTTTAGACAGACACATGCTGATTATTAGCGGCCAAATGAGCTTTCAGGTTTTAATGGGGAGCCTGGATAGGATCTTTGATGTCACATGGTAGTTCATATGGCCTGAAGCCATAATCATGGAGAATTTGTGGAATCTTAACTAGGAAAGGATCTTTGGAAAAACTCATGTGTAGGAAACGTTAATTTGGAAACAAAATTGTTTAGACTTGTTTATTCATTTCGGCTTACATACGCATCTACACATAATATGACGAGCAAACTTTAGTCAAGAAAATTTACGCCAAACTTATGTATTATATAAGCATCAACATTTACTCACAAGTATCTGTTAAGAATAGCTTGTTACTTAGTTGCCACAAGGCATAATCAAAGAGTACATGCGGAGCTGTTTTCACTTTATTGGTGTATAACGACACATGTGTTAATTCATACTTACCAAAAGCAGTATTCATATTGTATGTACGGATTATAATTCACAGATTGGTAGGCTCAGAAGAATCACTTGTTCATCGCTGGGGCAAAATCCATATTCATGTGGTACTTGTGGTGAAAAGTACGAAGGGATATTTCAAGAAGCACACTTTAATTGATAGTGGTCAGAAGTTATATTCATGTTATGTAAAATGAGTTTTAATTACAAATAATGTCTTATTGCGGACTGAAGAAAATTTACGAAATATATCTGAGATAGGTTGGTTAGAAAGTTGGATATTGGTGAAGTGCAATTTAATTCATGGAAGGTATGTTATACCATAGCTTGCATGTATCCTTGTTGAAACATATCTTTATTCTTACTAGAAAAGGGTACGTTTAAGTGATATACGTTGGAAAAGAGTCTGCTCGAAAGATAGTCTAATGAGACACGTGTGTAACCTGACGTGTGGACATTCAAAACAGGGTTCTCAAAAGAGTAGTTTAAGCTATAACCAATTTTATTGGCAACAGGCAAATGCCATATTTCTTGTGAATCACTCAATTACTGCGCAGGACATTTGAAACAGAATTATCGCCTGTTAGCCAGAACAACTAGCGCGCTTTCATGTGAATCCACTAAACGGATTTGGGTAATTTGAAAACTCATATTCTAATACAGTTCGGCAGGTAGCTAAATTCATGCAATTTATTTAATTTGCCATTCAGTATACGAGCCAGTTTTAAGGCTCATAACTTATAGTGGCCATCAGTCACATTCATGTAATTATACGTAAACAAATTTACTTTGTGATGTACAGTATACTCGGGATTATCTGGTTTGCGGATTAACCTTGCGCGTTTTCGCCTAATTAAAACTTATTGAGAATACAGTATACATTACAACAATATCTGTTTCAAACTGTACTGTAAATTGAATACGTTTGATTTCTTTTTGTACATAATTTTGCAGTGTAGTCCTGGTGGAGGAAAGTTATATTAAGTGCGGTTCTTTATGGCAGGTACACGACTTCTTGCTTTGTCCAGACTTGTTTTTAATAGTGGGTAGATTATTAGCTTGGGAATAACCTAACCCCCAAGGGAAGATGATGATGAAGAAAAAGAAGTGGGTTTCGGACTGGAGAAAAAGGATGGAGATATAGGAAGAGAGTTTGACATAAGTTATAATTAAGAGTTCTTGCTCAAATGCAACAAGTAGTGCAAACCCTATCAATAGATTTATTTCTATTAAAGAGGGCATGAACCTAGAAAGAGTTAGGGAAGACAGGATCTTGCCTAACCGTTATGTTTGAGAAATGATAAATCAAAGAACAAATATTAATTTATTTAACAATGCAAAAGGAAGAAGTCTTTGTAACAAATATATAATTTTGATTTTGTAACAATTGGGGTCGCAGACCTCCGAAAACATTTAAAGCTTGCGCCAGGCAATTGATAATTCTTTTGGTTTCAAACCTTTTATATGTTTTAAAATCTTCGTAAGATTTTGAAATGGCGAAGATAAAATGAAAAATTTAAAGATAATTGAAGTGATTAAAGTTAGACAATAAATCAAGTACAAGGTGTGTACTACAAGAATTTCTAGGTAAATATCTTAGAAACAATAACAACTTCAAAAAACCAATTATACATAGGAGATTATGCAAATAGGGCAGGTCACTTATGGTGAAATCTGAAGAGAACAACCGAAAGGAAGTTTCTAGAATTCCATGTTTAAGTAGGGATCACGAGACAAATGGGGCAAGTTTCCCTTTCGTGAAGCCTAGAGATAACTCACTTATGAGTTGAAAAAATTGTATTCCCTAATTAGAAGGGAGAAACAATACAATTTGAGGCGTGTCCTGGACACGAGGTTTTACAGACATTAATTCGTTGTACATAAAGCAAGAGAGGGAGGGCACTAATTGAGAGTGACACCTCATTGAAGAAGACCTAAAGTAACAATTTTATTATTTTGGTTTGTTAGTAAGGGGTTTGGGAAAGATCAAATAGGATTGAGGATAAATGTTCATGGCCGTATTCATAGTATTCGGACGAACGCGACGCGGATGAAAGTTTGAACAAGCACTGTTTTTCACTATAGTCTGTTGAAATAGATGAAAAGTTCACTGTAGTAGCACACAAAGTTTATGGTAAAGAAAGTTATTGCAATGATCGAAAATAACTAGTTACACTAGATATGCGAGAGTCTATTGCTTGAGAAAGTTGTAGATTATAGTTGAATGCGCCAGAGAAAATCCCAACAGAAGGAAGAAAAATTAGATGTTGATTAGCAGTTAATAAGGAAGATTCCTTAGTTTGAAAAAGTATTCCCATAAGTAGGGGAGTGAGGCCGATTCTAACCCACAAGGTGCTCAAAAAGTTAGTACACACTTTTTGCTTATTCATATCTCGTGAACGCATGGTCCGATTTTAACAAGTGAGGTGTCGTTGTACTCGGGCTGACGCCCTCATTCCAATGGACCACTCATTTCAACCCCTAAATAAAACCTACCCCTACTAGAGGGTGAAATTGTATTTTTTTAGTGAAAGTCTCCTTTCAACTGCGACATGTATAAGGTGCGCTGCTAAAATAAACTTAAACGTGGTTGCTCATATCGCGCATGCGATTGGCTGGCTGTCGCTATGGATTAACATTTTTGTTTTTGTTTTGTACGCATGCGCACTTGGGATTTTTGTAAAATGATTGATAAGAAGGGGTTTTGGTGGTGAGGAGAGAACCAGATAGTCGCCTACTTTCCGACGAAGTTTGCCGATATCTCTCGAACGCAAGGTCGGATTTAGACGTGTGACGTGTCAAATCGCTTGTCTCGAAGCCCTATACATGTTATTAATAGGTTAAAGTTTTGAGAATGAGGGAAACAGGCTTTTTGGGGGTAAAACCGTGATTTTAGACTTTTTCCAATATTTCACGAATGCCTGGTCGGATTTGGTCCTATGACGTGTCAAATGGCTTGTCTAGAAACTCTGTTTATTTTGGTAATAGGTTAAAGTTTTTGAGAATGGGGGAAACAGAATGTTTTGGGGTAAAACCGTGATTTTAAACTTTTTGCTATATTTCGCGAACCAATTATGCTAGAGGCGTGTACGAGGGGTCCAAAGACTCGGGCTGACGTCCTCTTTACTATAGACTACTCGTTATATTTAAAAAAAAAAATGGAAACTCGATTTTGGGGTAAACAATTGTTTTTTGTGATTTTTGCTGATAACTCACGAACCAATAAGCCTAGAGACAAGTGCGAGGTGTCATTTTTTTCATTGAGTTGCCCTCTTGCCGAGGATGTTCGTGTTGAGCAGGAATGAAAAACCATGTTGAGGTAAAACCATGATTTTAGACTTTTTGCTATATCTCGCAAACCCATAACGCTAGAGACGTGTACGAGGTGTCCTAGGACTCGGGATCACGCCCCCTTTTAGAAACTATGTTTGACATTTTGACAAAGGGCCGAACGCCATACTTGTTCAAAAATTATTTATCGATACCTGTTTATAATGTTCATGAAGCGTGATGGTTGAGAGAGACGATACTGCTGGGCGTGTGTGTTTCAACGAACCTGTCACTGACCACGGTGGCTGTGCTCAATAGATCAATCGCTATTTCGACAGGTCGGTTTATGACAGAGCGAGGGTGCGTTTCTTCTGATACTTTACCCCGAAGATGATCTTTAACCTGTAAACGGTGATGAGAACTTGGTTCTATGTTGGTCGAAGCGAGTACAGAAAACAAACTTGCAGAGGAGCAGGATGTGAATGTCATTTGAGCTTATTGGAATGCGTTGATCTGACTTGACAACAGGTGCAATGGAAAATGACAAAGACGCTGAGGACACTTGAAGGTGAAATAATCTGACCATCGAGGTGGCAGGGAAGAGCGAAATGCATGCATACACGTGTGATATGACATGTAAGCTAAACAAGTTACATCCTGTTTGCTTCATACGTGACAAAATGCAAGTTCATGTGAAATTTGATCTGCCACATGTGTTCACCTTGGACGTTATCTGTCCACGTGCATGATAACAGAATGTTCAAAGCGTGGGAAAAAATGATTATACATGCAACGTAACATATATAAAGACATGTCATTATCATTTCCTCTCTCACTTAGCCTTTGAACTCATTGCGTTGCGTGAAACCCCTGGTCTTGTTTAACAGATTTGTGTTGGTGGAAAATACTTATTCTTGTTGTGAGGTAGGTATATATTTATTCATTTATACATTTATTGATTTATATATATTTACAAGCAATTATTTATTGATTAGGTAATTATTGATTTTTTAATTTATTTGTTTGCAGGTAATTGGTATACCTTACATGTCTGAGAGAGAAGATACCATTGCACTTTTGAGCCCACTAGAAGGAAACAGCAATAAGCCACTGCAAGTGAAGGTGGGATTATTTTTTTAAACTAACTTGTTTCATTTTCTTGTTTCATATTTTACTTTATAAAATGCATGTACTAACCTGAATTTAGGTATTTATAACGGTTTATTTTATTTATTTTTAGAAACTTGGAAAGAAAAGCCTTACCGCCGTAGCAGTCGCTGAAAACCCAAGACGCAGTAAAGTGCAACCATTGTTTCCAGGCAGTGAACTATTTAAAACTCAGGTAAGACTAACATAAAATGCTATTCCATTTTACCACTACTGAAAACTGGTAGACAAAAAAATTCATTACCTGTACATGACTAGAACGATGATTGCTTTCTTGATTAATGGCTATGTTGTTGTTGACTGGGAAAAGTACAAGGCCATGTTGGATTTTCTAAAAACTAAAATTTAAATTCAATTTATGGGTGGTTCCCTATGGACTCAACGAATATCCACAGGTTTGAACATGATAATGTGAACAAAATGACATGACATTCATTTTTGTTTATATATTGGTTAAAGGGGGGATGTAAATGACTGTAGCTTTATAAAAAGAAAATAAGTACATGTGTTACTGTTAGTGCCAACATATAGTTTATTTTTAATGGTGTTTTGATTTATTAATGCCAATTAATGTTAAAGTTTTATTTACAAGTATTGATTGATTGATTGATTGAGTGATGGGTTATTTTGTTTGCTTTTAGGAGTCATCATGCGCCATTAACGTAATGAACAGACAGTGAACAAGCGTACATTGTGCTATAAAGTACTCTGTGCAACGTTAATAACTTACAATAAGAAAAAGTTTTATTATAACACATGGCGTTAGTACCAAATACAACAAGTGAGCAAGTTGGTTTACCACGTGGGTTAAATTTAAAATCAGAACATGACCGTTGGTTAACATTTCAATCCTGGCCTGTAGGCTTTTTGTCGACACATGAACTTGCAAAAGCCGTTTTTTTACATGAACCGAGAAGATGTGGTGTGCTGTGTGTTTTGTCGTATTGAACTTTCACACTGGGAAGAAGGGGATGATCCCTTTAGAGACCATTTGCGATGGTCTCCTTGTTGTCCTTACATGCTTGGAAAGCAAGTGGGTAACCTACACGTGCATTCATTTTACCGAACCACAAGACCATTGGCCGCTACTAACGTTGCTGAATCACAAATAAATAATAATGATGTATTGCCAGCCAACAACGGTAGTGTCGATATATGTGGTCCATATGCCATAGACAGTGTTGAATTGTCATGTGCTTTTGAAAAATTGGGAGTTTGCAAGACTAAAGCACTAGCACACCCAGAGTACAGCTCTGTTGAAAAACGTTTAGAATCTTATAAAAATATTTGGCCATTAATATTAAAACACCTTACCAAACAACTAAGTGAAGCTGGATTTTTTTATACTGGTGAAGGGGATAAAACAATATGTTTTTTATTGTGGATTTGCTTTAAAGGATTGGCAAATGACTGATGACCCTTTTGTGCAACACGCTCGTTGGTTACCTAACTGCAAATACATGGTGTTGCTTAAAGGTCAGGAATTTGTGAACACTATTCGTAAAGAAAACATGATTGCAGTACAAGACTTAAAAGTGTCTTTAGAGTTAGAACATGCAGAGCAAATACACGAGGCTGAAAGAAAAGACTTGTCTCACGAACAGATACAAAAGTGTGACCAACAATTATGTAAAATTTGTTATCAAGATGAACTAGGTGTTGTATTTTTGCCTTGTGGACACATGATAGCCTGTGTCAAGTGTGCATTAGAACTCAACACTTGTGCTATATGCAGAAAAGCAGTATCTGCTACAGTTAGGGCATTTCTTGCATTAATAGTAAAATTTATCAGCCATGCATAGTGCAAAATCCCAAATTGCACAATATTATTAAAGCTGTTATAGAGTGTAATAGATATGCTTTTCTTTTGTTTATAGACTAGTACAATGAATGTTTTGAATGCTGTGGGTCAAGCATGTGGCTTAGAGACAAAGAAGCTCAGCGAATTGCCAACGCATATTCCATTCCGCATTATCAAGATTCGGAAATTGAAAACAGCATATGGTGATCGTGTACTTTGTGTATGTGAAAACTTTGAGACATTTCTACCTATACGGTTTAATGATATGTCGGAGAGTGTTTTTGATGAAGTCAATAATGCTGTGCAACCTGTACATTTAATTTATGAAGGTTTTAAAAACAATAGGTGCATGGTTCGTTTTAATTAAATAAAAAAACAAATGTCAAATAATAATAATAATGGAAGATATAAGTGATGACAATGGACTGAAAGAAAAATATGTGTGTAGAGTAATAATGTTTTAGTTTTTAGTATTGTCTTAAAACATATTATCATGAAACCAAAAACATGTATATAAAGTTTGTAAATAAATGCAAAATGATGTTACAATGCTGTTTTATTTTATACAAAGTTAGTACACACATCAAAAAAAGTTTTGCATCACCTCGGTTCCAAGAGTTCCGGAACCGTTAAATACAAAGGGAATAGAGATCAACACAAACAACATTTCAGCTCGTTTTATTGCTCATGAGACCCACACATTGCATGTTGTACCATCATACAGCTAGACTTTCAGCATTTGTGGTCCAGATTGCAGTACACACCACTACCTCTAATACCCAGTAGCACGTCCTCTTGCATTGATGCATGCCTGTATTCGCCGTGGCATACTATCCACAAGTTCATCAAGACACTGTTGGTCCAAATTGTCCCACTCCTCAGCGACAATTCGGCGTATATCTCTCAGAGTGGTTGGTGGGTCAAGACGTCCATAAACAGCCCTTTTCAACATATCCCAGGCATGTTCGATAGGGTTCATGTCTGGCGAACATGCTGGCCACTGTAGTCGAGCGATGTCGTTATCTTGAAGGAACGCATTCACAAGATGTGCACGATGAGGTCGAGAATTGTCGTCCATGAAGACAAATGCCTCTCCAATATTCTGCCGATATGGTTGCACTATGGGTCGGAGGATGTCATTCAGGTATCGTAAAGCCGTTTCGGAGCCTTCCATGACCACCAGTGGCGTACGTCGGCCCCACATAATGCCACCCCAAAACATCAGGGAACCACCACCTTGCTGCACTCGCTGGACAGTGTGTCTAAGACGTTCAGCCTGACCAGGGTGCCTCCAAACACGTCTCCGACGATTGTCTGGTTGAAGGCATATGCGACACTCATCGGTGAAGAGAACGTGATGCCAATTCCGTGGGGTCCATTCAGCATGTTGTTGGGCCCATCTGTACCGCGCGGCATGGTGTCGGGGTTGCAAAGCTGGACCTCGCCATGGACGTCGGGAGTGAAGTTGCGCATCATGCAGCCTATTGCGCACAGTTTGAGTTGAAACACGACGTCCTGTGGCTGAACGAAACGCATTATTCAACATGGTGGCATTGCTGTCAGGGTTCCTCCGAGCGGCAATCCGTAAGTAGCGGTCATCCACTACAGTAGTAGCCCTTGGGCGGCCTGAGCGAGGCCTGTCATCGACAGTTCCTGTATCTCTGTACCTCCTCCATGTCCGAACAACATCGCTTTGGTTCACTCTGAGACGCCTGGAAACTTCCCTTGTTGAGAGCCCTTCTTGACACAAAGTAACAATGCGGACGCGATCGAACTGCGGTATTGACCTTCTAGGCATGGTAGAACTACAGACAACATGAGCAGCGTACCTTCGTCCTGGTGGAATGACTGGAACTGATCGGCTGTCGTACCCCCTCCGTCTAATAGGCCCTGCTCATGCATGGTTGTTTACATCTTTGAGCAGTTTTAGTGACATCTATGAACAGTCAAAGGGACTGTATCTTGGATACAATATACACAGTCAACGTCTATATGCCGGAGATCTGGGAACCGAGGTGATGCAAAACTTTTTTTGATGTGTGTATATTTAACATTGCAGAGTATACATGATTATGACAATAGATGCACACCGAATACAAGCCTTTCTCTCTTTACAATAGTCTGTTATAGTTTTAAACACAAGGCTTTTTGTAGATCATTTTATAGCAATGTCCATTCACTGTTGTTTTCGAAAACTGGGGAAGCCGCAATGGTTTTATAGGCATAAAAACCTTATTGTTATTACTATTTAGTCATTTTTATCCTCTTGCATATCAAGAGCAGATGACCTAGTTGTTCCACTCTTTAAAACGACGACAACAACAACACTACCTCTTGCACAGCTTGTGATGTTGATGGCTCTGGCGACGTGGTAGATGGATTAAAAATAACTTTTAGAACAGGGGTTAAACGTTGCTCATTAAACAATGCACTATTTTGAGTAGCAATATGGTTTTCTTGATTGTTTGTCGACGGCAACTGTGTTTCATGCAGTACACTACATTGATGATCACTGACACTTAAAACATCACTATTTTTACTTTTTAGGTCACCACGACAATGTTTGGAACGTTGCTTTGAACAACGCCAAATAACAGTTCCATTTTATTGGTTCGTTTCACAATATATGAATATCCTTTATAGTATGCGTAAGGCTTACCATACCTAGTCACTTATACTTCCATGTCAACTGTCAAGCATAGACTAAACTCTAGTAAAGTCAACTTGGTAATAAGAATAATAGTTTAATGTGAGAGCAAATATGGATCCAAAGAGTTCAGGTAAAAGTGGAAGCAAATAAGCAAATATAAGAACCAAGAGTGGGGTTAAAAGTGGTCGCAAAGTGGTAGACCCATTACACAATAATTTCAGCACGACGAAGCTCTTGTTCAATTTCTTTGATTTCCCAATCGTGACCGGTATGCCCAGCTTGTTGTAAAGCATGCAATTGTCGAAGCCGTTGAATTAGCTTACTGGGTTTGTTCCAGTATACAAATTTAACAAATGGATTTTTAGGTGTAAACAAAGCATTGCCATTATCATCATCATCATCATAATCATCATTATCATTATCATGATCATCATGACCATCATCACTATTACTATATAGTCCTTTTTGATCCTCTTGCAATACCACTTTATTTATAGACTGAGTTGATTTTGATAGTGTTGAAGGTTTCTTGGACGTTGACAACTGTCTTAACATGACTTTTTGAGGACATGGTAAGTCGTTTTGAACAAACCCTGCAATATCATTAGCCGCAATATCGTTTTCTTGAACTTGCTTTTTAGCATTTTGATAATTGTTTGTAGACAGCAAGCGTGGTTCGTTTAGAGCACTACATTGATGAACACTCACACTTAAAACCTTTCAATTTTTACTTTTTAGATTGCCCCGACATTTTGTTGACCTCTCTTTTGAGCATCGCCAGAATATTATTCCATTCACATTCTGGCGATTATAGTTATAGGAGTAGCCTTGATAGAGTGCACGTAGCCTACCTTTGTTGGTAGTAATAAGTTCCATAGTAGTAACTGACCTGTCAGTACGATGTTCACACTACAAAGTTACAACTGTTTTGCTGATGGAGTGACCTACCATAAGCTTATATATTGGCTTATGTGTTGGCTTTTTGTGTTGGCTTTTGTGTTGGCTTTTTGTGTTGGCTTTTCGTGTTGGCTTTTTGTGTTGGCTTTTTCTGTTGGCTTTTGTGTTGGCTTTTTGTGTTAGCTTTTCGTGTTGGCTTTTTGTGTTAGCTTTTTGTGTTGGCTTTAGTATTGGCTTTTGTATTGGCTTATTTGACAAGTTATTTGTGTCAATGTATTTAGTGGATTTTTTTCTTTGTGTTGGAAAGTAGTTGAAAGAGAGGTAATATTTAAAGACTTAACCTCAGCTCACTAACCTAACCCAACCTAACTTTACCTAACCTAACTTAACCTTTCAACTCTCAGATGTTAATTAAATTCTGTGCATAGTCGAGTTGGAACCCAAGACCTCAGGGGTAAAAAAACAATTATTTTTGATGGCCTATTTTGGTAACTTATTTTGATGGCTAACCTAACTTTACCTATCCTATCCTAACCTAACCTCAGCTCACTTTGGATATTACTAGTAAGTGTTCATATCCTCTGCTAGGTAGCATGCTAGTAGTACAGGTAGTGCTCATATTTACCGCTAGGTAGCGGAAACATACTGTTGGCTTTCTCAAATTTTTGTTGTTGTTGTTTTCTGCCAACAGGTGCTTACTGCGTATGACAAGGCTGTACACTCGTGGGTTAGACAGCCTTTCTTGCTAAGGGTGTCCTATATACCCTAAACATGGCTATACATGTTAGTTCTGATCATTTAGTGGTTAATTGTATATTGAGTTTAAATAGAGAACTTATACAAGCACGTCTTGCATGTGACACTTGTGAAATTTAACCACATGCAAGACGTGCTTGTATAAGTTCTCTATTTAAACTCAATATACAATTAACCACTAAATGATCAGAACTAACATGTAAAGCCATGTTTAGGGTATATAGGAGACCCTTAGCAAGAAAGGCTGTCTAACCCACGAGTGTACAGCCTTGTCATACGCAGTAAGCACCTGTTGGCAGAAAACAACAACAACAACAACAATTTGAGAAAGCCAACAGTATGTTTCCGCTTCCTAGCGGTAAATATGAGAACTACCTGTACTACTAGCATGCTACCTAGCAGAGGATATGAACACTTACTAGTAATATCCAAAGTGAGCTGAGGTTAGGTTAGGTTAGGATAGGTAAAGTTAGGTTAGCCATCAAAATAATTTACCAAAATAAGCCATCAAAAATAATTGGTTTTTACCCCTGAGGTCTTGGGTTCCAACTCGACTATGCACAGAATTTAATTAACATCTGAGAGTTGAAAGGTTAAGTTAGGTTAGGTAAAGTTAGGTTAGGTTAGGTTAGTGAGCTGAGGTTAAGTCTTTAAATATTACCTCTCTTTCAACTACTTTCCAACACAAAGAAAAAATCCACTAAATACATTGACACAAATAACTTGTCAAATAAGCCAATACAAAAGCCAATACTAAAGCCAACACAAAAAGCTAACACAAAAAGCCAACACAAAAGCCAACACAAAAAGCCAACACAAAAAGCCAACACAAAAAGCCAACACAAAAGCCAACACAAAAAGCCAACACATAAGCCAATATATAAGCTTATGGTAGGTCACTCCATCAGCAAAACAGTTGTAACTTTGTAGTGTGAACATCGTACTGACAGGTCAGTTACTACTATGGAACTTATTACTACCAACAAAGGTAGGCTACGTGCACTCTATCAAGGCTACTCCTATAACTATAATCGCCAGAATGTGAATGGAATAATATTCTGGCGATGCTCAAAAGAGAGGTCAACAAAATGTCGGGGCAATCTAAAAAGTAAAAATGGAAAGGTTTTAAGTGTGAGTGTTCATCAATGTAGTGCTCTAAACGAACCACGCTTGCTGTTTACAAACAATTATCAAAATGCTAAAAAGCAAGTTCAAGAAAACGATATTGCGGCTAATGATAGTGCAGGGTTTGTTCAAAACGACTTACCATGTCCTCAAAAAGTCATGTTAAGACAGTTGTCAACGTCCAAGAAACCTTCAACACTATCAAAATCAACTCAGACTATAAATAAAGTGGTATTGCAAGAGGATCAAAAAGGATTATATAGTAATAGTGATGATGGTCATGATGATCATGATAATGATGATGATGATTATGATGATGATGATGATGATGATGATAATGGCAATGCTTTGTTTACACCTAAAAATCCATTTGTTAAATTTGTATACTGGAACAAACCCAGTAAGCTAATTCAACGGCTTCGACAATTGCATGCTTTACAACAAGCTGGGCATACCGGTCACGATTGGGAAATCAAAGAAATTGAACAAGAGCTTCGTCGTGCTGAAATTATTGTGTAATGGGTCTACCACTTTGCGACCACTTTTAACCCCACTCTTGGTTCTTATATTTGCTTATTTGCTTCAACTTTTACCTGAAGTCTTTGGATCCATATTTGCTCTCACATTAAACTATTATTCTTATTACCAAGTTGACTTTACTAGAGTTTAGTCAATGCTTGACAGTTGACATGGAAGTATCAGTGACTAGGTATGGTAAGCCTTACGCATACTATAAAGGATATTCATATATTGTGAAACGAACCAATAAAAATTGAACTGTTATTTGGCGTTGTTCAAAGCAACGTTCCAAACACTGTCGTGGCGACCTAAAAAGTAAAATTAGTGATGTTCTAAGTGTCAGTGATCATCAATGTAGTGTACTGCATGAAACACAGTTGCCGTCGACAAAAAACCAAGAGAACCATATTGCTACTCAAAATAGTGCATTGTTTAATGAGCAACGTTTAACCCCTGTTCTAAAAGTTATTTTTAATCCATCTACCACGTCGCCAGAGCCATCAACATCACAAGCTGTGCAAGAGGTAGTGTTGTTGCTGTCGTTTTAAAGAGTGGAACAACTAGGTCATCTGCTCTTGATATGCAAGAGGATAAAAATGACTAAATAGTAATAACAATACGGTTTTTATGCCTATAAAACCATTGCGGCTTCCCCAGTTTTCGAAAACAACAGTGAATGGACATTGCTATAAAATGATCTACAAAAAGCCTTGTGTTTAAAACTATAACAGACTATTGTAAAGAGAGAAAGGCTTGTATTCGGTGTGCATCTATTGTCATAATCATGTATACTCTGCAATGTTAAATATACTAACTTTGTATAAAATAAAACAGCATTGTAACATCATTTTGCATTTATTTGCAAACTTTATATACATGTTTTTGGTTTCTTGATAATATGTTTTAAGACAATACTAAAAACTAAAACATTATTATTCTATACACATATTTTTCTTTCAGTCCATTGTCATCACTTATATCTTCCATTATTATTATTATTTGACATTTGTTTTTTTATTTAATTAAAACGAACCATGCACCTATTGTTTTTAAAACCTTCATAAATTAAATGTACAGGTTGCACAGCATTATTGACTTCATCAAAAACACTCTCCGACATATCATTAAACCATATAGGTAGAAATGTCTCAAAGTTTTCACATACACAAAGTACACGATCACCATATGCTGTTTTCAATTTCCGAATCTTGATAATGCGGAAAGGAATATGCGTTGGCAATTCGCTGAGCTTCTTTGTCTCTAAGCCACATGCTTGACCCACAGCATTCAAAACATTCATTGTACTAGTCTATAAACAAAAGAAAAGCATATCTATTACACTCTATAACAGCTTTAATAATATTGTGCAATTTGGGATTTTGCACTATGCATGGCTGATAAATTTTACTATTAATGCAAGAAATGCCCTAACTGTAGCAGATACTGCTTTTCTGCATATAGCACAAGTGTTGAGTTCTAATGCACACTTGACACAGGCTATCATGTGTCCACAAGGCAAAAATACAACACCTAGTTCATCTTGATAACAAATTTTACATAATTGTTGGTCACACTTTTGTATCTGTTCGTGAGACAAGTCTTTTCTTTCAGCCTCGTGTATTTGCTCTGCATGTTCTAACTCTAAAGACACTTTTAAGTCTTGTACTGCAATCATGTTTTCTTTACGAATAGTGTTCACAAATTCCTGACCTTTAAGCAACACCATGTATTTGCAGTTAGGTAACCAACGAGCGTGTTGCACAAAAGAGTCATCAGTCATTTGCCAATCCTTTAAAGCAAATCCACAATAAAAAAAATATTGTTTTATCCCCTTCACCAGTATAAAAAAATCCAGTTTCACTTAGTTGTTTGGTAAGGTGTTTTAATATTAATGGCCAAATATTTTATAAGATTCTAAACGTTTTTCAACAGAGCTGTACTCTGGGTGTGCTAGTGCTTTAGCCTTGCAAACTCCCAATTTTTCAAAAGCACATGACAATTCAACACTGTCTATGGCATATGGACCACATATATCTACACTACCGTTGTTGGCTGGCAATACATCATTATTATTTATTTGTGATTCAGCAACGTTAGTAGCGGCCAATGGTCTTGTGGTTCGGTAAAATGAATGCACGGGTAGGTTACCCACTTGCTTTCCAAGCATGTAAGGACAACAAGGAGACCATCGCAAATGGTCTCTTAAGGGATCATCCCCTTCTTCCCAGTGTGAAAGTTCAATACGACAAAACACACAGCGCACCACATCTTCTCGGTTCAAGTAAAAAAACGGCTTTTGCAAGTTCATGTGTCGACAAAATGCCTACAGGCCAGGATTGAAATGTTAACCAACGGTCATGTTCTGATTTTAAATTTAACCCACGTGGTAAACCAACTTGCTCACTTGTTGTATTTGGTACTAACGCCATGTGTTATAATAAAACTTTTTCTTATTGTAAGTTATTAACGTTGCACAGAGTACTTTAAAGCACAATGTATGCTTGTTCACTGTCTGTTCATTACGTTAATGGCGCATGACGACACCTAAAAGCAAACAAAATAACCCATCACTCAATCAATCAATCAATCAATACTTGTAAATAAAACGTTAACATTAATTGGCATTAATAAATCAAAACACCATTAAAAATAAACTATATGTTGGCACTAACAGTAACACATGTACTTATTTTCTTTTTATAAAGCTACAGTCATTTACATCCCCCCTTTAACCAATATATAAACAAAAATGAATGTCATGTCATTTTGTTCACATTATCATGTTCAAACCTGTGGATATTCGTTGAGTCCATAGGGAACCACCCATAAATTGAATTTAAATTTTAGTTTTTAGAAAATCCAACATGGCCTTGTACTTTTCCCAGTCAACAACAACATAGCCATTAATCAAGAAAGTAATCATCGTTCTAGTCATGTACAGGTAATGAATTTTTTTGTCTACCAGTTTTCAGTAGTGGTAAAATGGAATAGCATTTTATGTTAGTCTTACCTGAGTTTTAAATAGTTCACTGCCTGGAAACAATGGTTGCACTTTACTGCGTCTTGGGTTTTCAGCGACTGCTACGGCGGTAAGGCTTTTCTTTCCAAGTTTCTAAAAATAAATAAAATAAACCGTTATAAATACCTAAATTCAGGTTAAAACATGCATTTTATAAAGTAAAATATGAAACAAGAAAATGAAACAAGTTAGTTTAAAAAAATAATCCCACCTTCACTTGCAGTGGCTTATTGCTGTTTCCTTCTAGTGGGCTCAAAAGTGCAATGGTATCTTCTCTCTCAGACATGTAAGGTATACCAATTACCTGCAAACAAATAAATTAAAAAATCAATAATTACCTAATCAATAAATAATTGCTTGTAAATATATATAAATCAATAAATGTATAAATGAATAAATATATACCTACCTCACAACAAGAATAAGTATTTTCCACCAACACAAATCTGTTAAACAAGACCAGGGGTTTCACGCAACGCAATGAGTTCAAAGGCTAAGTGAGAGAGGAAATGATAATGACATGTCTTTATATATGTTACGTTGCATGTATAATCATTTTTTCCCACGCTTTGAACATTCTGTTATCATGCACGTGGACAGATAACGTCCAAGGTGAACACATGTGGCAGATCAAATTTCACATGAACTTGCATTTTGTCACGTATGAAGCAAACAGGATGTAACTTGTTTAGCTTACATGTCATATCACACGTGTATGCATGCATTTCGCTCTTCCCTGCCACCTCGATGGTCAGATTATTTCACCTTCAAGTGTCCTCAGCGTCTTTGTCATTTTCCATTGCACCTGTTGTCAAGTCAGATCAACGCATTCCAATAAGCTCAAATGACATTCACATCCTGCTCCTCTGCAAGTTTGTTTTCTGTACTCGCTTCGACCAACATAGAACCAAGTTCTCATCACCGTTTACAGGTTAAAGATCATCTTCGGGGTAAAGTATCAGAATAAACGCACCCTCGCTCTGTCATAAACCGACCTGTCGAAATAGCGATTGATCTATTGAGCACAGCCACCGTGGTCAGTGACAGGTTCGTTGAAACACACACGCCCAGCAGTATCGTCTCTCTCAACCATTACGCTTCATGAACATTATAAACAGGTATCGATAAATAATTTTTGAACAAGTATGGCGTTCGGCCCTTTGTCAAAATGTCAAACATAGTTTCTAAAAGGGGGCGTGATCCCGAGTCCTAGGACACCTCGTACACGTCTCTAGCGTTATGGGTTTGCGAGATATAGCAAAAAGTCTAAAATCATGGTTTTACCTCAACATGGTTTTTCATTCCTGCTCAACACGAACATCCTCGGCAAGAGGGCAACTCAATGAAAAAAATGACACCTCGCACTTGTCTCTAGGCTTATTGGTTCGTGAGTTATCAGCAAAAATCACAAAAAACAATTGTTTACCCCAAAATCGAGTTTCCAATTTTTTTAAAAAATATAACGAGTAGTCTATAGTAAAGAGGACGTCAGCCCGAGTCTTTGGACCCCTCGTACACGCCTCTAGCATAATTGGTTCGCGAAATATAGCAAAAAGTTTAAAATCACGGTTTTACCCCAAAACATTCTGTTTCCCCCATTCTCAAAAACTTTAACCTATTACCAAAATAAACAGAGTTTCTAGACAAGCCATTTGACACGTCATAGGACCAAATCCGACCAGGCATTCGTGAAATATTGGAAAAAGTCTAAAATCACGGTTTTACCCCCAAAAAGCCTGTTTCCCTCATTCTCAAAACTTTAACCTATTAATAACATATATAGGGCTTCGAGACAAGCGATTTGACACGTCACACGTCCAAATTCGACCATGCGTTCGAGAGATATCGGCAAACTTCGTAGGAAAGTAGGCGACTATCTGGTTCTCTCCTCGCCACCAAAACCCCTTCTTATCAATCATTTTTTTCAAAGAGCTCGCCATCCTACAAAAAATCCCAAGTGAGCATGTGTACAAAACAAAAACAAAAATGTTAATCCATAGCGACAGCCAGCCAATCGCATGCGCAATATGAACAACCACGTTTAAGTTCATTTTAGCAGCGCACCTTATACATATCGCATTTGAAAAGAGACTTTCACTAAAAAAATACAATTTCACCCTCTAGTAGGGGTAGGGTTTATTTAGGGGTTGAAATGAGTGGTCCATTGGAAAGAGGGCGTCAGCCCGAGTCCAACGACACCTCATTTGTTAAAATCGGACCATGCGTTCATGAGATATGAATAAGCAAAAAGTGTGTACTAACTTTTTGAGCACCTTGTGGGTTAGAATCTGCCTCACTCCCCTACTCCCATATGTGAGTGGAAAATACATGACAGTATAACTGGTAGATAGAGTGCAGATTCTGGAAGGTTCCAGAGCAATCATGACTGAAAAATAGGGCAAAAGTTAGTCCAGCGGTGGAACGAGCTAAGTATTTTATAGACAATGGGTAATTTAATGGTATCCCACGTTGTGAGAAAATCTCTCATTTAATAAGCATAAGAAATGCTGCTTCCTGTTAAGATTGGCTTAGATAGACAAAAGCCCAACATAGAAAATCCCGAGAAGGATGATTATTGCCCCAAATATAGTAATCTCACACTGCCTATAAAATGATAATTAAAAAGCATGTAGCTATTTAAAATCAATTAAAATAAGTAGAAGAACGTAGAAGTAGTACTTAGCTTTGCTTCATGGCAAAGGCGATGTTCCCTTTGACGGCTGATACTATGATTCTATCATGGCGTAGAATTTAAAAGGTTGCGTCTCGAGTTGAGGAGGCGAGCTTTAATGGAGCTCTAGCTGACTGGGTCGACTTCCGACGTACAAGTGAGGGCTGCTAGACGCAGAGAAAGCACTAGCCTAGACGGCATGTCCAACAAGAAGTTGAGTGCACTGAGAGTGTGAGCGGTTGCTCATGAAGCGTAGAAGAGAAGTGACCGAGCGGCTGGCTGCGCGCGCGGAGGAGAGAGCAGTAGGAGGAGGGGAGAAGAGGGGGAAGCGGGCGAGTGAGGGGAGGAAAAATGAGGTTACTCATAAACATGAAGAATCGTTGCAAAACCAAAATTCTTCTTGGAGCGGTGTCTTCATGGAGTAGTTGGTTGGTGAAGAACACGACGCCCTGCGGATTAATATAGAAGTCTTCATGGTTTGAAGCACTGGAAGCTCGGAAGGCAGCGATGGGACGCTGTCAGGCTGGTTAAGCGGAATATGCGTTTCTGTAAAAAACTGACAGAAAAAATTAACAAATGCACGGGGCAAACGGGAGGTAACAGTTCAATGTTGGTGTGTGCGGGAAAGAAATTTAAATAAATGGACTGATATAAAGTAATGAACAGCAAAATGTAATTCTTTCATTCCGTGTATTTGCAAAAATACACCATGTTGGGGGACAACAGCAAACACCAGCAAAGAACAAGAACACAGTATGAAAGAGGTCTTATAATAAACATTTGGGTAGTAAAGATCATTCTTTCTCTGACTCTTCCCTTCCCTCCTGGGTAACAATTGGTCATTACGCCAAAGATCTATGCTAGAGGAAGAAAGGAAAAAGGGGGTGGCATTTATGAGGAAATGACCAGGTGTACGTGGAAGCAAGTTATCAGGGTTATTAGAATGCAGGGGCGACGGGCGCGAATTAACAACGCTGTCAGTCACAAAGTAGCTAGAAGCTGCGAGAAATAAAGCTCTAGTGAAGATCGCGACATGATGCGAAAGGAGAGTTAACAAATTTAAAAAAAGCATATAGAAACAAGTACCAAATAAACAAAGGAACTATGCGAGTAGAAAGCAAGAACGCCATAGGTAACAACAATCTAGTAGTCATAAACAATGACCTTAAGTTATAATAAGCATTAAAAGAGTTAATCAGAAAAATACTTAAGTCATCAAGAGACGTGACGTAACAAGCATAGATGCAAAAACACATCGAGTGTAATGACGAGAGAAAACAAGTTTGTTCATCAATGAACAATAAAAGTGCAAAATATGTAAGCAGGGTGCAATACATGAACGCATAAAAAATATGCAACGATGTTATGAAACAAGAATCAAAACAGCTATAGGATACGAGTCTGAGCGAGTGGGAGAGATAGGTTAACACGACCTTGACCCACATAGTACAGCGAGATAACGAATATAAATAGCTGAAAGAGTCCTTGACCAGAACAGGTTTACTTTGGAAAGGAGGTGAGCAGCTTCTGAAATTACGGGAGCAACTCTCAAGAAAATGGTTGGCAGTCAGCCAAAGTTGAGATAAGGAAAACTTGCTCTGACCTTTGTCAAGCATAGAGAAAGTAAACGGCAGCTTGGCCTTACCCGAGCTTGTATACAAACAAGATTGACAAACAAGCAGTTCAAAATAAACAAACAAAGCTAGTGCAATCAGCCGAGACTTAAGGTGGAACTTCAGGTAACACGTCATGCAGTCATCCGTAGCTTGGACGTGAAAAACCAATTTAAAGACATATGAAATAAAGTAAGTAATCAATTTCGCATAATTTTGAGGATCACGGAATCCGACAATTTTCAACAGAAAAAAGCTTAATTCTTCTGAACAAAGAAGAGAAGCTGGGACATTGAGAAGGAGTTTATGCGTAAGAATAGTTATTCTAGATGCTAGAGAATTCATATTTTCAAGCGGTTTCAAAAGCGGCTTCCGAGTGTGAGGAAGGGGGAAGGAGGCGACCGTGGCCATCCTAATAAATAGCGAAAGAAGTGAAACATAGCTTACAGCTAAATGATGGTGACTGATAGCCATGGTTTTAAACAAGAGGAAGATAGTTTTCGACAGAAAGTTTAAACAATTACCTGCTATAAAAATGACATGAGAAGGTAAACCAAGTGACCCAAGGCGAGGCGAACTTGAATTGCCATTTTGCGGGGAAATAAGGCAAAATCATTTAAACAACTTACAAAGGTGGCGTAGTTGTTTACAATGAGACATCGTTTCGGCAAGTGTTTTTCAAATGTATTGAGATCAGAAACATAAGTATCCTCCTTTTCAGAAAAGGGATTTGAATCGGCAGTAACAAAATGACATGGCGATTTGGTTTGAAGACTGGGATGTTGGATTTGACCAGTAATGACCCAACCAAAATCGGTGTCTCTGGCGACCACGTTTGAAGATAGCCTACGGGTTTGTTTACGAAGGCAATTCCAGAAAATATTGGCACTGAAAAGTATATCAATGGGGCCTTGAGCATTAAACTGAGGATCAGCTAACCTTAAATGCGAAGGAATCTTTAAACCGGAAGTATTAATAGAGCTGCTAGGAGTGTCCTTGCCAATACTGGTAAGAATGAGACAGTTTAAGTTAAGATTGGTGTTTCTTTGACAAATGTCTCTGATTTTCAATTTTGAAGACTGCAAGGCTTGAGATTTGAAATTGTCAATGCCGGATACATTGATGGAAGTAGGTCATGAAGAAAGACCTAGTTTTTCAATTAACGATTGCGAAACAAAGTTGTGAGTTGAAGCGGAGTCGAGAAGACCGCGGGTTCGAAACCAATTTCCAAATTTATCTTGGATTTCGAATTGTACAGTGGACAAAAGGACTTGCGCACTGTGAGAAGTTTTGGAGTTAGAAATGCAGGAATAAGCATTAATTTGTTCGGAGCTGCTTTGCATGGAGTTTAAAGAAGCAGGTACTAGTGACCTCGATTGATCATGAAAGTGCAATAAAGAATGATGCGGTCTTTGGCAATAAAAACAGAGTTTGGAAGACGTACAATTAGAAGAAGAATGCTTAGGTGACAAGCAGTTATGGCAATATTTACTATTGAAGACAAACTTCCTTCTGTCTTCAACAGACAATTCTTTAAAGGATTTGCACGAGTACAAAGTGTGCAACTTTTTACAGAGCGTGCATTTTAAAGATTTGTTGAGCGGCCTGTTATGTTCTCTTGGATGGTTGAAAGAGGCAGAACGGGTTTGCTTGTACTCGACAGATGGGTGCAGATGACCATTTGAAGAGACAAGTGTTTTATCAAGAATGTGACACTGATGACTCGTTTCGACATTTTCGCACTGGAATGAGAGTGCTGTAAGGACTTGGCACCGACTGTTCAGAAACGAGATGAGGTGTTCAAAAGAATATTCGCCCTTGCGAGTGAGTTCGAATTCCCAAGCCTTTAATGTCGAAAAATCGAATCTGGATGTAGCTAGATGAATAAGGACGGTGTCCCAAGTTTGGACTGGCTGCTTGAGTTGATATAACGCTCTCGCGGGCAATTGAATGGAGTCTAACAGGTCTCTTAAAGAAGTGACGTCATGATGTTTTACGACTGGCAAGTTGAACAGACAGCGAATGTGGCGAGCAACACACAAACGTACATTACCATATCTCTCTTTAAGGAGATTAAAGGCGATGTGTTAGTTATCTGCGCATAAAGGCAGTGACTCAACCAAGGCCAAGGCCTGGCCTTCCAAGGACGAACGCAAGAAATAGAACTTATGGATATCGAGAATGTCCGTGTTTTCATGAATAAGGGAGCAGTAAAGTTCGTAAAAGGAATGCCATTCACCTTCCTGGCCTGAGAAGTGAGGTAGGCTTATCTTAGGAAGTAACGGTTTCGGTTTGTCCTTATGAACAGAAGCGGGTGCGAACTGGGCCGGATTGATGACCCTAGTGTCCGGTTCTGAGATACTGCGGATCAGTTGGTGGGCCTTGGCAGTCCCTTCAAAATACAAGGGTTCAACCTCGTCCCGATCCGATTGAAGTTCTGGGCAAGCAGATTCAATGTCGGCTTGAATTTGATCATAGTAATCATAGGACCGTTCGTACAACTTAAGGCGTTGTGTCAAGACGTCTAGATCACAATCGGCGGGATTTATTTTGTTTAGAAAATTTCTATATCTGGTGAGTTGTCCTTTGTAGGAAGAATGTCTGGCAATGAGAGTTTCATCCTTTTCAGTTGACTTGTTGAAAATAGGTAAATTGAAGTGCAACTTACGAAACTGTAGCGAGATTTTGAAAATGCTGTCAGTTTGGCAGCAGAAGACAGGTTGCAAGTACGACAGGCTGAAGAAGACAGGAACGACCTCGATCACCTTCACCAGCTTTGCACTGCGGAGTTATAGCTGAAAAATTCAAAGAAGATATTAATGATTTGCAAAATATTGTCAAATAGACTGTGAGCAATAAATAACGAATATATTCTCATAAATAGACTCTGAGAAATGAACTCTCCCGGGTTGCGGCACCAAATTTTGTGTAGATTATTAGCTTGGGAATAACCTAACCCCCAAGGGAAGATGATGATGAAGAAGAAGAAGTGGGTTTCGGACTGGAGAAAAAGGATGGAGAAATAGGAAGAGAGTTTGACATAAGTTATAATTAAGAGTTCTTGCTCAAATGCAACAAGTAGTGCAAACCCTATCAATAGATTTATTTTTATTAAAGAGGGCATGAACCTAGAAAGAGTTAGGGAAGACAGGATCTTGCCTAACCATTATGTTTGAGAAATGATAAATCAAAGAACATATATTAATTTATTTTACAATGCAAAAGGAAGAAGTCTTTGTAACAAATATATAATTTTGATTTTGTAACAATCGGAGTCGCAGACCTCCGAAAACATTTAAAGCTTGCGCCAGGCAATTGATAATTCTTTTGGTTTCAAACCTTTTATATGTTTTAAAATCTTCGTAAGATTTTGAAATGGCGAAGATAAAATGAAAAATTTAAAGATAATTGAAGTGATTAAAGTTAGAAAATAAATCAAGTACAAGGAGTGTACTTTAAGAATTTCTAGGTAAATATCTTAGAAATAATAACAACTTCAAAAATCCAATACATAGGAGATTATGCAAACAGGGCAGGGTACTTATGGTGAAACCTGAAGAGAACAATCGAAAGGAAGTTTCTAGAATTCCATGTTTAAGTAGGGATCACGAGACAAATGGGGCATGTTTCCCTTTCGTGAAGTCGAGAGATAACTCACTTATGAGTTGCAAGAATTGTATTCCCTAATTAGAAGGGAGAAACAATACAATTTGAGGCGTGTCCTGGACACGAAGTTTTACAGACATTAATTCGTTGTACATAAAGCAAGAGAGGGAGGGCACTAATTGAGAGTGACACCTCATTGAAAAAAGACATAAAGTAACAATTTTATTATTTTGGTTTGTTAGTAAGGGGTTTGGGAAAGATCAAATGGGATTGAGGATAAGTGTTCATGGCCGTATTCATAGTATTCGGACGAACGCGACGCGGATGAAAGTTTGAACAAGCACTGTTTTTCACTATAGTCTGTTGAAATAGATGAAAAGTTCACTGTAGTAGCACACAAAGTTTATGGCAAAGAAAGTTATTGCAATGATCGAAAATAACTAGTTACACTAGATATGCGAGAGTCTATTGCTTGAGAAAGTTGTAGATTATAGTTGAATGCGCCAGAGAAAATCCCAACGGAGGAAGAAAAATTAGATGTTGATTAGCAGTTAATAAGGAAGATTCCTTAGTTTGAAAAAGTATTCCCATATGTGAGTGGAAATTACATGACAGTATAACTGGTAGATAGAGTGCAGATTCTGGAAGGTTCCAGAGCAATCATGACTGAAGAATAGGACAAAAGTTAGTCCAGCGGTGGAACGAGCTAAGTCTTTTATAGACAATGGGTAATTTAATGGTATCCCACGTTGTGAGAAAATCTCTCATTTAATAAGCATAAGAAATGCTGCTTCCTGTTAAGATTGGCTTAGATAGACAAAAGCCCAACATAGAAAATCCCGCGAAGGATGATTATTGCCCCAAATATAGTAATCTCACACTGCCTATAAAATGATCATTAAAAAGCATGTAGCTATTTAAAATCAATTAAAATAAGTAGAAGAACGTAGAAGTAGTACTTACCTTTGCTTCATGGCGAAGGCGATGTTCCCGTTAACGGTTGATACTAAGATTCTATCATGGCGTAGAATTTAAAAGGTTGCCTCTCGAGTTGAGGAGGCGAGATTTAATGGAGCTCTAGCTGACTGGGTCGACTTCCGACGTACAAGTGAGGGCTGCCAGACGCAGAGAAAGCACTAGCCTAGACGGCATGTCCAACAAGAAGTTGAGTGCACTGAGAGTGTGAGCGGTTGCTCATGAAGCGTAGAAGAGAAGTGACCGGGCGGCTGGCTGCGCGCGCGGAGGAGAGAGCAGTAGGAGGAGGGGAGAAGAGGGGGAAGCGGGCGAGTGAGGGCAGGAAAAATGAGGTTACACATAAACATGAAAAATCTTTGCAAAACCAAAATTCTTCTTGGAGCGGTGTCTTCATGGAGTAGTTGGTTGGTGAAGAACACGACGCCCTGCGGATTAATATAGAAGTCTTCATGGTTTGAAGCACTGGAAGTTCCGAAGGCAGCGATGGGACGCTGTCAGGCTGGTTCAGCGGAATATGCGTTTCTGTAAAAAACTGACAGAAAAATGAACAAATGCACGGGGCAAACGGGAGGTAACAGTTCGATGTTGGTGTGTGCGGGAAAGAAATTTAAATAAATGGACTGATATAAAGTAATGAACAGGAAAAGCTAATTCTTTCTTTCCGTGTATTTGCAAAAATACACCATGTTGGGGGACAACAGCAAACACCAGCAAAGAACAAGAACACAGTATGAAAAAGGTCTTATAATAAACATTTGGGTAGTAAAGATCATTCTTTCTCTGACTCTTCCCTTCCCTCCTGGGTAACAATTGGTCATTACGCCAAAGATCTATGCTAGAGGAAGAAAGGAAAAAGGGGGTGGCATTTATGAGGAACTGACCAGGTGTAAGTGGAAGCCAGTTATCAGGGTTATTAGAATGCAGGGGCGACGGGAGCGAATTAACAACGCTGTCAATCACAAAGTAGCTAGAAGCTGCGAGAAATAAAGCTCTAGTGAAGATCGCGACAAGATGCGAAAGGAGAGTTAACAAATTTAAATAAAGCATATAGAAACAAGTACATCGATTTAGGATAAGAATATACCAAATAAACAAAGGAACTATGCGAGTAAAAAGCAAGAACGCCATAGGTAACAACAATCTAGTAGCCATAAACAATTATTATTATTATTAGCGTATGGCAAGGAAATTATATTCATAATATATACAATATATACACAATAACAAAAAAAATCCATTGATTCACGTCAGGCATTAGAGTTATCCATTATAGGTGAATGTCCAACTTTTGAATCCACTGCAGTGCCTCCGCTGTTGGTGATACAAAGTCTTCCAATCTACCTGGATAAGCCCGTAGTTGACACTCGCTTAAAATGTGGGGAATGGTCTGGCGAGGGGCTCCACAATCACATTCTGGAGAAGGTACTGTACCCTTTTACCTACCAATACCTGTTGAATCCCTGGATAGCAGCTGGATCGTAGAACCTGAAAATGCCCCGGCTCTAAAGACCCCCCCAAGTTCTACCAACAGACACAGGGATAATAGGGCCACTCGAATACCTAACAGGATGTATTAAGACTGACCAAGGCTCAGAAAAAGAAAAGACTAGCTCAAAACACAAGAATTCTTCAAGAGGAAGAAAGAATCTCAAAGGTGTGGAAACCACTAAAATACCTAGCGATGGCCCCCTTAATACATCCTTCCATCACCTCTATAAAGCATCACGCAATAATTAAATCCAAGTAATAAAGAAGTTTATTGTAAGAATAAACAAGACAGAAAAATATCAATTTTGTCGATACCACGACCAATCAAAAAAAAAATCTCATTGATAATACTGGATTGTCTTTCAAAAAAGTTACCCATTATCTCAACTAAGGCATATTAATAATAATAATGATCAATCAATCCCATATGGTAAGCATTTACAAAAGAAAATATTTTAAAACTTGAATACATTAAATTAATTTCGGTTCCTTAACTGAAATAACATCTTATACAAAAATATCCTGATTATAATTAATAATCCTACACGACATCTTCAGTAACATTATATGTTCTTGTTATTAAACGAAGAAATTCATATGGCATATTTACAGAATATAATTTACACAAAATTCCAGAATAATTTCAATTATTCTCTTCCCACTGACTTGATGTCACGACATTCCTTTCTGCTTAATATTGTTTCATTTCTAGTTTTAGGGTAATTCTGCCGAACAGTTAAGCTAAGCAAAAATTAATCATAAATTCAGCCTTAAATAGTTATCGGTTTCCTTATTAAACATACATCTTATGGCAAAATTGTTATATTAGTTTTACTGGAAATATTTAACCGGATATCCACTCAAGATTCTTAATAATACTGCTCAGAAAAATATTAATCTTCACACAGGCATTTTCACGATAACAGCGATAAAGTCAACAATGACCAAATATTAACCATACTAGGTTAAAAACAACACCTCTCTGGGTTAAAACCCCAATCAATCTAATCCTGATTGGCACACCTGGCTCAATCCTCAACAAGAAAAATATGCTTTACAAAGCATTGCATCAATATACTTAAACACAAAGACATTACTCATAGTACTTGCCTCTCTAAAGTCGAACATGCACCTATAATAGGAGCCTTACTGTTATAAATCCACAATTATGAAAATCAGCTGTTTATAGAAAAATCCTGAACTCATGTGCGAAAAAAAATAATATGATTCTGTAACAGATTACGAATAAAGCCCAGTGGATTTCAGAAATATTCCACCTATCTTTAAAAACTTGCCTTACATTGATGTATTACATGATCCATAATTCTTAAACGTATGACTTATAGTAAGTCGTCCCTGGGATTATCCTCGCAAATTTGGATGTCGTTCAAATACCCTCTTAATAGAGAAAAAACTATTGCACCAAAGGCAATGATATCAATTTAATCCAGTGTTAACTTCATAAGAAAAAAAAAATAACACTCACCAACCACACAAACTGAGGTTGTAAAGTGATCTAAAAAGATAAATTCAATCTCAAAATAAGATCTTCCCTGAATTTCCCGAACGCGAAAATGTCGATGGATTCGTCCTACAGCATAGATCTAGGTTAGCAACAAAGGCTAAGCGACTAATGACCCATTAGGCAATCCATTTCGAAAATCACGCTCAGAAAATACAAGTTAAATCTGTTATTAAATTGCATAAGAAAAAAAATATTAGTCAAAGGACTCGAAGTAACATTTAGAATAACAGGATCCGAAAACTTCCTAATATCGTAATCAGAATACGAAAAGGAAAATTCCCCTCAAAGAATACGATGATCCAAGCGAAAGTGCTTAAAGAACAATACACTAGAATATGAAAAACTCAACCAAAGTTCTCAAAAGAAAATTGTGTTACTAAAATGTTCTTACACAAGAAAAACTGTAGATCTTCTTCCTACATTTGTTTCTCGACAAATAAGAATGAGCATATTAGTTTAAATACTGTAAAATACTACTGAAATTGTTAATTTATTCATCAAAATTACACAAAGGATGCACTCATTTTTATGAGTCAAAATCCTGGAATCATAGAAGGTCAGTTTCGAAATAAACATCGAACCTGCACTTTCTACTCAACCATTTAATCTACAAAATCAAACATGGCAATGTGTGGTAGTTCTAAATGTCCACGCTACGCTACTGTAACAAGTTGAAGTGATCTGTACCTTTGGCGAATCTAGATGAGAAAAAAAGGATATCGTTGGCCATACTAAGCTCCAGACCAACAGAATGCCATGCTGGACTCCAACTGGGTTTCCACAGAACGAACCAAAGTCCTCCTAGGCTCGAACCACACCCGGTCGGTCGAAATGGTTTCAGCATATCCTGGCGATATCTTCCCATACATATTCGAATACCGACGGACGGACCGCACACAGTTTATCAACTCGTCACGAAGCGAGGGTGAACTCGAACAGTCACTAACAAGTTCCAATATATGAACGCAAGTGTGAACAAGTTCACGAGGGTCGACGCGGCCCCTTGCATCACGCGAGTCGCTTGCACACTTCATGCTAAATGAAAGTTGCTGCCAACATGTCCCCGCTGCACCCTGCTAATGTAGTATTCTTAAATCAATCTAGCCTACCATCGTAAAGGATATAAGCTTCATATTGTTCCTTCCCTCTGACACCTTGCTTGAGAATGTGCTCTTTTCAAAAAGAATAATCACTGTGAAGAGTGAATCAAGTCTAGGCTGCATTTCCACGACGGTTTATATGCAGAGTTTCGTGACACATGACAGCTGAGCTCGCGGTCGGGATTATGAAAGTATCCATCCGCATGGCCCGTTAGTTGCTGTAGATACACGGTCGCAAAGATAAACTATTACATGTTTAAGACCATGTCTGAGCCCTATTAAACACGTTTCTACTTCACGTAGAATGCTGAACGAACTAGCGTATACACTTCAGCACGGTCACACGTTTTTAAAACTCCCGTTAGCTGGCGACTTTACTTTCACTGTTTTCTGGCTCAAGCCTGTACGCTGTCAGTTTCTATACTCCTTGCTCTTTCCACGAGGTCGTCTTGGTCTCACATCCGCTCCCCCCACTCCTTCACACGTCACGACTCGATACAAAATATATCGCAGTCGAAACGTAATTAGCAGTGAGTTAACAGATCATCTTCTGTTCTTCATACTTTCTTAATAATAGCTTTCTGCCATGGAAATATACACACAGACGTATGTAGCTGCTTACATATAGCGCTAAATATGCTTTAATTTGTATTAATCACTCTCAGGTGAATCGATCGATATAGTGTTAGACACAGTCAACATGGTTATTATCGATGACCTTCGGGTTTCTCGTCGGAAACACGAGCTCTGCCGATCTCTTTCTTGATAACATGGCTTTTGCTCGCTGTAGACCAGCTGTAATTATAGACTTCAGAGGCTAGTTAGGAAGTTACAGGGTGTTCCCAAAATACTGTAACCATGTCTGTACTTAAGACCTTTATGAATAATGGTGCATTTTCCCTTTGATACCTTAAATAAAAGTCTCCTCAACTTTTATTTACACCATTCCAGGTAATCTCGGCATATGTAGCATTATTCAGTCAACACTCAGACTATCTTCTGCACATATCTTTTCAGGTTTTTTTGCATTGAAACGACCTATCATTTCTCTTCCATTTAGGCTTACTACCTCATAACAATTATTTCCGAACGACCTAGCAATCTTATAGGGTCCGTGGAAGACATAGGAAAACTTGGTGAATTGCTTCTTAGCCACATCTGCTTTCGTCGGTTTCTTGACGAGAATCATCTCGCCTACTCTCATCGGTGGCCGATATCTTTTATTTCTGATTCGTTTATGCCGCTTCTCGGCTGCATCCATCAAGCTTTCTCTAGCTGAATTAATTCTTTCTTGGACTGTAGGCTCCCCGTCCTTAGGTAGAAATCTCACGATCTCTGTCCAGGCTCTTTCTGGCCTCTTATTATGGTGAACAACCATAGGTATGTCTGATAAGCTCTCATGGAATGTGGAATTCATGCATCTTTCCATGAGTGGGATGAACTTGACCCAGCTCGCATGATCCTCAGGACAGTAAATTCTCGCGAACTT
Source organism: Meconema thalassinum (assembly GCA_946902985.2). Lineage (NCBI taxonomy): Eukaryota > Metazoa > Arthropoda > Insecta > Orthoptera > Tettigoniidae > Meconema > Meconema thalassinum. The sequence goes on from OX336389.2 coordinate 1,196,462,272, forward strand.
GCTAATTTCTGCCATAACACGTTCCGAGACGTTGGATTCCGGATATCTAACGCTAGAAAACACGTGCTTGACACCAAGCCTAATCATGGCATTCTCAAATTCCATCGAAGTGAATTGAGCTCCATGATCCGATAGGAGAGTTACAGGTTTTCCCGCATTAGAAAACACACTGTTTTCAAGACGGCTAAGGACTTGGGCTGTAGTGGCCCTCTGCATAGGATCGAGGGTCACGTATTTTGAGAATGCATCGATTGTGACTAGGAGAAACTGGTTTCCCCTAGCTCCCTTCGGGCAAGGACCGAAGATATCGCAAGCCATTAGCTCTCTCGGCCTTTCTGGAATAATGGCTCGAGGTCTCTCTTTTGATAACGCCGACGGGTATTTCCCTCGTTGGCACTCCTGGCATGATCTGATAATGGCTGCTATAGTGCCCCGCATCTTGGTCCAGGTGAATGTTTCCAATAACGTTCTAAACGTTTTGTCGACACCCCCATGGCCAATGGTGCAGTGAGCTAACCACACCAACCCATTTATCAGTTTAGGAGGGACTACAATTCTAATTTTCGTCCTCTCTCGGTCAATGTATTTACAAACGACGTCATCACACACCAGGAATTTCTCAGATCGCTTCCTAGTCTGCTCGTAGTCAATATCGGTATGGTCCATTGCACCTCTCAAAAACCTGTACATATGTCTAGTTGGGGTGTGTCTCTTCTGTGACACCGCTATCTTCTTTAGCTTCTCCAGGGTGAGTTTGTGTTCCCTCTCCAACTGTACAGTGTTAATCTCGATCTTACTAACTGGATTTCTTGAGAGTGCATCCGCGAGCAGATTATCCTTTCCAGGCTGATGCACGATGGTGGCATTGAACTGCTGGAGAAACAATGTCCACCTCGTCAATCTGTCACTGGAAAGATCAGTTTGCATCATAAACTGAAGCGCTCTATGATCCGTGATAATGACCACTCGATGTCCTATCAGAAGTTTCTTCCACTTTTGAAGAGCAGATATGAATGCCAAAGCTTCGAGCTCAGAGGTGAAATAATTCTTTTCGTGTTCCTGCAGCTTTCTGCTGTGGAAGTCCAAGTAGTGCTTCCTCCCCTCCTCGTCCTTTTGATAGAGGACAGCACTAATACCAACTTTTGAAGCATCAGACTCGATGTAAAATATCCGATCAAACTCAGGATATTCCAGCTTAACACAATTTTGGAGCATGAGCTTGGCCTCTTCAAATGCCCTATTCGTATCCTCTGTCCATTTCCATTTATTATTTTTCTTTAATGCCTCATACAAAGGGGCCATAGTAGTTGAGTATCCCGGACAGTGGCTACTCAAGAACTGGCACATACCCAGAAACTCATGGAGCTGCTTTACTTTTGCGGGACGAGGGAATCTTGAAATGGCGTCTATCTTCTTCAAGTTTGGGTGATACCCAAACTGATCAATAGTATGGCCAAGGAACTTGATAGATTCATGCATGAATTGACACTTATGCATGTTGACCTTAATATTGGCCTCTCTTAAATTCTCGAATGGCTGTTTCAAGTGCACAAGATGTTCTTGGACATTAGTTGAAGAAATTATCAAGTCATCGATATAGCAAATAACGTTACGTTTCACGCTTTCCGTTAATTTGCTATCTAGAGCTCTGATCAAGGCCGGACCGCTATTCACTATTCCAAAAGGAACGCGACAGAAAAACATACGTGGTCTGATCGAATAAGAAACCGGTGTATTGCCGGCTATCTTCCTTCAGCTCTACTTGATAGAAGGAAGCGGTCAGGTCTAGGACGCTGAAACACGCTTTACCTTTGAACTTTTTCAGAAGTTCTCTAATTTTTGGTGGACGGTCAGTTTCTAACATGATTCTCGTGTTGATCTTCCTGGCGTCTAAACAAAGCCTCAATTGTCCGTTCGCTTTCTTTACCACATTTATTGGATTCAAATACGAAGAAGCCTGTTTTTTTATTATACCATCTCTCTCCATTTTATCTATGATCTCTTTGACCTCATCATGGTATTTTTCTGGGATAGGATAAAGCTTGGCTTGATAAGGGGATTCATCTATTAGCCTAATCTGGTACTTGAAGTCTCTAATCAAACCAGGTTTATCATCGAAGATGTCCGCAAATTGACAAATCAAGTCGTCAAATTCTTCTTTCACGTTTTTAAATCCCTCGGCTTTCAAGGTATATTGTTCCCTCACTTGCTCAGTTTCTTCAACTACGTGATCCAGGATTTCCATTCTAGGGATATCTCTATTAATTTCGTTTCCATCCATTTCTTCCATCACTACATCCTCTGTACTTTCTTCCTTGAATCTTATTATTCCTTTGTCCATGTCGATGATTGCCCTAGCTTGAGTAATAAAATCGATCCCTAGTATGACGTCAAAATTAATATTCTTAACGACTATGAAAATATGTTCGTAACTTCTCTGATTGATCCAGAATTTCATTAGAATCTGCACTTTGCATTTCATAGTTTTATCCTTAAATATCCCACGATTTTTTGCTGGAGATGCTGGAAGAATGGTAAATTGGTTTTCTGGTTTCAATCTCTCAAAACAGTCCTCGTCAACTATTGAGATCATAGCACCTGTGTCCATCAAGGCTTTACAATGTTGTAGACCAATTAGTATATCAATAACGGGAAGTTCAACTACCCTTCCTCTCGGTTTCGTTTCTGGTTCAAATAGAAGATAGAAGTAGCTTCAAATATTTCAAAAATCGTGATATCAGAGGAATGCGTGGCAACGTCAGTTATTAATTTCGCCCGGAAATTGGCGTTTTTTTTCTGGATCCGGAGCTCTTTCTGAACTCCGACCTTCTCTGCTAGTACTGGGTTGTGACTTATCCGGATTTTCATCCTTTCTTTCCTTCGATTTTCTTCCTTCAACCTCCGTGGACTTATCTCGCCCTCTCTTGAGCCTCTCCTGTTGCACTTTCTTATCGGATGCCTCCGTCCGATAATTGTTGTATCTTGAGTACCCTTGATTTTGTCTCTTATCTCTGTTGTCACGGGTATCCCTATCATTCCTATTATATCTATTATCTCGATTATTTTGATCATATCTGTAATTCCTGTTATAGGGCGTTTCTCGATAATCATTCCGGTTTCGATCATTATCTCTTCGATAGAAATTTCTCTCCTCGTAGCGACGTTGCCATGGTCTCTCCTGGACGTCCCTACGTTGGTTTTCCCATCTCCTCTCTTGCTGATGGGTATTTCTAATAGGACCCATTCTATCAACTCTTCTTTGCCCAAAACGATCCGTCTGCTGTGTACGGTTCATCATTACCGCGTTTACAACTTTCGATTCCTGCCTGGCATTTTTGACTATGGTAGGTTGCGTCATCATACTCATATGATCTAATCGACGTAACAAGTCATCTAACGACGTTAAAGACGATACTCCGGAAGAAATAATTGATCTCCTTACTTCCGCAGGCAATTGACGTGAGATAGCTTCAAGGAGTTCTTCCTGGGTTAACGGCGGCTGAAGAAAACGGAGTTTTGCTAACTGACACGCAAAGTACTCAGCATAGCTGGTTGGTCCTGTACTGGAGTACTTGCGTGAATAGACTTCCGATCTCACATTTTGTTGGACCTCGATCGACCAAAATCTTTGTATGAAGGCTTCCGAAAACTGTTCAAAATTGTCAAATGTGTAACGAAAAGCCCTGAACCATTGTAACGGAGCATCGGTAAGAAACCTTTCCACCATACGTAGCTCACGCTCACGTGGCACATGCGACTCCAAAAAGTAATCTCTTAATGTCCTGACAAATTCGATTGGTGTCATTCCATCCAAGTTGCTAAACTTCCTAGGTTTGTCATCAAAGTTTCGTATTATGGTTACATTCGGTGTCCTTTCCAATGATTTCGAAGTATAATCACCCACGCCTACGTTGGGGTTCGAAGAACTAAAAGTTTCCCTGCTTGTTCGAATGGGACTCGAATGTTCCATTTGACTGAGCCGAACGTTGGGTTCGTTGTTGGAAGATTCCTGCATCATCCTTTCCCTACCATCAGGTACTATCACTTCAGGTTGTTCAACTACAACTCGAAAATCGGACTGTAAAAGTGATCGCAATTGATCTTTTAGCGTATCTAAATTGATATGCCCCTCTAGATTAATTTGCTCGAGACCCTTTCTGATTTCATTAATCTCGGAAGTTTTCTTCTCCCTGACCTCATTTAACTCTATCTTACTTTGGTCGACTTTGGTTTCAACACTGTTAATACGTTTCTCTAAATCGGATATGTTATTAACCTGTGTATTTTGAATTCCATCCATTCTTTTGCTTAGATCTTCCCTAACATTTATTATGTCTTTGCTATTAGTTGCAAGACCAGTGGCAAGTTTAGATTCTAACTTAGATTTCTCAACTTTAAAACATTCCTCATTAATTTTCATGATATCTTGACGAAATGTTACAATATTATCACTTATGATCCCTTTCAAATCGATGTCAAAATCATCCCTGAGAAGTTTCGTATGATCAGTGACTTGAGCTCGGAGTGTCCCCATTTCACATTTCAACTGCTCCAGGCTATTCTGGGTCTGATTAGTGTCATGGGAAAACTGTAGCTGAAGTGTTTCTAAATTTTTTTTACTGAGCTTCACACTCTTTTCAAAGTCTAGTCTAATCTCAACTTGAAACTCTTTATTAGATTTTTCTAGCTCCATTAACTTAACCTCCGTCTGATTTTGACTAGATTCGATTTTTTGGACCTCTAGCTCCATTTTATTTTGACTGGATTCTATTAACCCCACATCTGTTCTTAAATCATTGATTTGGGATTGCATAATCCTTACATTGGAGTTTACATCCTTTACTGTTTCCTCAATTCCCCTTTGACTAGTCTGAACATTGTTAAGATCTGTTTGCATTGAAGTTTGACTATTTTGCATTGATGTTTGACTAGTTTGGATATTGTTAAGATCTGCTTGCATTGAAGTATGACTAGTTTGGATATTGTTAAGATCTGTTTGGATTGATGTTTGACTAGTTTGCATTGATGTTTGACAAGTTTGGATTCTTTCTTGGGCAACCTGTACCAAGCCAACATTAGCCCGTAGTGTACTGATATCTAGTTGTGTTTTTCTATTATCGTCCTGGATATCTTCGATAATAGATTCTACACTGGTAACCTTCTTTTCTACACTTTTAGAACTGTCATTGATAGCCTTCAATGAGGATTGCATAGTATCAATTTCCCCCCTGATACCTTCAGCAACTGCACCCTGATTTTGAATAACAGTTTCAGACATATGGTCTAATGCAGATTTAGTTTGGACCTTAATATTTTCTATGTCCTGATTCAAATTGTCCATTTTATGTTGAATAATTTCAAACATCTTCTTAACGTCACCAACAGTCACCATATTACCTTCAGACATGCTTCACTACACTTCAAAAGAAATAAGAATACCACACCAACAAAGCACAGCGAGAACATCCACAAACAACCACCATTTACCATACATGCTCATTCTTATTGTCTGGCGTTACCTTAAAATAAGCTTATGTCTAAACACAAAGTGCCCCATTTGATTTGGGATCGACCATATACAAGTGCGTGTTGGTTTATATCGGTGAAGGTCTATGATTCTACCATTACTTAAATTTTAAATTTACTACAAATACTTCTATTTTTAATGATGTCAGCAATGATCATCAGCCGGAAACAAGTAGAACAAATTATTAACAAAGCGTGTGGCACCACTCCAATACATAAAATAAAATAAAGATTAATAATGGTTGCAATACCACTTGTAAGTCAAGTAGCTCGAGTATCCTCGTGATTGCTTTGTTCCATAGGAATTCCAATAGTTCGTGCCAAAATATTGGTTCACCATTATTTTATCGCCTTGATTCATAGTCACACAAGAAACACGGTGTTCCAATTCGCGATCTGTGTTACATGATCATAAAACTAATTTCCACTATGTACTTTCAGTTTCAATTTTGGCGGAATTATGGCATTCAACTCCCTGGTATTCGCTCTGGTATTCCAGTTTTTCGAAGCCCCTGAGCTGGGCGCCACCTAACGTACCCTTTTACCTACCAATACCTGTTGAATCCCTGGATAGCAGCTGGATCGTAGAACCTGAAAATGCCCCGGCTCTAAAGACCCCCCAAGTTCTACCAACAGACACAGGGATAATAGGGCCACTCGAATACCTAACAGGATGTATTAAGACTGACCAAGGCTCAGAAAAAGAAAAGACTAGCTCAAAACACAAGAATTCTTCAAGAGGAAGAAAGAATCTCAAAGGTGTGGAAACCACTAAAATACCTAGCGATGGCCCCCTTAATACACCCTTCCATCACCTCTATAAAGCATCACGCAATAATTAAAACCAAGTAATAAAGAAGTTTATTGTAAGAATAAACAAGACAGAAAAATATCAATTTTGTCGATACCACGACCAATCAAAAAAAAATCTCATTGATAATACTGGATTGTCTTTCAAAAAAGTTACCCATTATCTCAACTAAGGCATATTAATAATAATAATGATCAATCAATCCCATATGGTAAGCATTTACAAAAGAAAATATTTTAAAACTTGAATACATTAAATTAATTTCGGTTCCTTAACTGAAATAACATCTTATACAAAAATATCCTGATTATAATTAATAATCCTACACGACATCTTCAGTAACATTATATGTTCTTGTTATTAAACGAAGAAATTCATATGGCATATTTACAGAATATAATTTACACAAAATTCCAGAATAATTTCAATTATTCTCTTCCCACTGACTTGATGTCACGACATTCCTTTCTGCTTAATATTGTTTCATTTCTAGTTTTAGGGTAATTCTGCCGAACAGTTAAGCTAAGCAAAAATTAATCATAAATTCAGCCTTAAATAGTTATCGGTTTCCTTATTAAACATACATCTTATGGCAAAATTGTTATATTAGTTTTACTGGAAATATTTAACCGGATATCCACTCAAGATTCTTAATAATACTGCTCAGAAAAATATTAATCTTCACACAGGCATTTTCACGATAACAGCGATAAAGTCAACAATGACCAAATATTAACCATACTAGGTTAAAAACAACACCTCTCTGGGTTAAAACCCCAATCAATCTAATCCTGATTGGCACACCTGGCTCAATCCTCAACAAGAAAAATATGCTTTACAAAGCATTGCATCAATATACTTAAACACAAAGACATTACTCATAGTACTTGCCTCTCTAAAGTCGAACATGCACCTATAATAGGAACCTTACTGTTATAAATCCACAATTATGAAAATCAGCTGTTTATAGAAAAATCCTGAACTCATGTGCGAAAAAAAATAATATGATTCTGTAACAGATTACGAATAAAGCCCAGTGGATTTCAGAAATATTCCACCTATCTTTAAAAACTTGCCTTACATTGATGTATTACATGATCCATAATTCTTAAACGTATGACTTATAGTAAGTCGTCCCTGGGATTATCCTCGCAAATTTGGATGTCGTTCAAATACCCTCTTAATAGAGAAAAACTATTGCACCAAAGGCAATGATATCAATTTAATCCAGTGTTAACTTCATAAGAAAAAAAAATATAACACTCACCAACCACACAAACTGAGGTTGTAAAGTGATCTAAAAAGATAAATTCAATCTCAAAATAAGATCTTCCCTGAATTTCCCGAACGCGAAAATGTCGATGGATTCGTCCTACAGCATAGATCTAGGTTAGCAACAAAGGCTAAGCGACTAATGACCCATTAGGCAATCCATTTCGAAAATCACGCTCAGAAAATACAAGTTAAATCTGTTATTAAATTGCATAAGAAAAAAAAATATTAGTCAAAGGACTCGAAGTAACATTTAGAATAACAGGATCCGAAAACTTCCTAATATCGTAATCAGAATACGAAAAGGAAAATTCCCCTCAAAGAATACGATGATCCAAGCGAAAGTGCTTAAAGAACAATACACTAGAATATGAAAAACTCAACCAAAGTTCTCAAAAGAAAATTGTGTTACTAAAATGTTCTTACACAAGAAAAACTGTAGATCTTCTTCCTACATTTGTTTCTCGACAAATAAGAATGAGCATATTAGTTTAAATACTGTAAAATACTACTGAAATTGTTAATTTATTCATCAAAATTACACAAAGGATGCACTCATTTTTATGAGTCAAAATCCTGGCATCATAGAAGGTCAGTTTCGAAATAAACATCGAACCTGCACTTTCTACTCAACCATTTAATCTACAAAATCAAACATGGCAATGTGTGGTAGTTCTAAATGTCCACGCTACGCTACTGTAACAAGTTGAAGTGATCTGTACCTTTGGCGAATCTAGATGAGAAAAAAAGGATATCGTTGGCCATACTAAGCTCCAGACCAACAGAATGCCATGCTGGACTCCAACTGGGTTTCCACAGAACGAACCAACGTCCTCCTAGGCTCGAACTACACCCGGTCGGTCGAAATGGTTTCAGCATATCCTGGCGATATCTTCCCATACATATTCGAATACCGACGGACGGACCGCACACAGTTTATCAACTCGTCACGAAGCGAGGGTGAACTCGAACAGTCACTAACAAGTTCCAATATATGAACGCAAGTGTGAACAAGTTCACGAGGGTCGACGCGGCCCCTTGCATCACGCGAGTCGCTTGCACACTTCATGCTAAATGAAAGTTGCTGCCAACATGTCCCCGCTGCACCCTGCTAATGTAGTATTCTTAAATCAATCTAGCCTACCATCGTAATGGATATAAGCTTCATATTGTTCCTTCCCTCTGACACCTTGCTTGAGAATGTGCTCTTTTCAAAAAGAATAATCACTGTGAAGAGTGAATCAAGTCTAGGCTGCATTTCCACGACGGTTTATATGCAGAGTTTCGTGACACATGACAGCTGAGCTCGCGGTCGGGATTATGAAAGTATCCATCCGCATGGCCCGTTAGTTGCTGTAGATACACGGTCGCAAAGATAAACTATTACATGTTTAAGACCATGTCTGAGCCCTATTAAACACGTTTCTACTTCACGTAGAATGCTGAACGAACTAGCGTATACACTTCAGCACGGTCACACGTTTTTAAAACTCCCGTTAGCTGGCGACTTTACTTTCACTGTTTTCTGGCTCAAGCCTGTACGCTGTCAGTTTCTATACTCCTTGCTCTTTCCACGAGGTCGTCTTGGTCTCACATCCGCTCCCCCCACTCCTTCACACGTCACGACTCGATACAAAATATATCGCAGTCGAAACGTAATTAGCAGTGAGTTAACAGATCATCTTCTGTTCTTCATACTTTCTTAATAATAGCTTTCTGCCATAGAAATATACACTCAGACGTATGTAGCTGCTTACATATAGCGCTAAATATGCTTTAATTTGTATTAATCACTCTCAGGTGAATCGATCGATATAGTGTTAGACACAGTCAACATGGTTATTATCGATGACCTTCGGGTTTCTCGTCGGAAACACGAGCTCTGCCGATCTCTTTCTTGATAACATGGCTTTTGCTCGCTGTAGACCAGCTGTAATTATAGACTTCAGAGGCTAGTTAGGAAGTTACAGGGTGTTCCCAAAATACTGTAACCATGTCTGTACTTAAGACCTTTATGAATAATGGTGCAGTACAAAATTCCACTTAAAGAGTGAATCCCTGCACCTTCCATGACCTGTCCTGATCCTGTTCAGTCTGGACCAAGTTGCACGCGGTAGTTGGAATCCGTTAGCAATTTTTTCACCTCTGAAGATGTTATGTAGGGGCAAGTCAGTGGAGTTATTCCAGCGGCCTTTCCATTCCTCCAAAGCATCGAAGTTGGTGGATGTCTTCAGAGCTGCATCACAAAGAGGTGGATGTCGTGATTTCAATCTTTGGAGACTAAGAGCTGGTATGTCGCCTAGAACAGGTAGCAGAGGATTCTTGCAGATCTTGTTGTACTCTCGAACAAGAGCACTGGATCTTCGGGTGGTGCTAAGCGACCAACGGCAATAGGCAGCCAGTCTATCCTAGGATCTCCTGGCTATCAAATTATGTCAAATACACCATAAACAATGACCTTAAGTTATAATAAGCATCAAAAGGGTTAATCAGAAAAATACTTAAGTCATCAAGAGACGTGACGTAACAAGCATAGATGCAAAAACACATCGAGTGTAACGATGAGAGAAAACAAGTTTGTTCATCAATGAACAATAAAAGTGCAAAATATGTAAGCAGGGTGCAATACATGAGCGCATAATGAATATGCAACGATGTTATGAAACAAGAATCAAAACAGCTATAGGATACGAGTCTGAGCGAGTGGGAGAGATAGGTTAACACGACCTTGACCCACATAGTACAGCGAGATAACGAATATAAATAGCTAAAAGAGTCCTTGACCAGAACAAGTTTACTTTGGGAAGGAGGTGAGCAGCTTCTGAAATTACGGAAGCAACTCCCAAGACAATGGTTGGCAGTCAGCCAAAGTTGAGATAAGGAAAACTTGCTCTGACCTTTGTCAAGCATAGAGAAAGTAAACGGCAGCTTGGCCTTACCCGAGCTTGTATACAAACAAGATTGACTAACAAGCAGTTCAAAATAAACAAACTAAGCTAGTGCAATCAGCCGAGACTTAAGGTGGAACTTCAAGTAACACGTCATGCAGTCATCCGTAGCTTGGACGTGAAAAACCAATTTAAAGACATATGAAATAAAGTAAGTTATCAATTTCGCATAATTTTGAGGATCACGGAATCCGACAATTTTCAACAGAAAAAAAGCTTAATTCTTCTGAACAAAGAAGAGAAGCTGGGACATTGAGAAGGAGTTTATGCGTAAGAATAGTTATTCTAGATGCTAGAGAATTCATATTTTCAAGCGGTTTCAAAAGCGGCTTCCGAGTGTGAGGAAGGGGGAAGGAGGCGACCGTGGCCATCCTAATAAATAGCGAGAGAAGTGAAACATAGCTTACAGCGAAATGATGGTGACTGATAGCCATGGTTTTAAACAAGGGGAAGATAGTTTTCGACAGAAAGTTTAAACAATTATCTGCTATAAAAAATGACATGAGAAGGTAAACCAAGTGACCCAAGGCGAGGCGAACTTGAATTGCCATTTTGCGCGGAAATAAGGCAAAATCATTTAAACAACTTACAAAGGTGGCGTAGTTGTTTACAATGAGACATCGTTTCGGCAAGTGTTTTTCAAATGTATTGAGATCAGAAACATAAGTATTCTCCTTTTCAGAAAAGGGATTTGAATCGGCAGTAACAAAATGACATGGCGATTTGGTTTGAAGACTGGGATGTTGGATTTGACCAGTAATGACCCAACCAAAATCGGTGTCTCTGGCGACCACGTTTGAAGATAGCCTACGGTGTTTGTTTACGAAGGCAATTCCAGAAAATATTGGCACTGAAAAGTATATCAATGGGGCCTTGAGCATTAAACTGAGGATCAGCTAACCTTAAATGCGAAGGAATCTTTAAACCGGAAGTATTAATAGAGCTGCTAGGAGTGTCCTTGCCAATACTGGTAAGAATGAGACAGTTTAAGTTAAGATTGGTGTTTCTTTGACAAATGTCTCTGATTTTCAATTTTGAAGACTGCAAGGCTTGAGATTTGAAATCGTCAATGCCGGATACATTGATGGAAGTAGGTGATGAAGAAAGACCTAGTTTTTCAATTAACGATTGCGAAACAAAGTTGTGAGTTGAAGCGGAGTCGAGAAGACCGCGGGTTCGAAACCAATTTCCAAATTTATCTTGGATTTCGAATTGTACAGTGGACAAACGGACTTGCGCACTGTGAGGAGTTTCGGCGTTATAAATGCAGGAAGAAGCATTAGTTTGTTCGGAGCTGCTCTGCATGGAGTTTAAAGAAGCAGGTACTAGTGACCTCGATTGATCATGAAAGTGCAATAAAGAATGATGCGGTCTTTTGCAATGAAAACAGAGGTTGGAAGACGTACAATTAGAAGAAGAATGCTTAGGTGACAAGCAGTTATGGCAATATTTACTATTGAAGACAAACTTCCTTCTGTCTTCAACAGACAATTCTTTAAAGGATTTGCACGAGTACAAAGTGTGCAACTTTTTACAGAGCGTGCATTTTAAAGATTTGTTGAGCGGCCTGATATGTTCTCTTGGATGGTTGAAAGAGGCAGAACGGGTTTGCTTGTTCTCGACAGATGGGTGCTGATGACCATTTGAAGAGACAAGTGTTTTATCAAGAATGTGACACTGATGACTCGTTTCGACATTTTCGCACTGGTGACTGAGTGGCTGGCTGCGCGCGCGGAGGAGAGAGCAGTAGGAGGAGGGGAGAAGAGAGGGAAGCGGGCGAGTGAGGGGAGGAACAAAGAGGTTACACATAAACATGAAAAATCTTTGCAAAACCAAAATTCTTCTTGGAGCGGTGTCTTCATGGAGTAGTTGGTTGGTGAAGAACACGACGCCCTGCGGATTAATATAGAAGTCTTCATGGTTTGAAGCACTGGAAGTTCGGAAGGCAGCGATGGGACGCTGTCAGGCTGGTTCAGCTGAATATGCGTTTCTGTAAAAAACTGACAGAAAAAATGAACAAATAAACGGGGCAAACGGGAGGTAACAGTTCGATGTTGGTGTGTGCGGGAAAGAAATTTAAATAAATGGACTGATATAAAGTAATGAACAGCAAAAGCTAATTCTTTCTTTCCGTGTATTTGCAAAAATACACCAAATAGCGAAATGTAAGTTTCATAAGGAGGTGGAGACAGGCTTGTTTCAAGGTTGCCGGAAGGTAAGTGCTGTCTGCATGCCATTGACGGATCCGCTTGACTGGTCAACAGCTGTTAACAAGTTGTCATTCAGTAAGATGGCTCTTCAGTGTATAGATTATATGGGACAAAGATGGTTTGAATATGGTGACATTATAGCCGCACGCAAAATACATCTCGAAATAAGCAAGCATAGAACTATTAAAGACAGCACTATAATGTGGGTGTGTTATCTTAATAAATGTATTAATAGTCTACTTTCTATGAAACTGTTTACTTAAAAGAAATAATAGAAGGCAATCTTCTTAAAATAAACACATGCTTTTGGACTATCCATGCCATTCACCCAGGTCATTGTGCCGGATAATCGAGGGCACTGTAGTTGTGAAAATGTAAATCCACTGATATTTCCGTCGTAATGAAGAGAGAGAATTAATGTATTGCCCTAAAGTAGATGTTCGCAATTAGTGCCCAGCTTTCATTTGATAGAGAAGGTTTAAAAGACAACCTGTATATCCTTAGTCGCCGGAAGGCACTTTGACATAATATTTGAAGCATGTTATGAAAATTTTCAAGTGAAGAGACATATAGAAAGGATTTTGAACACATTGGAATTAAATATTCTTGGAATTTTACAGGGAGAGGAAGTAAGACATGTATGGTTGTGGTTACTGATTTATAATAGATTAGTGTATTTCTATTTTTGTACGTGTTTGCTGTTTTTGTTTTGTTTGTAATTGTAAATTTTATTGTTAATTATTATATTGTCACTAGTGGAGTCTATCTGTCTGACAATAAAAAATACATACATACATATATATATATATTCCGCGAATGTTATAGTTAGTGGGATTTGTTCATCAATCAATAGTTGTTCTGCGAAAGTTATAGAGTGTTTTTTTCTCACATCCTTATATGTGTTATGATTATTTTAGGGAGAGGGGTTAGTACACATCAAACTGATATGCTCCGGAGTTGTTATAGAAGAGGGTTTTAGTGCACAGCCAAATGATATGTTCGGGGAATGTAATTTATGGAGGGTTTTTGTGTACATTTGTATTGGCAACTTTTTAGGGAGAGCGGAGGGTTTCACGCGTACATGTTATATATATTTTGGGTATGCACGTACGCATATTATGTGTACTTTGAAATAATATATCGTTCATGATACCATGTTTTTTGAAGAGTTCCGTCTAGAAATTGATTCAGTATATCTTCATGCAATAAGTCACATCTAAGTCAGAAATTTGTCCAGCATTAATGACATGACGTTTGGAGAGTTATTCTGAAATAAATGAGTAGATAATTACAACTTTATAGCATGTTTATATTGTTTAAAAAAGCATATCAATGACCTGTGTTATCAGATCAGCTGCATTTGCTAATCGACAGACCGTGACCATGTTTTTCTGACAAATATTACATTTCCTTACAGTTATTCCCGCTGGCTTGATAAAATCTTGAGAATTTCAAATTTGGAGAAATGTGATTCAGGGAGAAGGCTGAAAGTCTGGAGGGTACAAGACAACGAAGAATGAAGGTTTGTCCACCTGCATGTCATGCAAAGTGAGAACAACTACTACCTTAAGCCACTATCCCGTTGGCCAATCACAGGCTCTGCGGAACATAACAGGATAGGTGTGGCGAAGAGATTAGATGGCATGCAACGGCCATTTCTGCGTTAAAAATCCCATCTCTAGAGCCTGAGGTCAATATTAATCTTATGATTAGGATAGCGCGATTTACAGGAGTTGGAATCAAGAAAATTCAGGGATAAAGGAATAACGACATTTCCTTTTTCTACGGTTGAAAACGAAAATAATTGCATTTTTGGCAGGAATGGTTATCAGTTGAATTTACAAAATAAGTGCCAAAAGGGGGTTAGAAAATAATAACGGATGAAATGCAAGAACAGGCTTATGAAAATTCAATAAAGGTGCATGGCTTCCAATTACCCATTCAATAAGAACCAACTCATACAGTAAGAGCTATTGAATCCAACTTCACCAAATATATATTCGCAACTTTTCTCAGTCGAAGACCATCAGCTTCATCCATAATATGTACAGTATAAAATTTCAATAAAGCAAGGAATAAATACAATAAATTTCCAAATTATGCTCCCCAGGGGCAAATTCCTCATTTCGTCTTGTGAGAAACAATTCCCAGACATTTTAAAATCTATTTATAACATAATTTTACAATCACTTTTAATTAATTTAGAAGACATTTAATGAAGAGGGCCACAATGAGGTACAATATATTCTATCTTTATTATTTATTGCCTATGTGGATTAAATACTTACGGTATTTTACTTCTAACTATAACGTCAATAAGAGAACCTCCATATCATTACGTTCCAAACATTGTACAATTCAGCTGAACAAAGCTTCATTAAGAATAAATTAATATGATTATTTCCACAGAAACGAATCTTTAAATCAACACTATTGTATATTAATATCTCTCCAACTTAATGTTTTAAACTCTGGCCTTAATATGATGAGGATATTTGAAATGTGAGAAAGCTCTAAACTGACGATAGCCTAATGACATTCCAAATGTGCCATTACTCCTGAGGATTCATAGGTGCTCTAAACTAAATGACATTCATTTAAAGACGCTCCAGGTTTGTGGATATCTTATAAATAGTGTCAGGAGAACTTAGCACTTACAGTATGGTGGCAACCGAGCAGCCCAAATTGAATGATATTAACTTGAAACACGCCAGGTGTGTCAATACTCCTAAGAGGAACCATAAGCTCAGAGTCTGAGAGGGTACCTATCAGTTCTAAACAGAATTATATTAGCATTAGAACACTTTTTGTTGTGTCATTACCTCTCTAAAGAACAATCTGCTAAATGGGTAGGTACCTAAGAGCCCTAACCTGAATGACATTCACTAAAAGACACTCCAGAGTCTTAAGACCTCAAAGAAGAAAAATGTGCTCACAGTCGGGGTGAGTAGGTATGAGCTGTAATCTAAATTATATATATTAGCTTAATGACACTCCAGGTTGTCAACACCTATAAGAAGAGCAATCTGCTCGGTGTGGGTGGGTACCTAGGAGCTTTCACCTGAATGATATTAGCTTAAATACTCAAGGTTCATCAATGCCTTAATAGTAGTGTGAAGTTAACAATCCACATACAGTATGGTGGGTACCTAGGAACTAAAAACTAAATGATTTTAGCTTAAAGACACTCCAGTGCCCAGGTGTCTATAAGAGAAACAGTCTAGTCACACTCTGGGTAGGTACTTTGGAGATAAATCTCAATGATAATATCTGAATGACGCTCGAGATGAGTCGATACTTTCAGAGGAACCATCCGCTCACAGTCTCGGTAGGTACATAGGAGCTCTAAACTGCATGCTTTGAGCTTGAAAACACTCCAGTATGTTAGTACCTCTAAGAGAAACCAACTACTCACCGTATACGTGGCTGCCAAGGAGTAGCAAGCTGAATGATATTGTTCCGCCTCCCCTTGAAATGTTCCTCGGGGGTCGTACTGGCTTGGCGAGTGAGGGAAGATTGGTGAGGAGCCCAGGGCACAGAACGAGATATGCATGTTGAGTTGAATGCGATTGGTCACTGAGCACACTGAAGGCAGCGAAGTGGCCTTGTTGCGATCCAAAGTGTGTTGAGTGAAAGATAGCGTGTTTGACAATGTAAGCGGGGAGTGAAGAGTGAAGGGGAACTTGGCTGCTTATGCTAGGAGTTATAACAGCTGATTATGTGTGAAAATTGGAGGCAATGTGCCTGGGGATTTATTCAGGTAGCCAACAATGCAACTTGAAATGACAAAGTTATGAAGGTAAGTTTGTGGGTAGAAACGGGGAGAATTTAAGTACACACCCAGAGAGTGGTGTTGAAGATGATGTTGTCGTTTTCTGTTTAGAGTGGCGATGTCGGAGATACGGGCGACAGGAAGATCGGTAGCAACTGATCTTGGGGTCCTGTCCTCGCTGCTACTTATTCGATTGTTCGTATCGGGGTCACCTCTCAGCGTATTTTGTTTGTAAGCTGGAGCTGCGTCGTGTGTTTCTGCTGTTACACATAGCCTGAGGTATTAGCTGCTTCATGTATTTGGCGAAGGAGTCCTTCTATAATAATTATGGCTGGAAGTGGTGTCACTAATTGTATGTGTGTAATTACGTCGGTGTGCAGTTGCGTGTCCAATATTCGATGCCCACAGTCATCGAAAATTGTCGTGCTGGTGTCTTCCTGGAATGAGTTTAAAAAGATACTGTGGATTAAATTATCTGCTTGTCTTCTGAAACATAGATGGCTGTGTTAATTAGATTTATGGGTCATGTCGTGTGTGTTTTCCATCCTGTCGGTGTGAGTTCGCTGTGGTGGTAGTTCTGGTCCATCCAGCGTATGTGGAGATGTGTGTGCTGTTCTCTTCCGGATCGTTGACTGGGTTAGCCTATATTGGTGCCTGGGCGTGTCTGTGATTTTTGTGTAATAGGTGCGTGTGATCGGGAGCTTTCTTGTGTATTCATTTAGTTGGGATTAGCGTGTGATTTGTGTGTGTTTAGATGCCGTAGGGCTCGGGCGAGTGATATCTGATTGATTATGGTATAAATTACGAGGATAGTGATCGTGATGTTCCAGGCCATGGTGGCTGATTTGTGTTGTACCAGTTTAGTGAGTGTGAAGGTATGTGTAGGGGTTGTTCGTGTCCATAAAATGGCCCGTGGGTGACCTTTAATGTAGGTATTGTTGAGAACCTGTCGTGATTGTTTATTACAGAGATATTGGTGTAGAGTAATGGGTAGTTGTTTAGGTGTGTAAAATAGTGGGTTGTAATAAATAATCTTCGTATTACTTCTTCTATTCTGGACGCAATGTGTGATTGTTTCGGTATGCGTGCATGTACTGTGTTGTATTAATATATCTTTTTGATTCATCTTATTGGGCTATCGATTCTTCGTTCTTGATTCGTGATAATTATACTTTACTAGATTCGCTGTGTTGTTGTTTGTGTCGCGTGATCACGTCCGTGTAATGTGTTGTATTGATCATTTATTCTTCTGTTCTTCTTTCTTTTTAATCCTTGATTCTGGTGCGGAGGGAGGGGGGGGGAGAATGCGCTTTTCGTTGGTCAATGCTATGATAATTGTGTGCAGAATAATATGCTAGGGGTAGTAAGTGCTTGAAGATGTGCATAAGTGTCTTGTATGTACTGTTTGCTTGCCGGAAAGAACGAGTTTAGAGAGTTGCATAGTTGATACAATATAGGGGTAGCAGGACAGGTAGGTGTTGTGGGGGATGGTTTGAGGTGTTGTGCCTTTTGCCAGTACGGGGGTTGTGTGATTGGGGCTTGATTTGTTGTTCTGGATTCCTGTAGGTGTGCTGGGGTCGTGTGTTTGTATACAAGTGACTTTGTTTTTTGGCCTTTGATATTGCGATGGTTGCTGATGCTATGTTTTATCGGGGCTGATATGTGTAGCGTGGGATGGTTGTCAACTTGGGTATGGGGTACTGTAGTTGGTTTAGTTCTTTGATGGATGTTTTCGTGTTGATCGTTGTTGGAGACAAAGCGTTTGTGTTTGTGTGGATTTTTCGGTGCCCGTTATGATGTGGCGATTTCTTAGTTAGTTGGTTAGTTGCTTATTGTGTCCTTATGGGTTAGTGGAATTAGTACATGCATGTCAGTGTGACTGTTAGTAGTTCATTCTGTTAGTGTATGGAGGTTGGTTCCCATGTTTGTTAGTTGAGGTAATGTTATCAGTCAATTGCGTTAGTATGTTAGTGTAGTGTTAGTACTGAGGTCTTGGTGTTTTAATTTTCGCGGGTATTCCGCGTGTTGTGTCGTTCTGTTTGTTGGTTGGTTGGTATGGTTTTAATGGCCGCCGTGGTGTAGGTAAACGTGGGCGTGGCTATTGTTTGTCTGGTAGCCGGTTGGTGGTGACTCCCTATGGTGTTTGGGCGTTGTAGTTGGCTGGAGACGTGCGGTGATGGCGTTTTCGTTCGTGGTGGCTGAAGTGATGACATGCTGTGCTTGTCGCCTGACGTCACGCTATTGTCTAACGTCACTATCGTGATGTCAACGGGTGACTTATATGCTGATTGTTATGTATTGAGTTGTTATGGACGTCTGATATTCTGTGTTTCTGTGTTGCAGTATTGGTATTCTTTGTAATCTGACTGGTAACCTGTATTATTGTGGTGGCTTTGTGTTCAGTGTGCACTTGTTTGGTAACCTGGGTCATTGTATGTGGCTGTAGTGTATTTAGCGTGATCTGTATGACGACCTGAGTCATCGTGCTGGCTGTATTAATGTGTGTTCGTAAGGTTTGTCTGTTAGCCTGAGTTACTGTGCTGGCTGTATTAATGTGTGTTCGTAAGGTTTGTCTGTTAGCCTGAGTTATCGTGCTGGCTGCATTAATGTGTGTTCGCGAGGTTTGTCTGCTAGCTTGAGTTATTGTGCTGGCTGTATTAATGTGTGTTTGCAAGATTGTCTGTCAGCCTGAGTCATTGTGCTGGCTGTATTAATGTGTGTTCGTAAGGTTTGTCTGTTAGCCTGAGTTATTGTGCTGGCTGTATTAATGTGTGTTCGTAGGGTTTGTCTGTTAGCCTGAGTTACTGTGCTGGCTGTATTAATGTGTGTTCGTAAGGTTTGTCTGTTAGCCTGAGTTACTGTGCTGGCTGTAATAATGTGTGTTCGCGAGGTTTGTCTGTCAGCGTGAGTCATTGTGCTGGCTGTATTAATGTGTGTTCGTAAGGTTTGTCTGTTAGCCTGAGTTACTGTGCTGGCTGTATTAATGTGTGTTCGTAAGGTTTGTCTGTTAGCCTGAGTTACTGTGCTAGCTGTATTAATGTGTGTTCGCAAGGTTTGTCTGTTAGCCTGAGTTATTGTGCTAACTGTATTAATGTGTGTTCGCGAGGTTTGTCTGTCAGCCTGAGTCATTGTGCTGGCTGTATTAATGTCTGTTCGTAAGGTTTGTCTGTTAGCCTGAGTTATTGTGCTGGCAGTATTAATGTGTGTTCGTAAGGTTTGTCTGTTAGCCTGAGTCATTGTGCTGGCTGTATTAATGTGTGTTCGCGAGGTTTGTCTGTTAGCCTGAGTAATTGTGCTGGCTGTGTTAATGTGTGTTCGTAAGGTTTGTCTGTTAGCCTGAGTTTCTGTGCTGGCTGTATTAATGTGTATTCGTAAGGTTTGTCTGTTAGCCTTTGTTACTGTGCTGGCTGTATTAATGTGTGTTCGTAAGGTTTGTCTGTTAGCCTGAGTTATTGTGCTGGCTGTATTAATGTGTGTTCGTAAGGTTTGTCTGTTAGCCTGAGTTACTGTGCTAGCTGTATTAATGTGTGTTCGCAAGGTTTGTCTGTTAGCCTTTGTTGCTGTGCTGGCTGTATTAATGTGTGTTCGTAAGGTTTGTCTGTTAGCCTGAGTTATTGTGCTGGCTGTATTAATGTGTGTTCGTAAGGTTTGTCTGTTAGCTTGAATTACTGTGCTAGCTGTATTAATGTGTGTTTGTAAGGTTTGTCTGTCAGCCTGAGTTACCGTGCTGGCTGTATCAGTGTGTGTTCGTAAGGTTTGTCTG
Organism: Meconema thalassinum; assembly: GCA_946902985.2. Lineage (NCBI taxonomy): Eukaryota > Metazoa > Arthropoda > Insecta > Orthoptera > Tettigoniidae > Meconema > Meconema thalassinum. The sequence continues at coordinate 1,196,482,574 of OX336389.2, forward strand.
TTAGCCTGAGTCATTGTGCTGGCTGTATTAATGTGTGTTCGTAAGGTTTGTCTGTTAGCCTGTGTTACTGTGCTGGCTGTATTAATGTGTGTTTGAAAGGTTTGTCTGTTAGCCTGAGTTATTGTGCTGGCTTTATTAATGTGTGTTCTTAAGGTTTGTCTGTTAGCCTGAGTTACTGTGCTGACTTTATTAATGTGTGTTCGAGAGGTATGTCTGTCAGCCTGAGTCATTGAGCTGGCTGTATTAATGTGTGTTCGCGAGGTTGGTCTGTTAGCCTGTATTACTGTGCTGGCTGTATTAATGTGTGTTTGCAAGTTTTGTCTGTCGGCCTGAGTCATTGTGCTGGCTGTATTAATGTGTGTTCGCGAGGTCTGTCTGTTAGCCTGAGTTATTGTGCTAGCTGTATTAATGTGTGTTCGTTAGGTTTGTCTGTCAGCCTGAGTTACTGTGCTGGCTGTATTAAAGTGTGTTGGTAAGGTTTGTCTGTTAGCCTGAGTTATTGTGCTGGCTGTATTAATGTGTGTCCGTAAGGTTTGTCTGTTAGCCTGAGTTATTGTACTAACTGTATTTATGTGTGTTTGTAAGGTTTGTCTGTTAGCCTGAGTTACTGTGCTGGCTGTATTAATGTGTGTGCTCGAGGTATGTCTGTCAGCCTGAGTTATTGTGCTGGCTGTATTAATGTGTGTTCGCGAGGTTTGTCTGTTAGCCTGAGTCATTTTGCTGGCTGTATTAATGTGTGTTCGCGAGGTATGTCTGTCAGCCTGAGTTATTGCGCTGGCTGTATTAATGTGTGTTCGTAAGGATTGTGTGTCAGCCTGAGTTACTGTGCTGGCTGTATAAATGTGTGTTTGAAGGTTTGTCTGTCACCATTGAGTCGTTGTGCTGGCTGTATTAATGTGTGTTCGTAAGGATTGTCTGTCAGAATGAGTCATTGTGCTGTCTGTATTAATGTGTGTTCGCGAGGTTTGTCTTTCAGCCTGAATTACTGTGCTGGCTGTATTAATGGGTGTTCGGGAGGTTTGTATGTTAGCCTGTGTTACTGTGCTGGCTGTATTAATGTGTGTTCGTAAGGTATGTCTGTCAGCCTGTGTCACTGTGCTGGCTGTATTAATGCGTGTTCATAAGGTTTGTCTGTCAGCCTGAGTCATTGTGCTGGCTGTATTAATGTGTGTTGGTAAGGTTTGTTTGTTAGCCTGAGTTATTGTGCTGGCTGTATTAATGTGTGTTTGCAAGGTTTGTCTGTCAGCCTGAGTCATTGTGCTGGCTGTATTAATGTGTGTTCGTAATGTTTTTCTGTTAGCCTGAGTTACTGTGCTGACTGCATTAATGAGTGTTCGTAAGGTTTGTCTGTCAGCCTGAGTTACTGTGCTGGCTGTATTAATGTGTGTTCGTAAGGTTTGTCTGTTAGCCTGAGTTACTGTGCTGGCTGTATTAATGTGTGTTCGTAAGGTTTGTCTTTAGCCTGAGTTATTGTGCTGGCTGTATTAATGTGTGTTCGGGAGGTTTGTCTGTTAGCCTGAGTTACTGTGCTGGCTGTATTAATGTGTGTTCGTAAGGTTTGTCTTTAGCCTGAGTTATTGTGCTGGCTGTATTAATGTGTGTTCGGGAGGTTTGTCTGTTAGCCTGAGTTATTGAGCTGGCTGTATTAATGTGTGATCGTAAGGTTTGTCTGTTAGCCTGTGTTATTGTGCTGGCTGTATTAATGAGTGTTTGCAAGGTTTGTCTGTTAGCCTGAGTTATTGTGCTGGCTGTATTAATGTGTGTTCCTAAGGTTTGTCTGTTAGCCTGGGTTACTGTGCTGGCTGTATTAATGTGTGCTTGTAAGGTTTGTCTGTTAGCCTGAGTTACTGTGCTGGCTGTATTAATGTGTGTTTGCAAGGTCTGTCTGTCAGCCTGAGTCATTGTGCTGGCTGTATTAATGTGTGTTCGTAGGGTTCGTCTGTTAGCCTGTGTTACAGTGCTGGCTGTAATAATGTGTGTTCGTAAGGTTTGTCTGTTAGCCTGAGTTACTGTGCTGGCTGTAATAATGTGTGTTCGCGAGGTTTGTCTGTCAGCGTGAGTCATTGTGCTGGCTGTATTAATGTGTGTTCGTAAGGTTTGTCTGTTAGCCTGAGTTACTGTGCTGGCTGTATTAATGTGTGTTCGTAAGGTTTATATGTTAACCTTTGTTACTGTGCTGGCTGTATTAATGTGTGTTCTTAAGGTTTGTCTGTTAGCCTGAGTTATTGTGCGGGCTGTAATAAAATGTATTCGTAAGGTTTGTCTGTTAGCCTGAGTTACTGTGCTGGCTGTATTAATGTGTGTTCGTAATGTTTGTCTGTTAGCCTGAGTTATTGTGCTGGCTATGTTAATGTGTGTTCGTAAGGTTTGTCTGTTAGCCTGAGTTTCTGTGCTGGCTGTATTAATGTGTGTTCGTAAGGTTTGTCTGTTAGCCTTTGTTACTGTGCTGGCTGTATTAATGTGTGTTCGTAAGGTTTGTCTGTTAGCCTGAGTTATTGTGCTGGCTGTATTAATGTGTGTTCGTAAGGTTTGTCTGTTAACCTGAGTTACTGTGCTATCTGTATTAATGTGTGTTTCAAGGTTTGTCTGTTAGCCTGAGTTATTGTGCTAACTGTATTAATGTGTGTTCGCGAGGTTTGTCTGTCAGCTTGAGTCATTGTGCTGGCTGTATTAATGTCTGTTCGTAAGGTTTGTCTGTTAGCCTGAGTTATTGTGCTGGCAGTATTAATGTGTGTTCGTAAGGTTTGTCTGTTAGCCTGAGTCATTGTGCTGGCTGTATTAATGTGTGTTCGCGAGGTTTGTCTGTTAGCCTGAGTAATTGTGCTGGCTGTGTTAATGTGTGTCCGTAAGTTTAATCTGTTAGCCTGAGTTTCTGTGCTGGCTGTATTAATGTGTGTTCGTAAGGTATGTATGTTAACCTTTGTAACTGTGCTGGCTGTATTAATGTGTGTTCTTAAGGTTTGTTTGTTAGCCTGAGTTATTGTGCGGGCTGTAATAAAATGTATTCGTAAGGTTTGTCTGTTAGCCTGAGTTACTGTGCTGGCTGTATTAATGTGTGTTCGTAATGTTTGTCTGTTAGCCTGAGTTATTGTGCTGGCTATGTTAATGTGTGTTCGTAAGGTTTGTCTGTTAGCCTGAGTTTCTGTGCTGGCTGTATTAATGTGTGTTCGTAAGGTTTGTCTGTTAGCCTTTGTAACTGTGCTGGCTGTATTAATGTGTGTTCGTAAGGTTTGTCTGTTAGCCTGAGTTCTTGTGCTGGCTGTATTAATGTGTGTCCGTAAGGTTTGTCTGTTAGCCTGAATTACTGTGCTAGCTGTATTAATGTGTGTTTGTAAGGTTTGTCTGTTAGCCTGAGTTACCGTGCTGGCTGTATCAGTGTGTGTTCGTAAGGTTTGTCTGTTAGCCTGAGTCATTGTGCTGGCTGTATTAATGTGTGTTCGTAAGGTTTGTCTGTTAGCCTGTGTTACTGTGCTGGATGTATTAATGTGTGTTTGAAAGGTTTGTCTGTTAGCCTGAGTTATTGTGCTGGCTTTATTAATGTGTGTTCGTAAGGTATGTCTGTTAGCCTGAGTTACTGTGCTGACTTTATTAATGTGTGTTCGAGAGGTATGTCTGTCAGCCTGAGCCATTGAGCTGGCTGTGTTAATGTGTGTTCGCTAGGTTGGTCGGTTAGCCTGTGTTACTGTGCTGGCTGTATTAATGTGTGTTTGCAAGTTTTGTCTGTCGGCCTGAGTCATTGTGCTGGCTGTATTAATGTGTGTTCGCGAGGTTTGTCTGTAAGCCTGAGTTATTGTGCTAGCTGTATTAATGTGTGTTCGTAAGGTTTGTCTGTCAGCCTGAGTTACTGTGCTGGCTGTATTAATGTGTGTTGGTAAGGTTTGTCTGTTAGCCTGAGTTATTGTGCTGGCTGTATTAATGTGTGTCCGTAAGGTTTGTCTGTTAGCCTGAGTTATTGTACTAACTGTATTAATGTGTGTTTGTAAGTTTTGTCTGTTAGCCTGAGTTACTGTGCTGGCTGTATTAATGTGTGTGCTCGAGGTATGTCTGTCAGCCTGAGTTATTGTGCTGGCTGTATTAATGTGTGTTCTCGAGGTTTTTCTGTTAGCCTGAGTCATTGTGCTGGCTGTATAAATGTGTGTTCGCGAGGTATGTCTGTCAGCCTGAGTTATTGCGCTGGCTGTATTAATGTGTGTTCGTAAGAATTGTCTGTCAGCTTGAGTTACTGTGCTGGCTGTATAAATGTGTGTTTGAAGGTTTGTCTGTCAGCATTGAGTCGTTGTGCTGGCTGTATTAATGTGTGATCGTAAGGATTCCCTGTCAGAATGAGTCATTGTGCTGTCTGTATTAATGTGTGTTCGCGAGGTTTGTCTTTCAGCCTGAATTACTGTGCTGGCTGTATTAATGGGTGTTCGGGAGGTTTGTATGTTAGCCTGTGTTACTGTGCTGGCTGTATTAATGTGTGTTCGTAAGGTATGTCTGTCAGCCTGTGTCACTGTGCTGGCTGTATTAATGCGTGTTCATAAGGTTTGTCTGTCAGCCTGAGTCATTGTGCTGGCTGTATTAATGTGTGTTGGTAAGGTTTGTTTGTTAGCCTGAGTTATTGTGCTGGCTCTATTAATGTGTGTTTGCAAGGTTTGTCTGTCAGCCTGAGTCATTGTGCTGGCTGTATTAATGTGTGTTCGTAATGTTTGTCTGTTAGCCTGAAATACTGTGCTGGCTGTATTAATGAGTGTTCGTAAGGTTTGTCTGTCAGCCTGAGTTACTGTGCTGGCTGTATTAATGTGTGTTCGTAAGGTTTGTCTGTTAGCCTGAGTTACTGTGCTGGCTGTATTAATGTGTGTTCGTAAGGTTTGTATGTTAGCCTTTGTAACTGTGCTGGCTGTATTAATGTGTGTTCTTAAGGTTTGTCTGTTAGGCTGAGTTATTGTGCGGGCTGTAATAAAATGTATTCGTAAGGTTTGTCTGTTAGCCTGAGTTACTGTGCTGGCTGTATTAATGTGTGTTCGTAATGTTTGTCTGTTAGCCTGAGTTATTGTGCTGGCTATGTTAATGTGTGTTCGTAAGGTTTGTCTGTTAGCCTGAGTTTCTGTGCTGGCTGTATTAATGTGTGTTCGTAAGGTTTGTCTGTTAGCCTTTGTTACTGTGCTGGCTGTATTAATGTGTGTTCGTAAGGTTTGTCTGTTAGCCTGAGTTCTTGTGCTGGCTGTATTAATGTGTGTTCGTAAGGTTTTTCTGTTAGCCTGAATTACTGTGCTAGCTGTATTAATGTGTGTTTGTAAGGTTTGTCTGTTAGCCTGAGTTACCGTGCTGGCTGTATCAGTGTGTGTTCGTAAGGTTTGTCTGTTAGCCTGAGTCATTGTGTTGGCTGTATTAATGTGTGTTCGTAAGGTTTGTCTGTTAGCCTGTGTTACTGTGCTGGCTGTATTAATGTGTGTTTGAATGGTTTGTCTGTTAGCCTGAGTTATTGTGCTGGCTTTATTAATGTGTGTTCGTAAGGTTTGTCTGTTAGCCTGAGTTACTGTGCTGACTTTATTAATGTGTGTTCGAGAGGTATGTCTGTCAGCCTGAGCCATTGAGCTGGCTGTATTAATGTGTGTTCGCGAGGTTGGTCTGTTAGCCTGTGTTACTGTGCTGGCTGTATTAATGTGTTTTTGCAAGTTTTGTCTGTCGGCCTGAGTCATTGTGCTGGCTGTATTAATGTGTGTTCGCGAGGTTTGTCTGTTAGCCTGAGTTATTGTGCTAGCTGTATTAATGTGTGTTCGTAAGGTTTGTCTGTCAACCTGAGTTACTGTGCTGGCTGTATTAATATGTGTTGGTAAGGTTTGTCTGTTAGCCTGAGTTATTGTGCTGGCTGTATTAATGTGTGTCCGTAAGGTTTGTCTGTTAGCCTGAGTTATTGTACTAACTGTATTAATGTGTGTTTGTAAGGTTTGTCTGTTAGCCTGAGTTACTGTGCTGGCTGTATTAATGTGTGTGCTCGCGGTATGTCTGTCAGCCTGAGTTATTGTGCTGGCTGTATTAATGTGTGTTCGCGAGGTTTGTCTGTTAGCCTGAGTCATTGTGCTGGCTGTATTAATGTGTGTTCGCGAGGTATGTCTGTCAGCCTGAGTTATTGCGCTGGCTGTATTAATGTGTGTTCGTAAGAATTGTCTGTCAGCCTGAGTTACTGTGCTGGCTGTATAAATGTGTGTTTGAAGGTTTGTCTGTCAGCATTGAGTCGTTGTGCTGGCTGTATTAATGTGTGTTCGTAAGGATTCCCTGTCAGAATGAGTCATTGTGCTGTCTGTATTAATGTGTGTTCGCGAGGTTTGTCTTTCAGCCTGAATTACTGTGCTGGCTGTATTAATGGGTGTTCGGGAGGTTTGTATGTTAGCCTGTGTTACTGTGCTGGCTGTATTAATGTGTGTTCGTAAGGTATGTCTGTCAGCCTGTGTCACTGTGCTGGCTGTATTAATGCGTGTTCATAAGGTTTGTCTGTCAGCCTGAGTCATTGTGCTGGCTGTATTAATGTGTGTTGGTAAGGTTTGTTTGTTAGCCTGAGTTATTGTGCTGGCTGTATTAATGTGTGTTTGCAAGGTTTGTCTGTCAGCCTGAGTCATTGTGCTGGCTGTATTAATGAGTGTTCGTAAGGTTTGTCTGTCAGCCTGAGTTACTGTGCTGGCTGTATTAATGCGTGTTCGTAAGGTTTGTCTGTTAGCCTGAGTTACTGTGCTGGCTCTATTAATGTGTGTTCGTAAGGTTTGTCTTTAGCCTGAGTTATTGTGCTAGCTGTATTAATGTCTGTTCGGGAGGTTTGTCTGTTAGCCTGAGTTATTGAGCTGGCTGTATTAATGTGTGTTCGTAAGGTTTGTCTGTTAGCCTGTGTTATTGTGCTGGCTGTATTAATGAGTGTTTGCAAGGTTTGTCTGTTAGCCTGAGTTATTGTGCTGGCTGTATTAATGTGTGTTCATAAGGTTTGTCTGTTAGCCTGGGTTACTGTGCTGGCTGTATTAATGTGTGCTTGTAAGGTTTGTCTGTTAGCCTGAGTTACCGTGCTGGCTGTATTAATGTGTGTTTGCAAGGTTTGTCTGTCAGCCTGAGTCATTGTGCTGGCTGTATTAATGTGTGTTCGTAGGGTTCGTCTGTTAGCCTGTGTTACTGTGCTGGCTGTATTAATGTGTGTTTGCAAGGTTTGTTTTTTAGCCTGAGTTATTGTGCTGGCTCTATTAATGTGTGTTCGTAAGGTTTGTCTGTCAGCCTGAGTCATTGTGCTGGCTGTATTAATGTGTGTTTGCGAGGTTGGTCTGTTAGCCAGTGTTACTGAGCTGGCTGTATTAATGTATGTTTGCAAGGTTTGTCTTTCGGCATGAGTCATTGTGCTGGCTGTATTAATGTGTGTTCGCGAGGTTTGTCTGTTAGCCTGAGATATTGTGCTAGCTGTATTAATGTGTGTTCTTAAGGTTTGTCTGTCAGCCTGAGTTACTGTGCTGGCTGTATTAATGTGTGTTCGTAAGGTTTGTCTGTTAGCCTGAGTTATTGTGCTTGCTGTATTAATGTGTGTTTGCCAGGTTTGTCTGTTAGCCTGAGTTACTGTGCTGGCTGTATTAATGTGTGTTCGCGAGGTTTGTTTGTCATCCTGAGTTATTGTGCTGGCTATATTAATGTGTGTTCGCGAGGTTTGCCTGTTAGCCTGAGTCATTGTGCTGGCTGTATTAATGTGTGTTCGCGAGGTATGTCTGTCTGCCTGAGATTTTGCGCTGGCTGTATTAATAAGTGTTCGTGAGGTTTGTCTGTTTGCCTGAGTCATTGTGCTGGCTGTATTAATGTGTGTTCGCGAGGTTTGTCTGTTAGCCTGAGTTATTGTGCTAGCTGTATTAATGTGTGCTCGTAAGGTTTGTGTGTCAGCCTGAGTTATTGTGCTGGCTGCAAAAATGTGTGGTTGAAGGTTTGTCTGTCAGCAATGAGTCGTTGTGCTGGCTGTATTAATGTGTGTTTGCAAGGTTTGTCTGTCAGCCTTAGTCATTGTGCTGGCTGTATTTATGTGTGTTCGCGAGGTTTGTCTGTTAGCCTGAGTTACTGTTCTAGCTGTATTAATGTGTGTTCGTAAGGTTTCTCTGTCAGCCTGAGTTACTGTGCTGGCTGTATTAATGTGTGTTTGCAAGGTTTGTCTGTCAGCAATGAGTCATTGGGATGGCTGTATTAATATGTGTTCGTAAGGTTTGCCTGCCAGCCTGAGTCATTGTGCTGGCTGTATTAATGTGTGTTCGCGAGGTTTGTCTGTCAGCCTGAATTACTGTGCTGGCTGTATTAATGTGTGTTCGTAAGGTTTGTCTGTCAGCCTGTGTCATTGTGCTAGCTGTATTAATGTGTGTTCATAAGGTTTGTCTGTCAGCCTGAGTCATTGTGCTGGCTGTATTAATGTGTGTTGGTAAGGTTTGTTTGGTAGCCTGAGTTATTGTGCTGGTTGTATTAATGTGTGTTTGCAAGGTGTGTCTGTCAGCCTGAGTTATTGTGCTGGCTGTATTAATGTGTGTTCGTAAGGTTTGTCTGTTAGCCTGAGTTATTGTGCTGGCTGTATTAATGTGTGTTCGCGAGGTTTGTCTGTTAGCCAGAGTTAGTGTGCTGGCTGTATTAATGTGTGTTTGCAAGTTTTGTCTGTCTGCATGAGTCATTGTGCTGGCTGTATTTATGTGTGTTCGTAAGGTTTGTCTGTCTGCCTGAGTTACTGTGCTGGCTGTATTAATGTGTGTTCGTAAGGTTTGTCTGTTAGCCTGAGTTATTGTGCTGGCTGTATTAATGAGTCTTCGTAAGGTTTGTCTGTTAGCCTGAGTTATTGTACTAACTGTATTAATGTGTGTTTGTAAGGTTTGTCTGTTAGCTTGAGTTACTGTGCTGGCTGTATTAATGTGTGTGCGCGAGGTTTGTCTGTCAGCCTGAGTTATTGTGCTGGCTGTATAAATGTGTCTTCGCGAGTAGTGTCTGTTAGCATGAGTCATTGTGCTGGCTGTATTAATGTGTGTTCGCGAGGTTTGTCTGTTAGCCTGAGTAATTGTGCTGGCTGTGTTACTGTATGTTCGTAAGTTTTGTCTGTTAGCCTGAGTTTCTGTGCTGGCTGTATTAATGTGTGTTCGTAAGGTTTGTATGTTAACCTTTGTAACTGTGCTGGCTGTATTAATGTGTGTTCTTAAGGTTTGTCTGTTAGCCTGAGTTATTGTGCGGGCTGTAATAAAATGTATTCGTAAGGTTTGTCTGTTAGCCTGAGTTACTGTGCTGGCTGTATTAATGTGTGTTCGTAATGTTTGTCTGTTAGCCTGAGTTATTGTCCTGGCTATGTTAATGTGTGTTCGTAAGGTTTGTCTGTTAGCCTGAGTTTCTTTGCTGGCTGTATTAATGTGTGTTCGTAAGGTTTGTCTGTCAGCCTGAGTCATTGTGCTGGCTGTATTAATGTGTTTTGGTAAGGTTTGTTTGGTAGCCTGAGTTATTGTGCTGGTTGTATTAATGTGTGTTTGCAAGTTGTGTCTGTCAGCCTGAGTCATTGTGCTGGCTGTATTAATGTGTGTTCCTAAGGTTTGTCTGTTAGCCTGAGTTATTGTGCTGGCTGTATTAATGTGTGTTCGCGAGGTTTGTCTGTTAGCCAGAGTTAGTGTGCTGGCTGTATTAATGTGTGTTTGCAAGTTTTGTCTGTCTGCATGAGTCATTGTGCTGGCTGTATTAATGTGTGTTCGCGAGGTTTGTCTGTTAGCCTGAGTTATTGTGCTAGCTGTATTAATGTGTGTTCGTAAGGTTTGTCTGTCTGCCTGAGTTACTGTGCTGGCTGTATTAATGTGTGTTCGTAAGGTTTGTCTGCTAGCCTGAGTTATTGTGCTGGCTGTATTAATGAGTCTTCGTAAGGTTTGTCTGTTAGCCTGAGTTATTGTTCTAACTGTATTAATGTGTGTTTGTAAGTTTTGTCTGTTAGCTTGAGTTACTGTGCTGGCTGTATAAATGTGTGTGCGCGAGGTTTGTCTGTCAGCCTGAGTTATTGTGCTGGCTGTATAAATGTGTCTTCGCGAGTTGTGTCTGTTAGCCTGAGTCATTGTTCTGGCTGTATTAATGTGTGTTCGCGAGGTTTGTCTGTTAGCCTGAGTAATTGTGCTGGCTGTGTTAATGTATGTTCGTAAGTTTAGTCTGTTAGCCTGAGTTTCTGTGCTGGCTGTATTAATGTGTGTTCGTAAGGTTTGTATGTTAACCTTTGTAACTGTGCTGGCTGTATTAATGTGTGTTCTTAAGGTTTGTCTGTTAGCCTGAGTTATTGTGCGGGCTGTAATAAAATGTATTCGTAAGGTTTGTCTGTTAGCCTGAGTAACTGTGCTGGCTGTATTAACATGTGTTCGTAATGTTTGTCTGTTAGCCTGAGTTATTGTGCTGGCTATGTTAATGTGTGTTCGTAAGGTTTGTCTGTTAGCCTGAGTTTCTGTGCTGGCTGTATTAATGTGTGTTCGTAAGGTTTGTCTGTTAGCCTTTGTTACTGTGCTGGCTGTATTAATGTGTGTTCGTAAGGTTTGTCTGATAGCCTGAGTTATTGTGCTGGCTGTATTAATGTGTGTTCGTAAGGTTTGTCTGTTAGCCTGAATTACTGTGCTAGCTGTATTAATGTGTGTTTGTAAGGTTTGTCTGTTAGCCTGAGTTACCGTGCTGGCTGTATCAGTGTGTGTTCGTAAGGTTTGTCTGTTAGCCTGTGTTACTGTGCTGGCTGTATTAATGTGTGTTCGTAGGGTTCGTCTGTTAGCCGGTGTTACTGTGCTGGCTGTATTAATGTGTGTTTGCAAGGTTTGTTTTTTAGCCTGAGTTATTGTGCTGGCTCTATTAATGTGTGTTCGTAAGGTTTGTCTGTCAGCCTGAGTCATTGTGCTGGCTGTATTAATGTGTGTTTGCGAGGTTGGTCTGTTAGCCAGTGTTACTGAGCTGGCTGTATTAATGTATGTTTGCAAGGTTTGTCTTTCGGCATGAGTCATTGTGCTGGCTGTATTAATGTGTGTTCGCGAGGTTTGTCTGTTAGCCTGAGATATTGTGCTAGCTGTATTAATGTGTGTTCTTAAGGTTTGTCTGTCAGCCTGAGTTACTGTGCTGGCTGTATTAATGTGTGTTCGTAAGGTTTGTCTGTTAGCCTGAGTTCTTGTGTGGCTGTATAAATGTGTGTTCGTAAGGTTTGTCTGTTAGCCTGAGTTATTGTGCTTGCTGTATTAATGTGTGTTTGCCAGGTTTGTCTGTTAGCCTGAGTTACTGTGCTGGCTGTATTAATGTGTGTTCGCGAGGTTTGTTTGTCATCCTGAGTTATTGTGCTGGCTATATTAATGTGTGTTCGCGAGGTTTGCCTGTTAGCCTGAGTCATTGTGCTGGCTGTATTAATGTGTGTTCGCGAGGTATGTCTGTCTGCCTGAGATTTTGCGCTGGCTGTATTAATAAGTGTTCGTGAGGTTTGTCTGTTTGCCTGAGTCATTGTGCTGGCTGTATTAATGTGTGTTCGCGAGGTTTGTCTGTTAGCCTGAGTTATTGTGCTAGCTGTATTAATGTGTGCTCGTAAGGTTTGTGTGTCAGCCTGAGTTATTGTGCTGGCTGCAAAAATGTGTGGTTGAAGGTTTGTCTGTCAGCAATGAGTCGTTGTGCTGGCTGTATTAATGTGTGTTTGCAAGGTTTGTCTGTCAGCCTTAGTCATTGTGCTGGCTGTATTTATGTGTGTTCGCGAGGTTTGTCTGTTAGCCTGAGTTACTGTTCTAGCTGTATTAATGTGTGTTCGTAAGGTTTCTCTGTCAGCCTGAGTTACTGTGCTGGCTGTATTAATGTGTGTTTGCAAGGTTTGTCTGTCAGCAATGAGTCATTGGGATGGCTGTATTAATATGTGTTCGTAAGGTTTGCCTGTCAGCCTGAGTCATTGTGCTGGCTGTATTAATGTGTGTTCGCGAGGTTTGTCTGTCAGCCTGAATTACTGTGCTGGCTGTATTAATGTGTGTTCGTAAGGTTTGTCTGTCAGCCTGTGTCATTGTGCTAGCTGTATTAATGTGTGTTCATAAGGTTTGTCTGTCAGCCTGAGTCATTGTGCTGGCTGTATTAATGTGTGTTGGTAAGGTTTGTTTGGTAGCCTGAGTTATTGTGCTGGTTGTATTAATGTGTGTTTGCAAGGTGTGTCTGTCAGCCTGAGTTATTGTGCTGGCTGTATTAATGTGTGTTCGTAAGGTTTGTCTGTTAGCCTGAGTTATTGTGCTGGCTGTATTAATGTGTGTTCGCGAGGTTTGTCTGTTAGCCAGAGTTAGTGTGCTGGCTGTATTAATGTGTGTTTGCAAGTTTTGTCTGTCTGCATGAGTCATTGTGCTGGCTGTATTTATGTGTGTTCGTAAGGTTTGTCTGTCTGCCTGAGTTACTGTGCTGGCTGTATTAATGTGTGTTCGTAAGGTTTGTCTGTTAGCCTGAGTTATTGTGCTGGCTGTATTAATGAGTCTTCGTAAGGTTTGTCTGTTAGCCTGAGTTATTGTACTAACTGTATTAATGTGTGTTTGTAAGGTTTGTCTGTTAGCTTGAGTTACTGTGCTGGCTGTATTAATGTGTGTGCGCGAGGTTTGTCTGTCAGCCTGAGTTATTGTGCTGGCTGTATAAATGTGTCTTCGCGAGTAGTGTCTGTTAGCCTGAGTCATTGTGCTGGCTGTATTAATGTGTGTTCGCGAGGTTTGTCTGTTAGCCTGAGTAATTGTGCTGGCTGTGTTACTGTATGTTCGTAAGTTTTGTCTGTTAGCCTGAGTTTCTGTGCTGGCTGTATTAATGTGTGTTCGTAAGGTTTGTATGTTAACCTTTGTAACTGTGCTGGCTGTATTAATGTGTGTTCTTAAGGTTTGTCTGTTAGCCTGAGTTATTGTGCGGGCTGTAATAAAATGTATTCGTAAGGTTTGTCTGTTAGCCTGAGTTACTGTGCTGGCTGTATTAATGTGTGTTCGTAATGTTTGTCTGTTAGCCTGAGTTATTGTCCTGGCTATGTTAATGTGTGTTCGTAAGGTTTGTCTGTTAGCCTGAGTTTCTTTGCTGGCTGTATTAATGTGTGTTCGTAAGGTTTGTCTGTCAGCCTGAGTCATTGTGCTGGCTGTATTAATGTGTTTTGGTAAGGTTTGTTTGGTAGCCTGAGTTATTGTGCTGGTTGTATTAATGTGTGTTTGCAAGTTGTGTCTGTCAGCCTGAGTCATTGTGTTGGCTGTATTAATGTGTGTTCCTAAGGTTTGTCTGTTAGCCTGAGTTATTGTGCTGGCTGTATTAATGTGTGTTCGCGAGGTTTGTCTGTTAGCCAGAGTTAGTGTGCTGGCTGTATTAATGTGTGTTTGCAAGTTTTGTCTGTCTGCATGAGTCATTGTGCTGGCTGTATTAATGTGTGTTCGCGAGGTTTGTCTGTTAGCCTGAGTTATTGTGCTAGCTGTATTAATGTGTGTTCGTAAGGTTTGTCTGTCTGCCTGAGTTACTGTGCTGGCTGTATTAATGTGTGTTCGTAAGGTTTGTCTGCTAGCCTGAGTTATTGTGCTGGCTGTATTAATGAGTCTTCGTAAGGTTTGTCTGTTAGCCTGAGTTATTGTTCTAACTGTATTAATGTGTGTTTGTAAGTTTTGTCTGTTAGCTTGAGTTACTGTGCTGGCTGTATAAATGTGTGTGCGCGAGGTTTGTCTGTCAGCCTGAGTTATTGTGCTGGCTGTATAAATGTGTCTTCGCGAGTTGTGTCTGTTAGCCTGAGTCATTGTTCTGGCTGTATTAATGTGTGTTCGCGAGGTTTGTCTGTTAGCCTGAGTAATTGTGCTGGCTGTGTTAATGTATGTTCGTAAGTTTAGTCTGTTAGCCTGAGTTTCTGTGCTGGCTGTATTAATGTGTGTTCGTAAGGTTTGTATGTTAACCTTTGTAACTGTGCTGGCTGTATTAATGTGTGTTCTTAAGGTTTGTCTGTTAGCCTGAGTTATTGTGCGGGCTGTAATAAAATGTATTCGTAAGGTTTGTCTGTTAGCCTGAGTAACTGTGCTGGCTGTATTAACATGTGTTCGTAATGTTTGTCTGTTAGCCTGAGTTATTGTGCTGGCTATGTTAATGTGTGTTCGTAAGGTTTGTCTGTTAGCCTGAGTTTCTGTGCTGGCTGTATTAATGTGTGTTCGTAAGGTTTGTCTGTTAGCCTTTGTTACTGTGCTGGCTGTATTAATGTGTGTTCGTAAGGTTTGTCTGATAGCCTGAGTTATTGTGCTGGCTGTATTAATGTGTGTTCGTAAGGTTTGTCTGTTAGCCTGAATTACTGTGCTAGCTGTATTAATGTGTGTTTGTAAGGTTTGTCTGTTAGCCTGAGTTACCGTGCTGGCTGTATCAGTGTGTGTTCGTAAGGTTTGTCTGTTAGCCTGTGTTACTGTGCTGGCTGTATTAATGTGTGTTCGTAAGGTTTGTCTGTTAGCCTGTGTTACTGTGCTGGCTGTATTAATGTGTGTTTGAAAGGTTTGTCTGTTAGCCTGAGTTATTGTGCTGGCTTTATTAATGTGTGTTCGTAAGTTTGTCTGTTAGCCTGAGTTACTGTGCTGACTTTATTAATGTGTGTTCGAGAGGTATGTCTGTCAGCCTGAGCCATTGAGCTGGCTGTATTAATGTGTGTTCGCGAGGGTGGTCTGTTAGCCTGAGTTACTGTGCTGGCTGTATTAATGTGTGTTGGTAAGGTTTGTCTGTTAGCCTGAGTTATTGTGCTGGCTGTATTAATGTGTGTCCGTAAGGTTTGTCTGTTAGCCTGAGTTATTGTACTAACTGTATTAATGCTTGTTTGTAAGGTTTGTCTGTTAGCCTGAATTACTGTGCTGGCTGTATTAATGTGTGTGCTCGAGGTATGTCTGTCAGCCTGAGTTATTGTGCTGGCTGTATTAATGTGTGTTCGCGAAGTTTGTCTGTTAGCCTGAGTCATTGTGCTGGCTGTATTAATGGGTGTTCGGGAGGTTTGTATGTTAGCCTGTGTTACTGTGCTGGCTGTATTAATGTGTGTTCGTAAGGTATGTCTGTCAGCCTGTGTCACTGTGCTGGCTGTATTAATGCCTGTTCATAAGGTTTGTCTGTCAGCCTGAGTCATTGTGCTGGCTGTATTAATGTGTGTTGGTAAGGTTTGTTTGTTAGCCTGAGTTATTGTGCTGGCTGTATTAATGTGTGTTTGCAAGGTTTGTCTGTTAGCCTGAGTTATTGTGCTGGCTGTATTAATGTGTGTTCATAAGGTTTGTCTGTTAGCCTGGGTTACTGTGCTGGCTGTATTAATGTGTGCTTGTAAGGTAATGTGTGTTGGTAAGGTTTGTTTGTTTGCCTGAGTTATTGTGCTGGCTGTATTAATGTGTGTTCGTAAGGTATGTCTGTCAGCCTGTGTCACTGTGCTGGCTGTATTAATGCGTGTTCATAAGGTTTGTCTGTCAGCCTGAGTCATTGTGCTGGCTGTATTAATGTGTGTTGGTAAGGTTTGTTTGTTAGCCTGAGTTATTGTGCTGGCTGTATTAATGTGTGTTTGCAAGGTTTGTCTGTTAGCCTGAGTTATTGTGCTGGCTGTATTAATGTGTGTTCGTAAGGTATGTCTGTCAGCCTGTGTCACTGTGCTGGCTGTATTAATGCGTGTTCATAAGGTTTGTCTGTCAGCCTGAGTCATTGTGCTGGCTGTATTAATGTGTGTTGGTAAGGTTTGTTTGTTAGCCTGAGTTATTGTGCTGGCTGTATTAATGTGTGTTTGCAAGGTTTGTCTGTTAGCCTGAGTCATTGTGCTGGCTGTATTAATGAGTGTTCGTAAGGTTTGTCTGTCAGCCTGAGTTACTGTGCTGGCTGTATTAATGTGTGTTCGTAAGGTTTGTCTGTTAGCCTGAGTTACTGTGCTGGCTCTATTAATGTGTGTTCGTAAGGTTTGTCTTTAGCCTGAGTTATTGTGCTAGCTGTATTAATGTGTGTTCGGGAGGTTTGACTGTTAGCCTGAGTTATTGAGCTGGCTGTATTAATGTGTGTTCGTAAGGTTTGTCTGTTAGCCTGTGTTATTGTGCTGGCTGTATTAATGAGTGTTTGCAAGGTTTGTCTGTTAGCCTGAGTTATTGTAATGGCTGTATTAATGTGTGTTCATAAGGTTTGTCTGTTAGCATGGGTTACTGTGCTGGCTGTATTAATGTGTGCTTGTAAGGTTTGTCTGTTAGCCTGAGTTACCGTGCTGGCTGTATTAATGTGTGTTTGCAAGGTTTGTCTGTCAGCCTGAGTCATTGTGCTGGCTGTATTAATGTGTGTTCGTAGGGTTCGTCTGTTAGCCTGTGTTACTGTGCTGGCTGTATTAATGTGTGTTTGCAAGGTTTGTTTTTTAGCCTGAGTTATTGTGCTGGCTGTATTAATGTGTGTTCGTAAGGTTTGTCTGTCAGCCTGAGTCATTGTGCTGGCTGTATTAATGTGTGTTTGCGAGGTTGGTCTGTTAGCCAGTGTTACTGAGCTGGCTGTATTAATGTATGTTTGCAAGGTTTGTCTTTCGGCATGAGTCATTGTGCTGGCTGTATTAATGTGTATTCGCGAGGTTTGTCTGTTAGCCTGAGATATTGTGCTAGCTGTATTAATGTGTGTTCTTAAGGTTTGTCTGTCAGCCTGAGTTACTGTGCTGGCTGTATTAATGTGTGTTCGTAAGGTTGGTCTGTTAGCCTGAGTTCTTGTGTGGCTGTATAAATGTGTGTTCGTAAGGTTTGTCTGTTAGCCTGAGTTATTGTGCTGGCTGTATTAATGTGTGTTCTTAAGGTTTGTCTGTTAGCCTGAGTCACTGTGCTGGCTGTATTAATGTGTGTTCGCGAGGTTTGTTTGTCAGCCTGAGTTATTGTGCTGGCTATATTAATGTGTGTTCGCGAGGTTCGCCTGTTAGCCTGAGTCATTGTGCTGGCTGTATTAATGTGTGTTCGCGAGGTATGTCTGTCTGCCTGAGTTTTTGCGCTGGCTGTATTAATGTGTGTTCGTGAGGTTTGTCTGTTTGCCTGAGTCATTGTGCTGGCTGTATTAATGTGTGTTCGCGAGGTTTGTCTGTTAGCCTGAGTTATTGTGCTAGCTGTATTAATGTGTGCTCGTAAGGTTTGTCTGTCAGCCTGAGTTATTGTGCTGGCTGCAAAAATGAGTGGTTGAAGGTTTGTCTGTCAGCAATGAGTCGTTGCGCTGGCTGTATTAATGTGTGTTTGCAAGGTTTGTCTGTCAGCCTTAGTCATTGTGCTGGCTGTATTTATGTGTGTTCGCGAGGTTTGTCTGTTAGCCTGAGTTACTGTTCTAGCTGTATTAATGTGTGTTCGTAAGGTTTCTCTGTCAGCCTGAGTTACTGTGCTGGCTGTATTAATGTGTGTTTGCAAGGTTTGTCTGTCAGCAATGAGTCATTGGGATGGCTGTATTAATGTGTGTTCGCGAGGTTTGTCTGTCAGCCTGAATTACTGTGCTGGCTGTATTAATGTGTGTTCGTAAGGTTTGTCTGTCAGCCTGTGTCATTTTGCTAGCTGTATTAATGTGTGTTCATAAGGTTTGTCTGTCAGCCTGAGTCATTGTGCTGGCTGTATTAATGTGTGTTGGTAAGGTTTGCTTGGTAGACTGAGTTATTGTGCTGGTTGTATTAATGTGTGTTTGCAAGGTGTGTCTGTCATCCTGAGTCATTGTGCTGGCTGTATTAATGTGTGTTCGTAAGGTTTGTCTGTTAGCCTGAGTTATTGTGCTGGCTGTATTTATGTGTGTTCGCGAGGTTTGTCTGTTAGCCTGAGTTATTGTGCTAGCTGTATTAATGTGTGTTCGTAAGGTTTGTCTGTCTGCCAGAGTTACTGTGCTGGCTGTATTAATGTGTGTTCGTAAAGTTTGTCTGTTAGCCTGAGTTATTGTGCTGGCTGTATTAATGAGTCTCCGTAAGGGTTGTCTGTTAGCCTGAGTTATTGTACTAACTGTATTAATGTGTGTTTGTAAGGTTTGTCTGTTAGCTTGAGTTACTGTGCTGGCTGTATTAATGTGTGTGCGCGAGGTTTGTCTGTCAGCCTGAGTTATTGTGCTGGCTGTATAAATGTGTCTTCGCGAGTTGTGTCTGTTAGCCTGAGTCATTGTGCTGGCTGTATAAATGTGTGTTCGCGAGGTTTGTCTGTTAGCCTGAGTAATTGTGCTGGCTGTGTTACTGTATAATCGTAAGTTTTGTCTGTTAGCCTGAGTTTCTGTGCTGGCTGTATTAATGTGTGTTCGTAAGGTTTGTATGTTAACCTTTGTAACTGTGCTGGCTGTATTAATGTGTGTTCTTAAGGTTTGTCTGTTAGCCTGAGTTATTGTGCGGGCTGTAATAAAATGTATTCGTAAGGTTTGTCTGTTAGCCTGAGTTACTGTGCTGGCTGTATTAATGTGTGTTCGTAATGTTTGTCTGTTAGCCTGAGTTATTGTGCTGGCTATGTTAATGTGTGTTCGTAAGGTTTGTCTGTTAGCCTGAGTTTCTTTGCTGGCTCTATTAATGTGTGTTCGTAAGGTTTGTCTGTCAGCCTGAGTCATTGTGCTGGCTGTATTAATGTGTGTTGGTAAGGTTTGTTTGGTAGCCTGAGTTATTGTGCTGGTTGTATTAATGTGCGTTTGCAAGTTGTGTCTGTCAGCCTGAGTCATTGTGCTGGCTGTATTAATGTGTGTTCGTAAGGTTTGTCTGTTAGCCTGAGTTATTGTGCTGGCTGTATTAATGTGTGTTCGCGAGGTTTGTCTGTTAGCCAGAGTTAGTGTGCTGGCTGTATTAATGTGTGTTTGCAAGTTTTGTCTGTCTGCATGAGTCATTGTGCTGGCTGTATTAATGTGTGTTCGCGAGGTTTGCCTGTTAGCCTGAGTTATTGTGCTAGCTGTATTAATGTGTGTTCGTAAGGTTTGTCTGTCTGCCTGAGTTACTGTGCTGGCTGTATTAATGTGTGTTCGTAAGGTTTGTCTGCTAGCCTGAGTTATTGTGCTGGCTGTATTAATGAGTCTTCGTAAGGTTTGTCTGTTAGCCTGAGTTATTGTACTAACTGTATTAATGTGTGTTTGTAAGGTTTGTCTGTTAGCTTGAGTTACTGTGCTGGCTGTATTAATGTGTGTGCGCGAGGTTTGTCTGTCAGCCTGAGTTATTGTGCTGGCTGTATAAATGTGTCTTCGCGAGTTGTGTCTGTTAGCCTGAGTCATTGTTCTGGCTGTATTAATGTGTGTTCGCGAGGTTTGTCTGTTAGCCTGAGTAATTGTGCTGGCTGTGTTAATGTATGTTCGTAAGTTTAGTCTGTTAGCCTGAGTTTCTGTGCTGGCTGTATTAATGTGTGTTCGTAAGGTTTGTATGTTAACCTTTGTAACTGTGCTGGCTGTATTAATGTGTGTTCTTAAGGTTTGTCTGTTAGCCTGAGTTATTGTGCGGGCTGTAATAAAATGTATTCGTAAGGTTTGTCTGTTAGCCTGAGTTACTGTGCTGGCTGTATTAATATGTGTTCGTAATGTTTGTCTGTTAGCCTGAGTTATTGTGCTGGCTATGTTAATGTGTGTTCGTAAGGTTTGTCTGTTAGCCTGAGTTTCTGTGCTGGCTGTATTAATGTGTGTTCGTAAGGTTTGTCTGTTAGCCTTTGTTACTGTGCTGGCTGTATTAATGTGTGTTCGTAAGGTTTGTCTGTTAGCCTGAGTTATTGTGCTGGCTGTATTAATGTGTGTTCGTAAGGTTTGTCTGTTAGCCTGAATTACTGTGCTAGCTGTATTAATGTGTGTTTGTAAGGTTTGTCTGTTAGCCTGAGTTACCGTGCTGGCTGTATCAGTGTGTGTTCGTAAGGTTTGTCTGTTAGCCTGAGTCATTGTGCTGGCTGTATTAATGTGTGTTCGTAAGGTTTGTCTGTTAGCCTGTGTTACTGTGCTGGCTGTATTAATGTGTGTTTGAAAGGTTTGTCTGTTAGCCTGAGTTATTGTGCTGGCTTTATTAATGTGTGTTCGTAAGGTTTGTCTGTTAGCCTGAGTTACTGTGCTGACTTTATTAATGTGTGTTCGAGAGGTATGTCTGTCAGCCTGAGCCATTGAGCTGGCTGTATTAATGTGTGTTCGCGAGGTTGGTCTGTTAGCCTGAGTTACTGTGCTGGCTGTATTAATGTGTGTTTGCAAGTTTTGTCTGTCGGCCAGAGTCATTGTGCTGGCTGTATTAATGTGTGTTCGCGAGGTTTGTCTGTTAGCCTGAGTTATTGTTCTAGCTGTATTAATGTGTGTTCGTAAAGTTTGTCTGTCAGCCTGAGTTACTGTGCTGGCTGTATTAATGTGTGTTGGTAAGGTTTGTCTGTTAGCCTGAGTTATTGTGCTGGCTGTATTAATGTGTGTTCGCGAAGTTTGTCTGTTAGCCTGAGTCATTGTGCTGGCTGTATTAATGTGTGTTCGCGAGGTATGTCTGTCAGCCTGAGTTATTGCGCTGGCTGTATTAATGTGTGTTCGTAAGGATTGTCTGTCAGCCTGAGTTACTGTGCTGGCTGTATAAATGTGTGTTTGAAGGTTTGTCTCTCAGCATTGAGTCGTTGTGCTGGCTGTATTAATGTGTGTTCGTAAGGATTCCCTGTCAGAATGAGTCATTGTGCTGTCTGTATTAATGTGTGTTCGCGAGGTTTGTCTTTCAGCCTGAATTACTGTGCTGGCTGTATTAATGGGTGTTCGGGAGGTTTGTATGTTAGCCTGTGTTACTGTGCTGGCTGTATTAATGTGTGTTCGTAAGGTATGTCTGTCAGCCTGTGTCACTGTGCGGGCTGTATTAATGCGTGTTCATAAGGTTTGTCGGTCAGCCTGAGTCATTGTGCTGGCTGTATTAATGTGTGTTGGTAAGGTTTGTTTGTTAGCCTGAGTTATTGTGCTGGCTGTATTAATGTGTGTTTGCAAGGTTTGTCTGTCAGCCTGAGTCATTGTGCTGGCTGTATTAATGTGTGTTCGTAATGTTTGTCTGTTAGCCTGAGTTAGTGTGCTGGCTGTATTAATGTGTGTTTGCAAGGTTTGTCTGTCAGCAATGAGTCATTGGGATGGCTGTATTAATGTGTGTTCGTAAGGTTTGCCTGCCAGCCTGAGTCATTGTGCTGGCTGTATTAAGGTGTGTTCGCGAGGTTTGTCTGTCAGCCTGAATTACTGTGCTGGCTGTATTAATATGTGTTCGTAAGGTTTGTCTGTCAGCCTGTGTCATTGTGCTAGCTGTATTAATGTGTGTTCATAAGGTTTGTCTGTCAGCCTGAGACTTTGTGCTGGCTGTATTAATGTGTATTGGTAAGGTTTGTTTGGTAGCCTGAGTTATTGTGCTGGTTGTATTAATGTGTGTTTGCAAGGTGTGTCTGTCAGCCTGAGTCATTGTGCTGGCTGTATTAATGTGTGTTCGTAAGGTTTGTCTGTTAGCTTGAGTTATTGTGCTGGCTGTATTAATGTGTGTTCGCGAGGTTTGTCTGTTAGCCAGAGTTAGTGTGCTGGCTGTATTAATGTGTGTTTGCAAGTTTTGTCTGTCTGCATGAGTTATTGTGCTGGCTGCATTAATGTGTGTTCGCGAGGTTTGTCTGTTAGCCTGAGTTATTGTGCTAGCTGTATTAATGTGTGTTCGTAAGGTTTGTCTGTCTGCCTGAGTTACTGTGCTGGCTGTATTAATGTGTGTTCGTAAGGTTTGTCTGTTAGCCTGAGTTATTGTGCTGGCTGTATTAATGAGTCTTCGTAAGGTTTGTCTGTTAGCCTGAGTTATTGTACTAACTGTATTAATGTGTGTTTGTAAGATTTGTCTGTTGGCTTGAGTTACTGTGCTGGCTGTATTAATGTGTGTGCGCGAGGTTTGTCTGTCAGCCTGAGTTATTGTGCTGGCTGTATAAATGTGTCTTCGCGAGTAGTGTCTGTTAGCCTGAGTCATTGTGCTGGCTGTATTAATGTGTGTTCGCGAGGTTTGTCTGTTAGCCTGAGTAATTGTGCTGGCTGTGTTAATGTGTGTTCGTAAGTTTAGTCTGTTAGCCTGAGTTTCTGAGCTGGCTGTATTAATGTGTGTTCGTAAGGTTTGTATGTTAACCTTTGTAACTGTTCTGGCTGTATTAATGTGTGTTCTTAAGGTTTGTCTGTTAGCCTGAGTTATTGTGCGGGCTGTAATAAAATGTATTCGTAAGGTTTGTCTGTTAGCCTGAGTTACTGTGCTGGCTGTATTAATGTGTGTTCGTAATGTTTGTCTGTTAGCCTGAGTTATTGTTCTGGCTATGTTAATGTGTGTTCGTAAGGTTTGTCTGTTAGCCTGAGTTTCTGTGCTGGCTGTATTAATGTGTGTTCGTAAGGTTTGTCTGTTAGCCTTTGTTACTGTGCTGGCTGTATTAATGTGTGTTCGTAAGGTTTGTCTGTTAGCCTGAGTTATTGTGCTGGCTGTATTAATGTGTGTTCGTAAGGTTTGTCTGTTGGCCTGAATTACTGTGCTAGCTGTATTAATGTGTGTTTGTAAGGTTTGTCTGTTAGCCTGAATTACCGTGCTGGCTGTATCAGTGTGTGTTCGTAAGGTTTGTCTGTTAGCCTGAGTCATTGTGCTGGCTGTATTAATGTGTGTTCGTAAGGTTTGTCTGTTAGCCTGTGTTACTGTGCTGGCTGTATTAATGTGTGTTTGAAAGGTTTGTCTGTTAGCCTGAGTTATTGTGCTGGCTTTATTAATGTGTGTTCGTAAGGTTTGTCTGTTAGCCTGAGTTTCTGTGCTGACTTTATTAATGTGTGTTCGAGAGGTATGTCTGTCAGCCTGAGCCATTGAGCTGGCTGTATTAATGTGTGTTCGCGAGGTTGGTCTGTTAGCCTGTGTTACTGTGCTGGCTGTATTAATGTGTGTTTGCAAGTTTTGTCTGTCGGCCTGAGTCATTGTGCTGGCTGTATTAATGTGTGTTCGCGAGGTTTGTCTGTTAGCCTGAGTTATTGTGCTAGCTGTATTAATGTGTGTTCGTAAGGTTTGTCTGTAAGCCTGAGTTACTGTGCTGGCTGTATTAATGTGTGTTGGTAAGGTTTTTCTGTTAGCCTGAGTTATTGTACTAACTGTATTAATGTGTGTTTGTAAGGTTTGTCTGTTAGCCTGGGTTACTGTGCTGGCTGTATTAATGTGTGTGCTCGAGGTATGTCTGTCAGCCTGTTTTATTGTGCTGGCTGTATTAATGTGTGTTCGCGAGGTTTGTCTGTTAGCCTGAGTCATTGTGCTGGCTGTATTAATGTGTGTTCGCGAGGTATGTCTGTCAGCCTGAGTTATTGCGCTGGCTGTATTAATGTGTGTTCGTAAGGATTGTCTGTCAGCCTGAGTTACTGTGCTGGCTGTATAAATGTGTGTTTGAAGGTTTGTCTGTCAGCATTGAGTCGTTGTGCTGGCTGTATTAATGTGTGTTCGTAAGGATTCCCTGTCAGAATGAGTCATTGTGCTGTCTGTATTAATGTGTGTTCGCGAGGTTTGTCTTTCAGCCTGAATTACTGTGCTGGCTGAATTAATGGGTGTTCGGGAGGTTTGTATGATAGCCTGTGTTACTGTGCTGGCTGTATTAATGTGTGTTCGTAAGGTATGTCTGTCAGCCTGTGTCACTGTGCAGGCTGTATTAATGCGTGTTCATAAGGTTTGTCTGTCAGCCTGAGTCATTGTGCTGGCTGTATTAATGTGTGTTGGTAAGGTTTGTTTGTTAGCCTGAGTTATTGTGCTGGCTGTATTAATGTGTGTTTGCAAGGTTTGTCTGTCAGCCTGAGTCATTGTGCTGGCTGTATTAATGTGTGTTCGTAATGTTTGTCTGTTAGCCTGAGTTACTGTGCTGGCTGTATTAATGAGTGTTCGTAAGGTTTGTCTGTCAGCCTGAGTTACTGTGCTGGCTGTATTAATGTGTGTTCGTAAGGTTTGTCTGTTAGCCTGAGTTACTGTGCTGGCTGTATTAATGTGTGTTCGTAAGGTTTGTCTTTAGCCTGAGTTATTGTGCTGGCTGTATTAATGTGTGTTCCGGAGGTTTGTCTGTTAGCCTGAGTTATTGAGCTGGCTGTATTAATGTGTGTTCGTAAGGTTTGTCTGTTAGCCTGTGTTATTGTGCTGCCTGTATTAATGAGTGTTTGCAAGGATTGTCTGTTAGCCTGAGTTATTGTGCGGGCTGTATTAATGTGTGTTCATAAGGTTTGTCTGTTAGCCTGGGTTACTGTTCTGTCTGTATTAATGTGTGCTTGTAAGGTTTGTCTGTTAGCCTGAGTTACCGTGCTGGCTGTATTAATGTGTGTTTGCAAGGTTTGTCTGTCAGCCTGAGTCATTGTGCTGGCTGTATTAATGTGTGTTCGTAGGGTTCGTCTGTTAGCCTGTGTTACTGTGCTGGCTGTATTAATGTGTGTTTGCAAGGTTTGTTTTTTAGCCTGAGTTATTGTGCTGGCTCTATTAATGTGTGTTCGTAAGGTTTGTCT
Source organism: Meconema thalassinum (assembly GCA_946902985.2). Taxonomy (NCBI): domain Eukaryota; kingdom Metazoa; phylum Arthropoda; class Insecta; order Orthoptera; family Tettigoniidae; genus Meconema; species Meconema thalassinum. Next base: position 1,196,506,940 of record OX336389.2, read on the forward strand.
GTCAGCCTGAGTCATTGTGCTGGCTGTATTAATGTGTGTTTGCGAGGTTGGTCTGTTAGCCAGTGTTACTGAGCTGGCTGTATTAATGTATGTTTGCAAGGTTTGTCTTTCGGCATGAGTCATTGTGCTGGCTGTATTAATGTGTGTTCGCGAGGTTTGTCTGTTAGCCTGAGATATTGTGCTAGCTGTATTAATGTTTGTTCTTAAGGTTTGTCTGTCAGCCTGAGTTACTGTGCTGGCTGTATTAATGTGTGTTCGTAATGTTTGTCTGTTAGCCTGAGTTCTTGTGTGGCTGTATAAATGTGTGTTCGTAAGGTTTGTCTGTTAGCCTGAGTTATTGTGCTGGCTGTATTAATGTGTGTTTGCCAGGTTTGTCTGTTAGCCTGAGTTACTGTGCTGGCTGTATTAATGTGTGTTCGCGAGGTTTGTTTGTCAGCCTGAGTTATTGTGCTGGCTATATTAATGTGTGTTCGCGAGGTTTGCCTGTTAGCCTGAGTCATTGTGCTGGCTGTATTAATGTGTGTTCGCGAGGTATGTCTGTCTGCCTGAGTTTTTGCGCTGGCTGTATTAATGTGTGTTCGTGAGGTTTGTCTGTTTGCCTGAGTCATTGTGCTGGCTGTATTAATGTGTGTTCGCGAGGTTTGGCTGTTAGCCTGAGTTATTGTGCTAGCTGTATTAATGTGTGTTCGTAAGGTTTGTCTGTCAGCCTGAGTTATTGTGCTGGCTTCAAAAATGTGTGGTTGAAGGTTTGTCTGTCAGCAATGAGTCGTTGTGCTGGCTGTATTAATGTGTGTTCGCGAGGTTTGTCTGTCAGCCTGAATTACTGTGCTGGCTGTATTAATGTGTGTTCGTAAGGTTTGTCTGTCAGCCTGTGTCATTGTGCTAGCTGTATTAATGTGTGTTCATAAGGTTTGTCTGTCAGCCTGAGTCATTGTGCTGGCTGTATTAATGTGTGTTGGTAAGGTTTGTTTGGTAGCCTGAGTTATTGTGCTGGTTGTATTAATGTGTGTTTGCAAGGTGTGTCTGTCAGCCTGAGTCATTGTGCTGGCTGTATTAATGTGTGTTCGTAAGGTTTGTCTGTTAGCCTGAGTTATTGTGCTGGCTGTATTAATGTGTGTTCGCGAGGTTTGTCTGTTGGCCAGAGTTAGTGTGCTGGCTGTATTAATGTGTGTTTGCAAGTTTTGTCTCTCTGCATGAGTCATTGTGCTGGCTGTATTAATATGTGTTCGCGAGGTTTGTCTGTTAGCCTGAGTTATTGTGCTAGCTGTATTAATGTGGGTTCGTAAGGTTTGTCTGTCTGCCTGAGTAACTGTGCTGGCTGTATTAATGTGTGTTCGTAAGGTTTGTCTGTTAGCCTGAGTTATTGTGCTGGCTGTATTAATGAGTCTTCGTAAGGTTTGTCTGTTAGCCTGAGTTATTGTACTAACTGAATTAATGTGTGTTTGTAAGGTTTGTCTGTTAGCTTGAGTTACTGTGCTGGCTGTATTAATGTGTGTGCGCGAGGTTTGTCTGTCAGCCTGAGTTATTGTGCTGGCTATATTAATGTGTCCTCGCGAGTTGTGTCTGTTAGCCTGAGTCATTGTGCTGGCTCTATTAATGTGTGTTCGCGAGGTTTGTCTGTCAGCCTGAGTTATTGCGCTGGCTGTATTAATGTGTGTTCGTAAGGATTGTCTGTCAGCCTGAGTTACTGTGCTGGCTGTATAAATGTGTGTTTGAAGGTTTGTCTGTTAGCATTGAGTCGTTGTGCTGGCTGTATTAATGTGTGTTCGTAAGGATTTCCGTCAGAATGAGTCATTGTGCTGGCTGTATTAATGTGTGTTCGCGAGGTTTGTCTTTCAGCCTGAATTACTGTGCTGGCTGTATTAATGTGTGTTCGGGAGGTTTGTATGTTAGCCTGTGTTACTGTGCTGGCTGTATTAATGTGTGTTCGTAAGGTATGTCTTTCAGCCTGTGTCACTGAGCTGGCTGTATTAATGCGTGTTCATAAGGTTTGTCTGTCAGCATGAGTCATTGTGCTGGCTGTATTAATGTGTGTTGGTAAGGTTTGTTTGTTAGCCTGAGTTATTGTGCTGGCTGTATTAATGTGTGTTTGCAAGGTTTGTCTGTCAGCCTGAGTCATTGTGCTGGCTGTATTAATGTGTGTTCGTAATGTTTGCCTGTTAGCCGGAGTTACTGTGCTGGCTGTATTAATTAGTGTTCGTAAGGTTTGTCTGTCAGCCTGCGTTACTGTGCTGGCTGTATTAATGTGTGTTCGTAAGGTTTGTCTGTTAGCCTGAGTTACTGTGCTGGCTGTATTAATGTGTGTTCGTAAGGTTTGTCTTTAGCCTGAGTTATTGTTCTGGCTGTATTAATGTGTGTTCGGGAGGTTTGTATGTTAGCCTGAGTTATTGAGCTGGCTGTATTAATGTGTGTTCGAAGGTTTGTCTGTTAGCCTGGGTTACTGTGCTGGCTGTATTAATGTGTGCTTTTAAGGCTTGTCTGTTAGCCTGAGTTACTGTGCCGGCTGTATAAATGTGTGTTTGCAAGGTTTGTCTGTCAGCAATGAGTCATTGGGCTGGCTATAATAATGTGTGTTCGTAAGGTTTGTCTGTCAGCCTGAGTCATTGTGCTGGCTGTATTAATGTGTGTTCGCGAGGTATGTCTGTCAGCCTGAGTTTTTGCGCTGGCTATATTAATGTGTGTTCGCGAGGTTTGTCTATTTGCCTAGTCATTGTGCTGGCTGTATTAATGTGTGTTCGCGAGGTTTGTCTGTTAGCCTGAGTTATTGTTCTAGCTGTATTAATGTGTGTTCGTAAGGTTTGTCTGTCAGCCTAAGTTACTGTGCTGGCTGCAAAAATGTGTGTTTGAAGGTTTGTCTGTCAGCAATGAGTCGTTGTGCTGGCTATATTAATGTGTGTTTGCAGGGTTTGTCTGTCAGCCTGAGTCATAGTGCTGGCTGTATGAATGTGTGTTCGCGAGGTTGGTCTGTTAGGCTGTGTTACTCTGCTGGCTGTATTAATGTGTGTTTGCAAGGTATGACTGTTAGCCTGAGTTATTATGCTGGCTGTATTAATGTGTGTTCGCGAAGTTTGTCTGATAGCCTGAGTCATTGTGCTGGCTGTATTAATGTGTGTTCGCGAGGTTTGTCTTTCAGCCTGAATTACTGTGCTGGCTGTATTAATGTGTGTTCGGGAGGTTTGTATGTTAGCCTGTGTTACTGTGCTGGCTGTATTAATGTGTGTTCGTAAGGTATGTCTGTCAGCCTCTGTCAATGTGCTGGCTGTATTAATGCGTGTTCATAAGGGTTGTCTGTCTGCCTGAGTCATTGTGCTGGCTGTATTAATGTGTGTTGGTAAGGTTTGTTTGTTAGCCTGAGTTATTGTGCCGGCTGTATTAATGTGTGTTTGCAAGGTTTGTCTGTCAGCGTGAGTCATTGTGCTGGCTGTATTAATGTGTGTTCGTAATGTTTGCCTGTTAGCCGGAGTTACTGTGCTGGCTGTATTAATTAGTGTTCGTAAGGTTTGTCTGTCAGACTGAGTTACTGTGCTGGCTGTATTAATGTGTGTTCGCAAGGTTTGTCTGTTAGCCTGAGTTACTGTGCTGGCTGTATTAATGTGTGTTCGTTAGGTTTGTCTTTAGCCTGAGTTATTGTTCTGGCTGTATTAATGTGTGTTCGGGAGGTTTGTCTGTTAGCCTGAATTTTAGAGCTGGCTGTATTAATGTGTGTTGGTAAGGTTTGTCTGTTTGCCTGGGTTACTGTGCTGGCTGTATTAATGTGTGCTTGTAAGGTTTGTCTGTTAGCCTGAGTTACTGTGCTGGCTGTATTAATGTGTGTTCGCGAGGTTTGTTTGTCAAACTGAGTTACTGTGCTGGCTGTATTAATGTGTGTTCGTAAGGTTTGTCTGTTAGTCTGAGTTATTGTGCTGGCTGTAATAATGTGTGTTCGCGAGGTTTGTCTGTCAGCCTGAGTCATTGTGCTGGCTGTATTAATGTGTGTTAGTAAGGTTTGTCTGCTAGCCTGAGTTATTGTGCAGGCTGTATTAATATGTGTTCGTAAGGTTTGTCTGTTAGCTTGAGTTATTGTGCTGGCTGTATTAATGTGTGTTCGCGAGGTTTGTCTGTTAGCCAGAGTTAGTGTGCTGGCTGTATTAATGTGTGTTTGCAAGTTTTGTCTGTCTGCATGAGTTATTGTGCTGGCTGCATTAATGTGTGTTCGCGAGGTTTGTCTGTTAGCCTGAGTTATTGTGCTAGCTGTATTAATGTGTGTTCGTAAGGTTTGTCTGTCTGCCTGAGTTACTGTGCTGGCTGTATTAATGTGTGTTCGTAAGGTTTGTCTGTTAGCCTGAGTTATTGTGCTGGCTGTATTAATGAGTCTTCGTAAGGTTTGTCTGTTAGCCTGAGTTATTGTACTAACTGTATTAATGTGTGTTTGTAAGGTTTGTCTGTTGGCTTGAGTTACTGTGCTGGCTGTATTAATGTGTGTGCGCGAGGTTTGTCTGTCAGCCTGATTTATTGTGCTGGCTGTATAAATGTGTCTTCGCGAGTAGTGTCTGTTAGCCTGAGTCATTGTGCTGGCTGTATTAATGTGTGTTCGCGAGGTTTGTCTGTTAGCCTGAGTAATTGTGCTGGCTGTGTTAATGTGTGTTCGTAAGTTTAGTCTGTTAGCCTGAGTTTCTGAGCTGGCTGTATTAATGTGTGTTCGTAAGGTTTGTATGTTAACCTTTGTAACTGTGCTGGCTGTATTAATGTGTGTTCTTAAGGTTTGTCTGTTAGCCTGAGTTATTGTGCGGGCTGTAATAAAATGTATTCGTAAGGTTTGTCTGTTAGCCTGAGTTACTGTGCTGGCTGTATTAATGTGTGTTCGTAATGTTTGTCTGTTAGCCTGAGATATTGTTCTGGCTATGTTAATGTGTGTTCGTAAGGTTTGTCTGTTAGCCTGAGTTTCTGTGCTGGCTGTATTAATGTGTGTTCGTAAGGTTTGTCTGTTAGCCTTTGTTACTGTGCTGGCTGTATTAATGTGTGTTCGTAAGGTTTGTCTGTTAGCCTGAGTTATTGTGCTGGCTGTATTAATGTGTGTTCGTAAGGTTTGTCTGTTGGCCTGAATTACTGTGCTAGCTGTATTAATGTGTGTTTGTAAGGTTTGTCTGTTAGCCTTAATTACCGTGCTGGCTGTATCAGTGTGTGTTCGTAAGGTTTGTCTGTTAGCCTGAGTCATTGTGCTGGCTGTATTAATGTGTGTTCGTAAGGTTTTGTCTGTTAGCCTGTGTTACTGTGCTGGCTGTATTAATGTGTGTTTGAAAGGTTTGTCTGTTAGCCTGAGTTATTGTGCTGGCTTTATTAATGTGTGTTCGTAAGGTTTGTCTGTTAGCCTGAGTTACTGTGCTGACTTTATTAATGTGTGTTCGAGAGGTATGTCTGTCAGTCTGAGCCATTGAGCTGGCTGTATTAATGTGTGTTCGCGAGGTTGGTCTGTTAGCCTGTGTTACTGTGCTGGCTGTATTAATGTGTGTTTGCAAGTTTTGTCTGTCGGCCTGAGTCATTGTGCTGGCTGTATTAATGTGTGTTCGCGAGGTTTGTCTGTTAGCCTGAGTTATTGTGCTAGCTGTATTAATGTGTGTTCGTAAGGTTTGTCTGTAAGCCTGAGTTACTGTGCTGGCTGTATTAATGTGTGTTGGTAAGGTTTGTCTGTTAGCCTGAGTTATTGTACTAACTGTATTAATGTGTGTTTGTAAGGTTTGTCTGTTAGCCTGGGTTACTGTGCTGGCTGTATTAATGTGTGTGCTCGAGGTATGTCTGTCAGCCTGAGTTATTGTGCTGGCTGTATTAATGTGTGTTCGCGAGGTTTGTCTGTTAGCCTGAGTCATTGTGCTGGCTGTATTAATGTGTGTTCGCGAGGTATGTCTGTCAGCCTGAGTTATTGCGCTGGCTGTATTAATGTGTGTTCGTAAGGATTGTCTGTCAGCCTGAGTTACTGTGCTGGCTGTATAAATGTGTGTTTGAAGGTTTGTCTGTCAGCATTGAGTCGTTGTGCTGGCTGTATTAATGTGTGTTCGTAAGGATTCCCTGTCAGAATGAGTCTTTGTGCTGTCTGTAATAATGTGTGTTCACGAGGTTTGTCTTTCAGCCTGAATTACTGTGCTGGCTGAATTAATGGGTGTTCGGGAGGTTTGTATGATAGCCTGTGTTACTGTGCTGGCTGTATTAATGTGTGTTCGTAAGGTATGTCTGTCAGCCTGTGTCACTGTGCAGGCTGTATTAATGCGTGTTCATAAGGTTTGTCTGTCAGCCTGAGTCATTGTGCTGGCTGTATTAATGTGTGTTGGTAAGGTTTGTTTGTTAGCCTGAGTTATTGTGCTGGCTGTATTAATGTGTGTTTGCAAGGTTTGTCTGTCAGCCTGAGTCATTGTGCTGGCTGTATTAATGTGTGTTCGTAATGTTTGTCTGTTAGCCTGAGTTACTGTGCTGGCTGTATTAATGAGTGTTCGTAAGGTTTGTCTGTCAGCCTGAGTTACTGTGCTGGCTGTATTAATGTGTGTTCGTAAGGTTTGTCTGTTAGCCTGAGTTACTGTGCTGGCTGTATTAATGTGTGTTCGTAAGGTTTGTCTTTAGCCTGAGTTATTGTGCTGGCTGTATTAATGTGTGTTCCGGAGGTTTGTCTGTTAGCCTGAGTTATTGAGCTGGCTGTATTAATGTGTGTTCGTAAGGTTTGTCTGTTAGCCTGTGTTATTGTGCTGGCTGTATTAATGAGTGTTTGCAAGGATTGTCTGTTAGCCTGAGTTATTGTGCTGGCTGTATTAATGTGTGTTCATAAGGTTTGTCTGTTAGCCTGGGTTACTGTGCTGTCTGTATTAATGTGTGCTTGTAAGGTTTGTCTGTTAGCCTGAGTTACCGTGCTGGCTGTATTAATGTGTGTTTGCAAATTTTGTCTGTCAGCCTGAGTCATTGTGCTGGCTGTATTAATGTGTGTTCGTAGGGTTCGTCTGTTAGCCTGTGTTACTGTGCTGGCTGTATTAATGTGTGTTTGCAAGGTTTGTTTTTTAGCCTGAGTTATTGTGCTGGCTGTATTAATGTGTGTTCGTAAGGTTTGTCTGTCAGCCTGAGTCATTGTGCTGGCTGTATTAATGTGTGTTTGCGAGGTTGGTCTGTTAGCCAGTGTTACTGAGCTGGCTGTATTAATGTATGTTTGCAAGGTTTGTCTTTCGGCATGAGTCATTGTGCTGGCTGTATTAATGTGTGTTCGCGAGGTTTGTCTGTTAGCCTGAGATATTGTGCTAGCTGTATTAATGTGTGTTCTTAAGGTTTGTCTGTCAGCCTGAGTTACTGTGCTGGCTGTATTAATGTGTGTTCGTAATGTTTGTCTGTTAGCCTGAGTTCTTGTGTGGCTGTATAAATGTGTGTTCGTAAGGTTTGTCTGTTAGTCTGAGTTATTGTGCTGGCTGTATTAATGTGTGTTTGCCAGGTTTGTCTGTTAGCCTGAGTTACTGTGCTGGCTGTATTAATGTGTGTTCGCGAGGTTTGTTTGTCAGCCTGAGTTATTGTGCTGGCTATATTAATGTGTGTTCGCGAGGTTTGCCTGTTAGCCTGAGTCATTGTGCTGGCTGTATTAATGTGTGTTCGCGAGGTATGTCTGTCTGCCTGAGTTTTTGCGCTGGCTGTATTAATGTGTGTTCGTGAGGTTTGTCTGATTGCCTGAGTCATTGTGCTGGCTGTATTAATGTGTGTTCGCGAGGTTTGGCTGTTAGCCTGAGTTATTGTGCTAGCTGTATTAATGTGTGTTCGTAAGGTTTGTCTGTCAGCCTGAGTTATTGTGCTGGCTTCAAAAATGTGTGGTTGAAGGTTTGTCTGTCAGCAATGAGTCGTTGTGCTGGCTGTATTAATGTGTGTTCGCGAGGTTTGTCTGTCAGCCTGAATTACTGTGCTGGCTGTATTAATGTGTGTTCGTAAGGTTTGTCTGTCAGCCTGTGTCATTGTGCTAGCTGTATTAATGTGTGTTCATAAGGTTTGTCTGTCAGCCTGAGTCATTGTGCTGGCTGTATTAATGTGTGTTGGTAAGGTTTGTTTGGTAGCCTGAGTTATTGTGCTGGTTGTATTAATGTGTGTTTGCAAGGTGTGTCTGTCAGCCTGAGTCATTGTGCTGGCTGTATAAATGTGTGTTCGTAAGGTTTGTCTGTTAGCCTGAGTTATTGTGCTGGCTGTATTAATGTGTGTTCGCGAGGTTTGTCTGTTGGCCAGAGTTAGTGTGCTGGCTGTATTAATGTGTGTTAGCAAGTTTTGTCTCTCTACATGAGTCATTGTGCTGGCTGTATTAATATGTGTTCGCGAGGTTTGTCTGTTAGCCTGAGTTATTGTGCTAGCTGTATTAATGTGGTTTCGTAAGGTTTGTCTGTCTGCCTGAGTAACTGTGCTGGCTGTATTAATGTGTGTTCGTAAGGTTTGTCTGTTAGCCTGAGTTATTGTGCTGGCTGTATTAATGAGTCTTCGTAAGGTTTGTCTGTTAGCCTGAGTTATTGTACTAACTGTATTAATGTGTGTTTGTAAGGTTTGTCTGTTAGCTTGAGTTACTGTGCTGGCTGTATTAATGTGTGTGCGCGAGGTTTGTCTGTCAGCCTGAGTTATTGTGCTGGCTATATTAATGTGTCCTCGCGAGTTGTGTCTGTTAGCCTGAGTCATTGTGCTGGCTCTATTAATGTGTGTTCGCGAGGTTTGTCTGTCAGCCTGAGTTATTGCGCTGGCTGTATTAATTTGTGTTCTTAAGGATTGTCTGTCAGCCTGAGTTACTGTGCTGGCTGTATTAATGTGTGTTCGTAAGGTTTGTCTGTTAGCCTGAGTTATTGTGCTAGCTGTATTAATGTGTGTTCGTAAGGTTTGTCTGTAAGCCTGAGTTACTGTGCTGGCTGTATTAATGTGTGTTGGTAAGGTTTGTCTGTTAGCCTGAGTTATTGTACTAACTGTATTAATGTATGTTTGTAAGGTTTGTCTGTTAGCCTGGGTTACTGTGCTGGCTGTATTAATGTGTGTGCTCGAGGTATGTCTGTCAGCCTGAGTTATTGTGCTGGCTGTATTAATGTGTGTTCGCGAGGTTTGTCTGTTAGCCTGAGTCATTGTGCTGGCTGTATTAATGTGTGTTCGCGAGGTATGTCTGTCAGCCTGAGTTATTGCGCTGGCTGTATTAATGTGTGTTCGTAAGGATTGTCTGTCAGCCTGAGTTACTGTGCTGGCTGTATAAATGTGTGTTTGAAGGTTTGTCTGTCAGCATTGAGTCGTTGTGCTGGCTGTATTAATGTGTGTTCGTAAGGATTCCCTGTCAGAATGAGTCTTTGTGCTGTCTGTAATAATGTGTGTTCGCGAGGTTTGTCTTTCAGCCTGAATTACTGTGCTGGCTGAATTAATGGGTGTTCGGGAGGTTTGTATGATAGCCTGTGTTACTGTGCTGGCTGTATTAATGTGTGTTCGTAAGGTATGTCTGTCAGCCTGTGTCACTGTGCAGGCTGTATTAATGCGTGTTCATAAGGTTTGTCTGTCAGCCTGAGTCATTGTGCTGGCTGTATTAATGTGTGTTGGTAAGGTTTGTTTGTTAGCCTGAGTTATTGTGCTGGCTGTATTAATGTGTGTTTGCAAGGTTTGTCTGTCAGCCTGAGTCATTGTGCTGGCTGTATTAATGTGTGTTCGTAATGTTTGTCTGTTAGCCTGAGTTACTGTGCTGGCTGTATTAATGAGTGTTCGTAAGGTTTGTCTGTCAGCCTGAGTTACTGTGCTGGCTGTATTAATGTGTGTTCGTAAGGTTTGTCTGTTAGCCTGAGTTACTGTGCTGGCTGTATTAATGTGTGTTCGTAAGGTTTGTCTTTAGCCTGAGTTATTGTGCTGGCTGTATTAATGTGTGTTCCGGAGGTTTGTCTGTTAGCCTGAGTTATTGAGCTGGCTGTATTAATGTGTGTTCGTAAGGTTTGTCTGTTAGCCTGTGTTATTGTGCTGGCTGTATTAATGAGTGTTTGCAAGGATTGTCTGTTAGCCTGAGTTATTGTGCTGGCTGTATTAATGTGTGTTCATAAGGTTTGTCTGTTAGCCTGGGTTACTGTGCTGTCTGTATTAATGTGTGCTTGTAAGGTTTGTCTGTTAGCCTGAGTTACCGTGCTGGCTGTATTAATGTGTGTTTGCAAGGTTTGTCTGTCAGCCTGAGTCATTGTGCTGGCTGTATTAATGTGTGTTCGTAGGGTTCGTCTGTTAGCCTGTGTTACTGTGCTGGCTGTATTAATGTGTGTTTGCAAGGTTTGTTTTTTAGCCTGAGTTATTGTGCTGGCTGTATTAATGTGTGTTCGTAAGGTTTGTCTGTCAGCCTGAGTCATTGTGCTGGCTGTATTAATGTGTGTTTGCGAGGTTGGTCTGTTAGCCAGTGTTACTGAGCTGGCTGTATTAATGTATGTTTGCAAGGTTTGTCTTTCGGCATGAGTCATTGTGCTGGCTGTATTAATGTGTGTTCGCGAGGTTTGTCTGTTAGCCTGAGATATTGTGCTAGCTGTACTAATGTGTGTTCTTAAGGTTTGTCTGTCAGCCTGAGTTACTGTGCTGGCTGTATTAATGTGTGTTCGTAATGTTTGTCTGTTAGCCTGAGTTCTTGTGTGGCTGTATAAATGTGTGTTCGTAAGGTTTGTCTGTTAGCCTGAGTTATTGTGCTGGCTGTATTAATGTGTGTTTGCCAGGTTTGTCTGTTAGCCTGAGTTACTGTGCTGGCTGTATTAATGTGTGTTCGCGAGGTTTGTTTGTCAGCCTGAGTTATTGTGCTGGCTATATTAATGTGTGTTCGCGAGGTTTGCCTGTTAGCCTGAGTCATTGTGCTGGCTGTATTAATGTGTGTTCGTGAGGTTTGTCTGTTTGCCTGAGTCATTGTGCTGGCTGTATTAATGTGTGTTCGCGAGGTTTGGCTGTTAGCCTGAGTTATTGTGCTAGCTGTATTAATGTGTGTTCGTAAGGTTTGTCTGTCAGCCTGAGTTATTGTGCTGGCTTCAAAAATGTGTGGTTGAAGGTTTGTCTGTCAGCAATGAGTCGTTGTGCTGGCTGTATTAATGTGTGTTCGCGAGGTTTGTCTGTCAGCCTGAATTACTGTTCTGGCTGTATTAATGTGTGTTCGTAAGGTTTGTCTGTCAGCCTGTGTCATTGTGCTAGCTGTATTAATGTGTGTTCATAAGCTTTGTCTGTCAGCCTGAGTCATTGTGCTGGCTGTATTAATGTGTGTTGGTAAGGTTTGTTTGGTAGCCTGAGTTATTGTGCTGGTTGTATTAATGTGTGTTTGCAAGGTGTGTCTGTCAGCCTGAGTCATTGTGCTGGCTGTATTAATGTGTGTTCGTACGGTTTGTCTGTTAGACTGAGTTATTGTGCTGGCTGTATAAATGTGTGTTCGCGAGGTTTGTCTGTTGGCCAGAGTTAGTGTGCTGGCTGTATTAATGTGTGTTTGCAAGTTTTGTCTCTCTGCATGAGTCATTGTGCTGGCTGTATTAATATGTGTTCGCGAGGTTTGTCTGTTAGCCTGAGTTATTGTGCTAGCTGTATTAATGTGGGTTCGTAAGGTTTGTCTGTCTGCCTGAGTAACTGTGCTGGCTGTATTAATGTGTGTTCGTAAGGTTTGTCTGTTAGCCTAAGTTATTGTGCTGGCTGTATTAATGAGTCTTCGTAAGGTTTGTCTGTTAGCCTGAGTTATTGTACTAACTGTATTAATGTGTGTTTGTAAGGTTTGTCTGTTAGCTTGAGTTACTGTGCTGGCTGTATTAATGTGTGTGCGCGAGGTTTGTCTGTCAGCCTGAGTTATTGTGCTGGCTATATTAATGTGTCCTCGCGAGTTGTGTCTGTTAGCCTGAGTCATTGTGCTGGCTCTATTAATGTGTGTTCGCGAGGTTTGTCTGTCAGCCTGAGTTATTGCGCTGGCTGTATTAATTTGTGTTCGTAAGGATTGTCTGTCAGCCTGAGTTACTGTGCTGGCTGTATTAATGTGTGTTCGTAAGGTTTGTCTGTTAGCCTGGGTTACTGTGCTGGCTGTATTAATGTGTGCTTTTAAGGCTTGTCTGTTAGCCTGTGTTATTGTGCTGGCTGTATTAATGTGTGTTCGTAAGGTTTGTCTGCCAGTCTGAGTTACACTGCTGGCTGTATTAATGTGTGTTTGCAAGGTTTGTCTGTTAGCCTGAGGTACTGTGCTGGCTGTATTAATGTGTGTTCGCGAGGTTTTTCTGTTAGCCTGAGTTAATGTGCTGGCTGTATTAATGTGTGTTTGCAAGGTTTGTCTGTTAGCCTGAGTAACTGTGCTGGCTGTATTAATGTGTGTTCGCGAGGTTTGTCTGTTAGCCTGTGTTATTGTGCTGGCTATGTTAATGTGTGTTCGTAAGGGTTGTCTGTTAGCCTGTGTCATTGTGCTGGCTGTATTCATGTGTGTTCGTAAGGTTGGTCTGTTAGCCTGAGTCATTGTGCTGGCTGTATTAATGTGTGTTCGTAAAGTTTGTCTGTTAGCCTGAGTTACTGTGCTGGCTGTATTAATGTGTGTTCGCGAGGTTTGTCTGTCAGCCTGAGTCATTGTGCTGGCTGTATTAATGTGTGTTCGTAAGGTTTGTCTGTTAGCCTGAGTTATTGTGCAGGCTGTATTAATGTGTGTTCGTAAGGTTTGTCTGTTAGCCTGAGTCATTGTGCTGGCTGTATTAATGTGTCTTCGTAAGGTTTGTCTGTTATCCTGAGTAATTGTGCTGGCTGTGTTAACGTGTGCTCGTAAGGTTTGTCTGTTAGCCTGAGTTACTGTGCTGGCTGTATTAATGAGTGTTCGTAAGGGTTGTCTGTTAGCCTGTGTTACTGTGATTGGCTGTATTAATGTGTGTTCGTGAGGTTTGTGTGTTAGCTTGAGTTATTGAGCTGGCTGTATTAATGTGTGTTCGTAATGTATGTCTGTTAGCCTGTGTTACTGTGCTGCTGTATTAATGCGTGCTTGCAAGGTTTGTCTGTTAGCCTGAGTTATTGTGCTGGCTGTATTAAAGTGTGTTCGTAAAGTTTGTCTGTTAGCCTGGGTTACTGTGCTGCCTGTATTAATGTGTGTTTGTAAGGTATATCTGTTAGCCTGAGTTACTGTGCTGGCTGTATTAATGTGTGTTTGCAAGGTTTGTCTGTCAGCCTGAGGCATTGTGCTGGCTGTATTAATGTGTGTTCGTAAGGTTTGCCTGTTAGCCTGTGTTACTGTGCTGGCTGTATTAATGTGTGTTTGCAAGTTTTGTCTGTCAGCCTGAGTTATTATGCTGGCTGTATTAATGTGTGTACGTAAGGTTTGTCTGTTAGCCTGTGTTACTGTGCTGGCTGTATTAATGTGTGTTCGTAAGGTTTGTCTCTTAGCCTGTGTTACTGTGCTGGCTGTATTAATGTGTGTTCGTAAGGTTTGTCTGTCATCCTGAGTTACTGTGCTGGCTGTATTAATGTGTGTTCGCACGGTTTGTCTTTTAGCCTGAGTTACTGTGCTGGCTGTATTAATGTGTGTTCGTAAGGTTTGTCTGTCAGCCTGTGTTATTGTGCTGGCTGTATTAATGTGTGTTTGCAAGGTTTGTCTGTCAGCCTGAGGCATTGTGCTGGCTGTATTAATGTGTGTTCGCGAGGTTTTTCTGTTAGCCTGAGTTAATGTGCTGGCTGTATTAATGTGTGTTTGCAAGGTTTGTCTGTTAGCCTGAGTAACTGTGCTGGCTGTATTAATGTGTGTTCGTAAGGTTTGTCTGTTAGCCTGAGTTATTGTGCTGGCTATGTTAATGTGTGTTCGTAAGGTTTGTCTGTTAGCCTGAGTTTCTTTGCTGGCTGTATTAATGTGTGTTCGTAAGGTTTGTCTGTCAGCCTGAGTCATTGTGCTGGCTGTATTAATGTGTGTTGGTAAGGTTTGTTTGGTAGCCTGAGTTATTGTGCTGGTTGTATTAATGTGTGTTTGCAAGTTGTGTCTGTCAGCCTGAGTCATTGTGCTGGCTGTATTAATGTGTGTTCGTAAGGTTTGTCTGTTAGCCTGAGTTATTGTGCTGGCTGTATTAATGTGTGTTCGCGAGGTATGTCTGTTAGCCAGAGTTAGTGTGCTGGCTGTATTAATGTGTGTTTGCAAGTTTTGTCTGTCTGCATGAGTCATTGTGCTGGCTGTATTAATGTGTGTTCGCGAGGTTTGTCTGTTAGCCTGAGTTATTGTGCTAGCTGTATTAATGTGTGTTCGTAAGGTTTGTCTGTCTGCCTGAGTTACTGTGCTGGCTGTATTAATGTGTGTTCGTAAGGTTTGTCTGCTAGCCTGAGTTATTGTGCTGGCTGTATTAATGAGTCTTCGTAAGGTTTGTCTGTTAGCCTGAGTTATTGTACTAACTGTATTAATTTGTGTTTGTAAGTTTTGTCTGTTAGCTTGAGTTACTGTGCTGGCTGTATAAATGTGTGTGCGCGAGGTTTGTCTGTCAGCCTGAGTTATTGTGCTGGCTGTATAAATGTGTCTTCGCGAGTTGTGTCTGTTAGCCTGAGTCATTGTTCTGGCTGTATTAATGTGTGTTCGCGAGGTTTGTCTGTTAGCCTGAGTAATTGTGCTGGCTGTGTTAATGTATGTTCGTAAGTTTAGTCTGTTAGCCTGAGTTTCTGTGCTGGCTGTATTAATGTGTGTTCGTAAGGTTTGTATGTTAACCTTTGTAACTGTGCTGGCTGTATTAATGTGTGTTCTTAAGGTTTGTCTGTTAGCCTGAGTTATTGTGCGGGCTGTAATAAAATGTATTCGTAAGGTTTGTCTGTTAGCCTGAGTAACTGTGCTGGCTGTATTAATATGTGTTCGTAATGTTTGTCTGTTAGCCTGAGTTATTGTGCTGGCTATGTTAATGTGTGTTCGTAAGGTTTGTCTGTTAGCCTGAGTTTCTGTGCTGGCTGTATTAATGTGTGTTCGTAAGGTTTGTCTGTTAGCCTTTGTTACTGTGCTGGCTGTATTAATGTGTGTTCGTAAGGTTTGTCTGTTAGCCTGAGTTATTGTGCTGGCTGTATTAATGTGTGTTCGTAAGGTTTGTCTGTTAGCCTGAATTACTGTGCTAGCTGTATTAATGTGTGTTTGTAAGGTTTGTCTGTTAGCCTGAGTTACCGTGCTGGCTGTATCAGTGTGTGTTCGTAAGGTTTGTCTGTTAGCCTGAGTCATTGTGCTGGCTGTATTAATGTGTGTTCGTAAGGTTTGTCTGTTAGCCTGTGTTACTGTGCTGGCTGTATTAATGTGTGTTTGAAAGGTTTGTCTGTTAGCCTGAGTTATTGTGCTGGCTTTATTAATGTGTGTTCGTAAGGTTTGTCTGTTAGCCTGAGTTACTGTGCTGACTTTATTAATGTGTGTTCGAGAGGTATGTCTGTCAGCCTGAGCCATTGAGCTGGCTGTATTAATGTGTGTTCGCGAGGGTGGTCTGTTAGCCTGAGTTACTGTGCTGGCTGTATTAATGTGTGTTGGTAAGGTTTGTCTGTTAGCCTGAGTTATTGTGCTGGCTGTATTAATGTGTGTCCGTAAGGTTTGTCTGTTAGCCTGAGTTATTGTACTAACTGTATTAATGTGTGTTTGTAAGGTTTGTCTGTTAGCCTGAATTACTGTGCTGGCTGTATTAATGTGTGTGCTCGAGGTATGTCTGTCAGCCTGAGTTATTGTGCTGGCTGTATTAATGTGTGTTCGCGAAGTTTGTCTGTTAGCCTGAGTCATTGTGCTGGCTGTATTAATGGGTGTTCGGGAGGTTTGTATGTTAGCCTGTGTTACTGTGCTGGCTGTATTAATGTGTGTTCGTAAGGTATGTCTGTCAGCCTGTGTCACTGTGCTGGCTGTATTAATGCGTGTTCATAAGGTTTGTCTGTCAGCCTGAGTCATTGTGCTGGCTGTATTAATGTTTGTTGGTAAGGTTTGTTTGTTAGCCTGAGTTATTGTGCTGGCTGTATTAATGTGTGTTTGCAAGGTTTGTCTGTTAGCCTGAGTTATTGTGCTGGCTGTATTAATGTGTGTTCATAAGGTTTGTCTGTTAGCCTGGGTTACTGTGCTGGCTGTATTAATGTGTGCTTGTAAGGTTTGTCTGTTAGCCTGAGTTACCGTGCTGGCTGTATTAATGTGTGTTGGTAAGGTTTGTTTGTTAGCCTGAGTTATTGTGCTGGCTGTATTAATGTGTGTTCGTAAGGTATGTCTGTCAGCCTGTGTCACTGTGCTGGCTGTATTAATGCGTGTTCATAAGGTTTGTCTGTCAGCCTGAGTCATTGTGCTGGCTGTATTAATGTGTGTTGGTAAGGTTTGTTTGTTAGCCTGAGTTATTGTGCTGGCTGTATTAATGTGTGTTTGCAAGGTTTGTCTGTTAGCCTGAGTTATTGTGCTGGCTGTATTAATGTGTGTTCGTAAGGTATGTCTGTCAGCCTGTGTCACTGTGCTGGCTGTATTAATGCGTGTTCATAAGGTTTGTCTGTCAGCCTGAGTCATTGTGCTGGCTGTATTAATGTGTGTTGGTAAGGTTTGTTTGTTAGCCTGAATTATTGTGCTGGCTGTATTAATGTGTGTTTGCAAGGTTTGTCTGTTAGCCTGAGTCATTGTGCTGGCTGTATTAATGAGTGTTCGTAAGGTTTGTCTGTCAGCCTGAGTTACTGTGCTGGCTGTATTAATGTGTGTTCGTAAGGTTTGTCTGTTAGCCTGAGTTACTGTGCTGGCTCTATTAATGTGTGTTCGTAAGGTTTGTCTTTAGCCTGAGTTATTGTGCTGGCTGTATTAATGTGTGTCCGTAAGGTTTGTCTGTTAGCCTGAGTTATTGTACTAACTGTATTTATGTGTGTTTGTAAGGTTTGTCTGTTAGCCTGAGTTACTGTGCTGGCTGTATTAATGTGTGTGCTCGAGGTATGTCTGTCAGCCTGAGTTATTGTGCTGGCTGTATTAATGTGTGTTCGCGAGGTTTGTCTGTTAGCCTGAGTCATTTTGCTGGCTGTATTAATGTGTGTTCGCGAGGTATGTCTGTCAGCCTGAGTTATTGCGCTGGCTGTATTAATGTGTGTTCGTAAGGATTGTCTGTCAGCCTGAGTTACTGTGCTGGCTGTATAAATGTGTGTTTGAAGGTTTGTCTGTCACCATTGAGTCGTTGTGCTGGCTGTATTAATGTGTGTTCGTAAGGATTGTCTGTCAGAATGAGTCATTGTGCTGTCTGTATTAATGTGTGTTCGCGAGGTTTGTCTTTCAGCCTGAATTACTGTGCTGGCTGTATTAATGGGTGTTCGGGAGGTTTGTATGTTAGCCTGTGTTACTGTGCTGGCTGTATTAATGTGTGTTCGTAAGGTATGTCTGTCAGCCTGTGTCACTGTGCTGGCTGTATTAATGCGTGTTCATAAGGTTTGTCTGTCAGGCTGAGTCATTGTGCTGGCTGTATTAATGTGTGTTGGTAAGGTTTGTTTGTTAGCCTGAGTTATTGTGCTGGCTGTATTAATGTGTGTTTGCAAGGTTTGTCTGTCAGCCTGAGTCATTGTGCTGGCTGTATTAATGTGTGTTCGTAATGTTTTTCTGTTAGCCTGAGTTACTGTGCTGACTGCATTAATGAGTGTTCGTAAGGTTTGTCTGTCAGCCTGAGTTACTGTGCTGGCTGTATTAATGCGTGTTCGTAAGGTTTGTCTGTTAGCCTGAGTTACTGTGCTGGCTGTATTAATGTGTGTTCGTAAGGTTTGTCTTTAGCCTGAGTTATTGTGCTGGCTGTATTAATGTGTGTTCGGGAGGTTTGTCTGTTAGCCTGAGTTATTGAGCTGGCTGTATTAATGTGTGATCGTAAGGTTTTTCTGTTAGCCTGTGTTATTGTGCTGGCTGTATTAATGAGTGTTTGCAAGGTTTGTCTGTTAGCCTGAGTTATTGTGCTGGCTGTTTTAATGTGTGTTCCTAAGGTTTGTCTGTTAGCCTGGGTTACTGTGCTGGCTGTATTAATGTGTGCTTGTAAGGTTTGTCTGTTAGCCTGAGTTACTGTGCTGGCTGTATTAATGTGTGTTTGCAAGGTTTGTCTGTCAGCCTGAGTCATTGTGCTGGCTGTATTAATGTGTGTTCGTAGGGTTCGTCTGTTAGCCTGTGTTACAGTGCTGGCTGTAATAATGTGTGTTCGTAAGGTTTGTCTGTTAGCCTGAGTTACTGTGCTGGCTGTAATAATGTGTGTTCGCGAGGTTTGTCTGTCAGCGTGAGTCATTGTGCTGGCTGTATTAATGTGTGTTCGTAAGGTTTGTCTGTTAGCCTGAGTTACTGTGCTGGCTGTATTAATGTGTGTTCGTAAGGTTTATATGTTAACCTTTGTTACTGTGCTGGCTGTATTAATGTGTGTTCTTAAGGTTTGTCTGTTAGCCTGAGTTATTGTGCGGGCTGTAATAAAATGTATTCGTAAGGTTTGTCTGTTAGCCTGAGTTACTGTGCTGGCTGTATTAATGTGTGTTCGTAATGTTTGTCTGTTAGCCTGAGTTATTGTGCTGGCTATGTTAATGTGTGTTCGTAAGGTTTGTCTGTTAGCCTGAGTTTCTGTGCTGGCTGTATTAATGTGTGTTCGTAAGGTTTGTCTGTTAGCCTTTGTTACTGTGCTGGCTGTATTAATGTGTGTTCGTAAGGTTTGTCTGTTAGCCTGAGTTATTGTGCTGGCTGTATTAATGTGTGTTCGTAAGGTTTGTCTGTTAACCTGAGTTACTGTGCTATCTGTATTAATGTGTGTTTCAAGGTTTGTCTGTTAGCCTGAGTTATTGTGCTAACTGTATTAATGTGTGTTCGCGAGGTTTGTCTGTCAGCTTGAGTTATTGTGCTGGCTGTATTAATGTCTGTTCGTAAGGTTTGTCTGTTAGCCTGAGTTATTGTGCTGGCAGTATTAATGTGTGTTCGTAAGGTTTGTCTGTTAGCCTGAGTCATTGTGCTGGCTGTATTAATGTGTGTTCGCGAGGTTTGTCTGTTAGCCTGAGTAATTGTGCTGGCTGTGTTAATGTGTGTTCGTAAGTTTAGTCTGTTAGCCTGAGTTTCTGTGCTGGCTGTATTAATGTGTGTTCGTAAGGTTTGTATGTTAACCTTTGTAACTGTGCTGGCTGTATTAATGTGTGTTCTTAAGGTTTGTTTGTTAGCCTGAGTTATTGTGCGGGCTGTAATAAAATGTATTCGTAAGGTTTGTCTGTTAGCCTGAGTTACTGTGCTGGCTGTATTAATGTGTGTTCGTAATGTTTGTCTGTTAGCCTGAGTTATTGTGCTGGCTATGTTAATGTGTGTTCGTAAGGTTTGTCTGTTAGCCTGAGTTTCTGTGCTGGCTGTATTAATGTGTGTTCGTAAGGTTTGTCTGTTAGCCTTTGTTACTGTGCTGGCAGTATTAATGTGTGTTCGTAAGGTTTGTCTGTTAGCCTGAGTTCTTGTGCTGGCTGTATTAATGTGTGTCCGTAAGGTTTGTCTGTTAGCCTGAATTACTGTGCTAGCTGTATTAATGTGTGTTTGTAAGGTTTGTCTGTTAGCATGAGTTACCGTGCTGGCTGTATCAGTGTGTGTTCGTAAGGTTTGTCTGTTAGCCTGAGTCATTGTGCTGGCTGTATTAATGTGTGTTCGTAAGGTTTGTCTGTTAGCCTGTGTTACTGTGCTGGCTGTATTAATGTGTGTTTGAAAGGTTTGTCTGTTAGCCTGAGTTATTGTGCTGGCTTTATTAATGTGTGTTCGTAAGGTATGTCTGTTAGCCTGAGTTACTGTGCTGACTTTATTAATGTGTGTTCGAGAGGTATGTCTGTCAGCCTGAGCCATTGAGCTGGCTGTGTTAATGTGTGTTCGCGAGGTTGGTCGGTTAGCCTGTGTTACTGTGCTGGCTGTATTAATGTGTGTTTGCAAGTTTTGTCTGTCGGCCTGAGTCATTGTGCTGGCTGTATTAATGTGTGTTCGCGAGGTTTGTCTGTAAGCCTGAGTTATTGTGCTAGCTGTATTAATGTGTGTTCGTAAGGTTTGTCTGTCAGCCTGAGTTACTGTGCTGGCTGTATTAATGTGTGTTGGTAAGGTTTGTCTGTTAGCCTGAGTTATTGTGCTGGCTGTATTAATGTGTGTACGTAAGGTTTGTCTGTTAGCCTGAGTTATTGTACTAACTGTATTAATGTGTGTTTGTAAGGTTTGTCTGTTAGCCTGAGTTACTGTGCTGGCTGTATTAATGTGTGTGCTCGAGGTATGTCTGTCAGCCTGAGTTATTGTGCTGGCTGTATTAATGTGTGTTCGCGAGGTTTTTCTGTTAGCCTGAGTCATTGTGCTGGCTGTATAAATGTGTGTTCGCGAGGTATGTCTGTCAGCCTGAGTTATTGCGCTGGCTGTATTAATGTGTGTTCGTAAGAATTGTCTGTCAGCTTGAGTTACTGTGCTGGCTGTATAAATGTGTGTTTGAAGGTTTGTCTGTCAGCATTGAGTCGTTGTGCTGGCTGTATTAATGTGTGATCGTAAGGATTCCCTGTCAGAATGAGTCATTGTGCTGTCTGTATTAATGTGTGTTCGCGATGTTTGTCTTTCAGTCTGAATTACTGTGCTGGCTGTATTAATGGGTGTTCGGGAGGTTTGTATGTTAGCCTGTGTTACTGTGCTGGCTGTATTAATGTGTGTTCGTAAGGTATGTCTGTCAGCCTGTGTCACTGTGCTGGCTGTATTAATGCGTGTTCATAAGGTTTGTCTGTCAGCCTGAGTCATTGTGCTGGCTGTATTAATGTGTGTTGGTAAGGTTTGTTTGTTAGCCTGAGTTATTGTGCTGGCTCTATTAATGTGTGTTTGCAAGGTTTGTCTGTCAGCCTGAGTCATTGTGCTGGCTGTATTAATGTGTGTTCGTAATGTTTGTCTGTTAGCCTGAGTTACTGTGGTGGCTGTATTAATGAGTGTTCGTAAGGTTTGTCTGTCAGCCTGAGTTACTGTGCTGGCTGTATTAATGTGTGTTCGTAAGGTTTGTCTGTTAGCCTGAGTTACTGTGCTGGCTGTATTAATGTGTGTTCGTGAGGTTTGTATGTTAACCTTTGTAACTGTGCTGGCTGTATTAATGTGTGTTCTTAAGGTTTGTCTGTTAGCCTGAGTTATTGTGCGGGCTGTAATAAAATGTATTCGTAAGGTTTGTCTGTTAGCCTGAGTTACTGTGCTGGCTGTATTAATGTGTGTTCGTAATGTTTGTCTGTTAGCCTGAGTTATTGTGCTGGCTATGTTAATGTGTGTTCGTAAGGTTTGTCTGTTAGCCTGAGTTTCTGTGCTGGCTGTATTAATGTGTGTTCGTAAGGTTTGTCTGTTAGCCTTTGTTACTGTGCTGGCTGTATTAATGTGTGTTCGTAAGGTTTGTCTGTTAGCCTGAGTTCTTGTGCTGGCTGTATTAATGTGTGTTCGTAAGGTTATTCTGTTAGCCTGAATTACTGTGCTAGCTGTATTAATGTGTGTTTGTAAGGTTTGTCTGTTAGCCTGAGTTACCGTGCTGGCTGTATTAATGTGTGTTTGAAAGGTTTGTCTGTTAGCCTGAGTTATTGTGCTGGCTTTATTAATGTGTGTTCGTAAGGTTTGTCTGTTAGCCTGAGTTACTGTGCTGACTTTATTAATGTGTGTTCGAGAGGTATGTCTGTCAGCCTGAGCCATTGAGCTGGCTGTATTAATGTGTGTTCGCGAGGTTTGTATGTTAGCCTGTGTTACTGTGCTGGCTGTATTAATGTGTGTTCGTAAGGTATGTCTGTCAGCCTGTGTCACTGTGCTGGCTGTATTAATGCGTGTTCATAAGGTTTGTCTGTCAGCCTGAGTCATTGTGCTGGCTGTATTAATGTGTGTTGGTAAGGTTTGTTTGTTAGCCTGAGTTATTGTGCTGGCTGTATTAATGTGTGTTTGCAAGGTTTGTCTGTCAGCCTGAGTCATTGTGCTGGCTGTATTAATGAGTGTTCGTAAGGTTTGTCTGTCAGCCTGAGTTACTGTGCTGGCTGTATTAATGTGTGTTCGTAAGGTTTGTCTGTTAGCCTGAGTTACTGTGCTGGCTCTATTAATGTGTGTTCGTAAGGTTTGTCTTTAGCCTGAGTTATTGTGCTAGCTGTATTAATGTCTGTTCGGGAGGTTTGTCTGTTAGCCTGAGTTATTGAGCTGGCTGTATTAATGTGTGTTCGTAAGGTTTGTCTGTTAGCCTGTGTTATTGTGCTGGCTGTATTAATGAGTGTTTGCAAGGTTTGTCTGTTAGCCTGAGTTATTGTGCTGGCTGTATTAATGTGTGTTCATAAGGTTTGTCTGTTAGCCTGGGTTACTGTGCTGGCTGTATTAATGTGTGCTTGTAAGGTTTGTCTGTTAGCCTGAGTTACCGTGCTGGCTGTATTAATGTGTGTTTGCAAGGTTTGTCTGTCAGCCTGAGTCATTGTGCTGGCTGTATTAATGTGTGTTCGTAGGGTTCGTCTGTTAGCCTGTGTTACTGTGCTGGCTGTATTAATGTGTGTTTGCAAGGTTTGTTTTTTAGCCTGAGTTATTGTGCTGGCTGTATTAATGTGTGTTCGTAAGGTTTGTCTGTCAGCTTGAGTCATTGTGCTGGCTGTATTAATGTGTGTTTGCGAGGTTGGTCTGTTAGCCAGTGTTACTGAGCTGGCTGTATTAATGTATGTTTGCAAGGTAGACTTTCGGCATGAGTCATTGTGCTGGCTGTATTAATGTGTGTTCGCGAGGTTTGTCTGTTAGCCTGAGATATTGTGCTAGCTGTATTAATGTGTGTTCTTAAGGTTTGTCTGTCAGCCTGAGTTACTGTGCTGGCTGTATTAATGTGTGTTCGTAAGGTTTGTCTGTTAGCCTGAGTTCTTGTGTGGCTGTATAAATGTGTGTTCGTAAGGTTTGTCTGTTAGCCTGAGTTATTGTGCTGGCTGTATTAATGTGTGTTTGCCAGGTTTGTCTGTTAGCCTGAGTTACTGTGCTGGCTGTATTAATGTGTGTTCGCGAGGTTTGTTTGTCATCCTGAGTTATTGTGCTGGCTATATTAATGTGTGTTCGCGAGGTTTGCCTGTTAGCCTGAGTCATTGTGCTGGCTGTATTAATGTGTGTTCGCGAGGTATGTCTGTCTGCCTGAGATTTTGCGCTGGCTGTATTAATAAGTGTTCGTGAGGTTTGTCTGTTTGCCTGAGTCATTGTGCTGGCTGTATTAATGTGTGTTCGCGAGGTTTGTCTGTTAGCCTGAGTTATTGTGCTAGCAGTATTAATGTGTGCTCGTAATGTTTGTCTGTCAGCCTGAGTTATTGTGCTGGCTGCAAAAATGTGTGGTTGAAGGTTTGTCTGTCAGCAATGAGTCGTTGTGCTGGCTGTATTAATGTGTGTTTGCAAGGTTTGTCTGTCAGCCTTAGTCATTGTGCTGGCTGTATTTATGTGTGTTCGCGAGGTTTGTCTGTTAGCCTGAGTTACTGTTCTAGCTGTATAAATGTGTGTTCGTAAGGTTTCTCTGTCAGCCTGAGTTACTGTGCTGGCTGTATTAATGTGTGTTTGCAAGGTTTGTCTGTCAGCAATGAGTCATTGGGATGGCTGTATTAATATGTGTTCGTAAGGTTTGCCTGTCAGCCTGAGTCATTGTGCTGGCTGTATTAATGTGTGTTCGCGAGGTTTGTCTGTCAGACTGAATTACTGTGCTGGCTGTATTAATGTGTGTTCGTAAGGTTTGTCTGTCAGCCTGTGTCATTGTGCTAGCTGTATTAATGTGTGTTCATAAGGTTTGTCTGTCAGCCTGAGTCATTGTGCTGGCTGTATTAATGTGTGTTGGTAAGGTTTGTTTGGTAGCCTGAGTTATTGTGCTGGTTGTATTAATGTGTGTTTGCAAGGTGTGTCTGTCAGCCTGAGTCATTGTGCTGGCTGTATTAATGTGTGTTCGTAAGGTTTGTCTGTTAGCCTGAGTTATTGTGCTGGCTGTATTAATGTGTGTTCGCGAGGTCTGTCTGTTAGCCAGAGTTAGTGTGCTGGCTGTATTAATGTGTGTTTGCAAGTTTTGTCTGTCTGCATGAGTCATTGTGCTGGCTGTATTTATGTGTGTTCGCGAGGTTTGTCTGTTAGCCTGAGTTATTGTGCTAGCTGTATTAATGTGTGTTCGTAAGGTTTGTCTGTCTGCCTGAGTTACTGTGCTGGCTGTATTAATGTGTGTTCGTAAGGTTTGTCTGTTAGCCTGAGTTATTGTGCTGGCTGTATTAATGAGTCTTCGTAAGGTTTGTCTGTTAGCCTGAGTTATTGTACTAACTGTATTAATGTGTGTTTGTAAGGTTTGTCTGTTAGCTTGAGTTACTGTGCTGGCTGTATTAATGTGTGTGCGCGAGGTTTGTCTGTCAGCCTGAGTTATTGTGCTGGCTGTATAAATGTGTCTTCGCGAGTAGTGTCTGTTAGCCTGAGTCATTGTGCTGGCTGTATTAATGTGTGTTCGCGAGGTTTGTCTGTTAGCCTGAGTAATTGTGCTGGCTGTGTTACTGTATGTTCGTAAGTTTTGTCTGTTAGCCTGAGTTTCTGTGCTGGCTGTATTAATGTGTGTTCGTAAGGTTTGTATGTTAACCTTTGTAACTGTGCTGGCTGTATTAATGTGTGTTCTTAAGGTTTGTCTGTTAGCCTGAGTTATTGTGCGGGCTGTAATAAAATGTATTCGTAAGGTTTGTCTGTTAGCCTGAGTTACTGTGCTGGCTGTATTAATGTGTGTTCGTAATGTTTGTCTGTTAGCCTGAGTTATTGTGCTGGCTATGTTAATGTGTGTTCGTAAGGTTTGTCTGTTAGCCTGAGTTTCTTTGCTGGCTGTATTAATGTGTGTTCGTAAGGTTTGTCTGTCAGCCTGAGTCATTGTGCTGGCTGTATTAATGTGTGTTGGTAAGGTTTGTTTGGTAGCCTGAGTTATTGTGCTGGTTGTATTAATGTGTGTTTGCAAGTTGTGTCTGTCAGCCTGAGTCATTGTGCTGGCAGTTTTAATGTGTGTTCGTAAGGTTTGTCTGTTAGCCTGAGTTATTGTGCTGGCTGTATTAATGTGTGTTCGCGAGGTTTGTCTGTTAGCCAGAGTTAGTGTGCTGGCTGTATTAATGTGTGTTTGCAAGTTTTGTCTGTCTGCATGAGTCATTGTGCTGGCTGTATTAATGTGTGTTCGCGAGGTTTGTCTGTTAGCCTGAGTTATTGTGCTAGCTGTATTAATGTGTGTTCGTAAGGTTTGTCTGTCTGCCTGAGTTACTGTGCTGGCTGTATTAATGTGTGTTCGTAAGGTTTGTCTGCTAGCCTGAGTTATTGTGCTGGCTGTATTAATGAGTCTTCGTAAGGTTTGTCTGTTAGCCTGAGTTATTGTACTAACTGTATTAATGTGTGTTTGTAAGTTTTGTCTGTTAGCTTGAGTTACTGTGCTGGCTGTATAAATGTGTGTGCGCGAGGTTTGTCTGTCAGCCTGAGTTATTGTGCTGGCTGTATAAATGTGTCTTCGCGAGTTGTGTCTGTTAGCCTGAATCATTGTTCTGGCTGTATTAATGTGTGTTCGCGAGGTTTGTCTGTTAGCCTGAGTAATTGTGCTGGCTGTGTTAATGTATGTTCGTAAGTTTAGTCTGTTAGCCTGAGTTTCTGTGCTGGCTGTATTAATGTGTGTTCGTAAGGTTTGTATGTTAACCTTTGTAACTGTGCTGGCTGTATTAATGTGTGTTCTTAAGGTTTGTCTGTTAGCCTGAGTTATTGTGCGGGCTGTAATAAAATGTATTCGTAAGGTTTGTCTGTTAGCCTGAGTAACTGTGCTGGCTGTATTAATATGTGTTCGTAATGTTTGTCTGTTAGCCTGAGTTATTGTGCTGGCTATGTTAATGTGTGTTCGTAAGGTTTGTCTGTTAGCCTGAGTTTCTGTGCTGGCTGTATTAATGTGTGTTCGTAAGGTTTGTCTGTTAGCCTTTGTTACTGTGCTGGCTGTATTAATGTGTGTTCGTAATGTTTGTCTGTTAGCCTGAGTTATTGTGCTGGCTGTATTAATGTGTGTTCGTAAGGTTTGTCTGTTAGCCTGAATTACTGTGCTAGCTGTATTAATGTGTGTTTGTAAGGTTTGTCTGTTAGCCTGAGTTACCGTGCTGGCTGTATCAGTGTGTGTTCGTAAGGTTTGTCTGTTAGCCTGAGTCATTGTGCTGAATGTATTAATGTGTGTTCGTAAGGTTTGTCTGTTAGCCTGTGTTACTGTGCTGGCTGTATTAATGTGTGTTTGAAAGGTTTGTCTGTTAGCCTGAGTTATTGTGCTGGCTTTATTAATTTGTGTTCGTAAGGTTTGTCTGTTAGCCTGAGTTACTGTGCTGACTTTATTAATGTGTGTTCGAGAGGTATGTCTGTCAGCCTGAGCCATTGAGCTGGCTGTATTAATGTGTGTTCGCGAGGGTGGTCTGTTAGCCTGAGTTACTGTGCTGGCTGTATTAATGTGTGTTGGTAAGGTTTGTCTGTTAGCCTGAGTTATTGTGCTGGCTGTATTAATGTGTGTCCGTAAGGTTTGTCTGTTAGCCTGAGTTATTGTACTAACTGTATTAATGTGTGTTTGTAAGGTTTGTCTGTTAGCCTGAATTACTGTGCTGGCTGTATTAATGTGTGTGCTCGACGTATGTCTGTCAGCCTGAGTTATTGTGCTGGCTGTATTAATGTGTGTTCGCGAAGTTTGTCTGTTAGCCTGAGTCATTGTGCTGGCTGTATTAATGGGTGTTCGGGAGGTTTGTATGTTAGCCTGTGTTACTGTGCTGGCTGTATTAATGTGTGTTCGTAAGGTATGTCTGTCAGCCTGTGTCACTGTGCTGGCTGTATTAATGTGTGTTTGCAAGGTTTGTCTGTTAGCCTGAGTTATTGTGCTGGCTGTATTAATGTGTGTTCATAAGGTTTGTCTGTTAGCCTGGGTTACTGTGCTGGCTGTATTAATGTGTGCTTGTAAGGTTTGTCTGTTAGCCTGAGTTACCGTGCTGGCTGTATTAATGTGTGTTGGTAAGGTTTGTCTGTTAGCCTGAGTTATTGTGCTGGCTGTATTAAAGTGTGTTCATAAGGTTTGTCTGTTAGCCTGGGTTACTGTGCTGGCTGTATTAATGTGTGCTTGTAAGGTTTGTCTGTTAGCCTGAGTTACCGTGCTGGCTGTATTAATGTGTGTTGGTAAGGTTTGTTTGTTAGCCTGAGTTATTGTGCTTGCTGTATTAATGTGTGTTCGTAAGGTATGTCTGTCAGCCTGTGTCACTGTGCTGGCTGTATTAATGCGTGTTCATAAGGTTTGTCTGTCAGCCTGAGTCATTGTGCTGGCTGTATTAATGTGTGTTGGTAAGGTTTGTTTGTTAGCCTGAGTTATTGTGCTGGCTGTATTAATGTGTGTTTGCAAGGTTTGTCTGTTAGCCTGAGTTATTGTGCTGGCTGTATTAATGTGTGTTCGTAAGGTATGTCTGTCAGCCTGTGTCACTGTGCTGGCTGTATTAATGCGTGTTCATAAGGTTTGTCTGTCAGCCTGAGTCATTGTGCTGGCTGTATTAATGTGTGTTGGTAAGGTTTGTTTGTTAGCCTGAGTTATTGTGCTGGCTGTATTAATGTGTGTTTGCAAGGTTTGTCTGTTAGCCTGAGTCATTGTGCTGGCTGTATTAATGAGTGTTCGTAAGGTTTGTCTGTCAGCCTGAGTTACTGTGCTGGCTGTATTAATGTGTGTTCGTAAGGTTTGTCTGTTAGCCTGAGTTACTGTGCTGGCTCTATTAATGTGTGTTCGTAAGGTTTGTCTTTAGCCTGAGTTATTGTGCTAGCTGTATTAATGTGTGTTCGGGAGGTTTGTCTGTTAGCCTGAGTTATTGAGCTGGCTGTATTAATGTGTGTTCGAAAGGTTTGTCTGTTAGCCTGTGTTATTGTGCTGGCTGTATTAATGAGTGTTTGCAAGGTTTGTCTGTTAGCCTGAGTTATTGTGCTGGCTGTATTAATGTGTGTTCATAAGGTTTGTCTGTTAGCCTGGGTTACTGTGCTGGCTGTATTAATGTGTGCTTGTAAGGTTTGTCTGTTAGCCTTAGTTACCGTGCTGGCTGTATTAATGTGTGTTTGCAAGGTTTGTCTGTCAGCCTGAGTCATTGTGCTGGCTGTATTAATGTGTGTTCGTAGGGTTCGTCTGTTAGCCTGTGTTACTGTGCTGGCTGTATTAATGTGTGTTTGCAAGGTTTGTTTTTTAGCCTGAGTTATTGTGCTGGCTGTATTAATGTGTGTTCGTAAGGTTTGTCTGTCAGCCTGAGTCATTGTGCTGGCTGTATTAATGTGTGTTTGCGAGGTTGGTCTGTTAGCCAGTGTTACTGAGCTGGCTGTATTAATGTATGTTTGCAAGGTTTGTCTTTCGGTATGAGTCATTGTGCTGGCTGTATTAATGTGTGTTCGCGAGGTTTGTCTGTTAGCCTGAGATATTGTGCTAGCTGTATTAATGTGTGTTCTTAAGGTTGGTCTGTCAGCCTGAGTTACTCTGCTGGCTGTATTAATGTGTGTTCGTAAGGTTTGTCTGTTAGCCTGAGTTCTTGTGTGGCTGTATAAATGTGTGTTCGTAAGGTTTGTCTGTTAGCCTGAGTTATTGTGCTGGCTGTATTAATGTGTGTTCTTAAGGTTTGTCTGTTAGCCTGAGTTACTGTGCTGGCTGTATTAATGTGTGTTCGCGAGGTTTGTTTGTCAGCCTGAGTTATTGTGCTGGCTATATTAATGTGTGTTCGCGAGGTTTGCCTGTTAGCCTGAGTCATTGTGCTGGCTGTATTAATGTGTGTTCGCGAGGTATGTCTGTCTGCCTGAGTTTTTGCGCTGGCTGTATTAATGTGTGTTCGTGAGGTTTGTCTGTTTGCCTAAGTCATTGTGCTGGCTGTATTAATGTGTGTTCGCGAGGTTTGTCTGTTAGCCTGAGTTATTGTGCTAGCTGTATTAATGTGTGCTCGTAAGGTTTGTCTGTCAGCCTGAGTTATTGTGCTGGCTGCAAAAATGAGTGGTTGAAGGTTTGTCTGTCAGCAATGAGTCGTTGCGCTGGCTGTATTAATGTGTGTTTGCAAGGTTTGTCTGTCAGCCTTAGTCATTGTGCTGGCTGTATTTATGTGTGTTCGCGAGGTTTGTCTGTTAGCCTGAGTTACTGTTCTAGCTGTATTAATGTGTGTTCGTAAGGATTCTCTGTCAGCCTGAGTTACTGTGCTGGCTGTATTAATGTGTGTTTGCAAGGTTTGTCTGTCAGCAATGAGTCATTGGGATGGCTGTATTAATGTGTGTTCGTAAGGTTTGCCTGTCAGCCTGAGTCATTGTACTGGCTGTATTAATGTGTGTTCGCGAGGTTTGTCTGTCAGCCTGAATTACTGTGCTGGCTGTATTAATGTGTGTTCGTAAGGTTTGTCTGTCAGCCTGTGTCATTTTGCTAGCTGTATTAATGTGTGTTCATAAGGTTTGTCTGTCAGCCTGAGTCATTGTGCTGGCTGTATTAATGTGTGTTGGTAATGTTTGTTTGGTAGCCTGAGTTATTGTGCTGGTTGTATTAATGTGTGTTTGCAAGGTGTGTCTGTCATCCTGAGTCATTGTGCTGGCTGTATTAATGTGTGTTCGTAAGGTTTGTCTGTTAGCCTGAGTTATTGTGCTGGCTGTATTAATGTGTGTTCGCGAGGTTTGTCTGTTAGCCAGAGTTAGTGTGCTGGCTGTATTAATGTGTGTTTGCAAGTTTTGTCTGTCTGCATGAGTCATTGTGCTGGCTGTATTTATGTGTGTTGGCGAGGTTTGTCTGTTAGCCTGAGTTATTGTGCTAGCTGTATTAATGTGTGTTCGTAAGGTTTGTCTGTCTGCCTGAGTTACTGTGCTGGCTGTATTAATGTGTGTTCGTAAAGTTTGTCTGTTAGCCTGAGTTATTGTGCTGGCTGTATTAATGAGTCTTCGTAAGGTTTGTCTGTTAGCCTGAGTTATTGTACTAACTGTATTAATGTGTGTTTGTAATGTTTGTCTGTTAGCTTGAGTTACTCTGCTGGCTGTATTAATGTGTGTGCGCGAGGTTTGTCTGTCAGCCTGAGTTATTGTGCTGGCTGTATAAATGTGTCTTCGCGAGTTGTGTCTGTTAGCCTGAGTCATTGTGCTGGCTGTATAAATGTGTGTTCGCGAGGTTTGTCTGTTAGCCTGAGTAATTGTGCTGGCTGTGTTACTGTATAATCGTAAGTTTTGTCTGTTAGCCTGAGTTTCTGTGCTGGCTGTATTAATGTGTGTTCGTAAGGTTTGTATGTTAACCTTTGTAACTGTGCTGGCTGTATTAATGTGTGTTCTTAAGGTTTGTCTGTTAGCCTGAGTTATTGTGCGGGCTGTAATAAAATGTATTCGTAAGGTTTGTCTGTTAGCCTGAGTTACTGTGCTGGCTGTATTAATGTGTGTTCGTAATGTTTGTCTGTTAGCCTGAGTTATTGTGCTGGCTATGTTAATGTGTGTTCGTAAGGTTTGTCTGTTAGCCTGAGTTTCTTTGCTGGCTCTATTAATGTGTGTTCGTAAGGTTCGTCTGTCAGCCTGAGTCATTGTGCTGGCTGTATTAATGTGTGTTGGTAAGGTTTGTTTGGTAGCCTGAGTTATTGTGCTGGTTGTATTAATGTGCGTTTGCAAGTTGTGTCTGTCAGCCTGAGTCATTGTGCTGGCTGTATTAATGTGTGTTCGTAAGGTTTGTCTGTTAGCCTGAGTTATTGTGCTGGCTGTATTAATGTGTGTTCGCGAGGTTTGTCTCTTAGCCAGAGTTAGTGTGCTGGCTGTATTAATGTGTGTTTGCAAGTTTTGTCTGTCTGCATGAGTCATTGTGCTGGCTGTATTAATGTGTGTTCGCGAGGTTTGTCTGTTAGCCTGAGTTATTGTGCTAGCTGTATTAATGTTTGTTCGTAAGGTTTGTCTGTCTGCCTGAGTTACTGTGCTGGCTGTATTAATGTGTGTTCGTAAGGTTTGTCTGCTAGCCTGAGTTATTGTGCTGGCTGTATTAATGAGTCTTCGTAAGGTTAATCTGTTAGCCTGAGTTATTGTACTAACTGTATTAATGTGTGTTTGTAAGGTTTGTTAGCTTGAGTTACTGTGCTGGCTGTATTAATGTGTGTGCGCGAGGTTTGTCTGTCAGCCTGAGTTATTGTGCTGGCTGTATAAATGTGTCTTCGCGAGTTGTGTCTGTTAGCCTGAGTCATTGTTCTGTATGTTCGTAAGTTTAGTCTGTTAGCCTGAGTTTCTGTGCTGGCTGTATTAATGTGTGTTCGTAAGGTTTGTATGTTAACCTTTGTAACTGTGCTGGCTGTATTAATGTGTGTTCTTAAGGTTTGTCTGTTAGCCTGAGTTATTGTGCGGGCTGTAATAAAATGTATTCGTAAGGTTTGTCTGTTAGCCTGAGTTACTGTGCTGGCTGTATTAATATGTGTTCGTTATGTTTGTCTGTTAGCCTGAGTTATTGTGCTGGCTATGTTAATGTGTGTTCGTAAGGTTTGTCTGTTAGCCTGAGTTTCTGTGCTGGCTGTATTAATGTGTGTTCGTAAGGTTTGTCTGTTAGCCTTTGTTACTGTGCTGGCTGTATTAATGTGTGTTCGTAAGGTTTGTCTGTTAGCCTGAGTTATTGTGCTGGCTGTATTAATGTGTGTTCGTAAGGTTTGTCTGTTAGCCTGAATTACTGTGCTAGCTGTATTAATGTGTGTTTGTAAGGTTTGTCTGTTAGCCTGAGTTACCGTGCTGGCTGTATCAGTGTGTGTTCGTAAGGTTTGTCTGTTAGCCTGAGTCATTGTGCTGGCTGTATTAATGTGTGTTCGTAAGGTTTGTCTGTTAGCCTGTGTTACTGTGCTGGCTGTATTAATGTGTGTTTGAAGGGTTTGTCTGTTAGCCTGAGTTATTGTGCTGGCTTTATTAATGTGTGTTCGTAAGGTTTGTCTGTTAGCCTGAGTTACTGTGCTGACTTTATTAATGTGTGTTCGAGAGGTATGTCTGTCAGCCTGAGCCATTGAGCTGGCTGTATTAATGTGTGTTCGCGAGGTTGGTCTGTTAGCCTGTGTTACTGTGCTGGCTGTATTAATGTGTGTTTGCAAGTTTTGTCTGTCGGCCTGAGTCATTGTAATGGCTGTATTAATGTGTGTTCGCGAGGTTTGTCTGTTAGCCTGAGTTATTGTTCTAGCTGTATTAATGTGTGTTCGTAAGGTTTGTCTGTCAGCCTGAGTTACTGTGCTGGCTGTATTAATGTGTGTTGGTAAGGTTTGTCTGTTAGCCTCAGTTATTGTGCTGGCTGTATTAATGTGTGTTCGCGAAGTTTGTCTGTCAGCAATGAGTCATTGGGATGGCTGTATTAATGTGTGTTCGTAAGGTTTGCCTGCCAGCCTGAGTCATTGTGCTGGCTGTATTAATGTGTGTTCGCGAGGTATGTCTGTCAGCCTGAGTTATTGCGCTGGCTGTATTAATGTGTGTTCGTAAGGATTGTCTGTCAGCCTGAGTTACTGTGCTGGCTGTATAAATGTGTGTTTGAAGGTTTGTCTGTCAGCATTGAGTCGTTGTGCTGGCTGTATTAATGTGTGTTCGTAAGGATTCCCTGTCAGAATTAGTCATTGTGCTGTCTGTATTAATGTGTGTTCGCGAGGTTTGTCTTTCAGCCTGAATTACTGTGCTGGCTGTATTAATGGGTGTTCGGGAGGTTTGTATGTTAGCCTGTGTTACTGTGCTGGCTGTATTAATGTGTGTTCGTAAGGTATGTCTGTCAGCCTGTGTCACTGTGCGGGCTGTATTAATGCGTGTTCATAAGGTTTGTCGGTCAGCCTGAGTCATTGATCTGGCTGTATTAATGTGTGTTGGTAAGGTTTGTTTGTTAGCCTGAGTTATTGTGCTGGCTGTATTAATGTGTGTTTGCAAGGTTTGTCTGTCAGCCTGAGTCATTGTGCTGGCTGTATTAATGTGTGTTCGTAATGTTTGTCTGTTAGCCTGAGTTAGTGTGCTGGCTGTATTAATGTGTGTTTGCAAGGTTTGTCTGTCAGCAATGAGTCATTGGGATGGCTGTATTAATGTGTGTTCGTAAGGTTTGCCTGCCAGCCTGAGTCATTGTGCTGGCTGTATTAATGTGTGTTCGCGAGGTTTGTCTGTCAGCCTGAATTACTGTGCTGGCTGTATTAATGTGTGTTCGTAAGGTTTGTCTGTCAGCCTGTGTCATTGTGCTAGCTGTATTAATGTGTGTTCATAAGGTTTGTCTGTCAGCCTGAGTCTTTGTGCTGGCTGTATTAATGTGTATTGGTAAGGTTTGTTTGGTAGCCTGAGTTATTGTGCTGGTTGTATTAATGTGTGTTTGCAAGGTGTGTCTGTCAGCCTGAGTCATTGTGCTGGCTGTATTAATGTGTGTTCGTAAGGTTTGTCTGTTAGCTTGAGTTATTGTGCTGGCTGTATTAATGTGTGTTCGCGAGGTTTGTCTGTTAGCCAGAGTTAGTGTGCTGGCTGTATTAATGTGTGTTTGCAAGTTTTGTCTGTCTGCATGAGTTATTGTGCTGGCTGCATTAATGTGTGTTCGCGAGGTTTGTCTGTTAGCCTGAGTTATTGTGCTAGCTGTATTAATGTGTGTTCGTAAGGTTTGTCTGTCTGCCTGAGTTACTGTGCTGGCTGTATTAATGTGTGTTCGTAAGGTTTGTCTGTTAGCCTGAGTTATTGTGCTGGCTGTATTAATGAGTCTTCGTAAGGTTTGTCTGTTAGCCTGAGTTATTGTACTAACTGTATTAATGTGTGTTTGTAAGGTTTGTCTGTTGGCTTGAGTTACTGTGCTGGCTGTATTAATGTGTGTGCGCGAGGTTTGTCTGTCAGCCTGAGTTATTGTTCTGGCTGTATAAATGTGTCTTCGCGAGTAGTGTCTGTTAGCCTGAGTCATTGTGCTGGCTGCATTAATGTGTGTTCGCGAGGTTTGTCTGTTAGCCTGAGTAATATTGCTGGCTGTGTTAATGTGTGTTCGTAAGTTTAGTCTGTTAGCCTGAGTTTCTGAGCTGGCTGTATTAATGTGTGTTCGTAAGGTTTGTAAGTCAACCTTTGTAACTGTGCTGGCTGTATTAATGTGTGTTCTTAAGGTTTGTCTGTTAGCCTGAGTTATTGTGCGGGCTGTAATAAAATGTATTCGTAAGGTTTGTCTGTTAGCCTGAGTTACTGTGCTGGCTGTATTAATGTGTGTTCGTAATGTTTGTCTGTTAGCCTGAGTTATTGTTCTGGCTATGTTAATGTGTGTTCGTAAGGTTTGTCTGTTAGCCTGAGTTTCTGTGCTGGCTGTATTAATGTGTGTTCGTAAGGTTTGTCTGTTAGCCTTTGTTACTGTGCTGGCTGTATTAATGTGTGTTCGTAAGGTTTGTCTGTTAGCCTGAGTTATTGTGCTGGCTGTATTAATGTGTGTTCGTAAGGTTTGTCTGTTGGCCTGAATTACTGTGCTAGCTGTATTAATGTGTGTTTGTAAGGTTTGTCTGTTAGCCTGAATTACCGTGCTGGCTGTATCAGTGTGTGTTCGTAAGGTTTGTCTGTTAGCCTGAGTCATTGTGCTGGCTGTATTAATGTGTTTTCGTAAGGTTTGTCTGTTAGCCTGTGTTACTGTGCTGGCTGTATTAATGTGTGTTTGAAAGGTTTGTCTGTTAGCCTGAGTTATTGTGCTGGCTTTATTAATGTGTGTTCGTAAGGTTTGTCTGTTAGCCTGAGTTACTGTGCTGACTTTATTAATGTGTGTTCGAGAGGTATGTCTGTCAGCCTGAGCCATTGAGCTGGCTGTATTAATGTGTGTTCGCGAGGTTGGTCTGTTAGCCTGTGTTACTGTGCTGGCTGTATTAATGTGTGTTTGCAAGTTTTGTCTGTCGGCCTGAGTCATTGTGCTGGCTGTATTAATGTGTGTTCGCGAGGTTTGTCTGTTAGCCTGAGATATTGTGCTAGCTGTATTAATGTGTGTTCGTAAGGTTTGTCTGTAAGCCTGAGTTACTGTGCTGGCTGTATTAATGTGTGTTGGTAAGGTTTGTCTCTTAGCCTGAGTTATTGTACTAACTGTATTAATGTGTGTTTGTAAGGTTTGTCTGTTAGCCTGGGTTACTGTGCTGGCTGTATTAATGTGTGTGCTCGAGGTATGTCTGTCAGCCTGAGTTATTGTGCTGGCTGTATTAATGTGTGTTTGAAGGTTTGTCTGTCAGCATTGAGTCGTTGTGCTGGCTGTATTAATGTGTGTTCGTAAGGATTCCCTGTCAGAATGAGTCATTGTGCTGTCTGTATTAATGTGTGTTCGCGAGGTTTGTCTTTCAGCCTGAATTACTGTGCTGGCTGAATTAATGGGTGTTCGGGAGGTTTGTATGATAGCCTGTGTTACTGTGCTGGCTGTATTAATGTGTGTTCGTAAGGTATGTCTGTCAGCCTGTGTCACTGTGCAGGCTGTATTAATGCGTGTTCATAAGGTTTGTCTGTCAGCCTGAGTCATTGTGCTGGCTGTATTAATGTGTGTTGGTAAGGTTTGTTTGTTAGCCTGAGTTATTGTGCTGGCTGTATTAATGTGTGTTTGCAAGGTTTGTCTGTCAGCCTGAGTCATTGTGCTGGCTGTATTAATGTGTGTTCGTAATGTTTGTCTGTTAGCCTGAGTTACTGTGCTGGCTGTATTAATGTGTGTTCGTAAGGTTTGTCTGTCAGCCTGAGTTACTGTGCTGGCTGTATTAATGTGTGTTCGTAAGGTTTCTCTGTTAGCCTGAGTTACTGTGCTGGCTGTATTAATGTGTGTTCGTAAGGTTTGTCTTTAGCCTGAGTTATTGTGCTGGCTGTATTAATGTGTGTTCCGGAGGTTTGTCTGTTAGCCTGAGTTATTGAGCTGGCTGTATTAATGTGTGTTCGTAAGGTTTGTCTGTTAGCCTGTGTTATTGTGCTGGCTGTATTAATGAGTGTTTGCAAGGATTGTCTGTTAGCCTGAGTTATTGTGCTGGCTGTATTAATGTGTGTTCATAAGGTTTGTCTGTTAGCCTGGGTTACTGTGCTGTCTGTATTAATGTGTGCTTGTAAGGTTTGTCTGTTAGCCTGAGTTACCGTGCTGGCTGTATTAATGTGTGTTTGCAAGGTTTGTCTGTCAGCCTGTGTCATTGTGCTGGCTGTATTAATGTGTGTTCGTAGGGTTCGTCTGTTAGCCTGTGTTACTGTGCTGGCTGTATTAATGTGTGTTTGCAAGGTTTGTTTTTTAGCCTGAGTTATTGTGCTGGCTGTATTAATGTGTGTTCGTAAGGTTTGTCTGTCAGCCTGAGTCATTGTGCTGGCTGTATTAATGTGTGTTTGCGAGGTTGGTCTGTTAGCCAGTGTTACTGAGCTGGCTGTATTAATGTATGTTTGCAAGGTTTGTCTTTCGGCATGAGTCATTGTGCTGGCTGTATTAATGTGTGTTCGCGAGGTTTGTCTGTTAGCCTGAGATATTGTGCTAGCTGTATTAATGTGTGTTCTTAAGGTTTGTCTGTCAGCCTGAGTTACTGTGCTGGCTGTATTAATGTGTGTTCGTAATGTTTGTCTGTTAGCCTGAGTTCTTGTGTGGCTGTATAAATGTGTGTTCGTAAGGTTTGTCTGTTAGCCTGAGTTATTGTGCTGGCTGTATTAATGTGTGTTTGCCAGGTTTGTCTGTTAGCCTGAGTTACTGTGCTGGCTGTATTAATGTGTGTTCGCGAGGTTTGTTTGTCAGCCTGAGTTATTGTGCTGGCTATATTAATGTGTGTTCGCGAGGTTTGCCTGTTAGCCTGAGTCATTGTGCTGGCTGTATTAATGTGTGTTCGCGAGGTATGTCTGTCTGCCTGAGTTTTTGCGCTGGCTGTATTAATGTGTGTTCGTGAGGTTTGTCTGTTTGCCTGAGTCATTGTGCTGGCTGTATTAATGTGTGTTCGCGAGGTTTGGCTGTTAGCCTGAGTTATTGTGCTAGATGTATTAATGTGTGTTCGTAAGGTTTGTCTGTCAGCCTGAGTTATTGTGCTGGCTTCAAAAATGTGTGGTTGAAGGTTTGTCTGTCAGCAATGAGTCGTTGTGCTGGCTGTATTAATGTGTGTTCGCGAGGTTTGTCTGTCAGCCTGAATTACTGTGCTGGCTGTATTAATGTGTGTTCGTAAGGTTTGTCTGTCAGCCTGTGTCATTGTGCTAGCTGTATTAATGTGTGTTCATAAGGTTTGTCTGTCAGCCTGAGTCATTGTGCTGGCTGTATTAATGTGTGTTGGTAAGGTTTGTTTGGTAGCCTGAGTTATTGTGCTGGTTGTATTAATGTGTGTTTGCAAGGTGTGTCTGTCAGCCTGAGTCATTGTGCTGGCTGTATTAATGTGTGTTCGTAAGGTTTGTCTGTTAGCCTGGGTTATTGTCCTGGCTGTATTAATGTGTGTTCGCGAGGTTTGTCTGTTGGCCAGAGTTAGTGTGCTGGCTGTATTAATGTGTGTTTGCAAGTTTTGTCTCTCTGCATGAGTCATTGTGCTGGCTGTATTAATATGTGTTCGCGAGGTTTGTCTGTTAGCCTGAGTTATTGTGCTAGCTGTATTAATGTGGGTTCGTAAGGTTTGTCTGTCTGCCTGAGTAACTGTGCTGGCTGTATTAATGTGTGTTCGTAAGGTTTGTCTGTTAGCCTGAGTTATTGTGCTGGCTGTATTAATGAGTCTTCGTAAGGTTTGTCTGTTAGCCTGAGTTATTGTACTAACTGTATTAATGTGTGTTTGTAAGGTTTGTCTATTAGCTTGAGTTACTGTGCTGGCTGTATTAATGTGTGTGCGCGAGGTTTGTCTGTCAGCCTGAGTTATTGTGCTGGCTATATTAATGTGTCCTCGCGAGTTGTGTCTGTTAGCCTGAGTCATTGTGCTGGCTCTATTAATGTGTGTTCGCGAGGTTTGTCTGTCAGCCTGAGTTATTGCGCTGGCTGT
This sequence comes from Meconema thalassinum, assembly GCA_946902985.2. Lineage (NCBI taxonomy): Eukaryota > Metazoa > Arthropoda > Insecta > Orthoptera > Tettigoniidae > Meconema > Meconema thalassinum. The sequence continues at coordinate 1,196,544,683 of OX336389.2, forward strand.
ATTAATGTGTGTTCGTAAAGATTGTCTGTCAGCCTGAGTTACTGTGCTGGCTGTATAAATGTGTGTTTGAAGGTTTGTCTGTTAGCATTGAGTCGTTGTGCTGGCTGTATTAATGTGTGTTCGTAAGGATTGTCCGTCAGAATGAGTCATTGTGCTGGCAGTATTAATGTGTGTTCGCGAGGTTTGTCTTTCAGCCTGAATTACTGTGCTGGCTGTATTAATGTGTGTTCGGGAGGTTTGTATGTTAGCCTGTGTTACTGTGCTGGCTGTATTAATGTGTGTTCGTAAGGTATGTCTTTCAGCCTGTGTCACTGTGCTGGCTGTATTAATGCGTGTTCATAAGGTTTGTCTGTCAGCATGAGTCATTGTGCTGGCTGTATTAATGTGTGTTGGTAAGGTTTGTTTGTTAGCCTGAGTTATTGTGCTGGCTGTATTAATGTGTGTTTGCAAGGTTTGTCTGTCAGCCTGAGTCATTGTGCTGGCTGTATTAATGTGTGTTCGTAATGTTTGCCTGTTAGCCGGAGTTACTGTGCTGGCTGTATTAATTAGTGTTCGTAAGGTTTGTCTGTCAGCCTGCGTTACTGTGCTGGCTGTATTAATGTGTGTTCGTAAGGTTTGTCTGTTAGCCTGAGTTACTGTGCTGGCTGTATTAATGTGTGTTCGTAAGGTTTGTCTTTACCCTGAGTTATTGTTCTGGCTGTATTAATGTGTGTTCGGGAGGTTTGTCTGTTAGCCTGAGTTATTGAGCTGGCTGTATTAATGTGTGTTCGAAGGTTTGTCTGTTAGCCTGGGTTACTGTGCTGGCTGTATTAATGTGTGCTTTTAAGGCTTGTCTGTTAGCCTGAGTTACTGTGCCGGCTGTATAAATGTGTGTTTGCAAGGTTTGTCTGTCAGCAATGAGTCATTGGGCTGGCTGTAATAATGTGTGTTCGTAAGGTTTGTCTGTCAGCCTGAGTCATTGTGCTGGCTGTATTAATGTGTGTTCGCGAGGTATGTCTGTCAGCCTGAGTTTTTGCGCTGGCTATATTAATGTGTGTTCGCGAGGTTTGTCTATTTGCCTAGTCATTGTGCTGGCTGTATTAATGTGTGTTCGCGAGGTTTGTCTGTTAGCCTGAGTTATTGTTCTAGCTGTATTAATGTGTGTTCGTAAGGTTTGTCTGTCAGCCTAAGTTACTGTGCTGGCTGCAAAAATGTGTGTTTGAAGGTTTGTCTGTCAGCAATGAGTCGTTGTGCTGGCTGTATTAATGTGTGTTTGCAGGGTTTGTCTGTCAGCCTGAGTCATAGTGCTGGCTGTATTAATGTGTGTTCGCGAGGTTGGTCTGTTAGGCTGTGTTACTCTGCTGGCTGTATTAATGTGTGTTTGCAAGGTATGACTGTTAGCCTGAGTTATTATGCTGGCTGTATTAATGTGTGTTCGCGAAGTTTGTCTGATAGCCTGAGTCATTGTGCTGGCTGTATTAATGTGTGTTCACGAGGTTTGTCTTTCAGCCTGAATTACTGTGCTGGCTGTATTAATGTGTGTTCGGGAGGTTTGTATGTTAGCCTGTGTTACTGTGCTGGCTGTATTAATGTGTGTTCGTAAGGTATGTCTGTCAGCCTCTGTCACTGTGCTGGCTGTATTAATGCGTGTTCATAAGGGTTGTCTGTCTGCCTGAGTCATTGTGCTGGCTGTATTAATGTGTGTTGGTAAGGTTTGTTTGTTAGCCTGAGTTATTGTGCCGGCTGTATTAATGTGTGTTTGCAAGGTTTGTCTGTCAGCGTGAGTCATTGTGCTGGCTGTATTAATGTGTGTTCGTAATGTTTGCCTGTTAGCCGGAGTTACTGTGCTGGCTGTATTAATTAGTGTTCGTAAGGTTTGTCTGTCAGACTGAGTTACTGTGCTGGCTGTATTAATGTGTGTTCGCAAGGTTTGTCTGTTAGCCTGAGTTACTGTGCTGGCTGTATTAATGTGTGTTCGTTAGGTTTGTCTTTAACCTGAGTTATTGTTCTGGCTGTATTAATGTGTGTTCGGGAGGTTTGTCTGTTAGCCTGAATTTTAGAGCTGGCTGTATTAATGTGTGTTGGTAAGGTTTGTCTGTTTGCCTGGGTTACTGTGCTGGCTGTATTAATATGTGTTCGTAATGTTTGTCTGTTAGCCTGAGTTATTGTGCTGGCTATGTTAATGTGTGTTCGTAAGGTTTGTCTGTTAGCCTGAGTTTCTGTGCTGGCTGTATTAATGTGTGTTCGTAAGGTTTGTCTGTTAGCCTTTGTTACTGTGCTGGCTGTATTAATGTGTGTTCGTAAGGTTTGTCTGTTAGCCTGAGTTATTGTGCTGGCTGTATTAATGTGTGTTCGTAAGGTTTGTCTGTTAGCCTGAATTACTGTGCTAGCTGTATTAATGTGTGTTTGTAAGGTTTGTCTGTTAGCCTGAGTTACCGTGCTGGCTGTATCAGTGTGTGTTCGTAAGGTTTGTCTGTTAGCCTGAGTCATTGTGCTGGCTGTATTAATGTGTGTTCGTAAGGTTTGTCTGTTAGCCTGTGTTACTGTGCTGGCTGTATTAATGTGTGTTTGAAAGGTTTGTCTGTTAGCCTGAGTTATTGTGCTGGCTTTATTAATGTGTGTTCGTAAGGTTTGTCTGTTAGCCTGAGTTACTGTGCTGACTTTATTAATGTGTGTTCGAGAGGTATGTCTGTCAGCCTGAGCCATTGAGCTGGCTGTATTAATGTGTGTTCGCGAGGTTGGTCTGTTAGCCTGAGTTACTGTGCTGGCTGTATTAATGTGTGTTTGCAAGTTTTGTCTGTCGGCCTGAGTCATTGTGCTGGCTGTATTAATGTGTGTTCGCGAGGTTTGTCTGTTAGCCTGAGTTATTGTTCTAGCTGTATTAATGTGTGTTCGTAAAGTTTGTCTGTCAGCCTGAGTTACTGTGCTGGCTGTATTAATGTGTGTTGGTAAGGTTTGTCTGTTAGCCTGAGTTATTGTGCTGGCTGTATTAATGTGTGTTCGCGAAGTTTGTCTGTTAGCCTGAGTCATTGTGCTGGCTGTATTAATGTGTGTTCGCGAGGTATGTCTGTCAGCCTGAGTTATTGCGCTGGCTGTATTAATGTGTGTTCGTAAGGATTGTCTGTCAGCCTGAGTTACTGTGCTGGCTGTATAAATGTGTGTTTGAAGGTTTGTCTCTCAGCATTGAGTCGTTGTGCTGGCTGTATTAATGTGTGTTCGTAAGGATTCCCTGTCAGAATGAGTCATTGTGCTGTCTGTATTAATGTGTGTTCGCGAGGTTTGTCTTTCAGCCTGAATTACTGTGCTGGCTGTATTAATGGGTGTTCGGGAGGTTTGTATGTTAGCCTGTGTTACTGTGCTGGCTGTATTAATGTGTGTTCGTAAGGTATGTCTGTCAGCCTGTGTCACTGTGCGGGCTGTATTAATGCGTGTTCATAAGGTTTGTCGGTCAGCCTGAGTCATTGTGCTGGCTGTATTAATGTGTGTTGGTAAGGTTTGTTTGTTAGCCTGAGTTATTGTGCTGGCTGTATTAATGTGTGTTTGCAAGGTTTGTCTGTCAGCCTGAGTCATTGTGCTGGCTGTATTAATGTGTGTTCGTAATGTTTGTCTGTTAGCCTGAGTTAGTGTGCTGGCTGTATTAATGTGTGTTTGCAAGGTTTGTCTGTCAGCAATGAGTCATTGGGATGGCTGTATTAATGTGTGTTCGTAAGGTTTGCCTGCCAGCCTGAGTCATTGTGCTGGCTGTATTAATGTGTGTTCGCGAGGTTTGTCTGTCAGCCTGAATTACTGTGCTGGCTGTATTAATATGTGTTCGTAAGGTTTGTCTGTCAGCCTGTGTCATTGTGCTAGCTGTATTAATGTGTGTTCATAAGGTTTGTCTGTCAGCCTGAGACTTTGTGCTGGCTGTATTAATGTGTATTGGTAAGGTTTGTTTGGTAGCCTGAGTTATTGTGCTGGTTGTATTAATGTGTGTTTGCAAGGTGTGTCTGTCAGCCTGAGTCATTGTGCTGGCTGTATTAATGTGTGTTCGTAAGGTTTGTCTGTTAGCTTGAGTTATTGTGCTGGCTGTATTAATGTGTGTTCGCGAGGTTTGTCTGTTAGCCAGAGTTAGTGTGCTGGCTGTATTAATGTGTGTTTGCAAGTTTTGTCTGTCTGCATGAGTTATTGTGCTGGCTGCATTAATGTGTGTTCGCGAGGTTTGTCTGTTAGCCTGAGTTATTGTGCTAGCTGTATTAATGTGTGTTCGTAAGGTTTGTCTGTCTGCCTGAGTTACTGTGCTGGCTGTATTAATGTGTGTTCGTAAGGTTTGTCTGTTAGCCTGAGTTATTGTGCTGGCTGTATTAATGAGTCTTCGTAAGGTTTGTCTGTTAGCCTGAGTTATTGTACTAACTGTATTAATGTGTGTTTGTAAGATTTGTCTGTTGGCTTGAGTTACTGTGCTGGCTGTATTAATGTGTGTGCGCGAGGTTTGTCTGTCAGCCTGAGTTATTGTGCTGGCTGTATAAATGTGTCTTCGCGAGTAGTGTCTGTTAGCCTGAGTCATTGTGCTGGCTGTATTAATGTGTGTTCGCGAGGTTTGTCTGTTAGCCTGAGTAATTGTGCTGGCTGTGTTAATGTGTGTTCGTAAGTTTAGTCTGTTAGCCTGAGTTTCTGAGCTGGCTGTATTAATGTGTGTTCGTAAGGTTTGTATGTTAACCTTTGTAACTGTTCTGGCTGTATTAATGTGTGTTCTTAAGGTTTGTCTGTTAGCCTGAGTTATTGTGCGGGCTGTAATAAAATGTATTCGTAAGGTTTGTCTGTTAGCCTGAGTTACTGTGCTGGCTGTATTAATGTGTGTTCGTAATGTTTGTCTGTTAGCCTGAGTTATTGTTCTGGCTATGTTAATGTGTGTTCGTAAGGTTTGTCTGTTAGCCTGAGTTTCTGTGCTGGCTGTATTAATGTGTGTTCGTAAGGTTTGTCTGTTAGCCTTTGTTACTGTGCTGGCTGTATTAATGTGTGTTCGTAAGGTTTGTCTGTTAGCCTGAGTTATTGTGCTGGCTGTATTAATGTGTGTTCGTAAGGTTTGTCTGTTGGCCTGAATTACTGTGCTAGCTGTATTAATGTGTGTTTGTAAGGTTTGTCTGTTAGCCTGAATTACCGTGCTGGCTGTATCAGTGTGTGTTCGTAAGGTTTGTCTGTTAGCCTGAGTCATTGTGCTGGCTGTATTAATGTGTGTTCGTAAGGTTTGTCTGTTAGCCTGTGTTACTGTGCTGGCTGTATTAATGTGTGTTTGAAAGGTTTGTCTGTTAGCCTGAGTTATTGTGCTGGCTTTATTAATGTGTGTTCGTAAGGTTTGTCTGTTAGCCTGAGTTTCTGTGCTGACTTTATTAATGTGTGTTCGAGAGGTATGTCTGTCAGCCTGAGCCATTGAGCTGGCTGTATTAATGTGTGTTCGCGAGGTTGGTCTGTTAGCCTGTGTTACTGTGCTGGCTGTATTAATGTGTGTTTGCAAGTTTTGTCTGTCGGCCTGAGTCATTGTGCTGGCTGTATTAATGTGTGTTCGCGAGGTTTGTCTGTTAGCCTGAGTTATTGTGCTAGCTGTATTAATGTGTGTTCGTAAGGTTTGTCTGTAAGCCTGAGTTACTGTGCTGGCTGTATTAATGTGTGTTGGTAAGGTTTGTCTGTTAGCCTGAGTTATTGTACTAACTGTATTAATGTGTGTTTGTAAGGTTTGTCTGTTAGCCTGGGTTACTGTGCTGGCTGTATTAATGTGTGTGCTCGAGGTATGTCTGTCAGCCTGTTTTATTGTGCTGGCTGTATTAATGTGTGTTCGCGAGGTTTGTCTGTTAGCCTGAGTCATTGTGCTGGCTGTATTAATGTGTGTTCGCGAGGTATGTCTGTCAGCCTGAGTTATTGCGCTGGCTGTATTAATGTGTGTTCGTAAGGATTGTCTGTCAGCCTGAGTTACTGTGCTGGCTGTATAAATGTGTGTTTGAAGGTTTGTCTGTCAGCATTGAGTCGTTGTGCTGGCTGTATTAATGTGTGTTCGTAAGGATTCCCTGTCAGAATGAGTCATTGTGCTGTCTGTATTAATGTGTGTTCGCGAGGTTTGTCTTTCAGCCTGAATTACTGTGCTGGCTGAATTAATGGGTGTTCGGGAGGTTTGTATGATAGCCTGTGTTACTGTGCTGACTGTATTAATGTGTGTTCGTAAGGTATGTCTGTCAGCCTGTGTCACTGTGCAGGCTGTATTAATGCGTGTTCATAAGGTTTGTCTGTCAGCCTGAGTCATTGTGCTGGCTGTATTAATGTGTGTTGGTAAGGTTTGTTTGTTAGCCTGAGTTATTGTGCTGGCTGTATTAATGTGTGTTTGCAAGGTTTGTCTGTCAGCCTGAGTCATTGTGCTGGCTGTATTAATGTGTGTTCGTAATGTTTGTCTGTTAGCCTGAGTTACTGTGCTGGCTGTATTAATGAGTGTTCGTAAGGTTTGTCTGTCAGCCTGAGTTACTGTGCTGGCTGTATTAATGTGTGTTCGTAAGGTTTGTCTGTTAGCCTGAGTTACTGTGCTGGCTGTATTAATGTGTGTTCGTAAGGTTTGTCTTTAGCCTGGGTTATTGTGCTGGCTGTATTAATGTGTGTTCCGGAGGTTTGTCTGTTAGCCTGAGTTATTGAGCTGGCTGTATTAATGTGTGTTCGTAAGGTTTGTCTGTTAGCCTGTGTTATTGTGCTGCCTGTATTAATGAGTGTTTGCAAGGATTGTCTGTTAGCCTGAGGTATTGTGCGGGCTGTATTAATGTGTGTTCATAAGGTTTGTCTGTTAGCCTGGGTTACTGTTCTGTCTGTATTAATGTGTGCTTGTAAGGTTTGTCTGTTAGCCTGAGTTACCGTGCTGGCTGTATTAATGTGTGTTTGCAAGGTTTGTCTGTCAGCCTGAGTCATTGTGCTGGCTGTATTAATGTGTGTTCGTAGGGTTCGTCTGTTAGCCTGTGTTACTGTGCTGGCTGTATTAATGTGTGTTTGCAAGGTTTGTTTTTTAGCCTGAGTTATTGTGCTGGCTGTATTAATGTGTGTTCGTAAGGTTTGTCTGTCAGCCTGAGTCATTGTGCTGGCTGTATTAATGTGTGTTTGCGAGGTTGGTCTGTTAGCCAGTGTTACTGAGCTGGCTGTATTAATGTATGTTTGCAAGGTTTGTCTTTCGGCATGAGTAATTCTGCTGGCTGTATTAATGTGTGTTCGCGAGGTTTGTCTGTTAGCCTGAGATATTGTGCTAGCTGTATTAATGTTTGTTCTTAAGGTTTGTCTGTCAGCCTGAGTTACTGTGCTGGCTGTATTAATGTGTGTTCGTAATGTTTGTCTGTTAGCCTGAGTTCTTGTGTGGCTGTATAAATGTGTGTTCGTAAGGTTTGTCTGTTAGCCTGAGTTATTGTGCTGGCTGTATTAATGTGTGTTTGCCAGGTTTGTCTGTTAGCCTGAGTTACTGTGCTGGCTGTATTAATGTGTGTTCGCGAGGTTTGTTTGTCAGCCTGAGTTATTGTGCTGGCTATATTAATGTGTGTTCGCGAGGTTTGCCTGTTAGCCTGAGTCATTGTGCTGGCTGTATTAATGTCTGTTCGCGAGGTATGTCTGTCTGCCTGAGTTTTTGCGCTGGCTGTATTAATGTGTGTTCGTGAGGTTTGTCTGTTTGCCTGAGTCATTGTGCTGGCTGTATTAATGTGTGTTCGCGAGGTTTGGCTGTTAGCCTGAGTTATTGTGCTAGCTGTATTAATGTGTGTTCGTAAGGTTTGTCTGTCAGCCTGAGTTATTGTGCTGGCTTCAAAAATGTGTGGTTGAAGGTTTGTCTGTCAGCAATGAGTCGTTGTGCTGGCTGTATTAATGTGTGTTCGCGAGGTTTGTCTGTCAGCCTGAATTACTGTGCTGGCTGTATTAATGTGTGTTCGTAAGGTTTGTCTGTCAGCCTGTGTCATTGTGCTAGCTGTATTAATGTGTGTTCATAAGGTTTGTCTGTCAGCCTGAGTCATTGTGCTGGCTGTATTAATGTGTGTTGGTAAGGTTTGTTTGGTAGCCTGAGTTATTGTGCTGGTTGTATTAATGTGTGTTTGCAAGGTGTGTCTGTCAGCCTGAGTCATTGTGCTGGCTGTATTAATGTGTGTTCGTAAGGTTTGTCTGTTAGCCTGAGTTATTGTGCTGGCTGTATTAATGTGTGTTCGCGAGGTTTGTCTGTTGGCCAGAGTTAGTGTGCTGGCTGTATTAATGTGTGTTTGCAAGTTTTGTCTCTCTGCATGAGTCATTGTGCTGGCTGTATTAATATGTGTTCGCGAGGTTTGTCTGTTAGCCTGAGTTATTGTGCTAGCTGTATTAATGTGGGTTCGTAAGGTTTGTCTGTCTGCCTGAGTAACTGTGCTGGCTGTATTAATGTGTGTTCGTAAGGTTTGTCTGTTAGCCTGAGTTATTGTGCTGGCTGTATTAATGAGTCTTCGTAAGGTTTGTCTGTTAGCCTGAGTTATTGTACTAACTGAATTAATGTGTGTTTGTAAGGTTTGTTTGTTAGCTTGAGTTACTGTGCTGGCTGTATTAATGTGTGTGCGCGAGGTTTGTCTGTCAGCCTGAGTTATTGTGCTGGCTATATTAATGTGTCCTCGCGAGTTGTGTCTGTTAGCCTGAGTCATTGTGCTGGCTCTATTAATGTGTGTTCGCGAGGTTTGTCTGTCAGCCTGAGTTATTGCGCTGGCTGTATTAATGTGTGTTCGTAAGGATTGTCTGTCAGCCTGAGTTACTGTGCTGGCTGTATAAATGTGTGTTTGAAGGTTTGTCTGTTAGCATTGAGTCGTTGTGCTGGCTGTATTAATGTGTGTTCGTAAGGATTTCCGTCAGAATGAGTCATTGTGCTGGCTGTATTAATGTGTGTTCGCGAGGTTTGTCTTTCAGCCTGAATTACTGTGCTGGCTGTATTAATGTGTGTTCGGGAGGTTTGTATGTTAGCCTGTGTTACTGTGCTGGCTCTATTAATGTGTGTTCGCGAGGTTTGTCTGTCAGCCTGAGTTATTGCGCTGGCTGTATTAATGTGTGTTCGTAAGGTTTGTCTGTCAGCCTGAGTTATTGTGCTGGCTATATTAATGTGTCCTCGCGAGTTGTGTCTGTTAGCCTGAGTCATTGTGCTGGCTCTATTAATGTGTGTTCGCGAGGTTTGTCTGTCAGCCTGAGTCATTGTGCTGGCTGTATTAATGTGTGTTGGTAAGGTTTGTTTGTTAGCCTGAGTTATTGTGCTGGCTGTATTAATGTGTGTTTGCAAGGTTTGTCTGTCAGCCTGAGTCATTGTGCTGGCTGTATTAATGTGTGTTCGTAATGTTTGCCTGTTAGCCGGAGTTACTGTGCTGGCTGTATTAATTAGTGTTCGTAAGGTTTGTCTGTCAGCCTGCGTTACTGTGCTGGCTGTATTAATGTGTGTTCGTAAGGTTTGTCTGTTAGCCTGAGTTACTGTGCTGGCTGTATTAATGTGTGTTCGTAAGGTTTGTCTTTAGCCTGAGTTATTGTTCTGGCTGTATTAATGTGTGTTCGGGAGGTTTGTATGTTAGCCTGAGTTATTGAGCTGGCTGTATTAATGTGTGTTCGAAGGTTTGTCTGTTAGCCTGGGTTACTGTGCTGGCTGTATTAATGTGTGCTTTTAAGGCTTGTCTGTTAGCCTGAGTTACTGTGCCGGCTGTATAAATGTGTGTTTGCAAGGTTTGTCTGTCAGCAATGAGTCATTGGGCTGGCTATAATAATGTGTGTTCGTAAGGTTTGTCTGTCAGCCTGAGTCATTGTGCTGGCTGTATTAATGTGTGTTCGTAATGTTTGCCTGTTAGCCGGAGTTACTGTGCTGGCTGTATTAATTAGTGTTCGTAAGGTTTGTCTGTCAGACTGAGTTACTGTGCTGGCTGTATTAATGTGTGTTCGCAAGGTTTGTCTGTTAGCCTGAGTTACTGTGCTGGCTGTATTAATGTGTGTTCGTTAGGTTTGTCTTTAGCCTGAGTTATTGTTCTGGCTGTATTAATGTGTGTTCGGGAGGTTTGTCTGTTAGCCTGAATTTTAGAGCTGGCTGTATTAATGTGTGTTGGTAAGGTTTGTCTGTTTGCCTGGGTTACTGTGCTGGCTGTATTAATGTGTGCTTGTAAGGTTTGTCTGTTAGCCTGAGTTACTGTGCTGGCTGTATTAATGTGTGTTCGCGAGGTTTGTTTGTCAAACTGAGTTACTGTGCTGGCTGTATTAATGTGTGTTCGTAAGGTTTGTCTGTTAGTCTGAGTTATTGTGCTGGCTGTAATAATGTGTGTTCGCGAGGTTTGTCTGTCAGCCTGAGTCATTGTGCTGGCTGTATTAATGTGTGTTAGTAAGGTTTGTCTGCTAGCCTGAGTTATTGTGCAGGCTGTATTAATATGTGTTCGTAAGGTTTGTCTGTTAGCTTGAGTTATTGTGCTGGCTGTATTAATGTGTGTTCGCGAGGTTTGTCTGTTAGCCAGAGTTAGTGTGCTGGCTGTATTAATGTGTGTTTGCAAGTTTTGTCTGTCTGCATGAGTTATTGTGCTGGCTGCATTAATGTGTGTTCGCGAGGTTTGTCTGTTAGCCTGAGTTATTGTGCTAGCTGTATTAATGTGTGTTCGTAAGGTTTGTCTGTCTGCCTGAGTTACTGTGCTGGCTGTATTAATGTGTGTTCGTAAGGTTTGTCTGTTAGCCTGAGTTATTGTGCTGGCTGTATTAATGAGTCTTCGTAAGGTTTGTCTGTTAGCCTGAGTTATTGTACTAACTGTATTAATGTGTGTTTGTAAGGTTTGTCTGTTGGCTTGAGTTACTGTGCTGGCTGTATTAATGTGTGTGCGCGAGGTTTGTCTGTCAGCCTGAGTTATTGTGCTGGCTGTATAAATGTGTCTTCGCGAGTAGTGTCTGTTAGCCTGAGTCATTGTGCTGGCTGTATTAATGTGTGTTCGCGAGGTTTGTCTGTTAGCCTGAGTAATTGTGCTGGCTGTGTTAATGTGTGTTCGTAAGTTTAGTCTGTTAGCCTGAGTTTCTGAGCTGGCTGTATTAATGTGTGTTCGTAAGGTTTGTATGTTAACCTTTGTAACTGTGCTGGCTGTATTAATGTGTGTTCTTAAGGTTTGTCTGTTAGCCTGAGTTATTGTGCGGGCTGTAATAAAATGTATTCGTAAGGTTTGTCTGTTAGCCTGAGTTACTGTGCTGGCTGTATTAATGTGTGTTCGTAATGTTTGTCTGTTAGCCTGAGATATTGTTCTGGCTATGTTAATGTGTGTTCGTAAGGTTTGTCTGTTAGCCTGAGTTTCTGTGCTGGCTGTATTAATGTGTGTTCGTAAGGTTTGTCTGTTAGCCTTTGTTACTGTGCTGGCTGTATTAATGTGTGTTCGTAAGGTTTGTCTGTTAGCCTGAGTTATTGTGCTGGCTGTATTAATGTGTGTTCGTAAGGTTTGTCTGTTGGCCTGAATTACTGTGCTAGCTGTATTAATGTGTGTTTGTAAGGTTTGTCTGTTAGCCTTAATTACCGTGCTGGCTGTATCAGTGTGTGTTCGTAAGGTTTGTCTGTTAGCCTGAGTCATTGTGCTGGCTGTATTAATGTGTGTTCGTAAGGTTTTGTCTGTTAGCCTGTGTTACTGTGCTGGCTGTATTAATGTGTGTTTGAAAGGTTTTTCTGTTAGCCTGAGTTATTGTGCTGGCTTTATTAATGTGTGTTCGTAAGGTTTGTCTGTTAGCCTGAGTTACTGTGCTGACTTTATTAATGTGTGTTCGAGAGGTATGTCTGTCAGTCTGAGCCATTGAGCTGGCTCTATTAATGTGTGTTCGCGAGGTTGGTCTGTTAGCCTGTGTTACTGTGCTGGCTGTATTAATGTGTGTTTGCAAGTTTTGTCTGTCGGCCTGAGTCATTGTGCTGGCTGTATTAATGTGTGTTCGCGAGGTTTGTCTGTTAGCCTGAGTTATTGTGCTAGCTGTATTAATGTGTGTTCGTAAGGTTTGTCTGTAAGCCTGAGTTACTGTGCTGGCTGTATTAATGTGTGTTGGTAAGGTTTGTCTGTTAGCCTGAGTTATTGTACTAACTGTATTAATGTGTGTTTGTAAGGTTTGTCTGTTAGCCTGGGTTACTGTGCTGGCTGTATTAATGTGTGTGCTCGAGGTATGTCTGTCAGCCTGAGTTATTGTGCTGGCTGTATTAATGTGTGTTCGCGAGGTTTGTCTGTTAGCCTGAGTCATTGTGCTGGCTGTATTAATGTGTGTTCGCGAGGTATGTCTGTCAGCCTGAGTTATTGCGCTGGCTGTATTAATGTGTGTTCGTAAGGATTGTCTGTCAGCCTGAGTTACTGTGCTGGCTGTATAAATGTGTGTTTGAAGGTTTGTCTGTCAGCATTGAGTCGTTGTGCTGGCTGTATTAATGTGTGTTCGTAAGGATTCCCTGTCAGAATGAGTCTTTGTGCTGTCTGTAATAATGTGTGTTCGCGAGGTTTGTCTTTCAGCCTGAATTACTGTGCTGGCTGAATTAATGGGTGTTCGGGAGGTTTGTATGATAGCCTGTGTTACTGTGCTGGCTGTATTAATGTGTGTTCGTAAGGTATGTCTGTCAGCCTGTGTCACTGTGCAGGCTGTATTAATGCGTGTTCATAAGGTTTGTCTGTCAGCCTGAGTCATTGTGCTGGCTGTATTAATGTGTGTTGGTAAGGTTTGTTTGTTAGCCTGAGTTATTGTGCTGGCTGTATTAATGTGTGTTTGCAAGGTTTGTCTGTCAGCCTGAGTCATTGTGCTGGCTGTATTAATGTGTGTTCGTAATGTTTGTCTGTTAGCCTGAGTTACTGTGCTGGCTGTATTAATGCGTGTTCGTAAGGTTTGTCTGTCAGCCTGAGTTACTGTGCTGGCTGTATTAATGTGTGTTCGTAAGGTTTGTCTGTTAGCCTGAGTTACTGTGCTGGCTGTATTAATGTGTGTTCGTAAGGTTTGTCTTTAGCCTGAGTTATTGTGCTGGCTGTATTAATGTGTGTTCCGGAGGTTTGTCTGTTAGCCTGAGTTATTGAGCTGGCTGTATTAATGTGTGTTCGTAAGGTTTGTCTGTTAGCCTGTGTTATTGTGCTGGCTGTATTAATGAGTGTTTGCAAGGATTGTCTGTTAGCCTGAGTTATTGTGCTGGCTGTATTAATGTGTGTTCATAAGGTTTGTCTGTTAGCCTGGGTTACTGTGCTGTCTGTATTAATGTGTGCTTGTAAGGTTTGTCTGTTAGCCTGAGTTACCGTGCTGGCTGTATTAATGTGTGTTTGCAAGTTTTGTCTGTCAGCCTGAGTCATTGTGCTGGCTGTATTAATGTGTGTTCGTAGGGTTCGTCTGTTAGCCTGTGTTACTGTGCTGGCTGTATTAATGTGTGTTTGCAAGGTTTGTTTTTTAGCCTGAGTTATTGTGCTGGCTGTATTAATGTGTGTTCGTAAGGTTTGTCTGTCAGCCTGAGTCATTGTGCTGGCTGTATTAATGTGTGTTTGCGAGGTTGGTCTGTTAGCCAGTGTTACTGAGCTGGCTGTATTAATGTATGTTTGCAAGGTTTGTCTTTCGGCATGAGTCATTGTGCTGGCTGTATTAATGTGTGTTCGCGAGGTTTGTCTGTTAGCCTGAGATATTGTGCTAGCTGTATTAATGTGTGTTCTTAAGGTTTGTCTGTCAGCCTGAGTTACTGTGCTGGCTGTATTAATGTGTGTTCGTAATGTTTGTCTGTTAGCCTGAGTTCTTGTGTGGCTGTATAAATGTGTGTTCGTAAGGTTTGTCTGTTAGTCTGAGTTATTGTGCTGGCTGTATTAATGTGTGTTTGCCAGGTTTGTCTGTTAGCCTGAGTTACTGTGCTGGCTGTATTAATGTGTGTTCGCGAGGTTTGTTTGTCAGCCTGAGTTATTGTGCTGGCTATATTAATGTGTGTTCGCGAGGTTTGCCTGTTAGCCTGAGTCATTGTGCTGGCTGTATTAATGTGTGTTCGCGAGGTATGTCTGTCTGCCTGAATTTTTTGCGCTGGCTGTATTAATGTGTGTTCGTGAGGTTTGTCTGTTTGCCTGAGTCATTGTGCTGGCTGTATTAATGTGTGTTCGCGAGGTTTGGCTGTTAGCCTGAGTTATTGTGCTAGCTGTATTAATGTGTGTTCGTAAGGTTTGTCTGTCAGCCTGAGTTATTGTGCTGGCTTCAAAAATGTGTGGTTGAAGGTTTGTCTGTCAGCAATGAGTCGTTGTGCTGGCTGTATTAATGTGTGTTCGCGAGGTTTGTCTGTCAGCCTGAATTACTGTGCTGGCTGTATTAATGTGTGTTCGTAAGGTTTGTCTGTCAGCCTGTGTCATTGTGCTAGCTGTATTAATGTGTGTTCATAAGGTTTGTCTGTCAGCCTGAGTCATTGTGCTGGCTGTATTAATGTGTGTTGGTAAGGTTTGTTTGGTAGCCTGAGTTATTGTGCTGGTTGTATTAATGTGTGTTTGCAAGGTGTGTCTGTCAGCCTGAGTCATTGTGCTGGCTGTATTAATGTGTGTTCGTAAGGTTTGTCTGTTAGCCTGAGTTATTGTGCTGGCTGTATTAATGTGTGTTCGCGAGGTTTGTCTGTTGGCCAGAGTTAGTGTGCTGGCTGTATTAATGTGTGTTTGCAAGTTTTGTCTCTCTACATGAGTCATTGTGCTGGCTGTATTAATATGTGTTCGCGAGGTTTGTCTGTTAGCCTGAGTTATTGTGCTAGCTGTATTAATGTGGTTTCGTAAGGTTTGTCTGTCTGCCTGAGTAACTGTGCTGGCTGTATTAATGTGTGTTCGTAAGGTTTGTCTGTTAGCCTGAGTTATTGTGCTGGCTGTATTAATGAGTCTTCGTAAGGTTTGTCTGTTAGCCTGAGTTATTGTACTAACTGTATTAATGTGTGTTTGTAAGGTTTGTCTGTTAGCTTGAGTTACTGTGCTGGCTGTATTAATGTGTGTGCGCGAGGTTTGTCTGTCAGCCTGAGTTATTGTGCTGGCTATATTAATGTGTCCTCGCGAGTTGTGTCTGTTAGCCTGAGTCATTGTGCTGGCTCTATTAATGTGTGTTCGCGAGGTTTGTCTGTCAGCCTGAGTTATTGCGCTGGCTGTATTAATTTGTGTTCTTAAGGATTGTCTGTCAGCCTGAGTTACTGTGCTGGCTGTATTAATGTGTGTTCGTAAGGTTTGTCTGTTAGCCTGAGTTATTGTGCTAGCTGTATTAATGTGTGTTCGTAAGGTTTGTCTGTAAGCCTGAGTTACTGTGCTGGCTGTATTAATGTGTGTTGGTAAGGTTTGTCTGTTAGCCTGAGTTATTGTACTAACTGTATTAATGTATGTTTGTAAGGTTTGTCTGTTAGCCTGGGTTACTGTGCTGGCTGTATTAATGTGTGTGCTCGAGGTATGTCTGTCAGCCTGAGTTATTGTGCTGGCTGTATTAATGTGTGTTCGCGAGGTTTGTCTGTTAGCCTGAGTCATTGTGCTGGCTGTATTAATGTGTGTTCGCGAGGTATGTCTGTCAGCCTGAGTTATTGCGCTGGCTGTATTAATGTGTGTTCGTAAGGATTGTCTGTCAGCCTGAGTTACTGTGCTGGCTGTATAAATGTGTGTTTGAAGGTTTGTCTGTCAGCATTGAGTCGTTGTGCTGGCTGTATTAATGTGTGTTCGTAAGGATTCCCTGTCAGAATGAGTCTTTGTGCTGTCTGTAATAATGTGTGTTCGCGAGGTTTGTCTTTCAGCCTGAATTACTGTGCTGGCTGAATTAATGGGTGTTCGGGAGGTTTGTATGATAGCCTGTGTTACTGTGCTGGCTGTATTAATGTGTGTTCGTAAGGTATGTCTGTCAGCCTGTGTCACTGTGCAGACTGTATTAATGCGTGTTCACAAGGTTTGTCTGTCAGCCTGAGTCATTGTGCTGGCTGTATTAATGTGTGTTGGTAAGGTTTGTTTGTTAGCCTGAGTTATTGTGCTGGCTGTATTAATGTGTGTTTGCAAGGTTTGTCTGTCAGCCTGAGTCATTGTGCTGGCTGTATTAATGTGTGTTCGTAATGTTTGTCTGTTAGCCTGAGTTACTGTGCTGGCTGTATTAATGAGTGTTCGTAAGGTTTGTCTGTCAGCCTGAGTTACTGTGCTGGCTGTATTAATGTGTGTTCGTAAGGTTTGTCTGTTAGCCTGAGTTACTGTGCTGGCTGTATTAATGTGTGTTCGTAAGGTTTGTCTTTAGCCTGAGTTATTGTGCTGGCTGTATTAATGTGTGTTCCGGAGGTTTGTCTGTTAGCCTGAGTTATTGAGCTGGCTGTATTAATGTGTGTTCGTAAGGTTTGTCTGTTAGCCTGTGTTATTGTGCTGGCTGTATTAATGAGTGTTTGCAAGGATTGTCTGTTAGCCTGAGTTATTGTGCTGGCTGTATTAATGTGTGTTCATAAGGTTTGTCTGTTAGCCTGGGTTACTGTGCTGTCTGTATTAATGTGTGCTTGTAAGGTTTGTCTGTTAGCCTGAGTTACCGTGCTGGCTGTATTAATGTGTGTTTGCAAGGTTTGTCTGTCAGCCTGAGTCATTGTGCTGGCTGTATTAATGTGTGTTCGTAGGGTTCGTCTGTTAGCCTGTGTTACTGTGCTGGCTGTATTAATGTGTGTTTGCAAGGTTTGTTTTTTAGCCTGAGTTATTGTGCTGGCTGTATTAATGTGTGTTCGTAAGGTTTGTCTGTCAGCCTGAGTCATTGTGCTGGCTGTATTAATGTGTGTTTGCGAGGTTGGTCTGTTAGCCAGTGTTACTGAGCTGGCTGTATTAATGTATGTTTGCAAGGTTTGTCTTTCGGCATGAGTCATTGTGCTGGCTGTATTAATGTGTGTTCGCGAGGTTTGTCTGTTAGCCTGAGATATTGTGCTAGCTGTACTAATGTGTGTTCTTAAGGTTTGTCTGTCAGCCTGAGTTACTGTGCTGGCTGTATTAATGTGTGTTCGTAATGTTTGTCTGTTAGCCTGAGTTCTTGTGTGGCTGTATAAATGTGTGTTCGTAAGGTTTGTCTGTTAGCCTGAGTTATTGTGCTGGCTGTATTAATGTGTGTTTGCCAGGTTTGTCTGTTAGCCTGAGTTACTGTGCTGGCTGTATTAATGTGTGTTCGCGAGGTTTGTTTGTCAGCCTGAGTTATTGTGCTGGCTATATTAATGTGTGTTCGCGAGGTTTGCCTGTTAGCCTGAGTCATTGTGCTGGCTGTATTAATGTGTGTTCGCGAGGTAAGTCTGTCTGCCTGAGTTTTTGCGCTGGCTGTATTAATGTGTGTTCGTGAGGTTTGTCTGTTTGCCTGAGTCATTGTGCTGGCTGTATTAATGTGTGTTCGCGAGGTTTGGCTGTTAGCCTGAGTTATTGTGCTAGCTGTATTAATGTGTGTTCGTAAGGTTTGTCTGTCAGCCTGAGTTATTGTGCTGGCTTCAAAAATGTGTGGTTGAAGGTTTGTCTGTCAGCAATGAGTCGTTGTGCTGGCTGTATTAATGTGTGTTCGCGAGGTTTGTCTGTCAGCCTGAATTACTGTGCTGGCTGTATTAATGTGTGTTCGTAAGGTTTGTCTGTCAGCCTGTGTCATTGTGCTAGCTGTATTAATGTGTGTTCATAAGCTTTGTCTGTCAGCCTGAGTCATTGTGCTGGCTGTATTAATGTGTGTTGGTAAGGTTTGTTTGGTAGCCTGAGTTATTGTGCTGGTTGTATTAATGTGTGTTTGCAAGGTGTGTCTGTCAGCCTGAGTCATTGTGCTGGCTGTATTAATGTGTGTTCGTAAGGTTTGTCTGTTAGACTGAGTTATTGTGCTGGCTGTATTAATGTGTGTTCGCGAGGTTTGTCTGTTGGCCAGAGTTAGTGTGCTGGCTGTATTAATGTGTGTTTGCAAGTTTTGTCTCTCTGCATGAGTCATTGTGCTGGCTGTATTAATATGTGTTCGCGAGGTTTGTCTGTTAGCCTGAGTTATTGTGCTAGCTGTATTAATGTGGGTTCGTAAGGTTTGTCTGTCTGCCTGAGTAACTGTGCTGGCTGTATTAATGTGTGTTCGTAAGGTTTGTCTGTTAGCCTAAGTTATTGTGCTGGCTGTATTAATGAGTCTTCGTAAGGTTTGTCTGTTAGCCTGAGTTATTGTACTAACTGTATTAATGTGTGTTTGTAAGGTTTGTCTGTTAGCTTGAGTTACTGTGCTGGCTGTATTAATGTGTGTGCGCGAGGTTTGTCTGTCAGCCTGAGTTATTGTGCTGGCTATATTCATGTGTCCTCGCGAGTTGTGTCTGTTAGCCTGAGTCATTGTGCTGGCTCTATTAATGTGTGTTCGCGAGGTTTGTCTGTCAGCCTGAGTTATTGCGCTGGCTGTATTAATTTGTGTTCGTAAGGATTGTCTGTCAGCCTGAGTTACTGTGCTGGCTGTATTAATGTGTGTTCGTAAGGTTTGTCTGTTAGCCTGAGTTACTGTGCTGGCTGTATTAATGTGTGTTCGTAAGGTTTGTCTTTAGCCTGAGTTATTGTTCTGGCTGTATTAATGTGTGTTCGGGAGGTTTGTCTGTTAGCCTGAGTTATTGAGCTGGCTGTATTAATGTGTGTTCGAAGGTTTGTCTGTTAGCCTGGGTTACTGTGCTTGCTGTATTAATGTGTGCTTTTAAGGCTTGTCTGTTAGCCTGTGTTATTGTGCTGGCTGTATTAATGTGTGTTCGTAAGGGTTGTCTGTTAGCCTGTGTCATTGTGCTGGCTGTATTCATGTGTGTTCGTAAGGTTTGTCTGTTAGCCTTATTCATTGTGCTGGCTGCATTAAAGTGTGTTTGTGAGGTTTGTCTGTTTGCCTGTGTAATTGTGCCGGCTGTGTTAATGAATGTTCGCGAGGTTTGTCTGTGAAACTGAGTCACTGTGCTGGCTGTATTAATGTGTGTTCGTAAGGTTTGTCTGTTAGCCTGGGTTACTGTGCTGGCTGTATTAATGTGTGTTCGTAAGGTTTGTCTGTTAGTCTGAGTTATTGTGCTGGCTGTAATAATGTGTGTTCGCGAGGTTTGTCTGTCAGCCTGAGTCATTGTGCTGGCTGTATTAATGTGTGTTCGTAAGGTTTGTCTGTTAGCCTGAGTAACTGTGCTGGCTGTATTAATGTGTGTTCGCACGGTTTGTCTTTTAGCCTGAGTTACTGTGCTGGCTGTATTAATGTGTGTTCGTAAGGTTTGTCTGTCAGCCTGTGTTATTGTGCTGGCTGTATTAATGTGTGTTCGTAAGGTTTGTCTGCCAGTCTGAGTTACACTGCTGGCTGTATTAATGTGTGTTTGCAAGGTTTGTCTGTTAGCCTGAGGTACTGTGCTGGCTGTATTAATGTGTGTTCGCGAGGTTTTTCTGTTAGCCTGAGTTAATGTGCTGGCTGTATTAATGTGTGTTTGCAAGGTTTGTCTGTTAGCCTGAGTAACTGTGCTGGCTGTATTAATGTGTGTTCGCGAGGTTTGTCTGTTAGCCTGTGTTATTGTGCTGGCTATGTTAATGTGTGTTCGTAAGGGTTGTCTGTTAGCCTGTGTCATTGTGCTGGCTGTATTCATGTGTGTTCGTAAGGTTGGTCTGTTAGCCTGAGTCATTGTGCTGGCTGTATTAATGTGTGTTCGTAAAGTTTGTCTGTTAGCCTGAGTTACTGTGCTGGCTGTATTAATGTGTGTTCGCGAGGTTTGTCTGTCAGCCTGAGTCATTGT
The DNA here is from genome assembly GCA_946902985.2 of Meconema thalassinum. Classification (NCBI taxonomy): domain Eukaryota; kingdom Metazoa; phylum Arthropoda; class Insecta; order Orthoptera; family Tettigoniidae; genus Meconema; species Meconema thalassinum. Next base: position 1,196,564,319 of record OX336389.2, read on the forward strand.
GCTGGCTGTATTAATGTGTGTTCGTAAGGTTTGTCTGTTAGCCTGAGTTATTGTGCAGGCTGTATTAATGTGTGTTCGTAAGGTTTGTCTGTTAGCCTGAGTCATTGTGCTGGCTGTATTAATGTGTCTTCGTAAGGTTTGTCTGTTATCCTGAGTAATTGTGCTGGCTGTGTTAACGTGTGCTCGTAAGGTTTGTCTGTTAGCCTGAGTTACTGTGCTGGCTGTATTAATGAGTGTTCGTAAGGGTTGTCTGTTAGCCTGTGTTACTGTGATTGGCTGTATTAATGTGTGTTCGTGAGGTTTGTGTGTTAGCTTGAGTTATTGAGCTGGCTGTATTAATGTGTGTTCGTAATGTATGTCTGTTAGCCTGTGTTACTGTGCTGCTGTATTAATGCGTGCTTGCAAGGTTTGTCTGTTAGCCTGAGTTATTGTGCTGGCTGTATTAAAGTGTGTTCGTAAAGTTTGTCTGTTAGCCTGGGTTACTGTGCTGCCTGTATTAATGTGTGTTTGTAAGGTATATCTGTTAGCCTGAGTTACTGTGCTGGCTGTATTAATGTGTGTTTGCAATGTTTGTCTGTCAGCCTGAGGCATTGTGCTGGCTGTATTAATGTGTGTTCGTAAGGTTTGCCTGTTAGCCTGTGTTACTGTGCTGGCTGTATTAATGTGTGTTTGCAAGTTTTGTCTGTCAGCCTGAGTTATTATGCTGGCTGTATTAATGTGTGTACGTAAGGTTTGTCTGTTAGCCTGTGTTACTGTGCTGGCTGTATTAATGTGTGTTCGTAAGGTTTGTCTCTTAGCCTGTGTTACTGTGCTGGCTGTATTAATGTGTGTTCGTAAGGTTTGTCTGTCATCCTGAGTTACTGTGCTGGCTGTATTAATGTGTGTTCGCACGGTTTGTCTTTTAGCCTGAGTTACTGTGCTGGCTGTATTAATGTGTGTTCGTAAGGTTTGTCTGTCAGCCTGTGTTATTGTGCTGGCTGTATTAATGTGTGTTTGCAAGGTTTGTCTGTCAGCCTGAGGCATTGTGCTGGCTGTATTAATGTGTGTTCGCGAGGTTTTTCTGTTAGCCTGAGTTAATGTGCTGGCTGTATTAATGTGTGTTTGCAAGGTTTGTCTGTTAGCCTGAGTAACTGTGCTGGCTGTATTAATGTGTGTTCGTAAGGTTTGTCTGTTAGCCTGAGTTATTGTGCTGGCTATGTTAATGTGTGTTCGTAAGGTTTGTCTGTTAGCCTGAGTTTCTTTGCTGGCTGTATTAATGTGTGTTCGTAAGGTTTGTCTGTCAGCCTGAGTCATTGTGCTGGCTGTATTAATGTGTGTTGGTAAGGTTAGTTTGGTAGCCTGAGTTATTGTGCTGGTTGTATTAATGTGTGTTTGCAAGTTGTGTCTGTCAGCCTGAGTCATTGTGCTGGCTGTATTAATGTGTGTTCGTAAGGTTTGTCTGTTAGCCTGAGTTATTGTGCTGGCTGTATTAATGTGTGTTCGCGAGGTATGTCTGTTAGCCAGAGTTAGTGTGCTGGCTGTATTAATGTGTGTTTGCAAGTTTTGTCTGTCTGCATGAGTCATTGTGCTGGCTGTATTAATGTGTGTTCGCGAGGTTTGTCTGTTAGCCTGAGTTATTGTGCTAGCTGTATTAATGTGTGTTCGTAAGGTTTGTCTGTCTGCCTGAGTTACTGTGCTGGCTGTATTAATGTGTGTTCGTAAGGTTTGTCTGCTAGCCTGAGTTATTGTGCTGGCTGTATTAATGAGTCTTCGTAAGGTTTGTCTGTTAGCCTGAGTTATTGTACTAACTGTATTAATTTGTGTTTGTAAGTTTTGTCTGTTAGCTTGAGTTACTGTGCTGGCTGTATAAATGTGTGTGCGCGAGGTTTGTCTGTCAGCCTGAGTTATTGTGCTGGCTGTATAAATGTGTCTTCGCGAGTTGTGTCTGTTAGCCTGAGTCATTGTTCTGGCTGTATTAATGTGTGTTCGCGAGGTTTGTCTGTTAGCCTGAGTAATTGTGCTGGCTGTGTTAATGTATGTTCGTAAGTTTAGTCTGTTAGCCTGAGTTTCTGTGCTGGCTGTATTAATGTGTGTTCGTAAGGTTTGTATGTTAACCTTTGTAACTGTGCTGGCTGTATTAATGTGTGTTCTTAAGGTTTGTCTGTTAGCCTGAGTTATTGTGCGGGCTGTAATAAAATGTATTCGTAAGGTTTGTCTGTTAGCCTGAGTAACTGTGCTGGCTGTATTAATATGTGTTCGTAATGTTTGTCTGTTAGCCTGAGTTATTGTGCTGGCTATGTTAATGTGTGTTCGTAAGGTTTGTCTGTTAGCCTGAGTTTCTGTGCTGGCTGTATTAATGTGTGTTCGTAAGGTTTGTCTGTTAGCCTTTGTTACTGTGCTGGCTGTATTAATGTGTGTTCGTAAGGTTTGTCTGTTAGCCTGAGTTATTGTGCTGGCTGTATTAATGTGTGTTCGTAAGGTTTGTCTGTTAGCCTGAATTACTGTGCTAGCTGTATTAATGTGTGTTTGTAAGGTTTGTCTGTTAGCCTGAGTTACCGTGCTGGCTGTATCAGTGTGTGTTCGTAAGGTTTGTCTGTTAGCCTGAGTCATTGTGCTGGCTGTATTAATGTGTGTTCGTTAGGTTTGTCTGTTAGCCTGTGTTACTGTGCTGGCTGTATTAATGTGTGTTTGAAAGGTTTGTCTGTTAGCCTGAGTTATTGTGCTGGCTTTATTAATGTGTGTTCGTAAGGTTTGTCTGTTAGCCTGAGTTACTGTGCTGACTTTATTAATGTGTGTTCGAGAGGTATGTCTGTCAGCCTGAGCCATTGAGCTGGCTGTATTAATGTGTGTTCGCGAGGGTGGTCTGTTAGCCTGAGTTACTGTGCTGGCTGTATTAATGTGTGTTGGTAAGGTTTGTCTGTTAGCCTGAGTTATTGTGCTGGCTGTATTAATGTGTGTCCGTAAGGTTTGTCTGTTAGCCTGAGTTATTGTACTAACTGTATTAATGTGTGTTTGTAAGGTTTGTCTGTTAGCCTGAATTACTGTGCTGGCTGTATTAATGTGTGTGCTCGAGGTATGTCTGTCAGCCTGAGTTATTGTGCTGGCTGTATTAATGTGTGTTCGCGAAGTTTGTCTGTTAGCCTGAGTCATTGTGCTGGCTGTATTAATGGGTGTTCGGGAGGTTTGTATGTTAGCCTGTGTTACTGTGCTGGCTGTATTAATGTGTGTTCGTAAGGTATGTCTGTCAGCCTGTGTCACTGTGCTGGCTGTATTAATGCGTGTTCATAAGGTTTGTCTGTCAGCCTGAGTCATTGTGCTGGCTGTATTAATGTTTGTTGGTAAGGTTTGTTTGTTAGCCTGAGTTATTGTGCTGGCTGTATTAATGTGTGTTTGCAAGGTTTGTCTGTTAGCCTGAGTTATTGTGCTGGCTGTATTAATGTGTGTTCATAAGGTTTGTCTGTTAGCCTGGGTTACTGTGCTGGCTGTATTAATGTGTGCTTGTAAGGTTTGTCTGTTAGCCTGAGTTACCGTGCTGGCTGTATTAATGTGTGTTGGTAAGGTTTGTTTGTTAGCCTGAGTTATTGTGCTGGCTGTATTAATGTGTGTTCGTAAGGTATGTCTGTCAGCCTGTGTCACTGTGCTGGCTGTATTAATGCGTGTTCATAAGGTTTGTCTGTCAGCCTGAGTCATTGTGCTGGCTGTATTAATGTGTGTTGGTAAGGTTTGTTTGTTAGCCTGAGTTATTGTGCTGGCTGTATTAATGTGTGTTTGCAAGGTTTGTCTGTTAGCCTGAGTTATTGTGCTGGCTGTATTAATGTGTGTTCGTAAGGTATGTCTGTCAGCCTGTGTCACTGTGCTGGCTGTATTAATGCGTGTTCATAAGGTTTGTCTGTCAGCCTGAGTCATTGTGCTGGCTGTATTAATGTGTGTTGGTAAGGTTTGTTTGTTAGCCTGAATTATTGTGCTGGCTGTATTAATGTGTGTTTGCAAGGTTTGTCTGTTAGCCTGAGTCATTGTGCTGGCTGTATTAATGAGTGTTCGTAAGGTTTGTCTGTCAGCCTGAGTTACTGTGCTGGCTGTATTAATGTGTGTTCGTAAGGTTTGTCTGTTAGCCTGAGTTACTGTGCTGGCTCTATTAATGTGTGTTCGTAAGGTTTGTCTTTAGCCTGAGTTATTGTGCTGGCTGTATTAATGTGTGTCCGTAAGGTTTGTCTGTTAGCCTGAGTTATTGTACTAACTGTATTTATGTGTGTTTGTAAGGTTTGTCTGTTAGCCTGAGTTACTGTGCTGGCTGTATTAATGTGTGTGCTCGAGGTATGTCTGTCAGCCTGAGTTATTGTGCTGGCTGTATTAATGTGTGTTCGCGAGGTTTGTCTGTTAGCCTGAGTCATTTTGCTGGCTGTATTAATGTGTGTTCGCGAGGTATGTCTGTCAGCCTGAGTTATTGCGCTGGCTGTATTAATGTGTGTTCGTAAGGATTGTCTGTCAGCCTGAGTTACTGTGCTGGCTGTATAAATGTGTGTTTGAAGGTTTGTCTGTCACCATTGAGTCGTTGTGCTGGCTGTATTAATGTGTGTTCGTAAGGATTGTCTGTCAGAATGAGTCATTGTGCTGTCTGTATTAATGTGTGTTCGCGAGGTTTGTCTTTCAGCCTGAATTACTGTGCTGGCTGTATTAATGGGTGTTCGGGAGGTTTGTATGTTAGCCTGTGTTACTGTGCTGGCTGTATTAATGTGTGTTCGTAAGGTATGTCTGTCAGCCTGTGTCACTGTGCTGGCTGTATTAATGCGTGTTCATAAGGTTTGTCTGTCAGGCTGAGTCATTGTGCTGGCTGTATTAATGTGTGTTGGTAAGGTTTGTTTGTTAGCCTGAGTTATTGTGCTGGCTGTATTAATGTGTGTTTGCAAGGTTTGTCTGTCAGCCTGAGTCATTGTGCTGGCTGTATTAATGTGTGTTCGTAATGTTTTTCTGTTAGCCTGAGTTACTGTGCTGACTGCATTAATGAGTGTTCGTAAGGTTTGTCTGTCAGCCTGAGTTACTGTGCTGGCTGTATTAATGCGTGTTCGTAAGGTTTGTCTGTTAGCCTGAGTTACTGTGCTGGCTGTATTAATGTGTGTTCGTAAGGTTTGTCTTTAGCCTGAGTTATTGTGCTGGCTGTATTAATGTGTGTTCGGGAGGTTTGTCTGTTAGCCTGAGTTATTGAGCTGGCTGTATTAATGTGTGATCGTAAGGTTTTTCTGTTAGCCTGTGTTATTGTGCTGGCTGTATTAATGAGTGTTTGCAAGGTTTGTCTGTTAGCCTGAGTTATTGTGCTGGCTGTTTTAATGTGTGTTCCTAAGGTTTGTCTGTTAGCCTGGGTTACTGTGCTGGCTGTATTAATGTGTGCTTGTAAGGTTTGTCTGTTAGCCTGAGTTACTGTGCTGGCTGTATTAATGTGTGTTTGCAAGGTTTGTCTGTCAGCCTGAGTCATTGTGCTGGCTGTATTAATGTGTGTTCGTAGGGTTCGTCTGTTAGCCTGTGTTACAGTGCTGGCTGTAATAATGTGTGTTCGTAAGGTTTGTCTGTTAGCCTGAGTTACTGTGCTGGCTGTAATAATGTGTGTTCGCGAGGTTTGTCTGTCAGCGTGAGTCATTGTGCTGGCTGTATTAATGTGTGTTCGTAAGGTTTGTCTGTTAGCCTGAGTTACTGTGCTGGCTGTATTAATGTGTGTTCGTAAGGTTTATATGTTAACCTTTGTTACTGTGCTGGCTGTATTAATGTGTGTTCTTAAGGTTTGTCTGTTAGCCTGAGTTATTGTGCGGGCTGTAATAAAATGTATTCGTAAGGTTTGTCTGTTAGCCTGAGTTACTGTGCTGGCTGTATTAATGTGTGTTCCTAATGTTTGTCTGTTAGCCTGAGTTATTGTGCTGGCTATGTTAATGTGTGTTCGTAAGGTTTGTCTGTTAGCCTGAGTTTCTGTGCTGGCTGTATTAATGTGTGTTCGTAAGGTTTGTCTGTTAGCCTTTGTTACTGTGCTGGCTGTATTAATGTGTGTTCGTAAGGTTTGTCTGTTAGCCTGAGTTATTGTGCTGGCTGTATTAATGTGTGTTCGTAAGGTTTGTCTGTTAACCTGAGTTACTGTGCTATCTGTATTAATGTGTGTTTCAAGGTTTGTCTGTTAGCCTGAGTTATTGTGCTAACTGTATTAATGTGTGTTCGCGAGGTTTGTCTGTCAGCTTGAGTTATTGTGCTGGCTGTATTAATGTCTGTTCGTAAGGTTTGTCTGTTAGCCTGAGTTATTGTGCTGGCAGTATTAATGTGTGTTCGTAAGGTTTGTCTGTTAGCCTGAGTCATTGTGCTGGCTGTATTAATGTGTGTTCGCGAGGTTTGTCTGTTAGCCTGAGTAATTGTGCTGGCTGTGTTAATGTGTGTTCGTAAGTTTAGTCTGTTAGCCTGAGTTTCTGTGCTGGCTGTATTAATGTGTGTTCCGGAGGTTTGTCTGTTAGCCTGAGTTATTGAGCTGGCTGTATTAATGTGTGTTCGTAAGGTTTGTCTGTTAGCCTGTGTTATTGTGCTGGCTGTATTAATGAGTGTTTGCAAGGATTGTCTGTTAGCCTGAGTTATTGTGCTGGCTGTATTAATGTGTGTTCATAAGGTTTGTCTGTTAGCCTGGGTTACTGTGCTGTCTGTATTAATGTGTGCTTGTAAGGTTTGTCTGTTAGCCTGAGTTACCGTGCTGGCTGTATTAATGTGTGTTTGCAAGGTTTGTCTGTCAGCCTGAGTCATTGTGCTGGCTGTATTAATGTGTGTTCGTAGGGTTCGTCTGTTAGCCTGTGTTACTGTGCTGGCTGTATTAATGTGTGTTTGCAAGGTTTGTTTTTTAGCCTGAGTTATTGTGCTGGCTGTATTAATGTGTGTTCGTAAGGTTTGTCTGTCAGCCTGAGTCATTGTGCTGGCTGTATTAATGTGTGTTTGCGAGGTTGGTCTGTTAGCCAGTGTTACTGAGCTGGCTGTATTAATGTATGTTTGCAAGGTTTGTCTTTCGGCATGAGTCATTGTGCTGGCTGTATTAATGTGTGTTCGCGAGGTTTGTCTGTTAGCCTGAGATATTGTGCTAGCTGTACTAATGTGTGTTCTTAAGGTTTGTCTGTCAGCCTGAGTTACTGTGCTGGCTGTATTAATGTGTGTTCGTAATGTTTGTCTGTTAGCCTGAGTTCTTGTGTGGCTGTATAAATGTGTGTTCGTAAGGTTTGTCTGTTAGCCTGAGTTATTGTGCTGGCTGTATTAATGTGTGTTTGCCAGGTTTGTCTGTTAGCCTGAGTTACTGTGCTGGCTGTATTAATGTGTGTTCGCGAGGTTTGTTTGTCAGCCTGAGTTATTGTGCTGGCTATATTAATGTGTGTTCGCGAGGTTTGCCTGTTAGCCTGAGTCATTGTGCTGGCTGTATTAATGTGTGTTCGCGAGGTAAGTCTGTCTGCCTGAGTTTTTGCGCTGGCTGTATTAATGTGTGTTCGTGAGGTTTGTCTGTTTGCCTGAGTCATTGTGCTGGCTGTATTAATGTGTGTTCGCGAGGTTTGGCTGTTAGCCTGAGTTATTGTGCTAGCTGTATTAATGTGTGTTCGTAAGGTTTGTCTGTCAGCCTGAGTTATTGTGCTGGCTTCAAAAATGTGTGGTTGAAGGTTTGTCTGTCAGCAATGAGTCGTTGTGCTGGCTGTATTAATGTGTGTTCGCGAGGTTTGTCTGTCAGCCTGAATTACTGTGCTGGCTGTATTAATGTGTGTTCGTAAGGTTTGTCTGTCAGCCTGTGTCATTGTGCTAGCTGTATTAATGTGTGTTCATAAGCTTTGTCTGTCAGCCTGAGTCATTGTGCTGGCTGTATTAATGTGTGTTGGTAAGGTTTGTTTGGTAGCCTGAGTTATTGTGCTGGTTGTATTAATGTGTGTTTGCAAGGTGTGTCTGTCAGCCTGAGTCATTGTGCTGGCTGTATTAATGTGTGTTCGTAAGGTTTGTCTGTTAGACTGAGTTATTGTGCTGGCTGTATTAATGTGTGTTCGCGAGGTTTGTCTGTTGGCCAGAGTTAGTGTGCTGGCTGTATTAATGTGTGTTTGCAAGTTTTGTCTCTCTGCATGAGTCATTGTGCTGGCTGTATTAATATGTGTTCGCGAGGTTTGTCTGTTAGCCTGAGTTATTGTGCTAGCTGTATTAATGTGGGTTCGTAAGGTTTGTCTGTCTGCCTGAGTAACTGTGCTGGCTGTATTAATGTGTGTTCGTAAGGTTTGTCTGTTAGCCTAAGTTATTGTGCTGGCTGTATTAATGAGTCTTCGTAAGGTTTGTCTGTTAGCCTGAGTTATTGTACTAACTGTATTAATGTGTGTTTGTAAGGTTTGTCTGTTAGCTTGAGTTACTGTGCTGGCTGTATTAATGTGTGTGCGCGAGGTTTGTCTGTCAGCCTGAGTTATTGTGCTGGCTATATTCATGTGTCCTCGCGAGTTGTGTCTGTTAGCCTGAGTCATTGTGCTGGCTCTATTAATGTGTGTTCGCGAGGTTTGTCTGTCAGCCTGAGTTATTGCGCTGGCTGTATTAATTTGTGTTCGTAAGGATTGTCTGTCAGCCTGAGTTACTGTGCTGGCTGTATTAATGTGTGTTCGTAAGGTTTGTCTGTTAGCCTGAGTTACTGTGCTGGCTGTATTAATGTGTGTTCGTAAGGTTTGTCTTTAGCCTGAGTTATTGTTCTGGCTGTATTAATGTGTGTTCGGGAGGTTTGTCTGTTAGCCTGAGTTATTGAGCTGGCTGTATTAATGTGTGTTCGAAGGTTTGTCTGTTAGCCTGGGTTACTGTGCTTGCTGTATTAATGTGTGCTTTTAAGGCTTGTCTGTTAGCCTGTGTTATTGTGCTGGCTGTATTAATGTGTGTTCGTAAGGGTTGTCTGTTAGCCTGTGTCATTGTGCTGGCTGTATTCATGTGTGTTCGTAAGGTTTGTCTGTTAGCCTTATTCATTGTGCTGGCTGCATTAAAGTGTGTTTGTGAGGTTTGTCTGTTTGCCTGTGTAATTGTGCCGGCTGTGTTAATGAATGTTCGCGAGGTTTGTCTGTGAAACTGAGTCACTGTGCTGGCTGTATTAATGTGTGTTCGTAAGGTTTGTCTGTTAGCCTGGGTTACTGTGCTGGCTGTATTAATGTGTGTTCGTAAGGTTTGTCTGTTAGTCTGAGTTATTGTGCTGGCTGTAATAATGTGTGTTCGCGAGGTTTGTCTGTCAGCCTGAGTCATTGTGCTGGCTGTATTAATGTGTGTTCGTAAGGTTTGTCTGTTAGCCTGAGTAACTGTGCTGGCTGTATTAATGTGTGTTCGCACGGTTTGTCTTTTAGCCTGAGTTACTGTGCTGGCTGTATTAATGTGTGTTCGTAAGGTTTGTCTGTCAGCCTGTGTTATTGTGCTGGCTGTATTAATGTGTGTTCGTAAGGTTTGTCTGCCAGTCTGAGTTACACTGCTGGCTGTATTAATGTGTGTTTGCAAGGTTTGTCTGTTAGCCTGAGGTACTGTGCTGGCTGTATTAATGTGTGTTCGCGAGGTTTTTCTGTTAGCCTGAGTTAATGTGCTGGCTGTATTAATGTGTGTTTGCAAGGTTTGTCTGTTAGCCTGAGTAACTGTGCTGGCTGTATTAATGTGTGTTCGCGAGGTTTGTCTGTTAGCCTGTGTTATTGTGCTGGCTATGTTAATGTGTGTTCGTAAGGGTTGTCTGTTAGCCTGTGTCATTGTGCTGGCTGTATTCATGTGTGTTCGTAAGGTTGGTCTGTTAGCCTGAGTCATTGTGCTGGCTGTATTAATGTGTGTTCGTAAAGTTTGTCTGTTAGCCTGAGTTACTGTGCTGGCTGTATTAATGTGTGTTCGCGAGGTTTGTCTGTCAGCCTGAGTCATTGTGCTGGCTGTATTAATGTGTGTTCGTAAGGTTTGTCTGTTAGCCTGAGTTATTGTGCAGGCTGTATTAATGTGTGTTCGTAAGGTTTGTCTGTTAGCCTGAGTCATTGTGCTGGCTGTATTAATGTGTCTTCGTAAGGTTTGTCTGTTATCCTGAGTAATTGTGCTGGCTGTGTTAACGTGTGCTCGTAAGGTTTGTCTGTTAGCCTGAGTTACTGTGCTGGCTGTATTAATGAGTGTTCGTAAGGGTTGTCTGTTAGCCTGTGTTACTGTGATTGGCTGTATTAATGTGTGTTCGTGAGGTTTGTGTGTTAGCTTGAGTTATTGAGCTGGCTGTATTAATGTGTGTTCGTAATGTATGTCTGTTAGCCTGTGTTACTGTGCTGCTGTATTAATGCGTGCTTGCAAGGTTTGTCTGTTAGCCTGAGTTATTGTGCTGGCTGTATTAAAGTGTGTTCGTAAAGTTTGTCTGTTAGCCTGGGTTACTGTGCTGCCTGTATTAATGTGTGTTTGTAAGGTATATCTGTTAGCCTGAGTTACTGTGCTGGCTGTATTAATGTGTGTTTGCAATGTTTGTCTGTCAGCCTGAGGCATTGTGCTGGCTGTATTAATGTGTGTTCGTAAGGTTTGCCTGTTAGCCTGTGTTACTGTGCTGGCTGTATTAATGTGTGTTTGCAAGTTTTGTCTGTCAGCCTGAGTTATTATGCTGGCTGTATTAATGTGTGTACGTAAGGTTTGTCTGTTAGCCTGTGTTACTGTGCTGGCTGTATTAATGTGTGTTCGTAAGGTTTGTCTCTTAGCCTGTGTTACTGTGCTGGCTGTATTAATGTGTGTTCGTAAGGTTTGTCTGTCATCCTGAGTTACTGTGCTGGCTGTATTAATGTGTGTTCGCACGGTTTGTCTTTAGGCCTGAGTTACTGTGCTGGCTGTATTAATGTGTGTTCGTAAGGTTTGTCTGTCAGCCTGTGTTATTGTGCTGGCTGTATTAATGTGTGTTTGCAAGGTTTGTCTGTCAGCCTGAGGCATTGTGCTGGCTGTATTAATGTGTGTTCGCGAGGTTTTTCTGTTAGCCTGAGTTAATGTGCTGGCTGTATTAATGTGTGTTTGCAAGGTTTGTCTGTTAGCCTGAGTAACTGTGCTGGCTGTATTAATGTGTGTTCGTAAGGTTTGTCTGTTAGCCTGAGTTATTGTGCTGGCTATGTTAATGTGTGTTCGTAAGGTTTGTCTGTTAGCCTGAGTTTCTTTGCTGGCTGTATTAATGTGTGTTCGTAAGGTTTGTCTGTCAGCCTGAGTCATTGTGCTGGCTGTATTAATGTGTGTTGGTAAGGTTTGTTTGGTAGCCTGAGTTATTGTGCTGGTTGTATTAATGTGTGTTTGCAAGTTGTGTCTGTCAGCCTGAGTCATTGTGCTGGCTGTATTAATGTGTGTTCGTAAGGTTTGTCTGTTAGCCTGAGTTATTGTGCTGGCTGTATTAATGTGTGTTCGCGAGGTATGTCTGTTAGCCAGAGTTAGTGTGCTGGCTGTATTAATGTGTGTTTGCAAGTTTTGTCTGTCTGCATGAGTCATTGTGCTGGCTGTATTAATGTGTGTTCGCGAGGTTTGTCTGTTAGCCTGAGTTATTGTGCTAGCTGTATTAATGTGTGTTCGTAAGGTTTGTCTGTCTGCCTGAGTTACTGTGCTGGCTGTATTAATGTGTGTTCGTAAGGTTTGTCTGCTAGCCTGAGTTATTGTGCTGGCTGTATTAATGAGTCTTCGTAAGGTTTGTCTGTTAGCCTGAGTTATTGTACTAACTGTATTAATTTGTGTTTGTAAGTTTTGTCTGTTAGCTTGAGTTACTGTGCTGGCTGTATAAATGTGTGTGCGCGAGGTTTGTCTGTCAGCCTGAGTTATTGTGCTGGCTGTATAAATGTGTCTTCGCGAGTTGTGTCTGTTAGCCTGAGTCATTGTTCTGGCTGTATTAATGTGTGTTCGCGAGGTTTGTCTGTTAGCCTGAGTAATTGTGCTGGCTGTGTTAATGTATGTTCGTAAGTTTAGTCTGTTAGCCTGAGTTTCTGTGCTGGCTGTATTAATGTGTGTTCGTAAGGTTTGTATGTTAACCTTTGTAACTGTGCTGGCTGTATTAATGTGTGTTCTTAAGGTTTGTCTGTTAGCCTGAGTTATTGTGCGGGCTGTAATAAAATGTATTCGTAAGGTTTGTCTGTTAGCCTGAGTAACTGTGCTGGCTGTATTAATATGTGTTCGTAATGTTTGTCTGTTAGCCTGAGTTATTGTGCTGGCTATGTTAATGTGTGTTCGTAAGGTTTGTCTGTTAGCCTGAGTTTCTGTGCTGGCTGTATTAATGTGTGTTCGTAAGGTTTGTCTGTTAGCCTTTGTTACTGTGCTGGCTGTATTAATGTGTGTTCGTAAGGTTTGTCTGTTAGCCTGAGTTATTGTGCTGGCTGTATTAATGTGTGTTCGTAAGGTTTGTCTGTTAGCCTGAATTACTGTGCTAGCTGTATTAATGTGTGTTTGTAAGGTTTGTCTGTTAGCCTGAGTTACCGTGCTGGCTGTATCAGTGTGTGTTCGTAAGGTTTGTCTGTTAGCCTGAGTCATTGTGCTGGCTGTATTAATGTGTGTTCGTTAGGTTTGTCTGTTAGCCTGTGTTACTGTGCTGGCTGTATTAATGTGTGTTTGAAAGGTTTGTCTGTTAGCCTGAGTTATTGTGCTGGCTTTATTAATGTGTGTTCGTAAGGTTTGTCTGTTAGCCTGAGTTACTGTGCTGACTTTATTAATGTGTGTTCGAGAGGTATGTCTGTCAGCCTGAGCCATTGAGCTGGCTGTATTAATGTGTGTTCGCGAGGGTGGTCTGTTAGCCTGAGTTACTGTGCTGGCTGTATTAATGTGTGTTGGTAAGGTTTGTCTGTTAGCCTGAGTTATTGTGCTGGCTGTATTAATGTGTGTCCGTAAGGTTTGTCTGTTAGCCTGAGTTATTGTACTAACTGTATTAATGTGTGTTTGTAAGGTTTGTCTGTTAGCCTGAATTACTGTGCTGGCTGTATTAATGTGTGTGCTCGAGGTATGTCTGTCAGCCTGAGTTATTGTGCTGGCTGTATTAATGTGTGTTCGCGAAGTTTGTCTGTTAGCCTGAGTCATTGTGCTGGCTGTATTAATGGGTGTTCGGGAGGTTTGTATGTTAGCCTGTGTTACTGTGCTGGCTGTATTAATGTGTGTTCGTAAGGTATGTCTGTCAGCCTGTGTCACTGTGCTGGCTGTATTAATGCGTGTTCATAAGGTTTGTCTGTCAGCCTGAGTCATTGTGCTGGCTGTATTAATGTTTGTTGGTAAGGTTTGTTTGTTAGCCTGAGTTATTGTGCTGGCTGTATTAATGTGTGTTTGCAAGGTTTGTCTGTTAGCCTGAGTTATTGTGCTGGCTGTATTAATGTGTGTTCATAAGGTTTGTCTGTTAGCCTGGGTTACTGTGCTGGCTGTATTAATGTGTGCTTGTAAGGTTTGTCTGTTAGCCTGAGTTACCGTGCTGGCTGTATTAATGTGTGTTGGTAAGGTTTGTTTGTTAGCCTGAGTTATTGTGCTGGCTGTATTAATGTGTGTTCGTAAGGTATGTCTGTCAGCCTGTGTCACTGTGCTGGCTGTATTAATGCGTGTTCATAAGGTTTGTCTGTCAGCCTGAGTCATTGTGCTGGCTGTATTAATGTGTGTTGGTAAGGTTTGTTTGTTAGCCTGAGTTATTGTGCTGGCTGTATTAATGTGTGTTTGCAAGGTTTGTCTGTTAGCCTGAGTTATTGTGCTGGCTGTATTAATGTGTGTTCGTAAGGTATGTCTGTCAGCCTGTGTCACTGTGCTGGCTGTATTAATGCGTGTTCATAAGGTTTGTCTGTCAGCCTGAGTCATTGTGCTGGCTGTATTAATGTGTGTTGGTAAGGTTTGTTTGTTAGCCTGAATTATTGTGCTGGCTGTATTAATGTGTGTTTGCAAGGTTTGTCTGTTAGCCTGAGTCATTGTGCTGGCTGTATTAATGAGTGTTCGTAAGGTTTGTCTGTCAGCCTGAGTTACTGTGCTGGCTGTATTAATGTGTGTTCGTAAGGTTTGTCTGTTAGCCTGAGTTACTGTGCTGGCTCTATTAATGTGTGTTCGTAAGGTTTGTCTTTAGCCTGAGTTATTGTGCTGGCTGTATTAATGTGTGTCCGTAAGGTTTGTCTGTTAGCCTGAGTTATTGTACTAACTGTATTTATGTGTGTTTGTAAGGTTTGTCTGTTAGCCTGAGTTACTGTGCTGGCTGTATTAATGTGTGTGCTCGAGGTATGTCTGTCAGCCTGAGTTATTGTGCTGGCTGTATTAATGTGTGTTCGCGAGGTTTGTCTGTTAGCCTGAGTCATTTTGCTGGCTGTATTAATGTGTGTTCGCGAGGTATGTCTGTCAGCCTGAGTTATTGCGCTGGCTGTATTAATGTGTGTTCGTAAGGATTGTCTGTCAGCCTGAGTTACTGTGCTGGCTGTATAAATGTGTGTTTGAAGGTTTGTCTGTCACCATTGAGTCGTTGTGCTGGCTGTATTAATGTGTGTTCGTAAGGATTGTCTGTCAGAATGAGTCATTGTGCTGTCTGTATTAATGTGTGTTCGCGAGGTTTGTCTTTCAGCCTGAATTACTGTGCTGGCTGTATTAATGGGTGTTCGGGAGGTTTGTATGTTAGCCTGTGTTACTGTGCTGGCTGTATTAATGTGTGTTCGTAAGGTATGTCTGTCAGCCTGTGTCACTGTGCTGGCTGTATTAATGCGTGTTCATAAGGTTTGTCTGTCAGGCTGAGTCATTGTGCTGGCTGTATTAATGTGTGTTGGTAAGGTTTGTTTGTTAGCCTGAGTTATTGTGCTGGCTGTATTAATGTGTGTTTGCAAGGTTTGTCTGTCAGCCTGAGTCATTGTGCTGGCTGTATTAATGTGTGTTCGTAATGTTTTTCTGTTAGCCTGAGTTACTGTGCTGACTGCATTAATGAGTGTTCGTAAGGTTTGTCTGTCAGCCTGAGTTACTGTGCTGGCTGTATTAATGCGTGTTCGTAAGGTTTGTCTGTTAGCCTGAGTTACTGTGCTGGCTGTATTAATGTGTGTTCGTAAGGTTTGTCTTTAGCCTGAGTTATTGTGCTGGCTGTATTAATGTGTGTTCGGGAGGTTTGTCTGTTAGCCTGAGTTATTGAGCTGGCTGTATTAATGTGTGATCGTAAGGTTTTTCTGTTAGCCTGTGTTATTGTGCTGGCTGTATTAATGAGTGTTTGCAAGGTTTGTCTGTTAGCCTGAGTTATTGTGCTGGCTGTTTTAATGTGTGTTCCTAAGGTTTGTCTGTTAGCCTGGGTTACTGTGCTGGCTGTATTAATGTGTGCTTGTAAGGTTTGTCTGTTAGCCTGAGTTACTGTGCTGGCTGTATTAATGTGTGTTTGCAAGGTTTGTCTGTCAGCCTGAGTCATTGTGCTGGCTGTATTAATGTGTGTTCGTAGGGTTCGTCTGTTAGCCTGTGTTACAGTGCTGGCTGTAATAATGTGTGTTCGTAAGGTTTGTCTGTTAGCCTGAGTTACTGTGCTGGCTGTAATAATGTGTGTTCGCGAGGTTTGTCTGTCAGCGTGAGTCATTGTGCTGGCTGTATTAATGTGTGTTCGTAAGGTTTGTCTGTTAGCCTGAGTTACTGTGCTGGCTGTATTAATGTGTGTTCGTAAGGTTTATATGTTAACCTTTGTTACTGTGCTGGCTGTATTAATGTGTGTTCTTAAGGTTTGTCTGTTAGCCTGAGTTATTGTGCGGGCTGTAATAAAATGTATTCGTAAGGTTTGTCTGTTAGCCTGAGTTACTGTGCTGGCTGTATTAATGTGTGTTCCTAATGTTTGTCTGTTAGCCTGAGTTATTGTGCTGGCTATGTTAATGTGTGTTCGTAAGGTTTGTCTGTTAGCCTGAGTTTCTGTGCTGGCTGTATTAATGTGTGTTCGTAAGGTTTGTCTGTTAGCCTTTGTTACTGTGCTGGCTGTATTAATGTGTGTTCGTAAGGTTTGTCTGTTAGCCTGAGTTATTGTGCTGGCTGTATTAATGTGTGTTCGTAAGGTTTGTCTGTTAACCTGAGTTACTGTGCTATCTGTATTAATGTGTGTTTCAAGGTTTGTCTGTTAGCCTGAGTTATTGTGCTAACTGTATTAATGTGTGTTCGCGAGGTTTGTCTGTCAGCTTGAGTTATTGTGCTGGCTGTATTAATGTCTGTTCGTAAGGTTTGTCTGTTAGCCTGAGTTATTGTGCTGGCAGTATTAATGTGTGTTCGTAAGGTTTGTCTGTTAGCCTGAGTCATTGTGCTGGCTGTATTAATGTGTGTTCGCGAGGTTTGTCTGTTAGCCTGAGTAATTGTGCTGGCTGTGTTAATGTGTGTTCGTAAGTTTAGTCTGTTAGCCTGTGTTACTGTGCTGGCTGTATTAATGTGTGTTTGAAAGGTTTGTCTGTTAGCCTGAGTTATTGTGCTGGCTTTATTAATGTGTGTTCGTAAGGTATGTCTGTTAGCCTGAGTTACTGTGCTGACTTTATTAATGTGTGTTCGAGAGGTATGTCTGTCAGCCTGAGCCATTGAGCTGGCTGTGTTAATGTGTGTTCGCGAGGTTGGTCGGTTAGCCTGTGTTACTGTGCTGGCTGTATTAATGTGTGTTTGCAAGTTTTGTCTGTCGGCCTGAGTCATTGTGCTGGCTGTATTAATGTGTGTTCGCGAGGTTTGTCTGTAAGCCTGAGTTATTGTGCTAGCTGTATTAATGTGTGTTCGTAAGGTTTGTCTGTCAGCCTGAGTTACTGTGCTGGCTGTATTAATGTGTGTTGGTAAGGTTTGTCTGTTAGCCTGAGTTATTGTGCTGGCTGTATTAATGTGTGTACGTAAGGTTTGTCTGTTAGCCTGAGTTATTGTACTAACTGTATTAATGTGTGTTTGTAAGGTTTGTCTGTTAGCCTGAGTTACTGTGCTGGCTGTATTAATGTGTGTGCTCGAGGTATGTCTGTCAGCCTGAGTTATTGTGCTGGCTGTATTAATGTGTGTTCGCGAGGTTTTTCTGTTAGCCTGAGTCATTGTGCTGGCTGTATAAATGTGTGTTCGCGAGGTATGTCTGTCAGCCTGAGTTATTGCGCTGGCTGTATTAATGTGTGTTCGTAAGAATTGTCTGTCAGCTTGAGTTACTGTGCTGGCTGTATAAATGTGTGTTTGAAGGTTTGTCTGTCAGCATTGAGTCGTTGTGCTGGCTGTATTAATGTGTGATCGTAAGGATTCCCTGTCAGAATGAGTCATTGTGCTGTCTGTATTAATGTGTGTTCGCGATGTTTGTCTTTCAGTCTGAATTACTGTGCTGGCTGTATTAATGGGTGTTCGGGAGGTTTGTATGTTAGCCTGTGTTACTGTGCTGGCTGTATTAATGTGTGTTCGTAAGGTATGTCTGTCAGCCTGTGTCACTGTGCTGGCTGTATTAATGCGTGTTCATAAGGTTTGTCTGTCAGCCTGAATCATTGTGCTGGCTGTATTAATGTGTGTTGGTAAGGTTTGTTTGTTAGCCTGAGTTATTGTGCTGGCTCTATTAATGTGTGTTTGCAAGGTTTGTCTGTCAGCCTGAGTCATTGTGCTGGCTGTATTAATGTGTGTTCGTAATGTTTGTCTGTTAGCCTGAGTTACTGTGGTGGCTGTATTAATGAGTGTTCGTAAGGTTTGTCTGTCAGCCTGAGTTACTGTGCTGGCTGTATTAATGTGTGTTCGTAAGGTTTGTCTGTTAGCCTGAGTTACTGTGCTGGCTGTATTAATGTGTGTTCGTGAGGTTTGTATGTTAACCTTTGTAACTGTGCTGGCTGTATTAATGTGTGTTCTTAAGGTTTGTCTGTTAGCCTGAGTTATTGTGCGGGCTGTAATAAAATGTATTCGTAAGGTTTGTCTGTTAGCCTGAGTTACTGTGCTGGCTGTATTAATGTGTGTTCGTAATGTTTGTCTGTTAGCCTGAGTTATTGTGCTGGCTATGTTAATGTGTGTTCGTAAGGTTTGTCTGTTAGCCTGAGTTTCTGTGCTGGCTGTATTAATGTGTGTTCGTAAGGTTTGTCTGTTAGCCTTTGTTACTGTGCTGGCTGTATTAATGTGTGTTCGTAAGGTTTGTCTGTTAGCCTGAGTTCTTGTGCTGGCTGTATTAATGTGTGTTCGTAAGGTTATTCTGTTAGCCTGAATTACTGTGCTAGCTGTATTAATGTGTGTTTGTAAGGTTTGTCTGTTAGCCTGAGTTACCGTGCTGGCTGTATTAATGTGTGTTTGAAAGGTTTGTCTGTTAGCCTGAGTTATTGTGCTGGCTTTATTAATGTGTGTTCGTAAGGTTTGTCTGTTAGCCTGAGTTACTGTGCTGACTTTATTAATGTGTGTTCGAGAGGTATGTCTGTCAGCCTGAGCCATTGAGCTGGCTGTATTAATGTGTGTTCGCGAGGTTTGTATGTTAGCCTGTGTTACTGTGCTGGCTGTATTAATGTGTGTTCGTAAGGTATGTCTGTCAGCCTGTGTCACTGTGCTGGCTGTATTAATGCGTGTTCATAAGGTTTGTCTGTCAGCCTGAGTCATTGTGCTGGCTGTATTAATGTGTGTTGGTAAGGTTTGTTTGTTAGCCTGAGTTATTGTGCTGGCTGTATTAATGTGTGTTTGCAAGGTTTGTCTGTCAGCCTGAGTCATTGTGCTGGCTGTATTAATGAGTGTTCGTAAGGTTTGTCTGTCAGCCTGAGTTACTGTGCTGGCTGTATTAATGTGTGTTCGTAAGGTTTGTCTGTTAGCCTGAGTTACTGTGCTGGCTCTATTAATGTGTGTTCGTAAGGTTTGTCTTTAGCCTGAGTTATTGTGCTAGCTGTATTAATGTCTGTTCGGGAGGTTTGTCTGTTAGCCTGAGTTATTGAGCTGGCTGTATTAATGTGTGTTCGTAAGGTTTGTCTGTTAGCCTGTGTTATTGTGCTGGCTGTATTAATGAGTGTTTGCAAGGTTTGTCTGTTAGCCTGAGTTATTGTGCTGGCTGTATTAATGTGTGTTCATAAGGTTTGTCTGTTAGCCTGGGTTACTGTGCTGGCTGTATTAATGTGTGCTTGTAAGGTTTGTCTGTTAGCCTGAGTTACCGTGCTGGCTGTATTAATGTGTGTTTGCAAGGTTTGTCTGTCAGCCTGAGTCATTGTGCTGGCTGTATTAATGTGTGTTCGTAGGGTTCGTCTGTTAGCCTGTGTTACTGTGCTGGCTGTATTAATGTGTGTTTGCAAGGTTTGTTTTTTAGCCTGAGTTTTTGTGCTGGCTGTATTAATGTGTGTTCGTAAGGTTTGTCTGTCAGCTTGAGTCATTGTGCTGGCTGTATTAATGTGTGTTTGCGAGGTTGGTCTGTTAGCCAGTGTTACTGAGCTGGCTGTATTAATGTATGTTTGCAAGGTAGACTTTCGGCATGAGTCATTGTGCTGGCTGTATTAATGTGTGTTCGCGAGGTTTGTCTGTTAGCCTGAGATATTGTGCTAGCTGTATTAATGTGTGTTCTTAAGGTTTGTCTGTCAGCCTGAGTTACTGTGCTGGCTGTATTAATGTGTGTTCGTAAGGTTTGTCTGTTAGCCTGAGTTCTTGTGTGGCTGTATAAATGTGTGTTCGTAAGGTTTGTCTGTTAGCCTGAGTTATTGTGCTGGCTGTATTAATGTGTGTTTGCCAGGTTTGTCTGTTAGCCTGAGTTACTGTGCTGGCTGTATTAATGTGTGTTCGCGAGGTTTGTTTGTCATCCTGAGTTATTGTGCTGGCTATATTAATGTGTGTTCGCGAGGTTTGCCTGTTAGCCTGAGTCATTGTGCTGGCTGTATTAATGTGTGTTCGCGAGGTATGTCTGTCTGCCTGAGATTTTGCGCTGGCTGTATTAATAAGTGTTCGTGAGGTTTGTCTGTTTGCCTGAGTCATTGTGCTGGCTGTATTAATGTGTGTTCGCGAGGTTTGTCTGTTAGCCTGAGTTATTGTGCTAGCTGTATTAATGTGTGCTCGTAATGTTTGTCTGTCAGCCTGAGTTATTGTGCTGGCTGCAAAAATGTGTGGTTGAAGGTTTGTCTGTCAGCAATGAGTCGTTGTGCTGGCTGTATTAATGTGTGTTTGCAAGGTTTGTCTGTCAGCCTTAGTCATTGTGCTGGCTGTATTTATGTGTGTTCGCGAGGTTTGTCTGTTAGCCTGAGTTACTGTTCTAGCTGTATAAATGTGTGTTCGTAAGGTTTCTCTGTCAGCCTGAGTTACTGTGCTGGCTGTATTAATGTGTGTTTGCAAGGTTTGTCTGTCAGCAATGAGTCATTGGGATGGCTGTATTAATATGTGTTCGTAAGGTTTGCCTGTCAGCCTGAGTCATTGTGCTGGCTGTATTAATGTGTGTTCGCGAGGTTTGTCTGTCAGACTGAATTACTGTGCTGGCTGTATTAATGTGTGTTCGTAAGGTTTGTCTGTCAGCCTGTGTCATTGTGTTAGCTGTATTAATGTGTGTTCATAAGGTTTGTCTGTCAGCCTGAGTCATTGTGCTGGCTGTATTAATGTGTGTTGGTAAGGTTTGTTTGGTAGCCTGAGTTATTGTGCTGGTTGTATTAATGTGTGTTTGCAAGGTGTGTCTGTCAGCCTGAGTCATTGTGCTGGCTGTATTAATGTGTGTTCGTAAGGTTTGTCTGTTAGCCTGAGTTATTGTGCTGGCTGTATTAATGTGTGTTCGCGAGGTCTGTCTGTTAGCCAGAGTTAGTGTGCTGGCTGTATTAATGTGTGTTTGCAAGTTTTGTCTGTCTGCATGAGTCATTGTGCTGGCTGTATTTATGTGTGTTCGCGAGGTTTGTCTGTTAGCCTGAGTTATTGTGCTAGCTGTATTAATGTGTGTTCGTAAGGTTTGTCTGTCTGCCTGAGTTACTGTGCTGGCTGTATTAATGTGTGTTCGTAAGGTTTGTCTGTTAGCCTGAGTTATTGTGCTGGCTGTATTAATGAGTCTTCGTAAGGTTTGTCTGTTAGCCTGAGTTATTGTACTAACTGTATTAATGTGTGTTTGTAAGGTTTGTCTGTTAGCTTGTGTTACTGTGCTGGCTGTATTAATGTGTGTGCGCGAGGTTTGTCTGTCAGCCTGAGTTATTGTGCTGGCTGTATAAATGTGTCTTCGCGAGTAGTGTCTGTTAGCATGAGTCATTGTGCTGGCTGTATTAATGTGTGTTCGCGAGGTTTGTCTGTTAGCCTGAGTAATTGTGCTGGCTGTGTTACTGTATGTTCGTAAGTTTTGTCTGTTAGCCTGAGTTTCTGTGCTGGCTGTATTAATGTGTGTTCGTAAGGTTTGTATGTTAACCTTTGTAACTGTGCTGGCTGTATTAATGTGTGTTCTTAAGGTTTGTCTGTTAGCCTGAGTTATTGTGCGGGCTGTAATAAAATGTATTCGTAAGGTTTGTCTGTTAGCCTGAGTTACTGTGCTGGCTGTATTAATGTGTGTTCGTAATGTTTGTCTGTTAGCCTGAGTTATTGTGCTGGCTATGTTAATGTGTGTTCGTAAGGTTTGTCTGTTAGCCTGAGTTTCTTTGCTGGCTGTATTAATGTGTGTTCGTAAGGTTTGTCTGTCAGCCTGAGTCATTGTGCTGGCTGTATTAATGTGTGTTGGTAAGGTTTGTTTGGTAGCCTGAGTTATTGTGCTGGTTGTATTAATGTGTGTTTGCAAGTTGTGTCTGTCAGCCTGAGTCATTGTGCTGGCAGTTTTAATGTGTGTTCGTAAGGTTTGTCTGTTAGCCTGAGTTATTGTGCTGGCTGTATTAATGTGTGTTCGCGAGGTTTGTCTGTTAGCCAGAGTTAGTGTGCTGGCTGTATTAATGTGTGTTTGCAAGTTTTGTCTGTCTGCATGAGTCATTGTGCTGGCTGTATTAATGTGTGTTCGCGAGGTTTGTCTGTTAGCCTGAGTTATTGTGCTAGCTGTATTAATGTGTGTTCGTAAGGTTTGTCTGTCTGCCTGAGTTACTGTGCTGGCTGTATTAATGTGTGTTCGTAAGGTTTGTCTGCTAGCCTGAGTTATTGTGCTGGCTGTATTAATGAGTCTTCGTAAGGTTTGTCTGTTAGCCTGAGTTATTGTACTAACTGTATTAATGTGTGTTTGTAAGTTTTGTCTGTTAGCTTGAGTTACTGTGCTGGCTGTATAAATGTGTGTGCGCGAGGTTTGTCTGTCAGCCTGAGTTATTGTGCTGGCTGTATAAATGTGTCTTCGCGAGTTGTGTCTGTTAGCCTGAATCATTGTTCTGGCTGTATTAATGTGTGTTCGCGAGGTTTGTCTGTTAGCCTGAGTAATTGTGCTGGCTGTGTTAATGTATGTTCGTAAGTTTAGTCTGTTAGCCTGAGTTTCTGTGCTGGCTGTATTAATGTGTGTTCGTAAGGTTTGTATGTTAACCTTTGTAACTGTGCTGGCTGTATTAATGTGTGTTCTTAAGGTTTGTCTGTTAGCCTGAGTTATTGTGCGGGCTGTAATAAAATGTATTCGTAAGGTTTGTCTGTTAGCCTGAGTAACTGTGCTGGCTGTATTAATATGTGTTCGTAATGTTTGTCTGTTAGCCTGAGTTATTGTGCTGGCTATGTTAATGTGTGTTCGTAAGGTTTGTCTGTTAGCCTGAGTTTCTGTGCTGGCTGTATTAATGTGTGTTCGTAAGGTTTGTCTGTTAGCCTTTGTTACTGTGCTGGCTGTATTAATGTGTGTTCGTATTGTTTGTCTGTTAGCCTGAGTTATTGTGCTGGCTGTATTAATGTGTGTTCGTAAGGTTTGTCTGTTAGCCTGAATTACTGTGCTAGCTGTATTAATGTGTGTTTGTAAGGTTTGTCTGTTAGCCTGAGTTACCGTGCTGGCTGTATCAGTGTGTGTTCGTAAGGTTTGTCTGTTAGCCTGAGTCATTGTGCTGGCTGTATTAATGTGTGTTCGTAAGGTTTGTCTGTTAGCCTGTGTTACTGTGCTGGCTGTATTAATGTGTGTTTGAAAGGTTTGTCTGTTAGCCTGAGTTATTGTGCTGGCTTTATTAATTTGTGTTCGTAAGGTTTGTCTGTTAGCCTGAGTTACTGTGCTGACTTTATTAATGTGTGTTCGAGAGGTATGTCTGTCAGCCTGAGCCATTGAGCTGGCTGTATTAATGTGTGTTCGCGAGGGTGGTCTGTTAGCCTGAGTTACTGTGCTGGCTGTATTAATGTGTGTTGGTAAGGTTTGTCTGTTAGCCTGAGTTATTGTGCTGGCTGTATTAATGTGTGTCCGTAAGGTTTGTCTGTTAGCCTGAGTTATTGTACTAACTGTATTAATGTGTGTTTGTAAGGTTTGTCTGTTAGCCTGAATTACTGTGCTGGCTGTATTAATGTGTGTGCTCGACGTATGTCTGTCAGCCTGAGTTATTGTGCTGGCTGTATTAATGTGTGTTCGCGAAGTTTGTCTGTTAGCCTGAGTCATTGTGCTGGCTGTATTAGTGGGTGTTCGGGAGGTTTGTATGTTAGCCTGTGTTACTGTGCTGGCTGTATTAATGTGTGTTCGTAAGGTATGTCTGTCAGCCTGTGTCACTGTGCTGGCTGTATTAATGCGTGTTCATAAGGTTTGTCTGTCAGCCTGAGTCATTGTGCTGGCTGTATTAATGTGTGTTGGTAAGGTTTGTTTGTTAGCCTGAGTTATTGTGCTGGCTGTATTAATGTGTGTTTGCAAGGTTTGTCTGTTAGCCTGAGTTATTGTGCTGGCTGTATTAATGTGTGTTCATAAGGTTTGTCTGTTAGCCTGGGTTACTGTGCTGGCTGTATTAATGTGTGCTTGTAAGGTTTGTCTGTTAGCCTGAGTTACCGTGCTGGCTGTATTAATGTGTGTTGGTAAGGTTTGTCTGTTAGCCTGAGTTATTGTGCTGGCTGTATTAAAGTGTGTTAATAAGATTTGTCTGTTAGCCTGGGTTACTGTGCTGGCTGTATTAATGTGTGCTTGTAAGGTTTGTCTGTTAGCCTGAGTTACCGTGCTGGCTGTATTAATGTGTGTTGGTAAGGTTTGTTTGTTAGCCTGAGTTATTGTGCTTGCTGTATTAATGTGTGTTCGTAAGGTATGTCTGTCAGCCTGTGTCACTGTGCTGGCTGTATTAATGCGTGTTCATAAGGTTTGTCTGTCAGCCTGAGTCATTGTGCTGGCTGTATTAATGTGTGTTGGTAAGGTTTGTTTGTTAGCCTGAGTTATTGTGCTGGCTGTATTAATGTGTGTTTGCAAGGTTTGTCTGTTAGCCTGAGTTATTGTGCTGGCTGTATTAATGTGTGTTCGTAAGGTATGTCTGTCAGCCTGTGTCACTGTGCTGGCTGTATAAATGCGTGTTCATAAGGTTTGTCTGTCAGCCTGAGTCATTGTGCTGGCTGTATTAATGTGTGTTGGTAAGGTTTGTTTGTTAGCCTGAGTTATTGTGCTGGCTGTATTAATGTGTGTTTGCAAGGTTTGTCTGTTAGCCTGAGTCATTGTGCTGGCTGTATTAATGAGTGTTCGTAAGGTTTGTCTGTCAGCCTGAGTTACTGTGCTGGCTGTATTAATGTGTGTTCGTAAGGTTTGTCTGTTAGCCTGAGTTACTGTGCTGGCTCTATTAATGTGTGTTCGTAAGGTTTGTCTTTAGCCTGAGTTATTGTGCTAGCTGTATTAATGTGTGTTCGGGAGGTTTGTCTGTTAGCCTGAGTTATTGAGCTGGCTGTATTAATGTGTGTTCGTAAGGTTTGTCTGTTAGCCTGTGTTATTGTGCTGGCTGTATTAATGAGTGTTTGCAAGGTTTGTCTGTTAGCCTGAGTTATTGTGCTGGCTGTATTAATGTGTGTTCATAAGGTTTGTCTGTTAGCCTGGGTTACTGTGCTGGCTGTATTAATGTGTGCTTGTAAGGTTTGTCTGTTAGCCTGAGTTACCGTGCTGGCTGTATTAATGTGTGTTTGCAAGGTTTGTCTGTCAGCCTGAGTCATTGTGCTGGCTGTATTAATGTGTGTTCGTAGGGTTCGTCTGTTAGCCTGTGTTACTGTGCTGGCTGTATTAATGTGTGTTTGCAAGGTTTGTTTTTTAGCCTGAGTTATTGTGCTGGCTGTATTAATGTGTGTTCGTAAGGTTTGTCTGTCAGCCTGAGTCATTGTGCTGGCTGTATTAATGTGTGTTTGCGAGGTTGGTCTGTTAGCCAGTGTTACTGAGCTGGCTGTATTAATGTATGTTTGCAAGGTTTGTCTTTCGGTATGAGTCATTGTGCTGGCTGTATTAATGTGTGTTCGCGAGGTTTGTCTGTTAGCCTGAGATATTGTGCTAGCTGTATTAATGTGTGTTCTTAAGGTTGGTCTGTCAGCCTGAGTTACTGTGCTGGCTGTATTAATGTGTGTTCGTAAGGTTTGTCTGTTAGCCTGAGTTCTTGTGTGGCTGTATAAATGTGTGTTCGTAAGGTTTGTCTGTTAGCCTGAGTTATTGTGCTGGCTGTATTAATGTGTGTTCTTAAGGTTTGTCTGTTAGCCTGAGTTACTGTGCTGGCTGTATTAATGTGTGTTCGCGAGGTTTGTTTGTCAGCCTGAGTTATTGTGCTGGCTATATTAATGTGTGTTCGCGAGGTTTGCCTGTTAGCCTGAGTCATTGTGCTGGCTGTATTAATGTGTGTTCGCGAGGTATGTCTGTCTGCCTGAGTTTTTGCGCTGGCTGTATTAATGTGTGTTCGTGAGGTTTGTCTGTTTGCCTGAGTCATTGTGCTGGCTGTATTAATGTGTGTTCGCGAGGTTTGTCTGTTAGCCTGAGTTATTGTGCTAGCTGTATTAATGTGTGCTCGTAAGGTTTGTCTGTCAGCCTGAGTTATTGTGCTGGCTGCAAAAATGAGTGGTTGAAGGTTTGTCTGTCAGCAATGAGTCGTTGCGCTGGCTGTATTAATGTGTGTTTGCAAGGTTTGTCTGTCAGCCTTAGTCATTGTGCTGGCTGTATTTATGTGTGTTCGCGAGGTTTGTCTGTTAGCCTGAGTTACTGTTCTAGCTGTATTAATGTGTGTTCGTAAGGATTCTCTGTCAGCCTGAGTTACTGTGCTGGCTGTATTAATGTGTGTTTGCAAGGTTTGTCTGTCAGCAATGAGTCATTGGGATGGCTGTATTAATGTGTGTTCGTAAGGTTTGCCTGTCAGCCTGAGTCATTGTACTGGCTGTATTAATGTGTGTTCGCGAGGTTTGTCTGTCAGCCTGAATTACTGTGCTGGCTGTATTAATGTGTGTTCGTAAGGGTTGTCTGTCAGCCTGTGTCATTTTGCTAGCTGTATTAATGTGTGTTCATAAGGTTTGTCTGTCAGCCTGAGTCATTGTGCTGGCTGTATTAATGTGTGTTGGTAATGTTTGTTTGGTAGCCTGAGTTATTGTGCTGGTTGTATTAATGTGTGTTTGCAAGGTGTGTCTGTCATCCTGAGTCATTGTGCTGGCTGTATTAATGTGTGTTCGTAAGGTTTGTCTGTTAGCCTGAGTTATTGTGCTGGCTGTATTAATGTGTGTTCGCGAGGTTTGTCTGTTAGCCAGAGTTAGTGTGCTGGCTGTATTAATGTGTGTTTGCAAGTTTTGTCTGTCTGCATGAGTCATTGTGCTGGCTGTATTTATGTGTGTTGGCGAGGTTTGTCTGTTAGCCTGAGTTATTGTGCTAGCTGTATTAATGTGTGTTCGTAAGGTTTGTCTGTCTGCCTGAGTTACTGTGCTGGCTGTATTAATGTGTGTTCGTAAAGTTTGTCTGTTAGCCTGAGTTATTGTGCTGGCTGTATTAATGAGTCTTCGTAAGGTTTGTCTGTTAGCCTGAGTTATTGTACTAACTGTATTAATGTGTGTTTGTAAGGTTTGTCTGTTAGCTTGAGTTACTCTGCTGGCTGTATTAATGTGTGTGCGCGAGGTTTGTCTGTCAGCCTGAGTTATTGTGCTGGCTGTATAAATGTGTCTTCGCGAGTTGTGTCTGTTAGCCTGAGTCATTGTGCTGGCTGTATAAATGTGTGTTCGCGAGGTTTGTCTGTTAGCCTGAGTAATTGTGCTGGCTGTGTTACTGTATAATCGTAAGTTTTGTCTGTTAGCCTAAGTTTCTGTGCTGGCTGTATTAATGTGTGTTCGTAAGGTTTGTATGTTAACCTTTGTAACTGTGCTGGCTGTATTAATGTGTGTTCTTAAGGTTTGTCTGTTAGCCTGAGTTATTGTGCGGGCTGTAATAAAATGTATTCGTAAGGTTTGTCTGTTAGCCTGAGTTACTGTGCTGGCTGTATTAATGTGTGTTCGTAATGTTTGTCTGTTAGCCTGAGTTATTGTGCTGGCTATGTTAATGTGTGTTCGTAAGGTTTGTCTGTTAGCCTGAGTTTCTTTGCTGGCTCTATTAATGTGTGTTCGTAAGGTTCGTCTGTCAGCCTGAGTCATTGTGCTGGCTGTATTAATGTGTGTTGGTAAGGTTTGTTTGGTAGCCTGAGTTATTGTGCTGGTTGTATTAATGTGCGTTTGCAAGTTGTGTCTGTCAGCCTGAGTCATTGTGCTGGCTGTATTAATGTGTGTTCGTAAGGTTTGTCTGTTAGCCTGAGTTATTGTGCTGGCTGTATTAATGTGTGTTCGCGAGGTTTGTCTCTTAGCCAGAGTTAGTGTGCTGGCTGTATTAATGTGTGTTTGCAAGTTTTGTCTGTCTGCATAAGTCATTGTGCTGGCTGTATTAATGTGTGTTCGCGAGGTTTGTCTGTTAGCCTGAGTTATTGTGCTAGCTGTATTAATGTGTGTTCGTAAGGTTTGTCTGTCTGCCTGAGTTACTGTGCTGGCTGTATTAATGTGTGTTCGTAAGATTTGTCTGCTAGCCTGAGTTATTGTGCTGGCTGTATTAATGAGTCTTCGTAAGGTTAATCTGTTAGCCTGAGTTATTGTACTAACTGTATTAATGTGTGTTTGTAAGGTTTGTTAGCTTGAGTTACTGTGCTGGCTGTATTAATGTGTGTGCGCGAGGTTTGTCTGTCAGCCTGAGTTATTGTGCTGGCTGTATAAATGTGTCTTCGCGAGTTGTGTCTGTTAGCCTGAGTCATTGTTCTGTATGTTCGTAAGTTTAGTCTGTTAGCCTGAGTTTCTGTGCTGGCTGTATTAATGTGTGTTCGTAAGGTTTGTATGTTAACCTTTGTAACTGTGCTGGCTGTATTAATGTGTGTTCTTAAGGTTTGTCTGTTAGCCTGAGTTATTGTGCGGGCTGTAATAAAATGTATTCGTAAG
Source organism: Meconema thalassinum (assembly GCA_946902985.2). Classification (NCBI taxonomy): domain Eukaryota; kingdom Metazoa; phylum Arthropoda; class Insecta; order Orthoptera; family Tettigoniidae; genus Meconema; species Meconema thalassinum. Next base: position 1,196,592,399 of record OX336389.2, read on the forward strand.
GTTTGTCTGTTAGCCTGAGTTACTGTGCTGGCTGTATTAATATGTGTTCGTAATGTTTGTCTGTTAGCCTGAGTTATTGTGCTGGCTATGTTAATGTGTGTTCGTAAGGTTTGTCTGTTAGCCTGAGTTTCTGTGCTGGCTGTATTAATGTGTGTTCGTAAGGTTTGTCTGTTAGCCTTTGTTACTGTGCTGGCTGTATTAATGTGTGTTCGTAAGGTTTGTCTGTTAGCCTGAGTTATTGTGCTGGCTGTATTAATGTGTGTTCGTAAGGTTTGTCTGTTAGCCTGAATTACTGTGCTAGCTGTATTAATGTGTGTTTGTAAGGTTTGTCTGTTAGCCTGAGTTACCGTGCTGGCTGTATCAGTGTGTGTTCGTAAGGTTTGTCTGTTAGCCTGAGTCATTGTGCTGGCTGTATTAATGTGTGTTCGTAAGGTTTGTCTGTTAGCCTGTGTTACTGTGCTGGCTGTATTAATGTGTGTTTGAAGGGTTTGTCTGTTAGCCTGAGTTATTGTGCTGGCTTTATTAATGTGTGTTCGTAAGGTTTGTCTGTTAGCCTGAGTTACTGTGCTGACTTTATTAATGTGTGTTCGAGAGGTATGTCTGTCAGCCTGAGCCATTGAGCTGGCTGTATTAATGTGTGTTCGCGAGGTTGGTCTGTTAGCCTGTGTTACTGTGCTGGCTGTATTAATGTGTGTTTGCAAGTTTTGTCTGTCGGCCTGAGTCATTGTAATGGCTGTATTAATGTGTGTTCGCGAGGTTTGTCTGTTAGCCTGAGTTATTGTTCTAGCTGTATTAATGTGTGTTCGTAAGGTTTGTCTGTCAGCCTGAGTTACTGTGCTGGCTGTATTAATGTGTGTTGGTAAGGTTTGTCTGTTAGCCTGAGTTATTGTGCTGGCTGTATTAATGTGTGTTCGCGAAGTTTGTCTGTTAGCCTGAGTCATTGTGCTGGCTGTATTAATGTGTGTTCGCGAGGTATGTCTGTCAGCCTGAGTTATTGCGCTGGCTGTATTAATGTGTGTTCGTAAGGATTGTCTGTCAGCCTGAGTTACTGTGCTGGCTGTATAAATGTGTGTTTGAAGGTTTGTCTGTCAGCATTGAGTCGTTGTGCTGGCTGTATTAATGTGTGTTCGTAAGGATTCCCTGTCAGAATTAGTCATTGTGCTGTCTGTATTAATGTGTGTTCGCGAGGTTTGTCTTTCAGCCTGAATTACTGTGCTGGCTGTATTAATGGGTGTTCGGGAGGTTTGTATGTTAGCCTGTGTTACTGTGCTGGCTGTATTAATGTGTGTTCGTAAGGTATGTCTGTCAGCCTGTGTCACTGTGCGGGCTGTATTAATGCGTGTTCATAAGGTTTGTCGGTCAGCCTGAGTCATTGATCTGGCTGTATTAATGTGTGTTGGTAAGGTTTGTTTGTTAGCCTGAGTTATTGTGCTGGCTGTATTAATGTGTGTTTGCAAGGTTTGTCTGTCAGCCTGAGTCATTGTGCTGGCTGTATTAATGTGTGTTCGTAATGTTTGTCTGTTAGCCTGAGTTAGTGTGCTGGCTGTATTAATGTGTGTTTGCAAGGTTTGTCTGTCAGCAATGAGTCATTGGGATGGCTGTATTAATGTGTGTTCGTAAGGTTTGCCTGCCAGCCTGAGTCATTGTGCTGGCTGTATTAATGTGTGTTCGCGAGGTTTGTCTGTCAGCCTGAATTACTGTGCTGGCTGTATTAATGTGTGTTCGTAAGGTTTGTCTGTCAGCCTGTGTCATTGTGCTAGCTGTATTAATGTGTGTTCATAAGGTTTGTCTGTCAGCCTGAGTCTTTGTGCTGGCTGTATTAATGTGTATTGGTAAGGTTTGTTTGGTAGCCTGAGTTATTGTGCTGGTTGTATTAATGTGTGTTTGCAAGGTGTGTCTGTCAGCCTGAGTCATTGTGCTGGCTGTATTAATGTGTGTTCGTAAGGTTTGTCTGTTAGCTTGAGTTATTGTGCTGGCTGTATTAATGTGTGTTCGCGAGGTTTGTCTGTTAGCCAGAGTTAGTGTGCTGGCTGTATTAATGTGTGTTTGCAAGTTTTGTCTGTCTGCATGAGTTATTGTGCTGGCTGCATTAATGTGTGTTCGCGAGGTTTGTCTGTTAGCCTGAGTTATTGTGCTAGCTGTATTAATGTGTGTTCGTAAGGTTTGTCTGTCTGCCTGAGTTACTGTGCTGGCTGTATTAATGTGTGTTCGTAAGGTTTGTCTGTTAGCCTGAGTTATTGTGCTGGCTGTATTAATGAGTCTTCGTAAGGTTTGTCTGTTAGCCTGAGTTATTGTACTAACTGTATTAATGTGTGTTTGTAAGGTTTGTCTGTTGGCTTGAGTTACTGTGCTGGCTGTATTAATGTGTGTGCGCGAGGTTTGTCTGTCAGCCTGAGTTATTGTTCTGGCTGTATAAATGTGTCTTCGCGAGTAGTGTCTGTTAGCCTGAGTCATTGTGCTGGCTGCATTAATGTGTGTTCGCGAGGTTTGTCTGTTAGCCTGAGTAATATTGCTGGCTGTGTTAATGTGTGTTCGTAAGTTTAGTCTGTTAGCCTGAGTTTCTGAGCTGGCTGTATTAATGTGTGTTCGTAAGGTTTGTATGTCAACCTTTGTAACTGTGCTGGCTGTATTAATGTGTGTTCTTAAGGTTTGTCTGTTAGCCTGAGTTATTGTGCGGGCTGTAATAAAATGTATTCGTAAGGTTTGTCTGTTAGCCTGAGTTACTGTGCTGGCTGTATTAATGTGTGTTCGTAATGTTTGTCTGTTAGCCTGAGTTATTGTTCTGGCTATGTTAATGTGTGTTCGTAAGGTTTGTCTGTTAGCCTGAGTTTCTGTGCTGGCTGTATTAATGTGTGTTCGTAAGGTTTGTCTGTTAGCCTTTGTTACTGTGCTGGCTGTATTAATGTGTGTTCGTAAGGTTTGTCTGTTAGCCTGAGTTATTGTGCTGGCTGTATTAATGTGTGTTCGTAAGGTTTGTCTGTTGGCCTGAATTACTGTGCTAGCTGTATTAATGTGTGTTTGTAAGGTTTGTCTGTTAGCCTGAATTACCGTGCTGGCTGTATCAGTGTGTGTTCGTAAGGTTTGTCTGTTAGCCTGAGTCATTGTGCTGGCTGTATTAATGTGTTTTCGTAAGGTTTGTCTGTTAGCCTGTGTTACTGTGCTGGCTGTATTAATGTGTGTTTGAAAGGTTTGTCTGTTAGCCTGAGTTATTGTGCTGGCTTTATTAATGTGTGTTCGTAAGGTTTGTCTGTTAGCCTGAGTTACTGTGCTGACTTTATTAATGTGTGTTCGAGAGGTATGTCTGTCAGCCTGAGCCATTGAGCTGGCTGTATTAATGTGTGTTCGCGAGGTTGGTCTGTTAGCCTGTGTTACTGTGCTGGCTGTATTAATGTGTGTTTGCAAGTTTTGTCTGTCGGCCTGAGTCATTGTGCTGGCTGTATTAATGTGTGTTCGCGAGGTTTGTCTGTTAGCCTGAGATATTGTGCTAGCTGTATTAATGTGTGTTCGTAAGGTTTGTCTGTAAGCCTGAGTTACTGTGCTGGCTGTATTAATGTGTGTTGGTAAGGTTTGTCTCTTAGCCTGAGTTATTGTACTAACTGTATTAATGTGTGTTTGTAAGGTTTGTCTGTTAGCCTGGGTTACTGTGCTGGCTGTATTAATGTGTGTGCTCGAGGTATGTCTGTCAGCCTGAGTTATTGTGCTGGCTGTATTAATGTGTGTTTGAAGGTTTGTCTGTCAGCATTGAGTCGTTGTGCTGGCTGTATTAATGTGTGTTCGTAAGGATTCCCTGTCAGAATGAGTCATTGTGCTGTCTGTATTAATGTGTGTTCGCGAGGTTTGTCTTTCAGCCTGAATTACTGTGCTGGCTGAATTAATGGGTGTTCGGGAGGTTTGTATGATAGCCTGTGTTACTGTGCTGGCTGTATTAATGTGTGTTCGTAAGGTATGTCTGTCAGCCTGTGTCACTGTGCAGGCTGTATTAATGCGTGTTCATAAGGTTTGTCTGTCAGCCTGAGTCATTGTGCTGGCTGTATTAATGTGTGTTGGTAAGGTTTGTTTGTTAGCCTGAGTTATTGTGCTGGCTGTATTAATGTGTGTTTGCAAGGTTTGTCTGTCAGCCTGAGTCATTGTGCTGGCTGTATTAATGTGTGTTCGTAATGTTTGTCTGTTAGCCTGAGTTACTGTGCTGGCTGTATTAATGTGTGTTCGTAAGGTTTGTCTGTCAGCCTGAGTTACTGTGCTGGCTGTATTAATGTGTGTTCGTAAGGTTTCTCTGTTAGCCTGAGTTACTGTGCTGGCTGTATTAATGTGTGTTCGTAAGGTTTGTCTTTAGCCTGAGTTATTGTGCTGGCTGTATTAATGTGTGTTCCGGAGGTTTGTCTGTTAGCCTGAGTTATTGAGCTGGCTGTATTAATGTGTGTTCGTAAGGTTTGTCTGTTAGCCTGTGTTATTGTGCTGGCTGTATTAATGAGTGTTTGCAAGGATTGTCTGTTAGCCTGAGTTATTGTGCTGGCTGTATTAATGTGTGTTCATAAGGTTTGTCTGTTAGCCTGGGTAACGGTGCTGTCTGTATTAATGTGTGCTTGTAAGGTTTGTCTGTTAGCCTGAGTTACCGTGCTGGCTGTATTAATGTGTGTTTGCAAGGTTTGTCTGTCAGCCTGTGTCATTGTGCTGGCTGTATTAATGTGTGTTCGTAGGGTTCGTCTGTTAGCCTGTGTTACTGTGCTGGCTGTATTAATGTGTGTTTGCAAGGTTTGTTTTTTAGCCTGAGTTATTGTGCTGGCTGTATTAATGTGTGTTCGTAAGGTTTGTCTGTCAGCCTGAGTCATTGTGCTGGCTGTATTAATGTGTGTTTGCGAGGTTGGTCTGTTAGCCAGTGTTACTGAGCTGGCTGTATTAATGTATGTTTGCAAGGTTTGTCTTTCGGCATGAGTCATTGTGCTGGCTGTATTAATGTGTGTTCGCGAGGTTTGTCTGTTAGCCTGAGATATTGTGCTAGCTGTATTAATGTGTGTTCTTAAGGTTTGTCTGTCAGCCTGAGTTACTGTGCTGGCTGTATTAATGTGTGTTCGTAATGTTTGTCTGTTAGCCTGAGTTCTTGTGTGGCTGTATAAATGTGTGTTCGTAAGGTTTGTCTGTTAGCCTGAGTTATTGTGCTGGCTGTATTAATGTGTGTTTGCCAGGTTTGTCTGTTAGCCTGAGTTACTGTGCTGGCTGTATTAATGTGTGTTCGCGAGGTTTGTTTGTCAGCCTGAGCTATTGTGCTGGCTATATTAATGTGTGTTCGCGAGGTTTGCCTGTTAGCCTGAGTCATTGTGCTGGCTGTATTAATGTGTGTTCGCGAGGTATGTCTGTCTGCCTGAGTTTTTGCGCTGGCTGTATTAATGTGTGTTCGTGAGGTTTGTCTGTTTGCCTGAGTCATTGTGCTGGCTGTATTAATGTGTGTTCGCGAGGTTTGGCTGTTAGCCTGAGTTATTGTGCTAGATGTATTAATGTGTGTTCGTAAGGTTTGTCTGTCAGCCTGAGTTATTGTGCTGGCTTCAAAAATGTGTGGTTGAAGGTTTGTCTGTCAGCAATGAGTCGTTGTGCTGGCTGTATTAATGTGTGTTCGCGAGGTTTGTCTGTCAGCCTGAATTACTGTGCTGGCTGTATTAATGTGTGTTCGTAAGGTTTGTCTGTCAGCCTGTGTCATTGTGCTAGCTGTATTAATGTGTGTTCATAAGGTTTGTCTGTCAGCCTGAGTCATTGTGCTGGCTGTATTAATGTGTGTTGGTAAGGTTTGTTTGGTAGCCTGAGTTATTGTGCTGGTTGTATTAATGTGTGTTTGCAAGGTGTGTCTGTCAGCCTGAGTCATTGTGCTGGCTGTATTAATGTGTGTTCGTAAGGTTTGTCTGTTAGCCTGAGTTATTGTCCTGGCTGTATTAATGTGTGTTCGCGAGGTTTGTCTGTTGGCCAGAGTTAGTGTGCTGGCTGTATTAATGTGTGTTTGCAAGTTTTGTCTCTCTGCATGAGTCATTGTGCTGGCTGTATTAATATGTGTTCGCGAGGTTTGTCTGTTAGCCTGAGTTATTGTGCTAGCTGTATTAATGTGGGTTCGTAAGGTTTGTCTGTCTGCCTGAGTAACTGTGCTGGCTGTATTAATGTGTGTTCGTAAGGTTTGTCTGTTAGCCTGAGTTATTGTGCTGGCTGTATTAATGAGTCTTCGTAAGGTTTGTCTGTTAGCCTGAGTTATTGTACTAACTGTATTAATGTGTGTTTGTAAGGTTTGTCTATTAGCTTGAGTTACTGTGCTGGCTGTATTAATGTGTGTGCGCGAGGTTTGTCTGTCAGCCTGAGTTATTGTGCTGGCTATATTAATGTGTCCTCGCGAGTTGTGTCTGTTAGCCTGAGTCATTGTGCTGGCTCTATTAATGTGTGTTCGCGAGGTTTGTCTGTCAGCCTGAGTTATTGCGCTGGCTGTATTAATGTGTGTTCGTAAGGATTGTCTGTCAGCCTGAGTTACTGTGCTGGCTGTATAAATGTGTGTTTGAAGGTTTGTCTGTTAGCATTGAGTCGTTGTGCTGGCTGTATTAATGTGTGTTCGTAAGGATTGTCCGTCAGAATGAGTCATTGTGCTGGCTGTATTAATGTGTGTTCGCGAGGTTTGTCTTTCAGCCTGAATTACTGTGCTGGCTGTATTAATGTGTGTTCGGGAGGTTTGTATGTTAGCCTGTGTTACTGTGCTGGCTGTATTAATGTGTGTTCGTAAGGTATGTCTTTCAGCCTGTGTCACTGTGCTGGCTGTATTAATGCGTGTTAATAAGGTTTGTCTGTCAGCATGAGTCATTGTGCTGGCTGTATTAATGTGTGTTGGTAAGGTTTGTTTGTTAGCCTGAGTTATTGTGCTGGCTGTATTAATGTGTGTTTGCAAGGTTTGTCTGTCAGCCTGAGTCATTGTGCTGGCTGTATTAATGTGTGTTCGTAATGTTTGCCTGTTAGCCGGAGTTACTGTGCTGGCTGTATTAATTAGTGTTCGTAAGGTTTGTCTGTCAGCCTGCGTTACTGTGCTGGCTGTATTAATGTGTGTTCGTAAGGTTTGTCTGTTAGCCTGAGTTACTGTGCTGGCTGTATTAATGTGTGTTCGTAAGGTTTGTCTTTACCCTGAGTTATTGTTCTGGCTGTATTAATGTGTGTTCGGGAGGTTTGTCTGTTAGCCTGAGTTATTGAGCTGGCTGTATTAATGTGTGTTCGAAGGTTTGTCTGTTAGCCTGGGTTACTGTGCTGGCTGTATTAATGTGTGCTTTTAAGGCTTGTCTGTTAGCCTGAGTTACTGTGCCGGCTGTATAAATGTGTGTTTGCAAGGTTTGTCTGTCAGCAATGAGTCATTGGGCTGGCTGTAATAATGTGTGTTCGTAAGGTTTGTCTGTCAGCCTGAGTCATTGTGCTGGCTGTATTAATGTGTGTTCGCGAGGTATGTCTGTCAGCCTGAGTTTTTGCGCTGGCTATATTAATGTGTGTTCGCGAGGTTTGTCTATTTGCCTAGTCATTGTGCTGGCTGTATTAATGTGTGTTCGCGAGGTTTGTCTGTTAGCCTGAGTTATTGTTCTAGCTGTATTAATGTGTGTTCGTAAGGTTTGTCTGTCAGCCTAAGTTACTGTGCTGGCTGCAAAAATGTGTGTTTGAAGGTTTGTCTGTCAGCAATGAGTCGTTGTGCTGGCTGTATTAATGTGTGTTTGCAGGGTTTGTCTGTCAGCCTGAGTCATAGTGCTGGCTGTATTAATGTGTGTTCGCGAGGTTGGTCTGTTAGGCTGTGTTACTCTGCTGGCTGTATTAATGTGTGTTTGCAAGGTATGACTGTTAGCCTGAGTTATTATGCTGGCTGTATTAATGTGTGTTCGCGAAGTTTGTCTGATAGCCTGAGTCATTGTGCTGGCTGTATTAATGTGTGTTCACGAGGTTTGTCTTTCAGCCTGAATTACTGTGCTGGCTGTATTAATGTGTGTTCGGGAGGTTTGTATGTTAGCCTGTGTTACTGTGCTGGCTGTATTAATGTGTGTTCGTAAGGTATGTCTGTCAGCCTCTGTCACTGTGCTGGCTGTATTAATGCGTGTTCATAAGGGTTGTCTGTCTGCCTGAGTCATTGTGCTGGCTGTATTAATGTGTGTTGGTAAGGTTTGTTTGTTAGCCTGAGTTATTGTGCCGGCTGTATTAATGTGTGTTTGCAAGGTTTGTCTGTCAGCGTGAGTCATTGTGCTGGCTGTATTAATGTGTGTTCGTAATGTTTGCCTGTTAGCCGGAGTTACTGTGCTGGCTGTATTAATTAGTGTTCGTAAGGTTTGTCTGTCAGACTGAGTTACTGTGCTGGCTGTATTAATGTGTGTTCGCAAGGTTTGTCTGTTAGCCTGAGTTACTGTGCTGGCTGTATTAATGTGTGTTCGTTAGGTTTGTCTTTAACCTGAGTTATTGTTCTGGCTGTATTAATGTGTGTTCGGGAGGTTTGTCTGTTAGCCTGAATTTTAGAGCTGGCTGTATTAATGTGTGTTGGTAAGGTTTGTCTGTTTGCCTGGGTTACTGTGCTGGCTGTATTAATGTGTGCTTGTAAGGTTTGTCTGTTAGCCTGAGTTACTGTGCTGGCTGTATTAATGTGTGTTCGCGAGGTTTGTTTGTCAAACTGAGTTACTGTGCTGGCTGTATTAATGTGTGTTCGTAAGGTTTGTCTGTTAGTCTGAGTTATTGTGCTGGCTGTAATAATGTGTGTTCGCGAGGTTTGTCTGTCAGCCTGAGTCATTGTGCTGGCTGTATTAATGTGTGTTAGTAAGGTTTGTCTGCTAGCCTGAGTTATTGTGCAGGCTGTATTAATATGTGTTCGTAAGGTTTGTCTGTTAGCCTGAGTCATTGTGCTGGCTGTATTAATGTGTCTTCCTTAGGTTTGTCTGTTATCCTGAGTAATTGTGCTGGCTGTGTTAATGTGTTTTCGTAAGGTTTGTGTGTTAGCCTGAGTTTCTGTGCTGGCTGTATTAATGAGTGTTCGTAAGGGTTGTCTGTTAGCCTGTGTTACTGTGATTGGCAGTATTAATGTGTGTTCGGGAGGTTTGTCTGTTAGCCTGAGTTATTGAGCTGGCTGTATTAATGTGTGTTCGTAAGGTTTGTCTGTTAGCCTGTGTTACTGTGCTGGCTGTATTAATGCGTGCTTGCAAGGTTTGTCTGTTAGCCTGAGTTATTGTGCTGGCTGTATTAAAGTGTGTTCGTAAAGTTTCTCTGTTAGCCTGGGTTACTGTGCTGCCTGTATTAATGTGTGTTTGTAAGGTTTATCTGTTAGCCTGAGTTTCTGTGCTGGCTGTATTAATGTGTGTTTGCAAGGTTTGTCTGTCAGCCTGAGTCATTGCGCTGGCTGTATTAATGTGTGTTCGTAAGGTTTGTCTGTTAGCCTGTGTTACTGTGCTGGCTGTATTAATGTGTGTTTGCAATTTTGTCTGTTAGCCTGAGTTATTGTGCTGGCTGTATTAATGTGTGTACGTAAGGTTTGTCTGTTATCCTGTGTTACTGTACTGGCTGTATTAATATGTGTTCGTAAGGTTTGTCTGTTAGCCTGTGTTACTGCGCTGGCTGTATTAATGTGTGTTCGTAAGGTTTGTCTTTCAGCCTGTGTTATTGTGCTGGCTGTATTAAAGTGTGTTCGTAAGGTTTGTCTGTCAGTCTGAGTTACTGTGCTGGCTGTATTAATGTGTGTTTGCAAGGTTTGTCTGTTAGCCTGAGTTACTGTGCTGGCTGTATTAATGTGTGTTCGCGGGGTTTTTCTGTTAGCCTGAGTTAATGTGATGGCTGTATTAATGTGTGTTTGCAAGGTTTGTCTGTTAGCCTGAGTTACTGTGCAGGCTGTATTAATGTGTGTTCGCGAGGTTTTTCTGTTAGCCTGAGTTAATGTGCTGGCTGTATTAATGTGTGTTTGCAAGGTTCGTCTGTTAGCCTGAGCCATTGTGCTAGCTGTATTAAAGTGTGTTCGTAAGGTTTGTCTGTTACCCTGAGTAACTGTGCTGGCTGTATTAATTTGTGTTAGCAAGGTTTGTCTGTTAGCCTGAGTTACTGTGCTGGCTGTATTAATGTGTGTTCGCGAGGTTTGTCTGTTAGCCTGTGTTACTGTGCTGGCTGTATTAATGTGTGTTCGTAAGGTTTGTCTGTTAGCCTGAGTCATTGGGCTGGCTGTATTAATGTGTGTTCGTAAGGTTTTTCCGTCTGCCTGAGTTACTGTGCTGCCTGTATTGTTGTGTGTTTGTAAGGTTTGTCTGTCAGCCTGTGTCATTGTGCTGCCTGTATTAATGTGTGATCGTAAGGTTGGTCTGTTAGCCTGAGTCATTGTGCTGGCTGTATTAATGTGTGTTCGTAAAGTTTGTCTGTTAGCCTGAGTTACTGTGCTGGCTGTATAAATGTGTGTTCGCGAGGTTTGTCTGTTAGCCTGTGTTATTGTGCTGGCTGTATTAATGTGTGTTCGTAAGGGTTGTCTGTTAGCCTGTGTCATTGTGCTGGCTGTATTCATGTGTGTTCGTAAGGTTTGTCTGTTAGCCTTATTCATTGTGCTGGCTGCATTAAAGTGTGTTTGTGAGGTTTGTCTGTTTGCCTGTGTAATTGTGCCGGCTGTGTTAATGAATGTTCGCGAGGTTTGTCTGTGAAACTGAGTCACTGTGCTGGCTGTATTAATGTGTGTTCGTATGGTTTGTCTGTTAGCCTGGGTTACTGTGCTGGCTGTATTAATGTGTGTTCGTAAGGTTTGTCTGTTAGTCTGAGTTATTGTGCTGGCTGTAATAATGTGTGTTCGCGAGGTTTGTCTGTCAGCCTGAGTCATTGTGCTGGCTGTATTAATGTGTGTTCGTAAGGTTTGTCTGTTAGCCTGAGTTATTGTGCAGGCTGTATTAATGTGTGTTCGTAAGGTTTGTCTGTTAGCCTGAGTCATTGTGCTGGCTGTATTAATGTGTCTTCGTAAGGTTTGTCTGTTATCCTGAGTAATTGTGCTGGCTGTGTTAACGTGTGCTCGTAAGGTTTGTCTGTTAGCCTGAGTTACTGTGCTGGCTGTATTAATGAGTGTTCGTAAGGGTTGTCTGTTAGCCTGTGTTACTGTGATTGGCTGTATTAATGTGTGTTCGGGAGGTTTGTCTGTTAGCTTGAGTTATTGAGCTGGCTGTATTAATGTGTGTTCGTAATGTATGTCTGTTAGCCTGTGTTACTGTGCTGCTGTATTAATGCGCGCTTGCAAGGTTTGTCTGTTAGCCTGAGTTATTGTGCTGGCTGTATTAAAGTGTGTTCGTAAAGTTTGTCTGTTAGCCTGGGTTACTGTGCTGCCTGTATTAATGTGTGTTTGTAAGGTATATCTGTTAGCCTGAGTTACTCTGCTGGCTGTATTAATGTGTGTTTACAAGGTTTGTCTGTCAGCCTGAGGCATTGTGCTGGCTGTATTAATGTGTGTTCGTAAGGTTTGTCTGTTAGCCTGTGTTACTGTGCTGGCTGTATTAATGTGTGTTTGCAAGTTTTGTCTGTCAGCCTGAGTTATTATGCTGGCTGTATTAATGTGTGTACGTAAGGTTTGTCTGTTAGCCTGTGTTACTGTGCTGGCTGTATTAATGTATGTTCGTAAGGTTTGTCTGTTAGCCTGTGTTACTGTGCTGGCTGTATTAATGTGTGTTCGTAAGGTTTGTCTGTCATCCTGAGTTACTGTGCAGGCTGTATTAATGTGTGTTCGCACGGTTTGTCTTTTAGCCTGAGTTACTGTGCTGGCTGTATTAATGTGTGTTCGTAAGGTTTGTCTGTCAGCCTGTGTTATTGTGCTGGCTGTATTAATGTGTGTTCGTAAGGTTTGTCTGCCAGTCTGAGTTACACTGCTGGCTGTATTAATGTGTGTTTGCAAGGTTTGTCTGTTAGCCTGAGGTACTGTGCTGGCTGTATTAATGTGTGTTCGCGAGGTTTTTCTGTTAGCCTGAGTTAATGTGCTGGCTGTATTAATGTGTGTTTGCAAGGTTTGTCTGTTAGCCTGAGTAACTGTGCTGGCTGTATTAATGTGTGTTCGTAAGGTTTGTCTGTTAGCCTGAGTTATTGTGCTGGCTATGTTAATGTGTGTTCGTAAGGTTTGTCTGTTAGCCTGAGTTTCTTTGCTGGCTGTATTAATGTGTGTTCGTAAGGTTTGTCTGTCAGCCTGAGTCATTGTGCTGGCTGTATTAATGTGTGTTGGTAAGGTTTGTATGGTAGCCTGAGTTATTGTGCTGGTTGTATTAATGTGTGTTTGCAAGTTGTGTCTGTCAGCCTGAGTCATTGTGCTGGCTGTATTAATGTGTGTTCGTAAGGTTTGTCTGTTAGCCTGAGTTATTGTGCTGGCTGTATTAATGTGTGTTCGCGAGGTTTGTCTGTTAGTCAGAGTTAGTGTGCTGGCTGTATTAATGTGTGTTTGCAAGTTTTGTCTGTCTGCATGAGTCATTGTGCTGGCTGTATTAATGTGTGTTCGCGAGGTTTGTCTGTTAGCCTGAGTTATTGTGCTAGCTGTATTAATGTGTGTTCGTAAGGTTTGTCTGTCTGCCTGAGTTACTGTGCTGGCTGTATTAATGTGTGTTCGTAAGGTTTGTCTGCTAGCCTGAGTTATTGTGCTGGCTGTATTAATGAGTCTTCGTAAGGTTTGTCTGTTAGCCTGAGTTATTGTACTAACTGTATTAATGTGTGTTTGTAAGTTTTGTCTGTTAGCTTGAGTTACTGTGCTGGCTGTATAAATGTGTGTGCGCGAGGTTTGTCTGTCAGCCTGAGTTATTGTGCTGGCTGTATAAATGTGTCTTCGCGAGTTGTGTCTGTTAGCCTGAGTCATTGCTCTGGCTGTATTAATGTGTGTTCGCGAGGTTTGTCTGTTAGCCTGAGTAATTGTGCTGGCTGTGTTAATGTATGTTCGTAAGTTTAGTCTGTTAGCCTGAGTTTCTGTGCTGGCTGTATTAATGTGTGTTCGTAAGGTTTGTATGTTAACCTTTGTAACTGTGCTGGCTGTATTAATGTGTGTTCTTAAGGTTTGTCTGTTAGCCTGAGTTATTGTGCGGGCTGTAATAAAATGTATTCGTAAGGTTTGTCTGTTAGCCTGAGTAACTGTGCTGGCTGTATTAATATGTGTTCGTAATGTTTGTCTGCTAGCCTGAGTTATTGTGCTGGCTATGTTAATGTGTGTTCGTAAGGTTTGTCTGTTAGCCTGAGTTTCTGTGCTGGCTGTATTAATGTGTGTTCGTAAGGTTTGTCTGTTAGCCTTTGTTACTGTGCTGGCTGTATTAATGTGTGTTCGTAAGGTTTGTCTGTTAGCCTGAGTTATTGTGCTGGCTGTATTAATGTGTGTTCGTAAGGTTTGTCTGTTAGCCTGAATTACTGTGCTAGCTGTATTAATGTGTGTTTGTTAGGTTTGTCTGTTAGCCTGAGTTACTGTGCTGACTTTATTAATGTGTGTTCGAGAGGTATGTCTGTCAGCCTGAGCCATTGAGCTGGCTGTATTAATGTGTGTTCGCGAGGGTGGTCTGTTAGCCTGAGTTACTGTGCTGGCTGTATTAATGTGTGTTGGTAAGGTTTGTCTGTTAGCCTGAGTTATTGTGCTGGCTGTATCAGTGTGTGTTCGTAAGGTTTGTCTGTTAGCCTGAGTCATTGTGCTGGCTGTATTAATGTGTGTTCGTAAGGTTTGTCTGTTAGCCTGTGTTACTGTGCTGGCTGTATTAATGTGTGTTTGAAAGGTTTGTCTGTTAGCCTGAGTTATTGTGCTGGCTTTATTAATGTGTGTTGGTAAGGTTTGTCTGTTAGCCTGAGTTATTGTACTAACTGTATTAATGTGTGTTTGTAAGGTTTGTCTGTTAGCCTGAATTACTGTGCTGGCTGTATTAATGTGTGTGCTCGAGGTATGTCTGTCAGCCTGAGTTATTGTGCTGGCTGTATTAATGTGTGTTCGCGAAGTTTGTCTGTTAGCCTGAGTCATTGTGCTGGCTGTATTAATGGGTGTTCGGGAGGTTTGTATGTTAGCCTGTGTTACTGTGCTGGCTGTATTAATGTGTGTTCGTAAGGTATGTCTGTCAGCCTGTGTCACTGTGCTGGCTGTATTAATGCGTGTTCATAAGGTTTGTCTGTCAGCCTGAGTCATTGTGCTGGCTGTATTAATGTGTGTTGGTAAGGTTTGTTTGTTAGCCTGAGTTATTGTGCTGGCTGTATTAATGTGTGTTTGCAAGGTTTGTCTGTTAGCCTGAGTTATTGTGCTGGCTGTATTAATGTGTGTTCGTAAGGTATGTCTGTCAGCCTGTGTCACTGTGCTGGCTGTATTAATGCGTGTTCATAAGGTTTGTCTGTCAGCCTGAGTCATTGTGCTGGCTGTATTAATGTGTGTTGGTAAGGTTTGTTTGTTAGCCTGTGTTATTGTGCTGGCTGTATTAATGTGTGTTTGCAAGGTTTGTCTGTTAGCCTGAGTCATTGTGCTGGCTGTATTAATGAGTGTTCGTAAGGTTTGTCTGTCAGCCTGAGTTACTGTGCTGGCTGTATTAATGTGTGTTCGTAAGGTTTGTCTGTTAGCCTGAGTTACTGTGCTGGCTCTATTAATGTGTGTTCGTAAGGTTTGTCTTTAGCCTGAGTTATTGTGCTAGCTGTATTAATGTGTGTTCGGGAGGTTTGTCTGTTAGCCTGAGTTATTGAGCTGGCTGTATTAATGTGTGTTCGTAAGGTTTGTCTGTTAGCCTGTGTTATTGTGCTGGCTGTATTAATGAGTGTTTGCAAGGTTTGTCTGTTAGCCTGAGTTATTGTGCTGGCTGTATTAATGTGTGTTCATAAGGTTTGTCTGTTAGCCTGGGTTACTGTGCTGGCTGTATTAATGTGTGCTTGTAAGGTTTGTCTGTTAGCCTGAGTTACCGTGCTGGCTGTATTAATGTGTGTTTGCAAGGTTTGTCTGTCAGCCTGAGTCATTGTGCTGGCTGTATTAATGTGTGTTCGTAGGGTTCGTCTGTTAGCCTGTGTTACTGTGCTGGCTGTATTAATGTGTGTTTGCAAGGTTTGTTTTTTAGCCTGAGTTATTGTGCTGGCTGTATTAATGTGTGTTCGTAAGGTTTGTCTGTCAGCCTGAGTCATTGTGCTGGCTGTATTAATGTGTGTTTGCGAGGTTGGTCTGTTAGCCAGTGTTACTGAGCTGGCTGTATTAATGTATGTTTGCAAGGTTTGTCTTTCGGCATGAGTCATTGTGCTGGCTGTATTAATGTGTGTTCGCGAGGTTTGTCTTTTAGCCTGAGATATTGTGCTAGCTGTATTAATGTGTGTTCTTAAGGTTTGTCTGTCAGCCTGAGTTACTGTGCTGGCTGTATTAATGTGTGTTCGTAAGGTTTGTCTGTTAGCCTGAGTTCTTGTGTGGCTGTATAAATGTGTGTTCGTAAGGTTTGTCTGTTAGCCTGAGTTATTGTGCTGGCTGTATTAATGTGTGTTTGCCAGGTTTGTCTGTTACCCTGAGTTACTGTGCTGGCTGTATTAATGTGTGTTCGCGAGGTTTGTTTGTCAGCCTGAGTTATTGTGCTGGCTATATTAATGTGTGTTCGCGAGGTTTGCCTGTTAGCCTGAGTCATTGTGCTGGCTGTATTAATGTGTGTTCGCGAGGTATGTCTGTCTGCCTGAGTTTTTGCGCTGGCTGTATTAATGTGTGTTCGTGAGGTTTGTCTGTTTGCCTGAGTCATTGTGCTGGCTGTATTAATGTGTGTTCGCGAGGTTTGTCTGTTAGCCTGAGTTATTGTGCTAGCTGTATTAATGTGTGCTCGTAAGGTTTGTCTGTCAGCCTGAGTTATTGTGCTGGCTGCAAAAATGTGTGGTTGAAGGTTTGTCTGTCAGCAATGAGTCGTTGCGCTGGCTGTATTAATGTGTGTTTGCAAGGTTTGTCTGTCAGCCTTAGTCATTGTGCTGGCTGTATTTATGTGTGTTCGCGAGGTTTGTCTGTTAGCCTGAGTTACTGTTCTAGCTGTATTAATGTGTGTTCGTAAGGTTTCTCTGTCATTCTGAGTTACTGTGCTGGCTGTATTAATGTGTGTTTGCAAGGTTTGTCTGTCAGCAATGAGTCATTGGGATGGCTGTATTAATGTGTGTTCGTAAGGTTTGCCTGTCAGCCTGAGTCATTGTGCTGGCTGTATTAATGTGTGTTCGCGAGGTTTGTCTGTCAGCCTGAATTACTGTGCTGGCTGTATTAATGTGTGTTCGTAAGGTTTGTCTGTCAGCCTGTGTCATTGTGCTAGCTGTATTAATGTGTGTTCATAAGGTTTGTCTGTCAGCCTGAGTCATTGTGCTGGCTGTATTAATGTGTGTTGGTAAGGTTTGTTTGGTAGCCTGAGTTATTGTGCTGGTTGTATTAATGTGTGTTTGCAAGGTGTGTCTGTCATCCTGAGTCATTGTGCTGGCTGTATTAATGTGTGTTCGTAAGGTTTGTCTGTTAGCCTGAGTTATTGTGCTGGCTGTATTAATGTGTGTTCGCGAGGTTTGTCTGTTAGCCAGAGTTAGTGTGCTGGCTGTATTAATGTGTGTTTGCAAGTTTTGTCTGTCTGCATGAGTCATTGTGCTGGCTGTATTTATGTGTGTTCGCGAGGTTTGTCTGTTAGCCTGAGTTATTGTGCTAGCTGTATTAATGTGTGTTCGTAAGGTTTGTCTGTCTGCCTGAGTTACTGTGCTGGCTGTATTAATGTGTGTTCGTAAAGTTTGTCTGTTAGCCTGAGTTATTGTGCTGGTTGTATTAATGAGTCTTCGTAAAGTTTGTCTGTTAGCCGGAGTTATTGTACTAACTGTATTAATGTGTGTTTGTAAGGTTTGTCTGTTAGCTTGAGTTACTGTGCTGGCTGTATTAATGTGTGTGCGCGAGGTTTGTCTGTCAGCCTGAGTTATTGTGCTGGCTGTATAAATGTGTCTTCGCGAGTTGTGTCTGTTAGCCTGAGTCATTGTGCTGGCTGTATAAATTTGTGTTCGCGAGGTTTGTCTGTTAGCCTGAGTAATTATGCTGGCTGTGTCACTGTATAATCGTAAGTTTTGTCTGTTAGCCTGAGTTTCTGTGCTGGCTGTATTAATGTGTGTTCGTAAGGTTTGTATGTTAACCTTTGTAACTGTGCTGGCTGTATTAATGTGTGTTCTTAAGGTTTGTCTGTTAGCCTGAGTTATTGTGCGGGCTGTAATAAAATGTATTCGTAAGGTTTGTCTGTTAGCCTGAGTTACTGTGCTGGCTGTATTAATGTGTGTTCGTAATGTTTGTCTGTTAGCCTGAGTTATTGTGCTGGCTATGTTAATGTGTGTTCGTAAGGTTTGTCTGTTAGCCTGAGTTTCTTTGCTGGCTCTATTAATGTGTGTTCGTAAGGTTTGTCTGTCAGCCTGAGTCATTGTGCTGGCTGTATTAATGTGTGTTGGTAAGGTTTGTTTGGTAGCCTGAGTTCTTGTGCTGGTTGTATTAATGTGCGTTCGCAAGTTGTGTCTGTCAGCCTGAGTCATTGTGCTGGCTGTATTAATGTGTGTTCGTAAGGTTTGTCTGTTAGCCTGAGTTATTGTGCTGGCTGTATTAATGTGTGTTCGCGAGGTTTGTCTGTTAGCCAGAGTTAGTGTGCTGGCTGTATTAATGTGTGTTTGCAAGTTTTGTCTGTCTGCATGAGTCATTGTGCTGGCTGTATTAATGTGTGTTCGCGAGGTTTGTCTGTTAGCCTGAGTTATTGTGCTAGCTGTATTAATGTGTGTTCGTAAGGTTTGTCTGTCTGCCTGAGTTACTGTGCTGGCTGTATTAATGTGTGTTCGTAAGGTTTGACTGCTAGCCTGAGTTATTGTGCTGGCTGTATTAATGAGTCTTCGTAAGGTTTGTCTGTTAGCCTGAGTTATTGTACTAACTGTATTAATGTGTGTTTGTAAGGTTTGTCTGTTAGCTTGAGTTACTGTGCTGGCTGTATTAATGTGTGTGCGCGAGGTTTGTCTGTCAGCCTGAGTTATTGTGCTGGCTGTATAAATGTGTCTTCGCGAGTTGTGTCTGTTAGCCTGAGTCATTGTTCTGGCTGTATTAATGTGTGTTCGCGAGGTTTGTCTGTTAGCCTGAGTAATTGTGCTGGCTGTGTTAATGTATGTTCGTAAGTTTAGTCTGTTAGCCTGAGTTTCTGTGCTGGCTGTATTAATAGTGTTCGTAAGGTTTGTATGTTAACCTTTGTAACTGTGCTGGCTGTATTAATGTGTGTTCTTAAGGTTTGTCTGTTAGCCTGAGTTATTGTGCGGGCTGTAATAAAATGTATTCGTAAGGTTTGTCTGTTAGCCTGAGTTACTGTGCTGGCTGTATTAATATGTGTTCGTAATGTTTGTCTGTTAGCCTGAGTTATTGTGCTGGCTATGTTAATGTGTGTTCGTAAGGTTTGTCTGTTAGCCTGAGTTTCTGTGCTGGCTGTATTAATGTGTGTTCGTAAGGTTTGTCTGTTAGCCTTTGTTACTGTGCTGGCTATATTAATGTGTGTTCGTAAGGTTTGTCTGTTAGCCTGAGTTATTGTGCTGGCTGTATTAATGTGTGTTCGTAAGGTTTGTCTGTTAGCCTGAATTACTGTGCTAGCTGTATTAATGTGTGTTTGTAAGGTTTGTCTGTTAGCCTGAGTTACCGTGCTGGCTGTATCAGTGTGTGTTCGTAAGGTTTGTCTGTTAGCCTGAGTCATTGTGCTGGCTGTATTAATGTGTGTTCGTAAGGTTTGTCTGTTAGCCTGTGTTACTGTGCTGGCTGTATTAATGTGTGTTTGAAAGGTTTGTCTGTTAGCCTGAGTTATTGTGCTGGCTTTATTAATGTGTGTTCGTAAGGTTTGTCTGTTAGCCTGAGTTACTGTGCTGACTTTATTAATGTGTGTTCGAGAGGTATGTCTGTCAGCCTGAGCCATTGAGCTGGCTGTATTAATGTGTGTTCGCGAGGTTGGTCTGTTAGCCTGTGTTACTGTGCTGGCTGTATTAATGTGTGTTTGCAAGTTTTGTCTGTCGGCCTGAGTCATTGTGCTGGCTGTATTAATGTGTGTTCGCGAGGTTTGTCTGTTAGCCTGAGTTATTGTTCTAGCTGTATTAATGTGTGTTCGTAAGGTTTGTCTGTCAGCCTGAGTTACTGTGCTGGCTGTATTAATGTGTGTTGGTAAGGTTTGTCTGTTAGCCTGAGTTATTGTGCTGGCTGTATTAATGTGTGTTCGCGAAGTTTGTCTGTTAGCCTGAGTCATTGTGCTGGCTGTATTAATGTGTGTTCGCGAGGTATGTCTGTCAGCCTGAGTTATTGCGCTGGCTGTATTAATGTGTGTTCGTAAGGATTGTCTGTCAGCCTGAGTTACTGTGCTGGCTGTATAAATGTGTGTTTGAAGGTTTGTCTGTCAGCATTGAGTCGTTGTGCTGGCTGTATTAATGTGTGTTCGTAAGGATTCCCTGTCAGAATGAGTCATTGTGCTGTCTGTATAAATGTGTGTTCGCGAGGTTTGTCTTTCAGCCTGAATTACTGTGCTGGCTGTATTAATGGGTGTTCGGGAGGTTTGTATGTTAGCCTGTGTTACTGTGCTGGCTGTATTAATGTGTGTTCGTAAGGTTTGTCGGTCAGCCTGAGTCACTGTGCGGGCTGTATTAATGCGTGTTCATAAGGTTTGTCGGTCAGCCTGAGTCATTGTGCTGGCTGTATTAATGTGTGTTGGTAAGGTTTGTTTGTTAGCCTGAGTTATTGTGCTGGCTGTATTAATGTGTGTTTGCAAGGTTTGTCTGTCAGCCTGAGTCATTGTGCTGGCTGTATTAATGTGTGTTCGTAATGTTTGTCTGTTAGACTGAGTTAGTGTGCTGGCTGTATTAATGTGTGTTTGCAAGGTTTGTCTGTCAGCAATGAGTCATTGGGATGGCTGTATTAATGTGTGTTCGTAAGGTTTGCCTGCCAGCCTGAGTCATTGTGCTGGCTGTATTAATGTGTGTTCGCGAGGTTTGTCTGTCAGCCTGAATTACTGTGCTGGCTGTATTAATGTGTGTTCGTAAGGTTTGTCTGTCAGCCTGTGTCATTGTGCTAGCTGTATTAATGTGTGTTCATAAGGTTTGTCTGTCAGCCTGAGTCTTTGTGCTGGCTGTATTAATGTGTATTGGTAAGGTTTGTTTGGTAGCCTGAGTTATTGTGCTGGTTGTATTAATGTGTGTTTGCAAGGTGTGTCTGTCAGCCTGAGTCATTGTGCTGGCTGTATTAATGTGTGTTCGTAAGGTTTGTCTGTTAGCTTGAGTTATTGTGCTGGCTGTATTAATGTGTGTTCGCGAGGTTTGTCTGTTAGCCAGAGTTAGTGTGCTGGCTGTATTAATGTGTGTTTGCAAGTTTTGTCTGTCTGCATGAGTTATTGTGCTGGCTGCATTAATGTGTGTTCGCGAGGTTTGTCTGTTAGCCTGAGTTATTGTGCTAGCTGTATTAATGTGTGTTCGTAAGGTTTGTCTGTCTGCCTGAGTTACTGTGCTGGCTGTATTAATGTGTGTTCGTAAGGTTTGTCTGTTAGCCTGAGTTATTGTGCTGGCTGTATTAATGAGTCTTCGTAAGGTTTGTCTGTTAGCCTGAGTTATTGTACTAACTGTATTAATGTGTGTTTGTAAGGTTTGTCTGTTGGCTTGAGTTACTGTGCTGGCTGTATTAATGTGTGTGCGCGAGGTTTGTCTGTCAGCCTGAGTTATTGTGCTGGCTGTATAAATGTGTCTTCGCGAGTAGTGTCTGTTAGCCTGAGTCATTGTGCTGGCTGTATTAATGTGTGTTCGCGAGGTTTGTCTGTTAGCCTGAGTAATTGTGCTGGCTGTGTTAATGTGTGTTCGTAAGTTTAGTCTGTTAGCCTGAGTTTCTGAGCTGGCTGTATTAATGTGTGTTCGTAAGGTTTGTATGTTAACCATTGTAACTGTGCTGGCTGTATTAATGTGTGTTCTTAAGGTTTGTCTGTTAGCCTGAGTTATTGTGCGGGCTGTAATAAAATGTATTCGTAAGGTTTGTCTGTTAGCCTGAGTTACTGTGCTGGCTGTATTAATGTGTGTTCGTAATGTTTGTCTGTTAGCCTGAGTTATTGTTCTGGCTATGTTAATGTGTGTTCGTAAGGTTTGTCTGTTAGCCTGAGTTTCTGTGCTGGCTGTATTAATGTGTGTTCGTAAGGTTTGTCTGTTAGCCTTTGTTACTGTGCTGGCTGTATTAATGTGTGTTCGTAAGGTTTGTCTGTTAGCCTGAATTACTGTGCTAGCTGTATTAATGTGTGTTTGTAAGGTTTGTCTGTTAGCCTGAATTACCGTGCTGGCTGTATCAGTGTGTGTTCGTAAGGTTTGTCTGTTAGCCTGAGTCATTGTGCTGGCTGTATTAATGTGTGTTCTTAAGGTTTGTCTGTTAGCCTGTGTTACTGTGCTGGCTGTATTAATGTGTGTTTGAAAGGTTTGTCTGTTAGCCTGAGTTATTGTGCTGGCTTTATTAATGTGTGTTCGTAAGGTTTGTCTGTTAGCCTGAGTTACTGTGCTGACTTTATTAATGTGTGTTCGAGAGGTATGTCTGTCAGCCTGAGCCATTGAGCTGGCTGTATTAATGTGTGTTCGCGAGGTTGGTCTGTTAGCCTGTGTTACTGTGCTGGCTGTATTAATGTGTGTTTGCAAGTTTTGTCTGTCGGCCTGAGTCATTGTGCTGGCTGTATTAATGTGTGTTCGCGAGGTTTGTCTGTTAGCCTGAGTTATTGTGCTAGCTGTATTAATGTGTGTTCGTAAGGTTTGTCTGTAAGCCTGAGTTACTGTGCTGGCTGTATTAATGTGTGTTGGTAAGGTTTGTCTGTTAGCCTGAGTTATTGTACTAACTGTATTAATGTGTGTTTGTAAGGTTTGTCTGTTAGCCTGGGTTACTGTGCTGGCTGTATTAATGTGTGTGCTCGAGGTATGTCTGTCAGCCTGAGTTATTGTGCTGGCTGTATTAATGTGTGTTCGCGAGGTTTGTCTGTTAGCCTGAGTCATTGTGCTGGCTGTATTAATGTGTGTTCGCGAGGTATGTCTGTCAGCCTGAGTTATTGCGCTGGCTGTATTAATGTGTGTTCGTAAGGATTGTCTGTCAGCTAGAGTTACTGTGCTGGCTGTATAAATGTGTGTTTGAAGGTTTGTCTGTCAGCATTGAGTCGTTGTGCTGGCTGTATTAATGTGTGTTCGTAAGGATTCCCTGTCAGAATGAGTCATTGTGCTGTCTGTATTAATGTGTGTTCGCGAGGTTTGTCTTTCAGCCTGAATTACTGTGCTGGCTGAATTAATGGGTGTTCGGGAGGTTTGTATGATAGCCTGTGTTACTGTGCTGGCTGTATTAATGTGTGTTCGTAAGGTATGTCTGTCAGCCTGTGTCACTGTGCAGGCTGTATTAATGCGTGTTCATAAGGTTTGTCTGTCAGCCTGAGTCATTGTGCTGGCTGTATTAATGTGTGTTGGTAAGGTTTGTTTGTTAGCCTGAGTTATTGTGCTGGCTGTAATAATGTGTGTTTGCAAGGTTTGTCTGTCAGCCTGAGTCATTGTGCTGGCTGTATTAATGTGTGTTCGTAATGTTTGTCTGTTAGCCTGAGTTTCTGTGCTGGCTGTATTAATGTGTGTTCGTAAGGTTTGTATGTTAACCTTTGTAACTGTGCTGGCTGTATTAATGTGTGTTCTTAAGGTTTGTCTGTTAGCCTGAGTTATTGTACTAACTGTATTAATGTGTGTTTGTAAGGTTTGTCTGTTAGCTTGAGTTATTGTGCTGGCTATGTTAATGTGTGTTCGTAAGGTTTGTCTGTTAGCCTGAGTTTCTTTGCTGGCTCTATTAATGTGTGTTCGTAAGGTTTGTCTGTCAGCCTGAGTTATTGTACTAACTGTATTAATGTGTGTTTGTAAGGTTTGTCTGTTAGCTTGAGTTACTGTGCTGGCTGTATTAATGTGTGTGCGCGAGGTTTGTCTGTCAGCCTGAGTTATTGTGCTGGCTGTATAAATGTGTCTTCGCGAGTTGTGTCTGTTAGCCTGAGTCATTGTTCTGGCTGTATTAATGTGTGTTCGCGAGGTTTGTCTGTTAGCCTGAGTAATTGTGCTGGCTGTGTTAATGTATGTTCGTAAGTTTAGTCTGTTAGCCTGAGTTTCTGTGCTGGCTGTATTAATGTGTGTTCGTAAGGTTTGTATGTTAACCTTTGTAACTGTGCTGGCTGTATTAATGTGTGTTCTTAAGGTTTGTCTGTTAGCCTGAGTTATTGTGCGGGCTGTAATAAAATGTATTCGTAAGGTTTGTCTGTTAGCCTGAGTTACTGTGCTGGCTGTATTAATATGTGTTCGTAATGTTTGTCTGTTAGCCTGAGTTATTGTGCTGGCTATGTTAATGTGTGTTCGTAAGGTTTGTCTGTTAGCCTGAGTTTCTGTGCTGGCTGTATTAATGTGTGTTCGTAAGGTTTGTCTGTTAGCCTTTGTTACTGTGCTGGCTGTATTAATGTGTGTTCGTAAGGTTTGTCTGTTAGCCTGAGTTATTGTGCTGGCTGTATTAATGTGTGTTCGTAAGGTTTGTCTGTTAGCCTGAATTACTGTGCTAGCTGTATTAATGTGTGTTTGTAAGGTTTGTCTTTTAGCCTGAGTTACCGTGCTGGCTGTATCAGTGTGTGTTCGTAAGGTTTGTCTGTTAGCCTGAGTCATTGTGCTGGCTGTATTAATGTGTGTTCGTAAGGTTTGTCTGTTAGCCTGTGTTACTGTGCTGGCTGTATTAATGTGTGTTTGAAAGGTTTGTCTGTTAGCCTGAGTTATTGTGCTGGCTTTATTAATGTGTGTTCGTAAGGTTTGTCTGTTAGCCTGAGTTACTGTGCTGACTTTATTAATGTGTGTTCGAGAGGTATGTCTGTCAGCCTGAGCCATTGAGCTGGCTGTATTAATGTGTGTTCGCGAGGTTGGTCTGTTAGCCTGTGTTACTGTGCTGGCTGTATTAATGTGTGTTTGCAAGTTTTGTCTGTCGGCCTGAGTCATTGTGCTGGCTGTATTAATGTGTGTTCGCGAGGTTTGTCTGTTAGCCTGAGTTATTGTTCTAGCTGTATTAATGTGTGTTCGTAAGGTTTGTCTGTCAGCCTGAGTTACTGTGCTGGCTGTATTAATGTGTGTTGGTAAGGTTTGTCTGTTAGCCTGAGTTATTGTGCTGGCTGTATTAATGTGTGTTCGCGAAGTTTGTCTGTTAGCCTGAGTCATTGTGCTGGCTGTATTAATGTGTGTTCGCGAGGTATGTCTGTCAGCCTGAGTTATTGCGCTGGCTGTATTAATGTGTGTTCGTAAGGATTGTCTGTCAGCCTGAGTTACTGTGCTGGCTGTATAAATGTGTGTTTGAAGGTTTGTCTGTCAGCATTGAGTCGTTGTGCTGGCTGTATTAATGTGTGTTCGTAAGGATTCCCTGTCAGAATGAGTCATTGTGCTGTCTGTATAAATGTGTGTTCGCGAGGTTTGTCTTTCAGCCTGAATTACTGTGCTGGCTGTATTAATGGGTGTTCGGGAGGTTTGTATGTTAGCCTGTGTTACTGTGCTGGCTGTATTAATGTGTGTTCGTAAGGTATGTCTGTCAGCCTGTGTCACTGTGCGGGCTGTATTAATGCGTGTTCATAAGGTTTGTCGGTCAGCCTGAGTCATTGTGCTGGCTGTATTAATGTGTGTTGGTAAGGTTTGTTTGTTAGCCTGAGTTATTGTGCTGGCTGTATTAATGTGTGTTTGCAAGGTTTGTCTGTCAGCCTGAGTCATTGTGCTGGCTGTATTAATGTGTGTTCGTAATGTTTGTCTGTTAGACTGAGTTAGTGTGCTGGCTGTATTAATGTGTGTTTGCAAGGTTTGTCTGTCAGCAATGAGTCATTGGGATGGCTGTATTAATGTGTGTTCGTAAGGTTTGCCTGCCAGCCTGAGTCATTGTGCTGACTGTATTAATGTGTGTTCGCGAGGTTTGTCTGTCAGCCTGAATTACTGTGCTGGCTGTATTAATGTGTGTTCGTAAGGTTTGTCTGTCAGCCTGTGTCATTGTGCTAGCTGTATTAATGTGTGTTCATAAGGTTTGTCTGTCAGCCTGAGTCTTTGTGCTGGCTGTATTAATGTGTATTGGTAAGGTTTGTTTGGTAGCCTGAGTTATTGTGCTGGTTGTATTAATGTGTGTTTGCAAGGTGAGTCTGTCAGCCTGAGTCATTGTGCTGGCTGTATTAATGTGTGTTCGTAAGGTTTGTCTGTTAGCTTGAGTTATTGTGCTGGCTGTATTAATGTGTGTTCGCGAGGTTTGTCTGTTAGCCAGAGTTAGTGTGCTGGCTGTATTAATGTGTGTTTGCAAGTTTTGTCTGTCTGCATGAGTTATTGTGCTGGCTGCATTAATGTGTGTTCGCGAGGTTTGTCTGTTAGCCTGAGTTATTGTGCTAGCTGTATTAATGTGTGTTCGTAAGGTTTGTCTGTCTGCCTGAGTTACTGTGCTGGCTGTATTAATGTGTGTTCGTAAGGTTTGTCTGCTAGCCTGAGTTATTGTGCTGGCTGTATTAATGAGTCTTCGTAAGGTTTGTCTGTTAGCCTGAGTTATTGTACTAACTGTATTAATGTGTGTTTGTAAGGTTTGTCTGTTGGCTTGAGTTACTGTGCTGGCTGTATTAATGTGTGTGCGCGAGGTTTGTCTGTCAGCCTGAGTTATTGTGCTGGCTGTATAAATGTGTCTTCGCGAGTAGTGTCTGTTAGCCTGAGTCATTGTGCTGGCTGTATTAATGTGTGTTCGCGAGGTTTGTCTGTTAGCCTGAGTAATTGTGCTGGCTGTGTTAATGTGTGTTCGTAAGTTTAGTCTGTTAGCCTGAGTTTCTGAGCTGGCTGTATTAATGTGTGTTCGTAAGGTATGTATGTTAACCATTGTAACTGTGCTGGCTGTATTAATGTGTGTTCTTAAGGTTTGTCTGTTAGCCTGAGTTATTGTGCGGGCTGTAATAAAATGTATTCGTAAGGTTTGTCTGTTAGCCTGAGTTACTGTGCTGGCTGTATTAATGTGTGTTCGTAATGTTTGTCTGTTAGCCTGAGTTATTGTTCTGGCTATGTTAATGTGTGTTCGTAAGGTTTGTCTGTTAGCCTGAGTTTCTGTGCTGGCTGTATTAATGTGTGTTCGTAAGGTTTGTCTGTTAGCCTTTGTTACTGTGCTGGCTGTATTAATGTGTGTTCGTAAGGTTTGTCTGTTAGCCTGAATTACTGTGCTAGCTGTATTAATGTGTGTTTGTAAGGTTTGTCTGTTAGCCTGAATTACCGTGCTGGCTGTATTAATGTGTGTTCGCGAGGTTTGTCTGTTAGCCTGAGTTATTGTGCTAGCTGTATTAATGTGTGTTCGTAAGGTTTGTCTGTAAGCCTGAGTTACTGTGCTGGCTGTATTAATGTGTGTTGGTAAGGTTTGTCTGTTAGCCTGAGTTATTGTACTAACTGTATTAATGTGTGTTTGTAAGGTTTGTCTGTTAGCCTGGGTTACTGTGCTGGCTGTATTAATGTGTGTGCTAGAGGTATGTCTGTCAGCCTGAGTTATTGTGCTGGCTGTATTAATGTGTGTTCGCGAGGTTTGTCTGTTAGCCTGAGTCATTGTGCTGGCTGTATTAATGTGTGTGCGCGAGGTATGTCTGGCAGCCTGAGTTATTGCGCTGGCTGTATTAATGTGTGTTCGTAAGGATTGTCTGTCAGCTTGAGTTACTGTGCTGGCTGTATAAATGTGTGTTTGAAGGTTTGTCTGTCAGCATTGAGTCGTTGTGCTGGCTGTATTAATGTGTGTTCGTAAGGATTCCCTGTCAGAATGAGTCATTGTGCTGTCTGTATTAATGTGTGTTCGCGAGGTTTGTCTTTCAGCCTGAATTACTGTGCTGGCTGAATTAATGGGTGTTCGGGAGGTTTGTATGATAGCCTGTGTTACTGTGCTGGCTGTATTAATGTGTGTTCGTAAGGTATGTCTGTCAGCCTGTGTCACTGTGCAGGCTGTATTAATGCGTGTTCATAAGGTTTGTCTGTCAGCCTGAGTCATTGTGCTGGCTGTATTAATGTGTGTTGGTAAGGTTTGTTTGTTAGCCTGAGTTATTGTGCTGGCTGTAATAATGTGTGTTTGCAAGGTTTGTCTGTCAGCCTGAGTCATTGTGCTGGCTGTATTAATGTGTGTTCGTAATGTTTGTCTGTTAGCCTGAGTTTCTGTGCTGGCTGTATTAATGTGTGTTCGTAAGGTTTGTATGTTAACCTTTGTAACTGTGCTGGCTGTATTAATGTGTGTTCTTAAGGTTTGTCTGTTAGCCTGAGTTATTGTGCGGGCTGTAATAAAATGTATTCGTAAGGTTTGTCTGTTAGCCTGAGTTACTGTGCTGGTTGTATTAATGTGTGTTCGTAATGTTTGTCTGTTAGCCTGAGTTATTGTGCTGGCTATGTTAATGTGTGTTCGTAAGGTTTGTCTGTTAGCCTGAGTTTCTTTGCTGGCTCTATTAATGTGTGTTCGTAAGGTTTGTCTGTCAGCCTGAGTCATTGTGCTGGCTGTATTAATGTGTGTTGGTAAGGTTTGTTTGGTAGCCTGAGTTCTTGTGCTGGTTGTATTAATGTGCGTTCGCAAGTTGTGTCTGTCAGCCTGAGTCATTGTGCTGGCTGTATTAATGTGTGTTCGTAAGGTTTGTCTGTTAGCCTGAGTTATTGTGCTGGCTGTATTAATGTGTGTTCGCGAGGTTTGTCTGTTAGCCAGAGTTAGTGTGCTGGCTGTATTAATGTGTGTTTGCAAGTTTTGTCTGTCTGCATGAGTCATTGTGCTGGCTGTATTAATGTGTGTTCGCGAGGTTTGTCTGTTAGCCTGAGTTATTGTGCTAGCTGTATTAATGTGTGTTCGTAAGGTTTGTCTGTCTGCCTGAGTTACTGTGCTGGCTGTATTAATGTGTGTTCGTAAGGTTTGTCTGCTAGCCTGAGTTATTGTGCTGGCTGTATTAATGAGTCTTCGTAAGGTTTGTCTGTTATCCTGAGTTATTGTACTAACTGTATTAATGTGTGTTTGTAAGGTTTGTCTGTTAGCTTGAGTTACTGTGCTGGCTGTATTAATGTGTGTGCGCGAGGTTTGTCTGTCAGCCTGAGTTATTGTGCTGGCTGTATAAATGTGTCTTCGCGAGTTGTGTCTGTTAGCCTGAGTCATTGTTCTGGCTGTAATAATGTGTGTTCGCGAGGTTTGTCTGTTAGCCTGAGTAATTGTGCTGGCTGTGTTAATGTATGTTCGTAAGTTTAGTCTGTTAGCCTGAGTTTCTGTGCTGGCTGTATTAATGTGTGTTCGTAAGGTTTGTATGTTAACCTTTGTAACTGTGCTGGCTGTATTAATGTGTGTTCTTAAGGTTTGTCTGTTAGCCTGAGTTATTGTGCGGGCTGTAATAAAATGTATTCGTAAGGTTTGTCTGTTAGCCTGAGTTACTGTGCTGGCTGTATTAATATGTGTTCGTAATGTTTGTCTGTTAGCCTGAGTTATTGTGCTGGCTATGTTAATGTGTGTTCGTAAGGTTTGTCTGTTAGCCTGAGTTTCTGTGCTGGCTGTATTAATGTGTGTTCGTAAGGTTTGTCTGTTAGCCTTTGTTACTGTGCTGGCTGTATTAATGTGTGTTCGTAAGGTTTGTCTGTTAGCCTGAGTTATTGTGCTGGCTGTATTAATGTGTGTTCGTAAGGTTTGTCTGTTAGCCTGAATTACTGCGCTAGCTGTATTAATGTGTGTTTGTAAGGTTTGTCTGTTAGCCTGAGTTACCGTGCTGGCTGTATCAGTGTGTGTTCGTAAGGTTTGTCTGTTAGCCTGACTCATTGTGCTGGCTGTATTAATGTGTGTTCGTAAGGTTTGTCTGTTAGCCTGTGTTACTGTGCTGGCTGTATTAATGTGTGTTTGAAAGGTTTGTCTGTTAGCCTGAGTTATTGTGCTGGCTTTATTAATGTGTGTTCGTAAGGTTTGTCTGTTAGCCTGAGTTACTGTGCTGACTTTATTAATGTGTGTTCGAGAGGTATGTCTGTCAGCCTGAGCCATTGAGCTGGCTGTATTAATGTGTGTTCGCGAGGTTGGTCTGTTAGCCTGTGTTACTGTGCTGGCTGTATTAATGTGTGTTTGCAAGTTTTGTCTGTCGGCCTGAGTCATTGTGCTGGCTGTATTAATGTGTGTTCGCGAGGTTTGTCTGTTAGCCTGAGTTATTGTTCTAGCTGTATTAATGTGTGTTCGTAAGGTTTGTCTGTCAGCCTGAGTTACTGTGCTGGCTGGATTAATGTGTGTTGGTAAGGTTTGTCTGTTAGCCTGAGTTATTGTGCTGGCTGTATTAATGTGTGTTCGCGAAGTTTGTCTGTTAGCCTGAGTCATTGTGCTGGCTGTATTAATGTGTGTTCGCGAGGTATGTCTGTCAGCCTGAGTTATTGCGCTGGCTGTGTTAATGTGTGTTCGTAAGGATTGTCTGTCAGCCTGAGTTACTGTGCTGGCTGTATAAATGTGTGTTTGAAGGTTTGTCTGTCAGCATTGAGTCGTTGTGCTGGCTGTATTAATGTGTGTTCGTAAGGATTCCCTGTCAGAATGAGTCATTGTGCTGTCTGTATTAATGTGTGTTCGCGAGGTTTGTCTTTCAGCCTGAATTACTGTGCTGGCTGTATTAATGGGTGTTCGGGAGGTTTGTATGTTAGCCTGTGTTACTGTGCTGGCTGTATTAATGTGTGTTCGTAAGGTATGTCTGTCAGCCTGTGTCACTGTGCGGGCTGTATTAATGCGTGTTCATAAGGTTTGTCGGTCAGCCTGAGTCATTGTGCTGGCTGTATTAATGTGTGTTGGTAAGGTTTGTTTGTTAGGCTGAGTTATTGTGCTGGCTGTATTAATGTGTGTTTGCAAGGTTTGTCTGTCAGCCTGAGCCATTGTGCTGGCTGTATTAATGTGTGTTCGTAATGTTTGTCTGTTAGCCTGAGTTAGTGTGCTGGCTGTATTAATGTGTGTTTGCAAGGTTTGTCTGTCAGCAATGAGTCATTGGGATGGCTGTATTAATGTGTGTTCGTAAGGTTTGCCTGCCAGCCTGAGTCATTGTGCTGGCTGTATTAATGTGTGTTCGCGAGGTTTGTCTGTCAGCCTGAATTACTGTGCTGGCTGTATTAATGTGTGTTCGTAAGGTTTGTCTGTCAGCCTGTGTCATTGTGCTAGCTGTATTAATGTGTGTTCATAAGGTTTGTCTGTCAGCCTGAGTCTTTGTGCTGGCTGTATTAATGTGTATTGGTAAGGTTTGTTTGGTAGCCTGAGTTATTGTGCTGGTTGTATTAATGTGTGTTTGCAAGGTGTGTCTGTCAGCCTGAGTCATTGTGCTGGCTGTATTAATGTGCGTTCGTAAGGTTTGTCTGTTAGCTTGAGTTATTGTGCTGGCTGTATTAATGTGTGTTCGCGAGGTTTGTCTGTTAGCCAGAGTTAGTGTGCTGGCTGTATTAATGTGTGTTTGCAAGTTTTGTCTGTCTGCATGAGTTATTGTGCTGGCTGCATTAATGTGTGTTCGCGAGGTTTGTCTGTTAGCCTGAGTTATTGTGCTAGCTGTATTAATGTGTGTTCGTAAGGTTTGTCTGTCTGCCTGAGTTACTGTGCTGGCTGTATTAATGTGTGTTCGTAAGGTTTGTCTGTTAGCCTGAGTTATTGTGCTGGCTGTATTAATGAGTCTTCGTAAGGTTTGTCTGTTAGCTTGAGTTATTGTACTAACTGTATTAATGTGTGTTTGTAAGGTTTGTCTGTTGGCTTGAGTTACTGTGCTGGCTGTATTAATGTGTGTGCGCGAGTATTGTCTGTCAGCCTGAGTTATTGTGCTGGCTGTATAAATGTGTCTTCGCGAGTAGTGTCTGTTAGCCTGAGTCATTGTGCTGGCTGTATTAATGTGTGTTCGCGAGGTTTGTCTGTTAGCCTGAGTAATTGTGCTGGCTGTGTTAATGTGTGTTCGTAAGTTTAGTCTGTTAGCCTGACTTTCTGAGCTGGCTGTATTAATGTGTGTTCGTAAGGTTTGTATGTTAACCTTTGTAACTGTGCTGGCTGTATTAATGTGTGTTCTTAAGGTTTGTCTGTTAGCCTGAGTTATTGTGCGGGCTGTAATAAAATGTATTCGTAAGGTTTGTCTGTTAGCCTGAGTTACTGTGCTGGCTGTATTAATGTGTGTTCGTAATGTTTGTCTGTTAGCCTGAGTTATTGTTCTGGCTATGTTAATGTGTGTTCGTAAGGTTTGTCTGTTAGCCTGAGTTTCTGTGCTGGCTGTATTAATGTGTGTTCGTAAGGTTTGTCTGTTAGCCTTTGTTACTGTGCTGGCTGTATTAATGTGTGTTCGTAAGGTTTGTCTGTTAGCCTGAATTACTGTGCTAGCTGTATTAATGTGTGTTTGTAAGGTTTGTCTGTTAGCCTGAATTACCGTGCTGGCTGTATCAGTGTGTGTTCGTAAGGTTTGTCTGTTAGCCTGAGTCATTGTGCTGGCTGTATTAATGTGTGTTCGTAAGGTTTGTCTGTTAGCCTGTGTTACTGTGCTGGCTGTATTAATGTGTGTTTGAAAGGTTTGTCTGTTAGCCTGAGTTATTGTGCTGGCTTTATTAATGTGTGTTCGTAAGGTTTGTCTGTTAGCCTGAGTTACTGTGCTGACTTTATTAATGTGTGTTCGAGAGGTATGTCTGTCAGCCTGAGCCATTGAGCTGGCTGTATTAATGTGTGTTCGCGAGGTTGGTCTGTTAGCCTGTGTTACTGTGCTGGCTGTATTAATGTGTGTTTGCAAGTTTTGTCTGTCGGCCTGAGTCATTGTGCTGGATGTATTAATGTGTGTTCGCGAGGTTTGTCTGTTAGCCTGAGTTATTGTGCTAGCTGTATTAATGTGTGTTCGTAAGGTTTGTCTGTAAGCCTGAGTTACTGTGCTGGCTGTATTAATGTGTGTTGGTAAGGTTTGTCTGTTAGCCTGAGTTATTGTACTAACTGTATTAATGTGTGTTTGTAAGGTTTGTCTGTTAGCCTGGGTTACTGTGCTGGCTGTATTAATGTGTGTGCTCGAGGTATGTCTGTCAGCCTGAGTTATTGTGCTGGCTGTATTAATGTGTGTTCGCGAGGTTTGTCTGTTAGCCTGAGTCATTGTGCTGGCTGTATTAATGTGTGTTCGCGAGGTATGTCTGTCAGCCTGAGTTATTGCGCTGGCTGTATTAATGTGTGTTCGTAAGGATTGTCTGTCAGCTTGAGTTACTGTGCTGGCTGTATAAATGTGTGTTTGAAGGTTTGTCTGTCAGCATTGAGTCGTTGTGCTGGCTGTATTAATGTGTGTTCGTAAGGATTCCCTGTCAGAATGAGTCATTGTGCTGTCTGTATTAATGTGTGTTCGCGAGGTTTGTCTTTCAGCCTGAATTACTGTGCTGGCTGAATTAATGGGTGTTCGGGAGGTTTGTATGATAGCCTGTGTTACTGTGCTGGCTGTATTAATGTGTGTTCGTAAGGTATGTCTGTCAGCCTGTGTCACTGTGCAGGCTGTATTAATGCGTGTTCATAAGGTTTGTCTGTCAGCCTGAGTCATTGTGCTGGCTGTATTAATGTGTGTTGGTAAGGTTTGTTTGTTAGCCTGAGTTATTGTGCTGGCTGTATTAATGTGTGTTTGCAAGGTTTGTCTGTCAGCCTGAGTCATTGTGCTGGCTGTATTAATGTGTATTCGTAAGGTTTGTCTGTTAGCCTGAGTTACTGTGCTGGCTGTATTAATGTGTGTTCGCAAGGTTTGTCTTTAGCCTGAGTTATTGTGCTGGCTGTATTAATGTGTGTTCGGGAGGTTTGTCTGTTAGCCTGTGTTATTGTGCTGGCTGTATTAATGAGTGTTTGCAAGGATTGTCTGTTAGCCTGAGTTATTGTGCTGGCTGTATTAATGTGTGTTCATAAGGTTTGTCTGTTAGCCTGGGTTACTGTGCTGTCTGTATTAATGTGTGCTTGTAAGGTTTGTCTGTTAGCCTGAGTTACCGTGCTGGCTGTATTAATGTGTGTTTGCAAGGTTTGTCTGTCAGCCTGAGTCATTGTGCTGGCTGTATTAATGTGTGTTCGTAGGGTTCGTCTGTTAGCCTGTGTTACTGTGCTGGCTGTATTAATGTGTGTTTGCAAGGTTTGTTTTTTAGTCTGAGTTATTGTGCTGGCTGTATTAATGTGTGTTCGTAAGGTTTGTCTGTCAGCCTGAGTCATTGTGCTGGCTGTATTAATGTGTGTTTGCGAGGTTGGTCTGTTAGCCAGTGTTACTGTGCTGCCTGTATTAATGTGTGTTCGCGAGGTTTGTCTGTTAGCCTGAGATATTGTGCTAGCTGTATTAATGTGTGTTCTTAAGGTTTGTCTGTCAGCCTGAGTTACTGTGCTGGCTGTATTAATGTGTGTTCGTAATGTTTGTCTGTTAGCCTGAGTTCTTGTGTGGCTGTATAAATGTGTGTTCGTAAGGTTTGTCTGTTAGCCTGAGTTATTGTGCTGGCTGTATTAATGTGTGTTTGCCAGGTTTGTCTGTTAGCCTGAGTTACTGTGCTGGCTGCATTAATGTGTGTTCGCGAGGTTTGTTTGTCAGCCTGAGTTATTGTGCTGGCTATATTAATGTGTGTTCGCGAGGTTTGCCTGTTAGCCTGAGTCATTGTGCTGGCTGTATTAATGTGTGTTCGCGAGGTATGTCTGTCTGCCTGAGTGTTTGCGCTGGCTGTATTAATGTGTGTTCGTGAGGTTTGTCTGTTTGCCTGAGTCATTGTGCTGGCTGTATTAATGTGTGTTCGCGAGGTTTGGCTGTTAGCCTGAGTTATTGTGCTAGCTGTATTAATGTGTGTTCGTAAGGTTTGTCTGTCAGCATGAGTTATTGTGCTGGCTTCAAAAATGTGTGGTTGAAGGTTTTTCTGTCAGCAATGAGTCGTTGTGCTGGCTGTATTAATGTGTGTTCGCGAGGTTTGTCTGTCAGTCTGAATTACTGTGCTGGCTGTATTAATGTGTGTTCGTAAGGTTTGTCTGTCAGCCTGTGTCATTGTGCTAGCTGTATTAATGTGTGTTCATAAGGATTGTCTGTCAGCCTGAGTCATTGTGCTGGCTGTATTAATGTGTGTTGGTAAGGTTTGTTTGGTAGCCTGAGTTATTGTGCTGGTTGTATTAATGTGTGTTTGCAAGGTGTGTCTGTCAGCCTGAGTCATTGTGCTGGCTGTATTAATGTGTGTTCGTAAGGTTTGTCTGTTGGCCTGAGTTATTGTGCTGGCTGTATTAATGTGTGTTCGCGAGGTTTGTCTGTTGGCCAGAGTTAGTGTGCTGGCTGTATTAATGTGTGTTTGCAAGTTTTGTCTCTCTGCATGAGTCATTGTGCTTGCTGTATTAATATGTGTTCGCGAGGTTTGTCTGTTAGCCTGAGTTATTGTGCTAGCTGTATTAATGTAGGTTCGTAAGGTTTGTCTGTCTGCCTGAGTAACTGTGCTGGCTGTATTAATGTGTGTTCGTAAGGTTTGTCTGTTAGCCTGAGTTATTGTGCTGGCTGTATTAATGAGTCTTCGTAAGGTTTGTCTGTTAGCCTGAGTTATTGTACTAACTGTATTAATGTGTGTTTGTAAGGTTTGTCTGTTAGCTTGAGTTACTGTGCTGGCTGTATTAATGTGTGTGCGCGAGGTTTGTCTGTCAGCCTGAGTTATTGTGCTGGCTGTATAAATGTGTCCTCGCGAGTTGTGTCTGTTAGCCTGAGTCATTGTGCTGGCTCTATTAATGTGTGTTCGCGAGGTTTGTCTGTCAGCCTGAGTTATTGCGCTGGCTGTATTAATGTGTGTTCGTAAGGATTGTCTGTCAGCCTGAGTTACTGTGCTGGCTGTATAAATGTGTGTTTGAAGGTTTGTCTGTTAGCATTGAGTCGTTGTGCTGGCTGTATTAATGTGTGTTCGTAAGGATTGTCCGTCAGAATGAGTCATTGTGCTGGCTGTATTAATGTGTGTTCGCGAGGTTTGTCTTTCAGCCTGAATTACTGTGCTGGCTGTATTAATGTGTGTTCGGGAGGTTTGTATGTTAGCCTGTGTTACTGTGCTGGCTGTATTAATGTGTGTTCGTAAGGTATGTCTTTCAGCCTGTGTCACTGTGCTGGCTGTATTAATGCGTGTTCATAAGGTTTGTCTGTCAGCATGAGTCATTGTGCTGGCTGTATTAATGTGTGTTGGTAAGGTTTGTTTGTTAGCCTGAGTTATTGTGCTGGCTGTATTAATGTGTGTTTGCAAGGTTTGTCTGTCAGCCTGAGTCATTGTGCTGGCTGTATTAATGTGTGTTCGTAATGTTTGCCTGTTAGCCGGAGTTACTGTGCTGGCTGTATTAATTAGTGTTCGTAAGGTTTGTCTGTCAGCCTGCGTTACTGTGCTGGCTGTATTAATGTGTGTTCGTAAGGTTTGTCTGTTAGCCTGAGTTACTGTGCTGGCTGTATTAATGTGTGTTCGTAAGGTTTGTCTTTAGCCTGAGTTATTGTTCTGGCTGTATTAATGTGTGTTCGGGAGGTTTGTCTGTTAGCCTGAGTTATTGAGCTGGCTGTATTAATGTGTGTTCGAAGGTTTGTCTGTTAGCCTGGGTTACTGTGCTGGCTGTATTAATGTGTGCTTTTAAGGCTTGTCTGTTAGCCTGAGTTACTGTGCCGGCTGTATAAATGTGTGTTTGCAAGGTTTGTCTGTCAGCAATGAGTCATTGGGCTGGCTGTAATAATGTGTGTTCGTAAGGTTTGTCTGTCAGCCTGAGTCATTGTGCTGGCTGTATTAATGTGTGTTCGCGAGGTATGTCTGTCAGCCTGAGTTTTTGCGCTGGCTATATTAATGTGTGTTCGCGAGGTTTGTCTATTTGCCTAGTCATTGTGCTGGCTGTATTAATGTGTGTTCGCGAGGTTTGTCTGTTAGCCTGAGTTATTGTTCTAGCTGTATTAATGTGTGTTCGTAAGGTTTGTCTGTCAGCCTAAGTTACTGTGCTGGCTGCAAAAATGTGTGTTTGAAGGTTTGTCTGTCAGCAATGAGTCGTTGTGCTGGCTGTATTAATGTGTGTTTGCAGGGTTTGTCTGTCAGCCTGAGTCATAGTGCTGGCTGTATTAATGTGTGTTCGCGAGGTTGGTCTGTTAGGCTGTGTTACTCTGCTGGCTGTATTAATGTGTGTTTGCAAGGTATGACTGTTAGCCTGAGTTATTATGCTGGCTGTATTAATGTGTGTTCGCGAAGTTTGTCTGATAGCCTGAGTCATTGTGCTGGCTGTATTAATGTGTGTTCGCGAGGTTTGTCTTTCAGCCTGAATTACTGTGCTGGCTGTATTAATGTGTGTTCGGGAGGTTTGTATGTTAGCCTGTGTTACTGTGCTGGCTGTATTAATGTGTGTTCGTAAGGTATGTCTGTCAGCCTCTGTCACTGTGCTGGCTGTATTAATGCGTGTTCATAAGGGTTGTCTGTCTGCCTGAGTCATTGTGCTGGCTGTATTAATGTGTGTTGGTAAGGTTTGTTTGTTAGCCTGAGTTATTGTGCCGGCTGTATTAATGTGTGTTTGCAAGGTTTGTCTGTCAGCGTGAGTCATTGTGCTGGCTGTATTAATGTGTGTTCGTAATGTTTGCCTGTTAGCCGGAGTTACTGTGCTGGCTGTATTAATTAGTGTTCGTAAGGTTTGTCTGTCAGACTGAGTTACTGTGCTGGCTGTATTAATGTGTGTTCGCAAGGTTTGTCTGTTAGCCTGAGTTACTGTGCTGGCTGTATTAATGTGTGTTCGTTAGGTTTGTCTTTAGCCTGAGTTATTGTTCTGGCTGTATTAATGTGTGGTCGGGAGGTTTGTCTGTTAGCCTGAATTTTAGAGCTGGCTGTATTAATGTGTGTTGGTAAGGTTTGTCTGTTTGCCTGGGTTACTGTGCTGGCTGTATTAATGTGTGCTTGTAAGGTTTGTCTGTTAGCCTGAGTTACTGTGCTGGCTGTATTAATGTGTGTTCGCGAGGTTTGTTTGTCAAACTGAGTCACTGTGCTGGCTGTATTAATGTGCGTTCGTAAGGTTTGTCTGTTAGCCTGAGTTACTGTGCTGGCTGTATTAATGTGTGTTCGTAAGGTTTGTCTGTTAGTCTGAGTTATTGTGCTGGCTGTAATAATGTGTGTTCGCGAGGTTTGTCTGTCAGCCTGAGTCATTGTGCTGGCTGTATTAATGTGTGTTAGTAAGGTTTGTCTGCTAGCCTGAGTTATTGTGCAGGCTGTATTAATATGTGTTCGTAAGGTTTGTCTGTTAGCCTGAGTCATTGTGCTGGCTGTATTAATGTGTCTTCCTTAGGTTTGTCTGTTATCCGGAGTAATTGTGCTGGCTGTGTTAATGTGTTTTCGTAAGGTTTGTGTGTTAGCCTGAGTTACTCTGCTGGCTGTATTAATGAGTGTTCGTAAGGGTTGTCTGTTCGCCTGTGTTACTGTGATTGGCAGTATTAATGTGTGTTCGGGAGGTTTGTCTGTTAGCCTGAGTTATTGAGCTGGCTGTATTAATGTGTGTTCGTAAGGTTTCTCTGTTAGCCTGGGTTACTGTGCTGCCTGTATTAATGTGTGTTTGTAAGGTTTATCTGTTAGCCTGAGTTTCTGTGCTGGCTGTATTAATGTGTGTTTGCAAGGTTTGTCTGTCAGCCTGAGTCATTGCGCTGGCTGTATTAATGTGTGTTCGTAAGGTTTGTCTGTTAGCCTGTGTTACTGTGCTGGCTGTATTAATGTGTGTTTGCAATTTTGTCTGTTAGCCTGAGTTATTGTGCTGGCTGTATTAATGTGTGTACGTAAGGTTTGTCTGTTAGCCTGTGTTACTGTACTGGCTGTATTAATATGTGTTCGTAAGGTTTGTCTGTTAGCCTGTGTTACTGCGCTGGCTGTATTAATGTGTGTTCGTAAGGTTTGTCTTTCAGCCTGTGTTATTGTGCTGGCTGTATTAAAGTGTGTTCGTAAGGTTTGTCTGTCAGTCTGAGTTACTGTGCTGGCTGTATTAATGTGTGTTTGCAAGGTTTGTCTGTTAGCCTGAGTTACTGTGCTGGCTGTATTAATGTGTGTTCGCGGGGTTTTTCTGTTAGCCTGAGTTAATGTGATGGCTGTATTAATGTGTGTTTGCAAGGTTTGTCTGTTAGCCTGAGTTACTGTGCAGGCTGTATTAATGTGTGTTCGCGAGGTTTTTCTGTTAGCCTGAGTTAATGTGCTGGCTGTATTAATGTGTGTTTGCAAGGTTCGTCTGTTAGCCTGAGCCATTGTGCTAGCTGTATTAAAGTGTGTTCGTAAGGTTTGTCTGTTACCCTGAGTAACTGTGCTGGCTGTATTAATTTGTGTTAGCAAGGTTTGTCTGTTAGCCTGAGTTACTGTGCTGGCTGTATTAATGTGTGTTCGCGAGGTTTGTCTGTTAGCCTGTGTTACTGTGCTGGCTGTATTAATGTGTGTTCGTAAGGTTTGTCTGTTAGCCTGAGTCATTGGGCTGGCTGTATTAATGTGTGTTCGTAAGGTTTTTCCGTCTGCCTGAGTTACTG
The DNA here is from genome assembly GCA_946902985.2 of Meconema thalassinum. Taxonomy (NCBI): domain Eukaryota; kingdom Metazoa; phylum Arthropoda; class Insecta; order Orthoptera; family Tettigoniidae; genus Meconema; species Meconema thalassinum. The sequence goes on from OX336389.2 coordinate 1,196,630,810, forward strand.
TGCTTGCTGTATTGTTGTGTGTTTGTACGGTTTGTCTGTCAGCCTGTGTCATTGTGCTGCCTGTATTAATGTGTGATCGTAAGGTTGGTCTGTTAGCCTGAGTCATTTTGCTGGCTGTATTAATGTGTGTTCGTAAAGTTTGTCTGTTAGCCTGAGTTACTGTGCTGGCTGTATTAATGTGTGTTCGCGAGGTTTGTCTGTTAGCCTGTGTTATTGTGCTGGCTGTATTAATGTGTGTTCGTAAGGGTTGTCTGTTAGCCTGTGTCATTGTGCTGGCTGTATTCATGTGTGTTCGTAAGGTTTGTCTGTTAGCCTTATTCATTGTGCTGGCTGCATTAAAGTGTGTTTGTGAGGTTTGTCTGTTTGCCTGTGTAATTGTGCCGGCTGTGTTAATGAATGTTCGCGAGGTTTGTCTGTGAAACTGAGTCACTGTGCTGGCTGTATTAATGTGTGTTCCTAAGGTTTGTCTGTTAGCCTGGGTTACTGTGCTAGCTGTATTAATGTGTGTTCGTAAGGTTTGTCTGTTAGTCTGAGTTATTGTGCTGGCTGTAATAATGTGTGTTCGCGAGGTTTGTCTGTCAGCCTGAGTCATTGTGCTGGCTGTATTAATGTGTGTTCGTAAGGTTTGTCTGTTAGCCTGAGTTATTGTGCAGGCTGTATTAATGTGTGTTCGTAAGGTTTGTCTGTTAGCCTGAGTCATTGTGCTGGCTGTATTAATGTGTCTTCGTAAGGTTTGTCTGTTATCCTGAGTAATTGTGCTGGCTGTGTTAACGTGTGCTCGTAGGGTTTGTCTGTTAGCCTGAGTTACTGTGCTGGCTGTATTAATGAGTGTTCGTAAGGGTTGTCTGTTAGCCTGTGTTACTGTGATTGGCTGTATTATTGTGTGTTCGGGAGGTTTGTCTGTTAGCTTGAGTTATTGAGCTGGCTGTATTAATGTGTGTTCGTAATGTATGTCTGTTAGCCTGTGTTACTTTGCTGCTGTATTAATGCGTGCTTGCAAGGTTTGTCTGTTAGCCTGAGTTATTGTGCTGGCTGTATTAAAGTGTGTTCGTAAAGTTTGTCTGTTAGCCTGGGTTACTGTGCTGCCTGTATTAATGTGTGTTTGTAAGGTATATCTGTTAGCCTGAGTTACTGTGCTGGCTGTATTAATGTGTGCTTGCAAGGTTTGTCTGTCAGCCTGAGGCATTGTGCTGGCTGTATTAATGTGTGTTCGTAAGGTTTGTCTGTTAGCCTGTGTTACTGTGCTGGCTGTATTAATGTGTGTTTGCAAGTTTTGTCTGTCAGCCTGAGTTATTATGCTGGCTGTATTAATGTGTGTACGTAAGGTTTGTCTGTTAGCCTGTGTTACTGTGCTGGCTGTATTAATGTGTGTTCGTAAGGTTTGTCTCTTAGCCTGTGTTACTGTGCTGGCTGTATTAATGTGTGTTCGTAAGGTTTGTCTGTCATCCTGAGTTACTGTGCTGGCTGTATTAATGTGTGTTCGCACGGTTTGTCTTTTAGCCTGAGTTACTGTGCTGGCTGTATTAATGTGTGTTCGTAAGGTTTGTCTGTCAGCCTGTGTTATTGTGCTGGCTGTATTAATGTGTGTTCGTAAGGTTTGTCTGCCAGTCTGAGTTACACTGCTGGCTGTATTAATGTGTGTTTGCAAGGTTTGTCTGTTAGCCTGAGGTACTGTGCTGGCTGTATTAATGTGTGTTCGCGAGGTTTTTCTGTTAGCCTGAGTTAATGTGCTGGCTGTATTAATGTGTGTTTGCAAGGTTTGTCTGTTAGCCTGAGTAACTGTGCTGGCTGTATTAATGTGTGTTCGTAAGGTTTGTCTGTTAGCCTGAGTTACTGTGCTAGCTGTATTAATGTGTGTTCGTAATGTATGTCTGTCAGCCTGAGTCATTGTGCTGGCTGTATTAATGTGTGTTCGCGAGGTTGGTCTGTTAGCCTGTGTTACTGTGCTGGCTGTATTAATGTGTGTTTTTCAAGTTTTGTCTGTCGGCCTGAGTCATTGTGCTGGCTGTATTAATTTGTGTTCGCGAGGTTTGTCTGTTTGCCTGAGTTATTGAGCTAGCTGTATTAATGTCTGTTCGTAAGGTTTGTCTGTCAGCCTGAGTTGCTGTGCTGGCTGTATTAATGTGTGTTCGCGAGGTTTGTCTGTCTGCCTGAGTTATTGTGCTGGCTGTATTAATGTGTGCTCGCGAGGTTTGTCTGTTAGCCTGAGTCATTGTGCTGGCTGTATTCATGTGTGTTCGCGAGGTATGTCTGTCAGCCTGAGTTATTGACTGGCTGTATTAATGTGTGTTCGCGAGGTTTGTCTGTTTGCCTGAGTCATTGTGCTGGCTGTATTAATGTGTGTTCGCGAGGTTTGTATGTTAGCCTGAGTTAATGTGCTAGCTGTATTAATGTGTGTTCGTAAGGTTTGTCTGTCAGCCTGAGTTACTGTGCTGGCTGTATAAATTTGTGTTTGAAGGTTTGTCTGTCAGCAATGAGTCGTTGTGCTGGCTGTATTAATGTGTGTTCGTAAGGTTTGTCTGTCAGAATGAGTCATTGTGCTGGCTGTATTAATGTGTGTTCGCGAGGTTTGTCTTTCAGTCTGAATTACTGTGATGGCTGTATTAATGTGTGTTCGGGATGTTTGTATGTTAGCCTGTGTTACTCTGCTGGCTGTATTAATGTGTGTTCGTAAGGTTTGTCTGTCAGCCTGTGTCACTGTGCTGGCTGTTTTAATGCGTGTTCATAAGGTTTGTCTGTCAGCCTGAGTTATTGTGTTGGCTGTATTAATTTGTGTTGGTAAGGTTTGTTTGTTAGCCTGAGTTATTGTGCTGGCCGTATTAATGTGTGTTCGGGAGGTTTGCCTGTTAGCCTGTGTTAATGTGCTGGCTGTATTAATGTGTGTTTGTAAGGTTTCTCTGTTAGCCTGAGTTACTGTGCTGGCTGTATTAATCTGTGTTTGCAAGGTTTGTCTGTCAGCCTGAGTCATTTTGCTGGCTGTATTAATGTGTGTTCGTAAGGTTTGTCTGTTAGCCTGTGTTACTGTGCTGGCTGTATTAATGGGTGTTTGCAAGGTTTGTCTGTTAGCCTGAGTTATTGTGCTGGCTGTATTAATGTGTGTTCGTAAGGTTTGTCTGTTAGCCTGAGTTACTGTGCTGGCTGTATTAATGTGTGTTCGTAAGGTTTGTCTGTCAGCCTGAGTCATTGTGCTGGCTGTATTAATGTGTGTTCACGAGGTTGGTCTGTTGGCCTGTGTTACTCTGCTGGCTGTATTAATGTGTGTTTGCAAGGTTTGTCTGTCGGCATGAGTCATTGTGCTGGCTGTATTAAAGTGTGTTCGCGAGGTTTGTCTGTTAGCCTGAGTTATTGTGCTAGCTGTATTAATGTGTGTTCGTAAGGTTTGTCTGTCAGCCTGAGTTACTGTGCTGGCTGTATTAATGTGTATTCGTTAGGTTTGTCTGTTAGCCTGAGTTATTGTGCTGGCTGTATTAATGTGTGTTCGTAAGGTTTGTCTGTTAGCCTGAGTTATTGTGCAGGCTGTATTAATGTGTGTTCGTAAGGTTTGTCTGTTAGCCTGAGTCATTGTGCTGGCTGTATTAATGTGTCTTCGTAAGGTTTGTCTGTTATCCTGAGTAATTGTGCTGGCTGTGTTAACGTGTGCTCGTAAGGTTTGTCTGTTAGCCTGAGTTACTGTGCTGGCTGTATTAATGAGTGTTCGTAAGGGTTGTCTGTTAGCCTGTGTTACTGTGATTGGCTGTATTATTGTGTGTTCGGGAGGTTTGTCTGTTAGCTTGAGTTATTGAGCTGGCTGTATTAATGTGTGTTCGTAATGTATGTCTGTTAGCCTGTGTTACTGTGCTGCTGTATTAATGCGTGCTTACAAGGTTTGTCTGTTAGCCTGAGTTATTGTGCTGGCTGTATTAAAGTGTGTTCGTAAAGTTTGTCTGTTAGCCTGGGTTACTGTGCTGCCTGTATTAATGTGTGTTTGTAAGGTATATCTGTTAGCCTGAGTTACTGTGCTGGCTGTATTAATGTGTGTTTGCAAGTTTTGTCTGTCAGCCTGAGGCATTGTGCTGGCTGTATTAATTTGTGTTCGTAAGGTTTGTCTGTTAGCCTGTGTTACTGTGCTGGCTGTATTAATGTGTGTTTGCAAGTTTTGTCTGTCAGCCTGAGTTATTATGCTGGCTGTATTAATGTGTGTACGTAAGGTTTGTCTGTTAGCCTGTGTTACTGTGCTGGCTGTATTAATGTGTGTTCGTAAGGTTTGTCTCTTAGCCTGTGTTACTGTGCTGGCTGTATTAATGTGTGTTCGTAAGGTTTGTCTGTCATCCTGAGTTACTGTGCTGGCTGTATTAATGTGTGTTCCCACGGTTTGTCTTTTAGCCTGAGTTACTGTGCTGGCTGTATTAATGTGTGTTCGTAAGGTTTGTCTGTCAGCCTGTGTTATTGTGCTGCTGTATTAATGTGTGTTCGTAAGGTTTGTCTGCCAGTCTGAGTTACACTGCTGGCTGTATTAATGTGTGTTTGCAAGGTTTGTCTGTTAGCCTGAGGTACTGTGCTGGCTGTATTAATGTGTGTTCGCGAGGTTTTTCTGTTAGCCTGAGTTAATGTGCTGGCTGTATTAATGTGTGTTTGCAAGGTTTGTCTGTTAGCCTGAGTAACTGTGCTGGCTGTATTAATGTGTGTTCGTAAGGTTTGTCTGTTAGCCTGAGTTACTGTGCTAGCTGTATTAATGTGTGTTCGTAATGTATGTCTGTCAGCCTGAGTCATTGTGCTGGCTGTATTAATGTGTGTTCGCGAGGTTGGTCTGTTAGCCTGTGTTACTGTGCTGGCTGTATTAATGTGTGTTTTTCAAGTTTTGTCTGTCGGCCTGAGTCATTGTGCTGGCTGTATTAATTTGTGTTCGCGAGGTTTGTCTGTTTGCCTGAGTTATTGTGCTAGCTGTATTAATGTCTGTTCGTAAGGTTTGTCTGTCAGCCTGAGTTGCTGTGCTGGCTGTATTAATGTGTGTTCGCGAGGTTTGTCTGTCTGCCTGAGTTATTGTGCTGGCTGTATTAATGTGTGCTCGCGAGGTTTGTCTGTTAGCCTGAGTCATTGTGCTGGCTGTATTCATGTGTGTTCGCGAGGTATGTCTGTCAGCCTGAGTTATTGACTGGCTGTATTAATGTGTGTTCGCGAGGTTTGTCTGTTTGCCTGAGTCATTGTGCTGGCTGTATTAATGTGTGTTCGCGAGGTTTGTATGTTAGCCTGAGTTATTGTGCTAGCTGTATTAATGTGTGTTCGTGAGGTTTGTCTGTCAGCCTGAGTTACTGTGCTGGCTGTATAAATTTGTGTTTGAAGGTTTGTCTGTCAGCAATGAGTCGTTGTGCTGGCTGTATTAATGTGTGTTCGTAAGGTTTGTCTGTCAGAATGAGTCATTGTGCTGGCTGTATTAATGTGTGTTCGCGAGGTTTGTCTTTCAGTCTGAATTACTGTGATGGCTGTATTAATGTGTGTTCGGGATGTTTGTATGTTAGCCTGTGTTACTCTGCTGGCTGTATTAATGTGTGTTCGTAAGGTTTGTCTGTCAGCCTGTGTCACTGTGCTGGCTGTTTTAATGCGTGTTCATAAGGTTTGTCTGTCAGCCTGAGTTATTGTGTTGGCTGTATTAATGTGTGTTGGTAAGGTTTGTTTGTTAGCCTGAGTTATTGTGCTGGCCGTATTAATGTGTGTTCGGGAGGTTTGCCTGATAGCCTGAGTTATTGAGCTGGCTGTATTAATGTGTGTTCGTAAGGGTTGTCTGTTAGCCTGTGTTAATGTGCTGGCTGTATTAATGCGTGTTTGCAAGGTTTGTCTGTTAGCCTGAGTTATTGTGGTGGCAGTATTAATGTGTGTTCATAAGGTTTGTCTGTTAGCCTGGGTTACTGTGCTGGCTGTATTAATGTGTGTATGTAAGGTTTCTCTGTTAGCCTGAGTTACTGTGCTGGCTGTATTAATCTGTGTTTGCAAGGTTTGTCTGTCAGCCTGAGTCATTTTGCTGGCTGTATTAATGTGTGTTCGTAAGGTTTGTCTGTTAGCCTGTGTTACTGTGCTGGCTGTATTAATGGGTGTTTGCAAGGTTTGTCTGTTAGCCTGAGTTATTGTGCTGGCTGTATTAATGTGTGTTCGTAAGGTTTGTCTGTTAGCCTGAGTTACTGTGCTGGCTGTATTAATGTGTGTTCGTAAGGTTTGTCTGTCAGCCTGAGTCATTGTGCTGGCTGTATTAATGTGTGTTCACGAGGTTGGTCTGTTGGCCTGTGTTACTCTGCTGGCTGTATTAATGTGTGTTTGCAAGGTTTGTCTGTCGGCATGAGTCATTGTGCTGGCTGTATTAATGTGTGTTCGCGAGGTTTGTCTGTTATCCTGAGTTATTGTGCTAGCTGTATTAATGTGTGTTCGTAAGGTTTGTCTGTCAGCCTGAGTTACTGTGCTGGCTGTATTAATGTGTATTCGTTAGGTTTGTCTGTTAGTCTGAGTTATTGTGCTGGCTGTATTAATGTGTGTTCGTAAGGTTTGTCTGTTAGCCTGAGTTATTTTGCTGGCTGTATCAATGAGTGTTTGCAAGGTTTGTCTGTTAGCCTGAGTTACTGTGCTGGCTGTATTATTGTGTGTTCGCGAGGTTTGTCTGTCAGCGTGAGTTATTGTGCTGGCTGTATTAATGAGTGTTCTCGAGGTTTGTCTGTTAGCCTGAGTCATTGTGCTGGCTGTATTAATGTGTGTTCGCGAGGTATGTCTGTCAGCCTGAGTCATTGTGCTGGCTGTATTAATGTGTGTTCGTAAGGTTTGTCTGTTAGCCTGAGTTATTGTGCAGGCTGTATTAATGTGTGTTCGTAAGGTTTGTCTGTTAGCCTGAGTCATTGTGCTGGCTGTATTAATGTGTCTTCCTTAGGTTTGTCTGTTATCCTGAGTAATTGTGCTGGCTGTGTTAATGTGTTTTCGTAAGGTTTGTGTGTTAGCCTGAGTTACTGTGCTGGCTGTGTTAATGAGTGTTCGTAAAGGTTGTCTGTTAGCCTGTGTTACTGTGATTGGCAGTATTAATGTGTGTTCGGGAGGTGTGTCTGTTAGCCTGAGTTATTGAGCTGGCTGTATTAATGTGTGTTCGTAAGGTTTGTCTGTTAGCCTGTGTTACTGTGCTGGCTGTGTTAATGAGTGTTCGTAAAGGTTGTCTGTTAGCCTGTGTTACTGTGATTGGCAGTATTAATGTGTGTTCGGGAGGTGTGTCTTTTAGCCTGAGTTATTGAGCTGGCTGTATTAATGTGTGATCGTAAGGTTTGTCTGTTAGCCTGAGTCATTGTGCTGGCTGTATTAATGTGTGTTCGTAAAGTTTGTCTGTTAGCCTGAGTTACTGTGCTGGCTGTATTAATGTGTGTTCGCGAGTATTGTCTGTTAGCCTGTGTTATTGTGCTGGCTGTATTAATGTGTGTTCGTAAGGGTTGTCTGTTAGCCTGTGTCATTGTGCTGGCTGTATTAATGTGTGTTCGTAAGGTTTGTCTGTTAGCCTTATTCATTGTGCTGGCTGCATTAAAGTGTGTTTGTGAGGTTTGTCTGTTTGCCTGTGTAATTGTGCCGGCTGTGTTAATGAATGTTCGCGAGGTTTGTCTGTGAAACTGAGTCACTGTGCTGGCTGTATTAATGTGTGTTCGTAATGTTTGTCTGTTAGCCTGGGTTACTGTGCTGGCTGTATTAATGTGTGTTCGTAAGGTTTGTCTGTTAGTCTGAGTTATTGTGCTGGCTGTAAAAATGTGTGTTCGCGAGGTTTGTCTGTCAGCCTGAGTCATTGTGCTGGCTGAATTAATGTGTGTTCGTAAGGTTTGTCTGTTAGCCTGAGTTATTGTGCAGGCTGTATTAATGTGTGTTCGTAAGGTTTGTCTGTTAGCCTGAGTCATTGTGCTGGCTGTATTAATGTGTCTTCGTAAGGTTTGTCTGTTATCCTGAGTAATTGTGCTGGCTGTGTTAACGTGTGCTCGTAAGGTTTGTCTGTTAGCCTGAGTTACTGTGCTGGCTGTATTAATGAGTGTTCGTAAGGGTTGTCTGTTAGCCTGTGATACTGTGATTGGCTGTATTAATGTGTGTTCGGGAGGTTTGTCTGTTAGCTTGAGTTATTGAGCTGGCTGTATTAATGTGTGTTCGTAATGTTTGTCTGTTAGCCTGTGTTACTGTGCTGGATGTATTAATGCGTGCCTGCAAGGTTTGTCTGTTAGCCTGAGTTATTGTGCTGGCTGTATTAAAGTGTGTTCGTAAAGTTTGTCTGTTAGCCTGGGTTACTGTGCTGCCTGTATTAATGTGTGTTTGTAAGGTATATCTGTTAGCCTGAGTTACTGTGCTGGCTGTATTAATGTGTGTTTGCAAGGTTTGTCTGTCAGCCTGAGTCATTTTGCTGGCTGTATTAATGTGTGTTCGTAAGGTTTGTCTGTTAGCCTGTGTTACTGTGCTGGCTGTATAAATGTGCGTTTGCAAGTTTTGTCTGTTAGCCTGAGTTATTGTGCTGGCTGTATTAATGTGTGTACGTAAGGTTTGTCTGTTAGCCTGTGTTACTGTGCTGGCTGTATAAATGTGTGTTCGTAAGGTTTGTCTCTTAGCTTGTGTTACTGTGCTGGCTGTATTAATGTGTGTTCGTAAGGTTTGTCTGTCATCCCGAGTTACTGTGCCGGCTGTATTAATGTGTGTTCGCACGGTTTGTCTTTTAGCCTGAGTTACTGTGCTGGCTGTATTAATGTGTGTTCGTAAGGTTTGTCTGTCAGCCTGTGTTATTGTGCTGGCTGTATTAATGTGTGTTCGTAAGGTTTGTCTGTCAGTCTGAGTTTCTGTGCTGGCTGTATTAATGTGTGTTTGCAAGGTTTGTCTGTTAGCCTGAGTCACTGTGCTGGCTGTATTAATGTGTGTTCGCGAGGTTTTTCTGTTAGCCTGAGTTAATGTGCTGGCTGTATTAATGTGTGTTTGCAAGGTTTGTCTGTTAGCCTGAGTTACTGTGCTGGCTGTATTAATGTGTGTTCGTAAGGTTTGTCTGTTAGCCTGAGTTACTGTGCTAGCTGTATTAATCTGTGTTCGTAATGTATGTCTGTCAGCCTGAGTCATTGTGCTGGCTGTATGAATGTGTGTTCGCGAGGTTGGTCTGTTAGCCTGTGTTACTGTGCTGGCTGTATTAATGTGTGTTTGCAAGTTTTGTCTGTCGGCCTGAGTCATTGTGCTGGCTGTATTAATTTGTGTTCGCGAGGTTTGTCTGTTTGCCTGAGTTATTGTGCTAGCTGTATTAATGTCTGTTCGTAAGGTTTGTCTGTCAGCCTGAGTTACTGTGTTCTGGCTGTATTAATGTGTGTTCGTAAGGTATGGCTGTTAGCCTGAGTTATTGTGCTGGCTGTATTAATGTGTGTTCGTAAGGTTTGTCTGTTAGCCTGAGTTATTGTGCTAACTGTATTAATGTGTGTTTGTAAGGTTTGTCTCTTAGCCTGAGTTACTGTGCTGGCTGTATTAATGTGTGTTCGCGATGTTTGCCTGTCTGCCTGAGTTATTGTGCTGGCTGTATTAATGTGTGCTCGCGAGGTTTGTCTGTTAGCCTGAGTCATTGTGCAGGCTGTATTCATGTGTGTTCGCGAGGTATGTCTGTCAGCCTGAGTTATTGCGCTGGCTGTATTAATGTGTGTTCGCGAGGTTTGTCTGTTTGCCTGAGTCATTGTGCTGGCTGTATTAATGTGTGTTCGCGAGGTTTGTATGTTAGCCTGAGTTATTGTGCTAGCTGTATTAATGTGTGTTCGTAAGGTTTGTCTGTCAGCCTGTGTTACTGTGCTGGCTGTATAAATTTGTGTTTGAAGGTTTGTCTGTCAGCAATGAGTCGTTGTGCTGGCTGTATTAATGTGTGTTCGTAAGGTTTGTCTGTCAGAATGAGTCATTGTGCTGGCTGTATTAATGTGTGTTCGCGAGGTTTGTCTTTCAGCCTGAATTACTGTGATGGCTGTATTAATGTGTGTTCGGGAGGTTTGTATGTTAGCCTGTGTTACTCTGCTGGCTGTATTAATGTGTTTTCGTAAGGTTTGTCTGTCAGCCTGTGTCACTGTGCTGGCTGTTTTAATGCGTGTTCATAAGGTTTGTCTGTCAGCCTGAGTCGTTGTGTTGGCTGTATTAATGAGTGTTGGTAAGGTTTGTTTGTTAGCCTGAGTTATTGTGCTGGTCGTATTAATGTGTGTTCGGGAGGTTTGTCTGTTAGCCTGAGTTATTGAGCTGGCTGTATTAATGTGTGTTCGTAAGGGTTGTCTGTTAGCCTGTGTTAATGTGCTGGCTGTATTAATGCGTGTTTGCAAGGTTTGTCTGTTAGCCTGAGTTATTGTGGTGGCAGTATTAATGTGTGTTCATAAGGTTTGTCTGTTAGCCTGGGTTACTGTGCTGGCTGTATTAATGTGTGTTTGTAAGGTTTCTCTGTTAGCCTGAGTTACTCTGCTGGCTGTATTAATCTGTGTTTGCAAGGTTTGTCTGTCAGCCTGAGTCATTTTGCTGGCTGTATTAATGTGTGTTCGTAAGGTTTGTCTGTTAGCCTGTGTTACTGTGCTGGCAGTATTAATGGGTGTTTGCAAGGTTTGTCTGTTAGCCTGAGTTATTGTGCTGGCTGTATTAATGTGTATTCGTAAGGTTTGTCTGTTAGCCTGAGTAACTGTGCTGGCTGTATTAATGTGTGTTCGTAAGGTTTGTCTGTCAGCCTGAGTCATTGTGCTGGCTGTATTAATGTGTGTTCACGAGGTTGGTCTGTTAGCCTGTGTTACTGTGCTGGCTGTATTAATGTGTGTTTGCAAGGTTTGTCTGTCGGCATGAGTCATTGTGCTGGCTGTATTCATGTGTGTTCGCGGGGTTTGTCTGTTAGCCTGAGTTATGGTGCTAGCTGTATTAATGTGTGTTCGTAAGGTTTGTCTGTCAGCCTGAGTTACTGTGCTGGCTGTATTAATGTGTGTTCGTTAGGTTTGTCTGTTAGCCTGAGTTATTGTGCTGGCTGTATTAATGTGTGTTCGTAAGGTTTGTCTGTTAGCCTGAGTTATTTTGCTGGCTGTATTAATGTGCGTTTGCAAGGTTTGTCTGTTAGCCTGAGTTACTGTGCTGGCTGTATTATTGTGTGTTCGCGAGGTTTGTCTGTCAGCCTGAGTTATTATGCTGGCTGTATTAGTGAGTGTTCGCGAGGTTTGTCTGTTAGACTGAGTCATTGTGCTGGCTGTATTAATGTGTGTTCGCGAGGTATGTCTGTCAGCCTGAGTTAATGCGCTGGCTGTATTAATGTGTGTTCGTAAGGTTTGTCTGTTAGCCTGAGTTATTTTGCTGGCTGTATTAATGTGTGTTTGCAAGGTTTGTCTGTTAGCCTGAGTTACTGTGCTGGCTGTATTATTGTGTGTTCGCGAGGTTTGTCTGTCAGCCTGAGTTATTGTGCTGGCTGTATTAATGAGTGTTCGCGAGGTGTGTCTGTTAGCCTGATTCATTGTGCTGGCTGTATTAATGTGTGTTCGCGAGGTATGTCTGTCAGCCTGAGTTCTTGCGCTGGCTGTATTAATGTGTGTTCGCGAGGTGTGCCTGTTTGCCAGAGTCATTGTGCTGGCTGTATTAAAGTGTGTTCGCGAGATTTGTCTGTTAGCCTGAGTTATTGTGCTAGCTGTATTAATGTGTGTTCGTAAGGTTTGTCTGTCAGCCTGAGTTACTGTGCTGGCTGCATAAATGTGTGTTTGAAGGTTTGACTGTCAGCAATGAGTCGTTGTGCTGGCTGTATTAATGTGTGTTCGTAAGGTTTGTGTGTTAGCCGGTGTTACTGTGCTGGCTGTATTAATATGTGTTTGCAAGGTTTGTCTGTTAGCCTCAGTTATTGTGCTGGCTGTATTAATGTGTTTTCGTAAGGTTTGTCTGTTAGCCTGAGTTACTGTGCTGGCTGTATTAATGTGTGTTCGCGAGGTTTGTTTGTCAAACTGAGTCACTGTGCTGGCTGTATTAATGTGTGTTCGTAAGGTTTGTCTGTTAGCCTGAGTTACTGTGCTGGCTGTATTAATGTGTGTTCGTAAGGTTTGTCTGTTAGTCTGAGTTATTGTGCTGGCTGTAATAATGTGTGTTCGCGAGGTTTGTCTGTCAGCCTGAGTCATTGTGCTGGCTGTATTAATGTGTGTTCGTCAGGTTTGTCTGTTAGCCTGAGTTATTGTGCAGGCTGTATTAATGTGTGTTCGTAAGGTTTGTCTGTTAGCCTGTGTTACTGTGCTGGCTGTATTAATGTGTGTTCGTAAGGTTTGTCTGTCATCCTGAGTTACTGTGCTGGCTGTATTAATGTGTGTTCGCACGGTTTGTCTTTTAGCCTGAGTTACTATGCTGGCTGTATTAATGTGTGTTCTTAAGGTTTGTCTTTCAGCCTGTGTTATTGTGCTGGCTGTATTAATGTGTGTTCGTAAGGTTTGTCTGTCAGTCTGAGTTACTGTGCTGGCTGTATTAATGTGTGTTTGCAAGGTTTGTCTGTTAGGCTGAGTTTCTGTGCTGGCTGTATTAATGTGTGTTCGCGGGGTTTTTCTGTTAGCCTGATTTAATGTGCTGGCTGTATTAATGTGTGTTTGCAAGGTTTGTCTGTTAGCCTGAGTTACTGTGCAGGCTGTATTAATGTGTGTTCGCGAGGTTTTTCTGTTAGCCTGAGTTAATGTGCTGGCTGTATTAATGTGTGTTTGTAAGGTTCGTCTCTTAGCCTGAGCCATTGTGCTAGCTGTATTAAAGTGTGTTCGTAAGGTTTGTCTGTTACCCTGAGTTACTGTGCTGGCTGTATTAATTTGTGTTAGCAAAGTTCGTCTGTTAGCCTTAGTTACTGTGCTGGCTGTATTAATGTGTGTTCGCGAGGTTTGTCTGTTAGCCTGTGTTACTGTGCTGGCTGTATTAATGTGTGTTCGTAAGGTTTGTCTGTTAGTCTGGGTTACTGTGCTGGCTGTATTAATGTGTGTTCGTAAGGTTTGTCTGTTAGTCTGAGTTATTGTGCTGGCTGTAATAATGTGTGTTCGCGAGGTTTGTCTGTCAGCCTGAGTCATTGTGCTGGCTGTATTAATGTGTGTTCGTACGGTTTGTCTGTTAGCCTGAGTTATTGTGCAGGCTGTATTAATGTGTGTTCGTAAGGTATGTCTGTTAGCCTGAGTCATTGTGCTGGCTGTATTAATGTATCTTCGTAAGGTTTGTCTGTTATCCTGAGTAATTGTGCTGGCTGTGTTAACGTGTGCTCGTAAGGTTTGTCTGTTAGCCTGAGTTACTGTGCTGGCTCTATTAATGTGTGTTCGTAAGGGTTGTCTGTTAGCCTGTGTTACTGTGATTGGCTGTATTAATGTGTGTTCGGGAGGTGTGTCTGTTAGCCTGAGTTATTGAGCTGGCTGTATTAATGTGTGATCGTAAGGTTTGTCTGTTAGCCTTAGTCATTGTGCTGGCTGTATTAATGTGTGTTTGTAAGGTTCGTCTCTTAGCCTGAGCCATTGTGCTAGCTGTATTAAAGTGTGTTCGTAAGGTTTGTGTGTTAGCCTGAGTTACTGTGCTGGCTGTGTTAATGAGTGTTCGTAAAGGTTGTCTGTTAGCCTGTGTTATTGTGATTGGCAGTATTAATATGTGTTCGGGAGGTGTGTCTGTTAGCCTGAGTTATTGAGCTGGCTGTATTAATGTGTGTTCGTAAGGTTTGTCTGTTAGCCTGTGTTACTGTGCTGGCTGTGTTAATGAGTGTTCGTAAAGGTTGTCTGTTAGCCTGTGTTACTGTGATTGGCAGTATTAATGTGTGTTCGGGAGGTGTGTCTGTTAGCCTGAGTTATTGAGCTGGCTGTATTAATGTGTGATCGTAAGGTTTGTCTGTTAGCCTGAGTCATTGTGCTGGCTGTATTAATGTGTGTTCGTAAAGTTTGTCTGTTAGCCTGAGTTACTGTGCTGGCTGTATTAATGTGTGTTCGCGAGTATTGTCTGTTAGCCTGTGTTATTGTGCTGGCTGTATTAATGTGTGTTCGTAAGGGTTGTCTGTTAGCCTGTGTCATTGTTCTGGCTGCATTAATGTGTGTTCGTAAGGTTTGTCTGTTAGCCTTATTCATTGTGCTGGCTGCATTAAAGTGTGTTTGTGAGGTTTGTCTGTTTGCCTGTGTAATTGTGCCGGCTGTGTTAATGAATGTTCGCGGGGTTTGTCTGTGAAACTGAGTCACTGTGCTGGCTGTATTAATGTGTGTTCGTAAGGTTTGTCTGTTAGCCTGGGTTACTGTGCTGGCTGTATTAATGTGTGTTCGTAAGGTTTGTCTGTTAGTCTGAGTTATTGTGCTGGCTGTAAAAATGTGTGTTCGCGAGGTTTGTCTGTCAGCCTGAGTCATTGTGCTGGCTGAATTAATGTGTGTTCGTAAGGTTTGTCTGTTAGCCTGAGTTATTGTGCAGGCTGTATTAATGTGTGTTCGTATGGTTTGTCTGTTAGCCTGAGTCATTGTGCTGGCTGTATTAATGTGTCTTCGTAAGGTTTGTCTGTTATCCTGAGTAATTGTGCTGGCTGTGTTAACGTGTGCTCGTAAGGTTTGTCTGTTAGCCTGAGTTACTGTGCTGGCTGTATTAATGAGTGTTCGTAAGGGTTGTCTGTTAGCCTGTGTTACTGTGATTGGCTGTATTAATGTGTGTTCGGGAGGTTTGTCTGTTAGCATGTGTTACTGTGTAGGCTGTATTAATGCGTGCCTGCAAGGTTTGTCTGTTAGCCTGAGTTATTGTGCTGGCTGTATTAAAGTGTGTTCGTAAAGTTTGTCTGTTAGCCTGGGTTACTGTGCTGCCTGTATTAATGTGTGTTTGTAAGGTATATCTGTTAGCCTGAGTTACTGTGCTGGCTGTATTAATGTGTGTTTGCAAGGTTTGTCTGTCAGCCTGAGTCATTTTGCTGGCTGTATTAATGTGTGTTCGTAAGGTTTGTCTGTTAGCCTGTGTTACTGTGCTGGCTGTATTAATGTGTGTTTGCAAGTTTTGTCTGTTAGCCTGAGTTATTGTGCTGGCTGTATTAATGTGTGTACGTAAGGTTTGTCTGTTAGCCTGTGTTACTGTGCTGGCTGTATTAATGTGTGTTCGTAAGGTTTGTCTCTTAGCTTGTGTTACTGTGCTGGCTGTATTAATGTGTGTTCGTAAGGTTTGTCTGTCATCCCGAGTTACTGTGCTGGCTGTATTAATGTGTGTTCGCACGGTTTCTCTTTTAGCCTGAGTTACTGTGCTGGCTGTATTAATGTGTGTTCGTAAGGTTTGTCTGTCAGCCTGTGTTATTGTGCTGGCTGTATTAATGTGTGTTCGTAAGGTTTGTCTGTCAGTCTGAGTTACTGTGCTGGCTGTATTAATGTGTGTTTGCAAGGTTTGTCTGTTAGCCTGAGTCACTGTGCTGGCTGTATGAATGTGTGTTCGCGAGGTTTTTCTGTTAGCCTGAGTTAATGTGCTGGCTGTATTAATGTGTGTTTGCAAGGTTTGTCTGTTAGCCTGAGTTACTGTGCTGGCTGTATTAATGTGTGTTCGTAAGGTTTGTCTGTTAGCCTGAGTTTCTGTGCTAGCTGTATTAATCTGTGTTCGTAATGTATGTCTGTCCGCCTGAGTCATTGTGCTGGCTGTATTAATGTGTGTTCGTAAGGTTTGTCTGTTAGCCTGAGTTATTGTGCTAACTGAATTAATGTGTGTTTGTAAGGTTTGTCTCTTAGCCTGAGTTACTGTGCTGGCTGTATTAATGTGTGTTCGCGAGGTTTGCCTGTCTGCCTGAGTTATTGTGCTGGCTGTATTAATGTGTGCTCGCGAGGTTTGTCTGTTAGCCTGAGTCATTGTGCAGGCTGTATTCATGTGTGTTCGCGAGGTATGTCTGTCAGCCTGAGTTATTGCGCTGGCTGTATTAATGTGTGTTCGCGAGGTTTGTCTGTTTGCCTGAGTCATTGTGCTGGCTGTATTAATGTGTGTTCGCGAGGTTTGTATGTTAGCCTGAGTTATTGCGCTAGCTGTATTAATGTGTGTTCGTAAGGTTTGTCTGTCAGCCTGTGTTACTGTGCTGGCTGTATAAATTTGTGTTTGAAGGTTTGTCTCTCAGCAATGAGTCGTTGTGCTGGCTGTATTAATGTGTGTTCGTAAGGTTTGTCTGTCAGAATGAGTCATTGTGCTGGCTGTATTAATGTGTGTTCGCGAGGTTTGTCTTTCAGCCTGAATTACTGTGATGGCTGTATTAATGTGTGTTCGGGAGGTTTGTATGTTAGCCTGTGTTACTCTGCTGGCTGTATTAATGTGTGTTCGTAAGGTTTGTCTGTCAGCCTGTGTCACTGTGCTGGCTGTTTTAATGCGTGTTAATAAGGTTTGTCTGTCAGCCTGAGTCGTTGTGTTGGCTGTATTAATGAGAGTTGGTAAGGTTTGTTTGTTAGCCTGAGTTATTGTGCTGGCCGTATTAATGTGTGTTCGGGAGGTTTGTCTGTTAGCCTGAGTTATTGAGCTGGCTGTATTAATGTGTGTTCGTAAGGGTTGTCTGTTAGCCTGTGTTAATGTGCTGGCTGTATTAATGCGTGTTTGCAAGGTTTGTCTGTTAGCCTGAGTTATTGTGGTGGCAGTATTAATGTGTGTTCATAAGGTTTGTCTGTTAGCCTGGGTTACTGTGCTGGCTGTATTAATGTGTGTTTGTAAGGTTTCTCTGTTAGCCTGAGTTACTCTGCTGGCTGTATTAATCTGTGTTTGCAAGGTTTGTCTGTCAGCCTGAGTCATTTTGCTGGCTGTATTAATGTGTGTTCGTAAGGTTTGTCTGTTAGCCTGTGTTACTGTGCTGGCAGTATTAATGGGTGTTTGCAAGGTTTGTCTGTTAGCCTGAGTTATTGTGCTGGCTGTATTAATGTGTGTTCGTAAGGTTTGTCTGTTAGCCTGAGTTACTGTGCTGGCTGTATTAATGTGTGCTCGTAAGGTTTGTCTGTCAGCCTGAGTCACTGTGCTGGCTGTATTAATGTGTGTTCACGAGGTTGGTCTGTTAGCCTGTGTTACTGTGCTGGCTGTATTAATGTGTGTTTGCAAGGTTTGTCTGTCGGCATGAGTCATTGTGCTGGCTGTATTAATGTGTGTTCACGAGGTTGGTCTGTTAGCCTGTGTTACTGTGCTGGCTGTATTAATGTGTGTTTGCAAGGTTTGTCTGTCGGCATGAGTCATTGTGCTGGCTGTATTCATGTGTGTTCGCGGGGTTTGACTGTTAGCCTGAGTTATGGTGCTAGCTGTATTAATGTGTGTTCGTAAGGTTTGTCCGTCAGCCTGAGTTACTGTGCTGGCTGTATTAATGTGTGTTCGTTAGGTTTGTCTGTTAGCCTGAGTTATTGTGCTGGCTGTATTAATGTGTGTTCGTAAGGTTTGTCTGTTAGCCTGAGTTATTTTGCTGGCTGTATTAATGTGCGTTTGCAAGGTTTGTCTGTTAGCCTGAGTTACTGTGCTGGCTGTATTATTGTGTGTTCGCGAGGTTTGTCTGTCAGCCTGAGTTATTATGCTGGCTGTATTAATGAGTGTTCGCGAGGTTTGTCTGTTAGACTGAGTCATTGTGCTGGCTGTATTAATGTGTGTTCGCGAGGTATGTCTGTCAGCCTGAGTTAATGCGCTGGCTGTATTAATGTGTGTTCGTAAGGTTTGTCTGTTAGCCTGAGTTATTTTGCAGGCTGTATTAATGTGTGTTTGCAAGGTTTGTCTGTTAGCCTAAGTTACTGTGCTGGCTGTATTATTGTGTGTTCGCGAGGTTTGTCTGTCAGCCTGAGTTATTGTGCTGGCTGTATTAATGAGTGTTCGCGAGGTTTGTCTGTTAGCCTGAGTCATTGTGCTGGCTGTATTAATGTGTGTTCGCGAGGTATGTCTGTCAGCCTGAGTTCTTGCGCTGGCTGTATTAATGTGTGTTCGCGAGGTGTGCCTGTTTGCCAGAGTCATTGTGCTGGCTGTATTAAAGTGTGTTCGCGAGATTTGTCTGTTAGCCTGAGTTATTGTGCTAGCTGTATTAATGTGTGTTCGTAAGGTTTGTCTGTCAGCCTGAGTTACTGTGCTGGCTGCATAAATGTGTGTTTGAAGGTTTGACTGTCAGCAATGAGTCGTTGTGCTGGCTGTATTAATGTGTGTTCGTAAGGTTTGTGTGTTAGCCGGTGTTACTGTGCTGGCTGTATTAATATGTGTTTGCAAGGTTTGTCTGTTAGCCTCAGTTATTGTGCTGGCTGTATTAATGTGTTTTCGTAAGGTTTGTCTGTTAGCCTGAGTTACTGTGCTGGCTGTATTAATGTGTGTTCGCGAGGTTTGTTTGTCAAACTGAGTCACTGTGCTGGCTGTATTAATGTGTGTTCGTAAGGTTTGTCTGTTAGCCTGAGTTACTGTGCTGGCTGTATTAATGTGTGTTCGTAAGGTTTGTCTGTTAGTCTGAGTTATTGTGCTGGCTGTAATAATGTGTGTTCGCGAGGTTTGTCTGTCAGCCTGAGTCATTGTGCTGGCTGTATTAATGTGTGTTCGTCAGGTTTGTCTGTTAGCCTGAGTTATTGTGCAGGCTGTATTAATGTGTGTTCGTAAGGTTTGTCTGTTAGCCTGTGTTACTGTGCTGGCTGTATTAATGTGTGTTCGTAAGGTTTGTCTGTCATCCTGGGTTACTGTGCTGGCTGTATTAATGTGTGTTCGCACGGTTTGTCTTTTAGCCTGAGTTACTATGCTGGCTGTATTAATGTGTGTTCTTAAGGTTTGTCTTTCAGCCTGTGTTATTGTGCTGGCTGTATTAATGTGTGTTCGTAAGGTTTGTCTGTCAGTCTGAGTTACTGTGCTGGCTGTATTAATGTGCGTTTGCAAGGTTTGTCTGTTAGGCTGAGTTTCTGTGCTGGCTGTATTAATGTGTGTTCGCGGGGTTTTTCTGTTACCCTGATTTAATGTGCTGGCTGTATTAATGTGTGTTTGCAAGGTTTGTCTTTTAGCCTGAGTTACTGTGCAGGCTGTATTAATGTGTGTTCGCGAGGTTTTTCTGTTAGCCTGAGTTAATGTGCTGGCAGTATTAATGTGTGTTTGTAAGGTTCGTCTCTTAGCCTGAGCCATTGTGCTAGCTGTATTAAAGTGTGTTCGTAAGGTTTGTCTGTTAACCTGAGTTACTGTGCTGGCTGTATTAATTTGTGTTAGCAAAGTTTGTCTGTTAGCCTGAGTTACAGTGCTGGCTGTATTAATGTGTGTTTGCGAGGTTTGTCTGTTAGCCTGTGATACTGTGCTGGCTGTATTAATGTGTGTTCGTAAGGTTTGTCTGTTAGCCTGGGTTACTGTGCTGGCTGAATTAATGTGTGTTCGTAAGGTTTGTCTGTTAGTCTGAGTTATTGTGCTGGCTGTAATAATGTGTTTTCGCGAGGTTTGTCTGTCAGCCTGAGTCATTGTGCTGGCTGTATTAATGTGTGTTCGTAAGGTTTGTCTGTTAGCCTGAGTTATTGTGCAGGCTGTATTAATGTGTTTTCGTAAGGTATGTCTGTTAGCCTGAGTCATTGTGCTGGCTGTATTAATGTATCTTCGTAAGGTTTGTCTGTTATCCTGAGTAATTGTGCTGGCTGTGTTAACGTGTGCTCGTAAGGTTTGTCTGTTAGCCTGAGTTACTGTGCTGGCTCTATTAATGTGTGTTCGTAAGGGTTGTCTGTTAGCCTGTGTTACTGTGATTGGCTGTATTAATGCGTGTTCGGGAGGTTTGTCTGTTAGCTTGAGTTATTGAGCTGGCTGTATTAATGTGTGTTCGTAATGTTTGTCTGTTAGCCTGTGTTACTGTGCTGGCTGTATTAATGCGTGCTTGCAAGGTTTGTCTGTTAGCCTGAGTTGTTGTGCTGGCTGTATTAAAGTGTGTTCGTAAAGTTTGTCTGTTAGCCTGGGTTACTGTGCTGCCTGTATTAATGTGTGTTTGTAAGGTATATCTGTTAGCCTGAGTTACTGTGCTGGCTGTATTAATGTGGGTTTGCAAGGTTTGTCTGTCAGCCTGAGTCATTGTGCTGGCTGTATTAATGTGTGTTCGTAAGGTTTGTCTGTTAGCCTGTGTTACTGTGCTGGCTGTATTAAAGTGTGTTTGCAAGTTTTGTCTGTTAGCCTGAGTTATTGTGCTGGCTGTATTAATGTGTGTACGTAAGGTTTGTCTGTTAGCCTGTGTTACTGAGCTGGCTGTATTAATGTGTTTTCGTAAGGTTTGTCTCTTAGCCTGTGTTACTGTGCTGGCTGTATTAATGTGTGTTCGGAAGGTTTGTCTGTCATCCTGAGTTACTGTGCTGGCTGTATTAATGTGTGTTCGCACGGTTTGTCTTTTAGCCTGAGTTACTGTGCTGGCTGTATTAATGTGTGTTCGTAAGGTTTGTCTGTCAGCCTGTGTTATTGTGCTGGCTGTATTAATGTGTGTTCGTAAGGTTTGTCTGTCAGTCTGAGTTACTGTGCTGGCTGTATTAATGTGTGTTTGCAAGGTTTGTCTGTTAGCCTGTGTTACTGTGCTGGCTGTATTAATGAGTGTTCGCGAGGTTTTTCTGTTAGCCCGAGTTAATGTGCTGGCTGTATTAATGTGTGTTTGCAAGGTTTGTCTGTTAGCCTGAGTAACTGTGCTGGCTGTATTAATGTGTGTTCGTTAGGTTTGTCTGTTAGCCTGAGTTACTGTGCTAGCTGTATTAATGTGTGTTCGTAATGTATGTCTGTCAGCCTGAGTCATTGTGCTGGCTGTATTAATGTGTGTTCGCGAGGTTGGTCTGTTAGCCTGTGTTACTGTGCTGGCTGTATTAATGTGTGTTGGCAAGTTTTGTCTGTCGGCCTGAGTCATTGTGCTGGCTGTATTAATTTGTGTTCGCGAGGTTTGTCTGTTTGCCTGAGTTATTGTGCTAGCTGTATTAATGTCTGTTCGTAAGGTTTGTCTGTCAGCCTGAGTTTCTGTGCTGGCTGTATTAATGTGTGTTCGTAAGGTTTGTTTGTTAGCCTGAGTTATTGTGCTGGCTGTATTAATGTGTGTTCGTAAGGTTTGTCTGTTAGCCTGAGTTATTGTGCTAACTGTATTAATGTGTGTTTGTAAGGTTTGTCTCTTAGCCTGAGTTACTGTGCTGGCTGTATTAATGTGTGTTCGCGAGGTTTGTCTGTCTGCCTGAGTTATTGTGCTGGCTGTATTAATGTGTGCTCGCGAGGTTTGTCTGTTAGCCTGAGTCATTGTGCTGGCTGTATTCATGTGTGTTCGCGAGGTATGTCTGTCAGCCTGAGTTATTGCGCTGGCTGTATTAATGTGTGTTCGCGAGGTTTGTCTGTTTGCCTGAGTCATTGTGCTGGCTGTATTAATGTGTGTTCGCGAGGTTTGTATGTTAGCCTGAGTTATTGTGCTAGCTGTATTAATGTGTGTTCGTAAGGTTTGTCTGTCAGCCTGAGTTACTGTGCTGGCTGTATAAATTTGTGTTTGAAGGTTTGTCTGTCAGCAATGAGTCATTGTGCTGGCTGTATTAATGTGTGTTCGCGAGGTTTGTCTGTCAGCCTGTGTCACTGTGCTGGCTGTATTAATGCGTGTTCATAAGGTTTGTCTGTCAGCCTGAGTCATTGTGTTGGCTGTATTAATGTGTGTTGGTAAGGTTTGTTTGTTAGCCTGAGTTATTGTGCTGGCCGTATTAATGTGTGTTCGGGAGGTTTGCCTGTTAGCCTGAGTTATTGAGCTGGCTGTATTAATGTGTGTTCGTAAGGGTTGTCTGCTAGCCTGTGTTAATGTGCTGGCTGTATTAATGCGTGTTTGCAAGGTTTGTCTGTTAGCCTGAGTTATTGTGGTGGCAGTATTAATGTGTGTTCATAAGGTTTGTCTGTTAGCCTGGGTTACTGTGCTGGCTGTATTAATGTGTGTTTGTAAGGTTTCTCTGTTAGCCTGAGTTACTGAGCTGGCTGTATTAATCTGTGTTTGCAAGGTTTGTCTGTCAGCCTGAGTCATTTTGCTGGCTGTATTAATGTGTGTTCACGAGGTTGGTCTGTTAGCCTGTGTTACTG
The DNA here is from genome assembly GCA_946902985.2 of Meconema thalassinum. NCBI lineage: Eukaryota > Metazoa > Arthropoda > Insecta > Orthoptera > Tettigoniidae > Meconema > Meconema thalassinum. Next base: position 1,196,652,743 of record OX336389.2, read on the forward strand.
TGCTGGCTGTATTAATGTGTGTTTGCAAGGTTTGTCTGTCGGCATGAGTCATTGTGCTGGCTGTATTAATGTGTGTTCGCGAGGTTTGTCTGTTAGCCTGAGTTATTGTGCTAGCTGTATTAATGTGTGTTCGTAAGGTTTGTCTGTTAGCCTGAGTTACTGTGCTGGCTGTATTAATGTGTGCTCGTAAGGTTTGTCTGTCAGCCTGAGTCATTGTGCTGGCTGTATTAATGTGTGTTCACGAGGTTGGTCTGTTAGCCTGTGTTACTGTGCTGGCTGTATTAATGGGTGTTTGCAAGGTTTGTCTGTTAGCCTGAGTTATTGTGCTGGCTGTATTAATGTGTGTTCGTAAGGTTTGTCTGTTAGCCTGAGTTACTGTGCTGGCTGTATTAATGTGTGCTCGTAAGGTTTGTCTGTCAGCCTGAGTCATTGTGCTGGCTGTATTAATGTGTGTTCACGAGGTTGGTCTGTTAGCCTGAGTTACTGTGCTGGCTGTATTAATGTGTGTTCGCGAGGTTTGTTTGTCAAACTGAGTCACTGTGCTGGCTGTATTAATGTGTGTTCGTAAGGTTTGTCTGTTAGCCTGAGTTACTGTGCTGGCTGTATTAATGTGTGTTCGTAAGGTTTGTCTGTTAGTCTGAGTTATTGTGCTGGCTGTAATAATGTGTGTTCGCGAGTTTTGTCTGTCAGCCTGAGTCATTGTGCTGGCTGTATTAATGTGTGTTCGTAAGGTTTGTCTGTTAGCCTGAGTTATTGTGCAGGCTGTATTAATGTGTGTTCGTAAGGTTTGTCTGTTAGCCTGAGTCATTGTGCTGGCTGTATTAATGTGTCTTCCTTAGGTTTGTCTGTTATCCTGAGTAATTGTGCTGGCTGTGTTAATGTGTTTTCGTAAGGTTTGTGTGTTAGCCTGAGTTACTGTGCTGGCTGTATTAATGAGTGTTCGTAAGGGTTGTCTGTTAGCCTGTGTTACTGTGATTGGCAGTATTAATGTGTGTTCGGGAGGTGTGTCTGTTAGCCTGAGTTATTGAGCTGGCTGTATTAATGTGTGTTCGTAAGGTTTGTCTGTTAGCCTGTGTTACTGTGCTGGCTGTATTAATGCGTGCTTGCAAGGTTTGTCTGTTAGCCTGAGTTATTGTGCTGGCTGTATTAACGTGTGTTCGTAAAGTTTGTCTGTTAGCCTGGGTTACTGTGCTGCCTGTATTAATGAGTGTTTGTAAGGTTTATCTGTTAGCCTGAGTTTCTGTGCTGGCTGTATTAATGTGTGTATGCAAGGTTTGTCTGTCAGCCTGAGTCATTGCGCTGGCTGTATTAATGTGTGTTCGTAGGGTTTGTCTGTTAGCCTGTGTTACTGTGCTGGCTGTATTAATGTGTGTTTGCAAGTTTTGTCTGTTAACCTGAGTTATTGTGCTGGCTGTATTAATGTGTGTTCGTAGGGTTTGTCTGTTAGCCTGTGTTACTGTGCTGGCTGTATTAATGTGTGTTTGCAAGTTTTGTCTGTTAGCCTGAGTTACTGTGCTGGCTGTATTAATGTGTGTTTGCAAGGTTTGTCTGTCGGCATGAGTCATTGTGCTGGCTGTATTCATGTGTGTTCGCGGGGTTTGACTGTTAGCCTGAGTTATGGTGCTAGCTGTATTAATGTGTGTTCGTAAGGTTTGTCCGTCAGCCTGAGTTACTGTGCTGGCTGTATTAATGTGTGTTCGTTAGGTTTGTCTGTTAGCCTGAGTTATTGTGCTGGCTGTATTAATGTGTGTTCGTAAGGTTTGTCTGTTAGCCTGAGTTATTTTGCTGGCTGTATTAATGTGCGTTTGCAAGGTTTGTCTGTTAGCCTGAGTTACTGTGCTGGCTGTATTATTGTGTGTTCGCGAGGTTTGTCTGTCAGCCTGAGTTATTATGCTGGCTGTATTAATGAGTGTTCGCGAGGTTTGTCTGTTAGACTGAGTCATTGTGCTGGCTGTATTAATGTGTGTTCGCGAGGTATGTCTGTCAGCCTGAGTTAATGCGCTGGCTGTATTAATGTGTGTTCGTAAGGTTTGTCTGTTAGCCTGAGTTATTTTGCAGGCTGTATTAATGTGTGTTTGCAAGGTTTGTCTGTTAGCCTAAGTTACTGTGCTGGCTGTATTATTGTGTGTTCGCGAGGTTTGTCTGTCAGCCTGAGTTATTGTGCTGGCTGTATTAATGAGTGTTCGCGAGGTTTGTCTGTTAGCCTGAGTCATTGTGCTGGCTGTATTAATGTGTGTTCGCGAGGTATGTCTGTCAGCCTGAGTTCTTGCGCTGGCTGTATTAATGTGTGTTCGCGAGGTGTGCCTGTTTGCCAGAGTCATTGTGCTGGCTGTATTAAAGTGTGTTCGCGAGATTTGTCTGTTAGCCTGAGTTATTGTGCTAGCTGTATTAATGTGTGTTCGTAAGGTTTGTCTGTCAGCCTGAGTTACTGTGCTGGCTTCATAAATGTGTGTTTGAAGGTTTGACTGTCAGCAATGAGTCGTTGTGCTGGCTGTATTAATGTGTGTTCGTAAGGTTTGTGTGTTAGCCGGTGTTACTGTGCTGGCTGTATTAATATGTGTTTGCAAGGTTTGTCTGTTAGCCTCAGTTATTGTGCTGGCTGTATTTATGTGTTTTCGTAAGGTTTGTCTGTTAGCCTGAGTTACTGTGCTGGCTGTATTAATGTGTGTTCGCGAGGTTTGTTTGTCAAACTGAGTCACTGTGCTGGCTGTATTAATGTGTGTTCGTAAGGTTTGTCTGTTAGCCTGAGTTACTGTGCTGGCTGTATTAATGTGTGTTCGTAAGGTTTGTCTGTTAGTCTGAGTTATTGTGCTGGCTGTAATAATGTGTGTTCGCGAGGTTTGTCTGTCAGCCTGAGTCATTGTGCTGGCTGTATTAATGTGTGTTCGTCAGGTTTGTCTGTTAGCCTGAGTTATTGTGCAGGCTGTATTAATGTGTGTTCGTAAGGTTTGTCTGTTAGCCTGTGTTACTGTGCTGGCTGTATTAATGTGTGTTCGTAAGGTTTGTCTGTCATCCTGGGTTACTGTGCTGGCTGTATTAATGTGTGTTCGCACGGTTTGTCTTTTAGCCTGAGTTACTATGCTGGCTGTATTAATGTGTGTTCTTAAGGTTTGTCTTTCAGCCTGTGTTATTGTGCTGGCTGTATTAATGTGTGTTCGTAAGGTTTGTCTGTCAGTCTGAGTTACTGTGCTGGCTGTATTAATGTGCGTTTGCAAGGTTTGTCTGTTAGGCTGAGTTTCTGTGCTGGCTGTATTAATGTGTGTTCGCGGGGTTTTTCTGTTACCCTGATTTAATGTGCTGGCTGTATTAATGTGTGTTTGCAAGGTTTGTCTTTTAGCCTGAGTTACTGTGCAGGCTGTATTAATGTGTGTTCGCGAGGTTTTTCTGTTAGCCTGAGTTAATGTGCTGGCAGTATTAATGTGTGTTTGTAAGGTTCGTCTCTTAGCCTGAGCCATTGTGCTAGCTGTATTAAAGTGTGTTCGTAAGGTTTGTCTGTTAACCTGAGTTACTGTGCTGGCTGTATTAATTTGTGTTAGCAAAGTTTGTCTGTTAGCCTGAGTTACAGTGCTGGCTGTATTAATGTGTGTTTGCGAGGTTTGTCTGTTAGCCTGTGATACTGTGCTGGCTGTATTAATGTGTGTTCGTAAGGTTTGTCTGTTAGCCTGGGTTACTGTGCTGGCTGAATTAATGTGTGTTCGTAAAGTTTGTCTGTTAGTCTGAGTTATTGTGCTGGCTGTAATAATGTGTGTTCGCGAGGTTTGTCTGTCAGCCTGAGTCATTGTGCTGGCTGTATTAATGTGTGTTCGTAAGGTTTGTCTGTTAGCCTGAGTTATTGTGCAGGCTGTATTAATGTGTTTTCGTAAGGTATGTCTGTTAGCCTGAGTCATTGTGCTGGCTGTATTAATGTATCTTCGTAAGGTTTGTCTGTTATCCTGAGTAATTGTGCTGGCTGTGTTAACGTGTGCTCGTAAGGTTTGTCTGTTAGCCTGAGTTACTGTGCTGGCTCTATTAATGTGTGTTCGTAAGGGTTGTCTGTTAGCCTGTGTTACTGTGATTGGCTGTATTAATGTGTGTTCGGGAGGTTTGTCTGTTAGCTTGAGTTATTGAGCTGGCTGTATTAATGTGTGTTCGTAATGTTTGTCTGTTAGCCTGTGTTACTGTGCTGGCTGTATTAATGCGTGCTTGCAAGGTTTGTCTGTTAGCCTGAGTTGTTGTGCTGGCTGTATTAAAGTGTGTTCGTAAAGTTTGTCTGTTAGCCTGGGTTACTGTGCTGCCTGTATTAATGTGTGTTTGTAAGGTATATCTGTTAGCCTGAGTTACTGTGCTGGCTGTATTAATGTGGGTTTGCAAGGTTTGTCTGTCAGCCTGAGTCATTGTGCTGGCTGTATTAATGTGTGTTCGTAAGGTTTGTCTGTTAGCCTGTGTTACTGTGCTGGCTGTATTAAAGTGTGTTTGCAAGTTTTGTCTGTTAGCCTGAGTTATTGTGCTGGCTGTATTAATGTGTGTACGTAAGGTTTGTCTGTTAGCCTGTGTTACTGAGCTGGCTGTATTAATGTGTTTTCGTAAGGTTTGTCTCTTAGCCTGTGTTACTGTGCTGGCTGTATTAATGTGTGTTCGGAAGGTTTGTCTGTCATCCTGAGTTACTGTGCTGGCTGTATTAATGTGTGTTCGCACGGTTTGTCTTTTAGCCTGAGTTACTGTGCTGGCTGTATTAATGTGTGTTCGTAAGGTTTGTCTGTCAGCCTGTGTTATTGTGCTGGCTGTATTAATGTGTGTTCGTAAGGTTTGTCTGTCAGTCTGAGTTACTGTGCTGGCTGTATTAATGTGTGTTTGCAAGGTTTGTCTGTTAGCCTGTGTTACTGTGCTGGCTGTATTAATGTGTGTTCGCGAGGTTTTTCTGTTAGCCCGAGTTAATGTGCTGGCTGTATTAATGTGTGTTTGCAAGGTTTGTCTGTTAGCCTGAGTAACTGTGCTGGCTGTATTAATGTGTGTTCGTTAGGTTTGTCTGTTAGCCTGAGTTACTGTGCTAGCTGTATTAATGTGTGTTCGTAATGTATGTCTGTCAGCCTGAGTCATTGTGCTGGCTGTATTAATGTGTGTTCGCGAGGTTGGTCTGTTAGCCTGTGTTACTGTGCTGGCTGTATTAATGTGTGTTGGCAAGTTTTGTCTGTCGGCCTGAGTCATTGTGCTGGCTGTATTAATTTGTGTTCGCGAGGTTTGTCTGTTTGCCTGAGTTATTGTGCTAGCTGTATTAATGTCTGTTCGTAAGGTTTGTCTGTCAGCCTGAGTTTCTGTGCTGGCTGTATTAATGTGTGTTCGTAAGGTTTGTCTGTTAGCCTGAGTTATTGTGCTGGCTGTATTAATGTGTGTTCGTAAGGTTTGTCTGTTAGCCTGAGTTATTGTGCTAACTGTATTAATGTGTGTTTGTAAGGTTTGTCTCTTAGCCTGAGTTACTGTGCTGGCTGTATTAATGTGTGTTCGCGAGGTTTGTCTGTCTGCCTGAGTTATTGTGCTGGCTGTATTAATGTGTGCTCGCGAGGTTTGTCTGTTAGCCTGAGTCATTGTGCTGGCTGTATTCATGTGTGTTCGCGAGGTATGTCTGTCAGCCTGAGTTATTGCGCTGGCTGTATTAATGTGTGTTCGCGAGGTTTGTCTGTTTGCCTGAGTCATTGTGCTGGCTGTATTAATGTGTGTTCGCGAGGTTTGTATATTAGCCTGAGTTATTGTGCTAGCTGTATTAATGTGTGTTCGTAAGGTTTGTCTGTCAGCCTGAGTTACTGTGCTGGCTGTATAAATTTGTGTTTGAAGGTTTGTCTGTCAGCAATGAGTCATTGTGCTGGCTGTATTAATGTGTGTTCGCGAGGTTTGTCTGTCAGCCTGTGTCACTGTGCTGGCTGTATTAATGCGTGTTCATAAGGTTTGTCTGTCAGCCTGAGTCATTGTGTTGGCTGTATTAATGTGTGTTGGTAAGGTTTGTTTGTTAGCCTGAGTTATTGTGCTGGCCGTATTAATGTGTGTTCGGGAGGTTTGCCTGTTAGCCTGAGTTATTGAGCTGGCTGTATTAATGTGTGTTCGTAAGGGTTGTCTGCTAGCCTGTGTTAATGTGCTGGCTGTATTAATGCGTGTTTGCAAGGTTTGTCTGTTAGCCTGAGTTATTGTGGTGGCAGTATTAATGTGTGTTCATAAGGTTTGTCTGTTAGCCTGGGTTACTGTGCTGGCTGTATTAATGTGTGTTTGTAAGGTTTCTCTGTTAGCCTGAGTTACTGAGCTGGCTGTATTAATCTGTGTTTGCAAGGTTTGTCTGTCAGCCTGAGTCATTTTGCTGGCTGTATTAATGTGTGTTCACGAGGTTGGTCTGTTAGCCTGTGTTACTGTGCTGGCTGTATTAATGTGTGTTTGCAAGGTTTGTCTGTCGGCATGAGTCATTGTGCTGGCTGTATTAATGTGTGTTCGCGAGGTTTGTCTGTTAGCCTGAGTTATTGTGCTAGCTGTATTAATGTGTGTTCGTAAGGTTTGTCTGTTAGCCTGAGTTACTGTGCTGGCTGTATTAATGTGTGCTCGTAAGGTTTGTCTGTCAGCCTGAGTCATTGTGCTGGCTGTATTAATGTGTGTTCACGAGGTTGGTCTGTTAGCCTGTGTTACTGTGCTGGCTGTATTAATGGGTGTTTGCAAGGTTTGTCTGTTAGCCTGAGTTATTGTGCTGGCTGTATTAATGTGTGTTCGTAAGGTTTGTCTGTTAGCCTGAGTTACTGTGCTGGCTGTATTAATGTGTGCTCGTAAGGTTTGTCTGTCAGCCTGAGTCATTGTGCTGGCTGTATTAATGTGTGTTCACGAGGTTGGTCTGTTAGCCTGAGTTACTGTGCTGGCTGTATTAATGTGTGTTCGCGAGGTTTGTTTGTCAAACTGAGTCACTGTGCTGGCTGTATTAATGTGTGTTCGTAAGGTTTGTCTGTTAGCCTGAGTTACTGTGCTGGCTGTATTAATGTGTGTTCGTAAGGTTTGTCTGTTAGTCTGAGTTATTGTGCTGGCTGTAATAATGTGTGTTCGCGAGTTTTGTCTGTCAGCCTGAGTCATTGTGCTGGCTGTATTAATGTGTGTTCGTAAGGTTTGTCTGTTAGCCTGAGTTATTGTGCAGGCTGTATTAATGTGTGTTCGTAAGGTTTGTCTGTTAGCCTGAGTCATTGTGCTGGCTGTATTAATGTGTCTTCCTTAGGTTTGTCTGTTATCCTGAGTAATTGTGCTGGCTGTGTTAATGTGTTTTCGTAAGGTTTGTGTGTTAGCCTGAGTTACTGTGCTGGCTGTATTAATGAGTGTTCGTAAGGGTTGTCTGTTAGCCTGTGTTACTGTGATTGGCAGTATTAATGTGTGTTCGGGAGGTGTGTCTGTTAGCCTGAGTTATTGAGCTGGCTGTATTAATGTGTGTTCGTAAGGTTTGTCTGTTAGCCTGTGTTACTGTGCTGGCTGTATTAATGCGTGCTTGCAAGGTTTGTCTGTTAGCCTGAGTTATTGTGCTGGCTGTATTAACGTGTGTTCGTAAAGTTTGTCTGTTAGCCTGGGTTACTGTGCTGCCTGTATTAATGAGTGTTTGTAAGGTTTATCTGTTAGCCTGAGTTTCTGTGCTGGCTGTATTAATGTGTGTTTGCAAGGTTTGTCTGTCAGCCTGAGTCATTGCGCTGGCTGTATTAATGTGTGTTCGTAGGGTTTGTCTGTTATCCTGTGTTACTGTGCTGGCTGTATTAATGTGTGTTTGCAAGTTTTGTCTGTTAACCTGAGTTATTGTGCTGGCTGTATTAATGTGTGTTCGTAGGGTTTGTCTGTTAGCCTGTGTTACTGTGCTGGCTGTATTAATGTGTGTTTGCAAGTTTTGTCTGTTAGCCTGAGTTACTGTGCTGGCTGTATTAATGTGTGTTTGCAAGGTTTGTCTGTTAGCCTGAGTTACTGTGCTGGCTGTATTAATGTGTGTTCGCGGGGTTTTTCTGTTAGCCTGAGTTAATGTGCTGGCTGTATTAATGTGTGTTTGCAAGGTTTGTCTGTTAGCCTGAGTTACTGTGCAGGCTGTATTAATTTGTGTTCGCGAGGTTTTTCTGTTAGCCTGAGTTAATGTGCTGGCTGTATTAATGTGTGTTTGCAATGTTCGTCTGTTAGCCTGAGCCATTGTGCTAGCTGTATTAAGTGTGTTCGTAAGGTTTGTCTGTTACCCTGAGTTACTTTGCTGGCTGTATTAATTTGTGTTAGCAAGGTTTGTCTGTTAGCCTGAGTTACTGTGCTGGCTGTATTAATGTGTGTTCGCGAGGTTTGTCTGTTAGCCTGTGTTACTGTGCTGGCTGTATTAATGTGTGTTCGTAAGGTTTGTCTGTTAGCCTGAGTCATTGGGCTGGCTGTATTAATGTGTGTTCGTAAGGTTTTTCCGTCTGCCTGAGTTACTGTGCTGGCTGTATTGTTGTGTGTTTGTAAGGTTTGTCTGTCAGCCTGTGTCATTGTGCTGGCTGTATTAATGTGTGATCGTAAAGTTTGTCTGTTAGCCTGAGTCATTGTGCTGGCTGTATTAATGTGTGTTCGTAAAGTTTGTCTGTTAGCCTGAGTTACTGTGCTGGCTGTATTAATGTGTTTTCGCGAGGTTTGTCTGTTAGCCTGTGTTATTGTGCTGGCTGTATTAATGTGTGTTCGTAAGGGTTGTCTGTTAGCCTGTGTCATTGTGCTGGGTGTATTAATGTGTGTTCGTAAGGTTTGTCTGTTATCCTTATTCATTGTGCTGGCTGCATTAAAATGTGTTTGTGAGGTTTGTCTGTTTGCCTGTGTAATTGTGCCGGCTGTGTTAATGAATGTTCGCGAGGTTTGTCTGTGAAACTGAGTCACTGTGCTGGCTGTATTAATGTGTATTCGTAAGGTTTGTCCGTTAGCCTGGGTTACTGTGCTGGCTGTATTAATGTGTGTTCGTAAGGTTTGTCTGTTAGTCTGAGTTATTGTGCTGGCTGTAATAATGTGTGTTCGCGAGGTTTGTCTGTCAGCCTGAGTCATTGTGCTGGCTGAATTAATGTGTGTTCGTAAGGTTTGTCTGTTAGCATGAGTTATTGTGCAGGCTGTATTAATGTGTGTTCGTAAGGTTTGTCTGTTAGCCTGAGTCATTGTGCTGGCTGTATTAATGTGTCTTCGTAAGGTTTGTCTGTTATCCTGAGTAATTGTGCTGGCTGTGTTAACGAGTGCTCGTAAGGTTTGTCCGTTAGCCTGAGTTACTGTGCTGGCTGTATTAATGTGTGTTTGCAAGGTTTGTCTGTCAGCCTGAGTCATTTTGCTGGCTGTATTAATGTGTTTTCGTAAGGTTTGTCTGTTAGCCTGTGTTACTGTGCTGGCTGTATTAATGTGTGTTTGCAAGTTTTGTCTGTTAGCCTGAGTTATTGTGCTGGCTGTATTAACCCTCGCACTGCACACTGGGGTCCCACAGACCCAGCAGAAATTTTAACTGCGAATGTTGTCGTTATTTGTGACTGAATTATACTCTTTCTCATTTCTAAACTCAGTTGGCACCCCTGTGCCACACTAGCCTAGGTATGCCAAGGTCACTGAACATTAGCGCGGGAGTGAAAGGTGTTGGAAGTTGCGTGCGGGTAAGCTAGACCCCAGTGTGCAGTCCGTGTTTCAATATTTTACTTCTCGTGATTTGAGTAACTGTTAGTTATTCTCTACAGACTTATTGCAGTACTTTTCTAATGTGTTCGTCTTGTGCTAAGGATATATGCTAAATAGTGCTAACCCAGTATGGCTTCAACATCTCAAATTTTAACGACAGAACAGGAAATATGTGATGCTCTAAACAGTGTGCTATTAGATGAAAATACAGACAGAGTGTATTTTGATGAAGATGAAGGAGAAGAGGAAGAAGAGGACAATGTTGAGACTCATGAAGAATGTGACAGTGAACAAAGTGCTGAGGAGGAGGAGGGGGAAGGGGAAGAGGAGGATAGTCACGATGCTGTAAGACGGAACATTCGAACTCTAAAAGGGAAGAATGGTTACGTTTGGAGTACCGTTCCTCGCAAACGAACTGGGAGAACCTCTGCTCGAGACCTGGTCAAACGCTTCCCTGGACCTATAGGACCGGCTAAAACAGCTAAAACACCATTGGAATCTTGGTCTCTTCTCATAAACACCAAGATTATTGACACTGTCGTTCAATATACTAATGAGGAGATTGGGCGAAGGCGTTCTGAATGTCGACAGCCACTTAGCTACCACACCAATACTAGTTCTGATGAAATTAGGGCCTGCATTGGACTGCTATATCTTGGCGGTGTTCAAAAGTCAGCCCACTTATGCCCAGAAGAGTTATGGTCAGACAAGTTCGGACACTCTCTGTTTAGAGCGACTATGCCCATGCGCCGTTTTCAGTTTTTGCTATCGTGTCTTCGGTTTGATGACAAAAGTACTCGCAACGAAAGACGAGAATCTGATAAGTTTGCACCCATCAGAGACATCTGGGAGATTTTTATTAGTAACTCCAAGGCATTGTATACCCCATTTGAATACTGTACCATAGATGAGCAGCTGCTCACCTTCAGAGGAAAGTGCCCATTCCGTGTTTATATTGCATCAAAGCCTGGGAAATACGGTATACAAATAATCATGATGAATGATTCAAAAACTTTTTATATGGTCAATGCAATTCCATATGTAGGGAAAGTACAAATAGAAAGAAAGGAAAGTGTTCCATCTTACTATGTGAGGAAACTATCTGAACCAATTCACGAAACAGGAAGGAATATAACTGTGGATAATTGGTTTTCATCCATACCATTGTTTGACACAATGGCTCGGGATTTCAAATTGACGATGCTGGGTACCTTGAGAAAAAACAAGCCTGAGATACCACCTAGGTTCCTGGAAGGGAAAACTGTAGGAGAATCCCTGTTTGTGTACGACCACAACAAAACTCTAGTGTCCTTTACACCAAAAAGGAAGAAGGTAGTTCTCGTCTTGTCAACAATGCACGATTCGGACACCCTTGACGACATCACGGAAAAACCCGAAATGATTATGGACTACAACAATACTAAAGGAGGTACAGATACATTCGATCAGCTATGTTGAAATTACAGTACGGCCCGAGCAACAAGAAGATGGCCTCTGAGAGTATTATATGGGATGCTTGATCAGTCATGTGTAAATGGTATGGTACTCTTCTTCCTCGCTAACCCACACTTGAAAATGCCTCGGCGAAACTTCATCCACGAGCTAGCATGGGGTCTCATTGAACCGCACCTCCAAACGAGAGTGGAAATTCCAACACTGAGAAGACCTTTGAAAGTCGCGCTCCAAGCCTTACTGGGGATCGAACCGAGACCACAACCACAGGAAGGACTTTTGAGGAAACAGAGATGTTCATTTTGCCCAAGAAGTAAGGACAGAAAAACAAAATTGACCTGCCGTTCCTGCAATAGACCAATGTGTGATGAACACCGTGCCCTGACCTCCGAGGAGTGTGTGTGAAAAAGTGACAACTTCAGAGTGCTGTGTTAGATGAAATATTGCGATTTTCATGTCCATATTTGTTCTTGACTTCAATCGAAGCTAATTATACTGTATTTTATATCTTAACAAATACACCACTTATTACATGCATATTTGCTAAAACAAATACTTTCCTTGTGTGTTTTCATCTGAAAAAATGTTACTATATTAGTATTCATGTGTTAATAAAACATTATTTAAATCAAACTCTTCTTTTGAATATTATTCCTGTATTAGAATCTTTAAAAAGATAATTAGTGGGTAAAGGCAGAAAATCATATCAAATATACATACATATTTTAATGTTTTTGAATTGGGTCCAGCAGACCCCAGTGTGCAGTCCGCGTCACAATATTATATGTGTGCACTGGGAGGGTTAATGTGTGTACGTAAGGTTTGTCTGTTAGCCTGTGTTACTGTGCTGGCTGTATTAATGTGTGTTCGTAAGGTTTGTCTCTTAGCCTGTGTTACTGTGCTGGCTGTATTAATGTGTGTTCGGGAGGTTTGTCTGTTAGCTTGAGTTATTGAGCTGGCTGTATTAATGTGTGTTCGTAATGTTTGTCTGTTAGCCTGTGTTACTGTGCTGGCTGTATTAATGCGTGCTTGCAAGGTTTGTCTGTTAGCCTGAGTTGTTGTGCTGGCTGTATTAAAGTGTGTTCGTAAAGTTTGTCTGTTAGCCTGGGTTACTGTGCTGCCTGTATTAATGTGTGTTTGTAAGGTATATCTGTTAGCCTGAGTTACTGTGCTGGCTGTATTAATGTGGGTTTGCAAGGTTTGTCTGTCAGCCTGAGTCATTGTGCTGGCTGTATTAATGTGTGTTCGTAAGGTTTGTCTGTTAGCCTGTGTTACTGTGCTGGCTGTATTAAAGTGTGTTTGCAAGTTTTGTCTGTTAGCCTGAGTTATTGTGCTGGCTGTATTAATGTGTGTACGTAAGGTTTGTCTGTTAGCCTGTGTTACTGAGCTGGCTGTATTAATGTGTTTTCGTAAGGTTTGTCTCTTAGCCTGTGTTACTGTGCTGGCTGTATTAATGTGTGTTCGGAAGGTTTGTCTGTCATCCTGAGTTACTGTGCTGGCTGTATTAATGTGTGTTCGCACGGTTTGTCTTTTAGCCTGAGTTACTGTGCTGGCTGTATTAATGTGTGTTCGTAAGGTTTGTCTGTCAGCCTGTGTTATTGTGCTGGCTGTATTAATGTGTGTTCGTAAGGTTTGTCTGTCAGTCTGAGTTACTGTGCTGGCTGTATTAATGTGTGTTTGCAAGGTTTGTCTGTTAGCCTGTGTTACTGTGCTGGCTGTATTAATGTGTGTTCGCGAGGTTTTTCTGTTAGCCCGAGTTAATGTGCTGGCTGTATTAATGTGTGTTTGCAAGGTTTGTCTGTTAGCCTGAGTAACTGTGCTGGCTGTATTAATGTGTGTTCGTTAGGTTTGTCTGTTAGCCTGAGTTACTGTGCTAGCTGTATTAATGTGTGTTGGCAAGTTTTGTCTGTCGGCCTGAGTCATTGTGCTGGCTGTATTAATGTGTGTTCGCGAGGTTGGTCTGTTAGCCTGTGTTACTGTGCTGGCTGTATTAATGTGTGTTGGCAAGTTTTGTCTGTCGGCCTGAGTCATTGTGCTGGCTGTATTAATTTGTGTTCGCGAGGTTTGTCTGTTTGCCTGAGTTATTGTGCTAGCTGTATTAATGTCTGTTCGTAAGGTTTGTCTGTTAGCCTGAGTTATTGTGCTAACTGTATTAATGTGTGTTTGTAAGGTTTGTCTCTTAGCCTGAGTTACTGTGCTGGCTGTATTAATGTGTGTTCGCGAGGTTGGTCTGTCTGCCTGAGTTATTGTGCTGGCTGTATTAGTGTGTGCTCGCGAGGTTTGTCTGTTAGCCTGAGTCATTGTGCTGGCTGTATTCATGTGTGTTCGCGAGGTATGTCTGTCAGCCTGAGTTATTGCGCTGGCTGTATTAATGTGTGTTCGCGAGGTTTGTCTGTTTGCCTGAGTCATTGTGCTGGCTGTATTAATGTGTGTTCGCGAGGTTTGTATGTTAGCCTGAGTTATTGTGCTAGCTGTATTAATGTGTGTTCGTAAGGTTTGTCTGTCAGCCTGAGTTACTGTGCTGGCTGTATAAATTTGTGTTTGAAGGTTTGTCTGTCAGCAATGAGTCATTGTGCTGGCTGTATTAATGTGTGTTCGCGAGGTTTGTCTGTCAGCCTGTGTCACTGTGCTGGCTGTATTAATGCGTGTTCATAAGGTTTGTCTGTCAGCCTGAGTCATTGTGTTGGCTGTATTAATGTGTGTTGGTAAGGTTTGTTTGTTAGCCTGAGTTATTGTGCTGGCCGTATTAATGTGTGTTCGGGAGGTTTGCCTGTTAGCCTGAGTTATTGAGCTGGCTGTATTAATGTGTGTTCGTAAGGGTTGTCTGCTAGCCTGTGTTAATGTGCTGGCTGTATTAATGCGTGTTTGCAAGGTTTGTCTGTTAGCCTGAGTTATTGTGGTGGCAGTATTAATGTGTGTTCATAAGGTTTGTCTGTTAGCCTGGGTTACTGTGCTGGCTGTATTAATGTGTGTTTGTAAGGTTTCTCTGTTAGCCTGAGTTACTGAGCTGGCTGTATTAATCTGTGTTTGCAAGGTTTGTCTGTCAGCCTGAGTCATTTTGCTGGCTGTATTAATGTGTGTTCACGAGGTTGGTCTGTTAGCCTGTGTTACTGTGCTGGCTGTATTAATGTGTGTTTGCAAGGTTTGTCTGTCGGCATGAGTCATTGTGCTGGCTGTATTAATGTGTGTTCGCGAGGTTTGTCTGTTAGCCTGAGTTATTGTGCTAGCTGTATTAATGTGTGTTCGTAAGGTTTGTCTGTTAGCCTGAGTTACTGTGCTGGCTGTATTAATGTGTGCTCGTAAGGTTTGTCTGTCAGCCTGAGTCATTGTGCTGGCTGTATTAATGTGTGTTCACGAGGTTGGTCTGTTAGCCTGTGTTACTGTGCTGGCTGTATTAATGGGTGTTTGCAAGGTTTGTCTGTTAGCCTGAGTTATTGTGCTGGCTGTATTAATGTGTGTTCGTAAGGTTTGTCTGTTAGCCTGAGTTACTGTGCTGGCTGTATTAATGTGTGCTCGTAAGGTTTGTCTGTCAGCCTGAGTCATTGTGCTGGCTGTATTAATGTGTGTTCACGAGGTTGGTCTGTTAGCCTGAGTTACTGTGCTGGCTGTATTAATGTGTGTTCGCGAGGTTTGTTTGTCAAACTGAGTCACTGTGCTGGCTGTATTAATGTGTGTTCGTAAGGTTTGTCTGTTAGCCTGAGTTACTGTGCTGGCTGTATTAATGTGTGTTCGTAAGGTTTGTCTGTTAGTCTGAGTTATTGTGCTGGCTGTAATAATGTGTGTTCGCGAGTTTTGTCTGTCAGCCTGAGTCATTGTGCTGGCTGTATTAATGTGTGTTCGTAAGGTTTGTCTGTTAGCCTGAGTTATTGTGCAGGCTGTATTAATGTGTGTTCGTAAGGTTTGTCTGTTAGCCTGAGTCATTGTGCTGGCTGTATTAATGTGTCTTCCTTAGGTTTGTCTGTTATCCTGAGTAATTGTGCTGGCTGTGTTAATGTGTTTTCGTAAGGTTTGTGTGTTAGCCTGAGTTACTGTGCTGGCTGTATTAATGAGTGTTCGTAAGGGTTGTCTGTTAGCCTGTGTTACTGTGATTGGCAGTATTAATGTGTGTTCGGGAGGTGTGTCTGTTAGCCTGAGTTATTGAGCTGGCTGTATTAATGTGTGTTCGTAAGGTTTGTCTGTTAGCCTGTGTTACTGTGCTGGCTGTATTAATGCGTGCTTGCAAGGTTTGTCTGTTAGCCTGAGTTATTGTGCTGGCTGTATTAACGTGTGTTCGTAAAGTTTGTCTGTTAGCCTGGGTTACTGTGCTGCCTGTATTAATGAGTGTTTGTAAGGTTTATCTGTTAGCCTGAGTTTCTGTGCTGGCTGTATTAATGTGTGTTTGCAAGGTTTGTCTGTCAGCCTGAGTCATTGCGCTGGCTGTATTAATGTGTGTTCGTAGGGTTTGTCTGTTAGCCTGTGTTACTGTGCTGGCTGTATTAATGTGTGTTTGCAAGTTTTGTCTGTTAACCTGAGTTATTGTGCTGGCTGTATTAATGTGTGTTCGTAGGGTTTGTCTGTTAGCCTGTGTTACTGTGCTGGCTGTATTAATGTGTGTTTGCAAGTTTTGTCTGTTAGCCTGAGTTACTGTGCTGGCTGTATTAATGTGTGTTTGCAAGGTTTGTCTGTTAGCCTGAGTTACTGTGCTGGCTGTATTAATGTGTGTTCGCGGGTTTTTTCTGTTAGCCTGAGTTAATGTGCTGGCTGTATTAATGTGTGTTTGCAAGGTTTGTCTGTTAGCCTGAGTTACTGTGCAGGCTGTATTAATTTGTGTTCGCGAGGTTTTTCTGTTAGCCTGAGTTAATGTGCTGGCTGTATTAATGTGTGTTTGCAATGTTCGTCTGTTAGCCTGAGCCATTGTGCTAGCTGTATTAAGTGTGTTCGTAAGGTTTGTCTGTTACCCTGAGTTACTTTGCTGGCTGTATTAATTTGTGTTAGCAAGGTTTGTCTGTTAGCCTGAGTTACTGTGCTGGCTGTATTAATGTGTGTTCGCGAGGTTTGTCTGTTAGCCTGTGTTACTGTGCTGGCTGTATTAATGTGTGTTCGTAAGGTTTGTCTGTTAGCCTGAGTCATTGGGCTGGCTGTATTAATGTGTGTTCGTAAGGTTTTTCCGTCTGCCTGAGTTACTGTGCTGGCTGTATTGTTGTGTGTTTGTAAGGTTTGTCTGTCAGCCTGTGTCATTGTGCTGGCTGTATTAATGTGTGATCGTAAAGTTTGTCTGTTAGCCTGAGTCATTGTGCTGGCTGTATTAATGTGTGTTCGTAAAGTTTGTCTGTTAGCCTGAGTTACTGTGCTGGCTGTATTAATGTGTTTTCGCGAGGTTTGTCTGTTAGCCTGTGTTATTGTGCTGGCTGTATTAATGTGTGTTCGTAAGGGTTGTCTGTTAGCCTGTGTCTTTGTGCTGGGTGTATTAATGTGTGTTCGTAAGGTTTGTCTGTTATCCTTATTCATTGTGCTGGCTGCATTAAAATGTGTTTGTGAGGTTTGTCTGTTTGCCTGTGTAATTGTGCCGGCTGTGTTAATGAATGTTCGCGAGGTTTGTCTGTGAAACTGAGTCACTGTGCTGGCTGTATTAATGTGTATTCGTAAGGTTTGTCCGTTAGCCTGGGTTACTGTGCTGGCTGTATTAATGTGTGTTCGTAAGGTTTGTCTGTTAGTCTGAGTTATTGTGCTGGCTGTAATAATGTGTGTTCGCGAGGTTTGTCTGTCAGCCTGAGTCATTGTGCTGGCTGAATTAATGTGTGTTCGTAAGGTTTGTCTGTTAGCATGAGTTATTGTGCAGGCTGTATTAATGTGTGTTCGTAAGGTTTGTCTGTTAGCCTGAGTCATTGTGCTGGCTGTATTAATGTGTCTTCGTAAGGTTTGTCTGTTATCCTGAGTAATTGTGCTGGCTGTGTTAACGAGTGCTCGTAAGGTTTGTCCGTTAGCCTGAGTTACTGTGCTGGCTGTATTAATGTGTGTTTGCAAGGTTTGTCTGTCAGCCTGAGTCATTTTGCTGGCTGTATTAATGTGTTTTCGTAAGGTTTGTCTGTTAGCCTGTGTTACTGTGCTGGCTGTATTAATGTGTGTTTGCAAGTTTTGTCTGTTAGCCTGAGTTATTGTGCTGGCTGTATTAATGTGTGTACGTAAGGTTTGTCTGTTAGCCTGTGTTACTGTGCTGGCTGTATTAATGTGTGTTCGTAAGGTTTGTCTCTTAGCCTGTGTTACTGTGCTGGCTGTATTAATGTGTGTTCGTAAGGTTTGTCTGTCATCCTGAGTTACTGTGCTGGCTGTATTAATGTGTGTTCGCACGGTTTGTCTTTTAGCCTGAGTTACTGTGCTGGCTGTATTAATGTGTGTTCGTAAGGTTTGTCTGTCAGCCTGTGTTATTGTGCTGGCTGTATTAATGTGTGTTCGTAAGGTTTGTCTGTCAGTCTGAGTTACTGTGCTGGCTGTATTAATGTGTGTTTGCAAGGTTTGTCTGTTAGCCAGAGTCACTGTGCTGGCTGTATTAATGTGTGTTCGCGAGGTTTTTCTGTTAGCCTGAGTTAATGTGCTGGCTGTATTAATGTGTGTTTGCAAGCTTTGTCTGTTAGCCTGAGTTACTGTGCTGGTTGTATTAATGTGTGTTCGTAATGTTTGTCTGTTAGCCTGAGTTACTGTGCTAGCTGTATTAATCTGTGTTCGTAATGTATGTCTGTCAGCCTGAGTCATTGTGCTGGCTGTATTAATGTGTGTTCGCGAGGTTGGTCTGTTAGCCTGTGTTACTGTGCTGGCTGTATTAATGTGTGTTCGTAATGTATGTCTGTCAGCCTGAGTCATTGTGCTGGCTGTATTAATGTGTGTTCGCGAGGTTGGTCTGTTAGCCTGTGTTACTGTGCTGGCTGTATTAATGTGTGTTTGCAAGTTTTGTCTGTCGGCCTGAGTCATTGTGCTGGCTGTATTAATTTGTGTTCGCGAGGTTAGTCTGTTTGCCTGAGTTATTGTGCTAGCTGTATTAATGTCTGTTCGTAAGGTTTGTCTGTCAGCCTGAGTTACTGTGCTGGCTGTATTAATGTGTGTTCGTAAGGTTTGTCTATTAGCCTGAGTTATTGTGCTGGCTGTATTAATGTGTGTTCGTAAGGTTTGTCTGTTAGCCTGAGTTATTGTGCTAACTGTATTAATGTGTGTTTGTAAGGTTTGTCTCTTAGCCTGAGTTACTGTGCTGGCTGTATTAATGTGTGTTCGCGAGGTTTGTCTGTCTGCCTGAGTTATTGTGCTGGCTGTATTAAAGTGTGCTCGCGAGGTTTGTCTGTTAGCCTGAGTCATTGTGCAGGCTGTATTCATGTGTGTTCGCGAGGTATGTCTGTCAGCCTGAGTTATTGCGCTGGCTGTATTAATGTGTGTTCGCGAGGTTTGTCTGTTTGCCTGAGTCATTGTGCTGGCTGTATTAATGTGTGTTCGCGGGGTTTGTATGTTAGCCTGAGTTATTGTGCTAGCTGTATTAATGTGTGTTCGTAAGGTTTGTCTGTCAGCCTGAGTTACTGTGCTGGCTGTATAAATTTGTGTTTGAAGGTTTGTCTGTCAGCAATGAGTCGTTGTGCTGGCTGTATTAATGTGTGTTCGTAAGGTTTGTCTGTCAGAATGATTCATTGTGCTGGCTGTATTAATGTGTGTTCGCAAGGATTGTCTTTCAGCCTGAATTACTGTGATGGCTGTATTAATGTGTGTTCGGGAGGTTTGTATGTTAGCCTGTGTTACTCTGCTGGCTGTATTTATGTGTGTTCGTAAGGTTTGTCTGTCAGCCTGTGTCACTGTGCTGGTTGTTTTAATGCGTGTTCATAAGGTTTGTCTGTCAGCCTGAGTCATTGTGTTGGCTGTATTAATGTGTGTTGGTAAGGTTTGTTTGTTAGCCTGAGTTATTGTGCTGGCCGTATTAATGTGTGTTCGGGAGGTTTGTCTGTTAGCCTGAGTTATTGAGCTGGCTGTATTAATGTGTGTTTGTAAGGGTTGTCTGTTAGCCTGTGTTAATGTGCTGGCTGTATTAATGCGTGTTTGCAAGGTTTGTCTGTTAGCCTGAGTTATTGTGGTGGCAGTATTAATGTGTGTTCATAAGGTTTGTCTGTTAGCCTGGGTTACTGTGCTGGCTGTATTAATGTGTGTTTGTAAGGTTTCTCTGTTAGCCTGAGTTACTGTGCTGGCTGTATTAATCTGTGTTTGCAAGGTTTGTCTGTCAGCCTGAGTCATTTTGCTGGCTGTATTAATGTGTGTTCGTAAGGTTTGTCTGTTAGCCTGTGTTACTGTGCTGGCAGTATTAATGAGTGTTTGCAAGGTTTGTCTGTTAGCCTGAGTTATTGTGCTGGCTGTATTAATGTGTATTCGTAAGGTTTGTCTGTTAGCCTGAGTTACTGTGCTGGCTGTATTAATGTGTGTTCGTAAGGTTTGTCTGTCAGCCTGAGTCATTGTGCTGGCTATATTAATGTGTGTTCACGAGGTTGGTCTGTTAGCCTGTGTTACTGTGCTGGCTGTATTAATGTGTGTTTGCAAGGTTTGTCTGTCGGCATGAGTCATTGTGCTGGCTGTATTAATGTGTGTTCGCGAGGTTTGTCTGTTAGCCTGAGTTATTTTGCTAGCTGTATTAATGTGTGTTCGTAAGGTTTGTCTGTCAGCCTGAGTTACTGTGCTGGCTGTATTAATGTGTGTTCGTTAGGTTTGTCTGTTAGCCTGAGTAATTGTGCTGGCTGTATTAATGTGTGTTCGTAAGGTTTGTCTGTTAGCCTGAGTTATTTTGCTGGCTGTATTAATGTGTGTTTGCAAGGTTTGTCTGTTAGCCTGAGTTACTGTGCTGGCTGTATTATTGTGTGTTCGCGAGGTTTGTCTGTTAGACTGAGTCATTGTGCTGGCTGTATTAATGTGTGTTCGCGAGGTATGTCTGTCAGCCTGAGTTATTGCGCTGGCTGTATTAATGTGTGTTCGTAAGGTTTGTCTGTTAGCCTGAGTTATTTTGCTGGCTGTATTAATGTGTGTTTGCAAGGTTTGTCTGTTAGCCTGAGTTACTGTGCTGGCTGTATTATTGTGTGTTCGCGAGGTTTGTCTGTCAGCCTGAGTTATTGTGCTGGCTGTATTAATGAGTGTTCGCTAGGTTTGTCTGTTAGCCTGAGTCATTGTGCTGGCTGTATTAATGTGTGTTCGCGAGGTATGTCTGTCAGCCTGAGTTATTGCGCTGGCTGTATTAATGTGTGTTCGCGAGGTTTGTCTGTTTGCATGAGTCATTGTGCTGGCTGTATTAAAGTGTGTTCGCGAGATTTGTCTGTTAGCCAGAGTTATTGTGCTAGCTGTATTAATGTGTGTTCGTAAGGTTTGTCTGTCAGCCTGAGTTATTGCGCTGGCTGTATTAATGTGTGTTCGCGAGGTTTGTCTGTTTGCATGAGTCATTGTGCTGGCTGTATTAAAGTGTGTTCGCGAGATTTGTCTGTTAGCCAGAGTTATTGTGCTAGCTGTATTAATGTGAGTTCGTAAGGTTTGTGTGTTAGCCTGTGTTACTGTGCTGGCTGTATTAATATGTGTTTGCAAGGTTTGTCTGTTAGCCTCAGTTATTGTGCTGGCTGTATTAATGTGTTTTCGTAAGGTTTGTCTGTTAGCCTGAGTTACTGTGCTGGCTGTATTAATGTGTGTTCGCGAGGTTTGTTTGTCAAACTGAGTCACTGTGCTGGCTGTATTAATGTGTGTTCGTAAGGTTTGTCTGTAAGCCTGAGTTCCTGTGCTGGCTGTATTAATGTGTGTTCGTAAGGTTTGTCTGTTAGTCTGAGTTATTGTGCTGGCTGTAATAATGTGTGTTCGCGAGGTTTGTCTGTCAGCCTGAGTCATTGTGCTGGCTGTATTAATGTGTGTTCGTAAGGTTTGTCTGTTAGCCTGAGTTATTGTGCAGGCTGTATTAATGTGTGTTCGTAAGGTTTGTCTGTTAGCCTGAGTCATTGTGCTGGCTGTATTAATGTGTCTTCTTTAGGTTTGTCTGTTATCCTGAGTAATTGTGCTGGCTGTGTTAATGTGTTTTCGTAAGGTTTGTGTGTTAGCCTGAGTTACTGTGCTGGCTGTATTAATGAGTGTTCGTAAGGGTTGTCTGTTAGCCTGTGTTACTGTGATTGGCAGTATTAATGTGTGTTAGGGAGGTTTGTCTGTTAGCCTGAGTTATTGAGCTGGCTGTATTAATGTGTGTTCGTAAGGTTTGTCTGTTAGCCTGTGTTACTGTGCTGGCTGTATTAATGCGTGCTTGCAAGGTTTGTCTGTTACCCTGAGTTATTGTGCTGGCTGTATTAAAGTGTGTTCGTAAAGTTTGTCTGTTAGCCTGGGTTACTGTGCTGCCTGTATTAATGTGTGTTTGTAAGGTTTATCTGTTAGGCTGAGTTTCAGTGCTGGCTGTATTAATGTGTGTTTGCAAGGTTTGTCTGTCAGCCTGAGTCATTGCGCTGGCTGTATTAATGTGTGTTCGTAAGGTTTGTGTGTTAGCCTGTGTTACTGTGCTGGCTGTATAAATGTGTGTTTGCAAGTTTTGTCTGTTAGCCTGAGTTATTGTGCTGGCTGTATTAATGTGTGTACGTAAGGTTTGTCTGTTAGCCTGTGTTACTGTACAAGCTGTATTAATATGTGTTCGTAAGGTTTGTTTGTTAGCCTGTGTTACTGTGCTGGCTGTATTAATGTGTGTTCGTAAGGTATGTCTTTTTGCCTGAGTTACTATGCTGGCTGTATTAATATGTGTTCGTAAGGTTTGTCTTTCAGCCTGTGTTATTGTGCTGGCTGTATTAATGTGTTTTCGTAAGGTTTGTCTGTCAGTCTGAGTTACTGTGCTGGCTGTATTAATGTGTGTTTGCAAGGTTTGTCTGTTAGCCTGAGTTTCTGTGCTGGCTGTATTAATGTGTGTTCGCGGGGTTTTTCTGTTAGCCTGATTTAATGTGCTGGCTGTATTAATGTGTGTTTGCAAGGTTTGTCTGTTAGCCTGAGTTACTGTGCAGGCTGTATTAATGTGTGTTCGCGAGGTTTATCTGTTAGCCTGAGTTAATGTGCTGGCTGTATTAATGTGTGTTTGCAAGGTTCGTCTGTTCGCCTGAGCCATTGTGCTAGCTGTATTAAAGTGTGTTCGTAAGGTTTGTCTGTTACCCTGAGTTACTGTGCTGGCTGTATTAATTTGTGTTAGCAAGGTTTGTCTGTTAGCCTGAGTTACTGTGCTGGCTGTATTAATGTGTGTTCGCGAGGTTTGTCTGTTAGCCTGTGTTACTGTGCTGGCTGTATTAATGTGTGTTCGTAAGGTTTGTCTGTTAGCCTGGGTTACTGTGCTGGCTGTATTAATGTGTGTTCGTAAGGTTTGTCTGTTAGTCTGAGTTATTGTGCTGGCTGTAATAATGTGTGTTCGCGAGGTTTTTT
The DNA here is from genome assembly GCA_946902985.2 of Meconema thalassinum. Classification (NCBI taxonomy): domain Eukaryota; kingdom Metazoa; phylum Arthropoda; class Insecta; order Orthoptera; family Tettigoniidae; genus Meconema; species Meconema thalassinum. The sequence goes on from OX336389.2 coordinate 1,196,675,234, forward strand.
TGTCAGCCTGAGTCATTGTGCTGGCTGTATTAAAGTGTGTTCGTAAGGTTTGTCTGTTAGCCTGAGTTATTGTGCAGGCTGTATTAATGTGTGTTCGTAAGGTTTGTCTGTTAGCCTGAGTCATTGTGCTGGCTGTATTAATGTGTCTTCATAAGGTTTGTCTGTTATCCTGAGTAATTGTGCTGGCTGTGTTAACGTGTGCTCGTAAGTTTTGTCTCTTAGCCTGAGTTACTGTGCTGGCTGTATTAATGAGTGTTCGTAAGGGTTGTCTGTTAGCCTGTGTTAGTGTGATTGGCTGTATTAATGTGTGTTCGGGAGGTTTGTCTGTTAGCTTGAGTTATTGAGCTGGCTGTATTAATGTGTGTTCGTAATGTTTGTCTGTTAGCCTGTGTTACTGTGCTGGCTGTATTAATGCGTGCTTGCAAGGTTTGTCTGTTAGCCTGAGTTATTGTGCTGGCTGTATTAAAGTGTGTTCGTAAAGTTTGTCTGTTAGCCTGGGTTACTGTGCTGCCTGTATTAATGTGTGTTTGTAAGGTATATCTGTTAGCCTGAGTTACTGTGCTGGCTGTATTAATGTGTGTTTGCAAGGTTTGTCTGTCAGCCTGAGTCATTGTGCTGGCTGTATTAATGTGTTTTTGCAAGTTTTGTCTGTTAGCCTGAGTTATTGTGCTGGCTGTATTAATGTGTGTACGTAAGGTTTGTCTGTTAGCCTGTGTTACTGTGCTGGCTGTATTAATGTGTGTTCGTAAGGTTTGTCTCTTAGCCTGTGTTACTGTGCTGGCTGTATTAATGTGTGTTCGTAAGGTTTGTCTGTCATCCTGAGTTACTGTGCTGGCTGTATTAATGTGTGTTCGTAAGGTTTGTCTGTCATCCTGAGTTACTGTGCTGGCTGTATTAATGTGTTTTCGTAAGGTTTGTCTGTCAGTCTGAGTTACTGTGCTGGCTGTATTAATGTGTGTTTGCAAGGTTTGTCTGTTAGCCTGAGTCACTGTGCTGGCTGTATAAATGTGTGTTCGCGAGGTTTTTCTGTTAGCCTGAGTTAATGTGCTGGCTGTATTAATGTGTGTTTGCAAGCTTTGTCTGTTAGCCTGAGTTACTGTGCTGGCTGTATTAATGTGTGTTCGTAAGGTTTGTCTGTTAGCCTGAGTTACTGTGCTAGCTGTATTAATCTGTATTCGTAATGTATGTCTGTCAGCCTGAGTCATTGTGCTGGCTGTATTAATGTGTGTTCGCGAGGTTGGTCTGTTAGCCTGTGTTACTGTGCTGGCTGTATTAATGTGTGTTTGCAAGTTTTGTCTGTCGGCCTGAGTCGTTGTGCTGGCTGTATTAATTTGTGTTCGCGAGGTTTGTCTGCTTGCCTGAGTTATTGTGCCAGCTGTATTAATGTCAGTTCGTAAGGTTTGTCTGTCAGCCTGAGTTACTGTGCTGGCTGTATTAATGTGTGTTCGTAAGGTTTGTCTATTAGCCTGAGTTATTGTGCTGGCTGTATTAATGTGTGTTCGTAGGGTTTGTCTGTTAGCCTGAGTTATTGTGCTAACTGTATTAATGTGTGTTTCTAAGGTTTGTCTCTTAGCCTGAGTTACTGTGCTGGCTGTATTAATGTGTGTTCGCGAGGTTTGTCTGTCTGCCTGAGTTATTGTGCTGGCTGTATTAATGTGTGCTCGCGAGGTTTGTCTGTTAGCCTGAGTCATTGTGCAGGCTGTATTCATGTGTGTTCGCGAGGTATGTCTGTCAGCCTGAGTTATTGCGCTGGCTGTATTAATGTGTGTTCGCGAGGTTTGTCTATTTGCCTGAGTCATTTTGCTGGCTGTATTAATGTGTGTTCGCGGGGTTTGTATGTTAGCCTGAGTTATTGTGCTAGCTGTATTAATGTGTGTTCGTAAGGTTTGTCTGTCAGCCTGAGTTACTGTGCTGGCTGTATAAATTTGTGTTTGAAGGTTTGTCTGTCAGCAATGAGTCGTTGTGCTGGCTGTATTAATGTGTGTTCGTAAGGTTTGTCTGTCAGAATGAGTCATTGTGCTGGCTGTATTAATGTGTGTTCGCAAGGATTGTCTTTCAGCCTGAATTACTGTGATGGCTGTATTAATGTGTGTTCGGGAGGTTTGTATGTTAGCCTGTGTTACTCTGCTGGCTGTATTAATGTGTGTTCGTAAGGTTTGTCTGTCAGCCTGTGTCACTGTGCTGGTTGTTTTAATGCGTGTTCATAAGGTTTGTCTGTCAGCCTGAGTCATTGTATTGGCTGTATTAATGTGTGTTGGTAAGGTTTGTTTGTTAGCCTGAGTTATTGTGCTGGCCGTATTAATGTGTGTTCGGGAGGTTTGTCTGTTAGCCTGAGTTATTGAGCTGGCTGTATTAATGTGTGTTCGTAAGGGTTGTCTGTTAGCCTGTGTTAATGTGCTGGCTGTATTAATGCGTGTTTGCAAGGTTTGTCTGTTAGCCTGAGTTATTGTGGTGGCAGTATTAATGTGTGTTCATAAGGTTTGTCTGTTAGCCTGGGTTACTGTGCTGGCTGTATTAATGTGTGTTTGTAAGGTTTCTCTGTTAGCCTGAGTTACTGTGCTGGCTGTATTAATCTGTGTTTGCAAGGTTTGTCTGTCAGCCTGAGTCATTTTGCTGGCTGTATTAATGTGTGTTCGTAAGGTTTGTCTGTTAGCCTGTGTTACTGTGCTGGCAGTATTAATGAGTGTTTGCAAGGTTTGTCTGTTAGCCTGAGTTATTGTGCTGGCTGTATTAATGTGTATTCGTAAGGTTTGTCTGTTAGCCTGAGTTACTGTGTTGGCTGTATTAATGTGTGTTCGTAAGGTTTGTCTGTCAGCCTGAGTCATTGTGCTGGCTGTATTAATGTGTGTTCACGAGGTTGGTCTGTTAGCCTGTGTTACTGTGCTGGCTGTATTAATGTGTGTTTGCAAGGTTTGTCTGTCGGCATGAGTCATTGTGCTGGCTGTATTAATGTGTGTTCGCGAGGTTTGTCTGTTAGCCTGAGTTATTTTGCTAGCTGTATTAATGTGTGTTCGTAAGGTTTGTCTGTCAGCCTGAGTTACTGTGCTGGCTGTATTAATGTGTGTTCGTTAGGTTTGTCTGTTAGCCTGAGTTATTGTGCTGGCTGTATTAATGTGTGTTCGTAAGGTTTGTCTGTTAGCCTGAGTTATTTTGCTGGCTGTATTAATGTGTGTTTGCAAGGTTTGTCTGTTAGCCTGAGTTACTGTGCTGGCTGTATTATTGTGTGTTCGCGAGGTTTGTCTGTCAGCCTGAGTTATTGTGCTGGCTGTATTAATGTGTGTTCGTAAGGTTTGTCTGTTAGCCTGAGTCATTGTGCTGGCTGTATTAATGTGTGTTCGCGAGGTATGTCTGTCAGCCTGAGTTATTGCGCTGGCTGTATTAATGTGTGTTCGCGAGGTTTGTCTGTTTGCCTGAGTCATTGTGCTGGCTGTATTAAAGTGTGTTCGCGAGATTTGTCTGTTAGCCTGAGTTATTGTGCTAGCTGTATTAATGTGTGTTCGTAAGGTTTGTCTGTCAGCCTGAGTTACTGTGCTGGCTGCATAAATGTGTGTTTGAAGGTTTGACTGTCAGCAATGAGTCGTTGTGCTGGCTGTATTAATGTGAGTTCGTAAGGTTTGTGTGTTAGCCTGTGTTACTGTGCTGGCTGTATTAATATGTGTTTGCAAGGTTTGTCTGTTAGCCTCAGTTATTGTGCTGGCTGTATTAATGTGTTTTCGTAAGGTTTGTCTGTTAGCCTGAGTTACTGTGCTGGCTGTATTAATGTGTGTTCGCGAGGTTTGTTTGTCAAACTGAGTCACTGTGCTGGCTGTATTAATGTGTGTTCGTAAGGTTTGTCTGTTAGCCTGAGTTCCTGTGCTGGCTGTATTAATGTGTGTTCGTAAGGTTTGTTTGTTAGTCTGAGTTATTGTGCTGGCTGTAATAATGTGTGTTCGCGAGGTTTGTCTGTCAGCCTGAGTCATTGTGCTGGCTGTATTAATGTTTGTTCGTAAGGTTTGTCTGTTAGCCTGAGTTATTGTGCAGGCTGTATTAATGTGTGTTCGTAAGGTTTGTCTGTTAGCCTGAGTCATTGTGCTGGCTGTATTAATGTGTCTTCCTTAGGTTTGTCTGTTATCCTGAGTAATTGTGCTGGCTGTGTTAATGTGTTATCGTAAGGTTTGTGTGTTAGCCTGAGTTACTGTGCTGGCTGTATTAATGAGTGTTCGTAAGGGTTGTCTGTTAGCCTGTGTTACTGTGATTGGCAGTATTAATGTGTGTTCGGGAGGTTTGTCTGTTAGCCTGAGTTATTGAGCTGGCTGTATTAATGTGTGTTCGTAAGGTTTGTCTGTTAGCCTGTGTTACTGTGCTGGCTGTATTAATGCGTGCTTGCAAGGTTTGTCTGTTAGCCTGAGTTATTGTGCTGGCTGTATTAAAGTATGTTCGTAAAGTTTGTCTGTTAGCCTGGGTTACTGTGCTGCCTGTATTAATGTGTGTTTGTAAGGTTTATCTGTTAGGCTGAGTTTCAGTGCTGGCTGTATTAATGTGTGTTTGCAAGGTTTGTCTGTCAGCCTGAGTCATTGCGCTGGCTGTATTAATGTGTGTTCGTAAGGTTTGTGTGTTAGCCTGTGTTACTGTGCTGGCTGTATTAATGTGTGTTTGCAAGTTTTGTCTGTTAGCCTGAATTATTGTGCTGGCTGTATTAATGTGTGTACGTAAGGTTTGTCTGTTAGCCTGTGTTACTGTACAAGTTGTATTAATATGTGTTCGTAAGGTTTGTTTGTTAGCCTGTGTTACTGTGCTGGCTGTATTAATGTGTGTTCGTAAGGTTTGTCTGTCATCCTGAGTTACTGTGCTGGCTGTATTAATGTGTGTTCGCACGGTTTGTCTTTTTGCCTGAGTTACTATGCTGGCTGTATTAATGTGTGTTCGTAAGGTTTGTCTTTCAGCCTGTGTTATTGTGCTGGCTGTATTAATGTGTTTTCGTAAGGTTTGTCTGTCAGTCTGAGTTACTGTGCTGGCTGTATTAATGTGTGTTTGCAAGGTTTGTCTGTTAGCCTGAGTTTCTGTGCTGGCTGTATTAATGTGTGTTCGCGGGGTTTTTCTGTTAGCCTGATTTAATGTGCTGGCTGTATTAATGTGTGTTTGCAAGGTTTGTCTGTTAGCCTGAGTTACTGTGCAGGCTGTATTAATGTGTGTTCGCGAGGTTTATCTGTTAGCCTGAGTTAATGTGCTGGCTGTATTAATGTGTGTTTGCAAGGTTCGTCTGTTCGCCTGAGCCATTGTGCTAGCTGTATTAAAGTGTGTTTGTAAGGTTTGTCTGTTACCCTGAGTTACTGTGCTGGCTGTATTAATTTGTGTTAGCAAGGTTTGTCTGTTAGCCTGAGTTACTGTGCTGGCTGTATTAATGTGTGTTCGCGAGGTTTGTCTGTTAGCCTGTGTTACTGTGCTGGCTGTACTAATGTGTGTTCGTAAGGTTTGTCTGTTAGCCTGGGTTACTGTGCTGGCTGTATTAATGTGTGTTCGTAAGGTTTGTCTGTTAGTCTGAGTTATTGTGCTGGCTGTAATAATGTGTGTTCGTAAGGTTTGTCTGTCAGCCTGAGTTACTGTGCTGGCTGCATAAATGTGTGTTTGAAGGTTTGACTGTCAGCAATGAGTCGTTGTGCTGGCTGTATTAATGTGAGTTCGTAAGGTTTGTCTGTTAGCCTGAGTTATTGTGCAGGCTGTATTAATGTGTGTTCGTAAGGTTTGTCTGTTAGCCTGAGTCATTGTGCTGGCTGTATTAATGAGTGTTCGCGAGGTTTGTCTGTTAGCCTGAGTCATTGTGCTGGCTGTATTAATGTGTGTTCGCGAGGTATGTCTGTCAGCCTGAGTTATTGCGCTGGCTGTATTAATGTGTGTTCGCGAGGTTTGTCTGTTTGCCTGAGTCATTGTGCTGGCTGTATTAAAGTGTGTTCGCGAGATTTGTCTGTTAGCCTGAGTTATTGTGCTAGCTGTATTAATGTGTGTTCGTAAGGTTTGTCTGTCAGCCTGAGTTACTGTGCTGGCTGCATAAATGTGTGTTTGAAGGTTTGACTGTCAGCAATGAGTCGTTGTGCTGGCTGTATTAATGTGAGTTCGTAAGGTTTGTGTGTTAGCCTGTGTTACTGTGCTGGCTGTATTAATATGTGTTTGCAAGGTTTGTCTGTTAGCCTCAGTTATTTTGCTGGCTGTATTAATGTGTTTTCGTAAGGTTTGTCTGTTAGCCTGAGTTACTGTGCTGGCTGTATTAATGTGTGTTCGCGAGGTTTGCTTGTCAAACTGAGTCACTGTGCTGGCTGTATTAATGTGTGTTCGTAAGGTTTGTCTGTTAGCCTGAGTTCCTGTGCTGGCTGTATTAATGTGTGTTCGTAAGGTTTGTCTGTTAGTCTGAGTTATTGTGCTGGCTGTAATAATGTGTGTTCACGAGGTTTGTCTGTCAGCCTGAGTCATTGTGCTGGCTGTATTAATGTGTGTTCGTAAGGTTTGTCTGTTAGCCTGAGTTATTGTGCAGGCTGTATTAATGTGTGTTCGTAAGGTTTGTCTGTTAGCCTGAGTCATTGTGCTGGCTGTATTAATGTGTCTTCCTTAGCTTTGTCTGTTATCCTGAGTAATTGTGCTGGCTGTGTTAATGTGTTTTCGTAAGGTTTGTGTGTTAGCCTGAGTTACTGTGCTGGCTGTATTAATGAGTGTTCGTAAGGGTTGTCTGTTAGCCTGTGTTACTGTGATTGGCAGTATTAATGTGTGTTCGGGAGGTTTGTCTGTTAGCCTGAGTTATTGAGCTGGCTGTATTAATGTGTTTTCGTAAGGTTTGTCTGTTAGCCTGTGTTACTGTGCTGGCTGTATTAATGCGTGCTTGCTAGGTTTGTCTGTTAGCCTGAGTTATTGTGCTGGCTGTATTAAAGTGTGTTCGTAAAGTTTGTCTGTTAGCCTGGGTTACTGTGCTGCCTGTATTAATGTGTGTTTGTAAGGTTTATCTGTTAGGCTGAGTTTCAGTGCTGGCTGTATTAATGTGTGTTTGCAAGGTTTGTCTGTCAGCCTGAGTCATTGCGCTGGCTGTATTAATGTGTGTTCGTAAGGTTTGTGTGTTAGCCTGTGTTACTGTGCTGGCTGTATTAATGTGTGTTTGCAAGTTTTGTCTGTTAGCCTGAGTTATTGTGCTGGCTGTATTAATGTGTGTACGTAAGGTTTGTCTGTTAGCCTGTGTTACTGTACAAGCTGTATTAATATGTGTTCGTAAGGTTTGTTTGTTAGCCTGTGTTACTGTGCTGGCTGTATTAATGTGTGTTCGTAAGGTTTGTCTGTCATCCTGAGTTACTGTGCTGGCTGTATTAATGTGTGTTCGCACGGTTTGTCTTTTAGCCTGAGTTACTATGCTGGCTGTATTAATGTGTGTTCGTAAGGTTTGTCTTTCAGCCTGTGTTATTGTGCTGGCTGTATTAATGTGTTTTCGTAAGGTTTGTCTGTCAGTCTGAGTTACTGTGCTGGCTGTATTAATGTGTGTTTGCAAGGTTTATCTGTTAGCCTGAGTTTCTGTGCTGGCTGTATTAATGTGTGTTCGCGGGGTTTTTCTGTTAGCCTGATTTAATGTGCTGGCTGTATTAATGTGTGTTTGCAAGGTTTGTCTGTTAGCCTGAGTTACTGTGCAGGCTGTATTAATGTGTGTTCGCGAGGTTTATCTGTTAGCCTGAGTTAATGTGCTGGCTGTATTAATGTGTGTTTGCAAGGTTCGTCTGTTCGCCTGAGCCATTGTGCTAGCTGTATTAAAGTGTGTTCGTAAGGTTTGTCTGTTACCCTGAGTTACTGTGCTGGCTGTATTAATTTGTGTTAGCAAGGTTTGTCTGTTAGCCTGAGTTACTGTGCTGGCTGTATTAATGTGTGTTCGCGAGGTTTGTCTGTTAGCCTGTGTTACTGTGCTGGCTGTATTAATGTGTGTTCGTAAGGTTTGTCTGTTAGCCTGGGTTACTGTGCTGGCTGTATTAATGTGTGTTCGTAAGGTTTGTCTGTTAGTCTGAGTTATTGTGCTGGCTGTAATAATGTGTGTTCGCGAAGTTTTTTTGTCAGCCTGAGTCATTGTGCTGGCTGTATTAAAGTGTGTTCGTAAGGTTTGTCTGTTAGCCTGAGTTATTGTGCAGGCTGTATTAATGTGTGTTCGTAAGGTTTGTCTGTTAGCCTGAGTCATTGTGCTGGCTGTATTAATGTGTCTTCATAAGGTTTGTCTGTTATCCTGAGTAATTGTGCTGGCTGTGTTAACGTGTGCTCGTAAGGTTTGTCTGTTAGCCTGAGTTACTGTGCTGGCTGTATTAATGAGTGTTCGTAAGGGTTGTCTGTTAGCCTGTGTTACTGTGATTGGCTGTATTAATGTGTGTTCGGGAGGTTTGTCTGTTAGCTTGAGTTATTGAGCTGGCTGTATTAATGTGTGTTCGTAATGTTTGTCTGTTAGCCTGTGTTACTGTGCTGGCTGTATTAATGCGTGCTTGCAAGGTTTGTCTGTTAGCCTGAGTTATTGTGCTGGCTGTATTAAAGTGTGTTCGTAAAGTTTGTCTGTTAGCCTGGGTTACTGTGCTGCCTGTATTAATGTGTGTTTGTAAGGTATATCTGTTAGCCTGAGTTACTGTGCTGGCTGTATTAATGTGTGTTTGCAAGGTTTGTCTGTCAGCCTGAGTCATTGTGCTGGCTGTATTAATGTGTGTTCGTAAGGTTTGTCTGTTAGCCTGTGTTACTGTGCTGGCTGTATTAATGTGTGTTTGCAAGTTTTGTCTGTTAGCCTGAGTTATTGTGCTGGCTGTATTAATGTGTGTACGTAAGGTTTGTCTGTTAGCCTGTGTTACTGTGCTGGCTGTATTAATGTGTGTTCGTAAGGTTTGTCTCTTAGCCTGTGTTACTGTGCTGGCTGTATTAATGTGTGTTCGTAAGGTTTGTCTGTCATCCTGAGTTACAGTGCTGGCTGTATTAATGTGTGTTCGCACGGTTTGTCTTTTAGCCTGAGTTACTGTGCTGGCTGTATTAATGTGTGTTCGTTAGGTTTGTCTGTTAGCCTGAGTTATTGTGCTGGCTGTATTAATGTGTGTTCGTAAGGTTTGTCTGTTAGCCTGAGTTATTTTGCTGGCTGTATTAATGTGCGTTTGCAAGGTTTGTCTGTCAGCCTGAGTTACTGTGCTGGCTGTATTATTGTGTGTTCGCGAGGTTTGTCTGTCAGCCTGAGTTATTGTGCTGGCTGTATTAATGAGTGTTCTCGAGGTTTGTCTATTAGACTGAGTCATTGTGCTGTCTGTATTAATGTGTGTTCGCGAGGTATGTCTGTCAGCCTGAGTTATTGCGCTGGCTGTATTAATGTGTGTTCGTAAGGTTTGTCTGTTAGCCTGAGTTATTTTGCTGGCTGTATTAATGTGTGTTTGCAAGGTTTGTCTGTTAGCCTGAGTTACTGTGCTGGCTGTATTATTGTGTGTTCGCGAGGTTTGTCTGTCAGCCTGAGTTATTGTGCTGGCTGTATTAATGAGTGTTCGCGAGGTTTGTCTGTTAGCCTGAGTCATTGTGCTGGCTGTATTAATGTGTGTTCGCGAGGTATGTCTGTCAGCCTGAGTTATTGCGCTGGCTGTATTAATGTGTGTTCGCGAGGTTTGTCTGTTTGCCAGAGTCATTGTGCTGGCTGTATTAAAGTGTGTTCGCGAGATTTGTCTGTTAGCCTGAGTTATTGTGCTGGCTGTATTAATGTGTGTTCGTAAGGTTTGTCTGTCAGCCTGAGTTACTATGCTGGCTGCATAAATGTGTGGTTGAAGGTTTGACTGTCAGCAATGAGTCGTTGTGCTGGCTGTATTAATGTGTGTTCGTAAGGTTTGTGTGTTTGCCGGTGTTACTGTGCTGGCTGTATTATTATGTGTTTGCAAGGTTTGTCTGTTAGCCTCAGTTATTGTGCTGGCTGTATTAATGTGTTTTCGTAAGGTTTGTCTGTTAGCCTGAGTTACTGTGCTGGCTGTATTAATGTGTGTTCGCGAGGTTTGTTTGTCAAACTGAGTCACTGTGCTGGCTGTATTAATGTGTGTTCGTAAGGTTTGTCTGTTAGCCTGAGTTACTGTGCTGGCTGTATTAATGTGTGTTCGTAAGGTTTGTCTGTTAGTCTGAGTTATTGTGCTGGCTGTAATAATGTGTGTTCGCGAGGTTTGTCTGTCAGCCTGAGTCATTGAGCTGGCTGTATTAATGTGTGTTCGTCAGGTTTGTCTGTTAGCCTGAGTTATTGTGCAGGCTGTATTAATGTGTGTTCGTAAGGTTTGTCTGTTAGCCTGTGTTACTGTGCTGGCTGTATTAATGTGTGTTCGTAAGGTTTGTCTGTCATCCTGAGTTACTGTGCTGGCTGTATTAATGTGTGTTCGCACGGTTTGTCTTTTAGCCTGAGTTACTATGCTGGCTGTATTAATGTGTGTTCGTAAGGTTTGTCTTTCAGCCTGTATTATTGTGCTGGCTGTATTAATGTGTGTTCGTAAGGTTTGTCTGTCAGTCTGAGTTACTGTGCTGGCTGTATTAATGTGTGTTTGCAAGGTTTGTCTGTTAGCCTGAGTTTCTGTGCTGGCTGTATTAATGTGTGTTCGCGGGGTTTTTCTGTTAGCCTGATTTAATGTGCTGGCTGTATTAATGTGTGTTTGCAAGGTTTGTCTGTTAGCCTGAGTTAATGTGCAGGCTGTATTAATGTGTGTTCGGGAGGTTTTTCTGTTAGCCTGAGTTAATGTGCTGGCTGTGTTAATGTGTGTTTGTAAGGTTCGTCTGTTAGCCTGAGCCATTGTGCTAGCTGTATTAAAGTGTGTTCGTAAGGTTTGTCTGTTACCCTGAGTTACTGTGCTGGCTGTATAAATTTGTGTTAGCAAAGTTTGTCTGTTAGCCTGAGTTACTGTGCTGGCTGTATTAATGTGTGTTCGCGAGGTTTGTCTGTTAGCCTGTGTTACTGTGCTGGCTGTATTAATGTGTGTTCGTAAGGTTTGTCTGTTAGCCTGGGTTACTGTGCTGGCTGTATTAATGTGTGTTCGTAAGGTTTGTCTGTTAGTCTGAGTTATTGTGCTGGCTGTAATAATGTGTGTTCGCGAGGTTTGTCTGTCAGCCTGAGTCATTGTGCTGGCTGTATTAATGTGTGTTCGTAAGGTTTGTCTGTTAGCCTGAGTTATTGTGCAGGCAGTATTAATGTGTGTTCGTAAGGTATGTCTGTTAGCCTGAGTCATTGTGCTGGCTGTATTAATGTATCTTCGTAAGGTTTGTCTGTTATCCTGAGTAATTGTGCTGGCTGTGTTAACGTGTGCTCGTAAGGTTTGTCTGTTAGCCTGAGTTACTGTGCTGGCTCTATTAATGTGTGTTCGTAAGGGTTGTTTGTTAGCCTGTGTTACTGTGATTGGCTGTATTAATGTGTGTTCGGGAGGTTTGTCTGTTAGCTTGAGTTATTGAGCTGGCTGTATTAATGTGTGTTCGTAATGTTTGTCTGTTAGCCTGTGTTACTGTGCTGGCTGTATTAATGCGTGCTTGCAAGGTTTGTCTGTTAGCCTGAGTTGTTGTGCTGGCTGTATTAAAGTGTGTTCGTAAAGTTTGTCTGTTAGCCTGGGTTAATGTGCTGCCTGTATTAATGTGTGTTTGTAAGGTATATCTGTTAGCCTGAGTTACTGTGCTGGCTGTATTAATGTGTGTTTGCAAGGTTTGTCTGTCAGCCTGAGTCATTGTGCTGGCTGTATTAATGTGTGTTCGTAAGGTTTGTCTGTTAGCCTGTGTTACTGTGCTGGCTGTATTAATGTGTGTTTGCAAGTTTTGTCTGTTAGCCTGAGTTATTGTGCTGGCTGTATTAATGTGTGTACGTAAGGTTTGTCTGTTAGCCTGTGTTACTGAGCTGGCTGTATTAATGTGTGTTCGTAAGGTTTGTCTCTTAGCCTGTGTTACTGTGCTGGCTGTATAAATGTGTGTTCGTAAGGTTTGTCTGTCATCCTGAGTTACTGTGCTGGCTGTATTAATGTGTGTTCGCGCGGTTTGTCTTTTAGCCTGAGTTACTGAGCTGGCTGTATTAATGTGTGTTCGTAAGGTTTGTCTGTCAGCCTGTGTTATTGTGCTGGCTGTATTAATGTGTGTTCGTAAGGTTTGTCTGTCAGTCTGAGTTACTGTGCTGGCTGTATTAATGTGTGTTTGCAAGGTTTGTCTGTTAGCCTGAGTTACTGTGCTGGCTGTATTAATGTGTGTTCGCGAGGTTTTTCTGTTAGCCTGAGTTAATGTGCTGGCTGTATTAATGTGTGTTTGCAAGGTTTGTCTGTTAGCCTGAGTAACTGTGCTGGCTGTATTAATGTGTGTTCGTAAGGTTTGTCTGTTAGCCTGAGTTACTGTGCTAGCTGTAATAATATGTGTTCGTAATGTATGTCTGTCAGCCTGAGTCATTGTGCTGGCTGTATTAATGTGTGTTCGCGAGGTTGGTCTGTTAGCCTGTGTTACTGTGCTGGCTGTATTAATGTGTGTTTGCAAGTTTTGTCTGTCAGCCTGAGTTACTGTGCTGGCTGTATTAATGTGTGTTCGTAAGGTTTGTCTGTTAGCCTGAGTTATTGTGCTGGCTGTATTAATGTGTGTTCGTAAGGTTTGTCCGTTAGCCTGAGTTATTGTGCTAACTGTATTAATGTGTGTTTGTAAGGTTTGTCTCTTAGCCTGAGTTACTGTGCTGGCTGTATTAATGTGTGTTCGCGAGGTTTGTCTGTCTGCCTGAGTTATTGTGCTGGCTGTATTAATGTGTGCGCGCGAGGTTTGTCTGTTAGCCTGAGTCATTGTGCTGGCTGTATTCATGTGTGTTCGCGAGGTATGTCTGTCAGCCTGAGTTATTGCGCTGGCTGTATTAATGTGTGTTCGCGAGGTTTGTCTGTTTGCCTGAGTCATTGTGCTGGCTGTATTAATGTGTGTTCGCGAGGTTTGTATGTTAGCCTGAGTTATTGTGCTAGCTGTATTAATGTGTGTTCGTAAGGTTTGTCTGTCAGCCTGAGTTACTGTGCTGGCTGTATAAATTTGTGTTTGAAGGTTTGTCTGTCAGCAATGAGTCGTTGTGCTGGCTGTATTAATGTGTGTTCGTAAGGTTTGTCTGTCAGAATGAGTCATTGTGCTGGCTGTATTAATGTGTGTTCGCGAGGTTTGTCTTTCAGCCTGAATTACTGTGATGGCTGTATTAATGTGTGTTAGGGAGGTTTGTATGTTAGCCTGTGTTACTCTGCTGGCTGTATTAATGTGTGTTCGTAAGGTTTGTCTGTCAGCCTGTGTCACTGTGCTGGCTGTTTTAATGCGTGTTCATAAGGTTTGTCTGTCAGCCTGAGTCATTGTGTTGGCTGTATTAATGTGTGTTGGTAAGGTTTGTTTGTTAGCCTGAGTTATTGTGCTGGCCGTATTAATGTGTGTTCGGGAGGTTTGCCTGTTAGCCTGAGTTATTGAGCTGGCTGTATTAATGTGTGTTCGTAAGGGTTGTCTGTTAGCCTGTGTTAATGTGCTGGCTGTATTAATGCGTGTTTGCAAGGTTTGTCTGTTAGCCTGAGTTATTGTGGTGGCAGTATTAATGTGTGTTCATAAGGTTTGTCTGTTAGCCTGGGTTACTGTGCTGGCTGTATTAATGTGTGTTTGTAAGGTTTCTCTGTTAGCCTGAGTTACTGTGCTGGCTGTATTATTCTGTGTTTGCAAGGTTTGTCTGTCAGCCTGAGTCATTTTGCTGGCTGTATTAATGTGTGTTCGTAAGGTTTGTCTGTTAGCCTGTGTTACTGTGCTGGCTGTATTAATGGGTGTTTGCAAGGTTTGTCTGTTAGCCTGAGTTATTGTGCTGGCTGTATTAATGTTTGTTCGTAAGGTTTGTCTGTTAGCCTGAGTTACTGTGCTGGCTGTATTAATGTGTGCTCGTAAGGTTTGTCTGTCTGCCTGAGTCATTGTGCTGGCTGTATTAATGTGTGTTCACGAGGTTGGTCTGTTAGCCTGTGTTACTGTGCTGGCTGTATTAATGTGTGTTTGCAAGGTTTGTCTGTCGGCATGAGTCATTGTGCTGGCTGTATTAATGTGTGTTTGCGAGGTTTGTCTGTTAGCCTGAGTTATTGTGCTAGCTGTATTAATGTGTGTTCGTAAGGTTTGTCTGTCAGCCTGAGTTACTGTGCTGGCTGTATTAATGTGTGTTCGTTAGGTTTGTCTGTTAGCCTGAGTTATTGTGCTGGCTGTATTAATGTGTGTTCGTAAGGTTTGTCTGTTAGCCTGAGTTATTTTGCTGGCTGTATTAATGTGTGTTTAAAAGGTTTGTCTGTTAGCCTGAGTTACTGTACTGGCAGTATTATTGTGTGTTCGCGAGGTTTGTCTGTCAGCCTGAGTTATTGTGCTGGCTGTATTAATGTGTGTTCGCGAGGTATGTCTGTCAGCCTGAGTTATTGCGCTGGCTGTATTAATGTGTGTTCGCGAGGTTTGTCTGTTTGCCAGAGTCATTGTGCTGGCTGTATTAAAGTGTGTTCGCGAGATTTGTCTGTTAGCCTGAGTTATTGTGCTGGCTGTATTAATGTGTGTTCGTAAGGTTTGTCTGTCAGCCTGAGTTACTATGCTGGCTGCATAAATGTGTGGTTGAAGGTTTGACTGTCAGCAATGAGTCGTTGTGCTGGCTGTATTAATGTGTGTTCGTAAGGTTTGTGTGTTTGCCGGTGTTACTGTGCTGGCTGTATTATTATGTGTTTGCAAGGTTTGTCTGTTAGCCTCAGTTATTGTGCTGGCTGTATTAATGTGTTTTCGTAAGGTTTGTCTGTTAGCCTGAGTTACTGTGCTGGCTGTATTAATGTGTGTTCGCGAGGTTTGTTTGTCAAACTGAGTCACTGTGCTGGCTGTATTAATGTGTGTTCGTAAGGTTTGTCTGTTAGCCTGAGTTACTGTGCTGGCTGTATTAATGTGTGTTCGTAAGGTTTGTCTGTTAGTCTGAGTTATTGTGCTGGCTGTAATAATGTGTGTTCGCGAGGTTTGTCTGTCAGCCTGAGTCATTGAGCTGGCTGTATTAATGTGTGTTCGTCAGGTTTGTCTGTTAGCCTGAGTTATTGTGCAGGCTGTATTAATGTGTGTTCGTAAGGTTTGTCTGTTAGCCTGTGTTACTGTGCTGGCTGTATTAATGTGTGTTCGTAAGGTTTGTCTGTCATCCTGAGTTACTGTGCTGGCTGTATTAATGTGTGTTCGCACGGTTTGTCTTTTAGCCTGAGTTACTATGCTGGCTGTATTAATGTGTGTTCGTAAGGTTTGTCTTTCAGCCTGTATTATTGTGCTGGCTGTATTAATGTGTGTTCGTAAGGTTTGTCTGTCAGTCTGAGTTACTGTGCTGGCTGTATTAATGTGTGTTTGCAAGGTTTGTCTGTTAGCCTGAGTTTCTGTGCTGGCTGTATTAATGTGTGTTCGCGGGGTTTTTCTGTTAGCCTGATTTAATGTGCTGGCTGTATTAATGTGTGTTTGCAAGGTTTGTCTGTTAGCCTGAGTTAATGTGCAGGCTGTATTAATGTGTGTTCGGGAGGTTTTTCTGTTAGCCTGAGTTAATGTGCTGGCTGTGTTAATGTGTGTTTGTAAGGTTCGTCTGTTAGCCTGAGCCATTGTGCTAGCTGTATTAAAGTGTGTTCGTAAGGTTTGTCTGTTACCCTGAGTTACTGTGCTGGCTGTATAAATTTGTGTTAGCAAAGTTTGTCTGTTAGCCTGAGTTACTGTGCTGGCTGTATTAATGTGTGTTCGCGAGGTTTGTCTGTTAGCCTGTGTTACTGTGCTGGCTGTATTAATGTGTGTTCGTAAGGTTTGTCTGTTAGCCTGGGTTACTGTGCTGGCTGTATTAATGTGTGTTCGTAAGGTTTGTCTGTTAGTCTGAGTTATTGTGCTGGCTGTAATAATGTGTGTTCGCGAGGTTTGTCTGTCAGCCTGAGTCATTGTGCTGGCTGTATTAATGTGTGTTCGTAAGGTTTGTCTGTTAGCCTGAGTTATTGTGCAGGCAGTATTAATGTGTGTTCGTAAGGTATGTCTGTTAGCCTGAGTCATTGTGCTGGCTGTATTAATGTATCTTCGTAAGGTTTGTCTGTTATCCTGAGTAATTGTGCTGGCTGTGTTAACGTGTGCTCGTAAGGTTTGTCTGTTAGCCTGAGTTACTGTGCTGGCTCTATTAATGTGTGTTCGTAAGGGTTGTTTGTTAGCCTGTGTTACTGTGATTGGCTGTATTAATGTGTGTTCGGGAGGTTTGTCTGTTAGCTTGAGTTATTGAGCTGGCTGTATTAATGTGTGTTCGTAATGTTTGTCTGTTAGCCTGTGTTACTGTGCTGGCTGTATTAATGCGTGCTTGCAAGGTTTGTCTGTTAGCCTGAGTTGTTGTGCTGGCTGTATTAAAGTGTGTTCGTAAAGTTTGTCTGTTAGCCTGGGTTAATGTGCTGCCTGTATTAATGTGTGTTTGTAAGGTATATCTGTTAGCCTGAGTTACTGTGCTGGCTGTATTAATGTGTGTTTGCAAGGTTTGTCTGTCAGCCTGAGTCATTGTGCTGGCTGTATTAATGTGTGTTCGTAAGGTTTGTCTGTTAGCCTGTGTTACTGTGCTGGCTGTATTAATGTGTGTTTGCAAGTTTTGTCTGTTAGCCTGAGTTATTGTGCTGGCTGTATTAATGTGTGTACGTAAGGTTTGTCTGTTAGCCTGTGTTACTGAGCTGGCTGTATTAATGTGTGTTCGTAAGGTTTGTCTCTTAGCCTGTGTTACTGTGCTGGCTGTATAAATGTGTGTTCGTAAGGTTTGTCTGTCATCCTGAGTTACTGTGCTGGCTGTATTAATGTGTGTTCGCGCGGTTTGTCTTTTAGCCTGAGTTACTGAGCTGGCTGTATTAATGTGTGTTCGTAAGGTTTGTCTGTCAGCCTGTGTTATTGTGCTGGCTGTATTAATGTGTGTTCGTAAGGTTTGTCTGTCAGTCTGAGTTACTGTGCTGGCTGTATTAATGTGTGTTTGCAAGGTTTGTCTGTTAGCCTGAGTTACTGTGCTGGCTGTATTAATGTGTGTTCGCGAGGTTTTTCTGTTAGCCTGAGTTAATGTGCTGGCTGTATTAATGTGTGTTTGCAAGGTTTGTCTGTTAGCCTGAGTAACTGTGCTGGCTGTATTAATGTGTGTTCGTAAGGTTTGTCTGTTAGCCTGAGTTACTGTGCTAGCTGTAATAATATGTGTTCGTAATGTATGTCTGTCAGCCTGAGTCATTGTGCTGGCTGTATTAATGTGTGTTCGCGAGGTTGGTCTGTTAGCCTGTGTTACTGTGCTGGCTGTATTAATGTGTGTTTGCAAGTTTTGTCTGTCAGCCTGAGTTACTGTGCTGGCTGTATTAATGTGTGTTCGTAAGGTTTGTCTGTTAGCCTGAGTTATTGTGCTGGCTGTATTAATGTGTGTTCGTAAGGTTTGTCCGTTAGCCTGAGTTATTGTGCTAACTGTATTAATGTGTGTTTGTAAGGTTTGTCTCTTAGCCTGAGTTACTGTGCTGGCTGTATTAATGTGTGTTCGCGAGGTTTGTCTGTCTGCCTGAGTTATTGTGCTGGCTGTATTAATGTGTGCGCGCGAGGTTTGTCTGTTAGCCTGAGTCATTGTGCTGGCTGTATTCATGTGTGTTCGCGAGGTATGTCTGTCAGCCTGAGTTATTGCGCTGGCTGTATTAATGTGTGTTCGCGAGGTTTGTCTGTTTGCCTGAGTCATTGTGCTGGCTGTATTAATGTGTGTTCGCGAGGTTTGTATGTTAGCCTGAGTTATTGTGCTAGCTGTATTAATGTGTGTTCGTAAGGTTTGTCTGTCAGCCTGAGTTACTGTGCTGGCTGTATAAATTTGTGTTTGAAGGTTTGTCTGTCAGCAATGAGTCGTTGTGCTGGCTGTATTAATGTGTGTTCGTAAGGTTTGTCTGTCAGAATGAGTCATTGTGCTGGCTGTATTAATGTGTGTTCGCGAGGTTTGTCTTTCAGCCTGAATTACTGTGATGGCTGTATTAATGTGTGTTAGGGAGGTTTGTATGTTAGCCTGTGTTACTCTGCTGGCTGTATTAATGTGTGTTCGTAAGGTTTGTCTGTCAGCCTGTGTCACTGTGCTGGCTGTTTTAATGCGTGTTCATAAGGTTTGTCTGTCAGCCTGAGTCATTGTGTTGGCTGTATTAATGTGTGTTGGTAAGGTTTGTTTGTTAGCCTGAGTTATTGTGCTGGCCGTATTAATGTGTGTTCGGGAGGTTTGCCTGTTAGCCTGAGTTATTGAGCTGGCTGTATTAATGTGTGTTCGTAAGGGTTGTCTGTTAGCCTGTGTTAATGTGCTGGCTGTATTAATGCGTGTTTGCAAGGTTTGTCTGTTAGCCTGAGTTATTGTGGTGGCAGTATTAATGTGTGTTCATAAGGTTTGTCTGTTAGCCTGGGTTACTGTGCTGGCTGTATTAATGTGTGTTTGTAAGGTTTCTCTGTTAGCCTGAGTTACTGTGCTGGCTGTATTATTCTGTGTTTGCAAGGTTTGTCTGTCAGCCTGAGTCATTTTGCTGGCTGTATTAATGTGTGTTCGTAAGGTTTGTCTGTTAGCCTGTGTTACTGTGCTGGCTGTATTAATGGGTGTTTGCAAGGTTTGTCTGTTAGCCTGAGTTATTGTGCTGGCTGTATTAATGTTTGTTCGTAAGGTTTGTCTGTTAGCCTGAGTTACTGTGCTGGCTGTATTAATGTGTGCTCGTAAGGTTTGTCTGTCTGCCTGAGTCATTGTGCTGGCTGTATTAATGTGTGTTCACGAGGTTGGTCTGTTAGCCTGTGTTACTGTGCTGGCTGTATTAATGTGTGTTTGCAAGGTTTGTCTGTCGGCATGAGTCATTGTGCTGGCTGTATTAATGTGTGTTCGCGAGGTTTGTCTGTTAGCCTGAGTTATTGTGCTAGCTGTATTAATGTGTGTTCGTAAGGTTTGTCTGTCAGCCTGAGTTACTGTGCTGGCTGTATTAATGTGTGTTCGTTAGGTTTGTCTGTTAGCCTGAGTTATTGTGCTGGCTGTATTAATGTGTGTTCGTAAGGTTTGTCTGTTAGCCTGAGTTATTTTGCTGGCTGTATTAATGTGTGTTTAAAAGGTTTGTCTGTTAGCCTGAGTTACTGTACTGGCAGTATTATTGTGTGTTCGCGAGGTTTGTCTGTCAGCCTGAGTTATTGTGCTGGCTGTATTAATGTGTGTTCGCGAGGTTTGTCTGTTTGCCTGAGTCATTGTGCTGGCTGTATTAATGTGTGTTCGTGAGATTTGTCTGTTAGCCTGAGTTATTGTGCTAGCTGCATTAATGTGTGTTCGTAAGGTTTGTCTGTCAGCCTGAGTTACTGTTCTGGCTGCATAAATGTGTGTTTGAAGGTTTGACTGTCAGCAATGAGTCGTTGTGCTGGCTGTATTAATGTGTGTTCGTAAGGTTTGTGTGTTAGCCTGTGTTACTGTGCTGGCTGTATTAATATGTGTTTGCAAGGTTTGTCTGTTAGCCTCAGTTATTGTGCTGGCTGTATTAATGTGTTTTCGTAAGGTTTGTCTGTTAGCCTGAGTTACTGTGCTGGCTGTATTAATGTGTGTTCGCGAGGTTTGTTTGTCAAACTGAGTCACTGTGCTGGCTGTATTAATGTGTGTTCGTAAGGTTTGTCTGTTAGCCTGAGTAACTGTGCTGGCTGTATTAATGTGTGTTCGTAAGGTTTGTCTGTTAGTCTGAGTTATTGTGCTGGCTGTAATAAAGTGTGTTCGCGAGGTTTGTCTGTCAGCCTGAGTCATTGTGCTGGCTGTATTAATGTGTGTTCGTAAGGTTTGTCTGTTAGCCTGAGTTATTGTGCAGGCTGTATTAATGTGTGTTCGTAAGGTTTGTCTGTTAGCCTGAGTCATTGTGCTGGCTGTATTAATGTGTCTTCCTTAGGTTTGTCTGTTATCCTGAGTAATTGTGCTGGCTGTGTTAATGTGTTTTCGTAAGGTTTGTGTGTTAGCCTGAGTTACTCTGCTGGCTGTATTAATGAGTGTTCGTAAGGGTTGTCTGTTAGCCTGTGTTACTGTGATTGGCAGTATTAATGTGTGTTCGGGAGGTGTGTCTGTTAGCCTGAGTTATTGAGCTGGCTGTATTAATGTGTGTTCGTAAGGTTTGTCTGTTAGCCTGTGTTACTGTGCTGGCTGTATTAATGCGTGCTTGCAAGGTTTGTCTGTTAGCCTGAGTTATTGTGCTGGCTGTATTAACGTGTGTTCGTAAAGTTTGTCTGTTAGCCTGGGTTACTGTGCTACCTGTATTAATGTGTGTTTGTAAGGTTTATCTGTTAGCCTGAGTTTCTGTGCTGGCTGTATTAATGTGTGTTTGCAAGGTTTGTCTGTCAGCCTGAGTCATTGCGCTGGCTGTATTAATGTGTGTTCGTAAGGTTTGTCTGTTAGCCTGAGTTACTGTGCTGGCTGTATTAATGTGTGTTTGCAATTTTGTCTGTTAGCCTGAGTTATTGTGCTGGCTGTATTAATGTGTGTACGTAAGGTTTGTCTGTTAGCCTGTGTTACTGTACTGGCTGTATTAATAAGTGTTCGTAAGGTTTGTCTGTTAGCCTGTGTTACTGTGCTGGGTGTATTAATGTGTGTTCGCGGGGTTTTTCTGTTAGCCTGAGTTAATGAGCTGGCTGTATTAATGTGTGTTTGCAAGGTTTGTCTGTTAGCCTGAGTTACTGTGCTGGCTGTATTAATGTGTGTTCGTAAGGTTTGTCTTTCAGCCTGTGTTATTGTGCTGGCTGTATTAATGTGCGTTCGTAAGGTTTGTCTGTCAGTCTGAGTTACTGTGCTGGCTGTATTAATGTGTGTTTGCAAGGTTTGTCTGTTAGCCTGAGTTACTGTGCTGGCTGTATTAATGTGTGTTCGCGGGGTTTTTCTGTTAGCCTGAGTTAATGTGCTGGCTGTATTAATGTGTGTTTGCAAGGTTTGTCTGTTAGCCTGAGTTACTGTGCAGGCTGTATTAATGTGTGTTCGCGAGGTTTTTCTGTTAGCCTGAGTTAATGTGCTGGCTGTATTAATGTGTGTTTGCAATGTTCGTCTCTTAGCCTGAGCCATTGTGCTAGCTGTATTAAGTGTGTTCGTAAGGTTTGTCTGTTACCCTGAGTTACTGTGCTGGCTGTATTAATTTGTGTTAGCAAGGTTTGTCTGTTAGCCTGAGTTACTGTGCTGGCTGTATTAATGTGTGTTCGCGAGGTTTGTCTGTTAGCCTGTGTTACTGTGCTGGCTGTATTAATGTGTGTTCGTAAGGTTTGTCTGTTAGCCTGAGTCATTGGGCTGGCTGTATTAATGTGTGTTCGTAAGGTTTTTCCGTCTGCCTGAGTTACTGTGCTGGCTGTATTGTTGTGTGTTTGTAAGGTTTGTCTGTCAGCCTGTGTCAATGTGCTGGCTGTATTAATGTGTGATCGTAAAGTTTGTCTGTTAGCCTGAGTCATTGTGCTGGCTGTATTAATGTGTGTTCGTAAAGTTTGTCTGTTAGCCTGAGTTACTGTGCTGGCTGTATTAATGTTTGTTCGCGAGGTTTGTCTGTTAGCCTGTGTTATTGTGCTGGCTGCATTAATGTGTGTTCGTAAGGGTTGTCTGTTAGCCTGTGTCATTGTGCTGGCTGTATTAATGTGTGTTCGTAAGGTTTGTCTGTTAGCCTTATTCATTGTGCTGGCTGCATTAAAGTGTGTTTGTGAGGTTTATCTGTTTGCCTGTGTAATTGTGCCGGCTGTGTTAATGAATGTTTGCGAGGTTTGTCTGTGAAACTGAGTCACTGTGCTGGCTGTATTAATGTGTGTTCGTAAGGTTTGTCTGTTAGCCTGGGTTACTGTGCTGGCTGTATTAATGTGTGTTCGTAAGGTTTGTCTGTTAGTCTGAGTTATTGTGCTGGCTGTAATAATGTGTGTTCGCGAGGTTTGTCTGTCAGCCTGAGTCATTGTGCTGGCTGAATTAATGTGAGTTCGTAGGGTTTGTCTGTTAGCCTGAGTTATTGTGCAGGCTGTATTAATGTGTGTTCGTAAGGTTTGTCTGTTAGCCTGAGTCATTGTGCTGGCTGTATTAATGTGTCTTCGTAAGGTTTGTCTGTTATCCTGAGTAATTTTGCTGGCTGTGTTAACGTGTGCTCGTAAGGTTTGTCTGTTAGCCTGAGTTACTGTGCTGGCTGTATTAATGAGTGTTCGTAAGGGTTGTCTGTTAGCCTGTGTTACTGTGATTGGCTGTATTAATGTGTGTTCGGGAGGTTTGTCTGTTAGCTTGAGTTATTGAGCTGGCTGTATTAATGTGTGTTCGTAATGTTTGTCTGTTAGCCTGTGTTACTCTGCTGGCTGTATTAATGCGTGCCTGCAAGGTTTGTCTGTTAGCCTGAGTTATTGTGCTGGCTGTATTAAAGTGTGTTCGTAAAGTTTGTCTGTTAGCCTGGGTTACTGTGCTGCCTGTATTAATGTGTGTTTGTAAGGTATATCTGTTAGCCTGAGTTACTGTGCTGGCTGTATTAATGGGTGTTTGCAAGGTTTGTCTGTCAGCCTGATTCATTTTGCCGGCTGTATTAATGTGTGTTCGTAAGGTTTGTCTGTTAGCCTGTGTTACTGTGCTGGCTGTATTAATGTGTGTTTGCAAGTTTTGTCTGTTAGCCTGAGTTATTGTGCTGGCTGTATTAATGTGTGTACGTAAGGTTTGTCTGTTAGCCTGTGTTACTGTGCTGGCTGTATTAATGTGTGTTCGTAAGGTTTGTCTCTTAGCCTGTGTTACTGTGCTGGCTGTATTAATGTGTGTTCGTAATGTTTGTCTGTCATCCTGAGTTACTGTGCTGGCTGTATTAATAAGTGTTCGCACGGTTTGTCTTTTAGCCTGAGTTACTGTGCTGGCTGTATTAATGTGTGTTCGTAAGGTTTGTCTGTCAGCCTGTGTTATTGTGCTGGCTGTATTAATGTGTGTTCGTAAGGTTTGTCTGTCAGTCTGAGTTACCGTGCTGGCTGTATTAATGTGTGTTTGCAAGGTTTGTCTGTTAGCCTGAGTCACTGTGCTGGCTGTATTAATGTGTGTTCGCGAGTTTTTTCTGTTAGCCTGAGTTTATGTGCTGGCTGTATTGATGTGTGTTTGCAAGGTTTGTCTGTCAGCCTGAGTTACTGTGCTGGCTGTATTAATGTGTGTTCGTAAGGTTTGTCTGTTAGCCTGAGTTACTGTGCTAGCTGTATTAATCTGTGTTCGTAATGTATGTCTGTCAGCCTGAGTCATTGTGCTGGCTGTATTAATGTGTGTTCGCGAGGTTGGTCTGTTAGCCTGTGTTACTGTGCTGGCTGTATTAATGTGTGTTTGCAAGTTTTGTCTGTCGGCCTGAGTCATTGTGCTGGCTGTATTAATTTGTGTTCGCGAGGTTTGTCTGTTTGCCTGAGTTATTGTGCTAGCTGTTTTAATGTCTGTTCGTAAGGTTTGTCTGTCAGCCTGAGTTACTGGGCTGGCTGTATTAATGTGTGTTCGTATGGTTTGTCTGTTAGCCTGAGTTATTGTGCTGGCTGTATTAATGTGTGTTCGTAAGGTTTGTCTGTTAGCCTGAGTTATTGTGCTAACTGTATTAATGTGTGTTTGTAAGGTTTGTCTCTTAGCCTGAGTTACTGTGCTGGCTGTATTAATGTGTGTTCGCGAGGTTTGTCTGTCTGCCTGAGTTATTGTGCTGGCTGTATTAATGTGTGCTCGCGAGGTTTGTCTGTTAGCCTGAGTCATTGTGCAGGCTGTATTCATGTGTGTTCGCGAGGTATGTCTGTCAGCCTGAGTTATTGCGCTGGCTGTATTAATGTGTGTTCGCGAGGTTTGTCTGTTTGCCTGAGTCATGGTGCTGGCTGTATTAATGTGTGTTCGCGATGTTTGTATGTTAGCCTGAGTTATTGTGCTAGCTGTATTAATGTGTGTTCGTAAGGTTTGTCTGTCAGCCTGAGTTAATGTGCTGGCCGTATAAATTTGTGTTTGAAGGTTTGTCTGTCAGCAATGAGTCGTTGTGCTGGCTGTATTAATGTGTGTTCGTAAGGTTTGTCTGTCAGAATGAGTCATTGTGCTGGCTGTATTAATGTGTGTTCGCGAGGTTTGTCTTTCAGCCTGAATTACTGTGATGGCTGTATTAATGTGTGTTCGGGAGGTTTGTATGTTAGCCTGTGTTACTCTGCTGGCTGTATTAATGTGTGTTCGTAAGGTTTGTCTGTCAGCCTGTGTCACTGTGCTGGCTGTTTTAATGCGTGTTCATAAGGTTTGTCTGTCAGCCTGAGTCATTGTGTTGGCTGTATTAATGTGTGTTGATAAGGTTTGTTTGTTAGCCTGAGTTATTGTGCTGGCCGTATTAATGTGTGTTCGGGAGGTTTGTCTGTTTGCCTGAGTTATTGAGCTGGCTGTATTAATGTGTGTTCGTAAGGGTTGTCTGTTAGCCTGTGTTAATGTGCTGGCTGTATTAATGCGTGTTTGCAAGGTTTGTCTGTTAGCCTGAGTTATTGTGGTGGCAGTATTAATGTGTGTTCATAAGGTTTGTCTGTTAGCCGTGGTTACTGAGCTGGCTGTATTAATGTGTGTTCGCGAGGTTTGTTTGTCAAACTGAGTCACTGTGCTGGCTGTATTAATGTGTGTTCACGAGGTTGGTCTGTTAGCCTGTATTACTGTGCTGGCTGTATTAATGTGTGTTTGCAAGGTTTGTCTGTCGGCATGAGTCATTGTGCTGGCTGTATTAATGTGTGTTCGCGAGGTTTGTCTGTTAGCCTGAGTTATTTTGCTAGCTGTATTAATGTGTGTCCGTAAGGTATGTCTGTCAGCCTGAGTTACTGTGCTGGCTGTATTAATGTGTGTTCGTTAGGTTTGTCTGTTAGCCTGAGTTATTGTGCTGGCTGTATTAATGTGTGTTCGTAAGGTTTGTCTGTTAGCCTGAGTTATTTTGCTGGCTGTATTAATGTGTGTTTGCAAGGTTTGTCTGTTAGCCTGAGTTACTGTGCTGGCTGTATTATTGTGTGTTCGCGAGGTTTGTCTGTCAGCCTGAGTTATTGTGCTGGCTGTATTAATGAGTGTTCGCGAGGTTTGTCTGTTAGACTGAGTCATTGTGCTGGCTGTATTAATGTGTGTTCGCGAGGTATGTCTGTCAGCCTGAGTTATTGCGCTGGCTGTATTTATGTGTGTTCGTAAGGTTTGTCTGTTAGCCTGAGTTATTTTGCTGGCTGTATTAATGTGTGTTTGCAAGGTTTGTCTGTTAGCCTGAGTTACTGTGCTGGCTGTATTATTGTGTGTTCGCGAGGTTTGTCTGTCAGCCTGAGTTATTGTGCTGGTTGTATTAATGAGTGTTCGCGAGGTTTGTCTGTTAGCCTGAGTCATTGTGCTGGCTGTATTAATGTGTGTTCGCCAGGTATGTCTGTCAGCCTGAGTTATTGCGCTGGCTGTATTAATGTGTGTTCGCGAGGTTTGTCTGTTTGCCTGAGTCATTGTGCTGGCTGTATTAAAGTGTGTTCGCGAGATTTGTCTGTTAGCCTGAGTTATTGTGCTAGCTGTATTAATGTGTGTTCGTAAGGTTTGTCTGTCAGCCTGAGTTACTGTGCTGGCTGCATAAATGTGTGTTTGAAGGTTTGACTGTCAGCAATGAGTCGTTGTGCTGGCTGTATTAATGTGTGTTCGTAAGGTTTGTGTGTTAGCCTGTGTTACTGTGCTGGCTGTATTAATATGTGTTTGGAAGGTTTGTCTGTTAGCCTCAGTTATTGTGCTGGCTGTATTAATGTGTTTTCGTAAGGTTTGTCTGTTAGCCTGAGTTACTGTGCTGGCTGTATTAATGTGTGTTCGCGAGGTTTGTTTGTCAAACTGAGTCACTGTGCTGGCTGTATTAATGTGTGTTCGTAAGGTTTGTCTGTTAGCCTGAGTTCCTGTGCTGGCTGTATTAATGTGTGTTCGTAAGGTTTGTCTGTTAGTCTGAGTTATTGTGCTGGCTGTAATAATGTGTGTTCGCGAGGTTTGTCTGTCAGCCTGAGTCATTGTGCTGGCTGTATTAATGTGTGTTCGTAAGGTTTGTCTGTTAGCCTGAGTTATTGTGCAGGCTGTATTAATGTGTGTTCGTAAGGTTTGTCTGTTAGCCTGAGTCATTGTGCTGGCTGTATTAATGGGTCTTCCTTAGGTTTGTCTGTTATCCTGAGTAATTGTGCTGGCTGTGTTAATGTGTTTTCGTAAGGTTTGTGTGTTAGCCTGAGTTACTGTGCTGGCTGTATTAATGAGTGTTCGTAAGGGTTGTCTGTTAGCCTGTGTTACTGTGATTGGCAGTATTAATGTGTGTTCGGGAGGTTTGTCTGTTAGCCTGAGTTATTGTGCAGGCTGTATTAATGTGTGTTCGTAAGGTTTGTCTGTTAGCCTGAGTTCCTGTGCTGGCTGTATTAATGTGTGTTCGTAAGGTTTGTCTGTTAGTTTGAGTTATTGTGCTGGCTGTAATAATGTGTGTTCGCGAGGTTTGTCTGTCAGCCTGAGTCATTGTGCTGGCTGTATTAATGTGAGTTCGTAAGGTTTGTCTGTTAGCCTGAGTTATTGAGCTGGCTGTATTAATGTGTGTTCGTAAGGTTTGTCTGTTAGCCTGTGTTACTGTGCTGGCTGTATTAATGCGTGATTGCAAGGTTTGTCTGTTAGCCTGAGTTATTGTGCTGGCTGTATTAAAGTGTGTTCGTAAAGTTTGTCTGTTAGCCTGGGTTACTGTGCTGCCTGTATTAATGTGTGTTTGTAAGGTTTATCTGTTAGGCTGAGTTTCTGTGCTGGCTGTATTAATGTGTGTTTGCAAGGTTTGTCTATCAGCCTGAGTCATTGCGCTGGCTGTATTAATGTGTGTTCGTAAGGTTTGTGTGTTAGCCTGTGTTACTGTGCTGGCTGTATTAATGTGTGTTTGCAAGTTTTGTCTGTTAGCCTGAGTTATTGTGCTGGCTGTATTAATGTGTGTACGTAAGGTTTGTCTGTTAGCCTGTGTTACTGTACAAGCTGTATTAATATGTGTTCGTAAGGTTTGTTTGTTAGCCTGTGTTACTGTGCTGGCTGTATTAATGTGTGTTCGTAAAGTTTGTCTGTCATCCTGAGTTACTGTGCTGGCTGTATTAATGTGTGTTCGCACGGTTTGTCTTTTAGCCTGAGTTACTATGCTGGCTGTATTAATGTGTGTTCGTAAGGTTTGTCTTTCAGACTGTGTTATTGTGCTGGCTGTATTAATGTGTGTTCGTAAGGTTTGTCAGTCAGTCTGAGTTACTGTGCTGGCTGTATTAATGTGTGTTTGCAAGGTTTGTCTGTTAGCCTGAGTTTCTGTGCTGGCTGTATTAATGTGTGTTCGCGGGGTTTTTCTATTAGCCTGATTTAATGTGCTGGCTGTATTAATGTGGGTTTGCAAGGTTTGTCTGTTAGCCTGAGTTACTGTGCAGGCTGTATTAATGTGTGTTCGCGAGGTTTATCTGTTAGCCTGAGTTAATGTTCTGGCTGTTTTAATGTGTGTTTGCAAGGTTCGTCTGTTAGCCTGAGCCATTGTGCTAGCTGTATTAAAGTGTGTTAGTAAGGTTTGTCTGTTACCCTGAGTTACTGTGCTGGCTGTATTAATTTGTGTTAGCAAGGTTTGTCTGTTAGCCTGAGTTACTGTGCTGGCTGTATTAATATGTGTTCGCGAGGTTTGTCTGTTAGCCTGTGTTACTGTGCTGGCTGTATTAATGTGTGTTCGTAAGGTTTGTCTGTTAGCCTTGGTTACTGTGCTGGCTGTATTAATGTGTGTTCGTAAGGTTTGTCTGTTAGTCTTAGTCTGAGTTATTGTGCTGGCTGTAATAATGTGTGTTCGCGAGGTTTTTCTGTCAGCCTGAGTCATTGTGCTGGCTGTATTAAAGTGTGTTCGTAAGGTTTGTCTGTTAACCTGAGTTATTGTGCAGGCTGTATTAATGTGTGTTCGTAAAGTTTGTCTGTTAGCCTGAGTCATTGTGCTGGCTGTATTAATGTGTCTTCGTAAGGTTTGTCTGTTATCCTGAGTAATTGTGCTGGCTGTGTTAACGTGTGCTCGTAAGGTTTGTCTGTTAGCCTGAGTTACTGTGCTGGCTGTATTAATGAGTGTTCGTAAGGGTTGTCTGTCGGCATGAGTCATTGTGCTGGCTGTATTAATTTGTGTTCGCGAGGTTTGTCTGTTTGCCTGAGTTATTGTGCTAGCTGTATTAATGTCTGTTCGTAAGGTTTGTCTGTCAGCCTGAGTTACTGTGCTGGCTGTATTAATGTGTGTTCGTAAGGTTTGTCTGTTAGCCTGAGTTATTGTGCTGGCTGTATTAAAGTGTGTTCGTAAAGTTTGTCTGTTAGCCTGGGTTACTGTGCTGCCTGTATTAATGTGTGTTTGTAAGGTATATCTGTTAGCCTGAGTTACTGTGCTGGCTGTATTAATGTGTGTTTGCAAGGTTTGTCTGTCAGCCTGAGTCATTGTGCTGGCTGTATTAATGTGTGTTCGTAAGGTTTGTCTGTTAGCCTGTGTTACTGTGCTGGCTGTATTAATGTGTGTTTGCAAGTTTTGTCTGTTAGCCTGAGTTATTGTGCTGGCTGTATTAATGTGTGTACGTAAGGTTTGTCTGTTAGCCTGTGTTACTGTGCTGGCTGTATTAATGTGTGTTCGTAAGGTTTGTCTCTTAGCCTGTGTTAATGTGCTGGCTGTATTAATGTGTGTTCGTAAGGTTTGTCTGTCAGCCTGTGTTAATGTGCTGGCTGTATTAATGTGTGTTCGTAAGGTTTGTCTGTCAGTCTGAGTTACTGTGCTGGATGTATTAATGTGTGTTTGCAAGGTTTGTCTGTTAGCCTGAGTTACTGTGCTGGCTGTATTAATGTGTGTTCGCGAGGTTTTTCTGTTAGCCTGAGTTAATGTGCTGGCTGTATTAATGTGTGTTTGCAAGGTTTGTCCGTTAGCCTGGGTAACTGTGCTGGCTGTATTAATGTGTGTTCGTAAGGTTTGTCTGTTAGCCTGAGTTACTGTGCTAGCTGTATTAATGTGTGTTCGTAATGTATGTCTGTCAGCCTGAGTCATTGTGCTGGCTGTATTAATGTGTGTTCGCGAGGTTGGTCTGTTAGCCTGTGTTACTGTGCTGGCTGTATTAATGTGTGTTTGCAAGTTTTGTCTGTCGGCCTGAGTCATTGTGCTGGCTGTATTAATTTGTGTTCGCGAGGTTTGTCTGTTTGCCTGAGTTATTGTGCTAGCTGTATTAATGTCTGTTCGTAAGGTTTGTCTGTCAGCCTGAGTTACTGTGCTGGCTGTATTAATGTGTGTTCGTAAGGTTTGTCTGTTAGCCTGAGTTATTGTGCTGGCTGTATTAATGTGTGTTCGTAAGGTTTGTCTGTTAGCCTGAGTTATTGTGCTAATTGTATTAATGTGTGTTTGTAAGGTTTGTCTCTTAGCCTGAGTTACTGTGCTGGCTGTATTAATGTGTGTTCGCGAGGTTTGACTGTCTGCCTGAGTTATTGTGCTGGCTGTATTAATAGTGCTCGCGAGGTTTGTCTGTTAGCCTGAGTCATTGTGCTGGCTGTATTCATGTGTGTTCGCGAGGTATGTCTGTCAGCCTGAGTTATTGCGCTGGCTGTATTAATGTGTGTTCGCGAGGTTTGTCTGTTTGCCTGAGACATTGTGCTGGCTGTATTAATGTGTGTTCGCGAGGTTTGTATGTTAGCCTGAGTTATTGTGCTAGCTGTATTAATGTGTGTTCGTAAGGTTTGTCTGTCAGCCTGAGTTACTGTGCTGGCTGTATAAATTTATGTTTGAAGGTTTGTCTGACAGCAATGAGCCGTTGTGCTGGCTGTATTAATGTGTGTTCGTAAGGTTTGTCTGTCAGAATGAGTCATTGTTCTGGCTGTATTAATGTGTGTTCGCGAGGTTTGTCTTTCAGCCTGAATTACTGTGATGGCTGTATTAATGTGTGTTCGGGAGGTTTGTATGTTAGCCTGTGTTACTCTGCTGGCTGTATTAATGTGTGTTCGTAAGGTTTGTCTGTCAGCCTGTGTCACTGTGCTGGCTGTTTTAATGCGTGTTCATAAGGTTTGTCTGTCAGCCTGAGTCATTGTGTTGGCTGTATTAATGTGTGTTGGTAAGGTTGGTTTGTTAGCCTGAGTTATTGTGCTGGCCGTATTAATGTGTGTTCGGGAGGTTTGCCTGTTAGCCTGAGTTATTGAGCTGGCTGTATTAATGTGTGTTCGTAAGGGTTGTCTGTTAGCCTGTGTTAATGTGCTGGCTGTATTAATGCGTGTTTGCAAGGTTTGTCTGTTAGCCTGAGTTATTGTGGTGGCAGTATTAATGTGTGTTCATAAGGTTTGTCAGTTAGCCTGGGTTACTGTGCTGGCTGTATTAATGTGTGTTTGTAAGGTTTCTCTGTTAGCCTGAGTTACTGTGCTGGCTGTATTAATCTGTGTTTGCAAGGTTTGTCTGTCAGCCTGAGTCATTTTGCTGGCTGTATTAATGTGTGTTCGTAAGGTTTGTCTGCTAGCCTGTGTTACTGTGCTGGCTGTATTAATGGGTGTTTGCAAGGTTTGTCTGTTAGCCTGAGTTATTGTGCTGGCTGTATTAATGTGTGCTTGTAAGGTTTGTCTGTCAGCCTGAGTCATTGTGCTGGCTGTATTAATGTGTGTTCACGAGGTTGGTCTGTTAGCCTGTGTTACTGTGCTGGCTGTATTAATGTGTGTTTGCAAGGTTTGTCTGTCGGCATGAGTCATTGTGCTGGCTGTATTAATGTGTGTTCGCGAGGTTTGTCTGTTAGCCAGAGTTATTGTGCTAGCTGTATTAATGTGTGTTCGTAAGGTTTGTCTGTCAGTCTGAGTTACTGTGCTGGCTGTATTAATGTGTGTTCGTTAGGTTTGTCTGTTAGCCTGAGTTATTGTGCTGGCTGTATTAATGTGTGTTCGTAAGGTTTGTCTGTTAGCCTGAGTTATTTTGCTGGCTGTATTAATGTGTGTTTAAAAGGTTTGTCTGTTAGCCTGAGTTACTGTACTGGCTGTATTATTGTGTGTTCGCGAGGTTTGTCTGTCAGCCTGAGTTATTGTGCTGGCTGTATTAATGAGTGTTCGCGAGGTTTGTCTGTTAGCCTGATTCATTGTGCTGGCTGTATTAATGTGTGTTCGCGAGGTTTGTCTGTTTGCCTGAGTCATTGTGCTGGCTGTATTAATGTGTGTTCGCGAGATTTGTCTGTTAGCCTGAGTTATTGTGCTAGCTGTATTAATGTGTGTTCGTAAGGTTTGTCTGTCAGCCTGAGTTACTGTGCTGGCTGCATAAATGTGTGTTTGAAGGTTTGAGTGTCAACAATGAGTCGTTGTGCTGGCTGTATTAATGTGTGTTCGTAAGGTTTCTGTGTTAGCCTGTGTTACTGTGCTGGCTGTATTAATATGTGTTTGCAAGGTTTGTCTGTTAGCCTCAGTTATTGTGCTGGCTGTATTAATGTGTTTTCGTAAGGTTTGTCTGTTAGCCTGAGTTACTGTGCTGGCTGTATTAATGTGTGTTCGCGATGTTTGTTTGTCAAACTGAGTCACTGTGCTGGCTGTATTAATGTGTGTTCGTTAGGTTTGTCTGTTAGCCTGAGTTACTGTGCTGGCTTTATTAATGTGTGTTCGTAAGGTTTGTCTGTTAGTCTGAGTTATTGTGCTGGCTGTAATAATGTGTGTTCGCGAGGTTTGTCTGTCAGCCTGAGTCATTGTGCTGGCTGTATTAATGTGTGTTCGTAAGGTTTGTCTGTTAGCCTGAGTTATTGTGCAGGCTGTATTAATGTGTGTTCGTAAGGTTTGTCTGTTAGCCTGAGTCATTGTGCTGGCTGTATTAATGTGTCTTCCTTAGGTTTGTCTGTTATCCTGAGTAATTGTGCTGGCTGTGTTAATGTGTTTTCGTAAGGTTTGTGTGTTAGCCTGAGTTACTGTGTGGCTGTATTAATGAGTGTTCGTAAGGGTTGTCTGTTAGCCTGTGTTACTGTGATTGGCAGTATTAATGTGTGTTCGGAGGTTTGTCTGTTAGCCTGAGTTATTGAGCTGGCTGTATTAATGTGTGTTCGTAAGGTTTGTCTGTTAGCCTGGGTTACTGTGCTGCCTGTATTAATGTGTGTTTGTAAGGTTTATCTGTTAGCCTGAGTTTCTGTGCTGGCTGTATTAATGTGTGATTGCAAGGTTTGTCTGTCAGCCTGAGTCATTGCGCTGGCTGTATTAATGTGTGTTCGTAAGGTTTGTCTGTTAGCTTGTGTTACTGTGCTGGCTGTATTAATGTGTGTTTGCAAGTTTTGTCTGTTAGCCTGAGTTATTGTGCTGGCTGTATTAATGTGTGTACGTAAGGTTTGTCTGTTAGCCTGTGTAACTGTACTGGCTGTATTAATATGTGATAGCAAGGGTTGTCTGTTAGCCTGAGTTACTGTGCTGGCTGTATTAATGTGTGTTCGCGAGGTTTGTCTGTTAGCATGTGTTACTGTGCTGGCTGTATTAATGTGTGTTCGTAAGGTTTGTATGTTAGCCTGAGTCATTGGGCTGGCTGTATTAATGTGTGTTCGTAAGGTTTTTCCGTCTGCCTGAGTTACTGTGCTGGCTGTATTGTTGTGTGTTTGTAAGGTTTGTCTGTCAGCCTGTGTCATTGTGCTGGCTGTATTAATGTGTGATCGTAAAGTTTGTCTGTTAGCCTGGGTCATTGTGCTGGCTGTATTAATGTGTGTTCGTAAGGTTTGTCTGTTAGCCTGAGTTACTGTGCTGGCTGTATTAATGTGTGTTCGCGAGGTTTGTCTGTTAGCCTGTGTTATTGTGCTGGCTGTGTTAATGTGTGTTCGTAAGGGTTGTCTGTTAGCCTGTGTCATTGTGCTGGCTGTATTAATGTGTGTTCGTAAGGTTTGTCTGTTAGCCTTATTCATTGTGCTGGCTGCATTAAAGTGTGTTTGTGAGGTTTGTCTGTTTGCCTGTGTAATTGTGCCGGCTGTGTTAATGAATGTTCGCGAGGATTGTCTGTGAAACTGAGCCACTGTGCTGGCTGTATTAATGTGTGTTCGTAAGGTTTGTCTGTTAGCCTGGGTTACTGTGCTGGCTGTATAAATGTGTGTTCGTAAGGTTTGTCTGTTAGTCTGAGTTATTGTGCTGGCTGAATTAATGTGTGTTCGTAAGGTTTGTCTGTTAGCCTGAGTTATTGTGCAGGCTGTATTAATGTGTGTTCGTAAGGTTTGTCTGTTAGCCTGAGTCATTGTGCTGGCTGTATTAATGTGTCTTCGTAAGGTTTGTCTGTTATCCTGAGAAATTGTGCTGGCTGTGTTAACGTGTGCTCGTAAGGTTTGTCTGTTAGCCTGAGTTACTGTGCTGGCTGTATTAATGAGTGTTCGTAAGGGTTGTCTGTTAGCCTGTGTTACTGTGATTGGCTGTATTAATGTGTGTTCGGGAGGTTTGTCTGTTAGCTTGAGTAATTGAGCTGGCTGTATTAATGTGTGTTCGTAATGTTTGTCTGTTAGCCTGTGTTACTGTGCTGGCTGTATTAATGCGTGCCTGCAAGGTTTGTCTGTTAGCCTGAGTTATTGTGCTGGCTGTATTAAAGTGTGTTCGTAAAGTTTGTTTGTTAGCCTGGGTTACTGTGCTGCCTGTATTAATGTGTGATTGTAAGGTATATCTGTTAGCCTGAGTTACTGTGCTGGCTGTATTAATGTGTGTTTGCAAGGTTTGTCTGTCAGCCTGAGTCATTTTGCTGGCTGTATTAATGTGTGTTCGTAAGGTTTGTCTGTTAGCCTGTGTTACTGTGCTGGCTGTATTAATGTGTGTTTGCAAGTTTTGTCTGTTAGCCTGAGTTATTGTGCTGGCTGTATTAATGTGTGTACGTAAGGATTGTCTGTTAGCCTGTGTTACTGTGCTGGCTGTATTAATGTGTGTTCGTAAGGTTTGTCTCTTAGCCTGTGTTACTGTGCTGGCTGTATTAATGTGTGATCGTAAGGTTTGTCTGTCATCCTGAGTTACTGTGCTGGCAGTATTAATGTGTGTTCGCACGGTTTGTCTTTTAGCCTGAGTTACTGTGCTGGCTGTATTAATGTGTGTTCGTAAGGTTTGTCTGTCAGCCTGTGTTATTGTGCTGGCTGTATTAATGTGTGTTCGTAAGGTTTGTCTGTCAGTCTGAGTTACTGTGCTGGCTGTATTAATGTGTGTTTGCAAGGTTTGTCTGTTAGCCTGAGTCACTGTGCTGGCTGTATTAATGTGTGTTCGCGAGGTTTTTCTGTTAGCCTGAGTTAATGTGCTGGCTGTATTAATGTGTGTTTGCAAGGTTTGTCTGTTAGCCTGAGTTACTGTGCTGGCTGTATTAATGTGTGTTCGTAAGGTTTGTCTGTTAGCCTGAGTTACTGTGCTAGCTGTATTAATCTGTGTTCGTAATGTATGTCTGTCAGCCTGAGTCATTGTGCTGGCTGTATTAATGTGTGTTCGCGAGGTTGGTCTGTTAGCCTGAGTTACTGTGCTGGCTGTATTAATGTGTGTTTGCAAGTTTTGTCTGTCGGCCTGAGTCATTGTGCTGGCTGTATTAATTTGTGTTCGCGAGGTTTGTCTGTTTGCCTGAGTTATTGTGCTAGCTGTATTAATGTCTGTTCGTAAGGTTTGTCTGTCAGCCTGAGTTACTGTGCTGGCTGTATTAATGTGTGTTCGTAAGGTTTGTCTGTTAGCCTGAGTTATTGTGCTGGCTGTATTAATGTGTGTTCGTAAGGTTTGTCTCTTAGCCTGAGTTATTGTGCTAACTGTATTAATGTGTGTTTGTAAGGTTTGTCTCTTAGCCTGAGTTACTGTGCTGGCTGTATTAATGTGTGTTCGCGAGGTTTGTCTGTCTGCCTGAGTTATTGTGCTGGCTGTATTAATGTGTGCTCGCGAGGTTTGTCTGTTAGCCTTAGTCATTGTGCAGGCTGTATTCATGTGTGTTCGCGAGGTATGTCTGTCAGCCTGAGTTATTGCGCTGGCTGTATTAATGTGTGTTCGCGAGGTTTGTCTGTTTGCCTGAGTCATTGTGCTGGCTGTATTAATGTGTGTTCGCTAGGTTTGTATGTTAGCCTGAGTTATTGTGCTAGCTGTATTAATGTGTGTTCGTAAGGTTTGTCTGTCAGCCTGAGTTACTGTGCTGGCTGTATAAATTTGTGTTTGAAGGTTTGTCTGTCAGCAATGAGTCGTTGTGCTGGCTGTATTAATGTGTGTTCGTAAGGTTTGTCTGTCAGAATGAGTCATTGTGCTGGCTGTATTAATGTGTGTTCGCGAGGTTTGTCTTTCAGCCTGAATTACTGTGATGGCTGTATTAATGTGTGTTCGGGAGGTTTGTATGTTAGCCTGTGTTACTCTGCTGGCTGTATTAATGTGTGTTCGTAAGGTTTGTCTGTCAGCCTGTGTCACTGTGCTGGCTGTTTTAATGCGTGTTCATAAGGTTTGTCTGTCAGCCTGAGTCATTGTGTTGGCTGTATTAATGTGTGTTGGTAAGGTTTGTTTGTTAGCCTGAGTTATTGTGCTGGCCGTATTAATGTGTGTTCGGGAGGTTTGTCTGTTAGCCTGAATTATTGAGCTGGCTGTATTAATGTGTGTTCGTAAGGGTTGTCTGTTAGCCTGTGTTAATGTGCTGGCTGTATTAATGCGTGTTTGCAAGGTTTGTCTGTTAGCCTGAGTTATTGTGGTGGCAGTATTAATGTGTGTTCATAAGGTTTGTCTGTTAGCCTGGGTTACTGTGCTGGCTGTATTATGTGTGTTTGTAAGGTTTCTCTGTTAGCCTGAGTTACTGTGCTGGCTGTATTAATCTGTGTTTGCAAGGTTTGTCTGTCAGCCTGAGTCATTTTGCTGGCTGTATTAATGTGTGTTCGTAAGGTTTGTCTGTTAGCCTGTGTTACTGTGCTGGCGGTATTAATGGGTGTTTGCAAGGTTTGTCTGTTAGCCTGAGTTATTGTGCTGGCTGTATTAATGTGTATTCGTAAGGTTTGTCTGTTAGCCTGAGTTAATGTGCTGGCTGTATTAATGTGTGTTCGTAGGGTTTGTCTGTCAGCCTGAGTCATTGTGCTGCCTGTATTAATGTGTGTTCACGAGGTTGGTCTGTTAGCCTGTGTTACTGTGCTGGCTGTATTAATGTGTGTTTGCAAGGTTTGTCTGTCGGCATGAGTCATTGTGCTGGCTGTATTAATGTGTGTTCGCGAGGTTTGTCTGTTAGCCTGAGTTATTTTGCTAGCTGTATTAATGTGTGTTCGTAAGGTTTGTCTGTCAGCCTGAGTTACTGTGCTGGCTGTATTAATGTGTGTTCGTTAGGTTTGTCTGTTAGCCTGAGTTATTGTGCTGGCTGTATTAATGTGTGTTTGCAAGGTTTGTCTGTTAGCCTGAGTTACTGTGCTGGCTGTATTATTGTGTGTTCGCGAGGTTTGTCTGTCAGCCTGAGTTATTGTGCTGGCTGTATTAATGGGTGTTCGCGAGGTTTGTCTGTTAGACTGAGTCATTGTGCTGGCTGTATTAATGTGTGTTCGCGAGGTATGTCTGTCAGCCTGAGTTATTGCGCTGGCTGTATTAATGTGTGTTCGTAAGGTTTGTCTGTTAGCCTGAGTTATTTTGCTGGCTGTATTAATGTGTGTTTGCAAGGTTTGTCTGTTAGCCTGAGTTACTGTGCTGGCTGTATTATTGTGTGTTCGTGAGGTTTGTCTGTCAGCCTGAGTTATTTTGCTGGCTGTATTAATGAGTGTTCGCGAGGTTTGTCTGTTAGCCTGAGTCATTGTGCTGGCTGTATTAATGTGTGTCCGCGAGGTATGTCTGTCAGCCTGAGTTATTGCGCTGGCTGTATTAATGTGTGTTCGCGAGGTTTGTCTGTTTGCCTGAGTCATTGTGCTGGCTGTATTAAAGTGTGTTCGCGAGATTTGTCTGTTAGCCTGAGTTATTGTGCTAGCTGTATTAATGTGTTTTCGTAAGGTTTGTCTGTCAGCCTGAGTTACTGTGCTGGCTGCATAAATGTGTGTTTGAAAGTTTGACTGACAATAATGAGTCGTTGTGCTGGCTGTATTAATGTGTGTTCGTAAGGTTTGTGTGTTAGCCTGTGTTACTGTGCTGGCTGTATTAATATGTGTTTGCAACTTTTTTCTGTTAGCCTCAGTTATTGTGCTGGCTGTATTAATGTGTTTTCGTAAGGTTTGTCTGTTAGCCTGAGTTACTGTGCTGGCCGTATTAATGTGTGTTCGCGAGGTTTGTTTGTCAAACTGAGTCACTGTGCTGGCTGTATTAATGTGTGTTCGTAAGGTTTGTCTGTTAGCCTGAGTTACTGTGCTGGCTGTATTAATGTGTGTTCGTAAGGTTTGTCTGTTAGTCTGAGTTATTGTGCTGGCTGTAATAATGTGTGTTCGCGAGGTTTGTCTGTCAGCCTGAGTCATTGTGCTGGCTGTATTAATGTGTGTTCGTAAGGTTTGTCTGTTAGCCTGAGTTATTGTGCAGGCTGTATTAATGTGTGTTCGTAAGGTTTGTCTGTTGGCCTGAGTCATTGTGCTGGCTCTATTAATGTGTCTTACTTAGGTTTGTCTGTTATCCTGAGTAATTGTGCTGGCTGTGTTAATGTGTTTTCGTAAGGTTTGTGTGTTAGCCTGAGTTACTGTGCTGGCTGTATTAATGAGTGTTCGTAAGGGTTGTCTGTTAGCCTGTGTTACTGTGATTGGCAGTATTAATGTGTGTTCGGGAGGTTTTTCTGTTAGCCTGAGTTATTAAGCTGGCTGTATTAATGTGTGTTCGTAAGGTTTGTCTGTTAGCCTGTGTTACTGTGCTGGCTGTAATAATGCGTGCTTGCAAGGTTTGTCTGTTAGCCTGAGTTATTGTGCTGGCTGTATTAAAGTGTGTTCGTAAAGTTTGTCTGTTAGCCTGGGTTACTGTGCTGCCTGTATTAATGTGTGTTTGTAAGGTTTATCTGTTAGGCTGAGTTTCTGTGCTGGCTGTATTAATGTGTGTTTGCAAGGTTTGTCTGTCAGCCTGAGTCATTGCGCTGGCTGTATTAATGTGTGTTCGTAAGGTTTGTCTGTTAGCCTGTGTTACTGTGCTGGCTGTATTAATGTGTGTTTGCAAGTTTTGTCTGTTAGCCTGAGTTATTGTGCTGGCTGTATTAATGTGTGTACGTAAGGTTTGTCTGTTAGCCTGTGTAACTGTACTGGCTGTATTAATATGTGTTCGTAAGGTTTGTCTGTTAGCCTGTGTTACTGTGCTGGCTGTATTAATGTGTGTTCGTAAGGTTTGTCTGTCATCCTGAGTTACTGTGCTGGCTGTATTAATGTGTGTTCGCACGGTTTGTCTTTTAGCCTGAGTTACTATGCTGGCTGTATTAATGTGTGTTCGTAAGGTTTGCCTTTCAGCCTGTGTTATTGTGCTGGCTGTATTAATGTGTGTTCGTAAGGTTTGTCTGTCAGTCTGAGTTACTGTGCTGGCTGTATTAATGTGTGTTTGCAAGGTTTGTCTGTTAGCCTGAGTTTCTTTGCTGGCTGTATTAATGTGTGTTCGCGGGGTTTTTCTGTTAGCCTGATTTAATGTGCTGGCTGTATTAATGTGTGTTTGCAAGGTTTGTCTGTTAGCCTGAGTTACTGTGCAGGCTGTATTAATGTCTGTTCGCGAGATTTTTCTGTTAGCCTGAGTTTATGTGCTGGCTGTATTAATGTGTGTTTGCAAGGTTCGTCTGTTAGCCTGAGCCATTGTGCTAGCTGTATTAAAGTGTGTTCGTAAGGTTTGTCTGTTACCCTGAGTAACTGTGCTGGCTGTATTAATTTGTGTTAGCAAGGTTTGTCTGTTAGCCTGAGTTACTGTGCTGGCTGTATTAATGTGTGTTCGCGAGGTTTGTCTGTTAGCCTGTGTTACTGTGCTGGCTGTATTAATGTGTGTTCGTAAGGTTTGTCTGTTAGCCTGGGTTACTCTGCTGGCTGTATTAATGTGTGTTCGT
Organism: Meconema thalassinum; assembly: GCA_946902985.2. Classification (NCBI taxonomy): domain Eukaryota; kingdom Metazoa; phylum Arthropoda; class Insecta; order Orthoptera; family Tettigoniidae; genus Meconema; species Meconema thalassinum. Next base: position 1,196,714,062 of record OX336389.2, read on the forward strand.
AAGGTTTTTCTGTTAGTCTGAGTTATTGTGCTGGCTGTAATAATGTGTGTTCGCGAGGTTTGTCTGTCAGCCTGAGTCATTGTGCTGGCTGTATTAAAGTGTGTTCGTAAGGTTTGTCTGTTAGCCTGAGTTATTGTGCTGGCTGTATTAATGTGTGTTCGTAAGGTTTGTCTGTTAGCCTGAGTCATTGTGCTGGCTGTATTAATGTGTCTTCGTAAGGTTTGTCTGTTATCCTGAGTAATTGTGCTGGCTGTGTTAACGTGTGCTCGTAAGGTTTGTCTGTTAGCCTGAGTTACTGTGCTGGCTGTATTAATGAGTGTTCGTAAGGGTTGTCTGTTAGCCTGTGTTACTGTGATTGGCTGTATTAATGTGTGTTCGGGAGGTTTGTCTGTTAGCTTGAGTTATTGAGCTGGCTGTATTAATGTGTGTTCGTAATGTTTGTCTGTTAGCCTGTGTTACTGTGCTGGCTGTATTAATGCGTGCTTGCAAGGTTTGTCTGTTAGCCTGAGTTATTGTGCTGGCTGTATTAAAGTGTCTTCGTATAGTTTGTCTGTTAGCCTGGGTTACTGTGCTGCCTGTATTAATGTGTGATTGTAAGGTATATCTGTTAGCCTGAGTTACTGTGCTGGCTGTATTAATGTGTGTTTGCAAGGTTTGTCTGTCAGCCTGAGTCATTGTGCTGGCTGTATTAATGTGTGTTCGTAAGGTTTGTCTGTTAGCCTGTGTTACTGTGCTGGCTGTATTAATGTGTGTTTGCAAGTTTTGTCTGTTAGCCTGAGTTATTGTGCTGGCTGTATTAATGTGTGTACGTAAGGTTTGTCTGTTAGCCTGTGTTACTGTGCTGGCTGTATTAATGTGTGTTCGTAAGGTTTGTCTGTCATCCTGTGTTACTGTGCTGGCTGTATTAATGTGTGTTCGCACGGTTTGTCTTTTAGCCTGAGTTTCTGTGCTGGCTGTATTAATGTGTGTTCGTAAGGTTTGTCTGTCAGCCTGTGTTATTGTGCTGGCTGTATTAATGTGTGTTCGTAAGGTTTGTCTGTCAGTCTGAGTTACTGTGCTGGCTGTATTAATGTGTGTTTGCAAGGTTTGTCTGTTAGCCTGAGTTACTGTGCTGGCTGTATTAATGTGTGTTCGCGAGGTTTTTCTGTTAGCCTGAGTTAATGTGCTGGCTGTATTAATGTGTGTTTGCAAGGTTTGTCTGTTAGCCTGAGTAACTGTGCTGGCTGTATTAATGTGTGTTCGTAAGGTTTGTCTGTTAGCCTGAGTTACTGTGCTAGCTGTATTAATGTGTGTTCGTAATGTATGTCTGTCAGCCTGAGTCATTGTGCTGGCTGTATTAATGTGTGTTCGCGAGGTTGGTCTGTTAGCTTGTGTTACTGTGCTGGCTGTATTAATGTGTGTTTGCAAGTTTTGTCTGTCGGCCTGAGTCATTGTGCTGGCTGTATTAATTTGTGTTCGCGAGGTTTGTCTGTTTGCCTGAGTTATTGTGCTAGCTGTATTAATGTCTGTTCGTAAGGTTTGTCTGTCAGCCTGAGTTACTGTGCTGGCTGTATTAATGTGTGTTCGTAAGGTTTGTCTGTTAGCCTGAGTTATTGTGCTGGCTGTATTAATGTGTGTTCGTAAGGTTTGTCTGTTAGCCTGAGTTATTGTGCTAACTGTATTAATGTGTGTTTGTAAGGTTTGTCTCTTAGCCTGAGTTACTGTGCTGGCTGTATTAATGTGTGTTCGCGAGGTTTGTCTGTCTGCCTGAGTTATTGTGCTGGCTGTATTAATGTGTGCTCGCGAGGTTTGTCTGTTAGCCTGAGTCATTGTGCTGGCTGTATTCATGTGTGTTCGTGAGGTATGTCTGTCAGCCTGAGTTATTGCGCTGGCTGTATTAATGTGTGTTCGCGAGGTTTGTCTGTTTGCCTGAGTCATTGTGCTGGCTGTATTAATGTGTGTTCGCGAGGTTTGTATGTTAGACTGAGTTATTGTGCTAGCTGTATTAATGTGTGTTCGTAAGGTTTGTCTGTCAGCCTGAGTTACTGGGCTAGCTGTATAAATTTGTGTTTGAAGGTTTGTCTGTCTGCAATGAGTCGTTGTGCTGGCTGTATTAATGTGTGTTCGTAAGGTTTGTCTGTCAGAATGAGTCATTGTGCTGGCTGTATTAGTGTGTGTTCGCGAGGTTTGTCTTTCAGCCTGAATTACTGTGATGGCTGTATTAATGTGTGTACGGGAGGTTTGTATGTTAGCCTGTGTTACTCTGCTGGCTGTATTAATGTGTGTTCGTAAGGTTTGTCTGTCAGCCTGTGTCACTGTGCTGGCTGTTTTAATGCGTGTTCATAAGGTATGTCTGTCAGCCTGAGTCATTGTGTTGGCTGTATTAATGTGTGTTGTTAAGGTTTGTTTGTTAGCCTGAGTTATTGTGCTGGCCGAATTAATGTGTGTTCGGGAGGTTTGCCTGTTAGCCTGAGTTATTGAGCTGGCTGTATTAATGTGTGTTCGTAAGGGTTGTCTGTTAGCCTGTGTTAATGTGCTGGCTGTATTAATGCGTGTTTGCAAGGTTTGTCTGTTAGCCTGAGTTATTGTGGTGGCAGTATTAATGTGTGTTCATAAGGTTTGTCTGTTAGCCTGGGTTACTGTGCTGGCTGTATTAATGTGTGTTTGTAAGGTTTCTCTGTTAGCCTGAGTTACTGTTCTGGCTGTATTAATCTGTGTTTGCAAGGTTTGTCTGTCAGCCTGAGTCATTTTGCTAGCTGTATTAATGTGTGTTCGTAAGGTTTGTTTGTTAGCCTGTGTTACTGTGCTGGCTGTATTAATGGGTGTTTGCATGGTTTGTCTGTTAGCCTGAGTTATTGTGCTGGCTGTATTAATGTGTTTTCGTAAGGTTTGTCTGTTAGCCTGAGTTACTGTGCTGGCTGTATTAATGAGTGCTCGTAAGGTTTGTCTGTCAGCCTGAGTCATTGTGCTGGCTGTATTAATGTGTGTTCACGAGGTTGGTCTGTTAGCCTGTGTTACTGTGCTGGCTGTATTAATGTGTGTTTGCAAGGTTTGTCTGTCGGCATGAGTCATTGTGCTGGCTGTATTAATGTGTGTTCGCGAGGTTTGTCTCTTAGCCTGAGTTATTGTGCTAGCTGTATTAATGTGTGTTCGTAAGGTTTGTCTGTCAGCCTGAGTTACTGTGCTGGCTGTATTAATGTGTGTTCGTTAGGTTCGTCTGTTAGCCTGAGTTATTGTGCTGGCTGTATTAATGTGTGTTCGTAAGGTTTGTCTGTTAGCCTGAGTTATTTTGCTGGCTGTATTAATGTGTGTTTAAAAGGTTTGTCTGTTAGCCTGAGTTACTGTACAGGCTGTATTATTGTGTGTTCGCGAGGTTTGTCTGTCAGCCTGAGTTATTGTGCTGGCTGTATTAATGAGTGTTCGCGAGGTTTGTCTGTTAGCCTGAGTCATTGTGCTGGCTGTATTAATGTGTGTTCGCGAGGTTTGTCTGTTTGCCTGAGTCATTGTGCTGGCTGTATTAATGTGTGTTCGCGAGATTTGTCTGTTAGCCTGAGTTATTGTGCTAGCTGTATTAATATGTGTTTGCAAGGTTTGTCTGTTAGCCTCAGTTATTGTGCTGGCTGTATTAATGTGTTTTCGTAAGGTTTGTCTGTTAGCCTGAGTTACTGTGCTGGCTGTATAAATGTGTGTTTGAAGGTTTGAGTGTCAGCAATGAGTCGTTGTGCTGGCTGTATTAATGTGTGTTCGTAAGGTTTGTGTGTTAGCCTGTGTTACTGTGCTGGCTGTATTAATATGTGTTTGCAAGGTTTGTCTGTTAGCCTCAGTTATTGTGCTGGCTGTATTAATGTGTTTTCGTAAGGTCTGTCTGTTAGCCTGAGTTACTGTGCTGGCTGTATTAATGTGTGTTCGCGAGGATTGTTTGTCAAACTGAGTCACTGTGCTGGCTGTATTAATGTGTGTTCGTAAGGTTTGTCTGTTAGCCTGAGTTACTGTGCTGGCTTTATTAATGTGTGTTCGTAAGGTTTGTCTGTTAGTCTGAGTTATTGTGCTGGCTGTAATAATGTGTGTTCGCGAGGTTTGTCTGTCAGCCTGAGTCATTGTGCTGGCTGTATTAATGTGTGTTCGTAAGGTTTGTCTGTTAACCTGAGTTATTGTGCAGGCTGTATTAATGTGTGTTCGTAAGGTTTGTCTGTTAGCCTGAGTCATTGTGCTGGCTGTATTAATGTGTCTTCCTTAGGTTTGTCTGTTATCCTGAGTAATTGTACTGGCTGTGTTAATGTGTTTTCGTAAGGTTTGTGTGTTAGCCTGAGTTACTGTGCTGGCTGTATTAATGAGTGTTCGTAAGGGTTGTCTGTTAGCCTGTGTTACTGTGATTGGCAGTATTAATGTGTGTTCGGGAGGTGTGTCTGTTAGCCTGAGTTATTGAGCTGGCTGTATTAATGTGTGTTCGTAAGGTTTGTCTGTTAGCCTGTGTTACTGTGCTGGCTGTATTAATGTGTGTTCGCGAGGTTTGTCTGTCTGCCTGAGTTATTGTGCTGGCTGTATTAATGTGTGCTCGCGAGGTTTGTCTGTTAGCCTGAGTCATTGTGCTGGCTGTATTCATGTGTGTTCGTGAGGTATGTCTGTCAGCCTGAGTTATTGCGCTGGCTGTATTAATGTGTGTTCGCGAGGTTTGTCTGTTTGCCTGAGTCATTATGCTGGCTGTATTAATGTGTGTTCGCGAGGTTTGTATGTTAGACTGAGTTATTGTGCTAGCTGTATTAATGTGTGTTCGTAAGGTTTGTCTGTCAGCCTGAGTTACTGTGCTAGCTGTATAAATTTGTGTTTGAAGGTTTGTCTGTCTGCAATGAGTCGTTGTGCTGGCTGTATTAATGTGTGTTCGTAAGGTTTGTCTGTCAGAATGAGTCATTGTGCTGGCTGTATTAGTGTGTGTTCGCGAGGTTTGTCTTTCAGCCTGAATTACTGTGATGGCTGTATTAATGTGTGTTCGGGAGGTTTGTATGTTAGCCTGTGTTACTCTGCTGGCTGTATTAATGTGTGTTCGTAAGGTTTGTCTGTCAGCCTGTGTCACTGTGCTGGCTGTTTTAATGCGTGTTCATAAGGTATGTCTGTCAGCCTGAGTCATTGTGTTGGCTGTATTAATGTGTGTTGTTAAGGTTTGTTTGTTAGCCTGAGTTATTGTGCTGGCCGAATTAATGTGTGTTCGGGAGGTTTGCCTGTTAGCCTGAGTTATTGAGCTGGCTGTATTAATGTGTGTTCGTAAGGGTTGTCTGTTAGCCTGTGTTAATGTGCTGGCTGTATTAATGCGTGTTTGCAAGGTTTGTCTGTTAGCCTGAGTTATTGTGGTGGCAGTATTAATGTGTGTTCATAAGGTTTGTCTGTTAGCCTGGGTTACTGTGCTGGCTGTATTAATGTGTGTTTGTAAGGTTTCTCTGTTAGCCTGAGTTACTGTTCTGGCTGTATTAATCTGTGTTTGCAAGGTTTGTCTGTCAGCCTGAGTCATTTTGCTAGCTGTATTAATGTGTGTTCGTAAGGTTTGTTTGTTAGCCTGTGTTACTGTGCTGGCTGTATTAATGGGTGTTTGCATGGTTTGTCTGTTAGCCTGAGTTATTGTGCTGGCTGTATTAATGTGTGTTCGTAAGGTTTGTCTGTTAGCCTGAGTTACTGTGCTGGCTGTATTAATGAGTGCTCGTAAGGTTTGTCTGTCAGCCTGAGTCATTGTGCTGGCTGTATTAATGTGTGTTCACGAGGTTGGTCTGTTAGCCTGTGTTACTGTGCTGGCTGTATTAATGTGTGTTTGCAAGGTTTGTCTGTCGGCATGAGTCATTGTGCTGGCTGTATTAATGTGTGTTCGCGAGGTTTGTCTCTTAGCCTGAGTTATTGTGCTAGCTGTATTAATGTGTGTTCGTAAGGTTTGTCTGTCAGCCTGAGTTACTGTGCTGGCTGTATTAATGTGTGTTCGTTAGGTTCGTCTGTTAGCCTGAGTTATTGTGCTGGCTGTATTAATGTGTGTTCGTAAGGTTTGTCTGTTAGCCTGAGTTATTTTGCTGGCTGTATTAATGTGTGTTTAAAAGGTTTGTCTGTTAGCCTGAGTTACTGTACAGGCTGTATTATTGTGTGTTCGCGAGGTTTGTCTGTCAGCCTGAGTTATTGTGCTGGCTGTATTAATGAGTGTTCGCGAGGTTTGTCTGTTAGCCTGAGTCATTGTGCTGGCTGTATTAATGTGTGTTCGCGAGATTTGTCTGTTAGCCTGAGTTATTGTGCTAGCTGTATTAATATGTGTTTGCAAGGTTTGTCTGTTAGCCTCAGTTATTGTGCTGGCTGTATTAATGTGTTTTCGTAAGGTTTGTCTGTTAGCCTGAGTTACTGTGCTGGCTGTATAAATGTGTGTTTGAAGGTTTGAGTGTCAGCAATGAGTCGTTGTGCTGGCTGTATTAATGTGTGTTCGTAAGGTTTGTGTGTTAGCCTGTGTTACTGTGCTGGCTGTATTAATATGTGTTTGCAAGGTTTGTCTGTTAGCCTCAGTTATTGTGCTGGCTGTATTAATGTGTTTTCGTAAGGTTTGTCTGTTAGCCTGAGTTACTGTGCTGGCTGTATTAATGTGTGTTCGCGAGGATTGTTTGTCAAACTGAGTCACTGTGCTGGCTGTATTAATGTGTGTTCGTAAGGTTTGTCTGTTAGCCTGAGTTACTGTGCTGGCTTTATTAATGTGTGTTCGTAAGGTTTGTCTGTTAGTCTGAGTTATTGTGCTGGCTGTAATAATGTGTGTTCGCGAGGTTTGTCTGTCAGCCTGAGTTATTGTGCAGGCTGTATTAATGTGTGTTCGTAAGGTTTGTCTGTTAGCCTGAGTCATTGTGCTGGCTGTATTAATGTGTCTTCCTTAGGTTTGTCTGTTATCCTGAGTAATTGTACTGGCTGTGTTAATGTGTTTTCGTAAGGTTTGTGTGTTAGCCTGAGTTACTTTGCTGGCTGTATTAATGAGTGTTCGTAAGGGTTGTCTGTTAGCCTGTGTTACTGTGATTGGCAGTATTAATGTGTGTTCGGGAGGTGTGTCTGTTAGCCTGAGTTATTGAGCTGGCTGTATTAATGTGTGTTCGTAAGGTTTGTCTGTTAGCCTGTGTTACTGTGCTGGCTGTATTAATGCGTGCTTGCAAGGTTTGTCTGTTAGCCTGAGTTATTGTGCTGGCTGTATTAACGTGTGTTCGTAAAGTTTGTCTGTTAGCCTGGGTTACTGTGCTGCCTGTATTAATGTGTGTTTGTAAGGTTTATCTGTTAGCCTGAGTTTCTGTGCTGGCTGTATTAATGTGTGTTTGCAAGGTTTGTCTGTCAGCCTGAGTCATTGCGCTGGCTGTATTAATGTGTGTTCGTAAGGTTTGTCTGTTAGCCTGTGTTACTGTGCTGGCTGTATTAATGTGTGTTTGCAAGTTTTGTCTGTTAGCCTGAGTTATTGTGCTGGCTGTATTAATGTGTGTACGTAAGGTTTGTCTGTTAGCCAGTGTTACTGTACTGGCTGTATTAATATGTGTTCGTAAGGTTTGTCTGTTAGCCTGTGTTACTGTGCTGGGTGTATTAATGTGTGTTCGTAAGGTTTGTCTGTCATCCTGAGTTACTGTGCTGGCTGTATTAATGTGTGTTCGCACGGTTTGTCTTTTAGCCTGAGTTACTGTGCTGGCTGTATTAATGTGTGTTCGTAAGGTTTGTCTTTCAGCCTGTGTTATTGTGCTGGCTGTATTAATGTGTGTTCGTAAGGTTTGTCTGTCAGTCTGAGTTACTGTGCTGGCTGTATTAATGTGTGTTTGCAAGGTTTGTCTGTTAGCCTGAGTTACTGTGCTGGCTGTATTAATGTGTGTTCGCGGGGTTTTTCTGTTAGCCTGAGTTAATGAGCTGGCTGTATTAATGTGTGTTTGCAAGGTTTGTCTGTTAGCCTGAGTTACTGTGCAGGCTGTATTAATGTGTGTTCGCGAGGTTTTTCTGTTAGCCTGAGTTAATGTGCTGGCTGTATTAATGTGTGTTTGCAAGGTTCGTCTGTTAGCCTGAGCCATTGTGCTAGCTGTATTAAAGTGTGTTCGTAAGGTTTGTCTGTTACCCTGAGTTACTGTGCTGGCTGTATTAATTTGTGTTAGCAAGGTTTGTCTGTTAGCCTGAGTTACTGTGCTGGCTGTATTAATGTCTGTTCGCGAGGTTTGTCTGTTAGCCTGTGTTACTGTGCTGGCTGTATTAATGTGTGTTCGTAAGGTTTGTCTGTTAGCCTGAGTCATTGAGCTGGCTGTATTAATGTGTGTTCGTAAGGTTTTTCCGTCTGCCTGAGTTACTGTGCTGGCTGTATTGTTGTGTGTTTGTAAGGTTTGTCTGTCAGCCTGTGTCATTGTGCTGGCTGTATTAATGTGTGATGGTAAAGTTTGTCTGTTAGCCTGAGTCATTGTGCTGGCTGTATTAATGTGTGTTCGTAAAGTTTGTCTGTTAGCCTGAGTTACTGTGCTGGCTGTATTAATGTGTGTTCGCGAGGTTTGTCTGTTAGCCTGTGTTATTGTGCTGGCTGTATTAATGTGTGTTCGTAAGGGTTGTCTGTTAGCCTGTGTCATTGTGCTGGCTGTATTAATGTGTGTTCGTAAGGTTTGTATGTTAGCCTTATTCATTGTGCTGGCTGCATTAAAGTGTGTTTGTGAGGTTTGTCTGTTTGCCTGTGTAATTGTGCCGGCTGTGTTAATGAATGTTCGCGAGGTTTATCTGTGAAACTGAGTCACTGTGCTGGCTGTATTAATGTGTGTTCGTAAGGTTTGTCTGTTAGCCTGGGTTACTGTGCTGGCTGTATTAATGTGTGTTCGTAAGGTTTGTCTGTTAGTCTGAGTTATTGTGCTGGCTGTAATAATGTGTGTTCGCGTGGTTTGTTAGTCAGCCTGAGTCATTGTGCTGGCTGAATTAATGTGTGTTCGTAAGGTTTGTCTGTTAGCCTGAGTTATTGTGCAGGCTGTATTAGGTGTGTTCGTAAGGTTTGTCTGTTAGCCTGAGTCATTGTGCTGGCTGTATTAATGTGTCTTCGTAAGGTTTGCCTGTTATCCTGAGTAATTGTGCTGGCTGTGTTAACGTGTGCTCGTAAGGTTTGTCTGTTAGCCTGAGTTACTGTGCTGGCTGTATTAATGTGTGTTCGCACGGTTTGTCTTTTAGCCTGAGTTACTGTGCTGGCTGTATTAATGTGTGTTCGTAAGGTTTGTCTGTCAGCCTGTGTTATTGTGCTGGCTGTATTAATGTGTGTTCGTAAGGTTTGTCTGTCAGTCTGAGTTGCTGTGCTGGCTGTATTAATGTGTGTTTGCAAGGTTTGTCTGTTAGCCTGAGTCACTGTGCTGGCTGTATTAATGTGTGTTCGCGAGGTTTTTCTGTTAGCCTGAGTTAATGTGCTGGCTGTATTAATGTGTGTTTGCAAGGTTTGTCTGTTAGCCTGAGTTACTGTGCTGGCTGTATAAATGTGTGTTCGTAAGGTTTGTCTGTTAGCCTGAGTTACTGTGCTAGCTGTATTAATGTGTGTTCGTAATGTATGTCTGTCAGCCTGAGTCATTGTGCTGGCTGTATTAATGTGTGTTCGCGAGGTTGGTCTGTTAGCCTGTGTTACTGTGCTGGCTGTATTAATGTGTGTTTGCAAGTTTTGTCTGTCGGCCTGAGTCATTGTTCTGGCTGTATTAATGTGTGTTCGCGAGGTTTGTCTGTTTGCCTGAGTTATTGTGCTAGCTGTATTAATGTCTGTTCGTAAGGTTTGTCTGTCAGCCTGAGTTACTGTGCTGGCTGTATTAATGTGTGTTCGTAAGGTTTGTCTGTTAGCCTGAGTTATTGTGCTGGCTGTATTAATGTGTGTTCGTAAGGTTTGTCTGTTAGCATGAGTTATTGTGCTAACTGTATTAATGTGTGTTTGTAAGGATTGTCTCTTAGCCTGAGTTACTGTGCTGGCTGTATTAATGTGTGTTCGCGAGGTTTGTCTGTCTGCCTGAGTTATTGTGCTGGCTGTATTAATGTGTGCTCGCGAGGTTTGTCTGTTAGCCTGAGTCATTGTGCTGGCTGTATTCATGTGTGTTCGCGAGGTATGTCTGTCAGCCTGAGTTATTGCGCTGGCTGTATTAATGTGTGTTTGCAAGGTTTGTCTGTTAGCCTGAGTTACTGTGCTGGCTGTATTAATGTGTGTTCGTAAGGTTTGTCTGTCAGAATGAGTCATTGTGCTGGCTGTATTAATGTGTGTTCGCGAGGTTTGTCTTTCAGCCTGAATTACTGTGATGGCTGTATTAATGTGTGTTCGGGAGGTTTGTATGTTAGCCTGTGTTACTCTGCTGGCTGTATTAATGTGTGCTCGTAAGGTTTGTCTGTCAGCCTGTGTCACTGTGCTGGCTGTTTTAATGCGTGTTCATAAGGTTTGTCTGTCAGCCTGAGTCATTGTGTTGGCTGTATTAATGTGTGTTGGTAAGGTTCGTTTGTTAGCCTGAGTTATTGTGCTGGCCGTATTAATGTGTGTTCGGGAGGTTTGTCTGTTAGCCTGAGTTATTGAGCTGGCTGTATTAATGTGTGTTCGTAAGGGTTGTCTGTTAGCCTGTGTTAATGTGCTTGCTGTATTAATGCGTGTTTGCAAGGTTTGTCTGTTAGACTGAGTTAATGTGGTGGCAGTATTAATGTGTGTTCATAAGGTTTGTCTGTTAGCCTGGGTTACTGTGCTGGCTGTATTAATGTGTGTTTGTAAGGTTTCTCTGTTAGCCTGAGTTACTGTGCTAACTGTATTAATCTGTGTTTGCAAGGTTTGTCTGTCAGCCTGAGTCATTTTGCTGGCTGTATTAATGTGTGTTCGCGAGGTATGTCTGTCAGCCTGAGTTATTGCGCTGGCTGTATTAATGTGTGTTCGTAAGGTTTGTTTGTTAGCCTGAGTTATTTTGCTGGCTGTATTAATGTGTGTTCGCGAGGTATGTCTGTCAGCCTGAGTTATTGCGCTGGCTGTATTAATGTGTGTTCGTAAGGTTTGTTTGTTAGCCTGAGTTATTTTGCTGGCTGTATTAATGTGTGTTTGCAAGGTTTGTCTGTTAGCCTGAGTTACTGTGCTGGCTGTATTATTGTGTGTTCGCGAGGTGTGTCTGTCAGCCTGAGTTATTGTGCTGGCTGTATTAATGAGTGTTCGCGAGGTTTGTCTGTTAGCCTGAGTCATTTTGCTGGCTGTATTAATGTGTGTTCGCGAGGTATGTCTGTCAGCCTGAGTTATTGCGCTGGCTGTATTAATGTGTGTTCGCGAGGTTTGTCTGTTTGCCTGAGTCTTTGTGCTGGCTGTATTAATGTGTGTTCGCGAGATTTGTCTGTTAGCCTGAGTTATTGTGCTAGCTGTATTAATGTGTGTTCGTAAGGTTTGTCTGTCAGCATGAGTTACTGTGCTGGCTGCATAAATGTGTGTTTGAAGGTTTGACTGTCAGCAATGAGTCGTTGTGCTGGCTGTATTAATGTGTGTTCGTAAGGTTTGTGTGTTAGCCTGTGTTACTGTGCTGGCTGTATTAATATGTGTTTGCAAGGTTTGTCTGTTAGCCTCAGTTATTGTGCTGGCTGTATTAATGTGTTTTCGTAAGGTTTGTCTGTTAGCCTGAGTTACTGTGCTGGCTGTATTAATGTGTGTTCGCGAGGTTTGTTTGTCAAACTGAGTCACTGTGCTGGCTGTATTAATGTGTGTTCGTAAGGTTTGTCTGTTAGCCTGAGTTACTGTGCTGGCTGTATTAATGTGTGTTCGTAAGGTTTGTCTGTTAGTCTGAGTTATTGTGCTGGCTGTAATAATGTGTGTTCGCGAGGTTTGTCTGTCAGCCTGAGTCATTGTGCTGGCTGTATTAATGTGTGTTCGTAAGGTTTGTCTGTTAGCCAGAGTTATTGTGCAGGCTGTATTAATGTGTGTTCGTAAGGTTTGTCTGTTAACCTGAGTCATTGTGCTGGCTGTATTAATGTGTCTTCCTTAGGTTTGTCTGTTATCCTGAGTAATTGTGCTGGCTGTGTTAATGTGTTTTCGTAAGGTTTGTGTGTTAGCCTGAGTTACTGTGCTGGCTGTATTAATGAGTGTTCGTAAGGGTTGTCTGTTAGCCTGTGTTACTGTGATTGGCAGTATTAATGTGTGTTCGGGAGGTTTGTCTGTTAGCCTGAGTTATTGAGCTGGCTGTATTAATGTGTGTTCGTAAGGTTTGTCTGTTAGCCTGTGTTACTGTGCTGGCTGTATTAATGCGTGCTTGCAAGGTTTGTCTGTTAGCCTGAGTTATTGTGCTGGCTGTATTAAAGTGTGTTCGTAAAGTTTGTCTGTTAGCCTGGGTTACTGTGCTGCCTGTATTAATGTGTGTTTGTAAGGTTTATCTGTTAGCCTGAGTTTCTGTGCTGGCTGTATTAATGTGTGTTTGCAAGGTTTGTCTGTCAGCCTGAGTCATTGCGCTGGCTGTATTAATGTGTGTTCGTAAGGTTTGTCTGTTAGCTTGTGTTACTGTGCTGGCTGTATTAATGTGTGTTTGCAAGTTTTGTCTGTTAGCCTGAGTTATTGTGCTGGCTGTATTAATGTGTGTACGTAAGGTTTGTCTGTTAGCCTGTGTAACTGTACTGGCTGTATTAATATGTGTTCGTAAGGTTTGTCTGTTAGCCTGTGTTACTGTGCTGGCTGTATTAATGTGTGTTCGTAAGGTTTGTCTGTCATCCTGAGTTACTGTGCTGGCTGTATTAATGTGTGTTCGCACGGTTTGTCTTTTAGCCTGAGTTACTTTGCTGGCTGTATTAATGTGTGTTCGTAAGGTTTGTCTTTCAGCCTGTGTTATTGTGCTGGCTGTATTAATGTGTGTTCGTAAGGTTTGTCTGTCAGTCTGAGTTACTGTGCTGGCTGTATTAATGTGTGTTTGCAAGGTTTGTCTGTTAGCCTGAGTTACTGTGCTGGCTGTATTAATGTGTGTTCGCGGGGTTTTTCTGTTAGCCTGATTTAATGTGCTGGCTGTATTAATGTGTGTTTGCAAGGTTCGTCTGTTAGCCTGAGCCATTGTGCTAGCTGTATTAAAGTGTGTTCGTAAGGTTTGTCTGTTACCCTGAGTTACTGTGCTGGCTGTATTAATTTGTGTTAGCAAGGTTTGTCTGTTAGCCTGAGTTACTGTGCTGGCTGTATTAATGTGTGTTCGCGAGGTTTGTCTGTTAGCCTGTGTTACTGTGCTGGCTGTATTAATGTGTGTTCGTAAGGTTTGTCTGTCATCCTGAGTTACTGTGCTGGCTGTAATAATGTGTGTTCGCACGGTTTGTCTTTTAGCCTGAGTTACTTTGCTGGCTGTATTAATGTGTGTTCGTAAGGTTTGTCTTTCAGCCTGTGTTATTGTGCTGGCTGTATTAATGTGTGTTCGTAAGGTTTGTCTGTCAGTCTGAGTTACTGTGCTGGCTGTATTAATGTGTGTTTGCAAGGTTTGTCTGTTAGCCTGAGTTACTGTGCAGGCTGTATTAATGTGTGTTCGCGAGGTTTTTCTGTTAGCCTGAGTTAATGTGCTGGCTGTATTAATGTGTGTTTGCAAGGTTCGTCTGTTAGCCTGAGCCATTGTGCTAGCTGTATTAAAGTGTGTTCGTAAGGTTTGTCTGTTACCCTGAGTTACTGTGCTGGCTGTATTAATTTGTGTTAGCAAGGTTTGTCTGTTAGCCTGAGTTACTGTGCTGGCTGTATTAATGTGTGTTCGCGAGGTTTGTCTGTTAGCCTGTGTTACTGTGCTGGCTGTATTAATGTGTGTTCGTAAGGTTTGTCTGTTAGCCTGAGTCATTGGGCTGGCTGTATTAATGTGTGTTCGTAAGGTTTTTCCGTCTTCCTGAGTTACTGTGCTGGCTGTATTGTTGTGTGTTTGTAAGGTTTGTCTGTCAGCCTGTGTCATTGTGCTGGCTGTATTAATGTGTGATCGTAAGGTTTGTCTGTTAGCCTGAGTCATTGTGCTGGCTGTATTAATGTGTGTTCGTAAGGTTTGTCTGTTAGCCTGAGTTATTGTGCAGGCTGTATTAAAGTGTGTTCGTAAGGTTTGTCTGTTAGCCTGAGTCATTGTGCTGGCTGTATTAATGTGTCTTCGTAAGGTTTGTCTGTTTTCCTGAGTAATTGTGCTGGCTGTGTTAACGTGTGTTCGTAAGGTTTGTCTGTTAGCCTGAGTTACTGTGCTGGCTGTATTAATGAGTGTTCGTAGGGGTTGTCTGTTAGCCTGTGTTACTGTGATTGGCTGTATTAATGTGTGTTCGGGAGGTTTGTCTGTTAGCTTGAGTTATTGAGCTGGCTGTATTAATGTGTGTTCGTAAGGTTTGTCTGTTAGCCTGTGTTACTGTGCTGGCTGTATTAATGCGTGCTTGCAAGGTTTGTCGGTTAGCCTGAGTTATTGTGCTGGCTGTATTAAAGTGTGTTCGTAAAGTTTGTCTGTTAGCCTGGGTTACTGTGCTGCCTGTATTAATGTGTGTTTGTAAGGTATATCTGTTAGCCTGAGTTACTGTGCTGGCTGTATTAATGTGTATTTGCAAGGTTTGTCTGTCAGCCTGAGTCATTGTGCTGGCTGTATTAATGTGTGTTCGTAAGGTATGTCTGTTAGCCTGTGTTACTGTGCTGGCTGTATTAATGTGTGTTTGCAAGTTTTGTCTGTTAGCCTGAGTTATTGTGCTGGCTGTATTAATGTGTGTACGTAAGGTTTGTCTGTTAGCCTGTGTTACTGTGCTGGCTGTATTAATGTGTGTTCGTAAGGTTTGTCTGTTAGCCTGTGTTACTGTGCTGGCTGTATTAATGTGTGTTCGTAAGGTTTGTCTGTCATCCTGAGTTACTGTGCTGGCTGTATTAATGTGTGTTCGCACGGTTTGTCTTTTAGCCTGAGTTACTGTGCTGGCTGTATTAATGTGTGTTCGTAAGGTTTGTCTGTCAGCCTGTGTTATTTTGCTGGCTGTATTAATGTGTGTTCGTAAGGTTTGTCTGTCAGTCTGAGTTACTGTGCTGGCTGTATTAATGTGTGTTTGCAAGGTTTGTCTGTTAGCCTGAGTTACTGTGCTGGCTGTATTAATGTGTGTTCGCGAGGTTTTTCTGTTAGCCTGAGTTAATGTGCTGGCTGTATTAATGTGTTTTTGCAAGGTTTGTCTGTTAGCCTGAGTTACTGTGCTGGCTGTATTAATGTGTGTTCGCGAGGTTTGTCTGTTAGCCTGTGTTACTGTGCTGGCTGTATTAATGTGTGTTCGTAAGGTTTGTCTGTTAGCCTGAGTCATTGGGCTGGCTGTATTAATGTGTGTTCGTAAGGTTTTTCTGTCTGCCTGAGTTACTGTGCTGGCTGTATTGTTGTGTGTTTGTAAGGTTTGTCTGTCAGCCTTTGTTATTGTGCTGGCTGTATTAATGTGTGTTCGTATGGTTTGTCTGTTAGCCTGAGTCATTGTGCTGGTTGTATTAATGTGTGTTCGTAAAGTTTGTCTGTTAGCCTGAGTTACTGTGCTGGCTGTATTAATGTGTGTTCGCGAGGTTTGTCTGTTAGCCTGTGTTATTGTGCTGGCTGTATTAATGTGTGTTCGTAAGGGTTGTCTGTTAGCCTGTGTCATTGTGCTGGCTGTATTAATGTGTGTTCGTAAGGTTTGTCTGTTAGCCTGATTCATTGTGCTGGCTGTATTAAAGTGTGTTTGTGAGGTTTGTCTGTTTGCCTGTGTAATTGTGCCGGCTGTGTTAATGAATGTTCGTGAGGTTTGTCTGATAGACTGTGTTATTGTGCTGGCTGTGTTAAGGTATGTTCGTGAGGTTTGTCACTTAGCCTGTGTTATTGTTCTGGCTGTGTTAATGTATATTCGTGAAGTTTGTCTGTTAGCTTGTGTTAATGTGTGTGCGTGAAATTTGTCTAATAATCTGTGGTATTGTGGTGAGTGTGTGGTAACGTGTGTTGTTGTAGTGATTGTCTGTTTCTCTTTGTTGCCTTTCTGGGTTCTATGTGACTTGTTTAGGACTCCAGTGGTATCAATTCATGTGACGGATATGTACTTTATCTCGTGTGATTTTGTGATTGTTTCTAATGTTGATGATGTAATTGAGGTCTGAAACTTTTCGATGTGTAGTGTAAGGGCCTTTCCATTTTGGTATGAGGAACTCTGATACGTATTTCTTCTTGCTAGGGGTCCTTACCATTACAGATTGGCCGGGTCTGCATTCTTTGCGTACTCTTGCCTTGTCATGTGCTTCCTTTTGGTTGCGTTGTGCTTTAGTGATAGCCTCTTTGTAGATCTGTCGATCTGTGTTAAGTTGTGATTTCTCTCCCTGATGTCTGTGGGTGTATGTGTATATTATCTATTTAGATTCTGGGTTAATATCCTCGTAGGAGGAAGTGTGGGGTGTTACCTGCGGCAGTGAATTACGATGTGTTGTAGCTAAATGTGGTGAGAGGGAAGTTGTCTCCTATGTCATTTGTAAACATGGCGAGCGCGGGATCGAACCTAGTAGTTATGTTGGATTTAATGTGTAATAGCTTGAGGAGCTGTTGTGTAATGTTGGCTGTTAATACAATTCCTCTCTGAGAGTAATGTCTGAAATGTGGCGTTTCGTGTTATGATGTCCATGAGAAATGCTGCTACGTGTTGTGTGTCTGCTTTGGGTACGGCTCTGGTGTTAAATATTTTTGAGGCTTTCTGTGGCTACGAAAATGTACTTGTTACCGTGTTTCGATTTGCATATGGGTTCTTTGATGTCTGTACCTATCCTGTGAAAGATATCCCCAGTTGTTATATGCTGCAAGAGACCCTGTGGTTTTCCCGCCCTGTATTTTTATTGTTGGCAAGAATGGGATGGTTTGATAAAGTTGTTTATGTCTGTTTTCATGTTATTTCAGTAATATTTAGCCCTGATCTTGTGATATGTCTTGTGTGCTCCTTGGTGCGCACCGCCGAGGGGTGAGTCGTGATATTCAATAATAATTTGTTTTTAAGTCAGACTGGTATGGCGATTGGCGTGTCATCGTGTGAGGCGGTTGACTTGCATTTCAGTATACATGAATCTGTCAAAAGGAATATGCGTGCCAATCGTGCGTGTTTATTGTCTGCATTGTCAAAATTGTGTAAAGCATCCCTGATATGTTTGAGGTGTGCATCCTCTGTGCTTGTATGATGTTCTGTTGTGCGATGGAGTATGTAGGTATGCTGTCCCATTAATTGTGTTCGTCTTCATTGGGAGCGTCGAGGATGGGAAGCCGTGATGGAGCGTCAGCATCTGAATGTGTAGCGCGCTTGCAGTGTTTCACGTCCAAGTCATAGTCAAACAGTTTGAATATGAATCTGTTCACTCGGGAGTTGGGATTCTTAAATCTGTCCCATAGTGTGAAGCTGGCGTGGTCTGTGATTACTGTAAAATGTATTCCGTATATGCATGTACGAAAATAGTTCACCGCCCAGGAGTACCTATTTTCTGTTTGTGTAAGTCTTCTGCTAGCATAAGCTACAGGCTGTCGGTGCTCCCGTACTAATGCTGCTCCGATACCATACTGGCTGGCATCAACGTGTATGAATGTGGGTTTTGTCTCGACAATGTGATGTAGAAATTCCGGTGTTGTGAGTTTATGTTTTAGTGTGTTTGTATGTTCTTCTGTGAATATGAATAGTATTTTTGTTTGTGTTAGATCTGTGAGTGGTTTGGCTATGCGTGCGAAGTTGTGTATACATTTCCTGTAATAGCTGCCTAGGCCGAGGAAACTGTGAAGATAATCCTGAATTATTTTATTTTGGAAAAACTGAGTTTGTCGAACAAATTTCCTCTAAATTACCGTAAATATCGATGTGCATAACGATTTATTATTCTCTTGTTGTTAGTTTGTACAAAATGTCCCGACCTATATGTAGGACGAAAGGATAATACCGGTACAACTTGGTACTGAAAAGCGAAGATGTATGAAAGCATTTTAATTAACAATTTACAGCCATTATACAACATTATCACTTCCTAATATACAGCATCCATTATGTCATTCACTCCTTAGTATGGTAAATTACAAAGCACTTTACGTGTAACCCAACATCACATCTTCTGCAGCGAGTGGTTTTCTTTTGTCTGTCACTGAAGGTTCATGAGTTTTTTCTCTGGTCTGACTCGTCCACAGTTCTAGGCATTGATCTGCAAGACTGAGATCTGGTCAGTGTTTGTCCGCAATCGTGTGAATGACATCAGGAACTTCACCAATTCAAACTGCTGGCGACAAGTTCCAGGTTCATCGAAACCAGCTGATTTACCGTCCCGTGGCTATTCTGCTTCACCATTAATAGCCTCTCGGTGATGGGAAGGACCTTCTTGGTTGTATGAATTTCCAGACTGTTGGCCTCAAACAAAAGTGGTGTATGACAAAGCGAATATCGCAAAGGAAATGAAGAAAAACCCTGTGAATTCAATGACTGTAACCAAAAAAGGTCCCCTCTGGTACGCTAGTTTTTTTCCATCTATCACAGAATAGTTCATCTAATCGCATGGATTCTTCGTTTCTGTAAGAATTGTCTTAGACGTGAGAAGATATCACATGAAAATCTGCAAATTGAAGAGTTAGAAAAGGCATACATTAGGCTCATTGCTATAATACAACGAGAAAGCTTCCACGGATTAGTTGATAAACGTCTATTTTAACTACAACCATTCCTGGAAGATGGTATTCTCAGGGTTAAAATGAGACTAATACTGCGAGAAGATTGGAAGCAATTGAGGTTCCCAATAATTCTCCCGGCGAACGATGTCGTCACCTCTCTCTTGATTATGGATGAGCACGTGAAAGCACATCACATTGAAATACAACTTCTTCTTAATCAGCTGAGACAACGCTTCTTGATCATCGATGGAAGGAGGACAGTTAGAAAAAATATAATAACATTTGTCAAGTGCCAGAGGCATGATGGGCAACATAGCGGAATTGCTCAGGCCTCTCTGCCCCAGGACCGCACACGGGAAGCCTGAGAATTTGTCAAGTGCCAGAGGCATGATGGACAACATAGCAGAATTACTCAGGCCTCTCTGTCCCTGGACCGCATACGGGAAGCCTGAGTATTTGCCAAGTGCCAGAGGCATGATGGAACCCATAGAGGAATTGCTCTGGCTTCCTTGCCCCTGGACCGCATACGGGAAGCTTGCATATTCGTCAAGTGCCAGAGGCATGATGGACAACATAGCGGAATTGCTCAGGCCTCTCTGCCCCTTGACCGCATACGGGAAGCCTGTGTATTTGCCAAGTACTAGAGGCATGATGGACAACATAGCCGAATTGCTCAGGCCCCTCTGAACCTGGACGGCATACGGGAAGCCTGTGTATTTGCCAATTGCCAGAGGCATGATGGACAACATAGCCGAATTGCTCAGGCCTCTCTGCCCCTGGACTGCATACGGGTAGCCTGTGAATTTGTCAAATGCCAGAGGCATGATGGACAACATAGCGGAATTGCTCAGGCCTCTCTGCCCCTGGACCGCATTCGGGAAGCCTGTGTATTTGTCAAGTGCCAGAGGCATGATGGACAACATAGCAGAATTTCTCAGTCCTCTCTGCCCATGGACCGCATACGGGAAGCCTGAGTATTTGTCAAGTGCCAGAGGCATGATGGACAATATAGTGGAATTGCTCAGGCCTCTTTGCACCTGGAACGCAAACGGGAAGCTTGTGTATTTGTCAAGTGCCAGAGGCATGATGGACAACATAGCGGAATTGCTCAGGCCTCTCGGTCCCTGGACCGCATACGGAAAGCCTGTGTATTTGCCAAGTGCCAGAGGCATGATGGACAACATAGCCGAATTCCTCAGCCCTCTCTGCCCCTGGACCGCATAAGGGAAGCCTGTGTATTAGTCAAATGCCAGAGGCATGATGGACAACATAGCGGAATTGCTCAGGCCTCTCTGCCCCTGGACCGCATACTGGTAGCCTGTGTTTTTGTCAAGTGCCAGGGGCATGATGGACAACATAGAAGAATTGCTCACGCCTCTCTGCCCCTGGACCGCATACGGGAAGCCTGAGTATTTGTCTAGTGCCAGAGGCATGATGGACAACATAGCGGAATTGCTCAGGCCTCTTTGCCCCTGGACCGCAAACGGGAAGCTTGTGTATTTGTCAAGTGCCAGAGGCATGATGGAAAACATAGCGGAATTGCTCAGGCCTCTCTGTCCCTGGACCTCATACGAGAATCCTGTGTATTTGCCAAGAGCCAGAGGCATGATGGACCACATAGCCGGATTGCTCAGGCCTCTCTGCCCCTGGACCGCATACGGGAAGCCTGTGTATTTGTCAAATGCCATAGGCATGATGGACAACATAGCGGAATTGCTCAGGCCTCTCTGCCGCTGGACCGCATACGGGAAGCCTGTGTATTTGCCAAGTGCCAGAGGCATGATGGACAACAAAGCGGAATTTCTCAGGCCTCTTCGCCCCTGGACCGCATACGGGAAGCCTGTGTATTTGTCGAGTGCCAGAGGCATGATGGACAACATAGCGGAATTTCTCAGTCCTCTTTGCCACTGGACCGCATAAGGAAGCCTGTGTATTTGTCAATTGCCAGAGGCACGATGGAAAACATAGCGGAATTGCTCAGGCCACTCTGCCCCTGGACCGCATACGGGAAGCCAGAGTATTTGTCAAGTGCCAGAGGCATGATGGACAACATAGCCGAATTGCTCAGGCCTCTCTTCCCTTGGACCGCATACGGGAAGCCTGTATATTTGTCAAGTGCCAGAGGCATGATGGACAACATGGGGGATTGCTCAGGCCTCTCTGCCCCTGGACCACATGCGGGATGCCTGTGTATTTGTTAAGTGCCAGAGGCATAATGGAAAACATAGCAGAATTGCTCAGGCCTCTCTGCCCCTGGACCGCATACGGGAAGCCTGTGTATTTGTCAAGTGCCAGAGGTATGATGGACAACATAGCGGAATTGCTCAGGCCGCTCTGCCCCTGGACCGCATACGGGAAGCCTGTGTATTTGTCAAGTGCCAGAGGCATGATGGACAACATAGTAGAATTTCTCAGGCCTCTCGGCCCATGGACCGCATACGGGAAGCCTGAGTATTTGTCAAGTGCCAGAGGCATGATGGACAATATAGTGGAATTGCTCAGGCCTCTTTGCCCCTGGAACGCATACGGGAAGCTTGTGTATTTGTCAAGTGCCAGAGGCATGATGGACAACATAGCCGAATTCCTCAGCCCTCTCTGCCCCTGGACCGCATACGGGAAGCCTGTGTATTAGTCAAATGCCAGAGGCATGATGGACAACATAGCGGAATTGCTCAGGCCTCTCTGCCCCTGGACCGCATACTGGAAGCCTGTGTTTTTGTCAAGTGCCAGGGGCATGATGGACAACATAGCAGAATTGCTCACGCCTCTCTGCCCCTGGACCGCATACGGGAAGCCTGAGTATTTGTCTAGTGCCAGAGGCATGATGGACAACATAGCGGAATTGCTCAGGCCTCTTTGCCCCTGGACCGCATACGGGAAGCTTGTGTATTTGTCAAGTGCCAGAGGCATGATGGAAAACATAGCGGAATTGCTCATGCCTCTCTGTCCCTGGACCTCATACGGGAAGCCTGTGTATTTGCCAAGAGCCAGAGGCATGATGGACAACATAGCCGGATTGCTCAGGCCTCTCTGCCCCTGGACCGCATACGGGAAGCCTGTGTATTTGTCAAATGTCATAGGCATGATGGACAACATAGCGGAATTGTTCAGGCCTCTCTGCCCCTGGACCGCATACGGGAAGCCTGTGTATTTGCCAAGTGCCAGAGTCATGATGGACAACAAAGCGGAATTTCTCAGTCCTCTTCGCCCCTGGACCGCATACGGGAAGCCTGTGTATTTGTCGAGTGCCAGAGGCATGATGGACAACATAGCGGAATTTCTCAGTCCTCTTTGCCACTGGACCGCATAAGGAAGCCTGTGTATTTGTCAAGGGCCAGAGGCATGATGGACAACATAGCGGAATTGCTCAGGCCTTTCTGCCCATGGACATCATATCGAAAGCCTGTGTATTTGTAAAGTGCCAGAGGCATGATGGACAACATAGCGGAATTGCTCAGGCCTCTCTGCCCATGGACCGCATACGGGAAGCCTGTGTATTTGTCAAGTGCCAGAGGAATAATGGACAAAATAGCAGAATTGCTCAGGCCTCTTTGCCCCTGGACCGCATACGGGAAGCTTGTGTATTTGTCAAGTGCCAGGGGCATGATGGACAACATAGCGGAATTGCTCAGGCCTCTCTGTCTCTGGACCGCATACGGGAAGCCTGTGTATTTGTCAAGTGCCAGAGGCATGGTGGACAACATAGCCGAATTGCTCAGGCCTCTCTGCCCCTGGACCGCATACGGGAAGCCTGTGTATTTGCCAAATGCCAGAGGCATGATGGACAACATAGCGGATTTGCTCAGGCCTCTCTGCCCCTGGACCGCATACGGGAAGCCTGTATATTTGACAAGTGCCAGAGGCATGATGGACAACATAGCGGAATTTCTCAGGCCACTTTGCCCCTGGACCGCATACGGCAAGCCTGTGTACTTGTCAAGTGCCGGAGGCATGATGGACAACATAGCGGAATTGCTAAGGCCTCTCTGTCCCTGGACCGCATACGGGAAGCCTGTGTATTTGCCAAGTGCTAGAGGCATGATGGACAACAAAGCAGAAATTTTCAGGCCTCTCTGCCCCTGGACCGCTTACGGGAAGCCTGCGTATTTGTCTAGTGCCAGAAGCATGATGGACAACATAGCGGAATTGCTCAGGCCTCTTTACCCCTGGACCGCATACGGGAAGCCTGTGTATTTGCCAAGTGCCAGAGGCATGATGGAAAACATAGCCGGATTGCTCAGGCCTCTCTGCTCCTGGACCGCATACGGAAAGCCTGTGTATTTATCAAATGCCAGAGGCATGATGGACAACACAGCGGAATTGCTCAGGCCTCTCTGCCCCTGGACCGCATAGGGAAGCCTGTGTATTTGTCAAGTGCCGGAGGCATGATGGACAACATAGCGAAATTTCTCAGGCCACATTGCACCTGGACCGCATACGGCAAGCCTGTGTACTTGTCAAGTGCCGGAGGCATGATGGACAACATAGCGGAATTGCTCAGGCCTCTCTGTCCCTGGACCGCATACGGGAAGCCTGTGTATTTGCCAAGTGCTAGAGGCATGATGGACAACATAGCAGAATTGCTCAGGCCTCTCTGCCCCTGGACCGCTTACGGGAAGCCTGCGTATTTGTCTTGTGCCAGAAGCATGATGGACAACATAGCGGAATTGCTCAGGCCTCTTTGCCCCTGGACCGCATACGGGAAGCCTGTGTACTTGCCAATTGCCAGAGGCATGATGGAAAACATAGCCGGATTGCTCAGGCCTTTCTGCCCCTGGACCGCATACGGAAAGCCTGTGTATTTGCTAAATGCCAGAGGCATGAGGGACAACACAGCGGAATTGCTCAGGCCTCTCTGCCCCTGGACCGCATAGGGAAGCCTGTGTATTTGTCAAGTGCCGGAGGCATGATGGACAACATAGCGCAATTGCTCAGGCCTCTCTGCCCCTGGACCGCATACGAGATGCCTGTATATTTGTCAAGTGCCAGAGGCATGATGGACAACATAGCGGAATTGCTCAGGCCTCTCTGTCCCTGGACCGCATACGGGAAGCCTGTGTATTTGCCAAGTGCCAGAGGCATGATGGACAACATAGCCGAATTGCTCAGGCCTCTCTGCCCCTGGACCGCATACGGGAAACCTGTGTATTTGTCAAGTGCCAGAGGCATGATGGACAACATTGCGGAATTTCTCAGGCCTCCTTGCCACTTGATCGCATACGGGAAGCCTGTGTATTTGTCGAGTGCCAGAGGCATGATGGACAACATAGCGGCATTGCTCAGGCCTCTTTGCCCCTGGACCGCATAGGGAAGCCAGTGTATTTGTCAAGTGCCAGAGGAATCATGGACAACATAGGGGAATTTTTCAGGCCTCACTGCCCCTGGACCGCATACGGGAAGCCTGTGTATTTGTCAAGTGCCAGAGGCATGATGGACAACATAGCGGAATTGCTCAGGCCTCTCTGCCCCTGGACCGCATACGGGAAGCCTATGTATTTGTCAAGTGTCGGAGGCATGATGGACAACATAGCGGAATTGCTCAGGCCTCCCTTCCCCTGACCGCATACGGGAAGCCTGTATATTTGTCATGTGCCAGAGGCATGATCGACAACATGGCGGAATTTCTCAGGCCACTCTGCCCCTGGACCGCATACGGGAAACCTGTGTATTTGTCAAGTGCCAAAGGCATGATGGACAACATAGCGGAATTGCTCAGGCCTCCCTGCCCCTGGACATGATACCAGAAGCCTGTGTATTTGTCAAGTGCCAGAATCATGATGGACAACATAGCGGAATTCCTCAGGCCTCCCTTCCCCTGACCGCATACGGGAAGCCTGTATATTTGTCATGTGCCAGAGGCATGATCGACAACATGGCTGAATTGCTCAGGCCTCTCTGCCCCTGGACCGCATACGGGAAGCCTGAGTATTTGTCAAGTGCCAGAGGCATGATGGACAACATAGCCGAATTGCTCAGGCCTCTCTTCCCCTGGACCGCATACGGGAAGCCTGTATATTTGTCAAGTGCCAGAGGCATGATGGACAACATGGGGGTTGCTCAGGCCTCTCTGCCCCTGGACCACATGCGGGATGCCTGTGTATTTGTCAAGTGCCAGAGGCATAATGGAAAACATAGCAGAATTGCTCAGGCCTCTCTGCCCCTGGACCGCATACGGGAAGCCTGTGTATTTGTCAAGTGCCAGAGGCATGATGGACAACATAGCGGAATTGCTCAGGCCTCTCTGCCCCTGGACCGCATACGGGAAGCCTGTGTATTTGTCAAGTGCCAGAGGCATGATGGACAACATAGCAGAATTTCTCAGGCCTCTCTGCCCATGGACCGCATACGGGAAGCCTGAGTACTTGCCAAGTGCCAGAGGCATGATGGACAATATAGTGGAATTGCTCAGGCCTCTTTGCCCCTGGAAAGCATACGGGAAGCTTGTGTATTTGTCAAGTGCCAGAGGCATGATGGACAACATAGCGGAATTGCTCAGGCCTCGCGGTCCCTGGACCGCATACGGAAAGCCTGTGTATTTGCCAAGTGCCAGAGGCATGATGGACAACATAGCCGAATTCCTCAGCCCTCTCTTCCCCTGGACCGCATACGGGAAACCTGTGTATTAGTCAAATGCCAGAGGCATGATGGACAACATAGCGGAATTGCTCAGGCCTCTCTGCCCCTGGACCGCATACTGGAAGCCTGTGTTTTTGTCAAGTGCCAGGGGCATGATGGACAACATAGCAGAATTGCTCACGCCTCTCTGCCCCTGGACCGCATACGGGAAGCCTGAGAATTTGTCTAGTGCCAGAGGCATGATGGACAACATAGCGGAATTGCTCAGGTCTCTTTGCCCCTGGACCGCATACGGGAAGCTTGTGTATTTGTCAAGTGCCAGAGGCATGATGGAAAACATAGCGGAATTGCTCAGGCCTCTCTGTCCCTGGACCTCATACGGGAAGCCTGTGTATTTGCCAAGAGCCAGAGGCATGATGGACAACATAGCCGGATTGCTCAGGCCTCTCTGCCCATGGACCGCATACGGGAAGCCTGAGTATTTGCCAAGTGCCAGAGGCATGATGGACAATATAGTGGAATTGCTCAGGCCTCTTTGCCCCTGGAAAGCGTACGGGAAGCTTGTGTATTTGTCAAGTGCCAGAGGCATGATGGACAACATAGCGGAATTGCTCAGGCCTCGCGGTCCCTGGACCGCATACGGAAAGCCTGTGTATTTGCCAAGTGCCAGAGACATGATGGACAACATAGCCGAATTACTCAGCCCTCTCTTCCCCTGGACCGCATACGGGAAACCTGTGTATTAGTCAAATGCTAGAGGCATGATGGACAACATAGCGGAATTGCTCAGGCCTCTCTGCCCCTGGACCGCATACTGGAAGCCTGTGTTTTTGTCAAGTGCCAGGGGCATGATGGACAACATAGCAGAATTGCTCACGCCTCTCTGCCCCTGGACCGCATACGGGAAGCCTGAGAATTTGTCTAGTGCCAGAGGCATGATGGACAACATAGCGGAATTGCTCAGGCCTCTTTGCCCCTGGACCGCATACGGGAAGCTTGTGTATTTGTCAAGTGCCAGAGGCATGATGGAAAACATAGCGGAATTGCTCAGGCCTCTCTGTCCCTGGACCTCATACGGGAAGCCTGTGTATTTGCCAAGAGCCAGAGGCATGATGGACAACATAGCCGGATTGCTCAGGCCTCTCTGCCCCTGGACCGCATACAGGAAGCCTGTGTATTTGTCAAATGCCATAGGCATGATGGACAACGTAGTGGAATTGCTCAGGCCTCTTCGCCCCTGGACCGCATACGGGAAGCCTGTGTATTTGTCGAGTGCCAGAGGCATGATGGACAACATAGCGGAATTTCTCAGTCCTCTTTGCCACTGGACCGCATAAGGAAGCCTGTGTATTTGTCAAGTGCCAGAGGCATGATGTACAACATAGCGGATTTGCTCAGACCTCTCTGCCCCTGGACCCATACGGGTAGCCTGTGTATTTGTCAAGTGCCAGAAGTATGATGGACATCATAGCAGAATTGCTCAGGCCTCTCTGCCCCTGGACCGCATACGGGAAGCCTGTGTATTTGTCAAATGCCGGAGGCATGATGGACAACATAGCATAATTGCTCAGGCCTCTCTGCCCCTGGACCGCATACGGGAAGCCTGTGTATTTGTCAAGTGCCAGAGGCATGATGGACAACATAGCGGAATTTCTCAGGCCACTTTGCCCCTGGACCGCATACGGCAAGCCTGTGTACTTGTCAAGTGCCGGAGGCATGATGGACAACATAGCGGAATTGCTAAGGCCTCTCTGTCCCTGGACCGCATACGGGAAGCCTGTGTATTTGCCAAGTGCTAGAGGCATGATGGACAACAAAGCAGAAATTTTCAGGCCTCTCTGCCCCTGGACCGCTTACGGGAAGCCTGCGTATTTGTCTAGTGCCAGAAGCATGATGGACAACATAGCGGAATTGCTCAGGCCTCTTTACCCCTGGACCGCATACGGGAAGCCTGTGTATTTGCCAAGTGCCAGAGGCATGATGGAAAACATAGCCGGATTGCTCAGGCCTCTCTGCTCCTGGACCGCATACGGAAAGCCTGTGTATTTATCAAATGCCAGAGGCATGATGGACAACACAGCGGAATTGCTCAGGCCTCTCTGCCCCTGGACCGCATAGGGAAGCCTGTGTATTTGTCAAGTGCCGGAGGCATGATGGACAACATAGCGAAATTTCTCAGGCCACATTGCACCTGGACCGCATACGGCAAGCCTGTGTACTTGTCAAGTGCCGGAGGCATGATGGACAACATAGCGGAATTGCTCAGGCCTCTCTGTCCCTGGACCGCATACGGGAAGCCTGTGTATTTGCCAAGTGCTAGAGGCATGATGGACAACATAGCAGAATTGCTCAGGCCTCTCTGCCCCTGGACCGCTTACGGGAAGCCTGCGTATTTGTCTTGTGCCAGAAGCATGATGGACAACATAGCGGAATTGCTCAGGCCTCTTTGCCCCTGGACCGCATACGGGAAGCCTGTGTACTTGCCAATTGCCAGAGGCATGATGGAAAACATAGCCGGATTGCTCAGGCCTTTCTGCCCCTGGACCGCATACGGAAAGCCTGTGTATTTGCTAAATGCCAGAGGCATGAGGGACAACACAGCGGAATTGCTCAGGCCTCTCTGCCCCTGGACCGCATAGGGAAGCCTGTGTATTTGTCAAGTGCCGGAGGCATGATGGACAACATAGCGCAATTGCTCAGGCCTCTCTGCCCCTGGACCGCATACGAGATGCCTGTATATTTGTCAAGTGCCAGAGGCATGATGGACAACATAGCGGAATTGCTCAGGCCTCTCTGTCCCTGGACCGCATACGGGAAGCCTGTGTATTTGCCAAGTGCCAGAGGCATGATGGACAACATAGCCGAATTGCTCAGGCCTCTCTGCCCCTGGACCGCATACGGGAAACCTGTGTATTTGTCAAGTGCCAGAGGCATGATGGACAACATTGCGGAATTTCTCAGGCCTCCTTGCCACTTGATCGCATACGGGAAGCCTGTGTATTTGTCGAGTGCCAGAGGCATGATGGACAACATAGCGGCATTGCTCAGGCCTCTTTGCCCCTGGACCGCATAGGGAAGCCAGTGTATTTGTCAAGTGCCAGAGGAATCATGGACAACATAGGGGAATTTTTCAGGCCTCACTGCCCCTGGACCGCATACGGGAAGCCTGTGTATTTGTCAAGTGCCAGAGGCATGATGGACAACATAGCGGAATTGCTCAGGCCTCTCTGCCCCTGGACCGCATACGGGAAGCCTATGTATTTGTCAAGTGTCGGAGGCATGATGGACAACATAGCGGAATTGCTCAGGCCTCCCTTCCCCTGACCGCATACGGGAAGCCTGTATATTTGTCATGTGCCAGAGGCATGATCGACAACATGGCGGAATTTCTCAGGCCACTCTGCCCCTGGACCGCATACGGGAAACCTGTGTATTTGTCAAGTGCCAAAGGCATGATGGACAACATAGCGGAATTGCTCAGGCCTCCCTGCCCCTGGACATGATACCAGAAGCCTGTGTATTTGTCAAGTGCCAGAATCATGATGGACAACATAGCGGAATTCCTCAGGCCTCCCTTCCCCTGACCGCATACGGGAAGCCTGTATATTTGTCATGTGCCAGAGGCATGATCGACAACATGGCTGAATTGCTCAGGCCTCTCTGCCCCTGGACCGCATACGGGAAGCCTGAGTATTTGTCAAGTGCCAGAGGCATGATGGACAACATAGCCGAATTGCTCAGGCCTCTCTTCCCCTGGACCGCATACGGGAAGCCTGTATATTTGTCAAGTGCCAGAGGCATGATGGACAACATGGGGGTTGCTCAGGCCTCTCTGCCCCTGGACCACATGCGGGATGCCTGTGTATTTGTCAAGTGCCAGAGGCATAATGGAAAACATAGCAGAATTGCTCAGGCCTCTCTGCCCCTGGACCGCATACGGGAAGCCTGTGTATTTGTCAAGTGCCAGAGGCATGATGGACAACATAGCGGAATTGCTCAGGCCTCTCTGCCCCTGGACCGCATACGGGAAGCCTGTGTATTTGTCAAGTGCCAGAGGCATGATGGACAACATAGCAGAATTTCTCAGGCCTCTCTGCCCATGGACCGCATACGGGAAGCCTGAGTACTTGCCAAGTGCCAGAGGCATGATGGACAATATAGTGGAATTGCTCAGGCCTCTTTGCCCCTGGAAAGCATACGGGAAGCTTGTGTATTTGTCAAGTGCCAGAGGCATGATGGACAACATAGCGGAATTGCTCAGGCCTCGCGGTCCCTGGACCGCATACGGAAAGCCTGTGTATTTGCCAAGTGCCAGAGGCATGATGGACAACATAGCCGAATTCCTCAGCCCTCTCTTCCCCTGGACCGCATACGGGAAACCTGTGTATT
Source organism: Meconema thalassinum (assembly GCA_946902985.2). Taxonomy (NCBI): domain Eukaryota; kingdom Metazoa; phylum Arthropoda; class Insecta; order Orthoptera; family Tettigoniidae; genus Meconema; species Meconema thalassinum. Next base: position 1,196,743,560 of record OX336389.2, read on the forward strand.
AGTCAAATGCCAGAGGCATGATGGACAACATAGCGGAATTGCTCAGGCCTCTCTGCCCCTGGACCGCATACTGGAAGCCTGTGTTTTTGTCAAGTGCCAGGGGCATGATGGACAACATAGCAGAATTGCTCACGCCTCTCTGCCCCTGGACCGCATACGGGAAGCCTGAGAATTTGTCTAGTGCCAGAGGCATGATGGACAACATAGCGGAATTGCTCAGGTCTCTTTGCCCCTGGACCGCATACGGGAAGCTTGTGTATTTGTCAAGTGCCAGAGGCATGATGGAAAACATAGCGGAATTGCTCAGGCCTCTCTGTCCCTGGACCTCATACGGGAAGCCTGTGTATTTGCCAAGAGCCAGAGGCATGATGGACAACATAGCCGGATTGCTCAGGCCTCTCTGCCCATGGACCGCATACGGGAAGCCTGAGTATTTGCCAAGTGCCAGAGGCATGATGGACAATATAGTGGAATTGCTCAGGCCTCTTTGCCCCTGGAAAGCGTACGGGAAGCTTGTGTATTTGTCAAGTGCCAGAGGCATGATGGACAACATAGCGGAATTGCTCAGGCCTCGCGGTCCCTGGACCGCATACGGAAAGCCTGTGTATTTGCCAAGTGCCAGAGACATGATGGACAACATAGCCGAATTACTCAGCCCTCTCTTCCCCTGGACCGCATACGGGAAACCTGTGTATTAGTCAAATGCTAGAGGCATGATGGACAACATAGCGGAATTGCTCAGGCCTCTCTGCCCCTGGACCGCATACTGGAAGCCTGTGTTTTTGTCAAGTGCCAGGGGCATGATGGACAACATAGCAGAATTGCTCACGCCTCTCTGCCCCTGGACCGCATACGGGAAGCCTGAGAATTTGTCTAGTGCCAGAGGCATGATGGACAACATAGCGGAATTGCTCAGGCCTCTTTGCCCCTGGACCGCATACGGGAAGCTTGTGTATTTGTCAAGTGCCAGAGGCATGATGGAAAACATAGCGGAATTGCTCAGGCCTCTCTGTCCCTGGACCTCATACGGGAAGCCTGTGTATTTGCCAAGAGCCAGAGGCATGATGGACAACATAGCCGGATTGCTCAGGCCTCTCTGCCCCTGGACCGCATACAGGAAGCCTGTGTATTTGTCAAATGCCATAGGCATGATGGACAACGTAGTGGAATTGCTCAGGCCTCTTCGCCCCTGGACCGCATACGGGAAGCCTGTGTATTTGTCGAGTGCCAGAGGCATGATGGACAACATAGCGGAATTTCTCAGTCCTCTTTGCCACTGGACCGCATAAGGAAGCCTGTGTATTTGTCAAGTGCCAGAGGCATGATGTACAACATAGCGGATTTGCTCAGACCTCTCTGCCCCTGGACCCATACGGGTAGCCTGTGTATTTGTCAAGTGCCAGAAGTATGATGGACATCATAGCAGAATTGCTCAGGCCTCTCTGCCCCTGGACCGCATACGGGAAGCCTGTGTATTTGTCAAATGCCGGAGGCATGATGGACAACATAGCATAATTGCTCAGGCCTCTCTGCCCCTGGACCGCATACGGGAAGCCTGTGTATTTGTCAAGTGCCAGAGGCATGATGGACAACATAGCGGAATTGCTCAGGCCTCTCTGCCCATGGACATGATACCGGAAGCCTGTGTATTTGTCAAGTGCCAGAGGCATGATGGACAACATAGCGGAATTGCTCAAGCCTCTCTGCCCCTGGACCGCATACGGGAAGCCTGAGTATTTGTCAAGTGCCAGAGGCATGATGGACAACATAGCCGAATTGCTCAGGCCTCTCTTCCCCTGGACCGCATACGGGAACCCTGTATATTTGTCAAGTGCCAGAGGCATGATGGACAACATGGGGGATTTCTCAGGCCTCTCTGCCCCTGGACCACATGCGGGATGCCTGTGTATTTGTCAAATGCCAGAGGCATAATGGAAAACATAGCAGAATTGCTCAGGCCTCTCTGCCCCTGGACCGCATACGGGAAGCCTGTGTATTTGTCAAGTGCCAGAGGCATGATGGACAACATAGCGGAATTGCTCAGGCCTCTCTGCCCCTGGACCGCATACGGGAAGCCTGTGTATTTGTCAAGTGCCAGAGGCATGATGGACACCATAGCAGAATTTTCAGGCCTCTCTCCCATGGACCGCATACGGGAAGCCTGAGTATTTGTCAAGTGCCAGAGGCATGATGGACAATATAGTGGAATTGCTCAGGCCTCTTTGCCCCTGGAACGCATACGGGAAGCTTGTGTATATGTCAAGTGCCAGAGGCATGATGGACAACATAGCAGAATTGCTCAGGCCTCGCGGTCCCTGGACTGCATACGGAAAGCCTGTGTATTTGCCAAGTGCCAGAGGCATGATGGACAACATAGCCGAATTCCTCAGCCCTCTCTTCCCCTGGACCGCATACGGGAAACCTGTGTATTAGTCAAATGCCAGAGGCATGATGGACAACATAGCGGAATTGCTCAGGTCTCTCTGCCCCTGGACCGCATACTGGAAGCCTGAGTATTTGTCTAGTGCCAGAGGCATGATGGACAACATAGCGGAATTGCTCAGGCCTCTTTGCCCCTGGACCGCATACGGAAAGCTTGTGTATTTGCCAAGTGCCAGAGGCATGATGGAAAACATAGCGGAATTGCTCAGGCCTCTCTGTCCCTGGACCTCATACGGGAAGCCTGTGTATTTGACAAGAGCCAGAGGCATGATGGACAACATAGCCGGATTGCTCAGGCCTCTCTGCCCCTGGACCGCATACGGGAAGCCTGTGTATTTGTCAAATGCCATAGGCATGATGGACAACATAGCGGAATTGCTCAGGCCTCTCTGCCCCTGGACCGCATACGGGAAGCCTGTGTATTTGCCAAGTGCCAGAGGCATGATCGACAACAAAGCGGGATTTCTCAGGCCTCTTCGCCCCTGGACCGCATACGGGAAGCCTGTGTATTTGTCGAGTGCCAGAGGCATGATGGACAACATAGCGGAATTTCTCAGTCCTCTTTGCCACTGGACCGCATAAGGAAGCCTGTGTATTTGTCAAGTGCCAGAGGCATGATGGAAAACATAGCGGAATTACTCAGGCCTCTCTGCCCCTGGACCGCATACGAGAAGCCTGTATATTTGTCAAGTGCCAGAGGCACGATGGACAACGTAGTGGAATTGCCCAGGCCTCTCTGCCCCTGGACCGCATACGGGAAGCCTGTATATTTTTCAAGTGCCAGAGGCATGATGTACAACATAGCGGATTTGCTCAGACCTCTCTGCCCCTGGACCATACGGGTAGCCTGTGTATTTGTCAAGTGCCAGAAGTATGATGGACATCATAGCAGAATTGCTCAGGCCTCTCTGCCCCTGGACCGCATACGGGAAGCCTGTGTATTTGTCAAATGCCGGAGGCATGTTGGACAACATAGCGGAATTGCTCAGGCCTCTCTGCCCCTGGACCGCATACGGGAAGCCTGTGTATTTGTCAAGTGCCAGAGGCATGATGGACAACATAGCGGAATTGCTCAGGCCTTTCTGCCCATGGACATGATACCGAAAGCCTGTGTATTTGTAAAGTGCCAGAGGCATGATGGACAACATAGCGGAATTGCTCAGGCCTCTCTGCCCATGGACCGCATACGGGAAGCCTGTGTATTTGTCAAGTGCCAGAGGAATGATGGACAAAATAGCAGAATTGCTCAGGCCTCTTTGCCCCTGGACCGCATACGGGAAGCTTGTGTATTTGTCAAGTGCCAGAGGCATGATGGACAACATAGCGGAATTGCTCAGGCCTCTCTGTCCCTGGACCGCATACGGGAAGCCTGTGTATTTGCCAAGTGCCAGAGGCATGGTGGACAACATAGCCGAATTGCTCAGGCCTCTCTGCCCCTGGACCGCATACGGGAAGCCTGTGTATTTGTCAAATGCCAGAGGCATGATGGACAACATAGCGGAATTGCTCAGGCCTTTCTGCCCCTGGACCGCATACGGGAAGCCTGTATATTTGACAAGTGCCAGAGGCATGATGGACAACATAGTGGAATTTCTCAGTCCACTTTGCCCCTGGACCGCATACGGCAAGCCTGTGTATTTGCCAAGTGCTAGAGGCATGATGGAAAACATAGCCGGATTGCTCAGGCCTCTCTGCCCCTGGACCGCATACGGAAAGCCTGTGTATTTGTCAAAAGCCAGAGGCATGATGGACAACACAGCGGAATTGCTCAGGCCTCTCTGCCCCTGGACCGCATAGGGAAGCCTGTGTATTTGCCAAGTGCCAGAGGCATGATGGACAACATAGCAGAATTGCTCAGGCCTCTCTGCCCCTGGACCGCTTACGGGAAGCCTGCGTATTTGTCTAGTGCCAGAAGCATGATGGACAACATAGCGGAATTGCTCAGGCCTCTTTGCCCCTGGACCGCATACGGGAAGCCTGTGTATTTGCCAAGTGCTAGAGGCATGATGGAAAACATAGCCGGATTGCTCAGGTCTCTCTGCCCCTGGACCGCATACGGAAAGCCTGTGTATTTGTCAAAAGCCAGAGGCATGATGGACAACACAGCGGAATTGCTCAGACCTCTCTGCCCCTGGACCGCATAGGGAAGCCTGTGTATTTGTAAGTGCCGGAGGCATGATGGACAACATAGCGGAATTGCTCAGGCGTCTCTGCCCCTGGACCGCCTACGAGAAGCCTGTATATTTGTCAAGTGCCAGAGGCATGATGGACAACATAGCGGAATTGCTCAGGCCTCTCTGTCCCTGGACCGCATACGGGAAGCCTGTGTATTTGCCAAGTGTCAGAGGCATGATGGACAACATAGCCGAATTGCTCAGGCCTCTCTGCCCCTGGACCGCATACGGGAAACCTGTGTATTTGTCAAGTGCCAGAGGCATGATGGACAACATAACGGAATTTCTCAGGCCTCCTTGCCCCTGGACCGCATACGGGAAGCCTGTGTATTTGTCGAGTGCCAGAGGCATGATGGACAACATAGCGGAATTGCTCAGGCCTCTTTGCCCCTGGACCGCATAGGGAAGCCTGTGTATTTGTCAAGTGCCAGAGGAATCATGGACAACATAGGGGAATTGTTCAGGCCTCTCTGCCCCTGGACCGCATACGGGAAGCCTGTGTATTTGTCAAGTGCCAGAGGCATGATGGACAACATAGCGGAATTGCTCAGGCCTCTCTGCCCCTGGACCGCGTACGGGAAGCCTGTGTATTTGTCAAGTGCCGGAGGCATGATGGACAACATAGCGGAATTGCTCAGGCCTCTCTTCCCCTGACCGCATACGGGAAGCCTGTATATTTTTCATGTGCCAGAGGCATGATGGACAACATGGCGGAATTGCTCAGGCCTCTCTGCCCCTGGACCGCATACGGGAAGCCTGTGTATTTGTCATGTGCCAAAGGCATGATGGACAACATAGCGGAATTGCTCAGGCCTCTCTGCCCCTGGACATGATACCAGAAGCCTGTGTATTTGTCAAGTGCCAGAGGCATGATGGAAAACATAGCGGAATTCCTCAGGCCTCTCTGCCCCTGGACCGAATACGGGAAGCCTGTGTAGTTGTCAAGTGCCAAAGGCATGATGGACAACATAGCAGAATTGCTCAGGCCTCTCTGCCCATGGACATGAGACCGGAAGCCTGTGTATTTGTCAAGTGCCAGAGGCATGAAGGACAACATAGCGGAATTGCTCAGGCCTCTCTGCCCCTGGACCGTATACGGGAAGCCTGAGTATTTGTCAAATGCCAGAGGCATGATGGACAACATAGCGGAATTGCTCAGGCCTCTCTACCCCTGGACCGCATACGGGAAGCCTGTATATTTGTCAAGTGCCAGAGGCATGATGGACAACATGGGGGATTGCTCAGGCCTGTCTGCCCCTGGACCACATGCGGGATGCCTGTGTATTTGTCAAGTGCCAGAGGCATAATGGAAAACATAGCAGAATTGCTCAGGCCTCTCTGCCCCTGGACCGCATACGGTAAGCCTGTGTATTTGTCAAGTGCCAGAGGCATGATGGACAACATAGCGGAATTGCTCAGGCCTCTCTGCCCTTGGACCGCATACAGGAAGCCTGTGTATTTGCCAAGTGCTAGAGGCATGATGGACAACATAGCAGAATTGCTCAGGCCTTTCTGCGCCTGGACCGCTTACGGGAAGCCTGCATATTTGTCTAGTGCCAGAAGCATGATGGACAACATAGCGGAATTACTCAGGCCACTTTGCCCCTGGACCGCATACGGCAAGCCTGTGTACTTGTCAAGTGCCGGAGGCATGATGGACAACATAGCGGAATTGCTCAGGCCTCTCTGTCCCTGGACCGCATACGGGAAGCCTGTGTATTTGCCAAGTGCTAGAGGCATGATGGACAACATAGCAGAATTGCTCAGGCCTCTCTGCCCCTGGGCCGCTTACGGGAAGCCTGCGTATTTTTCTAGTGCCAGAAGCATGATGGACAACATAGCGGAATTGCTCAGGCCTCTTTGCCCCTGGACCGCATACGGGAAGCCTGTGTATTTGCCAAGTGCCAGAGGCATGATGGAAAACATAGCGGAATTGCTCAGGCCTCTCTGCCCCTGGACATGATACCAGAAGCCTGTGTATTTGTCAAGTGCCAGAGGCATGATGGAAAACATAGCGGAATTCCTCAGGCCTCTCTGCCCCTGGACCGAATAAGGGAAGCCTGTGTAGTTGTCAAGTGCCAGAGGCATGATGGACAACATAGCAGAATTGCTCAGGCCTCTCTGCCCATGGACATGATACCGGAAGCCTGTGTATTTGTCAAGTGCCAGAGGCATGATGGACAACATAGCGGAATTGCTCAGGCCTCTGTGCCCCTGGACCGCATACGGGAAGCCTGAGTATTTGTCAAGTGCCAGAGGCATGATGGACAACATAGCGGAATTGCTCAGGCCTCTCTTCCCCTGGACCGCATACGGGAAGCCTGTATATTTGTCAAGTGCCAGAGGCATGATGGACAACATGGGGGATTGCTCAGGCCTCTCTGCCCCTGGACCACATGCGGGATGCCTGTGTATTTGTCAAGTGCCAGAGGCATAATGGAAAACATAGCAGAATTGCTCAGGCCTCTCTGCCCCTGGACCGCATACGGGAAGCCTGTGTATTTGTCAAGTGCCAGAGGCATGATGGACAACATAGCGGAATTGCTCAGGCCTCTCTGCCCCTGGACCGCATACAGGAAGCCTGTGTATTTGTCAAGTGCCAGAGGCATGATGGACAACATAGCGGAATTGCTCAGGCCTCTCTGCCCCTGGACATGATACCGGAAGCCTGTGTATTTGTCAAGTGCCAGAGGCATGATGGACTACATAGCGGAATTGCTCAGGCCTCTCTGCCCCTGGACCGCATACGGGAAGCCTGTGTATTTGTCAAGTGCCAGAGGCATAATGGACAACATAGCGGAATTACTCAGGCAATTCTGCCCCCGGACCGCATACGGAAAACCTGTGTATTTGTGAAGAGCCAGAAGCATGTTGGGCAACATAGCAGAATTGCTCCGGCCTATCTGCCCCTGGACCGCATGCGGGAAGCCTGTGTATTTGTCAAGTGCCAGGGGCATGATGGACAACATAGCGGAATTGCTCAGGCCTCTCCCCATGGACCGCATACGGGAAGCCTGTATATTTGTCAAGTGCCAGAGGCATGATGGGCAACATAGCGGAATTGCTCAGGCCTCTCTGCCCCTGGACCGTATAAGGGAAGCCTGAGTATTTGTCAAGTGCCAGAGGCATGATGTACAACATAGCGGATTTGCTCAGACCTCTCTGCCCCTGGACCCATACGGGAAGCCTATGTATTTGCCATGTGCCCGAGGCATGATGGACAACATAGCGGAATTGCTCAGGCCTCTCTGCCCCTGGTCCGTATACGGGAAGCCTGAGTATTTGTAAAGTGCCAGAGGCATGATGGACAACATAGCGGAATTGCTCAGACCTCTCTCTCTCTGGACCGCATACGGGAAGCCTGTGTATTTGTCAAGTGCCAGAGGCATGATGGACAACATAGCGGAATTGCTCAGGCATCTCTGCCCCTGGACCGCATACGGGAAACCTGTAAATTTGTCAAGTGCCAGGGGCATGATGGACAACATAGCGGAATTGCTCAGGGCTCTCTGCCCCTGGACCGCATTCGGGAAGCCTGTGTATTTGTCAAGTTCCTGAGGCATGATGGACAACATAGCGGAATTGCTCAGGCCTCTCTGCCCCTGGACCGCTTACGGGAAGCCTGTGTATTGGTCAAGTGCCAGAGGCATGATGGACAATATAGCGGAATTGCTCAGGCCTCTCTACCCCTGGACCGCATATGGGAGGCCTGTGTATTTGAAGTGATAGGAGTGGACTTGGCGGGTCCAGTGTTCCTGAGGGATGAAAATAAACTTGGATTGTGGTTTCCACATGTGCGGTGCATCTCAAAATGGTTACTTCTCTTTCCACGGAGGCGTTTTTGCAAGCGTGCCGGCGGTTTTTAGCAAGAAGAGGACGGCCCTCTGTCATTTACTCAGACAATGGTACAAATTTCACGGGTACAGATAACGCGTTTCAATATGTTGACTTGGAAAATATTTCTAAACACTATTCGGTTGAACGTATTACTTGGAGATTTAATCCCCATAGTGCTTCTTGGTGTGGAGGCTTCAGGGAATGGTTAATACGTCTAATTAAACAGCTTCTGAAACGAGTTTTGGGTAAAGCCTGTCTAACTTACCCTTCTCTGCAGTATAGAAGCCACCATAAGTGCAAGACCGCTAACATATCTGACCGATGGATGTGAAGATATAATTCCACTCACCCCTGCCTGCTTTCTACAATAAATTAAGGCAACTGGAGTTTTAGAATGTGATGCATTGGATGCTATAACCCTGAATTAACGAAATCGTCATCTTCTGAAACTAAGAATGGCATTGAAGAAAAGATTCCAGCAGAAATATCTGGGACTTTTGGCACTCGGTAAACCGAGTTGTAAACTAACTCTTTTGTTCAAGAGAGGTGACGTTGTTCTAGTTGGATCAGATGGCACTAAGAGGATAGATTATTGGCCCCTTGGATCAATTGTGGACTTGTTCCCTGGAAACGACGGTATTACAAGACTTGCAAGGTGTTGTTACATCTAAAGGAGGATTCTTGAGACCCATACAGCGACTCAACCCACTAGAAGTACCTGATGAATACAGCACTCCTTTGAGGACTGGCTTGAATAAGGAAACATCTACATCTGAGGAGAGCCTACTGGAAGTGGTGTTCAACCCCCAAAGACCACACGTTTGGGTAGAACTGTCAATGTTCCTGCATTGTATGTGGAGTAGTTGACGATGTCTTTCCTCAACGGTGGGAGGATGTGACAGTTGGAAACAGTTCTTTTTTGTGAGGAAAAGAGGACAAGGAACTGTGCGTACAAGATGGAATCTAGTGAGTGTTATTTATAATACCGTATGTGTTTTCTTGAAAATAAACCTCACGTTATAAGAGCCGCCTTGTCCAACACTAGAAAGTGGTTTAATAATTACTTTAACACGTACATGTTTCGTTACATCACTGATACCTTCGTCAGCGTGAAAAATCATAGAAACTACGGTATCTTAACAAAAACCTAAAAAGAGAAAGGATATCCTCACAAAAAGTCATTAATTCAAATAAATGAAAAGTCACAAAAATAATCAATAAATAATTATAGGATATGTGAAATATTTGGTCGTATCATATCCACCTGAGATATCAGCCATTTCAATAATTTTGCACATAGGAAAGGTGTGCTTCAGGACATAGACCCCGATTCTGGTTGTTGGTTATCTCCGTCATCTGTTCAAAACGGTTAATGTATATTTGCTAGGTAATTATATAATAATGGGATGTGTAAAATATTTGGAGTTTGATAACATCATAAACCAGTGCATCAAATGTGGAACAAGTAATGAGGGTAATGTGACTTTCATTTATTTAAATTAATGACTTTTTATAAGGAAATCAATTTTCGCGTTAGGTTTCTGTTAAGATACCGTAGTTTCTAAGATTTTTCACGCTGACGAAGGTATCATTGATGTAACGAAACGTGTACCTTCTAGAGTTTGACAAGGCGGCTCTTATAACTTGAGATTGATATCAGTCAACACTGAGAATATTTCACCATCTTCATAATGCATTTCATTTGTAAAGGGGCAGATGACCTCGTAGTTCCTCCCCTTAAAACAACAATAACTAACTAACTTTCATTTGTAAATAAATATCTTTCATTTTCCCAAAGAGTACGAAGTGACGTTTCTGTTCGTAACAATATCAATGCGACAATTCAGATCAACAGCAATTATTACAGTCTCCTCTTTATTTATCATTTTTATGACCTGGCTCACTTCGGTAATAATATATTTTAATTCTAGCTCTGGTTGGAAATATGCGGCCACCATGACATTGGATTTGGTCTTTGCAGCCAGAATATTTTCTGTTTCGAGGATTATGCGAAAGGGACATAACCGAAGTTTTAGAGGTATGGTTATTCCTCCTTTGGGTCTTCCTAGATCTCTTGTGAGGCGAAGGAATGTATTGTGTAATGGTTGGGAGAAGGCCAATTTTTGGTGAGGAAAGTCTCTGTTAGAACAATCGGCTAAAATATTGGGATTTAGTTGTTGGAAAGCCGTGACTAGGCCTTTGACGTTTCAATGCATTATCGTTACCCGTCTCTTATTCGTAAAGTTTAACTCTCTCGTTCAGTGACCTTCGAAAACATCTATGTCACCGTGTATTCGATTATTTCTATTTCTAGTTATTTCTAGAGTATTGTGACAGTAGTGACGTCCTCCGGAAAGCCACGCCATTACCTATATGGCTTGAAGTTCCACGTCTTCCTTTCAGCCCAGTCAAATGGTAGTTTTGACCAAAAAAAATTAGGGTAGAAGGTTTCTCGACGGATTCTTATGTTTCTCAGTGTGCTGAATCCGAATCTGAAGTTTTCCAACAAAAATAATGACGGCTTCACAGTGAAAATAGCAGAAAAACTAAAAATTTCGGACTATTTTCACAAAATCGCTTATACGATGAAAGGTATGCTTCCTAGTGAATTTCTCATTATTTACAAAATTAAAGTAACCAAAAATTCTTTCAAAATTCACTGGTCACTTTTAATTTTTGAGTGCAGGGCACTACCGCTAGAGCGCGCTGAAAAAGAGCAACTTTTTGGCACTTAGGCAAAAACGAGAGAAACTCAGCCCTAACAAGCCCCAGACGCTTTCTTATCGTGTTTCCTCCATGAATACGTATTTATTCATGTTCTATGGTGGTTACAAGATTACAGAGCCCTTGAAAAACATTGCCCATGGAGTGGTAGGAATTCATAAAGGACCGATCAAGCCGTTTAATTACTTATTTCAAAATTAAATGAAATGAATATAATGAAAAGGAATGTAATAGCAATTAACTATTAATTCATTACAATTATTCTCATTTCTTTAATTGACCTTCCTCCTTTTTGGCCTCGATGGAGCAGCCTCCGGTTTCCGATCAGAAGGCCCTGGTTGATCGCTATCGGTCGATAACTCCACTGGAAAAGGAATTGTACTTATTATTGTACACAATACTTTCAGGTGTCTAGTTGGAAAACTGTTCGAATCCCAGTGAAATACGGTGTATTACAAACATGCAGTTACCTTCTGCTGAAGTCTCCGCTATCGTCGTTGGTGATTCGACCTGGATGGAATCGTCAGGATTCTCGGACACCTCTAAAAAAGAAATCGTACGAATACATTAGAGGGTGAAGTAAGCAAACCGCATTGGAATAAGGTGGTGTACAAACATGCTATTTACCTTGTGCAGATGTCTCCAGGATTGTAAGTGGTGACTCAACCGGAGAAGGGTCATCAAGGTCACCTTCATTGTCGATGTCGCATGAGTTGTCAACGTTCAGACAGATTCCCTCGCAGTTGGTACAAAGCCTAGAGCAATATAGACCCACACGTCGACAACCACAGGTTCCTCGACAGTCGCCTTTACATTTGCAAGAGACCTTGCGGAGAAGCTTGTCAGGATCTGGGGCCTTAGCTGTTCTCGTGGGAATGAGGCCGACGACTTCCACCCCCCACTGTTCTGGGTTGAGCTGATTGTCGAGCCACTGCTGGATCTGGTGGTAAACTCGCAGAAAGTGCTCACGGGCTGCAGCTTCAGTGGGAAGGATCGAGGCCATGTTTCCGGTGACTTTATATGCTGTACTGAGGTACAGTTTGCACCTCAGTTCGTTTAGACGAGTGGTATGGTGGTCACCACCATATAAGGCCACTATAAATTTTTCGCCAGCTCCTCGACTTGTGCTGTGGGGTCCATGTAATGCTCATGGTAGTTTACAAGATCTGGGTTCTTCTTGAGGGTCTTCAAGAATTTCGTCTTACCCTGGTTGAACATGGCGGATGTGGAGTCACAATCACTGACAGCGTGGAGGAATAAAATATGGTGGCTCAGAGGCTCCTCTAGCGAGCTTCCAGGGCTATATAGCGTCAGTGGTACTTTTAATTTTCCTGGTTTCAGGAAGAACACGTTAGGAGAAGTGCGGATGCCTATCATGATGACGAGAAGGTCTTCTCCCACCACTGCAACTGTGCCATGCGTGGAAGCTATTGATCGAGCCGTTCTTATGATGAGGTCATCAGCATCCTCAATGGCTTGTCGTGATTCAATCCCTGCCTCACTCAGTCTACTCCTGAGGAGCTCTATTAATCTACTCTTGTTGTTGTCGTTTGAAAGAAAGTTCGAGTTTGATCATCCAGAGGCTCCTCACAAATTGCACATTCACGACGCGACATTTTCGTCCCTCACATATTCACTAATAACAACATTAGTTTGCTTGTAAACACTGAACGAACCGCAGAAACCCAAAGAAGAACGCTTAGCAGTCCCACGAGGAGGAGAGAGCAAACTAAACTAAACTCGAATGGCAGAGGAGTTGGCCGGAGGCGTGTAGGGGAACCTGTCAAGGACAGATGTGTCGGCAAAAAGGGACCCTTCCTATTGAGGGCTTGAGGGTGAACATTTCACACAAAGGGGAAACGGCTCCGGTTTCACACTATCAATATATTAAATATATCTCTTTAGGAATGTGTGAGATATGTGTGACATGGTGAGATGTTGAGTGAAAAATCACAAAAACTGTTTTACATTACTCACCTCATCACTTTCACACTTTACCATTAGGTGGATAGGTACAGATGGACTTAACTTGAATATATTAATTTATCAAATTTTTTTCCAACGAACTTTCAATCATGTTACCACCATAGAACATGAATAAAACACGTATTAATGGAGGAAACACGATTAGAAAGTGTCTGGGGCTAGTTAGGGCAGAGTTTCTCTCGTTTATGCCTAAGTGCCAAAACGTCGCTCTTTTTCAGCGCGCTCTAGCGGCAGTACCCTGCACTCAAAAACTTAAAGTGCCCAGTACATTTTGAAAGTGATTTTGTTTACTTTAATTTTGTAAATAACGAGAAATTCACTAGGTTGCATATTTTTCAACTTATAAGCGTTTTTTTGAAAAAAGTCCGAAATAGTTGGGATATTTTGCGATTTTCACTGTGAAGCCGTCATTTTTTTGTTGGCAAACTTCAGATTCGAATTCATCACACCGAAAAACATAAGAATCCGTCGAGAAACCTTCTACCCTATTTTTTTTTCTCAAACAGGCACTTCTGAGCACCAAATGGCTGGGCTATTTGTACTGTGCCCGATATTCCAACCTTGGATTGCGTGGCCCGACTCATCGCCATTCCATGTTGAAATTCGATACAACAATGTAAAAAAATTACAAAAAGAAAAACATGGATGACTAGATATACTGTACGCCGGCATGAAGATGAGAAAAAATGAGATCTCAAGTGACCTCGGGGTGAGAATATGGACTGGGATTCATATTTCACCGCCTAACGTCATTTCCAATCTTCCACGTTACGTTGCGAAGCCACGAAAAAAGAATTTGCACAAATTAGATAAAACTCCACATTTTTATTCAATGATGCACTAATACAGCCAATAAAAATAAATATTCCTAACCCCCTGTACTTGGAGATTGACTAAATTAAGCTTTTATGTGCAAACAAAAAAATGAAAAGCATTTTAATTGGGAAAAATCTCCTCGTGTCCTCCCTTTGGTATAAATAAGCTTACGGAGATCCCGCATATTGACTCGAATGGATTAAATTTTAGTTACATATTTATGTTTCACCCATAGCTTATCTTAGATTTCATTTTTGGATGTTAAAAAAACTGACTGCATTATGAAAAACACACACACAAAATATCGCTGGAATTATTCCAACAGATCTCCTTCTAGCTTAATTATAACTGGTGCATTGTGGATATTCGTGTTTATTCTATAATTAAATTTACAACATATATATACTCATGTGAATGTTCACATCACATTATAGCAACATTCTTAACTCAAAATGTACCCAAAATATCCTTGCTTTCATGAATGTTCAGTCATCAATCAAGTTCCTAAACTTATCACAATTTGTTACTGCTGTCTTGATTCACATTTTATTTCGTCGTGGTTAAATTATTCCACTGATAGCTTTGACTGGGGTAATACTCATTGATGTTGAATAATCTTATCTCAGAAAGAATCATGAAAATATTCATCAGACAAAATTATTGGCTACAACTTTGACAAAGTGACCTTTCACTAAATTAACACACACACATATGTTATGTGGCCCTCCTGGCTTTGCTTTAAAATGTTCACAGGCGTATTTTCAACCAAAGCTATAATACTTTGCATATTCGCACTTCATTATGTGCCTCATTATACCACAGTGACCCTTTAATCACACAATCACTTCTTACTTCTTTACATATTTATGATCTTCTGATCACATCATTAAATAACCACATTTACCTGTCCTAAACTTCATCATCTTTATTATATCATCGCAGCGTTATGGCTACCTGTCATGTATTCTCCTTAACTGAATCATCGAAGCCTTATAACATCATGTCGCGTCTAACTCAAACATTCTAAGCTATCAGTGTGTTCAAAGAAAAATTTAATTAGCTTATTTAAGTGTTTAAATTGGGTGAACTCCGCAGCATTCGGTAAATTTCATTGCATAGCTGTAGTTTAAATGAGTATTATCTGTCAAACATTCCTAACGAAATTACGGGTATTACGGTGTAACGGTGACCAAAATTATTGACAGCGTCTCATCCATGTCTCACTAATTTACCGTTTTCATGACTTAGATTATCTACTAATTAACTAGAATTACATCCACTATTTCCATAAGTATCAGTCGTTTCTCTTGTAAACAAAAACAAAATGGTTTAATGTTTCCTTGCCTAATTTATGACTATAGACCCCCCTTAAGTTATTGCAATAGAATTTGATGAGTGCAATCCAAACCACTAAAATCCACTTTACTAATTATTCTATTTATTAAGAATCATGGTGATGTCGTCAGTACCTGCTAATTCTTCTTGACGCTGTATGGAGTTATTGCAGGACAAATGGCGACTCCCCTCGTCTACGCAATTTCCATTTGGTTCTTACCCATCTCCAAGCCTCATGGTCGACTCGCAAGTGATCGTGAGCCTCCATACCCGTATCCAGGAATGTCAGCCGTCTCCTAAACTCCCCATGTCGCGTGCTTCTTAGTGATCCGTCCTGCGGTATTGGAAGTCCTTCCCAGAGTCACTGAGCCTGATGATCGTCATGATCAACATTTCACAAAATTTCTGCTCATCTAATATCGCAGTTCATAAGTTTCTCGACACAGTCGCACAACCCTCACTTCGACAAACTTATTGGTTCACAAACTAGGGCCGTTTCCGAAAGGCAAACTTCGTATGAAATATCCCGTGAGGTTTCAGTCACACCCCTCTCTACAACGAGTATGGCCTCGAAACACAGGTGTGTCGTGCGCGTCACAAGTGATTGGCCCACATATCTCGGTACAACGACCTCGTTTCCTCGTACACACTGTCTCGCCTCCTCCACTTACAAATTCAATGATTCCATTGATGTTTCAATGTTCAGCGCAGCCCAAATAGCACTTTCTACAGGGCGTTACTTTCGTGAAAACATATAGGCTGCCATTGTATACGTACTGTCCGCACTTTTGAACTATAAAGTCTCATCATACTGCGTAAACTCTGTGTTCTATAAATTATTCCGGCTGGCTGTAGAAATCTTTTTGAACGTTTGTCCTGATGGCATAGCGATGTGGTAAGTCCTTCGCCACTAGACTGTACTTGAGTATAGCTTATGCACGGTCCTGGAACTGTCTTGACTAGTCGGTGTATAGGAAGCAAGTGGTTGTCTTCTTGTTATCGTCTCACCTTCTAAGCTCGCTTTCTGAGTACAGAGCCCTCTGTAGAGTACTTCCTGGTCACGTGGCCTGCTTCTTCCCCTTCTCGTCTCACACGTTACTACGTCATTAGAGACTCTTTCACAAATCCACAAGCAATAACGGTAAAATCATGAGCCATATATCCTTGCATATATCAAGGTCTTCGGACATTTTTGAATTTAAGTGACCGTAACAGTGACGTCAGAGCTTTCTTACACGTCATTTGTCCGCCCTTAGATCACGTGGTGCGTTCTTACAGCTTGACACATGACATATGGGGGACACACTCCTCCTAACCAGAAAAGAATAATCGATCGGAGATCCGATTATTATACAATTTCAATTGCCTGACAATCATGTGTCTCATTGCCTTCTATACTGCACATTCTGTACATCTTGCCGTTCTACTCTCTTCTTCTCCATAAATCACATCTTCGTCGGTCATCTGGTGGAAAACATGAATGCGGATCACATCTGGGTTAAGAATTATGTTGCCTGGTCCGAGATCGGTGTCTTCTCTCTAGGTGGGTATCACTGGTGCTCGGTCTCTGTTCATATCAGATCTTGATGGAGAATCTCTTTCTTCTTCTCGGAGTCGATTTAATTGTCTTTGGGTTTCCTGATGTCTGTCCTCTAACCCTTGACGGTAGTCTCGTCTATCGTCTCCTCGATTTCTTTGCCTATCGTCTCTTTGATTTTGGAAGTTGCTATATGGTCTCCTTCCCCTTGACCATGATTCTCTTCCATACTTATTTTCTCCCCTGGATCCTCTTAAATCTAATTGTTCCCTCCTATTCTGAAAATATGGCCTTCGGTCATACGGTCCTCTCTGTTCCCTGTATCTATTTACACCATATTCCGGGCCTCTGTTATATCTGATGTACCTCCTCTGTTGCTGTTCTGTCTGTGCTGTATGATCCATTACGATCATGTCGACGTCTCTTGGTCCTGACCTAACGCGCAAATATGGACCAGTCTCCTCAGTATCTCGTCGCAAATCTCGAGTGCATTGGTCTCTGACACAATCAATACTCCCTGGACTTCAACAGGATATTGGTGAATTATTGCTTGCACGAGGTCCTCCTCCCTCATTGGCGGTTCCAAAAACTGGAATTTCGCGATCTGCGTGGAAAATAGCTCGCGTACTGCGTTGGTCTGGTTGTAGCGGATTTCCTAGAGTAAAGCTGCGCTCGGATACTCTGCTGATCATCTGAGTCCCAGAACCGCTTCAGGAAAGCTCTCGCGAATTCTTTATACCCATTGAACGAACTTCTAAATGTTCTCAGCCAGTTAAGTGCTGGTCCTTCACGTGCACGTTCAATAATTCTCAATTCACGGTCTTCCGGGGTTCTTTGCTAATCTAGGAATTCCCTAAGATCTCGCAAAAATTATATCGGGGTAACAGCTCCCTCTCCTGAAAAAGGTTTTGACTTATGGTCTTGGCTTCTAATAACAGTAACTGTCGGAGTTGAATGATGCGTGAATGGGGTTGCATACATCCCCATAGGATTGCATATTTTACTCTCTCTAATGGGACTAGGTTCCTTATTCTCACTTATAAAAGTGGATTACCTAATTCCGGTTATAGAACTCGGTACCTTATTTTCAGTTATATGAGCTGATCTCTGAATTTCAGTTATAGGACCCGGTTCCTTAATTTAGCTCTGATCATTAGCACTAAGGATCTTTCCTTCCAATTGAGTAATCCTTTCTAGCTGTGTCCCTTTGATAATGTTAACCTTATCTTCTAGAGAAGAAACAGCGATGGCTACTTGAGTTTTAATCTCATGATTTATATTTTGTTTCATCCCTTGTACTTGTTTACGGATGCCTTTGACCTTCGTGTCATTCCCAATGGTAATTTCTTTCATCTGCCCTGTTATATCCTCGAACTTCCTTGACCACTCTTCCTTCCAACTGCCTTTCTCCTTCTGTGCTTCGTCATGTTTCTGTTCCACTTCTTTAATACTTTCCTTAAGTATTGTACTTCTGCTAATGCCTTCGACGTTAAGCTGGCATATTTTCAATGAAGGGCCAATGTTACGAAATTGAGGGCCCTGAAAAGGGCCTCTAGGTGTGTTTCCCCTCCATATTCCTTGACCGAGAGGTCGTTTCCGACAGTTCGGTCTCATCTTATCCCTGTTGCTTTCTTAGCACCACCCGGGGTACACGTGTAGGGCAGAGTGCTGGTTAAGCCTACGGACGTGAAGCAACGTAGACGTACTGCAATGATTCTATAGGACACCTCCTTTAATGTATCGGACGCCTGGAAAGAACAATGGCATCTGCAATCTTCGTTACCAAATCACCACATCATTAAGAACCCCTGCAAGTGCCCTGATGGATTCTCCCTTCCCAGATGACAGTGGAGGACGCTAAACCGTATTAGGACCGGCCAAGGTAGATGTGGAGCCACTCTCTTCAAATGGGGATGGAAGGCATCACCTCAATGTGACTGCGGAGAAGAGGAACAGACAGTGGACCACATTACATTCGAGCGTCCTTTACGTGCACACAGAGGCTCTATAGAAGACTTACAATGTGTCTCAAGCGAAGCCCTTCTCTGGCTCTCAACTTTAAACATGGAACTTTAGTTATGAACTTGAGATGGTAGTTGTAATAATAATGCTATTGGTTTTACGTCCCTTTTAACTGCTCTGGCTTCTAGAGACGCCATGGGATGGTAGTTGTACTGTATATATTGTATATAATATTGTATTCATCATACGCTAAATAAAATAAATATTTGCAACTTCTGCTTTTACGATTTCCTTTCTCTCTTTTATCTCCTTCCTGACGCTTTCCAATCCAAGTTTGATCCTATCATCTAGGCGTTTCTCAGCTCCTTCCTAATTTTTCACTAATTCCGCTTTAAATCCTACCAATTTATCATCCGCCTGCTTCTCCAGACCTTTCATTTTCTTGTCTATTTGATTTCCTAAGTCCTCTCCTAATCTTTTAAATTTATAGTTAATTTGGGCTCCTATGCTATTATTTAATCGTGTACCTACTGTATATCGAGTTCTAAATCTTTCAGCCTCTCGTTCACGTGACCTTCTATACGTTTTATTTGGTTTCTAAACCTTTCATTTGCGTTTCTAAGCGACCGTTTAGTTGTGTTTCTAACCTTTTATTTGTGTTCCTAAGCTTTCGTTTTGTGTTTCTAACCGTTTTATTTGTGTTCCTAAGCTTTCGTTTTGTGTTTTAAACCATTAATTTGTGTTCCTAAGCTTTTGTTTTGTGTTTCTAAGCTTTTGTTTCGTGTTTGTAAACCTTTTGTTTGTGTTCCTAAACCTTTTAGCTCGTAGTTTAATTGGGTTCCCAAGCTTTCATTAAATTGGGTTTCTAAACCTTTCATCTTATTGTTTAGTTGGGTTGCCAAGTTTCATCTAAATCTTTTAATGTATCGATCAGGCGTGTTTTTAGGCTATCATTTTTCGCATCTAATTGTGTATTTAAGCTATCGTTTTGTGTTACTAATTGACTCGCTAGTCCTGTTAAATTAGATTTTAATTTACGTTCATGTTCACCTAATACTTCCGTCATCTTTTTTTGGGAATCTTTGAGCTGTCGCTCCACACATTTTTGGCTACTGGATTACTCCCAATTTTCTGACTGAGTTCCATAAACATCTTCTTAAACTCCGCCAAATCATCCATTCTTACACAAAATATAACTCACAATGGACATGAGAAATTGTCGGAAACACTGAATTATCCTAAAGACTTAAAGCTACGTAGATTTTAGTGGTTGGACTCAAATTTAATAGATTGCGGTCGTGATAAATACGAGTTTTATCCAATGTAATATCAGTGAGAAATTATATGAAGTAACCTGCTCCATTCCATAGCCTTTGCATACGCAACTTAAACAACGTCGCAGTCATGTAGAACATTCAATTTGGGTACCAGATCTCAATTGGTTTTATTTCCTCAACCTCACCTGATCCACATGCTTGAACGCTCATCCAAAACAATACATGAAATCCAATTAACTTATGTCCCATCTTATTCGAGCCCACAACGTTGCTCGGCGTCATTTTGCTGGTTCTCGCTCTGGTACCCCAGTTTTACTCGAGCCAGCCACGTTGGCCGCCATTTTGCTGTGCCCGATATTCCAACCTTGGAATGCGTGGCCCAACTGATCGCGATCCCTTATTGACATTCGATACAACAATATAAAAAAATACAAAAGAAAAACATGGATGACTATATATACGCCGGCATGAAGATGAGAAAAAAATGAGATCTCAAGTGACCTTGGGGTGTGAATATGGACTGGGATTCAGATTTCACCGACTAACGTCATTTCCAATCATCCACGTTACGTTGCGAAGCCACGGAAAATGAATTTGCACAAATTAGATAAAACTCCACATTTTTATTCAATGATGCACTAATTCAGCCAATAAAAAATAAATATTCCTAACCCCCTGCACTTGGAGATTGACTAAATTAAGCCTTGATGTGCAAACAAAGAAATGAACTGCATTTTAATACGGACGAAATCTCCTCGTGTCCTTCCTATGGTCTAAATAAACTTATGGAGATCCCACATGTTGAATCCAAAGGATTAAATTTTAATTACATATTTATGTTTCATCCATAGCCTATCTTAAGAGTTCATTTTTGGATGTTCATAAAAAACTGACTGCATTATGAAAAACACACACACAAAATATCGCTTGGATTATTCCAACAGATCACTTCTAGGTAAATTATAGCCGGTGCATTATGGGTATTCGTGCTTATTCTATAATTAAATTTACAACATATATACACATGTGCGTGTTCATATCACATTATAGCAACATTCTTAACTCAAAATGTACCCAAAATATCCTGCTTTCATGAATGGTCAGTCATCAATCAAGTCCTAAAATTTATCACAATTTGTTACTGCTGTCTTGATTCACATTTTATTTCGTCGTGGTTAAATTATTCCACTGATAGCTTTGACTGGGGTAATACTCATTATGTTGAATAATCTCATCTCAGAAAGAATCATGAAAATATTCATCAGACAAAATTATTGGCTACAACTTTGAGATAGTGACCTTTCACTAAATTCACACACGCATATATGTTAAGTGGCCCTTCTGGCTTTGCTTTAAAATGTTCACAGGCGTATTTTTAAACCAAAGCTATAATACTTTGCATATTCGCACTTCATTACGTGCCTCATTATACCACAGTGACTCTTTAATCACACAATTACTTCTTACTTCTTTACATATTTATGATCTTCTGATCACATCATTAAATAACCACATTTACCTTTCCTAAACTTTATCATCTTTATTATATCATCGCAGCGTTATGGCTACCTGTCATTTATTCTCCTTAACTGAATCATCGAAGCCTTATAACATCATGTCGCGTCTAGCTCAAACATTCTAAGCTATCAGTGTGTTTAAAAAAAAATTAATTAGCTTATTTAAGTGTTTAAATTGGTTGAACTCTGCAGCATTCGGTAAATTTCATTGCATTGCTGTTGTCTAAATGAGTATTATCTGTCAAACATTCCCAACGATCTTACCGGTATTACGGTGTAATGGTGACCAAATTTATTAACTGCGTCTCATCCATGTCTCACTAATTTACCGTTTTCATGACTTAGATTATCTACTAATTAACTAGAATTACATCCACTATTTCTATAAGTACCAGCCGTTTCTCATAAAAACACAAAAGAATGGTTTAATGTTTCCTAGCCCAATTTAAGACTATAGATATCCCCCCCCCCCTTAAGTTATCGCAATAGAATTTGATGAGTGCAATCCAAACCACCAAAATCTACTTAACTAACTATTCTATTTATTAAGAATCATGGTGATGTCGTCAGTACCTGCTAATTCTTCTTGACGCTGTATGAAGTTATTGCAGGACAAACGGCGACTCCCCTCGTCCACGCCATTTCCATTTGGTTCTTACCCATCTCCAAGCCTCGTGGTCGACTCGCAAGTGATCGTGAGCCTCCATACCCGTATCCAGGAATGTCAGCCGTCTCCTAAACTCCCCATGTCGCGTGCTTCTTAGTGATCCATCCTGCGGTATTGGAAGTCCTTCGCACAGTCACTGAGCCTGATGATCGTCATGATCGACATTTCCCAAAATTTCTGCTCGTCTAATATCGCAGTTTATAAGTTTCTCGAGACAGTCGCGCAACCCGCACTTTGACAAACTTATTGGTTCACAAACTAGGGCCGTTTCCGAAAGGCAAAGTTCGTATGAAATATCCCGTGAGGTTTCAGTCACACCCCTCTCTACAACGGGTATGGCCTCGAAACACAGGTGTGTCGTGCGCGTCACAAGTGATTGGCCCACACATCTCGGTACAACGACCTCGCTTCCTCGTACACACTGTCTCGCCTCCTCCACTTACAGATTCAATGATTCCATTGATGTTTCAATGTTCAGCGCAGCCCAAATAGCACTTTCTACAGGGCGTTACTTTCGTGAAAACATATAGGCTGTCATTGTACACGTACTGTCCGCACTTTTGAACTATAAAGTCTCATCATACTGCGTAAACTCTGTGTTCCATAAATTATTCCGGCTGGTTGTAGAAATCTTTTTGAACGTTTGTCCTGATGGCATAGCGATGTGGTAAGTCCTTCGCCACTAGACTGTACTTGAGTATAGCTTATGCACGGTCCTGGAACTGTCTTGACTAGTCGGTGTATAGGAAGCAAGTGGTTGTCTTCTTGTTATCGTCTCACTTTCTAAGCTCGCTTTCTGAGTACAGAGCCCTCTGTAGAGTACTTCCTGGTCACGTGGCCTGCTTCTTCCCCTTCTCGTCTCACACGTTACTACGTCATTAGAGACTCTTTCACAAATCCTCAAGCAATAACGGTAAAATCATGAGCCATATCCTTGCAAAATTCAAGGTCTTCAGACATTTTAGAATTTAAGTGACCATAGCAGTGACATCACAGCTTTCATACACTTCATATGTCCGCCCTTAGATCACGTGGTGCGTTCTTACAGCTTGACACATGACATATCATGGACAGTACTAACAACTGATGCCTCCTTGGGCTGTTGGAAATTTCTGTTCCTAGTACGTCTGTTTGCAACGTCTGAGAAGTGGCAATCATCCTCATTAGTGTTGCTGTCTTCCTTGCGAGACAGCATCCTCTGTATCTATAAAGTCTTGCCTCTGTTGTGGTAAATCCCTACTAGTAACTTGGGAGATTCCTTCTGTATTAGATCGTGCTCTACTATTGTCATTCTTGACAGCAGAGCGAGGAGGCAGGGATGCTCTCTCCTTTATAACGGATTTTATAAGATCATATTTCTCAAGTTCAAGATCAATCGATGTGGCAGTGTTAATACCTCCGTGTGTCCAATACTAGCTTGCGGGTACACTCATATTTACGTCTACATGTACGACGACATGGAACAAAACAAAAATATAAATTAACAAGAAGTTCCGTGACGAACTAAAGAGCCTACTTTTCTTAAAATTTAAGATTGATGCCAATGATTAATCTATGTGGATCTATCTAGAATAATGACGAAATTAAGTTGGTAGTATCGAAATATCTAATTAGTACGAAATACTGTTTACCTGGCATAATGTAGCCTAATAGAGCACTACAGTTGGCAGCCCTGGTGACTGAATATATTCTTAGTACCATCTCTTCAGGTACAAAATACAAAATTTGGATAGCATGGACGTTACATGCAGTTAATCATTGGATCTAACAGCACGCGTAAAATCATGTTGGCAACAATGTCATGCATGTATTGGTCGGAAATAATCTGAAATAATCTGATTTATTATCGTGTCAATTTTGAATGACATCCATTTGTTAGTATATAAGTTACATGCATTTTAAAATTGGCAGGCTTAGAATCATGTTGGCAGCACTGACGTATATAAGTTACCCCAAATTAATCTAGAATGCAAGGTACTATACGTGTGAAATGTTTAGAGCTGTTGGCTTGCATACTTTCTGATATATTTATATTAGGGTAACAAAAATAGAGACAGGATTTATTAACAGTTGGCAGCCCTGTTTGCTCTTAAGAATACGCATAGTCATATCTGTAATGGTACACATAGCACATTCGAAATTTGGTTGAAATCCAAATGATAGTGTAGAAGTTTAAAAAACTAAAAAATTGGACCTATCAGCAGGCTTATAATCATTTTGGCAACACTACCATGTATGTCCTCCTGGAAATTACACTGAAATATTATTATCTATACGTGTGCCAATTTTGAAATAGCTCCCATTCATACCTTCCAAGATATCCAACATAGAGCTCAAATTTCAATTGTGATTTTTCAGCGGTTGGTAGCACTGACATCATTTTCAAATACGGCATTGAGATATTCAGGTATAGATCTTTACTCCTACCAAATTTTGTTTCGATTGCTGCAGCCGTTTAGGAGTTGATAGGGGGGGGACACACAGAGACAGACGGACAGACATACAGACAGTCAGAAATTTGCCCGGATCGATCTCATAAGTGTACTTTTCCCTCATTTTTGCAAAAGAAAGTAGGCTAAAAATCCATTAATTCAATCACTCAAACTATAACTCAATACCGTATATTCCAAACTCTTCAGTTTCTTCATTATACAACTTGACTGCCGTCTATACTGCTCTACAATAACAAAGGTCACATCATCTAGCAGATTAAATCCTTATCGTGGTAGATACAACCGGGGAGGACTGTGGCACATACCTTATGGTGCCGGCGAATTATTTCTTCTGAGTACGGTACCTAGCTTGTTTATAGTGCATTTTAAATACATTTCAGGGAACCTATTGAACGGATCCACCTGTTAATTCACCACCATATTTAATTTTCCTCAAAACGGCCACTACGGTGCTTGTAGTACGACTAGTCGTCGCTTTTGTTTCATTGGCCCCGTGTACTTGGGTGTGTGTAGATTTTATCTGATAACTTGTGTCATTGTGATAACTGAACAAGTGCTTTATAATTGTTGTTATTTGTAATTTAGGGAGAATTTGCGCAGGAGTTGGCCGTGGCCGTTCCATTCAGTAAAGATAGCTTTAAAGACATATTTCAGTGTTGCTTTATTAACAATTAATATTGTAACTTTCAGTCGGTCAACACAACAATTACTGGAATATGGGAAAATAATCCGAAATAAAATACATGTGAATAAGTTTTATATTTGTAATTTATTACAGGTTATTGTTCACATATTCTATTAATTAGAATGGTGTTTGTGTTGACCGACTGAAAGCTAAATATTAATCGTTTCACTCAGTTTAACCTCGCCCCTCCTTGCCGACTGCCACTTAAACCCTTGTACTATCCCAGCATTTGCGTGGAGTAGAGGTGGTAAAACCACTGAAAGCTACAATATTAATGGTTTAACTCAGTTTAACCTCGCCCCTCCTTGCCAACTGCCACTTAAACCCTGGTACTATCCCAGGATTTGCGTGGAGTAGAGGTGGTAAAACCACTGAAAGCTACAATATTAATGGTTTAACTCAGTTTAACCTCGCCCCTCCTTGCCCACTGCCACTTAAACACTTGTACTATCCCAGCATTTGCGTGGAGTAGAGGTTGTAAAAACACTGAAAGCTACAATATTAATCGTTTCACTCAGTTTGACCTCGCCCCTCCTTGCCAACTACCACTCAAACCCTTGTACTATCCCAGCATTTGCGTGGAGTAGAGGTGGTATAACCACTGAAAGCTACAATATTAATGGTTGAACTCAGTTTAACCTCGCCCGTCCTTGCCAACTGCCACTTAAACCCTGCTACTATCCCAGCATTTGCGTGGAGTAGAGGAGGTAAAACCACTGAAAGCTACAATATTAATGGTTTTACTCAGATTAACCTCGCCCCTCCTTGCCAACTGCCATTTAAACCCTTGTACTATCCCAGCATTTGCGTGGAGTAGAGGTGGGAAACCACTGTAAGCTACAATATTAATCGTTTCACTCAGTTTAACCTCGCCCCTCCTTGCCAACTGCCACTTAAACCCTGTACTATCCCAGCATTTGCGTGGATTAGAGGTGGGGAAACCCCTGTAAGCTACAATATTAATAGTTTCACTCGGTTTAACCTTGCCCCTCCTTGCCAACTGCCACTTAAACCCTGGTACTATCCCAGCATTTGCGTGGAGTAGAGGTGGGGAAACCCCTGTAAGATACAATATTAATAGTTTCACTCAGTTCAACCTCGCCCCTCCTTGCCAACCCTTGTACTATCCAAGCATTTGCGTGGAGTAGAGATGGGAAACCACTGTAAGCTACAGTATTAATCGTTTCACTCAGTTTAACCTCGCCCCTCCTTGCCAACTGCCACTTAAACCCTAGTACTATCTCAGCGTTTGCGTGGAGCAGAGGTGGGAAACCACTGTAAGCTACAATATTAATAGTGTCACTCACTTTAACCTCGCCCCTCCTTGCCAACTGCCACTTAAACCCTGGTACTATCCCAGGATTTGCGTGGAGTAGAGGTGGTAAAACCACTGAAAGCTACAATATTAATGGTTTAACTCAGTTTAACCTCGCCCCTCCTTGCCCACTGCCACTTAAACACTTGTACTATCCCAGCATTTGCGTGGAGTAGAGGTTGTAAAACCACTGAAAGCTACAATATTAATCGTTTCACTCAGTTTGACCTCGCCCCTCCTTGCCAACTACCACTCAAACCCTTGTACTATCCCAGCATTTGCGTGGAGTAGAGGTGGTATAACCACTGAAAGCTACAATATTAATGGTTGAACTCAGTTTAACCTCGCCCGTCCTTGCCAACTGCCACTTAAACCCTGCTACTATCCCAGCATTTGCGTGGAGTAGAGGTGGTAAAACCACTGAAAGCTACAATATTAATGGTTTAACTCAGTTTAACCTCGCCCCTCCTTGCCAACTGCCACTTAAACCCTTGTACTATCCCAGCATTTGCGTGGAGTAGAGGTGGGAAACCACTGTAAGCTACAATATTAATCGTTTCACTCAGTTTAACCTCGCCCCTCCTTGCCAACTGCCACTTAAACCCTGGTACTATCCCAGCATTTGCGTGGAGTAGAGGTGGGGAAAACCCTGTAAGCTACAATATTAATAGTTTCACTCAGTTCAACCTCGCCCCTCCTTGCCAACCCTTGTACTATCCCAGCATTTGCGTGGAGTAGAGATGGGAAACCACTGTAAGCTACAGTATTAATCGTTTCACTCAGTTTAACCTCGCCCCTCCTTGCCAACTGCCACTTAAACCCTTGTACTATCCCAGCGTTTGCGTGGAGCAGAGGTGGGAAACCACTGTAAGCTACAATATTAATAGTTTCACTCAGTTTAACCCCGCCCCTCCTTGCCAACTGCAACTTAAAACCTTGTACTATCCCAGCATTGCGTGGAGTAAAGTGGGAAACCACTACGCAACAAGGCGGACAGCTAACTTTCTAGTTCGCTGCTTATTATAGAGTTACGGTATCTTATATTCCAAGTTCCATATCGCAGTTCCCTAAGGGGTAATAAAGGTTAGGGGTAGGTAACTAGCGCATAAGGGTTAAGTGGGAGAATCGGGTAATGAAGGGGGCGAGGTTAAACTGAGTTAAACTGCTTGCCAAAGAACATCCTATATATACAGGGTGTTTCTAAAAAAGTGTCTGATATTGCAACAGGGGTTGCGATTGGTCAAAACGAGAGGAAATGTTCCCATAAACATATGTCCGGAAACAAGGTACCTGTTGAGATATGCACCAATTTACCCGCCTGGAGGAGGCGTTATGTTCGGTGGTGCAGGCGTCCTTCCGTTGAAGATCTTTGCATGAGTCGGATGTTCAGTCATAGAATGCGTTTGTGCTGGCAGTGCAGTGCGCTTACCCGCACCAGACTGTAGGTCCCGTGCTGTGTGGATGACGTAAACAGTGCGTTGGAGTATTCCTGGAGGGAATTGGCAAACATGGTTTTTGCTATGGATTAGAAAATGGTAGTAGCATGGCCTCCCCGTTCTCTGGACCTTAATCCATTAGATTTCTGGCTATGAGGACTTTTAAAGACATTGGTGTATGCCACACCCATCAACAATGTGCAGATATTACAAGAGCGTGTGACCAATGAGAGTGTCCACATCCGTGAGCAGCCAGGCGTTATTGGACAAGTTCGGGTTTCCTTGCGAAGAAGAGTCAAAGTTTGTAGATAGATAGATAGATAGATAGATTGTATTAATTCCATTTGATCAAATATATGTATACAATACATTTTTGATATAGGACACGTCAGAATTTACTTCTATAAAATAAAAGTACTAATAGGTTATATAATAGAGTACTAATATTATAACTATTTATAACTTATTATAATAACAGATCTTAAGAGATACAATCTTATTGGACAACCATTTACACCTTACTCTATTATCATAATATGAAATCTTAATTCTATAAATACAACAACTTACAGCTAGGTATTACAATTAAAATAGAAAAGTATAATATAATTATAGATATCATTGCTCCTATACACTAAGATATTCAACTACAGAGTAGGCGGCAGCACGCCGGCCTCTCACCGCTGGGTCCGTGGTTCAAATCCCGGTCACTCCATGTGAGATCTGTGCTGGACAATACGGAGGCAGACAGGTTTTTCTCCGGGTACTCCGGTTTTCCCTGTCAAAATTTCATTCCAGCAACACTCACCACTATCATTTCATTTCATCTGTCATTCATTTAATCATTGCCCCAGAGGAGTGCGTCAGGCCTCGGCAGCCGGCACAGTTCATATCCTCGCCGCTAGATAGGGGCTTCATTCATTCCATTCCTGACCCAGTCGGAGACTGGAAGCAGGCTGTGGATTTTCATTTTCAGTAAAAACAATGGCCCTGCAGATAAGCTTTCAACATTCTATCAAAGGTTTTTATTTTTGGGGCAAGTTTTATATACTGGGGTAGTTTATTGTATAATTTAACTCCTATGTGAAAAGTTCCTTTTTGATATATGCTTGTGTGTGTGTGTGTGAAATATGAATGTTTTGATTTTGTCTTGTGTTATGCCTATGAACATCATTGTTTGTTTTAAGAAAAACATCCTTATTCATTAAATTCTTTTTAAAAAACATAATACTTTCAAAGTTATATATGCAGGGCAGTGGGAGAATGTTTAAATCTTTAAACAGAGGTCTACATGATTCTATAGTGTTTACATTTGCCATAATTTTAATCGCCCTCTTTTGTATCCTAAACGTGCTTAGTACATCTGGCGACATACCCCAAAATATGACCCCATATCTTAAGTATGAATGGAAATAAGCAAAATAAGTATTTCTTATGTGTGCATGCAAGTGCAGGTTGTCAAAATACGTAACGTAAAGCACATCGAGTTCAGTTTAGTATTCAGATATTGTATATGTTTACTCCATTTCAAGTCATGTTGTATCCATAGTCCCAAAAACTTTGTTTCTGATTTATTTTCTATTTGATAACCATTTAATGTTATGTTGGGCTTCGCAGGATTCCTATTCTGTATAGTGTAGACATTTAGACATACTGTTTTTTTATAGTTTATTATGAGGCGATTATCTTGTGACCATTTGGTTAACTCTCCTGTAACGGAGTCAGCAGACTGCTGTATGACCTGTTTAGTTTCACCTTTTATTACGAGTGTTGTATCGTCCGCAAACTAAATTTCCTTATGTGAATGAACGTTCTGTGTTATATCATTGATATATAGAAGAAAGAGTAGTGGGCCCAAAACCGATCCCTGGGGTACTCCAAATTTAGTAATTCCCTCATTGGACAATGTTTCATTAAGTAATTTGGTTCCATCATCCTTGTGTCTCAAGCTTACTATTTGCTTACGCCTTGTTAAGTAAGACTCGATCCATTTATTAGCTAGACCTCTAATACCATATTGATTTAGTTTTGTAAGGAGGATTTTATGGTCAACAACCTCAAATGCTTGCGATAAATCCAAGAATAGGCCAGTTACATGTTCCTTATTGTCAATTAATTTCAGTATACTATTAATACATTCATAAATTGCTGTCTGTGTAGAATTTTCCAATCTGAATCCATGTTGTGAGTCTGATAAAAAAAAAATCTATAAAACTTATCAGTCCCTTATACATGATTATTTTCCACAATTTTCGCAATACCAGTTGGTAAGGTAATAGGACGATAGTTATCTAATTCATCTTTTGATCCGTTTTTGTGCACTGGAATTACTTTTGATAACTTCAAAATATCCGGGTAAGTTCCTGAGAGAATTGAACTGTTTATTAAGTGTGTAAGCGGATTTATTATATTTTCTGCACATTTCTTTAAAATTGCATCAGGGATGCCATCAATGCCAGCACAGAATTTATTTTTAGCTCTTTTATAACTATTCTTACCTCTTCACTTGTGACATGATTTATAAATAAATAATCACTACATATATTTATTTTATTATTAGAATTTAGTATATTTACCTGTGATTTATTTAATAATTTTTGTGGAATTTCCAGCAAATAGTCATTAAAACTGTTTGCTATTTCCTCTGGATTATTATTCACTTTATTATTTCTGGTCAGTGTAATGTTCCTTTGTATTTTAGCAGTTTTTCCAGTTCCTTTCTTTACCATGGACCACATAGCCCTGTTTTTATTAGATGATTGGGAAATAAAATTATCATTATGCATTTTCTTTGCTAGTCTTATTACCTTATTTAATATGCTAGTGTATTTTCGTAGTATAAATTGAATTCAGGTGTTGTGTGGTATTGTTTATATAATTTGTGTAGAAATTTATTTCTTTGACATGAATTTATAATCCCTGTTGTTATCCAATTGCTAGTTTTGTTATTTTGAACAGTACTTTGTCTAAAGAGGAATGCTGTTTCAAAATAGTGTTTTAGGGTTCTGTTAAATGCATTAAATTTATCATTTACATTTTCTAGTTTATAAATTTCTGACCATGTTTCCTTATTTAATAAGTCATTGAAATATGTAACATTTGTTTCAGTGAATGACCTGCACTTTGATTTTACTCCATTATCATTATTATTGATTGTTTCGGGTACTTCAAAACTCAGTATTTGTCCATGGTGGTCACTAAAACCCGGACAATAGACTTCTATTGAATGGTGATATGTATCTGTATTTAAAAACCATGGTAACCATGTGGAGCATGTCTTGTAACGTGCAGTTGGTATCCGCGGACAGACCGGCTGAAATCATCACGGCTCCTGGTTGGTGGTGTTGATGCATGTTTGCCCAACGCTTGTTCTGTTAAACGTGTGTGACAGTCAAGTGTTCATTAAAAATAGCTGGTAGGAAGACGTCCATTGTCTGAAGTGTACTTACACAACACAAGTATAATGGCTCATATCTCAACAGGCATTTGTTTCCGGACATATGTTAATAGGAGCAATCCCATCCCCTGTTGCAATATCGAAACACC
Source organism: Meconema thalassinum (assembly GCA_946902985.2). NCBI lineage: Eukaryota > Metazoa > Arthropoda > Insecta > Orthoptera > Tettigoniidae > Meconema > Meconema thalassinum. The sequence goes on from OX336389.2 coordinate 1,196,775,269, forward strand.
GTGTATAAGAAAGTTTACACATTTCTTCAGACAGTGGCAAGGAAGGGCGGGAAATGAGTGTGTGTTAGATAGTTTTATGATAGTGATATATATATTTTTTTTAATGTAGGCTATCTTTGGGTTATTGATGTAATACGGTATGCATTTGATTGTAATTTGTCACAAGGGCATAAGAATATATAATATCTGTATTACTACTACTACTACTAATAATAATAACTACAAATAATCTGGTTTGTGTCAGAAATGCAACCATCATAACCATGCAATTTTTAGCATCGGTGATTTGTTTTGTTTAACGGGTACCGGTACATTGCTAGCAATTTCGTTACCGAGTTTTGTCTTTCATTCACCTCGTGGCGAAATATTAAAATATGAGAATTTTGAGGTACATGAAGGAATGATTAAGATACTCTCTACAGACGTGACTGAATTTAATAATGAAGATAAGTTCTACAACCGGGGTTCTGCCCCGACATGGACATGCCCTGATCAGATTAATTTACAATATTTAACTGTCGAGGATACACAGGTTTAAATATGTAACTAGGAACTCGTTTATGACGGCAATTGTGCGAGTTACCCACTGATAGTATTTTCAGTCCTTCTGTTCAATGTAGGTTCTATGAAGGATTTTGTTGGATTTCATTTGAAGTGGGTTCCTTGTAACACGAGGCGAAACTATTGTCTTGTGTTTTCAGAAACTCACAGCATCCTCTTTCTGCCAATATCTTAATATTCGTGCAGTAACTTGAGTTTACTTTTACGTTGATAGGTTTGTAATGTAATTTAGCGTCGGACAATTATATTTATTCCGCGTGCCCCATCACATTGTGCTCAGGTTTGTGTGTAGCCTACTTAGGAATAGAGAAACCAATTATAGGTTGCTTCATTTCACTGCTCCTCAAGCTGGCACCAGTAATTCCTCATTCTATTAATATTTCACTCGATATTATACCCTAACTCATATCTTATAATGTCGAGCGTCATTGTGGAATAGGTTTGTTGTTAACTTCTCACTGTGCACCTGGAGGGTTATATTTGGATTACCAGTAGCCTAACTTGAATACGGTGTTCTGGAATTACCTCATTGTATGTGTTATATATGATAATGATTTGTGTGTTCTAGCTTCCTAAACATTATGGAACAACAACCATTAATTAAGAGTGAGCCGGACGATTACCTTAATATAGTGAGTTATATTTAATTCATATATCGTGTAACATGATGCGCATGACGTGCTTTCTACCAAATAGTAGGCTAACCAGTAACTTATGTTCTTCTTTTTATTGTTACTCGTAACTTATAACTGTTATTCTGTCGGTATGTTTCATGTTGGGTCATACTTGTATAATTCTTTCTAGGAGTCAAAGGTCCAATTACCCACTTCTAACCTGCTGGATGAATCTTGTGATATATTTGAATACGAAAACACGGCGGTCAAAGTGGAACATCAAATAGAGGTGATCATAGATTCTTTATTTCTTTTCTAATAGACGGCTTCGGTGGCGTAGTTGGTAGCGTGCCGAGCTTCTATGCCCAAGATCGCGGGTTCAAACCCAGCCGAAGTCGTCGGATTTTTTAAGAGCGTTGTAAATCCCTCAGTATGCCTTCCTTCGAAGGGGAAGTAAAGCCGGCGGTTCCATGTCATAGGTTTATGGCATGATAGATAACCTTCACTAATTACACTTGTGTGAAGCTAAATAAAATGTTTAATTTGACTAACGCTCTTAGGTTCCATCCTTCGTCACCAGGAGCCGACTGCAGTGTCGTCTAGTAACGATGTTCAGAACTATTTGGTCGTTGACGGTAGCGTTTGGTAGCAAAAGTGGGAACTACTTGGAAATTCAATGTCTGCAGTCCTTACATGAATTACAGATAACACAGACCAATACAGCCATAACAATTAACACCGGTTATAAGAAAGATTTTACACACACCCAAAGTACACGGGGCTACATGACCGCATTGTCGCAGCCCCTTAACTGAGGAACCAACCATCTTTTCTAATTAATGTATTTATTTATCGTATAACTTTTAGTGCCGGGAGTGTCCGAGGACTTGTTCGGCTTGCCAGAGGCTGTAGCTGCTTCAAGCGGACACCCATAGGGTGAGCTACAAGTTGCGTTCAATTTCAATTAGTTCCAACTATCGCTACCAGGTGTCACTGATATCTAGTGGTGAACATTGGAACTTTGATAGAGCGTTCCAACGAAAAATAACCTAGAAACTTAGCTTCACACAAGTGTAATTAGTGGAAGGTTATCTATCATGCCATAAATCTATGACATGGGACCGCCGGCTTTACTTCCCCTCCGAAGGAAGGCATACTGAGCATTTTAACGCTCTTAATAAATATGACTACTTCGGCCAGGTTTGAACCCGCGATCTTGGGAATAGAAGCTCAGCATGCTACCAACTACGCCACCGAAGCCACTAAAGCTCTGCGCAGTGTATTGTTCCGTAAGTTGGCAACATTTAGGTGTTGTGTGAATACTTATCACTTTCTGCAAATTGTGTCTTGTTATGTTTTCTCAACGACTAATATCTAGCTGCCTTCCTTGCCGGCATTAGCAAGTACTGGGCCAGTAGCTGAATTGAAGATGAAAAATCACTTCTGGAATGGGTACAGTTGTCCATCATTGTCTTCATGGTATCTTTAAACACTATTGAGAATCGATGGTATATTGGCTTTCATGGCCAGTGAATTAAAACTCACCAAACTTGATGTCCTAGGCGAAACCCCACACAAGACACGGCATAAACCTAGAAAAATTGCAGAGTTTTAATTATTGAGAATACCTTGCAAATTGTCCCAACAGTTTAGGACGGAACACACATGAATGTTGAGGCAGGGTGACCATTTGTACGAAAAGAATTGTTCCTGCCAAAATCTAGACTAGCCCTTGAGACGTAAAACATGTGTGTGCTGGAGCGCATCGGGCTTCAACTGGAAATCTACATTATGAGACCAGTATCCGAACACTCATATGAAAATGATTGTGAGGCTTGGGTTGATCTCCACTGCTTCACATGGCCAACAATTTGGTATTGACACACACTTGATGACAGCCTTCACCGCTAGCTCTTACTGTAAGTAAGGTGATGGCCCACCCTCCACCTTCATGACAGCCTCCAATGTTGCACACATACTGTTAATTTGATGGCGAGGGTTTCTCGGTTCTTCTCGGAGCGTTGTACGGAGGAGAACGAGGAATGTGGGTTGTTTTTGACTGGCATGAATTCATCTTGAAAGACACCCCATATATGGTCTATGGCGCTGTGTCTCAGCCTTCATTAGACCGTGGTCGGCAATTTCATTTAGAGAAACTCTCTAGCCCTTGTCTATAAAATATTCATGTTCAGTTCTCGTTCAGTTCTCTATTATTAACACATTGCGTAATCTTGGCAACGTCAATTGGTTATGTATTTTGAATTACAAGTGAATTGGTTTGCATTGAAATTTCTAGTAGCTGCCACTGTTTTTACGAACAAACCTCGAATTCTTTCTTGTTCTCGTTTTATTTATCTCTGCCTCAAGCATCTTTGATTTAAACTGGTCTCAAGAGGATGAAGCAGTCACGATATTTATCAACGATGCTTGTCCTTATTAACGTTCTATGGTAACTCTAAGTAACTGCATCTACGCCGTGAAGTCACAACATACACACACACGATGCTACTAACAATATGCCAGCCCGACGTTTGGCGAGTGTATACGAACTGAAATGCTTTCTGAAGTAAACTCCGCAAAATCTGTCAGGTTGATGAAACAAAGGTATGAATGTGGTTTTCAATTACCTTTGGTATGTTATTTTATTCCTTGATTTATTCAGTGCAAATCATCTGAAAAATATTATTAAACATTTAATGCAGCCAAGTGGCCATAGGTTTACAAAAATACTATTTATATAAACATAATTTCTATTGATTCGCATAATCACTGATTGTCCTTGTTCTTTTTGTACAGATTTCCAAGTGGTCATAGTGATCGTATGTATGTCCACACAGTTGACACTTGCATGTAATTTATGGCTCATGATACGTCTTGTCGTGACAAATGATGTGATGGAAGTCGTGTACTGCCATTCTTGTATAGACGTGACGCATTTCAAAGTTTGCTGTCGACCATGATCGGTCTATCATGGTGCCAGATGCAAAAAACTCCGGATATACGTCTTCTCGCTTTTGGATGAGTGTTGCCAATAGATTCTCTGTTGCTTTTGTGTTGGGTAGATGTATTTGTGTCCTAAGATCTTCTATGAGGTAGGATTCTCTTGCCAGGAGATAAACTAATCTGGATATAGTTGTCTTTGAAACTCCAATTGGTTTCTTAATGTATACTGCCTTTACCCTTTCTAATGAGGAGAGGTTATTCATTGAGAGATATGGCCAGATAATTTCTAAGCCATACGTCAATATTGGCAGTATTTTTGCTTTGAATAGAGACATTGTTGTCTTTAATCTGAGGGATCTTATGTAACTTAATCCATGCATAGCCATTATTGGGCCGATAACCTAGATGTTAGGCCCCTTAAAACAACAACAACATCGCCATTATTGCATGTGTCACTTTTTGTTATACATGTTTTGTGAAACACTTAGCGGTTGTTTGAAATGTGACTCCTAGATACTTGAAATATGGAGTGATCTTTAGTTGCTGTTCTTGTAGGTAGATTTTTGATGTTGCAGGAAATTTTCCTCCATTCCGGAATACCATCATTTCTGATTTTGGAACATTTATTTCAAACTCATGCATGTAGCACCATTCTTCTACATCCCTTATTGTTTTTTGTAATATTTTCACGTCTTTTGATGCTATTACTATGTCATCGGCATAGGCGCCAGAAATTATGCCTTCTCTTTGGATTATTGTTAATACTTCCTCCGCAGCAAGAATGAAAAGCAAAGGACTTAGCGGGTCGACCTGTTGAACTCTTTTGTTTGAAGTATTGGTTCTGATATTGAGAGACTGACTGAAACTAGAATTGCATTCCATTGCAGTATTGATTCTATGACTTGTGTCCATATGCTATTTTCGTTTAAGACCTTTCAATTTCTTCATTATTAAGCTTCTATTTATGAGGTCAAATGCTTTAGTAAAGTCAATATACACAGTATACAGTTGTTCTTTCCCTTCAACAGCTTCCCAAGCATTTTGTAATAGGAATTCAATAGCAGTCAAAGTCGATTTTCCCTTCTTGAATCCTTGTTGAGTTTCCGGAAGATGGTCTTCTACGGTCTCTTGAATTCTTTCTGTTATTGCTCTTGTGAATATTTTGAAGGGGATATTTTCCAAAGCAATACAGGCCGGACGTTTGTTTTAGATGAGTGAAAAATCTTAATGGAAGCCTGGAGGCGAGTTAATGCAGTACCTGTGTTGTTATCAGCTGCCCCAAGCAGTCCGATGATTGACAGAGCTGTCTCACACTCCTACTGAAGTACAGTCATTGGCAAATATAAAGACGTTCTGTTCGTAAATACCTATCGTGTACTTCCGCGTCACACAATACTTCGACGTTGACTGTACTGTCTGCAAGTCGATGTCGCCACGTGCTCAAGTCTGGAATTCCATTACATCAGATCGGTGGTGACAAATGTGAAGCGATAGGGTGAGAGAGTGACTGTGTACAGGCTCACCCGCAGGCTTCAAGGTCAAGGGCAATCGTCTAAAACAAACGTCCGGCCTGTACCTCTGTATTTAATTGGATCACTGGGGTCTCGTTTGCCCTTATATAATACCTTTATGATGAACTGTCTCCACTGCGCAGGTATGGAGGCCATTTCAATGCATTAATTGTAGAGCTTTGTCCACACTGGCAAATGTATGTAAGCAATGTTATTTACTCACTATATAATCTATCAGGTCCCGTAGCCTTTTTATTTTTTGTGCTGTTTATGACATTGTAAACTTCGGTTGTGGTTAATGGTGTTCACCCCGCCTGGCTTTGTTGGGCCGGTTGCTGAGTGTTTTCTGGTAAATCCCTCTGGTGATTTTTGTTTAGTATGCTAACAAAATGTGTCTCCCACTCTCTCATAATAATATAATGTGTTTGTGTGTGTTTCTTGTTGCATATTGCAATATATGGTTCTCTTGTAACTTCGTCCACCAGTCTCTTTCCCAAAATGTTTTCATATTTTCTTTTAACATTTTCTTGTAATTTCTCCTCATTTCAGAATATCTTCGCAGGATTATCGGATTAGCAGGGTTCTGTCTCAAGTGATGTAGAGTTTCTAGTACTTCCCTTCGTAAGAAGTAGCACTCCCTTGTCAAACCATTGTTTTCCTATCCACATATACCTAGGCGTTGTGGCTTGTCGTAGAAGGTCCTGCAAGCTTTGCATTGCTTCCGTTAGTCTGGAGTAGGGTAGTAAGGCCGATTCTATGCCACCCATTTTATTTGTACCCGACTGTACATGATAAAATAATTAATATCTCTCGAACGCTTGGTCCGATTTTAACAAATGAGGTGTCGTTCGACTCGGGTTGACGCCCTCATTCCAATGGACTACTCATTTCAACCCCTAAATAAAACCTACCCCTACTAGGGGGTGAATTTTAATTTTTTAGGGAAAGTCTCTTTTCAAATGCGACATGTATAAGGTGCGCTGCTAAAATGAACTTAAACGTTGTTGCTCATATCGCGCATGCGTTTGGCTGGCTACCGCTACGGATGAACGTTTTTGTTTTGCACGCATGCGCACTTGGGATTTTTGTAAGAGGGCGAGCTCTTTGAAAAAAAAAAAATGATTGATAAGAAGGGGTTTTGGTGGTGAGGGGAGAACCAGCTAGTCGCCTACTTTCCTACGATGTTTGCCGATATCTCTCGAACGCAAGGTCGGATTTGGACGTGTGACGTGTCAAATCGCTTGTCTCGAAGCCCTATATATGTTATTAATAGGTTAAAGTTTTGAGAATGGGCTTTTTGGGGGTAAAACCGTGATTTTAGACTTTTTCCGATATTTCACGAATGCCTGGTCGGATTTGGTCCTATGACGTGTCAAATGGCTTGTCTAGAAACTCTGTTTATTTTGGTAATAGGTTAAAGTTTTTGAGAATGAGGGAAACAGAATGTTTTGGGGTAAAACCGTGATTTTAAACTTTTTGCTATATTTCGCGACCCAATTATGCTAGAGGCGTGTACGAGGGGTCCAAAGACTCGGGCTGACGTCCTCTTTACTATAGACTACTCGTTATATTTTTAGAAAATTTGGAAACTCGATTTTGGGGTAAACAAGTGTTTTTTGTGATTTTTGCTGATAACTCACGAACCAATAAGCCTAGAGACAAGTGCGAGGTGTCATTTTTTCATTGCGTTGCCCTCTTGCCGAGGATGTTCGTGTTGAGCAGGAATGAAAAACCATGTTGAGGTAAAACCATGATTTTAGACTTTTTGCTTTATCTCGCAAACCCATAACGCTAGAGACGTGTACGAGGTGTCCTAGGACTCGGGATCACGCCCCCTTTTAGAAATTATGTTTGACATTTTGACAAAGGGCCTAACGCCATACATGTTGAAAAAAAATTCTTTATCGATACCTGTTTATAATGTTCATGAAGCGTGATGGTTGAGAGAGACGATACTGCTGGGTGTGTGTGTTTCAACGAACCTGTCGCTGACCACGGTGGCTGTGCTCAATAGATCAATCCCTATTTCGACAATTCGGTTTATGACAGAGCGAGGGTGCGTTTTTTCTGATACTTTACCCCGAAGATGATCTTTAACGTGTAAACGGTGATGAGAACTTGGTTCTATGTTGGTCGAAGCGAGTACAGAAAACAAACTTGCAGAGGAGCAGGATGTGAATGTCATTTGAGCTTATTGGAATGCGCTGATCTGACTTGACAACAGGTGCAATGGAAAATGACAAAGACGCAGAGGACACTTGAAGGTGAAATAATCTGACCATCGTGGTGGCAGGGAAGAGCGAAATGCATGCATACACGTGTGAGATGACATGTACGCTAAACAAGTTACATCCTGTTTTGCTTCGTACGTGGCAAAATGCAAGTTCATGTGAAATTTGATCCGGCACAGGTGTTCACTTTGGGTGTTAGCTGTCCACGTGACCGATAACAGGATGTTCAAAGCGTGGGAAAAATGATTATACATGCAATGTAACATATATAAAGACATGTCGTTATCATTTCCACTCTCACTTAGGTGACTACCTTTGAACACATTGCGTTGCGTGAAACCCCTGGTCTTGTTTAACAGTTTTGGTGTTGGTGGAAAATACTTAACCTTGTTGTGGGGTAGGTATTTATTTATATATTTATTCATTTATACATTTATTGATTTATATATATATTTACAAGCAATTATTTATTGATTAGGTAATTAATGATTTTATTTATTTATTTGTTTGCAGATAACCGGTATACCTTACATGTCTGAGAGAGAAGAAACCATTGCACTTTTGAGCTCACTAGAAGGAAACAGCAACAAGCCACTGCAAGTAAAGGTGAGATGATTTTTTTTTAACTAACTTGTTTCATTGTTTTGTTTTATGTTTTATTTTATGAAATGCATGTATTAACCTGAATTTAGGTATTTATAGCGGTTTATTTTATTTATTTTTAGAAACTTGGAAAGAAACGCCTTACCGTCGTAGCAGTTGCTGAAAAAAAAACCGAAACGCACTGAAGCGAAACCACTGCCAAAGAGTGAGCTGTTTAAAACTCAGGTAAGTCTAACTTAAAAATGCTATTCCATTTTACCACTACTGAAAACTCGTAGACAAAAAAAATTCATTACCTGTACATGACTGGGACAATGATTGCTTTCTTGATTAATGGCTATGTTGTTGTTGTTGACGACTGGGAAAAGTACAAGGCCATGTTGGATTTTCTAAAAATAAAATAAAAAAATTATGGGTGGTTCCCTATGGACTCAACGAATATACACAGGTTTGAACATGATAATGTGAACAAAATGACATGACATTCATTTTTGTTTATATATTGGTTAAAGGGGGGTGGGGGGGTGTAAATGACTGTAGCTTTATAAAAAGAAAATAAGTACATGGGTTACTGTTAGTGCCAACATACAGTTTGTTTTTAATGGTGTTTTGATATATTAATGCCAATTAACGTTAAAGTTTTATTTACAAGTATTGGTTGATTGATAGATTGATTGATTGAGTGATGGGTTATTTTGTTTGCTTTAAGGTGTCGTCATGTGCCATTAACTTAATGAACAGACAGTGAACAAGCATGCATTATGCCTTAAAGTACTCTGTGCTCTTGTGCAACGTTAATAACTTACAATAAGAAAAAGGTTTCATTATAACACATGGCGTTAGTACCAAATACAACAAGTGAGCAAGTTGGTTTACCACGTGGGTTAAATTTAAAATCAGAACATGATCGATGGTTAACATTTGAATCCTGGCCTGTAGGCTTTTTGTCGACACATAAACTTGCAAAAGCCGTTTTTTTTTACTTGAACCGAGAAGATGTGGTGCGCTGTGTGTTTTGTCGTATTGAACTTTCACACTGGAAAGAAGGGGATGATTCCTTTAGAGACCATTTGCGATGGTCTCCTCATTGTCCTTACATGCTTGGAAAGCAAGTGGGTAACCTAACCGTGCATTCATTTTACCGAACCACAAGGCCTTTGGCCGCTACTTACGTTGCTGAATCACAAATAAATAATAATAATAATGATGTAATACCAGCCAACGGTAGTGTCGATATATGTGGTCCATATGCCATAGACAGTGTTGAATTGGCGTGTGATTTTTGAAAAATTGGGAGTTTGCAAGACTAAAGCACTAGCACACCCAGAGTACAGCTCTGTTGAAAAACGTTTAGAATCTTATAAAAATGTTTGGCCATTAATATTAAAACACCTTACCAAACAGCTAAGTGAAGCTGGATTTTTTATACTGGTGAAGGGGATAAAACAATATGTTTTTATTGTGGATTTGCTTTAAAGGATTGACAAATGACTGATGACCCTTTTGTGCAACACGCTCGTTGGTTACCAAACTGTAAATACATGGTGTTGCTTAAAGGTCAAGAATTTGTGAACACTATTCGTAAAGAAAACGTGATTGCAGCACAAGACATAAAAGTGCCTTTAGAGTTAGAACACGCGGAGCAAATACATAAGGCTGAAAGAAAAGACTTGTGTTACGAACAGATACAAAAGTGTGACCAACAATTATGTAAAATTTGTTATCAAGATGAACTAGGTGTTGTATTTTTACCCTGTGGACACATGATAGCCTGTGTCAAGTGTGCATTAGAACTTAACACTTGTGCTATATGCAGAAAAGTAGTATCTGCTACAGTTAGGGCATTTCTTGCATAACTAGTATAATTTATTCGCCATGCATAGTGCAAAATCCCTAAATGCACAATATTATTAAAGCTGTTTTAGAGTGTAATAGATATGCTTTTGTTTTGTTTATAGACTACTACAATGAATGTTTTGAATGCTGTGGGACAATCATGTGGCTTAGAGACAAAAAAGCTCAGCGAATTGCCAACGCATATTCCATTCCGCATTATCAAGATTCGGAAATTGAAAACAGCATATGGTGATCGTGTACTTTGTGTATGTGAAAACTTTGAAACATTTCTGCCTATACGGTTTAATGATATGTTGGAGAGTGTTTTTGATGAAGTCAATAATGCTGTGCAACCTGTACACTTAATATATGAAGGTTTTAAAAACAATAGGTGCATGGTTCGTTTTAATTAAATAAATAAAAAATGTGAAATAATAATGGAAAATATAAGTAATGACAATATACTGAAAAAGAAAGAAAATATGTGTATAGAATAGTAATGTTTTAGTTTTTAGTGTTGTCTTTAAAAATATTATGATGAAACCAAAAAAAACAAGAAATGTATATAAAGTTTGTAAATAAATGCAAAATGATGTTACAATGTTGTTTTATTTTATACAAAGTTAGTATATTTAACATTGCAATGTATACATGATTATGACAATAAATGCACACTGAATACAAGCTTTTCTCACTTTACAATAGTCTGTTATAGTTTTAAACACAAGGCTTGTTGTAGATTATTTTATAGCAATGTCCATTCAATGTTGTTTTCGAAAAGTGGGGAAGCCGCAATGGTTGTATAGGCATAAAATCCTTATTGTTATTACTATTTAGTCACTTTGATCCCCTTGCATATCAAGAGCAGATGACCTAGTTGTTCCACTCTTTAAAACGACAACAACAACACTACCTCTTGCATATTTTGTGATGTTGATGGCTCTTGCGACGTGGAAGATGGATTAAAAATAACTTTTAGAACAGGGGTTAAACGTTGCTAATTAAACAATGCACTATTTTGAGTAGCAATATGGTTTTCTTGATTTTTAGTCGACGGCAACTGTGTTTCATGCAGTGCACTACATTGATGATCACTGACACTTAAAACCTCACTATTTTTACTTTTTAGGTCACCACGACAATGTTTGAAACGTTGCTTTGAACAACGCCAAATAACAGTTCTATTTTTATTGGTTCGTTTCACAATATATGAATATCCTTTATAGTATGCGTAAGGCTTACCATACCTAGTCACTGATACTTCCATATCAACTGCCAAGCATAAACTAAGCTCTAGTAAAGTCAACTTGGTAATAAGAATAATAGCTTAATGTGAGAGCAAATATGGATCCAAAGAGTTCAGGTAAAAGTGGAAGCAAATAAGCAAATATTAGAAACAAGTGTTGGGGTAAAAGTGGTCGCAAAGTGGTAGACCCATTACACAATAATTTCAGCACGACGAAGCTCTTGTTCTATTTCTTTGATTTCCCAATCGTGACCGGTATGCCCAGCTTGTTGTAAAGCATGCAATTGTCGAAGCCGTTGAATTAGCTTACTGGGTTTGTTCCAGTATACAAATTTAACAAATGGATTTTTAGGTGTAAACAAAGCATTATCATCATCATCATCATGATCACCATTATCATCATGACCATCATCACTGTTACTATATAGTCCTTTTTGATCCTCTTGCAATACCACTTCATTTATAGTCTGAGTTGATTTTGATAGTGTTGAAGGTTTCTTGGACGTTGACAACTGTCCTAACATGACGTTTTGAGGACATGATAAGTCCTTTTGAACAAACACTGCACTATTTTTAGCCGCAATATCGTTTTCTTGAACTTGCTTTTTAGCATTTTGATAATTGTTTGTAAACAGCAAGCGTGGTTCGTTTAGAGCACTACATTGATGAACACTCACACTTAAAACCTTTCCATTTTTACATTTCAGATTGCCTCGACATTTTGTTGTCCTCTCTTTTGAGCATCGCCAGAATATTATTCTATTCACATTCTGGCGATTATAGTTATAAGAGTAGCCTTGATAGAGTGCACGTAGCCTACCTTTGTTGGTTGTAATAAGTTCCATAGTAGTAACTGACCTGTCAGTACGATGTTTACACTACAAAGGTTACAACTGTTTTGCTGATGGAGTGACCTACCATAAGCTTATATATTGGCTTTTTGTGTTGGCTTTATGTGTTGGCTTTTTGTGTTGGCTTTTGTCTTGGCTTTTTGTGTTGGCTTATCGTGTTGGCTTTTTGCGTTGGCTTTTGTGTTGGCTTTTTGTGTTGGCTTTTTGCGTTGACTTTTTGTGTTGGATTTTGTGTTGGCTTTTTGTGTTGGCTTTTTGTGTTGGTTTTTTGTGTTGGCTTTAGTATTGGCTTTTGTATTGGCTTATTTGACAAGTTATTTGTGTCAATGTATTTAGTCGATTTTTTTCTTGGTGTTGGAAAGTAGTTGAAAGAGAGGGAATATTTAAAGACTTAACCTCAGCTCACTAACCTAACCTAACCTAACTTCACGCAGCCTAACCTAACCTAACCTTTCAACTCTCATGTGTTAATTAAATTCTGTGCATAGTCGAGTTGGAACCCAAGACCTCAGGGGTAAAAAACCAATTATTCTTGATGGCTTATTTTGGTAACTTATTTTGATGGCTAACCTAACTTTACCTAACCTAACCTCAGCTCACTTTGGATATTACTAGTAAGTGTTCATATCCTCCGCTAGGTAGCATGCTAGTAGTACAGGTAGCGCTCATATTTACCTCTAGGTAGCGGAAACATATTTTGCGTCCATGTCCATTAATGTATTTAAAGGAAACAGTTTTTGTTGGCTTTCTCAAATTGTTGTTGTTGTTTTCTGCCAACAGGTGCTTACTGCGTATGACAAAGCTGTACACTCGTGGGTTAGACAGCCTTTCTTGCTAAGTGTCTCCTATATACCCTAAACATGGCTATACATGTTAGTTCTGAACATTTAGTGGTTAATTGTATATTGGGTTTAAATAGAGAACTTATACAAGCACGTCTTGCACGCGGTTAATCTTCACAAGTATCACATGCAACACGCAAAATATGTTTCCGCTACCTAGCGGTAAATATGAGCACTACTTGTACTACTAGCATGCTACCTAGCGGAGGATATGAACACTTACTAGTAATATCCAAAGTGAGCTGAGGTTAGGTTAGGTAAAGTTAGGTTAGCCATCAAAATAAGTTACCAAAATAAGCCATCAAAAATAATTGGTTTTTTACCCCTGAGGTCTTGGGTTCCAACTCGACTATGCACAGAATTTAATTAACATCTGAGAGTTGAAAGGTTAGGTTAGGTTAGGCTGCGTGAAGTTAGGTTAGGTTAGGTTAGGTTAGTGAGCTGAGGTTAAGTCTTTAAATATTCCCTCTTTCAACTACTTTCCAACACCAAGAAAAAAATCGACTAAATAAATTGACACAAATAACTTGTCAAATAAGCCAATACAAAAGCCAATACTAAAGCCAACACAAAAAACCCAACACAAAAAGCCAACACAAAAAGCCAACGCAAAAAGCCAACACAAAAAGCCAACACAAAAGCCAACGCAAAAAGCCAACACGAAAAGCCAACACAAAAAGCCAAGACAAAAGCCAACACAAAAAGCCAACACGAAAAGCCAACACAAAAAGCCAACACAAAAAGCCAACACATAAGCCAATATATAAGCTTATGGTAGGTCACTCCATCAGCAAAACAGTTGTAACCTTTGTAGTGTGAACATCGTACTGACAGGTCAGTTACTACTATGGAACTTATTACAACCAACAAAGGTAGGCTACGTGCACTCTATCAAGGCTACTCTTATAACTATAATCGCTTCTAGGTCGTAGACTTGACACAGGCTAACATGTGTCCACAGGGTAAAAATACAACACCTAGTTCATCTTGATAACAAATTTTACATAATTGTTGGTCACACTTTTGTATCTGTTCGTAACACAAGTCTTTTCTTTCAGCCTTATGTATTTGCTCCGCGTGTTTTAACTCTAAATGCACTTTTATGTCTTGTGCTGCAATCACGATTTCTTTACGAATAGTGTTCACAAATTCTTGACCTTTAAGCAACACCATGTATTTACAGTTTGGTAACCAACGAGCGTGTTGCACAAAAGGGTCATCAGTCATTTGCCAATCCTTTAAAGCAAATCCACAATAAAACATATTGTTTTATCCCCTTCACCAGTATAAAAAATCCAGCTTCACTTAGCTGTTTGGTAAGGTGTTTTAATATTAATGGCCAAACATTTTTGTAAGATTCTAAACGTTTTTCAACAGAGCTGTACTCTGGGTGTGCTAGTGCTTTAGTCTTGCAAACTCCCAATTTTTCAAAAATCACACGCCAATTCAACACTGTCTGTGGCATATGGACCACATATATCGACACTACCGTTGGCTGGTAATACATCATTATTATTATTATTTATTTGTGATTCAGCAACGTAAGTAGCGGCCAAAGGCCTTGTGGTTCGGTAAAATGAATGCACGGTTAGGTTACCCACTTGCTTTCCAAGCATGTAAGGACAATGAGGAGACCATCGCAAATGGTCTCTAAAGGAATCATCCCCTTCTTTCCAGTGTGAAAGTTCAATACGACAAAACACACAGCGCACCACATCTTCTCGGTTCAAGTAAAAAAAACGGCTTTTGCAAGTTTATGTGTCGACAAAAAGCCTACAGGCCAGGATTCAAATGTTAACCATCGATCATGTTCTGATTTTAAATTTAACCCACGTGGTAAACCAACTTGCTCACTTGTTGTATTTGGTACTAACGCCATGTGTTATAATAAAACTTTTTTCTTATTGTAAGTTATTAACGTTGCACAAGAGCACAGAGTACTTTAAAGCATAATGCATGCTTGTTCACTGTCTGTTCATTAAGTTAATGGCACATGACGACACCTTAAAGCAAACAAAATAACCCATCACTCAATCAACCAATACTTGTAAATAAAACGTTGACGTTATTTGGCATTAATATATCAAAACACCATTAAAAATGAACTGTATGTTGGCACTAACAGTAACCCATATACTTATTTTCTTTTTATAAAGCTACAGTCATTTACACCCCCCCCCCCCTTTAACCAATATATAAACAAAAATGAATGTCATGTCATTTTGTTCACATTATCATGTTCATACCTGTGTATATTCGTTGAGTCCAAAGGGAACCACCCATAATTATTTTTATTTTATTTTTAGAAAATCCAACATGGCCTTGTACTTTTCCCAGTCGTCAACAACAACAACATAGCCATTAATCAAGAAGGCAATCATTGTCCCAGTCATGTACAGGTAATGATTTTTTTTTTTGTCTACGAGTTTTCAGTAGTGGTAAAATGGAATAGCATTTTAAGTTAGACTTACCTGAGTTTAAACAGTTCACTCTTTGGCAGTGGTTTCGCTTTAGTGCGTTTCGGTTATTTTCAGCAACTGCTACGGCTTTAAGGCTTTTCTTTCCAAGTTTCTAAAAATAAATAAAATAAACCGCTATAAATACCTAAATTCAGGTTAATACATGCATTTCATAAAATAAAACATAAAACAAAAAATGAAACAAGTTAGTTTAAAAAAATCATCTCACCTTTACTTGCAGTGGCTTGTTGCTGTTTCCTTCTAGTGGGCTCAAAAGTGCAATGGTTTCTTCTCTCTCAGACATGTAAGGTATACCGGTTATCTGCATACAAATAAATAAATAAAATCATTAATTACCTAATCAATAAATAATTGCTTGTAAATATATATATAAATCAATAAATGTATAAATGAATAAATATATAAATAAATACCTACCCCACAACAAGGTTAAGTATTTTCCACCAACACCAAAACTGTTAAACAAGACCAGGGGTTTCACGCAACGCAATGTGTTCAAAGGTAGTCACCTAAGTGAGAGTGGAAATGATAACGACATGTTTTTATATATGTTACATTGCATGTATAATCATTATTTCCCACGCTTTGATCATCCTGTTATCGGTCACGTGGACAGCTAACACCCAAAGTGAACACCTGTGCCGGATCAAATTTCACATGAACTTGCATTTTGCCACGTACAAAGCAAAACAGGATGTAACTTGTTTAGCGTACATGTCATCTCACACGTGTATGCATGCATTTCGCTCTTCCCTGCCACCACGATGGTCAGATTATTTCACCTTCAAGTGTCCTCTGCGTCTTTGTCATTTTCCATTGCACCTGTTGTCAAGTCAGATCAGCGCATTCCAATAAGCTCAAATGACATTCACATCCTGCTCCTCTGCAAGTTTGTTTTCTGTACTCGCTTCGACCAACATAGAACCAAGTTCTCATCACCGTTTACACGTTAAAGATCATCTTCGGGGTAAAGTATCAGAAAAAACGCACCCTCGCTCTGTCATAAACCGACCTGTCTAAATAACGATTGATCTATTGAGCACAGCCACCGTTGTACGCGACAGGTTCGTTGAAACACACACACCCAGCAGTATCGTCTCTCTCAACCATCACGCTTCATGAACATTATAAACAGGTATCGATAAAGAATTTTTTTCAACATGTATGGCGTTAGGCCCTTTGTCAAAATGTCAAACATAGTTTCTAAAAGGGGGCGTGATCCCGAGTCCTAGGACACCTCGTACACGTCTCTAGCGTTATGGGTTTGCGAGATAAAGCAAAAAGTCTAAAATCATGGTTTTACCTCAACATGGTTTTTCATTCCTGCTCAACACGAACATCCTCGGCAAGAGGGCAACGCAATGAAAAAAATGACACCTCGGACTTGTCTCTAGGCTTATTGGTTCGTGAGTTATCAGCAAAAATCACAAAAAACACTTGTTTACCCCAAAATCGAGTTTCCTAATTTTTTTAAAATATAACGAGTAGTCTATAGTAAAGAGGACGTCAGCCCGAGTCTTTGGACCCCTCGTACACACCTCTAGCATAATTGGTTCGCGAAATATAGCAAAAAGTTTAAAATCACGGTTTTACCCCAAAACATTCTGTTTCCCTCATTCTCAAAAACTTTAACCTATTACCAAAATAAACAGAGATTCTAGACAAGCCATTTGACACGTCATAGGACCAAATCCGCCCAGGCATTCGTGAAATATCGGAAAAAGTCTAAAATCACGGTTTTACCCCCAAAAAGCCTGTTTCCCTCATTCTCAAAACTTTAACCTATTAATAACATGTCCAAATCCAACCTTGCGTTCGAGAGATATCGGCAAACTTCGTAGGAAAGTAAGCGACTATCTGGTTCTCTCCTCACCACCAAAACCCCTTCTTATCAATCATTTTTTTCAAAGAGCTCGCCCTCGTACAAAAATCCCAAGTGCGCATGCGTACAAAACAAAAACAAAAATGTTCATCCATAGCGGTAGATAGCCAAACGCATGCGCGATATGAGCAACAACATTTAAGTTCATTTTAGGAGCGCACCTTATACATGTCGCATTTGAAAAGAGACTTTCACTAAAAATTACAAGTTCACCCCCTAGTAGGGGTAGGTTTTATTTAGGGGTTGAAATGAGTGGTCCATTGGAAAGAGGGCGTCAACACGACTCGAACGACACCTCATTTGTTAAAATCGGACCAAGCGTTCGAGAGATATTAATTATTTTAACATGTACAGTCGGGTACAAATAAAATGGGTGGCTTAGAATCGGCCTTACTACCCTACTGTCTGGAATCTATTATTAGCTCAGCTGATTTGTCTTCTACCTTCTCAATGTCTATTTTTCTTGTCATCTGCCGGTCTGTGTGTTTTTCGCCAATCACCTTGTAATTTTATCTGCATGGGAATATTGTAACGTGTTTTTCGAGGGTATTTTATGCCACTGAAATATTTCAGATGGAAGCCATTCAATGTTTGTTTACGCGGCAAGTTGTTCAGCCAAGATAATTTTCATTTAACTTATTATTATTAATAATGTCCTTTTTTTAGCTTTTTCTTTAAAGATTATAACTATACAGATAGGTTTTCGATTTTATAGAAAACACTATCAAGCGATTTATTACAAACAACATTATCACGGTAAATTATATGATTGCGGAGATTTACGGATTTTTATTCAGTTAATGGTTTATTGCGAGGGAGTTGGGTCATCGGAAATTTCCGCTACAAGAATAATCTTGTCGTGAAGCGATGACGACATCGAGGAACATTTACAACTGGCTGTTTCAAGGAAAGGCGAATTGGACTGGAACGGTAAATTTACCGAGTGCGATGTAGTTGTGGCGGGAGGTCCCGCGTGCCGGTCTCAAGCCAAGGAGGGGAGACGTGACGCACGGTGATTGGTCTACAGGCGAGGCGAGTAGCTGAGGAGTGGAACCTTGGTGGGGGTACCGGCGAGTCATTATAGTTTTCGCACGCCGTGAAGAGAGGTCCATTAACATTGTAAAACTTGTCCGAAGTGGACGCTCTTTAGGTTGGTTCCGTTGTGATCGGGCCGTAGCTTCATAATCAGAATTTGCATAGTCTACGGACTTCGTACTCGTGTTCGATGGCGAACTTTTCAGTACTGCTATTCTCAACTGACACATTAGTCATGAGAAATACGCGAGCTCTTGTGAACAGGGAGTCAGCGTAAGTGGCTAACGGATTTTGATCCACCACTATCTAGCATTTAACTTCAACATATTAACGACGATCTTCCAAGTAACGAAGAAGATGGCGACGTCCAAAAGGCTGATCGAAGTTCTCGCGATTCATCACGTACTAGGGAAATGCTACTGCTATTTCCAATGGTAAGCGCGAATGACTCAGAACTACGTAATCTCTCTCTCTCTTCATTGTTTCATAATCAGAATTTCAGTAACTTCTTAGCTTGGTCGTAATAGTAAATTCAGTAATGCATCCGACTCCGTTTTCATGTAATTTTCTAATGGTAAAATTCAAATCGAAATGCTCCATTTTAAATTATTATTATTAAAATTGCCACTACTTGTTTTTTATATAATAAATTCATTTCTTATATTATGAAATCTTTGCTTTCAGTAGGTAGCATTAGATATAGACTTAATTCCTTCTCCTGATACAATTGTTAGTTGGGTTAATGATCAAATCATGCCACGGTCTGAGTGTGAAGATTCTTAAAGGTGTTCTGCCCGAGCTAGGCGTTGATAATATAAATTTAGATTTCAACTTAGTGTTGAGGTCTTGGCGCCCATTAATTCAACGTATCTTAGTCAGAATAAACATTAGATGTACCGTTCTAACGTGGGACTTGTTGTGGTTTACCATCAATCACCCCAGTGAAAACCATTACATTTGTCGCTACCAACGTGAGGCCGAAAACCTAATAACATTTGTGGAAGGAGAAGGGTACATATTTCTGTGCCTGTATTTTTTTTTCATTTATCGGTGTGTATCAGCATGGGTAGTGTTGAGGAAGAGATGAAGTTGCGTAGTGGTCACCAGTTTGATAGTGAAGATACGAGCAGCATGGCTGTCTTGTGAATGAAAGCAGTACAGGGATGTCGGAGGTAAATCCCGATGCTGAGGGGGGTAATCATAACGGTCAAGCAGGGTTAGAGAGTTTGCTTCTCCAGTTTATGCAACAAAATAAAATAAGTACAGACGCTTTAAATGCTAAACTTGAACAGAATAATGCTAAACTTGAACAAAATAGTAGGGAAAATAAAGAGAGTAATAGGGAACTGAGCGATAGTTTAAACGCTAGACTCGAACAAAACAGTAGGGAAAATAAAGAGAGTACAGATGCTTTAAACGCTAAATTGGATCAAAACAGTAGGTAAAATAAAGAGAGTACTGAAACTTTAAATGCTAATCTTGAACAGAATAATGCTAAACTTGAACAAAACAGAAGGGAAATTAGTGATAAATTTGAGCTGATTAGAGGTGAGATCAAAGGGGTAATGGAAGAAAAAGCTAGAGATTATTGCAGTTGTAGATAGAAAATTGGGAAAAGTAAAGGAAGAGCTGGAAAGTAGAATCAGTACACAGGCTGAGAATTTGAAAGAATTAGTTCAACTAGAAACAAAGCAGGTTAAAAAGCAATTGGGGGGAGAAATTGATAAGATTCAGGTAGCAACTAAAGATGTTAAAGAACAGCTGGGGGGAAGAATTGATAAAGTTCATGCAGAAATAATCACTGAAGTTAATGATTTAAGGGAGAGGAATAAGGAAAGCATTAGTAAGATTCAGGAGAAACAATGTAAGTTAAGTGTTAAAGTTGAAGCATCGGAAGGCAGCATTAGGTTAACTGTAACTAGTATTGAAAGAAAATCTGAGGAGAAAATTGCTGAATTAGAACAGAAGTTGAAAGCTAGAATTAGGCAGGAAAATAGTCAGAGTAGGCCAGCTTATGTGAATAGCACACACAGGGAGATAGAGTTGGGAAAGTTCAGAAATCGACAGGGTTGTCCCATGGAATTCATGAATGCAATAGAAAATAAATTCAAGGAGAGGTTGGAAGATGGTAGTATTGAGTGGTGCCAGGTAGTTGAGATTTTAGAGCAAGCGTTTGTAGGGGAGACAAGAAACTGGTTTGCTGTCTACAGAGGCAATTTCGGGGACATTTCAGATTTTAAAGTTAAATTTTGTGAGAAGTTTTGGAATGAGGTTATTCAATCTCAGCATCGTGAGGGAATTGTGTGTGGCAAATATAACCCGAGAGGAAACTACACTATGACAGAATACTTTTTAGGACAGGTCTTGACGTGTAAATATCTGGATGGTTTGAGGGAGGAAAGTGATGTAGTCAGGCTATTACTAAGACATTTTCCATATAGAATCAAAGAACCCGCCTGTCTCCAAAATGTTAAATCTATTTCGCAAGTGGAAAATCTATTAAGTACATTCGATGCTCTGGGAAGAGGTGGTTACGAGGAGAATTTCGGTAGGAACCAGGGAAACCATAATAACAGGCCTAATGAGAATAGGAATCAGGATATTCAGGGGAACAGTGGCGAAGGAGCCAATATCCAAAATAGGGGGAACCAAAATCAGAATAACAACCAGCAAAATCAGTACAGAGGAAATGGGTATGGTACGCAGTACCAAGGTAGAAATAATGATTTCAGGGGAAATCAAGGTAGAAATAATGATTTTAGGGGTAACCAAGGGAGGAATTATAATAGTAATAATTATAACCAGAACAGGGGTCAAGGAAGGGATCAGCCCAATGGTAATAACGGACAGAGAAATACCGTTAACACAGCCCAGAATGACCAGACCAGTGCAGTAGTGAGTAGTACTACACCAAGCGGTAGCGGTACTTTAAACACGAACCAGGCTGCGATGTAAGGTCAGAATCTCAGTCTGTAACATACCCTGTCCATACACTTATACAGGAACCCTATGACCTAAATGTAAGAAGTGAATTATTACGTGAACTAAATGATGAAGGTATTATTCAGGAGGTGGCTAGTAAGAGCCCCATAGTTAAATTTAACGTGTCCGAGGCGTACACAGATGTTTTAACTGATAGTGGTTGCATGAAGAGTTGCATAAGTAGTGCATTTTATGATAAAATGAAAGGAACTGGAGTAAATTTTGAGGAGATGCCAATTGAAAGCACTTTTGTTATTACAGCTGTTGGGAAGAGGTCTAAAGTAATTTCTAAGCAAGTTTTAGTAGACATTAAAATTAGTAATCATGTAGAAAAGCAGATTTGTCTTGTAATTCCAAATTTAGTATTCAGTGTTATTTTGGGTTCAGATTGGCTAAGTAGAGTGTCTGGTAACTTATGTTATGAGGTAGGAAGTTAGAAATTTAAATGGGATAATTCTGAAGTAGAAGTAGCGTTCAACGACCATGTTCAGAGAAGTAGTGTTGTATGTTGAATTTGTACTTTGAATGAGATATCGCCAGCCGTAGAGCGGGATTCTCCAAGTTTTCTGGGCAGTGTGATTACGAACGGTAGTCTAGAGGACTCGTTACGTGATGCTGCATTTCAGGGAAATATAGAGGAAGAACAGTGTGTTCTGCTCTATGATGTGTTATTGTGTAATAAGAGAGTTTTTGAGGATCGCATTGGTATGGCCAATTGCTATACACATTCATTAAACGTTATTCATAGGTCAGTATTCACAGGACATAGATATCCTGTACTTTTTTCTTATCAGAATGCAGTTGAGGCACAAATTAACCAGATGCTTGAAGATGGCATTATTGAACACTCCAACAGTCCATATGTTAATTCTTTGATCACCGTGCCCAAGGCAGATGGCACAGTCCGTATTTGTTTTGACGCTCGTTTGGTTAACAGTAGAATTAGTTCAGACCAGCTGAAATCCATGTCAATAGAGGAATTAATGCAAACATTTGAGGGGAAGAAGTATTTCACTTGTGTAGATTTGAGTTCCAGTTTCTGGCAAGTGCCAATTATGTACGAAGATAGACCATTTACAGCTTTTAGTCATAAATATAACCTTTATCAATTTTGTAGAACACCTTACGGATTAAAGAGTAGTTCAGCTGCTTTAATTAGTGCATTAAATATCGCATTTGGGGATGACACATGAGAGTTTGTAACCATTTACATTGATGATATGGTAATTAGTTCACGCAGTTTTGAGGAGCATCTACGTCATTTAGATATGGTTTTTCAGAAGTTAGGTCAGGCAGGGTTCACTTTGAAACTGTCTAAGTCGTCATTCTGTCAGTCAGAAGTGACATTTTTAGGTCATAGAGTGTCAAGTAGAGGTGTAACACCAGAGGAAAGTAGGGTTAACAAGATAACTCAATACAGAGGTGCCACAGAATGTTAAACAGTTGAAAACATACCTGGGAATTCGCAACTTTTTCAGAAGGTTCGTTCTTAAATACTCAGGGTTAGTAGAACCATTCAGGGAATTGCTTAAAAGTGGGACTCGGTGGAGATGGGAGCCCAAGCATGATCAGGCTTTTACAGCGCTGAAGGAAGGGTTTGAGAAAGCTGTAGTGCTGAAGTATCCTTTGAAAGATAAGGAATATGTGGTTATGACAGATGCGTCGCATATAGGCATTGCCGGAGTATTGTGTCAGAAAGATGATGAGGGTAATCGGTGCATTGTATCTTTAGCCTCGCGAGGGCTGACAGCAGCAGAGAAAAGATACACGATTACTGAATTAGAGCTTTTAGGTATTGTTTTCAGTTTAGGGAAATTTAGAATGTATTTAGTAGGGGGGAAATTTGAGATCCATACAGATCACCATGCATTACTGTATATGAGGACTTGTAAACTCAGTTCTAACAGAGTTAGTAGATGGATTCTTGCACTGCAGGAGTACGAATTCACAGTTAAATATATTAAAGGTAAAGATAACATTCTTGCAGATATGCTATCAAGGGACTCTAATTTATGTAGGGATTATCCTGTTGTTAAAGCAGAGGATGGTATTTTATTATGTGCATGTGTGGACAGTAGCAACAGGGCATCGTTACAGACACGGAGAAATAGGTAAGTAGAGGAACGTGATGTTCATTTAAGGGAGCCACTGGCAAGGTTGGAAGCAGGTGACGCAGTAACATTTATAGTTTCTAAACTTATTGGCAAAACAGCATATGTGCTGGAGGATGGTAAGGGAAGCAGATTATACGGGACGTATAATATACATAGTCTACGAAAGTATGTGTCATAAAGTGAGTGTGTTTAGCTGGCGAGCCAGCCTATCAAATGAGTAAGTGTGGTATTTGGTGCGTGGGAGATCTGGTCTTCCAGGCAGGCGTATCAGAGGTCACAAAGGGGGGTAGAATATAAGTAATTGACAGTTTTAAGGTACAGGGAAATATGACGGGATTGTCGGATGCTGTTGAGCATTAAAATGTCTTGATACACCAAGGCCAGAATTTGGTAGCGCTGGTGAATTCCCATTTGTCTCCAAGAGAAGGGTGAGCGCTTGTACAGGGTATGTTTGCTTATGGCTTCCACGAGACAAAAGATGGGCCACCAGAATGCGAGACCGTCCTTCATGAAACTCATACATAACAGCACACGTGATTTCTGTTTACGACCTCGCCATGTAAGAACTGTAGGTGTGAATTTAAGGTAATTAGGTGAACTAGTATTAAGTAAAATATGGTCTACGGGAACTTAGTAAGACAGGGAGATTACGGCACAGAAATATTTGGTGTTATATGTAATGAGCACTTACTGTTTTTTTTCAGAAGTCAATATTAATTTTATCTAATACACAGAGAGATTATGTATTATGGTCACGATGCGCAGCCACAATTGTGTGATCGTGTGCTCGTGTGATCAGTGAGATTAAGTTACGCCAGAAGAAATCGACAACCACTGATATTAGGAAGTTCTGTGGTGATATATACATCAGAACACCTTTGATGCGACTTCATGTATACACAGTGTTCACACATTATTTATGTATATTTTTCCCAACATAGAGATATTTGAGAGGCGGAAATATCCGTGGAACATTAATCGAAATGAAAAACATTGGACTGATTGCATAAGGGCAATCCAATATAACAACAGACTTTGTGTAATATGTATTTTGGATGGGGACTTTTATGAACGTGTCTGGGATAATCACATGATGTACCGTGGTCACGGTAAATCATCTGATGATCCGAGGCGAATATGTAACGTGTTTTTCGAGGGTATTTTATGCCACTGAAATATTTCAGATGGAAGCCATTCAATGTTTGTTTACGTGGCAACTTGTTCAGTCAAGATAATTTTCATTTAACTTATTATTATTATTATTGTCCTTTTCTTGGAGCTTTTTCTTTAAAGATTATAACTATACAGATAGGTTTTCGTTTTTATAGAAAACACTATCAAGCGATTTAATACAAACAACATTATCACGGTAAATTATATGATTGCGGAGATTTACGGATTTTTATTCAGTTAATGGTTTATTGCGAGAGAGAGTTGAGTCATCGGAAGTTTCTGCTACAGGAATAATCTTGTCGTGAAGCGATGACGACATCGAGGAACATTTACAACTGGTTGTTTCAAGAAAAGGCGAATTGGACTGGAACGGTAAATTTACCGAGTTCGATGTAGTTGTGGCGGGAGGTCCCGCGTGCCGGTCTCAAGCCAAGGAGGGGAGACGTGATGCACGGTGATTGGTCTACAGGCGAGGCGAGTAGCTGAGGAGTGGAACTTTGGTGGGGGTACCGGCGAGTCATTATAGTGTTCGCGTGCCGTGAAGAGAGGACTATTAACATTGTAAAACTTGTCCAAAGTTAGGTTGGTTCCGTTGTGATCGGGCCGTAGCTTCATAATCAGAATTTGCATAGTCTACGGACTTCGTACTCGTGTTCGATGGCGAACTTTTCAGTACTGCTATTCTCAACTGACACATTAGTCATGAGAAATACGCGAGCTCTTGTGAACAGGGAGTCAGCGTAAGTGGCTAACGGATTTTGATCCACCACTATCTAGCATTTAACTTCAACATATTAACGACGATCTCCGCAAGTAACGAAGAAGATGGCGACGTCCAAAAGGCTGATGGAAGTTCTCGCGATTCATCACGTACGAGGGAAATGCTACTGCTATTTCCAATGGTAAGCGCGAATGACTCAGAACTACGTAATCTCTCTCTCTCTTCATTGTTTCATAATCAGAATTTCAGTAACTTCTTAGCTTGGTCGTAATAGTAAATTCAGTAATCGACTCCGTTTTCACGTAATTTTCTAGTGGAAAAAATTCAAATCGTAATGCTCCATTTTAAATTATTATTATTATTATTAAAATTGCCACTACTTGTTTTTTTATATAATAAATCCATTTCTTATACTATAAAATCTTTGCTTTCAGTAGGTAGCATTATATATAGACCTAATTCCTTCTCCTGATACAATTGTTAGTTGGGTTAATGATCAAATCATGTCACGGTCTGAGTGTGAAGATTCTTAAAGGTGTTCTGCCCGAGCTAGGCGTTGATAAATAAAAATTTAGATTTCAACTTAGTGTTGAGGTCTTGGCGCCCATTAATTCAACGTATCTTAGTCAGAATAAACATTACATGTACCGTTCTAACGTGGGACTTGTTGTGGTTTAGCATCAATCACCCCAGTGAAACCATTACAATATTTTTTCGCAACGGGGTGTGAGTTACTTTCCAGAGAGGTGTTACAACACCCACAATCGGACCCTTAATTAGAGCGTTGTCTATTGTGCTTTTGCCATTATGGGATATGTATGCTGGAATATTGGGTTTATTTAGTAGAAAGAAGCATTCCTCCTCTAGCTTATTCATTGCTAGCTTTGTTTTGTAACTCTGAATATCCAGTCTACATTTTAAATATCCAGCTTTGATTATTGGCTTGTTCTGATCACTCTGGACGCACAATTGGCCTATTTCATCTAATATGTCAATTGCTGTTTTGTTCGGCTGGAAGTAGACTGCAATTATTGTTATGATATTAGTTTCAATTATAAGGGTATGTCCCCTTAGGGCAGTAGAGGTTATCGGTGTTACACTAGGTTTTATAAGGATTGTTATGCCTCCAGTTGGTCTTCCTATTTCCCCTTGTTTTGCTTGAAGATGTGTGCTATTATATTATGGGTGTTGCCATTCGTCTGTTAGAAACGTTTCCGTTAGAATTACTATATCATATCGCATTAAGAAATCTCCTGGGGCTATATTTAATGCTTTTTTTTAATCCTTCTATGTTCCACAGCATTAACGTTAAATATTCTTTTGCTTTATTGTCTTTATAAATTTCTGGACATTTCCTTTGTGCATTATCCAAGAAACCCCCCTTCATTCCTCCGAAAGAAACGAGAACGTCTGACAGTGCTCCCCACTGGCCAGATCTCAGCGTCGGTTAACCTTTGAAGACAGTCAAAAGGAATTCCTAGTTTGAAAGATTTTGTACTTCCATTTGTTGTCACCTCTTCGTATATATCACATTGTGCTTGTTACTCCTCTTAACATGGACATTTTCAATAGATTCCGAACTTGTCGCAGGTTTTACTCGACCCGCAAAGATCCATGCTCTCTTATCTGCTGCTTGCAAGTCTTCGTCTCCAGATCCAGTACTTGTTATGAATGGTTGCTGTCTTAATGGACGTTCCCTTCTACGGTTTACTATTGTCCACTGATTATTAGTTTTATCAGCTTCTACATCTTTTTCTTCATGGGACTGTAGTATCGTTAATTGACGGTATCATATCATCTTCTACAGTAAGGTCCGTTATTTCTGTACCTTCCGTCCCAGGGATATTAGAGCCAGAAAATATATTAAGGCTAGTTTTCGTTTTCTTCATCGTTGAAATGGTTGAGCTAGGAATTCTGCATCTGTTCCAAAGTAATTTTTATTTCTTCTTTTATCAAGCTTTTTATATTGTTTGAGAATGATTGCATCATTGAGTGAAGCTGTTGGGAGATTTTATTGCTAATGCTTTCCTGTATTGCAGTACCAGTGACGGAAGCTTGGTTGTTGGAATTCATTAATCCCCCATCAGAATGCGTTGTGTGTTGATTGCCCTTTATGCTGTTGCTTTGTTGATGTTCAATTACGTGACCACTCGGTGTCGTTAGTTGCAGGCTATTTACTTGCACCGGATGAACGCCAGACAGCGTCACATGTCTTCCATGCTCAATGCTTCTATGTGATCTTTGATAACCTATCTTTCAGACTTGTCCTTTTCATTGATATCATGAGCCACATTTGAATTCCGTGCTAAGATATAATTCCTGATAACACTTACTGCTTCTGCTATGTCTTCTTTCGTTTCTTCTTCATATATTCTACGGCTTTGCCGATGTCTTGAAGCGTTTTAAGAGCACATTCAATACGTATTTCTAACTTATCCGCCATCTTGCTTCGATTCTATTCCACCTACGCAAAGGATCATATTTGTAAAACAAGTCATTTCTTTGCAGAATGATACAGATCTTCACACGGACATTAAGATTGAAGAGTCTTCTATTCCTGAGCTAATTCCTTGCGGTAAAACTGAAACACCATCTGCTGATCTTAATGAGGTAAATATCATTATGCCTGTTTACAAGACACCTAATAGCATTTAAATATAAAGAGTGGTATTTTTACAACTGTGTTGATGACAAAACTGCTTGGTTGTAATTTGTACTGCCAGCACCACCTTTGTGCGATGTTGCTCTGATCACTGAGCTACAATGGGATGCATCTTATATGTCATTTAGGAAGGTATATTATGTAAAGCTAGCATATGTTTGCCACCATCAAGTTTTACTAGTTGTTCATTATGTGCTACAGTACTCTAGCAGACGTATAATTCTTGCAGTTACCATCATAATTTAGCAACAATATTGATGTTACATACTCTACAATAGACGCCCTCTAGCATTTAATTCAACTGAGGACTATAACCACTTATCTGTATAATGTTCATCTCTAGCAGTAAGATGTGATGGGCCGTACGAAAGTCGTTAAGCGTAGGCCTATATATCTTCACTTCATCTGAGAAGTGATGTACAATTACATGGTGTGTTACGTGTGTAAACGTTTAAGGTGGTAGCACAGAAATAAATTATTCCATCTTATCCCTAGGATGAGAAAAAAGAAATCCAGGAACGCGAAGATGATGGAAGTGGGAATCCATTAAATGAGTAAGTGTTCAACAAACATAAAATATTATCTTCCGCTTTAAGCGTGTATAGCTGTAAGTTTCAAAGTTCTGTTGGTAAGGTCAGATGTGTGTCTTATTGTATGTGTCTCGTCAAGAAAGTAGATATCATATTCACTTTCTACTTTGCAGCCCATAAATTATCCTTTCTCATTCAGAGTTCTCTCTGTCTAGAAGTATTTAAGAAACGTTTGTCAGTCTGTTGACGGGAGCTATTTCTGTCTTGTAGAAGTATGCTTGGAGGAAATACACATGCCGCATGGATAAGAATATGTATGAGTCTTGTAAGGAACATCCATTACTTCAAACCCCCCTCCACTGTGTCCTTAACCCCAAATGATTCTTCTGTAACCCAAATTAAAAGCGTAAATAGCTTGCTCCTGATCCAAAGTTGCACGAAGTAAAATCCTGTATGTTCTCATTTTTTTTTCAAATGACTAGCTTACCCAGTGTGGGTAGGCAAGACTTGTAGAGAGGAAAACATTGGGCAGACAGGTCCTGTAGAGTAGTACAATATGATCTAATACATGCAAAGAAGGCATGCCAAAAAATTATACAAGAAGAAAAAAGGAAAAGTTGGGAAGGTTCCACGGAAACTTTGAAGGAGGATATCCAAGGAAGTAAAAAGGTTCTATATGGATTGGTGAAAAACAGTGTAAAAGGTAGGGAAAACACAAAATTTGTAAAAACTGAAGCAGGACAGATATTGTATCAAAGAGATGATATATTAAAAAGATGGGAAGAATACTTTTCAAAGCTACTAAATGTTAAATGCTAGAAATAGAGGAAGCCATACAGAAGATGAAGAGCGGTAAAGCAGCAGGAGAGGATGAGGTGTCCGCGGAAATGATAAAAGCAGCGGGACCAATAGGTGTACAGTGGTTGTATAGATTATTTAGAATAATTTGGAAGAAGAAAGAGATTCCAGAAGAATGGGGAAAGGGATTAATTATCCCGATTTTTAAGAAAGGTGACAAAAAGGAATGCAATAACTACAGAGGGATCACTCTTATCGCTCATGTAGCTAAGATCTTTGAGAGAGTTTTGGAAGGCAGACTGAGGAGGAAGATAGAAGGAGAGATGGAAGAAGAACAGTATGGTTTTAGGAAAGACAGATCAACATTTGACCTAATCTTTGCATTAAGGCAAATGATGGAGAAAAGATGGGAATTTGGAAAAGACATGGTGATGACATTTATTGATATTGAGAAAGCGTACGACAGTGTGCCTCGACAGGTGGTTTGGAATGTATTAAGGAAAAGGAGAGTTAACGGAGGTGATGTCCAAATGTTAAAAGCTATGTACAAATATTGTGTGAGTAGCGTGAAGACCAGTATAGGAGAAACAGAATGGTTTAAAGTGGAAACAGGTCTCCGACAGGGAAGTGTATTGTCCCCCTTACTATTCATCATAGTCATGGATGAAATTCATAAGAATGTTAAACAGAGATTGGGACAAGAGGCAACAAAGGCCATGCTGTTTGCAGATGATATAGTGATATGGGGCGAGGATGAAAAGGAAGTACAAAAACAACTAGAGGTATGGAATCAAGAAATAGAGAAATTTGGGATGAAAGTAAGCACAGAGAAGAGCAAGACAATGGTAATGTCAAGAGGAAGGAAGGAAGGAAGAGGAAAGATAGAATTGAATGGGAAAATTCTAGAAGTGGTTAAAAGTTTCAAGTACTTGGGAAGTGTGATCACAGAAGATGGAAGGATAACTGAGGAAATTGGAAAGAGAATACAACAAGCGAACAGTTTTTACCAGAGCATAAGGGGTATTCTGTGGAACCGAGATGTCCCAAAGAAATGTATTATATTCAACCTACTACAGACCCATACTAACATATGCAGCTGGAGCGTGGACTACTACAAAATGAGAGGAGAGTAGAATACAAGCCGCGGAGATGAAATTCCTAAGAGGTATAGAGGGCAAGACCAGAAGAGATAGAGTTAGAAATGAAGAGATTAGAAAAAGGACAGGAATCTTGAAGCTGCAGGACAGGATAGAAACAACAAAGTTAAAGTGGTATGGACATATGATGAGAATGGGAGAGGAGAGAGTACCAAAGAAAACTTTCTGTGAAAAGATGACAGGGAAGAGACCACGAGGAAGGCCCCGAAAGAGATGGGCAGATACAGTGTGGGAGTGTGTAGAGAAGAGAGGAGGAAAACCTGAAGAAGTACTAAAAACAGGAGAGGAGTGGTGGAGAGACAGGAAACGTTGGAGGTCCTTAATTCACAACCCGACCCAGGAAGCTGGAAACGGGAAATGAAGATGATGAAGATGATGATGACATGCATAAAGTCTAACATGTGTTTTAAGTACTGTAAACCAAAGCAATTTTCACTTTATGCAAGTACTTGGAATATTGCGTTGTAGTATAGGTCAAGAGAACGATCACTTGATACTTGTGTTTAGATAGTGAATTACTGTATAGCCTTGTGCATGTGAGAGTAAGAGACAGGAGAATGCCGACTAGGCATGGATTGCAGTATAGACTTTTAACGTATTATAATAAATTTACTAGGTTATTTAGTTGACAAGTTTTTTTTAAATCGCAAGAAAGAGACAGAAGAGGAGCTTCGTTATGCCAAAATCATTGTTAAAGCCCTCACCGAACAAGACGGGAATTGCTCGCGAGTTGCACATCCCTGCCAGACGTAACTATAAGCGACTCAAAGTTATTTCACGTTGCGTGGACGAACTCTGGCAAGCCGATCTCGTTGAAATGATCCCATGAGCTAAAACCAACAACGGTATCAAGTACATGCTGACTGTCATCGATGTTTACTCACAAATGTCATTCGTAGAACCTGTGCTTAATAAAACCGGGCAAAGAGTAGCCGAGGCGTTTAAACGCGTCGTTCAGAGGTCAAGGCGGAAACCCAAGCTCCTGCAAACAGGCCAGGGTAAAGAGTTTTTAACCAGTATTTCTCTACCTATTTACAGTCTTTAGGCGTTAAGCATTAGGCTACACCACGTCGTTGTCGGCCGATACTCGTACCCGAGTTTGCGTTTCTTGACTGCAGTTCCATAATCCTTACTCAAGACGATTAAGATGGCGCCGCTGGCTTATCTGACCAATTCCTGCATAAAGCATGCGGCCACATATGTTGCATCGGATGGAGGGTGGAGGACGTGGTACTGGCTGACGTTTCTTCTACCACTGGCGAATTTCCTCTTCCTGTCTTCGACGTTCCTGCTCAAACTGTGCAATTGCAGCTGAGATGGTAGCACGCCAGCGAGGGCGATCCAGTGCTAGAGTATGCCAAATATTTGGGTTTATCTCTACATTTCTCAAGATCTGCTGAAGTTGGTCTTTATGTCAAGAAGCACCACATGGCCTCTTGCCAGTGGTGATTGCACAATACAGGATTTGCCGTGGGAGTCTGCTGTCACTCATACGATGGATATGGTCTACCCATCCATGTCAATAACCAACAATGGTGGCTTCAATACTGTTTAGCATTGCTTTCTCAAGGACTGGGAGCCTCCGTGGCTTAGGCGGCAGCACGCCGGCCTCTCACCGCTGAGTCCGTGGTTCAAATCCCGGTCACTCCATGTGAGATCTGTGCTGGACAGAACGGAGGCAGACAGGTTTTTCTCCGGGTACTCCGGTTTTCCCTGTCAACATTTCATTCCAGCGACACTCTCCACTATCATTTCATTTCATCTGTCATTCATTTAATCATTGCCCCAGAGGAGTGCGTCAGGCCTCGGCAGCTGGCACAGTTCATATCCTCGCCGCTAGATAGGGGCTTCATTCATTCCATTCCCTGACCCGGTCGGAGACTGGAAGCAGGCTGTGGATTTTCATTTTTTTCATTTTCTCAAGGACTGCTATATTAATTATATAGTCATCCCATTTGATGTTCATTATTGATCTAAGCTTTTGTTGATGAAAACGTTCCAGTTTCTTGATGTCCCGGCGATCTGGGGTCCAGATTTCACATCCGTAGAGTAATGTAGAAATTAAAACAACTTGGTACACCAATACTTTCGAGGAGATACTTAGATCATAGTTCAGGAACACACGATGTGAGAGACGTCCAAAAGCCACACGGGCAGCCTGTATTCTGTTTACCACTTCCTTCTCAGAGGTACAGTTCGCTGATAGAATACTACCAAGGTACAAGGAGTTTTCCACCCTTTTCAGAGATGAGCCAGATATGTTGATATCAAACTATGGGAGGATGGTTCCAAGAGCAGGCTGAGTTAGCACTTTGGTCTTCTAAATATTGACAGTTGGCAGACTGCTGAGGCTCTTCTGGGGTGTGGGCTGGAGAAGCATTGCCATCTGCATATTGCAATTCTCTGACCCGAGTGGAGTAGGTTAATCTTCTGAAGTGGAGTCTAGTCTGCTTGAATAGCCCCCCGTTATACCGATATTTAATTTCCACACCTGATTTGTTTGCAGGCGATGTCTCATAAAGCATAGCTGCCAGGTACTGGGCAAAAAGTGTAGGTGCAAGTACACATCCATGCTTGAGTCCATTTGTATTTGGAAATTCCTCTGAGATATAATTCTGATATATTACCTGAACAACCATGCCATCATGGAGATCTTGGATCAAACTTACAAAATATTATGTGCATCCAAAGCGCCTCAATACCATCCACAGAGCGCTACAAGGAACTGTTTCAAAGGCCCTTTCAAGGTCATAGAACACTATGAACAGAGGTGTCATTTGTTCTCTGCACTTCTCCTGGAGTTGTCTTGCGCAGAAGATCATCTCGATTCTACCACGAGAGGCCCGAAACCCACACCGAGATTCAGGTAGTAACCTCTCCGAAACATACTGAAGTCGATTCAGTAAGATTCGTGCAAATATTGTTCCAGCTATGCCAAATACCACGGTGGTTGCCACAGATACCGCGATCACCTTTCTTGTAGATTGTGACTATTCTGGAGTTTTTCAAGATAGCAGGAACACTTTTGGTTTCCCAAATTACCCTGGTCTTTAGAGGTAAGCCTCCACGTTGAATGAGTTCAAGAGGAATGTTGTCTTATCCTGGAGCCTTCCCTGTTTTCATTCAGCTGGGAGCTTTGATAAACTCTTTGAAGTTTGGAGGAGTGTCCATCCAGGTCTGGGGAGTATGTTGAGGGATATGCTGAAGAAAATCGTCAGCAGCAGTAGAACTGCGGTTCGAGGGTGAACCTCAGTGCTCTTTCCATCTTTTCAAGATGTTCTGCCTGTCTGTAAGAATGGTGGAGTTATCAACAGCTTTCAAGGTTCCTGATGATGATCGGATCGGTCCATACAGCTCTTTCAGTCCAGCGTGGAAGTTGCGTGAGTCCCTGATATCTGAGAATTTCTGTAGTTACATAGCTTTTTGTTGCCACCAGTTGTGCTTTATTTCCCTGATTTTAGACTGGCACTTCCGTTTCTTCTCTCTGGAGGATGGATCTTGATAAACAGATAGATAGGCTTTCCGTTTAGCTTTGACGAGGTTCAAGGTTTCTTCATTGTTATTTTCAAACCAGTCTTGTCTCTTCCTTTCCTCATAGCCAGTGACTTTCTGTGCAGACTCTGTAATAACATTTTGAAGTGTAGTCCATTCACATTCTACATCTTTGTTGTTCTAGAACAGAGTTTTGATATTCTGTGGCAACGCCATCAAGTTGAAGCATAGAGTTGAACTTCATCTTTGTTTGATTCATGAAAAGGGTGCGTGGCTTTTTATAGATAGAAATCCTGAATCGACTTATTAGAAGTTTATAATCTGTGCAGAAGTCATCAATATTACGGGCTTTTTTTTTTCGTGATTAGGACATCAATCTTGTCGCACTGTCGAGTAATGACATACTCAATCATATGCCAATGTTAAGAGTGTGGGTGCATCCATGTGGTTTTGAAGAGATTTGGCAGTTGGAACTGGGTATTGGTGATAAAGAGCTCACGCTCAGCACACAGGGCAAGAAGTAACAGACCATTAGCATTGCAGTTCCCATATCCATGTTTACCCATGACTTTTCCCCAAAAGAGGCTGTCCCTCCCCACTCTGGCGTTGAAATCTCCTATTAGTGCACCTTAATGACGACTGTGTTCAGTTGGTGGTAGAGGCGGTTCTTAGAATCCTCGTCATCCGTAAGATTGGGGGCATATGAAGAGATGAGAGTAATGAACCTGCCTCCTTCAAGACGTTGCGGAGAGTCATGAGTCTTTCATTTACTGCAATGGGAATGAATCGATGATCATTCACCAATTTGGTCTTTACCAAAAAAACACACCATGGATGCGACGTTCATTTTCCTCCTTTCCTTTCCAGAAGATGATGTTGCCTGATGAATTCTCAAATATTTTTCCTTCTCTCGCGAATCTGATTTCTCTGACAGCAATGACATCAAAGTTAAGGCCGTTCAGCTCATGGTTGATGAGAGCTGTTCTCCTTCCTGGTCTCTTATCGTTGCCTAATAATGTTCTGACGTTTCATGCACCAATAGTGATGAACGTAGATATCTTTCTTTGAAGATTTTGACCGCAAGTTGGGGTAACCCTCTGAGTGCGGCTCTTCCCAGACAGGTTTTGGAAGTGACTACCAAGTTTAGGCCACATTCTCTAGGGCCTTCCCCTTTCAGGGTTGGCAGCGGTGATACTTAATAGGCCTGCACTGTCGCAGATGCAGGACCGGATCCCTGAGTAGTTACAGATCTCAGGAAGGCGACCATCACACATCTGCCGCCAACGTGCAGGTCCAGACTAGAAGTCTCCATTTTATCCAAACCTGTTTCCGTCATACTTATCCCATCGCCGTTGCCCTTGTTGAGAAACATCAGGGGGGAATGCCATACACCTGAGTTTGTTTAAGGTGGATCGCATCTTTCAGGGAGTGACCCACACACTAGAGTCCTAGAGCCAATGACTGTGGCACATAGAATATGAGACATGCAGTTTCCAGCACCAGAAATGCAAAGGAACGCCGCAGACTCAAAATATAATTGAGTTGCGCCTTGACCGCCAAGCCATCTGGCATAACCTCTTCCACCTCCACAGCCGTTCCTCCTCCGCCTGCTTTGCTGTTGGGTCGATACACATTGGACTTCATTGGCATTTCCTCCACTGGGGGCCAACACCCAATCTTAAAGAGGCTCCTCCGCCCAAAGCCATTGGCCTACCTTAGAAGTTAAGTTATTTATCGCCGCTCAACACTCGGCGTTAGCTGTCCTTACAAGCTAGTTACCAACCCACCTATGTCCGGTTCTGTGGCTAAATGGTTAGCGCGCTTGGCTCTGGCCTAACGTGCCCCGGGTTTGATTCCCGGCCGAGCCATCAGGGATTTTAATCTCCTGGGGTTAATTCCCGTCGCCCGGGGACTGGGTGTATGTGCCGTCTTCATCATCACTTCATCCTCATTACGACGCGCAGGTCGCCCATGGGCGTCCCCTAGAAAGACCTGCACTCGGTCTCTCCGGAGGCCACACGATCATTCATTCATTCAACCCACCTATATCTCCTTCTTTCTCATTCCGGGCTTGGGACCGGACAACGGTGGGGTGTACACCTCGTACAGCAACGCAAAAGCAAGAGTGGTAGAGCGTTTCAATCTAACGTTAAAATCACGCACGTGGCGAGACTTTACAGCACAGGGGTCCTATCGCTGGGTCGACTTAATAGCAGTGCTGGTGACACGTTACAACGATACCAAACACAGGACCATTGGCACAAAGCCTCGTCTCGTAAAAAGAGAGTATTCCACGGCTGGACAGGCTCTTTAATCCCATCAAAACAGTCGATACTTGACGCCACCACCTTCAAATAGGCAACCACGTTCGCATCAGTCAACACAAGTCCGTATTCGACAAAGGATATACCCCAATTGGAGCACTGAGCTGTTTCATATTAAAGAAGTGAAACTTGGCAAACCTGTTACTTATTTGCCGGTAGACGTTAGTGATGAGCCCATTAAAGGCAGGTTTTATCTCGAAGAACTCAAGCTAACAAACTATCCTAAGCATTATCTAGTAAAGAAGATTTTACGTAAGAAGGGCTAAAAGCCTATGTAGGCTACGTTGGTTGAGATTTAGCTCGGCATTTAATTCCTGGATTGATCAAAAGTGTCTAGAGTCTGTAGTGTTTGTGAACACTGCGAAAAATACCTATGTTAGCTTAGCTTATATGGAGACATTGTAAACGAGACGAAGAAATGGGCGGCAAATAATTTGAATTACTAGGCTAAAGACTACGAGAATGCTTTAAGAGCATTGAAAAATTCATCGATGAACAGCAAAGAAATAAAAATGCAAAGGAATTCATAGAATATACAATCAAAGAGTTACTCATCTCTTGCTGAACTGCTGTACCCAAGATCGCGGGTTCACACCTGGCCGAAGGCGTCAATTTTTTTTAAGAAGTTAAAATCCTGCAGTATGCGTCGGAGGGGAAGAAAAGCCGGTGGTCCCATGTCATAGATTTATGGCATGTAACAGATCCTTCCACTTACTAAACTTGAGTGAAGCTAAATTTCTAGGTTAGATTGCGTTGTAACGCTCTATTAAAGTTCCAACTTTCACCACTCGGTGTCAGTGATATCTGGTAGCAAAAGTTGGAACTACTTGAAATTGAACGGAACTTGTAGTTCACCCTATGGGTGTCTGCTTGAAGCAGCTACAGTCTCTGGCGAGCCGAACTTGTCCTCGGACACTCCGGGCACTAAATACCATACGCTAAATAAATAAATAAATGTGTCATGCTCAGCAACATAGGGGCTGTTAATAATGCATTTTTGATTTATCATACACAATTATACAGAGTTTAGAGCATATAAACAATCTTCTCCTTACATAGAGACACTAAAATATTAGCCCATGATGGATGATTGAAATGATCTGAACAAACTTGGGCAGGCTTGTAACCTTCCTCTAGACCACAAGACTCCTCGTGGCGATGTGCGTTGTATGAGATCGAAAAATTTTCCTTGCTTTTTTTTTACACTTATAAAAGGTTCCGTATGTTCATAGTCCATTGCATGTTCATAGTCCTCATCGCTAATACTTTCCCCTTGTAATTTGTTAAAGAACATTTCCTTTCAAAGTTGACTCGTTTCTTGATATTTACCCCGTGAGTCGATGTATTCATAGAGAAAAACGCACCTTCTCCTCATTAAAGAAGCATCGTTTTCTCAAAAATATTTGATTGTTTCAGGAAATTGTTCTAAGTTTCGGCTAGCTTTTCCAGACTGCTATTCAAGAAACAAAATGAGTCTATAAATTTAATTCGCACAGATTCATCTTGAATATATTTCGTGACGGAAATGTACTTTCCACTAGTGTTCTGATTAGCTGTCACTCTCCCCGGCTTTGAACATAGTTCTCTTACAATAAAATGCATATCATAATTCTGGAGATAATGTATAAACACGGTTAAGAATTTGACTTGTTTACATTTCAAATTGCAATTGTTATGTGCACAGCCATGGTGTTCCCCGGTGATGTGACAGTGGTCTCTCAATTGGTAATTATTTTCATGATAACATTCTTTTCCACATATGCAACAAGCCTTAGCCGGGTTCTTGCTCCTCTGTCACGTTCAAAGACAGTTTTTCTTCGTGCACAAAACTTAATGTGCGAGCCAAGCTTGTTAAATAATTAATTAACTCCTTGACTCATTAGGTCCATGGTATAGTTTCTCTATGTAAACCGAATAGTATGGCTTCGATTGAGGAATCTGCTTTTGAAATATACACTGAAGCTCGTGGGTTCATGATCCTGATAGGAAATATTCCAACTCTCTTCGTCCCTAGATAGACAAGATTGAACAGGTTTCAAGAGGCATTCAAAGAAACTTGAACCTTATGGTGAACATCTCTAAAACACAATTTGAAACTGCCATCGTGTAATTTTACACGAGCAATTTGTTGGTCAAGACAATATATTTTATGGTCTGCTAGTTTCTTGGCAGCACTTCGCCCGTGCTGGTCATCGAAATGAAAAAAAAAGCAGGGCATGCATATAGCCGAGACATTATGGTGTTTCGTTTGTTCACTGTGGACGAGGCCGATAAAGTATTTATGTAAACATAGTGTCCTAAGCCTTTATTGTTGGTAATGTACAACAGATTGGTATGGTTTGCTAACACTTCATCAACAATCTTTTACGGCATAACGTTATGTTTATAATCTAAACAGGAAACGTTGACAGAAATATTTTTCTTTTTTCAAAATGTTTAATAGAATGAATAGCCATGGGAAATGTGATATCTGAAAAGTCATATTTATCTTGCAAACCTTTGTAATTGCAAACACAATCAGCACCCCTTTCAATAAATTTTGACAGCATTGCACAGAAGAAACAACAGTCATCATTGTTTTTATTGTTTATACATGCTTTCATAGCGCTAACTTTTTACGGAGTTGTAGGTATACAGAGGGTTATACTTGTTTATTCTAACCCGCAAACCATCTACACCCAACAGAGACCAACCACTACCTTTCATTTCAGATTTATGTAATTCCGAGTATATTTTCTTAAACGGTTTCTTAACAAATTCCTTTAGATCCGTTCCCTTAAAAACAGCCTCATTCTTCGTTTTAAAAGCTCGATCACGTACCTCCTCGTGACGTTGATAAACAAACATTTGAGCATAAAATCATCTTTATTGAATTATGGAAATTGAGTTCTTATTTTATAAGCTTAATTACCCGCTCTTTCACTTCCTCAAAATATGCGTGATATGCTTCCGCGTCATCACACGTTTCACATCGAATAAAGTAATATCGCATTCGGTCTGCAAATGCCGATTCATAGACCACAACTCCCTCGCCATCAGGAACTCTTGACACAAGAGCATTCTTTGTAGGCTCGCTCCTTCTTTATCTACGCTTGTTAGTTTTTCGTGACCACCAGACTCCTGCTTGTTTTACACTGTTAAAAGGGTCCACATGAATGTATGTGGCTTTTACTACTTGATTCTCGAGTGAAAGCTCTACCACATTTTTCACAGAGTGACGTTGATACGTTAGCCATAATGCTTAAACTTTCTCTATACTAGAAGCAATTACCTCTCTCAGTAGCTTGCAGAACACTAGCAATCCCAACATTAGGGCCTCCATTTTATACCTATCACAGACTGCAACACCTAGCCAAATCTAACAGTGAGTGCAATAAAGCGTGTTGTGTATACATACTAACTTTCGACTTTTATTTGCTTGCACAGGCATACTTAAGACCAAATGGCCACATAACAGTGAGTGCAAGACAGCTTGTTCTGTATACATACTAACTTTCGACTTTCGGATATTTTGACATATATGTGCCTGTAGAAAAAATAGTTCAAGTCCCTATGATAGAACAAAGTTTATTAGCATTGATCGCTTGTTGCTATGACAGAACACAGAGTAATAACATTGCTTGTAACAAAAAAAACACAATTCCCTATAATAGAACACAGAAAGCAGAACCAAAAATCGAACCCGGGTTTTCTGTACCAAGTTGCACAGCTGCAAAATAAAATTCAAAAAGTACAAGGCGCCATGATATAGAACATACAAATAGCCCACAAAACAAAATGACGGCGTGAGGATTGAGGATTCTAGCGACGGTTAACCTTCATCCGCTCCCGCGATAAATTACCGTCCAATTGAAATGAACGCGCGTAGAGCTCCTCTGATCGTTATAAAGTGCGCAAAAGGCAAATGTATTCTCAAGGTACGATAACCCTGTAAATTTAAAAAATAGATTTCGCTGAAACCCAATCATAGGGATGTGAACACCTCCAGTCGAACACGTCCACACAAAACATGAATACCAGGTGAAGCCATCAACCATTCGCATCCACATAGAAACAAAATCACTAGAACTAGGGAATCCTTTAATCCACGACACAAGGATAAAAAGCATGACTGAGAATATTTTATTGTTAAGGCCACGTCATTTCTTTATGAAAATAATTAATGATTCACTCTTCTCGCATTAATAACGAACAAACGTCAATAGAGGCCCGAAACTGGTATATCCATATTTCAGGCACCGGAGATTAATTTAGAAATACTTTTTTACATACACACATCAAAAAAAGTTTTGCATCACCTCGGTTCCAAGAGTTCCGGAACCTTTAAATACAAAGGGAATAGAGATCAACACAAACAACATTTCAGCTCGTTTTATTGCTCATGAGACCCACACATTGCATGTTGTACCATCATACAGCTAGACTTTCAGCATTTGTGGTCCAGATTGCAGTACACACCACTACCTCTAATACCCAGTAGCACGTCCTCTTGCATTGATGCATGCCTGTATTCGTCGTGGCATATTATCCACAAGTTCATCAAGACACTGTTGGTCCAAATTGTCCCACTCCTCAACGACAATTCGGTGTAAATCTCTCAGAGTGGTTGGTGGGTCAAGACGTCCATAAACAGCCCTTTTCAACATATCCCAGGCATGTTCGATAGGGTTCATGTCTGGCGAACATGCTGGCCACTGTAGTCGAGCGATGTCGTTATCTTGAAGGAACGCATTCACAAGATGTGCACGATGAGGTCGAGAATTGTCGTCCATGAAGACAAATGCCTCTCCAATATTCTGCCGATATGGGTGCACTATGGGTCGGAGGATGTCATTCAGGTATCGTAAAGCCGTTTCGGAGCCTTCCATGACCACCAGTGGCGTACGTCGGCCCCACATAATGCCACCC
Source organism: Meconema thalassinum (assembly GCA_946902985.2). Taxonomy (NCBI): domain Eukaryota; kingdom Metazoa; phylum Arthropoda; class Insecta; order Orthoptera; family Tettigoniidae; genus Meconema; species Meconema thalassinum. The sequence goes on from OX336389.2 coordinate 1,196,816,765, forward strand.
CAAAACATCAGGGAACCACCACCTTGCTGCACTCGCTGGACAGTGTGTCTAAGACGTTCAGCCTGACCAGGGTGCCTCCAAACACGTCTCCGACGATTGTCTGGTTGAAGGCATATGCGACACTCATCGGTGAAGAGAACGTGATGCCAATTCTGTGGGGTCCATTCAACATGTTGTTGGGCCCATCTGTACCGCGCTGCATGGTGTCGGGGTTGCAAAGCTGGACCTCGCCATGGACGTCGGGAGTGAAGTTGCGCATCATGCAGCCTATTGCGCACAGTTTGAGTTGAAACACGACGTCCTGTGGCTGAACGAAACGCATTATTCAACATGGTGGCATTGCTGTCAGGGTTCCTCCGAGCGGCAATCCTTAAGTAGCGGTCATCCACTACAGTAGTAGCCCTTGGGCGGCCTGAGCGAGGCCTGTCATCGACAGTTCCTGTATCTCTGTACCTCCTCCATGTCCGAACAACATCGCTTTGGTTCACTCTGAGACGCCTGGAAACTTCCCTTGTTGAGAGCCCTTCTTGACACAAAGTAACAATGCGGACGCGATCGAACTGCGGTATTGACCTTCTAGGCATGGTAGAACTACAGACAACATGAGCAGCGTACCTTCGTCCTGGTGGAATGACTGGAACTGATCGGCTGTCGTACCCCCTCCGTCTAATAGGCCCTGCTCATGCATGGTTGTTTACATCTTTGAGCAGTTTTAGTGACATCTATGAACAGTCAAAGGGACTGTATCTTTGATACAATATACACAGTCAACGTCTATATGCCGGAGATCTGGGAACCGAGGTGATGCAAAACTTTTTTTGATGTGTGTAGTAAGAACTAACTGGATTGAAATTCAGGTCGAAAATTAGTAATACTACTTCAGAGGAAGGGGATTGAGTCGTTGTGTTAAGATAACTGAACATTTATGAGAAACGGTGCCAGCCAGAAAGTGAGACGCTCAGTTCAAGTAAATCAATCATATGCACAGAATCAGTGTAGCCCTAAGTTCTGCTATCCATTCATCCGTTATTTATTAAACAGTGAAGTATAATAACCCTTATGAAGTCATGTGGCCTGTATATTCCAGCTAGCCAGAATGGTTATTCTATAGTGAATTAAATGTGGATTAATTTGTGTCACTTGAATGTGCAGGCACATTGCTAGTTACTTGGTATTCAGTTGCCCGTTTCAATGAATTAATCGTGATGTCCTCGTACAGCCATTTTTTACGTAAATTTCTTGTGTACTCGTTACAGGACAAGAATATCAATGAAAACATTCCTCTGAAATGAGTGATAGAAAATAATATTGAATGCTCGTTCTTGAGATATAAACAGCACCCAATTACTATATAATTTTATTCGATACGATGAAAGAACATCTTGACCTTCAGGAAATAACAGCCGTATGTGAATGTTATTAACCCTGCTCCTGGCGCAATATTCTTTTTCGTGCAGGAGAAGGAATATCACGTTTATCCAGAATAACTCTTACTCCAAGATCTCCGACATATAAAATAGCATTGTCTGTATAATATGTATTCACACTGCATGATACTACATCATTGAAGAGAAGAATCGCGCTCGGTTCCTCATATTTGAGGAAAACGTACGTAGTAATGATACTACTGAACGTTACACTAATTAACTTTACACTAGTTAGATCTCTGCATCATCTTACGTAGCGAAATTAAATGCCATTCAGTCGGTCAACACGATTGAACCCATATTGTAATGGGTGTTATTCCCTTACCCTGAGACAAATTATATGAGCTTAAATAATTCATTGTCAACAAATGCATAGAAAAAGGAAATATGCCGCAGTGCTTGAGGTACTCCAAAGTTAATATTTTCTCCTATAGAGGTATCGCACTAGAGAACAACGGTTCCAAAGTGTTCACTAAAATCCTATGTAATAGATTGACCGAGTTGATTGATACCTCTTTTCCGGACTTTCAATTTGGCTATAAAAGGGGAAGATGAACGCTCCGTGTAGTGAGGAATTTATTGACTGACATAGACGATGTCTTATTAAATGAATAAGGAAATTTCTTCGCAGTTTTCATAGACTTCAATAAGGCTTTTGACTTACTTGATAAGGAAGTACGTATCATGAAATTAGAGCGCTTTATAGGAAGGGAAATCTATCTTGCCATTATCATCAGAAACATACTATTTGACACGACTACAAGACTAATTTAACCTAGGAGATAAAAAATAGCCATTAAGAATCAATTCAAATATCTGGGCATTTGCCTTCAAACTGGAAAGGCCACCTACTATTTTCTTGGTAAAAGAAAAATTAGCAGCGATTTGAGCTATGAAACACATTCCGGAACCCGTAAAACTATCCCTGACTATCTCAATGAAACTCATTCAAATGGATATAATACCGTTTTGACTTATGGAATTGAACTTAATGGGATCAATTAAAAGTGAGTGTGGAAACTCTAGAGAATGTAGAGGCCTCTTTCGTCCTGAGAACATTTGGTGTAACGAAATTCACTCGATCGAGATTCGCATATGTACTAATTATGGAAGACAATCTGAGACAAGAGATCAGAAATAGATTGTTTCGCTCATCGAGGACCGCTTTCCAAGATACTATAAGAAGACGAGAACAAAATGAGCAGACATTTGGTGGTAATTTTGCAGCACTAACGCAATGACGAATTGTCACTGGACTCAGACTATTTACGAGTAGAGGCATGCTGTCGCCAGGTTTGCACGTCATGGTTTACATCGTGTGGTCTGGACTAATAAGAGACTTCATGAACTTTTTGATTCATGTGTGTGTGTGTGTGGACTGTGTGATGTTTGGTGTGGCGTATACCTATTGCAATTTGGCAAAAAGAGATACAAATCATTGTAAGATTATGCAAATCAAATCTCATGCACATTGTGTGCATTTATTTAAATAAATTAACTATTTATTTGGTTGACTAATTACGATCTTCAAGCGATGATTATCTGATGCTTTACATTTGGATTTATAATCTATGTCCAAAATTGCGTATTAAAATTATAAATTATTTTGGTCACAGAATGTAATTGTATAGTTATGAGTAATTGTACGTCGTATATGATTTTTTATATTATAATATTAGTGGCTACTTACCTAGCTTGCTTCAGTGGATATTTTCTATTGCCAGCACAATGTTCCTCCTCAGGTCGGAGAACACCCTTACAAATTATAGCCCTGGAGCCTCTCATTTTCAAAATGGTAACAGGAACATGGCAGCCTGCAGTGACATAAGGAAACAAATCTCAAGTGATAACGGTCTAAAGCCCTATTCATATAGTATATGTGGATCAAACTTTTCTCGGAAGGGACACTTGAAGACACACTTCCTGATCCATAGTGGTGTAAAGCCATATTCATGTAGCACATGCGGAAAGAACTTTGCAAGGAATGGGCATTTGAAGACACACACATGCTGATTCATAGTGGTGAAAGGCCATATTCATGTAGTACATGTGGATTATACTTCAATGAAAAGGGGTCTTTGAAAACACACTTGCGGATTCATATTGGTGTAAGGCCATATTTATGTCGCACATGCGGAAAGAACTTTCATTTGAGTGGAGATTTAAAGAGACACATGCTCACTCATAGTGGTGTTAAGCCATATTCATGTAGCTCATGCGGAGCAAACTTTATAACGAAGGGACACATGAATATACACATGATGAATCATAATGGTATAAAGCCATATTCATGTAGCACATGTGGATCAAAATTTACCCAGAAAGGATCTTTGAAGATTCACATGCTGATTCATAGAGGTATAAAGCCGTACTCATGTAGCACATGCGGAGCAAACTTTTCTCAGAAGGGTGCTATGAAGAGACACATCCTAAAACATACTGTTGTAAAGGCATATTTATGTACAACATGCGGAAAGAACTTTGCAGAGAATGGAGATTTAAAGACACACATGTTCACTCATATAGGTGTAAAGCCATATTCATGTAGCATATGCGGAATTAACTTTGCACAAAATGGAGATTTAAAGACACACATGCTCACTCATAGTGGTTGAGCCGTTTTTATAACGTTCATTATTTTATTTCTCATAGTATTATAATTATCTTTCTTTGGTGTCACATTTTTTTGACTTCAGTTTCTCTGTCTTTCGTACTGCGCCGAAACTACATACTTACCTGTAATACCTCCCAATATGGTGAAATATTTCACCCATTGCTAACTCACTTTATGTATAATGTTACCCATTGGCTGAAGCACAACTTGTTGTGAAGCTTTGCTTTCGCTATTGCACCACCTCCACCCATGTATACGGAGAGGGGATGTTTGTCGTATCTACGACTCATTTTTCTCTTGATCGATACTGTGCTCTATAAAGGAAAGCTTCCTTCTTCCAATGTTGGCCGTCATGTAAAACGGACGTGTCTGCGCGTGTCGGGCTTTAGCCCGCGCCCAAAAAGGCAACTAAATGTAAGTACGATTCAGTTTCTGAATTCATCTAACATGAAGTTATTTTAAATTTCTGTTCCTCCATTTTTCATTTTGTGTCTCCTTTTGTTTTACTTATTTTCTTTTTATTTCTTATGACGATGTGATGTCATTCCTGTGAACCCAAGTCCTTTCGCTTTCGTTACGTTAATTTAGCGAAGTGTCTGTGTTTATTTGTCTCTCCCCCCCCCGCCCCGTTTTAATGTAAGTGATTTTCAGTTTACATAAATCATTCAGGTCTGGGCTTATTTACACTCTGTTTTTCGTCACCATTCGGTTCAGTGTTCTTTCGAAACACCTCCATTTGGATTGTCGCATCAGAGTTTGTTTTTAGGGTTAAGGTATCAGTCAATTAACGGAGCTGAGTCTCATTCGTCCACGACTTGATCCTTCCCTCTGTTTTATGAAAAAGTATGTGAGCGATGGTCTAAGTGCTAATCACCGTCCATTCGCCACAGTCACTTTCTTTATCTCATCAAATGTCGCTGTGTATTGACATTTCTACGTAAGCCTATATTTTCCTATAAGGCATATTTTCTTAGCTGATTGATTTTCCCTTTCATTTTTGTACCCTGGTAACGTCAAGAAATTTAATGAACTTTTCATTTCCTTTTTTATGTGTTAATATTGCGTTGCTTCCTTTGACTTCGCTATATTACGTATTTCAGTGTCATCCTCCACCCCCCGATTCCTATATACACACAACTCCACTCCCTACCCTTTTACCCCCAGGATTTCACAACATCATAAACGCCGTAGTTCTGTTTTACGGCTGGTAGTCCAGTTCATGTGATCTCGGTAAGTAGTCTCTCTTTTAGTCAATCCCTGAAATTTCTTTGATTCCTTTAATTTTACTTTATCTTTTAAATTTTGTTATTGAATCGTGTTTTCAATTAGTTGTTATTGTAATTTAAATTCATTTCTAGATTTACTTTTGTTTTTACTTTGCTCGTGCTTTATGTTAGTCCTTGTTTTGTTTATTCGTGTACACGTTCCTTCTTTTAATACATTTCTATATTTTAAGTAATTTTTGTTCCCTTGTGTTTTCATTTCTTATAATTAAGTTCCTAGTGTACCTTTCGTTCAACGTCAGTCTTGGCTCCGCACTGTAGCGAAGTTACGACTCACATGGCCCCTGGGACTTTTGATTTAATTACTTAAATTTAATTTTTCCTTTTTTGATTTTTGTCTTAAACAATTTGTTTTGTTTATCTTTTGTGGTAGGCATCTTTCTTTCGATTCGGAATCGTGGGCCCAGCACGCATCGAAAGAGGTATTCCTTCCCCCGCTCCTTGCAATCCAGTTAGTTTTTTGCTTCCACTGTATTATCTGCGACTCTGCTATCTTTATTAACGTACAAGCACAACCGGTGCGTGGTGTAAAGCCATACTCATGTGGCACATGCGGAGTAAACTTTACTGAGAATGGACGTTTAAGACACACATGCTCATTCATAGGGCTGAAAAGTCATATTCATGTGGCACATGCGGAGCAAACTTAACAAACAAGGGAAATTTGAAGAGACACATGCTCATTCATATGCGGGGTAAACCCTACTCTCAAGAAGGATTTAAAGACACACATGCCCATTCATACTAGTCTAAAACTATAGTAAAACTTTAGTCGGAATGGTAATTTGAAGACGCACTTGCTTTTTCATAGTGTTGACAAACGACATTCGGGTAGTACGTGCGGAAAGAACTTTACTTTCAAACCACATTTGAAAAGACACATTTTCATGCATTTAGGTGTAAAGCCTTAATTATGTAGTACATGCGCAGCAATCTTTACACTAAAGGATATCTTGGAAACAAATGTGATGATCCATAAAGGTAAATATGCGGTTTCTTAAGGTACATGTGGAACATGTGGAGTTTGGCTAGTAAATTTTCTGATAGGAAGTTAGAAAATGCGCATTTGAGTAGCACAGGTGAAGAAAACTTTGCTATGAAACTATATTTTGAGACACACATGCTTATTCATAGCAGCTTACAGCCCTTTTCATGCAGTACATATCGAACCCTTGTAGAGAAGCGTAATGAGACTCTTTTCGGGGTCGTGTTGCGGTCCATACTGTTGTTGTTAAAATTATTTGCTTCTTATCATAACAAGGAACATAGATAAAATTTTAACACAGAAAGAAAAGTTAGGCCAAGATTTAACTAACATGAATTTAATTTCAGATCAAAAAAAATAACAATCAGCAAAATAAACAACTCCCATAGTTACACCCCAAGTTAATTTAATGACAAAATAAACAAAATCTCTCTGACGAGATTAACATACGTTTCCAGGCCAACAATGGTCCTGTTCTCACTTCATATCATGTGTGGCGATGTGACGAGGGCACTGAAAAGAATAAGTACTTTTTACACGCGACCCGCGACCATAGGCTACAGGACGACAAGCTGCGGGTCCGTATAATAGGAGGTAGACATTGTACTGGGAATACAACTAAAACTAAACAAATATTTACAAATACCCGACACTCGCTAGCCTTACAAAACATAATACTGAGATTCCCGCTCGGAATCTTGATCAGGTGTCAAAGACACGAAGAAGGCCTAATCAGGACTTCAATCAAACAAAAACAAGTACGAACGCGCGTGAATATACTGACTGACATCACCCGATGACCGTTATCACCTTACAAGAACACACAACAGGGTGTGAAACAAATCAAATATTACATGGAAAATCAAACACAAATATATTGCTTAGTAGCAATTATATACAACAACACAAGAATTTATTTTAAACGAAACATGAGATTACTTTTCATGCGTGAGCAACATTCCCTTTAAATATCGAAGTTTCAACTAAACAGGCACACTCAATAACTAGGTCACAAGAAACCCAGTTCCCCTAACTCATTAGCGTGTCTTATCTAGATCTGTGGCAGGTGGGATGTCTCGCCGGCCGGTGTCAATAACCCAGTACATAAACGGAAATATCCCAATGCAGCGCGGAGGCGTGCACCAGGAACGTAGCTTCTTTACTGAACATCAGTAAAATAATGTGTGTGTCATAAATATCCCAGGCTAGCCTATCGCGTAGCGCCATGAACGAAGCAATAACAAGTGTGTCACAAAATACCATCAGTTCCAATAATTCTCACGGAATTAAAGAACCATCCCGGGATCGTTCAGAGTCTCGCAATTAGTACCCTCTGACGCCCATACAGCAGCAGACAAGGAAAAACCGTAGCAAATTCCTCCGCGCAGAAAATCACACATTTGACACCTGACACATAAGCACACACGCACCACCAGGTTTGACAATCCCTGAAAAAAAAATACATCGTAATATTCCATCCACACGCAGCGCATCAGATCATAGACTCGACGGAAGAAAAAAAATAACTAAGAGAAAAATTTTAATTTACTAAAATCAAGACCAGAGAACAGACAGTTCCCTTCAAATCGATTGCAGAAGCAAACACCAGATTTAATCAAAATAAAATTACGCCTGTTTAATTCAAACAGCTAACGAAAATATCAAGGTTCCTCCCATTTTATTCTGAAATCAAACCTATAAACGTCTCACATGCCACACGAGCCGTAACTCATGTTCGCAACAAATTATACACTCAAGTACACGCGGCACTTGGACTAACATTACACTGAATATTTACATAATAAACTCAAACAATTGTAACGCAACATTCTACATTTAAAATATGAGTGTCGGTACAAACCCTATCACAGAACATCGAAACAACGCGAACAAAATCTAAATTTAACTATTTACAAATCCTAGTCCAAAATCTAACTACATGCTTGAATTAAATCAATGCGGTACTTATGCCTTCAGCCACTCGATTCAGCTCATGTCACATGACATGGTCCCACAGGGCCTCTTTACTCCTCCATCACCATCTCGACAGCAGATACCATGGTCACCATCCCAAAGCAGGTCCTCGTTGTCGACATCTTGGCCTTCTTAAATGATGAAATGTTCAACCTACAAATTGTGCTACAACAACCTACTAAATTGTAACGTGAGTTACACACTTCGCTCACAGTTCATTTACAATTTTTATATCGCCGACTTTCCCTAATTAAATAAAACCCTATTTACACACGCACACATGGTCATTACAGTTAATAAAATATATCACAGTTACCAGTTAGACCCACGGTCTAGCTCAAAATTTACAAGCCCAAAGACTTAATAACTTGGACAGTACTTCGCCTATAATTACGTCGTAATAAAAACAGTGAATCGTCGGGCAGCAGTTTGCCTCCTCAGAGACCTCGAAAATGTGTGTCTCAAACTGGCATCGTGGACACATTTATACAAGACAGTCGAAATTTCGGTGGGGGGAGCAATATAAATATTATAAATCGAAGCAGGTGAGCTATCGGATCGGGCAAGGTATCATTCTTCATCATTTTTCATGCAGGTTACATTTCTGCCCAGAGGATCCCAAATCGATCGGCCAATTAATCAGAACACAGTTCGCGCGCTCTTTTTCAACCCACGCGCACACAGCGCGTCACTCCGGGCATCTCTCCATGATTCGCTAGATTCAAGCGTAGTACGTTGGGTACAACCACCTCTCCATGCGTCTAGACGCCAGACAGACAAAGACTTCAGGCCACGCATAAAGTTCAAGCACCCCATTTCCAGGAATCGGCTATGAATACCACGCTTGCTTCACTGGCCCTTCGCTCGGAACAAATTGCAACACCTCCAAGTCCGCTAACCTTCTCAACAGCACCAAATATGTCTTCCAAATACGATGAATAAAATTAACATAAAACATTATTATACCGGATGTATCATAAGGGTTCATTTGCCACCAGCTGAACTGAAAGTCTGGCTCAAGACATTGAGTCGATTTTCAGTAACTCACTACGTTAAAAAACATCCAGTAATATCTCTGGTTTAAAGTATCCCACTTCCGTCTGTTCAGTGGCCTGCCTCGTCTCACTAATTACTTCTCTTATTGACTCATCGCGCTGCGGACTCCACACAGCTGTCAGCCTGTCACATCAGGTATCTCCCCCTCCCTCTCATACAAGCACGGCGACCTCTCGCTCCCGTCTTGTTTGTCAACAACGCTGCCTGACTCAGTCGTAGCTCACGTACAGTAGCCCCGTACATTTTGTTGTGCTTCTTCAAATTTCAAACAAGTTTGCGGCTACATCATTTCCATCCTGCTCGCACGGTTCCATCCTATAGTATAATTTCAGATTAGCTATATTAAAGACTGACTTTGTTCCTGTATTCACATCTTCAATTCTGTATGCATTGTTACCCAGGTTTATGATGATTCTGAACGGGCCAATATATTTTGGACAGAACTTGGCGAACACTTTGCTCTTAGGGTCCGAAATAGGTGTTTTTTTTACAAGGACTAACTCCCCTTCGATTAAATCCCGGTGGAACTTCTTTCCTCTGTATCGGCGCAAACGCCTGTCCACTTGGCTCCTCATGTGTTCCACAGTCTGGTGCACTCGCAGCTCATGCGCTATCATTGGATCCTTGGGACTCTGGATGACTCTATCCCAAGATCTCTCCGGATGTTTATAGTGATGGACAATTAAAGGGATTTGTCCAGTAGATTCGTGTCTGGTGGTGTTCTTGCATATCTCAATGTCGCTCACTCGATCCACCCACTTGCGATGTTCCTCAGGAATCAGAATGCGGTAGTACTTAGCTACACAACGGATCGCTCTTTCACTCGAGTTAGCTTGGGCGTGGCGGATGCTGGATAAAACGTGCTAAATTCCCATCTCCTCAACTCCCTTTTTGAAAACAAAACTCGTGAAGTAACTCCCATGGTCCGACAATAAGTACTCAGGCTTACCTAGTGAGGGTATAACTCTGTTCTTAAGTCTACTTAAGACTTGCTTGGACGTGGTCTTTTGGATAGGGCACAGTACAACATATTTTGAGAAGACATCAATACACACAAGAAGATGTCTACACCCACGTCTTCCTTTCGGCAGGGGCCCTGAACAATCCAGTGCCAGCAGTTCGCACGGTTTCTTTGGTAGCAAAGGCTTCGGGTATTGCTTCAAGAGGTAATTATTGGGCTTAGCACGCTGGCATGCTTCGCAAGTCTTTATTACCTCAACAATGGTTGATCGCATTTTCGACCAAGTAAATGATTCTCCTATTGTCGCTTCCACTTTGTCTATTCCGATGTGACCGATACTTTCATGGACATGCCATGTTAGTCCTCTCTGTAGTGATGCTGGAACCATAATTCGTAAACGTGTATGTTCATCATCCACGAATTTGTGTAACAGATTGTTGAAATAATTGTATTTTGCAGCCTTAGATTTTGCCTCCCTGTGTTCAGATATCCTCGGTTGCATCTCCTCCTTGAAATACTTGATCATCATTAACATCCAAGGGTCACGCTCCTGTTCCAACTGGATATCCTTCAATCTATTCAAAAATTCTTGATCCTTAGCTGTAAGTTCTAAATGTTGCACCTCCGCTGCTGTCTCGTGATCTTCCACGGGATTCCTACTCAGGGCGTCTGGGATAACATTCATCTTCCCAGGACAGTGTTCTGTAGTGATATCGAATTGTTACTCTCTCACTAACCATTGCTGTTTTAAAGAGGAAGGTCGGCGCTTTAGCCAAAAACAATCTTCCTCCATTGTTGTAGGGCATACAGTATCGCTAGTAATTCAAGTTCAGTTACGGTGTAGTTCCTTTCATGCTTGCGCGGTTTACGACTGGTAAATGCCAAATATGAACGTTCCTTGGACTCAGCAGGTTCTTCTTGATACAGCATTGCACCGATTCCAATTAGAGATGCATCCGCTTGTAAAACAAATTTCTTTTCGAAGTCAGGATAACCAAGTTTCACGCAGTTTCCAAGTGGTTCTTTAGTTGCCTTGAAGGACCTGTCGCACCCCTTGCTCCAAGACCATCGATTGCTTTTCTTGAGTGTCTCCTGCATCGGCGCCACCGTCTCGGTATAGTTTGGACAATTCTCCTTGAAGAACCCAGTAACTCCTAAAAATGCTCTGACGTGCTTCACTCTGGTTGGTGTTGGGAAATTCTTGATTGCGTCAATTTTCGCCGGATTGGCCTCACACCATCTTGGTCAATGATATGCCCCAAATATAAGATTTCCGTTTGGAAAAAGTGAGACTTTTTCAAGTTGATCTTAAAATTCATCGTTCTCAGGTTGTCCAGGAGTTTATTTAAGTTTACCAAATGCTCTTCCATTGTCTCAGATGCTATGAGAATGTCATCCACGTAACGTACTGTAAAATTTTTCACTTCTTCTGTCAAACACCGATCTAGTGCTCTGATAAGCCCACAACCTGCCGTTTTTACTCCAAAGGGCATGCGTTGCCATACGAATGTCTGGTTATCAAATAAAAATCCCGTGAGCAACTGGGATTTTTCTTCCAATTCGAGGAGATGAAAACTATTGGTGAGATCAACAGAACTGTATATCTTCTTCCCTCTAAATCCTTTCAATACGTCCCGTATGAGTGGTGCTTTATCGTGTTAAACCAGAAGCTTACTATTTAAAGATCTCGCGTCTAGGCACAGCCTAATGGAACCATTTAGTTTGGGCATCGCCAAAATAGTATTCAAGTACGGAGTCGGCGATTTTCTTATCATACCGGCGTCAAGCAGATTATTGATAATGTCCTTCACCTGAGGGTAATATTTCTCTGGGATCGGGTACAATTTACTCTTAAAGGGTGTCCAATCATCAACTTGCATAGCGTATTGGAAATTTAGGATTTTTCCCGGAATAGTGTCAAAAACTTCTTTATGGCGACGTAAAATATCCTCTATTTTTTTCTGTTAGGTTCCTCTAATTTAGCTTCTTTCAATTTATCCAATAATAAAATTTCAAATTTTGATCCAATGTTTTCCTCTTCAGCCATTAATGTCCATAGATCCTGCATGGTATCCTGATCTGTCATCTCTACTACTGCCGTGTCAACAAGCTCTCCCTCTTGTCTACTTTTCTCGTCCGTGACGTCATCTGTTCTTGTTTCCGTCACCCAGGTATTTGCTTCTCGACAAAGGGGCGTTTCCTCCATGTTCAATCCTACGTAGCTTAATTCTTCCAGCTGTTTGAAATTCACCGTATTATTGCGAAGATCGATGACAGCATGATGGTCACATATAAAGTTGGCTCCCAGAATAACGTTATGGTTCATCTTAGCCGTGACAATAAAAGTTTGTGCGAAAATATGGTTCATGATATCTAACTCCAGATATGCATGATGTTTGCATACGACTGTTCTTTCAGGTATTACTCCTCTGACTTTCATTTGTTGCACGGGTATCAGCGAAACATTCTGATTCTTTCCCACTTCCTTTACCAGGGCTTCAGATACTTGACTGATCTGACTACCCGTGTCCAATAGGCACCTCACTTTCAACCCTCCTATCCTGTCATATATTATAGGCAACTGTCTTATAACGACATTTTGAGGCCTAATAACATCTTCCAAGCAGTCCTCTGGAAAAGCTATCCATTCCTCGATATGCGCGATAATGAGCGCACCCTGGTCCTCGACCACTCCCAAATCCAGGCTGTCTCCTTATTCTGATTTTCTGTTTTTTTTTTATCTCGGAATCCCCCATGTGAATTCCCACCTCCGTAATTATTCTGTCTCTCCTGTTGTCTGGATAGGCTTTCAGCTCCTTCAACACCGTGATTGTCGGGATTGTTCCTGTTCCCCATGGCTCTTCCCCACATTTCTCGCTCTGTCTCTTCGTTTCTATGTAGTTCTTCAAAATATCCCTGCGTCTCTCGGTAACGTGCCTCCCAATCAGTCCTGTCATCCCGTGGTTCTGATTCCACGTTATCCCGTCGGTCCTTCCAGAATCGCGTCCCACCATTCCTTTGATACGGTCTTTCCTGCCTACTGTTCTCCTGCCAGTTTGAATAACCCCTCTGGTATGGTCTCTGATTGTTATGAAAGTTTCTATTGTTATTATTGTTGTGTCCATATCGTTCCCTGTTGTCTTGGTACTGCGCTCGAAATTAGTTCTAGTCAAGACAATATCACCGGACGAGGTACGAACCTAGAGCATCAGAGGAAAATAGTGTATAAAATTTTCGAGATATGAATCTTATTTACACTCAGGAAGAGAGATTATGCATCAACAAGCCATTGGTAAAATTTTAGCCACAAGAAATATTTGTATTTGGAGAAGGAAGGGAAATTTTATTACTTGATACATTTTAACCAAGCATAAATTACTTGAGACAAGTCCAGCAGAGTGCACAGTTTTATCAGTGTTAGCTGCGAGAACCCTGTTTTTGATACGAGGGGACATGGCAAGGATAAGCAGAGGTCGAACGCGAGCCAAAGGAGAGAGAAGTGGGGACGACGCGTGATCAGCGCGCGCCATAAAGAGTCGACAGCCAATCAGATAAAAGATTGATTACAGAGGAACTGATAAATATTAAACACATTATTTAAATATTATAAAGGATTCTGACATATCAAATTCACCAGGAAAGAAAAAGAAATTTAATTGGCAAGACGGAAATTAAATTGGATAATTGAGAGAAGAGATATAAGTGAAGGAGTGAATTTTCAAAGCGGACTGGGGCTAGTTCAGTGAATTTACGAGGCAAATCGAACGGAGGAGGCTAGCAAACGCCAAGTAACGAGGCTCTTTCTATCTTAACTTTCAAGGAGACAACACGTACAACGAATCACTCTCTAATCTACAAGAGGTAAAGACTTGGAAAATATTAGACTTCAAGATGAAGAAATATAGTAGAAACATGGAACAACAAGTATGAATAAGCTGATAATAAAATTGAGAAGAAGTATTTAGCAGAAACAACGAGAGATATAAGTCGTGAAACTATATTTTGTAGCATTACATCGAAACTTCGAACGCAAGATCACGCAGAAGAGAAGCCAAAGGCATTGTCATACTTCAAGGAAGAAACACATCACACTATACAAGATGTACAGTATAAAGAATTAGGTCGAATGGGAGAGATTACGACTATTTATTGTTTAGAAGTAAGGAGAATGTTTTAATTCTTCCACTATGAAGGGAAAGTAAAGCTATACTAACAAGCGAAATCCAGATATGACCATGACAACATAACAAATGGGAGCGAGCTGCGTCAACATCTGCAGTTCGTTCGAATAAACGCAACAATCTACTAAAATGGAGAGAAATTCACAAGCTGAGGTGATTTCTCGTGTTAAGAAAGCACATTGCAACACTACCGACATCCAAGAACATCCAGAGATGGGCAGAAAGAAGATGGACCCAAGAATGAAGCGTGAGGAGTATCTAGGTCATCGGGCCGAGAAGAGTGAAACGCTGTGGAGGAGCGAGGTCAACGGCACGGACGGGGGGGGGGGGAGACTGCCCGTCGAGTCCCAGCTGATTACCGGGTTTACTCGCCCCATCGCTGTACAACAAGCCCAGCGGTCTACACGGAAGTGGCGTGACTCATGCAGACCAGATGGCCGGCAAGTGTCACATTCCCGAAGGTGCGTGGGAGAAATTCCACAGATACCGACATCATCAGATCATACCAGCGGCCACAGTTTTGAAGGTCGACAAGTGCAATTTTACACACCTATGTAGTTAGAACTTGTACACGATATTCCAGTATATTGACCAACATCTTATCTTATATTCATAGCCCATGTTATTATTTTGTCTAGAATTTAGAAATTTTGGTAGAAATCTTCATACGTCATCTGGACGTATTTTGAACGTTTATTGATGATATTCCTCACCGTAATTTTTTTGCAGTTTATTAGAACGCTTAGAATCTTTGCATGAAGATAAATCCTTTGCGATAACAAAGTATATTTCGTAGATATTGTTGTAACATCAGAGAAAACGGTAATATTATGTCAAATAGATATTGTTGTAACATCAGAGAAAACGGTAATAAGTGTGTCAAGTAGATATTGTTGTAACATCAGAGGAAACGGTAATAAGTATGTTAAATAAATATTGTAACAGTGGAGAGGTAGTAGTCATGAGTTTTGACAAGCGTAAATTTGTACATGTGATACAAAGGAAAGAGAGGACAAGATGATCCTAAGTATATGAAGCTAATTCGTCTCAGGAACGAAATTATGATGTATAAAACCGTAATTATTGACATAGGTATTCAATATTTGCATTGAAGGAACTCCATTTTCTGGGAAGAGGATATTGTAAAACCCAGAAGATTGTTTTGAACGTAAGAACAGTATGCGTATTTTAAAGGCATAGCTGAACGATGAAAATGAAATTATAAGGTATTGTAGACCAATATTCGTTATGAAAAGATCTTGTAAAATGAAAGGAAGGATATTAAGTATCTATTATAAGGAGAGACGGGACGTAAAGATATTGTTATTTGAATGACAAACGCGAGCAGACTTAAGATTCAGAGCAAGGCTAGAAATTGTAACAGAAATGTATTTAAAGCAATGAGAAGAAATACGGCATGATTTATGGAAGCGAGAATGTGAAGAGATTTGCGGTAATATTTTGTGAGAGATGTATAGATGAAAATTAGCACGGAATTGTATAATCGATAGAAGATTATGTCGGAGGAGGAGTAGTGAATTCATGGAAGGTGTTACATTCGTAATATCTACTAGGAATTCTCAATATCTTACTTTGTTGAAAGTATTTGATATAGTTCATAGAAGTTTGTAAAAGTGCTAAGAGGAGAATATATACGACAAGCAATTATGTCGAAGGAAGAGTAATAAGGACGCGATAATATGTTTATGAAGAGTGTGAGATAAAAATTTTTAGATGGAAAGATGTGAAATACTATGTGTCAGTTAATTAAAGCCGTAATATGTATTTTTGGAGAATCACGAGTGTTAGCAGTGAGGGTTAATGCCATGAACACTTATATTTTTATTTTGGAAGCTTAGCTGAAAGTCATGCGTCGCAAGTTTGTAATATTATTGATTATTAAATACCAGATTTGTATATTTAAGTGAATAGTCATGAACTTAACTGTTTGTAACAATAATTCACATTGGTTATAACGATGTAATACAGGATTTGACAATTTTATTGTGTGATATACGAGAGAAGGAGTTAGGAATGAACTCTATAGAATTGGAGACAAATAAGAATGAAGACATGGACCTACTAGTTGATGTTGACTTACACACATCAATTGATGAGCGTAAATATGACTGTATCCACGACTACGTAACAGACACTAAAAATGAGGTTAGCCAAATCAAGTGTCTTTACCTAAATACAGAATCATAACAAATAAACTAGAAGATATCGAGATACTAATACATATTGTTGAAAATCTAGATGTCATAGTGGTAACCGAGACTTGGGTAAAAAGTAATGAAGATAAATACTTCAACCTAAACAACTATTCTGTTGCTTTTGTACACAGAGACAATCAGGACGGTGGAGGCGTGGGAGTTTATGTCCTCAAAAAATGGAATATCAAAGTTCTTAACCTAGTTGAGAGTAACCATAGCTTGATCCAGTTAGAGCTTATACAGTACAGTAAGAAGTGATACTGTTCATTTCAATAACTTGCATACTATTAATATAATTGCAGTATATAATCCTAACATAAATAACCCAACAAATTTCATGCAATCTCTAGAGCACATTCTCTCGAAAAATAATGCCAATCTTTGCTTATCCATTGGTGATACAAATATTAACTTACAAAACAAAAATAATGTAACCAAATCATACCTCAATCTACTATCAAGCTATGGTTTCACACAAGGCAATACTCGGTATCCAACAAGAATATGTGAATCAACAAGTACACTCCTTGATCAGGTAGCCACTAATAACTCTAAATATGCCTATAGAATAAGCAATATAAATAGTGATATTAGTGATCATAATATTCTTGTAAATGAGATTTTCTGGTCAAATTACTATCCAGGCAAAAGCCCAATCTCGAACATGACATTTAAACACCCCACCAACCAGCAAAGGTCTAGATCAAAAAACGTAAATAAAAATTACCGATACGTGAACAAAAACATATTCTCCAATGATCTCAATCAAATAGACTGTTTAGATGATGCAAATGAAACTTACATCGCCATGAAACACAAAATCTTGACACAGACACCCAACAAAGAAAACACTGACTCACCTTCGAAGGAAATACACCAGAACCACAATAACCCATGCATAACAACAGAATTAATTAGGCTAATAAAACAAAGGGAGCTACTACATGCTAAACTTAAAACTGACATTCACAGAAACAACAGCCTCTTAAAGGAAGAACACACAATATGTAGGAACAAAGTGACAGCTTTAAAACGGAAACTGAAATCCTCATACTATGAACATAAATTAACATTGAACGCCAATAGCATAAAAATACTTGGAAAGTAATCAATAAAATGATCTACAACTGCACAACTGAAAACAAAGATGGTCCCAGTGAGATAATAATTGACGGTAAATCTTTCACAGGAAAAGAAAATTTTTGCAATGCTCTAAACACTCACTTTATAAACATAGCACACAAGTTAGCCAAAAACATCCTCCCAGGGAAGAAAGTTAATGAAATTAATGTCAACACAGATTCCATATTTATGACCCCGACTAATGAGATGGAAATTCGCAATATTATATTAAGCCTTAAAATGAAAAGTAGCCAAGACAAAGATGGTATGTCAGTAAAATTGTTAAAAAACTCCATTGACATGCTAAGTAGCCCACTAACTACTTTAATAAATTTATCGTTAGAGACTGGTCTGGTGCCTGATGATCTAAAAAATAGCACGAGTCATACCAGTCTATAAAGGAGGTGACAAAAGCAATCCAGACAATTACAGACCCATTTCCATCCTCCCACCCATATCCAAGGTACTCGAAACAGTAGTAAAAACAGAATTGTTAATTTTTTTAAATAAAAATGATTACTTCTACAAAGGGCAGTATGGATTCCGTGAAAACTCAAGCACAGAAATAGCCACAATTGATATAATCTCTAACTTTCAGGATGTCATAGACAATAAGATTACAGCGAGTGGCCTTTTCATAGACCTGAGAAGGGCGTTTGATACTGTTGACCATGAAATTCTTTTAGGGAAACTTGATAAAGCAGGTATCCGAGGAGCAGCTAGGACATGGTTTAAAAATTACCTATCTAATCGTAAGCAGTATGTTGAAATAAATGGCTACAGAAGAGAGGAAGTAAATATTACCCACGGTGTGCCCCAAGGATCAATACTGGGTCCTTCCCTCTTCTTAGTATATATTAATGACATAGCAACACTCAGTTTTCATGGTAATATAACGTTGTTTGCAGATGACTTAAGCATCTTTTACAATGCGTACACCACCAACACACTGATTACACAAATGCAGGAGGACATGAATACAATACTTGGCTGGACCCAGTCAAATAAATTAACAATAAATGAATATAAAACAAATTATTTAATAATATCTAAGCGTAGAACAAAGTTAGACATCACTCAGAATATAATGCTGAATGTAAAGGCAGTTAAAAGGGTCTCATCTGTCAAATACCTAGGCCTAATAATAGATGAAAATCTCTCCTGGCAAAAGCTCATTCATGCATTAGTTTAAAAAATACCACCTGCTGCTGGGATGATAAAAAATTGAGCTACTATATCCCAAAATATCTACTCAGGAAAGTGTATTTTTCCTTAATCCATAGCCACTTACAATATTTGAATACAATTTGGATAAAATGTTCAAATTACCTAGAAAAGGAAATTGAGGTAATTCAGAATAGAGCCATATAAATATGTATAACTACCCTTTTTTAACACCAACCAAACACCTTTATATTACGAGTAAAATTCAACCAGTAGCCCTAAATGCAGAAATCAAATCAAATGTCCTGATGTACCAAATCCTACACAAATTTAAATCTTACTAAACAATCTGATTCACACGCTTACAAAACAAGACATGCAGACGACATATCACTTTTCCATATCAATTCCAAACAATATGGCAGTAATAGCATTCAGTATAGTGCCTTCGTAAAGTTCAATAGACTACCAGAAAATATAGAAATTGCACCTAGCCTACCAATCTTTAAAAGGAGGCTGAAACAGTGTATGTGGAATGATTATAAAATGTCAGTTTGAAGAAATTCCGAAATCTGAGAAGACAAAAGAAGACTACATTGTGTACACAAACTTATGAAAGCTACAAAATGTTGTATATATTTTCATACTGAAAACTTTGTAAACTAAACATTGAATTGTAATTTGTCGCCAACATGATAAAACTGTACGTTTCCTTTGTATATGAATCCTTGACTCGTTAAGGGATTAATAAAATGCATTATTATTATTATTATTATTATTATTATTATTATTATTATTATTATTATTATTATTATAAAGAAATCGTGCAGGACGCGATAGTGTATATGTGTATATAAACAGTATTATTATTATTATTTTATTCAGATTTGTACATTAGACGCAATATTGCGGAGACTTTAACGACTGTATTAAACAGGGAACATGTTTGTAGAAGTTGAACGTTAAAGTGAAGTACAACGGAAGTAGAACTACAGCATTTGGCATTGTAATAGTGTTGTTTGTTTGCAACATCTTTCAAGGAAAGATATTATTTTCACATAATTTGTGTGTGATAAACGTGAGACTCATTTTAGTTACGGTATATTACGCCTAGAGAAGGGCAGCTATTTCATTTTGTGTGTTTTATTTTATCTTTCAACAGTGTTAGAGATATTTATGTAATGTAATTTTTAGTTAATAAAAGGCAAGCGTTTTTATACACTTGCTACGTTTTTATAGAGCTGATTCTTATTTCAATGCTTAATTACGCGATAACGATACCGCTAGCTAGATGCAGACAGTCTATCGACACATTTACCTTAATTACCCAAGAGTCGAGTTACTCATTAATGCTCTATTATTTTTTATATTTCTTAAGCTGTTCTGTATCCAACTAGTTGGCAGTATAGTTAGGTGTGCGATATGTGAGTTCAGGGTTCCCTAGTCATTAGTCCGGTAGGACATTGTCAATTCTTAGCCGGGTATTAACATCGCTACGATCCTTTTTCCATCTGCGCGGATTTGGGACTGTGACCTAGAGGAATTCGGGCGCATATATAGCATATCTAATTTATGGTCGCCCAACAGGTGTGGCTTCGACGTTGTCGATTGCCTGGGTCTTTCGAATTTGTGAATTTGAATTCCCAGAGATGAGTGACCAGCGGTTATGTCGAGTTTGTTATACTAGGTGATATTTCGTAATCACGGCTATTTTAAGCAAGTTTGTTGTACGACACAGTCGAGTTTTGTTTCTATTTGTAAAGGCCGATCCCAATCTGATAAGTTGTGGAAATGAATTCCCATTGTCTGATATGAGGAGTACAATTAGTTGAGAGGCATATCTTGCATTGTTCCGGCAAATGACATTTTGGTCAAGTAAAGCGTAAGTGTAAAGTTGTTATTGTGATTAAGTAAATTTTTGGTTAGAATTGAGTATTGAATTTAGGTCAGTTTTAGTTATACGACGTAGTAGACATCGTTAGTGTTAGCGTAGACATTTGATAGGCAGGTAGGACATATCTACGAAATACTTTGGTTTATCTAAGATCATTTATTTGTTGGTCATTCTGGAATTTCGCTGTGTTTAGTATAGTAATACTTCCCTATTTCTCATATATATAAAGAGTATCTCGTCTGTGGACATGACCTACATCAGGTCAATATTGGAGCAGATGAGAAGCAGTCAGGCAGGTTTAACTGCCGAACATGCACTTACACATGAAAACACAAAGAGGTTAGGGAAGGAAATTAAGGACACTCTGCAGCTGCAAAGTCAGAAGTGAAGGCAGAGTTAGCAGCATCCCAAGAAAAGGCAGAAAAAGCTCATTAGCTTTAGATAAAGCTCAGAATGGAGTATCCCAAGAAATGAGTAGACTGGTGCAAGAAGAAAGCAGATTAGCTCAAGAAGAAGCCAGAAAAGCCCAGATGGAAGCTAAAGAGTTGTTAGAAAAGGCACAGGTGGAAGCCAAAGCATCCCAAACTGACGCAGAGAAACGACTACAATAGCTACAGGAAAATCTACAAAAGAGTATAGACACAATCAAAGTAGACAACACAACCCATTTTAACACAATTTCAGGATCCCAAGGTTAGCTGCAGAATCAGCTGACTACCTTAAATGGTACAGTTGATGAACTTCAACAAAAGGTGATAAATCAACAAAAGTTGATTTCTGAAGGTATCAATGTAGATATAAATAAATGTATTATTGATGATGTTTTGAAATTGAAGGAGGAAGTGTTAAAGAGTAGTAGTGACCATATATGTGAAATGCATGGTACAATTATGAAAGAGGTCAAAGAAATGGAATGAAAATCTAACATACATGTAACTGGGTTACGAGAGGAGTTAACAAAACGCATTGACACTCTAGAAGAATCTAATGTTACAACATTAAGCGAAATTACAAGTAAAACTGATAGGATTAAACTCAAAGAATTAGACAGATTAGGAAATTAGTAGATGAGGTCAATACTGAGATAGCGAAGGTTAAGTCGAAACATGAGAAAGATATAGGTGAGCTTAACGAGCAAATGAAATTACTGTCGATCAGGGACACGCCCTACATGAAACAAAATTTAGAAGAATTCTTGAAGGAAAGAGACAGCAAACTGAGAGGAGAACTGAATAAACTAAGAATTGGACAGGATGATCAGGATGAAAACAAGGAGAGCGTTGACACTCACATGTTTAGCAGGTCATGCAATATTTTTGGAACAGAACGCACGACGAGAACAACCAGAGAACCGGATATGTTAGGAAGAACATATGATCAGGGTGCAGACAGAAGTAATCAGAACGTGGTAGTGAGCAAGAGCCATGAAGAAAAACCAGACAAGTTCACTGGAGAGGGAAATGTCACAGCCATAGAATTTTTACGGGACATGCGATACTACCTAGATGAAAATAGGATTCCAAGAAAAAGAGAAATGAGAGTTGTGGAGAAATATCTTGCATCGGAAGCCCTAATTTGGCACAGAACTTTCCGATACACCTACAACACATTCGATGAATTTGCAGAGGCGCTATTAAAACGATTTTGGAGTGAAGAATTACAGCACGATATTAGAGCTGAAATTTATTCCAAGAAATACCCATATTCAGTACCGACACGTTATGCGAGTTACTTCACGAATCAGTTAGCCAGACTTCAACATCTTCATACCCCATTAGCAGAACCGGAGCTGATACACGTCATATCCAGACAGTTACCGGCCGAGGTCAGGAAACATTTAATTTCATCAAATGCATGCACATTGGAGGACATGGCAGAGATGCTGCGACGTTTGGATCATACGAGTTCAATATCGCAGACTCCAGGGCAAACTCAAACACATAATCCACGTACCAGACATGATAACAGGGAAATACACACAGTGTTGGTAGATCGGACCCAACAAACTGATGTAAACCCAAATAGAACAGGTCCCATAAGGCACACTAATTATGGTAGGACAAGATACGATCCTGGTTACAACCGAACCAGAGGAGGTGCGATCGAAAAGTTCCAAAATATTAATCCATAGCCTACTTTCCTGATGACTTTGCAACGAGGTGTAATCAAAATTCCAAACCGAACGCATGGTCGGATTTTTATAAATGAGGTGTCGAGGCTGACACCACCTCTTTCCAAAATTCCAAAAATGTTGACCCATTGCCTACTTTCCTGGTGACTTTGCAACGAGGTGTAATCAAAATTCCAAACCGATCGCATGGTCGGATTTTGACAAATGAGGTGTCGTTGTAATCGGGCAGACACCCCCTTTTTCCAAAATTCCAAAAATGTTGACCCATAGCCTACTTACCTGGTGACGTCATCTACTAACTTGGCAAAGCCGATATCTCCCGAACGCATGGTCGGATTTTTACAAATGAGGTGTCGAGGCTGACACCCCCTTTTTCCAAAATTCCAAAAATGTTGACCTATAGCCTACTTACCTGGTGATAGTAGTCCGATAGTAGTCTATGTCTTCTGAAAGAGGTTAAAAGCCACTCCTATCACCTTCACTGTCATCCGTGATATGGGTGTTGACGTTACTAACACACTCTCTGTCACTGTCGCTATCGTCCCCCAGATTAATGGTTATACGGTCTGATACTTCATCCATTATGCGATCGCTATCAATGTACTTCTTGTCAATGTCTATTACGTAACTACACCGACTCGACCATTCTTCTGCTCCAGTTGACGCAATTATTTGCATAAGTAATGTTCTTGCGTCATCAAGTTTGAAAGTAACATTCTTTTCTGCCACATAATTTTTAGCACGAGCCCAAATCATTTCGATAGGGTTTCAAGTCAGGGTGCTACGGTGGTAGACGCAATATCGTGTGTCCATAGTTAGCAAGTAGTCTGTCGATTTCGTATGTCTTATAACGTGGTTTATGGGATTTAATCAAAGCATACAGTTGACCTTTTATCATCTCTGTAGAAAATGGAATACCCCTATCGGTCAACCAATCCTGCGTAACTGTTTTTCGGGAAGATTATGTGAGTGGTGCGCGTTCACATTGGACATTATGGTACGAGGCATTGTCAATCACGACTACAGAGTTGGGTGGCAAATTAAGAATTAATTTATCTGTCAGATATTTTTCGTAATTTCTATATTCTATCTCATCGTGATAGTCCCCTGTTGTTTGGTTGGATTTGAAAACCCACAAGCATTTGCAATGAAACCTGGATCTGAACCGGCATGTACCAAAATTAATCTTTGCCCTGTCGAGATAAGTGAATTCAGTCCATGAAGAGAACCGTCACTCCTAGTGATGTGGGCCGGGCAAATGCCCAAAGCAGTTTTAAGCGCCCAAAATGTGGGCATTTAAAAATACTTTTTTTTACATTTTTACTACTTGTGATTGTTACTAGAGCTTCTAAAACATAATAAAGACCATTAATCAAAGGTACATTTCATGGATAAACTAGTAATGCCCGAATATTGCTAATAATAATTTAATTATCCTGTGTCAATGTTGTCAATAACATCTAAAATGGAATTATGTATATCTGGTTTCAATAAAACATTGCATTACTGAGTTAGGCCTGCAGGCCTACTCATTTATATTTAGGACAATTAGGTAGGAGTTTGATTATGGTGTGAATAGTGGCTTTGGGAGGGGTGTGGATGGGCTAGGCCCTGGGCTGCCATCGTGCTATGATCTTGGAGTGGGGGTAGGGTGGTTGTGGCCTATTGGCGAGGCATTCTACCACCAGCAGCCCAGCCCAGTTAGTTGTGAAGTAGAGCTGTCTGTTGAGTGGTTGAGTCTGAGATAACCTCACTTCTTTCTTAGACTATTTATATTTTACGTGTTAGATTAAATAATTACAAAATGCTCAGGAACGTTTTTAATTTGATAGGGAAAGGAGTATCTTGGAAATATTGTAATAAGGACTATTAACAGTCACATGGAAACAAAATGGAAAAGCACATAATAAGTGTTTTAAGTGCCCTCAGGATCTAAAAAAAAAAGTGCTTCAGTTAGGTACAGTTACTGTGGTTGAAAATCCTTTTCGAAAGAAATCCCCTTATAAACCTTTACTAATTGAAGTGAATGATTTCAACAACAAATCTGCAATACCAAGCACAAACTCAGCCTCAGAACCAATATCAGGTTCTTTCGGTGAATTCCTACAACAATTTCTGCAGCCTATTTTTGCCTCAACTCCTGTTTTTATGGAGAAATATATAGAATACATATATGGCTAAAACAATATTTATATAAGCGTTGCATTATGAATGTTTTTTAAAAAGGTCATCATCATCATCATCATTTCCCCTTATCCAGCTCCTGCAGGGTCGGGGTATTTATGGCACTTCTCCACTTTCCTCTTTCCTTCCACAATTCTTCTTCCACGATCTTGTCCCAATCCAGATTTCTTTTTCTCACGCTGTTCTTCACTGAATCGATCCACCATGTTCTAGGTCTTCCCCTTGCTCTCTTACCCTTGCATTTGGCCTCCAGCATCTGTCTTGGTATTCTATGTTTCTCCATCCTCTTTATATGTCCAAACCACCTTAGTTTATTCTTCTCAATTCTCTCATTTAGTTTTCCCATCTTCATCTTCATTCCTCACTCTGTCTTTCCTTGTCTTTCCTATCATACTTCTTAGGAATTTCATTTCACTGGCTTGGATTCTACTCTCTTGCCTGCTTGCCAGGGTCCAAGTCTCAGCAGCATAGGTCAATATGGGTACATAGTACACTTTATACATAACCTCTTTGCTTTTCCTTGGTACTTCCTTATCCCAAACAAGTTTTCTTACACTTTGATAGACTGCATTGCTCTGCTGTACCCTCCTGCCAATCTCCCATGTCCAACCTACCAGTTTGCGTCAATTCACTTCCTAGGTATTTGAACGTGTCCACAATTTCCAAACTCTGACTTCCAATTTTCACAGTGCCCTTTCCTTGTCTTTCCCCTCTTGTCATCAGTAGTGGTTTTGTGAGAGTTCTACAGCCACCGCCACCGCTCCACCGCTGGAATACTAAAATGACAATATCTCGCGAACCAATCAGGCTAGAGACTTGTACGAGGTGTCATTGAACTCGGGCTGACACCCTCTTTCCAATGAACAACATATTTCCACCCCATAATAAAACCTACCCCTACTAGAGGGTGAAATTGAATTTTTTTTTAGAGAATCTCTCTTTCCAAGTGCAATTTGTGAGAGTTTGAATGCCAATATGGAATGTAACGTTGTTCTACAAACCAATAATCAAAGAGGGGCATGTTAGGCCTTGAGGTGAGAGCCCCTGTTATTGTTGGACGGGTCCTTGTTGACGAGCCCCTGCTGTCGGGCCCCTGGGTTATTGTTGACAGGTCCTTGTGAACGAGTCCTTGTGGACAAGTCCTTGTTGACAGGTCATTGTTGACGAGTCCTTGTGGACAGGTCCTTGTGGACAGGTCCTTGTTGAAAGGTCCCTGTGGACGAGTCCTTGTCCCTTCGGACTGATCCCTATGGACTGGCACATGCATTTTATCCAAATTATGTCAAAGGGACCCGCCCACAGGGACCCGTCAACAAGGACCCGTCCTCCGGGACCCGTAAAAAAATGACTCCCTTCAAAAAGGACCCGTCCAAAGGGGCTAGTCAACAGGGACCAGTCCAGAGGGATACATCAACAGAGATATCAATTACGCCTACTATCAATCGCGCCTACTATCAATCGCGCTTACTAATCGCGCCTACTATTTATTGCGCCTAATATCAATCGCGCCTACTACCAATCGCGCCTACTATCAATCGCACCTACTATCAATAGCGCCTACTATCAATAACGTCCACTACCAATCAAGTCTAAACTTGTAGAACATGTCACGTGATAGAAACCAGCAGCCACTAGTTAAGTGAGCTAAGTGTGACGTCATAGCCAGTCTTAAAACAAGTTTAAACTTGTAAAACATGTCACGTGATAAGGTTAAGTTAGGTAAAGTTAGGTTATGTTAGGTGAACTGAAGTTGAGTCTTTAAATATTCCCTCTGTCACTGACACCTAGCCATGAACATTCAGACTTAATAGAGTGGTAATCAAAATCTAACCTACAAAATTAGCTTTACACACCATGGTCAAGTAGTTCCAACTTTTGACTGCCAAATATACCATTTTCACTAACATGTAGTGGTGAACATTGGAAAATATCACTCTAACTGTTTAAAAGTTATTAGAGGGGCACTTACCTTTTTATAATTTATCAACTGCTGTCACTGAATTAACAGATTGTAGGAATCTAGTAACCTACAGGTACCCAATTATCTGTAAACAAATCAATCAATCAATAAATACATTCCAATCAATAACTTCAACATCAATAAGACTACAATCCATTAATAATAAGTACTTACCATGCAAAATAATTTAATGATTTTCTACCAAAAAGCCTTTTTTTCAACTCTTGAGCAGTAATAGAGCACTGTTCACTCAAAGCGAGTAATAAAGACTGACAGTAGGGAAATATATGACACCTCTCTTATATAAACTCTCATCACTCGTGTCAGGAGTTCTTTGCAGATCATTGCAATTCCTTTCCCAATACAGCTGAGAGTCCAAAGTATACTAGGAACACCTGTGAGGTATCCAATGACTGCTGACTTTGCATGATCATCACCCATTGTCTTGATCAACACCTGAGGTTTCAAATTACTGCAGCGTCAGTCATAGCAACCGCAGTGTGCGCTCTCTGGCATGTCAGCAACATGACACCGGAAGGAACACCTGTGTAATATCCAATAACTGCTTACTTTGCATGATCATCACCCATTGTCTTAATGAACACTTGCAGTGTTAGTCATAGCAACAGATCTGCGCGCTCTCTGCCATGTCTGTAATAAGACACAGGAAATATAACAAGACGTCTTACTGCACGTGCCATCTCCACAGTTTTAACATCTTAAGAACATGTATTATTCTCTTTCAACTACAAATGACTCGTTAGAACACATCCATCCACCAAGTTAGATCCCTTGTATGTTCACATGTATTTCGTCACTTTCCTTTCATATCGTTATTCTATTATAGTAGTGGTGAACAACGTCAGTTCAACACACACAAATGTAGTTAGGCCCTTTGATATAATTTAAATAAATTCATGGGCTAGTCCGTAGGAACCAGGCCAAAGGGACCCGTCCAAAGGGATCAGTCCGAAGGGACAAGGACTCGTCCACAGGGACCTGCCAACAAGGACCTGTCCACAGGGACCTGTCCACAAGGACTCGTCAACAATGACCTGTCAACAATGACCTGTCCACAAGGACTTGTCCACAAGGACTCGTCCACAAGGACCTGTCAACAATAACCCATCAACAGGGGCCCGACAGCAGGGGCTCGTCAACAATAACAGGGGCTCTCACCTCAAGGCCTAACATGCCCCTCTTTGATTATTGGTTTGCAGAACAACGTTACATTCCATATTGGCATTCAAACTCTCACATGTTGCACTTGGAAAGAGAGATTCTCTAAAAATTCAATTTCACCCTCTAGTAGGGGTAGGTTTTATTATGGGGTGGAAATATGTTGTTCATTGGAAAGAGGGTGTTAGCCCGAGTTCAATGACACCTCGTACAAGTCTCTAGCCTGATTGGTTCGCGAGATATTGTCATTTTAGTATTCCAGCGGTGGAGCGGAGGCGGTGGCTGTAGAACTCTCACAAAACCACTACTATCATCACCTTGGTCTTGCTTTTCTCTATACTGATTTTCAGGCCGTACTTCTGAATATTTTCGTTCAGTGCATCTAGTTGTTTTTGCACTTCTTCGGTGTTCCATCCCCAGACCACAATATCGTCTGCAAATAATAGTAACTTCATTTCTTTATGTCCATATGCTTCCTTTGTTTCCGGGTTCGATTCCCGGCTCCGTCAGGGATTTTAGAAACTGACGTGAGGGTTGGAACGGGGTGCACTCAGCCTCGTGAGGACAATTGAGTAGCTGTCTGACAGTGAGTCAGCGCCTCGATCACGAAAACCAAGATTAACGGCCGAGGGGATCCGATGCACTGATCACGCGTCACCCTAATATCTGCAGGCCAAATGGCTGAGCAGCGGTCGCTTGGTGGACCTAGGCCCTTCATGGGCTGTAGTGCCAGGGGTTATTATTAGAACCATCTGCAGATAAAGATAGTGCTGTGTGAAAAATAAACAACATACGAAGTAATTATCGGAAAGAATATAACAAAGTTAAGGCATCATCCAGGACAGGGACGGGTACAGAGGACCGCTACCAACCAAAACTACGGTATTTTACGTTTCTTAGCCTTCTGAATGTCTCCCCCCAAGGGCTCACATTTAGTGGGACGTAGGTTGGCGACCACGGGACCCGATCTGTGTCCGGCATTGCTTCCACTAACTTGTGCCGGGCTCCTCTCCGTCTTCTTTCCTGTTGAACTCCCTTGGTCAACCCTTGATCTTTTCCGACCCCGACGGTATGAGGGTATCCGAGGCCTAGGGAGTCTTTCACTATCCCGCCTTAATTGGCCCTGGTCTCATCTTTCCTGATCCCTCATTCTTTGAGGGGTCAGACT
Source organism: Meconema thalassinum (assembly GCA_946902985.2). Lineage (NCBI taxonomy): Eukaryota > Metazoa > Arthropoda > Insecta > Orthoptera > Tettigoniidae > Meconema > Meconema thalassinum. The sequence goes on from OX336389.2 coordinate 1,196,846,264, forward strand.
TCTTGTTTTCCTTTCATCATTGATCCTTTTCTCCTTAAGATTCCCGCACTGTTTTTGGATAATTGGCTCCCCGTATATCCAAATTACCTTAAGCGAATTTTTTAAAATCTACACTACATTTTGTGGAGTTTTTCATTCTAAATTCCCTTTTGCAAGTATTTTGTGATTCGTTTCAATCTGAGTTCCATTTTGTAAGTACTTTCAGTCTCAATTAATTTTCGTTATGGTTTACATTTCATTGTCATTTTCGCTGTCCCCCAGACCATTAGGGGCCGATTACCTAGATGTTAGGCACCTTAAACAACAATTATCATCATCAACATATTTCTGAATAAACCGAGCAAGTAGAGAAAGGAGCTTCAAGAACGTTTCTTCATTCATACGCAGATGATTATGCCAATCTTTTGGAAACACTTTCAATTCTCTTAACAAGTTAACATGCGAAGAGATGTTTCTTTCATTCAACCCTTCCGTGCACCACAAAGTGCGCCCTTCTTTTTTTGCGTTTGAAGCCACTTGTTACTAATAATACGCCCAATAAAGCTGATGACATGGCCAACCGCAACCAAAACAGGTACACCGGAACGTGTGTACCGGCTTTAGAGGAACAATCTGCTCACAGACGTGGTGGGAACCTAAGTGCTCTAAACTGAATGATATTTGCTCAAATGCATTATTGGTTTATCTATACCTCAAATGTAGTGTGAGGGGAATCATCCACTTAGAGTATGGTTGGAAACTAGGAGAAAGACACAAAGACAGGAGTGTTATACCTCTCAGAGGAACCATCTGCTTACAGTCGTGGTGGGTGATGATGATGATGATAGCAAACACTCGTCTCGAGTAGGTTGGCCTTCCAATACTGAATGACTCTTCATCGATGAGTCCGGAGGTGACTAAAAAGCCCAATGCGGGAGAGACACAGTTTCCCGCAGTGATGACAGGTAGTATCAGGGTCAGGTGAGACATCCGCATTCATTCCCTGTCTTCTAATGAACACTCTGTTCTTTCTGCGTTGCCTCCGATCTTCTATCATACGTCGGCGGTTTTCTTCAAAAAGTATCGCACCACGATGAACAATTGATCTCCAGGATGAGCGATCAAGAGCTAAGGTCTCCCAGTTGTTGATATTAATATGGCACATTTGCATATTAGCCTTTAGTACGTCTTTGAATCGCTTCCTCGGACCTCCCACACAGCGCTTGCCCTCAGTTAGTTCAGAGCAAAACACTTGCTTGGGAATGCGATTATTGGGCATGCGGATTACGTGTCCTGTCCATCGCAGCTGACGTTTTAAAAGCATGGCTTCAACACTGGTAGTCTGTGCTTCTTCGAGAATGCTGGTGTTTGTGCGTTTGTCTTGCCATGTGACACGAAGAATTCTCCTCAAACAACGCTGGTGATATTGCTCCAGCTTTTTAAAATGACGTCTGTAGCATGTCCAGGATTCAGATCCGTAAAGTAAGGTGGGAACTACAACCGAGTTGTACACAAGGATCTTCGTTGCAGCATTGATATCATGGTTGTCAAAAACTCTAGACCTCAATCTTGCAAAGGATGCCCCAGCACGGTTAATCCTGTGTTGGATTTCGGAATCTATATTTGCACTTGATGACAGGGTGCTGCCAAGATAAGAAAAGGCGTTAACTTCTTGAAGCTTCGCTCCGTCGATGGTGACATTGATGTTTCTTTGTCCTTGTCCAGGGGCTGGTTGGTAGAGGACTTGGGTTTTACTGGTGTTAAGTTTCAGCCCAATCTTTTTGTAGGCTGAAGAAAAAGCATTCAGGATTTTCCTAAGTTCGTCCTCTGATTGAGCTACTACTGCATTATCATCAGCGTACTGTAACTCAACCAATGCAGCAGGAGATGTTCGAGTCCTTGCCTTTAGACGGCTCAAATTAAAGATCTTCCCATCCATCCTGTAAGTTATCTGTATGCCTGTAGGAAGATCATCTTTGACTAACTGCATGACAGTGGCAACGTACAGAGAAAACAATGTAGGGGCAATCACACAGCCTTGTTTAACGCCGGTATTAATATGAAATGGTTCTCCAATCGAGTCGTTACCAATGACATTTGCCTTCATATCATTGTGGAGTAGTCTTAAGATGGTAATAAATTTCAGTGGAAAGCCATACAATGATAAAATCTTCCACAAGGCTTCACGGTTTACCGAGTCAAATGCCTTACTGAGGTCTATAAAGGCAATATAAAGAGGTCTATTTTGCTCTCTACATTTCTCCTGAAGCTGACGAACAGTGAATATCATATCTGCAGTTCCTCTAGAAGGCCTGAAACCACATTGGCTCTCTGGGAGTATTTTCTCCACCAGGGATAGAATACGATTCGCCAAAATACGAGCAATAAGCTTTCCAAGGCATGATAACAAAGATATACCACGATAGTTGTTGCAGTCTGCACGATCACCTTTCTTAAATATGGGAACTATCAGACTATCTCTGAAATCAGCAGGCATTTTTTCAGTTCTCCAAATTTTAATGATAAGATCATGTATGTGGCTTATGAGTTCCTCACCTCCTTCTTTGAGAGCTTCCGCTGGTATTCCATCACATCCAGTAGCTTTGTGTCGCTTTGCTTGATTAATAGCACACTGAACCTCATCTAGTGTTGGCAGGGTACCGAGTTCTTCTTTGATGGGTGCTTGTTCTAATATATCATACACCTGCTCATCAATAACTGAGTCCTGGTTCAAGAGGTCTTCAAAATGCTCCTTCCACCTATTCATGATGGAGTATTGATCTTTTAGAAGTGTACTTTTGTCACTGGACCAAAGTGGATTTCTACCAAACGTGGAGGGGCCATAAATCGCTTTTGTGGCTTGGAAGAACTGTCGCGAATCTTTGTCTGCTAGATATTGCAGCTCTTTAGCTTTGGATGTCCACCATGCATTTTTGAGAGCACGAGTTCCTCTTTGGACATTTGCCTTCGCAAGACAAAATGCTTCTTTCTTAGTACGGGAGTTCATATCTTTTCTCCAAGTTTGCAAGGCTTTTCTCTTTTCTGAGATTAATGCTTCTATTTCTTCATCATTTTCATCAAACCAGTCTTGATGTTTCCTGGTCTTATATCCCAGCGTTTCCTTGCAAGCATTCTGAATAGCGGTCTTCAGACTCTCCCAGTGCAGTGTTACATCTGGATGGTATTCCTGTGGCAGTGTCTGGCTAAGCAACTCTTTATATTGGGAGATATGCTCTGACTTACCAAACTTCTCGGTATCAAAAACATGCCTACAGCTCTTCTGTTGCTTCCTCCTCTGTGTGGACAATGGTATACGCATAACTGATCTGATAAGCCGGTGATCTGTCCAACAGTCATCGGCTCCTGTCATTGCTTTGGTGATAAGAACATCTCGTAAATCTTTCTTGCGTACAATCACATAGTCAATAAGATGCCAGTGCTTCGATCTAGGGTGCTGCCATGATGTTTTAAAGCGATTCTTTTGGCGAAAGATAGTATTGGTGATTACCAATTCATGTTCAGTGCATTTGGAGAGCAGTCTGACACCATTGGAGTTTTCGCTACCAACTCCCTCCTTACCAATGACACCATTCCAAACATTGTAGTCCCTGCCCACTCTAGCGTTAAAATCTCCGAGTAAGATGATCCTATCTTCACGGTTGATGTTTGATAGGACGGTATCCAGATCTGAATAGAACCTTTCCTTAATGTCATCATCAGCATCTAGTGTGGGGGCGTATGCGCTGATCACCGTGGCATGCTGGTTGTTATATAACCGAAGTCTTAGTGTCATGAGGCGTTCATTATACCCAGTTGGAAGCTCTGACAGATCCTTGAGAAGCTTGCTCTTAATGGCAAAGCCAACTCCATGTATTCTGTGTTCGTCCTCACGTTTACCCTTCCAAAAGAAGCTGTACCCTGCACCTTGCTCATTCAACTGACCTTCCTCAGCAAGACGGGTCTCCTGAAGTGCTGCTATGTCAATGTCATATCTCCGTAGCTCTCTACCCACAATAGCTGTTCTCCTTTCAGGTCTCTCATTTGCGGGGTCATCAGTGAGTGTTCTTACATTCCAGGTTGCAAAATAAAATTTGTTACTTATACATTTTCGACCGCATGGAGGTGACACCTTTGGACGCGGCTATCCAATCGGTAGTATAAGTGGCTGACTATGTTTAGGGCACCTTTTCTAGCCCCTTCCCCATGTGGGGTGAGCAGAGTGGACCCTAAATAGGACTGCTCAGTCGTAGTTGCAGCGGCCGAATTGCTCTACAGCCACAACCCTAAGCAAGACGACCGATCACACATCTACCGCCTACGTGCCAAGTTATCACTAGAGGCTCCCAGACATCACAATCCTGCCCCCGTCGCAACTTCTTGATCGCCGCAGGACTTTGAAGAAAGTCAATGTTGTTGGAAGACTGCTGTGCGTGAAATCTTTTTACGTGAGAATGTTGCTGCACATCAACAAACGCACATTACTTGATGACTTAGGAAAGATGTTCAATGGCAAGCAAATGCAAGACGATTGAATAAATCCTAGTCACTGCAGCCTTCATCCGCCATTCCAGCCAAGGAGGGACTCATTGCCCTTATGCCTGGTCCGCCGTTGAGGACTTTCTATGCCGTTGACCACAGGTGGTTCATCCGCCTTTAGGGAAAGTTTCCTGTCCCAAGGGCAAGAGAGTGCCCTAACCACTACCAGCTCATTCGCCTCCCTGGGGAGCCGGTGGCATGGTAGTGGGGGACTCCTTATCCCGGGAGTCACTCGGTCGTCAGAGCCTCGTTAGTCTAAAGCAGGGTGCACCACGTGCAGGTGAGGTTGACATTTGAGTAGAAAGCCTACCCCTTAAGTGCTCTAAACCGAATGATTTTAGCTCCAAGGCATTATTGGTTTGTCTATACCTCAAATGTAGTGTGAGGGGAATCATCCACTTACAGTATGGTTGGAAACTAGGAGAAAACACATAGACAGGAGTGTTATACCTCTGAGAGGAACCATCTGCTCACAGTCGTGGTGGGAACCTAAGTGCTCTAAACTGAAGTACGGTACCATATATTAACGGGGATATGGAATCGCCTATCTTACCAGTGTTAAATTTGTATAATTCATGTTCCTTTTCCTCAGAATCTAATAAAGGTATGATAATTAAATTGATATCACATTTCATTCAAACCTTATTTAACATAGTAATGGAGCGAATTTTAAATAGAACTTCAGGGCAGTCTTAATTTATTTTTTAAATTGTTAAAAAATATAACTACTTTATCTTTAAAATACAGCCAAGCCCCAAACTGTTTTACTTTAAACAAGTAAGCTTGTCCATTAAAACATTAAACACTGTGAGATAAAATTTATGGTGAACATTTCACATCTCTGTGATAAATAGTCGCCTTGATAAAGGAACATAGACACTAAAACAATGGAACTGAGACAACTGCATTTAAAACTTTCCACACATGATGATTATCTCATTGTTAGCGCAAGTGTAAATACATTATGGTAATTCATAATGGTTAAACTATAATGTATTACGTAGCATTTTAAAGCACAGACTTCAGAGATTCATAAAATATAAAACAATGATGATTTTGGCATTGATAACCTTTCCGTATCCCGTTAGAGACTCCAGGTGTGTCAATAAGAGGATTCATTCGCTCACAGTCTGGGTTGGTTTTAGGAAATCTAAAATGTAAGATATTAGCTAATTGACGCTGCTGGTTGTGTCAATTCCGTTAAGGTGAACGGCTGCAGATAGTCGGAGTGGGTACCTAGGAGCTCTGAGTTTTTGTTACATCTGCTGGTTCATCCTTGGGAACAAAAAAAGTACATTCTTTAAGTGTAGAATATTGTGTATATGCTATAGTTGAGGATATAATAAAACAGCCAATTACCCTAATACCATCAGACAATATTGTATTTTATGCTACGTTTCCGAGATATTCGATGTGTCGATGCTGTGTTACAGTGGACGTTATTCAGGACGCTGAAACGCGCTGGGGTCTCTGAGTCCATTAGGAGAAGTTCGCATTGCGACAAGTCACTTCCTTATGTTAAATTTATAGAAATATGTATTGTATTGTAACATTTTTTCGACAAATCATCGGAGTCATCGTCAGCTTAAGTGTAAAGAAATGCACTATTATTCGGAAGATTATAAATAAATTCTTAGAATTTGATAATAGTGCATTTACATAAAAGACAATAAAAGGAATACAAGAAAGACATATTAATAAAATATCTATAAGTTTTGAATATTGATGCAAAGTTAAGGTAAACGGATCTACTTGCCAAAATTACTACCATAATTTAGTTAGAATATATATACAGTATATAGGTCATATTTTATTAAAGTTGTGATATAATGCGTCAGCCCCAAGTTATCTGTTAGGTTATGAAACATATATAAACGGTCTAGTAGGTTAAACTTTTGTTTGAGTGCCTCGTGAACATAGTTTAGTAAACATTGGACAGGCTGGATGGTTGACCGTCCCTGTCTGAAACCAAATTGTTCATCCGACATCATGTTGTTAGAGAACACGGTTAGTCTTTTGTGCAGTAGTGTTGTAAAAACCTTAAACGCGGAACATTCTAAGGCGGTCACATTTATAGAAATATGTTATGTATTGTAACATTTTTTCGACAAATCATCGGAGTCATCGTCTTTTTTATCTTTATATAATATTTTCATAAAGGAAGATCTCCATCTAACTGGACTACTGCCTGCTGAATTGTATTTGTTGAAAAGCCTGGTCGAAGCTTCTGCCGGTATGTGCAGAGAAGCCTTGAGATGTTCATTGCAGAATGACCTACTCCGCAAACTGACTGGTTCACAGTGGGATAGTCAAACACAAACCCTCCGTACATCTGCAATGGCACTTTGTTATTCCGTCGGATAATATGCATGTCCTGTTTGGTATTCTTCATACCATGCTAGACAGGTAGATGTGGCCCTCGAAGAGACTTGCAGGCAAGTGACTGTCTGTTTAAAGTCTACTCCAGTTGACAAACTCTATTGTCTTGCAGGAAATGCTCCACCTTGTATTCGAAGGGAAATAGCTGCAGACAAGGAGAGGTGTAGAGTGGAGCAACAAAGCAACACCTTCAGTTCAGAGACTTAAGTCAAGAAAAAGCTTCCTACGAACGTCTGAGGACCTAACTGGATCACCTACTACCGCGAGAGTACGGCTTTGGAAAGCCAAGGTCCCCGTTATCCCAGGACAAATGACAGTTGCAGAACGTTTGCCACCTGGCTGCCATGAAGACTGGACTGTGTGGAAGTCCTTGAACAGATTGAGGACAGGAGTGGGCAGATCCAAAGTCAACCTAGCAAGATGGGGCTATATCAATTCCAGCAATATCACAAGTGACTGTGGTGAAAAAAAAACTATGCAGCATATGCTCCAGTGTCCATTGTGCCCATCTTCCTGCACCGAAGATGATCGTTTTAATGCAACTCAAAATGCACTTGATGTTGTTAGGTTCTAGTCAAGATTGGTGTGAAGTGCTTTGAAATTTATTTGCGTTGTGTTGTTTACTATGCATAATTGAACTGTGTATAAGGTACTTCTGATACGATAATAATTATAATTGCAGATAGTATAGGGTGCCGTTGCTTTGTTACCTTTTGTCGAGCGTATAGCTTCTGTCACTTCCGCTAGTCTGCATTCCTGAGTGTGGCTCGTGGCTTCTAACCGCCGCGTATATGTACTGTACTTATATCCATCTGTGAGAGGAGACCCCGGGAGTGGTATATATATATATCCTGGAAGACGTGGAATTCTTCATTTTAGAGCCTTGAAGGGGGCGTTCTCTGCGTCCCATAAATGCCTGGCTTCTTCCTAGAATATATATAGGTTTCTGGTTTCTTTGAGTATAAGTTTTATATACTTTGCGACTGTCTGAGTAATCCTTCAAGTGATCTGCAAGGTCCGAGTCCCTTGCTGTATGAAGGGAGTAATGTGTTGTCTTTCGTGCTTCATAGCATCTTGCCTTGATCAATGGTTGAGCTATTCTTGTGTCTGATTTTGCCGGACGGATGGCGGATATGATGGTATTTCCATAGTTCCTAATCTGGTATCCGTATTAACCCCATTGATCTAATATATCGCTGTTTTTATTCTCGGGTCGTTTATCATAATTGATTCTGACAAAAATGTCCTTGATGATTTTTTGCCGTGATTTGGGGCTGTGTTCCAAGCGGTATCCATGTCGAAGGACGCAATAATTGGCAAGTAAATTCTCAATACTACATCATTAGCTATTTTGCTGTTATTTGTAGTCTCTTCAAATTTGTGAAAATTAGTATATCAATCAGACAATTCAGATCAACAGCTATTATAACAGTCTCCTGGCTCACCTCGGTAATAATATATTTTAATTGTAGCTCTGGTTGGAAATATGCGGCCACCATGACCTTTGATTTGTTAATGGCAGCCAGAATGTTTTCTGTATCGTGAATGATGCGAATGGGACATAGCCAAGGGTTTAGAGGTATGGTGATTCCTCCTTTGGGTCTTCCTAATTGTGCTTTGCGAGGTGAAGAATTGTATTGTGTAATGGTTGGGAGAAGACTGATCTTTGGTGAGGAAATTCTTTGTTAAAACAATCACGTCTTTGGCATTAAAATATTGTGACCAGGCCTTTGACGTTCCAATGCATTACCGTTACGCTTCTCTTATGCGTCTAATGCAACTCCCCCGTCACGTGATCTTCAAAAATGAAATCTACGGACTAAAATCCCCTTTGCTAGAAGTCCACAGAATTAGTTTTCTCCAAATGCTGAAAGCGGAAACCAAATCTGAAGGCTTTGGTTCATCCCCTAGTTACTATCTCCTCGACATCTATGTCACCGTATATTTTATTTTCCTCAAGTTACTTCTTGAGTATTTCCTACGAAAAGCCACGCCATATTCTCTATGGCTTGAAGTTCCACATCTTCCTTTGTACCTACTACTGATGCCATCTTGGGCTGTTGGAAATTTCTGTTCCTAGTTCTTCAGGATGCAACGTCTGAGGAAAGGCAATTACTTCCAGTAGAGTTGATGTCTTCCTGTGAGACAACATCCTCTGTATCTATAAGACCTTGCCTCTGTTGTGGTAAATCCTTATTAGTACCTAGGGAGATTCCTTCTGTATTAGATCGACTCTATTCTTGTCATTCATGACAGCAGTGCGAGGAGGCTGGGATGCACTCTCCTTTATAACAGATTTTCGAACAGCATATTTCTCTAGTTCAGTCGATATGGCAGTGTTAATTTCCTTTCTAATTTGTTCCTCTATTCTTTTCTTCATCTCTTCTATTTTGTCAGCAAGTATCCCGAGCTTGTTCTTCGCATTCTTAGGTTTACAAATGACCTTGGGCGCTCATAATACGCAAGGACATGTTAGCTTACAATTTTTTAGTTTTATTGTTTCATATTCTCCTTCCATTAAACCAATGCATTTTGAATGCTGCCATCTGCAACATCCTTCACTCTCAACAGCGTTTTCATTATTCTCAACCAAATTCTGACAGATGTCGCAGTGGTCGGCTCTGTTCTCTGTGTTTCGTCACTTCCAGGTAGCGACCGTGAAAAGTTTGTTCTTTATCTTGATTAACTTCGGACCACGACGCACCTGAGCGATGGAAACTCACGATTTGCACCGGGAGTGCTACCACTGGAAATGTATAGACTGTGCAAAATGGCCGCTTGCCACAAAATTATTCTTACACGCAATATTCAACGTTCCAACCAATAGTATGTCCAACTAATTGTAAATACAGACACTCACACGTAAATTAAAATTAATAAATTTGAAAGAAAACAGTTTAGAACATCTCTACACACGAAAACCCAACGCTCTGTAGTAATATACTGTATATTATGTACTTATCAAAAGACGTTATTTCTTAAGTATAAATATAACTAATCACAGTACATAAGCAAACACGGTTATATTTGCTGTCTACTAGAAACATTTTTCGACAGCTGTTGTCGCGGTACCCTGAATTATTTTAAAAATACAACCGTCATTTATATTTTAGACACATTATTTTGTGATGCGTTTTTCATAGAGTTTAACATATACGTTTCAACTATATTACCTAAAGTAATTATTATAAAGATATCCGTTTACCTTAAATTTGTATGAATATTAAAAAATTGTTGAATATAATTTTTTAGTCTGAAAGGCTTTCTCGTTTTATTTTTAAAAGATATAATGTAAACTCCTGATTAAACATTACTAAATCTTACTTCTTCTCTGAGGAGCACGCGGAATCAACAATGGTTGGCCATTCTTTTAGCCCTGTTTTCCTTTCTACTCAACGAATGAATTTTTCATTGCATTGGCCATATATGGTGGTTAGACCTTATCTCTTAATCCTCGACACTCCGTGTAATATTCTTGTTTTTAGTTTGTGCTATTACATTTGGCCATCCTATTTCCTTAATATCCTTCTCAGTCTGTTTGAACCATTATGATCTGGTTGTTTTGTTCTACTGGTAAGTGTGAATTTTATAAGTTACTGTAATCCTTTTTAGTCCATTCTATCAGAGTGCCCATCGGTTTGATTCGTTGCAGACGTATTGCGTATTTTTATATTGTAACCTTCGAATTCGTAAAAATATAGAGAAAACTGTCAGAAAATATTAATTAATAATTAAATAAGAAATGAGGAATTTTCTAACAATGCGGCTTAGGCCCTAGTTACATTAGTCCTTCGTCTTTGAATATAACTTCACGATCTCTGCCTTCTAAGGCAATTACTGACGAATACAACGGTATAAGGAGTTAATATAAACATTCTGAATTTTGGAACATAAATATGTTGGCACCTATCAGTAATAACACACTGAACACGAGATGCTTTTTGTTGTTTTCCTTAACGCACATTAATCACATTCATGCAGGGGCGGCTCCTCACTATGGTAGCAAGTTTGCGCTACAACCAAAATTCTGGACCTTTATTGATTTAAATAATATATTTGCTTAAAAGGAGGCGTGATGTATTGAATCTTATAACTCATCGTGGGTCGGGACGAGCGCAGTTCTGTGTGACGCTGCTAAGGGCCAGCTAGGCTATGTAGTTCACTCCTCGCTGCAACCCAGACAGTTTGTACAGGCTAGTATACGCGAAGACAACCCTAGGGAGTGCTGAGGGTGCATGGGGAGATGGGTGGGGTAGGAGCAACGTGAGGTTGAACACAATTCATAGAGTTCAAATGTAGATACGGTATATTCGGCTCACAGGCAGCAGACGGCGCGGCAACGTTAGCACGCTCTGGTGGCTGACAAGCACAACTCTTCGTCGTCATGCTGAACTCATGATATGGACAGTATTTAAATGATTGAACAACAATATAAATCTTCTACAGATATCCGTATTTGATATCAGATAAAATTTATTTGAAGCATACAGTTTAATTTAACTAAAAGGAGTGGCTACTACGACAGGTTCATGTTTGCCTAAGAATATGTGTGTGTATGTTTTTAATTTACGGACCGGTTTGCTACGTCTTAGTTTCTATAGATTTGTTTTGTGATCTCTTCTGTTGTGAGAAATTGGTGATCGTGGACTGCCCTGCCTGGTGAAATATACGAGCTGTGTTTCAGGAATATTTTTTCTTCGCCAGCTCCATAATACAGGCTCATTATTACTGTTGTTGCTAAAGTCTGGCATCAGTGGAGGGCCGATTGTGAGGCGTTTGTAGTGTATTTCACAGTTGTAATTTTATTGTTTTTACGATATCCACATCATTTAAAGCGTATTTAGTTCGACATTAACTGGCTGCGTGGTGCAGCGGTAACGTTCTCGCCTGCTGTGCTCAAGGTTGCAGGATCGAATCCTGGCGCAGTCAGTTGGCATTTGAGGGTGCGCAAATGCGAGGGAGAACGTGTCACAAGATTTACTGGCACGTTGAAGATCCCCTTCGAGGAAAAATTCCGGCACCCTAAAGTGCCAGCTGGCTGCGCTGGAATTCGATCCCACCATTTTGGGATCAGCAAGCGAGAACATTACCGCTGAGCCACGCAGTCAGTTGACTGCTAGTGTGTGTGTGTGTAAGTATAAATTGAGGATGGGATTCAGAAGGAGGCGGACTTGGCCTTAAGTTTGGAACCATCCCATCATTTTGCCTGGAGTAGAAGTTAGCAAGCCACGGAAAACCTATTACAGGACGGCTGAGGTAGAAATCAAACCCTTCTCTCCTCAATATTGTCACACGAGGCTGTACCCCATTCCAGCCCTCCCATCAGAATAACGTCTCTTGGCTGAGCTGGGAATCAAACCCGGACCTCTGGGGTGAAATCCATAAATGCTAGCTGCTACATCTTCATGACAGAGCTGAAAAGCATGCGTCATTGAAATTACATACGAAGAAAACCTTGAGCTTCTTCACGTATGCCAATGCTAATAGCACAGCTGATGGGCACAGGATACCGAATAATAATAATAGAATAGAAATGTTTCAAACATTTAATTAACTGCATTAGCTTTTGTGATTCATTTCAGTTGACATTGCGCCGGCTTGACGAGTCTGAGAGATCAAGCAAATCGGCACAAACTAATCAATTTTTGTGCAGAATTAGATATTGCTATGAAACTCATCGGAAAACATTGACTGTGTTCAAGGGCACCTCAAAAGCAATTCTAAATGAAATTTTACAGTGCATGCTTGAAGTTTGCCATGCGGAACAGCAAAATAAATTAAATAATCGAAATGTGTGTCTGTCATAACATATGAAACAAGTGATGTAGCATAACATTCATGTAGAAGAGTACGAATAGTATAAGTAAACATATGTAACAAATTTATGCTTGTCTTTATTTTCTATCTTTCGAGTATCTTAGTAATTTTTGGAATAGTCTTATATCAGTGATCATATGCTATTTTTGTGAACCACCGCCGTTTTGAACCACCAGCCGCCACTGCATTCATGAAACACTTCTTCTCACGCTAGTCGGAAACATCTATCGATTTATGTTAATTAAGGTCAAATACCTCCATATTTCAAATACTAGCTCGTGCGTATACTCATATTAACGTCTACATATACCACGACATGGATTAAAACAAAATCATCAATCAAGAATCCTTTATTTCAATCACTCAAAAGAAAAGTCAATACCGTATATTCCAAACTGTTCAGATTCTTCATTATACAATTTGAATGCCGTCTATACTGCTCTACAATAACAAAGGATAGATCATCTAAAGGATTGATCCCATAGCGTGTTAGATACGACCGGGGAGGACTGTGGCACTTACCTAGTGGTGCCGACAAATTATTTATTCTGAGTACCCTTTTTACCTAGCGTGTTTATAGTGCATTTTAATCTCATTTCAGGGAACCTATTCAACGGATTCACATACAAATTCACCAACGTATTTAATGTTCCTCAATGCGGCTACTACGGTCCTTGTAGAAAGACTAGTTGTTGCTTTGATTCATTATCCTCGTGTACGTGGGTATGTGTAGAATTTGTATGATAACCTGTGTCACTGAGATGCCCGAACAAGTGTGTTGAAATTGTTGTTATTTTTAATTTGGGCAGGAAGTGGCCGTGGCCGTATCATTCAGTAAAGATAGCTTTGAAGCCATATTTCAGTATTGCTTTATTAATAATTAATTTTTCAGTCAACACAACAATTACTGGAATATGTGAAAATAACCTGAAATAAAATACATGTGATTAAGCTTTATTTACTTCATATTGAATCCTTGTAAAGAAGCGTAATGAGACTCTTTTTCAGGGAAATGTTTTGATCCATACCGTTGTTGTTAAAATATTTGCTTCTTATTATAACAAGGTAACACAGTTTAAAATGTCACTAAGGAAAGAAAAGTTAAGCTAAGATTTAACTAAACAAATTTAATATCAGATCAAAATAACAATAAAAAGGTTAAAACAATCCCAAAACTACATCCACAATTAATTAATTAACAGATATCAAACAAAAATCTCTTTGGTAATACTGAGTAGTACTGTTTTTGCGCGGTCAGACCAAGTGTTTCAGAGTTCGTGAATATTTTGTAATTGCAGGTGTTATTGTAACATATGTATGAGTTTGTTTCCGTGTTTGTGCAATATGGAAAGCTCAGTGGAGAGCCTCTTGAAAACCCCATTTTCAACCAGAACTCTTGAAGAAAAACCTAAGGTAAAGAAGTTAGGTAGACCTACCCCGGACTTAGATATTGCTCAGAAAGCCACTTCTAACAAATCTGCATACACTAGAAAATTTAATAGAAAAGTGTATGAAAACGATTGGGTGTGCGGGTGTGAGATTAGAAATGCCCTTTTCTCTTTTCCTTGCTTGTGTTTTGGCAATAGTGATTCTTGGGGAACAGTGGGTGTTAGAGATCTTGGGCATCTAAACGCTTTAATGAGGAAGCATAATAACAGCGAGAAACACATCAATAATTCTTTACATTTAAGTGCTTTAGGAACAGTTAATATTGCAACACTATTAAGCCGTGCTTATCATGAAGAAAAAGAAAAGCACAATCAACAAGTGGAGAAGAACAGGTATGTGCTATCCAGAATTATAGACTGCATTAAGTTTTGTGGTGCGTTTGAATTAGCCTTAAGAGGGCACGACGAAAGTGATAATTCAGACAATCCTGGCGTTTTCTTGGGCCTAGTAGATTTAATTTCCAGTATAGACAGTGCAGTAAAGGAGCACATTGAATCTAATAGAGTTTTCAAAGGGACCTCAAAAACCATCCAGAACGAGCTGTTGGACTGCATGCTAGAAACCTGCAGAGAAGTGATAGCAGAAGAAATGCAGCAAGCATATTTTGTTGGTGTGATGGCCGATGAAACTACCGATGTTTCAGAGCAGACACAGTTGTTGTTGTTGTTGTTGTTTGAGTCTTCAGTCTTTTGACTGGTTTGATGCAGCCCTCCATGCCTCCCTGTCCTGAGCTAATCGTTTCATCTCTACATAGCTCCGACACCCTACATCCAAGGCAATCTGTTTAACATATTCTAACCTTGGTCTACCCCTACAGTTTTTGTCCTCGACCCTTCCTTCCATAACTAAGCTTGCTATTCCTGGGTGTCTTAGTATGTGTCCTACCAACCTATCTCTTCTCTTCATTAGCAGTCGCCAGAAGCATCTCTCCTCTCCCACTCGTCTTAATACCTCTTTGTTTGTAACCCTATCTACCCATCTGATCTTCATCATTCTCCTGTAACGCCACATTTCAAATGCTTCAATTCTCCTCTTTTCTGCTGCACCGATAGTCCAAGTTTCACTTCCATAGAGCGCCACGCACCAGACAAAGGCTTTCAAAAATGACTTCCTAATACCTAAATCTATATTCGATGTCAGCAGATTCCTTTTTTGTAGAAATGCTTTCTTTGCCTGAGCCAACCTACTTTTAATATCCTCTTTGCTTCGTCCATCACTAGTTATTCTGCTTCCTAAGTAACAGAAGTCTCCTACTTCCTTCAGCTTTTCACCTACCAATTTGATCTCCATAGAGGTTTCTGATTTATTTCGGCTGCACTCCAGTATTTTTGTTTTACATTTATTTATTTTCATCATGTTTTCTTTCCGTAAGACGGAGTCCATACCATTCAAAAACTCATTCAAATCCTCAGGCTTGTCGGCCAAGATGACGATGTCATCAGCAAATCTCAGAGTTGTAATTATTTCTCCTTGAATCTTCACTCCCACTTAAAATTTTTTTCTAATTTCCTTCATTGCTTGTTCAATGTAAAGATTGAAAAGTATGGGTGATAAGTTGCAGCCTTGCCTTACACCTTTCTGAATACCAGCTTCTCTCTCATGTCCTTCAACTCGAATGACTGCTGTCTGGTATCTGTACAGATTGTATATCACCCTCCTATCCCTGTACTTTATTCCAATCGATTTCAAAATGTCAAACAATTTAGTCCAATCAACGTTATCAAAAGCCTTTTCTAAGTCTACAAAGGCCATGAACGTTCTCTTATCTTTCCTTATTCTACCTTCCAAAATCAGCCTAAGACTTAGTACAGCTTCCCTTGTTCCTACATTTCTCCTGAAACCAAACTGGTCTTCACCCAACTCCGTTTCTATCTGGCTTTCAATCCTCTTGTAAATTATTCTAGACAGGATCTTTGAAGCATGAGTAATCAAGCTGATTGTACGGTAATCTTCACATCTGTCAGCTCCCACTTTCTTTGGTATAGGGATGATTACATTCTTCTTGAAATCAGGGGGTACCTCACCTGTCTCATAAATCCTACACACCAAGTGAAATAACCTGATCAGACCTTCATCTCCTATGCAGCGTAGCAACTCAATCGGTATATCATCTATGCCTGGTGCTTTGTTCCTGCCTAAGTCTTCCAAAGCTCTATCAAATTCGGATCTCAATATTAAATCTCCTTTCGCATCCTCATCAATTTCCTCCTCCCTTTCCATTACACGATTCTCAATCTCCTTTCCCTTATACAAACTCTCTATGTAAGCTTTCCATCTCTCAACCTTTTCTTCCCTATCTGTTAGAGGCTTTCCATTTGTGTCCTTAATATTACAGCACTTAGTCTTCTTTTCCCCAAAAGTATTCTTAATCCTTCGATAAGCTGTGTCTACTTTTCCTAATTTCAGACAATTTTCTATACCTGCACATTTCTCTTTCAACCATTCTTCTTTTGCTTCCTTGCACTTCTTGTTAACCTCATTTCTCAGACGTCTGTATTCTGCTTTCCCCTTTTCATCTCTTAGATACTTGTGTTTCCGCCTTTCATCCATCAATTCTAGTATATCCTGAATGATCCACGGTTTTCTACCTATTCTTACTTTCCTACCAATGTTTTCTTCTGCGGATTTTGTTATTTCATTCTTCAAAAGTGCCCATTCGTCTGTAATTGAAGTTTGTTTAGGGTTTTTCATTAGTCCTTCCTTTATACTCTTCTTGAATCTTTCGTTTACATCCTTCTCTTTCAGTCTGTCTATTGCCCACCTTTTTGGCTTTTGACTTTTCTTCAGTTTCTTCAACTTTAATCTGCATTTCATTACAACCAGATTGTGATCAGAGTTTATGTCAGCACCAGGATATGTTTTACAATCCAAAATCTGGTTTCGAAACCTCTGCTTGACCATAATGAAGTCGATTTGGTAACGCCCTGTATCTCCTGGTCTCATCCATGTGTATATTCTTCTATTGTGGTTATTGAATAAGGTGTTAGCTATGACCAACTCATGTTCGGTGCAGAATTCTACCAGCCTGCTTCCTCGATCATTCCTTTCACCTAATCCGAAATCTCCTACTATCTTCCCTTCTCTCCCTTTTCCTACCACAGCATTCCAATCTCCCATTACTATAACATTTTCATCACCCTTGATATACCTCAGAATTTCGTCTATTTCTTCGTAGACCTTTTCAACATCCTCATCATCAGCTTGACTGGTAGGCATATAGACTTGTACCACTGTGGTGCATGTAGGTTTAGTATTGATTTTTGCTACAATAATCCGTTCACTATATTCACTATATTGCTCATGACTACGAGAAAGATGGTATTCCATACGAACGATTTTGGGGCTTCTTTAAACCGGAAGGTCAGAATGCGGATTCCCTTGCATCATGTATTTTAAGTGTAATGGACAACATGTTTAACGCTACACCACACAAAGTTATTGCGCAGACCTACGACGGGGCATCAGTAATGAGTGGTGGTAAAGGTGGAGTGCAAGAAAAGATAAAAGCCTGCTAACTCAACGCGTATTACATCCACTGCTATGCACACCAACTGAATTTAACAATGGAACATGCAGCTTCGCAGAATCAGTCGGCTAGGATGTTCTTCGCTCACCTGTCAGCGTTCCCTGCTTTCTTCTCAAGGTCGCCGCAACGGACGTCTGCTTTAGAAACAGTGGCAGCTCGAAAAATTCCAACTGGACCAGCGGCTAGATGGAATTTCAGGTCGCGCACCGTAAATGTGGTGTACGAGCGAAGGGTATCCATAAGGGAGTGTTTATTAATGCTGGAGAAAACCCCATCCTATAAAACTTGCCTTCAGGCAAACGGGCTTCGTCGCAGCATAGAAGACGAGGAATTCATATTTTGGCTACATTTCTTTCATAAATTGATGCCACATGTGGACATTATGTACAATCAGTTGCAGTCAAGAACAGCTGATGCCGTGAAGATAATATCCGCTGTGTCACACTTTATTCAAGTGATCAACAACATAAGGGAATCGGTGGAAAACATTGCTAGTACCGGTACTTCTGAAGAAACGTGTGCTTCAGAAAACAAGCGCAGAAAGTTATCATGTCGGCGTACTGATGCCAAGGAAGTATGTGATAGAATAACACGAGAAGCCCGCGATCGCTTTCAAACCTTGGATCACCTGGAAGCAGCAAAACTGTTAGATTCCACCAACTTTGAACTATTTTCCAAAACGTTTCCAGATAAAGAACTAGGTGTAACTGTTCAGGCCTATAACATGCTGGAAAAGAAAAGGCTCAGAACAGAACTTTCGGTTCTGTACTGTAGGCCAGTAATCTGCAAGGTACGTTCTGACAAACAAGCAAGCTTCTGAGAATATTAGTAACAACACCCATGACTACTTCAGAGCCTGAGAGGTGTTTCTCATCGCTGAAGAGGATCAAGACCTTTCTGTGGAACACCATGGCACAAGAAAGACTAAGTGCCCTCGCTATGCTCTCCATTGAGAAGAAGATGGTCTCCAGTATGGATGGGTTCAATGTCAGGGTGATTGACAAGTTCTGCAGCAAGAAGGAGCGACGTATGGACTTCATTTTTCGTCACTGAGGGATGGTTAAACCTACAGCACACAACTAAATTTCTACACCAGCCGCCACTGGTCTATGGCGCTGTGTCTCAGCCTTCATTGGACCGTGGTCGGCAATTTCATTTAGAGAAACTCTCCAGCCCTTGTCTATAAAGATATTCATATTCAGTTCTCTATTTTTAATGCATTGCATACGCTTGGCAACGTCAATTGGTCATATATTAAGAATTACAAGTGAATTCCTTTGCATTGGAATTTCTAGTAGCTGCCTCTGGTTTTACAAATAAACCTCCAATTCTTTCTTGTTCTCGTTTTATTTCTCCCTGCCTCAAGCTTCTTAGATTTAAACTGGTCTCAAGAGGGTAAAGCAGTCACGATATTTATCAACGATGCTTGTCCTTATTAGCGTTCTATAGTAACTCTAAGTAACTGCATGTCGTGAAGTCACATCATACACACACGATATGCCAGCCCTACGTTTGGCGAGTGTATACGAACTGAAATGCTTTCTGAAGTAAACTCCGCAAAATCTGTCAGGTTGATGTAACAAAGGTATGAATGTGATTTTCAAAACCTTTGGTATGTTATTTTATTCCTTGATTTCTTCAGTGCAAATCATCTGAAAAATATTATTAAACATTTAATCTATAAACTTATTTTCTATTGATTCGCATAATCACTGATTGTCCTTGTTCTTTTTGTGGTCATAGTGCTCACATATGTATATGCCCACTCCACACAGTTGACACTTGCATGTAATTGAAGGCTCATGATACGTCTTGTGGTGACAATTGATGTGATGGAAGCCGTGTACTGCCATTCTTGTATAGACGTGACGCATTTTAAAGTTTGCTGTGTCGTCCTTGATCGATCAATTATGGCGCCAGATGCACAAAAAAAACTCCGGATATACGTCTTCTCGCGTTTGGATGAATGTTACCAATAGGTTCTCTGATGCATTTGTGTTGGTTAGATGTATATGTGTCCTAAGATCTTCTATGAGGAAGGATTTTCTGGCAAGGAGATAAACAAATCTGGATCTTGTTGTCTTTGAAACTCCAATTGCTTTCTTAATGTATACAGCTTTTACCCTTTCTAATGAGGAGAGGTTTTTCATTGAGAGGTGGGACCGGATAATGTATAAGCCATACGTCAATATTGGCAGTATTTTTGCATTAAATAGAGACATTGCTGTCTATAATCTGAGGGATCTTATATAACTTATTCCATGCATAGCTATTATTGTATGTGTAGCTTTTTCTAATACATGTTTTGTGAAACACTTAGCGGTTGTTTGAAATGTGACTCCTAGATACTTCCAATCGTGAGTGATCTTTAGTTGCCGTCCTTGTATGTAGATTTTTGCTGTCGCAGGAACTTTTCCTCCATTCCGGAATACCATCATTTTGTTTTTGTAACATTTATTTCAAACTCATGCATATAGCACCATTCTTCTACATCACTTATTGTTTTTATCATTTTAAATAATTATGTCGACTTTATCTGTAGTCTGGCGTTACGTTACGGTGACAGGACGATATGTACCGAGAATACACTAAGGTGTGTGACGTCATAGTACTCCTTGAGTTTCCTTCTTTCACCGCGCGCTCCGGAGAGCGTGACGTCATCCAGCCAGCTACCTCCTTTACCTTGGTTTGCACTTGCTTTTGTTTTTTTCTTTCTTTTATTATTATTATTATTATTATTATTATTATTATTATTATTATTATTATTATTATTATTATTATTATTTTTTTAGCGTATAGCTTTTAGTGACGGGAGTTGGCATTTGTAGCATTTAAAATGATGTAAAATCTAGTCTTTCAGACTGACTATCCGTGTCTTTGTTTGTAATATGTTCACGTTTGTTTATGCTATTACTATGTCATCGGCATAGGCGCAAGAAATTATGCCTTCTCTTTGGATTATTGTTAATACTTACTCCGCATCAAGAATGAAAAGCAAAGGACTTAGTGGGTCGCCCTGTAGAACTCCGTTTGTTTGAAGTATTGGCTCTGATATTGAGAGACTGTCTGAGACTCGAATTGTATTCCATTGCAGTATTAATCCTATGACATGTGTCCATATGCTATTTTCGTTTGAGACTTCTATCAATGTCTTCATTATTAAGCTTCTATTTATGAGGTCAAATACTTTGGTAAAGTCAATATACACAGTATACGGTTGTTCTTTCCCTTCAACAGCTTCCCAAGCATTTTGTAATAGGAATTCAATAGCAGCCAAAGTCGATTTTCTCTTCCTGAATCCTTTTTGAGTTTCCGGAAGATGGTCTTCTACGGTCTCTTGAATTCTTTCTGTTATTGCTCTCGTGATTATTTTGAAGGGGATATTTTCCAAAGCAATACCTCTGTTTTTATTTGGATCACTGGGGTCTCCTTTGTTCTCATGATGGACTGTCTCCACTTCGCAGGTATGGAGGCCATTTCAATGCATTTATTGTACAGCTTTGTCCACAATGGTAAACGAATGTGAGCAGTGTCTTTTATATACTCACTATATAATCTATCAGGTCCTGCAGCTTTTTTATTTTTTGTGCTGTTTATGACATTGTAAACTTCGGTTGTGGTTAATGGTGTCCACTCCGCCTGGGTGTGTTGGGCCGGTTGCTGAGTGTTTTATGGTAAATCCCTCTGGTGTTTTTTGTTTAGTATGCTAACAAAATGTGTCTCCCACTCTCTCATAATAATATAATGTGTTTGTTTCTTGTTGCATATTGCAATATACGGTTCTCTTGTAGCTTTGTCCGCCACTATTTCTCCCTCTCTTTCCCCAAATGCTTTCATCTTTTCTTTTAACGTTTTCTTGTAATTTCTCCTCATTTCAGAATATGTTTGCAAGATTATCGGATTAGAAGGGCTCTGTCTCAAGTGATGTAGAGTATCTAGTACTTCCCTACGTAAGATGTAGCACTCCCTGTCAAACCATTGTTCTGCTATCCTTTTATACCTAGGCATTGTGGCTTGTCATAGAAGTTTCTCCAAGCTTTGCATTGCTTCCGTTAGTTTGGCATCTATTATTAGCTCTTCAAGTAGGGGGGTAGTGGTGCTTCTACTTCACTCCAGAACCCTCCTCGACCCACTACGAAGCCTCAGCCATGTTAAATATCTCGCGAACCCATGATCCGATTTTGACAAATGAGGTGTCATTGGACTCGAGCTGAGTCCTCTTTCCTATGGACCACTTTTTATATTTTTGAATTTTTTTTTGAAAATTTTTGTTTTCGAAAGTTGGTGATAGTTTGAAAACCAAACATGGTAGAACGTTGTGCCATGGCTCAAACGAATGGTCTTTATGTCCTTTATTTTCTATAATGAAACTTTTTTACTTTTTATGTTTTTTTGAAAACACTCGAATTTTGAATATCCTATATTTTGGAAACTAGGAAGTTTAAAAAAAAGTTTGTTTGATGTAAATCAATGATCCCTACCCCCTCTACCCCCAAAATAAATTTCAAGACTCTAGGATGAAAACCTGTAGTAGTGTGGTAACGGGTTCTGCTTAAAAAAGCAAGTGGTGAGCCCCTGCGACCTTGGAATGGAAGGAGTTATGCTAGGAGGGCGTGCTTGGATTCTTTTTTTCGTCTCGTTGCACTCTTTACGGAAATGTAGGTGTCGAAAAGGTGAAAATCTGGAAACACGGTTTTTGGGGGGAAAAACCGTGATTTTAAACTTTTTGCTATATCTCGCGAACCAATCATGCTAGAGGCGTGTACGACGGGTCCAAGGACTCGGGGTGACGTCCTCTTTGCTATGGACCACTTGTTGTAATTTAAAAAAAATTGGAAACTCGATTTTGGGGTAAACACGTGTTTTTTGTGATTTTTGCCGATATCTCACGAACCAATAACGCTAGAGACGTGTACGAGGTGTCCTAGGACTCAGGCTAACGCCCCCTTTCAAATGTGGCAGATATTTTTTCCAAAAAAATAATTCACAAAGGGCCTAACGCCATACATGTTGAAAAAACTTTTTCTTTTTCTTTACCTGTTTATAATGTTCATGAAGCGTGGTGGTTGAGAGAGACGATACTGCTTGGTGTGGGTGTTTCAACGAACCTGTCGCTGACCACGGTGGCTGTGTTCAATAGATCAATCGATATTTCGACGGGTCGGTTTATGACAGAGCGAGGGTGCGTTTTTTCACACATTTTACCTTTAACGTGTAAACGGTGATGAGAACTTGGTTCTGTGTTGGTCGAAGCGAGTACAGAAAACAAACTTGCAGAGGAGCAGATTAGCAGGAGTCGAATGTCATTTGAGCTTATTGGAATGCGCTGATCTGACTTGACAACAGGTGCAATGGAAAAAATGACCAAGACGCTTCAAGGTGAAATAATCTGACCATCGTGGTGGCAGGGGAGTGTGAAATGCATGTGAACACATGTGAAACCACATGTAGGCTAAACAAGTTACATCCTGTCTTGCTTCGTACGTGACAAAATGCAAGTTGACGTGAAATTTGATCTACCACAGGTGTTCAACTTGGACGTCAGCTGTCCATGTGCCTGATAACAGAATGTTCAAAGCATGGGAAAAAAAAAGATTATACATGCAACGTAACATATATAAAGACATGTCGTTATCATTTCCACTCTCACTTAGGTGACTACCTTTGAGCACACTGCGTTGCATGAAACCCCTGGTCTTGATTAACAGTTTTGGTGTTGGTGGAAAATACTTAACCTTGTTGTGGGGTAGGTATATATTTATTCATTTATATATTTATTGATTTTTATATAAATACATGCAATTATTTATTGATTAGGTAATTAATGATTTTATTTATTTATTTGTTTGCAGATAACGTGTATAGCCTACCTGTCGTGTGTCTGTGAGAAATATATTAAAGAAAGAGAAAGACAGACAGCTAGAAAAGGAAACCATTTCCACACTAGCACACGAGACGGGAATGTAGCAAAGCATTACACGTCAAGGTGAGATTTTTTTATATATATAACCTGAGGACTCACAATCTCATCACCGTCAAGGCCATACACCACGAACGAAAAGTCCTGGTTGTCTTGTTCAAACCTATGGATCTCGGTTAAGTCCATAGGGAACGTCACTCGAGTTAAATTTAAAGTTTATTTTAATTCATCAAACTTGGCCTTGTACTTTCCTGGCCGAGAACCATTATAGTCTTGTGCTGGCTGCAAATACGCAGCCACAGACCACAGAAAGCAATCATTGTCACGATTCTTTATATTGACCACAGCCTTTTTCGAAGCTATAGCTTGTGGTGTTTTAATATAGCTAGACCCAGCATTCAACGGGTTGAATTGACAAATGTTGATTTGTAGATGATGAATTTTGTCTAAGGCAAGGCCACTCGGTCCTTGTTGCAGTTTATCAAATTTTGATAGCAAGGCATTCACCACATGGCTTTGATACCACTCGTTCAGATTATCGGCTATCAAAAGCTCTTGCATTTTACTGCAAATATAGAATGTGTCTTTATGCTCTACGTCCTTCTTTTTATATATGAAATCGCACACCAGTTCTGTATTCACCTTTAAAGCCGTATGCAACCTTTGCGCTGTGCAAATTTCAATTTTGAAAATTTCAAAAACAAGATTGTAAAAATTATTTGGGAATCAAACTTTTTCTAACATTGACCACACGACCAGAGCAGACACGTGATTTGAAACAAGACTCAAGGGGCTCCCAAGTTAACGTATCCGCAGCAGTAAAAGACATTATTTTGAAAGAACACTCTCACCTGAGTTTTCAGCAGTAGACTACTGGACAATGGTCCCAAACACACACGTTCCTGGTTATCAACAGAGGTCAAGCGTTTTCCAACACTCTAAAAAGAAATAAAATAAACCACCATAAGCATATCCATTCCATATAGTTTATGCATTTCATGAACAAAACAAAATCAAACAGGTTATATATAAAAAAAATATCTCACCTTGACGTGTAATGCTTTGCTACATTCCCGTCTCGTGGGCTAGTGTGGAAATGGTTTCCTTTTCTAGCAGTCTGTCTTTCTCTTTCTTTAATATATTTCTCACAGACACACGACAGGTAGGCTATACACGTTATCTGCAAACAAATAAATAAATAAAATCATTAATTACCTAATCAATAAATAATTGCATGTATTTATATAAAAATCAATAAATATATAAATGAATAAATATATACCTACCCCACAACAAGGTTAAGTATTTTCCACCAACACCAAAACTGTTAATCAAGACCAGGGGTTTCATGCAACGCAGTGTGCTCAAAGGTAGTCACCTAAGTGAGAGTGGAAATGATAACGACATGTCTTTATATATGTTACGTTGCATGTATAATCTTTTTTTTTTCCATGCTTTGAACATTCTGTTATCAGGCACATGGACAGCTGACGTCCAAGTTGAACACCTGTGGTAGATCAAATTTCACGTCAACTTGCATTTTGTCACGTACGAAGCAAGACAGGATGTAACTTGTTTAGCCTACATGTGGTTTCACATGTGTTCACATGCATTTCACACTCCCCTGCCACCACGATGGTCAGATTATTTCACCTTGAAGCGTCTTGGTCATTTTTTCCATTGCACCTGTTGTCAAGTCAGATCAGCGCATTCCAATAAGCTCAAATGACATTCGACTCCTGCTAATCTGCTCCTCTGCAAGTTTGTTTTCTGTACTCGCTTCGACCAACACAGAACCAAGTTCTCATCACCGTTTACACGTTAAAGGTAAAATGTGTGAAAAAACGCACCCTCGCTCTGTCATAAACCGACCCGTCGAAATATCGATTGATCTATTGAACACAGCCACCGTGGTCAGCGACAGGTTCGTTGAAACACCCACACCAAGCAGTATCGTCTCTCTCAACCACCACGCTTCATGAACATTATAAACAGGTAAAGAAAAAGAAAAAGTTTTTTCAACATGTATGGCGTTAGGCCCTTTGTGAATTATTTTTTTGGAAAAAATATCTGCCACATTTGAAAGGGGGCGTTAGCCTGAGTCCTAGGACACCTCGTACACGTCTCTAGCGTTATTGGTTCGTGAGATATCGGCAAAAATCACAAAAAACACGTGTTTACCCCAAAATCGAGTTTCCAATTTTTTTTAAATTACAACAAGTGGTCCATAGCAAAGAGGACGTCACCCCGAGTCCTTGGACCCGTCGTACACGCCTCTAGCATGATTGGTTCGCGAGATATAGCAAAAAGTTTAAAATCACGGTTTTTCCCCCCAAAAACCGTGTTTCCAGATTTTCACCTTTTCGACACCTACATTTCCGTAAAGAGTGCAACGAGACGAAAAAAAGAATCCAAGCACGCCCTCCTAGCATAACTCCTTCCATTCCAAGGTCGCAGGGGCTCACCACTTGCTTTTTTAAGCAGAACCCGTTACCACACTACTACAGGTTTTCATCCTAGAGTCTTGAAATTTATTTTGGGGGTAGAGGGGGTAGGGATCATTGATTTACATCAAACAAACTTTTTTTTAAACTTCCTAGTTTCCAAAATATAGGATATTCAAAATTCGAGTGTTTTCAAAAAAACATAAAAAGTAAAAAAGTTTCATTATAGAAAATAAAGGACATAAAGACCATTCGTTTGAGCCATAGCACAACGTTCTACCATGTTTGGTTTTCAATCTATCACCAACTTTCGAAAACAAAAATTTTCAAAAAAAATCAAAAATATAACAAGTGGTCCAAAGGAAAGAGGACTCAGCTCGAGTCCAATGACACCTCATTTGTCAAAATCGGACCATGGGTTCACGAGATATTTAACATGGCTGAGGCTTAGTAGTGGGTCAAGGAGGGTTCTGGAGTGAAGTAGAAGCACCACTACCCCCCTACTTCTTCAATATTTTCTATCTCAGCTGATTTGTCTTCTACCTTCCCAATGTCTATTTTTCTTGAGAATAATTCTTCTGCCGGTCTGTGTGTTATTCGCCAATCACCTTGTAATTTTATCTGCATGGCAATATGTTTTCGCAACGGGGTGTGAGTTACAACCTTGTAGGTGTTATAACATCCACTATTGGACACTTAATTAGAGCGATGTCTATTGTGCTTTTGCCATTATGGGATATGTATGTTGGAATATTGGGTTTATTTAGTAGAAGGAAGCATTCCTCCTCTAGCTTATCCTTTACTAGCTTTGTTTTGTAACTCTGAATATCCAGTCTACAGTTTAAATCTCCAGCTATGATTATTGGTTTGTTCTGATCACTCTGGTCGCACAACTGGCCTATTCCATCTAGTATGTCAATAGCTGTTTTGTTCGGCTGGAAGTAGACTGCAATTATTGTAATGATATTAGTTTCAATTATAAGGGTATGTTCCCTTTGGGCAGTAGAGATTATTGGTGATAGACTAGGTTTTATAAGGATTGTTATGCCACCAGTTGGTCTTCCTCTTTCCCCTTCTTTTGCGTGAAGATGTGTGCAATGATAATCTGGATGTTGCCATTCGTATGTTAGAAACGTTCCCGTTAGCATTACTATATTATATCCCATTAAGAAATCGCCTGGGGCTATATTTAATGCACCTTTTAATCCTACTGAACTTGATGAGTTAGGGCTGGTTTTAATGTAATCAGTATGACTTAGCACTGTGAATATTCCTTCTTTTGAACTAGTTTTAAAAATTAAAAACCTAGTCATTTAGTTCATTTTGGAGAAAGAATTCTATAAATATCTGCAATATTTCTCTTTTTATGATTTTAAAATTGAGGCAAGTACAGTAGAACGTTGTCGTTTTTAACAAGACTAATTTTCAAATCCGTTTCCGTTGTAACTCCTAAAGTATTTCAATGCATTTTTCTCATGAGTTCTTAGTGATAGGATCTACAACTGTCTTGATAGCACCATGAATTGACCAAAGGAGTTGGAATAATGGAGATTTGACAACAAAAAAAAAATACTGTATGGGCCTGAAGGGCTTCTACAATGTGTTAGGGGTATTTTAGTGTGTTATGTGGATAGGGGATGTTTGAGTACGTGTTATGTGTGAGGTGGTGTAAAGGGGCGTCTATTCAGCTTAGACGTGCTTGAGGAAGAGCTATCGAGTGTTCGGGGGTGACTGGTGAGCTCGAGCATGGAGTATTTTTAAAGGGGTTGATGATTAATGTATAACCTGTGACTGTGTGGCGATGCCTCAACTCGTGCGGGCAGCGCGTACAAGAGAGAACTATGAGCAGATGTGCTGACTACAGCTCTATGGCGAGCGGTCAGGCGTACTGCTGATCTATTACCTTTAAAACAATTAAACAATACAGGGCCCTAACGGGTTGTGTGGGAGGATAAGGGATTATCCTACAAGCAAATACACGACCAAATAAAGTTAATACCAGTGTTTAATAATTAATTACTTCTTTAGAGAGGTGCAATGATTCTAGAGACCAGGCTTCAGTGTTATTGGTCAGCGAGTTTTAACAAGGCGATTACAAAGTATAAAAATTGTAGAGTTTAAATGGTGTGTGGATGTAAAAGGAGATGAGCTCGCAGGTACACTTACCCCTAGATGGCAGCTGTCATGGTGTTGACTGGCAGCCCTTCCGCAGGACACAGACGTCGAGTGAGTTCAGTGTCTCTCTCTTTTATAATTATGGTAATGCAAGGTGTGCGTAATTGGCAAATTCCAGGCTAGCTGGTACTAGTGTAGGGGTCGTTCGAGTTTAACAGAGTTCAAGTAGGTTCATACGAGTTCAAATGAGTGTGTTAATTATAATGTAATTGATGTAGGGACTGAAGATGTGTAGATGTATTGGGGCGATAATATATAATTTGTAATGGGGGGGGGGGTGTATCCCCTGGGAATACAACAACTCCCTCTGTTGCTTTATTCTACGACCTCGTAGAATGTGAGTAGTTTTGTGGTAAGGAAAAAAAACCTATCAAACTCACAGGAAAAATCTACAGACAGCAATATGTGGCTGTACGGTAGTAACGTATAGGCTACCTAGTTAATACAGATAGGCTCTCCTAGGCTTTAACAAGATTTATAGCTTAGGAAGCCATCTCCTGTACTTGAATGCTTAATTTACATGCATCTTTGTTCTGAATCTCATCCGACGCTTTCTTATTCCACATTGCCCTGATGGTATTAAAATATTTTGCTAATTGACCTGCTTTCCCCCATTCCCTTTTTAGTAATTTAATTAAAGTGTGATACTCATTTTCATTTTCTATTCTGTTTAGATCTGCTTTGTCTACAAACTTTGCTCTTATCATTTTAATTTCCTTGCATTCCCTGATCAGGTGCGCCGCACCCATAACCTTCCCACAAAACAGGCAAATGTCCTCTTTTCCTACTTCTCTCAACGCTTTGTTCTTATACACCCCCATTAACCACCAAATTATCCCTCTCATTTCTCTTTTCATTAGGCATTGAGGCTTTATGCTCATAAAGTTCCTTATTTCGCAGAACTCCGTTAAGGTTCTCCTACTGGTGCACTCTTCCCGTAGCACCTGCAACTCTACGTCATTAACCCTTCTGCACACTTTTTTACACACCCTACCTTCCTCTCTTTGTAAGTCCCTATCCCATAGATAACCCATTCCTAATCTTTCCAGTACACTTCTTACCCCGTCCACCCAGTAGCCCTCTTGCTGATGCTTCATTTGGTGCAGGTAGGCTACCTTAAGCATTTCCCCCCCTCCACCTGCTTTTAAACGAATCCAAGACTTTATGACCCTTTTTATGATATGTTGTCTAATGCTTACATCCTCACACAACATTCTCGCTCCACAATTCGCCGTGCAACTAGGTAGCCCCAAAATTATCTTGGCGAACCTACTTACAATACTGTCCAGGGTTTTCGTTCCTTCCTCTAAACCCCATACTTCCACTCCATAGAGTGCTCTTGAAACGATGAGTGCGTTGAACACATTCTTATACACTTTGTAATCAAGATTCGGTAACCTACGCTCTAACACTTTAACATTCGCCAATGCCGCTAGCCCTTTCGATTTTGCCCTTTTAATTTGTTCGGTCCATTTACCATTACTCGCCATTATCGTCCCTAGATACTCAAGTTTTTTCACCGTCTCTAACTGAGACCCATACATGACCCACTTTTCATTCTTAGTCAGTTTAACTCCCCTTTTGCAGACCATAACTTTGGTCTTACTCGGGTTAATTTTTAAGTTCCAGTCCTCACAGTATCTCACAATCTCGTCAATACTATATTGCATATTATAGGGTGTTAGAGCAAGCAGAAGGATGTCATCAGCAAAAGCTAGGCCCGGGTTATCATAATTGTCCAGGCAAGGGTTGGACCGTTGCTCAAAGCCCTTTGAATCAAAAATATCGTTGATAAATAGCAAAAAAAGCACCGGGGATAATTTGCATCCCTGTTTTAATCCTATATTAGACGTTATCTCTCCTACAATTACATCATCTTTAGTTTTAATTGCACATTTCACTTCGGAATACACATTCTCAATTGCTCGTATCATTTTATGTGACAACCCGATTTTTCCCAGCTTAGCCATGACAGCTCCCCTGCTCACTGAATCAAACGCCTTCTCCAAATCAATAGCTGTGATATACAGCTTGCCTCTTTTCCTTCTTATGTACTTGTCCATCACCGTTTTAACCACCATTATATTGTCACTGGTTCTCATCCCTTTTCTGAACCCTGTCTGGAGTCTCGAGAACACCGAACAGCCCTCTGCCCATGCTATTAAACGCTTGGATAAGACCCCGGTGTATATTTTGCTCAAATTATCAAGCAAAGTTATGCCTCTATAGTTGCCTGGGTCTAGTTTGTCCCCACGCTTCTTATATATTGGACAAATTTCCCTTCCTGCCACGCCCTCGGAAATCTACCTCCTTCAAAGATTTTATTAAAGATTTTTACCAAGCTGTCCATCATGAACCTATTATTACTCAACTCTTGCCAAAATTCATTTGTTATCCCCGAAATAGCACCTGACTTCCCTCCTTTACTCTTTACTATTACTCCCTTAATTTCCTCTATCGATATGGCTTGGTCCAGCATAGGCAGAACGACCTCCATCCCCCTCGGGACGCCAAACTCATCCCTCTTCCTCCAATTATCTTCAGCATTTAACAGATTCTCATAATATGCAATCCATACTTCATCACTAATAGAGCTCCCCCCACCACTTCTGCTCCCCCTACAGTAAGAATTTATCCTGCTCCACACTTTGCTACAGTCGTTAGCTTTAGAATCCTTATTTAGTGCTGTAGCTTCCTTAACCTGCCATTCATC
The DNA here is from genome assembly GCA_946902985.2 of Meconema thalassinum. Lineage (NCBI taxonomy): Eukaryota > Metazoa > Arthropoda > Insecta > Orthoptera > Tettigoniidae > Meconema > Meconema thalassinum. The sequence goes on from OX336389.2 coordinate 1,196,877,202, forward strand.
TTTCATTTTGCTGAGCAGTTCCCTATATTCCTTCCTTAGACGACAAAATTCTACTCTCATCGTATCATCCCCTCCTCTCTTGTATAACTTCAGTGCCCTAATAACTTCGGTTTTCTTCCTTCTACAAGATTCATCGTACCATCCTTTAATTCTCCCTAATTTTCCTCTAGCCTTCACGCGCATTTTCCGCCCGGCCATCATAATTGCATTCTCAATCATACGTATTACCCCTTCAATTTCATCATTACTGATCATTAAACTTATCCCTACCTTTATCAGCTCAAACTTTTCTCCCTGGAAGTAGTTCTGGAACTCTCTGCAATTTTCCTCCCTCCATCTGAATCTATTTACTTTTCTCTCTATAGCTTTAACTTGTGGGTTCCCTTTTGATTTTAATTTTGTCACCGCTCCCTGCATGTTGACGACAATTGGTAGGTGGTGTGATTCCCCCCATTCTTCAACAGTGAACCTCTTAATTAGGGCTAGTGCTCCTCTGGAACATATTGCTAAATCTATTACACTTCCTCCAGTCTCTGTTATATACGTCAGGTTACCTTCTTCATCCCCCACACAGACACCATTTAATATATATAGCTCTTCTGCTCCACATAGTTCCAAAATCTTTTCTCCGTTCTTATTACATTCCTTGTCTTTGCTGTGCCTATCCCCACATACGGCCTCGGCAACCCCCTTGCTGTAAAGGGGCTTTCTGTCTGCAACCCTCGCATTGAAGTCCCCTAAAAGCACAATCTCTGCCTCTTCATATATATTTTGAATTCTGTTTATTTCCATAGCTAACTCATCGAAAAAGCTTTCTCTTGCATACGGGGAATTCTCCGGAGGGTTGTAGACAAAGCCGAAACATACCGTTCCTTTCCCCCTCCCCCTAATATCTGCTTTTACCCACACTATTTCTTCCAGTTCTGAACTAAAAAATTCTGATAATTCCCTCACCTCTTCTTTAATTAAAACAACAATTCCCCCCGGAAACCTACCTGTACGAGCTTTCCTAATCTTAGGTTTTGTATATATATTGAAGCCATCTATTTTAACCTCGCAACCTACAGGGAGCCAACTCTCAACAAATCCTACAATCTGCATATCTTCTATTAGGGTCAAAACTACATCGTTCCTTCTCTTATTTAAAAAACCCTCTATATTTACGCTAGCAATATTCCAGTTTAGTTATTTTTTACCCCTACCCTCTTCGCTGGCGGTAGCTTTACTTCTAGTAACTCTAGCTTTCTCTAGCTCCAGTATGCTGCCACCTGGAGAAGAAATGACCTCCTTCTCCACATTAAACTGCTCTGTCAAGGTTTTCTTGCCCCATAGTTCTTTTAGACTAGTAACTCGTTGTTTGACAGTCTCGCCTTTCTGCAAACCACGCACTTGTCCGGTGTTCCTGGCGCTGACGTTGGTCGTTCCTGCCCGCGCCACTTCCGTGTTGGACTTGGAGGTCGATGCTCTCTGTTGAATCACCGCACTTCCCTCTGAGCCGCCAGCTGCTTCCACCTGGTTGCTAGGTCTGACTGTCTCCTGTTGTTGTTGCTTCTCCATATCCTGTAGTTGTGCCACTGTCCAAATCCGATCCCAGTTGTTGCCGCTAACCACCAGTCTATTGCCTTTTACATAAGCCTTGAGACCTGAGCTCCTTGCCTTCCTTAAATGAAACTGCAAGGTCCGTTGCTCGCTTGCCTCTTCTTTACTCATTTCTCTCCTTACCCATATCCTCTCCCCTTTCAGGTTCTTTGCGTTCGTCAGAATTCTGTGAGCCATCAGCGAAGAAACTAAAGACACTTTCACGGGCCTCGTGCCCCTTCCCCGGCCTATCCTGGTCACATTGTCAATCTCTGAGACTCCAATGCTTATCCGCATGCCTTCACTAATCACTCGGAGCACCTTGGATGTTAGGTCCTCGGTGCTTTCCTTGGCATCTTCCTTTATTCCGTAAATGAAGACGTTTTTCTTTCTCTCATCCAGCTTGGCCTTTCTTTATTCATTTACCTCCCCCTCTAATATCCTCACCTTTTCTCTTAGGTCTTTTATCTCTCTGCTATTCTCGGTCAGCCTTTCTGTCACTATTCCCATCTCTTCTCTTATACATGTCTTCATCTCCTTGAATTCCTTACATTGCTCACGAAGAATGTCCCGGATCTGGTCATTTTGTGACACTTCCTTTACAATTTCCCTTATTTTTTCCATTTCTTGCCATCCCAGCTGACCAGGCCCTGGGTTTGACTCCACTCCTCCAATTAATAGTAGCGTCGCCACAACCAGCGCTACCATCCCCATCGCCAAAACCCCCATCTGTTCAGTGACGTTGCCCGCTATCACCTTCCCGACACCGAAATCGCACTTCACTCTAGCCTGCCAACGGCCGATGACCGCCCGGTACTGCTGAATAGCGATTCCCATTCTTCCTTACACTTCACTGCACGTCTATTCACCTTGCTTGCTTGGTTGAAACTGAATGTGAGTAGTCGTAGGGGTGGTTTTGAGACATCCATCTTTTTCTTTCTTCAAATCTTCACTCTTCTTTGCTTCTCTTCTTTTCTTGTCCTCCTTCTTCTTTAGGGGGATGGTGGTGTCGATGGAGTTGTGTGTGGCCTCGTGGTAGGCGAGTCGGAGATGTGGTAGTGTATAAAGGGTTGTTGAGTTAGAGAATAATATGTATTGATGTATATAGTGTTGGGGGATGTGAACTCAACAGTTGTAGAAGATGTCTCTGGTACGTAGATTTGAATTATGTGTCGTTGGGCGTCGTGTGCTTCGAGGTCGGTAAGGGTGTGAGGGAGGAACAATTCTTTCTTACAAGTATGTCGTCTGACATGAAATTGGTGCCAATGGCAAATATCAGTGATTGCGATTACAAAATATGTTAAATGACATGAACAAAAATCATGAATCCTAAATAACAAGTCAAAATCATAAATTCATACATATATCGAGCCAAATCAAAAGTCATAATTATGGTGTGAGTACCACGAGACGAAAATAACATATTTAAGAGTGTAACTTACCCTCCGCCTGTCTTTCACAGCGGGATGAAAAACTGCTCTCGGGTTTACAATGTTAAGCGTACAATCATCATCATCATCATTTCCCCTTATCCAGCTCCTGCCGGGTCGGGGTATTTATGGCACTTCTCCACTTTCCTCTTTCCTTCCACCATTCTTCTTCCACGATCTTGTCCCAGTCAAGATTTATTTTTCTTACGCTGTTCTTCACTGAATTAATCCACCTTGTTCTAGGTCTTCCTCTTGCTCTCTTACCCTTGCACTTCGCCTCCAGCATCTGTCTTGGTATTCTATTTTCCTCCATCCTCTTTACATGTCCAAACCACCTTAGTTTATTCTTCTCAATTCTCTCATTTAGTTTTCCCATCCCAACTTCCTTCCTAACATCTTCATTCCTCACTCTGTCTTTCCTTGTCTTTCCTATCATACTTCTTAGGAATTTCATTTCACTGGCTTGGATTCTACTCTTTTGCCTGCTTGTCAGGGTCCAAGTCTCAGCTGCATAAGTTAATATGGGAACATAGTACACTTTATACATTACCTCCTTGCTTTTCCTTGGTACTTCCTTATCCCAAACAAGTTTTCTTACACTTTGATAGAATGCATTGCTGTACCCTCCTGCCAATCTCCATGTCCAACCTACCAGTTTGCATCAATTCACTTCCTAGGTATTTGAACGTGTCCACAATTTCCAAACTCTGACTTCCAATTTTCACAGTGCCCTTTCCTTGTCTTTCCCCTCTTGTCATCACCATGGTCTTGCTTTTCTCTATACTGATTTTCAGGCCGTACTTCTGAATATTTTCGTTCAGTGCATCTAGTTGTTTTTGCACTTCTTCGGTGCTCCTTCCCCAGACCACAATATCATCTGCAAATAACAGTAACTTCATTTCTTTATGTCCATATGCTTCCTTCGTTTCCTTTACAATTTCATCCATTACCATTATGAACAAGAGAGGTGACAGCACACTCCCCTGTCTTAGTCCAGTCTTGTTCCTAAACCAATCTGTCTTTCCAACTGGGGTCAGTACCCTGCTAACAGAGTTGCTGTACATTGCTTGCACCATTTCCAACATTTCTCTTCCCAGTCTCTTCTTAACCATGGTTTCCCATACCTTCTCTCTGGAGACACTATCATATGCCATTTCTAGATCTATGAAAGTCATGATCAAATCCTCTCCATATTCCCAGTTCTTTTCCATCACCTGCCTCAAGCTAAAGATTGGGTCCACTGTGGATCTTCCACTCCTGAAGCCATACTGTTCCTCTTGCAACTCTCCTTCCACCTTTCTTCTCATTCTTCTTTCTAATATCCTTTCCAGTATTTTTAATATCTGTGATAAGAGGGTGATCCCTCTATAGTTATCACACACCTTCTTGTCCCCCTTCTTAAACACTGGTATTATTAGCCCTTTCTCCCAGTCTTCTGGTACACATTTCCGTTTCCACACACACTTTAGTAGTCGATACAACCATTGCATACCAACAGGTCCAGCAGCCTTTATCATTTCTACACTGATTTCATCCACCCCTGTTGCTTTTCCCATCTTCATTTTCTGTACTGCTAATTCCGCCTCCAGCATTGTTATATCATCTTCTGTTATAGAGTCGTCAGGTTGTGTCACTTCCATCTCACCAGTACAATTGCTCACATTCAATAGCTTATCAAAATACTCCTTCCATCGTCCCTTTATCTCTTCTGGGTGTGTTAACAACTCTCCATCTTCCTTTTTCACCAGCTTTGTGGTAACTCTTTCTTTCCTCTTACTTCTTAGAAGCCCATACAGCATCCTTTTACTGCCACTTACATCTGTTTCCATTCTTCGTGTAAATTCTTCCCAACTTTTCTTCTTTTCTTCTCCTACCACTTTCTTACACCTCCGTTTGCTGTCGTGATACTTCCTTTTGCTTTCTTCTGTTTGATCTCGGTTCCATTCTTTCCATGCAGACTTCTTTTCTTTCACTGCTTTCCTCACTTCCTCATTCCACCACGGTGTCTCCTTCTCTTTCACTCTTGTTGACGTCCTACCACAAGCACTCTCTGCTGCACCAACAAATGCCTTTTTAAAGTGGGACCATTCCTCTTCTATATTTTCCACTTCAGTAACTGGGATTTGTTGCTTCACTCTCTCCTGAAAATCTTCCTGTACAGTTTTGTCTTTCAATTTCCATACTTTTATTTTACTTTCTCTGATCTCCTTTAGGTTTTCCAATTTTTCCCATCTAAATTTTGCCACCACAGCTCTATGGTCCCCATCAAATGCTTCTCCTAGTAAAGCTGTCACATCTATCAGCTTCCTGCGATTAGTCCTTTCCACCAGAAAGTAGTCAATTACTGGTTTTGTTCTTCTATCGCCCCAACCATATCTCGTAATTTTCCTGCTATTTTTCTTCCGAAACCATGAATTACCCACTATCAGTCCATTCCTTTCACAAAAGTTTACAAGTTCCTCTCCTTCCCGGTTCTTTTTCCCATATCCATATGGTCCAATGACTTCTTCCTTTCCTTGTCTCTCGTTTCCGACTTGTGCATTCATATCTCCCATGATCACCACTTCTACATCTGAAATTACTCTTTCTACATCCTCCAGGAATACTTAAATATCTTCTTCTCTGTTTCCAGTCTGTGGTGCATACACTTGTATGAAGTCCATCACGTTATTTTTCATCTTCATTCTAATTTTCATTATTCTGTCACTCACACACTCGACCACTTCAACATACTCCTCCAGTTGTTTCGAGGTTATCAGTCCCACGCCATTTTTTGCCCACCACTCCAGTATAATGTATATCCTTTCCTCAATTTCTTCCTTCCTTTACCTTTCCATTTCACTTCACTCAGCCCCATCAATCCAACATTCTCCCTCTCCATGAAGTCTACCACCTCCTCCACCTTGCCTGTCAGGGTCATGACATTCATGATTCCCACTTTCATTTCGGTTACTGTTCGCCCTTTTCTCACAGTTCCCCCAGTACCAAAAGAACTGCGCGTCGCCTGCAGGGTACGCCCTAATCTTCTCCGAATCATTTGAAGTGCCATTTCCATTTTAGGCTATTGTTACGATGGGGTCGCCACTCCCAAAGGCATTTTATGAAGCTACTGCTAGCTATTATACAGGCCGCTCCTATCATGGGAAACAGACGCCCTTGCAGCCGCCCCTAACCTGGGAAACAGACGCTGCCGATTGATGCTGTACTCATACTATTCCCTGAGTACTGGGTTGCCTCTTCCGCAATCTCCACCGTTCCGAAGTCCATCTTCTCCGCTGCAGATTCCGTTGAGGTCTTCGCACGTAACCCTGTGCACGGGGCCTATGTTATACCCCATAGGACTGGGTCCTCACCAGAACTTAGCCGGTACTGTAGTTCCATGGTATATTACAGTACCGTTGCCCACCACCACGACGTGGACGCGCTTGGCAAGAATTATCCATGTAGCCAATTATAATTGGCTCATGGACCGGGTTAAGGCCTGTCTAAATCCAGCCTCCAAGGCAATATATATATATATATATAAAATGTAAATTGTCTTGACAAAGAAAATATGAGGAAGAGAAAGGGAAAACAGATGTCCCAGGGTGTAAACTAAGGTGACGAATATAATATGTTTATTGTGTGGAAAATAGGACATCTTTACAATGGGTTCGTTAAGTAGGAATGAAATGAAAAAAGTGTTGACATGTATAATAGTATTAATGTGTAAGGTGTAAATGTAACAATAATTGTGCATAACCAACAATGGTGATTATATGCAGGATAATTAGCAATAATAATAAAAACCATAACAAATGATGTAAATGACAATAATAATGGCTGTCATAATAATCATACCTCAAGTACTCTTCGATGTAGAGCTCTCTATTTCGTTTAATAAATAACCTTGCGCGCGCTACTTAAATGTAGACTTATTCGCTATCTAACCTAGTCTTAGTACTAGTCGGCCATTCTTAACATAACTTATATTAAGTAGGCCATTTGTTCTGGGTCAATTAGACCTACCTTGGCAAAAAAGATTGTCCCTAGCAATATTGGGATCGACCCATAATGCCGCATGTTATGCCACATGTTTGGCATCTGATCGGAAGTCCGTCCGTGGTGGTAAGTTCCCCACAAGTACTCACCCCTGGGTACGCATGTGTTAAATTGTGTTTATGTGTTATTTTGTGTACATCGTAAGGAAGAAATACAAGTGTAATCTGGGTTGTAATAGGAAGGCGTGTCATGTATACAACTGTCGCCACCTGTAGAAGGAGAAAGAGTGTACATAGGTTAGTGTAAATATTGGGCTGTTCTGCGAGTCTGTAAAATGGAATGCATGGTTATTAACATTATCATTCTTGTATGACTATATGGAATTTCCAATTCATGTGCCCTCTGGTGCCTTATAACTTAGCCTAAGCCGGCTGGAACTGTATTCTATGTTCTTAAAACTAAGCACTTTTTATATGTCTAAAAATAGGGCATGTTATGTAATAGTGTGTGAAAAAATGTATGACAGTGAGAAAAAAAATGTGAGGCATGCCACATGGACATTACCTGTACCATGGTAGGTTCCCGTCGACTTCGTTGGAGCTCGTGCTGAAACTACATAAAACATATAGGTGTTAGTACATATGTATTATTCAGGAAGGCGCCCTTTGCGCCCTTGATTGTTGTCTGCGCATGGCATTGGTGAGCGTATCGGCGCCTTGCAAGCGGTATGTCGCATGTATGATCACGTTATTGCCCTGAGCATCGCTAATCTCTGTGTATACTCCTGTCTGTGAACTATCCTCGTCGTGTACTCCTGTGCGTCTCCACTTACTATGCGTGTATCTATTATTTGAAATCGCATGGTGAAAATCATATTTATGAATGTGATCATAATGCGCATCGCATTGTCGTAATGCGCATCGCATTATTATAAATCGCATCGCATTATTATAAATCGCATCGCATTAACTTAATGCACAACGCATTCTCAGCTTGTGCCGTATATAGTCGCATATCATCGGGCGTCCCCGGGAATCATTTAGTATTGTTCGCGGAAAATTCATCGCGTATCATGTAATATTCATATATTCGCGGAAATACATCGCGTAAAATTCAATATATCTTCACCTACGTTGCACGTAGGACTTTTCTTCTTTCTTCTATCTTCGCCTGTGTTCGTGAACAGGGCTTGCCACCCGCGCAATGGGGGCTTGGACTTATCCTTATATCTAACTAAATTATAACTAATTGGTCGATGTCAGGCGTCGTGAACGTCCCACGCTGCTGGCTGGACAGTAACGTCGTCATAACTCAGCGAGCTTGGTGGTCTGGCCTTGTCAGAGTCAACGTCGTTTGGGAAACGGAGGAGCCATTTTCCTATCCGAAACTAAGTATCGACTGACATGTCTGGTCTCGTGGTTCGTCGTGTCAAAATCTGTGATTGCATTATATATATAATGATTTCTATTCTGAAAAATCTCTGATCATAACTTAAGATCTGTGAGCGTTTAAATGTATTTACCTTGGAATTACCATCTAAGTATAGTGCACTTGCGAGGGTGTGGTAGTGGTAGAGTGCAATGTATATTGTTAGGGATGAAAGTGGTGTGTGTCTTTGCACCCGATTATCAGATTCTCACTTATCCGTTGGCGTTTATCTGCACATCTACTCTTGAGGTGAAATGCTGGGATTGGGTAAGTTTTTCCTAGGTTAGTGGGGAAGTGTATACATGTGAATAGGGTCAATACCAGGTACGGGGATGGCTGGTAAAGGATGAGGTGCTGATATATTGTAGAATCTGTTGGATAATATATGTATAAATAGTCTACAGGGTTATGAATATGGGTTTCGGAATAATGTATAGTGTTGTGACTGGTGTGTAGTGTTGTGTGTGTGTGATAATGTGGTAGAGAGTGTAAGGAATAGTGTAACTCGCGCTGCGTTCTGCACATCGAGCCTAGCGGACTTCAACACTGCTACTACGTGCGAACGGCCTGGAGATATTAGTAAGTGTGGTGACACGCATAGGTTAATTATTAGGTAATATTGGTATGTTAGTATGGGGTTGTTCCTGATGGCATGCAAGGGTTGAAGGGGGAGGATTAACATGAAGACGAGGAAGGTAGTTCATTGAGCCATTTTCTCTTATTTTCTGGCTGTTTTGTCTTGTATGCTTAGTATTTTCATTATGGGGATCGCATGCAGAGGGATGTGAGTCGAGCGAGCATTAGTCATGCTCTAGGGGAGGATATAGATGAGTTATTGTGGTGCATGCAGGATATCTCATGCGGGTATTTTAAAATATGTTGTTAATATTGCTTTGGCCTTTGCGTATGGAGTCTATCAAGCGTTTGTTAATTTCCGCACGTCCCTTGTATTCAGACGTAGGATCTGTGCGTTAGGGGATGGGAAGCAGCTATCACTGTGTGCGTAAGAAAAGAGGGGCAGGGAGGGTGCGTGATATATTTCGTTTGCTCGTGTGGTGGTTCAGGGTATCGTGGATATGGGTCAATGCAATTTGTTAGTGTAAGTGTGTATTCTCCCTGACGGGGGATGGTATCGTGTAGTTATAAGGGTCGTTGAATGGAGGTGTATACCTATTAGTTAATGGGTATCACTCTTGGGAATCCGTTTGGTGCAGGGTGATAAATGGCACTCTGTTTCTCCAACTGTCTTAGAATGGGGTTGTCGGGTAAATTCTCCTTGAGAATCCTCAATCCGTGGGCTGGTTGGAAACGGGTCTGCATATTTCCTTGTCCAGAACTAATCGTTTCATCGCTGTGCATTTATGGCATTCTAGGTCTTACGTTATGAGTGTAATCTGTGTTAATATTGGTCTATCTTCATAGTGTTGATCGTCAATTCTGACATCCTTGGTAAAGCTTCCTATGCCTGGGTGTGTTAGTATGTGTCCTACCAACCTATCATTTTGCTGCATGAGTAAATGTAGGAAGCACATCTCTCCCTCCTCCTACTAGTGTGAATATCTTTACGTCTCTAAGGCTATTTATTCATATACTATTCATTGTTCGCCTGTGGGACTATCCGTCAATTGCTCTATGTTCTCTGTACTTCGTCCATCACTGTTTATTCTATTTCCTAATTAACGTAAATATGTTTAATTTAACGTATTTCCGCTATTTCTAGCTAAATGGTAATTCCCTGTCGTTGATCCATCGTAGGTAACTAATCGTTTATCAGTAGTGATCCTTTGTTACTAGTGGGGGGGGGGGGTGAATTGATGCTATGATATCTAACCTCTAATGTAATCTGTGAAACGTGTTCTAAACATTTTATTTTTCTTTTGTTTTGGTGTCATCTGTGCTTCCTCCATCGCTGATTATTCTGTTTCATAAGTGACATAAGTTCCTACTCTCTGTAATTTATTGTACATCGGGTTGATGTCCCTAGAAGTGTCGAATGTGTTGCGGCTATTTACGCCTGTCATTTAGTTGTATTACTGATCTATTATGTGTATATAATATATTAACCTTCATGGGTAATCTATTGGCTATTGTTATTGCCCTATTTCAGCTCAAAATGTCGCTGTTTCACAATGTAATGGAAATGGAATATGAAATGGAAAGAATAAATATGTATACATTGGTGTGATATATCAGTGACGCTCTTGCACTAATAATATGTATACATTGGTGTGATATATCAGTGGCACTCTTGCACTAATAATATGTATACATTGGTGTGATATATCAGTGGCGCTCTTGCACTAATAATATGTATACATTGGTGTGATATATCAGTGGCGCTCTTGCTCTAATAACATGTACACATTGTTGTGATATATCAGTGACGCTCTTGCACTAATAATATGTATACATTGGTGTGATATATCAGTGGCGCTCTTGCACTAATAATATGTATACATTGGTGTGATATATCAGTGGCGCTCTTGCTCTAATAACATGTACACATTGTTGTGATATATCAGTGGCGCTCTTGCACTAATAATATGTATACATTGTTGTGATATATCAGTGGCGCTCTTGCACTAATAATATGTATACATTGTTGTGATATATCAGTGGCGCTCTTGCACTAATAATATGTATACATTGGTGTGATATATCAGTGACGCTCTTGCACTAATAATATGTATACATTGGTGTGATATATCAGTGGCGCTCTTGCACTAATAATATGTATACATTGTTGTGATATATCAGTGGCGCCCTTGCAATAATAATATGTATACATTGGTGTGATATATCAGTGTCACTCTTGCACTAATAATATGTATACATTGGTGTGATATATCAAATAATAATAATAATAATAATGTTATTGGTTTTACGTCCCTTTTAACTACCCTGGCTTTTAGAGACGCCGGGGTGCCGGAATTTTGCCCCGAAGGGGATCTTTAACGTGCCAGTAAATGTACTGACACGGCTCCCTCGCATTTGCGCACCCTCAAATGCCAGCTGACTGCGCCAGGTTTCAAACCTGCAACCTTGGGCTCAGCAAGCGAGAACGTTACCCCTGAGCCACGCAGCCAGACGGTGTGATATATCAGTGGCGATCTTGCACTAATAATATGTATACATTGATGTGATATATCAGTAGCGCCCTTGCACTAATAATATGTATACATTGGTGTGATATATCAGTGGCGCCCTTGCACTAATAATATGTATACATTGGTGTGATATATCAGTGGCGCCCTTGCACTAATAATATGTATACATTGGTGTGATATATCAGTGGCGCCCTTGCACTAATAATATGTATACATTGGTGTGATATATCAGTGGCGCTCTTGCTCTAATAATATGTATACATTGGTGTGATATATCAGTGGCGCCCTTGCACTAATAATATGTATACATTGGTGTGATATATCAATGTCGCTCTTGCTCTAATATTATGTATACATTGGTGTGATATATCAGTGACGTTCTTGCACTAATAATATGTATGCATTTGTGTGATATATCAGTGTCGCTCTTGCACTAATAATATGTATACATTGGTGTGATATATCAAATAATAATAATAATGTTATTGGTTTTACGTCCCTTTTAACTACCCTGGCTTTTAGAGACGCCGGGGTGCCGGAATTTTGCCCCGAAGGGGATCTTTAACGTGCCAGTAAATGTACTGACACGGCTCCCTCGCATTTGTGCACCCTCAAATGCCAGCTGACTGCGCCAGGTTTCGAACCTGCAACCTTGGGCTCAGCAAGCGAGAACGTTACCCCTGAGCCACGCAGCCAGACGGTGTGATATATCAGTGGCGATCTTGCACTAATAATATGTATACATTGATGTGATATATCAGTAGCGCCCTTGCACTAATAATATGTATACATTGGTGTGATATATCAGTGGCGCCCTTTCACTAATAATATGTATACATTGATGTGATATATCAGTGGCGCCCTTGCACTAATAATATGTATACATTGGTGTGATATATCAGTGGCGCCCTTGCACTAATAATATGTATACATTGGTGTGATATATCAGTGGCGCTCTTGCTCTAATAATATGTATACATTGGTGTGATATATCAGTGGCGCCCTTGCACTAATAATATGTATACATTTGTGTGATATATCAATGTCGCTCTTGCCCTAATATTATGTATACATTGGTGTGATATATCAGTGGCGCTCTTGCTCTAATAATATGTATACAATGGTGTGATATATCAATGGCGCTCTTGCACCAATAATATGTATACATTGGTGTGATATATCAGTGGCGCTCTTGCTCTAATAATATGTATACATTGGTGTGATATATCAGTGGCGCTCTTGCTCTAATAATATGTATACATAGGTGTGATATATCAGTGATGCTCTTGCACTAATAATATGTATACTTTGGTGTGATATATCAGTGATGCTCTTGCACTAATAATATGTACACATTGGTGTGATATATCAGTGGCGCTCTTGCTCTAATAATATGTATACATTAGTGTGATATATCAGTGACGCTCTTGCACTACTAATATGTATACATTTGTGTGATATAACAGTGGCGCTCTTGCTCTAATAATATGTATACATTGGTGTGATATATCAGTGACGCTCTTGCGCTAATAATATGTATACATTTGTGTGATATATCAGTGGCGCTCTTGCTCTAATAATATGTATACATTGGTGTGATATATCAGTGGCGCTCTTGCACTAATAATATGTATACATTGTTGTGATATGTCAGTGGCGCTCTTGCACTAATAATATGTATACATTGGTGTGATATATCAGTGACGCTCTTGCACTAATAATATGTATACATTGGTGTGATATATCAGTGGCGCTCTTGCACTAATAATATGTATACATTGGTGTGATATATCAATGTCGCTCTTGCACTAATAATATGTATACATTGGTGTGATATATCAGTGGCGCTCTTGCTCTAATAATATGTATACATTGGTGTGATATATCAATGTCGCCATTATCGTATTGAAATATCACTGTTCTGTCCCTATTGGATTATAACTATTATAACGTTTGCGTGTCGGCCCTACTTGTGTATACAGATGTAGCGGTCCGCAAGGAATTTGAAATTGGCGCGCTGGTGTGTGAATGGAAGTAGTAAAAATGATGGCTGCCGAGGTTTGGTCACGTGGTATTCAGCTTGCCGTGAGTGTCGGTGATCGGATTCCGTGGGTGTAACTACATATGTGTATGTTATAGCTCCGCCCACTTGGTGAACGGTGGTACCAGGGGGTGTCAACCAGATAGAGATTATTTGGTACCATCGGTGTAGTTGCGCGGCCAGCCATATGGAGCGCTGTATATCGTCTCGCCAACATATGCATGATACACGTTGTAATTAAATTGCAAATATATCCCTATATTTAGTCAATAAATATACAAATAATTCCTAATTGACATTTCCTTGCAATTATCTTGCTCACTGACGATAATTACGGCACTTATCATTAAATAAACATTATTTCTACTGGGTTGGCGGCATTGACCAACATGGACGCTCTGTTTATGTCGTGCTTGGTGTAAACAATATTGACCGTATATTAATATTTTATAATAAGCTAATGTTGTGTTCTTTCTCATCTTTCTTTCATCAAATCGTCTTCTTGGTAATGAGAAGTGAACAGTTCTTCTTCTGCTACGCCAAGTAAGTACGCTTATTTTAAGAGTTTAAGTGAAAACTTGTTTCTGTAGTGCCTGTGAAAAATATACCGTACCGGTAGCCTAGTTTTGAATTGATATTAGACGCAGTGTACAGGTGATATTCTACTTGACATATTAAATACACTTTCACTATTATTTATTCCACAGGTAGGCCTACCAAATTCTGTGAACAAACAAATCGTAAATTGCTGTTCTCGAAATAGCAGATGAATGTGGCAATTTGGCCTACTCTCCTGAGAAATGACCAGGTAAGAGTCTAGTTACCGTAATGTTTTCAACTTGATTACATCTTGCAGAGATACATACAGTACCATGAGCCTATTGCATATGTGTACTCAAGTTCTTGAGGAGTGTTAATAATTCATTTTGCATTGCGGTAGATTAAAAATGTCATGGCTCATGGCAACGTGTCTAAGCTTTAATATTTTCCCCTTCCTTGAATTTCAAATTATTGGTACCGTATTCAAAAAAGATCAGTTCTTGCACATGTTAGTTACTGGTGCAGTGGCAAGTATTCAGTTGGTCGAATATGTAGTAATGCCATTACTGATGTGGAACTGTAATTACAGGTTCTAAAATCTTAACACACACTGGTCCTATGGGTGGCTGTGTGCTCCTGTTCTGTGGAGCAAAGTCCAACATTAAAATTTATTTCAGAGGTCTACATTTTGGTCCAAATATACAAATGAACGAAGCACCAAATGGTGAACGCATTTGTACTCTGAATTTGAAGCATATTAAATTCATCAGAATGGTTTCATTTTATGCGTATGTTGTTATTTTAGAATAGGCTATATTTATTTTTCTTCCCATCATTCCATAATTATTTTTAGAAAATTCAGCAGCTACAGCACTGTATTCATGCGTTGCAAAACTATTTCTCCTCTGGCAGAGGATTAAGAATAGAATTAGAAACGATGAGACATCTTTCAGAAGGGTGATACCTGCAGAAGCAGTAACAAAACCACTCACCAGACACATCAAAAATCTAGAAGATATGCTGGAGTTACCCATAATTGTTGTGTAATAGAAACACACGTGGATTAGTTACATTAATCGCAGAATTAAAATTTTAGTTATTTTCTGAAAGGTGAGAGAGGCAATCTTATGGGTTTCAATCAATCATAGATGTCTATTACATTAATAAATAAGCTTCTGTGTCCAACTAAAATAAATCCTCATCAGTTTTGATGTGGTGTTAACTCATAAAACAGTGTAAAGAAGATTGGTTAATATGTTTATGTTCGACACTGGCGAAATGTAAATATTATGTCAGAAAACTGTACTATAATGAGGCTGATTATAGTACAAGTTTTCATTATGATACAGTTTCTCCCACCAATCAGAGCTCAAGAAACATTTGTGTGACCAATTAGGTGAGGATAGCATCGCACCTGCGCTCTCTTCCATGGCCCCCTATTTTAAATTTCACTGCGTGGCGAGTGTCATAGTGAGGTATTCCAGGAGGCCATGGTCAAATACAAGGTATTCTCTGCATCCCATGCGCTCTGTTCAGTATATAAAACTGGTGAAATCTCGACAGATATTTATGAATATTTATGTTCGAACATAAAATAGTTATAATTATCGTCGAACATAAACAGTCGTATGCAACTCGTCTATAATTGTAATTAAGACACTCGTATGGAAATTATAAAACTCGTGTCTTAATTATTGCCATTATAGGCTCGTTGCATAATGTACTATTAAGTTACAAGGTGCACATATAATAAGCCACTACAACAGAGATCTGAGTGAAATCACATGAAATTTTATTAACAAATAGGTGCAGGCTAGAACTATTACCACTGTGTTGTATTGTTTCTTCCAGTATCACAGTAAACAATTTGTTTAAAAGGACTCTTCACCTTGTATTATGTTATATCGTGGGATAGATAGATAAAAGATAAATATAATTCATTTATTATATGCCAATGTAATGGTTGACATTCCTATAGGTAGTATTTTATTCCTACACGTTACTTACAATATTTTTCAACACGTAGGATGCTAATGTCTAAGCCAGTCACAGCTCGTGCTCAGTAGCGGCTGGTGTAGAAAATTAGTTGTGTGTAGAGATGGGCAGCAGTCAACTGAAAACAGTCGAATTCGTCGATAGTTAAAACAATCGACTTATTCAACTGCTTTTAAAAAAACAGTCGAATGAATTCAACGACTACTCACCGTATCATAAACAAGTCGTTTGCAAACGACTGATCTCAATACAATCGTTGGAAATCATTGGAATGAAACAAGTCGTTGGCAAACGACTAATTCCAAGCGAATGGAATCATTCGAATTGAAGTAGTCGTTGTAAACGACTGATCCCAAAGCAATCGTTGGAAATCATTGGAATGAAACAAGTCGTTGGCAAACGACTAATTCCAAGCGAATGGAATCATTCGAATTTAAGTAGTCGTTCTAATCAAACGACTTCTTCAGGATAACTTCATGCTATACAATTCATTGTGCTGTATGTTTATTGTAGAGCTTTAATTAATAAGTTAAGTATACCTGTAGGTGCCTATAGTTTTATACAGTTCGTTGATTCTTTCAATGAAATAGCCTAAATCCAGTTGTCCAAGTTATTGGAAATGTTAAGCATTCAACATTTAGGTTATGCTTGAACTCCCGGTTTTCTGGCCCATCATCCCAGGCAAGCCTCCCAGTCAGATGGATCATTTGGCTGTAATTTTGAATTAGAGTAAGGTTGTAGTATGCGTGGTCAGATTTAGACAATAGCCTACTCCATGAAGGGGTCATGGTTACGCCTTCTATGTTTGTTTATTGAATAGAGTAACTGAAATGAGGGATGTATACTGATTTAAGATTTGTGGAATGAGTTTATGAATTTTTAATAGAATTTAATGAAGTCTTCAGTAAAGTGGAAGGAGATATGATTGTGTTTAGACAATAGCCTACTCCATGAAGGGGTCATGCCTATGCTTTCTATGTCTGTTTAAGGTGTAGTGTGGCTGAAATGAGGGAGGTTTACTGATTTTGGTGTTGGTGGAGTAGTTTTTTCGTTTATAATTTAGGTTTTGTGAAGCTCGTTGCGGAGTTGTTTTATGGATTTTATTGCTCTGCAAATGGAGTGTATTAGGGGGTTCTGGGTTTGGTTTAGCTGTAGTTTACAGGGTTATGGCTGAGAGTTGTTGTAGCAGGCCTAACAACTGTGTCAGAGCAGTGGCGTGCTGTGTGGGAGGGGGGGTTAGTGGCAAAGACATGAGGGCAGGGATGGAAGAGTTTATGTGTTCCCTCACAGTTGGCGCACTTAGGCTTATCTCGAGGTACCGTACAGATAGAGTGGTGATGTAAATCTCCAGCGGGTACTGGGAGGACAGCTTGACGGCTGTAGGTGCCTATAGTTTTATACAGTTTCTTGTTCGTAGATTCTTTCAATGAAATAGCCTACGTCCAGTTGTCCAAATATATATGTATGTCATTTCATTGGAAATGTTAAGCATTCAATATTTAGGTTATGTTTGAACTCCTTAACACAGTCTATACACTTTTAATGAGAATTGGGTGCATTCTTGAATTATTACACAACTTGAACATGGGCTTACCAATTATGGTGTCGTGACCTACCTGGCCTGTGAGACGTTCTGGCAGGTTGACAGCTCCTCCGACGATTTTCTCTACTAGCCGAGCGGTATACTAGATAAGGGAACTTGAGGTTTAGTAAACTAGTCCCGGAATTACCGGAATAAAAGATGATATTCCCTTGGACTACTGCCGATTTATTAAGCCCTTGGCAGTCGAAGTATATATACACTATATACAAATTATGTGAAGTTACTGCTGGAAGTGCACGCAGGTCTGTAATAGCGCTACTAAGTCTTACTGATACTTGACATCTAGTATGTCTCCGCGAGGCTGAATTCTGCTCGCGCGCGTTACGACGTTACTCTGGCAAGAACTGAGGCGTGAGAACTACTGATACTCTGCCGCTCCACTACTCTGTAACAACTCTGCTACTCTCTGACAACTCTTGTAACAACTCTGTGACAACTACTCTGCTACTCTGCTACTCTCTCGCTCGCCATTTTGGATACCATTATATTCAACTGGAGATGACCCAGAGTCCATCTCCCCCTTCCACTGAGACCTGTGGTCCATTCTACTCCCAGTGCCTAGCAAGTGCTGCTCTCTAATCTAGCGGCGAAATGCCCATACTCGCGTCTACGTGACATCCAAGGTTCAATTTCTGGCCTGGCTTGTGACTATGAATCACTCTCTCTACAATACAAAGTGCTCGACCAACGTACTTTTGTACCATCAATATTTACAGACCTCGGTACACATCCTGGCTCCAGCAATCTTATTTCCTCCAGAAATACATCTCTGGCTTACAAAAGCTCACATCCAACTTAGTAATAATAATAATAATAACTCTATTGCCCTTATGTATAATGTTCCTTCGAACCGCAGTCCTGGGTTCTGAATCATGGAGGCTCACAGTCACGACACCTCCCTCCCCAGGGAAGAAATGGGTGCAAACTTCCTTGCATTCATTTCTGCCCCAATATTACACTCTGTTACTGTCGAGTCGTAATGATCTGCGACTTTGCGTTGAGGGTGAAGGCTGTAATGCGACCTGGCTCGCACTCATATCTGAATCTACAATAGCCCTCGTAGGCGTACTGAAGCGTCCTTCAGCAGGCCTAGAGTGTAATTCCAGGATTTCCTCAGACATCTCCGGGCGTCCCCGAAGTTGCCTGGGACGTTGGAATATCGTAATATCCTCATCTGAAGTCTTAGCCTTACCTTCCCTCGTAATTACTGTTTGCCTTATGCAAATATTTGGGCAATGTGACCTTGCATCATCAAACCATTTTTTGGCTGGAAACCCTAATTTAGGGCAATCACAACAACAATTACAACAATAGCACCATAAAATTATCCCAATTGTACCTGCTATAGTTAGTACAATATACTTATATACATTGAAATGTTTATACATCATCTGACTTTGTATGTCTTCTTCTTGTTTTCTTACCAAGTCATCCACCTCTTCTGTTTTGTGCGTGGCCCACTTTAAATCATTCACATGATTTAACAAATTATTCAGTGGCAGTTTATTAACCTCCGGTACCTGCTCTAACTTAATCTCACTACCAATCTGCTCGCAGCAGTCATAATTAAGTATCAAATCTGGCACTAAGTCCTTACCTCGAGTAGTGTTTATTTTATCTACCCCTTGTACCTTACTATGTGAGCTGTACAACGTACACCCTGGACTTAACACAACAATACCTGTGCCAGTTAATCCCATATCACTTGTAGTGTCCTTACACATGCAGGTGACCCTTGTCTCACCTGGAGACACATAAATATACCTGTTTTCCCTTATAGGTATCCACAGCAATCGCTGTACTGGTAGTACTCTCTTATCACAATTCTCCGGTACCTGGTTAACTCCACTGAGTATCTTCACTGCGCAACTGCCTTGCGAGTGAACCATATTAACAGGGAACTGAGCATGACACAACCTCCACGTGGCAGACACTACCTTACACTGCCTCACCTGTTCCCTATCTAATTGCGCAAATGTCTGCTTTTCTTTGTCCATCAATATATTGTCCTTGGCCTCTTGAATGTACACAAAATGGTGGGGATTACTCTTCATGTAGGTGGGGAATGGGATCATATGATACACACTATAAACCACTCTGTCTGTAAGGGGTGTCCTTATAACATACACAAGATAATTTTCACTTGTAAACACTTCCACTGTAGCCACCTTGTAGACTAGGTAACCGTAAGCTGACCTTAATTCAAATGGCAAGGGTAACCCTTTTGGAAAATCCTCCTGGGCTTTCTTATAACTTTCTATGATGTCATCCGGTGATATTATCTGTACCTGGATGACTCCTACCTGTGCATTCATGATGCCTGACAGTACCACACTGTACTGCTCATACAGCTGTACAAGTAAGCCTTCTATCTCAATTAAATGTCTGTTTAATGAGATCTCTAACTCTGCTTGCTCAAATGCTTCTGTAATCCGAAGCGTACTATTGGACAAATATGTCCTGATTTCATTTAAACCCTGAGTCAACCTCTGCTCGTTTGCAGTTACATCGTAGATGGTGCTGTTCATTGTTTGTAACGTGGACTTAACCACTAACATCTGTTCTTTAGTGACCTTAATCATTGAGAGTTGCTCTCTCTCTAACTCACTTATTTGTGACTCATACTTATCTGCATCATCCTGACTTAATGTTCCAAATAACGCTTTGGCTATTGAACCTACAGCATTTATCAATCCCCTTTTCGGTCTGGTATTATCCGTCTCCCCACTTGGTCTAGTGATTTTGGCTATCGTTTCTTTAGATTCCTTAATCCGTTGCAAATGATTACTCAACATCTTAACGTCATGCTGACATGTCAAATTCGTTTTCTGCTCTAACAATATGCATTGCAATTGTGTCCAGTGTATGTGCTCCCTGATATTTGAAAATACATCACTTAGCTGATTCAAATTCACATAGGTAACTAATGTCCATTCCATATTATACAACTGTATCTCACCCTGGTTGTCGAAGTATACTCCAGGTGTATTCTCGCATGGTGTCACTTGTACATCTAGTACTTCTCCGGTTATGCCGTGGGATGATGACGTCACTGTTACCACCGCCACCATGGTGTAGAACCATTCTAGCATTCGTGCCATTGCCTTCTGCCTTACCTGCAAGGTAAAGACAGGTTATTCGTTACCTATTTTACTGATTTTCCACCAAAATTTTATCTACTTCAATAACTAAAGTCTCAAAAGACTTTGCTTCGCATCCTGGCTTAGGCATGCGGCTACAAAACTATCAGCAGTGTCATACACTAAGTTCAAAAACTTGCTCCCTTAACTTCGAGTTCTGTTACATAGAGACTCGGCTTCACATCCCACCTCGGGGATGGCTACACCAATGCCGTTTGCATTTTACTGAATGCTCTCAAAATGTGCCCTTCATGGCTCGGTTTCTGTTTCATTTCATCTAAGCTAATTTCCGGTTTTCCCTACCCCTGTCCTAACGGGTGCGTATCCGCGACTACCCTAGGGGTGACGAGTCACATATAGGCTACACGCTCGCCATCGTGCAACCCTTTACTTACGAGCACTTCAGTGCCACCCGTCGAACCTCTATTCGTCTGACTGTTAAAATTTCTAGTACGACCCGATTTTGTTTTCCGTAGCTTGGCGGGGTATTAAAGAACCCTACCAGCAGCTGTCGCTATGACCTAGTTGCCATTGAGACGAAGGGGTGTGTAACTTCGTCGTGGCCGAAATTTGAGGTTCTGACTCTTCACTTTTCTCAAATGTGCTTCTTAGAGCACTCCTTCTCTACTTGCTATACACACGTATGTGTCCCTAAATAATTTGTACCTTTAACACAGGTGTCTTTGATTCACCCTTATGCCAATGATTGGTTTCCATATATTATCAAAGGCAGGCCTTCGCATACCTGGGGCTGCCATTAATAACATATGGCTCAATTACACATAGCTACTCACCGGGATTCGCGCCTGCCTGACCAGTAGGTCATCGAGGTCATCAGGCTACGCCTCTTTTCTGTCGCCTCTTACGACACAGCAGGCTCACTGTTGGGGGTATTCTAACACCAATGATGACGTGTCTAAACGTTCCAATGGTTCCCGCCACCCACACGGGGGATTAGCTTCCTCAGGATGGCCGCTCCGGGGCCACTATGGACATCCCTGTATTTTCGCCTTACATAACTCATGTCCCCCGGTGCATTATCTAGGCTGCTCGCCTCAGTTGTCTGCTGTTCAAATATTATTGTGTTCCTACTGATAAACCACATTGACTCCATGCGCACACAATCTCTTACAGCTGTGTTACCCTTAGCTATCGCTGTATCTGCTAACCGTTACACATCCGTACCCCTTAATCCGTTCTGTGCTGCTTCTGCACCCACCCGGGTTCTAAACCCGTTGGAGTCTTTTTACAACTACATTTTCAACCGATTCTTATGCACCTTGACTCTTCTGCTTTCTTGCTAAGCAGTAGGGTACAATTTACCCCTGAAACGTCCACTATCTCATAAGGCCCTACAAATGGCGGACTCAGCTTTTTAGATCGTCCTCTTCGCAATGCATCATTACGCAAGAGTACCTTGTCACCAATTCGAAATGTGACTTCGTTCTGCTTTTTATCGTAATTAGCCTTTTCCAGTTCTTTACGCTCAACTAGCGTCCTCCTAGCGGCTTCATGATTCCTCCTGAGCTGTGACGTCAGCTCCTCTACCACATTCTTATGTTCGTTATAATCCACCTCAGGTGGCTTTTGCAATACACCTGGTATATTCGCCTTCCTTCCAAAAATAAGCTCGTAGGGTGTGAACCCTGTGCTAGTACTCTTGGTGGTATTATATACAAAGCTCGCTGTGGGCAGATACTTGTCCCAGTCATTTTGTTCACTTGAGCAAACATAATGCCTCAGGTACTCTGCTAGTACCTTGTGAGATCTCTCTACGCTACCGTTGGACTGTGGTCTGAAAGCGCTTGTGTTTGTTTTCCTAATTCGCAGTTTCTTGCAAAGTGCCTTGAAAACTTTGCTCATGAAGTTACTACCCTGGTCAGTGAGAATCTGCCCCGGTATCCCGTAAATGCTTATAACATTATTAATTAGCGTCCGTGCCACTGTTTCAGCCTCCTGATTCGGCATGGCACTAGCTACCAAGTACTTCGACAGTTGGTCCTGGCATGTCAAAATATACTTATTGCCAAGCTCTGTCACCGGAAGTGGACCCATCACATCCAGAGATACCTTCTCAAAGACCGTGCTAGGGGTGTCCGTAATTACCATTGGCGCTCTGACGTCTGGTCTAGTCCCCTTATTCTTTTGGCATGAAGGACACGAGCGTATATAACGCTCAATGTCACCTTTCATTCCCTTCCACTGTAATCGTTCGCGTACCCTGGCGTACGTGCGGGCTATTCCCTGGTGTCCTCCAACCAAGGAATCATGACACTCCTTCAGGATGGCCAATTTCTCAGCCTCCTGCAACTCGGTTACCTCGGGTAAGCTGTCTTCGGGCGTGGACTCCTCTGCGTTAGTGTCCTCAGAGACCTCACTACCGTCTGCTTCAATTCCCTCTACCGTAGCGTCCTCGGGTTTTGAAGTCGTTGCTACCCTCCTGCGAGTTTCCATATGAGTGGCCACGGCCGCCCCCTGCCGTAACTCGTGCCCAGCCGAGTTAATCACTCGCGCTTGACACTGTGCATCAGTGGGATTCCTGCTAAGGGCATCAGCATTGCAGTTCTGCTTGCCCTGCTTGTAAATGATTTCAAAATCATACTCTGCCAATTTCAATCGGAACTTTAGCAGGCGTGACGATGGGTCTTGAACATTGAACACCAACTTCAGCGGCTTGTGATCTGTCACCACTGTGAAATGCCGTCCGAATAAATACGGCCTGAAATACTTTACACCCCAAACAATGCCTAATAATTCTTTTTCTGTGACGCTGTAATTTCTTTCTGCCTTATTAAGCGTCCCGCTTGCATATGCTACGGGGAGGTCTTTACCCACGGGCCCTTGTGACAATACGGCCCCCACTGCTTCGTTGCTAGCATCTGTGGTAAGAACAAATGGCTTTTCAAAATCTGGGTACTGCAGAATAGGCTCTTCAATGAGTTTTTGCTTTAGCGTTTCGAACGCTTGTTCCTGTGCATCTCCCCACACGAAGGGAACGTCCTTCTTCACTAATTCATATAGTGGCTTCGCGATCTTACTATAATTGGGTATAAACTTCCTATAATACCCGCTGAGTCCACAGAATTGTTTAATCTGGCGGCTAGTGGTAGGCCTTGGAAAATCCTTCACGGCCTGCACCTTTCGTGAGTCTGGTAAGACTCCCCCTTCAGTAATTACATGCCCTAAGAATGTCACTTCAGTCCTCAGGAACTCACACTTATCTGGCTGGAGCTTCAACGTATTTTCTCTCAGCCTTTGAAAAACATCTCTTAACTTAGCATTGTGCTCCTCTATTGAGCTACCATACACTATTATATCATCTAGATAGCACAGACACTGAATACCTGTCAGTCCGGTAAGCACTGTATTCATCAGCCTTGTGAATGTGGCTGGCGCATCCTTCAACCCCATGGGCATCTTTGCAAATTCGTACTTGCGCCCTAATGCTGAAAAAGCTGTCTTGGGCCTGTCTTCAGGTTTTAATGTTGTTTGAGTCTTCAGTCTTTTGACTGGTTTGATGCAACTCTCCATGCCTCCCTGTCCTGAGCTAATCGTTTCATCTCCACATAGCTCCGACACCCTACAGCCAAGGCAATCTGTTTAACATATTCTAACCTTGGTCTACCCCTACAGTTTTTGTCCTCGACCCTTCCTTCCATAACTAAGCTTGCTATTCCTGGGTGTCTTAGTATGTGTCCTACCAACCTATCTCTTCTCTTCATTAGCAGTCGCCAGAAGCATCTCTCCTCTCCCACTCGTCTTAATACCTCTTTGTTTGTAACCCTATCTACCCATCTGATCTTCATCATTCTCCTGTAACACCACATTTCAAATGCTTCAATTCTCCTCTTTTCTGCTGCACCAATAGTCCAAGTTTCACTTCCATAGAGCGCCACGCTCCAGACAAAGGCTTTCAAAAATGACTTCCTAATACCTAAATCTATATTCGATGTCAGCAGATTCCTTTTTTGTAGAAATGCTTTCTTTGCCTGAGCCAACCTACTTTTAATATCCTCTTTGCTTCGTCCATCACTGGTTATTCTGCTTCCTAAGTAACAGAAGTCTCCTACTTCCTTCAGCTTTTCACCTGCCAATTTGATCTCCATAGAGGTTTCTGATTTATTTCGGCTGCATTCCAGTATTTTTGTTTTACATTTATTTATTTTCATCATGAATTCTTTCCGTAAGACGGAGTCCATACCATTCAAAAACTCATTCAAATCCTCAGGCTTGTCGGCCAAGATGACGATGTCATCAGCAAATCTCAGAGTTGTAATTATTTCTCCTTGAATCTTCACTCCCACTTTAAATTTTTCTCTAATTTCCTTCATTGCTTGTTCAATGTAAAGATTGAAAAGTATGGGTGATAAGTTGCAGCCTTGCCTTACACCTTTCTGAATACCAGCTTCTCTCTCATGTCCCTCAACTCGAATGACTGCAGTCTGGTTTCTGTACAGATTGTATATCACCCTCCTATCCCTGTACTTTATTCCAATCGATTTCAAAATGTCAAACAATTTAGTCCAATCAACGTTATCAAAAGCCTTTTCTAAGTCTACAAATGCCATGAACGTTCTCTTATCTTTCCTTATTCTACCTTCCAAAATCAGCCTAAGACTTAGTACAGCTTCCCTTGTTCCTACATTTCTCCTGAAACCAAACTGGTCTTCACCCAACTCCGTTTCTATCTGGCTTTCAATCCTCTTGTAAATTATTCTAGACAGGATCTTTGAAGCATGAGTAATCAAGCTGATTGTACGGTAATCTTCACATCTGTCAGCTCCCACTTTCTTTGGTATAGGGATGATTACATTCTTCTTGAAATCAGGGGGTACCTCACCTGTCTCATAAATCCTACACACCAAGTGAAATAACCTGATCAGACCTTCATCTCCTATGCAGCGTAGCAACTCAATCGGTATATCATCTATGCCTGGTGCTTTGTTCCTGCTTAAGTCTTCCAAAGCTCTATCAAATTCTGATCTCAATATTAAATCTCCTTTCGCATCCTCATCATTTTCCTCCTCCCTTTCCATTACATGATTCTCAATCTCCTTTCCCTTATACAAACTCTCTATGTAAGCTTTCCATCTCTCAACCTTTTCTTCCCTATCTGTTAGAGGCTTTCCATTTGTGTCCTTAATATTACAGCACTTAGTCTTCTTTTCCCCAAAAGTATTCTTAATCCTTCGATAAGCTGTGTCTACTTTTCCTAATTTCAGACAATTTTCTATACCTGCACATTTCTCTTTCAACCATTCTTCTTTTGCTTCCTTGCATTTCTTGTTAACCTCATTTCTCAGACGTCTGTATTCTGCTTTCCCCTTTTCATCTCTTAGATTCTTGTGTTTCCGCCTTTCATCCATCAATTCTAGTATATCCTGAGTGATCCACGGTTTTCTACCTATTCTTTCTTTCCTACCAATGTTTTCTTCTGCGGATTTTGTTATTTCATTCTTCAAAAGTGCCCATTCGTCTGTAATTGAAGTTTGTTTAGGGTTTTTCATTAGTCCTTCCTTTATACTCTTCTTGAATCTTTCGTTTACATCCTTCTCTTTCAGTCTGTCTATTGCCCACCTTTTTGGCTTTTGACTTTTCTTCAGTTTCTTCAACTTTAATCTGCATTTCATTACAACCAGATTGTGATCAGAGTTTATGTCAGCACCAGGATATGTTTTACAATCCAAAATCTGATGTCGAAACCTCTGCTTGACCATAATGAAGTCGATTTGGTAACGCCCTGTATCTCCTGGTCTCATCCATGTGTATATTCTTCTATTGTGGTTATTGAATAAGGTGTTAGCTATGACTGACTCATGTTCGGTGCAGAATTCTACCAGCCTGCTTCCTCGAGCATTCCTTTCACCTAATCCGAAATCTCCTACTATCTTCCCTTCTCTCCCTTTTCCTACCACAGCATTCCAATCTCCCATTACTATAACATTTTCATCACCCTTGATATACCTCAGAATTTCGTCTATTTCTTCGTAGACCTTTTCAACATCCTCATCATCAGCTTGACTGGTAGGCATATAGACTCGTACCACTGTGGTGCATGTAGGTTTAGTATTGATTTTTGCTACAATAATCCGTTCACTATATTGCTCATAATATTCCACCCGCTGTCCAAGTTTCCTACTTAATATGAGGCCAACCCCTGCTTGGCCATTGTTTGATTTAGTGCTAATGACCCTATAGTCTCCTGACCAAAAGTCCTGTTCTTCCTGCCAGCGCATTTCACTAATCCCAACCAAATCCAACCTCAACCTATCCATTTCCCTTTCTAAGTTTTCTAACCTTCCACTTCCTAGCAGACTTCTAACATTCCACGCTCCGATCCGTAGAATGTCAGATTTCCTCTTTGTCACTTCTGTGATGTTAACCCCCTCTCGAGTAGTCCCCACCCGGAGATCCGAACGGGGGACTAGTTTACCTCCGGATTGAAATTTTACAAGGGAGGAGGCCATCATCACATGTAATTATGCATAGAGAGGTGCATATCCTCGGGAATAGCATACGGCTGTAGTTTCCCGTTGCTTTCAGCCGTGCAGCAGGACGCAGTGTAGCCATTATTTGGCTTATATTATCAATATCTTAACCGTCTATAAGACTAGTAAAGAATTGATTTATTCTGAAAGGCTGCTACTCCCTTTCAGAATAAGTAAAGAGCAATTCTACTAACAAAAAACTTAAGTTCCACCAACAACAAATACTACCACTAAAACAGTCTGTCACCAGGCACACTCACATGCACCCTCACACATCACAGTCTACTGAAACAATGAACTATAACTAACAAACAATGCAACTGCTACCAGACACACTCACACACCACAGTCTAATAGAACAATGACATATATCTAATAGACAAACTAGCTACCTACTTACAACTAAAACTAACTACATACTTACTGTACTGTTATTTGAATTGACAATATTTACAAAATGCAATTTAGATAGAAAATACTTACCAAATGTAATTTAGATTCAAAATTGTCACAAAATGCAATTAAAGGGGGACGTATGCAAAATTGCACTAAGTGAGAAATGGTTACATTTCGGCTGTATTAAGGTAAAGAACTGATTTTACTTTTATTGATTTATTTATTACAGTAGATAAGTAATAATATAATATCGTATGGCTGCGGGTGCTTTGTTATTTGCGCCCAGAGGGCAGATCGCATGTCGAATTCTGTTGCTCCCGGAGCTCTATTTTTTTCAAAAAAATTTTTTTGCTTGTAGCTCTAACACGGTACGTCGGGCGGAAAACATCAATCAGTCCAACATTAAAGAGGATCAAATTCTGCGTCGAATGAATATCTAAAACTCAAATTTGGTTCATTGGTATAATCGAAATCAAAAGTTCAAAACTGGGAAAATTTCCCATTTAGGTGCAAACTTACATTTTGCAACTTTCCAAGACCACATATCTTTGAAAAAGTTTCCCCTGTTGGAAAACCCATAGAATAAAAGTTGTAGAGAATAAAATTTCACGTTATATAGACAATTTTGATAAGTCCTTTTAATTTCAAATGACTAGTTAACTAATTTAATCACTACTATAATAATATTTAATTCAATTCCAAAAATAGTGACTCTTTCCGGGGAAAAAAGGCATGTTCATGTTATGACATAATGATGTAAGTACGAAAAATCAATCTACCTACTCGGATCAATGCTAAGAACATTTCAATTCAAATTTCCAAGATATACGCAAATCAGAAAACTAGTTACGTACACACCTTGAGTAGAGATTCAGAGTAGTACGAATGAAAAACATTTTAATTAGAACAAAGTTGTATATTGCCATTCTATAATTAGTAACCATTATTAATATTAATTAATAAAGTAATAGGAACATTTAAAATTGACATTACATTGATAAAAATATGAATAGAAACATGTTATAGAAATCAATAGTCATGCAGCAGAAAATAAGGCAGCATTCATGCTCGCATTTTCTTAGAAGTCGATGGCCCTTGATCTACAAATTTCTCAAGCTGGAATGGCATGTCGAGCCGCTGTTCATTGGAATCGTCTTCAAAGGGACTGTCTTCACCTATTTCTGCTTCTGCGGCGATCGGCATGTGGGACACACCCTCATCCTCGAATGGTGCTGAATTCGAGCAGGACTGGCCGTGGCAGTTGAGGCAAATTGTTGAACATTTCCTACCAACTTTCCGGCAGCTGGAACTCCCTGCACACCCCTTCTTACATCCTCAGGACACTGAGTTGAGGATTTCAGCTGGAGCTGGATCCTTGGTGTTCATGGTGGGGAGCAGGCCATGTTCCGTCCTCTTCCAACCCCAGCTGAGAGGATCCTTTGGTCTATCATACCAGCCCTGGATTTGGTGGTCGACACGCAGAAAATGTTGGGCGGCGGCTGAGTTTGTTGGGGGTA
The DNA here is from genome assembly GCA_946902985.2 of Meconema thalassinum. Lineage (NCBI taxonomy): Eukaryota > Metazoa > Arthropoda > Insecta > Orthoptera > Tettigoniidae > Meconema > Meconema thalassinum. Next base: position 1,196,906,446 of record OX336389.2, read on the forward strand.
GAGAGGTCAGATTGAAAGTTGGCTTAGTGAGGGATTTTGAGAATATCTTGTGGCGGATTTTGTCCAAGGAGGTCTCATTGACCTTAGGTGAATATAGGGCCACCAGGAATAGTTGACCTGCTGAAATGAGGATCAGTATCTGTATGGTAGAAAACCTTCACATCCTCCTGTAAAGCCGTGTTGTTTTCAAGGAGTTTGACAAACTTCAACTTCCCTTGGCGATAGAATGCAGAGGTTGTATGACACCCACTGATTGCATGTAGGAACAGAAGGTTCTGTTTGACAGCAGACGAGAAGTTGAAGTACCTCGGAGAGTAGAACGTGTTCTGAGAGGGCCCCTTTCCAGGTTTTACGACGTAAATATTTGAATTTGGTGCTTTGGCATTAATAGGATTATTAGATCGGTGTCCTCTCTGATTATTATGACCGTTGCCAAGTTCTCTGCCGCTTGCATGGCGGTGTTGATGATGAGAGTGTCAGCATCCTCAAGAGCTTGGCTCACTTCAAACCCCTGCTGTACTAATTTCTCATGCAGCATGGAGATAAGCCGTTCTTTGTTTCTGTCGTTGGACAAAAATTGTTCATTCGGCATGGTGGCAGTCATCGTTTCAGTGAACACTACGTTAGAAGAAGAGTGCTTGCTTTTACGGCGAAGACGCTCAACTAATTTTGTACTCTTTACTGATGCATCAGCAGGGTAACCATAGAAAACGATAAATGTACTGTGCCCAAATCCAGTTGCCTAGATTTGAGAGCACAGGCCACAATGCTAAGTCCAGAATTGAAAGTTTGAATAGCGCACGCCGAAACTTCTTAGAAGGAATTGGAAGCTTTTAGCAGCCAAGAAATGGTTAAGTGACGTAGGCGAGAGCGTCATAGTCGAGGCTAAATTGACATTAAATATTTCCCGACGGAGTAGAATCTTAAGACTAACATCAAATTACTGGCACGGACAAGGGAGGAAGAATGTGCTTTATTTCGAGGAAATTGATTGAGCGGAAGCTGAGATATGAGATGTTTTAGTTTCAGCATATTTCACGCATTGACCTCGAGAAGTCCGTTTGAGGAGTAGATAAGGCACGCATGCCCAAGCTAAGTATGTTCATTCCTTCGTAAGTGCTCAGCCGCTAAACACGTCAAGTCGCTCCGAACACTGTTATAACCTTCGTGCACATGGTTGCAAAATCTACGTTATTACCAGCACAGTTGCTGGGACTTAGTGATTTCGACAGTACATGGTTACTGGTCTTATAAAAGTGTTTAACATTATAGTGATCTTCGAACTTTTCAAAAATTATCACCGAGGTGATAAACTTTGTGGCATTGGTAATTATTTACTGCTACAACGGACATATGAATAGACTTGGTCTATATTTTGCTTTCCACTGTCCATTAAAATTTAACTTGGACTATTTCATCCAAACAACCAGAATAAGTCTTGGACTTAATAACTTTCGACCAACCAAAATAGTTCATTACTGTTCGCCTACCAGTCTTGCACAGTTCAGTTCATTAGCTGACACCTGATAATAACCGCTGCAAAGGTCAAGTGTACTGAAATACCTGGCCTTACCTAGAGCATCTAATAGCTCTGAGATGAGTGGGAGGGGATAACTAACCCCTATCGTTACTTCGTTCAATTTTCGAAAGTCAATCTCAACTCTCCACTTTTGCTTACCTGACGCATCCATTTTCTTCGGTACTAACAACAATGGTGCATTCCAAGGGGATGTACTAGGTACAATAATTTCATCACCTAGCATCTTATCTATCTGCGCTTGTATTTCTCCCTTTTGTGCCTCCGGCAATCTATACGGCCGCACATTAATCGGGGGTTGATCCCGGGGCGTTGGGATCTCGTGACGTATAACTTCCGTGCATGTGAGCTTATCTCCCTCAAGGTGGAATATGTCATTGTATTCCGCACAGATGGCGTATATACCCTCCTTATCTACCTGCGTGAGATGGTCTACTCGCAAGCAGTCTATCACTCGGCGTGATCTGGGCTTCTGAGTAGCCCGTTCTCCGGTTACTGCCCTACTGCCTTGTTGTACCTTGCGTACTCCTGCCAGGCAGGTGTCATCCACCTCCTGCATTCGCACTCGGGGGCAGTACAGAGTCACTTCTTCCTCAGTAGTATTCATCATGCTGACTACTGCCTCGTTGTGCTCTGACCTTGTTAGACACTCTGCGAGGTAAACCCCTGGTGCCACCTCGGCCCTCTCAATAATTCCCACTGGTAGATTCTTATCGACTTCAATAACAACTACCTTCTGGGTTCGAGGCTCGAGGCTGATTATCTTCGCCTCCCTCGCTCCCAGCGGGTATCTTTTACCGTGGATCGTAACATGACCTCCCGGTAGTCGATCACGCTGTCAGCTAGGATGTCTCTCCCTATTATACCATCCTGGCTCAGTTGGAAATCACTGCCCACCACATGCACTGTGTGTTTAGTACCTCCAATAACAAACTGAACGGTCCCTTGGGTGTAAATCGTTCCCTCGCTTACACCCGTTAATTCGATCGTGGGGCCTCTACTGATTGTAACTCTTTTAGGCACTGATTGCCTCTTCACTAGGCTGACATCGGAGCCAGTGTCAATTAGAAACCTCAGAGGCCCCCCACAATGCATTAATATAGTGCCCTCCATGTCACGTGCCTTGGGACTCCTTAAATTACGGGATTCCATAGCTGTCCCTGTGTTATGGACCCGTTCCAGTTTGTCGCCCCTGTCTGAGTGATATTTCTCTTATTACCTTTCCCACTCTTGAACCAACAGTCCTTGGTCCCATGTGACCACCGGTCACAAACATCGCACTGGCGTCGGCCTTTCATGGCCTTGCCTGCCGTGCGCCTACTCTGGCCCTGGCCTTTCTTGGCCTCCTGACAATTTCGTTTTATGTGACCCTGCCGGCCACAGGTATAGCACGTCCGCCGGTCCACTTCTGCTTGTGGTACCTGGGCTGTCTGTCGGCAATTTTTTTGTACGTGCCCTTTCTTCCCACAACGGTAACAGGTTCTACTCCTGTCCGATTCCATGTGAGACTTCCCCCTAACCATGCGCACGGCTTCCGGCGCCACGGCTTCCTTATCTTTCTGCTTCTTTCGGCAATCGCGCTCTATGTGTCCCGGTTTTTTGCAATATCTACATATGATCTTACTTGGGGTGCCCCCTGTCTGTACATTGGGTGTACTACCTAACGCGGTGCGTGCACCTCGGGTTCGTGCCTCCTTGCACTCCCGTGCGATGTGGCCTTCCCTGTTACAATTGTAACAGACCACCCAACACTCGCTTGTGTTGGCTTAGTATGCCACCATAGTGGTGCCTTCCTTTCCTGATCGGGTTTACCTGCTCTTACCCCTGAGCTATGTTTCGTGTGCAGCCCTTCTCGTGCCTTCTTTGAGAGTATTACCGCCTCTTCTTGCCTTGCAGTGGCTACAGCTTTCTCGAAAGTAATGGCCCCGTGGCCCTGGACCCTAGCTTGGATTCGTGGGTTACTTAACCCCTGTATGAAGCTAGCTACACATATTTTTCTTGTGATTCTTAACTGAGCTTCCCTGTCCTCCCAGATTTCTCCATCGAGGACTGCTTCCCTGAACGCAGCAGATAGAGTCTCTACTTTATGCGCCCATGTCGCCACTGATTCCCTAGGATCCTGCGCTGTTTGAAACATCTGGCAAATATATAAGTCTAATGTGCCCTGAAATCCGTAGTATTCTCCTAATGCCTGCTTGGCAGCCTCCCAGTGATTTATATCTCTTCTGACTAACAACTTATCTCGGGCCTTGCCCGTGATTTTGGTCAGGATATACTTAAAGAACAGCTCTTGATCATCGTCTTTTACCATGCGAACAGCAGCGTCTACATTGGCCACAAACTCACGTAATCTGTCAGGCTGTGTTCCATCGAACTCCCGACCTATCAGGCGATGTCCTTCGGTCACTGATACAAAAGGCCCACTTGTACTTACCGTATCTACTTCTGCTAACCTCTCCTCTACCTGGACACCGGTAGCTGCACTTGTCTGTCTTGCCATTGTAATAAGGTTAGCTTACCTGGCGGCTACTTCTTCTTCTTTGTTGTCTCTGCTAACTGGATACTGCGGCTTATCGGTTCTCCCCTCTGCTGGCGGCACGGCTCGTTACTGCTTAGTAGGCTTCTTCTTCTCTCTACTGCGTTGCGCGGCACTCGGTACGATTTACGCGGATGCGCGGACGGACAATCTTCTGCGTTGTCGCGGTCTTTATCGGACAATCTTCTGCGTTGTCGCGGTATTTATCGGACAATCTTCTGCGATGTCGCGATCTCTCTCTTTATTCCGTAGTTGCTCTGTTCAGTGCATCGAACTCGGGACCCTACACCTCTGACACCAAAAAGTTAGGTCTGTCGTGACCTACCTGGCCTGTGAGACGTTCTGGCAGGTTGACAGCTCCTCCGACGATTTTCCCTACTAGCCGAGCGGTATACTAGATAAGGGAACTTGAGGTTTAGTAAACTAGTCCCGGAACTACCGGAATAAAAGATGATATTCCCTTGGACTACTGCCGATTTATTAAGCCCTTGGCAGTCGAAGTATATATACACTATATACAAATTATGTGAAGTTACTGCAGGAAGTGCACGCAGGTCTGTAATAGCGCTACTAAGTCTTACTGATACTTGACATCTAGTATGTCTCCGCGAGGCTGAATTCTGCTCGCGCGCGTTACGACGTTACTCTGGCAAGAACTGAGGCGTGAGAACTACTGATACTCTGCCGCTCCACTACTCTGTAACAACTCTGCTACTCTCTGACAACTCTTGTAACAACTCTGTGACAACTACTCTGCTACTCTGCTACTCTCTCGCTCGCCATTTTGGATACCATTATATTCAACTGGAGATGACCCAGAGTCCATCTCCCCCTTCCACTGAGACCTGTGGTCCATTCTACTCCCAGTGCCTAGCAAGTGCTGCTCTCTAATCTAGCGGCGAAATGCCCATACTCGCGTCTACGTGACATCCAAGGTTCAATTTCTGGCCTGGCTTGTGACTATGAATCACTCTCTCTACAATACAAAGTGCTCGACCAACGTACTTTTGTACCATCAATATTTACAGACCTCGGTACACATCCTGGCTCCAGCAATCTTATTTCCTCCAGAAATACATCTCTGGCTTACAAAAGCTCACATCCAACTTAGTAATAATAATAATAATAACTCTATTGCCCTTATGTATAATGTTCCTTCGAACCGCAGTCCTGGGTTCTGAATCATGGAGGCTCACAGTCACGACAATGGCTTAGAGTTCTATTTATTTTATGATTGAATTTCATTCATTTATTCTACCGCGTGATAAATGAATTACAAGAAAATTATTATGTAATTCTCCCCATAGCGTGATGGTAATGATCGATGCAAACATAGAATAGATTTTCCAGGAAAATTAAATCAGAAAATATTTTATATTGGGATCCAATATTAATAGCATTTTAGCAAGTCGGAGGGTGTGTACGCTCAAATTGATTCTGGTTGTCAATTGGTTTGTAGAGATGGGCATCAGCAGTCGACTGACAAAAGTTAAAACCATCGACTTGTTTGACTGCTTTTAGAAAACAGTCGAATGAATTCAACGACTACTCACCGTAACATAAACAAGTCGTTTGCAAACGACTGAACTGATCCCAATTGTTTTAACATGCTCTGAGCGCTGGCATAGTTTTACGTTCTGGTCATAAATTGTTTGTATTCACATGGTTGCCAACATCTCCACTGAAAGTTCGCTCTCGTTACTGTTCTAAAGTGCTCTATTGTCGTGTCTCGTGTGTATTTATTCTAAGCTGTCGTGTTCTTGTTCAAGTTGTATTTCAACTCTACACTCTTAGTACGGTATTTTCTGAAAAACAACTAAGAAATAAAAGGCACGTCACAATTTTGGCTATGGAATTGTTACCGGTACTTTCAGTTCTAGTAATTTAATTAAGTATTGCTCTATTGCTTCACTTATTCAGAGTACATACAGGTAATGTGTCCTATACCAATTTCGGGGAACATTTACTCATTGCAACATTGGATATAATGGCTGCACTATACACAACGCCGCAACCTCCATTCGAAGCACAGTAAAAATAAATAACTTGGATCAATTTCAATTTCTTTTTAGTACATATTATTCTTAAAAATAAATGAGACCAACCAGGTGATATAGTTCTTGGTTGACACTTCTGGGGTCCATGTTTGATTGCTGAATGTCAAGAAATCTAATTCTAGTCTGAGGGTAAGAACAGGGTACACACAGCCTAGTGAGGTAAACCGGGAAATGTTGGGTTTGATTCTCCGCTTAGCCACCCAGCAAGTGGTTTATCATGGGTTCCCACACATACAGAATATAAATTTCTAGGTAATTCCTATCTTGACTGCCTCCTGTAAATCCGTAAACAAGTAGGGTAGTCGTATTCATTCATTCCTATTCATGAGCTTAAATGGCACTCTGTCAAACGCGTACATGTGTCAGAATCCAACACAACACAAAATAACATAATGACTTGATTTTGTCTGCTGTTAATTCATTTTATGGGCTTGGGACATCTTGGTCATCAGCCCCATGCAGTTGGGTGTGGGTAGAATTGCTCCGATTATGTGATGACTGTAGTAGTGTGTGTAGCTTTATAAGGGACAGGCTTGGGGAGGTGCCCCAGGAGTTGAAATAAGGTACTACCGGATTTCCATCAGGAAAGGAATAAAATAAAATAATGTTGAGGCCCACAGAAGAGATCTGCAGAATATCTTGGCTGAGTGGACAGGGAATTTGTAACTGTTCCTGTTGGTATTTCAATTTCATTTTAGTACATATTATTAAAAATTCTTAAAAATAAATGTCCCTAACTATGGCTACCACCTTTCCAGTCCTCATCTGAATTACAGAAAGTATAGCCTACACACTACTACAGATACCACAATAACAGAGATTATCATATAAATCCTATACACTTCCAAATATATGGGGCTAAATGAATATGTTATCAAAAGCCCTAAAATTAATATCAAAAACACAATGATTCTACAATAAGAGATTCTTTTAAAATATAGTTATAGTAGGTGCAAACATACACATAACAGCAAATTCAAGTTCTCCATTTCAAGCATTACACATTTATTAAGTTAACTGTTTCAGCATACAAACTTGCATGTGTTGTAGGAATTTGCGGTTCATCGGTGTCAGCCATGGCGTCAAGGAGGTAATAGGTCCATTATCATGTGCTGTAGCCTACCGTTATACCTTGGCAAGAAAGAAGAACATGCCTCAACACATACTTTTATAAGGACCAGATTTGATTACTGTATTTTTGCTTGATTTTGGCTCTCCCTGTTATTTTTTCTTAGTTGACAAACTTTTTAAATAAAACATGATGATTTCTAGCAGTATTGAGTGTGTTTCTTGTTTTTCATTGAAGGTTCTATTTCTCCTTTCCCCTTCACAGCATGTCATAGAATTTACTGTATTAGTGTGCCATGAAATTTGTTTATGTACATGTACTTACTGTATTTCACCCTTCAAAATTGGTGGACTGGATATATTTTAAAGGGAATATCAAATGAACTACTGTATATAAATTTTGTGATATCCAATTATTTTTCTGAAACTAATGAATTTGGCATTAATTACACTAAAAATTTTAGTGTGATGAGGATCAGGTTACACCACCTATTTCCTTAGTATTCTCTCTTAAAATTTTCCTGTTATTGCGAACAGCATCAAGCATTTTAAGATATGAATATTCTCCCTTCCCAGTACTTTTCCTTTCTAGTTTAATCTCGGAACTAATCGGTTATAATTGGGCCTACAGTGGTTAATTGGAAGGGACCATTTTTTTAAATTGAGTAATAATATGCTGCAGACCTTATAGTAGCCTAATTCTTGTCAATGCAATATGCTCCAATTGCAACTGAAAGAAATGTAAACATGTAAATTATTGATGAGGTCATGTCCTAAATGCTGTGATTGCTCATTTCAGAGTTCCGGAATTCACAATTTCCCACTTTGGTATTATTTTTTTTAAATTTTCTGTTATTGCTATTTTGAATGTGATTTATTTCGTGTAGATCATATTATTATCTCCACACTTAAAAACGTGTGCTATAAGTATTGGGAAGATTGTGATTTTCGGAACATTGAAGTGGGCAGAACAGTTAGGACGAGAATATTTAGCGGAACGAGGGGAAGGGGTGGGGTAGGCTACCCGCACGGCCGTGCTCAACTAGTACCGCGGTCAAACACCAGACAGCGCTGAAGTCTTAGGTGCCAAGAATTAGCATGGTTGTCGGCTATCTGTAGTAGTAGGTAATCTGTGGGTGGTACGCTGTCTCTTATCGTGCGAGGCGGGCCTACCTGGTCTGTCTCGCTAGCGTGGTGATATCGTACTCTTGTTGTAAAAATAGAGGCGGTTGTGGTTTATGTATATGAATGACCACGTGCTGTGTGTAAATATGTTTTCTCCTGCTTAGTGAATAATCCTAGTGTCTATAGAATGTATCGTGTGCATATGTTCTTGATGTATGTTATGGTAATATATGTTTCGGGAAGGTAGTATCTTTCCTCTGTTGTAAATATTATCTCTCGCTGTCAGTTGTCGGCTGGAATCTCAATTTCCGGACTATGTTACCTTTCACATACCATATCGTGATTTGCCGGTACTAGATGTGTAAGATTTCATCGGTTTTCCCCGTGTAATCCATTTAACGCTTATGTATTTTCCCATATAACTTATTCGTTGCGTGGTTTAACGCTGCTACTCCATGGAAATGTTAAAAATGTGTGGGAGTCTAAATGGGTGCTCCCTAAGTGTGTAAGGGTGGCTAGGTAGCTGCGCATACGCTGCTATGCCGCTGTGTTAGTGAATGTAAATGCTGCTTTGTTGGGAATGGTCTCAACAATGTAATTGATGATGCAATAATAGTAATAATACCTTATCTTGTCGGTACAATCCTTGGTATTACCGTCGGTTTGCTCTTTACGCTATGGTATACTGAGCTTCGCGTGGAAAGTCTATCGCGAAAGTGTATATGTTCTTGGAGTGTATTCCTTCGCTGTGTTCAGCGGAACCTATATGAGGATCTCCTCTCTACCTGTTGATCATGTATAATGTGTATGTTTGCCCTCCGTTCTCTTCCTAAAGTGTATTTGGAGAGTCCGGTGTTAGCTCCTGTGTATGGTGGAAAATTATGCCTGTAAGCATCTGTACCTGGGTAAGACGGAAAAATGTTATAATCGTGTTTCCCGCCCTGTATACAATGATACTGTATCCGTGTATCTCTGAATGTACTATTAACGGTCCGTGTCTTGGTGTAATAATGTATCTGTGCGCATTGGTATGTCTAGATTATTACCGCTGGAACAATCCCTGTGTGTAATAGAGAAATGTGTTAGTGTGAGACTGTAAATGATCGCTAAAAAGGGAATAAATGTTTGCTAATTGTGTGATTTGTTTGCGTTTGCAAGTGTATTTTTTGATGTGAAATTTTAATTGAATCAATTTGCCCTTAATTATTGTTGCCTTATGATTGTACTATAGGAATGGCCGTAGAGTGCCCTGTATTATGGACGCAAGCGTGGCTACTTAGTGTGCTAAATGCACAAACATTCTTGCCCTTCATTACATGGCTGTATTTAATCTCCATTGTGCTCGCAGGCGTGATTATTTAACGTGTGAAACACGGGCAGTCCTGCTAAAACAAAGAATGGGGGGCGTGGTGGCTCAGCGGTCTAGCTGTTAGCCTCTCACCAAGGCGGTCCGGGTTCGATTCCCGGTCAATGAATGTGAGATTTTCGAAGTGAAATGCCACGTCCTGTGGTTCAGATTCCACGTAAAAAGGAGGTCCCGTGGCTCATGATCTCTAGATTAACGGTCACGTTAAACTACAAGCTTCCTTCCTTTTCCTTAAAACAAAGAATAAATTTGTGCCCGATCGTTATTACTAATATCTAGTTTAATATATGTTAATTTATTATGTTATTATGGAGGCCAATAAACGATTCTGTAGACAAATGTAATGCTAGCGTGTGACTGGATCTTGACTCGGAATAACCTTGTGGTTTCCGTTAAATATATTACTATTAAATTTTATTTGTACTTTTAATGACCTGTGATCTTTCCTTTAAATTGGCGAACTCACCGGCATTGGATGATTTGAATGATTCCTTAGGGCGAGTTACAGATATTGTCCGATAATGGCTGCCTCAAGCAACACACCTCGCTGTCGTAGACTAAAAATGAATGATGGTTGTAATAGATATGAATGAGTGCCCTATGTATGTTAAATGGAAAATGCGTTAGTTACTTCCAATTATATGGTTGGTCACAGGCTGTATATAATGGTCAAGTTAACCTTTAAAACAAAGAAAAAGAAAGAAAAAAAAAATAGATTCTTTGTGTGCAAGAAATGTAAGTGGGGACTCTGTGTATGTAGGCTAGTTTCTATTATCGGACGCGCCAAGCGTGGCTGGCTTGAGATTGGCGTCCCTGCTGATCGCGCGCTGCGTAGCCGTGGAGAGCTGTACGCATTTGCAGCGTCAGATCGCTGACTCGCTTAAGACATGTGTAGGTTGTAACAGTGTTGTAAGTATCGTGAATACATGTGTTTGAATGTTCCAGTGAGAAATATGTAACTGTACGTTGGAAAGTGCACTGATCTCACGTATGGATTATCTACCTCTGTATGTATTATTCTGTCCATTATCCATATCGTATTTAAGCATCTCGACCTATGTATCTGTCCTTTCTATCTCCCAAGTGTATGATAACTAGTGTTATTGTGGTGATTGAACCGAACTGTGCCTGGCCTAACGAGTGTTATTGTAGTGCCTATGTTCTTGTGAGTGTGTTTTCGGAACTGTGTGATTGTGAGTGTCTAGGTTCATGTAACTGTGCTCTCTAGATTATGTGGTTGCAAGTGTCTATCTGGCGTTTTCGCTTCTTCACCTCGTGAGCTGGGAGTTTGGGAATCGTTACCCGCGTATGGTAGGGTTTCATTCGCCGCATGTGAACTGTGTCTGTTAACCTGTGTTATTGTAAGTTTCTATGTTCGTGTGACTGTGCTAGACGTTTCCAGTGTTAAGTATAGATCCGTTGAATAGTGTTGCCAGCTAGATGAACACTACACTACTCCTGTGCCCTGCAGTGTACGAATTTATGTGCAATTAGAATGTTCACTCGATGTGTGTGTTGTTGTTTGAGTCTTCAGTCTTTTGACTGGTTTGATGCAGCTCTCCATGCCTCCCTGTCCTGAGCCAATCGTTTCATCTCTACATAGCTACCACATCCTACATCAGAGGCTATCTGTTTAACATATTCTAACCTTGGTCTACCCCTACAGTTCTTGTCCTCGACCCATCCTTCCATAACTAAGCTTGCTATTCCTGGGTGTCTTAGTATGTGTCCTACCAACCTATCTCTTCTCTTCATTAGCAGTCGCCAGAAACATCTCTCCTCTCCCACTCGCCTTAATACCTCTTCGTTTGTAACCCTATCTACCCATCTGATCTTCATCATTCTCCTGTAACACCACATTTCAAATGCTTCAATTCTCCTCTTTTCTGCTGCACCAATAGTCCAAGTTTCACTTCCATAGAGCGCCACGCTCCAGACAAAGGCTTTCAAAAGTGACTTCCTAATACCTAAATCTATATTCGATGTCAACAGATTCCTTTTTTGTAGAAAGGCTTTCCTTGCCTGAGCCAACCTACTTTTTATATCCTCTTTGCTTCGTCCATCACTGGTTATTCTGCTTCCTAAGTAACAGAAGTTTCCTACTTCCTTCAGCTTTTCACCTGCCAATTTGATCTCCATAGAGGTTTCTGATTTATTTCGGCTGCATTCCAGTATTTTTGTTTTACATTTATTAATTTTCATCATGAATTCCTTCCGTAAGACGGAATCCATACCATTCAAAAACTCATTCAAATCTTCAGGCTTGTCGGCCAAGATGACGATGTCATCAGCAAATCTCAGAGTTGAAATTATTTCTCCTTGAATCTTCACTCCCACTTTAAATTTTTCTCCAATTTCCTTCATTGCTTGTTCAATGTAAAGATTGAAAAGTATGGGTGATAAGTTGCAGCCTTGCCTTACACCTTTCTGAATACCAGCTTCTCTCTCATGTCCTTCAGCTCGAATGACTGCTGTCTGGTTTCTGTATAGATTGTATATCACCCTCCTATCCCTGTACTTTATTCCAATAGATTTCAAAATGTCAAACAATTTAGTCCAATCAACGTTATCAAAAGCCTTTTCTAAGTCTACAAATGCCATGAACGTTCTCTTATCTTTCCTTATTCTACCTTCCAAAATCAGCCTAAGACTTAGTACAGCTTCCCTTGTTCCTACATTTCTCCTGAAACCAAACTGGTCTTCACCCAACTCCGTTTCTATCTGGCTTTCAATCCTCTTGTAAATTATTCTAGACAGGATCTTTGAAGCATGAGTAATCAAGCTGATTGTACGGTAATCTTCACATCTGTCAGCTCCCACTTTCTTTGGTATAGGGATGATAACATTCTTCTTGAAATCAGGGGGTACCTCACCTGTCTCATAAATCCTACACACGAAGTGAAATAACCTGATCAGACCTTCATCTCCTATGCAGCTTAGCAACTCAATCGGTATATCATCTATGCCTGGTGCTTTGTTCCGGCCTAAGTCCTCTAATGCTCTGTCAAATTCTGATCTCAATATTAAATCTCCTTTTGCATCCTCATCAATTTCCTCCTCCCTTTCCATTACATGATTCTCAATCTCCTTTCCCTTATACAAGCACTCTATGTAAGCTTTCCATCTCTCGATCTTTTCTTCCCTATCTGTTAGAGGCTTTCCATTTGTGTCCTTAATATTACAGCACTTAGTCTTCTTTTCCCCAAAAGTATTCTTAATCCTTCGATAAGCTGTGTCTACTTTTCCTAATTTCAGACAATTTTCTATACCTGCACATTTCTCTTTCAACCATTCTTCTTTCGCTTCCCTGCACTTCTTGTTAACCTCATTTCTCAAACGTCTGTATTCTGCTTTCCCCTTTTCATCTCTTAGATTCTTGTGTTTCCGCCTTTCATCCATCAATTCTAGTATATCCTGAGTGATCCACGGTTTTCTACCTATTCTTTCTTTCCTACCAATGTTTTCTTCTGCGGATTTTGTTATTTCATTCTTCAAAAGTGCCCATTCGTCTGCAATTGAAGTTTGTTTAGGGGTTTTGATTAGTCCTTCCTTTATACTTTTCTTGAATCTTTCGTTTACATCCTTCACTTTCAGTCTGTCTATTGCCCACCTTTTTGGCTTTTGACTTTTCTTCAGTTTCTTCAACTTTAATCTGCATTTCATTACAACCAGATTGTGGTCAGAGTTTATGTCAGCACCAGGATATGTTTTACAATCCAAAATCTGGTTTCGAAACCTCTGCTTGACCATAATGAAGTCGATTTGGTAACGCCCTGTATCTCCTGGTCTCATCCATGTGTATATTCTTCTATTGTGGTTATTGAATAAGGTGTTAGCTATGACCAACTCATGTTCGGTGCAGAATTCCATCAGCCTGTTTCCTCGATCATTCCTTTCACCTAATCCAAAATCTCCTACTATCTTCCCTTCTCTCCCTTTTCCTACCACAGCATTCCAATCTCCCATTACTATAACATTTTCATCACCTTTGATATACCTCAGAATGTCATCTATTTCTTCGTAGACCTTTTCAACATCCTCATCATCAGCTTGACTGGTAGGCATATAGACTTGTACCACTGTGGTGCACGTAGGTTTAGTATTGATTTTTGCTACAATAATCCGTTCACTGTATTGCTCATAATATTCCACCCGCTGTCCAAGTTTCCTACTCAATATGAGACCAACCCCTGCTTGGCCATTGTTTGATTTAGTGCTAATGACCCTATAGTCTCCTGACCAAAAGTCCTGTTCTTCCTGCCAGTGTGTATCGTAGTGTAACTGTACTGCGCTGTAAATCTACATCGGTGTGGGTTCGCTGCCCTACTCCGTGTATTTGTCGGTATGTATTGAGCCCGCCTGAGCTCATGGCTCGGTGATATTTATGTAAATGTTAAGGAACATGCCATGCTTGGACACTGAACGCGCCCTGGTCGAGCGCGCGGCAAGCAATTGGAAATGGATGATGTCTTGACTTTGGACATGCACCCTATAATTTTTCTGAGCACCAACTACTGACTGCACTTTTTGATCTTAAAAGTCTCAGGTTATCCCCGGATTTAATTCTGTTCTAAGTACATATTTCGATGTCTACGAATTTTTGTTATAAGGTAAAAGTTATTTACACCGCAGATTGGCGGCAGGAAATAGACTGTCAACGACTTACGTGACAAGCCCGCACGCTGCATGCGAGTGCTATGATCGAGGACTACCTGTTGTAAAGCCGTCCAGAGATGACGTGCTGTCTTTACTGTCCGTCCTAAGAGACGAAGAATTACAAGTCCACCTAAGGGTGATGATTATTTAGTGCATCCGACGAAACGTCGTGAACAGTTTTATTTTACACGAGTGTGCTGTGCTTCGCTGAGAGAAATGTATTTATTTGTGTGTGAAAAGGGAATTATTTTCGTCCACGAGACGATCACCACATTATTCCACCCACGAGGTGATGTGCAAATCTGTGAACATCTACTACAAAACTACGAGTGAATTAGAATTGCTAGTGATAATTAAATTCTGTGTTAAATCCACCAAACGCACGTGTGAAGTGCCGAATTTTCTGTAATTTTTTGTTGTATATTTTTTAGATAATTGTAACACCACATTTCTTCGAGTGGACCCATAAATTCTCTGTCCACGAGGGTGTTAAAACACTGCACATTTATCATGATCTGTAAACCATCCATGTGTGAACAAGTGCTAAATATTATCATAGTCTACGATGCACTTTGGCATTAATGTTTACGACAGATCATTGTGATATTTTTGGATGATAACCTATATTCGAATCTGTGATTGCCGACACCGCGTGTCGAATAGATTCAGTGACGCAGACAGTGAAAGAATCATTTATAATCAGTCTGCAAATTAAAACCAGTGATTTGATCTTATACTGTGCTAAATTATTTAAAATCTGTGGAACACGTGTGATTTCAACCACGATGTTATATCTCTACGCTGACCACGTGTACGTTGTTCTAACACTGATTACCGTCAGTGCTATGGAGTATAACCCCATCACCATCATCTTAGTAGAAGACTACATCACCATGGCAGGAGGATCGAACATCTATTTCGAGGGACATGGAGCCCAAGCCTTCATCAACCCAATGGCTGTACACGAGGAGGAGATCTTGCTCGAAAGACCCACTGGAAACTTGAGAAGACTGGAACGAGGAGGATTCCATGCAAGGAGTCCATTCTGGAAAATTAGGACAACCGTCCAGGTCTCTAAACCACCTCGAATACCAAGGAATTACCATGAGGTGTCAGTAATGTGAGTCCTCTGTTTTTTCTCTCTTGTACGGGTTAGCTGTGGTAGAAGTAGATGTAGTAATTAACCGAACGCGTGACAATAAGCCAGGCAGATTTTATAGTTAGAGTTGTCTTTTCTTTTACAGTTGGGTTAGACACTATGCTTTCATAGTGCACCTTGGATATGTCACAGGACGTTACGTCCTATACTTTGGATAGACATGACCATAAACAACTTGGGTTTAGTTTGGTCGACTTTTCATATGGGCCAGATAATTTTTGAGGAGTGGTCAACCGCTCTTCTGTCATTTTCATTATGACCCATTTTTGCGACACTTCTATTGGCGCCACTGTATGATTTATTTATTTTGTTGCTCTATTTTTGGGCGTATCAGTTAATGATCGACTGTTATCATTACCCTTATAATGTGAATATTAAGTTGTTTATTATTCATGTGAGCTCAGAAGCCACATAAGTTCAAGTTGGAACAGAACAGGGAATTTGCAATAATTGTGCTAACTCTAGCATTGAACCCCTGATACTATCGTATCATTTCAGACATCTTAGAAGCTTGTAAGATTGTCTAACTTCATTATGTTTTCGTTTAGTGTCGAGTATCTGACACATGAATGTTTTGTATCAGAAAGAATGTAAATATTGAGAGGAGTGATATATCTGTCAACTCCAATGAGCTCCACAAGAAGTGGAATATCTTTAAAAATGGTGCTTTGGAAGGTTGTAACGTAACCCATCATTATACTTTATATTTCTACGTGGTACAGAAGCCACGAATCATTCATTGTTATTTTCATTAGTATGTGAACCAGCGTTATTCAGTAATTAACACTTTTGATATGAATTAACGACGAAACATGTGTTTTGTCGCCCGACGCGACAGCAGAGTTGAGTGAGTGTGTTTTGACGCACCTGTGTGAAAGGCTTTATCAAGCCAATGGTCTATCTTGCTCCCTAGCAAGACAACTTTTTACCACAACCTAGTGAGGCCTATTAAGCCACATGTCTACTGAGGGTGGGTGGTCACTTTGCTGAAACATGTGGCCTATTAAGCTACAACCTAGTGAGGCGTATTAAGCCACTGCTTAAAAAGCCAACATGTTTTAATGTAGCCTGTGCAAAGTGAGCCATGCAAACGTTGATGCATGGCTCTCTTTATGCGTTGACAGGCAAATAGCACAAGACATACAGTTTACATACCATTATTTACAGGCATTCACATATCCTTGCTTACATCCATGCACACAGGTTAAAAATGATACACTGCAATTTTTCTATTTTTATTCCGAGGCTTTGTTTAGCTTGCATTTTGTTTCACATGCCATCTCACACGTGTATGCATGCATTTCGCACTCCCCTCTCACCACGGTTGTCAGATTATTTGACCTTAAAGTATCTTCAGCATTCTGATACTTTTCCTTTGCACCTGTTGTCAAGTCAGATCAGCGCATTCCAATAAGCTCAAATGACATTCACATCCTGCTAGTCTGCTCCTCAACAAGTTTGTTTTCTGTACTCGCTTCCAGCACGTTATAGTCACCACCAAACACATGGCGGCCAAACGTAGGTGAAACATTTAAATAATTAATATCTCTCGAGCGCAAGGTCCAATTTTGACATGACGTTGGACTTGGGTTGACGTCTTCGGGGCAAGGTCTTCGTGACAGGGCGTCGGCGTTAGAATGCAGTTGGCCTGTGCTGGATCTCAAAGTTGTACTGTTGAAGCTTCTCTAACCACCGCGCGAGTTGACCGTCGGGCTGCTTGAAGTTCAGGAGCCACCGCAGGGATGCATGGTCTGTCCTGATGAGAAATTCTTGCCCGTACAGGTACTTGTGGAAGTGTTCTATGGTCTTCACGACGGCAAGCAGTTCCTACCTGGTGACGCAGTAGTTCCTCTCTGGCATTGACAAGGCTGTGCTGAAATATACCACTACTCTCTCCTCGCCGTATACTACTTGCGACAGGACTCCCCCTATACCGAAGTCGCTGGCATCGGTATCGACGGTGAACCTTGTACCAGGTCTGGGGTAAGCCAGAATAGGTGCGGTGCACAGAGCCTGCTTGAGTTGTTCGAAGGATTTGTGGCATTCCGCTGTCCACGTAAAGAGTTGGTCCTTCTCGGTCAGCCGATGCAGTGGTTTGGCGATGTCGGCGAATCCTCTCCCGAAGCGACGGTAATATGTGCCGAGTCCCAGGAAGGTTCGTAGTTGGGACTTGTCCTTCGGAACTGGCCACTCCTTCACAGCTGCGGTCTTACCTGGGTCAGTGCGCACCCATTCTTCGGAGGCGATATGCCCAAGGTACTGGACCTGCTTCTGGAAGAGCTGACACTTCTTGGGACTCAACTTCAGCTGGGCATCCCGTAGCTTCATCAAGATGTCCTTCAGGTTGCTGTAGGGCTCCTCGAAGCTTCTCCCCAGAACGATGACGTCGTCTAGGTAGACCAGGCAGGTCTTCCAGTGTAGTCCCTTCAGAATGGGCTCCATTAGCCTATCGAAGGTCGCAGGGACGTTGCACAGACCGAATGGCATGACGGTGAACTGCCAGAGCCCACTGCCCACAGAGAACGCCGTTTTCACGAGGTCCTTAGGATGGACCTCCACCTGCCAGTAGCCACTCTTCAAATCTAAGGTGGAGAACCATCTTGACCCTGATATGGTGTCCAGGGTGTCGTCGGTCTGGGGTAGAGGGTAGCTGTCCTTCGTGACGTCGTTCACCCGCCTGTAATCCACGCAGAACCTGGTGGAGCCGTCCTTCTTCTTCACTAGCACGACTGGAGAACTCCAAGGGCTATGTGATGGCTCAATCACCCCCTGCTCCTTCATCTCTTCTACCATCCTGTCGACTTCAGCTTGCTTGGCGAGCGGGACACGTCGGAACGGGGCCCTAATGGGTGCACTGTCCCCAACGTCGATCCTGTGCTGGACCAAAGCTTGTCCTGCCGAAGTCATTGCTCCCCACAGAGAAGACGTCCTGGAATTCGCTTAGCAGGTCCCGAAGTTGGCGTGATTGCTCCTCATCTAGATGGCCATGGGGTCCTTGGTACAGCTTCTGTAGTTCTTCTGGCAGTGCGCGTCTTCTTCGGTTGTCCGTCTGCAGGAGTCCGTCCGTCGTGTCTGTGATGCGGGCAATCCAGGTAACGGGCTCGCAGACTCCTAGGGTGGTGTCCCGGTGAACCGTAATGTCGTAGTCGTTCAGGTTGGACAGGCGGACGTACGACCGAGACGTCGTGTTGATGAGGGTCTTAGCAATTAGCAATCCTTTTGTCTGGATGTCCACATATTTTGAATCGATGACCGCCGCCACTCCATCAGCAGTTCCGTCGAAAATTACGGCAGTGCTGACCTCCGTCCTGGCGGGAACGATGACGCCCTCTTTCAGCCTTACTCGCCGTGCGGCGATGGCCTCGTGTGCTGGTTGCAAAGCAAGTTCCTCACCTCCGAAGTGCAGAGTGTTGATACTCAGGTCCAAGATGGTGTTGTTCTGGTCCAGAGAGTCCAGTCCGATGATCACTTCGTTTGCTACATCAGCCACAAACACTGGATGCTTCACCGCCCGTCGACCAATGACGAACTCCAGTGATGCTTCGCCATGCTCCGGTGTGGTCTCTCCAGTCGCGGTTATTAGTTGGAGGTTCTTTTGCGTGGGTTGCACTCTCCACTTCGGGATCACGATGGGATTGACGATGGTCCTCGACGCTCCCGTGTCGATCAGCATGGGCCAGCTCACTCCGTTGACGACTCCGTCGACCATCAGGCTGCTATTGTCCCTCCGTAACTTCGCCACACGAACTTGGACTGCCGGGGCTTGACGACTGTCACAAGCCGACCTTTGCCCCCCAAGGCTGGCTGATACTCGTTTTCTAGGGCCGCGTGGTTTCCCTATGACTGACTTTCCTGACGGAAACCCTTGGCGGCGGCGATCACCGTAGTCCTTGCTCAGGTGGCATCTCTTACGGCCGGTCAAGCAGATCGGTAGTCCTCTTCCGGGCCGCCTCTCCGAATGTCCTTCGACTACGTCGTTGTTGGTGGTACTGCGACTCTTGAAGAACCGGCCTAGCGCCTCCATCAGTTCATTGGCCAGGGGCTTGGTCTCGTCGGGTTTGGTTGGTTCGTCGACGTCCACTTGTCGCACCAGCGCGTGCATTCTAGATATCTGCTTTGCCGTCTCGAACTCAAGTGCGTGGCTCAGCGCATCTGCAAGTGTCTTATTGCGCGCAAGTCGCAGTGCCAGTTGAGTATCCGAGTCGTGTAGTCCGTCAGTGAAGGTCTGTGCCGCAATCTGTTCTAGAAAGTCGGCCGGCGCTGTTGGATATGAGAGCCTTACGAGGCGTGCGATGTCCGTCTCGAACTCCTGCAGGGTTTCCGCGTTCTTTTGTACCCGGATCCGGAGCTGCATCTGGTAGGCCTGCTGAAAATGGCTATCTCCATTTTGGGACTCCATATGGGCGATTAGTGAAGCGAAGTCCTGAGATTCAGTCGGGATGGCCTGAAGGACGTTAAGAGCGTCCCTTCTGAGCGCTACAATGAGAGCTGTAGCCTTTTCTGTCCTGTTCCAGTTGTTTATGGAACAGGCCGCCTCGAACTGACGTAAGTATGTGCTCCACGGGACCTTTCTGTCGAAGGTTGGAGGCGTCACTCTGCTCTGTCCCGTTCCTGACGTTCCTGGTGTAACTGGGGGCGGGCGTCGGCGCAGCTCGGCAACTTCCTTTTCTGAGGCGTCGAACTTCGTTTCTACTGCCGTGACTTGCTCACGTAGACCCTGTTCTAATTTCCTTTGACTTTCCTCTAATTTCGTCAGCAGACACTCTTCTAAATTTTTCTGTCCATCCAGAAATTTGGTAGTCAGGTCCTTGGCTAAATTCTTCTGGCCGTCTTTCATCTTCTTCAGGTCCTCCGCTAAGTTCTTCTGGCCGTCTTCTATCTTCGTTTCCATGCCACTTAACTTTTCTAGCAGTGCTTGTAATTCCGCTTCCATTTTAGTTGTTTGTCTAGTAATGGGCATGCACTCACAGGAGAATTAGTGAACTGAGGTAAAATGACCTGCAAGGGTTTTGAAACCAGGACCTTCAGGTGTTGTGCTTGGGTTCGTAATCCGGCTTCTGACACCAGTTGTTACGTGTTAGCCCTAGTAGCACGTTCGTTAATTGGACTACTGTAGTTAATAGCACAACACAGGTTGGCCCTCTAAAGAAATATGAGTTTTATTGCAGGTCAAGCCAGTTACAGTTCACCACACAATAAACAGATGCAAGCAATTAGTAACTCACTCTAGGTCCCCTCTTGTTTGGAACACTTCCCTTTCACTCAGTCATGCAGTTAATCCTACCGTAATGGGGTCCGTGTCCTCGGCTAGAAAGACCATAACTCTTCCTCTTGTCAATAAGCCACCGTATGACACTCATTCTACCTGCACACTTCCTTGAGTACACACTGTTTCCCTGTCCGCAGGCTAAAGAACAATTCAATGGGTGTCGCAATCCTCACAGCACTTCACTGCAATAATCCTCCCTCGCACAGTGGAACACACTCATTCGCTCAGAAAACACAGTCCCTAAAAACCCGATCCCCTCGCTGGCCAGTTCGCTTATATAGCGGGGCTTATGACTCAATGGATGTTTTCAGAGTAGGAGAGTTCATGGCTCTTCCCGAGAGTTGCATCAACAGGTGGGCCGGGAACATTCCAGACCATGTATTTGTTCTCGCTGCGCAAGTAACCGGCCGACAGAGCCCAGAGGTAGCCTCAGGCAGCTGTGAGTTACGCGAGAGCGAATGAAGCAACCCCACTTTCGTAACAATATGTTGAGGCTCCCTGGGGGTTATACCTTAGACGATGTGCGCGAGGCCATTAGTGTGGCGATGGTAAAACAATTTGGTGTCAAGCCATTTGCGGATGGGACACACAAATTTGAACTTTCAGCCAATACGATTACTCATCGCTGTCGTATTTTCTCTACGTTTAACATTGACTTTGAAATCCGAGTTCATTCTATTGGCCCTTTACTAGGATTTAAACCAAAAGTGTTGGCAGCTCACCAACCCCATGATTCAGATTATCCAGTGAAATTCATCGAGGACCATCACATTTCTGTGACTTGTAATATTATTAGTGACTTATTTACGAATCAAGAACAAAGCCATTCCCTCTATGATTTTATTGTCACCTCCCCTTGTGGCTATATTATTCGTGAAAACCCTTCAGTGGTTCTATATCATCCTGTGTGTGATAGAGATATTAGTAATATTACCTTACGCTTAGTGAATAGAAAGCAACAACTGATTGCTTTGGATGCCAACACCCCTGTGACCTACAAGTTGGTTTTAAAGACGCTATGAAATTTATCTATAAAGCAACAACACCGTCTACGAGGTCGGTTAGTTGTCCGCCGTGTATGAAACGGTTGACACGAGTAAACCGACAACATTTACAACGCATTGGTTATACGTTACACCCCAATCATGAACAAGGAGCTGTTGCAAGTGTTAAATCCCATATAAGTGGAAGATGGCGTCGTGTGCATTGATATGCATTCCTATCAACTTCAAGCAACAGGACTCAATAACAATGACGAGATTCGATTCATCATCAACAATCAAGATATTTTTACCCTACCTCATGAAAGTGTCCTTCAAATTTAGGGTAAATTGATGAAAGCAGATGGCAGCACCCCCACGACATGTTGGCTAATCATGGTTTGGCTTTTCTGTTTTCTGAAGTGCGCTATGTGATAAATGATATTGTCATAGATATGAGTCGAAATGTGGGCATGACAAGTCTTATGAAATTATATCCTTCCTATAGCGAGGAAGAAGGTAAAACGCTTTTTATGGCAGGGTGGTGCCCCAACAGTAGCAATGACTGGTTAGTTCATACCGATGGACTTTTACAGGCTTCCTACCCTAAAAATTACTCCTTGGCTTCGCCGAAGATCACAAGCGTATTATTTTAAATGCAAGAAAAGTTTGTATCTCGTGAGAGACCGCAGTGATTATAATGCACTAAAGGGAGCCTCTGTTCAAGTGATAGACTCAAAAATTCAACTGCTTCGATTACTATGTAAAGTACCCTACGTGACGCTATCGGATCATAAAACGCTAAGCATGTTAAATTTGGTGCAAAAAGATAAGGCCTTGCCTATCGCCTTTCGAAGTTGGAGACTACATGAGTACCCCTTGCTACCTACCACAGACACTCATAGTTGGAGTGTGAAATCGGCTCGCTCTACCGAGAGACCCCTCTATGTTATTATTGGTTTTCAAGCCAATAGAAAATACCAACAAAGCAAAGATATCACCCTGTTTGATCACATTCACTTGAGAAATATACGTCTATTTTTAAATAATGTTTGCTTTCCCTATGAGGGGTTGGAACTCAATTTTTCAAAAAATAAGTTTGCTAAATTTCAATCGTCTTATTATGAAAAACAGGATTGCCCTAAGTTGTCGTCGCAAGGGTTTAAAGCAAAGGCATCACTGATTGTTTTCGATTGTTCGTATTTAGAAGAATCTATAAAAATAACCACCATTGATTTAAGAGTAGAGTTTGAAACACAAGAAAATATACCAGACCCTACCAGTGCCTACTGTTTGATTATTCTTGCCAGACAATTGAAATATCATCCTTTGTCCAATTATGTCACCAGCATGTAATCCTCCTGTGGCCAGGTGAAGAAAAATCATCATTCATAGGATTGATGATAAGCGCCTGCATACACACTATCTGTAACGCTCTGGCACTGTGCACTCATACAACAACAACAAACGTCATGTTGTGTCCCTCAATAAGCAACCACAACAACGACGTGACAGACAAACCATGGAATTTAAAATGTGAATTTAATCGTTTGAAAACTTTTGAAACATGGACAGTTCCCTTTATGGATTATGGAGAATTGGCAGCGGCTGGATTTTATTACTTAAATCATGGGGATGTGGTCAAGTGTATTTTTTGCAACATTGAAATCAGAAACTGGGAGATGGGGGATCGACCATCTAGTGAGTCCATCCTGTCCTTACCTGAATCGCTATGATGTGGGCAATATTCCGTGGAGTTTGAATTACCCTGTCATTGTACCAGACCCTAAAAAATAAGGAGATACCTGTGGTCCGTATGTGCAAACTGTTCATTTGAATGTTGTTCCAGATCTTTAAAAAAAATTGTAATAAAATTGTAAGTGTTTTTATGACATCAATAAAACTTGTGTACCAATGTAAAAAAAATACCTGTTGTTCAATTCATTTGTTCCTTTTCTCTCAAGTCCTTTGCCTTTGCAATGTTAAACCATGAAATGGGTTAGTTGTTGGTTAGTCGTCAATGAGGTAACAAGTAAAAAAACACAATGCGTACACTCATCGTGGATTGTCAGGGGTTTAAAATTGCAGATAACAAATTTATATTTAAGGAAGTGGCTTTTATCGATTGTAGTACGTTTAGGGTGTCGCACCCCATCAATTTGGTGTTTAAACCTCCCTATGCTTTTGAGTTGCTTAGTGAAAAAGTTAAAAAGCAGTGCCAATGTATTGAAAATCATTTGCAAATAGTATGGAAAGAGGGTGATATTTCTTACAAGTATCTTGACATAGTCATGACAGCCTATTTGTCCTCAGCCAATGTCTTATTTGTTAAAGGGGGTGAAAAACGTCAGTGGCTCCAACCATTTTTACCCTCTCACTGTCAATGTATTGACGTTTTAGATTTGAATTGCCCATCCCTACAATCGCTCATGGATACATGTCCTTGCGAAAATATTGATAATAAAGCCTTAGCACATGCGTGGCAATTGTATTATTGGCTCACCACCAATGCATGTTGGGAGTTGTTGAATAAAATTAAAACTGAAAGTTTATCGTCCAATGATAGTAGTGAGAGTTGTACACGTGAGGTGATAACATCAACGTTATAAACATGGACGCCACTACAATCGACAAGGCTATTGGAAAGTTCTTTGTGTGCAAGAAAAAAACTTATTTTCTTTACTCAACATGAGTTATTAGTACTACCTAAATCATTTCTTTTTATGTTGCTGCCAACGCTGTGAAAGAAATTTGGGAAATGGCGCCTGCCGAGTGGACTACTGACCCTGTATTGAGTGAACTACAATCATGCAACCATTTTTCCCATCACAAGCAATTAACCATGGAAAGAATACCCTCCATTCGACAGTGTGCTACATGCCAATTGATGAAATTATATCACGGCCATAAAACTCACTGTAAAGACATTGTTTTATCATTTCATGGTTGTCATGCGGAAAACGACCACCTACCATACTCGTCAGCAGCCGATGAAAAACAACAACAAACAGTAAGAACAAGAAGGACAACAAGAAGAACAAAAAAAAGTGTTTTTCACCGATCGAAACCTCGATGCCCCAGGTGTACTGGCCGTGGAATTATTGATAACATCATTAAAAACTAACCATTTGAAGCTCATGTACTTGCTTACAGCTTTTGCGGTCCTGGTACTCGTCTTCAAGATCGATTGAGGAGAGGGGATATTGGGATATATGCTTTGGACCATGCATGTCGTAATCTTGATATATTATATCTTATATATAAAAGTGAAAGTCTGTATGTGGGTGGGTGGGTATGTGGGTCTGTTCCGTATACAAATCTACACCGTTCCACCAATCTCAACCAAATTTTGCATACACATAGTTTAGGACCCAGAAGGAACCGCTGGCTACATGAATTTTCGATAGTCTTTCTCATTCTTCTGATTTCGGCCCTTTTGCACTCGAGCAAAGGCTAATAAATTCATAAAAGATACTCATGAAGGAATGGCAAGGCAGATCGTTTCCATGGCAACATAGCTCAAGTCGAGACACGGCCGACAGGATGCCAGTTGTGCTCTGCACTACCAGTATACAAAATGAGGTAATTTACATCAAATCCCGTTAGTTACTCAAATGCTCACACAGCACTGTCAACCGAGTTTAGCATAACAAAGACTTAACACTATCTACTATTTTGTCAAATACCACTCACTCACTCATTCATTCATCAGCAAATCTCAGAAACCACAAAACGAGTTGGAATGAAATTTGGTATGCAGCTTCCTCAAGGGCCGCAAATGCCCACTAAGAGAGGATTTTTGGATATTCAGGTTCTAAAGGGGTCTTAAGGGGGTAGACCTGAATTTCATTGAATAGCAATATTTCCCGATTGGTTTCATTGGGGGATGTGATACTCGGCATATAAACTCATCATTAAAAATAAGAGGACACGTGTCTGAGGGTTTTTCGATGTGGTGTATATTATGAGGTGAAAGGGGTGAAAAGTTGGGATTGAAAAATTCCTAACGGAGCGTGTATCTCTTAAACGACATAGGCGAGGAGATTGAAACTCAGCGGGAAAAAATCAGCATGCAAAAGAAAGAAATATGTGTTTGACCGTTTTTTTATAAATCCAATTTAAGGGGCCCATGGGGAGGGGTGATATTCTGGGGGGCGGGGGGGAAACAGGAAAGAAAGTGTCCTAACTGATTGACTGACTGACTGACTCACTCATCAAACTCAGGGGAAAAACTGCTTTAATGTAAGTAAATAGCTTTTCGACAGTTTATTTTGATCAATCAAATTGAAGGGGTTCATCGGGAGGGGTGAAATTCGGAAGAAAAAAATTGAAAGAAAATGTCCTGACACATTCACTCACTCATCATCGCCCAGCCAAAAATATTGAAGTTGGAAACATGGCATTTTGGGGATATGTTCGTTGTATGTCAAAACCGTACACTAAGGGAGGATTTTTGGATATTCAGGTTCTAAAGGGGTCTTAAGGGGGTTAATCCTGCATTTCATTGAATAACAATATCTCACGAGTGGTTTCATTTGTGGATGTGTAACTCGGCATATAAACTAATCATTAAAAATAAGCAGACATGTGTCTAAGGCTTTTTCGATGTGGTGTATTATTATGAGGTGAAAGGGGTGAAAAGTGGGGGTTGAAGGATACCTAACGGAGCGTGTAGGCCTATGTCGTTTATCTCTTAAACGACATAGGCGAGAAATTTGAAACTCAGCGGAAAAAAATCAGCTTAAAAAGTAAGTAAATCGGTGTTCGACCGTTTTTTCATAAATTAATTTAAGGGGCCAATGGGGTGGGGCGAAATTCTGGGAGAAAAAAGGAGAGAAAGTGTCCTAACTGACTGACTAACTCACTCACTCATCAAACTCAGGGGAAAAAGACAGCTTAAAAATAAGTTAATAGGTGTTCAAGCGTTTTTTCAAAAATCCAATTTAAGGGGCCCTTGGAGAGGGGTGAAATTCTGGGGGAAAAAAACAGGAAAGAAAGTGTCCTAACTGATTGACTCACTTACTCACTCATGAAACTCAGGGGGGAAACAGCTTTAAATAAGTAAACAGGTGTTCGACCGTTTGTTTCATAAATCCAATTTAAGGGGTTCTTGGGGAGGGGTGAAATTATCAAAAATAAATGAAAGAAAATGTCCTGACTGACTCACTCACTCATCATCGTCCAGCTAAAATTATTGAAGTTAGAAACATGAAATTTTGGGGATATGTTCGTTGTATGCCGAAAACGTCCACTAAGGAAAGTGTTCTGGATATTCAGGTTCTAAAGAGGTGTTAAGGGGGTAAATGTGCATTTCATTGAATAACAATATCTCACGAGTGGTTTCATTTGGGGATGTGATACTTGGCATATATACTAATCATTAAAAATAAGCTGACACATGCCTAATGGTTTTTCGATGTAGTGTATATTATGAGGTGAAAGGGATGGAAAGTGGGGGTTGAAAGATTCCTAATGGAGCGTGTATCTCGTAAACGACATAGGCGAGGAGTTTGAAACTCAGCGGGAAAAAATCAGCATAAAAAAGAAGTAAATATGTGTTTCACCGTTTTTTTCATAAATTCAATTTAAGGGGCCCATGGGGAGGGGTGATATTCTGGGGGGGGGGGGGAACAGGAAAGCAAGTGTCCTAACTGATTGACTGACTGACTCACTCATCAAACTCAGGGGGAAAAAACTGCTTTAAAGTAAATAGATTTTCGACAGTTTTTTTTGATCAATCAAATTGAAGGGGTCCATCGGGAGGGGTGAAATTCGGAAGGAAAAAAAATGAAAGAAAATGTCCTGACACATTCACTCACTCATCATCGCCCATCCAAAAATATTGAAGTTGGAAACATGGCATTTTGGGGATATGTTCGTTGTATGTCAAAACCGTACACTAAGGGAGGATTTTTGGATATTCAGGTTCTAAAGGGGTCTTAAGGGGGGTTAAACCTGCATTTCATTGAATAACAATATCTCACGAGAGGTTTCATTTGTGGATGTGTAACTCGGCATATAAACTAATCATTAAAAATAAGCCGACATGTTTCTAAGGCTTTTTCGATGTGGTGTATTATTATGAGGTGAAAGGGGTGAAAAGTGGGGGTTGAATGATTCCAAACGGAGCGTATCGGCCTATCTCTTAAACGACATAGGCGAGAAATTTGAAACTCAGCGAAAAAAATCAGCTTAAAAAGTAAGTAAGTCGGTGTTCGACCGTTTTTTCATAAATTAATTTAAGGGGCCAATGGGGTGGGGTGAAATTCTGGGAGAAAAGGGAGAGAAAGTGTCCTAACTGACTGACTTAACTCACTCACTCACTCGTCAAACTCAGGGGAAAAAGACAGCTTAAAAATAAGTTAGTAGGTGTTCAAGCGTTTTTTCAAAAATCTAATTTAAGGGGCCCTTGGAGAGGGGTGAAATTCTGGGGGGAAAAACAGCAAAGAAAGTGTCCTAACTGATTGACTCACTTACTCACTCATCAAACTCAGGGGGAAAACAACTTTAAATAAGTAAATAGGTGTTCGACAGTTTGTTTCATAAATCCAATTTAAGGGGTTCTTGGGGAGGGGTGAAATTATCAAAAATAAATGAAAGAAAATGTCCTGACTGACTCACTCACTCATCATCGTCCAGCTAAAATTATTGAAGTTAGAAACACAAAATTTGGGGGATATGTTCGTTGTATGCCGAAAACATCCACTTAGGAAAGTGTTCTGGATATTCAGGTTCTAAAGAGGTGTTAAGGGGGTAAATGTGCATTTCATTGAATAACAATATCTCACGAGTGGTTTCATTTGGGGATGTGATACTTGGCATATATACTAATCATTAAAAATAAGCTGACACATGCCTAATGGTTTTTCGATGTAGTGTATATTATGAGGTGAAAGGGATGGAAAGTGGGGGTTGAAAGATTCCTAATGGAACGTGTATCTCTTAAACGACATAGGCGAGGAGTTTGAAACTCAGCGGGAAAAAATCAGCATAAAAAAATGTAAATATGTGTTTCACCGTTTTTTTTTTTCATAAATTCAATTTAAGGGGCCCATGGGGAGGGGTGATATTCAGGGGGGGGGACAGGAAAGCAAGTGTCCTAACTGATTGACTGACTGACTCACTCATCAAACTCAGGGGGAAAAAACTGCTTTAAAGTAAATAGATTTTCGACAGTTTTTTTGATCAATCAAACTGAAGAGGTCCATCGGGAGGGGTGAAATTCGGAAGGAAAAAAAAAAGAAAGAAAATGTCCTGACACATTCACTCACTCATCATCGCCCATCCAAAAATATTGAAGTTGGAAACATGGCATTTTGGGGATATGTTCGTTGTATGTCAAAACCGTACACTAAGGGAGGATTTTTGGATATTCAGGTTCTAAAGGGGTCTTAAGGGGGGTTAAACCTGCATTTCATTGAATAACAATATCTCACGAGAGGTTTCATTTGTGGATGTGTAACTCGGCATATAAACTAATCATTAAAAATAAGCCGACATGTGTCTAAGGCTTTTTCGATGTGGTGTATTATTATGAGGTGAAAGGGGTGAAAAGTGGGGGTTGAATGATTCCAAACGGAGCGTATCGGCCTATCTCTTAAACGACATAGGCGAGAAATTTGAAACTCAGCGAAAAAATCAGCTTAAAAAGTAAGTAAGTCGGTGTTCGACCGTTTTTTCATAAATTAATTTAAGGGGCCAATGGGGTGGGGTGAAATTCTGGGAGAAAAGGGAGAGAAAGTGTCCTTACTGACTGACTAACTCACTCACTCACTCGTCAAACTCAGGGGAAAAAGACAGCTTAAAAAATAAGTTAGTAGGTGTTCAAGCGTTTTTTCAAAAATCCAATTTAAGGGACCCTTGGAGAGGGGTGAAATTCTGGGGGGAAAAACAGCAAAGAAAATGTCCTAACTGATTGACTCACTTACTCATCAAACTCAGGGGGAAAACAACTTTAAATAAGTAAATAGGTGTTCGACCGTTTGTTTCATAAATCCAATTTAAGGGGTTCTTGGGGAGGGGTGAAATTATCAAAAATAAATGAAAGAAAATGTCCTGACTGACTCACTCACTCATCGTCCAGCCAAAATTATTGAAGTTAGAAACATGAAATTTTGGGGATATGTTCGTTGTATGTCGAAAACGTCCACTAAGGAAAGTGTTCTGGATATTCAGGTTCTAAAGAGGTGTTAAGGGGGTAAATGTGCATTTCATTGAATAACAATATCTCACGAGTGGTTTCATTTGGGGATGTGATACTTGGCATATATACTAATCATTAAAAATAAGCTGACACATGCCTAATGATTTTTCGATGTAGTGTATATTATGAGGTGAAAGGGATGGAAAGTGGGGGTTGAAAGATTCCTAATGGAGCGTGTATCTCTTAAACGACATAGGCGAGGAGTTTGAAACTCAGCGGGAAAAAATCAGCATAAAAAAGAAGTAAATATGTGTTTCACCGTTTTTTTCATAAATTCAGTTTAAGGGGCCCATGGGGAGGGGTGATATTCTGGGGGGGGGGGGGAACAGGAAAGTAAGTGTCCTAACTGATTGACTGACTGACTCACTCATCAAACTCAGGGGGAAAAAACTGCTTTAAAGTAAATAGATTTTCGACAGTTTTTTTGATCAATCAAATTGAAGGGGTCCATCGGGAGGGGTGAAATTCGGAAGGAAAAAAAATGAAAGAAAATGTCCTGACACATTCACTCACTCATCATCGCCCATCCAAAAATATTGAAGTTGGAAACATGGCATTTTGGGGATATGTTCGTTGTATGTCAAAACCGTACACTAAGGGAGGATTTTTGGATATTCAGGTTCTAAAGGGGTCTTAAGGGGGGTTAAACCTGCATTTCATTGAATAACAATATCTCACGAGAGGTTTCATTTGTGGATGTGTAACTCGGCATATAAACTAATCATTAAAAATAAGCCGACATGTGTCTAAGGCTTTTTCGATGTGGTGTATTATTATGAGGTGAAAGGGGTGAAAAGTGGGGGTTGAATGATTCCAAACGGAGCGTATCGGCCTATCTCTTAAACGACATAGGCGAGAAATTTGAAACTCAGCGAAAAAAATCAGCTTAAAAAGTAAGTAAGTCGGTGTTCGACCGTTTTTTCATAAATTAATTTAAGGGGCCAATGGGGTGGGGTGAAATTCTGGGAGAAAAGGGAGAGAAAGTGTCCTAACTGACTGACTTAACTCACTCACTCACTCGTCAAACTCAGGGGAAAAAGACAGCTTAAAAATAAGTTAGTAGGTGTTCAAGCGTTTTTTCAAAAATCTAATTTAAGGGGCCCTTGGAGAGGGGTGAAATTTTGGGGGGAAAAACAGCAAAGAAAGTGTCCTAACTGATTGACTCACTTACTCACTCATCAAACTCAGGGAGAAAACAACTTTAAATAAGTAAATAGGTGTTCGACAGTTTGTTTCATAAATCCAATTTAAGGGGTTCTTGGGGAGGGGTGAAATTATCAAAAATAAATGAAAGAAAATGTCCTGACTGACTCACTCACTCATCATCGTCCAGCTAAAATTATTGAAGTTAGAAACACAAAATTTGGGGGATATGTTCGTTGTATGCCGAAAACGTCCACTTAGGAAAGTGTTCTGGATATTCAGGTTCTAAAGAGGTGTTAAGGGGGTAAATGTGCATTTCATTGAATAACAATATCTCACGAGTGGTTTCATTTGGGGATGTGATACTTGGCATATATACTAATCATTAAAAATAAGCTGACACATGCCTAATGGTTTTTCGATGTAGTGTATATTATGAGGTGAAAGGGATGGAAAGTGGGGGTTGAAAGATTCCTAATGGAGCGTGTATCTCTTAAACGACATAGGCGAGGAGTTTGAAACTCAGCGGGAAAAAATCAGCATAAAAAAATGTAAATATGTGTTTCACCGGTTTTTTTTTCATAAATTCAATTTAAGGGGCCCATGGGGAGGGGTGATATTCAGGGGGGGGGACAGGAAAGCAAGTGTCCTAACTGATTGACTGACTGACTCACTCATCAAACTCAGGGGGAAAAAACTGCTTTAAAGTAAATAGATTTTCGACAGTTTTTTTGATCAATCAAATTGAAGGGGTCCATCGGGAGGGGTGAAATTCGGAAGGAAAAAAAATGAAAGAAAATGTCCTGACACATTCACTCACTCATCATCGCCCATCCAAAAATATTGAAGTTGGAAACATGGCATTTTGGGGATATGTTCGTTGTATGTCAAAACCGTACACTAAGGGAGGATTTTTGGATATTCAGGTTCTAAAGGGGTCTTAAGGGGGGTTAAACCTGCATTTCATTGAATAACAATATCTCACGAGAGGTTTCATTTGTGGATGTATAACTCGGCATATAAACTAATCATTAAAAATAAGCCGACATGTGTCTAAGGCTTTTTCGATGTGGTGTATTATTATGAGGTGAAAGGGGTGAAAAGTGGGGGTTGAATGATTCCAAACGGAGCGTATCGGCCTATCTCTTAAACGACATAGGCGAGAAATTTGAAACTCAGCGAAAAAAATCAGCTTAAAAAGTAAGTAAGTCGGTGTTCGACCGTTTTTTCATAAATTAATTTAAGGGGCCAATGGGGTGGGGTGAAATTCTGGGAGAAAAGGGAGAGAAAGTGTCCTTACTGACTGACTAACTCACTCACTCACTCGTCAAACTCAGGGGAAAAAGACAGCTTAAAAAATAAGTTAGTAGGTGTTCAAGCGTTTTTTCAAAAATCCAATTTAAGGGACCCTTGGAGAGGGGTGAAATTCTGGGGGGAAAAACAGCAAAGAAAATGTCCTAACTGATTGACTCACTTACTCATCAAACTCAGGGGGAAAACAACTTTAAATAAGTAAATAGGTGTTCGACCGTTTGTTTCATAAATCCAATTTAAGGGGTTCTTGGGGAGGGGTGAAATTATCAAAAATAAATGAAAGAAAATGTCCTGACTGACTCACTCACTCATCGTCCAGCCAAAATTATTGAAGTTAGAAACATGAAATTTTGGGGATATGTTCGTTGTATGTCGAAAACGTCCACTAAGGAAAGTGTTCTGGATATTCAGGTTCTAAAGAGGTGTTAAGGGGGTAAATGTGCATTTCATTGAATAACAATATCTCACGAGTGGTTTCATTTGGGGATGTGATACTTGGCATATATACTAATCATTAAAAATAAGCTGACACATGCCTAATGGTTTTTCGATGTAGTGTATATTATGAGGTGAAAGGGATGGAAAGTGGGGGTTGAAAGATTCCTAATGGAGCGTGTATCTCTTAAACGACATAGGCGAGGAGTTTGAAACTCGGAGGAAATCAATCACCTTAAAAATAAATAAATAAATAAAATAAATAGGTTTTCGTCAGTTTTTTTTTCATAAATCCAATTTAAGGGGCCTATGGGGAGGGAAGAAATTCTGGAAGAAAAACGTCCACTAAGGAAGGAATTTTGGATGTTTACTCTCATCGACCAGCCAAAACTATTGAAAGTTAGAAGAATGATATTTTGGGGATATGTTTGTTGTGTGTCGAAAACGTCTACTAAGGAGGGATTTTTGGATATTCAGGTTCTAAAGGGTTGTTAACGGGGTTAAACCTGG
The DNA here is from genome assembly GCA_946902985.2 of Meconema thalassinum. NCBI lineage: Eukaryota > Metazoa > Arthropoda > Insecta > Orthoptera > Tettigoniidae > Meconema > Meconema thalassinum. The sequence goes on from OX336389.2 coordinate 1,196,939,804, forward strand.
ATTTCATTGAATAGCAATATGACACGACAATGACGCGAGCGAAGCGAGGCTAAAAATGAGATGGTGTGTGTCTGTGTATTACTCAATCACGCAAGTACCACTGGTCCGATTTACATGAATTTTACATGGAAGTAGCTGATTTACCTGGTTAACATATAGGTTACTTTTGAGTCCAAAACATTGCACTATTTAAAGATGGCGACCATTTTTTTAGTGACGTCACTACACCCTTTGGTTTCAAACTTTCATATTTCCATTTCAAATAAAAAGAGAACGCTAAGAAATAGCAAACGTTTGATGGCATATACGAGGTTTAAAATTACATTTTCTATCCGAAAGGTATCTCCAACGGTTAGCGAGTAAAACCTAAATTTGTGCTATAAAACACGGTCAACGCCGAGCGGTGTGGTTGGACAAATGTTCCATCCTTAATATCCCTCTGCGCAGCACCTCGCCTATCCCCTGTTTTAACTGTCACCTTCACATTTTAATTTATTTATGACGCGTAGCGAAGCACGGGTACTTCAACTACTAGCCTATAAAAACAGTGATCCCACACTAAGACGCATTGCCGACAAAGTCTTGTTAAGCATTGCCAAGCAACGAATAACAGCTTCAGATGCCAGTCTATCAGAACGAATGGCTGCATTTATGGTTATCGCTGCTATGAAAAGCAAATTACTTTTAACTAGATATGGACTTTAACATGATCAATTTATTTTAAAAGAATGTATAGTATCACTGTTATGATTTTCAAAAAATAAATATTTATTTATATTTATAAATAAATATTTATTATCCATTATTATTGACTAATCCATTAAATATGATCATTATAAATATTGTACTAAAACGATTTTTAAATTATCAACAATAAAAAGAAAGGACAATAGTTTGATTATGATCATTATAAACATTGTATTAATGGTATTTGTACTAATTGATAAATAAGTTAAAACGTCATGAGCTTAAGGGTCGCTAGTTCATGAAACATCCCCCTCATGCACTGCAGGCGCAAGTAAAATAATAAAATAAAACATGTTTTAAAAAGTAGTGATAGTAGCGTATGAAATCATTACCAAGTCTAGGACTATGTTTTCTGTAAAACGCTTATTATTATTATTATTATTATTATTATTATTATTAAGTAATAAAAACATGTCATTATGATTTTGTTTGTACAAAACCATGTGACCATTTAAGACAATGTGACGTTAACTTTAAATTATTTAATTAATTAGTAAATAGTGTTGATATGTTTTAGTGGCTTCGGTGGCGTAGTCGGTAGCATGCTGAGCTTCTATGCCCAAGATAGCGGGTTCAAACCCGGCCAAAGCCGTCGGATTTTTAAGAGCGTTAGAAATCCCTCAGTATGCCTTCCTTCGGAGGGGAAGTAAAGCCGGCGGTCCCATGTCATAGATTTATGGCATGTTAAAGAACCTTCCACTAATTACACTTGTGTGAAGCTAAATTGGATAGGTTAAGAATGTAAACAACGCTCTTAGCTACGTTCGTTGCCAAGAGCCGACTGCGGTGGCGTCTAGTAGCTAAGTTCTGAACTTGGCCTAGTAGTCGTTGACGGTGGCACTTGGCGGCAAAAGTAGGAACTATTTGAAACATTCTATTGTTGTAGTCTGTACTTAAATTAAAAAACACATGACACACACTAATACAGTCATCACAATTAACACCGGTTATCAGACAGATTCTACACACACCCAAAGTACACGGGGCTACATGACCGCGTTGTCACAACCCCTAAACTTAAGAACCAATCAACCAACCAACCTGATTTGTTTTCTTTTTTTTTAAGTTTGACTCTTTCTTTTTTCTCTGATTTTAGGCTACTTTTCACATTTTACAAAAATGAGGAAAAAGTAGACTTCTGAGATCGGGCAAATACGTGTCTGTCTGTCCTTCGGTCTGTCTGTCTCTCTGTCTGGCTGGCTGGCTATGTGTGTGTGTGCCCCCCCCCCCTATCAACTCCTAATCGGCTGCAGCAATCGAAACCAAATTTGGTAGGAGTAAATATCTATACCTGAATATCTCACGGCCATATTTGAAAATGATGTCAGTGCTACCAACTGCTGAAAAATCGCAATTGAAATTTGAGCTCCATGTTGGATATCTTGGATGCTATGAATGGGAGCTATTTCAAAATTGGCACACGTATAGATAATAAAATTGATGTTACATTTCCAGGAGGCCATACATGGCAGTGTTGCCAAAATGATTATAAGCCTACTGATAAGTCCAAATTTTAAATGCATATAACCTCTACACTATCATTTGGATTTCAACCAGATTTCGTATGTGCTATGTGTATATAAACAGATATGACTGAGCGTATTCTTAAGAGCCACCAGGGCTGCCAACTGTTAATAAATGCTCTAGATTTCTTTTATCCAAATACCAATATATCAGAAAGTATGCAAGCCGACAGCTTTAAACTATGCACATGTATAGTACCTGATATTCTATATTAATTTGGAGCAACTTATATACGTCAGTGCTACCAACATGATTCTAAGCCTGCTGATAGGTCCAATTTTAAAATGCATGTAACTTCTATACCAACTAATGGATTTCATTCAAAATTGACACAACATGAGATCATATTATTTCAGATTATTTCTGACCAATACATGTATGTCATTGTTGCCAACATGATTTACTTACGCTGTTAGATCCAATGTTTAACTGCATGTAACGTCCATGCTATCCATTGGACTTCAACCAAATTTTGTATTCTGTACCTTAAGAGATGGAACTAAGAATATATTCAGTCACCAGGGATGCCAACTGTAGTTCTCTATTAGTCTATATTATGCCAGGTATACAGTATTTCGAACTAATTAGAAATTTCGATATGACCAACTTAATTTCGTCATTATTCTAGATAGATCCATATAGATTAATCATTGGCATGATCTTAAATTTTAAGAAAAGTAGGCTCTTTAGTTCGTCACGGAACTTCTTGTTTTACTTGTGGTTGCATTGCATGAGTGCGTGTGCTAAATCAACAAGCTATCCTTAAAACTTATTTTAAAAACTATACATGTACATAAAAAGAAAGTAAAAACATGCATTAGGCATGTTTCTATTCACGTAGCCTAAGGCTAAAAACAATTCTCATTAAAGAGAACTTACAAAAAATTAGCATTCACCTATAGCCTTTATCGACATCATTGTATTGACATAGCTTAAAGCTAAAAACAAACATTAAAAGAACTTAAAATAAACATGCATCAAAGGTATGTTTCCATTCAGGTAGCCTAAGGCTAAGAAAATTCTCTCATTAAAGAGAGAACATACAAAAAATTACCAATCACCTATACCCATTATAGGCATCATTGTATTCACATAGCTTAAGGCTAAAACAAACATTAAAAAAGTTGAAAAAATATTATTATTATTATTATTATTATTATTATTATTATTATTATTATTATTATTATTATTTACCATTATAAACCATGAGCAACAATTAATAGTCGTCATAACGGTTGAGCACCCAAAAAATATTTTTGTTATAGTCAGGCATCAATAAACAAAGTCATGGCTAACGTACAATGATTATTCGTTTTGTAGTTTTACAAAACAAATAATGTAACGATTATTTCTTTCACCCTCATAGATTAAATGCACGGGGTGAATACTCGAATTGACATCTTCCATGACATTATCAGGTAGGTTATTAAATCGTGTGGGTAGAAATGTCTCAAAGTTTTGACAAATGCAAAGAGCTCGTTCACAAAATTTGGTTTTTAATTTTTGTATTTTATGTATGCGAAAGGGTGTTCGTACAGGCAATTCACTCATTTTCTTTCGTGCAAAGCAGCAATCTTGGCCAATGGCGTTCAAGGCGTCCATGATATAAGGAAAGAAAATAGTGTTATTTTTTAACACTGTCATTCTTATATAACAACAATAACACCAACAACAACAACATTGTCAATACATTAAAGCGTGTTGTTTTATAAGCCTGAGCGTTTAATGCCTATTTTAGATAGTATTAGATAAATTGACAAAAATATAATAATGTTTGTAAGAGGTACGCGATAACTGTTGAACCAACATCAACAGCCAATTTTTTGTTTTTCATGTTCCACATGACATAGATAGGTATACTGTTGTAAATGACAATCATCATCGATAAGAAAAATTTGTGTTTTGGTGCGTCTGACGTCCATTATTAGTGCTTGATGAATTTCTTGCCACGGACGTCCGTCAAAACAAGTGGTTTTTAACACTGGAAGAAGCAACAACTCTGTTTGCTGAATATAAACTAGGCTGTCTGCGATATGATGATTCATATTATGATACATGCACATGTTTTCTAAAATAAAGAGAAAAATAAACCAAGCTATCATTTTAAACTATTTTTAAAGCTATAAATAAACCTGGACCTTATTTTAAATTATTTTAAATTTTAAATTAAAAGAGATAGTTGATTCCTACCACAGGGTAGAGCGGGTCGTTGAATAACATCAATAACGTGCTAGAGCATCATTAGACAAATCAATTAAAACGTATTTATAGGGATAGGGTTGAATCACATGCGCATCTGCTAATGAAATAGTGCAAATCAGTAATCACTGCCAGTGACGAAATGTATTTTCAAAATCTGGCAAATATCTAAATGGTATCAAATCACCGTTATTTTTAATTAACTATAGTGGGGCTCTCACATCTATAAAATCAAAAACAAGACCTTGGTTTACAGGTTGATTACCAGCTAAGCCTGTTTTTTGTTTGGGTACAACTGATAGTTGTTTATGTTGTATCATCAGTAACTGATCTTGAACTTCTGAGCAAAGGGCTTCATGCATTTTTTTCCTAAAAAAGAATAACAAATCGCAAAAAGTTATAATTATTAACATGTTATGATTCATATTATCAGTTATATGGGTGGTTCAAGAATTTGTGGCAACAGTTTCCCTGACAGATTAACAAAAACGTAGGCTTGTGGACAATGTTCACAAGACCACTGTATTACCTTTCGGTAAAACTTATGTAAGACAAACTAATGATTGCCCCACACTGTGTAGCCTACTTCTAAATGTTGACATTCATTTCCATTGTTTTCGGCCAAAACATGAATTTGAAAATTATTTAATAGGAAATGTTTTATGAAAATTAAGTGAGAATGATTTTCAAGATCGCTTGGACGTAAATGTATGCTTCTGTTGTCAATTGGTTTTAGCATATAATCCCCTTGTTGAATGAGTTGTATACGATTCCCCTGTCGGCGTACAAATTCGCACTGCATACCGTTAAAATAAAAAGATTGTATGCACAGATACTATAAACAAACCTCTGCATAATAATGGATGCCTATAAAGGCAAAATTAACATACCATGCAATTTATTAACCATGTCTATATCCAAGTAACAAAAGGAAAAAACAATATAAATTTAAACCAGGGTATGTGTTTCCATAAACATGAATACACCATAAACTTAAAAAAATAGCCAAATGTTTTTCAATGTAAAGTATTGAACCCTTGCAAAGAAGCATATGAGACTCAGATTCGGGGCGTAACAGGTCATATTCGTAAGTTGCTGTCAGGGCGCTTCATTAACTTGCAGGGTAACATATAACAAAATAACATGCAGGAAAGAGTGAAGCCAGGGTTAAAACAACTGAATTTAATAACAAATCACCATATTTACACATAAACAATTAACAACAAAAACTCCCAACTGACTCCCGCTTAATAAAATGCCAAAAACTTAGGCGATATCTCTGGAGAGATTAATTACCTGGACCAAGTGTCCTTAAATAAAAGATGCAAAAGTGACCATATAAGTGCGTATGCCGTTCTACATGCATCACGATGTGTACTTTGAATGCGTGATTCGTTATCATCCAGAATGACCCTTCAAACAACGAATCCGCATTTCCTAGAGCTAGACCGACACAAGGGAACACAACTACAATACTTAAATTAAACCGACACTTCCTAAATCTACTATAAACAAACACAAAATTTCCGTGTGAAATTGGACTTAAATTGCCGTAGCAACATTTACTGCCTAAAAACTTAGGACTTCTCACACAAATCAACACAAGTACATTAACACGTGACCAATAGAAAAATACTCAAATGACCGCTGTCAAAATTTACAAATACTCTACCACTACACCACACGGGTGTGACAAACAAAATTACATGAAATCGAGTCATCAACGAAGCAATAGGCAAACAGCCAACATTTACGTTAATCACAATATTCTTATCCATACAAGGTACAACAATCCGTTACACACATGGCGAACTCCCCAATTAATTATGGCTTAAAAATTAGCCATCACAATGAACAGGTTTGCTACATGAAAGCTTACAGGGTTCAGTCGGACAAAAAGGACTGCCTATCAAAATAAGTCACAGGCAAAACGGGCGGTTTGTGGAACTCTGCATGTCTGTCAACCCACGTGTCAATAACCTCGACCTCCCAGAACATGGGGTCGAACCTCGAAGAAATGTGCCCCAAAGCACAATAATACGTGTGTGTCAGAAAAACATATGGACAAGAATCAGCAGTCTCCCAAGAGCACTCTGTCTTTCCATCTAAAATACAACAGCAGCAAAAATATATATAAGGGCGGTAGGACAACTACCCCCTCCTCACGTAGAATCAACACACACAAGACACATCAACACACACTTAATCACACGTATGGGTTGTGACAGACCCTGAAATAAAGACACAAATAATATCCACATGCTGGCGCCATCGTTCTATGCCGTGACTAGTCACCTGAAAAGGACTCAAGAAAAATCTATCAAAATTAGAACGAAGGTGTTCTACAATTACTTTTAAGTTGGTGCACTCGGCTACCCTAACATGAATAATAACCTGTTCAGCAAAATGTTTTACAATCATTTCCTCCCATTCCTATTTCAAATATTAACGTTAATAAAGCACCATTTATCGAATGTAACGGGTTCCGCAATTGCAAGGATAAAAATCACGCACGCACGCCGCGTACATTACACATGACTCAAGAAAAAAAAATCAAAATATCAACAAACACTTTGGCCACGCGCCAACGGACATTTAAACATATAGTGTCGGTACAAGAAAAACAGCTATAAAACAAGAAAGAAAAACAAGACTATTTACAAAGTTCCCCGGCCAAATCTAACTACATAATTGAAATAATCCAATTTTAGTACATCACCGCTTCTGCATGTAGGACTAAGGACATCCTCCTCAACCCATTGCCCTATGGACAATTTAGCACTCCATAGTAGTCGTCTGCGTTGATTTCTTGAAGCTCATCCCAACTTCAAACCACGTGCTGATCATCTTGGTCTCGACTCCTTGGCAGAAAAGTTCAATGTTAAATATTTGCCTATCTATAATCGCTTGCAGGCTACTCAGTTCACCCACAATTGTCCTACTGCGATTAACAGCGAAGACTGGCCCTAATTATATCGCACATACGCACTATAAAAACACACATACAATACACACAATTTATACATAAAATATACATCTCGAGTCCGCGCCACTGGCTCGTTAACAAGTTCAAAATCCTGGCTGCACTCGCAGTCGCTATCTCGTCCGGTATTTCCGTCCCGTCTTGTGGACTTCGGTTCTGGTAAGCGCTAATTAGGGTGATACGATACTTCCCCCTTAAAGTTGAACTCGCCGTCTTTAAAAGAATGTTACAGTTTATCACGCGCTGGCGTGAAATATTTAGATCACACAACTTAGTTGATTTTAGAACAAAATGTATAATAGCTTTTAAAATTCGATACTGCAAACGCTGCGACTTTAGCTTCCCAGAGCTCAGAAAATAAATTAGCTTCACTGATTTTAGAGCGTAAAAATCACATTTTTGAACTGGCGTGGAGTATACCTCTGAAGGCTCCACAAGAATTGTACTTAGATTGGCGTCAAAAATCACACTTCAAACTGGCGTGGAGTATGCCTCTGAAGGCTCCACACGTTAATTACTTAGATTGGCGTCAGGCCAGACTATTTATGAGAAACTGACAAGGGCGGAGGAGTGGGGCAGAGTCGGATAAAAACTTCCAGAGTTTTTGTCTCACAAAGATGGGGCTAGTGCCATTCTTCTCCAAATAAATCCAACGTCTCAAATTACTCGAGCGGAGATTAATCCGTTCGGCGGTTCCTTAGATATACACTTCCGCGCGCTTTTTACTACTGACGCCGTCCACCTCGTGGTCACGGCTTGGTCTCTTGCGATTGGCTGATTCAATCGTATGTTCGTTGAGAGGACCTCGTGATTCTTCCTTTATGTCTCCAATTTTGGTACAGTAGTTGCACAATTTGGCCTTGAACTCGACTAATTCTGGCCGTCCCCCAGGAATAGCTACCAACTCAGCTTCTGTTGCAATCATTACGAAATGCTGGCCTCCCTAATATCCAAGTCGACTTCCTTATGTGTTGCCTGGGCCGTAGTAATAATAATAATAAATATGAATACTTATTTATCGAAGATCAATAAGGGTTCATTTATCCTCAGCAAGGTTTTGAAATTCAAAACAATTTATTGGTTTGGATTTCAAAAACAAAATCCACTGTAGTAACAACACATCTCTTTAAATCTCACTCAGCTGCTCGAGTGTATGCCCCTCTGACTCAATTAGTGTGCTCCCTTCTCGCTGGAATGTCATTCATATTTTCACTAAGTCTCCCCCTTCTCCTCACGTAGTTGCCACTCCCGTCGTCTCAGCTGCTCGTTGTTTACAAACAAAGTGCGTACTCACGCGCTCCCCGTGGATTTGAGTGTTTGCTTTCAAAAAAAAAAATTTTTGGCAATACATATTCTGCACATATCATCTTTCCTAATCATCAAATGGTTCCCTTCTGTAGTACGGTTTCAAATTGGCGCTATTAAAAACAGATTTTGCACCAGTGCTCACTTCTTCTAATCTGTAGGCATTGTTACCCAGATTCTTAATTACCCGGAACGGGCCAATGAATTTCGGACAGAACTTGGCGAAGACTTTGTTCTTGGGGTCGGAGATCGGTGGTCTACGAACCAGCACTAATTCTTGTTCTTGTAACTCTCGGTGAAACTTCTTTCCTCGGTACCGTCTCAGCCTTCGGTCCGCTTGGTTCCTCATGTGCTCTCTCGTTCGCTGGATTCGCAAATCATGCGCTAATAATGGATCCCTTGGGCAAGGAATGATCTTGTCCCAAGTTCTTTCCGGCAATCTGTTGTGGTGTACAATCAGTGGGACTTGACCCGTCGACTCGTGCTTAGTAGTGTTCATGCACATCTCAATTTCCCCTACTTTGTCTACCCATTTATTGTGTTCGTTAGGAATCATTACTCTGTAGTATTTAGCGACACAGCGAATTGTTCTTTCGCTCGGATTTCCACAAGGATGACGAATACTTGAAAATATGTGTTTTATTCCTAGGCTCTCCAAACCTTGCCTAAAAACATTGCTTGTGAAATAGGTACCGTGATCTGATAGAATGGATTCCGGCTTCCCAAGCATCGGAATGACTTTGTTCTTAATTCGACTAAGGACTTGTCTTGATGTCGTCTTCTGAATAGGACATAGCACGACCATCTTCGAAAATACATCGACACATACCAAGAGGTGTCGGCATCCACGCTTTCCTTTTACTAAAGGACCAAAGCAATCAATCGCGAGCATCTCGCATGGTTTCTGCGGTAATAGTGGTCTTGGAGGTTGTTTCAGAATAAAGTTGTTCGGCTTTGTGCGCTGACAAGCGTCACACGTTCTAATTACTTCAACAATGGTGAATCTCATCTTGGGCCAAGTAAAGGTCTCCCCTATCGTAGCTTCAGTCTTATCCGTGCCGATATGTGCTAGGCTCTCGTGAACATGCCAAGTTAATCCCCTCTGTAGTGATGCTGGAACTAAGATCCGCAGTTTAGTATGATGCTCATCCACGTACTTATGTAACAAGTTATTCAAGTAGTGAAATCTCGCTTGTTTAGCACTGGCTTCCCGGTACTCCGGTGAATTTGGTTGTAACTCCTTCCTATAGAATTTTATCATCATCATCATCCATGGGTCAGCTTCTTGCTCCTTCCGAATATCCTTCAATCTTGCCAAAAACTCACGAGCCTTAGGTGTCAAGGTAATATTGTGAACTTCCGCTGTTACTTCGTTTCCGTCCTCAGGGTTTCTACTCAAGGCATCTGGTATGACGTTCAATTTCCCAGGACAATGCTCTATTGTGATGTCAAACTGCTGTATGTAGATGGACCAGCGCGTAACTCTCTCACTTGCTATTGTTGTCTTAAATAAAAATGTCAGTGCATGGTGGTCGGTTCTAACAATGATGGAATAACCATAGATCATCTTGCGCCACTGTTGGAGAGAATATAGAATTGCTAGTAACTCAAGTTCCGTAACTGTGTAGTTCCTCTCATGTTTCCGTAATTTACGACTCGTAAATGCCAAATAGGATTTCTTCTTGGGTTCTTCAGCGTCCTCTTGGTACAGCATAGCACCAATCCCAATTAACGAAGCATCTGCTTGAATGATAAATTGTTTCTCAAAATCCGGATATCCAAGTTTCACACAGTTTTCCAATAAATCCTTCGTTGCTTTAAAAGACCTGTCGCACTCCTCGTTCCACGACCATCGATTCGCTTTCTTCAACATCTCCTGCATAGGCGCTACTGTTTCTGTGTAACCAGGGCAATTTTCTTTGAAGAAACCTGTCACTCCCAAAAATGCTCTAACATGTTTGACTTTGGTAGGTGTGGGAAATTTCTTAATAGCATCAATCTTGGCTGGATTAGGCCGCACGCCCTCGACATCAATTATATGTCCCAGATATAAAATTTCGCTCTGGCAAAAATGTGACTTTTTTAAGTTGATCTTGAAGTTCATGGTTCTCAGGTTGTCCAGCAGTTTATTTAAATTTACCAAGTGTTCTTCCATTGTCTCAGAAGCGATTAATATGTCATCAACATATCTCGTGGTGAAGTTCTTGACCTCCTCAGTCAGATTTCTATCGAGTGCTCTAATGAGTGCACATCCCGCAGTTTTCACGCCAAAGGGCATTCGACACCAGATATAACTTTGATTATCGAATAAAAATCCCGTCAACAGTTGGGATTTTTCTTCAAGTTCAAGATGGTGGAAACTATTCGTCAAATCAACACTTGAGTATATCTTCTTCCCGCGGAAGCCTTTCAAAACATCTTTGATCCTCGGTGCTTGGTCGTGCTCAACTAGCAGTTTGCTATTTAAAACTCGCGCGTCTAGGCATAGCCTAATTGATCCGTTTGGCTTGGTCACAGCCAATATTGCGTTCAGATAAGGAGTTGCAGCTTTCCTTATCATGCCAGAATCTAATAAGTTAGTAATAATATCCTTCACCTGAGAAAAATGCTTCTCTGGGATCGGGTACAATTTACTTTTAAATGGGGTCCAATCTGTTACCTGCATCGCATATTGAAAATTTAAAACTTTCCCAGGTACGGTGTCAAAGGCTCCTTTATGTAATCTTAAAATTTCTTCCAATCTTCTTCTATCAGATTCCCCTACGATGGCTTCCTTAAGTCGCTCCTGAAGTAGAATTTCGAATTTGGTTCCGCCCATTTCTTCTTCCGCCAAATGCACCCAAAGTTCCTGCGAAATATCTCGGCTGTCAATTTCTAGCACTGCTGTCTGGTTAACTTGCTCTCCCCTCAAGATCTTATCTCCGGCCTCATTAGTGCATTCCTCAACAACCCAAGTATTGGCCTCTCTCTCCAGCGGATTCTCTTCCATATTTAAACCCACATGATCCAATCCTTCTACTTGTTTGAAGCTTACAGTGTTGTTATGTAAATCAATTACAGCATGAAAATCGCAGATAAAATTGGCTCCTAAAATTATATTGTAGTTCATCTTTGGAATAACAATGAATGTTTGTGAAAAAGTATGGTTCAATATTTCCAGATCTAGAAATGCTTGCTGTTTACAATTCATAGTTTTGTCAGGAATGACACCTCTGACTTTCATTAGCGGTACCGGCATAATAGGAACAGTCTGTTTTCTTGCTATTTCTTTTATCAAAATTTCAGTGACTAAGCTCACCTGGCTACCTGTATCAATCAAACATCTCACCCTCATACCTCCAATATGCGCGTAAATAATTGGTAGCTGTCTGATAACATTTTCACGGTTCTTCACCACTTCCTCCAGGCAGTCGTCTGGGAATGCTACCCACTCTTCTATATTGGCCACTATCATCTCTTCTTGCTCCCTGGCGATCTCCGTTTTTAGCCTGTCTCCTTTCAGTTCATTTGGGTTTTTTTTTTTATCCCGGGCCCCATTAGATGTGTTTCGCCGGTTATCATTCTGTCGCTCCTGTTGCCTCAGTAAACTCTCTGCCCCCTCTCCTTGATGGTTGTCTGGGCTCTGTCTGTTCGCCATGGCACGCCCCCACTTCTCCTTCTCCGCTTCCTCATTACTTAATTGATCCAAGTATTTACGGGATTCAATATATCGTTCGTCCCAGTTATTCCTATAATCTCCTCTGTTTTCTTGGCGATAGTCCCTGCCGTTACTCCATCTACCATCTCCATTTCTTTGGTAAGGTCTACCTTGTCTCTGGTTTCCCCTCCAATTCGTGTATTCCCGCTGGTACGTCCACTGATTATTTTGATTTTGGTTATTCTGATGATATCTCCCGCGGTTATTCTGATAATTCTGATTGTTGTTATGGAACTGGTTTCGGCCGTCAAAATCTTGTCTTCTTGGCGTGAACTGTGTCCCTGTGGACTGTGTCTTACTTTGGTTCCCCTGGCCGTGGTTATTTTGGAGTCCCTGAACTACCTCTGCCGTGTTGACACATTCCAAATTCCTTCTTCCTGTCTGTGGGCTTACCATACTCGTCTCGTCTAAGTGTCTGAGTAATTCTTCGGCTTGGACTGCGGTCTGAATATTTCCTGCGACTAATAATTGTTGGATATGCATTGGGAGTTGTTTTCCGATGGTTAGAACCATATTCGGCTCGCTAGGCGGGTCATCAAAATCCCTGAATTTTACCAATTGCTGACTGAAGAATTCTGAAAAACGGGTTGGATGTGTACTGTGGTATTTGCGCGTGTACAGGTCCATTCTTAACCCCTGTTGTAACGAAGGACTCCAAAACTTCTTCAAAAACGCCTCGCGGAATTGATTCATGTCTGTAAACGTGTACTTGAAACTTAAAAACCAGGTCAGGCTAGGTCCTTCTAAAAATTTCTCCACCAGTCTTAATTGTTTCTCCGGGCCGATGTGTTGGTCATTAAAGTAGTCAGTTAATTGCCGTAGAAATGCTTTGGGAGTGGTTCCTGAATGTTCTTTAAACTTATCGGGCTTAAAATCATTACCCCGAATGACTTGGATGACTTGGGCTGGTGCCAAGTTCGGTTGCGGAGTTGAAGTCTCCCCCCTGTACTGCTGGAATGCATTAGTCGTTAGTCTGGGACTTGGACCCCGACTCGTGTCCTCAGCCAACTTCGAACCTGCCGGACTTCCAATACTTGTTTGCTTTTCCGGAATATTTTCGTTTGAAAATAATGTCGCATTCTCTAACGATCTAATCTCGTTTTTTATGATTAATTCTGAATGTTCCTGTAATTTCGACTTCATATTTTCCTCCAGTGCCTGCATTCGCTTTAAAACTGCCAGCCTGTCTTCCTTATTCGCATGAGCCTGCTGGTCCCAATCTCGCCGGATCCTACTTTTTAAGCTATTTATTTTCTCCTCGTTCCTCTCCTGATTTTTCTCTAGCTCTTCACGTATCCGTTCCTGCGTTTTCACTAGTTGTTCTTCCAAATTATCCTGAGTTTTGACGAGCTGCTCCCCTACTTCTTGTCTTATGACCTCTTGTGTGTTTATTAGCTGGCCTTCCATCTCTTTTCTTATGATCTCTTGTGTTCTGCCTAATTGCTCCTCTAAATTTTCCCGCAAGTGTATCCGCTCGGTTTCAGCCTTAACTTCGACTTTATCTATTTCCTTTATTAATTCCAGCACGTTGTTATCTACCGAATTAATTTGCTGCTGTAGTTTCTCTTGGGTCTTCTTCACTCCCGCGGTGTTACTGACACATGCTGCCTCTATCTGCTTGAGTTTATCTGCCACCATCTAGTCAAATTGTACTAATTTGTTATCAAATTTCGCCTCCAATTTCTTCATTTCGCCTAACTGTTTGATGTTGTTTTCCGCAACCTCGCCTGCCAGTTTCTCTACTTTTTGAACGCTCTGATTAATATCATTCGTGATTTTTCCTAACTGTTCGGTTTGTGTTACCGCCTGTTGTGACAATTTGTGGTTTAGTTCATTGAATTGTTTGTCAGCGTCTAATTTCTGGACTTCTAACTGGACCGAAATGTTACCGCTCATATCAAGTAATTGTTTTTCACTATGCTCACTCTGAGCTTCTAATTGTTCTTTTAATTGTTCTTCCGTTTTCGCGGACATTTGTTCTAATTGTTTTTCACTATGCTCACGCTGAGCTTCTAATTGTTCTTTTAATTGTTCTTCCGTTTTTACGGACATTTGGATCGACATCTGTTCTAATTGTTCTTCCGTTTTCGCGGACATTTGGATCGACATCTGTTCTAATTGTTCTTCCGTTTTCGCGGACATTTGGATCGACATCTGTTCTAACAATGCCTTAATTTCATCAACGATCGCCATTTCACACACACAAATATATTCAGAGAAAAACAGGGTTATGGGCTAAGGTTTCAGCCCTATACGCACATACATGTCACACATTTAAATATTACTGGCTCTAATTTAATGAAAATTTCAGTAACAAAATTTACTGAATACAATGACACTTATTCCCAAACAACAAAATAACCCCTAGTGATCTGCTTTTAAATTCCTAACCAACAGAATTTACGAAACACCAATTAACCGAAGTCAATTAAATGTCAAATATAAGGCAACATCTTCCTGCTTTGACTGAGTTCATTAATAATGCAAATTTCTAATTTTAATGTGGGCGCCAGAACAAGTTTATAACAAATACCAAATCAAATTCTAACCTTGTTCAATATTTCTAACTTTAGGAACTCAGTGATTTTACTAATGCACATGGCGGTACAACATCGCCTCCATTTACTGAATCTACATGTCCGCTTGACCTGGCATCATTTCTCAACGAAATAAATATGAGATCAGCGAAGCAACAACAACAACAATCCCCACTTGGGCAGCCATTTTTGTTTTATCAACCCTTGCAAAGAAGCATATGAGACTCAGATTCGGGGCGTAACAGGTCATATTCGTAAGTTGCTGTCAGGGCGCTTCATTAACTTGCAGGGTAACATATAACAAAATAACATGCAGGAAAGAGTGAAGCCAGGGTTAAAACAACTGAATTTAATAACAAATCACCATATTTACACATAAACAATTAACAACAAAAACTCCCAACTGACTCCCGCTTAATAAAATGCCAAAAACTTAGGCGATATCTCTGGAGAGATTAATTACCTGGACCAAGTGTCCTTAAATAAAAGATGCAAAAGTGACCATATAAGTGCGTATGCCGTTCTACATGCATCACGATGTGTACTTTGAATGCGTGATTCGTTATCATCCAGAATGACCCTTCAAACAACGAATCCGCATTTCCTAGAGCTAGACCGACACAAGGGAACACAACTACAATACTTAAATTAAACCGACACTTCCTAAATCTACTATAAACAAACACAAAATTTCCGTGTGAAATTGGACTTAAATTGCCGTAGCAACATTTACTGCCTAAAAACTTAGGACTTCTCACACAAATCAACACAAGTACATTAACACGTGACCAATAGAAAAATACTCAAATGACCGCTGTCAAAATTTACAAATACTCTACCACTACACCACACGGGTGTGACAAACAAAATTACATGAAATCGAGTCATCAACGAAGCAATAGGCAAACAGCCAACATTTACGTTAATCACAATATTCTTATCCATACAAGGTACAACAATCCGTTACACACATGGCGAACTCCCCAATTAATTATGGCTTAAAAATTAGCCATCACAATGAACAGGTTTGCTACATGAAAGCTTACAGGGTTCAGTCGGACAAAAAGGACTGCCTATCAAAATAAGTCACAGGCAAAACGGGCGGTTTGTGGAACTCTGCATGTCTGTCAACCCACGTGTCAATAACCTCGACCTCCCAGAACATGGGGTCGAACCTCGAAGAAATGTGCCCCAAAGCACAATAATACGTGTGTGTCAGAAAGACATATGGACAAGAATCAGCAGTCTCCCAAGAGCACTCTGTCTTTCCATCTAAAATACAACAGCAGCAAAAATATATATAAGGGCGGTAGGACAACTACCCCCTCCTCACGTAGAATCAACACACACAAGACACATCAACACACACTTAATTACACGTATGGGTTGTGACAGACCCTGAAATAAAGACACAAATAATATCCACATGCTGGCGCCATCGTTCTATGCCGTGACTAGTCACCTGAAAAGGACTCAAGAAAAATCTATCAAAATTAGAACGAAGGTGTTCTACAATTACTTTTAAGTTGGTGCACTCGGCTACCCTAACATGAATAATAACCTGTTCAGCAAAATGTTTTACAATCATTTCCTCCCATTCCTATTTCAAATATTAACGTTAATAAAGCACCATTTATCGAATGTAACGGGTTCCGCAATTGCAAGGATAAAAATCACGCACGCACGCCGCGTACATTACACATGACTCAAGAAAAAAAAATCAAAATATCAACAAACACTTTGGCCACGCGCCAACGGACATTTAAACATATAGTGTCGGTACAAGAAAAACAGCTATAAAACAAGAAAGAAAAACAAGACTATTTACAAAGTTCCCCGGCCAAATCTAACTACATAATTGAAATAATCCAATTTTAGTACATCACCGCTTCTGCATGTAGGACTAAGGACATCCTCCTCAACCCATTGCCCTATGGACAATTTAGCACTCCATAGTAGTCGTCTGCGTTGATTTCTTGAAGCTCATCCCAACTTCAAACCACGTGCTGATCATCTTGGTCTCGACTCCTTGGCAGAAAAGTTCAATGTTAAATATTTGCCTATCTATAATCGCTTGCAGGCTACTCAGTTCACCCACAATTGTCCTACTGCGATTAATAGCGAAGACTGGCCCTAATTATATCGCACATACGCACTATAAAAACACACATACAATACACACAATTTATACATAAAATATACATCTCGAGTCCGCGCCACTGGCTCGTTAACAAGTTCAAAATCCTGGCTGCACTCGCAGTCGCTATCTCGTCCGGTATTTCCGTCCCGTCTTGTGGACTTCGGTTCTGGTAAGCGCTAATTAGGGTGATACGATACTTCCCCCTTAAAGTTGAACTCGCCGTCTTTAAAAGAATGTTACAGTTTATCACGCGCTGGCGTGAAATATTTAGATCACACAACTTAGTTGATTTTAGAACAAAATGTATAATAGCTTTTAAAATTCGATACTGCAAACGCTGCGACTTTAGCTTCCCAGAGCTCAGAAAATAAATTAGCTTCACTGATTTTAGAGCGTAAAAATCACATTTTTGAACTGGCGTGGAGTATACCTCTGAAGGCTCCACAAGAATTGTACTTAGATTGGCGTCAAAAATCACACTTCAAACTGGCGTGGAGTATGCCTCTGAAGGCTCCACACGTTAATTACTTAGACTGGCGTCAGGCCAGACTATTTATGAGAAACTGACAAGGGCGGAGGAGTGGGGCAGAGTCGGATAAAAACTTCCAGAGTTTTTGTCTCACAAAGATGGGGCTAGTGTCATTCTTCTCCAAATAAATCCAACGTCTCAAATTACTCGAGCGGAGATTAATCCGTTCGGCGGTTCCTTAGATATACACTTCCGCGCGCTTTTTACTACTGACGCCGTCCACCTCGTGGTCACGGCTTGGTCTCTTGCGATTGGCTGATTCAATCGTATGTTCGTTGAGAGGACCTCGTGATTCTTCCTTTATGTCTCCAATTTTGGTACAGTAGTTGCACAATTTGGCCTTGAACTCGACTAATTCTGGCCGTCCCCCAGGAATAGCTACCAACTCAGCTTCTGTTGCAATCATTACGAAATGCTGGCCTCCCTAATATCCAAGTCGACTTCCTTATGTGCTGCCTGGGCCGTAGTAATAATAATAATAAATATGAATACTTATTTATCGAAGATCAATAAGGGTTCAGTATGTTCCTAAAAGCCGAATAAAAAACAGTAACCACTTCCACTGACGAACATTTTGTTGTTGTTAGTTTCTAACGGACCGTGGCGAATATTGATTCATAGGTAAAGCAAAATAAAGTTGACGAAATGCTTGTTGGCGATATGAAGTGGTTCCTTCCTCGGCAGGGAATTTATAAAAGTGAAAACAAAACATATTTGACGTTACTGGAAAATAAACATTAAACAGGAGTTTTGTACATAACGTGCACCAAAAATCTGGAAAATCATCCTCATCCGCTAATTTAACAATGACTTGTTTCATCGTTAAACCATACCATGATTTATGAATCACTTCTGTAGATACACTATTTTGAAAGCCAAAATTTAGCATACAGGATTTGCAATAGTGATGACTTGGATCCTGAAACAAGACATCATCATCATGATCAATCATGCTGTCATAACAAGTGGTATCAATGCGTACTTTAGTGTTTCTATATTCTAAAGGATATGTCACACGTTGCTGATTATAATTTACCATCGTCGCATATTCATCGAACGTGGTGTGTTTGGTGACGATAAAAGAATATTCATCATGGCTCATCATTGAATCTGAAAAGTAGTCGTAGACGTTTACTAAGTAAATAAAAAATGCTATCTACCTATACACTGTCTGTCCCCTAAGTGAATAGCAAAAATAAAATAAAAAATAAGCAAAACACAAATAAATAACCATCTGTCTGTTGACTTCCTTAGCTGTAGGCCACAAAGATAACGTGCATTAGGTCCAAAATCAATTTCTGTTGAGATATTCGACTGGTATTGTTTTCAAATATACCACCACTCTTGACACTAGCCATAAAGTGAAATTGTCCACAGTAAAAGCAGCAGATTATTTTTGTTCTTGCAAGAGGCCTATTAAGCCACAACCTAGTGAGGCCTATTAAGCCGCATGCCTACTGAGGGTGGTGGTCAGTTTGCTGAATCATGAGGCCAATTAAGCAACAACCTAGCGAGGCCTATTAAGCCGCATGCCTACTGAGGGTGGATGGTCACTTTGCTGAAACATGAGGCCTATTAAGTCACAACCTAGTGAGGCCTATTAAGCCGCTTGCCTACTGAGGGTGAGTGGTCACTTTGTTGAAACATGAGGCCTATTAAGCTACAACCTAGTGAGGCCTATTAAGCCACATGTCTACTAAGGGTGGGTGGTCCCTTTGCTGAAACATGTGGCCTATTAAGCCACAACCTAGTGTGGCGTATTAAGCCACTACTTAAAAAAGCCAACATGTTTCAATGTAGCCTGTGCACAGTGAGCCATGCAAACGTTGATGCATGGCTCTCTTTATTCGTTGACAGGCAAATAGCACAAGACATACAGTTTATATACAATTATTTACACGCATTCATACATCCTTGCTTACATCCATGCACACAGAATAAAAAATAAATGATACACTGCAATTTTTTTTAATTCCGAGGCTCGAGATGGCATCACGCAAGTTATAGCAACCAAACCAAACACTTGCCGTGTTGTACAACAACAACAATAGCAACAACTATTACTGGTTGTAACCAAAGGGAACGCTTGTCATCATATCCTGACAAAACTGTCTTTTATCATCCAACGAAGCAAGTGTTTGTTTTCGCTGTTTCATTAAAAATAAATTATAATTTTTTGAAAGAATCCTAAACTGACTATGTGTAATGCCTGTGTGGGTGTGAAGGACATCCACATAATCATCCACACAGAGTCGATTAACCACGTGCTGGCTAATCCCTTTGGCTCGCATAGATTCACATCCATCCACCTGCCGAAGACTATACATTTTCGGAGCAAGCCCAATAAACTCAGACATCATGGTGTCTGAACACTCATCTTTCATTAAACCATTTTCTTTTTTGTTCAGACGGGGGATATCAAACACGTTCTTCTCACTAAACGAAGACGTGTCAAACCATTTTGGGTTTTGTTTGATAACGTCATGCGGATTACAGTCACGGATATGGTAAATGAAACTATCCGTGTCTGTATATAACAAGGAAATGCTACCAAATCGCTGCATTGCAAAACCATAATGAAATTTATACATATGCTATTTTGAAAAATCTAAAATGACTTGGCCTAAATAGATAGGTTTATTCATGATCACCTTATTTCTGGCAAGTTCAATAGTGAGTAGATCATGATCAATAATGTTCAAAGATTTGAAATTTGGTTTTGCAATATATTTTTGAGCTCCCCAACCGCCATGCCATGTGTTGACCAATTTATTGTCCCTATACTGGCGTACATTTTCCAAACTCTTGCCATAAATACAATTTTTCTTCAGTTTAAAAAAGTTTATTTGAAATGGCTGAGTTGCACTTTGTCTGTAACTGGTATTTAAATCCATTTACGGTTTCAACCACCGTTTCTGACAGAAAGAGATACCTCTATGAATTTTTTTCAGGGTTAAGCCCTGGGCCGAACATTCTACTAGCATGTCAATATGCATCACATTGTGTATTTTGTCATACAAGGTGCCCAGCAATTTTTTATGATTGTCCTTACTATCGGGCGGCATCATTTTCTCAATGCAAAAGGGGAAATTACTATTTCGCTGTCTGAGATCAGGGGATAACCCTGGACTGGTATAGCAGTGGGCAGGGTCGAGGCCGTATATCGAGTGACAAATACGTCTGTCAACAACAACAACACGTCTAATTTTAAATAGTGCATAGCATACTGGCCCATGGTTTCTATGCCAAACGCTCACCAAACATGGCTGCGTGGTCACATTGTTCTTCAGTAATAGTGCTTTGAGTTATCTGAGAAAAGAATTTTCTCGCGGAGGCAAAGACGTTTCCTCTAGCACTTCCCAACTTCCCACGTAATCGTAAGGAATTTCTCCTTTGCGAACACACAATTTAAATTGTTCTGCATTGGTAAAGTGGGATTGGGTATGTTTCAACTCATTTTCGATTAGCCCTTTCACAAGACTATCCAGTGAACTAGACATAAACTTAAATGAGTCTAGAAAGCGAATGCTCATGCTTGCTTTTCTCCATGAAAGTGAAGTAAAGCTCTCATGGTTCTTAGCCTAAATGGTGAATTTCCTCCTACCTAAATGAGCAAATTCTTTAACAATGAAGTGAAGGTCATAGCGAGAGAAATTGAGTAAGAAGACAGGGAGGAGGCGAGGTGTAGAGTACTTCAAATTGCATTCGCTATGGGCGGCACCTCTAAAATGCCCTGTCCTGTGGCAGTTGTCTCTCACTTTTTTTTTCTCCGCCTAAAATTGGCTTTTCACATATGTGGCAGGTGGTGGTTTGATCTTTTTGCTGTACATCATTCATCTGAATAGGTACAGCCTTGTCCAAAATATTTTCTATCTTGCCCGCTAAAGCCTCCATTTGATCAGCAAACCACCACGCACAATCGGGACCTTTGTGAGTTACATACTCACATTGGGATATATCATAGTGACAGACAACGAAATAGCCAACAGCAAAAGGCTCATGTTTCTGCACTGGATATTTTGAGCTTGTATGGGGGCTTGGTTCACACCCTGAATGGGAAGAGTGAGGGCCTGAAAATCAGCATAAACAGTAAATGGTACCAGGACTTGTTTATTAAGGGACTTAAATTTCAAGACTGCGTCATTCCCTTCGGGCAGCACTAGCTTTACTGCCGGCTGCCCTTCGCTGTCTTCCGTATGTCGTTCCAAAAGTTCAGCAGTTCCAAAATACTGAAGGCAGCGCTCACAAATGTGTTTTGCATGCTCGTACTTGGACACGTGGCTGCTAACCAATCTATTCAAATTCTTTACCCAGCAATAATGGCTTTTATCAGCATGAGACAATAATAGTAAGTGAATGTGATATTGTTTTGTCTCTTTGGTGGCATACAAGGGACCCACAATATTGGAACCCTCGATGCCATATACCATGAAGGAGAAATTTGGATCGTCTTTCTCAAATAAATGAATTTTATCTAGAGACATGGGAAATGAAACACGTTCCAGATTCAGAGTTTGCTTTAAGTGGTTAAACGTAGCTTTGTACTTCCCTGGTCTATCACAATGTCTGCCTTGACAGGATTGCAGGCAACCTGCTACACTCCATAAAAAGCAGTAATCGTCTGTGTTGCAGACATTGATCACTGCCTTTCTGAAAGCGATAAAGCTCGGTGTGGGAATATAGCTACTTCCTGCATTCAATGGATTGTATTTACAAATATTAATTTGCAAATACGCAATGCTATTGAGTGCCAATCCACTCGGTCCGTCTTGCAACTTATCACTCCATCAATAGCTTTTTTTCCTGATACCACATTTCTAAATTATCGGATATCAGTAATTTATCCATTTTTGTACAAAGGTTAAATTTATGTTTCTCTTCAACATTATTTTTCATCAAGATAAATTCCCATAGTAGTTCTAAATTTATTTTTAAAGCGTGATGCAATCGTAAGACTTGCTTGCTTTCACTCATAAAAATGGACAAACACGATTCCACAAATTCTTTAGGGGACAAACAGTTATTAACATTATAAATTCGGCCGCAACAGATTCTACTTTTAAAATATTTGACTAATGGTTGCCATTCTAATTGTTTACACATGGACATAGACATTAAAAAATAAAATGAATGGAATGTTAACTCACCTTATAAATAGGATAATCCAATTCCACACGCTTGTTGTTTGTTATACACACATTCACACACACAATCACATACACACACGATGTTCCTTCAATGTTGGCCCCAGCAGGAGTCGAACGCCTCGTGTTTTTTTCAACAAATTTATTTGAAAAGCAAACCAATAAAACCCTTCATTAGTTGTGGTTATATATATATATGTTACAGGGAAAGTCGACTCTCCAGTAAGAGTTGACTCTCCCTAGGTAAAGTCGACTCTTACTGATCTTTTCAGTAAAAGTTGATTAAAAGCGGCATGTGTTCAATTTCGATCAACATTTACTAGTCAGAGTTGACTATACCTAGGGAGAGTATACTCTCACTGTCTTGAGGTAGTGACAGTTGACTATTTGCAAGGAAACGGTACTGGCTAGTAAAACAAATAGGAAGGCTAACCAATGCATTAGAGAGAGAAATGTTTATGAGAAACTAATAAAAATAAAAATAAAACTTTGTAATACATAAAGAGATAGAAATATTTATCATTTCTTACTGCAAGGTGAATATTTGTGACACTTTGAGTTGCAAAGTACACTTTTCTTCTTGCACATGCACTTCATGGATTCGCATTTAGTGTTGCAAGAACATTTGAAAAAACCTTGTCCACTTCCAAGTGATTGTGAAGTTGCAACAGTCCTAACAGCTATTGTTTTATCCATAGGAACTTCATTTTCTTGGCTAATGTTGTAGGACATTTACTGAATTGAGACCTGAAAAAATGTAATCATTGACATCTGAACAATTTAATACTATGGGCAGCGAGAGATAGGAGATATATATATATATATATATCTTTTATTTTAGCTTTGAAAACTTACCTTGAGGAAAGCTGTTTTAGAATTCAATTTCTCGTTCCAATTCGATAAAATCCATCATCGACAACTTCCAGTACCACGCCAAGGATAGATCGAGCATCTCCTCTACCGCGGTCAACATCGGGGATAGGAATTCGAAGGTCAACATCGGGGATAGGAATTCGAACTAATGTTCCTTTTTCTACTGGCGGATGAATGTGATCTGATATTTTTTTCATGCGTTTAGCTTGTTGTTCTAGACAGTAGACAGCTTCATTTCTCTGTCTCTTGATGTCCTCAGTAGACTTGTCCAGGTCAGTGAGGAGATAATCACTATCATCCCAGAGCTTTTCACCACTCGATACCTTTTTGTTTGTTTGTTTGTTTGTTTCATTTTCATCAGGATTTCCATTCCCGTTACTTCCAATTTCGTTTTCTTGTTGTTGATGAATTTGATCAATTGCGCATTGAAGATCCTCTTCTGTTTCTAAATTTGCCAGTACCTCAGTTGGTAATTTTGAACTAGATAAGCCATATCTCGGGGTGCAACCGAACATTGCCGCATACGGGGATCGTTTTATCCCACTATGCAATGCACTGTTTTTCATAAGTTGAATACACTTTAAGCCTTAACTCCATTTTGATGTTTTGTGGTCTTGCATCCAGGTGGTTATCATATTCTCTATGTCCTGGTTGGTTCTTTGGACGCTACCTTGACTCTGACTATGTCGTGGTTTGCCGTGCACCATTTTGAAGTTCGGCCATTTATCAACAAGACTGTCAATAATTCTATTAACAAATTTTCTCCCATTGTCTGATTGTAAAATACAAGGAGCGCCTAACAAAGTAAAAATATCAACGATATTATTACACACTTCATCTGCAGTCTTTGATTTCAGTGGTCTTAACACAACAAAACTTTGTTAAATGGTCCTGGTACACCTTTATAAATTTGAAGTCTTCATCAGGTTGAGACTGAAAGTCAATCAAGTCCTCTTGACATACTGAATTCATTTGCTTGAATAACAAAGGCCATACAACCAGTCATTACTTCTTATATTTCAGTTTTTGATCTCAAGGTTCGCACAAGCTTAAAAATAGTAAAATGTCCTTTGTAATAACATTTTGAAATTTCACTTTCAATTGCTGAATCATACGATCTCTTCCTCCGTGTCCAGTGGATAGACTATGTGCGCTTCATTAAGAACTCCAAACAACTCTTCATCAAAAACATAATACCTTATGCTGTCTTGGTCTGTGACAGGGTGTATTAGTTTTGTAATACCATTTACTTCAATAATGCCATAACGTCTTAAAAACCTGATATCGTTAATTTCTTTTTATTATTGCAGTTTTTAAGATTTTTGACTTTTTGAATGCAGCTATCTTATTTCAATTTGGTCAATGTCAGTGAATTTACATTGGAAGTCGAGCGTTCCTGCTGCAACTTTCCACGAATCAGTTCTACCGTGGTGTCAGACATAATTATTACACTCTTAAACTAATTATTTAAACGTAAATGAGCGGCTTCGGTGGCGTAGTCGGTAGCACGCTGAGCTTCTATGCCCAAGATCGCGGGTTCAAACCCGGCCGAAGCCATCGGATTTTTTAAGAGCGTTAAAATCCCTCAGTATACCTCTCTTCGGAGGGGAAGTAAAGCCGGCGGTCCCATGTCATACATTTATGGCATGTTAAAGAACCTTCCACTAATTACACCTGTGTGACGCTAAATTGTATAGGTTAAGAGTGTAAACAACGCTCTTAGGTTCATACGTTCGATGCCAAGAGCCGACTGCGGTGGCATCTAGTAGCTAAGTTCTGAACTAGGCCTAGTAGTCGTTGAAGGTGGCGTTTGGCGGCAAAAGTAGGAACTATTTGAAAAATTTAAAGTTGCAGTCCTTACTTGAATTAAAAAAAAAACAGTTACACACACTAATACAGCCATCACATTTAACACCGGTTATCAGACAGATTATACACATACCCAAAGTACACGGGGCTACATGACCGCGTTGTCGCAGCCCCTAAACTGAGCAACCAACCAACCAACCTTAAACGTAAATGAATCTTTTGTCACTATTGCACAGCAATAAAGAGCCGAGTAATGACGGATGGCAACTGCCTGTTGTATAGTGGGGTAATAAAAAGAAAGAAATGTTCAGATCGATAACGGTCGGTCCAATAATGGAAGTACGAGTCCAAACAATCGCAATATTTTAATAATCATAACAAAGGTTTGGCGCACGCGGTTACAGTTTCAGAGCAGCATCTTTGAATCAACTTTTACTTAACCACGGCAGGCATAGTTAACTCTCCCTAGGAAAAGTTGATCTGTTTGTTTTCAATCAACTCTTACTGATACTTTTAGTAAGAGTTGACTCTGCCTAGGGAGAGTCAACTCTTACTAAGAATCGACTTTCCCTGTAACATATATATATACAGTAAACACATGCATTTATTCATTCATACCACTTTATAAAAAAACACAAAAGGTTTCAGGTCAGCAACAGGGTTAATCATGTAAGCACACATGGAATAAGGCACTCACACAGCAATAGTAAGGTTATTTAAAAAAATATCATCATAGCTCACCGTTTTTAATATTGCAAGCGTGGCCAATAAGCTGCTTACTACTAGTACCAGTAAACTCCTCCTGCTTTCACACTAGTTCATACTCGTCTTAGTTCTGAAACAAGCATAAATACATGGTATAAGTTTATGGATATTCCATTAATTAAACAGCTTTCATTTCACAAAACAAAACAAAAAGTCATAAAACAACATGTACGTACGTTGTAATCAATAATTATTTTTGCGCCAAGGTGCTCCACCACAGTAGATGTCACTGCCTTTATTTAATAATAATAATAATAATAATAATAATAATAATAATAATAATGTTTACTAACACTCTCTCTCTCTCTGTCTGTCTCCTTTTTACGTTGGCAATGGTCTTTAAATTATTTTTTCCTGATTTTTGCAAACCTGCAACAAAAAATACAAAAAATCCAATAAGTCACTAAATCACTCTCCATGCATACACAACATGTTAATAAAT
The DNA here is from genome assembly GCA_946902985.2 of Meconema thalassinum. Classification (NCBI taxonomy): domain Eukaryota; kingdom Metazoa; phylum Arthropoda; class Insecta; order Orthoptera; family Tettigoniidae; genus Meconema; species Meconema thalassinum. Next base: position 1,196,966,498 of record OX336389.2, read on the forward strand.
CCAATAATATATAGCATGATTAAAATCATTAACCTACCTGTTGACTACATTAGACACTGTTTATGTATTTTTATTGTAATAAATCAATAACAAGTGGGCGCACACATACGTCCGTCCTCTTCAAAGGTAATCACAAGAGTAATGGACCGTCTTGCACTCTGTCAAGTTGTAATGATAACACACCACTTTTTGTTCACACGTGTGTGCGGCGTGAAACTCTCCAGTCAAAATCATTCTCACAAGCAAGCAGTACATGTCTGTGGGAAGCTGCCGTCAGCACCACCTTGCCCTTGAGACAAGAGCTCATCTTTCATTTCGGCGTTTGATAACAGCGACTGTCTCTGCCAGGTCCACAGATGCATACGTGCCTGCCAACGCAAAAATAAAAGAATCTAACTTCTATGAGTTCTCACTGAACAGCCTCGATCTATCAAATCTGTTTTCTTCCGTCATCGTGTATCAGGCAAGTAAGCAAGCAAGCAAGCAAGGGGCCACCAACTTAATAGTTTTTCCCCGTTTCCCCCCAACTATCTTAAAAAAAAGCCTTTTTCCACTATAAACCATGGGTTCAGCTTTTCAACACCTACATCGCCGTAAACAGGACGACGAGACGAAAACCCCCAAAATGTGCATCATAGCCATTACTATCACGGTTTCCCAAATAGTTACAAATGACAGAAAACACATGTTTTCACCTTTTCAACACCTAGATCCCCGTAAAGAGGACAACAATACATTTCATTTAGACACAAACACTTTTTTGTAAAATTCTTCGTTTCCAAAATAGTGAGCATTTTTTCAAAATTCATTTTCCTTTGCCCTACAGACTTGAAACTTAGTTTTTGCCTAGAGGGGCTAGGGACCTTTCATTAACGTCAAACAAACGTTTTTCTCAAATTCACCGTTTCCCAAATAATGACAAATTCAAAAACAAACATTTTCAAAAAAAATACCAACACACATTCATAGCAAAGAGGACGTCATCCCAATGCCAACAACATCTCATTTGTTTAAATCCGATCATGCGGTCGCGAATTATCGCCAATGTTCGCGAGAAAGTAGGCTATCATTTCTTTGTCCTACAAACTTGAATCTTGCTGTCTGCCTAAAGGGCTTAGCGAACTTTCATTAACGACAAACAAACTTTGTTTCTAAAACTCACCGTTTCCATAATAGCGCCAATTTCAAAAACAATACTTTTCAAAAGAAAACTTAAAAATACCAACACACATTCTTTGCTAAGAGGGCGTCACCCCACCGCCAAAAACACCTTGTTCGTTAAAATCCGATCATGCGTTCGGGAGATATCGCCAATGTTCGTAGGAAAGTAGGCTGTGGGGCAGAACCGCTAACCTGACTCTACTTACATAGGATGAACTTTCTGGATTGAAATTCAGGTCGAAAATTTGTAATACTACTTCCGCGGAAGGGGATTAAGTCGTTGTGTTGAGAAAAGTGAACGTTCAATCGAAAACAAGCTAGCCGAAATGTGGAACGCTCAGTTCAAATAAATCAATCATATGCACACAATTGGTATAGCCCTAAGTTCTGCTATCCATTCATCCGTTATTTATTCAACAGTGAAGTATAATAACCCTTATGAAGTCATGTGGCCTGTATATTCCAACTAGCCAGAATGGTCATTCTATAGTGAATTAAATGTGGATTAATTTGTGTCGCTTGAATGTGGGGGACACATTGCTAGTTACTTGGTATTCAGTTGCCCAATGAATTAATCGTGATGTCCTCGAACAGCCTTTTTCCTTCAACGTAATTTTTTGTGTACTCGTTACAAGAAAAGAATATCAATGAAAACATTCCTCTGTAATGAGTGATAGAAAATAATATTGAATGCTCGTTCTTGAGATATAAACAGCACCCAATTACCATATAATTTTATTCGATACGATGAAAGAACATCTTGACCTTCAGGAAATAACAGCAGTATGAGAATGTTATTAACCTTGCTGCCTGTACAATATTATATTTTCGTGCAGGAGAAGGAATATCACGTTTATCCAGTATAGCTCTTACTCCAAAATCTCCGACATATAAAACAGCATTGGCTGTATAATATGTATTCACACAGCATGATACGTCATCATTGAAGAGAAGAAACGCCTCATATGAGGCAAACGTGCATAGTAATGATATTGCTGAAAATTACACTAATTAACTTTACACTAGTTAGATCTCTGCATCATCTAACGTAGCGAAATTAACTGCTATTCAGTCGGTCTACACGATTGAACCCTCATTGTAATCGGTGTTATTCCCTAACACTAGGACAAATTATATCAGATTAACTCATTCATTGTCAACAAATGCTTAGAAAAAGGAAATATGCCACAGTTTTTTAGGTACTCCGAAGTTAATATTTTCTCCTATCGAGGTATCGCACTCGAGAACAACGGTTCCAAAGTGTTCACTAAAATCCTATTTAATAGATTGACTGAGTTGGTTGATACCTCTATTCCGGACTTTCAATTTGGCATTAGAATGGGAAGATCAACTCTCCATTCAGTAAGGAATTTATTGACTGACATAGATGATGTCGTAATAAATGACTACGGAAAATTCTTCCCAGTTTTCATACACTTCAATAAGGCTTTCGACTTACTAGATAGGGAAATACTTATCACGAAATTAGCGCGCTTTATAGGACGAGAAATCTTTCTTGCCATAATCATCAGAGACAGAGAGGTCATAGATGATGGCATTACAACATCCAGTGTCATGACCCTAACTACGGGGTGACTACTGCTCGGTTCTGAGCTCCATGGACTTGAGAGGAATGTGCAGCGTTGAGCCGGCTTATCGGTCCGGTCCGGTCCGTGTACTAACATAAGCAAATATATTAGTCGGTCAGCTCAATAAATAACTAATAGACTAATTGGAAATGTAATGACTAATGATAAATACATCGAAGTTGAATGTAATTTATAGACAGACTGTACTCTTAGAACACATGGGACTTTGAAATTTGGCTGGCAAATATTAACTCCCTAGCACTTCAGGCCTGACATACAGACCATCTGCTGTCAATGAAGATGATGATAATTGCTGTTTTAAGGCGACAAACATAAAGGTGAATGAAGACAGTGCAGCCCACTGGGTCTCTTACAAGATTTAGCCATAAATTATTTAACGCAAAGCCGGGAATGAAACCGGGACCACTCAGGACGCTACCACTACTCAAACGTGTTGATGTCAGTTATAATTATGTACGGTATGAGTGTATGTCTAACCCTTAATATTCCCGTTTTCAATGAGCTCGGGGGTAAGATGTGAGGAAAGTGTATATATATATGTATAAGTAGCGGGCGGTTCTTACGGCTGGATGCCCTTCCTGCCGCCAACCTCATGAGAGGAGTCGATGAGATATGAAATGAATGAAGATGAATGAGAATGTGCAAGTTTGTGGAAGGAAGCCATCGTGGCCTATCGGTACCGTCCTAGCATTTGCCTGTAGTTGAAAATGGGGAAACCATTCCAAGGATGGCCGACGGTGGGTCTCAAACCCACGTCTACAGAGTCAGTAGATAGCTTGGCCCCCATGGCCTAGCGCTGCGCTACCGCTGTCAGTTATATCACGGTGTTAAAATATATAATGTAAACACCATGCTCCATAATCAAGAAACTGTCAATCGTAAATTAAATAAATACATAATAATAAATAAATTAATTAATTAATAAGTATATCAATTAAATAACTGCTTCCTTACCTAAAGTGGAAAAGCCAGTTCACTGTCGGTATCATTGCAGCCATCGGAGTCACTTTCTGTACCACTCTCAGTCTCACTGTCTGTGTCGTCGGATCCCAGATTTAGAATGATGTCGTCCATGACATCCGATACTATTCCATCACTTTCCCAGTAGTCAGCTTCCACCTCTCGAACCTTTTTGCAGTAGCCTTTCCAGTCATCCATGTTCACAGCCAGAATCGCTACTTCTGTTAATTCCTGCAGTCTCTTCAAACTGAGGTTCCCATCCAAGTTATGTTTCCGCACAAAGCCCTTCACTTTTGCCCAAGCAAGTTCGATAGGATTAAGGTCGCACATATACGGTGGAAGCCTTACAACTATGTGACCCACAGTTGAGAGGAACTGATCTACTTTAAATAGTTTTTCTTTCGGTCTGTGTGCCTCTACCAGGGGAAGAAGTTGTTCCTCTCTCATTCTTTCGTTACAGCAGTCAATGCCCAGCTTCTTCTAAAAGTCATTCATTTCTTTCTTGATCGAATATTTAGTTGGTATTTTTTCAGCTAACACAGAGTGGTAGGGAGCGTTATCCATTATAATCACGGAAGATGGTGGAATGTTTGGTGGAAGCTTCTCCTTCAACCACTTCTCGAAGTTGTGTTGGTTCATTTGTCCGTGATAATCTCCACTTGTCGAGCCCCCCTTTTACAGACGTTTTGCACCATTTACGAAGCCATCCTCACTTCCAGCGTGTAAAAGTATTAAACGGCTGCCTGCACTATAGTTCTGCGTAACACCGAAAACATCTCCTGACTGCCAACATTTATTTACGGTAATATTGCTGTCCACCCACGTCTCATCCAAGTAAAATATTTTGTTACCCGATTCTCGCAAAGCTCTCACTTTAACTAGGTACCTGTAACGCCACTGAATGATTTCAGGTTTCTCCATTAAAATTTTTCTCCTGCTTCTGCATTTTTTCCTTCTAAACCCTATGCTTGTCGATCTCCTTAGCAAAGATGTTTGCCCCCATGGAAAAAGTATCCTCTCTTTCACAATAGGCAACAACTTTCGAATTGTTGGGATAACATTTTCTCCCTTATACAATTCTTGAGCAATGTTCCGTATCACATATTTGTCAAAATCATCAACAAACGCCTTTCGGTCACCGAATCTAGTTTTCTTTTCTTTCCCGTAGTAGAAAGATTACCTTCGAAATCGCGTTCCTCGGCATCAAGAGATTCTTTGCGAATGTTCTTTATAAAATGTTATGATTTATGGCAGTAATCTGCTGCTCTTCTAGTGGCCTGTTTAAATGGAAAATGTAACGAGTTTGCTCTAGATTCATCATCACATTTCTCAACAACTGTACGAATTAATTCATGTAGTACATGCCGAGGAAACTTTCGAGACAAGGAATGTTTAATAAGTCACATGCACGTTCATAGTGGTGTAAAGCCGTATTCATGTAGCACATGCGGAGCAAACTTTTCTGACAAGGGAAATTTGAAGCGACACATGCTCTCTCATAGCGGTATACGACCATTTTCATGTAGCACATGCGGAAAGAACTTTATTGTGAATGCAAGTTTAAAACGACACATGCTCATTCATAGTGGTGTAAGCGCATATTTATGTAGCACATGCGGAAAGAACTTTACTAAGAAAAGTCATTTATTGGGACACGTGCACACTCATAGGGGTGTATAACCACACTCTCGTAGCACATGCGGAGCAAACTTTACTGAGAATTGAAGTTTGAAGGCACTCTTAATGATTTATATTTGGAGTAAACCTTACACGGAAGAAGGAGCCACTTGCTCGTTCATAGTGGTGTCATACTATATTCATGTAGCACATGCGGAGCAAACTTTACTGATAAGTTTGAAGGCACATGATCATTATTAATGGTATGCCATATTCATGAAGCATAGGTTGATCATGGTCATTCATAGTGGTATCAAGCAGTGGCGGCTGGTGTAGAAAATTAGTTGTGTGCTGTAGGATTAACCATCCCTCCAAAAAAAAAATATATATATAAACATATAGAAACACTCACTCAGTGACGAAAAATGAAGTCCATACGTCGCTCCTTCTTGCTGCAGAACTTGTCAATCACCCTGACAGTGATGCCCTCCATACTGGAGACCATCTTCTTCTCAATGGAGAGCATAGCGAGGGCACTTAGTCTTTCTTGTGCCATGGTGTTCCGCAGAAAGGTCTTGATCCTCTTCAGCGATGAGAAACACCTCTCAGGCTCTGAATTAGTCATGGGTGTTGTTACTAATATTCTCAGAAGCTTGCTTGTTTGTCTGAACGTACCTTGCAGATTACTGGCCTACAGTACAGAACCGACAGTTCTGTTCTGAGCCTTTTCTTTTCCAGCATGTTATAGGCCTGAACAGTTACACCTAGTTCTTTATCTGGAAACGTTTTGGAAAATAGTTCAAAGTTGGTGGAATCTAACAGTTTTGCTGCTTCCAGGTGATCCAAGGTTTGGAAGCGATCGAGGGCTTCTCGTGTTATTCTATCACATACTTCCTTGGCATCAGTACGCCGACATGATAACTTTCTGCGCTTGTTTTCTGAAGCACACGTTTCTTCAGAAGTACCGGTACTAGCAATGTTTTCCACCGATTCCCTTATGTTGTTGATCACTTGAATAAAGTGTGACACAGCGGATTTTATCTTCACGGCATCAGCAGTTCTTGACTGCAACTGATTGTACATAATGTCCACATGTGGCATCAATTTATGAAAGAAATGTAGCCAAAATATGAATTCCTCGTCTTCTATGCTGCGACGAAGCCCGTTTGCCTGAAGGCAAGTTTTATAGGATGGGGTTTTCTCCAGCATTAATAAACACTCCCTTATGGATACCCTTTGCTCGTACTCCACATTTACGGTGCGCGACCTGAAATTCCATCTAGTCGCTGGTCCAGTTGGAATTTTTCGAGCTGCCACTGCTTCTAAAGCAGACGTCCGTTGCGGCGACCTTGAGAAGAAAGCAGGGAACGCTGACAGGTGAGCGAAGAACATTCTAGCCGACTGATTCTGCGAAGCTGCATGTTCCATTGTTAAATTCAGTTGGTGTGCATAGCAGTGGATGTAATACGCGTTGGGATAGCAGGCTTTTATCTTTGCTTGCACTCCACCTTTACCACCACTCATTACTGATGCCCCGTCGTAGGTCTGCGCAATAACTTTGTGTGGTGTAGCGTTAAACATGTTGTCCATTACACTTAAAATACATGATGCAAGGGAATCCGCATTCTGAACTTCCGGTTTAAAGAAGCCCCAAAATCGTTCGTATGGAATACCATCTTTCTCGTACCGAAATACCTACACTAACTGTGTCTGCTCTGAAACATCGGTAGTTTCATCGGCCATCACACTAACAAAATATGCTTGCTGCATTTCTTCTGCTATAACTTCTCTGCAGGTTTCTAGCATGCAGTCCAACAGCTCGTTCTGGATGGTTTTTGAGGTCCCTTTGAAAACTCTATTAGATTCAATGTGCTCCTTTACTGCACTGTCTATACTGGATATTAAATCTACTAGGCCCAAGAAAACGCCAGGATTGTCTGAATTATCACTTTCGTCGTGCCCTCTTAAGGCTAATTTAAACGCACCACAAAACTTAATGCAGTCTATAATTCTGGATAGCATATACCTGTTCTTCTCCACTTGTTGATTGTGCTTTTCTTTTTCTTCATGATAAGCACGCCTTAATAGTGTTGCAATATTAACTGTTCCTAAAGCACTTAAATGTAAAGAATTATTGATGTGTTTCTCGCTGTTATTATGCTTCCTCATTAAAGCGTTTAGATGCCCAAGATCTCTAACACCCACAGTTCCCCAAGAATCACTATTGCCAAAACACAAGCAAGGAAAACAGAAAAGGGCATTTCTAATCTCACACCCGCACACCCAATCGTTTTCATACACTTTTCTATTCAATTTTCTAGTGTATGCAGATTTGTTAGAAGTGGCTTTCTGAGCAATATCTAAGTCCGGGGTAGGTCTACCTAACTTCTCTACCTTAGTTTTTTCTTCAAGAGTTCTGGTTGAAAATGGGGTTTTCAAGAGGCTCTCCACTGAGCTTTCCATATTGCACAAACACGGAAACAAACTCAACACATATACTCATTCCTCATACAAAATTAAGTACTGCACACAATAACACCTGCAATTACAAAATATTCACGAACTCTGAAACACTTGGTCTGACCGCGCAAAAACAGTACTACTCAGTATTACCAAAAGCATTAAAATGAAACCAGAACGCCGTAATGCAAAATCACATGTTATTTTGCTATAGTGAAATTTATGAACTAGGCATCACAATAATCATGTCCTTATTTTGACGACATAAACATTATAATTTTTATAGTACATCGATTTACAAAATGTGGTTATAGAATAAGTAGGTTGGGAGTATTGAAAAAGACCTGCTGGCGGGAACAGCTGATGGCTTCCTCTGCTTTTTTCACCCCATTTTCTTTGAGCGATTCCCTCTTTAATCATATTGCTGAGTCCAGATAGTGCCACTGGCCACGTTCACATTCTGTGTGACCAGTGCAGCCCCTCTGTGGTCGAACAAAGAATCGCTGATGACTGGTCTTAGCTGTTGTCCCAACAGCACATCCAGAACACAAGGGAAAAGTTGGGCGCGCATGCGCAGAAGACAAAATTCACGCTTCCTGCCAATAAACTTGGAAATTCTCGCTGGGCTGTGATCTGCACAGCTAACGCCATGCACGGAGTGGAGCGCACGCCTAGATACCTCGAACCGTGCATGTTCTGTGCCTCGTAGTGAGGGGAGAAGAAATATTTCCTATTCTTTGCTTGACGTCTTTTTTAAAGGGTTGTATTTGTATATAATAGGCCTACTATTAAAATAATTTATTTTCAAATAAAGCAATGTGCTGCAGCACTTCAGCACATAAGGAGCGGCCGCCCCTGGTATAAAGTCTTATTCATGTACTAGATCCGGATAGAAATTAACTAGTAACGGAAGTTAAAGAATACACATGCTCATTCATTGTAGTATAATGCTGTATGCGTGTAGTACGTGCGGAGCAAACTTTAGTCGGAATGGAAATTTGTAGACGCAGGCGCTGGTTCATAGTGGTGACAAACGACATTCCGGTAGTTCATGCGGGAAGAACCTTATTTTCATACTACATTTAAAAGACACTTTTGCGTACAGTAAGGTGTAAAGCCTTAATCATGTAGTACATGTGCTGCAATCATTACTCTTAAGGATTTCTTGGAAACAAATGTGCTCATCCATAAAGGTAAAAATGCGCATCCTTAAGGTTGGCTAATTAATTTTAATTTTCTGATAGGAAGTTAGAAAATGCGCATTTGAGTAGCACATGTTGTTCCCGTTTGTCTTAAGATAAACACCCACGTATGCGGGAGCCTCGGAGACAGTTTAACACAAGACTCGGTAAATCTCAGGGGTTAACGGGTAAGGGCTCGGTGGTGCTGAACTGTGTCCGAGACTCACGCCTGAATATCGAAAGGATGAAAAACACACAAAATTTCCTATAAATACACACCACTTTTATTAACTAAAAGCAAAAATCCAGGTCGCAAGTAGAAAACACACTCCTACCCAAATCCTCAGGGTGTATAAATACCAGTTTCCCACCCTGAGATTCCTAATATTTAAAGAAAAACATACTCTAAAAGCACTTCCAACTATGTAAATTTAAGCATGTCCGTCATGTCCACATTCAATTATAACTTTACGTTGATCAGTATTTACACTTGTGTTTCCATTTCATTATTCCACACGAGGCACTGTTAAAAATCTATTTCTCTTCACATCGACATTATTCAGTAAATATTCGATTATAGACTCAACTATCCACAAGTTATTATCATTCATCCACTCAAGAATAATTAGCTTGTAAAAAAGTGTTGCAAAAATGTATTTATACATAATTACCAGCATGTCATAAGTTAAGGATTCGACCTTATTCCAATGGAATATTCCTGCCTCGTAATTATCCGATCAGGGTGACCCCTAAAGAGATATACTAGACGTCAGATAAGAATACAGGGTGACTCCTAAAGAGGTGTACACGATGTCAGACAGGAATACAGGGTGACTTCTAAAGAGGTGTACAAGATTTCACACAAGAATACAGGGCGACTCCTAAAGAGAAATACAAGGCGTCAGATAAGAATTCAGGGAGACTCCAAATGAAGTGTACAAGATGCCAGATAGGAATACAGGATGACTCCTAAAGAGATATACAAGATGCCAGATAAGAATACAAGGCGACTCTTAAAGAGGTGTACAAGATGGCAGAGAAGAATACTGGGTGACCCATAAAGAGGTGCACAGCATGTCAGACAGGAATACAGGGTGGCTCCTAAAGATGTGTACAAGATGTCAGACAGGAATACAGGGTGACTCCTAAAGAGGTGTAAAAGATGTCAGATAAGATTACAGGGTGACTTCTTAAGAGGTGTACAAGATGTCACACAAGAATACAGGGTGACTTCTAGAGAGCCCTCCTGAGCCTTTCTAGCATTTGTAGCATGCATCATTTGAAATGATATAACGTCTAGTCTTTCAGACTGACTGTAATATTTTTCCTTTCCTCTTCGTGTCATTATTTCTCTGCATCTTCCTTATGCTTTCCATTAAATCGTGCGGGAAGAAAATGGAATTATTGTTGATTTGCCTGGTTGGGGTGATCTGAAATTGGTGTGTTTTTTTTTTTCATTATCATCTTGCTGTAACCCTGATGATTCTGGTGGACCATTATCGTAACTTCTGGACCTCAATTCTCCCAGGAATATCTTGCTTGCTTCATGACGTAGCGCTAGCTCTTGGCGTGAGATTTGAGTTCTATTATCCGATCGTTGTTGTTGGCGTGTGTGATCATATCATCCTCCGCCCTGGTTTTGATTCCAATTATTCCTATTCCTATAATTTCGATAATTCTGGACTCCTCTTCGATCACAAGGTGAAATACGCCCATAGTTTCGGAAAAATTCTCTTCGGGGTAAATACTGTCCTCGATGTTGTCTCTGATTCCTATCTTCCCCTGTCGTCTGCACCTGACGATCTGCCATGATGACGTTGACAGAGTGCGCGTCCGACTTACATTTCGTTGAAAAAATTGAGCACTGGAACGTTCTAGCTGTTGCAGAATCTCGTCGAACTCTCCCAATGAAGTGAATCTGCAGCAATCAAAGTGCGCTGTACGTCAGCTGGGAATTGTCGCGTCAAGGCTACAATCAGTTCACGCTCGAGCATTGGAGGTTCTAGGCATTTCAATCTGGCGAGTTGACCGATGAAATAATTCGCGTATCTTGTAGGCTGAAATGTCGCGTACCATTTTGCGTATACTTTGGATCTGACGTTTTGTTGGATTTCTGGTGACCAAAATCTTCTCATCAATACCTGCGCAAACTCGTCGTAATTGGACATATTCGATTTGAAAGCACGGAAACAAACGAGAGTTGGTCCGTCCAAAAGCTTTCCTACCATCCTGATCTCTCCCTTCCGGATTACTTTTGTATCCCTCAGGTAGTCTTTAACATCTCTGAGAAACTCGACTGGTATGGCAGTGCCAACCCCAGTAAATTTGTTGGGTTTGTCTTCAGAAGCTTTTACGATTGTTACATGGGTAGAATCTGCTAATGGTGGTTCACCGAACCCTGTACTCGTGTTCTGTGGCGTTCCTGGCTCTGTCCACTTATATTTTATGTCCGCAAATTTTTCCCCAATTTTTCGTACTGTATCGGTCATCTGCTCATGCCTTTCGGGAGTTTAAGATGAGGTTCCCTCAGCGATGTTCGCCCTCAGTTCCTGGCTCTGTATCGGTGTCAGTGAAATCCTATCGCACTTATCCTGTGTTTGTTTCAATCCTGACTTGAGTTCTTCGATGTCTTTTCTAATTTCTTCACTGAGTGATTCATCTATTCCCTCTTTCTTCGTTATATCATCTGCTACTTGCTCATTTCACTTCCGCACGTCCAATTGTAATTCTTCCACATCATTGCTAATAGCTTTTATGTTGGTTTCATCTGAACTGCGCAAGTCTTTGATCTCCGTGAGTGCTTCCTCATTAATGTCGGATCTAACCTCCTTCCGGACTTCCGCTGTGACCTTCTCCTTTACCTCCCTTCTTAATTCCAGGACTATGCAATTTTACGTTCATTGGAGACTATTTCGTGAAAATCCCTAGTGATCTTTTCGGTGAATTTCCTGAACATGTCATGCGAATCTTTCATCACCCGGATTTCCATTGCTGTCATGTTTTCCTGTACTGTAGTCATGTTGTTCTCAATCCTACCCTCTAGCGTGAGCAAATCCTTCTTTTTAATGAGTTCTCGAGCCTCCTTAGCACCTTCATTTATACGGGCTACTACGCTCAATAAATGTTCCTGAACCCTGTAAGTCTGATCGTCAAATCTCTTTTCAAAAGCAATGACTTTTTCCCCTATTTTCGCTTCTGATAACCTTTCCTCTAAATCCTCTATATTTGCTTTTAGTTTATTCAGAGAGCTAAATTTCAAATTTTCCTCTGATGACCTATTTTGTTCCAATATTTTCCTTTGCACATTACTTTCTAAAGACTGACTTTGTTCTAACATTTTTGATCCTAATGATTTATTTTGATCTGACATTTCAGACTTTTTGATTCGAATGACTTATTTTGTTCTGAGAATGATTTACTTAGCTCAGATATTTTAGATTCTAATGATTTGTTTTGTTCTGAGAATGACTTACTTTGCTCAGAAATGTTAGATTCTAATGATTGGTATTGCTCCTTCTTTTAAGCAGACACACTCTGTAGCAATAGACGCAACTCTTCTATTTTGAGAAATATGATAGGTTAGACTAGGAAAATGGAAGAAAGACTTATAATTAACTTATATATTATGTAGCAGTCATGTGTATTCGCAAACAAATAAAGTGGGTGTCCCTAACTAAATCGACCCTAGACAAAAGAAAATATATCTATAAATTTTGTGTGTGCCTATCCAAATTGCAAAAACTGACAATTAATCCAAAAACATCAATTAGGAAAGAAAAAATGGAATGACGGATGGGCAAACATCAAACCTAACCTGCTTGAACGTTGGTCGCTAATCCGAAGCGCAAGACCGAAAACGTCAAGTCCCTTATACAAAAATGTGAGAACACGATTGAAACACATGCATGCGCAACAACAACCCCACGTTCCCCACGTTGGGCGCCATTTAACCATTCCATATTCTATGTGCCCGTTTATTCGAATATAAATGCGGGAGCCTCGGAAACAGTTGAATACAAGACTCGGTAAATCTCTGGGGTTAACGGGTAAGGGCTAGGTGGTGCTGAACTGTGTCCTTGACTCACGCCTGAATATAGCAAGGATGAAAAAATCCTATAAATACACACCATTTTTATTAACTAAAAGCAAAAATCCAGGTCGCAAGTAGAGAACCTAAATCGACAGGGTGTATAAATACCAGTTTCTCACCCTGAGATTCCTAATATTTTAAGAAAAGCATACTCTAAAAGCACTTCCAACTATGTAAATTTAAGCATGTCCATCATGTCCACATGCAATTATAACTTTACGTTGATCAGTTTTTACACTTGTGTTTCCAATTAATTTTTCCACACTGTTATATCTTCCAAGTTGAGATATTATTATTATTATTATTATTATTATTATTATTATTATTATTATTAGTTAATTCAGTGGGAAATATTATATCCACCCACACTATTTCTTTTATAATTGTATTCTTATTATTATCATTGTATATTGGTTGCTGAGGAGAATAGAAAGGGTTCACATTTAATTAATTAATTAATTAATTTCAAAGGGAAGATTTATAAACTATTACATAATTATGGTCATTTGTACGAAATGGCAAAGCAAGTTGAATACGTAGCAATTTTCAGTCAGTTAGGAAAACAGGGAAGTATATCTCAACGATCGCTTAACGTGTCTACAAGCACTCAAAGGGAGGGATTATAAGAAGAAGGGAAGACAAGGAATAGACGCTACCTGAGAGGCATTTCTGAGAAAAAGGTTCATGGCAGGTCAAGGCCATCCCAGACAGGGAAATCTTGATACTCAACGACATATACATCCTTATTTGGCTACAAGACCTCAAATTCTGAGAAGTCGGACCAAGCTTTGAAAGGACGAATCGCAGTCGACCAGTTGAGGAAGAGATGGCGGCTATCGGACGAAAGGGAGTCTGATTGGTTGAAGCTATTGAAACTAAGGTGCTGGGAGTGAGGGTGAAGAATGTTTTATAAGACCTTGCTCTGGACTCAAAGAGCCCACTTCTTCGTTACTTCTTTGAGAGATTCCTACTATTGAGTGTGGATAACTTCAGTTAAATATCATCAGCAGTACATCGCTTACAAGTTGAAAGTATGCAGGGACATATTCTGTCATGCTTACATATAATGTTAGTCGTGTCTTGGGCTAATCATTATTAAAGTGATTTTAGAAGTCAGATCTTCATCACTACATCAACTATAATCAATCAGATATCACTTAATCTACAATCTCGCGATGGCAACATTATCCAGCATCCGACTCCAGCATCGCTTAGTATTACGCACAGCAGACCAGAAGAATCCAGCATTAGTGAGCGTTTACGACAAAATTACGTATTTCTCTGTTAACTATTTTAATTTTCGATTTGGGCAATTTAAATGTAAATTCATAGATTTTGGTAATAATTTTAAAATTCATGACTCCGTTTACGCCACATCGTTAATAATGTCAGTAAATCTTCTCTCATCATGTTCCGCATAATTGGTGTTATTGTTAATAATGTCACTAAATTCACTTCCTTAAAATCATTCTGCGTGTTTCCTCCTAGTATTTAGAATTAACTATAAGACGACCCCTATCCTCTCTTGGTAAATATCATTCTGGTTGGAAGCACAAGTTTCTCCACGGGCCTAGCTCCGAGAATTTGTATAGCCGAGGTATATTATGGTAAGTTTGGTCACATGTATATTCCGATGTCCATATGGTAACTGGGCATGATAGCGCCCATACGGTCGAAAGGTTTATAGTGGTTTCACCACGGTACTTCAGGAAAACATAAAACATTACATGTGGTTGCCAAGTAGCACCAAGCTAGTGATAAACATCACAACACGAGGCACTGTTGAAAATCTATTTCACTTCTCATCGACATTATTCAGAAAATACTCGATTATAGGATCAACTATCCACAAATTATTATCATTCATCCACTCAGGAATATTTAGCTTGTAAAAAAACTCATGCAAAAATGTAGTTATGCATAGTTAACAGCATGTCATAAATTAAGGATTCGATCTTATACGAATGGAATAATCCTCCCTGGTAATTTTCAGATCAGTAGCAAGACATATTATTCTGACCTTAACTGAATCAGATGCCATTTGATTATACATGAATATACATGTATTTCAGATCTATTGTGACATCCTTCAACCACATACTTATGCATTTAGAAAAAAAAAAGGATCTTCACTGTGTGTCCCAAATATTCTTTATTGTGTGTCCCTCATATTCTTTATTATCGACAACCATTACTCCTAAAATTCATGGCGCATTGAAGCTCCATTGCCTGATGTCCAAATATCATATAACCTATCGGTGCAATGTCCACGACATGCCCATTTAGAAAACTGAATGCCAAAATTCAATATTGCACATTTGTCACGATCTGATATGTCATTACTTCCGACAACAATATGGATATTAACATTCATTAATTATACTCAAAAAACCATCTTTAGTTAATTCAGTCCTCAACTACTTTTAGCTGTTACTTGAAATGGTATCCCCTATTCAACTAGGGATGATTATTCATCATCAGGTCTTAAATATTTATCAATAAACAAATAAACTTTACAACAAAATCAATTTTCAGCCATTGTTTCATGTGTTCAACTCTACCTCTGAATATTTTCAATTATCATGATCATACTTAATGGTTTTCTCATACCGTTGCACAGTTCGTTTTCAAATTTACAACGCGGCAATACTTGAAATATTTGCTTCACAGTCTGTGTAGGTACCTATTAGCTATAATCTGAATGATATTAGCTCAGATACACTCTTGGTTTGTTTATACCTTTATTGTAGCGTGAGGAGAATCATCCGCTTTCAGTATGGTTGGAAACTAGGAGATAAAACTCGATGATGTTGTAACGGGCTAGCGGAGGAAATCTACTCACCTTGTCTATGGTGTTGTCTGCAGCTGTGGGTTAAAATAGCGTCTGGGACAGGACTTAGCAACTCCAAATTTTATGTTTCACTATTGCCGTTAGTGGTGACGTAGTGACAAGAGAGGATAGGAATTGCTTGGTTTTTGAGATGATTGTAATTAATTTGGTGAAGTTGGAAATAAATGTTCATCTTTAACTCTGAAAGAACGTAATACTGGTGTCAGGGGTTGGAATTTGGTATATTCAGCGTTCATAGCAAGTGAAAATTAAACATGACTTCCAAGAAAGTAAGAAAGTAAGGTTGAATGAATTGAAGGTGGCTGATTTAAAGCACGAGGTAGAAGAACGCTATCAGGATACTTCAGGAAACAAAGATGTACTGCAGTCGGGACTGAAAGCGCTTTTAAGGGCAGAAGGTGAAGATCCCGGAAATATGTTGTTTGAAATAGCCGGTGACTTTAGTACCCTCGCAGTAATGTTTAAGGAAACATTTTCTGAATTAGAAAAAACATCTCGAGTGTTCCAACGTTCAAGCCGAATATTGTAAGAGTCAGGAAGACAAATTAAATGACAATTCCAAGGCTTTAGAAGAGAAATTGACTTCTAATTCGAGGAGTCTAGTAGCAGAATTAAAATCTGAACTTGAACGTAGTGAGTGAGTTAAATGAAGGACTTGAACGAGTGGAAACGGATGTCGAAAGCAAAATATCAGCCATGGAAAAAAATTGCAATTGCTCCGGACGGAGATTACTCAGTTAGGCGCTATCAAACCCAGGCCAGAATTAGGGTATGATACGAGGATCAAACATCATAAACCACCTACTTACGGTGGTTAAACTCCTTGGTCCATGTATAGGAAACAATTTGAAGCCGCTGCTATTGCAAGTGGTTGGTCTAAGGAAGGACTTGTTATTGCTCTTCGTGGTTACACGCTGAATATCGTCCAGGCCATCTATGGCGCAGTTGATAGACGCGATAGCCAGGATGCTCCCTGTTGAAGTCAGACGTCTAATTATCTCGTCAGGGATAGATGATCTAGCGAGCATGGACGAACTGCTCCGAAAACTCGATTACACGAGCCCAATGCCGAATGTTGTGTCGAAGAACCAAAGGCAAGAGTACAAAGATATAAATACAGTATATCTTGACCAAACGCAACAAACCGCGAGTCCAAAGGAACAGGAAAAGGGAAATATAGGTCTTGAACTGAATACCTATTTCCGAGATCGAAGAGGGGAACCCAGATACAGGAGATTCCGTGGAGGTCGTCCGTATCAACAACAGCAAGGACGTAATAACGACAACAACAATGGAAATCGTAGAAGCGGTTATCACAACAATAATAACTATAGAAGCAACAACAATGGTTATGATAACAGGAACAACAACAGGAATAACCAGAATCACAACCGAAATAGGAATTCCCAAGACGAAATAATGACAAAGGAGAAGTATGATGAACGTCATAAGGAAGCTAAAGAGTATCTCAAGGATTTGAGAGACAAGGAAAATGGGAATGGAGGTAAAATGGATTTAAGTATAGATCCCAAACCGAGTACTAGTCAAGGAGAACACAGTGAAAACGGTTCTCATAGAGGATACGGAGGAACCCTAACAAGTGAACGAAAGAAGTAGAAGAGGAGAGGGAATATACTGCCACAGCAATCGAAGAATTGAAGAAGAAGAAGAAGAAGAAGAAGAAGAAGAGAAGAATTGAGGAAGGAACGGGTCAAAAGAAGATGACTAGAACGAAGAGGAGAGAAGAAAGAAAGTTCCGCATAAACAATGCTTATGGGAATAACTGTTATGAGTTATTTGACGAAGAAAATTACGTTATTCTAGGAAAATTCAACGCTAAGAATTTAAAAACGTATCATAAGAAAGTAGGCTAAAAATAATTCAATATTCGAGTTCAAGAGACATATCAAAAGTCTTGAATTAGAATGATTAAAAACAATTAAGCAACTGCTTTTAACTTGAGATGGAGGGGGAATGCCCCCGAAAATTGAATTATTATGGGACAAAATGAGAATAGTTTCTGAGCAAATATAAATCCTGGAAGTGTGACACAAGTTAGTCATGTTACAAGCTCGAGGCAGTGGGAGAGCCCAATCACGTGATATGTTGCGTAACAGAAGTTTCTGGAAGGTTGAAATCGGCATAGCAACAGTGAATTAGCCATAAAATATAATAAATATTGTTATAAATTATGCTATTGGGTACCAGCCCAGAGCCAATGAGAAGAGATCTTATTTAAGACGGGATTAACTTTAACTATATAATTTGATGAAATTATGCATTTAGGCCCTTGGAGATTTTCTTAATTGGGAATGAAGAGAAAATTAAATGAAAATATATCTGATACTTTAAAAGCCGCAGAACGGTTAATTTACGCAGTAATAAGCATTGTTAAACTACGCGCTAAAATTATGGTGGGAGATTGATACGGCCGCCAAAAAGTTCGACTTGGAGAGGGAGAAGCAGGCATCGAGGTTCTTAATCCTACAGACTTTGAAGAGAGAGGACGTGCTTCTTGGGTTAACGGAGATCCCAAAGCCTTAGCCCGAGTGCGGTAATAGACGACTCGTGGAGACGACACGTTGCTATTTGAGATTATACTTCAGCCAAGTGAATAATTAGATAGTGCAGGTCAAATACTACATTATATTAAAAGTTGAGCGTTTTGATTCGAACCATTTCGACGATATTTCAGAATAAAGACAGCTTGTAATCTATCAATTCTTGCCACAAGATGGCTTCACCCAGAGAAGCCATTTGTAACTTTGAAGATACAAAAAATAAATAAAAATGAATATTCTGCCTCATAAATGGCCTTTCTTTAAAATTTAAGCAAATGACATAATTAGAACTGTAATTGAACAAATCCACCTTTTTGAAACTCTTCTTATCTCCGGGCGTGTGCAGATATTTTGAAAGGACTGGCTCGTACATAGGCCTTACCAAAACCTCATATAAATTAATAAAGACGAAGGAAGGTTTACATGAATCTAACTAAAAAGAAACTATCCAATTTAAATTTACTCTATATTCTGAAGCTGCATGCAAGAAATGGACAAATATAATAACAAAGAGTGACACACAAGAAATGCAATTAAATATATAATATAATAATATTTAGGCCTGTAAAGATGTATTAGTTGGTTTTCACATTACCGGTAATGCGGTCGTCTGCCCCATATGTCCATTTCACCTCTACAGCACTTTGAAGCTGGTCAGCCATGCCTTCACATTTCACGGTCCTCTTCAACGTTGCACAATTATTTGCATATGCATCAGCCCTACTGTGATTGTGGCACAACAGTAAGAACCCAATCACGTGGTACCCTCCATACTAAATCAATTCGGAGGAACGAAGCACTCAGCTCAAGAGAGACACACTACCCAACCAGTCATCTCAATGCCCAGAGAGACAATCTCCCCAGCAGTGCTCTCAGGTAGGTTGCTACCGCACGTCTCTCAAGCCACACCTCATACCAGGAAGTCTTCTCAGAATCGCTATTGTCACATTGTTCCGAAGCCACTCCAAGCAGTCCCCTTGCTCGGCTGTCTGACACATCCTGTACCACGCCTAAGGGCTTCTTCCCTTCTCGTACACATCCAGCAGTTCATACAAGGCCATCTTCTAACAGACACAAGTGAGCTTGTTTGTCATAGTTCTAGCCCTTTGGATAGGTAGCGCCACTTGCAAGGTCACCTACTCTTTCTCATGACCAGCGACAGACTTATATCATACCAAAAAGTGACAGGCAATTACCTCCCCCACCATTCTCCGTACTTGATTATACCAAAACTGTACAAATGAAATATACTATATTCTTTACAACATAGAATCAAAGCAAGCTCCAGAATCTCGTCAAAAGTGACCTAAAATACATTGAATAATTAATAATAAAAAGTATACGTATATGATAATAGTAATAATAATAATAATGACACTGCGTCTACTGCAGACGTGTCCAATGCAATTGAACACGTTGCCAACACGATAACATGATATAAAGAAATAACAAACCTACGAGCCTACATTAAAACTGTCATGGGGAACTCATAAAATATAGGTTACAAGCTATATAAATGTGTCGGACGTAGAAGCTGAAAAACCTTTTTGTTGGAACGTGAAGTTAGTGAACAGAGTTCGAGTGAACAGCAGTGGAGAACTTTTACATTGGCGCAGCAAACAAACATTATTATGATGGCCGTTAATATTCATCGATTAGTTTCATTCAACATTATTATCATTGTTGAGATGATGGACTAATCAGTCATACGCCAGGGACATATCTGATGCAGAGTTAAGTTACAACAATGGAGCTTCGATAGACAACGTATTGCAGAATACAGACGTAGTGTACCTTACATCTTGTACATTTTCGTCAGTCTACGAACACTTATATAACAACGATTAGCAATAGAAATAATTCATTCATCACCTACATGCATATGTCTATAAATAATTACTCAACGATGATGCTGATATATATTTGCGACGGAGAATGAAGATCCTACAGAAGAAGATGGTCAAGATGCTAGGGAATCCCAGAAAAACCAGAAGAATATGCCAGAAGGATGTCGTTCGATACCAGACGGAGGTTGGTGTCTGCCGGAGAGGGAACGTCTTCCCAAATCCGAGGGCGCTGAAACAAGGGTTCGATTGGAGGTCCATTCCAGTATATTGGACTGAGGAAATACCAATTATTGTGCAAATACTTACCCTGATCTTCAAGTCATCGTCCAAATAAGGTAGCAGTGTTATCTATTTGTAGTATAGAGCTTGATTAGCGACATGCTGAGCCGACATCTTTACTCCATATTTCATGTATTTCATTGTTTCCATGTAAATTACACTTCAGATGTGTATCAAGATTTCTATGCTTCAAGATCATTAGAGATGATTGTCTTTCATCTATTTTTCAATTTTTATTCTACGAATCAGTTGTCCAACTGACATTAAGATTTTGTTTGAGGAATCAGATTTCCTTATGTAAGTCTAGTCGTTTTCACTATCGAATTTTGATTTTTATTTGAACCAAGGATTCAAACTTAGTGTCATAGTTGCAAATTAAATTCTTTTTCATAATTTAATTTGGGCACTTTATTGTACCAACTTCAAGACCAGAAGAAACTTCGAATGATATCTTTATATCATTATTGTATATAAACTTTACGGCGATCTAGCAAAAACTAGTCGTTTGATAAGACTGAAGTCTTAAATTTATAGACATTCTTCGTGCAGAATGGAAAGACATTGAGAAACTGACAATCCTTACTTTATTTGAAAAGCTGAATGCTTTAGTCAATTAATTGTTGGAGGAAATATTTCTTTATAGAAGATAATTTAAATCTTTGGCTAGGAATTCAAACCTAATTTATCCCGGTCAAGATTAAATTCTATTAGACAATACAAATAACATGTGTGGTTATTTGTACACTATATGTGTAATATCACGTCATTATGTAGACCTGATATTGCACGGACATGCAATTTAAAGCTTGACAAGTGAGAAGAAACAGAATTAGTATTTTTATTACATGTATTTGTGACAGTTGAGTTAACAATTGATTATCTTATTGTGTAGTAAACTCGAGGAGGTTATTCACGACAGTCTAAAGGCGTTTGTTATTGATGGACGTTTTAATTGAAGAACTACAGGTTGTATTATTGTAGATCAGTAGTCGAATGTGACAACGCTGACGATTATGCCATTATTTGAAGGAGGTTCCGACAGAAGAAATGTTAATACCAATTAATCCGCTTTTGGTTATCGTTTAACAAAGTGGAAGATATTTGTTTATACCATATACAGTGATATATGAGGTGATATAGAGCTATGTCTGAGCTCATGCGACGGTGTTTCCGCATTTTAAGGGAGGTTATTAAAGTATAGTTCTTGTGATAACGACATGGCATAGATCATAGAGGAGTTGTTGTATGTGAGAAGTCCAGTTCATTTGAAACAACGTTTTAACTTGATGACTGTAGGGTTTGAGCGGGAAGCAATTAGAGAACGATTGTCTACTTATGTCATTGATATTTTTATTAAGCATTTATTAAAACACGGAGTTGTATAGAAACGTGCAGATGAACTTTGATGGTTGAATGTATTTGACCGATAAACCTACCTAAGACAGTGTGTGTGCAGTATAAACACTTATGAGTTTTAGCGAAACTTCATATTGAGAAATATTGTAAATATTTCATGTCAAATTGTTTTATGAGAGAGAACTTGGATTCTCGAAGATAACGTGTTGACAACGTAAGATATCGATTGTTATAACGACCAGATTACTTGTACATATTTTCCCGCAATTATTTAATTACTTAAATAATTTTGTTAGGATTAATTAGTAGGATGTTTTTGAAATAGTGTGTATTTTATGAGCGAATGTTTTTAGTATGAATGATTGCCGGTTGTTAAGTAGGACTGAACAACCTGATCGGTTCTAGAATGATTCAGGAGTGTGAAAGGAAGGTTGTGTTAGAATTTTAGTGAAATTGCTTAAGAACTATGTGAGATATAAGCTTTTTTTATCAAGACAGAATGTCATTTTAACGAGGCTTCTCGACGCACGGCAAACTGTGTCCATGCAAGCAAATATGAATGGAGAGATTTACTGTTAAGAAATCGAGGCCAGCTTATGATGTAATGTGCAGCCTGGTGACAGCTCACAGCCTTCTGAATGAAAACAGTTTCACGGCGCGACACGTGGTTGTCAGTGGGTCAGTGAAACGGTGTAAGCAGGTGAATTTTTGAGACGCGTGGCATCAGAGTAACCTGTTGAAAGGAATACTATTAACGCAAGAATGTTCGTTAAACGTTTTTATCACCTACAGTAGGCCTAGACAGTTCAAAATTTTTGTGCTTTTAATTTATATCCCAGTAAATGCAGTAGAATATGTGTAGTGGACGAGGAACGAGTATGAATGTATGGATGTTTTATTAGTATCGTTTATTGTTATTTATTGTTTATATTAGATTTAGTTTACATTTGTTTGAATAAATTTACACAGTTCGTTGTTCTTCGGCGTCTGCGAGTGATTCATTTTAAATATAAGGAACAAGATATTGTGGATCCATACTCATGCGAAGCTGAGTTCCCATAACCACGAGAAAGGTAGGTGAGCCCCGTTTATTTTGTAGTTATCCACAATACTCTGGCAACTACTGTATGTAAATCCCTGAAGACCTTGTTGGAGCGATTTCTAATGTAGTAATTTGCCGGTGCTGTTAGAATTAGGCAATCCAGCTGGGGCTATGGATATTCCGTCAGGCAACTTCCAGGATTTACGGGTACAGTACAAGGGATGAAACAAAATATAAATCATGAGATTCAAACTCACGTAGCCATCGCTGTTTCTTCTCTAGAAGATAAGGTTAACATTATCAAAGGGACACAGATAGAAAGTATTACTAAATTGGAAGGAAAGATTCTTAGTGTTAATGATCAGAGAGAATTTAAGGAACCGAGTCCTAATACTGAAATTCAGAGATCAGCTCATATAACTGAAAATATGGGACCTAGTCCTAAAACCGGAATTAGGGAATCCACTTTTATAAGTGAGAATAAGGAACCTAGTCCCTTTAGAGAGAGTAAAATAAGCAATCCTATGGGGATGTATGCAACCCCATCCACGCATCATTCGACTCCGACAGTTGCTGTTATTAGAAGCCAAGACCATAAGCCAAAACCTTTTTCAGGAGAGGGAGCTATTACCCCGATAGAATTTTTGCGAGGTCTTAGGGAATTCCTAGATTAGCAAAGAACCCCGGAAGACCGTGAATTGAGAATTATTGAGCGTGCACTTAACTGGCTGAGAGCATTTAGAAGTTCGTTCAAGGGGTATGAAGATTTCGCGAGAGCTTTCCTGAAGCGATTTTGGAACTCAGATGATCAGCAGAGTATCCGAGCGGAGCTTTACACTAGGAAATACGCTAAACCAAACCAACGCAGTACGCGAGCTACTTTGACACCCAGATCGCGAAATTCCAGTTTTTGGAACCTTCAATGAGGGAGGAGGACCTAGCTCAAGCAATAATTCACCAATATCCTGTAGAAGTCCAGACGTATTGATTGCGTCAGGGGCCAATACACTCGAGATTTGCGACGAGATACTGAGGAGCCTGGACCATATTAGCGGGTTGACGGAACCTCGTATAGTTAGGTCAGAACCAAGAGACGTCAACATGATCGTAATGGATCGTACAGCACAGACGGAACCGCAACAGAGGAGGTACATCAGATATAACAAAGGCCCGGTATATGGTGTAAATCGATACAGGGATCAGAGAGGACCGCATGACCGAAGGCCATATTTTCAGATTAGGAGGGAAGAATTCGATTTAAGAGAATCCATGGGAGAAAATAACTATGGAAGAGAATCATGGTCAAGGGGAAGGAGACCATACAGCAACTACCAAAATCAAAGAGACGATAGGCTAAGAAATCGAGGAAACGATAGGCAAAGCAATCGAGGAGACGACAGACGAGACTACCGTCAAGAGTTAGAGGACAGACATCAGGAAACCTAAGGACTCTTAAATCGACTCCGAGAAGAAGAAAGAGATTCTCCATCAAGATCTGATATGAACGGAGACCGAGCACCAGTGATGCCCAACTAGATAGAAGAAAACACCGATCTCGGACCAGAACTAATAGGCAACATAATTCTTAACCCAGATGTGATCCGCATTCATGTTTTCCACCAGATGACCGACGAAGATGTGATTTATCGAGAAGAAGAGAGTAGGACGGCAATATGTACAGAATGTGCAGTATAGAAGGCAATGAGACACATGATTGTCAGGCAATTGAAATTGTATAATAATAATAATCGGATCTCCGATCGATTATTATTTTCTGGTTAGGAGGAGTGTGTCCCCGATATGTCATGTGTCAAGCTGTAAGAACGCACCACCTGATCTAAGGGCGGACAAATGACGTGTAAGAAAGCTGTGACGTCACTGCTATGTTCTCTTAAATTCTAAAATGTCCGAAGACCTTCAATTATGCAAGGATATAAATGGCTCATGATTTTACCGTTATTGCTTGAGGATTTGTGAAAGAGTCTCTAATGACGTAGTAACGCGTGAGACGAGAGGGGGAAGAAGAAGGCCACGTGACCAGGAAGTACTCTACAGAGGGCTCTGTACTCAGAAAGCGAGCTTAGAAGGTGAGACGATAACAAGAAGACAACCACTTGCTTCCTATACACCGACTAGTCAATACAGTTCCGGGGCCGTGCATAAGTTATACTCAAGTATAGTCTAGTGGCGAAGGACTTACCACATCGCTATGCCATCAGGGCAAACGTTCAAAGTGATTTCTACAACCAAACGGACTAATTTATAGAACACAGAGTTTACGCAGTATGATGAGGCTTTATAGTTCAAAAGTGTGGACAGTACGTGTACGATGACTCACTTTTCACCGATGTCTGAGTCTAACTCATGGCTATGATTATATGGAAGCTACTGAGGTATGGGTGGTGCTTAGTAATGGCATTCGGGGCACAGTCAGTGCCTGTGAATGCTGTGAAAGGTTCAACTCATAGGGTTAGGACTAATGTTCTGACTCAGTGAGGAAAGCAATGGCAAACTACCTCACTCCTCTTCTTGCCTAGAACGCCTCAAAATAGCGCTGCCTTGGGTTTTATAGGTATCTACTCACATAACGTAACGGCGGTACTTTTTGAGGATCCAACCAGCCTTCGGGCTGACTACCTAACAGACAGACAGCCTTCATGTTTTCACGAATGTTACGCCCTGTAGAAAGTGCTAGATGGACTGCGCTGAACATTGAAATATCAATGGAATCACTAAATCTGTAAGCGGCTGGAGGCGAGACAGTGTTTACGAGGAAGTGAGGTCGTTGTACCGAGATATGTG
Organism: Meconema thalassinum; assembly: GCA_946902985.2. Lineage (NCBI taxonomy): Eukaryota > Metazoa > Arthropoda > Insecta > Orthoptera > Tettigoniidae > Meconema > Meconema thalassinum. Next base: position 1,196,992,315 of record OX336389.2, read on the forward strand.
GGCCAAGGCCAACAGATTGTGACGCGCACGACACACCTGAGTTTCGAGGCCATACTCGTTGTAGAGAGGGGTGTGACTGAAACCTCACGGGATATTTCACACGAACGTTTCTTTTCGGAAACGGCCCTAGATCGTGAAGCAATAAGTTTGTCGAAGTGCGGGTTGCGCGACTGTGTCGAGAAACTTATAAACTGCGATGTTAGACGAGCAGAAAATTTGAGAAATTTTGATCATGACGGTCATCAGGATCAGTGACTGTGCGAAGGACTTCCAATACCGCAGGATGGATCACTAAGAAGCACGCGACATGGGGAGTTTAGGAGACGGCTGACATTCCTGGAGATGGGTGTGGAGGCTCACGATCCCTCGCGAGTCGACCACGAGGCTTGGAGCTGGGTAAGAACCAAATGGAAATGGCGTGGACGAGGGGAGTCGCCATTTGTCTTGCAATAACTCTTTACATCCTCAAGAAGAATTAGCAGGTACTGACGACGTCTCCATGATTCTTAATAAATAGAATAGTTAGTGAAATGGATTTAAGTGGTTTGGATTGCACTCATAAAATTCTATTGCAATAACTTAAGGGGGGGTCTATAGTCATAAGTTAGGCAAGGAAAGATTAAATCATTTTGTTTTCGTTTTCAAGAGAAACGACTGGTACTTATAGAAATAGTAGATGTAATTCTAGTTAATTAGTAGATAATCTAAGTCATGAAAACGGTAAATTAGTGAGACACGGATGAGACGCTGTTAAAAAATTTGGTCACCTTTACACCGTAATACACGTAAGTTCGTTAGGAATGTTTGACAGATAATACTCATTTAAACTACAACTATGCAATGAAATTTACCGAATGCTGCTGAGTTCACCCAATTTAAACACTTAAATAAGCTAATTACATTTTTCTTTAAACACACTGATAGCTTAGATGGTTGAGCTAGACGCGACATGATGTTGTAAGATTTCGATGATTCAGTGAAGGAGAATAAATGACAGGTAGTCATAACGCTGCGATGATATAATTAAGATGATAAAGTTTAGGAAAGGTAAATGTGGAGATTTAATGATGTGAACAGAAGATCATAAATATGTAAAGAAATAAGAAGTAATTGTGTGATTAAAGAGTCTCTGTGGTATAATGAGGCACATAATGAAGTGCGTATATGCAAGGTATTATAGCTTTGGTTGAAAATACGCCTCTGGACATTTTAAAGCAAAGCCAGGAGGGCCACTTAACATATATGTGTGTGTGAATTTAGTGAAAGGTCACTATGTCAAAGATGTAGCCAATAATTTTTTCTGATGAATATTTTGATGATTCTTTCTGAGATGAGAATAGTTAGTTAGTTAGTTATTGTTGTTTTAAGGGGCGGAACTACGAGGTCATCTGCCCCTCTCAACACTGAGATGAGAATATTCAACATCAATGAGTATTACCCTATTCAAAGCCATCAGTGGAATAATTTAACCACGACGAAATAAAATGTGAATCAAGACAGCAGTAACAAATTGTGATAAGTTTTAGAACTTGATTGATGACGGAACATTCATGAAAACAAGGGTATTTTGGGTACATTTTGAGCAAGATTGTTGCAATAAAATGTTGTGAACATTCACATGTGTATGAAAATGAAAATCCACAGCCTGCTTCCAGTCTCCGACCGGGTCAGGAATGGAATGAATGAAGCCCCCATCTAGCGGCGAGGATATGAACTGTGCCGGCTGCCGAGGCCTGACGCACCCAAAAGAAGAATAACAATACCTCTAAAACTTCGGTTATGTCCCTTTCGCATCATTCCCGAAAGAGAAAATATTCTGGCTGCAAGGACCAAATCCAATGTCATGGTGGCCACATATTTCCAACCAGAGCTAGAATTAAAATATCTTATTACCGAAGTGAGCCAGGTCATAAACACGATAAATAAAGAGGAGACTCTAATAATAGCTGGCGATCGGAATTGTCGCATTGATATTGTTACGAACAGAAACATCAATTCATACTCTTTGGGAAAAGGAAAAATATTTATTTACAAAATAAAATGCATAGACAAGGTGTTAAATATTCTCCGTGTTGACTGATATTAAACTCAAATTATAATAGCCGCCTTGTCAAACTCTAGAAGGTAGTTTAATAAGTACATTAACACGTACATATTTCGTTACATCAATAATAACTTCATCAGCGTGAAAAATCTTAGAAACTACGGTATCTTGACAGAAACCTAAAAAGAAAATTGATTTCCTTTCAAAAAGCCATTAATTTAAATAAATGAAAGTCACATTACCCTCATTACTTGTTCCACTTTTGATGCACTGGTTTATGTTATCAATGTCCAAATATTGTACACATCCCATTATTATATAATTACCTAGCAAATATACATTAACCATTTTGAACAGGTGACAGGTGACGGAGATAACCAACAACCAGATTCGGAATCTATGTCCTGAAGCAAACTTTCCCATGTGCAAGATTTATTGAAATGACTTATATCTCAGGTGGATATGGTGCGACCAAATATTTCAGACATACTATAATTATTTATTGATTCTTTTTTGTGACATTTCATTTATTTGAATTAATGATGTTTTGTGAGGATATCCTTTCTCTTTTTAGGTTTTTGTTAAGATACCGTAGTTCCTATAATTTTTCACGCTGACGAAGTTATCATTGATGTAACAAAACATGTACGTGTTAATTTAATTATTAAACTACTTTCTAGTGTTCGAAAAGGCAGTCATTATAATTTGAGATTTATTTACAAGACAACACATACGGTATCACAAATAACACTCAGAATACTCCATCTTGTATGTACAGTTCCTTGTCCTCTTTTTCTCACAAGAAATACCTGCTGCCAATGTCACATCCTCCCACCGTACAGTGGGTCAAAACCGAAATCTAGGGGGACAAAATTATTTTTGCGTTTTAATCATGAATTTAGAGTGAAAGCAACGTATATAATTTGTTTACTTCATAATAAACTTCAGTTAAGACTTTTTAAAGCTACGTCTACACATGCAAGAAATTGTCTATGACAAGGAGTTGGATAGAGCATTCAGTTATCTTTTCAGAACAATTTTCTACCCCTAATTCACATTTAGCAAAGTCACAAAGTTCCACTTTTGGCATAATCGTCGAACCCAGTGCTTCAAACAGATGTAAACGTGTGAGAACTGGTTGAGCGGCATCTTCCAAAATGTAAAATAACTAAGTAAGTTGCAAAAAGATGCAAAAAATCTTATAACAGGCGTAAACTACAAGACTTTATCTACATTTTAACATTAAGTAGAAAGGGACGCAGAGTGACGCGACATACTAAAATTCTAAGTGAAACAATAATTTTAAAAATAATCGTTACATATTATATAATGCAAATATAGCTAAAATTACGTAACAATTACGCCCATTAATAATTGAAACACGTTACAAGGATCATACCTTCAGCTGCATGTACGATCTTAAAGCACCACACTAACCACAAAGACAACCAAACCACAGCCACTTACATTCACCCTCCAATTCAGACTGCTCGAACAGTGGTGACAGATTTACACTAAGAGGCGTTTATATCCCAGAATAGTGAGTGGCAATTATATGAGAATGCTGTAGAAGTAATAAATTTTGATTTTTAAATTATGAAAATAAATAATTTTGTCCTCCTAGATTTCGATTCTGACCCACTGTGCACCGTTGAGGAATGACATCGTGAACTACTCCACATATCATGCAGGAATGTTGCCAGTTCTACCCGAACGTGTGGTCTTTGGGGGTTGAACACCAGTTCCAGTCGGCTTTCCTAAAGGTGGTTTTCTTATTCAAGCCAGTCCTCAAAGGTGTGCTGTCTTCATCAGGTACTTCTAGTGGGTTGAGTCGCTGCATGGGTCTCAAAAATTCTCCTTTAGATGTAACAATCCTTGCAAGTCTTGTAATACCGTCATTTCCCGGGAACAAGTCCACAATTGTTCCAAGGGGCCAATCAATCCTCTTAGTGCCATCTGATCCAACTAGTCATTTTACAGTTATGTTAGGAGAAGAAAGGGAAATTCAAATAATTTGTCGATGATAATGTCCGGTGACGGTAAATTAATTACTGAGAAACAGGCCATTGCTAATGAATTAAATGTCTTTTACGGTAGTGTGTTCAATAAATCCAATAGCTGTGTGTTGGACCATAACGACGAATCAGGGGCTCCCCTGTTCCAAATAAACCAGTCAGCAATTGTAAAGCTAATACAAAAACTACGTTTCAATGTATCAAAGGGTCCTGATAATATTGTTAGTGAAGTACTTAAACTAGGAGGTAGGGCCGTGGCACGATACTTGGAGGTGATGTTTAATGTGTCCATAAACAATGCGCAAATCCCAGATGACTGGAAAAGAGCTACGGTAGTCCCAATATTTAAGGAGCAGACTTGAATTGGGCAACTACAGGCCGGTTAGCCTTACGTCCGTCGTTTGTAAACAGATGGAGCATCTCATTTGCGACAACTTGAGGGAACAGTGGGAAACATTATCATGGTTTAATGATAGGCAACATGGATTTCGGAAAGGTTACTCATGCGAGAGTCAGATGCTATCACTTTTTCAAGACATTAGCGAATCGTTAGACCATGGAATTTCAGTCGACGCCGTGGTTATAGATTTTGCGAAGGCATTTGATGTCGTTCCGCATGACATGCTACTCCATAAATTAGCTTCGACGAAGATTGATAGAAGAGTAATTTTATGGATCCAAGAATTTTTCACGGGTCGTTCTCAGAAAGTCGAAGGCATATTCTCGGATGAAATTACCGTAACGTCGGGTATCCCTCAGGGCAGCGTAATCGGAACTTTGTTATTTTTGGCGTTTATAAATGACTTACCAAATGGGATTCGCAGTGACTGTCGATTGTTTGCGGATGATTGTGTAATATATCGAAAGATACATGACTCACAAGACAATGCAGTGCTTCAAGAGGACCTGAACCTGGTCTATAAGTGGGCGATTGTAAATAAAATGAAAATAAACACAAGAAAATGTAGTCTCTTAAAAATAGAGAAAGTGCGAAAGCAGGATTTTCAATATAACATTGGCTCAGAAATACTTGTAGAAGAAGATTCTTGAAAATATTTGGGCGTTCACGTAAGGAATGATAAGAAATGGAGTAGTCATGTAGGATGTGTAGTTTCAAAAGCTTACAAATCCCTGCACTTTGTAATGAGGGTATTAAAAGGAAGTAGTACCTCTGCTAAAGAATTAGGCTATTTGTCACTTGTAAGACCTATTCTGGAATATGCCTCGGCGGTTTGGGATCCATATCAAGTAGGGCTCATCAATGAGTTGGAAATGGTACAAAGAAAGGCCGCTAGATTTGTGCTCAGTGACTTTAATCCCAGGAGCAGTGTGAGCCGTATGTTAAAGAAACTTGGGTGGGAATCACTGGAGGCTAGGAGGATGAAATCTAGACTCAGCGCTATGTACAACACGTATACAAATCAACCAGCATGGGGTGAGCTTAGCAAACGATTGGGAAAGCCCACTTATATGGGTAGGAGCGATCATCCTTTCAAAGTTAAGGGCCGACCACAGCGAACAAATTATGGTAAATATTCTTTTGTAAACCGTGCCATTGATAACTGGAACTCTCTACCTGCAGCAGTCTTAGAGCCTTTTCCCAAACATATAGGTGTGTTTAAGAAAAGACTGACTATTTGTGTAAATACTCCAGTTTAATTGTTGTATAATTGTTATTGAATTGTTATGTATAATTATTTATTTGTTATGTATATACAATTTGCCACCGGGGGACAAACCCCCCATTGCAAATAAATGAATGAATATGAATATGAATATGAATATGAACAATGTCACCTCTCTTGAACAAAAGAGTTAGTTTACATCTCGGATTACCGAGTGCAATAAGTCCCAGATATTTCTGCTGGAATCTTTTCTAAAATGCCATTCTTAGTTTCAAAAGATGACGATTTCGTTGATTCAGGGTAATAGCATCCAATGAATCACATTCTAAAACTCCAGTTGTCTTAATTTCTTGCAGAAAGCAGGCAGGGGTGAGTGGAATTAGATCTTCACATCCATCGGTCAGATATGTTAGCGGTCTTGCGCTTATGGTGGCTTCTATACTGTATAGAAGGGTAAGCATTTCTTGGTAAGTTAGACAGGCTTTACCCAAAACTCGTTTCAGAAGCTGTTTAATTAGACGTATAAACCTTTACCAGAAGCCTCCCCACCAAGAAGCACTAGGGGGATTAAATCTCCAAGTAATACATTCAACCGAATAGTGGTTTGAAATATTTTCCCAGTTAACATTTTGAAACGCGTTATCTGTACCAGTGAAATGTGTACCATTGTCTGAGTAAATGACAGAGGGCCGTCCTCTTCTTGCTACAAACCACCAGAACGCTTGCAGAAACGCCTCCGTGGAAAGAGAAGTAACCATTTCGAGATGCATCGCCCATGTGAAAACCACAATCCAAGCTTTACTTTCATCCCTCAGGAACACTGGACCCGACAAATCCACTAATATCACTTCAAATACACAGGATTCCCGTATGCGGTCCAGGAGCAGAGAGGCTTGAGCAATTCCGCTATGTTGTCCATCATGCCTCTGGCACTTGACAAATTTTCTTATAATTTTTCTGACTGTCCTCCTTCCTTCGATGTTCAAGAAGCGTTCTTAGTTAGTTATTGTTGTTTTAAGGGGCGGAACTAGGAAGCGTTGTCTCAGATGATAAAGAAGACGTTGTATTCCAATGTGATCTACTTTCACGTGCTCATCCATAAACAAGCGAGAGGTGACGACGTGGTTCGTCGGAAGAATCATTGGGAACCTGAATTGCTTCAAATCTTCTCGCAGTAATAGTCTCGTTTTAACCTCAGAGCACCATCTTCCAAGCACGGATGTTATCCATGGAAGCTTTCTCGTTGAATTATAGCAATGAGCCTAATTTCAGCCTTTTCTAACTCTTCAACTTGCAGATTTTTATGTGATATCTTCTGACGTCTAAGACAATTCATACATAAACTATGAATCCATGCGATTAGATGAACTATTCTGAGATAGCTGGAAAACACCTAGCATACAAGAGGGGACCTTCATTGTTTACAGTCAGAGAATCCACAGGGTTTTTCTTCATTTCCTTTGCGATACCCTCTTCGTCATACACCACTTTTGTTTGAGGCCAACAGTCTGGAGATTCATACAACCAAGAAGGTCGCACCCACCACCGAGAGGCTATTAATTGCGAGGCAAAATAGCCACGTGACGGTAAATCATCTGGATTCAATGAACCTGGAACAGGTCGCCAGCAGTTTGAATTAGTTAAGTTCCTGATCTCATTCACTCGATTGCGGACAAACACCGACTAGTTCTCAGTCCTGCAGATCCATGCTAGAACTGTGGACGAGTCAGACCAGAGAAAAAACTCTTGAACTTTCAGTGAGAGACAAAAGAAAACCACTCGCTGCAGAAAATGTGATGTAAAGTGTTTTGTAGTTTACCACACTAAGGAGCGAATTACATAATGGATGCTGTATATTAGGAAGTGATAATGGAAGTGATTATGGATTAGCAAGGTAAGCTAACATTATTTTTGAAAGGAGTTTTGGCTTCCGTAGTACATTGGCGCTGCTCGTGGCGACATTTAGTGCCTTGCAGCGGCCTTCTCAGTATGTACTAGTCATGCGTCTTGGTGAGGTGTACCATAACCAACTGAAGAGCCCATTGGTACACTGGGGCGAAACGCTGGCAACTGTTTTGAGCTAGCCGGACCATTTTATCAAATTTCTTTGTGAATTTGTTAAAATTAAAGTGATAATGTTGTATAATGGCTGTATATTGTTAGTTAAAATTCTTTCATACATCTTCTCTTTTCAGTACCAAGTTGTACCTGTATTATCCTATCGTCCTACATATAGGTCGGGACATTTTGTACAAACTAACAAATCGTTATGCACATCGATATTTACCGGTAATTTAGAGGAAATTTGTTCGGCAAACTCCATTTTTCCAAAATAAAATATTTCAGGATTATCTTTACTGTTTTCTCGGGCTAGGCAGCTAATACAGGAAATTTATACACAACTTCGCACGCATAGGCAAACCACTCACAGATCTAACACAAATAAAACACTATTTATATTCAAAGAGAAACATACAAACACATTTAACACACTAAAACATAAACTCACAACACCGGAATTACTACATCACATTGACGATACAAAACCCACATTCATACAGGTTGATGCCAGCCAGTATGGTATCGGAGCAGCATTAGTACGGGAGCACAGACACCCTGTAGCTTATGCTAGCAGAAGACTTACACAAACAGAATCTAGGTACTCCTCTACTGAAAGAGAAATGCTTGCATTTTCGTACATACATATACGGAATACATTTTGCAGTAATCACAGACCAAACAATGGGACAGATTTAAGAATCCCAACTCCCGACTGAACAGATTCATATTCGAACTGTTTGACTATGACTTTGACGTGAAACACCACAAGCGTGCTACGCACTCAGACGCTGACGCCTCATCACGGCTTCCCATCGTCGACGCTCCCAATGAAGACGAACACAATGAATGGGACAGCATACCTACATAATCCATCGCACGACACAACATCATACAAGCACAAACAGAGGTTGCACACCTCAAACAAATCAGGGATGCTTTACACAATTTTGACAACGCCGACTATAAACACGCACGATTGGCACGCAGATTCTTTTTGACAGATTAAAGTATACTGAAATGCAAGCCAACCGCCTCACACTATAACACGCCCATCGCCGTACCAGACTCACTTAAAACACAAATTATTAATGATTATCACGACTTACCCCTCGGCGTGCACATCAAGGAACACACAAGACATATCACAAGATCAGGGCTAAATATTACTGGAATAACATGAAAACAGACATAAACAACTTTCTCAAACCATGCCACTTGCCAACAATACAAATACAGGGCGGGAAAACCGCAGGGTTTCTTGTAGCATATAACAACTGGCAAGGGGATATCTTTCACAGGATAGGTATAGACATAAAGGACCCATATGCAATTCGAAACACGGTAACAAGTACATACTCGTAGCCAAAGAATACCTCACAGAATACATAATCAGCAGAGCCGTACCCAAAGCAGACACACAACACGTAGCAGCATATCTTATGGACATCATAACACGAAAGGGCTCATTTCAGACATTACTCTCAGACAGGGCAACTGTATTCACAGCCAAATTTACACAACAGCTCCCCAAGCTACGATATTACACATTAAATCCTACACAACTACTAGGTTCGCTCCCGCGCTCGGTATGTTTACAAATGGCATAGGAGACAACTGGGACCAATACTTCCCTCTCTTCACATTTAGCTACAACACACTCCCACTCCACACTTCCTCCTACAAGGCTATTACCCCATTATCTAAATAGATAATATACACATGCACCCACAAACAACAGGGAGAGAAATCACATCTTAACAGATAGACAGATTGACAAAGAGGCTATCACTAAAGCACAACGCAAACATAAGACAGCACATGACAAGAGTACGCAAAGAATGCAGACCCGGCCAATCTGTAATGGTATGGACTCCTAGCCAGAAGAAACACGTGTCCGAGTTCCTCATACCAAAATGGAAGGGCCCTTACACTATACATCGAAAAGTTTCAGACCACAATTACATCATCAACATTAGACACAATCACAAAATCACACGAGATAAAGTACATATCCGTCAAATGAATTGATACCATCGGAGGACTAAACAACTCACACAGAACCCATAAAGGCAACAAAGAGAACCAGACAATCACTACAATAACATGCGTTACCACACACTCACCACAATAACATAGTTTATTACACACATTTCACCCAAACACATTAACACAAGCTAATAGACATACCTCACGAACACACATTAACACAGCCTGCACAATAAAACAGGCTAACTGACAAACCTCACGAAAACACATTAACACAGCCAGCACAATAACAGAGGCTAACAGACAAACCTCACGAACATACCTTAACCCAGCCAGCACAATAGCACAGTCTAACAGACAAACCTCGCGAGCACACATTACCACAGCCACCACAATAATACAGGTCATCAAACAGATCACGCTAAACACACAACAGCCACATACAATGACGCATGTTACCAAACAAGATCACGCTGAACACACAGCCACCACAATAATACGGGTTACCAGTCTGATGACAAAAAATACCAATACTGCAGCACAAAAACACAGAATATCAGACGACCACAACAACTCAATACATCACAATCAGCATATAAGTCACCCGCTGACATAACAATAGTGACGTAAGACAATTGCGTGACGTCAGCCGACAAGCTCAGAACGTCATCAGTGCAGCCACCACGAACGAAAACGCCAACCACCGCACGTCTCCAGCCAACCACAACGCCCGATCTCCACAGGGAGTCACCACTAAGACCGTCCCAACCAACAAGCAAACAGAACGATACAACACACGGAACACGCGCGAACATTTAAACACGCCAAGGCCTCAGTACTAGCAGTTCACTAACGTACTAACGCAATTGACTAACAACATTACCTCAACTGACAAATATGGGATCCAACCTCCATGCACTAACAGAATGAACAATTAACAGGCCCACAGATATGCATGTACTAATTCCACTAACCCATAAGGACACAATAAGCAACTAACCAACTAAGAAATCGCCACATGATAACGAGGCACCGAGAAATCCACACAAACACAAACGCTCTGTCTCCAACAACGATCAACACGAAAACATCCATCAAAGAACCAAATAAACTGCAGTCTCCCATAACCAAATTGACAACCACCCCACACTACACATACAAGCTCCGATAAAACATACCACCAGCAACCACCGCAATATCACGGGCCAAAAAATAAAGCCACTTGCATACAACCACACGACCCCAGCACACGTACAGGGATCTAGAAAAAAATCAAGCCCCAATCACACAACCCCTAACAGGCAAACGGCACAACACCCCAAACCATCCCCCGCAACACCTACCTCTCTTGCTACCCCTATAGTATACTAATTATGCAACTCTCTAATCATTGTTCCCAGCTAGCAAACATTAGGCCTACATACAAGACACTTATACACATCTTAAAGCACTTACTACCCCTAGCATACATCTTATTCTACACACAATCGCCATACCACTGCCCTACGAAAAGCGCCACCCCCCCCCCCCCCCGCCCCCCGCTTGCACCAATATCAAGGATCAAAAAGAAAGAAGAAAAGAAAAATACATGATAAATACAACACATTACACAGACGTGATCACGCGACACAAACAACAAAACAGCGAATCAAGTAAAGTAGAATCATCAAGAATCAATAATCAAAACGGAAGTCATGAAGATACATTAATACAACACATACACAAGTCGGTCAAAGCAATCACCAACAATTACACATTGCGTCTAGAAAGAAGAATACTATTAGTACGGTGCAATTAGACCCAAACCTCAACATCCAAAGTAAAAGTTTCCCTTCAGCTCCAAATTGTTCTATACAGTCCACATGTTGTTCGGTAAAAAGTCTCACCATTTTGAGCGTCGGGTTTGGAGGGAAGGGCAGAAGTTGGTAAATTAGTAGTTTTTATCAGTGTTTCTTAAATATTTCCACAGCTATGCGGTTTAGCGCAAACAGTGTCATATACAAAAACAATCTACATGAAATTGCGAACAAAAATGGTCTCGTGAATAATCTTGCTAAAAAGAACGGTTCCAGAGTTACGGAGGATGTAAAAGTGGAATATTTTCGTTTTTTTTTTGAAACAATATGACATTATTACTAAGGAAACTAATTTTGTTTATACAGGATTGTGTTTTGTAAAAGCAAACACCGATTTTATTGACCGCTAGTATACAAAACAAAAGTTTGGTGCTTTTCAGTCGGTCAACACGAACGTACCCAAACGAGTTGGGTAATATCCTAATCCTGAAAAAAATTACATGAGATTAATAAATACCTACCATCTCATGTAATTTTTTCAGGATTGGGGTATTACCCAATTCTTTTGGATACATTCGTGTTGACCGACTGAAAAGCACCAAACTTTTGTTTACTAAGGCAACACTGAAAAATGGCTTCAAACCCCATAATGACCGGTGGTATGTTAGTGATAAGCCCTTGAAAGAACGTCAACCTCACCGCCTTCTCAAGGGGTGCTACTTTTTAAGGGAAAAGAGGCTTCCTCAGGCCTAGGCCATATAAACCTGTGGTACGGAGAAACCCACTCTGAACTATTAAAACTAATACAAATGTAGATCGTTAAATGCGACCTTAAATTAATGTAAAGTAGGCTATTCATGAGTATTCAGTCCTCTTCAAACAAAGCACTTTCCTCTTCTAGATCTTCGTCTATGATGTTCGTGTCCCTATTATCACATCCTAGGCCTGAGCAATTGCCGCATATGCTCGAGCGGTTTAGACCACTCTTTCTGCACTCGCAATTACGGACGCATTCGTCTTTGCAAGCGCACACTATGAGGAAAAGTAATTCCTGGGAAGCTGCAGGACGTGCTGTTGTAATTGGTCTCGGGTGTTCGCCAATATTCTTCCACCCCCACTCGAGCAGATTCTCCTTCTCACTCAGCCACTGCTGCACTTGGTAGTAGGTTCTAAATGAATGCTGCCTGGAAGCTGCCGCAGTGGGGGGAAGTGCAGCAACTTGAACAATGAATGTATAGGCTGCTTTGCCATAGCCCGCAAGTAACACTGGTAGCGAAAACAATCTAGATCTTCAGTATTCTTGGCTCCAAACATCGCAAGAAGGAAATGCTTTCCAGCGTCAGCCACTGCACTGTGGCCAGCTTTGGGGTCGTTGAAGACTAGAAGTTTCGTACGAAGAGCTATGTTGGCTTGCACTTTCCCATACGGTGTAATTTTCCCCTTCTTGTAGATAGCTGATACAGTGTCACATCCTGTGAAGGCGTATATTGCTACGAACACACCTTTCATATCCCCAATGCCTCGCTGAATGTCAGAAATAGTGTACACTTTATCCTGCTGATTTTTTTTCTTTGGTACCACCATTTCCAATTTGTTCTCTGAGGGTGCGTGGACAGTCAACAAGACTAGTACGTCCGTGTCGTCACCAACGCAAACATCAACCCCTTTCTTAGCTTCATCAATCGCTGTTAAAACTATTAATAAGTCAGCGTCACCCGATGCTTGATCAACTGTGCAACCACCTCTTTCAAGTGCACTGTAAGAACAGAAATAAGGTCCACTTTGTATTTAGCATTAGCTAGAAATTCACTTTGATTGATATTTACATGGATTGAGTCTTCTACTTTCACTTCAACGTTAGTGGTAGAACATGATCTGCGTAAGTGTTCTTCATCTTTTGTGTTTCCTTGCACGTATCCATCAGAAACAACAGTTGCTGGCCCATAATGAGTAATTATGTAATCTGTGTACTGCTCGCAAATATGTCTGAAGGTAGCTGGGCGTCGCCAAACAACACGATGAAGGACGTGTAGGACACTTTCTCTGAATCTGGGGTGATTGTTGATTCATTTGCATCTGGAACCAAAACAGTCACCATTCAAGATTTGCGTCCCTTCCTCATCAAGCCAGATTTGTCGAAGAGGGATGGAGGATAAGCACATAATTCAAATTGAAATATTTCTTCAAATCTCTCATCACTCGTTACTGTCCACACTATCCAATGTAATAAGAGTGTTAGGGCCCACATATACAGTGTTATTAATAATTGTCGTAGACTTGGTTATAGAGGCTAGAGGCTTAACAGCTAACTTTCTTTTCAAGTGTATCTCATTGAATGTTTTGTTCCCAATCTCTTCCAAGGCTAGTGTTTCAAATTCAAACGCTTTATCACAGTTCACGTTTTCATCTGCTACAACCCCTGTTGATAAGGAAGAGAGTACATGTGTTTTAGAAAACGGATTATGTTCCTCAAGCCAGGACATAAAAGTTTGCAAGTCCTTGCAATTTATTTTCTGCCCTGCCTCTCATAGCTCCACGTGCTGCTCTGAAGAGATGCTACGCACACCTGGCGGCCGCGCTTGTACTAAACCGGTTTTTTGTTTCCAGTATTGTTACGCTCCTAACCCTTTGTGGTGCCTCAGCCTCTTTTGGACTACAATATGATTGTAAAATATTACTTTTTAATCAAATTGTTTAGTTATTTCTGTTCACATAGTAGTTATAATTTCATTTTTCAAAAAAATCTGACAAAGTACGAAAAACTGCTACTTTCGCACCTTCCTTAACTCTGGAACTGTTTACTTTAGCAAGATTATGCATAGGACCTTTTTTGTTCGCAATTTAATGTAGATTATTAATGTATATGACACATTTTTCGCTAAAGCACATATTTTTCGAAATATTTAAGGAAACCTGATAAGTACTACATATTTACCAACTTCTGCCCCGCCCCCAAACCCGACGCTCAGAATGGTGAGACTTTTTACCGAACAACATGTGGACTGTATAGCACAATTTGGGCTTGGAGGGAAACTTTTACTTTCGATGTTGAGGTTAGGCCGTTTTTAGGACTAATTGCACCGTACTATATACGAAAATTTAAGAAAAGATATTAATACAAGACACAAGCCATTCAACTAACGCACAAACAATCACACGTTACGTCAAGAAAAGAAGAACATAACGAGAAGATATAATACGACAACACATCACACGAGACGTGTCACGCATTTTACAATTACACATTCCGTCAAGATAAAGAAAGAAACACTGCGAAGATCAATGAACACAACACCTCACACTGAACACTACAATCACACGTTATTAGACGAAGAAACAAAGAAAGAGAAGGTACACTTACATTACCATTAATATGACTAATATCACTAACATGCAAATTTTCCATTCCAGGAACATAATGAAAAAGACCAACAATATGATCCTCGCAGCCACCTTCTTCACTATGCTCACAGGACTCTGAGGAACTGCAGCAGACGCACACCAGGACCCACGAACCAAAATCACCACCGGCAAACCATATAATACCAATCAATTACAACATACTGACACATCAAACCCACGTCCTCTCCCTCCCTTCGTACCACAGGACCAGTACCGCACACAACTCACATACGAAAATCCACAACTTCACGCACTGTGGGAAACCATAGAGGACATAATCAAAATCCAAAACAACACAAACCACATCCAGACACAATGCAATAACACGCGCCACTCACAACCACGACACAAGAGCGAGCTAAGGTTTATCTGTAACTTCCTCCAATACTGTTGCGACGTTGCCACTACCGAAGACGCAAAAACATTACAAATGTCAGAACAACAAATTACGGACAACACAAATAATCTCATCACCATGATACACGCAAACCAAAAATACCTCACACAGAGAACATTTCAACTCAACAATCTAACGCACCCAATTCAACAAACAATCGCGATAATCACAAACCAACGGGAGACACTCGCGAATACAACACAAAAGTACATGGACTCACACTCGATTATACTCGCTTCCACCATCCAAATGATCGTGAGCAACACCATTAACGTATACAGCATGCAAATGGACTGGACATACAGAAACAACACGAGCTCACACTATGCAAACTAAACAAAATCCCAGAAAACGCTATACCGGCAGACATCCTCATCACGGACCTCACAGAATTAAACACTAAACTCCGCAGACATGGCAATCAATTAGCGACACTCACACACCATAGCTCATGGTATTACAGAAAGTCAATCTGCACATGCATCTACAGTGGAAACAAAATACACGTCACAGTCAAGATACCCAGTATCGAACTACACGAAAACCTGGAAGTTATCACGTGCACACTCATACACGATCCGACACTCCTAGCTATCAACAAACGTAATACCCACGTATTAACGGGCAACACCCTCCCCAGCTGCTAATCACAAATCAATGCACTCTGCTATGTCCAAAGATTCCAGGGATACACAACCACACAGCCTGCCTGTGCCATCAATCTCTATAATATCGCTCCAACCACAAAATTCCTGTTCATCCAGCTGCGACCAGGGTTCCTAACGTGCATTGATCACACAATTCGGATTAGACAGTTTCATAGTAATGACCCCTACACCAGACATGAACATCATATGCACAAACACCGCAGAACACCATTCACGGCCATTTTACAGAACGCTTCCAGAAGCCATCGAAATATGCCTCCCATGCCACTGAAAACTCACACTCAACACGGATACAGTGGTACCCACCACATTCCCCTGCCAAACAAAATACCAGAGGAAGTCACAATCACACACACCATACCGGCCACCTGGACATGACACTGAGAGATGCAGATACATGACTTTACACACCTAAACAATTACCCATTACTCTACAACAATATCTCTGCAATACTCAACCACGACTGGTTCTCAACAATACCTACATTCAAGGTCGCCCACAGTCCATTTTATGCACACGAATAACCCCTAAACATACCTTCACACTCACTAAACTGGTACAACTCCAATACCCCCTTAACAGCCACCATGGCCTGAACATCACGATCACTATCCTCGTAATTTATACCATAATCAAACAGATATCACTCGTCCCAGCCCTACGGCATCTAAACACACACAGAACACACACTAATCCCAACTAACTCAACACACTCGCACCTATTTCACGAAAATTCACAGACACGCCCAGGCACCAATGTAGGCTAACCCAGCCAACGACCCGGAAGAGAACAGCACACACATCTCCACATACGCTGGATGGACCAGAACTACCACCACAGCGAACTCACACCGACAGGATGGAAAACATACACGACATGACCCAAAAAATGTAATTAACACAGTCTTCTATGTTTCAGAAGACAGGCAGAGAATTCAATCCACACTATCTTTTTCAACTGCCTTCCAGGAAGACAACAGCACGACAATTTTCGATGACCGTTGGCATCGAACATTGGACACGTAACTGCACACCGACGAAATTATACACACAAAATCATGTCACCACTTCCAGCCATAAAGCTTATAGAGGGTCTCCTTCGCTAAAGTAATGCACACATGAAGCAGCTAATACCTCACGCTATGTGTAACAGCATAAACACACGACTCAGCTCCAGCTTACAAACAAAACAGCGCTGACAGGTGACCCCGATACGGACTATCGAATAAGTAGCAGCGAGGACAGGACCCGAAGATCAGTTGCTACCGATCTGGCTGCCGCCCGTACCTCCGACATCACCACTCTACACTGTATACGACAACAACACTATTCTCTGGGTGTGCACTTATGTTCTCCCCGCTCCTACCCACAAACTTACCTTCATAACTTTGTCATTTCAATTTGCATTGTTGGTTACCTGAATAAATCCCCAGGCACATTGCCTCCAGTGTTTGTACATAATCAGCTGTTATAACTCCTAGCATAAGCAGCCAAGTTCCCCTTCACTCTTCACTCCCCGCTTACACCGTCAAACACGTTATCTTCCACTCAACACACTTTGGATCGCAACAAGGCCACTTCGCTGCCTTCAGTGTGCTCAGTGACCAACCGCATTCAAGCCAACACGCACATCTCGTTCTGTGCCCTGGGCTCCTCACCAATCTTCCCTCACTCGCCAATCCAGCACGACCCCCGAGGAACATCTCAAGGGGAGGCGGAACAATATCATTCAGCTTACTACTCCTAGGCACCCACGTATACGGTGAGTAGTTGGTTCCTCTTAGAAGTAGTAACATACTGGAGTGTTTTCAAGCTCGAAGCATAAAGTTTAGAGCTCCTATGTACCTACCCAGACTGTGAAGGGATGGATCCTCTGAAAGTATCGACTCATCTGGAGCGTCATTCAGGTATTATCATTCAGATTTATCTCCAAAGTACCTACCCAGAGTGTGACTAGATTGTTTCTCTTTGAGGCATTTAGGCACTGGAGTGTCTTTAAGCTAAAATCATTTAGTTAGTGCTCCTAGGTACCCACCCTACTGTATGTGGATCGTTAACGACATTGACGAACCTGGAGTGTATTTAAGCTAATATCATGCAGGTTATAGCTCTTAGGTACCCTCCCACATTGAGCAGAGTGTTCTTCCTAGAGGTGTTGACAATCTGGAGTGTATTTAACCTAATATAATTCAGATTACAGCTCATACCTACCCACCCCGACTGTGAGCATATGTTTCTTCTTTGAGGTCTTAAGACTCTGGAGTATCTTTTAGTGAATGTCATTCAGGTCAGGGCTCTTAGGTACCCACCCTGTTAGCAGATTGTTTTTATACAGTTAATGACACAAGGGAGTGTTCTAATGCTAATATAATTCAGTTTAGAACTGATAGGTACCCACTCAGACTCTGAGAATATGGTTCCTCTTAGGCGTATTGACACACCTGGTGTGTTTTAAGTTAATATAATTCAATTTAGAGCTGCTCGGTTGCCACCATACTGTAAGTGCGAGGTTCCCTTGACATTATTTATAAGGTATCCAAAAATCTGGAGTGTCTTTAAATTAATATGAACCCATGCAGACTGTGAGCGGAGGGAAAATGGCACTTTTGGAATGTCATTAGGCAATCATCACATTCTCCTCTCCTATTATGATTAGAACCACAGTTTAAAACATTAAGTAGAAGAGATATAAATATACAATAGTGCTGATTTAAAGACTTGCTGCTGTGGAAATAATCATATTACCTTATTCTTAATGATGCTTTGTTCAGCTGAATGTGGAAAATATCTAAGGCTGGATTGACTTTACAAAGTGGTGTATATTATTGATTCTGGAACTTTCTCATAACAACTGTAAGCCATTTAATCCACTCGTCATAGCGTAGATAAAATCCATATTGACTTGCAATCAGTCTTAAAGGTGAGATGGGACCATACAACACTGCCTGCCTGAGAATAGGCATAGGGTGCATCCTCTTAAAAAAAACAAGCTTCCCTAATTATTCCTTCCCATATGCATTCATTATCTCATCTAATCATTATGATTTAGGTCTCACCTTAGTTAGTTAGTTATTGTTGTTTGAAGGGGCGGAACTACGAGGTCATCTGCACCTGAGCTCTCGCCTTACTTAACGGTACGAATAGTGGGGATCTTTCTAGAATCACGTGTTCGTTTAGATTCTCGGGATTATCTTTCTTGGCTACAATGGACTTTTAATGTGAAGAGCTCTGCCCTTTGAACCGTGGTGTAAAATCTTTGAATCTCTTTCTATGTTGGTGGGACGATGGATATTGCCATGCATCTTTACACAAATAGCTGAGTGTTCATTGTCTTTTATTGTATTTTGTGATCTTTATATCGTGTTGCAAACAGTCTTGCACCTTGACCTACATAGATACCTTTACATCCTTCTTCTTTGTATGTGAACAAATACACACCTGACTTCGAATGTGGGTTTTTCTTCGTTAGGTTACTGTTATGCATGTGCTCACCGAGTGTGTTGTTCGTTCTGAAAGCTATATTGAGTCCTTGTTTCTTGAAAATATAGTTATTCTTATGTGTCCTTATCTACGAATTGAACCGCACATGATTTCCTCTTTGAGGAGGGGGGAGGGGGGTCGTTAATAATGTCCCCTACTTTGTTTTGATGTTTCATTAGTTTTCCGTTTTAGTTGTTGGGTGAGAACTTGTTTAATCGCTTCATATTTTTGATGTTCTGGATTGACATCGGGATACAGTCTCACCTTCGTTGCCTTCTTTTAAAAAATTGTCAGCTAAATAACCTAATAAACTTTTTATATTACATTAAAAGTCTATACTGCAATCCATGCCTGGTCGGCTTTCTCCAGCCACTTACTCTCACATGCATAAGGCTACACTTTAATACACTGTTTAGAGCACATGTATCTACTGATAGTTGTCTTGAGCTACACTATAATACACTATTTAAAGTACTTGCATAAAGTGATAATTGTTTTGGTTTTAAAATACTTAAAAGCACATGTTTGACTTTATGCATGTCATCATCATCATCTTCATTTCCCTTTTTCCAGTTGACACTGGGTGAGAGCAAATATGGTTCCTCTCCACTTTGTTCTGTCGTTCCACCATTCCTCTTCCGACAGAATGTTCCAATCCAGGTTCCGGTTTCTAATACTATTCTCCACCGAGTCCATCCAACGCATTCTTGGTCTTCCTCGTCCTCTTTTCCCTGTCATCCGTCGCTCCAGTGCTCGTCTTGGTAGCCATACTTAATTCATCCGTTTGACATGCCCAAACAATCTCAATCTGTTTTGCTCCAGTTTGTCATTTAGTTTCTGTACTCCGAGTTCTTTCAGTATATCTTTATTTCTCACTCTGTCCCTCCTCGTTTTCTGGACCATACTTCTCAGGAATCTCGTCTCAGCTGCTTGTACTCTGCTTTCATCCCTCTTAGTCATTGTCCGAGTTTCTGCTGCATATGTCATTAGAGGAACATAATATGCTATGTACATAACTTCTTTAGCCTTAATTGGTATATACTTGTTCCATACTAGTCCCCGTACCTGTTGGTAAAAAGCACTCCCGAGTTGTATTCTTCTGCTTATTTCCAAATCTAGTCTTCCATCTTCAGTCAGTTCACTTCCCAAGTATTTGAAGTGTTTCACCACTTCCAATTCCTTATCTCCTACTTTGATTACTCCTTTTCCTTCTTTCTTATCTCTACTCATCACCACTGTTTTACTCTTCTCCACATTTATCTTCAATCTCCATTGCTCAAACTTTTCATTAATTACTTCTAACTGTTCGTGTACCTCCATCTCATCCTCGTCCCAGATCACAACGTCGTCTGCAAACAACATTACCTTCATCTTTGCCCTACTATATTCTTTCATTGCTGCCTTCATGATGCCATCCATCACCATTACGAACAATAATGGTGACAGCACACTTCCTTGCTTTAGTCCAGTGTCAATTTTAAATCATTCCGATGTCCCGACTCTAGTCTTCACACTACTGTAGCACTCCATGCACATTCCTTTTATCATGTCTCTCAGTTCCTTGCCTTTATGCATGTATTAGACTATATTGTACTACTCTACGAGACCTGTCTACCCAATGTTTTCCACTCTACCAGTCTTGTCTACCCACACTGGGTAAGCGGGTCTTGTGAAAAAGTAAGAACATACCGGATTTTACTTCATGCAACTTTGGATCAGGAGGAAGCTATTACACTTTTAGCATGGGTTACAGAAGAATCATTTGGGGTTAAGGACACAGTGGAGGGGGTTTGAAATAATGGATGTTCCATACAAGACTCATTCACATTCTTATCACTGCGGCATGTGTCCTTCCTCCAAGCAAAATTAGCTCCCATCAACATGCTGACAAACGTTTCTTAAATACTTCAAGACAGAGAGAACTCTGAACGAGAAAGCATAACTTGTGGGCTGCTACGTAGAAAGTTAATATCGATATCTACTGCAATGACGAGACACATACAATAAGAGACACATCTGACATTACCAACACAACTTTAAAAAATCTTAAAGCGGAAGATAATATTTTATGTATGTTGAACACTTACTCATTTAATGGATTTCCACTTCCATCAGTTTCTCGTTCCTGGATTTCTTCTTGCTCATCCTAGGGTTAAGATGGAATAATTCATTTCTGTGCTATCACCTTAAACGTTTACACACATAACACACCATGTAATTGTACATCACTGCTCATCTGCTAGAGTACAGGAGCACATAATGGGTAACTAGTAAAACATGATTGTGCCAACATATGCTAGCTTCACATAATGTACCTTTCTAAATGACATATAAGATGCATCTCATAGTAGCTCAGTGATCAGAGCAACATCGCACAAAGGCGGCAGTCGCTGGTAGAAGTATCGCATGGGACAGAAATATCAATTCGCAGTCCTTTCATCAAAATGGATTGTCATCAACCAAATTGTAAAAATACCCCTCTTTATCTTGAAATGCTATTAGGTAATGAGGAGATGTCTTGTAAAGAGGCGTACAGATAATTACGTATTTCAGATCTGAAAATGATGTTTCTCTTTTGAAGCAAGGAATGAGGTCAGGAATGGAAGATTCCTCAATCTTGATATCCGTGTGCAGTTCAGTATCATTCTGCTAAGAAATGACATGTATTACAAATATGTTCCTTTGCATAGGTGGAATAATATCTTTCAGATGATATGCATTGAAGTTATCAAGGAATAAAATAACATACCAAAGGTAATTGAAAACCACATTCATACTTTTGTAACGTCAACCTGACAGATTTTGCGGAGTTTACTTCAGAAAGCATTTCAGTTCGTATACACTCGCCAAACGTAGGGCTGGCATATTGTTACTAGCATCGTGTGTGTATGTCGTGAATTCGCGGCGTGGATGCAGTTACTTAGAGTTACCATAGAACGTTAATAAGTACAGCATCGTTGATAAATATCGTGATTGCTTCACTCTCTTGAGACCAGTTTAAATCAAAGAAGCTTGAGGCAGCTACTAGAAATTTCAATGCCTACCAATTCACTTGTAATTCTTAATGCATGACCATTTTGACGTTGCCAAGATTACGCAATGTATTAAAAATAGAGAACTGAACATGAATATTTTATAGACAAGGGCTAGAGAGTTTTTCTAAATGAAATTGCCGACCATGGTCTAATAAAGGCTGAGACACATCTAGGGTGTCTTTCAAGATGAGCAACGCGTGTGGAACTTAGCCGAAGCATTGAGGCAGCAATTGCTGCTCATTCCTGCCAGACGGGATCACCACGATGTCCAGACGACGCTCTACTTGTTGACCTAGCGAAGGAGCGGTATAAAAATGTAGCACAAGCTGTGAACAAGAACATAAAACACACAATACCCCTTTCAAGGGGTAAACACAAAGATCTGATCCTCACGAATGCAACAATAAGTCCCCCTCAAAAAAAACAAGGCACTGTTCCTGTCCTGTATCCCTACAAGGTCACTCACACGTAATCACACAATTCAAAACTCGAGTTCCGAAGTCCCAGTGAGACTGTCACCGTTTCCTCACATCACCATCACACATCCGTGCCAGTGAAGGCTGTCATCAACTGAGTGTCAATACCAAGTTGTTGGCCATGTGAAGTAGTGGAGGTCAACCCAAGCCTCACATTCATTTTCATATGAGTGTTCGGATACTGATCGCATAATGTAAATTTCCAGTTGAAGTCCGGTGCGCTCCAGAACACACATGTTTAACGTATCCCGGGTTAATCTAGGTTTTCGCTGGAGCTTTTATTTTCATACAAATGGTCACCCTGCCTCAACATTCATGTGTGTTTCGTCCTAAACTGTTGGAGGAACTTACAAGGTATTCTCAATAATATTTAATGATACAATGAAGACAATCATGGACAACTGCACCCATTCTGGAAGTGATCTTTCACCTTCAATTCAGCTACTGGCCCAGTGCTTGCTAATGCCGGCAAGGGAGGCAGCTAGATATTTGTCGTTGAGGAAACATAACAAGACACAATTTGCAGAAAGTGATAAGTATTCACAGAACACCTAAATGTTGCCAACTTACGGAACAATACACTGCGCAGAGCTTTAGCGGATTCGGTGGCGTAGTTGGTAGCATGCTGAGCTTCTGTTCCCAAGATCGCGGGTTCAAAACCGGCCAAAGTCGTCCTATTTTTGAAGAGCGTTACAAATCCCTCGGTATGCCTTTTTCGGACAGGAAGTAAAGCCGGTGGGTCAACGTCATAGATTTATGGAATGTAAATGAGCATTCCACTAACTACAATTGAGTGAAGATAATTTGTAATTTAGATTTGATTAAAACTCTATAATTTCCTATGTTCGCCACCAGATGCTGGTTGCGGTGGCATCTGGTAAGCAAGTTCGCAGCTGGGTGTCGTTGAGAGTAGCATTTGTTAGCAAAAGAAGGAACTACTTGAAATTGATCGTCTGCAGTCCTTACCTGAATAACAGATAACACACACTAATACAGCCGTCACAATTAGCACCGGTTATCAGACAGATTGCACACACATCCAAAGTAAACGGGGCTACATGACCGCGTTGTCGCAGCCACTAAACCCGGGAACCAACCAACCATGTTTCTTTTTATCAACCACCATTAATTTTGTCTTCCGAGAATTAACTCTTAGCCCGAATTTCTGGTTAGGATTCATGAAAAACTATTAACATTCCATTCATTCCACATGCGGAGTTTGCTATAAAAGCATCCGCAAAGCGAATTCTAAGAACCTGTACTCCATTACATTTTAATCCCTTTTTTTTCTTTTATTGCATTTACTGCAGCTTCTATATTTATATTAAAAGATATGGTGATAGAGGACAACCCTGCCTTACATCTCGTCTTATTTTTGTTTCTCTTTTAGTACCATTAACTGTTATTTCCGTAGTTTGATTTTCATATAAGTTCAGAATAAGGCGCCTGTCTTTCCAGTCAATCCCGACTTTGGCCATTGTAAGAAATAAGGTTTTCCAATTGTCTTTGTCAAATGCTTTTTATATCGATGAATACTGTATGTTTTTCGATTAACGTCCAGTCTTCTTTCCAAAATTTGACGTAATACTAGGATAGCCTCCCAAGTCCCTTTCCTTGTTCAGAATCCATACTGATCATTAGCCAGATGTTGCTCAATTTTCCTGCTTATTTTATCTTTGATGATGATCAATAAAATCATTGATGCATGCGAAAGAATGGCTTAATTTCTCTAAACGGAACCACCACAAGCAATTTCTTTCTTGGGTATTGTTATTGTTAGACTTTTAAGAAAATCAGGAGGTACTATTCCGTCCACATAGCATTTAGTAATGTTTTGAAAAAGCATTCTTTAATGCTTACAGCATCATATTTTAAGAGATCTGCAGAATGTTATCCACACCAGTTGCTTTATTTCCTTTCAGTTTAGTGAGTGCTGTATAAAACTCTGCTTTAGTAACAAGTAGAAAAGAAAAAAATGAGAAATTGGAATAAAACCTTTAACTGTCGAATTCTAAAGTAAAGGAGAGTTAGCCGGGACAGGTGCATAGGGAAGATGTAAGCCAGGAGCGTTGCACACGTAAGTAAAAGCAATGCCGGGTTCAGCTCAGGTTTCGAGGGTTTCAAGCCACTTCCTTCTGCTGAAGTTGTGGGGAGTAATATGTAGTGTTCACGCCACGGTGTTTGGCCGGTGAGCTCCGATTGCGCAGTCGTACAGAGGACAGGTGGTGGACCTCAGGCTTGTGCAATTGCTACAGGAGTTGCTTTACACACAACTGAAACCACAAGTACCAATTGCGCATGCGTAAGTCTCGCAGACTGCCCACTGTACGAGTGCGCAGCCGGGTCTGACCGGCCAAAAACCGTGGCGAGAACTGTAGCCTACGTTTTCCATTGAGCCATCCAAAATATAGAATTATACAAATTATTCCAGAGAGCATGCCACCCCACAAACACATCATTTATATCAAGATTTGACAGGCATACACAGTTTGTGGTGTAATTGCTTTGCAGGGAGCGTAAGATATTCCCATTTTAGTTCAGACGCGCTCTCGGTTCCAAGGAGAAGAGGAAGGAAAGATATGGTGGTGGTGATGATTTCTCATCTGAAATATGATTGTTGACAGCCAAGTTAGGATCTAAGGATTAATTTAAGCCAGTACGGAGCTGGCATTTCGCACTCTAGCAGTCTTCCTGGTGATACACTATCCTATAAGCATTAGGATAAACAAACTGCAGCGCAACATTACTTCAATCATATTTAAAATGCCTTATATGATTGCGTCTTAGCATTGATGTAGTCTTCACGTACTGTGAATGCCAGGGAGCCAGCGTTATGAATACAAAAACATCAGTTATTGCTAAAATATTAAACAACACTGAATAATCCAAATTGTGAAAATCATTCACATTATTATTAGAAAAGAAATATAGAATCTGTGATCACCTCTATTTGATGTTCCACTTTGACCGCCGTGTTTTCGTATTCAAATATATCACAAGATTCATCCAGCAGGTTAGAAGTGGGTAATTGGTCCTTTGACTCCTAGAAAGAATTATACAAGTGTGACCCAACATGAAACATACCGACAGAATAACAGTTATACGTTACGTGTAACAATAAAAAGAAGAACATACTGGTTAGCCTACTATTTGGCAGCAAGCTTGACATGCACATCATGTTATACGATATATGAATTAAATAAAACTCACAATATTAAGGAATTCAGCCGGCTCACTCTTAATTAATGGTTGTTGGTCCATAATGTTTAGGAAGCTAGAACACACAAATCATTATCATATATAACACATGAAATGAGGTAATTTCAGAACACCGAATTCAAGTTAGTCTACTGGTAATCCAAATATAACCCTCCAGGCGCACAGTGAGAAGTAGTTAACAACAAACGTATTCGACAATGACACTCGACTTTATAAGATACGAGTTAGGGTATAATATCGAGTAAAATATTAATAGAAAGGAATTACTGGTCCCAGCTTGTGGAGCAGTGAAATGAAGCAACCTATAATTGGTTTCTATATTCCTAAGTAGGCTACACACAAACCTGAGGACAATGTGATGGGGCACGCGGAATAAATATACTTGTCCGACGCTTAATAACATTACAGACCTATTAACGTAAAAGTAAACTCAAGTTACTGCACGAGTATTAAGATATTGGCAGAAAGAGGATGCTGTGAGTTTCAGAACAAAAAAGGAAAGTGGTTTCACCATGGAACAATAATACTAGGAAATGAAGCTGCGACCTTTTCGCGTTCCTCTATAGACGGCAGCACATGTGTTCGACTAGGGCGATATGAGTGAGTAGTGAACGAATGTATTTTGACTGGACAGTTGAACATACCATTGCTGCCAACAAATGTAGATTGGCACTAATGGTCCAGTATTGTAAAAAACGGCAAAAAAATGATGATTTTAGGTTTATATAACAATGAGAATACATGTATTAGTATATGTAAGCTTATAAATCAAAGACGAATTGTTGTTAAACGTGTACAGCTTTTCCTAGTGCATCGTCAATTAATTGCCAGTTACTTAATGTCCCACGACATAGTTGGCTATCATTTATGATTTGACCGCGCTTTTCGTGAAGTTGTTTGATTATCCATTCTGGTTTCTGGTATCTTTTAAAATTTCGTTTTCGCAGAGAAATGGCTGAAAAACGGAATTGTAAAAAGCGAGGTGGCTATTATTGCGCTGCTCTCTGGTGCAGCAATAATATGAGCTGCAAGAAGGGTATGTCCATGCATAAGTTTCCTGACGACCCTGCCAGGTAAGTCATGAATTGAATATTTTCGGCGATGCATTCTTTCATTTCATTTCGGTATACGGGGGATAAAAAGGTCACATGAGCTATTTTATCTATAATGTAGTACACTACCCGTGTGATTGTATCTATTACAATATTATAATAATATAAGGAATGTACACGTGTGCTTGTCATAAGACATGCTGACCCTGGTGTCCCAAGTCCCTGTAGCGAATTAATAGATTTTAAAGAAGGTCCGATTCATGTCCAAGGAAATTCAGATTGCAATATTTTTTTAAAAAAAGTACTCCCACTGGTTTTCATTAGAACTAGTCAAGTAGATCGCTATAACCTACTAAAATTGAAGGTCATTAGAAGAAATATTTATTCTCTTAAAAGGAGATTTGCATATTAAAAGATGGCAGAACATAATGTAATGCACTGGGATTTCGTTATGAGTATAAAGGTAGCCAGATAAATGTGTGGTTACTGTACTGCAACACACAGTAAAACTGTAAGTCCTACATAATGTTCACGTTACAGTAATAATGTAGGAAAACTCATGAAATGCATCAGAGTATGTATGTATGTACCATATATTTGCTAATATTCAGGCTGAGTTTTCAATAGTGTATTGTGGATATGTGATTTTAACAATTAAAATGTTGTAGTTTCTGCACATATCTTTAATGGAGCAATTTTTATTTCCAGATGCAAGGAGTGGTTGTTATTTAGTGCAAGGGATGACCTGTTAGGGAAATCTGTAGGTGACATGATCCATCATAGACTATGCAGTGATCATTTCGCCGAAAGATTTATCATAAGGCATTTCACTAGAAATTCCCTGGCTTTCGATGCAGTTCCTACTATTCTTGTACCTGATGGTAGGTTAAAATGTGTCCTGACATAGAATTATATACTATGTATTGAAAAGCTCTACAATTCTGTGCAATAATAATGTGTGGTCATTTATAGGTGCTGGTTCATCAGTAGTTGACAACCTACGTGGGGATGCATTAAATCGCGAGAACTGTTCCTTGGCACCATGTAAGTAACTTGATGGAGGATTTTATCAGTGTATTAACTTCAGATTAATTTTAACATTTCAATGCAATTAAGAAATACGGTATTAACTTTGTGTTTCAGTGACCTCTGAGGCTTCTATTAGTATGGGACCTGCAGGTAGTGAGGGAATGACTCCTCCTTCAGAACCATCGAGAGTCACTACTATTGACAAGCATAGTGGGTCTGCATTGCAAACTTCCTCTGATGCCATAGTGGAATTGTGTCCAAGTGAGTATATTTTGATACGAAACTGCCTCTTCTATGCATGTTTGCAAAAGTGTGTTTAAAAAGATCTATAACGTAGGTCATAACTTTTCTAAAGTAGAAAATCTGACCCAAATACCTGTAGTAGTGGTAAGGAAAATATCTGAAGAAAATGTAGTAATAGATGTTTTGGAACTCTTGCATTGTCCGGTATCCGCCCCCCCATGAATATCTGCAAAATTTACTATAGCATTGGCTAATGTTACTAACATACAGAAGTTTAATATTTTATCGCTAAAGGGTGTTATTGCATTTTTTAGTAGTGCCAACATTATTGGTTCCAGACAAATGGTTTTCGTCTAGACCAATAATGGTTAGTTAGCGCGGCCCGCGTGAGCTAATATGAACCCCCCTGGTTTTTTTCACGCACAGTGGGGATAGTCATGTAGCAATAATCTTTATCCAGGCCAATGGTTTTGCCTAGTAGTTCAATCAGTAATTTTCACCAATAATTTCGTCCAGTCAGTCGCCAAACCTCGCAACAGGGGATTGCGGTGAAGTGAAGTTGCAATCCAACGTGGCAACGTGTTTTTTGGTTAGTTTATTACTTGATAGTTAATGTTCACAAATTCCTTATTTTGAAAGTGTTTTCGTGGTGTTTGTTAATAGCAGTTGGCTTCAATACCGTGGCACAGTACTACCCTACCAGTGAATTGTTACCGGTGGCAGAAATCTGAACTAATGCGCTCCACCCGGCCACACGCCTGCGATAGACGTGCAGATGTCACCAGCGAAACAACATCGTGTGTCACTTGTGTGCATGATTCATGCTGGCTCTTGCACTGTGCGGTGTGTTCTCATTGTATGCCTGTACATGCTTTTCCCTCTTGCCCCGGAACCGCTCGCTGCAGCCCTAACGAGGCGAGATTACATAATGTATACACTACAGCTGCGCTCCACAGCCAGCGGTAACAATTCCGTGGTAGGGTAGTAAGTACAAACTATTTTCAGAGCGCTAATAACAAAAATAACGGACACCGGAGAATGCACAAGAGCCGATGTTTACTCCTCTGCTGTCTGTGACCCACCCAGTGATCCCAAATAAGATCACGACTTATATAGCCTAAATTACAGCTGTAGCCGCCATCAATCATCAAAACAGTACTGCCAACCGTGCCTTTACGGTACTATATAAAACAAAGGAGCGCTCAGTTCATTCTCTAGTGCGCTTCATTTGCGTGCAGCACTCGGTTCATTTGATTGCCGAATTGAATCATTTATTCACTATGGGTTGTCGAAGTTGCCTTTTAACAATTGGTAACTTAACTTCAGAAATTGCTGAAGCTATTGAAACAGTACATTTTAGTACCAAAACCACTGCCGTGCGCGAAATGCCATCGTCAAGTGGAAGTTAGATGGATAACACAGAAACTATTACCTGCAACAAGAGGGTACCCGGACGTCAAAGCCGCACCTACACCCGACCATTCTAACCTTGTTTTGTCCGATCCAATGGTTTTTGACAATGGTTACAGCCCATGTCCAGATCAATGGTTTTTGATTGCGGAAAAGAGAAGTTGGCACCATTGCCTCATACAAGCATTATTTACAAATACAACTAATACTCGATAGCCCAATTATTTCTTTTTTCACATAATTACAACGTTAGCCTACGTGTCATCTGGTGTATTTTGTATCGGACATGTTGGCAACTACTGACATCAATGTGTGAGCCTCATGAACACTCGCTGCAGCAGTTTCACATACTATAAAGGTGCAGTTGCACCTTATATTAAGGGAGGAGGCGTGCAGTTCGCTACTCCAGTGGGGGTCCGGGCGGGGACACCAAGAGCCCGCCGATGAGCCAGCTTGGTGTCCTAGGCAAAACCCCACACAAGACACGGCACAAACCTAGAAGAATTGCTGAGTTTTAATGGCTCTGGTTGTTAATAGAACACGTATTTACTCGATTTAGCACATATATCGGATGCAGTCGGTGCAAAAGTGATCAAGGTTGTAAGTTAAAATTAATAATATCCCCCCGAAAGATAAAATACCGTACCGTATGAAAATTATATATTGTCGAAATGGAAGCGAAAAGAAAAAAGTGATACGTCATGCATAATTAATGGTTATTTTTCAGTAGTATCTCTTAAGTAATATGAATGTTTTGTGTTATTCCTTTTGATTGTTGCTACAAAGCATTTATGACGTGAATGCATTTAAATGTCGTGTTCTTCAAGCTTAATCATCCTTGTGATACTATATTAGTAATAGGCTGCAAGGATTTTTTTCTCTTCTTGTTTACAATTTTCCATGTTTCATGTATTGTACAGATGTGGTTTGTCCATTTGCAGGTGTACTTGACATTGCTGCAACTAGTTGCATGGAGTCAGCAATTCAGGATGACTTCTGTGTTTCAATACCAAGTAAGCATTTTGTAACTTAGACAGTATTGGTATTGTATTTAAAAACATGCATATTAGTTTTGTGTAGGCCTAAATAAACCTTTATTGCAGGCTAATGTTATTTATGTTATTACTTTTCTTCTCAGCTGCCACTGATATGGTAATTGGTTCAGCTCCCATGGCATATCACGAAGAAGTAGTTGGATCGATACCAGACGAGACGTCTACTTCCCCTTCATATCATGCTATGTTCTTGGGTGAGTAACAGTATAAAAAATAACCCTTTTGGTTTGTCCCTTTCTATGTATGAATGCTCGTATGGGGATGGTGTTTATTGTTTCAAGGGGTGGAACAACCTTACTTTTCTGTAAAATATGTTATAGTGCAATGTATTGAAAATTTGTGGCAAATATGCAGGTTATAGGCCCACAGGAAATCAATTAATTCTGAATGAAAGTAGAACGTGGCTTATACACTTGCATCAGACATGAATGTGCCTTTTACATACCTTGTGTCCTTGTTTCATCTTCTGGACGATATTACGTATTGAAATGAGGAACCCTGGTCATTGCTGCACCTCATATACACTCACCGGCATAAAAAGCGAAACACTACAAATTTCAGACAAAACTCAATGTTGGACCGCTTCAAACCTTGTATTAATCAAATATTATGACATTAAAACAACATGGCAATGGTTCATAAGTTAATTACCCTAAATAGCACAATAATTGATACAAATTAATTATCATAATAATCACAACAGTGCACAAACACGAATTTGGAAATGTCGAAACCTGGGATCCATCGTACTGTCCTCCGACACGTTACACTGTATGATTACGAATGATTATTTTACGACTCAGTCCGTTTGTCCACTTGTTTGCACAACATTTTCATTGGCTCAATAACGGGTATTACCACCTCTAGCCACAGTTACAACTGTGATTCGATCAGACATGCTTAGGATGCAATCTCGAATGTTCTCTTGTGGTATGAGCTCCAATTCTTCCTAGAGCGAAGCTCGGAGTCAGGAGAATGACTCCTAGCACGTCTCCCAAGCATATCCCAGACATGCTCTAACGGGTTTAGGTCGGGACTACAAGTAGGTCACACCATGCGCTCAATTCCGACTTCATTCAGATACTCATGTACACAGACGGCAGCGTGTGGGCGAGCGTTGTCAAGCATCAGGATAAAGTTCGCTCCAATGACAGGTGAAAGCGACACGACGTGATGTACTTAACTCTCCTTGATTTACCGGTGGGCTGTCAACGCTGTCAGGCTCTCATTGTCAACGAACACAAGTTTCGTGCGCATCCGTGATAATCCCGGCCGAGACCATCACAGAGCCTCCATTGAACGGTGTCCTTGCAGAGAAGGTACAGGGTGAATAACTTCCCCAGGCCTTCTCCATACTCTCTCCTTCCCATCCGGTGCCCTCAAACAGAATCGACATTCATCCGTAAACAGCACTGAGCTCCTCTGCTCCACAGTCCAGTTTCGATGGACTTTGGCGAATTGCATCAGAGCGGCGTGGTGCTCATGTCTAAGGAGAGGTCCTGTGGTGGGCCTCTTGGACTGTAAATCCACTTCTTATAACCTCCTCCTTACTGTCCTTTCACTCATGTTCGTGCCTCGCACTTGCTGCAAGCGATTTCAGGATTTGACAATGGCGGCCACAGCTGTAATTTTGGCTATATAAGTCGTGATCCTATTTGGGATGGCTGGGTGGGTCACAGATGGCAGTGGAGGAAACATCTATTAAAACATCATTCCCTGATATATTTCTCATCGTTTGAAAAGCTTTTTTGGCTAATTCATGTATTTTATAGAATGTTATCGCTCGTTCTACGTTCATTCAGTGCTACCGGCAATCATTCATTGTTTACTTATCCAAAAACGTTAGTGAATATTGACAGAAAGTACTTCTGAGGTGGCAGTAGTGTACTCTGTCACTGTATCTGGAAGGACAAGGATGTGTTTTAAGTTGCACAATAGTAAACTTAGAAATGAACTTGTTATTTCTTCTCTGCCTTGAATGAGTAAATTATAGAAGGGCAGGTGGGTGGCATAGGATAGTGGAAGCTCTTGGTAATGTGGATAAGAAACTGTAGTTTAGGTATTTCATTATCGTGATGAAATAATTTACGTGGAGTTAAGTTTCTTCAAACTGGCACCTATATTTTTAATTAACACTGTATTGTTAATCATAACACATGCCAGCATATGCCATGCTGTAATAACTTATTATATTTATGATGAAAATATTTCTCTTTATTTTAGGCAATGATGAGCCCATGGCCACATGTCAAACCCCAAAGATGGCCAAGAGGAAACTTACCTATTTGGAGGAGCCAAATTCGACTCCAAAGAGAAGAAAGGGCCTTGCGTCACCTGCTGGGAACGTGAATGTCACCCCAGAGGCATCGGTGATGTGTCGGGACTCGAAGTCTTCGGGCAGAAGCAACCCAACCCCTCGTACTGCCAGGAAGCTACTGCGTTATCGCAAAAGTATCAGGATGCTTCGTGCACGCCTTTTCAGGGCACGTAAACAGGAAGCTGCAAAATCTCGACCTTCCAAATTGAAGAAAATTATTGAAGCTTCCAGAACTTATTTACCGGAGTCTTGCCATAGGTTGTTTGTGTCACAGCTTAAGCTTAGTCAGGTAAATAAGTATGGAAGGAGGTGGCCGCCTCACATTAAGGACTTTGCGTTGTCTTTGTACTACCACAGTCCGAGAACATACAGATTTCTCCAGAAACTGAGAGGAACTGAGGAATCACTTTGGCATCCCAAAACTTTGCACACGAGTTTTGAATCAGGATGCCCTTGAGAATGTGTTTTCAGTGATCCGACAGCAACATGGGTGCAGTGATAACTCTACAGTTGTGCAATTTGGACGTGGATTTAGGCACATACTGCTTTCTTCCCTTCCAAAATTGTCCGACAAATCTAATTGCGATCTTGATTTAGAGGAAGTTCTATTGACTCTAAACAAGTTCCTGAGTGAGCGGCCACCACCCAGTGACAAAATAGATTTCATGACCATCAACATAGATGATGTAACTTCCTATGAAGTTGGAGATGTTGAGGCCAATGTTATTTATTATGTCACTGGGTACCTCTGTAAGAAATTCATTAACTCACACAAGTGTGAGTTATGTAAATCTCTTCTTGTTGACTTCTATGAGGAAGGTCGAGTTTTTTAGGAGTTTCATCAGACCTTCACCTACCTGAAGGCACATGAAGGTCTGGAGAATGAGTTTGGGGGTCTCACTCTTCCCCAGGAGGAAGTCTTCCAGTTTGTGAAAAAATGTGAAGAAATATTTCAATCTTGTTTTTTTAAAGGATGCATGAAACATGCATTGGACAGAAAATGAAGCTTCAAATAACAGGACATGACAGCTTCAAACCTGTAAAGCTTTGCAGCCAGGAGGCTTTTGATATGCTGTTGTCATATTTCATTAAAGTCAGGATTTTCTGGGCCATCCGTTTTTTTAATCAGAAAAGGATTGCAGAGAAAATGAGAGACACACCCTATGCCAGAAGGTCTCTCTTCAAGGCAGCACATTAGTGTGTTTTCTAAATACACTCCCTGGCCAAAAACATTATGCAATAGATTAACTGATATCGAAACTCCAAACTAGAAACTTCTGACCAGTTGTCCTTTGGAGCTGTTTGTTATATTAAGGAAGGAATTGTGATAGTTGTGGGGATTTGTTAGGGATTGGACATGGAGGTCATCTCCTCCTATTAACACATAATTATTTTATGGAGTTACGAACTCTTATATAATGAGAATATAAGGAAAAGGAACGAGAGGCCTGACAACCAAAGTGATGGATGCTTTACAGTATACCGCTGGGGTCAGCAGAGAACAAGAGTTGACCAAAGGAGAATTGCATCTTCTAGACGGTCTGAACTTCTGTGGTCAATGTTCAACATGAAATACCGAACTTAATTTTTGACCAATTGAAAACGAGTTGCACCGTTCTTGGCCAGTGAGTGTATTTAGATGTGGGATGTGAGTGATGATGGTAATTGTTGTTTTAAGGGGCATAACATCTAGGTCATCTGCTCTAATGAGGGTGATTGTTGTTTTAAGGGGCATAACATCTAGGTATCTTCTCCGATGAGGAGTGTGTCATCATGTTTTAATAAGTTTTAATTGTATTTTTGATTACATGGTTAATGCTGTTCTTATCTGCAATGTGTGTTCATTTCTGATGAAATATTCATTTGGCATATGTATGAAAGTACTTAATGATTTTAATTCTGTATTGATCGAATGGGTGTAGTCCATAATTGGTTCAAGTGACAATGTTGCTCAATATTGAGTTTGGTACATAAGAAGATCATATTATTTGAAACAGTTGGGTCTCACAATTTGTTAGAGGAATGTCTCGTCTTCCAAGTGTCAATACACACACTAGTATTGCCATCACAATAACACAGGTTATCACACAAATTACACACACCCGATTACACGGAGCTATATGACCTCAATGTCGCAATCCCTATAATAAGCAACAACCTGTCAAGTGACAGAATCAGAGATTCTAAACACATGGGCGAATCCGGCGGCTGTCATATCCCCACTTTGCTTTATATCTGAAGTGAATAAGAAACATTTGCAAGAATGTGCTGGAGGGGACCAGGATTTTAAAGATCTCAATATACTGTACAAAATGTATACAGATATATGAAAAATAAGAATGTTGGATCAGCATTTCCCAATATTGAAATTGACATGCAAATTTCTCTGATATTGTTTGTGACAAATGCATCTTGAGAACACTAATTTTCCTCGTTAAATCTGATAAAAATGAATCAAGAAATTTAATGATACAACTGCATCATTTGATTAATATGGAATGTGAAATTTCAGTGGAGAAGGATTTTGAACATACAGTTCACAATTGCCAAATGGTGCAGTATTATTCCAGGTTTTCCATCTTCAATTAAGGGAGGGGGCCTTTTTTAATTTTGCCATGCAGCCTCTAGCACTCTTGATTTGTCACTGGACTTAACTCCACACAGCAGCTGCAACATGTACGGCTCAAATATGGTTTTATCACCAAAATGAACTGTTCCTTATACTGTTCAGGCTTTTACCAATTCTTTTGTAATTGAAATTTATTACCATGCCATTAAGTTGGAAATGTAGCATGCACATAGCATTGGATGGTGACAGGTGGTGATTGCTATCTTAAGGGATATGACATCTAGGTCATCTGCTAGAAAGATTTGGTGAAAAAAAAGATAAAATTCAATAAACTCGGCTACTGGTCACACAATAGAGTTTTGTTTTCACTGCCATATGGCAGGACAAAACAGAATGTAGAAATTGCAGAACAGATCCCTAGTTGGCTCCAACACCAAGTACCTACAATTATTATTAGTACAAGCTAGGGTACATAGTTCAAATGTGATGCTGCCTCCAGGAATCAAATCCATAGCCTTTGGCTTTGGCTGCCAATGCTCTGCCATTGATCAGAATGTTATGGAATCTTTCAAGTCTACAAACAAACCATTTATCAAATGTCTTTAGCAATATGCTCTTCCTTGCTTACTCAGAAGTAGGAAAACCTGGCAGTAGCCATCCAACTTGGAACACTGATTCAAGATGATTCCATGAAAGAGCAAATTAACTAAAACCTACTGGTGCCAATATTTATAACTAATTCGATTCGCTTTGAACACCTGTTAATACTTAATATGCCAATATTTATTTTTCATTCATTCATCCATTCATTCAAATTATTAGGAAACTTGGAGGTGTACTGTATATCCATTTCCTGTACAGCTAAGAATGAATTAAATAAATGCTGACCATAGGTAAAGCCCTGCGCGGATGCGGATATGTTCGCTACGCGGATATAGTTTGCATTGCTGTGCGGATAGCGGATACGCTGCGGATAATGTTTCGAGTAAATTTGCGGATAGTCTTTAGAATACAAACTTACGTTATGCCAATCTACAGCTTCATGCTTAAAAGAGGAATACTCCTATAGCCTATTGCGTACGAAATATTCAGGCACGTATTGCACTTATACACGAAAAGATCATTTCACTCATAATTATGCTTTCAACTACATTTTATTAATTACCGTATGTTTGTAGTAGATGGTCTTGACATCCCATCATCATCGCTTCTCACTGCTATTATTACTATACGTACGAGATATAATGCTGTCAATAAGCTTGTTAGTTGATCGTGGTGACATCATTAACATTCTTCATGTCAGCTAGTTCGCCATCTAAGCTATCCTGGAAGATCGGGATCCAGGTTTATCTGTAGATTTATTTCCAACATGCCACTGAAGCACGTTGGCTGTAATATTGCAACATCATCTATGCGAACATGGATGTGTCCAGAAGCAGAAGGATGATGACTGATTTGGAATTTCCTGCCAAATGTCAATCCCTTTCCCCAAGTGTCAAGAGAAGTTCACTTATCAGTGAATGTTACCGCGACCGTGAGTATGAAAATCATCACCAACATGGATAAACTATACATTAAAATAAAACAAGGTGAATATTCAATAGCGCGTGAAACAAAGCTCAAGTCAAAGATATGGCAGACATTTGGTTACGTTTTCAATGGAAACGAAAGGGTGAACGATATAGTGATGTTTTACCTGTAAAAAAGTGTATTCATACTCAGGACACAAATCAGGCACATCCAACTTCCTGAGGCACAAGTGTGAAAGTAGCCAAAAAAGTATAGCCAATTTTTTGTCTAAAGCGGAGGTCAAGGAACCAGAAGTGTCATCCACGTTGAAGTCCCTTGGAATGCCAACTTGAAGTTCCTTGCAATGAAGGAAATTGTCAGGAACGACTTTCTCCTCAAATGTCTAAATGTGTTGGTTTAACACGTTATGCTTGATCTAATAAATCAAACATAATATTGAAATATCAGCGGATGCGAATAAAAGCCATGCGGGGCGGATACGGATGCGGATAACAGGCGTGCGGCTGCGGGGCGGATGCGGATACCAGGCAGGCGGATGCGGATAACAGTCGTGCGGATGCGGGGCGGATGCGGATAACGTTTTGTTTATCCGCGCAGGGCTCTAACTATAGGAGCAGGTGGGGTGTGGGTGTACCAGCTTAAATCTCTTCCAAACATGTATCTTTATCTCAGATTCAGGTACCTTATTTCAATCCTATGTAGGAGTGTTACTGCTTTGTGAAAATTAGTTTCTTCAATTGTCTTGTGAAGGTTGTAAATTTTATGTACAGTGGTTGTCTAAATAACATGGTCTGAGTGTCCCTTATAACTGTAGGTTTTGATCTCGTTAAAACGTGCAGTTTCACATTATCTGTGTTTAAAACAGTCATAAAACATTAAGGAACCTTGCCATGGGGTGGTATCTTGGCCGATGTGTTGAAGATGTTGATAAGAGCAGCTGAGTAATTTGATTTATCGTTGAAGCAAGTTGCAGCTTGGATCACCAGTAACATATGTTGCAGGTAATAAAAGGGGGGGATAAGTTAAGTGCAAGTGGATGATTGTAAATCTATATAGCAGGTTGAGAAATGAAAGTATTTTGAGGTACAATTGTTTACTCAGGTTGTGCTGAATTTAAGAGAGTTCGTTTTTAATCGCTCCACCTCATGATTTGACATTTGTAATTCTTAAGGACTGATGAACCTGGATCCTACACTGGCACTTACCTATTATATGTTATTTCCATAATTTTCATTTGATATTCTGGGAGTCGTTACTAATTGAAATTACTGTCCATTATCACTATTGCATAGGAAATATGTGCTAAATTATGTAAATATGTGACTTAAGTCGTTATTTGTTGTTCATTCATTCAACGACGGCAATTTACATTGTTTGTCATTTCTTGTCGTTGCTCAACTGCTACTGAAATAGGCGCATTAGGTGTCCCAACTGTACCGAGACACACACACAGGAGTATACTATGACGTGATTTCACCTCTGTTGACATCGGACATAGATTTAGGTATTCGGAAGTCATTTTTAAAAGCCTTCGTCTGGAGCGTGGCGATCTATGGGAGTGAAACTTGGACTATTGGTACAGTAGAAAAGATGAGAATTGAAGCGTGTGAAAGGTGGTGTTACAGGAGAATGATGAAGATCAGATGGGTAGATAGGGTTACAAATGAAGAGGTATTAAGACGATTGGGAGAGGAGAGATGTTTGTGGCGACTGCTAATGAAGAGAAAAGATAGGTTGGTACGACACATACTATGAACCCCAGGAATAACAACCTTAGTTACGGAAGGAAGGGTCGAGGATAAGAACTGTCGAGGTAGACCAAGGTTAGAATATTTTAAACAAATTGCCTCGGATGTAGGGTGTGGTAGCTATGTAGAGATGAAACAATAAGCTCAGGTTAGGGAAACATGGAGTGCTGCATCAAACCAGTCAAAAGACTGAAGACTCAAACAACATTTCACTGTGTCCAATGTATAGTATACAAAATACACGACACAGGTCATGCGTAGCGAGCTAAGCGAGATACAATTGGCTTCTGTCTGGACTGCTTGTAGTCTTCTACAAGCGAGTCTCGAGCGTTAGCCCCAGGTTAGGTTTTTGTATGTAAAGCCTTAACGTAGAAAGACAACAAATCAAGCGGATCCATCACAGCATAAAACAAACACCACGCGGCCATGCTTACCGTATGCGTGAGGTTGGCAATATTTTATTTGTCCTTTAAACCATGTCTTCAATTGCCGACACAACACAACTGAAATTTCACTAATGTAGGAGAAAACCTCTAATACCGTACAACATAATTTGCACAATTATTATTCGTCATTTATAACCGCACCCGGCTTGCTGGAGCGAAGAAACGATGATGATATTTCAGCTAATTTAAGTAGTTTTGTACTAGGTTCATCACTCCCGAAGCGTTACCAAATATATATTACCAAGTCCCTTGTCTTGGCCCGTTGGATGCCTTTTCAGGTACACAAGGAGGAACAGGAAGATGAGATGTGTGGAGGGATACAGTATCTCCAATCTGACGCACTTATGCACTTGCATAAATGACTCCTACAATATAGCCCTTTTCTCTACACTGCATCTCATTCACTGCTCTGAGAGACAGGCCTACAAGTGGGACAACGACTATATTCATACTGAATTGTCTTATAAAATTTGTAAATTTTATGTATTCATATATCTTCTTTGATATGTACAATTAATTGCCATATACTGTATGTGTAAATTATATGTACTTACCTAAAATATAAATGTATTCATATATCTTCATTTTATTTGTTTATTTCCTTCAAAACTACCTCATTCATCCTATTTTATTATGCATTAAAGATGTGCATACGTGAATTATTATACAGGTGCTATTATTTGCATAACCTAATGTGTGACAACAGTTGGGTTGGATCGCTGATTATTGTCCCAGATTATGAGTAGCCAATGCTGGTCCTTAGTGGAGGAAAATAAGTTGATCTATTGTAGCTTTGTATATTGGGACTTCGAAAACACTCGCGGGAAAAGAAATTAATTACAGAATGATTTTACGCCGTAACGTAGGCAATTTTAAAAATAATGGAAACTGTAATCTCAAATACTTGCAATAGCAACTACCTAACCTCGAAATGTAGCAAACATTTAAATGCCGCGCCATTTTGTGGTGCGGTTCACTTCTCATCAGAGTGCAGTAAGGTGTAACAGCTGAGGATCGAAATTAGAAAGTGATAACCATTGGCCTTATGGGAGCTTCGCTTCCTAGTGTTCTTCTTCCATGGTTTCACCTCGTGTTACAAGGAACCCACTTCAAATGAAATCCAACCAAAGGCCTTCATATATCCAACATAGAACAGAAGGGACTGAAAGATGTATTTAACTTAAAAATACTATCAGTGTTTACCCTCACAAACGAGCTCCTAGTTACACATTTAAACCTGTGTATCCTCGAAAATTAAATATTGTAAAATTATCTACACAGGCAAAACTAGGGTTGTAAAATATTACTACCGGTATTAAATTATTATTGTTACTTAAATAGTCCATTGAACTCGAGGTAATACCTACAGTTCAATGACTTAGTCACATCTGTAGAGAGCATTTCAAATATCCCAACATGGAACTGAAAATTCTCAGAGATTCATCAAAGACACGAACTCGATGTTGATATTGCTAGCAACGCACCCGTGAAAAGCCACCTTCCGAAGTTGGTTAAATAGGCACCGTGTGTGAAAAATTGTAATATATATTGGATACATTTCTAACACAATACAGAGAATATAATTTGGATTTTTTTTTTTTATGTTCTTATGCGCATTTCTACTCCAGACAATTTCCCTGATGGTTCCTAAATTAAGGCCACGGCCGCCTCCTTCCCAATAGTGAACTGAATTAAAAATATACATACTGTGATACAGACACCACAGGAACACAGATTGTCAAAATATACACACACCCAAATACACGGGGCTAAATGACCAAGATATCCAAGCCGCTCAAGTGAAACCAATACCGTAGGCTACATGCCGTAGGTAGCCCTTGCCATTCTGAGTAACAATGCTACATGGATTCTTTATAAGGTAGGCAGTGGCTGATACAGGCCTTGCGGGCCCTGGGCGGTCGCCCCCCTCCCCTAGATAGGCCCTTGAAGGTGGGTATCGTAATAGAAATACAGAAAACAATTCAATATTATCACCTTTGGTGTAGTGGCTAGCTTGTTTAGCTCTCTCCCATGTGGTCCGGGTTTGTCTCACGATTCAGTCAAGATATTTAGATCAGGTCTCAGTGTTAGAACGGAGTACACTAGGTCTCGTGAGGTAAAAAAAAATCCTCTCGGCACGCCAGAAGGCGGAGGTAGATTTCTCCGGGCAAAGTTGGGGATAGGCAAAAATAGGTAGAATATGCAGGTTTTCGTGAAAGGATCAGACCTCATTTATTGCGAGATAGTATTTTATAATTGGAGCTTAATTAACTTTGTTTTTCGTCATTTCACGCATATTTTAAACATTTTAATGTTTTATGGGGACGGTAACCTTCTCGTCATTTAGGGTCCATTTTTATACTTGTGGTCACACTGTCCTTTATGCAAAGTTTCGACTCGGATGTGTAACTATCTAACGGTCTACCCGGTGAGTTAGCTGTGGTCGTTACTGCGTGGCTGCTGGCAGTCAGTCACATCCGGGAGGCGAGGAGGTTTGAATCCCCCCGCCGGCAACCTTGAAGATGGTCTTCTGTGGTTTCCCATCTTCCTTCCAGGCAAATACCAGGGTAGGTCCCTAACTATACGCCACAGCCGGTACCTTCCAACTCCTCGTCCTTACTTACAAACTTTCCTCCCCAGACAACCCTCCACACGTTACGGTACTTGCAGATCACCCCATGGGTGTCCGCTTAGAAGCAGCTACAAACTGGCGAGCCGAACATGTCCTCGGACACTCCCGGCACTAAAAGCCATACGCTAAAAATAATAAAAATAAAAACTAAAAATAAACAATCTAACGGTCTGTTACTTCTTCACGCAAAATTGTATCTCCCGTAGATAATTTGGTTGGTTCCTCAGTTTTGGGGCAGCGACAACGCGGTCATGTAGCCCCGTGTACTTTGGGTGTGTGTAGAATCTGTCAGATAAACGATATTAATTGTGATGGCTGTATTAGTCTGTAATTCAGGTACGGACTGCAGATGGTCAATGTCAAGTAGTAGCTCCTAATTTTGCTACCTAATACTACCGTCAAAGACGCCTAGCTGTGAACTTGGCTACTAGATGCCACCGTAACCAGCTACTCGCAACGAACGTTGGAACTTCCCCTCCAAAGGAAGGCATACCGAGGGATTTTTAGCGTTCTTAAAAAATCTGAAGTCTTCGGCCGGCTTTGAACCCACGAGCTTGGGTAAAGAAGTTCAGCATGCTACCAGTTGCCTCACCAAAGCCGCTTCCCACAGAGTCGGTAGGAAAAATAAATGCGATCTCGTGCAATGGTGTTGTCATGCAACGTCTGATGGCTCAACGCTCATCAATTCAGTAGTGTTGTCATGGCAACCTCTGATGGCACTTGGCATTTTCATCTAATTCCGAAATCATTTTGCTCATCCCTTGGCCTAATGGTGGGTCATATCAAAAATTCTTTCAGACAAAAGTTTTAGGTAATTATAAGGGGAATATTGTCCATTTCGTACGGTTTTGATATTATGCCTATTAAGAGAGATATGATTAATGTTTCCCGAAAAACCCACATTTTCTCACCCCTTTGGTCAATG
The DNA here is from genome assembly GCA_946902985.2 of Meconema thalassinum. Classification (NCBI taxonomy): domain Eukaryota; kingdom Metazoa; phylum Arthropoda; class Insecta; order Orthoptera; family Tettigoniidae; genus Meconema; species Meconema thalassinum. The sequence continues at coordinate 1,197,035,476 of OX336389.2, forward strand.
GTTGGTGCTATCAAAAAACTTTTCAAATATAAATTTCTGGGCCTTATCAGACACATAGTATGAAATTTGAATGGATTCGATATTTCAAATATTAAGAGAGTTATAGCGATATTTCCCTTTTTCGAAAAGAAGCCCCGCATTTACAACCCCCTCAACCGATTGTGCCCATTAACGAACTCGACCGAGATTTTAAAGAGATACATTTTATGTAAAAAATTCAAATCGATTGGTGCAAAATTACGGCAGTTATCGTGTCCACAAGAAACTGATATATATAGGCCTATAAACATATATATATATATAAATTGTATATAAACCTTTGAACTGACGGTGGTTTTGGAGTCTGGGGGATGTGAAACGCGCCGATATATCGATATTTACCGGAAGTCGAAACATGGTACTGCGCCCGAATCCCGCTAGGTCACAGTCCAAAATCCGCGTAGATGGAAAATAAGGATCGTAGGAGAGTCAACACCCGGCTAAAGAATCAACGATTCATACAGGACTGATGACTAGGGAACCCTGATCACACATAACGCATATCTAACCATACTACTAACTAGCTGCACACAGAACAGCCTACAAACAAAAAGTTGAGCACAAATTGAGCGACTCGGCTCTCGGGTTAATGGAATAATGTGATGATTTACTGTATGCATCGAACTAGCAGGATCGTTATCCCGTAATTAAGCATTGAGGAAGGAAGTTATCTCTAGAAAAACGAAGCAAGCATAAAATAGCTTGTAATTTATTAAAGAAAACCAACGAACATTACAGACATGTCCTTAAGCAAAATAAAATAAGAATTCACACTACAAATAAAAATGACGTCTCAACTAGACGTAGATGCGACTCACTTAGTCGCTGCTAGCATCATACTTCAAATAATATTCAATCTTTCCTCATAAGACGTTTCCAAACATGCACAAAACATTTGCGAAAATTCTGAACACTAATTATGAATATATCTTCCTATATCGTTATATTCATGACACAGACATGCTCCCTAATTAATACATCTGTGTAATAACATCGCAAAATAGCGTTAAACTCTAACACACAACTGTAGGTGACTAGAAATAATAACCATGAGGTTTATAATACAATATGTACAGTATCGCGTCCCGCACGATTCATTCTCTAGCAATAATAGCATAAAGTTCCTTCTCTCACCTTCATTCGCATATTTCACACAACTTTAAAGTCAATTCCGGTATACATTTCTCATATCCAATGTGAGACTGTGTTACAAATCAAATAAGTTCAGAACTATTCACTTATAAATTACAAATTCGGTGCCAATACTTCCGATAAATTCCAAATATACGACGCAAGACCTTTTGATAAGCTAATTTCAAAGACAAAAATGTGGATGGCATTTAACCTTCGATACTCAAAATAATAATTCTGCAAAGATATATTTCTCAACATTGCTTTTTAGATATACTGTACTTCATCACATTTTATCATAATAACTTCCTCTCGCACTCCTTATTACCATATTATCGTGTCTTCACTACACGCTACTTCAGACCATTGCCTCTCGCATGTATCTCGTTTAGCACTTCCACAAAACTCCTGGAAAACAATCTCGTATACTTTAAACAAAGTGAGATTCAGTATCCCTACTAGATATTACTATTGTAATACCGTTCACGAATACAACTTACCTCCTACAAAATCTATATCGATTACACATTATTGTGGTATTACGTCCTTGTGCATCTCGCATCAAATATTTCCGCAATGTTTCTCCAAATCTCTCCTCATAAAATCATGTCATATTTCCGTTCTCTTCCTTCAGTACAAATCTGTTACAATATACATGTACAGCTTTTCTTTAAATCCAAAGTCTGCTCGCATTTACTTCACAAAAATTAAGAACATCCACACCTCACGTCTGTTACTTTCTAGATATTTAATATTCTTTCCGTGGCCTCACATGACCTGGCAATAACAAGGATTGCTTAATACAATTACCTTTTACATCTTAGATCTCTCAGCTATGATTCTCCAAATACGCATACTGCTTAAACAATCGTAATAATACCCTGGGTTTTACATAGTTGCTTTCTTAGACAGTGAAGTTCCTTTCAATGCAAGAATTGAAATACTCCTGTCAACAATTACGGTCTTTTTTATATCTCATTACCCTACATTACATGTACAATAAAATCTGCTTGTCAAACATGTGACTACCTTCGACCTGATGTCACAACACGGATACGCAAAATACTTGCTTCAACGAAATGAAGTTACTCTAGCGAAAAACCTATTTAACAATAGCTTACACAAGGTACAAAATGACTACGTCAGAAAAATGACGGCAAAACGTTCTAATAAGATCAAAAATGCAATATAAATACTCTATAGCAAAATTTCAAAATTCTAGACAAGATAACAACATGAGCTATGAATAAGATATGTGTGTAAATCTGCACTGTTCTACCTTAAAGCTGGACCTGTGGTGACGGACCTGGTGTAAACGGCATTCGTGGAATCTCTGCCACGTGCTTCAGGAACGCGACCTTGCGTCTGACGGGCAGCTGGCATACGTCATACAGCTCCTTTCTGGACTGCTGGTCTCGGCAAACAGTAGGGGATGGGGTGGAAAACCGGTCTCCAGCTGAGACTCGCCGTGTAGCCTCCTCTCTACTGTCCGCGACCTCGTTCTGCTGCCATTCTTGGATCTTCTCGGTTTGATATCCTTGATGCTCCTCCCGCTTCCTTCTTGGGTCCACCTTCTGGTGGTACATCGGTTGATGTTCATCGATGTCGGTAGAATAATAGTGGTGTTTATCATCGTGAGAAATCACCTTGACATGTGCGTTTCTCTCCATAGAAGTAGAATAGTGTGTATTCAGAACGAACTGCAGTTGGTAGCGCAGCCCGTCCTCTTAATCAAGCTACAGGGTCATTTCTGGATATCGCTTGTTTGTGTAGCTCGCCGTTCCCTCCATCATGAAAATTTAAAACATCTTCTCTGCTTCGAAATAGTTGGTCGTGATCTCTCCCCTTTGACCTGGTTCAATAGACATTTTGTAGATAGTAATGTTTAGCTTTTTATAATGTGTTCCAATACTTCAGCTTTCTTCACCTCTGCGTAGTAATTCGTAGAAGTTCCAATGCGATGATACGAGTATAACAAAGTATCACGCAGTATAGTTTCTGGTTCTTTCTTCTAAATATCTCTTCTCAATTGTTATAGTTTGTTATTTGTTCATGGCGTCATATTTCTCTCTCTGTAGTATTGCTTCATGTTGAATTCTCAAATATCACAAGTTACCTTCTTGTATATTGCAGAGTGAAATGTAATACGTGTTACTTCTCCAAAAGTTCGTAATGAAAGAGCCTCGCTTCCTAGCGTTTGCTAGCCTCCTCGATCAAAGCTTTCCCTCCTTAATCAATTTTCCTAGCCTCACTCCTTGCTGCAAACACACACATTGGTTCGTATCTCCTCTTGTAGATATCCGATTTAATCGCGGTTTCAACCATTAAATTTCATTTTTCCTCCTGGTAAATTTGATATGTTACAGTCCTTTCCATTATTAAAATAATGTATATAATATCCATTTGTTCCCTCGTAATCTCTCTGTCTTCTGATTGGCTGAGTACCTGTTCTGAAGCGCGCCAGACACACGACCTCCCTTCTCCTCTATCTGGTCGCGTGCATGACCTCTACTTATCATTGCTCTGTCTCCTAGCTCGCGAAAACTGGTTTCTCGCGGCCAACATCTACAAACTGTGAATTTTCCTGGACTCGGCCTGAGTACCCCACCCTTGGCTAAAATATCTTGGGTTACAAAATTTCCATTTCTGCTCCAAATATACATATTTCTATTGGGTAAAATGTTACCAATTACTTCTGGATGTCAAAGCTCTCCTCCTGCATACAAATTTGATCCAAATCTCGAAAACTTTCATATGCAACTTTTCCCAGATGGTCTCCGTTCGAATCTCGTCCAGTACATAGTCTAGGCTGGACATGATTTCGACCTTAATAGAAAGTTTAGAATAGACTTTATTTTACCACACGTTGTTTCTTTGCATAAACATGCAGTCGAGATTGTGTCCTTTACTGTATCTGAGGATAAAATCTCTTAAGTTTAGAGTGGTTATATTTTCCAATTATACGGTCGTCACTCATTCTGGCAATAGCATAACAATTGTTATCATAGACCTTAGCTACGTTGAAGGGGCCTTTAAATAGGTTAGAAAATTTTACATATATCTTCTTCAGGACATCTGCCTTTACTTGCATCCGAATGAGGACTAAATCTCCCTCTCGTAGTGGGCGACTGAATCGTTTACCTCTCGTTCTCTTCAATCTCTTCTCAGCTTGCTTGTTGAGGTGCTCTCTAGCTTTTTCAATTCTTCTTTCCATAGGGGTTTCTATGTCTTCTTGAATGTTTATAATACCATTCCATGGTCTTACTGGCTTTTCATCATGATGCAACACACTCGGGATCTCGTTCGTGCTCTCATGACGAGTACTGTTCATGCAATATTCAATTAATGGAACTACCTTCACCCAGTTCGCATCGTTTTCCGAAATATATAGGCGAATGTACTTCGAAAAATCAAGCATACATCTCTCCACGGGATTTGTCTGTGGCTTTCGTATAGAACTATAGACATGGTTAATGCCTAGTCTTTCCATGGTATCTTCTAATTCCGCAGACGTGTACTGAGTTCCAAGATCCGTAATACGTGTTTCTGGTTTTCCTAACTTGGGTATCACGTTCTTCTCTAAATGTTTCAAAATAGCTTTCGTTGTTGCTTTCTGCATGGGGTTTAACATGATGATTTTTGAAAATACGTCCATGGTGACAAGTACATATTGATTTCCTCGAATACTCTTGGGCGCAGGACCAAAAATGTCCTGGATGAACAATTCCAGTGGTTTTATTGGAATAATGGCCTTTGGTTCCTCAAATAACAATTCAGAGTTGTATTTATTCTTCTGGCAATGTTCGCAAGACCTTACAACTATCGCTATCGATTCTCTCATGTTTATCCAGTAAAATGTTTCCTGGGCGGTGCTGTAAGTTTTGTCTAAACCTCCATGTCCAATACACTTGTGTGTTAACCACACAACTGGTACAATGAGTTCTGGGGGTACCACTACTCTGATTTTATTGTGTTCTGCTTCCACATATTTTCAAACCTGTTCTCCTAGTAGAACAAAGTGTCTAGACTTTCTCCTCATTTCATCGTAATTTGCATTCTGTACATTCAATCTACCTGATAAAAACTATACATGTTTTTCAGAAATGCATCCTTCCTCTGAAAAGTGGTTATTCTAGCTAACTTGTCCAAAGTTGCCTGATCTTCGTCATCCGGCTGGATTACATTGACTCTGACGTTGGCCTTAGATGTGGGGTTTCTTGATAAAAATGTCTGCTAACAAGTTATCTTTCCCTGGCACATGACTAATAGTTGCATTGAACTGCTGCAAGAACATAGTCCATCTAGTCATTCTATCGCTGGACAAATCCGTTTTCAACATAAATTCCAATGCTTTATGGTCTGTTCTTATGAGTATAGGGTGTCCTATCAGTATCTTCTTCCATTGTTGAAGTGCGTTGTTGACCGCTAAAGCTTCCAACTCGGTGGTATAATAATTTACTTCATGTGATCGTAGCTTTCTACTGTTGAATGCTATGTAATGATTGTTCCCTTCATCTTCCTTCTGGTATAATACTGCACTTATTCCGATTCTTGATGCATCTGTCTCAACAATGAATGTTTTCTCAAAATCTGGGTATTCCAATTTTATGTTGTGCTTCAACATTTCTTTGGCTCGTGCAAAAGCTTGAACTGCCGAATCATCCCATTTCCATCTATTATTCTTTCTCAAGAGTTCATGAAGTGGTGCCATCACTTCCGAATAACGTGGACAATGACTGCTAAAAAACTGGCAAAGACCGGCGAAAGCGCGTATATCCTTAATTTTCTTCGGTATTGGAAATTGTAATATAGCCTCGATTTTGTCATTGTTCGGATGATAGCCATGCTGATCTATGGTATGTCCCAGGATGTTTACCTTCTCCTGGAAAAAGTGGCATTTATTATATGATGATGATGATGATAATTGTTGTTTTAAGGGGCCTAACATCGAGGTTATCGGCCCGCATTTATTATAGTTGACCGTAATGTTTGCTTCTCTTAAATTCTCAAACAATGCTTTTAAGTGCTGTAGGTGTATCTCTGGTGTTTCTGAAGAAATAATTAAGTCGTCAACGTAGCATAAGACGTACTTTTTAACTTCTTCGCTCAGCTTATTGTCAAGGGCTCTGATAAGCGCTGGGCTCGAGTTCACTAGGCCAAACGGAACACGACGAAACGTGTAACTGGTTTCATTAAATAGAAATCCTGTATAGCATCTGCTATCTTCAGTCAACTCTATTTGATAAAAACTTGCCGTGAGATCTATGACGGAAAAGCAAGTTTTTCCTCTACATTTTCTTAACAGTTCCCTTATCTTAGGTGGACGATCTTGCTCTTTCAACGGGAATAAGTTGATTTGACGAGCATCTAAGCAGACTCTCAGACTACCGTTGGCCTTTTTCACTACCGTAATGGGATTCATATAAGGGATAGCTTGTTTTTGGATAATTCCATCTCTCTCCATTCCTTTTATAATTTCGGCTACTTCCTCTTGGTATTTTTCAGGGATTGGATAGAGTTTCCTCTGGAAAGGTGCATTATCAACCAAGCGAATCTGATACTGGAAACCTTTTATTACTCCTAGATTTTCATTGAAATGTCAGCAAAGTCCAAAATCAAAGTTTCCAACTTTTCCTGATAATCTTCATATTCTTCTATAGGAAAACTAGCTTGTCTTCTGCTATTATCTTCAATTTCCATGACCATCTCTTCCAATTTTCCTTCACCAATACCATTTTCTATACTGTATTCCAGTTCCTTTGATCCTACATTTCCTCCTTCAACTTGGCTATTATTAAAGCGAATAATGCCATTCCTCAGGTCTATAATAGCTCCTGACTGTGTGATAAAATCAATACCCAGTATTGCGACAACACTTATGTGATCTAACACTATAAATACCTGTTCAAAAGTCTGCTCATTTATATGGAATTCCATGAGTGCTTGAACTTCACATTTCATAGCTTTGTCATTGAATACCACCTCTCACTTTAATTGTAGACGCAGGCATAGCAATCAATAAGTTCCCTGCTTCTAGTTTCTGAAAACTGTTTTCTGACAATATACAAGGCGTATCTCCTGTATCCACGAGAGTCCTTAAAGTATATTCTCCTACTTTATTAAAATAATGGGAAGTCTTGCTGTGTTCCCTCTCTTCGTCTCCTCTCTTTCATATAACAATTCCTCGTCCGTGACCTCATAAAGTTCGTTTATGGCGATTTCCTACCTCAAAGTTGTGTGAATGACACTCTCCTCTACCTCCTTTTCCGAAATGGCTTTTTCTTGTTGCTCCCTGTCGTGGTTTTGACCTTCACGACTCGTTCCTGGATCTGGTTCGACCTGATCCTGTGATTGTTGTCGGGGTTGTTCCTTTCTTTCTTCTCTTTCCCTCCGATTCCTTTGGTATTCTTGGCTTTCCCTTTCTCTATCTTCATAATATTATGGCACATTACCATCATCTCTCCATCGACTTCTCTGAAAGTCATTTCTTCGTTGTTGTTGTAGTTGTTGTGGAGAACGTTGTTCATTCTGTTGTTGTTGTTGTTGTTGTTGTTGGTTACTTTCATTCCAGTTTCGATACCTCGAGTATCTTCTCTTATCTCCTCCGTTCTGGCGATCGAAGTAACTGTTTCTACGGAATCCATTGTTGTTATTGTTGTTGTTGAATGGATATCTATCTCTCCTCTGTCGCTCATTCCAATATCTATTCTTATACAACCTTCTCTGGCTCGATTATACCCTGGCTCGTATCTGTTTCTGCCCCAGTTGTTCTGTCTGATGGGACCTGTTCTATTTGGTTGTGCATCGGTTTGTTGGACTTGGTCTACCAACACTGTATGTATCTCTCTATTATTCTGCCTATTACGCGGATAATTAGTTTGATTTTGCCCTGCGTTTTGTGATGTCAAACTTGTATGATCCAGACGTCGCAGAATCTCTGCCATATCCTCCAGTGTGTTTACATTGGACGATATCAGATGCTTTCTAACCTCGGCTGGTAATTGTCGGGATATTACATGTATCAGCTCCAGTTCTGCCAATGGAGTCTGAAGATGTTGCAAGCGGGCTAACTGGTTTGTAAAGTAGCTTGCGTAACGAGTTGGTATCGAGTACGGGTACTTCTTGGAGTAGATTTGAGCTCTGATATCATGCTGTGTCTCTTCGCTCCAAAAGCGTCTTAACAGCGCCTCTGCAAATTTTTCGAACGTGTTATACGTGTATCGGAAATCTCTATGCCAAATTAGGGCTTCCGATGTAAGATATTTCTCCACTACTCTCATTTCACGCTCTCTAGGAATCCTATTCTCGTCTAGGTAGTATAGCATATCTCGTAGAAATTCAACAGCGGTAACATTACCATCCCCTGTGTACTTGTCGGGTTTTTCCTCGTGGTTTTTGATCACCACCACATTCTGATTACTTCTAACTGTGTCTTGTTCGTAGGATCTCGCGAACGTATTTGGTTCTCTAACTGTTATCTCTGTATACTCTGTTCCGAAAATATTTCGTGGCCTGCTGTACCTGTGAGTGTCGAAGTTTTCCTTGTCCTCTTCCTGTCCGTCCTTCCCATAATCTAGCTTGTTTAAGTCTCCTCTCAGTTTATCATCTCTCTCCTTAAAGAATTCTTCTAAGTTCTGTTTCAAATCGAACGTATTCTTAATCGACAGTGACTTCATCTGCTCATTGAGCTCACCTATTTCTTTCTCTTGTTTCGACTTGACCTTCGCTATTTCGATATTGACCTGATCAACTAATTTCCTAATCTGTTCTCTTTATTTTTATTTCTATCCGTTTTACAAGTAATTTCGCTCAGTGTTGTGACATTAGATTCCTCTAAAGTGTCTATACGTTTTGTAAGTTCCTCTCGCAACCCAGTTACATGAACAATAGTTTTAAGTTCTATATCTTTAACCTCTTTCATGATCCTACCTTGCATTTCATATATATGATCACTACTACTCTTTAACACCTCCTCTTTCAATTTCATTACAGCATCAATTATACATTTATTGATATCAACATTAATACCTTCAGATATCAACTTCTGTTGATTTGTGAGTTTCAGCTGGGGCTCATCAACTGTACCATTTAAGGTAGTCAGTTGATTCTGAAGTTCACCTTGGGATCCTGAAATTGTGTTCAAGTGGTTTGTGTTGTCTGTTTTAATGGTTTCGATGCTACTCTGTAATGTTTCCGTAGCTCCGTAAATCTCCTTTACGCATTTTCTTGGGATTTTCTGGCATCTTCTTGAGATTTCCTGGCCTCTTCCTGAACTTTCTCCAGCGACTTTCTGGTTTATTGTTGTTGAGCTAGTCGGCTTTTTTCCTGTGCTAGCTTGCTTAATTCCTGGGATACTTTTCCTGCATTCTGAGCCATTTCCAAAGCTAACTTGATCCCCTCCTGGGTTTTCTTAGCTTCTTCTTGGATGATCCTAGCTTCTTCTTGAGCTTTCTCTTGCGTTTTCTTAGCCTCTTCTTGAGCTATTGCCAACTCCGCTTTTACCTCGACTTCACAGTAGACGATATGTCTTTAATCTCTTTCCCTAACCTTTTAGTGTTTTCATGAGTGATTTTGTGTAGGGCCTCCATTTCAGCAGTCATACCTGCCTGACTAAACTTCATTTGTTCCAGGATTGACCTTATGTGGATCATATCATCTGACGACATATTCTTCACATTATATGAGAAAATAGGGAAGTAGAGCACAAAGCTAAATTCCAGAACTGACCAATGAATAAATTACTCTATATGAAACGAGCATCTCATAACCGTGTTTTACCAGCCTCTCAATGATATCTATTCTAGCGCTCAACGGAATCAACTTCGTTGAATATAAAAAATACTGACCTTCCTTTTTCAATACATAACCAAAAATTCATTTAAACAAGATATTAACTTAACGTTACAATGACCTGACCAAACTGTCACTTGCCGGTACAATACAATACATGCCTCACAACTAAACATACTCCTCATATCTGACAATGGGAATTCACTTCCACCCTTATCAAATTGGGATCGGCATTTATAAAAATTCAAAAATTCGACTGTGTCGTACACCAAACTTGCTTAAAAATAGCCGTGATTACGGAATATCACCTAGTGTAACAGTTTCGACACAACCGAAGATCACTCAATTCTGGGAATTCAAATACACGTATTTGATAGACCCAGGCAATCGACAACGTCGAAGCCACACCAGTTGGGCGATCATAAATTAAATATGCTATATATGCGCCCGAATCCCGCTAGGTCACAGTCCAAAATCCGCGTAGATGGAAAATAAGGATCGTAGGAGAGTCAACACCCGGCTAAAGAATCAACGATTCATACAGGACTGATGACTAGGGAACCCTGATCACACATAACGCATATCTAACCATACTACTAACTAGTTGCACACAGAACAGCCTACAAACAAAACGTTGAGCACAAATTGAGCGACTCGGCTCTCGGGTTAATGGAATAATGTGATGATTTACTGTATGCATCGAACTAGCAGTATCGTTATCCCGTAATTAAGCATTGAGGAAAGAAGTTATCTCTAGAAAAACGAAGCAAGCATAAAATAGCTTGCAATTTATTAAAGAAAACCAACGAACATTACAGACATGTCCTTAAGCAAAATAAAATAAGAATTCACAATACAAATAAAAATGACGTCTCAACTAGAAGTAGATGCGACTCACTTAGTCGCTGCTAGCATCATACTTCAAATAATATTCAATCTTTCCTCATAAGACGTTTCCAAGCATGCACAAAACATTTGCGAAAATTCTGAACACTAATTATGAATATATATTCCTATATCGTTATATTCATGACACAGACATGCTCCCTAATTAATACATCTGTGTAATAACATCGCAAAATCGCGTTAAACTCTAACACACAACTGTAGGTGACTAAAAATAATAACCATGAGGTTTATAATACAATATGTACAGTATCGCGCCCCGCACGATTCATTCTCTAGCAATAATAGCATAAGTTCTTTCTCTCACCTTCATTCGCATATTTCACACAACTTTAAAGTCAATTCCGGTATACATTTCTCATATCCAATGTGAGACTGTGTTACAAATCAATTAAGTTCAGAACTATTCACTTATAAATTACAAATTCGGTGCTAATACTTCTGATAAATTCCAAATATACGACGCAAGACATTTAGATAAGCTAATTTCAAAGACAAAAATGTGGATGGCATTTAACCTTCGATACTCACAATAATAATTCTGCAAAGATATATTTCTCAACATTGCTTTTTAGATATACTGTACTTCATCACATTTTATCATAATAACTTCCTCTCACACTCCTTATTACCATATTATTGTGTCTTCACTACACGCTACTTCAGACCATTACCTCTCGCATGTATCTCGTTTAGCACTTCCACAAAACTCCTGGAAAACAATCTCGTATACTTCAAACAAAGTGAGATTCAGTATCCCTACTAGATATCACAATTGTAATACCGTTCACGAATACAACTTACCTCCTCCTACATAATCTCTATCGATTATACATTAATGTGCTATTACTTCCTTGTGCATCTCTGATAAAATATTTCCGCAATGTTTCTCCAAATCTCTCCTCATAAAATCATGCCATCTTTCCGTTACCTTCCTCTAGTACAAATCTGTTACAATATACATGTATAGCTTTTCTATAAATCTGAAGTCTTCTCGCATTTACTTCACAAAAATTAAGAATATCTACACCTCACGTCTGTTCCTTTCTAGATACTTAATATTCTTTCCGTGGCCTCACTTCACCTGGCAATAACAATGATTGCTCAATACAATTACCTTTTACATCTTAGATCTCTCAGCTATGCTTCTCCAAATACGCATACTGCTTAAACAATCGTAATAATACTCTGGGTTTTACATAGTTACTTTCTTAGACAGTGAAGTTCCTTTCAATGCAAGAATTGAAATACTCCTGTCAACAATTACGGTCTATATACATCATATATTCGTTTCTGTCACGAATTAGCTCTACAAAGGATCATCGTGTGCTCTCATTACCTTACATTAAATGTACAATAAAATCTGATTGTCAAACATGACCTTCGACCTGATGTCACAACACGGATACGCAAAATACTTGCTTCAACGAAATGAAGTTACTCTAGCGAAAAATCTATTTAAAAATAGCTTACACAAGGTACAAAATGACTACGTCAGAAAAATGACGGCAAAACGTTCTAATAAAATCAAAAATGCAATATAAATGCTCTATTGCAAAATTTCAAAATTCTGGACAAGATAAAAACATGAGCTATGAATAAGATAAAGAATATTGGTCAATATACTGGAAAATCGTGTACAAGTCCTATCTACATAGGTGTGTAAATCTGCACTGTTCTACCTTAAAGCTGGACCTGTGGTGACGGACCTGGTATCAACGGCATTCGTGGAATCTCAGCCAAGTGCTTCAGGAACGAAGCCTTGCGTCTGGCGGGCAGCTGGCATACGTCATACAGCTCCTGTCTGGACTGCTGGTCTCGGCAAACAGTAGGGGATGGGGTGGAAAACCGGTCTCCAGCTGAGACTCGCCGTGTTGCCTCCTCTCTACCGTCCGCGGCCTCGTTCTGCTGCCATTCTTGGATCTTCTCGGTTTGATAACCTTGATGCTCCTCCCGCTTCCTTCTTGGGTCCACCTTCTGGTGGTACATCGGTTGATGTTCATCGATGTCGGTAGAATAATAGTGGTGTTTATCATCGTGAGAAATCACCTTGACATGTGAGTTTCTCTCCATAGTAGTAGAATAGTGTATATTCAGAACGAACTGCAGTTGGTAGCGCAGCCCGTCCTCTTAATCAAGCTACATGGTCATCTCTGGATATCCCTTGTTAGTGTAGCTCTACGTTCCCTCCATCATGAAAATTTTAAACATCTTCACTGCTTCGAAATAGTTGGTCGTGATCTCTCCCCTTTGACCTGGTTCAATAGACATTTTGTAGATCGTAATGTTTAGCTTTTTATAATGTGTTCCAATACTTCAGCTTTCTTCTCCTCTGCGTAGTATTTCGTAGAAGTTCCAATGCGATGATACGAGTATAACAAAGTATCACGCAGTATAGTTTCTGGTTCTTTTTTCTAAATATTTCTTCTCAATTGTTATCGTTTGTTATTTGTTCATAGCGTCATATTTATCTCTCTGTAGTATTGCTTCATGTTGAATTCTCAAATATCACAAGTTACCTTCTTGTATATTGCAGAGTGAAATGTAATACGTGTTACTTCTCCAAAAGTTCGTAATGAAAGAGCCTCGCTTCCTAGCGTTTGCTACCCTCCTCGATCAAAGCTTTCCCTCCATAATCAATTTTCCTAGCCTCACTCATTGCTGCAAACACGCACATTGGTTCGTATCTCCTCTTGTAGATATCCGATTTAATCGCGGTTTCAACCATTAAATTTCGTTTTTCCTCGTGATAAATTTGATATGTTACAGTCCTTTCCATTATTAAAATAATGTATATAATATCCATTTGTTCCCTCGTAATCTCTCTGTCTTCTGATTGGCTGAGTACCTGTTCTGAAGCGCGCCAGACACACGACCTCCCTTCTCCTCTATCTGGTTGTGTGCATGACCTCTACTTATCATTGCTCTGTCCTCTAGCTCGCGAAAACTGGTTTCTCGCGGCCAACATCTAAAAACTGTGCATTTTCTTGGACTCGGCCTGAGTACCTCACCCTTGGCTAAAATATCTTGGGTTACAAAATTTCCATTTCTGCTCCAAATATACATATTTCTATTGGGTAAAATGTTACCAATTACTTCTGGATGTCAAAGCTCTCCTCCTGCATACAAATTTGATCCAAATCTCGAAAATTTTCATATGCAACTTTTCTCAGATGGTCTCCGTTCGAATCTCGTCCAGTACATAGTCTAGGCTGGACATGATTTCGAGCACAGTACCCATTGCAATAGTCAGCTTTCTAATGAAATCTTCCTAAAAGAAAGGTGAGTTTCCTTGCCTTAATTACGAATTGCAGACACCACCAAAACACAGGTTGTAGTCTAAGATAAATTTTAGTTATCACGTATTTCTGTATTTCTTTAAAGAGACATACCGGTACTTACTGAGAATTCTACTTCTTGCCTGGCTGTGCAAAACAGTTCGGTGGCACACGGTTTGCAAAGGGACATTCTATGACTTCAAAACTTTAGCTCACATCATCTTTTAAAGCTCCACTGTTGAATTGATACAAGAATATTGTCACTCTAGTTTGTAATTCCCCTGTGAACCTAAATATTTCAACACTTAATACTTCACACTGTTAGTAAGGACTAGAATTGAATCATAGCATCTAGTAAGTGCACATATTTGTATCATGTAATATGACCACCTGGCAGCAATAAAGGCTGTTATTAAAATACGGCATAGCGTGCCTAGAGTGTTCAGTTATGTAGGCACAGTCAGGGTATGCTATTGGATTAAATCTGGCTCATGTTCCGAGTTGTTTTGTGTTTGGTATAACATTGAACGGAAGGGACAGGAATATGTATTTCAAATATCCCTACATGGTACCGATAATTCAAAATTCTCATATTTTAATATTTCGTCACGATGTGCATCAAAGATACAAACTCGGTGACGATATTGCAAGCAATGTACCGGTACCCTTTAAACAAAACAAATCACCGATGGTAAAATACAATGCAAGAATATGGATGCTTTTCTTACACAAATCAGATTATGAATAGTATTGTAATTATTATTATTAGTTGTTTTTGTTGTTTGAGTCTTCAGTCTTTTGACTGGTTTGAGGCAGCCCTCCATGCCTCCCTGTCCTGAGCTAATCGTTTCATCTCTACATAGCTACCACACCCTACATCCGAGACAATCTGTTTAACATATTCTAACCTTGGTCTAGCCCTACAGTTCTTGTCCTCGACCCTTCCTTCCATAACTAAGCTTGCTATTCCTGGCTGTCTTAGTATGTGTCCTACCAACCTATCTCTTCTCTTCATTAGCAGTCGCCAGAAACATCTCTCCTCTCCCACTCGTCTTAATACCTCTTCGTTTGTAACCCCATCTACCCATCTGATCTTCATCATTCTCCTGTAACACCACATTTCAAATGCTTCAATTCTCCTCTTTTCTGCTGAATCAATAGTCCAAGTTTCACTTCCATAGAGTGCGACGCTCCAGACAAAGGTTTTCAAAAATGTATTCCTAATAAATCTATATTCGGTGTCAACAGATTCCTTTTCTGTAGAAATGCTTTCCTTGCCTGAGCCAACCTACTTTTTATATCTTCTTCGCTTCGCCCATCACTGATTATTTTGCTTCCTAAGTAACAGAAGTCTCCTACTTCCATTAGTTTCTCCCCTACAAATTTGATGTCCATAGAGGTTTCTGATTTATTGCGGCTGCATTCCTATATTTTTGTTTTACATTAAATTAATTTTCATCATGAATTCTTTCCTCAAGACGGAGTCCATACCATTCAAAAACTCATTCAAATCCTGAGGCGTGTCGGCCAAGCGGACGATATCATCAGCAAATATCAGAGTTGAAATTATTTCCTCTTGAATTTTCACTCCCACTTTAAAATTCTCTCTAATTTCATTCATTGCTTGTTCAATATAATGACTGAAAAGTATGGGTGATAAGTTGCAGCCTTGCCTCACAACTTTCTGAATACCAGATTCTCTCTCATGTCCATCAGCTCGAATGACTGCTGTCTGGTTTCTGTACAGATTGTATATCGCCCTCCTATCCCTGTACTTTATTCCTATCATTTTCAAAATGTCAAACAATTTAGTCCAAACAACGTTATCAAAAGCCTTTTCTAAGTCTACAAATGCAATGAACGTTCTCTTATCTTTTCTTTTTCAACCTTCCAAAATCAGCCTAAGACTTAGTACTGCTTCCCTTGTTCCTCCTGGTTTCTCCTGAAACCAAACTGGTCTTCACCCAACTCCGTTTCTATCTGGCTTTCCATCCTCTTGTAAATTATTCTAGACTGGATCTTTGAAGCATGAGTTATCAAGCTGATTGTACGGTAATCCTCACATCTGTCAGTTCCTACTTTCTTCGGTATAGGGATGATAACATTCTTCTTGAAATCAGAGGGTACCTCATCTGTCTCATAAATCCTACACACCAAGTGAAATAACCTGATCAGATCTTCATCTCCTAGGCAGCGTAGCAACTCAATCGGCATATCATCTCTGCCTGGTGCTTTGTTCCTGCTTAAGTCTTCCAATGCTCTGTCAAATTCTGATCTCAATATTAAATCTCCTTTCGCATCCTCATCAATTTCCTCCTCCCTTTCCATTACATGATTCTCAATCTCCTTTCCCTTATACAAACATTCTATGTAAGCTTTCCATATCTCAACCATTTCTTCCCTATCTGTAACAGGCTTTCCATTTTTGTCCTTAATATTACAGCACTTACGTCTTCTTTTCCCCAAATGTATTCTTAATCCTTCGATAAACTGTGTCTACTTTTCCTAAATTCAGACAATTTTCTATACCTGCACATTTCTCCTTCAACCATTATTCTTTCGCTACCTTGCACTTCTTGTTAACCTCATTTCTCAGACGTCTGTATTCTGTTTTCCCCTTTCCATCTCTTACATTCTTGTGTTTCCGCCTTTCATCCATCAATTCTAGTATATCCTTAGTGATCCACGGTTTTCTACCTATTCTTTCTTTCCTACCATTGTTTTCTTCTGCGGATTTTGTTATTTTTTTTCAAACGTGTCCATTCGTCGGCAATTTAAGTTTGTTTAGGGTTTTTCATTAGTCCTTCTTTTATACTCTTCTTGAATCTTTCGTTTACATCCTTCTCTTTCAGTCTGTCTATTGGCAACTTTTTTGGTTTTTGACTTTTCTTCAGTTTCTTCAACTTAAATCTGCAAATCATAACAACCAGATTGTGGTCAGAGTTTATGTCAGCACTGGGATATGTTTTACAATCCAAAATCTGGTTTCGAAACCTCTGCTTGACCATAATGAAGTCGATTTGGTAACGCCCTGTATCTCCTGGTCTCATCCATGTGTATATACTTCAATTGTGGTGATTGAATAAGGTGTTAGCTATGACCAACTCGTGCTCGGTGCAGAATTTCAACAGCCTGCTTCCTCGATCATTCCCTTCACCTAATCCAAAATCTCCTATTATCATCCCTTCTCTTCGTTTTCCTACCACAGCATTCCAATCTCCCATCACAATAACATTTTCATCACCCTTGATATACCTCAGAATTTCATCTATTTCTTCGTAGATCTTTTCAACACCTTCATCATCAGCTTGACTGGTAGGCATATAGACTTGTACCACTGTGGTGCAGTAAGTTTAGTATTGATCTTTGCTACAATAATCCGTTCACTATATTGCTCATAATATTCCACCCAACAAACATGGCGGACAGTGTAAGTTCACGTCTAGAAGCTGCTCTCGTGAAAATAGTGAATATAGTGGATGCAGCAGGCAAATATCTAAAGAAGGAGGCAAACGAGGACATTAAGGAAGCGGTGAGTGTTATTCGAGAATGTTTTATTACAATGAGAACCACATATAATGATATAACTAATGAAAACATGTAGACCCGCAAAGAGGTAAAGAATCATACATAGATATTATACAAGAGGCCGACGATAATAACTTCACGCGACACGTGCTGCTATCTGATGACATCAATCCAGATTCAGATCTCTTGGCGCTTTGTCATGATGAAACGAGCCTACAACCAACGACATCTCACGGAGAAGGCGAGAAATTCTGTGCCAATGAGATGACAATGGAAGATAAAATATCTGCAAAACTAAGCACACAGCTTCAGTATATGATCGAAAACCTGACATGTAACCTCAAATCAATGATAAAAGATGAAATAACGAAATGTCATACCGGAAATGAGGAAATCAGAAAGGAGAAAGTAATGGAAGCAGACCCTTTTACTCAGAGAAAAGATGAGACCAGGAAAACTGGAAACGAAAGACAGGAACAATTACCTCGAGAGCAACAGCCTATCGATGAGAAACAAAATTGTGACAAAGAAATATGGTCAGAAGTCGCAAGGAGGAGGCGTGGCAATACGCCACTATTCATACAAACTCCTACTATTATAGAAACCAAGCAATCCTTCAACCTTCCCACAACAGAGAACACAAATGTACTCCAAGCTGTCTACCATAAAGCCTGGCTTTATATAGGACATCTTCACCGCAACACAACTTGTGAAACGGTGATTAGCCACCTGAAGGGACTGAACATATCTGAACTATAAGGCTGTGAAGAAATCCAAAAGAAGATACCCTAAAAGCTTATAAAGTAGGAATACCCCTTAGAGACCTGAGCAAGATCACTAATCCAGACTTATGGCTGGAGGGCGCAATTATCAGGCGATATCGATTTCGTTCGCATGAACAAGGAGCAAGACTTGATACCCAAGAACACTTCAGCGCACAATTGCCACGCAATTAACATCAGCTACAACCATACTAACATAATGCTTTGGAACGTAGAAGGACTGAAATCCATCCTTGACATGAACTCCACTTTTACTTACAGGATTACGATGTACTTCTCTTCACAGAAACGTTCAGCACAAGTGACATAACCATTAACAATTTCTACGGAGCCCACTCCCTTGCTAGGAAAGGGGACAGAGGAAGACCTTCAGGCGGAATAAGTTGTTACATAAAGGCCCACTTACAACCAATTAAGGTAATAGACTGCACTGCGAACACCATATCCATATCCACACGAATAATAAATATAATAGGAGTATACTTCACGCCTACCACACAGCCGGAGGCAATTATCGATGAACTAGGGAAAGCGCTAGAAAGCACAGACGATGACAAACCTATCATATTAATGGGAGACCTAAATTGTCGTATAGACACACATGATCCAAAAACTCTAGAGGTTAAAGATTTCCTCATGGAGTACCAATTCAAATTACTAAATAAGGAAGAAGAATACACTTACATAGCACCAAATGGAAAAAGTACGATTGATTTAATCTTCACTAACAATCAAGGCCATGGGCAGCTAGAAACTGGAAAAACCACACTCAGGAAACATCTACCCGTGATAGCCAAAATTCAAGAAATGGGAACGATGCAGGTCCTCACGGACAAAAATGTCAAATCGAAAGTATCAAGATACACAAATGAAGAGAAATGGCAAGCATTAAGAATCCAAATACCATTAATAATGAGTAAGCAGAAAACCCTAGACGAGACTACTGAGGCCCTAAACGAAATAATTCTGCAGGCTGCCCCAAAAACGCCAAGGAACAATCGGATATCGAAACAATGGTTTGATTCTGAGTGCTATGCTATGAGGAAAAGAACTCTACAGTGCCTTAATGCAGCTAGAGAACACGTAAATGGTGCGCTAGCAGAGTACGCTTCGGAACGTCGAAAATATAAGCAGCTGATAAAAGAAAAGAAACTATCGTATGATCTCCACGTCGAACAGAAACTAATCGCAGGAGCAGAAAGGAGCCCACATAAGATATTAAGGTCTTCGAAGAAGCAACAATCGAGTTATCCAATAAACATAGATCAATGGGAACTACACTTCAGCAGCCTTCTAGGAGAAAAAGATAAAATATCAAATGAATTCACATCGACACCAGATCACTCGCAAGACATTGACTGGATCACATGTGATGAAGTCATCCATCTTATAAGAAACGGAAAAAATAACAAAGCGGCTGGGCCAGATGGAATTTACATGGAGCATCTAAAAGACACCTTACAAGACATAGCAGAACCTTTAACTGCTCTATTCAACAAATGTCTTATGATGAATTCAATACCGCATCACTGGGGAAGATCAACTATAATAGTACTTTACAAAGGCAAAGGAAGGAAAGAAGACCCGAACTCCTATAGAGGAATTGCTCTAGATAGTGTAATGTTTAAACTGTTCTCCAAAGTCCTATTGGGACGCACCGCGCGAAACCTTTATGCAAATATGCCTATATTTCAATATGGATTCACTCCAGGCAGATCAACACTGCACGTGGTGCAAGAAATTATTCAGGAAATAACTCTTATCACTCGCTCATCGCAACTCCCCGATATATGTAATCTTCATAGACTACTCCAAAGCTTTTGATAGCATCAGCAGATCAACATTGGCAAACAAATTGGAGAGCATATTAGGCAAATCACGTCAGGAGCTCCAAACCATAAAGTCTATCCTTGATGCAAACCATATAGCGGTGTATGACGGCTTAACTACATCGAATAACATCATACAAACACGAGGGGTCTTGCAAGGAGACCCGATGAGTCCGGTCTTATTCAACATCATGACAGCGGATATCGGCAACGCTATAAACGTCAATGTGAAACTACTGATGTACGCGGATGACATGGCCATTCTCTCCAAAAGCCCTAAACATTTACTAACGGCATTAACTTAGACGACATCAGGAACTGGGCAACATACAACTCTATGGAAATAAATGGCTCGAAAACAAAAGCAATGAAATTCAGGAGAGGAGGCAAACTTGCAAAGGGGGATCATTTCACTTGTGGCAACTCTCCCTTAGAATTCGTAACAAATTTCAAATAATTGGGGGTCACCCTCCAAACTACGGGAATTATGTTTTCACTACACATACAAGAACGAACAGCAGCTGCAGCAAAAGCAATATATGACATACCCAAATTACAACTACTGTCAGTTTCAACAGCAATGGCACTATTCAAGATCAAAGTCATGCCGACGGCCACCTATGGAATACAACTAATCTGGAACTAACTGACGGTCGGAAATCTAAGAAAGCTGGAAAGCGTTAAATCTAGCTTCCTCAAAAGAGTATTATCCATCTCAAAATTCACAAGAAATAGTTATGCTTATATCCTTGCGCAGGAAACTCTCTTCGTAGATGACATAAAACACTGCTTTAGTTTATCGGAGACACAAGCATATGCAACCTTCATCGAAGAGAGGAGCAGCAAAGCAAGACAGATACCGGAGGGGATTAGAGAAACAGACGCAATGACATCAGACTGCTGGAAAGAACCAAACTTCCAACTCCGACACCTGTACACACGATTTGCAGTACACGGCTTTCATGGACAAAATATGTACAGAAAGCACCTACCATGATCCTAAGGACAGCTGCATCTGTAAGCTATGTAATGAACGGTGCCCGAAATATCACCTGCAGGAGTGTAAAAATAGGACTGTATCAATAATTGAGCAATCTAAAGATTGGTGAAATCACGACAATGTAACTTTTCATTTTATTTTATTTTTCTCTCAGTACACATTGTATTTAATAAATATAATAATATTCCACCCGCTGTCCAAGTTTCCTACTCAATATGAGACCAACCCCTGCTTGACCATTGTTTGATTTAGTGCTAATGACCCTATAGTCTCCTGACCAAAAGTCCTGTTCTTCCTGCCTGCGCATTTCACTAATCCCAACCAAATCCAACCTCAACCTATCCATTTCCCTTTGTATGTTTTCTAACCTTCCACTTCCTAGCAGACTTCTAATATTCCACGCTCCGATCCGTAGAATGTCAGATTTCCTCTTTGTCACTTCTGTGATGTTAACCTCCTCTCGAGTAGTTCCCACCCGGAGATCCAAATGGGGGACTAGTTTACCTCCAGATTGGAATTTTACAAGCGAGGAGGCCATCAACACATGTAATTATGCATATCCTCGGGAATAGCATTACGGCTGTAGTTTCCCGTGGTTTTCAGCCGTGTAGCAGAACGCAGTTTAGCCATTAGTTGGCTTATATTATCAATATCTTAACCGTCTATAAGACAAGTAAAGAATTGATTTATTGTGAAAGGCTGCTACTACCTTTCAGAATAAGTAATAGACCAATTCGACTAACAAAAATACTAACCTTCTATTAACAATTAAAACCAATTTTCTACTAACAAAAATACTAAAGTTCCACCAACAACAAAATACTACCACTAAAACAGTCCGTCACCAGGCACACTCGCATGCACCCTCACACGTCACAGTCTAATGTAACAATGAACTACAGCTAATAAACAATGCAACTGCCACCAGACACACACACAGTCTAATAGAACAATGAAATATATCTAATAAACAAACTAACTACATACTTACAACTAAAACTAACTACATTCTTACTATACATTTTAGAACAGGAAATGGAAAATAAAAATAAGAGTAAGGGAAACAAAAGACAGGAGGAAAGGAAATTCCCTCAACCCTCAAAGAATGAGAATTAAGGGACTTGGAAGAAAGGAGATCAGGAAAGGCAGATATGAAAGGTAAAGAATGTAGAAGAGCAGCTCAATGATGAACTTGGATCCCTATCTGATAACTTATGTACCGATGAGAAAATTGAAACATTAACTAGTACCGTTGAATCTATGAAGAAAGATCACTTAGTAACAGATATCACTAAAAAGAAATTATGGATGGCTGAAGAGATTCTTAAAATGATGGATATGAGAAGGAAAGCAAAGGGTAAACCTGATGAATATAAGAACATCAATAGGGAAATCAGGAAATAAGATTAGCCAAGGAAAGGGACATACAAGAAAAATGTTAGAGATGTTACAATTAAAACATGACAGCTTCAATGTTCATCGAAAAGTTAAAGAGGGGCAGGGAATTATAGAACTTGACAAATATATGTGTAAGTCAAATTATCTGCAATACCACTATCATATTTGCAAAAGGACTCCACTGTATAACCTAATTAGCACATTAATGGCTACACACCTGCATAGGCCTATTATGTTTCCTGGCCTGCTGACCAGCCATTTGGCCTACAGATTGCCTCCTGTCAGACAACTACTCAATTGTCCTCACGAGGTTAAGTGAACCCCGTTCCAGCCCTCACATCAGTTTGTAAAACCCGGATGGAACCAGAAATCAAACCCAAGGGCCTCTGGGTGAAAGGCAGGTGCGCTACCCCAACACCACAGGCAAATATGATTTCAAATTAATACAAATTTTATTTTAATGAAACGGTAACAAAGCAGACACTGCAGTGCCCAGAAAATAGTGTACCGGTAGCCATTGTAAGAATTGTTAAAATTCTTTATCAATACCAGCGGACCCGTGCGAGAACTCTCGCATAATGGGTTGTGTGCTCCCCATGTGTAGAGACTACCCGCCCGGCCCTAGTGCTATGCGGGCTTTATGCGACACAGTTCTGCCAGGGGCATTTTATAAACAAATATATTTCCGTTGACTTTTCAAGAAATGCAGGACTTTTCCTGTACTATTGAGACAATTTGGAAGATTTCGGTACAAACCACACCTTCTAACTACCCCAGGTTTAGGAGATTGAGTTTTGTGAAACATACACCTTAGCGTATTATATAATAAGATCATTGAAATGATCTCATGGAAAGAGGCAATACTAATTTTTCTTTTTATAAATATGGCTTAGGAACTAGGAAACCCATTTTTGCTTTATTTGATGGAAGTAGCAGTGGCAGATGAGTAGCTAAAATCTATAAAACATGTACAATAATGTATACATACCCTCTTGTCTCTTATCTCCGTGTTGCAGCTATGAGAGAGTGGCCCAGCTCCCTTTGGATATTTCAGTTCTGGATCAGTGTCGATAGCATACACCTCCAAAAATGCTATTCATTAGCATGGCCAACTCCACGGCTTTTAGTGGACTACTACTCTATGGAAGGTGATAATCAAGTGTTACTGAATTACCAGCCAAACTTGCAACGCATGAGGATATCTTCACTGAAACATTTACTTCTGCAAAGGATGTAATAAATATCTCGGAAGTTTGCATTCTTATACCAATGGTTGGTTGGTTCCTTAGTTCAGGGGCTGCGACAATGCGATCATTACTTTAGGAAATATACATGGTGCACATATGTGTACCTCAGGTTTCTGTCATTAAGAAAAAGTAAAATCGTAATAGTGACTTGCTTACAATTGAAGATTTATTTTGGATAGCAAATTTCATGTTAGCTAAAAGAAACACTACATTCATGAAAAATTCAATTTCTCGTCTCCAATAGCACTAAAAATGAACAAGAATATCTACTGAATTGGCTCCTTTCCATCAGCGCTAAATTCCAGAGAAATTGGAAATCTATTTTGCATGGTACTTCAGGAAACAATTGTTTTTCAGTACGCATAGGTACCAGTCACATTTTTTACACTTAACCATGCTTCTTGAATTGCATCCCTCTAGGCGGCACTTGGATGCAAATTTATCATTCATGTAAACAGGAAGTTGGCCAATCATATCATACCGTAACTCGGGATCTGCCTGGGCAACAACTTGACGGTATTTTTTTTTTTTTGGGGGGGGGGGGAGGAGCATTTTCATCAGAAGTAATTCCATCCTCATCACTGTCGTTTGGAAGACGACACCAGGTAATTTACATCTCTACTACAGCAACATTCCACACAAGGTCCCTGAAACTGTAACAGAATTATCTTGGTTCTCCAACACATGCGGTGGTCAAATCCATAACCAGTTCGTAGCAGCTGTTCTTCTCTATGCCGTATCAACGACACGCCTGAAAGTTATTGAACAGAAGTTCTTTGAATCAGGGCACACATTTATGGAGTGCGATTCAATGAATTTAGCAATTGAAGATGCAAAGGAGAATATCATGTGTACATGATGTATGATGATATTTCATTAAGGGGCTTTGCTAAATCATGGTCATGTAGCCCCGTGTTCTTGGGTGTGTGTAATTTGTGTGATAACCTGTGTTATTGTGATGGCTGTATTCGTGTGTGAATTTCAAATATAATGAAGAATGACTGGAAGGAGATAGCCTATTGAAAGGAATCTCCATTGAAGCGAGGAAAAAATAATACGAGATCCTTATGAACTAGAAGAACTAAGTTACTGCGACTTCTACAACTTACAAGCTCTAAGCTCTTCTATGATTCGATGAAAATGGGGATACAGTAAGGAGGCTTGCAATTCAATGTCCCCAATATAAAAAGGAACACCCTGGTGTGATATTCTACACGTATGGACACAGTGAAGAGTTTAAAAAGCTTCGTGTTCAAGGGCGAGGGAGGTAAGTTCCTTTTCAGCTTTCTCCGGCTTACACTTGGACATTCACCAAGTGAGGCAAAAATGGAAGATATTGTAAGTTTATGCAAAACTGGTGCAATTCCAGAGAAATTACATTATTGGTACACGAATTCGGCAATTGAGAATGGTGTAAGAGATAAAGCACAAAGGCCCGCAGCTTCTGATGGAAATGTTTTAGAAAATTAAGAACCAGTACTTGATAATACCGCTCTTTGCCTCAATTTGGTACCAAGTATGGGTATAATTGACTGTTATTCATCCTCTGCATGGATACAGCAACGGCAGACATACAGACCTCACATCCCTGGACCCTTCTCTATGCGCATGATGTGGTACTTGCCAAGAAACCCGCCCTGAACCCCAGGACCGGGTTCAAACGTGGAACGACAGACTGGCTGAAAATGAACTAGACCTCAATATCCAGAAGACAGAATACCTGGAATGTAGACCCCAAACCAGAGGTACCATTAGTATCAGCACAGAAAATCTGCAGAAGACCATGCATGCATTTTAAGTACTTACGGTCCATTGTGACGCCACTCCTGATACTCGGATGAGCGTAAACGCAGCCTGGCTCATGTGGAGACAAGTCACTGGAGTTCTTGTGATAAAAAGATGCCTATGCATTTAAAGGCAAAGGTCTATAAGTCTGTGGTACGCCCAACAGCAATCTATGGGACTGAATTTCGCCCTATGACCAAACAACATGAGAGTAATGGTTTTTTAAGAGTTCTGTGGCCTCCTCCTCCTCGCCCTCTTCACAAGATGGCAGCGGCGTGATATCTTGTGAACTAATAAGGCAAGAGACTTGTACGAGGTGTCAAATTACTCGGGCCGACACCCCCTTTCCTTATGGACAACTTATTTCCACCCCAAAATAAAATCTACCCCTACAAGGGGGTGATATATTAAGTTTTAGTAAACGTTGCTCTCCATGTACGACAGACAGACATGAGGTTCGATGCAATGATCAAATTAAATGTTGTTCTACATGAAAAACATGCATAGTGCAGGACATCATTATGTATTAACATTTTTGTCTTTTGTTTTGTATGCATGCGCACTTGTGGCTTTTGTAATTTTTAATAATTATTTATGGATGAGTTATTTTTAAAAAAATAACCAAAAGATCGAAAACTAATAGGTCATGCGCTTTTAATATCTAAAGAACCAATAAGGCTAGGGACTTGCATGAGGGGCTGTAGCACTCGGTGTGACACCCTGTTTTTGAATGTACATAGGTTGCTTTTTTAGTTTTGGCACCTATGTTATAAATTGATAAATAACACACCTACATGGTTCCATGTTCCATAGGCCCTCGATGTGGTCTCCAGCACTGCGTACAACGTGTTCCCAGCGACGCGGAAGGCGTTGGATCCGTTGGCACTGCCCAAACTATCGATGGTGCGAAGAGAGCGCTTGGCAGCCTGCACCAACATCTCCAATTGTAGGGTAGCGGTTCCCGCGCAGTGGCTCCTTAATCTTCGGGAAGAGATCAAAGTCGCAGAGACTTATGTCGGGAGAGTAGGGGGCATGATATGAGTACCTCTCAGTTCCAGCGATTCAACAATGCAGACACAACTCCTGCTGTGTGTGCCCTAGCATTGTTATGCAGAACACTGGGCGGAGTATCGATGTGGTGTCGCCGTTTTCTTCTCAGAGCTGCTAGGAGATGGTCTTGCAGAAACGAACAATAGTACGCTGCATTAACGGTTTGCTCTGGGGGAACAGTATGTTTTATGATCACACCATCCCAATCATAGGCAAGAATCAACATAGGCAAAAGACTTGTACTGGTAGGGGTTTGTCGAACTGTTTGTTTTCGTGGTGATCCGTGGTGCCGCCACTCATTCGATTGGTGTTCCAACTGTGGCTCATAAGATTTGGCCCACGTCTCGTCAATGGTTATGATACGCCGTAGGAAGTCCTCTCCTTTGCGCCCATAATGCTGCAAGTGCGTACGAGAAGCGACATATGGGTACCGTCTTGCGCGAGCGCTTGCCCACTACTACTCATCTAACAGGCGTCACTGCACACGAATGGGGGAGGGGACGGACGAGGTCATTTGCTCTGAGGGAGGGACACAGGTTAGCAACTTTTGGTAACAATGGCAGAGTCCAACACCGTTGCAACATGAAGCAGCAGCATTGTTGCCAAAACTAAAAAAAGCAACCCTTTTTGTCAAAAGGGCCTAACTACACATTTGTTAATATCTTGCGAACCAATAAGGCTACGGACTTGTATGGGGTGTCGCTGAACATGAGGTTTTTGAATATATTTTTAATTTTTGTCAACAAGACCTAACTAAACTTTTATTAGTATTTTCTGAACCCATAATGGGATTTTGACATATGAGGTATTGTAGGACTAGGGCTGACGCCCCTTTTTGAATTTATTTTCGAAATTTTGACAAAGGGCCTAACTACACTTTTGTTGACATTTTTTTGAATCCATGATGGGATATTGACAAATGAGGTATTGTAGAACTTAGGGTGACGCTCCCTTTTTCAAATTATTATTTATTTTTGAAATTTTGACAAAGGGCGTAACGAGACAAGTTGAAAAGTAAAAGATTTAATTTTACCTTCTAATTTTAAGAAACCGATTACTCATGAGCAAATTTTGCATACAATGGAGATGAAGATGCTCCGATGGTCGATGGGACTGACCCGATGAAACCACGCAAGGAACACAGACGTCTGGCGAAGATTTGGTGTTGCCCCAATTGTCGACAAGATGAGGGAGGCTCGTCTACGCTGGTACGGTCACGTCATGAGAAGACTGAACAACTCAGTTGCAAAAGCAGCACTCCACATCAACCCAGGTGGAACAAGACCACGTGGAAAACAAGAAGATGTGAATGACAGGAAGAAGTGGAGGTGATATAGCAAAATACCAGACCCCGCAAGGGATTAATGCTAGGAAGAAGCAGAAGAAGAAGAAGGTAAAAGCCGCCTTGTCAAATATTAGAAAAAAGTTTAAATAATTACATTATTATGTACATGTTTCGGTATACAATGATACCCTCGTCAGCGTAGATTGAATAATAAAAGAATCTTTAAACTATGTTAACAAATACTAAAGGGAAAATGGTTATCTGTACAAAAAAATGAAAGTTCACAAAAAAAATGAAAATACTGAACCCTTTATCCTCTGTTGGATAAATGATTCTATGTTTTATTTCTCCAATTAATAAATATTTCTACAAGCATCATGAAAATAGCCAGACGGAGATGAGGAAATTTCAAGCATTGCTGGAGACAAGGGGGACATACCTGAAGCTGTTTGACAAAAGGCTAAATACTTGGGATTGTGAAAAGAATGACCATAGCTATGATTCAGAAGGACAGGTGGTGGCTGCCTCAAAATAGAAGCGACGCGCAGTGAGACACGGCTCTGGTATGTTCATTGTAATATTCGCGCCTAGAAGAAAGATGATGCAGTAACGTGAGTGGCTGATGTACATGCTAGACACTCCTACTAGCCAAGGTCTGAATAAAAACCGCCAAGATACAGAAAGTATGGGAACCAATGAGAGAAGAATGCTTATTTAGCGCGGCAGGTCTAGCGTGGGCACGCTCGGCTAGCATTCACGCGGGAGATCGCCTAGACAAAATCTCTACGATCGATTCTAGGATTAATGGGCATATTCTTGACCTGCGCTATTTTTCGAGTTCAGTGATATTTATTTCATTCCTGTATCACTATTATTTTGTGAAATTTTTATCTAGTTTCCCCCTCTATCTACACCTAGGGCTGGTTCATTTATAAGTGGTGTGGAGAGCCAAGACTTTGCTTATTATTACGTTGGTGTGTCGAGGACACGGCTTATTATTATTGTTCGTCTGAGGACGGAGGCTGTTATTTTGTGTGTCAGTGAACACAGGCTTTTATACTTTGCGTGTCATGAAGGACACAGAAACTATTATTAAAAGTGTTAAATTCAGTGTTAGATAGTCACAGTACTATATTTGTAGGGGCAGTATCTTCGATAATTCGCCAACAAACTGTTTTGGGGAAAGAAGTACCCGAACGGCGAATTTAGTAGTCAGACATCAAGTGTATAATAATTTAATTTTTGAATCAGCACGAGAGATGACATCATTGACCATGGAGGAAGCCTGGAAATATCAAGACTCCGTCAAGATGGTTGAGATGAGATAAGAAGAATCTGGTTGGGAGATGGCCGCGGATGTCCTTTGACGGGTGGCTGACTGAGGATGAGTACATAATAATTCTTATTATTTGATAAATTAACTTATGGTGTATGGGACATGTTTTGTTTTGTAAATAATTTGCTTGTGTGATTAACGTAGTCTATTTAGTTTTGGTCTGACACACCTTTTGCATGGAAACAGCTCGCATTTGTTATTAGTAGAAGGTTCTTTTCTTGTTTGTTGTTTTAACTTACGTAGATATGTGGACGACCGTGTTTGCATATGCTACGCAATGCGGTTAAAGACGTCTCTCGGAGATATGTTGTGTTTCAGAAGTAGGACTGAAGTAATATAATTATACAGTAGATTGGAGGGTAATTGATTTCTTTTGTTTTATTATTGATCAGATTCAGTGAAATTATTGCCTTTGGAGCAATGTGATTTGTGACGAAGAGCAGTCAGCTCTATCGTAGGTTGTAATATTTTTTTTAATTGATTGGTGAGCATCCATTCAGCCGGTCTGTGTGAAAAAAGAGTATTGTCATTCCCAGATGTGTGTGTGTGAGTGTGTGTAATTCGTGTCATTACAAGCGGGAACTTCATTGTAGACTGATTTCTGGCAGCTTGATGACAAATCCAGATTGTGACCTCGCGAGGGCAATTCTGGATAATTTGATTAATGTCTGACCATATGTTGAAGTGGTTGAGTTTGTTGCTGTTGATCCCTTGAGATAACGGCACAGCTGGTCAGTTATATTTATACACACTGGAGTGGGACGACGACAGGTAATTGAGGAAGAGGGGAGATGTTACACAATACGGACTGAAGGTTGCCAGCCAGGTCATTAGTAGAGAGAGCCTGCGTGGCTCAGTAATAACTTAAAATACAGAATTAAGAACTGATCAATGATAAAAATGTTTAAATAAATGGGAGTTGCCTACGAATCACGATAATCTCCGAAGCGTTAGCTTAACATGCAGTTTTGTTCATATAAAATAATGTCAGCCAGTCAGGCTTTTGTTGTTGTTGGTTTATTCCATGTTTGGATTTCATTCAGTGACCCATGAGTCACGTGCTTTGCTGTATTTCCTTGTTGTGTTGAGCAATTTGGCCTGTTGGCAGCTCAAAGTCAAGTGCGTCTTCGCGCTAATGAGGGTCCCGAGAGAGATTCCTGTAAATAGTAGATTTAGTGCGTGTGTCAGCATTACTTTTTAAGGGTTTTTATTAACGTCATGTTCCATATCCGTAAACGTTGATTTACGAGATGATTGTTCGTAAGCATCGTGGCTGTTAACCCGTTGTAAACGAACAGTCATCCAAAGTACTCATTCCTCGTAGTTAGTCATTACGCGCACATAAAACCCAAATTGCAAGGTAGTGGAACCAGGATCCACATTTGAAATAAAGGGGAGAACCGTCTGACTCCTCAGATTTTATAGATATTCCTATCATGGAAAATTCAGGGAGGATTTGTTTGATATTTTATTGTTATTTATTTCTTTTTATGCACTAATAGTCATTAAATCTTGTTATTATTTTACATCTTGTCACCTTTCTTTCTAATTTATAGTTTTTATCCTATGACCCTTACCTCAGTAGAGCATGTTGTTTGGCGAACGTAAACATCACTTAGGAACTGAGCGCGACCCCTTGATTAAGATTTTCTTACATTAAACACTGCTTTTCTGAAGGGTTCATAGGAGTAAAACTGGCGCGGCCAAGCGTGGGGAGGTTCACTGTGGTGTAACGGCAAAGATTTTTCACATGTCAATGTAAGCGTAGTTGGGTTTTCTAACTGACGCAACAATGAGGGTGTAATTTTATTGCTGGTTCGCTGCTGGAACACATTTAAGTGGCGTATTTGAGTAAAACTGACATGCCGCAAGTGCAGGCAGATATGACAGTATTTTAATCACCGGGAAGTGATATTTTATTAAAAGTAAGTGAGGCGAAGAGGATACCGCCAAATGTGTGAAATATAAAGTAAAATCAGGAGTTTGCAATGTAAAATACGGTTCACGTTTTTGTCTATTGAATTAAAGTAAAAGGTAATATGTGATACCGGGCGCCCAATGATTAAAATTAAAACTAGATTTGTATAGAAAGTCAAACTCATGAAAGTGTTAGGAGGCTGTAGCCTTAAATGACAGTTAATACTTTGTTAATTAGTCAGTGTTAATATCAGATCAGGATAACAATTTAATGACTGAATATGTGTTTGGGTTTAAATTAAATTGAGTAAAATTAGAACTACTCAGAGATGCAATCGACTAGTGGGATTAAATGTAAAAATAAATGAACTGAGTAGGGTAAAGAAATTAAATGTGCATTGGATTTTATATGTGTGTCAAAGGGCATTGCTTTATGCCATTTCCCTAATGTCTCATATAAAGTGTGTAATATGGCAACGGTTGAACAGATTCAAGAAATCATTGAGAGTGCAGCTAGGAGAACACAGGCATTGTTGGACACTAAATTGGCGGAACAGAGTCAATCATTAAACACTAGTATGTTAGAACAAAGTGAAGCATTAAACGCGAAATTATCTGAGCAAATAAACAATACTATGGTAGAACAAAGTGAAGCATTGAACGCGAAGTTATCAGAACAAAGTGAATCACTAAACAATAATATGTTAGAACAAAGTGAAGCATTAAACGCGAAATTATCAGAACAAAGTGAATCATTGCGGACACAATTAAATAACAGTAGAATTGAACAAAATGAACATCAGGCGGAACAAGCTAGATTATTAAAAAGTGAAATTAATGACACTATCAATTCGCAATTAGAAGCGCAGAACATTAAAAACACGAACCAATTAGCTTCATTAACCGCAGAGATGAAAGATCACACTAATCAACAGATGGTATTACTGGCCCTAGATGTAAGTAAAAATAATGAAAAGCAATTAGACCAGATTAAGAAAATGGAAAGTATTTTTGATCAAAAACTTGGCATTTTGGATGAAACGGTGTTAGCTAAATTAGAGCAAATCGAAATTGCGTGCACTATGAATACAAGCGAGGTCAAGATAGCTCAGGAGAAGTTAGAAGGACGATTTATGGAGATGGAAAAGAGCGGCAAAGTCATTCAACAACAATTATCAGCGGTAGATGAGAATATATCCGGCATAATTAAAGATATGGACCGTCTCGAGATAAAATCAGCAGAGCAGTGGAAAAGCCTAGAAGCGGATCAGAGTCAATTAAGGAGTACCATCGAAGATAGGCTGAGTCAGATAGAAAGCAATCAGGACGACACTAAAAGCCAGATTGAAGAGAAAGTAAGCACGATTAAAGAGCAGATAAGAAAAGATTGGAAAAAAATGAATATCGATTCTAAAGAGGAAAGATCCACCATTCTTAAAACAGTAGGCGAAAATCACACTCGTATTCAAGCCTTAGAGCAAGAAATGAAGAGCAAGCTTAAAGAACAGACGGACAGGATCATTAAAGCCGAACTCAGGTCATTAGAGCAATCATCGATATTTAGAACGGGACCATTGAAAGACAAGCAGGATGACTCAAATAGCCCCGAGGCAAGCACAACAGGAAGTCAGACTCAAGTGGAGAGCCCATTAATAACAAACACGGACGGGTTTCGCAAGAATATCGATAGGAGCTCATCGCCACAAGACGGTCATCAGCCTACACAACTTATCCAAGTAACTCGCTCAAGTGATTATAAACCACAGAAATACACGGAAAATTCAGGGGTAACACCTAAAGCTCTTATTAAAGAAATTGAAGACCATTTCAATGACACTGGGGTACCTGAAGCACGTAGATTGAGGATGATGGAGAGATTTTTATCAGGAAATGTCCTTACATGGTTTTTAAGCTTCAAATATACGTTTGGAACCATGGCGGATTTCAGATTAGCGTTTCTGCGCAAATACTGGTCGCCCGCGATACAACAGAGTCTAAGGATGGAGCTTTATTCTAGAAAGTACCAGACCACCCAGCAAACAAAATACTCAGATTTCTTTAACATGGAAATGTTAAAATTTCGCGACCTTGATTACCCTTTAAATGAAGCGGATTTGGTGATGACAATAGCCCGGCAATTCCCAGTAAACGTCCAACAAGTACTAGTCACAGCGAACGTTAGTACGGCCATACATGCAGAGCAGATATTACGCCAGATAGATGAGACTACGTCTCATAATCATTATAGAGGAGGAAGACAGCTGGAGATAGTCAACACGACAGAGGTCATAAAACCTAAGCAGGCAAACACTAAAACGCAGGGCACTAATACAAGCACTTCCACACCTAGGCGAAACCAGGAAGAAGGAGAAAACAGACCATACCAGCGTAACGAAAATAACTACAATAATAGATCATATCAAGACAACAATAGGTACCAACAGAGAGGATATCAACATTGGCGTGAAAATCGAAGAAATGAGAGGCCTTATGGAAGATACGGTGATTACAATGCTAATCAAAGATGGAAAGGAAGACGAGACCAAAATCAGGGAGAGCCACGAAATTATCGAAATGACTGGGATGATAGGCACGCTCAATCACAAAATTATCTAGAGGAATTACACGCTAGTCAAGGTGGAGAGCTAGGAAGATGGGAAAAAGCCATTGGGAACATGAAGAATCCTGATACGCATACTGAGGAAGCTGGAAGTCTACTGAGACAAGAGGAATATCAAGGGCATCGGCGAAAAACGGATGATGGGAGTCGCACTGGAGCTTAAAAAAATGCTAAATTTGGATAAAGAAGACAGCCTACAAACGCAACAGTCGGAAGTTGAAGAGGGATGGATAGTAGCGAACATACAAGAATGGATTGCTTTGCCAGAAGACTGCCTGGAGGAGACGGTGAAACCACGGAACGATGAAATTAGGCAGCTACCCATTATTTACGCAAGGATTGGTGGAATTAATATAAGATGTTTATTGGATACGGGGTCACAGATCAGTCTGGTATCGGAGGCCTTGGTTCGAGAGTTGGGACGGAGTCAAAACATTCCTGTAATTCCCGTTCCACAGCTCAAAGTGAGGGGTGTTATACCTGAACGCACCGTCACTTGTAAACGTCAGGCATACTTAGAGCTGAACATATTGGAACACACTTTTGGGCAAACATTCATTATCATGGCAAAGATGAATTTCAATATAATTCTTGGTGCAAATTTTATTTGTGACTATCAAGCAGTGATAGATTTGCACAAGAATACTGTCAGTTTTAGAGAGTATGATCAGCTGAAGAATGTGGGATTGCACATGGATGAAATCACCACCGGAAGAGATGTAAATTCTTGGGCATTGGAAGCAATATCGGAAGAGACGGAAGAGGAGGTACGAAAGGCAGAAGATAACATCATAGAAGGAGCTGTTGTGGAACTAGACGGGGAGAGTGAATCCCAGGAGATATGGTCTTTATTAACAGAAGGAGACGACAGTGATGCACAATTTGAAGAGTTACTACAGGAGCGGCTCAATGACATTCAACTTGGGGGTGAACACAGAAAGCAATTGGAAGAGATATTAAGGAAGCACAAAACAGTATTTGATACAGTACCTGGGAAAATACTAAATTTCAAATATTCAATGCAAGTCGAGGATTGGTCACCTTTCAAAAGTAGGTTGTATCCAATTCCTGAAAAATATCGTTGTCAAGTCAAGGTCATTATAGATGAGATGTTACAAGCTGGAGTGATCAGGAAGACACCGACACCTTATCTAAATGCGATTTTGGCAGTCACAAAACCAAATGGATCTATTAGACTTTGTTTAGATGCCAGAAATCTCAACACGAGACTCATTTTTCCTGAGTATGACAGAGCGCCAATCATCAGAGACGTATTAAAAGGCTTTAAAAACAAAAGCATTTATTCATCAGTTGATCTGACGAGCTCGTTCCACCATATTGAATTGGATGAGAAGTCACAGCTTTTAACTGGCTTCTTATGCGATAACCAAACATTTTGCTTCGTTCGAATGCCCTTTGGAGTCAAAACAGCGGGATGTGCTTTAATCCGAGCCCTGGACCGGAATCTAACCGAGGAAGTTAAGGAGATGACGGTACGCTACATTGATGACATTTTCCTGGCATCCGACAACATTGAAACTCACATGGAAAATTTAGATAAAGTATTAGGCAACCTGAATGCATCAAATTTCAAAGTAAACCTGAAGAAATCGCATTTCTTCAAGAGCGAGATCTTATATTTGGGTCACATCATTGACAAGGAGGGAGTAAAGCCAAATCCAGCTAAGATCGAAGCGATAAAGAATTTCCCTACACCAACGAGAGTCAAGCACATTCGGGCTTTCTTAGGCGTAACGGGATTCTTTAAGGAAAACTGTCCAGGTTATACGGAGACTGTAGCTCCTATGCAGGAAATGTTAAAGAAGAATAATAAATGGTTATGGAATGCGGAGTGTGAGAAGGCATTCCAAGCAACAAAACAGCTATTGGAAAACTGCATTAAATTAGGATATCCAGATTTCAAGCACAAATTTATAATCCAAGCGGATGCTTCACTGGTGGGTATAGGTGCTATGCTTTACCAAGAGGATCCAGCTAACCTGCAGCATAAAACATATTTGGCATTTGTCAGCTGAAAATTTCGTAAGCACGAGCGCAATTATACTGTAACGGAACTAGAGCTGTTGGCCATACTTCATGCGCTACAACAATGGAAACGAATAATTTACGGCTACCCTATTGTTGTCAGGACTGATCACAAGGCATTAACATTCTTGTTTAGACGTCGATGGCAAGCGAACGTGTGACACGTTGGTCTATATATATTCAGCAGTTTAGCATTGAGATTGAACATTGCCCAGGGAAGATGAACGTGATTCCGGATGCACTCAGCAGGAACCCAGAGCCT
Organism: Meconema thalassinum; assembly: GCA_946902985.2. Classification (NCBI taxonomy): domain Eukaryota; kingdom Metazoa; phylum Arthropoda; class Insecta; order Orthoptera; family Tettigoniidae; genus Meconema; species Meconema thalassinum. Next base: position 1,197,071,705 of record OX336389.2, read on the forward strand.
GATAATGAAGAAACAGCGATGGTACAACACTTGGAGTTAACACCGAAGGACCGGGAATTCTTGGAGGAGTTACGTGAGATACAGCGAGAACAGGAAGCGGAACCATGGATGATGCTATTAATTCAATACTTCAGAAAGCAACTACCCACAGGAACACCTGCATTTCGAGAAGCGAAAGCCAAAGAAGGAAGATATGTTTATGTCAACAATTTGCTGCACAAATGGGTAGATAATGACCACACCAAGTTACGCATATTGGTACCTGCTTCTTTACAGCGAGGACTGACATGGCATACGCACGAAAGTTACGGTCACGTGGGCGTAGATAAGTGCGAAGCGACGATAGGAGAGACATTTACATGGCCACGTATGAGAACAACTATATGTGACGTCATTACGACTTGTGATCCTTGTCAGAGGACAAAGCCAAATAATTATTTAATGAGGCAGTATCCTAGACCTTTGCTACCTCAAAAACCATGTGAGCTACTGGCACTCGACTGTTTCGGTCCAATCCCGAAGGGAAGGCGAGGTTGCCGACACTTACTAGTATGCATTGATGTATTTTCTAAGTTTGTCGTATTATGCCCAATTCAGAAAACTACTTCAAAACAGGTACTCAGTCGCATTCGAAATAGAGTGATTCCAATCCTTGGAAAACCAGAATTTATATTATCAGATCATGGCAGTTATTTCACAAGCGCCGAATTCAAGAAAGGTATGGAGGACATGGGTATAAAACACATTTTAAGCAGTATCTGACATGCTCAAGCAAATCCAAGTGAGAGAGCAATTAAATGTGTAACATCATATTTGAGAATCTTCATTCCAAATGAACATCACAGATGGGTGGATAAAATCAAGGATGTAGAGACATGCATGAATTCTACCAGGCACGAGTCAACAGGACAGATCCCTATGGTCCTACACAAAAACGAGTATCCAGTGAGAACGTGGAAAAGCATCATAAATTGCCCACAAGATCCAATGATAGCACCTGACCTGCGAATTGAGAGGACGAGAGCCTACATGAGGAAGCAAGCAGACCGCAGATTACGGCGAGTAAGAAATAAGAGGTTTCACAGTGATCTTGAAATCAACCAGCTTGTTTTGGTGAAACGACCCGCTACATCGGATCCAGAGAAGAAGATCTTCAGCAAATTCTGCGAAAAGTTCATAGGACCCTATTCTGTTGTCAGGAACCTTGGAAATAATGCTTACAGGGTGAAAGAGTTAAGCACTGGAACAATGTCAGTTTACAACGCAGCCAACTAAAAAAAAGTATCGTAGAAGTGAACCATGGGAGCGCCGAAATAATGATGCAGTTTGAATATATGGACGTCCTATTATCAACAAACTGAACGGGGAGCAGTTGAGTACGGCACGTGAAGGAGGAAGTAGAGTTGGTGTTGACAAACATTAACGAGGCGAGCAGAGTGTTGCCTGAGGCACCAGCACGTCACGCAAGCAGTTGAGAGAGTCATTACAAGCAGGAAATGAAAACGAGTAAATGCCATTCAAGACAGGAGCGACTACACCAAGTAATAAAAAAGGGGTGATTCCGAAATAAAACAATTTGGCCTACTGGAGTTTTTTTTGAAAATTGTCGACTTTATTCCTAAGTTCGAAATTTTGTGAGTGGGAGAGTTGTGAACCCTTTATCCTCTGTTGGATAAATGATTCTATGTTTTATTTCTCCAATTAATAAATATTTCTACAAGCATCATGAAAATAGCCAGACGGAGATGAGGAAATTTCAAGCATTGCTGGAGACAAGGGGGACATACCTGAAGCTGTTTGACAAAAGGCTAAATACTTAGGATTGTGAAAAGAATGACCATAGCTATGATTCAGAAGGACAGGTGGTGGCTGCCTCAAAATAGAAGCGACGCGCAGTGAGACACGGCTCTGGTATGTTCATTGTAATATTCGCGCCTAGAAGAAAGATGATGCAGTAACGTGAGTGGCTGATGTACATGCTAGACACTCCTACTAGCCAAGGTCTGAATAAAAACCGCCAAGATACAGAAAGTATGGGAACCAATGAGAGAAGAATGCTTATTTAGCGCGGCAGGTCTAGCGTGGGCACGCTCGGCTAGCATTCACGCGGGAGATCGCCTAGACAAAATCTCTACGATCGATTCTAGGATTAATGGGCATATTCTTGACCTGCGCTATTTTTCGAGTTCAGTGATATTTATTTCATTCCTGTATCACTATTATTTTGTGAAATTTTTATCTAGTTTCCCCCTCTATCTACACCTAGGGCTGGTTCATTTATAAGTGGTGTGAAGAGCCAAGACTTTGCTTATTATTACGTTGGTGTGTCGAGGACACGGCTTATTATTATTGTTCGTCTGAGGACGGAGGCTGTTATTTTGTGTGTCAGTGAACACAGGCTTTTATACTTTGCGTGTCATGAAGGACACAGAAACTATTATTAAAAGTGTTAAATTCAGTGTTAGATAGTCACAGTACTATATTTGTAGGGGCAGTATCTTCGATAATTCGCCAACAAACTGTTTTGGGGAAAGAAGTACCCGAACGGCGAATTTAGTAGTCAGACATCAAGTGTATAATAATTTAATTTTTGAATCAGCACGAGAGATGACATCATTGACCATGGAGGAAGCCTGGAAATATCAAGACTCCGTCAAGATGGTTGAGATGAGATAAGAAGAATCCGGTTGGGAGATGGCCGCGGATGTCCTTTGACGGGTGGCTGACTGAGGATAGTACATAATAATTCTTATTATTTGATAAATTAACTTATGGTGTATGGGACATGTTTTGTTTTGTAAATAATTTGCTTGTGTGATTAACGTAGTCTATTTAGTTTTGGTCTGACACACCTTTTGCATGGAAACAGCTGCATTTGTTATTAGTAGAAGGTTCTTTTCTTGTTTGTTGTTTTAACTTACGTAGATATGTGGACGACCGTGTTTGCATATGCTACGCAATGCGGTTAAAGACGTCTCTTGGAGATATGTTGTGTTTCAGAAGTAGGACTGAAGTAATATAATTATACAGTAGATTGGAGGGTAATTGATTTCTTTTGTTTTATTATTGATCAGATTCAGTGAAATTATTGCCTTTGGAGCAATGTGATTTGTGACGAAGAGCAGTCAGCTCTATCGTAGGTTGTAATATTTTTTTAAATTGATTGGTGAGCATCCATTCAGCCGGTCTGTGTGAAAAAAGAGTATTGTCATTCCCAGATGTGTGTGTGTGAGTGTGTGTAATTCGTGTCATTACAAGCGGGAACTTCAGCGTAGACTGATTTCTGGCAGCTTGATGACAAATCCAGATTGTGACCTCGCGAGGGCAATTCTGGATAATTTGATTAATGTCTGACCATATGTTGAAGTGGTTGAGTTTGTTGCTGTTGATCCCTTGAGATAATGGCACAGCTGGTCAGTTATATTTATACACACTGGAGTGGGACGACGACAGGTAATTGAGGAAGAGGGGAGATGTTACACAATACGGACTGAAGGTTGCCAGCCAGGTCATTAGTAGAGAGTGCCTGCGTGGCTCAGTAATAACTTAAAATACAGAATTAAGACCTGATCAATGATAAAAATGTTTAAATAAATGGGAGTTGCCTACAAATCACAATAATCTCCGAAGCGTTAGCTTAACATGCAGTTTTGTTCATATAAAATAATGTCAGCCAGTCAGGCTTTTGTTGTTGTTGGTTTATTCCATGTTTGGATTTCATTCAGTGACCCGTGAGTCACGTGCTTTGCTGTATTTCCTTGTTGTGTTGAGCAATTTGGCCAGTTGGCAGCTCAAAGTCAAGTGCGTCTTCGCGCTAATGAGGGTCCCGAGAGAGATTCCTGAAAATAGTAGATTTAGTGCGTGTGTCAGCATTACTTTTTAAGGGTTTTTATTAACGTCATGTTCCATATCCGTAAACGTTGATTTACGAGATGATTGTTCGTAAGCATCGTGGCTGTTAACCCGTTGTAAACGAATAGTCATCCAAAGTACTCATTCCTCGTAGTTAGTCATTACGCGCACATAAAACCCAAATTGCAAGGTAGTGGAACCAGGATCCACATTTTAAATAAAGGGGAGATCCGTCTGACTCCTCAGATGTTATAGATATTCCTATCATGGAAAATTCAGGGAGGATTTGTTTGATATTTTATTGTTATTTATTTCTTTTTATGCACTAATAGTCATTAAATCTTGTTATTATTTTACATCTTGTCACCTTTCTTTCTAATTTATAGTTTTTATCCTATGACCCTTACCTCAGTAGAGCATGTTGTTTGGCGAACGTAAACATCACATAGGAACTGAGCGCGACCCCTTGATTAAGATTTTCTTACATTAAACACTGCTTTTCTGAAGGGTTCAAAACATAAAAGAAACAAGATTAATATAAATCTACCTTAATACACTGTCTATGTTATACTTCTTCATTACCTCCTGGCGATTGCAAAAATATGTTGTTTACATGTATAAAGAAGTGCTGAAATGCGTAACAATTTTTCACTGACAAAGTCATCTTAACTTGAAAAACGTACCAGTTGAATCCAAATTGTCAGTTAAGGGACAGCCTATATTGTATTTCTTCAATAAGGCTCAATAATAAAGTGAATCGGACGTCACCGCTGAGTGCTATGGGATGTTGTTTTCAGGCAGGTATAATAATATGGAACAATGCGAAAACTTTCTTAAAAGATTAAGTCATCTAACCTTGAAAAGAATCCTGTTGAATCCTATTTGTCGTTTACAACATGTTGTTTCCAGATGGTCGAACACCGTAATTTTTTATGAATGGTAAAACCAAATAACTTGGAATAAATCATAGGATTCCTACTTGTTGGTTAGCTCTGTAGAACTAGCTGTCCAAATAGGTGATGTATTTCATATCATAACTCAATATGCCAAGTATATTTATAGAATTCAATTCTCTCAGGAACTTACCCGGATATTTTGAAGTTATCAAAAGTAATTCCAGTGCACAAAAATGGTTCAAAAGATGAATTAGATAACTATCGTCCTATTACCTTACCAACTGGTATTGCAAAAATTGTGGAAAAAATTATGTATAAGAGACTGATAAGTTTCATAGAAAAAAATAAAATATTATCAAACTCACAACATGGATTTAGAACGGAAAAATCTACACAGACAGCAATTTACGAATGTAGTAATAGTATACTGAAATTAATTGACAATAAGGAACATGTAACTGGCCTATTCTTGGATTTATCGAAAGCATTTGATGTAGTTGACCATAAAATCCTCCTTACCAAACTAAATCAATATGGTGTTAGAGGTCTAGCTAATAAATGGATAGAGTCTTACTTAACAAGGCGTAAACAAATAGTAAGCTTGAGACACAAGGATGATGGAACCAAATTACTTAATGAAACATTGTCCAATGAGGGAATTATTGAATTTGGAGTACCCCAGGGATCGGTTTTGGGCCCACTACTCTTTCTTCTATATATCAATGATATAACACAGAACGTTCATTCACATAAGGAAATTTTGTTTGCGGACGATACAACACTCGTAATAAAAGGTGAAACGAAACAGGTCATACAGCAGTCTGCTGACTCCGTTACAGGAGAGTTAACCAAATGGTCACAAGATAATCGCCTCATAATAAACTATAAAAAGACAGTATGTCTAAATTTCCACACTATACAGAATAGGAATCCTGCGATGCCCAATATAACATTAAATGGTCATCAAATAGAAAATAAATCAGAAACAAAGTTTTTAGGACTATGGATACAACAAGACTTGAAATGGAATAAACATATACAATATCTGAATACTAAACTGAACTCGATGTGCTTTGCGTTACGTATTTTGAAAACCTGCACTAGCATGCACACATTAAGAAATACTTATTTTGCTTATTTCCATTCATACTTAAGATATGGGATCATATTTTGGGGTATGTCGCCAGATGTACTAAGCACGTTTAGGATACAAAAGAGAGCGATTAGAATTATGGCAAATGTACACTCTAGAGAATCATGTAGACCTCTGTTTAAAGATTTAAACATTCTCCCACTGCCCTGCATATATATCTTTGAAAGTATTATGTTTTTTAAAAAGAATTTAATGAATAAAGATGTTTTTCTTAAAACAAACAATGATGTTCATAGGCATAACACAAGACAAAATCAAAACATTCATATTTCACACACACACACAAGCATATATCAAAAAGGAACTTTTCACACTGGAGTTAAATTATACAATAAACTACCCCAGTATATAAAACTGGCCCCAAAAATAAAAACCTTTCATAGAATGTTGAAAGCTTATCTGCAGTGCCATTGTTTTTACTCAGTAGTTGAATATTTTAGCGTATAGGAGTGATGGAATCTATAACTATATTTTACTTTTTTAATTTAATTTTAATACCTAGCTGTATGTTGTTGTATTTATAGAATTAAGTTTTCATATTATGATAATAGAGTGAGGTGTAAATAGTTGTGCAATAAGATTGTATCTATTAAGATTTGCTATTATAATAAGTTATAAATAGTTTTAATCTTAGTAATATATACCTGTTAGTTCTTTTATTTTATGCATGTAAATTCTGACGTGTCCTATATCAAAAATGTATTGAATGCATGTATTTGATCAAATGGAATTAATAAAAATCTATCTATCTATCTATCTAGGTTGTATGAAATACTTGGACATTGATAAGCCAAATGTAAAATTAACGCAATGCCCCAATTTACCCTTAAATAATTAGAAAATTAGCATACCAGAAATGGGTGTTAAAGAGCACACACAGAAACTGCCCCAAATTACGGTGCTCACCAGGCCAGCAGAATTCACCGCGAAAACCGGGGGAGAGAATGTTCCAACCTTCGTAGTGTAGGGAACACCCTGATTAAATTTAGATTAAAACATATGGGACACAGCCAAGACTAGCTTGGGGAGCGGGAGGACTGGTGCTTACCCAAGGCTTGTAAAACATACTCGCCCAACCAAAGGCGAAAGGAAACAGAGGGAACCCTTCCTACTGACTTCATGTAAACAACACGATCTCAAATTAGTGAATGTAATGTATTAATCCAACCTTGTAATTCAGAACAAATAAAATGACATACCCTGCACCTTGAGACTAACAACACAGATGAATCAACTCCGGAGTTAATTAGTCGGCAACTAATGAAACAATGCCGAAATCCCCAGAATAAAGTACGAGAAAATCAAATGCGCCTTTCGGCATGAATGGCGAATTTATATCACTCATAATGAAGCTCAAGTTATTAAATTTCCAACATCAATCCGAAAACCAAATGATAATGATTAACTACATGAAGTGACCCTGCTTGGGACCTCACAAAACAAAATTGATTAAGGAAGGAAGGAACATTGTAGTTTTACGTGACCGTGAATCTTGTGATTATGAGCCACGGGACCTCCTTTTAACGTGGAATCCGAACCACGGGACATGGCATTTCACTACGAAAATCTCACATGCATTGACCGGGAATCGAACCCGGACCGCCTTGGTGAGAGGCATACAGCTAGACCGCTGAGCCACCACGCCCCCCAAAATTGATTAAACAACCTTAAGAGTCACTAATGGTGACCAAGACATTCTGAAGGCTAGCTCTCGACTGAAGTTTTGAGGCGTCTTTCTGACATAAGTAAAACCAGCTCCCACCCTGTCGGTCAAAAGAACTAGACAATGAGATACCTCCCCGAACCCGATCTGGGGGAAACACGAACATGTTACCCATTCCAAAATTCTAACCGAACCTACTATCTAAATCGATAACCTACAACACAAATAATTCAGCAAATGCCCCACGTCACGAGGCTTTTAAAATTAACCAAAATAACTCAGTTCACATTTTACAATGTCAGTTCATGAAATGTTTATCAGATGTAGAATAAATGTCAGATGCCCCAAAATTACAATGTTCATAAGGTACTCCCTGATTACAAGACAGGACAGCAGTCCTCCAGGGAAGTGATTCTCCTTGGCTCAAGTTGTGACCAGTCTCGTTGTGAAGAAGTTATTTACTGATTGGCATCTCACTCTCATGCAAGTAGCCAGGCTTCAACAGCACTTTTTCCCCCTCCATCCCCCACACGTATTGAGAACTTGAAATGGGGGCACGAGGGTGTGTGAACAACACCACACTCAATAGTTAGTGTTGGCAGCGCCTTAGAGACCATGACCCAAAATACCTTGCTCTTCCAGGAATAGAGGTTTGAGAACATGAAATTTGAAATGCTCTCAGGGAGGAAATGTCCATCCTTTCTCTCAGACAATGACTTAAAGCTTAGAGTGTTTGTAGGAACCTATTATTACAGGCAGGAGTGCACTGCGCAATGGTGTAGTAATGCCAATCTTTTCCCAGGGTATTAACGTCAACTCCTTCTCAGGGAAACTAATGCAGTAAGTGTCAATCTTCTCCCAGGGTATTAACGTCAAATCCTTCTCAGGGAAACTAATGCAGTTTAAAGAGTTTTTGGAACCAATTAGCTGGGTGCAGGTGTGCCTGCGAAATATACCAGCTCGAGTACGTTGCGAAATAATTGCAGTTGGTGTAAAGGTGGCCATACACGTACCGGCCAAACTGTCAGTTATGCCTGAACGGTCCAAACTAAACCGGCGGCCGGAACGTGAGTGGGATCCGGCTGGCCTGTCAGTTCCGACTGAACAGGCAGCCGGTGATCGAATGAAAATTCAATCGTCCATCCGGTTGACCTGAAGAGAGTACAGGCAAGCCAGTACGTGAGTGGGGTGAGGCGACAGGCCGCCTGAAGCCTGCCCACGTGGTGAGCAGTGTTTATTTGTATGTTTATCATATCAATACAATTGTGTGAAGCTGAATTTGTAGGTTAGATTTGATTAACGCTCTATTAAGACCCAACGTTCGTCGCCAGGTGCTGGTTGCAGTGGCATCTAGTAGCCAAGTTTTCAGTTATGTGTCGTTGACGGTAGCATTTGGTAGCAAAAGTAGGATCTACCAGAAATTGATCGTCTGCAGTCCTTACCTGAATTACAGATAACACACACTAATACAGCCATCGCAATTAACACCGGTTATCGTTATGGTGTTTGAAGCCATTTTCAGTGTTGCCTTAGTAAACGAAAGTTTGATGCTTTTCAGTTGGTCAACACGATTGTTATCAGACAAGCTCTACACACACCCAACTACACGGGGCCGATAACTAACATGTTTCAAGCCCCTTAGATGAATTAACAACAAATACCCAGTTTCTTGCAATAATTATGAAGAAAATACGTTCAAAGATAATTTTTTGATACTCAACTATGCTGATTTTGAAGGTAGATAACAGTTCAGTTCGATGATCTTGCGGGATTTCCTGCAATGACGAAACAAAATGACGGGTCAGACGCCGTGCGACCACTGCAGGGTTGAAGTGAGCTCTTCCTGTACGCGAAAAGGAAAATAAGTGTAAAGAGGTTGATGATGATAATTGTTGTTTTAAGGGGCCTAACATCGAGGTTATCGGCCCCTAATGGTCTGGGTGATAACGAAAATGGCAATGAAATGGAAACTATGGTAGACTGAAAACATGCAGCCTACCAAAGGTAACTTAGACTGAAAGCACTCACAAATGGCAAATTAAAGGGAAAAGACTGACAAAGTGGAATTTAGATACAAAATACTTACAAAATGCAAGTTAGATTCGAAATACCCACAACATGCAATGTAGATGCAAAAGACTTACAAAATGACATGTAGATTGACCATATTTACAAAATGCGATTGAGGTTGAAAATACATAGCAAAAGCAATTTAGATTCAAAATGCCACCCAAGAATGAAAATACTTGCAAGAAGCGATTGAGATTGAAAAAACTTTCAAAATGCAATTGAAATTCAAAACAATCACAAAATGTCGGCGCCCGCGAAGCAAAATACGTATAAAATACAACGTAGATGCAAGATCAAAAATGCTAACAAAATGCAATTTAGATTGAAAATGCTCACAAAAGGTAAATTTAGGTGAAAAAAAAGACTTACAAAATGGAATGTAGAGTGAAAATACGCAAAAAAATGGAATTGAGATTCAAAATACTGGTTGGTTCCTCAGTTTAGGGGCTGTGACAACGCGGTCATGTAGCCCCGTGTACTTTGGGTGTGTGTAGAATCTGTCTCATTATCGGTGTTAACTGTGATGGCTGTATTAGTGTGTGTTATCTGTTTTTAATTCAAGTAAGAACTACATACATTCGATTTTCAAGTAGATCCAACTTTCGCTAGCAAACGCCACCGTCAACGACCAACTAGTTCTGTACTTTGTTACTAGATGTCACCGCAGTCGGCTCCTGGCGACGAACGTTGGAACCTAAGAGCGTTAGTCAAAGATAACCTATAATTTAGCTTCACATAGGTCTAAATAGTGGAAGGTTCTTTATCATGCCATAAATCTAGCTTTACCGCCGGCTTTACTTCCCCTGCGAAGGAAGGCATAGGCTACTGAGGGATTTTTAATGCTCTTAAAGTAGGCGACGGTTTCAGCCGGATTTGAACTCGCGACCTTGGGCATAGAAGCTCAGCATGCTACCTACTACGCCACCGAAGCCGCTTATTCAAAATACTCACAAAGAGGCAAGTTAGATTCAAAATACGAGTACTTACAAAATGCAATTTAGATTCAAAATGCTTACAAAATGCAATTTATATTGAGAACACTTACAACATGCAATTTAGGTTGAGAACACTTACAAAATGCAATTTAGGTTGAGAAAACTTACAAAATGGACGTCGAGTGCTAATACCGGTCTATTTTCAACTGATAGTGTATGGGATCTTCAGTTCAACCGGTGGACAGCGTCCGGTGAACTGTTCAGTCGTAACTGACAGGCTTACCGGAACGTGTATGGCCTGCTTAAGCAAATCTTGAATGTTCCATTTTCTTGATGTACTGAATTTTAGAAATCGGTACAGTAATATATGGATAAGTCAAAAATAAACTCAACTATGAACATTCATGCGAACAGTGTGCACCATCATGGAACATACAAATGTAATGTAATGTGACAATAACGAGATGCAAAGTGAAAATGTGATGGGATTGAAAGAACGATCTAAGAAGCCGAGCGGAAGCAAAAGTTATAAGGTGTAAAACCGCATATGCTTAGTTGTCTTGGTGGTCGTTGTTGGGCTGTTATAGGTCGTCTTAACGCGTAATTTTTGCTTGATGTAAACATCTATTTTTACAAGCATCCCTCATGTTCTACCTTACTGTAATCTTTTAAATGAAGTATCATTAAATCGTTGTTTATTGAAGTGAAAGAATGGAGTGACTTATTGATGTGTTCACCCATACTAGAGTGTTCTCTGTATATAATTACATTATATATTGTATTAAGGAACGACACGTTTAGAAATATATCGTGTTATAGAAATGGAATTTTCGGAAAGGAAATTTGGCTTATGGGACATAGTGGGAAGGTTTGATATGAAGTAATTTGTAAGGTGTGGGATGTGTATTAGGTTGAAAACATAAAATATATATGTGATTCAAATAAATTCTCTTATAATGGCGAAATGTTTTATAGGAAGCATTATATTAGTTATATACTAAGTTTGGATTGGGTTTAGTGAAATGAAAAACAATAACTCATGAGAAAAAAGTTAAATCTGTTCTCTATGAGGGATGCTGTCTTGGTGGTAAAATTGAAAATCATTAATAGAAGGGGGATATTGTCACTAACAGTTTCAAACTTTTCGGTACTCGCGCCGTTGTAAAAAGTACAACAGTCGTCGTTTTTGTTTGTTTCCAAGTATAACCTTTCGGGTGACGGGCTTCACGAGTAAGTTATTCCTGTGTCACCCCCTCTCCTACCCCACCACCATCGGCCACCGACCTGCTCAAGGTCAATCATTTTCCAGGGAGCTTTGAAACAGTACACGTCGCGTCTGTTGTACGTTTTACAACGCGCGAGTATTCTCGTAGTGAGTTTTCGTATCTATATTTCTCTGCTTACTTAATTAACTGTTGATGATAGTGAAGTGAACATGTCAGAGTATCTTCGTACCAGTGACGTTGAACGTATACTGCAAGAGAGTTCGGATGAAGTTAACGATATAGATGTGTTTCAAGACAGAAATTGTATTTCTACAAGGTTTTTGATATTAAATTACAAATGTTTATAAATTTCAAGCTGGCCCCGTGGTGTTAGGGTAGCACGCCTGCCTCTCACCCGGAGGCCCCGGGTTAGATTCCCACCGTCAGGGATTTTAGAAACTGACGTGAGGGCTGGAACGGGGTACACTCAGCCTCGTGAGGACAATTGAGTAGCTGTCTGACAGTGAGGCAGCGCCCAGGTCACGAAAACCAAGATAAACGGCCGAGGGGAACCGACGTGCTGACCTCTCGTCACCCCAATACCTGCAGGCCAAATGGCTGGGCAGCGGATGTTTGATAGGCCTAGGCCCTTCATGGGCTGTAGTGCCAGTTTTTTTTTTATAAATTTCATTCTTTTACCAAAAGGAAAACATGTAAGGTTCTTGGAAAGTCAATAAAAAGCATAATTTAAAAGAATAAAAAAAATATTAAGACGTTTAAAACGTTAAAACGTGGTGCAAACGTATGATGTAAAAAGTGCAACGCGCGACTACTCGTGTGATACAAGAGGACGCGAGTACCGAAAGGTTAAGATTACGACATGTATCTATTTTCTGGTTGATGTACATTTCTGTTCTTTGATGTATGTCTAAAATCCTACTTTTATCTCTTAAATGAAGTATCGTTAAATCTGTTTATTGAAGTGAAAGAATGGAGTGACTCATTGATGTGTTCACCCATAATAACAGTGTTTTCTGTATTAAAAAGCGTTTACATGTTAATAATATATTTGTTGAAGAGTGCAGTTTGGCCTGTGTATGTAGATCAGCAATCGTTACATGTCAGTTCATAAACTCCTGATTTATTAAATATAATCTCCTTATTGAAAGAATTAATGTTATATAAAAGTTCAGCTGTAGTGTTATTTGTTTCGAAGGCTATTCTGCAATTTCTCTTATGAAATATATTTGTTATTCCGTACATATTATTGCATATAAGTAAGTAAAACTTACTATATCTCTTTCTTTGGATTCTCGTTGAATTGTCGAAATTCGCTTATTCTTAATTCTATTTAAAATGTTATTTACGAAACTCCTACTGTATCCGTTGAGATCAGCGATAGTATACATTGTGTTTATTTCATGGACGTAATCATCAGAACGCTTAGGTGCATTTACGGCTCTATGAATAAGGCTATAAAATGTTGATGCCTTATGCGATCCGGGATGTAATAAATCATATCTAATTATGTTTGATGTAGTCGTCGGTTTCTTAAAAACCTTGCATGTGAAAAAAATCATTGTTTCTTGTTAATGGGATATCAAGATAGGTTAGTGTTCCATTAACCTCTGAATCATCAGGAAAATTGAATTTTAGGGTCTCAATTGTTTACTTTCATTGGCAAGTTATCAATGTTTTGTACATCATTGTTTAATATAACAAATGCGTCATCTACATAACTTTCCCAAAATTCTAAACCAGGAGTATTGTTAGTTATAAAATTGATACTCCAAATGGTCTATGAAAATGTTAGCTATTATACCAGAGGACGGAGAACCCGTACGTAAACCGTCTATTTGTTGATATATTTTACCGTTAATTGTGAAATATAGTTAGGAAGAGTGAATGTTGGAATGGCTATAAACTCAGTAATTTCTACTTTACTTAATCCGCTGTTATTTGTTAAATTATCTTTGATTATGTTGATAGTTTGTTTTATAGGGATGTTTGTATACATGTAATATCAAGCGAATGGATTGAGTAAACTGAGAGATTTGGATTGTTTTTAAGATGGTTTTTATCGTATTTTAGGAACTTCTGTATATATTTTGCACAGTTGTATGTTGGACTATGCATATTATTGACGATCAGTCTAATTGGTGTATTTTGTTTGTGAATTTTAAGAAAGGCTCGCAAAGTTGGTAATTTTGGATTCATTTGACACAATGTTTTATTGTCCTTGTCATCGAAAAGAAACACGATGTTCTGAAATAAACTTTTCATCTTTCTTTGTAGCGATTTGGCAGGATATTTTTCAAATTGTTTGAAATTATTCCCATTTTAATATGTCCTGTTTTAGTGATGTATGTTATATCATCAAGATTAACTGTAATGTTACCTTTATCTGCTTAGTGATGATTGACTTATTATTACATGCTTTATCATTGATGGTTTTAATGGTTTCCGTATTGACTTTATAATCAGAAGTAAAATACCGTAAGTATTTTCTCAATTTAATCCACATTAGTCAAAAATAAAAATAGAAGATATTATAACACATCGTGGTCTTCTTCATTGATTGTCTTCTTAATAAATTAAAAGTAATTGAATTACGAGCAAAGTTGATCAATATTTACCTTGGATTTCCCCATTCTGTAATACATTTACTTCATAAAAAAGTATTAAAAATCCGATCTGTAGCAATGTGTGCTTTAATTTGATGATACTATAAAATAATTCCCTAAAATTCCTGTCTAAAATATCGGGTGATAGTAAAATTGTGATATAGATTAACGAATGATTAAAATGTTAAAATCTTTCCTGTGGGGAGCATGGTTTGGAAATATATTGTATTTATTCCTTACTTTATTGAAAATTTTATACTGTACATGGTATTGATGAACGACCATGGTTTTAAGCAAGGTTTCAGGTGAAGAGACATAGGAAGAGGATTGGCAAGTAAATTTTCTGATAGGAAATTGGAAAATGCGCATTAGACTAGCACATGTTAAGAAAACTTCGCTATGCAACTATATTTAGAGCCACGCATGCTTATTCAAAATAGCTTACAGCCCTTTTCATGCAGTACATATGGAGCTACTTTTCTGACCAAAAGTCTTTGAAGAGAGACCTCCTATTTCACAGTGTGCTGAAACAATAACCATTTAGTACATCCAGACCAAACATTACTCTGCGAAGTTCTTTAGATAGACACATTTTGATTATTAGTGGTAAAATGTGTTTTATGCAGTTAATGTGGAGCAATATTTGCTGGGATGGGATCTTTCAAGTCGCATGCTAGTTCAGATGGCATGAAGCCAAATTCATGCAGCATTTGCGGAATCTTTACTAGGAAAGATCTTTGGAAAAACTCCACATGTACCTTAAGAATCCACATATTTACATTTATGGATGTGACAGATGTGAGGATTACCGTAAAATCAGCTTGATTACTCATGCTTCAAAGATCCAGTCTAGAATAATTTACAAGAGGATGGAAAGCCAGATAGAAGCGGAGTTGGGTGAAGACCAGTTTGGTTTCAGGAGAAACCAGGAGGAACAAGGGAAGCTGTACTATGTCTTAGGCTGAATTTGGAAGGTAGAATAAGAAAAGATAAGAGAACGTTCATGGCATTTGTAGACATAGAAAAGGCTTTTGATAACGCTGATTGGACTAAATTGTTTGACATTTTGAAAATGATTGGAATAAAGTACAGTGATAGGAGGGTGATCTACAATCTGTACAGAAACCAGACAGCAGTCATTCGAGTTGATGGACATGAGAGACAAGCTGGTATTCAGAAAGGTGTGAGGCAAGGCTGCAACTTATCACCCATACCTTCCAATCTTTACATTGAACAAGCAATGAAGGAAATTAGAGAGAAATTTAAAGTGGGAGTGAAGATTCAAGGAGAAATAATTATTTCAACTCAGATTTGCTGATGACATAGTCATCTTGGCCGACACGCCTGAGGATTTGAATGAGTTTTTGAATGGTATGGACTCCGTCTTGAGAAAAAAATTCATGATGAAAATTAATAAATGTAAAACAAAAATACTGGAATGCAGCCGAAATAAATCAGAAACCTCTATGGACATCAAATTGGCAGGTGAAAAGCTGAAGGAAGTAGGAGACTTCTGTTACTTACGAAGCAGAATAACCAGTGATGAACGAAGCATAGAGGATATAAAAAGTAGATTGGCTCAGGCAAGGAAAGCATTTCTACAAAAAAGGAGTCTGTTGACAGTGAATATAGATTTAGGTATTAGGAAGTCATTCTTGAAAGCCTTTGTCTAGAGCGTGGCGCTCTATGGAAGTGAAACTTGGACTATTGGTGCAGCAGAAAAGAGGAGAATTGAAGCATTTGAAATGTGGTGTTACAGGAGAATTATGAAGATCAGATGGGTAGATAGGGTTACAAACGAAGAGGTATTAAGACGAGTGGGAGAGGAGAGATATTTCCGGCGAATGCTAATGAGGAGAAGAGATAGGTTGCTAGGACACATACTAAGATACCCAGGAATAGCAAGCTTAGTTTTGGAAGGAAGGGTCGAGGACAAGAACTGTAAGTGTAGACCAAGGTTAGAATATGTTAAACAGATTGCCTCGGATGTAGGGTGTGGTAGCTATGTAGAGATGAAACGATTAGCTCAGGACAGGGAGGCGTGGAGTGCTGCATCAAACCAGTCAGAAGACTGAAGATTCAGACAACAACAACCTTTGTCGATCAGCACATTTGTTTCCAAGATATCCTTTAGTGTATAGATTGCTGCGCATGCACTACATAATTAAGGCTTTACCCTTAAATGCATGAAAATATGTCTTTTCAAATGTGGTTTGAAAGTAAAGTTCTTTCCGCACGTACTACCCGAAAGTAGTTTGCCACCACTATGAAAAAAAAAAAAAAGGCGTGCATCTTCAAATTTCCATTCAGAATTATATTTTACTAGAGCTTTACAGTACTATGAATGTGCATGTGTGTCTTTAAATCCTTTTTGAGATTAAGGTTTACCCCGCTTATGAATGAGCATGTGGGTCTTCAAAGTTCCGTTCAGAGAAAACTTCGCTCCGCATGTACCACATGAATATGGCTTTACACCACTATGAGTAAGCATGTGAGTCTTCAAATGTCCCTTCTGAGTAAACTTTGATCCACATGTGCCACACGAATATGGCTTTATACCACTATGAATAAGCATGTGTGTCTTCAAATGTCCCTTCCGATTACAGTTAAATCCACATGTGCCACACGAATACGGCTTTACACCACTATGAATCAGCATGTGAGACTTTAAATGTCCCATTTGAGTAAAGTTTGCTCCACATGTGCGACATGAATACGGCTTTTCACCACTATGAATGAGTCTGTGTTCCTTCAAGCTTCCGATCCTAGTAAAGTTTGCTCCGCATGTTCTACATGAATATGGCTTTACCCCACTGTGAATGATCATGTGATTCTTCAAGTTTCCCATCAGACTAAAGTTTTTTCCGCACGTGCTACATGAATACGGCTTTACACCACTATGAGTAAGCATGTGTGTCTTCAAAACTGCCTTCAGATTGAAGTTTGATCCACATGTACCACACGAATACGGTTTTATACCACTATGAATGAACATGTGTTTCTTCAAGCTTCCCATCTTAGCAAAGTTTGCTCCACATGTGCTACATGAATAGCGCTTTAGACCTTTATCAGCTGAGTTTTGTTTCCTCATGTCACTGCAAGCTGCCATGTTCCTGTTAGCATTTCGAAAATGTGAAGCTCCAGGGGTATCATTTGTAAGGGTGTTCTCCGACCTGAGGAACAGAGTGCTGGCAATAGAAAATATCCACTGAAGCAAGCTAGGTAAGTAGCCACTAATATTATAATATAAAAAATCACATACGACGTACAATTAATCATAAGTATACAATTACATTCTGTGACCAAAATTATTTATAATTTTATGACGCAATTTTGGACATAAGATTATAAATCCAAATGTAAAGCGTCAGATAATCATCGCTTGCAGATCGTAATTAGTCATCCAAATAAATGATTAACTTATTTAAATAATTGCGCACAATATGCATTAGATTTGATTTGCATAATCTTACAATGATTTTATCTCCTTTTGCCAAATTGCAAGTGGTATTTGCCACACCGAACATCACAGAGTCCACACACATATGAATCAAAAAGTTAATGAAGTCACTTACTAGTCCAGACCACATGATGTATCTCGTATCTGTCTGGTAGACAGCAATATGTATACTTTCTCGGAAATTCATCAATGGAATATACCGTAAATTCCGGAATTCCCCAGGGATCGAACCTTGGACCAATTATGTTTCTGATAGCAATCAATGACATTTCTGAATGTATTAAGCACTCTAAATGTCTTCTATACGCTGATGATTTTAAGATATTCCGTCCTGTATCCTCTGCTCATGATTGCTATCTTCTACAAAATGACTTGGACAACATCTTTGAATGGAGTAGGAAAAATAAACTTAATTTTAATGTAACGAAATGTGTCACAATGTCATTTACCCGAAGGAAGAATAAAGTTAGTTTCCAGTATAAGCTGGGGTTGAATACGCTGCGGGAGGTTAATGGTGTAAGTGACCTTGGTGTGGAACTTGATAAAGGTTTGACTTTCGCTCCTCACATCAACAAGGTAACAAGTGAGGCGTACCGAGCACTAGGCTTCGTCATTAGAAATGTAAGACCTTTTCGGCAGGTGAAAACGGCCATTACACTCTTTAATGCTTACGTAAGGGCGAAATTAGAATATGCAAGCGTAGTGTGGAATCCGTGGCGTAAAAAATACATAAGATTACTAGAAGGAGTACAGAAGCGATTCGCCAGATTTATACATTATAAAATGAGCGGAAATTACCCATATATGGTCCCATATAAAATCTTATCGAATAATCTAAAAATTATTGCTTTGGAAGATCGTAGGAAAATAAATGATTCCAAGATCTTACACAAGATTGTAAATTCTACGGTAGATAACTCTTATTTTTTATCGTTGCTGAATTTCAATGTTCCACGTCTATCTTCAAGAACGTGGACAACTTTTAGGAATAAGAAAACATGCACCATGTCACACAAACATTCACCGCTTTATAGACTCTGCAGTAATTACAATAAAGCTGTAGTGTGTAATAAAAGTCTAGACTTCGATCTTAGTCTCCAAAAATTTGTAAAGGTATTTATGACCACATTGCCATGAGTGTAATTAATTAACAAAAAGGTAGAATATGTAACAGCATTAAGGTTAAGCTATGAATAATATTATTATGTAATTAATTTAGATGCTAATATTAGATTTAAGATTAGATTTAAGTTATGAAAAAATTAGAATTACTGTTAAAATTTTGTAGGTTTACTGTTATTGGGGTTAACGACCCTGTTGTAAACCAGCATAAATAAATAAATAAATAAATAAATAAATAAATGTAAACAATGACGTGCAAACCTGGCGACAACTTGCCTCTACTCGTAAATAGTCTGAGTACGGTGACAATTCGTCAGCGCGTCAGTGCTGCAAAATTACCACCAAATGTCTGCTCATATTGTTCTCGTCTTCTTATACACACATCAAAAAAAGTTTTGCATCACCTCGGTTCCAAGAGTTCCGGAACCTTTAAATACAAAGGGAATAGAGATCAACACAAACAACATTTCAGCTCGTTTTATTGCTCATGAGACCCTCACATTGCATGTTGTACCATCATACAGCTAGACTTTCAGCATTTGTGGTCCAGATTGCAGTACACACCACTACCTCTAATACCCAGTAGCACGTCCTCTTGCATTGATGCATGCCTGTATTCGTCGTGGCATACTATCCACAAGTTCATCAAGACACTGTTGGTCCAAATTGTCCCACTCCTCAACGACAATTCGGCGTAAATCTCTCAGAGTGGTTGGTGGGTCAAGACGTCCATAAACAGCCCTTTTCAACATATCCCAGGCATGTTCGATAGGGTTCATGTCTGGCGAACATGCTGGCCACTGTAGTCGAGCGATGTCGTTATCTTGAAGGAACGCATTCACAAGATGTGCACGATGAGGTCGAGAATTGTCGTCCATGAAGACAAATGCCTCTCCAATAATCTGCCGATATGGGTGCACTATGGGTCGGAGGATGTCATTCAGGTATCGTAAAGCCGTTTCGGAGCCTTCCATGACCACCAGTGGCGTACGTCGGCCCCACATAATGCCACCCCAAAACATCAGGGAACCACCACCTTGCTGCACTCGCTGGACAGTGTGTCTAAGACGTTCAGCCTGACCAGGGTGCCTCCAAACACGTCTCCGACGATTGTCTGGTTGAAGGCATATGCGACACTCATCGGTGAAGAGAACGTGATGCCAATTCTGTGGGGTCCATTCAGCATGTTGTTGGGCCCATCTGTACCGCGCTGCATGGTGTCGGGGTTGCAAAGCTGGACCTCGCCATGGACGTCGGGAGTGAAGTTGCGCATCATGCAGCCTATTGCGCACAGTTTGAGTTGAAACACGACGTCCTGTGGCTGAACGAAACGCATTATTCAACATGGTGGCATTGCTGTCAGGGTTCCTTCGAGCGGCAATCCGTAAGTAGCGGTCATCCACTACAGTAGTAGCCCTTGGGCGGCCTGAGCGAGGCCTGTCATCGACAGTTCCTGTATCTCTGTACCTCCTCCATGTCCGAACAACATCGCTTTGGTTCACTCTGAGACGCCTGGAAACTTCCCTTGTTGAGAGCCCTTCTTGACACAAAGTAACAATGCGGACGCGATCGAACTGCGGTATTGACCTTCTAGGCATGGTAGAACTACAGACAACATGAGCAGCGTACCTTCGTCCTGGTGGAATGACTGGAACTGATCGGCTGTCGTACCCCCTCCGTCTAATAGGCCTTGCTCATGCATGGTTGTTTACATCTTTGAGCAGTTTTAGTGACATCTATGAACAGTCAAAGGGACTGTATCTTTGATACAATATACACAGTCAACGTCTATATGCCGGAGATCTGGGAACCGAGGTGATGCAAAACTTTTTTTGATGTGTGTAGTATCTTGGAAAGCGGTCGTCGATGGAAGAAACATTCTATTTCTGATCTCTTGTATCAGATTGTCTTCCATTGTTAGTACATATACGAATCTCGATCGAGTGAATTTCGATACACCAAGTGTTCTCTTGAGGAAAGAGGCCTTTACATTCTCTAGAGTTTCCACACTCACTTTTAATTGATCCCATTAAGTTCAATTCCATAAGTCAAAACGGTATTATATCCATTTGAATGAGTTCCATTGAGATAATCAAGGATAAGATTTCGTCCACCCTGTCTCTGAGATGAGTTTGAAGTGATTCATTGTAGTCTCATATCCAGGATGAAACCTGGATTCCTGAAGACAGACAATGGTTGCCGAAAACGAAGATATTAGTTGACGTAACTCACCGATATGTCGAGAATAGCGACTATAGTTCCATTGTAACAGTGCTATAGTGTGGACTTAAGTAGAAGTGATATTCTACTTACGCTTGACCGTTTGCACCCATCTCTAGGAGGAGATGATAGGAGAGGAGAGAAAACATCCGAAGATGAAGATGAAAGAGGGAGCGCTCTTACGTGGCATACAGTACTCGTCGGTCCTAAACTGTCTCGCTCTTGGAGAAGAGCGAGAGCGGTGTTGAGGGGCTCTCTCCCTGTCCGAAGACTGGGTGTCCGTCTCCAACACGTCCCAACCATTTTTATTTTGTGACCGGCGCCTACGTCTATTCACGTAGGTGGACCCATCCCCACAGACACCAGTACCTTGCTAAACATGGCCGATCCTGATAGTGGGAACGGGATGGCCTGCGGATAGGTGAGCAGCCTTTTCCGTAGGAGATGTAGAGTGACGGCGTTGAACCGTTTCTCTCCAATCCGCCGGTAAAGTTTTCTTCCTATAGGGGAGTTCCACCTCACTAACAGGCTTGGCTTCTCTCGGGCATCGTAACCTTAACATCGGGGGATATATACTGCTGTGATCCCATTGGCTGCAGGGCAAGAGAGAGACGGAGGCGCACTGTCTCCTTCTCTGCTACCTTTATGATATCAGGTGGGATTCTTCTTTCCTCCTCTAGCCCGGGAAGACTCCTTGGTCAACCGTTTCAGAGAAGAGGGGACTTCTTCTTCGATTGCGCCAGTTTAGTTGGCATAACCGGCGCCTTCTTTTCCGGGGCCGAAGAAGGTTGTGAGACCTTCATCGGGCTGACAATTTTTACTGGTATAGAACTGCTGAAAATACGGACGTCGATGGCACAACTCTCGGAACTCGAGCGGCAGAGATGATAAGAGGGCGTCGTTGTATTAGCAAACGATACCAGAAATTTGGGATCATTCATAACACGGTATCTCTTGACATGAAAGCGAATCAAGAGTCCTTATATTTTGAATCTTGGCTTCTTTACAGAACTCGGGGCACTGCTTCGATAGTGAAGAGTGGCTTCCTTGGAAGTTAGGACAAATCGAGTGAGGTGTACACCTCTCAACCTCATTTGTCCCCTTGCCAAAAACTCTACACATGGCCTTGGCAGTTCACCAGGCAGAAACATGCCCGAATTTCAGGCATTGATAGCAATGCATAGGTGGAGGGATGTAAGGTCGAACATCGCAGTGGTACGATGTGACCTTCACCTGATTAGGTAAAACATCATAAGGCGCGCAATACAGGAGGCAGGGCACAGCCCAGCCCTGGGGCAGTTGTGACTCATGCGGCGAGTGATGACACAAACTCACAGCCGTAACAATATGTATCGTAAATGTGATGAGGAATGGAATGTGATGATATATACCACATGTTGATAAAGTAAAGCCATTATTAGGAAGGTTGCATTAATATTCAATGAAGATACAGCTGTTTATTTGATTAAGCAGGTAACTTGTGCATTCGAGATGTGATGAAAAATTGATAACGTCACGAGAATGTATATTATTATTATTATTATTATTATAATTAACTATTGACATTTTACCATTGCTAAGAATAACCACTTGGATAATTAAGCCAGGATGTAACGGTATGAAACGGGATAGCGAGAATTGATAGTGATATTAACTCAGTGATATGAGAGAAGTGTTTTCTGTACGGAGATAAAAGGACATTCGATGAATGTGAGTTAGCCGTTTTAAGTAATATGTTTGTGAAAAATTTTATGTAGAAATGTGAATATACTAGACAGGGTATTTTTATTTTCGTTTGTAATTAGAATTAGTTATATTGAAAGTAGGACTGATAGGAGTCAATGTATATTAATTTACATCACGCGCGTCAACTAGAAAGACCTGCACTCGGCCTCTCAGGACGCCACACCATCATCATCATCAATTTAGTGAACAAACAGGATGTTCATAAATTTGTATAGATTATTTTATTTTATGATCAGAGCGAATTTTAATGATATGTTCTTTTTCTTTGAAGGTTCTAGAAGGGATAAGTTGTTTTTGAAGCTTGTAATTTTATAATGACACGGTTAGAGACCTT
Organism: Meconema thalassinum; assembly: GCA_946902985.2. Lineage (NCBI taxonomy): Eukaryota > Metazoa > Arthropoda > Insecta > Orthoptera > Tettigoniidae > Meconema > Meconema thalassinum. The sequence continues at coordinate 1,197,094,985 of OX336389.2, forward strand.
ATTTTTTATTAATTTCAGTTTAATTAATTTTATTTCAGTCGAAGTCAGACAGGATTAGGAGTGTTGTTTTATTTTCACTATTGTAGATGTTTTTAGTTAATACATTTGCGGGCACGTTTTGTTTTGCTCGTTCTTTTTATAGAAAATCCGTCTTATATTAGTAGTAATTAGTCAGATGATGCGCTATGGATAATAGGCGCCCACCTTTCCCATCTAAACCCGTTGCTATCCGAGATTCTAAGAATCTCACTCTCCATCTGTAGCGAGTATATCTATCCCAGTAGATAAATAGATAGTACAACATCATTTCCATCTTTAAGAATGTCCTAAATGAGCAACTTGTGAGCGTTAGACTGAGGTTTGCCTAGCCGGGGACTTCAATGTTTCTGTAAACATTCTCAGTCCTTGGATAATACCATGTTTTCACTTCGGCTGTATTAAGGTCAAGAAGTAGGATTGTGATGTTGGGAATTGGTTTTATAATGTATGTGATGCACCGGACTGCTTCGGGATGCAAATCAAAGCAAGTGATCAAATAATACAGGAACATATAACAAAGCGTCATGAATCAGAAGAAACGGTGAAGGTTGTGACTGAGCGGCTTGCTACTCGGATCAGTGTGGCAGAGGGCGAGAAGAAGAAAACGGTTAACAATGACGTACTCATAAAAGGTGATTCGATGATTAAGTGGAGCGGGGATATATCGAGGAACGCGGGCAAGATAGTGATGTGATATCCGGGAATTAAAATGGATCAGCTAGCCCATCAAGTTGAAGAAGTACCAATAGAAGATTGTGACACAGTTAAACTATTGCTTCTCCATGTTGGGACTAATGACTCAAAGAAGAAGGCTAAAACCGATTTTATTATGGGCCAGCTTTACGAGTTAGTAAGAAAGCCAGAAATAAGTTAAGGAACGCGAAAATCGTGTTGAGTGGAATTTTGCAGCGGCGAGCTAAGTCCGTTAATGATTGCATGGACAGGGTGTGCGCTAAACTGGGACTAAATTATGTGGACGCTGACTGCTGGATCGGGGACCGTGACTTCGCTCGAAGGCGCCTACAACCTGTGGAATCTGCACGAGAGAGTCATCGAATCCTACCGGCATTCGTGAGGAGTTGGACCGGGGGAGGTAGCCGTCACGATTGGGAGAAGCGATTAGAAAAATTTCGAAATGGAGGTAAGGCTCTAAGATTGCTACAAGTTAATTGTCAGAGTATAGGGAATAAAATAATAGAATTTTGGAATCTAGTACAGACATATTCACAGGACGTTGTCATTGCTACTGAATCTTGGTTATATTAGGATGTAACTAGTATTGACATAATTCAGGGAGCTTACGTAATGTACAGAAGAGACCGAGGTAAGAGAGGTGGTGGTTTATTTATTTGTGATCGTAGGGACATCGAAAGTTGCTTAAATTGGGCCAATATGCATCATGAGCTGTTATGAGTAGAAAGCAAAGTTAAACTCTCGTCAGGTGATAGGGGCGTATCGAGCACCCAAGGACAACTTCATGCCACTGGATACTCTTTATGACATAACCTGTACGGGTAAAGCTGTGGAAATTAATGTAATAATTGCCGGGGATTTAAATCTTCCAAGCGTGAACTGGTCCGGTGATTCACTAGCGGTAGTGAAGCTCAGCTTGCAGCAAACAAGCTAGTTAGGGAAGGGGTTTATCCCAGGTGGTTGATTTCCCCACGAGAGGGAATAATACTTTAGGTGTTTATTTAGTACGACCTGTGACGCTGTATATTAGTTGTATGAGCGATCCTGGAATTTGTGACCTCAGCGGTGTTGAACTAAGTATTAGCCAGAGTGACACATTAATACTTGACTCCGGCGAAGCAGTTAAACTATTTCAGTACAGCAGAGCAGATCAGAGCAAATTTCAGGATTACAAGAATGAGTCATTCGTAAGATGGGCGTCGGAGGGGTGTCATATACATATATTTTGGAAAATATTCTAAATATCTTAGATCATGCAATTGAGAAATTCGTGCCATTTAAATTGCTGAAGCAAAACGCGGATCCGGAATGTTACACAAGGGAAAACAGGGGACACAAAAGGAAATTAAGTAAACCTTATAACAAACGACAAGATAGTTACGAACATACGCTGAAGTTTAAATTATTATCGAAAGAGCTAGTCCCCAAAAATAAGGCTGCTCACGATAATTACATGCATAAATTAATTGGTCGAGAAGGGATGGGTGGAAAAAAAATGTAATACTTACGTTTGAAGGCAGAAAGAATATCCAATGGTCTATGATAAAGTGCGGAGACGGTGAATTAATTACTGAGGAACAGGTAATTACTAATGAATTAAATATATGGTGTGGTGGGGTGTTTAATAAATTTCATAGATGTGAGTTGGACCTTAACTATGGTTCTGATAGCCAACCTTTCCGAACAAATCAATCGTCGATTCTAGCAAGAATTAAAAAGCTACGTAGAAATATATCGCAAGGCCCAGACAATATTTGTGGAGATGTGCTAAAACTGGGAGGTGCAGTCATTGAGCGATACTTGGGGGTGCTGTTTAATGTATCAATTAAAAACATTCAAATACCCGAAGACTGGAAAAGAGCTACAATAGTCCCAATATTCAAGGGAGGGAACAGATTGGTAATGGAAAAATATAGGCCTGTTAGACTCACATCCATCATATGTAAACTGATGTAGCACCTTATTCCTGATTGCATAAGGGAACAGTGGGGAAAGTTATCACGGCTTAATGGAAGATAATACGGATTTAGACAAGGGTATTCACGCGAGAGCCAAATGTTATCACTCTTTCAGGACATCAATACCTCGCTAGACGGGGGAGTGAACGTTGACGCCAGAATTATAGATTTTGCGAAGGCATTTGATGTCGTCCCCCATGAAGTACTACTCCGTAAATTAGCGGCAACGAAGATTGATAAAAGAGTAATTTTATGGATTCAAGAGTTCTTGACTCGTCGTTCGCTAAAGGTTAAAATAGGTAATGTATTCTCGATGGACATTTTGATAACGTCAGGTGTCCCTCAGGGTAGTGTGATTGGGCCTCTGTTATTTCTGGCACTTATTAACGACCTACAAATGGGATTCGAAGTGACTGCCGACTGTTTGCGGATGATTGTGTAATATATCGAAACATTCATAGTTCACGCTCAGTTACATACTGACCTGGTTCATAAATGGTCGGTTGACAGCAAAATGGAGATATAGACGAGTAAATGTAGTGTCATTAGAATGGACAGCACGATAAAGGCGATTGTACAGATAGACAATCATAAATTGTCGTATGGAAAATCTCCGAGTCCTGTTCGGGTATCATCGTGCTTGGACGAGGCTGTAAGTTGCAACAAAATTGATACACTTCCATCTTTGTTCAACGACAGGTTCGTGATAAAATGCAACTATAAGCACACAGTGCCACGGTGCAGATATCAGAATAAGAGAGAAGAATGGTATGCAATTAATGAGAAACCACCCAAATGCGTAAATAAATGCGTGAAGTGAGGGGCACGTCCCAAGGGACGATGGATGAGAAGCGCTTAGAGGGAAGGTATGAAATTGGGAACCCGGGCCACCGTGGTTCATATTTGGTCTCGGCAATTCTTTTTGTTTTGATGGGCTCTGTTATACCATTGTGTAACCGCACGATTCTGGATGTCTTTTAAGTTTAACAACGAAATATTGCAATAAACCGCTAGTTAATTACCACTGGGTCTATGATAGCTGTTAAAGGCGTGCATGAGATGTTGGAAATATCATTACAATATTATGAGCATTTTGCAGACTGCTAGTTATCTCAGGGAAAGAGGCGTTGCGTGAAACGACAAAGAACCGGGGTTCGAATCGTACTCGCGGTGTTTAGTTCTTAAACATGTCAAATGATTCATGAACGAAATACGTGTGCGTTTCCATGCAACGGGAAATCTGGCTTAAGGAAATTGCTTATTGTTAGTCCTGAAAAGGACTGTTGTAGGCACTTCTTCAATATCTCGTCCAGTATCCACCAGCTTCGACAACTTGCTGTAGCCGACGTGGCATTGACTGAACTACATTTCTGAAGTACTGTTCAACAAGGGCAATCTCCTCCCATGCTTCCAACATAATCTCCCACAATGCATCCTGCGAACGAGGGGGAGGTGAGGCCAGTTTTCCCTGATATGGCGTTTCCACTTTGTCCACACATGCTCAATGGTATTCAAGTCTGGAGTTCGAGGGATCCAGTGGAGCAGTTCAATGGAGTCCTGCTCAGAAAACCAGCCCTGAACACTCCTGCTCATGTAGATTTGAGAGTTGTCTTGCACGAACTGAAGTACTGCATGAGGATAGCGCTCTCTCACACTCGGAATCATAATTTTCTGCAAAATGTGCAAATATTGGTCCGATTTGAAGTGTCCATCTATCCGATGGAGCACTCCAGCCCTATCACCTGCACGACACAGATCTGCGGCCACTACGTGTGCGCTCAGCCATATACCGTCTCTTGTATCGGGCTCCACGTGGCTTGTACACACGACACAGATATGCGGCCACTACGTGTGCGCTCAGCCATATACCGTTTCTCGTATCGGGTTCCACGTGGCCTGTACACACGACACAGATATGCGGCCACTACGTGTGCGCTCAGCCATATACCGTTTCTCGTATCGGGTTCCACGTGGCCTGTACACACGACACAGATATGTGGCCACTACGTGTGCGCTCAGCCATATACCGTTTCTCTTATCGGGTTCCACGTGGCCTGTACACACGACACAGATATGCGGCCCCTACGTGTGCGCTCAGCCTTATACCGTTTCTCGTATCGGGTTCCACGTGGCCTGTACACACGAACCAGTCTGACCTCTGCCTAACTGAAACATGTCTCGCCAGAGAAGATGACCTGATCTCAATTACTATTTAATGCCAGCTCAGCAAAGGGACACCGGTAACGAGATGCAATGACGGATTACGTCTGTTCGAGGACATTACAATTAATTCATGAAAACGGGCAACAGAACACCAAGTAACTAGCGATGTGGTTGTTCGTTGAAATGACACAAATTTATTGGATTTAATCCGCTATATATTAGCGATATTGTCTAGTAAATAACGTAACCTCTACAATAAAGCTTTGTCAGTCTTGCTTTTTTCATTTTAAATGATCTTGTCGACTTCGTCGTTAGGCTGAGGTCTGAGGTTGCGTTACGGTGACGGGACGAAATGTACTTAGAATGCACTGAAGTGTGTGACGTCATAGTACGATGTCGCAGCCGAGCAAGGCTACTAAACTACAGAGGTTGCCTCAATATGGAGCTCCTTGGCGAGGGGATCGCGCAGAGAAGGGAAAGGACGTGACGTCACTAGATTCCTCGGAGGGCGCGATATATGCTAGGAAAGTGAACTTTCCCACACATTATATTGTATGGATTGCAGTGGTTTAAACACGTGTTTTAAGCCCTTTTGTTTATAATCATGCCAGGCCAAAGATGTGCTGTGGCAGTTTGTCACAGTTATTATAAAGTAGGAAATGACGTGTCGTTTTTCACGATGCCAAAAGACGCATGCCTTCGCAATAAGTGGATTGCTGCATGTAAGCGAAAAGATCATTTCAACCCTCAAACAAGTAGGATATGTTCCCTCCACTTTAAAAGTAAAGACTTTGAATTAGACTCATCATCTTCATTTCCCGTTTCCAGCTTCCTGGGTCGGGTTGTGAATTAAGGACCTCCAACGTTTCCTGTCTCTCCACCACTCCTCTCCTGTTTTTAGTACTTCTTCAGGTTTTCCTCCTCTCTTCTCTACACACTCCCACACTGTATCTGCCCATCTCTTTCGGGGCCTTCCTCGTGGTCTCTTCCCTGTCATCTTTTCACAAGAAGTTTTCTTTTGTACTCTCTCCTCTCCCATTCTCATCATATGTCCATATCACTTTAACTTTGTTGTTTCTATCCTGTCCTGCAGCTTCAAGATTCCTGTCCTTTTTCTAATCTCTTCGTTTCTAACTCTATCTCTTCTGGTCTTGCCCTCTATACCTCTTAGGAATTTCATCTCCGCGGCTTGTATTCTACTCTCCTCTCTTTTTGTAGTAGTCCACGCTCCAGCTGCATATGTTAGTATGGGTCTGTAGTAGGTTGAATATAATACATTTTTACATTTCTTTGGGACATCTCGGTTCCACAGAATACCCCTTATGCTCTGGTAAAAACTGTTCGCTTGTTGTATTCTCTTTCCAATTTCCTCAGTTAACCTTCCATCTTCTGTGATCACACTTCCCAAGTACTTGAAACTTTTAACCACTTCTAGAATTTTCCCATTCAATTCTATCTTTCCTCTTCCTTCCTTCCTCTTGACATTACCATTGTCTTGCTCTTCTCTGTGCTTACTTTCATCCCATATTTCTCCATTTCTTGATTCCATACATCTAGTTGTTTTTGTACTTCCTTTTCATCCTCGCCCCATATCACTATATCATCTGCAAACAGCATGGCCTTTGTTGCCTCTTGTCCCAATCTCTGTTTAACATTCTTGTGAATTTCATCCATGAATTAGACTACAGGGCCGAATTGCTTAATTTAAAGCCAAGATTTCCAAGGAATCTAAAACCAAATGGTAAGTGAGCCTACCTGGCCTACTCTTAAGTTTTGATGACCTGCTAGGATGATTTTAAAGCTGTTCATATTTTTATCATATTTCGTATATGGTATTTTAGTGGTCGGAGCACTAGCTTTCAAAATACAATGGCTGTATTTTCAAATCACAAATATAAACGGGAGGGTTGGCTTAATATTTATTTAAAAAGAAAACCACTTGCTATATTACTACATACATCCCACATGAACTTTGTTGTTCTCATATTACTTTCAGCTGTGCCAACGCTACATTTAACTCCAGATCACACCAGTATAAGAGAGTCATCATCAAGGAAGCAAAGATTAATAAAAAGGAACCAGAGGACATTGTTTCAAGATCTACTCAGAGAAGAGAGTGAACAAAATTCAGTGAGTGAACCAGAAGCACCCCTTCAAACCCAGGCAGATGACAACAGGTATAAAATTCTTCTTGAAAATTACAACAGGATTTTAGAAGAAAGTGAGCAGTTAAGAAAGCAATGTTTACAAAATAGAGCACAAATTATTGATTACCAGAAGCAAATTGAGAAACTTGAAAAAACAGTTGAAGAATTATCAGCTAAATTGGGAAAGATCTGTCAGCTAGCACTGAACGAGCAAGTCATTGGTACATTCTCAGGGGTGCTGAGTAAAAGCCAATTAGATATCATCACCAATAAAAAGAAGCACGTTAAATGGACTTCAGATGATATTTCTACTGCATTTACCATCAGATATTTCTGCAAACGATGTTACATTTACCTCCGGCAAAAGCTGCATTACCCTTTACCAGGAATTTCTTCATTGCAGAGATGGGCTTCAAGTTTAAATTTGAGACAAGGGATTCTGGCTTATGTAATTCGTGTAATGGAAGTTACAGGCCACACTATGAACAGTTTTGAAAGAAAAGAAAAACATTTCTCTCTTATGATGAAATGAAAGTGGCAGCTACATATGAGTATGATCAAAAAGAGGATGAAATAGCAGGTCCTCATTCATACATGCAAGTTATTATGGCTAGTGGACTTTTTTCCAACTGGAAAGAGCCTGTGTACCTCGATTATTACTCTAAAATGACTAAGGATATGGTTGACCGAGTGACTATCAAGCTTGACAACATTGGGTGCAATGTGGTAGCCTGTGTGGGTGACTGTGGAGGAGGGAACATGGGTTTGAGGAGGGAATTGTCTATCTCAGTGAACTGCTCTTCTTATAACCACCCAGTAACTCAACAGCCTATATACTTTTTCGCAGATGCACCCATTTGTTAAAACTTATCAGGAACTGGTTCTTGGATTATGGTTATATTCTAGAAAACGGACAGAAAGTTGCCAGTGCTCCTGTGGTAGAATTAGTGAAACAAACCAATTCTGAGATAAACTCGTGCCATAAACTGACACCGAAACACATACAGTGTGAAAAAAAACCAAAAGACAACATGTTCGACTAGCAGTACAGCTTCTGCCACACATTACAGCTACAGCTTTAAAGCACTATAAACCAGGTCCAGGTAAATTACTAGCAGAGGCAACAGGGGATTTCATAGAACTTGTGAACCAGTGGTATGATGTTATAAATTCATACTGTCCTACCCCGCCTTTATCAACAAAAATAACCCATGGTTTACAAATTGAACAGCAAAATATCATTTTGGACAAGATAGAAAATTTCATGATAAATTCTCTTTGCATTGGTAAAAATTCTTTGCAAATATTCCAGAAATCAGTCATCATTTCAACAAAATCCCTTCAACTTCTGTACCAAGATATGGCCGATAGGCATAATATAAAGTACATTCTCCCACATAGGCTAAATCAAGATGTACTAGAAAACCTCTTTTTACAATTGCGGACCCGTGGTGGCTTACACGATCATCCTTCTCCCCTTGACTGCATTTACAGACTGAGGATGATTATTTTAGGAAAAATGCAGTAGTTCAAAAGAAAACAAACACTGCTGATGCAGATTCAGATGAATATCTAGTTGCTAAAGCATTAAACAAAGCTGGCATAGTGTCTGAATCAAGTAACGTGCTTCCAGAACCAACCTTAGACAGCAATGTGCAACCAGAGTGCCTCATTGTCAATATCATGGAACAGTAGCGTAGCCAAGATCGACCAATGGGAGGGGGTTATAACATCTGCGGGATAACCGTAAATCGGGGAATTGCTGGATATCTGTAATATGGAGCAACTCAACTATATCACATTCAAGAAGTTAACGATCTCCAAATTAGTAGGGGCAGATGACCTCGCTGTCCCACCCCTTAAAACAACAAAAATAATCAATCTTCCAAATTACTGTTAATGGGAAGGAAGGAAGCTTTTAGTTTTACGTGACCGTTAATGGGGCTGTTAATGGACCCATAGAATTTTCTAGGTATTTATTGAAACATTTTATTTTTAATTAAAACTAAATATTCTTTGAGCATTTTTCTTCCCGTTAAGGGAAGAAAGATAATTGTCCCACTGGGTGGTAGCCTATTTAAAATTATTTGGCGCTAGGCTTGCCTTGAAATAAGCTATATTTAGCGGGGAATCAGCTAGATTGGCAACACTGAGAGCACGTTGCCATGAAGACGTGTGTAGGCTCAAATGAGGATCCGGGCCGAAAGGCGACAACAGTAAATAGTGAGAGTTATATGTTCATTAGCATGATATAATTATTTCATTTAAAAATGTGCTTAGGTTATTTTTATTATCAGTTCCTGTATCATTTTTTGTAAAAATTCCAAAAGGGGGGGTTCTAAACCCCCCCCGTAACACCACCCTGGCTGCGCCACTGTCATGGAACAAATTGAAGAAGATGGCAAGGCTTATGTTGCAAGTTCCAAGATAAATTTCCACAACTTGGGAACTTAACTTACGGAATGCAAACTCAACACGATTATGCATTACCAACCTGGATTAAACACTTGTCATACGGTGGTTTGACCAATCCCTCAGAAACTTGGCTAAACCAGGCACATTTGAGCAACATTCATCACATTTCACGGAAAATACGGATTTCAACGAGGCAAGAACGTTCCTGACGTACCGTCTGATGTGGTTGAGGCAGCTGTGAGAACAATTTTCTTCATCAGATTGGAACATTCCAATTCTATCTTGCATAATAAGAGGTTCTTGGAAGTCGCTAACATCCACACCAGCACCACTGATAATGCTACCGAGTCTAGGCCAATTTCCAAGAAATTCAAGAAGATCACAACATAACATGCAAGTAGGCTACATTCAGTTATTTTATCACCCATTTACCAATAATTTCATGAGAATAAACTGTTATTTGCATACTCAACAGCTGATGTTGACAGCTTCGTTACGTTCGCCACATGGCGAGTTTGCTATCTTGTGACGTCATTCGCCTTCCGAGCGCTGATTCGTGAGTGAAAATTGAGGCACCCTCTGTAGTTTATAAGACTTGGCAGCCGAGCACCAAGAAGGCAGTGCGAGAACAGAGTACCAAGAAGGCAGTGCGAGAACAGAGTACCAAGAAGGCAGTGCGAGAACAGAGTACCAAGAAGGCAGTGCGAGAACAGAGTACCAAGAAGGCAGTGCGAGAACAGAGTACCAAGAAGGCAGTGCGAGAACAGAGTTTCAAGAAGGCAGTGGGAGAACAGAGTTTCAAGAAGGCAGTGTGAGAACAGAGTACCAAGAAGGCAGTGTGAGAACAGAGTTGCAAGAAGGCAGTGCGAGAACAGAGTTTCAAGAAGGCAGTGCGAGAATAGAGTACCGAGAAGGCAGTGCGAGAACAGAGTACCGAGAAGGCAGTGCGAGAACAGAGTTCCAAGAGGGCAGTGCGAGAACAGAGTTTCAAGAAGGCAGTGTGAGAACAGAGTACCAAGAAGGCAGTGCGAGAACAGAGTACCAAGAAGGCAGTGTGAGAACAGAGTACCAAGAAGGCAGTGTGAGAACAGAGTACCAAGAAGGCAGTGTGAGAACACAGTTCCAAGAAGGCAGTGCGAGAACAGAGTACCAAGAAGGCAGTGCGAGAACAGAGTACCAAGAAGTCAGTGCGAGAACAGAGTACCAAGAAGGCAGTGTGAGAACAGAGTTTCAAGAAGGCAGTGCAAGAACAGAGTACCAAGAAGGCAGTGCGAGAACAGAGTACCAAGAAGGCAGTGCGAGAACAGAGTACCAAGAAGGCAGTGCGAGAACAGAGCACCAAGAAGGCAGTGCGAGAACAGAGTACCAAGAAGGCAGTGTGAGAACAGAGCACCAAGAAGGCAGTGCGAGAACAGAGTACCAAGAAGGCAGTGTGAGAACAGAGTACCAAGAAGGCAGTGTGAGAACAGAGTACCAAGAAGGCAGCGTGAGAACATAGTACCAAGAAGGCATTGTGAGAACACAGTTCCAAGAAGTCAGTGCGAGAACAGAGTACCAAGAAGGCAGTGCGAGAACAGAGTACCAAGAAGGCAGTGCGAGAACAGAGTACCAAGAAGGCAGTGCGAGAACAGAGTTTCAAGAAGGCAGTGGGAGAACAGAGTTTCAAGAAGGCAGTGCGAGAACAGAGTACCGAGAAGGCAGTGCGAGAACAGAGTACCGAGAAGGCAGTGCGAGAACAGAGTTCCAAGAGGGCAGTGCGAGAACAGAGTTTCAAGAAGGCAGTGTGAGAACAGAGTACCAAGAAGGCAGTGCGAGAACAGAGTACCAAGAAGGCAGTGTGAGAACAGAGTACCAAGAAGGCAGTGTGAGAACAGAGTACCAAGAAGGCAGTGTGAGAACACAGTTCCAAGAAGGCAGTGCGAGAACAGAGTACCAAGAAGGCAGTGCGAGAACAGAGTACCAAGAAGTCAGTGCGAGAACAGAGTACCAAGAAGGCAGTGTGAGAACAGAGTTTCAAGAAGGCAGTGCGAGAACAGAGTACCAAGAAGGCAGTGCGAGAACAGAGTACCAAGAAGGCAGTGCGAGAACAGAGTACCAAGAAGGCAGTGCGAGAACAGAGCACCAAGAAGGCAGTGCGAGAACAGAGTACCAAGAAGGCAGTGTGAGAACAGAGCACCAAGAAGGCAGTGTGAGAACAGAGTACCAAGAAGGCAGTGTGAGAACAGAGTACCAAGAAGGCAGCGTGAGAACAGAGTACCAAGAAGGCATTGTGAGAACACAGTTCCAAGAAGTCAGTGCGAGAACAGAGTACCAAGAAGGCAGTGCGAGAACAGAGTACCAAGAAGGCAGTGCGAGAACAGAGTACCAAGAAGGCAGTGTGAGAACAGAGTACCAAGAAGGCAGTGCGAGAACGGAGTACCAAGAAGGCAGTGCGAGAACGGAGTACCAAGAAGGCAGTGTGAGAACGGAGTACCAAGAAGGCAGTGTGAGAACGGAGTACCAAGAAGGCAGTGCGAGAACGGAGTACCAAGAAGGCAGTGCGAGAACAGAGTACCAAGAAGGCAGTGCGAGAACAGAGTACCAAGAAGGCAGTGCGAGAACAGAGTACCAAGAAGGCAGTGTGAGAACAGAGTACCAAGAAGGCAGTGCGAGAACAGAGTACCAAGAAGGCAGTGCGAGAACAGAGTACCAAGAAGGCAGTGCGAGAACAGAGTTCCAAGAAGGCAGTGTGAGAACAGAGTACCAAGAAGGCAGTGCGAGAACAGAGTATCGAGAAGGCAGTGTGCGAACAGAGTTCCAAGAAGGCAGTGTGCGAGAACAGAATACCAAGAAGGCAGTGCGAGAACAGAGTACCAAGAAGGCAGTGCGAGAACAGAGTTGCAAGAAGGCAGTGCGAGAACAGAGTACCAAGAAGGCAGTGCGAGAACAGAGTACCAAGAAGTCAGTGCGAGAACAGAGTACCAAGAAGGCAGTGTGAGAACAGAGTACCAAGAAGGCAGTGTGAGAACAATCAAGTAGGCAGTGAAGAAACAAAATAGAATCTTGAAACTCTGTTCTCGCACTGCCTTCTTGGTACTCGGCTGCTAGCATTTAAAATTATATCAAGTCCAGTCTTTCAGACTGACTATCCGTATCCTTTATCCTTGTGTCGTGGAGTGATGTGATAGATTAGTTGTTGTGATTTTGATTCTAACTGGCTGCCAAAGGTTGATGGCTTGACCCGGTGTTGTTCACATCTCGATGCTTGGGTTTCAACGTAAACTTACCTTTCATTTGTAGTGATATGCTTTGAAATACATCCCCCGCAGTGGTAATGTATACTTACGTTAACTAACGACTTACTGAATGAACAAAATGGTAAACAGTTCAGTTAGCCACAGGAGAGTCAGAAAGATGGCCGCAGCACATTCCACCCTCATCTCCTTTATAAAATACACCACTAGTCACTGGACATTAGTGAAAGTAATAGAGAATCATTTTGTTAAGTGAAATAAGTTGTAATGTTTGTTTATTATTTTAGGAAACTGTGGTTGATTAATGTGTATATTAATGCCAACGAAAAGACAGGGCAAGACGATTTGCGAAATTGAACTTAATATCTTAATACCAACATATATTACGGTATGATAGGTTTGGTTTATGTATTATTATTGTAAAGTGGCTGTTTTACCTTAAGCTACAAAATGAAACTCACTCAAACTTTTGTGGCATTTATAAATATTTCTATACAAATATTTTTTGAGTTTGCCCTAAATAATAATAAATAATTAATAACGCCTAATTAATGAATAGTGTGGAAATGCGCGAGATACATTTTGAAGCTGAATGTTAAGCACTGGAAATAAAAAAGGAAAATCCTCAACATCCGTATCAAGATGGTAAATATAAGGTCAACAGTGAAGATCATCCCAAAGTAAGAAATAAAAATTTATGTAACTTCACCTTTGAAACAAATGTTTATGAGAGAGCGAAAAAGCTTCCAACGTATGACATAATTTATATCTTATGATAGATAGTTAACATATATTTAGTTTAACAACATCCAATGAACCAAGTCTTCGTCTAGCCCATGTATCATAGATAATGGCTAATAAAATATTCCTTTGCTTAAACCAATTTGCCCATTTTCGAGCTTTACACATTCATATATTTAAATAGCCTACAACGCATAAAATGCCATCAAAATGAAACAAGGAAAAAAAGTAAATACCAGGTTCCTAACTTTCGTTAACGAGGTTTTGCTTTTATTGATTATGCCTTATTTTGCTCGAGTCCTCACACACAATTTAATTCAGAATCCGGTTAGAAACAAATCCTACTTACGACACTGAGTACATTCGAAGACAAGGTAAAAAACTCTTAGTGTCGATATCACTTTATCATTATATAAATTGCAGCCAATGGCCATATCTGTTTTATTTTATTCTCAGTCATTCATGAGCCACCTTGAACGCGATTCTCCCAATTATTTTCTGTCTCGTTTGTTGATAAATATCGTTTACATTTAGAGCTAAAAGGGATATGGGGAACTGCAGTAACTTTTGGAAAATTTGCTTAGCTTCTCGTCTTTCTATTTCATGGTAAGCGCGTAGAAACTGGGTTTGTGAATAAAACCTATGTGGTTGCATGCTAACTACGGTGTCACTTGGAACTTAAAGGGAAGCCAATCCGTCTCCCCCCCCCCCCCCCCCTGGGAAATGTGTTTATCCTCAGTAATGCAAGTGCAAAATCCCGCCTTAAAGGTGGTAGAGAAAAATAACAACCGACGAGACGGGTAAATTAATTTCGACAAATATAGAGCTCCCAAAACATATTTTCACCGTTGACATGCAACTTGTGAAGCTAAAGAGAGCGTATTAAGAACGTAAATATGAGAGACAAAATTCAAAGACCAGACCACCAACTTAATAAACCCGTCCGTTGCTGATCATTCGAATCACTACGAGGTTTGTTTTTACGCAGCCATGAGTTGACGCTTAAATTGCTAAACCTCTTTGGCTCGAGCTGTGTTTCTTTCTCATCGTCACTGGATTCAAATTTGGAACGCGATGACTTAACACACAAATTGCTGCAAGTCGATGAAGATTACAGAAACGTCGCTGAGCTGGCAGTTTGGTTGGCCAACACTCAGCTGACTTCTTGCAGAACACGCTAATCAAACATGAGGCAAGTGACTTGAGCTTGTAAAAGATACGAGGCACGGTATAAAAGGCTTCTAGAAAAAAAAAAAACAATATTAGTTTTAGCAATAGCGCTTTGGACTTCTATATACCGTCTAAAAATGTACCGTCTACGAGATAGAAAACTCAGAATTGTAAAAATGACTCCGAATAGTAGAAACAAAATATGGACCATGTATGACGTGCCAATGTGATTAACGTGCCACACTGCAGCACTATCGACGACCACAACAGAATGACTCAATAAATAAAGCATTTTTATGAGGCACCTAGACTTGCAAAACGAGGCACATTCACTGGAATGTTTAGATGAATACATTTAAGGAACAATATGCTTCATCTTTTTCTTCAACACACCTCTTGAAGAGATACGGTTTATTTTCTAAGTGATTATCAGACGGTATGTCTGTTCATCGGTGCAAAGTGTTATACTTAACTTCTTTACCCTCAAACAAGTAACGGCTATCAAGGCCCAACCACTTCCTTTTAACATCCGTGCTTCCGCTTCTAATAGCAACTTGTCAATTCGGTTATAAAATATTCATCAGGATTGTTTTCGAGAAAAATGCCTCAGTTCTTTTTTTTTCAACGCACGATCAGTCAATTCCTGATGTAAGTCATTAACTGGCATTTTACCAGTGAAGTTCTTTTATTGTGACCTTACCTACTCGTCATTGCTTCTCAGAGATAACCATTCAAGTCTTCGCACGTTTCACACTGGATAATGTATGAGCGTAGCCGACACTGAAAAGCCAACCCGATATCCACGCCCATTTTCGTCTAGAACCATGGACATCACCTAATGTTTAGTAGGCTCGCTATTTCTTTTTTTCTTAGGCGGAGCTGTGTCGCAAACTTTCCATGACGCTGCCTGGTGAATGCCTCAGAAAATATACAGTTGCAGGTTTTACACTGATAGAAGACCCCGTTCGAATTTCCATGCAGGGTTTCATTCTAAACTAGCAAGAAGGAGTACCCACATTTTTCAAACAAAACTGTAAATTACCTAAATGATATTTATCAATTATGATAGAAAAGAATACAAGTCATCTCCACGAAAAATAAAGGATATAAAATATCTCTCTCAGCTGCCGGAAGGCGGTGGTATATTTCACCGGGCAAAGACAAATATTTCAAATGCACTAGATATGCCAATTGTGTATCTACAAAAGTTCCACATGTTAAGCAAACAAGCAAGCTCCTATACAGTAAGTCAAAACATACTTTACTCATCCCTGGCTTAAGTGTCGGTCATATCAAAAAAACTATTAAGGAATGTATTAATATTTTCACTCCTCGGTCAATTCATGGTGCTATCAAGACTCAGGATCTTGTGCCAGTTGTAGACCCGATCACTAAAAACTCATGAGAAAATGCATTGTAATACTTTAGGAGTTACGACGGATTTGACAATATTACAGTCTTGATAAAATGAACGACAAAGTTATCTGACTCCCTAAATAGTCTGTACTATGTCTAAATTTTAAAATCATAAAAAACCATTATTGCAGATATTTATAACATTTTCTCCCCAAAATGAACTAAAAGAGTAGGTTTTAAAAATAACGAGTTAAAGTCAAGTTATAGTGATCACATTAAAACCAGCCCTAACTCATTAAGTTCAGTCACGAGGAACATTTCCTCCCAGTAACATCAATAATACTCCGGTAAGCTCCATGAGTTTTGATTCTTATTTTCATGGAATCTCAGCAATCAGACCTGCTCAGTATTTAATTTTATTAAGTGTACGAACCAGAGAGACTACAGGCATTGTTCAGGCAATATCTGTGATTTATTTGCATGCATCCCAATTTATTAAACACCAGAGCTGTTACTATTGTTATAACAAAAGTAATAAGTACACTGTCCGCACTCGGCCAACTCAAGCCGACAGCGTTTAGAGGAGTCTTGATATCCGCTTTGTAGTTCACACACCTCAGCACTGTGAACTCAATTAGACAACTTGCTCCTCGGCGGGCTGAGATTTCGAGGAGTTTTGAAATGGGCTGTTGTTTGGTCAACCAAGCGAAAACCTTGCCTCCGAAACAACCACAATGGCCAAGACAGTGTTTTGTCACTTGCAGCACCAAAAAAAAACAGTCGGAGGAACCAAAAACCTGTCGTGAATGGCAAGGAGAGCGAAATAGTATATTTTTCCGGGCAAAAATAAGTAGGCTAAAACCACAAGGTTGACGCAGCAACTCTGTCACTACTTGCACAGAGAGAAAACACCCCAAAATTGTGAAACAGGGGTAGTAACCAAGGCAAAGGAAGAGCGGCAAGTAATTCTAGCATTAGCCCATGGCCTCTGGTTCAATAGTTGAACAACTAGACTGTACTTCTCTATAAGTTGCGTCAACTTCTTTCGAAGTCCTGTCCACGAAATATGTACGCCTTTACAAGACTTGTCTACCAAATGTGAAATTCTCTGCGAGCCCTGCCTACCCAATGTCTACATCCCTACCCAATGAGTACTGTTCTACCGGAACAAGGTACCCAATAACCAACACTGGGAAATTTCAAGGTGCTTACTAAACCCTGGGATATCATTCCGTGTTCTCACAAGCTATCAAGTGTTATCCAACAAAAATCCAGCATCAACTTTTTGTATTATGTTCATACATAAATATCAAAAATTCTCCTTGGTTTTATCACTAGTTGTATTAGTTGTAATGTATATTCCTAGTAGTAACTTCGAGTAAAGAGGAATCTGTTTACGCTTTTCGTTTCGGGTTACAGATGAATCATACCGGGTTCAGGACACAGAGGGGAAGTTTGAAGCAAGGGATGTTCCTCACACAAAGTTATTCACATTGTTATCACTGCGTCATGTGTATATCCAGATAAATTTACTCAAGACAGAAATAGCTTCCATCAACAGACTGACATACGTTTCTTAAATATACCCCGACAGTGAGAACACTGAACGAGAATGGATAATTTGTGGGCTGCTAAATGGAAAGTTAATGACACGCGTGGTGACCACCACCCGACGCACACAGTAGATGGCAAGACTGAGGAACCAAAAGGCTTCCCGCATGCGCGGAATGGGGACCGGCCATGGATCTTAAACCTATGTTGTGTACCATTCGCATTTAGAATTAGATGGAGATCCGACAAAGGAATGACCACATTATTCGAGTAAAGGTTGTGGAATAAAAATTTAATATATCAAAAAACAAGACATAGCAAAAGAGGAAACGAGGGGTGCATGAAATGGTAAGATGAGGGATGATGGGCCTGTAATAAATAGTACACATGATTATAAAACAGTAAACAACAATAAAATATAAAACTCTGAAAATAGAACTATAAAAGAGAGAAGATGTCGACGAGGAGGAGGTGCCTAAGTCACTGGAGATCCTTCACTAGAGGGGCATAAATTAACAATAGTGTTAATAGTACGTTTCGTTCCACCACAGGTTGACTACAAGAAGGTAGTCAGAAGCATCATTCTGAGAAGTACATGAAATCGTGTATCCCACGAACCGTCTATCCGACCACCATTATGTTAAACTGTATGTCACAACAACTACCCAAAGAAACAAACTCTTACAATTACAATGACCCTTAAATATCACATCTTGAAACACAACTTAAATACACGACTTCACCAAAACAACACTTCACAAAACATGACGTGACATGCAAACCCCGCAAGAAACATAGATCGGTTCAATAAAATAAACAAAGACAAACTCCCAAATGAACATGAAATAAAACGATTTCATGAGCTGGTAGAATAAAACTTCTCTCGAACGAAAGCACGAGATTCAGATATCTTGCGAGACACCAAATGAGCGTCAATTGTAGTCCCGGGCACATACAACGAACACACATTCCATAATCTCGGAAGAGTAACCAATAAACCTCATTTAATAACGTAATGGGATCACGCGTTGCTTGCTGACTGAAAGCCACGACAAAACAGAACAGCACTAAACATGACCCTCGGCCTTCAGTCAAATACCCTCTTAAACAAATAACATAAACCCACCCTTAAAAATAAGTCTAGAACTGTGATTGTAAATGAAACATATTTCTGACGCATACATGGTAGTTTCTGCCAGTCTCTAAGGATAAAAAGAAAACCTATACGGCCATCCTAGAGTTGCACAAATGCAGACACGGAAAAATTAAACCCTTAAAACATAAAATAAAACTTGGTGTGCGTTCCAACCATACAGAAGAAAATCCAAGGCAATTGAACGAACACACCCATCCTCGTCAGGATACAAACCGCGAAACTAACCTAAAGATACCAGTCCCTAAAGGTCCTCGAAAATCCCATACTTTTACAAGGGGTTAGAAACTGGTAAGAAACATCTCTCAGAAATACAATCACGTTTCATGACACCGAAACAATCGCAATAACACGCACCAAAATAAAACTTTACAAGATATGGAAATGAAACAACAACAACAAGAATCCCTTAAAATGAATAAACCCCAAAACAAGCCAGTCGATTCTCCACTACGTACGTATATATGACAAATAACTAGGAACCAAATTTAAACCAGAAAACTTCAAGAAAAGACATGAAAGATCTCCAGCTTAACCCGAAACCTTAGCAGGTTAAATTTAGTAACTTTTAACACTGAAACTTGGGGAGTATATATATATATATATATATATATGTCGATGATCAGTTTTCTTCAAAGCATGACACTTAAATAAGAATAGCAACAAGGACCATTTCCACTTAGCTGTTTCTCCGTGACGTTCTAGAAGGTCTCTGATGATATTTCATTTAATAATTATCTCATATGACAAGAAATCTCCACTGCTAGACAGAGGCCTGAATCCCGTTGTGTTTCCTCAGCGTTTATAACCTCGAAGCTCAATAGATATTAATTAACACTTAACATTTTCAAAAGAATTGGCGGAGGTGGACATCATGTCGGCACAACATCTTATATCTCTCTTCGTAATAACAATTTAGTCGCAATAACAATCGCTGAAGGCGTGTTTCTTAGAGTAAGATGGGTTCTCCTTCGGGGGCGCATTCCTTTTCCAGACGTGCCAAAATTATGATCTCTTAGATGTTTTACTAGTGACCGCTAGATGGAAATAACGTCGAACAGATCTTAAAATTGTACCGTATCAGTTAATATCAGTATGTACTTCATGAGACACAAACAATGAGAGACACATCTGACATTGCAAACAAATCATATTCAAATCCAAAACTTACAGTTATGCACATTTAAAGCGATAGATCGCGTATTTTGTGTGTTGAATACTTACTCATTTAAGTGATTTCCCCTGCCGACACTTGCTCGTTCCTGGGTTCCTTCTTCCACACCCTAGGGATAAGATGGAATAATGTATTTCTATGCTTACACTTTTACATAAATAACACGCCATGTACTTTTACTGCACTGGTCCTCTGAAGGGGAGATATATTTGCTGAACGACTTTCGTACTGTCATTCACATCCTACTGCTGGGGATGAACATTATACACATAAGTGGTTATAACCTCAAATTCTGCAACTTATAATAAACTATCTCCTTTTAAGTGAATCTTGAAGTGCAGCAAAATGCTGAGATCAGTACCTTTATAGAAGACGTATTAGATATAAGAATTGAGAACATAAAAACATTTATGTTTAAATATTAAGCCTTAAGACTATAAGAGGTCCTAGGATCCAACACGAGCACGCATCATTCAGTAACAAGCAATGAGACTGGCAATATTTGCACCAGCATAAGTTTTGAAATTACAGGCATAAATCCATCAACCTTTAGAATATTATACAAGACTTCGTAGAGTATGTAACATTAATACCGCTGCTTTTAACAACAAGAATTATAAATCTGCTACTGTAAGGGAACTCACAGTTTGTAGTAGATATACGAATTGAAAACTCCATTCGTTGCTGCATACCGGGACTGAATCCAATCTCTATAGTTCCTGTATACAACAGATTAGGTGCTGAGCACCTTGCACATTGCGCCGTCTCGGAGAACGAGTGGGTACGATCCCCACTTTCAATTAACTTACCGGTACTTTTCATGGTTCCAACATTTCTATATGCAGGATAATGCGTGGACGGTACCTCATTACTTTTTAACACCTCCTATGGGCTGGACCGAAGGTCATTCGGCTGCAAAAATCCCCGCCACACACACACACACACACTTCACTTATTCCCTGACACCTTACAAATGGGAATTCTGAGGGTTAAAGAAAACATAACTTAAAAACTATAAGAAATATGGTAAGAAGGAAAGATTTCTTAGTACGTACAGTACATGTAAAAGTAAGAGCAGCAACTAGCAGAAGTACCCATTCTTCGAACGGTCTTTGGTATTAATAATCAGACGTTATCAATTGAGCTACTGTTGCAATAGTTAGGGGCTTGGGACCTGGTTTGTCGACAAATTAAAATGTTAAAATGTGCTCTCAAACTAAATTAATTAACGTGTACTTCATGACGTGAAAATAAAATTGAAAACTTCGTGAACGAAACTCAATACACGTCAAAAAAAATTGACCCTCACCGTTGTGTTAAGTCCCCATCCACATGAAGACCCATTTAATAAATTATAAAGGCTTGAGGTGCATGAAAATTCAGTTTCCTTTTTTGCCTCCAATGGCCCAAATTCCTAAAAGCCACGAAAAAAAAAAACCTATTTAAATTCAGTAATTTTTTTAATTTATGTTGCTGCTTGGAAATATAATAGACCTTCTGTACGACATATCGCACGTGAAAGTTGTGTGAAAAACATCTAGGGTACCCCTTGACCCCCTTAAGTGCATTGATGAATTTTACAGTTTTAGTTGGTTCCGTGATAACCTTATAGCCATTTGAAAACTTTCACAGAAATGTAATAAATGAATTGGCATTAATTCTTGTAGAAATAGATGGAAAGTTGGATGTCATCTCTTGGGATTCTGTTGTCATGGTTATTGGCTTGCATTCCTTCATTAGTTTATTAAATGAAATTAGTTTCCTGGGAATATCTCAGAAACTGTTGGTTTTAGAGCCTTAAAATGTAGTTTTCGGGGACCCTTGACGGCTCTTTAGGGCCCGGTGTTTTGTTTCTGGCACCAAGGGGCTGAAAATGAGCTTTGTCTCGTTGCTGTACGCCATAATATACCGTAATAATAATAATAATAATTACAATTATGTATAACAATATAGGGATAGGGATATAATAGACCTTCCGTACCACACCGCACTTGTAAATCGTTTGAAAAATTTCTAGGTACCACTTGACCCTTCATAAGCGCATTATATGTATTGATCAATTTTACAGCTTAATTTGGTTCCGGTATGACCTTGTAGCCATTTGCAAACTTTCACAATATTGTAATAAATGGAATTGCATTGCTTCTTACAGAAATAGATGGACCTCTGAGATTCTGTCGTCATGGTTACCGGCTTGAATTCTTTCATGAGTTTATTAAATGAAATTAGTTTTCGGGAAATATCTCAAAAACTGTTGGTTTTCGGGGGTTTAGTTTCTCACACTGAAGGGCTGAAAATTAGCTCTGTCTCACCCTTCTATGCCAATTTCAGCATGTATTTAAAGGGGATAGGCCCCCTTTTATGAGAGGTATGGAGAAGAGTTACATCAATGATTGGTGTCGTGTCCCTGATGGAAATCTGTACCAAATTTTACGTTGATCTACCCAGCCGTTCTCAAGTTATAAGGACACATAGTTGTCCACAGACAGACAGACAAGACAGACAGACAGACAGACAGACAGACATACAGAGAGACAAAATATTTATTTTCACGCGCATCCCTCATAAAACAGTCTGAAACGCGGTAATAACGCAAATTTCCGTAGAAATTCAGAAAAAGAAAACCTTTCATTTTTATGGATTACTTTCCCCGGATGGTTCAAGAACATTCTTTTACTTTCAAGTCTTATCTCCAATTATTTATCATCTTCATGCCTACAGTCAACTGCATGTTTCGTCAATGCTCAAGATTAGGAAGAAGGTTCACTCTGTCATAATTTAGAACCATTCCAGCAATTGCCCTGAGTTCAAGTGAAAAAAAACAAAAACAGACGACCACTCATGAGGGGCATCAAACCCACCTCTTCTCATTCCTGGGAAGATCTCTGGGTAGCGCTACAGAACAGAAGACCAAAGGTATAAAAAAATTAGGTAATGAAATTTGCCCAAGTACCTTTAGTAATGGTATCCGGAGATGTTAAAATAATAGATGTTGACTCGTCCGCTGCCATAAACCCACCCAGCCATCCCAAATAGATACACGACTTATATAGCAGAAATGAAGTCTTCTGGAGCCATCTTGCTTACTAAGTCAGGAATGCCAACCCCACGCAATTGGTACTATTTCACATCGGGTATAGTACTAGTAAACAAAAGAGCGTCGATAAAGTAATGTAATGAAACATTGCGCCAATTGTCAGTGTTTATTTATGTATTTATAATGTTTTACATACAAAAACAGACCTAACCTGGGGCTTACGCCCCAGACCCCCTTGCTTGTGGTACTAGCAGTAATTTACGACCAGGCAGTACCTAACCTAGTAGCGGACATAAATTCTATCTTATTAATGTTTTACATACAAAAACAAACCTAACCTGGGGCTTATGCCCCAGACCCCCTTGCTTGTGGTCATCATCATCATCTTGTACAGTTTCCAGCCCCAGGCTGGGTCTGTTTGGAACATAAGCCTCGCCACTTAGTTCTTTCTTCCCACCACCTCTCCGCTGTCACTCTGGTCCAGTCCTCGCCTCTCTTCTTGACACATTCCTCCACTCCTTTCAGCCATCTATCTCTTGGTCTTCCCCTTGGTCGTTTCTTCTGCATCTGCATCTCATGTATCCTCTTGGGAATCTTCTTCTCATCCATTCTCTTTAAGTGTCCATACCACCTCAGTCTTGATGTCTCAATCCTACCTTGCAAGGGCTCCTCTTTCACCATTTCCCTGACCTTTTCATTCCTCACCCTGTCTCTTCTTGTTATTCCGATCCTACTTCGCAGGAACTTCATTTCACCTGCCTGTATTCTGCTTATATCTCTTTTCTTCATTGTCCACGTTTCTGAAGCATAGGTCAGTATCGGGATATAGTAGCTTCTGTATAACACTTCCTTGCTTTTTTGTGGGACATCTTTATTCCACACTAAGCTCCTAATGCTTCTCAGAAATGATTCTGCCTGTCTGCCACGTTCCGTAATCTCTTTGTCATTTCTCCCATTTTCCTCCACTATACTTCCCAAGTATAGACTTGAGACTTTCCACCTTCTTCAGCTGTCCCCCTCCAAGTGTTATCCCACTCATTGGTCTGTCCTTTTTCCGGGTCGTTATCAGGATCTCACATTTACTGATGTTGAACTTCCATCCGTACTCTCCCACTGTTTCTTCCCAAGCCTTCAGTTGCTCCTGAATTTCCTCCTCCTTGTTTCCCCAGACCATGCGATCATCTGCAAACACCATTGCTTTCATCTTATCTTCTCCTATCTTTCCTGCTATCCGTGTCATTACCTCGTCCATAACCACAATAAAGAGAAGGGGTGACAGCGCACTACCCTGTTTCAGGCCACTCATTTGTCTGAACCAGTCTGTTCTTTCCCCTCCAACTTTCACACAACTCACACTTCCACAATACATCTCCTTCACTCTGCCTACAGTCTCTTTTTCCACTCCTATGTTTTCCATTGCTTTCCAAACCTTCTCCCTACACACACTATCATAGGCCTTTTCGATGTCCAGGAAGGCCATCAACAGATCCTCTCCAAATTCGTAGTGGTGTTCCTGGAGCTGTCTCACTGAAAATATGAGATCCACTGTTGATCTCCCAGGTCTGAATCCATACTGTTCCTCTCTCAATTTTCTCTCCACTTTGGCTCGTATTCCACTTTCTAATATCTTTTCATATATCTTGGCACAGTGAGGTATGAGTGTGACACCCCTGTAATTTCTGCACTCCTTTCCGCTTCCTTTATTAAATATTGGGACAATTAATCCTTTCTTCCAATCTTCTGGGGTCTTTTTCTCCTTCCATATCACCCTCATCACATGGTACAGCCACTGTTTCCCAACCTCCCCTGCTGCCTTCACCATTTCAACACTCACTTCATCCACACCTGGTGCCCTTCCTCCTTTCATCTTGTATATAGCCATTTCCAGTTCTCTCCAAGTCAGGTCCTTTTCCATTCCTGTGTTGTCTTCTCCATCTTCCAATACATTGTCTTCCTCCCTATGACCATTTGGATTCAGCAAATCCTCAAAGTACTCTTCCCACACTGTCTTGAGTACTTGTGGTACTAGCAGTAATTTTCGACCAGGCAGTACCTAACCTTGTAGCGGACATAAATTCTATCTTATTAATGTTTTACATACAAAAACAAACCTAACCTGGGGCTTACGCCCCAGACCCCCTTGCTTCTGGTACTAGCAGTAATTTTCCGCAAGACAGTGCTTAACTTAGTGGAAATTTGTAACAATTTCAAACTTTACGTGTCATATGGTGAATTTTGTATTGGACATGTTGGTAACGTACTCAGATGTTCCTTTTTCGGGTGTCACACGACGTATGACGTAGTGTCCAAGATGGCGTCCATAGTGAAATGAAGACAATGCTAAAAGCATTATTTTCGTAAATAATCAATTAAAAGGAGTTATTCCGGTGCAGCAGTGGCAATTGAGAAAGTAAAACGACTCTCAACATCTCCGAGAAAGGTTTGTCAATCATAAATACTATATTTTCAGTAATATACCTTGTTGAAAGTTACGGCGGCTTGGTCTCCTGTTCTGTAGTTTTAATGATCTCTGACCAGAATATAAGATATCCTAAATAATTTGCATCATCTAGACTACAAGTCCACAGCGGGCAACTAATACAAGGTGACTAGGCCAAACATCTATTAGCTTCACGCAATATACTATTTCCCAATGACAATGAGCTCAGAACATCGCTAAAACCCTGCAGTCGCGGGTGGAATTATCGTATGGGACAGATAATTTGATTCGCCATCACTCCATCAACAATGATTTTGCATGCTATATAAAACACAACCTAGCAAACAAACGCTTCTGATTTTCATCAACATAATTGTGATAACACAACTCTTAATCCCTAAATGCTATTACGTGATAAGGAGATGTCTTGTAAAGAGGCATGAATATACTTACCTCTGTTTCTGTTTTCCTGCATGGAACGATATCCGGAATAGAAGCTTCCTCAATTTTAATATCGGATTGATGGTCTGGATCGTCCTGCAAAGAAAAAACTTGATTCACAAATATGTTCCTTGAAAACTTGCATTGAAAGATTGAAGGAATAAAATAACAAACTGCGGGTGAATCAGCCTTCTATTACAACAATAAACCCCTGGAACTACAACCCTTGAAGGGCCTAGGCCTACCAAGCGACCGCTGCCCAGCCATTTGGCCTGCAGATATTGGGGTGACGAGTGATCAGTGTATCGTGTCCCCTCGGCCGTTAATCTTGGTTTTCGTGATCGGGGCGTTACCTCACTGTCAGGCAGGCACTCAATTGTCCTCACGAGGCTAAGTGTACCCCGTACCAGCCCTCACGTCAGTTTCTAAAATCCCTGACGGAGCCGGAAATCGAACCCGGGGCCTCCGGGTTAGAGGCAGCAGCGCTACACGGAACACCACGGGGTCAATAGTGAGAGTTTTTGTGGAGTTTACATCTCAAAACATTTCAGTTGTTATACACTGGCAACACGTAGGACTAGCACATTGTCACTAGCCTTGTGTGTGTTACGACATTGTGGCGAAGATGCAGTTACTTAGAGGTACCATATAATGCTAATAATAACCAGCCAAGTTGAAAAGTTTTATGTTCAAAAATCTCATACCAGTATTTTTTCCCCTCTTGTGACCAGATTAAAGCAATATTCATATCAAGGATACTTAAGGCAGGGAGGATTTTAACACGACCGATAAATAAATAGCTAAGTAGTGGCCCAGGGTGCCAGCAGAGTGAATCCGCAATATGAATACAATAACATCAGCAACTGTTAGCAGCTAAAATTAGAAACAACACTTAATAAACAAAAGGTTCAAATTTTTAAAAATTCATTCACATTACTATAAGAACCTATGAACACCTGTATTTGGTTTTCCACTTTGATAACCTTGCTTTCGTCTTCAGATAGACCACCAGCTCATCCAGCAGATTGCTATATGTAGTCCTAGAATCCTAGAAGGTATCATAAAAGTATGAACCAATGTAAAACATAGAGACAGAAAACAGTTCCTTGTCATGCACATGTTATGTTACACAATATGCAAATTAAATACAACTTACGATATTAGGGACTTCCTCAGTACCAGACAACCATTCAGGCTCGCTCTTAATGATTGGTTGTTGCTCCATGATGTTCAGCAAACTAGAACACACAATGTGCATTCGAGAATTATGATGAGCCGTACTTATACAAATACGCTGAATAATTATCATATATAACACATCACACGAGATATTTTCAGAACTCCGAATGCAAGTTACTGTCACTGGGAAGTTAATGTGAATATATCCCTCCAGGTGCACAGTGAGAATGAGAGGCAAACGGGAAAACTTATTCGACAATGACGCTCGCCTTTATAAGATATAACTTAGGGCAGAATATCGAGCAAAATATTAATGACTATAATTGCGATACAATGAGGAATTACTGGTGCCAGCTTGTGGAGCAGTGAAATGAAGCGTCTTATAATTGGTTTCTCTATTCCTAAGTAGGCCACACACAAACCTTAACACCTTAGTGGACGCTAAATTACATTACAAACCTATCAAAGTGGAAGTAAACTCAAGTTACTGCACGAGTATTAAGAAATAGGCGGTAACTGGACACAGTGGATCTCAGAAAAAGCAAGACAATACTTCCACATCTTGTTACAAGGAAGCCACTTCAAAAGAGACACAACATTACTTCCCCATTGAACCAACATTGAATGAAAGGGACTAAAAGTTGTATTTATCCTTACAAACTTATAAATACTGTTACCGGGTAGATTGTATGGTAGCACTGCACACCGTGAGAACATGTGTATAAAAAAAATTGAGTAATGAAATTAGTTAAAGTAGCTGTAGTAATGGTATCTGGAGATGATAAATTAATAGATGTTGACTCGTCCTCTGTCATGGACCCACCCAGCCATCCCAAATAGCAACACTACTTACATAGTTGAAATGAAGTCTCTAGTAAACATCTTTCTCACTAAGTCAGGAATGCCAACCCCACGCATTTGGTACTATCGCGCACTGGGTATACAAAGAAACAAAAGAGCGTCGATAATGTAATATACTATTGCGCCAAATCCAACTTGTCAGTCGTACTTTAACCATGGATTGTGTGACATGTGAAATTACTTCATAAATTCTATCTTATTAATGTTTTACATACAAAAACAAACCTAACCTGGGGCTTACGCCCCAGACCCCCTTGCTTGTGGTACTAGCAGTAATTTTCGGCCAGGCAGTACTTTACGTCTTTACGTGTGAAATGGTGAATGGTGAATTGTGAATTTTGTGTGCGACATGTTGGTAACGCAGTCATATGTCCGTCTGTCGAGTGTCCAAGATGGCGTCCGTAGTGAAACGAACACGATAAAAATTCTTTATTTTCGTTAAAAAAAACATTATTGAGGTGCGGCAGTTGTAGTTGTGATTGTGAAACGTTTCCCAACAACTCCGAAAAAGGTATGTAAATCATAAATCCTATATTTTCAATAATATACCTCGTTAAAAGTTACGTTATGTGAATATTAAGTCCTGTAACAGTGAAGAGTGCTTGGAGTATTCATGATACATTTCTGTGTTAACTGAACTGTGACCATCAACCCAGACCTATTTCAAGTCTGAAGAATTATCATCAGTACTGGTAATTCCAGCACTATCATTAACTTAAATGGTGAGTCTTGATATATTCCACACAATTTCTTTGCATTAGCTCCAGAATGTTTGCCTTCATTTTTGTACTTGTTGAATATAGTACTGGAGATAAAGGTGCACAGTGTGTATAAATTATTTCTTACTTAATTGTATGTACCAAGTGCTGATTCAAGATCAATCGATACAATATTTTGCATTCAATTGTGCAGACACGATGTCCAATCTGTAGCCCTCGGTATTATTCGAAACATCTGATTTAAAATCCTGGCAACACAGCTCAAATGTTCCTAGAGTATGCCATATCCGTCAGGTTCTTTCTTTCAAAATACGGAGTATAGGGTTGCAATCTTTTAACCAATGAAATGTGAAACATTTCACATAAGTATGGGACACTACTAAAACAAAAATCATTGTTATACTTTTTATGTTAACATTATTATTAATGGTTTAAAAACAAATTCATCTACATTTCTGAGAAAACCAGACAGTTGTAACATGTTTTAATTTCTTCTTTCTCCTTCTTCTCGCGGATGGGTCACTTAGGACCACACGGAATCAACGTATGTTGAGCCTTCCTCCTTGCCCAATAGCTCTTCATATGCAAGGATTGTTGTAGTTTCTGTTCCTCCTGTGTTTGGAAGTCACTGAAAAATCAGAGTAGCCTATATTTACAGTAGGCCTACTGCATTTTCGATGCTATTAGATGTAGTGTCTTGGGTTAATTTTCTGTGTCAGTAGATTATTAAGTTACTTTCCAACATTTGACCACCATTTCAGTAGGTTTAGTCATGGCTGAACAACAGACAGAATTTGACAGAGGTAGAGGATCTAGCTAGAGAGGATTTCGCCGAGGCTTAATCCAAAGCACAGTGCTAGGTCATGGGACCAAGCTATTTGTGGACGAGTGGGTTCAAACCCCACCATCGACCATCTATGAAATGGCTCTCTGTGGTTTTCCATTTTGAACTCCAGGCAAATGGTATCTTCTAATAGGTCACAGCCAGTTTTTTCCAAATCCTTGAACAGTTCCATTAATCTTCATTGATTTCATCTCTCATCAACTCCTCTCGAGAGGTTGGCGTCAGGAAGGGCATCCAGCAGTTAAAACAACGGTAGCGCTACAGAACAGGAGACGAAAGGTATAAAAAAAATTAGGTAATGAAATTTGCCAAAGTTTGCCAAATTACCTTTAGTAATGGTATCCGGAGATGTTAAAATAATAGATGTTGACTCGTCCGCTGCCATAAACCCACCCAGCCATCCCAAATAGATACACGACTTATATAGCAGAAATGAAGTCTTTTGGAGCCATCATGCTTACTAAGTCAGGAATGCCAACCCCACGCATTTGGTACTATTTCTCATCGGGTATAGAACGAGTAAACAAAAGAGCGTCGATAAAGTAATGTAAAGAAAAATTGCACCAATTGTCAGTGTTTATTTATGTATTTATAATGTTTTACATACAAAAACAGACCTAACCTGGGGCTTACGCCCCAGATCCCCTTGCTTGTGGTACTAGCAGTAATTTTCGACCAGGCAGTACCTAACCTAGTAGCGGACATAAATTCTATCTTATTAATGTTTTACATACAAAAACAAACCTAACCTCCCTTGCTTGTGGTACTAGCAGTAATTTTCGACCAGGCAGTACCTAACCTAGTAGCAGACATAAATTCTATCTTATTAATGTTTTACATACAAAAACAAACCTAACCTGGGGTTTACGCCCCAGACCCCCTTGCTTGTGGTACTAGCAGTAATTTTCCTCAAGACAGTGCTTAACTTAGTGGAAATTTGTAACAATTTCAAACTTTACGTGTCATATGGTGAGTTTTGTATTGGACATGTTGGTAACGTACTCAGATGTTCCTTTTTCGGGTGTCACATGACGTATGATGTAGTGTCCAAGATGGCGTCCATAGTGAAATGAAGACAATGCTAAAAGCATTATTTTCGTTAATAATCAATTAAAAGGAATTATTCCGGTGCAGCAGTGGCAATTGAGAAAGTAAAACGACTCCCAACATCTCCGAGAAAGGTTTGTCAATCATAAATACTATATTTTCAGTAATATACCTTGTTGAAAGTTACGACGGCTTGGTCTCCTGTTCTGTAGTTTTAATAAAACAACCACCACATGGAAATGCATCGCATCTCATCCCCGACCAGGTTGAAAACGGGAAATATTAAGGGGTCAACATACAGCCATGGCTGAATGACTGCCAAGGAATAACTTAATCGATCTTTGTCGATTTCAATGTCAATAAGTGACAGTACAATTTAAAACACGAAATTGTAGATTAAAGAAACTGTGTATTCTGCATTTGGTTCTAATGTCTAGAACGGAAACTTGACACGATACTTTACATGGTTATGACTAATAATACGAGATGCCCCGTACAATACAGGAAACATGGCAACCTTAATTACTGCTCCGATTCTGAGCCTAGAAAGACATATATGGAGTTGCTCCATTCATGGACTTGTTGATCCTGTGCATCTCTACGGTACGTTTTCTAAGAAAGGTTAAGGTTGTTCAACAAGCTACAGACTGCACTGTCTCTACTTGATAGTGGCAGCTGAATTGATACTAATGTTAATATTAAAATGAAAACGGATATTTAATGTTCAAAAATAACAGGAAATGACATGATAGTGCAACAGTGATGCATTCCAGGAAAATTTGCTATATTTACCTGAAGTTGTTACGTACATTCGTGCCATGGAAAACTGGAAAACTGTATTCGGCAACAACAGGGTCGCCAACTGATACGAGAATGTTTAAAACCGAGCTACACCAGCAAAAGTAATTTCCAAGGAAATCTTTATTTTCATTTATTTGTCCACAAGCGTGAATGCACTTCTGTTTATCTTCTCCTTCATCATATAAGAATAGCGTACCCAAGCAATGCATATTTTCGAAATTCTTAAAAGAGAATTCATGACAGAATGATAGCGTAGTGTTTCGATTGGTAACTCAAACTATCACTTGGGGCGCTGTAATCGGTCCATCATGGACGGGATAAGTAGCAAGGCTCAATTACACATGATTGCTAACGAACACACGTGTATTTGCTAGAAATACGTAACCCAACAACTTATCTTTGGTTTGAATTAAGCACCAAGAAGCACGATGCCCTTGGTGGCGGTTTTAGTTACTATAACGTGCTTGTTGATTCTTTTGTCTTCCTTTGTATAATACGATGTGACCTAGTACCGTAAGTTAGTTTGTATTAAAAGCTCACTCTGCATATACGCCCAGTCGTCATTCTCCTGCCATTTACTCCAACAGGCTAATACAGCAGTGCAGCACGACAGCACATTAGCACCCCTATATTCTTTGTTTTATATGCTCAGTTGCAAAAGGTCGAAACAGATGTTGCAAAAATACAACATGCACTGCATTGTTTTGAGTCTTCATTGCAGAATATCAGACACAGTTTGCCGAGTTCAATCCAGACAACACAAGAGCCATTACCAAAAAAAAAGCGATGTGGAAGCTTTTAAATGCCGCCGCACGAGAAATATGTGATTACATGCTCGCTGAGGTGAAAGATAGATTTGAGTTCAGAAATCATCTTTCAGGAGCCAAATTGTTCCTGCTTGAAAACTATGAAGACTACAGGAAACGGCTGCCTGTTGAAGATGTAAACCGTTTTTGTGATGCTTTTCCTGTAATTGACAGAGATGATTTCGTTCACGAATTGGGTGTTTTCTACTCACGGCCAGAGTTCTCTCCAAATGGCAACATACACGGGTGTTTAAAAACTCTTGATTTTCTTATTTCATTTGGACTAGATACTACTGTTTTTAAGGAAATAACAAAGGCATTAAAAATATTAGTGCCAATGACAACATGTGAAACTGAAAGATGTTTTTCGACCCTGAAGTTGATAAAATCATATCTACGTAATTATATGGGGGAGGACAGATTAACAGCTTTAGGGATGCTGTCAATTGAGAAACAAATGGTGAAATAAATTCCTAACTTGAACAATAAAGTGATAGAGAAGTTCATTAGTGATACTGACAAGTGCAGAAGAATGGAGTTCCACTAAAATTGAGAGCTTTTGTGAGGTAAATAGAATATATAGGCTATTGAAATATGCGTATATTATATGGTTGAGTCCTACCTCGGTAAAATTCACAAGCCGCTACTGGTGGACTGACAACATCAGGGCTGACATGCATGCTGTTGGTCAACACCAGAAGATGTCAACGATAGAAAGAAGTGGAGGAGATATAGCAAAATAGCAGACCCCACAAGGGATTAATGCTAGGAAGAAGAAGAAGACAATCGAAACATGAGTTGTACGTAAACAATAAATAAGAAGACCGCGCTCTCACTGCAGTGAAAAAGCGAAGGTAGCAAATGGGGCAGAAAGTATTTCAAACCAAAAGGGAAATACAAAACTTACTAACAAACCTATTCGCAAAAGCGAACAATACCTATTATTGCAGTCAACTGAGAAATATGTTTTAACAGAGTGAATAAATCCTCATACAATTCATCAGCTGATCGTGTCGTACAACACACCGAACACAGAGGAATACAACAGCTTCTCGGAACGTCTGGTTACAGCAGCACATCAGCTTACGAACGGAGCCTATAGTAAGACCATATTAGTATGATAAATCATTATTCTTATGTTTATCTAAAGTGAGTACAATGTTTGGATATTGAGCTCTGAGTTTGAAATAGTAGGTCACTCATACAACATAAGCTATCCTAGTCCATTTGTTTGACGGGATAGTCAAATTTCAGGTTTTCATGCTTTCTAATAAGTTCAGATACATTTTTAAAACTCTGCAAAGTGGTGAGGTCCAAAACAGACAACATCCATTTATAAGTGGTTGAATAATGACTTTCATGTCAAAACCAGCTACATCAGAATGTGTTTGTTTCGAGTCGGGGCTAATGCGGGCCAAGGCACTTACACTCCACATCAAACGTTATCGACACTAGCATATCGTGTGCTGTTCTGCTGATGGTACCAATATACCGGTACTACTAGTAGTAATAATATTAACGCAGATACTGGAATATGAAGCTGCATATGGGCTTATCTTACAGTAATCCTTGAACAAATACCATCGACGCTTCACAGTCATTGTGTTCTGTCTTTTCCCAGCATGGACAAACGACTTTTACCTGAAGGTTCAAATTTCAGTCCTGTCCTTTTCGGCTTTCTCACACTCCCGGACAATGTTATGCACAGTCCTAACATTTCTACCTACAGCTTTAGCGATCCTTTCCAAAGCTTTCTGTAACAGGATGGTGAAACATTTATTTTCTTCTCGACAGAATTTCAGAACATATGAGTCTTCTACTTTGAGATCGGATCACTTCACAGGATTTCTTTGGAGGCATTTACATTCTATAACTAAACGTGGAAATTACCCTCAAGTTTATAAGACTCCAAGAAACATCTGGGCATTTGTAATTAAATCTTGTGAGATGTTTATGATACCTTATCTGTGTGTACACACTTCACACCCTCACTCAGGAATTATCGTGCCTCGTTTGGTAAAAATTCGTAAGTCACAAGTTATAATACGAGAGTATTTTTTGTCAATGGTTTTTGTATGCCCAACAGGCTGATCCATCACACTTAGTAAATTCTACAGATCTTGAGTTTAAGGAGGGTATTATTGAACTATTCAATGAAGAGTGTAGTTATAGGGAAGTGTATCTATGATAATTATGTACTGACAGCAGTAACTATGCTCACCTTGAGACCATGGGGCCAAGCTATCTGTGGACTTGATGGACATGGGTATGACCCCTACTGTAGGCCATCCTCAAAATTATTATTCGTGGTTTCTATTTTCATGGCTGCTTCCTTCCAACTCTTGTCCAGGTTCATTCATTTCATTTGTTAACTCCTCTCACGATTGAGGTTGGCTTCAGGAAGGGGATCCGGTCGTAAAAACATGAAGATATTAATCCTCCAAATGAACATGCATTGTGTGAAAATGCTGCTTAATGGTGTAAGTTGGACTAAAATTAGTTTTTACTAAATGACAAACTGTATTTCAATACCAAACATTAAGTACTATACTAAACTAGTCTTTTAAAAAATTAAGAAATTATTATTCGTGGTTTCTATTTTCACGGCTGCTTCCTTCCAACTGCTTGCCCAGGTTCATTCAATTCATTTGTTAACTCCTTTGACGATTGTGGTTGGCTTCAGGAAGGGGATCCGGTTGTAAAAACACCCACCCACAATCGTGCCCCATTCAAAATCGAATAACTTACATTGCTTTGCCATGAATATGTAAACATTGTTCAATCCAAATAACATGACCACTTGTTCAAACTGAAGCCAGTGTAGGCCATGTAACATCTGCTGCGGTGGTACCACAAATCAGTTACTTCCTATTTCCTTTTTTTGTTTACAAGGGGTGGTTTAACACCTCATATAGTTTCAAAGCACGCTACATCACGTATTGTAATTTTAAAAAAGGGCTACATTACTTCTTCGAGTCGTAAAAGAAGGTACATCAACAATGTGAGAATCAAAACTGTTTACAACAGTAAACGGTGATAATTCGAAGATAAATCAGTGTACAATCTTCAAGACTCGAACACTAATGTGTCTACCCTTTCAACACTTGGCAACAAAATTGTTTTTTTTTCTTTCTAGCACCCACAATCGTGCCCCATTCAAAATCTAATTGTAGGAGTATATGGCAGGAGAAAGACGTCTAGGCGTATATGCAGTATACATGTTTAATACGAACTGAACGACAAGGTTACATGCAGGCGTATACATACAAAAACAGACAAAAGAATCAACGAGAACATTCTCGTAACTAGAACCGCCACCAATGGCGTTGCGCTTCCTGGCGCTGAATTTAAACCACAGATCAGCTGTTGGGTTACATATTTCTAACACACCCACTTAAACCAATAGCTGATCTAGAATGTAATAGACATTTATCAACCAGACTTCAATCATAGAGTACCCTACATAAACATAATACAATTACTGATAACATTTTTTTGAACACAATGTATACTTAAAATACTAATTAACAGTTCAATCCCATTCCTTGGGGATAATACACATGTTTTGGTTTTTGTAAAGGTTTGGTGAGAATATCTGCAATCATTTCTTGTGTGGACAAATAATGCAATGAAATGATTCTCTCTTGAACCTTTTCCCTAATGAAATGATGTTTGGTGTTGAAGTGTTTAGTGCGCCAATGAAAAACAGGATTTTTTGCAATTTTCTGTGCACTTTGACTGTCATTATACAAATCAATTTCTTGATTACAATCCATCAACACACACTGCAAATCACATTCACCTTTAACAAATTCAATTTTTATTGGACCTTCATTAGAACCAATCAAATCAAACATCAGATTCTTAAGATAAACTGCTTCCTTTGCAGCCTCTGACAAAGCTACATACTCAGCCTCTGTCGATGAGGTAGCAACTGAGCTCTGCTTACGAGCTTCCCATGATATGGCAGCATTAGCAAGCTTGAAAAGATAACCAGTATAGGACTTACTATCACTATCTGTGGAAAAACTGGTATCTACAAACCCTACCAAATCTAAACCAGTGCTCTTAAAAATGAGTCCATGGTTTATCGTACCTTTAAGATACCTAAGTACCCTTTTGGCTGTAAGCCAATGCTCCTCTGTGGCAAGAATTAAACTGACTTAAATATGACAATGCATAGGCAATATCTGGTATAGTACACACACTCAAATACATAAGTGAACCTATCAGCTGGTGATAAGGTTTATCGTCCACGCTTTTGGCTTTAGACAATTTCATATTTACTTCCATAGGAGTACCGATGGGATTATCATCAGTCATCTCAGACTTATTGAGCAGATTTTTTATGAACTGCGTCTGAGAAATTTTGAGTATATTGTTATCTGTGTCCCTTTCTATTTGCATTCCAAGAACCTGAGCAGCAGGTCCAAGACCTTTCATCATGAAATTTTGTTTTAAGACATCTTTTAGTTTACTAACTTCCTGCGGATTATTGTGGAACACAAAGAAATCATCAACGTACAGAGCAACAAGAATTACAGTATTGCCGATACTCTTTCTGTAAACACATGCCTCATTATGACTGTTTGTGTACCCCGAAGCAGACAGAACTGTATGAGCCTTTCTGTGCCACATATGTGCAGCCTGCTTTAGTCCATAAATAGCCTTTTTGAGCAAACAAACCTGGTCTTCCTTTCCCTTCACCTGGAAGCCCTCTGGCTGACACATAAATATTTCCTCCTGTAACTCTCCATTGAGAAAAGCAGTCTCATTGCCTAGATGATCAATCTGTAAATTTAATTCAACCGTTAAAGCAAACAACATTCTGAGTGTGCCATGCCGCACAACTGGTGAGAATGTCTCAACAAAGTCAATGCCAAATTGCTGTGTAAAGCCCTTTGCAACCAACCTTGCTTTATATTTTACAACATCACCATTTGTATTACGCTTAGTTTTAAACACCCACTTATCCTGTACAATGTTTTTACCTTCTGGCTTGGGAACTAAAACCCACGCCTTATTAACCATCATGGAATCCATTTCGCACTTCATGGCTTTATGCCATTCCTTAGAGTAAGGTGAAGACAATGCTTCACTTACTGTACATGGTTCACTTTGATCAGAACAATGAGTGTAATGCAGAATGTAATCAGGATATTGACTTGGTCTTCTTTCTCGCTGGAGGTAGCGACGCGCTTCCTCATTGTGCTGTGATGGATTATCTTGATGATCAGGCTCAACTTCCACTTCTTCATTATTCTGTGGAGCTGGATCTGGAACATCCCTATCACATGCAGTCAATAGTGGTTTACTGACTTCAGTGGTTAGGGGTTTTATTGTATTCCCTGGTACCACTGGAGGATCTGTTAGAGCAGAGAAATACATCTCATCAAAAATCACATCTCTCGCTGTGATTAATTCATGGGTTACTGGATGCAGGAGCCGGTACGCCTTTTTCTCAACCGAGTACCCAACAAATACCATTCTCTCAGTCTTGGGATCAAGTTTTCTTCTCAGCTGATCTGGAATATGAACATAGGCATTACATCCAAACACTTTTAAGGGCGTCAGGTCTACTTTCTCTCCAGTCCACATTTGTTCTGGTGTTGAATTTGGTGTTTTCCGTGCAGGAGACCTGTTGACAAGATATGCAGCTGTATTGACAGCTTCTGCCCACATGCGTTTGTCACAAGCTGCACCTTGCATCATAGCGAGTGCTCTCTCATTCAGAGTCCTGTTCATGCGTTCTGCAGTTCCATTTTGCTCTGGTGTGTACCTGACCGTTAGCTGATGCTTGATGCCACGCTGTTTGAAAAATTCATCCATAGCTTTATTACAATACTCCCCACCATTGTCAGAGCGTATGGCCTTGATTTTCCTTTCACACTCAATTTCAACAGAATTAGCAAATTGTTCCAAGATTTCTCTTACCTCACTTTTCCTTTTTAGAAAAAAGACAAAAACCTTCCTCGTATGGTCATCGATGAAGGTGAGAAAATATCTGGCTCCTCCCAGGATTCCTCAGGCATCGGTCCACACAGGTCACTGTGCAACAGGTCCAGTCGGTTCTTGGCACGATGCTTGGTGGTTTTGAAAGGCTGTCGAGCTTGTTTCCCTTCTATACATGGAACACAGAGCTGCTTTTCACCCGAAAAATCAATACCAGTAGCCAAACCACTTTTTAACAAGTCCATCCCCACGTGATTGGGATGGCCTAACCTTTTGTGCCACAATTCTCTAGAATTAGAACATTTTGAACAAACACTTATAGCGTCACTTAAACAAGACACTGCTGATGCATTTGCACTTACAGAACCTGAGTTATTTAAGATATAAAGCCCATTTGACTCTTCAATCAATAATTGCACATCACCTGTAACTTGACAGTCACTGTCTTGAAACACTTTACAACCTTCTTCATCAAAAACAATTACATGACCCTTTCTAACAATACTGTTCACAGAAAGCAAGTTTGCTGTAAGGTTAGGTACATACAGAACATCGCTCACCTTTGTTAAAACATTTGCTTGTACTGGAACATCACCTATGCCGCCACTATATAGTTTACGATCGTTTGCTACGGTGACTTCATATCCAACCTCCCTTTTATCATCAAATTTTGACATCCAATCCACTCTACCAGTCATGTGTCTGGAGGCTGCGGAGTCCATGTACCAGCTGTCTGCTGAGTGGGTATCAACTCCAAGTGCTGTGAGCAGAGCCCTACCCTTCTTCTTTTCTTCTTTCTTCTCTAGTGGCTTGGCATCTGCTTGATGTGCTGCGGTCTTGTTTTGGTGTTTGCAATCTTGTTTCCAGTGGCCAGTTTTACGGCAGTTCCAACAGAATGGTTTCTTGGGTTTAGTATTCTTGAATCCACTCCTGTTGGTGTAGAGTGCTGTTTCTTTGCTGGAGCTGCGTTTGTTTTCCTGTAGCAGTTTACATTTCACAAAGTCACTAGTCAACTCTGCGCCTGAATTTTCCAATGCCATAATCATAGGTTCATAGTCATCAGGTAGTCCCTGCAAGAGCAAGGCACCTAGAAATTCATCATCAAGTGGTTTTTTAACTGCTGCTAGCCGCTGGGAGAGCCCCAAAACTGTGGTGACATATTCTTCCATAGTCTTGAATTGTTCAAGCTTGGTGGAACACAGTTGGCGAAGAATTCTTTGTGTGCCTGTTGGCGCCTTACACTTCATATGACATCTCGAGCGAATTCCATGCTGCTTTCGCCGTTTTTGCTTCCATGACGTACGGAAAAACACTCTTTTCCACCATAAGGTTAATCTTGCACAAAGCACGTTCGTCGCGTCGTACCTTAACCTCTGCCCCCGTTTTAGCATCTTCTGCATAACCAGATATGCACTTCCAAAGGTCATCGTGCATAAGATAATTCTTCATCTGGAAACGCCAGTCAATGTAGTTTTCTCTCCCCTTCAGTTTCTCGAAGTTATAAAGATAACTGGTGCTTGATTCCGCCATGATGCACACACTTATTGCACGCGATCACTGTTTTGTTAATTCAAATAGAATCACACTGGTCAGAAAACTATACACTCGTCAATGATCCTGCTGGAGCCCATAACCTGTAGGAGTATATGGCAGGAGAAAGACGTCTAGGCGTATATGCAGTATACATGTTTAATACGAACTGAACGACAAGGTTACATGCAGGCGTATATATACAAAAACAGACAAAAGAATCAACGAGAACATTCTCGTAACTAGAACCGCCACCAAAGGCGTTGCGCTTCCTGGCGCTGAATTTAAACCACAGATCAGCTGTTGGGTTACATATTTCTAACACTAATAACTTACATTGCCTTGCCATGAATATGTAAATATTGTTCAATCCAAATAACATGACCACTTGTTCAAACTGAAGCCAGTGTAGGCCATGTAACGTCTGCTGCGGTGGTGCCACAAATCAGTTACATAATGCTATCCCAAGACTTTTGGCATTTTAATAAAATATAAAGAGGAAGAAATACAAAAATAAGTAAAAGGCTGTGGGTGCGCAAACTTACCATAGGACTTACATAATGTACTGTAGATAAATTCCAATGCCTTGCATATACCTCATTCCAGGCCTGTTCTTTTTTCTCCTTGAATTTTTTTAGTAGGTCATTAACATTTTGAGAATGATACTTCATGGTTGCAGTGCCTACGAATGCTCTCCATGGTCCTGTTGGTACACAGGCAGTGCTAAATTGGTACCTATACATCAGCAAGCTGCTCTTCATGAAGTATAGAGTAATTTAATCAGCGACTCATCAGGCATTATTTTAATGAATCTTGACTATCATATTTATGCACGCCACATGAAGGTTTTTATTTAATTCTAATATGTTCTTGACATTCTGTTGAGAGAATGACATTTTAGCATATTTTCATTTCAGATCCTGTAACCAAGAAGTTCTTGCGTGAGAAAATGGACCCAATTTTTGGCTATCCACAACAAGTGAGATCCAGCTGGTCAACTGCAAGTAGGTCGTTGGAGCAATATGCAGTGGGTGTTGAATGGTAAGATGGATCCTGAGGAAATACAATGATTGGGTTTCCTCAATATTAGAATTATATTTTATTCGTGCAGACACACAACTACAAAAATCAATAAACAAAAGTATGCTGTTAAGTTATTTTGATGTAACTCTTAAGTTTCTTCTTATTTCTTAATTAGTCTAACTTTTGAAATCTAATCTGGAGAGAGATATTTTCACCAGCATTTTCGTGTTCAGTTTGTCCAATCTGTCGATGTGCACCAGACACATGGCCATGCCGTTTCATAGTGTTACCGAGTGTAACGTTTTAAAATTATGTCTAATTTATTAAATGTCTTACACACATGGGCTTGCTGGGAACCATTTACGATGGCAGTTTCGTCCAATTTGATAGAATTAGGACTCTCCTCAGTGGTAACATCAATAAGACAGTCGCACCCCTTTTTAATCTCTGAGCGATATGATTCTAGATGTACTTAAGAGGTTGTTCTTTGAGTAGCAAATTACGTAGTCGCATACTTCCTTTACAGCGACATTGTTCACATTGAGAACTAACGTTATTGCTGGTAATAGTTTCCACCATTTCTTTCTACTTCTTCGTATTGTTGTCTAACATCTAAGACGAGGTATAGGCTTTGAATGTGCAAATTGTTTTTTTATTTTATTCTTATTATTTATTTATTTAATCGATGTTTCCCCTTTAGGAGAGCGATTGAACTTTAATACATGATTTCATCTTCTGGCGTTTTCCCACTTCTGTTCCCAAAACCTCTTCATCCTCTCAGAATGCTCCTTCTTCCGCTCAGCTGTCCACTTTCTTCCAGGCTGTCGTGATGGTCTATGATCAAACTTAATATTTTTGATTTTATTCCTGCACTCGGTGCAGTCCTCAAAATTTTCAATGTTGACCTGTTGTAGGTCCCTCTGAACCTCTGTCAGCCACTCCGTGCCACACTTACTCCGTGTTATAACATTGAGCAATTTCTTCGGCGTTCTGAAATTTTCCATCCTGTAAATGTGTGTATAAAACTGTACTCGGCGTTTTCTGATTACTTCCGTTATCGTGTGGATCTTTTGGTAGAGTTCACTTTGAAGTCTCTTCATCCAAATACCATTATTATTAACTGCCCCGTAAATCTTTCTGAGAATTTTCCTTTCCTGTTTTTCTATATCCTTAATTTTGGAATGACCGTCGACCACCATTGTTTCGGCTGTGTAAGTTGCTTCCGGAAGAATCACCGTTGTATAGTGCCTTAATTTTGTGTCCAGCGAGATGCACTTCTTGTTGTAGTGAGCCCAAGTTAGCTTGTAGGCTTTCTGTAGTTTGGTGATTCTTTGTTCATTGGCGATTCGGTTTAGTCCCGAGGACTGTATGATTTCACCAAGGTATTTAAAATGGGGGACTTGTGTGTTATTTTACCGTATTGTGTGATTAAAGAAGAGTTATTTTCTGGCAGTCTTTCCATATAGTGGGTTTTTTCATAAGAAATTTGTAGTCTGGTTCTTTGAGCAATTTCATGTAATTTTTCCACTGCGTGTATGGCTTCATGTCTGGTGTTAGTGATAATGGCAATATCTTCCGCAAAAGCGAGGCACTTGACTGTAAGACGGTTCTCTTTTTTGATGCCAATTTGAATGCCTTTTACATGAGGTTCCCATTCCCTATGATCTTTTCTAGAACAATATTAAAAAGCATTGGGGAT
The DNA here is from genome assembly GCA_946902985.2 of Meconema thalassinum. Classification (NCBI taxonomy): domain Eukaryota; kingdom Metazoa; phylum Arthropoda; class Insecta; order Orthoptera; family Tettigoniidae; genus Meconema; species Meconema thalassinum. The sequence goes on from OX336389.2 coordinate 1,197,137,157, forward strand.
AATCCGTCCCCCTGTCGAACTCCAGTTTTGATGAGAAAGGGCTCCGATATTTCACCCATAAATTTCACTTTGGACATAGTTCCTGTAAGCGTCTGTTCAATGATTTTTCAGGTCTTTCTGTCTATCCCGAATTCTTTCATGATCGTAAAAAGGGTTTCGCAGTCTACAGAGTCATACGCTTTTCTGAAGTCGACGAATGTTATTACTGTATTTCTACATTTTCTCATTTGTAATATTGTTTTTAAGCTCCACACCTGTTCAGCACATGATCGCCCTTTTCTGAATCCGGCTTGGTATTCACCAATTAGCGGATCCACCTGGGGTTCTAGCCTGTTTAAAAGTGCCTTGAAGAGGATTTTATAAGCAATAGGGAGCAGGGAGATTCCCCTGTAATTACTCATGTCTGTTTAATCACCCTTTTTGTGTAACGGATGAATTAGAGCACATTTCCAGTCTTCTGGTATTTGCTCCATCATCCATATGTCTGAAATAAGGTGATGAAGTTTCTGCGTAAGTGTAGGATCGTTCAGTTTCCAGAATTCAGCAATGATCCAATCTTCTCCTCGTGCTTTGTTATTTTTGAGCCTTTGGATGATCTCCTGAATTTCTTCTAGGTCAGGGGGTTGTGAGTCCGGGTGTGTGGAAACCGGAGGAGTGAAGGCAAGTTTTTCTTGGGGTGGTTCGCAGTTAAGAAGGGAGTTGAAGTATTGGGCTAATATTTTACAGTTTTCTTTCGCGTTAGTTTCCAACGTGCCATCCGGTTTTTTGAAGCACATGCTGGGCGCCTGATATCCCTTTAAGTTTTCTCTAAACGTCTTGTAGAAGTTTCTAGTATTATGTTGGGTGAAATCCTGCTGGATTTCATGGAGTCTGTTTTTGTCATATCTTCGTTTTTCTTTCCTAATTGTTTTGGAGGCATATTTTTGGGTTTTAAGAAAGTTCTCCCAGTTTTCCTCAGTTTTGTGACTGTTAAACTTTTTCCACGCAGTAATTCGGTTGTCAACTGCCCGATCGCAAATTGCATTCCACCAACGATGTTTTCTTGTGCGAGGAGGTTGTCCTAGTTTCATGACTTCCTGAATTCTCTTCGTTATTTTCTGCCAGTCTGTTGATGCCTCCTGATTAATTTGCATTATGATTTCTTCTTTGTGGAGTTTCAAGTACTCTGGATCTGGTTTGATATTTTTGGGTGGGCCTTTTTGCTCTCTATTGGGTTGGAATTTCGTCTTAATTTGGAGAAGATGATGGTCTGATTCAAAGGCGCCTTTGCGAGCTCAGACGTTTAAAATTTATTTTGTGTTTTTCTTGGAAATTGCGATATGGTCAATTTGGTATTCACCCCTGTCTAATATTGGGCGATCTCCATGTGGTTAACTTGTATGGAGGTTTTTGAAATTGTGTGCTCATGATCTTAAGTTCAAAGTTTCTGCAGAAGCCAATTAGTCTTTCACCATTCCAGTTTAATTATTATTATTATTATTATTATTATTATTATTTAATAACAAGTGGGATGGTCCCTTCAAAATCTTGCTAATCACCACTTACAATAAGTCTAGAACTGTGATTGTAAATGAAACATATTTCTGACGCATACATGGTAGTGTCTGCCAGTCTCTAAGGATAAAAAGAAAAAAAAGGAAGCTTGTAGTTTAACGTAACCGTTAATCTCGCGATCATAAGCCACGGGACCTCCGTTTTACGTGGAATCTGAACCACAGGACATGGCATTTCACTTCGAAAATCTCACATGCATTGACCTGGAATTGAACCCGGTCCACCTTGGTGAGAGGCATACAGCTTGACCGCGGCGCCACCACGCCCCCGGGGATAAAAAGAAAACCTATATGGCCATCCTAGAGTTGCACAAATGCAGACACGGAAAAATTAAACCCTTAAAACATAAAATAAAACTTGGTGTGCGTTCCAACCATACAGAAGAAAATCCAAGGCAATTGAACGAACACACCCATCCTCGTCAGGATACAAACCGCGAAACTAACCTAAAGATACCAGTCCCTAAAGGTCCTCGAAAATCCCATACTTTTACAAGGGGTTAGAAACTGGTAAGAAACATCTCTCAGAAATACAATCACGTTTCATGAAACCAAAACAATCGCAATAACACGCACCAAAATAAAACTTTACAAGATATGGAAATGAAACAACAACTACAAGAATCCCTTAAGATGAATAAACCCCAAAACAAGCCAGTCGATTCTCCACTACGTACGTATATATGACAAATAACTAGGAACCAAATTTAAACCAGAAAACTTCAAGAAAAGACATGAAAGATCTCCAGCTTAACCCGAAACCTTAGCAGGTTAAATTTAGTAACTTTTAACACTGAAACTTGGGGAGTATATATATATATATATATATATATATATATATCGATGATCAGTTTTCTTCAAAGCATGACACTTAAATAAGAATAGCAACAAGGACCATTTCCACTTAGCTGTTTCTCCGTGACGTTCTAGAAGGTCTCTGATGATATTTCATTTAATAATTATCTCATATGACAAGAAATCTCCACTGCTAGACAGAGGCCTGAATCCCGTTGTGTTTCCTCAGCGTTTATAACCTCGAAGCTCAATAGATATTAATTAACACTTAACATTTTCAAAAGAATTGGCGGAGGTGGACATCATGTCGGCACAACATCTTATATCTCTCTTCGTAATAACAATCGCCGAAGGCGTGTTTCTTAGAGTAAGATGGGTTCTCCTTCGGGGGCGCATTCCTTTTCCAGACGTGCCAAAATTATGATCTCTTAGATGTTTTACTAGTGACCGCTAGATGGAAATAACGTCGAACGGATCTTAAAATTGTACCGTCAGTTAATATAAGTATCTACTTCATGAGACACAAACAATGAGAGACACATCTGACATTGCAAACAAATCATATTCAAATCCAAAACTTACAGTTATGCACATTTAAAGCGATAGATCGCGTATTTTGTGTGTTGAATACTTACTCATTTAAGTGATTTCCCCTGCCGACACTTGCTCGTTCCTGGGTTCCTTCTTCCACACCCTAGGGATAAGATGGAATAATGTATTTCTATGCTTACACTTTTACATAAATAACACGCCATGTACTTTTACTGCACTGGTCCTCTGAAGGGGAGATATATTCGCTGAACGACTTTCGTACTGTCATTCACATCCTACTGCTGGGGATGAACATTATACACATAAGTGGTTATAACCTCAAATTCTGCAACTTATAATAAACTATCTCCTTTTAAGTGAATCTTGAAGTGCAGCAAAATGCTGAGATCAGTACCTTTATAGAAGACGTATTAGATATAAGAATTGAGAACATAAAAACATTTATGTTTAAATATTAAGCCTTAAGACTATAAGAGGTCCTAGGATCCAACACGAGCACGCATCATTCAGTAACAAGCAATGAGACTGGCAATATTTGCACCAGCATAAGTTTTGAAATTACAGGCATAAATCCATCAACCTTTAGAATATTATACAAGACTTCGTAGAGTATGAAACATTAATACCGCTGCTTTTAACAACAAGAATTATAAATCTGCTACTGTAAGGAAACTCACAGTTTGTAGTAGATATACGAATTGAAAACTCCATTCGTTGCTGCATACCGGGACTGAATCCAATCTCTATAGTTCCTGTATACAACAGATTAGGTGCTGAGCACCTTGCACATTGCGCCGTCTCGGAGAACGAGTGGGTACGATCCCCACTTTCAATTAACTTACCGGTACTTTTCATGGTTCAACATTTCTATATGCAGGATAATGTGTGGACGGTACCTCATTACTTTTTAACACCTCCTATGGGCTGGACCGAAGGTCATTCGGCTGCAAAAATCCCCGCCACACACACACACACACACACTTCACTTACTCCCTGACACCTTACAAATGGGAATACTGAGGGTTAAAGAAAACATAACTTAAAAACTATAAGAAATATGGTAAGAAGGAAAGATTTCTTAGTACGTACAGTACATGTAAAAGTAAGAGCAGCAACTAGCAGAAGTACCCATTCTTCGAACGGTCTTTGGTATTAATAATCAGACGTTATCAATTGAGCTACTGTTGCAATAGTTAGGGGCTTGGGACCTGGTTTGTCGACAAATTAAAATGTTAAAATGTGCTCTCAAACTAAATTAATTAACGTGTACTTCATGACGTGAAAATAAAATTGAAAACCTCGTGAACGAAACTCAATACACGTCAAAAAAAACTGACCCTCACCGTTGTGCTAAGTCCCCATCCACATGAAGACCCATTTAATAAATTATAAAGGCTTGAGGTGCATGAAAATTCAGTTTTCTTTTTTGCCTCCAATGGCCCAAATTCCTAAAAGCCACGAAAAAAAAAAAACTATTTAAATTCAGTAATTTTTTAAATTTATGTTGCTGCTTGGAAATATAATAGACCTTCTGTACGACATATCGCACGTGAAAGTTGTGTGAAAAACATCTAGGGTACCCCTTGACCCCCTTAAGTGCATTGATGAATTTTACAGTTTTAGTTGGTTCCGTGATAACCTTATAGCCATTTGAAAACTTTCACAGAAATGTAATAAATGAATTGGCATTAATTCTTGTAGAAATAGATGGAAAGTTGGATGTCATCTCTTGGGATTCTGTTTTGTCATGGTTATTGGCTTGCATTCCTTCATTAGTTTATTAAATGAAATTAGTTTCCTGGGAATATCTCAGAAACTGTTGGTTTTAGAGCCTTAAAATGTAGTTTTCGGGGACCCTTGACGGCTCTTTAGGGCCCGGTGTTTTGTTTCTGGCACCAAGGGGCTGAAAATGAGCTTTGTCTCGTTGCTGTACGCCATAATATACCGTAATAATAATAATAATAATTACAATTATGTATAACAATATAGGGATAGGGATATAATAGACCTTCCGTACCACACCGCACTTGTAAATCGTTTGAAAAATTTCTAGGTACCACTTGACCCTTCATAAGCGCATTATATGTATTGATCAATTTTACAGCTTAATTTGGTTCCGGTATGACCTTGTAGCCATTTGCAAACTTTCACAATATTGTAATAAATGGAATTGCATTGCGTCTTACAGAAATAGATGGACCTCTGAGATTCTGTCGTCATGGTTACCGGCTTGAATTCTTTCATGAGTTTATTAAATGAAATTAGTTTTCGGGAAATATCTCAAAAACTGTTGGTTTTCGGGGGTTTAGTTTCTCACACTGAAGGACTGAAAATTAGCTCTGTCTCACCCTTCTATGCCAATTTCAGCATGTATTTAAAGGGGATAGGCCCCCTTTTATGAGAGGTATGGAGAAGAGTTACATCAATGATTGGTGTCATGTCCCTGATGGAAATCTGTACCAAATTTTACGTTGATCGACCCAGCCGTTCTCAAGTTATAAGGACACATAGTTGTCCACAGACAGACAGACAAGACAGACAGACAGACAGACAAGACAGACAGACAGACAGACATACAGAGAGACAAAATATTTATTTTCACGCGCATCCCTCATAAAACAGTCTGAAACGCGGTAATAACGCAAATTTCCGTAGAAATTCAGAAAAAGAAAACCTTTCATTTTTATGGATTACTTTCCCCGGATGGTTCAAGAACATTCTTTTACTTTCAAGTCTTATCTCCAATTATTTATCATCTTCATGCCTACAGTCAACTGCATGTTTCGTCAATGCTCAAGATTAGGAAGAAGGTTCACTCTGTCATAATTTAGAACCATTCCAGCAATTGCCCTGAGTTCAAGTGAAAAAAAACAAAAACAGACGACCACTCATGAGGGGCATCAAACCCACCTCTTCTCATTCCTGGGAAGATCTCTGGGTAGCGCTACAGAACAGAAGACCAAAGGTATAAAAAAATTAGGTAATGAAATTTGCCCAAGTACCTTTAGTAATGGTATCCGGAGATGTTAAAATAATAGATGTTGACTCGTCCGCTGCCATAAACCCACCCAGCCATCCCAAATAGATACACGACTTATATAGCAGAAATGAAGTCTTCTGGAGCCATCTTGCTTACTAAGTCAGGAATGACAACCCCACGCAATTGGTACTATTTCACATCGGGTATAGTACTAGTAAACAAAAGAGCGTCGATAAAGTAATGTAATGAAAAATTGCGCCAATTGTCAGTGTTTATTTATGTATTTATAATGTTTTACATACAAAAACAGACCTAACCTGGGGCTTACGCCCCAGACCCCCTTGCTTGTGGTACTAGCAGTAATTTACGACCAGGCAGTACCTAACCTAGTAGCGGACATAAATTCTATCTTATTAATGTTTTATATACAAAAACAAACCTAACCTGGGGCTTATGCCCCAGACCCCCTTGCTTGTGGTCATCATCATCATCTTGTACAGTTTCCAGCCCCAGGCTGGGTCTGTTTGGAACATAAGCCTCGCCACTTAGTTCTTTCTTCCCACCACCTCTCCGCTGTCACTCTGGTCCAGTCCTCGCCTCTCTTCTTGACACATTCCTCCACTCCTTTCAGCCATCTATCTCTTGGTCTTCCCCTTGGTCGTTTCTTCTGCATCTGCATCTCATGTATCCTCTTGGGAATCTTCTTCTCATCCATTCTCTTTAAGTGTCCATACCACCTCAGTCTTGATGTCTCAATCCTACCTTGCAAGGGCTCCTCTTTCACCATTTCCCTGACCTTTTCATTCCTCACCCTGTCTCTTCTTGTTATTCCGATCCTACTTCGCAGGAACTTCATTTCACCTGCCTGTATTCTGCTTATATCTCTTTTCTTCATTGTCCACGTTTCTGAAGCATAGGTCAGTATCGGGATATAGTAGCTTCTGTATAACACTTCCTTGCTTTTTTGTGGGACATCTTTATTCCACACTAAGCTCCTAATGCTTCTCAGAAATGATTCTGCCTGTCTGCCACGTTCCGTAATCTCTTTGTCATTTCTCCCATTTTCCTCCACTATACTTCCCAAGTACTTGAGACTTTCCACCTTCTTCAGCTGTCCACCTTCAAGTGTTATCCCACTCATTGGTCTGTCCTTTTTCCGGGTCGTTATCAGGATCTCACATTTACTGATGTTGAACTTCCATCCGTACTCTCCCACTGTTTCTTCCCAAGCCTTCAGTTGCTCCTGAATTTCCTCCTCCTTGTTTCCCCAGACCATGCGATCATCTGCAAACACCATTGCTTTCATCTTATCTTCTCCTATCTTTCCTGCTATCCGTGTCATTACCTCGTCCATAACCACAATAAAGAGAAGGGGTGACAGCGCACTACCCTGTTTCAGGCCACTCATTTGTCTGAACCAGTCTGTTCTTTCCCCTCCAACTTTCACACAACTCACACTTCCACAATACATCTCCTTCACTCTGCCTACAGTCTCTTTTTCCACTCCTATGTTTTCCATTGCTTTCCAAACCTTCTCCCTACACACACTATCATAGGCCTTTTCGATGTCCAGGAAGGCCATCAACAGATCCTCTCCAAATTCGTAGTGGTGTTCCTGGAGCTGTCTCACTGAAAATATGAGATCCACTGTTGATCTCCCAGGTCTGAATCCATACTGTTCCTCTCTCAATTTTCTCTCCACTTTGGCTCGTATTCCACTTTCTAATATCTTTTCATATATCTTGGCACAGTGAGGTATGAGTGTGACACCCCTGTAATTTCTGCACTCCTTTCCGCTTCCTTTATTAAATATTGGGACAATTAATCCTTTCTTCCAATCTTCTGGGGTCTTTTTCTCCTTCCATATCACCCTCATCACATGGTACAGCCACTGTTTCCCAACCTCCCCTGCTGCCTTCACCATTTCAACACTCACTTCATCCACACCTGGTGCCCTTCCTCCTTTCATCTTGTATATAGCCATTTCCAGTTCTCTCCAAGTCAGGTCCTTTTCCATTCCTGTGTTGTCTTCTCCATCTTCCAATACATTGTCTTCCTCCCTATGACCATTTGGATTCAGCAAATCCTCAAAGTACTCTTCCCACACTGTCTTGAGTACTTGTGGTACTAGCAGTAATTTTCGACCAGGCAGTACCTAACCTTGTAGCGGACATAAATTCTATCTTATTAATGTTTTACATACAAAAACAAACCTAACCTGGGGCTTACGCCCCAGACCCCCTTGCTTCTGGTACTAGCAGTAATTTTCCGCAAGACAGTGCTTAACTTAGTGGAAATTTGTAACAATTTCAAACTTTACGTGTCATATGGTGAATTTTGTATTGGACATGTTGGTAACGTACTCAGATGTTCGTTTTTCGGGTGTCACACGACGTTTGACGTAGTGTCCAAGATGGCGTCCATAGTGAAATGAAGACAATGCTAAAAGCATTATTTTCGTAAATAATCAATTAAAAGGAGTTATTCCGGTGCAGCAGTGGCAATTGAGAAAGTAAAACGACTCTCAACATCTCCGAGAAAGGTTTGTCAATCATAAATACTATATTTTCAGTAATATACCTTGTTGAAAGTTACGACGGCTTGGTCTCCTGTTCTGTAGTTTTAATGATCTCTGACCAGAATATAAGATATCCTAAATAATTTGCATCATCTAGACTACAAGTCCACAGCGGGCAACTAATACAAGGTGACTAGGCCAAACATCTATTAGCTTCACGCAATATACTATTTCCCAATGACAATGAGCTCAGAACATCGCTAAAACCCTGCAGTCGCGGGTGGAATTATCGTATGGGACAGATAATTTGATTCGCCATCACTCCATCAACAATGATTTTGCATGCTATATAAAACACAACCTAGCAAACAAACGCTTCTGATTTTCATCAACATAATTGTGATAACACAACTCTTAATCCCTAAATGCTATTACGTGATAAGGAGATGTCTTGTAAAGAGGCATGAATATACTTACCTCTGTTTCTGTTTTCCTGCATGGAACGATATCCGGAATAGAAGCTTCCTCAATTTTAATATCGGATTGATGGTCTGGATCGTCCTGCAAAGAAAAAACTTGATTCACAAATATGTTCCTTGAAAACTTGCATTGAAAGATTGAAGGAATAAAATAACAAACTGCGGGTGAATCAGCCTTCTATTACAACAATAAACCCCTGGAACTACAACCCTTGAAGGGCCTAGGCCTACCAAGCGACCGCTGCCCAGCCATTTGGCCTGCAGATATTGGGGTGACGAGTGATCAGTGTATCGTGTCCCCTCGGCCGTTAATCTTGGTTTTCGTGATCGGGGCGTTACCTCACTGTCAGGCAGGCACTCAATTGTCCTCACGAGGCTAAGTGTACCCCGTACCAGCCCTCACGTCAGTTTCTAAAATCCCTGACGGAGCCGGAAATCGAACCCGGGGCCTCCGGGTTAGAGGCAGCAGCGCTACACGGAACACCACGGGGTCAATAGTGAGAGTTTTTGTGGAGTTTACATCTCAAAACATTTCAGTTGTTATACACTGGCAACACGTAGGACTAGCACATTGTCACTAGCCTTGTGTGTGTTACGACATTGTGGCGAAGATGCAGTTACTTAGAGGTACCATATAATGCTAATAATAACCAGCCAAGTTGAAAAGTTTTATGTTCAAAAATCTCATACCAGTATTTTTTCCCCTCTTGTGACCAGATTAAAGCAATATTCATATCAAGGATACTTAAGGCAGGGAGGATTTTAACACGACCGATAAATAAATAGCTAAGTAGTGGCCCAGGGTGCCAGCAGAGTGAATCCGCAATATGAATACAATAACATCAGCAACTGTTAGCCAGGGGCGAGGCGCCCATTAGGGCGCTGAGGCTCAGCCTATCCGTAAACATACTTAAATTAGTTTTCTTCCTGTGTTATTGGTGCTTTTCGATTGATATTTCAAATATTATATATTTGAACTCGCGCTGTCTAGCGCTGTGTTTGCTCACAATCAAATCAACCAATAGCTATTCACCTCAACTCAGCCTGGCGCACGCAGACGCAGTAGCAATTACTTAAGTGGCGGGGCGAAGAGGGGGTGTATCTTTTAAACGTGTGCGTTAAGGCTTGCCCAAGGACCTGGAGGGAGAAACCCCACATCGCTGGTTGTAAGTAACTGCTGCAATCTAGGGGTGTTTGGCAGAACTAAGACAGCACAGTATAATGAATGATACTGGTTCCTGTGTTGTAAACGACTTTAAATGCAAGAAATGCAAGATGGCATAATTTTCTGACATGAAAAATTATTGAACATGGACATAAATCTGAACAGGACCCAGACAAACGCAAAAAAGTGAATTTAAGATAAATCTCATTATGTGTTACTTTAAAATACATAACTTAACTTGCAGAATTATATTTGTTTTTGAATGTGCTCTTTCGACATGTTGGCAGTCCCGGTTACACGGTAAATGATACGAATCTGTGTAGCCTATTACCAGTGTGAAATGTAAGTGCAGTGAAGTGTGTTTCTATTAATCTATTTGTATCTTACTGTGTGGTGTGTTTGTGTTACAGTGTAGTTGAAAACAAATAGTAGGCATCAATACGCTAATCTACACGGCACATGCGTTTCAATGGATGCATTCAATACAACTCAAGATCCTTTGAATTTTCTTATTGAAAATCCAACATTTTTTTCTCAACTCTCTTTGGAGGAAAAAATCCTGGTGAAAGAACGGAAGTCCACGCCAAGCTTGTCACTTCAGAAAACCGATGGAAAGTTTGTAAGACGGTTTCAGAGACAATGGTACGAGTCGAAACCATGGTTGAGTGGTAGTGCTACCCGAAATAGATTATTTTCTTTTTATTGTGTGCTTTTTGCTAAAGACAATTTAGAATTGGGCACAAGAGGGGTTGGTGAGGAAAGTCTTAAAAAATTTCTTTCTAAGGCAAAAAAAACATGAGTGTTCAATTTCACACATCACAGCAGCTGTTAAATATAATCATTTAGGTACCGCTAGAATTGACCAAGCACTTTCTGAGGCGATGTGTCTTGCAGCTCTGAAACACAATGAAAAAGTCGAGCGAAATAGGAATATAATGAAAAGACTGATTTCAACTCTCTGTTTCCTGGCGCGGCAAGAGTTAGGTCTCAGAGGTCACGATGAATCTGAGACGTCTTTAAGCAAAGGCAATTATTTAGAATTATTGGATTTCTTGGCAGAGGAAGAACCATATATGAACGATCATTTATTATCCGATGGGGTATATAAAGGCACTTCCTCTGACACACAAAATGAACTACTCGAATGCATTACGGAAGTAGTTTAAGAACAGATTTTTAGTGAACTTGAAAATAGTCCGTTTATTTCTATAAAGGCTGATGAAACCACGGATGTCTCAACTACAAGTCAATTGAGCGTTATTTTCCGTTATGCCAATAACGAATCGGGAGAAATTGAAGAGAGATTCGTCGGTTTTTATGACATTTCAAAAGACCGAAGTGCTCAAGTTATAGCCGCTGTTTTGCTTGACGTCCTCAAAACCTGGAAGATCTCGAAAGGGAAATTAATATCCCAAACGTACGATTGATGCAGTGCAATGGCAGGTAAAAATGCTGGTGTTCACTGTATTGTAAAGCAAGAATATCCTCATGCCCTCTTCATCCGTTGCTACGCGCATCAATTAAATTTGGTTCTGCTTTATGCTTGTAAAACAATTACGCAAGTTAAGATTTTTGTAGCAAACCCCGCAGGATTCCATACTTTCTTTAGCCGTTCTAGTAAAAGAAGCGATCTTCTTAGAGCAAGGGGTTTCAAATTGCCAAGCTCATGTGAAACAAGATGGAACTTTCATTCGCGCGCTATTGCAACAATTATCCTTCACTATGCGGAACTAAAAGCCGCATTTCATGATATTATAGACAATGATGGATGGGATGATAATTCCTTACATCAGGCAATTGGACTCTGCAATATATTGAATGATCTGACGTTTCCTTTTTGCTGCAGCTTTATAATTTGATTTTTCAGCATACGGGTGTATTGTTTGACATCCTCCAAAGCAAAACCTTAGATATAAGACGTTGCAAGTACGAAATTGAAAATTGCACCAAGGCGGTTGACAAACTAAGATGTGAAGAAGTAGTTCTTGCCTGTATAGAGAAAGCTAACTCTCTACTAAATTCAGCAGGTGAACTTAAAACTACTCTAAATGAAGCAGGATCACAGAAATTGAAGAGACTTGCGTTTGAAATAGTTGTCACTATAGTAGTGAATATGGAAACCAGATTCCAGGACTTTCAGAAGCTAGATTTTACGGAATTGGTAGATCAGGAAAAATTTTTGTATTACAGTAGGCCAAATAATTTCCCGACATTTATTCTCGAAAAATTGTTTAAAGTGTAATAATTAAATACAAGTTTTTCGGGCTTGTAGGCCGTGGTCCAGACAGGATATCTCCCGAAAAACTTGTATTTAATTATGAACGCCGGCCGTGAAAGCCTAAGCTGTTTAAAGTGTATCCATTCTTCGATCATGAAAAACTGAGAGGAGAACTTATGTTCGTTTATAGTAGTGAGGATAAACACCTATCGCCTAGGGATTTACATTATACGCAATGGATTAAAAAATGTGCTCCCCGAGTTCGTGAAGCTACTTTCCTTGGTACTTGCAGTTCCGGCGACCACTGCTTCATGCGAAAGAAGCATGAGTACATTGAAACGTGTTTAAACGTACCTCCGCAACACAATGACGAACGATAGACTATCAAATTTGGCAATTTTGGCTATAGAGAAGAGAACTGTTAAATCTTCTTCCAAACGTCAAGAATTCATTTCTCGAGTTATCGACGTCTACGCCCAGAAAAAGGACAGAAGGATCGAACTTATCTACAAAAGAATTTAATGGTGAGTGATAATGTATTAATTTGCTGATGCTCATTGTCGAATTAGATTTAATTATTTGAAATAACACATCTGCTCTATTATGACTGTGTAAGTGAAGAATACAATTTAGTTGAGATAATTGTTCTATTTTATTTTTTTCCATACATGGTATGAGTACCTGTGTGTGCCCCATTAAATTAAAAAAAGGCCCGACCTCTGATGAGTTAAGGGACACTGGGGGTGGGGACACAGCCTTTCCAGTAGACTTAAGCTGTGCATTTTGAGGAGTTAGCACGTTTGTTACTTTCGGAATTCATTCAACTTCAGCCTACCCTACAAAAAATATCACGCTTCGCCACTGCTGTTAGCAGCTAAAATTAGAAACAACACTTAATAAACAAAAGGTTCAAATTTTTAAAAATTCATTCACATTATTATAAGAACCTATGAACACCTGTATTTGGTTTTCCACTTTGATAACCTTGCTTTCGTCTTCAGATAGACCACCAGCTCATCCAGCAGATTGCTATATGTAGTCCTAGAATCCTAGAAGGTATCATAAAAGTATGAACCAATGTAAAACATAGAGACAGAAAACAGTTCCTTGTCATGCACATGTTATGTTACACAATATGCAAATTAAATACAACTTACGATATTAGGGACTTCCTCAGTACCAGACAACCATTCAGGCTCGCTCTTAATGATTGGTTGTTGCTCCATGATGTTCAGCAAACTAGAACACACAATGTGCATTCGAGAATTATGATGAGCCGTACTTATACAAATACGCTGAATAATTATCATATATAACACATCACACGAGATATTTTCAGAACTCCGAATGCAAGTTACTGTCACTGGGAAGTTAATGTGAATATATCCCTCCAGGTGCACAGTGAGAATGAGAGGCAAACGGGAAAACTTATTCGACAATGACGCTCGCCTTTATAAGATATAACTTAGGGCAGAATATCGAGCAAAATATTAATGACTATAATTGCGATACAATGAGGAATTACTGGTGCCAGCTTGTGGAGCAGTGAAATGAAGCGTCTTATAATTGGTTTCTCTATTCCTAAGTAGGCCACACACAAACCTTAACACCTTAGTGGACGCTAAATTACATTACAAACCTATCAAAGTGGAAGTAAACTCAAGTTACTGCACGAGTATTAAGAAATAGGCGGTAACTGGACACAGTGGATCTCAGAAAAAGCAAGACAATACTTCCACATCTTGTTACAAGGAAGCCACTTCAAAAGAGACACAACATTACTTCCCCATTGAACCAACATTGAATGAAAGGGACTAAAAGTTGTATTTATCCTTACAAACTTATAAATACTGTTACCGGGTAGATTGTATGGTAGCACTGCACACCGTGAGAACATGTGTATAAAAAAAATTGAGTAATGAAATTAGTTAAAATAGCTGTAGTAATGGTATCTGGAGATGATAAATTAATAGATGTTGACTCGTCCTCTGTCATGGACCCACCCAGCCATCCCAAATAGCAACACTACTTACATAGTTGAAATGAAGTCTCTAGGAAACATCTTTCTCACTAAGTCAGGAATGCCAACCCCACGCATTTGGTACTATCGCGCACTGGGTATACAAAGAAACAAAAGAGCGTCGATAATGTAATATACTATTGCGCCAAATCCAACTTGTCAGTCGTACTTTAACCATGGATTGTGTGACATGTGAAATTACTTCATAAATTCTATCTTATTAATGTTTTACATACAAAAACAAACCTAACCTGGGGCTTACGCCCCAGACCCCCTTGCTTGTGGTACTAGCAGTAATTTTCGGCCAGGCAGTACTTTACGTCTTTACGTGTGAAATGGTGAATGGTGAATTGTGAATTTTGTGTGCGACATGTTGGTAACGCAGTCATATGTCCGTCTGTCGAGTGTCCAAGATGGCGTCCGTAGTGAAACGAACACGATAAAAATTCTTTATTTTCGTTAAAAAAAAACATTATTGAGGTGCGGCAGTTGTAGTTGTGATTGTGAAACGTTTCCCAACAACTCCGAAAAAGGTATGTAAATCATAAATCCTATATTTTCAATAATATACCTCGTTAAAAGTTACGTTATGTGAATATTAAGTCCTGTAACAGTGAAGAGTGCTTGGAGTATTCATGATACATTTCTGTGTTAACTGAACTGTGACCATCAACCCAGACCTATTTCAAGTCTGAAGAATTATCATCAGTACTGGTAATTCCAGCACTATCATTAACTTAAATGGTGAGTCTTGATATATTCCACACAATTTCTTTGCATTAGCTCCAGAATGTTTGCCTTCATTTTTGTACTTGTTGAATATAGTACTGGAGATAAAGGTGCACAGTGTGTATAAATTATTTCTTACTTAATTGTATGTACCAAGTGCTGATTCAAGATCAATCGATACAATATTTTGCATTCAATTGTGCAGACACGATGTCCAATCTGTAGCCCTCGGTATTATTCGAAACATCTGATTTAAAATCCTGGCAACACAGCTCAAATGTTCCTAGAGTATGCCATATCCGTCAGGTTCTTTCTTTCAAAATACGGAGTATAGGGTTGCAATCTTTTAACCAATGAAATGTGAAACATTTCACATAAGTATGGGACACTACTAAAACAAAAATCATTGTTATACTTTTTATGTTAACATTATTATTAATGGTTTAAAAACAAATTCATCTACATTTCTGAGAAAACCAGACAGTTGTAACATGTTTTAATTTCTTCTTTCTCCTTCTTCTCGCGGATGGGTCACTTAGGACCACACGGAATCAACGTATGTTGAGCCTTCCTCCTTGCCCAATAGCTCTTCATATGCAAGGATTGTTGTAGTTTCTGTTCCTCCTGTGTTTGGAAGTCACTGAAAAATCAGAGTAGCCTATATTTACAGTAGGCCTACTGCATTTTCGATGCTATTAGATGTAGTGTCTTGGGTTAATTTTCTGTGTCAGTAGATTATTAAGTTACTTTCCAACATTTGACCACCATTTCAGTAGGTTTAGTCATGGCTGAACAACAGACAGAATTTGACAGAGGTAGAGGATCTAGCTAGAGAGGATTTCGCCGAGGCTTAATCCAAAGCACAGTGCTAGGTCATGGGACCAAGCTATTTGTGGACGAGTGGGTTCAAACCCCACCATCGACCATCTATGAAATGGCTCTCTGTGGTTTTCCATTTTGAACTCCAGGCAAATGGTATCTTCTAATAGGCCACAGCCAGTTTTTTCCAAATCCTTGAACAGTTCCATTAATCTTCATTGATTTCATCTCTCATCAACTCCTCTCGAGAGGTTGGCGTCAGGAAGGGCATCCAGCAGTTAAAACAACGGTAGCGCTACAGAACAGGAGACCAAAGGTATAAAAAAAATTAGGTAATGAAATTTGCCAAAGTTTGCCAAATTACCTTTAGTAATGGTATCCGGAGATGTTAAAATAATAGATGTTGACTCGTCCGCTGCCATAAACCCACCCAGCCATCCCAAATAGATACACGACTTATATAGCAGAAATGAAGTCTTTTGGAGCCATCATGCTTACTACGTCAGGAATGCCAACCCCACGCATTTGGTACTATTTCTCATCGGGTATAGAACGAGTAAACAAAAGAGCGTCGATAAAGTAATGTAAAGAAAAATTGCACCAATTGTCAGTGTTTATTTATGTATTTATAATGTTTTACATACAAAAACAGACCTAACCTGGGGCTTACGCCCCAGATCCCCTTGCTTGTGGTACTAGCAGTAATTTTCGACCAGGCAGTACCTAACCTAGTAGCGGACATAAATTCTATCTTATTAATGTTTTACAAACAAAAACAAACCTAACCTCCCTTGCTTGTGGTACTAGCAGTAATTTTCGACCAGGCAGTACCTAACCTAGTAGCAGACATAAATTCTATCTTATTAATGTTTTACATACAAAAACAAACCTAACCTGGGGTTTACGCCCCAGACCCCCTTGCTTGTGGTACTAGCAGTAATTTTCCTCAAGACAGTGCTTAACTTAGTGGAAATTTGTAACAATTTCAAACTTTACGTGTCATATGGTGAGTTTTGTATTGGACATGTTGGTAACGTACTCAGATGTTCCTTTTTCGGGTGTCACATGACGTATGATGTAGTGTCCAAGATGGCGTCCATAGTGAAATGAAGACAATGCTAAAAGCATTATTTTCGTTAATAATCAATTAAAAGGAATTATTCCGGTGCAGCAGTGGCAATTGAGAAAGTAAAACGACTCCCAACATCTCCGAGAAAGGTTTGTCAATCATAAATACTATATTTTCAGTAATATACCTTGTTGAAAGTTACGACGGCTTGGTCTCCTGTTCTGTAGTTTTAATAAAACAACCACCACATGGAAATGCATCGCATCTCATCCCCGACCAGGTTGAAAACGGGAAATATTAAGGGGTCAACATACAGCCATGGCTGAATGACTGCCAAGGAATAACTTAATCGATCTTTGTCGATTTCAATGTCAATAAGTGACAGTACAATTTAAAACACGAAATTGTAGATTAAATAAACTGTGTATTCTGCATTTGGTTCTAATGTCTAGAACGGAAACTTGACACGATACTTTACATGGTTATGACTAATAATACGAGATGCCCCGTACAATACAGGAAACATGGCAACCTTAATTACTGCTCCGATTCTGAGCCTAGAAAGACATATATGGAGTTGCTCCATTCATGGACTTGTTGATCCTGTGCAACTCTACGGTACGTTTTCTAAGAAAGGTTAAGGTTGTTCAACAAGCTACAGACTGCACTGTCTCTACTTGATAGTGGCAGCTGAATTGATACTAATGTTAATATTAAAATGAAAACGGATATTTAATGTTCAAAAATAACAGGAAATGACATGATAGTGCAACAGTGATGCATTCCAGGAAAATTTGCTATATTTACCTGAAGTTGTTACGTACATTCGTGCCATGGAAAACTGGAAAACTGTATTCGGCAACAACAGGGTCGCCAACTGATACGAGAATGTTTAAAACCGAGCTACACCAGCAAAAGTAATTTCCAAGGAAATCTTTATTTTCATTTATTTGTCCACAAGCGTGAATGCACTTCTGTTTATCTTCTCCTTCATCATATAAGAATAGCGTACTCAAGCAATGCATATTTTCGAAATTCTTAAAAGAGAATTCATGACAGAATGATAGCGTAGTGTTTCGATTGGTAACTCAAACTATCACTTGGGGCGCTGTAATCGGTCCATCATGGACGGGATAAGTAGCAAGGCTCAATTACACATGATTGCAAACGAACACACGTGTATTTGTTAGAAATACGTAACCCAACAACTTATCTTTGGTTTGAATTAAGCACCAAGAAGCGCGATGCCCTTGGTGGCGGTTTTAGTTACTATAACGTGTTTGTTGATTCTTTTGTCTTCCTTTGTATAATACGATGTGATCTAGTACCGTAAGTTAGTTTGTATTAAAAGCTCACTCTGCATATACGCCCAGTCGTCATTCTCCTGCCATTTACTCCAACAGGCTAATACAGCAGTGCAGCACGACAGCACATTAGCACCCCTATATTCTTTGTTTTATATGCTCAGTTGCAAAAGGTCGAAACAGATGTTGCAAAAATACAACATGCACTGCATTGTTTTGAGTCTTCATTGCAGAATATCAGACACAGTTTGCCGAGTTCAATCCAGACAACACAAGAGCCATTACCAAAAAAAAGCGATGTGGAAGCTTTTAAATGCCGCCGCACGAGAAATATGTGATTACATGCTCGCTGAGGTGAAAGATAGATTTGAGTTCAGAAATCATCTTTCAGGAGCCAAATTGTTCCTGCTTGAAAACTATGAAGACTACAGGAAACGGCTGCCTGTTGAAGATGTAAACCGTTTTTGTGATGCTTTTCCTGTAATTGACAGAGATGATTTCGTTCACGAATTGGGTGTTTTCTACTCACGGCCAGAGTTCTCTCCAAATGGCAACATACCCGGGTGTTTAAAAACTCTTGATTTTCTTATTTCATTTGGACTAGATACTACTGTTTTTAAGGAAATAACAAAGGCATTATAAATATTAGTGCCAATGACAACATGTGAAACTGAAAGATGTTTTTCGACCCTGAAGTTGATAAAATCATATCTACGTAATTATATGGGGGAGGACAGATTAACAGCTTTAGGGATGCTGTCAATTGAGAAACAAATGGTGAAATAAATTCCTAACTTGAACAATAAAGTGATAGAGAAGTTCATTAGTGATACTGACAAGTGCAGAAGAATGGAGTTCCACTAAAATTGAGAGCTTTTGTGAGGTAAATAGAATATATAGGCTATTGAAATATGCGTGTATTATATGGTTGAGTCCTACCTCGGTAAAATTCACAAGCCGCTACTGGTGGACTGACAACATCAGGGCTGACATGCATGCTGTTGGTCAACACCAGAAGATGTCAACGATAGAAAGAAGTGGAGGAGATATAGCAAAATAGCAGACCCCACAAGGGATTAATGCTAGGAAGAAGAAGAAGACAATCGAAACATGAGTTGTACGTAAACAATAAATAAAAAGACCGCGCTCTCACTGCAGTGAAAAAGCGAAGGTAGCAAATGGGGCAGAAAGTATTTCACACCAAAAGGGAAATACAAAACTTACTAACAAACCTATTCGCAAAAGCGAACAATACCTATTATTGCAGTCAACTGAGAAATATGTTTTAACAGAGTGAATAAATCCTCATACAATTCATCAGCTGATCGTGTCGTACAACACACCGAACACAGAGGAATACAACAGCTTCTCGGAACGTCCGGTTACAGCAGCACATCAGCATACGAACGGAGCCTATAGTAAGACCATATTAGTATGATAAATCATTATTCTTATGTTTATCTAAAGTGAGTACAATGTTTGGATATTGAGCTCTGAGTTTGAAATAGTAGGTCACTCATACAACATAAGCTATCCTAGTCCATTTGTTTGACGGGATAGTCAAATTTCAGGTTTTCATGCTTTCTAATAAGTTCAGATACATTTTTAAAACTCTGCAAAGTGGTGAGGTCCAAAACAGACAACATCCATTTATAAGTGGTTGAATAATGACTTTCATGTCAAAACCAGCTACATCAGAATGTGTTTGTTTCGAGTCGGGGCTAATGCGGGCCAAGGCACTTACACTCCACATCAAACGTTATCGACACTAGCATATCGTGTGCTGTTCTGCTGATGGTACCAATATACCGGTACTACTAGTAGTAATAATATTAACGCAGATACTGGAATATGAAGCTGCATATGGGCTTATCTTACAGTAATCCTTGAACAAATACCATCGACGCTTCACAGTCATTGTGTTCTGTCTTTTCCCAGCATGGACAAACGACTTTTACCTGAAGGTTCAAATTTCAGTCCTGTCCTTTTCGGCTTTCTCACACTCCCGGACAATGTTATGCACAGTCCTAACATTTCTACCTACAGCTTTAGCGATCCTTTCCAAAGCTTTCTGTAACAGGATGGTGAAACATTTATTTTCTTCTCGACAGAATTTCAGAACATATGAGTCTTCTACTTTGAGATCGGATCACTTCACAGGATTTCTTTGGAGGCATTTACATTCTATAACTAAACGTGGAAATTACCCTCAAGTTTATAAGACTCCAAGAAACATCTGGGCATTTGTAATTAAATCTTGTGAGATGTTTATGATACCTTATCTGTGTGTACACACTTCACACCCTCACTCAGGAATTATCGTGCCTCGTTTGGTAAAAATTCGTAAGTCACAAGTTATAATACGAGAGTATTTTTTGTCAATGGTTTTTGTATGCCCAACAGGCTGATCCATCACACTTAGTAAATTCTACAGATCTTGAGTTTAAGGAGGGTATTATTGAACTATTCAATGAAGAGTGTAGTTATAGGGAAGTGTATCTATGATAATTATGTACTGACAGCAGTAACTATGCTCACCTTGAGACCATGGGGCCAAGCTATCTGTGGACTTGATGGACATGGGTATGACCCCTACTGTAGGCCATCCTCAAAATTATTATTCGTGGTTTCTATTTTCATGGCTGCTTCCTTCCAACTCTTGTCCAGGTTCATTCATTTCATTTGTTAACTCCTCTCACGATTGAGGTTGGCTTCAGGAAGGGGATCCGGTCGTAAAAACATGAAGATATTAATCCTCCAAATGAACATGCATTGTGTGAAAATGCTGCTTAATGGTATAAGTTGGACTAAAATTAGTTTTTACTAAATGACAAACTGTATTTCAATACCAAACATTAAGTACTATACTAAACTAGTCTTTTAAAAAATTAAGAAATTATTATTCGTGGTTTCTATTTTCACGGCTGCTTCCTTCCAACTGCTTGCCCAGGTTCATTCAATTCATTTGTTAACTCCTTTGACGATTGTGGTTGGCTTCAGGAAGGGGATCCGGTTGTAAAAACACCCACCCACAATCGTGCCCCATTCAAAATCGAATAACTTACATTGCTTTGCCATGAATATGTAAACATTGTTCAATCCAAATAACATGACCACTTGTTCAAACTGAAGCCAGTGTAGGCCATGTAACATCTGCTGCGGTGGTACCACAAATCAGTTACTTCCTATTTCCTTTTTTTTGTTTACAAGGGGTGGTTTAACACCTCATATAGTTTCAAAGCACGCTACATCACGTATTGTAATTTTAAAAAAGGGCTACATTACTTCTTCGAGTCGTAAAAGAAGGTACATCAACAATGTGAGAATCAAAACTGTTTACAACAGTAAACGGTGATAATTCGAAGATAAATCAGTGTACAATCTTCAAGACTCGAACACTAATGTGTCTACCCTTTCAACACTTGGCAACAAAATTGTTTTTTTTTTTTCTTTCTAGCACCCACAATCGTGCCCCATTCAAAATCTAATTGTAGGAGTATATGACAGGAGAAAGACGTCTAGGCGTATATGCAGTATACATGGTTAATACGAACTGAACGACAAGGTTACATGCAGGCGTATATATACAAAAACAGACAAAAGAATCAACGAGAACATTCTCGTAACTAGAACCGCCACCAATTGCGTTGCGCTTCCTGGCGCTGAATTTAAACCACAGATCAGCTGTTGGGTTACATATTTCTAACACACCCACTTAAACCAATAGCTGATCTAGAATGTAATAGACATTTATCAACCAGACTTCAATCATAGAGTACCCTACATAAACATAATACAATTACTGATAACATTTTTTTGAACACAATGTATACTTAAAATACTAATTAACAGTTCAATCCCATTCCTTGGGGACAATACACATGTTTTGGTTTTTGTAAAGGTTTGGTGAGAATATCTGCAATCATTTCTTGTGTGGACAAATAATGCAATGAAATGATTCTCTCTTGAACCTTTTCCCTAATGAAATGATGTTTGGTGTTGAAGTGTTTAGTGCGCCAATGAAAAACAGGATTTTTTGCAATTTTCTGTGCACTTTGACTGTCATTATACAAATCAATTTCTTGATTACAATCCATCAACACACACTGCAAATCACATTCACCTTTAACAAATTCAATTTTTATTGGACCTTCATTAGAACCAATCAAATCAAACATCAGATTCTTAAGATAAACTGCTTCCTTTGCAGCCTCTGACAAAGCTACATACTCAGCCTCTGTCGATGAGGTAGCAACTGAGCTCTGCTTACGAGCTTCCCATGATATGGCAGCATTAGCAAGCTTGAAAAGATAACCAGTATATGACTTACTATCACTATCTGTGGAAAAACTGGTATCTACAAACCCTACCAAATCTAAACCAGTGCTCTTAAAAATGAGTCCATGGTTTATCGTACCTTTAAGATACCTAAGTACCCTTTTGGCTGTAAGTCAATGCTCCTCTGTGGCAAGAATTAAACTGACTTAAATATGACAATGCATAGGCAATATCTGGTATAGTACACACACTCAAATACATAAGTGAACCTATCAGCTGGTGATAAGGTTTATCGTCCACGCTTTTGGCTTTAGACAATTTCATATTTACTTCCATAGGAGTACCGATGGCATTAACATCAGTCATCTCAGACTTATTGAGCAGATTTTTTATGAACTTCGTCTGAGAAATTTTGAGTATATTGTTATCTGTGTCCCTTTCTATTTGCATTCCAAGAACCTGAGCAGCAGGTCCAAGATCTTTCATCATGAAATTTTGTTTTAAGACATCTTTTAGTTTACTAACTTCCTGCGGATTATTGTGGAACACAAAGAAATCATCAACGTACAGAGCAACAAGAATTACAGTATTGCCGATACTCTTTCTGTAAACACATGCCTCATTATGACTGTTTGTGTACCCCGAAGCAGACAGAACTGTATGAGCCTTTCTGTGCCACATATGTGCAGCCTGCTTTAGTCCATAAATGGCCTTTTTGAGCAAACAAACCAGGTCTTCCTTTCCCTTCACCTGGAAGCCCTCTGGCTGACACATAAATATTTCCTCCTGTAACTCTCCATTGAGAAAAGCAGTCTCAATGTCTAGATGATCAATCTGTAAATTTAATTCAACCGTTAAAGCAAACAACATTCTGAGTGTGCCATGCCGCACAACTGGTGAGAATGTCTCAACAAAGTCAATGCCAAATTGCTGTGTAAAGCCCTTTGCAACCAACCTTGCTTTATATTTTACAACATCACCATTTGTATTACGCTTAGCTTTAAACACCCACTTATTCTGTACAATGTTTTTACCTTCTGGCTTGGGAACTAAAACCCACGCCTTATTAACCATCATGGAATCCATTTCGCACTTCATGGCTTTATGCCATTCCTTAGAGTAAGGTGAAGACAATGCTTCACTTACTGTACATGGTTCACTTTGATCAGAACAATGAGTGTAATGCAGAATGTAATCAGGATATTGACTTGGTCTTCTTTCTCGCTGGGGGTAGCGACGCGCTTCCTCATTGTGCTGTGATGGATTATCTTGATGATCAGGCTCAACTTCCACTTCTTCATTATGCTGTGGAGCTGGATCTGGAACATCCCTATCACATGCAGTCAATAGTGGTTTACTGACTTCAGTGGTTAGGGGTATTATTGTATTCCCTGGTACTACTGGAGGATCTGTTAGAGCAGAGAAATACATCTCATCAAAAATCACATCTCTCGCTGTGATTAATTCATGGGTTACTGGATGCAGGAGCCGGTACGCCTTTTTCTCATCCGAGTACCCAACAAATACCATTCTCTCAGTCTTGGGATCAAGTTTTCTTCTCAGCTGATCTGGAATATGAACATAGGCATTACATCCAAACACTTTTAAGGGCGTCAGGTCTACTTTCTCTCCAGTCCACATTTGTTCTGGTGTTGAATTTGGTGTTATCCGTGCAGGAGACCTGTTGACAAGATATGCAGCTGTATTGACAGCTTCTGCCCACATGCGTTTGTCACAAGCTGCACCTTGCATCATGGCGAGTGCTCTCTCATTCAGAGTCCTGTTCATGCGTTCTGCAGTTCCATTTTGCTCTGGTGTGTACCTGACCGTCAGCTGATGCTTGATGCCACGCTGTTTGAAAAATTCAACCATAGCTTTATTACAATACTCCCCACCATTGCCAGAGCGTATGGCCTTATTTTCCTTTCACACTCAATTTCAACAGAATTAGCAAATTGTTCAAAGATTTCTCTTACCTCACTTTTCCTTTTTAGAAAAAAGACAAAAACCTTCCTCGTATGGTCATGGATGAAGGTGAGAAAATATCTGGCTCCTCCCCAGGATTCCTCAGGCATCGGTCCACACAGGTCACTGTGCAACAGGTCCAGTCGGTTCTTGGCACGATGCTTGGTGGTTTTGAAAGGCTGTCGAGCTTGTTTCCCTTCTATACATGGAACACAGAGCTGCTTTTCACCCGAAAAATCAATACCAGTAGCCAAACCACTTTTTAACAAGTCCATCCCCACGTGATTGAGATTGCCTAACCTTTTGTGCCACAATTCTCTAGAATTAGAACATTTTGAACAAACACTTATAGCGTCACTTAAACAAGACACTGCTGATGCATTTGCACTTACAGAACCTGAGTTATTTAAGATATAAAGCCCATTTGACTCTTCAATCAATAATTGCACATCACCTGTAACTTGACAGTCACTGTCTTGAAACACTTTACAACCTTCTTCATCAAAAACAATTACATGACCCTTTCTAACAATACTGTTCACAGAAAGCAAGTTTGCTGTAAGGTTAGGTACATACAGAACATCGCTCACCTTTGTTAAAACATTTGCTTGTACTGGAACATCACCTATGCCGCCACTATATAGTTTACGATCGTTTGCTACGGTGACTTCATATCCAACCTCCCTTTTATCATCAAATTTTGACATCCAATCCACTCTACCAGTCATGTGTCTGGAGGCTGCGGAGTCCATGTACCAGCTGTCTGCTGAGTGGGTATCAACTCCAAGTGCTGTGAGCAGAGCCCTACCCTTCTTCTTTTCTTCTTTCTTCTCTAGTGGCTTGGCATCTGCTTGATGTGCTGCGGTCTTGTTTTGGTGTTTGCAATCTTGTTTCCAGTGGCCAGTTTTACGGCAGTTCCAACAGAATGGTTTCTTGGGTTTAGTATTCTTGAATCCACTCCTGTTGGTGTAGAGTGCTGTTTCTTTGCTGGAGCTGCGTTTGTTTTCCTGTAGCAGTTTACATTTCACAAAGTCACTAGTCAACTCTGCGCCTGAATTTTCCAATGCTATAATCATAGGTTCATAGTCATCAGGTAGTCCCTGCAAGAGCAAGGCACCTAGAAATTCATCATCAAGTGGTTTTTTAACTGCTGCTAGCCGCTGGGAGAGCCCCAAAACTGTGGTGACATATTCTTCCATAGTCTTGAATTGTTCAAGCTTGGTGGAACACAGTTGGCGAAGAATTCTTTGTGTGCCTGTTGGCGCCTTACACTTCATATGACATCTCGAGCGAATTCCATGCTGCTTTCGCCGTTTTTGCTTCCATGACGTACGGAAAAACACTCTTTTCCACCATAAGGTTAATCTTGCACAAAGCACGTTCGTCGCGTCGTACCTTAACCTCTGCCCCCGTTTTAGCATCTTCTGCATAACCAGATATGCACTTCCAAAGGTCATCGTGCATAAGATAATTCTTCATCTGGAAACGCCAGTCAATGTAGTTTTCTCTCCCCTTCAGTTTCTCGAAGTTATAAAGATAACTGGTGCTTGATTCCGCCATGATGCACACACTTATTGCACGCGATCACTGTTTTGTTAATTCAAATAGAATCACACTGGTCAGAAAACTATACACTCGTCAATGATCCTGCTGGAGCCCATAACCTGTAGGAGTATATGGCAGGAGAAAGACGTCTAGGCGTATATGCAGTATACATGTTTAATACGAACTGAACGACAAGGTTACATGCAGGCGTATATATACAAAAACAGACAAAAGAATCAACGAGAACATTCTCGTAACTAGAACCGCCACCAAAGGCGTTGCGCTTCCTGGCGCTGAATTTAAACCACAGATCAGCTGTTGGGTTACATATTTCTAACACTAATAACTTACATTGCCTTGCCATGAATATGTAAATATTGTTCAATCCAAATAACATGACCACTTGTTCAAACTGAAGCCAGTGTAGGCCATGTAACGTCTGCTGCGGTGGTGCCACAAATCAGTTACATAATGCTATCCCATGACTTTTGGCATGTTAATAAAATATAAAGAGGAAGAAATACAAAAATAAGTAAAAGGCTGTGGGTGTGCAAACTTACCATACTTACTTTACTTAATTCCTGCCGCTCCTTCCGGAGCATAGGGCCTTGGCGAAATTTCTCCACGCAGTACGGTTCCTGGCCATTCTCTTCACTTGACTCCAGTTCTTGTCCACCTCTGCAATTTCATTTTCGATCGTCCTCTTCCAGGTCTTCTTAGGTCGACCTCGCTTCCTGGCGCCTTGAGGATTCCAGTCTAGCGCCGCCCTCTCAATAGCTCCGTCCGGCTTCCTTAGTGTGTGACCAATCCAGCGCCATTTCCTCTCCTTGATCTGGATGCTAATCGGTTGTTGATTGGTGATGGTCCAAAGATCTTCATTTGAGATTATGTCCGGCCACCTCACATTCATGATGCGACGCAGACATCTGTTTATGAACACCTGTAGCTGGTTGTTGATCGGTTTTGTGACTTTCCATGTTTCACAGCCGTAGAGAAGAATCGACTTTACGTTGGTATTGAAAAGGCGGAGCTTGGTCTTCCTGGAAATGTTTCTATTTCTCCAGATGGGGTAGAGCTGGACAAAGGCACCATTTGCTTTCCTGATACGGCTTCGAACATCTATCTCTGCTCCCCCATCATTTGTGACTATACTTCCAAGGTAGAGGAAGGATTCAACTCGCTCAATGTCCTTTCCGTTGACTGTCAAACTAGTCGTGATGTCAGAATTTATCCTCATCTCTTTGGTCTTATTGGTGTTGATCAACAGTCCTGCACGTTCTGCTTCTCTCTGCAACCTCCCCAGCTTATCTTCTATGTCTCGGTACCGTTGTGCCATAAGACAAATGTCGTCTGCGAAATCCAGATCTTCAAGCCTGTCATTTATACCCCATTGAATACCCCTCTTCCGTCCTCCCATTACCTTCTTCATCACACTATCCAGGACCAACAGGAACAGAGTGGGGGAAAGGACACACCCCTGTCTCACTCCGGAACTGACCTTTATCTTTTCTGTTAATTTGCCTTCGTGAAGAACCTGGCACTCATACCCTTCGTACATCTCTTCCATGATTCTGATGATCTTTGTTGGAATTTTATATTCCTCGAGGGTCTTCCACATGATTCTTTGATTTACAGAGTCGAAGGCTTTCTCGAAGTCAACAAATGTGAGGTAAAGGGTATTCCGCCACTCCACACTCTGCTCCAGGATGATTCGGAGGGTGTTGATGAGATCCACACAGCTGCGATGTTGTCGAAATCCAGCCTGTTCCTTCCGAAGCCTTTTTTCTACGCAGTCTTTTATACGATTCAGGATGACTCTCGCCAGCACTTTGCTTGGAATGGACAGCAAGGTGATACCCCTCCAGTTGTTACAGTTTGTGGTGTCCCCTTTCTTCGGCAACTTGACTATCAACCCCTTCTTCCAGTCGGTTGGTATTTTCTCCTCCTTCCAGATCTTCTCCAACAGCGGGTGCAGCAGATCGATCGTAATATCCAGGTCTGCTTTCAGTACTTCCGCTGGAATATTATCCAGACCTGGTGCCTTCCCGCATTTCATCTGCTTCAACGCTGTCCGTATTTCGCCCCGAGTTGGGGAGTCGAGGCTGATGCTTGGGTCACTTTCTGCTTCCTCTTCATCTTCTCCTCGCTGCTTACTTTCTGGTCCTCTATCTCTATTAAGAACCTCCGCAAAGTGTTCTCTCCATCTTGTCAGCTGCTGTTCACACGTCGTGAGGATTTCGCCCGTCTTGCTCTTCACAGGCCTAGTTATATTAAAACCTTTCTTCGAAAGCATCTTTGTGATGCCATAGAGCTCCTTAACGTCCCCCCTTCTTGCCGCTTCTTCTGCTTTCTCCGCCTGCTCATCAATCCACCTCCTATGATCCTTCCGTACACTCCTCTTTACCTCCCTGTTTGCTTTTGAATACTTTGCTTGTGTGAGAGCCTTCTGCTGCCTAGTCTTGCAGGTGTTGAGCTTGGCCTTAATCTCCTTCCTATAATTTATCTTGTTCCAGGTCTGATCGGATATCCATTCTTTCCGCAGGTAGTTCTTGTACCCGAGCTGCATCTCACTGGTTTCCACGAAGATATTCTTTACCTCGCTCCACACAGTCTCCACGTCCTTCTCTGTCTCGGAGTCCAACACCTGGAAATTATTTCTGAGCTCCAGTTTAAATTTGTCCAATCTCTGCTGGTTCTTAAGCTTTCCCACATCAAACTTGTTGTGCCGAGTGTTAAACTTTCGGCGGACTGCGACGATCTTCATGCGGAAGTTGGCAACCACAAGATGATGGTCACTACCAACGTCCGCTCCTCTCTTGTTCCTAACATCTTCCAAGCTTCTTCTGAACCTCCTGCTCACCGCGATGTGATCAATTTGATTTTCTGTGACTTGATCAGGAGACACCCAGGTGACTTTGTGACACCGCCTATGAGGAAATACCGTGCCACCCATCACCAAATCCTGACTGGCGCAATATTCCGTAAATTTCTCCCCATTGCCATTCATCTCACCAAGGCCATGTTTACCCATGATCTGCTCCAACCCCTCATTGTTTGAGCCCACCTTCGCGTTGAAGTCTCCCATAACAATGAGAATGTCCTTCTTACTTGTTTGTCTTGTGACATCTCGCAGCATTTGGTATAATTCTTCCTTCTTCTCTGGCTCCGACTGTTCTGTAGGCGCATAGCATTGGATGATGATCACATTCCTGATCTTTGTCTTGAACCTAGCAAACATGAGCCTACTAGAAATTGGCTTCCACTCCATAAGGCTTCTCTTTGCATTTCTGTTGAGCAGCAACCCCACTCCATCCCTTTGTTCTTCATAATCGCCCCCAGAATAGAGAAATGTAATTCCATCTGTTGTCTGTACTTCACCAAATCCTGGCCACCTCACTTCACTCAATCCTAGGATATCCAGCCCATAGTTCTTCATCTCCCGTGTCACTTGTTTCAGTCTGGTTTTCTCCATCAAGGTCCTCACATTCCAGAAACCGATTTTCGTAGTCCTCTTCATGCCAAAAGTCGTCATCAGGTTATCCGTCCGGTTTTGTAATTTCGCTTCAGTTTCCGTAATCAGTTTATTTAAGAGGAGCGAGTGATTAACCCACTGCCTCCGAGTGCCTTGGAGGGGCTGCCACCTTAAGCCTGAGGCACCAGGCTGATTTTCTGTCAGGGTTTCTTCCCTTAGCCTTTGAAGAACCAACTCCAAACTACAAGGCAGCAGTTGTTTCACCAGAGCCCCGTTAGCCGTAATTTCTTCAGGGTTCCTGTAGGGCCTTCACAGCTACCGTAGCGGTCTTGAGGCACACAAAGTCCCCACTGTACTTCACCCCTACAGGCAATCCCCTACTTAATTACGTTGCCCATCTCCCACGACGAGGACGAGGGGTTGGATTTATGGGAGACAAACTTACCATAGGACTTACATAATGTACTGTAGATAAATTCCAATGCCTTGCATATGCCTCATTCCAGGACGGTTTTTTTTTCTCCTTGAATTTTTTTAGTAGGTCATTAACATTTTGAGAATGATACTTCATGGTTGCAGTGCCTACGAATGCTCTCCATGGTCCTGTTGGTACACAGGCAGTGCTAAATTGGTACCTATACATCAGCAAGCTGCTCTTCATGAAGTATAGAGTAATTTAATCAGCGACTCATCAGGCAATATTTTAATGAATCTTGACTATCATATTTATGCACGCCACATGAAGGTTTTTATTTAATTCTAATATATTCTTGACATTCTGTTGAGAGAATGACATTTTAGCATATTTTCATTTCAGATCCTGTAACCAAGAAGTTCTTGCGTGAGAAAATGGACCCAATCTTTGGCTATCCACAACAAGTGAGATCCAGCTGGTCAACTGCAAGTAGGTCGTTGGAGCAATATGCAGTGGGTGTTGAATGGTAAGATGGATCCTGAGGAAATACAAAGATTGGGTTTCCTCAATATTAGAATTATATTTTATTCGTGCAGACACACAACTACAAAAATCAATAAACAAAAGTATGCTGTTAAGTTATTTTGATGTAACTCTTAAGTTTCTTCTTATTTCTCAATTAGTCTAACTTTTGAAATCTAATCTGGAGAGAGATATTTTCACCAGCATTTTCGTGTTCAGTTTGTCCAATCTGTCGATGTGCACCAGACACATGGCCATGCCGTTTCATAGTGTTACCGAGTGTAACGTTTTAAAATTATGTCTAATTTATTAAATGTCTTACACACATGGGCTTGCTGGGAACCATTTACGATGGCAGTTTCGTCCAATTTGATAGAATTAGGACTCTCCTCAGTGGTAACATCAATAAGACAGTCGCACCCCTTTTTAATCTCTGAGCGTTATGATTCTAGATGTACTTAAGAGGTTGTTCTTTGAGTAGCAAATTACGTAGTCGCATACTTCCTTTACAGCGACATTGTTCACATTGAGAACTAACGTTATTGCTGGTAATAGTTTCCACCATTTCTTTCTACTTCTTCGTATTGTTGTCTAACATTTAAGACAAGGTATAGGCATTGAATGTGCAAATTGTTTTTTTACTTTATTCTTATTATTTTTTTATTTAATCGATTGTTCCCCTTTAGGAGAGCGATTGAACTTTAATACATGATTTCATCTTCTGGCGTTTTCCCACTTCTGTTCCCAAAACCTCTTCATCCTCTCAGAATGCTCCTTCTTCCGCTCAGCTGTCCACTTTCTTCCAGGCTGTCGTGATGGTCTATGATCAAACTTAATATTTTTGATTTTATTCCTGCACTCGGTGCAGTCCTCAAAATTTTCAATGTTGACCTGTTGTAGGTCCCTCTGAACCTCTGTCAGCCACTCCGTGCCACACTTACTCCGTGTTATAACATTGAGCAATTTCTTCGGCGTTCTGAAATTTTCCATCCTGTAAATGTGTGTATAAAACTGTACTCGGCGTTTTCTGATTACTTCCGTTATCGTGTGGATCTTTTGGTAGAGTTCACTTTGAGGTCTCTTCATCCAAATACCATTATTATTAACTGCCCCGTAAATCTTTCTGAGAATTTTCCTTTCCTGTTTTTCTATATCCTTAATTTTGGAATGACCGTCGACCACCATTGTTTCGGCTGTGTAAGTTGCTTCCGGAAGAATCACCGTTGTATAGTGCCTTAATTTTGCGTCCAGCGAGATGCACTTCTTGTTGTAGTGAGC
Source organism: Meconema thalassinum (assembly GCA_946902985.2). NCBI lineage: Eukaryota > Metazoa > Arthropoda > Insecta > Orthoptera > Tettigoniidae > Meconema > Meconema thalassinum. Next base: position 1,197,168,833 of record OX336389.2, read on the forward strand.
CCAAGTTAGCTTGTAGGCTTTCTGTAGTTTGGTGATTCTTTGTTCATTGGCGATTCGGTTTAGTCCCGAGGACTGTATGATTTCACCAAGGTATTTAAAATGGGGGACTTGTGTGTTATTTTACCGTATTGTGTGATTAAAGAAGAGTTATTTTCTGGCTGTCTTTCCATATAGTGGGTTTTTTCATAAGAAATTTGTAGTCCGGTTCTTTGAGCAATTTCATGTAATTTTTCCACTGCGTGTATGGCTTCATGTCTGGTGTTAGTGATAATGGCAATATCTTCCGCAAAAGCGAGGCACTTGACTGTAAGACGGTTCTCTTTTTTGATGCCAATTTGAATGCCTTTTACATGAGGTTCCCATTCCCTATAATCTTTTCTAGAACAATATTAAAAAGCATTGGGGATAATCCGTCCCCCTGTCGAACTCCAGTTTTGATGAGAAAGGGCTCCGATATTTCACCCATAAATTTCACTTTGGACATAGTTCCTGTAAGCGTCTGTTCAATGATTTTTTGGGTATTTCTGTCTATCCCGAATTCTTTCATGATCGTAAAAAGGGTTTCGCGGTCTACAGAGTCATACGCTTTTCTGAAGTCGACGAATGTTATTACTGTATTTCTACATTTTCTCATTTGTAATATTGTTTTTAAGCTCCACACCTGTTCAGCACATGATCGCCCTTTTCTGAATCCGGCTTGGTATTCACCAATTAGCGGATCCACCTGGGGTTCTAGCCTGTTTAAAAGTGCCTTGGAGAGGATTTTATAAGCAATAGGGAGCAGGGAGATTCCCCTGTAATTACTCATGTCTGTTTAATCACCCTTTTTGTGTAACGGATGAATTAGAGCACATTTCCAGTCTTCTGGTATTTGCTCCATCATCCATATGTCTGAAATAAGGTGATGAAGTTTCTGCGTAAGTGTAGGATCGTTCAGTTTCCAGAATTCAGCAATGATCCCATCTTCTCCTGGTGCTTTGTTATTTTTGAGCCTTTGGATGATCTCCTGAATTTCTTCTAGGTCAGGGGGTTGTGAGTCCGGGTGTGTGGAAACCGGAGGAGTGAAGGCAAGTTTTTCTTGGGGTGGTTCGCAGTTAAGAAGGGAGTTGAAGTATTGGGCTAATATTTTACAGTTTTCTTTCGCGTTAGTTTCCAACGTGCCATCGGGTTTTTTGAAGCACATGCTGGGCGCCTGATATCCCTTTAAGTTTTCTCTAAACGTCTTGTAGAAGTTTCTAGTATTATGTTGGGTGAAATCCTGCTGGATTTCATGGAGTCTGTTTTTGTCATATCTTCGTTTTTCTTTCCTAATTGTTTTGGAGGCATATTTTTGGGTTTTAAGAAAGTTCTCCCAGTTTTCCTCAGTTTTGTGACTGTTAAACGTTTTCCACGCAGTAATTCGGTTGTCAACTGCCCGATCGCAAATTGCATTCCACCAACGATGTTTTCTTGTGCGAGGAGGTTGTCCTAGTTTCATGACTTCCTGAATTTTCTTCGTTATTTTCTGCCAGTCTGTTGATGCCTCCTGATTAATTTGCATTATGATTTCTTCTTTGTGGAGTTTCAAGTACTCTGGATCTGGTTTGATATTTTTGGGTGGGCCTTTTTGCTCTCTATTGGGTTGGAATTTCGTCTTAATTTGGAGAAGATGATGATCTGATTCAAAGGCGCCTTTGCGAGCTCAGACGTTTAAAATTTCTTTTGTGTTTTTCTTGGAAATTGCGATATGGTCAATTTGGTATTCACCCCTGTCTAATATTGGGCGATCTCCATGTGGTTAACTTGTATGGAGGTTTTTGAATTTGTGTGCTCATGATCTTAAGTTCAAAGTTTCTGCAGAAGCCAATTAGTCTTTCACCATTCCAATTTAATTATTATTATTATTATTATTATTATTATTATTATTATTATTATTATTATTTAATAACAAGTGTGATGGTCCCTTCAAAATCTTGCTAATCACCACTTACAATCAAACAACCACTTAATAATGTAGTCCTCGCACATTAGACTTATTTTTTTATTTAATTGTTTCTGGACGTTGGGTGTTCGTGAATCAGTTATTCAAAGTCAAGTGTTTCTGACTTGCACAACTGCTTCCAACAATATGGAGTGAGTTAGTTATTGTTGTTTTAAGGGGCGGAACTCAACAATATGTAGGAACGTACAATTTTAACATTGTGATCTACAAACAAACTCTCGTGGCACCACAACCCATGAAGGGCCTTGGCCTACCATGCAACTGCTGCCCAACCATTCGACCTACAGATAGCGGGGTGATGCGTGGTCAGCACATTGAGTCCCACGGCCGATAATCTTGATTTCCACGACCGGGGCACTGCCTCAGTCAGACAGCTACTAGATTGTTCTCACCAGGCTGAGTGCAGCCCGTTCCAGGCCTCGCGTCAGTTTCTAAAATCCCTGACAGAGCCGGGGAATCAAACCCCGAGCCTTCGGATGAGAGGCAGACGTGCTACCCCAATATCATGGGGCAAGCTTCGTGGTCTATCTACCAGTAAGTTTAATAGCTTCCCGCACAGGTGGCACAGATTCCGATCCCAGCTCGGCTATGAAAGTGGGTGCACTCATGAGAACAACTAAGAAGAGTCTAAATTCCAACTTGGTCATCTTAGGAGTGGTTTTCCAGTTCAACTCCGGGCAAATAGTACATAAAATTCTGTCTCGACTGCCTCATTCCCACTTTGTCCTTTTGTCCGAAAGCACTGGTCCGTTATGGGAAGATGAAGCAGATATTTCACCTCGGTGTAAAATAGGTCGTCATGCTGAAAATGAAATGCAGCTCACAAGATACATCCACTTGCTCCAATTGTTTGGTGTGAATTTGACAAAGAAATTCCTGTCATTGTAATGTTTATAGGGTTCCCTCTGAACCAATGGTAGCCTACTCAAGCAAGACTGTCCCACGTGTCCGACAACGTCCACAATTAGTCCATTAGTCCAGTGTGTATGAAACCACATCACTCGCATCCATTGACGAGTTGAACGTTTTGATCGGGTAATTTATTTACATTTCTACCCAGTTAGTCTTGAGTTTCTGGAGATGGTGAGAAGAGAAACTTTTGAGGGGCAGAACATGGAGGTAATCTGCCTCCCAGGATTTGATAGAGAGATAACATTGAGTTTCATAAAAGATTTGATAGCTTCGCTCAGAAGCTTTGACCGGATTGTTCAAGAAATAATAAGGTAGGATTTTATAATCTTGGTCAGCAAGTCAGGTATAAAAGTATTAATTTAGCAGAGCGCTCCAAATTCATTGCTGAATGATAACACAATGCTATTGTCAGTTGGTCAGTTAGGTCATTTTATGTCTGTCTATTCCTTCAGTCTGCATATTGCTTCATATCAGAATGAATTGGTGGTCATGTTCTTGTCACATTATGACGTTGCAGTCACATGAAAGGCTACTGAGTGTGTAAAAACTAATGTTAAACACTTAAACCAACCACTACCATTAGCAAAGCCATTCCTAGTGAGAAACCATGCTTTGATTAACTCTGTAAATCTAGTTTTTATGTATTAACAACTGTTGGACTCAACATGGGGTATGATAATAATTTCTAAATGAGTGGTAGAATGTAAGGTACAGTATATTAAGGGGTGATAAAGATTGTTTTAAAGAAGATACTTCTTATAATTTCCATACAGCTTTATGTGTGTTACAATCACAATGCATCGATAGACAATTCTATGCAGAAATATATGGGACCACAGAGACTCGAACCCCGGTTGGTTCAGTTTCGCCATGCTGTCGCTAACGCTATTGTTGCTCCACTCCAGAACTTACATGGTAGTGCAATATTTACAATGACAGCATTGTCGGATTTTATTGCATATCTGCTGGTGCGAGCTGTACACAATGAAAGGTGTCCGACCTTGCCAAGATATGCAAACATTAGTTTCTTCAATTGTACTTGCTCTTCATTACTTAATTAGGACGAAGCTAATTGCAAGACACGCGAGTGAGGGGCAAATACTACGTCTTACTCCGTACTGTCTTTTAAGATAGATACACACAGTAATCTGCAAGCTTCTGTGTGTGAATATGTCGCTGCCATTATCCCCTATTAGTGGTTAGCACTGCATCTTATCTTCCTCTTCTCTCTCCTTGTAAACGTTAAATGCTGGAAGTAACCATCGCCTCCTAGGTCTACCTTTGCTTCTCTTACCCTCTATCGCTGAGCTAATTAAGCTCCTCTCCCAGTCTCATCATACGAAGGCTGTTTTTTAAGTAAGGGCTTTTTTTAAGCCCGTAGTTAGTGCGCATGCCGCAACAAGCGTGCGCGCTACCTCCCGGCATCCTTTGCGAACACACAGGCGTCAGTTGCAGCTGTGTAACTAACCTGTACGCTGAACTTTGCATCTTTACAATGTTCAAGATTATGATTCGCCCTCCACGTGTGAGGTACGATCTGTGATACGTTTTTTCAGTGCAAGAAAAATGTCGGCTGCAGACATTCATCGTCAGCTTTGTGAGGTGTATGGTGATAATGCAATGACGGAAGGAAAAGTGCGAAAATGGGTACGAGAGTTCAAAAGTGGCCGTGAAAATGTTCATGAAGATAAACGCTCGTGTCTGTGATCACAGATGACTTGGTGACCGCAAAAATTCACGAGGACCGAAGATTCATGATAACCACTCTATCAATGGATTTTCCTCAAGTTTGAATTCTTGGTTGTCAGAGCAGGTGGCGAACTTTTATGCAGAGGGATTTCATAACTTAGTTTTAAGGTATGACAAGTGCCTAAATAAACAAAGCAACTATGTAGAAAAATAGAGGAAGTTATGTAAAACCTAAAAATAAATGTGGTTTCAAAATAAAATGCTCGGTTAATTAAAAAAACAGCCCTCGTATGACCCCACCATCTGAGTCTGCTCGTTCAGAGTACCCTTTTGACATTGCACCCATCTATTTGCCCCAGCAATCATTCTTGCTATACTCATATTAGTTACTTTCAGCTTCTGTATGAGATAATTGAAATCCATTCGGCTTTCACTCCGATATATCATGGTCAGTCTAAATATTGAGCGATATAGGTAGTTTCGTCGCTACACAAATATTTTCTTTCAGAATACAGTAGATCGAAACTGAGAACTCTCTGCATTGGGGTTTCTACACCTTAACTCTCTCTCCCTTTTTCACAGAGAGAATACACAGCCCAAGTACTTGAAATGGTCCACCTGCTCCTGCTTATTGATTTATGATTTTTCCAGATTCTATTAATTTAGCTCTTTAAAACTAGCATCACAACTTACTCCTGTCATCATGTGATGACAACTGGAAGATGATATAAGCCATGAGCAGGAGTAGAGAGAAACCATCTCACATTTTATAATGTACACAAAAATTGTGGGTGAGTATACCCACCATTTATAAAGCCGTATTGTAATCTACAAGGCCATAAGCTATTCAGTCCACCAAGGGCTGATGGGCAAGTTATGGGATTTGATTTGGTACTATAAATGCATTGTGGATAGCATACACTCCGTAGATATGCTTGAATGTGTGAGTAACGATGTGGTGGAGAACTTGTGATAAGTTCTGTAATTCCGCTCTTGGAGAGACAAACTGTAATGTCTAAGCCTCCTTGGTCATCAGTGCGGTGGAAAGAATCCATTCCTTGTTCTATGGTGCCGCCTTTTGTAGTCTCGGTACGTATTGATACTCTGGTACCAATGGTTCTGAGTTTGATTCCTGAATCTGCCATGAAATTTCATTCTGGTCAGTGTTGGCTCGGGAATTAATTTGGTACTATAAATGCATTGTGAATATCAAACATTCAGGAGAAAAGCTAGAATGTGAAGCAAAGCTGAAAAATGTTGGGTTGTATATCAGCCATTCTAGAGGTGGTTTTCCATGGTTTCCCACTTCTACTCTGGCAAATATCAGGTTCGTTCCTAAATTAAGGCCACAGCCACCTCCTCCCCAATCCTAGCCTCAATTGCAAATACACACTGCTACAGACGCCATAACACAGGTTTCAATCAAATTTGATATACAGGATGAACAAAAATTGCCGCACTTGGAGGTCGGCATGCGATTCCTCGTCCAATTGCAAGACAAAAGTTTCAATAGCAAAATCGGATCGGGTGCAGTTTGAAAACACATGAAAACGAGAAGCTGGCAACACTGTCACATCCTGCAGTGCATCGGAATGTACAAAGAAAGCTCCGGCAGAGCGCCGAGTTCCTGCGACCTGCCTTTGGCCACGTTGTATGCAGTTACAGCGTTGCCAGAGCCTCATTTCTTAACACACATTTCTGTTAAACCTATTGGCGGACTAGGTTTGGCAACAAAAACTTTTGTAAATTTCGACGAGGAACCGCATGCCGATCTCCAAGTGCGGCATTTTTTGTTCACCCTGTGTGTGAATATACACGGGGATGAAATGACCACGAGATGCAAGCTCCATAAAAGAAACCACAAAAATTGTTACCGTATATGGTAATATTTGGAAAGAATGCTGATATATTCTAAATGCCTGATATCTTTGTTTCAGGGAAGACATTGAAGAAGACACACCTGCTGAATCTCCACATGCATCTCTGCTTCCCTTCTTAGTAAAAGCAATGGAATGCCCAGCCGGGATAAAGAAAATAAAACTTAACATCCGTTTTATACTCCGAGAAATCTGAAAAGTTCCTCGCATAATCGACGCACTTTTTTTTTGCCAAAATTTCGTGAAAAAAGCAGGGTGCGACGATTATGCGAAGAATATTTAATTTCAAAGAGTATACTGTATCATTATTTGCTGCATGGGCCAGTCATTCGCGTGAGTCACAGCCCGCAGTCAGAGACAGGGTTCTTTCTTCTAACAAGGTCACGACAGGTTAACGCTCGTGGAATGTGATGACGAAGCTGGCCATTCGCGTCGTGGTTCATAGCCCGCAGGCATAAAGACGAGATTACTTTCTCCTGACAAGATCACGCCAGATTAGGCCTATAAACTCGCGGAATGTGCGCTGGCCGAGCGCGTCACAGTTCATAGCCCGCAGGCATAAAGACGAATTAATATCTGCTGTCAAGATCACGCCAGATTAGGCCTATAAACTCGCGGAATGTGTGCTGGCCGTTCGCGTCGCGGTTCATAGCCAGCAGGCATAAAGACGATATTACTTTCTTCTGGCAGGATCACGCCAAATTAGGCCTATAAGCTCGCGGAATGTGCGCTGGTCGTTCGCGTCACAGTTCATAGCCCGCAGGCATAAAGACGAGAGTACTTTCTGCTGACAAGATCACGCCAGATTAGGCCTAGAAGCTCGCGGAATGTGCGCTGACCATTCGCGTCGCGGTTCATAGCCCGCAGGCATAAATACAATATTACTTTCTCCTGACAAGATCACGCCAGATTAGGCCTATACGCTCGCGGAATGTGCGCTGGCCGCTCGCGTCTCAGTTCATAGGCCGCAGGTCTAAAGATGAGATTACTTTTTGCTGACATGATCACGCCAGATTAGGCCTATAAGCTCGCGAAATGTGCGCTGACCATTTGCGTCGTGGTTCATAGCCCGCAGGCATAAATATGATATTACTTTCTCCTGACAAGATCACGCCAGATTAGGCCTATACGCTCGCGGAATGTGCCCTGGCCGCTCGCGTCACAGTTCATAGGCCGCAGGTCTAAAGATGAGATTACTTTTTGCTGACATGATCACGCCAGATTAGGCCTATAAGCTCGTGGAATGTGCGTTGGCCGTTCGCGTCGCGGTTCATAGCCGGCAGGCTTAATGATGAGGTTACTTTCTCCTGACAAGACCACGCCAGATTAGGCCTATACGCTCGCGGAATGTGCGCTGGCCGTTTGCGTCGCGGTTCATAGCCGGCAGGCATAAAGACAAGATTACTTTCTCCTGACAAGATCACGCCAGATTATACGCTCGCGGAATGTGCTAAGTGACGAAGCTTGCCGCTCGCGTCACAGTTCATTGCCCGCAAGCATGAAGACGAGATATTTTTCGTCTGACAAAGTCGCGCCAGGTTATAAAGTCGCGGCAGCGTGTGCAACTGACTGGCGCACAAATACGAACATGCTATGCGACGATTATGCGATTAAATTTTATAAACCTATTTTAGTGTTTGAAAAGTGGGGTGCGACGATTACGCGGTGGCGACGATTATGCGAGGAAATACGGTACTGCCCAACTGTAAATCCACAGTTCTGCAGAATTATTGCCTGGTTTACTGTTAGTAGATTCTCATTATCTATTGTTTGTGACAGTGATTTGTAAAGAGACGTGGGTGTTAGTATGTCGCGCATGTTGCCTGGTTTACTGTTAGTAGATTCTAGTCGGGGAGAGTGGGGCACATTGAATCGGAAAAATTATTTTTCACTGCTACTCATCCAATAATTTTAATACAGATCTGTGGTTTTCTCCGTTTTGAAGTTTAATCATTCAAGTATCAAATGCCCTCATATTAATACACTGTGAATAGTAGTTTCTATGCTACATGTCTTTAAATAAAAATAGGAAAATGGTACATTCTGCCCCACCCATGAGGTACCATGAACCAGTCTACTGAGTTTCATTAAAATAACTAATTACAGAGTTATTTCCAAATTTAATATAATATTCACATATAATCCTCTTATAAATCATATAACTAAGCATATAGGCATTCAACCACACATACACATTTGAAATTAACAGACTTCAATGGTCAGGAAGTTAATTCCAAATTTGATGTATGATTTTTGTCTCTTTGTCACCCCCTGTTCAATAGGATATGGCAGTACATTTACTATATTATTTGATGGAACAGATGCTTCATCCCATCTCTGAAGAAATAAGAACTTTCCACCCATTCTTTCACTCTTTTTCAAGAATGACACCTGATTGTCACCTGCCCCATCCTTCAGTGTACGTCTATGACTTTAAAAAAATTCCCCACATAGGCCTATGAAACATACTTCCTGTTTTTCAGTTCAAGCTTGGGCAGAACAAAATCATCTCTTCCTGGAGATTTGTCCAAATCCTCAAAGTTGTATTTGGATTCATCAAACTCATCCAGGTTGGCATCGCTCTCTTCGTCCTGAACTACACTATTCTCTTCCTCAGATTCCTGCTCATAAAGCTTCCGTTTGGCCTAGTTAAATTATGTAAGTGAATAGACATTACCAGCACCCAAGTATTTACCCAAGCTAAGGAACCCATAATAGGGCACACGGCATTTAGGGAAAATTGAATCACTCCTGGGGCACAATGAATCATGGCTCATTGTGCCCCGGGAGAGCTTGGCTCAATGTGCCCCAGTAGTACATATTTCTATACAATGCTATTGTGAGGTTATGTATGAACGTTGTTGAAATTATAAGATATATAAATTTAAGACACGATTCTGATGTTGTTATAATAACTTACTTAACCTGAATTTCAACCAATCATTTGCCACCAAATATTAATCTACCAAGTTCTCAGAAAATAACTTCACTGTAGCCAGAAACAAATAACAGCTGCAGAGAGCTAATGGCGGGAACCAGATTTTGCAGAAACAAAACGCAAGTCAGTAGAGCAGTTCTATCAACATACCCAGAGTGAGAAAAATAATTCCTTTATTTATACTGAAGTTATGTAACCTGGTTCATAGTGCCCCACTCTCCCCTACTCTGAAACTGTGATTCTCAAAGTTTCTTCCACAGCTCTTGCAAAAAGCATTTTAATTTGAGCTGTCCTGTATTGAAATTATGTATTCAAGAAGAATTTTTATGGTTTGTGAATAAGGTGAAGTAAAATAAAATATTCATATCAGTTCAAAATATAAATTATTTATACCCTTGTCATAGACGTCAGGATTTCAGCAGTGCTTTTCTTTAGGCTGTAATTGCCGGACTTCTTTTCATGTAACCTAAATAAAACCACTATTACAGTACGGTATATTACCACAAAATAAAAATATCTGATGAGTAACTGAGCATGGCAACTTGGTGCATTGAAACACTAGCCAGTGTTGTTTAGTATCCGGGAGTTAGAAAACCATTGTCTTTGGTTGCTGCTGCTGTTTCCCATTTAACTCCAGACTAAGAGGTGACATTCTAAGCCTCTGAGTGAAACATCAAACCAATGCACTTCTGGTACAACTTCACTGACACATTTATTGGAATATAAGAAAGAAAGTCTTAACACCTAAACAGATTGTCTATAGGCAGTCTTCTATCAGGTTTGCATGGTATATTCGACCAGAATGGCAAGAAAACTTTAGAATAAGATTGGAGTGCAATATTTCTTTCTCAATTTAATATAGAGTAATGATCGTCACACAATCTTTTTTTTTTTTCTCACAGAAAGTCAGTTTTGGTTGAAATAACACAGCCTTAAATTGGTTGTACTGGTTATTAAAGAGAGCTTTCTAGTCTGTCGACACAAATTTTGTGCCCAATTACATTAGGTGGGAAAGCAAGTATTTATAAGCCCTAACATGAAAAACATAGCTTAAGATATTTATCACAACATAACACGATTTTATTGTACAAAACTGGGGGTACTTAAATTCGATGACATGTTTCAAACTTCAAGCGTTCATCTTCAGGCTTATTTAATATGCACCACGTTTATGAATTACACTTCTGCACAAATATACAGGGTGTATCTTAATTATACTGACAAAAAATAGATACAGTCAGTCTGAGAGACTAGACTTTATATCATTTCAAATGACGCATGCTACAAATGCTAGACATGTTAGAAAGGCTCAGGAGGGCTCTCGCTTCGCTCGAAGCCCCAGGACTCTTTCAACAGATTCCATTACCCATTAACTTAGGCTTCCCGCGCGGGGAACGGAGAGCGGGAGTTGCACTCTGCTGCATGACGTCACGCACTCGCCGTCTCCGTATCGCATAACGCCAGACCCCAGCAGTAAACTCAGACTCAACAGACTCCATTACCCTTTAACTTAGGCTTCCCGCGCGGGGAATGGAGAGCGGGAGGTGCACTCTGCTGCATGACGTCACGCACTCGCCGTCTCCGTATCGCATAACGCCAGACCCCAGGAGTAAACTCAGACTCAGTGCATATGCACTGAACAACATGATGACGTCATACACGCCTTAACCGTAACGCATAACGGTAGACCAAAGCATAATGATTAAGTCGACAAGATCATTTGAAATGATAAAAAATCAGGGACGCTCCGCGTGTTATGTAAAAGACGATGCCGCAATCGGATTGGCGGAGAAAATGTTTCCCTCCGAGAAAATGAGGTTACTTTGTTACTTCCGTGTGCGCGATTCAAATCTACAAACTCTCCGTATTTGTTGAGCAAGAACGCAAGCCACTGGCCACTGCTGTGCTTCAAGCAAGGGAAGGGAGTGTGATAGAAGGAGACAGATATGCTGGCGGGAATGCGCAAGTCTCCTCGTTCGCCTCGGCTTTCACTCTGGCTCAGCAAATACGGCGACCCCGTCAATTTGAATCGCGCGCCCAGAAGTAACAAAGTAACCTCATTTTCTCAAAGGGAAAAATTTTCTCCGCCAATCCGATTGCCGCATCGTCTTTTACAAACGCAGAGCGTCCCTGGTTTTTTTTTGTTGCTATAATTAAGAGCCGGCCCTGTGCTGTTGGAGTAGCGCGTCTGCCTCTCACCCGGAGGCCCCGGGTTCGATTCTCGGCTCCGTCAGGGATTTTAGAAACTGACGTGAGGGCTGGAACGGGGTGCACTCAGCCTCGTGAGGACGATTGAGGAGCTGTCTGACAGTGAGACAGCGCCCCGGTCACGAAAACCAAGATTAATGGCTGAGGGGGCCCGATGTGCTGACCATGCGTCACCCCAATATCTGCAGACCAAATGGCTGGGCAGCGGTCGCTTGGTAGGCCTAGGCTTTTCAAGGGCTGTAGTGTCAGGGGTTATTATTATTATTATTATTTATTAATTAAGAAACACCCTGTATATATAATGTTCCGATTACATAAGTTCATCATAAAAACTTGTTCAGATTACATAAGTTGTAATGCATCAATCTTATTTACAGATGTTATTGTTTGCTTCTATGGTTGTTGCGTTATTGTTAATGTATTTTAAGTAGGCTATATTAACCTGTGTTTTATTGAATTATTATTGTGACCAGATTCAGGAATGATGTCTACACTGTTAATTACCGCATATCCTAAATCAACCGTTCCTATTTAAATTGGTGGGCTAATGTGTGTGGTTATAATGCACGAAATATACACTGCACTAGAATGGAATAAGGTTATTGAAACTTGACTGTTATTCGAAACCCGAGTCGTATGGCATCCGCTCCTTTTCCCAATATTAAACTTGCCTGTTTTACTGACATATTGTACACTTGGCCAACGGCCTGGCCATGTTGAAACTCCGGATCCCATGAGAACTCCGCAGTTAAGCAACATTGGACGTGGTCGGAACTTGGATGGTATACCGGTTCTAGGTACTACGCGCTGTTGGCCAACATAAGGAGGAGCGGAAAGGCCCTGGCCACCCTACCGCACGTAAACTCCAGCTGAGGATAGCTTCTTCGGAAGCTCGGACCTGCCTTCGGGCAGAATACCAATTACATTACATTGTACACTTAAACGAGCAAACTACTAACGTGCCATTTTTCACTTTTGATTTGGCGAACATAATGCCCTTAGCAAACCAGGAATAACTTCCAATTTTTAATGAAACCACTGATGTGCTAAAAAAAACAGCACAACTGTCTCGAACACATTTCCTTTTGACGGTTCAGGGGGGCACAGGTTAAAGATGTATTTACCGATGCTTTAATACTAAAGTTCTGCAGTTTAGGGCTTCATATTATATCAGTAGCATGGACCACAATTACTGCTGTTTTGCTGTCCAACGATCGAATAGTATATAGTGCATTAAAAGTTCCTCTAAATGTAAATGAGTTCAATGTCTGGATTAAGATTACCTTCCAAAGCAGCTGATGATATTTGGTTAGCATGGCTCATAATATGGGATGAAGCCCAAATGGCAAATATTCATTTATTAATGTGTGTGAATTGCCTTCTAAAAGATATTATAGGTAACGACATTCCTTTGGGGGGGAGGGGGAATTATTGTTCTTGGAGGGGACTTAAGGCAGGTTTTACCTGTTGTGTTGTATGCTTCTCTCCAAACAATTCTTCACAATTGTATTAAATACCCTCCTTTCTGGCTCTTCTTCAAAACATGCCGTTTACATAATATGCTGTCAAATCCAGAAGAAGAATTTTCTGAATTTTTGCTACAAATTGGTTACGGCGACTACTCCTCTTGGATGGTGGGGAATCAAATGTTGTCATATTACCAGCCAGAATTTTAGCGCATGATGACAGACTGAGTTGATTTAGTACCATCTGATAAAACTCTTCCATTTTCTTTTAAGAGGTGCCAATTTCCAATTCACTTGGCATTCTGTATGACAACAATAAAGCCCAAGAGGAAACTTTGGAATGTGTGGATCTCTATTTACCTCAGCAGGTTTTCAGTTATGGCCAGTTAAATGTTGAAATGTCGGGAGTGCGGTCTTTTGACTCCCTTAAACAGGGGCGGATCTAGGGGAGGGCGACCGCCCAGGGCCCCGCATCATGGACTTTTTAAATGTAATTAATTAATTATACTTTTCAAACGAATTTAATAATTTATATTCCTTTTTTCAGTGCAGCTATGACCTCCCGTGACTGTTTAGCAAGTTAAGATTTCAGTGAAATAATAGAAGACTGTAATCGCTCTTCACTTCACAAATAAATTTAGGAAACATATATAAATATGTTATCAAGAGTAATTCGGTTGGGCACCACACATATACACAATGAGAATATATATAACACGAGATACCTAGTCCCAGGCTGTAGGACAATGTAACTTGCTTCTGGCAATACACCCCCTCTCGTAGAAACAATATGTGAAAGAATAAATATTTAGTACCAATAAATAACAACTACGGAGTTAGAATATGGGAAAGGAAATTACTATATTCTGTTAATTGAAAAATGAAAATGAAAATACTAGTTGGAAAGTGCCTTACGTTACATGTTCTGTATAGCTAGCCAGGGCTTAAGTATGATAGGAGTGTTATGTATTTCGATGTACCGTACTATTACCTTAACAGCTTCGTGACTATGTTTTCCTGTAATAAGTGATTTACTTTATTATCTTGTAGGGTATTATGATGTCGATAAATAATTTTTTGGATCACTTCTTGAGGCGTACTTGTGTACAACAAAACTTGGTACTCTCCGCTACGACCATGTAGGGAAACGCTGGGGCAGTTATACCATTCAATATAATACTTATTATGATCCGCAAACTTGCGGTATAGCTTCCTTATTTCACAAACAATCAAATTATTCAGGTCTCTCCACTGTCCAGAGATACATTTCTTCCCCCGATCAACAACAATACCAGGACTTGTAAAACATAACCAAGTTAGGACAAAGAATATCCTTCTTCAAACCAATTGTATGTGAAACGAACTCGAACCAAAAGTTTGTGTACAGCCAGTCACCGCCATCTAGATCACTCTTGATTTCCAATCTTTATGGCATTAGTTGGGCAGTAGTCCGTATCACTACGTTATGCCATCATTTATGTCGGGAGCAGTCAAATTACAGCAGATTCAACCTTCAGTTAATCCTTCTTGCCGCGAAGACAATCCGAGGGAATCCCATACAAAGGAATAAAATTACCGGTATATCAATGTCCTAATACACTGTAGTGATACTTGCTTCGCAATGAGCCCAAGCCCATCAGTCAATAGACTGGCTGCTTATTTGTAATCCCTAACTTGGCACTTTCCGACTGATTTACATAATTTAAAAATATACATATTCCTTTGGACCCTTTTACTTAACATAATATATGAGGTAATGGCGCGGACGACTATTAGTGATACTTTGAATTGCTTGATATCAAAATGGGATGATTAAAATAATATAATAATTAATGATGAGGAGTGTCTGTGCAGATCCAAGATCTGTCACAAAACTTCAACCGGGAAAAAGGTCGCAAAGTAATAGGCTATTTTAATATTTCATAGTTTACATGATCTTCTTCAAGGGGACTTAAAGGTTTCTTTCATATTACAGTATATAAAAAAATGCACTGTAGTGTATTCAAAATATTGTAACTATTCTTTATTTTATTATTATTACCCAACTACTTTCCATTTGATTTGATATTTTTTATTTCCTATTGTTGTGGGCCCCACCTTATCATATCGCCCAGGGCCCCGCAAGGCCTGGATCTGCCACTGCCCTTAAAGTTGCAATTGTGTCAAAAAGTAATTGTACAAAGAATGTTGTATATAAGGAAATCCTTCAGTAATATAGTTATTGTAGTTTTAAGGGGTGGAACAGCGAGGTCACCTGCCCCAATCTTTCAGTAAATATTTTTCCATTGACCGTCGTGTTGAGGCGGGTTACAATTAGTATTTACCTGTATCTGAAGATGTTCGCTTGACAAACTAAACATTCACTCAAAAGCCCCAATTATTTTAATTAGTGAAGTGGACATTTCTTGCATATTTTATTTCAGGTATTTGTGAAGAATATATCATAATTGGGCTTCCCTGTATGTGTTGACCAACTGAAGAGCATTTTTATGTACAGTAGAATCGAAGAAAACAACACAAGAAAACAAAAATTTGCTTCTAACTTTCCACTACAAACACTCAGTTGCCTGGTTCCAAAAGTGCTTCTTTCGCATATCGAGCCACCCAATCCTAACAGTAGATCCAGGCTTGCATTCTTGAATGTCTTCATATAATTTGTAGGTTTTCTCTTGAAAAAAAAATGGGTTGTGTAATGTTTTTCTTTACTTCCCAAACCATAGGCAGGCCTGGTTAACTTTTCTATATTTTATTCCTTTCATGTTTTTTCTCTTGTTCAAATATACAGTTGATACTTGCCTCACACCACAATTCTCTCTCAGATCTCTTCTATTCCAGCCAATTTTTGTTGTCCATCCAACTTCTTGCCATTTTATTTACACTTTCCACTTTATACAGGGTGTCCCACCTAACTCTGTGACCTCAAATATTATCGAAATGAAACAAGATGTGAAAAATCGACTTGCGCAGGAACGTAGCCACATCAGGAGGTCACACAATGGGAGGATATGCACAATCCAGGAAATTATAACAATATCACTTTCAACACAAAGTTCCTCTTCTTTTTAATGGAACATACATGTTTTTTTCTAGCAAAATCAAAAGTAAACATACAATTATTGATAACAGAATTGGTTTCACTTCTCTAAACCTCGTACCTTCTGAAATAACTAAATTTGTAGAGGATGGTAAAGGAGACACCGTTCGTTACGTTTAACAACAGTGTAGTGCACACCGTTGGCCTACACAGCAGGATTGTTTGCATCGCTGTACTAAAAGCATTCAGGAAACAAGACAGTAACATTACCGCTGCACTTCTCAGTGAACTTGTGGCCCCTGGTCTGGTCGTCTGTACTTCTGTCAATGTGAAACCCATTTTACTGTACCTATGAATCTTATGTTTATGTTCGCAGATACTTTGATTTGGAACCCTATTTTGTTTCTACCTCTTTGTTCTCGTTTCGTCTAGTACATACCAGTATGCCGGCCTTGAGTAATGAAGAAAAGCTAGACATTATTTTAATTTTCGGCGAATGTCACAGAAATGGAACAACAGCTGTGACATTGTATGCTGAACGCTACCCAGATCGACTGCTTCCATCGCCTCGTATCATTGCCAAAATGTACAGAAGTCTATCGGAAACAGGAAGTTGGGCTCCCAGAAAACGTCAACGTTCAAACTGAGCAACTAACAACGGTAACGAAATTGCTGTTCTGGCTGCTGTAGCTCACAATCCGCACGTGAGTGTACGACAAATTGCACGGGTTCTGGAATCAGCCGCTCTAGTGTTAGCAGAATTTTGCACAGGCATAAATTTCATCCGTATCATATATCACTGACCAGGAACTGTACGGGAATGACTTTGAAGCCCGCATTGCATTCTGTTGTTTTGCAACAGTTGCACGATAATAACGCATTCCTAAGGGATGTTCTGTTTACGGATGTAGCTTCCTTCACCAATCATGGCAATGTGAATTTGAGGAACATGCACTACTGGTCCGTGGAAAACCCCCACTGGCTTCGCGAGGTTGCTAACCAACAACAGTGGAGTATCAATGTTTGGTGCGGTATCATTGGCAACCGTATTGTAGGTCCCTATTTCTATCAGGGGACACTACACGGACAGCGATATGCTTCATTTCTTCAAGACACGTTACCCCTTCTCATAGAGGACGTGGGATTGGAAACTCGAGTATCAATGTGGTTCCAGCATGATGGGTGCCCCACACATTACACACGTGTTGCCAGAGGTGTAATGGATGTGAAGTTTCCAAATCGGTGGATAGGACGTGGTGGTCCTGTGAGATGGCCAGCACGGTCCCCCAACTTGACGCCATTAGACTACTTTCTCTGGGGCGCATTGAAAGATAAGAGTCTATCAGGAAGTCCCAACTACAATAGCAAATGTGCAACAGCGTATTACTGCAGCGTGTGCGGAAATATCTGTGGAAACACTGGGATCAGTACAACGCTCTCTTTTTCACCATTTACAGAAGTGCATTGATGCAAACGGTGGTCACATTGAACATCTGCTGAAGTGACACAGTTTCATCAGTTCAGATGTTACTGCTTACTTGTGAATGCCTTTTCCGTGCTGGATGTAATTTAAAAACATGATGTTTCTTTAAGCTATAGGCCACAAGTTTGTTTAGGAAATCGGTGATTGTACCTTTTTTACTATGTGTACAGTTCTACACTGGTGTTAAATATGACAAACAGTATCTCCATTGCCATCCTCTACAACGTTAGTTATTTCAGAAGGTACGAGGTTTAGAGAAGTGAAACCAATTCTGTTATCAATAATTGTATGTTTTCCTGGATTGTGCATATCCTCCCATTGTGACCCCCTGACGTGGCTACATTCCTGCGCAAGTAGATTTTTCACATCTTGTTTCATTTCGATAATATTTGAGGTCAAAGAGTTAGGTGGGACATCCATCCTGTATAGTCATTGTAACGCATCCAGTTTCCATTCCATTGTCACATTTTCACTGTATTGCTCAACAGTCAACTGGAAATTTCCCGCACAAGAATTCACTTACAAAAGACATGCAAATCATGGAAAGTACTACTTGTCATTCAATTTGTAGAGTCCACCCTATACCTGGAACAATGGAAAGGAATGCAGCGAGTGATAAGTACTGTAATGAAAGTCAGCTGTCCCAGCCAGGGATCCAGACCTGTGCACTGAACGTGTTGGACAGGACCTCTGCCTGCATACAGGGTCTAGTCCGGAGAGGAGAATGACCTTCCGCAAGTGATAAGACCAGTCTTAGGAGCATGATGTCAGGAGCTGATAAGGGGTGTTCAGTGTTCCTGACACTGAATTTCATCGATCATTTGCTAGGTCAGTCTAGTTCTGTATGGGAGAACATTCTTTTGAATGAGCTTTAATTGTTGAGCCTTTGAATTTTTACATGTAAGCATGTAACTCAAGTGAATGTGTTGTGTAACAGTCAAGGCATAGATTTACGTGAACACTTCAATACCTATGGTTGGATTCCATCTTGCTTTTTTTTTTTCTTCAATATTTTGTGTGTGTGTTCTTACTTGTTTAGTTGGTCTTTATTCACAGAGGAGAAATTAATGATATTAGTAATGTATCAATTTACATTCAAAGAGGATTTAGTATATTATTGTACTGCATGTGGTCTCAGAGTATCGTAATACAACATTCTTTCATTATATAAAGATTAAATATAAGTAAAATATTAATTCACATATTGTAGGCCTATAGTCTTTATCTAAATAAATACAAGGAAAGCAAGTAAGACACTACACAGGAACTCATTAAACAAGTCCAAGAATTTGACCATAGCTCTACCCACTCGCTGGAGTTAGACAGTCACTTCCGTGTGCTTCCTACCAACCATTACAGCTATTCTAACTGCAGCTATTTTTACCTGGTGCTATTTCTCTATTTCTGTTTTCTTTCTAAATTCTCTTTTCTATAAAATGGGAGAGATAGGCAAAATCTTAATAAAGAAATTAGAACTAAATAGAACCGATACGACATACTGAGGCAAGGCAACTCGATTGGGAATTGGTGCAAGTAATGGGTAATGGTGCATGCTCTACATCATTGTGGTATTTTTGGCTTACTGCTTCTCTATTGTTTAAGATTTGACAGTCATTTTGTTAAAATTTAATATTGCTCGTACACAAAGATCACCATTGCCACAGTAAATTGTTTCTTCATAAATTAGTTTAGTATCAGCTCTGTTATAAGAAAACTTCAGAAAAAACAAACATTATTGGAACACATGCCGTCCCTGTGGTGTTGGGGTAGCGCGCTTGCCTCTTACAGAGAGGCGCCGGGTTCGATTCCCAGCTCTGTCAGGCATTTTAGAAACTGACGTTAGGGCTGGAACGGTGTGCACTCAGCCTCGTGAGGACAATTGAGTATCTGTCTGGCAGTGAGGCAGCGCCCCAGTCACGAAAACCAAGATTAACGACCGAGGGGACCTGATGCGGTGACCACGCATCACCCCAATATCTGCAAGCCAAATGGCTGGGCAGCGGTTGCTTGGTGGGCCTACGCCCTTCATGGGCTGTAGTGCCAGGGTTTATTTATTATTGGAACACATGCCACAATTTATTTATTATGGCCTCTCTACTGAGGGATTGATTGTGGTCACATTTGCTAACATTCACTACCTGACAAATATTTCTGGTCTTGCTTGGAATCTTGAAAATGGGTCGATTCCCGGTCCATGCATGCGTGATTTTCGAAGTGAAATGCCATGTCCTGTGGTTCGTATTCCACGTAAAAAGGAGGTCCCGTGACTCATAATCACAAGATTGATGGTCACATAAAGCTACAATCTTCCTTCCTTGAAAATGGGGTGTTGAAGAGGGTCGTATGGGATACTCTACAATCATCCATAGCCACCATTGCACAGGAATTCTGCACCACTTCTGCATCTATTCCTAGCAAAGTGACTGTTCATGTCAAAACTGGACCATAGAACACTGGAAAGCCATTGTGTGGACTGATGAATCACGGTATACAATGGGGCAATCAGACAATAGGGTGAGGGTGTAGTGAACACTATCTACCCATGATGACATTTGGAGGTGCAAGTTTTACAGTGTGGTCATGTTTATGCTGGAGAGGTTTAAATTTTAGTAACATGGTGTGTTTAATTCCCAACCGGTTTTGTACAATTTTCCAGAAATTTTGCCGTCCTGGGCAGTTGCCCAGTTTGTCCCCCTGTAAATATGGGCCAGGCCACGGCACAAGGTTACATAGAGTTTTAACCTCTTTTGTGCTCTGTATCATGGCACAGAGCACTGCCTCTAGAACTACCACTGCTAAAATGGCTTCATCAAGTTGCTGGACAAAGAGGATTTACCATGTGCCCTTCATCTTAATGAGGAACCTTGCATTCTTATTCCTGACTTCCATTATGTCCCTGTTTTGCAACTGTGACTGGGATGGTGAATATTTAGGAGCAATGTTTCATCTGGAACAAGCCATGAAATCGCCCACCTTGGACAATACACAAAAAATCTGGGACATCTACACAATCTGGTTGATCTGTGAAATTTATCATCTTGACTTACAGGATTGAGCCGCGTCGCAACCGACACCGGCCTACGATCTAAATAGATGAAATTCTCGGACACGAGAGTTCCTTATAACTTGACGCCAACGAGCTAGAGAAAGGTATATAGAGAGGCAAGGAGCCACGTAGCAGCGCTCTGGGCGGAGGCAACCTGAGTTAAGGCGGCCATGATTCAGAACGTCGTCTGACGTCTGACAAGAGCTTGTTGTGGTGTTCGCGTTGAGCGGGAACATGTGTTGAATGAAATGTATTTAAAAATACATTGACCATGCCATCAGTGTGATCGTCATTCAATTGTACGAATAGAAGTTATAAGACAACAGGAGTGTTGTATTTCAGGTAAGAAATGTCATCCAAATTCATAAATTAATGAGATAGACCCTTTACGATAACGTGATGCAGCAGTTTAAGTTTGTGTGATATTTACATTTCAGATTCCCTCTGCAGAACCAGGAACTAACAAAACAATGGGTTGTCAACATGAAAAGCAATAAATGGCACCCCACGAGATACAGCTTAATTTGTTCTCTACACTTTGAAGATAAATATATGTATGTAGCAAATGAAAGGCGAAGTCTTCTAGCCAATGCAGTACCTACAATTTTCAATTTTCCTGCACATCTTCAGAAGAAGCAGGCCTGTAGATCTTCGCCGAAGAAGCGTAGTTTCCAGGAAACTACAGAACACTCGCATTCAGATACGGTAGCATTGTTGCAGAAGACCTTGATATCAGTAGGTAAATATATTAGGCTGTCTTAAAATTTAAGCAAAGATAGTTGTGAGCCATAATCATAATTACGGTAATAATAATATCGTATGGCCTCGGATGCCGGGTGCAAGCTTTGTTATTTGACACCCAGAGGGTAGCTTGCATGTCGAATTTTGTTGTTCCTTGAAGCACGATGAAAGTCAAGGAGGTTAGATAACTAAGCTCCTTGACATTATAGAGCTTTCTAGTAGAGAAATGAGGAACTTTGTGTTCCCGGAAAATCCCGATATTAATTATGCCATTATGAACACGGCCTACTGAATTCAAATGGGTTCTTTAACATGCCAACATCGTATGACATGCGTATCGTGATTTTTGCCCCCTTTAAAAAAAGGTCACTTACCACGGCCAGGAGCGAACCTGCAAGCTTGGGGGGTTGGTAATCCGACACAATAACCACTCACCCACCGTGGCAAGCTATAAAATAAAATATATTGTTCAAATATCAATCTTCGTAAGCCAACGAGGTATACTTTCTCTAGTTCGTTGTTTTGAACTAATTATGGGAAACATAACAGGCTTTGCTAATCTTTTATTTTTTCTTTCTTTCTTTCTTTCTTTCTTTCTTTCTTTCTTTCTTTCTTACTTTCTTCTCAGAAATTTTAGATGGAAAGCTTATTTGCGATTCCAGCAGAAAGATGCCAATATACGGTTTGATTATTGATCTCTTAAGTGTGATACAACTAGCAGAAACATACGTGTGGGGACAAAGTTCTGTATTGAGATACTTATTAACACGCAGATTGAGTCAGGATCACTTAGAGCTATTTTTTTCTTCTATTCGCTCCAGAAGTGGGAATAGAAATAATCCAAATGCAGTACAATTTAATTCAGCTAATAGGACGTGTTTAATTGCGAGGGTACGCCCATCCATGAATTCCAACTGTAAGCCTATTGAGTGTGACCTACTTGTGACAACTGCAACAGCAAATATTCATGGTGTCAATGGGAAGGACGATACTATGCTGACAGACAGATCATGGTTACTGTGCACATTATAATTCACCGAGCTTGTATGTAGAACATGTTGTTCATTACATAGCAGGAAGTGTCGTTCGCCAAGTGTCTAAAAAAAATTACTTGTATTGAATGCCTAGAAGTACTTTTATCAGGTCAAGATGTTCAGAAAGAAGGAGTGATTAAAGAGAAAGACGTGAAAGAATGCCCTTTGAATCCATCAAATGATGTAGTGAAACTATGTAAAACAGCTGAGTGTCATCAGGAAGAATGAGTGTATGTTGCGAAAGAACACGAATAATCTCATGCTGAAGTTGAAGACAGATGTCTATGATATGCTGCCGGGTTATCTGTTTCTGAAATCTGACCATCTATTTACAGCTACTGAACCTGGGGAAAAGCCTCACTATGCTTCACTCATCAAGCGAATTGTGAAACAGTATTATAAATGCAGGCTTCACACTTCAGCAGAAACACAGCTCAACGTGAGAGGTCAACAGTGCGTCAGTAGTACACAAAACGTTTAATTTTAAAGGAGAATGGAATCATGCAATGTACTGTGCATAAGCAACGTAGCTTATTGTCTTGTAAGATTATTGTGTTAGTTTTCGTTCAATGTACAAATTAAATTATCAGACCTTACGTAGGCCTAATCTTACGCCTCGTTAGTCACGCCTCTCCCTCCCTGCCTCCCACCCTCTTGACAGGGTATATCATGGCGGCTGCCAGTTCAACCTTCTTCAAACATGGCGGCGCCATTTCCACTCTATATACCTTTCTCTAGCTCGTTGCTTGACGCCCAATCAAAATATGTACCTCGCTAACATCTGCGAGAAGAAGCTGTATTATTGGTCAGTTCACGGTAATCTCATGTTTGCTGTGAGAAATGGACCAATCATTGTAGACGAGCTGTGGTGCATTTGTTTTGATCGGGCGGGGTGACGCGTGGTCAGCGCGACGTGTCCTCTAGGCTGTTAATCTTGGCTTTCTTGACCGGAGTGCTGCCTCTCTGATCAAGACGGCTACGGTAGTCAATTGTGACAAGTAGCAGGATCATGGATCGCAGCTGTTGTCAAGACACATCCGATGAGTTTATTTCTTGGGCCAACATTCTTTGAAGCCTTGAATATGTGAATCCAGCGACTCTTCTGAGGGTTGTGTCAATTTAAAAGTGCTTAAAATTCCAATACGCTTTGATATTTCCATGCCATTTCCATTGTATATTAAACATTGTATATACCTGCATCCCTATGTCAAGATTTTTCTAACTACGGTGTGTTATGTGCCCCCCCCGGAATCCCAAGAATATTTCGATTGTTCATTGTCACACCAGTTTATTTCATGAATTGAAGTTACTGATAGCTAACTGGTTAAGATGTAGGGATAATTTCACAGTTGTATTTAACTTTGTAATTTGGGATTATTTAGAAAATCGGCGAACTGGATTAACATCACCCATTTTTTTAATGAACTGCTTTATTATTTTTGTTGATACATGGTGATAAAACTACTTTTTACCAGTTTTTAAGAAATGAACATTATGACGATGATTTACAAAGAAAAGCGAACTTCTATGGACAAAAACTCTGAACTAAAAAAGATAATGTACCCAACAGTTTCAGAGCAGCCAAATAATGAATATCACGAAGCAAGTAAGAAATGAAACGAAAATTGCGGGAGGGGGGTACGTCTCATCATCTCATCACCATCTAGTGACAGGTAGATAATGAAATGAAAAATATTATTTGCGCCCCCCCCCCCCCCCCCCCCCCCCCGGAAATAATCCTGCGGTCGCCCATATGGTGTGTAGTCTCTCATTTACAATTTGACGACGCCCATGATATCAGGAAAATAAATGAAAGAATGAATGCTACTTGATGGGAAAAAAACTGAGGAGAAAATTAATTAATTGCAATCAAAGCCCTTGGTAAGCAAGCCTGATTACATAAAATAATTAGCCTTAAAAGTTTTAAATTTACTATTGCCGAGTACTGCAACTGAGACAGTGAACTGCAGCGAGTTTGAATTAGAAAGAGTGAGTTGTATTGATCATATAAAATATGCTCTTGCGTGCTGAACTCTTGTAGACGTAGCGGCGCGCCGTCTCCTTTCCGCACTTCTCACGAAAATAATGTGCAGACCTCCTTCATGCCTGCACAACTTGTAAGCGAGAAAGGCCAAATCGCTGCAATAAACACGGCCACCCCACCCGATCAAAAAGGCACCAGAGCTCGCCTGCAGTGATTGGACCGTTTCTCGTGGAGGTTTTTTTTTTCAATTATCTTTAGGACAGGGAGCCTCCGTGGCTTAGGCGGCAGCACGCCGGCCTCTCACCGCTGGATCCGTGGTTCAAATCCCGGTCACTCCATGTGAGATCTGTGCTGGACAAAACGGAGGCAGACAGGTTTTTCTTCGGGTACTCCGGTTTTCCCTGTCACAATTTCATTCCAGCAACACTCTTCACTATCATTTCATTTCATCTGTCATTCATTTAATCATTTCCCCGGAGGAGTGCGACAGGCTTCGGCAGCCGGCACACTTCATATCCTCGCCGCTAGATGGGGGCTTCATTCATTCCATTCCTGACCCGGTCGGAGACTGGAAGCAGGCTGTGGATTTCATCTTTAGGACAGAGAAATGAATATTGTGTTGTTTCACGTAAACATAAGGGACATAGTAATCATTAGCCTCATGTGTTTGGGGCGTGTTTAGAATCTGTCTAATAACTTGTGTTATTGTTATATCTCTAATAATGTGTGTAGGCCTACTTGTGATAGGGGTTCGGATTGGGAAGGAGGCATGCCTAAGTGAAATAGCCTACTTTCCAAACATTTTGCCTAAAATTAAAATCGGGAACAATGGATAGTCATTTCTAGGATGGGTGAAATTGTATTCTAACTCACCTCTTCTCAGCTGTCCTGACGAGGCTGAGTGTACCTCGTTCCGTCCCTCAGACCAGAACGTAAATTATATTGGCATAGTAGAGAATCTAACCCTGGATCATCGTAAGTGTACTATGCGTAACACTTGACTGACCGCTAAGGCGGGTGGAATTAATGTTGCTGTTTGTACACGAGGTTGAGAATGATACACTAACCAAAATTGTTTGCGTGTGTTTTCGTGATCGGGACACATTCGGATTGTCACAGTAGATCTATCCGTATCGCCACCTGCCCACTGAGAGTCGAATAAGGCCTGAACCTGAGACCTGGATATGCCCCAGTAGAGCGTGCTGCTTCTGCAATTCTGAATCGCATTAAACAGTGTGCTCTGTTCCACGTTGTAGTGGTTAGTATCGTAGGCTACCACCCCGGGGACCCGAGATCGATTCCCGACTCTACCAAGAAATTTAATTCCGGTTTGAGATACCGTACATGCTAGCCACCTAAGTGGTGTCAATTTCAAAGACCAGTGGTTTGCATGAGTTATGTTCACTCGTACATGTATCGTAACTTGGCGACATCTCTTCTGGAACAACTCAGAGCAACGTCATTCTAGACAAATAATCATTGAATTATTTTCTTCATCTGCCATTCGTCACGTCATCACCGGAACGTCCTGGATTCACACGGGAGACCACTTGACGTTAAAGACAGCTAACGCACAGGGCTGCGAGTAGCGTACAAAGCCGAAGTTATACGATTGACTTCGCGTCACCACATGGTAGCTTTACGATTGCTTACGAAGTGAGAAGCTTATATCCTCTCTGTTTCAAAATAAATCATGTGATTGTGCCAGAGCTTATCTATATTTACGACACTTTACTAAATGTAAAATACTGTAGTGTAATATTCAACATATCATATTCACAGAATACATTATATTGAAGTACCTCCATTTTCTATTCCTCGAACGTCGGCCTTTTGGTCTAGGGGTACGGTTCCTGCCTCGTGTGCGAGAGGTGCCGAGTTCATATCACGGAAATGCCCACATTTTGTTACTTTTGTTTTATCTCTTGAAAAGATTCAAAAAGTGTATAACAGAACCTTAGGAACGTTCTTTTTTTCGTGCGAGACTTGTACATATACCGTTAATAAAAATACATAGTTTGAGGTCAAACGCTTCTTTTTTCTTCTTTTCGTCGGTTTACCCTCCAGGTTGGCTTTTCCCTCGGACTTAGGTTGGTTGGTTCCACAGTTTAGGGGCTGTGACAACGCGGTCATGTAGCCCCGTGTACTTTGGGTGGGTGTAGAATCTGTCTGATAACCGGTGTCAATTGTGATGGCTGTATTAGTGTGTATTATCTGTTTTTTAATCAAGTAAGGACATAATGTCTGCATCTAATACAGCCATCACAATTGACACCGGTTATCAGACAGATTCTACACCCACCCAAAGTACACGGGGCTACATGACCGCGTTGTCACAGCCCCTAAACTGAGGAACCAACCAACCTAAGTCCGAGGGAAAAGCCAACCTGGAGGGTAAACCGACGAAAAGAAGAAAAAAGAAGCGTTTGACCTCAAACTATGTATTTATATTACCGGTATATGTACAAGTCTCGCACGAAAAAAAGAACGTTCCTAAGGTTCTGTTATACACTTTTTGAATCTTTTCAAGAGATAAAACAAAGGAAGAAAAGGTGGGCATTTCCGGGATATGAACCCGACACTTCTCGCACACGAAGCAGGAACCGTACCCCTAGATCAACAGGCCGACGTTCGAGGAATAGAAAATGGAGGTACTTCAATGTAATGTATTCTGTGAATATGATATGTTGAATATTACACTACAGTATTTTACATTTAGTAAAGTGTCGTAAATATAGATAAGCTCTGGCACAATCACATGATTTATTTTGAAACAGAGAGAATATAAGCTTCTCACTTCGTAAGCAATCGTAAAGCTACCATGTGGTGACGCGAAGTCAATCGTATAACTTCGGCTTTCTACGCTACTCGCAGCCCTGTGCGTTAGCTGTCTGTAACGTCAAGTCGGGAGACCCCGTTTGACCACGTGGAGAACATCACGCCATTGAAGACGGTGAACATTCATACCTCATTATCATTTATTTATTCATCTTTCTCATCTCATTACCGTACACTCGCACGGTACCACATACAGTGTATTCATATTATCATCGTCTTCACATTCACATACAGTATATTCACCTGCTTCGATACTTAATACACTGTTCGCCAACATAGCGCGGAGAATACTTCAATCTCAAGCACTACAAGTGATTCTACGTACTGAAATAACAGCACTTCAGTCTGTTATAGGCTACATTCACCTGTTCTACTGTACCAGTGAGTGCGTAGAGCCTACCGTACTGTATTGCTGTATTTTTCATCGCTTGTCACATTCATACATTTACTTACCGCTTGTCACCGAGATATTTCTCTCGTCACTCAATCATTCATTTTTCATATATTGCATCTAGTCACCCACTACCCTTCACCGCTTGTCACCGAGATATTACCCTCGTGACCTAATCACTCATCTTTTGGAATCATCACTTACAGTACATCATACATATTCATCCTTCAACTGCAACCCATAGTAGGCATTTGTCTTGCTTCTGCGATCGACTGCCATCACTAAAAACTTTCCTCCATGTTCGCCATTTATCCTGATCTTTATACATTCACGTTATCCACCTAATAAGATATAATTTTCACGGGGCAAAGGTAAAACCGCTCCCAGGCATCTCACTCGCGCACCCCCTCCTCCTCATCCACCACCAAAGGTGGGGTCAACCCAAAATAAGGAAGAGCGCTCACTCTTCCAGCTCCTCCCAAATCCCCTGGTTCCCACCTTAAATTACCACCAGTTGTTATCCAGACTCCCAGCCGCATCGAGAAGCGGCGCGGGTCCGATTCCTCAGATGCTGGGGGGGTGGGGGGGTGGGGGGGCGGCACCGCTCTCGCCTGCGGGTTCATGAGGGGATGGAGGAGACTGACACCATATCTCGTCGACACTACAGCACCTCCCCAACACCAACACCCCCTCACCCTTCTCCTAACGACCCTCGCCTTCCACCCACCGGGGCGACACCCAATTTCACACCATCTACCACGCCTCTCCCAACCATCCCTTCCTCACTCCCCAGTTACGCCTCCAAGGCCTCAGAGCCAACATTCAAACATATGTTCCTGTTTCGAGGCCACACATTCCCAAACAAATATATGTTTGTTGACGCCCTGCGCCGCATCCTGGGCCACTCCAACTTCGCCGCCACCGCTACCACAAGCGGCGTCTACGTCAAGACAAACGATGACGCCACAGCCACCGTACTTCATAGTCCTGATGTGGTCACACAACTTGGACCGCAGGTGACCGCGGAACCACTACACGCTCGCCAGATACCTGCCACACCTCCCCCACCTCAGCGCAACCCGTACTTCTCGTGCGTGATTCGGGGCGTTGACCCCAAACTCACCGAGGAGGCGGTGTTGCGGGAACTTCAACTTTAACGGGTGGACGCTCGTAAGGCCTTTCGTATCAGGAATGCAGACAGTCCTACTTGGATGGTCCGCATCCTCCGGGTTACCCTGGATAGGCTCCTCACACAGGGTGTCTGTTTATACCGATATCACCATAGGGTGGAACCCTCTAAAGCACCAGCTCATATGGCCTTGCGATGCAATCGTTGCCTTATATACAACGACCATCCAGCCGATCAATGCCGTGCACCCCCACGCTGTGGATACTGCTCCCAGCCATCTCACACCACCAGTAAATGCCCCAACCTTACTCTCCCACCTTGCTGTCACCAATGTCAGAAGGCACACCCCACCTATTCACACAAGTGCAAGGCAAAACCCGCCCCCATCCCCAATCGACCTGAAACTGTGGCGCCGGTCAAATCGATCGACCCACCCACCCCACTCATACAATCCCAATTCTCATCACCATCCATCGAGGACCTAGTTCGATTCATGGTGGCGTCCCTCCACAATATCCTTCCCTACCACCGGCCGCTGATTCTGTTGCATCTCCAGATGGCGGCGCAACAAATTTTTGGAGTCTTCTACCAGCCTTCTTTCTCGGCCCCCCTAGCCCATTTCACCTTTTTTCCCCACCCCCGCGTCACCACCGTATAAACCAACCATGGCAGTACGATCAACCCAACGACGACCACCGCAGCATATATCCCTCCTCTACCTTAATGTCTGATCCTTCCACGCCCGCCGCACTCTCTTTAGACACACCCTCTCTACCCACCACATCGACATGGCACATATTAATGAAACCTTCCTCCGCAGCGACCAACATGCCCTTCTTCGCGGTTACACACTACTGCACGCCGACTGCCCCCCACAACTTAAGTCGTAGTGGAGCGGCACTGGCTTACCTTCCACGATATCTTATTCGCCAACATATCCCCCCACACCCCCCCTCCACTTCCCAGAAAGCCTCATTTCCACGGTCTACTTTCCATCCCAAGTACTCCACCTAGCCACGATCTACACCCATCCACGCCATCCTCTTCCTAAAGTTTTTATAGCAGAAGTGGCAGCCACTTTTCCCCATTTCATCATAATGTCGGATCTTAACCTACATGACCGCACGGCCCAGGAACTCCGCAGCCTAGACACGTATCTCGGACACATTAACGCCTCCCTGTTCCTATCCCGAAACCTACCCGCCCTTCCTCCCAAACGACTCCTGATGCCATTAAGTTATAGCGCATAACTACCTACTCCATGTCACCGTCCTACCACTTATTAGAGGTGATCATCCCCCCGTTCTTTTGACCCTCCAAATCCCGACCCGCAATCCTCCAAAGCCCCCACCACGAATGGTACAGAACTTCTGTTCAGCCGATTGGCCAGCTTACCGCACATACATCAGTGAGCACCTTCAAACCAATATCCATCCCTACCACCGGCCGCTGATTCTGTCGCAGCTCCAGATGGCGGCGCAACACATTTTTGGGGTTAAGCACCCAGGGCACCGTTGATAATTATACCAACCTTCTCCAGGACACCCTACAGCAAGCGTCACATCCCCCTCACCCCGTCAACTCCTTCCAGACCACCCATCCCACCCAAGGCCCGCCGCCTCCTCGCACTGTCCCACTCCTACCATAATTCATACCTTCGCACCCGTGACCGTTATTTCCTCCAGCGCCACCGCCAAACACTTATAACGGTGGAAGTATACATTGATGCGCATAAGAGAACGGTGAAAGTATACATTGATGCGCATAAGAGATGATCATGGCACACCACCTGCTCCCGTCTCAACGGCGCGACCCCCTCCCTCTCCAGCTTTTGGCGACACCTCTACCGCCTCACAGGCAAAACATCAACGCCACAGTATCCGATAATTTATAATGCTCTCACCCTTCAGCGATCGACTGCCATCACTACAAACGTTCCTCCATGTACGCCATTCAACCTGGTCTTTATACATTCACGTTATCCACCTAATAAGATATAATTTTCACGAGGCAAAGGTAAAACCTCTCCCACCGCTCCCAGGCATCTCACTCGCGCACCCCCTCCTCCTAATCCACCACCAAAGGTGGGGTCAACCCAAAATAAGGGAGAGCGCCATTTGCCACCATCACTGCGCCACATGATGATCCTGCAAAGCTGGAAGTTTTCGCAAATAAATTCACCCGAGTGTTCCGGGACGCACCCGACCCGTCTTTTATCTACGACGATGATGAGTTCATAGCCACGATACCTTCCCGCCCCCATCTCCAACCTTCTCCAAATCACGTCTTTTCTCCTCATCCTCTCAATGAACCCATCACAGAAGTGGATATCTCCATACCTCTCTCCCGCACTTCAAATACTGCACCTGGACCCGACTCCATCCGCTATCGACACCTAAAGGAAGCGCCCCCCCCCCCTCCCCTCCCTTCTTCTCCGCCCTCACCCGCCTGTATAATCATCTCCTACGTGCCGGATTCTACCCCACCCCTTGGCGCCATGCCACGATGCTCCTCTTCCTCAAACCTGATAAACCGTTTTCCTTTCCCGACTCCTACCGCCCTATATACCTAACCGCCATACTTTCCAAGAACTTCTAGAAGAATCCATGCCCACCTACAGTGACACCAACCCCTTCCCCTCTTCCAATGTGGCTTCCTACCCCATCTCTCAGCCCAAGACCAACTCTTCCGCCTCTCCACCCACATAGCCGACAACCGCCCCTCTCCCACCCTGTTCATCGCCTTCGACTTCCAATAGGCTTTTGATACCGTCTGGGACGACGCCCTCATCCTGAAACTCCATTACTTCCACCTCCCCCACTCCTACATCCGCTTCCTAAACACCTTCCTTCGCCACCGCACCGCCCGAATCACCATCAATGGCCATTACTCCCGACCCATCCCCTTCGAACAGGTTGTCCCCCAGGGCTCTGTCCTCTTCCCCTCCTATACGTCCTATTCGTAACCGACATCCCACATCCCTTCCCTCCCATGCAGCTATTGAAGTTTGCTGATGACACTGCTATAGTTGCACCATTTGCCACCATCACCCACATCAACAACCATGCCTAAACCTATCTAGATCTAATCACCTCCTGGTGTGGCAAATGGCATCTGCGACTAAACCTCGACCTTCCGTCCCCGCAGGCGAGCCTTCGTCCCAACCCAAAATCCCGCCAACCTAAACCTTTACCTTCACCACCGCCGACTAACCCCTACCTCCACCATTCGCTATATTGGCATTACATATCATGAACATTACACCTTCTGCCCCCTCTTTAAAGCAAAACTTCCTGCTGCACGTAAGCGTGCCTGTCTATTGAGACGCTTGGCCGGTACTAACTGGGGCCTCAACGAAAAGCTATTATTGCACACATATAAGACGCTCATCCGCACCTTTCTGATCTACAGACACCCCGCATGGGCCGGACCCCGTCCCCCATTCGTCCATTCCTCCAGATGGAGCGCAGACTAGTTCGCGTAGCCATGCGATTGCCATTTACTTACCCCACGGTGGATCTGCTCGACAGAATGCCATTGCCTCCTTTGACCACATATATCGAGCTCAGACAGCGCCGCTACCTACAGAGAGTCCAGCGGGCTAGAAATCCGATAGTAACACCACTAGCCCCTATGAGCTCCAGTCCGTAGAAAGATGGGCATCTACACGGTTACTACACCCTCCGGGCCCTCCTCCCGGCGCAG
The DNA here is from genome assembly GCA_946902985.2 of Meconema thalassinum. Classification (NCBI taxonomy): domain Eukaryota; kingdom Metazoa; phylum Arthropoda; class Insecta; order Orthoptera; family Tettigoniidae; genus Meconema; species Meconema thalassinum. Next base: position 1,197,201,289 of record OX336389.2, read on the forward strand.
GATTAATTAATACACCAACAGTCCATGATCTCACCATGTTAACACCCAGCCGGCATCCTCTTTGCCGATAACGCTACCATAAACCCCTCTATCAATCAAAAATTAATACATTTAAATATATATATATAAAAAACCACATTCACCCTCCCATACTATCACCAATTCCATCTCAATCACAGTCACCAGCATAAGCTTCTATCATATTCATCCATTCATATCTTAATATAATTCTCCATTTATACCTCCAACGTTACCGTACTATACCACATACGCATAATCAGTGGCATAGCCAGAAAGGGGACCCAGAGGGGCCGCCCCCTCAAAAAAATTACATAAATTGGGGTGGGCATAAGCCTTCATAGTTCTTCACGGCTCGAACAAATTTAGAACCTACAACGAAATGTTAAATACATTAAATGCGTTGACACAGAATGTAGGCCTACTATAGTGCCGCCATCGTTACTTCCGACTTGACAGTTCACCGGCTGGCGATACGGTGTTGCCAGTTCACTAACGCGAATCAGCTGACGTACATGATTATAGCCGCAAATTTAACAAAACACTCGTAATGTGAACAGACATGTTTACACACAACATCATACTCGTGAATAAGTACATAGTAGCAGAAATTACACATATACTGCGGTTAATAATGAAGCAGAGCAAAATTGTTACAAATAAATTACTCACCATTGCCGCCTCGCGTCCGGAGCCTATAAAGGGAATACACCACTCATTTCGGAGTCACTATTGCCGTCTGTTGAACTATCACCATCACTATCACTATCAGTTGACCCCAAAGAAATGACAAATCTTTCCACGTCTTCAACAATGATATCTTCCTTCTCCCAAGCTTCATTAATGACTCCTTTCATGTGTCTCACGACTCTCTCCCAATCGTCCACCCTAACATTGTCCACAGACTGTGAAAGAAGTCTTTCTACTTCTGAAATCGTGAAGAGTTTGTTATTAACTGCGACGTATTTTTTCACCTGGGCCCAAATAAGTTCGATGGCATTGAAATGGCAGTGATAAGGGGGAAGTCGGATAACTTTATGTCCGTGTCGCCTAGCAATTTCGTCCACTTCATATACTGGAAACTGTGGCTTGTTCAGTTTTACGAGTTTCATGAGCTCCCCTTTCTTCATGTCGTCACGTAAAGGAATGTTGTGGCTCGTCAGCCACTCAATGAGCACATTCTTTCTTGCTGCCATTGTTGGAGCTTTGTCGTGAATGACACTATGATATGGGGCATTCTCCATAACAATTGTGCTCTTCTCAGGCAAGTTGTTCAGCAATTCTTCAAACCATTTCTGGAATGTGGTACTGTTCATCTCCTCATGATAATCACCAGTTTTCTTGGATCGGAACAAATGAAGAGAATTCGGCACGAAACCTTGTGACGTACCAGCATGAATTACAATTATTCTCCCCCCTTTCCCAACAGGCACTGCCAATGTACCTTCCATGGAATCATCTGTCCAGGCTTTTTCCCGGGAATGAGAGGCGTTGACCCACGTTTCATCCAGCCACACTATAGAATCAAAGTTTTCTTGCATGATCTCCCTCAAAAATCTGCACCGCCACATTACAATATCACTTCTTTCCATTAGTATTCTCCGCCCGTTAACCTTTTTATATCGGAATCCCAGATCTTTCACTACTTTTTTCAGAGAAGATTTCCCTCAGCGAAAAAGATCGCTATTGTCAAGAGAACGGAGTCATTTCTCAATTGTCGGATGCTCTTTTCTGCGGTAATAAGCATAAATATGATGGCGAATAGCGTCTTGTTGGAAAGCATCCAAATCAGTCACTGTTTTAGGCCTATTTCTCTTCTTGTCTGGCGTTTCTAGTTTAGATGGTCCGGCTGCCTGTTCCTCCGCATGGAATTTTTCTTTCCCAATTCCTATTACTGTGCTTCTATGAACCTTAGTCGCATCAGCTGTTCTCTGTACTGCCTGAGCAACAGGTAATAGAGTTTCCCCGTTGTCTTTCTCCCTCTCAAAGTACTCTCGCACATTACTAATAATTTCCCGGGTTTGACTCCTTATTGGAGTCCCTTGTCCTAAGGCCTTTCCTCTCTTGGCGCTTGGCTTTTGCGTGCTAGACCCCGGCATGACACTATTGCACACACGCACGACAGAAATAACACAAACACTCACTAACCTAAAGCTAACCTACAACTACACGTAATTATACTACACTATGTCAAACGACAAACAAATACTAAGCTATTAAATAACAACAGACTAGAATATTGTCAAAAGAAAAATATACGAGAAATACGTGAAAACACAAAGACCGCCAATTAAACTAACAGAGCACAGTGCAAACAGCTGACAACAACATGTGAACGCAAGAAGTTAGCTGGCAACGTCGTCAGCGAAACTCGATTTATATCGATATATCCATTTGAATGGCTGCCTGTGATTGGCTGGTTAGAGTGTAGTTGTGACGTATCACTGAAACTTCAAGTCGGAAGTTATGATGGCTCTATTATAACAATCCCTGCACGGCCAGTCAACATTTCCGTGTCTGCACTGCTTGGATGAGTTGAAGTGACAGGGTAGCAATTAGGATTGTGACGTGAGGGGATTTTCCAAGAACAGCAGGTGCCTCAGTACTGGGGATACAACCAGGTGTTGGTGACAAAAGTCTAACAAGAAATCAGGAGATTGCCAATTAGCAAGAGACCTCTCTGGAGGGGGCCAGTTATAGCGTGTCAGCTTACACTCTCTTGTCAGCTTTTAATTTCCATTTCCTGGAAATAGCAGTGTTAAAATGCCTCAGGCTACAAAACTGGCACAGCGTGGTTGATTGTCGCCACTGTCGGGATTTACGGTGGTTGTGTGTCTGTGCGAGGGGAGAGATACAGTTTGTAAGTGGTAGTATTGGGGAAGAGTCGAGAGTTGTTTGATAGTTGCTCTTTTCTTTCTTCTTTTTGTCACATTGGCGGGTGTTGAGAACATCGGCCGCTTTGTCATAAAGAAGGAAAAACTGGATACATCTTCGGTAAATTATGAAAAGTTTTTATTAAATGTGTAAAAAATTGAGGCCCCCATTTCATTATATAGGCACAGCTTTTTCAGATAATTTTCTCTGCACGAGAAAGACGCATTGCTCACTGATAGAACGTAAAGTTATTCGATTTTCTTTAAGGTTCGTATTTATTTATTATTATTTAAAGGGTGTTCCAGTTTCCTCTGAATAATAATAATAATAATAATAATAATAATAATAATAATAATAATAATAAACAAGAACGAGGTCCACGGCGACCGTTAGGCTTACAATAAAACAGCACTGTATAAATTAGACTAACAATAATATACCTAAATGTTTTGCAACGTATCTTCTTTGTTTGATGCCTTTATGAGTGTCCCTTCTTCCTGGTATCTACTCCTGATGGTTTCTTTTGGACATATTCATTCAATTGACTAAAAATATCTCCGGTAAATAAACTACAGTATTTAAAATACACCAAGACATAGTACGGTACGTTATTAATGTAAAGAACATTCTGAACTGAAACGTGCGAATATGCCATAATAGAAGTATTCTGATAACTGAATATCGAAAATCTGAGCGACAGAGACAAATATAGACACTGGCATAGCTATGAGCTGCCTCTAAACAAAGCAGCGAAAGGCGGAATTCAGACAGACATGAACAGACTGAAGATGTTTGTCCTAAGCTAAAAATGAACCCTAAAGTACTAATAATCGGAACAAGTAATTTAGTTCCATGAATAACTATATAGCCTATTTTCATACATCCTATTGGTCTTCTTTATTAAAAAATTCTCCCGCCTATGAAAAGGAACGCCATATTGGATTTCTCTGTATGTAGTCCATAGAGTTATGCACTATTGGATGAAGATTATTGCGTAGATTCATTATTCAAACGTTCACTTCGATCGCATGATTAGGACACAAGAAATAAATAAAAAAATCGCACGGCCTCCATCTTGGGGTTATGAAACTATTGAATTTAATTAGATGCCAGTAGATTTTGTATGAACATTTACCGTAAGAAGTTTCACTGCGCTCGGATGATTAAATCGCGAGTCAATTCTATTTAAATGTTTTAACTTCGCTTGGCCGCCATGTTGGTATTGTGCTCACCAGGTTATTGAAAGTCCAATAGGTGAACTTATATTAATAGCGTCTATCAGCATACAAAATTTCAGTTTAATTGCTGCATTAGATTCGGAGATATTGAGAACCGTCTAAATATTTCGGATGGTCGCCATGTTGGATTGTTATAGCATATGTAGGCCATACAGTTATGTACCATTAGATGAAAATTATTGCGTAGGTTCATTATTCAAACTTTCACTTCGATTGCATGATTAGGACACAAGAAATACAAACTTAATTTTAAAATTTCGCACAGCCTCCATCTTGAGGTAATGTTAACAATTGAACTAAATTAGATGTCAGTAGATTAGAATTCTATAAAAATTTACCGTTTCAAGTTTCACTGCGCTCGGATGGTTAAATCGCGTGAAATATCCATTAAAATGTTTCAACTTCGCTTGGCCGCCATGTTCATTTTGTAATTAACAGGTTTCATAAAGTCACATAGGTAAACTTATAGAAGTAACCTTTATCACTGTACAAAATTTCAGGGTGATATCTGTTACCGTTGCGGAGATATAGAATGCTAGTGAAATATTTCGCGTGGCCCGCATGTTGAATTGGTGAAACGTATCAAAACTTGAAAGGCACGGTTGAGGTCGGACGAGGTAGTAGTATGTGCTTACCGAGTTTCATTGAAATCGCTCCGGCCGTTTAGATTTTATTAGGGGCGAGGGGGTCACACACACGCACACGCACACACACACACACACACACACACACATGGACTAAAGGTGATCTCATAAACCTTTTTTTTTATATAAATGAAAATAGGCTAAAATATATGAACTCCTGCAGTAATAAGTGGACCTAATGGGCCCCCTCCAAACTAAAATCCTGGCTACTCTACTGCGCATAATCACCTTACAGCATGATCATTCCCCACAATCACTACAATAAAAATAAATGTAAAATAAATCTCCATCAATTACTGTCATCCTTCGGTACTATTTCCCTTTTACGTCTACAATTACACCCTACTATCCCCTATGTAAACACCTTTTACTACGCTCACCCCCCCCCCCTCGATCACCTTCATACAAACCAAAAAAACAAGAAACAAAACACATTCATCCTCCCATACTATCACCAACTCCACCTTCATACTACGTTGCCCGTTGCCATCTTACACCTCATTCACATCATCATCTTCATCAGCGTTCACTAATGTCATCCTCCATTCATACATCAATAATTACACCGTACTATTCCCCATTCCCGCGCCATTCTTCACCAAGATCATCCCCCACATTCACCTTCCTTTATACAATAAAACAAAATAAAAAAATTATTTAAAAATCACATTCATCCTCCCATTCCATCTCATTCATCGTCACCAACACAAGCTTCTATCATATTCATATATTCATATCATAACACCATTCTCCATTCATTTTCACCTCCAACTACACCGTACTATACCACACACACATAATCACCTTTCATCATGATCAGCCCCCTCAATCACAATAATGAAAATAAAATCAATCTTCATCAACCACTGTCATCCTTCAGCACTATTCTCCTTTTTACGTCTACAATTACACCCTACTATCCCCTATATGAACACCCTTTTTACTACGAACACCCCCCCCCTTTTCAATCACCTTCATACATACAAAATTAAAAAATAAAATATTAAAAAATGCATTCACCACATTCATCCTCCATTCATTCATCATCCAAAATCATCCCCAATTGCACCGAACTATGCTCCATTCACACATCATCTTCACCACGACCATTCGCCTCAATGATCACGTGCGTAAATAAACCTCCCTTAATCAACTTACTTACTTGCTAGCAAAGAAAATAACATAAAACCCTCGAGCAATATAAGTCACTTAATCTACTTTTGGCGATTGCGAGTGTTGTTTCCGTGTTGAAACGTTATTTACTTTGCTCCACGTTGAGCGTACAAATGAGACGTTTTGCTAGCTCCTAACTGTTGGGTGAGAAATGTAACTGTTTACCTTTGCCTAAGCTATGTTGTTTTAATGGGCGCCAAGACCTCAACGCAATGTTGAAATCTAAATTTGTATTTAACAACGTCTAGCTCTGGCAGAACACCTTCAAGACTCTATTCACTCAGATCGTGGTATGATTTGATCATTAACCCAACAAACAATTGTATCAGGAGAAGGAATTGGTCTATATCTAATGCTACCTACTGAAAGCAAAGATTGCATTGTAAAAGAAATGAATTTATTATATAAAACAAGAATAGCAAAATTAATAATAATAAGTATAAAATTTAAATTGGAGCGTTGTGATTTGAATATTACCGATAGAAAATTACGTGAAAACGGAGTCTGATAAATTGATTTTACTCTTATTTCCAAGCTATGAAGTTACTGAAATATGAAATGTAGAACAAAGAAAATGAGAGATTGCGTATTTCTGCGTCATTGGCGCTTACCACTGGAAATTGCCAAAGCATTTCCCTCGTTCTTGAAGATGTTGTGAGCTTCCCACAGTCTCCTGGACGTCGTCATCTCCGTCGGAATTTGATGATATTCTGGTAGATTAGATAATTCTATGGTCCGTACCTCGGACCCAAACACTCGTACAACCAAGTTTTACAAAAGTTCGTCGCTAACTCCACTGAACATCGGAGCGACACGCACTTGCGACCGTACACCTCAAGTATTTCACAGATAGTCCTCTTCCACGGAACATCGGAGCGATTCCCGCGTATATCCACACTCGGCAAGAACTACACAGATTGTTCTTGTTTCACGGCGCGTCGAACGATATATGCACCTGTTGGCTCCCCCACCATGGTACCGACATCTAGCTTACGTCGTCGCCACTGATTGGCTGCACCCTACGCGCTAGATCCCCACTCCTTCCTCATTACACTCCGCGGGAGGGAGAAGTCGATTTCCGTTTCCACAATTCGCCTTTTCTAGACCTTGCGACCCAAGATTGCGTCATGCTCCTCGACAAGATTCAGCGTGTACTTGAAATCCCAGTGAGTCATCTCTCTCAAATACCCTAACTGACAAAAACTCCGTAAAATTCCGTAATCAGATAATTTTCTATGATATCGTCGTTCGTAATAATTTGCTTGATAGCGTTTTCTAAGACATAGAAAACCTATCTGAATGCTAATAATTTTTATAAAATGCTCCGAAAATACCTTAATAATAATTATAATAAATTAATAATAATAATAATAATAAATTAACATGAAAAATTATCTTGGCTGAACAATTTGCCGCGTAAATAAATATAGAATGGCTTCCTACTGACTTATGCCAGTTGCATAAAACCCCACGAAAAATACGTTACATATTCGCCTCGGATCATCGGATGATTTACCGTGACGACGGTCCATTTCCGATTATCCCAGACACGTTAATAAACCCCATCCAAAATACATATTACATAAACGAAATCACCCTAAATTACAGATATATACACTCATATTTTTTCTTCACGCACTTTGCGTCAAAGTTTGTTGTCACTATGGATTGCACTTTGCAACCAGTCCAATGTTTTACATATGGAATAGTGTTCCACGGATATTTCCGCCTCTCAAATTTCTCTATGTTGGAGAAATAGACATAATTAATGTGTGAGCACTATGTATTTATGATGTCATATCACACGCATTGAAGGTGTTCTGATATATTTATATCACCATAGAACTTCCTAATTTCACTGGAGGTCCCCTCCTTATGGTGACATTTAATTCCACTTATCACTGAGCACACGATCACACTATTGTGGCAGCGCCTCGTGACCATAATACATGATCTCTCTTTAAAGTAGATAATTAAATTAATATTGACTTCTGAAAAAAAAACAGTAAATGTGCATTACATATAACACCAAATATTTCTGTGCCGTAATCGCCCTGTCTTGTTAAGTTCCCGTTAACCATATTCTACTTAATACTAGTTCTCAACACAGACCATTTCTCCTCACACACATAATACCATTGTACAAATTATCTTAAATTACACACTTACAAATCTTACATGGCGAGGCCGTAAACAGAAATCACGTGTGCTGATATGTATGAGTTTCATGAAGGACTGTCTCGCATTCTGATGGCCCATCTTTTATCTCGTGGACGCCTTAAGCTAACAAGCCCTATTCAAGCGCTCCCCCATCTCTTGGAGATAAATGGGAACCCATCAGCGCTGCCAAAATGGCCTTGGTGCATCGAGACAATTTAGTGCTCAACAGCATCCGACAATCCCGTCATATTTCCCTGTACCTTAAAAACTCTCATTTACTTACATACTACCCCCCTGTGTGACTTCTGATACGCCTGCCTTAAGACCAGATCTTCCACGCACCAGACACCACACTTACTCATTTGATAGGCTGGCTCGCCAGCTAAACACACTCACTTTATGACACATATTTTCGTAGACTATGTATATTATACGTCCCGTATAATCTGTTTCCCTCACTATTCTCCAGCACATATGCTGTTTTTCCAATACGTTTGGAAACTATAAATGTTTCTGCGTCACCTGCTTCCAACCTTGCAAGTGGCTCCCTTTAAATGAACGTCATCACGTTGCTCTACTAGCCTATTTCTCAGTGTCTGTAACGATGCCCTGTTGCTACTGTCCACACATGCACATATTAAAATACCATCCTCTGCTTTAACCACAGGATAATCCCTACATAAATTAGTGTCCCTCGATAGCATGTCTGCAAGAATTATCTTTACCTTTAATATATTTTACTGTGAATTCGTATTCCTGCAGAGCAAGAATCCACCTACTAACTCTGTTAGAACTGAGTTTACAAGTCCTCATATACAGTAATGCATGGTGATCTGTGTGGATCTCAAATTTCCCCCCTACTAAATACATTCTAAATTTCCCTAAACTGAAAACAATACCTAAAAGCTCTAACTCAGTAATCGTGTATCTTTTCTCCGCTGCTGTCAGTCCTCGCGAGGCTAAAGATACAATGCACAGATTACCCTCATCATCTTTCTGACATAATACTCCAGCAATGCCTATATGTGAAGCATCTGTCATAACCACATATTCCTTATCTTTTAACGGATATTTCAGCACTACAGCTTTCTCAAAACCTTCCTTCAGCGCTCTAAAAGCCTGATCATGCTTAGACTCCCATCTCCACCGAGTCCCACTTTTAAGCAATTCCCTGAATGGTTCTACCAACCCTGAGTATTTAAGAACGAACCTCCTGAAAAAGTTGCAAATTCCCAGGTAAGTTTTTAACTGTTTAACATTCTGTGGCACCTCTGCGTTAAGTATCTTATTAACCCTACTTTCCTCTGGTGTTACACCTCTACTCGACACTCTATGACCTAAAAATTTCACTTCTGACTGACAGAATGACGACTTAGACAGCTTCAAAGTGAACCCTGCCTGATCTAACTTCTGAAAAACTATATTTAAATGACATAGATGCTCCTCAAAACTGCGTGAACTAATTACCATATCATCTATGTAAATGGTTACAAACTCTCCTGTGTCATCCCCTAATGCGATGTTTAAAGCCCTAATTAAAGCTGCTGAACTACTCTTTAACCCATAAGGTGTTCTACAAAATTGATAAAGGTTATATTTATGACTAAAAGCTGTAAATGGTCTATCTTCGTACATAAGTGGCACTTGCCAAAAACTGGAACTCAAATCTACACAAGTGAAATACTTCTTCCCCTCAAATGTTTGCATTAATTCCTCTATTGACATAGATTTCAGCTGATCTGAACTAATTCTACTGTTAACCAAACGAGCGTCTAAACAAATACGAACAGTGCCGTCGGTCTTGGGTACCGTGATCAAAGAATTAACATATGGACTGTTCGAGTGCTCAATAATCCCATCTTCAAGCATCTGATTAATTTGTGCCTCAACTGCACTCTGATAAGCGAAAGGTACAGGATATCTATGTCCTGTGAATACTGACCTATCAATAACGTTCAATGAATGTGTATAGCAATTGGCCATACCAATGCGATCGTCAAAAACTCTCCTATTACACAATAACACATCATAGAGCCGAACACACTGTTCATCCTCTATATTTCCCTGAAATGCAGCCTCACGTAACGAGTCCTCTAGACTTCCGTTCGTAATCACACTGCCCACAAAACATGGAGAACCCCGCTCTACGGCTGGCGATATCTCATTTAAAGTACAAATCACACCTACAATACTACTCCTCTGAATATGGTCATTGAACGCTACTTCTACTTCAGAATCTCCCCATTTAAATTTCAAACTCCCTACATCATAACATAAGTTACCAGACACTCTACTTAGCCACTCTGAACCCAAGATAACACTGAATACTAAATTTGGAATTACAAGGCAAATCTGCTTCTCTACATGATTATTAATTTTAATGTCTACTAAAACTTGCTTAGAAATTACTTTAGACCTCTTCCCAACAGCTGTGATAACAAAAGTGCTTTTAATTGGCATCTCCTCAAAATTTACTCCAGTTCCTTTCATTTTATCATAAAATGCACTACTTATGCAACTCTTCATACAACCACTATCAATTAAAACATCTGTGTACGCCTCGGACACGTTAAATTTAACTATGGGGCTCTTACTAACCACTTCCTGAATAATACCTTCATCATTTAGTTCATGTAATAATTCATTTCTTACATTTAGGTCATAGGGTTCCTGTATAATTGTATGGACAGGGCATGCTACAGACTGAGATTCTGACCTTACTTCGCAGCCTGGTTCGCGTTTAAAGAACCGCTACAGCTGGCCGTAGTACTAGTTACTACTGCACTGGTCTGGTTGTTCTGAGTTGTGTTGTCATTGTTTGGCTGTATATTACTACCACTAGGCTGTCCTCTTCCTTGACCCCTATTCTGGTTGTAATTATTGTCATTATAATTTCTCCCTTGATTTCCCCTGAAATCATTGTTTCTCCCTTGATTTCCCCTGTAATCATTGTTCCTCCCTTGATACTGATTACCATAGCCATTTCCTCTGTTCTGATTTAGCTGATTATTATTATTTCTATTTTGAGCATTGGCCCCTTCGCCACCGTTCCCTTGAACTTCCTGATGCCTGGCTTCATTAGGTCTATTATTATTATTACCCTGGTTCCTATTGAAATTGTCCTCATAACCCCCTCTCCCTAGTGCATCAAATGTGCTTAACAAACTTTCTACTTGTGATATAGTCTTTACATTCTGGATACAAGCAGCCTCCTTGATCCTATAGGGAAAGTGCCTAAGTAGCAACCTTACCACATCACTTTCCTCCTTCAAGCCATCCAGATATTTACACACTAATACCTGCCCTAAAAAGTATTCGGTCATGGTGGAGCTTCCTTTAGGGTTATATTTACCACACACTACTCCCTCACGATGCTGCGACTGAATAACCTCATTCCAGAACTTTTCACAGAATTTTATTTTAAAATCATTCATATCAGTAAACTTGTCTCTGTAGACAGCAAACCAATTCCTCGTTTCCCCCACAAACACTTGTTCTAAAATTTCAACTACCTGGCACCACTCAATACTACCATTTTCCAACCTCTCCCCGAATTTATTTTCTATAGTGTTCATGAACTCCATTGGGCACCCCTGTCGATTGCTGAACTTACCCAGTTCTACCTCCCTGTGTGTGCTATTCACAAAAACTGGCCTATTCTGACTATTTTCTTGCCTGATCCTAGCTTTTAATTTTAACTCTAATTCTGCGATTTTCTCCTCAGCCTTCCTCTCAATACTGTTTACTGTTAATTTAATGTTTCCTTCTGATTCTTCTACTTTATCATATAGCTTTGCTTGTTTCTCCTCAATCTTGCTAATGCTCTCTTTATTACTCTCTCTTAAATCATTTACTTCTGCAACTATTTGTGAGTGGACTTTCTCAATTCTACCCCCCAGCTGTTCCTTAACCTCTTTAGTAGCTACCTGAATTTTGTCAATTTCTCCCCCCAATTGCTTTTTGACCTGCTGTGTTTCCAGTTGCACTAGTTCTTTTAAATTTTCAGCCTGTGTACTGATTCTAATTTCCAACTCCTCCTGTACTTTTCCTAATTTTCTGTCTACATCTGCAATAATCTCTTTAGCCTTTTCTTCCATCACCCCCCGGATCTCACCTCTAATCAGTTCGAATTTGTCACTCATTTCCCTACTGTTTTGTTCTAATCTGGCGTTTAAACTATCGCTCAATTCCCTATTACTCTCTTTATTTTCCCTACTGTTTTGTTCTAGTTTAGCGTTATTCTGTTCTAATTTTGCATTTAAAGCTTCTGTACTTTCTTTATTTTCCCTACTGTTTTGTTCTAGTTTAGCGTTATTCTGTTCTAACTTTGCATTTAAAGCTTCTGTAATTTCTTTATTTTCCCTACTGTTTTGTTCTAGTTTAGCGTTATTCTGTTCTAACTTTGCATTTAAAGCTTCTGTACTTTCTTTATTTTCCCTACTGTTTTGTTCTAGTTTAGCGTTATTCTGTTCTAACTTTGCATTTAAAGCTTCTGTACTTTCTTTATTTTCCCTACTGTTTTGTTCTAATTTAGCGTTATTCTGTTCTAACTTTGCATTTAAGGCATCACTACTAACTTTGTTCTGATACATAAACTCGAGAAGTAAAGTTTTTAATTCTGGTTGGCCGCCTACACTCCCTGTTTCAGTATCGGGATTTACCTCCGCTACCCCGGTACTACCATCACTCGACATACTGCTCGTATCATCACTCTCCCGTTGATGACCACTACGTAACCTCATCTGTCTTTCTTTCTCATCCCCCATAATGATATACACTGATACAGACAAATAACCCCCAAAATACAGGCACAGAAATATATACCCTTCTCCTTCCACAAATGTTATTAGGTTTTCAGCCCCAAGTTGTCGGCGACAAGTGAAACGTTATTTACTTTGCTCCACGTTGAGCGTACAAATGAGACGTTTTGCTAGCTCCTAACTGTTGGGTGAGAAATGTAACTGTTTACCTTTGCCTAAGCTATGTTGTTTTAATGGGCGCCAAGACCTCAACGCAATGTTGAAATCTAAATTTGTATTTAACAACGTCTAGCTCTGGCAGAACACCTTCAAGACTCTATTCACTCAGATCGTGGTATGATTTGATCATTAACCCAACAAACAATTGTATCAGGAGAAGGAATTGGTCTATATCTAATGCTACCTACTGAAAGCAAAGATTGCATTGTAAAAGAAATGAATTTATTATATAAAACAAGAATAGCAAAATTAATAATAATAAGTATAAAATTTAAATTGGAGCGTTGTGATTTGAATATTACCGATAGAAAATTACGTGAAAACGGAGTCTGATAAATTGATTTTACTCTTATTTCCAAGCTATGAAGTTACTGAAATATGAAATGTAGAACAAAGAAAATGAGAGATTGCGTATTTCTGCGTCATTGGCGCTTACCACTGGAAATTGCCAAAGCATTTCCCTCGTTCTTGAAGATGTTGTGAGCTTCCCACAGTCTCCTGGACGTCGTCATCTCCGTCGGAATTTGATGATATTCTGGTAGATTAGATAATTCTATGGTCCGTACCTCGGACCCAAACACTCGTACAACCAAGTTTTACAAAAGTTCGTCGCTAACTCCACTGAACATCGGAGCGACACGCACTTGCGACCGTACACCTCAAGTATTTCACAGATAGTCCTCTTCCACGGAACATCGGAGCGATTCCCGCGTATATCCACACTCGGCAAGAACTACACAGATTGTTCTTGTTTCATGGCGCGTCGAACGATATATGCACCTGTTGGCTCCCCCACCATGGTACCGACATCTAGCTTACGTCGTCGCCACTGATTGGCTGCACCCTACGCGCTAGATCCCCACTCCTTCCTCATTACACTCCGCGGGAGGGAGAAGTCGATTTCCGTTTCCACAATTCGCCTTTTCTAGACCTTGCGACCCAAGATTGCGTCATGCTCCTCGACAAGATTCAGCGTGTACTTGAAATCCCAGTGAGTCATCTCTCTCAAATACCCTAACTGACAAAAACTCCGTAAAATTCCGTAATCAGATAATTTTCTATGATATCGTCGTTCGTAATAATTTGCTTGATAGCGTTTTCTAAGACATAGAAAACCTATCTGAATGCTAATAATTTTTATAAAATGCTCCGAAAATACCTTAATAATAATTATAATAAATTAATAATAATAATAATAATAAATTAACATGAAAAATTATCTTGGCTGAACAATTTGCCGCGTAAATAAATATAGAATGGCTTCCTACTGACTTATGCCAGTTGCATAAAACCCCACGAAAAATACGTTACAGTGTTTCCATTGTTTTCGAACAACATAAATCATATAAAGTCACATCTTCAACTAACAAAGCAATCACCCCTCCTCCCCATCCCCATTCGTGCATCTAAATCTCCCTCCACAGAAGCGATACTTCTCCCCACAGCCCATCTCCAACTAGCACCGCTATGACCCAAATTAAAAAATCAAACACACCTTCATCCAAATTCTAAAACCAAACTCCCCAATCACCAAAATTTACACCCCTCCCTAAAACCATATATCCTTGGCCTGAAGAGACGGCGAAACCGTCTAAGGGAGCCCGCCGCCGCAGGAGCAATCACCCTACGGCGGAATGAAACGACTGCAAATAATAACTTGGCGACAGGATGGGTTATTCGAGTGGAAAGGAAACGCCAGCTGACGACTGCTGTATTCATAAGAATTGAGGATTGTAAAACCAAGGGGAGAACGTCACAGAACTGCACAATGCATTCCTGAAGGGTTTCCTGATACACGCGCGTACCCAGAGGATCTCTCCACCGAAATGTGTGATTTGAGACCCCCTCCCTATTGTAGGTGGCCTCCCTGGAGCCAATGACCACATACGGTACCGGTAGTCTAAATGTAACCTGTAAGGTGCGTTCAAAAAGTAACGAGCTGGAGGCTGGAATGCGCAAACCGGTGACGACATCGGCTAATCGTGGCGTGTGTAACGAGGTGTGGTTCCGACCAGAGCGTGGAAGGTGACAGCCCGTGGTCGGATTGAGCGTCGGAAGTGTGCACATCATCATGAAGGAACGACTGCACTTGCGCAAAGTGTGTGCCCAATGGGTACCCCACAGTCTTCAACCACACCAGGAGGCATGTCGAATGGCCCACTGTCTTGGTCATCTGCAGTGCTATGCGAGGGAAGGGAATAGGTTCCTGGCACGAGTGGTGGCTGTAGATGATCATGGTGTCATCACTTCGAACCAGAATCCAAACGACAAAGCCTCCAATGGAAGCATCCAGGGCCACCACCACCCAAAAAAGGCAAGGTCATCCACACGAGTACAGGAAAGGTAATGCTGACGTTCTTCTTTGACCAAGATGTCCCCCTTCTGATACACTTCATGCCGCACGGGACAACAGCGAATGCCCAGCGTTACTCGCAAACCTTGACCACCCTTCGTCAAGCGATCAAAACCAAACGGCCAGGCAATCTCACCCGTGGGGTCATTCTTCTCCACGACAATGCACGACCTCATACGGCCAACACAGTCGCGGCACTCCTGCAGAAATTCAAATGGGAGGTTCTCGGCCACCCTCCATACAGTCCAGACCTCTCTCCCTGTGATTACGCCATGTTTGGTTCCATGAAAAGGGCTATGCGCGGCCAACGATTCACCTCGGACGTCGACGTCCAGCTGTACGTGCGGAACTGGTTCACATCGCAGCCCAGGGAATTTTATGAGACAGCCATTCACCACCTCGTGTCACAGTGGGACAAGTGCCTCAACAGCCAGGGCCATTACTTCTAACATACAGGTACTGGTTTCTGTAATTATGCCTCCGGCTCGTTACTTTTTGAACGCACCTTACACTTCCACCCCCACCCCCGAAATTGTTTTCTAAACACTCCCTTGAGCCTTTCCAGACTGTTAGAAACTGCATCTACTGGAACAATTTGAGGAGCCTATTTCCAAAAGTCGACATCTGACTTTTTTTTACAAAAAGTAGATTTTTAAAATTTCGCATTCCTCTTGGAGAAACGCATCAAATGGATGGTGGAAGATGTTCCAAAACACGATATCTGTGGTTAAAAATCAATATTAAAGTTTGACTTTATTTCCAAATCTCTCATCTGCTTTGTTAAGTTATTTCCATAATCCGACATCTGCACTTCGTTCCTAAATCCGACATTTTGCATAAGAAAGTCGATGCAACTTCCAAAGTGTGTTCCAATACTCGACATTCCTGTTGCATTACTTCGAGGCAGTGTTTCCCGCGAACTTTTGATTGTAGTACTTAGCAATGTCCGGCGCCAATTAACTTCTTTCTAAGTGTTCCCGCCAAGTTTGTTCTAATGTGACAATCAGGGGCGCACCCAGCCTTTTGGTTTGGAGGGGGCTTTCCTCAATAACATGATTTCAGCTATGGAAAGAGAATGTGTCCATTATTATTCTTGTATGTAAATATTGTTACGGCTGTGAGTTTGTTTCATCGCTCGCCGCATGAGTCACAACTGCCCCAGGGCTGGGCTGCTCTGCCTCAGTGTATTGCATGCGCCTTATGCAACAGGACTACTAGGACAAAGGGATGGTCCAGAATATTCGTGACTCAGCCAGTGAAGGAAACCTCGAGAAGCCGTGAACCCTGGATGGGTCTAGAAGCATTTATTGAGTCACCGGCCTGCTATATAAGATCGACCTGTCAAGCAGTTGTGGTTGTGTTTTTCGAGCTAGTGCGAGAGTTTATCCTGAGCGACAGAAGTGTGGTGACTTGCGAAACCCCTAGTGAAGCCGATTCTCTTGACAGCGAGGGAGTGAGAAGCATACAGGGGACTGCCTGTGTTTTGAGCGAGTGTGATTTCACTGAGCGACAGACGTATTGTGGCGAAGTGCCGTACGAGTTACGAAATCCAGTGACATTGTTTCCCAACTTGTGAACAGCGAAGCAGCGTGTAGCAAGTAACTGTAGTTTGTGTACATGAGGAAGAGGTGCAGGTAGTTTCTGTCAAGGGCACCTGACTCATTAGGACGAATTAACTTCTGTGGTTTGTTGACAAGTGAAAGGGGGCAAGAGCTCTCCATAAGGAAGAGACTTGAGGAAACTGGAGTAAGGCTCTAATTGCTTGTATTTGCTGTTGAGTGGTGTATCTTTCTGGCCGCAATAAATTTAATTATTTCATTTAAAGGAAAAATCTGTGTTGTGCTTCAACCCACCGTAGTCCAGTTAACAAAAATGCCACTGGAGGGGGGGGGGGGCACGTAACAACTGGTGTCAGAAGCGGGATTACGAACTCAAACACAAGCACAACACCTGACGGTCCTGGTTTCAAAACCCGAGCAGGTCATTTTTTTATTTTAATTTTCCTGTGAGTGCATGCCCTTTACAAGACAAACATCTAAAATGGAAGCGCAATTTGCAGCATTGCTAGAAAAGTTAAGTGGCATGGAAGCCAAGATGGAAGACGGCCAGAAGAAGATGGAGGACGGCCAGAAGAAATTTGCCAAGGACCTGAAGGATGACCTGAAGAAGCTGGAAGACGGCCAGAAGAAGATGGAGGACGGCCAGAAGAAGTTAGCCGAGGACCTAACTGCCAAACTAGAAAACGGCCAGAAGAAGATGGAAGACGGTCAAAATAAGCTAGCGGAGGATCTGAAGAGGATAGAGGACGGCCAGAAAAAGATGGAAGACGGTCAGAATAAGTTGACACAGGACCTGAAGAAATTAGAACTGGGTCTGCGTGAGGAAGTCACGGCAGTAGAAAAGAAGTTCGACGCCTTACAAGTGGAAGTTGCCGAGCTGCGCCAACGCCCGCTGATGGGGGTGGAGGAGAAATTCAACGCCTTACAAAAGGAAGTTGCCGAGCTGCGCCAACGCCTACTGACGGGGGTGGAAGAGAAATTCTACGCTCTACAAGAGGAAGTTGCCAAGCTGCGCCAACGCCTGCCCACCGTTACACCGGGAATATCAGGAACGGGATATAGCAGAGTGACGCCCCCTACCTTCGACGGAAAGGTCCCGTGGAGCACCTACTTACGTCAGTTCGAGGCGACCTGTTCCATAAATAACTGGAACAACACAGAAAAGGCTACAGCTCTCATTGTAGCGCTGAGAGGTGACGCCCTTAACGTCCTTCAGGCCATCCCGACTGGATCCCAGGACTACGCATCACTGATCGCCCATATGGAGTCCCGATATGGAGATAGCCATCTTCAGCAGGCCTACCAGATGCAGCTCCGGACCCGGGTACAGAAGAACGCGGAAACCCTGCAGGAGTTCGGGATGGACATCGCACGCCACGTAAGGCTCGGCTATCCAACAGCGCCGCCCGACTTTCTGGAACAGATTGTGACGCAGACCTTCACCGACGGACTACGGGACTCGGACACTCAACAGGCGCTGCGACTCGCGCGCAATAAGTCTGTGGCAGATGC
This sequence comes from Meconema thalassinum, assembly GCA_946902985.2. Classification (NCBI taxonomy): domain Eukaryota; kingdom Metazoa; phylum Arthropoda; class Insecta; order Orthoptera; family Tettigoniidae; genus Meconema; species Meconema thalassinum. The sequence goes on from OX336389.2 coordinate 1,197,219,799, forward strand.
GCTGAGCCACGCACTTGAGTTCGAGACGGCAAAACAGGCATCTAGAATGCGCGCGCGGGTGCGTCAGGTGGACATCGACGAACCATCCAAAGCCGACAAGACCAAGCCCCAGGTCGATGAACTGATGGAGGCGCTAGGCCGGTTCTTCAAGGGTCGCAGTACCACCAACAAAAACGTAGCCGAAGGACATCCGGAGAGGCGGCCCGGAAGAGGACTACCGACCTGCTGGACCTGCCGTAAGAGAGGCCACCTGAGCAAGGACTGCGGTGATCAGCGCCGCCAAGGTTTTCCGTCGGGACAGTCAGTCGTAGGGAAACCACGCGGCCCAGGAAAGCAAGTATCAGCCAGCCTTGGGGGGCAAAAGGTTTGCTTGTGACAGTCGTCAAGCCCCGGCAGTCCAAGTTCGTGTGACTGAGTTAAGGAGGGATAATAGCAGTCTGATGGTCGACTGAGTCGTCAACGGAGAGAGCTGGCCCATGCTAATCGACACGGGAGCATCGAGGACCATCGTCAGTCAAAAAAAAAAAAAAAAAAAAAAAAAAAAGTCCCACCGTGATCCCGAAGTGGAGAGTGCAACCCACACAAAGGAACCTCCAACTAATAACCGCGACCGGAGAGACCGCACCGGTACATGGCGAAGCATCACTGGAGTTCGTCATTGGTCAACGGGCGATAAAGCATCCAGTGCTTGTGGCTGACGTATCAAATGAAGTGATCATCGGACTGGACTTCATGGACCAGAACAACATCATCTTGGATCTGAGTACCAACACTCTGCATTTCGGAGGTGAGGAACTTGCTTTGCAACCAGCACACGAGGCCGTCACCCCACGACGAGTAAGGCTGAGAGAGGACGTCATCGTTCCCACCAGGACGGAGATCAGCGCTGCCGTAATTGTCGACGGAACTGCTGAGGGAGTGGCGGCTGTCATCGAGCCAAAATATGAGGACATCCAGACAAAAGGATTGTTAGTTGCCAAGACCCTCATCAACACGACGTCTCGGCCGTACGTCCGCCTGTCCAACCTGAACGACTACGACATTACGGTTCACGGGGACACCAACCTAGGAGTCTGCGAGCCTGTTACCTGGATTGCCCGCATCACAGATACGACGGACGGACACCTGCAGACGGACGGTTTGGAAGGTTTCTTTATGTTTATGTGATGCAATGTTTTTAAAGTGTTCCCAGGTTTTTAGGGGGGGCTTAAGCCCCCAAAGCCCCCCCCTGGGTGCGCCCCTGGTGACAATGCACTGTTTCAACGTGGTATTTGTTGGCTCTGTACTTCAGTCACCAGTTGACATGTGATTAGTTTGGTGCTGTTCTACAAAGCAATGGATAATTCATTAAAAGTATCACCTTCTGTACCTGGACGTGGGAGGAAACATTCCCGTAACCCCGAAAACTGGGCTATGAATAAGAAGAAAAGAGAAAGGTGAGCATTTCGTTACTAATTCGTTTAGCAATAATTATCATTAGTGTAAGAAGAACAGGGTAAAGTGAGGAAAATTAGTTTATCAAGCTAAATATTGGTGGAGAGGTTCCTTGAATAGCTTGGATCAAAATACTAAAAGTCCCAAATAATCCCTCTTGGGGAACATGCCGCCATCTTGGAAAAATGGCCGGCATCTTGGATTTCGTATCCAGCATCGCATTGAACGTCATAACTCGGTACCTAAGGGTGATAGGGACATGCGGTTTGGTCAGGATAACTTACCAGAATGCAGGCTATCATTTTGACACTACTAATCTAGATAACAATCGAAATAGTTATTATAAATCACATAAACAAACTCTAATAGGGTAGCGTTAAAATCCATCTTGATGTTCAATGTCGATTTTTCACCTTTTACTGTCATGGGATTGAAAAAAGTACTGAAATAAATGTTGTTAAGCACATCAAAACGCACGAAAATATGTGATCAGTACTTTTTTTAACCAAAAATTACGGGTGTGAGAAGTTGTCAAACATGCGCATGCAACTCGAGGAGTGGCGCGCCGAGGAGGGGGGCTTCACAAAGCCGGTGCAACTGGTGATGTAAACATATTCTGTAGGCGCAACTATGCTCCTTTTTTAATGATAAGTAAAAATTTGACACTTTTCTATAGAATGATAGCATCTTATAACCTAATAAATAATTAAAAAAAACAATAATTAATTTGTTAATACAGTAACTTAGCGCTTTCTTAGCTACGTATATTATATTTATATAGAAAAGGAATGATAAACGTTACTATTAGAAAATAAATTAGCAGCTATTTGCTTATTTGCTATCTTATACCACACCTTCAACACACTAGCGTTTAAGCACATTACAATTTATTTTGTACAAACACCCAAAAGGGGATATTCTGCTGCCACGTGACGCTGTAGTGCGGTGTGCCTATAAAGGAATAAAGCCAACTATTAATTATATCGTATGCGTTTAATATTGGTCATGTGTTGGTAAAAGAAACGGGACACTTGCCTTAATCTTGACGCTTTTTCTTAGGTAAGGTTGAGCGTTCAGAAGAGTCTACTCTGCGGTGAAGAGATGGCGAGCATCTGCATGGCAATTCTTCGGGGTTGTCCTCCTGTTCCTCACTCACCATATCGTCAAGAGTATCTGGCTCTGGCTTGTTAGAACAACCATCACCAGTGCAATTGCTGCACATTGCTAACAGGAGAGACCTTGTCTTCTGCAACCGCAAGATCTGCTTCCGCATCCTGTTTTGCACTCTCAGCTGATGAGGTTTAGGAGGAAGACTGGTGCGGGAGGAGATTCTGTTGGAATCGGTAAAAATTTGCCGATTCTGTTCTTCTTCCATCCCCACTCTGTAGGTGGAAGAGAGGTTCCGCGCCATTCCTGCACTTGGTGGTAAACTCTTAGGCTATGCTGTCGAGATGATGCTGATGTTGGTGGAAGACTTGAGAGGTCGAAGTCTGCATGGAGACGTTGTTTGGCAATGGTCTTAAGGTACTGACTATACCTTGTCTTGTTTAGGCTATCTGTAGTTCTACCTCCGTATAACGCTACGAAGAATTCTTCCCCTGCCTTCACGATCTCCTCCACTGCAGCGTCTGCGCTGTTTAAAACAGCAATTCTTTGGCGAAGAGGTGGGTTATTGTTTAAAGTCTTGAACGCGTGTGCCACCTTCCTGTAGGGAGCCGAAGTTGTGTCGCAACCTGACATGGCATGGAGAAAGAGAAGATTGTCGGTCATGTCTTAAGAGCCTTCTGCAATTCCGTAGAGCCAAAGAGTTTCTTCGGATGGGCTTTTGATGGTGGCACCAGCATATAGACGTTTCTATCGCGTTCTGCAAGGCTCGAAAGAAATACCAACAAATCGGTATCCTCTCTAACAATTGCCACATGACCTCCCTTCTCTGCTTCCTTGATCGCTGTTGTCACGATGAGACGATCAGCATCAAACTTGGCATGAATAGCTGGAATCCCCTTTTCTTCGAAACAACGACCTAAAATGGCGACGAATCTTGATTTGATTGAAGTATTGGCTAGGAACTGATTCTGCGACGAGACCACTTGCACTTCCAAATCCACCAAAACTTCAGAAGATGACGTCTTGGCACGTCGTCTCATATGCTCCACGTCTTTCGTCGAACACTAAGTTACAATAGCTTTCCCTTGATAGTTCGCCTTGATGTACGAAATGTAGTTCTTACAAACATCATCGAAGGTTCCCGATTTCGGCAATACCACCCGGTGCAGGAGATCTCCACCGTCAAACACGTAGGTAAGGTCTTCGGGAAGACAGGTCATTGGTGCACACAACTTCTCTATCACTGTCCGTAAAGTTGATTTTGTTCCTTTGTTTGAAGCATCGAACAGCGCTGGCGGCAATAAAGCCAACTCGTATTCAAAGCAAGATTCAAGGTCCTCTTCATTGCGAGCGACACACGCAATTCGATGAAACAGCTAGTTCGGATTTACAGGCACGGTCTCACCTCGGACAATAAGAGCTGCAAGAGTGACAACTTTGTCCTTTCGTTGGAGTTTAACTTCGGCGAACGATTTCCCTTCCAGTTTCTTAAAAGTCGCGGTTCCTATCTCCCAAGCTGAGTCGCAGGTCACCGTTTCGTCACCTATAACACCGGTTGATTAGAACACCAAAATATCCTGAGGTTTGTTGAAAGGAGAATGTATACGTAGCCATTCTGTGAATTTTTCAAGAAGCTTGAACTCTCGCCTTTGGCAAGCTTGCCCAAGTTCCACGTGCTGCATAGAATTTAATGGTAAAATCGTTTTTGATGTAGGACATTTATAAATTACAGGAAAAGGCATTAACATTTATACCGGATGGTAAACATCGGCAAAATAAGCATAAAGGGACAGTTCAAACTGAAACACACATTTTTCGCTTGTATGATTATTTTCTGTGGCGTACCGTTTAAGATAAATTTTATGATAAACATTACCGTAAAGACGTTCATTTCGGCCGGCCGGCCGGCGCCACTGCTAAGCAACACAGGGAAGGTGGAGTGGGGGAACGAGAGCGCTCTGACGGCGCAGCGGCAGGGATGTCGCTCGGCAACGCGTGGACGGACAGTCCATTCTTGTTTAATTACATACGAGCGTAGCGCAAAAAATACTTAATTATTAAAATTAAAAAGAAATATTCCTTTCTCTTGATGTATACAATATAAGTAGCTAAGAAAGAACGAAAAGTTACTGAATTAACAATTTTTTTTTATTATTATTTATTAGGTTATAAGATGCTATCATTCTATATAAAAGTGTCAAATTTTTACTTATCATTAAAAAAGGGACTTAGTTGCGCCTACAGAATGTGTTTACTTCACCAGTTGCACCGGCTTTGAGAAGCCCCCCCCCCCCCCCCCCCCCCCCCTCCTCGACGTGCCGCTCCTTGAGTTGCATGCGCATGTTTGACAACTTCTCACACCCGTAATGTTTGGTTTACGGAAGTGCTGATCACATATTTTTGTGCGTTTTGATGTGCTTAACTACATTTATTTCGGTACTTTTTTCAATCCCATGACAGTAAAAGGTGAGAAATCGACATTGAACATCAAGATGGATTTTAACGCTACCCTATAAGAGTTTGTTTATGTGATTTATAATAACTATTTCGATTGTTATCTAGGTTAAGTAGTGTCAAAATGATAGCCTGCATTCTGGTAAGTTATCCCGACCAAACCACATGTCCCAATCACCCTTAGGTACCGAGTTATGACGTTCAATGCGATGCTGGATACGAAATCCAAGATGCCGGCCATTTTTCCAAGATGGCGGCATGTTCCCCAAGAGGGATTTTTTGGGACTTTTAGTATTTTGATCCAGGCTATTCAAGGAACCTCTCCACCAATTTTTAGCTTGATAAACTAATTTTCCTCACGTTGACCATATTCTGTCTAATATTCCTGCACTACATATAGTCTTTTCAATAAAATGCGTTCTTGAAGCAGAATCTAGATAAATATTATATTTTCAGATACTCTGCTTCACAACCCCCAAAAATACCAATATGCAGTCACAAGAAGGGAGCATTTCCGTGCCAGACGCTGACAACTAGGGACATCAAACATTTTCATAACATATTCTACAGCACGTGAAGCCTCCGTGGCTTAGGCGGCAGCACGCCGGCCTCTCACCGCTGGGTCCGTGGTTCAAATCCCGGTCACTCCATGTGAGGTCTGTGCTGGACAGAACGGAGGCAGACAGGTTTTTCTCCGGGTACTCCGGTTTTCCCTGTCACAATTTCATTCCAGCAACACTCTCCACATCATTTCATTTCATCGGTCATTCATTTAATCATTGCCCCAGAGGAGTGCGTCAGGCCTCGGCAGCCGGCACAGTTCATATCCTCGCCGCTAGATGGGGGCTTCATTCATTCCATTCCTGACCCGGTCGGAGACTGGAAGCAGGCTGTGGATTTTCATTTTCATTCTACAGCACGTCAAAGAAGCTTATCCAGGACGCACTTATAATCAAGTATACAGCGGCAGCACTTCCTAGGAGAACCGTGAGTAATGGCAGTAATAAGAATGAGAACATATCGATAAAGTATTTTGTGAAAAAGGCAACAAAGCGACCCGGTAAAGAACCTGTTGTACCCGTCTTCAGGGCAACTTTTCTGGGTATCTTGCAGATATCAAAAGACAGGGTAGGTCTGGCTTGTAAGCGTCACTTTGAGACTGGTCTTCTGCCTATAGATAAACGAGGAGGAGATACTCGTAGCAAGTACAGTGAAAATAAAAGTCTAGCTATGAGCATTTTCATAGAGAAATTAAATGTTGTTAGTGAATTATACTATTGTAGAGGACAAGTGAAAGGTCGCCAGTATTTATCAAGTGAGCTGAACATTAGTAAATTGTGGAGAAGTTACAACCAGCTACGAGTTAAGGCAGCTTACTTTAGGCATTATTTCTGTCGGACATATAATATTGGATTTGGCACTCCAGCGACTGATGCTTGCTCAAAATGTTTGTTGCTGAAAGTTAAAATGAAGCACTGCAAGATTCCTCAAGGAAAGAATAATATAATAACTGAATTAAGAGTACATAAATTAAGAGCACAAGCGTTTTATGATGTTCTACGTAATCAGGAAGATAATAAACTGATATTAAGTTTCGATTGCCAGAAAAATGTACCCTTTCCAAAATTACCAGATCAAGCCACGTATTACCCCAGACAATTGTAAGTTATATGTACAATTTTACAATCTGTGTAGGAACATCGCGTGATCGTCAAACTACACGGAACACTTTTATGTACCTGTGGCTGAAATCTTCTTGTCCAAAAGGATCTAACGAAATAGCTTCCTGTGTTTATGACAGGCTTAATCATCTTGATCTTACAGGTATCACAAAAGTTAATTTGGTTTCTGACGGCTGTGGGGGTCAAAATAAAAATAGTATTATGATTGGAATGGTTTCCTATTGGCTGTATAATGATTCCCCCGCACAAGTTAAAGAAGTGGAGATGGTATTTCCCGTTGTAGGACACTCCTTCATACCCCCAGACCGAGTCTTCCGGAGAATTGAAAAGGAGATTAAAGTGCGAGACACTATTGTAAAACCAGAAACCTACACTCAAATTTTCAAGCAGTTTGGCACGGTGAACACGTTAGGTGTTGATTGTCCGGTGTATGACTGGAGAGGTAGCGACCAATCTTCTTTTAAGAGCACCAGGGTAATGACATTTCAGAATTCAATCCTGCAAGAGATTCGTGTTTAGGAAAGTAAAATCTTCTACTCTTCTTGGTGGAGAGCAAAATTATAGGAGTGACTTAACTGATTTAAAAGGGATAACTAAAAAGGGAAAAACGGTAACTTTTGAGAAAGTTCAGTTGCTTCTTGAAGTAGCCGTCAAAGAAGAGAAGATGAATGATGTGAACAAACGACTAACACTTCACTACGGGGAAGAGTGGAAAAATAATGAAGATCTTCAATATTATAAGAAAGTCATGGATCCTGTAAACGTGACAATTGATGTGGAAGACGATCTTGTTTGTGAACCCCAGGAGGAGGATGATGACGGCTTGATAATCTAATCTGAGTGACTTATTGCTCCTTGTGTATTATTATGTTAGTGCATATTATTTTTTATCTAATTTGCTAGAAACTTGTGTTCACTGTAAATTTTGTGTGTTTATTAAATTAGTAGTGCATAACAACATTATGTGGCTTAAAATCCTTGTTAAGCAAAATCCATGTTTTGTTCCAAAACTCGTCATATGCTAGAAGTTCGTTCCAAAATACGATTTTCCATTAACGTACTTCCAAAATCCGACATCTGCGAATTTTAATGCTAAATATCTCCTAAACGCATTGCTGAATCTACCTCTGGACCTATTTTTTATGTTTATGGTATGTTTATGTTAGAGTTAGTACCAAGAATAACATAACATTTCCTGAATATTACCGTTTAAGCGTGTTTTTTTTTTTCGTTTTTCTCAATAACTTAAAAAAGTCAGATGTCGACTTTTGGAAATAGGCTCCTCATTTAGCCTACAGACATCCTGCACAATAACTAGCACCATGGCACCAGGAACAGATGGACAACAGAAAACCAGGAATGGTGTAAGGTCCTCTTTGCTGATGACTGCAGGATTTGTCTGACGCCTGCCCATCGTCAGAGGAGAATGTGGAGGGAGCCTGATATCAATATATGACTCCAAGGTACATACAGTAGCTCTGAGCTCGTGATCCCTGCAAGGAATTTGGCCGCACCACCTGCGTCACATCAGCGGACAGCCTTACAGGGGCTAACACTACTACTAATGGTACAGGAAACATTTACTTACTTCACAGTGGAGTTGATAGTTCAGACTCACATCCAGATTCAGCTTCACTGGAAACCGTGTTGTCAGAAGAACTAGAAACATCACTATCACTCGAATCACTGCCGGTTTATATTGGTACAATGCCACCTGCGCGCCCAATGCTTTCATAACAGCATTGGGAAACGTTTCTTTGTCTCGCACTCAGCAGCGCTCTCCGTCACACACTCACTCAACTCTACTTTCCCTCCCTCAACCTTCCCCAACCGTCAGGGATCATGAGCTGGGAGCCGTACTGTATTAGAGTGCATGACTCAGGCACACCATCTGTGATGATGATGATGATGATGATGTTATTGGTTTTACGTCCCTTTTAACTACTGTGGCTTTTATAGACGCCCGGGTCCCGTAATTTTGCTCCGAAGGGGATCTTTAACGTGCCAGTAAATCTACTAACATGGCTCCCTCGCATTTGCGCACCCTCAAATTCCAGCTGACTGCGCCAGGATACGAACCTGCAACCTTGGGCCCAGCAAGCGAGAACTTTACCTCTGGCACACCATCTGCTGGGTCCATTAGGGAGGTGAATAATGTAAACATGGACACCATTCATCGTCGTCGAGGGCAATTTGAAGACCCCGTTGTACCAGGACAGGATCCTCAAGCACATGGTCCAGCCCTACCACACTATAGGCAATAGGTTCGTGTTTCAGGACAATTCGCGGGTACACCGCGCCCGACTCGTGATCACTCTCTTCCAAGAGACTGAAATTTGCATAATGGAACGGCCTGCGATGTCTTTAAACATGAACCCAATTGAGCATTATTGGGAACTTTTGAAATATACAGTCAAACGCCGCAGAAAGCCACCTTGTACCCTATCCGTCCTCAAGAGAGCCACTGTATAAGGGGTTGTTGAAGTGATAGAAGCCTTTCTTAAGTGTTGCCTAGTTCTATTAAAGAATTTATGTTGACCGACTGGAAAGCTTTCTTTAATAAGGGGTTGTTGTTTCATTTAGGGGCTTGGACATCTTGGATGTGGTGAGTGTGTAGCATTTGTCTGATAACCTGTGACCTGTGTTATTGTGGTATATGTTGTAGAGTGTGTGTTGGTTTGTAATTAAGGCGAGGATTGGGATGGTGGTGGTCGTGGCATTAAGCTAGGAACCATCCCGGCATTTGCCTCGAGTAGAAGTAGGAAACCACGGAATACCATTTCTAGGATGGCCGAGGTGGGAATCGATCCCACCTCCCCTCAGTTCTGCCTCACGAGGTTGAGTGTATAAGCCAGGAATCGCGCCTGGACTTCAGGGATGAGAGTCAAGAATACTAACCGCTAAACTACGAAGTGATCCACTGTATAAGAGTGGGACAAGATAGACGAGTAACGCCTTGACCATCGTGTGGACAGCATGTCGAGGAAATTCCAAGCACTCGCCAACGTAATGGGTGGAGTAATACAGTACCAAGTGTCCCCCAGGAGGAGGTTTTAACGATTTACAGGTTCATACCCTTTCCAGATGAATGTCTTTGTTTTGATTGGTGTTAGTACAGTGAAGTGTGGTGGTGCAAACCGTATATACAGTATTCACAACAATCTGTAATTTTGTATTACAATATTGTTACAAAAATGTTGTTGATGATTCATTTAGGGGCATGTGACATATCGTGGCCATATTGTAGTCTCGTGTACTTTGGGTATGTGTACGATTCGTCTGAAAACCTGTATTTCGGTGGTGTCTGTAGTAGTGTGTGTAACTGTAAATGAGACTCGGATTTGAAAAGGGACGGCCGTGGTCTTAAGTTAGGAACCAACCCGGCTTTTGCTGGAGGAGACGTGGGAAAAACAAGTAAAACAACTTCTAGGTTGGTTGAGGTTGAAATCTAACCCATCTCTTCTCAGGTTTGCCTCACGAGGCTGAGTGTACCCTGTTCCAGCCCTCAGACCAGAATTAAATTTCTCGGCAGAGCCGGGAATCGAAATTGTGCCTCAGAGGTGACAGCTAAGATGATAGCCTCTACAGCATTCTGACTTGCGACACCGATAACCATTTAGTTCTTGGTCCATTATTGCTTACCTCACTAATTAATTTTCAACATTTCGTTTTCCTAGATTTAGCAGTTTCGTTGTTTTACCGTAGTCCCCTGACAGGTGTGTAATAAGTTTAACTGCACAGACTGTAGTGATAAGCCCTTTAGGAGGTATTAGTTGTCAGCGGAAGGAGATGTGAGCACCATTACATTCATATTTCTCTCCAGAAACAGTCACTTTTTGTTGTCTCTGGAGCTGGAGAGAACTGTATGATAATGAACGGTCGGTCTTGAAGGTATACCGGGTGACGTCATGCAGCAGCCTAGTCCGGCGAATTAAGGGAAGTATTGTGCAAATCGAGGTAAAAGCGATTTTATTTTTTAGTTACGTTAAGGGGTCCATAAGGAACGTTTTCAGCCAATGGAAGCATTCTGTACACCTCCTGGTTAATTTTTTTACAGCCCCCCCCCCCCCCCCAAACATGTGATGGGGCGCGTATCCTTATTTTATGGGTTAAAAATTCGTAATTATTTATTATGGGCAAAATTAATGAAATAAGTATCATTTCCGATGTTTTGGGGGGCAAGGAATTCATTTTTGGGGTAATTTTTCTTGTCGGGGGCAGGAAGGAAGGAAGGAAGGAAGCTTGTAGTTTAACGTGACCGTTAATCTTGAGATCATGAGCCACGGGACCTCCTTTTTACGTGGAATCCGAACCACAGGACATGGCATTTCACTTCGAAAATCTCACATGCATTGACCGGGAATCGAACCCGAACCGCCTATGTCGGGGGCAGGGGGTGGGGGTCAAAATCCGTAAAACTTGGTTGATGCATACCATTTTTAAGGTGTTTTGGGGCGTAGAACTCATTTCTGGGTTCGATTTTGTTCTAGGGGGTAAGGGGTGGGGGCGGTGCACACAATGATAGAAAACTGGTGCTTATAACGACTCATTTCCAATTTTTTTTTTTGGGGGGGGGGGTGTAGAATTTATTTCTGGTGTAGTATTTGTTTTAGGGGGTAGGGTTGGGGGCGGTGCTACAGGAGACGGGGGGTCAAAAACCGTAAAACTTGGTTGATGCATATCATTTTCCAGGTATTTTGGGGTGCAGAATTCATTTCTGGGATTGATTTTGTTATAGGAGGTATGGGGTGGGGCCAATGAATCTCCCGGGGCGGAACTACGGGGGCGGTGCAGACAATGACAGCAAACATCTGCTTATAACGACTCATTTCCAAAGTTTTTAGGGGTGTAGAATTCATTTCCGAGGTCATTTTGTATTTAGGTGACCGAGAGCGATGGTTTAAAGGACGCTGTTGCAAAAATATAATACTTGACAGTAGTGTTGTTAAGTATTATTTATTCTTTGGATAATTTGTTTAATCAAAATACCATATAGTAAAATCAAAATTTCTGACGATGACTTCTTGTTCGAAAATACTGTGTATACAACTCGAAGTTACTGGTGCCCTGAAAAGAAAAGAAGTTGATAAAATTTCGTATTTGTTGAAAGAACAAGAGAAGGTTTCAGTAATAATTAAGAACCTTACCGATACGTCACGTCTCGCAACCACCACATTTGCAAAGGGAAGTGCAAGGAAGACGTGCTTTTGCACAACTGCACCGAGTTGTACTGCACGTCACTCTGCACGAACAGGTCACAATTTCCTGGCACACTTTTGCCGCAGACGGAATTAGGGTCCATTTTACCTAAAAATCAGAGGTTTTTTTTTTTTTTTTTTTTTTTTTTTTTTTTTTTTTGCGGTTACTTGGTATTCTTATCAAGTAAAACGAAAGCCCTTTACACGAATGCTTGCCTACCTTCCAAGTTACTGGAGTTTCACTTGTTCGCATCCATCCGTAGTCTTGGGGATCCGGAAGCGACGATGTTTTGTCCACGCTCCTGCTCCATACGTGCCCTGATTGCAGAGATGCTCGCAGAGCATGTTGGATGAGAGCGTGGTGGGTTGGGGGGACGTTCTCAATCTCCCATCCTTTTAAGCAGAATAAAGGCTTCCTCACCGCGTTGACGCTGTCTTCGTCGCTGCATCGGTCGTAAAAGATCACGACGTACTTCTCCAGTGCAGGTACAATTTTCTGTACTTCTGCTGGAGTGAGGGGTTGAGACATGGATTTGAAAACATTGTCGGCTTCTGGGAAAATTTCCAGGCTGCCCAGGCAGATCGCTTTCCCATGCTCCTGAGGGATGACGTCGTATCGCAACCTGTGAAGGCGTGAAACCCCAGCAGCCCAGCACACTTCTCCGGTCCTATGTGATGTGCAATAGCACGGATGTCCAGCAATCGATATGATTTCCCCGTGCCTAATCCAACGCACAGCTGTTCACATCCATGGAGATTATCCAGCAAGGCAGTAGCCAACACGACGACGTCGGTGTCTACTGTCCTGATCAAGATTCTACTGCATCCTTGTCTTGCGCCGTCTGCGGCATGTAGAAGCATTATGCCGTCAGCTTCTTCGTGATTGCAAGGCATCAATCCTGATAAATCGCTTTGGACATTGCAAAGAACTCTTTCTTGAAGCGTGACGATAACTTTTCGGGAAACTGCTGACGTGCAGATGTAATTAGCAAGATACGCGAACAACTCTTGTTTATTCGCATCGCATCTCAAAAGGTCTGAACATTTTTTTCGGAACTTGCTTTGTTGGCTCCATATTTTGGCGATCAACCTGTCCTCTTTTCATTCGTAAAGCACACTTCAATGATGTACTGACGTATTCGTCTAACACTACATCAATCCTTCGCACTTTCAAATAAGCAAGACTGTTCATGTAAGAAAGGAACTTCCACCCATAATAGGCAAAGGGGCTTCCAGGATCTGGAAGGATGTAATTGACTGCGGCGGCACCATTAATTACCACCATGTCGAAGTCGAAGTCGAAGCCCTAAATACCTTGAAAATGATATGCATCAATCAACTTTTACGGTTTTTGACCCCCCCCCCCCCATCCACCTGTAGCACCGCCCCCAATATTGACAGCCCCCAACCCACCCTCTAGAACAATAACTACCCCAGAAATGAATTCTACACCCCCGAAAACCTTGGAAATTAATCGTTATAAGCACCAGTTTGCTATCATTGTGTGCACCGCCCCCGTAGTTCCAACCCCCACGATTCACTGCCCTCACCCCTTGCCCCCTTGAACAAAAACTAACCAAGAAATGAATTCTACGCCCCAAAATACCTTGAAAATGATATGCATCAACCAAGTTTTACGGGTTTTGACCCCCCTGTAGCGCCGCCCCTGCCCCCGACTAGAAATATGACCCCAAAAATGAATTCCTTGCCCTCAGAAACATCGGAAATGATACTAATTTTATTAATTTTGCCCATAAAAATAATTACGAATTTTTAACCCATAACATAAGGGTACGCGCCCCATCACATATTTGGGGGGGGGGGGTAAAAAATTAACCGGGGGTGTACAGAATGCCCCCGTGACTAAAAACGTTCATTATGGGCCCCTTAACGTAACTAAAAAATAAAATCGCTTTTAGCTCGATTTGCACAATTGGTTGAATATATGGCGTTAAGCCGCCGGAGTATAATATAAGCAATGGCAAGCTGAACCGCGGGAGTTCGGAGCGGGGCCTCGACGTAGCTAAAATCTCCCTCTCCTACACAGATTCAGAACAAGCTTCTATAGTGCGTCTCTACCGTAAAAGACAGAACGCGTTAAATGGGGCGCGCTGATGCCATATCTGCTGCATGTACAAAGTTCAGTAAGGCCAGGCACATGATGTAACATAACTCGTATACAGGCATGGTTTTACGCAAAACTCTCGAAATTTCCGAAGTATTTGTTTGTTGTATATAACTGTACCTCATGCCTTACAGCGAACGACGGTACAAATTTTATATATGATACACCAAACCTCACAGCGCAATTTTAATGCACACATTATAATTTATAATTTTCAATTATTCATGAATATCATATTGCTATAATATTACATTTTCTCGAATATCATAGAGTAGGTTATAATAAATTATAATATGACATTTTCCACGAATATAATAACATCAGAAAATTGAAGTTAATAAATCACATCACATACCTTCAGGCCTGCCCACTATTCTCTGGTAGTGGTGTTAATCCTTCCATAAATTCCTCCGTGTCCCTGGATGGTCCCATTTCAGCCAAATCGGAACCAGTAGGCGATACATCGAAAGTGGAAGAAGATGACGATGACGATGAAGATGAAGATGACAAGAGTATCAAAAATTGTTCCTCGTCATCTTAATCTCATCTGCTTTCCGCAGTTCACTTTCGATTCTTTTGGTGTGATTCACGTAGTTTGCCCAATTTTGTGTGGTCACGTGGTGGTATGCAGCCGAAATTAAAGTCTTCATGTCTTGTTTTTTGAATGAAACGTTGTTCAATTTTATATAGTTTTTCACTTGCGCCCATACCATTTCGATGGGATTAAGTTCACAGTGGTATGATGGCAAGCGAAGAACATATTTTCCTACTGATTTCGCCATCTCGTCAATGATGTATTTATCATATCTCTCTCTGTTTTATTTACAATATAAAGAAGCTCCCGCTTTAGCATATCATTTCGAAACGGGATCCCCTTTTGAATGAGCCAGTCTAAAATCCGGTCTTTTCTCCATGACGTTGTAGGTAAAAGTTCGCTTTTCCGACTGTGATAGCCTGCATTGTCAATTACTAGGATAGATCCTTCGAGAACATTGGGCAACAATTGCTCGGCAAACCACTTTTCATACAGTTCACCTGCCATATCATCGTGGGCGTCTGCCGTGTTCTTTTGGCACAGAAAAGTTAATTTGGCACCATTAACAAACCCTTGTTCATTCCCGGCATGAGCCAAGGCAAACCTCGACCCACGAGCCCTAGGTGGCCTAAGACCCTCAATTGCTGCCTGACGAGCACTTTTAAGTTTTGTATCTCTCCACTCTTTTGCCACGGTGTGGCCCATGTTCACCCAAGACTCGTCAGTAAAAACAATAGATTTGCCTGCATTCCTAAATCTTTTCAAGTCCTTAAGATACTTATGACGCCACCTGATTATATCAACCCTTTCAATCAGGGCACATTTGTTGGCTGTTCATTCATAGTACGGTAATAAAAATTAAAGAAAAACAATTAATTAAAAAACCAGCCCTTTTACACCTCACTTTCTCTCATACATCATTGCGCTCTGACAGCACCATCTCCCTTTTCTACCCCCTCAATCATCTCCACCTGCACTACCCTCATCTGCTCATTGTCTCGTTCATCCTCACGCTCCTTAAAAAATCGCGCCATTTCTCCCATCTCATCTTTCATACACCTCTTGCACTCTTCGCCAACACCATCCTTCTTCTCACTACCATCTTCTGCTCACCGTTTCATTCATCTCACACTTCTAAAAACAAAACAAAAAACAAAACAAAAAAGATAACCCCTTGCCAACTAGTTCTACATCGCCGCAGTCCGACTCCCCTTCTCCCCCAGTTTCTCCACACTTCTCCATTTCCCTTCTCCCCACCCCACCTTTTCTTACCTCCATCTCCCTCTTAATACATCACCTCCTCGAAGCGATACCGCCATTTCCATCTCCGCATTCCACAACACAACATATACTGCCACCACAAACTGTCACCAGCTACTACATCAAATAACATAATTCAAACATTCCCCTCTCCAATGATTCTATCTCTCTAAAACAGATTACTCCTCTGGCCCGAAGAGATGACTGAGAGTTCGTGGATGACTATACAGTTAGAGGATATCATATGCGTATGAGTGTGTAATAAAACTAACGAAATGCCTGTTATAGGAAATATTTTGGCTTGAAATAATTAATGTCCGAAAAATCATGACCATGAATCAATCACAATATGTATAAAACGTTGTGAATAATGGTATATTGCTATATTCCCTTCCCTGGGAGACCAAGGATAGCAGAGGCACGTCGGTCGTTTAGAAGTTTGCCACTGCTGTAGGCTACAGTAATAGTGTGCGCATAAACACTGTGGGAAATGTTCTGTCAGATCGATTGTATACCCTGGCTCACTGCCTTACCGTTTGCGTCTAGCAGACAGGGGATGCGATCAAGAGTGGCTCAGAGGAAATCTAAGGAGCATGATGTTTCCCTCCCCCACCCCGGAAATTTCAGGGGGGAAAATTAAATCCACCAAAGATGCATGGGCTACACATGATAATTATATCTGCCATAATGTTAACAGGATTATTTATGATCGAAGAATTAATAGTGTTCTTAGGTGTGTACAATTAGGGATAGATTTATATTTAAAACATTTATTTGTGTAAAATTGCCAATAAATTGGGCACTCACCGCCTTCTGTGGTCTTGGTACGTTTTGAGACTCCGAATCCAAAGGTCCTGGGTTCCATTCCCAGCTCTGTCAAGACATTTAATTCTGGTCTGAGAGATCGAAGGTTCGAATCCAGGAGCTGACAGTGGCTATCATGAAAATGGTATTTCCTCGTGTTTTTCTACAGTTCCTCTAGGAAAATGCATTTCAGGTGGAAGTAGTGGGCAGAGATTTAAAGCCTCATTCGTTTCCAAATGGTGACTCCCTTTTTACCAACCTCTGAAATTCACGTAAATTTACATAAAATTGGTACGCTTTTTTAACTGCGAAAGTAGCTTAATTTCTTTATCAACAGATAACCCCGTGGCGTAGCCCTGCGCGTTAAATCGTGCACCACGCTCACGATGGACAGCTGCAACAAGTTCGGAGATTGGAGGTACGAATTCCAGCGCTGACAGCGGCTATTCTAAGTATGAATTTCCCCGGGTGTTTCCACACTCCCTCCTGGAAAATGCCGGTATATTACCTCCTTTCAATCCCCGGGTTACTTGCCCCATCACTGTCTGGATCCAAAGGTCCTGACTTTCTGTAAATTAATTCTGGTCTGAGAGATCAGAGCTACACGCACTACTACAGGCATCATAGAAATATAGATAATCAGTCAAGTTCAACACACACCCAAGTACATGGGGTTGATGATCATGATATCCCATGCCCCTAAAATGAATTATTTACAACAAGAACATTACCCTCGAGGAACACTTACTTAATCTCTCCATTTAACAACAGAGAGTGCATAATATTTTGTCATAAATGAAGTCCCTACGTCTACATAATCACATAATCGCCGAATTGCCAACGATGCGACTCAGAAAATTTGTATAGACTATTTATAAAACTCGTGTATCGTGAGTGGAATACCTTGCCTCAGGGGTGTAAAACACTGGGAGGTGGGAATTTCACCCCCACCCCTCCAAGTTTTAGGTGCAAGACAAAATTTTAAGTAGCCTACCCTTAAAAACATAAAAGTAAAAAAAAGACAGTATTCTATAAACGATTTAATAGTACGTTCGGCGGAGAATGGGAAAAACCATCTTGCCTTGCTTAGTCGTAACTTCCTTATTCTACGGAACAAACTGTCTGTTTTTGCCCCCTCTCCCATTTCCCGCCGAGGCGCTTTGAGCTTTGTCCCTTTATCACGACGAACGGAAAAGGTGCATTTTCGAACTATTCTTTCTGAACCCTGGTATAAAACTGAGGTAAGGTACTGGGACACACAAAATTATTACTCCTGCCCGGAAAAAACAGCTCGCACGTCGTTTTTTTTAATAAACATCTGGCATTTTAAGCACACCCTACGCATGCGCTCTGCGTTGCGCCGACAAGGTTCGAAAAGCAATGATGCACGTGGCGTTAGAAGTTTGACATTTGGTGCTACGCTTGTGCCGTGTTTACCCAAATCGGTTGAGCTCCAGCATTTCATTAGTTTCTGTCTGAACTTTGTTAAAATTCGTTTAAATATCATGAGTAATAAGTAAATAAACTCCTTGAAAAAATACATGTATTAGTTATGATCACAATGACCCCGGCGGGAGTTGGCAGGCGATAGCTTAAAAACTGTACGACCAATGGCTCCGCTGAAATATGTAACCATACTGTTATACATGATAGAATTCAAGGGCATGCTCTAATTTTATTTTATTTATTACGTATATTGTGTTATTCTAATTTGTATACACGTTCATAATAGTCATATATAATTCACAGACCCTTATTAAACAAACTAAACTTATACAGTTTTGCATATTGCGATAACAAAAGTGGTAATGTGGGACTAAGCATACAATCGTCATTTTCATGTTGGGGCATATCAATACCGTGTATGGCCACCACGAGCCCTAAGGCATGCTTGAAGACGACGAGGCATACTGAGCACCAACGAATCCAACGTGGTTTGGGGCAGATTATCCCACTCTTGGACAGGAGCTTCAGTCAGTTGCTGTTTGTTTGTTGGAGGATTAGGACGGTGCGAAATTGCCCACTTGAGCTCTTTCCATGCATGTTCAATACAGATCATGTCCGCAGAATAGGCAGGCCACTCCATTCTGTGTATGACATGCATCTGAAGGAACTGAATCACCACCCTAGCTCGATGGGCACGAGCATTATCGTCTACTAGTGTAAAGCCCTTACCCATTTTGGAAGCGAATCCTGTAACTACAGGTTCAAGGATGTTGTCTCTGTACACCAGACCAGTCATGTTACCGTAGATAGGATTAGAGGCGTACGTGAACCAAACATGATTCCACCCCAAAACATGACTGAACCTCCTTGCTGTTGGTGGCTTTCCTGGATGAAGGGCTCGTGAAATCTCTTACCCACTCGGAGCATTCGAGTGTGGCGACGTAATAGTGATAGTGATTGTAATAGTGATCATAATTAACACATGTAATGTTCCCAGGAGTGTTATTTACTTATTATTCATGTATTTTATACATTGTACTGCGCTTAGTCGTTGGCAAATTCAAGTTGATCAACTGATGAGTTACAACTGACCGTTCTTTTTGGAAGCTAGGCTAAAACCAAATAACACAAAAATGTTCCTGTCCTAAATTGTAAACAGCCGTTCCGACAAAAGTTGAACAAGATTGAAAATCTTTGCTGAAAACTCTTCGATTTCTTGTTCTGAAACCCTTCCCAATTAGTAGTGGTTTTGTAGCGGTTCTATATCCACCTCCACCTCCCCACCTCACAAGATGGCGGCGACGCGATATCTCTCGAACGCATGGTCGGATTTTGACAAATGAGGTGCCATTGAACTCGGGCTGACACCCCCTTTCCAGTGGACAACATATTTCTACCCCAAAATAAAACCTACCCCTACTAGTGGGTGAAATTGTAATTTTTTTTAGATAATCTCTCTTTCCAATTGCAACATGTGAGAGTTTGAATGCCAATATGGAATGAAACGTTGTTCTACACAAGAGACATGTATACGGTGGATAGCCACTATGATTAACATGCTTGTTTTTGTTTTTTACGCATGCCCACTCATGGCTTTTGTAAGAGGGTGGGGGAGCGGATCCCTGTGGACGGGTTATTGTTGACGGTCATTGTTGGCGGGTCATTGTTGACAGGTCATTGATGACAGGTCCTTGTGAACGTGTCCTTGTGGACAAGACCTTGTTGACAGGTCCTTGTGGACGAGTCCTTGTTGACAGGTCCTTGTGGATGAGTCCTTGTTGATGAGTCCCTTTTGACTGATCCCTTTGGACGGGTCTCTTTGGCCTGGTTCCTACGGACTAGCCCATGAATTTATTTAAATTATGTCAAAGGGCCTAAGTACATTTTGCGTGTAAAGCAGTGTGTTGAACTGACGTTGTTCACTAATCCCCCACTACTATAATGTGATAACGATATGAAAGGAAAGTGACGAAATTCATGTGAACACGTGTGAGATGTCGTTATTACCGTCCTCCTTGTGAAACAAGTCACATTCTGTTTTGGTTCATACGTGAGAAAATGCGAGTTCATGTGTAATATGACCTAACACACAGGTGTTCACCTGTACACGTGCACGATAAGAGCTAACAAGTCACAACCTGTTTTTGACAGTGGTGGGAGGTGAAGGGGAGGAGAGGGGGAGAGTCAGTGTAAGAGAGAACACAGGTGAAGAGAGAAAGAAATATGTATTGCCCATAATACATGTGGGGCTGAGGACTGTACATAGGACTGTAGGTTAAGTACACCATGAGTGAATAAATAAATACAAGGCACACAGGTTCACACAACATGTAATTTATTAATCCAAGAATTAAAGGCTGAGCTAAATCCCAACCATTTAACATATAGTTTATTTCCTTTTTGTTTCAACACTTTTTCCACAAGGTAATGTTTAGGAAACGCTGTCTTTTGGAGTTCTTGGTGATAAAACCTGCCTTTTATGGGTTGATGGTTGAGGTCCTCGAGTAAATAGGTGACAGGACTGTTCAGGTTGACTTGACGAATTCGAAATAGTTCAGTCCCCCAATTTGGTGTGTAGCCCTTGTCGAAGACGGACTTGAATTTGCTCACACGAACATGGTCCCCGATGTTAAGGCGATGACGTTTAGGGTCTGCTGTTTTTATGGGGTTAAACAGTTTATCCAGTTGTGGAATATTTTTGATCACAAGTCGTGGCTTGGTCCCAATGGTTCTGTGTTTGGTGTGATTGTAACGTGACACTAGCTCAGGTAACAAGTCCAACCAGCGATAAGTGCCCTGAGCGGTAAACGCTTTCCACATATGGGTTTTCAATGTTCGGTTGAACCACTCGATCACGCTGGCTTTGAGATTGCTGTACGTGGTGTAATGGTGAATATCCTTAGATTTGAGAAAACTGGAGAAATCCTTGTTGAAAAATTATTTTCCCTGATCGGTTTGTAGCAGCTGAGGTTGACGTTTGGATTGTTGAATAATATGTTGAAAGGCCTTCGTGATTAGCGGACCAGACTTGCGTCGCACAGGTTCAACAAACGCCATTTTGGAATAAACATCAATGACCGTCAACATATAGCGTACACCATCGTTAACGCTAGCATAGGGAATCATTTCAACCGAGTCTGCTTGCCAAAGTTCATCCACACCCTGTGAAATCACCTTGAGTCGCTGATAGTGACGTCTAGCTGGACGATGCAACTCGTGAGCAATACCCATTTTAATGGGTGAGGGCTTAAACAATAATTTTGGCATTTCGAATTTCTTCCTCAATTTCTTGAATTTCCCAATCGTGACCAGTATGGCCGGCTTGACGTGAAGCATGCAACAGCTGTAGTCGCTGGACGAGTTTATTGGGATTGTGCCAGTAGGTAACATCCACAAGGGGTTTTAATGGCTTAAATGTCACCCCTGAAGCGGACATTTAACGACGACCACTTTGACTACTGTCGACCAAATATTATGTGCACTCGAGTTTGAAGGTTGTTTGTGAAGTAACCAATAGACCTACATAAAATCCAATAACATAATCATTTTCGTCGTTCTAATGCACGTTAGCTCATGTAGGCTTGGAATTTTTAATTTATATTTTAATATTTTTTGTCGCAGTTGGAGCACAAAAAGTGCACGTTTTTAAGCGTGTTTCAACCATGCGTCACATTTAAGAATTATTATCTCAAAACCCCGTCATCAGATCGAATCCAAATTTTAACACAATATACATTGGAATGTTGTATAACTGGTTTATTAATTTCAAAATGTTGCGTGTCCAAGAAAAAAAGTTGTTATCATTTTTGTGAGGTAACTTTTTCTCGGCTCGGGGTGGTTGGAAAATGTAGTTCTTAGTTGCGATGTAATCCTTATACATCAAAAAGTTATGCTGTATGACTGCGAAATACGTAAATTAACTCACTTATTTTATATCGCCTTGTATTTGTAGGCGGAAATAACACATCGTTCACCACCTACCCGCTCCCGGAAAAGCTGTACAGCATTGCCGAAATAGAGCCCATCACGCATCATGGCGTGCCTCGCTCGGAAGTGATGGGCTCCATCACAGCAACGCTGTACTGCTTTCCCGGAGCGGGTAGGTGGTGAACGATGTGTTATTTCCGCCTACAAATACAAGCCGATATAAAATTAGTGAGTTAATTTACGTATTTCACAGTCATACAGCATAACGTTTTGATGTATAAGGATTACATCGCAACTAAGAACTACATTTTCCAACCACCCCGAGCCGAGAAAAAGTTACCTCACAAAAATGATAACAACTTTTTTTCTTGGACACGCAACACTTTGAAATTAATAAACCAGGTATACAACATTGCAATGTATATTGTGTTAAAATTTGGATTCGATCTGATGACGGGTTTTTGAGAGAATAATTCATAAACTTGACGCATGGTTGAAACACGCTTAAAAACGTGCACTTTTTGTGTTCCAACTGCGACAAAAAATATTAAAATATAAATTAAAAATTCCAAACCTACATCAGCTAACGTAAAATAGAACGACGAAAACGATGATGTTATTGGATTTTATGTAGGTCTATTGGTTACTTCACAAACAGCCTTCAAACTCGAGTACACATAATACTTTGGTCGACAGTAGTGGGGAACATTTTTGCAATGATGGTTTTATATTTTTGAGATATATTGGCATTTACTTGTTGAGTGGGATCATACTGTATTTTGTGGGCATGGGTGTCCAATAAAATGGATTTATATTTATCAAGGTTCTCTTGCGCATAATCTTGGGATGAAGGAGTCCGAGAGAATAGTAGCTTTAAAATTCCTGGTGTTAATTTATAGTTGATCTTTTTAATGACAGCTTTAGTACGACTAAATTTAATCGATGAATCACCAATTTTAAAACTATCATCCTCATAGCGAACACCATACGTGGTATCTGTGTTTCCAATAAATAGATTGGTGAAATAGGGTTCCAGTGTTGATCCATAATATTTTATTAAAATGTTTTTCAGTTGAGCTTTATGTTGAGGGGTGGCCAAGAGTTGTGAAAATGGAGACGATCTGGAAGGGCAAGGTGTTTCGACCATGACCAAGGATTTCTTTTTTCTTAAAAACTCTGCAAGGGGTGATGCCTTTTTTTTGAGGCGTAAACACTTGTTCATCATTATCCTCAACTTCGCTAACACTAGTTAAATCTTCCTGTTCCTCTTCCTCTTCCTCTTCCTCAGGGTCCTCGTGGTGCGTCTGAGTGGCTTGTGAAACGATGGGTAGCGTTTCAGATGGCTTGAAAGAGGGTTTCAACATAGCTTTTAGCGGAGGGGCTAAATGTTGTTGAATAAACAAAGCATGATCCGCACGTGATCGTTTTAATTGACGGAACTTTTGGCGAATAGTATTTTTTGCTCTAATAATATGCTTTTTCAATTGACTCTCTGCTAACGCCATGGTGTCGTGACAAATGACTTGAGAGGGAATGATACAGTGCCTTAAATAGCAATAAAATTATCAAACCCTAAGCGATACCGCCCTTGGTTGAGTTCACTTTGTTTGTCAATCACTAAACAGGCATGACGTTGTGTGTTCCAGCACTAGCCACACAATTCTGTAAACATTTGAAAGGCCATATCCGGATTCACATGTTCATTATAAATGTGACGACTCTTCCTCTCGTCCTGGCGAAATAAAACAATGACATTGGCATTGTCACGAATCAACTGTTTGGACATTTTAGAATACGTTTGTCCAAGATAGAAGCAATCGATATGTTTGTGTCGACCCATGCTGAAATAGCTTTGAATGATGCCTTGTCGTTCAGTGGATACATCATCGAAAATCATGAGTGAATCAGGCTTTACCTCATCCGGTGAAATAACATTTTCTTGCGTGGAAAATGTAAAATACCCCATATTATCATTTTGTAATCCAGACATGACTTGATCCAGAAACACGTAGAGGGGTTGGTAGAGAGATTTTGCGAAAATATAAATATTTTGAAAACACAGACCATTGGGCGCTGTAATAAGTGTCAGCAAAAGATTGGTCTTTCCACAGCCGGAAGGTCCCACAATGATGCAGCGAATGGAAGATGGAAACATTGAACCATGGCGTTGTTCACGTGATGTGGGGCAGAGATGGGAAACCATGTCCCTCACGGGGAATGACTCTTGCTGCTTATTTATCTTCATTTCAACTAAGGCCATACATGATGAGAACCATTTAGAAATAGAGATAAATTGTCATAGGATGTTGGTCCATAACCATGAAATGGTCAATGCAGGAGACGAATTATCCTTTCATCTCATGTTGACATGGGATGAAAAGCAAGCTGGAAAAACCATAAACGATTTCCCACTTTAAGTAGAATTGGAATATACAGCCATGAAATAACAATCTGACGTTAGTTGTGACTTAAACTTTCTTGTGAAAGGTTGTTGGTCATCATCATCATGGTGAAACAAAGATAAGTGGTGAGAAAGACTAAAAATATGACCCTGTCCTTGGCAAAGCCTGGGCTTAAGACATTCGTGGACAAGCCCTTGCGAAAGAAAAAAAGAAAAAATAATGTGTTGACCATAAGGAAAGCTCTTCGAGCAGCACAGAGGCATGTTATTCCAAAACGTCAGCGACAGGGTTCAAAACAAGGGCGAGTGATTCCCGTTCCCAAACGAGCGGGATTTTTACCTGCATTATTCGCTGATCTGGCTGCTCTAGGTTCACTTTTAGGTGGCGCAAGTGCAGTGGCAAAAACTATTAAAGCCTCGCAACAGGGCAAGCAACAACTCAAAGAAAGTCAGCGACACAATGAAACGATGGAAGCCATTGCTATGGGGGCTAGAAATGTCAATTTGAAGCCAGCCTTTTATCAACAAGGATTTGGAATTTCACCTTTTCGAAATAAAATAAAAACATCATTAACCTCAGCCATAGCAAGACATGCCCTGACGCATCAACAAGTGGAAAGCTTTGCTAAACAACTGAAGCTTTCTCATTTTCGAGGTGTGTTTATGCGAAACCAATTACCCTCACAACCCTGGAAACATGAATGTGCTGTTGTCAATTTGGATGATCACCGAGGACCTGGAACACATTATGAAGCTTATGTCAAAGAGAGATCCACTGTATGGTACTTTGACAGTTTTGGGAATTTGCCCCCGCCCATGGAACTAGTGACCTATTTTGGAAACAGGATCAAGATATATTATAATGTGAAACGTGAGCAATCGTTTAACAGCCAACAGTGTGGACGTTTGTGTTTATTTTTTATATAAGACGCAGCATAAGCAAAAACGTCAACAGTATGTCGGTGGAAAGTAAGACGTTTACACTGCATGGACGTGGACCTGAAGTGAGCCTAGACTTTTACCCACCTATCGAATTGAGTGAAAAACCCTATGGTTTAGGACTTGTTTCTCTTGAAACGTACAATCGAATATACAACATACGTGAAAATGTGAACAACAAGGTTTACTATGATGATTCTGTGCTCACCCTGAACTCTGGTGGATACACGATAGATGACATTTATGAACACATTTATGTGGTGTTGATCAATGAATATGGTTTAAAGTCATTTCTCGATGGAACGCGCAAGTTTGAACTTGTAGGAAATACCAACACTCATCGCTGCAGTATTTTTTCTACATTCAAAATTGACTTTAAAACACACCCCGATTCCATTGGTCCATTACTAGGATTTAAACCACGCGTGTTGGAGCCAAAAAAAAACACGAATCAGACCATGAAGTTAAATTCATTGAGGACCATCATGTGTCGGTGACGTGTAATATTATTAGTCAAGTGTACACCAATCAAGAACCATCGCATTCGCTTTATGACTTTATTGTAATATCGCCCAATGGCTATATTATTCGTGAAAACCCTCCAGTGGTGCTTTTTCATTCTGTGGCTGTCGATGGTATTAGTAATATAACATTAAGACTGACCAATAGAGAGCAACAACTCGTTGATCTAGATTCTACCACATCAGTGACTTACAAGTTGGTGCTAAAGCCACTATGAAGTTTGTATTTAAGCAACAGCACCGTCTAGAAATGGTGTTAGTTGTTTACCACATGAATACACGTTAACATCTCAGAACAAGCAGATTTTACAGCATTTGGGTTACCACGTCAACCCCCGCGATGAATTCTATCCTAGAGGTAGCGAACCACATCGAGGAGCAACCAGGAGTGGTAAGAATTGATCTCCATTCTTATCAAGCTCAAACACCTGGACTCAATAACAATGATGAAATTCAATTTATTATCAACAACCAAGATATTTACACTCTACTGCATGAAAGTGTTATTCAGATTGAAGGTCGGCTCACCAAAGCCGATGGCTCTACACCCACCACATCCAAGTTAGCCAACCATGCTTTCGCCTTTCTGTTTTCTGAAGTGCGTTATGTGATTAACGATTTCGTGGTGGATAGCACTCGAAATGTGGGCATTTCCAGTGTCATGAAACTATATCCCTCTTATAGCGAGGAAGAAGCTAAAACACTTTGCATGGCGGGTTGGTGCCCTGACTCGATCAATGACTGGATGGTACACACCGATGGCACCTTCACTGGATATTTACCTCTTAAACTGGTTTTTGGCTTTGCTGAAGATCACCAGCGCATTGTGGTGAGAGACAGGAGTGGTAATAATGCACTCAAGGGAGCCGACAATGCCCCCATTGATTCAAAAATTCAACTACAACGCTTGCTATGGAAAGTGCCTCATGTGACCCTTAACGATAGCAAAAAACTGGACATACTCAAAATGGTAAAGAGAGATATACCTCTACCCATGGAATTTAGAAGCTGGGCACTCCATGAGTACCCGTTATTGCCCACCACCAACACACACAGTTGGTCTATAAAAACAGCCCGCTATACAGAGTGACCTCTCTACATGATTGTGGGTTTTCAAACGAATCGCAAGTATCAACAAACCAAAGATGTCATGCAATTTGATCACCTGCAATTGAGAAATGCACGTCTTTTCCTCAACGGTGCTGTGTTTCCCTATGAAGGGATGGATTTAGATTTTTCAAAAAATAAGTTTGGCCCCCTGTACGACTTGTTTTCTAAATTTAGATGGTCGTATTATCAAAAAGATAATTGTCCAATGTTGTCACCCCAAGCTTTTAAGACAAGGGCGCCACTGATTGTCTTTGACTGTTCCTACTTGGAAGAGTCTGTCAAACCATCCAATATTGACATTCGACTAGATTTTGAAACGCATGACAATGTTCCAGCCAATACCACGGCCTACTGTTTGATTATTCAACACAAACAAGTCAACTATTATCCACTGTCCAACCAAGTGACAAGTGTATATATAGCAGGTCAACCCACATCAAACCGCTCAGTCATGTCTTGCTTTCAAGCCTCAAGAGAAGTTACATCCATGAATTTAAAATATGAGGAACAACGTTTCAAGACCTTTGCGACGTGGCCTGTGCCTTTTATAAACCCTCAAGCCTTAGCGGCCGCTGGATTCTACTATTTAAAAACAAGAACAAAAGTTTGGTGCTTTTCAGTCGGTCAACACGAATGTACCCAAATAGAGCTGGGTTATGCCCTGATCCTGAAATAAATTACATAAAATTAATAAATACACTAGGATGACCAGTTTCGATCGTCAAGCGATCATCATCAGATCCATTACACTTAGGCTATAACATCTATGTTTAAGAATACAGGTGAAAAATATATACAATATGTACAATTATTTAGTTGCAGTGTTGGTAATGCAACAGTCAGTGTATGTTAAATGTGGTATATCTAATGTTAGGTAAACTTCTAAAATAGTGATGAAAATCCGGAATCTGTCTGTTAGGGCTGACTATATGGTTTTACAAAATCAACTATGGTTATACTGAAATGATGCAAGCTTATACTTATCGAGTTGTCTCTTTAACTGGAACTTGAAGCAGTTGCGTGTTGCCATAGACACCAGTTGCAGTCGACTAACTCCGAGTGTTCGCTGGGTGGAACTGGTTTTCCCCTTCCTCCCCCTTTAGTTGTTATGTTCTTCCAGAGGTGAGTGCCATGTATATTTGTGTGACTTTGCCAAATCTAGATAAAAGTGTATGCTATTGAATGCAGGAGTCTGCAACTAGTAAAGACCGTGGAACTATCTTCGTCACGCAAGGGCTAAAAAGCCATCGATACTGACCGGTACACGGTCTATTGAAGACGTCCCGGCACCTTTAATACTGCCGCGCAAATCGGCCTAGGTTTATTGCAGAAAAATGTACATAGTACACCTGATCCAATTAACATCTACCTATAAACACCGCTATTCCCCCCCCACCTTTTTATCTAGCTTGGCTGTATCGCTAAGTTGTGTCTTGTTTTCGACAGGGTGTGTTTTTTTAATAGGGCGAAAAGGGGTGAACTCTCCATAAAAGTGTGTTCATTTAGATTGTTGGGATTGTTTTGTTTGGCTAGGTGAATCTCGATTGCTTCTTTTATGTCGAGAGCTCTGCCTTTCAATTCGTGATGAATTATATTTAGATCAGTCTCGATTTTAGTGAAGCTGTGCCCCGTGTCACACATATGTTCGCATACGGCTGAATGTGTTCCGTATCTTATCGCATTCCTATGTTCATTATAACGTTTATCTACTTGTCTTCCGCTCTGTCCAATGTAATTAGCTTGACAACCAATGTCTTGCCATGTAAACGAATATACCCCTGAATTTGAATACGGGTCTTGTTTATTTAGATTGCTATTTTGCAGGTGCCTCCCGGTCGTATTATTCGTTGTGAATGCTATTTGTATGCCTTGCTTTTTGAATAGATTAGTGATTTTATATGTGTTCTCATTCACATAGTTGAAGCGCGCGAATTTTTTCTCATTAATGTCCGGTTTTGGAATCATTTTATCTTTATTTTTATGTTTGGCTACAATTTGGTCTATTTTGCTTGGCGGGAAATTGTTTTCCTTTGCTATTTGTTTAATGGTTCTTATTTCCTTATTATAATTGTCTGTTGACATGGGTATGTTTAATGCTCTGTGCACCATTGAATTGAACCCCGCTAATTTATGCGTACTGGGGTGATTAGACTGATTGTCGATTGCATGCGAGGTTTGTGTGGCTTTTCGGAATATGGAGTATGAAAGTTCGTTGTCCTTACGTTCAATAGTTATGTCGAGATAATTTATTTTTCGATCTGTTTCGGATTCCTTGGTGAATTTTATTGAGTGGGGTAGGCTATTAATGGATTGGAGAATTGTTTCTTCGCTTGTTAATTCAGTATCGTGGATGCAAATTACATCATCTACGTATCTTTTCCATATTACTATTCCCTTTGTTGAAGTCTTTTCTAAAAACTCATTTTCTAGTGCATTAATGAAGATGTCAGCGATTAATCCGCTTAGTGGTGATCCCATCGCTAATCCTTCTGTTTGTGTGTACATTTTATTGTCGAATTGAAACGCGTTTTGGCCGAGGACGACCCTCAGTAGTCGCACGATCTCTTCAGTTTCTTTTTCCGAATTGTTGGATTTTAAGTTATTTTCGATAGTGTTGATTGCATCATTAATAGGAATATTGGTGTACATGTTAGTTACATCGAAAGATACAAGCCTCATGCTAGGTTTCATTTGTAGGGTGTTCAGTGCTGTTACTAATTCCGTTGTGTTCTTTACAGAGTTGTTTTTGTCGTTGGAAAGGCGGCGTTTTAAGATTTTTAGTAACTCTTTGCTGATTTTGTAATTAGGCGCATTCCTACAATTGACCATTGGTCTCATTGGGCACTCATTTTTGTGTATTTTTGGTTGTCCCCTCAATGACGGTATTTTTGGGTTCATGTTTATTAGTTTTGACTTTCCGGTTTGGTCAATATGTATTCTGTTTCTTTTAATACACTTTTTATTTGTTTTTGGAATTTATTGGTGGGGTCTTTTGCTAATTCCTTGATTTCGTTGTTGTTTAGGAATTCGACTGTTTTTCAATGTATTCTGTTTTGTTCAAAATTACTGTGGTATTTCCCTTATCTGCTTTTGTGATGATTAAGTCATGTTCTTTTATTTTTTGTTTCAATGACTTTATTTCTTTTAGTTGTTTGTTGTTTTGAGTGTAATTGTTTTCGCTCTCTCGTTTGAGGATTTTTTGGCTTCGTTGGTGGCAAGATTTTTGGTTAATTCCCTGTCTTCTTCTGGGAGCTTGTGACTGGCTATCTCGATATCTGTGATTAACTGTTTTATATTATGGTTCGTGTGTGCATCTGTGCAGTTGTATTTCAAACCTTTGTCTAGCATATCCATTTCATTTTGAGAGAAGGTTTCGTTCGTTCTGTTGTTTACCCTGCTGTGGAAATTGAATTCGTTATTATTCGTGTGTTGTTCACTAGGTTGATTATTCTGTGTTTCTCCTAGTTTTCTTAGTTTATATTCTAGCGTTTCGTGTTTCCTCGTTGCTCTGATTTTGATGGTGTCATGTAGGTGCTCGGTAAAACTGTCCCATTGGGATGCGTGCCAGAAGTTACTTAGTTGCAATTGAATATCGTATAGTTGTTGGTTGATTTTTTGCTTTCTTCTGTATGCAAATCTTAGTTCGTTTTTTTCCAAAGCGCTTTGGCTTGATTAGTTGAAATGATTGAGGCTGGTGTAATCGGTACGGTTTTAATTGGTACATATTTAGGGGTGAGATTTAGTTCTATACATTTTTAGTTGAACCAAATTAACTTGCCTATGTTCATGAGTTTAAGCCTGAGTGTTTTGAAACACGACACGCTAGAATATAAACTAAGAAAACTAGGAGAAACACAGAATAAGCAACCTAGTGAACAACACACGAATAATAATGAATTAAATTTCCACAGCAGGGTAAACAACAGAACGAACGTAACCTTCTCTCAAAATGAAATGGATATGCTAGACAAAGGTTTGAAATACAACTGCACAGATGCACACACGAACCATAATATAAAACAGTTAATCACAGATATCGAGATAGCCAGTCACAAGCTCCCAGCAGAAGACAGGGAATTAACCAAAAATCTTGCCACCAACGAAGCCAAAAAATCCTCAAACGAGAGGGCGAAAACAATTACACTCAAAACAACAAACAACTAAAAGAAATAAAGTCATTGAAACAAAAAATAAAAGAACATGACTTAATCATCACAAAAGCAGATAAGGGAAATACCACAGTAATTTTGAACAAAACAGAATACATTGAAAAAAACAGTCGAATTCCTAAACAACAGCGAAATTAAGGAATTAGCAAAAGACCCCACCAATAAATTCCAAAAACAAATAAAAAGTGTATTAAAAGAAACAGAATACATATTGACCAAAGCTGAAAAGTCAAAACTAATAAACATGAACCCGAAAATACCGTCATTGAGGGGACAACCAAAAATACACAAAAATGAGTGCCCAATGAGACCATTAGTCAATTGTAGGAATGCGCCTAATTACAAAATCAGCAAAGAGTTACTAAAAATCTTAAAACGCCGCCTTTCCAACGACAAAAACAACTCTGTAAAGAACACAACGGAATTAGTAACAGCACTGAACACCCTACAAATGAAACCTAGCATGAGGCTTGTATCTTTCGATGTAACTAACATGTACACCAATATTCCTATTAATGATGCAATCAACACTATCGAAAATAACTTAAAATCCAACAATTCGGAAAAAGAAACTGAAGAGATCGTGCGACTACTGAGGGTCGTCCTCGGCCAAAACGCGTTTCAATTCGACAATAAAATGTACACACAAACAGAAGGAATAGCGATGGGATCACCACTAAGCGGATTAATCGCTGACATCTTCATTAATGCACTAGAAAATGAGTTTTTAAAAAGAATTCAACAAAGGGAATAGTAATATGGAAAAGATACGTAGATGATGTAATTTGCATCTACGATACTGAATTAACAAGCGAAGAAACAATTCTCCAATCCATTAATAACCTACACCACTCAATAAAATTCACCAAGGAATCCGAAACAGATCGAAAAATAAATTATCTCGACATAATTATTGAACGTAAGGACAACGAACTTTCAAACTCCATATTCCGAAAAGCCACACAAACCTCGCATGCAATCGACAATCAGTCTAATCACCCCAGTACGCATAAATTAGTGGGGTTCAATTCAATGGTGCACAGAGCGTTAAACATACCCATGTCAACAGAAAATTATAATAAGGAAATAAGAACCATTAAACAAATAGCAAAGGAAAACAATTTCCCGCCAAGCAAAATAGACCAAATTGTAGCCAAACATAAAAATAAAGATAAAATAATTCCAAAATCGGACATTAATGAGAAAATATTCGCGCGCTTCAACTATGTGAATGAGAACACGTATAAAATCACTAATCTATTCAAAAAGCAAGGCATACAAATAGCATTGACAACGAATAATACGACCGGGAGGCACCTGCAAAATAGCAATCTAAATAAACAAGACCCGTATTCAAATTCAGGGGTATATTCGATTACATGCCAAGACATTGGTTGTCAAGCTAATTACATTGGACAGAGCGGAAGACGAGTAGATATACGTTATATTGAACATAGGAATGCGATAAGATACGGACCACATTCAGCCGTATGCGAACATATGTGTGACACGGGGCACAGCTTCACTAAAATCGAGACTGATCTAAAAATAATTCCTCACGAATCGAAAGGCAGAGCTCTCGACATAAAAGAAGCAATCGAGATTCACCTAGCCAAACAAAACAATCCCAACAATCTAAATGAACACACTTTTATGGAGAGTTCACCCCTTTTCGCCCTATTAAAAAAAACACACCCTGTGGAAAACGAGACACAACTTAGCGATACAGCCAAGCTAGATAAAAAAGGGGGGTAATAGCGGTGTTTATAGGTAAATGTAAATTGGACCAGGTGTACTATGTACATTTTTCTGCAATAAACCTAGGCCGATATGCGCGGCAGTATTAAAGGTGCCGGGACGTCTTCAATAGACCGTGTACCGGTCAGTATCGATGGCTTTTTAGCCCATGCGTGGCGAAGATAGTTCCACGGTCTTTAGTAGTTGCAGACTCCTGCATTCAATAGCATACACTTTTATCTAGATTTGGCAAAGTCACACAAATATACATGGCACTCACCTCTGGATGAACATAACAACTAAAGGAGAAGGAAGGGGAAAACCAGTTCCACCCAGCGAACACTCGGAGTTAGTCGACTGCAACTGGTGTCTATGGCAACACGCAACTGCTTCAAGTTCCAGTTAAAGAGACAACTCGATAAGTATAAGCTTGCATCATTTCAGTATAACCATAGTTGATTTTGTAAATCCATATAGTCACCCCTAACAGACAGATTCCGGATTTTCATCACTATTTTAGAAGTTTACCTAACATTAGATATGCCACATTTAACATACACCGACTGTTGCATTACCAACACTGCAACTAAATAATTGTACATATTGTATATATTTTTCACCTGTATTCTCAAACATAGATGTTATAGCCTAAGTGTAATGGATCTGATGATGATCGCTTGACGATCGAAACTGGTCATCCTAGTGTATTTATTAATCTTATGTGATTTATTTCAGGATCAGGGCATAACCCAGCTCTATTTGGGTACATTCGTGTTGACCGACTGAAATGCACCAAACTTTTGTTTACTTAGGCAACACTGAAAAATTGCTTCAAACCTCACAATGTTAAAAACATGAGATGAAGTGAAATGTGTGTTTTGTCCGAACATCTTAGACTGATGGCAAGGGAGCGATGAACCCATGCAGGAACATCAGCGCTGGTCACCTGCCTGCCCCTACCTGTGCAGAAGGGAGGTGGGTAATATACCCTGTCATTCAAGTTACCCCTCACTCAGGCCTCTGAGTGATGAAAAAAGTTATGATACGTGTGGACTTTATGGTGTCAACAGTGCTTCAGTGAGCAGCTCACAGTCAAAAACACCCTGTTTAGAGACATTAGAATATCATTGGTGTTATGGACACTATAAACACAAAAGACTTTTTTGTTGTATGACATGGTACCGCCTCTATCCTAGAATAAAAAAAGAATGTAAAACTTGTTATGCTAATAAAATAATGTAATAAAAAATGGTTGTTGTTGTTATATTATTATTTCTTATGCCACCTGTCATATCCTAACCTCTATAGCGACTACTCGATGTTTTTATTTTCTTTTACTAGAATGGAATGTAAGTAAATGACATGGGTACACCTTACTGAACAATTGTCAGTCTGTGGTCAGTTGGACTTGATCCAGACAAGAGTGAACATGTTGCGTACACTAATTGACGATTGTCAAGGGTTTAAAATTGGAGATATCAAATTTATATTTAAAGAAGTGGCCATTATCGATTGTTCCACTTTTTGGATATCGCAAGCTACCCATTTGGTGTTTAAACCACCTTATGCGTTTGATTTGTTGTGTGATAAAGACCGTAAACAAACCCAGTGGATTGAAACTCATATGCAACTAGACTGGAAGCAAGAAACCATTTCATATAAGCACCTGGACATGGTCATGAAAGCCCACTTGTCTTCTGCCCATGTAGTATTTGTGAAAGGTAGTGAAAAACGTCAATGGCTACAACCATTTTTGGCGTTTTACTGTCAATGTATCGATTTAATGGACATGGGCTGTCCCTCGCTGCAAACACTCATGGACCGCTACCCCTGTGACAACATTACATATAAAGGTCTGGCACAGGTGTAGCAATTGTTTCATTGGCTAACCACCAATGCCTGCTGGGAGTTGTTAAATAAAATTAAAACTGAAGGTTTACCTGTGGATGCCACCAGTGAGATTTCTACAAGCGACGTGTAAACATCAACGTGATACCATGGAGAAAGGGGATGCTACCGATAAAGCGATTGAAAAGTTCTTTGTGTGCAAAAAGAAACTAGACAGTTTTACCAAAGAAGAATTGTTTGCTCTTCCAAAATCATTCATTTATTACGTCGCAGCAAATGCCGTGAAAGAAATCTGGCAACATGTACCAAAATCATGGACTCAAGACCCTGTGTTAAGTGAATTGCAACCATGTACGGATTATGATCACCATAAGCAAGTGGCTATGGCAAAAATACCCTCTATGCGACAGTGTGCTACTTGCCAGCTGGTCAAACTGTATCACAGTCATAAAAGTCTGTGTAAAGACTTTGTTTCCTCATACCACGTGTGTGATGGGGAGAAAGAAGCAACAACCACATCATCCACAGAGGAGGAGGAAGATCAAAGTCTTTACCATCTATGGAAAAGGATATGCCAGACCTGTACTGGCAATGGCGTCATTGACAAAGTAATTCAATACTTAACTTTCGAAATCTACCTACCTGGTTATTATTTGTGTGGTCCTGGAACTTATCTTGAAGAACCTTTGCAGTGTGGTGATATACCTATTAATCCTTTGGATCAAGCATGCACCTTTCTTATCACCACAGTCATCCTCCATTAAGACGTGTAGCGGATAAAGTATTGTTGAAAAGCTAAACAACGTTTGACAACCTGTGATGTCTCAGTGGGAGAGAGGTTAGCAGCCCTCATTGTGATTAGTGCTATATAAGGAAAGTTAATGATGAGTGGACATGAACATTGAAAAGGATTGAGGAATTGGTATTTCTTTGTATTCTATTTTTGTAAAGCTCAATTTGTTGTGAAATAAAAACAAGGTTTACAAGATCACAATGTCTTTTAATTTTAAAAATGGTGATAGCCATTTCTTCATTTTCATTTTTTCTTACATGATTATTTACAATTTCCACTTCCCCTTTTTTACATTCCCCTTGTTTAGTTCACACATTCTTTACATTTTTTTATTGTGAAATAAAAATAAGGTTCACCAGATCACTATATCTTTTAATTCTAAAAATGGTGATAGCCATTTCTTCATTTTCATTTTTTCACACATGAATATTTACAATTTCCACTTTACATGTTTTACATTCCACTTGTTTAGTTCACACATTCTGTACATTTTTTGTGAAATTAAAACAAGGTACACCAGATCACTATATCTTTTAATTTTTTAAAGTGGTGATAGCCATTTCATTTTTTCACACATGAATATCTACAATTTCCACTTTTCATTTTTTTACATTCCCCTTGTTTAGTTTACACATTCTGTACATTTTGTTGCTGTGAAATAAAAACAAGGTTTATCAGATCACAATGTCTTTTTAATTTTAAAATGGTGATAGCCTTTTCACTTTTTCACACATGGATATTTACAATTTCCACTTTACATTTTTATATTCCCCTTGTTTAGTTCACACATTCTGTGCATTTTTTAAAATCTTTTTCGTAATATACAAAAGCAAACATTTTACACTAAAATGTATTACTTATCTTATTTTTACTAAACTACAGTAGCCTAACATTATACATTCTACTTACAGTTTTTTACAAAAAAAAATATTACAATATAAAACACACTACAAATATTACAATATAGTGATCATTAGACTCAGGTAAAGTAATAGTCGTCAATGCGACTGTTTCCCCAAGCAAGAGTATCAAATGTGTTGGGTATAATGAATCGTTTGTTGTCTTCATTACTTAAAGCAACTTTGTTCAGCAAATTGGTATGTAGTTGATGATTTTTACTTCTAAATACACACATTTTCTTATATAATACAGGTGGGTTACTAACTATACAGTTTTTATAATCACTTATATCTAACTCTTTACTAACAACATTCTTTTTCACTCCTTTTAATTTTTTTACTGCTACATCATCGATTGTCATATA
The DNA here is from genome assembly GCA_946902985.2 of Meconema thalassinum. Taxonomy (NCBI): domain Eukaryota; kingdom Metazoa; phylum Arthropoda; class Insecta; order Orthoptera; family Tettigoniidae; genus Meconema; species Meconema thalassinum. Next base: position 1,197,256,553 of record OX336389.2, read on the forward strand.
GCTGTATGATTTAGATTTTGTGCCTACAAAGGTGTCTATAATAACACCAGCACATTCATCCTTAAATTTCCCGAGAACCTTTTTGTTTACTAGAGGCAAATGGTAAATATTATCCTCGGGATAGTCACTTGTATCAAACCTATTTAGCTCAGTTTTGATATCCTCATAAAAATCCTCAGTTTTAAACTCATAAATAAAAGAATCTGTGTCTGTGTAGAGTAATTTAGCATTATCAAGATAGTTTTTCTTTACATAATCATAGTGAAATTCATACATAAGTGTTTTTGACAATTCCAGAATGGTGTAACCTACATATATGGGTTTGTTGTAAGTTACTTTAAGAGGATTCATTTGTATTACAACTAAATCCTCATGAATAATTGAACAGCTATGAGAGTTAGGCTTCCTTATTAAGTTGCTCACACCATACCTTTTACCATCATTCTGCCACTTTGTTATCAGCTTTACATCAACTCGTTTATCAACATTCTCCATAGTCTTTCCAAAAGCACTATTATTCATGAGTTTATAAAAATCTTTTTCAAACGCGTTTGTTGACTGTGTTCATAAATTATTGTTTAGCTCAATATCCGGTTTGAGCCATGCTGACTGATGAAATTGCTATACACGATGAATTTTAGTTAATTTCAATCCATGCTGTAGACACTGTTTCAAGTTTTGATAATGTATTACATATTTACATTTATCATTTACATTAGCAATTAACATTTTTGTTGGTGATGTGATGTATTGTGCCCATTCAGCAATGAAATATGCAAATCACAGTTTTCCAGCAACGCTCAATCGGGAGTATCGGGGTTCATGGTATGTTCTCCCACTCTGTGACTTACACACTTTGGATTAAATAGAGGATACACTTACAAAAATAAACAAAAATCAACTCCTACTATAAAAATATTTAATTATTCAAATATATGGCGCTACAAAAATTAAACAAATAGAATACTGACCCTTCAATTTATACTTGTTCCAAGTTGAACAAGAAATTCATATTAAACAAATATTAAATCATCATAAATGGTTTTCAATAAACCAACAACTTCCATTAAGTTTCACATCCATATAGTGTCCTTTTAAAATTCAATAAAATCAAGAGCTCCAAATGGCTCGATAATGTTTATATACACTGTGTTATCCATTTAATACACATCACTTCCTATTACATGAGTATATCTCCTAATCAAAAATATCAAAATTTACCAAAGTATTGTTACTCATTACTTAATTTTGGGCTTTCACAACGCTCATATGTTACCATCCCTCTCTCTCTCTCTCAAGTCAACAATCCACTACTGTGATTGGGAAACATTTGCGTACTCCCGAGCTACAGAAGACTACTTGAAAAAGTCAAAAATTAAGATCACTCCCGAAATCTAATTGTCTTCACTAAAACTCGTGAATCACTGAATCATATAATCATAAAATTAGGGATTTATCATCATTTGTCTTAAAAGACCATTATATTATAATAAAGCACCGATCTGAACTCTGCAAGCGATAAACATTTATAAAGGAACCTCGGTTCGGAGACCGGGTCGTTACAACAAACTCTAAACACTTCTGTGTACTATAACTCAAACAAGCCGTTCCCCGACCTACCGTGATACATCAATGGTAAGGGTCTGGCCTTGATTACTTAGCGTGATTTATTGCAGGGAGGCCAAGACTTCACTGTCTCGCTTCACAAGAGACGAGCTCCCTCAGCTTTTATACAGCTGTTCTTAAATGCAGTTCCCTGAATGACAAGGCTTTCATACAAATTTTTATAACAACATATTTAGGTTCAACAAACCTATTCTCTGAACTTCGACATATAGTTATCATGAAGTGTCCTCATTGGCGGGTAAGAATAATTCAATAATACAACAAATATTTAGGGGCTTAAACATGGACGACTCTGAGTCCGATCCTTTCAAATGCCTTGGGAGCAATATCCCACACTGGAGGACTTATAACATTAGCGACTTAGGGCAGGCCTTTTGCCTTATACCAGCGCTCATAATACAATATAATTAGCACCCTTTTTACCTTACAACACACACGCGGCCTCGTGATCACATCACTACTTTGAGGACTTAACATAGTACAATTACCACGACCAACTGCCCCTCATAATTAGTTTTACCGAGTATTTCAACGCATTCCTAGCGTGACAAATTACTTTAATGCGCTACATGGCGCTTCTACATTAATTAGCCAAGTTGCCTGCAGAGAACTGATAAATTCAAAATCAACGTTTGATCTACATCTCAATTTTACATTACTCTTCTCCCGTGACAATAATCATTTTACCATAAGAACATGTGTTCATAACATGTATTAATTCATTTAAAGGAGCTCGGAAGCGACTACTTTTCATATAATTCATCATAATATTCATTCATTTATCTAAGTATTATTATTATTATTACGCTTGCTTTCTCATTTTTATATCATTTATCAATTACACTGATATTTTACTTAATACATTCCCCAAGGGATTCATTTACATTACACTTTTTTATTGTATATTTTCTCAAATTAATCGTTCAGATCGCGCTATTTTTCTTTTATTTGTTATTCAACCATCCCTATTCTTCCTTTCTCACGTGGATTATACGCAAATTTTTCCCAGCACATAACATAATGAAATAGTTACTCACATGATTGTACGGTCAGCGACCGAATCCTCCAGGGATGTTTCATTTTTGCCCACTCATCTCCATGGATACACTTTCACACAATGACACTTCTTTATCAACACATAAATTATTTACCTTAATCACTTGTAACATAATGAATACCATTTTGTATTCGTTTACCTTAACACAATATAAATTCACTACAATTATTACACTCAAAGATTTTCACTATATTTACATTACACAGCTTTTAATCACTTGGGCGTTAATTTTCGCCTTACACACGTGATTTCTTTCTTCCCCGTTTCCAAGGGTGACACTTTTAGAACGTCGGCTCCCTAATCTGGCAAGATGATGGAAAGTCTCGATCGATCTACACCTCACTGGAACGGCTAATCTTCAAATTCGGGTTTTGACTATCGGCTTCTATACTTTACTTGCACGATGTCGTTTCTTACTAGACGCTAGTTAGCTCGTCTAGATAAAGTCTGTCCTGATTACCGCCTCTCGAATAGTTTATCGGTGACCTAATACTGTCCTAGCATTAATTGCTATTTCTTTAGTTCGTAGCTTATTGCTTTTACTGTTCGTTTGTCTCCTTAGACAAAGCCTTAAATTACAATTCCTAATTCTTATTGTTCTGCGCTCTAGTCCCTACCTTTCCGGCACACTAGGCGTTATTTATTTCGTTTGACCCTGATCGGGTTCTTTAACGTTGATAGAACTGTTTATTTCACTTCCTTTGGTACTTCGAAACTTTATGATGCTTTATGTCTTTAACTGAACTATAATTCGAGTACCTATCGCCTGTTATTTCTTCAAGTTCGCAGCCTAACATTGACTGTAATAATGAACTTTAATGACAAAGTCTGTAGCTTGCTGAAATTAATCCTATACTAGGATTTTACTATGTCTTCACACGGCGATACTAATGACGATAGAGCTCGGCCACTACCATACGGGGTGCTCATTGGTGATACAGCGTATCACGACCTCTCAACGTCTGGTAAAGACTGCATTTACGATGATAATGACACAGTGTCACACCCACAGGCTGACAATAACTGCACGTTTTGATGCAGCACCTCCGTACGAGCTCTGTTCTAAACTGCATTTACTTGATACAGCCGTACGCCCCTTCTCGGGCTCTCGGAATAACTGCATATGGTGTGATGCAGCACCTCCTTACGAGGTCTGTTGTAAACTGCATTTACTTGATACAGCCGTACGCCCCCTCTCGGGCTCTCGGAATAACTGCATATGGTGTGATGCAGCACCTCCTTACGAGGTCTGTTGTAAACTGCATGTACTTGATACAGCCGTACGCCCCCTCTCGGGCTCTCGGAATAACTGCATGGTCTTCCTGGCTCTGCCAGGATTTTTATACAAATCGTCGACAAAAAGATAAAATCCTCGTCTTCTTTAGCACTAACTTTTGAAGTAATAGTCACATGATTTTGAAAACTATATCTCTGGAAAGCTCGTGTTCTAAACGTCAACTGACTTCTTTGAACATGAAAATCGATCGCACAATTCCAAGATATTAAATAAATTTTGCTCTCCAGATACGTGGGTGTTGCGGTTTATTTTCTATCCCTACCAACTCTGGTCTCGGGGAATTACTAACGACGTCATGCTGTGTCGGCACTTCTTTCCTGTGCAAATATTATAAACCTTTCCCCCACACAAAAATCTCTATTCCAAAATGATTCACAATGATGTATTTCTTTTATTAATTATATGCCCGCAAATGGCTTAAATCTAATTATTCCTCTTCTTGAGCAACTGCGAGGTTGCCATTTTATTGCTGCGTCAGGCCAATTTCCGAAACCTCCTCTCTCTTACACACAGCGGAACGTTTTTATCGTTCTATTAATAGTCATGATCGGCTCCCTATCAGTGCGTCATGCATGATATCATTTCCTCGTGACTCGTGGTCTCTTATTATTGCGCCACGTTGTAACAGTCCTCTACATAAAATATTTCTAAGTCATTCTAAAGACTGTATTTTTCCTCTCTTCTTTTGCCAATAAAATATGGATTCGACCCTTGAACCAATGGCACATGGGTTCAGTTCTCCCCAACTTAGATGAATACATTTTCGAAATTTTGAGGAAATTTATTTAAACATTTTTATAAAAAAATATTTTTTTCCAGTGTCGAAGCCATCATAACACTTCTCAGTACCTTTTGGCCTTTCTTAACAAGCACTTCCCTTCTCTGGCTTGTTTCGGTCTCACAGGGTTCCCATTCATTCATTTCCTTTAAGCGGATGTCCACACTTAAGGTTATAAATCACTTGTCTCGTTCTGGTGTTTCTCGGCCTCTTCACAGTCTGGCTTGCACTCCAAACTTGTGTCAGACGGTTTCTTTTTTCTTATTCTTGTTTCATGGGACTGGCGTTCTGCCTGTCGGTCTCTCTCTTCTCTGGTTAACCATCGTCAACCTATTTTCATTCCCTTAAAGCTTCACGGGTGCGGTATGGCCTTACCCCGTTACTTCTTTCTTTACTTCTGTTTTCTGGACTCAAAGTCTACAGAATTTCATTTGTCCTTAAGAGTAAGGTCTGTCCCTACCCGTCTATTCTTGGTTCTCTTCCATTTTCCCTCATCTCATATCGAGATGCATTTTCCAAGAAAATTTCTTTTTTTCTACTCTTTAATGGGTGCATATAGGCTTAACCCGTTACCTGTTCTGGGGTAACATTTTTCCCTCCTCTCATATCGAGATGGCATTTTCAATGAAAATTTCTTTTTCCTTCTCTTCCAATTCCAGAGTTCCTTTAGATCTTCTCCTTTTCTTTTCTTTCTATTATTCCATTTCTTCCTACGAATTTTCCAGCTGTAAAACGCTTGTGCGTCTTCTTTCTCCAAGGTAATTTGCATTATCTCCAGTCCTCTCATAGTTTCAATAGGGCTTTTATCCTCTTGTAAACCTGCTACAATTTGCGGTCTTCGTCCTCTTTCCTCCTTTCTTTCAAAGGCATTTCCTCTCTTTTCTTCATTAACTCCAATAGTTTCTTCTTTGAGGTTTTCTTTGCTCTCATTTGAATCTGTTTCCATTTTTCTTTTCTTTCGTTGACATTCCTGATATTTTATCATTAATTCAAGGATCTGTGCTTTCAATCTTTCTTCTTCCAATTTCATTTTGTCTTCCTCGTCCTTATGAATTTCTTCTGGGCTTTCTTTTTCAATTTCTATTAGATCCTGAACCTCTACTTCCATTCGTGCCTCGACGACACATTCCATTTGAGTGTCATTTGTTCTATCCTTTTCCCCAGGAATTATTATTTTAGTCTCCCCAACTTTCACTTCTTCTGTTACCACCCCTTGATCTGGGTTTTTCTCTTGCTCTTCATGCTCAGTTTTGGCACAAGAATGGTCTCCTTTGACTTGCAACTCGTTTTCATTTCGGCATTCTTCCTGACATGGAATTATTATTTCCTCCTGAATCTCCGTTGTTTTCTCTTGAGGGATTTCAATGCTTTTCTCCGTATCCATAGGAGTCATCACCATTTCTACTTCTTTTTCTTCTTCTTTTCTAATATCAATTTCGGGCTCTTGCACCATTACTTCTTGTTCTTCTACAATTACTGTTTTATTTTCCGCTTGAATAACTACTTCATTTGACCGATGGTTCTGTGCTGGGATGTCTCCCCTATCTTTGTCTTCCGCGAATCGAATGAACCTATTTCCTAATGCTTCGATACTACTTTTAATATCATACCGAAATGTCTGATACATTTCCCTATTTGATCTTATCTGATCTATTAACTCTTCTCGCATCCCTTGGATCTGGGTTACAAGTTCCTTTTGACATTCGTCTACATTCTCTTTAAAAGTTTTTTCCATTTTACCTGTGATTTCCCCCTTTAACTCATTTAACTCACTCTCCAACCCCGTGTCAAAACCTTGAAATTTGGTATTCATTGTCTCTTCTATTTTCTCATTTATATTACTTTGTATTTTAGTTTCCATGGTCTTTAATTCGGTTTCCATGGCTTGATTTTTCAGAGAATTATCAGCTATCCTTTCCTCCTGACATGAAGATAATTTCTTTTCAAATTCATCTTCCATACTTCCTAATTTTTCTTCCTCGGATTGTCTAAGGCAACTTTTGGGCTCTTCCGGCACCGTTATTTCCTTTTCTTCTACAGCTCCAATTTGACTTTCAGCTGAGATCACTGCTTTTTTTGATTCGAGGTCTTGCGCAAATATATATTCATCATATCTCTTTTGAGTGGCCTCTAATATTTCATTCTATTCCTGAATTTTAACTTCCCTTATCTCGGCTAATTCCTGAATAGTTATTATCCCTCGTTCCTCAAATATGCTACTTCTGAGCTGATACACCTTATCCTTTTCTTCTCTTATACACTCTGTCTGTTCCTTAATGTATTTCTTCTTGTCGCGCTCCCCGTAATCGATCTTCCACCATATCTTATCCCATTCCTTTTCCATATCCCATAGTTGCTCCATTATTTCATTTATTTCCTTAATGAACATTTTAATCTGTTCCCACGGAGCTAATTCTATTTTCCCTTCTTCAACCAGGCTTCTCGCAAATCTCCTTTTCGTTTCTCCTAATGACTTTTTAACCTTAGGAATTTCCTTATACAATTCTTCTAATTCATGTTTAGGTATCTGATACCAATTTTTACTTGCCCTCTTACGAAGTTCGAATGTCTTCTCAATTTCCTCAGAAATACTTTCTCCTTGTTTCTTAATTTCCTCTTTCTTCGTTGAATCAGTACCTCTCACATTCCGAAGTTCATCCCTCATTTTAGTGTGCTCTTTTCGGATTTTATCAATTATATCCAAGAATTCTTTATTTTCATCCCAAGTCGCCATTTCTACCTTTTCCTGATCCTGAATGTTAAGACTATCATTCTTTTCCCCTTTGCTTTCCGAGCTTACTTGAACTGGCCCTACTAAATGGGACTTAAAACCATCTTTATCATTATCCTTATTATCTTTACTCTGTACGCATTCCCTTGGAACTGGTTTACATGTTTCTTTCTCTACTTGGAGCTCTATAGGCTCAACTTTTACCCTATTGTCTAAAGACATGTTACCTTCTCTTCGTGCAACTATGCCTCCAGATGCACGCATGCTTTCTAAGGAAATCTCTACATTTTCCTTGATTGGGTACCCTTTTTCATTTTGTTGGAGGTTCTCTTTACTATCTATTGTTTTGAATCTATTTCTATTTTCTGCCTTTATGGCCTCCACTTGTTCCTTATTAAATGCCCTGATGGCCTCCAAGAACCTCTGCATTTCCTCACTCAATGACATCCTATTATCCTATAGGATACAGTGGGCTACTACGTCCCATCGCCGGTTCATGCATGAGAGATGGTAATCTGAACTCTTGTGTCCCAATTTCCAAAATTCAACCTCAGTACGGGTGTTTACTAAAACGTACCCTTTTGGTATACTCATTCAATATCAACATCTTTATGGAAGTGATTTAAAAATTCATAAATCTCGAAAAACCATATTTTTTAAAAAATGAAAATTTTGGTTTTCATGAAAAAAAACTCGGGTTTTCCCTAGGAAAACTCATCCCTACGTACTGGGCGCCAAAATAATGTGTTATGGGCATGATATAATCATACAATCCCCAGGTTGGGTGCCAAAAAGAATGAGTTTTAGGGGGTGTATGGTTCAAGGGCTGCTAGGTGTGAGTTTCCAGGGTCCCAATGCGGTCAGTTGACTTTATATTTTGTAGCTAATTCTATCACTATTTTAATTTTACGTGATATGACCGTCCTAAGTGTTCCTCTAATATTAATCCAAGCACATTATTTCTATGTCCCCATGTGCCAATTCAGCAATGAAATATGCAAATCACAGTTTGCCAGCAACGCTCACTCGGGAGTATCGGGGTTCATGGTATGTTCTCCCACTCTGTGACTTACACACTTTGGATTAAATAGAGGATACACTTACAAAAATAAACAAAAATCAACTCCTACTATAAAAATATTTAATTATTCAAATATATGGCGCTACAAAAATTAAACAAATAGAATACTGACCCTTCAATTCATACTTGTTCCAAGTTGAACAAGGAATTCATATTAAACAAATATTAAATCATTATAAATGGTTTTCCATAAACCAACAACTTCCATTAAGTTTCACTTCCATATAGCGTCCTTTTAAAATTCAATGAAATCAAGAGCTCCAAATGGCCCGATAATGTTTATATACACTGTGATATCCATTTAATACACATCACTTCCTATTACATGAGCATATCTCCAAATCAAAAATATCAACATTTACCAAAGTATTGTTACTCATTACTTAATTTTGGGCTTTCACAACGCTCATATGTTACCATCCCTCTCTCTCTCTCTCTCAAGTCAACAATCCACTACTGTGATTGGGAAACATTTGCGTACTCCCGAGCTACACAAGACTACTTGAACAAGTCAAAAATTAAGATCACTCCCGAAATCTAATTGTCTTCACTAAAACTCGCGAATCACTGAATCATATAATCATAAAATTAGGGATTTATCATTATTTGTCTTAAAAGACCATTATATTATAATAAAGCACCGATCTGAACTCTGCAAGCGATAAACATTTATAAAGGAACCTCGGTTCGGAGACCGGGTCGTTACAACAAACTCTAAACACTTCTGTGTACTATAACTCAAACAAGCCGTTCCCCGACCTACCGTGATACATCAATGGTAAGGGTCTGGCCTTGGCTACTTGGCGTGATTTATTGCACGGAGGCCAAGACTTCACTGTCTCGCTTCACAAGAGACGAGCTCCCTCAGCTTTTATACAGCTGTTCTTAAATGCAGTTCCCTGAATGACAAGGCTTACATTCAAATTTTTATAACAACATATTTAGGTTCAACAAACCTATTCTCTTAACTTCGGCATATAGTAATCATGAAGTGTCCTCATTGGCGGGTAAGAATAATTAAATAATACAACAAATATTTAGGGGCTTAAACATGGACGACTCTGAGTTCGATCCTTTCAAATGCCTCGGGAGCAATATCCCAAACTGGAGGACTTATAACATTAGCGACTTAGGGCAGGCCTATCGCCTTATACCAGCGCTCATAATACAATATAATTAGCACCCTTTTTACCATACAACACACACGCGGCCTCGTGATCACATCACTACTTTGAGGACTTACCATAGTTCAATTACCACGACCAACTGCCCCTCATAATTAGTTTTACCGAGTATTTCAACGCATTCCTAGCGTGACAAATTACTTTAATGCGCTACATGGCGCTTCTACATTAATTAGCCAAGTTGCCTTCAGAGAACTGATAAATTCAAAATCAACGTTTGATCTACATCTCAGTTTTATATTACTCTTCTCCCTTGACAATAATCATTTTACCATAAGAACATGTGTTCATAACATGTATTAATTCATTTAAAGGAGCTCGGAAGCGACTACTTTTCATATAATTCATCATAATATTCATTCATTTATTTAAGTATTATTATTATTATTACGCTTGCTTTCTCATTTTTATATCATTTATCAATTACACTGATATTTTACTTAATACATTCCCCAAGGGATTCATTTACATTACACTTTTTTATTGTATATTTTCTCAAATTAATCGTTCAGATCGCGCTATTTTTCTTTTATTTGTTATTCAACCATCCCTATTCTTCCTTTCTCACGTGGATTATACGCAAATCTTTCCCAACACATAACATAATGAAATAGTTACTCACATGATGCGACCGAATCCTCCAGGGATGTTTCATTTTTGCCCACTCATCTCCATGGATACACTTTCACACAATGACACTTCTTTATCAACACATAAATTATTTACCTTAATCACTTGTAACATAATGAATACCATTTTGTATTCGTTTACCTTAACACAATATAAAATCACTACAATTATTACACTCAAAAATTTTCACTATATTTACATTACACAGCTTTTAATCACTTGGGCGTTAATTTTCGCCTTTCACACGTGATTTCTTTCTTCCCCGTTTCCAAGGGTGACACTTTTAGAACGTCGGCTCCCTAATCTGGCAAGATGATGGAAAGTCTCGAACGATCTACACCTCACTGGAACGGCTAATCTTCAAATTCAAGTTTTGACTATCGGCTTCTATACTTTACTTGCACGATGTCGTTTCTTACTAGACACTAGTTAGTTCGTCTAGATAAAGTCTGTCCTGATTACGGCCTCTCGAATAGCTTATCGGTGACCTAATACTGTCCTAGCATTAACTGCTATTTCTTTAGTTCGTAGCTTATTGCTTTTACTGTTCGTTTGTCTCCTTAGACAAAGCCTTGAATTACAATTCCTAATTGTTATTGTTCTGCGCTCTAGTCCCTACCTTTCTGGCACACTAGGCGTTATTTATTTCGTTTGACCCTGATCGGGTTCCTTAACTTTGATAGAACTGTTTATTTCACTTCCTTTGGTACTTCGAAACTTTATGATGCTTTATGTCTTTAACTGAACTATAATTCGAGTACCTACCGCCTGTTATTTCTTCAAGTTCGCAGCCTAACTTTGACTGTAATAATGAACTTTAACGACAAAGTCTGTAGCTTGCTGAAATTAATCCTATACTAGGATTTTACTATGTCTTCACACGGCGATACTAATGACGATACTGCTCGGCCGCTCCCATACGGGGTGCCCGTTGGTGATACAGCGTATCACAACCTCTCAAGGTCTGGTAAAGACTGCATTTATGATGATAATGACACAGTGTCACACCCACAGGCTGACAATAACTGCACGTTGTGATGCAGCACCTCCGTACGAGGTCTGTTCTAAACTGCATTTACTTGATACAGCCGTACGCCCCCTCTCGGGCTCTCGGAATAACTGCATATGGTGTGATGCAGCACCTCCTTACGAGGTCTGTTGTAAACTGCATGTACTTGATACAGCCGTACGTCCCCTCTCGGGCTCTCGGAATAACTTCATGATCTTCCTGGCTCTGCCAGGGTTTTTATACAAATCGGCGACAAAAAGATAAAATCCTCGTCTTCTTCAGCACTAACTTTTGAAGTAATAGTCGCATAATTTTGAAAACTATATCTCTGGAAAGCTCGTGTTCTAAACGTCAACTGACTTCTTTGAACATGAAAATCGATCGCACAATTCCAAGATATTAAATAAATTTTGCTCTCCAGATACGTGGGTGTTGCGGTTTATTTTCTATCCCTACCAACTCTGGTCTCGGGGAATTACTAACGACGTCATGCTGTGTCGGCACTTCTTTCCTGTGCAAATATTATAGACCTTTCCCCACACAAAAATCTCTATTCCAAAATGATTCACAATGATGTATTTCTTTTATTAATTATATGCCCGCAAATGGCTTAAATCTAATTATTCCTCTTCTTGAGCAACTGCGAGGTTGCCATTTTATTGCTGCGTCAGGCCAATTTCCGAAACCTCCTCTCTCTTACACACAGCTGAAAGTTTTATCGTTCTATTAATAGTCATGATCGGCTCCGTCTCAGTGCGTCATGCATGATATCATTTCCTCGTGACTCGTGGTCTCTTATTATTGCGCCACGTTATAACAGTCCTCTACATAAAATCTTTCTAAGTCATTCTAAAGACTGTATTTTTCCTCTCTTCATTTGCCAATAAAATATGGATTCGACGCTTGAACCAATGGCACATGGGTTCAGTATGGAGATTTCATATTCTCAGGACAAAGTGGTAAATCATTATGATCATCATGTAACTCTTAAGGTACTCAAGATTTACCTCTAAAATATATCCTTTATCATCGTTATCATTAATAGTGTCAACATGTAAGACATCAATTTCAGGTTGTGTCAGCCAGCGAAAATCTTTCAGTGATAGATATTGACTCATAGCCCAACCATATTGGTTATTTGCATCGAGGTAGACAATATACTTTGACTCTTCACAAGGGTTGTAGCTAGGCATGTATTTATTATTTGCTTTAGAATACCGTCCACTACGTTGGCTTAATCCACCTCGAATTGATGATTTTATAAAATTGATCTATATCAGTCATTAATTCTAAATTTACTTTCGTTTTTTTTTTTCAACATTGAACTGAAACCTAACCCAGGAGCAGTGAAATACTGGCAAGGATCAAGGTCATAAGTTTTCATACAAACATTCCGAAAATTTTCAAAGATATCTGCTAATAATAACACATCTGTCTTCAAATATATGTCTGAAAATTCTCCTAAAGTTTGAATGTGGAACTGTGTCCATACACGTTGTGCATGCAAATATTCCTGATCACTGATATGACTTGTGTTTAAGGAACTGTAAAATGCATTTTTCGATGGTAAAGAACACTCCTCAAGACGTTCCACACAGTTAATATATTCATAAGGGAATATACCCTTTTGACGAATTAAATTAAAATCATCTTCTTTAGGAAAGACACGTTGAATTTCATGAAACTGATCTGATTTTAAATTACTAGCCAGCTTATCAAGACTACTCGGCATAAAGCGGAATGAATCTAAAAATCGCAGATTAATGTTTTTTTATTGCTAGTTTTGATGTATTTTGTGAACGATATGTATTGTTCCTTATTATTTGCAATCATATCAATTTTCACATCTGAAGCTCCAAATTCTTTAACGATAAAGTGGTTATCGTATTTGCTACCGTTATGTAGAATGACCGGAATGAATTTACGTACTCTATAATTTAAATTACATTCTTCGTGAGCAGCACCACGATATTTTTCTGTTAAATGTTCATGATCGCGAACCCTGTCTGTATATAAACATTCACCACATATAAAACAATTAGTTTCAGTTTCAAAATTCATTTGCTCTGATGAAATTAGTGACTCCATTGGAATGATCGTATTTAAAATAGAGGATATACGGATGGCATCTTTCTCAAGCCTTTCCATAAAAAATTTAGGTGCATCAAGTCCTCTATAGAGCTCAAACTTATTTAAAGGGTCATCATAACTACATTTAATATAATATGCAAAGCTAAAAGGTTCATGAATGTGAGTAGTGTTCGTGAAAGGTTGGGCTGGATTCGATGAACATGTATTAAATGGTTTTAGCAAAGCCTCGAAGTCGGCATATATAACAAATGGTACTCGAAGTTGTTTCTCATAATCCTTAAATTTAAAATGTTATTTTTAGGAGTCGGTAATACCGTTCACACATGATTACATCCCCATTTTTGATGTTGAGTTAATTGATCCTCTTTTCCAAAATATAACAAACAACCATCACACAACCACTTCTTACCTTCATATTTTGATAGCTGACTACCAACAAGTCTACTGAAATGTTTTATCCAGCAATAGTGAGCATTTTCACCTTTGGTTATGTATAGTAAATTTACATGAGCATCCTTTTTTCCTGAGTATAATATAGAGGACCTACTATTCTCTTATTTTCAATTCCATAAACATTAATACTTACATTGTTCAGCTCTTCAAAACGTTGAATGTTTTTTATCGCCATAGGAAATTCTATTTCTTTTAAATCTAACACTGAAGAATAGTGAGGATAGGATGATGATCTATCCATATTCTCCACTGCTGGGTGGAGAGCTGAAGTTACAGCCCACGCAAAACATGCGTCATCATTATTCAAAACGTTCACAACAGCGTTCTTTCGTTTGATCCATCCTGGCAAATCAATGTATGATGATGCTCGAAGGGGGTTGTATTTATTCAGGTTTGTTTCTAAATAAAGTACTTCAACCAACGCCCAGCCTGACTCCCTTTCCTGGAACTCTTCACTCTTCACTCTTCACAATGATAGTACTTGGAAATATTTTGGTATATATCACTAATATTAGTTGATTCGCTAACAATTATGTTTTTTGTATTAAAAGATTTGATATCCGTAATTTCCCCTTCGCTCCCAGTTTTTACATAGAGTCCAAAAAGTTCAAAATTCATTTTAATTGTTTTATGCTCTAATAAAACATTACCTACTGCCCCCGTAAATTGAATTATACTGAGACCACGGTGGCTGTATTGGCATATGTGAATAAAGTTATGGCCGTCATAGTTGTGACGTGTATATTCATGACGTAGGCACGGATGACGCAGACTTTATGCAAGTAGGCTGGATGAGCTGAGATTCTTGGTGACGTCATGATTTTGTTCGAGAAAGATCTGAGATTTACGACGCAGTCGCAGGGAAACAAGGAATTGTGCTGAGGAAGAAGTTACGCTATTGGAGGAGAGGCTCGAACCAATGAATGATAGTTTGGAGGGAGACGGAGATTGCTGAAACTACCAAATTTAATTACTTTTGACATGCAGAATTGTGGAAATCTATTTTCAGTTATGGCATTGATTTGGAATTTTGAAGAAATTAATTATGAGTTTTTGAAATTTGAAAATCCGTCAAGTATAGCCAAAGTTAGAACTTCTAGCAATGACGGAGGAACAAGCTATGGAAGGGATGGATACGCCCCTTAAGAAGTTGATAAAAGGCCTTGCACAGCAGAGAGGAGGCTCTCATGTCTCATGGCTCATGGCTGATGGCTCATTTTTCTGATTCTCACATTGTCAGACTTCGAGTTTACATTATTCAGTGAAGCAAGTCGTCATTAGCACGTGTGGCAGAGCCCACAGCATCGAACAAGCACGGAGCGTGCAGCAGTACAATTTTACGGTTACTGAAACTAGGCGAAGTTGGAGCGCACACATAAACGAGTCTACAAGATTATATATCAAGAGTTAGCTACTGCATTTATGCTAATTCAATTGTGCATTACAATATTGAGGCGTGTAAGAAAGTTGAACATTTTCACTATCATACTTTGGAAGATATTCGCATTTTAAGACTGCAGACAAAAGTGATTTTCTCGACACCTGAGAAGCACTTTTATAATACCACATTCTACGCTACGGCTGACACTTGTATTGCAACCGTGATACTGAAGATTACATTTGGTGATACAACGCTACATTCTACAATGGAACTATATAATCTGGCAGTACTTTCGACTATTATTATAACGGAAGTGGAGATGGAAGACTAAAACTTTATTGCAATTGGGACATATATCAATGGAGTGAAATAGCAGCATGGAACTTCGTTAATCGTCATTCTACAAAAGCGAGCATGTAGTGAACATCCAACTACACTCATGCATCGTAATCCATCGCTGAATTACATCAAATGGCAGTGGAAATATCTTCATACTCCACAATTATGAACATTTCTGCGGAAATAATTGCAATCAACTTCATGGCGAATTTCTACCAGAACTTCAGGGAACTATCAAGAGAGGCCAGGGTGGACCCGGCTCACAAAGAAGAGTTTTGCCAGAAGGATGTCTATCGTCTACACGGAGCAGTGCTATTTCCGGAGGAGGAAGCAATTCTATTCTCCGAGGGTGCAGGTTCCAGGTTCGAGGTGGGAGCACATCTTTACGGTGGTGAAATGGAACCAACAGCAGTCTTCTTTTGGAAATTTTCCTCTAGAACTTCAATCAACAGATAAGGTAGTCGTGAACGTTTCTTGTTTTATTTGAGCCATTTAGCGATATCTGAGCAACTATTTTTCCTATATTTTCTGTCCCATATATTTTGCCCCATATTCTTGCTTGATATTTCTGTACTCTGTACACTGTGATGATTTATGCCTTTTTCTACGATTTATTGAGACATTATTATGTCATTGGCATATTTAAATAATTTTGGATCAGTTGAGACTGATATATATATTCTTTCAGTAATTTGCATATTTTTGTAGTCACAATTTAACTGTAAAGTTAACGATTTTCTATGGCAAATTTGAATTCAGACAGCGTGTCATTTTTATTAAAGTAATTCTATTCAGTAAATTACTTTGACCAATTTTCTGTCATCCTCAAGAAAGAAGAATGATTAAAAGATTTTAGAGCGTTAAAATCTATTACTTTATCGACGATCTTGGAAATACTAGTCGTTTTATGAACATGATTGCAGCATAGACATTTATCGTCAATTATGAAATACCATTGCATTATAGACAATTTTATGAAATATGAACTTTGAGTACGATTTATTGAGTACACTATAGTAATGAACATTTGATAGGAGTTTTTCTCAATTCTAGATTGGAACAATAATGTTTGCATTCCACAGTCTAATTGTATTCTATTCGACTATTTATGCAGTTTAGATGAACTTTGATTGAAGATAGTATTTTTATACTGCGATACTTTGATGATATTAATCTCAATTTTGATAGACCAGGGAGGCGTGTCTAATCGTATTTGCTATTAAATTTATTTGTGATTGGAAAAATTTTTACTTCATATCGATTCATGAATGAAACCCACGAAGGTTAAATATAATAACAGTTTTGATACAATTGATGAATATAAGAATTTTTAAAGTGGAACTATGGATGTATAATCGTTAGTTCAGTGGACGTGTAAAAGTCCCTGATGAATAAGGCCCTGTAATAAGTGAAGGAGGTTCCCACAGTAATATTGATGATGATGATGAATTTATAAGTGGAGGTTTTTTGTGTGTATTGTGGAAGATTTTGATGCCATATATAATGAGATATATGATGAATTATGGGCCAATTTGGTGCAATTTTGTGCGTTTTGTGCGAGGTGTTTTTCCGCTGAGTGTATTGTCCAGGTCCTTTGAAAATTATTCATGTGAAGTTACTGTTAAAATTAACAAGAGTGTTTAAATAATTTGAGATAACGATTTTGAATGGAGACTACCGTCACAAATAATAATTATTAAACCTTATTAAACCTGAATCTAAAATTTAAATATAACTAACCTTCATTGGTCGATTATATCACCACGATTTGAGTAATTATCAACCGGATAAATGTGTGGTTTAATGTATTCCTAATATAAATAATATAAATAATATAAATAACTATGTAAATATCTTTAATAATAATTTGAAACGAACGGGATTAATAGAGGCGTGTATAAATTTTTCAATTGTCGTTTGACAATGTTATAAACAATTAAAAATATTATAAATAATTAATGAACTTTTGTTATAAACATTAAGCGTTTTGGTTATTATACTTTAAACAACGCTAGTTAAACAATTGGAGTTTACAATTAAACAAGATTTGGGATTATTAGAGTAATCCATTGATATTTGAATGGTGCATTTAAAAGATTTGCGTGATAATATTTGAGTTGAGATGTGAACATTTAAAGTGTTTTGAAAAGGAGCTAGGCTCTGAGGTAACTAGCATATGCTAACATTGGCTGGACAGGTGGGTCCATTTGACGATGCAAGCATGCGGCACGGTGCAGGGTGTATCACAGGTGGCCAGATAACTGTATGATAAAGGCCAAGGTCATCTACATAGCAGCCTTGCGGTTATAAATAAAATATGAAGTTCATGAACAAGGAAACAAATGCTATATGTCTCGTCCCAGCTCCCTCATCCATTCCAAAGTGCATTGTTATTATTACGTTCTTTTGAGCTAGAGAAAGCTGAATTTTTGTATGTAAAGTCTACAAGTCCTACAGGAGGACATGGTTACATTGACAATGGCTTCTGATTGCCACGTATATTTTGTTGTTAAATTTTGTTAAATTATTCTCTTTATGTGAAATAAATTATTGTGCAGTTTAAATTTTCTTGTTTCCGTCTTGGTTCATTTTAAATATCGTGGTGGAGGTTATTGTGAGGGCATACTATTAAGTGATCCAGTTGAAAACCCAGACCCGAGATTAATTTGAATAGGTAAGTAAAAGGTAAGTATGAACCCCCGTATATTTTGGTGTGTTCCACAATAATTTCTTGTTAACTACTGTGCTTTAATCTCGGTAGTATCTGTCAGTGCCATTTTCATTGATGTTGCTGTGCCGGTGCGATTGATTATTGGCAATCCGATTGAGGGGGCGGATATCTGACAGCCTACTATCCGGATTATCGGGGACACTACCAAGCCAAACACAGTAAGTTGAACATTTTTTAAAAATGATTCAATACTTTGAGTTTTTTCTTTACTATATAGTCTATAACTAGCAATTCGACTTTTAAATGCACTACCAATTTGTTGAACATTTCCAGAATTTCTTTCATGGCAAGCGTTATTTTTATGATGAATACTGCGTAAATGTCCATGAATGAATGAAGAAGGTGTATCAACATTACATACATCACAATGTGTTATCGAAGGTTCACCATTCTTCTTTATTTTTGTTGCACAACTATTTTCACAATCTTGAGAACGTTTACGCTTTTGAGCATCACATTCGTTTAAAGGTTCCTTGCTAGTTGTTGGTTTTACAGTTTTTAATTCTTGTTGTTCACCATGCACTTCAACCATGTGGGATTGATATCGCTTTACAGCAGAAAAACCAAGTTCGCAAACTGAACATGAAAATGGTGCTGAACTAACATGCATTAAATTAACATGACGTGCAAGATTATCTTGTCTGTTAAATGTGGTAGCACAATGACTGCACACAAACATTTTAATGTCATGTTTAACATTTGCGTGTCGTTGAAGGCTGTCAGGTCTTGAGAACTGTTTCTTACAGTCACCACACTTGAACATTATGATCACTTTCGAAATTACCTATAAAAGAAAGAAATCATAAATGTTAATAAATGATAAAACAAAGTACAATATAAATAGTTTAATTACATTCCTGTCAATGGTTATAGCAGCGTATTTAAATCGATCATCTGTGAACTCCTAGCAAGTCTAACTTCATGTAGTTCTAACTGAGGGTTACTATATACCACTGTCACTGACACTTAGCGGTGAACATTGGAACTTGATAGAGTGGTAGAAACCAGCGGTCGCCAGTTAAGTGAGCTAGGTGTGACGTCATAGCCAGTCTTAAAGCAAGTCTAAACTTGTAGAACATTTCACGTGATAGAAACCAGCGATCGCCAGTTAAGTGAGGTAATTGTGACGTCATAGCCAGTCTTAAAACAAGTCTAAACTTGTAGAACGTGATAAAAACCAGCGGTCGCCAGTTAAGTGAGCTAGGTGTGACGTCATAGCCAGTCTTAAAGCAAGTCTAAACTTGTAGAACATGTCACGTGATAGAAACCAGCGATCTCCAGTTAAGTGAGCTAAGTGTGATGTCATAGCCAGTCTTAAAACAAGTCTAAACTTATAGAACATGTCACGTGATAGAAACCAGCGATCGCCAGTTAAGTGAGCTAAGTGTGACGTCATAGCCAGTCTTAAAACAAGTCTAAACTTGAAGAACATGTCACGTGATAGAAACAAGGGATCGCCAGTTAAGTGAGCTAAGTGTGACGTCATAGCCAGTCTTAAAACAAGTCTAAACTTGTAGAACATGTTACGTGATAGAAACCAGCGATCGTCAGTTAAGTGAGCTAAGTGTGACGTCATAGTCAGTCTTAAAACACGTCTAAACTTGTAGAACATGTCACGTGATAGAAACCAGCGATCGCCAGTTAAGTGAGCTAAGTGTGACGTCATAGCCAGTCTTAAAACACGTCTAAACTTGTAGAACATGTCACGTGATAGAAACCAGCAGCCACCAGTTAAGTGAGCTAAGTGTGACGTCATAGTCAGTCATAAAGCAAGTCTAAACTTGTAAAACATGTCACGTGACAAGGTTAAGTTAGGTAAAGTTAGGTTATGTTAGGTGAACTGAGGTTAAGTCTTTAAATATTCCCTCTGTCACTGACACCTAGCAATGAACATTCAGACTTAATAGAGCAGTAATCAAAATCTAACCTACAAAATTAGCTTTACACACCATGGTCATGTAGTTCCAACTTTTGACTGCTAAATATACCATTTTTACTGACATGAAGTGGTGAACATTGGAAAATATCACTCTAACTGTTTAAAAGTTATTAGAGGAGCACGTACCTTTTTATAATTTATCAACTGCTGCGACTGAATGAACAGATTGTAGGAATCTGGTAACCTACAGGTACCCAATTATCTGTAAACAAATCAATCAATCAATCAATAAATACATTCCAATCAATAACTTCAACATCAATTAGTAATAAAAGACTACAATCCATTAATAATAAGTACTTACCTTGCAAAATAATTTAATGATTTTCTACCAAAAAGGCTTTTTTACAACTCTTGAGCAGTAATAGAGCGCTGTTCACTCAAAGCGAGTAATAAAGACTGACAGTAGGGAAATATGACACCTCTCTTATATAAACTCTCATCACTCGTGTCAGCAGTTTTTTGCAGATCATTGCAATTCCTTTCCCAATACAGCTGAGAGTCCAAAGTACACTAGGAACACCTTTGTGGTATCCAATTACTGCTAACTTTGCATGATCATCACCCATTGTCTTGATCAACACCTGGGGTTTCAAATTACTGCAGCGTCAGTCATAGCAACAGCAGTGTGCGCTCTCTGCCAGGTCAGCAACATGACACCGGAAGGAACACCTGTGTAATATCCAATAACTGCTAACTTTGCATGAGCATCACCCATTGTCTTCATGAACACTTGCGGTTTCAAATTACTGCAGCGTTAGTCATAGCAAAAGATCTGCGCGCTCTCTGTCATGTCTGTAATATGACACAGGAAATAACAAGACGTCTTACTACACGTACCATCTCAACAGTTTTAACATCTTAAGAACATGTATTATTCTCTTTCAACTACAAATGTCTCGTTAGAACACATCCATCTACCAAGTTTGATCCCTTGTATGTTCACATGTATTTCGTCACTTTCCTTTCATATCGTTATCACATTATAGTAGTGGGGGATTAGTGAACAACGTCAGTTCAACACACTGCTTTACACGCAAAATGTACTTAGGCCCTTTGACATAATTTTAATAAATTCATGGGCTAGTCCGTAGGAACCAGGCCAAAGGGACCCGTCCAAAGGGATCAGTCCAAAGGGACTCATCAACAAGGACTCGTCCACAAGGACCTGTCAACAAGGACTCGTCCACAAGGACCTGTCATCAATGACCTGTCAACAATGACCCGCCAACAATTACCGTCAACAATAACCCGTCCACAGGGATCCGCTCCCCCACCCTCTTACAAAAGCCATGAGTGGGCATGCGTAAAAAACAAAAGACAAAAACAAGCATGTTAATTCATAGTGGCTATCCACCGTATACATGTATCTTGTGTAGAACAACGTTTCATTCCATATTGGCATTCAAACTCTCTCATGTTGCAATTGGAAAGAGAGATTCTCTAAAAAATTACAATTTCACCCCCTAGTAGGGGTAGGTTTTATTTTGGGTTGGAAATATGTTGTCCATTGGAAAGGGGGTGTCAGCCCGAGTTCAATGACACCTCATTCGTCAAAATCCGACCATGCGTTCGAGAGATATAGCGCCGCCGCCATCTTGTGAGGTGGGGATGTGGAGGTGGATATAGAACCGCTACAAAACCACTACTCCAATTAGATTGATGTTTGTCCTTCCACTGTCACTGACTCTTATTTGGTTATTGTTAGTATAAACAAGGAAGGACGCGTATCTTGACGCAATATGTGTCTTTTATAGATTTCTATACATCATTCCGAAAATAAGCATAACTTAACTTACGCCGTTGACCTCTTATTTAAACCATTTTCAAAACTTATTTTCTTATCTCGTGTCTACTAATAAATTAATCGATTGCAAGGTTAGTCGATTAATCGTTTCCGATATTTCAAATTAATCGATTATTAATCGAGTAATTGAACATCGATTATTACCAGCTCTACTGTCTACTGGGCCACCTACTCGGAAATGGTTCACAAGCTCGATGACATGCGTCTTGTTCTCAAGAGTTTGTAAACAATTAAACAATTATCGACGGCAGGCAGTGTTCGGGTCTTTTGCTCGTCGGTGACAATTGTTTTATGTTTTGTTTTCATATCCTGATTTATTTTGTATTTTAACCCTTATAGTGGGGGGGGGGGGGGGCGATATATCGGCCAAGGGCGCTTCTGCTAAAAATGCTACGGGTTCTAAGCAAGCAGTGATTCCAGTGTTGTAACCAAGACAATGTAGGAATTATTCTCTCTTTGGATATCGATGTGTTTGTATTCCGTGAACAACTGGGTTCTTTAATAAGTATTCTTTTAACATGCTGCAGGCAGCTGATTACCCACACGTGTGATATTTTGAAGCTATGTTTGTTTACATTCTTACTCGTAGCTATTAAGATACGTGGTGATATATATGGCCAGCTCTTTGAACGATGGGGAAATAATTAAGGTTTTGACGCTGAGTGAAGTGTGTGAGATTACGTTTTCAACTCATAACGACGACTTTGAAAAATGTCCATTTCAAATTATGGAAAAATTAAAGTATCTTTTAACGAAACGCTGTTTTAATTATTTAGCATCTCATAAACTATATTTACCTCCTGCAGTCAAATACCAACATTCTATCTTTAAAATTATAGGTAGGACATAATGTTAATCAAAAACTTGTGATTTGATTAAACTTAACTTGGCATCCGATGGGTTAATTAGAAATACCGGTAATGAATAAAATTAACGTTTTTTTAATGTAGCGTTAGGCCTATATTACCGTGTTATTTCAAGCTTTTAAGCCTAAAACGAAAACCAGTTCTTCCTGGTAGGTAGGCAACCGCAGTTTATAAATTTGATCCCCTCACCAAGTTTGCGAGGAGTTTTACGCTCCTGCCTTGGCTATTAGAACCCAAGTAGCAAGTCCAAGCTGCGCAGAGCATAGCTATACAGATATTACTGAAGTCAGTGCCCTCTCTTTCTATTTAATTTCGATGACTCTATTGAGAATAAGTATGCTGAGTTTTGGTAGGAATGTAAAGGATCAAAGTACTATATGTTCATGGCCGCTTGAATATCAATTGATGGCGTGCAGTACAAGGCAGGAGAAGTTAACCAGAGGGTTAAAATGTCTGGCATGACCAGGACTAGAACTTGGGACCTTCCGAAGGTGTAAATTGAAATAAGAATGATTATTACTTCTACTTTTAATACTAACACTAAAACTACTTACAGATAACTAACAAACCGGAAGAAGAAATTAAAAAAAAACAATGAAAGAATATAAAGAAAATAAACCCTGAAAGAACGAAGATTAAGCTAGAGTTGACCCACTCTCCACTCAGAAATTGCCACTTGTCGGACTTGGACTCAAAATGTCAACAGAACATTGGAGTGACTCTTCAAATATCAGAAGTATTTATTCTGTGTAATTAGAAAGGGCATTTTGCCAAATCCCTGTGGACATCAGGTTTAGAAAATGGTGCATTAAAAGTGAGAAAGAATAAATTATGTTTTGTACAAGTACTGTGGAAAGAATAAGACGGGTAGTCCTATTTCAGTTCATAAAATAGTGGTGACGCCGACGTGATAAATAACGCAGATATTGGTAAGTCTCGATCTGGATATATTCATAAATTTTAACAAAGGGATGGGCTTGTAAAAAGGCGAAAACCTGTGAGAACGAGGTTCACTAAGAATTATGACGATCTGTTGCAAATATTAAATGATGAAGCCTGAAGGAAATCCTAAAGAAGAAATTGTTGGAAGCAAATTAACAAATCTGGAATGGTTAACCACCAACGTACATAACCTCAATGAACAGGTGGCAGCATTTATGTTGGCAGTGATCAATATGAAGGTGACTTTGAACGTGAATACGAGAGTATAGAGAAGTACAATGAGGACATGGATTGTGCACGTGTGAGAATGGAACAATTTATTGTGAGCCAACATACCGATGTCCAAATCACAAACAATGAGCAGCGGTCATTTCTTCCCCAAACTCCAGCAGACGAAAACTCAGGTTACCCAAAATTAAAATAGAGAAGTTCAGTGGGGATATAAAGGACTATATTGGCTTCTGGAGCCAATTTAGGTGAATTCACGAGGACGAGGACTTGGAAAATGAAGACAAATTCCAGTACCTGATTCAGGCTACCACAGAAGGCTCAAGAGCTCGGGAAATTGTTGATAGTTTCCCTTTCACTTCTGAGAACTATAATAAGGCTATAGAGAGCTTGAAGAATAGATTTGGAAAATAAAAGTTGCTTATTGAATATTATGTAAGAGAACTTTTGTCACTAGTGATGAAGAATGCCACTCAAGGCAGAGGAAAGCGTGACTCAGCTCGCCTCTATGAGAGCCTAGAATCACACCTGCGTGCTTTAGAGTCAATTGGTATGAATTCAGACAAATATGCTGCCATGCTATTTCCGCTCGTGGAGTCCTTCATCCCTGAAGATATTCTTCGGGTGTGGCTGAGAAGTTCAATGACAATATGGTGAAGAGGGCGGAAGCAAATCTATGGAGACATGTTGAAGCACTTAATGCTATTCCTCAGGAAGGAAGTTGAAGGTGAAGAAGGAATTTCTTTGGCGAAAGCGGGCTTCAGACTGAGTGAGGTTAGTCCACAAAGAGATAAGAAGCAGCAACAACCTGATAAAATTGTACCTACTGCAACAGACTTGTTTTCCGGGAACTGAAGAGGCATAAATTGAATTGTTTGTTCTGCGGAAAACCACACGAGAGTAAGGAGTGTTTTCAAGCACACAGAGGTTATCCCTCAATGAGAAGCAGGACATGTTAAGGCGAAGCAAGGGATGTTTTGTCTGTCTGAAGTCAGGACATCGTGCTAAAGATTGTAAAAGTAAGGTGAGCTGCATTGTCTGTTCCAAGAAGCACCATCATGTGTCCACAGTTTGAGGTCAAGCAAAAGGACCAAAAATGTGAGGAAAAGACAGAACAAAACCAGAACACCTCGCTTTCAAGTCAGTGTTCCTCGGATGAAGTTCTTCAGACCCTGCTAGTGAATCTTGAGGCCTATGGAAGGAGACAGACCGTAAGAGCACTCATCGATACTGGTTCCCAGCGGTCACATATCTTGAAAAGAACTGGGCGGGAAATGGGATATCAACCAGTCAAATCATAAGTCGTGATACATTCCTTATTTGGAGGGAGTTCATCCAAGAAAATGGAACATCAATGTTATGATGTTCTCTTGAAGAGTTTGGTAGATAACTATTCGTGCAGAATTCAAGTTTTAAATAATATTTGGGTCAATCTCACGGCCATATCTATGTACTTGCATGGGGGAATTGAGGAGGAAGGGGATTGACCTCACAGATGTCGCGCTGGACAGCCACCAATTGAAATCCTGATAGGACTGGATACACTAGGGAAGCTGTACACTGGAACGGTTAAATAATTAGAGTGTGAACTCACTGCTGTGCAAACTAAATTAGGCTGGGTCGTAATGGGTAAAGTGGTGGACAAGTCTGGCACAACTACCCATGCTGCCATGATGACTACCCCTTTGACTCACACTAGTCATCTGCCGGACCTATGGATGTTGGATACCCTGGGGATTTTGGATCCCTGTGAAAGCCAAACAAATGAGGAAATTGAGACAGCTGTGCGAGATCACTTCCTGAAAACTGTGAAGAGAGATCCTGAGGGAAGGTATGCGGTTAGTTTTCCCTGGTTGGATGGTTGGGAAGAGCTACCTGATAACAGAGTAGTATCTGAGAAGAGGTTAATAGTTACAGCCACGAAACTTGATTTGGCAGAGAAGTTTGATGACTATGATAAAGTATTGAATAACTGGTTGGATGAGGGCGTGGTAGAAGTGGTTCAAGATGACGAGCAACAGAAACGTGGGCACTAACTTCCGCATCGGGGAGTCTTCAAAGACAATTCAGCGACGAGTGTGAGGCCAGTCTTTGCTGCATCCTGCAAGCAGAAAGGGAGCTGCTTTTTAAACGACTGTTTGGCAAAAGGACCGAACTTGCTGGATTTGATCCCCAAAATTTTGCTCAGGTTTCGACAGGGAAAATTGGTGCCATTTCCGATATCAAGCAGGCCTTTCTACAAATCTCTGTGGACCAACAAGGCCGTGACTCTCTGCGATTTCTCTGGTGGGAAAAATGTCAAAGGGGAGAAGATAAAAATATTGAGACATAGTAGAGTTGTTTTTGGAGTAGGCCTAAACTGCAGCCCATTCCTCCTGACAAATGCCGGGATAGCACCTTAGTTCAAGTCCCAGGGCAACTTCCTCATCACTGCCCCTAATAAAATTACACACACTAATACAGCCATCACTTGAGTCAATATGAACTGCCTTTGGAAGAAATGGCTGAAACACTCAAGATCTCCTTCTACGTTGACTATTGTGTCAGGTCTGGCAATCCAGAAGAGGAGCTGCATATTGGACAAGCTGCTGTAATAATGGCTGAAGGGAAGTTTGATCTGAGAGGGTGGGAGCATACAGCCTCATGCAACGAAGGTATTGCCAAACCGTCACCGGTTCTTGTATTACTGTGGGATAAGGTAGACGATAAGTTGTACTGCGATGTCAGTGGGATAAGCAACCTTCAAAGAGCAAGTACAAGAACAAATATCTTGTCCACAGCGCATAGAGTATTCGATCCGATAGGCTTCACCTCTCCTGTTACTCTTTGCCCTCAAATACTTCTCCAGGAAAGCTGGAAAAGCAAATTAGGCTGGGACGCTGAACTTCCAGAAGTGATATCCCAGAAATGTATGAGATGGATTGATGACCTTCCAATTTTATCGGATGTAAGAATATTTGTTCGAAATATACCTGAACTATTGTAGCCTAAGAGAGCACTACAGTTTGTTTGAATTAGTTTCCTTCCATGGATTCTGAGATACTGAGAGTCTACGGCTGAAATGCTCCGAGAGAGTTATTAGGTAGTTGGTATATCTGCTGCCTCTAAACACGCGCAAAAATATATCCCTTACTACATAGGGTATATACACAATATATATAAAATGTGTTAGTTATCCTTTAAATATTATGGAAGTATTAAACATTGAACCAATCAGCACGCGTAGAATTATGTTGGCAACACTGTCACATATGGGTTGCTTGAAATGAATCTGCAAAATTATCGTCTATACACATGTGCCATTTTGAACTGTTTGTCTGTAAGAATTGAGACTTGGGTTCAAAATTATGGAGAGCATTCATCGACAGTTGGTAGCCCTGATGACTCCAAAAATATGCCGAGTTATATCTCTTGAGATATAGCCGACATTACACAAAATTCGATTGAAATTCATTTGTTAATATGGAAACTACATGCTGTTGAATGTTGATCCTATACGCTAGCGTAGAATTATGCTGGTAGTACTAAATATGTCTAAAATATCCTGGACTTACAGTTTGCTAATTTTGAAATGTGTTCTGTACACATATTCTGAGATATTGTATCTAGGGTTCAAAAGATTTGAGATTAATGATACTCAGTTGTTAGCCCTGTTGACTATTATAATGAGCACAGTCATATGTCCAGCTCTGTGGCTAAATGGTTAGCCCGCTAGGCTTTGGCCCAAAGTGCCCTGGGTTCGATTCCCGGCCGAGCCAGCAGGGATTTTAATCTCCTGAGGTTGATTGCCGTGGCTCGGGGACTGGGTGTATGTGCCATCTTCATCATCACTTCATCCTCATTATGACGCGCAGGTCGCCCACGGGCGTCAATTAGAAAGACCTGCACTAGGCCTCTCCGGAGGCCACACGATCATTATTATTAGCACAGTCATGTGTCATAAAGCATTGTACGTACAAAATTGTAACGAGATCCATTCATTAGTATGGACGTTTCGTGCAGTTAATCTTTGAACTTATCAGCACGTGTAGATTCATGTTGGCAACACTATCGTATATCGGTTACTCAAAATAAATTTACGAATTCAGGTACCGCACTATATGTGTGTGAAGATTAGTACTGTTGGCCTGCATACTTTCTGATGTATGGAGATTAGGATAAAACTTTTAGAGAGCATTTATCAACAGTTGTCAGCCCTGGTGACTCAAAAGAATACGCATGTTCATATCTGTTACGGTACACAAAGCACATGCGAAATTTGGTTGAAATCCAATTGATGTATGGAAGTTACAGCCAAATAAAATTGGACATATCAGCAGGCGTAGAAACATGTTGGCAACACTGTCACTGAAAATTGATCTGACATTTTATTGTCTATATGTGTACCAATTTTGGAACAGTTACCATGCATACCTTCCGAGATATCCAACATAGAGCTCAAATTTCAATTGTGATTTTTCAGCATAGCTTTGAGCATACAATATTATAGAGAGGGCGCTGCCAGTGGATCATGGGGCCAGAATAAAATCTGCTGATGTTGGTAAAACATGGCCCGAGCTGTCAGCGTGAGCGGGAAGATTATGCATAATTATCATCTATATATGAGACCATTTTTGTAGTATAACATATTACAAATATGTAAAATACGTATTTCTCTGAATGCAAGAAGCTGAATGTGAAGAATTATAGCAAAAATGGTTATATCTTACGCTGCTTACAATTGCAGTCAAAAGTTTGAAAAAGGGAGCAGGATATCTTTTCACAGGTCATAGGACCTAAAATACACCGACTTGATTACATCTATTTCCCCAATACAGCTGGCACCCAGCGACGTAGCCGTGCTCGTTAAATCGTGCACCATGCTCGGATATCGCAGGTTCGAATCCAGACGCTGACAGTGGATATCCTGAGTGTTGTTTTTCCCCAGGTTTTTCCACACTCCCTCCAGGCAAATGCCGGGATAACACCATAGTTCAAGTCCTGGGTCACCTTCCTCATCCCTGTCCCTAATAAAGTTGCACACACTACTACAGTCATCAAATCATTACAGTTTATCAGACAAGTTTAACACACACCCAACTACACGTGGCTGATGAGCAAGATTTCTCAAAGTAAGTGAATATAAGTTACCAGATAAGTTCAACACATACTCAAGTACACGGAAGTCTCTAGCCACCAAAAATGAATTTACTAAATATGGAGGGGAAGGGGGATAACATTGGGATATCTGTAAGATGTTGGGGGGCGTGGTGGCTCAGCGGTCTAGCTGTATGCCTCTCACCAAGGCGGTCCGGGTTCGATTCCCGGTCAATGCATGTGAGATTTTCGAAGTGAAATGCCATGTCCTGTGGTTCGCATTCCACGTAAAAAGGAGGTCCCGTGGCTCATGATCTACAGATTAACGGTCACGTTAAACTGCAAGCTTCCTTCCTTCCTGTAAGATGTATTGTTCTAGGAGATACATATTGGGAGTGGGGATAACATTGTTTATTTTTTTTAAAGCGGCAGTGCTAGATATAACTTGGTAAGCATTGGTATCAACATTTAAGCATGGACTAGCCGCAGCTGTTTGGTGAGTTGTAGCCTATAAGACTTCTTGTCTTTCTTTATGTTGTTATGGATATTTTGCTGTCTGGTACTACTCATTAGGCTTCATTAACACATTTATTATAGTTTGATATACCGGTAGTCTAAACATTCAGACATGTTAAGCAATTTGTGACGAGTGTGTGTGTTTAGGCACGATAGTGACTGATAATGTCAATGTTAGGCCCCTTAAAACAATTATCATGATCATTCATAACTGTAGGCCTATGTACAGTAGGCCCTACATATTGTATAAACTAAATGGGCAGGCCTGTCGGCCTGTGCAGTGTAGAACTTAAGTATAATGGTGGTTCTTAGGGCAGGCCACAAAAGTTATCAGCTACATAAAATGTTGGTGTTTCCAAATTGTCATTGATAATAATAATAATATCGTATGGCCTCGGGTGCCTGGTGCAAGCTTTGTTAATTGACACCCAGAGGGTAGCTTGCATGTCGAATTTCGTCGTTCCTTTGAACGCTATGAAAGTCAAGGAGGTTAGATATCTAAACTCCTTGACACTACAGCGCTTTCAAGTAGAGAATGGAGGAACTTTGTGTTGGCGGAAAATCCCGAGATTAATTTTGCCATTGAACACGGCCTACTGAGTTCAAATGGGTTCTTTAACATGCCAACAACGTATGACATGAGTATCGTGATTTTTGTCGCCTTCAAAAATCACTTACCATAGCCAGGGCGAACCTGCAATCTTGGGGTTGGTAGTCCGACACTATAACCACTCAAACACCGTGGCAAGCATTTTCATTGATGATAGTTATAATTAGGTTAATGGATCCGATCTGGGGATTATCGGCCAACTTCCTTGATTTACAAAGCATATCCAGCATAGAGGCATACATGTTACTAGTATGCTTTGTCGAGTTTATTATTTTAGATACCCTATGTAACAAGTAGTTCCGCCAAGAACTATACAGCCTATTTTCATATATCCTACTTATATTAATTGCCTCTATCAACATACAAATTTTCAGTTTGATTGTTGTAACTTAATACAGGGGTTCTCAAACGTTTTCAACCATTGTACCACTTAAAAAAAAATTTAACAACCTGTGTACCCCCTACTAATCTTTCTTAGGTAGTAATAATGATTATTAAAAATGTAAAAGGTTAGTATGGTTTAACCTTTGTAATTTTATGAGGAAAGATATTTTAGTAAAACAAAATATAGTTGTTTTTCAGTTCCTTTTCCCAAAGGGTGATTTTTGCAATCATATCGTTGGTTTTCATTTCAACATAGAGCATATCAGACACACTACCTTGCAGACACTTATTCCAAATGTTCAGTTTTTCAAAAATATCACTTAAATAGGCCAATTTTAAAAGCCAACCAAAGTCATTGAGTACTGATGATAAAATAGAATTGTGCTCGGTAAAGAAAAGATGCAATTCTTTGTGGAGTTCAAATACACGCGCCGTAAATAACTCACACAGTAGTCACGGCACGAAGCTCACTGCGCATGTGGATCGAGTAGAAGGATGGCCTACCACGTACCCCTAAGGGGTACGCGTACCACAGGTTGAGAACCCCTGACTTAATAGATTCGTAGATATTGAGATCCATCTAAATATTTCGGATGGTCACCATGTTGGATTTTTATATATAGGTCTTTGCGTCATGTACTATTACATGAAGATTATTGTGTAGGTGTATTATTCAAACTTCAATCGCATGATTAGGACACAAGAAATAAAAACGAGATTTAAAAATTTCGCTCAGCCACCATCTTGTAGTTGTGAAAATAATTTAAATTAATTAGATGCCAGTGGATTAAAATTTATATAAGCATATACCGTACTACGTTTCACTGCGCTCGGTTGGCTAAATCGCGAGAAACGTCCATTTGAATATTTACATTTCGCGTCACCGACATGTTGAATTTGTGCTCACCAGTATATTGAATGTCCCATAGATGAACTTATGTTCATAGCCTCTATCAACATACAAAATTTCATTTTGATTGGTGTCATGGATTAATAGATTATTGAGAACCGTCTAAATATTTCGGATGGTCGCCATGTTGGATTTTAATATATGTAGGCCATAGAGTTATGTACTATTAGATGAGGATTATTGTGTAGGTTCATTATTCAAACGTTGACTTCGATCGCATGATTAGAACACAAGAAATAAAAAACTAAACTTTAAAATTTCGCACAGCCACCATCTTAAGGTTATGTAAACAATTGAACTAAATTAGATGTCAGTGCATTTTAATTTGTATAGTAATTTGCTATACCAAGTTTCACTGCGTTCGGAAGGTTAAATCGCGAGAAAAGTCTATTTAAATGTTTCAACTTCGCTTGGCCGCCATGTTCATTTTGTAGTTAACAGGTTTTTAGAAATCACTTAGGTAAACTTCCAGTAGCACCCTTTATCACAGTACAAAATTTCAGGGTGGTATGATTAACAGTTTCGGAGATATAGAATCCCGGTGAAATATTTCGCACAGCCGCCATGTTGGATTGGTGATACGTAATAAAATTTGAAGGACACGGTCATGAAAATCGCTCCAGCTGTTTAGAAGTTATTAGGGAGGGGGCGCACACACACACGGACAAAAGGTGATTTCATAAGCCTATTTTTTTTTTCATAAATGAAAATAGGCTAAAAATATTACAAAAATAACCAAGTCAGGCATATCGGATAAAAATTATACGTAAAATATTTTATTCACCGTCTTCTAATTTCCTAACCATGTACATATGTCACCGAATGCATTCCAACACTGATATGTATAGCGATGATACTTCACACTGTTCATACAAAAAAGAACAGCAATATTCAGAATGAATTGTAGTTATCGCCACCTTCAACAGAAATAGTCGGTTGATCCCAAGGAATACGCTTGAATCGGGATTTTAAGTCACGTCATAATGCTATACTTATGGGAGACATCCTTGTTTTACCCAACATCAGCTGATCACTGTCGAGCTTTATTCTGGTCCCACGGTCGGTCGGTAGAAGCATTGCGGGCGCTCTCTCTATCCTATTGTATGCTCGAAGTGTCCTAGTATAGATCTTTACTTATACTTAATTTGGTTTCGATAGCTGGCGCCACTTAGGAGTTGATAAGGGGGAGGGACGACAGTCACACATTTTTGAAAACGTGAAAAGGATTCTAAAAATATGTTTCTTAAAAAAAATGTGACGTGTACTAACTCTTTTGCCGACCCAGTGGTGTTGGGGTAGCGCAACTGCCTCTCACCCGGAGGCCCCGGGTTCGATTCCCGGCTCCGTCAGGGATTTTAGAAACTGACATGAGGGCTGGAACGGGGTGCACGCAGCCTCGTGAGGACAATTAATTTTCTGTCTGACAGTGAGGCAGCGCCCCGGTTACGAAAACCAAGATTAACGGTGGAGGGGAACCGATGCGCTGACCACGCGTCACCACAATATCTGCAGGCCATATGGCTAGACGGCGGTCGCTTGGTAGGCCTAGGCCCTTCATGGGCTGTTGTGCCAGGGCTTATTGTTATTATAATAACATTTTTAATTTAATGTCATATTTGTAAGTTGTGACGGAGTCCCCGTCCCCAGTCCGAAACGATCTCCAGCCCGACCGTCTCACGGTTGCCTGAACTCTAAAATTTGAGCAGTTGGCTGCGAGCGAAGCGAGCAAGCCAACTTCTCTTGGGACCAGGTGCCGTTGCGTCATGCGCTACTCTGCCTGGCATTGCTACTTTCTGGTTTTTGAATTATGTAGAGATTTTAATAATATTTTTTTGATTTAGATGTGAATAATTCCAAGCCTCCGTGGCTTAGGCGGCAGCACGCCGGCCTCTCACCGCTGGGTCCGTGGTTCAAATCCCGGTCACTCCATGTGAGATCTGTGCTGGACAAAACGGAGGCACACAGGTTTTTCTCCGGGTTCTCCGGTTTTCCCTGTCAAAATTTCATTCCAATAACACTCTCCACTATCATTTCATTTCATCTGTCATTCATTTAATCGTTGCCCCAGAGGAGTGAGTCAGGCCTCGGCAGCCGGCACAGTTCATATCCTCGCCGCTAGATGGGGGCTTCATTCATTCCATTCCTGACCCGGTCGGAGACTGGAAGCAGGCTGTGGATTTTCATTTTCATGTGAATAATAATAATAATAGTAATAATAATAATAATAATAATAATTTCCGGCGGCTGATTGGGCTTTGTATATACATTCGAGCGTTGTCCTTGAGGTTTCGGGTTAGCCAAGAAACGACATTCTGGTCTGAGGGCTGGAACGTGGTCCACTCACTCTCGTAAGAATACAGTAACTGAGTAGAGTATGGATTCAATTCCCACCTAAGGTATCCTAGAAATGGTTTTCCGTGGATTCCCACTTCTACTCCAGGCAAAATGCCGGGATGGATCCTAAATCAAGGTAACGGCCACCTCCCTCCCAATCCCAGCTTAAATTACACTACTCCAGACACAGGTTATCAGACAAAATACACACATACAAGCACATAGGGCTGATGACTACAATGTCCAAACCCCCTAAACAAAGGGAAAAGACAGTCCAATCAGCAGAAAGGTACGATGCGGTGTGGCTCCACACTTGACTGGAGAGTGTATAATAATGCTGCTATCGTATGTCTTCGCCATCTCATATTTCCTTCACACTGGATCATATGGCCGTGGGAGGCATTCCCAGTTATAAATACCAGTCACCTTGTTGTTGTTCTTAATAATTAATTTTAGGGACTTGGGATATCATGGTCAGCCCCGTTTACTTGGGTGTGTGTTGACCTTGTCTGTTAACCTGTGTTTATGTGATGGCTGTAGTAGTGTATGTAACTGTATTAGTGACAGGGATGAGGTAGGTGCTCCGGGACTTGAAGTAAGGTACTGTGCGAGTCCAAGCTCTATGAACTTGCGGGGTGAGGAGAAAGAGCAGGGAAGGGTCAGGCGATAAGAGAAGGGCCTGTCAACAGCCCGCAGTGTTACTTGACATGCTCGTCTATTCCAATACTGCTAACATAGGGTCTTCTCTGAAAACAGTGTGGTGTTACGAATGAGTCAGTGAGTCACCGACCAATGTATTTGGTTCTGTACTATGCACGGACCGAGAAACCTCATCACTCGTCAACACCGTTTCTCATAGTCCGCGATGCACATTCCTCTCAGGTTCACGCAGCTTAGACTAGAGCAGTACTATCCCGACATTTGCCTGGAGGGAGTGTGGAGAACCCGGAGATAAACTACACTCAGGATAGCCACTGTCAGTGCCGGGATTCGAACTAGTGATCTCTGGAATTGCTGCACCTCCCATCGCGGTCGTGGTGCACGATTTAAAGAGCACAGCCAACTAATCAAGAGGTGTTTTCAGCCCAAAGCCTGATTTACATTTCCCATTCGAAGATTGAGCTTACTTCCGGTAAGGTACCCAGTTCCTTTCCACTCAGCTCCTCTCTTTACCTCTCCTCTCCCCCTTCTCCTCCCTTACCCTTACCATTCCCCAGCCAACAGTGCGTGGTTTCCCAGAACCAGTCACCCATACACGTTCTGACAACGCCCAATGTTGCTTAACTTCGGCGATTTCACGAAATCCGGTGTTTCAACATAGCCAGTACCGTATATGCTTCGTTTGAAACACAATTTTACTCTTGTATTGCAGCGCTGCACACCCTCCCTTCTCCAATTGTACAGGTACTCTATCAATATTATGAATGACATGATGTTACAAACTAGAATGTACGATAGTTTAATATAGGGTAAGGTTGTACATTTTGGATTATTTCCTGTTTTTTAGCGTATGGCTTTTAGTACCGGGAGTGTCCAAGGACATGTTCGGTTCGCCAGTTTGTAGCTGCTTCGAGGCGGACACCCATGGGGTGAGCTACAAGTACCGTCGCGTGTGGAGTGTTGTCTGGGGAGGATAGTTTGAATGTAAGGACGAGGAGTTGGAAGGTGGCGACTGTGGCCTATAGTTAGGGACCAACCCCGGCATTTACCTAGAAGGAAGATGGGAAACCACAGAAGACCATCTTCAGGGTTACCGGCGGGGGGATTCGAACCTCCTCGCCTCCCGGATGTGAGCGACTGCCAGCAGCCACGCCGTAACGACCATGGCTAACTCACCCGGTATTTCCTGATAATATTGTATTCACCAACCCAAAGTTCTAGAGCAAGATTGAGTTATAATGTCCAGAAGTGTTAATAGTACATAACAAATTTGAAATTATATTGTAACTAGCAACGGCCGAGAGCACTAACGCGCTATCTCGTGCCTCACTTGCATCGGGAGAGCATGGGTTCGAGTCTCACCTTGGCTGTCCTGAAAATGGTTTTCATGGTTTCCCATTTTCACCACCAGGCAAATACTGGGACGGTTCTTTTCAACAGGTCCACAGCCGACTTTATTCTAAATCCCATCCTTGACCCTTCATTAATTAGACCCAAGTTAGCGGTCGCCTGGGCGATCAGCCTGACATCATCCCCAGTTGTATCTGCTGACAAAGTGTGTCCAGCTCCCAGAACCCGTCCATGCGACGGTAGAGGAATGATCCCTCGCAGAGTCTGTGGGTGAAGCTGAGGCTCTGTTTTAACCTTGGTCTCTCTTTGATCATAGTCAACCTCTTAACTTAGTGGCTAACATTCCTGACTGTCACCAAGGAGGTCCGGGTTCGATCTCGGCTTTGCTGAGAAATTTAGCTGTATTTTGAGGCCCGGAACGGGGTACACTCAGCCTCATGAGGCAAAAAAGTAAAGAAGTGTGATTGATTCCCACCTCAACCGTCGTAAAAGTGGTTTTCCGTGGTTTGCCCCTTCTATTCCAGGCAAATTCCAGGATGATTCCTAGCCACGGGCGCCTTCTTCCCAATCCTCACCTGTGTTACATACTGTATACGCCTATAGCCTATACACTGATACAGCCATCACAATGACCAGACAAAATTCTACACACACTCAAATACACAGGGCCAAATAGCCGCAATGTCTAAGCCCCTTACATGAAACTACTGCAACAGCTCGCTTGCACACCATTTTGCCTTTATCACAAACCTTACAACGACGTGTACGAAAAGCTATTTTTTTTAATGAGATAGAATTCACTTGTATGGACATGAAAGTGTAGATAACTCCATTTATTTTAAAAGAGGGCCGATAATCTAGATGTTAGGCCCCTTAAAACAACAATTATCATCATCATCATTATTATAAAAGAGGAATTGCACCACTATTAAAATATGTGGTCAAAATAGAAACAGAATCTAGTGACTTTTCACTTCTACCTAGCGGTTTTCTTCAAGAATAGACTGTACATAAAAGTTTCCAACACTGCCACAACGCAGACGACTTAGCTCCTTGTTTCATTTCTGGGAATCCATCATTCTTAATCAAGTCAAACAACACGGAACCGCCTGTCATCGCAAGAAATGTAGTGACGCACAGTACTCGCCTTCATAAAGGGGAGGAAACACGTGCACTTGCATCCAATGTTGCCAGATTCACATTTTTCACGATTGTACGACTCCGAATTCCAAATCCACGCCAATCCAAACCCATCCAGAATATTTCGAAATTCTGCAGTGGCTTGCATTCTTAGCTGTCATCCCGGAGGTCCGGGTGATCACACACACACCCAAGTACACAGGGCTAAATGGCTACGATGTCCAAGCCCTTCAAATCAAACAACAACAAAACTTCGAAATTTATTTTGGTGTACAAGTCTCACGCTACGGTGTTGAAGGCATGAGCTCACCCTCCCCCATCTCCGAATAACGCTCTGCCCACCCGGATGACCCCTGATTATTTATGAATCAGAATCTTTAAAAATATATTCAAATTGTTGTAAAGTACGAGTATAATGAATATGCAACGCATCTCCTCTACCATTTAAATCTAAACGCATAGAGCAGTGACTTCAAGTCTAACATATGCTTATAGCGTTTCACTGTTTAAAGGTTCTGTTATTTCATTTTTAGGGGCTTGGATATCATGGTCATGTCATTCCCGTGCACTCGGGTGTGAGTAGAATTTGTGTGTTGTATTAATGTGTGTATTTGTAATTGAGGCGAGGATTGGAATGCAGGTTGCCGTAGCCTTAATTTAGGAACTATCCTAGCATTTGCCTGGTGTAGAAATGGGGAAACCACGGAAAACCACTTCTACGAAGGCTGAGGTGGGAATCGAACCCACCGCAGCGTATAGTTTTATATCCCGAGGCTGAGTGTAGGAATACTCCGTTCCAGCCCTCAGACCAGAATTCAATTTCTTGGCAGAACCGGGATTCGAACCCGGACATCCAGGGTGACAGCCAAGAAAGCCAGCCGCTATACCACGAGGTGGTCTCTGTTTAAAGGCCAAGGAACACTCCGTATATAGTTCTCTCACTTTCCTCGTTGCTTGCCATGGTGGGTGAGTGGTTAACGTGTTGGACTACCAACCCCCAAGCTTGCAGGTTCGCTCCTGGCCTTGGTAAGTGAATTTTTTTTGAAAGGCGGTAAAAATCACGACACACATGTTATATGTTGTTGGCATGTCAAAGAACCCA
The DNA here is from genome assembly GCA_946902985.2 of Meconema thalassinum. Classification (NCBI taxonomy): domain Eukaryota; kingdom Metazoa; phylum Arthropoda; class Insecta; order Orthoptera; family Tettigoniidae; genus Meconema; species Meconema thalassinum. The sequence continues at coordinate 1,197,294,805 of OX336389.2, forward strand.
TTTGAATTCAGTAGGCCGTACTCATAATGGCAAAATTAATCTCGGGATTTTCCGCCAACACAAAGTTCCTCATTTCTCTACTAGAAAGCGCTATAATGTCAAGGAGCTTATATACCGTATCTAACCTCCTTGACTTTCATAGTGCTTCAAGGAACAACGAAATTCGGCATGCAAGCTGCCTTCTTTGTGTCAAATAACAAAGCTTGCACCTGGCACCCGAGGCCATATGATATATTATTATTATTATTATTACTTTCCTCGTTAACGAGCGGCTACTTAAACGTTAGGCGGTAGCACTGCTGACCAATAGCTGATGGTTCTTGAAAAATAGGATGCTTGCTTGCTCTGTGTATCCACGGGGAATTCAGACCTGGCTGCCAGCTCGCTTGTCAGGTCTCCAGTGTTCCACAGTTGCAAGCAGTTCTGTCCAGTCTCGCTGCTTGCTCTTTTTTTTCTTCTATAAGTAGAAGCTATTCAGTTGGTAAACACAAGTGTGCCTAATTAGATTGGGCAGGAATTATAATTAAATTCCGAGTGCCTGAAATAAATACATGAGTTATTTATTTACCGGTACTGCAAATGTATTTTACTATCTCCGTACAAAATGCTCTGTGCCGATCAGTTATTGTGATGGCTGATATATACAGTCACCCAAGTTCATAGAAATACGGCAAATAAAAATTCCCCTGGATTTTATTGTGAGAAGAATTTTAGTATCTTACGTTATGATTTAAAGAATAGGTTGTGGATTCTTTAGGGGCTTTGCGACATAGTAGTCGTGTAGCCCCGTGTACTTGGGTGTGTGTACAATTTGTCTGCCAACCTTTGTCATTGTGATGTCAGTACTAGTGTGTGTATTTGTAATTGAGGTAGGATGTGGTAAGAAGTGACCGTGGCCTTAAGTTAGGAATCATCCCAGCATTTGTTGGAGTAGAAGCAGGAAATCATGGAAAACCACTTCCAGGATGACTGAGTTGGGAATCGAGGCCTCCTCTTCTCAGTTTTGCCTCATGGGGCTGAGTGTACCCCGTTCCAGCCCTCACACCAGAATTAAAATTTCTTGGAAGAGCCGGTAATCGAAATTGGACCTCCGGGGGTGACAGCTAAGAACGCTAGCCGCTACATCACGAGGTGGTCCTACTTAATCGATTTAGCTGAAAGTTTGTATTTTGTGGTTTATATACCAGGGCAAAACATAGAACTTATTGCCGTTTCGAAATGTTTCTTGGCAGAGCCGGTAATCAAAATTGGACCTCCGGGGGTGACAGCTAAGAACGCTAGCCACTACATCACGAGGTAGTCCTACTCAATCGATTTAGCTGAAAATTTGTATTTTGTGGTTTATATACCAGGGCAAAACATAGAACTATTGCCGTTTCGAAATGTTTCACCGTCTCAATGTGGTGGCAAAAGTCACGTTTCAATTCAGTAGCAGGTGTAGCCGCGTCCTACCCGGCGAACAGGTATCCATGACAGGTTGCATACATTCACCCCTGCCCACGCTTCTCTCTGATAAATTTTCGCTATCAATTTAGAGTTTAATTACTCAGGTTAGAACAATAAAACTGTGCGGAGTGTAAGATACATCTACCAGCTAGTAATAAATAAAATACAATATTATGTTGTGTCTGTCGTAGATCTTGTACAACAATTGTTCCCATTTCCGAGGAAACACAGGCATCTATGTTATAAGGGGGCGTGGTGGCGCAGCGGTCAAGCTGTTGGCCTCTCACCAAGGTGGATCGGGTTCGATTCCCGATCAATGCATGTGAGATTTTCGGTGAAATGCCATGTCTTGTGGTGAGGATTCCACGTAAAAAGGAGGTCCCTTGTCTCAAGAGCGCATATTTAACGGTCACGTAAAACAAAAAGCTTCCTTCCTTTTACTAGAAACAACTAGAATTTTTTCCGCAGTGAGATGTAAAGTGAACGCCCGTACAGGCACAGCCTACTGTCGACCACAGTATTATGTGCACTCGAGTTTGAAGGTTGTTTGTGAAGTAACCAATAGACCTACATAAAATCCAATACCATCAACATTTTCGTCGTTCTATTTTACGTTAGTTCATGTAGGTTTGGAATTTTAAAATTTATATTTTAATATTTTTATCGCAGTTGGAACGCAAAAAGTGCACGTTTATAAGCGTGTTTCAACCATGCGTCACATTTAAAATGTATTATCTCAAAAACCTGTCATCAGATCGAATCTAAATTTTAACACAATATACATTGGAATGTTGTATAACTGGTTTATTAATTTCACAATTGTGTGTGTCCAAGAAACAAAGTTGTTATCATTGTTGTAAGGTACCTTTTTCTCCGGTCGGGGTGGTTGGAAAATGTAGTTCTTGGTTGCATTGTAATCCTTATACATCAAAACGTTATGCTGTGTGACTGTGAAATACGTAAATTAATTCACTTATTTCATATCGGTTTGTATTTGTACGGGGAAATAACACATGGTTCACCAGCTAGCCGCTCCGGGAAAAGCTGTACAGCGTTGCTGAGATGGAGCCCATCACTTCCGAGCGAGGCGCGCCATGATGCGTGTGGGCTCCATTTCGGCAACACTGTACATCTTTACCCGGAGCGGCTAGCTGGTGAACCATGACTTTTCCCCCCTACAATTACAAACTGATATAAAATAAGTGAATTAATTTACGTATTTCACAGTCATACAGCATAACTTTTCGATGTCTAAGGATTACAACGCGACCAAGAACTACATTTTCCAACCACCCCGAGCCGAGAAAAAATACCTTACAAAAATGATAACAACTTTGTTTCTTGGGAACACAAAATTTTGAAATTAACAAACCAGTTATACAACATTCCAATGTATATTGAGTTAAAATTTGGATTCGATCTGATGACGGGTTTTTGAGATAATAATTCTTAAATGTGACGCATGGTTGAAACACGCTTAAAAACGTGCACTTTTTGTGTTCCAACTGCGATAAAAAAAAATATATACATTAAAAATTCCAAACCTACATGAACTAACGTAAAGTGGAACGACGAAAATGATGATGTTATTGGATTTTATGTAGGTCTATTGGTTACTTCACAAACAACCTTCAAACTCGAGTGCACATAATACTGTGGTCGACAGTAAGTCAGCTAAGTCTACAAAACTACATTGTAAGTGTTGAACATAACTAACCAACTACGAAAGGTCATCAAGTAAATAAGACATTTGAAAAGTAACGGTTAATAACAAAACACAATAGAAGTTAACGATTCAAACTGATTCACACTTACACACATAAAAAAGCACTAACAAAAAACGCAACATTTTAGAAGTGGAATATACTAACGGGATAACAAAAATATTGTCTAAACATTGGACTCGTTACAAAGTTTAATTAAATCTTCTACAGTTTAATAATGAAACTACTGTTGTACATAAGTGGTATATACATATTCATAATAATATAATAATATTAAATATAAACCCTGGCACTACAGCCATGTGGGCCTAGACCTACCAAGCGACCGCTGCCCTGCCATTTGGCATGCAGATATTGGGGTAACGCGTAGTCAGCAGAAATCTTCTGCAGTTTAATAATGAAACTACTGTTGTACATAAGTGTTATATACATATTCATAATAATATAATAATAATAATAATAATAAATATAACCCCTGTCACTACAGCCATATGGGCCTAGGCCTACCAAGCGACCGCTACCCAGCCATTTGGCCTGCAGATATTGGGGCGACGCGTAGTCAGCGCGTCGGGTCCTCTCGGCCGTTAATCTTCGTTTACGTGACCGGGGGGGGGGGCTGCATCACTGCCAGACAGCTACTCAATTGTCCTCTCGAGGCTGAGTGCGCCCCGTTCCAGCCCTCACGTCAGTTTCTAAAATCCCTGACGGAGCCAGGAATCGAACCCGGGGCCTCAGTGAGAGAGGCAGGCGAACTACCCCTACACCACGGGGCCGGCTATATACATATTTATTGAACCACAATTAAACCTAAGTGAGCAAGTTCTGATGATGTTCGCTTGACGAACTAAACTTAGCTCCCCATTTATTTCAGAAGTGTTTTATTAAGTGGATAAATAATTCATGCCATTAATTATAGGCGCTAGGAAATTAGTTGTAATTCCCTGCCCAATCTAATTGGGTACACACGCGTTGGCCGACTGAAAAGCATCTAATAATAGATTAATATTATCACATGTCTAAATGACTTGCTAGCTGGAAATAATGAAAGTTATTGAATTCCTATGAGCATGGAGATGTGAGGGAAAACAGCTCAAAGCAAGGCCACATTTTGGAAATTTGGCAAAAACAAGTAGTTCCGTGAAGAACTAAATTGCCTATTTTCATATATCTTACTGGTCTTACTTACGACACGAGAAATGAAAACAATATTTTAAAATATTGCACAGCCGCCATTTATAAGTTCCCATAAAGTTCAAATAAATTAGACTTCAGTATATTATGGCTTCCATGAAGACATACCGTGCCAAGTTTCACAGCGCTCGGATGAAAAGTCGCGAGAAAAATCCATTCAAATACTGTATTTAAATTTCGTTTCACCGCCATGTTGGTTGTGTGCTCACCAGGTCATTCAATGATCCACAGGCGAACTTTAGTTGGTGTTGTTGTTGTTGTTGTTTGAGTCTTCAGTCTTTCGACTGGTTTGATGCATCCCTCCATGCGTCCCTGTCCTGAGCTTATCGTTTCATTTCTACATAGCTAACACACCCTACATCCGAGGCAATCTGTTTAACATATTCTAACCTTGGTCTATCCCTACAGTTCTTATACTCGACCCTTCCTTCTATAACTAAGTTTGCTATTCGTGGGTGTCTTAGTATGTATCCTACCGACCTATCTCTTCTCTTCATTAGCAGTCGCCAGAAACATCTCTCCTCTCCCACCCGTCTTAATACCTCTTCATACGCAACCGTATCTACCCATCTGATCTTCATCATTCTCCTGTAACACCGCATTTCAAACGCTTCTATTCTCCCCTTTCCTGCTGTTTCAACAGTTCAAGTTTCACTTCCATCGAGTGCCACGCTCCAAACAAACACCTTCAACAAAAATGACTTCCTATTACCTAAATCTATATTCGATGTCAACAGATTCCTTTTCTGTAGAAATGTTTTCCTTGCCTGTCGAACCTAGTTTGTATATCCTCTTTGCTTCTTCCATCAATTGTTAATTTGCTTCCTAATTAACAGAAGTCACCTACTTCCTTTAGCTTTTCACCTGCCAATTGGACATCCATAGGGGTTACTGATTTCTTTGGACTGCATTTCAATATTAGCCTACTTTCGATTTTTGCAAAAAATGAAAGTAGACTTATGAGATCTACACAGGGCCAAAAATTGTGTGTCTGTCTGTGTGTGAGTGTGTGTGTATGAGTGTGTGTGTACTCTGAATGTCTGTCCCTCCCCCCCCCCCCTATCAATTCAAACACGGTGAAAGCGAATTGAACGAAATTTAGTACAGAGGTAGCACTAGCAAAGGGCACCTCAGCGCCATATTTTATATCACCGCCATCTATACCAAAACTGAACGGCGGCCACTCAAACGTTCAAAACGTAAAATCAAATAACGACTAAACAAATCATCCGATCTCTACCAAATTTGGTAACAACATACCTTCATATGGGACACGTCTTGTGTCCAAACTATAATGTCGTCCGCCGTACCATTTCAGGATGGCGGCCGTGTGAATTATGCAACCTTTATAATCCATATCATGGGACCCACCAGTTCCGATTATCGAAACGAGAATCGTTCTAACTGTTCTAAAGGACATGGTACGTTCGAAATTAAAAGTTTATATTGTAATACTATAGTGCAGAAGTGATTTTAAAAAGCTGAGCCGTCTCAGTTACAAGACAAGATGGCAGCTGATATCTTTTGCCTGACCTATATTTCACTAGTTTGAGTATTGCATGCAATATAGTCTACTGATGGAAAATATATAAACTTTATATGAAATGCTTCATATATAAATAATATAGCCTACTCCACTAAAGAAATCGTTTAATCTAAGGAAGGAAGGAAGATTGTAGTTTTACGTGACCTTGAATCTTGTGATTATGAGCCACGGGACCTCCTTTTTACGTGGAATCCTACCCACAGGACATGGCATTTCACTTCGAAAATCGTTTAATCTAAATGATTATTTGCTAACACGTTGTATGTAAGCCGTTTGATATCGGCCAATGTTCGTTAACACGTTTGGCTGTGTGGTAAAGCGTTGGCCTTTCACTCGTTTGGCTAGAGTTCAAATCCTATCAGAGTTGTTTGGTTTTTTTTCTTGATTTTTTTTATATTTATTGTTTTGTAATGACTCAGACGTTTTAAAATTAAGCGTTATATTGTGCATATTACATTGGAAAATATATGTATATTTAATTAAAACAAAATTCGCCAGCAGATCTGCACGAGGCATCTAACAGCAATCAGGTGAATTATCATGGCCAACTGGTTGCGAACTGCGTGCCGGCCCACAGATTAACTTGCAGCTTTAATTGAAAAGTTTCCTTTTATGGCCACTAGAATGCACTCACCCTATTAGGATTATCTTGTTCGACACTTCTCCACTTGATGTCACGACTGGTCTACGTGGGACTCCATTGATGAGCATACCGTTGGCATTCTATTCACATCGAATTTGAAGAATGACAAGTTGATAATACGATACATTTTTATTTTCAGCAAGCGAGAACGTTACCGCTGAGCCACGCAGCCGGTCCGGTCGATTATGTCTCCAGATCCATAAACTTCTTGAGATATTTCTTCTCTTTCTTTCTCTCTTTCTTTCTTCAATGATGGCAGTAGTTCTTTTCGAGCTTCTGGTGATTGGTAGGTAAATAGTTTCTAAGATCTTCAACCAGGAAATGATTCCATTATAATCTTTGATAAAGACAAAGAGTTATAACTGTACTCATACATTTAGGAGAAAGTAGGCTATATGTTCTTTACTGAACATCTTGTTTTTGTTTTACATGTATTAATTTTCATCATAAATTCTTTCCCCAAGACATTTAAAAACTCATTCAAATCCACTGGTGTGTCGGCTAAGATGGCGATGTCATCAGCAAATCTCAGAGTTTAATTTTTTTCTCCTTGAATCTTTACTCCTACTTTGAATTCTATTCCAATTTCCTTCATTGCTTGTTCAATGTATAGATTGAAAAGAATGGTTGATAAGCTGCAGCCTTGCCTTACACCTTTCTGAATACCAGCTTCTCTCTCATGTCCTTCCGCTCGAGTAACTGTTTTCTGGTTTCTGTATAGACTGAAGAGCACCCTCCTATCCCTGTTAGCCTACTTTCGATTTTTGCAAAGACTTATGAGATCAACACGGGGCCAAAAAGTGTGTGTCCGTCTGTCTGTCTGTGAGTGTGTGTACTCAGAATGCATGCCCTCCCCCCCCCCCCCTCCCCCTATCAATTCAAACACGGTGAAACCGAATTGAACGAAATTTGGTACAGAGGTAGCACTAGCAAAGAAAACCTCAGTGTCATGTTTTATATCGCCGCCATCTTGACGGAAACGTAATGCCGGCCACCCAAATGTTCAAAGCTTAAATCAAATTACAACTAACCTAATCATCTTATATCTACCAAATTTTGCAACAACATAACTTGATGTCGGAAGCGTCTTTAAACCAAATTACAAGGTCATCAGCTAACTGTAACAGTACCTATTAATACATAAATAAATAAATAGTTTGCAGATGGCGGCCATGTGTGAGTGCAAACCGATTCCCCCTATCAATTCAAACTTGGTGAAACCGAATTTTGGTACAGAGGTAGCACTAGCAAAGGGCACCTCAGTGTCATGTTTTATGTCTCCGTCATCTTGACGGAAACGTAATGGCGGCCATCCAAATGTTCACAGCTTAAATCAAATTACGACTAACCTAATAATTTTATCTCTACCAAATTTTGCAACAACATACCTTTATGTGAGAAGCGTCTTTTAACCAAACTACAAGGTCATCAGCCTAATAGCTTGCAGATGGCGGCCATATATGTGTGCAAACCGATTCCCCCTATCAATTCACACTTGGTGAAACTGAATTGAACGAAATTTAGTACAGAGGTAGCACTAGCAAAGGAAACCTCAGTGTCATGTTTTATATCGCCGCAGTCTTGACGGAAACGTAATGGTGGCCACCCTAATGTTCAAAGCTTAAATCAAATTACCACTAACCTAATCATCTGATCTCTACCAAATGTTACAACCACATACCTTCATATGGGAAGCATCCTTTGACCAAATTACAAGGTCATCAGCCTAATAGTTTGCAGATGGCGGCCATGTATGTGTGCAAATCGATTCCCCCTATCAATTCAAACACAACGGAACCCAAATCGAAGCACCTTTGGTACGTAGGTAGCACTGGCAAAGGATAACTCAGTGCTATGTTGTAAATCGCCGCCATCATAACAAAAAAGAAATGGCGCCCACACAAATGTTCTGAGCTTAAATCAAATTACGACTAGCCTAATCATCCGATCTCTACCAAATTTTGCAACAATATATCTTAATGTGGGAAGCGTCTTTTACCCAAACTACAAGGTCATCAGCCAAATAGTTTCAAGATGGTGGATGTATGAATCATACAAGTATTATAGCCTAACCGTAACTTACGATTCAACAATTCAGCTTATCGTACATAGGGAGAATCTGTCCTCAAAGAGGTGACCGGAAGGATATTAGTTTATTCTAATAGAATATGTAACCGTCGAAGTGACTAACAGGTCAGGCTTGTCGTGCCATATCGTTGTGACCCGTGCCGTCCCGTTGTCAAAATGGCCGCTCGTAAATACATATACTTCCATAGCTTCCAAAGTTTATATCCTTTTAGGAATGCACTGAACAAAATAATACATGTTTAGTATCAAATGGTTTATAGAAACGCCAGAAAACGCTAATGAAATCGTTGATCACAAAATATTATACAGTTATACTAAACCAGTTGTTTATCAAGTATTATCGTAGCGCATACGTGGCGTAGTGGTAGCGACTTGGACTCATTGTCTGGGGGTTCGTGGATCAAATCTCTGCAGGTTCAAATTTCTTTACTTCGTGTTTTCTTTTTTTAGTATTTATTGATTTATAACTACTCACACGTTATAATGCTAAGCATATATACTGTAGTGAGTATTTGCAATCGAAATATTATACAGTGTGGTCCACCAGCCCCTTATTTTTTTTGGAGGAAGGCAACCCAACTAACGCGTATATCATAGTCGTCCTAAAAACATTAGTACTTGCTCCTTTACGGCCTAGAACAACTTTACGGTTGAGTTCATGCTCGCGAATATAGTCGAAATCATTAGCAGCAGTGTTTATTCAATGCCGTCAACTATAACGGATGTGCAAATCGACACATCCGAACAACACTGCCTTACGAAGGACATGAAGTGTCTATGAGGACTACAAATAGACTCAATACGTGACAGCTTCCCACCACGGCTCACGGTAGCTAAGATGGTTAAATCGTGCTTCTATGCAGTAACGTCAGCCATGCTGCAGTGTAGCAGGTTCGATCCCAAGTCAAATAAGTTCTTCTTTTGTTCGCTTCATGCCGTTTTCAGTAGCTGCACTACGGACACTCCCTGTTCCAATGAATGAATTTTTATTTGGTCCTGAAAAGGACCGTTTCATTCGATGCAACGTAGGCAGGATAGACGATGACATAATGGTCTGTAGGAAGAAAAGGAAGAAAGCTTATAGTTTAGCGTGACCGTTAATCTCGCGAACATAAGCCACGGGTTCACCATTTTACGTGAATTCGAACCACAGGACATGGCGTTCGTGAGAGGCAAAGTGCTTGACCGATGCGCCACCACACCCCCATGTAGGAATAAAGCAAGGTACTCTGCATATTAGTCGCCTCCGTAGCGTAGCGGTCAGCATGGTTAGCTGCCGCCCCGGAGGTCCTGGGTTCGATTCCCGGCTCTGCCACGAAATTTGAAAAGTGGTATGAGGACTGGAACGGGGTCTACTCAGCCTCGGGTGGTCCAAATGAGTAGAGGGGGCTCGATTCCCACCTCAGCCATCCTCGAAGTGGTTTTCCGTGGTTTCTCACTTCGTCTTCGGGAAAATGCCGGGATGGTACTGCCCCCGTAAATTGAATTATACTGAGACCACGGTGGCTGTATTGGCATATGTGAATAAAGTTATGGCCGTCATAGTTGTGACGTGTATATTCATGACGTAGGCACGGATGACGCAGACTTTATGCAAGTAGGCTGGATGAGCTGAGATTCTTGGTGACGTCATGATTTTGTTCGAGAAAGATCTGAGATTTACGACGCAGTCGCAGGGAAACAAGGAATTGTGCTGAGGAAGAAGTTACGCTATTGGAGGAGAGGCTCGAACCAATGAATGATAGCTTGGAGGGAGACGGAGATTACTGAAACTACCATATGTAATTACTTTTGGCATGCAGAATTGTGGAAATCTATTTTCAGTTATGGCTTTGATTTGGAATTTTGAAGAAATTAATTATGAGTTTTTGAAATTTGAAAATCCGTCAAGTATAGCCAAAGTTAGAACTTCTAGCAATGACGGAGGAACAAGCTATGGAAGGGATGGACACGCCCCTTAAGAAGTTGATAAAAGGCCTTGCACAGCAGAGAGGAAGCTCTCATGGCTCAGTTTTCTGATTCTCATATTGTCAGACTTCGAGTTCTGAAGTGAAGCAAGTCGTCATTAGCACGTGTGGTAGAGCCCACAGCATCGAACAAGCACGGAGCGTGCAGCAGTACAATTTTACGGTTACTGAAACTAGGCGAAGTTGGAGCGCACACATAAACGAGTCTACAAGATTATCTATCAAGAGTTAGCTACTGCATTTATGCTAATTCAATTGTGCATTACAATATTGAGGCGTGTAAGAAAGTTGAACATTTTCACTATCATACTTTGGAAGATATTCGCATTTTAAGACTGCAGACAAAAGTGATTTTCTCGACACCTGAGAAGCACTTTTATAATACCACATTCTACGCTACGGCTGACACTTGTATTGCAACCGTGATACTGAAGATTACATTTGGTGATACAACGCTACATTCTACAATGGAACTATATAATCTGGCAGTACTTTCGACTATTATTATAACGGAAGTGGAGATGGAAGACTAAAACTTTATTGCAATTGGGACATATATCAATGGAGTGAAATAGCAGCATGGAACTTCGTTAATCGTCATTCTACAAAAGCGAGCATGTAGTGAACATCCAACTACACTCATGCATCGTAATCCATCGCTGAATTACATCAAATGGCAGTGGAAATATCTTCATACTCCACAATTATGAACATTTCTGCGGAAATAATTGCAATCAACTTCATGGCGAATTTCTACCAGAACTTCAGGGAACTATCAAGAGAGGCCAGGGTGGACCCGGCTCACAAAGAAGAGTTTTGCCAGAAGGATGTCTATCGTCTACACGGAGCAGTGCTATTTCCGGAGGAGGAAGCAATTCTATTCTCCGAGGGCGCAGGTTCCAGGTTCGAGGTCAGAGCACATCTTTACGGTGGTGAAATGGAACCAACAGCAGTCTTCTTTTGGAAATTTTCCTCTAGAACTTCAATCAACAGATAAGGTAGTCGTGAACGTTTCTTGTTTTATTTGAGCCATTTAGCGATATCTGAGCAACTATTTTTCCTATATTTTCTGTCCCATATATTTTGCCCCATATTCTTGCTTGATATTTCTGTACTCTGTACACTGTGATGATTTATGCCTTTTTCTACGATTTATTGAGACATTATTATGTCATTGGCATATTTAAATAATTTTGGATCAGTTGAGACTGATATATATATTCTTTCAGTAATTTGCATATTTTTGTAGTCACGATTTAACTGTAAAGTTAACGATTTTCTATGGCAAATTTGAATTCAGACAGCGTGTCATTTTATTAAAGTAATTCTATTCAGTAAATTACTTTGACCAATTTCCTGTCATCCTCAAGAAAGAAGAATGATTAAAAGATTTTAGAGCGTTAAAATCTACTACTTTATCGACGATCTTAGAAATACTAGTCGTTTTATGAACATGATTGCAACATAGACATTTATCGTCAAGTCTGAAATACCATTGCATTATAGACAATTTTATGAAATATGAACTTTGAGTACGATTTATTGAGTACACTATAGTAATGAACATTTGATAGGAGTTTTTCTCAATTCTAGATTGGAACAATAATATTTGCATTCCACAGTCTAATTGCATTCTATTCGACTATTTATGCAGTTTAGATGAACTTTGATTGAAGATAGTATTTTTATACTGCGATACTTTGATGATATTGATCTCAATTTCGATAGACCAGGGAAGCGTGTCTTATCGTATTTGCTATTAAATTTATTTGTGATTGGCAAATTTTTACTTCATATCGATTCATGAATGAAACCCACGAAGGTTAAATATAATAACAGTTTTCGATACAATTGATGAATATAAGAATTTTTAAAGAGGAACTATGGATGTATAATCGTTAGTTCAGTGGACGTGTAAAAGTCGCTGATGAATAATGCCCTGTAATAAGTGAAGGAGGTTCCCACAGTAATATTGATGATGATGATGAATTTATAAGTGGAGGTTTTTTGTGTGTATTGTGGAAGATTTTGATGCCATATATAATGAGATATATGATGAATTATGGGCCAATTTTGGTGCAATTTTGTGCGTTTTGAGCGAGGTATTTTTCCGCTGATTGTATTGTTCAGGTCCATTGAAAATTATTCATGTGAAGTTACTGTTAAAATTAACAAGAGTGTTTAAATAATTTGAGATAACGATTTTGAATGGAGGTTACCGTCACGAATAATAATAATTATTAAATCTTATTAAACCTGAATCTAAAATTTACATATAACTAACCTTCATTGGTCGATTATATCACCACGATTTAAGTAATTATCAACCGGATAAACGTGTGGTTTAATGTATTTCTAATATAAATAATATAAATAATGTAAATAACTATGTAAATATCTTTAATAATAATTTGAAACGAACGGGATTAATAGAGGCGTGTATAAATTTTTCAATTGTCGTTTGACAATGTTATAAACAATTTAAAATGTTATAAATAATTAATGAACTTTTTGTTATAAACATTAAGCGTTTTCGTTATTATACTTTAAACAACGCTAGTTCAACAATTGGATTATACAATTAAACAAGATTTGGGATTATTAGAGTAATCCATTGATATTTAAACGGGGCATTTAAAAGATTTGCGTGATAATATTTGAGTTGAGATGTGAACATTTAAAGTGTGTTGAAAAGGAGCTAGGCTCTGAGGTAACTAGCATATGCTTACATTGGATGAACAGGTGTGTCCATTTGACGATGCAAGCATGCGGCACGGTGCAGGGTGTATTGCAGGTGGCCAGATAACTGTATGATAGAGGCCAAGGTCATCTACATAGCAGCCTTGCGGTTATAAATAAAATGTGAAGTTCATGAAAAAGGAAACAAATGCTATATGTCTCGTCCCAGCTCCCTTATCCATTCCAAAGTGCATTGTTATTAATACGTTCTTTTGAGCTATAGAAAGCTGAAATTTTGTATGTGAAGTCTACAAGTCCTACAGGAGGACATGTTGCATTGACAATGGCTTCTGATTGCCACGTGTATTTTGTTGTTAATATTTTGTTAAATTATTCTCTTTATGTGAAATAAATTATTGTGCAGTTTAAATTTTCTTGTTTCGTCTTGGTTCATTTTAAATATCGTGGTGGAGGTTATTGTGATCCAGTTGAAAACCCAGACCCGAGATTAATTTGAATAGGTAAGTAAAAGGTAAGTATGAACCCCCGTATATTTTGGTGTGTTCCACAATAATTTCTTGTAACTACTGTGCTCTAATCTGGATAGTATCTGTCAGTGCCATTTTCATTGATGTAGCTGTGCCGGTGCGATTGATTTTTGGCAATCCGATTGAGGGGGCGGATATCTGACAGCCTACTATTCGGATTATCGGGGACAGTAGGATTGGCGACCCTAATCCGTGGGGATCGTTTGGCTCGAATGGCTCGAATGCCAGTAGGATTGGCACCGCAAATTCGTGGGACTCGAATAACATTGGATTACCAAGTTATCGATGTCTATGGGATTGTGAAGACTCAAATAAAGAGGTTGATTCTTTGTTAGATGTCTTGGCCAATTGTAGAATTTGAGAGTGTGATTATATAGGGATTAAACGTTGTGTTGTAAATTACACTCAGAAAAGATCAGATCTTATACAACCTGAGAGAGGTTAAATAGGCTGGAAACTTAGAAAAATCGCCTATGATCTGGAGTCTTATTTTATTTGACCGGCTTATGACATGTTTAGTCATATTAAAGATAAAATTAAACTATTTGGATTGTAAATGTAAATTATTTGTGTTAGGATATTTTAAAATGAACCAAAGAAATTTGAACATGTGCTTGAGTTTATTTCAACATGGGGTGTCTACGAAGGTTAATTATAAGGTAATTATAAGTTAGATTTAAGACAGAAAATTGCTCAAACTTATATATGGTGAAAGATGTTGCTCAGATGTTGTTATCTTGCTCTGTTTGATGTATGTCCCTAACGCAGTCTATTATTGAAATATTATTGAGATGGCAGATGAGAGTATGAGAAAGATGTTGGAGGAGATGTCCAACAGTTTGAAAGCTAGCATGATTAACAGTATGAAGCAGATGATGGAGGAGAATGCTAGTAATTTGTCTATTAGGCTGGATGAAACTGTGAGGGAGATGGAAGCTAGGAATACTAGTCGAATGGAGGAGAATGCTAGTAATTTGTCTATTAGAATGGAGGAGAATATGAAAGTTCTTCAGACCAGTTCTGCAAACTTGGAAAATAATGTGTCGCGTTTACAGACCAGTACCCAGGGAATCCAGAATGCCGTGACTGACATTCACAAGGATGTCTCAGATGTTAAAGTAGATTTATCCAATGTCCATAAAGATGTCTCCAATGTCCATAAAGATGTCTCAGATATTAAAGTAGATTTATCCAATGTCCATAAAGATGTCTCAGATGTTAAGACTGATGTTTCCAATGTACAGGGAAAAGTTGATTCAGTCCAGAAAGACCTTACTATGTTGAATCTTGATGTTGCTAATGTCCGGGGTGATATTTCATGCGCTAGAGCAGAAGTAATCGTTGTTAGGAATGATGTTGCTACTGTACAAGACAAGGTAGAAGAAGTTCAAAGAGAGATTAGAAATGTTCGAACCGATGTGTCAAACGTTCAAGTAGACACAAATAATATTCATTCTGATGTTAATGATATGCAAAGCGATATCAATAAGATACAAATAGAAGTTAATACAGTTTTTGTAGACATTGCCAAAGTTCAAACTGATGTTAATAAGGTTAGAGAAGAAATTGAAACTTCAAAAACGCTTTGTACTCGTAACATTAGTGCTTTAACAACTAGATTGGTTGACGAGTCTGTTAGGACAACAGCTTCACTAGCTGGATTAAAATATGATGTAGAGGTCATGAGGACCCAAGTCTTAGATCATAATCGTTTACTTAAGGAAGGCATTGAAGTAGATATTGCTGAAATGTTAACTGCAAATGTAACGGTTTGGAAAGATGAATGGAACAGCTCAAGTGGGGAACATGTCAATCAGATTCAGGAGCGAATTGAACGAAAACTTGCCAGTACACAGGTAGATATAAATAATGAAGTAGTTCAAATTAGAAAGGATTTGCGTATAAGGATGGATTCGCTATCCGAAAAGCAGGTAGAGGATAGAACTCAAATAGGTCAGGACGTGCAAGCATTAAAAACCGCGTTAGAGGAACAAATTCATAAGGTTGTCTCTGATGTCAATGAAACTACGAGCAAACTTCAGAATTTGAAACTGGGAGAAGCTAGCATGATGGAAACGTATAAAGAAGAGTTGATTAGGAAAGTCATTACGGAAATCACAGATAAGGATCCAGAAGGATTGACTTGTGAAGATAATAGGAATTACGTCAGAAGATGTAACCTCGCTACAGAAGAGAGAGATATTAGTCCTGAGGAACGTATATTCAGATTCCGGGAAGAAGAAGAGGATAGGAATATTGAACCTGAATGGAAATATCGTGATAGTGGGAAGAATTACATGGATTCATATCCAAGAAATGTGACAGTCATCCGAAACATTGAGGACAAGCCTCAAAAATTTAGTAATACAGACAGTCTAACACCGATAGAATATATCAGAAACCTGAAAGACTATTTTATTGAAGCCCATATTCCTAGAGAAAGAGAGATGAGAATCGTAGAAAGATTTCTAGCTGGAGGACCCCTTGAATGGTTCAGGGCATTTCGGTACACTTTTAGTAATTTCGATGAATTTGCAGAGGCACTGATAAAACGATTCTGGTCAATAGAAGCACAAAATTCATTAAGAGCTGAGGTATACTCGAGGAAGTATTCGGGTACTCTTCCAACACGGTACGCTGATTTCTTCACGAGCCAGTTATCGCGCTTGAGATTCTTACAACCCCCATTGTCGACAGAGCAGTTGATAGATGCTATTTCACGTATGCTGCCTGTGGAGGTAAGAAGACTTATCATATCGTCAAATATCAGGGATTTGACCAGTATGGACGAACTATTGAGAAGGCTTGATTACAAGAGTCCAATGCCAAATTTGGTTCAAAAAGGTCAGAGGCACGAATTCAAAGACATTAATACAGTCTACATGGATCAAGTTCAGCAAACTGATAAGCCTGTTGAAGAGAAAACTGAAAATGTAGGTCCTCACAGGAACAATTATTTTCGCAACAACAGATCACAAGGTTACCGTCCATATCAGCAAAGACGAGGCTGGAATAATAATAGAGGGAACTATAATAACGAAAGAGGTAGATATTATAATAACAATGGGTACAATAGGAACTACAACAGAAATAACCAGTACCAGAATCGGAATCAGAATTCTCAAGGTCAGATTACGACACCGGACAAGTATCAAGAGAGAGAGAAAGAAAGTCAGCAGTATTTGAAGGAATTACGAGAGAAGGAAGCTGAAAACCAGAAGAAAAGACAGGATGTAGTGATCGATCCTGGTCCTTCTACAAGCCAGCAGAATTTGAAAACAGGAATACTGGACAGAAGAGAAAGTAGAGAGGAGAGAATGCATTAGCCACACACAACCCAGAGAAGAAGAGACTTATGATTAAGGAACATTGAGGAAATATCATACAAGAGTAGAATTATAATTCAATTTCGTGTTCAAGTGAATTCAGATATTTATAACACAGAGTTTAAAAACAATTTGCAACTGTTTTTAAAACGTGGTGAAGGGAGAATGCCCCCGTAAATTGAATTATACTGAGACCACGGTGGCTGTATTGGCATATGTGAATAAAGTTATGGCCGTCATAGTTGTGACGTGTATATTCATGACGTAGGCACGGATGACGCAGACTTTATGCAAGTAGGCTGGATGAGCTGAGATTCTTGGTGACGTCATGATTTTGTTCGAGAAAGATCTGAGATTTACGACGCAGTCGCAGGGAAACAAGGAATTGTGCTGAGGAAGAAGTTACGCTATTGGAGGAGAGGCTCGAACCAATGAATGATAGCTTGGAGGGAGACGAAGATTACTGAAACTACCATATGTAATTACTTTTGGCATGCAGAATTGTGGAAATCTATTTTCAGTTATGGCTTTGATTTGGAATTTTGAAGAAATTAATTATGAGTTTTTGAAATTTGAAAATCCGTCAAGTATAGCCAAAGTTAGAACTTCTAGCAATGACGGAGGAACAAGCTATGGAAGGGATGGATACGCCCCTTAAGAAGTTGATAAAAGGCCTTGCACAGCAGAGAGGAAGCTCTCATGGCTCAGTTTTCTGATTCTCATATTGTCAGACTTCGAGTTCTGAAGTGAAGCAAGTCGTCATTAGCACGTGTGGTAGAGCCCACAGCATCGAACAAGCACGGAGCGTGCAGCAGTACAATTTTACGGTTACTGAAACTAGGCGAAGTTGGAGCGCACACATAAACGAGTCTACAAGATTATATATCAAGAGTTAGCTACTGCATTTATGCTAATTCAATTGTGCATTACAATATTGAGGCGTGTAAGAAAGTTGAACATTTTCACTATCATACTTTGGAAGATATTCGCATTTTAAGACTGCAGACAAAAGTGATTTTCTCGACACCTGAAAAGCACTTTTATAATACCACATTCTACGCTACGGCTGACACTTGTATTGCAACCGTGATACTGAAGATTACATTTGGTGATACAACGCTACATTCTACAATGGAACTATATAATCTGGCAGTACTTTCGACTATTATTATAACGGAAGTGGAGATGGAAGACTAAAACTTTATTGCAATTGGGACATATATCAATGGAGTGAAATAGCAGCATGGAACTTCGTTAATCGTCATTCTACAAAAGCGAGCATGTAGTGAACATCCAACTACACTCATGCATCGTAATCCATCGCTGAATTACATCAAATGGCAGTGGAAATATCTTCATACTCCACAATTATGAACATTTCTGCGGAAATAATTGCAATCAACTTCATGGCGAATTTCTACCAGAACTTCAGGGAACTATCAAGAGAGGCCAGGGTGGACCCGGCTCACAAAGAAGAGTTTTGCCAGAAGGATGTCTATCGTCTACACGGAGCAGTGCTATTTCCGGAGGAGGAAGCAATTCTATTCTCCGAGGGTGCAGGTTCCAGGTTCGAGGTGGGAGCACATCTTTACGGTGGTGAAATGGAACCAACAGCAGTCTTCTTTTGGAAATTTTCCTCTAGAACTTCAATCAACAGATAAGGTAGTCGTGAACGTTTCTTGTTTTATTTGAGCCATTTAGCGATATCTGAGCAACTATTTTTCCTATATTTTCTGTCCCATATATTTTGCCCCATATTCTTGCTTGATATTTCTGTACTCTGTACACTGTGATGATTTATGCCTTTTTCTACGATTTATTGAGACATTATTATGTCATTGGCATATTTAAATAATTTTGGATCAGTTGAGACTGATATATATATTCTTTCAGTAATTTGCATATTTTTGTAGTCACGATTTAACTGTAAAGTTAACGATTTTCTATGGCAAATTTGAATTCAGACAGCGTGTCATTTTATTAAAGTAATTCAATTCAGTAAATTACGTTGACCAATTTTCTGTCATCCTCAAGAAAGAAGAATGATTAAAAGATTTTAGAGCGTTAAAATCTACTACTTTATCGACGATCTTAGAAATACTAGTCGTTTTATGAACATGATTGCAACATAGACATTTATCGTCAAGTCTGAAATACCATTGCATTATAGACAATTTTATGAAATATGAACTTTGAGTACACTATAGTAATGAACATTTGATAGGAGTTTTTCTCAATTCTAGATTGGAACAATAATATTTGCATTCCACAGTCTAATTGTATTCTATTCGACTATTTATGCAGTTTAGATGAACTTTGATTGAAGATAGTATTTTTATACTGCGATACTTTGATGATATTAATCTCAATTTTGATAGAACAGGGAGGTGTGTCTTATCGTATTTGCTATTAAATTTATTTGTGATTGGCAAATTTTTACTTCATATCGATTCATGAATGAAACCCACGAAGGTTAAATATAATAACAGTTTTCGATACAATTGATGAATATAAGAATTTTTAAAGAGGAACTATGGATGTATAATCGTTAGTTCAGTGGACGTGTAAAAGTCGCTGATGAATAATGCCCTGTAATAAGTGAAGGAGGTTCCCACAGTAATATTGATGATGATGATGAATTTATAAGTGGAGGTTTTTTGTGTGTATTGTGGAAGATTTTGATGCCATATATAATGAGATATATGATGAATTATGGGCCAATTTTGGTGCAATTTTGTGCGTTTTGAGCGAGGTATTTTTCCGCTGATTGTATTGTTCAGGTCCATTGAAAATTATTCATGTGAAGTTACTGTTAAAATTAACAAGAGTGTTTAAATAATTTAAGATAACGATTTTGAATGGAGGTTACCGTCACAAATAATAATTATTATTAAATCTTATTAAACCTGAATCTAAAATTTACATATAATTAACCTTCATTGGTCGATTATATCACCACGATTTAAGTAATTATCAACCGGATAAACGTGTGGTTTAATGTATTTCTAATATAAATAATATAAATAATGTAAATAACTATGTAAATATCTTTAATAATAATTTGAAACGAACGGGATTAATAGAGGCGTGTATAAATTTTTCAATTGTCGTTTGACAATGTTATAAACAATTTAAAATGTTATAAATAATTAATGAACTTTTTGTTATAAACATTAAGCGTTTTCGTTATTATACTTTAAACAACGCTAGTTCAACAATTGGATTATACAATTAAACAAGATTTGGGATTATTAGAGTAATCCATTGATATTTAAACGGAGCATTTGAAAGATTTGCGTGATAATATTTGAGTTGAGATGTGAACATTTAAAGTGTGTTGAAAAGGAGCTAGGCTCTGAGGTAACTAGCATATGCTAACATTGGATGAACAGGTGTGTCCATTTGACGATGCAAGCATGCGGCACGGTGCAGGGTGTATCGCAGGTGGCCAGATAACTGTATGATAGAGGCCAAGGTCATCTACATAGCAGCCTTGCGGTTATAAATAAAATGTGAAGTTCATGAAAAAGGAAACAAATGCTATATGTCTCGTCCCAGCTCCCTTATCCATTCCAAAGTGCATTGTTATTATTACGTTCTTTTGAGCTATAGAAAGCTGAAATTTTGTATGTGAAGTCTACAAGTCCTACAGGAGGACATGTTGCATTGACAATGGCTTCTGATTGCCACGTGTATTTTGTTGTTAATATTTTGTTAAATTATTCTCTTTATGTGAAATAAATTATTGTGCAGTTTAAATTGTCTTGTTTCGTCTTGGTTCATTTTAAATATCGTGGTGGAGGTTATTGTGAGGGCATACTATTAAGTGATCCAGTTGAAAACCCAGACCCGAGATTAATTTGAATAGGTAAATAAAAGGTAAGTATGAACCCCCGTATATTTTGGTGTGTTCCACAATAATTTCTTGTTAACTACTGTGCTCTAATCTCGATAGTATCTGTCAGTGCCATTTTCATTGATGTAGCTGTGCCGGTGCGATTGATTTTTGGCAATCCGATTGAGGGGGCGGATATCTGACAACCTACTATCCGGATTATCGGGGACAGTACCTACTGTAAGGCCACGGCCGCCTCCTTCCCTCTTCCTAGCCTATCCATCCCTATCTTCCATCCCTTCCTCTCCCTCATGAGGCCCCTGTTCGCTTTGCAGGTGAGGCTGCATGGGCGAAGTGCTGAGCACATCTCCCCAGTTGTATCCATCCCGACCAGATGTTCCAAGCTCCAGGACACTGCCCATAGAGGCGGTAATGGTGAGTTCCCTCGCTGAGTCCGTGGGAACCACCAACCTAGAGGGTAAATAGACTAAATAAAAAAATACTCTGCATATTCAGTGTAGCAAGTGTTCGAAATGTTGACCACCTTGGTAGATGCAGATTTCAGCACGAAGTATTACAGACAGTCTTGCACGCTGTAACATCTGAGGTGTAACAGCTTGGCATGCCTCGGTGATTAGTTGCCGAAGGTGGTCAGGATCTTCAGGCTCCTGTGCATATACTACCTGCTTTAAGTGACCCCACAGGAAGAAGTCAAGTGGCGTAAGATCGGGTGATCTGGCAGGCCAGTGAACGGGTCCTCCTCTTCCTATCCATTTATTTGGATATGTATCATGAAGATGGTTCCTGACGACTAATGATCCGTGGGGTGGGGCCCCATCCTGTTGCCACCACATTCGCAATCGCTCGCGCAGTGGCACGTTTTCCAGCAACTGTGGGAGTTCATTTTGCAGAAAATCAAGGTAGCGTGCTCCCGTAAGATGGCCGTCGTAGAAATATGGTCCGATTAGATTGTCACACAAGATCCCACACCATACATTTACACCCCACTGCACTTGAAATGCGCCCAGTCCTACCCAATGGGGATTCTCCACGCTCCAATAGTGCATGTTATGCCGGTTGACGGTGCCATTGTTGTGAAATCGTGATTCGTCTGAAAAGAGAACATTTGACAAAAAGGCTGCATTATTGGCCATACTGCGTAACGCCCATTGACAAAATGTTACTCTAGCATCGAAATCACGTTCGTGAAGCTGCTGGTGTAACTGAAGATTATATAGGTGAAATCTATTGTTATGCAATATTCGGATGACAGATGACCGGCTGATGGTGGTCTGTTGTGCAAGTGTCCGTGTACTAATATGAGGATTATTGAGGACAGTGCCCAAAACAGCTTCTTCATTTGGACCAGATGTTATAAGAGCATCTCTAACAGGAGATACCCTTCCAAGTGTTCCATTTGACCGCGCTCTTCGTTCAAGATTGCGAAACGAATTGGCAGTCGGTAGTCTTCTGTCAGGATAGCGCTCGTGATACAGGCGTTGAGACTGCAATGCGTCCTTCCTTGTTTCTCCATAAATGAGCATCATATCAACGTACTCGTCACTGGAATACATCGTGAGTGAATGCGTGCTCTGATGTGACCTAGTACAAGTATATGTGTATTAGAGCCGGGAAAATTAGTTCCAGTTGCGTTTGATATCGTAAGCTTCCGTATAGCCAGTATCGTCCCCCACCAAGTGTACTCAAAGTCAGGTCACTCCGCTGAGTGAGTCTCGATAATACTGGAACTACTTTTATGTTCGACGATGTCGAAATGTAATTATTATATGTCAGACAACTGTCCTATAATGAGACTCATTGTAGTACAAGTTTTCATTATGAAACAGTTTCTCCCACCAATCAGAGCTCAAGAAACATTTGTTTGACAAATTAGGTAAAGATATCATCGCACCTGCGCTGAGTTCCAAGGCCTTGTAATTTAAATTTCACTGCCTGGCCAAGTGTCATAGTGGGGTGTTGAGGAGGCCATGGTCGAATACAAGGCATTCCCAGCGTCACATGCACTCTGTTCAGTACATAAAACTGGCGAAATCTTGACAGATATTTATGAATATTTATGTTCGAACATAAAATAGTTATAATAATTATCGTCGAACATAAACAGTCGTATGCAACTCGCCTATAATGGTAATTAAGACACTCATATGCGAATTATAAAACTCGCTTACGCTCGTTTTATAAACATACTCGTGTCTTAATCATTGCCATTATAGGCTCGTTGCATAATGCACTATTATGTTCGACCATGCCGAAATATAAATATGATATGCTAGAAAACTGCATCTTAAAGAGACTCATTATAGTTCAAGTTTCATTATGATACAGGTTTTCCAAAAATCAGAGCTCAAGATTTTCATTACGATACAGCTGTTTGATCAATTAGGTAAGGATCGCATTGCACATGCAGACTTCCAAGGCCTCCTATTTTAAATTGCACTGCCTAGGAAGTGTCATAGTTGTGTATTCGAGGAGGCCATGAAAGAATACAAGCGTCCAATACACACTGTTCAGTAAACGAAACTCGACAGTTAATTTTTTTATTTTTATTTTTTCGTCGTTTACCCTCCAGGTTGGTGGAACCCACGGACTCAGCGAGGGAACTCACCATTACCGCCTCTACGGGCAGTGTCCTAGAGCTGGGAACATCGAATCGGAAGGGATACAACTGGTGAGGTGGGATTGGCACCTCGCCCAGGCGGCCACACCTGCAAAGCGAACAGGGGCCTCATGAGGGAAGGTAAGGGATGGTTAGGATGGATAGACAAGGAAGAGGGAAGGAGGCAGCCGTGGCCTTGAAGAAGGTACCATCCCGGCATTTTCCCGAAGACGAAGTGGGAAACCACGGAAAACCACTTCGAGGATGGCTGAGTGGGAATCGAACCCCCTCTACTCATTTGGGCCACCCGAGGCTGAGTAGACCCCGTTCCAGTTCTCGTACCACTTTTCAAATTTCGTGGCAGAGCCGGAAATCGAACCCAGGACCTCCGGGGCGGCAGCTAACCATGCAGACCGCTACGCTACGGAGGCGACTCAGTTATTTATGAATATTTAATTTTCTGCTGAATTAACTCTCAGGTAGGATTATTTTTGTGCAAACAAAATAACGTGTGTTCGCATGCTTGTGGAATTGATTATCAAATCTTTATCATCTACTCGAGGCCAACCTAAATCATCTAGGAAGTGGTTTCCCGTGGCATCCCACTTCTCACTTTCTATCCTTCTGGTGTATTCTGCATCACCTGTAGTGTAAGCAACCGTGGCTGAAAGGGTAACACGTTGGACTGCGGATTGGAGGATTTGGGATTCGATACTTAGTAGGGAGGGAAGATTTATAATTTGTTTTCGGTACGTTTTATCGTCTGTGTCGACAACTTGACCAATGTCTTACGACAGAAATGATACAAGAGGACACAGTTAATTACTGAGGATGGGGCACTAGTAATATAGCGAGCAGATTCATTTTCAGGTTGGATTCCATGAACGTTACGTAGTGTTCGAATTCGGTATTACACGAAACATCTTAATATGTACACGTCAAATAGAGTTCTTTTCTTGCTAGAATTTAATGACAAAATATATTTTTTTAGTCGGTTTACCCTCCAGGGTGTGCTTTTCCCTCGGACTCACTGAGGGATCGCACCGTTACCGCCTCCAGGACAGAGTCCCGGAGCTTGAAACATATGACGGGAATAAAACTGGGGAGGTGGGACATGCACCTCGCCCAGGTGGCCTCAGCTGCAAAGCGAACAGGGGCCTTATGAGGGATGGGAAGGGATGGGAAGATTGGGAGGGATAGGCAAGGAGGAGGGAAGGAGGTGGCCGTGGCCTTACGTTAGGTAGCATCCCGGCATTTGCCTGGACACGAAGTGGGAAACAACGGAAAACCACTTCGAGGATGGCTGAAGGGGAAATCGAACCCTTTATGCTCATTTGGATCACCCGTGGCTGAGTAGACCCCGAACAAAATAATACTACGGGAAATTTTAAGGAATACGTATACTTCGATGCCAGCACTGGCGATCAGAATCTTGTTTCATTAGAGGGGCTAGAACATTGCGGTCATTTAGCCCCGTGTACTTGGGTGTGTGTAGAATTCCTCTGATAACCTGTCTATAGCGGTGTCTGTATAATGTATGTATTAGCAATTAAAGTGAGGATGGGGAAGGAGGCGGCCGGGGTCTTACGATAGAAACCGTCTCGGCAATAGCCTCAAGCAGAAGTGGGAAGCCACAGAGAACCACTTCCAGAGTGGCTGAGGTGGGAATCAAACCCACCTCTTCTCAGATTTGCTTCACGAAGCTGAGTGCATCCAATTTCAGCCCTCAGACCAGTATTGAATTTCTTGGCAGAACTGGGAATCGAACCTGGACCTCCAGAGTGACACGTCGATATGTTATGTTAATATCCATGACAGTTTTTTTTTAATTTTCTGCCATTACAGGTCACGTGGCAAAAGCTACCAATTCGGTCGTATTCTCTTTATAAATCAGCAAAATTCAACCTACTCTTCACAAAAATACATCGTAAGGGAATGAATGTGGCTATATAGTTACATCCCTACTAAAATGGAGCGTGGGCTTTCATTCAAAAAAGTATGCCTACCAATGGATCCGATGCACCATTCTACCCAATCTCGACCGCCGTCTACGGTCAGGCTTTAACCGACTCAGCCACTGACACATGGTAGATAGCGCGTGGTAAACGTGCTGTAGTTACGGTAGCCGTCCCACATCAAACGTTTAAGTCCATCTCAAAGTCATCAATTACAGTTTATGGTATTGATTTAACTTTCTGCTATTACATATCACGTGGCGTAAGCTATTAATTCGATCGTATTACGTGTATTTGTGTTATTTCAAGGGGCAATAAGTCATATGTTAGTAGAATGGGCCATAGTATTTGGCGGGGAAAAGTTTAAGGTCGGTTTTTCTTTGCTAGACTCATGACCCAATTACATTGCTGTCACTCAGTCTGAGGGCAGAGCAATATCGACCATCGGGAGAAATGCTGTGTTAGTTGGGTTTCATAAAACTAAATAATAAGGGGCGGGTGGACCACACTGTATATATATATATACTTATAACACCACATAATTCAACACACGAATACAGCGATTAATATTCGTTAACCTTGATCCGTGGTAGAGACTATTGCTGTTTTTGTTGTTGATTCTTTAGTGGTTTTGCGGCATCATGGTCTTGTAGCACCGTTTACTTACGTGTGTGTAGAAGTTGTCTGATAACCTGTGTCACTGTGATGTCTGTAGGCTTACTAGTGTGTGTGCTTTTATACGAGGAAGGATTTGGGTAGGAAGTTGTTGTTGTTTCATTTGAGATGCAAGGACATCATGGTCATTTAGCACCGTGTACTTGGTTGAGTGTTGAATTTTGTCTGATAACCTGTGTTATTATGATGGCTGTATTAGTTGTGTATACATAATTCAGGAGAGGATTCAATCAATCAACGTTTAATATCCGTATAGCACGTTATATTTCAACAAGCTACTACAACCAACATTCAATTATACTCCTTGAAAAAGAACAAAGAGTTATAACTATACCCATGCATTTAGGAGAAACTAGGCTATATGTTCTTTACTGAACATCTTGTTTTTATTCCAATCATTTTCAAAATGTCAAACAACGTACTCCAATTAACGTTATCAAAAGCATTTTCTAAGTCTACGAATGCCATGAACGTTCTCTTAAGTTAATAGCCCTTATCAACATACACAATTTCAGTTTGATTGCTGTATAGATTCGTATATATTGAAAACTGTCTATATATTTTGGATGATCGTTATGTTGGATTGTTATATGTGTAGGCCATATAGTTATGTACCATTAGATGAAGACTATTGCGTAGGTTCATTATTCAAACGTTTACTTCGATCGCATGATTAGGACACAAGAAATAAAAAAAGATCATTTAAAAATTTCGCACAGCCGCTATCTTGAGGTTAACAAAACAATTGAGTTTAATTGGATATCAGTAGATTAAATTTTATATGAACATTTACTGTACCAAATTTCACTGCGCTCGGGTGATTAAATCGCGAGTAAATTCCATTTAAATGTTTAAAGTTTGCTTGAACGCCATGTTGGTTGTGTGATCTCCAGGTTATTAAAAGTCCCATAGACGAACTTAAGTTAATAGCCTCTATCAACATACAAAATTTCAGTTTGATTGCTGTAATAGATTCGTAGATATTGAGAGCTATCTAAATATTTCGGATTGTCGCCATATTAGATTGTTATGTATGTAGGCCCGTGAGTTATGTGCCATTAGATGAAGATTATTGCGTACGTTCATATTCAAACTTTCACTTCAATTGCATGATTAGGACACAAAAATAATAAAAACTTAATTTTAAAATTTCGCACAGCCTCCATCTTGAGGTTATGTAAACAATTAAACTAAATCAGATGTCAGTGCATTACAATGCGCGTTACATTTACTGTACCTAGTTTCATTGCGCTCGGATGGTTAAATCGCGAGAAAAGTCTATTTAAATGTTTCAACTTCGCTTGGTCGCCATGTTGATTTTGTACTTAACAGATATTTGAAAGTTACATATATGAACTTCTAGTATTGCCCTTTATCTCCATATAAAATTTCAGGTTGATATCTGTTACTGTTGCGGAGATATAGAATGCCAGTGAAATATTTCGCGCGGCCGCCATGTTGGATTGTTGAAACATATTAACATTCTAAAGGCACGGTCGAGGTCGGACAAGGTAGTAGTACGCACTTACCGAGTTTCATTGAAATCACTTAGGCCGTTTAGATTTTATAAGTGGGACACACACACACAGACATACACACACACGTACAAAGGTGATATAATAAGCCTATTTTTTTCTCATAAATGTAAATAGGCAAAAAATAGTTATGACTAGAATACAAGCGTACATCCAAAGTTGTTTTAGTTCATCTTCTTTTGCCAGCGTGGGGAGAATATGTCTTGGAAGTACTGTACTATGCTGTACTATGCTTTTCCCCGCCCCCAGTCACTTCACGAAAGAAACACTGTTCGAACTCCGAGGGTGGGGAAAATACTCTCGTAAACCATTCCTAGTTAAAATGAGCTAAAACAAGCTTGCAACTCCTCGATTGGCCTTTACTCCCAGAAAATTCCCCCCTTACTTTTTTCTAAAACAACTAGGCTGTCGTTGGCCATCGTGGGTAGGATATCGTACGCATAACTGCTTGTCAATTCTACATTAGTTCCCAACTTCTGAGCCTAAATCTCATGTATTTTTTCCGTTCCAGCCGAGATTCTGTCGGTAATATTTATTCTCCATCGCTGGTGCCCAAATCCAGCTTAGGTACAAGAACAATGTTTCAGATGCGAAGAATTTGAGAGTCCGTTATGTTTCGTTATGTTATATTCACTTCTGCCTCTGAGCTGGTACGAAGGATCCATCAGTTGACATGATTATTAGTTATTAGTACACTGCGTATGTCATCGCATTATGAAGGCCAAATGATGCAAAGGGTCATTCACACACAACCTTGCACATTACAGATGGCGAATATTCTCCATTCCTTCTTTTATGAGATTCATTAGGTCAACTAGCTGACTAATACGGCCCACTATGTTCAGGCGTAGATACATAGGGAACAGAGCAAATAATCTAGGACATTGC
The DNA here is from genome assembly GCA_946902985.2 of Meconema thalassinum. Lineage (NCBI taxonomy): Eukaryota > Metazoa > Arthropoda > Insecta > Orthoptera > Tettigoniidae > Meconema > Meconema thalassinum. The sequence continues at coordinate 1,197,323,468 of OX336389.2, forward strand.
GTAATGTCCGTAGGTGAACATGCCGCCGTCCGCAAATTGTCAGCTAACCTCATTCTTGGGCACAGTGGGCAGAAACGGGGACAAGGCTAATAGTTGGCAATCCTCGGCATACCAACGCAGGTCATTTGGCCCTTTTGCTCACCTCAACCGACACAACTGGTACGTTCTAGTGGTGGTTCCAGGATATCTTTCAGGGAAAGACGCATGAAAAAATAAAACCCCATCCATAACTAAAACCGTTTGTGGTGGCCGAAAGCGCTAACGCGCTACCTCGTGCCTCGCTTGCATCGGTAGAAAGTAGTTTCGAATCCCACCTCAGCCGTCCTGAAAATGGTTTCTGTGGTTTCCCATCTTCACCACCAGGCAAATGTCGGGTTTGATTCCCGGCTACATTAGAAATTTCAGAACTGACGTTAGGGCTGGAACGGGGTACACTTAGCCTCAAGAGGACAATTGAGTAGATATATGATCCGAGACGCAGAGACCCAGGTCGAGAAACCTAAGATTAACGGCCGAGGGGACCCTTCGCGCTGACCACGCTTCACCCCGCAATCTGCAGACCATACAGCTGAGCAACGGTCACGTGGTAGGCTAAGACCCTCAATGGGCTATTGAACTGTTGGGTTTGGTGAAGAGTCCTAACTTCTAGGTTATCGGCTAGTATTTTCATACCCTTAAAATAAGTAGGCCTACTACAGTTCTGCAACACCGTGGCGTAGCCGAGCGCGTTAGGAATAAATCTCTCACCACGACCGCGATAGGAAGCTGCATGAAGCCAGCAGATCGGACGTTCGATTACCTTCGCTGACAGCAACTTCTCTTTGTGTGGTTTTCCCGGAAGCATTCTACACTCCCTCCAGGAAATTCCCAACCCCTAAGCCCCAGATCTTCAAGGTTTCGGCAAAATGTGTGACCCGAAGGTCACTGAATACCGACATTAAATTTGTGTATGCGTTTCAGCCAAAATAATTCAGAACATATTCAAGGTGAATACAGTCGCAGAGAGCGCGCGCCACTTACGAAACAAACACAGAGCTAGTGAAGTAAAGTTAAATAGTACATTATGCAACGAGCCTATAATGGCAATAATTAAGACACGAGTATGTTTATAAAACGAGCGAAGCTAGTTTTATAACTTCCATACGAGTGTCTTAATTGCCATTATAGGCGAGTTGCATACGACTGTTTATGTTCGACGATAATTATAACTATTTTATGTTCGAACATTAATATTCATAAATATATGTCGAGATTTCGCCAGTTGTATGTACTGAACAGAGCGCATGGGACGCAGTGAATACCTTGTATTTGACCATGCCCTCCTCAAATACCCCACTACGACACTAGCCACGCAGTGACATTTAAAATAGGAGGCCAAGGAAGTCTGCGCAGATGCGATGCTATCCTTACCTAATTGGTCACACAACTGTTTCTTGAGCTCTGATTGGTGGGAGAAACTGTTTCATAATGGAAAAGTCCTCTCGGCACGCCGGAAGGCGGTGGTAGATTTCACCGGGCAAACTTGGGGATAGGCGAAAATAGCCAGAATATGCAGGTTTTCGTAGAAGGATCAGACCTCATTTATTGCGAAAAAGTATGTTATAATTGGAGTTTAATTAACTTTGTTTTTCGTAATTTTATGCATATTTCAAACATATTTGGGGATATGTTCATTGTATGTCAAAACCGTCTACTAAGGGAGGATTTTCGGATATTCAGGTTTAAAGGGATCTGAAGGGGGTTAAACATGCATTTCATTGAATAACAATATCCCCGATTGGTTTCATTGGGGGATGTGATACACGGCATATAAACTCATCATTAAAAAATAAGAAGTACGTGTCTGAGGGGTTTTCGATGTGGTGTATATTATGAGGTGAAAGGGGTGAAAGGTGGGGGGTTGAAGGATTCCTAACGGAGCGTGTATCTCTTTAACGACATAGGCGAGGAGTTTAAAACTCAGCGGAAAAAAATAAGCTTAAAATATAAGTAAATCGGTGTTCGACCGTTTTTTTCATAAATTCTATTTAAGGTGCCAATGGGGTGGGGTGAAATTCTGGGGAAGAAAAGGAGAGAAAGTGTCCTAACTGACTGACTAACTCACTCACTCATCAAACTTAGGGGGGAAGAACAGCTGAAAAATAAGTAAATAGGTGTTCGACCGTTTTTTTTTTTCATAAATCCAATTTAAGAGGTTCATGAGAGGGGTGAAATTCTGAAAAATAAATGAAATAAAATGTCCTGACTGACTCACTCACTCATCACGCCCAGCGAAAACTATTAAAGTTGGAAACATGAAATATTGGGAATATGTTTGCTGTATGTCGAAAACGTCAACTAAGGAAGGATGTTTGTTTATTAGGGTTTTAAAGAGGTGTTAAGGGGGTAAACGTGCATTTCATTGAATAACGATATCTCATGAGTTGTTCCTTTGGGGATGCGATATTCGGTATATAAACTAACCATTAAAAATAATCAGACATATGCCTAAGGGTTTATGATGATGATGATGATAATTGTTGTTTTAAGGGGCCTAACATCTAGGTTATCGGCCCCAAGGGTTTATCGATGTGGTGTATATTATGAGGTGAATGGGGTGAAAATTGGGGGTTGAGGGATTCTTAACGGAGCGTGTATCTCTTAAACGACATAGGCGAGACGTTTGACATTCAGCGAAAAAAAAACAGCTTAAAATATAAGTAAATAGCTGGTCGACCGTTTTTTCATAAATCCAATTTAAGGGGCCCTTGGAGAGGGGTGAAATTCTCAGCGGAAAAAAGTCAGCTTAAAAAATAAGTAAATCGGTGTTCAACCGTTTTTTTTTTTCATAAATTCAATTTAAGGGGCCAATGGGGTGTGGTGAAATTCTGGGGAAGAAAAGGAGAGAAAGTGTCCTAACTGACTAACTCACTCATCAAACTCAGGGGGGAAGAACAGCTGAAAAATAAGTAAATAGGTGTTTGACCGTTTTTTTTTTTCTTCATAAATCCAATTTAAGGGGTTCATGAGAGGGGTGAAATTCTGAAAAATAAATGAGAGAAAATGTCCTGACTGACTCACTCACTCATCACGCCCAGCGAAAACTATTAAAGTTGGAAACATGAAATATTGGGAATATGTTTGCTGTATGTCGAAAACGTCAACTAAGGAAGGATTTTTGTTTATTAGTGTTTTAAAGAGGTGTTAAGGGGGTAAACGTGCATTTCATTGAATAGCGATATCTCATGAGTTGTTCCTTTGGGGATGTGATATTCGGTATATAAACTAACCATTAAAAATAATCAGACATATGTCTAAGGGTTTATCGATGTGGTGTATATTATGAGGTGAAAGGGGTGAAAATAGGGGGTTGAGGGATTCTTAACGGAGCGTGTATCTCATAAACGACATAGGCGAGACGTTTGACATTCAGCGGAAAAAAACAGCTTAAAATATAAGTAAATAGGTGTTCGACCGTTTTTTCATAAATTCAATTTAAGGGGCCCTTGGAGAGGGGTGAAATTCTCAGCGGAAAAAATCAGCTTAAAAATAAGTAAATCGGTGTTCGACCATTTTTGCATAAATTCAATTTAAGGGGCCAATGGGGTGGGGTGAAATTCTGGGGAAAAAAGGAGAGAAAGTGTCCTAACTGACTGACTAACTCGCTCACTCATCAAACTCAGGGGGGAAGAACAGCTGAAAAATAAGTAAATAGGTGTTCGACCGTTTTTTTTTTCATAAATCCAATTTAAGGGGTTCATGAGAGGGGTGAAATTCTGAAAAATAAATGAAAGAAAATGTCCTGACTGACTCACTCACTCATCACGCCCAGCGAAAACTATTAAAGTTGGAAACATGAAATATTGGGAATATGTTTGCTGTATGTCGAAAACGCCAACTAAGGAAGGATGTTTGTTTATTAGGGTTTTAAAGAGGTGTTAAGGGGGTAAACATGCATTTCATTGAATAACGATATATCATGAGTTGTTCCTTTGGGGATGTGATATTTGGTATATAAACTAACCATTAAAATAATCAGACATATGTCTAAGGGTTTATCGATGTGGTGTATATTATGAGGTGAAAGGGGTGAAAATAGGGGGTTGAGGGATTCTTAACGGAGCGTGTATCTCTTAAACGACATAGGCGAGACGTTTGACATTCAGCGAAAAAAAACAGTTTAAAATATAAGTAAATAGGTGTTCGACCGTTTTTTCATAAATCCAATTTAAGGGGCCCTTGGAGAGGGGTGAAATTCTGGGGGAAAAAGGAGAGAAAGTCCTAACTGACTGACTAACTCACTCACTCATCAAACTCAGGGGGGAAGAACAGCTGAAAAATAAGTAAATAGGTTTTCGACCGGTTTTTTTTTCTTCATAAATCCAATATAAGGGGTTCATGAGAGGTGTGATATTATGAAAAATAAATGAAAGAAAATGTCCTGACTGACTCTTTTAGAGACGCCGGGGTGCCGGAATTTTGCTCCGAAAGGGATATTTAACGTGACCCGGCTCCCTCACATCTGCGCACCCTCAAATGCCAGCTGACTGCGCCAGGATACGAAACTGCAACCTTGGGCCCAGCAGGCGAGAACGTTGCCGCTGAGCCACGCAGCCAGCCAGTTATAAGGGAACAAAGTTGTCCACAGACAGACAAACAGACAGACAAAACATTTATTTTCGCGCGCATCCGTCATAAAACGGTCTGAAACACGTAAATAACGCAAATTTCCGTAGAAATTCAGAAAAAAACAGACAAACTTTCATTTGTATATACAGAGTGTCAATTATGTATTTGAGTACCCTTAAGGGACGTGTAGGGGATGGGTATAGGATCAATTTGAGATGGGGAACCTGGGGTCGGAATGGCCTCCTAACCCCAGAAAACAGGTTTGTTTCAGGCCCTCCGCCCCTGTAAAGTAGGGAAGCGCGCCATGTGTTACTCTGAGGTCAGGCACTCTTTCGCTGTCAACGGTCTTGGCGCGACCACCGCTCAACGCTGCGTTAGCCGAGAGCTGCATTACTCTTGCCAATTGATAGTTCCGTCATCTTTAACTACTACAGAAACACACGTAACTCGTTGATACCTTTTTTTTTTTTTTTTTTTTTTTAGTCGTCACCCTCCAGGTTGGTGGAACCCACGGACTCAGCGAGGGAGCTCACCACTACCGCCTCTACGGGCAGTGTCCTAGAGCTGGGAACATCGAATCGGAAGGGATACAACTGGTGAGGTGGGATTGGCACCTCGCCCAGGTGGCCTCACCTGCAAAGCGAACAGGGGCCTCATGAGAGAAGGTAAGGGATGGTTAGGATGGATAGGCAAGGAAGAGGGAAGGAGGCGGCCATGGCCTTGAAGAAGATACCATCCCGGCATTTGCCCGAAGACGAAGTGGGAAACCACGGGTAACCACTTCGAGGATGGCTGAGGGGGAATCGAACCCCCTCTACTCATTTGGGCCACCCGAGGCTGCGTAGACCCCGTTCCAGTCCTCGTACCACTTTTCAAATTTCGTGGCAGAGCCGGGAATCGAACCCAGGACCTCCGAGGCGGCAGCTAACCATGCTGACCGCTACGCTACGGAGGCGACCTCTCGTTGATACTAATAATCAAAAGGCAACTAATTTACAGAATCAACGATAGTTTTAAAAAATCAGCACAGAATAAACACGCACTGTGACTACGCCCTCTCCTACCCCTCTAGAAAATAAAGAAAAAGAAAAAATGAAGGCATGGCACACCAAGAGAAACGAACCCGGGACCACCATGGCTCCGCGCCTCGCCGCTATCCTCTCGGCTAACGCAGCGTTGAGCGGTGGTCGCGCCAAGACCGTTGACAGCGAAAGAGTGCCTGACCTCAGAGTAACACATGGCGCGCTTCCCTACTTAACAGGGGCGGAGAACCTGAAACAAACCTGTTTTCTGGGGTTAGGAGGCCATTCCGACCCCAGGTTCCTTATCTCAAATTGATCGTATACCCATCTCCTACACGCCCCTTAAGGGTACTCAAGTACATAAATGACACCCTGTATATATATATTGAACCCAACGGTGTTAGGCTGACTGGTGTCGAACGTGGATCTCTGAGATAGATGAGCTCAGAATTGAGATTCCAGCAAGGAACGAACACGAGATCTTTTGAGGAAGTTTAAGCTATAAAAACCCCTAGAGAAAATACATATTAAATCACTGTTGTGATATGAACTAATTCTGACATTATTCGTTAATATAATGCAGGGGAAAATAGCAGAATACTGCATTATTGGGCTGTATGGCGTATACAATTCTGGACTGAACACAGAAAGTTTGAGCGCTTGACAGTTGTTAAATGACTCTAGAATATGGGCGTGGTTTCTTGGAGCCGTGTCACTCACTGTGACCTACTTATGCCGTCTGGAGCAGGTCAGAAGGGTAATATATGGTCAAGTTATTCCCCGTTACATAAGGAAAATGCCAGGGGGGGGGGTGAGGAGATACCAGTGTAATTTAATGATTACTCGTGATTGGAGTAACTCAGAGACATGAGGATTGCACCTATGTGAATGTATAGCCAGGAGGCTAATTATCAAGCCATTAAACATTGAAATCGAGGCAGATTTAATGGAACGCGCAGTGACACAGTAGATCTGAGGTTAGCGGCGAGATCTAACCATGTCTTCGGGGATTTACCTATGACGCGGCGTGGGGAAGCGCTGGCAAAGGCAATTAATATTAATTAATTGGCCGATCGATCCTCGAGCACGCAGACAGATTTGTGATCGGCGAGGAAAAATGAACCATAAAAACGTTATTTCAAGACCAGAAACGTACTGAGAGAGAAGATGACGCTGCAGGGAAATTTTCGGTCTACTTTTTCTCTCCAAATGGATATAAGGGCCAGAGAAAGGACAGACGCAGTCAGTCGAACCATACTTGAGCGCAGAGAGCACGTCACCTGAGTTCAGAGAAGGGGACGCACAGACTTTTACATTTTAAGTGCAGCAACATAATAATCATGCATTAAGGCATGAATTAATAACGATTAATGTAGTCAGTTGAACCACAGTCTAGTGCGAAATGCACGTTACCGAGTTCAGAGAAGGGACGCTTGGACTTCAACATGAAGAAACATGCAGTAAGGCATTTATTAATCGCAATTATTAAGGACAGTCGTGCCATACGTTTATAGTCGGCATGACGAGGGACTACTATCAAGCACGCCGGAAATGTACCGTGTGATATACAAGGTAGGACAATTGGAAGTGGTAATTGTACAAGTACAATTATAATAGGATGTTGGACTGCGCAGATATAAACTTTGTTATGCAACTGGTGAAATTTCGCAGGGATACCAATGTAATTAATGCTCAGGACGATATGCAAGCATATTTATGCGATATCAGGAAATTTATCTAAGGATAGAGGTTGATAGACAGAGTGGGGGACCGCTAGGAATCCTTAGGCAGAGAATCGAGACTTTCAATAGAGATGCGGATAGCAGTGAAGAATAGATCTTCAGGGCCTGCATATTTGATATTCTGCGAGTAGAGGTCAACCATTAAGAAATGTACATAGCATTCGTGTGATTTTAGTGATGATCTGTTAAATATATGTAAAATTAATAGTGTAACAAGTGCTATAACGTGTTGTGTGAATAAGGAAGCAACAGCTTCAACATGGAAAAGCAAAGTGCCGTGTGTTTTGTAAGGCAAAAGTTATGTATAATGTGTGTGAGAAGTGTAAGAATGCCTTGCTAATTTGCAAATAATGGCGGGCATTACTGGAAGAAATGCGTGGTTGGAGCCACCAGATTAACCAATGTGAGTACCCAAAAACCATGATTTTGTAGTAATTATAGTCCACTGTATGTTGAGTGATTTCAAAATTTATAAAATATGCCAGTAAGAGTCAATTTTAGGAGGTAGAACCTCAAAATAGTATTGTTGTGTTGATTTTAGTAAAGTTGAGATGTTTTTGTACATCATTGAGTGGATAAATCGTTACCACTAATGTAAAATGGCAATTCAGTTGTATAGAAACGTAACGTAACGAACACGGATGTTCGGTTATTGAAAAGGGTTACGTTGTGTCGGTTGTGGTAATTCATGTCAGTAATAATAATAAGAAGAAGAATAAACGAATACACATCAGGGAAAAATGGTTGTAAGCAAAATATATATGCTAATTGGAATATTTATCTATCCAAGCAGTAATATTATACATGAAGGGCTAAGCAAAGCAATTTAATATCAGAGTATATTATGATAATGGAAATAAATATGCAAGAATCTAGGAAATGGAAGGGTTTAATAGAGAATTGAATTTGCAGCTTGTGTATAAGCTTGTAAGAGTAATTGATAGATTTATCTTACTAATTAAAGGTCGGGATTATACCACCATGGTCACGGAAGCCAGGTAATCTATTCGACGTGTGAAATCTTGTATAGCCTAGGGCATACAGAGATATTTATTATGGCCAGAGCGTAATTAGTGATTGACCCTAGCTCTGTGGATTGCCATGAAATGTTCCGGGTTCGAATCCAGTGGTGTATGGGAGGATAACAATGGAAACCTCAACATGACACCTGATATCGACCGAGAACTAGCTATTGAAATAATTCAGCTCCTGGGAAGTGAATGTTGTTGGCGGCAGGATGTGCCTGACCGTAGCATTTAATAAGATGCCGGCTAGCCAATTCGACCGGTGAATGATGAATCTCGTTCCTTCATATAATGTAAACGGACCTGTTGAGGCCAGTTATTAATGTCCTAAGGTTAGGAATAAATACTTAAACACTTCCACACCCTATCTTGCATAAAGTTTAGTAGATCATATGGGATATGCAGGCCAATGACACTGCACTATCGTAGTTAAAGTCACGTGTTACTGCTTGGAGATAAAGGAAGAGGAAACATAGTAAAGGACGGAACGAGTGTTTTGTTACCGCCCGACTCAGCCCATTATATACAGGAAGGGCCGAGGGAGAGCTTTTTAAACGACCCTTGGTGGTTGACATTTAGAATGGACAGACTTTAAAACCCTGTTTGTAAGAAAAGAATCATTGTTGTATTGTATAATGAATTTGTGTGGTTTGAAACACGTTGATAATTAAGGATCGTTCTGATAACATAATATTTGGCAAACTTATGAGTTGTTGAAAGTTGCATTTTTATACTGACATTGTCACTTTGTTCTAAAGGTCGACACTAGATGCCATAGGCTATGCCCACGCAAGGGTAGCATAATATACCATCCGACACAGCGGTAACGGAATCTTTGAAATTGAACTCATGACAGCATACAGTGGAACTGCAGAAAAGGGGAACTGCAGAAAGTGGAACTGCAGAAAGGGAACTGCAGAAAGGGGTATGATTACAAGTAACAGTGGAGTTGCAAGTAAATTTGATGTGCAACCCATAGATTGGTTAATGCATGGTAAAGCATTTTGGTGGGAAGAGAGATACAGAACACAATTGTACGCATAATGTAAATTAGGATGTGTTGAGAGTAAACCAATTAAGATTGTGAAATTAAAGGGTTCACAATAGGTGACATAAGATTATAAGTACAGTTCATGTGTAATTTACCTGTGCATCAGCGCACTTGAGAATGAATTTTGATGGTAATCTCATGGTAAATGAATGAATAATCATTTGGATTTGCTAGGATAAAGTGCGAATATTAGTGGATTGTAGGAATAGTTTTGCATTGTTTTGTGTTATATTGTTGGGATTGTGTTTCTGTTTGTTTGAAGCCATGATTTAGAGCTTAATTAAAGTCTTTAGAATAGAGTTGTGCTTTATTATTGTAGAGTTGATACCTTTTAGTCTCAGATCAAAAATATGCAACTGCTCAGTGGGAGGACGGTACACGCCCGAGGACTGATGCTGGCTGGAGGCAGAAGCATGTCTCCCATGGAAATTACTCACATGGGTACAATATATATATATAGGGAAGATAAGATTACATTACTTACATTTAAATGAAATATAAATTCATTCGTAGACGATGCACATGAAATAAATAATACTATAGGCACCTAGGCGACCGTTCATACTAAACACTAACCTTCTGGTGGGTGCAACTGATCTGACAGACACTCGAGTTGATTCTTATCTCATAGACTATTCGTCATTCGCGGGGGCGAAGGTACTTCCACCTTTCAGTAGTTACCTCTTTCCACATGACATCATTCAAGTCCATATCAACCAGTTTGTCAATAACTCTCCTACATATTTGCTGTTGATGCAAAAGTGATCTGCCAGGCAGATTGCGCCTGATCGTTCAACATTACGTAATATTTAGAGAACGAATGAGTATTCATTAATTGTAGCAAAACTGTGTTTCAGCCAATGTTGTAATTTTTTTCCTAACGGTCTGTTACTTCTTCACGCAAAATTTTATCTCCCGCAGAGATTTTGGTTGGTTCCTCAGTTTAGGGGCTGCGACAACGCGGTCATGTTACCCCGTGTACTGTACTTTGGCGTGAGTGTAGAATCTGTCTGATAAACGGTGTGAATTGTGATGGCTGTATTAGTCTGTAATTCAGGTAAGGACTGCAGACGGTCAATTTGAAGCAGTAGTTCCTAATGTTGCTACCAAATACTACCGTCAACGACACCTAGCTGTGAGCTTGGTTACTAGATGCCACCGCAACCAGGAACTTGCAACGAACGTTAGAACTTCCCCTCCAAAGGAAAGCATACTGACGGATTTTTAACGCTCTTAGAAAATCCGACGACTTCGGCCGACTTTGAACCCGTGACCTTGGGCATAGAAGTTCAGCAAACTACCAGTTACGTCACCGAAGCCGCTTCAGACTTAGTCAGATAGAAAACTGAATGTGATCTCGTGCAAGTGCGTTGTCATGGCAACGTCTGATGGCTCATCCCTCATAAAGTTTTGGGCCTTATCCGACACATAGTATGAACTTTGAATGGATTCTTTTGTATGTTAATAATAGTAATAATAATAATAATAATAATAATATCGTATGGCCTCGGGTGCCGGGTGCAAGCTTTGTTATTTGACACCCAGAGGGTAGCTTGCATGTCAAATTTCGTTGTTCCTTGAAGAACTATGAAAGTCAAGGAGGTTAGATATCTAAGCTCCTTGAACACTATAGCGCTTTCTAGTAGAGAAGTGGGGAACTTTGTGTTGGCGGAAACTTCCGAGATTAATTTTGGCATTATGAACCCGGCCTACTGAATTCAAATGGGTCATTTGACATGCCAACATCGTATGACATGGTGTCGTAATTTTTGCCGCCTTTCAAAAATCACTTACCACGGCCAGGAGCGAATATGCAAGCTTGGGGTTAGTAGACCGACACGTTGACCACTCACCCACCATGGCAAGCTATTTTGTATGTTGATAGTGGCAATTAACATAAATAGGATATATGAAAATGGGATTTAGTTCTTCACGGAACGACTTGGTTTGATTAGTTTCAAAATGGAAAAACTCCTTTCCTCCGACGCAACCGTTATAGGAATTGTAAGCATAATTCGATATGCCGTCGTTAAATTAGGATAGAACTCCCTTATCGGGGCTAAGTACTCTAATGCACTTTTTGTAGATCACGGAACAGCGTACCAAAATAATTGTAGCTCCAGAAAAAGATCTTCTGCATCCAAATCTTCAAATTCCCCGTCTTTTAGAAAATTAGAGAGTGTTAGACAATGGTCTTTCCATTGCTTTTCCTGCAAATTGGAAAGCTTGGAAGGATCGAAATAAAATCCAAAGTATTCCGGAAAAAAAATCGTTATTCGTCATTTTATGCATATTATAAACATTTTATTGCCTTATGGGGACGGTAACCTTCTTGTTATTTGGGGTCCATTTTTAGCCTATTTTCATTTTATGAAAAAAAAAATCGGCTTATGAGATCACCTTTTGTCCGTGTGTGTGTGTGTGTGTGTGTGTGTGTGTGCGTGTGTGTGTGTGTGTGAGAGAGAGAGAGAGAGAGGTGTGTGTGTGTGTCCCCTAATAACTTCTAAACGGCTGGAGCGATTACAATGAAACTCGGTAAGATCATAGCACTATTCTGGCCGACCCCGACCGTGGCCTTCAAATTTTAGTATGTCTCACCGATCCAACATGGCGGCTGTGCGAAATATTTCACCAGCATTCAGTATCTCCGAAACTATTACCGATATCGCCCTGAAATTGTGTACGGTGATAAAGGGAACTACTAGAAGTTCACCTATGAGACTTTCAAAAACCTGGTAACTACAAAACCAACATGGCAGCCAAGCGAATTTGAGACTTTTAATTAGACTTTTCTTGCGATTTAACTATCCAAACGTAATGAAACTGGCAAAGAAAGTTTATACACATTGTAATGTACCGGAGTCTAATTTAGTTCAATTATTTATATAACCTCGAAATGGAAGCTGTGCGAAGTATTTCACTGACATTCTATATCTCAGAAACTATTATAGATATCACCCTGAAATTTTGTACGTTGATAAAGGGTACTGATACAAGTTTATCTATGTAACTTTCATAAACCTGTAAGGTACAAAACGAACATGGCGGCCAAGCGAATTTGAAACATTTTAATAGACTTTTCTCGTGATTTAACTCTCTGAGCGCAGTGAAATGTGGTACAGTAAATGATTTCACATATTGTAATGCACTGGCATCTAATTTAGTTCAATTGTTTACATAACCTCAAGATGGCGGCTGTGCGAAATTTTAAAATTAAGTTTTTATTTCTTGTGTCGTAATCATGCAATCGAAGTGAAAGTTTGAATAATGACCCTAGACAATAATTGTCCTTGAATGGTACATAACTCTTTGGTCTATACATATAACAAACCAAAATGGCGACCATCCGAAATATTTAGACGGTTCTCAATATCTATGAATCTTTTACAGCAATCAAACTGAATTTTTTTATGTTCATAGAGGCTATGAACATATGTTCACCTATAGGTCTTTCAGTAACCTGGTGAGCACAAATCCAACATGGCGGCGACGCGAAGTATAAATATTTAAATGGAAGTTCCTCGCGAATTAACTATCCGAGTGCAGTGAAACGTTGCACGTTAAATGCTTATACAAATGTTAATCCACTGGCATCTAATTTATTTCAATTGTTTGCATAATCACAAGATGGCAGCTGTGCGAAATTTTAAAATCTCGTTTTTACTTCTTGTGTTCTAATCATGCGATTGAAGTTTGAATATCACACGTACACAATAATCTTAATGTAATAGTACAAAAATAAAAAAACCAACCTAGCGACAATCTGAAATATTTGGACGGTTCTCAATATCTTCGAATCTATCACAACGTTCAAACTGAAATTTTGTATGTTGATAGAGGCAATTAACATGAGTAGGATATATGAAAATAGGCTGTATAGTTCTTCACGGAACTACTTGTTATACTTGTGGTCACACTGTCCTTATGCAAGGTTTCGACACTGATGTGTAACTATCTAACGGTCTGTTACTTCTTCACGCAAAATTTTATCTCCCGCAGTGATTTTGGTTGGTTCCTCAGTTTAGGGGCTGCGATAACGCGGTAATGTAACCCCGTGTACTTTGGGTGTGTGTAGAATCTGTCTGATAAACGGTGTGAATTGTGATGGCTGTATTAGTCTGTAATTCAGGTAAGGACTGCAGACGGTCAATTTCAAGCAGTAGTTCCTAATGTTGCTACCAAATACTACCGCCAACGACACCTAGCTGTGAACTTGGTTACTAGATGCCACCGCAACCAGGAACTCGCAACGAACGTTGGAACTTCCCCTCCAAAGGGAAGCATACTGAGGGATTTTTAGTGCTCTTAGAAAATCTGACGACTTCGGCCGGCTTTGAACCCGCGACCTTGGGCATAGAAGTTCAGCATGCTACCAGTTACGTCACGGAAGCCGCTTCACACTTAGTCAGATGGAAAACTGAATGAGATCTCGTGCAAGTGCGTTGTCATGGCAAAGTCTGATGGCTCATCCCTCATCAATTTAGTAGTGTTGTCATGGCAACCTCTGATGGCATTTGGCATTTTCTTATAATTCCGAAATCATTTTTCTCATCCCATGGCGTAATGGTGGGTCATATCAAAAATTCTTTCAGACAAAAGTTTTAGGTAATTATTAGGGGAATATTGCCCATTTTGTAGGGTTTTGATATTGTGTCTATTAAGAGAGATATGATTATGTTTCCCGAAGAACCCACTTTTTCCCACCCCTTTGGTCAATGGTTGGTGCTATCAAAAAACTTTTCAAACATAAATTTTTGGGCCTTATCCGACACATAGTATGAACTTTGAACGGATTCGATATTTCAAATATTTAGAGAGTTATAGCGATATTTCACTTTTTCGAAAAAAAAAGCCCCCCACCTTCACCCCCGTCGACCGATTGTGCCCTTCAACGAACTCGACCGATATTTTATATGGATACATATTATGTAAAAATTTCAAAGTGATTGGTGCAAAATTGCGGTAGTTATCGTGTCCGCAAGAAAGTGATATATATATATATATATATATAGGTACATATATACATAAATTATATATAAACTTTTGAACTGACGGTGGTTTTGGGGTGTAGGGGAAGGGCCTAATGTTGCTACCAAATACTACCGTCAACGACATCTAGCTGTGAACTTGGTTACTAGATGCCACCGCAACCAGGATCTCGCAACGAACGTTAGAACTTCCCCTCCAAAGGAAAGCATACTGAGGGATTTTTAGCGCTCTTAGAAATTCCAACGACTTCGGCCAACTTTGAACCCGCGACGTTGGGCATAGAAGTTCAGCATGCTACCAGTTACGTCACCGATGCCGCTTCAGACTTAGTCAGATAGAAAACTGAATGTATATCGTGCAAGTGCGTTGTCATGGCAACGTCTGATGGCTCATCCCTCATCAATTTAGTAATGTTGTCATGGCAACCTCTGATAGGTCTTGGCATTTTCTTATAATTCCGAAATCATTTTTCTCATCCCTTGGCGTAATGGTGGGTCATATCAAAAATTCTTTCAGACAAAAGTTTTAGGTAATTATTAGGGGAATATTATCCATTTTGTACGGTTTTGATATTTTGCCTATTAAGAGAGATATGATTAATTTTCCCGAAAAACCCACTTTTTTCCACCCCTTTGGTCAATGGTTGGTGCTATCAAAAAACTTTTCAAACATAAATTTTTGGGCCTTATCCGACACATAGTATGAACTTTGAATGGATTCGATATTTCAAATATTAAGGGAGTTATGGCGATATTTAACTTTTTCTTGGCATTTTCTTATAATTCCGAAATAATTTTTCTTACCCCTTGGCGTAATGGTGGGTCATATCAAAAATTCTTTCAGACAAAAGTTTTAGGTAATTTTTAGGGGAATATTGTCCCTTTTGTACGGGTTTGATATTGTGCCTATCAAGAGAGATATGATTAATGTTTCCCAAAAAAAACACTTTTTCCCACCCCTTTGGTCAATGGTTGGTGCTATCAAAAAACTTTTCAAACATAAATTGTTGGTCCTTATCCGACACATAGTATGAACTTTGAATGGATTCGATGTTTCAAATATTAAGAGAGTTATAGCGATATTTCACTTTTTCGAAAAAAAAAAGCCCCCCACCTTCACCCCTTTCGACCGATTGTGCCCTTTAACGAACTCGACCGATATTTTATAGGGATACATATTATGTAAAAAATTCAAAGTGATTGGTGCAAAATTGCGGTCGTTATCGTGTCCACAAGATAGTGATATACATATATACATAAATGATATATAAACTTTTGAACTGACGGTGGTTTTGGGGTGTAGGGGATGTGAAATGCGAAGATATGTCGAAATTTTCCGGAAGTCGAAACATGGTACCCATTGCAATAGTTAGCTTTCTAATGAAATCTACCTAAAATGGTGTTATAATGACCCTCATTATGATACAGTTTCCTGACATATAATATTTGCATTTTGACATCGTCGAACATAATAGTACATTATGCAACGAGCCTATAATGGCTATAATTAAGACACGAGTATTTTTATAAAACGAGCGTATGCGAGTTTTATAATTTCCGTACGAGTGTCTTAATTACCATTATAGGCGAGTTGCATACGACTGTTTATGTTCGACGATAATTATAACTTTATTATATGTTTTAACATAAATATTTATAAATATCTGTCGAGAGTCAGCCACTTGAATTTTGTGATCGGAGAGCGAGCGCTGGGTATATCTCTGTCTTTCAAGATCTCTGACTGACCGACGCATGCGCTGTGTGTGCTTGCAATGCCATATGCAGGCCATATGTTGACATCTGCCGTCCCTCAGTAATATTGTCACCGGAGTCGTTTGAAGGCAATGCGCTGTGTAAAAATTAGGGTTGGTGATATTAAGGTGCAGTGTTATTTCTTGTCTCATATTCGCCAGTTTATTTACGCGAACATATGGACGATGCGTATTCCATGTCGGTAATTTATTATAGTTCGATGTTGTGTTTATGTCCGACATGTTGGATTTTGAGCGCATGCACGAAGGTATCGTTACCTAATTGGTCAATGAACGAGCTCTGATTGGCTGGAGAAACTGTATCATAATGAAAAACAGTGTTATAATGACCATCATTATGATACAGTTTTCTGACACATAATAGTGAGGCTCGAACATAAATTATGTTTTACAGCATGACGTCTGATCGGGGACATGTTGTAAGTTACCCCGAGGGTAATCCTTATAGCCATCCTTTGGACCTCAACAATCCTCCTGAAGTTGCAATTAGTTGTGTACTCTTAGGT
Organism: Meconema thalassinum; assembly: GCA_946902985.2. Lineage (NCBI taxonomy): Eukaryota > Metazoa > Arthropoda > Insecta > Orthoptera > Tettigoniidae > Meconema > Meconema thalassinum. The sequence continues at coordinate 1,197,340,182 of OX336389.2, forward strand.
ACATAGTAGTGATCAACCCCGGCCACCATCGTGGTCTAGCGGGTTCGATTCCATAACATGGAGGATTTTAAGCCTGGTGTGATCTAACTTGCTTCCAGATTGATAATTTAACAGACAGTCAGACAGTGATGTTGGAATGAGGTTGCTTCAAGAGAACAACTAAAAAATGATTTTCTGGGGTTTTCTCTTTTCATTACCACTCCAGGTAAATTATTGGATCGTACCTAACTTAAGGCCATGGCCACCTCCTTCCCAACCAAATCCCAGCCCCAATCGCTAATATACACATAGGCCTAACCACAGTCGCATGACACAGATCAGCAAAGGTATTTCACAGGACCGCCATGCACCAAGTCCCTATAATATTGCCTGATATCCCACGTTGTCATCGACGTCGACCAGTGTTAACACGCAAGGTCAAAGTACCTGATTTCTGTACTTTCTCATTTTTAACTCAGTCAAATACTGGCACGTTTAAAAAGCGCACTGACGGAAGGGGGCATCGGTGTCAGAGTCCCCTCCAGAAGCCCTTCCCGAGAATGGAAATTCAAAATCTACCTACATTTTCTTTTTTATTTCTTATGTCTCTCTCTGTTACAGAGTAGAAATGATCGCACGTTAGTCCTCTCGGGCGACAGAGTGACGGGAGAATGGATTAGCCCTTTCTTTGTTGCATTTCCAGGCATGATATCCCCAGAAATCACCAGATTATTTTAGAATATGAAGTATTGTGGACATGGACACTCTAAATGAAAAAATCCACAGCCTGCTTCCAGTCTCCGACCGGGTCAGGAATGGAATGAATGAAGCCCCCATCTAGCGGCGAGGATATAAACTGTGCCGGCTGCCGGGGCCTGACGCACTCCTCTGGGCCAATGCTTAAATGAATGACAGATGAAATGATAGTGGAGAGTGTTGCTGGAATGAAATGTTGACAGGAAAAACCGGAGTACCCGGAGAAAAACCTGTCTGCCTCCGTTTTGTCCAGCACAGATCTCACATGGAGTGACCGGGATTTGAACCACGGACCCAGCGGTGAGAGGCCGGCGTGCTGCCGCCTAAGCCACGGAGGCTCACAACAGGGGAACTAAATAATATATTTAAATAAAATCAAGTTTTACACGTGAATTACCAACGGTAATTGACTTACAGTAAATCTCACTCACCTGGGGTCCTTGGTTTGAAGTCTGCCTTCATATAATCTGGTCACAAAAACAATTTTAATATATAAGATGATCTGGCCACATAAACAATTATGAAACTAAGTTTAAAAAATGTGTCAGTAATGGAATTTGCACAGTTTACACAAACTATACACATATTTTTATTGTTTACCGTCATTTTATTTCCTGAGGTCCCTGGTTCAGAACCACTTCAGCATCTCTTTATTTCTCCTGGAATTAGTCACATTGGCCCATACTACAAAAATTGCCGAATCCTTACTTAAATATGCTAATATATACATCTCGGTAGCCTGCTCCATGGAGCCCTTAGTTCCTAAAGTTTACTCCCATTGCCAGAACATACCTGGGCGCTTTCGGGCGCTTTAGCAGGGAGCAGTGAATGTCATATCCGGGCGCATTCGGGCGCTTTGAGAAGGAAAGCGTTAAGCTATCATCCCAGCATTTACTCGGCAAAGATCTACACCAGATTGTCTGTCGTCCGTCACCATGGTGGACCACACACCTATGGTTTTCGAACCCTCCTATGGCACTGGAGTTAGCTTGGATGGCCATCAGTGTTGAATCCAGCCACTTCTCTCCAAGGTGGGAAATATCATAGGTTTCAAATAACACCAGCATTATTATTTTAAAATTTCCCTATATCTCTGATATGTAATTAAATTAAGTGCAATTATCTCTAAGAATGAAAGCATGAAAATCATTAAATAGTACATTATGCAACGAGCCTATAATGGCAATAATTAAGACACGAATAGGCTATGTTTATAAAACGAGCGTAGCGAGTTTTATAATTTTCATACGAGTGTCTTAATTACCATTATAGGCGAGTTGCTTTCGAATGTTTATGTTCGACGATAATTATAAATTTATTATATGTTTTAACATTCAAATTCATAAATATTTGTGGGATTCGTTAACTTCAGTTAGTGAACAGAGCGCATGCGTGGGTCAAAGCATTTCGAAAGGAGAGACCATTTAGGCTACTTTGCTTGGCAATGATATTGTTTATAGCCTGCATGATGTCTAGTGCCGATCAGAACTAGCATTCACTAATATTGTCACCGAAGTCGTTTGAAAGCAATGCGCTTTGTAGAGATTGGTGTTGGGGATATAAAGGTACAGTGCTATTTCTTGTCTCATATTCGCCAGTTTATTTATGCCAACATATGGGACGGTGCACTTTCCATATCGGTAATTTATGTAGAAGGATGCTGCGTTGCTAACTTCTGGATGCAGATTCATACATTTCTTGCATATGTCATAGTATTTTCTTGTTACCGTAAAGGTTCGTGCTGATTTTGTCGTTTTGTTTAGGAATGTAACTACAATGGTTGATCCGATATCCAATTTGAACTTTTAAATCATGTAATTCATGTCCGACATGTTGGATTTTGAGCGCATGCGCGAAGCTATCCTTACCTAATTGGTCAATGAATGAGCTCTGATTGGCTGGAGAAACTGTCTCATAATGAAAAACAGTACTATAATGGACGCTCATTATTGTACAGTTTTCTGACATTTAATATTTACATTTCGACATCGTCGAACATAAGTAATATTATAGCATGCAATAACTTAAAATTACAGCCAATTAATGCGTCGTGGCCTTTCTACAGTATATCTCCGGATGACATCATATTTCTCTGCCTAGACTATGATTGTTTCCTAAGTTGATAGAGAGCAATTAATACCTGATGGCGCAGACCTGCGTGAACTCGAGGGTTTGGAGGGGAAGGTAGGAGAAGGAAGGCAGTGGAGGGGGTCACTGCTGCTGTGCTACTGGGAGCGAAGCAAACCTCTTGTCCCCAGCTGTCGCCACACCAAGTTTAGAGAGTGACGTCTCGTCACTTGAGATCTTAACTCGAAATACAATTACATATACCACGAGCTGACGCGAACACTTCCGTACCAAGGAGCGAAGTGAACATTCCTCCCCTATCAATCACGCTGAAGCACATGGACTTGCCTGTTCAGGCACCGTGCATGCACGCTGGACGTGTACTAGTAGCGCTGCACAGCACTTGCTCTGCAAATTAATTGTGGACCTCGAAGCGCTGTTGAAAGACAGGCAGGAAATGGATCTTAGCATCGAATGTACCTTATTATTTTTCAATAAATGGTACTAGATTTTCTATTTCAACGATAGCCACAGGTGAAAACTTATGATTAAGTCAATCATGTGAAGGAAATAAAGAGAGATGATATTTCAGTCATCTCAGCAGAGATTGCAAGTGTATTTCATTTAGTCAACAATGATTGTCCTTCTTTTTAAAGACTAGTTTGCCACAAACTTGGGGGATGCCTAGCTGCACAATGCTTCAAAAGAACAATAAAAGACAAGCAAACATCCGTGACACAACTACTATATAAGGGGGCGTGGTAGCACAGCAGCCAAGCTGTTTCCCACTCGCCAAGGCAAACCGGGCTCAATTCCCGGTCAATACCTAGTACATGTGAGATTTTCGAAGTGAAATGCCATGTCCTATGGTTTCCACGTAGAAAGGAGGTCCCGTGGCTCATGACCGCGAGATTAACGGTCACGTTTGGGGACTCCACACACTGTATTCATTTAAGTAGGCCTAATTGTAACACAGGCCTTCCATTGAATTCATTTCAATAGGGTGATTCAGAACGAACGAAATGAAGCAACAGAATGCCCTTGCCTTGCTGGAGAAGGGGGGTCCTGCAAGCACATTGCAAGTGTATTTCATTTAGTCAACAATGAATGTCCTTTTTTTTAAGACTAGTTTGCCACAAACTTGGGGGATGCCTAGCTGCACAATGCTTCAAAAGAACAATAAAAGACAAGCAAACATCCGTGACACAACTACTATATAAGGGGGCGTGGTAGCACAGCAGCCAAGCTGTTTCCCACTCGCCAAGGCAAACCGGGCTCAATTCCCGGTCAATACCTAGTACATGTGAGATTTTCGAAGTGAAATGCCATGTCCTATGGTTTCCACGTAGAAAGGAGGTCCCGTGGCTCATGACCGCGAGATTAACGGTCACGTTTGGGGACTCCACACACTGTATTCATTTAAGTAGGCCTAATTGTAACACAGGCCTTCCATTGAATTCATTTCAATAGGGTGATTCAGAACGAACGAAATGAAGCAACAGAATGCCCTTGCCTTGCTGGAGAAGGGGGATCCTGCAAGCACATTGCAAGTGTATTTCATTTAGTCAACAATGAATGTCCTTTTTTTTTAAGACTAGTTTGCCACAAACTTGGGGGATGCCTAGCTGCACAATGCTTCAAATGAACAATAAAAGACAAGCGTGTAGAGGAGCTTTATCTGAGAAAATAATTAAAACATACAGTTCCTAAGTTCTGTCTCACAAAAGATGACCTATAAAGTATTAATTAACCTTTGCGTTACATGATAGATGAATAAAACAAGACAAATACTCGTAGATAGGATCTCTAAAAGTGTGATTGAATTTTTGTTTAGTTCTGTAGAATGCGATGTGCTAGAACAAGGCTGTAATTTTAAGCACTTGATATTTCCACATTCTTTTCTTACACATAATGTCGAAGCCCTTTTGAAACGGTCAATATTCCTCGTCCTGTATTATTTATGAAAGAGTGTAGGTACATATGCTGGATTCTGAGAATGACCAGATCGCTGGCTATCAATGAAGTATGCACTACAAAATCTTGAGTATGATTTTGGTTCCCAGGGTAAGTCATCTAGACTGAAATAAAATAAGATAACATTCGTTTTTGTAAATATTATTTACGCCTAAATTATTTATCTTGTCATGAGACGAATGTGAGAAATAGGAAATGAAACTTACTCAATACTATTTACTCCCCGCCCAGGGGTTCACGACTGGTGGGACGTGGGTTGTGAGCACAGGACCCCAGCTAAGTTCGGCATTGCATTTACTTACTTGTGCTGGGCTCATCACTGTGATCTTCCCTGTCGACCTCCCTTGGTCATCACTTGCTCTCTTCCGACCCTGACGGTATTAGGGTATCCGAGCCCTAGAGAGTCTTTCACTTTTCCACCTTATTTAACCCTAGTCTCATATTTGCTGATGCCCTCATTCTTCGAGGGTTCAGATCCCTACTTTTCCCTTCATGGTATCTCCTGCCTTCTGTTCAAGGCGGTGGACCATCTCCTTTTTGCCTTTCCTATTTACCTTTCATGGCTTTTCTTTTTCCCAAGCCCCTCAGCCCTCATTCTTCGAGGAATCAGAGTCTTTTGTTGTTAATAGTGTATAAGGGGGCTGAGTGGCCCAGTGTTGGCGAGTTGCGCCAGCTTATCTTCCGAGTTGATCTTTCTGATCTTGTCATTCCATAGCACAGTCCTTCCATGCCATTTGCCCAAAGCCAAATTCTGGTTCTTCCGCTGGAATCGTCCTACCTTCCGTTTCCCACCACTACCCAGAATGAACGACTGGCTCTTGAATTTCCGAAAGTTGATGCTTTTTAGTCGGTCAACACGATTGTACCCAATTGTGATAGGTTGTTCCCTAATCCTCAAAAGACTTTACATTAGATTAATAAATACACTTGAATGACCAGCTTCGATCGTCAAGCGATCAAAATCAGATCCATTACACTTGGCTATTAAATCTATGTCTAAAAGTATGGGCGATAGTATTTAGGCCCACAATAGTACACTTATTTAATTGCAGCAGTAGTTAAACTAATGCAACTAGTCAATATTTGTTTAGTCTATGTGCTATTTTCTTAAGATACTGAAAGTGGTGATTGACCTCCAAATTTGCTTGCTTAGTGTGAATATGTGATTGTCGTTAGATTCTTTTATCGAATAATTGAGAAAACCAACTAAATTCCCCAACAGATTGCTTTACTTGCCCATGAAGAACATTTAACATACGCCATCGTATGAGAAAAGAAAATGATGCATTTAAAACTACCTGAAAACATATCACATTGGTAAATATTGCAGTAGTCTACAATTGTCTAGAAACCATGAAGCACAAAATGAAAATGGCAAAAAAAAGGTAAAATAATGTTGAATTAATTATGTGTTATTCCCCTTCGCTACTGCGTAGAAAGGAATTCTGCAGTAGACAAATGGGTGTCGTATTATTTTGAAAAGGAAAAATATGACATTTCAACACCTTAATTTACCTTAAAGGATTTCAAAGGTAGCATTTACTTAGTATACCTACCCCTTATTATTCTCGACGGAAATGAGATGCCATGAATTTCTATGTAGCGGGTATTTTTGACGGCCGGAAGCCCTTCCTGAAACCAACCTCACAACAGGCGTTAGAGAAGAAATTAATGAACCTGAGTAAGGAGTCGGAAGGAAGCTGCCGTGGCCTAATAGAAAGTACACTTCCTGGATTAAGAAAATACAAATAAACTTAAGAAAGAGAAACCAGGGCAGGGACAATGAAAACCTTGCTTGGTCCTAGCAGTCCTTAGGGATAAAAACAAACAGTTCTAAACTAAGAACCAAGTCAGAGGAAAACAAATCTCCCCCAAAACCCGGAACACACTACTCACATTGAAAATAGGAAAATAATCTTCCGGGGTTTACAGATAAAAATGATCCATGCTCCCAGATCCACATCGAATCGATGCTAGCAATGGGCCGGACCAATAGGTTACTCAATCTAGAGTTTAGTGCTTTTCAGTCGGTCAACACGAATGTACCCAAAAGAGATGGGTTATGCCCTAATCCTGAAATAAATTACATGAGATTAATAAACACTAGGATGACCAGTTTCGATCGTCAAGCGATCATCATCAGATCCATTACACTTAGGCTACAAAATCTATGTTTGAAATACAGGTGAAAATATTTACAATATGTACAATTATTTAGTTGCAGTATTGGTACTGCAACTGTCAGTGTATGCTAAATGCAGTATATATGTTAGGTGAAATGCTAAATGGTGATAGCTATCCGGAGATTGTACTTTAGAGAGATTATATGGTTGTAAACTATGTTAAACTATAAAATTTTTGGCTAACTACTTATCTGATTGTCTTCCGTATTACAGCTACTCGCAGTTTTCGTGCTCACTGGAACTCGCTGTGCGGTCGACTGCGGTGGTTATCTTAACGACTGGTTTTTCCCCTGCCTCCTCCCCCCTGTCCCAACGTGCTGTGGGGAGTGATAGCGATGTGTTTATGTGAGGTGTTGCCAACCTAGATAAGATGTATGTTATTGAATGAGGTGGGTCCACAACTATTAAAGACCGTGGATTGGCCCTCGCCACGCGTGGAGCATAACCCATTCGAACTAAGCGTACGATGTACTTTGCTTCTGCAATAAACCAAGGCCCATATTCGCGGCAGTATTAAAGATGCCGGGACGTCCTCATAAGACCGTCAACGCTTAGTTCGAATGGGTTATGCTCCACGCGTGGCGAGGGCCAATCCACGGTCTTTAATAGTTGTGGACCCACCTCATTCAATAACATACATCTTATCTAGGTTGGCAACACCTCACATAAACACATCGCTATCACTCCCCACAGCACGTGGGGACAGGGGGAGGAGGCAGGGGAAAAACCAGTCGTTAAGATAACCACCGCAGTCGACCGCACAGCGAGTTCCAGTGAGCACGAAAACTGCGAGTAGCTGTAATACGGAAGACAATCAGATAAGTAGTTAGCCAAAAATTTTATAGTTTAACATAGTTTACAACCATATAATCTCTCTAAAGTACAATCTCCGGATAGCTATCACCATTTAGCATTTCACCTAACATATATACTGCATTTAGCATACACTGACAGTTGCAGTACCAATACTGCAACTAAATAATTGTACATATTGTAAATATTTTCACCTGTATTTCAAACATAGATTTTGTAGCCTAAGTGTAATGGATCTGATGATGATCGCTTGACGATCGAAACTGGTCATCCTAGTGTTTATTAATCTCATGTAATTTATTTCAGGATTAGGGCATAACCCATCTCTTTTGGGTACATTCGTGTTGACCGACTGAAAAGCACTAAACTCTTGTTTACTAAGGCAACACTGAAAATATGGCTTCAAACACCACAATGTTACTCAATCTCCAAATATTTTTTTCAGTTTCCGCATTTGTGGAGAATATCCGTTCGTGAATAACCAAATAACTGGGGCGAGACCATCAAACCGACGTCCGAGTCATCTCGCCCTACTTCCATTAACGACAAACTCCTTTCTAGTACCAATCAAGATTCCATTCCTTAACCAAGTCACAGTTCTTCCTTTTTTTTTCAGCAACGAGTCCTTTGTTAAAGTTCCATTGTAACGTGTTTTTCGAGGGTTTTTTATGCAACTGGCATAAGTCAGTAGGAAGCCATTCTATATTTATTTACGCGGCAAATTGTTCAGCCAAGATAATTTTTCATGTTAATTTATTATTATTATTAATTTATTATAATTATTATTAAGATATTTTCGGAGCATTTTATAAAAATTATAAGCATACAGATAGGTTTTCTATGTCTTAGAAAACGCTAACAAGCAAATTATTACGAACGACGATATCATAGAAAATTATGCGATTACGGAATTTTACGGAGTTTTCGTCAGTTAGGGTATATTGAGAGACGTGACTCACTGGGAATTCTAATACAAGCTGATTCCTGTCGAGGAGCATGACGCAATCTTGGGTCGCATCGTCAAGAAGAGGCGAATTGTTGAAACGGAACCCTGTCGCCGAGTGTAATGACCCGGAGGAGGAGAAGATCGCGTGGTGGTTCAGCCAATCAGGGGAGACGACGTAAGCTAGTTGGGACTGAAGAGTGGGGAGCCGGCATGTGGATATATCGTTCGACGCGCCGTGAGACGAGGACTATCTGTGAAATACTTGAGGAGTATGGATACGTGTGCGAGTCGCTCCGATGTTCAGTGGAGTTAGGGACAATCTGTGTAGAACTTGCAGTGTACGGTCGCAAGTGCGTGACGCTCCGATGTTCAGTGGAGTTAGCGACGAACTTTTGTAAAACGTAACCAGTGCGGTTTTACGAGAGTTTGGGTCCGATGTACGGACCATAGAATTATCTAATCTACCAGAATATCATCAAATTTCGACGGAGATGACGACGTCCAGGAGACTGTGGGAAGCACACAGCATCATCAAGAACGAGGGAAATGCTTTGGCAATTTCCAGGGGTAAGCGCTAATGACGCAGAAATACGCAATCTCTCATTTTTCTTTGTTTTATATTTCATAATTCAGTAACTTCATAGCTTGGAAATAAGAGTAAAATCAATTTATCAGACTCCGTTTTCACGTAATTTTCTATCGGTAATATTCAAATCACAACGCTCCAATTTAAATTTTAAACTTATTATTATTATTAATTTTGCTATACTTGTTTTATATAATAAATTCATTTCTTTTACAATGCAATCTTTGCTTTCAGTAGGTAGCATTAGATATAGACCAATTCCTTCTCCTGATACAATTGTTTGTTGGGTTAATGATCAAATCATACCACGATCTGAGTGAATAGAGTCTTGAATGTGTTCTGCCAGAGCTAGACGTTGTTAAATACAAATTTAGATTTCAACATTGCATTGAGGTCTTGGCGCCCATTAAAACAACATAGCTTAGGCAAAGGTAAACAGTTTCATTTCTCTCCCAACAGTGTGGGCTAGCGAAAACCGTTTCATTTGTCGCTACCAACATGGGGCACTATCTAATTAACCATTACAATTGGCACCCAACGTGAGAGCTAATAACCATTACATTTGTCGCCGACAACTTGGGGCTGAAAACCTAATAACATTTGTGGAAGGAGAAGGGTATATATTTCTGTGCCTGTATTTTGGGGGTTATTTGTCTTTATCAGTGTATATCATTATGGGGGATGAGAAAGAAAGACAGATGAGGTTACGTAGTGGTCATCAACTGGAGAATGATGATACGAGCAGTATGTCGAGTGATGGTAGTACCGGGGTAGCGGAGGTAAATCCCGATACTGAAACAGGGAGTGTAGGCGGCCAACCAGAATTAAAAACTTTACTTCTCGAGTTCATGTATCAGAACAAAGTTAGTAGTGATGCTTTAAATGCAAAATTAGAACAGAATAATGCAAAATTAGAACAAAACAGTAGGGAAAATAAAGAAAGTACAGAAGCTTTAAATGCAAAATTAGAACAGAATAATGCAAAATTAGAACAAAACAGTAGGGAAAATAAAGAAAGTACAGAAGCGTTAAATGCAAAATTAGAACAGAATAATGCAAGATTAGAACAAAACAGTAAGGAAAATAGAGAGAGTACTGAAACTTTAAATGCTAAATTAGAACAAAACAGTAGGGAAATGAGTGACAAATTCGAACTGATTAGAGGTGAGATCAGGGGGGGTGATGGAAGAAAAGGCTAAAGAGATTATTGCAGATGTAGACAGAAAATTAGGAAAAGTACAGGAGGAGTTGGAAATTAGAATCAGTACACAGGCTGAAAATTTAAAAGAACTAGTGCAACTGGAAACACAGCAGGTCAAAAAGCAATTGGGGGGAGAAATTGACAAAATTCAGGTAGCTACTAAAGAGGTTAAGGAACAGCTGGGGGGTAGAATGGAGAAAGTCCACTCACAAATAGTTGCAGAAGTAAATGATTTAAGAGAGAGTAATAGGGAAAGCATTAGCAAGATTGAGGAGAAACAAGCAAAGCTATATGATAAAGTAGAAGAATCAGAAGGAAACATTAAATTAACAGTAAACAGTATTGAGAGGAAGGCTGAGGAGAAAATCGCAGAATTAGAGTTAAAATTAAAAGCTAGGATCAGGCAAGAAAATAGTCAGAATAGGCCAGTTTTTGTGAATAGCACACACAGGGAGGTAGAACTGGGTAAGTTCAGCAATCGACAGGGGTGCCCAATGGAGTTCATGAACACTATAGAAAATAAATTCGGGGAAAGGTTGGAAAATGGTAGTATTGAGTGGTGCCAGGTAGTTGAAATTTTAGAACAAGTGTTTGTGGGGGAAACGAGGAATTGGTTTGCTGTCTACAGAGACAAGTTTACTGATATCAAAGATTTTAAAATGAAATTCTGTGAAAAGTTCTGGAATGAGGTTATTCAGTCGCAGCATCGTGAGGGAGTAGTGTGTGGTAAATATAACCCTAAAGGAAGCTCCACCATGACCGAATACTTTTTAGGGCAGGTATTAGTGTGTAAATATCTGGATGGCTTGAAGGAGGAAAGTGATGTGGTAAGGTTGCTACTTAGGCACTTTCCCTATAGGATCAAGGAGGCTGCTTGTATCCAGAATGTAAAGACTATATCACAAGTAGAAAATTTGTTAAGCACATTTGATGCACTAGGGAGAGGGGGTTATGATGACAATTTCAATCGGAACCAGGGTAATAATAATAATAGACCTAATGAAGCCAGGCATCAAGAAGTTCAAGGGAACGGTGGCGAAGGGGCCAACGCTCAAAATAGAAATAATAATAATCAGCTAAATCAGAACAGAGGAAATGGCTATGGTAATCAGTATCAAGGGAGGAACAATGATTTCAGGGGAAATCAAGGGAGGAACAATGATTACAGGGGAAATCAAGGGAGAAACAATGATTTCAGGGGAAATCAAGGGAGAAATTATAATGACAATAATTACAACCAGAATAGGGGTCAAGGAAGAGGACAGCCTAGTGGTAGTAATATACAGCCAAACAATGACAACACAGCCCAGAACAACCAGACTAGTTCAGTAGTTAGTAGTACTACGGCCAGCTGTAGCGGTTCTTTAAACGCGAACCAGGCTGCGAAGTAAGGTCAGAATCTCAGTCTGTAGCATGCCCTGTCCATACAATTATACAGGAACCCTATGACCTAAATGTAAGAAATGAATTATTACATGAACTAAATGATGAAGGTATTATTCAGGAAGTGGTTAGTAAGAGCCCCATAGTTAAATTTAACGTGTCCGAGGCGTACACAGATGTTTTAATTGATAGTGGTTGTATGAAGAGTTGCATAAGTAGTGCATTTTATGATAAAATGAAAGGAACTGGAGTAAATTTTGAGGAGATGCCAATTAAAAGCACTTTTGTTATCACAGCTGTTGGGAAGAGGTCTAAAGTAATTTCTAAGCAAGTTTTAGTAGACATTAAAATTAATAATCATGTAGAGAAGCAGATTTGCCTTGTAATTCCAAATTTAGTATTCAGTGTTATCTTGGGTTCAGAGTGGCTAAGTAGAGTGTCTGGTAACTTATGTTATGATGTAGGGAGTTTGAAATTTAAATGGGGAGATTCTGAAGTAGAAGTAGCGTTCAATGACCATATTCAGAGAAGTAGTATTGTAGGTGTGATGTGTACTTTAAATGAGATATCGCCAGCCGTAGAGCGGGGTTCTCCATGTTTTGTGGGCAGTGTGATTACGAACGGAAGTCTAGAGGACTCGTTACGTGAGGCTGCATTTCAGGGAAATATAGAGGATGAACAGTGTGTTCGGCTCTATGATGTGTTATGGTGTAATAGGAGAGTTTTTGAGGATCGCATTGGTATGGCCAATTGCTATACACATTCATTGAACGTTATTGATAGGTCAGTATTCACAGGACATAGATATCCTGTACCTTTCGCTTATCAGAGTGCAGTTGAGGCACAAATTAACCAGATGCTTGAAGATGGGATTATTGAGCACTCGAACAGTCCATATGTTAATTCTTTGATCACGGTACCCAAGACCGACGGCACTGTTCGTATTTGTTTAGACGCTCGTTTGGTTAACAGTAGAATTAGTTCAGATCAGCTGAAATCTATGTCAATAGAGGAATTAATGCAAACATTTGAGGGGAAGAAGTATTTCACTTGTGTAGATTTGAGTTCCAGTTTTTGGCAAGTGCCACTTATGTACGAAGATAGACCATTTACAGCTTTTAGTCATAGATATAACCTTTATCAATTTTGTAGAACACCTTATGGGCTAAAGAGTAGTTCAGCTGCTTTAATTAGGGCTTTAAACATCGCATTAGGGGATGACACAGGAGAGTTTGTAACCATTTACATAGATGATATGGTAATTAGTTCAAGCAGTTTTGAGGAGCATCTACATCATTTAAATATAGTTTTTCAGAAGTTAGATCAGGCAGGGTTCACTTTGAAGCTGTCTAAGTCGTCATTCTGTCAGTCAGAAGTGACATTTTTAGGTCATAGAGTGTCGAGTAGAGGTGTAACACCAGAAGAAAGTAGGGTTAATAAGATACTTAACGCAGAGGTGCCACAGAATGTTAAACAGTTAAAAACTTACCTGGGAATTTGCAACTTTTTCAGGAGGTTCGTTCTTAAATACTCAGGGTTGGTAGAACCATTCAGGGAATTGCTTAAAAGTGGGACTCGGTGGAGATGGGAGTCCAAGCATGAACAGGCTTTTAGAGCGCTGAAGGAAGGTTTTGAGAAAGCTGTAGTGCTGAAATATCCGTTAAAAGATAAGGAATATGTGGTTATGACAGATGCTTCACATATAGGCATTGCTGGAGTATTATGTCAGAAGGATGATGAGGGTAATCTGTGCATTGTATCTTTAGCCTCGCGAGGACTGACTGCAGCAGAGAAAAGATACACGATTACTGAGTTAGAGCTTTTAGGTATTGTTTTCAGTTTAGGGAAATTTAGAATGTATTTAGTAGGGGGGAAATTTGAGATCCACACAGATCACCATGCATTACTGTATATGAGGACTTGTAAACTCAGTTCTAACAGAGTTAGTAGGTGGATTCTTGCTCTGCAGGAATACGAATTCACAGTAAAATATATTAAAGGTAAAGATAACATTCTTGCAGACATGCTATCGAGGGACACTAATTTATGTAGGGATTATCCTGTGGTTAAAGCAGAGGACGGTATTTTAATATGTGCATGTGTGGACAGTAGCAACAGGGCATCGTTACAGACACTGAGATATATGCTAGGTGGAGCAACGTGATGACGTTAAGTTAAGGGAGCCACTGGCTAGGTTGGAAGCAGGTGACGCAGAAACATTTATAGTTTCCAAACGTATTGGCAAAACAGCATATGTGCTGGAGAATAGTGAGGGAAACAGATTATACGGGACGTATAACATACATAGTCTACGAAAATATGTGTCATAAAGTGAGTGTGTTTAGCTGGCGAGCCAGCCTATCAAATGAGTAAGTGTGGTATCTGGTGCGTGGAGGATCTGGTCTTAAGGCAGGCGTATCGGAAGTCACACAGGGGGGTAGTATGTAAGTAAATGAGAGTTTTTAAGGTACAGGGAAATATGACGGGATTGTCGGATGCTGTTGAGCACTAAATTGTCTCGATGCACCAAGGCCATTTTGGCAGCGCTGATGGGTTCCCATTTATCTCCAAGAGATGGGGGAGCGCTTGTATAGGGCTTGTTAGCTTAAGGCGTCCACGAGATAAAAGATGGGCCATCAGAATGCGAGACAGTCCTTCATGAAACTCATACATATCAGCACACGTGATTTCTGTTTACGGCCTCGCCATGTAAGATTTGTAAGTGTGTAATTTAAGGTAATTTGTACAAAGGTATTATTTGTGTCAGGAGAAATGGTCTGTGTTGAGAACTAGTATTAAGTAGAATATGGTCTACGGGAACTTAAGAAGACAGGGCGATTACGGCACAGAAATATTTGGTGTTATATGTAATGCGCATTTACTGTTTTTTTTTTCAGAAGTCAATATTAATTTAATCTACTTCAAAGAGAGATTAAGTATTATGGTCACGAGGCGCTGCCACAATCGTGTGCTCAGTGATAAGTGAGATTAAATTTCACCATAAGGAAGGGACCTCCAGTGAAATTAGGAAGTTCAATGATGATATAAATATATCAGAACACCTTCAATGCGTGTGATATGACATCATAAATACATAGTGCTCACGCATTAATTATGTCTATTTCTCCAACATAGAGCAATTTGAGAGGCGGAAATATCCATGGAACACTATTCTATATGTAAAACATTGGACTGGTTGCAAAGTGCAATCCATAGTGACAACAAACTTTGACGCAAAGTGCGTGAAGAAAAATTATGAGTGTATATATCTGTAATTTAGGGTGATTTCATTTATGTAATATGTATTTTGGATGGGGTTTATTAACGTGTCTGGGATAATCGGATAATGGACCGTCGTCACGGTAAATCATCCGATGATCCGAGGCGAATATGTAACGTGTTTTTCGAGGGTTTTTTATGCAACTGGCATAAGTCAGTAGGAAGCCATTCTATATTTATTTACGCGGCAAATTGTTCAGCCAAGATAATTTTTCATGTTAATTTATTATTATTATTAATTTATTATAATTATTATTAAGATATTTTCGGAGCATTTTATAAAAATTATAAGCATACAGATAGGTTTTCTATGTCTTAGAAAACGCTAACAAGCAAATTATTACGAACGACGATATCATAGAAAATTATGCGATTACGGAATTTTACGGAGTTTTCGTCAGTTAGGGTATATTGAGAGACGTGACTCACTGGGAATTCTAATACAAGCTGATTCCTGTCGAGGAGCATGACGCAATCTTGGGTCGCATCGTCAAGAAGAGGCGAATTGTTGAAACGGAACCCTGTCGCCGAGTGTAATGACCCGGAGGAGGAGAAGATCGCGTGGTGGTTCAGCCAATCAGGGGAGACGACGTAAGCTAGTTGGGACTGAAGAGTGGGGAGCCGGCATGTGGATATATCGTTCGACGCGCCGTGAGACGAGGACTATCTGTGAAATACTTGAGGAGTATGGATACGTGTGCGAGTCGCTCCGATGTTCAGTGGAGTTAGGGACAATCTGTGTAGAACTTGCAGTGTACGGTCGCAAGTGCGTGACGCTCCGATGTTCAGTGGAGTTAGCGACGAACTTTTGTAAAACGTAACCAGTGCGGTTTTACGAGAGTTTGGGTCCGATGTACGGACCATAGAATTATCTAATCTACCAGAATATCATCAAATTTCGACGGAGATGACGACGTCCAGGAGACTGTGGGAAGCACACAGCATCATCAAGAACGAGGGAAATGCTTTGGCAATTTCCAGGGGTAAGCGCTAATGACGCAGAAATACGCAATCTCTCATTTTTCTTTGTTTTATATTTCATAATTCAGTAACTTCATAGCTTGGAAATAAGAGTAAAATCAATTTATCAGACTCCGTTTTCACGTAATTTTCTATCGGTAATATTCAAATCACAACGCTCCAATTTAAATTTTAAACTTATTATTATTATTAATTTTGCTATACTTGTTTTATATAATAAATTCATTTCTTTTACAATGCAATCTTTGCTTTCAATAGGTAGCATTAGATATAGACCAATTCCTTCTCCTGATACAATTGTTTGTTGGGTTAATGATCAAATCATACCACGATCTGAGTGAATAGAGTCTTGAATGTGTTCTGCCAGAGCTAGACGTTGTTAAATACAAATTTAGATTTCAACATTGCATTGAGGTCTTGGCGCCCATTAAAACAACATAGCTTAGGCAAAGGTAAACAGTTACATTTCTCTCTCAACAGTGTGGGCTAGCGAAAACCGTTTCATTTGTCGCTACCAACATGGGGCACTAACTAATAACCATTACACCATTCCAAACCCCTCACAATTTCAGAAGAAATGCAAAATTCAAGGCATAAACACGAGAGTTTTTCACACACTTCCGTCGATCATCACCAATACAAAGTTTCTCGAGGGAGCGAAGGACATCCGGTCAAGCAGCTGGAAGATATCCGATCAAGCTGCCGGCACAATAATGAGTATTGGGAAATGTCTCGCAAATGAAAACGTAATAACTGTGAATGATCCGATCACTGTGAAATTTGGCATAGTAGTCCACTAATATTATATAATCAATAAACTTTTGTATGGGCTA
The DNA here is from genome assembly GCA_946902985.2 of Meconema thalassinum. NCBI lineage: Eukaryota > Metazoa > Arthropoda > Insecta > Orthoptera > Tettigoniidae > Meconema > Meconema thalassinum. The sequence goes on from OX336389.2 coordinate 1,197,357,163, forward strand.
TCCTCCTAAAAATGCTAAATTCCCTTGTTAACTGGAAAAAGGAACTATGTCAACAAATTTCGAAAGCTTATATCTCAGATACTTCCGAAAATATATGAAAATGATTCCATTTCCAGTATTCACAATTTAGCAAACAAGTACGGAAATTCTGAATACGTTCTGTTGAATGAGTTGATTAAAATATTTTTGTCTGTCCTGAAAACTAAGAAAATCCTCTCTTCACAGACCGATTCAATTATAAATGTTATTTTCATTTTCAAATATATTTTAATTTTAGTGGGAATTTTCAATTTCCGGAGGGATTCTACCCTCTTCCCCCACAAAGCCTCCACCTGAATTCATCTTTGATGGCCATGGAGTTCCAAACTTCTAGCCTATTGGTGCTCGAATAATCTTTCTTTACGGGTGTGAATTCTCCGTAATTTATTGAAATTGATAAATCTTACTGTTATTGATTCATTTTAGGGGCTTGGAAATCGTAGTCATCTCAGTCCCATGAACTTGGGTGTGTGTGTGTGGGGGGGGGATATAGGGATCAGTCTGATAACCTGTGTTATTGTGGGGTCTGTATTAGTGAGTATATTTTAAATTAAGGTGAGGAATGGGATGGAGGTGGCCATGGTCTTAAGTTGGGAACCATCCCGGCATTTGCCTGGAATAGAAATGGGAAACCACGAAAAAATACTTGTAGGAGGGCTGTCATCATGGTAGAATTGTGATCATATTGAATGGTTGTCACATCATCTCATGCTAATAGTTGATCCACGAGCGTAGCCAAAGGATCTAAAGCATGCTGGGTGGCTGAGCGTTCAGAGATATGTGGTTCGAATCTCAGTGCTGAGAGCAACCATCTGAGAGTGGTTCTTCCTCGGTGTTTATCGCATTCACTCCTGGTAAATGAGGAAATGGTATCTAATTTTAGTTCCCGGGATGGCTACCCCGTTCTGGAGCTAATTACTGTTACACATTACGATAGTCACCAGTGTAACACAGGTTATTAAATTACAAACAATCTTTACATAAATACACACATACAAGGCGCACGGAGGTGATGTCAATGATGACGAGGATCTACTATAATTACCCCTAAACCACAGTGGTGGTCTACTTTACTGTGTACGAAGTACAAAATGTTTAAGTATCATCCATGAAACGTTAGTCTCGTTGGGCAGTGGCTAGCATTGTTGGCTGTAACCGCGGAGGCTCGGGTTCGATTCCCGGCTCTGCCAAGAAATTTAATTCTGGTCTGAAAGCTGGAACGGGGTACACTCAATCTCGTGAGGCACAACTGTCAAGAGATGGGTTCGATTCCTACATCAGTCATCCTGGAAGTGGTTTTCCGTAGTTTCCCACTTATACTCCAGGCAAATTCTGGGATACCTAACTTAAGGCCACGGCCACTTCCTACCCAAATCCTACCTCATACAATATAAACACTGTTATAGACATCGTGGTGACACAGGTTATCAGACAAATCTTACACACACCCAAGTACATGGCTACATGTCGATGTCACAAAGGCCCTAAAATAATCAACAACAACAACTGGTTTCATGGTGAAACTATACACTTGCTTACAAGCCAGTTGCGCCAAATTAGTTTCCCTTATGCTCGTAAACTTACTCTCAGTAGTGCTTTCAATATTGGCACCCCGCAGTGTAGCTGTGCGAGTTGAGTCGCATATCACAACTTCAAATTAGGTTCGATTCCCGGCACTGATAGAGGCCATACTGACAAGAGACATCTGTGAGCTCGAATGCTTGGAACCGCACGAAAACATGCGTAGAATAACAATCGATCATAACAAAAACAGTGGTCTGTGACATTTCCATGCAAAACCTTCCATTCTACCACAAGTGACGTGTTAATAGTGAGAAACTAGTGTGACGACGAGTGGGTGAGAGATTTCACGAGCCCTTCGTCCAGGAACGTCACCAACAGCAAGAAGGTTCAGTCTTGTTTTGGGGTGGAATCATGTTTGATCGACGTACGCCTCTAATCCCTATCCACGGTAACATGACTGGTCTGGTGTATAGAGACAACATCCTTGAACCTGTCGTTACAGGACTCGCTGCCACAATGGGTGAGGGCTTTACACTAGTGCAGGGGTCTCCAAACTTTCCAGCCTTAGGGCCATACTGATTACTCCAGTAAGTTCCGAGGGCCAAAACCATATTATCATTGTTGCCGGTGGTAAAAAGTGAAATAGTCCACTGATGAAAAAAAAGTCCGAAAAAGTACGCAACGTTGAAAAAAGGCTGCAAATCGGACTAAAGTCAGCAAAACGGCAACACTGCATATTATTAATTTTCCTGTCATTATCTGTAATTTCTAGATTAGTCGTAGAGTACGAGCCATGAGGAGTAACGTGACACGACATCTGGTGGACACAAGCGGAAATAGGTAGTACCTTCTATCGCTAACAGATGGCGCTAATAGCACGTACAGAGTAATCTCGTTGGTTCGAGAGAGTTCTGGTGTCTTCCACTCACTTCTAGATGGCAGTAATTGGAATATATAAGAAGGCTAGTTGCGCAACCACAAGTCAGTTCCTATGACACTGTTGTGAAATAAAATAGTGCGTACCTCCTTAAAACGTGTTTGTGCGTGTTTAAGTTTAAGACATCTTTGTAACAGTATTTTGATTTGAATTGTTGCTTTTGTGTGTGATTTAGTAGTATGGAAAAGAAGCGAAAAATTGATAGTGAATGCAGAAAATTCAAAGATGAGTGGAACATTCAGTATTTCGTAATTGAGTCCAGTAACAAGGCGCTATGTTTGATTTGCAATGAAAGCATAGCCGTTCTCAAGGAATATAACATTAAACGTCATTATGAAACAAAACATTTTCAAAATTACTCAAAATATACAGGAAGTTTGCGGACAGAAAAATTCGAAGCTATGAAGCGCGGATTGAAATCGCAGCAATCTTCATTTACAAAACTCAAAACCGAACAAGAGGCTGCAACTCGTGCCAGCTTTCGTGTGGCTCTTGAAATTGCAAAACGTGGAAAACCATTCACCGATGGAGAAATGATCAAAGAATGCATAATTGCAGCAGCCGAAGAAATGTGCCCTGAAAAGGTACATTTATTAAAAACTGTCAGTATGTCAGCAAACACTGTGGCTCGAAGGGTAGAAAACATCGCTGAAAATATATCCTCTCAACTGTTCGACAAAAATGGAGATGTTGAGTGGTTTTCTTTGGCCTTGGATGAGTCAACGGATGTGTCAGATACTGCTCAGGTGTTGATTTATATTCGAGGAGTAGATAAAAGCTATGAAGTGCATGAAGAACTTCTTGATATGTATAGTATTCATGGCACAACTACTGGTACAGATATTTTTAAAGGAGTTGAAATGGCCATTAATCAAAAGAACCTTCGATGGAAAAACTTGAAATGTATTACAACTGATGGAGGCAAAAACATGAGTGGGAAAGATAAAGGAGTGGTCGCTGTTGTGTCAAAGGCTGTAGAAAATGACGGTGGTTCAAAACCATTAGTCTTACATTGTATCATTCATCAACAGTCTTTGTGCGGAAAATGTTTGGATATGTCTGAAGTTCTGAAACCAGTCATATCAACTGTTAATTTTATGAGATCTTTTGGGCTGAATCACCGACAATTCCGACAATTTATTGAAGAGATTGGAGAAAATGACTTACCTTATCATACTGCCGTACGTTGGCTTAGTTGTGGGAAAGTCCTTCAGCGCTTTTTTGAACTTCGAGCAGTGATCGAATTTTTTTTGAATGAAAAGCATCGCCCTGTTACTGAATTACAAAACAACGCATGGCTGTGGAAGTTAGCATTCTATGTTGATTTGACAAAACATGTGAACGAACTGAATTTGAGATTGCAAGGAGAAAACCAGCATCTTCCTGATTTATACACTAATATCAAATCATTCCGGAAGAAATTGATACTGTTTCAATCACAACTACGAAGTAAATGTTTTTCACATTTTAAAACATGTGAAATATTCAGCCACACCACTGAGACTGAGTTTCCTATCGATTTTGCAATCGAAACTTTGAGCGCTTTGAAAATAAATTTTGATACTCGTTTCTCGGACTTCGATGCCTTTGCGAAACAAATTAAGATTTTTCAGGATCCTTTTGATACTGACATTGAAACTCTAGCCCCGGAACTTCAAATGGAAATGATTGAACTACAGTGCAGTGATATAATTAAGAACAAATATCAAAACTCATCTTTGTTGGAATTTTATAAGAGTCTTCCACTGACACAATTTGATAATTTGCATAAATTTGCTCGTGGGCTGTTTTCTGTTTTTGGTACTACTTATTTGTGTGAGAAGACCTTCTCCAAAATGAAGTACACAAAAAATGTTTACAGATCTAAATTAACTGATGAGCATCTTAAATCTCTTTTAATAATTGGTACAAGTAAAATTAGTCCACAACTACAAACTATTGTCAGTGGAAAATCTCAATTACATAAATCTCATTAGTATTTCATATGTCTGCATGTTATACATGTCTTTACTCATTACAATTCTGTGTTTCTTTATCCAACTTATCACAAAAACAATAACAATAAGCCTACAACAATGTTATGAGTAGTTAGCCCATGACCATATCAATGTAGATGTCATATTAATAATTATTCAACATAAAATTAGAATACTTCAGTAAACTAAATTTAATTTGCTATAAAAAATATGTTCTCTAAAAGGAGTTTTCAAGTATGCTAGCTCTCCGCGGGCCGGACAAAATCTGTCCGCGGGCCGGATGTGGCCCCCGGGCCGTAGTTTGGAGACCCCTGCACTGGTGGACGATAATGCTCGTGCCCATCGAGCTAGGGTGGTCAATCAGTTCCTTCAGATGCATGTCACACACAGAATGGAGTGGCCTGCCTATTCTGCGGGCATGAACAGTATTAAACATGCATGGAAAGAGCTCAAGAGGGCAATTTCGCACCATCCCAATCCTCCAACCAACGAACAGCTGCTGTCCAAGAGTGGGATAATCAGCCCCAAACCACGTTGGATTCGTTGGTGCTGAGTATGCCTCGTCGTCTGCAAGCATGTCTTAGAGCTCGTGGTGGCCATACACGTCACTGATATGCCCCAACATGAAAAGGACGTTTGTGTGCTCAGTCCCACATTATCATTTTTGTTATACCGGGTGAGTTTGCCATGGTTGTTACGGCGTGGCTGAAGGCAGTCGCTCACATTCGGTAGGCGAGGAGGTTCGAATCCCCCCACCGGCAACCTTGAAGATGGTTTTCTGTGGTTTCCCATCTTCTTACCAGGCAAATACCGGGGTTGGTCCCTAACTATAGGCCACAGACGCTACCTTCCAATTCCTAGTCCTTACAATCACACTTTCCTCCCCAGACAACACTCCACACGTGACGCTACTTGTAGCTCACCCCATGGATGTCAACATAGATGCAGCTACTAACTCTGGCGAGCCGAACATGTCCTAGGACACTCCCGGCACCAAAAGCCATACGCTAAAAGAAATATAAAAATCTTTTGTTATTCGTTGTGTGTTTCTGTCTCTTTTGCAGAGCAGATTGTGTGTTGTTTTTCTTTGTATGTACTACCCTACCAGGGAATTGTTACCGCTAGACATGGAGCGGTGCTGTTGTGTATACATTACGTCATCTCGCCTCGTTATGGCTGCAGCGAGTGGTTGCGGAGCAAGAGGGGGAACGCATGTACAGTTATTCAATGAGAACACACCGCACAGCGCACGACCCAGCACGATTCATGCACACAAATAACATGCGATGAGGTTTCACTGGCGACGACTGCACGTCTATCGCAGGCGTGTGGCTGGGCGGAGCGCATTAGTTCCGATTTCCGCCACCGGTAACAATTCGCTGGTAGGGTAGTACCCTATATTGTGTATAATGCGATTACATGTATATAGCAAAATAAGCAAGTCACTCAATTGCAATATGCAAAACTTTTTATGAGCACTGTATAACATTCACGCAACTCGAGCACTTGTTCGTGCAGCTACCAACATGTCACCGTCTGATGGCGCTAGCTGGCTAGTGCGGAGTTTTGCATGGAAATGACACAGACCACTGTTTTTGTTATGATCGAGTGTTTTTCTACGCATGGTTTCGTGCGGTTCCAAGCATTCGAGCTCACAGGTGTCCCTTGTGAGTGTGGTTTTACCCGGGGTTTTCTATGCTCCGTCTAGGCCATGTGTTCTCAACCTGAGGCTCGCGAGCACCACGATGCTCTTTAAATGAAATTTGGTGATCACGTCATAAGAGCCCACAAGTGCTCGGGACCGCAAGGTCCCCTGAAATCCTTTCTTCAATTCGAATTATGTAGCACGAGCAAGAACAATAGCGTTTTCTTAGCAAGTCATGACAGTCAGAAATGTATTTTTTAATCTATAATAAAAATAACTGGACATCCCTCCTTCATGAGTAACACGAAAGATGCTGATACGACTCGAGTATCCATACGTAAATTTATCTTATGTGCATGAGTCATGCAAGCAGTTTCAGCATGCCTGGTGAGTGGTGAACCCTAGCTATTTCAGCCCTTCAGAGGGAGAGAGAGATAGGCAAAGTAAAGTGAGGAGCATGTTTGTTGTATTATCTGCACTATCATTATTATTGTTATTATTATTAACTATTTATTTTGCCGTGTGGCCTTCTGAGAGGCCGAGTGCAGGTCTTTCTAGTCGACGTCCGTGGGCGACCTGCGCGTTGGGATGAGAAATGGAATGGATGAAGATGAATGAAGCTGGGCAAAGATGTGGAAGGAAGCGGCCGTGGCCTTTCAGAAGGTACCGTCCCAGCATTTGCCTGGTGAAAATTGGAAACCAAGGCAAACCATTTCAAGGACGGCCAACGGTGGGGTTCAAACCCACGCGTCTACTGAGTCAGCAGAGAGCTTGGTCCCATGACCTAACGCTGCGCTTTAGCTAGCGTAGCCACTGCATTATTAACAATAATATTACGTTATTTCCGATTTAATGATGCTCGGGCATTTGTTATGGCATAATGGTGGTGCTCACGGCCTCAAACAGGATGAGAACGCCTGGTCTAGGCAAATGCCGGGACATATACAGTACCTAAATCCATTAGCCCAATGAATGCAGCTAGCTTACCACGCGATTTGGTCAAAGTGTCGCATTCTAACACAGAAACTGAAATGGGTCCACAACATGTCATACTCCCTAGGGGTAGAATAAGAAAGAAAAAAAATACAAGGAATTAAATACGGCAATGCTTCGTAATTTGTTACCATTTATTATTTTCGTTGCATTTTTAAATGAATGTACTTCAATAATAGAAAGGAAGTGTGCGAAGCAAGGACTCGGCCTCCCAGCTTACAGCATACGGATTGTGGGGTACGCGTGGCCAATGCGGCGATACCCATCGTCACAGTTTCTTGGCTTTGAGGTCATGGGACGCTACTTCTTATACGAAGTAGCTATTCAATTGCTATCGCGACGCTGAGTGCATCCCGTTTTAGCCTTCACGTCAGATCTTTAATCTATGGAGGAGCCGGGAATCGAACCCAGGGTCTCCGAGGTAGGAAGTAAGCATGATAGGCCTACACCATGGGGCCACAATGATTGCAGTCACCGCAAAAATCAGACAAATTCAGCCCATACCCAACTACACGGAGCTGATCGCCAAGACTCGGAGACCGCCACGGCCGGTGATAAGTAGGGACCGGACATTTATGCACTGAAAGCGATTAAAATATGCATGCAATTATGCACTAAAATGTAGAAAATGTGCATTAAAGAATTGAAAAATATGCACTTAACTATCATCATCATCATTGGTTTGCAGTCCTAAGACTGGCCAGTTGCCATAAAAACATGTCCAGTTCGTCCTGTCATTTGCCGCTTCCTTCATTGAATTATAATTCTGTGCTTGGGTGTCGTTTAGAATTTGTTTAAGGAAGGTATTTCTAGGTCTTCCTCGTGGATTTTTTCCCTCAATGAACCCTTCTGCCACAGTCTCATTAAATTGGAGTGGCGCATTGTGTGATCCCACCATGCTAGACGACGTTTACGGATTGTTCGTAGGATTGATCTCCGTTGGTTCACGGTGTCGAGAACCCTTGTGTTCGATATCCTGTCTCTCCACGTCACATTTATCATCCTAGGATAGCACCACATCTCAAAGGCTTCAAGGCGGTTCTTTTCATTTTTATTCACTTAACTATAAGCCAATCTTATTCACTTGCTTTATACATGTATCATTCACAGAAAGAAGCATCATAATAGATAATTGCAAGTTTTTCAATGTTTTCAGGAGACAAATATCGTCTATTTTAATTGTATTAAGTGCATAAATTCCCGGTCCCTAGCCATCAGTTGAATAATCACAATTACCTGACACCCACTGTTTTAATAAATATTTTCTGCTGCTCTTCTCTTTAGGCATTTTGAGTTAAGGATATGCACACTAAGAATAAAGTAACACATTAACTGAAGAAACTCCTCACAAAACTAACTCCGGGCTACTGGCTGACGAGATGGTGAAAGGAATATTCCACCCCATTCCCTTCTTGAAATAACCAGGCAGCATGCTTGCGTAAAATATTAGTTATTAATCTGTTGCTCAGAATGTTGCTTACAAGGGATGTCCAACACGCTGGCGAAACCTATTTTGTTCAAGATGTTTTAAATTATACTTAATTTCAACTGTTATGCTAAAATATGCTGTTAGGTTCAGAATATGCAAAAAATCCAATAAACCCCCAAAATATACATTTACCTATCCACATATGCATTTTCAAAAAATCCAGTCCCTAGTGATAAGTTTGCAGTGTTGCACAACGACCAGATTTCTCTCAGTGGAAACAAAATAGATTATTCAAAACTAAATATAACTTTGTGTGCATAAGAATCGCTAGTTTTTATCATTTTAAATGATTTTGTCGACTTCGTCGTTACACTGAGGTCTGTCGTTACGTTACGGCGATGGGACGAAATGTACCGAGAATGCACTGAGGTGTGTGACGTCATAGTACCGCTTGAGCTTCCTCCGTTCCCCGCGAGCTCCGATGAGCGTGACGTCATCCAGCCAGCTACCTCCTTTGACCTTGGTTTGCACTTGCTAATGGAGTTTGAGTTCACGCAGTTCGCTGCATGAACATGAGGCTTTCACCCAGCATTTTTTAGCATTTGTAGCATTTAAAATTATATAAATTCTAGTCTTTCAGACTGACTATCACTCTTTTTTCCTTTAATAACTGAAGAAATCCAGTATAACTGTGTTGGCCTACTACACTGGAAAAGCGGAGCGTGTCATCAGAGTTTACTATCGGATTTTTTATTATGGATACTCGAGTTTAGGCCTTAATTACAACCAAACCAACAGACCTATTGAAAAACGAGTTATACCAATATTTTCCTCGTTTAATTCTGCGTTAAACTGTATAAGCCAATTATTTTCAAGGTTATTAATTATTATTTTATTTGTGGTTGTATGAAAAATTGTCCGTGTTTTTTGACGTCTTTTATAGGAACCGCTCACTTAAAACTATATACATGGAAAACTACTTGGCGGAGGGTAATTATATTTTTATATCTGATAGGCACAAGTATTGGTAGTGCAAATCTCAAGTTTCAATTTTTTTGAACTACCCAATGAAAGGTTCTTATACTTTTTCTGACGTAACGATTTCTCAGCCCAGGATAAACGTACAGCAGGAAACTTGGTCTCATTTTGAAGCTCTCATTCATGATTATCGGAAACTACAACCACTGTAAACGTACAGTGTGATGACGAATTTATGAAGAGTAATATTAATGGTAGGTTTTGTGCGTTCTGGCCGTTGCGATTAAAATCGGGCGAGCCGGTGAATTCGAGTGCAGCGTTGCCGGGCAGTTGTGTAATGGAATGCGAGTTACCTGGATATGTCCACATGCTATTTTCAGTCTTCCTGTTTACTACTTATAGGCCACATCACATCACATCCAAATGCCTCAGAGACCACCATTGTCTGAGGGTGAACTTGCGCTAACATATTACAAAATGGTAGAAGTATGGAAGCAATGAATGTTTTATGCCGAGAAGCCTTGCGTACCGTTGCTCCTGAACTCTAGAAACAATGTATTAAACACGCTAAAAGAATTGAAGACCACTGCTGGGAGATAGATGGCCTGTCTGAAAATGTCCCTCATTTCGAGCCGGTCATAATTAACATGAATGACAACAGTTCTGATTCATCGGAACAGAGCCATTCTTCAGACGAAGAATACTGACTGAATTAAATATTGTAAAGATATTATGTAATTAATGTAAATAGCCCATGTAAAAATTGTGTAGTCTGACATTTTCAAATTAGGAAGACAACCCATTTTTAAACCTGCCATTGAAGGTCTTATGTGAAAAAGGTGATGGAAATATTTTTTTATGAAGAGCAAACCCTCCAAATTTGAACGCTTTTCTAGTTAACCACATGGCGACCTCTCCTTAGTGTAGCCGTCTGTCGAGCAAGGCACTGGCGTTAGCAAAGCGCAGCCCCAACTAGTTGAACACATTTACACTTTTTAACGTATTTAATAATCCGGTGTTGGTAAATTGCGCCGGCTAATCTTCTGAGTTTATCTTTCTCATCTTGTCATTCGATCGCAAGGTCCTTTCACGCCACTTACCCCAAGCCAAGTTCTGTTTCTTCCACTAAAATCATCCTACCTTTCGTCCCCCACTACTACCATTGTGAAAATCCAAAACCGAAGATATTCTTATTTGTTCTTGCAGAATGACTAACTGGCTCTTGAATATCCTATATACACTCTGCCATGCAGGGCTGTACAAAATACATTGGAATCTAGCACAAAACACTGAAACATGTTTTTATTATTAATTATGACATATCGTATTCTTTGTATAAAACTCTTCTACACAGTTATTACCTTAGCCTGAACGCTAGGTCATATAGTTTATGTGTCGGCCAAACTGAGAAACACTTCCCCTCCAACAGTCTCTATGACGAAACTTTGGAACATGTGCACAGTATGGTATGTGTTGGCTTCAGAGTGGGGGAAGAGAGGGGAAGTTCCTAATGAGCTATCACATGAGCAATTGGACTATGAATTATCGAAGGGGCAGATTATGGTGGCGTCAAAAGTCAGTCCGATTTTATCAGTGTAATTAACTGGCGCAATTGGACTGCACCCTAATAATCATATGGGATACGAGACAAGCTACAGCACTTCACCACAGGTCTTAAATCTCTGATATAATTCTAAGGTATCTTTCCAGCGGGGAATGTAATCTAAGCTACGACCGCATGCGGTGATTCCCCTCCCGCTGTTGTGTAACGGTAGATGCTAATCAAGTGGCGCTGACTCTCAGCTCTCCACGCGGCCGAGAAAAAGTCAGTGCTGGAGAAGGCTCTCACTGTACTACCTGATAATGAATACAGTTTTACATTTCAGGGAAATATAATCATAATCACCCCTCCCCCCATTCCTTGGAAGTTAGTGCACACTCAGGATGAAAGCCCACCAGCTGCCACTGGAGCAAGATGGCTCAAGCTCCTAAAATGAATTAACAACTTCAATATCGGTAACATTTAGTTGGTATATATTTACTAACTTGGAAAAAAATAACATGGACTAATTATACACGTCGATACTTTTCAATGCTATGACGGGCCACTGTTTGTAGCCACAGATTAAATTAAAGTCACATTTGTAAAAGTTTAATAGTGAGATAAAAACACATGAAGTAAATCGTGTATTTATTTTACATTAACTAGGTTAAAGTAATGAAAATGAAAATCCACAGCCTGCTTCCAGTCTCCGACCGGGTCAGGAATGGAATGAATGAAGCCCCCAACTAGCGGCGAGGATATGAACTGTGCCGGCTGCCGAGGCCTGACGCACTCCTCTGGGGCAATGATTAAATGAATGACAGATGAAATGAAATGATAGTGGAGAGTGTTGCTGGAATGAAATGTTGACAGGGAAAACCGGAGTACCCGGAGAAAAACCTGTCTGCCTCCGTTTTGTCCAGCACAGATCTCACATGGAGTGACCGGGATTTGAACCACGGACCCAGCGGTGAGAGGCCAGCGTGCTGCCGCCTAAGCCACGGAGGCTAACTAGGTTAAAGTAATACAGAAGAAAATTGTTGCAAGCTAAAACATTACACAGACAAAAACAAGATGTTCGGTAAAGAACATATACTGTAGCATACTTTCTCCTAAATGCATGGGTATTGTTATAACTCTTTGTCCTTTTCAAGGAGTATAATTGAATGTTGGTTGTAGTACTGTAGCTTGTCGAAATACAACGTGCTATACGGATATTAAATATGAATATGAGGTGCCCTTTGCTAGTGCTACCTCTGTAAAACATTTCATTCAATTCGGTTTCACCGTGTTTGGATTGATATGGGGAATCGATTTGCACACATACATGGCCACTATCTGCAAACTATTGGGCTGATGACCTTGTAGTTCAGTCAAACGAAGCTTCCCACAAAAAGGTATGTTGTAGCAAAATTTGGTAGAGATCAAATGATTAGGTTGGTCGTAATTTGATTTAAGCTTTTAACATTTGGGTGGTCACCATTCCGTTTCCGACAAGATGGCGGCCATATAAAACATGACGCTGAGGTGCCCTTTGCTAGTGATACCTCTGTACCAAATTATGTTCAATTCAGTTTCACCGTGTTCGAATTGATAAGGGGGGGGACATACATTCAGAGTTCACACACTCACACACACACACACAGACACACAGACAGACACACAATTTTTGGCCCTGTGTAGATCTCATAAGTCTACTTCCATTTTTTGCAAAAATCGAAAGTAGGCTAATAGAAATGTATATTGATGCATAACCATAATAATACAGAGCAAAATATCAAAAGCAATTCAAGTCTTGCTTCAATATCCACCACAGTGGGTACGTGGATGCAAGTTCATGAATCATTAACATTGTTGAATGAAATCTTAGAGCTGTTTTATAAACATTTTTAGTTTCACTTGTTGATTTGATCTGCGCAAAAAGAATAAAAGCAACGGGCGGACGAGGTTCAGGAGAGATTGATTACCTTCCGCATTCCAGACCGGTGGTCAAGCCTTCATAAACATTTCAAGGTTGAACAAGCTCCTCACTTTAAGTTTCCGTAAGAAAGAATAGAAAAGGTTCTTATTTGAAAAAGAAACAAACAAACGTGGATTTTGCATTTAAATTGCATTTTGGTATAATTTTCGCATTTTGAGTCAGTTTCGTATTTTGTCGCTTTCTGAAAACGCATTAAAAAGTGGTTTACAGGTCGTGAAAAGTTAAAATACAAGAGTACAAGTCATTATGAGCACTTCACGTTTTATCGCATTTGCGAAAAAGCACCCCCCCCCCCCTAACTATGACCAAAGGAAGCCGAGTAATATTTAAGTGAAGAATGTCGGGGAAAAAACGAACGTCTGTGCGCTGTATTTACGTACGCTGGCTAATTAAACCCCTTATTTAGAAAAGTGTGTGAAAGTGTATACAGTGAAACCTATCATATTTGGCCATGCGATATCTGGCTCGCTGGCAAACGACGAATCGTTTTCTTGTCTTTTTTTTTTTTTTGTTTCTGTATAAAATCTAGATCTGAACTGTAAATACTGTACCCTACTGTAGACTATGTGTATTATTGTACAATACCCCAAAACACATTCCAGCAATTTTAATTTTAAAGCTTAAAATGGGATAAACGTTTGCTGAACTACATGTTTCACGGAAAACAGTACCCAGCGCAATACTGAATGATTTCGAAATTACTTAGTGCCTTCAGAAGTAAAACTGCAACACCCGCAATGCATTTGCTATAGAGAAAAAACGTATTTCGTATTACACTTTCATATGTGGTTTTTACGTTATCCGGCCTACTCCGGCGCCACACTAGGCCGGATGTGATAGGTTTTACTGCAATTATAACGTTATAATTAAACCCCTTATTTAGAAAAGTGTACCAAAGTGTACAAGTGTATAATTAGTCCTTGTATTTTCCCCCGGGTTAGTGAATGTGATATACTGAATACCGTAACTGTTATTCCCCCACCCAATTAAATTGGGCACATTAATGTATTAGCCGGCTAAAACGCGATTATTCCATAAATTACCAGATACCCGGTCCAGCCTCACACAGGAGTTGCGTGAATGTTGGCCCTGGCCCTTGGCCGCCTGACTCTGGGAAAGGCTCGTTCGCTAGCCGACTGATTCGCACGCTCACTGGCTTAATCGCACATTTTCATACCTGACACTGGACATTGGGCTATGAAGTCAAAACGACGATATCTCATAGATGTAAATGACATTGTGATTGTACTATAATAGAAAGGATTATGCGTGGAAACATTCATCTATGACCAATCAAAGCCGAGCAATATTTGAGTTTAAAAAAACGTCTGTGCGCTGTATCAGCTTACCCTGGCTAAACTGTTATAGTTCTTATCAATTCGATATCAATTCTACTGTTCAGCATAAAACGTTCTTCGAAAACGTCCGTGACAGCATAGTCACATACATAGTCCACTGTAAGTGTTTTTATGTGCAATTAGTAACAAATTATGACTTAAAACACTTACCGTATGCATTTAAGATAGATATGTGTTGTCCCGGACTTTTGCGTAGAATGTTTCATACTGAACATTAGTATTGATGAAACATGAATATATCTCTAACAGTTTCTCCAGCGTAAGTTTCAAAGACGTACGGACGTTGGTTTATTTCTTTGACTCGCTTCACTTAAATCGTTATTACTCGGCTTCTTTTGTGATAGATGAATGTTTCTACATATGCAAACCTTTGTCGAAATATGCTTTAGAGAATGGTGAAAACCACATCAAAATCCGTTCAGTAGTTCTCGAGATTAGCCCGGACAAACAGACAGACAGGAACAGTTATGAATGCATTACGTGATAAGCGCTCTTTTTCGATGTCAATGAACTACGACCTATATCCGTTTAACGGCTCGGCATGATGGGTTAAAATCACTGGCTGGACTATTAATTATATTATCATGGAGATGCATGTGCATCGAATTCTTGTCAGATGTAATTTAAGCATGGCGAGGTGCTTGAAACACAAATCCCTCTTCCGTCCAATCTTAACTTGGCTGTGAATTTTGCGAAACGTAAAGTTTACAGGCGAAATGGAGAAAAGCCGAGTTGCACTTCCAGGGAAACTCCAGACGCAACCACCCTTCTCTGAAGACTTAACTCAACACGACACGACGGTTTGCTGTTGGCTGTATCTGGGGTAATAGGTTCGCCCGCTAGCTAGGCTGAAACAGGGGTGATAGGCTCGCCCCTAGCTAGCTCGTGAACTGTCGCCTCAGTAATTGAATGGAGATTGTTGGAAGAAATGAAAACGTAAAAAACTTATAATGGGCGATGTATTAAAGATAGAGATATGCTCTCTTGGACTTTGTTGTAGAACTTGTCATGCTGAACCATTTTTACACTCATAGTAGGCTAGGCTATATTGATATTTTTAACGGTTTGGCCAGCGTAAGTTTAAAAAGCGCATGGACGCCAGTTTTTTTCGACCTTTTCACTAAAATCGTTACTGATTGGTTTCCTTTGATCATAAATAAATGATTTTCTACACAAACCTTCCTCGAGATATCTTTTACAGAATGGTGAAAACCGCATCAAAATCCATCCAGTGGTTCTCGAGATTACACGTGACATCCAAGAATCGGGGACTTAGTTTTATACTAAGTAGAGATAGACGAAGGCATCACTGAAGAAATGGATTCTAAAAATTATATACTGTACCATCAAGAATTTGAAACATAATTTGTGGTATTGTAGGAGATATGGGCAAGTGAGTATTCCCGGTGGGGAGCTTGTACGTAGGGAAACTGAATTAGTGAGCACTGACTTCAATGAAACTGGAGATAGTGAATTATATGAAAATGTATTCCTGTAAAATATAGTTCCAAAAAAAAAAAGTCGCGAGATGTCTACATTCATACAATATTGCTGATTAAATCGTGCACCATGGCCGCGTGGACTGCTGCAGCAAGTCCAGAGATCGCAGGTTCGAATCCCGGTGCTGACTGCGGTTATCCTGAGTGTGGTTTCTCCCCGGGATTTCCACACTCCCTCCAGGCAAATACTGGGATAGTAACTTATTTCAAGTCCCGGAACGCCAGTTACAAACACTACCACAGTCATCACAGAAACACAGATTATCACTCAGACACGTTCAACACACACCCAAGTACACGGGGCTGATGACCAAGATATCCCAAGCCTCTCAGATGAATTAACAACAAAACAAGTGTTTGAGAATTTCGGGGAAATCACAACATTTCGAGAGATGTGGCAACACTGTTGTTGGAGCCGTGCCGGTCGAACACGCCTACATATGGTTTGCAGACATGATTTCCTCTTGCACACGTGCCACGTGCGGTACTGAGTCATTCCTATGTATGGCTAATCACAAGACGAACTATCCATATTCAATGGGATGACGAGCCATTCAGAGTAAAGGTCACTCTACCCTGTGACAAAACCACAGGAGCTCGCGGCGCGGCATAGCCGTGTGCGTGAAATCGCTTAGTACGACCACGACGAGGAGCTGCAGCAAGTCTGGAAATTGGAGGTCCGAATCCCAGCGCTGACAGCGGCTTTCCTGAGTGTGGTCTTTCCACATTTCCTCCAGGAAAATTTGTGATAAAATGCTTGCCACGTTGGGTGAGTGGTTAACGTGTCAGCCTACTAACCCCAAGCTTGCAGGTTCGCTCCTGGCCCTGGTAAGTGATAATTTTTCAAAGGCGGCAAAAATTTACGGCACGCATGTCATACGATGTTGGCATGTCAAAGAACCCATTTGAATTCAGTATGCCGTATTCATAACGGCAAAATTAATCTCGGGAGTTTCCGCCAACACAAAGTTCCTCATTCCTCTACTAGAAAGCGCTATAGTGTTCAAGGAGCTTAGATATCTAATCTCCTTGACTTTCATAGTGCTTCAAGGAACAACGAAATTCGACTTGCAAGCTACCTCCTGGGAGTCAAATAACAAAACTTGCACCCGGCAGCCGAGGCCATAAAATATCATTATTATTCCTGGAAACTGCCGGGATAGTATTTTATTTCTAGTCCAGGGACTCTTACCCCGTATTTTTCCTGTGGTACAGTGGAGAAACCTAAGCACTGAACCTATATATTTGTGATAAAACTGCCACATCATTACTGAAAGTAATCTTGGTTTGTGCTACATGTATGCTACTTATAAATATATATGTAAAAAATAGAAGTATTTCTTCTTGTCATTGAACAACTTGTAATAGTAATGGGCAAAGTCATTCACATCGTTTATTCAATAGGCTAAATGTACTACAACAACCCACAGTTGCTAATAATCCAACAGCATGGTGCAAATCGTGTAATCCTGATAATCTTCAGGCTACTTAGTATAAAACGAAGTCCCCGATTCTTGGATGTTACGGGTAAACTCGAGAACCACTGGATGGATTTTGATGCGATTTTCACCATTCTGTAAAGGATATCTCGAGGATGATTTCTGTAGAAAATAATTTGTTTATGATCAAAGGAAGCCGAGCAGTAACGATTTCAGTGGAAAAGTCGAAAAAAACCTGGCGTCTGAGCGCTTTGAAAACTTACGCTGGGCAAACCGTTAAAAATATCTAAATACTATGAGTGTAAGAATTGTTCAGCACGAAAAGTTCTACAAAAAAAAGTCCGCGAGAGAATATGTCTATCTTCAATACATCGCCCACTATAAGTGGTTTTACGTTTTAATTTCTTCCAACCATGTCCATTCAACTACTGATGCGACAGTTTACGAGCTAGCTAAGGGCGAGTCTATCATCCCTGTTACAGCCTAGCTAGCGGGCGAACCTATTGCCCCAGATACAGCCAGCAGCAAACCATCGAGTCGTGTTGAGTTAAGACTTCTGAGAAGGGTGGTTGTGTTTGGAGTTTCCCTGGAAGTGCAACTCGGGTTTTCTTCATTTCGCCTGTGAAACACAGTCAAGTTAAGATTGGACGGAAGGGGGATTTGAGTTTCATTCACCTCACCATTCCCTGGAAGTGCAACTCTCATTTCGCCTGTGAAATTTTCGTTCCGCAAAATTCACAGTCAATTTAAGATTGGAAGCAGGGAGATTATATTATATTAAATTATACTGATTGGCGTATAATCTCTACATAGTATAAAACAAAGTCCCCGATTCTTGGATGTCACGGATAATCTCGAGAACCACTGCATGGATTTTGATACGGTTTTCACCATTCTGTAAAGGATAACTCAAGGAAGGTTTCTGTTGAAAATAATTTATTTATGATTTCAAAGAAAAGGTTGAAAAAAATCCTGGCGTCCGTGCGCTTTTTAAGCTTACGCTGGGCAAACCGTGAAAAATATCATTATACAATGAGTGTAAGAATTGCTCAGAATGAAAAGTTCTACAAAAACGTACGCGAGAGCATATCTCTATATTCAATATATCGTCCACTATAAGTGTTTTTAGATTGGACGGAAGGGAGATTTGTGTTTCATGCATCTCGCCATTCTTAAATTACGTCTGACAAGAATTTGTTGCATATGCTTCTCCATGATAATATAGTTAATAGTCCAGTTAGTGATTTTCACCCATCATGCCGAGACGTAAAACGAATCTAGATCGTAGTTCATTGGCATCGTAAAGAAGCGCCTATCACGTAATGCATTCACAACTGTTCCCGGGCGAGGCCGGGCCGGGTTGCTAGTACAGTATATACAAATACTGTACCATAAAGCCGTCTATAGCTACCGTACTTGATCAGATGTGAACATTGTGGTCCACATGCTCCCAGCTTGTAAGTCACTACAAAACATAGTAATAAGTTAATAACATTAGGCCAACTCATTATTTAACCCTTTGATCGGCAGCGTCATTCGCTGCTGATATAGACTACCTTAGCCTATACCGCCAAGGCCTAATCTACATTTTTACCTTGTGGCAAATTACACGCAATTACTTTGTGCCCAAGGTTGCAGGATCCTGGCGTAGTCAGCTGGCATTTAAGGGTGCGCAAATGCGAGGGAACCGTGTGAGTAGATTTACTGGCACGTTAAAGACTCCCTTCGGGGAAAAATTCTGGTACCCCCGTCGTCTCTAAAAGCCTCAGTAGTTAAAATGGACGTAAAACCAATGACATTATTTCTTAAGGTACCGTAATGTTTGGGGTATTGTATTAATGTAAGTTAACGTAGCATTATTTTATAAATTGTATTTTAAAATGAAGTGTTAATTCAAATTATACTTTGATTTTAAAAATTGTGAAGAAAAAATATGTTTTAAGTCGAAGACTGCATTTTTATAGAAGTATTGTTTCTAACACCATATATTTATAAAAAATAGAGTTACATTAATGTTCTAGTCTACTAAATTAGATCTTCAGCTGGCGCCTGGTAATAACTCCCGCCAACTACTACAATAAATCAGCTACTACAATATCATCAATGGCAACACTTTTAAACTTGTTGTACACAGTCTAATTTAAACCAATACTAGGCCAAGACATGTATCAGGAACTATACAATACAAAGACAGGATTTTTTTCGGAACGTCCAAATAATCGGACGCGGGTGGTTAAAGGATTCAACAGCGTCCGTAACCTTCAAGTAGAGTGTACATTAAATTTGTCTTGAAAAATGTAATTAGTGCCAATGGTTTCCGAGCACTGAGACTGATATATCCCCGGCAATACAAGGATAATAATACTCTATACCAGTATTCATCTATCTCACGCAATACAATTATACCCAGACGAAAAGGAACAAGTAGTTCCGCGAAAAATCCATCTAAATATGAAACTTTCGTGTCGCAGCCACGTTGGGTTTGTGCTCATCAGGTTTTTAAAAGTCACATGTGTGAATTTATAGCATTACTCTTTATCACCGTACAAAATTTCAGGGTGATATTGGTAAACTGTTGCGGAGATATAGAATGCCAGTGTAATATTTTGCGCTGCCGCCATGTTGGAATGCTAAAACGTATTAAAATTTGAAAGGCACCGTCGATGTCGGTCGATGTAGCAGTATGTCCTTACCGAGTTTCATTGAAATCGCTTCGGCCGTTCAGATTTTATGAGGGGGGGGGGGGGTAAATGGTGATCTCATAAGCCTATTTTTTCATATGATGAAAATAGCTAAACATTTGCATGCACACCTAATTACATTCATGTAAGGAGGTGTGCCATATTTTTATCCAGTTCAGATATACAAAAAAAAAGGCCGGACGTTTGTTTTAGACGAGTGAAAAATCTTAATGGAAGCCTGGAGGCAAGTTACTACAGTACCTGTGTAGTTATCAGCTGCCCCAAGCAGTCCGATGATTGATACAGCTGTTTCACACTACAGCTGAAGTACAGTCATTGGCAAATACTGACAACAATTTGCTGTTGTGTAGTCCATACCCTTCTACGAAAGAAATTTACCTTACATTCAGGGGTGTGGTGGCGCAGCGGTCAAGCTGTTGGCCTCTAACCAAGGTGGGCCTGGTTCGATTCCCGGTCAATGCATGTGAGATTTTCGAAGTGAAATGCCATGTCCTGTGGTTCGGATTCCACGTCAAAAGGAGGTCCCGTGACTCATGATCGCATGAGCTTCCTTCCTTCCTTACATTGAAAATGAAAATCCACAGCCTGCTTCCAGTCGACCGACCGGGTCAGGGAATGGAATGAATGAAGCCCCCATCTAGCGGCGAGGATATGAACTGTGCCGGCTACCGAAGCCTGTCGCACTCCCCTGGGGCAATGATTAAATGAATGACACATGAAATGATAGTGGATAGTGTTGCTGGAATGAAATTGTTGACAGGGAAAACTGGAGTACCCGGAGAAAAACCTGTCTGCCTCCGTTTTGTCCAGCACAAATCTCACATGGAGTGACCGGGATTTGAACCACGGACCCAGCGGTGAGAGGCCAGCGTGCTGCCGCCTAAGCCACGGAGGTTTACTCTTCCTTACATTCACTTTTCCAAAGTGGAAATTGGAGTGATGGTGCTCTCGTACAAAATTACTGGAGGAACGCATCCCCCCACCTTCTCGTCTCCCCATGGCACGACCGTAGTCATGGAGAGTTGTTTTTATTGCTAATTCATTTCATAGGTTGGAGATCTTTTGGTTATCAACGCCGTATACTTGGGTGTGTGTTGAATTCGTCTGATTGTCTGTGGTGACTGTGCTGTAGTAGTGTGTGCAACTGTAATTATTGGACGTGGGGATTGAATACGGTAGGTACCCTAGGACTTGAAGTAAGGTACCATCTCGGCATTTTTCTTGAAGGAAGTGTGGAAAACACTGGGAAATACCACACTCAGGATACCCACCGTCTACGCCGGGATTAGAACCATCGGTCTCAGGACTTCCTGCATCTGCCCATCGCAGTCGTAGTGCGTACCTTAATGCACACGCCTACACTGCGGGGTGCTCATAGCGCGATGATGCACCCTTAATATTTAATACCTCAGTGGATTTGAGACAAAAGGCACATTGGGATAGCGTTGTGTAGGCATACTGGGAGGAGTAAAGCTGGTCACAATATTTTGCATCACCAAGAAGTGCAAGCAAGACCCGATGATTGGGAGCTGCAGCAAGCCCGGAGATGAGTAGTTCGAGTCCCGGCACTGACAGTGACCATCCGCAGTGTGGTTCACCCCTCCGATTTCCCAAATTCCGGCTGCTGTGTCCATGGTTGCGGCAAATGCCGGAATGGTGCCTACGCCTACTTCAATCCCTGGCCTTAGTAATGCAGTTACACTTCTAGTCATCACAGAAACACAGGTTATCAGGCAAATCAACACATGCCCAAACATATGTGGCCGATGACCATGATGTTCCAAACATGAATTAATAGCAACAACAAACTGTCCAACCTTGGCCTAACGGCTCGGAGGAAGTAGAACCGGAAGTCCAATAAGAGATCTCTTCACTTGTATGTCTCATTTAGCTGCCTGATCACATGAGCGCAAGCACGCGGTGCCATATTAGAACATCATATGGTGTTTATAACACGTGCGAGTGTAGACGGATCCCCACTGAAGACGGATTCTCCCCAGTGCACAGTGGCGTACGCAATATTATATTCAGGGGGGGGGAGTGGGGGGGGGAGGGAGGAGGAGGGATTTCATTCATAGTTGTGCACATTATCAAAATGATATTTCGATTATTGTTCATAAATTCAATATTTTTTTTGTTGCATGAAAACTATTTTATTTATTTTCCAGCACAATAAACAAAATTGCAAATACTAATTAACAAATTCAAAACAAATAAAAAATATTGAAAACAGTAACTAATTAATTGAAAAGATGCGTTGGTATCAACATGTCCATACGCGACTGCTTATAACATTGATAAACTATTATGTGTGAGGAAAATGAAGTTTTGCTCTCCGTGCTTTTACTGTCATTGCTATTGACTCTCAAAATATGCCTATCTTGATGGCGTTAGTCTAATCTGCATACAGTCCTTACAATTAACCAAATAAATGTACACGGCAAACGAAATTGGCTCCTTCTGAGTTAAGAAACTTCACTGGTGGTAGTGTAAAACATTTAACAGGTGATAGATGGAAACCACGAAAAACCAGATAGATGGGACAACCCTAACCCTAACGCCACTGGTTCTCTCGATACACAGGCTGCTTAGTTCTGTTGTACAGAACATTCAAATGTACGTACAGTTAAGTGCTTGTTGCTTCATTTAGGGGCTAGAGGCATGTTGGTCATCAGTCCTGTGTATTTGTGGGCTTCTGGAATTTGTCTTATATCCTGTGGTATTACTTTATGTGGACTTTGAGGCTGGAGTTATTGCTGAAAGGCGGAAATCCCACCGAATATTTGTAAAAAGAAACACCTGTACGCAGCGGAATGCCTCACCATGAACAAGAAAGGCTTGGTAGAAAAATTGGAGATCAAGGAAAGAAAGATCTCGAGGAAAATTCTTGGCCCGATTAAAGACAACGGTGAATATAGACGACGGCATAACTATGAGCTGTATATTCATGTCCAGAAGATCTCTGATGTAATGAGGAAAAGGAGGATTGCATTTTATGGCCACTTGCTTAGAATGAAACCCTCACGATTGACGAACCGGATCTTTAACTATTTTAAAAATAAGAAGACCAAGCCAGCCTGGTTCGAAGAGGTGGAAAGTGACCTGCAAGAGATGGAAATTACCTGTGGGGATATTCAAGAACGCAATCCCCTCAGGTAGAAACTACACGACCACCAGGGTTTTCAAGAAAAACCGAAGTTGAAGACGGGAAAGATGTGGACGGAAGCAAGAAAAGAGCAACACCGGCAACGTATGAAGGAACACTGGGCAAAGATCAAAGCCCATAGAAGCCAGTTGAAATAACGTGGTCCTTAGTTGGCTGATACGATTAAAGAATAATAATAATAATAATATGGGGGTTTACGTTCTTTATAACTACTGCGGCTTTAAAGACGCCGTGTCCTGAGGGGATCTTAAACGAGCCAGTAAATCTACTGATGCCTCTCCCACATCTAAGCACAGACCACCTCGTGAGGCAAAACTGAGAAGGGGAGGGTTCGATTCCCATCTCAGCCATCTTGGAAGTGGTTTTCCATGGTTTCCGGCAAATGCCGAAATGGTTCCCTACTTTAGGCCACGGCGACCTCCTTCCCAATCCTCATCTGAATTACAAATACACACCCTAATACAGCTATCACAATAACACAGGTTATCAGACAAATTCCACACACACACAAGTACACGGGGCTACATGACCACGATATCGCAAAGCTCCTAAATCAATCAACAACATCAAATAAAATGTATGTATATATGTGTAAACAATTATCATAATTGTACAGTATATACTACACAGATCTAATTCAAGAACACTTATAACTAAAACTTCACAAAGCATTAAAGTACCACACATTCACGGAATAGTAGCGACAGCCACAACCCTTTGTAAATAATATTGTGAATAATTAACACCGACGAGTTAATAACAATAATCAACTTAATTTACCTGGATCGGAAGATTTTCGCGTGACGAACAAAACACGTCATTCCATAATTATTACCTATTATTATTCCTCTTCCAACAGAATCAAGGATGCGACGCAATGAATTGTTATGTGACGGGTGTCTTCCAGGACCGAATGCCCTTCCTGAAGGCAATTTCATGTGAGGTGAAATTAATGAAGATGAACGAAACGGGGCAATAAGTTGGAATGCCTTGGTCTGTTAGAAGGAACCATCCCGGCATTTTCTTGAAGCTGAAAATGGGAACCATGGAAAACCATTTCAGGGATGGATGACTGTGAGGGTCTAATCAACTCGTCTCCCGAGTCCACAGATAGTTTCACCCTATGGCCTTGCACTGCAATTTAGTTGGCGTAGCTCTTAATCTCGGTAATTGTCTTAAGTTGTGAAGTGTACATGATGCCCGATTGAAGAACATATTACAACGAAACGAAGTAAGAAAGAAATCGAGACCCTCTAAATGAGGTATTATCATTATTATTATTATTATTAATATTATTATTATTATTATTATTATTATTATTATTATTATTATTATTATTATTATTATAGACTTTGAATAATCGTTGTTCTCAACAGACACATGAAAATATATTTATTAAGGCTGATAGAATAATCATAGTCTTAAAATTATAAAAGCATTACAGAATATTCATAACAAATAATCGCGAAGTTTTGGATGCGAAAAGAAGTCTACACACTGTGCAAGGATTATAAGTTCCGATGTATAGAATAGACCGTATTCTACTTTTATTTATTTTTATTAGACTGGCATATACTTCCTTAACCTGTGGCAAGTTTCCAAACTTGTCAGTTTGTTATGTTTGGACGTAAAGCAATACTTTTATTTCGACATTTCTAAAATACGAAAACAGTGATATTCCACATCGTCCCTCCACACATTTTTCGAGGGTGACAGAGAAGTGCGTAAAACGAACCGGAGCTGTTAATGAAATTGCTATATGAAAGCATATCATGCTGTCAACTAAGGAAACAATAATATGGCCTACTATATGATGGTAAGAACATTGTACTTCAGACTGTTCCAGCCGAGCAGCTCGCGAGTGAGTACTCGCCGCCTTGCGCGAGTAAACCTGCAACATGCAATACAGCTCTGCTGTGGTGGCTGCCGTCACTGCGCCGTGGATACTGGCCGAGACCTGTGACGGATAATACTGTTGAATGGGGTTGCATGACTGGGGACGTGGGAATGTAGGAGATATTCATAAGACACGTCCAAGATACAGAATACAATAAGTTTACTGAGTATCAGATGGTACACTGTTCACTGCGGATACAAGTGCTGAGATATCAGGAGTCAATGCATGTGCTGACATGATGCGTAGAGCATTCTTCAATGTCGGATCTCCGAGCATTGACCTGTCTTTGCATTTTATTGGGTTCATGGCCGATAAAAAATGCTCGCAACAGTATGTGGACCCAAACAAACACATGATCTGTGCTGCGTTCTTGTGCAAGCTGGGAAAGATTTCTTGCTGGAGTGAACGATACCATCGTGACAGATCCAGAGTGTTGTAATATCTGTTTTTAATAGGGTAGAATTTTGTAGGCTAAGTCTATTATTTCCAGCTGCATTGACGGCGGGTAGTCATCAGGGGTAACTGAGAGAGGAGTGCTGGATAATCGCATTTCCTTTTCACGAACATTAAGGGTCTTGGAGCCTCTTTTCAAAAGACTCGAGAAGCCTCATTATCTTCAATAGATACTTGTCCAAACATGTTTCAGGAGGCATTTTTAAAGAGGCAAGACGATAGGAAAACGTTAAATCTCTATTTCGTATCTGCCACTCAAACAAACGGAGCTTTTCATTGAATGCTCTGAGTGTATCGCACATATCTACAATTAATAGATCTTTTCCTTGCAATGACGTATTTAGGTGGTTTAGGTGCATTGTTATATCTGCAAGAAACGCCAAGTCTGCTACCCATGTTGGATCAGAGAGACATTGTTCTGCCTGTCCTTTCATTTCCAGGAAAAGAGCAATTTCTTCGCGAATGGCAAAAAACACATCAAGAACTTTTCCACGGCTTAGCCAGCGAACAGTGCTGTGGTAGTGTATATCTCCGTAAGCCGCTTCAAGATCTTTTAAAAACCCTTTGAACTGACGATGATTAACACCATGACGCCGGACAAAATTTACACACGTCACTACAACTTTCATGACAGATTCCAGTTCCACTGTTGCGGCACAAAGTGCCTCTTGGTGAATAAAACCACGTCCTTCCCGAATTCACATTTCACTTTATTTTTTTAACCGAGATACGAAGCCCTGCTCTCGCCCAACCATTTGTGGCGCACCGTCTGAAGCCACCGAATGGAGCTTTTCCCATGGAATGATCATGTTGTCCACAGATTCACAAACCGCCTCAAATATATCTTGACCAGTAGCAGTGTAATCCAGCGGTACCACATCTAAGAGTTCCTCCGTAACTTGCAGTCCCATGTCGACACCGCGCACAAATATAGCTAGCTGACCGTAATCAACTACATCCATACTTCCATCAAGTGCGTGCGAAAATGCCACCATGTTTCGAATTCTACACTTGAGCTGCCTCTCCAAATACCCTCCCATGGCGCGAATGCGACGAGACACTGTCTTGTTTGAGAGACAGAAGGATTCAAATTTCTGCATCTCCCCTGGAGTTAAACATTCCGCAACGGCGATCAAACACGATTTCACGATAGGCCCCACCGAGAACGGTTTCCCATTCATCGCAATGATGTGAACGACTTTGTAACTTGCTCGAATTGCTGCCTCATTTGTAGTTTCTTCAATATAATTCACCTGGAAAAGAAAGTATGAATAAGTTTTCATTTTAATCTGTGACTGTTTATGTCAAACGAATCTACAGTGATATTTGTTTTAAAAAACGTACGTCTTTCTGTATGTCGTCTTTCAGTCTAGCTATGAGCTCCTGGCGTGCTTCACCTTCCATCCGTTCATACAGAGCTGAATAAAGAGTTGTGTAATGACGCTGTACGTTCCATTTCCTCATTGAATGTAGCACATTATGACACACCAAACACTGCGGGAGTCCTTCATTTTCGGTAAAGAGGAACTGTTCTTCCCACGAACTAGGCAACGGGCCTCTCCGGCCTGTCATAGTTATGTAGTGATGGGAAATAACACATCAAGATTAGCAGAAAGCGCATGGACTTGTGCTATGACCTTCGCCAAGTGACGTATTGGCTACCACCCCTATTCCCCCTCCGTGGTCCGAGCAACACTGCTGAGTACTCGCGTGAACGCATACTCAAACTCGTGGATTTGGAACAGCCTGATGTACTTGATATGAGGATGTACCGATATTCGTTGTGGTGTTTTAAATAGAATGCGTTAATATTTTTGAGATTTTACGAGATTCACATAGCCTACTCTTAAACACGGAGTATTAAAATATGCAAATGTTCAAACAAATAATGAGCGCACTCATTGAAACTGTTTTGACCAAATGCCATGCTTGAACACAGAAGGAGCGCACTCTTGGAAACTGTTTTGGCCAAATGCCATGTTCGAACACAGAATGAACGCACTCTTGGAAACTGTTTTGGCCAAATGCCATGCTCGAACACAGAATGAGCGCACTCTTGGAAACTGTTTTGGCCAAATGCCATACTCGAACACAGAATGAGCGCACTCTTGGAAACTGTTTTGGCCAAATGCCATGTTCGAACACAGAATGAGCGCACTCTTGGAAACTGTTTTGGCCAAATGCCATGTTCGAACCCAGAATGAGCGCACTCTTGGAAACTATTTTGGCCAAATGCCATGCTCGAACACAGAATGAGCGCACTCTTGGAAACTGTTTTGGCCTAATGCCATGCTTGAACACAGAAGGAGCGCACTCTTAGAAACAGTTTTGGCCAAATGCCAAGCTCGAACACAGAATGAGCGCACTCTTGGAAACTGTTTTGGCCAAATGCCATGCTCAAACACAGAATGAGCGCACTCTTGGAAACTGTTTTGGCCAAATGCCATGTTCGAACACAGAATGAGCGCACTCTTGGAAACTGTTTTGGTCAAATGCCATGCTCGAACACAGAAGGAGCGCACTCTTGGGAACTGTTTTGGCCAAATGCCATGCTCAAACACAGAATGAGCGCATTCCTGGGAACTGTTTTGGCCAAATGCCACGCTCGAACATAGAATGAGCGCACTCTTGGCAACTATTTTGGCCAAATGCCATGATCGAACACAGAATGAGCGCACTCTTGGGAACTGTTTTGGCCAAATGCCATGCTCGAACACAGAATGAGCGCACTCTTGGCGACTGTTTTGGCCAAATGCCATGCTCAAACACAGAATGAGCGCACTCTTGGCAACTACTTTGGCCAAATGCCATGCTCGAACATAGAATGAGCGCACTCTTGGCAACTGTTTTGGCCAAATGCCATGCTCGAACACAGAATGAGCGCGCTCTTGGCGACTGTTTTGGCCAAATGCCATGCTCAAACACAGAATGAGCGCACTCTTGGCAACTACTTTGGCCAAATGCCATGCTCGAACATAGAATGAGCGCACTCTTGGCAACTGTTTTGGCCAAATGCCATGCTCGAACACAGAATGAGCGCGCTCTTGGCGACTGTTTTGGACAAATGCCATGCTCAAACACAGAATGAGCACACTCTTGGCAACTACTTTGGCCAAATGCCATGCTCGAACATAGAATGAGTGCACTCTTGGAAACTGTTTTGGCCAAATGCCATGCTCAAACACAGAATGAGCGCAATCTTGGCAACTGTTTTGGCCAAATGCCATGCTCCAACACAGAATGAGCGCACTCTTGGCCACTATTTTGGCCAAATGCCATGCTCAAACAATTAGCGCACTTATGGTAACTATTTTGGCCAAATTCCGTGATCAAACAAATGAGCGCACTCTTGGTAACTTTTTTGGCCAAACACCAACTGTAGATTTGCACGAAAACCTATACAGTGGTATCAGGATTTGTAAATATATACAGCCTATTAAAATAAAAGTTGTTGTTTTTTCATTGCTGCCGAAGTCTTAAATTTGGAACCATCTCGGCGTTGGCTGAGGTGGGAATCAAACCCGTCTCTTCTCAGTTTTGTCTCACGAAACTGAGTGTACCCGTTTCAGCCCTCAGTCCAGGATTATTTTTCTTGGCAGTGCCAGGAATTGAACCCGTACCTCTAGAGGGACAGCGTAGAATGTTAGCCGCTGTGCCACCAGGTGGTTGAATAATACTGTAGTATCCAATATTTTAGGAGGTCACAGTAAGCATCATAAGCAGAAAACAAGTAGTTCCGTGAAGAACTAAAGCCTATTTTCATATAACCTTCTTTTGTTAATTGCCACTATCAACATACAAAATTTCAGTTTGATTGCTGTAATAGATTCGTAGATATTGTGAACCGACCTAATATTGCGGATGGATGCCATGTTGGATTTTTATATCTGTAGGTCTTAGAGTTATGTACTGTTACATGAAGATTATTTAGTACGTGTAGTATTCAAACTTCAATCGCATGATTAGGATACAAGAAGTATAAACGAGATTTTAAAATTTCGCACAGCTGCCATCTTGTGATTATGGAAACAATTGAAATAAATTAGATGCTAGTGGATTAACATTTGTATAAGTATTTACTGTACCAAGTGTCACTGCACCCGGATGTTTAAATTGCGAGAAACGTTTATGAGAATATTTATATTTCGCGTCGCCGCCATGTTGGATTTGTGATCACCAGGTAATTGAAAGTCCTATAGGTGAACTTATGTTCATAGCCCCTATGAACATTTAAAAAAATCAGTTTGTTTGTTGTAAGAGATTCGTAGATATTGAGATCCGTCTAAATATTTCGGATGGTCGCCATGTTGGATTGTTATATGTATAGGCCATAGGGTCATGTACCATTAAAGGAAAATTATTGCGTAGGTTCTTTATTCAAACTTTCACTTCGATCGCATGATTACGACACAAGAAATGAAAAGTTAATTTAAAAATTAGCACAGCCGCCATCTTGAGGTTATGTAAACAATTGAACTAAATAAAATACCAGTGCATTACAATGTGTATGAACATTTGCTGTACCAAGTTTCATTGCGTTTGGATTATTAAATCGCGAGGAAAGTCTATTTAAATCTTTCAACTTCGCTTGGCCGCCATGTTCGTTTTGTAGTTAACCGGTTTTTGAAAGTCTCATAGATGGACTTCCAGCAGTACCCTTTATCTCCGTACAAAATTATAGGGTGATACAGGTAATTGTTTCTGAGATATAGAATGCCGGTGAAATATTTCACACAGCCGCCATCATGAGGTTATGTAAACAATTGAACGAAGTTAGATGTCTGTGCATTACAATGTGTATAAATATACACTGTACCAAGGTTCATTGCGCTTGGTTGGTTAAATCGCGAGAAACGTCCATTTAAAGGCGCAAATTCGCTTGGCCGCCATGTTGGTTTTGTAGTTACCAGTTTTTCAAAAGTCACATAAGTGAACTTCTAGTAGTTCCCTTCATCACCGTACGAAATTCCAGGGTGATATCGGTAATAGTTTCGGAGATATTGAATGCAGGTGAAATATTTCGCACAGCCACCATGTTGGATTGGTGAGACGTAATAAAATTTGAAGGGCACGGTCGGGGTCGTCCGGAATAGTGCTATGAACTTACCGAGTTTCATTGAAATCGCTCCAGCCGTTTAGAAGTTATTAGGGGACACACACACACACGAATCACACACGCACACACAGACAGACACATGGGCAAAAGGTGATCTCATAAGCCTATTTTTTTCATAAATGAAAATAGGCTAAAAATAGTGTAATAAACTTGGGTCCTACAGCGCATTTTTCACAGGAAATGCAGCGCAACAATCACCCCTGACATGGCTTACGTCACAAGGAATAATAAAAACAACGTTTGGTTGCGGATATAAGCAGGGTTTTGCATTGGCGCCTGGTCAAACAGTTTAGTTGTGCGGTTTCGTGCTAGTACAGAGGCGGATTTAAGTCAAGGTTACGTGAGGGTGGACACACCAGGTGGGGCAGGGGTCAGAAGGTTCTTCCACCGAAAAATGTCCAAACATTAGGCCCAAATTAGTGAGTTATGGGCAATATGAGTGGTTTTTCTTTTGGTGATATTTTTGAATAAAAATAAATATAAATAATGTACACACATCAAAAAAAGTTTTGCATCACCTCGGTTCCAAGAGTTCCGGAACCTTTAAATACAAAGGGAATAGAGATCAACACAAACAACATTTCAGCTCGTTTTATTGCTCATGAGACCCACACATTGCATGTTGTACCATCATACAGCTAGACTTTCAGCATTTGTGGTCCAGATTGCAGTACACACCACTACCTCTAATACCCAGTAGCACGTCCTCTTGCATTGATGCATGCCTGTATTCGTCGTGGCATACTATCCACAAGTTCATCAAGACACTGTTGGTCCAAATTGTCCCACTCCTCAACGACAATTCGGCGTAAATCTCTCAGAGTGGTTGGTGGGTCAAGACGTCCATAAACAGCCCTTTTCAACATATCCCAGGCATGTTCGATAGGGTTCATGTCTGGCGAACATGCTGGCCACTGTAGTCGAGCGATGTCGTTATCTTGAAGGAACGCATTTACAAGATGTGCACGATGAGGTCGAGAATTGTCGTCCATGAAGACAAAT
Organism: Meconema thalassinum; assembly: GCA_946902985.2. Classification (NCBI taxonomy): domain Eukaryota; kingdom Metazoa; phylum Arthropoda; class Insecta; order Orthoptera; family Tettigoniidae; genus Meconema; species Meconema thalassinum. The sequence goes on from OX336389.2 coordinate 1,197,388,840, forward strand.
GCCTCTCCAATATTCTGCCGATATGGGTGCACTATGGGTCGGAGGATGTCATTCAGGTATCGTAAAGCCGTTTCGGAGCCTTCCATGACCACCAGTGGCGTACGTCGGCCCCACATAATGCCACCCCAAAACATCAGGGAACCACCACCTTGCTGCACTCGCTGGACAGTGTGTCTAAGACGTTCAGCCTGACCAGGGTGCCTCCAAACACGTCTCCGACGATTGTCTGGTTGAAGGCATATGCGACACTCATCGGTGAAGAGAACGTGATGCCAATTCTGTGGGGTCCATTCAGCATGTTGTTGGGCCCATCTGTACCGCGCTGCATGGTGTCGGGGTTGCAAAGCTGGACCTCGCCATGGACGTCGGGAGTGAAGTTGCGCATCATGCAGCCTATTGCGCACAGTTTGAGTTGAAACACGACGTCCTGTGGCTGAACGAAACGCATTATTCAACATGGTGGCATTGCTGTCAGGGTTCCTCCGAGCGGCAATCCGTAAGTAGCGGTCATCCACTACAGTAGTAGCCCTTGGGCGGCCTGAGCGAGGCCTGTCATCGACAGTTCCTGTATCTCTGTACCTCCTCCATGTCCGAACAACATCGCTTTGGTTCACTCTGAGACGCCTGGAAACTTCCCTTGTTGAGAGCCCTTCTTGACACAAAGTAACAATGCGGACGCGATCGAACTGCGGTATTGACCTTCTAGGCATGGTAGAACTACAGACAACATGAGCAGCGTACCTTCGTCCTGGTGGAATGACTGGAACTGATCGGCTGTCGTACCCCCTCCGTCTAATAGGCCCTGCTCATGCATGGTTGTTTACATCTTTGAGCAGTTTTAGTGACATCTATGAACAGTCAAAGGGACTGTATCTTTGATACAATATACACAGTCAACGTCTATATGCCGGAGATCTGGGAACCGAGGTGATGCAAAACTTTTTTTGATGTGTGTAATTAAAGAAACGTTCAAAAACTGAAAATATTAATATTTTGCTAGCTTCGGATTTCATGTTTAGTGAAAAACTTTGAAACATGGATGATTTGTTTTAATACAAGTTACCATAAAATGTTATATGTTGTCCAAGCCCCCTCCACGTTAAATCCACCCCTGTGTTGGTATGCGTTTGTGTACGGTATTCTTAACTCAGTGGTGCCCTCCAGTTTAGTGCCATCCAATGGGATGGACGTCACACTGAATACCTCGTATGGACAAGTGTTCAGATCTCAGAAAGTACACTTTTATTTTAACACTGTGTGTATATTATGAGGTTACTCTTACTCAATCGGTTCAATTTTGGCTCTGAGCTCGAGAACTTAACAAGGAAGAAAACTGTGCAGGTACCAAGAAAGCGCTCATTCTTAGTTTGAGTGACTGTACGTGATGCTGCACGTCACACTGAGAGATTATGCTTCTCGGGTCAACGTGAAATGATACGTCTGTTAACTTGCCCGACTCCTTGGCTTTGACCGGGCCATGGGGATTGTATCACCTAGGATTAATTCCTGTAGCTCGGACACTGAGTGTTCAGGACGTATCCATGAAAATAATGTGGTGGTGGTGTTATTGTTGTTGTTGGCTCATTTTAGGGGCTTGGGACGTCTTAGTCATCAGCCCCGTGTACTTGGCGATGTGTGTGTGTGTTGAACGTGACTGATACCCTGTGTTTCTGTAATGTCTCTAGTAGTATGTGTAGCTGTATTAGGGACAGGGATGGGGTAGTTGATCGCGAAATTAACGATCACATAAAACTACAAGAGGTTGCTTTTTACGGCTGGATGCCCTTTCTAACGCCAATCACATCAGGAGATTGAAATGTATGACACTGAGCAGAGTGGCCTATTAGAATGTGCCGTCCAAGCATTTGCCTGTGGAAACTACGGGAGACCATTTCAAGGACGGCTGCCGGTGGTTTCGAACCCACTACTTGTCTACCGAGTTTGTTCCATGGCTTTGCGGTTTGGCGTGCGTATCGACCACGGTCGGTTGTCGAACTACCACCAATGACGACCACTGAGTAATAGCGAGTGGTAGTTACAACACGTGACGCCTAGAGTGCGCGCTCATTGTTTTAAGGACGTTGGAGATAGTTTGGTTAAATAAATGTCATTAGTAACGTACAATACCAAACAACGTGTGTGGACATAGGAAACGTAATTGCAGTACAGCCTCCAGAACTTTCCTATCACGTTTAAATGAGTATCGCAGAAATTAAATTAAATACTAATTGGGGATCTCACAAGAATGCTATCAATAAACTGTTTTAAATCAAGATGCCTCACCTAATATTCTTATAATGGAATACCAGCAGTGTACACTGAATATCATCAGACCAACTCCTTAAATAGTCCACGGTCGGACTAACAAAACTAGTAGAGAAAATCCAAACATAGAAATAAGTTGCAGCTACCGCGATTGTCGCCACGTTTCTTCAAAGCATATTATATGACCGTGTATTTGTGCGTCAAGTGGTGTAGTGGATAGTATCGTTGACAGCCAAGAATGTTAGCCACTACGCAACGGGGCGGACTGCTTTTAGGTACTGGAACGGTGTCCAAGTGCTGACAATTTCGAAGACTAACAGCATGAGTCCATATCGTTGTACGACGAAATACTGTCATTCAAATGAATCTAGGGAATTCCGGTGATAACGTGATTTTGTTCTTAGTTTATTTTAGCTGCTTGGGACATCTTGGTCATCAGTCCCGTGTCCTTGGGTGTGTGTTGGACTTAGTGTAGCTGTACAGTATTACCGACGGGGATGGGGAACATGAAATAAGTTAATACTCGGGCATTTCCCTGGGGGGGACCTCACTCAGTGCCGGGATTCAGACCTCCGACCTCCAGACTTGCTGCAGATGCCTACCGTGGTCGTGGTGCACGATTTTTACGCGCACGGTTACGCCACGATATGGAGATAAGTAAACATTGAAACTTAACTAGCGGACCCGTTCGAGAAATCTCGCTTGTTCATAAACCACACTTTCCCCAATAGGTTTATCATGAGAGACTTAGGGAGAAAGGTTATGTTTATATTTCAACCAAATGATTATAGAACACTATTTACATTTCAGTTAGAATTCCAAGTTCTACGATCCCTAACTTAAGAAGGCAATCACTGAAGATTGGATCATCTTAACACTTAGGCTAACGGTTATTCGATATTTATGAAATTATACGATTTGTGTACTCATTCCTTTGATTTACTGTTTCTGAAATACATGCGAAATGATAAAGGAAAGACCGCAGAATGTCAAAATGACATGAAATACGCGTCATAGTGGCCAAAATGTGAAGTGTACAGGAATTATGTAGCGTATTTTCCTACAGCAACAGTATCTGCAAATCACACACTTCGTACATTTTTTTTAAAGTCATGTTTTAAAGAAATTATATATATTTATGAAATTAGGGTGCAATTCGTCACTGCTAATGTCTATTCTCTTTCATTTGAATGCTCATTTGTCACGATCGGTCACTTTTGAGCGCCGCAGGAGGGATCTATATTAATGTATATGATAGTAAAGAAACGAACTGTTATTTAAAGAAGCGATAACGTGATAGAAGTCACCCAACCGTAAACCAAAATAAGAATGAAAACCTTAAGAATGAAAAGTGCAACACCAAGGGAGGCAGTCAGCTGAAGGACAGATTAAGGCAGGCCTCTCAATTTAGATATCCACTGGTCGGCTTCTGGTTCCTCAGCTGTGAATGAGCCGATCAACTCCAACTGGCCGGTGATAGAGAGAGTATATGGGAAGGTTAGGTGGTCAATCATCCTACAGAGCAATTTATAACGTTAAAATATGAACAGAAATAGGTTCCAAATATTTAAGTCTGGTAAAGGGCAGAATGATACGCAATATTTAGTCACTAACTAATTTAGAATGAATATATACCTACTGTAGTATCGTTCTTCAGAGTAAAGTGTAATGTGAATCCTCTGAAAATGTGCAAGTGTACGTATTGGCTTGATCGATTCTAACATGGTTAATCTGTTGTTGATTCGATTAGGGGCTTAGCGATATCTTGGTCATGTAGCCCCGTATACTTGGGTGTGTGTTGAATTTGTCTGATAACATGTGTCACTGTGACACATGTACTACGTGTGCATTTGTATTTGAGGTAGGAATTGAGTAGAAAGCGGCCATGGCGTTAAGTTAGGTACCATCCGGGCATTTTCCTGGAGTAGAAGTGGGAAACTACAGAAAACCATTTCCAGAATGACTGAGGTAATAATCGAACCCTCAGACCAGAATTAAATTTCTTGGCAGAGTCGGGAATCGAACCGTGGTGTGACAATCACGTATGCTAGTCACTACACCACGTGGTGGTCACAGAGGTGTCTGTACTGGTATATGTACACATGATTGAGGTTATAATTGGGAAGGAGGTGACAGTGACCTTACTTTAGAAATGTTCCCAGTATTTGCCTCGAGTGCAAGCAGTAACCCGCGGAGAATGACTCATATCGTGGTTTAGGTGAAAATTGAACCCAGCGCTTGCCACGTGTACTTCAGAGGCTAAATGAGTCTTGAAATTATCAGACCAGAATTAAATATCCTGGCAGGGCAGGGACTCGATCCCAGAACCTGTGGTTCTGATTCCACGTTAAAAGGAGGTCCCGTGGCTCATGATCTCAGGATTAACGGTCACGTTAAACTACAAGCTTCCTTCCTTCCTTTTAAAGGGACAAATAATGTGAAGTCATCTGTCTCAATAATCTAGCGTGGTTATCGATTACGGATTATGGGAATGTCACTTTCTAACAATAACATCTCTTATTCATGTGTGGGGCGTAGTGGCGCAGCGGTCAAGCTGTTGGCCTCTCACCAAGGTGGACTGGGTTCGATTCTCGGTCAATGCACGTGAGATTTTCGAAGTGAACTGCCATGTCCTGTGGATCGGATTCCACGTAAAAATGAGGTTCCGTGGCTCATAACCACAAGATTCACGGTCACGTAAAACTACAAGCTTCCTTGTAGGGTAAGTTGATAAAACCTTAACAAATATGGTGAACTAAATACTCTGGTAAATACACTGGTCAAAATTGGTTTTGCATATTGCAATATGTTGTATTTACATCGCTGCATGACGACATTTCGTTTTTGCACAATGGAGCATGTGTTAACTTTAAGATAACGTGTTTGTACTGCACACTGTTATCGGATAAAGCACGTTGTATTACATTTGGTCCAGAAATACAAAATCTTGCAAGATGCAAAACCTTTTTTTTACCAGTGTATTTACAGTATTTAAGACCACCTCGTGGTGTAGAAGCAAGCATTCTTGATTGTCTCCCCGAAGGTCCGTGTTTGATTCCCTACTCTGCCAAGAAAATTAATTCTAGTGTGAGGGCTGGTACGGGGAACACTCAGCCTCGAGAGGCAAAACTGAGAAGAGGAGGGTTTGATTCCCACCTTAGCCATCCATGAAGTGGTTTTCCGTGCTTTCCCACTTCTACTACAGGCAAATGCCAGAATGGTTCCCTACTTAAGGCCACGGCCACCTCCTTCCCAATCCTCATCTGAATTACAAATACACACCCTTATTCAGCTATCACAATAACACAGGTTATCAGACAAATTACACACACACACAAGTACACGGGGCTACGTGACCACGATATCGCAAAGCCCCTAAATCAATCAACAACATCAAATATAATGTATTTTCATTAGTTGTACAGTATATACTACACAGATCTAATTCAAGAACACCTACAGTGTAACTAAAACTTCACAAAGCATTAATGTACCACACATTCACGGAATAGTAGCGGCAGGCACAACCCTTTGTAAATAATATTGTGAATAATTAACACCGACGAGTAAATAACAATAATCAACTTAATTTACCTGGATCGGAAGATTTTCGCGTGACGAACGAAACACGTCATTCCATAATTATTACCTGTTATTATTTCCCTTCCAACAGGATCAAGGATGCGATGCAATGAATTGTTATGTGACGGGTGTTTCTCATGACCGAATGCCCTTCCTGAAGGCAATTTCATGTGAGGTGAAATTAATGAAGATGAACGAAAAGGGGCAATAAGTTGGAAGGCCTTGGCCTATTAGAAGGAACCATCTCGGCATTTTCTTGAAGCTGAAACTGGGAACCATGGAAAACCATTTCAGGGATGGACGACTGTGAGGGTCTGATCAACTCGTCTCCCGAGTCCAAAGATAGTTTCGCCCTACGGCCTTGCACTGCACCTTAGTTAGTGTAGCTATCGATCTCGGTAATTATCTTAAGTTGTGAAGTGTACATGATGCCCGATTGAAGAACATATTACATCGAAACGAAGTAAGAAAGAATTTGAGACCCTCTAAATGAGGTTTTATCATCATCATCATCATCATCATCATCATTATTATTATTATTATTATTATTATTATTATTATTATAGACTTTGAATAATCTTTGTTCTCAACAGACACATGAAAATATATGTATTAGGTATTAAGGCTGATAGAATAATCATAGTCTTAAAATTATAAAACCACTACAGAATATTCTTAACAAATAATCGCGAAGTCTTGGATGTGAAAAGAAGTTTACACACTGTGTAGGAATTATAAGTTCCAATGTATAGTTTAGACCGTAATCTACTTTTATTTATTTTTATTAGACTGGCATATCCTTCCTTAAATTGTGGCAAGCTTCCAAACTTGCCAGTTTGTTATGTTTGGACGTAAAGCAATACTTTCATTTCGACATTACTAAAATACGATAACAGTGATATTCCACACATTTTTCCAGGGAGACAGAGAAGTGCGTAAAACGAACCGGAGCTGTTAATGAAATTGCTATATGAAAGCATGTCATGCTGTCAACTAAGGAAACAATAATTAGGCCTACTAAATGATGGTAAAAATATTGTACTTGATGTGAGAATGTACCGATATTCGTTGTGGTATTTTAAATAGAATCAGTTAATATTTTTTGAGATTTTACGAGAATCATATAGCCTACTCTTAAACACGGAGTATTAAAATATACAAATGTTCAAACAAAGAATGAGCGCACTCCTTGAATCTGTTTTGGCCAAATGCCATGCTCAAACACTGAATGAGCGCACTCTTGGAAACTGTTTGGCAGAATGCCATGCTCAAACACAGAATGAGCGCACTCTTGGCAACTGTTTGGCCAAATGCCATGCTCAAACACAGAATGAGCGCACTCTTGGAAACTGTTTGGCAGAATGCCATGCTCGAACACAGAATGAGCGCACTCTTGGAAACTGTTTGGCCAAATGCCATGCTCAAACACAGAATGAGCGCACTCTTGGAAACTGTTTAGCCAAATGCCATGCTCAAACACAGAATGAGCGCACTCTTTGCAACTGTTTTGGCCAAATGCCATGCTCAAACACAGAATGAGCGCACTCTTGGAAACTGTTTTGGCCAAATGCCATGCTCGAACACAGAAGGAGCACACTCTTGGAAACTGCTTTGGCCAAATGCCATGCTCAAACACAGAATGAGCGCACTCTTGACAACTGTTTTAGCCAAATGCCATGCTCGAACACAGAATGAGCGCACTCTTGGCAAGTGTTCTGGCCAAATGCCATGCTCAATCACAGAAGGAGCGCACTCTTGGGAACTGTTTTGGCCAAATGCCATGCTCAATCACAGAAAGAGCGCACTCTTGGCAACTGTTTTGGCCTAATGCCATGCTCAATCACAGACCGAGTGCGCTCTTGACAATTTTTTTTGGCCAAATGCCATGCTCGAACACAGAATAAGTGCACTCTTGGCAATTGTTTTGGCCAAATGCCATGCTGAAACACAGAATGAGCGCACTCTTGGAAACTGTTTTGGCCAAATGCCATGCTCAAACACAGAATGAGCGCACTCTTGGGAACTGTTTTGGCCAAATGCCATGCTCGAACAGAGAATGAGCGCTCTCTTGGCAGCTGTTTTGACCAAATGCCATGCTCAAACACAGAATGAGCGCTCTCTTGGCAGCGGTTTTGGCCCAATGCCATGCTCAAACACAGAATGAGCGCACTCTTGGCAACTGGTTTGGCCAAATGCCATGCTCAAACACAGAATGAGCACACTCTTGGCAACTGGTTTGGCCAAATGCCATGCTCAAACACAGAATGAGTGCACTCTTGGCAACTGTTTTGGCCAAATGCCATGCTCGAACACAGAAGGAGCGCACTCTAGGAAACTGTTTTGGCCAAATGCCATGCTCGAACATAGAATGAGCGCACTCTTGACAATTGTTTTGGCCAAATGCCATGCTCGAACACAGGATGAGCGCAATCTTGGCAGCTGTTTTGGCCCAATGCCATGCTCGAACACAGAATTAGCGCGCTCTTGGCAACTGTTTTGGCCAAATGCCATTCTCAAACACAGAATGAGCGCATTCTTGGGAACTGTTTTAGCCAAATGCCATGCTCCAACACAGAATGAGTGCGCTCTTGGCAGCTGTTTTGGCCAAATGCCATGCTCAAACACAGAATGAGCGCACTCTTGGCAACTGTCTTGGCCAAATGCCATGCTCAAACACAATATGCGCACTCTTGCGAACTATTTTGGCCAAATGCCATGCTCAAACAATTAGCGCACTTATCGTAATTATTTTGTCCAAATTCCGTGATCAAACAAATGAGCGCAATCTTGGTAATTGTTTCGGCCTAACACGAACTGTATATTTACACGAAAACCTTTACTGTGGGATCAGGATTTGTAAATATATACAGGGTATTAAAATAAAGTTGTTGTTTTTTCATTTGAGGGGCTTGGGCATCGTGGTAGTTTAGCCCCGTGTAGTGTATGTAGAATTTGTCTGATAAACTGTGTTATTATGGCGTATGTGTGTGTTTTGGAAAGGATGCTGCCGAAGTCTTAAATTTGGAACCATCTCGGCGTTGGCTGAGGTGGGAATCAAACCCGTCTCTTCTCAATTTTGTCTCACGTAATTGAGTGTACCCGTTTCAGCCCTCAGTCCAGGATTATTTTTCTTGGCATTGCCAGGAATTAAACCCGTACCTCTAGAGGGACAGCGTAGAATGCTAGCCGCTGTGCCACCAGGTGGTTGAATAATACTGTAGTATCCAATATTTTAGGAGGTCACAGTAAGCATCACAAGCAGAAAACAAGTAGTTCCGTGAAGAACTAAAGCCTATTTTCATATAACCTTCTTTTGTTAATTGCCACTATCAACATACAAAATTTCAGTTTGATTGCTGTAATAGATTCGTAGATATTGTGAACCGACCAAATATTGCGGATGGACGCCATGTTGGATTTTTATATCTGTAGGTCTTAGAGTTATGTACTGTTACATGAAGATTATTTAGTACGTGTAGTATTCAAACTCCAATCGCATGATTAGGATACAAGAAGTAAAAACGAGATTTTAAAATTTCGCACAGCTGCCATCTTGTGATTATGGAAACAATTGAAATAAATTAGATGCTAGCGGATTAACATTTGTATAAGGATTTAATGTACCAAGTGTCACTGCACTCGGATGGTAAAATTGCGAGTAACGTTTATGTGAATATTTATAATTCGCGTCGCCGCCATGTTGGATTTCTGATCACCAGGTTATTGTCAGTCCTCTAGGTGAACTTATGTTCATTGCCCTTATGAACATAAAAAAATCAGTTTGATTGTTGTGAAAGATTCGTAGATATTGAGATCCGTCTAAATATTTCGGATGGTCGTCATGTTGGATTGTTATATGTATAGAGTGATGTACCGTTAAAGAAAAATTATTGCGTAGGTTCTTTATTCAAACTTTCACTTCGATCGCATGATTACGACACAAGAAATGAAAACTTAATTTTAAAATTCGCACAGCCGCCATCTTGAGGTTACGGTATGTAAACAATTGAACTAAGTTAAATACCAGTGCATTACAATGTGTATAAACATTTGCTGTACCAAACTCCATTGCGTTTGGATTATTACATCGCGAGAAAAGTCTGTTAAAATGTTTCAACTTCGTTGGCCGCCATGTTCGTTTTGTAGTTAACCGGATTTTGAAAGTCTCATAGATGAACTTTCAGCAGTACCCTTTATCTCCGTACAAAATTAGAGGGTAATACAGGTAATATTTTCAGAGATATAGAATGCCGGTGAAATATTTCACACAGCCGCCATCTTGAGGTTATGTAAACAATTGAACGAAGTTAGATGTCGTTGCATTACAATGTGTATAAACATACACTGTACCAAGGTTCATTGCGTTTGGTTGGTCAAATCGCGAGAAACGTCCATTTAAATGTCGCAAATTCGCTTGGCCGCCATGTTGGTTTTGTAGTTACCAGTGTCTAAAAGTCACATAAGTGAACTTCTAGTAGTTCCCTTTATCACCGTACAAAATTCCAGGGTGATATCGGTAATAGTTTCGGAGATATTGAATGCAGGTGTAATATTTCGCACAGCCGCCATGTTGGATTGGTGAGACGTAACAAAATTTGAAGCGCTCGGTCGGGGTCGTCCGGAATAGTGCTATGAACTCATCGATTTTCATTGAAATTGCTCCAGCCGTTTAGAAGTTATTAGGGACACACACACACGAATCACACACGCACACACAGACACACGGACAAAAGGTGATCTGATAAGCCTATATTTTTAATAAATGAAAATAGGCTAAAAATAGTGTAATAAACTTGGGTCCTACAGCGCATTTTTCACAGGAAATGCAGCCACCAATCACCCCTGGCATGGCTTACGTCACAAGGAATAATAAAAACAATGTTTGGTTGCGGATATAAGCAGAGGTTTTGATTGCGCTCTGTCAAAAAGTTTAGTTGTGCGGTTTCGTGTTAGTACAGAGGCGGATTTAAGTCAAGGTTACGTGAGGGTGGACACACCAGGTGGGGCAGGGGTCAGAAGGTTCTTCCACCGAAAAACGTCCAAACATTAGGCCCAAATTAGTGAGTTATGGGCAATATGAGTGGTTTTTTGGTGATATTTTTTAATAAAAATAAATATTAATAATGTAATCAAAGAAACGTTCAAAAACTGTAAATATTAATATTTTACTAGCTTCGGATTTCATGTTTAGTGAAAAATTTAGAAATATGGATGATTTATTTTAATACAAGTTACCATAAATTGTTAAACTAATAACAAAATGTTGTCCAAGCCCCCTCCACGTTAAATCCATCCCTGTGTTGGTATGCGTTTGTGTACGGTGTTCTTAACTCAGTGGTGCCCTACTTAGGCCAGGGGATGGACGTCACACTGAATACCTCGTATGAACAAGTGTTCAGATCTCAGAAAGTACACTTTTATTTTAACACTGTGTATATATTATGAGGTTACTCTTACTCAATCGGTTCAATTTTGGCTCTGAGCTCAAAAACTAAACAAGGAAGAAAACTGTGCAGGTACCAAGAAAGCGCTCGTTCTTAGTTTGAGGGACTGTACGTGATGCTGTACGACACACTGGGAGATTATGCTTCTCGGGTCAACGTGATATAATACGTCTGTAAACTTGGCCGACTCCTTGGCTTTGACCGGGCCATGAGGATTGTATCTCCTAGGATTAATTCCTGTAGCTCATACACTGAGTGTTCAGGACGTCTCCATGAAAATAATGTGGTGGTGGTGGTGTTATCGTTGTTGTTGGCTCATTTTAGGGGCTTGGGACATCTTAGTCATCAGCCCCGTGTACTTGGCGATGTGTGTGTGTGTGTGTGTGTGTGTGTTGAACGTGTCTGATACCCTGTGTTTCTGTAATGTCTCTAGTAGTATGTGTAGCTGTATTAGGGACAGGGATGGGGTAGGTGATCGCGAAATTATCGATTACGCAAAACTACAAGAGGATGTTTTTACGGCTGGATACCCTTTCTAACGCCAATCACATCAGGAGATTGAAATGTATGACACTGAGCAAAGTGGCCTATTAGAGTGTGCCGTCCAGGCATTTGCCTGTGGAAGCTACTGGAGACCATTTCAAGGACGGCCGCCAGTGGGTTCGAACCCACTACTTGTCTACCGTGTTTGTTCCATGGCTTTGCGCTTTGGCGTGCGTATCGACCACGGTCGGTTGTTGAACTACCACCAATGACCACAACCATGAGTAATAGCGAGTGGTAGTTACAACACGTGACGCCTAGAGTGCGCGCTCATTGTTTTAGGGACGTTGGAGATAATTTGGTCAAATAAATGTCATTAGTAACGTATAATTGTTAAGAAAGACAATTTAACTCTTATTTACTTATTTATGTTGTAAGATCTTTCACCGGCATATGTTGGCAACTATGTACCAAAAACAATGCAGACGTAATAAAAGTAAATCGATACCAGTGTAGTTGGTATCGTAGAGCCAAAAGGACGTTAGCAAAGATCTGTGCCTGTTCATTTATTTGTTTCTACCACATATAACCCACAGGAAATATTACTCTTATAACAGGTTATGGTGCCTAGAACGTACGGATAGTTTTTGTGAGTTAAACGGGAATCAATACTGTGAGGTTAACGAAATATCGGAGGAAGAATAATGACTTTTTAGCGTAGGCCTACTTTGATACAAAAGGAAAAATGAACGACGAGGAGAGACAAAGAGTCAATGATGAAAGATACCACATTCCACTTTTCGACGGTAAGAACTACGACAATTGGAAATTCAGACTTGAAGTTCTACTGGACGAAAATAAACTGATGTCCCACATCACAGAAGGAGTTCAGTATACTGAAGCACCGGCGGGCGAGACAACGGCAGCTTGAACGGTCAGGGAAGCAGCTAATGAGAAACTCCGGCAAAAAGATAAGTATTGCATTAGACTTATTGTGAGTGCTATAGCTGATAGTCATTTGGAATATTGCCGAGGACATGATACAGCCTTCAAGGTCTGGAAAACATTAGCAGACACTTTTCACAGGAAAGGAATTGCCAGTCAACTTCAGGCAAGGAAAGCATTGCTTGCAATGCGACATAACCCTACTAATGAAACTTTGGAAAATCACTTTCTGAAGTTTGACAGACAAGTTCGAGAACTTAAATCTGCTGGAGCAAATACTGATGAGTTAGATGTGATTTGTCATTTGTTATTGACCATGCCAACTGACTATAGTATGGTTGTAACCTCTATTGAAACGATGTCAGAAAACGGTGAGAACTTAACCCTTCCTTTTGTCTAAAATAGACTTTTGGATGAAGAATCTAAAAGGAATCTGCAAGGAAAACAGAAACCACAGAGGAATGAGTCAACAACTGCTTTCTTTACTCGACCAGGACAAGTAAAGACTGGAGGAAAACAGAAACATCAGTAACAGCAGCCGAAGACTACTGCAACACCAACATACACTCAGCAACGGTCCAAGGTATTTTCTGGAGCTAACAGTAATACTAAGCCTGCTTCACATTCTTACAAGTGCCACAACTGTGGGGGCAGTGGTCATTTACGGAGATACTGTCCCAGCCCACGTAACACTCCTTGGCAGCCTACAAAGTTTTCAGGGATGCAAACTGGTGCTGCCAATGTCACTCAAGAGGAGGAAGAGGAATTCTGTTTCTCAGCTTTATCTGACGTAATAGACTCAAGGATGAATAAGGCTGGAAGTGATGAAGTGATATGGTGGCTTGATTCTGGAGCTTCAGAGCACATGATTAATCAAGCTGATTTCTTTCAGACAAGTGTAAAGATTAATCCTATGAAGATTAAAGTAGCAAAAGCAGGGCACTCAGTCACATCAACACAAAAGGGAAACATGAAACTTTTTGCATTGGTGGACGGAACATGGAATACTGTGAACATTCCAGATTTGGAAATAAATTTACTGTTTGGCCCAATTACACCGGAGTCATATAATGGAAAAAGGTACATTTTAACTCTAATAGATGACTTCACACATTTTGCAGCTGTATATCCTCTAGAAAAGAAGAGTGAAGCATTAGACTACATCAAGATCTATGAAGCGATGGCAACCGCTTACTTCAAGAGCAAAATAAGTCGCTTCAGGTGTGATCTAGGTGGGGAGTACACCTCGAACGAGCTGAAGACTTACTTTCAAGAGAAAGGAATACAGTTGGAATATACCATGAGCTACACACCTGAGCAAAACGGAGTAGCTGAAAGGTTCAACAGAACAAGATGTATGTTGTTGAGCTCAGGACTACAGAAGAATCTTTGGACTGAAGCAATAAGCGCAGCAGTGTACATTATCAACAGGAGCACTACAAATGCCTTATCAGACTGTGTACCAGCAACTCTCTGGTATGGGCATAAACCTGATGTCAGCAAGATCAGGGTATTTGGTTCACCAGCTTACCTTCATACTCCCAAACAACTGAGTGGAGGAAAATTTGACAGTCGATCGAGGAAACTTTACTTGGTTGGGTACTGTCATAATGGTTATAGATTGTGGTGTCCTGACACCCAAGAAATTATTGAAGGGAAAGATGTCATTTTTGATGAGAGTTCTCCAGGTGAAAGGTTTATAGATATTGATCCATCACACTTTGAAACTAATAAGAATCCTATTTCAAAGGAAGAAGGTACCGTGGAAGATCCAATTCCTGAAGATTGCAAAAATTCAGGGGAAGATCTGGAAGCCAATGACACACCGACAGAAGAACGGAGGCGTGGAACTCGCGTGAGGAAGAGACCGCATTATCTGGATGATTATGAGGTTACCCTAAGTGAACTATCTATGGGTGCAGTAGTAGATGATGTTCCTGAATCTGTCAAGGACATTGAAGGTCGACCTGACGCTACAGAATGGCGGAAAGCAGTTCAAGAAGAGATGAATGCACTGCAGGAAAATAAAACCTGGACACTGACAACGCTGCCACCTGGTAAGAAGGCAATCAACAGCAGGTGGGTGTTTCGTATCAAACATGATGCATCCGGAAATGTTGAGAAGTATAACGCCCGCCTTGTTTAGGGGCTTGGGACATCTTAGTCATCAGCCCCGTGTACTTGGCGATGTGTGTGTGTGTGTGTGTGTGTGTGTGTGTTGAACGTGTCTGATACCCTGTGTTTCTGTAATGTCTCTAGTAGTATGTGTAGCTGTATTAGGGACAGGGATGGGGTAGGTGATCGCGAAATTATCGATTACGCAAAACTACAAGAGGATGTTTTTACGGCTGGATACCCTTTCTAACGCCAATCACATCAGGAGATTGAAATGTATGACACTGAGCAAAGTGGCCTATTAGAGTGTGCCGTCCAGGCATTTGCCTGTGGAAGCTACTGGAGACCATTTCAAGGACGGCCGCCAGTGGGTTCGAACCCACTACTTGTCTACCGTGTTTGTTCCATGGCTTTGCGCTTTGGCGTGCGTATCGACCACGGTCGGTTGTTGAACTACCACCAATGACCACAACCATGAGTAATAGCGAGTGGTAGTTACAACACGTGACGCCTAGAGTGCGCGCTCATTGTTTTAGGGACGTTGGAGATAATTTGGTCAAATAAATGTCATTAGTAACGTATAATTGTTAAGAAAGACAATTTAACTCTTATTTACTTATTTATGTTGTAAGATCTTTCACCGGCATATGTTGGCAACTATGTACCAAAAACAATGCAGACGTAATAAAAGTAAATCGATACCAGTGTAGTTGGTATCGTAGAGCCAAAAGGACGTTAGCAAAGATCTGTGCCTGTTCATTTATTTGTTTCTACCACATATAACCCACAGGAAATATTACTCTTATAACAGGTTATGGTGCCTAGAACGTACGGATAGTTTTTGTGAGTTAAACGGGAATCAATACTGTGAGGTTAACGAAATATCGGAGGAAGAATAATGACTTTTTAGCGTAGGCCTACTTTGATACAAAAGGAAAAATGAACGACGAGGAGAGACAAAGAGTCAATGATGAAAGATACCACATTCCACTTTTCGACGGTAAGAACTACGACAATTGGAAATTCAGACTTGAAGTTCTACTGGACGAAAATAAACTGATGTCCCACATCACAGAAGGAGTTCAGTATACTGAAGCACCGGCGGGCGAGACAACGGCAGCTTGAACGGTCAGGGAAGCAGCTAATGAGAAACTCCGGCAAAAAGATAAGTATTGCATTAGACTTATTGTGAGTGCTATAGCTGATAGTCATTTGGAATATTGCCGAGGACATGATACAGCCTTCAAGGTCTGGAAAACATTAGCAGACACTTTTCACAGGAAAGGAATTGCCAGTCAACTTCAGGCAAGGAAAGCATTGCTTGCAATGCGACATAACCCTACTAATGAAACTTTGGAAAATCACTTTCTGAAGTTTGACAGACAAGTTCGAGAACTTAAATCTGCTGGAGCAAATACTGATGAGTTAGATGTGATTTGTCATTTGTTATTGACCATGCCAACTGACTATAGTATGGTTGTAACCTCTATTGAAACGATGTCAGAAAACGGTGAGAACTTAACCCTTCCTTTTGTCTAAAATAGACTTTTGGATGAAGAATCTAAAAGGAATCTGCAAGGAAAACAGAAACCACAGAGGAATGAGTCAACAACTGCTTTCTTTACTCGACCAGGACAAGTAAAGACTGGAGGAAAACAGAAACATCAGTAACAGCAGCCGAAGACTACTGCAACACCAACATACACTCAGCAACGGTCCAAGGTATTTTCTGGAGCTAACAGTAATACTAGGCCTGCTTCACATTCTTACAAGTGCCACAACTGTGGGGGCAGTGGTCATTTACGGAGATACTGTCCCAGCCCACGTAACACTCCTTGGCAGCCTACAAAGTTTTCAGGGATGCAAACTGGTGCTGCCAATGTCACTCAAGAGGAGGAAGAGGAATTCTGTTTCTCAGCTTTATCTGACGTAATAGACTCAAGGATGAATAAGGCTGGAAGTGATGAAGTGATATGGTGGCTTGATTCTGGAGCTTCAGAGCACATGATTAATCAAGCTGATTTCTTTCAGACAAGTGTAAAGATTAATCCTATGAAGATTAAAGTAGCAAAAGCAGGGCACTCAGTCACATCAACACAAAAGGGAAACATGAAACTTTTTGCATTGGTGGACGGAACATGGAATACTGTGAACATTCCAGATTTGGAAATAAATTTACTGTCTGTGAGAAGACTGGAAATGAGTGGACGCACAATCATTTTTGAAGATGGTAAGGCACTAATAATGAAAGGAAATTGTGTGATTGCAGTTGCACATCGGATCAACAAGTTGTACAGGCTAACACTCCATACCAGGAAGGAAATTGCATGCCTAACACTTGGAAGCGAGGACTTGTGGCATAGAAGATTTGGTCACACATATAAGGCAGGGCTTCATAAACTGCAAACCCTGGTGGATGGTATGAAAGAAACTAAGGTGAAGGAAGTGTGTGAAATATGCTGTCAAGGAAAAATGTGTAAGCTGCCACACAACCAAACAAGAAGAAGAGCACAGAGGCCACTAGAACTAATCCACAGTGACCTGTTTGGCCCAATTACACCGGAGTCATATAATGGAAAAAGGTACATTTTAACTCTAATAGATGACTTCACACATTTTGCAGCTGTATATCCTCTAGAAAAGAAGAGTGAAGCATTAGACTACATCAAGATCTATGAAGCGATGGCAACCGCTTACTTCAAGAGCAAAATAAGTCGCTTCAGGTGTGATCTAGGTGGGGAGTACACCTCGAACGAGCTGAAGACTTACTTTCAAGAGAAAGGAATACAGTTGGAATATACCATGAGCTACACACCTGAGCAAAACGGAGTAGCTGAAAGGTTCAACAGAACAAGATGTATGTTGTTGAGCTCAGGACTACAGAAGAATCTTTGGACTGAAGCAATAAGCGCAGCAGTGTACATTATCAACAGGAGCACTACAAATGCCTTATCAGACTGTGTACCAGCAACTCTCTGGTATGGGCATAAACCTGATGTCAGCAAGATCAGGGTATTTGGTTCACCAGCTTACCTTCATACTCCCAAACAACTGAGTGGAGGAAAATTTGACAGTCGATCGAGGAAACTTTACTTGGTTGGGTACTGTCATAATGGTTATAGATTGTGGTGTCCTGACACCCAAGAAATTATTGAAGGGAAAGATGTCATTTTTGATGAGAGTTCTCCAGGTGAAAGGTTTATAGATATTGATCCATCACACTTTGAAACTAATAAGAATCCTATTTCAAAGGAAGAAGGTACCGTGGAAGATCCAATTCCTGAAGATTGCAAAAATTCAGGGGAAGATCTGGAAGCCAATGACACACCGACAGAAGAACGGAGGCGTGGAACTCGCGTGAGGAAGAGACCGCATTATCTGGATGATTATGAGGTTACCCTAAGTGAACTATCTATGGGTGCAGTAGTAGATGATGTTCCTGAATCTGTCAAGGACATTGAAGGTCGACCTGACGCTACAGAATGGCGGAAAGCAGTTCAAGAAGAGATGAATGCACTGCAGGAAAATAAAACCTGGACACTGACAACGCTGCCACCTGGTAAGAAGGCAATCAACAGCAGGTGGGTGTTTCGTATCAAACATGATGCATCCGGAAATGTTGAGAAGTATAACGCCCGCCTTGTCATTAAAGGCTGTTCGCAAAAACGGGGCTTAGACTATTTTGAGACGTATGCACCAGTGGCCCGCCTAGTGACTGTGAGAGTATTGTTGTCAGTAATTAATCATCATGGGTTGCTTACTCAACAACTTGATGTGAAGAACGCTTTCCTTCACGGCAGTATCAAGGAAGAAATCTACATGACTCAACCAGAGGGAGATGAGCAAGAGTCATCTCCACCTCTGGTTTGCAAGCTGAACAAAACACTCTACGGATTGAAGCAGGCCCCAAAGGAGTGGAACTCTAGATTCAATGATTTCATTCAGAAGCATGGTTTCAGGCAATCAGAATATGATAAATGTCTTTATTTTCACGACACACTTGCTATTACCCTACTTCTTTATGTTGATGATATTATTGTAGCAGGTAGTTCAGCTGCAGCTCTCCAGGAATGTAAGAAGGCTCTCATGGCAGAATTCAAGATGACTGATCTTGGAGATCTCAGGGAAGTTCTGGGAATCATAATTGATCGCTCAGAGAGAGGAATGTTCTTAAGCCAGCCCCAATACATCCAAAACCTTCTGAAACGTTTTGGAATGGAAGACTGCAATCCAGCTAAAACTCCCATGGAGGTAGATCCAGCAAAGGAGCCTGTTGGTGAATGTATCCTTTCTGTCAGACCTTGCAAAGAACTAGTTGGATGTGTAATGTATCTCATGTTGACAACACGTCCTGATATAAGCATGGCAGTGAATTTCTATAGTAGGTTTCAAAGTAATGCTACTGATGCGCAATGGGTTGGGCTTAAACGTGTCTTACGTTATCTGAAGGGAACAAGCGAGATGAGACTCTTATTTCAAAGGCAATAAGGAACTAGTGCTAACCTAGTTGGCTATGCTGATGCAGACTGGGGAGGGGGGGTAATACCAAGAATAGGAAATCAACTTCTGGTTTCATGTTCGAAGTCTATGGTGCTAATGTACTTTGGGTGACTAGGAAACAAACTGCCGTTGCCCAGTCATCAACTGAAGCGGAGTACGTTTCTCTCGGATGTGCTATAATGGAACTCATTTGGTTGAGAAATCTTGTTTTGGACATAGGTGTTGAACTATGTGGACCAGTTGTCATCTTTGAAGACAATCAGTCAACTATTTTCTGTCTAGATAAGTGGGAAGAGAAAAGGCTAAAACACGTTGATGTCAAGTATAATATTGTGAAAGATATGTATCGGAAGAATGTTATCAAGGTTCTTCATATTCCTTCAGGTGAGCAGAAAGCAGATATTCTCACCAAACCACTGACTGGTAACCATTTCCAGACTCTTCGAGCTGGCTTGGGCATTGTTAGTATGTAAGAAACTTGTAAACTGTTAAAGCTGTGAAAGATTATTTTTGTATTGTGATCATTAGTTTGTTAAACTCATTTAATAGATTACTATCTATGTTAAATTGAGGGGAAGTGTTAAGAAAGACAATTTAACTCTTATTTACTTATTTATGTTGTAAGATCTTTCACCGGCATATGTTGGCAACTATGTACCAAAGACAATGCAGACGTAATAAAAGTAAATCGATACCAGTGTAGTTGGTATCGTAGAGCCAAAAGGACGTTAGCAAAGATCTGTGCCTGTTCATTTATTTGTTTCTACCACATATAACCCACAGGAAATATTACTCTTATAACAATAATACCAAACAAAGTGTGTGGACATAGGAAACGTAATTGCAGTACAGCCTCCAGAACTTTCCTGTCACGTTTAAATGGGTATTGCAGAAATTAAATTAAATACTAATTGGGGATCTCACTAGAATCCTATCAATAAACCGTTTTAAATCAAGATGCCTCACCTAATATTCTTATAATGGAATACCAGTAGTGTACACTGAATATCATCAGACCAACTCCTTAAATAGTCTACGGTCGGATTAACAAAACTAGTAGAGAAAATCCAAACATAGACAAAAGTTGCAGCTACCGCGATTGTTGCCACGTTTCTTCAAAGCATATTATATGACCGTGTATTTGTGCGTCAAGTGGTGTAGTGGATAGTATCGTTGACAGCCAAGAGTGCTAGCCACTACGCAACGAGGCGGACTGCTTTTAGGTACCGGTACTGAAACGGGGTCCAAGTGCTGACAATTTCGAAGACTAGCAGCATGAGTCCATATCGTTGTACGACGAATTACCGTCATTCAAATGAATCTAGGAAATTCCGGTGATAACGTGATTTTGTTTTTAGTTTACTTTAGGTGCTTGGGACATCTTGGTCATCAGTCCCGTGTCCTTGGGTGTGTGTTGGACTTTGTGTAGCCGTACAGTATTACCGACGGGGATGGGGAACATGAAATAAGTTAATACTCGGGCATTTCCCTGGTTAGAACCTCACTCAGTGCCAGGATTCAAACCTCCGACCTCTGGACTTGCTGCAGATGCCTATCGTGATCGTGGTGCACGATTTTTACGCGCACGGTTACGCCACGATATGGAGGTAAGAAAACATTGAAACTTAACTAGTTGACCCGTTCGAGAAATCTCGCATGTTAATAAACCACACTTTCCCCCAATAGGTTTATAATGACAGACTTAGGGAGAAAAGTTGTTATGTTTATATTTCAACCAAATGATTATAGAACACTATTTACATTGAACCCTTCAGAATAGCAGTGTTTTATGCAAGAATCTTTGATCAAGGGGTCGCGTTCAGTTCATAGTGTGGTGTTTACGTCCGCCAAACAACGTGCTTTTCTGAGGCAAGGGTTATAGGATAAAAACTATAATTAAGAAAGAAAGGAGACAAAATGTAAGATAATAACAAGATTTAATAACTAATTTGTGCATAAAAGAATAAAACAAACAATAATAAACAAAATCCTCCCTGAATTTTCCCCTGACAGGAATATTTATCACTTTGAGGAGTCAGATGGATCTCCCCTTTTCTAATAAAATGTGGATCCAAGTTCCACTATCTTGCATATGAATTTATGTTCGCGTGATGACTATCTACGAGAAATGAGTACTTGGATGATCGTTCGTTCACAACGGGTTAACAGCCACGGTGCTCACAAACAATCATCTCGTAAATCAACGTTTATGGATATGGGCATAACATTAATAAAAATCCTTAAGTCTAATTCTGACACACATATTACAACTCTACTATTTACAGGCATCTCTCTGAGACCCTTATTAGTGTGGTGACACACTTAACCAAATGAGCTGCCACAATGGCCAGATACTCAACAACAAGGAAAAACAGCGCCGCACGTGACTCACGGGTCACTGACATGGAAAATAAACATAGAATAAACCAACAACAACAAACAACCTGAGTGGTTAAGATTACTTTATATTAACAAAATTGCATGTTAAGGAAAGCGCTTCGAAGATTATCGTGTTTCGTAGGCAACTCCCATTTATTTAAACAATTTTACCATTGATCAGTTTCTCACATTTATATTTATTTTCAAGTAAATTGGGAGCCAGACGTGCACTCCACTTTAATGAGCTTGCTTGCGAAACTCAGCCAGCCCTTGTGACAACAACTCACCCTTTCCTCAATACCAGTCATGTCCCCCTTCCAGTGTATATAAATAGCCGACCAGCTGGACTGTTATCTCAAGGAATCAACAGCAACTAACATCTCCTCCAACTCAACATATGGTCAGACAATAATCACATATCCATAATTGTCCTCGCAAGGATACAATATGAATCTGGTACCAAGCTGACAGAAATCAGTCTCTGCTGAAATTCCCGCTTGTAATACCACAAAAAATATACTCACAATACACACATCTGGGACTGACATAACGCCTTTCACACGGGTCTGCTGAATTAGAGCTCGCAAACATTTAACACAATATTTAAAACTTACGATAGAGCTGAATACTCTTCGTCACAAATTACATTGCTCCAAAGGCAATAATCACACTGAATCTGATCAATAATAAATCTCAACAAAATTTTAATTACCCTCCAATCTACTATATAATTATATTAATTCAGTCCTACTTCTGAAACACGACATATCTCCGAGAGATGTTTTTAACCGCACTTCGTAACATAGGCGAACACGGCCGTTCACATAGATACGTTAGTTAACACAACACAAAGAAAAGAACCTTCCAAAAACTACAATTGTGCGAGCTGCTTCCAAACAAAAGTGTGTCAGATCAAAACTAAATATACTACATTAATCACACAAGCAAAGTATTTACAAAAATATGTCCCATAAACCATAAGTTAATTTAACAAATAATAAAATATTATTTTGTACTCATCTCTTTTTGTAGTCACCCGTCAAAGAACATCAGACGCCATTCCCCAACTGGATGATTCTTTATCTCATATCAGCCATCTGCACGGAGTGTTGAGAATTCCAAACTTCCTCTGCATTCATCGATGTCATCCTTGCGCTGATACAAAAATTAGGTTATTATACACTTTATGTCTGACTACTAAATTCGCTTGTTCAGGTACTAAATTCCCTGTCACTGTTCGTTGGCGAATTATCGACGATACTGCCCCTATAATTATAGTACTATGACTATCTATCACTGAATTTAACACTTTACAATGAATATCTTGTGTCCTCGACACACAAAATACAAGTCTATCTCTTCAGACGAACAGAATCAAAGTCTTGTGTCCTCGACACACGGAATAAAAGTCTACGTCCTCAGACGAACAGAATCAAAGTCTTGTGTCCTCGACACACGGAATAAAAGTCTACGTCCGTAGACGCACCAAATAATAATGATGTCTTGGCTCTTCGACACACTTATAAATGAACTGGCCCTTGGGTCTAGATGGAGGGGGATTTTATGTAAAAATTTCTCGAAATAATTGTGGTACAGGAATGAAATAAATATCGCTGAACTCGTAATATTGCACAGGTCAAGAATATGCCCATTAATCCTAGAATCGATCGTAGAGATTTTGTCTAGGCGATTTCCCGCGTGAATGCTAGCCGCCGCGTACCCCAGCCGGAGTTGGCGCGCAAGTAGGCATTCTCTTCTCATTGGTTCTCCATATTCTGTAATTTGGCGGTTTCTAGTAGGTCTTGGCGTCTTGGGAGTGTCTATTTTCTTCATCAGCCATTCACGTTACTGCATCATATTTCTTCTAGGCGCGAATAACACAATGAACATACCAGAACCATGTCTCACCGCGCGTCGCTTCTAAAATTGAGGTAGCCACACCTGTCCTTATGATACATCGCTCTGCTATTTCTTTTCATAGCTCAAGTATTTAGCCTTTTGTTAAACTGTTGCAGGTATGTCCCTACTGTCTCCAACAAATGCTTGAAATTTCCTCATCACTGTCTGGCTACTTTCATGATGCTGGTTGAAATATATATTAATTGAAGAAATAAAAAGTAGAATCATTTAACCAACATAGGGTAAAGGGTTCAACATTTCAGTTAGAATTCCAAGTTCTGCGTTCCCTAACTTAAGAAGGCAATCACTGAAGATTGGATCATCTTAACACTTACCGGTTATTCGATATTTATGAAATTATACGATTTGTGTACTCATTCCTTTGATTTAATGTTTCTGAAATCCATGCAAAATGATAAAGGAAAGATCGCAGAATGTTAAAATGACATGAAACAGGCGTCACAGCGGTCAAAATGTGAAGTGTACTGGATCCTCTGAAAATGTGCAAGTGAACGTATTGGCTTCATCGTTTCTAACATGGTTAATCTGTTGTTGATTCGATTAGGGGCTTAGCGATATCGTGGTCATGTAGCCCCGTATACTTGGGTGTGTGTTGAATAACATGTGTCACTGCAGCACCTGTACTAGTGTGTGCATTTGTACAGGGAAGAAAATGGAAATTGCAACACCATGAAGGCATTGGTCGTTTGTGTTGATTTTCAAGATATAGAACGATGCCATGTAGGTATGTAAACGATCAAAGTTTCAGACCCATTGGATTGTTGCTACAGGTCTCCCCACGTGATTGGTCGCTGAGGAATCAACTCCAGTATACCGACTCTGGTGTAGCGTAGTTGACTTGCAGTCTGTGCAGTGAAGTGTTCCCCGTCAAACATGCCTCGACGACAAAGAGCACGCTATCAACAACTGACGCCGTTTGAGAGGGATCGGATAATTGGGCTGTGTGAGGATGGATTATCGCTAAGGACTGTCGCTGCATGTGTTGGCCGACAGGCATCTACGGTACAACGTGCAAGGCAGCAGTGGTCAAATGAAGGAACCCACACTCGTAGACCTGGCACAGGCCCTGCGCGACAGACAACTGTGAGAGAGGATCGCCGCATCATTCGGATGGCCCGGATGGAACCCCGTGCAACAGCAGCGCAAATTCGAGCAGCTGTGGCACCCCACGTTACACAACAAACAGTTGGTAATCGCCTGTGTGCAGGTGGCTTACGATCCCGTGTCCCTGCAGAAGGTGTTCCATTGACCCCACAACAGCGACGTGTAAGGCTAGCCTGGTGTCGAGAACGATCGACGTGGGTCAACGAATGGCATAGGGTCGTCTTTAGTGATGAATCGCGCTTCTGTCTTGCACGCAGTGATCGCCGGAATCGTGTGCGCCGTCGTACCGGGGAGTTGGGCCGCCCAGACCTTATTGTCGAGAGGCACACAGGGCCAACACCAAGCATTATGGTCTGGGGAGCTATTGGTTTTAATGTGAAATGACAATTAGTGATTGCTGAGGGCACTACGACTGCTCGACAATACGTTGATAGGGTACTCAATCCAGTGGTTGTCCCTATGATGGCGAACATTGCTAATGGGATGTTTCAGCAGGACAATGCCCGGGTTCACACTGCACGCATCTCCAGAGAAGCTCTCCACAACATCACAACCTTAGAATGGCCCGCCAGATCCCCGGACCTCAGTCCTATTGAACATGTGTGGGACATGATGTGTCGACAACTGGCCAACCGTCCTCAGCCCCCCACAACTCTGGAACAACTGACCCGTGCAGTGCAGCAAGCATGGGCCACAATTCCTCAGGAAGCGATCCAGGGCCTTATTGACTCCATGCTTCACCGAATTCATCAATGTATTGCAGCTCGTGATGGGCACATCCTGTATTGATTGTTGCCCAAACTTGCGGTCAGAGGGACCTGAAAGTGTAATCATCGAATCACAACCGAACACTCGTCCTGAATATTCAATTGCAGCAATGTATAACCACTCCTTCTGGGTGTTGCAATTTCCATTTTCTTCAGTGTATTTGAGGTAGGAATTGGGTAGAAAGCGGCCATGGCGTTAAGTTAGGTACCATCCGGGCATTTTCCTGGAGTAGAAGTGGGAAACTACAGAAAACCATTTCCAGGATGACTGAGGTAAGAATCGAACCCACCACTTGCCTCACGAGGCTGAGTGTACCCCGTTCCAGCCCTCAGACCAGAATTACATTTCTTGGCTGAGTCGGGAAACGAACCCTGGTGTGACAATCAAGTATGCTACTCCTTACACCACGTGGTGGTCACAGAGGTGTCTGTACTGGTATATGTACACATGATTGGGGTTATAATTGGGAAGGAGGTGACAGTGGCCTTACTTTAGAAATGTTCCCAGTATTTGCCTCGAGTGCAAGCAGTAACCCGCGGAGAATGACTCATATCGTGGTTTAGGTGAAAATTGAACCCAGCGCTTGCCACGTGTACTTCAGAGGCTAAATGAGTCTTGAAATTATCAGACCAGAATTAAATATCCTGGCAGGGCAGGGACTCGATCCCAGAACCTTTGGACAGGAATTTCAATACTCATCCGTAGACTGATCTCTACGCCAATTATCACAATTATCCGATAATGAGTTAAATCTTCTAAATGTTGCTAGTTACCATTGTTAGTTAAAGGGACACATAATGTGAAGTCATCTGTCTCAATAATCTAACGTGCACCAATAGTCCAAGTTTCACTTCCATAGGGTGCCACGCTCCAGACAAAGGCCTTCAAAAATGACTTCCTAATACCTAAATCTATATTCGATGTCAAAAGATTCCTTTTCTGTAGAAATGCTTTCCTTCCCTGAGCTAACCTACTTTTTACATCATCTTTGCTTCGTCCATCACTGGTTATTCTGCTTCACTCCCACTTTAAATATTTCTCCAATTTCCTTCATTGCTTGTTCAATGTAAAGATTGAAAAGTATGGGTGATAAGTTGCAGCCTTGCCTTACACCTTTCTGAGTACCAGCTTCTCTCTCATGTCCTTTAGCTCGAATGACTGCTGTCTGGTTTCTGTATACATTGTAGATCACCATCCTATCCCTGTATTTTATTCCAATCGTTTTCAAAATGCCAAGCAATTTAGTCCAATCAACGTTATCAAAAGGCTTTTCTAAGTCTACAAATGCCATGAACGTTCTCTTATCTTTCCTTATTCTACCCTCACAAATCAGCCTGAGACTTAGTACAGCTTCCCTTGTTCCTACATTTCTCCTAAAACCAAACTGGTCTCCACCCAACTCCGTTTCTCTCTGGCTTTCCATCCTCTTGTAAATTATTCTAGACTGGATCTTTGAAGCATGAGTAATTAAGCTGATTGTACGGTAATCTTCACATTTGTCAGCTCCCACTTTCTTCGGTATAGGGATGATAACATTCTTCTTGAAATCAGAGGGTATCTCACCTGTCTCATAAATACTACACACCAAGTGATATAACCTGATCAGACCTTCATCTCCTATGCAGCGTAGCAACTCAATCGGTATATCATCTATGCCTGGTGCTTTGTTCCTGCTTAAGTCTTCCAATGCCCTGTCAAATTCTGATCTCAATATTAAATCTCCTTTTGCATCCTCATCAATTTCCTCCTCCCTTTCCATTACATGATTCTCAATCTCCTTTCCCTTATACAAACTCTCTATGTAAGCTTTCCATCTCTCAACCTTTTCTTCCCTATCTGTTAGAGGCTTTCCATTTGTGTCCTTAATATTACAGCACTTAGTCTTCTTTTCCCCAAAAGTATTCTTAATCCTTCGATAAACTCTGTCTACTTTTCCTAATTTCAGACAATTTTCTATACCTGCACATTTCTCTTTCAACCATTCTTCTTTCGCTTCCTTGCACTTCTTGTTAACCTCATTTCTCAGACGTCTGTATTCTGCTTTCCCCTTTTCATCTCTTAAATTCTTGTGTTTCCGCCTTTCATCCATCAATTCTAGTATATCCTGAGTGATCAACGGTTTTCTACCTATTCTTTCTTTCCTACCAATGTTTTCTTCTGCGGATTTTGTTATTTCATTCTTCAAAAGTGCCCATTCGTCTGCAATTGAAGTTTGTTTAGGGTTTTTCATTAGTCCTTCCTGTATACTCTCCCTAATTCTTTGGTTTACATCCTTCTCTTTCAGTCTGTCTGTCCATTGCCCACCTTTTTGGCTTTTCACTTTTCTTCAGTTTCTTCAACTTTAATCTGCATTTCATAACAACAAGATTGTGGTCAGAGTTTATGTCAGCACCGGGATATGTTTTACAAACCAAAATCTGGTTTCGAAACCTCTGCTTGACCATAATGAAGTCTATTTGGTAACGCCCTGTATCTCCTGGTCTCATCCATGTGTATATTCTTCTATTGTGGTTATTGAATAAGGTGTTAGCTATGACCAACTCATGCTCGGTGCAGAATTCCATCAGCCTGCTTCCTCGATCATTCCTTTCCCCTAATCCGAAATCTCCTACTATCTTCCCTTCTCTCCCTTTTCCTACCGCAGTATTCCAATCTCCCATTACTATAACATTTTCATCACCCTTGATATACCTCAGAATTTCATCTATTTCTTCGTAGACCTTTTCAACATCTTCATCATCAGCTTGACTGGTAGGCATATAGACTTGTACCACTGTGGTGCACGTAGGTTTTGTATTGATTTTTGCTACAATAATCCGTTCACTATATTGCTCATAATATTCCACCCGTTTTCCTAGTTTCCTACTCAATACGAGACCAACCCCTGCTTGGCCATTGTTAGATTTAGTGCTAATGACCCTATAGTCTCGTAACCAAAAGTCCTGTTCTTCCTGCCAGCGCATTTCACTAATCCCAACCAAATCCAACCTCAAGTTATCCATTTCCCTTTCTAAGTTTTCTAACCTTCCACTTCCCAGCAGACTTCTAACATTCCACGCTCCGATCCGTAAAATGTCAGATTTCCTCTTTGTCACTTCTGTGATGTTAACCCCCTCTCGAGTAGTCCCCACCCGGAGATCCGAACGGGGGACTGGCTTACCTCCAGATTGGAATTTTACAAGGGAGGAGGCCAACATCACATGTACTGCAATTATGCATAGAGAGGTGCATATCCTCGGGAAGAGCATTACGGCTGTAGTTTCCCGTTGCTTTCAGCCGTGCAGCAAAACGCAGTGTTGCCATTAGTTGGCTTATATTATCAATATCTTAACCGTCTATAAGACAAGTAAAGAATTGATTTATTCTGAAAGGCTGCTACTCCCTTTCAGAATAAGTAATAGAGCATTTCTACTTACATAATACTAACCTTCTACTGACAATTAAATACCACAATTCTACTAACGAAAAAATACTTAAGTTCCACCAACAACAAAATACTACCACTAAAACAGTCTGTCACCAGGCACACTCATATGCACCCTCACACATCACAGTCTAATGAAACAATGAGCTATATCTAATAAACAATGCAACTGCCACCCGACACACTCACACACCACAGTCTAATGAAACAATGAGCTATATCTAATAAACAATGCAACTGCCACCCGACACACTCACACACCACAGTCTAATGGAACAATGAACTATATCTAATAAACAAACTAACTACATACGTACAACTAAAACCAACCACACACCCACATTCTAGAAGAGGAAACGGGAAACAGAAATAAGAGTAAGGGAAACAAAAGCCAGGGGGAAATGAAATGCCCTCAACCCTCAAAGAACGAGAAATATTGGTATTTGGATTTTTAAGAAAAGAGAGAATTTATTAACAGTTGACAGCCTTGGTGGCTCTTAAGATTATACTCAGTTACATCTGTTTGTTTACACATAGTAGCAGTTCAGCATTCCAAAGTTCTCTCCAGAGCTCATACAACTGCTCCTTTTGTTATTCTTCCTTGTAACCGTGGGCTCGCAATCTCTGGGCCCATAGCCGACGTTAGAACAGCGTCTGCGCGCACGCGCAATAGATCTGTCCTTGTTTGTAGTTGAATGGAGTCTTGGGCACAGTAAGGTCTGGGCCCCTAGCAGCTAAGAAAATTAAGTCTAGTGTGAGGGCTGGTACGGGGAACACTCAGCCTCGTGAGGCAAACTGAGAAGAGGAGGGTTTGATTCCCACCTTAGCCATCCTGGAAGTGGTTTTACGTGCTTTCCCACTTCTACTACAGGAAAATTCCGGGATGGTTCCTAACTTAAGGCCACGGCCACCTCCTTCCCAATCATATCCCCCCATTTTACGAATACGTACAATAGTACATCCATCACAATAATACAGGTTATCACACAAATTCCACGCACACCCATGGGGCTACATGATGACGATTTCACAAAAGCCGCTAAAATAAGCAACAACAACATACTGTATTTCGTTAGTGTTTTATTTATTGAATAATTGTAGATAGTGCCTCATCATGTGACACCGACTGAAAAGCAATTATGTTAATAGAATACAAAGACAACACTGAAAGATGGCTTCTACTGTAGCATTTCAATGTGACTTCAGACACAGGATTTCCAGTGTGTTAATGTTAGGCATCATCAGATTTGCATTAAGATGTGCCAAGCTCTAGTGTCCATTTACCCCATTTTTGGCCTATTTTCATCCTGTGAAAAAAATAGGCTTATGAGATCACCGAGCGAAATATATAAAATCTTACATTCCTTTTACCATTCAACCTAAATCTTTTCCATGACAACTATTCCTCCCGATATTCTTCCCGCCTAGAAAAACTATCTCTGCCTCGTAACCCATCAATTATTACCTAATAATAATCCGGTAGTCGTGTCCTTTTACAAATTCCCGAGCATGTAGTCCGATGTTGCGTTTGACTGTGCTGGTTAGTTCTGAATGATTGTCCAGGTCTGGATATTTCCGAGTGATCCTTTGATATTTTTTTTAAGTTCGTAGTTATGACTTCTTGTTTCTATGTTGTTTCTCCTCTCTTTAGTTCATCGATCACTTTAATTACTTTTTGTTTCATTTCTTTTCCCTGCAACAATATTATTAGCCATGAAACAAGAAGTTTAGTAATGAACATATAGCCTACTTTCTCCTAAATGCATAGGTATAGGCATAACTCATTGCCCTTTTCGGGGACTATAATAGAATGTTGGTTGTAGTAGCTTGTTGAATCACAGCGTGCTGTATTAGATATTGATTGATTGATTGAATTCTCACCTAAAATATGGACTAGCAAGCAAATAATAGCCTCCATTTTGACCCAACGGGACGGCACGGCTCAGCACGATAACGCACGGTCGGGCTGAGCTGTTTATCACTGCTATGGTATAATAATTCTATTATTGGATGTTAATATCCTATGGGTCACCTCCTTGAGGACAGTTTAAACAACCCTCTTAGGTGCCTCCCCAGACGGATTAATCGGAGTCGACGCTGTAGTCGAAGTCAAGTGGCCTTATTCTGTAGGGAATATGACCATTTTGGAAGCCTGCAAAAAGCTGAAAGGATTTTCTTTGGCAGAAAGTAAGCGAAAGAGAAAGCCTAGAGAATGTCAAGATCAGTGCCATTCAGAAGGGAACAGAATGATACCTCCCAAACACTCGCATGATTTTTATTTCCAGATCCAGGGCTATTTGGAATAACACAGCGGGAAATATGTTATTTTGTAGTATGGACGCCTAAGGACATTCACTTACAAACAATAAAGAGAGACGAAAAGTTCTGGAGACAAAAAATGCTTATGCAACTGAAATTCTGCTACGAGAAAGTCTTGTTGCCTGAGATCATTGATCCCAGGATAAACAGATCAATGAATATAAGAGAACCTGAGGTTATGTAAAATATTGAGTGTGTGTAAATCATGAAACGTTATCCTTGATATGGCAAAAATTGAAGCATTGAGTTTAAGAACTGGAAATAATTAGGTATATACTATGCTGTATTTTCAATTTTGCATCGAGTGAAACCAGTCGCTTCTCTGTGTGGTAAGATTTATGCCCAACAATGTAGGCCTATTACTAATGTCGGAACAATATGTTTCTTGTTCGGGAGTTTATCCCCAAATAACTCTAAAACAGTTCCCTAAATGGGAATCCAGCCCTGTCAGCATCCATCCTGAGTGTGTTTTCCCCGGTTTTTCCACACTCCCTCCAGCTAAATGCGGAGATCGTACCTTACTTGAAGTCTCAGGGCATCTGCCTGACCCCTGACTCTAATACAGTTACACACATAATCAACTACACGGGACTGATGACCAAGATGTCCCAAGTCCCTAAAATGTACTATTATCAAAAAGATAACTTTTTTGCTTTTCACATTTTGTAAAATGCATCGAAATAATATCAATTCTATTGCACTCTAGTAGGTACATAGTGGTTTTCAGATCGCAAATACGAGCTTCCGTTCTAGAGAAAAATGAAAAATGAATTATCGCACTTTGGTGGTATTACGTGGTGTCAGAATTACAAACTAAAAATCCGGACATTTAGCCTTAAGTAACGCAGCACCAGCGGTACTAGGTATTACATTTACTATGTATGATCTGACTAATGCGCTCAAAAATATTCAGACTTGATATCCATTAATCGACTGGAAATGGCCACCGTGGACGGCAAAATTTTCAATTGTGTAGTTAGGCCCTTTGTCAAAATTTGCAAAATAAATAATAAATTCAAATTACCCCAAGTAATTTGATATCTCGCACGTCCAAATCCAACCATTGTTTCGCGAGATATCACACTCTTCGTTCAATCGCCATATAGCCAAGACTGCTAAGGCACACATGCGACTTTAAGCAGGCCCTTGTTGCTTAACTACTGCTAGGTTTTTGTCTTAGGGACATGGAACTTGTTTTAGGGGATAAAGGGAGTAAAGACCTTTGATTTACGTCAAACACACTACTTTGTAAAATTCCTAGTTTTGGAAATATAGCATACTTTCCAAATTGAACTTTTTGAAAAATAAAAAATAAAAATAAAATTGTTTTGTTTTAACGATAAAGGGTATAAAACCTTTCGTTTGAGCCATTGCACAACGTTTTGCGATTATTAGTTTTGAAAATATAGCCTACTTTACAAAACTTTTTTAAAATATAAAACGGGTTCTCCATAGGAAAGGGGACATCACCCCAAGTCATTTGACACCTCGTACAAGTCTCTTGCATTATTGGTTCGCGAAATATGAGAAATCTTACTTGACCAAGGGGTCAGCATAGCCGAGCATCTAGTGTTACTGGGTTAAAACCGTCTTGCTCATCTATTCACGTCTACCGAGTCCGCAGATAGCTTGGCCCCATGGCCCCATGGCCCCATGGCAAGCAGTTCTAGGACCTCTTCTCTTCTCTATCTACATAAATGATATCACTTCATCGATAACGAAATGCAAATATCACTTATACGCTGACGATGTACAACTCTATCTGCATGCTGCACCAGAAAGACTATCGCAAGCAATCAAAGCTTTCAATGAGGACTTAACTGAAATTTGTAAATGGTCCAATTCACATGGACTACGACTCAATTAGACAAAAACTATCATAATCTCCCACGCAAAAATTCTCCGTAAAATAAAAAATAACCCCACTCTACCAAACTTACGCTTGCGCGACTCCCCAATCGAATTCCGAGAATCAGTCAAAGATCTGGGCGTGATTATAGACGAACATCTCTCTTGGACGCAGCAAGTCCGCAGCGTCTCTAGAAAAGTATTTTCCGCACTGAATACATTGAGAAGATTTGGGAATATTTTCTCTCGCGTGTTAAAAGAGCGACTCGTTTCCTCCCTAGTACTGCCTCATTTTGATTATTGCGATGTGGTATACAATGACCTGTCTGGCACTCTTAAAAACAAACTCCAACTAGCACAAAATGCCTGTGTACGCTAAATATGCAATTTACGGTATTACGACCACGTCACCCCTGCGTTCGAACAACTTAGCTGGTTACGACTAAATCAACGCCGCAATCTTCATTCTTTATGTCTTTTCCAACAAATATCTTAAGTTCCTCTCCAGCTAACCTGCATTCTCAGTTTCACTGCCTCTCACACGAGCATAGTCTTGGTACACGGTCAAAAAATGATTCACTCGTGCTCATACCTATACACCGCACGGTACGCTGCACTAACTCCTTCGTAGTTTCTACTGCACGACTGTGGAACAACCAGCCGCGCTCTGTCAGAGGAGCAACCCCGTCTAGCTTCAGGCAGCAATGCCAGCTGTACATATCACAAAAGAAATGAAAGCTGGACTCAACACGTCAAATATTTGAATTCTTATGCTGAGTTATATTCGTGTTTCTAATTTACATTTTATTTATTTTCTGTTTAGATACCTAAATGATTTCTTAAATGCGCATTGCAAAATCAATATTATAGTAATAAGTCAGCCATGATGCTTATCATCATCAACATCATCACATCATCATTAGTTTCTGTTTTATTAGTGTTTGTATTTCCCTATTATTTTCTTACTTTAGCAATAATTAACTAATTACAAAAAAAAATCCAACGCCATGCTTACCTGCCATTATATGTATTGTGATTGGATCTGAAATGTGTTCCTGTTAGATTTAAGTACCATTGTTAAGTTCTGCAAATAATGTAATAATGTATTAATTGTAAAATCTGGTTAGATGGAAAAGAGGGCTCAATGGCCCTAATCTTGCCAGACAAAATAAAGCTATCTATCTATCTATCTACCGCTGTCGGTTTCCTTACGACCCAATTAATGCCTTATTCCCAATTTCCAGACTAGATTTAACAGCGTCTATTGAAATACAGACATCCGACAAGAGAATTTGTCAAGCAACTGTATCTACATGACGTCTGGCAAGTTAGACTCGAGAATAATGTTGAATTTACACTTTGAGGTGGCACTTCAACTTCTAGAATGAACAGAGTATGTTTCCCTGCGACTGAAGAGTTATTTGATGTGTTTGAAACCAAATGTTTGTCTTATTCTTCCTTTTATTAATTGAAACCCTTGGAAAACAGCACGTGTTTTGCTATAATAATGTACTACTGATTTATGTTCATATCATACGGTTCAATATGGAATTACAAGAAGAAAATGGGGTGAATTGGATATGAAATGAGAACACATGTAACAATTATCTTGAGTGTACTTTTATATTTCTTTTTGAGTGATTTAGAGCTTCTGTTCTTCGACTCTACTGCCGCATCCCGTGTGCAAGTAATCCTTTCTTCTTCCTTTCCCTTTGATCTAGGGTTATTTTCGTGTTCTTTCGTTGTGCGAGTATCAGTGGCGTAGTCAGGGGGGTGTTACTGGGGGTT
The DNA here is from genome assembly GCA_946902985.2 of Meconema thalassinum. Classification (NCBI taxonomy): domain Eukaryota; kingdom Metazoa; phylum Arthropoda; class Insecta; order Orthoptera; family Tettigoniidae; genus Meconema; species Meconema thalassinum. Next base: position 1,197,423,724 of record OX336389.2, read on the forward strand.
AGGAACTCCCTCCCCCTCATTGTATGAAATGTAAACAAAAACAAAACTAACTAATGATAATTAATAAGTTAAATTAACATTTCTTGCGGCTGCTTGGTGATGTATTGTTATCGCCTTTCGGCCTGGCTCCCCATTGAGGCTACACAAGTCTTCATGACAACACATAGGCCTAACTCAGTTCTCCCAGGGATGCCAATATAGTTTTTTCAAACTGAGCTTAGCCTCCGATAATTTTAAAACCCTCCTAGTGGGGCAATTAGCTTTCTTCCTTTTCTTAGTAAGAGGGAAGTTGTATATAAATTGATATTACATTTAATAATAATAATAATAATAATAATAATAATAATGAACTAGAAAATTGTATGGGTACGTGAACACTGATTTGGAGATCGTTGTTACTGTAGCTTCATGAGGTGTGATAGCTTAGTTGCTTCACATTACTATGTCCTGCGATTCCCCAAATTACGATTATCCTTCAGGTACTATAACCCCTCCCATTGGTCGATCTTGGCTACGCTACTGGCGAGTATCTCTCAGTGCTTCCTGCAGGACCGTGCATATTGAGCCCAATTCTGGGCAATATTTCTCTTCTTCCTTCCATGTTTATTTTTTATTTTTTGCCGGGGAACATTTATTCGAACATTCCTCAGTTTGTGTGTATTATTTTCAGTTCAAAGTCATTCATTATGGTCAGTGGCCTGATGTGTATGTAGCTGGTTGCATGGCCATTATTGGCCTAAAGCCATTAATAAATTTAAAAAACTTCTGTTCTAGATCTATAAGTTACTGAAAGTAAGTTTTAATGTAGACTATAAGACTTCAGAGTGCTCGGGAATTTTACCGAACATTATATTCTCAAGGTTTGTAAAAGCCTACATGTAATAATAGTTGTTGTTGATTCTTTATAGGCTTTGCGACACCCCGTGTACATAGGTGTGTGTAGAATTTGTCTGATAACCTGTGTCACTTTGGTATCAGTACTAGTAATTTGTAATTGAGGTAGGATTTGGGTAGGAAGCGGTCGTTTTTTTAAGTTAGGTACCATTCCAGCATTTGCCTGGTTTAGAAGTTGTAAACTACGGAAAATCACTTCCAGGATGGTTGAAGTAGAAATTGAATTTTGTCCCACAAGGCTGAGTGTACCCCGTTCCAGCCCTCAGACCAGAATTAAATTTCTTGGCAGAGTCGGGAATTGAACACGGACCTCCACGTAGACAGCCAATACGCAACGAGACGGACTGTAATAATAGTTAGCCTATACAACACTAGTCAAGTACCAGAATTCCACTCAATGAGACCAGATACTTTCAAACGTTTCAACATACTGTATGTCCATCTCAACACGTATTAGCTATTCATTCAGTAAAAAAAAATATCCACAGGATCAATCAGTCAATATTCGGAACATTGAATCATAATAACAATAATAACACATTTTTTTTTCGTGTGGCCTCCTGAGAGGCTGTGTGCAGGTCTTTCTAGTCGACGCCCGTGGGCAACCTGCGCGACTGGTTGAGAGATGGAATTGAGGAAGATGAATGAAACTGGGCAAGGATGTGGAAGGAAGTGGCTGTGGCCTGTCAGAAGGTACCGTCTCAGCATTTGCCTGGTGTTGAAAATGGGAAACCGCAGGAAACCATTTCAAGGACGGCCGACGGTGGGGCTCGAATCCACACGTCTACCGTGTCAGAAGAGAGCTTGGCCCCATAACCTAACGCTGCGCTTTAGCGAGCGTAGCCACTGTCGGCATAATAATAATAATCTTCGGGCTCGGGAGACAAGTGAGTAGAATCCCCACTGGTGGCCGTCCTTGAAATTGTTTATCCATGGTTTCCCATTTTCAACCTAAGATAAGTGTCGGGGCGACGCGACGCTTTGCAAAAGCTACAGCGCTTCCTTTCAACTCCATGGCTAATAACATTTATCTTCATTTATTTCAGCTCTCGCAAACTCCACCAAGAACGTTATCCGGCCGAAAGACATATTCGTCACATCGGAATATCTGACTTCGTCCCGACCCCGTAGAAACAGGAATAATTCAAAGTAGAGATAGGCCTAAGTGGATTATTACAATGTTTAGCCTATTTTCATTTTATGAAGAAATAGGCTTATGAGATCACCTTTTGTCCGTGTGTGTGGGTATGTGTGTGTCCCTCTAATAACTTCTAAACGGCTGAAGCGATTTCAATAAAACTCGGTTGTCATAGCATCATTTTGGCAGACCCCGACCGTTCCCTTCAATCCAACATGGCGGCTGTGCGAAATATTTCACCGGCATTCCATATTTCCAAAACTGTTACCAATATCACCCTGAAATTTTGTACGGTAATAGAAGGTACTACTAGAAGTTCACCTACCAGACTTTCAAAAACCTGGTAACTACAAAACCAATATGGCGGCCAAGCGAAGTTGAGACATATAAATAGACTTTTCTCGCGATTTAACCATCCAAACGCAATGAAACGTGGTGCAGAAAATATTTATGCACGTTGTAATGCACTGGCATCTAATTCAGTTTAATTGTTTACATAACCTCAAGATGGCGGCTGTGCGAAATATTTCACCGGCATTCTATATCCCCGAAATTATTACTGATATCACCATAAAATTTTGTACAGTGATAAAGGGTACTACTACAAGTTTATCTATGTAACTTTCAAAATCATGTTAAGTACAAAACGAACATGGCGGACAAGCGAAGTTGAAACATTTTAATAGACTTCTCTCGCGATTTTGACATCTGACCGCCGTGAAACATGGTACAGTAAATGTTTATACATATTGTAGTGCACTGGCATCTAATTTAGATCAATTGTTTACGTAACCTCAAGATGGCGGCTGTGCGAAATTTTAAAATTAAGTTTTTATTTCTTGTGTCGTAATCACGCGATCGAAGTGAAAGTTTGAATAATAATCTTCCTTTAATGGTACATAACTCTATGGCCAATACATATAACAATCCAAAATGGCGACCATCCGAAACATTTAAACGGTTCTCAATATCTACGAATCTTTTACAGCAATCAAACAGAATTTTTTTTCATGTTCATAGAGACTATGAACATAAGTTCACCTATAGAACTTTCAATAACCCGGTGAGCACAAATCGAACATGGCGGCGACGCGAAGTATAAATATTTAAATGGACGTTTCTCGCGATGTAACCATCCGAGTGCAGTGAAACTTGGTAAGGTAAATGCTTATACAAATGTTCATCCGCTGGCATATAATTTATTTCAATTGTTTTCATAACCGCAAGATGGCAGCTGTGCGAAATTTTAAAATCTCGTTTTTATTTCTTGTGTCACAATCATGCGATTGAAGTTTGAATACTACACGTACACAATACTCCTCATATAATAGTGCATTACTCTAAGACCTACTGTACAGTACATAAATAAAAAAATCCTATATGGCGACCAACCGAAATATTAGACGATTCTCAATCAAACTGAAATTTTGTAAGTTGATAGAGGCAATTTACATCCGTACGTTATATGAAAATAGGCTTTAGTTCTTCACGGAACTACTTGTTTAAATTATTACTGCCTCTTCCTGTTGACACAACCTTTTAATAAAATCATCCCTGACCGATAAATGGTTTACATTGTTTCCACCCCTGTAGTTTAGCAGTAATTCTATTTCGCTTGGAATGCACCATGAGGTAATGAATGATCGTGTGGCCTCCGGAGAGGCCGAGTGCGGGTCTTTCTAGTTGACGCCCGTGGGCGACCTGCGCCTCATAATGACGATGATGTGATGATGACGACGGTGCATACACCCAGTCCCCGAGCCACGGGAATTAAGAGATTAAAATCCCTGATGGCTCGGCCGGGAATCGAACCCGGGGCACTTTGGGCCAAAGCCTAGCGCGCTAACCATTTAGCCACGGAGCCGGACACCATGAGGTAATATCACACGTAATGACTGCCTTACAGTTGTGTAATATGTGATCAGGCATGCAATCACAAAACGTATATAACTCAATAACACACCACCATAGTGAGGACCATTTGTGGTTGGAACCTTCATCAAACGTGAATATAGAGCCCTCTCCAGAGTGAAGACCGGCAGGGGCGGTCAATGTTTTGTGGCTTCAGTCTAAAGTGTAACGTTACATCATCGAATTAATAATGTGCATTATTAACGGTGCCGTACATCAATCGTATTGCTCTACCTGAGAACTAGAAACCTTCCCCACTCGTTCTGTTGTGCATCTGAAGGTTGATTCATTAATCATGCTTCACATTGAGAAAAGTTTAACACATAATTTTCATGCCATTTTCAACACTAACCCCCTCTCCCCGCAGGAGCTCACAACTATTAGAACGTGGATTGGTGACAACGGGACCCTAGATGAGCCTGGAATTGTTTCTGCTTATTACTGCCGGGCTCCTCTCTGTCATAGTTTCTGTCGACCTCCCTTGGTTTGCACTTGTTATCTTCCGACCCCGACGGTATTAGAGTATCCGATGACTACGGTGTCTGTTAGTTTTCCGCCTTAATTGGCCCTTGTCTTTTATGTTCTGTGACCCTTATTCTTCGAGGGGACAGGCCTCTTCTTTTCCTGGTATCTCCTGCCCTCTGCACCAGTCCCTGATGGAGACAGTGTGTGTGTAGCCTCACCATGCATAGTGCGCCTTTGATAGTGCTACACCCTCAAGGGTTCACGTTTGGTGAGTTGGGGAGTTGGTAATAATGATCGTGTGGCCTCCGGAGAGGCTGAGCGCAGGTCTCTCTAGTTGACGCCCGTGGGCGACCTGCGCGTCGTAATGAGGATGAAGTGATGATGAAGACGTCACATACACCCAGTCCCCGAGCCACGGGAATTAACCACAGGAGATTAAAATCCCTGATGGCTCGGCCGGGAATCGAACCCGGGGCACTTTGGGCAAAAGCCTAGCGCGGTAACCATTTAGCCACGGAGCCGAACGGGGAGTTGGTGACCACGAGGGACTCCTCAGCTCGGTCCGTTCTCCACCTATTCCGTTGCCATTGGGGCAGACCCTCTTCCCTTTCCCTTTCCCTTTCCTGTCTGCCTTTATTGTCTCTACTTCTTTCAGAGTCCCTCAGTCCTCATTCTTCACGGAATGAGGGAATTTCATTTTTCTGTCTTTTATTTCCTATTACCAATTTTTGGTATCTTCTTCTTGTGGTACGTAAGATAGTTGTTCGTCAGTTGTTAGATTTCTTTCTTGTTGTTGTTTCATTTGAGGGGCTTGGGCATCGTCTTAATTTAGCTCCTGTACTTGGGTGTATATATGTGTACATAAAATAATAATATTAATATTATAATTTGTCTGGTAACCTGTGGCATTGTGGTTACTGTAGTAGTATGTGTATTTGCAATTCAGAAGATGACTGGGAAGGAGTCGACCATCACCTTGAGTTAGGAAGTATTCCGTCAATTGCCTGCAGTAGAAGTGGGAAACATCAGCAAACCACTTCCAGGATGACTGAGGTGGGATTCGCACGCAAGTCTTCTCAGTTTTGGCTCACGAGGCTGAATGTATCCCGTTCGAGCCCTCAGGTCAAAATTAAATTTCTTGGTCGAGTCGGAAATCGAACCTGGACCTCCAGGGCAACAACCAAGAATGCTAGCCGCCACACCACAAGATAGTCAGTAGTTAGTTTTAGATGTAGTTTTCATTTCGTTCTCATTCTTAGCCTATTTTCATTTACGAAAAAAATAGGCTTATGAGATCACCTTTTATCCGTGTGTGTGTGTGTGTGTGTGTGTGCGTCCGTGTGTCCTAATAACTTCTAAATGACTGGAGCGATTTCAATGAAACTCGGTAAAGTCATAGTATTATTTTGGTCGACCCAAACTGTACCCTTCAAATTTTATTACGTCTCATCAATTTAACATGGCAGCTGCGCGAAATATTTCAACGGCATTCTATATCTCCGAAACTGTTACTGATATCACCCTGAAATTTTGTACAGTGATAAAGGGTACTACTACAAGTTTAACTATGTAACTTTCAAAAACCTGTAAAGTACAAAAAGAACATGGCGGCCAAGCGAATTTGTAACACTTTAATAGATTTTTCTCGCGATTTATCATCTAAGTGCAGTGTAATATGGTACAGTAAATTTATATATACATTGCAATGCACTGGCATCTAATTAAGTTCAGTTGTTTACATAAGCTCAAGATGGCGGCTGTGCGAAATTTTAAAATTAAGTATTTATTTATAGTGTCGTGATCATGCGAGTGAAGTCAATGAGTGAATAATGAACCTACGCAATAATTGTCATCTATTAGTACATAACTCTATGGTCTACATACATAAAAATCCAACATGGCGACCATCCGAATTATTTAGACGGTTCTCAATATCCATTAATCTATGACAGCAATCAAACTGAAATTTGGTGTGTTGATAGAGGCTATGAACATAATTTCACCTATGTAACTTTCAATAACCTGGTGAGCACAAATCCAACATGGCGGTGACGCGAAGTATAAATATTTAAATGGACATTTCTCGCAATTTAACCATCCGAGCGGAGTGAAACTTGGTAGGGTAAATGCTTATACAAATGTTAATCCACTGGCATATAATTTATTCCATTTTTTTCATAACCACAAGATGGCAGCTGTGCGAAATTTTAAAGTCTCGCTTTAATTCTTGTGTCCTAATCATGCGATTGAAGTTTGAATACTCCACCTACACAATAATCTTCATGTAATAGTACATAACTCTAACACCGTCATTTATGTAAATCCAACATGGCGACCATTCGAAATATAATTTACGGTTCTCAATATCTACGAATCTGTTACAACAATCAAACGGAATTTTGTATGTTGATAGAGGCAATTAACATTAGTAGGATATATGAAAATAGGATGTATAGTTCTTCACGGAAATACTTGTTCACTATCTTACACACTATTAGGGGCCGATAACCTAGATATTAGGCCTCTTAAAACTGCAACTATCATCATCATTAAAAGAAAAATATAAATTGTAAATTAGTTACTATAATTGCCTCAGTTAGGGGATTGGACATAAGCGCTTTCTACCCGGTCCATTTATAAAGCAAATGGTGAGACCACCCATAACATTATTGAAAGAGACTCCTCAGTTCATTCAAGGACGAATCTTTCAATAATAAATTACGTTTAGTTGTTCGAAAGAGTATCTTGGACATAGAATGCAGAAAAATTTATTTCAAGTGTTAGTGTGAATGAGATGAGCCAGAATTCTATTTCAGCTAAAACAAAAAGGCAGAACACAACTGACCTACGTGGTTGCTACTTAAAATTTAAATTACACCAATTATTACTTTATTTACTACTAATTGAATGTATGTATTGATGTATTTATTTAATCGTATGGTGAGTACAACAAGGAATTCATAAGTCCAGGTCCAAGTTCTTCAACCACACAACAGCACTTTCTGAAAGCTGAAACAGGTCGCTGGGACTTCCGGAGTAGGCATGAAGAGGGCAGCGCAGGATGACATGGTCCATGGTCTGCTCCTCTTCACTGCATTCACACATTGGAGAATCCATTCAGCCCCACTTATGGCGCAAGAAATGACAGCGTCCATGCCCAGTTCTCAGTCTGTTGAAGCTCTAGCAGGTTTCCTTGCCCACACTTTGAGAGACATTTGTAACGTTTTCACTTTGCTCCACGTTGAGCGTACAAGTGTAATGTTAATTAATGCCCCATGTCGGTAGCGACAATTGTAACGGTTTGACTGCCCCTAACTGTTGGGAGATAAATGTAACTGTTTACCTTTGCCTAAGCTATGTTGTTTTAATGGGCGCCAAGACCTCAACGCGATGTTGAAATCTAAATTTGTATTTAACAACATCTAGCTCTGGCAGAACACCTTCAAGACTCTATTCACTCAGATCGTGGTATGATTTGATCATTAACCCAACAAACAATTGTATCAGGAGAAGGAATTGGTCTATATCTAATGCTACCTACTGAAAGCAAAGATTGCATTGTAAAAGAAATGAATTTATTATATAAAACAAGTATTGCAAAATTAATAATAATAATAATAATAATAATAATAATAATAATAATAATAAGTATAAAATTTAAATTGGAGCGTTGTGATTTTAACATTACCGATAGAAAATTACGTGAAAACGGAGTCTGATAAATTATTGATTTTACTCTTATTCCCAAGCTATGAAGTTACTGAAATATGAAATATAAAACAAAGAGAAACGAGAGATCGCGTATTTCTGCGTCATTCGCGCTTACCACTGGAAATGGCCGAAGCCTTTCCCTCGTACTGGATGATGCTGTGAGCTTCCCACAGTCTCCTGGACGTCTCCATCTCCGTCGATATTTGATGATATTCTGGTAGATTAGATATTTCTATGGTCCGTACATCGGACTCAAACACTCGTACAACCACACTGGTTAAGTTTTACAAAAGTTAGTCCTCCACTCCACGGAACATCGGAGCGACTCCCGCGTACAACCGTACTCGTTAAGTTCTATACAGATAGTCCTCGTTCCACGGAACATCGGAGCGACTCCCGCGTATAACCATACTCGGCAAGTTCTACACTGATTGTCCACCACTCCACGGAACATCGGAGCGACTCCCGCGTGCAAACATACTCGGCAAGTTCTACACAGTTTGTCCTCGTTCCACGGCGCGTCGAACGATATATGCACCTGTCGGCTCCCCCACTCTTCATCCGACTTCTAGCTTACGTGGTCTCCACTGATTGGCTGCACCCCACGCGCTATACTCCCCTCCTCTGGCTCATTACACTCGGCGGGAGGGTTCCGTTCCAACTATCCGCCTTTTCTTGACGCTGCAACCCCGCTTGCGTAATACTTCCCGACAAGATTAAGCGTGTACTTGAATTCCCAGTGAGTCACGTCTCTCGATATACCCTAACTGACGAAACTCCGTTAAATTCCGTAATCACATAACTTTCTATGATATTGTCGTTCGTAATAATTTGCTTGATAGCGTTTTCTAAGACATAGAAAACCTATCTGTATGCTTATAATTTTTATAAAAAGCTCCGAAAATATCTTAATAATAATTATAATAAATTACTAATAATAATAAATTAACATGAAAAATTCTCTTGGCTGAACAATTTGCCGCGCAAATAAATATAGAATGGCTTCCTACTGGCTTATGCCAGTTGCATAAAAACCCCTCGAAAAACACGTTACATATTCGCCTCGGATCATCGGATGATTTACCGTGACGACGGTCCATTATCCGATTATCCCAGACACGTTAATAATCCCCATCCAAAATACATATTACATAAATGAAATCACCCTAAATTACAGATATATACACTCATAATTTTTCTTCACGCACTTTGCGTCAAAGTTTGTTGTCACTATGGATTGCACTTTGCAACCAGTCCAATGTTTTACATATAGAATAGTGTTCCACGGATATTTCCGCCTCTCAAATTTCTCTATGTTGGAGAAATAGACATAATTAATGTGTGAGCACAATGTATTTATGTCATATCACACGCATTGAAGGTGTTCTGATATATTTATATCTCCATAGAACTTCCTAATTTCACTGGAGGTCCCTTCCTTATGGTGAAATTTAATCTCACTTATCACTGAGCACACGATCACACTATTGTGGCAGCGCCTCGTGACCATAATACTTGATCTCTCTTTATAAAAGATGATTAAATTAATATTGACTTCTGAAAAAAAAAAGTAAATGCGCATTACATATAACACCAAATATTTCTGTGCCGTAATCGCCCTGTCTTGTTAAGTTCCCGTAGACCATATTCTACTTAATACTAGTTCTCAACACAGACCAGTTCTCCTCACACAAATAATACCATTGTACATATTACCTTAAATTACACACTTACAAATCTTACATGGCGAGGCCGTAAACAGAAATCACGTGTGCTGATATGTATGAGTTTCATGAAGGACTGTCTCGCCTTCTGATGGCCCATCTTTTGCCTCGTGGACGCCTTAAGCAAAAATACCCTGTCCAAGTGCTCACCCATCTCTAGGAGGCAAATGGGAATTCACCAGCGCTACCAAATTCTGGCCTTGGTGTATCGAGACATTTTAGTGCTCAAGAGCATCCGACAATCCCATCATATTTCCCTGTACCTTAAAAACTCTCATTTACTTACATACTACCCCCCTGTGTGACTTCTGATACGCCTGCCTGGAAGACCATCTCCTCCCACGCACCAAATACCACACTTACTCATTTGATAGGCTGGCTCGCCAGTTAAACACACTCACTTTATGACACATATTTTCGTAGGCTATGTATATTATACGTCCCGTATAATCTGTTTCCCTTACTATCCTACAGCACATATGCTGTTTTTCCAATACGTTTGGAAACTATAAATGTTTCTGCGTCACCTGCTTCCAACCTTGCAAGTGGCTCCCTTTAAATGAACGTCATCACGTTGCTCTACCTAGCATATTTCTCAGTGTCTGTAACGATGCCCTGTTGCTACTGTCCACACATGCACATATTAAAATACCGTCCTCTGCTTTAACCACAGGATAATCCCTACATAAATTAGTGTCCCTCGATAGCATATCTGCAAGAATGTTATCTTTACCTTTAATATATTTTACTGTGAATTCGTATTCCTGCAGAGCAAGAATCCACCTACAAACTCTGTTAGAACTGAGTTTACAAGTTCTCATATACAGTAATGCATGGTGATCTGAATGGATCTCAAATTTCCCCCCTCCTAAATACATTCTAAATTTCCCTAAACTGAAAACAATACCAAAAAGCTCTAACTCAGTAATCGTGTATCTTTTCTCTGCTGCTGTCAGTCCTCGCGAGGCTAAAGATACAATGCACAGATTACCCTCATCATCTTTCTGACATAATACTCCAGCAATGCCTATATGTGAAGCGTCTGTCATAACCACCTATTCCTTATCTTTTAACGGATATTTCAGCACTACAGCTTTCTCAAAACCTTCCTTCAGCGCTCTAAAAGCCTGATCATGCTTGGACTCCCATCTCCACCGAGTCCCACTTTTAAGCAATTCCCTGAATGGTTCTACCAACCCTGAGTATTCAAGAACGAACCTCCTGAAAAAGTTGCAAATTCCCAGGTAAGTTTTTAACTGTTTAACATTCTGTGGTACCTCTGCGTTAAGTATCTTATTAACCCTACTTTCTTCTGGTGTTACACCTCTACTCAACACTCTATGACCTAAAAATGTCACTTCTGACTGACAGAATGACGACTTAGACAGCTTCAAAGTGAACCCTGCCTGATCTAACTTCTGAAAAACTATATCTAAATGACGTAGATGCTCCTCAAAACTGCGTGAACCAATTACCATATCATCTATGTAAATGGTTACAAACTCTCCTGTGTTGCGATATTTAAAGCCCTAATTAAAGCTGATGAACTACTCTTTAACCCATAAGGTGTTCTACAAAATTGATAAAGGTTATATTTATGACTAAAAGCTGAAAATGGTCTATCTTCGTACATAAGTGGCACTTGCCAAAAACTGGAACTCAAATCTACACAAGTGAAATACTTCTTCCCCTCAAATGTTTGCATTAATTCTTCTATTGACATAGATTTCAGCTGATCTGAACTAATTCTACTGTTAACCAAACGAGCGTCTAAACAAATACGAACCGTGCCGTCGGTCTTGGGTACCGTGATCAAAGAATGAACATATGGACTGTTAGAGTGCTCAATAATCCCATCTTCAAGCATCTGATTAATTTGTGCCTCAACTGCACTCTGATAAGCGAAAGGTACAGGATATCTATGTCCTGTGAATACTGACCTATCAATAACGTTCAATGAATGTGTATAGCAATTGGCCATACCAATTCGATCCTCAAAAACTCTCCTATTACACCATAACACATCATAGAGCCGAACACATTGTTCCACCTCTATATTTCCCTGAAATGCAGCATCACGTAACGAGTCCTTTAGACTACCGTTCGTAATCACACTGCCCACAAAACATGGAGAACCCCGCTCTATGGCTGGCGATATCTCATTTAAAGTACAAATCACACCTACAATACTACCTCTCTGAATATGGTCATTGAACGCTACTTCTACTTCAGAATCTCCCCATTTAAATTTCAAACTCCCTACATCATAACATAAGTTACCAGACACTCTACTTAGCCACTCTGAACCCAAGATAACACTGAATACTAAATTTGGAATTACAAGGCAAATCTGCTTCTCTACATGATTATTAATTTTAATGTCTACTAAAACTTGCTTAGAAATTACTTTAGACCTCTTCCCAACAGCTGTGATAACAAAAGTGCTTTTAATTGGCATCTCCTCAAAATTTACTCCAGTTCCTTTCATTTTATCATAAAATGCACTACTTATGCAACTCTTCATACAACCACTATCAATTAAAACATCTGTGTACGCCTCGGACACGTTAAATTTAACTATGGGGCTCTTACTAACCACTTCCTGAATAATACCTTCATCATTTAGTTCATGTAATAATTCATTTCTTACATTTAGGTCATAGGGTTCCTGTATAATTGTATGGACAGGGCATGCTACAGACTGAGATTCTGACCTTACTTCGCAGCCTGGTTCGCGTTTAAAGAACCGCTACAGCTGGCCGTAGTACTACTAACTACTGAACTGGTCTGGTTGTTCTGGGCTGTGTTGTCATTGTTTGGCTGTATATTACTACCACTAGGCTGTCCTCTTCCTTGACCCCTATTCTGGTTGTAATTATTGTCATTATAATTTCTCCCTTGATTTCCCCTGAAATCATTGTTTCTCCCTTGATTTCCCCTGTAATCATTGTTCCTCCCTTGATTTCCCCTGAAATCATTGTTCCTCCCTTGATACTGATTACCATAGCCATTTCCTCTGTTCTGATTTAGCTGATTATTATTATTTCTATTTTGAGCGTTGGCCCCTTCGCCACCGTTCCCTTGAACTTCCTGATGCCTGGCTTCATTAGGCCTATTATTATTATTACCCTGGTTCCTATTGAAATTGTCCTCATAACCCCCTCTCCCTAGTGCATCAAATGTGCTTAACAAATTTTCTACTTGTGATATAGTCTTTACATTCTGGATACAAGCAGCCTCCTTGATCCTATAGGGAAAGTGCCTAAGTAGCAACCTCACCACATCACTTTCCTCCTTCAAGCCATCCAGATATTTAAACACTAATACCTGCCCTAAAAAGTATTCGGTCATGGTGGAGCTTCCTTTAGGGTTATATTTACCACACACTACTCCCTCACGATGCTGCGACTGAATAACCTCATTCCAGAACTTTTCACAGAATTTCATTTTAAAGTCATTAATATCAGTAAACTTGTCTCTGTAGACAGCAAACAAATTCCTCGTTTCCCCCACAAACACTCGTTCTAAAATTTCAACTACCTGGCACCACTCAATACTACCATCTTCCAACCTCTCCCCAAATTTATTTTCTATAGAATTCATGAACTCCATTGGACACCCTTGTCGATTGCTGAACTTCCCCAATTCTACCTCCCTGTGTGTGCTATTCACAAAAACTGGCCTATTCTGACTATTTTCTTGCCTGATCCTAGCTTTTAATTTTAACTCTAATTCTGCGATTTTCTCCTCAGCCTTCCTCTCAATACTGTTTACTGTTAATTTAATGTTTCCTTCTGATTCTTCTACTTTATCATATAGCTTTGCTTGTTTCTCCTCAATCTTGCTAATGCTCTCTCTATTACTCTCTCTAAAATCATTTACTTCTGCAACTATTTGTGAGTGGACTTTCTCAATTCTACCCCCCAGCTGTTCCTTAACCTCTTTAGTAGCTACCTGAATTTTGTCAATTTCTCCCCCCAATTGCTTTTTGACCTGCTGTGTTTCCAGTTGCACTAGTTCTTTTAAATTTTCAGCCTGTGTACTGATTCTAATTTCCAACTCCTCCTGTACTTTTCCTAATTTCTTGTCTACATCTGCAATGATCTCTTTAACCTTCTCTTCCATTACTCCTCTGATTTCTCCTCTAATCTGCTCCATTTTCACACTAATTTCCTTGTTGTTCTTATCTAATTTTGCATTATTCTGTTCTAATTTTTTATTTAAAGCTTCTGTACTTCTTTATTTTCCCCACTGTTTTGTTCTAATTTTGCATTATTCTGTTCTAATTTTGCATTATTCTATTCTAATTTTGCATTTAAAGCTTCTGTACTTTCTTTATTTTCCCTACTGTTTTGTTCTAATTTTGCATTATTCTGTTCTAATTTTGCATTTAAGGCTTCTGTACTTTCTTTATTTTCCCTACTGTCTTGTTCTAATTTTGCATTATTCTGTTCTAATTTTGCATTTAAGGCATCACTACTAACTTTGTTCTGATACATGAACTCGAGAAGTAAAGTTTTTAATTCTGGTTGGCCGCCTACACTCCCTGTTTCAGTATCGGGGTTTACCTCCGCTACCCCGGTACTACCATCACTCGACATACTGCTCGTATCATCACTCTCCAGTTGATGACCACTACGTAACCTCATCTGTCTTTCTTTCTCATCCCCCATAATGATATACACTGATAAAGACAAATAACCCCCAAAATACAGGCACTGAAATATATACCCTTCTCCTTCCACAAATGTTATTAGGTTTTCAGCCCCAAGTTGTCGGCGACAAATGTAGCAGGTTTCCTTGCCCACACTTTGAGCGACATTTGTAACGTTTTCACTTTGCTCCACGTTGAGCGTACAAGTGTAATGTTAATTAATGCCCCATGTCGGTAGCGACAATTGTAACGGTTTGACTGCCCCTAACTGTTGGGAGATAAATGTAACTGTTTACCTTTGCCTAAGCTATGTTGTTTTAATGGGCGCCAAGACCTCAACGCGATGTTGAAATCTAAATTTGTATTTAACAACATCTAGCTCTGGCAGAACACCTTCAAGACTCTATTCACTCAGATCGTGGTATGATTTGATCATTAACCCAACAAACAATTGTATCAGGAGAAGGAATTGGTCTATATCTAATGCTACCTACTGAAAGCAAAGATTGCATTGTAAAAGAAATGAATTTATTATATAAAACAAGTATTGCAAAATTAATAATAATAATAATAATAATAAGTATAAAATTTAAATTGGAGCGTTGTGATTTTAACATTACCGATAGAAAATTACGTGAAAACGGAGTCTGATAAATTATTGATTTTACTCTTATTCCCAAGCTATGAAGTTACTGAAATATGAAATATAAAACAAAGAGAAACGAGAGATTGCGTATTTCTGCGTCATTCGCGCTTACCACTGGAAATGGCCGAAGCCTTTCCCTCGTACTGGATGATGCTGTGAGCTTCCCACAGTCTCCTGGACGTCTCCATCTCCGTCGATATTTGATGATATTCTGGTAGATTAGATAATTCTATGGTCCGTACATCGGACCCAAACACTCGTACAACCACACTGGTTAAGTTTTACAAAAGTTAGTCCTCCACTCCACGGATCATCGGAGCGACTCCCGCGTACAACCGTACTCGTTAAGTTCTATACAGATAGTCCTCGTTCCACGGAACATCGGAGCGACTCCCGCGTATAACCATACTCAGCAAGTTCTACACTGATTGTCCACCACTCCACGGAACATCGGAGCGACTCCCGCGTGCAAACATACTCGGCAAGTTCTACACAGTTTGTCCTCGTTCCACGGCGCGGCGAACGATATATGCACCTGTCGGCTCCCCCACTCTTCATCCGACTTCTAGCTTACGTGGTCTCCACTGATTGGCTGCACCCCACGCGCTATACTCCCCTCCTCTGGCTCATTACACTCGGCGGGAGGGTTCCGTTCCAACTATCCGCCTTTTCTTGACGCTGCAACCCCGCTTGCGTAATACTTCCCGACAAGATTAAGCGTGTACTTGAATTCCCAGTGAGTCACGTCTCTCGATATACCCTAACTGACGAAACTCCGTTAAATTCCGTAATCACATAACTTTCTATGATATTGTCGTTCGTAATAATTTGCTTGATAGCGTTTTCTAAGACATAGAAAACCTATCTGTATGCTTATAATTTTTATAAAAAGCTCCGAAAATATCTTAATAATAATTATAATAAATTACTAATAATAATAAATTAACATGAAAAATTCTCTTGGCTGAACAATTTGCCGCGTAAATAAATATAGAATGGCTTCCTACTGACTTATGCCAGTTGCATAAAATCCCCTCGAAAAACACGTTACAAAGCGACACCATAGTTTTCATGGGAGGTCAAATCCATTCATTTCCGAGTTGGATTTATCTCATGAGCATTAGTACCAGATGTTGAATTTCACCACTCTTCCTGCCAGCTCCGGTTTAGGTTAAAATTGTCCCTCAAGAGTCGGCCGGCCAATACACTTGCTGGTCTCGTAGATCGAAGTAGTTGTGGCGATGGGTAACACAATTCCCGGTGAACTGATAATGAGGGAGATGACCGGATCTTCTTTGCTTCTCTCAGCAGAGCTTCCTTTCTCCTCAGGGTGGTGGGATATCACTAAGAACGGGTAACCAGAGGCGAGGTGTAGACTTTACAGTACCAGTTATGCAGCGCATGGTTTCATTCAACTTAGTATCCACTTTATGCACATGTGCACTTTCCAGCCATACAGGGGTATTGATTAAATACCTTGTAATCATTTTAGCGAGTGATCACATTATTAGAACCACTAGGTATAAATAGGAGAATTCATCTTCGGTTTATTATTTGCCTACATTTGAATTTTGTTTAAAATGAAAATAGACTTGTGAGATCTACACAGGCCAATGTCCGTGTGTCTGTGTGTGCGTATGTGTGCATTAGTAGGATTCAAAGGCTTGGCCATGTTGAAACACCGGATCCCATGAGAACCCCGCAGTTAAGCAGCATTGGGCGTGGTTGTACCTTCGATGGATTGCCAGTTCAGTGGGACCACGCGCTGTTAACGGGTAAAGGAGGAGCGGTAAGGCCCTGGCCACCCTACCGCACGTAAACGCCGGCTGAGGATAGCCTCTTCGGAGGCACGGACCTACCTTTGGGAAGAATACCAATAATAATAAATGAAAATAATAATGATCGTGTGGCCTCCGGAGAGGCCGAGTTCAGGTCTTTCGAGTTGACGCCCGTGGGCGACCTGCGCATCGTAATGAGGATGAAGTGAGGATGAAGACGTCACATACACCCAGTCCCCAAGCCACGGGAATTAACCCCAGGAGATTAAAATCCCTGAAGACTCGGCCAGGAATCGAACCCGGGGCACCTCGGGCCAAAGCCTAGAGCACAAACCATTTAGCCATGGAGCCGGACAATAATAATAATAATAATAATGTAGGTATTGTGTCCATAGACTTGTTTGAACTTCACGCTGGATTCATAGAAATAGGCTACAGCGGAACACGTCACTACATCACGCCATGCTTAGAGATTGTGTGCAATGAGGATTTTAGTGGAAATGCATGCACAGAGATCAAGCGCAGGCTGTGGAGTACGATCGGGGAAGCAGTGGACCTGATCAACTGCATACATTCTACGAAAATTTAATAATTTTAAAAATGATAAAGGAAGAGGTGAAATACAATCAGAATTCCCCATGGCACAATGTTTTCTATTTGAGATGGAAACCTGAACTTCAGGTGATATTTTAGACCGAATATGAAACATGATCCTTGGTTGGTGGAACATCGCGGGATCCAATGACGGTGAATCCGACTCACTCACTTGCCTCTTGTGTGCGTTCGACCGCACATGGTGTATGAAATTTGGAACTGAATCTCATGGTCAATAATATCGGGACTGAATAAAGTGAAGTACGTTACAATACCATTACGTGGTATAACGGGACGTGTTGCGTTCGTTGAAGTAAGTTTCAGTACAAATCACAGATATTTAGTGGTAGTATTCGCCATTTGTGTGTGATCTCATGATGAGATATTGATAACATTAAAATCAGTAATATTCAGTCTCTTGCAATGTACTTAAATACAGTAACAAACTACAACATTATAAACGTATGTGTGGATTGGTATAATTGAAAATACAAATTTAAGCCAGATTAACAATGTATTCAGTGGATTAGACGAGCACGCTGTCACATACATTTTACCATTACACAAGGTGGAGAAAAGTAATCTATGTATAAAATAGGTACACCAGTGAAATCAGTAAAATTAATAATGAAGTCGAACGGATATTTGGTACTTAAGAGTGTAAATTCAGTGCTGCGATATATTCTAAAGCTTTACATTTGGATGAGTGCATTGCGCAGTCGATACTCTTGGACAATACCATGGGGGCAGTGATGCAATCATTCGAGGAATAAGTGGAATAGACCCACTATATCATTTTCATTCAATTTGGGAGGCCAGATGAGGGAGTGTCGAACCAAGGAATCTGAGGATGAGATGTAACTGTAGGTACAGAGACATGAACACCAATTACTCTTAATGGCATTGCAGATTAGAATGCATATTTATTTAGTGATTATTATTGACCAAACTCTAAAATAGAACGCTGTACATTGTTTAGGTAGATGTTGGAATATTTCGTCTTGGAATTAGCTCTGTTGGAAATTGTATAAGCTTGTAAAGAAATGCCATAATGTTAGAAGGAAATCAATACGGCATCGGCAGTGCATTGAGTGGAGATTAG
Source organism: Meconema thalassinum (assembly GCA_946902985.2). Lineage (NCBI taxonomy): Eukaryota > Metazoa > Arthropoda > Insecta > Orthoptera > Tettigoniidae > Meconema > Meconema thalassinum. Next base: position 1,197,442,341 of record OX336389.2, read on the forward strand.
CGCTGGCCATACGGCACTGCGCACTTTGTTTCTCTTGCTGGCCATGAACTTGAAAACTGTAACAGAATGGAGGTTGAATCAAGGCCATTTCCACGGCATGTTTCACAGGCAGATTGACGACTGTATAGGCTTAGAAGTAGTATGATTTTAACACGTCGTGTTTTGTATAAACGAATCAGAATACATGGGTTTAAAGGTTAGCAAATATTAGAAACTTTATGAATGCTTTGAAAAGATGTTAATGTTACTATTCCTGTTAATAAAGGTGCTTTAAAATCTACAAATAAAGCCAGAACAGATGACTAAAATACATATTGAAAGATTGGTTTATTGAGTGTACAAATGAATGAAATGAACATCCATAGCCTGCTTCCAGTCTCCGACCGGGTCAGGGAATGGAATGAATGAAGCCCCCATCTAGCGGCGAGGATATGAACTGTGCCGGCTGCCGAAGCCTAACGCACTCCTCTGGGGCTATGATTAAATGAATGACAGATGAAATGATAGTGGAGAGAGTTGCTGGAATGAAATAGTGACAGGGAAAACCGGAGTACCCGGAGAAAAACCTGTCTGGCTCCGTTTTGTCCAGCACAGATCTCACATGGAGTGACCGGCATTTGAACCACGGACCCAGCGGTGAAAGGCCGGCGTGCTGCTGCCTATGCCACGGAGGCTCGCAGTGTACAAATGAATACAGAATATTATTCGGGTCAGACTTGTAGAGTCTAGACGTTTGATTATACTTAAAGGAGTGGATAATAGTTGGGTTATTGAAATATAAATGAGAGGTTGTGGGAATGATACTGTACCATAAGCCTAAATAATTGTACAGGAGTCATGTACTGTATAAGACTATTGGAACTATGTTGTTGTAACGCGGAGTAATACAGTATTATTGGATTATGTTGTGGACAGATGTAGTGATATCATGGAACAATGTTATTGTCACGCGGGATGATAGCCATGTCGGCTGATGAGTATATTATGTGGTGTTATTAACCAAGCTATTTAAAATAACTCACTGAGGGATAAATATTACATAATACTGCAACTAAATAAAATCTGTTGGTTGTAGGATTTGCGCATAAATTGAGCCTATATAATTCATATCTAAATAAGATTCAATTTGATTAATCATAATGAGTTTGTGTTTACCCCTTGTTACATTTAAGATAAAATTTCCTCTGGTATTTATTTTTCAAGGATCCCTAACATAGTTTATTTTGGAATACAAAAGCAAAATGCTAACTAAAAGAAAATACACTTCTGAAAATATATACACAAGCTACAATCAAATTTTGACGCCCCCTCGAGAAGTATTTCGTATAGTAAAATTGAATTTTGTTCGTCGTTTATAGGTCTCGAAAAGTTATGATCGATGTACGTAATGAGGTTTAACGTCCAAAGGTAGTTCATTCAATTATGGGCTTGCGATATTGTGATCATTTAGCCTCATATTCTTCGATGAGTGTAGGATTTTGCATCTATCAACGGCCATTTCTTGGTGCGAATTTGAAATTTTTAATTCCGTGTAAACCATAATGTGGGTACCATATTAATTGTAGCTGTACCTAAATATACTGTTTGTAAAATGTTGTCACAATGGTGGGATATCCGCATTGTAACCACTTAATTAGAATGTTAATTGGAATTCGCGAGGAACCTTTTTATGGTGGAGAAATCTGGTTTGGTTTATGGAATTAGCGTGCCCATAATCTGTTATGACACGGATTGAAATTCAAACAACTCTCAGATAGTCTCAATTTGCAGACATGTGTAATCAGGACTTGCTTGAGACGTGAAGGTTACTTCAAAGCCCCCTTAAGGATGAATAGGTTGGGAATTGATGTTGTATGTTTTCCTAGTGGTTTCAATTGCCCGCGTAGGCAAACCAAGGATTTCAAGAGTACTTGCGTGTATTTGCAGAAATTCTTTCAGAGCACGATGAGGCGGTCAGCTTATTTTTATTAAATTATTGGACTTCACTTCTATCGACTGTATATACAACACAGTTCAGAAGGCTAATTGAACACGTCACACCGCGTTGACGCAGGACTTCGACCAAAGCAAACACAATATCAGTTAATTCGTTGTTGCAGTGGACATGTTTTATTAACAGATTGATCAGTTGATTCGAATTGTGAAAGCGTGTCGTCGTAGCCCAAGTTCTCAGAGAATAGGAGTAACGAGGATCAAGGTGTATGGGGCAAGTTCGGAAAATAAGTACTGATATGTTTTAACAAAACCGTTTTTCTTGTCATATTTTATTTGCATTGCATTCAACTGACCTTACACACTATTCCACATAGTTCCCACCATTGTTGAAGGATTTGTTGTAGCGTTGCTCCAGTGTTTGTGTCCCGTCATCACAGAATGTTCCCGTCTGAGATGAAAGTCACCAATACATCCACAGTTGCTTTGACGTAGATAGCTACTGGCTTCACATTTTGTACATAATTGACGCCAGAGCTGCCCGAAATGCATCGTCATATATGCGGAACATGAGCTGTACTGCTATGGTACGGAACACGTAGGTGCTGGGTAGAATGATCACATAGACATGAAATATGTCGATGTAAGTGCTTCTAATCACGTCAAGTATGGATTGCTCAAGTGGGACATTTGAAAATTAGTCCAAAATTGAATGTATTAACCAAATACGGAATATTTGGCGTTCCGTTAAAGATTAAAACGGAACGCGGAACAAAACAAGAAAAAACGGAATTGTTCCGGGTAAAACGGAACGTCTGGCAACCCTACCTACAAGGTAGAACATGTTGTTGTCGTTGTTTATTTAGGGCCTTTGCAACTTCCTGGTCATGTAGCCCCGTGTACTTGAGTGTGTGTAGAATTTGTCTGATAACCATTGTCACAGTGTGTACTAATGCATGCATTTGTAATTGAGGTAGGATTTGGGTAGGAAGCGGCCGTGACCTTTACTTAGGTACTGCCCCCGTAATTGAATTATATAGAGACCACGGTGGCTATTTTGGAAATTATAAAGAAAGTTATGGCTGTCATAGTTATGACGTGGATAGTCATGACGTAAGCACGGATGACGCAGACGTTATGCCAGCAGGCTACTTGAGCTGAGATTCTCAGTGACGTCAGCATTTATTCGAGAAAGATCCGAGATCTACGACGCAGTCGCAGGAAACGTGGAATTCTGCTGAGGAAGAAATTATGCTATTGGAGGGGAGGCTCAAACCAATGAACGATAGTCTGAAGGAAGACGGAGATTGCTAAAACTATGGTATTTTTATTACTTTTTGGAATGCAGAATTGTGGAAATCCATTTGCAATAGAGGCATTGTTCTGGAATTTTGGTGAAATTTATTTTCAGTTTTTGAATTTTGAAAATCCGTCATGTATTGACGAAGTTGGAACTTCTAGCGATGACGCAGTAACGCGCATTGGAAGGGATAGATACGCCCCTCATGAAGTTCATAAAAGGCCTTGCGCAGAAGAAAGGAGTCTCATTCCTCATTCCTCATTCTCAGATCATCAATTGTCTGATATTCAATCGTCTGATCTCAAATAGTTATTTCAGTGAAACGTCGAGTGAGATTAGTAGTGAAAGAGTCGTCTTTATAACGCGTGGTGAAGCCACTGCATTAAACGAGAGTCGAACATACAAGCAGTGCAGGTTTACTGTGAGTAAATCTAGGTGAAGTTGAAACGCACATTATAACGCTTCTACGAGATTAGCTGTGAACAGTTAGCGGTCGCCTATAAGCTAATTCTCTGGTGCATCGCTACAGTAAGGAGTGTAGAAAAGTTGAACAATTTCGAGTAATTATTTTGGAAGATATTAGCAGTTTTAGACGACTGACAAAAGTGATTTTTTCGCTACATGAGAAGCACTTTGTATAGCCAGAATCTACGCTACGGCTGACACGGCTAGTGAAATAGGGAGACTTCAGATTGCTTTTGTGACACAACGCTACAGTATTATGGAACAGTTTAATATGGCAGTTTGTTTTTCTATTACCATAACTGAAGAGAAGATGGAAGGCTAAAGGACTTTATGCAATTGGGACATATTTCAACGGAGTAAGATAGCAGCATGGAACTTCGCTAATTGCTATTCCATACAAGCGGACATGTGGTGAATAAACATCTACACCCATGTTTCGTGATTAAAGGCTGAATACTATCAAACAGCAATGGAAATGATTTCATACTCACTGAATATGAATATTTCTTCGGAAATTTCTACAAAAACTTCATGGCGATTTTCAACTGGAACTTCAGGGATTTTTCAAGAGAGGTCAGGGTTGTCCCGACTCACAAAGAAGATTATTGCCGGAAGGATGTCGTTCGTCTTCACGAGGCAGTGCAATTTCCGGAGAAGGAAGCAGTTCGATTCTCCGATGGTGCTGTTTCTTGTTTCGAGGATGGAGCTCAGCTTTAACTTGGTGAAATGGATCCATCAACAGTCTTCTTTGGGGAATTTTCCTCTGGAACGTCAATCGGCAGATAAGGTAGTCGTGAACGTTTATTGTATTTGGGTTTCTTAGCAATATTTGAGCAACCATTTTCCCATATTTTTGTCCTCATGTATTTTGCCCTATATTCTTGTTTGAGATTCCTATTCTCAGTACACCTTGATGAGTTATGCCTTTTTCGACGTTTTATTAAGACATTGTTATGTCATGGGCATAGTTAAATGATTTTGGATCAGTTGAGACTGATATTTAGATTTTTCAGTAATTTGCTTATTTTTGTAGTCTCGATTTGACTGTAAGTTAATGATTTTTATGGCAGATTTAAATTCAGACAGCGTGTCACTTTATTAAAGTAATTCTACCCCAGTTTAATTACTTTGACCAATTTTCTGTCATCATCAAGAAGGAAGAACATTTAAATGATTTTAGAGCGTTAAAATCCAGTACGTTGTCGACGATCTTGGAAATACTAGTCGTTATTTGAATTGATTGCAACACAGACATTTATCGTCAGTTATGAACGATCATTGCATCATAGACCATTTTGTGAAAGATGAACTTTAATTATGAATTATTGAATGCATTAAATTCGTGAACTTTTGTTAGGAATTTTTTCTCATTTAGAGATTTATATAATGATGTTTGCATTCCCCAGTCTAATTGGATTCTATTCGACTATTTTGCAGCTTAGTCGCACTTTGTTTGATGATAGTATTTTTATACTACAATTCTTTGAAGATGTTAATCTTAAATTTTGATAGACCAGACAGGCGTATATGAGCGTATTCACTATTAAATTTGTTTGTGATTGGCAAATTTTTACTTCATTACGATTCATGAATGAAATCCACGAAGGTTAAATGACAACAGTTTTGAAACCATTAATGATTATAAGAATTTTTAAGTGGAACTATGAATGTATAATCGATAGTGCAGCGCACATGTTGAAAGTCGCTGATGTATAATGCCCTTAAATAAATGAAGGAGATTCCCACAGTAATTAATGATGATAAAGATTGTGTTAGTGGAGGTTTTTGTAAAGTCTGTGGAAGATTTTGATACCGTATATTTTAATATATGATGAATTTTGGGCCTATTTTTTAATGCAGTTTGTGCATTATTTTGTAAGCGAAGTATTTTCCGCTAGAGTGTATTGTCATAGTTCGTTGAAAATTAATCAAGTGAATTTACTGTTATAATTAACAAGAGTTTTGAAAGAATTTGAGATAAGATTTTGAATGAAGATTACCGTCACAAATAATTATAATTATTACAACCTTTATTAAACCAGATTGTGACATTTACATGTATAACTAACCTTCATTGGTCGATTATATTAAACACGATTATGAATTTACCAACCGGATGAACATGTGGTTCAATGTATTTCTTAAATTAATAATTTAAATAATTTAAATGTTAATATTGTAAATAATAAATGTAAATATCTTTGACAATAATGTGGAACGAAAGTAATGTTAAAGGCGTGTTTAAAATTTTTGTAATTATCTTCGACAATATTATAAACAATTTATAATTGTTATAAATAATTTATGTGATTTTGTTATAAACATTTAAGAGTGTGTTTGATACTCTAAACTATGCTTATTAAACATTTGGATGATAACTTAACAAGTTTAGGGATTGTCAGAATAATCCAGTGGTATGTGAGTTAAGCATTTGAAAGATTTGCGTCTATATATATATGAGTTGTCTTGTAGACATTTAAAGCTTTGAAAGGAGCTGAATTCTTACACAGTGTGGCGTGACGAGTGAGCCCCATTTGACAGGCATGCGCCAGGTTGAAGAGTAGACCAGCTGGCTCGACATCTGGTTATCAGCGGGCGAGGTCGATACTCTGGCCTTGCGCCTATTAATACAAGTGTGATGTTTATTAAAAGAAACCAAATGCTCTATATATGTCGTATCCTGACTTCCTTATCCAATCCAAATGTGTTTTGAATGTTACGTTATTTTGAGCTCATGGGAGCTAACATATTGTTTGATAACTTTGCAAGTCCTTTAGGAGGACATAGTCAGATTGACATGGGCTACTGATAGCCACATTTATTTTGTTGAGTTGTTAAAATCATACCCTTTATTTGAAATAAAGCTTTTGTACAGTTCAAAGTTCTTGCCGTCGTTCTGGTTCATTTTTAAATGTCATGGTGAAGGTTATTGTGAGAGCATACTTTAGAGATCCTGTTGTCAACCCAATCCCCGAGATAATTTTTAAGAGGTAAGTAAAAGTAAGTATGAAACCCCCGTCTATTTTGGTGTGTTCCACAATAATTTTCTTGGTAACTTCTGTGTTCAAACCTCGATAGTATCTGTCAGTGCCATTTTCATTGATGTAGCTGAGCCGGTGCGATTGATTGTTGGCAATCCGATTGAGGGGGCGGATATCTGACAGCCTACTATCCGGGTAAACGGGGACAGTACCATCCTGGCATTTTCTTGGAATAGAAGGAGGAAACCACAGAAAACCACTTCCAGGATGGCTGAGGTACGAATCGAACCCGCCTTAGTTTTGCCTCACGAGGCTGAGTGTAACTCGTTCCAACCCTCAGATAAGAATTACATTTCTTGTCAGAGCCGGGAATCGAACCCGGGCCAACAGCCGAGAATGCTAGCCACTACGCAACGAGGGGAATATTACGGAATGTATCTAGGAGCCAAAATGGCGAGTGAGTCTAGAGCCTTAAGAAATGTATCGAGATCACGTAGTAAGCGGATGAGTCAGTTAACACTGCGCACGCCACATTTTTTCACCTCATTGAATTATGCACAGACACAGCCAATTCTTGCTTCAATCTTTTGTGAACCGTAAATGACCCAAAGCTTTATCCGCAACATAAATGCAATGTGTGACACGTGCATTTAATGACAGATTACATTAATCTACACATGCAGCACACTAGAGATTTATAACATGTGTGTGTTCCTTACGTGATGGCAATAATATTGGAGTAATTAAACTCGTGTTAAATACAGTAATTTCTGTGGATCAGTGTTAGTGTGTCCCAAGATCTCGGGTTTGTTTCCTGGTCTAGGATGATGGATTATTGAAGCGCAGAGACAATTTACGGCACTCCGAGTCGTACGAGGCAGAGGGCATCTCCTACCATATTTGGTAATTACAAGATAACATCTCAGTCACAGTTACCCAAGGGAGTTTAGGTTTCTCTGCTAGATGGCAGTGCAAACAAAAAGTTGACAATGCAGAGTAAATTGACTAGATCATTGGCCAACAACTAACCTCCGTGGCTTAGGCGGCAGCACACCGGGCTCTCACTGCTGGGTCCGTGGTTCAAATCCCGGTCACTCCATGTGAGGTTTGTGCTGGACAATGTGGAGACAGACAGGTTTTTCTCCGGTTTTACCTGTCACAAATTCATTCCACCAACACTCTCCACTATCATTTCATGTCATCTGTCATTCATTTAATCATTGCCCCGGGGGAGTGCGACAGGCTTCGGCACAGTTCATATCCTCGCCCCTAGATCGGGGCTTCATTCATTCCATTCCCTGACCCGGTCGGTCGATTGGAAACAGGCTGTGGATTTTATTTTTTCAATGGCCAACAACTATCCCTGCAGCGGGCAAATGCACCTCCACAGTACAATTCATAGAGTATACAGGGGCAGTTGGTGACCACTGGACTATAGGTGAACCTACTTCAAAAAATCTCTACCAGGTACTTGAGGCAACACTATTATAATTAATTAATTAATTGAAAATCCACAGCCTGCTTCCAGTCTCCGACCGGGTCAGGAATGGAATGAATGGAGCCCCCATCTAGCGGCGAGGATATGAACTGTGCCGGCTGCCGAGGCCTGACGCACTCCTCTGGGACAATGATTAAATGAATGACAGATGAAATGAAATGATAGTGGAGAGTGTTGCTGGAATGAAATTTTGACAGGGAAAACCGGAGTACCCGGAGAAAAACCTGTCTGCCTCCGTTTTGTCCAACACAGATCTCACTTGGAGTGACCGGGATTTGAACCACGGACCCAGCGGTGAGAGGCCGGCGTGCTGCCGCCTAAGCCACGGAGGCTTGCAATTAATTAATTAATTAATTAATCAATTTATTTTTCTATTTGTTTTAAAATTTCCTTTGTTAGTATTTTTCCACACTTAACTCTCTGTCGTTTAGAAGCGGAAATATGCACAATGGAAGGTTTTGCACCCCCTTCACCTTGTCACGCATGTCTATAATACTCAAGAAGCACCTATTTATTCCCTAATAGGCAACTGCAGTTGCAACTCTTGTTAATAATAGTAGGTCTACATGGCCACCTCTAGAATATCGCAGATGAACACTAGCGTACAGTAGTGTCTAAAAGGTTAAGGATAACTAAGATATAAACAAATATTTTATTAATAATCTGTCAGAATTGTGGAATACATGATAAAACATAATGACAAGGCTTTCTGGTTTACAACATGAAACTATTACATGAAACTAACGATTGCTTCCATTGCAAAGACACGCAGCCCAAATAAGAAAAATAAGCTACCTTCATCAACAAACAGAAAATAGGTTACTATGGGGTGTGATTACCCCATATACACGGCTCACAACAACGTGGCATACTCTTATGAAATGTTCCCCGAGTTCTGCTGGCAGTTGGTTCCATTCCTCACGAAAAGAAGTACGGAGTGTAACACGTATATATAAGTGTTACAAACATAACTCTACGTACGTTTAAAAGTTCCATGGTTAATTGCATGTAACTTCCATAACATGCAGTGGATTTCTACCAAATGTTGTATATGCTGTGTATTCCATAAGCTATATTTGTACCCATTCTCAGTCTTGCCAACTACATAATAACTCTCCCTGGGCATTTGAGCCGTAGACTCACAATATCTCAGAATCCATGCAAAGGAACAATGTCAAACATTGCTATATTAGGCGACAGTATTTTAGTTATATTTTAAGCAAATTTTACCAGCATAATTCCGTACATAAAGTTCATATTCGAAAGGTCCAATTAGAGGAATAGCGATTGAATATTAAATTTTAAGAAAGGTAAGCTCTTTAGTTCGTCACGGAAATGCTTGTTGTTTTCAAGTGCTATAAAACATTGGCACTGCCGCTAGACGGTAACACCTTTAAACTTTATGTGCACAAGAAAAGTAATAGGTTGCCTTCTGTTCCCAGGTTCTCTAAAAGAGAATGTGTATCTCACAGTTGAGTGACTCAGGGGGAGAACCCTAGAATCTGTATTTAGTTCTATGTGGAATAAGTATTATAGTGTAACCTTTCCAGAGTTACAAGGGATCGAACCCTCAATGTGGAGACTTATGATTCCTATAATCATGTATATATTTTTATTTGGTGCTTTGATATGTGGAATAATTATTTATTGGAGTGTATTATATCATGTGATTAATTCTCGTATAGTTTGTTTAGATTTAAGATATTGTTTATAGCAGGATACGAGTCAGGCTCATATATAACATTGTAACTTTTAGCGGAATATTCAAAATATTCAGACAGAAAGCTTGGACTAAACACAAACAGGTGGTGTTAAAAGGAATGAAGGAAAAGGAAGGAAGGTTGTAGTTTTAGATGACTGGTAATTTCGCGATTATAAGCCACAGAACCTCCTTTTTACGTTGAATTTGAAGCTTGGAAATCTCACATGCATCAACCAGAAATCGCACCTGGTCCGACTTGGTGAGAGGCAAGCAGCTTGTCTGCAGCGCTATCATGATTTGAGGCTGGAAAAGAGTGATCAGATCGAATAACGGTCGAGCAACTGCTTGCTTAGCGTAGTTATGTAGATTAATTAAACAGAAAACAGCTTGGATAAAGGGATGGCAATAATATGATCATCATAATTGTTGCTTAAGAGGCCTAACATCTAGGTCATCGACTCTTAAATAAAGGGAATTAGAAATGGTTTACCCACATTGGTAATTACATAACAATTAAAATATTTGCAAGACTGACTGGTGGTGCGTTGCTACGAGTATTTGATGACACGAAACCTCAGCTGCACGCAAAAGAAGTTTCGTATACGGGCGAGTCCATGAGCCGCAGAGCAACTTCGCTACTTGTTACGTTAGAGTTCACGTCAACTCCTGGTAATTGTAACTGTACTGCAAGTTAAGATATCAAATGAGAAAGTGACTGGCAATCGAGTCATTCACTCGCTACTAAGTATTTAAACTTGATGAAGGGAAGACCCCTGTAAAGAGAAATGGCAAGCGTCAAGTGATTTATAACGCGTAATGTTTACGAGTAGAAGCAGCCCGGAGCTGTACATAGAATTTAACGCTGGCCGTGCAAGCCTTTGTAGTCTTAATTAACTAATTAATAATACGATCTCATCCCCCGATAATTTTCGCTTCTAAGTCCATTCGATATACCCCTGAAAGATGTATATTATCACTCTCCTTTGTACGATAGCCTATATTTTGTTTAGGGCAAAGAACCTGGTATGTTGCAATACTCGTAATGTTGGGAAAAGAAAGCAATTACTCCACCGTCGATAGAGTTAAAATACGTCGCGTAGGGACATAGTTTATTTCTAACTACTGAACGTCCGCATGTGCACATTTCAATAATAATGTGCATTGAATACCCTAGTCCGCGCATTTCCTTCTGCTCTTAGCTGGTCAGCTGGCGAGTGGCGGTGGCGACTACTGTCTAGTTCTCTCACGTTCCTCATTAACGACCGGCTCACTGGGCGGCCATGTTTACATTCCATGTCTGCGGGGAGCCAGGGTTTTCCCAACTCGAGCCACGGCTTTGCAGAATCTCCACCGTAGTCACTGAGGGCAAGCAGCGAGATTGTGCAGCACTGGAGACCTGACAAGCGAACCGACAGCCAGCACCGGACCCTGAACTCCAAGTGCAGAGACAACGCAAGCATACTATTGCTCAAGAATCATCAGCTAATGGTCAACAGAGAACAATGGTTATTGCCGGCGCGTGGTACTGCCTAACGTTTGAGTCACCGGTGATTAACGAGGAAAGTGACAGAACTATACACTGAATCACCAATAATGGTCGCTGACACCTGTCAAAGCTAGCACGTGGGGAAATGCTGTGTTGCCACTGAGGCAGATCATGACTCATAGCATTCCAAGAGGCTTGCAGGAAGACACAAATACTGGGGAAGTTAGCCCCCCTGCCTGGCGGTCAAATGACCGTGACGAGTGAAGACACACTGAGTCAACCATGTGCTCACTGCTGTGTCGGCATATATTGCAACATTGCTCGCTGTTGCTATAGAGGCCGTTACCCCTCTCGTCTCCACTCCTCACCACACCCTTCAAGCGGATGACGGTTTTCACCGACCATATTTTGTAAATCAGAGTATATACGTTCGTGTCTCTCTCAGCAGCACATCAGTTGCCATCCCCTTTACTTCCTACCTTCTCCTCGTTCACCCTCCAACCTCGTGGCTCGACGCAGGTTTGTGCCATCAAGTAACAATCTAGCTCTATCAATCATGGTCTCTTAATAGCTATTGCATATATATTTTGAAATAGATTGAATTAATTGATGTGTTGAAACTGTACAAGTTGGTTCATCTGAAAGCACCTTAATCAAGAAATTATCCATCTAAAAGGTGAAGGCTGCATTTAGCTCTTTCAGATTTCTGAGAAGCCAAATTGTTTTCTTGAAATGCATGGTAGATGTATTCGATATATCTCTTTCTGGAAATGTAATTGGCTTAAACTGTTTTCCCCCATGAAGTCTTGTTGCTGTGCGTGCGTAAATGTAGTTATACCATGCTTATTGATTTCGGAGAGTACGAAGGATGGAGTCAAGGAGAGAGCGACACAGTACCCTTTAAAAAGACATCGGCTAAGCAACTTTGTATTCTAGGAAATTCCTTGGCCGAATACTGTAGTAATTCGAAATTGTTAATTGTAGCGTGAACCAATCCATAGTGTACCAGACAATATAAGTCTAAAAGATTTAACATGTGTGAGACTGGTTACATGGCGTCGTCGGTTACTCTATTTAAGGTTGCAGGATATATCGTAACACGTTCGGTTCCTACAGGGTCCTTTTTATCGGTCTAAACATTGCATCGCAGCGGCAAAATGCATGCGTAGCCAGGTGGTTCACTGCCGAGAGATATGTTGCCGCGCTGCTATGTTGCTAGACCGATAAAAAAAGGACCCTATATTTCAGGATGCCTAAATACAAGAGGCCCATGTCAGTAGATTTCGGCTGCTAGAATATTCGATGACACTTTCTGGGCCAAATTCTGATATCCTAACGTCTCTGAAGGACATTAAAATAATAATAATAATAATAATAGTTATAATAATATGCCTACCTTTATTATACCCGTTTCTAGGGAAGGATCACCTAGATGTTACGCCCCATAAAATCACTATCACCACCATCACCGACTCCCATTTCTACGGGATCAGGCAAGAGATGGGATGAATATCTACAAGTGGCGAGTGGCTTTTCTGGCTGGATGCCCTCATCAGAGGAATTCATGAGAGGTAAAATGAAGATGAAAGAAATTGGGAAAGGAGTGGGAAGGAAGCGGCCGTGGCCTAGGAAAGATACCGTCCCGGAATTTGCCTGGAGTTGAAAATATATATGACATTCATTTCCCTTCCTGTCACCAAACTCATCAGAGGAATTCATGAGAGGTAAAATGAAGATGAAAGAAATTGGGAAAGGAGTGGGAAGGAAGTGGCCGTGGCCTAGGAAAGATACCGTCCCGGAATTTGCCTGGAGTTGAAAATATATATGACATTCATTTCACTGTTATTCTTCACATCGACATAGCACATGTCCCTACTTGTAGTGTAGTGGATAGAGTTATTGAATGCCAACCAGGAGGCCCTAGTACGATATTCAGCTCTACCAAGATTTCAATTCTAGTTTGAGGAACTGAAACTGTACTGTAGACATGCATGTCACTCAAGTTGTGTCGTTTCGAGGACTTACGTCAGGTGAGTGAGCCACATGATATTATTGTTATTGTACCAACCGGGGTAACTACGCGAGATAACGCGCAAGGATCGGGGTACACTATTTTTGGACTCGGAAGGCAAATGAGTTAGAACGCCACCGTCGACCATCCTTTGGTTTCTCATGCTCAGCTCCAGGCTACGGCTGCTTTCTCCTACTCTTTGCCTTCTGGTATGCCATTCATCTTCATTTCTCATCAACCTTGATGAGGTTGGCGTCAGGAAGCCAGAAAGGCATCTGACCGTAAGAACCATTCGCCACTTAGAAATGAATGCATCTCTCCTCACCCCAATCCCCCACCCACCTCCTAGAAACGGGAATAATAAGGGGTAGATATAGCCTATATGTTATCATTATTATTCACGTAATTAAGACATCCTGTTGGTATAATTGTGTTCCCTTCACCTATGTTCGGAACAACGCACAATATGTTTCAGCCCATGATTTATGGATATTTCCAGGTACGCAGCCTGGCAGGTTGACGATCGATATGGCCATCCCAGGCGACGCTGTGACACTCACTTCCACGGGCGGTGGGATCACCGGATATGAGCTCATTAGAATCATATTTACAACTCTTTTTCTTTTTTAAAAGGAGCAGTTGTGACGTTAAAGGCAGGCACACTGCTCCACATCATACACATTTCTTCTGTGTATAAAAATTAATGTCGAAATTAATGCTTTTCAGTCGGTAAATTAATCTCATGTCATTTTTTACAGTATTAGGGAACCACCCATTACATTTGGGTATAATCGTGTTGACCGACTTGAAAGCATTTATTTTGATTACTAAGGCACCACTGAAAAATGACCGCAGTGAAACTTGGCATGGTATAGCCTATCTTCATACAAGCTTAGGTATACTGATGACTAATTTAATGGAATGTTATGAGAACTTACAAGGGAGCGTAACGGCGCAGTGGCTTAGCTGCTCGTCTTTCACCCGGACGGCCGGGGTTCGAATCCCGGTGACAGCGGGGTGGAATTTTCACCTGAAAAATCATGTGGCGTCAGGAAGGGCATCCGGCCTTAAATCCCCGGCCAAAACCAAAATGAGCCTGGTTGGCTTCGGCGACCCCAATTAATTGGGAAAAAGCCGACGAAGAAGGAGAAGGTGAGAACTTACAAATGGTGGCTGAGCAATTTTTTAAAATCTCGTTTTTCATTTCTCGTGTCCTAAGTAAGACCAGTAGGATATATGAAAATAGGCTATTTAGTTATTCATGGAACTACTTGTTACATATTATTTTAAAATATAAAGTTTTATTATGAAAGCTCTTTTAATACAATACTAGCAGTAGTGCCCGGCTTCGACCGGTGGATTTATTTGTTTTATGGATGATAATGAATACTACTACAAAACTGGAACGCTCAAGGATAAGGATCGGAAAGCACCAACGCTTATTGCAGCTGATAACCTCAGTATATTGCACCAACACCATCGCCCTTATACAGAGGCATACTATTGTCATGATGATAACTGTTTTAAGGGGCCAAAGAAATCTTTTTTCACTTTCCCGTGACTGCAATTTATAATTTATTTTTATTTTTATTTAGTCAATTTAACCTCTAGGTTGGTGGTTCCCACGGACTCAGCGAGGGAACTCACCACTACCGCCTCTATGGGCAGTGTCCTGGAGCTTGGAACATCTGGTCGGGATGGATACAACTGGGGAGGTGTGATCAGCACTTCGCCCAGGCGGCCTCACCTGCAAAGCGAACAGGGGCCTCATTAGGGATGGGAAGGGATGGAAGACTGGGATGGATAGGCTAGGAAGTGGGAAGGAGGCGGCCGTGGCCTTACAGAAGGTACCATCCCGGCATTTGCCCGAAGACGAATTGGGAAACCACGGAAAACCACATCGAGGATGGCTGAGGTGGGAATCTGCAATTTATAAGCAGCTCGCAATTCTGCACCAGAACACTGGTAGGGGCGACGTGATGCAGCCCGCATTGCCAGGCAGCAATAGACTAGGTATTATTGAAGCTGTTCGGGATCGCTTGTTCTTCCGACGTACTGAACAAAAATCAACCTTTAAGGTTACCTGAGAGGTGTAGCCTAATGCTACATAGCCTAAAATGTTCCTCTTGAATCTGGCTATCACATACAAAAAAAAATTTCGAATCCGACTGGTAGTTCCAGAGATTAGCGCGTTTTAACACACAAACAAACAAACTCTTCAGCTTTATTACTGTATATTAGTATAGATTTTAAATTCTGTTTACAATCAATTGTATTATTACGGTACAGTGTAACGGTGTGCACGTGATTAAATATCACAGAGATCAAAGATGTTGTTGTTGTTCATTCGTTTAGTGACACCGTAGTCATGCAGCCCCATGTGTTTGGGTGTGTGCGGAATCTATCTGATAACCTACAGTATGTCATTGTGATGACTGTACTAGTAAGTGCATTTGTAATTGGAGCTAGGATTTAGGTAGGGGCGGCCGTAGTCTTAATTTAGGTACTATGCCGTCATTCATCTGGAGTAAAAGTGGAAAACCACGAAAAGCCACTTCTAGGATGGTCAATATAGAAATCAAACCCACCTCTTCTCAGTTCTACCTCACGAGGCTGAGTGAACCCCGTTCCAGCCCTCAGATCAGAATGAAATTTCTCGACAGAGCCGAGAATCGAACCCGGACCTCTGTGGTGACAGTCAGGAATGTTAGCCACTAAGCTGCGAGGTGGACTATCATCAAAGAGAGCCCGAGGTTAAAACAGATATCATCATCATGTATTATTATTTTATTATTATTGATAACAGGCCTACAATAAAGCTTGAACATATTAAATCTCAAAAGTAAATGTAGAGAATATAGTACTGTACCAAGATTAGCATGCTGAAGACGAAAGTGATGTTGACGGGAAAGAATGTAAGATAGGAAGCAGAAATGGGGAAACCAGATTAAAGTGCGTGGACCATTTCAAGTATTTGGATGTGTATTCACTCGAGGAAATTGTGTGAGGGAAATTGAATCTAGGTGTAGGGAAGCTAGTGTACGTGAATTACTATACTCTGTTAAGACGAAACCATCCATTCATCATTCACCTTCTTCGTGCTGGAGTATTATCTCATTCACAATCTAGCAAGTAACAGACTTGAAAGTAGTGAAGTAATCTGTGGAAACAATAATGACAGGTTGCACCCGTTCAAGACCCGAACGATCCCATGAGTGTGCGTATGTTGTGATTTAATGCAAATAAATGGATTATCTGGGACAGTGGAGTACTTTGGAGGAGTCATGTGGCCGGACAAAGCGATCTATAATTTTTTGTAATGCGAGTCGCCCATTGTACTCCTACAGATACATTAGTGAGCATGGAGATTGAATATCAATAGAAATCCGATATTGTACCACATTTTAAGAGCTCGAAGAAGTTTATAACATATTACAAGTTGGTCTGTGAAGAACTAATATAGCATATTTTCATATATTCTTCTGGTGCTTAACATCACAAAACTCCCTGTCAATTAAATAGGTTTTCTATGTGATGATCTGATGAACTTATAGCTGCTGATTAAGACAGACATTATGTTTATATCTAGGGTATCAACTTCAAAATTAAAAGGGGGCGTGGTGGCTCAGCGGTCTAGCTGTATGCCTCTCACCAAGGCGGTCCGGGTTCGATTCCCGGTCAATGCATGTGAGATTTTCGAAAGTGAAATGCCATGTCCTGTGGTTCGGATTCCACGTAAAAAGGTGGTCCCGTGGCTCATGATCTCGCGATTAACGGTCACGTTAAACTACTAGATTCCTTTTTTTCAAATTAAAAACTCAATATACAAACACTCAGCTATTTTAGACAATAGACATAAAATTAAAATGTTAAGACAGTAACAAGATGTTGTTATGGTGCTTAAAAAACAGCCAACGTGGCTCTAGATGCCCTCCATCAACATTAAAGAAAGCTTTCAACAAAAATTGTGCCCAATTGCATTAGGGGCGGGGGGAGGTGATTAAACAAGTATTTATATACACCTCTCACCTGAAAGAAATATTACATAAGATATTTATCACAATTTTTTCTGTACTAAAATGGGGGGGGGGTACTTAATAGAAATAGTAATTGAAAGCCGATATTGTTCCACATTTTTTGAACTCGAAGAAGTTTATAATATATTACAAGTTGGACTCCATGAAGAATTAGTTAAGTAACCCCCCCCCCCCCCATTTTAGTACACAAAAGCGTGTATATTTTGTGATAAATATCTTATGTAATATTTCTTTCAGATTAGGGTATATAAATACTTGTTTTCCCGCCTAATGTGATGACCGACTGGAAAGCTTTCTTTAATACAACTAGGCAACACAGAAAAATGGCTTCATCATTTCAATTTCTATCAACATATCTCCAGCACACGAAAATATGCGACCGAAGTCTCCTGTTTAGTCACTAGGCTACATTACAAAGAGTACCGGGTGAGTTAGCCGTGATCGTTACGGCGTGGCTGCAGGCAGTCGCTCACATCCGGGAGGCGAGGAGGTTCGAATCCCCCCCGCCGGCAACCTCGAAGATGGTCTTCTGTGGTTTCCCATCTTCCTTCCAGGCAAATGCCAGGTTTGGTCCCTAACTATAGGCCACAGCCGCTACCTTCCAATTCCTCGTCCTTACAATCACACTTTCCTCCCCAGACAACACTCCACACGCGACGGTACATCTAGCTCACCCTATGGGTGTCCGCACAGAAGCAGCTAGAAATTCTGTCGAGCCGAACATGTCCTCGGACACTCCCGGCACTAAAAGCCATACGCTAAAAAAATTACAACGAGTAAAACACTAAATAAATACTGTATGTTCCAGAATATTTAGTTCGTAAAACTGGTTCATTTTATTAACCTTCCCACCGACCAGTTCAATAGAGTTGATGTTGTTAATTCATTTAGGAACTTTACACCTTTGTGGTCATTTAGCCCCGCGTACTTGAGTGTGTATATGAATAAATAAATAAGTAAATGAATAAATAAAGTGTTTTGTGGTATCTGTAGTAGTGTGTGTATTTGTAATGCAGGTGAGGATTGGGAAGGAGGCGGTAGTGGCCTCAAGTTAGAAACCGACCTGGTATTTGCCTGTAGTAGAAGTGGGAAACCACGGGAAACCACATCCAGGATGGCTGAGGTGAGAATCGAATCAACCTTTTCTCAGGTTTGCCTCACGAGGCTCAGTGTACCCCGTTCCGACCAGTTCAATAGAACATGAGTAAGAGTTTATGTTTCAGTAACATTCGTATCGTCTATAACGTAAACTGGGAAATTGGGGCAGATGGAATCGACGTTCCACCCCTTAAAACAACAATCACTACCACCACACTGGAAAATTACGCACATGAACATTTAAATCTTATTATCGGTTCATTATTACCAATCTAGTAGAGATCGCAGCTTTTAGGACATGCACTGCATTTATAAATTATGAAAAGTAAGCTAAAGATTGTTGTGCTAGATGACCACGATAGAAACGCTTATACACAAAGCTTCCATCAGTCGGTTCAATAACGCATGAAGTATAAAAATGTAATTTTAGGAACATGCACAAAATCCATCTCTAATTCATGAATGAAAATTTTAGAATAATGTAACAGCATAGTTTGCTCATCAAACTAATGTATTTCATCACCTTATCAACAGGCGTTCATCTTAGAAAATAACACGTCTGCTACTGTATATACCGGGTAAATCAGCTGCCCCTAATGATATTGTTTTATGCAGCCCAACTAGCGTTGTTATCAGGAAAGTCGATATTTCCCTCCTTGATCTCCTTCCGATCGGAGGGTGTCAACCAGAATAGTATTTGTATTTAGCTTCCCTGCATATTATAAGATGTCCTGCATTAGGAAGGCTCACTTGGAAAACTCGAGACAATGATTGGGCCATATCCAAATATTCTATTAATCACATATTCCGAGATATTACTGTCTCAGAACAATTTGGCACTTGAACATGTCTCGTAAGAAACTGAAGAAAGAAACTCTTCAGTTACCGTACCCCAGCACTCTCTCCTACGTCCGTTGTCAATCTACGGTACCTTTAGGATGCTGCCAGACACGAAATCATCAGGACACTCAGTGCCCGCAGCTCTCAATACTATAGTGTCTGTGATGATGATGATGATGATGATGATGATGATGATAATTGTTGTTTTAAGGGGCCTAACATCTAGGTTATCGGCCCCTAATGGTGTGGGTGATCGTGAAGATGAAAATGAGATGTAAACTATAACTAAAACTAACTACTAACTTATATACTAGAATAAGAAATGGTAAACAAAAGGAGAATGAGGCAAATAAAGGACAGGGGGAAAAGAAATGCCCCAACCCTCGAAGAATGCGGATTGAGGGACTTGGAAGGAAGGAGAGCCATGACAGGCAGATAGGAAAGGGAAAGAGGAGGGGGTCCTCCCCAGAGGTAATTGATAAAAGGGGTAAAACCCTCCGGGTCGCCAACTCCCGAACTCACCAGCCGTGAGCCCCTGAGGGTGTAGCAATATCCAGGGTGCACCAGAAGTGGTGGGGCTATATACACCCTGACTCCTTGAGGGCCTTGGGCACAAGGCAGGATGTAACAGGAAAAGAAAAAGAAGGCTGACCCCTCGCAGAAGGAGGGTATCAGAAAAGATGAGACAAGGGCCAATTAAGGCGGGAAAGGAAGAGACTCCCTAGGCCTCGGATACGCTAATACCGTCGGGGTCGGAAGAAAACAAGAGTTGACCAAGTGAGGTCGACAGTAAAGAAGACGGAGAGGAGCCCGGCACAAGTAAGTGGAAGCAATGCCGGACTCAGCTGGGGCCCCGTGGTCGCCAAACCACGTCCCACTAGATGTGAGCCCCTGGGGGGTAGTGTCCGTGTAAATGAAGGGAAGTTGTGATACATGCCATGTTAGTATTTTTGGCCATATAATTGCAACTTGGCCACGTCAGTAGATATTATAAGACATTATGAACGAAAAGGGGGTTTCAACACATTTTCTATGATTATTTACGTTTTGATTCTGTGTGAGCGTACAAGCATTAACAAACCAATTCTTAAGGCAAAAAGAATAACATCTGGACCATCCCGCCAGCAACTAATGACAAAATCCTAACTTTGGGTATTCCATATTCAAACAACACAATAATTATAGTATTTTTGCGACTACTCCACTGTATTGTACTACAGACTATCAACACACACAGAGCACTGAATACAAACTCTATGATGTATTAACTCCAAATCATTTACTTCCCAGCGTTTACTTGATTCGATTCAAATTAATGTTATAATTTTGATACTTTAAGTTGTTTTGGAAATTCTGAGAAGATTGCTTTGGATTTAAACGTTTACTTATTTAATGCCTCTTTCATTTATTGCTCGTCGTGGAAGATAAATTCAGGTTTCCAACAGTTAATCAATTCTCCTAATTATCTCGTAGCTAATTGTAACAATTAATCTCCGTGAAGAGTCCTGTTAACCGAATTGCGTGCCAGCTATAACTGCTCATGGTTTGTCATGCCATTCTTCCAAACAACTATTGTCACAAAGCATGGTAAAAGACAAGTCCTGTATGAGATACTCCAGTTGTGAGAGTCTCAACGCTATTACATTGAATATTACGCATAAAATCATCTTGAATATACAGTATAAAATATAAAGATCACTTAGAAAAACAAAATCTACTACGTTATGTAACAGACTTCAACATTTCACACTATTCAAATAGGCCTATATAACATTGAATAAGAAATTCTCTCCACTGAAGGCACAAGAGCCTTGACTTAATACACACATCAAAAAAAGTTTTGCATCACCTCGGTTCCAAGAGTTCCGGAACCTTTAAATACAAAGGGAATAGAGATCAACACAAACAACATTTCAGCTCGTTTTATTGCTCATGAGACCCACACATTGCATGTTGTACCATCATACAGCTAGACTTTCAGCATTTGTGGTCCAGATTGCAGTACACACCACTACCTCTAATACCCAGTAGCACGTCCTCTTGCATTGATGCATGCCTGTATTCGTCGTGGCATACTATCCACAAGTTCATCAAGACACTGTTGGTCCAAATTGTCCCACTCCTCAACGACAATTCGGCGTAAATCTCTCAGAGTGGTTGGTGGGTCAAGACGTCCATAAACAGCCCTTTTCAACATATCCCAGGCATGTTCGATAGGGTTCATGTCTGGCGAACATGCTGGCCACTGTAGTCGAGCGATGTCGTTATCTTGAAGGAACGCATTCACAAGATGTGCACGATGAGGTCGAGAATTGTCGTCCATGAAGACAAATGCCTCTCCAATATTCTGCCGATATGGGTGCACTATGGGTCGGAGGATGTCATTCAGGTATCGTAAAGCCGTTTCGGAGCCTTTCATGACCACCAGTGGCGTACGTCGGCCCCACATAATGCCACCCCAAAACATCAGGGAACCACCACCTTGCTGCACTCGCTGGACAGTGTGTCTAAGACGTTCAGCCTGACCAGGGTGCCTCCAAACACGTCTCCGACGATTGTCTGGTTGAAGGCATATGCGACACTCATCGGTGAAGAGAACGTGATGCCAATTCTGTGGGGTCCATTCAGCATGTTGTTGGGCCCATCTGTACCGCGCTGCATGGTGTCGGGGTTGCAAAGCTGGACCTCGCCATGGACGTCGGGAGTGAAGTTGCGCATCATGCAGCCTATTGCGCACAGTTTGAGTTGAAACACGACGTCCTGTGGCTGAACGAAACGCATTATTCAACATGGTGGCATTGCTGTCAGGGTTCCTCCGAGCGGCAATCCGTAAGTAGCGGTCATCCACTACAGTAGTAGCCCTTGGGCGGCCTGAGCGAGGCCTGTCATCGACAGTTCCTGTATCTCTGTACCTCCTCCATGTCCGAACAACATCGCTTTGGTTCACTCTGAGACGCCTGGAAACTTCCCTTGTTGAGAGCCCTTCTTGACACAAAGTAACAATGCGGACGCGATCGAACTGCGGTATTGACCTTCTAGGCATGGTAGAACTACAGACAACATGAGCAGCGTACCTTCGTCCTGGTGGAATGACTGGAACTGATCGGCTGTCGTACCCCCTCCGTCTAATAGGCCCTGCTCATGCATGGTTGTTTACATCTTTGAGCAGTTTTAGTGACATCTATGAACAGTCAAAGGGACTGTATCTTGGATACAATATACACAGTCAACGTCTATATGCCGGAGATCTGGGAACCGAGGTGATGCAAAACTTTTTTTGATGTGTGTATATCGCGGCCATGCGTACTGTTGAAACATTAAAATCGATAAATTATGAAGTAATTGAGCAATTACGGAAAAAAAAACTGCAACAACAAGTAGTTCCGTGAAGAACTAAATAGCATGTTTTCATATATTCTACTGATCTTTCCCATTGAAATATCTCCCTCCTATTTAAACACTTTTCATCTGATGTAGGCCTACTAAATAGTTTTAAGTACACGATCTACGTTGTGATAAAGTATACAGCAAGAAAATCAAAATTAATACTACATCCATAAGTTGTAGTTATTATAGACAAGAAACATAAGGAAAGCATAATAGTCTCACTACCGGTATGGTATTAGTACTTTCTTAAATCAAACTTTCATCGTTCGTCAAGATAACTCACACCTCCAGAACTCCCATGGCTCATGATCTCGAGATTAATAACGGCCACGTAAAACTACAATCTGCACCTCCAGAACTGGAAAGTATGTGTCCAAAGTTGCACACTGAGGCTTTTAACGGTAAGGAATTGTGCACTGGTGTAGACCATCATACGAATCTTCTCTGCAATCGCCTGAATAAGATGCAAGTTGTTTTTTTTTTTTTTTTTTTTTTTAAGAGGTTTGAAATTTTCCTACCGATCCCATCTTTATTTTTTTTTAACAATTGCACATCGTTAGATGTTCCTATTACTAATCTCAGAATAAACATTCGCTGTGCCAGGTTTCATTGCACTCGGGTAATTAGATCGGCAGAAGAGTTAATTTAAATACGGTGTTTGAAAATCACTTGACCGCGATGTTGATTTTCTGTTTCTCAGGATTTGGAAAGTCACATACCGTATATTTCCTTACTTAACAGTCCTCTAACACCGTACAAAATGTCAATTTGATTGCCTAAATAGTTTCGAAGATATTGAGAATTGGCGAAATATATGGTATGAGCGCCATGTTGGATCGCTTTAAATACACTAGTGTCCAAAAGTTAAGCATAAGTTACGAATAAGCAGGGCAACAGGATATAGACTGCAAATCGCACGACATATGCACCTACCAACCTTACGTGTTCGCTCTGTATAGGAGAGGAGTATTCCCTGCTTTGAATGGAGGCGTAACCGCAAGGTAAACACAGCCAGTGCCTGCGCCCCATATTCCCTCAGTCATGCTTTCCCCTGTTATAGTGTGCGGAGTGCAGCCTTGTGGTGAACGTGACAACATAATGGCACAAAGACGTCATTTGGACCCCGTTTTGCAGGGTAGAATACTCGGCCGCCTGGAAGCAGGCCAGACACAGACTGAGGTCGCCGTATCCTTGAATGTGCCACAAAGTGTCATTTCCAGGCTTTGGAGACGATTTCGAGACACAGGAGATATTAGTCGTAGGCCAGTACAGTACCAGGTCGACCAAGAACAACCACCCCACAGCAGGACAGATATCTGGCCTTATCGCCCCGAAGAAATCACAGTGCACCTGCAAGACAATTATTGTCGGCGGAGCTTGAAGCCGTCTCAGGGGTTGCGTTTCTCGGCAAACTGTGTACCGGAGGCTCAGAACAGCAGGGCTGTTTGCCAGACGCCCAGCGGTGTGCGTCCCGCTCCCTCCAGCACAGAGACGGGCCCGTTTACTGTGGAGCCGTCAACGTCGAAACTGGACCATGAATGAATGGAGGCATGTGCTCTTCATAGATGAATCCCGCTTCAGTTTGTAGAACGATTCCCGTCGCACATTAATCTGGAGAGAACTGGGTCGCCGAGACAACCACAAGAACATCGTGGAACGGGACCAGTATGGTGGTGGTGGCGTCATGGTGTGGGGCGGCATCATGGTGAATGGCCGTACGGACCTGCACATCTTCATCGGTGGTCCGAGGAACACTGTGAACGCTCGGAGATACAGGGATGAGGTAGACTACTGAGACCAGATGTTCGACTCTTCAGAGGCGCGGTTGGTCCAGACTTCCTTTTAATGGACGATAATGCCTGACCGCACCGCGCTGCTCTGGTGGATGCATTTCTGGCTGGGAAAGACATTCATCGCTTGGACTGGCCAGCGAGGTCTGCGGATCTGAATCCTATAGAACATTCCTGGGATACATTGGGGAGGCGAATTGCCTCCACCAAGGACCCTCCAAGACCTTCGCATTGCCCTTTCGGAGGAATGGGATCGAGTGCCACAAGAGCTGTTGGACCATCTGATAGAAAGCATGCCACGTCGCTGCGAAGCATGTGTGGCCGTTAGGGGTAACCATACACCCTATTAACAGCATATTTTGTTGTGGAAGACATTGCCAAGTTTTGTTAGTTGTTGTCAAAGGTGTACCTTAGCTATCAGAACATTTCTGACACTGTATTTTTGGACAAGTTGTGTGACATATGGTTTGTGATTCAGCTTCCGTTTGTTGAGCAATCCGTCTGACATTCCTATCAGGCGGTATGGCCTCGTTTAGTGATTATGCTTAACTTTTGGACACTAGTGTATATGCTACATAAATGTATGCCAGCAGATGAATATTATAATCGTGACTTATTATATCAACCTACTGTACATTTCCACCACTTGCCTAGGAAAAAAAACGTAATTTTAAAACTTTTGCTCGACTGCCATTTTTAGGTTCTCATAAATTAAATTAGATGCCACCTGTGTTTGCCATCCCTGTTCTACAGTCTCGATTTTGAAATACTCATGCACCAAAGAGTACAAAATTAATTAATATCACTATTTACATCGGCGGATCACTTGTAGCGAAGTTCAATTCTTCTCTCTCTCTTAGCGAATTCGTAAATTACTTAGTCGTGAAAATCAGTGTTCCCCTGCAGGCTGCACAATAGCTCCTTTTCAATGGAAAGAAGCGCGAGATGTGAAAGTCTTTCTTGATGCATTGATTTTCGGGTGAAGGTTTTAATACGTTTTATGGTAGAAAACGTTCTTTCCACTGATGCACTAGACACCGGAATTGTTAGCACTAGTTTGCATTGGTTAGACTTCCCCTCAGTTACTACGACAAGTACAGGCTTTCTTTGAGAGCCAATGGCTAGCTGACCCAATGCCTAATAAGCTGAGAGCGATCAAGGAAACTATTCGCGTGTGGCGGAGCTCTTTCCTGTCACGGAGGGAGTCCGTCATTTTGTGTAGACTAAGGATAGGTCATGCAAGATCCACCCATTCGTACCTAATGAGAAAGGAAGACCCCCCACTTTGTACCTGTGGAGCCGTAGCCTATCAGTAGATTTACGTTAAAAATCCCTTTCGGGGCATAATTCCGACAGCCTGGTGTCTCTAAAAGCCGCAGTAGCTAAAAGGGACGTAAAAACAACAACATTAATATGTGCTTACATACCGAAATACGTAGAACAACTGATAAAAAGTACTCAAATCTGTAGTCTCATCAAGACAGAATCGTTGCGTAGTGGCTAGCACTTTTGGCTGTCACCGCGGAGGCCTGGATTCGATTCCCGGGTCTGCCAAGAAATTTAATTTAATTTTGTCTCATGAGGCAAAACTGAGACTAGGCGGTTTCGATTCCCACCTCAGCAATGCCGGAAGTGGTTTTCCCTGGTTTCCTACTTCTACTCCAGGTAAATGCTGGAGTGGTTCCTAAATTAAGGCCATGGCCACCTCCTTCCGAATCCTTACAGCTAGACACACTAATACAGCCATCACAATAACACAGGTTATCAATCAAATTACACACACCCAAATACACGGGGCTACATGACCACAATGTCGCAAATCCCCTAAATGAATCAACATCAACAACATTTCAAAGGAAGCAGGAAGTAAGTTTGTAGTTTTACGTGACCGTTAATATCGAGATCATGAGTCACGGGATCTCCAAATTACGTGGAATCCGAACCGCAGGACATGGCATTTCACTTTGAAAAACTCACATGCATTGAGCGGGAATCGAACCCGGTCCACCGTGCTGAGAGGCCAACAGTTTGACCGCTGCGCCCCCACGCCCCCAAACAACAACATTTCATCAAGAATTATAGAAATATATTTAGATTTCCCGATTTCATTCCTTATTTCTAGGCCAACATTTTTTGATACAGCCTCGATCAAATCATTCTGAATGTTATTTGACCTGCCAGGAAAAACGGAAGAAGTTTTCTATGTGTTGTTCGGGTGGAAAATCATACTGACTAACGAGTTTAACTAGCTCGACATAGTTTCCTTGATTCGATGACTCACTTGATTCATTGTGACCTCTAAAAGGGAGCTCTTGTTTCGCTAGTTTTTTTTTGATGTGTAACATCTTTCCGCTCGGTTACTGGATAGTTTTGTGGGAGTGATTTTGAAAATTGGGGACGGAAGTGGATCGAAACGATCGAGCTGGCAGTGGTGGATCAAACGGAAGTATGCACTGCCCGCTCGATCGATCAAACGGAAGTGTACTAGCTGGCAGTGGTGGACAACGGAAGTATGCACTGCCCGCTCGATCGATCAAACGGAAGTGTACTAGCTGGCAGTGGTGGACAACGGAAGTATGCACTGCCCGCTCGATCGATCAAACGGAAGTGTACTAGCTGGCAGTGGTGGACAACGGAAGTATGCACTGCCCACTCGATCGATCAAACGGAAGTGTACTAGCTGGCAGTGGTACCATGCAAAGGCAGCGGCATTTTTGTACAATTGAAAATGTGTGTATTGGAAATAAGGCAGTATGTGCTCTGTAGCGCGAGAATGTTATGGTAGGTAATACAGTAGGCAGTGCATTTAGCAGGCACTGGTTTGACGAGCACAGTGGCAAATGTTTCACCGACTTTCATTTGTCATTGAGCAGTTTATGAAGCTTCACGTTCAAGGTTGAATATCACATGGGGTAGGAAGTGAAAACTTGAGACTAATGTTGTTGAGTGTATGATAAAATAAAGACGACAAATAACATTTAAGTAAGCGGCATTATTGTCAAACTGTGGGTGAGTAATCAAATATTAAATGCATAACAGAATGTTGTTACATGATTGGAATAAAAGCTGTATTTTCATCATTTGTGAGACTACTGTAGGTCATTTCATGATTGTAGGAAGCCATGTTTTGATTATTTACGACGAATTGTATGAGAGCCTTGAGAATAATGAATGTTATAGTTACTGAGGAGTGTGCACACAGTATTTCAGAGTACAGTCGACGTTGTGTGTCACTTTGATATTATGAATTATTCATGTAAAAGGAAGGAAGGAAGGAAGGAAGGAAGCTTGTGGTTT
Organism: Meconema thalassinum; assembly: GCA_946902985.2. Taxonomy (NCBI): domain Eukaryota; kingdom Metazoa; phylum Arthropoda; class Insecta; order Orthoptera; family Tettigoniidae; genus Meconema; species Meconema thalassinum. The sequence goes on from OX336389.2 coordinate 1,197,470,165, forward strand.
TGTGTGACCGTTAATCTCACGAACATGATCCACGGTATCTCCCTTTTACGTGGAAAGCGAACCACAGGACATGGCATTTCAATTCGAAAATCTCGCATGTATTGACCGGGAATCGAACGTGGTCTACCTTGGTAAGAGACTAACAGCTTGACCGCTGCGCCACAAGTGTGACAGTAGCATATCTCCAATTCAATCTATACATTCATCATAGTACCAGTATGAAAACGGAGCGTAAATTAACATCTTAGAATGTCCAAGCTGTGTAGTACACGTGTAGGATAACATGTCATATGTTACACATCATATGCGACTACTGTAAGGCTCGTATCTTTGTTGTTGTTGTCGTGTAGCCTCCTGAGAGGCCGAGTGCAGGTATTTCATGTCGACACCCATGGATGACCAGCGCGTCGGGATGAGAGATGGAATGGATAAAGATGAATGAAACTGGGCAGGGATGTGGAAGGAAGCGGTCGTGGCCTGTCAGAAGGTACCGTCCCAGCATTTGCCTGGTGTTGACAATGGGGGAAACCACGGAAAACCATTTCAAGGACGGCTGACTGTGGGTCTCGAACCCACGCGTCTACCGAGTCAGTAGAGAGCTTGGCCCCATGACCTAATGCTGTGCTTTAGCCAGCATAGCCACTGCTGACGGTGTTTCGCTAAGTAACACACATCTACAAAACGCTGCAGAATGTCTCTGTCTCTCAGCACCAGTGTGTTGTGGTGACGGTTTCGTATGTCCTGCTGATCTAATAAACAATCTATTCTCACTTTGCCGAATGTTTTTTCAGAAACAATTGCCTACAAGTTATTTTGTGATAACTATGTTTCTTTACAGATTTATGGAAGTTCCCCATGTCGCTGTATCCAGTTCTACTCCATACATTCTTTCCGTCTCGAAAAGGAGACAAGGTCAACAAAATAATTTAGTTGTGTCACTACATCCTGCTAACCAAGTGTGTTTATCGTAGTGATTTGTATGAAAATGCCTCAAATAATGTTTAGGGTCTACCAGTTGTACTGATATTAATGTTCGGTGTTTGCCTTGCCCACTTTGTAATATCCCGCTTCTCTTCGAAAGGACGGGAACTAAAATCCTTGTTTACGATATCACACACTATACAGTCACTGGCAGTGGCTACTCAAGATACAGGACAAATGTCCACGGCAAAGAATGTTCTGTCTGTAATAAATATTAATTTAACTCTGCATATTTCTCTACTAATACAATCCCAACATGCACACTTTCTCACCTATTGACACTCGTACTTTAAAAAATGATAATCGTAACTTACACAACGAACTACAAACTGAAAGGATCTAAACGTACTACGCGCTAAACAAGGTAATAGGCATACGACATTATTTTCAATGCACTATACAGGTGTAACAAAAATGTACGGCACAAAATGAAGGACTCGTTCCACACACGTAGACGAAGAAATTATGTTCTATGAACATAGGTCCGGAAACGCTTTGTTTCCATGTTATACTTCATTGTCTCCAACGTTTTTTAGCGTATGGCTTTTAGTGCCGGGAGTGTCCGAGGACATGTTCGGCTCGCCAGTTTTGTAGCTGCTTCTATGCGGACACCCATGGGGTGAGCTACACGCACCATGGCCGCGGTGGCCGAGAGCGCTAACGCGCTACCTCATATCTCGCTGGCATCGGGAGAGCGTGGGTTCAAATCCCACCTCGGCCGTCCTGAAAATGGTTTTCATGGTTTCCCATTTTCACTACCAGGCAAATGCCGGGACGGTTCCTTCAATAGGTCCACGGCCGATTTCCTCTCATAATTCCCTTCCCTGACCCGTCCTGAAAAGAAAAATACATGGCCATTGGCTGCATTAATAAAATCATTATATAAAATAATTTCTTCGTCTACGTGTGAGGAATGTGTCCTGCATTTTGTGCCGTACATTTTTGTTACATACATACACAATAAATATCTAGGTATACTAAAATTTCTCAGTGCAGTAGGAACATTTTTTGTGAGTTAACCGGACGCAGCAAGATTGTAACTAATACGCCCAACAAAGGTTGGGTCTGATGGTCAGAACTTTTTCTTAGGGTGAACAACCGCCATGGAGGGTAGGAACTGAGGAAACGCGCTAAATAACTTTAAGTCGTGCTGTTCTCAACTCACAAGGGTAAGCCGTCCGAATCGAAGCAGACCCTGCTTTGCCTTGTCTTGACAACAGCCGTGTGGCTATGGAACTCCGCACCCCATGTCTTACAATCAAGGACAGCCTGACGTTCTTGGTGTACTGCTCCATCGGCCATAGCAGTGTTTCGCGCCAGAAGGCTCCTGCTGGAGTACCCAAGCCGTTGTCACATTAACTGGTAGCGCACTTTCATCTTTCTCTACAAAGCAATAGTGACCGATCGAGGAGAACTGGAGGAGAGAACGAGGAACTTCGTTCAAAGCGACGATTTTGCTGTTGCCCGCGCGTTAGAAAGTAATAATATAAAATTATTTTTATGAGAATATGCTAGGTAAGCAGTGCTTATCCCACGGTATTGAAGAAAACGCCACTGCTCCAGTTGCTATATCAACAAACGCTGTCGTAGCCAAGTTCAATGGCAATCGAATCTTGAGGCTAAATAGTGGATATATTTTGCAGAATTTGCTTCATTTACAGGCTTCCGTCGAATTCTTGGATATGTAAATATTTACGTTCTCCAGCGCAGGGCGAGACTATACCTCTCTTCAGCTAGCCTTCCTTTCACATCACACTGCATATCAGCAGGGACGGTATGTGACGAGGATATTGCACACCAACACTCAAACGTTTCTTCTATTACGCTCCGAATCGGCGTTAAATTTGGGTGGAAGCCTGATGTTTAAGGTTCAGTCATCCCCTGAGTCTGAAATGTCATTCACCAAATTTCGTCGCAGAGGTCGATTTGATAAGTATCCCTTGTCAGTTATGTCACCAGGCTGAGTAATTCTCGTTCCAAGTCCTTAACATAGAATTAAATTTCTTGACAGAGGGCCGCCCTCTGTGATCTAGAGGTACGTATTGAAACTCCAGTCCCAAAGGACCAGGTTCGATTCCCGACTCTGTCAATAAATTTAATTCTGACCTGAGGGTTGTAATAGGGTCCATTTAGCTTCGTGAGGATAACTGAGAAGAGGATGAGTTTGATGCCTCCTCACCAAAAAATCCAAAAAAAATCCAAAAAATCAATTAACAACAAAAGAAAACATAGGCTACATGATTACAGACACCACAATAACACACGTTGAAAAAATGAAAAGCCACAGCCTGCTTCCAGTTGACAGACCGGGTCAGGGAATGGAATGAATGAATGAATGAAGCCCCATCTAGCGGCGAGGATATGAACTGTACCGGCTGCTGAAACCTATCGCACTCCCCTGGGGCAATGATTAAATGAATGGCAGATGAAATGAAATGATAGTGGAGAGTGTTGCAGGAATGAAATTGTGATAGGGAAAATCGGAGTACCCGGAGAAAAACCTGTCTGCCTCCGTTTTGTCCAGCACAAATCTCACAAGGAGTGACCGGGATTTGAACCACGGACCCAGCGTTGAGAAGCCGGCGTGCTGCCACCTAAGCCACGGAGGTTCTAATAACACAGGTTACCAGACAGAATTCTACATGCACAAGTACCTACATGGGACTGATTGACCATGATGTAAAAGCCCCTAATTGAAACGACGACAAGGAAACATTCTGCAATGTAAGCAGCCTTCCGTCGACACCATAATACCTTAAATTGCTCAGTATCTTTTCCCGTGGTATTCTATCGTAATAATAATAATAATAATAATAATAATAATAATAATCTAGTGGAAAGAAATATAAATATGTCGGCTGGTGAGGCTTGTCCCACTTCTTTGGGGTGACGATAATAATAATCATGGTCTGTGGCGCACTGTTGGAAAAGTTGACATGATAACAATCATGATAATTTCTCTTTAATCCGTATTGGCTAATTACAATGTCAATTTATTCAAAATGAATAAAATATTAAAAGCTTCCGCCTCCTCAATACACTGTTTCACTGCTGGATTGAAAATGATTGGGGAAACCGGAGATCCTGGACAAAACCCGTCTCCGTTTTTCTTTCAGCAAGAATTTCACATGCACTGACCAAGATTAGAAATCGGGATGCTGGGGTCAAAGACAGACGTCTAACCATCTGTGTGGCGGAGGAGCCTTAATATCTTATTCTAAGTATATAATACGCTAAGGTGTATGTTTCACAAACTCAAGCTCCTAAACCAGAGGGAGTTAGATGGTGTGGTTTGTACCAAAATCTTCCAAATCGTCTCAATAGTACAGGAAAAATCTTGCATTTCTTGAAAAGTCAACGGAAATATATTTATTTGTATATAAAGTGCTCTTAAACAAATTAACAAGACGATAGCCCCTGCCAGAACTGTGCCGCGACCAGCCCGCATAGTATATACTAGCGCCGGGCGGGTAGTCTGTACACACGGGGCGCACGCAACCCATTATGCGAAAGTTCTCGCACGGGTCCGCTAGTTCCTCATAATTACAGTTCACACTGAGGCAGGTGGAAGAATTTTCGTTCTTTTCGTAATTTAATGTTTTTCAGTCGGTCAACATGATTGTACCCAATTGTAATGAAAAAAGAATTACATGAGATTAATAAAAAACTGAAAGACATCAAATTTCGATTACTGAGGCAACACTCATAAATGGCTTCCAACACGATAATGTTTCGTTCTTGTGTATAGACATATTTTGAGAAGAAAATTTCTGTTAAATTTCTTCAATTATACAGTGAGTGAATGAAAATCCACAGCCTGCTTCCGTCTCCGATCGGGTCAGGAATGGAATGAATGAAGCCCCCATCTAGCGGCGAGGATATGAACTGTGCCGGCTGCCGAAGCCTGACGCACTCATCTGGGGCAATGATTAAATGAATGACAGATGAAATGAAATGATAGTGGAGAGTGTTGCTGGAATGAAATTGTGACAGGGAAAACCGGAGTACCCAGCGGTGAGAGGCCGGCGTGCTGCCGCCTAAGCCACGGAGGCTTCCAATTATACAGTGAGTAAATTTTTTAAATTTGAAAATTACGAAATAACTTAGAGCAGTTCAACGGCCTCCAAATATTTCAGTTAGCCTCAGTATTATAAATCCGCCTTGCTCTTATTAGAGCAACTAAATATGCGAGAATTAAATGTGTTAATATCTTCATGACCAAATCTTCATCATTTAGAGGTTCGACATCGTGGTCATCAGCCCCGTGTACTTGTATGTGCGTAGAATGTGTCTGACACAGTAACAGCGTGGTTAGAAGGAGACGGTTGTGGCCTTAAGTTAAGAACCATCCTTGAGTAGAAGTGGGAAACCTCGGAAAACCACTTCTGGAAATTCTGAGGTGGGAGTCAAACCTACCTCTTCTCAGTTTTGCCTCACGAGGCTGAGTGTAGACCTGCTCAGTTCCCAACCTGAGACCAGAATTCAATTTCTTGACAGAGCTGGGAATCGAACCCAGGACCTATGCCACAGAAGGCGGCTAACAAAAGAATAAGAAACAAAGAACTTCAAAAATAATCCTTCACATTGTATACTTTATGTTTAATGACAGAATGAAGATTGATAGATCCTCTTGCTCTAGTATAATCTTAATTGCTTTTCGTAACTCACCTTAATTGCCGGTACATAATAATTTCTAACCGAGCATGTGGCATTCGTTTTGGAGATTGATGAATTCTTGTTCTGAAAGTTTCATGAATCAGTCTTCTCCTAATTCCCGCCTTGAATGTCATTTGCCAATCAAGCTGACTTCTCCTGAAAGTTGCGCAGCACATGTGCAAGGAAGAAAGGCATCCGACCAATGGGAATCCAACTCTCCCCGCGCTACGCGTTACCTAGCCTGACAGAACCATTTGGAAACTAACAGTAGTTGTGGTAACATGGCGTCATTGAAGTATACGCATGCTGTGGTGTGCCGCATTCCTCTTTCATTTCGAACACGGGGGGAAATTGAATTGGAAGAAGCTAAACGTCAACATGAAGCATATGTCCGCCTTCTGCGTGAGTTAGGATTGGATGTTATTGAGTTACCTCCAGACGAAAGTTTACCGGAATGTGTGTTCGTAGAGGATACAGCAGTTGTTTGCAATGGAATTGCACTTATTACTCGACCTGGAGCCCCGACCCGCATCAAAGAGGTACAGTATGTGATTTGGGTGATTACATTACCTGGTTTGTTCCGGGACTGGAGTAAATTATCCGGTTGCAGTGTTTATGCCGATCTTTAATATTTGCATGTGAGCGTTACTCCCCATTCGTAGAGGAGTAATTCATTGAATGTGGGTCACCGGCTTTACGCTGATGAGTGGGTATGGTTCAATGCGCACGTCCATCGCTTGTTATTTTGGTCAGCACTATGCCAACTATGCCGTATCCCCGCTGAGATTCAGATTAATAAAATTTCCATCCAATGGAAGGTATCGATTATAAACGTACGAGACATGGAGCGCCAGCCAGCAGCTGATGATGTTTGAAATTACAAATGACATCATATCGTGCGTGATGTCATAAGTTTATTGCTGCTATCGGCTATGACTTAACGATGACGTCACGTATTATCTCACTTCCTGCATGCACATTTTATCGCTGCCTTATTTGCATTGATGGGAACCTGTTTGAGGTACTGCCTTCAGTGTCATTACAAAACAAATTCATATGACTGTTCTATTTTAAGAGTCTTGTTCGCATTTCCAACTTACTCTCCAACCTCCCGTTCTGACATCGACGGCACCAGGTGTAATAGTATTTTAGAACTTAATATTTTTGAGATAGTGTGTTTTTCAGTAGATTCAGGCCAGTGAAAATTAGCAGCGTCGAGTTTCCGTGCTAACCTCCATATAAAAATAATATTGATTGTTCATTACTTTATATTTTTTTGGGAATTCATAAAGAGATACTACACATGAGGAAATATTGAGTACCAGTAGTATTTCTCGCGAGATACAATAATTAAAAAAATTGAAGCTGTAAGTGTTAGAAATGAGACTGCCAGCGGGACTCTGACCCTACTTCCCTGCGACTCTGACCCTACTTCCCTGCATTCTAGGCAAGTGCGTATTATTTGGAAGGGGGCGGCGTGGTGGTGCAGTGGTCAAGCTGCTTGCCTCACTCCAAGGCAGACTGGGTTCGATTCCTGGTCATTGCATGAGAGATTTTCGAAGTGAATTATCACATCCTGTGGTTCATATTCCATGATGGACCCATCCTATGGTTCGGATTCCATAATGGACCATACTCTTAAGTTGTTTATATACCGTAATTAAGCATACGGTATTTGTTTTCATACACCGTTTATATCATGTAGTTTAAGTCGCTAAATAGTGTAAAACTCTCATGGCTTATCCCAATTATTAGGGCTGGAGCGAAACTGGTTCATTTTGGTTTTGTGTAGGGATTCAATGCTATGCGATTCTTCTGGGATTTGAACCCTGGCTCAGGGTGGAAGGCAAGCTACTATGCCACTGCACATCAGTCACTAAATAATGAGGAACAAGTCTGCATTACACCGGCACTGTTATGATTAGTCTACGTTGCACACGTCACTCTAGTAATTTTTGGTGGATCCTAATCTAACCTGTTGCTGTTTAGCCTTTAGTCCTGTGTGTGGCATACAGGAAACCTTGCTGATAAATTCAGACTAAGATTCTGCCATGTCAAGTCGACATTAACAAACCATCGTCGCAAAATGAACACTTATAATTTAAGAGTAAACAGCTTCTACGATTCTGTGTAATAATTGTCCCACTTATCCTGTTTTGTAAGCCTGGTTTTAAAATTGCGACACATTTGTCTTTGGACCCTAGTTGCCTCCCTAGAACATATGCTACTCTTCACCAGCCGAGTGAGAACTTACCCTTCCACAGTTACAACAAGTAATGCATTATTTGTGAATCACATGAACATGCCATGAAAAACAATGAATCTCTCACTCGCAAAATGCTTGTAGGGCCCGGCCCCTGTAGCCCCTATAGTTTCTACACTTTAAAAAATTACCTGTCTTGTCAGTTTCAAGTGAAAACAAAATCAGAAATTTTTGAAAAAAAATGTCCTTTATATTTCTCCATTATCAATAGTACAGTGAGGACCATCCTTATAGAATGGAGCCTCGGTTGCTCCGAACGACGGGTGGGCCACTGTGTGTAGCCACCTGTCGAGCAAGGCGCTAGCAGGAGCGAAGCGCCGAACTATTGCAACACATTTAGGCTACACTTTTTTAGGTATTTTATAATCATATTTAAGTTACTTCCTTGCTGGAATGAAATTTTGACAGGGAAAACCGGAGTACCCGGAGAAAAACCGGTCTGCCTCCGTTTTGTCCAGCACAGATCTCACATGGAGTAACCGGGATATGAACCACGGACCCAGCGGTGAGAGGCCGGCGTGATGCGGCCTAAGCCATGGAGGCTTACCCTAAGCCACGGAGGCTTCATTCCAGCAACACTCTCCACTATCCTTTCATTTCATCTGTCATTCATTTAATCATTGCCCCAGCGGAGTGTGTCAGGCCTCGGCAGCCGGCACAGTTCATATCCTCGCCGCTAGATGGGGGCTTCATTCATTCCATTCCTGATCCGGTCGGAGACTGGAAGCAGGCTGTGGATTTTTTCATTTACTTACTTGAATTTTACAGTAGTTGCTGGAAATGCGGTCCTTCCTTTTTTAGACACGCGTTGCACCGACGTTGGAAGTTTTGGTACACTCGTAATTCATCCTAACTGATATTTTGTATATACCTAACCATGTTTACGTGATACGGCGTAGGCTACAGTGCTTCACAGCAAGTCTTAATTATCTCAACTAAGGTATCTTGCTAACTGCATATCTAATAAACGCAATGCCGGCATCCAGGACTTATTGGCACATGCTATAAATATGATGGTGAGTCATTGCGACGTTTCCGCGGTACGGCTTTTGAAAAGCCCCTTCAATAGGGATGATCCTCACTGTACCTTAATCACATATAATTAATTTATTTCAGGTTATTTTTTTGCATATTCCAGTACTGTAATTGGAATTACATTGTGTTGACTTACTGAAAGGTACAATATCAATTAGAAATATTTCACACACTGACTGAGAATTAATTTTGATTCAGAAGAATTGACATGGCAGACTACTGCACACATGCCAGCCAGGGCTCTCCATTGGAGCTAATTTCCTGACTCTGGTACAGGGTCTTTATATTTGCTTGGCTAGAACTTTCTCACTCCGCCAGTGACGCCTCGGTTGCCGGCTGCCGCGCGCTTATGTACACCAGAATACGGTGCTTAAAATCAGTATCATGCATCGTTACTCACCATGCTTACAGTAGATGCTCAAAATGTTCCCCATCTGCTGCCAAACATAATCGCATCTCCTTATGAAGTTTCCGGTTACTCCGGTTAATTTAGCTTCAGTAAGGAAATAACAACCTTAACGTATATTTTTATTGTTTACTGGACCTGTACGTTTGAATCTCAAATCAGCCAGTTGTTTTATTGTCCGATTTGTAGGAATGGGTCTCCCTGGAAATTTCACTCGAAACTTTTGTCTTGTTCTAGCGCATGATTTCCTGCACTTTATGTACGTATTGTGCAGATATACACGTTCAAGTAACTAATATTTCACATAAGGCATTACAGCACTATACACAATCACAATAAAACAACTGGCTAAGAGATTCAAACGTGCAGGTTCAGTAAACAATAAAAATAGACATAAAGGTCGTTATTTCCTTACTGAAGCTAAATTAACCGGAGTAACCGGAAACTTCATAAGGAGATGCCGATTATGTTTGGCAGCGGATGGGGAACATTTTGAGCGTCTACTGTAAGCATGGTGAGTAAAGACGCATGATACTGATTGTAAGCACCAACTCTGCCGTACATACGTGCACACGGCAGCCGGCAACTGAGGCATCACTGGCGCAGCGCGTGAGCGAGCAAGTCCTAGCCAAGCAAATATAAAGACCCTGTATGTTGTGTAGGAATAATGACCTCCTGTGTGTCGTATGTAATCTATGCTAAGACCATCACACCTCCTCCACTGGCCAATGGTGCCTTTGACAGAAGTCAGCATAGCCTATACTTGCTTGGTCATCAATGTTATTAATCAGGAATGTGGTTTCATCAAAATAGTTCGACAATTTTCCAATCTTCAGTGGTCCGGTTTGACTCTGGACCTACCTTGTATGCTGTTTTTGGTGGAGTGTAGTCAACATTGGGGTGAGACTGGATTATAGGCTCCTTAGTCTCATGTTTGCTGAACCGTGTACTGGTCACCACTGTTATTCCTGTTAGCGATTTCTTGAACTGTAGCCCTGCAGACACACCCAACAATGTGTGCCAGCCTCTGCTTGGCTTCTCCACATCCTCTCAATAGCACACTCAAGCAGCCTACAACCATGCTGTTTCAGAGATGCTGGTACCATACCAAGGCAAAGTGCCATCACAGTTTGACCCATGTCAAACTCGGAGAGATTGACCATTTTACTCATTCTGATGCTGGAGACACTATTAACAGCAAACCTGTAGACCTACCCTATACAGGGTGTTTCAAAAATACTTTTACAAACTTTGGGGATTGGTTCTTTACACCAAAACTAGAAAAAAAGTTCATATACCCATATGTCCCAAAATCCTTCGTTTTCGATTTATTTATTAATGAAAGAACATTGGAAAGTGTCGGCCTCTTTGGAAGTGTTTAACACATGAACTGATATCAAAAAAAGGTTCCTGACACCGACAGAAAGAAAAACTATCATATGCACAGGTGTCCCAGAATCCTTTGTTTTCCTGGGAGGGACTATTGAACACATTGGTACACTGATAACACTTCACCACACACAGCTCACAACAAGTGCTCGAAATGTTATTGTCATGTCCTCTTGCGTCGAGACATGCATGAACATGTCGCATCATGGACTGCCGGACCCGTTCAAAGAATCCGGGCTGGTGTCGAATGGTGTCGCAGGCGTCCAGGATACGTTGACGAAGAGTTTCCACATCCGGGATGGCTACGGCATACACCAATTGTATCAGGTGCCCCCACAGATAAAAGTCGAACGGATTGAGGTCTGGCGACCGTGCAGGCCATGGAACGGGTCCTCCTCTGCCCAACCATCTGTCCTGGAAGATCTCCATCGGTGCAGCGCGAATAAGGTGACGAAAGTGTGCAGGAGCCCCATCATGCATCCACCACATCCGTTGTCGTATTTGTAGGGGCACATCGTCGTGCAGTAAGTCTGGAAGGGTGTTCTGGATAAAGTGTCTGTAGACAGCACCTGTAAGACGTACTGGTAGAACGTATGGACTTACCAGACAGTCACCTACAATGCCAGCCAACACATTAATTCTAAACTGGTGCTGATGGCGAGCCTGAACTACAGCGTGACGATTACAATCCGCCCATACGCGTTGGTTGTGGAAATTGGTTAATACCATCCTGCCCAAACGTTGCCTCGTCTGTGAACAATACGGACGAGAGAAACAATGGATTGGCTGTTTGTGCTACAAACCAGCGGCGCAGGTTCTTCCGTGGTGGATAATCGGCATGTGAAAGGCCCTGTACACGTTGAATATGATAGGGATACAGGAGCTGCTCGTGAAGTACCCTCCATACTGTACTGTGCGATGTACCAGTTGCCCGAGCCACTTGTCGTGTACTGATACCTGGATCGGTGTCGACATACTGTAAAATCTCTTCGTCGTGGTCCGGTGTACAAACGACACGTGGTTGTCCTCGATCTCATGCCTGTGGTGCAACGGTACCTGTCTTCGCAACATGACGAAAATCAGCCCCAAAGGTTGGATGACTCGGTTGTCGGTGGACTGGAAACGCCCTCCTATACCACCGTGCCTCTTCACGTCCATTACCATTCGCGCGACCATACATAAAAATCATGTCTGCCTGCTCACGGACGAATATCCTGCCATACTGTACTGTAGTGTAGCCGAACACGTGCAGGTACCACACTAGTGAAACGGTGAAGACAGACTAATGCCATATGACTATGTACACACGTTGCCATCTAGCGGTACGATACAGTCCAATGCAGCAAAGCCTCTTTATCCATGCATAGCGCAATGCTGTTGTGCGGTTGGAATCAAACGTACCTGATGAGTATACCCATGTGTTGACCACTCCCTCCCGGAACAACAAAGGGGTCGGGGACACATGGTCACATGACCTTGTTTTCTTCTGTCAGTGTCGGGAACCCATCCCCGAAGTTTGTCAACGTATTTCTGAAACACCCTGTATATACTATGCTGCCAGTATGTCACTTATAACTCTGCTTAATCCAGGCGATAAATGTTCCTTGAGGTTATGATGTAGTCTGATGATGATGATGATGATGATGATGATGATGATGATGATGATTGTTGTTTTAAGGGGCCTAACATCTAGGTTATCGGCCCCCCTGTGATGTAGTCTAATGGATCATCAGTGTAACGTGTGCTTTCTCTCTGTGATGCAATTGTTGCTCGCATTTAAGCACAGTAAAATGGTTTGAAATACGTTGGGTTGGCCCAGCAGATTAAGATCTTGAGAACAATGCCCTATACAGGATTGCACATGGCAGGTGACATGCATACAACACATTTGTGTACAGTTTCTTAACAATTTGTCGGTTATCTCTATATATTAAAGGCAAATGCTGGTCACTCATCACCATATCTCTGAAATATCTGGAACCTTAACATTTTGCGTATTAGTTCTTGTAAATTCATAGGCAACTGATAAGTTGGGGTTTAACAGAATTCCAATTCTAAGGGATGGAAAATAGGGATTGAAAAATTGAGCTTTTTCTGAAACCTCTTGAGTTATAAACATGAAACTTGGGATGAGTAGCCTACTCTTTGATCAAGTCCTTCAGCTTGCTTGCTTGCTATGATTGTCAGATGGGATCCGACCCAATGGAACAGCTTCACAGAAAGCATACACAACAATGTCAAGAAAAGTACAACTTGGAAACACGAATCGCTGGAAAACAGACTTAAAAGACTAGGAAGCACACAAAATAAAAACCTGATGAAAAACACAGTAATAACAATGAATTCAACTTTAACAGCAGAGTAAATAACAGAATGAACATAACATTCTTCACACAAGAAATTAATTGGTTAGACAAAGGCTCGAAACATCAAACAATCAATTGTGGACGTAGGGATTGTCAGCAGTAAGCTACCAGAACAAGATTGGAAACTAACTAAAAATATAGCCACTAATGAAGCCAAAAGAATCCTCAAACATCATGTCGACCAACTGAAAAGCATAAATTTCCTTTACTAAGGCAAAACTGGAAATGGCTTCCAACACTAGAGTAAATGAATACTTGGTAGGTATAAGGAAGAGAATATAAATGTCACCAACATACTGGAACAAAATTACGGGGCATATTTACTGAAATGGGCTCTTTCCTGAAAAACACTTCCGGTTAACCATCACATATGCACATGAGGTTTGTCTGATTTCTGGTTAATGGATGTGGGATTTTTGAGACAAAATATCATGTCTGGTGGTTAAAATTCCATGTAAAAATGGTCACATGGTTTATGGTCATGTTAAACTACAATCTTCCTTCTTCACCAACAATATTTCAAAATCTGCGTTGGGAGCTTAGAGTGAATAAAATATTTGATAGCACGAAAATTCAAATCATAGCCCTTAAACACAATTTACCATACACTGATCCTAATAAGTGTTGCTTCATTTAGGGACTAGACAAATCATTGGTAATCAGCCTTGTATAATGACTTAAGTTTTATTATTAACCATACAATATTATGTTAGGTTGATGCTTTAAAGGTTTCACCTCATCAGTTCTTAACAAATGTGATCAATTTCATATCAATGAGTAATTGCTTTAAATGCACATGGAATTTGCCTTTTGTCTGTAGTAGTGTGTGTATTATTAGGACTAAGCCTGGAATAAGTGCTCTGGGGTACGACACAAGGCACCATCTCAACATATGTTTGTAGTGTATTTGTGGATAAACCAAGTGAATAACCTCATTGTGGACGGCCACTGTCAGTGATGGGATTCAAATTTGGGATCTTGGGAGTGTGCAGCTACCTAGTTCTCGGTTTGCAATATAACTGAACATGCCCAGCTATGGAACTCAACAGTAGATGCTGAATTTTCTAATCTGTTAATGTAGAAACAAATCAAGGATTTACGTTAACTTTACAAAATTAAAACGGAAGTATGTTTTGTTAATGAATTGTTTCTGTGTGAAAGAAATACATTCTAATAAGTATCTGGTCACATTTAATAGAAACTGGTTTTATCCTTATTGTACCAGTGCTAAACACTAGTGCATTCCTCTTCCTCATGTTTATTAATGGTGTTATTGCAGGTTGAAACAATAAGGGCTGTTCTGAAGAAGGAGTTGGATCTTCCAATTGTTGAAATTGGTGATGAGTCAGCGAAGTTGGATGGTGGAGATGTTCTCTTTACAGGTAAGTGGTTCTCTCAGCTGGAAAACAGTGCGGGAATCGTGGGCGACTAAATGCAAAAAAAACGTTTTCATATGTCCGTTTCAGCAACTTCTTGAATTAAGTTTCATTAAATACTAAAATCAAGTTCATCCAATACTAGTGACCTTATAATCATCTTCAGCTAAGCCACATTGCACTGCATTGTGAAGAGTTCACTATTTCCATTGCTTTTAATCACCTGGGTTTGTGAGAGCTATTATTATGTTGGGCCTGTCATTTTCTATATGAAATGACACAATTTTAGAAAAGGACATCTTCATGTGATTGCAAGAACTTACCACTTATCCATTAGACCTACCTGGTGACTAACATGCGTTCGTTTCGAAGACCTTGGAATCCCTTTACAGCTGCACTTTCTCCTCAACCCGCAAGAGGATTATCCAGATAGCTTTGCGGATGTGAAGATCACAAGAGATGCATAGCCACTGTTTAGTTAAAAGCACGTGGACATTGATAGACAGTAATAGGCTATATTATCAAGTTTACTGACCCCAATTTGCACATTATTTGTTTCCCTTTCAGAGCCTAATTAGATGAATTAACAGTTCAAAAATCCTATTTATCGAAATACTCTCTTAATTTGCATTTGGCCTTTACACCATTCATTGTGTATGATATGTCATTTATTATGGATTCTTCATTGTGAATGTCAGTTCTAAACTTGGAGATGATGTTATTGTTTCTGCAGATGAACCAAATTTTCTGGAAAATGACAGGTACAAATATTTTAATATAGATTTCATTACCAGAAATATCTTAGAGGATGTGTTACAACTGGTTGGCAGCTTGTTGTCGACAGATCCACAAACACTGCATGTAATGGCCAAGTTGGATGGAGAAGAGTGAGAAAGAATAATAAATATCTCTTAATTTTATGCAATTTATCATTCGAATATTTGCCTGGAGTGACAGGGAATAAAGCTGAGGTCTGTCGAGTATCCTATCTGGAATATCGTCCACAAACCTTACACAACTCCAGACGCACAGTATGGCATGCGCCATATCATGAGAGTTATGTCAGTAGGTAATAATAATAATAATAATAATACTACCACCACACGGTTATACAATGATTGTACATTTGACTGCTGCTGTCTCCCGTTGCCGCCACCACCACCACGATGGAGAGAATGTTTCTAAACTAAGCGACTGATACAGTAATATTATTCATGATATTGCCAATAAAAAACATGTTAACATTTTTGTTTATGGTAATACAATCAGTTAGTCTCTGTGCTTTGTATAGGGATCCCAGTTTTTACTGTTGTACCCCATTGTCACAATTATACTTAGTTTGAGCTGCAAGAAGTTACTACAGTATTTTCACTTTTGAAATCCTATTTATTATTTTGAATCGATTATGTACTCTCTTTGAAATTTCTGCACTAAATGAGTACTTTGATGTACAGCTGGACAAGTATTTTTACAGATCATGCTTGACCCCAAAGCGTGCATCAAGCATGCACACTCTGTAGGTAGACATGGTGCATACATATCCAAAGCAAGGCAAACCTGTGGTGAATGTAGAATGAAAAAATAACATTTTGGTTGGTCAAAAAGTTTCTATATCCTATTCTAGCCTATGACAGAAACCAACATTTGCTTTGTGTTTTATTTGTTTCCACAGCTATCAACATGCCAAAAGTAATGGGATTCTCAGCAGGCCTGGAAAATGGCTTGATAAATGCCTTACAGCGAGGCAAATCACAAGTGCAGATGGTGAAAGAAAAGACAAGTGTCAAATAAGGCAGGGAAATGGAAGGTGGCTTAAGCTTCGGATACCCTAATACCACTGGGGTCAGAAGAGTACAAGAGTTGACCTGACAGGAAAGATGAAAACGAGGAGCCTGGCACCAGTAAGTGGAAGCAATGCCAGACTCGAATAGGGTTACATGGTCACCAACCCACATCCCACTTGTCCAATGGCAGTGTTCCCTCCCCATGTTCAAGTTAACAGTTGCGTCTTTTGATGTCTAGTGAGCAAGGGTACCCTGGTGAGTGACGAGAGCCTGGCATGGCTGCTCACATGCTGTGATGTCTGGCATTGAATTAGCAAGCTATATGATGTCATCGGTGACCTGTCATCCACAAATATGCCTTGGTAGTTGATCTTGGTGGTGGCAGGTTTTCTACATTTCAGCACTTTTAAATGTGACCAAAGGGTTGGTTGGAGCCAGACATCTCTGAATTTATGCATATATCATTTTAATGCTAAGTGATCTGGCAAAACTTTGTAATATATTGACATGAAATTAACCATGTTAATTGATATGGATCCGTTATGACTTACCATATCTGTTACAACATTTTAAAATCTTTTTCTACCTCGTCGATACTAATTTATTATAATAGTTCACAAGGGTATATGTTACAATCCTATATTCGATCTTCCTCAGCCGTATGATGAGATACAAACGAGGAGCGCCGGAACAAAAACCGATAAGCCAAGCAAAATGTAATAAACACTGACAGCTTAATGGCATTTCAAAGAACTTTTTTAAGGTAAATTGAGCTTGCCACGGTGGGTGAGTGGTTATAGTATCAGACTACCAACCCCAAGATTGCAGGTTCGCTCCTGGCCATGGTAAGTGATTTTTGAAAGGCGACAAAAATCACGACACTCATGTCATACGTTGTTGGCATGTTAAAGAACCCATTTGAATTCAGTAGGCCGTATTCAATGGCAAAATTAATCTCGGGATTTTCCGCCAACACAAAGTTCCTCCATTCTCTACTTGAAAGCGCTGTAGTGTCAAGGAGTTTAGATATCTAACCTCCTTGACTTTCATAGCGTTTAAAGGAACGACAAAATTCGACATGCTAGCTACCCTCTGGGTGTCAATTAACAAAGCTTGCACCAGGCACCCGAGGCCATACGATATTATTATTAAGGTAAATTGAGCAGCTGTTGATAGAAGATGTTTGCAGAATCATATTTTAAATAATTATTTACACAATACTCCTCCCAGGACCACAAAAGCACGGATGCATTAAAAGTGGATTTATTGGTTTTTGTTCAGGCACTCCTCAAATATAAGCATAGTCTGTGCTATTTACCAGTAGTTGAAAGAGACATGAAACTTTATTTATTGAGAAATGTCTACAAACTGTAGAAAATAGAATACATAATCTTCAAATTTTAATTTAGACTATTTAGTATTGTTCACACTATAAAAATGAATACTGTAATTTTATCTTATAAATGTTAGAGTGCTGCGAGGGGAGTTGTCTGTGTTGTGTCACAACTCTTCAGTTTACTTGTTAGTAGTTTTTTTTTACCATTTCTCTTTGTTGTTTATATTGGCTTGCTATCAATTTCAGCTACTGTATCTGCATCATATTTTACTCTCCGACTGTGACATTGTCAGGTATAAATATTTTTCTAGCCATTTAACAGTAGGTGTCTCATTTCGAAGACCACCTCGTGGTGCAGTAGCTGGCCTTCTTGGCTGTCACCTCTGAGGTCCAGGTTTGATTTCTGGTTCTGCCAAGAAATTTAATTCTAATCTGAGGGAATGGAGTACACTCAGCCTTGTGAGGTAAAGCTGAGAGGAGGTGGGTGCGATTCCCACCTCAGCTGCCCTAGAAGTGATTTTCTGTGATTTCCCCACTTCTACTCCAGGCAAATACCAGGATGGTTCCTAACCTAAGGCAATGACTGCCTCCTTTCAAATCCTAGCCCCAGTTACCAATACACACAGTAATACAGCTATCAAAAAGACACAGGGTATCAGAAAAATTCTACTCACACCCAAGTACTTGCGCTGCATGATCATGATGTTGCAAAGCTCCTAAATGATTCAACAACAACTCTCATTCTGAACATTGCATGGAGGGAGATAAATTAGTTTGGACACCCTCCACAAGTATAATATACTGTATTTGCTCTAATATTGCTGTTTACATTGAAAATACACTTGAGGAGATGCAAGATTTGCCTTCTGGTGTACAATGGGTTCTGACTTACTGAGCACACACAAACTTGTTATAATTCAAACCTCTGGTAAATGAACAATACATTTTCTAACTATCAATATATATATTGTTTCACATTCTGTTGCATGAATTCTAATGAGATCTAATTAGTTGTCTATTGTTCCTCTTTGGATTGTTAATACTAAATTCCAACTCTCTTCGCAATGAAATTAAGGCATCTGTTGAATAACTCATGTATTCACTATGGGCCTCAGTAAACCTTCAGGAATGGGAAAATAGTTGAGCACAGTCTTTTACAGAAGTTGGAAACCTCAATTGCTGAATATCAGACATTGGCAGAAAAAGATTGTTCTAGTATTTATCAGCCCCCTAGCTCATTGCATTTCATGATGCTGAGCGAGTTTTAACCCTGAGATTTTTTTAAGTACTATAAAATACCTTACTTGAATGAATAGTGTAATAAAAGCAAATCTGACTATTATGAGGAAGGAGTAGCAAACATATATCCGAGCATGTTTATCTAGCTATTCCTAGTCATCATTTCAAATAAGTACTATTTCACTATATCAAGTTATGGTATTCAAGCCAACAAAGCATTAAATAGGATTTACCATCTCATTGTGCTATGCTGGGGTGGGCATCATCTGATGAACACTGGCTCCTGTATGGGACAGATTAGCCTTGCCCAGCAAAGTATATATCTCTATGCTCTTCTACAATAGAATCATGCTTAACAGGATTATTTCCTTGCTCCAAGTTTTGTGTCCAGTGTAAGCATGGTTCTTGTGTCTACTTCTTGCAGATGTTTCTATTGTCCTCCCTGAATCAGAGATGAGTGTTATAGAGGATTGTTTTTCTAAATCCTACTCCTGGTTTCCAGTTACTCTGTGATATTCCGTTTACTCATTCAAAAACTTATATTAGGGTAAGTGGTGATTGGTGGGCAAATTTTCTGGAGGGGCACAGCAAACCACTGGAACATCAGATATGATGATAGAGAAATTGACTATTATCTCATATAGCACCAAATGACGAGAAACATTGGCTATGGAGATTATTGCTCAAATTCAATGTGGACCACTAATGGGATGTTTAAAACTTGCTTCAGGCAATTTAAAACTATGTATGATTTCTAAAGTGATAATACCATCTATCTTGTCATTCGACCTGCATAAAATCGGCCATAATTCACTTTAACTGGCACTGTCATCAGCTGAGATGTATGGTAAACAAATATGAAACATATAATAATGCTTACTGGCTTTAATTAATCCTCGTGAAAGATACTGCAACATATATGTGGGAATCTGAAAATAATGAACGTTCTTGGGTTTCCCGACAGCTTCGACACTGCCCGGTGGCGCCGCGTAGAGGAGTCAAGTGGAAGTCGCGAGAAACTAAGACGATCAGTTACAGTTTTCGTGTCAAATCATGTCACGTCAAGTTCTGTTAAATCTCATCTTATGTAATCTTACGTTTAAATGCAGTTTTTATACTTAAAACTACTTCAAGACGTGTTCGGTTTATTCGCTTGCCAAAATTCATTCCCACATTTGGGGGCTCGTCCGAGATATTAATGATTTTGAGTGCGGAACGGAAATTTTGGCTAAGCCTACAGCGATAAAACCAAAGACGACAAGGTGCGAATTGACGGCATTTTTCTGGCAAGATTTACGACGAAGACGGGGGTCCGTGAAATATAGAAGACGAGCAGCTGTTTAACCTCCAAAGACGTGGTGGTTCGAGCAGGCTACAAAAGATGAGTTCAAGGATCCTGAAGACGACGACGAAAAGAAAAGTGTTCAGCGCGAGTGCCGAAAGACAAAGAAAAATGGCGGACAAAGTGGCGTGTTTACAAGATATTGAAAAAGTGAATAATAACATTAAGACGGCGCCCACGGCCGTGATTAAGACGTTACATAACCTCATTTTCGAAAAACTGCCACGTGATCGAAAGAACAGACAGCGCTTAAGAGAATTCCCAGGATTCGAGTTTGAACGTGACTCACCAGAACACCTGGTGAAATTGAAGTTCATTGAGACCGAATTCACCGAGGCTGACCTGATTGCCATGTGCACAGTATTAAAAATTGGATATACGGGAGAGAAAGCTGTACTTGTGCAACGCGTCTGTGATAACTTAATGGACCTTTCGTGGCTGGGGATGTGTAAAGACGAAGAAGGTGAAGAAGAAGAGACTGGTAAAAAGGAAGATGCAATGAGCAAGATGAAAGAGGAAAACGAAGCACTGGCGGAGGAATTACATGAGTTAAAGGAGAAAATGGCTGGGATGAAATCCTCAAAACATTCAACCTCTACCACGACAGGATCATCATCAGATTCATCTAGCTCGTCCGAAGACCAGAAACTCTCCAAAGCAATAGGAGGTAAACAAAAGAAAATAACAACGACCAAACACAAAGCGAAGACTGTAGAAAAAAGCTCAAGTGAAGGGGAAGTCGACCAGGACGTGGTGGACTTGCGGCACACTGCAAACTGTGGAGTCGCACACAAGTTTGCGTTAACTTTCCGAGATGTAGAGGGCTGTGTCAGAACCTATGACGGAAGTGAGAACTATCCGGTGCGACGTTGGATTGAGGACTTTGAGGAAACAGCAATGTTGATGGGCTGGGACGAGATGCAGAAATACGTATTTGCAAAAAAGTCGCTGACAGGCCTGGCTAAGTTGTTCGTGCAGAGTGAACGTGGCATCACATCCTGGCACAAGTTTAAGAAAGCCCTGAAGAAGGAATTCCGAGATGATGCCAGCGCAGCAGAGATTCATCGACTGCTAACCAACCGACGAAAAACAAAAGTTGAAACTCTTCACGAATATTTCCTGGTGATGCGAGAAATAGCCAGCAGGTCGACAATCGATGATGAATCACTGATACAATACGTCATCGATGGCATCGAGGATGACACTGGATCCAAGATGATTCTATATGGAGCAAAGGACATCAAGGAATTCTAGGACAAGTTGAAGATCTATAAGAGTGCTTACGCACGAAACTCCTAGGTGACGATAAATGAGAGGGCGACAAACAATCATACACCAAGAGAAGACAACAGGCAGAAGCAGACCTCGCCTGTAAAGAGATGTTACAATTGTGGTCAGAAGAACAGTCATGAGTCCAGAGAATGTCCACACAAGAGTCAGGGTCCAAAGTGCTTCAATTGCAGCAGTTTCGGACACATAGCTTCCAAGTGCCCAAACCCTGAGCAGAATGCCGAGAAGAAGACAGTGAACGTCGCTTTGGGAACCAAGTCGAATATAAAGATGAAAGAATTGTTGCTCCAGGGCCAGAAGATCAATGCATTAGTTGACACGGGCTGCCCAATCAATCTGATCCGTGAAGACATCTACACAGAGATGGGCGATCTGGAGCTGAAGACTACCGCCATAGTACTCAAGGGTTTCGGAGATAGTGAGGTGCGTCCCCTAGGATATTTTCCAACCGACGTCCAGGTTGACGACGATACTTACTTGACTGATTTCTATGTGGTGTCTGGAGATGTACTAAAGTTGCCAGCTATCATGGGTAACGACTTGCTGGACCAAGCCATAACTACCATCAGCAAAACCGGTGTCAAGATGTCCAAGGACATATCAGAAGCGTACTTGTACCAAATCGACGTGGTAGCAGCCGATGAGATGGACATCGGAAAGGCATCGGAAGAGGCGAAGAGTACCAGCGTTGAGATGAGCATCACGATGAAACAAGGACTATTGCATCCCTTATTTAAAGAAAGCACACCATTGCACATTTACCATGCTGACCATCTTGAACCCTTAGATTCAATGAAAAAAGGATGCAAGCATATTCTCGCAGTAACGGATAGCTTCACAAAGTTTGTGTGGCTGTATCCCACTAAAGCGACGATCACGAAAGAAACTACGGAGAAATTGGATGTGCAAAAAGGAGTATTTGGTAATCCTGCGCAGATCGTCACCGACCGTGGAACCGCGTATATTTCACATGAATTCGAAGAGTACTGCACTGCCAACAACATCACCCACTCGCTGATCACGACCAGACTCCCTCGTGCCAATGGCCAGATAGAAAGGATGAACTCCACGATCACTTCCGTGCTGGCCAAGTTGTCCATCAAAAAACCCTGGAGATTGGAACGAACATGTCGAACCTGATCGAAGAGCCATGAATTCCACTTACAACCACAGTATCAAGCAGACGCCATTTGAACTTTTGACAGGAGCCAAAATGCGCTCTGAAAATGACCTGAGAATACTTGAGTTGATCAGTGAAGAGATGGTAGACGAGTTTGAGACCAGGAGAGATGAACACCGTGAAGAAGCAAGAGCACAAATCCAGAAAGTGTATCAAGAAAACAGTGTGTCGTTTGATCGAAGTCGACGGCCTGCTCGCCAGTACCAAGTTGGCGATATCAAAACCATCAAGAGGACTCAGTTTGAACCAGGCCTTAAATTGCAGAAAAAGTACCTTCGGCCTTACAGAATCTCCAGAGTCAAGCTGAATGACACTTACGACCTCTGTCGTGAAGGGAATCACTTAGGCCCCAAACGAACAACTACTTGTGCTGAATTCCTCAAACCCTGGGCTGAAGACTTCTCATCATCCGAGGCGGATGATCTGCAGGATGGCCGATTGTGGGAATCTGAAAATAATGAACGTTCTTGGGTTTCTCGCCAGCTTCGACACTGCCCGGTGGCGCCGCGTAGAGGAGTCAAGTGGAAGTCGCGAGAAACTTAGACGATCAGTTACAGTTTTTGTGTCAAGTCATGTCACGTCAAGTTCTGTTAAATCTCATCTTATGTAATCTTACGTTTAAATGCAGTTTTTATACTTAAAACTACTTCAAGACGTGTTCGGTTTATTCGCTTGCCAAAATTCATTCCCACATATATACCCCCACAGTCTCAGTTGATCAAGCCTCATCTCCACTGTTGCCAGTTAATTCTTTAAGCCACATGAATGGTTTGAAATAAATAATGACAATTACTTTATTTGTTTCTGGAAAAGTTCCTTATGTAATATTAGGAATATGACTATTGGGTTGATATTTGTTTAAATCATCATTCATGCGAGGACTTCTTTCTACTCCTTAATCTCTAACTTATGAATATTCTACAGCTTTAAAAGATATATTGCTG
Organism: Meconema thalassinum; assembly: GCA_946902985.2. NCBI lineage: Eukaryota > Metazoa > Arthropoda > Insecta > Orthoptera > Tettigoniidae > Meconema > Meconema thalassinum. Next base: position 1,197,493,752 of record OX336389.2, read on the forward strand.
TGCCCAGTTTATGTTCTTGTGGAGATGAAAGGGGAGACTGCCTACCAATTAGTTAAAACACCATCATGTTTGAAGTGACATGTGCCTCGTCTTTGTCTTCCTGAAGTGTTGAAGCTACTAAATTACATCCCCGCATAGGCCCGACAAGTTACACCTCTTCATTCCTACCTTTAATACCAATCTTGATGTTTGAAACAAACAGTAAAGTTTGAACATTAACTGCATAAATGTACTGCACATTAAAATTTATTTCACTTCCTGTGCAAATTACTTAAAATATTTGGAATATTTTGTTGAAATCTATGACACATACAGAGATTTAATGGAGAATCGCATCTACCATCTATCTGATATTCACCAATATTCACCACTGTTATGTTACGTCAGTATTTAAAGCAGGCTTTTTGTACACTGTAGACCCACACAAACACAAATGAGTGCAAGCTGGTTGAATTGTTCTGTTTCAGCCAGTTGGCTATGGTGGGGAAATCCCATAGATTGGTTCACCAAATTAGTGATTTAAATTACTGATGGTAAGGATTAATTAGTTGTTAGTTTGACCTTTAATCCGAAAACGGATGCCTTTAGTTGAGAAATCTTGCAGCACGTTCTACGCAAAAAAAATAATTTGAATATTTTCATATATTTTAACAAATGAAAGTAATTAGTTCGGTTGAAAATAGAAATAATGCTTTATTTTGCAAACTATGAATAATTTCACATATTGAGCCAATTTCGTGTTATATCACTAATTTAAAACAGTTATAATCTGAAACATGAATGTACATCAACTAACTTGCTAATGCTAAAAACCACAAACTCCTGCAATGATCTTGCAGAACAGCCCCAGGCTGAATAGCTTTCATCTTAGCCACACCTGACAACTACTTCCTTCTCTTACCCACCCCTACTCTTGCTTTCTGGTGTGCAAACCCTGGTGTAAGTTCATTCCTCTCACTGTGTTCCCCTTTTGCTCACATTGATGAAGATTATCGTGAAAGATTAAAAAAAAAAATATTGTGGTATTTGTTTATTGTATGTTTGCCTCGGTAAGTTGCTCTTCCTTTTGCTGTTTGACAATGCTGCTGGTATTTAGTTTTGCAAAGGATTTTGCTTATGATCCAAGGCATTGGAAAGGAGAACTGTCAGTCCAATATAATCCTTCATTTTGATTGTGCATTGCTTTATATTGCTGGAATTTGCCTTTCTTTTGTTATTAATAATTAATTGGGATGTGTGTGTCATTTTAGGGCGGGAATTCTTTGTCGGTCTATCGGAGTGGACGAACGAAGCAGGAGCACGGGCTGTTGCCGCAGCTTTCCCAGAATTTCCCTGCACACCGGTCAAGGTGAGGCCATGTGTAGACCTCGATGACAACTTCGACTTAGACATGATTCAGGTGAGAGGGGGGAGGAGTAGATTCCGCATGAGGCACAGAAGCACTGTTGGAGCAGCAAGCCATCCACCCCACCATTGCTACTCTGCACCGTGGATTGCAGTCTTGTTTAAGCTAATGACCTACCATTGCTACTTTGCATTTGTTTCTGCTCTTTATCTATCATACCATATTTATTATTGCAGTACAAACAATCAATGTCCTTGGTGGTAAAAGATTAATAAAAGTAACAGTTTTTTAAGTGACCATTTTATTAAACCTTTGCCATTTAGATTATTCCTGCAGCGAAACTTGTATATTTTGAAATTTTATTTTCCTGAAAATCATGTTGATGAAGTGATTTTCTGTATTCCCAAAAGTAGTGATAATTTATTTGCCTCTTGAAAACATTTTATAGAGCTTTGCATTTCTTCAGTAGGCTTACACAAGTGTCCATACTGCATGGAAATTTAAATTGTGAAACATCAAATGTTGGTGGTTAATTTAGAACATCAATTATTCAGATCCTTACGAAATTGTTTTAATTAATTTACATGAAATATGTATTGACCTATTTCAGTCCTTAATTTTTTACCCCAATTTTATATTTCAGATTGACATTCCTGTGATTATTTATTAAATTATTTGGAATCAAATTATCTTGAGAGTCTCTGTATGTTCATAAAATATGCTTGTCCAATGCCACTCTCTTCATTTAACTAACCTTTTCTTTTTGCTCATGGCTCTCTTGTTCAACTCAGGCTCCTGACTCGGATTCTTTTTGTTAAGATCAACCCATTTTAGTACACGATGAAACTTTGTTGAGTCGATTCTGGAAAAGTAAAATAAGTACACAACACTGTTTTTTAGTATTTAACTATTCACGCCGGTATTGTGAGAATGAATGCAACAATTAAAACCACTGTTCCTCAAGTTTTACATTTTTTATGTTCTTTAACAAGTGGAATTCTATTTAATTATGAAAATCAAATAACCAATCCTTTTCTGGGACTCCTCATCGCAAACTCGTCCCTTGGTGGACAGAGGATATTGCAGCGGCAATAAGAGACCGTCGTCGAGCTCATAAGCACTACCGTCGGCGTCCAACCATGGCCAATTTGGTGGCGTTTAAGAAATTTCGTGCCAAGGCACGGATTCTTATCCGCCAGAGTAAGAAAGAATCATGGGAACGGTATGTGTAGTCTATTACGGCACATACCCCCTCCTCTCAAGTGTGGACTAAACTACGTCGCATCTCGGGTATTCAGACATCTTCTACTCTACGGGGAATTTCCATCGATGATGAATTGCTTACAGATCCGTACCACATTGCAAACCATCTCGCATCTTATTTTGCGGTTATATCCGGTTCCGACAACTATGATCCTGCCTTCGTGGCCATGAAGCGCGAGGCAGAATGTTTCCAGCTCAGTTTTGCTTCCCGCGCTTCGGAGGAGTACAACGTGCCCTTTACGGAGTGGGAACTCCGCGGAGCGCTGGCGCTCTGCAGGGACACGTCTCTCGGCCCGGATTATATTCACAGCCAGATGCTTAAACACCTTAACGATGAGAGCATTCGTTATTTGCTCAGGGTGTTTAATCGAATCTGGTTGGAAGGTGTGTTTCCAGCGCAATGGCAGGAAGATATCATTATACCTATCCTGAAGCCCGATAAGGATCCCAATTTGCCAGGGAGTTACAGACCTATTTGTCTCACTAACGGTCTGTGCAAGTTCTTTTTTGAGAGGATGGTCAATCGGCGCCTGGTGTGGGTCCTGGAGAAGCGAGGACACCTGTCTGAATACCAGTGTGGATTCAGGGCGTCTCGGTGTACCAACGACCATCTGGTACGCCTGGAGACCGCCATACAGGACGCTTTTCTCCGGAGACAGCACCTAGTCGCTGTTTTCTTTGACCTCGAGAAGGCCTACGACACCACTTGGCGTTACGGCATCCTCTCTACCCTGCATCAATGGAAATTCCAAGGTAACTTGCCGGTTTTTATTGCGAATTTTCTGTCCCTTCGCCTATTCCGTGTCCGAATAGGGGGGGACATATTCGCAATATCATATACAGGAAAACTGAGTCCCACAGGGATCGGTGCTTAGCGTAACATTATTTGCGATTGCCATAAACGGTATAGTCGCTGCTGCTGGTCCAGCAGTGGTACCGTCGCTATATGTAGACAACTTTGCTCTACATTATAGTGCGCAAAATATGGCGGTCGCTGAACGACAGCTGCAACAAGCTATTCGGAGAGTGGAACGCTGGACACTAGAGCATGGCTTTCGGTTCTCAACCGCTAAGACCTCAGTTGTCCATTTCTGCCGAAAGCGCACTCTCCATCCTGTTCCTGAGCTTTATCTGGGCGATGTAGCTTTGCCCGTTGTTGCTGTGTACCGGTTCCTTGGGCTCCTTTTCGATCAGAAATTGACGTGGGAGCCAAACGTGCGGTGTTTGAAAACTGCCTATGTTAAGAAACTCAACATGTTGCGGTTTCTTGGCGGCTTGGTGCTCCTACGTTTTTATAAGGCACTGATTTTATCTAGATTAGATTATGGCAGTGTAGCATATGGTTCGGCCCGTAAGTCAGTGCTTGTTAAACTGGACAGTGTCCACCACGGCAGTGTGCGGCTGGCGACGGGAGCCTTTCGGACGAGCCCAGTCGTCAGCTTGCTTGCCGAGGCTGGCGTACCTCCTTTACACCTGAGGCGCCAACAAGTACCGCTGACCTATGCTGCAACTATTCGACAGATGCCACTTCATCCTAGCTATCCATGTTTGTTTACCAATCCGAATCGCCGGCTGTATGATGCGCTCGCCAGAGCCACTCGGCCGGCGGGGATTCGCTTGGATGACTTATACCATCAGTTCCGATTTCCTTCTGTCCCCTGTATCGTGCGAGTACCTAGCAAGGCCCCTCCGTGGATGGTCTCTCGCCTTGATATCATCCTGGATTTGCACACCGGCCCCAATTCTGACACGGACTCCTCCGTCCATCAGAGGCTGTTCCAGTCCGTGGTGAGCCGGTATCCAGGTTCAGGGCTTCTATTCACGGATGGTTCGAGGGTAAACGAGAAAGTAGGCTGTGCATTTGTGATTGAGGATCGTCGGTTTTTCTTTTCACTTCCCGAGGCTTGTGGCGTGTACACAGCGGAGCTATATGCCATCTTAGAGGCTCTGCGGTACACATTATCAGACGATCACCAGCACTTTCTTGTGTGTACTGACTCTCTGAGTGCGCTGCAAGCGCTCGATGTGTGTTTCCCGAAGCACCCGTTGGTCCAGCGGGTGCACGACCTGCTCGTCAGTTCGTGTAACGCTGGAACCGGGGTGACCTTTGTGTGGCTTCCTAGCCACATGGGTATTGCGGGAAACGAGCTTGCTGATCAGGCAGCGAGAGAGGCAGTCGCACTGCCCTCGCTACCGTATAAGGTGCCTGCTAGTGATGTGCGCTCTCAGTTGCGGCATTCGATCCTGTCGCATTGGGAGGAAGCGTGGCGTGCCACGCCTCCACCCAACAAACTGAGAGGCATCAAGGAGACAACGAAGGTGTGGAAATCTTCCTTCCGATCTCTCCGGAAGGAAGCTGTGGTACTCTGTCGACTCCGGATTGGCCATGGGATTGCTATGCACTCCCACTTTCTAAAGAGAGAAGATCCCCCTGTGTGTACTTGGGGTGCCCATCTAACTGTGGCACACATTCTCTTGGAGTGTGTGGATCTGGCCGATCTGCGAAGGACTCTTAAACTGCCTAATACCCTCTCCCTTATTCTCCGTGATGACGGGCCGTCAGTAGACCTCGTCATCCGGTTCATGAGGGAGAGTGGTTACTTTAAGTTTTAATGTGTAGTTACGACTTTTAATTCAGGTTAAGTCTGTTTTATGTTTTTTATTGTGTTCATCTATTTTATTGTTCACTATGCCTTATTTGTTTTATTCTTTTTTACCATCCACCTTTTATTCTTTTTATTCAAATAACGCATACTTTTTGGGGCTCACTGTCTGTTTTATAAACACCATTTTCGTTTCATCCCTGGCAGTGAGCTGTTTTTATCTACATCCTTTCATTTCACGCCATTTCATTTCATTAGGGGCCGATAACCTCGATGTTAGGCCCCTTAAAACAACAATTATCATCATCATCATCAAATAACCAAACACTAGTACTGGATAAGACTGATAGAAACATATTAGAAAAAAAAAGTAAAATATATTTATAAATGTTGTTGTGATTGTTTAAAAGAAAATACGCCATAGTCATTACTTTTATTACATTTATTGAATCGATCTCTTAAGATGCTATCAGTTTAAACAGATTTTGGTTACAAAAATAACATACCGTACTGTAGAGGCTGTTGGAAAAATTCTTCTATTATTCTCTATGGATATTGAAACTTAGACCCTATCAAACCTACATATGACCTTTCCTCTTTGGTAGTAAAACAGGTTTTTGACAAAACTTGACAGACACCATCCCCCTGTCAAAATGATTGGAGACACAATGACCAACAGGAGGGAGAAACAAAGAGGACAAACACAATGCCCAATAGGAGGGAGAGACAATGGCCAATTGGAGGGAGAAACAAAGAGGACCGAGTTAGTTATTATTGTTTTAAGGGGCAGAACGAGCGTCATCTGCCCCTGAAAGAGGACTGAGACAATGACAGACAGGAGGGAGAGATAAAGAGTACTGAGACAATGACCAACAGGAGGGAGAAAAGAGGACAGAGACAATGACAGACAGGAGGGAGAAAAGAGGACAGAGACAATGACAGACAGGAGGGAGAAAAGAGGACAGAGACAATGACAGACAAGAGGGAGAGACAAAGAGGACAAACACAATGAGAGACAGGAGGTAGAAACTAAGAGGAGAGAGATAATGACAGACAGGAGGGAGACACAAAGTGGACAAACACAATGGCAAAGAGGCATACAAGGAAAAACGCATAAATAGGATAGTCTCGATAACCGGACTCCACGATCTTCAATGGTGGGGATCCATTCCATTAATCCACTCAATAGCTCTTCAGTACCTGTATCAAGCCTATGCGTATGCCTATCAAAATGACACTCCTGTCCATTTTTCTTTCAAATATTATTTTTATGCCTGGAAATCAACTTTTGTTTGACTAAGATGACTTTTTTAATCCCTTGCCAACAGGCCGAAGTTATATACAGGATCGACAATACTAGATAGCAAAATATGGAATCCGTTATAGGTTTCTTCATTAAATTACTTCTATCAGATGGTGTACTCATGACATGCTTGTTACTGGGTGGCACGTGAACATTATTTATGTGACTAAGTCTTGAAAGAGTCAACATTTAATAATAACAATCTGGACTCACACCTTGTGGCTGGCTTACTTTTTCAATAAAGGTTCACTAGCAATAGTTCTATTTCTAGTTCTGAAATTAATATTTGCTTAGAAATTATTTCAATGATACAGTATGGTAGATGTACATACTGTACTCCTTATTTAAAAGGTGGACTCAGTTATGAAATATGTTTTGTAATATTATAAACTTTCTGCAGACATAGCAGATTTCTTGATATTCTGCAAATTCTTTTTATTATAAACCGGATTGCAAGGTACATTTTAATTTAGAAGAGTATTTTACAAAATCTAGTGACAGGAGCTTCTTTCAAATCACACAAAGTACATATTGAAAATGAAACTCCACAGCCTGCTTCCAGTCTCCGACCGGGTCAGGAATGGAATGAATGAAGCCCCCATCTAGCGGCGAGGATATGAACTGTGCCGGTTGCCGAGGCCTGACGCACTCCTCAGGGGCAATGATTAAATGAATTACAGATGAAATGAAATGATAGTGGAGAGTGTTGCTGGAATTAAATTGTGACAGGGAAAACCGGAGTACCCGGAGAAAAACCTGTCTGCCTCCGTTTTGTCCAGCACAGATCTCACATGGAGTGTCCGGGATTTGAACCTCGGACCCAGTTGTGAGAGGCCGGCGTGCTGCCGCCTAAGCTGCAGAGGCTTACAAAGTACATATTAAATTTATCAAAATAGCCTACCAACCTATTCTTAAAATGACAATATAATTTCGATTTCCAAATATTTACAGAAAGGCAAGCCAATCTACTTGAATGATGCTACAAACTAATAGGCTTAGTAGGCTATATTATAAATCTTTTAGAGATGGCAAAATGCTGGTTTAAGGGATGCAATTGAAAGCAAGAAAAAATGAAAATCCACAGCCTGCTTCCAGTCTCCGACCGGGTGAGGAATGGAATGAATGAAGCTCCCATCTAGCGGCAAGGATATAAACTGTGCCGGCTGCCGAGGCCTGACGCTCTCCTGTGGGGAAATGATTAAATGAATGACAAATGAAATGATAGTTGAGAGTGTTGCTGGAATGAAATTTTGACAGGGAAAACCGGAGTACCTGGAGAAAAACCTGTCTGCCTCCGTTTTGTCCAGCAAAGATCTCACATGGAGTGACGGGATTTTAACCAAGAACCCAGCGGTGAGAGGCCGGCATGCTGCCGCCTAAGCCAGGGAGGCTTTAATTGAAAGCAAGAAGTCAATCTTAATTTTGTACACCAGTTGGGAAAGGTTGGCTATCCCTGAAATGGATCATAAATTATACCTTCCCTGTTGGTGGGGACATGGATTAAGAATCTGTGGTGGAGCTGCATAAATGTACTGATGTTCAAGGGTAGTTGGTCACCATCATCAGGGTACAATGAAGAGTGTGCAAGTTGTCACATGCTGTTTGTCTTAATTTGAAGATGTTTGTATAAATGCATTTGTTTTGTTTTTTCATGATTGCTAGTTTCTACAATTTTGTGTCATAGTTTAATGATTGACATTACACTGTTGGGGTGTAAGTAACAGAAAATCAAAACTTTTAATTTTGCAATTGATTATATTGCCGTGGGATATACATTTATTATGAAAATGAAAATCCACAGCCTGCTTCCAGTCTCCGACCGGGTCAGGAATGGAATGAATGAAGCCCCCATCTAGCGGCGAGGATATGAACTGTGCCGGCTGCCGAGGCCTGACGCACTCCTCTGGGACAATGATTAAATGAATGACAGATGAAATTAAATGATGTGGAGAGTGGTGCTGGAATGAAATTTCGACAGGGAAAACTGGAGTAGCCGGAGAAAAACCTGTCTGCCTGCGTTTTGTCCAGCACAGATCTCACATGGAGTGACCGGGATCTGAACCACGGACCCAGCGGTGAGAGGCCGGCGTGCTGCCGCCTAAACCACGGAGGCTTTACATTTATTATATTTCTTATAATATAAACGGTATCAAAATGCAAGATATAATACATCATACCTGTTTTTAGCAAACCCCCTTCCATCTGTTTTTTTGAAGAATGATTTGTATGCTATTTGTTTTAGTTGCAAACTCATCGGTTAGGATGTATTAATTCACAGTATGTTTACACAGTTGTTTACACTGTGTCCATGTAAGGAATTGAGTACAATGCTTTTTGCTTCATTTATAGCTGTAATTATTCATACACAGAGTGTCTTTCTGTGTAACTTACCAGTGGTTGTTTCAATTTCCCATTGCTTTGAAGTAGTTATTTGAGAATTTGCAACTCAATTAAATCCTGCTTTGTATTGAGTAAATTGCATGATTTAGTGAAAATCATCCTGTGCTATTGGATGCTGTAGGGTATTGTGCATAATATCAAGGACATTGGGTGTAAATTGTACTATTTCTTATGTACTTGTGGTTGATATAAAGAACAGAAAGATTGCGTTAATATGGTATGTTATTTTATGATGCATTACTTTTTAAAAGTATATACAGTATAATGCTTTGTTTTACAGTATTTATGGTTCAAAATTGATTATACTCAAAAACTATTCCATACAGCATAGTTTGAACCACAGCTCCATTTCAATTTGCTGTTACCATGCAGTAATCACCAGGGAGTTGAACCAGTTTCGTGCTGACAAGAAACGTGATGTGTTTTATTTGTAATTAAGCCTTATCAATGTTATTATTTGAAGGCTGCACATACCGTTCATTTTCCCTTGTAAAGGACTATTATTCTTATAGATACCATATTCTAAGCCATGCAGAAGCTACATTAACACCCCCTTCTTTATGTATCTCACCAACCCTACCCTAATGGGAAAATTCATAGTCATGACTGACCACCATATCCATAGTTGCACTAGGAGTGAAGGAAGTTTAGAGTGATTTGATTTGTAGCAACTTGGCCATATTTATTTTCTTTCTATTTTCCTAAACCATGAAATTAGTGAGTAATATAGAGTACTAGCTGTTACCCGCGGCTTCGCCCGCAATAACATTTGGAATCCCATTATAACATTAGTTATATAGATAGATAAGCATGGGTCCTAGTGGAAAATAATTCTAATCACCTGAAACCAAAAATGCATGGGACGAAAAAAAAACCATCAAAATATCATGTTAGTTTCCGACCCTAAAAGACGTGAAAAATATAATAAAGTATTAAAAAAAACTATTTTTTGAAATTTCATTCGAATCAATTTTTATGTCATTCCTGGGACTTAGAAAATTCCGGCCAAAAAGTACAAAATCATTAATAACTCACTAAGTATTTGTCGTATGATGAAATATCAAGAGACAAAAAAGATGTAATGTGTTATTGTCTACAACATAGGCCATGTATAATTTTACACTCAGACATATTACATTCCCCCCCCCGCTCCCCCATAATTTCACCCCTCCCCTTGGGCCCCTTAAATTGGATTTATGAAAAAACGGTCAAACACCTGTTTAGTTATTTTTTATGCTGATTTGTTTCGGCTGAGTTCCAAACTCCTCGCCTATGTCGTTTAAGAGATACACGCTCCGTTAAGAATCCTTCAACCCCCACTTTTCACCCCTTTCACCTCATTATTATTATTAATCTTGATTGGTCACATTGGACCACTTGAGTCGTTCCACAATCACTTCTTCTTTGAAGGTAGTACTGCTTGGTTCTTGCGCTCTTTCCAGTACTTTTTCATTCTTTCAGATCGGGATTTTCTCAACTCATCTGAAATCTCCATAGGCTTTCTGTGTGTCATTTCTGCAGAAAATTTGTGAGTTTTAAGTATGGTGTTAATTTTATTTTTCTCCTCGGCATCTGTTATTTTGAGTCCAACTGCTTTGAGATCTTGTTGGATTTCTTGGATCCATTTACCTCCAGTTTTCTTTCCTAGATTTCTCATCACCAGTTGGCGTACAATTCTGTTTTCTGGAAGCCGTAAGATGTGAAAAAAATATGAAATTCTTTTCTTCTTCATTGTGCTGGTGATTGGATCAATCTCACGATAGACAGTTTCATTTGGGAGAATCCTCCAGACTCCCTCAACCTGATACTTTTTATTTATGCACGTTCTAATGATTCTTCTTTCAGTTTTGAGGAGCTGATCAGTTCTTTGTTCATTTTTAATTTGGAACAGTGTTTCACAAGCATAAGTGGCTTCAGGGAGAGTTACAGTTTTATAATGTTGGATCTTAGTAGCTATTGATAGGCATTTTTTATTATATGTTGACCAGGTTAGAGATTGTGCCTTTTTCATTTTATTTGTTCTATTTATCCAAGTTACTTTTTCGTTTAAGTTATGTGTTATAATTTCTCCAAGATACTTAAATTGAGGAACTAGGTTAATTTTATGATCATTTATATAGACTTCATTTATATCTAAGGGTTTCATAGGCATGATCTCAGTTTTTTCAAAGGATATCTGTAATCCTATCCCTTGAGCAATTTCTTGGAGACTAGTGATCTGAGTACAAACCTCTTCCTTGTCTAGTGCTAAAAGAGCCAAGTCATCTGCAAATCCTAAGCAGTTTATTTTTATTGATGGTTTTGTTCCAATTTTGATCTTAGGAGGGTTTTCCTTTTGCCAAACCTTCATGATATAATCAAGAGCCACATTGAAAAGCAGAGGGGATAATCCATCACCTTGTCTGAGACCAGTTTTTACTGTGAAAGCTGTTGATATTTCTCCCCTAAATTTAACTTTCGAATTTGTGTTTGATAATGTTAATTGAATGATTTTTATCAATTTAGGATGGAGACCGTATGATCTGAGGATTTTTAGCAGTGTCAGTCTATGAATACTATCATAGGCTTTCTTGAAATCTATAAAAGTGATAAAGAGTTGCTTATTTCTGTTTTTGTAATATTCCATTATTAATTTCAGGCTAAGGATTTGGTCTGGACAACTTCTGTAAGGGCGAAATCCTCCTTGATATTCTCCAAGTTGTGGTTCCAGAATGTTTTTGATCCTGTTGTAAATTATACGAGAGAAAATTTTATATGTGCAGTCCAGAAGGGTAATTCCTCTGTAGTTATCTGGGTTCGTTTTGTCTCCTTTCTTAAATAATGGATGGATTATTCCTGTGGTCCAGTGTGCAGGAATTTCTTCAGTAATCCACATTTTAACTAGATGTTGATGAAGATTTATAATCGCAGGTTTACCAGCATTTTTCCAGATTTCAGCAAAGACTAAGTCTTCGCCACAAGTTTTGTAATTTTTTTGTTCTTTAATTGCGAGTTCTACTTCATTAATGTTTGGAGGATTTATTAAATCAGGTGAAGTTAAAATAGGTGTATCAGTGTTTACTTGCAGGGTTTCCAGTGGATCATCACAATTTAACAGTTTCTCGAATGCTTCTGCAAGGATCTCTGTATTTTCTTGGTTAGAATGTGCTAACTTTCCTGTTTGATTTTTCAACATTAATGTTGGAGCTTCAAATTTTTTTAGATATTTACCAAATGTTTTGTAATAATCTCGAGATTGCTTTTTCTTGAAATCGTCTTCTATCTTTTCCAGTGTATTTTTAAGATGATTACGTTTCGTTTGTCTGATGATTTTATGGGTTAATTTTCTTTGTATAGTTAGTTCTAAATTTGATTCTTCTGACTTTAGAGCTTGATGTTTTATCCATGCTTGGTGTCTTTTCTCTATTGCTTGATCACAATCTACATTCCACCATTCATGTTTTTTCCTTGGATTTATTGGTGCTAACTCCTCTGCTATTGATTTTAATTTAGTGATTAATTCGTCCAATGTTTTAGTGTTGAGAGACTCTTCTCCTGTTCTTTCACAGTACTCTATATTTTTTATTAAGGTAGATGGATCAAATTTCCTCCTATTGTTATTATTAGTTTTTTTCTTGGCCATTGGAGTTAATTTTATTTTTATCTTTACCACATAGTGGTCTGATCCTGAGTCAACTCCCCTTAGAACCTTGACATTGTGAATTTCGCGATGGTGAAATTTATCCATGCAGACATGATCCAACTGCCATTCACCCCTTCTGAAGTCAGGATGTTTCCAAGTTTTCAATTTATGGGGCTGTCTTTTAAAACATGTTGATTTAGAGATTAATTTGTGGTTTCTACAAATTTCGACTAATCTTTGACCATTTTTATTGGTTCGTTTATGTGCTGTCCATTTTCCAATTATATCTCTATATCTTCTTTCTTGTCCAAGTTGCGCATTGAAATCACCAAGGAGAATTTTGATGTTTGATGAAGGGATGTTTATTAAAGTTTGATCCAAAAGATCCCAGAATTTTTGTACTTCTTCTCTGTCCTTAATGGTGTTGTTTTTTTGATTAGTAGGAGCATGTGCATTAATAATTGTATATGTTTTATTTGCCGATTTCAAAGTTAGGGTCGTAAGTCTGGAGGATTGAGATTTAAATTCTGTTATCGAGTCAATGATTCTGAGATCTATTAAGAATCCGTTACCAAATTGTGGACAATTTTTCATAACTCGTTTTCCTGGAATTCCTTTATATAGTCTATATCCTTGTGATTCCAGATGGCCTTGATCACTATTTCTAATTTCCTGAAGGGCCATAATTAGAATTTTATGACTTCTCATGATATCCGTGATGATCTTCAATTTTCCAGTTTGAACCAGAGAGTTAACATTATGTGTAGAAAAGAATGAGACTTGTTTAGGTTTGATTTTCCGTAGTATTTGTTTGTTTGCTTTTTGATGAGTTTTCAGACGCTCCGATTCGTCATTATCTTCCGCATGACAGCCCACCGTATCCGAATGCTGTCTTTTCTGTAATCTATCATTACAGACGGCGGAATTATTCTTCAAATGACTTTTCATGGTCGACTATCTAAGGTTTCACCTTGAGGGGAGGATAAATCCTCGAATTACAATCCTGAATGTTATTCAGAAAGGTGAAAGAACTGAGAAAATAATTCTCAGTCCCCCCCAACACTAGTCTGTTCACTGACCCAGTTTCCCGCTGGGATTGATTACCCAACCTTCCACTGGGTTGCTCAGCTTAGCAGGGGACACCACGTGCAGGTCAGTGTTTGGAGTTGGAGTGGAGAGGTTATGAGGATTCTCTTCTGCTGAATCCTTGTATTACTGATTTTGTTGGTTAGTATCATCACATCACACTCCCTTTGTCCAGGTCTACATATTTATAGACCTCCCCAGGTTGATTCCTAGGGCCCCTTTCACCTCATAATATACACCACATCGAAAAACCCTCAGACACATGTCTTCTTATTTTTAATGATGAGTTTATATGCTGAGTATCACATCCCCCAATGAAACCAATCGGGAGATATTGCTATTCAATGAAATGCAGGTCTACCCCCTTAACACCCCTTTAGAACCTGAATATCCAAAAATCCTTTCTTAGTGGGCGTTTGCGGTCCTTGAGGAAGCTGCATACCAAATTTCATTCCAATCCGTTCGGTGGTTTCTGAGATTTTGTGATGAATGTATGAGTCAGTCAGTGGTATTTGAGCTTTATATAGTAGATGAGGTCCCAAAAAAAGTTGGTGCTGAAGTAATCATTACAGTTAGAGAGAGAGAGAGCAAGATGTTTCCTCTGTCCTCCTGGAGCTGAGTTTGGCATAGGACAGGGGATTCAAGGTCTTTGTCCCAGAACATAAGCTTGTGGCTGACTAACACATGGGGCAGATATACCAGTCTTGTAGCAAAGGTGTCATCAGCAGATAATTCACATGTACTACAAATATAACTAATCGCTAGAACTTGCATGTGTTGCTGTCAGATGTCACTTAAGTAATTCCAGGCCGTATCAGGGCCGGCAACTGCCACCAGTTTCATGAAACTGCTAAGGGCAGACCTCAAAGCCCCTGGTCTTGGACATTACTGTCCTCGAATTATATCTCTGCCGCTGAGCGACCATTGCATTTCTGAGAATGTGAAGTGTCATTAAGCAGTCTTCTCTACTCCTATTCACATGACATAACCCCACATGGTGGGGCTCGGGAGTTATGGTCAACTTAGCCTAATGCACTCTGCACACTCCTTAGTGCTTGCCACACTATTGTCAGTGTATGTAGTTCTGCCGATTTGAGGAATGACTTTGTTGAGGCTGGTACAGCCGATATATCTTTCCTGGAAGTAGTGACGTAGCTCACCGGCACAGTTATAGCGTGGAAACTGTACCTGCAATATTAACACAGAAAACGGGTACATTCCTTTCACATGATTTAATTTTTATATGGTACCTCTTGCTGCTCTACTTAATGGTGCTTTAGAGTGCTTTCTGCTACCAACCACCATACTAGCACATCTCAAGGGGTCTTACGTGGTTCTGCTTGCCCAACTGAGTGGAAGATGCCTGGGCAATTATTATTTTGTGAAGTTCCTAGGTAAACACAACTCAATATGACAGCACCTACTGAGGATGGAAAAATGAATGATATCCATGTACTGTACATCTGTTACGAGATTACGAGATAACTGATAACTAAATAGCAATCTATCCCTTTTACAGATTTGTGTTGCATTACAAAGTTGTTAATACCATTGATAATAAACAGCCATATAGAATGTAATTTCATGATAGATTAAACACTATTTGGACAGTCTTCCCTTTTCCATTCATCGATTGTGAATGGTAAATTCTAACATCCTTTCACCCCAACACTCGGTTAAAATGATTCATGGTCGACTGATTACAGTAAAGATTTTGTGATTAATTTCGGAGGAATTTCATTTTCCTAATAGATTGAGTTGTGGGTTTTAGCCTGTGACCTGATTTCTAGCCAGGCATACTGCCTCTGATAAAAGCAGACAGTGTACTGTGGTGTACTGCTTGTCCAGTAGGCAATCATGCCAACCTGTAAATTATTCTCTCTAACGTAGATGTATGAGCTTTATTCCTGGAAGATGAAAGAATTTTTATTTGAGGGCTGTTGCTCAAAAACTAGGATTGTGGGTTTTCATCCTTTCTGTAGGCCCTTGAAAATACCACTGTGAAGCCTCAATTCATAAGCAATTTATACTAATAGTGGAGACTATGTAAGCAGGTTTCTCCTCAAAATACTGGGTATGACATGATATGTATTGTTATCTTAGTCGTGGTGAGGCTTGAAGCTTGTCTAAAGTAGTTGAAAAAGTCCAAGAACTGCTATCGTACACCACAACAGAGTAGATAATTTCATAGCTCGCATTAACACGCAACCATTTGGCCAGGTATCGCATTAAGTCATTGAAATTCAATCCGTCCTGGAGCATCCATTGAGTGAGGAACTTTGCAATAGCATTAAACTGCTACGACGTATTCCAGAGCGGATAAGTTTGTGTTTATAACATAGTGTTTGTATTTCATTCTGTTCAAACAAGTGTATTTTCGGATGGTAATCTTTACTAAACCTCTCCCATCAAGTGTGGTACGGAATAATAAAGACCAATCAAGACTGCTGTAAATATGAGTTATAACTATTATTTTGTATATACTTACTAAACACATTAGCTAATTCACTAAATGAATCTGAAGATGTTTGCTTGTGGAACAAAACATGTTATCCCCTTCAATTAATATTTATTGAAATGTGTAATTTGTAAGTGTGTTATGGATATACAGTATTTCAGTTCTTTTAAAACTATTTGAGTAGATTTTTTAATATTAACTGCACAAGATAATAGGGCCCCTGTAAATGTGTTGACTGACTGAGAAATAATCTCTATGTAAAATCTCCTGGTGTAGAATAATCATGTTATCGAGTTCCATTAATAAAAAAATAAAAAAGTGATGTGCTTAGTCGTACTCTTATTCCATAGTCTCTACTGTAAATATAGTGTTACTTATGAATTAAGGCTTCACATTGGCATTTGCAAGGCTGTACAGAAAGGATGATAAACCACTGCCCACAAATAGATGTAGAAGTTTTGTATACATAGGCAAAAAAGATGTACAGATGTATATTGTACATTGGCCTCTAGGCCTAGATCAGAAATGTTAGGCTATTCAAAGGGAAAAGTTTCCTCAAATTACTTAATTACCCTTAATTTGGTTTTCCCCCATTTGAAGTACCTTTGTATCTCACTCTTCTTGTAAGACCTTGTATGTGATGTTACTGAATCTTTCTCCTATTTGTTCTCTGTATATGAATTTCTGGCAAAGTAATCAAGATTTTCTTCATCAAAACTTGAGTTAAGTGTAATCTTAGGATAAACATGTAACTTTTTGACATTTAAGACACTGGTGTAAAAGAAATTTGTTTTACACCAAGTTCATACCTTAGAAATGTTTAGTGCAAGACTATGTCATCTGCCAAATCATTTACATATGCAGTAATGGGGTCTTTCTCTACTATTGTGTAATAACTCTACGCTCCTTCCCTGCAACTGCATACTATTGTTGGTTTTTTCCCACTTCAATTGTGATCAAGTCATTATCACTCTTATGTTCTAGAGTATTATCATTGTACAGTGCTACCAGATAGTACCTTCGTACTAGTGGTCTGTTCCTTTGGTTTCATATAATTTTATTAATAGACTGCGATCAAGACAGGTTAGGAAAAGAAATTACTGCTCGAGTCCAAGCTCCGTGAACCTGAGAGAAATGTGGATCGTAGATGATGATGAGGAGTGATGTGGGGGGGTTCCTGGTCCGTGCATGGCAACAGAACCAAATACATTGGTTGGTGACTCACTCATTCGCAACACCACAGTGGTTTAGGCAATGGCCCTATGTTAGCAGTATTGGAATAGACAGGAATTCCAGATAACACAGCGGGCTGTTGACAAGTCCTTCTCTTCCTGCCTCCCGCGTCACCTCACCCCTCAATTTCACAGACCTTGGAACTGAGCAGTACGTTTGACATACCTCACACTAGGGATAGCAAAGGTGACATGGCGAAGCAGCTTTGGTGTGGGGTGTCCCCGTCTTATCAGGGGCTCCCTTTATTTTGACCTAAATCACCTTTATGTGGGAGTCTACATACTGTGTTATTTTGTGCTGTCTTGAATTTATTACAGAAATAGGAAAGTACCTTTCATTACTGACACAAAAAAAAAAGGCCACCACTAACAGTAACATACAGCATTTAGCTGAAAATAGCCTGTTCTTTGTCAATTTTTAGTTCTTGTTCCATGAACAGTTTCCAGCTTACTTTTTTACACTTTGGGTGTTGGGAGAATATACAGGGTAAGATTTTGCTGGCACAGAGTTGTTGCAGAGATAATTGCTATATTTTATGACTGATTGGGTAACTGACATGGACCAAGCTTTAAAGAGTCTTGTAACGACATTAACTAGAATAATAATCCCTTTCACACATCTGAACGAGTCCTCATTAGTTCAAGAAGCATTAGTTTAGTGCTCAAAGATTGATGGATTATGTTTCTGAAGTGGAGACTTTTTTTTGCTGCATTGTGTATGTAAACACTAAGAGTAATATCAGAGAAAGCTGCATGCCACATGCTATGGTGACTCGTATGAGAGTCGGGGCTGTATAAATTTGCTTGTTATTGTCGTAATAACTTTATAATTTATATATTTGTCCAATCTGTCAATACATAAATATCTTTATGTAATGATATACAGTATATAAATTATAAAATTATAAAAAAATATAAATTATAAAATTATATAAATTATGAAGTTATTAAAAGACTTCAATATGGATCAATATGACAAGATTTATAGCCATGTATGTTATTATCATTATCACTCCTAGAGCAATATGCTGTTCTCTTGTCAAATGGAGTAACTGGCATCATGTAATCAGACAATAACACCCTGTCGCTTGTTGACTGTAACCTTCAGCTGGCTAGGATGCTGAGATTCACTCGTCCAGTGACTCATCCGGACATGCTTTAGTACTGAGAGACTCTGAATACAGTTCGGGCATGAAATAGTATTTGTAGTCTTGTAACTCTGGAACAGTGTGTCTACGGAAGTAGCAATTTTGGACTTGGATACACATGTTCTGATACTATATGATTGCTAAAGAAGTATCACAATTTTGAAACACTCTGCATATCATTGTTTCGAATTTTGAGTTACAGATAGCTGGGGATGATGAGTGCATAGGTCTATTTCTTCTAGTGGCTTACAGATGTCAAGACAAATGATGTTTTCAGAATAACGAACTGTGAACTCTTACTTTTTGGGAAAAATGTCATAAATTGAAAGGAATTAGACTGCATTACTAAAAAATTCCCAATAAGATTAGTTTAACAATTCTATTATCACAACTGATTTTTTTAATTTGACAATTTAATATCCTTTTGAAAATTAATATCTGTGGAGGTGAGGTATACTTTCCTTATCTAACATGCATATGAAGAAGCTATTGTTATTGGTATTCTGTCATTTTACTTCCACTTTACTAGTATCACATCCTATACAATATTATGCACATAACCACTAAACATGAACCTTGGCAGTCAACAAAAAGAGAGCTTCGTAAACTTTTAGGGCTGGAACTATTGCTGTTACTGTAGTGTGTCGGGTTGCTTTGCCGCGTCTAGTATTGCTTCCTTGCTGACGTTTCACCATCGTTACAATAGGCTTAGTCTTGGCAGAATGTCTGACAGAAAACCTGTCCCTCGTATTCATACACTAGTGTCGGACCGTGTATGGAACCTCTTGCCGCCTGTAGCTGGCTGGAGCATTCTGGAAGGCTACTCGTAACGATGGTGAAATGTCGGCAAGGAAGTAAGACTGGACACGGCAAAACAACCCGAGACACTATAGTTAATGGCGAAACGAGAGTTGACAATGTTGCAAGGTCTCGGTAGTGTGCTTTATTGTGTACTAGCAGTAGTACCCGGCTTCGCCCGGTGGAATGATGATAATGTCTCAAAGTATCCTTAGAAATATAATGGATTTAAAATCTAGGTCATTTGCCCCCAAAGACAATGAGGGCGTAATATCTAGGTCATTTGCCCTTTTGATCAGGATGATAATGAAAACTACTGTTGAATTGACACGTCAAACTTACAAACTACCGTAATGGAAATACATATTTCAAAATTCACAGGCGAGGATGACTTATTGTGTGTGGTGATCAATGGTGTAATGGGCGTAACATCTAGGTCATTTGCCCTTATGATGAGGATGATGGGAAACTACTACCTATATTGAATTGACACTTCAACTAATAATGTACACAATGTACTGTAATAAAAATAAATATTTTAAAAATCACAGTCGAGAAAGACTTTATGCGGCGGTAATTAGTGGTATGATGCGCGTAATATCTAGGTCATTTGCACTTAAGATGACAATAATAAGGTAATGCAAAAATTACTACTAAACGAACATGGCGTAATTTTAAAACTGATATAGGTAATTCAGATGTCTAGCTTCGATGTCTTCCAAAGTCTCAACCTCATTTTCTGGCTTAGGCCTGTACTCGAAGCGTCTAGTGAAAGAGCTTATGGTGTTCTGCTCGGCAAAGAATATGGGTCCAAGGTGCACGAACCTGAGATGATCGCAGATGATGACGAAATATGATGACACACATTCGGGGTTCCCCGCCGTATTTAGATTGGCCGGGGAATCACTCACTCTTTCGCAACACCACAGTGGCTTGAGCAACGGCCCTGTGTTGGCATCAGCATAGACAGCAGATAACACGGTGGGCTCTGGAAAGTCCTCTCAAGTCACCTCGCGATGAATCAGTAAGCTATTCTCACAACTGCCCCCCCCCCCCCCCGGGTCTCACGACTTGTGGAACGTGGGTTGGCGACCAAGGGATCCCAGCTGAGTCTGGCATCGCTTCTACTTCCTGATGCTGGGCTCCTTTCACTTCTCTTTCCTGTCGGCCTTCCTTCGTCAACTCTTGTTCTCTTCCGACTCCGACTGTATTAGGGTATCCGAGGGCTAGGGAGTCTTTCAATTTCCCGTCTTAATTGGCCGTTGTCTCATCTTTCCTGATGCCCTCATTCTTCGAGGGGTCTGCCTTCTTTTCCTTTTCATAATATCTCCTGTCTTCTGCTCAAGGCCCTCAAAGAGGCAGGGTGTGTGTAGCCCAACCACTTCTGGTACACCCTCAAGGGCTCGTGGCTGGTGAGTTAGAAAGCTGGCAACCCCGAAGGGATTCCTGAGCTAAATGCAGGGAAATGGAGTGGTATGTCAGAAATTTCAAGTGGACAGTGTTACTCATCGGGTTCCAAATTTGGTTCAGATCGGTGAAACCGTGTAGATTTGTGCCAAAGGGCCTAAATGCAGGGAATAGATTGGTCTGTCCGAAATTTCATGTTGACAGTGCTACTCGTCGGGTTCCAAAGGGTAATTATAAACAATTTGGTTCAGATCAGTGAAACGGTGTAGATTTGTCCCAAAGAGCCTAAATGCAGGGAAATGGGTGCTCTGTCCGAAAGTTCAAGCAGACAGTGTTACTCGTCGGGTTGCAAAGGGTAAGTAACTTACATAAAGATTGGTTTAGATGGGTGAATGTATGTTGATTTTTGCCAAAGAACCTAAATGCAGTAAATGGAATGGTCTATCCGAAATTTCATTTGGATAGTGTTACACGTCTGGTTCCAAAGGGTAAGTAGGTAAAATTTGGTTCAGATCGGTGAAACAGGATAGATTTTTGCCAAAGGGCCTAAATGCAGGGAATGGAGTGGTCTGTCCAAAGTTTCAAGTGGACAGTGTTACACGTCGGGTTGCAAAGGGTAAGTATACAAATTTAGGTTGAGATCGGTGAAACGATGTAGATATGTGCCAAAGGGCCTAAATGCAGGGAATGGAGTGGTCTGTCCGAAATTTCAAGTGGACAGTGTTACTCATCGGGCTCCAAAGGGTAAGTATACACGTTTTGTTTTCGATCGGTGAACAATGTAGATTTGTGCCAAAGGGCCTAAATGCGGGGAATGGAGTGGTCTGTCTGAAATTTCGAGTGGACCGTGTTACTCGTCGAGTTCCAAAGGGTAATTATTTGAGATCGGTGAAACGGTGTAGTTTTGTGCCAAAGGGCCAAAAAGCAGGGAATAGTGTGGTCTGTCCGAAATTTAAAGTGAAGAGTGTTACTTGTCGGGTTCCAAAGGGTAAGTTTATAAAATTTGAGTCAGATCGACGAAACGGTGCAGATTTGTGCCAAACGGCCTAAATGCAGGGGTTGGGAGTGGCTCTGCGCAATTTCAAGCCAACAGTGTTAGTCGCAGTGTTCCAAAGGGTAACTTAAATATACAAATTTTGGTTGAGATCAGTGAAACGTTGTAGATTTGGGCCAAAGGGCCTAAATGCAGGGAATGGAGTGGTCTGTCGGCAATTTCAAGCAGACAGTATTTCTCGTAGGGTACCAAAGGGTAAGTATCCGAATGTTAGTTCTAATCGGTGAAACGGTGTAGATTTGTGCCAAAGGACCTATATGCAGGGAATGGGAATTTGTATGTGGACAGTGTTACTCGCAGGGTTCCAAAGGGTAAGTATACACATTTTGGTTCAAATCGGTGAAACGGTGTAGATTTGGACCAATGGGCCTAAATGCAGGGAATGGAGTGGTCTGTCCGAAATTTTAAGTGGGCAGTGTTACTCGCAGGGTTCCAAAGGGTAAGTATACAAATTTTGGTTGAGATCGGTGAAACGGTGTAGATTTGGGCCAAAGGGCCTAAATGCGGCGAATGGAGTGATCTGTCCGCAATTTCAAGTAGACAGTGTTACTCGCAGGGTACCAAAGGGTAAGAATACGAATTTTGATTCTGATCGGTGAGACGGTGTAGATTTGGACCAAAGGGCCAAAATGCAGGGAATGGGGTGGTCTGTCCGAAATTGTAAGTGGACAGTGTTACTCGCAGGGTTCCAAAGGTTAAGTATACAAATTTTGGTTCAGATCGGTGAAACGGTGTAGATTTGTGCCTAAGGGCATAAATCCAGGGGATGGAGTAGCCTCTCCGCAATTTCAAGCAGACAGTGTTAGTCGCAGTGTTCCAAAGGGTAAATATGCAAATTTTGGTTGAGAACGGTGAAGCGGTGTAGATTTGGGCAAAAGGGCCTAAATGCAGGGAATGGAGTGGTCTGTCCGCAATTTCAAGCAGACAGTGTTACTCACAGTGTTCCAAAGGGTAGGTGTACAAATTTTGGTTCAGATCGGTGAAACGATGTAGATTTGTGCCAAAGGGCCTAAATGCAGGGATTGGAGTGGTCTGTTCGCAATTTCAAGCAGATAGTGTTACTTGCAGAGTACCAAAGGGTAAGAATACGAATTTTGGTTCTGATCGGTGAAACAGTGTAGATTTGGACAAAAGGGCCTAAATGCAGGGATTGGGGTGGTCTGTCCAAAATGTTAAGTGGACAGTGTTACCCGCAGGGTTCCAAAGGGTAAGTATACAAATTTTGGTTCAGATCGGTGAAACGGTGTAGATTTTAGCAAAAGGGCCTAAATGCAGGGAAAGGGGTGGTCTGTCCGAAATTTAAAAGTTGACAGGGTTACCCGCAGGGTTCCAAAGGGTAAGTATACAAATTTTGGTTCAGATCGGTGAAACGGTGTAGATTTGTATACATGACAGACAGACAAACTTTGTGCTTTATATATATAGATAGGTTTAATTTCATAACAAACAAAAATCAATTCACAAAAAGTTACTACTACTATAAATTTGCTTCTATGTAGTATCCAGTTTGTGTGGTGGACTTTTCACTTGCAAATCATATGTAGTTCGGAAAGGTATGGCCTTTAATCCCCGCCCAAATCCAAAATTAGTTGAGTTGATTCTGGCAATTCAGAATAATTCTGGTAGGCCAAAGAAAGTAGACTTGTCTATCATGCACAAAGTCACTCTGCGACCCCCCAGAATTTTTTTGCAGATCCTTCCAATGTTTTAAATTAAAAATAAACAGGAAATACGAAGTCAGTCATGGCATATAGTTGATGCTCTATCCGTTCAGCCCCACGGGCTGGTGCTAAGCCTTACACCAGCAGCTTTTATGATTCACCAACTTCTACTGATTGTTTCCCATAATATTCTATTTTTGGCTCTATATGTCGTACTTGTTTGCAAGACTGAACAAATAACTCCATAATGTAGCCATAGACTACATGAACATTCTGATATACCAAAAGTCGATAAGAGTTATAACCAATAGTGTACTTTTCCCACAAAAAACTGTGTTAACACCACCTGTTGTGTTCTATTGGACCAGCAGATAAAACTACGATTTTGCACTTTAAATCTTGCTCTAATAACAACCAATTTACATTTGGAGCATCTACATTTGCAACTCAGTGATGGACAATAGTAGTATATGGGGATAAGGAATCCGTTTACTGATAGCCTATCGAGGGAATCCGCTTACTGATGGCCTATCAACTAACCACTCTCTAATGCCTCTAGAAGATTCCTGGGCAGAACCTTCAACTGACTGTTCACTAGAATTAGAGTCTGCACAGGTACAACTAGCTGCCTTGGAAGCCTTAATGCAATATTGTAGCTGTGTTTTTCCAAGGGAAGAGAAACTCCTGTCTTTATGGCATGCGTATCGCCTGAAAAGCATGGACACTCTTCTGCCTGATGCTGGATGGGACAGTCTGAATTTGTGCAGGTCGTTTGCATTGCTTGACATAAAGAGCACTATACAGAAGGCTATATCCAACCGATGTGCCACATATGTAGTAGCGGCACAACATTGAAAGTGATCTGGAAACCAGTATTGTGTCTGCAGTTGCTGGAGTATTGGCTGTGCGAGTGAAATGGCGCCTCCATTTATCCATCAGAGTGACCTGGTGAATTCACCACCCTACATAATATGGCACAGAGGTTCAGTGTGTTGCAATCTACTATCAGCGCCCTCATTCTTCGTAGTTTTATCTGCTGGTCCAATAGAACACAACAGGTGGTGTTAATACAGTTTTTTGTGGGAAAAGTACAATATTGGTTATAACTCTTATCGACTTTCGGTATATCAGAATGTTCATGTAGTCTATGGCTACATTATGGAGTTATTTGTTCAGTCTTGCAAACAAGTACGACATATAGAGCCAAAAATAGAATATTATGGGAAACAATCAGTAGAAGTTGGTGAATCATAAAAGCTGTTGGTGTAAGGCTTAGCACCAGCCCGTGGGGATGAACGGATAGAGCATCAACTTACTATTCCCATGGTGACATATTCAAATCCCCATGAGATTGTAATATTTTTTACTGTTATTTTTAAAAAAATATTGTAGAGGAAATAATGTATTTTCATTTATTTCCTCCTATTTGTTCTCTGTATATAAATTTCTTGCAAAATAATGAGATTTTCTTCATCAAAACTTGAGTTACGTGAGACATGGTATTTTATGAAGAAAATAATAATTGAAAAGTGATAAAAAACTATTTACAAGAAATGTCATTGTGGCATTCAAATAGGAAAATCTTGTGATACATTCATATTCATTTGAGACGGTTTTGCCTTTCAGCATCCAGTCTTGTCTGCAAGCCTCTGTTTGCAAACAAGTCGCCTCCATGATCCCCGATTTGCAGTTAGCACTATGGCCTCCTCCGCTTCCGTGTCAACCCTATACAACCCTGAATCTAACCAATGCCTCCTAGGTCTACCTCTGCTTCTCTTATCCTCTATAGCCAAGCTCATTAACCTCTTAGGCAACTCTCCTCCCCCATTCTCATCAAATGACCCCATCATCTGAATCAGCTCATACGAACAGCTTCATCTAACATGTTCAATTTTAACTTAGCCCATATCTCTTCATTACGAGTACCCTCCTGCTATTGCTCCCACCATTTGTCCCAGCAATCATTTCTGCTACTCTCATATCAGTTACCCCCAGCTTATGTTTGAGATCCTGAATCTCTTACTTCCATACAGCAAGGTAGGTCTAAATACTGAGCAATGTAGGGAAAGTTTTGTCCCTACACTAACTTCTTTCTTGCAAAATACTGTAGATCGCAACTGAGAACTCAACTGCATTGACTTTTCTGTATCTTGACTCTCTCTTTTTTTTTTCTTTTTCACTATACTGCCATCCTGAGAGAATACATAGCCGAAGTCCTTAATATGGCCCACCTGCTCTAATTTTGTTCCTATTACCTATGCTCATCATCATCATCTTCATTTCCCGTTTCCAGCTTCCTGGGTCGGGTTGTGAATTAAGGACCTCCAACGTTTCCTGTCTCTCCACCACTCCTATGCTAAATGATGTAAATATTGCCACACCTTGGGCAAATATGCACATAGTGCAAAACTCTAGTGATATAATTTGAATCTTGAAGTGTTCTCAACCTTTTAATTACTGCTCTCGTAATAGCACAGAGAATGATTGTTAATCTGCTGTGCCTGTAATATTACGAGGGTAATATTTAGCCTATCCAATTACGACTACGCAATGCTGACTTCACAATACAAACTTCTGTAGTAGATAGGTGATTCACTTGCATGCCATACCTTCATCAGTTATGGAATTTACAATGCACAAGCTGTAGTAAGGTCTGTAATTGGGATGAGTAGGCTATAATGTCTGCCAGTAAAGAATGCCACTTTACCAACTCTGATGTTGTAAATGTTTTATACACATTAGACTCGGAAGATGGATATTCCAATTTAAGGCATTTCAAGAATTATGAACGGGATCCCATTTGTTTTCTATAAAAACTACTTATTATTAGGGGCAGATGACCTCGTAGTTCTACCCCTTAAAACAATAATAACATTACTTACGGTATTATTTTTCATTTTGGACTGCCCTGAAGTTATTTTATTCAGGGTTGTATAATTGTGTTAGGTATGTTGTGTTCTGTTAGTGACAGAACCTTCTGTAACTACCAGAACCATGTAAGGTAAGGTAAGCTTTTCAAATTATGTTTGGCTCCAATTATATGTCCTTAAATTTGGGCCACCCTCAATTTGCTCTACTAAGTGTAGTTATATTTTGTGGTAGAAAATGATCAGTTACGACCTTCCATATCCATCATATCAATTTAAGGCAAGGTCATCTCTGGTTTTTCCATGTTAATTTCGATTTTTTAAATGTATTTTATGTAAATAATTAAAAAATAAGTCAGCATGGGTGGTTTTACAAGTCAAGATTATCTCAGCAGTGAAAAGGTTAAGGATGCATTATACAATGT
This sequence comes from Meconema thalassinum, assembly GCA_946902985.2. Classification (NCBI taxonomy): domain Eukaryota; kingdom Metazoa; phylum Arthropoda; class Insecta; order Orthoptera; family Tettigoniidae; genus Meconema; species Meconema thalassinum. The sequence goes on from OX336389.2 coordinate 1,197,520,424, forward strand.
TGTGAAATGTTGTGTGTTAGTGATACAATAAAAAAAATACTTACTAATTCTAAAAATGATAGTTGCAATTTCTGTGCAATGCTTAACATAATTTGTGAAATTTTCTCAAAAAATAGGTGGACCTATTCATGAGTAAATACAGTAAATTGGCCAGTCTTCAAAAGAAGTAAATTCTTAACCAGCATGTCCCTCAATAGCACACCTACACAGCCATGATGTGGAGAAACAAACTTTCAAATGAACAAGGTTAACTAAAAAAGAGTGACTTTATCTTAGAAAAAGAAAAAAATCATGGTTATATGGTTTCTGACATGAAGCTCACAATTGCTATTTAGTATTCTATAAATTTACCTTCTACTACATTTGGATATGTCTTGCTGCTTAATATACACAAAGGAAGGCAATCTAACCAGCGTTATATAACCTAGTTAATTTACGTATTAAAAGCCACAGTAGTCAAAAGGAACGTAAAACCCATAACATTATTACTATATTAATTTACATATTGGCGTTTCAGAAATACAGATGACTGCCTTAGAAAGAAGGTAACTATGTGAGACCATACACCCCATTAGAAACAACATTCTTCTATCAAAAGTAATTAATTCATGCATGGTTGTGAAGGTCAAGGTGATGTTATTTTTTCTAGTGACTGTAGGCTAGTTGGTAGAATTACAGTACATAGTGTTAAACCTTTTGCACTGTTCCACAAATTTATGAAGGCCTATTTTAGATATCTAAATTTGTGAATGAGTGCAAATACTTTCTGATACGTGTACATATTTGAGAATTTCCAGCTTAAATTTCACTTTCAGAAACACTGCAGCTAATTTGGCACATGTGTCTTTCTAACCTCCCCTGTAATGATATAGGTGTTCAATGTGAGACACGAAATACAAATTTACAGGAATTAATTAAAACCTACACTATAGGTAACCAACCAGTTATTGGCACATTAAGCATGCTGTTCTAAAATAAATTACATTCTCTTGGTTCTTTACGTGTACAGTACTTACCTTGAAACTGGAGTATAATTGAGACAAGTGTATATACAAGGTGGGTGAAGTTTAACTGGACAGCCTGGAACACATTATTCCCTAGGTCAGGACGCTCTGAAAGATGTGAATAACGTATAGTGAACGGTGCATGGTTTAGTGGGGAAAAAAATGGTTTAGTGACATTTTTTGAATATGTCTAGCAGGCGAATCGTTGGTCCTATTACTTTGGGATTGCACCATGCCGTGCAGCGTAAAAAAAAACGAAGAAATAATATCTGGGGTGGATCTGCATACAATTCCATGTTACGACAATCACTTTCGGGAAGGCTATTTGCCATGTCCAGGTCGGCAACATCTCATCAGCTGCCACGTGTACAGGTCTTATCTTAGAGGGAAAGGGAAACATATTCGGAACTCTTTTGTTCCTAGTCTGTGTGAACTGGTTGGGCAAGTTACCTCCCCTCCATGGAACTGACCTTCACTTATCAGTTGTCTGCGAGACCTACCCCGGTGAATACCGGCTGTTCTGTCAGTCCAGTGGCACTTCCTTGATCCGGTCTTGTACACAGTAGCAGGCTGTGTTGCCAAGAGTGACGTATTTTCGCTTCTGTTTTCTCCTAAACCACGCCCCTTTTACTACACGTTTTTCACGTCTTTCGATGGTTTCTGACCTGGGGAATCTTATGTTCTCGGATAATGGATCTGACTCCACCCACCCTGTATGTGTTTGACTACTTACCAAGTTTCTATGCTCAAAATGATTCACTAAAATTATACCCGTTATTGGCAAATTGTTTTCCAGTTATCAGTTCTGTATAATAAAAGGGATTCTTTTGTATTTTGGCCCTCTACGGCATTCTGGACATACATGGTTGAACGCAGATGTTGTATTAAATTTCAGTTCTTAGACTGGTTTGATGCAGCGCTCAATAATCCCCTGCCCTGAGCTAATTGTTTAGTCTCTAGATAGCTACTGTACCCTACATCCTAGGTAACTTTTAGAAGATGATAAATGTTCAAAGGAATTAATGTCATCATCATCATCATCATCTTGTACAGTTTCCAGCCCCAGGCTGGGTCTGTTTGGAACATAAGCCTCGCCACTTAGTCCTTTCTTCCCACCACCTCTCCGCTGTCACTCTGGTCCAGTCCTCGCCTCTCTTCTTGACACATTCCTCCACTCCTTTCAGCCATCTATCTCTTGGTCTTCCCCTTGGTCGTTTCTTCTGCATCTCATGTATCCTCTTGGGAATCTTCTTCTCATCCATTCTCTTTATGTGTCCATATCACCTCAGTCTTGATGTCTCAATCCTACCTTGCAAGGGCTCCTCTTTCACCATTTCCCTGACCTTTTCATTCCTCACCCTGTCTCTTCTTGTTACTCCGATCCTACTTCGCAGGAACTTCATTTCACCTGCCTGTATTCTGCTTATGTCTCTTTTCTTCATTGTCCACGTTTCTGAAGCATAGGTCAGTGTCGGGATATAGTAGCTTCTGTATAACACTTCCATGCTTTTTTGTGGGACATCTTTATTCCACACTAAGCTCCTAATGCTTCTCAGAAATGCTTCTGCCTGTCTGCCACGTTCCGTAATCTCTTTGTCATTTTTCCCATTTTCCTCCACTATACTTCCCAAGTACTTGAGACTTTCCACCTTCTCCAGCTGTCCACCTCCAAGTGTTATCCCACTCATTGGTCTGTCCTTTTTCCTGGTCGTTAACAGGATCTCACATTTACTGATGTTGAACTTCCATCCGTACTCTCCCACTGTAATTAATGTATATGACTTAAATAATATAGATAGCAAAATATATTATTTCTTTAATGAAGTGAATAATGACAATAGTCATAGATATACAGAAGTGAATAATAGTCGCAGGAAAGTTCGCAATCTGAAATCAGTCATCAATGACATCTCAGAGTAAACTTGAAATGAGAAGGCACATAGCACGAAAAGAAATAGTCATAGTTGTCAACTGTATGATTTTGATGTACTTTTGGGATAGAGGTTTGGTAGCATAGCCTTAAATTAATGAAGGCTAGTTACATTGCTGTAAGACATGTTACAATGTGAAATAGATCATCAGAGTCATTTTGGATTGAAAAACAACACAAAAGATATCGTGGAATTCGAATTTGATGATCCTTTGGAATGCAGTTTAGGAGTTAGTAGTTTTCAACTACTGCATTCAAATCCCTTCTTAGAAGATCCCACAGAGCAAGTACACTACATTTGAAATAATATATCCTATAGGATTGTTGATCACTAGCCTTGTTTCTTGTCTTTCTGTGCAGCCAAAACTTGTTGATGGTTCATCATCCAAAGGAAATTAGCTCTTCTCTGCTACGAGGACTATTTTTAATAGGCTATAGCTATCTAAATGTGTGCCTGTCGTAATGTACAAGTGCACCGGATCCTGGCATGTCTTGCACAAAAGCAGACTCCATTTGCAGTCATAGTGTCACTTTGCACGGTTTATATTCTTAAGTTGAAAATTTTCGGATAAATGAGGGGCCTGCCGATTGCGAGTGCAGCAGTGTATATACACTGACCGGCACGAAAAACGCAACAATTCAATTTCTTACAAAAACTGAAATTTATTTCAAATTTATGACACTTTATAACATTAATCTACTATATGATGATGAAATATTGTAGTACGGTCCCATGTAGGTGTCTAACAATGGAAAATAAAAGATGATTATACGCAAATTTAAAAATTAAGCCAGTGATGCACACTTCAAGGAAAGAGCGCAAAAAAAGCGGGAAATTTTGAGTAAGGTCCTAAAGGTCCTCACTTCTGTTTTGATTTTATACACTTCACACATTACTTCACAGACCTTGGAGATGATCTCAGAGACCTCTGTTCACATCTTTAAAAGCATGTTTTGCCACCTCTTGTACCAATGACAGCATTCAACCTTTCAGGGATGCTCCTGATTAATGCTGTAATGTCCTGTTGAGGAATAATCTCCCATTCTTCCAGGAGGACATTCCGTAGGTCCTGTAGGGTCTCTGGATAGCACTGACGGGATCTTCTCCCCAGCCGGTCCCAAACGTGCTCAAGAGGATTCAAATCAGGGCTTCGAGCAGGCCAAGCCATAGCATGAATCCCTGCTTCACCCAAGAACTTTCTTAACAAGTGGGCGTGCATTGTCTTGCATTAGTGTGAAATCATCACCAATAAATGGAGCGAAAGGCACAACATGCTCCAGAAGGATTTCCTCTACATACCGATGTGCAGTGAGGCTCCCATTCTCCACGAAGACCAAATCCGTCCTTGCAGCCATACTGATTCCTGCTCACACCATCACACAACCACCCTGAAATGGCGTCCTGGATGAGAATGTGCAAGGGGAATACCTTTCCTCTGGCCTTCTACAGATCCTCTCTCTTCCGTCAGGTGATCAGAGGCCAAACCGCGACTCATCGGCGAACAACACTTGTTCCCATTGTTGTACTGTCCAGCCATGATGTTCCGTTGCAAAACGTAGTCGAGCTGTGCGATGTTCTCTGGTAGGTTCTGGGTCTGTAACTGGTCTTCTGGATTGAAGATTGGCTTCTTCCAATCTTCTTCGGACTGTTCTCTCACTAGCATCGACCCTTCGAACTTGGTGGAGTCTATTTCGTGCTTCAATGGCTGTGGTGTGACGGTCGTGAAGAACTTGAAGTTGTAAGAAGCGGACATCTCTCTTCAATTTTGTTCTTCTTGGGCCTGATCCTGGTCTCCTTGCAAAGCCTCCAGTTTCCCTGTACCTTCGTACGGTTCTGGAAATCGTGGAAGCTGTAATCCTCAACACTTCTGCAATGTAATGCATGCTGCGACCATCTTCCACCAAAGCAACAACTTTTGCAGCTTGTTCAGGGCTTAAGGGCATGTTTGCTCCAGAAAGCTAATTACGACAATCACAGAAAGATCCCACAAGCACATGTGATTGAAAAGGGAACAATTCAAAGCACAACACTTAAGCGCTATAAGAGCGGGAACACATTATTGGGTTACATCCAGTGATGTGTTTTCCAGGTTGCGCGGGAAAAATCAATTGAGGCTAGTGCAATCAACAATCAACACTTCATTGTTTGCTTGCAAAGCAACACCAATAACATACCCCGTCTAAAAAAAATAGGTTTAAGTGCGTCACTTTGATTAAATAGATAAATTACACAATAATTTCACATCATTTATTGGGTGTTGCGTTTTTCGTGCCGGTCAGTGTAAATGGGTGAGATTGTTCGAGAACCATGATGAACCGTGATTGGGCTGACCTGTATTAATAGACAATTTGATGCACACAGTTTATGCAAAAATTCGTGAAGACTGGCAATTCATGATCACCACTTTGTCACTAATGTTTCCTCAAGTTCGAAGGCTGGCTCTATACAAAATTAATTCTGAATTCTCGCAGTTCAGAAAACTGTGCATGCAATGGGTTCCCAAGTGGGTTTCTGAGGCACACACAAAAAGGAGGATGGAGTTAACATTTTTGACCTGACACGTAAGGAAGGTCTTTTAGATCACCTTGTCATAGAGGATGAGACATGGGTTGCTTGCATGACTCCAGAATCAAAGTGGCAGTCAATGGAATGGCAACATATGACATCTGCTGGTTATTTGGGCAATGTAGTATCCATTCTCGTACAGCTTCTGTCGCTGTTTGCTGTAGTGTAGTTGTATTGTCTGGAGATGTGCAATTTCTGTATAGATAAAACATTGCCTAAATAACCAGCTAAGTTAATCCACTTCCATGTTACAAGCACCAGCCTGACCATTTACTAACCATTGTGGTCTAGTAGCATAGTCTGACATATAATTGCTACCGTATATGGTCATGCTTAAAATTATGAGAATGGCTGTATTACCAACATGGCAGAGGCCTTATTATTCTGGGTTATAAACTGTGCCAATAATTGGAGGGATGCCAATACCCTCTTTCTAATTCTCAATGATGCTTAATTAATTGCCTTGAATATTAGAAGGAAAAAGACTATAAGCTTACCGGTATATCCGAGTTTGATATATCAACATTTACTAGAGACTGAGCCTAATAAAACTTTTGTAATTCTGCTTATACCATGTCACAACTGTGGGTAGGCTTTTTAAATCTTTATGTAAAAACACTATTGTATTGGAAGCCACTTTTCAGTGTTGCCTTAGTAATCTAAATTTAATGCCTTTCTGTCGGTCAACATGATTGTACCCAATTGTAATGGGTGTTACCTAATCCTGAAAAAAAATTACATGAGATTAGTTTACTAATGATAAATAAATATAATAATTTTTTTCAGGATTAGGAAACGCCCATTACAATTGGGTACAATCGTGTCAACTGACTGAAAAGCATTAAATTTCGAGAACACTCTTTATTAATTATTCGTCCTTTTCTTGTGCACTTTGCTTATTTCATGCAGAGTTCTCACATCCTTAATCTGTTTTGTATAAAACGATGTAGGTGATTGGTTGTATGGAGTTATTTTTTCTTTTCAATTCTTTTCCCCTATCATCATTTCTCTTCGAACTGGCCAATTGTCTTTAGTCTTTGCTGTAACGTGGAAAGTACGCATAATTTTTGTCTTCTAATTACTATTATTATATTTAGTTTGTTCTGTAGGTTATTTCTCTTGGATAAATGAGTATTGATAGATACATGTTTGTAAATGAGCAGTGCTTGTTTGTACCTTATATGATTGTTCCTGTTGTTGTTCAACATAGTTCTTGTTGTAATCAGTTGCTGGTAGCTTAGGCACTTGAAAATAGGACGTCCATCTGGTGTTCATTCAATGGGTCAAAGAAAAACTGGCTCTTGATCAAATGTTCAAACATGACCGACTTGCTTAGAACATCGGACATACTTCATCAGGAACATGTTGTACACCTAATGCATACTTCGATTTGTGATCATTCTCATGAAATTGGAAATATGCAGAGAATTTATTTGTTTAGTTAGAAGCTCAGAGAAGTAACCACGACTAACACATAACAGAATGACTGGACACGGGTAGAATTGTTGTTGTTTCATTTAGGGGCTTTGCAACATCGTGGTCATTTAGTCCCGTGTACTTGGATATGCATTGTCTGTCTGATCAACTGTGTCATTCTGATGTCTGTAGTAGTGTGTGTATTTGTAATTGAGATAGGATTTGGATAGGAGGTGGCTGTGGCCTTAATTTAGGTACCATCCCGGCATTAGCCAGGATTAGAAGCGGGACATTACGGACAACCACTTCCAGGATGGCCATGGGAATCTAACCCACCTCATCTTCTCAGATTTGCCTCACGAGGCTGAGTGTACCATGTTTCAGCTCTCAGACCAGAATTATATTTCTTGGCAGAGCTGGGAATCGAACCTGGACCTCCCCGGTGGCAGCTAAGAATACTAGCCACAACATCAGGGTGTGGACACTGGTAGCATCAGAGTAAATAAGTACGATGAATAATTTACAATAAGAAAAGGGGTCGAATGTAAAATTAGAACTCTAAATTATTAAATACAAAGTAGATTAAGATATTGTGGAATGTATGCACTTAAACTAGCTTCGCCCGGGAACAATTATGAATGCATTACTGCATTACGTGATCAGTGGTTTTTCTATGTCAATGAACAACGACCTATATCCGTTTTATGTCTTGGCATGATGGGTTAAAATTACTGACTGGACTATTAATTATATTATCATGGAGATGCATGTGGAACGCATTCTTGTCGGACGTAATTTAAGAATGGCGAGGTGCATGAAACACAAATCCCCCTTCCTTCCAATCTTAATTTGACTGTGTATTTTGCGGAATGAAAAGTTCACAGGCGGAATGAAAAGTTCACAGGCGGAATGAAGAAAAGCCGAGTTGCACTTCCAGGGAAACTCCAAACACAACCACTCTTCTCTGAAGTCTTAACTCAACACGACTCGACAGTTTGCTGCTGGCTGTATCTGGGATAATAGGCTTGCCCGCTAGCTAGCCTGTAACTGGGGGTAACTAGCTCGTAAACTGTCGCCTCGGTAATTGAATGGAGATCGTTGGAAGAAATGAAAACTTAAAAATCACTTATAGTGGACGATGTATTGAAGATAGAAATATGCTCTTGCGGACTCTTTTGTAGAGCTTTTCATGCTGAACAATTCTTACACTTATAGTATATAGATATTTTTAACGGTTTGCCCAGCGTAAGCTTAAAAAGCGCACGGACGCCAGGATTTCTTTTCGACTTTTCACTGAAATCGTTACTGCTTGGCTGCCTTTCATCATAAATAAATAACTTTCTACAGAAACATTCCTCGAGATATCCTTTACAGAATGGTGAAAATCGCATCAAAATCCATCCTGTGGTTCTCGAGATTACCCGTGACATCCAAGAATCGGGGACTTTGTTTTATACTAAGTAGAGATTTAACATATTATGTGACTCCAATTGGAAATAATTGTCAGAAATACTGTTTTATGATCCCACATGCATTAGCCTTAAATGTTGAGATGACTGTAGTGTCATCAAGCCTCGCAATCTTCAGTGACACAGATTTAGAATACTCCAACTTCCAAATTTTTGTTAGTGAAATACTTCATCGCTAAACCAGCACTCTTAAGATTTTATGAATAAGGAACGTTTATGTAAATGAAAATTGTAAGGATATCAATTTAGTTTTATGAATAATAATTGTTACACTAGTTTTAAGAATTAGATATAAGCAATTTTGCTGAGGAAGACCTCAATGAAAGGTTGAAACATGTACTATGGATTGAATAGATATTAAAAAATTTGAATGGATGTTCATAATTTTGTCTCAATAGGCATTATATTTTAAAAGTTATCTATTATTAATCAATACATCAAATATGAAACATTTCCTAACATGGTAAATGTTGCTGCTTTTTAAAAATATCATGTCCAAACTCATTTACTTATTTCTATAACGATGCTGATTGAGAGTTCTTTGTGGGTGGCATTTCTTAACTTAGCTGCAGCACCGCTCGCACTCTCCTTGTTTAACAAACGTCAACGTGTGATGCTCTGCCGCTGTGCTGGGCGACCTAACAGCTTGCAGCTTAGAACTCGGGGATTCACCCAGCACATGACAACATGACGATATCTGATTGGACTGCTTAATTGCGCAAGATACTTGGCTCGGCGGGAAATCCCAAGCTTCTCTCCTAATTTTAACTACACTATAAAATTTCACATCATCTTGGGACTTCCCCACTCCTACGAAAGCTTTGCTCTTTTATGCATTCACTGTAGTTGATTAAAAAAAAGAAGGGAGTGGTGATAATTGATAGCTAGGAGTGAAAAATTCACTTTTCACATGACAGTTTTTAGGTAAAATGTGGCAGTTTAATTCAAAATCATAAAATGAGCAAACAAGACAGTTTTTCTGTGGAATAAGCAATTGTAAGCACTATGAATCATAGTTAAAACTGCTTAGCAAGGTGCATCTTCGAAGCATAACCTGTCAGCTTACATTTAGAAGTTTGGGAAAGAATATCCATTTTGCTTAGAAATCCAGGCTCTAGTATTTAGCATATGGTGTGAATTGATGATTGCCATGTCAATTTTGATCTGCAGGATTCCTCCATCAGTGGAAATACTTCTTCCTCTACACTTTAGACCTTTCGTATTACTCTCTGTACTTAGTTTTCAGTATTGTCTGACTCAATATTGTCTTGGCAAAGAATACTTCCATTTTAAAATTGCTAAATTTGTGAAATCTCTTATTATTACAAAATGGCTTTTATTGAGTTCCTAATGTTACTCTGGTAATAATTACTCAATGATTGTTGTCGAGAATGTTGTTTCATCAAGCAGATTGTGTAATCAAATTATTCTGATGGTTACTTCTCCCTGGTTTGTCATTCTTGATGCTGCCAGTATACTGTCTCATTTTCACCTGTTTGGCTTTACTGGCTTTTGTTAAGCTTGTGTAGTATGGTTATTTATAGTTGGTCTTTTCTGGTTTTATACATGTTGTGCTTCAGCCATAAATTGGTTCAAAATGTGAATGTTATATAGGCTTTAATTGCATGGAAATGTATTATTGTGTGATGGAGGAAGATGCTGAGGGCATGCAGAACGTCTTGTATAATGCTTTTCGTATTTTTAATGTGGATTGGTTCCTACTTATTCCATCGCATGATGCACAGTTTGTTAGGTATTCACAGTGATGGTTCAGTACTTCCAGGTACTTTTATTCAGTGAATGTCCTTAAGAAGGCTGTAGTTATTGAGGTATGTGATCTTCAAAGCTATTCAAAGCAAGAAAAGATTACTTTAAGACTATTGTGCACACTTTTACCTGTTTTGGGAATATACAGTACAGCTCCAGGAAAATACCAGGGGTAGATAATAAAATCATGATACAGGATTATGATTATTTGTTTCTTCTATAAGGTGCGTTCAAAGAGTAACGAGCAGGAGGCATAATTACAGAAACCAGTACCTGTATATTAGAAGTATTGGCCCTGGCTGTTGAGGCACTTGTCCCACTGTGACACGAGGCGGTGAATGGCTGTCTCATAAAATTCCCTGGGCTGCGATGTGAACCAGTTCCGCACGTACAGCTGGACGTCGACGTCCGAGGTGAATCGTTGGCCCCGCAGAGCCCTTTTCAGGGGACCAAACATGGCGTAATCACAGGGAGAGAGGTCTGGACTGTGTGGAGGGTGGCTGAGAACCTCTCATTTGAATTTCTGCAGGAGTGCCGCGACTGTGTTGGCCGTATGAGGTCGTGCATTGTCGTGGAGCAGAATGAACCCACGGGTGAGATTGCCTGGTCGTTTTGTTTTAATCGCTTGGCGAAGGGTGGTCAAGGTTTGCGAGTAACGCTGGGCATTCACTGTTGTCCCATGCGGCATGAAGTGTATCAGAATGGGGCCATCTTGGTCAAAGAAGAACGTCAGCATTGCCTTTCCTGCACTCGTGTGGATGGCCTTGCCTTTTTTGGGTGGTGGTGACCCTGGATGCTTCCACTGGAGGTTTTGTCGTTTGGATTCTGGTTCGAAGTGATGACACCATGACTCATCTCCAGCCACCACTCGTGCCAGGAACCCATTCCCTTCCCTCGCATAGCGCTGCAGATGACCAAGACAGTGGGCCATTCGACATGCTTCCTGGTGTGGTTGAAGACTGTAGGGCACCCATTGGGCACACACTTAGCACAAGTGCAGTCGTTCCTTCATGACGATGTGCACACTTCCGACGCTCAATCCGATCACGGCGGCTATGGCGTTCACTGTCGCTCGGCGGTCCTGGGTAATGAGTGCATCAACCAGCTGTACGTTGTCATCGGTAATGCAGGGGGGTGCCCCAGACTGGGCATCATCGGCTAATGACACCCGTCCTTCCCTGAAGCGCTTATGCCACGCCTCGACCTTTGCAAGGGACATGCAGGGTTTGCTGTACACTTGTGATATTCGGCGATGAATGTCCGTTCCCCTTACTCCTTCCGCTGTCAGAAACCGAACAACACCTCTTTGCTCTTCGTTGGACGCCTCCATGTCACTGTTTGCAATGCGACTGGCAGCGTTGGACGATTGATGCATGCTGCTGCTCGCTTTGTATCGTCACGTGACGTGCAAGCGTGCCCTCTAGCGACGGGCTGTGACATTCCACGCTCTGGTCGGAACCACACCTCGTTACAGCGCCACGATTAGCCGATGTCGTCACCAGTTTGCGCATTTCTGCCTCCAGCTCATTACTTTTTGATCGCACCTTATACTTGAGGGTAGAAGAGAAATGGTTTCGTAATCTTTGTGCAGATACAGGTCATCTATGTCAGGATGTCTAATACAATGGAGGTAAACAATTCATTTTGGGGATTGTTTTGTCAAGGAAGACAGAATAGTTATGGACTTGTTAAGAAAGTTTTAAATTGTGATTTTATTTATTTTTTCACTTTTCATTTCTCCTGGCATACCTTTTATAAAACTTCTAGGATGGTACCAGTTGTACGATAACTGATATTTAGACTTAAACTATAAACAATTTTATGTGGGATACATGAAAACAGAGTGTATTGAACTAGTGTACTTCCTGACATGGGAAGGGACCTATAAACCTCTCTTTTAGACAATATTACAGTTTATGGGTTTAACATCTCCTTTAACTTCTGTGGCTTTAGGCACACCCAAGCAGATTTGCTGATTGTCAACTAGATGTTAAAAGCAGCAGGGGGCATGATGGTGCAGTGCCTCTCACCAAGGCGGACCAAGTGTGATTCCCGGTCAAAGCATGTGAGATTTTTGAAGTGAAATATCACGTTCTGTAGTTTGGATACCATGTAAAATTGGAGGCCCCATGGCTCATGATCGAGAGATTTTTCAGTTGTTACCTATGAATGAATTTATGTTGTTTCTGATGTTAATGTAATTCAGAATATGTAAGTATTACATACCAGAATTTTCATTTTTGAAAATTTGTTGTGTAAACGTAGTTAAACAGATTGCCTCGGATGTAGGGTGTGGTAGCTATGTAGAGATGAAACGATTAGCTCAGGACAGGGAGGCATGGAGAGCTGCATAAACCAGTCAAAAGACTGAAGACTCAAACACACAGTAAATTTGGAACATGTAATGAAATATTTGTTCAAATGGGTCAGTTCATGGCTCTGTGACCAAAATATCCTGTATTCAATCTTATTCCTCAAAGCTAAGATTATTGTAATGCAGATAATACATTTTATCTAAATGTTACTTCCACATAATTCTGAAATATGAGCAGTGGCAAAGTCTGGGGATGCTGTAGAGATGCTTCTATGTATTAAATGCGTCCTTACCTATGTTCTTATCTTTCTTAAAACACGACAACAAATCAGTAAGTTTATGCATTGTCCCATTCTCATTGGGTCAGGGATGATGAATTTCAATGTAGGGACCAATAACCTAAATGTTAGGTCCCTTAAATGAACAATCATCATCATGAATTTTAACGTAGGAACAGTTTTATGGCTGTAGGCCCTTCATGACATCATCCAGAAGAATGAATGAATTGAGTGAAGATGAGTGTTGGTAGAATGAAAATGACAGAGGAACTGAAAAACCAGAGAAAACCTGTCCCACCTCCACTTTGTCCAGCACAAATTTCATGTGAACCAGCTGGGAATCAAACCCAGATCATGCTGCAAGGCTGATATTTTCCTGTGCGAGCCATTGAGGGTCCTACAACGATTAGCCTATATACATGTAAATACAATTAAAGAAATATTGCCGGTCTTTTTTCAAATACGCCAGAGTACCTAATATATAAAGCTAAGAATGCAAGAAGGTGCGAGGGGAGGTTATTGACTTTTACTAATGACAGATAATGAATGTACGACTGGAAATGAAATTATGTAACCCGTTATAACAGTACATCACTCTGCATGCAATGAAATTATAGTTATACCCAACATGGCATACATAACATGCCACATTTTATAAAATTACTGGGTCAGTAACTAAATATGCTATTCAAACTACACTATCACAACAAGGATATACATGTCCCTTTAAACCATAAATAATACAGAATTATTTGAGTCACATTCTGCATATTGTAGTTGTTATTTTTTGCATTAAGATATCAATTTCCGAAGTACATTATTCTTCACTATAAACAAACAATTTCAAATGCTATAATGCAAATAAAATACCAATAAATAACTAGATAGATAAATAGTAAGTTGCTAATGAGCAGTCAGAAGTTGAGCATAAACATAAATTATTCTCAAATTTCTGGTAGGCTCGCCTCTTGTGGTACAATTATTTTAATCTTCACAAGTCTAATAAGGGGTGGCAGCAGGAGCTTGTACAGAATGCATTATCTACATATTATTTCATGCCATGTTGTGCTTTTGACTGACTGTGTTTTATTCATCGGACAGTCTTTGGCAAGAGTTAGAAATGGATGATCATATCATTGTTGGTCCTCAATATTACTATGTCTAGATACCACTTCAAAATCCTTCAAACTCACTTTCCTAGTCACCTCAGATGGGACAATACCCTACAGCACCAAGGCAATTATCATGGAAATCCGCAATTACACAACAATTTTAACGCTTGCAAATCCTGCAGTTAAGCCGTAAAATAGACTTTTTGATGGTACTTTCATAACTGCATTCTTGTTTGAACCTAATATAAGATTTTAAAAAATGCCAGCAGACTTTCCACTCCTAGTTGACTGATGAGCATTAGCATTTGTATTGCTATGGAGCATGGTCTCAGGCTTAGGCAGCTTCCAGGTTATGTAACCTTCCCCAAGACCATTAGTAAGCTTTCCTAGTGAACTGAATATTTAAGATACAAATTATTACTGGGTGTGCAAAATCTTTCCTCCCATTCTTTCCCTTGTGAGGGATCACCAACCCTAGCAGCATGCAAAAATACAGTCATGTAGAACAACATACGTCATTTACTTTCCTTTGTTACATTATAGACATGATGAATAGGTCGCTCGCCAAGTTCAACCTAGAACCAGTGTGGCGCTGTGTAATAGGCAGGTTTGAACTTGTGGCTGATTGCCAATCCTATGGAGAGTCATTTTTACAAGTAATGCAGTTCTTACATCACTTGGATACAGTGTGTGTTAAATGTCTGGTTTGTTAGTAACTTGACAAGTAGAATGAGCAGAGGGTGGGTGGGTAATTCAACCATTTTGACAAATTTCTAGCTGTCTTATATACTGTAGAAATATTTGATATTTTAAGTCCACAAGCTAGGAATGTCATGGTCAGCAGTGCTGAGTATTAGGTTTTGCATGGACAGATTCACGTCCAACACCATGCATGGTAAAAGAGATTGTAAGATAACGAATAACGTCGGATAGTGCAAAATATAAATAAAACTTGAAAAGAATACTTCAGTGCCAAAAATATAAAACAATAATAATATTATTGGTTTTATATCCCTTTTAATTATTACTGCTTTTAGAGACGTCAGGGTGCCGGAATTTCACCCTGAAAGGGATCTTTAAAATGTCAGTAAATCTATTGGCACAGTTCCCTCGTATTTGCGCACCCTCAAATGCCAGCTGACTTGCACCAGGATTCAATCCTGCAACCTTGGGCACAGCAGGCGAGAACATTACCGCTGAGCTACGCAGCCAAATATAAAACAAGTTATGTACAAATCATTTAACAAGTATCAGTTGCTACAATGAAAAGAATTTCTTGACGTATCTCATTAGCTACCGTACTTTTGATAGTTTGCGAGTGCACTTGGTGGACATCTGGACTTCAGTTTCTTAAGCAAGTTAATTCTAGCTTTGGCTGAGGATAGAAAATATCTTATTTTTTTATAGTTCATGTTAAATTAAGATTCACACTTTTGGTTACCTTTCCAGAGACATTATGGTCTTTTTGTCCACTGTTGGGTTTGGGGCTACATGACCGCGTTGTCGCAGCCTCTAAACTGAGGAACCAACCACTGTTGGGAACTGGTCTGGCTATCACTGCTAGACTGGACTTGAACCTGCCTATCAGTAAAAGTTGTAGATGATCTCATTACTGATTCTTCAGCAACACATGCAACTGCACTCTTTGTTTCTTCTTTTCTCTTACCTTCAGTTTTCCCACTGCATCCCGACCTACAGTACTGCATTCTCTCGCATATTTTAATGAAACCAACTCATTATATTGCTTTGTCACAAAGGATTACAGTTAATATTGACAGCTACTAGAAGTCTTGAGTCCAAATAAAAAGAACATTAAAACTGCACTCCGTACAATAGTTGTAAACACATGCGAGCCAGCAGTGTAAAGTGCCGCAGTTTCCCAGGTCCCATGTGAACAGCTGAAGAAAATTATTCCGTATTGAACTGTTCTGTGGGACTGAATATTTATGTGGTATCATGTGCAATTATGGTATTTTATAGAAACCCTGATGCCTGTTCATTTCTCTTGTTTGCTGCTTGTAGAAGTTCTGGATCAGTACCAGTTAAGTTATATCAAATATTTTCTGTGTTTTTGATGATGATCCTCTATTTATCTCTCCTCTCTATCTCCTCCTTGCACAAAAACTCTCTTTCTGCCTCCTAATTTATTGAAAGTCATAGAGCACTGTCAGTAGCAGTTACTTATTTTTACAGGTGACTGAATCACGACATCTGAAAGCTCTGGTATCAATGGCTGGTCCAGATGTTATCTGTGTGGGTGCAGGAAAGGCAGCTCAGGAGGTGTTAAAGGTGTGTAGAATTATAGGAATCTTTTAATTTATAGATTGACTAGTATTTTGGCCTGGCATTGCTCGGGTTAGGAATCTGAATAAGGAGAGGAACCATGTTACAGAACATACTGAAGTCAATAAAACATCAACACTGTGCTGAAGACCTGTTTTAAAGCCCCGTGTACTTACCGATCGTTCAAACATTTGCTAGGATACCCCATACTCCCACATTCAGAAACTCCCTAAAATCTGGTAGCATATATTCTCATGAGCCCTGATACAGAAACTTTTAGTACAATATGCAGGGGAGATACATTCCTTTATGATGAACTTTTTCAGACAACATATCATTTATTGATTTAGTGTTCAAAATATCCAAGGTCCCCTGTGCCCCTAGACACCCAATATTTTTGCAAATTAATTACAGCATATAGTGTGGCTTGAAAAATAAATAATTATTAATGGAACAGCTGTTAAGACACTAATGCTGTTAAATAATTTTGATCCCCCCCAGTATCCCAGTTAATTTCTTGGCATGAAATTTAATTAAATTTGTGTCCAGCATTGCTATAAGTAAATTTCAAAGTCATTGATGAAAAACCTAAACATATAAATTTAGAGGATAATTGCAGATTAAATATTCCTCCAATGTAAATGACAAAAATGTAAAACTACTTTTTATTTCACTTAAAGTGTGTTACCTTTCAAATGATATATCATTTGTTAATTTAGTGCCCAAAATAAATAATGTCCCCCCTGTGCCCTCAAGGCAAAGGATTTTGACGTAAGTGGGCATGTAAATAATGTTAGGAACTGAAGCGAGAAGTTTTCTGAAATCAATAACTTTTTAGGAAACTACAAAATAATCACATTTTTCAGAGTTTTCCCTAAGAGTGAAAATAATTTATAGGATCAAGTATTATTGGTTAATGCCAAAGCAGGAAGAACAAATCTTGAGATGGCTATGATTCATCTATGCCTACTTCTACAAGTCCAAATATTAATGTTTCTTGTGTTTCTTTTTTAATTTTTTGTTACAACTATATAAATATTTTTGAATACACAAGTAACTTCTAATTTTTAGCCTACTTCCGAATACACCAGGTAACTCCCAAATTTTAGCCTGCATTCGAATTTTCCCAAAAATTGACTTATGAGCGGCATGCATATGCCCTTTAAGTGGCATACACAAAGTCACTACAGTATATGGAATTTTATTGGTTTATTAAAGTGACTAATTCACTCAAGTCTTCAATTTGAAGCTCGAAAAAATGACACAATTAATGCATTCAAACACCTTAATTAATTAAAGGTGATTTGATAAATACATCAATAAAACAGAGCCATTTTCAGCATTTGTTTGTGTAGAAAGAAATATGATTGGTATGTGTGTATGTTGCAAAATGTTATGGTGAATTTTGTTCTCTTCATGATGATGTTCAGGTGTTCTGTGAATCTGTTTACAGTGCAGACCTGTAAGGAAATGTTGAAGATCTCTTTCCTATAACTTACATTGTAATTCTGATAAGAACTGGTTTGAGTCTTCAGTCTTTTGACTGGTTTGATGCAGCACTCCATGCCTCCCTGTGCTGAGCTAATCATTTCATCTCTACATAGCTACCACATCTTATATCGAGGCAATCTGTTTAACATGTCCTAACCTCGGTCTACCCCTGTGTTCTTGTCCCTGACCCTTCCTTCCATAACTAAGTTTGCTATTCCTGGGTGTCTTAATGTGTTGTACCAACCTCTCTCTTCTCTTCATTAGCAGTCGCCAGAAACATCTCTCCTCTCCCACTCATCTTAATACCTCTTCATTTGTTACTCTGTCTTCTTCATTCTCCTGTGACACCACATTTCAAACGCTTCTATTCTTCTCTTTTCTGCTGCGCCAACAGTCCAAGTTTCACTCCATGGAGTGCCACGCTCCAGACAATGGCTTTCAAAAATTACTTCCTAATACATACATCTATATTCGATGTCAACATATTTCTTTTCTTTAGAAATGCTTTCCTTCCCTGAGTATGGGTAAATTGTGAATATGACTGTTCCAGAGGTCACATGCCTGCTAGTTAGTTGGCACAAGGCAGAATACGTCCACTATGTCTTCCTTGAGTTGGTTAACATTTTTTGACAGCTTATATGTGCTTCACAGACATGCTGATTGCAGTCTGTATTACCGGTATTTTCATTCTGGAGGTCAAAGCCATCCAAATTCCCGACCCAACTCTCCGTTAAGCTCCCCTCCCATATCTTCCTCATGAAATGGTATTGTGTTATCTGCAGCTTCAGCTAATACGTTAGTGTGCAATTGAATCTTATGCTATGCAGAAAAAATGCTTACCATATAAATTGAGTGCCAAAATAAATTAAATGTAAAATTCCCCCTTAAATTCCTTGCAAAGTAGTGTTTACGTGTGTTAAAATGCCTGGATTTTATGGAATTACATCTTTTAGCAACACTGATCCATCTAGCCTAGTCTAGATGGAAGTTTTGCTATTTTCAGGCACTAAATATCTCCTGGAATTTGCTTTGAACGTAGGGTCATATGTTGACTTGGTTTTGACTTCCATAGGAATTACGAGGGTGAATCAAATATAAACGGGAATTTGAATGTACCACCACCGTTAGCAATAAATCTAAGGCGGGGCTTTGCCAGAATGTTGATGGGAGTGTCTGAAGAAGGGGTTTGAGTGCACACGCATGGCAGGGAGCTGGGCTGCTTCTGTACGCTATGAGTGAGCAAGAGGTGCACGTGTCTGTTGCGCAACGCATCATTATCAGATTTCTCGCAAAAGAGGGCACCAAACTTTCCGAAATTTTGAGGCGGCTCCGCGCACAGTTTGGGGAAGAAACACTTTCGCAGACTCGAGTGTATGAGTGGGCTAAAAAAATTGTGGCAGGAAGAGAGACAGTGCAAAATGAACCTCATGAAAGGAGACCGCAGACAAGCATCACTGCAGACAACATTGTTGCCATTCGTGACATTATTGAAGAAGATCGGCAAATAAAAATTTCGCAAATTGTGTTACCGTAGGAATAAGTTACAGAAGTGTTCAAACCATCATCCGAGATGAGCTCGATTTCAAAAAATTGTCATTCTTCTCCACGACAATGTAAGGCCGCATACTGCCGCTTTAACGCAGGAAAAACTGGAGGAAAGTCATTGGACACCTTTGGAACACCCTCCCTACAGTCCAGATTTATCGCCTTGCGACTACCATTTGTTTGGAACACTTAAACAAGACCTAGGAGGACAGCGGTTTGATGATGATGCAATTGTAGAAAAGTTTGTGCATTAAAAACTTGCCGATCCGATGGAGAAAATGTGTTGTTGTTGTTTCCTATGGCTAGCCCGGATTCCAATCCATCAGCTTTAGAGAAAATGTGTATCGAAGGCAGGACACTATGTAGAAATGTGATCTCTATATGTGTATATTTTTGGATTGATGCAATAAATGTAAAAGAAAATAATTCCCGTTTATACTGTATATAAACGGGATATACAGTATAAACGGGAATTATTTTCTTTTACATTCCCGTTTATACTGTATTTGATCTCCCCTCGTATTTTGAATTAAATTGTGCTTCAATAAATTAGTTTTATTCTATGGCATTATTTTTTTCAGCGTATTGAACGTGAAGCCACCTTCAGTTACCAGACTCTGACTGTACCAGAAGATATTGCTGCCAATGTTCTCTACGTGAATGGAACGTTGATTCATAGGTCTCCTGAAGAGATCCCAGAGTCATGCAAGGTAAAAGTTTTGTATAATTTTTTTTTTTTTTTGGTCATATCTGTTCTACAATAAAAATAATATGACATTTTGTTCTGATGCATTGATGATCCTGAAAATTGGAAGTATGCATACTAGCTAACAACCTATGAAGGGAAGTAATAGTGAGTGATGCAAGTTGAAATTAATCAGGGTAGGATAATGAAAACAAGGTCTATATCATTTCACTTCAATATTTTCTTTCTTACAACACCTGAAATGCATGGTTATTGAATGTGAGTTATTTGCGCAATCAAGTATACTGGACAAGGAATTAGAGCCATTAGAATTATAATTCGCCTGAGGCTGTTCTGCATTATAAGTTACTGTATTTTCTCGCACGATTAACGCACTTACTTGACGAAAAATAAAGTTGGAAAATTCTGGTTTATAAATTATTCACGGATTTTATATACACAATTTTCTCCGTATTTATTTTACATTTGAAAGATACATCAAATATACTGTAAAAAAAATAGTTAGGGCACCTGTCTGTGAAGATCATAGTGAAGAAGGAGAAAATCAGCATATTTGTAATCTAAATTAGGTCAGATATACTTACCTACAATGAATGAACACTGTAGACTGCTGTTAATTTATCAGGTATTGATTACACGTCTATGACAGCCTATTTCTTGTTATATTTTTTAAGATTGCAAATACACAACAGGGTAAACTCGAAAACTACATATGCGACATGAATGATATATTTACAGCTACTACCGACAGGATAGAAGGAGGGATGAGGGAAGAACAAAATGGCTTCAGAGCAGGAAGGTCCACAGTGGATTTGATTTTTGCTGTAAGGCAGTTACAAGAACAGCACTATGAGTATGGAACAGATCAACTGATGGCATATGACAGTGTATGCAGAAACAAAGTATGGAAGTCCCTGGAGGATAGAGGAGTAGAAAAAATGGACTATAAGGAGGATAAAGGAGATGTACAAGGGAAGTGTGAGCTGTGTGAAAGTGGGAGGAGAGAGATCGGACTGGTTGGAACAGAGAAATGGCATGAAACAAGGAAGTGCACTGTCACCGTTACTTTTCATTGTGGTGATGGATGACATAATGACTCGAGTGGCACAAGTAATTGGGGAAGAAAAGATGAAAGCAATGGTGTTTGCAGATAATTTGATGATTTGGGAAAACAAGGAGGAGGAGGTACAGGAACAGTTGGACGTATGGGAAGGAATAATACATGGATATGGGATGAAATTCAGCATAAATAAGAGTGAGATGGTGATCACAACAAGGAAGAAGGAAAGAACCACAACGGGAATAACAATTGGTGGGGAACAGCTGAAGAAAGTGGAGAGTTTCAAGTATCTGGGAAGCCTGATACAAGGTAATGGAATAAACAATAGAGAAATAAATGAGCAGGGGAGACAAGCAGAAGCATTCCGGAGGAGTGTGAGAAGCATCTTATGGAGCAAGGATGTCCCTCAGAACAGCAAAAAAATCATATATCGGACGTACTGTGTCCCTATCCTGACGTATGCCTCGGAGACCTGGGTTATGAAAGGAAGGGAGAAGAGCAAAATACAGGCCAGTGAGATGAGGTTCTTGAGAAGCAGTATTGGAGCTACAAAGATGGACAGAATAAGAAATGAGAGGACCAGAGAATTAATGAAGGAGGAACCATTACAGGATGGTATAGAGAAACCTAGACTTAGATGGTATGGACATGTAAAACGAATGGAGGAGAAGAGGATACCCAGGAGGATACACGAGACGAAGTGGGAAGGAAAGAGACAGAGAGGAAGACCGAGAGACAGGTAGCTGAAGGGGGTGGAAGAAAGTGTGAAGAAGAGAGGAGAAGACTGGACAAGGGTGGAGGCTGAGAGATGGTGGGAACACAGAAGACGTTGGAGAGGCTTGTGTTCCAAGCAGACCCGGCTAGTGGCTGGAAACTGTACAAGATGATGATGATGATGATGACCCACAGCTTGTAGCTACAAAGTAGACTGCAATAATGATATTATGTCAAATATGGGACACTAAAAGAGTTTGCCAAATTTCATTGGGTCTACCATTAATAGTTACGGAGATAGTAAAATAAATATATTGAAAAAACAAGTTTACAGGGGAGCAATTGAAAGTAAAAATATAATTTTGTGATCAACCTGTAGTCTCAATGTACTCCAGCTCTTTATTCCTCATTATTGAGGACACCCTCACTTTCCTGCTCATCATCATCATCATCATCATCATCATCTTCATTTCCCCTTTTCCAGCTGACACTGGGTGGGGGCAAATATGGTTCCTCTCCACTTTGTTCTGTCGTTCCACCATTGCTCTTCCGACACGGTGTTCCTATCCAGGTTCCATTTTCTAATGCTATACTTCACAGAGTCCATCCAGCGCATTCTTGGTCTTCCTCGTCCTCTTCACTGTCATCCGTCGTTCCATTGCTCGTCTTGGTAGCCTTTCTTCATTCATCCGTTTGACATGTCCAAACCATCTCAATCTGTTTTGCTCCTGTTTGTCGTTTAGTTTCTGTCTTCCCAGTTCTTTCCGTATATCTTCATTTCTCACTCTTATCTCTCCTCGTTTTCTGGACCATACTTCTCAGGAATCTCATCTCAGCTGCCTGTACTCTGCTCTCATCCCTCTTAGTCATTGTCCAAGTTTCTGCTGCTTATGTCATTATAGGAACATAATATGCTTTGTACATAACTTCTTTAGCCTTAATTGGCATATCCTTGTTCCATACTAGTCCCCATACCTGTTGGTAGAAAGCACTCCCTAGTTGTATTCTTCTGCTAATTTTCAAATCTAGTCTTCCATCTTCAGTCAGTTCACTTCCCAAGTATTTGAAGTGTTTCACCACTTCCAATTCCTTATCTCCGACTTTGATTACTCCTTTTCCTTCTTTCTTAGCTCTACTCATCACCACTGTCTTACTCTTCTCCACATTTATCTTCAATGCCCATTGCTCAATCTTTTCATTTATTACGTCTAACTGTTCACATCATCGTCTGCAAACAACAATACCTTCATCTTTGCCCTACTATAGTCTTTCATTTCTGCCTCCATGATGTCATCCATCACCATTAAGAAATATAAGGGTGACAACACACTTCCTTGCTTTAGTCCAGTGTCAATTTTAAACCATTCCGATGTCCCGACTCTAGTCTTCACACTACTGTAGCAATCCATGCACATTCCATTTATCACGTCTTTCAGTTCCTTGCCTATCCCCCTATTTGTTAAGCTTTCCCAAACTTTTGTTCTAGGGATGCTATCATAGGCCTTTTCTAGATCAATAAAAGTCATTAACATATCCTGCTATTTTTTCCTAATCCTTCCTCTTGGTTCAGACTTGCTTAGAACTTCCATATATGGCCCTTTTGGCCTCGATTATCCTACAATGATCAATTGTTGCTAGTACTGAGGCCATATTTTCCCTTGGAGACATTACTTAACACCTACACCTGGATGGAGCACATTCATTGAAGCAGGCAATTGCATCCAAAACACCCAATTTTAGAACAGAAAGACCTACAAATACACACTTCTGGCACACATTACCAAATCCTGGGTATTACACACATGGCTTTGAAGCTACACCATATCTTCCCCGTATATTTTCTGTAACTTTTAAATCCCCACCAGTGAGATTTTCGATGTGAAATGCCATGTCCTGTGGTTCGGATTCCACGTAAAACGGAGGTCCCGTGGCTTATGATCGCGAGATTAACGGTCACGTTAAACTACAAGCTTCCTTCCTTTTTAAATCCCCACCACTCTTACATAATTTACAGACTGGTCTTTTATTTAGAAGTTTAGAAAGATCACTCAACTAACTTAACTGACAGGCTCAATATCATTTAGACCTATATTACTTTCCCAAGGCTCTTGTAAGAAATGAAGTTTTTTCTTTGATGCACTACCAGGTGATCTAACCTCACGAGAAACCACGTGGGGAGCAAATGCTTTATTGGGCTCATTGTTTTGTTTCTTTGCGAAATGATTGCCCTAAAACTTATGTCTGCCAGTGCCTTCTTACTTGGTATGATTACAAACAAACATCACAAACTTCCTAAATAGACTTGAATGACGAGTTGTTTTCATACTGAGAATTCCATGCGCGCTATTAGTTTCTGTTCACAAACAAGCATGCTGTAGCTAGCAAGGCAGAGAGAAGCAGCTATTTTGCAGAGTAGCCAACCTATGGAACACAATTTACCACTTTCAGATATCTTTACTGGTTAAAAAGTAATGATGCTGTCAAATGTTTGACATTTTACCCTTTATAGGTCCTTGGGATACCATCTTCCCACCATGTATTTATAGAACGGTGTTAGGGAGAGAATCTTCCCACCCCTTTCATTTCAAGCAGTTCCACATGCATCCACAAGCTAGCTGCAGAGAAATATTGAAAACACATTAATTTGATGTATACTGTCATCAGAAACCAAAGGTGGGAAGCATATATCCCAGTGGTCTCCACAGTGCACGTGCTCGCCAGTTCGGTTGTTTTGAGTGAAAGAAATGCATTGTTTTACAGAAGAAGGTGTTTTTATTGAAGATAAAAGATTTGTAATCGTTGGTATAGAACTGAAATACAATGTTAATAATGGTTTTGGTCACTTGAGTAAATATATTTCAGCTAGAATGGAAATAATTATCTTGCTCAGGGTGTTTGCCATAGAATAGAAGATATTTAACATTAATTTTCTGTGTTTTTAGTAAATACTATTTTGAAATTATTGAATTATATTCGAATATACTAACTTTTAACATTCCAAAATCACTTTTATATTTTTTGTGCAGTTTTTGGCAAAGATGATATAGGTCACTGACCTTGTGTTGCGTGGAAGTTACGTTTTTTAAAATTATAGAGCATGATGGGTGTTTTTATATTATATCCTGTCAAATAAACCTCATTATTGAGTGATAAACACAGTATCTTCATAATTTGGAGGTGAGAAATTATTACCCCATTGCTCATTAAGAAAACATACTGTCAGGTATGGGCAGTGGGATAATAATTTCCCACCCCATATTTCATAAAATAGAATCCACACCCATAAAATTGTTGCATATTCCTACTCATCTATCACCCCCAATTACAAATGTGACAAAAAAAACCACAAATATTTTATACCCCCAGTCTTTTGCCCTATAAAGGGTTAAAAGGGTGTGGCAAGTTTTAAATGACAAATATTTAGGGCCAAAAAGGTTTCCTACCATATACAAACCCTTTATGAAAGGTGTCAAGAGAAAATGAGGAATTTCACAAAATTTACATTTAGAAGGTTTTGATGCCATCTGGTAGCGATCTTTGTGTACTTCACAGTGGTCTATTAGTTCAGGTAGAAATCGAGAGAGGTCACGCAATAGGGATGTAGCCAGAGAAAGTTCGTGCCAGATAGTGCTCGTGTAGTACTGGGTAAGCGCGAGGCGATCGTTTTATGTTTCTCCCAGTCGACTGCGAGGAATGTATAGATTGTGACCGAGATTTCTAAGCTTAAGTAAATTATATCTTCTCTAATTTTACTACAAGACTATATTAATTAATTCTATAGGTATATAACCTACCCTAATATATTATGGACGATTTTCAGTGTTTAAGCGTTAAACATCTGCAATGAGCTGCGGACCATAGGCACTAAACCTAGCGGGAGGAAGGAAGAATTAATACAGCAGTAATAACAAAATTCTAACACGCTTTATTATTCAGCTTGCTTTCTCCTAAAGATTACAATTACTTGAGTATTGTAGGCCTATATTGATAAATATATCCCATAAGACTTAAATCATAAATAGAGATTTAAATATTCACTTGCTCCCCTTGCTTATAGACTTCGATTCATGTATTTTCTTAGGTTGACAGCTTAAATGAAACTGTCGTGTTTTAAGGTAAACATAATCAAAGAAAGTTGATACCGGTAATGTATACCTCGAAAATTCATTGCAACGTTTGGTTCTTATGTCTTTTGTCAATTTCTCAATAAGAATTGTTCCCGTACCCCTTGGAAACGTCTTAATTGACGATTTCTTCCCGTACTTCAATGGAGATGTTTTCTGCAGATTCCGATATTGTAGGCTTATCGTGGAAATCCGACAATTTTCTTGTGTATGGCCTCTTCCTTTTTTCGTAGTGTTCGTGGTCCGCGGAAAAAACGATGGAACAGCGCCCGGTTTTAATCTTGCTCTCTCACCTTCAAATACAAACACATAAATTCAGTGGTTGTTATCAAAATGTCTAATCAATTTATAGGTACAAAATAGGAATCATTTCCGTTTGTACATCACACTTACCCAACACAGTTTTCGTGAAGTCATCGGGTTGAAAATGATGGGAACACACTTTAATATTTTCGGTCAGATTTTTCTAACCGAAATTTTCCTTCTGATAACATGTAACCATTTCTTCCTCATTTCTTTATTTTGTGGAAATTGGTGAGACGAAAACGGACTCCCTGATTTTTGCCAAGAGGAACACTGCAATAGCTCAGCGTAGTCACGAAAATAATAATTTAAACAACTTAAATTCGTGAATATTAGCGGCATGAGAACACAGGAGACAACTGAAGAGCACCTTGCGCTTACCCAGTACAACAGCGGTGCGCTCTATCGGTGCTAGTTCTATACATCCCTATTATAGACGTTTTAAAATCAGCCCATTGGGAGAAAACGGCAGACTTGCAAATCTTAAATTTATTATTTCTCACACATGCATTCGTTGGACATTCCTTGTTTTCCCCCAACACCCTTCATATATTCTGAAAGAGAGAACTCCAAAGAATAATAATGAAATCCAAAATGTGATTTTTCAAACTTCTCAGGTATACGTGTCCTTAAAATAATAAGCAGTTATCGTTATTTGTTACTCTTTTGAACAGTTAAGCTGCACACACGGGTTATTTTCTCAGAGTTGAGATTATTTCTCCTTAAATTTTACTCCTATTTTAAATTTGCCTCAAATTTCATTCATTGCTTGTTCAATGTATAAATTGAAAAGTATGGATTATAAGCTGCAGGCTTGCAACATATGTTGAACACCTTGTTATGGTAAGTTGTCTATATTTCTTGCGACATTAATAGTGTACATTAATTATGTTTGTGATGCATCAATGTTGTTTCATATTGAGTGGAAAAGTTTCGTCATGATCTAGTGCACATTTTTCTGACTACCATATCTTTATTTACAAGTTTTAAGATCGATTCTATTTGTGTCAGTTGACAATAATTATTTTGATTCCTTTCCGACTAGTAGGCGGTCTTCTATTTTTCTGTCTAATATGGTCCAGAAGGCCTTCTTTTGTGTAACAGATCACCTATGTTAAAGAAACAAAAGGAAAATGTAAAAAACTTGAACTGTTAAAAAATAGCAAGGTATAACTGGAGGCATGTAAGGAGTTAAAATGAAATGGATGAATGACGGTATATTGGCTTTCACGGCCAGTGAATTAAAACTCAACAATTTTTCTAGGTTTGTGCCATGTCCTGTGTGGGGTTTCGCCTAGGACACGGAGCTGGCTCATCAGCGGGCTCTTGGTGTCCGCGCCCGGACTACCACAGGAGTAGCAAACTGCATGCTACCTCCCTTTTTATGAAGCGCACCTGTGCCTCTTCACTGGGAGAGCTAAAACCTCAGCAGTCCTCACCTCTCTACGGGGTCCAGGTGTGGACACCAAGAGCCCGCTGATGAGCTAGGTTGGTGTCCTAGGCGAAACCCCACACAATACACAGCACAAACCTTGAAAAATTTCTGAGTTTTGAAACGGATGAACTTATTATTGTAACTTACATTCTGTCGTGGTGTAGCAACCTTCTTTAGAAAATGAGATCTTGTTCTGCCTGTGGTTTCATGCTATAGGTGAAAGGAAAAAGGAATATTTTAGTGTAAAATATGAGAAAAAGCTTTTTAAAACTTAGCGTGTAGTATCAAGAAAGAACACTCAATCATTAGACTGCTTGCTCTCGATGCTGTTGTGAGTGAACTGAAATGCAATGCGAACTAGCCGATCAGCTGACATATTTATTTATTTAACTTCCATTCATAACAGGCCATATGCCCTCAATTACAATAGATGGTACAACATAATTATACATCTCATAAAGCTATTGTTAATACAAAAAAAAAGCAAATCTAATTACTCTAATTCAAAGAAAATAAGAGAAAACTTGTTACATTCGATTCGTTATACATTAATTCATAAATTTGGTGAATATTGCTTGTTAATATCAAACATGTAAATGAAATAATAATTAAACAAAACAATAACACAATGATGGAATAATAATAATATCGTATGGCCTCGGTGCCGGGTGCAAGCTTCGTTTTTTGACGCCAAGAGGGCAGCTTGCATGTCGTATTTCGTCGTTCCTTGGAACGCTATAAAAATCAAGGAGGTTAGATATCTAAGCTCCTTGACACTATAGCGCTTTCTAGTAGAGAATGGAGGAACTTTGTGTTGGCGGAAAATCCTGAGATTAATTTTGCCATTATGAACACGCCCTACTGAATTCAAATGGATTCTTCGACATGCCAACTACGTATGACATGTATGTCGTGATTTTTGTGGCCTTTTAAAAATTACTTACCACGGCCAGGAGCGAACCTACAAGCTTGGGGTTGGTAGTCCGAAACGATAACCATTCACCCACCGTGGCAACTCAGATTCTCTATTGAAACTATTGCGGCGTTATATACTCTGTTTTTGTGCCAGACTAACTTTATGTGTAACTTAGGTACATAGATATTGTTTTAACTCATCAGTGTTGTAGCCATTTAAAGAGCTTCCTACTCATGTCTGAAATACATTGATTCACTTAAAACGTTACTACAAGCATAAGAGTAGCCCGATATTTATGAAATTTGGAATTCCTTATGAAAAAATTATGTACATGCACATAATTACATAATTGTTTCACAGTAGCTTAGTAATTCATCTTAGTGTGATACAAGTTCGAAGCACTCCTCGAGACGAGACTCACTTCATATTCTTGGCAGAAGTAGCCTATACCGATGCTTCGAACACACTAATTTACTGATAAAATGTATTTCCTGTACCATAACCTTGGAACTGTATTATCTGATGCGCGCCGGCCTTGAATATTTCATTCTGCGCCCGAGCGAGCATATTTTGTAAACAAACCTTCCACCAGCTTAACCCGATAAGATAAGATAATTGCTCAATGTTTGTCCCTGTCACTTGTCTAAATATTGAAAAAATGAAAATCCACAGCCTGCTTCCAGTCTCCGACCGGGTCAGGAATGGAATGAATGTAGCCCCCATCTAGCGGCGAGGATATGAACTGTGCCGGCTGCCGAAGCCTGTCGCATTCCTCTGGGGCAATGATGAAATGAATGACAGATGAAATGAAATGATAGTGGAGAGTGTTGCTGGAATGAAATTTTGACAGGGAAAACCGGAGTGCCTGGAGAAAAACCTGTCTGCCTCCGTTTTGTCCAGCACAGATCTCACATGGAGTGACCGGGATTTGAACCACGGACCCAGCGGTGAGAGGCCGGCGTGCTGCCGCCTAAGCCACGGAGGCTCACACTTGCCTAAATATTATTAGAGAATAATATTAGAGACTAAACTTTCATCTGAATTATAGGCCTACAATATTTCAAGCACGTTACTGTCAGTCAAACCATGGCTGGAGAATGTCATTGTGCGCAGCGTGGCCAAATGCAGCATGACGAAACTGAGGGAGGGGAATAACATTTATTACGAAACAAACCAACTCTACGCATATTTCAGGTAAAAGATCGAGACTTAGTCTCTGAAACGAGATACATACCATGCACAACTTGTTCTCGTATCATATGACAGAAAGCAGCACTAACTGATACCTACACACAGCACTGGTAGAATTTTACAGAAATATTTCAAGCCATGATAAAAGATGAATACAATTAAATAATCCGCACTCTTCGTCGGCGGCGGCTGTAACTCGATTCTGAGTACACATACCTCTTCCTGCAAAGAGCTTTTCAGACCAGCTTGTGGATGTGTTTCTGATGACTAAACAGGCCAATCCCAGCATAAAACATGCGCCCACATAAATTGCACTCAATGGTCGGGGGAGAGCGGGGTTGTAATTGACGACGCTTTCTTGCTTGTCGCTTGGCCTCTTCATGTCTGCGACGTTCTTCTTAAAAAAAGTTGACAGTGGTCGATGTAGTGTTCCGCCACAGTAAACGGTCCGCAGCAGATGTTTCCCATGAGTGGATATCTATACCAGTAGTCGTCATGATGTGTTTTAGCTGGTCTTGAAAATGCTTCAGAGGGGCCCCATGAGGTCTAGTGCTGGAACAAAGTTCAACATAAAGGAATTGACGTGGAAGCCTGGTATC
Organism: Meconema thalassinum; assembly: GCA_946902985.2. Taxonomy (NCBI): domain Eukaryota; kingdom Metazoa; phylum Arthropoda; class Insecta; order Orthoptera; family Tettigoniidae; genus Meconema; species Meconema thalassinum. The sequence continues at coordinate 1,197,550,647 of OX336389.2, forward strand.
ACTCAAATAAAGCAAAGAACATCACTCGATAGACAAAACTTCTCGGCTCGCGATTTCTTTATTTTATTCTGTGGAAAATAATGAAGCAAACAAAACGAGAGATTATTCCTCAGACTTGCTTGATTTCTTTTTCAACCTTGCACAAACAACTATATTTTAACGAACTACAATTCTTATTTTACAACACTGATAAACCCCAACATTTCTTCTTGAAATCAAAACCATTTGCATTTTGATAACTCCAAAACTCCTTCAGGTTACAACCGTAAATGCGAAGCCATGTATTGGTCTATACCACATATAGAGGTCGGTGCTGAGGGGTTAGCAGTTCTAAGAACAAAGGAAATGGCTGAGAAAGTCAATTTCTTTAGCTTCTTTAGCTATATTAGTAAACTTAGTGCACATTCTTATCAGAGGAGAATATTTGTGGTAATTGATTTTTGATGCGTGGCAATAGAATCTAAGCCTCAGTTGGAGGCTGTCTTTGTGACATTAAAATTAATAACTTGGAGACAGTATTGGTTACCTAATATACTGTAACGTTTTAGGGGTTTGTTAATAACTGGTCAGGCTTATAATGCACTAATACTTTATTTACATTAATATTATTTACACAAATTAACACTAAAACAAATTATGCCTACTCACTTGCATACACACACAGAATCTCACTTTATACAGCTATTAGTCACTAATTATGTACACTGATCTCTGCAAGTCAGTATCTCTTGCAGTCACTATTTATCTTCCACAGTCACTATTTATCTGCACTGTATGTACACTGATCTCTGCAAGTCAGTATCTCTTGCAGTCACTATTTACGTTATTTATTTTCACGGCACTGTCCACATTTATTTCCACTGGTCGCTCGGCACGGCACACACCGTCAGCGCGGACTCATACAGGACTCAGACTCCCACGCAGAACTGCTATGTCCACATTTATTTCCACTGGTCGCTTGGCACGGCACACACCGTCAGTGCGGACTCATACAGGACTGAGACTCCCACGCAGAACTGCTCTGTCCACATTTATTTCCACTGGTCGCTCGGCACGGCACACCCCATCAGCGCGGACTCATACAGGACTGAGACTCCCACGCAGAACTGCTTTGTCCACATTTATTTCCACTGGTCGCTCGGCACGGCACACACCGTCAGCGTGGACTCATACAGGACTGAGACTCCCACGCAGAACTGCTCTGTCCACATTTATTTCCACTGGTCGCTCGGCACGGCACACACCGTCAGCGTGGACTCATACAGGACTGGCTTGCCCGTCACAGTTTGCAGGTATATATGCAGTCAACCCCCGGCCCAGAAAGTTCTCGGTGTTAACCACTTCAAGTAGTATCGAGTCTGTTCTCGTGGATTCTCTCCTAGCACCGCCCAGTCTTTTCTAGTTGGCTGCTCTCGAACTGCACGTTGCATCTAGTAGGTTCCAGAAACAGAACAGTCAGTAGCCCTGCAGTCCTGACTCGTAGCGCTATTGTATTGGGGGTGGCCTTGGGAGGGGCTACCCTGATTAGCCCTGGCCTGATTGGCTGCCCGGCGCTCTCCATACACCCCGACCGCTTGCCACCCCGAGATAAATGGCGACCGCTGGGCAATTGCATGAATCTCGCAGACCTGGTGCACGTTACAATACCATCAACAGTTTAATAAAGAAATGTCTGCAGTGCTAATGTGCTACGAGTACTGAGCTGCATGAAACTGAATTCACTTAAAAGTCATCTGTAAGGTATTCTTTCTTGATATGATAAACAGTTATATTTCTTGTAATATAAATATCTCGGGAACTTGTTTTGAATTCGCTCAATATCGTTAATAGCACTCGTATAGTGAAGAGCCAAAACAACACATACATATTCATGTGTACTACTAACAAGGGAATTAAATAATATCTTCAGAATGAATCCATCCTGTTGGTATTTCTAATAGTGAATTACAATACCCTATAACCATTATTTGTGATTTCATGAACAGGAGACTTATATAAGAGTTTTGAATCAAGGATAATACACAAATCTTTTAATGAATCATCATCATCATCTTGTACAGTTTCCAGCCCCAGGCTGGGTCTGTTTGGAACATAAGCCTCACCACTTAGTTCTTTCTTCCCACCACCTCTCTGCTGTCACTCTGGTCCAGTCCTCGCCTCTCTTCTTGACACATTCCTCCACTCCTTTCAGCCATCTATCTCTTGGTCTTCCCCTTGGTCGTTTCTTCTGCATCTGCATCTCATGTATCCTCTTGGGAATCTTCTTCTCATCCATTCTCTTTAAGTGTCCATACCACCTCAGTCTTGATGTCTCAATCCTACCTTGCAAGGGCTCCTCTTTCACCATTTCCCTGACCTTTTCATTCCTCACCCTGTCTATCCTTGTTACTCCGATCCTACTGCGCAGGAACTTCATTTCACCTGCCTGTATTCTGCTTATGTCTCTTTTCTTCATTGTCCACGTTTCTGAAGCATAGGTCAGTATCGGGATATAGTAGCTTCTGTATAACACTTCCTTGCTTTTTTGTGGGACATCTTTATTCCACACTAAGCTCCTAATGCTTCTCAGAAATGCTTCTGCCAGTCTGCCACGTTCCGTAATCTCTTTGTCATTTCTCCAATTTTCCTCCACTATACTTCCCAAGTAAGCAAGAGTTTAGTGCTTTTCAGTCGGTCAACACGAATGTACCCAAAAGAGATGGGTTATGCCCTAATCCTGAAATAAATTACATGAGATTAATAAACACTAGGATGACCAGTTTCGATCGTCAAGCGATCATCATCAGATCCATTACCCTTAGGCTACAAAATCTATGTTTGAAATACTGGTGAAAATATTTACAATATGTACAATTATTTAGTTGCAGTATTGGTACTGCAACTGTCAGTGTATGCTAAATGCAGTATATATGTTAGGTGAAATGCGAAATGGTGATAGCTATCCGGAGATTGTACTTTAGAGAGATTATATGGTTGTAAACTATGGTTAAACTATAAAATTTTTGGCTAACTACTTATCTGATTGTCTTCCGTATTACAGCTACTCGCAGTTTTCGTGCTCACTGGAACTCGCTGTGCGGTCGACTGCGGTGGTTATCTTAACGACTGGTTTTTCCCCTGCCTCCTCCCCCCTGTCTCTACGTGCTGTGGGGAGTGATAGCGATGTGTTTATGTGAGGTGTTGCCAACCTAGATAAGATGTATGTTATTGAATGAGGTGGGTCCAAAACTATTAAAGACCGTGGATTGGCCCTCGCCACGCGTGGAGCATAACCCATTCGAACTAAGCGTTGACGGTCTTATGAGGACGTCCCGGCATCTTTAATACTGCCGCGAATATGGGCCTTGGTTTATTGCAGAAGCAAAGTACATCGTACACCTGATCCAGATAACATTTACCTATTAAAAACCCCCTAATTTCCCCCCTTTTTTATCTAGCTCGGCTGTGTCGCTAAATTGTGTTTTGTTTCCGACAGGGTGTGTTTTTTAGTAGCGTGAAGAGGGGTGAGCTCTCCATGAACGTGTGTTCATTTAGATTGTTGGGATTGTTTCGTTTGGCTAGGTGTATCTCGATTGCTTCCTTTATGTCAAGAGCTCTGCCTTTCGATTCGTGATGGATTATTTTAAGGTCCGACTCTATGTTGGTAAAGCTGTGCCCTGCGTCACACATATGTTCGCACACGGCTGAATGTGTTCCGTATCTTATCGCATTCCTATGTTCATTATAACGTGTGTCTACTCGCCTTCCACTCTGCCCGATGTAATTAGCTTGACAATCGGTGTCTTGGCACGTTATAGAATATACCCCTGACCTTGAATACGGGTCACGTTTATTTAGATTACTATTTAGGAGGTGCCTAGCGGTTGTGTTTTTCGTCGTGAAAGCTATCTTTATGCCTTGTTTTTTGAATAGGTTAGTGATTTTATATGTATTCGCATTCACATAGTTGAAACGCGCAAATTTTTTCTCATTACTGTCCGGTTTGGGATTCGTTTTATCTTTATTTTTATGTTTGGCTATAATTTGATTTATTTTGCTTGGCGAGAAGTTGTTTTCCTTTGCTATTTGCATAATAGTTCTTATTTCCTTATTATAGTTGTCTTTTGACATGGGTATGTTTAAAGCTCTGTGCACCATTGAATTGAAACCCGCTAGTTTGTGCGTACTGGGGTGATTAGACTGATTGTCGATTGCATGCGAGGTTTGTGTTGCTTTCCGGAATATGAAAGGTCGTTGTCTTTACGTTCAATAGTTATATCGAGATAATTTATTTTCCGGTCTATTTCGGATTCCTTAGTGAATTTTATAGAGTGGTGAAGGCTATTAATGGATTGGAGAATTGTTTCTTCGCTTGTTAGTTCAGTATCGTTGATGCAAATTACATCATCTACGTATCTTTTCCATATTACTATTCCCTTTGTTGAAGTCTTTTCTAAGAACGAATTTTCTAGTGCATTGATGAAGATGTCAGCGATTAACCCACTTAGTGGCGATCCCATTGCTAGGCCTTCTCTCTGTGTGTATATTTTATTGTCGAATTGAAACACGTTTTGGGTGAGAACGACCCTCAGTAATCTCACAATCTCTTCAATTTCTTTTACCGAATTGTTGGATTTTAAGTTGTTTTCGATAGTGTTGATTGCTTCAATAATCGGAATATTGGTGTACATGTTAGTTACGTCGAAGGATACTAGCCTGAAGCTAGGTTTCATTTGTAGGGTGTTCAATGCTGTTACTAGTTCTGTTGTGTTCTTTACAGAGTTGTTTTTGTCGTTGGAAAGACTGCATTTTAAGATTTTTAGTAACTCTTTGCTGATTTTGTAATTAGGGGCATTCCTACAATTGACTATTGGTCTCATTGGGCATTCCTTTTTGTGTATTTTTGGTTGTCCCCTCAATGACTGTATTTTCGGGTTCATGTTTATTAGTTTTGATTTTTCGGCTTTGGCCAGTATGTATTCTGTTTCTTTTAGCGCACTTTTTATTTGTTTTTGGAATTTGTTGGTGGGGTCTTTTGTTAATTCCTTGATTTCGTTGTTGTTTAGGAATTCGACTGTTTTTTCAATGTATTCTGTTTTGTTCAAAATTACTGTAGTGTTTCCCTTATCTGCTTTTGTGATGATTAAGTCATGTTCTTTTATTTTTTGTTTCAACGACTTTATTTCTTTGAGCTGTTTGTTGTTTTGAATGTTATTGCTATCGCCCTCTCGTTTGAGGATTTTTTTGGCTTCGTTGGTGGCGAGATTTTTGGTTAATTCCCTGTCTTCTGCAGGGAGCTTGTGACTGGCTATCTCAATATCTGTGATTAACTGTTTTATATTGTGGTTCGTGTGTGCGTCTGTGCAGTTGTATTTCAAACCTTTGTCTAACATATTCATTTCACCTTGAGAAAAGGTTACGTTCGTTCTGTTGTTTACTCTGCTGTGGAAATTGAATTCATTGTTATCCGTGTGTTGTTCGTTAGATTGATGGTTTTGTGTTTCTCCTAGTTTTCTTAATTTATTTTCTAGCGTTTCATGCTTCCTCGTTGCTCTGATTTTGATGTTGTCATGTAGGTGCTCGGTGAAGCTGTCCCATTGGGCCGCGTGCCAGAAATTACTTAGTTGCAATTGAATGTCGTATAATTGTTGGTTAATTTTTTGCTTTCTTATGTATGCAAATCTTAATTCGTTTTTTATCCAAAGCGCTTTGGCTTGTTTGGTTGAAATGATCGTGGCTGGTGTGTTCGGTACGGTTTTAATTGGTACGTATTTAGGGGTGAGGTTTAGTTCTATACATTTTTTGTTGAACCAAATTGACTTGTCTAAATTCATGAGTTTAAGCCTGAGTGATTTGAATTTCTTGGCTTCACGATTTGCCTGACTAGCCGTGAACATTGTGGTGTTTGAAGCCATATTTTCAGTGTTGCCTTAGTAAACAAGAGTTTAGTGCTTTTCAGTCGGTCAACACGAATGTACCCAAAAGAGATGGGTTATGCCCTAATCCTGAAATAAATTACATGAGATTAATAAACACTAGGATGACCAGTTTCGATCGTCAAGCGATCATCATCAGATCCATTACACTTAGGCTACAAAATCTATGTTTGAAATACAGGTGAAAATATTTACAATATGTACAATTATTTAGTTGCAGTATTGGTACTGCAACTGTCGGTGTATGCTAAATGCAGTATATATGTTAGGTGAAATGCTAAATGGTGATAGCTATCCGGAGATGGTACTTTAGAGAGATTATATGGTTGTAAACTATGGTTAAACTATAAAATTTTTGGCTAACTACTTATCTGATTGTCTTCCGTATTACAGCTACTCGCAGTTTTCGTGCTCACTGGAACTCGCTGTGCGGTCGACTGCGGTGGTTATCTTAACGACTGGTTTTTCCCCTGCCTCCTCCCCCCTGTCCCTACGTGCTGTGGGGAGTGATAGCAATGTGTTTATGTGAGGTGTTGCCAACCTAGATAAGATGTATGTTATCTAGGTTGGCAACACCTCACATAAACACATTGCTATCACTCCCCACAGCACGTAGGGACAGGGGGGAGGAGGCAGGGGAAAAACCAGTCGTTAAGATAACCACCGCAGTCGACCGCACAGCGAGTTCCAGTGAGCACGAAAACTGCGAGTAGCTGTAATACGGAAGACAATCAGATAAGTAGTTAGCCAAAAATTTTATAGTTTAACCATAGTTTACAACCATATAATCTCTCTAAAGTACAATCTCCGGATAGCTATCACCATTTAGCATTTCACCTAACATATATACTGCATTTAGCATACACTGACAGTTGCAGTACCAATACTGCAACTAAATAATTGTACATATTGTAAATATTTTCACCTGTATTTCAAACATAGATTTTGTAGCCTAAGTGTAATGGATCTGATGATGATCGCTTGACGATCGAAACTGGTCATCCTAGTGTTTATTAATCTCATGTAATTTATTTCAGGATTAGGGCATAACCCATCTCTTTTGGGTACATTCGTGTTGACCGACTGAAAAGCACTAAACTCTTGTTTACTAAGGCAACACTGAAAATATGGCTTCAAACACCACAAACTTCCCAAGTACTTGAGACTTTCCACCTTCTTCAGCTGTCCACCTCCAAGTGTTATCCCACTCATTGGTCTGTCCTTTTTCCTGGTCGTTAACAGGATCTCACATTTACTGATGTTGAACTTCCATCCGTACTCTCCCACTGTTTCTTCCCAAGTCTTCAGTTGCTCCTGAATTTCCTCCTCCTTGTTTCCCCAGACCATGAGATCATCTGCAAACACCATTGCTTTCATCTTATCTTCTCCTATCTTTCCTGCTATCCGTGTCATTACCTCGTCCATAACCACAATAAAGAGAAGGGGTGACAGTGCACTACCCTGTTTCAGGCCACTCATTTGTCTGAACCAGTCTGTTCTTTCCCCTCCAACTTGCACACAACTCACACTTCCACAATACATCTCCTTCACTCTGCCTACAGTCTCTTTTTCCACTCCCATGTTTTCCATTGCTTTCCAAACCTTCTCCCTACACACACTATCATAGGCCTTTTCGATGTCCAGGAAGGCCATCAACAGATCCTCTCCAAATTCGTAGTGGTGTTCCTGGAGCTGTCTCACTGAAAATATGAGATCCACTGTTGATCTCCCAGGTCTGAATCCATACTGCTCCTCTCTCAATTTTCTCTCCACTTTGGCTCGTATTCTACTTTCTAATATCTTTTCATATATCTTGGCACAGTGAATCACATCTTTTCAAACTTACACAATTAATTTCATAATTCTGCAAAACTAGATTTCTATTTCTTGGAAATGTGATCATTAAACATTTCTTCATATTGAAAAAGAGTTTGTTTTCTGTACACCAGTGATATCCATTTTTCAAATCAGTTTGTAACTTGACAACATCATCATCTTGCACAGTTTCCAGCCAATGGCCGGGTCTGTTTGGAACACAAGCCTCTCCAACGTCTTCTGTCTTCCCACCATCTCTCAGCTTCCACCCTTGTCCAGTCTTCTCCTCTCTTCTTCACGCTTTCTTCCACCCCCTTCAGCCACCTGTCTCTCGGTCTTCCTCTCGGTCTCTTTCCTTCCCACTTCGTCTCGTGTACTCTCCTGGGTATCCTCTTCTCCTCCATTCGCTTTACATGTCCATACCATCTAAGTCTAGATTTCTCTATACCATCCTGTAATGGTTCCTCCTTTATTAATTCTCTGGTCCTCTCATTTCTTATTCTGTCCATCTTTGTAGCTCCAATACTGCTTCTCAAGAACCTCATCTCACTGGCCTGTATTTTGCTCTTCTCCCTTCCTTTCATAACCCAGGTCTCCGAGGCATACGTCAGGATAGGGACATAGTACGTCCGATATATGATCTTTTTGCTGTTCTGAGGGACATCCTTGCTCCATAACATGCTTCTCACACTCCTCCGAAATGCTTCTGCCTGCCTCCCCCGCTCATTTATTTCTCTATCGTTTCTTCCATTATCTTGTATCAGGCTTCCCAGATACTTGAAACTCTCCACTTTCTTCAGCTGTTCCCCACCAATTGTTATTCCCGTTGTGGTTCTTTCCTTCTTCCTTGTTGTGATCACCATCTCACTCTTATTTATGCTAAATTCCATCCCATATCATTGAATTATTCCTTCCCACACGTCCAACTGTTCCTGTACCTCCTCCTCCTTGTTTCCCCAAATCATCTGCAAACACCATTGCTTTCATCTTTCCTTCCCCAATTACTTGTGCCACTTGGGTCATTATGTCATCCATCACCACAATGAAAAGTAACGGTGACAGTGCACTTCCTTGTTTCAGGCCGTTTCTCTGTTCCAACCAGTCCGATCTCTCTCCTCCCACTTTCACACAGCTCACGCTTCCCTTGTACATCTCCTTTATCCTCTTTATAGTCCATTTCTCTACTCCTCTATCCTCCAGGGACTTCCATACTTTGTTTCTGCATACACTGTCATATGCTTTCTCAATGTCCAGGAAGGCCATCAGTAGATCTGTTCCATACTCCTAGTGCTGTTCTTGTAACTGCCTTACAGCAAAAATCAAATCCACTGTGGACCTTCCTGCTCTGAAGCCATGTTGTTCTTCCCTCATCCCTCCTTCTATCCTTGTCCTAATTCTCTTTTCCAAAACTTTCTCGAAGATCTTTGCACAATGACTCATCAGTGTTATTCCCCAATAGTTTCTGCAATCTGTTTGTAATGGCCAACGCGGGAAGTCAACAACCCACCAAGAGTATTCTGGTAATAGTGGACAATGTATAAAAATTTGTTGGCCAAAGCATTAGATAATGATGTGATAATACAAAGGGTTGACTTTACAAAGGTCGCTTGACAATTTAGCAAACATGTGGAGGACCAGACAATATTATTGTCATTAAATAAGGAAGTCCAGGAAGGCATAAAGGACACGACACCACCACTAACTAATAATAAGATATATTATCAAATAGGTGGCACATAAAACATATGAGAAACACTAGCACAAATTTACACACTTGAAGAAACACTCATTAAGAATTAACACACGTTACGTCTTGAGCCTAAAACACACATATTGTCTTGAACGTAGCTGCAGATCAGTACATCATAGAACGGCATGCAATACACGGCGGTTCCAAAGAATGATATAATTTAAATATGCAACACAAGTGGAGTTGCAACAAATAATGAAAAAACAGGTCGCATGGAACGAGAATGTGTCGTCGAACCAGGACTGACTTACAGTGATGCGCCGATACTGTAAGCCCAAAATGAATTGTTAATAAAACAAATTATGTGTGAAACGCAGGAAGTCAAAGTAGTTGCTGTCATACAAATACCGGGATATGCCAATCGCACGGTATTGTCACAATAGTAAAGTAGTTAAACCCAGCGTCAACTTCCATTCCAGTGATGTTGCAGGAAGTCTAAGTAGTTGCTATCATACAAATACCGGGACATGCCAATCGCGCGGTATTGTCACAATAGTAAAGCAGTTTAGCCTAGCGTCAACCTCCAATTAGTGATGATGCCTGGCCTTGTAACATGCTTCCAGACACGATGAATTACTTATCACACGAAGCATCATCATTATTCATACGCGTGAAGACAAATTGTTAGGCAGCAGATGAAGATAGAAGTAAACATGTTACAACAAACCATCCGACGCCGCGGATTGAAGAATTCGTCGACATGACGCGTATCAACATCAAGCATGGTGATGATGAGATCGAAAATCACCGTAATGTCACTGCCCAAACAAAATATGAATCATGTGCATAGGACATGATTGCTAAGCACGGTTACTATGAAGATAGCACCAATTACAGAAAGGATTAGCTGGATACTTGTTGATATATCACAACCAGCGTTGAAGCACACCATTGTGTCATGGCTACACAGAGAACAACGAAGAAGAAACACGTGATTGGTCGCTACAAGCAGCAAGGAGGCCTCTGATAGGCTGGAAGCAGCCAATCACAGTAGAGAGTTTAAAAACCAAATTAGAGGCCTCTGATAGGCCGAAAGCAGCCAATCACAGTAAAGAGTTCAAACAAGTTAAAGAAGAATCAATGTGGCCAACTTAGAAATACCAAAATTACCTTCTAAGCCAAAATATCCTACTGGAAACACGGCAGTGGGAATACTACATGCAATCAAAACAAATAAATCACGACAACCAATCAACATAAACAAAACCAACCTGACAATGAATAAATGCAATGAAGACAAATAATACTGATATGTACAACCACACAGAGTGGAAACAAATGGGGAAACACAAAACCTGGTTTGCCAAGACAGTGGCCGAACCATATTGCCCGCACAGAAACAACAGGCAGGTTGTTTATGAAAATACAAGAGTGTTTAGTTCTGCGGCAACAAGGGAGACACCTTGACGATGGGACGTTTCAACAGTCCAGAGGTGGTATGTAGAGAGACCACACGAGCTAGGCCGTCCTTACCACAATGAACCTCAAGAATACGTCCAAGTCGCCAGTAAGTAGGAGAAACATTGTCGTCCATAATAAGCACAAGCGTGCCAACCTTGAGGTTAGGAGACATACGGTTCCACTTGCGACGTTGTTGAAGGGAGAGTAAATGATCTGTGGACCATTTACGCCACAATGAAGTCATAATCTGTTGAAGTAATTGCCATCTAGACAACCTATTGATGGGCACTTCAGAAGCGTCAGGAATGGGCAAGGCATTCAAAGGTCGTCCAACAAGAAAGTGACCTGGCGAGAGATAGCACAAGTCAGTAGGATCCTCAGTCATAGGCGAAATGGGTCTAGAATTTAGAATGGCTTCAATTTGCACCACGAGAGTGGTCAATTCTTCATACAGAATGAGTGCGTCATGCTCGGAATCACATCCCGAGATACAATCATCAACATAGAAGTCGTTTAAAACAATCTGAGTGGCAGCTGGAAAAGCTGTGCCATCAGTGAGGGCGAGCTCCTTTAGCACACGAGTGGCTAAGAAGGATGCTGGGGCAGTACCATATGTAACGGTGTTCAATTGATATTCTACCATTGGGTCTGAAGGAGAGTCTCTCCAAAATATTCTCTGTAAGTCACGATCCTTGTGATCTACAAGAATCTGTCTGTACATTTTACTCAGATCAGCTGCAAACGCTATCAAGTGAGTACGGAACCGAAGCAAAATAGAGAACAAATCCTGCTGAATTACAGGGCCCACCAACAAGGTATCATTAAGGGAGCACCCAGACGTAGTAGCCATCGAAGCATCAAATACCACTCTGAGCTTTGTAGAAGTGCTGTGCGGCTTGAAAACAGGATGATGGGGAATGTAGTAAACTTCACCATCAGTCGGGTGGGGGGCAACTTGCATATGGTTTAAGGCTAGATATTCATGCACGAATTCAGTGTATTCTAACCTTAACTCAGGGTTACGAGCCAAACGTCTTTCGAGAGAGTGAAAACGTTTTAGTGTAGCGTAGCGAGAGGCACCTAGAGGCTCCGAGTCTACCTTGCGAGGGAGTCTAACCACAAATCTACCATCGTCTTTGCGAGTGGTAGTAGCAACGAAGTGTTCTTCACATATGGATTCATCAACAGACAACACTGGGGTTTCAACTTCTTCAACGTTCCAAAACGCTTCCAGCTGTTGTTCTACATGAGGGCGTGAGAGTGTAAGTGCTGATACCACGTGCGATGGTTGCGAGGTGCTTGCACTGGGCAGCTTCCCAGAAAACACCCAACCCACAGAGGTATTTTGAATGATGGGCAAATCACCAACTGGTATGATTTTACCAGGACATAACAGGTCAAAGAAATATTCTGCACCAAGAACAAGATCAATAGATTTAGTGCAATTGAAATCAGGATCAGCTAAATCAATATGTGATGGAATGTTCCATTCAGAGGTATCGAAACCAGCAGCGGGTAGCTCAAGTGCAATATTGGGAACCACGAGACATTCAAGCTTAGCAGACCAATTAGTAGCACAGGCAAAAACGTTCACATCAGCAACAACAGTAGCAGTGCTTTGATTTTGACCAACACCGCGAATGTGTACCTTCATAGGTTTGGTGTGGAGTCTTAATTTCTTAATTAAGTGTGACGAAATTAAGTTACAATCTGATGCAGAGTCAAGTAGTGCAGTAACAGGTACACGTACGCCATTGCCAGCTAATATATTCAACTTGGCAGTGGGTAATAGAGTCCTTGAAAATTGATTGTCACGAGCGACGTTACTGCAACTAGTGTTTACCACGTTAGCATGAGCTTGAGAAGCATCATTACTAGTGCCACTGGAGGGCTCATAGTGAAGAAGAGTGTGGTGTTTTCGGGAACAAGTGTTACAAGAGTACTTCGAACATTGATGATTAGGCTCGAAATTACGCAAACAATTATAACACAATTTTCGAGACCTGACAAAATCCCATTTGGCTGTGGACGAAAGTTTGATAAAGGTACCACATTTCGACAATTGGTGATCAATGCTCCTACAATATGTACAACGAGATTTGGTAGTAGTTAACATGGGTTTCTGAGGCGAATGACCTTCAGCTTTAAGTTTGGTTACAGCAGTATGTAATGCAGGCCTGGACCCATTCTTTTCAGTTATTTCCAGTACCTTGCATTTTTTCTCTAAGAAGCTAACCAAGTCCTGGAGAGTGGGAATTCTCCCAGAATCAACATGATTCTCCCATTCACGGATGCTATCATTATCTAGTAGCTCCAATATAAAATGTGACAATAACAGGTCTTGAAGGGGAACCCCGTTAAAGTCCAAAGCTTCTAACGCATTGACATGAGAAACAAAGTGGTCGATGATGGCACGCAATGACACTGAATCATTACCGTATGCGGGGGGCTTGAAAAGCTTGGTAACATGATTGTGTGCTATGAGCCTAATGTTATTGTATCGAGTTGTCAGCAAGTTCCATGCAACCATAAAGTTATCATCTGACACAGTAATGTTCTTTAAGAGGAGTTTGGCCTCACCACTAAGACTAGAATTAAGGTAGTAGAACTTAACAATATCAGACAGAGCATGGTTATCAATTACTATAGCCTTGAAGCTATCTCTGAAATTCAACCAGTCTGTGAAATCGCCACTGAACTGCGGAATTTGAATTTCAGGCAACTTTATATGCGCTGCAGCTACGTTAGCAGTAGGAAATTGTGCACTCTGCAAATTATTCAAAGGGTTATCACTGTCTGTAGTGTTGGATTTTTTGAAATTGTCACAATGTAGTTTAATTTTAACCAGCAACTCAAAATATTTATCTTCGAAGTCACAACGTTCGGCTATTTCTTCGTCGATATTGTCTGTAATATCCTCTAAAGCGACTTGCGCTTCGTTATATTGTTTATAAATTTCCTCGCATTTGTGTTTGCGTAACACTAACATTTGATATTGCTCTTCTGTAATGTCCTGAAAGTTGCTAATTACTTTTTCTTGTGAGGTAAGCATGGCCTTAGCGACTGCACGCTTCCTAACTAAAGGTCGTTTTTGGGCATCCTCCATAATGACTTTAGGATTGCCCGCCTAGATGTAATTACCAGAGTTGCACACCTAACTAACACAACAACTAACTAACACAAAAAATAAACACTGAGACAATGGTCTCGATTAAGTTGTAAACAAACATCTGAACATAGAATACTGTATTGTGTCCTTGAGAAGTTAATGGGAACGTATACAATGTTAAATTTATGGCCTTCCTGGTGAAATAGCAAGAAACAAGGGCCCAATATGGCCAAAGCAAAGCTTAATGATTCAAAGTAGTGAACAGCTCAATATCCGGCCCGGAGGACCAAATAATGTAATGGCCAACGCGGGAAGTCAACAACCCACCAAGAGTATTCTGGTAATAGTGGACAATGTATAAAAATTTGTTGGCCAAAGCATTAGATAATGATGTGATAATACAAAGGGTTGACTTTACAAAGGTCGCTTGACAATTTAGCAAACATGTGGAGGACCAGACAATATTATTGTCATTAAATAAGGAAGTCCAGGAAGGCATAAAGGACTCGACACCACCACTAACTAATAATAAGATATATTATCAAATAGGTGGCACATAAAACATATGAGAAACACTAGCACAAATTTACACACTTGAAGAAACACTCATTAAGAATTAACACACGTTACGTCTTGAGCCTAAAACACACATATTGTCTTGAACGTAGCTGCAGATCAGTACATCATAGAACGGCATGCAATACACGGCGGTTCCAAAGAATGATATAATTTAAATATGCAACACAAGTGGAGTTGCAACAAATAATGAAAAAACAGGTCGCATGGAACGAGAATGTGTCGTCGAACCAGGACTGACTTACAGTGATGCGCCGATACTGTAAGCCCAAAATGAATTGTTAATAAAACAAATTATGTGTGAAACGCAGGAAGTCAAAGTAGTTGCTGTCATACAAATACCGGGATATGCCAATCGCACGGTATTGTCACAATAGTAAAGTAGTTAAACCCAGCGTCAACTTCCATTCCAGTGATGTTGCAGGAAGTCTAAGTAGTTGCTATCATACAAATACCGGGACATGCCAATCGCGCGGTATTGTCACAATAGTAAAGCAGTTTAGCCTAGCGTCAACCTCCAATTAGTGATGATGCCTGGCCTTGTAACATGCTTCCAGACACGATGAATTACTTATCACACGAAGCATCATCATTATTCATACGCGTGAAGACAAATTGTTAGGCAGCAGATGAAGATAGAAGTAAACATGTTACAACAAACCATCCGACGCCGCGGATTGAAGAATTCGTCGACATGACGCGTATCAACATCAAGCATGGTGATGATGAGATCGAAAATCACCGTAATGTCACTGCCCAAACAAAATATGAATCATGTGCATAGGACATGATTGCTAAGCACGGTTACTATGAAGATAGCACCAATTACAGAAAGGATTAGCTGGATACTTGTTGATATATCACAACCAGCGTTGAAGCACACCATTGTGTCATGGCTACACAGAGAACAACGAAGAAGAAACACGTGATTGGTCGCTACAAGCAGCAAGGAGGCCTCTGATAGGCTGGAAGCAGCCAATCACAGTAGAGAGTTTAAAAACCAAATTAGAGGCCTCTGATAGGCCGAAAGCAGCCAATCACAGTAAAGAGTTCAAACAAGTTAAAGAAGAATCAATGTGGCCAACTTAGAAATACCAAAATTACCTTCTAAGCCAAAATATCCTACTGGAAACACGGCAGTGGGAATACTACATGCAATCAAAACAAATAAATCACGACAACCAATCAACATAAACAAAACCAACCTGACAATGAATAAATGCAATGAAGACAAATAATACTGATATGTACAACCACACAGAGTGGAAACAAATGGGGAAACACAAAACCTGGTTTGCCAAGACAGTGGCCGAACCACTGTTCTACTACCTTTCTTGAAGATCGGGACAATTATTCCTTTTTTCCAGTCCTCTGGGGTCTTTTCCTTCCATGCTGTCCTCATCACTCGGTGCAACCATTGTATCCCCACCTCTCCTGCTGCTCTCACCATCTCCACACTCAACTCATCCACACCCGGTGCCTTCCCTCCTTTCATCGTTTTCACTGCATCTTCCACTTCTTTCCATGTTAAGTCCTTTTCTGTTTGCAGTTCATCTTCCTCGTCCCCAATTTCTTCCTACTCACCATCATTTCCATTTGGGTTCAGTAGTTCTTGAAAATATTCTTTCCGCATTTTCTTCAGTTCTTCCCTATTTTCTATCTCTTGTCCGCTTTTGTTCACCATTCTAACATAATCCGTAGGATCCTTCCGCCTCTTTGTTTTTTACCATCCCATACAGGACCTTTTTTGTACCATCACTATCCTCCTTCATCATCTTTGTCCACTCTTCTATCCACTTTCTTCTTTCCTCAGCCACTACTCTCTTCGCCTCCTTCTTTCTTTCCTGCTACTCTTCCCTTGTCTCTACCGTCCTATTTTGATACCACCTCCTAAAGGCTCTATTCTTTTCCCTTACTATATCTTTTGTCTTCTCATTCCACCATGGTGTTTCCTTCCACCTCTTCTTACTACTTGTCCTCCCACATACTGCTTCTGCTGCACCTACTAGTGTCTTCTTAAATCTAGCCCATTCCTCTTCCACCCCTCTTTCTTCATCTGTTGGAATTCCTTCCTTTACCATTTTGAGGTACTCGACCCTTCTATCCCCTTCTTTCAGTTTCCAAATCCTTATACGTCTTTCCTGGTTCTCAGTCCCTTTCTTCTCCTTACTCCCTCTCAGGTTCATTACCCGCAATCGATGGTCGCTATCCAGGTTCTCCGATGGTATAACCTTGATGTCTGTGATGTTCTTATTTAGTTCTTTCTCATACAGTATATAGTCGACCACCGACTTCCTGGTCAAGTCATCACTGTACCATGTGATTGTGTGGCTCTATCTTTTCTTAAACCAGGAGTTCCCAACTAGCAGGCTGTTCCTTTGGCAGAAGTCCAACAGTCTCTTTCCTTCCTCATTTCTTCCGCCCCAACCCTCTGGTCCTAGAACACTCTCATAACCTTGTCTTTCTCTTCCTACATGGGCATTCAGATCCCCCATAACAATCATATTTCTTCCTACCAGCTGCTTCTGCAATTCCTCTTCAAACTCCTCCTTCTCTTCAGAGGCCCAGCCTACTTGTGGAGCATACACTTGCACTATTTCTACGGTCTCTCCCCTCAGTGCTACTTTCACTTTCATCATCCTATCACTTATTCTCCTCACTTCTTCTTTTAAACCATCTCATACTACTACTCCCACTCCATTCCTCTTTCCCTCTTCATTCCCACTCCAGTACAGTCTATAGCCTTTTCTCAGTTCTCTCCTTCCTTCCCCTTTCCACTTTTTTTCTGCCAATCCCAATAAATCCAACTTCCTTCTTTCCATCATATCCACTATCTCCTCCACCTTCCCCGTCAGCGTTCTTATGTTTAAAGTTCCAAATCGTAGTCCGTGTGTACAGCCGTGTCGTCTATTATATCCATCATGTCCGAGGCTCGTTCCATTCTTGAAAGCATTTGGTTTCATCCACTACTGGCTTGCTGGGCCTATCGTAGCTTCACCAGAGCCCCGTTAGCCGTCACTTTTCTGGGTTCCTGTAGGACCTTCACAGCTACCGTAACGGTCCCGGGGCACACGAAGTCCCCACTGTACTTCGCCCCTACAGGCGATCCCCTACTTTGTGCCGTTGCCCGTCTCCCACGACGTGGACGAGGGGTTGGACTTATCACAGCTAGAAATTTCTTTATAAATATTTAGATCTTAAGCAAATAGTAAACACTTAGAGTATTCAGGGGAAAGTGGAGAGGCGTGGCTAGGTTCGTCTGCGGGTGCGTGGGTGGGAGGAACTAGAGCTTGTCAAACGTAGGGGCGTAGTGGAGTGGGGGGTAATATATGGGTGGGGGGTACGGTGGTTCTTTATGTCTTCCTTGACCTATTATATAGTCAGTTAAGGTACTGATTAATGTGTTGTCCTCGAAATGTGTTTAATTAAGATTATGAATAGGCGTTATTACTGGGCTATGTTGATTTCAATTTCCTCTAATGCATTCATTATTGCTCCTTTTTGTATCTGATGTGATATTTAAATGTCTTCATCAATGCTTGTAAATTTGTGTTTTGTTTCTTCCATGTAGGTGGCTATTGCTGAATGTTTTCCATGTTTTATTGCGTTAATGTGTTCAGCATATTTAATCACCATGGACCTCCCTGATTGTCCTATATCAAAGGCGGACACAATTCGGCTCAATGAGCAGTGCACTAGCTCACGCAGGATCAAGGAGCAGAGTGCGCACTCTGACAGAAAGCACAGCCTACCAGCTGCATACACGGCTTGCACAGGAATGGATTTGCATCAAAAGAGATTTACGCCAACCATTTAACAGTTTTACCGTATTTGTTCACATTTATCTCATCATCGCGTATATCTTGCATCCCAGTTTTAAAATTTGATATTGCAGGGGAAAAGAATTCTTGCATATATCTCGCAATAATTTCTGATGCTGTGGTAAAGAAGAACGTAGTACTTTTTAGATAAAACCCCCACCCACTGGATATCGCATGTCTAGCCCACGATGTTATTGTTTGTTTTGGCGGCGGTGCTTTCTTTTCTTTCACGGTATTTGTTGTCCCTCTGTTGCATCGTCGACAAGTACCTGTATTCTCTCTTCACGTTCCATTGTTGTTTCTCAGTTAAGTGTGATTGTTGTCTTGTGGAGGTCGATTTTTAATTTATGTAAATATGCGGAAGTTATTACTTAAAGTAATAATAAAATAGCAGAAGACGATGGTAATAGAGCTGTCAGTCGAGAATTCAATGTGACAGAATTTAATATTCGCTACTGGCGTAAACAGAAAGACGTGTTAGAAACCACTAACCAAACACGTAAGGGGTTTTCAAATGTGGCAATGCAGTAAAACAACCATACAAGGTGCATCGTTATCCGTTTTGTTGGTGCGTCACATGCTAAATAATTGTTAGGTTAGAACTCTTCTAGATCTGTTATTGTTAGTTGTACTATCAGGGTGTCGACCGGTAATGAAAACATAGCTAATTTTACAAATGGATAACAAAAAGCAGCTAATTTTTATGTCTGGATAGTTGGAGGTAACGAAAATTCGTCGAGGTCGATTTGAATCATTTAACCCTTACCCCTCGATTTAAAATTCTCTTGGCTCTCCCTACAGCTCATATTTAATTTCTGAACTTTTACCTTCTATTACTTGTATTTATTTAGCCTTGCTTTAGAACTATAACTAGTTCCTAAATTACACATATATGTCTACACTCATCTACTTATGTCATTATTAAGCAAATAAAAGCAGTATGCAAAATAATTAATTAATTATTGTATAATTTTATTATTAATAATAATAATAATAATTACAATTATAAGTTTGTCAAATTCAGCAAGCTATATTTACCTAGAAATTTTATCAATTGGAACACTGTCAGTCACCATCAATATGTATATGTCGTAGTCAGATAGTGAAATCCGTCATTTCATGATGATCCTAGGCACTTCATGAAAAGCCGGCATATGATGTAAAAAGGTACAGTTACACCATCTGACGCGTTTCTTCATGAAGTGACATTTAGGCAGATGGTGTAAGAAATGATTTTACATTATTAGCCGAGGCACTTCATGAAGAACCGGTGTTTGTTGATTCGGTACTTCATGAAATGACTGACGCAATGAAGCCGTACATTAATTCACTTAATTGTTCTATTGCAAGAAATAAATTAATGCTTGTTTATTATGGTTTTCGAAATTAATTTTCACATAACAACCTAAATCTAATCGTGAAATACCGGTTACTACTTACTCTCTATCTCTCCTTTTTTGTGTGTGTAGGAGTTTGTGTTTTCATTTTTACATTTTTATTTGTACAGTATTTTTTTCTAATCTGTAATGCATACTTTCATAATTTCATTTGTAGTTTTTCTTTTTGTTCTTCAATTGTGTATCTTTTTTCTCTCTTTCCTTCACTGATGCAATTTGTATTTTTGAACTTGATATGCCAAGAAGAAACATAATTGGGCTTACGTCTGTGTAACTTAATATTGTTAAATAAATAAATAGCCTAAATAAATGAATACACACATACATTAGAATACTTAGATTGCATAGTATACTGTAAAATATTTGTCGAAGGATTTCTGCTGGGTTAAAAAAGGCAACAGCTTAATTTCTTTGTCTGAAGGAGGGTGGGGGGGCGTTAGGAAGCTAGTATACGCTGTCACGCAAGAAAAGTTGAACAACCTGCAGGGTGACGTAGCTTGAGGCTGCACTGTATTATTCAGAACTTCCCAAATTAAATAAATAGTAAGTTCTTTGGATTATAATGATTTAATTAGCTCTGGAACCTCAATCAACCAAAGAGGAAATAGTTGTGGCCTAAATGCTGTATTCATATATGCTAATATTTATTGTGGGTGACAAGTGAAGGAGAGTTTGCATGGTATGGTAATAATTGTAATTATGTGTGTTTGTCATCATTCATCACCAACAGCGGTAGCTAACTCCACAAACACGAAGCTCTAGGCCAGGCGTTCTCAACCTGGTGCTCGGGAGCTCCACAGTGCTCTTTAAATGACATTTGGTGCTCCCGTCATACGAGCAAAAATGTGCTCGCGTGCACAACCTCCCCTGAGATCCATTCTTTAATTCAAATTCTGTTGCATGAACGAGAATAATAGGGTTTTCACTAGAAGGTTTGACAGTGAAAAATTTTAACTTGTAAAATAGTATTTATTAATCATCAGTAATCATAATTGGACATCCCTGCTTTATGAGTAACACAAAAGATGCTGATTCGACTCGACTGTACATACGTAAATGATCTTATCTGCATGAGTCACGCAAGCAGTTGCAGCATGCCTGGTGAGCGGTGAATCACTAGATATTTCAGCACTTCAATGCGAGAGAGAGACAGGAAAAGAAAAGAGAGGCGTATGCTTGTTGCATTATTATTATTATTATTATTATTATTATTATGGACTTAATGGTGCTCGGGTACTTGGTATGGCATGATGGTGGTGGTCACAGTCTCAAAAAAATTGAGAACGCCGCTCTAGGGTATGAAACCAAGCTATATACGGACTTGTCGAGTGGTTCAAACCCCACTTACATCGGTCAATAAAATGTTTCCCATTTGAAACTCGAATGCAAATGCTGGGACGGTACCTTCGAATAGGCCACAGACCGCTTCCTTCCATCTCTTGGTCCAGTTTCAATCAATCTCTCATTAACGTTTCATTAGTTTGGCATCAGAAAGGGCATTTGGCCTAGAAACCACTTGCCACATAGCAATTGATTGAACATCATCCCCAAGCCCGTTGAAACTGGAATGAGTCCCGCGACGTAGCCTTGCACGTACAAATCTTGCACCCCGGCCATGAAGGTAGCTGCAGCAAGTTGGGAGATCGTAGGTGCTAAACCTGGCGATGACAGTGGCTATCTAGAGTGTGGTTTCTCCCAGTGGATTTTCCACACTCCCTTCACCCAAATGCCGGGATAGTACCACTTCAAGTCCCGGAGCGCCCACCCCATCCCTTTCCCTAATGCAGTCCCACCCACTCCTACAGTCAACATAATTATAAATATAAGTTCAATTTACACCCAATCACACGGGGCTGATGATTGAGGTGACTCGAGTCCCCCAAATTAATTAACAACATAACTAGAACGATAACAGGTAAGATACACCCAATGAAGAAAAATGCAGAATCATTCTTTGAAATATTTCTGTCTATAATAAATAGGCTGAAATTCGAGATTTTCTCGCAGGTGAACCCTCCACTAAATCAACCAAATGTAAAGCTTTTGTGTAAGCCCCTCTCACTTCTCGCGAAAATGTCACGCTGAGAGACAATCGACGAAATATGACGCTGTTGTTTAATTTGAGGTACTTTGACATCGTGGTCATTCAGCCCTGTGTACTTGGGAGTGTAGAATCTGTCTGATAATCAATATTATTATGGCATTTGTAGTAGAGTGTGTATTTGTAGTTCAGTTTAAGATTGGGAAGGAGGCGGCCCGTGGCTAAAGTTCGGAACCAACCCGGCATTTGCCTAGAGGAGAAGGGGGGAAACCACGGAAAACCAATTCCAGGATGGCTAAGGTAGGAATGGAACTCTTCTCAGTTTTGCCTCCTGAGGATGAGTGTACCCCAATTCAACCCTCAGACCATAATTATGTTCCTATCCGTGGTAACCATAGTTGATTTCATAAGTCTACTTAACGAGTAGGCCTAGGCCTATATGCTGGTGTGAATCCCGTCGCTGACTGTGGCGTTTTCCCCCAGGTCTTTCCCACACCCTCTCGGCAAATGCCGGGATGGTACTTCATTTCAAGTCTCGAGACACCTTCCCAAATTCTTTACCCACACACTACTTCAGTCATCACGAAAACACAGGTTATCAGAAAACAACTACCCAAATACACTGGGCTGATGACCAAGATGTCCCTAGCCCTTAAAATAAATATACAAGAAAACGACTATAAAACAAGGCAACAACTGAACCATATTAAAATGTGCAGATTGAACAAAAAATTCTGAAATAGTTACTTGGCAAAAATACCATCCTTCAGTGGGGTTCGAACTCACCACGTAGGGTTCCGGAAGCTAACACCATACCCTGAGACCATAACTTCACTAAGAAAACCGGCTGCTAAAAGCAGTAGAAGATCTTGGTATTGCGCGTCAGTAACTGAGTTCTTGTTGTTTTAAAGGGTGGAACAGCGAAACAAGTCATATTATACTGTCGGTTATCTAACTCGCATGTTTTAAAAACAAAACGGATCTGAATGACTTTCTTTTTCCGTTCACAGTACGGCAGCATAATATTCCTTCTAGGCGCAAGGCCAAGATGCTGGGGAGGGAATTTAGACAGGGTGTCTACCGGTAACGAAAGTAACGAAAAAGTAACGAATTTTACAAATGGGTAACGAAAGTAACGAAAAAGTAACGAATTTTACAAACGGGTAACGAAAATTTTCTGAAGACGGGTTGAATCATTTAAACTCGCGCCGCTAGGCTCAGAGATTGCGAGTTTCACGCAAGCGGCGCCGTGCCTATTGCAAAGTACTAAGCTATATGTCTCCGTGCCCGACCTCAAGGAAATACATACAAGGACACCTTGAGCGGTATACATCGGTTCAACGTATATTTTCGGCATCAAGAAGTCTCAAGTTTCGTGTGAAATATTTTTCTGTGTTACTGTATTAGGAAACCTGACTTTTCGCGAGACGTTTATTCGCGAATACTTCCGAAACTAAAAAGAAATCCCTCATTTCTGTTATTTGGAAACTATGTCAAATTGAAGTCCAGAAATAACGCGAAACAATTTAATGTCGCAATCTTGCAAAATGTTACCGTTTCGAAAAAATGCGAAAAATCTTCGAAATACATATAACTTATTTAAAAAAATATGTCAAGTAAATTTGCGACATTCAGTATGGTTAATTCGAAATTCCGTTATAAGTCGATTTTTCCTTCGAACTTTCGTTCCATCTAACCGATTATTTCGATAATTTGTTGATAATTCGTGGTTCTCAATCGAAATAAAACTTGCCCTCTTGTCGTATTATTCGTACAATCCTCTCAGAACAATTCGTAATATTCGATACCGTACCTACTTCGAACGTTCATCCTCCAAAATCGCATCCTCAAGACGGCCGGCTGACCGCATGACTTGCCTGCGGGAATCTCATCAAACGGACCGAGATCGACGTCAGTTGCGTAAAATCATAAAACCCGTCCCCTATCGTGAACTTGTGACCTCGAGAACTGCGGGAATCCTGTCAAAGGTGATTGGGCACCTATCACGAAACCTACTTGCCACTTTTCCCATGACCGTATACTTAAAAGCGTGCGGGGAGCGAGAAGTGCATCAACCCACTTAAAAATGGCAGCCTACGTAGCATCGAAATACTAAATCCTCCTCGTGATCCACCCTGAACTCATGAACTCCCAACTACAGCATAGGGACAAAGGGAATCACGGCGCCGACCGAACAACATGTTCATAACTACGCGTCAATTTTAACCATGCCCAACCTTGAGCTTGCCTCCGCCATTCTATCAGGACAGGTAGACAGGCAGACAATCGTTGAACGGCCGGGTGCGGCGACGATTGCGTAATATCTCGAGGACAACGTAAAACGGCCGAGAGCGGCAGCGATTGCGATACATCGCGATATTTCTCCGCATTCAATGACGAGGACAACTGTATTCTTGTCAAACGGACAGCAAGTGGCGCCGATTGCGTAATAATGCTATATTTTCTTGTGCCCGAACTCTAGGACAATGGAAATCTCGTGGAATGACGAAAAGTGACGCTGATTGTCTAAATCGCGATTTTTCTCCGTGTTCTATCGTGAAAACTACGGGAAGCTCACCAAACAACTGAGACCAGCGCCGATCGTGTAACATCTCGATATTTCTCCGCATTTGACTGCGAAGACAGAATTCGGTGACGATCGCGTAACATCGCATACATTTCTTCGCGACCTACCGCGGGGACGAAGGAAATCTCGCCAAATGGTCAAGAGCTGAGCAACCTCTTGGTACCGTAATTTTTAACAACATATTGTGGACAAGACGACATATTAGCTGAAACAACTCATTGGATATTAAATATCTAGTATATATTTATTATTTTTTAAATTTTTATAACATCATGTGAATTTCATTTAAAGCGCTTCGGTGGTGTAGTTGGTAGCATGCTGAACTGCTGTGCCCAATATAGCGGGTTCAAACTCGGCTGAAGTCGTCGGATTTTTTAAAAGCGTTAAAAATCCTTCAGTATGCCTTCCTTTCGGGGGGGGAGGGGGGGGGGGGGGGAGTAAAGCCGGCGGTCCCATGTCATGGATTTATGGCATGTAAAGGATTCTTCCACAGACAAAACTTGTGTGAAACTAAATTGTTAGGTTATATTTCGTCGGAACGTTCTATCAAAGTTCCAACGTTCACCACTAGGTATCATTGATATCTGGTAGCAACTTGAAATTGAACGGAACTTGTAACTCACCCTAAGGGTGTCCGTTGGAAGCAGCTACAGACTCAGACGAGCTGAACATGTCCTCGGACACTCCCGGCACTAAAAGCCATACGATAAATAAAAAAACTTCTTTAAAAACAGTTCATTGTTGTTTTTCTTCACCGCGTGATAAGCGCCTATGCTTGTAGACCGCAGACGTAACTTGAATTCAAAGGTAACTAAAATTAACTAAAAGGTACCTAAAAAGTAACTAATTTTTACTTCATCCTTGCAGTAGACACCCTGTTAGAGGATAAATGAGGTTTGGACCAATATACATTTGGACCATATTATGTCACAGTGTTCACTTTCTGAGGAAATAACAGCCCTTTAGTGTCCACATTTTTTTCCGATTAATTCTTGGAAATCACACTTCCCTCACACGTGATCACCGCTGCCGCTACTTCATGAAGTGACGGGCTGGATTTCCCGTCAGATGATGTAAAAATGAATTTCACTATGTGACGGCGAAATTTAGTCATTTCATGAAACCACGCGTCAGATGGTGTAAACTGTACCTTTTTACATCATATGCCGGCTTTTCATGAAGTGCCTAGGATTTTCATGAAATGACGGATTTCACTATCTGACTACGACATATACATGGAAGTAGTTTTGCCATAAACATGTAGGTCATCAGCCCTAAGTGAAAACAAATAACAACAACAAGCCCTAAGTGAAAACAAATAAGAACACTGCAAAATAAAAATAAATTGTATGCACGGATAATACTTAAGTGATGAGTGCCAGCAGTTCAAAGATACCACAATGTTGCACCTATCGATACCTTAACTTCGTATGATACATCTCAAAACATTTCCAGGATGTAAACCTGGCTTCCGAGTATTTTTGTCAATATCAGAGTTGTTCTGATCACTGTCACTGCTATCACTGTGTGTGTTATCACCTTCACTGCTTATTATGTCGCATTCTTCAAATTCAGACTCAGATATGTGGTCACTATCAATAACTTGCCGTATTTCATCCTCCGTCAATGTCCGATCGGCCATATTTGTTTACTATCAGTTTGGCGGTCGCTTAGTAACAGCTGACAGGTTGCACGGCCTTCCAAATAAGAGTTTAACGGTTGCCTGGTTCGCAATATCGAGATTTCACAACGTTCCTCACGCAACCAACAGATCGCAGCACAAAATAGGAATGGATAATTTGTTGGGGCAGAGACGACAGACGAACTCTAGAGGACACAATTATGATGTCGGGGCTCACCCGACACAAGACTGGAACGGGAAATTCTTTATGTCAGCATATGATTTGGCGATTGTGAATACAAGGTTCGAGAAAAACACAGGTCAATATATGACTTACAAGAGTGGGACCATAGAAAGCCAGATTGACTTCTTAACGTGTAAAAGGTCTCAATTAAGGGAAATTCAAAACTGTAAAGTTTTTAATGGTGAAGCAGTGGCAGCACAGCATAAGACGGTCTCGACCGACTGACGAGGGGTAAGGGTTAAACACGTGCCGCTAGGTTCACAGATTGCGATGGAGAAAGTTTCATGCAAGTGGCGCCGATGGCGTAAGCTATATTTCTCGGTGCCCGACCTCGAGGAAATGCATACTGAGCCTTGAGTGGTATACATCGACCTCAAGGAAATGCATACTGAGGATACCTTGATTGGTATACATCGGTTCAATGTATATTTTCGGCATCAAGAAGAGTTTTTAGTTTTGTGTGAAATACTTTTCCGTATTATTAGGAAACCTGACTTTCCGCAAGACGTTTATTTGCGAAAACTTCCTCT
Source organism: Meconema thalassinum (assembly GCA_946902985.2). Taxonomy (NCBI): domain Eukaryota; kingdom Metazoa; phylum Arthropoda; class Insecta; order Orthoptera; family Tettigoniidae; genus Meconema; species Meconema thalassinum. Next base: position 1,197,577,454 of record OX336389.2, read on the forward strand.
CATTTCTGTTATTGACCTCTAAATTTGGAGACTCTCAAATTGAAGTCTAGAAATAATGCGAAATAATTTAATGTCGCAATCTTGCAAAATGATACAGTTTCAAAAAGAAATTGCAAAAAAGCTTCGAAATACATATATTTTAAAAAATCTATCAGTTTCGAAAATTTGCGACATCCAGTATGGTTAATTCGAAAATCTGTTATGTTGATTTTTCCTTCAAACTTTGGTTCCATCGGATATAATTATAATCCAACCGGTTATCTGATAAACTTGTACAACTTGTATAATTCGAATTTGAAAGAAAATGTGCCCTTTCGTCATATTATTCGTGCAGTCCTCTCATAATAATTCGTAATATTCGATACCTACTTCGAACTTTCATCCTCCAAAATCACATGCTCAAGAAGGCTGACTGCACGACTTGCCTGTGGGAATCTCGTCAAACGGACTGACATCGACGCCAGTTGCGTAAAATCATAAAACCAGTGCCCAATCGCGAACTTGTGACCACGAGGACTGTGGGAATCCTGTCAAAGGTGATTGGGCACCCATCACGAAAAGTTCCGAAATCTACTCGCCACTTTTCCCATGACCGTGCACTTAAAAGCGTAAGGGGAGCGAGAAGTGCGTTAACCCACTTAGAAATGACAATCTACGTAGCATCGCGATACTCATTTCTCCTCGTGAACTCCGAACCACAGCATAGAGACAGCGGGAATCACGCCGCCGACCATACAACATGTCCATAACTGCTCGTGAACTTTAACCGTGCCCAACCTCGATCTGGCCTCCGCCATTCTACCAGGACAGATAGACAGGCGGGCAATCGTTTAACCGCCGGGTGCGGCGCCGACTGCTTATTATCGCGTTCTCAGTGTCCAACCGCGAGGACATCTTGATTCTCGTAAAACGGCCGAGAGCAGCATTGGTTGCGATACATAGCGATATTTCTCTGCATTCGATGACAAGAACAACTGGATTCTTGTCAAACGTACAGCAAGCAGTGCCGATTGCGTAATTATGCTATATTTTCCTGCGCCCACCTCAAGGACAATGGAAATCTCATCGATCGACTAAAAGTGGCACCAATTATGTAAATCACAATTTTTCTCAATTCTATCGTGAAAACTACAGGAATCTCGTCTAAGGCTGAGACCAGCGCCGATCGTGTAACATGTTGATTTCTCCGTACTTGACTGCGAAGACAGAATTCTGTAACGATCACGCAAAGTTGCATATATTTCTTCATACTCTACCGTGGGGACTAAGGAAATCTCCCCAAACGACCAAGATCAGAGCAACCTCTTGGTAATCATAACAACTTCTTGTACACAAGACAGCATATTGGGTGAAACAACTCATTCGATACGGTATTAAATATCTATTATGTATATATTATTTTTAAAATTTTTATAACACTATAAGTGAATTTTATTCACCACTTTTAAATACAGTTCAACGTTGTTTTTCTTCACCACTTGGTGACCTTACATGCTTGCAGACCGCTGACATATCTTGAATTAAAAGGTAACTAAAATTAACTGAAAGGTAACTAAAAGGTAGCTAAAAAGTAACTAATTTTTACTTCATCCTTACAGTAGACACCTTGATAAGCTGACAACAGAAGACAAAATAAAGAAGGCCTTCCAGTTGAACTCTTGCGTGATTTGGTTATACAAGTATGGGTTATGGTGTTGATGGACGTTAATGTGAAGAGCTTCTTGAAGGCGGACATCGCAAATGCGTTGGAAGGAAGTCGGGATGATGACCAGAATAATGCACGCGGGAGTAGCTCGGAGATTGGCAGCTGTGACAATGCCGGTTGTCTTGTTTCAATAATGCAAATTTTACGTATTTGTCGGGAGTACGGTCTTTTGCACATAAATCCCCGCATATATCACACACCCAAAATTTTTACATTTATTTTCGGTCAATAAAGCGAATAAATACAGTATTGTGCCTATAATGTATCGCTCTATTCAGTGCATTGGAATCTGATGAGGAAATAAATAATTTTGTGTATACAAATGGCTAAGTGCTAAGTAAATATGTATAATTATATTAATTTCATTAGGTTATGCATAGGAAGAAAAGAAATACTCCTCACGTAGACTATTGAGACGAGTAAGTTGCACTTCACCCTCTACACTTCCATGTTGGTGGAAGTGATGTGTTCCATAGTGACATTCTGAATTAAACTTTTTGATGGCAAATATCTTACCTCTACAATGGAACGCCGCTTTACCGCTTTACTAGCCATCTTAAATACACCTACACCACGTACTGAATGAATGTATCGCATAAGCATAATATACTGAACCAGGTGATGTGTTGCTACTCCACTTGTTGCCATCTAGTCTTGACAACACAAACTATTAGAAGTAAGCTGCTTGCAGCTCTTTCCGCGCTCATGCCATTAGCTCAAGGAGCAAGTTCTCTCAATGTCCACCAATGCCCTATGTAGTTGGATTTGCACTGTGTACATTGCAAACCATATACCTGCTTGTTTGAATTTATCTTTTCCATTGATTTGTTGAATAATTAGCAAAATATTGTTGTTGGTGTTGTTGGCTTTAAACATGTATTGTTAAAAACAAACAATAAAAGTATTGCCTGGCTGAAATAATAATTTCTATATTTATAGATATATGCTGACCGGCACGAAAAACGCAACACCCAATAAATGATGTGAAATTATTGTGTAATTTATCTATTTAATCAAAGTGAAGCACTTTAACCTATTTTTTTAGACGGGGTATGTTATTGGTGTTGCTTTGCAAGCAAACAATGAAGTGTTGATTGTTGATTGCACTAGCCTCAATTGATTGGATGTAACCCAATGTGTTCCCGCTCTTATAGCGCTGAGTGTTGTACTTTGAATTGTTCCCTTTTCAATCACATGTGCTTGTGGGATCTTTCTGTGATTGTCGTAATTAGCTTTCTGGAGCAAACATGCCATTAAGCCCTGAACAAGCTGCAAAACTTGTTGCTTTGGTGGAAGATGGTCGCAGCATGCATTACATTGCAGAAGTATTGAGGATTACAGCTTCCACGATTTCCAGAACCGTACGAAGGTACAGGGAAACTGGAGGCTTTGCAAGGAGACCAGGATCAGGCCCGAGAAGAACAACATCGAAGAGAGATGTCCGCTTCTTACAACTTCCAAGTTCTTTACGACCGTCACACCACCGCCATTGAAGCACGAAATCGACTCCACCAAGTTCGAGGGGTCGATGCTAGTGAGAGAACCGTCCGAAGAAGATTGGAAGAAGCCAATCTTCAATCCAGAAGACCAGTTACAGACCCAGAACCTACCTGAGAACATCGCACAGCTCGACTAAGTTTTGCAAGGGAACATCATGGCTGGACAGTACAACAATGGGAGCAAGTGTTGTTCGCCGATGAGTCGCGGTTTGGCCTCCGATCACCTGATGGAAGAGAGAGGGTCTTTAGAAGGCCAGGGGAAAGGTATTCCCCTCGCACATTCTCATCCAGGACGCCATTTCAGGGAGGTTGTGTGATGGTGTGAGCAGGAATCTGTATGGCTGCAAGGACGGATTTGGTCTTCGTGGAGAATGGGAGCCTCACTGCATATCGGTATGTGGAGGAAATCCTTCTGGAGCATGTTGTGCCTTTCGCTCCATTTATTGGTGGTGATTTCACACTAATGCAAGACAATGCACGCCCACATGTTGCGAAAGTTCTTGGGTGAAACAGGGATTCATGCTATGGCTTGGCCTGCTCGAAGCCCTGATTTGAATCCTCTTGAGCACGTTTGGGACCGGCTGGGGAGAAGATCCCGTCAGTGCTATCCAGAGACCCTACAGGACCTATGGAATTCCCTCCTGGAAGAATGGGAGATGATTCCTCAACAGGACATTACAGCATTAATCAGGAGCATCCCTGAAAGGTTGAATGCCGTCATTGGTACAAGAGGTGGCAAAACACGCTTTTAAAGATGCGAACAGAGGTCTCGGAAATCATCTCCGAGGTCTGTGAAGTAATGTGTGAAGAGTATAAAATCAAAACAGACGTGAGGACCTTTAGGACCTTAATCAAAATTTCCCGCTGTTTTAGCGCTCTTTCCTTGAAGTGTGCATCACTGGCTTAATTTTTAAATTTGTGAATAATCATCTTTTATTTTCCATTGTTAGACACCTACATGGGACCGTACTACAATATTTCATCATCATATAGTAGATTAATGTTATAAAAGTGTCATAAATTTGAAATAAATTTCAGTTTTTGAAGGAAATTGAAGTGTTGCGTTTTCCGTGCCTGTCAGTGTAACATAATGATCTTTGTCAAAGAGAAAGTTCATTTCGCTTCAGCCTCAGCTGAATTTAAAATCTGAAACATTGTTCCCATGTGCTGCAGCTAATTCTCGTCCTTTAACCCCTCAGGCCGGCTATTTAATCCGGAGGTTTTCACTTCTCCGGCGGTATTTAAATTGAAGCTCAGCAGAGGTTTGGACACCAACAAGGTAAAAAATTAATAATGTTAAATCTACGAAATATAACGTAATGAAATTTTTAGGATTACTTACCGAAATCATGTCCAATGTTTCTCAGTAATATATGTGACGACTGCTCTTCAGGGTTGTCCATAATCACACGCAATATTTACAAAAGTATAATAATTTGATAAGTTCCACTTTTGGTATTTGTTTCAGGTATATTTACAATGAAAGCAAGATATTTACATGATAATGTTCAATCTACATATATACATATTTTTCGGGTATAATTTCGAGGAAAAGCTGAATTTTGAAAAGCTTTTTAGGCCCCGTGTATGCATCCCATGTCGAATTGTCAACAAAATGTAAATATCGCAATATTATTTCAAACCTGTTCCTTGGCATTGTTTGAGGGAATATAGGAGTGAAATAGCTCTTTAGGGTAGGTTTCGGAATTATCACCATCAACAATACCAGCCACAAGAACGCATAAATGTTGTCCCCTGTCACTGACTCTCACTTCCTGGCACGCGACCTTGGTTTCAAGGGCGCGTCACCATACATTCTGCCGCGTAGGCCTACATATTTGTTTCTCAAACTAGTTCAATCACATTGTCGAAAGCAGCAAAAAACAAGACGTGAAATGCCTTCTTGTACCCGGTATACCCGTGAAGGGGATCTTTTGTGTGCTTGTGACGAAGTCTACCTCTCGCCACAAACACTGAACAGCGGTCGTTGTTATTACAGCTGAAGCTATTTCTTCTTCGTCTGGTCTGTCTCCCACTTCTCCAATAACATCATGCTGTGCATAGTCCGTATCACTACCGAAAATATCGCTCCCTATACATCACTTCCACTACTGTCATCTATCAAACCAATAATATCTGCACCCGTAAGGGAATGAGACAGTCCGGCAATTATTCATCTGCGACTGAGTAGCCTCTAGCCTACGAAGCAAAAGTTATCTACTAAGTAATTGCTATCGTTGCTTCCCCTTCATAAGTGACTAAACCTGTCAAGTTAGATATAGTTCACAAAACAATCTTGAGATGGCAGGAAAGGATGTGGTACCTTCTAAAGCAACTAACCTGAAACTCAATAGAGCGCGTTTCATGTTCCTTCGCTGATCGATATGAGTCGTCAAAAGCAACAGATATCGATCAACTTCGTATTAGTTCTAATTATGAAACAGAGATGGCATGAATGTACATAACTTCTCTGTTTATAACGTGAAACAAGATCCGGCGAAGCAGCAGGGTTTCATGCGTAATAGGCATTCTAACTTCCGCCTGCACCGGACGTTTGTGGTACGTCGAACCGGCTGAACGAGTAGAGTCCAGCGGACGTACAGTGTACGGCCAACCGGATTGAGGGGTTAAAATACAGTATTTCGTGAGAAAAGGCATATCAATCCATGCGTAAGAAATTTTCCTCAATTTGCGGAAACTTGCCCCTCTTGTGGCCACGAAATGGTTTGCGAGACTTGTTGGTCTGTTTTCACCAGTAGCACACATTGCACTCGGACACAGAATACTCGTGGCTCGCTGCCCAATTACATGTGTGTTTTGGTGTAGCTGATGACCGCTAGTTTATATGATGGTGTTACTCAAATACTTGCTCAATGTGGATTAACAAACAATTTTGAAATTACAGAACACGCATGCACCCTTAACACTCAAAAAATATCATTGTAACAGACTGAAATAGGGCATCATTAGTCAGATCTGAACTGATTCTCTCGCTGAATTGTGCAGTGATTCTTCCCAACAGGTGATATCAGGAAGTTGCAGGTTATTTGGAAATCCCTATTTCGCAATGGAAAGACCGCAAGTTGACATATTTATTATGAAACAGATTTGGAATTGCACGATGAATCTTCCAGTAAATGGGTGTGTCATATACGCAAACATATCTCTTTTCCCCACTTTAAACCCAACACAGTTACGTCTTGGTCCATTCCAGTCAATCCAGCAAGTTGGATTGAAATATGCGAAACCCAACCCATTACAAACCCTATCAATGTTTTCATTTACGTCTGTATACAATTGACATGGCCTTCCTCCACACTACATCAGCTATCACAACTTTTACTTTATTTCACTTCTTTCTTGCTGTTTTTGCCCAAGTCCCTTATTTCCCCCATTATGTGGTTGGCGGATCGTGGGCTCTACAAGTTCCTAAATGTAAAACTGGCATTTTTTTCCCCCTGTCCTCTAACCTGTGGGCCATTTGTTCTATCCTTATTTCCAGATACTATTCAATGGTTGCTCCTTGCTTCGTGCACTCTTCTGTACTATAACATATCATTTTGTCTCCTAATATGTACCGCTGAAGGCTTGATTTCAATTTTTCCTTGGGACTTTTTTACTCTGTCCTCCTTTGTCCTGTAGCCCAGTTGGCTTATAGATTTTCTTTCATTTCCGTTTGGGGGTTTGTCGCCTGTTTGAGATCTTTCCACAACTGCGCAATTATCTCTTCCTTACGTTTTATTTCCTCACTAGGAACAACAACAACATTGCAATCGCTCCAGTCATGTATTGCGTCAACTTCCATATTGATATCTGAACACTTTAAAATGAAAGCAGTGTTCACGTTTGATACACTTAATTCCAATTCTGGAAATCCTGGCATACCCACTTTGCACTTAACAGATGGTTTCTTGTTGTTTTTTCCCTTGTGTGTGTTGTCTGCTTCTATCTGGCTGAGACCCTTATCTAGTTCACTGGAGGAGCTGCACAACTCGCCTGCTCTCTGCGAAGTTCAAAGAATTTCATTATACCAATAGTAACCAAAATATGGAATCAGACCAAAGGTTTCCCTTACCGACACAGAAAATAGAGTGAAATTATGAATCCAGTTTATTTTATACAGTGTCTTAACTTTTCTTTGTTGGTGTCACCCAGGTTGTCCAACCCCCTCCACCCTCGCTAGTGGCATGTATTGTTAATTCTCAATGGTATAGTTTGTTGTTATTCATAGTGACATAATGAAAAATGAAAATGAAAATCCACAGCCTGCTTCCAGTCTCTGACCGGGTCAGGAATTGAATGAATGAAGCCCCCATCTAGCGGCGAGGATATGAACTGTGCCCGCTGCCGAGGCCTGACGCACTCCTCTGGGTCAATGATTAAATGAATGACAGATGAAATGAAATGATAGTGGAGAGTGTTGCTGGAATGAAATTTTGACAGGGAAAACCGGAGTTCCCGGAGAAAAACCTGTCTGCCTCAGTTTTGTCCAGCACAGATCTCACATGGAGTGACCGGTATTTGAACCACGGACCCAGCGGTGAGAGGCCGGCGTGCTGCCGCCTAAGCCAAGGAGGCTTATGGTGAAATAATAATATAATAATGATCATAATAATAATAATTTGGAGGCTATGTGCTCTATAATTCATTAAGTATTATTTTTAGCTCATAATTCTATGTCTGTATGTGTTGCATTATGGAATAAATAATAAGACATTACAAGAACATAATTTTGAGTGTCATGTGGTCACAAAAAAAAAAAAGAGAAATATCACATTTCCTTGCGCACTGCACTTGAATCTCTTGCCCCTACTCCTCAATCACTCACTCACGTTATGTACCCATAGTGGTGTCCTCAGTCATATCCAACACCCCAGATGCGTCCTTTTGCCACAGGTACTTGACACCACAGCCCTACACACTACCTATGTGTACTCAGCAAGTCCACAGATTGAAGGTTCAAATCCCAGTTCTGACAGCGACCATCCTAAGTGTGGTTTTTCCCTGGATTTGTCCGCACTCCCTCCACATAAATACCAGGATGTTCCTTTATTTCAAGTTTTGGTGCACCTATCCCAATTCTTTACCCTAATAATTTCAGTTGGACACACTACTACAGTCACTACAGAAACACCGGTTATCAGGCAAATCCAACACACACCCAAGTACACAGGGCTGATGACCAAGACGTTCCAAGCCCCTAGAATTAATTGACGACAACTAACCATCTGTGTTTGCTCACATGGGAACTGTTGATGAACTCATATCGAAACACCTTCTGTTTTTTCAGTGTACAGTATTTGTTGATGGAAGCCAACACCCAAAATTTAAGCTGTGATTTTCCACGGGAAGTAGCTCAACCTCTCAATGACAGAGAAAACTTCAATAACTCATTGCCCAGCGGACTGAGGTGAATCGGGCGCAAGCTCTACAAAAGTGCAACGGCCTCTTCAAAGATTCACTGTTACTGTCATATAGCTCAGATTATTTGCAAACTTTTAAAATCCAGACTCAGAAGAATATAGTGTATAGACATTTATTTTATGTAATTTTCTTTCTTATAATAAGAGCTGCTATTTTTTAGACAATAATAATGCCATTCTTTTTTGCAAGGATTGTTTCAGGAAGAAAACCCTCCAACTAAATTGGAGATCTTAAATGCACATGCCTAGGCCACTTGCCTGTGAATCTCATCACACGTAACTGGGTCCGCCAATATCAAGAGCTTGAATCTGGGTTTTGACACATAAATGTAGTCACTGCAACACAATGCTATTGCTCACTACACTATCACTATTGTAATCTTCTTCCCCCTCCTCCTCATCCTCTCCTCCTTCGTTCACCTGGCTGTTCATAGCTGCTACACACTTATGTCTTTTTCAGTCATGTGTTGGAAGTCGGGTTCACTGAGTCTTGTGTTCAACCACGCCTCGATATTGCCTTTGTCTTTGAAGCATTTCATAATAGGGCCTCTTACCACAGCGGACCGGGTTCGATTCCCGGTCAATGGATGTGAGCTTTTCGAAGTGAAATGCCATTTCCTGTGGTTCGGATTCCATGTAAAAAGGAGGTCCCGTGGCTCATGTTCGCGAGATTAACAGTCTCCTTGAACTACAAGCTTGCTTCCTTCCATTTCATAATGTAGGTTGTGTCTGGATTACTCAAATCTTATTCTGTGAAGCCTAAGAAGTCGTAGTCTTTTATATCTAGCTGTATTTTGTGCAATGACCTCATTAATGTTTGTGGATATTTTAGCTTGCAATTGTCTTGTGGTTTATTGCCGTCATTAAGGCTACATTTCTTATCAACTCATTTTACCTTCTTTTTTATGTTGTATGAATAACCAGCAAACTGGATAATCCACACACAAATAATCGGGATTATACTGTACTTTTCATTCACATACCAACACAAGTTTAATTTCTTGTCATTGTGGACATTTGATCCGGAGTGTACTTTAAATTCACACGAGTCAGTATTAGGTTACAATAATAATTTTTGTACTACAGTATACTTCTTACTGAATTACCCTATTATAAGTCTACTGAAACTTTGTTCCTAGTAATTCTAGTTTATTTCCTTCTGTGATAACTTACACATGGAATTCCATTGTTAAAATTAAAACTCATTTTGTATTATGTTTTATGTCATATGGAACTAGTTTAGTGAGAATACCGTATTTACTCGGCTATAGGACCCCTTTCTTTTCTAAATTTTTAGTTCCAAAATGGGGGGGGGGTATTATAGACGCGAACTTCGCAAAAATCTGCCATAACCTCACTTATCCACCACTATTTCCTACACCCCAATGATTTTCACTACTATCCCTTGCTAAGCAAAAATCTTAGTATCAAAGAAATATAATGGAATAGACAAAGAATCGGATATGGAAATGCAAACTTTGTTTTTATTTTTTTATTTATTTAAATATACGGAGGGAGAATGCATCAATTAGGGAATGAGTGATGATGCTGAACGAGCACATCTCGCTAACATTTGTATTGTTCACATGTTTCACATTAATATACCAATAATGTGCCACACAAACGCTGCCGGTTCTTGCAACAGTGTTTAAAATGAAACTGAGAAGAATCGCATCTAGCAGAAATTTTATTCGTTATGAAACAGAGAAGAGGACTGCCGCAAACGACACTTCAAAGAGCAAAACAAACTAGACAAGATATGAAACCATAACTTTCCTTGACAGATTTCAAAGTTGGCACTCCTACTCGACCAATAGTGTGACATCTTATATTGGATGTCGGGTGAAGCTTAAGATCTCCAGACTTGCTGCAGCTACCCGCTCAGTTGTGGTGTACGATTTAACAAGCACAGCTACACTGCTGGGAGAATGAAAAGTATTTTTGTTAACCCTTCACTATTGACGTGAATTTTACTCTCGGCTTTAGTGACTTCGGTCCAGTAGACTGGCCATAAATAATTCCATACTTTTCATTATTTTGAAAGTATTTTATCATCTTAACCTTTATTTAAAATACACTTAAGTAATCTATAAGCAATAGGAGAATTTATAACTGAGTTATGAAAAGTGACATTAGCAAAATATCCAATGATAAACTCTGTTGAAAAGAAAACAAACAATCATGATTGAGATCTCATCATCATCATCATCATCTTGTACAGTTTCCAGCCCCAGGCTGGGTCTGTTTGGAACATAAGCCTCGCCACTTGGTTCTTTCTTCCCACCACCTCTCCGCTGTCACTCTGGTCCAGTCCTCGCCTCTCTTCTTGACACATTCCTCCACTCCTTTCAGCCATCTATCTCTTGGTCTTCCCCTTGGTCGTCTCTTCTGCATCTGCATCTCATGTATCCTCTTGGGAATCTTCTTCTCATCCATTCTCTTTAAGTGTCCATACCACCTCAGTCTTGATGTCTCAATCCTACCTTGCAAGGGCTCCTCTTTCACCATTTCCCTGACCTTTTCATTCCTCACCCTGTCTCTTCTTGTTACTCCGATCCTACTTCGCAGGAACTTCATTTCACCTGCCTGTATTCTGCTTATGTCTCTTTTCTTCATTGTCCATGTTTCTGAAGCATAGGTCAGTATCGGGATATAGTAGCTTCTGTATAACACTTCCTTGCTTTTTTGTGGGACATCTTTATTCCACACTAAGCTCCTAATGCTTCTCAGAAATGCTTCTGCCTGTCTGCCACGTTCCGTAATCTCTTTGTCATTTCTCCCATTTTCCTCCACTATACTTCCCAAGTACTTGAGACTTTCCACCTTCTTCAGCTGTCCACCTCCAAGTGTTATCCCACTCATTGGTCTGTCCTTTTTCCTGGTCGTTAACAGGATCTCACATTTACTGATGTTGAACTTCCATCCGTACTCTCCCACTGTTTCTTCCCAAGCCTTCAGTTGCTCCTGAATTTCCTCCTCCTTGTTTCCCCAGACCATGAGATCATCAGCAAACACCATTGCTTTCATCCTATCTTCTCCTATCTTTCCTGCTATCCGTGTCATTACCTCGTCCATAACCACAATAAAGAGAAGGGGTGACAGCGCACTACCCTGTTTCAGGCCACTCATTTGTCTGAACCAGTCTGTTCTTTCCCCTCCAACTTTCACACAACTCACACTTCCACAATACATCTCCTTCACTCTGCCTACAGTCTCTTTTTCCACTCCCATGTTTTCCATTGCTTTCCAAACCTTCTCCCTACACACACTATCATAGGCCTTTTCGATGTCCAGGAAGGCCATCAACAGATCCTCTCCAAATTCGTAGTGGTGTTCCTGGAGCTGTCTCACTGAAAATATGAGATCCACTGTTGATCTCCCAGGTCTGAATCCATACTGCTCCTCTCTCAATTTTCTCTCCACTTTGGCTCGTATTCTACTTTCTAATATCTTTTCATATATCTTGGCACAGTGAGGTATGAGTGTGACTCGCCTGTAATTTCTGCACTCCTTTCTGCTTCCTTTCTTAAATATTGGGACAATTAATCCTTTCTTCCAATCTTCTGGGGTCTTTTTCTCCTTCCATATCACCCTCATCACACGGTACAGCCACTGTTTCCCAACCTCCCCTGCTGCCTTCACCATTTCAACACTCACTTCATCCACACCTGGTGCCCTTCCTCCTTTCATCTTGTCTAGAGCCATTTCCAGTTCTCTCCAAGTCAGGTCCTTTTCCATTCCTGTGTTGTCTCCTCCATCTTCCAATACATTGTCTTCCTCCCTATGACCATTTGGATTTAGCAAATCCTCAAAGTACTCTTTCCACACTGTCTTGAGTGTCTCTTTGTTGTGTACCTAATTTCCGTTTTTGTCCATCATTACCACATCCTCTCGCAGACCTCTTCTCTTACTTTTGACCATCCCATAAAGTACTTTCTTATTTCCTCTGCTGTCTTCCTCCATCATCTCTGTCCACTTTACCATCCACTTCTTCCTCTCCTCTGCGACAATCTTGTTTGCTTCTTTCTTCTTTATCTTATAATCTTCCCTTGCCAGATCAGTTCTTTCCTGGAACCACACTCTGAAAGCCTTGTTCTTCCTTCCCACAGCTTCTTTTACTCTCTCATTCCACCATGGTGTCTCTTTACACCTCTTTCTGTTGCTTGTTCTTCCACATACTGCCACTGCAGCTTCCACCATTGTGTTTTTGAATTGCTTCCATTCCTCTTCCCCTGTTTTAGGATTGTCTGTTGGCATCCTTTCCCTTATTATCTTCTGGAATTCTTCCTTGACTTCCTTTTCCTAAGTTTGTAAATTTGCATCAGTGCACAATTAACCTTCAAGACAGTCATGGCATACAACATTTGTGTGTTCAGTGCACAAATACTTATGACACTTGGACTGAATACGCTCTTAGTGACCTCTGTGTGTGAGATCGAAAAGACTTCCACTGGCCTGTACGGTTATCGTTCGAACTTGTGCAGTGGTGGGTATACTCGAGAATGAAACTGATGAAATTAACCTGATGCGCAGCTAGCTCACTCCAAGTGACAAAGGAGGCACAATCGTTTTATGACGTCGGTCTGTGACACCGTGCGTCACTAACGGAGGGTTAATAGATTACCTAGGCAGCTAAAAATGGCTTCTGCCTCTTCAATAATACTCAATGGAGAAGAACTGGAGGATAAAAATTACAGATAAAATACACAGGAACACACAGGTGTGGTTGGAGCCTATTGGCTCACAATTCGATATCCTGCCCAATCGTGTACGGTAACGTACATGTACGGAAAATGGGGGTCTGGCTGTGGAGATTGCCTTTGTCTGTTTTGTTTTTTCCCCTTATTTTTACTTATTACGATTATTTTGAGAAAGGGAGAGAGTAAAAATATGCTATTTTACATAAACTTCTTGGTACTTTCCTACTCTCAATAATTAAGGAGGGGTACTTTAAGCAATTTCCAAGAATTTTGTATTTTGGCTCTCAAAAATTAAGGGGGGGACTAGGCAAGGGGGTCCCATAGCCGAGTAAATACGGTACTTTCATTCAAATGTTATTCTTACAATGCCTAAATAAATAAATGATACTAAAAGGAAGAAAAGCGAAAGTGGAGAGGAAATTTGGCTAGCTATGGGGAAGGTAGAGGCTGGGTTTTCACTTTTTATTCTTTGTAAAATATGTTTGATGAATAAGCACACTTTCATGAGTTGGGAATTACTGTAAGCAGGTCAGGGGAAATTAAGAGAACATTTCTGTGGATACATTGTAAACTGCTTATGAGTTAAGAAATTGGTATGCCCAAGTGGTTCCTCGTATGGGCCAGTTTTTTATATTCTCCTATTACTTGAGGGCAGACAATCTACCCTATTTTACCTGTCTCTTTTTAGGGCCTAGTTATTTCCAAGTTCCAAAACTCGCTCTTCGAGGGTTGAGGGCACATGTTTTCTTTCTATTTTTTCCCTTACATTTTACAGTATCTGGCCCTGATAATTACTTACTGTAGCTAAATCCCTGAAGAGAATATTTCATCATAATCTCAGAAAGATGAGCATTTTGGAAAGCGTTTGCTGTTGGAATTCCCTTCATTTTATCATGGTCAACAAACAATTATTACTTGAACACTTGACAGTAGATTGCACTATGAACATAAAATGAGAATGTGTGTGCTCACTTGCCCACTGTGTGGGTAAGGAAGGCTGTAGAGGGCCCCTCATATCTGCAATTGAATTTACATGTAGGAGAATGATTTCACGAATAATTTCAATTATCTCAAGTTTGATGTTTTATCAAATTTCACTTTGCTATTTTACATAAAACTGCTTATGTTGGTACTGTTGTAGACACTTGGCTGGTGCCCTTACAAGCGGATAAAAAGTCATGTCGCTGCCTATCCCTTATGAAAGTCCCTTGGAGGGGTCAACTTAGCATAATGTTATCCCACATACAGGGGAATAGCCATATGCTCCTGCCAAATCACTCTGCGCTAAAATTTCCCACAACTCTGTTTCAAGATGTGAAGTTGGTCATTAGTATATTTGATTCACAACTAGTGTATTCCCCTAGCACCCTTTTGGCACAATCCACTACTGATATTTACAAACAATTTTTAGGGGACAGTCTGTTGCAGAACATGCCCTGAGTCAATCAAAAGATGCTATTATTCTTAACTGTACCTTGTTTGCACTGTTGTCAGTGGTTCTGACTTTGCACACCAATGTACTGTAGTACTGCAAAACCAGTGAAGATCGTGAGTTGAAACTCCGGTTCTGTTGAGAAGGCTATTGGAGCTGCCTAGAATCTGGATGGATTCCGGTTAATGCTCTGAGGATATCTCATTTTCAGGCCATTCCTATTCAGAAACCTTCATTCATCTCGGGGGATGCTTACCTTGAAAGTAATTTCTAACATACTGCACTTTATTGTTTAAATTGTCATTTACTTTGCCAGCTACTCTTATTCAGTATAGTAGAATGTGAGAAGCTCTGAATATTTAACATTATTTTAACAATTCTTTTCTTATTTTCAGGTGTTTGCAGAGCGAATTGACTTTCCTCGTAGGACTTTGAATCTGTCTGAACTAGCGAAGGCAGGAAGTGGTCTAACATCATGCTGTTTGTTATTCCGACGTACGCGGCATATTCGTAGCCTATGAATGAGCGACTGTTGAAAATGTAAATATTCTGGCAGGTAGTTTTGAGACCCGTGCAGGACTCATCGTACCAATCTGTTGGGAGCAATCTGACTGCTCAATGTAATGTCTTGAGGAGGAAATACACCGTTACTTCCAGTTATTTCTGTTTACAAGAGAACTAACTCTCTAGATGTTAAGCTTAATATTACTTTGTTGCATTCAACATTGTGTACAGGTTATTATTTTTTATAAGTTAAGTATTTAGATACATTTTTTGTATCACTGGAAACATAAGATAATTATTCTAGAGAGGGTGGGATATATGTGCAAGAATTTACAACATTTAATGTATGTAATAAAACTTGAGGGAACCCTATATCTCTAAAGCCACAGTAGTTAAAAGGAAATTATATATGACAAAAGATCGTAAATAACATGTCATTGTTAATGTCTCTAGTTTTACAGATTGATAGTTTCAGTATCGATAACTAGGTTAAAAATATACACTATTTTCATTTATGAAAAAATAGGCTGATGAGATCACCTTTTGTCCGTGTGTATATGTGCGTATCCCTAATAACTTCTAAACGGCTGGAGCGATTCCAATGAAACTCGGTAAGGTCATAGTACTATTTTGGCCGACCCCGACCGTGCCCTTCAAATTTTATTATGTCTCGCCAATCCAACATGGCGGCTGTGCTAAATATTCCACCGGTATTCTATATAGTCACTTCATGAAACAGTTGTAAAATTCATTATAAGCCAAGTGGCTTCACGACATGACTCACCATCACGTGGTGTAATTTCTTTCATACATCATCTCTGTTGGTTTGTTCATCAAGTCACTTCATGAAGTAGCTGCATCCTAGTTGTGGTCTGTTCAAGTTATATAACAATAGAACACAGCATATAGTCCACTTATTTAATGGGGCGACCACACCATTCCCACTGTAAATTCTGGAATAGTAACCAAGACCCATGATAAATTTCTTTCCATCCTCTATTAGATGATCTCGGCGCAGTCAGCTGGCATTTGAGGGTGCGCAAGTGTGAGGGAGCCGGGCTAGTAAATTTACTGGCACGTTAAAGATTCCCTTCGGGGCAAAATTCCGGCACCCCGGCGTATCTAAAAAGCCGCAGCAGTTAAAAGGGACGTAAAACCAATAACATAATTTCATCTATTAGATGAATATCCACACACCATTACAGACATTATGTCAGTGATAGGTTGGAGATTTAATTTTAGGGAAATTGCAAACCACCCTCCTTTGAATTATTCCACTTTTGTTTTTAATTTTACCAATACCAAAGTTCCAGTAATTGAAATGAACTTATTGAGAATGAAATTAGCGTATAAAGTCTTTTAAATAATTAATTTTGAGACCAACTCCGGGCAAATGCTGTCTACGTGACTTTAACTTGGCTACAACCACTTCCTTAACTCCTTGCTTAATTTCGTTCAGCTTCATTCACTCCTCTCATGAGGCTGGTGTCTGGAAGGGTATCTAACCTTAAAAGAGGTGTATTACCTTCATTTTCTGCAATTAAAATGTTTAATTGTTAAGAATAATATAACAAAAATCCTTTTAATAGTTCCCGTGCATTTATAAGGCAAATGCTAACAATCATACAGCAGCAACAGAAACTGGGGCAGCTGTGCCCATCAAGGCACATGGCCATGGGGCCAGGCTATCGGTGACTCTGAAGACCCCATTGCTGGCTGTCCTGGAAATGGTTTTCCATTGCTTCCTACCAAATCCTTGCACAGTTTCATTCATCTTCTTTCATTTCACCTCTCATTAACTCCTCTGATGAGGTTGACATCAGGAAGGATGGACATCTAGCCTTAAAAACTCTTCACCACATAGGAAGTTCATCTCGCCTCATCCCGGCTCTGTAGTTGACATGCATTAGCAATCGTAGCAACATCTCAGTTACAGCTCTATGCATACAAGGTGGGTGGTGTTCATTCTTGCATTTGTCGTTCTTGCCTTTGATGCTTAATTTCAGTAGCTATGTCGAATCGTGCAAAGTTGTTGTTTAGTTAGTTAAAAGACTTAAGATATGGTTATTAGCGATTTGTGGAATAGGTCTGATAACACTTTTTACTGCCATGACTGTAGCAGTGTGTGTAATTGTATTTATTAGGGTCTAGGATTAGATAGGTATCTCAGGATTTGAAATAAGATACCATCCCAGCATTTGTCTGGAGTAAGTGTAAAAAACACTGAGGAAAACCATGTTCATAAACTTGTCAACACTTGTATTCGAAACTTGGATCTTGAAACTTGCAGCTCCCCATCACAGTCCATGCTCAGTTGCACTGCTGGGAGCATTTTTTTTTTTTTTGTAGTTAGCTAATGTGGTTTTCCTCTTTGCCTCCTTTTCACCCCCCTAACGATATTAAATCTACATGCTACACCAATTGTTTGCATAACAAAACATTTTTAATTGTGTAACAAAATATGTTAGCTCCCAATTTTCATAAAGTTAGCTACCGAGTTGGCTACATCTGCTACTTCGGAAAGTACATTGGTGCTAATGGTTTTAGCTCACTCCCTTCACCGACTGTCTTATACCACCCTTAAGTAGCTGCCTAGAGTGATATTTACTATTTGTATCTTTTGCCAAACTGGCAAACTACAACATTGTGTATGGAATTAAATTGTATTGGTGCTGCATTATCTGGTTATTTACCGTAACATTTCTTCAAATTGAGGTCCGAACTGAAATATGAATTCCTTAACATGGCAGCTTACAGAGAAGATATTTGTCATTTTTCTTTTAATTTATTAATGGATATTCATCTGTTAAAATGCCCTCTTGTTAATAACAGACTATGGAAGTAGCTTTGTGCTCCTCCTATTGTGCATGCTTTCCCCAGAAATATTTACCACCACCATTATCACAGAACTTGGTCTAGAATGGCTAACCAATGTAACTTCTGCTGTGATTTATATCCACATTGATCTTTTAAATATCATAACACCAATTACTCACTGGTATTTTAGACTGAAAACATGTTTCTTTAAGCATTTCTTAAAATGATAATGCAGAAGTGCTCCTGAATTTTAATACTGTACACTGTAATAGTTACTTACATTATTTGGTTTGGTAATTGTTATTAAATTTCCAGATCATGATTTATGTGTATTAATAATTTACTGGCTTTGAACAGTGCAGGATGCATTCTGTTGGTAGAGGTTATTTACATTCACTGGAATTTAATGGCATCTTGTAATTTAATTCATATATGGTCTAAAAATCTCCTAAAAACTAGATACTGCTGCAATACATCGGTAGTAAATGTAGAAAACCAAAAGTGTTTCAAACTTGTTATTGAGATTTAATTTTTTAAATGAGTGTACTTCTTGCCACAAAATATGATATTTAGTGATCATTTCCTTCAAACTCATACTTGGGTTGGTTTGTGTGTTTTTGTTAACCTTTTCACTGCTAATATTGTGAGAGGCTATCAAACCCCTCCATGCTGAATACATTTTTTAAAGTATGTTATTCAGATGAAGGTGCCGACGAGATATCTCGGGCGCAGCAAGGACGTGATGTTCTACCGCACCTGAGATATCTCGGGCGTAGCAGTGCAAAGGTTAATTTGTGCGTATGTGATCGTTTCTGCCTATGTATATTTTCTCTACCAGGAAATTGTTTTCCAATATCTTGATATATTATTTCACAATTAAAATAATTATTACCATATTTATTTTTGTGTAGAGAATTTGAAAGATTAAGTTTTCTTTTGTTTTAGGTTGTGTGGATATGTCTTTCCAGATTGGATGTCATTGGTTTTGTTAGTCAATTTATAAATGATGAATGAATGAATAATTGAATGGCTTGAGCTTTGGCTGTTGCAGCTTTTACTGTTGAGAACTACTTTATATTCTACACTTCAAACACTTTTGCTATATTTTAGTGGTATTATTTTGTTTTTGGTATCTGGGACCATAACTCAGAAAAAAATTCTTCTCTTCATACCGTAAGTCAGGTCACTGATATGGGTGTATCAAGCTTTAGTTTTACACATTATATTACCATATATGTTAGTTAAGAGAGGTATTGCTAAATGAAATTTATATTTTTGTCCAAATATGTCCATAGAGAATTCAAATTTTAAATTTGATTTCAAACATGGCTCATATTTTGACAAAGGTACGGTACATACAAATTGTGTATATGGATGCCTTTACATGTAATTTAAGAAAATTGAGAATGGAACTTGTCTTGTACTATATCATCATAGAATTTTTACAATACCATATTAGATTACTGAGGGTTGTGTAGGAAATCTATACGCATTTGATTTTATGAATCAAATCGAAGATGTTTAAAGTGAAACCCCACTGCATTTTAAGAGTTTTGCCACAAGACATTCTTGCAATAAGTAACTTGGATAGAAGTATTTAGGTATGAAATCTGACTCCAGAGGACTGTTGTAATGTTACATGTAATAAGTCTCATTTTTCAACTAGTAACATGAATTAGATAATGTATATAGGTACAACTTTGTGATACTGAGTTTCCTTTTGATTAGTGAAAGATAATTTGAAGAGCAAGTGATCTATGAAACATGACCAGACATTGGAAATGCTTTCTAACTGAAACAGTATTATCTCTTCATTGAATTTCGGTTTAGTTCAGATCTTTTGAAGGCAATCTACTGCGTGAATCTCATTGCCAAATAACAATACAGCACTGTGCCTCATTCAACAGCCTGTTTGTGTACTTTTTTGCCATTTCCTATGCTGTTTGCAGACTATTTACACGTATAAGAGTGTGTTTTTCTTTTAAAAGTCATTTAAAAAACGTTTGTATACTTCCTATATTACAGTAGATTAGATCTGCTTTCATGAAATAATGACATTTTCACTTTGTTTCAGATATAGTGCAAATTTTAAAAATAGTCTTCTGAGACAGTATGTTTCTGTCTCGGTAATACTTTGCGTGATATTTTGATTTAAAAGTGAATGTTGTTGAGATATTTTGTAGCATTTTTATGTATTCGAGCTCATGGTTGATTGTCAATAAAAATCTCACTGCCAACATTTTTTAATATCAGTAAGTTACATCATATTCAGATTCATTACTGGCATCTAGCTGATATGGTAGCATTTATACTCTGCTGTAGCCAAGTACCTCCAGTGATTTGTATCAAAGTTATTTGTAATGCTTTTCATTCCAGCATTGTTAAATTGTAGTTGAGTTTACAAGCTATAATGACTGATAGTCTTTAAGTTTTAATTTAGGTTTATAAATTTAATATAAAGATGAGCGATTTGGAACTTTTAATGCTATGCAGTTAAACTGATGTGCAGTATATTGATGCGAAGAAGGCTGAAAATAACAAGTGACAATATGCTTTCCCATTGTGATCTTGTCAATCAAAATTGCACTGTGTTTGTATACATATATAAATATAGATGTTCCTGTTTAAATATATATGGTTTAGTTAACTTGAGTAATGACTAATTATTTTCTGCATTGAAAAGTCCATGCCCATTGTACATGTTAAATTTGAATCAATACTATCTTACTGTGTATTGGAATTAGTAATTTCCTGAATTAATTGGATTTGTCTTGAAATGTATGGAGTTGACCACCATGTGGTTTGCTATATGTTGTAATAGAAATCCCATTAATAACTTGTTTAACTTGTATATGGGCATTAAAATTTAATAAAGTAAGAAATGAAGAAATGCTTTCTCCTGCCTTCCTTTCCTTATTACATGGATAAAGAGATACAGTAGCAGATTGTGTAGTTGCCCAGCCCAGTTCCATTTATAAAATAACAAGTACTGCATTCTAAAGTACAGTCGAACCTGCCCTAACGGACACCTGCCTATACGGACATTTTTCCTTGGAACCGATTTTATTTTACATAAGACAAGTGTTAAATTAGCCTCATTTCAGCGGACACCTTGAAGTCCGGACAGCGGACATCGCCATCTGTCCCGTCCACTTGACTTAAGCGGACACTTCGCAATCTGCAGGACATTTTTTACACCGGACCCTGTCATCCTTTCTTTTAAAACCATTCTGCAGACATACGGAAATCCCTCTCGAATGTCTGTACTACACCTATTTCAAGTCGAAGGAGAGAGAGTGAATTGCAGGCTACATGGCAATGCTGTAGTAGCCGTAAAGTTAATTCTTCTATACATTCCTCTTTCCAAACCTTTTGTTATGGTGTTCTACCTAATGGTGTACCTTCCGAGAATTCTAATTGTCCAGGATTGCTGCCAGTGACTGTTTACTCACGAGTTACCTGGGGATTTTCTTCCCTGCTTGCATCATTCTATTCATAACTCAGATTGCCACCGATAAGGTCGAGCTCAGGTAGTCAACTTGAGAAGGAAAAGACTTTCAGTACATGCGCTAATTATTGAGACTGAAATACCGTAGCATTTCAGTCGTCGAGTAAACATGAGTAACAAGGGACGAACATGTTTAGACCTCGAAAAAAGAAGAAATGTGATTGTAGAAAGTGACAAGGGACTTTCAGTGAGAAAGCTTGCCGAAAAATTCAAATGCGGGAAAACTCAAATAAACAAATAATCAAATTAAAGATGTTTAAGATGGATGTACTTTGCCGTTAAAATGTTCGATTATTTTTACAAACTTGTTTCAGCGGACACCTCTCATAACGGACATTTTCCCTCGGAACCGACGGTGTCCGCAGAAGGGAGGTTCGACTGTTGTTGATTTATTTTAGGGGCTTCACGACATTGCGGGGAAGCCTCCGTGGCTTAGGCGGCAGCACGCCGGCCTCTCACCGCTGGGTCCGTGGTTCAAATCCCGGTCACTCCATGTGAGATCTGTGCTGGACAAAGCGGAGGCAGACAGGTCTTTCTCCGGGTACTCCGGTTTTCCCTGTCAATATTTCATTCCAGAAACACTCTCCACTATCATTTCATTTCATCTGTCATTCATTTAATCATTGCCCCAGAGGAGTGCGTCAGGCCTCGGCAGCCGGCACAGTTCATATCCTCGCCGCTAGATAGGGGCTTCATTCATTCCATTCCTGACCCAGTCGGAGACTGGAAGCAGGCTGTGGATTTTCATTTTCACAACATTGCGGTTGTGAAGCCCCGACTTTTTTAAATTAAATTAACGGTGGGCAGTGTTGTGACAACTGCAGCATATCTAAATTGGTTGAAATGCATAGATTCTACTAGAATTTTATTCTATGGTAATGCAGGAGTAAAGTACCATTAGTATTAAGGAAAAACTGTGAATTGTAACTTGTCTAGTTGCAAGAGAACTAGGAACTAAAAGAGAAAAATTAATATTCCTGCATTTGTGGAAACTGAGGCTTTTCACCAGTACAGTCAAGGTTCAAATCCCAGTGACTTCAGTTTTTATGTGGCTGTTGTCCCGGAGGTTTGGGTTCGATTCCCAGCTCTGCCAAGAAATTTAATTCTGGTCCGAGGGCTGGAACAGGGTACCCTCAGCCTCGTGAGGCAAAGCCGAGAAGAGGTGGGTTAGATTCCCACCGCAGCTATCCTGGAAATGGTATTCCGTGGTTTCCTACTTCTACTCCAGCAAATGTTGGGATGTTTCCTAACTTAAACCTGTGGCCGCCTACTTCCCAATCCTCACCTGAATTACAAGTACACACACTACTACAGGCACCACAATAACACGTTATCAGACCAATTCAACACACACCCAAATACCTGATGCTAAATGAAACCACGGCAATCGCAATCACAGGGCAAAACCTAAATGAGTCAGTTTGTCTCCAGGAACCCTAAATAATTGAGATAGGCTGAAATATTTATAAATGTGGAAGTAAGGAAGACATTGCAAGATACAAAATGCTTGGAATATTAAATTGGAATGAACAGTCGTGGTCATAAAAAACAAGAGCCTGGTGCTGAGCCCAGATCACTTACGAAGAGTTTAATAAATAATAATGTTATTGGTTTTACGTCCCTTTTAACTACTCTGGCTTTTAGAGACGCCGGGGTGCTGGAATTTTGCCCTGAAGGGGATCTTTAACGTGCCAGTAAATTACTGACACGGCTCCCTCGCATTTGCACGAAGAGTTTGAAGTGGCAACTACACATATGTCAAACTTTGCAGAGAACAAACATTTGGTCATGAAAGGTGGTCATAAATAGACAGAAGAATCTTACAAAATATGAAACCAAAATAGTAAGCAGGGGGTATGATAGAATATGTAATTTTCTAAAAAATAAACAAAAGTGTACCCAAGGTAACATTCCCCCAGAATATTTTGTGATATGTTACATTTCAGGACATAAAACTTGTTCTAATAACTGAACATAAAGTTTTACACAAAGTGTAGCTTTCAAAGAGCTTGAAAATGTATTAAATAAGATAGCTTTTAATGTTTCCTCCCAATTTCAATTTGCATTTGTGCTTGCATGCATTCTATTTCTACTGCAAAAGAAAAAGTTGGTTGATATCACTACCGGTATTGAAGTTTACAGGGTAAATGGATTTTAAAAGTAACTATGCCACAGTAGCTGTTACTTGTGAAAAATAATCATTTTATTAATGCAGCCAATGGTCATGTATTTTTTTTTTCCGGACACGTCAGGGAAGGGATTTTGGAAGGAAATAAATAACCTACTGAAAGGAACCGTCCCGGCATTTGCCTGGTGGTGAAAATAGGAAACCACGAAAATCCACGCTCGCCCGATGCCAGCGAGGCAGGAACGTAGTTTGTGTGAAAAGGAACGCTGTTACTGTTACAATTAATTGTGAAGCAACAAGTGGCACACAGTTATTTTTGGTGTGTTTGCTTATACAGGGTTTTACAGCTAAGAGGGCCACCTCAAATATTTACGGAGATATCAACATTTTGTTTGCAAATTACTAAATCGTATTAAGGGGCTCATAAAATATGGTCCATTTCATCCCCAGCACATTCGAATTTACTGAGAAACAGGTAGCAACTTTGGTTTTCTAAATGGGACTATACTAATTTCATCCATTAGACCACTAAGAATCGACTTGCGAGTTCAGTGATGTGCTTATTTTGCAAATCCGAAGAGTTCTTTTCGAGATATTAAGGGTTTCCATATGTGTTGGCATTAAACAGAACGGAATGCGCCAGCCGCTGGAATGTTGAGTGTATGATTGATTCTCTTGCGTGCCCCACTCCATGTTGACAAACACACACCGAATTTATTCCATGCATACCATACTGTCATGTCTTGCACTTTTTCAAAGTGTTTGATGGTGAACCAGACTTGTAAGAATTAATATTAGACGAGACTTTCGCAATAAACGAAATGGGCAAATTTTGTTGCATTTCAGATTTTAACATGTACATTAAGCCATTGTCTCAGGTCCACTAGTGCTGAAAAATTTCCGTAATTATTATTTCCTATGCATTGAGGTGGTTTCAGATATTTCCGCTATGATTCAGGATGAGGTGGAGAGGGAAAAATGCACGTGTACATAAGGGACTCGATTTTTAAAATGTACAAAACATGACAGTATGGTATGTATGGATTAAATAATTTGGGACATGTGACATGGTGCTTGATTCTGGGACAGCACATTGTTTGGGACATGTGACATGTCCCAAACTTTATATCTACTGTTCCAAAATCAAGCACCATGTCACATGTCCCTAACTATGTATGTAATGTCCCAGAATCAAACACCATGTCACATGTCCCAAACTATTAATTTACTGTCCGACAATCAAGCACCATGTCACATGTCTCAAACTTTATAATATGTACTGTCCCAGAATCAAGCACAATGTCACATGTCCCAAACTACAGCATATATGTAATGTCTCAGAATCAAACACCATGTCACATGTCCCAAACTATAAATTTACTGTCCGAGAATCAAGCACCATGTCACATGTCTCAAACTTTATAATATGTACTGTCCCAGAATCAAGCATCATGTCATTATCCCAAACAATATATTTACCGTCCCAGAATAAAGTATCATATCACATGTCCTAAACTACGGTATATGCAGGGTCTTTCACTCATAAAGAGTGGGGCGTCGAGGGTCGGACGAGCACATGGCAACTCGCTGAGCTTGGGGTCGAGAGAGCACCCGTACGAATCGCATGTAAATAACAAGCACACAAAATAACACATAATCAAAGTAAAATAATAATTACTCAACTTGTCACAGAAGATGTTGAAAATGTCCTCCACCTGTATCTACACATGTCTGGCATCATCTAAGGAAATTTTCATTCACACGCTTTAGTTCATCGACCGAGATAGCCTCAATTTCTCTTGTGATATTTTGTTTGAGTTCATCTAGAGTGTAAGGGTTTGTCGCATAAACCTTATTTTTCAATTTTCTTTATACATAAAAATCGCAAACCGTAAGATCTGGGAATCTTATGGGCCACAATGGCTTACTTATTTATTTATTTATACCTTCAACAGAGCTTAGGCTCCAATTACAGAAGGCGTACATAGCACTATATTGAATAGTTACAGATTTAACAAACGAAAAAGTTACATACTAGGTCTATATTACAAACAAAAATGGAAAGAAGTTTTAGAAGAATATTTGACAATGGTACATAAGTCACACTATAGCTCAGATATAACATAAGTACTATGCATATTTACACATAAATACAAAATTACAGATTACATTCCATACCGGTAGTTGCTAACATTTACAATTTGCTCATTGACAATGTAAGAATTGTAGCTCTTAAAACCTTAATATATACTGGTAATGCAGAGCTAAAGTCTAAACTATTGTTGATTTTGGCAAGTTTGTTGTACACCAGACACATTCTTACTAATGGTGAATTTTTATAATATACTGTTTTTGGTATTTTGCAAACTAAGAGATCTCGATTTCGCAAATTTCCTGCTCTGGCATTGAAATGAATCTGCTGCAAGAAGCCACTGTTGTCTAACATTCCATTAACTGTTTTATACAAAAACACCTGCTGTAAGTTTTCGCGCCTTGCTGCCAAGCTAGTGTAGTTGAATTCATCCAGTAGTTGAGTATATGATTTATTTGATTTAAATGCAGATATATTGTTGTCTTTGTAATATAAGTACCTTAGAAAACATTTTTGAACTTTTTCGAGGCTCGCTTCCAGTGATTTATAATACGGATGCCAAATAACTGAAGCATATTCTAACTTGCTACGGACCAAGATTTTGAATAGATGATCGACGGCTTTAATGCGCGTAAACTCTTTAGTTGTCCTAATAACAAATCCCAGAGTTTTGAATGCCGAATTGGCACAGAAATAGATGTGCTGCTTAAAACACATGTTATGTGTTAAAATAACTCCCAGGTCCTTGATAGACATAACTGGTTTTAAGTTTGTTCCATTAATTGTGTATGTATATTCGGATGTACATTTTGCTGATGAAAATTTAAGGTAAAAGCATTTGTTTATATTCAGTGCTAGCTGATTTTTAATGCTCCAGATAAAAACACGATCAATGTCTTCTTGTAACTTTACTGCGTCTTCTAAATTTTTTATAACTTTATAAATTTTAAAATCGTCTGCATATAATTGACATTCTGAATGTTTTATTCTTTGTGGTAGATCATTGATGAATATTATAAAAAATAATGGGCCTAAATTTGATCCTTGTGGAACTCCGGAGTTGGCTATGAATTCATAGGATTCATACCGATTATAAAAAACGTATTGCCGTCTACCGTTCAGATATGATGCAATCAAGTTCAATAGCAGTTCACAGATGCCAAAATCAGAGAGTTTTTTAATTAAAACATCGTGATTTAATCTATCGAAAGCTTTCGCGAAGTCTGTAAAGATACAATCAACACGGCTACGATCATGAAATGCATTAATTACGTACTGCACAAAATTAATTAAATTAGTAGTGGTCGAGCGATTAGGGAAGAATCCATGCTGTTTATCCGTTATGTAGTTCTGAACGTGTCTAAATATTCTATTGTACAGAATAAATTCAAATATCTTTGCAGGTGCACATACAATTGACACAGGCCTA
Source organism: Meconema thalassinum (assembly GCA_946902985.2). Lineage (NCBI taxonomy): Eukaryota > Metazoa > Arthropoda > Insecta > Orthoptera > Tettigoniidae > Meconema > Meconema thalassinum. Next base: position 1,197,604,691 of record OX336389.2, read on the forward strand.
TAATTTTCTATTGTGTTTCTATCTCCAGATTTGAAAATTGGGCAGATCCTAGTAGTTTTCCATAATAACGGATAAGTTTGAGTACGCAGTATCAGGTTAAATATTAGACACAGTGGTTCTCTGAGCACATCTGAACAGCCCTTTACTATATATGGCGGGACACCATCAGGACCAACTGAATGCTTGGGCTTTAGATGTTTGGCAGCCATTTTGTATTCATTTTCAGTCACATCATTCAAAAATGGAGAATAACTTTTAGGACCAGCTCCTTCTGCTTGAATGACATATTTTGCAGCTTGTGGCAAATACATACTTTGGAAACATGCAGCGAAACCATCTGCTATATCTTTTGAATTATTCAGCTGATTACCTTTGTATGTCATTATTTGATTGTTCTGATTTGTGCTACCTTTCTTATTTTTAATAAAATTCCAGAAATATTTTTGGTTATCGCCTAAGTTTTCCTGAACCTGTTTTATGTAATTTCGGTAACTCCTGCTTATCATAGTTTTAAGATTTTTTCTTAGCTCTTTGTAAGATTCAAGACTTGTTTGACTGTACATCATCCTTTTCCGGTGATAATCTTTAAGTTTTAAAGCATTAATGATTTCTTTATTAAACCAACAAGGATACTTCCTTTTTGTCTGAATATGTTTTATAGGACAATTTGTCTCCAAAGCTGAGTTGAATATTTTGTAAAAATATCCAACAGCTTCTTCAACATTGCAAGATTGTTTTAATGGGGTCCAGTCCGAATTTTGCAACGAGCTATACAGGCCTAAAAAATTTGCTTTCTTGAAATTAAATACTTTTTTTGTAGTACTATTTGTTACCCTTCCTATACGATTGCAGTTGATAACTAAACTTAGTGCAGGATGGTGAACATCTTCTGGTACTAACGGATCCCTATCCCTAAAAACTGATATAGTATTATTTATATTTGTTAATACAAGGTCTAATGTTCTTTGATTGGAGTTTTGAATATTGTTATGGGATGACAAGTTATACAATGACATAAAATTTGCAAGAACTCGACTGCAAGGTCCACCCGCAATAAAATCGTAACATGTAGGGGAGAGGGGGGCACATTTGAACGGGGGGTAGATTTAAACAGTCATGGAATCTTATAGTTTAAGATAGTCTGAACGTTAATTTTAGTTTTATTATGTTGGTTATCATGTATTCCAAGACAGTAGTTTGTTTCCCGCCAATATTGCTTCTTGTTGCTGAATTGTGTTGATTAACAGTTTTTGAGGCTAATATCTAAACTTTTGCCAATCCATACGTAAGGAAACACAAGACAGACCAAGGGAGGCACTTTCTTTCTAAATATACCTGAAGTAAGTACTATCCTTTGCATGTGTTTTGACATATTTATTTTCATTGTAGATCATAACCTATAATTTTGATGATAATTAAAACAAAGTTTTGCCCTAAGGGGCAGATTTGAACACTGAATCTGGGGCCCATTTGAACACTGTTCAAAAGTACCCCTCTAAAACTGACATAGTTCATTATAACAAAACCATGTCCTAAATATTAATTCTTGCTTTTTAGGCCTATATAAAATGGTGAGAAACTAGAAGAGGGAAAGAGGTGGACCAGATATAAATGAAACTGATGTAGAGAACACCCTTAATAAGGTCCCAAAATCCTTCGTTTTCGATTTGTTCATGAAAAAACATTTTAAAGTAAAACATTAATTGACAGCTTGTTTGGAAGTGTTTAACACATGAACTCATACCCAAATAAGGTTTCTGACACCGACAGAAGGAAAAACTGTCATATGCACAGGTGTCCCAGAATCCTTTGTTTTCCCGGGAGGGACTGTTGGACACATTGGTACACTGATAACACTTCACCACACACAGCTCACAACACGTGCTTGAAATATCCTCCTCTTGCGTCAAGACATCATGGACTATTGGTTCCGTTGAAAGACTCCGGGCCGGTATCAAAAGGTGTCACAGGCGTCCAGGATACGTCGATGAAGAGTTTCGACATCCGGGATGACTACGGCATACACCAATTGTTTCAGGTGCCCCCACAGGTAAAGTTCTAACGGATTGAGGTCTGGCGACCATGCAGGCCATAGAAAGGGTCCTCCTCTACCCAACCATCTGTCCTGGAAGATCTCCCTCAGTGCAGCGCGAACAAGGTGACTAAAGTGTGCAGGAGCCCAATCATTCATCCACCGCATACATTGTCGTATTTGCAGGGGTACATCGTTGTGCAGTAAGTCTGGAAGGATGTTCTGGATAAAGTCTATGTAGACAGCAACTTTAAAATGTGATAAATAGAGACCTTGAGTAACATATAAGGGTATTCTGTGGAAAGTAAGGTATGTGTTCAAATGTACCCCAGCCAATTTCAATAGTACCCCACGTCTGTTTAAAGCTACCCCTTTCTGGGGCACCTTTGAACGGTCATTGTACACAATGAACAGACTGCATAATTATCAGTTTTGTAATATATGTTATCATAATTATTGCAAAGGAAAACATTAGAATTAATTGCCAAATTGTAAAGGTGTTATTTGGCCGTACAGAAGAAAAAAATGTGGAAGCCCAAACTACAGTTCAAATGTGCCCCCCTCTCCCCTACCTGAAATTGTTGGAATATTGAAATCCCCTGCAATGATTAAATTATGGTTTTGATAATATTTTTCTTCAATTGCACTGAAGAATGCAAGATAAGACTCTAGTTTGGAGTTCGGAGGGAAATACACAGTAATGATAAAATGATTTTTTCCACTAATTATTGCTTTAACACACAATGCTTCTAAGTCCCCGGTATCAAAATGGCAGTTACTCGAAACAATATCTTTTCTCACAGCTATCAAAACTCCGCCCCCCTTTTTAGTTCCTTCCCTATTTCTTTTATGTAGAGTGAAAGTATCATCAAATAGCTCACCATCCTGCATACTATCCGAAAGCCATGTCTCTGTATTTATAATTATATCATATTCACAATTAAGTGTATTAAGGTAATATTCTTGTGTTTTACTATTCAGTCCTCGGACGTTTTGATAGTAAATCCTAAGAGACTTGTCCTCAGTCATTTTGTTTATCTCAGTTTTTCAAGGTCGTCGGGTGTCCGCAGCTCGTAGACATGTCTATCTTCAGCTTTCTTCCTCAATTTTATTGTACCAGATCTGTCAACCCAGAGAAATGCGTAGTTCTTTTCGCGTTTGAGCTTTCTTGCCTGACCTAAGATAGACCTACGGTACGATGTTAGACTTTGGTTGACATAAATTGGTTCGTTGGAAACATAACCTACCATCAGGGAGTTGAGATTGCGTTTAACTTTTCGCCTTTGCAAGAACTGCTCTTTATCGGTTCGCCGCACAAACTTCACAACAATCCCCGCGCTGGTTTGGTGCGGTTGTTTCCTGATGCGGTGACAAATGTCAATCATTGTTGGTTCAATGTTCATATCTAGAGCGATACCTACTTTCTTTATAACTTCAAACGTGTCCTCATTAGGCATTTCTGGGACCCCTACTATTTCTAAAGTGTTTCGCCTGCCGTATTGCTCCAGGTCATCCAACTGTAGCGTGGTTTCATGCAATCGTTTTTTCAGCGTCATGTTCTCTTCTTTAAGTTTTTCAATAACTTGTAGACAGTTGGTCAGTTTTTCAGACTGAATTTTTATGAGTTCGTAATTCTCGTCCAGTTTCTGGTGAGCGAATTCCAGGGATTTGTTCAGTTCTCTTTCCGTGTCTTTGTGTAGATTCTTGAGGCTAGCAACTTCCTTGCTTGTAGCTTGAAGGAGTTCATACACGTCGGCAACAGATGGCACTGCTGTCGTGTTGGTTCCCTCACCGGCTGATGATACGCCGCGCTTCTTTCCGTCCATTTTGCCGTTGGTGCTCATATCGATATCGATATCTCGAATAAGGACTGTGACAATCGCGCTCCTTCTCTATTTGTTAGGTTGGTGACACTCGCACTGTGAATATTCAATTGTTCGTTTGGCTTGTGTTGTTGTTAAGAATATTAAAATGTTAAAATCAATTTACATACCCGACTTCCACTTTGGATTTTTGTATCTTAAAGCACTTTATCACGTAGAGTCCAACTGCAGCACAACAAGAAGTCACCAAAACAGAACTTTCCTTAACGCGTTACATTAATTTGCGGAGCACGAACGAAATCACACCTTACTCAAGCATTACCCTGTTGTCAAAAATTTCCTCAGTTAAACTTAATGACTCGTTAGCCGTATGCACAGTTGCAGAGTCCTGTTGGCATTCAATGTCCTTCAATTGTTCAAAAAATGTTACGAGAATGTCATCCCTATATCTCTGCCCATTGATTGTGTTTTCAAAAAATATAGGCCCTATTATCCTGTCTGCAGTTACTGCCACCCACACTCCCATTTTCACATCATGTAGGGGTGTTTCATGTATGAAATTATCAGGTTTCTCTGAAGACCAGTACCTGTTATTCTGACTTGAAACATGTCCACGTAATGGAACCATGCTCCATCAGAAAATATTATTCATTTAGGATCAAGTACCATAACTCAAAATTGTTAATATTTTTTATTAAAACACATAATTATAATCCATGAAATAACTTTGTATGTTATTGTATAATACTAGACAATGTTAGAAGTTCATAATGCATTACTTTCAATGTAGTTATGTAAATATTTATACTTTTCCTATTAGCTCAAAATCTTTAAATGCTTCTCCAGAAAAAGTGTCCTTTTTGACTTGTGGCAGTCTTCCACCGGGGGTGTGATATGTACTGTCCCAGAATCAAGTACCATGTCACATGTCACATGTTCAAATTCAGCTAGGCCTTTCCAGTCAATTCAAAGATAGTGAGTGAACAGGTGAATTCTAGTGCCTGGTTAGCCAATAAACTGATACGAGTGACGCCATTACCCGTGGATAAGTGGCTTATTAGAAGTGGTAAAAAGAGACCCCATGAAAGTGATAGGCTTACCCTCCTTCGGAAAAAGAACAAGGTTCGAATTTAAACAAAGTCAATTGTTCTTCCGCGTCTACTTCTGCTCCCATCAGGATTATTAATTCTATACACAAAGTGAAAGTGCGTAAATATCAAGACGATTATCTGACATTAGGCTTTACCGACATTCTTTCGAATAACAATCAGGAACAACCTCAATGCGTTCTTTGTTTGGAGATTTTAGCAAACGACAGTTTGAAGCCTGTGAAACTTAAGAGACGCTTGCAGACTAAACATCCAGACTGTGTAAGTAGGCCTAAACCTTTAGCATTTTTTAAGCGCCACGAGCAACAACTAAAAGGAAATGTTAAATTCCTAGAAAAGCACGCAACAATTCCTAAGAAAGCGCTAAGAGCACCCTTTAATTGCAAAATCCAAATCACCACATATTATTGGTGAGAAATTACTTCTTCCTACAGTCGTGAAAATGTGCGCGATCATGCATGGAGAAAAGTTCGGCGAGTGTTTGAAGTCGATACCGCTCTCAAATGATACAGAAACTCGTCGTATTGATGTAATATCCTCTGACATAAAAAATCAATTGCTACCACGTCTTCATGATAGCCCAAAATTTAACCTGCAACTTGATGACTGTACTGATATCGTAAACAGTGCCCAGCTTCTTGTTTTTGTATGGGGGGCGTGGTGGCTCAGCGGTCTAGCTGTATGCCTCTCACCAAGGCGGTCCGGGTTCGATTCCCGGTCAATGCATGTGAGATTTTCGAAGTGAAATGCCATGTCCTGTGGTTCAGATTCCACGTAAAAAGGAGGTCCCGTGGCTCATGATCTCAAGATTAACGGTCACGTTAAACTACAAGCTTCCTTTCCTTTTTTTTTGTTTTTGTATGCTACTGTCATGAAAATGAAATGAAATGCACGAGGGTTTTCTATTTTGTAAAGCTCTGGAAGGGCAGACTACAGGCGAAGATATTTTTTCTCTTGTGAATTCCTTTCTTATTGACAACAATCTCTCATGGACAAATTGTGTTGGTATGTGTACTGATGGGGAGTCGGCATTTACTGGAACTAAAAAGGGTTTCAGAGCAAGAGTGAGTGCTGTTACTAATTCTGAAAAATTCACACATTGCATGATACACAGGGAGGCATTGGCTTCAAAAGTACTTCAATCGGAAGTCAATAAAGTGCTGAACGATGTAATTAGTGTTGTAAATTTTGTGAAAGCAAGAGCTCTAAACAGTCGGCTATTTTCCATTCTTTGCAAGGAGATGGGATCTACACATGATTCGCTTCTATTGCACACGGAGGTACGTTGGTTGTCTCGTGGTCGAGTCCTTCGTCGTGTTGTGGAGTTGAAGAATGAACTTCGTATTTTCCTATTGGACAGCAGTCCTACACTCGCAACCCTGGATGAGAAATGGCTTCTAATACTGTGCTACTTGGCTGACGTATTTGAAAAACTGAACTTAACGTGTCACTTCATTCTAAGCGACAAAGTGCATGCTTTTAAGAGAAAACTTGAACTTTGGAAAGCCCAGATGGACAAAGGTAATTGTGAGATGTTTCATTGTCTGAATGAATTCCTGGAAGAAAATGAGTTAGATATTTGTCAAATTAGTGGAATTGTCGTAGAACACCTCCAAAACCTTCGTCAAAAATTCGAGGGTAGATTTCCACAACCTTCAACTGAGAATGACTGGATTCGCAGTCCGTTTGAAACGAACGTAACAGCCCACCTGTCAACGGCAGAACAGGAGGAACTAATAGAACTCTCAAGTGACAGAATACTTCGAAATGAATTTAAGTCGAAGTCACTTGAAAATTTTTGGGTACAGATTCGGAATGAATATCCCCTTTTATCAAGAAAAGCAGTGGACCTGTTATTACCCTTCGATTCAACTTACTTGTGTAAGTCAACATTTTCCGCAATAGCATCCGTCAAGACGAAGCATCTGTCTCGGCTGCAGCTGGAAGGGGATCTGCGGTTTGCTATTTCAAACATCCAACCAAGACTGGATTTACTTTCATCTCAAATTCAAGCTCACACATCACACTAACTCCGTAAGTGTCTGAGAATTACCGAATTCTGATCCATGTACCCTTTTATTCTCCTGTTTTACTTTTTCATGGGCGAAGAGTTTTAAAATTTTTCAAATTCACAGTGAAATGTTGAAAATTGTATATTGAACCCTTATCATTCTGTCCAATAATAATGTTTGATATTTATTAAAATGCTGGAAATACTAAATACATGAGATGCTGGATATTTGAGTAAAATTTATATAGCAAGCAAACTGGACTTGGCAAGATGGGCTACGTGCTCTGTGGAAGCTATCGACAGTTTCACAACAAATGCTATTCTTATTCTTCTGAGAAGGCAGGTATAACGCTGAGGCGTACGTGACCCTCAAACAGGCCACGATGCTTTGTCAATGGCAGGGAGCGAGAGAGAGGAGAAGAGTTGTGACGTCAAAATAAGAGCGGGATTTGAGAGGTCAGCAATCCGACGCTATCATGACCAACGAGTGGGAAGCAATGACGCCAAACCGTAGCGTCAGGGAGTTTTACGCGCCAAGTCTGTTATAAAAGAGTCTAGCGATCAGTTTGCGTGTACGGCGGCAGATTTTTATTTATTTATTTATTTATTTATTTATTTATTTACATAGGTCCCAATGAGCCTGAGCTCGTGTTAGGGACAATCAAGTAACATAGTTACAGCATGGCATATATATAATTTTTGTAACATTATTGTTTAATTTAATAGTAACTTAGATTGCTAGTGACTAACTTTACAGAGATAATACGGTATGATACATTGCATTGCTTAAGGCTATTGTACATTGGTTATTCATTCCTTAATAGGAAGTCTTTTGTTTTCCTCTTAAATGTTTTTATAGAGAAACTTTCCCTTATGCCTAATGGTAGCGAGTTGTATTCTTTTATTATAGAGGACATAATTCCTTTAGTTCCAAATTTAATGGATTGGGAATGGCTGGTGAATATTTGATTTACTCCTCTTGTTGCATAGTGATGAATGTCATTTGCATGGGTAAAATGGATGTGTGTGTGTATCAATTTGTTTTCTAATTTGTATACAAATACTGTTGCTGACATAGCTATTTGTTTTTGCAGTGGCATAATTTTAGTTCCTGAGTACAATTCATTTGAGGGTGTGAGCCAAGGTAATCCAAAGATAGATTTTATAGCACGTTTCTGGAGTATCTCAAGTTCTTTTATTAGCTCCTTCTTACAATATCCCCATATGAAATTCATGTACATTAGATGTGAATGTATCAGAGCAAAGTATATATTTTTCAATTGTTGGCTAGTAAGACAGCTATATCTTAATCTGAAAATAATACCAATTAAAGGGCTGATTTTATGTTTTACATTTTCTACATGATTTTCCCAGGTTAGTGTACTATCTAGTGTGATACCTAAGTATGTTGCCGATTTAACCCTTTCTATTTCTTTGTTGGCTATGTTGACTATGTTTGTGGTCTCAATCTTGTATGATGGTTTATGGAAGAACAAATATTTTGTTTTAGTGATATTGATAACCATTTTGTGTGATCTCAACCAATCCACCAGCTTATTGAGATCATAATTAATATTTAGCATAATTTCCTGTTCAGATGTTCCCAGATAGAGTATAAAAATATCATCTGCAAATAGTTTAAGCTTGCCTTTCAATTCTAATAATACTATATCATTAATATAGGCCAAGAAAAGAATTGGTCCTAAGACAGAACCTTGAGGTACTCCTGTGTCAATTCTCATTTGAGATCCTTTTACATTATCGATTGCAACATATTGTTTTCTGTTAGTGAGGTAGTTCTTGAACCAATCATGTGCCACTCCTCTGATGCCTGCAAATTCTAGTTTATTAAGGAGAATCTTATGGTTAACCAGATCGAAGGCTTTTTGAATGTCAATTAGTACACCAGCAGCTAGTTTGTTTTCATCTAATGCCTTTTCTACATCAGTTACTACTTCAAATATAGCACTATCAGCTCCTCTATTTGGAATAAACCCATATTGGCAGTTTGCAAAGTAATCATTTTTCATGAGGAAATTCATAAGTCTTCGTTTAACAACGCTTTCTAGAACCTTGCTGATGGCAGATATAATATTAATGGGTCTGTAATTTGATGGGTGGGTTTTGTCCCCTTTTTTGTAGATCGGGACCACCCTAGAGACTTTACAGGCATCGGGGAATATACCAGTCATCAGTGAAAGATTTATTATTTTGACAAGATATGGTGTAAGGCCCTCAAGACACAATTGTAGCATGACATTAGTAGTGTTGTCCTCACTTATATTGTTTTTGTGTTTTAGGGAGTTTATAATTGATTGTATTTCATTAGCATCAGTAGGTAACATAAAGATTGTCTTAGTGCTAGTAGTATTTTTATAGCTTGTAATGCCCGAGGTAGAACTGTTTCCTTGATTTTCCCATATACTGTTAGCAATATTGACATAATATTTATTAATTTCATCACATATATTTTCCTTTTTTTCGACATTTGTGCCGTCGACTATAAGTTTGACAATTTCATTTTTCCCCTTCTTTGGTCTATTTAACATCTCATTAACAACACTCCACACTTCCCTCTGATTATTTGCATTTTGAATTTTTTGGTCAAAGTAGTTTCTTTGTAGGTTTCTCTTAAGTTTTGTAACTTGGTTGCTAATAATTTTATATTCTTCTAAAATTTCTGCAGATGGATTTTTAACTTTGGTTTTTGTATATATCTTATCTTTCCTGTGTATTAGTGCTAAAATATCTTGTGTGATCCAGGGTTTTATTGGTGGGGCACTTGGCTCCTTATTCGTATATTTCATAGTACAGGCTTCTATTCCTTTATTAATAAAATCACAGAATTTATTGTAGTAGTCATTGATGTTAGTTTCATTGCATACAAATTCTTGAGTTATTAAATATTTATTAAGTTTTTTGTAGTTTATTTTATCCTTTTCTATTGGCCTATTATCACATATTGAGTTCCTGTTTATCTTTTTGTTTCTCATTTCACAGATGAGTAAATGGTGATCACTCAAATCATTATCAATATTATAGACATTACATATTTTGTCACAGTCGTTCGCCAATACATGATCAATTAGAGTAGAGCTAGTTTGTGTTACACGAGTTGGATATTTTGTATTACATAAGACTAGACCGTATGATTTGACTAGGTTAATATAACTACTAGTATATCTGTCCCCAAATAATAGATCGATATTCATATCACCTAGTATTATAACAGGATTCGTTGAGTAAGAACTAATAATTACTTCGAGATCAGTTAGAAAGTGTGGAATGTTGCTTTTATGAGGGTTATAAGCAGTGATTATATTGTATTCTTGATGGCCTTTTCTCACAGTAATGTGCAGTATGCTGTGGGTGGAATTTATTTCCTTTACAAGGGTACTGCTACATTTGTTTGAAATATACAAAGATACTCCCCCGCCAGTTTGCTTTCTAACTATGTGATATGCAACATATTTCTTAATATTGAAAAACATTTTTGTTTGTTCTGTTAACCAATTTTCTGAGATTGCTAGGACATCTACACCTTTGATTCTGTCTAACATTATTTGGATATCATCGAACTTGTTTTTTATGCTATGTGCATTTATGTGTACGCATTTTAGTGTACTGGTATCGGTTATTATCTGTTTACTGTCCTTAATCTTATAATAATCGCTAAGTGTATTACAGTTACACTCGGTTAATTCTAGTGTATTATTATTAGCATTACCTAAAAAATTTAATTTCTGTAATTCTAGTTCCATATGGGATAATACTTAGTAGATATCTTACTATTACATTGATTTTAGTTTGAGAGGGCGAGTTCATCCAGTATTTCAGCACTTGATATAAGCTTTGAGGGTCCATTTTGATTTTTCCGAATGTATATTTTGCAGTCTCTGACCCAAGTTGCAAAGATTTTTCCCTGTTGTCTCAATTCACGGCACTTTTTGGCGATGGTTTCATTTCTTGGGGTCAGGTGTTCATTGATATATATATTACCACCATCACTGTAACCAATTTCACTCGTCTTCAGGGTCTTCTTTTGTCTTCTGCTACTGAGAATCTCTTCCTTCTTCCACCTATTATTTAATTTCACAATTATCGGTTGAGGCCCAGGCTTTGTTGACGGGAGGCGGTGAGCTACGTCTATGTTTGCCCTGGTGATTTCAACTCCTAACGTCTTGCCAATGTCCGAGATTTTGTGAAATACATCCTCCTCTCTTTCCGTGGGTATTCCATACACTATCAAGTTGTTCTTGCGCTGGTACTGTTTTAGTTCCTCCAATTCGTTGATAGCTCTAGATGCTGCCATTTCTGCGTCCTTGACGGTTTTTCTCTCTTTCTTCAGAGTTTCAATTTCCCGGTGGAGTTCATCATACTTTTCTGATAAGAAAGTTGCTAGTTTTCTTACCTCGTGGTTTTCTTCTCTCATCGCCGAAAGGGATTCCTCAAGTTTCTGGGAGAAAGATGCCATAACCTCTTTGAGGTTAGGTTGCGGGAGGCAGTCTTCCCGATTGCATGACCATTTGAAAGTATCATCTTTCCGGAATTGTTGGTACGTGTCTTTACTCATTTTCATGCATGTTACATGAAACCAGCGTCCACACTCACCATCACATCCTACAGCCTCCTGATTGTTCTTGATCTTTTTGCCGCATGGAGCACAGTTGACCGTCATGATATTAAATGTTATATGACTTCTCTTTTAGCAAGATATTTATTGTATTTCTCTTACGTATTTTACCTACACTGTTCACACAATATTTATCACTTTAGTCACTCGCGTAATCCTCGGTAAACCTGCGTAATTTCTTAATTTTGCTTACGTTTAGAATATAAACCTTTTACATAGATTCGCGACCTGTGATCAATTACAAGCTTTTTGAGGGGTCACACATAATTATAGGCCCATTATTAAAAATATTGAGGAGCAATTTACTCCCACTACGGGAACTTTTATGCTTTCTGTATATAAACTGTGTCTGAGCTATAACTTCACTCATAATTATTCATTTGATGGTTAATTTAAGACGTCTTCATGACGGTCTAAGTTAAAAATTCTAGTTGTGTGTTCGACAACTAAGTTGTTAGTTTTCAGACTAGTGAGACGGCAAATCGCCGTAGAGTAGGGCAAGTCTACGATCTGCATAGGACTCTATGAGGAAATAAAATACTCATAACGCAGATAGCTAACAGGTTAACTTTAATTACATTTGTGTTTTTTTTAAGCGGCAAGAAGATGGTCAATGTGGAACTAAGGCAGCAAGATTCATCCTCCAACGCCATAAGTGTTATGGGCTAACAAGGCCTATGATGGGAGACGACGGGGCGGGAAGCCCCTGGAAAGCTGTTTAAGTGATGAGTACTGAGAATTGATTCATTTGATTTTGGACGAAGGGGAATCGCGAAAGATATGTGGAACTTTTTACAGATTTTATTTGTGTGGTTTAATTTAAATTTATGGGTTGATTTCCCTAACTGACATGCGTATAGTAATTTTTGGCATTGCGTGACAATTGTGTTGTACAGTAATTTTATAATTTAAAATTTGTGCAAATGGATACGTAATTGCATTGCGAGTTGGCCGCATAAGATTAACGTATAAATAAAAGTTGTAGTCATGAATAAGAACGCAGGAACGACAATGATAAATGGACTTAATTAATGTTAATGTAAAAACTAGACAAGGGGGAATATTAGTGTGTTTGTTGCTTTTATAACTCAGGCTAATTCTGATTCCAGTAATTATTTCTTTATTGTCATTTGGACAAGTTGTGTGTCATTTCTCTGAAGGGTGTGCTGGTTCATATGCTGCGACGAGATCATCGAGAGTGTATCACGTATACTTGGGTGTGGTGTGATTGCGAGGATAGCCGAGACCTGTTCTTGACTACAGCAATTATTTCGGCGATTTAGTACCCAAGGGGCTAAGTTTGACCAGGAGGTTGTTCTTGAAAATCCCTGAGAGGATGTTCTGAAATATTGTGCTATGAATGTTATTACGCGTTTAACAGGTTGACGTTAGGCAAAGGTCGCTGGACGCTGGCTGTGGGCCAGAATCTGTATTTAGCGTGACACACATTTACTACGAGGGGAAATGTATCGGCCACTTACTCAGATATGCGATAACAGACCCGGCTGTCTTCAGCCCTGTTATGACACGTAAATGTTTGCTTTAAAGCCTGATGAGTTAAGGTTATTTTATTTGGTTTAATTTGGGGAGTTGCCATGTTGTGGATCTGAAGATTCTTATCATGTCTACGACTTATTTGTTCATTGTTTAAACGTCAATTTTCCGGCGTGATTTAAAAATTTGTATTTGTTGTTGTTGGCTTATATTTCTAGGCCATTGTATTCATTGTAGATATAATTTGGCAACCGGCCAAGCATGTTCATGTCGCGTAATGTTTCCTTATAGTTTTGAGGTATAATACGTTGATTTCCGCAGCCCTTGTGTTATAAATACACACGTGTATTTGGGTGTGTTAATCTAAGATTAGAGTATGTCAGTAGTGTACTTAATTATTTAATTGATGTTCCCATATTTCCGTGAATCATCTTCGCAGTACGGAGTTCATTCCAGAACCGACTGTTTTGGTCGGAAATGAACGCCCGTCAATGTAACTCATTACTTGAACTAGTCTTAAAACGCGTGTCGCTCATAAATATTAAATTCTTGTATTGTTTTTTTTTTTTTTTTTTTTTTTTTTACATTTTGGGATCTTGTGTGATCCGTAACTTTTGTTACATTGGATTAAGTGACATTGCAGTCACAACACTTGTTAGGCAGCTGTCATGCCGTGTCACCATGGTACGTCAGGCTAGTCAGTGTCAGTATGTTCACGTTGCAGGTGAACCAGTTTTTAAGGGTGGATTGTTATTAATTATTGTGTGTTTGATTCAGTTATTAAATTTTATTTGTTTATTAGATCCTGTTGTTTTTCTTGGCTTTTAAATATTAAGTATACCTTATGAATCCTAGAAATTTTTTTGAAGCACTAATCTCTATTACACATTCACAAGAATCAATGACGACCCCGAAACTCGAGTCTTGTGATTATGCTTTATTTTCTGAGGGTACATAAGCGTTACTTTGGCTTCCGAACGTGTGGCATTTTGTGTTTTAGAGTTAAAAAAATAGATCACCGGGGTGTGATAACTTTATTAACGTAATTTAGGCGAAGATAGTACCGCCAAATGTTTGAATATATAAAATCATGGAGTTTGCAGTAAAGTAAATGTGGAACAAGTTAAGTGTTTGAACTTTGATTAAAATTAGAACAAACTGTTCCAGGCGCCCAATAAATTTAAATTAGCTTTGTGTATAAAAGCCAAACTCAAGAATTATTTGACAGGAAGGTTAGACCTTAAAAACTAATTAATACTCTATTAATTGGAAAAAAATATAATTGAAGTAAGGCCAGGAAGATTATAACTGAATCAAAAGGGTTAAAAATTAAATGGAAAAATAAGTAAATTATAATCAGTGATGCTATAGTTTGTGGGAGTAATTTAAAGTAAATGAACTGAGTATGTAAAGGGTTAATGTGTGTATATTTAATATATGTGAGCGCGCTTATCCAGGGCTCCGCCCTTATGTCATTTCCCTGTGTCTCAAATATTATTGTTGTGATGGCAACTCTGGGAGAAATCCGCGAAGTGATTGAACTAGCATCCGCACGTACGCGAGAACAACTTAGTGAGATGAGAAAGGACATAACTAATTAAATGCAGACACAGTTAGCTGCTAGCAATGATAAACAATCGGCAGAGATGCAGACACCGTTAGCTGCTATAAATAAACAATCGGTAGAAATGCAGACACAGTTAGCTGCTAGCAATAATAAACAATCGGTAGAAATGCAGACACAGCTGCTAGCAATGATAAACAATCGGCAGAGATGCAGACACAGTTAGCTGCTATAAATAAACAATCGGAAGAAATACAGACACAGTTAAACACAAAACTAACTGAAGTTAACGAAAATATAAATCAGAAAATCGCTACACAAAACACTCCGGTTAGTGAACAATTACATAGGCAGTCCGAGAAAAACAATGAAATGTTAAACGCACAAGACGAAAGGAACACCGAAAATTTAGCTGCGCTAATGGTAGAAATCAAAAAACACACAAAAGAACAGCTGATCCAATTAGCAAAGGACGTTAGCACTAACACTACCAAACAATTAGGAATAATAAAAGGTATCGAAGATTCGTTTAAAAAGGAAATAAAAGGAATGGACGAGACTGTTGTGGCAAAACTAGCACAAATCGAGCAAGCGTGTTTGACCAACTCGTCTGAGATTAAAGAAGCACACAAAAACTTGGAAAAAAGGTTTGAGAAGATCGAACGAGGGACACAGGATATGCAAGATCAGATAACTACAGTAGAAAACAATATCACTGGCTTAGTGACGGAACTCAACAAATTAGAAATACAATCAATTAAGAAATGGAAAAAGTTAGAAATTGACCAGGAAGAAATTAAACAAACATTAGAGCAGATCAACATTTCCTTGGGAGAAAGGGTAGATAAACTCGAAGATAATCAGGAGGCTAGTCAACACGAAATCGAAAAGCACATTGATAAATTGAAGGATAGTATTAGAAGAGATTGGACCAAGATGAGTGCTGATTCGAAAGATGAACTGCTCGCAGTAAGCAAGAAGCTAGGGGAAAATAACGCGAAACTACAGGTGTTGGAAGAAAATATGAGGTTAAGGTTTCAAATTCAAGAGGACCGCATGATAAAATCGGAATTGGAGTCACTTGGACATAATACGATGTTTGCGACACTAATGGAAAAGGGGAAAGGGGAGAATGCGGAAAGAGAGCACACAGTAGATAGCCACGAGCTTGGGCAGAGTCCAAGAACGATAGACACGCAAGCATTCCAAAATTATGAGGGCCGTAGCTCGACGCCTCAAAACACACAACTTCCCACGCAAGTTATACAAGTCATCCGTGGGAATGAATTTAAACCGAATAAGTTTTTACCAGAGAGCGGGGGGACACCTAAAGCTTTCCTAAGAGAACTGACAGAATATTTTACGGACCAAAATGTTAGCTCAACGCGACAGTTAAGAATGGTTGATTTTTTTTGTCGGGCTCAGCACGTACGTGGTATCTTGGATTTAAGAACACATTTAAATCGATGGAAGGATTCCAGAAGGCCTTCCTAAGCAAATATTGGAGTGATCCATACCAACAAAGCTTGCGAATGGACTTACACTCGCGCAAATACCATTCCACGCATCAGACGAAATATGCAGACTTTTTCGCTATGCAGCTTGTCAAATTGCAAGATCTTGATAATCCGCCGAATGAAATGGAGCTAATAACTACTATAGGAAAACAGATGCCTATTAGCGTTCAGCAATTCTTGGTGTCGGCAAATATTACCACCGTGGTCCAGGCAGAAGAGGTATTGAGGAGGATAGATGAAACCACTAATTACATCAACCCGAGAGAGAAGAGACAGATAGAATTAGTTAACACAGTCGAGGTAGTCAAGACACCGAACAAAAACACGAGGTCGCAAGCTACAAACACTGGGCTTAACCAAAGACGGCAGAACACAGAGGAATATGAGCCGAGATCTCAACCGAGGTATGAAGACAGGGGCGAAAATCATTATTCTCAGGAAGAAACTAACCGCTACCGGAACACAAACAATCAACAGTGGCGAGATAACAGGAGATACCAAACATCATATAATAGGAATAATAATAATAACGCACCTTATAATTTGGGATGGCGTGGAGGACACTATAATCAACAATACACGCCCAGGGAAAATAGGCGTTATAACCAACAACATAACGCACAAGATAACCAACGGTTTAACGAGCGATCGGATCCAAGGGAGGACCGAAGAAATTGGAACGAGAGACACGTTGAGTCACAACAGTACCTGGAGGAGCTACATAACATAGAGGGAAATAATAAGAATAAATGGGAACGAGCGATGGAACACAGAACAAATCCGGACACCCACACTAACGGGGCGGAAAGTTTACTTATGCAACAGGAAAGACAGGACGAATGGCACCAAGACCAGGGTGAGGGTCAAGGCGTGAAAAAAAGTTTGATAAAGGGAAAAGGAGATAGCCTCAGAAGCGAATGGTGTAATGATCATGATGGTTGGGTGACCGCGCACATTACAGAGTGGATTGCGATGCCTGAAGATTGCTTGGAAGAAATCGTGAGGCCACAAAACGATCAATTGAAGCAGTTACCTATAATATATGCTAGGATTGATGGATTGAAGGTCAGGTGCTTAGTCGATACAGGAAGTCAGGTTAGCCTTGTATCTGAGGCCTTGATCAAAGAAATAGGGCGGAATCATAAAGTTCCAATGATACCGGTCCCGCAAATTAAAGTACGGGGTATAATTCCTGAACGATCCGTTACTTGTAAACAGCAGGCATATCTCGAATTAGAAATTCTGGAACACACCTTCGCTCAGACTTTTATAGTTATGACGAAGATGAACTTAAATATCATTTTAGGGGCAAACTTCATATGCGAATATCAGGCCGTCATTGATCTACACAAAAACACCATAAGTTTCAAGAACATTGAAGGAATGAAGAACGTAGGACTGCACATGGACGAGATAACATCTGGCAAGGAGGCGCATACCTGGATGTTACAGGCAATTAGTGAAGAGGGGACCGAGATCACGCCGCAGGCTATTTTGAACGAGACGGGCGAGGAAGTAATGGAGGCATATAGCAGTGACGTCACTACAGCTGTAATCGAACTTAATGAAGAGGAAGAAACGCAATATATCTGGGCATTGTTGGCTGAAGAGGACGACAGCAATAATGAATTTGAGGAGCTACTGCAGGAGCGGCTTAAGGAAGTCAGACTAGGGGTTACGGAAAAGAAGCAACTTGAAGAAATTTTAAGAAAACACCAACAGGTTTTGATACAGTACCGGGCAAGATTCTCGACTTAAAATATTCCATGCAGGTGGATGATTGGTCGCCATTCAGAAGTAGGTTGTACCCGATTCCGGAAAAACATCATTCACAGGTTAAAGAAATAATTGACGGAATGTTACATGCGGGCGTAATAAAAAAGATGCCCACACCCTTTTTAAATGCAATTTTGGCCGTTATCAAACCAAATGGGTCTATACGACTATGTCTCGACGCAAGAATGCTCAACCTTCGATTGTTGGCGGAATACGATAAGGCGCCCATAATTAGAGACGTCCTGAAGGGATTTAAAGGAAAAAGCATCTATTCAAGTGTGGACTTAACTAGTTCCTTCCACCACATCGAATTGGACGAGAAGTCGCAATTGTTAACAGGCTTCTTTTTCGACAATCAGACGTACACGTTTGGAAGAATGCCGTTCGGCGTGAAAACGGCTGGCTGTGCCCTAATTCGAGCATTAGACCGAAACCTTACTGAGGAGGTTAAGGAGATGACGACTAGATACATAGATGATATTTTATTGGCTTCCGACAATGTCAAAGAACACATGGAAAACTTAGATAAACTGTTAGAAAATTTACGCACCACAAACTTCAAGATAAACCTAAAGAAATCCCACTTCTTTAGGGATGAAATTCTATATCTAGGCCATATTATCGATCAAGAGGGTGTCAGACCAAACCCTGCCAAAATCGAAGCAATCAAAAATGTTCCCACTCCTACAAGAATAAAACATATCCGTGCCTTCCTAGGTGTAACGGTTTTTTTCAAAGAAAACTGTCCCGGGTACACGGAAACTGTAGCCCCTATGTAAGAGTAGCTAAAGAAAAATAACAAGTGGTCTTGGAATGACGAATGCAACCAGTCTTTCCAAGCTACTAAATTATTGTTACAAAATTGTATCAAACTGGGATACCCAGATTTCGGCCTAAAGATTGTAATTCAGGCAGACGCTTCGATTATTGGGGTCGGAGCCATGTTGTATCAGGAAGATCCAAGCAACCTACAAAAACGATCTTATATTGCCTTTGTAAGTCGTAAGTTACGGAAAGACGAACGGAATTACACTGTTACAGAGTTGGAGCTCCTAGCTATTCTCCACGCTCTCCAATCATGGAGAAAAATTGTGTTTGGGTATCCAATTATTATCAGGACAGATCATAAGGCCCTCACATTTCTGTTTAAAACTAACATGGTTAGTGAACGTATCACCAGATGGTCGATCTACATTCAACAGTTCGATATAGAAATTGAACACTGCCGAGGAAAACTAAACATCATCCCAGACGATCTCTGCAGAAACCCGGAAGAAGACGTGGAAGAAGAGGCATTGGTACAACACATAGAACTGACAAGTAAGGATCACGAGTTTCTTGAATGAATTAAAGGAATTAAAGAAAGAGCAAGAAGGTGAGCCCTGGATGCTGCAAATGATCAGTTATTTAAAAGGAGAACTTCAGCCTGGATCTGCAGCTCATCATGAGGCCCGGAGCAAGGAAGGAAAATATCAACATGTAAACAACCTGTTACAAAAATTCGTAAATGAGGAGCATACCAAAATGCGCATCATGTTACCTGCTCCATTACAACGTGATTTGCCTTGGCATGTCCATGAAAGCCTCGGTTACATCGGAATAGATAAGGCAGAAGCTACCATAGCTGAAACTTTCACATGGCCACGCTTGCGAACTACCATATGCGAAGTGGTTAAGACTTGTGACGCTTGCCAACGCACTAAGCCTAACAACTATTTAATGAAGCAATACCCAAAACGGATATTACCCCAGAAACCATTGGAAATAGTGGCTATCGACACGTTTGGTCCAATTCCGAAGGGAAGGAGAGGGTGCAGGCACCTACTTGTGTGTTTGGACGTATTTTCCAAATTCGTGGTTCTATTCCCAATTCAGAAAACCACCACTAAACAGATTCTAAGTAGAATAATAAACAAGGTGATACCAGTTTCCAGTGAGATCTTGTAACGTGTCCTAACGACCCAGTACCTAAACACGATCTACGGATCCAGAACACCATTGTGCATATGAGAAGGCAGGCGGACCGTAGATTAAGAAGAGTACGTGGAAAGAAGTTTCATAGGGAGTTGATCTAGGGGGAATTGATCTTGGTTAAGAAGCCACCGATATCTGATCCAGCGAACAAGATACTAAACAAATTTTGCGAAAGATACGTGGGACCGTTCAGCATCGTGAGGAATTTAGGTAACAACGCCTACAGAGTCCGAGAGGTGAGCACAGGAAACATGGCAGTGTATAATATTTCAAACCTAAAATTGTATCATCAGAGAGAGCCATATGAACCGAGAAATAATGTTATTGCAGCAAATTAAACATTCAATTGCTAACATACAACAAAATGTACGGGGGTACACGAGAATTGAATGCGCTGAAAAGACAGTCTTGACGTGTTTACAAATTCAGGCGGAAGTTGTCAGTGAGCAATGCTGTTGTTTGAAAGAGTGAGAGGGGAAGAGTAGCGAGGCCTGAGGGCACGAGCATACAGGAATTTCCTAATGAGTTTGGAGCGAGACGGCTCCTGAAACAGAGGCGGACAGTCATTTATATTTAAGGGTGGCCAGCAACCACAAAATGAGCCAGATGAGTTATGGAAGTAAAATTGACTTCATACTGAGTTCGATTTTTATCAACTAGGGGTCAGATGAACCCTTATCATTGTGTCCAATAATAATGTTTCATATTTATTAAAATGCTGGAAATACTTAATACATGAGATGCTGGATATTTGAGTAAAATTTATATAGCAAACTGGACTTGGCAAGATGGGCTACGTGCTCTGTGGAAGCTATCGACAGTTTCACAAAAAATGCTATTCTTATTCTTCTGAGAAGGCAGGTATAACGCTGAGGCGTACGTGACCCTCAAACAGGCCACGATGCTTTGTCAATGGCAGGGAGCGAGAGAGAGGAGAAGAGTTGTGACGTCAAAATAAGAGCGGGATTTGAGAGGTCAGCAATCCGACGCTATAATGACCAACGAGTGGGAAGCAATGACGCCAAACCGTAGCGTCAGGGTGTTTTACGCGCCAAGTCTGTTATAAAATAGTCTAGCGATCAGTTTGCGTGTACGGCGGCAGATTCGTGACCTGTGATAAATTACAAGTTTTTTTGAGGGGTCACACATAATTATAGGCCCATTATTAAAAATATTGAGGAGCAATTTACTCCCACCACGGGAACTTTTATGCTTTCTGTATATAAACTGTGTCTGAGCTATAACTTCACTCATAATTATTCATTTGATGGTTAATTTAAGACGTCTTCATGACGGTCTAAGTTGAAAATTCTAGTTGTGTGTTCGACAACTAAGTTGTTAGTTTTCAGACTAGTGAGACGGCAAATCGCCGTAGAGTAGGGCAAGTCTACGATCTGCATAGGACTCTATGAGGAAATAAAATACTCATAACGCAGATAGCTAACAGGTTAACTATAATTAAATTTGTGTTTTTTTAAGCGGCAAGAAGATGGTCAACGTGGAACTAAGGCAGCAAGATTCATCCTCCAACGCCATAAGTGTTATGGGCTAACAAGGCCTATGATGGGAGACGACGGGGCGGGAAGCCCCTGGAAAGCTGTTTAAGTGATGAGTACTGAGAATTGATTCATTTGATTTTGGACGAAGGGGAATCGCGAGAGATATGTGGAACTTTGTACAGATTTTGTTTGTGTGGTTTAATTTAAATTTATGGGTTGATTTCCTTAACTGACATACGTATAGTAATTTTTGGCATTGCGTGACAATTGTGTTGTACAGTAATTTTATAATTTAAAATTTGTGCAAATGGATACGTAATTGCATTGCGAGTTGGCCGCATACGATTAACGTAGAAATAAAAGTTATAATTATGAATAAGAACGCAGGAACGACAATGATAAATGGACTTAATTAATGTTAATGTAAAAACTAGACAAGGGGGAATATTAGTGTGTTTGTTGCTTTTATAACTCAGGCTAATTCTGATCCAGTAATTATTTCTTTATTGTCATTTGGACAAGTTTTGTGTCATTTCTCTGAAGGGTGTGCTGGTTCATATGCTGCGACGAGATCATCGAGAGTGTGTCACGTATACTTGGGTGTGGTGTGATTGCGAGGATAGGCGAGACCAGTTCTTGACTACAGCAATTATTTCGGCGATTTAGTACCCAAGGGGCTAAGTTTGACCAGGAGGTTGTTCTTGAAAATCCCTGAGAGTATGTTTTGAGATATTGTGCTATGAATGTTATTACGTGTTTAACAGGTTGACGTTAGGCAAAGGTCGCTGGACGCTGGCTGTGGGCCAGAATCTGTATTTAGCGTGACACACATTTACTACGAGGGGAAATGTATCGGCCACTTACTCAGTTATGCGATAACAGACCAGGCTGTCTTCAGCCCTGTTATGGCACGCAAATGTTTGCTTTAAAGCCTGATGAGTTAAGGTTATTTTATTTGGTTTAATTTGGGGATTTGCCATGTTGTGGATCTGAAGATTCTTATCATGCCTACGACTTATTTGTTCATTGTTTAAATGTCAATTTTCCGGCGTAATTTAAGAATTTGTATTTGTTGTTGTTGGCTTATATTTCTAGGCCATTGTATTCATTGTAGATATAATTTGGCAACCGGCCAAGCATGTTCATGTCGCGTAATGTTTCCTTATAATTTTGAGGTATAAGACGGTGATTTCCGCAGCCCTTGTGTTAAAAATACACACATGTATTTGGGTGTGTTAATCTAAGGTTAGAGTATGTCAGTAGTGTATTTAATTATGTAATTGATGTTCCCATATTTCCGTGAATCATCTTCGCAGTACGGAGTTCATTCCCGAACCGACTGTTTTGGTCGGAAATGAACGCCCGTCAATGTACTCATTACTTGAACTAGTCCTAAAACGCATGTCACTCATAAATATTACATTCTTGTGTTGTTATTTTTTTGTCATTTTGGGATCTTGTGTGATCCGTAACTTTTGTTAGACTGGATTAAGTGACATTGCAGCCACAACACTTGTTAGACAGCTGTCATGCCGTGTCACCATGGTACGTCAGGCTAGTCAGTGTCAGTATGTTCACGTTGCAGGTGAACCAGTTTTAAGGGTGGATTGTTATTAATTATTGTGTGTTTGATTCAGTTATTAAATTTCATTTGTTTGTTAGATCCTGTTGTTTTTATTGGCTTTTAAATTATGTAATTGATGTTCCCATATTTCCGTGAATCATCTTCGCAGTACGGAGTTCAAGCACTAATCTCTATTACACATTCACAAGAATCAATGACGATCCCGAAACTCGAGTCTTGTGATTATGCTTTATTTTCTGAGTGTACAATATATTATTTATATTGTCATTTATAAGTCACGAGCTTTCAAATATGAAAAGCATTACTGCACACAGGTGTCACAGGTAAAGAGCTAATTAGTGAAACAAACAAAATTTGCTCAATTCCAATAACTGCACGTGCAGCAGTTGTTTTTATTTGTATAAGCAAACGTAATAGATATGCATAACATTTTTTTTTACAAAACGTTGTTGTACTTTGATGTGCTCTAAAAATAATGAATTGTGTGTTGTTATTATTAAGAGAACTGGTAGTTGATATCCTAATTAGGCAGTAGCATACACAGTAGATTTTGTGTTTTTTGTGGGAAGTAGCCTATGAGAAATGCTAAGAAAGGAAATGAGAATAGGAGGGGGGGGGCGTAGATATTTCATGTTTCAGAAGGGGGGCGCGACAGAAAAAGTTTGAGAACCCCTGCACTAGACCACCAATGGAAACAATAGCTCCATTATTCAACATGGGTATGCCTAGTGATAGTACCGTATGTTTACACAACACTATCAAGAGTGGCTAGGGTGGCTACTACTTTTGCCACCTCACTTTGGCAGTGATGATATGAAAGCACGTTCTGGAGATATTTTTATACATTGCAACACCGAAAGTGGATTTCAGCCCCTAAAACCAGGTTTTCTTTGCTGACTGATAAAACACTGGTCGTACTTACAATATAGGGTCATTTACTGTATTCAGGCCCGTAATTACGGGGGAACACCGGCCGCGGTGGCCGAGAGCGCTAAGGCGCTACCTCGTGCCCCGCTGGCATCGGGAGAGCGTGGGTTCGAATCCCACCTCGGCCGTCCCGAAAAGGGTTTTCGTGGTTTCCCATTTTCACCACCAGGCAAATGCCAGGACGGCTCCTTTCAACAGGTCCACGGCCGATTTCCTTCCAAAATCCCTTCCCTGACCCGTCCTGAAAAGAAAAGTACATGGCCATTGGCTGCATTAATAAAATTATTAATTACGGGGGAACAAACATGGCAGCTGCCCAGGGCGGCAGGTTTTAGGGGCGGAAAAATCTGGAAAACTGTACAAAACCGCATGGGCATTAAACGCCAAGTTATTAAAGATTAACCCCCCTCCACACACACACACACACAAGATAATTATTCATTGTCACACATTTGCGATGTAGATTTTATTTAAGGTCACACAAAACAGGATTGTGTTAGTCATCTTGGTGTTCTTGCTTTTGAATCTGACATGAAAGTGAAATTGGACTAATGAAATCCTAATCTTGTTTGCAAATGACAAGGCAAGAAGGAAGCCCCGTGTTATTTAAATAATTGGGGGTTTTGCCATTTGTTGTGTATGATAACTTTAAAATTTAAATGTAAATTCTTTGTATTAAGTTTTGTTTTCTATTTGTAATTTTAGTAAACACATATTTACAGTGTTTCCCACTCATAGTTAAATACACACGCAGTGAAGAAACAGCCCCATATGTAAAGGAAACTTTAATAAATCTACATATTTTAAGTCGGGGGTATGAAATATTTTTTTATTTTCATTATTTTGCCCATGGGCTTCAGGAGCCCTTAATACGGGCCTGACTGTGTTGTCTGTCTGTCTGTTAGGTAGTCAGCCCGAAGGCTGGTTGGATCCTCAAAAAGCACCGCCGTTACGTTATGTGAGTAGATACCCACAAAAATCCAAGGCAGCGCTATTTTGAGGCGTTCTAGGCAAGAAGAGGAGTGAGGTAGTTTGCCATTGCTTTCCTCACTGAGTCAGAACAGTAGTCCTAACCCTATGAGTAGAACCTTTCACAGCATTCACAGGCACTGACTGTGCCCCGAATGCCATTACTAAGCACCACCCATACCTCAGTAGCTTCCATATAATCACAGCCATGAGTGAGACTGAGACTTCGGTGAAAAGCCACCTTTTACTCTAGCCTGTGCCAACTGACAAATGCAAATGTACTGTATTCATCAAGAGATGGCAATTTGCGCCGTTTTGCCTTACTGCGATCGTTATTCGTGCTGCGAAATGCCGTATATTTCTATTCAAGGTGTGCGATATTGTGGTCTATTTCTTGAGAACAGAGCAATTATTGCTACTAATGAACGGCGATCTACCATTGTTGTAGATTATTAACCTATAGTGTTATATCTTCTACGATCGAAGCAATTTATAGGCTAATAGTTAAATTGTTCTGCGGTGTGTTTGTGCCGTTATCAAAGTGACTGAGATTCGCACTCTCAATCGAATGTAGACGGTAGATCAGTTGAGTTAAAATGGTGAATTCAATACTGATAGACTTCGTAATGTTGTAGGCTATATGATTCAAATCGAATCTTCTTGCAAGTCAATTTTCGATGCGCAACATGTAGTTTACTTAGCCTATATGAGCGGAGAAGCTAATTTAACCCTCATTTAATTGGGCTTATAGTCGTATTGACCGACTGAAAGTTACAATTCAATATAGATCAATTAGGTGATAAAGCCAAAGAACAAGAGGGGATTGATAATGATGGGCTTCTGAAAGAAGAAAGTTACAGAACAGACGTTGACAGGCTCTTAACTCAAGGAACATTTATGTGACATTCTTAATTAGGCTACGAAGTTATAATAGTTAGGCTAAATGATCCTGCGATGTTTGTCGTTATCAAATTGACTATAGTAAGTAAGAAGTACATGATTTAGTGAGTTTTATATATTTTACTTAACGGTCAGCAATAATCAAATGAAATATTTTCTTTCTAAAACGAAAATTTGCTAAAACCATGGGCGTCACAAGTACGAGTAACGTACCGTACTGTACAATACGAATTTATCACTTCGTACAAAATTCACTACCTGCTAAGAAGAGCAATGCGAAGTATTCCTGATAGCTCGTGAATAAGAAGAAAAACGCGATGGATCCGCTGTAACGGCCAGTACAAACTAGATATTTGGAAACAGTGCTATTTGAATTATCAGGCAGATTCATATGTAGGAGTATTTCCACAGTTTAATTTAACTCAGTAATTTGGAAATATCTGAAAATATGTCCTCCAATTATCGTATTTAGAAAATAAGCGAACTGGATTTACATTAACATTTTAATGAACTGCTTGATTTTTATATTATTGTCGATACATAGCGATACCACTAATTTTTACCTGTTTTTAAGAACTGAACATTATGACAATGAATCACAAAAGAAGAAACGCGAACTCCTATGGACAAAAATTGTGAACTAAAAACAAAACATTCCTCCCAATCTTGTCATAAAATAGCCAATGGTTTCAGAGCAGTAAAACAATGAATTTTACGAAGCAAGTAAGAAATGAAACGAAAATTGGGTGGGGGTGGGGGGTAATGAAATAAAAATTATAACTTGGCCCCCCTCTGGAAAAAATTCTGCGGGCGCCCATGGGGACAGTACATAATATGTATTATATAGTTTGGGACATGTGACATGGTGCTTGATTCTGGGGTAGTAGCCTACATACGGAGGTCGACTGTCAAGTCATAAGTCGTGGCAACTATTTTTTTTTTCTCGCGAACAGGAGACAACACGCAATATCTACGAGATGCATTTGGAAACGTACGGTATGTAATTGCGTATGATGCCACTAGATGGTGTATGTAAACAACAGTGTGAGTCTGAGCATGCCCCCAAGTTCAGTGTGTGAGTGAGAGCGTCACACAATGGAAGTCAACAAGCAGGAGCAACGATCGTATATTAAAATCGCAGTTCTCCGAGGCAGAAATGCACGCCAATGCCATGCAGAGCTGCGGGAAGCATTAGGTGTGCATGCCATGCCATATAGAACAGTGGCGAGGTGGGTGGAGACGCTCAAACGGGGTAGAGTATCAACTGCCGATTTGCCTCGCCCAGGCCGTCCAGTGTCCATCGACAAAGATGTACGGATAATGGTGATCGATCAGTGTTTACAGGAGGACAGGCGCGGGACTATAGTGGAATTGCAAGAACATACAGCAATACCAGTGGCAACAATACGGCGCATTTTATCATAAGGACCGACAGATGCGTAAAATTTGAGCAAAGTGGGTGCCACATCACAACGGAGGTACAGAAGTGGACTCGTTACGAGACATATCGCATCAATCTGGAGAGGTTTCAGCAGGAAGGGCAAGTCATGTTTAATCGCATTATTGCAGTCGATGAAACATGGGCACGTGCTTATGAACCTGAACTGAACATACAGTCAAGTGAATGGCGTCGTCAGGGGTCACCACGGAGACACAAGGTTCGACAAAATCCGTCGCCCAATAAGGTTATGGTCATTCTGGCATAAGATGTTCAAGGTGTTCTTGTGTGTCATCCAGTGCGTGAGGGGCACACTGTCAATGTAGTGTATTACAATTCCTTTTTGTTGTACTAGTTGCGCCGTGCAGTGCGAACCAAACGTCCTGATCGTTTGGACGACGCCATAATCCTACACGATAACGCGACAGCTCACACAGCAGCCATTGTTCAGCGTCGCTTACAGCGGTGGGGATGGGAGTTTCTTCCACACTCGCCTTATTCGCCTGATCTGAGCCCATGTGACTATGATCTATTCCCCAAAGTCAAAAAGCCACTACGTGGACGACGGTTTGCTAACAAAGAAGACATCGTAACAACATTTCGGAGGGAGGTGTTACACGTTAGCGATACACATGCAGCGAATGGTATTCAGCGTCTACCCCATCGCTGGCAACGGTGGGCGATTATTTCGAAAGTCTGCAACTAGTGGAGACGTGTCCTTTGTACGTAGTCTTGTGTATTTGCTGTCTATACCGTAATAAAACAATGTTTACCAATGGCCTGTGTTCTGTCACTTACCTACGAGCATCTCCTGACGTCAGAATTTATCTTCATGCACTATGCATACGTACATGCCCTATATTTCCAAATGCATATCGAAGGTTTTCCGTGTTGTCTCCTGTTCGCGAGGAAAAAAATAGTTGCCATGACTTATGACTCGACCCTCGTATATAGTTAGGGACATGTGACATGGTGCTTGATTCTGGGACAGTACATACTGTACCGGTACCGGTATATATTTAGGACATGTGATATAGTGCTTGTTTCTGGGACAGAAGGCCGTGGAGAGCGAGTACGGACCCTAGGGCCCCCTCCATATTGTTTCGTCCCCGTGGCATCGTGTAAATATAAAATTTGCATATGTATTTTTAAGGCGCACAAAAAATTAATGTTTTAATTCATGTTTTTTTTTTTTTGTAACGTACCGTACTAATTTTGTTCATTGTAAATTTGCAATGTCGTTTCTGATGTATCTGACCGAAAATTTTACTCTCTCATCACAAGAACAAGTTCAACGGCTTTCACAATCTTATGTACTAAACTTTGCGAAGGTTCATAAATATAGCTTAGCGGCTATCAGTTGAAATGTTATTTAAAAACTTTCCTCCCTATAAACAGAGGAAACTTTAGTATTTTTCTGGCCGCGAAGATATGAAGATAATGGTTATTTACATGTATAGTATTTCGTAGCATATTCAATTTATTCAGATACATTGAATATAGTAGTCAAATATGTTGGCAAATACGCAAAATTGGGTAAATTTGTCTACTCTGTGGTTTTCTACTTTTGCGGGCCCCTCGGCAAGACCGAGTCCCAGGGCTGTAGCGCCGCTCATCGGGCCTGTGGGACAGTACATACTCTGCTCGAAAAATGTGGCATACTGGGGGACAGTAGGCTCATTGGCGGATCCAGGCCTAGTGGGGCCCTGGGCGATATGATAAGGTGGGGGGGCACAACAATAGGAAATTTAAAAAAATATCAAATCAAATGGAAAATAGTTTTGTAATAATAATAATAATAATAAAATAATGAATAGTTAAAACATTTTGAATACACTACAGTACATTTTTTAAATAATATGAAAGAAACTTTAAAGTCCCCTTGAAGAAGATTATGTAAACTATGAAATATTAAAAAAAAAATGCGACTTTTTTCCCGGCTGAAGTCTTCTATCATTTCACTGAAATCCAAACTTGCTAAACGGTCACGGGAGGTCATAGCTGCACTGAAAAAAAAAAAGAATTATAATTAAGTATAATTAATTAAGCAATTAAATTTAAAACAATCCATGGCGCGGGGCCCTGGGCGGTCGCCCTCCCCTAGATCCGCCCCTGAATAGGCTACTTGCACTTCTTAAACGTGGAAAATGGTGTTTTATGGCGTGTGACAGTGGCTCACCCAGGACGATAAGTACGAACTGCCTTATGTAGTGACATCTAGGCCCACAGGTTGGAGGATGATTAACTAGACATTTTGGTGGGGACAGTGTCCCAAATTCCCCCGTTCACCCTGAGTATGCGTCTGACGTGTGGCAATCCGGTTTGTGGTTGAGAGAACTGGATGATTTGTGGATTATTGTAGACGTGGAGTAAGCAATATGGGAACGAACGGATACTCTAAGAATTCATGACGCAACATTAAAAAATTGATGAGTATGTCAACTTTTTTGCACAGTTCTGTCTGACGCATTGTTCTCATGACCTCTCATGCCACAAGTGGGACTATTTTTAATTTCAATCAGTGGGGATGGTTGTCTGGCCCATTTAATAGCACAGCCATTACATAGTAGTTCACCCATGTCTACAGCAGTTTCACATCCGCAAGAAGAACAATGGCCTGCACACATGTCAAGCTCATAATGAGAAGACGTGTAGGCCTATGCACAGAGTTTGAGAGGCTTTATTAATCACAATATTTACAGTAGACCTAAGTTATCAAAATGACTTGGCAGCCTACTGAACAGTGCCATAATATTTAAGAAAATTGCTGAAAGAGTGATGACCAAATGTACGGTACCCGCATTTCCGGCCTAGATACTGTCCACCTCGTGGCGGCGCAGTGGCTAGCATTATTGGCTGACACTGCGGAGGTCCGGGTTTGATTCCCGGATCTGTCAAGAAAGGCTGGAACGGAGTACACCCAGCCTCGTGAGGCAGAACTGAGAGGAGGTGGGTTCGATTTCTACTTGAGCCTTCCTAGATGTGGTTTTCCGTGATTTCCCCATTTCAACTCCAAGCAAATGCTTGTGTGGATCCTAACTTAAGGGCACGACCACCTCCTACCCTGTCCTAGCCTCGATTACAACTACACTCACTACTACAGACAAGTGTTATCATACAAAATCATAATGTACTGGGTAGGCTATATACACCCAAGTACACTGGGCTGAATGATCAAGAATGAGCAAGCCCCTAAATGATTCAACAAGAAAGATTGTTATACACTTGTTAATTCAGTTTAGGAGCTTGCCACATCTTGGTCATCAGCCCCGTGTACTTGGATGTGTGTTGAACTGGTCTGATAACCTGTAGGCCTATTTATGATATGACTAGTAGTGTGTGCTTTACACTTGCGTATCCCTGGCAATGTTGAAAAATCGCTACATTCCCCCCTCCCGGTAAATATTTCGTAAGTATCCGCCCTATCAGTGGTCGTACGTAACACGCAACAAACTAGAGAGTAGGCCTACTGAAAATAAGGAAGGAAGGAAAATAAATAAATTAAGTCAGGATTATTTCAATTTATTAATGTGTTACACACTTGTGTATTCCCAAGAATTTTAGAAATTATAACTTTGTTGTTATGGTGACGCCCCGCAAAGTGTGGTTGTGATGGCAGGAGTTCTGTAACTACGCACAAGCAGCAATTAGAGTCCACAATAGACAATTCTGAGTTCCTACACAGCATTAATAGACCATGATTAGCATTAATGGACAAAATTACCACGGTTTAACACTTCTCCACACCTAGTTCGATTTATTGTCCACAGCAATACCGTACCACAATAAGAGATAAAGGTCGGCAAATGCTCATTACCTCAAGAGTAATCCTAATTACGCATAAGCTGAAGTAAGTAAATCCTCGAAAGGGCCAAGAAATATTTCCATTCCTGCACAGCGTGCATGTGATTAGCTAATGATTCTTAGACTTCACGGCACAAATTCGGCTATGCCATGAAAATGGATTATCGATAGACTTCAGATTTTAAAAAATGTAACTTGCAGTTTAAAACCGTATACAGTATTAATGAAAAAAATCTGAATCTTGTTCTGCGTATTTTGACGAATTTGGCCGGTAATGCATGTATAGACTACAGTAGGACTACTGTATACTGTATATGAAATGAAAATCCACAGCCTGCTTCCAGTCGACCGACCATGTCATGGAATGGAATGAATGAAGCCCCATCTAGCGGCGAGGATATGAACTGTGTCGGCTGCCGAAGCCTGTCGCACTCCCCTGGGGCAATGATTAAATTAATGACAGATGAAATGAAATGATAGTGGAGAGTGTTGCTGGAATGAAATTGTGACAGGGAAAACCGGAGTACTCGGAGAAAAACCTGTCTGCCCCCGCTTTGTCCAGCACAAATCTCACATGGAGTGACCGGGATTTCGCGAGAGGCCGGCGTGCTGCCGCCTAAGCCACGGAGGCTCTTATTGTATACTGTATAGACAGAGTGTAATTGAAGTCCGCTATAAGCTCCCAAGGATGCTCACCTTCGGAGCCTAATCACGAGCACGTCCATGTGCAAACAGGAGGCCTTTGCCGTTACGGGATGTCTATAGGCTAATTTTATTATTATTATTTATTAAACTGGTTATAGATTAGATCATCCTAAGCTAATTATGTTCATAACATTTTGGTGTAGTCTATCTGTCATTTTAAATTTAGTCAAAATTTTTGGGGTTCATAGTCGAATTTTATACGTCTTTTGTATTTGTAAGTAGGCCTAACTGACTTATGATTCCTTGAGTGTACGGACGTAAACAAAAATAATATATCGCAGCGTGATTTATGTCTTGGGGCTCAGAACATTTACGCACCCTCAAATGCCAATTGACTGTGCCAGGATTCGATCCTGCAACCTTGGGCATAACAGGCGAGAACTTTATCGCTGAGCCACTCAGCCAGTCTCACGCAAATTGAAGAGCTTATATCCATTGTGACGTAAATCCATGAAATGCAAAACTTCAGAAATCGCGTTTTTGTTTCTTCGTATAATTAAATTCAGATATGATTACGAATATAATGTAATTTCATTCATTACTTTTATGCACATCCTGACACTGTGTTTTAAAAGTCTCCCATCAATGGAAATGGTGGTAATCGTCTCCTGTAAGTTGAAGTTAGGACGTTTTGAAAATAAGTCATCCTATTGACATACGCTTTGAGTGACATTAATGAACATTTAAATGGTTTAAACACAACAAACACAAACTGATGCTCTACATATTCTTCAAAGTTAGCCATGGCCTTGATTTATCACGTGATGTCCAGAGAGCCATCGGATTGGTCAACATAGAAATTAGAAATAATTAGAAATAAATACACGTTGGAGTTATGTCACTTTGCAAATAAACTTAGTTTTTAGATCTCTGTCAATATGGGATATACGATGTATTGCGACTTAAAACCTTTGTTATACGTTTAGAGAACCTATAAACTTGCTTATAAAAGAAAAAAAACTGAAAAACCGTCAATTTTGGATTTACTTCACTTTAGAAATAAGCTCTTCAAATTGTGACTTGACCCCCAGTCCAAAACATATCCATGTTAAAATATCCATGTTAAATACTTCTGATATACCTGGGCCCTACAGCGCATACTTTCTGAGATCTGGACATTTGCTGTTAGGAGGCGCAGATCACAGTTGGCATTCCTGGCATGAATACACGTCCCAAGGAATAATGAATGCAAAAGTTTGGTTGCGGATACGAGCAGAGTCGTTGCGAGGCACTCAAGTCAAACAGTGATGCGTTATTGCGTTGTCTTACCTACACAAATGGATTGAAAATTGTGTTTAAGTTATAGTGATGATTGTATACGTTTAGGTAGGTTATGGATTGAAAACAAATCATTCATGTACCGGTACCGGTGGTATTCTTTCTTACTTTCCTTATCGTTTACCCTCCTGGGTTGGCTTTTCCTACGGACTAAGCGAGGGATCCCACCTCTACCGCCACTGGCAGTGTCCTGGAGCTTGAGACTCTGAGTCGGGGATACAACTGGGGAGTGTGACTAGCACGTCGCCCAGGCGGCCTCACCTGCAACGTGAACAGGGGTCTGATTAAGGGATGGGAAGAGTGAGAGGGATATACAAAGAAGAGGGAAGGAGGAAGCGGCCGTGGCCTTACGTTAGGTACATTACCCGTAAATTCGGGAAGATGCCTGTTGGGAATCCATAGCAAAAGCTGGATTGTTTATTTTTAAATGGGCTCCGGCTAAATATCCATCGGAAATTGCTCCAACAAGGTCTTCGGGAACTTACACAATATTGATCAATGGTATCGTGAATATACAACAAAATACACTGGCTCAGAAGCCCACCTACCATTATTTCTCGGGGTATCTGCAGGTACTTAGCTCCAACCTAAAAACGGATTCACGATACCACTGTTTCTATTATATTTAAAATAAACCATTCGAAGACGACAAAGAAAAACGAACTAAGTAAATTTATTTAACAATAGATAACAATAATTAATTAATAAATAAATTAATACACTCATTCATACGCACTCTTCTACTACAACAAATACACTACTGAATTTACTATGCTGTCAGTTAAATAGAAACAAATTTTGACTGGCCTGAGCCTACTAGAAATATTTAAAACGTTTAAGACAAATATCTGCATGCCAAACATTCTTGAAGAGCTATTAAAAAGCCGGCACGCTTCTCGTATCACACCTGGCCACGCGCACTCATTCAGAGAATGACACACTCGATCAGCCGTGAGGCTGTCTTGCTCAGAGGGCTGTGGACTGCTAACTCTCCACATTAAATAATAGACTGGCCTTGAGCTCTCTAACGGGAATACACATCCCTTCACATTTACTGTGACCGTGCTGTCAAGCGTACAGTCGCCTTGTTTAAATTTACATTTTCTCTTTATAAAACTCCTCATATCTCACGCACCTTTCAAACAAACACTTTCAG
Source organism: Meconema thalassinum (assembly GCA_946902985.2). Lineage (NCBI taxonomy): Eukaryota > Metazoa > Arthropoda > Insecta > Orthoptera > Tettigoniidae > Meconema > Meconema thalassinum. Next base: position 1,197,638,885 of record OX336389.2, read on the forward strand.
ATTTTAACACTAGCATTCATGCACTCTCTCTCGACATTCTAGTCTGTCGGAGTTGTTCAATCTTACTTAACAACTTTAAAAGCACTCATTCTAAAAACATCCATTCAGAAATACACTACAATTCAGAAAACATCGAACAAATAATTATTACAAAATTATTTCCCTAACTAAATAATTGCGAAAATATTTACTAGTGTTGGATCGTTATGTTTAACGTTATATACTGGAGTCTTAACTCTCTTTCAACAATTATACGTCTCTTTCGTCTATATACAATGTGATCTTCACACATACTTTCTTAAACATTCACTAATGTTCTTATACTGCACACGCTTTGTCATAATTACTTTTATAGACAATATCAGTCAAATGCGTTCAACCACCAAAGGTCAAAGGAAGATTGTAGTTTTACGTGACCATGAATCTTGTGATTATGAGCCACGGGACCTCCTTTTTACGTGGAATCCGAACCACAGGACATGGCATTTCACTTCGAAAATCTCACATGCATTGACCGGGAATCGAACCCGGACCGCCTTGGTGAGAGGCATACAGCTAGACCGCTGAGCCACCACGCCCCACCAAAGGTCAATTGCACGTAAATACTCAAATACGTGTTAATAAAAGTTAATAAAGGTATTAGTTGACATATGTAGACAATTGCTTTCTCAATTTATTTTCCGCTTATCAACGCTCTTGCCATCACTGCTAAGTCGAAAATGTACATATTTTGGAGTTCTCAACACATTGACTCCTCTTCTATTAATGCCATGTTCTTATCAAAAGAACTATACTTCAGTAACTTCCCTCCAATGCAGTAAAACCTTCGCATGAATATACACATCTCTCCATATAACCTCATATATCCACAGTATATGGTATTAAAATCACATCTACTATGTTGAACAATTCTTAACACAATCATTGTTACCAACATCTCTTCTGTAGGACTTGCATTTAAATTACTGGCATTATCATCAGCATTGTAACACTCAATCGCTGGCATACTGAACTCTTCCTCCTGTTCTTAAAAGAAACTTCCTTTAAATAAGGAACGACCTTAGACAAGTCGTGTATGACCTCCATAAGTTTACTTCATAAAAAGATACTTAATTGTCCACCGTATTATCACATATACAATTAATAAAAAATACTGTTTCGTCCACCTTTCTGATCTAGCTTTAAATTACACGCCTATGCAATGTCATGTCCACAATACGACGTGACACCACATATAGTGTATAAATGACCACATATGTTATTTGTCATGTCCATTAGAATTCAATTTTGATCTGGGAAAAAACCAGCTTCGAATCCCTGTCGTAAGATAAAAATTATCTTCTATAAAGTTATATTTCCTAAAACAGTTAAATGATTAAAGCTCTTGGCTTTTTCAAATAAATTACCCTAGGATTGTCAATTCCGCAATGTGTCTCCATTCGATACAACGAATGTCTATGAGTATATGACTTCTATCATATCCTGACGAATGATTCTTGTCAGAGCGACGTAAAGTTCATAGTAATTATGATGATATAAAAATATCATTCGTGGTTTCTTCTGTTCTTGATGACTTCTTTACAATGAGGTGCCCAAATTAAATTACTTAAAAAGAATTTAATTTTCATCCACAACTAAATGTCTCCAGCCTTAACTCAATATAAAATTCAAAACGTCGAAAGTTAAATGACTGGTCTTTAATAAGGAATACTGATTCCTTAAACAAATAAATATGTCAGTTCAGAAACTGATCCGTAGAATAAATATAAAAATGATGAAAGACGATCATCTCAAATGATCTTGCAGAATAAAATCTTGTTACACACATGAAGAATAAATATATGTCGAAACATGGAATATATAAAATATGGAGTAAAACGTTGACTCAGAATGTCACTAAATAGCTCTCAATATGAAAGTATATAACACTGCTACCTTATCAGACGATATCTAGAAGATCAATTCAAGTATTTGGGAAAATACTTAGATGTTCCTCAATCCAAGATACTGAGTTGGACCTCAATTCGTTTCCTCGGACCAGCAATCTCGGATAAGGAAAGACGTTTCCTCTCCGGTAATCACCAACCTCCGTCTGGCATCTAATGACATCCTTCTGGCATAATTCTTCTGGGTTGCCGGGAACTTCCCTGGGCATCTTGATAAATCTTCTTATGTTGTATCTTCTTTCTCCGTCATAGATATAGTTCAGTGTCATCGTTGAGTAATATCGTAGAAATATTCATATAGATGGTGAATGAAATATTTCTAAAGCTCGTAGTTGTTATATACAGTTCGTGAAATGACGTGAATGCACAGGATGTAAGAGTACATAACGTCTACATTCTGAAGTATTCTGATTAACGAAGCTCCATGTTGCACCTAAATCTCTGCTTCAAATATGTCCCTCACGCATAACGTTCTTATCTCATCATTTAATTTCATATTTATTCATCAGTGCTTTACACTATATTTACATTACACTGAAAGGAGTCTCTGAAAAGAGCAAAGCCCCACTTCGCATTCGGGATGCGTCAGAGCCCCCACTATATATACTGGATTATATTTACATATGTACACAAGATGGCAATTAGTGAGAATCGAGCAATGATAAATTATTTGCAGTATAAATTAGAGGGATGGTAAATTTATATAGGATAAGGCAGGAAAACAAGAGAAGAGATCACATAAATATTGCAAATGGAGATACACAGGAAACACTAGCACAACAAAGAATCGGGGCATAATTTATGAGGAACAACCTACTTGATGAACAAATAATGCCGCAGCTTCCTCTTGAACTGAACGGCATTATTGTTGCTGGCCTTCAGGGAACACGGTAGGCTGTTCCATGCACAGACCGATCTATTTACAAAACCCAGTTTGTACGACTCAGTCCTGGGTAGTGGGGCGTACAGCGTAACTCCGCGGCCCTTCTGAGCTGATCGGTAGCCAAGGGAAATTTTGTCTAAAATAGCAGATGAGTCTGTATTATTAAAAAGCTTTCGCAGGTATAACAAATCAATTTGGGTAAATAGGTTCTCAATAGATGGAAGGCTACATTTTTGGCGTCTGATTTTAGAGTCTACGTCGGAATTTTTCGAAATAATGAATTTAGTGGCACGATTTTGTATCTGTTCTAGCTTAAGGATATTTCCCTTGGTGCCGGGGCTCCATGAAGGGCACGCGTGAATTAGCAGCGGTCGTACTAGACTCAGGTAGGCGGTCCTCTTCACTTTGGTACGGGAGCCACGTAGATTTCTGCTTAGCATACCCAGTTGTCGTGCAGCTTGGTTCCTCACTGCGTCGGTGTGGGTGTTGCATTTCAGGTCGGAAGTGATGTTGAGTCCAAGAAGTTTGACGCACTGCACACGGGGAATCGGAGTGTTTTCAAAGTGATAAGGGTTGGCCGCTGGAATTCGATTACGGGTTAGGGAGATTAGTTTACTTTTGGAAGAATTGATAGCCAGGCCGTTAATTTTGCACCAGACACTAATGTTATTTAGATCCTCCTGCAGGGCGGTGACGTCACTATTGTCTTTGATCTTGCGATAGAGGGTTGTGTCGTCGGCATATTGGTAGATGTTTGAGGAGACTGCATGGGGAAGATTCAACATGAATATGTTGAAAAGTAGAGGACCAAGGACAGATTCTTGAGGGACACCAGATGGGACCAAAACAGTAGAGGAATGAGCGCCTTGGAAGACTACTCTCCGCAACATCATGATAAATATCGAACAACAAGTCCTGATGAATATTAGCAGTCATAATGAAAATGTTTATATACTGCTCCAATGTGAAAGTAAAGACACTATTACTCACTTGGTTTGTGTTCACTGCTGTCTCGTTTCAACTAAAATGCTTTTCAGCTTCGATGTCCGTCACTTTTCTAATTCACTTTTAATAAGTCTATATCTTCGAAACTATACAATCTGTGACGCTTAAATTTCCGCAAATACCAGTATACAGTTTGTACTGTATACTTATTTAGATGGCCGAAGTCTATTCTCAATTATATGTGAGTTAATGCAATATTACTAACTTGCAAACTTCGCCTAGTTTCAGAGCACGGGGATCTCCTATATCGACCCGGCGATAACGCTGTCTCCACGAGTGGTCTCAATACCGTACTCGGATAAACCTTCGGGATCTCGGTTAACCCGGTGAACACATTTACACTCTTCGAAGTCTGTAGGAAAAATAACCTCGATGCTTGGGTCTTCCTCTCCAAGTCGAAATTTTGGCGGCCATTTCTGACTCCCTCTATAAATTTAGCGCGCACTTTAACAATGCTTATTACTGCGTAGTTGGACCTTTCGACTCCTTTTAAAGACTCTGTAATATTTTCCTTTAATTTTCTTCTTATTACCAATGAATAAAATATCCTTCTTGGGGCCTAAATGCATAAATTCTCCATATAATATAGTTTAAGGTATTCCCGTCTTCAATAAGAGCTCTGGGCTGGGTGCTTATGTCCAATGACATAAATTATAACAATAATTATTTTATTCCTTAGCAAATTCACTGTTGCTATGTCGATTTCAACCTTCTAGAAGCAACATATCACGTGATCGGAATCTCCCTGCTTGCTCTCCTCGCTAACACGACTGGTTTGCGCCATTGCCATGTTAAACTGTATCATGGGCTTGGAAAATATTCTCATTTAAGTCCCAAATAATTCACTTTTTGGGGGCAGTACCATCCCGGCATTTGCCCGAAGACGAAGTGGGAAACCACAGAAAACCACTTCGAGGATGGCTGAGGTGGGAACGAACCCCCTCTATTCATTTGGACCACCCGAGGCTGAGTAGACCCTGTTCTAGTCCTCATACCACTTATCAAATATCGTGGCAGAGCCGGAAATTAAACCGCGGACCTCCTGGGTGGCAGCTAATCAGGTTGACCACTACACCACGGAGGCGACTCATGTAGTATTCAAATGCCTTTATTCATTCCATAAACAATATGAAAACAAAGCATTGTCATTAACTTGTAAAAATGTAAGAAACAAATAATAATCTCTCTTTAGACCAACAAAAAGTATTCGTACTAGCCCTGTATTCTGTACATTTCTCCATCAGTCCGTGGAAATCAATATTTTGTAGGATTGGCCTTGGCAGCTATGACAGTTTGGATGCGGTTGGACATTGATTTCACTAAATCATCACAGTAGGAAGGGGGTATATTCTCCCATTCCTCCTTGAGAGCATTTTTTAAATCTCTCTTGTTGGAAATGCCCTGGCCTAATTTTTGTTGCAAGGTAGTCAGAGGATTGGGGAGGGGTTTCCAAGCTTTTGGGAGTGTTGTACAACAACCAGAGCAGGGTATCTCTAGGTTTGTGTTTGGGATTATTGTCCTGTTAAAAAAGATAATCACTTCCCAGTTCCATTTTATTAACATTGGCAGGTAAGTTTTGCTTGCAAATATTGATGTACTGTACATTCGATGGTCCATCTTGCCTTCAATGAAATGATTTCCCACTCCCTTAGCGCTAATACACCCCCACACCATCACTGGACCACCCCCATCTTTCACAGTAGGAATCAGATTCCGCTGGTGTAGCTCGGTGTTCGGTTGCCGCCTCACTTGAAGGCTCCTATCTGACCCGAAGATGTTGTACTTGCTCTCATCAGTCCAGACAGTCATGTTGAAAACTTCCAGACCTGTGTTTCTGTGCTCCGTGGCAAAGCGTAGCCGTTTCAGACGATTAACCTTGCTCACACAGAACTTCTTACGTCCCCGACGTCCGTGGAAGTCTATTTGACTAAGGGTGTTGCGCACTGTCGACTCACTCACTCGAACACGTCACCGTTCCAGCTCAGTAGCAATTTTCGGGGCACTGCATCGCGGATTTTTCTTCACTTCTCGGACAATGGATCGCCTGTCTGCCTTGATCAAGCCCGGGGACGTCCATTTCTAGGCTTGTTATTGTAGCTTTTTGTCTCGGAAAAGCGGTCGATGATCGACTGCACGGTTGACTTAGTCCTCTCAACTGCTTCTGCGATCCTTTTGAGCGACCATGTCTTGTTGTGAAGGCGGTTGATTGACTTTTCGTTCGCTGGGAGTAGTTTCCGAACTCTTTTGCCCCATTCTGACAACGTGTGAATGCACTCAAACGGTGTCCTGTCAACATCTGAGTCGAACTGAGTGAATGGGACACGTCCGAGCCACAGCAGCATGCACAACGTCATTAGCAGGGAGTGGAAGGCAGATTTTACTCGCGAAAAAGGGGGTCGTACGAATACTTTTTGCGGTTCTTCAAACGAAAATTTATTGTTTGTGATTTATTTCTACGTTTATGACATTGTTCTTTTTCATATTGTTTATGGAATGAATAACGGCATTTGAATACTACATGAATGATTTGTTTTTAACACATATGCCTACCTAAACGTATGAAAAATTCATTATTTTCTAAAATATGCGGGGTCGTACAAATACTTTTTACACTGATTGTATGTAGACATGTGATGTCTTTCAGTCGCTCAACATGATTGTATACAATTGTGATGGGTTATTCCCTAATCCTGAAAATATATTACATGAGATTAATAGATACAAACAAACATACATACATACATACATACATACATCTACATACATACATAGACTACATACATACATAGACTACATACACACACAGACTTCATACATACATACATACATACATACATACATACATAGACTACATACATACATACATACATACATACATACATACATACCTAGACTACATACATAGACTACATACATACATACATACATACATAGACTACATACATACATACATACATACATACATACATAGACTACATACATAGACTACATATACTACATACATATATAGACTACATACACAAATACATACATAGACTACATACATACATACATACATACATACATACATACATACATACATACATAGACTACATACATACAAAGACTACATACACACATAGAATACACACATGCATAGACTACATACATACATAGAATACATACCGGTACATACATACATACATACATACATATACTATATACATACATACATACATACATACACACATAGACTACATACACACATACATACATAGACTATATATACATACATACATACATACATAGACTACATACATACATACATACATAGACTATATACATACATACATACATAGACTACATTCACACATACATACACACATAGACTACATACATACATACATACATAGACTATATACATACATACATACACACATAGACTACATACATACATACATACATACATACATACATAGACTATATACATACATACACACATAGACTACATACATACATACATACATACATAGACTACATGCATACACACATACATACATACATACATACATAGACTATATACATACATGCACACATAGACTACATACATACATACATACATACATACATGCACACACAGACTACATACATACACACATATACTATATACATACATACACACATATACTATATACATACATACACACATAGACGACATACATACATACACACATATACTATATACATACATACACACGTAGACTACATACATACACATAGACTACATGCATACATACATACATACACACAAAACAATTTTTCAGGATTAGGGGACCCATCACAATTGGGTACAATCGTGTTGACCGACTGAAAAATATCAAATTTCTACGTATTACTAAGGCAACACTGAAAATGGCTTTAAACACCATACTGATTGCATGTACTGTATGGTAATGTACAGTACGTTTTTTCTCAGAATATATCCTAAAATATTGAATACTTTTTGTTAGCACCCTTTTATCCGAGTGTTCACGCAGTGGCCTTGTGTCTGTGTCGTGTTGGGAATGGATATCGTCTGATGGGGCTGGAGTGCTTCATCGGGTACATGGGCATCTCATATCAGACTAATATAGGCTACTGTGGAATATTATAGTTCTGTGTGTGAGAGAACGCTATCCAAATGAGGTAGTAGGCATACAGTTCGTTCAAGATACCCCAATCCACACGGGCGGTAGTGTTCAGGGCTGGTTTTCTGAGCAGGGTCCATTGAACTGCTCAATTGAGTCTCTCAAGATCCAGACTTGAACCCAATGAAAATGTATGGGAAAAGTGGAAACGACATACTGTATAAGGAAACACCTGACCTCCCCCTCCCCCGCATTCGCACGGTGCTTTGTGGGGCGTTATGTTGGACGCATGGGAGGAGATCGCCCTCGATGAGGAATATCTTAGGAAGCTCGTTGAGTCAATGCCACGTCGGCTCCGGTTAGTTTTTCAAGCCAATGGATATTGTACGAGGTATTACTAAGTCATGTCTAAAACAGTCTTTTTCAGGATTAACAACAATTAGAAGCACAATACCAGAATTTGCAATGAATAGAAATAAACACATACGCGAATTTTGTTAACGAAACACTCTAAAAGTAAAAAATAAAATAAAATAAGGAAGGCTAATGTGTAAAGTAGGACTGAAACCCTGATTCTCACCTTGACAGGCGGGTACACTTCATCGGAGCTGACAGGCTGTCGCACGAGCACGCTTTATGGCATGTAGTACATATTTACACTTCTGTAATAGTCCTTCTCGAGGCCAGTGATAATAAACTACACGCTCATTGCAAGCTTTCGGAATGAACTTAAAGTATAGTGCGTGGTTACACAATATAGAGTCCATTAAAATAAAATAGAATGAACGAATAAATAAATAGATGGATAGATAAATAAATAGGTGAATTTTATGATCGATTGTTACCTGACTCTCAATAGAGACAGTGTTGTATGTTACCGGCAATTGAAGGGAGATTACTGGTATTAATGCTCCATGATAGAGAGTAACTGTTCCGCCCCTTGAAACAATAATCACCGCCACCAAATAAAACTGTCAGAGTACGGCTCTCCAGTTCAACAGCCCACGACCCCAGCTTCTGCCCGTTGCGAGACATGTGGAGGAGGAGGTGAAACGGTCCATCACAGTGTCTGCAAAGATAAAGCAATCACGTATTGGGAACAGTTCAGAGTCAAGCTCTGAGGGTAGTATGCAGTCGTGGATACAGTTGCTGAGAGCAATCAACTAGCAACAGCAGTTAGGTATTGTGCTCACCCGAAGTGGGATATTGTTACCGAGGCAATACGTACCGTAGTAAAGAGCGACCAACTAGCAAGATTTCTCGCAAGAGGAACTTGTTCGCACTCATAAACTACACTTCTTTCTCTGCAGATCAAACGCATACGTTTCCAATGAGACAGAGGCTAGAGTTCTCGCAAGAGGAACTTGTTCGCACTCGTAAACTACATTTCTTTACATTCCAAACGCGTACGTTTTCAATGAGACAGAGGCAGATATACAAGAGTTCTCGCAAGAGGAAATTGTTCGCACTCATAAACTACACTTCAGATCAAGTGAGACGGAGGCAGATATACGACACCTTCTATACTTCCATAAAAATATCTCATATACAGTATGTAGGTTCTTGAAATAGTCACACAGACAGCGACAAATAAATACGCTTACCTATAAACACAAATGGGCTTACGGAAACTTTTGTAATGTACCGCATGTCCATTGAGCTGGAGCATTGAATTGGGAAAGGGAACTAAATTGGAAGGGTCAAGGAACGCATGAACAGCCAGAGGTATTTTAAGATGTTTCCAAGATTCTTGTCGGTAACTTGAACGTGCAGTAAGGGCGGTCGAGTGCTACGCGTTTGGTGAGTATTTTACGGGGTTCGTGCGCTCTCACAGGGAGTCTCATAGTCCCACTGACAGTGGCGGCTGGTGCAGAGACCCAGTAGTATGTGTATGTAGCCCCCCCCACACACACAAAGAAAAAATAGAAACATAATTCATAGAAACCCTCAGGAGGATCTCCACTGAAGAAACTGAACACATATGCACATTTCTCATACAAAACTAATTAAACACACAATAACACCTGCAATGACAAAATATTCACGAACTCGGAAACACTTGGAGTGTGTGCACAAAAGCAGAACTTCTCAATGTTACCAAAAGCATTAAAATGACCTCAGCAACGCCGTAATGCAAAATTATGTTATATTGCTGTAGTAAAATTTACAAACTAGACATTTTGACAACAAAAACATTATAATTTTTCTAGTTTTTCGATTTACAAAATACGGCTATAGAATAGGTAAGTTGGGAGTATTAAAAGAACTTCTGGCTGGAACAGCTATATTGCTTTCTCTATTTTCCCCCTGTTTGCTTTGAGCGACCCCTCTAAAATGCTACCGCAGACTCCACAGGGTGCCACCTGCCACGTTCTTATTTAGTGTGACCAGTGCTGCCGCTCTGTGGTCGAACGAAGAATCGCTGTTTTATCTTGGCCTGTGGTCTTGGCTGTTATCCCGACAGCACAACTGAAAAGTTGAGCTCGTATGCGGAAAAGGCACAGTTCATGTTTGCTGGCAATACACGTAGAAATTCTAGCTGAGCTGTGATCTATATAGGCTACACAGCAAATGCCGGACGCGGGAGTGGGGCGCACGACTAGATACCTCGTTGTGCGGGGAGATGATATATTTCTTATTCTTTGGTTGAGGTCGTTGTATTTGATTGTAGATAATATTATTAAATTAATTCATTTTCAAATAAAGCACTTTAGCACATAAGGTGCAGCCACCCCTGCCCAATGATGTTCAACAGAATTAAAATAAAAACAAAACTAATGACCCCGTGCGACGCTTTCGCACTTTGCTGTAAGAGCAATGAAGCGTCAGCAGACCTCTCATTAAAAAAGAAAAAGAGAAAGTTGTTATTGGAAACGTATTTCATTGAAATTGAGCACAAAGCAAAAACATATTTTCTGCAAACCACGGCTTTGGAATTTATGAATAAAACAATTTGATAGCCAGAGCGCAGTTGGCGAATGAAAGTGGAACTTCTACAGGGCTGAAATGCCAATATCCAAGTCCCTAACTCAAAAAACATTTCACTGCAGTGAACCCAGGATTTGGTATACAAATGATTTCTAATATAAAACCGCGTACAGAAATTTGTATATTATCTAACTAAATAGGATGAAATGAAACACCAAGCATAGAAATAAAATACAGTAAATAAATCAATCGTCTGAGCTGGATTCGTACGGTCTAAAATTGATAACTTAATCATATGTCAAGCATGCTATCCCCTACTGTCGACCAAAGTATTATGTGCACTCGAGTTTGAAGGTTGTTTGTGAAGTAACCAATAGACCTACATACAATCCAATTACATCATAATTTTTGTCGTTCTATTTTGCGTTAGTTCACGTAGGTTTGGAATTTTTAATTTATATTTTAATATTTTTTTTATCGCAGTTGGAACACAAAAAGTGCACCTTTTTAAGCATCTTTCAACCATGCATCACATTTAAGAATCATTATCTCAAAAACCCGTCATCAGATCGAATCCAAATTTTAACACAATATACAGAGGAATATTGTATAACTGGTTTATTCATTTCAAAATTTTGTGTGTTCAAGAAACAAAGTTGTTATCATCTTTGTAAGGTAACATTTTCTCGGCTCGGGGTGGTTGGAAATTGTAGTTCTTGGCCGCGTTGTAATCCTTATACTTCGAAAAGTTATGCTGTATGGCTGTGAAATACGTAAATTAATTCACTTATTTTATATCAGTTGGTATTTGTAGGGGGAAATAAGACATGGTTCACCAGCTAGCCGCTCCGGGGAAAGCTGTACAGCGTTGCCGAAATGGAGCCCATCAAGCATCATGGTGCGCATCACTCGGAAGTGAGGGGCTCCATCTCAGCAACGCTGTACAACTTTTCCCAGAGCGGCTAGTTGGTGAATCATGTGTTATTTCGCCGTACAAATACAAACCGTTATAAAATAAGTGAATTAATTTACGTATTTCAGAGTCATACATCATAACTTTTTGATGCATAAGGATTACAACGCGACCAAGCACTACATTTTCCAACCACCCCGAGCCGAGAAAATGTTTCCTACAAAAATTATAACAACTTTGGTTCTTGGACACACACAATTTTAAAATTAATAAACCAGTTATACAACATTCCAATGTATATTGTGTTAAAATTTGGATTTGATCTGATGACAGGTTTTTGAGATAATAAATCTTGAATGTGACGCATGGTTGAAACACGCTTAAAAACGCGCACTTTTTGTGTTCCAACTGCAATAAAAATATTAAACTATAAATTAAAAAATCCAAACCTACACGAACTAACGTAAAATAGAACGACTAAAATGATGATGTTATTGGATTTTATGTAGGTCTATTGGTTACTTCATAAACAACCTTCAAACTCGAGTGCACATAATACTTGGGTCGACAGCAGACCACTATTACACACTATAATAAGACATATGTAATGTAACTTCATTAAGCTTCAGATGCGGTACGTGATATCGCCGAGCATTTGCTTTTGATAATTTCGTACAAAATCTGGCTGTGCTGTGATGCTGTTAAGATTATACATTTTAGGTTTATTTATGAGTAATTCACTGGAATAATAAGATAGCCAGACATTCCATCGCTGAAGCGCTGGTTACCGCCTGGCGGATAAAAGTCGAAATTCGCTTTCATTACTTATGACAGTTTTATTAATAGTTGGAGTCATGAAATGTTCACACAATAGTTATGCAGAACGCTCTGTGTCCTGACGCTTCTAATGAATGGTCATTTATATCATTACGTTAAGTAGTTTCCTCATTATGTGTTCCTAATCGTCTGCAATCCTTAGTGCAATAATATATAGGAGATAGGAGACAGGTTATAAGTGCAAGTGCTTTATATAATGATTTTATGAGAATTCCTTTCATTAATAACGAGACTGTTCATTCCGTGTGTAGAAAGGAGAAGTTTTTTTTGACATGCCCGCCGCTCCTTGTCAGGCGATATGGCTCGATTCTCTTGTAATTAGGACACATACTTAACCCCGCTGATAAGAACTATTACCAGCAACAGCTGACTAGCAATTTCCAGTAAGCAAACACCACTTGGGTGGTTTGCATGCCAACGATGGCGTTGCAGTACCTCAAACCAGAAGTAAATTTCCTGTCAGAGTCGGGGATCAAACCCAGGCTTCCGAAGTGGCAGCCAACAATGCTAACCACTACACCACGAAGCGCACAATTTGCAGTAAATGATTAAATGATGTTGAATTAGCATAAACGCTAAATCGCAATGGACAGCGACTCGACACTAGTGAATTCGAAATTAAAAGGTCACTGCCAATCGATTAAATACTGATAACTCAACTTCCTTAGTTCATTTAACTAACTACTCTGGCGGAAAAAAAAAATATCCCAACACCAAGAAGGGGTTGTGCTAGATTAACGAACGATGGTAGGCGTGTTTATACATCTGAAAGATGACGTTGATTCAAATTTCCCGCAAATCGCATTAGCTGGCCCCATGACATTGCACATCAGGTTTGCTTTTAAATACGGGCTGTATTGTGGAAGAGTTAGGCCTACTTGTGAGATTGGACGGAGTGACTGTGAGTGGGTCAAGAATGCCTTTACGACGACGAAGAGGCCGGTATCAACAGCTCACTGCGTTTCAACCGGGTGAGTTAGCCGTGGTCGTTACGGCGTGACTGCAGGCAGTCGCTCACATCCGGGAGGCGAAGAGGTGCGAATCCCCCCGCCGGCAACCTTGAAGATGGTCTTCTGTGGTTTCCCATCTTCCTTCCAGGCTAATGCCGGAGTTGGTCCCTAACTATAGGCCACAGCCGCTACCTTCCGACTCCTCGTCCTTACACTCAAACTTTCCTCCCCAGACAACACTCCACACGTGACGGTACTTGTAGCTCACCCCATGTGTGTCTGCGTCTGCATAGAAGCAGCTACAAACTCTGGCGAGCCGAACATGTCCTCGGACACTCCCGGCACTAAATGTCATATGCTAAAAAAAAGTATATATATATATAATAACTGCGTTTCAACAAGGCCGTGTAATAGGGCTAGCTGAAGGTGGATTTTCCTTCCGCTCTATTGCAGAACGAATTGGCAGGAATGTCTCCACTGTGCATGCGTGCTGGAGACAGTGGTCACGAGAAGGTACGGTCGCAGGAAGACCGCGTTCCGGACGTGCCCGTGGCACCACCAAGAGGGAGGACCGCCGTATTCAGCGTATGGCTTTGGCGCATCGGACGGCGTCTGCAGCAGCAATTCGAGCGGCAGTTGGCACGACAATGACGCAACGAACTGTTCGAAATCAGTTACTTGAAGGACAGCTCCGAGCCAGACGCCCTGCGGCGTACATTCCACTTACCCCAAACCGCCGCCGTCTGCGACTTCAGTGGAGTCAAACGAGAGCTCATTGGAGGATGGAGTGGAGGTCCATTGTGTTTTTCTTTTATCAATTAAATATGTCACCTCACCAAATATATTGCAGAAATTTCCGTACTCTACATTCCTTATTTCATGGTATTGGGATATTTTTTCCGCCAGTGTATTCAAGTCCACCTCCTGGTGTAGTGGCTAGCCTTCTTGGCTGTCACCCTGGAGGTCCGGGTTCGATTCCCGGCTAAGCCAAGAAATTTAAATCTGTTCTGAGGGCAGTAACGGGGTATACTCAGCCTTGTGAGGTAAAACTGAGAAGAGGTGAGTTCGAATCCCGCCTCAGCCATCCTGGAAGTGTTTTTCCGTGGTTTCCCACTTATACGCCAGACATAAACTGGGATGGTTCCTAACTTAAGGTCACGGCCGCCTTTCCAATTCCTCACCTGAATTACAAATACACACTACAATAATACAGATTATCAGATACATTCTACACACACCCAAGTACACGAGGCTACAATGACTACGATGCCCAAGCCCCTCAATCGAAACAACAACTCATCAGCCCATACCTAATAATAAGGTAATGTACGGTACCTATCAATTGCAATAACGGTTGTCTGACGTTAGTAAAGTTAAGTGAGCTGATGTCCTTTCACTTTGTTAATTGACAGCTCATGTCAACCTAGGGTTGTAATTAATGCTCTTTATATAATTTAATTGTTGGTAACATGTCCCATTGGAATGTTATAGGTCCTTTTCCTGGTGTAGTGGCTACCATTCTTGGCTGTCACCCCGGAGGTCTGGGTTCAATTCCAGAATCTGCCAATAAATTTAATTCTGGTTTGAGGGCTAGTACGTGGTACACTCAGCATCGTGAGGCAAAACTGAGAAGAGGTAGGTTCAATTGCCACCTCAGGCAAATGCCGGGATGGTTTCTAACTGACGGCCACGACCGCCGCCTTCCCCATCCTTGTCTAAATTAGGCTACAAATACACACAATGCCAGTTTGTCTTCAAGTGAAACGTAGGAACAAGGAAAGCTTAGGCTGATTTTTGGAAGCTAGAATAAGGAAGGATAAGAGAACGTTCATGGCATTTGTAGACATAGAAATGGCTTTTGATAACGTTGATTGGGCTAAGTTGTTCGACATTTTGAAAATGATTGGAATAAAGTACAGGGATAGGAGGGTGATCTACAACCTATACAGAAACCAGACAGCAGTCATTTGAGCCGAAGGACATGAGAGAGAAGCTGGTATTCAGAATGGTGTAAGGCAAGGCTCCAACTTAGCACCCATACTTTTCAATCAATACATTGAACAAGCAATGACGGAAATTGGAGATAAATTCAAAGTAGGAGTACATATTCAAGGAGAAATAATTTCAACTCTGAGATTTTCTTATGACATCGTCATCTTAGCCGATACACCAGAGAATTTGAATGAGGTTGTATATTGTATGGATTCTGTATTGAGGAAAGAATTCATGAAAATCCACAGCCTGCTTCCAGTCTCCGACCGGGCCAGGAATGGAATGAATGAAGCCCCCATCTAGCGGCCAGGATATGAACTGTTTCGGCTGCCGAGGCCTGACGCACTCCTCTGGGGCAATGATTAAATGAATGACAGATGAAATGAAATGATAGTGGAGAGTGTTGCTGGAATGAAATGTTGACAGAGAAAAACGGAGTACCCGGAGAAAAACCTGTCTGCCTCTGTTTTGTCCAGCACAGATCTCACATGGAGTGACCGGGATTTGAACCACGGACCCAGCGGTGAGAGGCCGGCGTGCTGCCGCCTAAGCCACGGAGGCTTCAGAAAGAATTCATGATGACAATTAATAAATGTAAAACAAAAATATTGGAATGCAGCCGAAAGAAATCAGAAACCCCTACGGACGTCGAATTGTTAAGTGAAAAGCTAAAGGAGGTAGGAGACTTCTGTTACTTAGGAAGCAAAATAACTAGTGATGGACGAAGCAAAGAGGATATAGAAAGTATGCTAGCACAGGCAAGGAAAGCATTTCTACAAAAAAGGAATCTGTTGACATCAAATATAGATTTAGGTATTAGGAAGTCATTTTTGAAAGCCTTTGTCTGGAGCGTGGTACTCTATGAAAGTGAAACTTGGATTGTTGGAGAAGCAGAAAAGAGGAGAATTGAAGTGTTTGAAATGTGGTGTTACAGGAGAATGATGAAGATGAGATGGGTAGACAGGGTTACAAGTGAAGATTGCGGCAGCAATTCGCAAGAATCAAGCGCATACCCTACCGAGTGGACGCAGAGCAAAAGGTTGTTTGTGCTTATTTTACGGGCTAGGGACAATGTGGTCATTAGTCCCATGTACTAAAAGAGTGTGGCTGTTGGCTGATAGTGTTTTTGTGGTTTGTGTTCTTGTGTGTAAAACTGTAATTTCTTTGGTGCTGGGTTTGGGAAAGACACCTTTGGCACTAGACATAATATATAATGTACCATCCCAGCATTTGCCTTGAGTAAGTGTGAATAGACCCGGGGAAAGCATACCCAGGACGGCTACTATCAAGGTATTTTGTAGAAACAGTGTAACTCTCCAGACCATGAGAGCAGTGGAAGGAAGGTGCTCATCATCATATTGCATTCTACCTTATCTTAAGCGAAAGCTTTGTAGTGAATTCGGGACCTGCCTTGTCGGTGTCGAATTAACAATTCTTACATTATCCGGATCGAAGTGGAGGCCAGGCAGTCCGCAGTCTCCTCATTAAAGTACTCACGGTATCATCATGCTGAGTGGTATATAGGCCTACTGCTTCTTTTGAACGCTGTAAATTTGACACTGCTATGGACTTTTGAGACAATCTTAATGAAAAATGAAATGAAAAAGCGTGTAGCCTCCTGGCAGGTCTAGTCCATGCCTTCCGGGTTTACGCTTGACTTCTAGGTAGCAATGGAGATGAAGTGGCGATGAAGTCGTCGCCAACACCCAATTCGTGAGCTAGGGAAATAAACCATGAATCGAACCTGGGACCCTTCAAGCCAAAACGTAGCATATTAACCACTTAGCTACAGGGTGGACGACAAACTTAATATTACTGTCTGAATGTCCTCAGCGTTTGTACGGAGCACGAAGTAGGGGATATTGGCTTGCATGCTCGATGAGTTTATTTCCCTGGTTTGTGTTGTATTGTTCTCATGTTGTGTCATCACATCTCCATTACCATTAATCATGAATGCTTTCAAACTATTGGACAGAGACATGACTTCAGACAATAAGACCATTTATGCTGCAGTAAAAGTGAATTAACACACTTGGTGTGAGCAATAAAAGTTAATATCACCAATATCTGAGCTACAACAGATAAGGTTGGCAACGTGCACTTCTTAACGATGGATAAACTAGCATTGTCTTGGAGTGCAACTTTTACGATCGATTGAGCAATATAATGCGGAATAAGTGCCATTGACATGGCTGGGATTAAAGACTTGGCCATATCTGGAAACTACACTTCAGCTATATTCCTTTATGGACGTATGTTGCCCGTAAAATCTAACGTCATGGTCAAAATCACATACCTCAAAACAAGAGTCTGGATACCAAGCAAAATGCCATTTCACTGGATTGTTAATGGAGTTATTTAGAGATAAATACAGTATGCTTTGATACATTTGGGGGAGGTAGGGCTAATTTTAGTTCCTTTCTTGTTCCTATTTTAGCTCCCGTTGCCTGTAGGCTAATAGTTCTCTATACCATATTTTGCATATTTACGGTATTACGTTAGTTTTTTGTTTTGTTTTTTGTTTTTGTTTTGCGTATAGCTCTTAGCGCCGGTAGTGTCCAAGGACATGTTCGGCTCGCCAGAGTTTGTAGCTGCTTCTATACGGACACCTATGGGGTGAGCTACAAGTACCGCCGCGTGTGGAGTGTTGTCTGGGGGAGGAAAGTGTTAATGTAAGGACGAGGAATTGGAAGGTAGCGGCTGTGGCCTATAGTTAGGGACCAACCCCGGCGTTTGCCTGGAAGGAAAATGGGAAACCACAGAAAATCATCTTCAAGGTTGCCGGCGGGGGGATTAGAACCTCCTCGCCTCCCGGATGTGAGCGACTGCCTGCAGTCACGCCGCGCCGTAACGACCACGGCTAACTCACTATTACGTTAGTCATCATCATCATCATTTTCATTTCCCCTTTTCCAGTTAACACTGGGTGGGGGCAAATATGGTTCCTCTCCACTTTGTTCTGTCGTTCCACCATTTCTCTTCCGACATAGTGTTCCAATCCAGGTTCCGGTTTCTAATACTATTCTCCACCGACTCCATCCAACGCATTCTTGGTCTTCTTCGTCCTCTCTTCCCTGTCATCCGTCGTTCCAGTGCTCGTCTTGGTAGCCTTACTTCATTCATCCGTTTGACATGTCCAAACCACCTCTATCTGTTTTGCTCCAGTTTGTCATTTAGTTTCTATACTCCCAGTTCTTTCCGTATATCTTCATTTCTCACTCTGTCCCTCCTCGTTTTCTGGACCACACTTCTCAGGAATCTCATCTCAGCCGCTTGTACTCTGCTCTCATCCCTCTTAGTCATTGTCCAAGTTTCTGCTGCATATGTCATTATAGGAACATAATATGCTTTGTACATAACTTCTTTAGCCTTAATTGGTATATCCTTGTTCCATACTAGTCCCCGTACCTATTGGTAGAAAGCACTCCCGAGTTGTATTCTTCTGCTATTTCCAAATCTAGTCTTCCATCTTCAGTGAGTTCACTACCCAAGTATTTGAAGTGTTTCACCACTTCCAATTCCTTATCTCCTACTTTGATTACTCCTTTTCCTTCTTTCTTATCTCTACTCATCACCACTGTCTTACTCTTCTCAACATTTATCTTCAATCCCCATTGCTCAATCTTTTCATTTATTACGTCTAACTGTTCTTGTACCTCCATCTCATCCTCGCCCCGGATCACCTGCAAACAACATTATCTTCATCTTTGCCCTACTATATTCTTTCATTGCTGCCTTCATGATGTCATCCATCACCATTACGAACAATAATGGTGACAAAACACTTCCTTGCTTTAGTCCAGTGTCAATTTTAAACCATTCCGATGTCCCGACTCTAGTCTTCACACTACTGTAGCACTCTATGCACATTCCTTTTATCATGTCTCTCTGTTCCTTGCCTATCCCCCTATTTGTTAAGCTTTCCCAAACTTTTGTTCTAGGGATGCTATCATAACTTAGGCCTTTTCTAGATCAATGAAAGTCATTACCATATCCTTCCCATATTCCCAACTCTTTTCATTGTTCTGTCTCAGAATGAAAATGGGTTCCCCTGTTGACCTGCCCCCTCTAAATCCAAACTGCTCCTCCTCTATTTGGCTTTCTACCTTTACTCTAATAGGGATGTATAGAACTAGCACCGATAGAGCGCACTGCTGTTGTACTGGGTAAGCGCAAGGCGCTCTTCATTTGTCTATTGTGTTCTCATGCCGCCAATATGTACGAATTTAAGTAGTTTAAATTGTTATTTTCGTGACTATGCCGAGCTATTGCAGTGTTCATCTTTGCAAAAATCAGGGAAGCCCGTTTTCGTTTCACCAATTTCCACAAAATAAAGAAATGAGGAAGAAATGGTCACATGCTATTAGAAGGAAAAATTTCGTTGAGAAAAATCGGACCGAATATAATAAAGTGTGTTTCCATCATTTGTAACCCGATGACTTCACGAAAACTGTGTTGGATAAGTGTGACTTACAAAGGGAAATAATTCCTATTTTGTACCTATAAACTGATTAGTCATTTCGATAACAACCACTGAATGTATGCGTTTGTATTTGAAGGTGAGAGAGCAAGATTAAAACCGGAGCTGTTCCATCACTTTTTCCGTGGACCAGGAACACCAAAAATAATTATTTAGGAAAAGGCCATACACAAGAAAATTGCCGGATTATCACGATAAGACTACAATATCAGAATCTGCAGAAATCATCTCCATTGAAGTAGGGGAAGAAATCGTCAATATACACGAAGAAATGAAAGTAACATTTCTGACTCTCATTTTCAAAGACATCAATACTCGGACAAATACTTCAAGAATAAATGTCGCAACATTAACAGTCACAAACGTATTATGGTTGGTTTCTTGAAATCAGAATTAATCGTCAACTTCCATCTGCCTGACGGAGAATGTGGTAGCGACTGACTTCTACATTCTTGAGACATAGTCAGATGAATGGAAACAGTTCGTGGCCCTAAAGCAGTTCTCAAACTTTTAAAAATGTGCACCTCCAAGTCCTTTCCCAGGGGTAAGGGAACAGTTCTTATTGAGAAATTGACAACATTACATAAAAACCAAACGTTGCGATGCATTTTCGAGGTACACATTACCGGTAGCAACTTTCTTTGATTATGGTTACCTTAAAACACGACAGTATCATGTAAGCTATCAACCTAAAAAAAATACATGAATCGAAGTCTGTAAGCAGGGGGAGCAAGTGAATATTTAAATCTCTATTTATGATTTAAGTCTTATGGAGATATATTTATCAATACAGGCCTACAATACTCTAGTAATTGTAATCTTTAAAGCATGCTGACTCATATTCATTATTTGAATAATAAAGCGTGTTAGAATTTTGTTATTACTGCTGTAGGCTCTTAATTCTTCCTTCCACCCGCTTGTTTTAGTGCCTCTAGTCCGTAGCTCATTTTGCAGCTTTTTAACGCTTAAACGCTGAAAATCGTCCATAATATATTAGGAGATATACCTATAGAATTAATTAATATAGTCTTGGAGTAAAATTAGAGAAGATATAATTTACTTTAGCTTAGAAAATTCGGTCACAGTTTATACATTCCTCGCAGCTGACTGGGAGAAACATAAGACGATCGCCTTGCGCTTACCCAGTACTACACGAGCGCTATCTGGCCATGGAGGAAAGAAAGGAAGGAGATGCCTTCGCTGCGCTACCTAGCGCAAGCTGTTGAAGCCAAACGGCTCGCCCACTTTGGTTGCAAGAAAATGGCTGTCCCTATGCTTAAAGCCGTAAACCACTCCAACTAGTAATGGATTTTAGTGACATAAAACTGCAATGACAAGTCAAGATTTTTTTCTTGGATAGGCAGAATACACTCTGTGCATCACGGTACTTCGCACAAATAAGCTGCATTATCGTTTTAAAAGTCAATTTAAATATAAATATGAGAGCACCTTTGCGGGGCTAGTTTTGTAAGGATGACGCGGCAAAACGTAATAATACGCTGAAACACTGATTAAATTGAATACAGGTGTCTGAAGGTGCGAGATATACCAAAGAAGGAACATCTTGAGAATTAATGATGCCGAACTAATTACGGTATTTACACCAAATTGAGTTTTTATGTTCTTATTGGTGTTGAGGCATTCACCAGTTTTTAGGCCTAATTTCGAGCACAGCCACTTTCACTCATTGGTCGTACACATTTTGATATTCAAGAATACGAACCTCAAAGTTAATAAACAGATCAATTAAAAAAGGGATTTCCAAAAAAATACGGTATAGCCTATCTTTTCGGTACCGTACGGAATTTTCTTTGTGTGGGGGGGGGGGGTGTAGAAACTTGACGATAAGCCTCAAATTGATTAATTACGTAGGCCTACCGTAATTATTGACCGACAGCCGTTTGATAATTTGGGATTTGCAGAGGAATATTTTTTTAATGTTTTTGGTAGCCTATATAGGGTAGGCCTACACATGCTGAGATTAGAATTGAAGAGTTTTTATTTTATTTTTATAACTTATCATTACTGTAATTACGTTTCCAAAGTTGCATAACTGGAGCGCGATAAAAACCAGGGCCAAAATAAGGTTTAGCCATGCACAATGCCTCATGCAAGTCACAGAACACCGAATACGAGTTAAGGTTACGCCCACTTTGGTTGCAGCACTTGGCTTCACTCAAACGAGCTCAGGGCATCTCCTCTTATTCTTTCCTCCATGTATCTGGCGCGAACTTTCTCCCGCTACATCCCTCTTTTTTCTAGGATTCTTTCCATTACTTTGGCAACATGCGAGATGATGGTTATTCCTCGGTAGTTACCACACACCTTCCTGTCTCCTTTCTTGAATATTGGCAATATTATTCCCTTTTTCCAGGCTTCAGGTACTTACTTCTCTCTCAACACACTCCTGAGAAGTCTGTATGTCCACTGCAGTCCCACTGGTCCTGCCGCCTTGACCATTTCTATTGCCACTTCGTCGATTCCCACAGCTTTCCCCATCTTCATCTTCCTAACTGCCCATTCCACTTCTGCCATAGTAATGTCTGGTTCTTCTTCTATTTCTTCCTCCACCGTTTTGGCTGTTTGCGTAACTTCTCCGCATGCCTGGCGTCTCACCTTCAACAGCTCGCTGAAATATTCTTTCCATCTGTCCGTTATCTCTTCTGGTTTTGTCAATATTTCACCTTCTTTGTTTTTCACGAACCCAGTGTTCGCCTGTTCATTCCTTCTGCTTTTTATAAATCCAAACAGCAATTTCTTTCCACAATGTAAATCCTCCCTTATTTCCTGAGTGAATTCTTCCCAGCTTTTCTTCTTTTCCTCTGCAATTACTTTCTTGCAATCTCTGTTTGCTTCTATATATTTTGCTCTACTTTCTTCAGTCTTTTTTGTTTTCCATTCCTTCCAAGCTTTCTTCTTCTCTCTTACCTTTTCTTTCACTCTATCATTCCACCATTTTGTCGCCTTTTCCCGTACCTTTCCTGATGTTCTACCACATGTTTTCTCTGCACTGTTTACAAATGTACTCTTAAACTTTTCCCATTCTTGTTCCACATGGGTAATATCCATCCTTGGTATCTGTTTTTGCAATTCTCTCTTAAACTCTTCTGCAACCTCCTTTTCCTTTACTCTCCAGACCTTAATCTTTCTTTCCCATTTTTCTGGTAAACAAATGAGCAACTTACAAGAACTAAACGATGTATTAATATCACTTCTCATTAACCCCTTTCATGAGATGCCTGTCTCACTCCCCATAAATACTATATGCTGGAATAGAAACGTTCTGCCACAATCGATATAATTCCATCCACAATGAGCGTGTTATACGTATGCTTCAATAACTGTGTATATGCCCACCACCTTATTATTACCGTTTTGAACGGGATCGGTGACGAGGCACGATCCATTTCTATCTGGCGTGTGGTTTTTACCGTCAATCTCATGAAAGGAGCTAGTAAGAGATGACATTAATGAAGGTGAATGAAACTGAGCAAGGATATGGAAGGGAGCGGCCATTTCCTATTAGAAGGTACCGTCCTAGCATTTGCCTAGAATTGAAAATGGGAAACTACGGAAAACAAATTCAAGGACGACCGACGGTGGGGTTCAAACACACGTACAACAAGTCCGCTGTTAGCTTGATCCCATGGCCTAGCGCTGCGCGTTAGCGAACGTAGCTACTGCTGTTGGTTTCCAATTACTAAGTCCAGTCACATTAATGTGACCACCGCCTATGTTGGACGTGAACGTGCGATAACCCCGCACAGGCGGCAGGGGACAGCACTAGCAGTGGAGGGTAGCACGGCCGACTGAATGCGAGAGCGCAGCTCGTATTCAGTCGGCCGTGAGGATAGCCTATTCGCGAACTCAATCGAATGTAGGTGGCAGGTCAGTCGCGACAAAATGGTGGACGCAATGGTGATAGACTTCATAACGTAGGCTACCGTATTGAGTGTTGTTGGCAAGCTCTCGTTGAAGGACAGGCAATTTTAGATGCCAAACACATAATTATGTGCGGGAAAGTCCAAGAAACGGAAGATTTTATGAGACATGAAGCTTTATGGTTACAAACTAGTAATTTGAAAGGAGTTCCTCGTCAGATTCAAATTGAAATTCGGTCACTACTAGTTGCCGAGAAAAAAAAACATTTGTTCTGGAATATGTATTATGCGTAGGCCTATAGTCGGTACATTGCTTTACGTACTTCAGTAAGTAGATACATTTCAATTTGTAAGATATAGCCTAATACTGTTGAAGTCATTAAATCAAAGACTGTACAAGTTGGCTATCAAGTTTTTTAAATTTTTAATAGGCTAAGCACATGATTGAAAACTTAGAAGACCTGAGCTTCACATATTTTAAGGAGCAATGGGGCAAGTTAAAGAAAGACAACCACATGTAGGCCTACGATAAAGCGACCCCTAAGAGTAATGTTTGGATCATTGAAAGAACAGCTGTCAAATCGACCTTGCTGAGTCGGCTAGTTTGTAGTGGAGGGGAGAATGTAGGGTACTGGATATTGTAAGAAATGCATTAGTAATTATTAATAATTAATTCTCCTTTGTAAAATGCTAGCCGCATACGATCATATACCGGTACTTCGAAATCGGCTCTGCGACGCGAAGTAATCGACGACATTTCGTCTGGAAAGGAATGCCTTGATATAGCAATTGTTGACTTCAAAGTGCACAGCGGAACTGAGCAATTATATAAGTCATCTTTTAGCTTCAATTATTATGAAAATAACTGAAAAAATGAGAGAAGAGAACACCCATCAACTCAAATCAAATGTTATAGTATCTTTTTGTTTATGTTTCCATCACCCTTACGCTAGTTCCAGATAACGGCAGCACCGTCGCTTGAGTTCGCGAATGCAGAGCGTGTCGAATGGAAACACACTGTCCATTTCCCCCCTTGCCCCGCGGTGCCGATGAGTACCTGCTCGGGTGGCTAGCCACGGCCGGCCCACTCAGGATGTTATCCTACGGTCCGCGGGTTCGATCTCTCTACTAAGCCCTCACCGCACCTCTTGCTTCTCTTGTCGTTGACTCTCTTTCTTGCACCTTACTAATTCTTGTCTCCCACAGTAATTATAACAACTACGAGCCCTCTGGCTCACTTTGATTTATTATCTCAAATGCTTTAGATCATTAATTGACCACTTATGCTGCATAACTGATAACATCCAAAGCCCCCTTAATTCCTTACTCCTATTCTCTATCCCACGAACCTCAGGTCACATTCTGACCAGTTAGATTCCAATGTACATTACCCTAACATCCAAATCCATTCTGTTAAAAGGAAAACAAGTTGTTTAAACCCTTGACATAGCTCTCATGGCCCTTAAGAGCTGACATGCTACAATTGTGAAGCCGGCTCCGCATGCATGGTTCAGGTCAGGTCAGGTCAGCGGAAAACAATGCAGTCGCTGTCGCAATGCGGACACGGAGCGATTTATCTGACGTACAAAAGGGCATGATAATTGGCTTTCGGGCCAAGGGTGGAAGCATTTCCGAAACGGCTACGTTTGTAAACTGTTCGCGTGCCGCCGTCGTTAAAGTGTACCGTGCATGGCAAAATGGTGCTATTCAAACCCGGCACCGAGACAACTGTGGTGCAGCGACGGCTGCGGAGATGTGCACGGGCGAATAGACGTGCAACTGACTGTCCAGATGAACCACGGGCCTACCAACCGCGTCTCCTCAACGACCTTTCAGCGAACGTTGCTGCGTATGGACCTCCGCAGCAGGCGCCTGGTTCTTGCACTCATGCTGGCTGCTGTTCATCGGCGACGAAGGCCGGAATTTGCACGCCAATACCGCAACTGGACGTCCACTGAGTGGCGACAGGTGGCCTTTCCCGATGATTCACGTTTTATGCTCCATCAGGCAGATGGCCGTTAGCGTGTACGGCGTGAAACATCTGAACATAAACACCCTGCAACAATCGCCGGACGGGTCCAGGCCCAAGGAGGGAGCGTTATGGTGTGGGGAAGGTTTTCGTGGCATTCTCTCGGTGGTCTCTCTCCTCCTGCACGTCTCGCTGCGGTCCGCACTGCGAAAGGTGGTTATGCAGCCTATTGACGGGTAGCAACAATCTCACGCTGTCACAACTAAAACAAATAATAATCTCAAAACCAACCATTAACAAACATCTTTCCGGTCCTCCCCGATTGACAATACCCAAAATTATCCATTCCTCCCCATAATAAATAATAACAATAACTATCACACAGCAACAACATGAACCACGGCAGCGTGGCGCATCTGCTCGGGGAGGGGGGCAAAGTCCACGGTCGGCTCACTCGGGATGGTGTTCCATGGGCCATGGGACCCATAAAAACCCCATCTACACCCAAATGCAATCAGTAGCTAAAGCAGAGTAGGTACTCAAATGGCTTACTACCCACTGCAAGCTTGCCACGGTGGGTGAGTGGTTATAGTGTCGGACTACCAACCCCAAGATTGCAGGTTCGCCCCTGGCCATGGTAAGTGATTTTTGAAGGCGACAAAAATCACGATACTCATGTCATACGTTGTTGTCATGTTAAAGAACCCATATGAATTTAGTAGGTCGTGTTCAATGGCAAAATTAATTAATCTCGGGATTTTCCGCCAACACAAAGTTCCTCCATTCCCTACTTGAAAGCGCTGTAGTGTCAAGGAGTTTAGATATCTAACCTCCTTGACTTTCATAGCGTTCAAAGGAACGACGAAATTCGACATGCAAGCTACCCTCTGGGTGTCAATTAACAAAGCTTGCACCAGGCACCCGAGGCCATACGATATTATTATTATTATACCCACTGCAACACACCATCAAACATTACACACACTAAACCCTGATAAGGACCCCTAGGACAAATGATCAACCTTCAGAACTAATAAACCAAGGGAGCAGAATATAGCCTACGCCTAATAACAGCTAAAAGGCACCGCTTATACCATAACAACTTCTACACCATCTTGGCACTTCTAATACCAAACATGGCACATCTCCTATAAGCTGCTACAGCAAAACCCTGCAATAACAACTAGCCCAACCAAGCGCGGGCGGTCCCAAATGAGGCCACATATACCCGTAGCTTGGAAGGACTGGCCATGGCACGAACTATGACTAGTGGTAATCCCTATACACGTTACACGCATACTAAAATACACGCAAACATGCATCCCAACTAAAAATACAAATTAGTTGAATGCATAGTAGAATAAAATATTAAAAAATAAAAACAAAAATAAGCATTTTCCATTATATTAAGGGGCATAAGGAGCTTATTTAGAGCACCAGGTCTCCAAACATTAAGGGGCATAAGAGTTATGACTAAATGCCCGGGGTTACGGGTGGTCACATTAATGTAACTGGACGGTGTATGTCTCTGTGATGGAAACCGCTCTCTTCGATAGGCGGCTGAGAGAACAAGAAACACTTCGTCGCTGTGTAAGAAGGCAAGTTACAGAACTAGAATATCACCAAAATAAATACCAAACCATATTGGCTCCAAGCTCTGGTGACACAGCGTCTCATTCAAGACGATCTCTAAGTCAGAGCTCGGTAAATCTTTGAAACTCATTCGCTAACTACAAGAAGCAAATTGTGGCACCATCATTGCACTCTCGAGGTGTTAGCGGCACGCGGCGCATCACCACCTGGGCTAGTTGGGCTGACCGCTGCGCTGGCTCGCGAGTTGCTCGATGGAACTGCAGGATCACTTCTCGTTTCTGAGTCTGGTGAATTACTGAATGTGCAAATATACCAAGACGATGTCAACGAGCACAATTAATTGGTTGGATTGGACTGAGAAACTAAGCTGATTGTTTGAGCGATGCGTGGTCCACTCCCGCGCTGCCGCCAACACCACTGCCTCCACTGAACAGGAAGTAATTTAATAACAATCACAGATATCACACTAACAAGGAGAGGATACGATGCATGGGTCACCGATTCGAACTCTCTTTACTACACGTGTAGGGCATGACCAGGCGTATACCAGGTGCAAGTAGTAAGGTGCGCTTCTCAGCTGTTTCCGAGAAATTAATTAATTGCAATTAAAGTGCGTGTCTATGTGCGTTGTACGCTAGCAATAATTCAATGAACGCGTGGTGTTGCGGTAAGTGCCCTGCTTCGTAATCGCGGGATTGCTGGATCGAATCCCACCCGTGAGTCGTGTGTTGTTGTCTTTTGTTTTTGTTTTTTGTAACCATCGACAATTTCCAACCAATATCCATAGCATGAACCACTGCTTGCGGGGTACGGGGTGGTCTAATGGTTCACAGACGTGCAATGAACGGAACAGACTGTGCCTTTGATGTATAAATGTATACATATAATAAAATACACCTGACTGTGTATAGAATAATACCAATGTATGTGCAATGCCGATACTGTACATTATGTAATGTCACAAACATTGACCCCCATACGATGATTTCAGAATCTCTTTTCCCGCTCACATAACACGTTATTACAATTGACTGCAAAATAAACATTATTCACGACACCTACAGTTGTACGAATTGCCAATGTTTACAAAAGAAAGAAGAAAGAAAGAAAGAAAAAAAAGAAACATAACACACTGCAAAAGCACACCGGTGGGATCCGATCCAGCGAACCCCCGCTTGCGAATCAGAGCTCTTACCGCTGCACCACGCTCTCGTTGGCTTCTTCCTAGCGTACAACGCACATAGACATCGCACTGTAATTGCAATTAATACATTTCTCGGAAACGGCTGAGAAGCGCACCTTACTACTTGCACCTGGTATACGCCTGGTCATGCCCTACACGTGTACTGAAGATGGTTCGAATCGGTGACCCATGCATTGTATCCTCCCCTTGTAAGCAAGTAAACTTGAAGGTCAATCACCACGAACAATATCTTAACAAACAAGTAGTTCCGTGAAGAACTATATCCTGCTCATGTTAATTGTCTCTATCAACATACAAAATTTCAGTTTAATTGCTGTAACAGATTCGTAGATATTGAGAACCGTCTAAATATTTTATATGGTCGCCAGGATGGATTTTTATTTTTGTACTATTACATTAAGATTATTGTGTACGTGTGGTATTCAAACTTCAATCGCATGATTAGAACACAAAAAGTAAAAACGATATTTTAAAAGTACGCACACCAGCCATCTTGTGATTATGCAAACAATTGAAATAAATTACATGCCAGTGGATCAACATTTGTATAAGCATTTAACGTGCAACGTTTCACGGCACTCGGATAGTTAATTCGCGAGAAACGTCCATTTAAATATTTATACTTCGCGTCGCCGCCATGTTGGATTTGTGCTCACCAGGTTACTGAAAGTCCTATAGGTGAACATATGTTCATAGTCTCTATGAACATAAAAAAAATCAGTTTGGTTGTTGTAAAAGATTCATGGATATTGAGAACCGTCTAAATACTTCGGAAGCTCGCCATTTAGGATTGTTATATGTATAGGCCATAGAGTTATGTACCATTCAAGGACAATTATTGCCTAGCTTCATTATTCAAACTTTCAGTTCGATCGCATGATTACGACACAAGAATAAAAAATAATTTTAAAATTTCGCACAGCCGCCATCTTGAGGCTATGTAAACAATTGAATTAAATTAGATGGTAGTGCATTACAATCTTCAAAATCATTTACTGTACCACATTTCACTGCGCTCAGAGAGTTAAATCACGAGAAAAGTCTATTAAAATATTTCAAATTCGCTTGGTCGCCATGTTTGTTTTGTACTTTACAGGTTTATGAAATATACATAGGTAAACTTGTATCAGTACCCTTTATCACCGTACAAAATTGCATGATGATATCTGTAATAGTTTCGGAGATATAGAATGTCAGTGAAATATTCCGCACAGTCGCCATTTTGAGGTTATGTAAACAATTGAACTAAATTAGACTCCAGTGCATTACAATGTGTACAAACATTTGCTGTACCAAGTTTCATTACGTTTGGATAGTTAAATCGCGAGAAATGTCTATTTAAAGGTCTCAATTTCGCTTGACCGCCATGTTGGTTTTGTAGTCACCAGGTTTTTGAAAGTCTCATAGCTGAACTTCTAGTAGTGCCCTTTATCACCGTACACAATTTCAGGGCGATATCGGTAATAGTTTCGGAGATATTGAATGCTAGTGAAATATTTCGCACAGCCGCCATGTTGGATTGGTGAGACGTAACAAAATTTGAAGGGCACGGTCGAGGTCGCCGGGAATAGTGCTATGAACTTACCGAGTTTCATTGAAATCGCTCCAGCCGTTTAGATTTTATTAGGGGGGGGGCACACACACACCTCACACACACACACACACACACACACACACACACGCACACACACACGGACAAAAGGTGATCTCATAAGCCTATTTTTTCAAAATTGAAAATAGGCTAAAAATCACATAGGGCCTAAGTGTAAAGGATCTGATGATCGCTTGATGATCGAAACTTGTCAAAGTGTATTTATTAATTTCGTGTAGGCTAATTATTTTCAGGATTAGGAAAACACCCGTTACAATTGGGTACAATCATGTTGACCGGCTGAAAAACATTACATTTCGATAGATAATTTAAGTCTTTCAGTCTGAATTACTCTCACGAGAACGCCATTTCATCAGGATCATCTTCATCTATGTCACTGTATGTATGTGGGAGTGGTTCAAATGAAATATCTGGAGTCCCCACCACCTCTCTTTCTTAGGAATGGTTCATCAATTTCCAATTATGCAAAATAAATGTTAACTTCCCAGCACTAACTGAGTTCAACACTAAGGCAAAGAAAGGAAAACACTATAGTACATTATGAAACGAGCCTATAATGGCAATAATTAAGACACGAGTATGTTTATATAGCGAGCGTATGCGAGTTTTATAATTTCTATACGAGTGTCTTAATTGCCATTATAGGCGAGTTGCATACGACTGTTTATGTTCGACGATAATTATTATAACTATTTTATGTTCGAACATAAATATTCATAAATATCTGTCGAGATTTCGCCAGTTTTATGTACTGAACAGAGCGCAAGGGACGCAGAGAATACCTTGTATTTGACCATGGCCTCCTCGATTATCCCACTATGACACTAGGCCACGCAGTGAAATTTAAATTAGAAGGCCTTGGAACTCAGCGCAGGTGCGATGCTGTCCTTACCTAATTGGTCAAACAACTGTTTCTTGAGCTCTGATTGGTGGGAGAAACTGTCCCATAATGAAAACGTGTACTATAATGAGCCTCATTATAGTACAGTTTTCTGACATATAATATTTACATTTCGACATCGTCGAACATAATCAAAATTAAAGATTCCCAGTGTGGGAATATTCCAAAAAGAAAAAAGAAAAGGGATTATTACTACATAAATTTCTTTCCATGGGAATATTCCCGCGGGCCAACACTACTTGTAACTGTGCATCCCGTTCTAACCTACAGTACATGCCAGTACTACAATCCTTCATTCCAGAGCTTCGAATATTCATTCGTAGGCTACACACATTTACAAAGTCTGCTGGTAGCTTGATCCCATGGCCTAGCGCTGCACGTTAGCGAACGTAGTTACTGCTGTTGGTTCATTGTGCGAACAGCTAATAGACTTAGATGATTATGATGATGACAATTGTTGTTTTAAGGGGCCTAACATCTGGGATATCGGCCCCTAATCGTTTGGGTGATAGTGAAAATTTGAATGAAATGAAACTATACCTAAAACTAACTACATAGGGGAAAGTGGGGGTAAAACCGGGTGGCTAGACTCGACGGCTTCCTGAAGCTATGTTTATTTTCAGATAACTATTAAAACCAGCATACATGATCTTTGAATAGTTTTATTTCATAATATAGCCATCATCAATAAACGAGAGAGTCATTCTGTTTATTATTATAAAAATTGGAAAAAAGACAATTCACCCGGTTTTACCCCACCGGTGGGGTAGAACCGGGTACACATTTTGAGTATATGGAAAATTAGAAAACACATTTTCTTCTTCATTGTCTACCTTATAATGGTAGTCCTATTTAGCAACTAAATAGCGTAGGCTACATATTTTAATATAGTTGTGAACAAAATTATTGATTATAAATTGTAAAAAAAATGTGCTTTTTTGTTTCCTTATGTAAAAATATTAAACAATCCTTTAGTTGGCACAAATCACAAACAAAGTCATCGCCTTCCTCATTCAAACCACAATAATATTCTTGTGCTCATCCCCGGCATCGTGTGCATTGAATCCACCCTTCTTTGTCTTTTGAATTAGAATGATAGTCACTGCAGAAAATACACGCTGCGTCTTCGTCAAGCTCCTCTTCTTCGCTAGATGTAAAGTCTTGTTTCCTTCACCTGATGTTATGAAATCCATTATTTTTCCTTTCAGTGCTAGCAGTTTCGAAGGCTTGATTGGCACTGTGGTAATTCCAGTCTCATATACATTGTAGATATTACTGGGAGAAATTTGTATTTATCAATCAAACTATCCATCAAGTCGAAGAATGCATTCACTGATTGCTTATTGAATCCCATTGCTCTTGCTATTCTCGGGATCCCTCCAAGAAACTCTATCTTGATGCTTAGTCAAAAACCCGCAGAGCCAATCCTTTCCCGCCAGTTTTGACTCCTCACAAAAGGGATGCTTTAGTTCATTTCTCACAGCTAGCTCATACGCTAACCTGCGCACTTCAGTCAACGTAAGGCCAATGAGCCTTTGTTCTAGCAGCAAAATATGCTTCAACTACAGAAGTTCATTTTCCTGTTCATTGGTGAAATCGGTTTTGTAGTGTCCCATTCCACCTTTAAAAGAAGCTTTCACATGTGTTAATTGTTTTCTTTTGCCTTTGAAACTCTATCTTCTAAAGTAGACGGAGGAACTTGAAATAACGTGCAGGCGTTACGATAGCCCAAATTGCCGAGAATTACCTCCTTTATTGCTAATTCCATATTTTTCTGTTCCCATGACTGTCTCTTTGATTTTCTCACTTATGTTCTCGGCATCTTATTC
Organism: Meconema thalassinum; assembly: GCA_946902985.2. Lineage (NCBI taxonomy): Eukaryota > Metazoa > Arthropoda > Insecta > Orthoptera > Tettigoniidae > Meconema > Meconema thalassinum. Next base: position 1,197,671,914 of record OX336389.2, read on the forward strand.
CTGCATCAGATTCTAGAAAATGATTCTTAATGAAATTAGCAACACAACTTTTTTTTTGTATAATTTAAAAACTTAAAAGTCTAGGCCTACACATTGATAAGTTGTATTTCAAATAATAACGCTGATCTCTCCCTCTCTCACACACACACTCTTATTTAAAAATCTATTTATTAGCTATTATTGTGGATTTCCTGAATAGATGGGGTAAAATCGGGCACCACCCGGTCCTGCCCCACGCGTCATACCCGGTTTCACCCCACTGGTAGTTGTAAAGAAAAACATGGACTAGCCAAACAAAATCTATTTGAATCTTAAATACACCCATACCATCGCAAGCCTAAAGAAATAAGCTACATACAATGCACTTATCGTTACTGTTACTGCTGTAGTACTTCGGTAGTAATCGATGCAGTTTAATAGAAAGTTGAAACAAGAATTCACAAAAATACAAAATCATTCTTCACAACTGAACAAATCTCCACAGTGAAATGGCGAGCTCCCCGCAGCTTCACCTTGGCCTTGGTAATTTTGCTTGGCTGTCGACCGCCAGGTAGAAGCAATAACTGAGCCAGAATTGGGGTACCCGGTTTGAACCCGACTACCCGGTTATGTCCCACTTTCCCCTACTTACCTACTAGAAGAGGAAGTGGAAAACAAAAATAAGAATAAGTGAAACAGAAGACAGGAGAAAAGGAAATGCCCTCAACCCTCGAAGAATGAGAATTAAGAGGCTTGGAAGAAAGGAGAGCCAGGAAAGGCAGATAGGAAAGGTAAAGAGGAGAGAACTGCCCCAAAGGCAATGTAAGAAGAAGAACCAGACCCAGCTCAGGAAACCCTCGGGGTTGCCAAATCCCGAACTCAACAAACGTGAGCCCTTGAGGGTGTAGCACAATCCAGGGTGCACCATAAGTGGTGAGGCTACACACACCCTGCCTTCTTGAGGGCCTTGAGCAGAAGGCAGGTGATACAATGAAAATAAAACAAGAGGTCTGACCCCTCGAAGAATGAGGGATTAGGAAAGATGAGACAAGGACCAATTAAGGCGGGAAAGTGAAAGACTCCATAGGCCTCAGATACCCTAATACCGTCGGGGTCGGAAAAGAACAAGAGTTGACCAATTGAGGTCGAGAGGAGCCCGGCACAAGTAAGTGGAAACAATGCCGGAGTCAGCTGGTGTCCCGTGGTCCCCAACCCACGTCCCACAAGTTGTGAGCCCCTGGGGGAATATACTTAGGCGACGTGGTTTAGCACAGTGTGTAGGGTGCTCCCATAATGGAGCTTGTTTGTTGTTTTAACAGGAAGAACATCGAGGTCATCTGTCTATAGTGGAGATTTTGTGCCCTAGAAGTGGCCATAAATGACTGAATGAATCAATCAATGTATCGATATTGACGCTGTCCAGAGAAGAGCGAGAAAGTGTACGGAAATGTTTGAATTGAGCCGCAGGATATACCGCAGATCACGCCTAGAACTCTGGTAAGTAGGCTCTAAGTAACTTATCTCATTACATCGAGGTGTGGGAGCGGTTTGGGCTGACAGGTGACAACTGACAACTTTCTGTAGAAAGCTGCGGTCTTCATGGAGTTGTGTAACAAGCCTCAAAGAAAAGTTGCCATCAATGCTCGTGGGACATTCAAAAAGTAAGTTACACGTGATTATGACTGGTCAAGTCACTTTTATTGTGTGACATAGTTTTTCTAAAATTGATCAGAACGTTCAGTTAAGTGGTTGAGAGAGCCATGTTTCCACATGCGCATACAGTTCAGCATTTTTACTGACAAGGCAATCCTTTCAACTGTAACTCCAGGATCTGATTGAGTATGGTACAACGACTTCTGCAGGAATACTTTATAGCCCAAGGTTGCAGGTTCATATCCTGGCACAGTCAGCTGGTATTTGAGGGTGCGAAAATGTGAGGGAGCCGTGTCAGTAGATTTACTGGTACGTTAAAGATCCCCTTCGGGGCAAAATTCCGGCACCCCGGCGTCTCTAAAAGCCAGAGTAGTTAAAAGGGACGTAAAACCAATAACATTATTATAAGGAGTAATTTATTCAGCGATACCTAAATTAGACTCCCTAATCCTACATTTAGCACCTGTCTTGGGGGTTTAAAGGGGTCTATACTGCATAACAGCTTGACAAATATCATCTTTAAAATGATTTCTTTTAAATATAAGCCTACTTTTCTAGTTCATTTTGGTGAAATTATTTTATAAATATCTGAATTAGTTTAGGGGTTATGATTTTAAAAGCTAGGTATTGCACAAACTATTTAACGAGTCCGAGGACGTTGTCGTTCATTTTCTCAAAAGTGTGTTTTTCAAACCCGTTTCCCTATTAACTCTTAAAGTATAAGGTGTATTACAACGATTTCTTTTCACGTGTTCTTAGTGATAGGGTCTACAGAACTGACCAAAATCGTGAGTCTTGAATGGATGGTTGGTTAAAAGAAAACTTCTCCACGAAAAATAAAATGCAACTCTATGTTATGTTAAATTATCACATGATAAAAAATACTAAATTTGATATATTTCTGAAAGAGGTCAGTGTTGTAGCGGTTACTTTACAAAGCAACCTGCAACAAGCAGAGCAAACATAGGTTAATAAATGTTTCACTAATCAGGGAATCGGTAAAACTCGGCAACTTAACTGTATCCATTTTGATTTTTTTTATGTTAAACTGTGCTGGAGATAGTTTTACAAATTGCACATTTACGCAGTACTCTACACATGAGGTACTTTATATGTACAACGCGTCATTGGTTTATGGTAGAATCGGAGATAAAAACATTGTTTAAAATTGTTAACCTTGGAAGGTGTTTAGCTGTATCGACCCCCTTAAAGTCTGATCACTTGAGTAGCACATTGGCAGGAGTGAGGGGGGAGGTAGGTCGAGGTCAAGTACCCCCTCAGTTAATAGACAACTTGAACCACTCTTCTTCGTCTGTGTTCACCGTACTGAATGTGTATTTCCCGGGTTCTTTTTGCCACATTCATTACAGAAAATTGTACCGTATTTCAATTCTTAGCCCATCTATCAAAGCCATAGGAGCGAATACCTTACCCACTCAATTACAAACACAAATAGATTATCAGACAAATTACAGGCAGGCTAGATCTGGGACTTAAAACCTCTGCCCTAAATGAAGCAACAACAATAAATTAATAAATTAATATCCCCTAGCATAAGTGAAGCACCATACCAGCGTCCCTAGTTCCTGGCTTCTAGCTACACCCCTGGTCTCGGTCAATACTGTAACGTAATCTTGATTACGGTACAAATTATTATTATTATTATTATTATTATTATTATTTTTAAAGTCATTGTGTAATTATTATTATTATTATTATTGAAATATCAAAGTTATATCGTTTTATTCACCCATTAATATCAAGGGAGGGGCCATACCATATTCACGTCATTACCATAATCATATATAATATTGTCAAGTGTTTAGATTTAGAAACAAGGTTTTTATAGAGGTTTTATTAATTAAATTGTAAAGACAGGACGGGCATGGTTGGAAGAAGTTATGGACGGTGAAGCAACATATTGCAAGAAAATGTATTTCTGGAACGAAGCCAAGCTGACGGGAGACAAGGGCTTGGAGAAAGATTTGGGCGGAAAATATACATGCGCAACGAGAGGAATAGCGGGTTCTGAGTAGAATATTTGAAGTACGCGGGCCTGTATTCCCGCTCGGAGAAGTTACAGCGTCGCTTGAGGACTGAGAAATGCTTTGCTATAATTGGTCTGATGGGTCGCGGGCAAATTTATGCCGCGAAACATCGGGACCATTCAGAGTGTATAAAAGCCCAGCGCGACTTCAGCACTGGCTATTCTATAGATTCTATTCTGTCATTCACTTATTCGATCACGCACTCACTCATTGACTTTGTGAGTCGTAGACTCTGTCAGTCCCTCAGTAAGATGGGACTTAGTGAATTCAATTAGCCTGGTTTGTTCAAATTTGCTTACCATGGTGATCAAACTCAGAAACAAGCAGCAGCAGCAACAACCACAACAACTAGACGAAGTACAGTTAGCAAAGTGAAAACATATGTTTTCAAAGGTCAATAAACGTGTGTTGGCGTAAGATCTCAAACTAGACTGCAAGCAGACCAACGAGATGGACTTTGAACCACATGGCACCAGGTATGTGGACCGAGTTATTATCCACACAGAAGATCAGCGCTAGCGAGAAGACAGTCAATATTGCCCAGCAATTAGGGAATATTAATGCACATATTGTACACAGCTCGAAACCTCAGATCAAATGTTATTAATAATTTTGTTGTAAATAAACCAGTATTAGTTAAAATGTCTTGTTCATTGGGAGTTGAATATATAGGATAGTTGGAATGCAAAGAGTATCTCATAGAGCAAGTTTATTGCCCTACGCTCCGATGATAGATCTTGGCTCAAGGAAGGGAGCGGCCGTGGCTAAATAAAATTTTAATGTGTTATCTTTACGATAACTGGCGCCCAGTAAATCTAAATTAATAAAGTGTATGTCGTCTGTCTAGACAGGCCAATGCTAAATAAGAACGATGTGGTGGTTTTAAGGAGTCTTGAGTGTAATATCTGTAGAAACGTTATAAATGATCGCCCAACTTGTAGAGCGATATCCAACGACAAATTTAGCCGTTACAAATGGCACAACCAATGTGGGGCTACGAAATATCGTACTGAAGTGAATGGATATTATGTATAAATCCAGTTTATTTCAAGTATGTTAAAGTTTAAAGTTGTTTTCATGTACGATATAAACGAGTACTCTTTGCATTCATTCCGAGTTTTTCAATAAAGAGGCATATATCAAGTTAGGGAACTACGATTATAAATTAGGAGTGTTCTTTTCATGAGTTGTTTTTTGGGTAATGAGTAACAGGGATAATTTGGGAAATATATACATTTGAGAAACCGTAGTATTATAAGATCACTTAAAATGTCGAAATTAGATGTGCAGGGTACCAATGATGAGATGTCAAAAGTAAGCGAAAATCAGGAAACTGAGGAAAATAAACAAGACGGGGCTACAAACATCCAGATTAATGAGGTGGAGAATCCTTCCTGGCTTCGAAACCTGACGATGCTCATAACTGAACAGAGTAAGAAGTTAGAGGAACAGAGTAAGAAATTTGACGTGCGTAGCGATCAATTAGAAAAAGCAATAGATCTTAAGTTAGCTGAACAGAGTAAGAAGCAAGAGGAACAAAGCAAGAAATTTGACGTGCGTAGTGATCAATTAGAAAAAGCAATAGATCGTAAGTTCACTGAGCAGAGTAAGAAGCTAGATGAACAAGGTAAGAGGTTTGATGAAGCCACAGAGAACTTCAATAGACAAATTAAAGAAGTAGGCCGAGAATTTCACAATAAGTTAGAAAACAGGATTAGTGAGGTGGAGGAATCATGGTCACTTAAGGTTGACTCCAGAATGCGACAAGTGTCGGAGCGAGTTGATAAAATTGACGAGGAAGTGAAAATTAAATGTAGTAAGGTTAGGGTTGACTTAGAAGGAGAAGTCAACAGTATGAAGGTCAAGTGTGATAATAATATTGCTAAAATAGGTAATTTAGAAAATAAACTAGAGAGCGATAATCAAGAAATTAGGGAAGAGGTTAACAGTAAATTTAACAGTATCAGTGAAGAAGTAGCGAGTAAAACAGATAAAATGGAGGAGAAATTGCAGAGATGTCAGAAGCAAATAGCAACAAATAGCGGTAATGTACAAGTAGGAAATTTAAGTAGATTTCTAACTAAAGAGGCAGATTTGCCAGTATTCACAGGCAAGGCATATAACCCAATGGAATTCTTAAAAACAGTAGAAAAGAAGTTCGCTAAAGATTTAGAAGAGGGGATCGTTCAATGGGAACAAGTACTTGAGATGCTAGATAAATCCTTTTTTAGGGATTCAAGGTCATGGTTCAGTGTGTATAAATACCAGATGACTAGTTTTAGAAAATTTAAAGAGAAGTTCATAGCCAAGTACTGGAATGAAAATGTGCAAGAAAGAGAAAGATGTAATATTATTTTTGGAAAGTACCAAAGGAGAGATGGTGTTTCGTACACAGAGTATTTCTTAGCGCATGTACTTATATGCCAGAATTTAGAAGGTTTAGAGACTGAATCACAGGTAATTAAAACATTATTAAGGCATTTTCCAGATATAATTAAAGAAGCATTCTTCATGCAGAATATTACTACTATTGACGGATTCGAGAAGCTATTGGAAAACTTTGACTCTCTTGAAAATAGTAGGACCGAACGCAAGCCAATAAGTAGAGGAGATCATTTCGTGCAAGGTGTGAGAGAGAGGGGAAGAGAACAAGGCAGGAATGCGAATTACGAAAGACGACTTGACAATGGGGGACGCACAGCAAATACGAGGAACGAGAGTTTGAACAGAGTAGGGGGAGGTACTAGGCCAGACAGACGTACAGGTCAACAACAACAACAACAACAACAACAACAACAACAACAACAACAATCTACACCAGGGGCAGGTAGGCCTAATTTAAACGAATAACGGGTTGCAGTGAGGTCAACAGACAGCCCGAAGTGATTGCAGTTCAATGTCCTAGGAATATTGAGTATTTAGGAGATTTTAATATAGATGTTAGAGAAGAACTGCTTTATGACCTAAATGGTGGAAATTTAGATAATGTTGAGAATGAGATTATGTCACCAGTAATTAAACTTAATGTGTGGGGTAAAGAAGTTGATGTTTTATTGGACAGTGGAAGCGAAAACTCTTGTATAAATTTAAGATTTTTGGAAGATGTAATGAGAGAAGGTATTCATGTTGATATAATTCCAGTTAAGTCCACTTTCATTGTCACAGCTGTAGGTAGTAGGTCTCAGAAAATATCTAAGCAAGTCGCAGTTCCAATTAACATTAGTGAGTTAGTTAAATTTCAGCCCTGTTTGGCAGTTCCAAATTTAGTACATCCGGTGATTCTCGGTGCAGAATGGTTATCATTACATCAAGTTAAATTAGATTTTCATTTTGGCAGGATATGTTTATTTTGGCAGGATAAAGAAGTTCAGGTTACGTATAAGGTGTCTGAGACTGACAAACAGATGGAAGTGTGTATGTTTGAGGAAGAAAGCAACGTGGTTGTGAGTGATGAGTTTCCTGAAGTAAATGAGGTAGACCGCGGAGATGCTAGTGAGAGCAAAGTTTTTAAGGTGTATCAGGTTGCAATGGAGTCTGAACTTGAGAGTAGGATCCATGATGCATTGTCACAGTGTAAGCTGGATGATGAGCAAGGTCATCAGTTACATGAGGTATTAATAAAATATAAGGAAATTTTCAGCACAAAACCCGGAGCAACACACTTATACGAGCATAGTTTTGTCGTTAAGGACACAAGTAGTTTCGTAGGGCCTAGGTATCCTGTCGCAACTAAATATATGAAAGCCATCGAAGAACAGATAGAATTAATGTTGGAAAACGACATAATTAAGCCTTCAGCTAGCCATTGTTTAAATCCATTAGTTGTAGTAGCCAATAAAGACAATTCAGTGAGACTGTGCATAGACGGCAGAATGTTAAATACTAGGGTCGAAAGCGACCAGCTGAGAACTGAAGCAGTGGAGGATTTAGTTCAACGTTTTCAGGGGCGGAAGTGGTTCTCAACAGTATATTTTAGTAGTAGTTGCTCAACGTTAGTGAGGAAGGAAGGAAGATTGTAGTTTTACGTGACCGTGAATCTTGTGATTATGAGCCACGGGACCTCCTTTTTACGTGGAATCCGAACCACAGGACATGGCATTTCACTTCGAAAATCTCACATGCACTGACCGGGAATCGAACCCGGACCGCCTTGGTGAGAGGCATACAGCTAGACCGCTGAGCCACCACGCCCCCCGTTAGTGAGGAAATTAGTTAGGACACTAGGTAGTTATTTCAGGTATGTATTGTTGACTCATGTGATGTTATCGGGACTAGTCAGTGTTTTGTTGAGAGGTAGGAAGTACATGGAGGTTTGTAGCAACGATTGTTACGTAAGCCGTTGCCATCTTGTGCATTGGAAGGGAAAATGTCAAAGCTGTTTTTATTGTTTACTGGACCTTATGTCGTTTCGAAGAGGATAGGAAAGAATGCCTACTTAATCTTGATTACGGTACAAATTATTATTATTGTTATTATTATTTTTAAAGTCATTGTGTAATTATTATTATTATTATTATTATTGAAATATCAAAGTTATATCGTTTTATTCACCCATTAATATCAAGGGAGGGGCCATACCATATTCACGTCATTACCATAATCATATATAATATTGTCAAGTGTTTAGATTTAGAAACAAGGTTTTTATAGAGGTTATATTACTTAAATTGTAAAGACAGGACGGGCATGGTTGGAAGAAGTTATGAACGGTGAAGCAACATATTGCAAGAAAATGTATTTCTGGAACGAAGCCAAGCTGACGGGAGACAAGGGCTTGGAGAAAGATTTGGGCGGAAAATATACATGCGCAACGAGAGGAATAGCGGGTTCTGAGTGGAATATTTGAAGTACGCGGGCCTGTATTCCCGCTCGGAGAAGTTACAGCGTCGCTTGAGGACTGAGAAATGCTTTGCTATAATTGGTCTGATGGGTCGCGGGCAAATTTATGCCGCGAAACATCGGGACCATTCAGAGTGTATAAAAGCCCAGCGCGACTTCAGCACTGGCTATTCTATAGATTCTATTCTGTCATTCACTTATTCGATCACGCACTCACTCATTGACTTTGTGAGTCGTAGACTCTGTCAGTCCCTCAGTAAGATGGGACTTAGTGAATTCAATTAGCCTGGTTTGTTCAAATTTGCTTACCATGGTGATCAAACTCAGAAACAAGCAGCAGCAGCAACAACCACAACAACTAGACGAAGTACAGTTAGCAAAGTGAAAACATATGTTTTCAAAGGTCAATAAACGTGTGTTGGCGTAAGATCTCAAACTAGACTGCAAGCAGACCAACGAGATGGACTTTGAACCACAAGGCACCAGGTATGTGGACCGAGTTATTATCAACACAGAAGATCAGCGCTAGCGAGAAGACAGTCAATATTGCCCAGCAATTAGGGAATATTAATGCACATATTGTACACAGCTCGAAACCTCAGATCAAATGTTATTAATAATTTTGTTGTAAATAAACCAGTATTAGTTAAAATGTCTTGTTCATTGGGAGTTGAATATATAGGATAGTTGGAATGCAAAGAGTATCTCATAGAGCAAGTTTATTGCCCTACGCTCCGATGATAGATCTTGGCTCAAGGATGGGAGCGGCCGTGGCTAAATAAAATTTTAATGTGTTATCTTTACGGTAACTGGCGCCCAGTAAATCTAAATTAATAAAGTGTATGTCGTCTGTCTAGACAGGCCAATGCTAAATAAGAACGATGAGGTGGTTTTAAGGAGTCTTGAGTGTAATATCTGTAGAAACGTTATAAATGATCGCCCAACTTGTAGAGCGATATCCAACGAAAAATTTAGCCGTTACAATTCTTCAACTTGTTCGTGACACAGCACAGTCTTCTTTTTCTGTTATCAACAGTACCACGAAATGAGCGGATGACTTCTTTATACTTGTCGACTATCATTTCTTAAAACGTCGGTGTCTTTCTGATGCTATACGACCATTTTAAATTGTTAGTTACATGCTTTATGTTTCATGAGAATAACCTCTATGTTAACTGTTTCAGTTATGAAACAAACAATGACCGAGAAACTTCCAAGAAGTTAGTGTCGACCGCACGCAGCACGCAGTAGTCGCTCATTTCTAAATAGAGTCAATCACTTCTAAAGATTAGCCAAGTCAAAGGAAGATTAAAACTGTTATTTCAAATTAAAGTGCAAACATAAAATAATTATAAATATAGAAAATCAATTTAAAAAATTACATAAAATTAAATTATAATAATAAACACAAAAAACTAAAATAATAAACTTAAAAGTTCAAATAAACATTAAATCAATAAAAATTATAAAAATGAGTATGACACTTGAAATTAAATTTATAAAATAAAAGTGGCGGTGGGGCTTGCGTGCTCTGACAACCTCGAGAGCTATGCCGGCGGTAGCTTAGCTACTGGTAGGGCCTCCCATGCCGGACAGGTCTTCGTGAGGTAGGAGCCAGACTAGAAGGGATACCCTGGTCCTCCAGGTTGGGGGTTAGGCGTAAGGCTAACAACCTCACCCTGTAAAAAATCTTCCTGTTCTGAAACGCCAACAGTATGCCTCGGACTCGGACGGAAATAATGGAAACAGACCTAAGCTTGGTATTTCGGATTTGAGATTTGGTTTATGGAATGTAAGAACTCTGGCAACACCAGGAAAATTGGATTTAGTTACCAAGGAGCTAGAAAAGTATAACATAGATCTAGTTGGTCTGCAAGAGACAAGATGGCCATTAAATGGCCAAATTAACTCCAATAGCTATACCCTGTACTATAGTGGCTGTGATAATGGAAGTTACCATGCGGGTGTAGGAATTGCCATAGCCAAGAAATTTTTAAACACCTTAATTACGTTTGACCCAGTCAATGAAAGAATGTGCTACATGCGATTAAAAAGGAAAGTTTCATAATATTTCTATAGTATGTTTTTATGCACCCACTGAGGAGGCAGAGGACGATGTTAAAGACTCTTTCTATGATAGTTTAGACCAACTGATGACAACCCTACCCAGCTATGACATAAAATTGTTTTTGGGAGATGCAAATGCAAAAGTTGGTAATGAAGAAATATGGAAACAGTACACAGGAGGCAACAGCCTTCATAATATTTCCAATGATAATGGACAAAGGCTAATCAGCTTTGCTATCGCCATAAACCTTAAAATTATGTCCACTCACTTCCCTCGAAAAGATATTCATAAAGCAACATGGGTATCTCCTAATGGCATAACAAAAAAATCAAATTGACCATGTTTTAGTGGAAAGTAGACACAAAAGTAGCATCGTAGATGTAAGAAGCAGGAGAGGTGCAGAATGTGGAACAGATCACTACCTAGTCATTTTCAAACTTAGACAAAAACTATGTATAGTCAAAAGAGTGAAACAAACTACAGCTCCAAAAATTGATATCAAAAGGCTTACTGATCAAACTATAAAAAATGATTTTAAACTGAAGCTAACCAACAGATTCCAAATTTTAGATCAACAAGAATCGGAACAAACGGTGGAGGAAAAATGGCAAAAAATAAAGGATTCTATCACAACAATCGCCGAAGAAGTTGTTGGCTATTGAGAGAGTACAATAGGGAAAACACCTTGGTTTAATGAGGATTGCCAAAGATTAATAGACGATAGATTAAGAGCAAAAAAGTTGATGCTTACCAAACAAACTCTAACCAACAAACAAAATTACAAACAGATAAATAGGGAGACTAACAAAACATTACGAGCAGCTAAACGGAACTTTGTGAAAGATCAGCTAAGAAAAGCGGAAGAAGATGGCAACAAAAATAATACAAGAGAATTTTTTCGCTTTGTCAGATATTTTAAACAAGGGTACAAGGCAAGATCAGTAGGGGTAAAAGATAGGAATGGCAATGTTGTTTGCAACCAAACAGAAGTGCTAGCAACTTGGAAAAAATACTTTGAAGACCTCTTAAATTGTGAAGAAGTGGCAACAAACATTGAAGAGGAATTATACCTAAATGTCCAGCCAAAGATTAACCCTCCTACCTATGAAGAAGTTGAAAAGGTAGTTAAAAGTTTAAAAAACAATAAAGCCCCTGGAGAGGATAACATAATAGCAGAACTTCTTAAAGCAGGTGGAAGCCCTTTGCTAAAAAGGTTACATAACTTAGTTGTAGAAATCTGGGAGAAGGAAGAAATCCCAGTAGAATGGAAGATGGCAGTAGTAGTTCCGATTCACAAAAAGGGAGATACATTCGAGTGCAATAGTTACCGAGGGATATCATTAATAAGCAGCGCATATAAAGTATTCTCAAGAATAATCTACAACAGACTAGCATGTTATGCAGAAGAAATTCTTGGAGATCACCAAGCAGGATTTAGAAGCCAAAGATCTACAACAGACCAAATTTTTGTCTTAAAGCAAGTAATATCCAAATATTTGGAGTTTAACAAAACAGCCCATCTTCTTTTTGTAGATTTCAACAAGGCATACGATAGTGTCAATAGGAAACAAAAGTGTAAATACCTGCAGCGGAATGGAATACCAGAAAAACTTATCACTATGGCAAAACTGTGCACAGAAGGGTCCAAATGCAAAATTAGAATCAATAATGAATATACCGAAGAATTTAATGTCAACACTGGAGTAAGACAGGGAGATGGACTCTCGCCTTTATTATTCAATTTAGCTTTAGAAGAAACATTGAAACGAGTAAACCAGCTCCACCCAGGCCTTGAAGTGGGAAACAAGATAAACATATTAGCTTATGCTGATGACATAACACTCATGGCAGAAAGCGAATACGATCTAAAAATACTCACAGAAACCCTTATTGAAGAAGCCAAGGAGGTAGGTCTAATGATAAATGAACAAAAAACAAAATATCTAGTTGTAGGAAGGAATGCAGCACAAGTACAAAACCCCTTAACAGTTGCTTCATACGCTTTTCACAGATGTACTGAGTTCAGATATCTGGGGATTATCATAGAGCAGAATAATATGGAAGAAACAGAAATAAAATCAAGAATTCTCAGTGGCAACAAGAGCTACTGGTCTCTGCAAAATCTCTTAAAGAGTAAAATTATATCTAGAAAAACTAAAGTGAGAATTTATAAAAGCATTATACTTCCTGTTGTCACGTATGGCTCAGACACCTGGGTATTGTCCAAGCAAACTGAAAGGAAATTAGTAACTTTTGAAAATAGAATACTACGACGCATTTTCGGACCGATAGTAGAAAATGGCCAGTGGAGAATTAGAACAAATAAGGAATTGCGGGATCTCTACAAAGAACCGGATATCGTCGCCCGTGCCAAAAGCCAAAGACTGCGCTGGGCTGGTCATGTACATAGAAGAAGTAGAGAATTGAATTTAAGGGCAGTTTTGGAAGGTGTACCCAGAGGAAGGCGACCATTGGGACGACCGAGACTTCGCTAGTGGGACCAAGTTCAAAAAGATATGAGCAAAATCGGAGTCACGGAGGACATAATGGATGATCGAGAAAGATGGCGCCGTGCTGTTGGCGAGGCCAAAAACCTGCTTAGGTTTGAGTGGCCATCTAGGTAAGGTAAGGTATAAAAATAAATACAAATATTAAATTTAAAAAACCATAAAATTATGATGACAATTAAAATAAATACAAACATAAGAATGTAAAAAAAAAAAGAATTAAAATCAAAATTAAAAAGCAAATATAAATATATTTTATTTGAAAAGCGGTATTAGGACTGGAACGGGGTCTACTCAGCCTCGGGTGGCCCAAATGAGTAGAGGGGGTTCGATTCCCACCTCAGCCATCCTCGAAGTGGTTTTCCATGGTTTCCCACTTCGTCTTCGGGCAAATGCCAGGATGGTTCCTACTTAAAGGCCATGGCCACCTCCTTCCCCCTTCCTTGCATATCCATCCTAATCTTCCCCTCCTCCCTTCCCTCATGAGGCCCCTGTTCGCTTTGCAGGTGAGGCCGCCTGGGCGAGGTGCTGATCACACCTCACCAGTTGTATCCCCTCCGACCAGATGTTCCAAGCTCCAGGACACTGCCCGTAGAGGCGGTACTGGTGAGTTCCCTCGCTGAGTCCGTGGGAACCACCAACCTAGAGGGTAAATCGACTAAATAAAAAAATAATATATATATATATATATATATATATATACATACATATATATATATTATCATCTACGGTTACAGGATGGAGCCGCGTCGTGTATCGGTGATTGTTTACCGACGTTGCAGCAGCCTAGAGGATAAACTAGACACCGGTCGCGAAAGCCTACGATCGAAATAGGAATATAAATATAAATTAAAATATTCAAAAATAGTTCTGTCCTATAACGGTAGAGCTACCATCATTGTAGGAGCAGATGACCTCGTAGTTCCACCCCTTAAAACAACAATAACTAACTAACTACCATCATTGTAATTGCCTGTAGTAGAAGTGAGGAACCATCTAGGCTCTCCTCAGTGCTGCCTCACGAGGCTGAGTATACCACGTTTCAGCCCTCAAACAAGAATTATTTTTCTTGGCAGAGCCCGGAATTCGTACCCGGATCTCCGTGGTGACTGTCAAGAACACTAGTCACTGCGACATGAGGTGGACTTAGCCATTAGATTAGAAGGAATAAGCTGAGCACAACACTCTTAATGGGAAACAATTAAACACAACTCGTCTAACATGATTATGCATTCAAATTTCACATTAATAAATAGTTAATTACTACTTTAATTGCTAGTAATAAAAAACATCTGTAGTGTTGGTACGTCATTATCAACTAACTAGCTAACCCCTTGGTTCAGCAGCCCAATGAGGGCCTTGATCTACCAAGCGACCGCGGCTCAGCAATAGCCCTATGACTTGCAGATTACGGTCAGCGCAACGTGACATCTCGGCCGTTAATCTTGACTTTCTTGACCGGGGTCGCTTGCAGCTACTCAATTGTCTTCACGCGGCTGAGAGCACCACGTTTCAGCCATCACGTCAGTTCTGAAACCTATGAACTCGGCACCTCCTCGAGCTACCCTTACACCATGGGGCTGGTGGCTACGTAATTAATATCCTGTAATAATTGTGATTTTGATGCATGATTCATGCTCCCTCCCCAATATTCGCAAGGAGTTGGCGCCTCTCTATGGTGGTCAACCTCTCATGGCTGAAGACATTTCACATATGGTGTTTTGCAGTTTGAAATGCTCTTGACTACCAAGAGCAACCTTATCAACCAGTTGTCGACACAGATGTTCATGGCACCACCTCATAGCACAGTTGGTTAATATTTTTGGCTGTCACCCCTGAGGTCTGGGTTCGATTCCCGGCTCTGCCAAGAAATTTGATTCTGGCCTGAGGGCTGGAATGGGGTACGTACACTCAGCCTGGCGAGGCAGAACTGAGGAGAGGTAGGCTCGATTTCCACCTCAACCATCCTAGAAGTGTTTTTCCGTGGTTTCCCACTTACACTCCAGGCAAATGCCGGGATTGTTCCTAACTTAAGGCCACGGCCACCTCCTGTCCAATTCCATCCCCGCTTACAAACACACACACTAATACAGCCATCAGAGTACCACAGGCTATCAGACAAATTCCACGTATTAGTCTTTCAAGATACAAGTGCCGCTGAACTTGGCTGAGCCAGCGTTTGTTGTTTATAGCAGCAGGCACCTTGCTGGACGATGAGGGGGACACAGCGATGACAGAGTGCGGTCTGCACACAAGTCAAGCAGCATTGCGCACGCTACTTGTTTTAAACAGTGGTTATGTTTGTGAACGGAAAAACGAATAATAATGTGCGAATTAGGAATGGGGCGTTTCTAATTGTTTAGCAACAGCTAAGTGTAACTGGAGCTCAAGTCACCACGAAGAGTAAAACGATGACTGAGGCTGCTGCGGCTAAGTCATATCCTACCCTTGCGACTGTACTTGTCAACCAAGCAGGCTGACAGCGTGACACAACTAAACGAAGAATAGTTCCCACCTCGACCGCCGGCACTCGTATTTTGAAAGGCTAATACACCCAAGTACAAGGGGCTAAATGACCATGACGCCGCAAAGCCCTTAAATGAATGAACAACATCAACATAAGTACACTCTGTATCCGCAGCAACTCTCATTTTCAACATTTCTCATCTGTGCTGTTCTTGTGCTTTGTTCTTATACTGCTCTGCATCTTTCTTAATAAGATAATAAATATTCAGAACAGGAGCGTGAGGTGATTTTTTTTCAAAGGGGACTAAGTTGATCGATACCATTTTTAAGAGACTAAAGGAAAATCGTCTGTATACAACATCGTTAGCTTTGTAATGAGGGGTGTAAGACTTTTCTTGGTGCACCTTGGTTTCGTAAATCATTCCATGAATTTCCATTTGAGGCAGTTTTGCCTTTCAGCGTCCAGTCTAGTCGGCAGGTCTCTGTTTGCGAACAAGACGCTTCCATAACCCCTATTTGCAGTTACTTGTTTTTAGCATTCCGGTCTCCTCTGATTCTACACCTCTCACTTTGAAATCGATGGATACTGAATCTAACCATCGCCTGCTAGTTCTACCTCTGCTTCTCTTAGCTTCTACAGCCGAACTCATTACCCTCTTACGTAATCTCTTCTCCCCCATTCTCTACATATGACCCAACCGTCAGAGTCGGCTCATACGAACAGCTTCATCTAGCGTGTTCATTTCTAATTAAGCCTTTATCTCGTCATTACGATTACGGTACCTTCCAGCCATTGCTTCCATTTATTTGTCCAGCAATCATTCGTGCTACCATCATACCAGTTAAGGCCCCTACACACGTCCAGACACGACTACCCTACCCGACCGATTGGGCCCGACCGTCGTGTCGGGACCTTTCCTACACACGTTCCAACACGACTCTCCTACCCAACCAAACAAGGGGGAGCTACCACCACCAGTCCAGTTTAGAACAAGCGCTTATGGTGCTAAAGTGTTCTTAAAATGGCCCCTTATTTAGCACGAAATCAAAAGATAGGTGTAGCTTTGAGCGCAGTTATTATTTCAGATGATGAACGAAGAAAGAAAAGAAGAGTGTGGTCCAAGACGTGGTTGCAGAAGAGGACATCTATATACAGGCCGGACGTTTGCTTCAGACGAGTGAAAAATCTTAATGGAAGCCTGGAGGCGAGTTACTACAGTACCTGTGTTGTTATCAGCTGCCCCAAGCGGTCCGATGATTAACTAAGCCGTTTCACACTACTGCTAGGAGTACAGTCATTGGCAAATATAATGACATTCTGTAACGTGTACTTCCGCGACACAATACTTCGATGTGGACTGTACTGTCTGCTCAAGTCTGAAATTCCATTACATCAGATCGGTGGTGACAAGTGTGAAACGATAGGGTGAGAGAGTGATTGTGTGTAGTCTCACCTACAGGCTTCAAGGTCAAGGGCAATCGTCTAAAACAAACGTCCGGCCTGTACCTTCCGCGCTTCTCTTCTGTAATATATTCAAGCGGCTCGCATGTTTTGTTTTAATTGATTTTTATAGCTCCCCGTGTAGCATGAGGTGTTACTTTTGTTTATAAATTTCCAGCAGTAAACTGTAGCATTCATTTCTCTTGTCTCTGTTGGAATAACTCTCATCTTCGACGTCCCATAAACACCGGCACTCCCTCCAAGATTCGAGGAACTCGACCATAGTCACTTTTTCCGCGTCCATGTTCGTCAATAATGTTAATCGACAAATAAGTCTGAAGGGTCGGTTGGGTAGTGACTGCCCTACACACGTTCCGACCCGACAGAGAGAATTGTGGGGGTTAGGGCGGTTGGATGGTTCTCCCGACACGACCACCCTAATCAAGGGCCTGACAGTTTTCACCACCCGACAAGCCTACACACGATCCAACTGTCGGGTCAACCGCTGTCAGGCCCTAGATTAGGGTGGTCGTGTCAGGATGTGTGTAGGGCCCTTTAGCACTAGCTTATGTATCAGATACCGTATGCGGAACTACCCAGCTCTCACTTCCATACAGCAAGGTCGGTCTAAATACTGAGCGATGTAGGGAGAGTTTCGTAAGTAAATGAACTTCTTCCTTGCAGAATAGCCTACTGAAAGTCGCAACTGAGAACTTACTGCATTGGCTTTTCTGCACCTCGACTCTATTTCTTTCCCCATACTACCATCCCGAGAGAATATTCCCCCCAAGTACTTAAACTGGTCCACTTGCTCCAATTTACTGTAGTTCCTCCTTGCTGGCATTCTGTTTTCTTGTGATAGCCTTACTTAGACAGGGCCCTATGAGTTTCACCTAATGGAACAAACCAGTGAGTTGGGTAGTCCTAGCAGCCTGAGGCCCTGAGCACAAGGAGGGCCACGACTCAGAATATGTCCAAGATGCCCACTCCTATTCCATAGTAACTAGTATCCCGAATGTCAGGACCACTTACAGTACTAGGCCACTCAACCGTTGCCCATGGGTCACGAACTACGACGTGACTACACCATGATCCATTAAGAAAAAAAGCCAACCCTACATTATTCTGTAATTCCCTCTCTGTCTGGAATAACGCCAACAATACAGCAGTGGTGGCTCAATGTAAAATTCTCAAGGGAGGCTAATACAGTATATTATGCCAGAAAACAGTCTTTTCAGCCAAATCAACTCCTTTGCTCCAGACTTACAACATGTTCAAAGCTCACAGAGAACAAGAAATAAATTAATATACGGTGCTCTTAAACATAAACCGCAATATATATTACATTTTACAGATGAGCCTCCGTGGCTTAGGCGGCAGCACGCCGGCCTCTCACCGCTGGGTCCGTGGTTCAAATCCCGGTCACTCCATGTGAGATTTGTGCTGGACAAAGCGGAGGCAGACAGGCTTTTCTCCGGGTACTTCGGTTTTCCCTGTCGCAATTTCATTCCAGCAACACTCTCCACTATCATTTCATTTCATCTGTCATTGCCCCAGGGGAGTGCGATAGGCTTCGGCAGCCGGCACAGTTCATATCCTCGCCGCTAGATGGGCGCTTCTCTCATTCCATTTCCTGACCCGGTCGGTCGACTGGAAGCAGGCTGTGGATTTTCATTTTCATATATTACTTCTTACATGCAGGTGGATGATTGTTGACAAAACTAACCGAACGGGGTGTGAGTCAGTCATTTCAATCAATCAATATCTGTCGTTTCATTCCGCCGCATGGCTATTGCCCCTGCGGCGGCGGGCCCCCTCAGACGGTTTCGCCTTCTTCGGGCCAAGTAGTCATTCCATTCCACCACTGGGCAATTGTCTCGGTGTAGCACGTGATCGTTAGCTGTTGGCAATTGTATCAGGTCAGGCTAGATCTCACCATGCCGGCCCAAGTTGAGTATGGATGAAGAATGGACTATTACTCTTATGCTCATTGAAAGGCCAAACACTCTGAAGCTGGGGGACTAGGCAAGCTCTCAACTTGTCTGACTTAGAAAGAGATTTTGTTGATCTAGAGTCGTGCTCGGTGGATTGGCGTTCAGCATACACGAAACATACTTTCTTGAGAATAGGATTTCAAACATTCTAAACACAAAATACCCGTCCAAACACTATAAATAATGAAGTATGTTTCATGTACATACATATATAAGGAACATAATGAGACGCCTCCCCCCCCCCATTTCGTTTCATTTCTTACTCGATTCGTTAAAATCAATATTTTGCTGTTCTGAAACACTCGGCTACTTTATGGCAAGAATTGGGGAATATTTTGTTTTTGGTTGACCATCGAAGTTTGCTCTTCATCTTCTGTGATTCATTGCCAAAATTTTCGGTTTTCAAAATGCCTAATAATAGTGAAATGACCAAGTCGTATTTACAAAATTAAGAATCAAGCGGTGCATTAAAATGCCAATGTTAATCCAATTGACCGATTTTCTAAATAACAGGATATATTTTCAGGTATCCCCAAATTGCCAGATAAATTTAACTGTAGAAATATCCCTTATATCTGAACCTGCCTAAACGCAATTTAAATGCTTTTCAGTCGATCAACACCAGTGTACCCAAATTGTAATGTGTGTTATTGCCTAAACCTGAAAACAATTACATGATATTAATTAATTCATTTGGGTAGAATCGTGTTGACCGACTGAAAAGCATTTACATTTTGTTTACTAAGACAACACTGTAAAATGGTTAGTTTTGTCAGTTACATTACTCAAAAGCAACGTTTCCAATTTTAAAAAAAAAGTCACAGCAGATCAGCACGTTTTTCCTCTTCTTCACAACCGATCAGAAATACTTTGCTATGCTTTTGATAGAATCATGAGACTTGTCGAAGTGAAAAACCCGTATAGTACGTTAGTAGTGGAGCTCATGATTTCAACAATTAAGTATCCTCAATTGCCAACTGACGGCGCCGGAATCTCTTTGTTCTGTTCAACACTGTCACTCAGCACCTGGTTCCTCAGAACTTCCAGTCTCCTCTCTTAAATTATTAAGTTTAGTTCTTTTGAAAAACCATCTTATATCCATAAATAACACATGAACGTTTTTCTTCTTCTTCCTCTTCTTCTTCGCAACCAATGGGAAATACTTCACATTGCTCTTGTTAAAATGACAAAACGCTTAAGCGAAGTGATGATGATGATGATGATGATGATGATGATAATTGTTGTTTTAAGGGGCGTGACATTTAGGTTATCGGCCCATAATGGTTTGGGTGATCGTGAAGATGATAATGAAATGTAAAAAATAACTAAAACTAACTACTAACTTATATACTAGAAGAAGAAATGGAAAACAAAAGGAGAATAAGGCAAATAAAGGACAGGAGGAAAAGAAAGGCCCTCAACCCTCGAAGAATGTGGATTGAGGGACTTGGAAGGAAGGAGAGCCACGAAAGGCAGATAGGAAAGTGAAAGAGGAGAGGGTCCGCCCCAGAGGTAATTGATAAGAGGGGGGAAACCGGACCCAGCTTAGGAATCCCTCGGGGTCGCCAACTCCCGAACTCACCAGCCGTGAGCCCCTGAGGGTGTAGCAATATCTGGGGTGCACCTGAATTGGTGGGGCTACATACACCCTGTCTCCGTGAGGGCCTTGAGCAGAAGGCAGGAGATTACATGAAAAGAAAAAGAAAGCTAACCCCTCGCAGAAGGAGGAGGGCCAATTAAGGCAGGAAAGGAAGAGATTCCCTAGGCCTCGGATACCCTAATACCGTCGGGGTGGGATGAGAACAAGAGTTAACCAAGTGAGGTCGACAGGAAAGAAGACGGAGAGGACCCCGGCATAAGTAAGTGGAAGCAATGCCAAACTCAGCTGGAGCCCCGTGGTCGCCAACCCACGTCCCACTAGATGTGAGCCCCTGGGGGGTAAACGAAGTGATAAACTCGTATCGTACATTAGTTGTGGAGCCCATGGTTTTTGCAAGAAATTAGTTTTAGCAATAAAATTATTTGGTTTGATTATTGCTGGCCGATATATGAAATAGATACGAATCACTAAACCACGTACTTATTAATTTAGCTGCCTTGATAACGATACAAATATCGCTGGATCATTTAACTACTGTATTATAAATTGCTTCGAATGTAGATAGATGATGTAACACGTTCTGGAGATATTTTTAGACTTCTAGCGGACCTCAAGCCCTAAATCAAGGTTGTCTTTGTTTACTGGTAAAACGCTTGTTTATTGTACTCTCACCTAATGTTACACCGTTTCGCCTCACCTCACCGCGATCGTTATTCGTGCTGCAAAATGCTGTACGGTACATTGTTAATTTTATGGTGCGCAATAGTACGGTGGCTCATTTCTTGTGAACAAAGGAATTATTGCTATAACTGAACATCAGCCTTCCGTTGTTTAGATTCTTAACATGCAGTGCTTTTATTATGGTCACGTTCCAAGGCATAATACTGACGTAAGACAAGTTCCAGGACAGAACTAGGAAGCCATTGTGTGTTTCGATCCAGTATGACTTGACTCCAGGATTTTACCCACACGCTCCAGGCAATACTGTAATTACAGGTGTGCACATTATTACAGTCTTCACAGTAACACAAGTTACACTGGCCGACAAAATGAAAAATAACAAGAAGTTCCGCGACGAACTAAAAAGCCTACTTTTCTTAAAATGTAAGATTCATGCCAATGATTAATCTATATGGATCTATCTAGAATAATGACGAAATTAAGTTTGTAATATCGAAATTTCTAATTAGTTCGAAATACTGTATACCTGGCATAATGTAGCCTAATAGAGAACTACAGTTGGCAGCCCTGGTGACTGAATATATTCTTAGTTAGTTCCATCTCTTAAGGTACAGAATACAAAATTTGGTTGAAGTCCAATGGATAGCATGGACGTTACATGCAGTTAAACATTGGATCTAACAGCGCGCGTAAAATCATTTTGGCAACAATGTCATACATATATTGGTCAGAAATAATCTGAAATAATATGATCTATTGTTGTGCCAATTTTGAATGAAATCCATTAGTTAGTATAGAAGTTACATGCATTTTAAAATTGGACCTATCAGCAGGCTTAGAATCATGTTGGCAGCACTGGCCTAGGCCTATATTAGTTACTCCAAATTAATCTAGAATGCCAGGTATTACACGGGTGCAAAGTTTAGAGCTATTGGCTTGCATACTTTCTGATATATTGATATTAGGATAACAAAAATAGAGACAGTATTTATTGACAGTTGGCAGCCCTGGTTACTCTTAAAAATCGGCATAGTCGTATCTGTTATGGTACACATAGCACACACGAAATTTGGTTGAAATCCAAATGATAGTATAGAAGTTACATGTATTTTTACGGTGGACCTCTCAGCAGGCTTAGAATCATGTTGGTAGCACTGACATATATAAGTTACTCCAAATTAATATAGAATGTCAGGTACTATATGTGTGCATAGTTTAAAGCTGTCGGCTTGCATACTTTCTGATATATGGGTATTTGGATAAAATAAATTGAGAGCATTTATTAACAGTTGGCAGCCCTGATGGCTCGTAAGAATACGCTCAGTCATATCTGTTTATGTACACATAGCTCATACGAAATTTGGTTGAAATCCAATTGATAGTGTAGAAGTTATATGAATTTAAAATTTGGACCTATCAGCAGGCTTATAATCATTTTGGCAACACTGCCATGTATGGCCTCCTGGAAATTAAACTGCAATATTATTATCTATACGTGTGCCAATTTTGAAATAGCTCCCATTCATACCTTCCAAGATATCCAACATGGAGCTCAAATTTCAATTGCGATTTTTCAGCAGTTGGTAGCACTGACATCATTTTCAAATATGGCCGTGGGATATTCAGGTATGGATCTTTACTCCTACCAAATTTTGTTTCGATTGCTGCAGCCGTTTAGGAGTTGATAGGGGGACACACACACACAGCCAGCCAGCCAGCCAGCCAGCCAGACAGAAGGACAGACAGACAGACAGACAGACAGACAGACACACATTTGCCCGATCTCATAAGTCTACTTTTTCCTCATTTTTGCAAAATGTGAAAAGTAGGCTAGAAACACAAAACGAAGAATGAGCACACAGCATTTAGGCTAGGAAGCTCCATGTTTAATACACCGAATTTATTCGCTATGTCTTGTAATTTTATTTTATGAATACATTTTTCATGATCTTTCTGGTAGAATGCTGAGCTTTTATGCCCAAGATAGCGGGTTCAAACCCGGCCGAAGCCGTCGGATTTTTTAAAGAGCGTATTCAGTATGCCTTCCTTCGGAGAGGAAGTAAAGCAGGCGGTTCCATGTCATAAATTTATGGCATGTTAAAGAACTTTCCACTAATTACACCTGTGTGAAACTAAATTGTATAGGTTAAGAATGTAAACAACGCTCTTAGGTTGCTACGTTCGTTGCCATGAGCCGACTGCGGTGGCGTCTAGTAGCTAAGTTCTGAACTAGGCCTAGTAGTCGTTGACGGTGGCGTTTGGCGGCCAAAGTAGGAACTATTTTGAAAAATTCAAAGTTGCAGTCCTTACTTTGTAACGTGTTTTTCGAGGGGTTTTTATGCAACTGGCATAAGTCAGTAGGAAGCCATTCTATATTTATTTACGCGGCAAATTGTTCAGCCAAGAGAATTTTTCAAGTTAATTTATTATTATTATTAACTTATTGTTATCATCAACTTATTATTATTATTATTATTAAATGATTTTGGAGCATTTTCTTATAAAATTATAAGCATACAGATAGGTTTTCTATGATTATAGAAAACACTATCAAGCAAATTATTACGATCAACATTAGCGTAGAAAATTATATGATTACGGAATTTTACGGAGTTTCGTCAGTTAGGGTATATTGAGAGACATGACTCACTGGGAATTCAGATACAGGCTTATGCTTGTCAAGTAGTATGTCGCAAGGCTGGGTCGCATCGTCAAGAAAAGGCGGATGTATGGAACGGCAATCGACTTCACCCTCCCGCCGAGTCTAATGAGCTAGAGGAGGGGAGTAGCACGTGAGGGGTCAGCCAATCAGTGGTGAGCGAGCGGGAAGAAGCCGGCTGAAGAGTGGGGATGCGGCGGGTGCATATATGGTTGGCACGCCGTGGAAACGAGGACTATCGTTATAAAATTTAACCAGTATGGTTGCACGAGTGAGTGGCTCCGATGTTCAGTGGAGTTAGCGACTATCTTTGTGAAACTTAACCGTTGTGGTTGTACGTGTTGGTTCCGATGTACGGACCATAAATCTTCATATCTACAAATATATCATCAACAACGAAGAAGATGACGACGTCCAGGAGGCTATGGGAAGCTCACTTCAACATCCAGTACGAGGGAAATGATACGGCAATTTCCAGTGGTAAGCGCGAATGACACATAACTACGCAATCTCTCGTCTTTCTTTGTTTCATATTCAGTAATTCAGTAAATTCATAGCTTGGGAATAAGAGTAAAATCAGTAATTTATCCGACTCCGTTTTCACGTAATTTTCTAGCGGTAATATTTAAATCGCAACGCTCCAATTTAAATTCAAACTTATTATTATTATTATTAATTTTGCTATACTTGTCTTTATACAATAAATTCATTTCTTTTAACCATGCAATCTTTGTTTTCAGTAGGTAGCATTAGATATAGACCAATTCCTTCTCCTGATACAATTGTTTGTTGGGTTAATGATCCAATCATACCACGATCTGAGAGTAAAGATTCTTGAAGGTGTTCTACCAGAGCTAGGAGTTGTTAAATACAAATTTAGATTTCAACATAGCGTTGAGGTCTTGGCGCCCATTAAAACAACATATCTTAGTAGAAAACAGTATATTTGTCACGCAACAGTGAGGGCAATAGAAACCATTACATTTGTCGCTACCAACTTGGGGCTGAAAACCTAATAACATTTGTGGAAGGAGAAGGGTATATATTTCTGTGCCTGTATTTTGGGGGTTTTTCATTTATCGGTGTGTATCAGCAAGGGTAGTGTTGAGGAAGAGATGAAGTTGCGTAGTGGTCACCAGTTGGATAGTGAAGATACGAGCAGTATGGCTAGTCTTGGAAATGAAAGCAGTACAGGGATGTCGGAGGTAAATCCCGATACTGAGGGGGGTAATCAAAACAGTCAAGCAGGGTTAGAGAGTTTGCTTCTCCAATTAATGCAACAAAACAAAATTAGTACTGATGCTTTAAACTCTAGACTTGAACAAAATAGTAGGGAAAATAAAGAGAGTACTGAAGCTTTAAACGCTAAACTTGAACAAAACAGTAGGGAAAAGAAAGAGAGTACTGAACCTTTAAACGCTAAACTTGAACAAAATAATAGGGAAAATAAAGAGAGTAAAAGGGAATTGAGCGATAGTTTAAATACTAAACTTGAACAAAACAGTAGGGAAATTAGTGATACATTTGAGCTGATTAGAGGTGAGATCAGAGGGGTGATGGAAGAGAAGGCTAAAGAGATTATTGCAGATGTAGACAGAAAATTAGGAAAAGTACAGGAGAAGTTAGAAAGTAGAATCAGTACACAGACTGAAAATTTAAAAGAACTAGTGCAACTTGAAACACAGCAGGTCAAAAAGCAATTGGGGGGAGAAATTGATAAGATTCAGGTAGCAACAAAAGAGGTTAAAGAACAGCTGGGGGGAAGAATTGATAAAGTACATGCAGAAATAATCACTGAAGTTAATACTTTAAGGGAGAGGAATAAGGAAAGCATTAATGAGATTAGTGAGAAACAAGCTCAGTTAAGTGGTAAAGTTGAAGCATCGGAAGGGAGCATTAGGTTAACTGTAACTAATATCGAAAGAAAAGCTGAGGAGAAAATTGCTGAATTAGAACAGAAGTTGAAAGCTAGAATTAGGCAGGATAATAGCCAGAGTAGGCCAGTTTATGTGAATAGCACACACAGGGAAATAGAGTTAGGCAAATTTAGTAATCGGCAGGGTTGTCCAATGGAATTCATGAATACTATAGAAAATAAATTCGGGGAGAGGTTGGAAGATGGTAGTATTGAGTGGTGCCAGGTAGTTGAAATTTTAGAGCAAGCGTTTGTAGGGGAGACAAGAAACTGGTTTGCTGTCTACAGAGACAATTTTGAGAATATTACAGATTTCAAAGTTAAATTTTGTGAGAAATTTTGGAATGAGGTCATTCAGTCTCAGCATCGTGAGGGAATTGTGTGTGGGAAATATAACCCGAGAGGCAACTACACTATGACCGAGTACTTTTTAGGACAGGTATTAACGTGCAAATATTTAGATGGTTTGAAGGAGGAGAGTGATGAAGTCAGGCTATTACTAAGACATTTCCCATACAGAATCAAAGAAGCTGCCTGTATCCAAAATGTTAAATCTATCTCACAAGTGGAGAATTTATTGAGTACATTCGATGCTCTGGGAAGAGGCGGTTACGAGGAGAATTTCGGTAGGAACCAGGGTAACAATAATAACAGGCCTAATGAGAATAGGAACCAGGAAGTCCAAGGGAACAGTGGCGAAGGGGCCAGCGTTCAAATTAGGGGGAACCAAAATAGTAATAATAATAATCAGCAAAACCAGTACAGAGGAAATGGGTATGGTACGAACTACCAAGGTAGAAATAATGATTTCAGGGGAAATCAAGGCCGAAATAACGATTATAGGGGTAACCAAGGGCGGTATAATAATAATAATTATAACCAGAACAGGGGTCAAGGAGGGAATCAGTCCAATGGTAATAACGGACAGAGAGATACCGTTAATACAACCCAGAACAACCAGACCAGTGCAGTAGTCAGTAGTACTACACCAAGCGGTAGCAATACTTTAAACACGAATCAGGCTGCGATGTAAGGTCAGAATCTCAGTCTGTAACATGCCCTGTCCATACACTTATACAGGAACCCTATGACCTAAATGTAAGAAATGAATTATTACGTGAACTAAATGATGAAGGTATTATTCAGGAAGTGGCTAGTATGAGCCCCATAGTTAAATTGAACGTGTCCGAGGCGTATACAGATGTCTTAATTGATAGTGGTTGTATGAAGAGTTGCATAAGTAGTGCATTTTATGATAAAATGAAAGGAACTGGAGTAAATTTCGAGGAGATGCCAATTAAAAGCACTTTTGTTATCACAGCTGTTGGGAAGAGGTCTAAAGTAATTTCTAAGCAAGTTTTAGTAGACATTAAAATTAATAATCATATAGAGAAGCAGATTTGCCTTTTAATTCCAAATTTAGTATTCAGTGTTATCTTGGGTTCAGAGTGGCTAAGTAGAGTGTCTGGTAACTTATGTTATGATGTAGGGAGTTTGAAATTTAAATGGGGAGATTCTGAAGTAGAAGTAGCGTTCATTGACCAAATTCAGAGAAGTAGTATTGTAGGTGTGATTTGTACTTTAAATGAGATATCGCCAGCCGTAGAGCGGGGTTCTCCATGTTTATTGGGCAGTGTGATTACGAACGGAAGTCTAGAGGACTCGTTACGTGATGCTGCATTTCAGGGAAATATAGAGGTGGAACAATGTGTTCGACTCTATGATGTGTTATTGTGTAATAGGAGAGTTTTTGAGGATCGCATTGGTATGGCCAATTGCTATACACATTCACTGAACGTTATTGATAGGTCAGTATTCACAGGACATAGATATCCTGTACCTTTCGCTTATCAGAGTGCAGTTGAGGCGCAAATTAATCAGATGCTTGAAGATGGGATTATTGAGCACTCTAACAGTCCATATGTTAATTCTTTGATCACGGTACCCAAGACCGACGGCACGGTTCGTATTTGTTTAGACGCTCGTTTGGTTAACAGTAGAATTAGTTCAGATCAGCTGAAATCTATGTCAATAGAGGAATTAATGCAAACATTTGAGGGGAAGAAGTATTTCACTTGTGTAGATTTGAGTTCCAGTTTTTGGCAGGTGCCACTTATGTACGAAGATAGACCATTTACAGCTTTTAGTCATAAATATAACCTTTATCAATTTTGTAGAACACCTTATGGGTTAAAGATTAGTTCAGCAGCTTTAATTAGGACTTTAAACATCGCATTAGGGGATGACACAGGAGAGTTTGTAACCATTTACATTGATGATATGGTAATTAGTTCACGCAGTTTTGAGGAGCATCTACGTCATTTAAATATAGTTTTTCAGAAGTTAGATCAGGCAGGGTTCACTTTGAAGCTGTCTAAGTCGTCATTCTGTCAGTCAGAAGTGACATTTTTAGGTCATAGATTGTCGAGTAGAGGGGTGACACCAGAAGAAAGTAGGGTTAATAAGATACTTAACGCAGAGGTGCCAAAGAATGTTAAACAGTTAAAAACATACCTGGGAATTTGCAACTTTTTCAGGAGGTTCGTTCTTAAATACTCAGGGTTGGTAGAACCATTCAGGGAATTGCTTAAAAGTGGGACTCGGTGGAGATGGGAATCCAAGCATGATCAGGCTTTCAGAGCGCTAAAAGAAGGGTTTGAGAAAGCTGTAGTGCTGAAATATCCTTTAAAAAATAAGGAATATGTGGTTATGACTGATGCTTCACATATAGGCATTGCTGGAGTGTTATGTCAGAAAGATGATGAGGGTAATCTGTGCATTGTATCTTTAGCCTCGCGAGGACTGACAGCAGCAGAGAAAAGATACACGATTACTGAGTTAGAGCTTTTAGGTATTGTTTTCAGTTTAGGGAAATTTAGAATGTATTTAGTAGGGGGGAAATTTGAGATCCATACAGATCACCATGCATTACTGTATATGAGGACTTGTATACTCAGTTCTAACAGAGTTAGTAGGTGGATTCTTGCTCTGCAGGAATACGAATTCACAGTAAAATATATTAAAGGTAAAGATAACATTCTTGCAGACATGCTATCAAGGGACACTAATTTATGTAGGGATTATCCTGTGGTTAAAGCAGAGGACGGTATTTTAATATGTGCATGTGTGGACAGTAGCAACAGGGCATCGTTACAGTCACTGAGAAATATGCTAGTGGAGCAACGTGATGCCGTTAAGTTAGGGGAGCCACTGGCTAGGTTGGAAGTAAGTGAAGAAGAATATGTGAAAGTAGGACGGTTCACGTACAAGATGCAGGA
Source organism: Meconema thalassinum (assembly GCA_946902985.2). Lineage (NCBI taxonomy): Eukaryota > Metazoa > Arthropoda > Insecta > Orthoptera > Tettigoniidae > Meconema > Meconema thalassinum. The sequence continues at coordinate 1,197,701,042 of OX336389.2, forward strand.
TGGGCTTCTTGCACGGAAATGTAGGAATAATCGGTGGGCAATATGTGTTCCTGCCACTTTGCGGGAGGAGCTAATTTGGTTCATTCATAGGGAATTAGGACACTTTGGTGCTGCCAAGGTCTTCTATGAAATTGGTCGTGACTTCATTTGGAGTAAAATGGGACAGGGATGTTAGGAGGATTTTAACTAAGTGTGACACCTGTCAAAGGAGTAAATATCCAGTTAAATATTTAGTGGGGGAGAGATCTGCAGTTCTCACAAGTAGTCCCGGCGAACTACTGTGTGTGGATTTATTTGGCCCGATCGTTAAAGGACAGTACGGTTACGAGTACATTTTTATAGTTATTGACGCTTTTAGTAAATATGTCAAGCTATATCCGCTAAGGAAAGCCACGGGACTAGCGTGTAGCCGTCTGATCATTAATAGGTATGTACCTGAGTTTGGCCTTCCTCTCAGGATACTATCTGACAGTGGACCACAGTTTACTGCAAAGAAATGGAGAGCCAGTATGCAGGAAGCTGGTATAACACACGTTCATTCCTCTGTAAGGTACCCTCAGGGTAATTCTGCAGAGCGTCCATTAAGGGAAGTTGCTCGTCTTTTTCGGACTCTAGTGCATGACAAGCATACGGCCTGGGTTGGACATCTTCCCAAGGTCGAGACTTGGCTGAATTCTGTCCAGCATGAGAGCACGAAATTGACGCCATACGAGGTTCACTTCGGAAAGAGACCACAAAATTAACTAGTGAGGGTGTTGGGATTAAATGAGGGTAAGCAACCGGGGATGGATTACATTGTCCAGTTGGCGAAACAGAATTTATCTAAGTCAGCACAAAAGAGAATTCGCCAACAAAAAGAAACTAAATTTGACCTATTCGAGCCGGGAGACAGAGTCTTACTTAGAGTGCCGAAACAGTCAAATAAGCTAGAGAAAGTCATGTCCAAGTTCTTTTATCTCTACGAGGGCCCATTTATAGTTTCCAAACGTATTGGCAAAACAGCATATGTGCTGGAGGATAGTAAGGGAAACAGATTATACGGGACGTATAATATACATAGTCTACGAAAATATGTGTCATAAAGTGAGTGTGTTTAGCTGGCGAGCCAGCCTATCAAATGAGTAAGTGTGGTATTTGGTGCGTGGAAGATCTGGTCTTCAAGGCAGGCGTATCAGAAGTCACACAGGGGGGTAGTATGTAAGTAAATGAGAGTTTTTAAGGTACAGGGAAATATGACGGGATTGTCGGATGCTCTTGAGCACTAAAATGTCTCGATACACCAAGGCCAGAATTTGGTAGCGCTGGTGAATTCCCATTTGTCTCCTAGAGATGGGTGAGCGCTTGAACAGGGTATTTTTGCTTAAGGCGTCCACGAGACAAAAGATGGGCCATCAGAAGGCGAGACAGTCCTTCATGAAACTCATACATATCAGCACACGTGATTTCTGGTTACGGCCTCGCCATGTAAGATTTGTAAGTGTGTAATTTAAGGTAATTTGTACAAAGGTATTATTTGTGTGAGGAGAACTGGTCTGTGTTGAGAACTAGTATTAAGTAGAATATGGTCTACGGGAACTTAAGAAGACAGGGCGATTACGGCACAGAAATATTTGGTGTTATATGTAATGCGCACTTACTGTTTTTTTTTTTCAGAAGTCAATATTAATTTAATCTACTTTAAAGAGAGATTAAGTATTATGGTCACGAGGCGCTGCCACAATAGTGTGATCGTGTGCTCAGTGATAAGTGAGATTAAATTTCACCATAAGGAAGGGACCTCCAGTGAAATTAGGAAGTTCTATGGTGATATAAATATATCAGAACACCTTCAATGCGTGTGATATGACATCATAAATACATAGTGCTCACACATTATTTATGTCTATTTTTCCAACATAGAGAAATTTGAGAGGCGTAAATATCCGTGGAACATTATTCTTTATGAAAAACATTGGACTGGTTGCAAAGTGCAATCCATAGTGACAACAAACTTTGACGCAAAGTGCGTGAAGAAAAATTATGAGTGTATATATCTGTAATTTAGGGTGATTTCATTTATGTAATATGTATTTTGGATGGGGATTATTAACGTGTCTGGGATAATCGGATAATGGACCGTTGTCACGGTAAATCATCCGATGATCCGAGGCGAATATGTAACGTGTTTTTCGAGGAGTTTTTATGCAACTGGCATAAGTCAGTAGGAAGCCATTCTATATTTATTTACGCGGCAAATTGTTCAGCCAAGAGAATTTTTCATGTTAATTTATTATTATTATTATCATCAACTTATTAATATTATTAAATGATTTTGGAGCATTTTCTTATAAAATTATAAGCATACAGATAGGTTTTCTATGATTATAGAAAACACTATCAAGCAAATTATTACGATCAACATTAGCGTAGAAAATTATATGATTACGGAATTTTACGGAGTTTCGTCAGTTAGGGTATATTGAGAGACATGACTCACTGGGAATTCAGATACAGGCTTATGCTTGTCAAGTAGTATGACGCAAGGCTGGGTCGCATCGTCAAGAAAAGTCGGATGTATGGAACGGCAATCGACTTCACCCTCCCGCCGAGTCTAATGAGCTAGAGGAGGGGAGTAGCGCGTGAGGGGTCAGCCAATCAGTGGTGAGCGAGCGGGAAGAAGCCGGCTGAAGAGTGGGGATGCGGCGGGTGCATATATGGTTGGCACGCCGTGGAAACGAGGACTATCGTTATAAAATTTAACCAGTATGGTTGCACGAGTGAGTGGCTCCGATGTTCAGTGGAGTTAGCGACTATCTTTGTGAAACTTAACCGTTGTGGTTGTACGTGTTGGTTCCGATGTACGGACCATAAATCTTCATATCTACAAATATATCATCAACAACGAAGAAGATGACGACGTCCAGGAGGCTATGGGAAGCTCACTTCAACATCCAGTACGAGGGAAATGATACGGCAATTTCCAGTGGTAAGCGCGAATGACACATAACTACGCAATCTCTCGTCTTTCTTTGTTTCATATTCAGTAATTCAGTAAATTCATAGCTTGGGAATAAGAGTAAAATCAGTAATTTATCCGACTCCGTTTTCACGTAATTTTCTAGCGGTAATATTTAAATCGCAACGCTCCAATTTAAATTCAAACTTATTATTATTATTATTATTATTATTATTATTATTAATTTTGCTATACTTGTCTTTATACAATAAATTCATTTCTTTTAACCATGCAATCTTTGTTTTCAGTAGGTAGCATTAGATATAGACCAATTCCTTCTCCTGATACAATTGTTTGTTGGGTTAATGATCCAATCATACCACGATCTGAGAGTAAAGATTCTTGAAGGTGTTCTACCAGAGCTAGGTGTTGTTAAACACAAATTTAGATTTCAACATAGCGTTGAGGTCTTGGCGCCCATTAAAACAACATATCTTAGTAGAAAACAGTATATTTGTCACGCAACAGTGAGGGCAATAGAAACCATTACAACTTGAATTTAAAAAAAACCAGATACACGCACTAATACAGTCATCACAATTAACACCGGTTATCAGAGAGATTCTACACACACCCAAAGTACACGGGGCTACATGACCGCGTTGTCGCAGCCCCTAAACTAAGGAACCAACCAACCAAGCTCTGAAACATGGCGAGCAAGGATTATGCAAAACGTTGTTGGTGTGTGTATATCAACAGCCAGAAATGAAACGATATTCCACTAAACAATATGTTCATACTGCATACGCAAATGTTTTGAGTCCCCTCCCCATCGCGCACAGATGTTGATACTTCTATAATTAATCTATAAAAGGCTAATGTGTACCTTTCACAACATTCCCAAAGCAAAGGGAGTTTGGAGGTGTGGTTTGCACCGAAATCATTTAAATTGTCTGAATAGTTCCGGAAAAATTCTATATTTCATAAAACATTAACGGAAAATTAGCAGACTGGAGACACCGGGGAACATTAAATGTGGAATATAGACGACAGCCCCTACCGGAACATCGTCCCCTCTGGTGTAATAGGCCTATACAGTAATAAGTAACATATAATTACTGAAAATGTACAGTACATGTCAAACATTATAATAAATCTACGCAATTATTTCTTACAAAGGCGGACTTTACATACAGACATGGAAACTAGAAATATTTCCCAGGGGGTAAATTTGTGCGCATTTTGTGTCTCATCACGACATAGCAACCGGCAATTATTATCTTCAATAACGAATTAGCTCCAGAAATGCTGGTAACGTTTCTTCGCCGCTTAAACGTCTTTGTAAAATATTTCATCAATATGATCACAGAAAACTGATAAAGTACGATGAACTAATATTACGGTTTATGATTCCCCATTGTAATTGTGAATTACAAATGGCTTATTTCTAATCAGATTAGCTCAGGCCAGAGAAGACTCATACACACATTTCTAATCAATTTTTCAATTCGTGTGTTATAAAACCTATTACATTTAAACTCAATGCGACTAAATATGTTAATAATATAAACCTTCTGCACAGAATTCTCCAGCTGAGGCGGATTAAGAGGGAGGGGGCAGGAGGCCCTGTCCCCTGTCACATCACACTGTCTTGTTACATGCATCTATGCACGGTGATACTATTAAAAATATATAATACTGTATTAAAAATATATAATACTGTAAACGTTGTTTTATTTTGTATTAATGCCGGCGGTCCCATGTCATAGATTTATGGCATGTAAAAGATCCTTCCACAGACTAAACTTGTGTGAAGCTAAATTGTTGGGTTAGATTTCGTCGGAACGCTCTACCAAAGTTCCAACGTTCACCACAAGGTATCTTTGCTATCTGGTAGCGAAAGTTGGAACTACTTGAAATTGAACTGAACTTGTAGCTCATCCTAAGGGTGTCCGCTGGAAGCAGCTACAGACTCAGGCGAGCCGAACATGTCCTCGGAAACTCCCGGCACTAAAAGCCATACGATAAATAAATAAAATACACGGTAAGCCTACATCTCTACTTAGTATAAAACAAACTCCCCGATTCTTGGATGTCACGGGTAGAATCACTGGATGGATTTTGATGGAGTTTTCGACGCTCTGTAAAGGATATCTCGAGGAAGGTCTCTGTAGAAAATAATTTATGTATGATCAAAGGAAGCCCAGCAGTAACTATTTCAGTGAAAAAGTCGAAATGAAAACCTGGCGTCCGTGCGATTTTTAAGCTTACGCTGGGCAAACCGTTAAAAATATCAATATACTATCAGGGTAAGAATTGTTCAGCATGATAAGTTCTACAAAAAAGTCCCGGAGAGAATATCTCTATCTTCAATACATCGCCCACTATAAGTGATTTTACGTTTTCATTTCCTCCAACAATCTCCATTCAATTACTGAGCTGACAGTTTACGAGCTAGCTAGGGGCGAGACTATCACCCTAGATACAGCCAGCAGCAAACTGTCGAGTCGTGTTGAGTTAAGACTTCAGAGAACAGTGGTTGTGTTTGGAGTTTCCCTGGAAGTGCAGCTCGGCTTTTCTTCATTTCGCCTGTGAAATTTTTGTTCCGCAAAATACACAGTCAAGTTAAGATTGGACGGAAGGGGGATTTGTGTTTAATAAACCTCGCCATTCTTAAATTACGTCTGACAAGAATTCGTTGGACATGCATCTCCATGATAATATAATTAATAGTCCAGTCAGTGATCTTAACCCATCATGCCGAGACGTAAAACGGATATAGGTCGTAGTTCATTGACATCGAAAAAAAAGCGCTTATCACGTAATGCATTCATAACTGTTCCCGTTCGAAGCCGGGACGGGTTGCTAGTTCATTATATCATGCATAGAGCATGTGGTTTTTAGCATTTAAAAATCCAAAATTTCGCGTTTTGAATTCCGAATTTAGCGTTTTGTAGCATCTATGATTTTCAGATTTAACGTTTTGTAGCATCTATGATTTTCAGATTTAGCGTTTTATAGCTTCTATGATTTTCAATTTTAGCGTTTTGTAGCTTCTATGATTTTCAAATTTAGCGTTTTGTAGCATCTATGATTTTCAGATTTAGCGTTTTGTAGCGTCTATGATTTTCAGATTTAGCTTTTTGTAGGATTTATGATTTTCAGATTTAGCGTTTTGTAGCATCCATGATTTTCAGATTTAGTGTTTAGTAGGATTTATGATTTTCAGATTTAGCGTTTTGTAGCATCCATGATTTTCAGATTTAGCGTTTTGTAGCGTCTATGATTTTCAGATTTAGTGTTTTGTAGGATTTATGATTTACAGATTTAGCGTTTCGTAGCTTCCATGATTTTCAGATTTAGCGTTTTGTAGCATCTATGATTTTCAGATTTAGCGTTCTGTGGGATTTATGATTTTCAGATTTAGCGTTTTGTAGGATTTATGATTTTCAGATTTAGCGTTCTGTAGGATTTATGATTTTCAGATTTAGCGTTCTGTAGGATTTATGATTTTCAGATTTAGCGTTTTGTAGGATTTATGATTTTCAGATTTAGCGTTTTGTAGCATCCATGCTTTTCAGATTTAGCGTTTTGTAGCATCCATGATTTTCAGATTTAGCGTTTTGTAGCATCTATGATTTTAAGATTTAGCTTTTTGTAGCATCTAAGATTTTCAGATTTAGCGTTTTGTAGGATTTATGATTTTCAGATTTAGCGTTTTGTAGCATCCATGATTTTCAGATTTAGCGTTTTGTAGCATCTATGATTTTCAGATTTAGCGTTTTGTAGCGTCTATGATTTTCAGATTTAGCGTTTTGTAGCATCCATGATTTTCAGATTTAGCGTTTTGTAGCGTCTATGATTTCAGATTTAGCGTTTTGTAGCATCCATGATTTTCAGATTTAGCGTTTTGTAGCATCCATGATTTTCAGATTTAGCGATTTTTAGCAAATTTGTTACAAATACGGATATTATGCAGTATTATAATTATGTAGCATTTAAGACTATGATTTGCACATCTCTGTCTTCTGTAGTCGAGTAGCAAATTGGCAAAATAGCCGACTTTTGCAACTTGCGGCATAGGTTTCGTTAATTCAAAACTGACGTTCGTTGATTCAAAATTTCATCTTAGGACCAAGGGAATGTCGCAATCGTTCTGCTGCGGTGAGCTTTAGGTCTAGGGATGTGTCCGGTTCGAAATTCTATCGTCGGTCATGATTGTAGAAGCATAAAATGAATTTGAAGTTGGCGGATCTAAAAATTGAGACTACATACGAAGGGAGGTATTTTCTAAGCACTGGATGTGTCGATATGCTGGGCGACTGGGCCACTAGGTTGAACATTTCTGGATCCGCACCTAATGACGTGTAACTTATATTCATTTTCGGGAATTAAATTACCGTAAATCGTCACAGATTGATTTGGTGGTCTCAACGGAAGTGGTTGTAATAAACCAATATAAAAAGTTAGGTAGTGTTGCAAGTTATTTTCTAGTGTACCTGTCGTGAATTACTGTACACAGTACTGTAGTAGTTGATTCACATGTTAATTTATAAAAATGTATATCTTTTCCACGTGGTCTGTTAAACAGATCACAGTATAAGTTGATAAAATGAACCAATATGAGGAACCAAATAAGCTACTCCAGTGCATAGCCTATCCCTGACAGTTTTGTTTCTGCATTATCGACATCGAATATGTCTTCTAATGCGTGCAGTGCAATTTTGTTGACCACTGTTACAAATACTTACACTAACTTATTCAATCAATTTTATTAAAAGTAATAGGCCTATTCTTCTACGCTGCTGCCTCTTGTCTCAAATGGCTAAAAGTTTTGAAATCGAGTTAAAATATAATAATAATAATAATAATAATAATAATAATAATAATAATAATAATGTTATTGATTTGACGCCCCTTTTGACTGCTGCAGCTTTTAGAGACGCCGGGGTGCCAACATTTGGTTTTGAAGGGTATGTTTAACGTGCCAGTAAATCTACTGACACAGCTTTCTCACATTCGCGCACCATGAAATGCCTACTGACTGCGCCAGGATTCGATCGTGCAACCTTGGGAACAGCAGGCAAGAACGTTACCGTTGAACAACGCAGCCAGTCGGAAATCGAGTTTTAAATGGTTGTTGAATATTATATCACGATGTCGGTCATAAACACAAAATCTCTTTAGTTCATGATATGAGAACGAAATTTTTAATGGCCAGTATGAATTATGGAATTTATGAAAATTATGAAAATATGTGAACAAATTCTTCACGGAACTACTTGTTGAATTTCAAAACAATACTTCCACAAAAAGGTACAAGCACGAATTTCATTGAGGAGATAATTATGCGGCATTCAACAGTGATAATCATTATTAACCGAGGAAAATATCATATGGCATGGGAATTGTTGAGACTGTTAAGTACCGGACCCAACTCTTTAGGGAATGGTAAGTACAGGAGTCGACTACTTAAAGAACCTGAGAAGGTACTGGAGATATTAACGGCAGCCATTAGAGAACCTGATTGTGTAGTAGGCACCCAATGATAGTCTAATGCATGTTTCCTTGATGTCAGAGTTTTGCAGTGCCTTTAAGGACATCATTAACGCCACGTTTTAGATAGCAGCGATATCTAGCTGTGCTTTCCTTTTACGGAACTTGCATACTTCATCTCGTGTTAGTATTGTCGTAAATGAGAATGAACCCAAGGTTTGTGAAAGAGAAAAGAAAAAGAGAACCGTTAATAAATCAGTCAAGTAATTTTGCTATATTCAAGAGATATACTGTATTTATTTTTGGTATTATACGAAGTACCCAAGAATTTTTATAACGTCACATAAGAATTGTTGATTCCCTCTACAAATTGCCTAAGTGCCTAGACTATATTATACATTTAAATCGTGGTCCTACTACAAAGGTACCCACTGAACTGCTAGAAAAAATCAAATATTATTAAGTAGCCTAAATACTTCCATAAAAGTAGCATAAATCTGAAATAATAAAATGGTCTTAAGATTGAGAATAGGCCCAACAGAAACCAAATAACACCTACCATAATGTACACACCTCAATAAAAGTATGGAATAGCATAGAATTCACTATATTGACTGCATATATCAACCCAGTGATGTACTGTACGTATATACAAGAAGTATGGAACAAAATATGCATCTTCCAGAAGGTTTCTGTGAGTGCTTCTAGGACAATAGGATACGGAATATCTCCGACTACATTTTTGATAGTATTCCAAACTTTTGTTGAGGTGTATATTTGGATTTACTGTAAAATCTGAGAAATTGTAGTCACCCTTGTTTTCCAGGCACATATCAAGCTCATTGCTAGTAAAACATTGACGTGATTTACATTTTTCATGACATATCCTTCTTTCTACTTCAAGCTTATGGAAGCCTGGTCAGGTTGAAAATGACACTTCTTTTCAATGTGGCGTAAACGTCATAAACTTCTTGCTCATAGCTATCACTGAAATCTAAACTGCTGTTTACCCAGACTCTGGAAAACTATTAAAGCTTGAATGTAACCAATACCGTACTCATATGATTGTGAAATCAACACCAATAGATTTTCGCAATTCTTTTGGTAGATCAGTATATTCATCTACCATAGTAAAAGAAAACTGGCTGACATGGACAGTTACCAGCAGTTAGCTCTACACGTCCCCATCCCACTCCCCCGGTATACTATTGCAGCGTAAAACATTGGCCACGCTAAGCGTGTCTGTGTAAGATTGTGAGAACCAACTGTCATGCGCGCCAATGTCCTCAGGTAGGGAAGAATTCGACCCACTCCCCATACCGCTCTACACCCCTCTCCTTCCGCTGAGCTCTTAAGGTCAAGTGCACAGTTAAACGCCGCTATCTGTACTGTTTTCAGTGCTTTCCCACTTCTCTTGCAGGCAACTACACACTCACTAATACAGCCATAACAATGACACAGGTTATCAGACAGATTATACACACAGGACTACATAAACTCGATGTCGCAAAGCCCTTAAACAAATCAACAATTTGTTGACCTTCTGAGAGGTGACTTATTCGCTTGTCCACTTGTATCTGTTAAGTAGCGTTATATTGGTTCACTGACCTCTCGTTATCTGTCTGATTGCCAGTCTCGTCAGAGTCATTGCACTCTGTACTGTAGTTGGTTTAACATCCCTTTTTGTGAGATATCGCCAGCGAAGGCAATTGTCTCAATTGAGAGGCTTGGACATCGCAATTATTTAGCTGTTGTTGTTGATTATTTTAGGGGTTTTGTGACATCGTGGTCATGTAGCCCCCATGCACTTGGGTGTGTGCAGGATTTGTTTGATAACCTGTATCACTGTGATATCTGCACTAGTGTGTTATTTGTACTTGTGGTAGGATTTGGGTAAGAAACGGCCATGGTCTTAAGTTCGGTACCATCCCGGCATTTGCCTCGAATAGAAACAGGGAAAAGACGGATAATCACTTCTGAGATTGCTCAGGGGGGCAGTTTTGCTTCACGAGGCTGTGTTCCAGCGTTCAGACCAGAATTTAATTTCTTGACAGAGCCGGGAGTCGAACTCGGACCTCCATCCAGGGCGAATGCTAGCAAGGCCATGCGATCGCCGCTACACCACGATGTGATCTATGAAAGAAGCTCCATCCACTCCTAAGGTCAGGTGAGCGGAATAACGGTTTCCATGGCAACAAACAGCCGTGTTGCGATGTACTCACGGACAGTGGCGACTGGCGAGCGCATGGCCTTCCGTGGCAGTATTATCCTCCTGGATACCTAGCGTTTTTGGTTGCCACCTTCTAAAAGGAACACCTCGTGGGGAAAAACTGAGAAGATATGGGTTTGATTCCCACCTGAGCCATCTTGGAAGTGGTTTTCCGGTGTTTCCCATTTCTATTTCAAATAAATGCCGAGAGAGTTCCTTGCTTAAGGCCACGGCCGCTTCCTTCCCAATCCTCACCCTAATTACAAATACACACCCTACTAGGGACAACACAATATCACAAGTTATCAACAAAATTCTACACACATACATAAGTATACGGGGCTTAATGACCACAATGACCAAGCCCCTCAAATGAAACAACAACAACAACAAAACTCTTCTTTCATAATTCAACTCGAGTGTTTGCTAATAAACGTGTGAGATATCATGTAGGCTTAGTATTCAATGTGGCCGTATGCGTCGCGGTAGACGCGGACAAATGTTTGGATTTGAACTTCTCCGTCACACGATACAGGCTTCATAAGTCATTTATGCATTATGCTAATGGCAAGGCTATTCCGTTTCTTGCCCTCTACTTGCAGAACCGCGTGCATGGAAACGAGGCTTTAAACACATTAAGGCAAACTGCAACACCGAGAGTACAATAAAGTGTGTTGTCATGTTTGGTGTTCCTATAACTATAATCTTTATACGGTGTTCAAAATGGAAAAACAAAATTGTATTAGTAATAATATACTATATTCAGGGGTGGATCTAGAGGAGGGCGACCGCCCAGGGCCCCGCAGTCCAGGGGGCCCCACGCCATGGATTTTTTTAAATTTAATTAATTAGTTAATTAATTAATTAATTATACTTTTCAAACTAATTTATAATTCATATTCCTTTTTTCAGTGCAGCTATGACCTCCCGTGACCGTTTAGCAAGTTTAGATTTCAGTGAAATAATTGAAAACTTCAGCCGGGAACAAAGTCGCAAAGTAATATTTTAATATTTCATAGTTTACATGATCTTCTTCAAGGGGACTTAAAGGTTTCTTTCGTATTATTAAAAAAATGTACTGTAGTGTATTCAAAATATTGTAACTATTCTTTATTTTATTATTATTATTATTAACAAACTATTTCCCATTTGATTTGATATTTTTTTATTTCCTATTGTTGTGGGCCCCACCTTATCATATCGCCCAGGGCCCCGCAAGGCCTGGATCCGCCACTGACTATATTTACTGAAAGCATATTTCTGAAAAGTTTCTGAGCCAGTGGCTGCGGTGACCCTCGCGATTAGTGAAGCACTGTATTAAAGTGAAGAGCAACTAATTGGATGATCACTATAACAACAATAATGACAATGATAATATCTTCATAATTACAAAATAAATATTTTGAAGTCCTCTCCACACGGTACAATGCAGTACTGTACATACAGTAGGCTATAATAATTATTATAATAACGATTGCCATTAACATTAATACAATAAAATTATATTTTTGAAGACACGTCCATGCAGTGCAATGCCACAATTTTAGGATATATCTGTTTAAAAGTGTGACGAATTAATATGTTAAAACATAAGCTGCATACTATAAAATTACGGGGGGGATAAAGCCATTTTCATGCGAATTTATATTTAACAGCTTTTGCATAAAAATCTTCCAATTGAGATGATAGCATGCCCACTTACAGAAGGTTACTGTGGAATATGCTATCTTCTGTTGATATTCAATATATAGAACATTTTATCATAATGTTCACCTCTATGCTGTCTGGAGCGGCCTATTCTTGGGGTTCTTAGTGAAAGTTTTCTCATCGTCTATTCAGTGTAGTTCTCGCCCTCAGACCATGCCTGCTGCTGTCTGTTAGAGACGAAAGGAACTAGGGGTCTTGGAAACGTGATGATGCATGCTTCAGTTCGACCACCTGGAATACACGGGAGTGCTTTGCGGGTGTAGGACTTGTAGGAGTATAAGCTAAACCTTCTCTGTGAGGTCTAGCCATAGCCACCTATAAGGAAGGCTTTGCCCATAGCAGAGCGGCAACACCGCACACTCGTCTATATGAGGCGAGCGGTAAGCATGATGATGAATGGTGCTGAACGTGCGACTCCGTACTAAATTGCATATATTCTTTTAACACTCGCACGTTTTACAATAGTGATTAAAGTAGACCCAAGAAGGAAGGCTAATCATCTGGTAAACGTACAGCTCCTAACTCAACGTCGTTATTCTATAATATTAAATAGTAGTAAACTCTCGAATCTTATTTACGTGGACAGTACACTATCGCCGAACATTCGCCCGAATGTTTCGCGGAATGTTCGGGTGGGATTGCGACCGCGAATGTAGACGAATGTGCAACCCGAACCACCCCGAACTAACCAAGTACACCATTGCCTAAGTTCGACCGAACCATGCCGAACCCAATCGTGCGTATTCGCTGCAAAACATTCCCGCCAAACCCACTCATTGTGACCTTTAATGTTAGAACAAAACTTTTTTTTATTATTATTTTTCCAAAAAAGTCAATTTTTGAAATTCCTATATTTTGGAAACTAGGAAGTTTAAAAAAAGTTTGTTTCACGTAAATGAATGGTCCTTACCCCCTCTACCCCCAAACCAAGTTTCAAGTCACTAGGACAAAAACCAAAAAAGTTCAATTTTGAAAGTAGGCGATATTTCGAAAACCAAACATTCTAAAAAGTGTTATATAGGCTTATCATTTATCATTAGAACAAAACTTTATATTTCTTCCCTTTTTTCCCAAAAAAGTCAAATTTTCAAAATTGCCGATATTTTGGAAACTAAGAACTAAGTTTGTTTGACGTACATGAATGGTCTTTACCCTCTCTACCCACAAACCAAGTTTCAAGTCTCTAGGACAAAACAATTAGTGTGGGGATTGTGGGGCTTCTGACGTCAGAGGGAGTGGTGGGGGGCTTAGAAACTACAGCGTTTCCTCATTAGACCACTCCATCAATAAATAAAGAAATCGCACCAGTTAACAAATAAATATTCAACGATCACTGCACTGAATACTGTAGACAGAGCGCGTGCGTGGCTACACGAATGCAAGCGAGTGTGTACTGGCTCAAGTTAGTACCTGTCCGCGCTCGGCATTCGCCCTCGCTCGTCTCCTTTGATCCGTGTCGGTAGACCGCCAAAATAGCGAGCGCAGCCGAACACGAATGTTGGCGATGCGAACTACATCGAATGTACACGAGCACACCGGGTACACTATCACGCTCGTCTCAGTTCGCCTACATTCGGCGATAGTGTACTGCAGGCTAACTTGGTTGCTCTTCTGTGTTGTTTATTGTAACTTAACCCTGTAACAACAATCGTAAGTTGATACTAGTGTGGTCTGACAATCAGTGGCGTAACTACAGGGAGTGATCAGGGGGATCTATCCCTCATCCAGAGCCAAATAATAAAAATATTAAATTTTTTGAAGTTTTTAATTTTGAATAAAACCAATCTTCAGATTGATGACTAATGATTGGAAGATGCAAGTTATGCTTACATTTTTTTTCACTCGTTTGACAAATTCAGCGCTACCCCAACTTAACATTTACTAAATGAGCAAAATAGTCAGCTGTTCAGTTAGCCAGAGAGGACGCAGTGAGGTGGGTGAGCGGTATTTTTCCTCATCCCTTGCCAAAATACACCACTTGTCAGTTGCCTTCATGTTAGTATCCGAGAGTGAGTGTCATTTTGGAAAGCGAGTACCGGTATTATTGTGTTAAACTTTCGTAAGAAACATTAGTTTATCAATATTTATACAATGTGGGGAAATAGGGCCAGATGATTACGGGAAGAAAACTGGTCATTATGAAAATAGGCTAAAAATACAACGTATCAAATGCTAATGAAATAGAACATTTAAAAAATGTAGGTAGGAGGTTTTAAAACTTCAAGATCATATACTTGATTTCATTATGTCCGAGTCCTTACCCCTCAATGTAATTTTCACTCAGCTCATCTCCCTCCAGAAGCCAACACTAGTTACGCCACTGCTGACAATCCTCGTCAATATTAAATAATTTCGGTCGATCATGACCCACGACAGCTACTGTTCTCATATTTACGTTGACATTTTAGCAGTGTAAGTAAAACAGATACACATAATCATTGATATGGGCGTACTAATTAGGCAGTAAAAATAGATAGCGATTTATTGCATGAGGAAGTGTTTTCTTGACACAGTTATTTCGTCACGTCGTTGAAGATACGTGTATCTGTGGCAATAATTACAATTGGATCAAACATTCTTCTCAGCAATTACTCTAAAATGATGACAGGCCCATTGAATACTTCAAATAAAGAAACGTAATCTGTTAAAACTTGTACGATGTATATATTTGTTTCTTGTCATGTTCTTGTATTTGATTAATTGTTGAATAACGTACATCAAAATCTCCATTTGTCACCTATACGTAACTACCCCCGTCCATACATATTAGTGAACTTCTTTTCAATAATCCGATATCAAATTAGAATATTAAGAGACAGCCTAGGCGCTCGGTCGGACGTATGAAGCCAGCGAGACGGTGTTGCAATTCGGTCTGGCCACGACCTGGTTATAGGTGGCTATGGTCTAGCCATGGCGTTCTTAAGTTACAGGCGGGAGCGGTACCCCCACTCTGCCACCGGCGAGTGACGTCAGGGGTCTTAGCTGGCCGGCGGACAGCACGCTAGTCATATGGCAGAGAGATGCATTCATGTAATTAAATTGGTTTTGTTTACAGAAGAAATTGGGATGGACTTCCGAATTTCACCACAGTCCTTCCTTAGTGATCGATGAATTGTGTGAGACGTTTTCCGCTGTCACTACGGGCGATTAAAGCAAATGACTGCGATACAAGTCAGCCCAGAGCGGTATACAAAATGAGCATGCTGGAAACTAATGTTTGATTGCACTACAAGTAGGCGGTTTTTGTATCTTCTACAGAACACAATAATTAGTTGAATATATTTAAGTGAGAATATCATATCTGTTTATGTACTTTAACAAACGGGAAATTTCTTCTTTAACATATATTTCATCAAGTTGCAAAATTACCCACTTATCATCAAACTTTTCAGCGGCTTTTTTTTTTCTTTTTCAAGAAATGAACGTTTTCGTTAAAATTACCCGGAGCTACACTAAGGGTAGAAGTCAATCTTTGTAAATGTTTGGAATGAGGAAGGGATAGAAATTTGTTCTGCCTGATAGTATCATAACACTTCGCGGATTGCATGTACAATATGTAAGAGCAAAGTATCATGTTCGGGGACCAGGGGCGCACCCAGACTTTTGGTTTGGAGGGGGCTTTCCTCAATAGCATGATTTCAGCTATGGAAAGAGAATGTGTCCATTATTATTCTTGTATGTAAATATGTATATTTGAGATCATATGCATAAAAAGATATTCTATAAGATCAAACATACTGTAGAATGCTCTGTTAAAACCAATACAAAAGATGCTATTGGATTGGAGATTATTTAAACAAAATGTGCATTGGTTTTATACAAATTTTAGTTACAGTACCATTGAGCTAAGGTTATACAAGTAATAAAAAGAAACTCCATGATTTTTATAAAGAATTAACTTTTGATCAAGATCAGAGTGATAACGACTGGATTGCTCTGCTCACTATTATCATAACTATATATCCAGCTACCAGGATCGTCAGATTGATGTGTAACATCAATAATCTGCAATCATTTACTAAGTTTTGAGTTGTTTATACCAAGAACTAGTATAGGTTTTAGGAAATTAATAATAACATTTTCATTTTGAATATGTAAATTTAATTGGAACTAAAAATTACATTTTAAAAATTACGAGATATTGTATACCATAGTGTTATGGATTGTAACAAATATTTTATGTGCTGTACGTGAAAATGTATAAGTTATTTTAATTTTCCTTAATAACTAACTTTATAATAAAAAATCTTAATCATTTCTAGAATGTCAAGTTGAACTTAATTACACAGGCTAAATGCAAGTTTAAACAAATAGTTGAATACAAATCATGTATTAATGAATTAACATTATCGTTGTTTGAATAAAGTGGAAACTCAAATTTCACAGAAGAAAATCCAGCCGCCTAGCAGATTTTTTCAAAACGGAAACTACCTCTGTACTGGTGACTTCAATTTCCCGGTGAATATTCAGTGCTGCTAGTCCAGTCAGCCTGTCTGCGCCCATGGTATGCCTAAGATATGTTTTCAGCCGACGTAGAGTAGAAAATGCTTGTAGTCACAGGGATGGTACACAAAATTCTCAACAATGTGTGGATATTAGGAAACAAGTCCTTGACACATAGATTCAACACATCGATTGCGTTTTTAAGGATATTAGCGTGGTCTTGAAGCTCTTGTGCCACAGTTCAAACTCAGCCATAAGCAGGCCTTTGTTGTTTCCTCCACTTTCAATTATGTCATTCTTATAAGAATTACACAGCTGTAAGAAATCAAGTTGCATTTTTTCTTGGAAGGTTCCTTTATGTTTATGTGATGCAATGTTTTTAAAGTGTTCCCAGGTTTTTATGGGGGGCCTAAGCCCCCAAAGCCCCCCCCCCTGGGTGCGCCCCTGTCGGGGACCTTTTTTTGTTCTTAAATATGAGAGAGAATTGCTCGGATAAAAATTAACTTGCTGAAAAATTCCCTCTTCTCCACTATCCAATAAAGTTTCTTGAATTACATCCAGCAATTTTAAGACATTGGCCCCGTAATTTTCCAAGTTGGTTTGGAATCTCTTCTCAGTAAGATACTGTAACAAACTGAACAGTGTTCTCCAACTCTTCACAGCTGTTTCAATTCCCAAACACTGAAGAAAGTTCTGTAGAAGACAATTGACAATTGTTATAGAAAGCAGAAACAAGTAAATGATTATCTACATTAATATAAAGAAACAAAAGTCATAGACTCAAAATTGATTCTATATATAACCACTCTATCGTCAAAAATATTGAAATTAATAGCTGAGTCCCCTTTCACTTTAGTGCTATTATCTGCTAATCGTTTCTCAAGAGAATTGCATAAATTCTCGAAACTGATTATAACATCGTCCCATTCTGCAGCAGCAACAGCAATTTCTTGAGCACTTTCTTCCTTCCTCACTTCGATTTCTCTTCTCCTCTCTTCTGGTTGTTTCCGCTTAATTTCACTTTCCTTTGTCAAGTATTTCGACAAACCTTCAACTATAGTAAGACAAGAACCTTTATCTAGCTTAGGATGATCGTATTTATACACTTGTTTCTGTCCATTAGAATCACAGTATTCATTCTGTAAAATAATGCAGTCCGGTTGAAAATGTTTAATACACACAACACTGTTCTCCGAAGGTGTCCAGTCCTTCCTCGGGATGCTTCTCAGCCATCTGTTTCTCAAGTTTACTTCCTTGGGAAAAGAGAAACATTTCACGTAGGCGGTTTCAACTCCACGAACTAAAAAATTAACATCCTGGTACAGAACACCTTCGTGACATTGTATTTGCTTTTAAAATATACCACGTGGGGCACGGATATATTTAACACTTGTCACTGGACAACAGGAAAAGCAATATATTGTGAAATGTCACCCTCGAAACATAGAAACAATGACCACATCACAGCGCTCCAACAAGACTGAGCATCTCTTTGCTGTCTGTAGTAAGACCCATGACGTCACAGCCCCGCTGGCAGTGTTCCCGCCTGTTAACTTAAGAACGCCGTGGTCTAGCACAAGGGAAGCAGAGCTTCTCCTGGCGGACGAGATAAAATCTGAGCATTCAAACAAGAGGAAATGTGGTAATAACTAATAGAAAATAGACGAATTTAAGGGGAATTTCGGGCACTGAAGCAGTGTTTCCCTTGCTTCATTCCAATGCACGCCACTGAAGTGAGCTATTCCCTATGCGCAGTCTGTACTTCAGTGGCTGAGCTTGGCACGCGTACATTCTTACTATGTGGCCAAGTAAACGTGCAACCACTTCAAATTCCCTACCATTATTGCAATGCACTTGGATGTGTGTGGAATTTGACTGATTGCCTGTGTTTCTGTGGTGAAATACACACATCAAAAAAAGTTTTGCATCACCTCGGTTCCAAGAGTTCCGGAACCGTTAAATACAAAGGGAATAGAGATCAACACAAACAACATTTCAGCTCGTTTTATTGCTCATGAGACCCACACATTGCATGTTGTACCATCATACAGCTAGACTTTCAGCATTTGTGGTCCAGATTGCAGTACACACCACTACCTCTAATACCCAGTAGCACGTCCTCTTGCATTGATGCATGCCTGTATTCGCCGTGGCATACTATCCACAAGTTCATCAAGACACTGTTGGTCCAAATTGTCCCACTCCTCAACGACAATTCGGCGTAAATCTCTCAGAGTGGTTGGTGGGTCAAGACGTCCATAAGCAGCCCTTTTCAACATATCCCAGGCATGTTCGATAGGGTTCATGTCTGGCGAACATGCTGGCCACTGTAGTCGAGCGATGTCGTTATCTTGAAGGAACGCATTCACAAGATGTGCACGATGAGGTCGAGAATTGTCGTCCATGAAGACAAATGCCTCTCCAATATTCTGCCGATATGGTTGCACTATGGGTCGGAGGATGTCATTCAGGTATCGTAAAGCCGTTTCGGAGCCTTCCATGACCACCAGTGGCGTACGTCGGCCCCACATAATGCCACCCCAAAACATCAGGGAACCACCACCTTGCTGCACTCGCTGGACAGTGTGTCTAAGACGTTCAGCCTGACCAGGGTGCCTCCAAACACGTCTCCGACGATTGTCTGGTTGAAGGCATATGCGACACTCATCGGTGAAGAGAACGTGATGCCAATTCCGTGGGGTCCATTCAGCATGTTGTTGGGCCCATCTGTACCGCGCTGCATGGTGTCGGGGTTGCAAAGCTGGACCTCGCCATGGACGTCGGGAGTGAAGTTGCGCATCATGCAGCCTATTGCGCACAGTTTGAGTTGAAACACGACGTCCTGTGGCTGAACGAAACGCATTATTCAACATGGTGGCATTGCTGTCAGGGTTCCTCCGAGCGGCAATCCGTAAGTAGCGGTCATCCACTACAGTAGTAGCCCTTGGGCGGCCTGAGCGAGGCCTGTCATCGACAGTTCCTGTATCTCTGTACCTCCTCCATGTCCGAACAACATCGCTTTGGTTCACTCTGAGACGCCTGGAAACTTCCCTTGTTGAGAGCCCTTCTTGACACAAAGTAACAATGCGGACGCGATCGAACTGCGGTATTGACCTTCTAGGCATGGTAGAACTACAGACAACATGAGCAGCGTACCTTCGTCCTGGTGGAATGACTGGAACTGATCGGCTGTCGTACCCCCTCCGTCTAATAGGCCCTGCTCATGCATGGTTGTTTACATCTTTGAGCAGTTTTAGTGACATCTATGAACAGTCAAAGGGACTGTATCTTGGATACAATATACACAGTCAACGTCTATATGCCGGAGATCTGGGAACCGAAGTGATGCAAAACTTTTTTTGATGTGTGTATTTTTAAAAATTTGTATATATCTTTTTATTTGACCGATTATCCTCCCAGCTTGGCTTCACACACGATCTCTGTGAGGGATCAAGACACAAGGACAGTGTCTTGGAACTAGACACACTTTGTCAGCAGATTATGGTGACAGGCCGATCGCCCAGACGACCACTAACTTGGGTCTAATGAAGGAAAGGAGAGTGAGAAGGATGTCGGCTGTGGACCTGTTGATAATAGCTATTTGCCTGGGGATGAAAATGGCAAACCACGGAAAAACATTTTCAGGACGGCTGAGGTGGGATTTGAACCCACACTCTCCCGATGCGAGCGAGGCACGAGTTAGTGCGATAGCGCTCTCGTTTACCGTGGCCGGTTATATTAAATAATCCGGAAATAAATTAAACGAAGCTTGTACATCTGATGTTATTAATTGATAATCCCATCCGAGTGCCGCCTTAGGCATCAACAATGACTTCAATGTTTTCTCTGGATCTTAACTAGAACACTAATAGCCATTCACAGAGGTTACTGACATATGTCTAGAATTCTAGTGAAGGTTTTTGTTGATGTCTGTAGCAATATGATAGCCATATGTTTGGATTGCATTAATATTTTATTCAAGAAACTGGATATTGAATTTAATTAATGAATCTTGAATAACAACCGAAATATGAAGGTCGTTCTAAAGGGCATTCATTTATAGTTTGATAATAAAACTGACAAGAAAACAATCAAGAAATTAGAGAGCCACGTGGATTTATAATCCACACGAGTTGGAACTCCCCAATCCGAGATCATCCTGGGTAACAATAGTTGTCATTTGAAATAGGCCTATGGTGCCATCCCGACATTAACGTGAAGTGAGTGTGAAAGAATGCCTAGAAAATCCACCAGTAGCGGCTGGCTCATAAGGATTCCAGGACGGTGTCCTTCCTAGAGAACGAAAAGGGATTTTCATTTTTTCTTGATATTTTAAGTCAAAAATTGAACTCTAATAATGCTAAGAAAATTACATGTCAATGTAAAACTGTAGCTCTATCCATCAAGAAGACTGTGTTTGGTGGTATCACGCTCAGCGCGCAGCTCACTGGTCAGTGTGGAGTTAAGGACTCTCGGCTTTCCGCCCTAAGATTGTGCCCTGGCGAGAGGATTGAGACGTAAAGGGAATACGGAGACTGGCGTGCTTGTTGGCTGCCAGAGGGGTAATCTGTAGGCGCGGTGTGCAGGCAGTAGTCTTCAAGCCGGGTGGAGTCCGTACAGCTCTGTAGCACCGGTAAATATCTCATCTCCCCTGTCTCCTCTACGAGCATGCGCCCAGCCGGGGAATCGCCCCATTAGCAAATAAAGTAAATGAATGAATAAATCAAATCTCCAAGGTTGCATATAATAAAAATTAAATTTAAATAACAATAATCCATGAGCAGCATGGAAGCCTCCGTGGCTTAGGCGGCAGCACGCCGGCCTCTCAGCACTGGGTCCGTGGATCAAATCCCGGTCACTCCATGTGAGATCTGTGCTGGACAAAACGGAGGCAGATAGGTTTTTCTCCGGGTACTCCGGTTTTCCCTGTCAAAATTTCATTCCAGCAACACTCTCCACTATCATTTTATTTCATCTGTCATTCATTTAATCATTGCCCCAGAGGAGTGCGTCAGGCCTCGGCAGCCGGCACAGTTCATATCCTCATCGCTAGATGGGGGCTTCATTCATTCCATTCCTGACCCGGTCGGAGACTGGAAGCAGGCTGTGTTTTTTTTTTTTTCATGAGCAGCATGCCCTTTGTTTATCTTTGAAGACAAAAAATATATAATTATATTTAAGTGTAGCATCTTGCGAGCCTCCGTGGTTGGCACCAGTGAGCTATTTCGCTTTCGTGCTGAAGAGTCTTGAGTGCGGTGGCAAAATTCAGCAGTTGTAATCTCTGTAAATCGTTAAGTAGTGTTTTTTTTTTAAATTTACTGGTCCGACTGTGGTTTGGAAGTGCTTGTGCTGTAAGTGATGTCTCTATATTAGTAATAAGAATAATAATAATAATTCTTGTTACGGCTGTGCTCTAGAGATGAAACTCCTTAAGGCTTGACTGTCTTATTTATGCTTACGTCTCAGTGTGATTAAGTATTTCTGCGTTTCAAAATGAATTCTGTGGACGCTATTTTAAAAACGGTAGCGGAAAACTTTCTCTTGAGAGTAATTTTCACATCAGATTCTCAGTGTCATAACCCTATGAATCATTGTTGCAATACCGGTACCAAATGATAAAACTTAGTGTTGAGGGCAGGTTTGGGATCTGACATCAAGAATATCGAGTAGCGATATTTTCATTGCATATAAAAGTAACTTGATTCTAGGCCTACCGGTACTCTTTTTTTTCCTCTGTCAACTTATAAAAAGGTGCGGGAAAAATACTGTGATCGCCCTCCCAGCCTAATAGTCTGTCGGCCGCCACTGAAATCCACACTCAGCATGGCCGCTGTCAGCGCTGCGTTTCGAACCAGTTAATGTTTTATAGATATCGTTTCCCTAGACTTTGGTCTAGTAAGAATAGAATCGCTTAGCTTTTGTATTTCTTCAGCCAATTGAGACGCCAATGTTCCCGCGGCGGTAGAGGTTCGTCCTGCTTACATTCTGTCTACGACACAGCGTTCCCATTATTTTCAGCCTTAAATGTTGTTAATTCATTCGAGAGGCTTGTGAGATCTTGGGCATCAACCCTGTGTACTTAAGAATATGTTACATTTGCCTAATTACCAGTGTCTCTGCCGTGACTGTAGTAGTGTGTGTAATAGTAATTATTAGGCCCAGGGAATGGGGTAGGTGCCGCGGAACTTAGAAGTAAGGCACTATCCCGAGATTTACGTGGAAGATGTGGTAAACCTCGGGGCAAAATCACACTCAGAATAGCCGCTGTCAGCGCCGGGATTCGAACGTTCGAAACCTGGACTTCCAGCTCCCCCATTCACGACTTACAGTAAATTAGTAAGTTACCTTATTTCTTCGTAACAGCAGCAGCAACAACAACAACAACAGCAGCAACAACAAAGAACTCTTTTAAAATGATTAAACTTCGATAAAAATGGCTATATTCATTTAAATTGGCCATTAACCAAAGAGAGAGAGAGAGAGAGAGAAAACTAAATTTAGTCATTCAACACCATGTTTGTATGTTTACAAAAGATGCCAATTTGTGTATTTTCCAGATCACCTCGTGGCGCAGTGGATCCGAGGTGCAGAGTTCAAATCCCGGCTCTGAAGGCTGGAACGGTGTTAACGTTACCTCTCGAGGCAGAACTTACAATATACGGGTTCGATTCTTACCTCAGCCACCCTAGAAGTGTTTTTTTGTGGTTTCCCACTTCCACTGCTGACAAATGCCAGAATGATCCCTAACTTAAGGTCACGGCGCGGCGTCTCCTTCTCAAATCTTATTGTTCGACTAAATTACAACTACACATCTACAGACATCACAGTAACACAGGTTATCAGACAAGATCTTATACACACACACACACACACACACACACCCAAGGCTGAAATGTTGCTTTTGTTGTTGTTGTTGTTGTTTATTTTAGGGGTTTCAACATCGTAGTCATATAGCCCCGTGTATTTGGGTATATGTGTGTGTGTGGGGGGATTTGTCTAATAACTTGTGTTATTGTGCTGGCTGTATTAGAGTGTGTGAATTGGGATATGAGTGGGAAGGAGGTGGTCGTGGCCTTAAGTCAGGAACCATCCCAGCATTTGCCTGGAGAAGAAGTGGGGGGGGGGGGGGCACGGAGAACCACTTCCAGGATGGCTGAGATGGGAATCGAACCCAGACCTCCGGGACGACAGCCAAGCGTGCTAGCCACTACACCTCAAGGTGGTCCGGGGTTAATTGATTATGACGTTGAAGCCCTTCAAATAAAACAACAACAAAAACAAAAACAACAACGTAATTCATCACACTCACTCGGGGAAATTATTAGAATCGTAATTAAAGTCCTGTGGGGCATCTTTCCCACTCCACAATAACACACATGATCAGACAGACTTACATGAGTACTGTATATTATTGTTAATTTACTGTAGGGATTTGGAACATCTTGGTCATCAGCCCTGTATACTTGAGTGGGTGTTGAAATTGTATAAACTGAGCATTTATGTAGATTGTGCTAGTGTTGTATAATTAGTAGAATGGGCTGATGACCAGATCAACTGCACCATTTTTTTTGTCGTGTGGCCTCCTGAGAGGACGAGTGCAGGCCTTTCTTGTCGACGCCCGTGGCCGACCAGTGCGTCGGGGTGAGAGATGGAATGGATGAAGATGAATGAAACTGGGCAAGGATGTGGAAGGAAGCGGCCGTGGCCTGTCAGAAGGTAAAGTTCCAGCATTCGCCTGGTGTTGAAAATGGGAAACCATGAAAAACCATTTCAAGGACGTCCGACGGTGGGGCTCGAACCCACGCGTCTACCGAGTCAGCAAAGAGCTTGGCCCCATGACCTAACGCTGCACTTTAGCCAGCGTAGCCACTGCTATCGGTAACAGCACCATGAGTAAATATGTTGTTGTTAATTCATTTTAGGGGCTTGGGACATCTTGGTCATCAGTCCCGTGTATTTGGGTATGTGTTGAACAGTGTTTCTGTGAAGACTGTAGTGGTGTGTGCAGCTGTATATTAGAGACAGGGATGTGTAGGCACCCCAGGACTTGAAACAAGGTGCTATCCCGGCATTTGCCTGGAGGGAGTGTGGAAATATCTGGTGAAAAACTACTCTATCAGTGCCGAGATTCAAACCTCCGAAAGCAGTCGTGGTGAGCGACTTAACGCGCATGGCGTGGGAAATGAAGTCTGGGTCAAGGGTGTCAGAATCTGTTCAAGATTACAAGATTCACCATCTTAGTTGAACCAGTCCTGTTGTCCTTGGCACAGCCTTGGCTGTTACTGCGTTGTTGATACCTCACCAACGTCTGGCCCATTGGTCAAGTAGTCAGCATGCTAGGCAGGTTCGATTTCTGACCGAGACGTGGGGGGTTTTAGACGGTTAATTACACGAGCTCTGGGACAGGGCGTTTGCGTTTGTGACGTTTCCATCATTCATCACGAAGCGCACGTCAGCCCAACAGAACTGCATGCACTTTGCCTGTTTCGAGGCCAATGTCTACAATTCGGTCAAAGAATTGAGCGCGGGGCATTCAGAATACAGACCTGTGCCTGGACCAATGATTCGTGATCCAGTTTCTATCCTATCCGATTCTGGTACAAACTCAAATCCCCCCTGATTATTGTATCTGTACATATTCTTGACAGTAGGCCCTAATATCAATCAGTCCGCATCTTCGTGTAGTGCCTAGCATTCTTGGCTGTCACCCCGGAGGCCTGGGTTCGATTCCCGGCTCTGCCAAGAACTTTAGTTCTCGTCTGAAGGCTGGAACAGGGTACACTCAGCCTTGTGAGTCAAAGCTGAGAAGAGGCTGGTTCGATTCTTACCTCAGGCATCCTGGAAATGGTTTTGCGGGGTTTCCCACTTCTGCTCTAGTCAAATGCCTGGATGGTACCTAACTTAACGCCACGGCTGCTTCCTATCCAACTCCTACCAAAATTACAAATACACACACTGGTACAGACATCACAGTAACACAAGTTATCAGACAAATTCTACACACACTCAAGTACACAGGGCTACCTGACCGCGATGCCGCAAAGCCCCTAAAGAATCAACACCAACAACTAATTGTAATCAGAAACCGATAGGCTATTCATGTCGCGACTGCTTATATGAAATATTCGTTTGACTACTAACCGCCTCTACAGAACATTAGAAGTAATAACATAATTATATCGCAATTATATTAGTTTGTTGTTGATTCATTGAGAAGCTTGCGGCTTCATAGTCTTTCAGTCCCGTGTACTTGGGTGTGTGTCGACTTTTTCATATAACGGATGTTATTGTGGCGTCTGTCATAGTGTCTGAGATTAGAATTGGGAAGGAAGTGGTAAGTGGTTGTGACCTTAAATTAGGAACCATCCCGGCATTTGCCTAGGGTAGAAGTGAGAATTAACGGAAAATCACTTCTAGTATGTCTAAGGTGGGAATCGAACCTACCTATTCCCTCTCTTCTTTCATGAGGCTGAGTGCATCCCTTTCCAACCCTCAGACTAGATTTCAATACATTGGCAGAGCTGGTAATCGAACCCAGGGGCTTTGGGACCGGAGTCTCAATACGTGTTTTATTGAAGCCCAGATATTAAGATTTTATTTTGGCCAAAATAAGCCGCCAAATCGGCTCTTAAAATACAACGGGCCTTAAAATTATCAAAAACAGGTATTAATAAAAATAGATACTCCATTGATGTACTTCATTGTAGTACTATTCTTTCTTAGTTACGTATCACAGCAAGTTCTTAGTGCCATAGTCGCCTGTAGGAGATTTTTGTTCTTAATTATTCGAATTAGGGGCTTGGGACACCTTGGCTATCAGTCCAGTGTTCCTGGGTGTGTATTAGATATGTGTGATGACCTGTGTTTCTGTGGTGATCATAGTTGTGCGTGTAGCTGTATTTATTAGGATCGCAGATGGGGTAGGGAAGGGGAAATGTGGGAAACCGCAGGGAAAAACACACTCAGAATAGTCGATGTCAGCGCCGGGATTCCAATCCCTGGTCTTCGGACTTGTTGCAGATCCCAGTCGCGGTCATAGTGTGTAATAAGTGTAAGATTCGAGCAGGAGGGGTCTAAAACTTTATTAATCGACCTCAAAACATGAATTATTTAGCGCTTTCACACAATTTTATTTTTCCATTTCACTGTGTCTTTATATAGGCCTAGGCCTACCATTGATTCCTCCACTGCAGGCACCCAATTCTAAAAATGTTAGGGATACGTCTGCATTTCATTACCGGAATGTCATAAGGAGAATTATTTGTTAATCTGTCATACTTTAATTATTGCTTCATTAATATCATTAATACACACATCAAAAAAAGTTTTGCATCACCTCGGTTCCCAGATCTCCGGCATATAGACGTTGACTGTGTATATTGTATCCAAGATACAGTCCCTTTGACTGTTCATAGATGTCACTAAAACTGCTCAAAGATGTAAACAACCATGCATGAGCAGGGCCTATTAGACGGAGGGGGTACGACAGCCGATCAGTTCCAGTCATTCCACCAGGACGAAGGTACGCTGCTCATGTTGTCTGTAGTTCTACCATGCCTAGAAGGTCAATACCGCAGTTCGATCGCGTCCGCATTGTTACTTTGTGTCAAGAAGGGCTCTCAACAAGGGAAGTTTCCAGGCGTCTCAGAGTGAACCAAAGCGATGTTGTTCGGACATGGAGGAGGTACAGAGATACAGGAACTGTCGATGACAGGCCTCGCTCAGGCCGCCCAAGGGCTACTACTGTAGTGGATGACCGCTACTTACGGATTGCCGCTCGGAGGAACCCTGACAGCAATGCCACCATGTTGAATAATGCGTTTCGTTCAGCCACAGGACGTCGTGTTTCAACTCAAACTGTGCGCAATAGGCTGCATGATGCGCAACTTCACTCCCGACGTCCATGGCGAGGTCCAGCTTTGCAACCCCGACACCATGCAGCGCGGTACAGATGGGCCCAACAACATGCTGAATGGACCCCACGGAATTGGCATCACGTTCTCTTCACCGATGAGTGTCGCATATGCCTTCAACCAGACAATCGTCGGAGACGTGTTTGGAGGCACCCTGGTCAGGCTGAACGTCTTAGACACACTGTCCAGCGAGTGCAGCAAGGTGGTGGTTCCCTGATGTTTTGGGGTGGCATTATGTGGGGCCGACGTACGCCACTGGTGGTCATGGAAGGCTCCGAAACGGCTTTACGATACCTGAATGACATCCTCCGACCCATAGTGCAACCATATCGGCAGAATATTGGAGAGGCATTTGTCTTCATGGACGACAATTCTCGACCTCATCGTGCACATCTTGTGAATGCGTTCCTTCAAGATAACGACATCAGTCGACTACAGTGGCCAGCATGTTCGCCAGACATGAACCCTATCGAACATGCCTGGGATATGTTGAAAAGGGCTGTTTATGGACGTCTTGACCCACCAACCACTCTGAGAGATTTACGCCAAATTGTCGTTGAGGAGTGGGACAATTTGGACCAACAGTGTCTTGATGAACTTGTGGATAGTATGCCACGGCGAATACAGGCATGCATCAATGCAAGAGGACGTGCTACTGGGTATTAGAGGTAGTGGTGTGTACTGCAATCTGGACCACAAATGCTGAAAGTCTAGCTGTATGATGGTACAACATGCAATGTGTGGGTCTCATGAGCAATAAAACGAGCTGAAATGTTGTTTGTGTTGATCTCTATTCCCTTTGTATTTAACGGTTCCGGAACTCTTGGAACCGAGGTGATGCAAAACTTTTTTTGATGTGTGTATTTGCACCAAAGACATTCTGATCCACTCTCGTTATTAAGTGGACTCTTATTTAAAAAACAGACAACGCGTACTTTACAATAATTTATTGACTCGGACTTAGGGGCGATGGGGTACGTAGTTTTTTGCCTCTCCCCAATAATTACCCTGCGGGCTAAGTATCCCTACATCCAACAAAAAAAATTCCATGTCTGTACTTCAATAATGTTCAACAATTCGTTGGCAAATGTTACTAAACACTAATGTTTCTTGTCTCTTAATCATACAGGGTAATTATGTGTGTGCGCGTCAGTAAACACGGCAAGCTAAGCCGGCTGTGACTAGCGCAGATCACGGCCGTGCGCACCCGGTCCAGCCGGTGGTCGGCGTGCTCCGCTGAATCATATCGTTAGTTCACACGTGTTTTGTCACTCATATGGGCATATATTTGCAAAGCTTAGACGTTAGTGTTGCACGTTTAATGAGTATTGTGATTACTGTGATTGTTGGCCATGCCTAGACACCAATTCACATTGCGCGAACGTGTGTATATCCATAATTCGTATATGAAAAGCAGAAAATCTTGTTCTGAAACGAGACGAAAATTTTGAATCAAGTTTCCAGGAAGACCTGTGCCTAATGCCAGTACAATTAGGAAGCTCTCTAAACGATTCAAGGAAACAGGCTCCGTAAATAATAAAAGAGGCGACAGACATTCCTTGATCAAAAGATGTCAGGTGTGTGTTACAAGAGAGGGAGGACTAATTCAGCATCGCCTATGAGTTCTGTAAGTACACATTATTGAACATGTTTGGTAAAAGTGTGATAGTGTGCGCCGACCGCCGGCTGGACCGGGTGCGAGCGCCCGCGATCTGCGCCAGTCACAGCCGGCTTAGCTTGCCGTGTTTACTGGCCCGCACACACATACTGACCCTGTACATCGCTTTATAATCAGTGGCACCCGGTGATGAGGCTGCAACGTCCATGCTTAGGCCTATAGTTTATTCTTTAATGAACTCACGACATCTAGCTGTAGTATGCAGAAAACTGCACTGGAGAAGTAAAGAGCGCCAACACTGCCACGGGATTAATGGTGTCATAGTGCTGGGTAGGCGAATAATGTTTTAATAATTTTATTAATGCAGCCAATGGCCATGTATTTTCTTTTCAGGACGGGTCAGGGAAGGAAATCGACCGTGGACCTATTGAAAGGAACCGTCCCGGCATTTGCCTGGTAGTAAAAATGGGAAACCACGAAAACCATTTTCAGGATGGCTGAGGTGGGATTCGAACCCACGCTCTCCCGATGTCAGCAAGGCACAAGCATTAGCGCTCTCGACCACAGCAGCCGGTCAAATAATGTTTTCTACTTGTGTTTGGATTATGGGAACTACATGGAAACTACGTTGCAAACTAAATGGGTGTCACCTCGAACATAATGTTTGAAACTGACGGTAAACCACCTCGGACATAATGTTTGGAACTGACGGTAAACCATCTCGGGCATAATATTTGAAACTAATGGTGAACCACCTCGGACGTAATATTTGGAACTGATGGTAAACCACCTCGGACATAATGTTTGGAACTGACGGTAAACCACCTCGGACATAATGTTTGGAACTGACGGTACACTATCTTGGACATAATGTTTGAAACTAATGGTAAACCACCTCGGACATAATGTTTGGAACTGATGGTAAACCACCTCGGACATAATGTTTGTAACTGACGGTAAACCACCTCGGATATAATGTTTGAAACTAATGGTAAACCACCTCGGACATAATGTTTGAAACTGACGGTAAACCACCTCGGACATAATGTTTGAAACTAACGGAAATCCACCTCGGACATAATGTTTCAAACTGAAAGTAAACCACCTCGGACATAATGTTTGAAACTAACGGAAATCCACCTCGGACATAATGTTTGAAACTAATGGTAAACCACCTCGGACATAATGTTTGGAACTAATGGTAAACCACCTCGGACATAATGTTTGAAACTGACGGTAAACCATCTCGGATATAATGTTTGAAACTAACGGAAATCCACATCGGACATAATGTTTCAAACTGACAGTAAACCACCTCGGACATAATGTTTGGAACTAACAGTAAACCACCTAGGACATAATGTTTGGAACTGACAGTAAACTACCTCGGACATAATGTTTGGAACTGACAGTAAACCACCTCGCACATAATGTTTGGAACTGACGGTAAACCACCTCGGGCATAATGTTTGGAACTAACAGTAAACCACCTCGCACATAATGTTTGGAACTAACGGTAAACCACCTCGGACATAATGTTTGGAACTAACAGTAAACCACCTCGCACATAATGTTTGGAACTAACGGTAAACCACCTCTGACATAATGTTTGGAACTAACAGTAAACCACTTCGCACATGATGTTTGGAACTAACGGTAAACCACCTCGAACAAAATGTTTGGAACTAACAGTAAACCACCTCGCACATAATGTTTGGAACTAACGGCAAACCACTTCGCACATGATGTTTGGAACTAACGGTAAACCACCTCGAACAAAATATTTGGAACTAACAGTAAACCACCTCGGGCATAATGTTTGGAACTAACAGTAAACCACCTCGCACATAATGTTTGGAACTAACGGTAAACCACCTCGGACATAATGTTTGGAACTAACAGTAAACCACCTCGCACATAATGTTTGGAACTAACAGTAAACCACCTCGCACATAATGTTTGGAACTAACAGTAAACCACCTCGGACATAATGTTTGGAACTAACAGTAAACCACCTCGCACATAATGTTTGGAACTAACGGTAAACCACCTCTGACATAATGTTTGGAACTAACAGTAAACCACCTCGAACAAAATGTTTGGAACTGACGGAAATCCACCTCGCACATAATATTTGGAACTGACGGTAAACCATCTCGGACATAATGTTTGAAACTAACGGAAATCCACCTCGCACATAATGTTTGGAACTAACGGCAAACCACCTCGGATATAATGTTTGGAACTAACAGTAAACCACCTCGCACATAATGTTTGGAACTAACGGTAAACCACCTCGGATATAATGTTTGAAACTAACAGTAAACCACCTCGGACATAATGTTTGGAACTAACGGTAAGCCACCTCGCACATAATGTTTGGAACTAACGGTAAACCACCTCGGACATAATGTTTGGAACTAACAGTAAACCACTTCGCACATGATGTTTGGAACTAACGGTAAACCACCTCGAACAAAATGTTTGGAACTAACAGTAAACCACCTCGCACATAATGTTTGGAACTAACGGCAAACCACTTCGCACATGATGTTTGGAACTAACGGTAAACCACCTCGAACAAAATATTTGGAACTAACAGTAAACCACCTCGGACATAATGTTTGGAACTGACAGTAAACCACCTCGCACATAATGTTTGGAACTAACAGTAAACCATCTCGGACTTAATGTTTGGAACTGACAGTAAACCACCTCGGACATATTGTTTGGAACTAACGGTAAACCACCTCGCACATAATGTTTGGAACTAAAGGTAAACCACCTCGGACATAATGTTTGGAACTAACAGTAAACCACCTCGCACATAATGTTTGGAACTAACGGTAAACCACCTCGGACATAATGTTTGGAACTAACGGTAAACCGCCTCGGATATAATGTTTGAAACTAATGGTAAACCACCTCGGACATAATGTTTGGAACTGATGGCAAACTATCTCGGATATAATGTTTGAAACTAACGGTAAACCACCTCGCACATAATGTTTGGAATTAACGGCAAACCACTTCGCACATGATGTTTGGAACTAACGGTAAACCACCTCGGACATAATGTTTGGAACTGACGGTTAACCACCTCGGACATAATGTTTGGAACTGATGGTATACCACCTCGGACATAATGTTTGTAACTGACGGTAAACCACCTCGGATATAATGTTTGAAACTAATGGTAAACCACCTCGGACATAATGTTTGAAACTGACGGTAAACCACCTCGGACATAATGTTTGAAACTAACGGAAATCCACCTCGGACATAATGTTTCAAACTGAAAGTAAACCACCTCGGACATAATGTTTGAAACTAACGGAAATCCACCTCGGACATAATGTTTGAAACTAATGGTAAACCACCTCGGACATAATGTTTGGAACTAATGGTAAACCACCTCGGACATAATGTTTGAAACTGACGGTAAACCATCTCGGATATAATGTTTGAAACTAACGGAAATCCACATCGGAAATAATGTTTCAAACTGACAGTAAACCACCTCGGACATAATGTTTGGAACTAACAGTAAACCACCTAGGACATAATGTTTGGAACAGACAGTAAACCACCTCGGACATAATGTTTGGAACTGACAGTAAACCACCTCGCACATAATGTTTGGAACTGACGGTAAACCACCTCGGGCATAATGTTTGGAACTAACAGTAAACCACCTCGCACATAATGTTTGGAACTAACGGTAAACCACCTCGGACATAATGTTTGGAACTAACAGTAAACCACCTCGCACATAATGTTTGGAACTAACAGTAAACCACCTCGCACATAATGTTTGGAACTAACAGTAAACCACCTCGGACATAATGTTTGGAACTAACAGTAAACCACCTCGCACATAATGTTTGGAACTAACGGTAAACCACCTCTGACATAATGTTTGGAACTAACAGTAAACCACCTCGCACATAATGTTTGGAACTAACAGTAAACCACCTCGGACATAATGTTTGGAACTAACGGTAAACCACCTCGCACATAATGTTTGGAACTAACAGTAAACCACCTCGAACAAAATGTTTGGAACTGACGGAAATCCACCTCGCACATAATATTTGAAACTAACGGAAATCCACCTCGCACATAATGTTTGGAACTAACGGCAAACCACCTCGGATATAATGTTTGGAACTAACAGTAAACCACCTCGCACATAATGTTTGGAACTAACGGTAAACCACCTCGGATATAATGTTTGAAACTAACAGTAAACCACCTCGGACATAATGTTTGGAACTAACGGTAAGCCACCTCGCACATAATGTTTGGAACTAACAGTAAACCACCTCGGACATAATGTTTGGAACTGACAGTAAACCACCTCGCACATAATGTTTGGAACTAACAGTAAACCATCTCGGACTTAATGTTTGGAACTGACAGTAAACCACCTCGGACATATTGTTTGGAACTAACGGTAAACCACCTCGCACATAATGTTTGGAACTAAAGGTAAACCACCTCGGACAT
This sequence comes from Meconema thalassinum, assembly GCA_946902985.2. Lineage (NCBI taxonomy): Eukaryota > Metazoa > Arthropoda > Insecta > Orthoptera > Tettigoniidae > Meconema > Meconema thalassinum. The sequence goes on from OX336389.2 coordinate 1,197,734,872, forward strand.
AATGTTTGGAACTAACAGTAAACCACCTCTCACATAATGTTTGGAACTAACGGTAAACCACCTCGGACATAATGTTTGGAACTAACAGTAAACCACCTCGGACATAATGTTTGGAACTGACAGTAAACCACCTCGCACATAATGTTTGGAACTGACAGTAAACCACCTCGCACATAATGTTTGGAACTAACAGTAAACCCCCTCGGACATAATGTTTGGAACTGACAGTAAACCACCTCGCACATAATGTTTGGAACTGACGGTAAACCACCTCGCACATAATGTTTGGAACTGACAGTAAACCACCTCGCACATAATCTTTGGAACTGACAGTAAACCACCTTGCACATAATCTTTCGAACTAACAGTAAACCACCTCGCACATAATGCTTGGAACTAACGGTAAACCACCTCGGACATAATGTTTGGAACTAACGGTAAACCACCTAGGAACATAATGTTTGGAACTGACAGTAAACCACTTCGCACATAATGTTTGGAACTGACAGTAAACCACCTGGCACATAATGTTTGGAACTGACAGTAAACCACCTCGCACATAATGTTTGGAACTAACGGTAAACCGCCTCGGATATAATGTTTGAAACTAATGGTAAACCACCTCGGACATAATGTTTGGAACTGATGGCAAACTATCTCGGATATAATGTTTGAAACTAACGTTAAACCACCTCGCACATAATGTTTGGAACTAACGGCAAACCACTTCGCACATGATGTTTGGAACTAACGGTAAACCACCTCGGATATAATGTTTGAAACTAACAGTAAACCACCTCGGACATAATGTTTGGAACTGACAGTAAACCACCGCGCACATAATGTTTGGAACTGACAGTAAATCACCTTGCACATAATGTTTGGAACTGACAGTAAACCACCTCGCACGTAATGTTTGGAACTAACGGTAAACCACCTCGGATATAATGTTTGAAACTAATGGTAAACCACCTCGGACATAATGTTTGGAACTGATGGTAAACCATCTCGGATATAATGTTTGAAACTAACGGAAATCCACCTCGGACATAATGTTTGAAACTAACGGTAAACCACCTCGCACATAATGTTTGGAACTGACAGTAAACCACCTCGGACATAATGTTTTAAACTAACGGTAAACCACCTCGGATATAATGTTTGGAACTGACGGTAAACCACCTCGGACATATAGCGTTTTAAACTGATTTTGAGTATGTTCCAAGACCCTGTGTGAAACAACAGTTCAAATATGAGTTTTAAGTTTACCGAAGACTTGGAAACAAAAATAGAGTATGTAACTGCGTGGTGATACAGAATTGATTAATCCTGTACTTATGTTGTTCCGCAGTATTGAATATCCAGGCGTACTAACGTTTTGATTGTATTTATTTTCTTTTTCTATTCAATTGGGTTGCCACTGACTACTGTATGTTTCGTTAGAAAGCAATGGAGTGTTCTTAAACTGAGAAGGTTAATATTGTTCAAATATTTACATTAATTATAGAGCTATTAAATTGACGGTGAATGTATGGATAATCATCTCCGTTTTCATAAGCAGATGCGGTTGTCGAACAGAATTTATGCCGCGAAAAGAAAAAGGAAGCTTGTACTTTAACGTGACCGTTAATCTTGAGATCATGAGCCACGGGACCTCCTTTTAACGTGGAATCCGAACCACGGGACATGGCATTTCAAATCGAAAATCTCACATGCATTGACCGGGAATCGAACCCGGTCCACCTTGGTGAGAGGCCAACAGCTTGACCGCTGCGCCACCATGCCCCTACCCCCGCGAAAAGACTATGAGCAAACGACTGCAATTAAACGTTTTAAACACAGGGTTTTTACCTCCGTGGTGTAGTGGTCAGCCTGCGTAGCTGCCAGCCCGGAGGTCCGCGGTTCGATTCCCGGCTCTGCCACGAAATTTGAAAAAGTGGTATGAGGTCTGGAACGGATTCTACTCAGCCTCGGGTGGTCCAAATGAGTAGATTCTCCCCTTACCCATCCTCGAAGTGGTTTTCCGTTTTTTTTTTTTTCACTTCGTCTTCGGGCAGATGGTACCTAACGTAAGGCCACGGCCGCCTCCTTCCCCCTTCCTTGTCTATCCCTCCCACTCATCCCACCCCCCTCGTAAGGGCCCTGTTCGCTTTGCAGGTGAGACCGCCTGGGCGAAGTGCTAGTCACACTCCCCAGTTGTATCCCCCGACTCAGAGCCTCAAGCTCCCGGACACTGCCCTTAGTGGCGGTAGAGGTGAGATCCCTTGCTTAGTCCGTGGGAAAAGCCAACCCTGGAGGGTAAAACGATACCGAAAAATAAAATCCAGGGATTTCCGTATGAAACCGAATCACTCGCTGCGGCTGGCCACCCCCACCCCGCAGCCCACGTGGCCATCCATAAACGGGTCGAGTGACTAAAATATGTAGCGCAAATGATTGTTGGGACAAACCGATGGGAACAATGGCAGGGTAGGGGGGTGAACTTTTAATGATGGGATAGCGGATAAGTTAGGCGTAAGCACGTTACATGGAACTGTCCCCATGAGTCGGCTCAGACGGCGAGGCCATGTGATGTGAATGGAGGAGAGATGACTAACTGTAAGGGGGCTAATGAACTCAGCTATAGAGGGTAAGAGAACCAGAGGTAGATCTAGGAGGTGAGTGTTAGTTTCGGTGTCTATAACGATTTCAAAGGGAGAGTTAGACGCAGATGGGACTGCAGTTATAAATACAGAGGATCACAGAGGCAATCTTACCCCGGGTGCTTATGGTTAACATAACAATGATAATAACAACAACAACAGACACGTTCAGAAACTTTTGAACCATCCAGAAGAACCACAAGGCTCTATTCTAGGACACAAGTTAGAGCTGAGCTCCGGGTCGAAGCCATACTTGGAAGATACACTCAACAGATAGTTGGGAATGTAAATAATATCTTAACTGAGCGGCGCAATTAGTTCTGGTCAGTTTAGCCTCAGGCTGTAAGGTCCATGACCTACTTGTTGTGGTAGTGACTTTCTTATCGCTAGCCTGACTCAGCGCTTGCCAGACGACTTCAATTACTTGATGCGGCAAGCGCAAGTGTTACTTAATGAGCATTCAGTTAAAAACACATAGCGGTAGGCAACTCCGTGGTATTTCCTCTTACCTAGGAGGTCCCCTCCCTCGGGGATTTTAGAACTGACTTGAGGGCTGAAAAGGGTTTAGCTCAGCCTTGAGAGGACAATTAAGGAGCTGTATGATCTGAGAAGCAGCGACTCCGGTCAAGAAAGCTAAGATTAACAGCTGAGGCGAAACGTCACGCTGACCACACGCCACCTCACAATCTGCAGACTATATGGATGTGCAACTGTCGCTTATTAGGCCAAGGCCCTCAATGGGCTGTTGGGGCAAGTTCTTTTACGTGAGTAAGGAAGAGTCTAGTACCGGTAAGTTATTAGGTTGTATGCTGTACAAAGAGATGAAGAGCAGAGAATTAACCTGTACGACGCATGCGGGACTCGAACCCGCTTTGTCCGCCATTGTTCTACCACTGAGTTAATGCGGATACATTAAGGCTATTGGCAAGGATACATCTGTGCCGTTAGCCAACAACATAGCTATCCAGTTCAACTGCTCGCCGACCGGCTCCGTGCAGCGAACCTGCAAGTGAGCTGAGCGAGGGAGGGACTGAACTGCAAGGCCAGATAGGTGTTCACCCCAAAGAGTAAAGAGGGAAAGACTGTCTCGCCTGGCGGCCTGGTATTGATGATGTGAATTGGACAATTTGGTCAGCAGAGCGGTTAATTTCGTTTAGACGTTTGAGATGGTGACGCATCGCCTTCAAAGTAGTAAGGAAAGAAAGAAAGAAAGAAAGAAAGAAAGAAAGAAAGAAAACATATACATTTATTTTCTACCTCGTCAAAGGTACCGTGTTTCAGTTATTATTATTATTATTTATTTACCAAAAATTGTGCCTACAATTTATGGACGGCATATAGAGAAAGGGCAAGCCCCACATACACAGCAGTGTCTCCATCTCCGTACATTAAATCTAAACAAATCTCAAATGTTACATTATACAATTTACACCTTTACATTTGCTATATACACATAATCTGCTGTACATGACGTCTATATCATACAATTCATAAATAAAAGGAAAGACACAGGCATACACGCACACATATACACGCTCACACACGCATACATACATACATATATACACGCACGCGCACACTCCCAATCACTCACAAAGTTACATTATACAGTATATAAATTCAATTTACATGGGGTTTTTGTCCCTTTAGAGCCTTCACTTTGCGGCAAAATTGTCGTGGAGGAAGGTCTTTTATTTCACGAGGCAGGTCATTCCAAAGTCAAGCAGAGCGATTGTAGAATCCAGATTGATAATCTGTTGTCCTAGCGAATGGAGGAACAAGGGTGACACCCTGTGCTCTACGGACTGAACGATATGACAGCTGAAGGCGGTGAAATGGGTACAGTATAATGGTGCCAGCTAGAGATTTTCGGAGAAAGGTGAGATCTATTTGGCTACATATGTCATTGATGGATGTTAATGGTTTTGTCAAAACTTTGTTACCCTGATTGTAAATGAGTCGCTCTGCTCGACGTTGGACTGCACTTAACTTCCTCATGTTTTCCTCGGTAGTGGGATGCCAGGCAGGAAGTCCACACAGAAGAATGGGCCGTATCGTGGAGAGATACACCGTTCGGAGTGCACGGCTTCTGAATCCCAGAAGATTACGTCTTGCAAATCCTAGAATTCTAAATGCCTTACACCTAGATTCTTCAACGTGTACATTCCACTTCAAATTGCTGGAAATGTGTATTCCCAGCATTCGCAGTGAATTGCACATGGGAAGAACTTTGCCGCTCAGTGAAAGGCTATGGGCAATAGGCTGTCTGGCCCTACTTAGCCGAATATATTTACACTTGTTTACATTCAAGGTCATCTTATTTACATCACACCACAGTGCCACACTGTCCAGGTCTTCCTGTAGTGCTTTGACGTCATCATTATTTTTTATGGCTCTGTAAATTATTGAGTCGTCTGCATACTGCGCCATCGTGGACGTCACACAGCTTGGAAGGTCGAGGGTAAAAACCATGTACAACAAAGGCCCAATCACCGACCCCTGTGATACTCCCGAAGTTACCACTATGTTCGGTAATTAAGTTTGTAGTCCCGAAAGGGTCTTTAATTAAATATGTAGATCCCTTTTCTCAGCTTCCAAGCGGGACAGCAGTTAGAACATGGTCCACTCAGGTTCTCCTCGAGACTGGTATTTCTTGAATCAACTGAACACGAAGATTCCCAAATGAATGTTATTTATTATAAGTCGACCGAAAAATAATGCATTCACAATTGTTAATAACTTATGTACAAGGCATGAAGCCTGACTGCTTGGCAGTCTTGTTAAACAGAGTTACATTACCTCAAAGTTACAAGCGAAGAAGAGGAAGATCTGCCCTTGTGTGCCAAGTTAAATACTGGATAATCTATAGTGGGGGTTATGAGTTTCTCTGAAGGACTAGCCAATCAGAGGCTTACTTCGTTTAGGAGGGAGTTGTCTCTCTGAGTGGGAGAGATAATGATGCGTAAAAATGTTGAAGGTTGGGTAGAAATTCCTTCTGGAAATTTCAGAACTCCGTCATAAATAGCTCTCAAGGTTTTCTTAGGAAAGAGAGCTGTTTACTGGTGGTTTCCATGCCTTTAAATGGAGACAGCTTGTTTTAGATTATCTGACTGGGATATCTTGTTCTTAGATGGTTAATGCTTATAAGGAAGCGAGGGATTACAAGATTTGGCTTTTAATTTTATGGCTTGGCGAGGCGCTTTCTTAAATGGTATGTCAACAGATTACAACAGGCTAGGTTCCCAATGAGAAGAAATAATAATAATAATATAATTTAGAAACCAAACTCATTGGAACACGTAGTCCTAGGTTCTGTACTGGGCAGGGAACATGATTCTTCCCCCCTTAGTGTTTTGCTGTCCTCAGCAACATTTACATTTTTCTTACGTCTAAGTTTTACAGATTTACATAAATGACATAGTTTTTGTCTGAATATAAACAAAATGATACATATTATAATTAATACAAAAATTACATTAAGGGATGTAAACTGCCTCTTTGTGATATAAGTTGTAGGAATTGGCTTCAAGTCTAATTTCAATTTGGTTACATCTAGATGGGAATTAAGGAAGTTTACTTCACTTTTTATTATGGGTGTGTCATGGATATTTAGGATTGGGAAGTTGTGAACATAATTTGTAGGTTTTTGTTGCAGCGTTATGCCTATACTAGACATTGGGCAAGATTCGTTTGAAAACACTATTTGTGGACCTGAGAGTTTCAGAGAGCTTTGAGTCTCCTTGCATGTTTGTAAAATTATCTCAGGTGTTCTGCTAAAGAATAGAATGTGTTCCTTATTTATAGGTTGGAATATTCTTATATCATTTCTTATGGATGCATATTCACATCCGGCAGGATTTGTTAGATTACAATTGGTAATTCTAATATTATAGTACATACATACATACATATGACTGTGTGTTTTTCACACAAGGTGTACTGGACCATTTTAATGTGGGTCCCTGTAAATAATATTTTTCAGTCGGGATAAGGATTGCATTTTCAATGGTTGGTACAGGGGTGACATCATACAATTGATATTGGTTTCCATCTGTGATTGGCATGGAGAGGATTACAATCATTTCCTCGTCCATTATAATTACCTGGGTTTTTGACAATTTTAAATTTTCAAATTGATGGTATTGATCTGCATGAATCATACTTTTGACAGGGTAAATAGATAGCAAATGTTTTACCAAATTTGTTAAGTCTTTTCTGGAAAATAATTTCACATTTGTCATCTCATTAAATGAGAGAGAAATAGTTTCTTGAAGCACTTGCACTATTTTATTATATTTATTGATGCACATTAAAACATATTGAAGGTCTTCCAGTAGGTTGATCTTGAAATCTTCTGTCTGGAGAATACCCTGAAGTACCCTCATGTTGCTGGTAACATGATTCATTTCATCGTAAAATTTTTGAGCAATTGAATTTGCAAAAGATACCAATTTATTTATATGTTTTATCTCATTATTACGGCTTTGTTTTAAAGTGTCTAATTTACTTTGTAAATTATCCAAATCATCTTAGTCCAAATTACCAGAGATGAATTTAATTACTTTCCCTAAACCGTTTATTAAACCCCTCCTAGTTCTATTAGAAATGTTTGGTATTAATTTATTTAAATCCTTTTTAGTTTCTTTAGTTACCTCAATTAATTCATTTATTAAATAGGGAAAAGTATTATTACTTTTTAATACTAGACTAGAGACAGTGTCATCAATATTCTTATATGCCTCTTTTAAAGTAGTAAGGTTGAAATGAAACATGAATTTGTGATAGTTGCTAATTATTACAACGGGTCCCATAGGATCGGCGTAGAATCCTGGAGTTTTTACGGGTTCTGTGTGGATGATGGCATACCCTGGTAGGAATCTGTAATGGGAAGAATTTTTCTCTTAGGCTTTATATCACGGAAGTTTCGGACATGAGTTTTACCGTTTTTCATCTTACAAAAAACTCGGTTTTCCTCGATTTTGGTTATTGTGCCTTCATTATATAAATTTTTGGATTTCCTATTTCTGGTTAGGGGATCCAAAACATAAACTACCTCACCTATTTTATAGGGATGTTCAAAGGTGGAATCCCTTGGATCGGGCTTTCTTTCATTTAAAACTTTAATTTGGTTTGCCTGTCTTTGTATGTATTCATTAATTTTTGGTGATGGGGAGAAAATGTGGTCCAATGCTTTGTAGTATGGGCCATATAGGACATTAAATGGTGGTTGCTTGGTTGCTGTGTTAATTGAGAAATTGTAATTTTTGATTGCAGTGATTATGAGCTGTGGCAACGGGGTAAATTTATCATTATCTCTCGAAATTCTTAATTTTTCGAGGAGGGTGGAATTCAATCTTTCCACGGGTGAATTTGAGGTTGAATTCAGAGGTGTGGTGGCATGATACTCAATGTTCATAGCTTTACAGTACTCTGTAATTAAGCTATTTTCAAATTCTCCTCCTTGATCATGAGTGATTCTTTTGGGATACCCATGGTGCGAAAAATAAATTTGTAATTGGTTGGAAACTGCCATAGCTGTACCATTAGCTAATACGTATGCTTGTCCGTATTTAGAAAATACGTCCAATATCGTTAAAATGCGATTCTGTTCAAAATGAAATGTGTCAATGTGAATCTGGGCAAATGGGTGGTCTGCTACAATAGGTCCTTGATTTGGTACCTCATTAGGGTGCCTCTCATACTTATTTCTTTGACACAAATTGCATTGGTTAATTAGGTTTCTAATCTGTTCTTTTAAATGTGGCCAATATTACTTGGTTCGAAGGTGCTCATATGTTTCAATAATACCATTGTGATTTATTGAATGGTATTGCAATATCAGCTGTTTTTGAGTTTCCGAACATTCTATGTCCTCTAAAAATTTTGATGCCCTGATAATTATCAATTCTGAAGTGAATAATCTCTGGCATACTCTGATAAACGGGATCTCAAGTGTTACGTCATCAAAATAGGCGGCGTACCTATTTGAGGTATTTATGACTTAAGAAGGTGTCTCTTTAAATCGTCATAGAGATTTTTCTGCGTTACAATCATGACGTGGGGAGTAAATTTCTTAAATAATTTCTGTTCCAGAATCTTTGGAAATTCCCGTATTTTACTATGATTTGGTTACGGTTCTGGTTCAAATTTCTTTCTGATATTTTTCAAGTGAAAATTGGGTCTTCCTGATTGGAATGTACAGTTTCATTATCCATTTCATGCTGGTATGTATCATCTCCTGGGATGGCTACATTAGAAACTGTTTCCTCATTTATATTCACTTGTATTCGTGAAAGTGCATCCGCGACATAATTGGTTTTTCCCTTAACATATTTTATGTCAAAATCAAACTCTCCTAACTTTATTTTCCAGCGATAGAGTCTTGAACTGGGATCTTTAAGAGCGAATAGCCATTGGAGCGGACGATGATCACACTCTACAGTGAAGTGTCGTCCCCATAAATAAGGCTTAAAATGTTTGCTACTCTCTACTATGGCTAAGAGTTCTCTTTCTATTGTTGAATAATTTCTTTCGGCGGGATTTAAAGTTTTGGAGTAGTAGGCAATAGGATGTCCTTTCTGTGTGAGAACACTGCCTAATGCGAAGTCTGAGCTATCCGTGGTTACCACGAATGGTTCCTCAAAATCTGGGTAAGCTAATACTGGCGCATTTATTAACAGGGTTTTTAGGGTTTCAAATGCAGATTTGTACTCAGGATTTTCTGCATCAATTTTGGTTCCTTTCTTCAAGCAGCGGGTTATTGGATATGCAATTTTGGCAAAATCTTTCAGGAACTTCCGGTCAAAACCCGCAAGACCAAGAAATTGTTTGATTTCTCTCGTGGTCTTGGGAATGGGGTAGTTTTTAACTACTTTAATTTTTTCAGGGTTTGGCTTTACACCTTCTTTTGAGACAACATGCCCTAGGAAAGCTACTTCCTTGTGAAGAAATTCAGTTTTATCAAGCTGTATCTTCAGGTTCACCTCTCGTAATTTTTGCATTACAAAGGTAAGGTGTTGTCTATGTTCCTCTAGGGATTTGCTGTATATGATGATGTCATCAATATACACAAAACAGAACTTGTAAAGAAAAGAGCGTAGGACGTTGTCCATTACACGCTGAAAAGTGGCGGGAGCTTTTTTAAGACCAAACGGCATTCTACAATACTGTAGATGGCGATTATCTATAGTAAATGCTGTCTTTTCTATAGATCTAGGATCCATCTCAATTTGATGAAATCCTTGCGCGAGGTCTAGAGTCGAGAAATAGGAACTGTGTCCTAGGTTATCTAGGATCTCTTCTATCCTAGGAAGAGGATATTTGTCTTCAATGGTCTTTTTATTTAGCTGCCTAAAGTCCATGACCAATCTCCATTTCTTTTGTCCTGAAGCATCTAGCTTCTTTGGCACTATCCATACTGGATTACTATATGGAGATTCACTGTGGGTAATTATCCCCTGCTTAAGAAGTTTTTCTACTTCTTCGCTCAGTACTTTCTTTAGCGCGGGAGGATATCGGTAATTTTTCTGATATACCGGGTCGTCATCGGTAGTTCGAATGAAGTTCTTTACTGCATTGGTGAATGTTAAATCACACCCTGGATAGTAAAACACATCCGCGAATTCAGAGCATATTTCTGATATGACACTTCTCTCTATGTCATTCATATGCTGCGTGCGAAGATATTCTTGAATCTCGCACTCCGAAATAGAATTTATTTCTAAGGGTTGTATTGAGATATTTTCCAAAGGTTCAACTAACACTGGTTTACTAAACTCCGGTTTTAAATTCGTTTCTGCAGGATACAAGACCTTGTACAGCCCGGGGGGGGGGGGGGCAGTACCCCTTGAGAGCCACCCCTCATCTTTTACCAAAACCACCCCAACTGGAAACACCATAACTCCAGGACATATCTCCAAACAGCAAGCGGCGGCCACCTAAGCCTAGGAGGTTAGCCAACCACTTGCAAAACACACACAAACATTTACACTGACAACTATCTGGGGCAGCTACATTGACGCAATGCTGACCAAGCAGCGGCGAAAGGTATAAGAATGGAGTCCAGATTGGAGCCATTATCTGTTCTGTAGTGTTCTTCGCCAGCGGCCCTGCCCGACGTCCGTTCTACACCAGGTGAGAATCCAGCTTGTGCTCAGTATCCTTTATCTTGTAAACACCTACCCTAAACTTGTACACATCACAAATTATATTTATATTTGCTCAAACTCCCCAAGAGGGACATAACACTACTTCAACTGGCCATTAAATACTTTGTCAGTAAGCTACACTTGTATTACTGATTACACTCCACTTCACATCCTCATACCCCACCTGACCTTAGCCATAAGTGCCCCTGACCGTAGCGGTCAGTAATTGCTTCGTCAGACTCCATTGTACTCACAGCACGCGACTCGACTGCCGAGCGTCGAACCGCTGACTTGGCACATTTATTGAATTACTCATTCCGCTCAGCTGGCAGGCCAGTTTAGTAGCTTGCACTCAGACATTCATCCCCTAGCAGATACTTGCATCTTGCAGGGACGCCCCCAAGAGACTAAACACTAACACCAACACACTACACTAGTAAGCTCTCCCAGCCACGGGAAGCTACTCTCATCCAGGAATAGCCTTCTAAATTAGCACACTGACACAACCGTGTTTTATCCCAACTACCCCCAACCAAGGGATTAAAACATATTTGGTGGAGGCACTGCTACCACGCACAATAAGGGTAGGGACTCAAACAACGAGCCCCCGTGGTAGAACGACCCGTACCGCAAACAGCCAAGCGAAATAACGATTTTTTTCTCTCAGAAATACGCCCCACATTTTACCTTCATTTGACATGGATTTACATTATTAAAACCACCCACCCTCCCTAGGAAGAACCCTCAGATTTATTACACTAACAGCCAAACACACGTAAATCAAAATGGCCCCATTATACCGTTTGGCCATGCTAAGAAACATTGCGGAGTTCCAGGACCTAATCGCCTGGCATAAAGTCTTCGCAACAAGGCAGGACTACCTGCAGAAATATCAACAGCTCCTACACGCACAGTACATTCGCGTAATTAAGACACTTGTCCGACCAAGGAGCACGGCTCAGAATAGGAAAATGAGAGCCAAAGTTCCCACCCTTCGTAGACAACTGAATCGCTCCCATTGGAAACTACACTGTTTATACGACGTAATGTTCCAACAGTATAATGCACTTAGGGAACAACACAAATATATAGGGACTTGTGGGACAAAGGTCGCTGAGCAGGCCATACGCCTTAACAGGGAGTATGCCCAAATTTGGGATGATTACCGCGAACTCCAAGCCAACAAGGCCATTTTTGAGTTCGCGGCAGGGCCACCAGCCCAGCTAGGAGAGGACATAGGCGTAGATACGCTGACTCGGCAATTCGCGGGGATGTCCATCTCTACACCTAGCAAAACACAGGGGAAGGAGTTCGCCGTGGCCACAGTTCAGAAAACGGCCAGGTTAGGCTCTAACACACCTAAGGGGCACTCGAGTACATCAACACAATTCACAGCACCGGTTCAGAAGACTATTAGGCCGGAATGGAGGCAGACACAAGGGAAGGAGTCTACCGTGGCCATAGGCCAGAAATCGGTCAGACTACCCTCCAACACATTGCCAGGGCAATCACAGACAAATACACGACCCTTACCTCCAGTTCAGAGGGCGATTTCGCCAGAGCGGAGGCGGACACTAACATGTGCACCCCCAGTACAAATGCATAAGAGGGTATTGCCTTCAGCCCCTCAGGGTGCAAAACGCACGCCTGTGCACACTGACCAGCCACAAACACACAATACACGGGGCATAAGAAAGGTTTTATTACCTACCCCACGAGGCCAGGCAGACAGGAGGACACACACCCCTATAGGCACTGCCAGGGTAGCGCGACACGCAATCAGCCCCTCAGGCACAAGCACACTCAGGCCAATATCGAGGCACTACGGTGAACGTAGACCCAGACTTACTTTGCTACAAACCCCTCAAGAAAATAGTTAAGAAGCACCCCAATGGGTATCAGGGGCCTATGCCTTAGTGACAGGGCGAAAGTATTCATCTTCTCGAGCAATGGCGCTCGGACGTGGATAACAGCTTCCACTATGAAAAATCCACTCTTCCCATAATGGAAAGCGGCCTAGGAAAGAGACAACTCACATGGCATAATAAAATTGAAGCCATGGCTGTAGACACAGTGATAGACAATTCCACGGACGACACCTCATAAACAACATAAATCACACGCTCACATAACAACCATAGGCTCCCATAGACGCAATTTTTCCCATATGTATTAGGATCATGCACGCACAGAAGGATTTATATTATATGTATAGGTACTTACAAATCATGATGTACATGTCTTAAATAGACACCAGGGTTTGTATATAACATACACTAATGTCACTCGCATCACAAGCATACACAAGGGTTGGTTCTTTTACATGCAGGAAACACATAAATTGACAAGATAAACCAGGGATAGCGGCATAGAATATAGCCTTTATTGAAAAGGCCGAATATGCCAAGAAGGGTAGGGACTCGCATGAGACCGAACCCAGGCTCCCAAAGAGGACCAACACACATCCACGCGCACGGCAATGGAAAACACATAATTATACAGCTTCTCATAGGCACTAGCCTTCACTCACACAGAACCATACTATAAGACATGTTTCCCAGATGCCACAGACAAGGTATCCAGTAAGGGAGAATATACCTTATAAATGCATAAATGTAAGAAGGGAGTGAACATTTTATGTTATATTACTATGTCACATTGTAAGACACTGCGCAAAATGTGCGCCGCAGGACGGGAACATTTTTCCCATCCCCTTCGACAGTTGCTAAGCCATGTGGGAACACCATAGGGTGAAATCCCAGACTTTGGGAAAACCCACATATTTCCGGAAGGCACACAGTAAGCTCAATCGCCACAAAACATCAGTAACACTGACAAAACTGTCCCAGAGACACAGGCCAAAAGGGCAACAGGAATGAGTATCATGAACAAAGACGGTCTCGAACCCGCGACCTTCTGAATACCAGGAGCGCAAGGTGGGGTAGCCATCCAATTGAAGGATACAGCGATAAGGGACAGTCACACTAACAGGAATATATTCGCATCAGGTATACAATATCACAAAATTTGGGGACACAATATATGAACAGAGGTAGGTTCTTTTCCATGACGGGAAGCCGAAGTCACATCATATATGCTCACAATAGAAGAGTTTGTCACCAAACCCACACACACGTGCTTAACACATGCAGACCGCCAGACGAGTAGCAGGTAATGCCCACGTCAGTGAAACTTGACACTATCGCAGTCAGCAATAAGACGTAATGGGACAGGCGACCTTCGCAAACAGCAGGCAGCCTAGAAGCGCTTTCGCTTTGGAAGGTACACACACAAACATTCATGCCATTTTCAAAGCCGGATAACTCCCGAAGTTAAAATACGAGGGACGTTCCGAAACACACAAAACACGCACACTAGCGTACATTTGCACATGCGTGTTTCAAACATACAATACACGCCATGAGACACAAAACACGGAGCGCCACACGGGATCGCGGGTCCGAATACCCAATAAAATCGGACGCCGTGAAAAACAAAAAAGTGTCGACCGACGAAAGATCACTTACATACAACACACGGGTTTTTCATCATGACAAGTCAGAAAACTCAGTCGGCGCGACTAGACACCGGATAGACCCATTCACAGGGGAAAATTCACTCCCACTTAGACGGAAATTGGCCAAAATTACGGCAATCCGCAAGTACGTCCAAATTAAAACAGGAATATGGACATGGGAACAGACAATTACACGGGCAGCATCGCACAAACAGCAGGCATACACCATCCCCCACAGAAAAAAAACCATAGGGTCCCATACAGACACTGTTCCCCATAGAACATAGCCAAGAGTGAAAATAGGCATAAGAAAGTTTAAATTATGCGTATATAAATGGCATATTATCACTGTGCACACGCTTCAAACATACATTAGAGGTGGCAGATGCATTGTACTAATGACATATACAAGCACATAAACAATTGAGCCACACAATCATGAACACCGGAAGGTTCTTTAACATAGATACAGGAGCGTAAATACGGGGGACGCCACTCTCACAGACACAAAACAGGTAACACCACATTTCTAAGGCCAAAAAATCATGGCAAACTTGGATCACCCCGAACACAAGCAATAGACTTGCTAGACACAAATTATAGACAATTACATAAAACAGAGGTTTTGCGGAAGAAAAGTCCACACAACATTGGTAGCGAAAACACGACAGGTTAACACATTGGCCCTCCTAGAATGTAGAACAATGTCAACATACGGACAATGGCGAAAGTCACGTTCCGTCAGCCACCATACATAACATTAGAGACTTCCTACAAACAAGGACACAAAAACAAATACAACAAAACACTGAGTTGCGAATTCCAGCGCTTTGCAACACTGTTGCCGGTATACATTTTTTTCATAACCAGACGTGACAAGCGCGCGCAAACATGATGACACGGAACAAAAATCAACAACAATAATAACATACAGTGACACGGATGTTGACACGGGATTCAGCGCTATTACAATAGGCCTTGCATCCTCTAACACACAAATACTATGGGCCGGATTCATCTCACGAGTGCAGGAACATGCCTACAAGGGTGATAACACTCAGCACGCGACACAAGATAAGACTTATCCGATAACGTCCCACGCGCCAGCGTGCGGCAGCGGTACGCGACCTCACACACGCAGCCGCGCTAATTAAGCCACCTCCTGCCTACACGCGCCCAACAATCAGGGGCGGATACAGACAGCGTCCATGAGGGAACAACCCCCCTAATAACTTCTTTCCCTCGTTTTTTATTTATTTAAATCATTACAGGCAATCAAGCTATGACAGTTCACACTTACAATCCCATGTTACCCCAACGTTACGAACGTTATGGACAGGAGACCAGGCTAGGCCGTGACGTCACAGCGTCACTGCACCCCAACCTCCTAAGGGCAGCCCGAGGGCAGTGTCAACAGACACAAACATTTCTACACAACGTGGGTATCACAGACCCACAGGCATTCCACAGACTGGGAGATGCTTTATGGCATCTCAATTCCACCAGTGTACATCTCAAGGAAAGATAGAGAGCACATCGTGACCAAGAGAGGATCACACACCACGACAGGAGCAGAGATGGATAGTGCCATCAGGATGGCCAAGATACCAACTACGGGCACCATTCCAACACCCTTCTCCCTACATACCCTGTCACTTACAACGCCATCCAACACAAACATACAGACACATGAAAACAGCTAGACTACATTCCCAAATATACATCGGGGTTGATAGACTTCATGCGTCTAAACAAATTCAGGTATGCTACACCTTGGCCCCAAATGCCTACACCCGAGTATTAGGGGTGAGTCGGAAACAACATCAAGCGTAATGCACATCTCTATGCAAAGAGATGAGGCCACATTCATGCTAACAACTATTTTTTATTAAATAATCCCGCATGCAAGGGACATAGAATTATTATACCTCGACCCATGCTTTATCCTCAAATGAGAGCGGATACGCCTCATATCCATCCCCATGCATGGAATATCCTACCCACATACCAGGGATTTTATTATTATTACACCTGCATGGCATTTTTAAAATTTTTGCACACTTGGGAAAAACCTACCCCATCCACTCACTGTAAAGAACTCCTAACAGCATCATCGGCTCCCGGCCACCATTAACATGGAGACCAACGATGCACGACCCTCTCCTACCACGCTTTAAGCCCATTCAGCAAATAACACCCCCGGATCCTAATAACAGGGACCCAACGCCCTACAAACACACTAACGCCTCCAGGAAATTACCAAGGCATTACCGCTGGAAATCCGACATGGCGACTACAGGCCTGAAGTAGACAATGCATTTAGAAGATCCTACAACCCCAGAACACTTAAAATTTTACATAATTACATGGTAAATTATTTACATATCACACTCATTAAAAAAAAGGAATCTGATATCACACTGGATGGTGATGAGAGTGTAAATGGAAGGCAGAGGCGCCACACAAGAACAGAGCTGGAGAAGGCGATGATGAGGCCTGACCCAGTTGACTGAATGACTGACAGACGAACCTAGAGACGACCATACTAGGACTAGACTTCTAGTTAGCATGTAACCTAAGTAGAGCTTCTATGGCGGGAAGTTAGCCTTCCACTCGCGGAAGTGAAGAAGGATCTCAGGATTCAGCGGGACCAATCCTAGATCCGCCAAGTCCTCGTTCCGCGAGACGAGGTGAAGACGACTATATATATAATAACAAATGAATAATAAATAATGCATATGGAATGAATGCGATCATTCGGGCCCGTGCCCACATAAATGGATGACACCGAGTCTCCAGAGCTTAAATGGTCACGCACCGGGCGGCCAGAGATATTAAATAGGTATGCAACGGTCTGCCAAAAGGGGTTCGGTGGGCAACCCAGCAATAAATATAAACAGGTGATAAATGGAGAATAATGCCAACACAGGCAGGTATAACAGCAACGAAAAGGATATCCGAGCGAGGCGTTTGCTCTTTAGCAGCGCAGTCGCCCAGGCCTTTATTAATTACTAATAAGGTAATGTCGACAATTAGTATTAAGACGGAGGGGACTACGAGCCATTGCTGGTTTCCGGTCTCAGCAATAGGTTACAAGGGCCCCCGGAAGAGAAATCGACCGGACGAGCCTCCATCAAAATTCTAGCGTATAGGTTACAGTGCCATTTAAAAGGCAACTTAGATTTAAGCAAATTTAATAAGCACTGTTGCAAAACAGTAGCTACAACACATTTCGGCATTAGGTTAAGGTCCACCTCGGCATGTATATACAGGATATTTTTTCATTTAGTATTCATTAATATAATTTAGGTCAAACTTTTTTAAAATTAAGATAAGAGCGTTCGGCACCTGGTAACCAAAATCCGTTACCAGGGTAAGCCAGACAATACATAGGATAAATAGAATTAAAATAGAACGATCGGCACCTGGTAACCAAAATCCGTTACCAGGGTAAGCCCGACAATACATAGGATAAATAGGATTATAGGCGCACCAAGGGCGGTGGCACAGGAGCCAGCCGACCCATACAAAAGCGATACATGCGACAGCTCGGCACAGCAACCAAGGCTGACCGGCCACAGCGGTGCGAGAGAAAATTTATGGCCAAGGGTATTTCATAAAACATGTATTTGAATTTCAGAGAAAGAGCTCCATCGATACGGCAGAGATCGTCAAAGACCATGGTCACAGTTGTAACAGAGTTGATACACTACACCGCCCTATAGCGGGCTACACACACACATACACGGAGAAAAGAGGAAAGATACAGACAGGATGGTAAGATCCAGCCGACTCAGGCTAAGCTGGATTAAAATTAGGATAAACTAGACTAAATTAGACTTAAGGGGCGTTACATTTAAGCCATATAATAAGCGCTACGAGGGGAATAATATATATATATATATATATATATATATATATATATATATATATATATATATATATACTGTAATCGTAATAACATAATCCACTTTCAGGAATGCAGGAAAGCCAGGAAGCAACGGCATGCACAGAACCACATATGTAATGGCAATTAATGCATTTTGTTTTGCAGATGACGAGGATTGTACACAAACCTATTGTAAATATATTTCCCAACACAGAAATACCACACTCTCTCCCTCTTGTACAGACACATACACTCTTTGTCAATTTCAGTTGCACCTCCTAAAGGTGACAGCGTAGCGACCAACGAGGCACAGTATCCGTGGGATACTGGGCATCGCTGAACGCAGAAAAACAAGATGACACGCAAATAAGGCGTGACTTCGGCATCTAAGGGCGGCACAAGTATTGTAAGGGCCGATCCTTCGACGCCAGGGTGGAATTTCCCAACCCACGGCGGGAAAACCACTAGTACATAAGTTCAATGGAAAAGGAATTAGCGGCCTAGCCACTAAACCACGGTAAAACGGCAGAGTAGAAAATGGCCAGGGAGGAATCAGCGAATGGTATACAAAGGCCAGGTAAAGAGTTCTACGAAATGAAAGGTACCAGACTCATGAGTATTACCGGTTATGAATATTATTATTATTAGCAGTATTATTGTACAAATGGTTGTTGTAATGATTATTATTGTAACGATTGTTATAACAGATGTATCAGAACCATGTCTATGGACATTGTTATTATGATTACCAGTAATAGCACGATTATCTTTATTATTAGCATGCAAATATTATTATGCCAGAATGGGCTACAGTACCACATTATTATGTCTTCACCATTGTCATTGCTACTACTGTACACACACATGAATTATTATATACATTGTACACAGTTACTGGATAACATTAGTTGCTTATACATTTAAAACACATGTACTTTTCTTTTCCACTCTCTTTAACGACACATTGTGAAGGTGTCCCGTTTCACCCCAACACAATAAACCATTTAATATATATTCCTTTAACTTATACCCTGGGGCACATATTTTTCTATTTTCTTCCATCTTTTACACAATCCATTGCAGGGAGCAATTTTTTTCTCCACACAGCGCCGGACGGCACAACCACCCGTCCAGCCATGGTTTTTTTCCTCCCTGGATAATACCAACATGTATATAATGTCAAGATCATGTATTTTTTGTATTTTTATCGTTACTATTTCCAATGTCAAATTTCACAGTGACTAATTTTAGAGCAACCATTAACTATGTATAATTATGTATACCCACAACCTACCCCTCTGAGCACACGCTAGACTCACATCACCACGACATCGATATACCTACACGACACCGACACGGAAGACAAAGAAGAAGAGGTACGAGGAGAAAACAAGAAGAAATCATCACAACGACACGCCCACTCTGTTTCCCGTTCGCGAGGACGCGAACTAATCGATGAGGGGGACTTGTACAGCCCGGGGGGCAGTACCCCCTGAGAGCCCCCCCCCCCATCTTTTACCAAAACCACCCCAACTGGAAACACCATAACTCCAGGACATATCTCCACACAGCAAGCGGCGGCCACCTAAGCCTAGGAGGTTAGCCAACTACTTGCAAAACACACACAAACATTTACACTGACAACTATCTGGGGCAGCTACATTGACGCAATGCTGACCAAGCAGCGGCGAAAGGTATAAGAATGGAGTCCAGATTGGAGCCATTATCTGTTCTGTAGTGTTCTTCGCCAGCGGCCCTGCCCGACGTCCGTTCTACACCAGGTGAGAATCCAGCTTGTGCTCAGAATCCTTTATCTTGTAAACACCTACCCTAAACTTGTACACATCACAAATTGTATTTATATTTGCTCAAACTCCCCAAGAGGGACATAACACTACTTCAACTGGCCATTAAATACTTGGTCAGTAAGCTACACTTGTATTACTGATTACACTCCACTTCACATCCTCATACCCCACCTGACCTTAGCCATAAGTGACCCTGACCGTAGCGGTCAGTAAATGCTTCGTCAGACTCCATTGTACTCACAGCACGCGACTCGACTGCCGAGCGTCGAGCCGCTGACTTGGCACATTTATTGAATTACTCATTCCGCTCAGCTGGCAGGCCAGTTTAGTAGCTTGCACTCAGACATTCATCCCCTAGCAGATACTTGCATCTTGCAGGGACGCCCCCAAGAGACTAAACACTAACACCAACACACTACACTAGTAAGCTCTCCCAGCCACGGGAAGCTACTCTCATCCAGGAATAGCCTTCTAAATTAGCACACTGACACAGCCGTGTTTTATCCCAACTACCCCCAACCAAGGGATTAAAACAACCTGATAATTCTCTGCATGTAAGATTGCATCTGCAAAATACATTCCTTCATGTTCGAACTTTGGGATGTATACATCTCCTTGTTGAATGTTAACAGGGATTTTAATTTTGTGCATGTCTGATGAGGGTTGAAAATATACTTGTTTGTTGCCTGAGTGAAAATAAAATAGTATGTCCTTATTATTCAGGGTAACTAGGTTTGATTTATAATCTATTTTTGCACCTAGCTTTACAAAATCTGCTGTGCCAATCAGCGCATCGAAATAATCGTGCCACTGCATGACTCTAAAATTTATGGGCGTGTCAATTTCGTATTCTGAAAAAAATAGGGAATTGTATGTTATCTTCACCTATTGTTTCAGAGTGAACAGATTGTATGCTGAATGGTTCTTGGAACAAATATTCTGCGAAATATTCATATGCTATTGCGGGGTTCACTATTGAATTGCAGGCACCACTGTCTATTAGAATTTTAAATCCGAATAGGGTGATGAACGGTAATTTGGAGCATTTTTTATATTATTTATGTCTTCGCATGAGATGACTGGGCCAAGTGAAAATCCTGTTCTTGTTCCTCTGGATTTTCATAACTATCCTGAAGTAGTGATGAGTGGATTGAGTCGTATTGGAACTCATACTCTTGGGGTTGAGCTTCTTGAGAATATTCCGCTGATTGTTTTTCTGGGGAATATTCTTGTGGCATATAGCTTAGCTCATCGGTCTCCTCTGCGTGTGTATTCACGTTCCCTCTTATAGTGGACACTCCTGACATTGGTTTTGGATATGTCTGATTGTTGGGCGTGAGGCGCCGGGCAATGTTATTTGGTGTGGGGTAAGGCCTACTGAACTGTTTAAAGGGTTGTTGGTTCTGCGGTTTCAAATTGTGTGGGTTCGGTCCCTGAAAAGGTCGAAAGTTTGGTTGAGGATTAGGATTCCTAAATTGTGGGTTCGGTTGGGTAAAGAAAGGTCGGGCTTGTGGAAAGTATTGATTTTGAGGCTTGGGAAATGCAAATGGATTGTGAATGGCATGGTTTAGTGGTTGTATTGGACCAAAAGGAGCAATCCGATTAGGTGGTGTTAGTGGTGTTTGTTGGGGTGGCTTATGACTGGGACCAATATTGGGAGGATACTTCAATGTTCCTCTCAACTGATCCATATAGCTCTCGTGAGCTCTGTCATTATCATAAATTCGATAAGTCCTCAGTGCATGGCTAAGGTCTGTTACTTGGGCGTAACGTAAGTAGGCTCGGTATGGATCTAGGATACCGGCTTTAAAGGTGTTTAAGCTTAAATCATCCAATTCTCGTAATTTAAGCTCCAATATTTGATCATGATAATTGAGTTTACACAAACTCTTACACTGTAAGACTAGAGCATCTAGCCTGTCATGGTATTCAGTGTAGTTTTCGTTTCTTTTTTGAAAGCAATTTGATATTTCCTGCACTAGCAATCTTTCATCTTTAACGTCTCCACATTTTCTAATTAATTTCTCTTTAAGTTTTTCCTAGCTACTGTTCGCGTCAAGATCCAAAATACTACTCGCTTCCCCTTTTAATTTCGACTTTATGACGTTAAACAGAAATTCGTTAATGATGTTAGCATTTGTAATCGCAGGAGCTCTCTTGTGTGTGTTTAAAAAACTATCACATATTACTAAAAAGTAATCCAAGCTGCAAGATGCGCCCCCATTGAATTCAGATAACAACTGAATCTGGGCATATTCAAATTTTGATAACAATTCCGTCTCCGGCATTGTTAAGTCAGTGATTAATTGCTTAGTTTAATTTAAAATAATTTAAGATTATTTATTTATTTATTATTAATTGGTTAAAGATAAATTATTTATTATTATTATTATTACTGATTATGAATTATAGATTAATTCAAAAGAATAATGGCATGCGGCACTTGTTCTAGTTTAAAAATGCGCACTCACTTTCTTTTGAAAGGCAAAATAAGTTATTATTAGTGCTCTTCTTTAAAATTTGAGAAATGAACTATGTTGTATACAAGCAATATGAAAGGTACACAAAAAACAGGGTACTTTGAATGTACTCACAGCCAGGAAATGATGAGCAGCATGGACTGCATTCCGGTCTGCGTAGTCGGTTGGCTTCCTTCTGCGATGTCGTGCTATCGAAAAGCCCCTCTCAGAGTTGCCGGTGCGCACGTACAGCAGCTACGGATGGCGATAGAAGGCGGTCAGAAGGCGCTTGTTTCAGCGTTGCCGGCTCACCTCCTCTCGTTCCGTAGTCGGTTGGGTTTCTTCAGTGTCGTTCGAGCGACCGAAAGGCCCCTTAACATAGTTGTCGATATACTCGGACGGCGATGGCGGTTGGTTACTGTCGAAAGGCGCTTATTTTTCAGCGTTGTCGGCTAGCTTCCTCCCTTAAAGCTGGCTGGTTAGTTATGGACGAAAAGCCTCCAGTAAGGTTGTCAGTACCACTTCTTTCCAGTCGGCTTGGTTCAGATGATCAAGATGACTTCAGTATTCTCGGGATGATACTGGCTTTCTTGGATTGGTAACGAAAGGCACCACTTGAAGTCTTGGCTTCTTTGAGCGTTGTCGGTATACCTGGTCCAATCAGCACGTAGATCTGGCGGCGATCATGTATCAATCGCGGCCGGGCCCCCAATTAAGTTTGTAGTCCCAAAAGGGTCTTTAATTAAATATGTAGATCCCTTTTCTCAGCTTCCAAGCGGGACAGCAGTTAGAACATGGTCCACTCAGGTTCTCCTCGAGACTGGTATTTCTTGAATCAACTGAACACGAAGATTCCCAAATGAATGTTATTTATTATAAGTCGACAGACAAATAATACATTCACAATTGTTAATAACTTATGTACAAGGCATGTAGCCTGACTGCTTGGCAGTCTTGTTAAACAGAGTTACATTACTCAAAGTTACAAGCGAAGAAGAGGAAGATCTGCCCTTGTGTGCCAAGTTAAATACTGGATAATCTATAGTGGGGGTTATGAGTTTCTCTGATGGACTAGCCAATCAGAGGCTTACTTCGTTTAGGAGAGAGTTGTCTCTCTGAGTGGGAGAAATAATGATGCGTAAAAATGTTGAAGGTTGGGTAGAAATTCCTTCTGGAAATTTCAGAACTCCGTCATAAATAGCTCTCAAGGTTTTCTTAGGAAAGAGAGCTGTTTACTGGTGGTTTCCATGTCTTTAAATGGAGACAGCTTGTTTTAGATTATCTGACTGGGATATCTTGTTCTTTGATGGTTAATGCTTATAAGGAAGTGAGGGATTACAAGATTTGGCTTTTAATTTCATGGCTTGGCGAGGCGATTTCTTAAATGGTATGTCAACAGGTTACAACAGGCTAGGTTCCCAATGAGAAGAAATAATAATAATAATATAATTTAGAAACCAAACTCATTGGAACACGTAGTCCTAGGTTCTGTACTGGGCAGGGAACATGATTCGGTGACTTGGCCCCGCCAAACACGACACACTGCGTTCGACCTACCAGGAATGACGTCAACCATGTAATCAGTTTGCCTCCGATGCCATATTTGCCAAGTTTTAACAAGAGTCTTTGATGAGGCACCTGATCAAAAGCTTTGCTTAAATCCAGGGCCACACAGTCCACTTGGGAGACGTTAGTCTGATCCAAAGAGTTCTGCCAGTCATCAATCACTTTTGTCAAAAGATCTCCCCGGAACGAAGCCATGTTGGCTTGGATTTAACAGGCCTCGCTCACTCAGGAATTCCAGTATGTTCTTAGCAACCAGGCGCTCCATACATTTACAGATACCAGACGTTAGAGAAATCGGGCGGTAGTTGTCCATGTCTTCCTTGTCACCATCTTTAAACACAGGGACCACATTAGCATGTTTCCACTTTTGTGGTAGAGTCCCGGTGTTAATGGACTGGTTGAAAAGTGCGCAGAATGAGGGTGCTAGGGCATCTGCACAGTAATGAAGGATCTGAGCAGGGATTAAGTCTGGTCCTGTCGCGGCATGGGGTCTAGTTCTCCGTAAGCTGTCTCGTACTTCCTGTTGTGTGAAATATAGACTGGCTAGGGGAAAGAGAGGGGATGATGTCCTTGGTAGGAACATTCCTTCACTGGTGTCAGATGGAGAGAAGTTACTTTGGAATTTACAGTTGAACGAGTTGGCTATGTCTAGTGGGTTGGAAATAGAAAGTCCGTTATGTTTAAAGCTCTGTGGTGCGGTGTTGCCACTTTTTCTCCGAATGAATGTCCACATTGCCTTGGGATTAAAGCTTAATTTGTCCATATACGTACTGTAGGCTTCACGAATTGCAGATTTGGTACTATTTCCAGCCAGCCTATACTTTTCCCACCTGCTGTCACTTGGGCACTGTTTCCACTTGTTATAGAGCTGATTTCTCTTTCTTATTTTGGATATTATGTCCTTTGAGATCCAAGGTGTTTTTTTATTATTTTTAATTGCAACCTTAGGGATCACTTCATCGACGCACTGAAAAAAGATTTCCTTCCAAGTATGCCAGGTACCATCTATATGTACACTGTTGGTGACTGAAGGTGTAATGACCGGTAATCTGTCAAGTAAGATGTCAGAAAGGAGTTTCCAGTTGGTACGGGAGTAATTGTAAACTGTTCTGGTTTGTAATTTTGGACTGTTCTTTTTGTGGGTAAATATAGCTAGGAGGGCTTGGTGATCACAAAATCCAGGGATGACTTGTAGAGACTGAATTGAGGATGGAGAGTTTGTTAGGAAGAGATCGAGGGTTGAACGGGAGGTCTCAGTGATACGGGTAGCTTCATATATGAGTTGATGGAGGAATAGATCATAGAATGCTGTAAGGAAGTTGTTGGATATAGGATTATTTGGGATAGGAGCGGCATTTCTATTCCTTGTGATTTGTAGGTTGAAATCACCAACAATGTAGACAGCGTCATAATTTTGTTGAACGTTTTGCACCCGTTTGAGGGAGAGAATCAGCTCATCATTCATCAGCTGGGACGATTTCGGAGAGCGATAGACTGATCCGATCAGATATTTACCGTTACTGCATTGAACCTCCACCCACACGGCCTCAGCGTCAGTTTCCAGCTGATGGACGCGAGTTGCATTGTACTCAGGTTTCACAGCAATGAGAACCCCGCCCCCTGAAGTCTGCAGTCGGTCCTTTCGGAACAGCTGGTATGTGTCTGGTAACACCTCCCGATCACCTACCACCCCAGAGAGCCACGTTTCACTGCAACACACAATACTTGGATCTAGGGCGGTCACTATAGCATGAATGTTTTGTTTCCGTCCCGGCCGCGTGATGCTGCGGGCATTGAAGGCGAACAGTGATAAGTGTTTATTTACAAGTGAACTATTCATGTTATTTACACTATTTACAGAGTCACTGGGAATATCACTGGTATTGTTGCACAACGAGTCGGTAAACGGCGGCATAGCACATTGCCAACATATCCACGTTCGCGTGCCTTTTTTAATGCACCGGAACTCAGAGGTACTGATTTTAGCACACGTCCTGTGACTCGACATGTTACAATTACTGCACTGAATATATAACTGATTTTTTCGGCCGATTATTTTCACATATTGCGCATTGCAAAGGTCCAGGGTTGAGTTCTATGTCGCCGCTTAGAGCTAGCGCTAGACAGCAGAGCGAGAACCCGGCAGCAGGTAGCCTTGCGACACCTCCCTCTCCCGCTCGGCGTGGCCGGCTAATGGTGGCCAGCTGCAGACCTTCACTGCCACAGGATGTCCAGGAATGTATTGTACATTTATCACTCACCAGAAGCTTTTCCAGAAGGGGTTGATTCTTCAGATCCTGCTCACCATTAACGGCCACAGAATGAACACGTCTTGCCGCAGTCACTGCACATTTTACCATTAAAAATACTAAAATTACACGGAGCACACTTCCCTTGATGCAGGCACGCGCCGCCATCTTTACGTATTCCAAGTGCCAATAAACAATTTTCACTGAATTCTTTTAATGATAAACGTACATACACGAAAATTGACTACGGTATTTTAAATATTTAAACAAGGGTAAGATAACGTAATTTTTCTTTTATAAATATAAAAGATAATCATTACTTGAACAATATGTTCAGTAAAGAACATGTAGCATACTTTCTCTCACATGAGTATTCAGTGCTTTTTTTTCCTTTCAGGGGGAACGCGGAGGTACGCGTGCCCCTCAAACATTTGAAAACTGTTTAAGAAAAAAAAATACAGTCAGTCTGAAAGACTAGACGTTATATCATTTCAAATGACGCATGCTACAAATGCTACACATGTTAGAAAGGATCAGGAGGGCTTCTCGCTTCGCACGAAGCCCCAGGACTCTTTCAACAGACTCCATTACCCATTAACTTAGGCTTCCCGCGCGGGCACCTCTGTATTTGAGTCTGACATCTTTTACAACTCTTTAAGAGTCACCCATTATTTGAATCTGATATCTTGCAAACCTCTTTAAGGGTCACCCTGTATTTGAATTGAATCTAACACACTGTACACCTCGTTAAGTGTCACCGTGTAATTTGCACTGACATCCTGCACACCTCTTTAGGAGGCACCCTGTATTCTTATATTGTATCTTGTATATTTCTTTAGAAGTCACCCTGTATTCTTGTGTGACATCTTGTACACCTCTTTAGGAGTCACCCTGTATTGTTGTCTGACATCTTGTGCACCTCTTTAGGAGTCACCCTGTATTCTTCTCTGCCATCTTATACACCTCTTTAACAGTCACTTTGTATTCTTATCTGGCATCTTGTATATCCCTTTAGGAGTCACCCTGTATTCTTATCTGGCTTCTTGTACTGTATTTTGCTCTGACATCCTGCACACCTCTTTAGGAGGCACCCTGTATTCTTATATGGCATATTGTATATCTCTTTAGAAGTCACCCTGAATTCTTGTGTGATATCTTGTACACCTCTTTAGGAGTCATCCTGTATTGTTGTCTGACATATTGTGCACCTCTTTAGGAGTCACCCTGTATTGTTCTCTGCCATCTTGTACACCTCTTGTATTCTTATCTGGCATCTTGTATATCTCTTTAGGAGTCACCATGTATTCTTATCTGGCTTCTTGTACTGTATTTTGCTCTGACATCCTGCACACCTCTTTAGGAGGCGCCCTGTATTCTTATATGGCATCTTGTATATCACTTTAGAAGTCACCCTGTATTCTTGTGTGACATCTTGTACACCTCTTTAGGAGTCACCCTGTATTCTTGTCTGACATCTTGTGCACCTCTTTAGGAGTTACCCTGTATTGTTCTCTGCCATCTTGTACACCTCTTTAAGAGTCACCTTGTATTCTCATCTGGCATCTTGTATATCTCTTTAGGAGTCACCATGTATTCTTATCTGGCTTCTTGTACTGTATTTTGCTCTGACATCCTGCACACCTCTTTAGGAGGCGCCCTGTATTCTTATATGGCATCTTGTATATCTCTTTAGAAGTCACCCTGTATTCTTGTGTGACATCTTGTACACCTCTTTAGGAGTCACCCTGTATTCTCGTCTGACATCTTGTGCACCTCTTTAGGAGTTACCCTGTATTCTTCTCTGCCATCTTGTACACCTCTTTAAGAGTCACCTTGTATTCTTATCTGGCGTCTTGTATATCTCTAGGAGTCACCCTGTATTCTTATCTGGCTTCTTGTACTGTTTTTTGCTCTGACATCCTGGACACCTCTTTAGGAGGCACCCTGTATTCTTATATGACATCTTGTATATATCTTTAGAAGTCACCCTGTATTCTTGTGTGACATCTTGTACACCCCTTTAGGAGTCACCCTGTATTGTTGTCTGACATCTTGTGCACCTCTTTAGGAGTCACCCTGTATTCTTCTCTGCCATCTTATACACCTCCTTAAGAGTCACCTTGTATTCTTATCTGGCGTCTTGTATATCTCTTTAGGAGTCACCCTGTATTCTTATCTGGCTTCTTGTACTGTTTTTTGCTCTGACATCCTGCACACCTCTTTAGGAGGCACCCTGTATTCTTATATGACATCTTGTATATCTCTTTAGAAGTCACCCTGTATTCTTGTGTGACATCTTGTACACCCCTTTAGGAGTCACCCTGTATTGTTGTCTGTTATCTTGTGCACCTCTTTAGGAGTCACCCTGTATTCTTATCTGGCTTCTTGTACTGTTTTTTGCTCTGACATCCAGCACACCTCTTTAGGAGGCACCCTGTATTCTTATATGGCATCTTGTATATATCTTTAGAAGTCACCCTGTATTCTTGTGTGACATCTTGTACACCCCTTTAGGAGTCACCCTGTATTGTTGTCTGACATCTTGTACACCTCTTTAGGAGTCACCCTGTATTCCTTTCTGCCATCTTATACACCTCTTTAAGAGTCACCTTGTATTCTTATCTGGCGTCTTGTATATCTCTTTAGGAGTCACCCTGTATTCTTATCTGGCTTCTTGTACTGTTTTTTGCTCTGACATCCTGCACACCTCTTTAGGAGGCACCCTGTATTCTTATATGACATCTTGTATATCTCTTTAGAAGTCACCCTGTATTCTTGTGTGACATCTTGTACACCCCTTTAGGAGTCACCCTGTATTGTTGTCTGTTATCTTGTGCACCTCTTTAGGAGTCACCCTGTATTGTTCTCTGGCATCTTGTACACCTCTTTAAGAGTCACCTTGTATTCTTATCTGGCATCTTGTATATCCCTTTAGGAGTCACCCTGTATTCTTATCTGGCTTCTTGTACTGTATTTTGCTCTGACATCCTGCACACCTCTTTAGGAGGCACCCTGTATTCTTATATGGCATATTGTATATCGCTTTAGAAGTCACCCTGTATTCTTGTGTGATATCTTGTACACCTCTTTAGGAGTCACCCTGTATTCTTGTCTGACATCTTGTGCACCTCTTTAGGAGTTACCCTGTATTGTTCTCTGCCATCTTGTACACCTCTTTAAGAGTCACCTTGTATTCTTATCTGGCGTCCTGTATATCTCTTTAGGAGTCACCCTGTATTCTTATCTGGCATCTTTTACACCTCTTTAGGAGTCACCCTGTATTCTTTTCGCTTCGCTCAAAGCCCCAGGTCGCTCGACGCCCCAGGACTCTTTCAACAGACTCTATTAAATATTAGCTTCTGCTTCCCGCGTGGCTGCATGACGTCACGCACTCGCTTCCCGCGCGGCTGCAAGACGTCACTTACCGCGCGTCTGCATGACGTCACTTCCGTCTCCGTAACGCATAACTTTAGACTCAAGCATAACGACGAAGTCGACAAGATCATTTGAAATGATAAAATATTGGTACATTTGTATCTAGACCGGCAAATATAACTTCCGACTTGAAAGTTCATCGATCAGCTGGCGTCAACGCGCTGTTCACTACAGCTGGAGAAGATTTCGAGTACTTCTCGATTTAAATCGATCTATCAAATCAGTTTATTTTGTTCGGCAACTCGGCACCCCGTTCTTATAGTGTTTGGA
Source organism: Meconema thalassinum (assembly GCA_946902985.2). Classification (NCBI taxonomy): domain Eukaryota; kingdom Metazoa; phylum Arthropoda; class Insecta; order Orthoptera; family Tettigoniidae; genus Meconema; species Meconema thalassinum. Next base: position 1,197,764,854 of record OX336389.2, read on the forward strand.
GGCGGGGTAGGTTGTTATTTTGTGCATTTGGTTAGTTTTGAAGGATGCAGAAAATGGCGAACTATTTGACATCCACCCAGGTATCGAAATAGCTGAAAGTTTATGATTCGAACACAAGCAATGACCGGGCTTTGCAAATTGCCGAAAATTGCAAGATCGTGAATTTGTATCGACTACAACTGAGAATACCCCTTAAATTTTCTTAAAAAAAAGCACTGAGTAAAGTTCTTATCAAGCAGTATAATTGAATGGTCTTGTGAGGAACGGTAATGGCTGTTTTCACCAACTCTTTATTAACGATTGGTTAGTTAATTCCTATTTAACTTAAAATTTATTTTTTATTATTTTTATTTAGTCGATTTACCCTTTAGGTTGGTGGTTCCCACGGACTCAGCGAGGGAACTCACCCCTACCGCCTCTACGGGCATTGTCCTGGAGCTTGGAACATCTGGTCGGGAGGGATACATCTGGGGAGGTGTGATCAGCACGTTGCCCAGGCGGCCTTACCTGCAAAGCGAACAGGGGCCTCATGAGGGTAGGGATTGGAAGCTTGGGATGGATAGGCAAGGAAGAGGGAAGGAGGCGGCCGTGGCCTTGCAGTAGGTACTGTCCCCGTATATTCTAGAGGCGGTCTGTTGGATATCCGAAGCAACGGCTGGATTCGTAGACCCTGACTGCTCCGGCGCAAAATACAAGTCAAGGATCTACGTCCAACTAGACCCACGCGAATATACGTGGCGGAAATTACAATACAACTGTGAATTACATGAAAAATACACTTAGCTTGCAGTAAAATACCTACCTTATTCTCGGGGATCTCGTGGTCAGCCTCTCTGGACCTAAAATGGGTTTCACAGTTGCATCTCCTTATATCTAAAATGAATCATGATGACACGGCTTCTAATAAAACTAAACGATTTAATAACAAAATGTAAACTAGGGCTAAACATTCACACAACAAAATAAAAATCACCCTCCCATTCGCTCATCTCTACACTCACGCCACAGAAAGAACTGCGTTCTATGAACATAATGACAACATTTGGTGTAGCTTGTGTCCATACATCAAGCTGTGCAACAGTTACACTCCTCTGTGTATTTACATTCTTCTGGCATGCTCCCAAGAACATATGGGCGCTCGGCGCACGCGACCCTCGCCGCGTGTCCGATGACATAACATTTACCGCTGCATTCCCAGTCTGGCTGGTTTAAAAAAAGAAAAAGCGCGAGCCGTGCGGTTCGCAACATCTCTCCCCATTTGTGCGGCCTGGCCGAGCTATGGCCTTGGCTAGAAACGAGTTTTAAAGAAGTCCTCGCTATTCCCGCCTGGTCCACAAATGCGCTCTCCATAACAATAAAAGCTGTGTTACAATGAAACAGATTCACGACAGACAAATACGTGAACTGTACGCAAATCCTACATGCTACTGGCATAAAACTTCTACACACACTTTCATTCATACTCTCGCATTGTAACGTCCCAATGGAGTTCATTTCATTCGCACTGAACAAGAAACAAACCACATACAGTCACATACTCATTCATACTCTAACCTCTACGTTAAACAAACTAAAAACTTCCTATGCCTAACATGTTATACACTCGATTGGCAAATAATAAAGATTAACACTAAATGAATTTATAATGACGCTTATAGCACCAGCTATAGTAATAGCGTCTAAATACACTCGACCCTGCTCCCTGATCTAGCAGTTATGTCAAATACAGTGAACGTTGATCCTTAGTATCTTCTACATCACCAGAAATAACCACCACCAGTCTCTCCTCTCTGATCTGGTGTCAAAATAGTTTTAAATAAATTCGACCACTTAAGGTGAAATATATACCGTTACATGTTTGGGTTTAATAATCTTGATAAAAGTATAGCATAACAGCTGTCATCATCAATTTCCTGTTCCAATTTCAACCGTGACCCTTCCTGTCCTCTCTAAATCCCAGGTCGTGTATAACAAAATAAGGAGTACTCTCTACTCACCTTTTAATGCCATGCCAATCCTAGTCATGCCCACGCAATGACTGTACTATAAAATGCGAAACAGACCTTCGCAATAACCTCGTATGCCAACTACATACGAAAATACATAAAAAAAACACTATCAAAGGGTTATCAACTCCACTTCTTTCAACCTGGCATTCCTAAAAAAAGGGCATAATTTCTCAGCGTTGTCACCACAATCGCTGGTCTCATGAACAATAACAACAATTGTTAAATTATTAATTTATACATCTTAACGACTTCTGGAATTTGCGATACTGACCTCCTCACTTAATACTGTTGAAACGATACTCTGATAAGTATAAACTGTCGTGCATACATTTAATAAAAAATACTACATCTCATCTTCACACATCTGGGTTCGACTTTAATCGAGGAAGGAATATTATGTCTACAACGTGACATGATATTACTCCTCGTTAATATGTAATCGCAACATCATATCTATGTGTTTGTGTTCAACAAGAATATATCACGACGAGGATATCAAACGATAACTACCCTAACGTCGGATGATAATTAATCTTCCAAGAAGATTCTAGCTTCAAATAAATTAAATGACTGAAAGTTCATAGCTTTCTTCAATAAAAACATACAGTTAGTCATATTCGTATTCTCTTCATTCAGAACGAATATCTATGAGTTCTGACGATAATAATCGTGTCCACGTTAAATGTTTCTTTTCCACAATGTGACATGATATTTCACAATATATCATTACCAAGATCTTCTTTCTTGACGTTTCTTCTCGACGGATAAAATGCCCAAATTAAACTAATAAAAAATAATTTAATGGGTAACATAGACGAAAATGTCTATCACCTGCATTCGGAATGAATACAAAAACGTTGAAAATAAATTACTGTTCCTTAAAGGAAATGAAAAAAGCTTGTTCCTCGAACAAGTAAATAATCTCAGTTCAGAAACTGGATTCCTAAAAAACAAAGTTAATAGCGTCGCAAGACGATCACTATAATAAATTTCGAAGAATAAAAATGCTATACATGGAGTACATAAATACTGTGTCGAAAAATGGATGAAGGATTTGCTCAGAAAATGTCACTACAAGCTCTAACTACTAGGTTAATGAACACTGCTACCTGGTCTCGAAGTCTAGAAGATCAAGATTGAGTATAACAAAATACTCGGATGTTACATCTCCCAATGATCTGGGCTGGATCCTAGCTCGTCTCCACGAACTCGTGACCTCAGGAAAGGAACGAATTCCCCCACTGGAAACAGCAAGCTCCGACCGGAATCGAACTGCGGGCCTCCAATCATCATCTTCCTTGTGACCGGGATAACCCTGGACCTCTTGATAATCTTGATGTTTCTTCTATCTTCGTCACAGCACAGTCTCATCATAACAGTGAGTAGCGTCGAAAGTTCTGCTTTCCACTTCAAAAGGCATTTGAAGAGAAAGTCTTGGACCTCACTCGTATAACGAACATTCATATAGATGGAATCTGAACATCGTTCTGTAGTCTCTGATGTTAATGTTGAGCTCATGTTTGACAAGAATGCACTAGAATAGAGTTGTGCATCAAGTCTCATGATCGCTCACTAAGTAGACATTCACGAACAGTCTCCTCTAACGAAGCTCCATCGTTGACTATATTGCTTCTATCTGCTTATACTCCTGGCGCACATAATAATTTAGTCGATAATAATCTTCATGATACTAGACTGAATATTGTTCTTCACTATGGAATACATCTCCATCCTAAGTGTTGTAATACAGTTCCACACAAGCAATATTAATATGCACTCGTACTCACGGGTGGCTGTTGCCTGAGCTGCAGTCGCTCGGACAAAGTGTCGTATCGCGCTGGAAAGAAACACTTTTCTCGCGCTTCACAAAACTGCTTATAATTGCTGAAATACTTCTTTCAAACTTCTGAAATTTCGTAATATACAATATCTGCTAGTCAGCTACAATATGTAGTTGAAATATATTCTCTGAAGCCGATCAGACCGAAGTGATTGCGGTATATGTGATCCTCGCAACTTCACCTAGATTCAAGGCGCGGTCGTCTCCTAATTCCGCCCTTGCTTAAGCCTTGTCTCCACGAGTCACCTTATACTAGCTCGGTGAAACACTCGGAACTCCTTTCTCTTCCAATCGCACACGTCTGACCTCTTCGACGTTCAGATATACAAGAGCCCCGGTGCTTGGCGTCTCCCCTCCAAGTCTACCGATTCTAGCCGCCTTTTCGAGTTCCCTCTCAAATTCACGCGGGCTCTGGCAAATCGCTTATTCCTTCCAATAGCGACCTGCTATTGACTTATTTTATTATCATATTCTTATCTTTTCCAATATATAAATTCATTCTCAAAGGGCTTAAATGAATTAAATATCCATAAAAATGTAGTTGCTGGAACTCCCGTCTTCTCTAAAACTTCTTCCTATTGGCTGTAAGTTCATATCCAATGGGATAATTTATAACAATATTTAAACAAATCCTGGGAATATTCGCTGTTGCTAGGTCGATTCCAAGCTTCTAGAAACTTCCATTGCGCAATACAATCACGTGACGGAATTTCCCTCCTTGCTCGACGTCGCCTCACGACTGTTTTCTGCCAAGTTCCAGCCATCATATTCCTTGGTTAAATTTTATCATGGGCTTCGAAATAAAATGTCTTATTCCCATTTTCATCCCTTATAATTCATTTTACGGGGGCATTCCCCTCCCATCTCAGTTTAAAAACAGTTGCAAAATAGTTTTTAACCACGTCGTATCACCTTAGACATGTCACTGAACTCGAAAATGAATTATAATTTTCAGCCTACTTTCTTAAAATATTTCTTCAAGTTCTTTGCATTGTATTTTCCCAAAATGACATTGTTCTCTTCATCATACAGCTCATAACAATTATTCCCATAGACAGTCCAATTCGGAACGGTCCAATAAATATATCCCCGAACTTCGGGTATATTTTCTTGCTTACGTCCGCTTTGACAGGTCGGCGCAATAACGCCATGTCTCCTACTTCTAAGGGCTTACTAAACTTTTCCCTTCTACTCTTTTCATGCGTTTATCGGCCGCCTTCTGTAGCTTTTCTTTCGCTCTGTCTATTCTCTCTTGTCTTCCTACGTCTGGGTCTTGAGGAATAAAGTTAAATGCGTTGTCCCAAGGTCTTTCTGGTTTCCTTCCTAAATGTAAGACCATTGGAACTTCTGCCGTGCTCTTTTGAACTGTGGAGTTCAAACATTCTTCAATGATAGGCACATACTTAACCCAACTGGGGTGATCATGAGGGCAGAAAATTCGACAGAATTTACTAAATTCAGCCATATATCTCTCACTAGAATTTGATTCAGGATAACGCACGCTGGAAAATATGTGTCGTATTCCTAATCTCTCCATGTCTGCTTCGAATTCCGCTGAGGTGAACTGGGCTCCGTGATCAGATAACAAATATTCTGGTCGTCCAGCTTTCCGAAAAACAGAATTTTCCAATCTGCTCACTACATTTCTTGTATTTGCTTTCTGCATGGGGTCCATCGTCACAAATTTGGAGAAGACATCCACTGTCACTAACAAGAATTGGTTCCCTTGGTAACCCTTCAGACAGGGGCCAAAATTATCCGCCGCCATAAGCTCATGTGGTCTAGAGGGTATCATAGGCCTTGGTTTGCCTTTTAACAATTCGGAGGTGAATTTCCCTGTTTGACATTTATCGCAAGATCTTATTATCTTCCTAATGGTGGATCTCATGTTGGTCCAAGTGAATTTCTCTTTCAGAGTACTGAGAGTCTTGTCTAAACCACCGTGTCCTATTGAGTGGTGTGCTAGCCATACCAAATTCGAAACCAAAATAGGGGGCACAACTATGCGTGGCTTTGTATGCTCGGCGTCAATATACTTGCATACTAGATCTCCGCTCAAAACAAAGTGGCGCGATCGTCTCTGGGTTGCAATATAATCCTCATCAGCTATGTCCATGAAACCTTTTAGGAACCTGTACATTTTCCTGATTGGAGCGTATCTCTTCTGTGATACACCGATTCGGGCTAATCTCCTAACGGTTTCTTGATCTTCTTGCTCTAATTGTACATGGTTTATCTGCACATTTTTAATAGGGTTTCTCGATAATGCATCAGCCAGTAAGTTATCTTTCCCTGGCTGGTGGACAATAGTAGCGTTAAACTGCTGAGTGAAAAGGGCCCATCGTGTAAACCTGTCACTCGACATTTCAGTATGAAGCATAAACTGCAATGCCTTGTGGTCGGTCACGATAATGATCTGATGACCAATCAGTATCTTCTTCCAAGCCTGCAGAGCTGTAACAAAGGCTAACGCCTCCAGTTCTCTTGTAAAATAGTTATCCTCATGTCGTTTCAACTTTCTACCAGTGAAAGCGATATAGTGCCTTCTTCCATCCTCGTCCTTCTGATACAGAACAACACTTATACCTACGCGGAAGGCATCGGATTCAATATAAAATATACGGTCAAAATCCGGGTATTCCAACTTGACATTCTGCCTCAACATCTCCTTCGCGTTTTCAAAGGCCTCGTCAGCGGCACTCGTCCACTTCTAGCGATTGTTCTTCTTCAGTAATTCATAAAGAGGTGCCATGATCTCAGAGTATTTCGGACAGTGACTGCTAATAAACTGGCAAGCTCCCACAAACTCGCGTACTTGCTTGACCTTAGTGGGCTTAGGAAATCTAGTTATAGCCTCTACTTTCTCAAGGTTTGGGTGGTAACCTTCCCGCTCGAGTGACCTAGGAAGTTAATCCGTTCGTGCATGAAGCGGCATTTACCAAAGTTCACTTTGATATTCGCATCCCTCAAGTTCTCGAAAAGTTTACGTAAATGCACCATGTGTTCCTTAACATCAGGCGATGATATGATCAGATCATCGATGTAACATATCACGTTCTTCTTGACCTCATCAGTGAGCTTACCATCAAGGGCTCTGATTAGCGCTGGACCGCTATTTACTATACCAAAAGGTAGCCTCTGAAAGACCCATGAAGTTTGGTCGAAGAGAAAACCGGTGTACTGTTTACTCTCCTCCTCCAACTCAATTTGGTAAAACGACGCTGTTAAGTCCAAAACGGAAAAGCAGGCCTTTCCTTTGAATTTCCTTAAGAGATCACGAATTTTCGGGGGCCTGTCTGCCTCAGGAAGAATTTTCAAGTTGATCGAACGTGCATCGAGACATAGGCGTAGCTGTCCATTATTCTTCTTCACTACAGTGATAGGGTTGATATATGAAGACGCCTGTTTCCTAATAATGCCATCTGCTTCCATCTTTTTGATTAACCCTCTTACTTCTTCATAATATTTCTCTGGAATGGGGTATATCCGCTTCTGGTAATGGGTTTCATCAGTCAATCTAATCTTGTACTTGTAATCCTTGATTAACCCAGGTTTGTCGTCAAAAACATCCTTAAATTCCATAATTAATTCTTCAAATTCCTCTTGAATTTCATCAAAACCTTCGGCTTTGAGGATAAGCTTTTCTCTAGCATTCTCTGCCTCCTCAATAACATTAGCTAGAATATCTTCCCTATAATCCGTATCAGGACTGTTATTCAGTTCCTGTTTTTCTAACTCTTCTGTGTTAATAATCCCCTCGCTAAATTTAATAATCCTACTCTTCATATCAATAATGGCTCCTACCTTCGTGATAAAATCAATCCCAAGCACGATGTCAAAATTTATTTTGACCACCACGATGAAAATATGTTCATAAGCACGTGCATTTATTCCAAAGTTCAGCAAAACTTGAATCTTACACTTCACAGCTTTATCTTGAAAGATGCCACGCACTTTCACAGCAGATGCGGGCAAAGCCGTCATCTTGTCACTACCCAATAATCTCTAGTAACACTCATGAGATATTATAGACATAATAGCTCCCGTGTCCATCAAAGACTTGCATGTCTGATCATCAATATTTATACATATAATTGGTAATTCATATGGCCTTTCCTCTCTTATGATCTCGTCTTCTAACAATAGGTCCTCATCCGTCACCTCGTATACTTCATTTATCAAAATCTGGTGTAATGTGGTGGTATTTCTCTCTTCCTCTAGTTCTGTTTTGAAAATTGAGGCTTTTTTTTTGTCCCTGAGCGTCATTCTCTCGGATTCCTTGCTGGCTAGTACCGGGTTTAGGATCCACGCTCAAGTTCGAATTACTTCCGTTTCCGCCTTCCTTTTCTCTTAATTCCTTCAAGTATCGCTTTACTCCTTGATGGCGTTCATCGTAGTTCTCTTTGGTCATAACCTCATTCCTTTGTGGTCTATCGCGGTTCTGATTCTGGTAATTGCGGTTGTTTCGACCATTATAATTATTGTTATTGCGATAATTATTATTGTTGTGGAAGAAACCGCTTCACCGATTCTCCTGGTAGTTTCCACGTCCTTGCTGTTGTTGATAGGGACGGCCACCACGGAATCTCCTATACCTTGGTTCAGGTCGCCTATCTCTAAAATAGGTATTTCTTTCTGGACCTACATTTCCTTTCTCCTGTTCTTTAGGGCTTTCTGTTTGCTGTGTCTGATCAATATACACAGTATTAATATCTTTGTTGTCCTGACGTTGGTTTCTGGCTACGACATTGAGCGTTGGACTAGTATAATCCAATTTCCGAAGAAGTTCGTCCATGCCGGCCAAATCGCTGATTCCTGACGAAATTATCAGTCTTCTCATTTCAACTGGCAACATTCGGGCAATGGCATCTATCAATTGTGCTGTAGATAGAGGGGGTTGCAAAAAAACGTAGCCGGGCAAGTTGCGTTGTGAAGAAATCGGCGTAACGCGTCGGTAATGTACCCGAATACTTCCTCGAGTATACTTCTGCGCGTAAACTGTTCTGCGCTTCTATGGACCAATAACGTTTCATGAGGGCTTCAGCAAACTCCTCAAAGTCCACAAATGTGTACCTGAAGGCGCGAAACCATTCAAGGGGGCCTTCTCCCATATAGCGTTCCACTATCTTCATCTCTCGTTCTCTCGGAATGTGAGCCTCCGCAAAATAGTCACGGATATTCCTGATATACTCAATTGGGGTGTAAGAATCGAGGTTGGTAAATTTACGCGGTTTGTCCTCAAAATTACGGATTACCGTCACATTTCTCTGTTGAGAATCTTGGAAACTGGGACGATATTCCTTCCTTTCTCTTTCGGGTTCTCTACTCCTATCCTCGAGTCCCTCATGGTGTCTTAACATCCTTTCTTCTGGTCTCACTTCTCTATCTCCTGTTTCCGTACTGAGTTTTCTACGATAATCTCCATAGTCCTCCATTTCTATCTTCTCCCTCTCTTCTATCTCCGCAATCAACTCTTTCACTTGCTTCTCTATTTCTTTCTTCATATCCTCCTTATAGACTTCCAGATCTGCCACGTCTCCTAAGCTCAGATTTTTCAATTTCCCACTAATGTACTCCTCAATATTAGTGGATTTTCCTTCCTTAATCTCATTTACGACGGTGACTACTGTGTCTATCCTTTCATCTAACCGTTTACTACGACTTTCTAACGTCTCTTTTAACGCTTGATTTTCCTCGACCGATTGATTCTTGTCGTCAACCTGTCTCTGTAATAGTTGATCAATACGCTTCCCTAGATCTGACCTAACAGACATTACATCACGGTTGATCTGTAATTGCGTATTGGCAAGCTTACTTTCAACTTTACCCTGAATTAGCTTAATATGTTCTGCGCTCGACTTATCCCATTCGTCTTTCCAAATGACAACATTAGCCTTCAACATTTCAGCTATATCTAGTTCAATGTCCTCCTTCAAAATTTTATTGTGGTCTATCACCTGACTACGCAGAGTATCAAAATGTGTCTTCAACTCGGCTAAAGAAACAATGGTCTTTAGAGAATCGTCAACAAATTGTGATCTCAAAGCACCTATACCTTCTGAACATTGTGTTTTAGACTCTTCCACTTCCTTCCTGATCTTATCAATGTCCCCTTGGACCTTATTAACATCAACAAACATAGAATTAACTTCAGACTGTACTTTACCGATATCATTTTGTACACTAGTTATTTCTGTCTGGACAATATTAACATCGATTTGCATATTGTTTACATTCTCCTGAACCTTATCTACTTTTGTTTGAACATGGGACACATCTGACCTTACATTGGCAACTTCTGACTGAACATTAGCAACATTAGACTTTACAAGAGACACATCATCTTTAACAAAAGTCACATCATCTTTGACTAGGGCAACATCAGAATGTACGCCCCTTAACATCCTCCTTCAATTCAGCGGAGCTGGTCTGCAATCCCTGTAAAGAATTTTGCATACCCTGAATATCTCCTTTAAAACTCTCCTCTACACCACTGACCTTATTAACCACAGTGTCAAGATCTGCCTGTCGATCTTTCTTTAGCTGCTCTCTGTCCTTCTTTGCCTCGTACAATTTCCTCTGTAAATCAATAACATTTACTTTCAGATTCTCTTTAATCTGATTTTCCACATTATCCAATTTCTTATTCATGTTCTCCATCATCTCTCCCATCATCTTACGGACATCATCTGCTGCCATCATTGCCATTACAACAATATCAATAATAAAAGTGCTATAGGAGTACAAATAAATAGAGCAATATAGCAACACATTAGAGCATCCTTTCAATCCATGTATTTGGGCATCTTATCGTCTCGCCTTAACATTAACTTAATGCTAAATCACCATACATCTTATCCTAAAATACCAGTACCTAAACGTTCGCGTGTGATTTATTTTAGATATATTACCATAAAGAATATTTACATTTATCACCATTAAACAATTTAGCTTTAAATTAGCATGGCTGTCAATAACCATGAGCCGGTAAAATAGAAAGAGATCCAGATCATAGGTCATTCCGAAAAATATAACCTATTACTCCTTTCTCAGGCTATCCATAAGATCTGATCTTTCGTTTGAGTGCAATTTTATTAAAAACAAAGCAAATATAACCTATATAATTACACTCTAGCTCATCGCAGATGATATGGTTCATTAATCCCATAAACTTAAAAATTAAGCTGTCATCTGGATAGCTTCTAAATGGCCTCACGAAGCTATTTTCGTGGCCCCAAAGTCTAGGGTGCCATCTTTCCACTGTCCCCGTATATTCTAGAGGCGGTCTGTTGGATATCCGAAGCAACGGCAGGATTCGTAGACCCTGACTGCTCCGCCGCAAATACAAGTCAAGGATCTACGTCCAACTGGACCCTCGCGAATATACGTGGCGGAAATTACAATACAACTGTGAATTACATGAAAAATACACTTAGCTCGCAGTAAAACACCTACCTTTTTCTCGGGGATCTCGTGGTCAGCCTCTCTGGACCTAAAATGGGTTTCACAGTTGCATCTCCTTATATCTAAAATGAATCATGACGACACGGCTTCTAATAAAACTAAACGATTTAATAACAAAATGTAAACTAGGGCTAAACATTCATACAACAAAATAAAAATCACCCTCCCATTCGCTCATCTCTACACTCACGCCACTGAAAGAACTGCGTTCTATGAACATAATGACAAAATTTGGTGTAGCTTGTGTCCATACATCAAGCTGTACATCAGTTACACACCTATGTGTATTTACATTCTTCTGGCATGCTCCCAAGAACATATGGGCGCTCGGCGCACGCGACCCTCGCCACGTGTCCGATGACATAACATTTACCGCTGCATTCCCAGTCTGGCTGGTTTAAAAAAGAAAAAGCGCGAGCCGTGCGGTTCGCAACATCTCTCCCCATTTGTGCGGCCTGGCCGAGCTATGGCCTTGGCTAGAAACGAGTTTTGAAGAAGTCCTCGCTATTCCCGCCTGGTCCACAAATGCGCTCTCCATAACAATAAAAGCTGTGTTACAATGAAACAGATTCACGTCAGTCAAATACGTGAACTGTACGCAAATCCTACATGCTACTGGCATAAAACTTCTACACACACTTTCATTCATACTCTCGCATTGTGACGTCCCAATGGAGTTCATTTCATTCGCACTGAACAAGAAACAAACCACATACAGTCACATACTCATTCATACTCTAACCTCTACGTTAAACAAACTAAAAACTTCCTATGCCTAACATGTTATACACTCGATTGGCAAATAATAAAGATTAACACTAAATGAATTTATAATGACGCTTATAGCACCAGCTATAGTAATAGCGTCTAAATACACTCGACCCTGCTCCCTGATCTAGCAGTTATGTCAAATACAGTGAACGTTGATCCTTAATATCTTCTACATCACCAGAAATAACCACCACCAGTCTCTCCTCTCTGATCTGGTGTCAAAATAGTTTTAAATAAATTCGACCACTTAAGGTGAAATATATACCGTTACATGTTTGGGTTTAATAATCTTGATAAAAGTATAGCATAACAGCTGTCATCATCAATTTCCTGTTCCAATTTCATCCGTGACCCTTCCTGTCCTCTCTAAATCCCAGGTCGTGTATACCAAAATAAGGAGTACTCTCTACTCACACTTTAATGCCATGCCAATCCTAGTCATGCCCACGCATTGACTGTACTATAAAATGCGGAACACACCTTCGCAATAACCTCGTATGCCAACTACATACGGAAATACATAAAAAAAACACTATCAAAGGGTTATCAACTCCACTTCTTTCAACCTGGCATTCCTACAAAAGGGCATAATTTCTCAGCGTTGTCACCACAACGCTGGTCTCATGAACAATAACAACAATTGTTAAATTATTAATTTATACATCTTAACGACTTCTGGAATTTACGATACTGACCTCCTCACTTAATACTCTTGAAACGATACTCTGACAAGTATAAACTGTCGTGCATACATTTATTAAAAATACTACATCTCATCTTCACACATCTGGGTTCGACTTTAATCGAGGAAGGAATATTATGACTACAACGTGACATGATATTACTCCTCGTAAATATTTAATCACAACATCATATCTATGTGCTTGTGTCCAACAAGAATCTATCACGACGAGGATATCAAACGATAACTACCCTAACGTCGGATGATAATTAATCTTCCAAGAAGATTCTAGCTTCAAATAAATTAAATGACGGAAAGTTCATAGCTTTCTTCAATAAAAACATACAGTTAGTCATATTCATATTCTCTTCATTCAGAACGAATGTCTATGAGTTCTGACGATAATAATCGTGTCTACGTTAAATGTTCCTTTTCCACAATGTGACATGATATTTCACAATATATCATTACCAAGATCTTCTTTCTTGACGTTTCTTCTCGACGGATAAAATGCCCAAATTAAACTAATAAAAATTAATTTAATGAGTAACATAGACGAAAATGTCTAACACCTGCATTCAGATTGAATACAAAAACGTCGAAAATAAATTACTGTTCCTTAAAGGAAATGACAAAAGCTTGTTCCTCGAACAAGTAAATAATCTCAGTTCAGAAACTGGATTCCTAACAAACGAAGTTAATAGCGTCGCAAGACGATCACTATAATAAATTTCGAAGAATAAAAATGCTATACATGGAGTACATAAATACTGTATCGAAAAATGGATGAAGGATTTGCTCAGAAAATGTCACTACAAGCTCTAACTACAAGGTTAGTGAACACTGCTACCTGGTCTCGAAGTCTAGAAGATCAAGATTGAGTATAACAAAATACTCGGATGTTACATCTCCCAAGGATCTGGGCTGGATCCTAGCTCGTCTCCACGAACTCGTGACCTCAGGAAAGGAACGAATTCCCCCACTGGAAACAGCAAGCTCCGGCCGGAATCGAACTGCGGGCCTCCAATCATCATCTTCCTTGTGACCGGGATAACCCTGGACCTCTTGATAATCTTGATGTTTCTTCTATCTTCGTCACAGCACAGTCTCATCATAACAGTGAGTAGCGTCGAAAGTTCTGCTTTCCACTTCAAAAGGCATTTGAAGAGAAAGTCTTGGACTTCACTCGTATAACGAACATTCATATAGATGGAATCTGAACATCGTTCTGTAGTCTCTGATGTTAATGTTGAGCTCATGTTTGACAAGAATGCACTAGAATAGAGTTGTGCATCAAGTCTCATGATCGCTCACTAAGTAGACATTCACGAACAGTCTCCTCTAACGAAGCTCCATCGTTGACTATATTGCTTCTATCTGCTTATACTCCTGGCGCACATAATAATTTAGTCGATAATAATCTTCATAATACTAGACTGAATATTGTTCTTCACTATGGAATACATCTCCATCCTAAGTGTTGTAATACAGTTCCACACAAGCAATATTAATATGCACTCGTACTCACGGGTGGCTGTTGCCTGAGCTGCAGTCGCTCGGACAAAGTGTCGTATCGCGCTGGAAAGAAACACTTTTCTCGCGCTTCACAAAACTGCTTATAATTGCTGAAATACTTCTCTCAAATTTCTGAAATTTCGTAATATACAATATCTGCTAGTCAGCTACAATATGTAGTTGAAATATATTCTCTGAAGCCGATCAGACCGAAGTGATTGCGGTATATGTGATCCTCGCAACTTCACCTAGATTCAAGGCGCGGTCGTCTCCTAATTCCGCCCTTGCTTAAGCCTTGTCTCCACGAGTCACCTTATACTAGCTCGGTGAAACACTCGGAACTCCTTTCTCTTCCAATCGCACACGTCTGACCTCTTCGACGTTCAGATACACAAGAGCCCCGGTGCTTGGCGTCTCCCCTCCAAGTCTACCGATTCTAGCCGCCTTTTCGAGTTCCCTCTCAAATTCACGCGGGCTCTGGCAAATCGCTTATTCCTTCCAATAGCGACCTGCTATTGACTTATTTTATTATCATATTCTTCTCTTTTCCAATATATAAATTCATTCTCAAAGGGCTTAAATGAATTAAATATCCATAAAAATGTAGTTGCTGGAACTCCCGTCTTCTCTAAAACTTCTTCCTATTGGCTGTAAGCTCATATCCAATGGGATAATTTATAACAATATTTAAACAAATCCTGGGAATATTCGCTGTTGCTTGGTCGATTCCAAGCTTCTAGAAACTTCCATTGCGCAATACAATCACGTGACGGAATTTCCCTCCTTGCTCGACGTCGCCTCACGACTGGTTTCTGCCAAGTTCCAGCCATCATATTCCTTGGTTAAATTTTATCATGGGCTTCGAAATAAAATGTCTTATTCCCATTTTCATCCCTTGTAATTCATTTTACGGGGGCAGTACCATCCCGGCATTTGCCCGAAGACCAAGTGGGAAACCACGGAAAACCACTTCGAGGATGGCTGAGGTGGGAATCGAACCCCCTCTACTCATTTGGACCACCCGAGGCTGAGTAGACCCCGTTCCAGTCCTCATACCACTTTTCAAATTTCGTGGCAGAGCCGGGAATCGAACCCAGGACCTCCGGGGCGGCAGCTAACCATGCTGACCGCTACGCTACGGAGCCGACTTTAACTTAAAATACGAGAGTTAATGCATGGTTATCATCGATGCATTTCACGAGGCCATTCGAGTTCGTAATTACTTAAATACGCTTTACGGCTCTCACACATGCGTAGATCAAGAAGTGTTTATCACTGACTGTTGTTTACGATGCTTCCTTGAGATATTTTGGAGCATAAAGGAAGGGGAATACGGAAGACGCTATTTAAGGCAAAAGCTTAAAATGATATGAACAAAGTATTTAGAACTGGCAGTTGTGTGATCACATTGCTTAATTACCTCAATAGGACACACTCTCCCCGCTATCTTCGTAGCGCAAGTGGATGCGTTGCAGACTTTGAGTTCATTATGCACAGCTGGAAGGCGTTCGAATCCCACTTCGTTTCTTTTATTTCCGTATTGGTATTAAGTTAGTAGCCGGCCCCATGGAGTTGGGCGTAGCGCGCCTGCCTCTCACCCGGAATTCCAGGTTCGATTCCCGGCTCCGTCAGGGATTTTAGAAACTGACGTGAGGTCTGGAACGGGGTGCACTCAGCCTCGTGAGGCAATCGAGTAGCTGTCTGACAGTGAGCCAGCGCCCCGATCACGAAAACCAAGATTAACGGCCGAAGGGACCCGATGCGCTGATCACGCGTCACCCCAATATCTGCAGGCCAAATGGCAGGACAGTGGTCGCTTGGTAGGCCTAGGCACTTCATGGGCTGTAGTGCCAGGGGTTATTATAATTATTATTATTATTATTATTATATTATTAAGTTAGTAACATGTATGATCTTTTATAATTTCATTGTCATAACATATTTTATATTAAAAGAAGGAAGGAAGATTGTAGTTTTACGTGACCGTGAATCATGTGATTATAAGCCACGGGACCTCCTTTTTTTACGTGGAATCCGAACCACAGGACATGGCATTTCACTTCGAAAATCTCACATGCATTGACCGGATATTTTATATTCATATGGATGAAAGTTCGTTTGAAACTCAGAAACAAACCACCATTGCAAGATGCACGAGGTAGAGTTCAGCTGTTTTCCTCTGCTTTAAGGATGCTGTAGAGAGTTGAGTGGTCAGATTTGGCCATTTAACCTAATTCCCAGATAAGTTATCGAGAGTTTCTGTTTGATGAAATGCTCGTGCAATGTTAAATAATCTTGAATGATACATTAAGAGATAAATGAGGTTGGTGAAAACGGCCCTAAGAGTTGTACGCAATATAAGACTCCTTGTTTATTAAGTTTCGTTGTAATTCCACTGTTGCATCCAGAGGAATTGATTCTGACATTAGAAAAGTACGTCCATTCACTATCGTCAACGTATGGAATCGCTGATCTTGTGCCTTCTGCAGAGAAAGCCTCTTGTGTGCGACTGCGCACTGTAACCGTGGAGTATTCAACCCAGATATCACATAAAGAATTAAATCAGCGAAATACTAGGTGCACCATAGATCTGACAACGGATTATTATAGGATGCTTTTCAGCTTTCTGTAATTGAGCTAGGCAACATTGAAAAATAATACTACAATACTGACAAATGGTTGAAAGTATCCAAGATGTGCAAATGAACAAGGGAAGTGCGTGTGGGGCTGGTGCGAGCAGGGCTGCTAGGCATAGTCGTGAAATGACGGCAGATGTTATGGCTGTTAAGAAGGATCTTGTTGGTGTGCCGGGGGTAGGTGCTGTGCCTGTTAAAAGAAGAATGTTCTTCCTTATGGTTTATGGTGTAATAGATTTTTGTTGTTGTTGCCGTGTGGCCTTTTGAGAGGCCAAGCGCAGGTCTTTCTGTTCGGTGCCCATGGGTGACCTACGCGTCGGGATGATAGATGGAATAGATGAAGATGAATGAAACTGGGCAAGGATGTGGAAGGAAGCGGCCGTGGTCTGTCATGTAACAGACTAACCATCGACGAGAAGGCAACAGCAAAGCAAGCAACGGAAGCGCCGTTGGAGAACAATGAGGATATTGTTTTAGTGGTACAGAGAAGAAGACACGTCAGAATGAGAAAGGGATATTGTGTTGCCCACAGAAGGGAATGTCTGCAAGATCCTTTATTGAAATGTTATATAAACACCAAGTTGGAAAGATGAAAATTCTTCGTTATTGATTATGTAAATTAAGTTCTTCTAAATCAATTAGCATTCAAATTACGCGTAACTCCAAAGGGCGTATTACTACGCCCTAGAGGTCACCCAATCATAGCGAGGCGAAGAGGGGAATCCCAAAATTATGTTGAATATTTAATTAACCTACGATTGGATTTCAAAGGAGACTATGCTTAAATCATCTACAGAAAATTCCTATCTCGTGAAACAGATACAACCGCCACGACACCATTGCTTTATCGGAGGTGTTAAAATTATTCCTACGCTGCGGACGATTTCGTATGTGAGGTTTAAATGAGAGTTGACCAAGATCACATCATTACAGTCCCGTCGATCAGCTGCCAGGGGAGACCACGTTGTTTTGATCCCTGGTAAGCGTACAGGAGAGAAGTTCAAGTTGTGACAAAAGTGTAATTTAGCTAGTGAAGTAATATCACAGTCTCGCTGATCACGTGCCCGCGGAGCACACGGCGGTTTGCTCCAGGGCAAAAATACAAACACTAATCAGTAATTATCACTACCTCGCTGATCACGTGACCGTGGAGCCCACGGCGGTTAATTATTATCAGTTATCATAGTATCGCTGATCACGCGTGAACGGAGCCCACGGTTGTTTGCTCCAGGGCAAAAATACAAAGCCAAAGTGGAATTGATCAGTATCTCAGTCTCGCTGATCACTGCCTTGCTCTCCGAAAGTAGCCTATATAGCCTATACATATATTTTTAGTCGGTTTACCCTCCAGGGTTGGCTTTTCCTTCGGACTCAGTGAGGGTCCCACTATTACCGCCTCCAGGGCAGTGTCCTGGAGCTTGAAACATCGAGTCTGGTGATACAACTGGGGAGCTGAGACGAGCATCTCACCCAGGAGGCCTCACCTGCAAACCGAACAGGGGCCTTATGAGTGATGGGAAGGGAGGAGACGATTGGGAGGGATGGGCAAGGAAGAGGGAAGGAGGTGGCCGTGGCCTTACGTTAGGTGTCATCCCGTCATTTGCCCGGAGACGAAGTGGGAAACCACAGAAAACCACTTCGAGGATGGCTGAGGTGAAAATCGAACCCCTTCTACTCATTTGGACCACCTGAGACTGAGTAGACCCCGTTGCAGTCCTCATACCACTTTTCGAATTGCTCTCCGAAAATATAAATACAAAGTAAATTAACAAGTATGGAAGTTCTGTTGATCGCGTGCCAGGGGAGTCTGTGACACGTTGCTCCATGAATTTGTAAAGATAGACAAAGTACAGTTCATCAATTGAAGTGAATAAGTTATCCTACGGTCGTTGAGCCAGCATAAATAAAAGGTAATCGCATAGGAACACAGTAAATAACAAAGGCCGCGAGCGAAATATTGCAGGTAGATGGACCAAGGTAATTTGGCTGACAGGAAGTATTGTACAGGGGAAATACTGACTTTGAAAAGCCAAGTATATCGTGAACTCAGTGCCATAAGTCACCAGTTCAAATAGGGTAAAACGTAGAGGGAAGACAGAGTCGTAAAAGGGTTATGAACTGTCAATTAGTAAATCCGAATGGTAACGTGAGTGAACGGGTACGACTGAATATGTGCCAATAAATAAGGCAAAAAAGTGAAGTATGGAAATCGCTGAATTAATTATTTGATGGGCAGTTTCAAAGTGAGGCAACTGTTAATGTGTGGACTGTCAATCAACAGCCAATGTGGGATATCAATTGCACCAACCGACTATCCAGGCCCTGGCCGGGAAGGTCCCGGGTTCAATTCCCGGTCGGGCTGAGGGAATATTAATATTCTATAATTAATTCCCCTGGCTTGGGGACTGGGTGTTTGTGATATCTTCATAAATAAAATTAAGAAAATCAAACTAAACAAGAAAAGCAAAAGGAAACAAGTAATAATAATAATAATAATAATAAAAGAGGATTCCGGAGGTCAAACTCGAGACTGGAAAGATGGAGGCCACCGACTAAAGATTGAAAAGGGGTGAAAACTTCCATAGTCCATCCATCCAGCAGTATAGATGATAACCAAACATTATGTGTTTAAGCATGCGTCAGTTTATTAAAACATGAGGGAAAGGAACCTAAGTAAATACAGGATTAGAAATATCTATTGAACCCGAAATCACATTTGCCATGTGACTTCTATGGCTCATGAGGACCTTACCATCCTTGAGAGGAGCAGAGACTTCCAAGGAGAAGGCATGTAAAGCGCTCATTTGATTCATATGAGTTGCCGCGCCGTGAATGTATATATTTTTGTGTATTTGATAAGGATGTAATTGTTAACCAATGTTGTACATATTTTTGATGCACAGAAGCATAATTTGATTTACTATGAATAGGAAACATGAATATTAATAACCAAATGAGAATGCCACAAATATTTTACAGTCGCACATTTGACGGATGGCTAGATAGTGCGTCCGGCTTCTTGCTGAAACACTCTTATCACAAGCATGGTCTTGGCTTGACGTGCAACTTAAGGCAGGCATGGTCCTGTGACTACGTTAAAATCGTGCTCGTCAAAATCGAGAAATATCCGTCGAATATAGCTTAATCCAACGAACTGAGATACGCTTTTGCGTGCAGCAAAGCTGTTAAGTGAATTTAAAACAATAAGTGAACACAGAGTTTGAATATTTGTAATATTTCTGATAATTTTCCACGCAGGCATCGAACACGCTGCCAACCACGTTTTCTAAAGTGCAACGATATTGCTAGGAACAGTGCAATGCAGTAAGGAACAGATTACGTGTGAATTAAAGTCACAACTTTTTAGTGTGCACAGTGGCACAAGCTGCTGTTATTAAAATCTGTGAGCGGAAAATCTATGGCCAATATTACTTGCTACCCACTGAACTAAGTGTAACTTCAGTGTGAAATTGCTAATTACAATCTAACAGTAAATTCAGTGCTAACCAACGAATCCAACAGCATCATGGACTCGCTAATACACATTTTTCATGTCGAAGAAATGCCAATTATTCCTTCTACAATGGAATTAGGAATGGAATAAAAACCCACAGGATGGCGGGGTTTAGCGACGGCTGGATCATACTATAAATGGTTCAGTGATGACTGAATCACAATATGAGGAAGGCACGTGTATAATAGGCATTCCACCCTTATGCCTTACTTGCTGCCTAAACCATGCAAGTCATTTCACTGAGGAAATGTGAAGCACGCACGTGAGTCTGGCTGATAGCCGAAATATCTTTTTATGTACGATCTCGTAATGGGGATTAGATTAGTTTATTAACCCTCCGGCAGGCGTGCGCTGTAATAAAGTGCAACATCAATACTAATTTGGTAGTTCCTTTGTTGACTTTCAGCGGGAAGACGCGCGCATCACAATGTGTACAGCTTGAGAGATTGCGCTCCATATGGCCACAGTTTCATCATCTTCTATTGTTTCAATCAGTGCCAGCAGAGCAGTCTTCTGAATAGGTGCTTCTAACGTTGCACTCTGTTCACGCGCGCCCGGTCATGTAAATTTTTCTTTATGCTATTTTTTGCTCTTTAATGTATTTTAACGTATTTTCTCCTTTCAAAACTCTAGTTATTATCATTAGCTATGAGTCTGCTCGAGAATCGCCTGAGAGTACGAGCTAACATACCGTCCCTTCCAGCCGACGTATCTGCCTTCCTGAATGTGTATAGAAGCGAACAACCAGTCAACCAATTGGGAGGAGTGGGAAAGAAGAGAGGAAAGTGTGTTCCATGTGGTCGTGCAAAGAATACGACCACAACCATCAAGTGGGATACTTGTGGGCTTTTCACATGCAAGAACTATTCTAAATGTGTTGTAACTTGCGGCAACTGTGTGTAATACAATCATAACTATCAAACGCAGTATTCGTGAGCTTTTCACGTACAAAAAAGTATTCAAAATATATTGTAACATTCGTTAACTGTTTGTAAAACTGTTAGTGAGATATTAAATGTATATTTGAGATAAAATAAAAATTACATTTTCATTTTTCGCACCATAAATTTAAAAGAACGAACTGTTGCACTCAGTGCAACGCGCGCCCGCTAGCGTAACACAATGAGGCGCGCCCGCCGGAGGGTTAAGACCTTACGCCGCACATTCTTTGGTAGGCTTAATTATTAACATGTATTCCTAGTGCTGGAGTAACCACAAGTTATGTCGTATCGTTTGCAATTGCTTGGGATAAACGCATTTGCCATTTTTTTTTGTAAATATACCTTTTTCTAGTTCGACAGTGCATCGAACCAACACACTCTAACGTGTAGGATTTTGTTACATAATCATGTCTGAATAACTGCATTTTTACTGGAGCAGTAAACTTAACGACCACCTGTTGGCCGTGAAAGAAATCAATGTCACACTTTATTTCTTTTATTTTGACCTTGTAAACGCGATGACAGAGCACTCTTTTCTTAAAATAAATTAGTTGGAAGGCTGTGAGCGGAGTGAACACTAGACATTTCTACCTGAAAACCTGTTTATGAAATGTGGAGAAGTGAAAGAATAACTTCATAAATTCGACATTCAGACGACTGCCAAACAAGCTATGAATTGTAACTTTGCGAGATGAGCTGAGCAGGCTATCTTGAGTTCGAAGGAAGGGGTCATTTATAGGACTGTAAACAAAAGACCCAGGTTTATTAATACAAGTTTTCCAGACATTAGACATCTGATATATGAGCAAATAATGCACCTTTCTATAAGTTCAGAATGCACAGCTGTTATTACAGCAAGATTAAACCTTATCCTCAAGCTTGGATTGTATAAATTTAGTCAGAACCATGTTATGTTAAAACGCACTACAGCGGTAGGATATGATTACCCTTAGATGCTAGTACAAGTTTTGGTACTTTATGAGCTGGTAACGCACACGACTTTTGTCTCGTTATTGCAGCAGATGATCAATGGATCAGTGGTATTGATCAGCACACAGAGGTGCTATTTGATGTTTTGGAATTGATTTTTCTTCCAATGATGTGTTTGAGATTGGATGCTTAGTACAACAATTGTTTAGACTGTACGGATTTAGCATGGTCATTAAAAATACAATGAAACTGATAGGACTGAACTAATCTGATAAATAAGAAGGTAATAATCAAATATCAGGATTTTCAACTTAAAACTGAATATAAACCAGGAGCTAGGAAGTCTAATAAAATGTAAATAAACCTATAAATTTAAATGAACCTTGATGACCATAACTTAGACTTGATTCTTCGACACATTTAAATACAAATATAGCTTTCCCTATTGAGAGATGACAATCAGTTGGTCACGTGTTTAAACGTGGTAGCTAACCTGATAATGCGACGTTAGACATGTTTTACTCATGCAGTCGCCGACCTAATTTTTCTCTCCCAACACGAAACATGACCCAAGTTCACAAACAGTGAATTTGCGATGTAGGAAGGTAAAGCAGTGGCGCCCATTGCACAAGTAATTTAAGAGGGTTACATGTTACTAATTTGTGTTGTGAATTAGAATAGATTTTCATGCGTTCTGTTAGGTTCAGAATGTGCATAGCTTTAGCTGGGAAATAAATTTAGGATGAAACGCTTCTCGTTTACATTATTGTTATTATTAACGTACGATAGGTATTAGATTAAATGACTATAACGTTAAATGTTGGAGATGACACCATCATAGCGTAGCTTTAAACTTATTATGCTTTAAATGAAACTGATACCTGGCATTGTAAACAAGTAAATAACTCTCTTTGCTGAAGAATCATGCTTGTGCTATTATTATTATTATTATTCTTGAATCTCCGAAGTAATTGTATAGGGAAGATCTACGTGTCATACTCTTAGATTGCATTCTTTGATTTTCCATTTTTGCGTAGGACTTCGAGAGGCTTAATTTATTAAGATTGTCGCACGGAGACGAATTACAATACTATCAACATTGTTAAGCACGGACTAGCCGTTTTCACCTCTCGGAAGTAGTTAGGGGTCTGCCACTTTTTTGAATAAACTGAGTGCGATTTAAATGTAAGCCTTGCCTCTTTATTGTGCTTGTTGAGTTTGTATTCCTCTGGGCTGGTAGTTTCACCTCTTATTACACCTGACACCCCCGAGTACAGATTTTTGAGTGCTTTCCCAGTCCAAGAATGCATTCCTTCCCGTCCTATATGTCTTCCTGAGAGACGAGGGTTTCGGAAGGGTCATTTAAGGTCTATGGCTCCCCAAAATTCTCGTCAAACGGGCACAATATACTAATCTATACTAATATAATAAAGCTGAAGAGTTTGTGTGTTTGTGTCTTTAAACGCGCTAATCTCTGGAACTACCAGTCGGATTCGAAAAATTCTTTTTGTATAGGATAGCCACATTCAAGAGGAATAGTTTAGGCTATGTTAAATTTCGGACAGACCACTCCATTCTCTGCATTTAGGCCCTTTGGCACAAATCTACACCGTTCAACCGATCTGAACCAAAATTTGTACACTTACCCTTTGGAGCCTTGCGAGTAACTCTGTCTACATGAACTTTATGACAGACCAGTCCGTATCCTGCATTTAGGTCCTTTGGCACAAATCCACACCGTTTCACTAATCTGAACCAAAATTTGTATACTTACCCTTTGAAACCCTGCGAGTAAAACTGTTTACATGCAATTTCGGACAGACCACACCATTCCCTGCATTTATGCCCTTTGGCACAAATCTACACCGTTTCACCGATCTGAACCCAAATTTGTATACTAACCCTTTGGAACCCTGCGAGTAACACTGTCTACATGAAATTTATGGCAGACCAGTCCATTCCCTGCATTTAGGCCCTTTGGCTCAAATCTACACCGTTTCACTAATCTGAACCAAAATTTGTATACTTACCCTTCCCTGCATTTAGGCCCTTTGGCACAAATCTACACCGTTTCACTAATCTGAACCAAAATTTGTATACTTACCCTTTGAAACCTTGCGAGTCTGTTTACATGCAATTTCGAACAGACCACTCCATTCCCTGCATTTATGCCCTTTGGCACAAATCTACACCGTTTCACCGATCTGAACCCAAATTTGTATACTAACCCTTTGGAACCCTGAGAGTAACACTGTCTACATGAACTTTATGACAGACCAGTCCATTCCCTGCATTTAAGCCCTTTGGCACAAATTTACACCGTTTCACTAATCTGAACCAAAATTTGTATACTTACCCTTTGAAACCTTGCGAGTAACACTGTTTACATGCAATTTCGGACAGACCACTCCATTCCCTGCATTTATGCCCTTTCGCACAAATCTACACCGTTTCACCGATCTGAACCAAAATTTGTATTACTTACTCTTTGGAACCCTGTGAGTAACACAGTCTGCATGAAATTTCGGATAGACCACTCCATTCCCTGCATTTAGGTCCTTTGACATAAATCTACACCGTTTCACTGATCTGAACCACATTTTGTATACTTTTTTATATTTTTATCGAATTTACCCTCCAGGTTGGTGGTTCCCACGAACTCAGCGGGGGAACTCACCTCTACCGCCTCTACGGGCAGTGTCCTAGAGCTGGGAACATCTGATCGGAGTGGATACAACTAGGGAGGTGTTACCAGCACCGCGCCCAGGCGCCTCGCCTGCAAAGCGAACAGGGGCCTCATGAGGGAAGGGAGGAATAGGCAAGGAAGAGGGAAGGAGGCGGCCATGGCCTGACAGTAGGAACCATCTTGGTATTTGCCCGAAGACGAAGTGGGAAACCACGGAAAACCACTTCGAGGATGGCTGAGGTGGGAATCGAACCCCATCTACTCATTTGGGCCACCTGAGGCTGAGTAGACCCCGTTCCAGTCCTCATACCACTTTTCGAATTTCGTGGCAGAGCCGGGAATCGAACCCAGGACCTCCGGGGCTGCAGCTAACCATGCTGACCGCTACGCTACGGAGGCGACATTTTGTATACTTACCCTTTGGAACCCTGCGGGTGACACTGTCCACTATAAATTTCGGACAGTCCACTCCATTCCCTGCATTTAGGCCCTTTATCACAAATCCACACCGTTCCTCCTAATTGCGCCAAATTTTACTTACACTTTGAAACCCTGCTGGTAACACTGTCCACTTGATATTTTGGACAACGCTCTCCATTCCCTACATTTAGAATAACAAACAAACTGAACTTGAAAACCACGTATTAAGACCCTTGAACCATTCATGTCAGTAGTAGTGTAACTATAAGAGTATTTTAATAAGTCCATTGCTGACTGGCAATTTGGGCTGCATCACATCGCCCCTACCAGTGTTCTGGTGCAGAATTGCGAAAATAGTTAAATCTTGCGCTGCTTATAAATTGCAGTCACAGGGATTAGTGCAAAAAGAATTCTTAGGCCCCTTAAAACAGTTATCATCATGAACATATTATGCCTCTATAGTAAGTGCAATGGTGTTGGTGCAATACATTGAGGTTATCAGCTGCAATAAGCGTTGGTGCTTTCAAATTGACCTTCATTTATTCCAAAACTTATCGTTGAGTGCTATGTGGCGGTAAATGATACTATTCTACCTCAGGAGCTCGGGACAGCCGAAGTTTTCCAAAGTGTTCTGAGTATTTTCCTACGGTGCTATGCGACAAAAGACGACACTATTGGTCTCTACATTTCTAACAGCCAATGAGATATAGGCCTTAGGCAGTGTCTTATTTCACATACTCCTCTTTCTAAACATATATTTTTTTTTTTTTTTTGTAATTTACATGTGTCAGTGCTGTAGTTAGTAAACAGCCATTTCCCTATTCGTTATTATCATAACGGGAAAATGACCTGAATGTTACGTCCATTATACTGTACTACTTATCACCCCCTCTACAACCACCACCACCACCACCACCACCACCACCACCACCACCACCACCATAAAAAGTTATATTTAAAAATATTTCTTTTCTGTTAGTTTAAGTATCATGTGCCAATTCTGTAGTAGTATTAATTATCATCCATAAAACAAATAAATCCACCGGGCGAAGCCGGGCACTACTGCTAGTCATAGATAAAGGGTACCATATATAATATTAATGTATTTGATATTAAAATGAAATGTAGTCCGAACGAAGCTGTAGACAACACGTCATCATAAACCGAGTGATATCTCACGTCAAGATGATGTCGAGATTATAAATGATCTAGAAGAATGGATATTAGACGTTACATTTTGAGGAAATAGACGATTATTTTGATTTAGCAGGACGGGTAGGATTATCGTACGCTGTTTTATAAAGAACATGTAAGAATTATGTGAAAATATTTTAGTCAGATAATTATGATATCAATTAAGGTTAGTAGGAACATGAGCACCTGCTTGTTTGTAATGAAATGAAAATCCACAGCCTGCTTCCAGTCTTCGACCGGGTCAGGAATGGAATGAATGAAGCCCCCATCTAGCGGCGAGGATATGAACTGTGCCGGCTGCCGAGGCCTGACGCACTCCTCTGGGGCAATGATTAAATGAATGACAGATGAAATGAAATGATAGTGGAGAGTGTTACTGGAATGAAATTTTGACAGGGAAAACCGGAGTACCCGGAGAAAAACCTGTCTGCCTCCGTTTTGTCCAGCACAGATCTCACATGGAGTGACCGGGATTTGAACCACGGACCCAGCGGTGAGAGGCCGGCGTGCTGCCGCCTAAGCCACGGAGGCTTCGCTTGTTTGTAATAGGTCATCATATTAGAAGCCAAGGCTATCAGACACTAGCTGTACATTAAATGAGGTTCAGGAGGTGAGGTAACTTTCGAATGTCACCCAAAGGTTCAACAAGGTGGTTGTGTCCTGATTGCGACCATTCCGGATTTCGTTCACCTCATTAGCAGTCCAGATTGCGGTCACTTTTCTTGGGAGACCGGTTCTTGGTTCTTCAGGACTGACTCATACCTTCCGTAAGTTTTGTGGATAACAAGGGGAAACTGATATTTCACTACCTAACCAAAGAATACTGTTCAGTGTTCAGCTGAGCACACCCCATAAAACTTCGCTTAAAAAAATCAAGTCCCATCCCAATCTGACAGCACCTCGTAAGGCAATGATTATAACATTTTCAGTCTTAAGAATAGAAACGTTTCAGGATCGGAATCGACGACCTTCACTTTAAACAAAATTGTTTTAATGGGAAATTTTATACTTACAGGGTATAATTTTTAATTTCTGCCCCTCTCCTCCCATTTGAGACGCGATATATCTATTTTTATAATAGGTAGCCTACTGTATATAGTGAAAAACTTCCTTTTTATTACCTCGAAAACTTCGTCTCGTTAAAGTAATTTGTTCTGCGTTTGATTCTAAAACCCCTTTGTAATCAATTATTGTCCCCGCCCCCTCCTACACACAAAATCAAACATTTGAAGTTTTAGGTTTATTAACATTCCAAAGAGAACTGACATATGGCATGTACCTCAACATTGGCAAGAGGGGTGGAGTGAAAGGTGAGGAAATCCCCAGGGGAGTTACAACCGGACTAGTCTCCCAAGAAAAGTGACAGCAATCTGGACGCTGGAATGTTTATAGCTCTTCCCTGAAATGAAAGTGACCGCAATCTGGACTGCTAATGAGGTGAGGTGAACGCAATCCGGAATGGTCGCAATCAGGAAGACACCAACAAGGCAACAGTATGGACACAAATAAGAGTGAATGTGCAAGGTAAGTTGAATTACGTCACTATATGTGTGTGTGTCAGTCTACGACAGATATGAAAGTGTGCTAAATGAAGGGAGATGCGTATTTCCTCCCTTGGCTACGAAGGAATACGATATGCAAATGAGTCTACGGTGAAATGGTAAGTTGTTCTGCGTAGGGAAAAAACGTAATTTCTCTCATGAATATACAATGGTAGCACACGTTGGCTTATGGTATGCAGATGACACACTGAGATGTTGTTGTATTGCATATCCCTGATCCCAGGTTCAACAGATGGTAAGGTGAAATAGATTACGCATGCCTCATGTTAATATGTATTGTTGTCCTTCGTGAATATGAAGTGAGCTTTGAATGATTACTAATAATACTAGTGCGATAAATGTCTAAAGAGAGACAATCGATGATGTATATGCTAACTTTGTGCTGATGTAAATTGGTGTAATAATAAGAAATAGCTAATTTGGCAGTCATATTCAAGGGGGGTAATGTGAAGTAGTCATTCAATGCAGTGTTTGAAGTTTGCATTATCGAAATTGATCAAATCTTTTAATTGACAGTTGACATTAGGAAGTCACACTTACAGGGTTCTTGATTTTACTTGAGTATTTAGATCGTCAGTAGAGCCTCCGTGGCTTAGGCGGCAGCACGCCGGCCTCTCACCGCTGGGTCAGTGGTTCAAATCCCGGTCACTCCATGTGAGATCTGTGCTGGACAAAACGGAGGCAGACAGGTTTTTCTCCGGGTACTCCGGCATTCCATGTCAAAATTTCAGCAACACTCTCCACTATCATTTCATTTCATCTATCATTCATTTAATCATTGCCCCAGAGGAGTGCGACAGGCTTCGTCAGCTGGCACAGTTCATATCCTCGCCGCTAGATGGGGGCTTCATTCATTCCATTCCTGACCCGGTCGGAGACTGGAAGCAGGCTGTGGATTTTCATTTCATTTAGATCGTCAGTAGGATTTCCTTGTATCTTAAATGTTATCATTCCACATGTAAGTTAACCACTGCATTTGAATAAAGTACCTACCTGAGAGTGGAGATATATGATATTTGCCGTTATTTAAATGTTCTTTGGTTGGAGTTGAAATCCCAGGCATCCTTTTGGCATAATAATTTAAGGAAGAAGAGGAAGAAGAAGGGAAAAGAAGGAAGATTGTAGTTTTACGTGACCGTGAATCTTGTGATTATGAGTCACGGGGTCTCCTTTTTACGTGTAAGGAAGAAGAAGCTGACGTCTCATTTGTTCGTGACCCAGACAGAAGAACGAGGGTGACTCATAAATATAGTATATTAAATGTGTATTATAAAGGAAAATGTGTGTTTTTTAAGTCTAACCTAGTGTTGAAATGCAATGACGACATGTTGGACTGTTAGATAATATGAGTTTGTTTAACATTATTTCTGTTTTACATTTAGAAGCCCATAAGTTGATAGTTAGTTGTATAGTGCAGTATTCAGTCGTATATTGACGGCTCCTTATTCCCAAGACAAGTACTCATTCATAAATGTTTGTTGTTAATTCATTTAGGGATTTTGCGACATCGTGGCTGTTAAACCCCGTGTACTTGGGTGTTCATTCATTCATTCATTCATTCATTCATTCATTCGTTTATTTGCAATTGGGGGTGTGTCCCCCGGTGGCAAATTAGATATACATAACAAATAAATAATTGTACATAACAATTCACTAACAATTAAACTGGAGTATTTACACAAATAGTCAGTCTTTTCTTAAACACACCTATATGTTTGGGAAAAGGTTCTAAGACTGCGGCAGGTAGAGAGTTCCAATTATCAATGGCACGGTTTACGAAAGAATATTTACCATAATTTGTTCGCTGTGGTCGGCCCTTAACTTTGAAAGGGTGATCGCTCCTACCCATGAAAGTAGGCTTTTCCATACGAAAGCTAAGCTCACCCCATGCTGGTTGATTTGTATACGTGTTGTACATAGCGCAGAGTCTAGATTTCACACTCCTAGCCTCAAGTGATTCCCACCCAAGTTTCTTTAACATACGGCTCACACTGCTCCTGGGATTAAAGTCACTGAGCACAAATCTAGCGGCCTTTCTTTGTACCATTTCCAACTCATTTATGAGCCCTACTTGATATGGATCCCAAACCGCCGAGGCGTATTCCAGAATAGGTCTTACAAGTGACAAATATCCTAATTCTTTAGCAGAGGTACTACTTCCTTTTAATACCCTCATTACAAAGTGCAGGGATTTGTAAGCTTTAGAAACTGCACATCCTATATGACTACTCCATTTCATATCATTTCTTAAGTGAACGCCCAAATATTTGCAAGAATCTTCTTCTACAAGAATTTCCGAGCCAATGTTATATTGAAAATCTTGCCTTCGCACTTTCCCTATTTTTATTAGACTACATTTTCTTGTGTTTATTTCCATTTTATTTTCAATCGCCACTTATAGACCAGGTTCAGGTCATCTTGAAGTACTGCATTGTCTTGTGAGTCATGTATCTTTCGATATATTACACAATCATCCGAAACAATCGACAGTCACTGCGAATCCCATTTGGTAAGTCATTTATAAACGCCAAAAATAGCAAAGTTCCGATTACGCTGCCTTGAGGGATACCCGACGTTACGGTAATTTCATCCGAGAATCGGCCTTCAACTTTCACTTTCTGGGAACGTGTTGTTGTTTGAGTCTTCAGTCTTTTGACTGGTTTGATGCAGCACTCCATGCCTCCCTGTCCTGAGCTAATCGTTTCATCTCTACATAGCTACCACACCCTACATCTGAGGCAATCTGTTTAACATATTCTAACCTTGGTCTACCCCTACAGTTCTTGTCCTCGACCCGTCCTTCCATAACTAAGCTTGCTATTCCTGGGTGTCTTAGTATGTGTCCTACCAATCTATCTCTTCTCTTGATTAGCAGTCGCCCAGAAACATCTCTCCTCTCCCACTCGTCTTAATACCTCTGCGTTTGTAACCCTATCTACCCATCTGATCTTCATCATTCTCCTGTAACACCACATTTCAAATGCTTCAATTCTCCTCTTTTCTGCTGCACCAATAGTCCAAGTTTCACTTCCATAGAGCGCCACGCTCCAGACAAAGGCTTTCAAAAATGACTTCCTAATACCTAAATCTATATTCGATGTCAGCAGATTCCTTTTTTGTTGAAATGCTTTCTTTGCCTGAGCCAACCTACTTTTTATATCCTCTTTGCTTCGTTCATCACTGGTTATTCTGCTTCCTAAGTAACAGAAGTCTCCTACTTCCTTCAGCTTTTCACCTGTCAATTTGATCTCCATAGAGGTTTCTGATTTATTTCGGCTGCATTCCAGAATTTTTGTTTTACATTTATTAATTTTCATCATGAATTCTTTCCGTAAGACGGAGTCCATACCATTCAAAAACTCATTCAAATCCTCAGGCTTGTCGGCCAAGATGACGATGTCATCAGCAAATCTCAGAGTTGAAATTATTTCTCCTTGACTCTTCAATCCCACTTTAAATTTTTCTCTAATTTCCTTCATTGCTTGTTCAATGTAAAGATTGATAAGTGTGGGTGATAAGTTGCAGCCTTGCCTTACACCTTTCTGAATACCAGCTTCTCTCTCATGTCCTTCAACTCGAATAACTGCTGTCTGGTTTCTGTATAGATTGTATATCACCCTCCTATCCCTGTACTTTATTCCAATCGATTTCAAAATGTCAAACAATTTAGTCCAATCAACGTTATCAAAAGCCTTTTCTAAGTCTACAAAAGCCATGAACGTTCTCTTATCTTTCCTTATTCTACCTTCCAAAATCAGCCTAAGACTTAGTACAGCTTCCCATGTTCCTACATTTCTCCTGAAACCAAACTGGTCTTCACCCAACTCCGTTTCTATCTGGCTTTCAATCCTCTTGTAAATTATTCTAGACAGGATCTTTGAAGCATGAGTAATCAAGCTGATTGTACGGTAATCTTCACATCTGTCAGCTCCCACTTTCTTTGGTATAGGGATGATTACATTCTTCTTGAAATCAGGGGGTACCTCACCTGTCTCATAAATCCTACACACCAAGTGAAATAACCTGATCAGACCTTCATCTCCTATGCAGCGTAGCAACTCAATCGGTATATCATCTATGCCTGGTGCTTTGTTCCTGCTTAAGTCTTCCAAAGCTCTATCAAATTCTGATCTCAATATTAAATCTCCTTTCGCATCCTCATCAATTTCCTCCTCCCTTTCCATTACATGATTCTCAATCTCCTTTCCCTTATACAAACTCTCTATGTAAGCTTTCCATCTCTCAACCTTTTCTTCCCTATCTGTTAGAGGCTTTCCATTTGTGTCCTTAATATTACAGCACTTAGTCTTCTTTTCCCCAAAAGTATTCTTAATCCTTCGATAAGCTCTGTCTACTTTTCCTAATTTCAGACAATTTTCTATACCTGCACATTTCTCTTTCAACCATTCTTCTTTCGCTTCCTTGCACTTCTTGTTAACCTCATTTCTCAGACGTCTGTATTCTGCTTTCCCCTTTTTATCTCTTACATTCTTGTGTTTCCGCCTTTCATCCATCAATTCTAGTATATCCTGAGTGATCCACGGTTTTCTACCTATTCTTTCTTTCCTACCAATGTTTTCTTCTGCGGATTTTGTTATTTCATTCTTCAAAAGTGCCCATTCGTCTGCAATTGAAGTTTGTTTAGGGTTTTTCATTAGTCCTTCCTTTATACTCTTCTTGAACCTTTCGTTTACATCCTTCTCTTTCAGTCTGTCTATTGCCCACCTTTTTGGCTTTTGACTTTTCTTCAGTTTCTTCAACTTTAATCTGCATTTCATTACAACCAGATTGTGGTCAGAGTTTATGTCAGCACCAGGATATGTTTTACAATCCAAAATCTGGTTTCGAAACCTCTGCTTGACCATAATGAAGTCGATTTGGTAACGCCCTGTATCTCCTGGTCTCGTCCATGTGTATATTCTTCTATTGTGGTTATTGAATAAGGTGTTAGCTATGACCAACTCATGCTCGGTGCAGAATTCTACCAGCCTGCTTCCTCGATCATTCCTTTCACCTAATCCGAAATCTCCTACTATCTTCCCTTCTCTCCCTTTTCCTACCACAGCATTCCAATCTCCCATTACTATAACATTTTCATCACCCTTGTTATACCTAAGAATTTCGTCTATTTCTTCGTAGACCTTTTCAACATCCTCATCATCAGCTTGACTGGTAGGCATATAGACTTGTACCACTGTGGTGCAGGTAGGTTTAGTATTGATTTTTGCTACAATAATCCGTTCACTATATTGTTCATAATATTCCACCCGCTGCACCTTCTGGGAACGACCCGTCAAAAATTCTTGGATCCATATAATTACTCTTCTATCAATCTTCGTCGAAGCTAATTTATGGAGTAGCATGTCATGCGGCACGACATCAAATGCCTTCGCAAAATCTATAACTACGGCGTCGACTGAAACACCATCGTCTAACGATTCGCTAATATCTTGAAAAA
Organism: Meconema thalassinum; assembly: GCA_946902985.2. Classification (NCBI taxonomy): domain Eukaryota; kingdom Metazoa; phylum Arthropoda; class Insecta; order Orthoptera; family Tettigoniidae; genus Meconema; species Meconema thalassinum. Next base: position 1,197,798,476 of record OX336389.2, read on the forward strand.
GTGATAGCATCTGACTCTCGCATGAGTAACCTTTCCGAAATCCATGTTGCCTGTCATTAAACCATGATAATGTTTCCCACTGTTCCCTCAAGTAATCGCAAATGAGATACCCCATCTGTTTACAAACGATGGACGTAAGGCTAACCGGCCTGTAGTTGCCCAATTCAAATCTGCTCCCTCCCTTAAATATTGGGACTACCGTAGCTCTTTTCCAGTCATCCGGGATTTGCGCATTGTTCATGGACACATTAAACATCACCTCTAAGTATCGTGCCACGGCCCTACCTCCTAGTTTAAGTACTTCACTAACAATATTATCAGGACCCTTCGATATATTGTAACGTAATTTTTGTATTAGCTTTACAATTGCTGACTGGTTTATTTGGAGAACTGGAGCCCCTGATTCACCGTTAAGGTCCAACACACAGCTATTGGATTTATTGAAAACACTACCATAAAAGACACTTAATTCATTAGCAATGGCCTGCTTCTCAGTAATTAATTTACCGTCACCGGACATTATCATCGACAAATTATTTGAATTTCCCTTTCTTCTCCTAACATAACTGTACAAAAATTTCCACCCATCGCCTCCCGAACCAAGTAAACCTTGCATATAATTGTCATGAGCAACCCTCTTTTTTAAGACGAGCTCTCTTGATAAGGACTTAAATTTCAACATATACTTGTCACTATCATGTCTTTTATTGTATAATTTGCTAATTTTCCGTTTAAGACTCCTGATTTCCCGTGTGTAATACTCAGGATCTGGGTCTTGTTTCAGTAATTTAAATGGAACAAATTTATCAATAGCTCTATTTAAAATTTTCAAAAAGTTAGTCCACAGGATATTAATGTGATTTCCTTCCGATGCCCATCCTACAAATAGCTCAATCAAATACCCCCTGAAATTTGCGGATCCGCCCTGCGATACTGGAATATGTTCTTATTTGCTACATCAGAGTCTAATTTTGTAATGTCACCGTATCTAATATTTAATTCAACCCCAGAATGGTCACTAATGCCTGGTACTTTCAGACAATTAATATACAGGTCTACAGGCCTTACGAGATAAACATCTAAGGTATTATTGCCTCTAGTTGGGAAGTCAACTACTTGGGAAAATCCCCCCTCCCTTAAGAATTTGTTTGCCGCACTCTGAGCTTGACCACAGCTAGTTGACTCACCAGACCAGTCTACTTTGGGGAGGTTTAAATCTCCGGCAATTATTATGCTCATTTTCATAGCATTACCCGTACAAGTTTTATCATACAGTGTGTCGAGAAGCGAAAAGTTATCTTTCGGTGCTCTATACGCCCCTATCACCTGAAGAGGGAATTTATTTCCTTTATCCGAAATTTGTACACATAACATTTCATGATCCGTATCAGCCCACTTTAAGAAACTAGCTATATTTTTGCGCATACAAATAAATAGCCCACCACCTCGCTTCCCCCGATCCCTTCTGTACATTTCGTAGGTCCCTTGAATTATTTCATTACTATTTATATCCTCATATAACCAAGATTCAGTAGCAATGACAATGTCCGGAGAATACGTCTCTACAAGATTCCAACATTCAATTAATTTATTTCCTAAACTCTGACAATTAACCTGCAGTAATCTTAGAGTCTTACCTCCGCAGCAAATATCCCGAAGTAGCTCCTTCTGTTCCCGTCGGCTGGCAACCTCTGGACCTGCTCCTCCTCACAATGGCCGGCACGAACCGATGACCCTGTCATGTAGGCTCCCCAGGTTGAAAGCGCCCCGTCGATTTAAATGCAGCCCATCTCGGGCGAAGTCACGGCCACCAATCCAGCTGTCAGCATCTACGTACACTAATCCCAGTCGTGCACAAACCCAGTCCATGCGGTCATTTACAGTCTTAACTCGCCTTAACGGAACATCTCTCCGCCGAACAATGCCACTCATTATAATTTTTGCATTTCCAAACTTGCTTTTAGCTTTTCTGCCTAGTTCGTAGAGCTCCCCCATGATGTAATCAGCTGTAGCCCTCTTCTTCAAATCGTTCGTCCCAACATGGAGCAACAACACTTTAACATTGTCACAGTCCTCTTCATTTGCTTCTTCCACTTCTTGGGCAAGCTGGTCAATTTTAATCCCCGGATAACACCGCACTTTCGCACCTGATTTCCACGAGATATTCGCACTCCATCGTATCATAGAATCACCCATTATGATAACGTCATCCTCAGTTTGCTCCTGCACGCCCTCTTCCACACTGATCCCAGTAGAAAGCCGTTCAGTCACACCCTTCACCGTTTCCTCTGATCCACGAAGCTTTGTTCTAAGTTCCTGTATTATTTGATCCCTTACTTTGATTTGCACCCTCAAACAGTCCGGCGTATCACATACTTTGCAAAACCAATTCCCGACATCACAATCCTCCTTCTTGACCTTAATACAGCCGAAGTGAAACCATTTCTCACATAGTCCACACTGAACACCGATCATCAATGTTTTACTGCACGTCGAACACTTCAAAGCTGCCACTGGATCATTTGCCTGATTCATATTTGGAGTAACAGGACCTGGATTCACTTCCACTCCACCAATAACTAGCAATGCAGCTATCACTAGGGCTATGAACCACAAGTTACTAGGTCCCGTACGCACACACAAACACCGGAAATCCCGACTCCCCTTCGCATACCACAGCCCGATCCTCGCGCTATAACACTCCAGAGAACAACCCATTTCAGCACGCCTGAGAGCTCGGGAAAAACACAACCTTTCACTTTGACTGCCAACTGATAACACCAGAATTTGTCTGAAATCCTGTGTTATTGTGGTGTATGTAGTAGTGTGGGTATTTGTAATGCAGGTGAGGATTGGGAAGGAGGCAGCGATGGCCTTAAGTTAGGAACCATCCCGGCTTTTGCCTGGAGTAGAAGTGTAAAGCCACGGTAAACCACTTCCAGGGTGGCTGAGATAGGAATCGAACCCATCCCTTCTCAATGTTGTCTCACGAGGCTGAGTGAACCTCGTTCCAACCCCCAGATCAGAATTAAATTTCTTGACAGAGCCGGGAATCAAACCCGGACCTCCAAGGCGACAGCCAAGAATACAAACTACTGCACCAGGATTCATAAGTGACCGATAAACAAACCCGCTCCATTGTGTTGTTTCTTTAAGATGGTACAGTATATGAATTACTTTATTTTGTTGAGGTGCATTAATGAATCCCGTAATCTATTTAAGAAGAATCTAGTGACCTGCACATCTTCTGTGATTCAAGTGACATGCAAGGGCAATTATTATGTTTTCATGCAGTCACATATCAGAATCATTTTCTGTTTGGACTTATGGGATGGTTTTATGTACATTGTAGTAAGTGTGAAATACTTTAAGATATGTTTACGAAAATATAGAGTGCGTCAGTTCATTTGGTAGGTGTAATTTAACGATATGATGCTAACACTGGTATCAACATCATTGATTTTATCAGACTTTATTTCATTTATGTCTTTTCTTATCGTTTTTCATAAGTATTTCTTTATTTCTATATTAAATAGGATGTGCTTTGTATAGTGTATTAAATAGCATGTGCCTTGTATAGTATTGCTACGTGCTACCCCTAGTAGCAAGTTCGTTAATTGGATCACAGTAGGTAAAGCACAACACAAATGGTCCTTAAAAGAAATATTAGCTTTATAGCAGGTCAGAAATATACACCACACAATAGGCACACCGAGTCTCACTTCATAAAAGACTACTAGTCACTATTAGTTTCCACTTGTAGAGAACACTCACCCTTTCACTTGGTCATGCAGTTAATCCTTCCGTAATTAGTCCCGTGACCTCGCTAGAAATAACCACAACTCTTCCTCTTGTACACAAGCCACAGTCTGTCACTCACTGTTCTTGAATACACACTGTTTCGCAATTCGCACGTCACCGCATTACCTCTTTCGCACAGGTATTAGCACACTCACTGACACTGGCCAGGGTCGCTCTTTATATATCGGGGCTGATGAATCACAGATGTTTCTAGAGTGGACCAGGGTTCACAGCTACTCTCAGACCTTCTCGAGATTTCCAACACTAGTTGGGCCACGAACATTCTGGACCATGCCTTTTGTTCTCGCTGCGCAAGTGGCCGGCCGACACAGAGCCCGGGGGTAGCCTCGGGCGGTTGTGAGTCACGCGCGAGGGAATGAAGCAACCCCGCACCCGTAACAGTATATTAAATATCATGTGCCTTGTATAGTATATTAAATAGCATGTGCCTTGTATAGTATATTAAATATCATGGCCTTGTATAGTATATTAAATAGCATGTGCCTCGCATAGTATATTAAATAGCATGTGCCTTGTATAGTATAGTAAATAGCATGTGCCTCGCATAGTATATGAAATAGCATGTGCCTTGCATAGTATATTAAATAGCATGTGCCTTGTATAGTATATTAAATATCATGGGCCTTGTATAGTATATTAAATATCATGTGCCTTGTATAATATATTAAATATCATGGGCCTTGTATAGTATATTGAATATCATGTTACCCACAGATATGTGATTGTGTGTCTTTAATGTGTTTGAACCATACACATCTCCGAGGACCCATGTTCACGATGAAGCCATGACCAAATGACGGTCCACCCCCAGAGATGCCGGAAATTATACATGAGGTCATAACCGAAATGGGCAAAATATTTGCTGCGTTTCATCTATGTAACTGTAATAAACAGTGGATTATCAATATTAATATCTTATATATTAAGGATGGCGGGTGCGTGTTATATGAAGGATGATAGTCTTATGACTAATGCTAGTGAGGTCTCGTATGTGATACTCCTCTCTTAGAAAGTTTCGTGCTAATTGCGCAATTGGATCCTGAGTTATTGATTCTGAAGTTTTAATAGAACGCTCACCACTAAATACTATTATGACGAGGCTGTTCTTTAGCTTTAGGCATATAAAGCCCGTATTGGTTCTACTTTAATGCTAATTGGATATATTGTATCTCTAAAATGTATAGAGTTATTTATTTTATACAAGCAACCCGGCCTGGCTTCGCCCGGTGGTAGGTTAATACTGAATACTAACACCACCTAAGGGAAGACAATGAGAGAGAGAAGGAGGTGGGTTTAGGAGTGAAAACAATTTTAGGCAGAGAGGAAGAGAATCCAACACAAAATAGAAAGAAAGTAAAGATTTAGAAAACGTTTTTTACTGCACGAAGCCTGGGAAGTACCTAAAATGTGCGGGGACTTGTGCAGTGCCAACGGAGAGTGCAGCGTGAGCTGAGGTCGCTTGCAAGCAATCGCTAAGTGCTCTTTCCCTCCCGAGCCGGTATTCTGGTACTATGGGGAAGGGTGATACTCTAGCAAGGCAAGGTATGCCAAAAGGAAAGGATCTAAGCACTTTCCCCTCAAAAGGGTGAGATTTTAGAAAGTATTCTGAAATGCTAGGATTTGAATTTGTCGTAATGTTTTTATTACTAGACACTGTTGGATCTCCGACAAAACGGCCGAATGCCCCCAAAGCGGGAAGAGATAAAGTAAGTCTAGTGCTTTTAGCAATGGTTTTATTATTTTTAGTGTAATCTTTAAAGAGAACCAATTGTTGCATCCAAAGCAGGCTAAACTCTGACCTAACAGAGTGCCGACTAAAAGTTTAGAATAGAGGAAAAACCTCAAACCTAACTTAAACAAAACCAAATTTTTTAAATGTAAACCACAAGTCAGAGAGAAAATCTCTACAATTAGGAAGCTGGCGGAGCAAGCTATACTTGCCTTAAAGATTTACTAGAATTAGCTGTAATAGCTAAGAGAAAATTTGCATATTTTGTTATTTGAAGTTTCGTTTTAAACGCAACAAGTGATAACGTTTTTATTGATTCAGTGATTGCCTTTTTTATTTTGAAATAGGAAATAATTTTGGGAGAAGAATCAGGGAAGAAAAGGTCCTGCCTAACCGTTATTCTAGCAAGTGAGATAAAAACAAGCCGGCCCTGTGGTGTTGGAGTAGCGCACCTGCCTCTCAACTGGAGGCCACGGGTTCGATTCCCGGCTCCGTCAGGGATTTTAGAAACTGACGTGAGGGATCGAACGGGGTGCACTCTGCCTCTTGAGGACAATTGAGTAGCTGTCTGACAGTGAGACAGCGCCCCGGTCACGAAAACCAAGATTAACGGCCAAGGGGACCCGATGCGCTGACAACGCGTCACCCCATTATCTGCAGGCCAAATGGCTGGGCAGTGGTTGCTTGGTAGGCCTAGGCTCTGCAAGGGCTGTAGTGTCAGGGGTTATTATTATTATTATTATGAGATAAAAACAAAATAGGAAATAATTTATTTAACAAAATGAGGATGTTATTGATTAATAACAATTTGGCTATTTTAAGCTCAAGAAAGAAATTGTGGTTTAACAACTTGGAAGTCTAAGACCCCTATTTGTACAAAAACCCTTACAAGAGTTATTCAACATGCATATAATTAGAAAGTTTTAAACCTGTTAGGTTAATTATAAAAGATATCCAATTTAGTATAACATTTTGTTGAATTAGTTAGGTAGGATACCAGCACGATTAGAATGCCATTGTGGCAAGCAAAATGGCTATAAATAAGCAATTTCAAAATCTTTGCCGAAGCAGAAGAAAAGAAGAAATAAATAAGCGGATGATAACCGCTGTTATTTTACAAAGTCCTTAAAAGATGACGCATTCTGATAGGGCAGGTCGCATTAACGAAGCATGGATTAAATGCGAGAATTGAACAATTAGAAGATTGCCAATTACTGGGCTAAGGATAAGAAAAAAGATTAATAAGTGGTTTCTAAACCACTACTATTTAAACAGAATTGAATATATGATACATTCAAATGGAGCAGGTCACCTTTTTTGAAGCGTGGATTATACAATTTAACAATTAGAAAACGCTTACACCGTACACGAAGCAGGAAACAATAAATATTAGAACGTGGATTTTAGCATTGATTATACAGAATGAATAAGTTTTAAAGAGAACAAAGGTGGGAGGGCGCCTTTGGTATGGCAAAGCCTCATAGAAATAGAACCAGATAATTATATTAACTTAATTTTGTTAGTAAAAGGTATTTGGGCAAAAGGAGATGGGATTTATAGTTCTGGCCAGTTTTATTGACATGAATGGATCGCGACGTGGTAGATTGCTGAGCGGACACAGTTCTTGCCCTAAAGTTTGTTGATAGATTTTAAATTTTCACTGTTGAAGCACTGAAAGTTCATGGAACAAAAGAAAAGTTATTGCAGTTTATTGAGATGCACTTAATTGAATTTTAACATGTTTCTTGCGTTAAACAAGTTTTAAGTTGAAAATGATAGTTCCAGTTAACATGAGGTTTTCAGCAATTTGACAGTATTGAGCGGAGTTCTTTGCGGTTTGGATTTTATCTTGAATTGAAAATTCCAGAACTGTAGTGACAGTTAAATGGAGCGGTAATAATCCCTCGGTGGAAACAAGTTAAGTTCTAGACAATAGATAAATTGACATGAATCCCTCGTTGCGGGAAAGTATACCCTTACTTGGTCTGGAAAATACTAGATTTCATGACTGGTAGAAAGCTTTGTTAGCTAACAAAAGAGATTCCCTCGAGGGGCAGATGTACAATTTTATGAAATCCCAACACTGCCTATAGCTTTTAGTAAAAGCATTCAAAATATTGATTAAAACCCTCTAACATGGTATAAAATTCAATGTATGCGGTTTACTTAACTTGCCATGATGATTGAAGTGGAAGGTTCCTTGCAGCCTTTACTTTAAAAAACAGACATGGCGTCTATTTTAAAATTGGCACATGGAGACAGGAGGCTGACCTCTAAGAGAGAGCGCCGAACCCTATACTCGAAGTCCGAACTAGAAGTGGGGGCTAGCAGAGCAGCACACGAAGGAACCAGGGAGGCGAGGAGGAGGGGAAAGAATACATAGGAACATATAGCAGAATGGAAAACATTAAAAAGACAAAGATTCATCATTTCGAACTTCGATACTGTGCCTGTCAGAGGAGCTGTCAGGGTTGCCAACAACCGAAATGACATTCCAAACACCTCACCTGCCGGACCCATGTGCCTAGAGGATCAGGTGAATTTCTTATAGGCCATAGCGGCACGAGAACTATGATCCAAGGGATCCGTGGTAACATGGTGGCTAAAAGACATAGTCGGTCCAAGAAAATACACCTTAAAAAAGCTAGACTGAGAAAAGAAACATCCAGACTTATGTAAAACTTGTAAACATATTTATTTTAAAATATGCAAGCACCTATCCTAGTTAGGAGGGTTTTTATCGGCTAATCCGCAAACTAATAAATAAATAATAATAAAGAACAGGGCCCTACCTGTAAACTACGGTAAACCCTCGCGAAAGATCTAATTTACAAAGATAAGCAACAACAGCAACGCTAGGAAAATGGTACAAGAAACCCTAAGTCAAGTTACAAAGATCAAGCTAATAACGGAATTTACATTTAACAGGGTGGCAAGAACAAATCTAAGTTACGATGATACCATTCCCTCATTTATATTTAACGTTAATCAATTTAGCTAAGTTCTGACAATTTATACAAAATTTACGGCGATGACGTCCGTAAGACAAAACAATTACAACAAAAGCTATCTGACAAGCCATAAAAAACATTAAATACACTCTTATGAACTAAGTGCTCATCAGCACAGCAAGGTAAACATTTGGATTTATACAGTACAATAATGAATGAAACACAAGACCATATTCTGTTATATTCCTGCCTGCACCATGGATTACTCTTTGTAAACCAGTGTCATCTAAGTGTGTGTAATTTAGGTTGGCGGCTGCGTAGTTAAAACTACGACTTAAGTCGCATGAGGGTCAAGCTCCACCAGCTACGAACTAAAGGTTGAGCAACACTCCGTAGATCAAAAATAGTGTAATTTGTCCTAGATTATTTCCATCAGGAAATGTAAACATCAGCAAGGCGTCGGTCAGCAGGTCCAAAATGCAAATGGATCAAGTTTAGTAGCAATAAACAATTAGTTATTAGTTTGTTTATAATAATTATGCGCTTGATTATTAATTTGTCGGTTTAATTTATCGTTGGTTTATGGCGGTAGTGTTGACATTCCTGAATACCTTGGGATCAGCAGTAGCGTCTCGTGCGAGATCAAATCTCAGCTGTCACATCGAAATAAAAGTCGGAAACACCTTCATCGAGCTCCAAACGCTCGGACAAACAATAACACAAGTTATTAGTAGCTCGCGGCTCACTTAAATAACTTTGGGCAGGCCTGGCAAACACATCAGTTACCTCCCATTAATACCAAGTCTACAGAACGAAGTCTGGACACAGTGCATTACACGTACTGAAATACATGAATAGCCTCTAACAAGGGTGTCTATCACTAGCCTCACCATAACAATAAACCTCAACATAATATGTAATTACACTCTCAAACAGTGTCAAAAGGTATTCGCTGTAGTAGCGAATCAAGCGTGTGGCGTTTGCCAATAATTCATCATAACAAAAAACATGTGATTGTCACAAAATGGCTGCCTAGACCTTGACCTACAAATGAAATACATAAGCTAACAGTAAATAATGCCTCAAGCATTTGTCAAAGGTCTGATAAGTCTGTCTCGCATATGAGTGTGCTCTCGTTGCATGCTGGGAACTCTACATCACCTGTCCGTGACATTGAGCTAGGCTCTTAACTTACAGTCACCTCTCGGATGGTTCTAACAACACAATAGACTGAATGTAGGCAGTTCTCTCCAAAGAAAGTCCATTAGGAAACTGGCCTTGTTATTTATCCCAGTATAACACTCAAATATAACAAAAATAAAGCTTAAAAGCACGCCCTAAAAATATACACAAAGACGTAGCATGTTTTTCACATCAAAGTAAAGTAAAAGATAGTATTGACACTCGTACTGAATGTCTTTGCAATCTGCAGATATGTCACTTCATAACTGCTCTGTATTTAATAACCAAGAAACATGTGTCTGATCACCTGACACAAATAAACACAATAAAAGGCGCAAAATCTCACATTCGCTGAGTTTGCTAATGATACGATGAGTACAGGGTTCGATGCTAAACTGCATTGAAATATTACTGCTCTGACTATGTTCTACACTTGAACAGGATGGCTTCAAAGCTCATCTTAATGAAAGGTAATAGTAAATTTACATAACTGATAGTTTCTGTTGACTATCAACCGATACGAACTTATCTAACGAAATCAGTGGCGTGACAGACATTTAAATAAAAGGGGTGTTATTAATAACACTTGACCATGACGTCCATTCGTCATGTCAAGGAAAACTGTACACAAAATCACCCATATCAGGGTTGAACAAAGTAGTATCAAAGACTACAGTCACGTTTTAGTAGCGAATCGACTCGACATCTTAGCGATGCCCACCAGAATGCACCTGATTGAACAGAGTTCAATCACCGGATGTCTCACAATCACTGAAAGTGAATGACAAAAATTAGTGCTAACATTACAAACCCTACCTAATGGCTCGTCAAGAAGTTTGGTTGTTTCTACAATCTACTCTAATCTAAGCTGCCACAAAAGAACCTTAGATGGAAAAGAACAGACAGACTCACAAGATTAGGACGTCTACATCTCGCTCATCCCAACGAATTGAAACAAATCATCCTCTGGCTTCTGGACAAGGGTCGTCCAAACTAGGCCTCCATCATAGGTCTTATCCATGACCAGGGTCTTAATTCGTCCTCGTCGTTGAGGTCGTGATGTCGTCAGACTCCTTCCCATCAGGGTAGCGGTCATATTCCTCTTTGGCACGTTCATCTCCTACTCGTGCGATATTCCTGGATCTTCTGTCATGCTGTAGTTCCAAATAACGGCTCCCTCACATCATGGGGCCCCTATCTCATCATTCCCATCGATGATAAGCGGTGAAATGCGTCGAACACGTGGTCATTAAAATAAAGCATTTTTGCAGAAAATAACCACTCGAGAATAATTAATTTCGTTGCACTGCTTTCACTGAAGCTAGTTTTAATTGCGGTAAAAAAAAGCTCACAGAAGCTACACGGCGCAGATTATCATAAAACTTGCCCATGCACTTATCTGCTTTCACTTCACAGATTCTATGACCATTGGATCTCGTGGCATCGATGTGATCCACAGAAAAATTCACGCGCTCTTGCGGTCATAGTATGTATGTATGTATGTCTACCCCTTATTATTCCCGTTTTCCAACGGGGTCGGGGATGAGATGCGATGGAAGTCTTTGTGGCGGATGATTTTTACGGCAGGATGCCCTTCCTGCCACCAACCTCATGAGAGGAGTTAATGAGAGCTGAAATGAATGATGGTGAATGAAACTGGGTAAGGATGTGGAAGGAAGCGGCCGTGGCCTGTCAGAAGGTACCGTCCCAGCATTTGCCTGGATTTGAAAATGGGAAACCATGGAAAACCATTTCAAGGACAGCCGACGGTGGGGCTCGAACCCACGCGTCTACCGAGTTAGCAGAGAGCTTGGCCCCATGGCCTAACGCAGCGCTTTAGCGAGCGCAGCCACTACTGTCGGTTCTTGCGGTCATAGTAACATTTATATTTATTAGAGTTGAAATAATGCACTTCGATAGATATTAAATCACTGTTACTAATATATTTCGTTTTACACGAGGACATGGATTTTTCCACAAGAACGTGGCTAAAAATGTGGTGTTCCACGTTACTGAAATATTCACAATTTCGATGAATTAGGAGTAATTACTCCACAAGCCTACACTTGCTTTAATTATCACTCGATAAGATCACAAACTGCTAATTAATGCACGATGCAAATAGATAACTTCCTTCGCCTATCGGCGGACTGTTCCCATCGTCTTTTCCAGACGGACTTAATAATGTGTCCTACAAGGACGAAAAACCATACTTGAGTGCCAGGAGCTCTGTCCCTCGTTGCTGGATCTAGCAAATACTTTAGTCGTTTAGCAACTGATTCCTTCCGGTTCGCGTGTCTGCGATGATAATACCTTACCGAAAACAAAAACTAACATTCTCCAGAATGTTTCAATGATACAGAATGACGAAATGTAATGATCTGAGCCTTGTAGAAAGTTGAGACATGTTAATAAAGACTCAGATAAAAATATAATGGATTTCTCCAAAGTCAAAAGTGCAACCATTAATATCTCCAAAGTATGTCAGCCGCATGACTGGTCTGTGGGTTCGTTCTAGGATGATGCATCCCATTATCAAAATGCGTTGCAATGAAAAATAGCACATGAGCCTAAGCTCAGCGGGCTCAATACATAGAGATTATCTCAATGGAGTAGTGTCTTCAAGGAGATGATAGCTGACGACAGCGGCGAAGCCTGTTGGAGTGGTATGTAAATCCTCTTGAGCTCGATAAGTCCGAAGAACTTCAGCGGGTTACCGAGAGATACCGCTAGGTAAATTTCATAGAAGATACACATCTGGAACAAACTTATAAACAATTTAAGCACATATTTAAAGCAAATGGAATACAAAGGGTCACTGTTTGTGTCTGCAAGAAGGGAAATTAAATGAATGAAGCTAATGAAAAAGAAAGCAAAGAGTAGCCAGAGCTAACTCTGACTAGTCGTGTATTCCAAAGAATACACCACCCGGGAACACTTGTGAATGCATTACGTGATAAGCGCTTCTCTACGATGTCAATGAACTACGACCTAGATCCGTTTTACGTCTCGGCATGATGGATTAAAATTACTGACTGGACTATTAACTATATTATCATGGAGAAGCATGTGCAACAAATTCTTGTCAGACGTAATTTAAGAATGGCGAGGTGCATGAAACGCAAATCCCCCTTCCGTCCAATCTAAAAACACGTATAGTGGACGATATATCGAATATGGAGATGTGCTCTCACGTACGTTTTTGTAGAACTTTTCATGCCGAACAATTCTTACACTCATTGTATATTGATATTTTTAACGGTTTGCCCAGCTTAAGCTTAAAAAGCGCACGGACGCCAGGATTCTTTTTCGAACTTTTCTCTGAAATCGTTACTGCTTGGCTTTCTTTGATCATAAATACAATATTTCCTACAGAAACCTTCCCCGAGGTAGTCTTTACAGAATGGTGAAAACTGCATCAAAATCCATTCAGTGGTTCTCGAGATTTCCCGTGACATCCAAGAATCGGGGACTTTGTTTTATACTAAGTAGAGATTATACGCCGATCAGTATAATTTAATATAATATAATCCCCCTTCCATCCAATCTTAAATTGACTGTGAATTTTGCGGAACGAAAAGTTCACAGGTGAAATGAGGGTTGCACTTCCAGGGAATGGCGAGGTGAATGAAACTCAAATCCCCCTTCGGTCCTATCTTAACTTGACTGTGTTTCACAGGCGAAATGAATAAAACTCGAGTTGCATTTCCAGGAAAACTCCAAACACAACCACCCTTCTCAGAAGTCTTAACTCAACACGACTCGACGGTTTGCTGCTGGCTGTATCTGGGGCAATATATTCGCCCGCTAGCAAGGCTGTAACAGGGATGATAGACTCGCCCTTAGCTAACTCGTAAACTGTCGCCTCAGTAGTTGAATGGACATGGTTGGAAGAAATTAAAACGTAAACACACTTATAGTGGGCGATGTATTGAAGATAGACATATGCTCTCGCGGACTTTTTTGTAGAACTTATCATGCTGAACAATTCTTACACTCATAGTATTTATATATTTTTAACGGTTTGCCCAGCGTAAGCTTACAAAGCGCTCGGACGCCAGGTTTTTTTCTACTTTTCCACTGAAATCGTTACTGCTCGGTTTCCTTTGATCATAAATAAATTATTTTCTACATAAATCATCCTCGAGATATCCTTTACAGTATGGTAAAAACCGTATCAAAATCTATCCAGTGGTCCTCGAGTTTACCCGTAAAATCCAAGAATCGGGGACTTTGTTTTATACTAAGTAGAGATTCCATCACTTCAAGATGGCCGCTGCGCGCTATATTCAATGTGACATTCTTATGAATAATCCTAGCGAGGACTTTAAATGGCACTCTTCTCTCACCAAATTATGCGTTAATTGTGCTATTATATCGTGAGTTAATGATATTCAAGTTTTAAGAATACCCCCAGCTGCAATCGTGAATATATGGAGTCTTTCGACTTGATCATAGGAAGCCACCTACAAGGTTCAACATTACTATTAACTTTCGTTATTGTAACTTTAAAATACTATGAGTTATTCATTATCATGAAGTACTGAATTACTTTCAAGATGGCCACGCATTGTATTCAATGTGCTATTCTTATGGCATATTTCAGCAAAGTCCTTTGTATGGTACTTATTTCTTACTAAGTTTCGTTTTAATTGAGCAATTACATTCTAAATGATTAATTGTTTTAATAGTACACCCAGTCGCCATTTTGAAAGACTGGAGTCCCTGTATTTTGCTTTGAGCATACGATACCAGGTAGAAGTTTCTACTCTACCACTAATTTTCGTTATTCTAGCTCTAAAACATAGAAAGTTATTTTTAAATTATGAAATTTTAGGATGGTCGCTGTGCGTTTTATTTAGTGTGATAAATGTATTGCTAACTCTGTTGAGGCCTCTTATATTATACTCCTCTTCTAACAAGTTTCATTTTAATTGTGCAAATATTTCCTGAGTTACTAATTTGCATATTAGAAACGGACGCCTAGCCGCCATCTTGAATGTATGGAGTCACTTTTCTTCTGCTTTAGGCATATCAAGCAACTTACACAGTTCTACCTAACTACCAAGTTTCATTATTATAGTTCTAAGATTTTGAGAATTATTAATTTATTTGGAAATTTCAAGATGTCCACTCAACGTTATAATATGTGTGATAATCATTTGACCAAGATAAGTGAAACCCCTTATATGATACCAAATAGCTAATATGATAATAGTGGAAACTCCCGCGAGAAACTGGCGACAACGATTTTGCGTGCTATCTAGCGGTTCGCGCAGACAACTACGAACTCGACTTCAATCAGCTGGCAAGTTTATATGCTGTAACTTTTGGGCTATGTAACTTATGGGTGTTTTAATTACAAAATACAAAGTGATCCCAAGTAATTTTACAGATTTCCTCAAAACAATCAGCTGTGATTCTACCTACTAATATTTACGTACCTGTATTTTTTTCTATTAATCTGAGCATACCATACTTTCTCAGGGGCGGCCCTAGGGCGGTGCGAACGATGCGACCGCACCAGGCGCTTACATATGGGAGGCGCAGAAAATGCAACGCTAGTTTCACAGCGCAAAGAAATAAAACCCCATCATCAAATTAGCATACTACTTAACCCTACCCGTCAAAATTAATTATATATATATATATATATATATATAGGCCTACTGTAAGTGAGCTGGGAGGCACGCATTTCAAAGGTGACATTCGTACTTAACGTTGTAAAAATATTAAGGAGTTGAAACCAATATCTATAGTCTACATCTAGGGGTCTGTCCGCCACCTGTTTTCTTGGCGTTCGATCCTGTGCGAGTGGATGTGGATTGTGATTTGTGTCTGTGTTGCAATCTACGAGTGAAGTTGAAACTTTACTTACTGTTAGAACGTTACTGCTATAGGCTACTAAGGTGTTGTTATGTAATTTAGTAACATCATATTAGACATATTTCCTTTTGTGTATATAATAATCATGCCTAGTCTCGTCTAAGTGCGACTATAAGCGAACTATATTGTTTAATATTAAATAATAGTTTAGGAAGCGTTCTAGGAATAAGCTATTATTTTTAACATTAAAATAATAGTTATTAATAATGTTTGTTATATTTAGTCTCCACAGGGTGCCCCGCCACAATGAGATCTCGCATCCCCTGAAAATATTGTTAGGGCTGCATCTGTCTTTCTTTAAAACGTTGTTGTGATTAAACCTATCCAGTTAATCCTTTCCCAAGTGTGCTCAGTGGTTTGTGAAGAGCAGATAACTCCGAAATGCAGTTTCCAAATGTGTGTGGGTGGTTTGTCTGCCAAAATGTCATGGACATGAAGATTAGGTTTTGCCATTTTCTGTCTGAAAGCACCCATGGGATTAGAAGCAGATTAACTGGTTGTTTTCTATCAATTGATGACTCTAATGAAGGTATCTGTAACAGCTGTACGAAATTACTGACTGACAAGTATTTCAAAGTCTTTATTAAGGCATACGGTATGTGTTTAATTTTAATTTTTATTGGTTTTTCGTCCCTGTTAAGTACTGCGGCTATTAGAGACGCCGGGGTACCGGAAGTTTGCCCCGAAGGGGATCTTTAACGAGCCAGTAAATCTACTGACACGACTCCCTTGCATTTGCGCACCCTCAAATGCCAACTGGCTGCGCCAGGATTCTATCCTGCAACCTTGGGCACAGCAGGCGAGAACGCTACCGCTGAGCCACGCAGCCAGCCTAAGGCATATGTGAATAGAACGAACAATTCATCAGAGAAAAATCTTCCCATTTATTATCAAGCTCTATAAGATATTACACGCGTAATTTGATTTTGGAATATCTGTACCGTAGGCTAGTCAAACTGCTATCATAAAATGACGATTAAATGTTGTAATGACAATATACATGTATTTCATTCTTATTACTGCCCCTTTCGGATCAACATCCATCTCCTTTCCTTATATTATGCTACAAGAAGTACGCAAAGGACTTAAAATCTGCATTTATTTGCGTTTTCGAAGTCGAATTGTGTTATACTTCAATAGTTTGTTCCAGTAGTTGTCTATTCGAGCCGCTAGATGGTAGCACTATGCGCTGTCGCCGCTGCTCTGCGTGTTAAGTGGAGAGAGTTTCCACTATTATCATATAAGCTATTTGATGATACTCATCTCTTGCCAAGATTTGTGTTATTTACACAGTTATATTCTGAGTTGTCGATTTTAATATTGTAATACACTGGCGGAAAAAAATATCCCAACACCATGAAATAAGGAATGTAGAGTAAGGAGATTTCAGCAATATATTTGGCGAGTTAACATATTCAATTGATTAAAGGTACAAGGCAACAGGTTAATGTCCGCGCGAGAAATGCCATCGCAAATGTGCCATGCTGGTCCATTAATAACCGGTATAATCGCCAGACTGTTCAATGCAGGCATGCAAACGTGCATGCATTGTGTCGTAGAGGTGCCGGATGTCAGCTTGTGGGATGGAGTTCCATACCTATTGCACTTGGTCGATTGTGGATGACGCTGGAGTTGTCGTCCAATGATGTCCCATACGTGCTCGATTGGCGATAGATCTGGGGATCGAGCAGGCCAAGGCAGCATGTCAACACTCTGTAGAGCACGTTGGGTTACAACAGAGGCATGGGGACGTGCGTTATCCTGTTGGAAAACACCCCCCGAGAATGCTGTTCATGAATGGCAGCACAACAGGTCGAATCACCAGACGGACGTACTCATCTGCAGTCAGGGTGCGTGGGATAATCACGAGATTGCTCCTGCTGTCATAGGAAATTACTCCCAAGACCAGAACGCCCGGTGTAGGTCCAATGTGTCGACGCCGCAGACAGGTGGAATGCAGGTGCTCACGTGACCTCCTTCTAACCAACACACGGCCATCACTGGCACCAAGGCAGAATTGGCTTTCATCGGAAAACAAAACGGACCTCCACTCCATCCTCCAATGGACTCTCGCTTGACACCACTGAAGTAGCAGACGGCGGCGGTTTGAGGTCTGGCTTGGAGCTGCCCTTTAAGTAACCAATTTCGAACAGTTCGTTGCTTCACTGTCGTGCCAACTGCTGCTCGAATTGCTGCTGCAGACACCGTCCGATGCGCCAAAGCCATACGCCGAATACGGTGGTCCTCCCTCTCGGTGGTGCCAGTGGGACGTCCGGAGCCCGGTCTTCTTGCGACCGTACCTTCTCGTGACCACTGCCTCCAGCACGCATGCACAATGGAGACATTCCTGCCAAGTCGTTTTTCAATAGCACGGAAGGAAAATCCACTTTCACGTAGCCCTATTACGCGGCCTCGTTGAAATGCAGTGAGCTGTTGATACTGGCCTCTTCGTCGTCGTCGTCGTAAAGGCATTCTTGACCCACTCACAGTCACTCCGTCCAATCTCACAGGTAACTAGCGCTCTCCCACAATACAGCCCGTATTTAAAGCATACCTGATGTTCAACGTCATGGGGTCACTACTAGCGCCACCTAACGTGAATTGCGGGAAATTTGAATCAACGTCATCTTTCAGAGATCTGAACGTTCGTTAATCTAGCACAACCCCTTCTTGGTGTTGAGATATTTTTTCCACCTGTGTATTTCGCACTGCCGCCGTCTTGAATGTATGGAGAGTCTTTTCTTTTTCCTCGGCAATATACGGTCCTAGCTTGTCACCAACTTTCATTCCTGTAGCTCTTAAGTGTTGAGGGTTATTTATTTTTATACTTTATAGCTTCAAGATGGTGGCTGCGCGTAATGTGCACTCTCATATAGTCATCACGCTGGTATTAGTTCGTATATGAAACTACTTGAATACCAAGTACTGTGAGCATTGAATCGTTGGGTATGATTTCTGCATTATAATACTTTCATTGTTCGCGCAGCCGCCATCTTGAAATTATTCGGCTGACTTTGTAGTTTGAGCTTAGGATGCTTCCCACGTGAGGGTTTGCTTTTTTAAAATTGGTAGAGATCCAATGAGTAGTTTAGTGTTAATTCGATTTACGATTTGAACACTTGGGTGGATGCCATATTGTTTTCGTTAAGATGTTAGTTAGTTAGTTAGTTAGTTAGTTAGTTAGTTATTGAGGGTTTAAGGGGCGGAACAGCGAGATCATCTGCCCCTTTTCGTTAATATGATGGTGATATAAACATGGCATTGAGGTGCCCTTTACTAGTGCTATTTCTGTACCAAATTTGATACAAATCGGTTTCGTAGTTTGGGAATTGTCAGAGGGGCGGGACGTAGCCTACACACGTAGACAGACTCACGGATATTTGGCCCTTGTAAATCTTACAAGTTTAAATCCATTAAAAAAATCGGAATTAGGCTATGCATATTACCGTAGTATGCGAGTAGAAATATGTCCTACATAAATGCATTGGGATGCGAAGTGTCGCATCACGCATTGGAGATGTTCAAGCGGCGAGCGAGAGAAAGATGGCTAGGCAGGTGGTCGGGAGAGACTACTAGGAGCATTGGAGTTGGCATTTCTGTTGAAGCTAACGGGGGTTCAAAACTAGTTTAAATATTAATATTAAACTCATAAGAAACGGTACATTTCATGCAATATCACATGCGACTACTAGTCCAATAACGGATAATAACAGGTTTTGATATATAGCTCCTTTCTACTAAGGAAAGTTGTAGCGCCTCACGCGGGGTTCGCAAAATTGTTGGGGCGTGGATTTGCGCCCTCGGGACCATAGCTTAGCACAGCATTGCTTCCACTTGCTTGTGCCGACCATCCCTGATCAACACTTGTTTTCTTACAACCCCGATGATACGAGGACTGTTTTTTAAGTAAGGGTCGTTTCTTTTAAGCCCGTAGTTAGTGAGCACGCCGCATCAAGCGTGCGCGCTACCTCCCGGCATCCTTCGCGAACAAGCAGGCGTCAATTGCAGCTGTGTAGCTAACCTGTACGCTGAACTGTGCATCTTTACCATGTTCAAGATTATTGATTCGCCCGCCGCGTGTGAGGTACGATCTGTGATACGTTTTTTGAGTGCAAGAAACATGTCGGCGGCAGACATTCATCGTCAGCTTTGTGAGGTGTATGGTGATAATGCCATGACGGAAGGTAAAGTGCGAAAATGGGTAGGCCTACGCGAGTACAAAAGTGGCCGTGAAATTGTTCATGACGATGAACGCTCAGGTCTGTGATCACAGATGACTTGGTGACTGCAATTGACACGAAAATTCACGAGGACCGAAGATTCATGATAACCACTCTATCAATGGATTTTCCTCAAGTGTGAATTCTTGGTTGTCAGAACAGGCGGCGAACTTGCAGAGGGATTTCAGAACTTAGTTTTAAGGTATGACAAGTGCCTAAATAAACAAGGTAACTCCAGTATTTAGAAAAATAGAGGAAGGTATGTATAACCTAAAAATAAATATGGTTTCAAAATAAAATGTCCGAGGGGCGTGGTGGCGCAGCGGTCAAGCTGTTGGCCTCTCACCACGGCAGACCGGGTTCGATTCCCGGTCAATGCATGTGAGATTTTCGAAGTGAAATGCCACGTCCTGTGGTTCAGATTCCACGCAATAAGGAGGTCCCATGGCTTATGATCTCGCGATTAAAACGTAAAACTACAATATTCCTCTTTTTAAATGTTCGGTTAATTTAAAAAATACGGCCCTTACTTTTAAAAATCCCTCGTATTAGGGCATTTGAGGCCTAGGGTGTCCGTCATTTCCCCTCATCTTTTCTTTCCTAATACTCTCATTTTTTCAAGTGTCAGACATCTGCTGTCACCAGACGACTTGAGGGAGAGGGTGTGTTGTCCTACTATACATGATACGTTACACCCTGGGCAACACCAAGCAGTCTACACCATCGAAGGCTCACGGCTAACGAGCTGAGGAGTTGCTGAACCGGAGGGATTCCTTGGTTGCTTTCTTTCTTCTCCCTAGTAGTTTTGGAGCGGATCCTCTCCTCTTCCCCTTTCATGCAGTGGCGTCAAGGGAATGAAATCTTGAAATGTTCGAATTGTAGCCGTTAATAGAGAGCGCATTTGACAATGTCTCGCAGGGTTGTATGGAACTGCGCCCAAGCTTCACTAATGACCCTGGTCATTAGCATCAATCTTTGAAAAGTGGCAGTGGAACTGCACCCATAGAGAACGGTCAGGTAGCTTACCTTCCTCCACCCCTCTACCGAATTATGTTGTGTCGAGTGGTGTGAATTAGAAGTGACTCATTTCAAATCGGGTGTGTCTTGATTGCGAACAAGTCGAAAACCGTCCAGATTGCGAACAACTAAATATACCCTGTCCAGATTGCGGACAAGAGATTAGTGTTGGCCTGGGATACATAAAACAGGTACAGTTTTCAAAACAGACTAATATTTAATTTTTGTTCTAGCAATATTAGCATTAACTGGTACATTGGGATGTTTTCGACAACATAACCATATTTTAAAAATAGTTTTGTTATTGCAAATGTTTAATAATCTAGTTTGAGGTAATCTTACAATTTAGAAGATTATTATATTTTTATTTATTTTTATTGCCACGGTGGGTGAGTGGTCAACGTGTCGGTCTACTAACCCCAAGATTGCAGGTTCGCTCCTGGCCGTGGTAAGTGGTTTTTTTTTTGAAAGGCGGCAAAAATACGATACGCATGTCATACGATGTTGGCATGCCAAAGAACCCATTCGAATTCAGTAGGCCGAGTTCATAATGGCAAAATTAATCTCGGGAGTTTCCGCCAACACAAAGTTCCTCATTTCTCTACTAGAAAGCGTTATGGTGTTCAAGGAGGTTAGATATCTAACATCTAACCTCTTTGATTTTCATAGTCAAGGAACAACGAAATTCGACATGCAAGCTACCCTCTGGGTGTCAAATAGCAAAGCTTGCACTAGGCACCCGAGGCCATACGATATTATTATTATTGTATAACAAAACTAGAGGGGTAGTTATTTATGGTGGATTAGAGAGAGTTGTATTATTATTATTATTATTATTATTATTATTATTATTATTAGTGTAGCCTCCGTGGCTCAGGCAGCAGCGCGCGGGCCTCTCACCGCTGGGTTCCGTGCTTCAAATCCTTGTCACTCCATGTGAGATTTGTGCTGGGCAAAGCGGAGGCGGGACAGGTTTTTCTCCGGGTACTCATTGTCCCAGAGGAGTGCGACAGGCTTCGGAAGCCGGCACAATGCCTATCCTCGCCGCTAGATGGGGGCTTCATTCATTCCAACCCTGACCCGGTCCAATGACTGGAAAAAGACTGTGGAATTTCATTATTATTATTATTATTATTATTATTCGCCTCTGTGGTGTAGTGGTTAGTGTGATTAGCTGCCACCCTCGGAGGCCCGTACAGCTTCTTATCGGGACGGGGGACTACCTCTTATTCTCAGCAGTGCAGAAGATAGTGGTGGGAGACAGTCCGTCACTTCCCCTTAAACCGACCTTGGGCTAATAGCCGACTTGTCTATGGGCGCAGTTCAATCGGCCTAATTAAAAGGATCTGGAAATACCACTGATTAAGGGCGCAGTTCCATATCTCCCGTCTCGCAGGATTAACGCTCGGGCTCGAACACCGGTGGATGGGAGCGCTGACGACAAGAAACAACCTCTCATCAGAAATTCAAGTTACACGCGTGTTAAGCTCTAGTAGGTTCTAGGGGTGAAGATGATCATGAGTGGCTGGTCAAGGGCCACAGGAAGCGTGGAAAGGTGACGTGTGAGGAAGACGATCACTTTGCCTCACACTGAAAGGTAGAGCGGTTGGTTGGATTCAGTTACGGTCGAAGTGGGACAGTCGTGAAGTGTTGCGTCGTGCAGTGGAAATAAGCCGCATGCATTAGTTTGGATTAATGAGACCGAGATCCGGGATCGTGTTGCATATGCAGCTGGTCACTAATAGTATCCTCACTAGAATGTAAAGAACAGTTATTCGTGTTCGGAATTCAAAAGTTGGCCGGTTCGAAAATCAGTTTCTGCACCGTACAGTTTATGGTTGGAGGTGAGTGAAGCCGTCAGCTCATAGTGGAATGGTTACCGCGAGTGAGTGGACAGCGATACCCGACATACTGTTCATCGCAATTAGAATCAAAACCAGCAAACTGTGTAACACTAGATTACGTCTGTGACTGAAATTTAGTCAATGCGGCATCTACCGAAGTACGTGTGATAATCCAAATGAAGAACACTAGGACAATGGACCTTCAGCAGGACATGGATAAATTGGACGTGGTTTGCAGAAATGGGGAACTAAACCACAAAGGAGGAGGGAATATGGGCTCACCAATAATGGAATTCAATAATGGTACCCTGGAGGTACCGTGGAAGGGAGACCATTTCAGCCACCCATGCCATAACCACCGAAGACCAAGGTACAGAATCGACATGAATTAACATTGTTAGTGCTTGCCACGGTGGGTAAGCGGTTATCGTTTCGGATTACTAACCCCCCAAGCTTGCATGTTCGCTCCTGGCCGTTGTAGGTGAATTTGAAAGGCGGTAAAAAATCACAACCCGCATGTCATACGATGTTGGCATGTTGAAGAACCCATTTGAATTCAGTAGGCCTTGTTCATAATGGCAGCATGTGAGATTTTCGAAGTGAAATGCCTTGTCCTGTGGTTCGGATTCCACGTAAAAAGGAGGTCCCGTGGCTCATAATCACAAGATTCACGGTCACGTAAAACTACAATCATCCTTCCTTCCTTCATAATGGTAAAATTAATCTCGGGGATTTTCCGCCAGCACAAATTTCCTCATTTCTCTACTAAAAAGCGCTAAAGTGTCAAGGAGCTTACATATCTAAACTCCTTGACTTTCATAGTGCTTCAAGGAACAACAAAATTTGGCATGCAAGCTGCCCTCTGGGTGTCAAATAACAAAGCTTGTACCCGGCAACCGAGGTCATACGATATTATTATTATTAACATTGTTAGTTGGTGATATTTGGTTTAATAGCGGTAATTAATGGGTGACAGGAGTATTTTACGTTGGGATTTGTCAAACAAATTTGCTATGGTTAATATTCTTATGGGCATTTACATGTCCATAAGAATATGCACGCAACTTACGTCTGTTAACAGATCAATATGCAGCAGGATCATTAAGTTACTGCTAGTACCTGGTATTTTTGTATTTATTATGTTCATATAACAGTCTAATGATTAGCTTCTCCACGGGAACCAACTACTCTTATGTTATATCAGTTAGTGAAGTATGTGTACGGCGAACCTGTTGGGGTCACCTAGTTTAGAAATATGAGGGAGGAATGAGCTGGATGGAGAGATAACGACAACCTGTATCAGAGGGTTGTATGGAACTGCGCCCAAGCTTCAATAATGACCCTGGTCATTAGCATCAACCTTCGAAATGTGGCTGTGGAACTGCGCCCATTGAGAGCGGTCAGGTAGGTTCCATCCCTCCACCCCTCGACCGAATTATGTTGTGTCAAGTGGTGTGAATTTGAAGTGACTTATTTCAAATCGGTTGTGTCTTGATTGCGAACAAGTCAAAAACCGTCCAGATTGCGAACAACTAAATATACCCTGTCCAGATTGCGGACAAGAGATTAGTGTTGGCCTGGGATACATAAAACAGGTACAGTTTTCAAAACAAACTAATATTTAATTTTTGTTCTAGCAATATTAGCATTAACTGGTACATTGGGATGTTTTCGACAACCTAACCATATTTTAAAAATAGTTTTGTTATTGCAAATGTTTAATAATCTAGTTTGAGGTTTCTTACCATTTAGAAGATTATTATACTTTTTTTTTTATTGTATAACAAAACTAGAGGGGTAGTTATTTATGGTGGATTAGAGAGAGTTGTATTATTATTATTATTAGTAGTAGTAGTAGTAGTAGTAGTAGTAGTAGTAGTGCAGCTTCCGTGGCTTAGGCAGCAGCGCGCCGGCCTCTCACCGCTGGGTTCCGTGCTTCAAATCCTTGTCCATGTGAGATTTGTGCTGGGCGAAGCGGAGGCGGAACATGTTTTTCTCACGGGTACTGCGGTTTTCTCTGCCATCCTTCATTCCAGCAACACACTCCAATATCATTTCATTTCATCTGCCATTCATTAATCATTGTCCCAGAGGAGTGCGACAGGCTTCGGAAGCCGGCACAATGCCTATCCTCGCCGCTAGATGGGGGCTTCATTCATTCCAACCCTGACCTGGTCCTATGACTGGAAAAAGGCTGTGGATTTTCATTATCATCATTATTATTATTATTATTCGCCTCTGTGTTTTAGTGGTTAGTGTGATTAGCTGCCACCCTGGAGGCCTGTAGTACAGCTGCTTATCGGGACGTGGGACTACCTCTTATTCTCAGCAGTGTAGAAGCTAGTGGTGGGAGACAGTCCGTCACTTCCCCTTAAACCGACCTTGGGCTAACAGCCGACTTGACTATGGGCGCTGTTCAATCGGCCTAATTAAAAGGATCTGGAAATGCCACTGATAATGGGCGCAGTTCCATATCTCCCGTATCAGAACTTGTCTGGTCAGCTTATGGCATGCATGATTTCCGATTAATTCTTCCCTTGACCAGAACCGGGCTTTAAAAAACCTGGCAGATTATTGAAAATATATGATAAATATATGATGCACATACCTTTCTGGGAGTCATTAGGAATTGAAAATACTGTCAATTATCCCCGCTTAATTTGGAAATATTTGTAATATTACGTAGATAAATGTTATTTCTTGCTCATTCAACGATGGCGGCCATGTTTGAGGCGCACACATTGATGTCACATCACGTCTTATCGCTGTTGCGAACATGTCCGACACAAAATACACCACACGACACACGTAATGTTGTAATTATGTGAAAAAGAGAAATAATTGGCAAAGCCATTGGCATGTATAAAGATTAATGATGCGTGTGCGTGACAAAAACCAGGGGTATTTATACTGGCTCGCTACCTAACAATTATTGGTCCATTTCACTTGTTACTTCCACTTTTCAAAAAAAGTGGGAGTAACAAGTAAAATAGAATTGTAACGACAACACGGAAAAGGATTATAAAAGATATTCATTATTGGGCTAAGCAAAAACCATTGGTTTGGTTTACAATATTGGGCTAGGCAAAAACCATTGGTTTGGTTTACAATATTGGGCTAGGCAAAAACCATTGGTTTGGATTACAATATTGAGCTAGGCAAAAACCATCGGTTTGGATTACAATATTGGGCTAGGCAAAAACCATTGGTTTGTATGAAAGTTATTGATCCGTGATGATGTTCTTGATTGAAATTGGAGATCGTTAACTCGCAACTCGCAGAATCCATGTCCAACTTAACTCTGAAACTTAGCGCACTTTCACATTAACTTGACGGCGTTATTTTGTTTTACGATACCGGATAAGAAATAGGCCTACCGAATGCGGTGGGGGGCAATACTGTACTAGTGCGTAATGTTTCATCTCTGGGCAATTTCTGAGACGGTACCTTCTAATAGGTTGTTAATTCATTTTAGGGCTTGGAACATCTTATCAGCCCCGTGTAGTTTGGTGTGTGTTGAATTTGTCTGATAACCGGTATTCATGTGATGGCTGTAATGCTGTGTGTAGCTTTATTAGGGACTGGGAGGGGGTAGGTGCCCCGAGACTTGAAATAATGTATCATCCCTGCATTTTCCTGGATGGAGTGTGAAAGAAACTGGCGGGGGGAACCACACCCAGAATAGCCACTGTCAGCGCCCGGATTCGAACCTTCGATCTCCGGACTTACTACAGATGCCCGTGTGGTCGTGGTACATGATTTAACGAGCACGGCTACGCCGCGGGGGCCGTCTAATAGGTCACGGTCACTTGTGTGTGCGTGTGTAAATTGGGGCTAGAATAAGGAGGGAGTTGGCCTTGACATTACGCTAGTGACAATCTGAGCATTTGCCTGAAACAGCTGAGTCCCTTCTAAGATGGCTGAAATGGGAATTGAGCACACGTCTTCTCAGCTGATCTCTCGATGCTAAGTGAAAACCATTTCAGCCCTCAGACCAAAACTGCTTTTTTTTTACACAAACTAGATTCGAACCTTTGACCTATGGGTCTTGAGGATTAATTTGAACCCCTAAACCACAGAAGAGAGCAATATCGATGATAATGATTGTCGTTTTAGGTGGCCTAAACTTTACAGTAGACTAGGTGATCGTCACCTAATGATAGCCGATCCCATTTTATAGGGATAACGCCCTTGTCTTCCGCCTAATATGTCCCGGCTTCATTCGGAATTTTAGAACCGACTTGAGAACTGGGTCGGGGTGCACTCAGCCTCGTGAAGAGAGTTGAGTGGCTGTCTATTTCAAGACCTATCGCGCTGACCATGTGTCACCCCGAAATCTGCTAGTTGAGCAGCGATTGCGTTGGCAGCCCAAGGCCGTCAATGGACTGTTGAGCCACAGATTTTAATAAATAATGGTTATGAAAATGATTACTGTTAATATTACTTCTACTAACTTAAAGTTGTTGATTCATTCAGGGGCTTTGCGACATTTTGGTCAAGTAGCTCTATGTACTTGGGTGTGTGCGAAATCTTTCTGATAACCTGTATCATTGTAATGGCTGTACTAGTGTGTGCATTTAGGATTTCGTTAGGAGGCAGCCTAGTTTAGGTAGTCCACCACCCCGGGTAGAGATGGGAAACCACGGAAAACTATTCCTAGGATGGCTGAGGTGAGAATCGAACACTTCTCTTCTCAGTTCTTCCCCACGTGGCTGATTGTATACAGTTTGTTCTCAGACCCGAATTACATTTCATGGCAGAATCGGGAATCGAACCCGGAGCTCGGTGGTGACAGTCAAGAATGCTAGTCATTACGGCACAACTTAAAACTAATGAACAGTTACCGGCAGCTAACTCTGCACTTGCCCATCCCCCTCTTCCTACATACTACTGCAGCGTAAAACATTTGCCACGCTAGGCGACACTGACTTAAGACTAGTAATGTTACTGTTGCACGCGTCAATGTTCTCAGACAGTATTCGGCACGATCCCTGCACTACTCTACGCCCCTCCCCTACCGCGGAGCTCTCAAGGTGAAGTGCGCAGGTAGTCGCCGGGATCTGTACATAACTGCGGGAAGAAAAATTGAAATATGAATAAAGAAGGATAAATAATAGACTAAAGAGAATACAACTGAGAAAAATGAAATGTCCTCAACTCTCCTTGGATTGGGGATAATGAACTTGGAAAGTGGAAAGAGAAGCCTATCTATTACTGGAAAGAGAAGAAAGGGAAAGCGGACTCGGCTCTGGAAAACCCCTCGAGGTCGCCAATCCTTGAATTCACCAGTCGTATGTCTCAGGGGGTGTAGACGTGACCACCGAGGGTCAGGTGTAGGTCGCATAGTGTTACCCAGGGTATAATCATGCATAGTGGGCTACACACACCCTGCTCTTTAAGTGGTCTCGTATGATAAGTGAGGGAAGACAGGCGGTGTATTCCATGCGCCATTCACAAGGAAGCGGAGGGGGAAAGTAGGGGGAAGTGTTATGATCCCTCGAAAAGTTCGAGTATCAGGAAGCAAACTGTTAAGCTCAATTAAGGCAGGAAAGTGAAAGACACCCTTGGCCGGGATTGTCCTAATAGGCCTACCGTCGGGATAGGAAGAGAACAAAAGTGGATAAAGATAGATTCACAGGAAATATGAAAGAGAGGAGTCTAGAGCAAGTAAATGGAAGCATTACTGGACTCCGCTGAGGCCCCGTGTTCGCCAACCCACGCTCCACTAGTTGCGAGTGCTTGGGGGAGGGATCATGCATTGGCTGCAATCAGCAGGCGTGATGTGGTTATTATCACATGTTTTCAGTGAGCGCTCCAAATGAAGAACTCGCACCAACAAAAGAAGAAATACCCGTTCGTCGAAAGACCTTGCGGTGTTAACCGGCCAAGAACTATACACGTGAGTCACTGTTCCAAATTATTTTTTCTTAATTAACTTGAAGCACAAACTACAAATTTAAACATTATCAGGGATAGTTTAATGATAGTGATTTGTGACGAGGAAGCAGAGGAGAGAAAACCTAGCCAGTCTTCCAAAAACTATGATCTTAAAAGTGGTTCCTACTTCTGAATTTTTATCATCACCAAGGATATAGGCCTACCGCGACATAGTAATAAAACTTCACTATTTAGGTCCCCCTATTGTCCCCTAACCAACGATTTAGAAGTCAATTAGTGCCCCGATTTTATGTTAAATTATCAGTTATTTTCTTGTACATCACTGAGACGGACTAAAAAACTTGTGTAATGATTTGTTGCAACATAATTTTAGGACTCCAAACCACCTACAATATCCTAAAAAATATTACATTAATATTTTTCTGAATTCTGCTCAGAAGACCTGCCCAGGGGTATATCCCACGACATATTGTATGTCAATCCTTAACTATTCCCGTTTCTACTGGAGTGGGAGATATGTAGCGATGGAATTTTACGACCAGATGCCCTTCATGGCACCAACCACATGGAGGGAATTACTGAAATATGAAATGAATGAAGATGACTGAAACTGGGCAAGGGTTTGGAAGGAAGCGGCCGTGGCTTATTAGAAGGTACCATCCCGGAAACCACGGAAAACAATTCAGTGACGATCGACGGTGGGGATCGAACTCTTCTGCTATAGAGTTCAAAGATAGCCAGACACCGTGGTCTTATGCCTCGCGCCTGAATACGCTTAGCTACCTTGATCGGGATACACCAAGATCTATGAATACAATTTAACTTTTTAGGTTTCCTGGTGTTCGCGGAGATTAAAACGTAGCCTATATTAGGCCGAACCCTGTCATTACAACGTTGGCAACTAAATGAAATAGAATTTGCATAGCTGTTCATATTTAGTAAAGATACTCCTTGAGTCCAAGCTCTGTGAACTTGAAGGGGTGAGGGGAGGCGGGATGAGAAGGGCCTGTTAACAGCCCGCTGTGTTATCTGGAAATCATGTCTATTCCAATACTGCTAACATAGGGCCGTTGCCTAAACCACTGTGGTTTTGCGAATGAGTGTCACCGACCAATGTATTTGATTCTGTTACTACGCACGGACCCGGAACCCCCCATGTGTCTCATCGTCGTCCGCGATCCACATTCCTCGGGAGATATGGAACTGCGCCCATAATCAGTGGTATTTCCTGATCCTTTTAATTAGGCCGATTGAACTGCGCCCATAGTCAAGTCGGCTGTTAGCCCAATGTCGGTTTAAGGGGAAGTGACGGACTGTCTCCCACCACTAGGTTAGGTTAGGTTAGGTTAGGTTTTTGACTTGTTCGCAATCAAGACACGACCGATTTGAAATGAGTCACTTCAAATTCACACCACTCGACCCAACATAATTCTGTAGAGGGGAGGAGGGAGGGAATCTACCTGACCGCTCTCAATGAGCGCAGTTCCACTGCCAATTTTCGAAGGTTGATGCTAATGATCAGGGTCATTAGTGAAGCTTGGGCGCAGTTACATACTACCCCATTCCTCTCGGGTTCTTGGAGCTTGACTCGAGCAGTACTTGCCCCGGCTTCGCACGGAAGCAGTAGGGAAGTAGTTGTGAATTGAAGGCAAAAGGTTAAACCTAAGTCACTTACAGAGGCAACGCATTACTCTACTCGGAAGTTTTCCTTTAATGTTGTGCGATTGTCCTCCCTGGCCCTAGCCCCCCGTTTCTGGGAAAGGCTCACGCTATAGCCAACTGACTGACTCGCACGCACGCTTGCTAACCCGCACATTTTCATAACTACAGTGAGTATCGCGCTCAGTTGGCTAAACTGTTAGATATATCAATTCTCTATCAATTCTGTTGTTTAGCATAAAACGTTCTACAAAAGAGAGGCCGACAGCGTATATATGTCTTCAATACATAATCCACTGCAAGTGTTTTTATGATGCAATTAGTAACACACTTTTAACAAGTTCTGTTTTAAACCGCTTATAGAGGGCTTATAGTCCGCTGTCCCGGACTTTCTTGTAGAATGTTTTACCAGAACAATGAAATATTGAGGAAATGTTGACATATCTTAAGCGGTTTGCCCAGCGTAAGCTGAAAAGGCGCATGGACGTTGGTTTTCCTTCCTCGGCTTGCTTCACTTAAATAGTTTGCTTGGCTTCCTTTGAGTATAGATTCATCTGTCTGCATAATCGGACCTTCCTCGAAAATTGGTTTATAGAATAGTGAAAACCGCATCAAAATCCGTCCAGTATTTCCCGAAATTAGCCTGATTAAACAGACAGACAAAATGGAGGACTTTATTTTATAATGCAATGCAAAATTGGAGCAGCTCATTAAACTGTCTGATGCAAATTTCTTGCATTCCTCTAGGAAAATTCGATATTTTGTTTTATACCTGACCATGTTCACTCGTCACGCTACCAGCTCCAGTAGCCTGTCATCGTTCTGCTCTCCGTGGTGACATATGTTCCTGTTAAGCTTATCATTGCTGGACTTTTGTGGGCACTGTAATCCACCAACGCTGTGTCTCCCTGCTCGTCCCTCAAGTCTCCAGCAGTTAAACCGTTTCTTTTAAATACGCAACACATTGGCTTGTTATTTGATTGAGAGGCTTGCGACATCGTGGCCATCAGCTCCATGTACTTGGGTGTTAATGAAATCCGTATGATGATGTGTTAATGTGGTATCTGTACTAGTATTTGAGGTTAGGATTAAGAAGGAGTCGTAGATTTGTTACGTACCGTTCCAGCATTTGCCTGGAGTAGAAGTGGGGAAACCACAGAAAACCTCTTCTAGGATGGCTGAGATGAGTACCGAACCCACCTCTTCAGTTGTCTTTAGAGAATGAGTGAACCCCTTTCCAGCCCTCGGAATTAAATGTATCTGCAGAGCCGAAAGTCGAAACCGGTACCTCAGAGATGGTAACCAATAAAGCTAACCACTACACCACGAAGTGGTGAGATGTCATTTGTATAGTCGTGATGGTGAATGGATACCCAGTCGCTAGCCTTTCATCCTCATAATCCTGGCGCTAAGTTCTGCCCAAGTAGGCCGAATTATGAAGGTCCCATGTCGGCTTCCTTTCTCTCTCTGTCAGACTTCCCGGCCGTTCCCTCGTGGTTTTGAAAGGACTGTGGCTCCCGTTTAAAGCCTATTATCAGGGGCAGATCTAGGGGAGGGCGACCGCCCAGGGCCCCACGGTCCGGGGGAGGGGGCTTCACCATGGATTTTTTTCAATGTAATTAATTAATTATACTTTTGAAACTAATTTATAATTCATATTCCTTTTATCATTTCAAATGATATTGTCGACTTAATCGTTATGCTTTGGTCTACAGTTATGCGTTACGGTTACGGCGTGTATGACGTCATCATGTTGTTCAGTGTATATGCACCGAGTCTAAGTTTACTCCTGGGGTCTGGCGTTATGCGATACGGAGACGGCGAGTGCGTGACGTCATGCAGCCCCCCACGCGGGAAGCCTAAGTTAAAGGGTAATGGAGTCTGTTGAGTCTGAGTTTACTCCTGGGGTCTGGCGTTATGTGATACGGAGACGGCGAGTGCGTGACGTGATGCAGCAGAGTGCACCTCCCGCTCTCCGTTCCCCGCGCGGGAAGCCTAAGTTAATGGATAAAGGAGTCTGTTGAAAGAGTCCTGGGGCTTCGAGCGAAGTGAGAAGCCCTCCTGAGCCTTTCTAACATGTGTAGCATTTGTAGCATGCGTCATTTGAAATGATATAAAGTCTAGTCTCTCAGAATGACTGTATCTTTTTTCAGTGCAGCTATGACCTCCCGTGACCGTTTAGCAAGTTTAGATTTCAGTGAAATAATAGGAGACTTCAGCCGGGAAAAAGTCGCAAAGTAATATTTTAATATTTCATAGTTTACATAATCTTCTTCAAGGGACTTAAAGGTTTCTTTCATATTATTAAAAAATGTACTGTAGTGTATTCAAAATATTGTGACTATTCTTTATTTTATTATTATTACCAAACTATTTTCCATTTTTTTCTATTGTTATGGGCCCCACCTTATCATATCGCCCAGGGCCCCGCAAGACCTGGATCCGCCACTGCCTATTACCCTCATAGAACCGCTCCAAGAAACATTGTAAAGGGCTAAGGATCAAACACAAGCTGACCGGTGATGGAAAGCAACGCAACGCACCGTTCCGGACTAACAGAGAGCAGTGCCCGACCTTGCAGCGCGAGCGATGCAACGCGGCGGGATTGCACGTGGTCTACGACAAGGTACAAGGTTGCCACCTCGGTGGTGATGTTATAATAAATGGATGGTGCTAGCGGAAGGACAACATACAGCTGAGCGTGGAGGTAAGACTGTTTGTGCTCTGGCATGGAACATGACAACTTGCTGGCCTTGCACCTGCTGTGGATATTAACGGGTGGATATTAAGAAACTGGAAAGCCAGATTGAGTTGGGTGAAGACTACTAAAAAAAGTAGTTTGGTTTCAGGGGAAATGTAGGAACAAGGGAAGCTGTATTAAGTTAGGTTGATTTTTGAAGGTAGAATAAGGAAAGATAAGAGAATGTAGACTTAGAAAAAGCTTTTGATAATGTTGATTGGGCTAAAATGTATGACATATCGAAAACGATTGGAATAAAATACAGGGACTGGAGGGCGATCTTCAATCTATACATAAACCAGACAGCAGTCATTCGAGCTAAGGACATGAGAGAGAAAGGTGTAAGGCAAGGCGACAACTTTTCACCCATACTTTTCAATCTTTACATTGAACATGCAATGAAAGAAATTAGGAGAACAATTTAAAGTGGGAGTGAAGATTCAAGGAGAAATAATTTCAACTCTGAGGTTTGCTGATGACAAAGTCATCTTGGCCGATATGCCAGAGGATTTGAATGAGTTTTTGAATGGTATCGACTCCGTCTTGAGGAACGAATTCATGATGAAAATTAATAAATGTAAAACAAAGATATTGGAATGCAGCCGAAATAAATCAGAAATCTCTATGGACATCAAATTGGCAGGCGAAAAGCTGAAGGAAGTTGGAGACTTCTGTTACCTAGGAAGCAAAATAACCAGAGATGGACAAAGCAAAGAGGATATAAAAAGTAGGTTGCCTCAGGCAAGGAAATCATTTCTACAGTAAAAGAATCTGTTGACATCGAATATAGATTTAGGTATTAGGAAGTCATTTTTGACAGCCTTTGTCTGGAGCGTGGCACTGTATGGAAGGGAAACTTGGACTATTGGTGCAACAGAAAAGGGGAGAATTGAAGCGTTTGAAATGTGGTGTTACAGGAGAATGATGATGAGATGGGTTACAAATGACGAGGTACTAAGCCGAATTGGAGAGATGTTTCTGGCGACTGCTAATGAAGAGAAGAGATAGGTTGGTAGGACACATACTTAGACACCCAGGAATAGCAAGTTTAGTTATGGAAAGAAGTGTCGAGGACAAAAACTCTAGGGGTTGACCAAGGTTAGAATATGTTAAACAGATTGCCTCGGATGTAGGGAGTGGTGGCTATGTAGAGATGAAACGATTAGCTCAGGACGTGGAGGCATGGACAACTGCATCAAACCAGTCAAAAAACTGAAGACGCAAACAAGAACACTCACTACGAACTACAATTCTGTACCCACGACATGTACTTCTAGCCCGTATTATTCCCGTTGTTGTTGGATCGTGGACGAGAATAATATTTAAAAAATCACTTATCCTCTCAGCTTGGCTTCACCCACGGACTCTGCAAGGGATCATTCCTCTACCGTCATGTGGACGGTGCCTAGGTGCTGAACACATTTTGTCAGCAGATACAACTGGGGATAGTGACAGGCCGATTGCCCAGGCGACCGCTAACTATGGTCTAATTAAGGAAGGGTCAGGGAAGGGATTCTGGAAGGAAGTCGGTTGTTGACCTGTTGAAAGGAACCGTCCCAGCATTTGCCTGGTGATGAAAATGGGGAAACCTCGAAAACCACGTTCAGGACGGCGGGGATGAGATTCGAAGCCATGCTCTCCGAGGCAGCGATGCACGAGCCAACGTTAGTGCTCGGCCACCATGGTCGGAATTATAATAATAAACACATTTGATCAACATTGCTGTGCCAAATACACACATGCACATGCAAGAGGTGTACAGCAAATGCAGTGTGTTGGCACAAGAAATAAAGATGATGTGGAATCAAGGAAAGGCAACTGTTGTAGCCTACCACTTGTCCTCTAGGCAAAGGGTGTAGGCTATTATACCGACGTCTCTGCAGAGAAACTTGCAAGCACTGGAATTTACCATCAGTATAATAACACATGTCCAAGAATCTGTAATTCTTATCACTTTCTCAACACTTCCAAAATTTTTAGAAACCTTTCCATCACATAGATGGAACAGAGTTGTTGTTGATTGATTTGAGGGCTTTGCGACATCGTGGTCATGTAGCCCCGTGTGCTTGAGTGTGTGTAATTTGTGTGATAACCTGTGTTATTATGATGGCTGTATTAGTGTGTATCTGTAACTCAGATGAGGATTGGGTAGGAGGCGGCCGTGGCCATAAGTTAGGAACCATACGACATTTGCCTGGAGTAGAAGTGGGAAACCACGGAAAACCCCTTCCAAGATAGCGGAGATGGAACAGAAGATCGTCAACTTGCAGTAGAATGCCGTTGGTGATCGTTTCCCGCCTTCTGTAATAATAGGGGTACTGTATATGCAACAGAATAATACATAATAATAATAATAATAATGTTACGGATTTTACGTCTCTTTTAACTACTGTGGCCTTAAGAGACGCCGGGGTGATGGAATTTTTCCTTCAAGGGTATCTTTAACGTACCAATAAATCTTTAACACACGTCTCTCTCATTTAACACCCACAAATGCCTACTGAATGCGCCAGGATTCGATCCCGCAACCTTGGACTCAGCAGGCATGAATCGTACCGCTGCGCCACGCTGCCAGACAAGGGGATGACGTCAGATGAAATGTCTATGCGGCGTATAAATGTCATGGCCAGATGAACATCCAGATGTCAACCACCTCAGAGGAGTTCATGAGAGATGAAATTAAGCGTGGGGTTGGAAGGTAGCGGCAGCGTCAGTGGTCAGGCCTCAGACTATAATTAAATTACTTGGCAGAGCTGGGAATCGAACCCGGACCTCTGGGCGACAGCTGCTATACCGCGATGTGATTTTCACCTCAGTCATTCTAGTAGTGATTTTTCGAGGTAAGTCATTGTGAAATTTGTGGGAATTATTTAGAAGACGTGGAGGTCAAGGAGCAGAATATAAAATTACATCGGTTCCCTGTGGCAAGGCCAGATACCTGCAGACAGTGGTTGGACGTTGTGGGGAAGCAAAATTTAATAAATAATAATAATGTTATTGGTTTTACATCCCTTTTAACTACACTGGCTTTTAGAGACGCCGGGGTGTCGGAATTTTGCCCCGAAGGGGATCTTTAACGTGCCAGTAAATCTACGGACACGGCTCCCTCGCATTTGCGCACTCACAAATGCCAGCTGACTGCGCCAGGATACGAACCTGCAACCTTGGACCCAGCAAGCGAGAACGTTACCCCTGAGCCACGCAGCCAGCCGGCAAAATTTAACACAGCTTCCTCATTCAAAAATAAAGAATTTGTTTGTTTGTTTGTTCGTTCGAGGCACTTAAGGCATACCTGTTATCCTGGACCAAACAGCAGATTTTGTACAAAGATGCTGTACCAGATGAAAGTAAGTAATTATGAATTTATTAACTATAAATTATTAATGAAAACAGTGGCATACTGTGGACATTATAGTTAGGCCTATCCCCAAACTGCTCACAAATACAATTTCTTAATATATATTTTTATACAGAGCTAATTCTAACTTTTTTTTTCCACATGTTGATAGATCATTACTCAGCTTATTCAAAATTAGACCTACATTTGCATATTGTAAACTATTGATGCTTTACGAACAAAGAATATTATTTTCATGAAATTCTCCTGCAGTCAGTGAAACTCACAACTTGAACGCTGCAGTGTCCATTAAAGTTACGTAACTTGATAGAGCAATGGATATAGATTTGTTATTTTTGGATATAGAGCTCTAGGTCTATGTTATGTGCATGCGAATTTCTTTAAGTACTAATTTATTATGTAATTGAATTAGTTACTGAGATGTATGAGTACTTGATTAAAATAACTAACACATTACGACGCAAAGGGTTGTTAATGTTGGCTACAGTATGTTGCTATATCCTGTTAGCTTCCTTAGGGCGGTGCCAAGTGTTTGCAGCTTTCACCCATAGAACTTCAACATTTCTGTTATCACCCATTCCCTGCTAACTGATACTCACCTGGGTAAATGGGATTGATGCTCGCCCCTGAATGAAAATATTATTGACCTCTGTTATTTTAATTTTATGTTATTTCACCACTGAGGGTTTTGCCCCCATTGTACTGTATTGTGAAGGGGGGGTTATGAAAGAGAAACAAAGGCTTAGTATGTGCCGTCTCCTTTACTCACCTTTGTAGTGAAGTACAGTACATTAAGACACGATGGATGTTACACACCTAACACTGCTCCCTTTCTGAAGTATTAACCTACAACACGACACAGTCATCATATTTTACACCAGTGCCCCTAAATTGTCCCATTATAATTGTTACCACTCATTCTACTACTTTCGATGCTACTGCTACAACCAGTGCTTTTGTTGCTAGTAGTACAATTTATCACCATTGGATTGGCCAGGATAATACCACATTTCATCGTGTCTTCTCCAATTGCAGGGGCAAACTTTAGAAACAGAACCCTTATCTGGTCCTTCACATTCTGATTCAAATGTAACCCGGGCTCCTCTTGCACTGCATACTGTACACCTCTAAAGAAGTGAGGGGTTCTCACTACAATCCGCGCTCGCACCTATAAAGAGATTACCCCTCGCAACTGTAAACTGTGCTAGAAGATAATCAGTCGGAAGAAAATGCTGCAACAACTTCGCACCAAGTGCAGGGTGTTGAGGAAAAAATGATTACAAATTAGCTACCCAGCCACTCGTACGATGCCGTGTTGAATGAAGATCACTGGCTAGCATATCAGCCACTCGTACGGTGTAGTGTTGAATGAAGATCACAGGCTAACATACCAGCAACTCGTACGGTGTAGTGTTGAATGAAGATCACAGGCTAGCATACTAGCCACTCATACGATGCCGTGTTGAATGAAGATCACAGGCTAGCATACCAGCCACTCGTACAGTGTAGTGTTGAATGAAGATCACAGGCTAGCATACCAGCCACTCGTACGGTGTAGTGTTGAATGAAGATCACAGGCTAGCATACCATCCACTCAAGTAGGGGAGCAAGGGTTTTTTAAAGCCACCCGGCGTTGCTCGGGCGGCGTTCATGTTAAATAATTAATAGCTCGCGAACCCATAGTCGGATTTTAACAAATGAGGTGTCGTTGGACGGGGGCTTTGCTATGGACCACATATTATATATTTTTTAAAAATTTTAATTTTGTTTTGTTTTAGAAAGTAGGCGATAGATTGAAAACCGAACATGATAGAACGTTGTTCCATGGTTCAAACGAATGGCGCTTATGTCCTTTATTTTTTATAATAAAACCTTTTTATTTTTTGACATTTTTTGAAAACACTGAAAATTGAGATTCCTATATTTTGGAAACTAACTAGTTTCCAAAAAATTTGTTTGACATAAATGAAAGGTCCCTACCTCCTCTATCACCAAAATAAATTTCAAGTCTCTAGGACAAATATTTGTGAGTAGTGGGATGAGGGCAATTCTGCTTATCCCCCTACTTTCTTAAAACTTTGCCGATATCTTCCGAACGCATGATCGGATTTTAATGAACGAGGTATTGTTGGCGTTGGGGTGACGTCCTCTTTGCTAGGAACGTGTGTTGGTATTTTAGATTTTTTAAAAAATTCTTGTTTATTGGTTTGGTGCTATCATGGAAACAGTGAATTTTAGAAAAAAAATGTTTGACGTTAATGAAAGGTCCCTAGGCCCTCTAGGCGGACAGCAAGTTTCAAGTGTGTATGAGGGAAAATTGATAGCCTACTTTCCTACGAACTTTGGCGATAATTCGCGAACGCATGATCGGATTTTAACGGACGAGGTATTGTTGGCGTTGGGATGACGCCCTCTTTGCTGTGAATGTGTGTTGGTATTTTTTTTTTTTGAAAATTCTTGTTTTTGAAAGTAGGCGATAGTTTCAAACCCAAACATGATAGAACGTTGTGCCATAGTTCAAACGAATGGTCTCTATGACCTTTATTTTTTATAATAACACTTTGTTATTTTTTACATTTTTTGAAGACACTGAAATTTTAAATTTCTATATTTTGGAAACTAACAAGTTTATAAAAACGATTGTTTGACATAAATGAAAGGTCCCTACCCCATCTACCATGAAAATAAATGTCAAGTCTCTAGGACGAAAACTATGCATTTTAAAACTTTTTACCTGTTTTTATTTTTATTTTATTTTTTAATGAAAAAGGTGATAGACAGTGAGAGACAATACCACTGGGGCATGTGTTACAACGAGCCTGTCGCCGGCCGCGGTGGTGGTGGTGGTATTTGTAATAGAACAATAGATATTTCGAGTGGGCGACAAGACGAGGGATCGCTTTTTCAAATATTTACTATGACGAATGAATAAAGGCGAATATTTCGAAAATCCCTCATGGCGATCTTTAAACATGTTAGTAAACGGGTGATGGGTAACCTGATAAAATGATAATAATGGTATCAGGCGAAGTTGTCAACAACTTGAAGAAGAACTTGTTTTGTATGTCTCACTAGCAGCCAAGAAAGAAAAATCTATTGAGGCTGGCTGGCCGGCTGAGAGCCGGCTATCAGAATGTATCCTCTCATCACGTTTCAGGAATGTGAGCGGACGGGACAACAGGCCAATGGAAAATTACAGTGACGTAGTGGCGACTTGAAGGTCGAACAATATCACAACTACGTCAGAGAAATAATGCAGTAAGCGAGTATAACTCCTCCCCCTACCATTGCCATAGCCAATTGCAGGGCCAAGAGCGATGTTAACAGCTGTGGCAAGAGGGGCACAGGGCAAGGGGCTGGGAGAGGAGGGCAGGGGTATTAGAGTGTTGATCATGTAATGACACACAGTCAGTCATTACTGTTTTAAACTTTGCAGTGTAAACATAGGCTGTGTCTTATCTGTATAAAACTAATTGCATTTGTGTGCTTAACCCCAGTTGGTTACTATATTGGATTCATTATATATTTACAGGTAAGTGTAACATTAACACTGTTTAGTTTATTTTTATGCTAATTTATGTTTAAATTATTATTGGTTTACCATTTCATTGATGAATTGTTTTTATTTAGTTTGTTTTAGATAATCTACATACCTGTTGTGGGAAACAGAAACCCCATTCCACTAGAACCTACAAAAAAAGGTAAACTCAGGGCTTTTTACAAAGCAAGGTAAGATTTAAAAATATATATTGAACCCTTGCAAAGAAGCATATGAGACTCAGTTTCGGGGGTGTAACAGTCCATTTCGTTAAGTTGTTGTTAAGCGCTTCTTATAACATGCAGGGTACCATATAAAAATAACATGCAGGAAGAAGTGAATGCCAGGGTTAAAACAAATGAATTTAATAACAGATCAACTATTTACAATAAATCAAAACAAACAAGGTCTTCCAAATGACTCCCACTTGAATTAATAAACTGCCAAACTTAGGCCTAATCTCAGGAGAGATTGTAAACAGCTGGACCAAATGTCCCAAATTACTACAATGACCATGTGCGTGTGCGGCTGTTCTACATGCGTTACGATGTGTACAAATTAATGCGAGATTCGTCACCATCCAGTAAACCTTCAGAGGACGAATCTGCATTGTCTAGAGCTAGACAGACACGGGGAACCAACTAAACACTAATTAAATTAATCCGACACTTCCTACAGTAAATAAAACAACAAATAATTTCCGCATGAAATTGGAATCAAGGAACTGCCGTAGCAAACAACATTAACGCCTAAACCTAGGACTTTTCAAATCAACACAAGTAAATTTACACGTGACCAAACAAGAAAAATACACATATGGCCGCTTGCCATTTTTACCAGAAAATATACAAGGTACACCCAATGGTGTCACACCAGACAAATCTAACATGAAATGAGTCATAGAAATCACTAGGCTCAAAGCCAACATTTACATCATAAAACAATATTTCATTCATACGATACGCGGTAATCCGTAACGGACATGGCGAACTCCCCAATTAATTATGGTCCAATGACCATCACAAAAGAACAGGTTTGCTACTGATAGCTTACAGGGTCAGTCGGTCAGCTGGACTGCCTAAAACGACGAATCACCAGACATAGACGGGCGCTAAGTGGAATCTGCAAATCTGTCAACCCACGTGTCAATAACCTCGACCTGCCGTGGCACTGGTTCGAGTCTCGAAGAAGCGTGTTCCCAAAAGCACATAATATACGTGTGTGTGTCAGAATAAAATATCTCAGCATTTCCCAAGGAAATCCAAGAATCAGCACTGGACAAGGTACAGTAGCCTCTGAGAGTGCTCTGCCTTTCCATAAAATACAACCACAATATTTGAGGGAGGTAGCACCTTCTACCCCTCATCACGAAGAATCAATACACACACCTGACACAAGAACATACACAGAATCACACGTATGGGTTTGACAGAAACCTGAAATAAATGACATAAATATTTTCCACCAACTTGCGCTCCCAATCTAGTCCGTGATTAAAGAACCTGAAAAGGACTAAAAAAATCAAAAATATAGAACTAAGGTGTTCTACAGTGACATCTTAATTAGTTGCGCTAGGCAACCCTAGTATGAATCAAAACCTGTTCGCAAAACATCTTACAACATTTACCCCCTTTTTCTACAAACAAAATGAATTTGAATAAAGCACCACTTGTCGACCGTGACGAGTTTCGCATTCGCATGGATAAAATCAAATACACACGCCGTGTACACTAAATATGACTCATAAGAAAAATATACAATCAA
Source organism: Meconema thalassinum (assembly GCA_946902985.2). Lineage (NCBI taxonomy): Eukaryota > Metazoa > Arthropoda > Insecta > Orthoptera > Tettigoniidae > Meconema > Meconema thalassinum. The sequence continues at coordinate 1,197,840,084 of OX336389.2, forward strand.
ACAACTTTGGCCACGTGCCAACGTACATTTAAATATAATAGTGTCGGCACACAAAAAAATCTAAATACAAGAAAAACAATGATTAAAATATTTACAACGTTCCCGCGTCTAATCTAACTACATATTGAGTAAATCAATGGTTTGTACATCACCGTTGCAGCTTGTAGAACTTAACCTCCATCCCAGAACATTTCCCTACGGGAAATCTAGTCGTCCATCGTCGACGCATTGGTAGAGGCGATGCACTTCATTCCATCACACGACCTTTCAGCAGACATCTTGGCGTAGCTTCTTGGAAAGAAATGTTCAAAGTTATTAGTTTGCCTAGCTAGAATCGCTATGAGCTACTACTTTCACTCACAATAAATGTCCTAGGCGATTACTTAATGTAGAACTGGCCCTATCTCAGCATTTGCTTAACGCACGCACAATATATCACTCAAAATATAACACAAAAATTTACATAAATTACACTCTTCAATCTCATCGCAACTGGCTTCAAACAAGTCTCAAATATGTCTATCACGCAGCACTTATCTCGACTAGAGATCTCCACCGCTAAACGTGAACTCTGCTCCCTTGAGCACAAAATGAAATGTTAGTCAAACAGACGTGAAGTATGCTCACTAGAGCTTGATAAATCGTGACGCAAACTAGTGTGAACGTTGCTCACCAGAGCTCAATAAAGTTGTGTCCCAAACAGCTCATCACCGATCAATTTATTAGAAACTGACAGAATGGGGTAGGGTGGGGGAAATTTGTGAAAATAATCTGTAGTTTTCACCTCACAGACTTGGGACTCGTATCAATCTTCTTCTTTTCATCCAAACGTCTCAATGGACTTATGCGGAATTATATCGTATCGGCGGTTCTTTAGATACGCATTTTCGCGCCTTTTTCTAGGGTACGCAATCCACCGCGTGGCTTTGGCTTCCTCTCTTCTGATTTGTGGATTCAATCGTGGATCGGTTGGACCTTCACTTCTGACACTCCCATAATGACGCCGATTTAGGTGCGCGTTGGTATAGAATTTGTCCTTGAACTCGGCTTAACCGGTCATCTTCAGGAATAACTACCAAGCTGCTTCTGTTGTAATCGTTGCGACACACTACCTGACTCCCCTTTGTCAATCTCCAACATGTTCTGCCTGGGCATCAGTAATAATAATAATAATAAAAATCATGAAGACTTATTGATCGACAAATCAATAAGGGTTCAATATATATATGTATATAAACTGTTTGATATTATTTTTTAGGTTGTACAAAGGTGCTATTTAGAACTAATATACTCATGGTGGTTTATTTTATTTCTTTTTTAGAGTGTGAGCTTGACAACTGCTGTTGAGAACGTGTGTGTTTGGGACCATTGTTTACCGAGCAGTCTACGGCTGAAAACTTGGGTGAGATTGCTTTTTTTTTATAAAAATGATGTATTTAGTCACTACTACCGATACATTAACTTGGGAGCCCCTGGAGTCCTATTTCAAGTCACGTGTCTGCTCTGGCCGCGTGGTCAATGTTAGGGAGAGTTTAATCACAAAAAAAATATTATGGAGTCGTGTTTCGAAATTTTTAAAAACAAATTTGTACAGCGCAAAGGTTGCATACGGCTTTAAAAGTCAATACACAACTCGTGTGCGATTTCATATATAAAAATAAGGACGGTGAGCATAAAAAACATTTTATATAGGCAGTAAAATGCAAGAGCTTTTGATAACCGACAATCTGAACGAGTGGTATCAAAGCCATGCGGTGAATGCCTTGCTGTCAAAATTTGATTAACTGCAACAAGGACCCAGTGGTTTAGCGTTAGACAAAATCCATTACCTGCAAATGAGCATTTGTCATTTCAACCCGTTGAATGCTGGGTATAGCTTTATTAAAACACCACCAGCAATTGCCTTCCGGAGAGGGGTGGTGAATATAAAGAATCATGACCATGAATGTTTCCTGTGGGCTGTGGCTGCCTATTTGCAGCCGGTACAACATCATTGTTACAGACCAGGAATGTACAAGGCCAAGTTTGATGAATTAAAACAAAATTCAAATTTAACTCGAGTGTCGTTCCCTATGGACTTAACCGAAATCCATAGGTTTGAAGAAGACTACCATGGCTTTTCGTTCATGGTGTATGTCCTTGATGGTAATGAGATTGTGGGTCCTCTTTATGCCACAAAAGAACCGAAACGACATCACATTCATCTTTTATATCTGTCTGAGGGAGAGGTGAATCACTATTGCCTGATTAAAGGTCTGAGTAGATTGCTAAGCAGTCAAATGTCTAAGAAAAGGTGTGCAAACATATTTGTGATCGTTGCTTGCAATATTTTGGAAACCATACGCTTTTGGAACGTCATAGGGTAGATTGTGTTTCTCAGGAAGCAGTGAGATTGATATTGCCCCAAGGGGACCAGGCTGTGTTAAAGTTTGACATTCATAAGCGTGCCACTGTTCCCTATGTGGTGTATGCAGATTCCGAAGCTCTTACCACACCCATGCCGGGATGTGAAACAGATCCCACCATCAGCTCAACCACACCTATTCAAAAAGATGAACCCTATGCCATAGGATTTAATGTGGTATGTGCCTATGATCCCACACAATCCGTTTACAAAAACCGTGAGGGGCCACATTGTGCCAGATGGTTTTTGGTTGAACTTGTAAAGTTGGCCGAACATGTACAGGGATTACTGGACCACCCAGTACCCATGAGTCTATCTCCAGAACAGCAGCAGCAGCAGCAGTATGAGCATGCCACGACATGCTATATTTGCGAAAAGCCTATTTTAGGCGGAGAGGAAAAAGTCAGAGACCACTCACATTTTACGGGAGAGTTTCGGGGAGCTGCACACAGCAAATGCAAATTGAACTTTCCAGCTCCTCGTTTTATCAGTGTCTTTTTCCACAATTTGGCAAATTATGACATACAGTTTTTGATTCGTGAATTGTGTCTTGTCAACAAGGGCTCGTTTACCATTATTCCCCAAAACCATGAGCGCTTTACAGCCCTGGCATGGAGGTTGGGCGACTTAAGCATTCGATTTTTGGATTTCTTTAAGTTTATGGCATCCTCGCTATGGCAAGATGGCGTCGGTGAGTTAAGTGTGTGTGTTTCGGTCTCCTGTTTTGTGCTGTTTTCTCATGTTATTCTTTCACGTAACTAGTTCTTTTCTTGTGAGTGGTAGTGATGTGAGGGTGTCCATGATTTGTGAAAAGAATTATGAAGCTTCAGTAAACTGGAAGTGCTCCAATCGGAGTTTTAATTTTTGTTGTTTCTCTGCTGCTGGATTGTCGCCTGCCATGCTGCTAAAAGGAGCCAGCCCTTTAACTAGGAGACGTACGGTCACATCAACATCAACGGTGACCACAGTCTTCATGCTTCTTCTACTGTCAGGTGATGTAGAAATTAATCCTGGTCCGGGTTCGAACAGTTCTATGTCCATATACTTTCAGAACACACAGAGCGTGGCCAACAAGCTGGACAAAGTAGATTTGAGCAGCAGTGATTTTAATAATAATGTCAATAATAGCCTTAAATGAGTCTTGGCTTTTTGACAGTTTTCATGACTCAGAACTCGCCTTTTCTAGGACTCATGACATATTTAGAAGAGACAGGCCTGGGCGTGGGGGTGGTGTTGTCATTGCTACGCAGTCTCAGTTGCGTGCTAGGAGAAGAGCGGACTTAGAAAGTGAATGCGAGATTATTTGGTTGGAAATCCAAGGAAGGTCTAGTGTGTTCGTGGGCTGTGTGTACCTACCCCCGCCTGCCTCGTTAAACCGCCTGGAGGAGCTACATACCTCACTCAACAGGGTGCACGCCCAGTTGAAGGACAAGGATACAGTTATATTGTGTGGGGATTTCAACATGCCGGACATCTCATGGGGACAGCAGGAAGGGCCTTCTCTCATACCTTTAAAACTAACTGAAAGTGCAGTGAACTCTATCATCTACGAGATAATTGAGGAATTCTCTCTGCATCAATTGAATCCACATCTCACGCGCGGACAAAACTACCTCGATCTACTGTTTACTAATATTCCTAAAATCTCTGTCTGTAGAATTAGAAAAACCGGGGTGGATTCCATCCGACCATAGTGCTCTAATATGGAACATTGATTTTCACGACACTAGTTTATTTCAAAAACCACCTCGCAGGGAAATTTTTAACTGAAAGAAAGCAGACATAAACCACCTGAAACTTCTGCTGGATTATTGCCCATGGTCCCTCCTTGATATCAGGAACGACATTAATGAGAATTGTGAGATATTTTATGATCTCTTGATGTCCGCAGTTCGAGAAGCAGTTCCTCGTGTGAAGGTTAATCCCTACCGTTATACACCTTGGTTTGATGCAGATGTAATCAGCGCGCTACACTCGAAAAATAGGGCTCATCGTCAATGGAAACGCTCTTCTTTGGAATGCCATAGAATTGACTTTGTGGTCAGGAGACTCGAATTCAAAGAAATTCAACGCCAAAAGTATGACGCCTACCTGGAAGACATAGACTCCAGTGTTAAAACTAATCCGAACAGACTATGGTCCTTCATTAAGCAGAGATCTAGGAACACCAGATTACCAGTCTCGCTCGAGTACGACGGACGCACCAGTACTGATGCAAACTCTGCCTGTGAGCTGTTTTCTGATTATTTCGAAACCTTATTCCTTCCTGTAAATTTTATACCGCCACCATTACCTGATCTGCCACCCTCCAGTAACTATAGCATTTCTTACTTCCATATTTCCGAAGAGTGCATCAAGAATAAATTACATAATCTATCCTCTGGCAAGTCTCCCGGTCCTGATGCCATTCCTATAGAAATAATTAAATCTTTATGCCACCAGCTATCTCGTCCACTTTACATTCTATTCAACCAAGCCATCAGTGAAGGAGTGTTTCCGGATTACTGGAAATCAGTTCATATTACCCCAGTGTTAAAGAAAGGCTCCAGGCAGAAGGTAGTAAATTACAGGCCAGTATCACTAATGTCTATTTTCGCGCGAGTCTTTGAATCAATTGTTCGGGACGAAGTGTATGCTCACGTGTCACCATTCATCACTGAACTTCAGCACGGCTTCCTTCCTAGGCGATCCACTGCTACCAACCTAGCAGTCTTCACTCATGATGTATCCACCTTTATGAATAACCGTGGTAGTGCTGATGTTATCTATACTGATTTCTCTAGGACTTTCGACAGCGTACATCACAACCTACTGCTTCATAAACTTTCAAACTTTGGTATAACAGGTAATCTTTTACGTTTCTTCTAAAGCTACCTCTCAAATAGAACCCAATCAGTTGTAATTAATAATAATAAGTCTAAATCTGTTAACGTTACTTCCGGTGTCCCTCAGGGTTCTGTATTGGGCCCTCTGCTCTTTATACTTTTTGTAAATGATATCCCTCGTATAATTCATAATTCTAGGTGCCTGTTGTACGCTGACGATCTTAAACTGTATATGCCCATCAGTACTATAAATGACTGTGAGTTGTTGCAACAAGACCTACACCAACTCAGTGAATGGTGTGAAACATGGAAACTGAAACTGAATACTGAAAAGTGTAAAGTTTTGTCAGTGTCATTGAAACGTAACCTCCTACCCAGGTTTAATTATTGTATTAAAAATGAAACGCTAGGTAGAGAGTCAACCATTAAGGATCTAGGGGTGACAATCACTAATAATTTCTCGTTCGATATGAACATATTTCAAAAATATGTCGTGAAAGTTTCCAGATCCTGGGATTTTTAAAAAGAAATTGTTTAAATTATTTTTCGGATATAACTCTATCCAAATTATTTAAGTCACTCATTCGGCCTAAATTAGAATACTGTAGTGTGATCAGGAATCCCTTTCACAGTAATAAAATTGACGCCATCAAACGTGTGCAAAAGAGATTTATTAAATGGCTCTGTTACAGGGGTGGACGACCGTACCATAGAGCTGAGTATGAGAGTTATTGCAACGTGTACGGTCTTCCTCCACTTAGCAGTCGGCGCACAGTGGGTGACGTGAGATTCCTGTGGAAGCTGGTAAATGACGGAATTGACTCTAATCAGTTGCTAGCTGACTTGGGTTTTCACGTCCCTCAGAAAACAACCAGACAGAATTACACGTTCGATGGGGTCAGGTCGAGAATTAATGTGCACAAAAATTCATGTCTGATCCGGTTGCAGTCAACATACAGCTTGATGGAGAGTAAAAGTGCTACTGATATTCACTTCGACTCTTTATCAACTGTTATGGGAAATATCTCAAGTGGCCTGTAAAATAGTGTATGCATATTGTGTTAATTTCTATTTGCGTTGATTGATTGAACATGTGGTTGAATGAATGGTTGATTGATTTTTTGATTGAATGTACGAGCGACTGAAGTAATGTATTTTTTGTTTGCTGTTATCTAGATCCTTGAATGTCGCTCTTGTATTACTTTCCCCAGTTTCTGAACTTTTTCTTCTTATCTTTTATTTTATGTTTTTGCTTTTTTTCGTTTACTGTTGATAGTTTTTTTTTTCGTAATAATTATTGTAATGTTTCTTGTACAAAGGGATTGCATGAATGAATGCTTGATAGGATGTTTGAGTGCGTGTCTGTATGGTTGTGGTTGCTGATTTATAATAGATTAGTGTATTTCTATTTTTGTACGTGTTTGCTATTTTTGTTTTGTTTATAATTGCAAATTTTATTGTTAATTATTATATTGTCACTAGTGGAGTCTATCTGTCTGACAATAAAGAATACATACATACATACATACATACATACATACAGTCTTGTCAATGTCTTGGATTAAGGGGAATTAAAACTACCAGAATGCATTTTAATGTTCCTAAGCAATTTCAATTATGCATTCGGAAAGGTACATTCTCGTATGATTTCTGCAACAAATGGGACGTGTCGAAGCAAAAAAAACTCCCACCACAAGAGAGATTTTACTCAAAACTAACACGCAGTACCTTTTCCGATGAAGACTATGCACATGCATGTCAAGTTGGCGAGTGTTTGGCATTAACATGCTAGGTTAATATGCTATGCATTACCTAAAACTGGATGTATTGCTGCTCACCGATGTGTTTGAAAAATTCCGTGAGTTGTGTCAGCACATTGATGGCCTTGACCCGGCTCACTATTATACGCGTCCTAGGCTCTCGTTTGATACCGCTTTGAAATACACTCAAGTGGAATTGGATTTACTCACTGATGTAGACATGGTCCTATTTTTGAAAAGGGCATTCGTGGTGGCTTTGTGTCGCTTAACTAGCGCCATGCCGAAGCGAACAATGTCTACATGCCTGATTATTCACCAGACAAACCAGAATCGTACTTAATGTACTGTAACCGAATTTATTCAGTTACATTATCTCACCCTCGGGTTTTTGCTTCGTGCAGTTAGTTTGGGGTATTTTATTCGTATCTTATTATATTGGGTTAACGTGGGGATGAGGCGGTGATTTTTATCGTGCCTGAGTATTTTTTGTGTGTGGACGGATTCGTCTTTGGATGTTCCGGACCAACTAGAGCCATTGTTTATTAATTATCGGTTGTTGGATATTTGATATTATAAAATACGGGGTTTTGCGATTTAATACTTTTTGGGAACAAGGATATATAAGACTGTATTATTTTGAGTAGAAGCATTCTTTCATTTTGGTTTGGGGCTGATGGCTTTATTTTGACCTAGTAATGTTAAATGTTAGATTCGTGGCTGTACTATAAGGTACCATTTATTGGTATTTTCGAGTGCTGGAAATGTTACAAACCCGGAAAATACAGGCAGTAATTCGACTTGTGGTGGCAAGTTCAGGGAATACCTAGGCTATTAATAGCATGAATTCTGATGAACCAGCGCGTGGAAAAATACTGGGTGACGTCAGTGTGAATTTCAACTGTCAAATGTTCATGTGTTGACACGGATGTTTCGCTAGGAGCGGGCCACGCACGAGATAGTTCCGGCAGAAATAGTGGGGTTATGTATCCGTTCGCCAGTGCATATAACGGCGTGTCTGGCGTTCAGAGATCGTCTTCTTGCTTTTACAGCGAAAGTCCGTTGTCTACTTGCAAATTAGTGTCGTTGTTACTGGATCATGGTATCGTAAAACGAACGAGCAGTGACCAATCTTTAGCAAACCACTGAGCTCTTACGGGCTATTGGAGGCTACGTGTATTTTATGGGTCCATCCATACCATGGGCTGTCGGTAATAACTTACCACGCCTAAAAGGATAATCATTCGTAAACATTTCATCGTAAAGTCATGCGAGAATGGAGACGTGAACGAACAGTTCGAGAAGGAAGAAAGTGAAGTGAACCAGTCTGAGCGTGTGTATATTTTCGTGTACAATGTGTAAATACATAGGAGGCCGTTTATGCCTAGGTCTGTAATGGCCGTAAGTGTTTGCTGCTCTAAGAGCCTAAATTCAGTGGCAAGGTACTGTACAAAATTTATCACGAGTGTATGGAAGGGTATTTCTCCTGTTGTATATTATGTATTGTGCCCATTTCAACAATGAAATATGCAAATCACAGTTCGCCAGCAATGCTCAATCGGGAGTATCGGGGTTCGTGGTATGTTCTCTCACTCTGTGACTTACACACTTTGGATTAAGCATAGGATACACTTCCAAGAATAAACAAAATCAAAATCCTACTATCAAAACATTTAATTATTCAAAATATGGCGCTACAAAAATAAACATAAAAATACTGACACTACACTTCACACTTGTCCAAAGATGAAAAAGGAATTCAAATTAAATATTCACAAAATAATAATTACTGGTTATCCAAACCCCAAACAAAAACTCCATCTGAGTTTCACTCCCATATAGCATCAATCGTAATTTTTTAAAAACTAGCTCCAACTGGCTCGGTAAAGTTTACATGCATTGTGTTAACAATTAAACACACACCATTTAATTTTTACATGAGTATGTCTGGCTTTAATCGCAATATCATAGTATGGCTACTCATTAATTAATTTTGGGCTCCCACAATGTTCATCTGTTACCATCTCTCTTCTCAAGCTACCAACTCACTACCGTGATTGAAAAAATTTGCGTATCCCCGAGTTATAGAAAACTACTGACCAAGTCAACTTAAGATTACTCCCAAAATCTTAACCTTTTCATAATAACTCGTGAATCAACTGAATCATTTAATAATAACGTTAGGGATTTTATTATATTGTCTTCAAAGACAATTATATCTTAAGGAAGTAACGATCTGAACTCTTCAAGCGATAATAATGAACGTAAAAGGACCTCAGTTCAAATACTGGGTCGTTAAAACTTCCGTGTAACGTGAATCAGACAGCTCGTTCTTGACCTTTCTCTATAAGAGAGTGTGTAAGGGTCTGTCTCAAATACTTGGCTGATTTATGGCTATGGAGGGAGGGGGACCCACAGTCTCGCTTCCTCAAGAGACGGCTATAGAGCGCTACTGCCAGCTGCTTCAAATGCGTTTCTTTGAAAGACCAGGCTCATAATACAAATTAACAACAAGACAATATTAGGTTCTACAGACCCATTCTTTTAGCTTCGGTAAAGTATATTATGAAGTGTCCTCATTAGCGGGTAAGAAACCCCATAAAATAACAAATATATAAGGGGCTTCGATGAGGACGAATCTTGAGTTCAATCCTTTATAACTGCCTCGGGAACCATAACCCAACTTTGAGGACTTACCACTTAGCGACTTAAGGAAGGTATAGCACGCAACCAGCGCTCATAATACAATATAAATTGCACCCTTTTCAGTATAGCATAGTATCACAATTCAACATAACTCATTACCGCTACTAACTGTCCCTCACAATTATTATTACCGAGCATTTTAACGCGTTCCTAGCGTGACAAATTATTTCAATTGCGCGACATGGCTCTCATACATTAAATAGCCAAGTTGCCTTTTCAAAGAAAGATATAAATGAATTCAAATCAAAATTTGATCTTCGTCTCAAAAATAATATATTCAGCCTTAGCCTCAATCAACAATAATTATTTATAACATTAATAACATATTGATTCACAACAATTTAACAATTCATCTAAGGGGCTCTTGCAGCTACCACCTATTCAATACAAAATTCATCACATAATTAATTTATTTAATTATTATTATTATCATCGCGCTTGCTTTACCATAGTTATATTATTTACCATTATAAAATTCCACTGAATATTTTCCACAAGGGATTCATTAATACTTCACATTATTTATATTTCAATCAAATTAATCGTTCAGATCGCGCAACCCAATTTCACATGTTTTCAAACATCCCTATTTCCACTCCTGAGGATTATACGCAAATTTTCCCAAAAACACATAATAATTAAATTAGTACTCACATGATATTACGGTCAGCGACCGAGTTCTCCATCGATGGAACATTTCACCCACTAATTGCTTCTTAAGCAATATTCACGATCATATCTACACTTGATAACACTTTTCTTACATCACATAAAACATATACACTGATCACTTTTAATCTAAAGAATACCATTTTTGGATTCATTTTCACTTAAACACCAATACAATTTCACTAAAAATATATTACACTCAAAATTTTCACTTAACTTGAATTACATAAAATGTTATCACTTTGGCATTAATTATTTGCCTTAACACACGTGATTTCCTTATTCTTTCCCGTTTCCATGGGTTGCACTTTATGTACGTCAGCTTCCTAATCTGATGAGATGATTGAAAGTCTCGATCGAACTACCCTCACTGGAACGGTTGATCCTATTATTCTGGGTTTGAATATCGGCTTAATAATTTTACTGCACGATATCGTATCTTGCTAGACGCTTACTTGTTCGTCTAATAGAAGTCTGTCACTGACGTTTTACTTTTATGATCGCTCGAACTTGTATAACGGCGACCTAGTAATTTCCTTGTCCAATAATCCACACGTGGATTTTACTTTCTGTTACTGCAATTCTTGACTTATTGGAGTAATCCCCAATGTCTGGCCGTTCATTTGTCTACACCTAGACAAAGCCTGAAATCTCGATTCCTAAATTCTATCGTACTCCGCTCTAGTCCCCTCAGTTCAGGAACACTAGGCGTTACTACCACGTTCTACCCTGATCTGGTTATTCAACGTAGATAGAATTGTATAATTCACTGTCCTTGGGTACTTCGAAATCCTATGATGCGTCGGTTCTTTAACTGAAACTATTTAGATTCGATTACCTATCGCCGGTAATTTCTTAAGTCCACAGTCTAAAACTTTGACTGTACTGGTGAAATTTATAAAGTCCGAAGCTTGATGATATACAGTATTTCCTATAACAAGGATTTTGATGTGTCTTCGCTCGGCGATACTATTGACGATACTAGACGGCGACTCCCATACGGGGTGCTCGTCTGCGATACAGAGTAACACGACCTAGCACGGTCTAGTGAGTACTGAATACTGCATACTCTTCCTGGTACGTCCAGGGTTTATATTCAAATCTGCCACAAAAAGATCAGATCTGCTTCTTCTCCAACACTAACTTCTAAAATAATTGTCGTATAATTTTGAAAAATATGTCTCCTGAAAGCTCTCGTTTTAAACGTAAAAGGGTTCCTTTGATCACGAAAATCGATCACATAATTCCAAGATATTAAATAATTGGGCTCCTCAGATGCGTGGGTAGTGTGGTTTTATTTTCCTTCTCTCCTAGCTTTGGGCTCGGGGAATAACTATCGATGTAATGCCACGTATGCACTTCTTTCCTGTGCAATTATTATAAACTTATTCCACACACAAAAATCTCTTTTCCAAGATGATCAACAGTAACGGGTTCATTTCATTAATTACATGCTTGCAAATGGCTTAATTTTAATTATTTCTCTTCTTGCGTCATTGCGATGTTGCCATTTTATCACTGAGTACGACCTATTTCCGAAACTCCTTCTCCGTCACTCGCAGTGGAAAACTACCAGCTCTATTAATAATCATGCGCTAGCCTCTTATCGCCGAGTCAGCCATGATCTCACGCCCGCGTGACTAGCGGTCACCCGCGCTTGCATCATCTTGTAACAGCCCGACTTCTTATTAACCCTTAAAATTCTTACAAATTCATTCTAAGGACTGCATTATTTCTTCTCTTTTCTACATATATACTATGGATTCAACGCTTGAACCAATCCACATGGGTTCAGTATATAGATGTATAGTACAGCCAATAGATTGTTTCTTTTAAAATTCATGTGTGTGTTAATTCCTGTTTTGCATGAACCAGGTAACATCAGCGAACGCATGCCATATGCCCTACGCCTGGGATAAGGTGTTTCATAGTCGGGGCAACAGTTATGTATTTTATTCTATTTTATTCAGGAAGACCCATATGGTCAACCTTGGCGCCCATTCAAAGTCGGGGAATTAACGTTAAAATAACTTGTGGCCTGTATTTAAAGGCAGTTCATTCTGTAGGTTTGTATTAATGGGGGTAGTAAAGGTTAAATAAACTCCAGCGGGGAGGGAGAGTGTTTCAGTACTATGACGTTAATAATTTGTATGGCTACGCCATGAGTCAGCCTTTGCCATGTGGGGAGTTTGCTTGGCTGGCAGAGAAACTGGTGTCAGAATTTGATGTGAACAAGGCTAGCCAAGAAACAGGCCGTGGATATGTCTTAGAAGTGGACATTGAATACCCCTCATCCTTGTATGATGAACATGCCGATTTCCCATTCTGCCTTGAGCAAATAGTTCCCCCTGGCAGTTAAGTGAAAATTGAATAACTCATGGGCACACTTTACAACAAAAATCGGTATGTGCTACATATCCAAATGTTGGTGCAATGCCTCGCCCAAGGCTTGGTGTTGAAGAAAATCCATTGAGGTATTTCTTTTGCTCAAAAAGCATGGCTTGAGCCATACATGCGACTCAACACAGAGCACCGACAAATGGAAACACAGCAGTTTGAAATATATTTTTTTAAATTAATGAACAACTGCATCTATGGCAAGTTCATGGAAAATGTCCGCAAATACCGTGACATTAAATTGGGCAATGTCTGGGAAGGACGTTACGGTGCCCGACGGTACATTTCCAGGCCTAATTTCAAATTGATCAAAATTATCGACGAAGATTTGGCCACGATTGAAATGAGTAGGACCAGCGTGACCATGGATAAGCCCATTTACTTGGGCCAAGTCATTTTAGACCTTTCCAAATCGGTCATTTATCGATTCCACGATGAGTTTGCCAAACGCCATTTTGAGGACGTCTCTCTTTTGTATATGGATACGGACTCATTCATTTACCACATTCGCCACTGAAACCCCTATGACGTCATGAGGCAGCATATTAACTGGTTCGACACCTCTTCCTATAGCGCTGACAACATGTTTCAGCTGCCCATAAAAACAAGAAGGAAATGGGCGTTTTAAAAGATGAATGCGGTGATTCCGTTATGACGGGATTCGTAGGTTTGGCCTCGAAAATGTATGCTTATCGCACATTAGACTGTAAGGAAGCCAAAAGAGCAAAAGGTTTTGACCGCAAGGAGGAGGAGGTGTGATTTCTCTGTTTAATAGTTTACGGACATGGCCTTTTGTAACCCATAGATTTAATATCCGAGAGTTTAGTGCTTTTCAGTCGGTCAACACGAATGTACCCAAAAGAGATGGGTTATACCCTAATCCTGAAATAAATTACATGAGATTAATAAAACACTAGGATGACCAGTTTCGATCGTCAAGCTATCATCATCAGATCCATTACACTTAGGCTACAAAATCCATGTTTGAAATACAGGTGAAAATATTTACAATATGTACAATTATTTAGTTGCAGTATTGGTACTGCAACTGTCAGTGTATGATAAATGCAGTATATATGTTAGGTGAAATGCTAAATGGTGATAGCTATCCGGAGATTGTACTTTAGAGAGATTATATGGTTGTAAACTATGGTTAAACTATAAAATTTTAGGCTAACTACTTATCTGATTGTCTTCCGTACTACAGCTACTCGCAGTTTTCGTGCTTACTGGAACTCACTGTGCGGTCGACAGCGGTGGTTATCTTAAAGACTGGTTTTTCCTGCCTTCTCCCCCCCCCCCCACTTGCCCCTACGTGCTGTGGGGAGTGATAGCGATGTGTTTATGTGAGGTGTTGCCAACCTAGATAAGATGTATGTTATTGAATGAGGTGGGTCTACAACTATTAAAGACCGTGGATTAGCCCTCGCCACGCGTGGAGCATAACCCATTCGAACTAAGCGTTGACGGTCTTATGAGGACGTCCCGGCACCTTTAATACTGCCGCGAATATGGGCCTTGGTTTATTGTAGAAGAAAAGTACATCGTACACCTGATCCAGATAACATTTACCTATTAAAAACCCCCTAATTCCCCCCCCCCCTTTTTATCTAGCTTGGCTGTGTCGCTAAATTGTGTTTTGTTTCCGACAGGGTGTGTTTTTAGTAGCGTGAAGAGGGGTGAGCTCTCCATGAACGTGTGTTCATTTAGATTGTTGGGATTGTTTCGTTTGGCTAGGTGTATCTCGATTGCTTCCTTTATGTCAAGAGCTCTGCCTTTCGATTCGTGATGGATTATTTTAAGGTCCGACTCTATGTTGGTAAAGCTGTGCCCTGCGTCACACATATGTTCGCACACGGCTGAATGTGTTCCGTATCTTATCGCATTCCTATGTTTATTATAACGTGTGTCTACTCGCCTTCCACTCTGCCCGATGTAATTAGCTTGACAATCGGTGTCTTGGCACGTTATAGAATATACCCCTGACCTTGAATACGGGTCACGTTTATTTAGATTACTATTTAGGAGGTGCCTAGCGGTTGTGTTTTTCGTCGTGAAAGCTATCTTTATGCCTTACTTTTTGAATAGGTTAGTGATTTTATATATATTCGCATTCACATAGTAGAAACGCGCAAATTTTTTCTCATTACTGTCCGGTTTGGGAATCGTTTTATCTTTATTTTTATGTTTGGCTATAATTTGATTTATTTTGCTTGGCGAGAAGTTGTTTTCCTTTGCTATTTGCATAATAGTTCTTATTTCCTTATTATACACACATCAAAAAAAGTTTTGCATCACCTCGGTTCCCAGATCTCCGGCATATAGACGTTGACTGTGTATATTGTATCCAAGATACAGTCCCTTTGACTGTTCATAGATGTCACTAAAACTGCTCAAAGATGTAAACAACCATGCATGAGCAGGGCCTATTAGACGGAGGGGGTACGACAGCCGATCAGTTCCAGTCATTCCACCAGGACGAAGGTACGCTGCTCATGTTGTCTGTAGTTCTACCATGCCTAGAAGGTCAATACCGCAGTTCGATCGCGTCCGCATTGTTACTTTGTGTCAAGAAGGGCTCTCAACAAGGGAAGTTTCCAGGCGTCTCAGAGTGAACCAAAGCGATGTTGTTCGGACATGGAGGAGGTACAGAGATACAGGAACTGTCGATGACAGGCCTCGCTCAGGCCGCCCAAGGGCTACTACTGTAGTGGATGACCGCTACTTACGGATTGCCGCTCGGAGGAACCCTGACAGCAATGCCACCATGTTGAATAATGCGTTTCGTTCAGCCACAGGACGTCGTGTTTCAACTCAAACTGTGCGCAATAGGCTGCATGATGCGCAACTTCACTCCCGACGTCCATGGCGAGGTCCAGCTTTGCAACCCCGACACCATGCAGCGCGGTACAGATGGGCCCAACAACATGCTGAATGGACCCCACGGAATTGGCATCGCGTTCTCTTCACCGATGAGTGTCGCGTATGCCTTCAACCAGACAATCGTCGGAGACGTGTTTGGAGGCACCCTGGTCAGGCTGAACGTCTTAGACACACTGTCCAGCGAGTGCAGCAAGGTGGTGGTTCCCTGATGTTTTGGGGTGGCATTATGTGGGGCCGACGTACGCCACTGGTGGTCATGGAAGGCTCCGAAACGGCTTTACGATACCTGAATGACATCCTCCGACCCATAGTGCAACCATATCGGCAGAATATTGGAGAGGCATTTGTCTTCATGGACGACAATTCTCGACCTCATCGTGCACATCTTGTGAATGCGTTCCTTCAAGATAACGACATCGCTCGACTACAGTGGCCAGCATGTTCGCCAGACATGAACCCTATCGAACATGCCTGGGATATGTTGAAAAGGGCTGTTTATGGACGTCTTGACCCACCAACCACTCTGAGAGATTTACGCCGAATTGTCGTTGAGGAGTGGGACAATTTGGACCAACAGTGTCTTGATGAACTTGTGGATAGTATGCCACGGCGAATACAGGCATGCATCAATGCAAGAGGACGTGCTACTGGGTATTAGAGGTAGTGGTGTGTACTGCAATCTGGACCACAAATGCTGAAAGTCTAGCTGTATGATGGTACAACATGCAATGTGTGGGTCTCATGAGCAATAAAGCGAGCTGAAATGTTGTTTGTGTTGATCTCTATTCCCTTTGTATTTAACGGTTCCGGAACTCTTGGAACCGAGGTGATGCAAAACTTTTTTTGATGTGTGTAGTTGTCTTTTGACATGGGTATGTTTAAAGCCCTATGCACCATTGAATTGAAACCCGCTAGTTTGTGCGTACTGGGGTGATTAGACTGATTGTCGATTGCATGCGAGGTTTGTGTTGCTTTCCGGAATATGGAATATGAAAGGTCGTTGTCTTTACGTTCAATAGTTATATCGAGATAATTTCTTTTCCGGTCTATTTCGGATTCCTTAGTGAATTTGATAGAGTGGTGAAGGCTATTAATGGATTGGAGAATTGTTTCTTCGCTTGTTAGTTCAGTATCGTAGATGCAAATTACATCATCTACGTATCTTTTCCATATTACTATTCCCTTTGTTGAAGTCTTTTCTAAGAACGCATTTTCTAGTGCATTGATGAAGATGTCAGCGATTAACCCACTTAGTGGCGATCCCATTGCTAGGCCTTCTCTCTGTGTGTATATTTTATTGTCGAATTGAAACACGTTTTGGGTGAGAACGACCCTCAGTAATCTCACAATCTCTTCAATTTCTTTTACCGAATTGTTGGATTTTAAGTTGTTTTGGATAGTGTTGATTGCTTCAATAATCGGAATATTGGTGTACATGTTAGTTACGTCGAAGGATACTAGCCTGAAGCTAGGTTTCATTTGTAGGGTGTTCAATGCTGTTACTAGTTCTGTTGTGTTCTTTACAGAGTTGTTTTTGTCGTTGGAAAGACGGCATTTTAAGATTTTTAGTAACTCTTTGCTGATTTTGTAATTAGGGGCATTCCTACAATTGACTATTGGTCTCATTGGGCATTCCTTTTTGTGTATTTTTGGTTGTCCCCTCAATGACGGTATTTTCGGGTTCATGTTTATTAGTTTTGATTTTTCGGCTTTGGTCAGTATGTATTCTGTTTCTTCTAGCGCACTTTTTATTTGTTTTTGGAATTTGTTGGTGGGGTCTTTTGTTAACTCCTTGATTTCGTTGTTGTTTAGGAATTCGACTGTTTTTTCAATGTATTCTGTTTTGTTCAAAATTACTGTAGTGTTTCCCTTATCTGCTTTTGTGAAGATTAAGTCATGTTCTTTTATTTTTTGTTTCAACGACTTTATTTCTTTGAGTTGTTTGTTGTTTTGAATGTTATTGCTATCGCCCTCTCGTTTGAGGATTTTTTTGGCTTCGTTGGTGGCGAGATTTTTGGTTAATTCCCAGTCTTCTGCTGGGAGCTTGTGACTGGCTATCTCAATATCTGTGATTTAACTGTTTTATATTGTGGTTCGTGTGTGCGTCTGTGCAGTTGTATTTCAAACCTTTGTCTAACATATTCATTTCACCTTGAGAAAAGGTTACGTTCGTTCTGTTGTTTACTCTGCTGTGGAAATTGAAATCATTGTTATCCGTGTGTTCGTTAGATTGATGGTTCTGTGTTTCTCCTAGTTTTCTTAATTTATTTTCTAGCGTTTCATGCTTCCTCGTTGCTCTGATTTTGATGGTGTCATGTAGGTGCTCGGTGAAGCTGTCCCATTGGGCTGCGTGCCAGAAATTACTTAGTTGCAATTGAATGTCGTATAATTGTTGGTTAATTTTTTGCTCTCTTATGTATGCAAATCTTAATTCGTTTTTTATCCAAAGCGCTTTGGCTTGTTTGGTTGAAATGATCGAGGCTGGTGTGTTCGGTACGGTTTTAATTGGTACGTATTTAGGGGTGAGGTTTAGTTCTATACGTTTTTTGTTGAACCAAATTGACTTGTCTAAATTCATGAGTTTAAGCCTGAGTGACTTGAATTTCTTGGCTTCACGATTTGCCTGACTAGCCGTGAACATTGTGGTGTTTGAAGCCATATTTTCAGTGTTGCCTTAGTAAACAAGAGTTTAGTGCTTTTCAGTCGGTCAACACGAATGTACCCAAAAGAGATGGGTTATACCCTAATACTGAAATAAATTACATGAGATTAATAAAACACTAGGATGACCAGTTTCGATCGTCAACCGATCATCAGATCCATTACACTTAGGCTACAAAATCCATGTTTGAAATACAGGTGAAAATATTTACAATATGTACAATTATTTAGTTGCAGTATTGGTACTGCAACTGTCAGTGTATGCTAAATGCAGTATATATGTTAGGTGAAATGCTAAATGGTGATAGCTCTCCGGAGATTGTACTTTAGAGAGATTATATGGTTGTACACTATGGTTAAACTATAAAATTTTAGGCTAACTACTTATCTGATTGTCTTCCGTACTACAGCTACTCACAGTTTTCGTGCTCACTGGAACTCACTGTGCGGTCGACTGCGGTGGTTATCTTAACGACTGGTTTTTCCTGCCTTCTCCCCCCCCCCTTGCCCCTACGTGCTGTGGGGAGTGATAGCGATGTGTTTATGTGAGCGTGTTGCCAACCTAGATAAGATGTATGTTATTGAATGAGGTGGGTCTACAACTATTAAAGACCGTGGATTAGCCCTCGCCACGCGTGGAGCATAACCCATTCGAACTAAGCGTTGACGGTCTTGTGAGGACGTCCCTGCACCTTTAATACTGCCACGAATATGGGCCTTGGTTTATTGTAGAAGAAAAGTACATCGTACACCTGATCCAGATAACATTTACCTATTAAAAACCCCCTAATTTCCCCCCCCCCCCCTTTCTATCTAGCTTGGCTGTGTCGCTAAATTGTGTTTTGTTTCGACAGGGTGTGTTTTTAGTAGCGTGAAGAGGGGTGAGCTCTCCATGAAAGTGTGTTCATTTAGATTGTTACAAAATCAGCAAAGAGTTACTAAAAACTTAAAATGCCGTCTTTCCAACGACAAAAACAACTCTGTAAAGAA
The DNA here is from genome assembly GCA_946902985.2 of Meconema thalassinum. Lineage (NCBI taxonomy): Eukaryota > Metazoa > Arthropoda > Insecta > Orthoptera > Tettigoniidae > Meconema > Meconema thalassinum. The sequence continues at coordinate 1,197,859,376 of OX336389.2, forward strand.
CACAACAGAACTAGTAACAGCATTGAACACCCTACAAATGAAGCCTAGCTTCAGGCTAGTATCCTTCGACGTAACTAACATGTACACCAATATTCCGATTATTGAAGCAATCAACACTATCGAAAACAACTTAAAATCCAACAATTCGGTAAAAGAAATTGAAGAGATTGTGAGATTACTGAGGGTCGTTCTCACTCAAAACGTGTTTTAATTCGACAATAAAATATACACACAGAGAGAAGGCCTAGCAATGGGATCGCCACTAAGTGGGTTAATCGCTGACATCTTCATCAATGCACTAGAAAATGCGTTCTTAGAAAGGACTTCAACAAAGGGAATAGTAATATGGAAAAGATACGTAGATGATGTAATTTGCATCTACGATACTGAACTAACAAGCGAAGAAACAATTCTCCAATCCATTAATAGCCTTCACCACTCTATCAAATTCACTAAGGAATCCGAAATAGACCGGAAAAGAAATTATCTCGATATAACTATTGAACGTAAAGACAACGACCTTTCATATTCCATATTCCGGAAAGCAACACAAACCTCGCATGCAATCGACAATCAGTCTAATCACCCCAGTACGCACAAACTAGCGGGTTTCAATTCAATGGTGCATAGGGCTTTAAACATACCCATGTCAAAAGACAACTATAATAAAGAAATAGGAACTATTATGCAAATAGCAAAGGAAAACAACTTCTCGCCAAGCAAAATAAATCAAATTATAGCCAAACATAAAAATAAAGATAAAACGATTCCCAAACCGGACAGTAATGAGAAAAAATTTGCGCGTTTCAACTATGTGAATGCGAATACATATAAAATCACTAACCTATTCAAAAAGCAAGGCATAAAGATAGCTTTCACGACGAAAAACACAACCGCTAGGCACCTCCTAAATAGTAATCTAAATAAACGTGACCCGTATTCAAGGTCAGGGGTATATTCTATAACGTGCCAAGACACCGATTGTGAAGCTAATTACATCGGGCAGAGTAGAAGGCGAGTAGACACACGTTATAATGGACATAGGAATGCGATAAGATACGGAACACATTCAGCCGTGTGCGAACATATGTGTGACGCAGGGCACAGCTTTACCAACATAGAGTCGGACCTTAAAATAATCCATCACGAATCGAAAGGCAGAGCTCTTGACATAAAGGAAGCAATCGAGATACACCAAGCCAAACGAAACAATCCCAACAATCTAAATGAACACACGTTCATGGAGAGCTCACCCCTCTTCACGCTACTAAAAACACACCCTGTCGGAAACAAAACACAATTTAGCGACACAGCCAAGCTAGATAGAAAGGGGGGGGGGGGGAAATTAGGGGGTTTTTAATAGGTAAATGTTATCTGGATCAGGTGTACGATGTACTTTTCTTCTACAATAAACCAAGGCCCATATTCGCGGCAGTATTAAAGGTGCCGGGACGTCCTCATAAGACCGTCAACGCTTAGTTCGAATGGATTATGCTCCACGCGTGGCGAGGGCTAATCCACGGTCTTTAATAGTTGTAGACCCACCTCATTCAATAACATACATCTTATGTAGGTTGGCAACACCTCACATAAACACATCGCTATCACTCCCCACAGCACGTAGGGGCAAGGGGGGAGGGTAGAAGGCAGGAAAAACCAGTCGTTAAGATAACCACCGCAGTCGACCGCACAGTGAGTTCCAGTGAGCACGAAAACTGCGAGTAGCTGTAGTACGGAAGACAATCAGATAAGTAGTTAGCCTAAAATTTTATAGTTTAACCATAGTTTACAACCATATAATCTCTCTAAAGTACAATCTCCGGATAGCTATCACCATTTAGCATTTCACCTAACATATATACTGCATTTAGCATACACTGACAGTTGCAGTACCAATACTGCAACTAAATAATTGTACATATTGTAAATATTTTCACCTGTATTTCAAACATGGATTTTGTAGCCTAAGTGTAATGGATCTGATGATGATCGCTTGACGATCGAAACTGGTCATCCTAGTGTTTTATTAATCTCATGTAATTTATTTCAGGATTAGGGTATAACCCATCTCTTTTGGGTACATTCGTGTTGACCGACTGAAAAGCACTAAACTCTTGTTTACTAAGGCAACACTGAAAATATGGCTTCAAACACCACAATAGATTTAATATTTTGTAAATATTGGTTTTTGTCATTGTAAATAGTGGATTTTGTAAATAGCAACAAACCACTTGGACCTTTTACTCTTTAAAAGCCCAGTGCAACCTTATTTTCTTTAAAAAAATTGATTGGTAAATAGTTAAATTTTTTTAAGCTGTAAAAAATGTGTTATTTTTTGTGTAAATATTAAATGAGTAATAGCATTTGTTTAGTAACTTTAATTATTTTTGTAATGGTAAAATGTTAAATTTATAATGAAAAGTAAGTTCCTTTGGGATAAGTGTGCATGTCCAGAATGTGCTTTTGGGATTAAATAAAGTGGTTGTGTTTGTTCCCAAAGACAGGTGTGAATGTATGAGTAGAGAGAAAAAGCTGGTGTGTATGTATGACCAGAGCAATCGCGGTGAGGTAGGGTGGGTGGAGAGGGGGAAATGGTCACTTATATAGTTATTTTGTTTTGTCAATAGTTATGTTTTTTCTTTAAAATGTAGCGGTCAATATACATTATTTTTGTAAAACAGTCTTACCTGCAGTAGTCGTAGACCTCCACGTTTCTCCAAACACCCATAAATACACTGCATCATTATCATGGTCATGCACTCGCATCAACATCATTGACAAATCTCAACTTTCAACATACACCAAATGGAAAAAGTATAAAAAACAAAATGGAATATTCATGTTTCGGCATCACCAAAATTCAAAAACGCAAAACTTGAAACGGACATTTTAAAAAACTGGGAATGGCTATGTGTGAAATATCAAAATTCAAAAAACTTCAAACGGACATATTTTTAAAGTGTAATCTGCAAAATGGAAAAATCCATATCATCAAAAACACAAAACTTGAAACAGACATTTTTTTTAAACTGTAAATTGCAAATTGGCAAATGGCAATGTGTGAAAATGTAAAAATGAAAAATCAGCCCATCAACATCATGATTGTTTAAAATAAAAATTAACATTGTGCTCGGTAAACCTTTTGTTTTTATTTCATAGCCATACGGATTGACAAAATAAAATAAAATACAAACAAATCCCAATTCCTCAATCCTCAATGTTTATGTCCATGCGTCATAAACTTTCCTTTCATAGCACTGATGACAATCAGGGCTGCCATCTTCTCACCCTCTGAGGCATCACAGGATGTGAAGCGTTGTTTAGCTTTTTTCAATATTAATTTATCTGCCACATGTCTTAAACCAGGATGACTATGGCGATAAGAAATATCGTGTTCGTTGCATGCTTGATTCAAAAGATTAATGGGTACAGCACCATGCTGCAGACGTTTTTCAGACGAGTTCCAGGACCACAAAAACGATATCCTGGGAGATGGATTTCAAAAGGTAAGTATTGAATCACTTTGTCAATGACGCCATTGCCAGTACAGGTCTGGCATATCCTTTTCTATCGATGGTGAAAAGGTTTGGTCTTCCTCCTCCTCTGTGGACGATGTTTGTGTTTGTTGTTGTTGTTGTTGTTGTTGTTGTTGATGTTGATGTTGTTGCTTTTTCTCACCATGACACCCATGGAATGATTGAACGAAGTCTTTACACGGACTTTTATGACCGTGATACAGTTTGACCAGCTGGCAAGTCGCGCACTGTCGCATTGAGGGTATTTTTGCCATGGCCACTTACTTATGGTGATCGTAATCCGTACAGGGTTGCAATTCACTCAACACAGGGTCTTGAGTCCATGATTTTGGTACATGTTGCGAGATTTCTTTCACTGCGTTGGCGGCCACATAATAAATGAACGACTTGGGCAGAGCCAATAGTTCTTCTTTGGTAAAACTGTCCAGTTTCTTTTTGCACACAAAGAACTTGCCGATGGCTTTGTCTGAAGCATTTCCTTTCTCCATGGTATCACGTGCTGTAAATGTTTACACGTTGCTTGTAGAAATCTCACTGACGTCATTCACAGGTAAATCTTGAGTTTTAATTTTGTTCAACAACTCCCAGCAGGCATGAGTGGTTAAACAGTGAAAGAGATACCACGCATGCGCTGGGGCTGCCTGGGTAATGTTGCCACAGGAACAAGTATCCATGAGCGTTTGCAGGGATGGGCAGCCCAAGTCCATGAGGACGATACATTGACAGTAAGACGCCAAAAATGGTTGCAACAATTCACGTTTTTCATTACCTTTCACAAATACCACATTGGCCGAGGACAAGTGTGCTTTCATGATCACGTCCAAATATTTATAGGAAATGGTTCCTTGATTCCAGTCTAGTTGCCTATGATTTTCAATCCACTGGGTTTGTTTGCCGTCTTTTTCACACAACAAATCAAAAGCATGGGGCGGTTTAAATATTAAATGCGTAGCTTGCGATATCCAAAACGTGGTACAATCGATCATGGCCACTTTTTGAAATATAAATTTGTTGTAACCAATTTTAAACCCCTGGCAATCCACAATGAGTGTGCGCAACATGTTGTCGCTTGTCTGGACCAAGTTCAACTGACGACTGACGATCGACCACTAAAGTTTGACCATGACATGGACTTACCTGCCATGCTAGTTTAAAAAAATTGAGGATAGGGTAGGACAGGGGGACATGAGATATAATATTAACAACCACAAACTATTTTTTATTACATCATTTTATTGTCATTAGACGTCTTACAGGCTTTAGTCATTTTGGGATAAGGACGATACCAACTCAAACAACAATATAGTCTCTTGTGTTTGTAACGTCCATAACACCGATGATGTCCCAATGTCTCTAAACTAGGCGTTTTTGACGGTGAGCTGCTCACCGAAGCACCGTTGACATCATACAGTCCACACGTATCGTAACTTGTTTTTTCATCACTCAGAGGCATGAGTGAGGGATAGCTTGAATGACAGGGTATATTTCCCACCTCCATTCTGCACAGGTAGGGGCAGGCGGGTGACCAGCGCTGATTTTTCTGCATGGGTTCATCGCTCCCTTGCCATTGGTCTACGGAGATGGCGCGAAAGGCACATTTTACTTCATCTCTTGTTTCTAAATAATAGAATCCAGCGGACGCCAAGTCTTGTGGGTTTATGAAAGGCACCGGCCACGTTGCAAAAGTCTTGAAACGTTGTTCCTCAGAGTTTAAATTCATGGATGTGATGTCCCTTGAGGCTTTAAAGCAAGGCATGACTGAGCGGCTTGACGTGGGTTGCTTTGTTATTTATACAATCGTCACTTGGTTGGACAGTGGATAATAGTTGACTTGTTTGTTATGAATAATCAAACAGTAGGCTGTCGTATTGGCTGGTACATTGTCATGCGTTTCAAAATCTAGTCGAATATCAATATGGGATGGCTTGACAGACTCTTCCAGGTAAGAACACTCTAAGACAATCAGTGGCGCTCTTGCCTTAAACGCTTGGGGTTGCAGCAGTCCAAATCCAGTCCTTCATAGGGGAAACACAGCTCCGTTGAGGTAAAGACGTGCATTTCTCAATTGCAGGTGATCAAATTGAGTGGCATCTTTGGTTTGTTGATACTTGCGATTCGTTTGAAAACCCACGATCATGTAGAGAGGTCTCTCTGTATAGCGAGCTGTTTTTACAGACCAACTGTGTGTGTTGGTGGTGAGCAATAGCGGGTACTCATGGAGTGCCCAGCTTCTAATTCATTGGGTAGAGGCATATCTCTCTTTACCATCTTGAGTATGTCCAGTTTTTTGCTATCGTCAAGGGTCACATGGGGCACTTTCCATAGCATGCGTTGTAGTTTAATTTTTGAATCTATGGCGGCATTGTCGGCTCACTTGAGTGCATTATTATCACTCCTGTCTCTCACCAAATAAAGCACTTGCCTTGCGTTGACCACAATGCGCTGCTGATCTTCGGCAAAGCCTAAAATCAGTTTAGGAGGTAAATATCCAGTAAAGGTGGATCAGTATTAATGTTATATTTCTAATACCATCAACAGCCACAGAATGAAAAAGCACCACTGGAGGGTTTTCACGAATAATATAGCCATTGGGCGATGTCACAAAGTCATAAAGCGAATGCGATGGTTCTTGATTGGTGTACACTTGGCTAATAATATTACACGTTACTGACACATGATGGTCCTCAATGAATTTCACTTCATGGTCTGATTCATGTTTTTTGTTGGACTCCAACACGCGTGGTTTAAATCCTAGTAATGGACCAATGGAATCAGGACGTGTTTTAAAGTCAATTTTGAATGTAGAGAAAATACTGCAGCGATGTTGGTATTTCCTACAAGTTCAAACTTGCGCGTTCCATCGATAAATGACTTTAAACCATATTCATTGATCAGCACCACATAAATGTGTTTATAAATGTCATCTATCGTGTATCCACCAGAGTTCAGGGTGAGCACAGTATCATCATAGTAAAACTTGTTGTTCACATTTTCACGTATGTTGCATATTCGATTGTACGTTTCAAGTGAAACAAGTCCTAAACCATAAGGTCTCTCACTCAATTCGATAGGCGGGTAAAAGTCTAGGCTGACTTCAGGTCCACGTCCATGCATTGTAAACGTTTTACTTTCTGCCAACATACTGTGGACGTTTATGCTTAAGCTGCGTCTTATATAAAAAATTAAACTCAAACGTCCACACTGTTGGCTGTTAAACGATTGCTCACGTTTCACATTATAATATATGTTGATCCTGTTTCCAAAAATAGGTCACTAGTTCCATGGGCTGGGGCAAATTCCCAAAACTGTCAAAGAACCATACGGTGGATCCCTCTTTGACATAAGCTACATAATGCGTTCCTGGTCCTCGGTGATCATCCAAATTGACAACAGCTCATTCCGGCTTCCAGGATCGTGGAGGTAATTGGTTTCGCATAAACACACCTCGAAAATAAGAAAGCTTTAGTTGTTTAGCATAGCTTTCCACTTGTTCATGCGTCAAGGCATGTCTTGCAATGGCTGAGGTTAATTTTTTTATTCCGAATTGGTGAACTCTCAAATCCTTGTTGATAAAAGGCTGGCTTTAAATTGGCATTTCTAGCCCCCATATCAATCGCTTCCATGGTTTCATTCTGTTGCTGACTTTTCTTTTAGTTGTTGCTTGCCCTTCTGTGTGGCTTTGATGGTTTTCGCCACCGCACTGCCACCGCCCAAAAGTGAACCCAGGTCAGCCAACCCGGCAAATAATGCAGGTAAAAATCCCGCTCGTTTGGGGACGGGAATCACTCGCCCTTCTTTGGAACCCTGTCGCTGGGGTTTTGGAATAACACGTCTCTATGCTGCTCGAAGGGCTTTCCTTATGGTCAACCCATTATTTTTTATTTTGTTTTTTCGCAAGGACTTGTCCACGAATGCCTTAAGCCCAGGCTTTGTCAAGGACAGAGTCTTATTTTTAGTTTTCTTAGTCTTTCTCACCACATATCTTTGTTTTACCATGATGATGAGCAACAACCTTTCACAAGAAAGTTAAAATCACGACTAACGTCAGGTTGTTATTTCATGGCTGTATATTCCAATTCCACATAAAGTGGGAAATCGTTTATGGTTTTTCTCGCTTGCTTTTCATCCCATGTCAACATGAGATGAAAGGATAATTCGACACCTGCATTAACCTTTCATGGTTATGGACCAACATCCTATGACCGTTTATCTCTACATGTAAATGGTTTTCATCAGGCATCGCGTATTTCATGTGAATGGTTCCATCATAGTGTAATCGATAGTGGTTTAAACCCGATGCAAGCACATAGGTCAAGTGCTGGTCATGGACTAGCGGTAAATGGTTTCTGTCATTCACAGGTTTTTCATTTGTCAGATGCACTAAAAATTCAGATTGGATAAATTTATAAAGCCTTTTCATTTCATAGGTCACGTAACGCTTGGTACTGACATCGTCTTCGTCCTGCGGGTCTTCCAGGTGAATAATACGTTGGTGATTAGCGGTATAGTCATTCACCGTAAGCTGAGGCACTTTGTCATAAAATTCATACACTTTGTTACCCACATACTTTTTTGTAGTAACGTCTGTAGACACTTGAGGATGTTTCACATGGGTTAACCGCTTTCCCTTAAAGTCATAATCTCCCTGTTTAGTGCGTGGCACTACTGACCTATCCACATAGTGTTTATTAGCAGGATCTGTATCTTGTTTAGGATCATGTATGGGAACAGACCTAGGTTTGGCCATCAACGCACGTCCAAAGACATCCATCGTCTACCTGTAGTACGAGTCTACTGATTCAATGACAAGGCTCGGTTCCATGTATATAGACAGCCTGCTAGCCTCTCTAAGCCTTAGTTGAAATGAAGATTATTAAGCAGCAAGAGACATTCCCCGTGGGGGACATGGTTTCCCATCTCTGTCCCACATCACGTGAACAACGCCATGGTTCATTGTTTCCATCTTCCATTCGCTGCATCATTGTGGGACCTTCCGGCTGTGGAAAGACCAATCTTTTGCTGACGCTCATCACAGCGCACAATGGTCTGCGTTTTCAAAATATTTATATTTTTGCAAAATCTCTCTACCAACTCCTCTACGTGTTTCTGAATCAAGTCATGTCTGGTTTACAAAATGAGAATATGGGTTATTTCACATTTTCCATGCAAGAAAATGTTATTTTACCGGATGAGGTAAAGCCTGATTCACTCATGATTTTCGATGATGTACCCACTGAACGTCAAGGCATCATTCAAAGCTATTTCAGCATGGATCGACACAAACATATCGATTGCTTCTATCTTGGACAAACGTATTCTAAAATGTCCAAACAGTTGATTCGTGACAATGCCAATGTCATTGTTTTATTTCGCCAGGACGAGAGGAACAGTCGTCACATTTATAATGAACATGTGAATCCGGATATAACCTTTCAAATGTTCACAGAATTGTGTGCCAAGTGCTGGAACACTCAACGTCATGCCTGTTTAGTGATTGACAAACAAAGTGAACTCAACCAAGGACGGTATCGCTTAGGGTTTTATCATTTTATTGCTATTTAAGGCACTGTCTCATTCCCTTTCAAGTCATTTGTCAAGACACCATGGCGTTAGCAGAGAGTCAATTGAAAAAGCATATTATTAGAGCAAAAAATACTATTCGCCAAAAGTTTCGTCAATTGAAACGATCACGTGCAGATCATGCTTTGTTTATTCAACAACATTTAGCACCTCCGCTAAAAGCCATGTTGAAACCCTCTTTCAAGCCATCTGAAACGCTACCCACCGTTTCACAAGGCACACAGACGCTATACGAGGACCCTGTGAAAGAGGAAGAGGAACAGGAACAGGAAGATTTGGCTAGTGTTAGCGAGGTTGAGGATGACGAGGAACAAGTGTTTACGCCTCAAAAAAAAAAAGTCCTCACCCCTTGCAGAGTTTTTAAGAAAAAATAAAACCTTGGTCATGGTCGAAACACCTTGCCCTTCCAGATCGTCTCCGTTTTCACAACTCTTGGCCACCCCTCAACATAAAGCTGAACTGAAAAACATTTTAATAAAATATTATGGATCAACACTAGCACCCTATTTCACCGATCTATGTATTGGAAACGCAGAAACCACGTATGGTGTTCGTTACGAGGATGATAGTTTTAAAATTGGTGATTCATCCATTAAATTTGCTCGTACTAAAGCTGTCATTAAGAAAATCAATTATAAATTATCGCCAGGACTGTTAAAGCTGCTGTTCTCTCGAACACCCTCTTTCCATGATTATACGTCAGAGGACCTTGGCAAATATAAATCCATTTTATTGGACACCCATGCCCACAAAAGACAGTATGATCCCGCTCAACAAGTGAATGCCAATATATCTCAAAAATATAAAACCATCATTGCAAAAATGTTTCCCACCAGTCAAAGTGGTCGTCGGGAAGCGTCTTCTTCAGGAGTGTCATTTAAACCATTAAAACTCCTTGTGGATGTTACCTACTGGCATAATCACAATAAGCTCCTCCAGCGACTACAGCTGTTGCATGCTTCACGTCAAGCCGGCCATACCGGTCACGATTGGGAAATTCAAGAAATTGAACAAGAACTTCGAAATGCCAAAATTATTGTTTAAGCCCTCGCCCATTAAAATGGGCATTGCTCATGAGTTGTATCGTCCAGCTAGGCGTCACCATCTGCGACTCAAGGTGATTTCACGAGGTGTGGATGAACTTTGGCAGGCTGACTTGGTTGAAATGATATCCTATGCTAGCGTTAACAACTGTGTACGCTATATGTTGACCGTCATTGATGTGTATTCCAAAATGTCGTTTGTTGTACCTGTGCGTCGCAAGTCTGGTCCACTAGTCACCAAGGCCTTTCAACATATTATTCAACAATCCAAACGTCAACCTCAGTTACTACAAACCGACCAGGGGAAATAATTTTTCAACAAGGATTTCTCCAGTTTTCTCAAATCTTTGGATATTCACCATTACACCACGTACAGCAATCTCAAAGCCAGCGTGGTTGAGCTTTTCAACCGAACATTGAAAACGCATATGTGGAAAGCATTTACTGCTCAGGGAACTTGTCGCTGGTTGGACATGTTACCAGAGCTAGTGTCACGTTACAATGACACCAAACATAAAACCATTGGGACCAAGCCACGTCTTGTGACCAAAAATTTTCAGCGACTGGATAAACTGTTTAACCCCATAAAAACAGCATATCCTAAACGTCACCGACTGAAAATTGGGGATTTTGTTCGTGTCAGCAAATTTAAGTCTGCTTTCAATAAGGGCTACATGCCTCAGTGAGGGACTGAACTATTTCGAATTCGTCAAGTCAACTTCGACTGTCAAGTCACTTATTTACTCGAAGACCTCAACCATCAACCCATAAAAGGCAGGTTTTATCTTCATGAACTTCAGTAAACAGTGTTTCCTAAACATTATCTTGTGGAAAAAGTGTTAAAACAAAAAGGAAATAAACTATATGTAAAATGGTTGGGATTTAACTCTATCTTTAATTCTTGGATCAATAAATTACAAGTTGTGTGAACCTCTGCACTTTTTATTTATTTATTTATTTATTTATTTATTTCATTGAATCATGTTGTACAAGAGCCCTGTGTGTGACGCTCAACACTTGATGCATGTCCACACATGTTATTAGCCAAACGTCTTCCTTTTCTCTCTCTTTACTTGTGTCTCCCTCCTTGACTCCGTGTTGACATACAACTCGTTCAGCTATTGGCTGTGACGGGTTCTCCACTCCTCCCCTCGCCTCTCCCTGGCCCCCTGGCCCCCTGGCCCCCTGGCCCCGCCCATCGCCGCTCTGCAGTGGTCACGTGATTTCCTGTTGTGTAGAGGTTTCCTTCCTCTCCCCTCTCACCAGCATCTGCTCGGGGCCTGGCTGGCTGACAGGATGTGACATATTATCTCCATTACAGAGTTGCCACATTGTTCCAACCTGTTATCACCTGACAGCAATATTGTCAGCTCTCACCGACATTCCATTCTCTTAGCCAGCTAGCCATGCCTGGAGTAGATTTTTCTTTCTTGGCTGCCAGTGAGACATACAAACAAGTTCTTCTTCAAGTTTTTGACAACTTCGCCTGGTACCAAAATTTTCATTTATCAGGTTATCCATCACCCGTTTACTAACATGTTTAAAGATAGCCATGAGGGATTTTCGAAATATTCGCCTTTATTCATTCGTCATAGTAAATATCTGAAAAAGCGACCCCTCGTTTTGTCGCCCCCTCGAAATATCCATTGTTCTATTACAAATACCACCACCACCACCACCACCGCGGCCGGCGACAGGCTCGTTGTAACACATGCCCCAGTGGTATCGTCTCTCTCTCTATCACCACTTTTCATTAAAAAATAAAATTAAAATAAAAAAAGATACAAAAGTTTTAAAATGCATAGTTTTCGTCCTAGAGACTTGAACATTTTTTCATGGTAGAGGGGGTAGGAACCTTTCATTTATGTCAAACAAATGTTTTTGTAAACTTGTTAGTTTCCAAAATATAGGAATTTCAAAATTTCAGTGTTTTTAAAAAAAGTTTTATTATAAAAAATAAATGTCATAGAGACCATTCGTTTGAACTATGGCACAACGTTCTATCATTTTGGTTTTGAAACTATCGCCTACATTCAAAAACAAGAATTTTCAAAAAAGAAATTAAAATACCAACACACATTCTCAGCAAAGAGGGCGTCATCCCAACGCCAACAATAGCTTGTTCGTTAAAATTCGATCATGCGTTCGGGAGATATCGGCAAAGTTTATATGAAAGTAGGGGGATAAGCAGAATTGCCCTCATCCCACTACACACAAGTTTTTGCCCTAGAGACTTGAAATTTATTTTGGTCGTAGAGGGGGTAGGGACTCTTCATTTATGTCAAACAAACTTTTTTGTAAACTTGTTAGTTTCCAAAATATAGGAGATTCAAAATTTCAGTGTTTTCAAAAAATGTCAAATTAAAATGGTTTATTAAAAAATAAAGGGTATAAACGCAATTCGTTTGAACCATGGAACAACGTTCTATCATGTTCGGTTTTCAAACTATCGCCTACTTTCAAAAACAAAAAATAAAATAAAAATATTAAAAATATGTGGCCCATCGCAAGGTCCCCGTCAGCTCGAGTTCAACGACACCTCATTTGTTAAAATCTGACTATGGGTTCGCGAGCTATTAATCATTTAACATGATCGACGCCCGTGCAACGCCGGGTAGTTTTAACCCCCCCCCCTTGCTCCCCTACTCACTCGTACGATGCCATGTTGAATGAAGATCACTGGCTAGCATACCAGCCACTCGTACGGTGTAGTGTTGAATGAAGGTCACAGACTAACATACCAGCCACTCGTACGGTATAGTGTTGAATGAAGATCACAGGCTAGCATACCAGCCACTCAAACGATGCCGTGTTGAATGAAGATCACATGTTAGCATACCAGCCACTCGTACGATGCAGTGTTGAATGAAGATAACAGGTTAGCATACCAACCACTAGTATGATAGTGTTGAATGAAGATAACATGTTAGCATACCAGCTGGTCCCTCACATTCTGATTCAAATGTAACCTGGGCTCCTCTTGCACTGCATACTGTACACCTCTAAACAAGTGAGGGGTTCTCACTATAATCCGTGCTCGCACCTATAAAGAGATTACCCCTCGCAACTGTAAACTGTGCAAGAAGATAATCAGTCAGAGGAAAATGTTGCAACAACTTCGCACCAAGTGCAGGGTGTTGAGGAAAAAAAGAATACAAATTATCTACCCAGCCACTCGTACGATGCCGTGTAGAATGAAAATCACTGGCTAGCCTATCAGCCACTCGTACGGTGTAGTGTTGAATGAAGATCACAGGCTAGCATTCCAACCACACTTACGATGCCGTGTTGAATGAAGATCACTGGCTAGCATACCATCCACACGTACGGCGTAGTGTTGAATGAAGATCACAGGCTAGTGTACCAGCCACTAGTACGGTGTAGTGTTGAATGAAGATCACAGGCTAGCATACTAGCCACTCATACGATGCCGTGTTGAATGATCACAGGCTAGCATACCAGCCACTCGTACGATGTAGTGTTGAACGAAGATCACAGGCGAGCATACCAGCCACACGTACGGTGTAGTTTTGAATGAAGATCACAGGCTAGCATACCAGACACTCGTACGGTGTAGTGTTAAATGAAGATCACAGGCTAGCTTACCAGCCACTCATACGATGCCGTGATGAATGACGATCACAGGCTAGCATACCAGGCACTCGTACGGTGTAGTTTTGAATGAAGATCACAGGCTAGCATACCAGCCACTCATACGATGCCGTGTTGAATGAAGATCACTGGCTACCATACCAACCACTCGTACGGTGTAGTGTTGAATGAAGATCACAGACTAGCATACCAGCCACTCGTACGGTGTAGTGTTGAATGAAGATCACAGGCTAGCATACCAGCCACTCATACGATGGCATGTTGAATGAAGATCGCAGGCTAGCATACCAGCCACTCGTACGGTGTAGTTTTGAATGAAGATCACAGGCTAGCTTACCAGCCACTCATACGATGCCGTGATGAATGAAGATCACAGGCTAGCATACCAGGCACTCGTACGGTGTAGTGTTGAATGAAGATCACAGGCTAGCTTACCAGCCACTCATACGATGCCGTGTTGAATGAAGATCACTGGCTACCATACCAGCCACTCGTACGGTGTAGTGTTGAATGAAGATCACAGACTAGCATACCACCCACTCGTACGGTGTTGTGTTGAAGGAAGATCAGAGGCAGCATACCAGCCACTCATACGGTGCCATGTTGAATGAAGATCACAGGTTAGCATACCAGCCAGTCGTACGATGCAGTGGGGAATGAAGATCACATGTAAGCATACCAGCCACTCGTACGGTGTAGTGTTGAGTGAAGATCACAGGCTAGCATACCAGCCACTCGTACGGTGTAGTGTTGAATGAAGATCACAGGCTAGCACACCAGCCACTCGTACGGTGTAGTGTTGAATGAAGATCACAGGCTAGCATACCAGCTACTCATACGATGCCGTGTTGAATGAAGATCACAGACTAGCATACCAGCCACTCGTACGGTGTAGTGTTGAATGAAGATCACAGGCTAGGATACCAGCCACTCATACGATGCCGTGTTGAATGAAGATCACAGACTAGCATACCAGCCACTCGTACGGTGTAGTGTTGAATGAAGATCACAGGCTAGCATACCAGCTACTCATACGATGCCGTGTTGAATGAAGATCACAGACTAGCATACCAGCCACTCGTACGGTGTAGTGTTGAATGAAGATCACAGGCTAGGATACCAGCCACTCATACGGTGCCATGTTGAATGAAGATCACAGGTTAGCATACCAGCCAGTCGTACGATGCAGTGGGGAATGAAGATCACATGTAAGCATACCAGCCACTCGTACGGTGTAGTGTTGAGTGAAGATCACAGGCTAGCATACCAGCCACTCGTACGGTGTAGTGTTGAATGAAGATCACAGGCTAGCACACCAGCCACTCGTACGATGCCGTGTTGAATGAAGGTCACAGGCTCGTATACCAGCCACTCGTGCGATGCCGTGTTGAATGAAGATCACTGGCTAGCTTACCAGCCGCTCGTACGGTGTAGTGTTGAATGAAGATCGCAAGCTAGCATACCAGCCACTCGTACGGTGTGGTGTTGAATGAAGATCACAGGCTAGTAGACCAGCCACTCGTGCGATGCCGTGTTGAATGAATATCACTGGCTAGCGTACCAGCCACTCGTACGGTTTAGTGTTGAATGAAGATCACATGCTAGTATACCAGCCACTCACACGATGCCGTGTAGAATGAAGATCACTGGCTAGCATACCAGCCACTCGTACGGTGTAGTGTTGAATGAAGATCACAGGCTAGCACACCAGCCACTCGTACGGTGTAATGTTGAATGAAGGTCACAGGCTTGCATACTAGCCACTCTTACGATGCCGTGTTGAATGAAGATCACAGGCTAGCATACCAGCCACTCGTACGATGCCGTTTTGAATGAAGATCGCAGAGTAGCATACCAGCCACTCGTACGGTGTAGTGTTGAATGAAGATCACAGACTAGCATACCAGCCACTCGTACTGTGTAGTGTTGAATGAAGATCACAGGCTAGCATACCAGCCACTCATACGATACCATGTTGAATGAAGATCACAGGATAGCATACCAGCCACTCATACGATACAATTTTGAATGAAGATCACAGGCTAGCATACCAGCCACTCGTACGGTGTAGTGTTGAATGAAGATCGCAGGCTAGCATACCAGTCACTCATACCATGCCGTGTTGAATGGAGATTCCAGGCTAGCTTACCAGCCACTCATACGATGCAGTGTTGAATGAAGATCACTGGCTAGTATACCAGCCACTCGTACGGTGTAGGGTTGAATGAAGATCACAGGCTAGCACACCAGCCACTCGTACGGTGTAATGTTGAATGAAGATCACAGGCTAGCATACAAGCCACTCTTACGATGCCGTGTTGAATGAAGATCACAGGCTAGCATACCAGCCACTCGTACGATGCCGTGTTGAATGAAGATCACAGAGTAGCATACCAGCCACTCGTACGGTGGAGTGTTGAATGAAGATCACAGGCTAGCATACCAGCCACTCGTACTGTGTAGTGTTGAATGAAGATCACAGGCTAGCATACCAGCCACTCATACGATACCATGTTGAATGAAGATCACAGGATAGCATACCAGCCACTCATACGATACCATTTTGAATGAAGATCACAGGCTAGCTTACCAGCCACTCGAACGGTGTAGTGTTGAATGAAGATCACAGGCTAGCATACCAGCCACTCGTACTATGCCGTGTTGAATGAAGATCTCATGTTAGCATACCAGCCATTCGTACGGTGTAGTGTTGAATGAAGATCACAGACTAGCATACCAGCCACTCATTAGATGCCGTGTTGAATGAAGATCACAGGCTAGCATACCAGGCACTCATGCGATGCAGTGTTGAATGAAGATCACATGTTAGCATACCAGCCAATCGTACGGTGTAGTGTTGAATGAAGATCACAGGCTAGCTTACCAGCCACTCATACGATCCCGTGTTGAATGAAGATCACGTGTTAGCATACCAGCCATTCGTACGGTGTAGTGTTGAATGAGGATCACAGGCTAGCATACCAGCCACTCGAACGGTGTAGTGTTGAATGAAGATCACAGGCTAGGATACCAGCAACTCATACGATGCCGTGTTGAATGAAGATCACAGACTAGCATACCAGCCACTCGTACGGTGTAGTGTTGAATGAAGATCACAGGCTAGGATACCAGCCACTCATACGATGCCGTGTTGAATGAAGATCACAGGCTAGCATACCAGGCACTCATACGATGCAGTGTTGAATGAAGATCACATGTTAGCATACCAGCCAATCGTACGGTGTAGTGTTGAATGAAGATCACAGGCTAGCATACCAGCCACTCATTAGATGCCGTGTTTAATGAAGATCACAGGCTAGCATACCAGGCACTCATGCGATGCAGTGTTGAATGAAGATCACATGTTAGCATACCAGCCAATCGTACGGTGTAGTGTTGAATGAAGATCACAGGCTAGCTTACCAGCCACTCATACGATGCCGTGTTGAATGAAGATCACGTGTTAGCATACCAGCCATTCGTACGGTGTAGTGTTGAATGAGGATCACAGGCTAGCATACCAGCCACTCGAACGGTGTAGTGTTGAATGAAGATCACGGGCTAGGATACCAGCAACTCATACGATGCCGTGTTGAATGAAGATCACAGACTAGCATACCAGCCACTCGTACGGTGTAGCGTTGAATGAAGATCACAGGCTGGAATACCAGCCACTCATACGATGCCGTGTTGAATGAAGGTCACAGGCCTAGCATACCGGGCACTCGTACGGTGTAGGGTTGAATGAAGGTCACAGCTTAGCTTACCAGCCACTCTTACGATGCCGTGGTGAATGAAGATCACTGTCTAGCATACCAGCCATTCGTACGGTGTAGTGTTGAATGAAGATCACAGGCTAGGATACCAGCCACTCATACGATGCCGTGTTGAATGAAGATCACAGACTAGCATACCAGCCACTCGCACGGTGTAGTGTTGAATGAAGATCACAGGCTAGCATACCAGCCACTCATTAGATGCCGTGTTGAATGAAGATCACAGGCTAGCATACCAGGCACTCATACGATGCAGTGTTGAATGAAGATCACATGTTAGCATACCAGACAATCGTACGGTGTAGTGTTGAATGAAGATCACGGGCTAGCATACCAGTCACTCATACGATGCTGCGTTGATTGATGATCACAGACTATCATACCAGCCACTCGTACGGTGTAGTGTTGAATGAAGATCACAGGCTAGGATTCCAGCCACTCATACGATGCCGTTTTGAATGAAGATCACAGGCCTAGCATACCAGGCACTCGTACGGTGTAGTGTTGAATGAAGATCACAGCCTAGCTTACCAGCCATTCATACGATGCCGTGTTGAATGAAGATCACAGGCTAGTAGACCAGCCACTCGTACGGTGTAGTGTTGAATGAAGATCACAGGCTAGCATACCAGCCACTCATACGATGCCGTGTTGAATGACGAACACTGGCTAGCATACCAGCCACTCGTACGGTTTAGTGTTGAATGAAGGTCACAGGCTAGCATACTAGCCACTCTTACGATGCCGTGTTGAATGAAGATCACAGGCTAGCATACCAGGCACTCATACGATGCAGTGTTGAATGAAGATCACATGTTAGCATACCAGCCAATCGTGCGGTGTAGTGTTGAATGAAGATCACGGGCTAGCATACCAGCCACTCATACGATGCTGCGTTGAATAAAGATCACAGACTATCATACCAGCCACTCGTACGGTGTAGTGTTGAATGAAGGTCACAGGCTAGGATTCCAGCCACTCATACGATGCCGTGTTGAATGAAGATCACAGGCCTAGCATACAGGCACTTGTACGGTGTAGTGTTGAATGAAGATCACAGCCTAGCTTACCAGCCACTAATACGATGCCGTGTTGAATGAAGATCACTGGCTAGTATACCTGTCAGTCGTACGGTGTAGTGTTGATTGAAGATCACATGTTAGCATACCAGCCAATCGTACGGTGTAGTGTTGAATGTAGATCACTGGCTAGCATACCAGCCACTCGTACGGTGTCGTGTTGAATGAAGATCACAGGCTAGTAGACCAGCCACTCGTGCAATGCCGTGTTGAATGAATATCACTGGCTAGCGTACCAGCCGCTCGTACGGTTTAGTGTTGAATGAAGATCACATGCTAGCATACCAGCCACTCATACGATGCCGTGTAGAATGAAGATCACTGGCTAGCATACCAGCCACTCGTACGGTGTAGTGTTGAATGAAGATCACAGGCTAGCACACCAGCCACTCGTACGGTGTAATGTTGAATGAAGATCACAGGCTAGCATACCAGCCACTCGTACGATGCCGTGTTGAATGAAGATCACAGAGTAGCATACCAGCCATTCGTACGGTGTAGTGTTGAATGAAGATCACAGGCTAGCATACCAGCCACTCATACGATACCATGTTGAATGAAGATCACAGGATAGCATACCAGCCACTCGTACGGTAGAGTGAATGAAGATCACAGGCTAGCATACCAGCCACTCATACGATGCCGTGTTGAATGAAGATCTCATGTTAGCATACCAGCCATTCGTACGGTGTAGTGTTGAATGAAGATCAAAGATTAGCATACCAGCCACTCGTACGGTGTAGTGTTGAATGAACATCACAGGCTAGCTTACCAGCCACTCATACGATGCCGTGTTGAATGAAGATCACATGTTAGCATTCCAGCTATTCGTACGGTGTAGTGTTGAATGAGGAAGACAGGCTAGCATACCAGCCAATCGTACGGTGTAGTGTTGAATGAAGATCACAGGCTAGGATACCAGCCACTCATACGATGCCGTGTTGAATGAAGATCACAGACTAGCATACCAGCCACTCGTACGGTGTAGTGTTGAATGAAGATCACAGGCTAGGATACCAGCCACTCATACGATGCCGTGTTGAATGAAGATCACAGGCCTAGCATACCGGGCACTCGTACGGTGTAGTGTTGAATGAAGGTCACAGCTTAGCTTACCAGCCACTCTTACGATGCCGTGATGAATGAAGATCACTGGCTAGCATACCAGCCATTCGTACGGTGTAGTGTTGAATGAAGATCACAGGCTAGCATACTAGCCACTCGTACGGTGTAGTGTTGAATGAAGATCACAGGCTAGCAAACCAGCTACTCATACGATGCCGTGTTGAATGAAGATCACAGAGTAGCATACCAGCCACTCGTACTGTGTAGTGTTGAATGAAGATCACAGGCTAGCATACCAGCCACTCGTACGATGCCGTGTTGAATGAATATCACTGGCAATCATACCAGCCTCTCGTACGGTGTAGTGTTGAATGAAGATCACAGGCTAGGATACCAGCCACTCATACGATGCCGTGTTGAATGAAGATCACAGGCCTAGCATACCGGGCACTCGTACGGTGTAGTGTTGAATGAAGGTCACAGCTTAGCTTACCAGCCACTTATACGATGCCGTGTTGAATGAAGATCACAGGCTAGCATACCAGCCACTCGTACGGTGTAGTGTTGAATGAAGATCACAGGCTAGCTTACCAGCCACTCATGCGATTCCGTGATGAATGAAGATCGCAGGCTAGCATACCAGCCACTCATACGATGCCGTGTTGAATGAAGATCACTGGCTACCATACCAGCCACTCGTATGGTGTAGTGTTGAATGAAGATCACAGACTAGCATACCAGCCACTCGTACGGTGTAGTGTTGAATGAAGATCACAGGCTAGCATACCAGTCACTCATACGATGCCATGTTGAATGAAGATCACAGGCTAGCAAACCAGCCACTCGTACGGTGTAGTGTTGAATGAAGATCACAGGCTAGCTTACCAGCCACTCATACGATGCCGTGATGAATGAAAATCACTGGCTAGCATACCAGGCACTCGTACGGTGTTGTGTTGAATGAAGAATACAGGCTAGCATACCAGCCACTCATACGATGCCGTATTGAATGAAGATCACATGTTAGCATACCAGCCATTCGTACGGTGTAGTGTTGAATGAAGATCAAAGATTAGCATACGAGCCACTCGTATGATGCAGTGTTGAATGAAGATCACTGGTTATCATACCAGCCACCAGTACCATGCCGTGTTGAATGAAGATCACATGTTAGCATACCAGCCACTCGTACGGTGTAGTGTTGAATGAAGATCACAGGCTAGCATACCAGCCACTCGTACGGTGTAGTGTTGAATGAAGATCACAGGCTAGCATACTAGCCACTCGTACGGTGTAGTGTTGAATGAAGATCACAGGCTAGCAAACCAGCTACTCATACGATGCCGTGTTGAATGAAGATCACAGAGTAGCATACCAGCCACTCGTACTGTGTAGTGTTGAATGAAGATCACAGGCTAGCATACCAGCCACTCGTACGATACCATATTGAATGAAGATCACAGGATAGCATACCAGCCTCTCATACAATACCATGTTGAAAGATGATCACAGGCTAGCATACCAGCCACTCGTACGGTGTAGTGTTTGAATGAAGATCACAGGCAAGCATACCAGCCACTCTAATGATGCCGTGTTGAATGAAGATCACAGGCTAGCATACCAGCCACTCGTACGGTGTAGTGTTGAATGACGATCACAGGCTAGCATACCAGCCACTCATACGATGCCGTGTTGAATGAAGATCAAAGGTTTGCTTACCAGCCACTCGTATGATGCAGTGTTGAATGAAGATCACATGTTAGAATACCAGCCACTCGTACGGTGTAGTGTTGAATGAAGATCAAAGGTAAGCATACCAGCCACTCGTATGATGCAGTGTTGAATGAAGATCACAGGTTAGCATACCAGCCACCAGTACCATGCCGTGTTGAATGAAGATCACAGGTTAACATACCAGCCACTCGTACTATGCAGTGTTAAATGAAGATCACAGATTAACATATCAGCCAGTCGTATGATGCAGTGTTGTATTTAAGATAACAGGTTAGCATACCAGCGACTCGTACGATGCCGTGTTGAATAATGATCACAGGTTAGCATACCAGTCACTCGTACGATGCCGTGTTGAATAAAGATCACAGGTTAGCATACCTGCCACTCGTACGATGCCGTGTTGAATGAAGATCACAGGTTAGCATACCAGCCACTCGTACGATGCCGTGTTGAATAAAGATCACAGTTTAGCATATCAGCCACCCGTACGATGCCGTGTTGAATAAAGATCACAGGTCAGCATACCAGCCACTCGTACGATGTCGTGTTCAATAAAGATCACAGGTTAGCATACCAGCCACTCGTACGATGCCGTGTTGAATAAGATCACAGGTCAGCATACTAGCCACTCGTACGATGCCGTGTTGAATAAAGATCACAGGTCAGCATACAAGCCACTCGTACGATGGTGTATTGAATGAAGATCAGAGGTAAATATGCCAGCCTCCTGTACGACGTAGCGCTGAATGTTGATCCCTTGATCTGCTCCATGAACAAAGTCCGCAAAAGCTTCTGCTCCACTGTCAGACTAGTGAATTTGTAGGATTTGCCGAACTTCTCAAGTGGCGATTATAAAGTCAAATACGATATGGTAAGGTCAGAAGCACCTTCACACAACACTTCGTAAAACTTTTCACACACGGCATTACGTTTTATATCCTCCCGCCTGTACGACAAATAGTCATGCTGCCCTCCAATAACGACCACGAGTAGAAATACATGAATCCTCACTCTGCCCTGCTCCAATTAGTCTGTCTCTCCCGTTAAATACAAATGCCACGTTCACCAATCGCGAGCGCACATGTTTACTTGCTGGGAAACACGTAACATCAGTTTGCACGGTGAGTCGTGGGTCGATTCGATGCGTCACACGAAAACTTCGTCACCAATATATTGTCTGTTGACGACATACACAATTTATCGAACTCAAGCTTAGCTTAATAATAATAATATGAATAATAATGTGATTTATTTACGTCCCATTTACCTTTTAGAGACGCCGCGCCGGGGTGCCGGAATTTCGTCCAGAAGGGGACTTTTAACTTGGCAGAAAATCTGACATGGCCTTCTCGCATTTGCAGACCCTCAAATGCCAAATAGGATTCGATCCTGCAACCTTGGGTAAAGCAGGCGAGAACGTTACCGCTGCGCCACGCAGCTAGTCCAAGCTTAACTTGTCAGACTCTATATTCCTTACATTGAAGCTAATTGCAAGTTATTTCCCTTTCACGAATTGATTGCCGGCGGTCGAGATGGGAGCTAGTCCTTGTTTACTTGTGTCACACGTCAGCCTGCTTCGTTGACAGGTACAGTTGCGCGACTAGGATATGACTCAGCTCCAATAGTCTCAGTTATCGTTTGACTGTCTGTGGTGACATGAGCTGCTGTGACGCGCAATGCTGCTTGTCTTATGTGCGGAACGAACTCTTGTCATCGCTGTGTTCCCCGCTTCGTCCCGCGGGGCAGCTGCTTCAATCAACAACAAACACTGGCGCAGCCAGGCTCAGTGGCAATCAAATGTTAAACGGGTAATAAATATGAGTATTTACCCTAAAATATTTAATTAAACCAAGCATCAGAACAGCATCGTTGGACGAAACAGTAAATTACCCTGAAATTAAATATGACCTATAATAATAATAATTAACCTGCATCTATTGCGAACGGACCAATACAATTGGACACGTTGCCAACACAATAACACGTGAACTAAATAGCCTATGTATTTTTATATATCCTACTTATGTTAATTGCTTCTATCAGCATACAAAATTTCAGTTTGGTTGCTGTCATAGATTCGTAGATATTGAGAACCGTCAAAATATTTCGGATATTCGCCATGTTGTATTTTTATATATGTAGTCCATAGAGTTATGTACTATTAGATGACGATTATTGCGTAGGTTCATTATTCGAACGTTGACTTTGATCGCATGATTAGGATACAAGAGAAATAGAAATTTAATTTTAAAATTCCTCACAGCCACTGTCTTGAGGTTATGTAAACAATTGAACTAAATTAGATGTCAATCCATTAAAATGTGTGTAAACATTTACTGAACGATGTTTCACTGCGCAAGAATGGTTAAATAGAGAGAAAAGTATATTTAAATGTTTCAACTTTGCTTGCCCGCCATGTTCGTTTTATACTTAACAGAGGTTTGATAGTCTCATAGGTGAACTCCCAGTAGTGCCCTTTATCACCGTACTCAAGTTGAGGGTGATATCAGTAATAGTTCCGGAGATATAGAATGCCGGTGAAATATTTCGCACAGCCGCCATGTTACATTGGTGAGATGTAATAAAATATGAAGGCACGGTCGGGGTCGGACACAATAGTACTATGACCTTACCGAGTTTCATTAAAATCACTACAGCCGTTTAGATTTTATTAGCGGGGGGCAGGGGGGCGGGGGGGGGGGCGGGGGCGGACAGACACACACAATCACACACACGAACACACACACGAACAAAAGGTGATCTCATAGCCTATTTTTTTTCATAAATGAAAATAGGCTAAAAATAGCAATTTATAACTGTACAATAAAATCAATGAATGTTAATAGCCTAAATCAAATTAACATGGGGGCTCATAACAACATTGGTTACATAACCTAGAAGTTACTTTTCTCTATAAACCCGTCGAGGACGGGCAAGGAATGTTACAGTAGCTTTCTTATATAACTCGGATCATTGATTGTGAGAGGCTCTTCGTCGCAAAATGGCGGCCAGCAGGTGTGTACCAGTTAGAGTGCTCCAACTTTTCCTCGTGTTCTACCTAGTAAAAAGCTCAGTGGGTGCCTCGAAAAAGATCCTCGATCATTCTTTAACAATTGAAGACTCGTGTGTGAACTCGGACCTGAAGGAACACCTCATGGTAGTTTGTAAACTCAATATATCTTCTCTCACATGGTGTGGAAGCGAGGGGCTGATTGTCATGGCAGCAGGCAGAGGGCGCCCAGCGCTGCGCGGGGTTGCCAGACCGCCCGCTACATTATTACATCTCGTGGTACTGTCTGTGGCTCTCAGTGGAGATGTGGATATGAACCCAGGACCGAATAAGGTGTGTATAATTTGTGATTCGAAGGGTCGTGTGAATCAGTTATTTGTGACATGTACATCTTGCCTCTCTCAAGCTCACAGAACTTGTGCAAAAATCAGTGCTTCAAAACACAAAATAATCAACTCTGGGAAACAATCGTGGCTGTGTTGGAACTGTTCTTTACCTCAGTTCTCTAACTCATTTTTTAATACATCGACACAGAGTGCAAATAGTGTAGATAGTGACGTAACACCCTCGGATGGCAAGGCATTGTCCATTTTTTCCTTCAATGCCCGAAGTGTAACATGTCCCTCCAAACAACCGGACCTGCGTTCTTGTCTCACAGCACTTAATCCGTCAATTGTGTGTTCAGGGGAGACATGGCTGAAAAAATCCACTAACGACCCAGAAATATTTCCGGTAACATACACCATGTTCCGCAAAGATCGAACCTGGACATCAGGGGGAGGGGTACTAATAGCCATGAAACCTGAGTTAAGGCCTGTTCGCCAACGGGAGCTTGAAACTGATGCTGAGGCTGTGTGGGTGGAATTCACGTGTGCGAACAATACATTTCTAATAGGCTCTGTATACCGTGCTCCAAATTCAACTCGGCACATCAATGATGAACTTTTGGAGTCCCTCCGTCGTGTACAATACATCCAGCACAAATACAAGGCCATTTACATAACAGGCGATTTTAATTTAGAAATAGACTGGCAAAACTCTCCTCCCACTCCCAAGGATCCCATTGCTAATGAATTCCTTACCGCATTCTACGACTTATTCCTTGACCAATTAATAACCGAAGCAACTCGAATCACACAAACTACACGCTCCACAATAGACCTATTCCTCACAAGCCTTCCTTCCTCCGTACAGAAAGCTGAAGTCATACCCGGTTTCAGTGATCACGCAGCCATCTTTACCACATTGCATTACAACAAACCACGCAGCAAGAGCACAGTGAGGACAGTATACAATTACAAAAAGGCAGACTGGAAACTGTTATCATCTTTATTCCTCAAACACCTTCCCACCCCAAGTATTCTGGACACCAGCGACATCAACTCAGTGTGGCACGCCTGGCGAAATTGTTTCTTTGAATGTGTGGATATAGCTATACCGAAAATAACCATTAGTGGGAAGAAAAATTCTCCTTGGGTGACGAAGGAAGTCATTAAAATGATTAGGAAAAGGAACGTGTTATACAAGAAATGGAAAAGTTGCTCAACTGACATCATGTGGGAAAAATATAAGAACATCAGGAACCAAACAAAGAAATTAATTCGCGAAACATACAACAATTATATTCACAAAATAAGTAGCACCAGTGAAATGTGGAAATTCTTGTCCAGAAGACGCGGCACCGCTGCGCCAGCCTCATTTCACTGTAACGGTACATTCCTCAGTGCACCCCAAGATATTGCAACAGCGTTCAGTGACAGTTTCAAGCAGAACTTTTCAAAGCCAGATATGACCATGAACCTGCTTCTGCCAAGGTCATCACTTCCACCCCTCCCACTCTCCAACTTGTACTTCACAACAACTGAGGTGATTCACAGCCTACGGAAGATTAGACCACATGCGGCGACCGGCCCAGATGATGTTCCCGGACGGATCCTGCTGCAGTGTGCGGAAGCATTAGCGCCCTCTCTGTGTGCGTTATTCAACCTGTCGATCAACCAAGGTTCTGTGCCGTGTGGGTGGAAATGTGCTAACGTGGTGCCAATCTATAAGCAAAGTGACAGAGAAGATGTTGCAAATTACAGACCGGTGTGTCTAACATCTATAATTTGTAAATGTATGGAGCGGCTAGTAGCAAACAGTGTGCTGGAATTCCTACGGGAGAACAATCTGCTCGACCCAAATCAGCATGGTTTTCTTCCGGGTCGTTCTTGCACTACTCTATTGACAAAAGTCATTGATGAGTTTCAGTTCTACTTGAATCAGCCAGAAGTGAAACAAGTGGACTGTATTGCACTGGATTGGGCTAAGGTCTTCGATCAAGTGTCTCATGAAAGACTTTTGTTAAAGCTACAGCAGCTTAACATACGGGGTAGCTTACTTGCATGGGTGAGGTCATTCCTAGAGGGTCGAACGCAGAGTGTGGTGTACGGAGGAGCTCGATCACAGGCTGCTCAAGTTACTTCTGGAGTGATTCAGGGCTCTGTGATCGGACCTCTTCTCTTCACTATATATGTGCTCGATCTTCCTGGCTGTGTCACCTCATCAATGTCACTATATGCAGATGACACCGTGCTATACAGGGGCATTAAATGTGAAGAAGATTCCCTCTGTCTTAAATCAGATCTGGACAACTTATCACTGTGGTGTTCTGTGAATAATTTAAATATAAATGTACAAAAATGTAAATACATAAGAATAACCAGGTCAAAAAAAACCATTGAGAATGAATACAAAATTATGAACAGTGTCATCCCACAGTGCACAAACTTAAAGTTATTAGGGGTAACAATCTCCGACACCTTGAATTGGAACATTCAAAGTGAAGTGGCAAGATGTAAGGCCACCAAAGTTCTGGGCTTCTTGTACAGAAACATGAGAGGTTGTAAACCTAGAGCCTTCAGGACGGCTTACATATGCATGGTCCGTCCGATATTAACGTACGGCTTACCTGCTTGGCATCCCACTACAGCGGATAACATGAACAAGCTCCAGCGTGTACAGCGCCGCGCAGAGAGGCTAATAGCTCGTTATTCCCCTTCCCCTTTGTCAAAATTTCCATCTATAGAGGCAACAGCCAAACAAATTGATCTAATTTTTCTTAAAAAATCCCTTACAGGTTCCATTAATATTGACCCTTTTTGCCGACTGTCATTGGCATATCGCTCAGTTCGGAGAGGACGAGGTGTAACTCTCGTTCCGCCCTTCGCACGTAGCAATGCTTACCTGACAGGTTTCTACGGCCGCTCTGCGCGGTTATGGAACGCGCTGCCAGGGGATGCCAAGATCTTGCCTCTTCAGAAATTCAAGCCGTACGTAAAAAGGTACATTGTATAAATAAACGTATGTATGAGTGATTGATTGTCTCGCTGAATGAATGAGTATCTGAATGGAATGAATGTATGTATCGCGTGATCGAGGTTATGAAAGTGCGTGCGTGAGAGAGTGAGTGAACAGGAAAATGTACTATGTCAATATTCTAAATATGTAAATACTGCAAATATCTTTGTAAAATATGTAAATATTGTTAAAACAAATCTAGATGTAAGCTGTGCCTGTGAAGCATAAAATATGTATGTGGGGCTTGCCCTTTTTCACTAGGCCTTCCATACGTCTTGTACGATATATGGTAAATAAATAATAATAATAATAATAATAATAAAAGCCACGCCAATAAATATTCAATATAATGAATGCATTCGATAAGCGCCGCATAAACGAACAAACAAGTTCTGTGACGAATATGGATGTGGAAGCTAATTCCAGTTCCAAGTTTGTGTTTCAAATATTGCGCAACCATTCGAGGTTTTAGTGCTGACTTCACAATCATAATATTTGCGAATTCTTTTACGCTTACGAAATAGGAGAACCTTAAATAACTCGATCACCCAGAAAAGGAAGGTTGTTTCTGTTCGAAACTGTCAACATATTGTATTAAGGCAACAGGTTTAAATAGTAATGATTCGTGCCCAGTGCCGGATTAAGGTAAAATGAGGCCTAAGTCACTCAGATTTTTGGGGCCCCTTTATGTTTTTCAAATAATTTTTATTTTTTAGCACCTGTACATTTAATAAAGTATATACAAGAGTTTTTTTTCTCAAGATGAATAATACAGTTTTTTTTTATTAAATTATATATACATATATACATACATTTCAATTTCAACGATCATCGTTATTTGAAAACATTTCAGATTATATGAACAATTTAACAAATAATGCTATATTTTACTTCTGTAAAATGTAATCAAAAATTTCTTTTTCTGTTTTTTTTTCCGGTGAATGAAATCTTCTACAATGTCATCAAAATCAATTTCCCGCAGAACATCTGACTCGATATATATTAAACTTAGCATGGCTAATCGTTCTTGTGACATTTTACTTCTTTGCGCACTTTTGATCCGTTACAATTTTGAAAACGAGTGCTCCGCAGAACAATTCGTTATCTTGAGGGTGAGGAAAATGCGAAAAGCAATTTCAACGTTCGGAAAAACAGACTAAAGCTTGTCCCGAATAAGAATGTCGATAAAGTTCAGAATGAGTGAACTCAGTTTTCAAAGGACATTGTAATTTAATATACTGTAATGCTGAAACTATCTCAGTTCTGGATAACAATTTTCTAAATCTTCGGAATAAAATTTTGGGGGCCCCAGATAATATGGGACCCTAGGCCTGGGCCTAGTCGGGCCTAATGGGTAATCCAGCACTGTTCGTGCCTCTGCTTTTCACCTATTTTCATTTATGAGAAAAACTTACGAGATCACCTTTTGCGTGTGTGTCTGTGTCCCTAAAAAATCTAAGTGAGCCGAAGCGATTTCAATGAAACTCAGTAAGTACATACTACTACCTTGCCCGACCTAGTTCGTACATTTCAAATTTTAATAAGTTTCACCAATCCAACATGGTGGCCGTGCGTAATATTTCACTGGTAGGCCTATTCTATATCTCCGCAACAGTAACATATATCACCCTGAAATTTTGTACCGTGATAAAGGGTACTAGTAGAATTTCATCCATGTGACTATCAAGAACCTGTTAAGTACAAAACGAACATGGTGGACAAGCGAATTTAAATATTAAAATACACATTTCTCACGATGTCACCATCCGAGCGCAGTGTAACTCGGAATAGCAAATGTTTATACACATTGTAATGCACCGGCATCTAATTTTGTTCAATTGTTTACATAACCTCAAGATGGAGGCTATGCAAAAAATATATTGTTATTTCTTGTGCCCTAATCGTGCGATCGAAGTGAACGTTTGAATAATGAACCTACGCAATAATCTTCATCTAATGGTACATACCTCTATGGCCTACACATATAACAATTCAACATGGCGACCAACCGAAATATTGAAACTGTTCTCAATATCCACGAATCTATTACAGCAATCAAACTGAAATTTTGTTTGTTGATGGAGGCTATTAACATATGTTCACCTATGGATCATTCAATAACCTGGTGTGCATAAAACCAACATGGCGGTGTCGCGAAATTTAAATATTTAAATGGATTTTCTGGTAACTTTTCATCCGAGCGCTGTGAAGCTTGGCACGTTATATCCCCATACAGAATCTAACATACTGACGTCTAATTTAATGGAATTTTATGAGAACTTAAAAATGGCGGCTGTGCATTTTTTAAATCTCGTTTTCTTTTCTCGTGTCCTAAGAAAGACTAATAGGATATATGAAAATAGGCTATTTATTTCTTCACAGAAATACTTGTTAATTTTCTATTATTTATGAGGTACCGGTAGCATATTAGATTTTCCTTTCGGGAGGGATCCTTTTAGCAGTATGAAACGTGTCCTTTTAAATCCGCAACAAACCTGTTATGCAGTTAGACTCGTACCACAGAAATATCCCCATTGAAATGGTTTAATGTTCAAAACTCAAGATTGTGGGTTCGATCCCGGCTTAAACTGATGCATTTTAGAATGCTTAAACAAAACTTCATGTGAGTAGATCTAATGGCATGTTAAAGATTCCCTTCTAAGCAAAATCCCGAAGCCCCGGCATTTAAATGACATTTTAAGCCCAGAATATTGTTATTACAAATGTACTTTTCAGAGCTTTCTTTGACATTCGATTATCGGCTGTATCCAATATTAAAAATTCTTATGAAGCCCTCAGCCTCGTTATGAAGCAAACAATCAAGGACGTGGCTCTTAACCTCGCGAACATAACCATCGGAACCTTAATTTCACGTGAAATCTGAACCACTGGAGAAATTCAGCTTGAGAAACTCGAATGCATTGACCAGGAATTAAACCCGATCTACTTTGTGAGGCAAACAATTTGACCTCTGCGCCATCACGCCCCAATAAGACATCACAATAACACAGGTTGTAGGAAGTATTACACACACACGGGGTTATGACCAAGCTGTCCCTCCGTAGGCCCTAAAATGAAGAAGCGACCTTAGTCAAATTTTATTGCAGATTAATGTTTGTTTCAAATGCAGACACAACCCTATCAACTTAAAAATAAACAGCATTAAGGCATTAGAAGATGATGATGATGATAATAATAATAATAATAATAATAATAATAATAATAATAATGAAAATGAAAATCCACAGCCTGCTTCCAGTCTCCAACCGGGTCAGGAATGGAATGAATGAAGCCCCCATCTAGCGGCGAGGATATGAACTGTGCCGGCTGCCGAGGCCTGACGCACTCCTCTGGGGCAATGAATAAATGAATGACAAATGAAATGAAGGTGGAGAGTGTTGCTGGAATGAAATTTTGACAGGGAAAACCGGAGTACCCGGAGAAAAACCTGTCTGCCTCCGTTTTGTCCAGCACAGATCTCACATGGAGTGACCGGGGTTAGAATCACGGACTCAGCGGTGAGAGGCCGGCGTGCTGCCGCCTAAGCCACGGAGGCTCCAATAATAATAATAATAATAATAATAATAATAATAATGCTATTTGTTTTACGTCCCTTTTAACATCTGTGGCTTTTAGAGACCCCGGGGTGCCGGCATTTTGCCCTGAAGGGGATCTTTAACGTGCCAGTAAATCTACTGACACGGTTCCCTCGCATCTGCGCACCCTCTAATGCCAGTTGCCTGTGCCAGGACTCGATCCTGCAACCTTGGGCACAGAATGCGTTAGAAGAGTTAGCCTATATAGTTGGATCTGGAAAATCACTCTTATTTTTAGGGTATCGATAGCCAACGGCCTGGCCATGTTGAAATACCGGATCCCATGAGAACTCCGTAGTTAAGCAGCATTGGGCGTGGTCGGAACTTGGATGGCATGCCGGTTCTAGGTACTGCGCGCTTTTGGCAAACGGAGCGGAAAGGCCCTGACCACCCAACCGCACGTAAACTCCGGCTGAGGATAGCTTCTTCGGAGGCTCGGACCTGCCTTCGGGCAGGATACCAATTACATTATATTTTTAGGGTAAGCTAATAAAGCTCAGAATCCATCAAGGCTAGAATCCAAACGAAAGTAGGGGTTAAGGTCCAACCTTTCGAATTACGGTACCTCGACTCCCGTATTTTGGTATGTGCACGCAGTTCTTTCACTGGAAACAGATGTTTGAGTTAAAACATTAATTATTAATACTTCAGTAGGCTACTGCAGCTAAGGCAGTTAGAGCAAGTCAAATTAAGCAGAATGCCCAGATATTTTCACGGTCATATTGCCTGCCCTCAAAGGAGAGCGTTGGTGATAAGGCTGGCAACAGTGCGCCACGAGAGACGCGCTGATTTACTGGGTTTCCCCGTTTGGGACCCATTTTATCCACAGAGCCCAAACGAAATGATTCGAGTTCTCAACCGGCCTGACCAGTGTCCATGTTCTGTTATTGTGTCTTGTGGGCTTGGATGTTCTTCTGCGTTTCTAACGGGCTGACTCGTTTGGTTTGGGCGGATCCCATATGTCACCATTTCAAATACACAGGCGAGCGAGCTCTGTTGGAGAATGGACTGATCAAATAAGCCCGAATGACAGCTTTGAGATATTTTCTATTCCTACCTCAGCCATCCTAGAAGTGGTTTTCCGTGGTTTCCCACTACTACTCCGGACAAATGCTTGTATGGTCCCTAACTTAAGGCTACATCCGCTTCCTTCCCAATCCTCTCCTGAATTACAAATACACACGCTACTACAGATATCACAATAACACAGGTTATCAGACAAATTCTATACACACACCCAAGAACACAAGGCTGAAATGTCCACGATATCCAAGCCCCTAAATGAAACAACAGCAATAATTTCCATCAAGCCAACAGCTAACTACGGTTCAGTATTATTTGCATAGAGCTCTTATCTGCAGTAGCTGTATCATAGAACAAGGCAAGTTATCGCAACGATGTATGACAAAGTGCATGACTTTCCATAAATTGTAGGCAATAAACCCCACGCTAACTGCCTACGTTGGTATCATTCATTTGGAAATGTAAAACTACAAAGTTCCTCATTCATTTAGATTTCAGTACAATATGAAAGTTTCTCTTAACATTAGGCTACTTTAATGTGATTGAGAGAGCTTAGTGTGGCATCATGCAGGGTGGAATGGATCATTGTGGACAAACTGCAGGAGATGATGGGGAATGCTGTCATGAGGTGTTCAAAGTGATCCCACGAGTTCGTCCAGAGACTGACACACATGTTCACGTTCAAATATGCCATCCTGCATGAGAATGGCGTCACAACATACACGACACATTTCAGGTGCCCCAAAAAGTAGAAAATGTAAAGGATTGATGTCCATCAACCAAGCGGGCCATGAAACTGAACCACTTCGTCCAATCTATCGACCGGGAAAGATGATGTTGAGATGCCTCAATACAGTACCGCAATGTGGAAGTGAGCTGGATACATAACTGTTCGTACCACCGTACCGGCTGGCTGCGCAGCTCAGAGGTAACATTACCGCCTGCCGGAGCGTGACAACCACAGTGAGAGCTCAGCGCAGAGTTGGATAATACCGTACCTCTGGGATGTGGAACCATACACTTGCCTTTCATGAAACTTTACATACGTTTAGTAATAGGTGAATGAATTTAAGAGTCATGGGTTAATAAATTCTCATCTGAACAATTGAAGCCGTGAATTCCATAACAGCACAAGTCCACTCATCAAGGTTTTGAGATAAACACGTTTTGTTGTATAAGTTATCTATAAACTTACTAAAGCTATTACTTTGATTTTTTCTATGCATAGATATTACAAGGCGTATGTGTCTTGCAAAATATTACATCAAAACTATGAATGGTTTCAGGACAAAGAAAACGTATAAAACGGTGTTTTTGTGCTGTTTTGGAAATCAGTAGACTTCTTTTTAATATTACTTTTATTAACGTATGTTTAATTGCACACAAATAAATGGCAAGAGTTTAATTTTGGTGAAGACATATTCACAAAGATATCAGCAAAGACATATTCACAAAGATATCAGTAAACACATGACCTTAAGAAATGTTCAGTCTGAATCCCATGCGTGACTTTCTGAGGCAGCATTATCATCGTCAGAGTTTCCATAATGAAGTAGACGATCAAAGTACACTCGTATGGCCGATGCTGTGCGTCAATGGATAGTATATACTGAACCCGAGGGGGTCATGCTGACTGGTATCGAACGTGGATCTCGGAGATAAGTTGAGCTCTGAATGAAAGTTCCACCAGGGAACGAACCCGAGATCTGTTGAGGGTGTTTCGTTGTAAGAACCCCTAGAGGAAATTATATATTTAATCACTGGTGTGATATCAGTTGATACTGACATTATTGAGTGAAATAATGCAGGGAAATGAGTGGAAGATAGCATTATTTGGACTACATGAAGTAGGCTATGCTGGACTTGAAACACAGAAGTTCCAGAGTTGGACGTTTTACAAATAGCCCCAGAATTGTGGGAGGTGACCCTTGGAGCCACGTCAATCTTGCTGACCCAGTTAAGTCGTCTGCAAGGGGTCGGGGGGTTGAATAATGACCAGGTTATTCCCCGTTTGAGAATGGAAATGAGAGTGGGATGGGAAGATCCCAAGGAAAATCATTGATTACTCGTGATTGGAGTAACGCAATGACATGAGAGTTGCACACAGGTGAATCTTTAGCCAGGAGGCTAATTTTAGAGCCTTTAATCTGCGAAATTGAGGCATATTTAATGGAGTGCGGAAGGACATAGGACTATGGATGTTCGCGGCTGGGTTTGACGATGTCGCCAGGGATTCCCACAGAAACAGCGTCCCCACGCCATGGATCAGGCAATTAATATTAATTAATTGGCCGATCGATCCTCGAACACACATGCATTTTCGTGATCAGCGAAGAAAAAGGAACAATATGAATATTATTCCAAGACCAGAATCATCCTAGGAGAGGAGCTGGTATAGCGCGGGAATTCTTGCCCTACTTTTTTGTGTGAAACAGATATAAGAGGGTGGACCCAGTCAGAGAGACAGTTGGAACTTGGAGTCGCAGACAGTTGGAACACAGTTGGAACTTGCAGTTGGTGGGAGTTGTTGTGTTTGAAAGTTACGGAGCGCCCAGGCGCGCACACAAAGACTTAAACATTTTACTGGTAATCAGCATGTTAGCTGTGCAGTGTAACGCACCAGTGAGAATATATTCATGCATGGTCATGAAATAAGAATGGAGTCGGTAATCAACAAGCTTGATTATGCGAAATGCATATTACCGAAGTTAAGAGAGGAGGCTCGGACTTCAATTTGGGAAGCCGTGCAGTAAGACTGTTATATATTGTTTATTAAGTGCCGTGTGATATAATAGGCAGAACTGTTGAAAGTAATGATTTATGTAAATATAATGTACAATGTTGAGCGCGGTAAAAATTGTGATTGGTTATACATATCTGGAGTATACCAGTAAGTAGCGTTCATGACGATATGTAAGCATATCACTGCAATATCAGGAAGGTTATCAAGGGATGATCGAGAGACTGTTGGTGAATCCGTGAGCAGATGATCGAGATGTTCAATCAGGAGGGGGTAGGACCGAAGAAAGGGCCGTCCGCACCTGCACTTTTGATATATGCCAGGGAATTTCAACCAATCAGGAATATAAAGTGTAACGTGTGTTTGTGCAGTGATTTTATGTAAAATATCTCTTAAATTAATAATAACCAATGTTATAAAGTGTCATGTGTTTTGGAAGCATTAGCTTCATTATAAAAATGGCAAAGTGTCGTGTGTTTATGAATCAGATGTCATATAAGAAGTGTATTAGCACTATGGCAATGTGTCACTAAGTAGGCCCATGGCAGGTGACACTGGAATATGGTGGTTGGAGCCACCTGGATAAGCCGACGTGAGTACCCCACAAATCATGTTATTATAGAAGTATAGCCACTGCATGTAATGTGATTTCGGAAGTATAAGATATGCCAGTAAGAATCACATTTAGGAGGCATACCCTCATGTGTTTAATGTTCGATTTCAGTAAAGTTAAGATGTTGAATACATCAGAGAGTGGATTAATCGTTACCACTATTAATCTTGTTAGTAAAATGGCAATTCAGTTATGTAAAACTTAACGAACACGGATGTTCGATTATTGAAACGGTTACGTTGTGTCGGAAAAATAATTTATGTCAGTAATAATAATAATAATAATAATTATAATAATGATAAACGGTATAATTGAATACATCAGGATGAAAGGTTGTAAGCAAGAAATATTTACGCTAATTGGATTATTTATCTAGCCAAGCAGTAGATTACATTAAGGGAAGAGAAAAGAGTTGATATTAAATATATTGTATTAATGGGAATATAATTATGCAAGGAAATGAAGGAGCTTGACAGTGAATTGAATTTGTGGCTTGAGTTTAAGCTTGTAGAGTAACAGATAGAGTTCTCTTTATATAGGGCGAGATCATAGTTACAGGTAGAAGCCAGGGGATCTAATCGACGTATGGAATCTTGTACAGCCATGGGGCGTACAGAGATATTAATTTATGCCGGAGCGTATTTAGTGTGTACCCTATCTCCGATGATGGATATGAAATGTTCCGGGTTCGAATCCTGTGGTAAGTGAAGGGAGAACATTGGAAACCCTTACACTATACCTGATTGCCCGCGAACTTGTTATTGAATGATTCGGCTCTTGTGAAGCGAATCCATTGGCGGCAGCTGTTGACTGACCTTATTATTTTATTAAGATACCGGCTAACCACTACACCTGTGTTTTATGAATCTCGTGCCTTCATTGTATGATACGGACCTGTTGAGGCCGTTATTAATGTCCTAAGGCTAGGATTAAATATTCAAGCTCACCCAGAACCATTGCATAATATTCAGTTTAGATCATATGGGATCACGTGGATCATTGTGACCACAATGTTGTATTCAAAAGCGTAATACTGCTTGGGGAGGTAAAGTCCAGGAATCAGGGAGACTAGGGACGATTTACAGCTGTGAACATCCCTACTCTGTTCCATTGTATACGGGCAGCTCCAAGGGGCTGGGGTTGGTAAACAAACCTTGAAGGCTCGCGTTTTGAGCGGACAGATTTAAGACTTGCTTGTATTGAAAGGAAGAATTGTTATAGTATGTAATGAATGTGTGTGGTTTAAAAACACATTGCTAATCATAGATTACCCTGATGATATAAAATTTTAGCAATCTAACGAATGGTTGGAAGTTGCATTTGTGACTCACTGACATCTAGTTAATGAAGTTGGTTACTTGACGCCACAGGCTACGCTCGCAAGGGTAGCGTAATGATACTATCCGACACAACGATAACAGAAGTTATTTATTGAAATCACAATGGCATGCAGTGGAACTATAAAAAGAGGGAAGTGGAGGGGTAGATTTACGTAATTGTGGTGTTGCAAGTAGATTGTAGTGCAAACCATGAGTTGGCTAATGCATGAAAGCATTCGGTGGGAGAGAGAGATATAACACCGACAGTACACATGATGTAAATTAAGATGTATTGTAAGAAACAAGTAACTTTGTGAATTTAAAGAAGTCACATTAGGTGACATGAGTGTAATAGTTCAGTTTTTGTGAAACGTTACATGTGCATCAGCGCACTTGAGTGAAGTTTAAAGTCCACATATTGGTAAAGGATTGAATAATGATATGGATTTAATTTGTTCAACTATGTGAATAATTAGTGGATTGTGGGAGTAATTTTGTTTGTTTGTGTATTGTTTATTGGGATTGTGTTCTTATTACATATATTGTTTGAAGCCATGAGTTTTACTGAATTAAAGTCTTTAGAGTAGAGTTGTGCCTTATCATTGTAGAGTTGATACCTTTTAGCCTCAAATCCAAAATATGATACTGCTCAATGGGGGAACGGTACACGCCTGAGTCCTGACGCTAGCTGGAGGCAGAAGCATATTTTCCATCGAGATTACTCACATGGGTACAATACTTCAAAATGTCATTTGCTTTCGCTGGTTTCAACTTTAGTTCACTGTTGTAGGCATTCGTCAAAGTTGCCAAATTACAAACACGGTTTTCTTTAAATTGAAATGTCTGTGTTTCTAGTCCACTAGCTGATGTGTTAAGTCACATCATTGCTGCGATACTGAATAATCTCTCATGATGTGACTTTCCACTTTCCTTCATATTTAGACAGTGGCACAGTCTTTTACTTTTGCAAAGGAGGTTTTGTAATCCATAATCATGGAGGTGGTACGGACGTGTGCTGTTCAGGAAGTCAGCCGTGCGCAGTACAAGTAGGCTACTGTATATGCGTTTAGAATCAGAACAGCATTTTTCATGCTCTTGTGATATTTTGATTATCATTACTCGAAATACATGAGCACCAAACGGATATTTTGAGCTGTTCTGATCGTCAAGTGAAAGCTTACGACGAGACTATTCATGATACCCATAACTCATATAGCATCAAAATGTGAACTTGTGCTGTTTTGGAATTCATGGCTTCAATTATATTTGACGATGTAGAAACTATGTAACGATGCATAATTTCTGAAGCTATGAATTCTATTGAGCCTATTCCATAGTCTCTGTATTGTAACCTTAACCAACAAAATTATAACATTCTTAGCATTTGTTATTTTAGTAAACATATCAATTAAGTTATTTTACATTTTAAGATTCCATGTAATGCACACGCCTAATAGAACTCAAGGTACTTCAGATAAAATGCACCTTACGTATAAACGTATCATTACTGGGAAATGAATTAAAAGTGTAGTAGCCGCCCTCCTTACAGCATGGACTTGAGAGAGCCATAACAATTAAACTGTTGAAGATATCATAATGAAACTAGTTGATTTTGATAAAGCAATACAGTATAGTGACCTATAAATGAGGGAATTATCCAAATAGATATTTTTGACCTTAACTTCGGTTAACGCTCCCGTAAATGGCTTAGTCCGCCTCGTTGCGTAGCGGCTAATATACAGTACTTGGCTGTCACCCCTGGCGTCCGGGTTTGATTTCCGACTCTACCATGAAATGTAATTGTGGTCTGAGGACTGGAATGGGTTACACTCAGCCTCGTGATGCAAAACTGAGATAAGGTTGGTTCGATTCCTACCTCAGCCATTCTGGACGTGCTTTTCTTCGGTTTTCCACTTCTACTCCAGGAAAATGCCGGTATGGTACGTAACTTAAGGCCACGGCCGCTTCCCACCCAAATGCTACCTCAATTACAAATACACACACTAGTACAGACATCACAGTGCCACAGGTTATCAGAGTAATCTTACACACACACACCCAAGTACAAGGGGATACATGAAGATGTCGCAAAGTCCCTAAAATAATCAACAACAACATTCAATTGCTAAGTTCACCTGCCAGGACAGCAGGAGTTTCAGGTTCGAATCCCGGCTGTGATCCAGCTCAACAAACCATCATTTTATATGGAACAGTGCTATGCTATGCTTAGAGCCCTGCGCGGATAAACAAAACGTTATCCACATCCGTCCCACATCCGCATGACTGTTATCCGCATCCGCACGTTTGCTATCCGAATCCACCGACATCACTGTACAATAATATTTTTAAATTATAAGTTAAAGCGTAAAGTAGTAAAGTAACACATTTGAGGAGAAATTCGTTACCCTAGGCTATGTGTGAATCGCAAGACAATGTTGACTGAGTTTTGTCCCTCTGAGTAACGGCATGTGAAACAATCGAGTGGCTAATTATAAGGTGCGTTCAAAAAGTAACGAGCAGGAGGCTGTAATGCGCAAACCGGTGACGACATCGGCTAATCGTGGCGTGTGTAACGAGGTGTGGTTCCGACCAGAGCGTGGAAGGTCACAGCTCGTCGCTAGAGGGCACGCGTGCACGTCACGTGACGATACAAAGCGAGCTGCCGCATGGATCAATCGTCCAATGCTGCCAGTCGTATTGCAAACAGTGACATGGAGGCGTCAAACGAAGAGCAAAGAGGTGTTGTTCGGTTTCTGACAGCGAAAGGAGTAGGTGGAACGGACATTCATCGCCGAATGTCACAAGTGAACGGCGAACACTGCATGCCCCTTGCAAGGAACAAGGCGT
Organism: Meconema thalassinum; assembly: GCA_946902985.2. Lineage (NCBI taxonomy): Eukaryota > Metazoa > Arthropoda > Insecta > Orthoptera > Tettigoniidae > Meconema > Meconema thalassinum. The sequence continues at coordinate 1,197,899,288 of OX336389.2, forward strand.
GGCACAAGCGCTTCAGGGAGGACGGGTGCCGTTAGCTGATGATGCCCGGCCTGGGGCACCTCCCTGCATTACCAATGTCAACGTCCAGCTGGTTTATGCACTCATTACCCAGGACCGCCGAGTGACAGTGAACGCCATAGCCGCCGTGGTCGGATTGAGCGTCGGAAGTGTGCACACCATCATGAAGGAACGACTGCACTTGCGGAAAGTGTGTGCCCAATGGGTGCCCCACAGTCTTCAACCACACCAGGAAGCATGTCGAATGGCCTACTGTCTTGGTCTTGGTTGAACGATTGGTGCATGCTGCTGCCCGCTTTGTATCGTCACGTGACGTGCACGCGTGCCCTCTAGCGACGGGCTGTGACCTTCCACGCTCTGGTCGGAACCACACCTTGTTACACACGCCACGATTAGCCGATGTCGTCACTGGTTTGCGCATTATAGCCTCCGGCTCGTTACTTTTTGAACGCACCTTATATAACACTCTCTTAGTCGTCGGGTGTACCCACGCACGCAAGCGCAAGTCTAAATGACTTTTTTGAGTCATAAGTCAACACTAATTGAGGGTGTCTCCATGATTGGCTTCTCTCACTTCTCTATTATTCCCATACAATCCAAGCCAAAGCAAATACGGAAATAACAAGAAACTTGAAAGACGCAGATCTTTGCAAAATGGAAAATTATTTTTATAAAATCCAGTTGATTGTATTCTAAAAACTATCCGCAAATTTACTCTAAACATTATCCGCAGATTATTCGCTATTCACACAGCCATGCAAACTCTATCCGCATGGCGAAGAAATTTGCGGATATCTGCGCAGGGCTTTAGCTATGCTGTGGGTAGGAGAGTGATGCTGAGCATTATGTAACTCACTTGAGGAGTCACGTCACGTCACCATCACAGTTCTGTATTCCAATCAGTGTGGTTAACCCAACACGATCAGCACTAGCTATAAAGACAACAGCCCGTCCTTGAATAGTACATTATGCAACGAGCCTGTAATGGCAATAATTAAGACACGAGTATGTTTATAAAACGAGCGTATGCGAGTTTTATAATTTCCATACGAGTGTCTTAATTACCATTATAGGCGAGTTGCATACGACTGTTTATGTTCGACGATAATTATTATAACTATTTTATGTTCGAAGATAAATATTCATAAATATCTGTCGAGATTTCGCCAGTTTTATGTACTGAACAGAGCGCAAGATACGCACCTAATACCTTGTATTTGTCCATGGTCTTCTCGATTACTCCACTATGACACTAGGCCAGGCAGTGAAATTTAAATTAGAAGGCCCTGGAACTCAGCGCAGGTGCGATGCTATCCTCACCCAATTGGTCAAATAACTGTTTCTTGAGCTCTGATTGGTGGGAGAAAATGTTTCATAATGAAAAAAGTTACAGTCAGTCTGAAAGACTAGACTTTATATCATTTCAAATGACGCATGCTACGAATGCTACACATGTTAGAAAGGCAGGAGGGCTTCTCGCTTCGCTCGAAGCCCCAGGACTCTTTCAACAGACGACATTACCCATTAACTTAGGCTTCCCGCGCGGGGAACGGAGAGCAGGTGGTGCACTCTGCTGCATGACGTCACGCGCTCTCCGTATCCGTATCGCATAACGCCATAGCCCAGGAGTAAACTCAGACTCGGTGCATATGCACTGAACAACATGATGACGTCATACGCTCTCCGTCTCCGTATCGCATAAGGCCATAGCCCAGGAGTAAACTCAGACTCGGTGTATATGCACTGAACAACATGATGACGCCATACGCTCAAGTGCAACCTTAGTACGTTTCCTCTCCGTAACCGTAACGCATAACGGTAGACCAAAGTATAACGATGAAGTCAACAAGATCATTTGATATGATAAAATAGTGTTATAATGACCATCATTATGATACCGTTTTCTGACATATAATAGTTAGAGTCGAACTTAGAAAGGTTTTTCACAGTTTCCCATTCAATTGATATTGTTGACTGTATTTTTGGGGCTTGAGATATCGTGATCACCATTCGCATGCACTTGGATGTGTGTGGAATCTATCCGAGAGTCTGTATTGTTGTTGATTCATTTTTAGGGGCTTGGGACATGTTTTTCATCAGCCCCATGCCTGATAACCTGTGTTTCTGTTCTGATGATCGAGTTATCATTTCATGAACAAGTGTAGTGTTCTTCTTGTTTATTCTTTTCGTTTAAATTAAAATTCAAGTTTTGACGATATTTATTGGGGGCGGAGGAGGGGGTGGAGAAGGGTAATTTAACGATATTTCCTCAATTGCAGTATATGTTACTATTTAATTCGTTTTGTATCGACTACAAATTGATGTGTACACATAGCCTACTACATGTGTGTTTTTCTACACTTTACTTATTCAGTACGTCACTTTTGAGTAAACTTCACGTTGTTCTTATTTTATTTTTGAACTCTCACTTACAGTATGTTTTTATGTGTTTTAATTTCGATAAATAATATTTTAGACATTATTAAGGTCGGGGAGTGAGTTAGGTGCCCCGGGACTTGCATTTGCCTGGAGGGAGTGTGGAAACACCTGAGGGAAAAACATACTCAGAACAGCTGCTGTCAGCACCGGGGTTTGAACCTCCGATAACTGGACTTGTTGCACCTCCCCCATCGCGATCGTGGTGATCGATTTTACTCTCGCCGCTACGCCACGAGGTATTTATAGCCTTCATTATTGTGGTGTCTGTACGCGCGTGTATGTTTGCAATTGAGGCTAGGATTGGTAAGGAGGCGCCGCGCCGGCCTCGTGGTGTTGGGGTAGCACACCTGCCTCTCACCCGGAGGCCCCAGGTTCGATTCCCGGCTCCATCAGGGTTTTTAGAAACTGACGTGAGGGCTGGAACGGGGTGCACTCAACCTCGTGAGGCTGTCTGACAGTGAGGCAGCTCCTCGGTCACGAAAGCCAAGATTAACGGTCGAGGGGATCTGATGCGCTGACCACGCGTCACCCCAATATCTGCAGGCCAAATGGCTGGGCAGCGGTCGCTTCGTAGGCCTAGGCCCTTCATGGGCTGTAGTGGCACGGGATTTCTTTATTGGTAAGGAGGTGGTCGTGGCCTTAAGCAGGGTACCAATTGCCTGGAGTAGAACTGGTGGACTACGGAAAACCACATCTAGGCTGGCTGAATCATCCTCTTCTCAGTTATCTCACAAGGACGTGTGTAACTCATTCCAGCCTTCAGATGAGCATCACATTTCTCGGCAAAGTCAGGACCTTCTTGGCAAGAGTGACGCATTTCCCATTTAAAGTCCATTAAAATGCTGGGAGAGTACAGCAATTTCCCTGTCTGAAATGACCTCCACCCTAACAAAGCTCAGTGCACTAACTTCAGGACAGAAAAACTTGATATGATACGTGTATCATATAAGAGATCAGGCAGTCAATAAAAATAAGACTTATCGCACTTAATATGGCGCTCAGTTGCCATCTTGAAAATATAAGTTATCAAAATCGACAACCCATCATACTGTATATTAGAGCTACAATGATGAAACGTAGAGATAAGGTAGACCTGTATAAGTGGCTACCAATGTCCGAGGAAAAAGAATGATACATTCCATACATTCAAGATAGCAGCTGAAGGACGCACATACTGTACACACACACAGGCCGATGGACATTTTCCCGGTGTAGATCTCATAAGTCTACTAGTTAGTATGTGTAAATGGCGAACTCAAATCGATTTGAGTACACTTAGCGTATTGAATACCATCATGTAAACAGGACTCAGATCGTATTGTGTTTCAAGGTCATTACGGTAAAATTGTTGGATCTTGTTGGATCGGATCGGATCGCATCCAAACTGGTGTTCAGGAATATGTAAACGCGTATCGAATTGAAAGCCATTGTGCGCTCTCTTTAGTTACATTTTTGAACTAATCTAGGCCTACTCTCATCTGTCGCCCGGCTCGAATTGCTTATTTAATTTCTGCCCATATTTTTCGTTACTGTCTGTGTTCCTGTCGTGGTTGATACGCGTAGTTTGTTTGCACGCGTGTTTAGCGTTAATGTATTTGTGTCTGTTTTGCCTTCAATGTCTGGTGTATCCGTACGTAAAATGTGGTCAACAGAAAAAGTGAAAATACACCGTCTCACTTTGCTGCTTAATCCGTTCCTTTACCCATTTGTCCACTAGATTGAATAAATTGAACATAGACTGGCTGAGTGGCGCAGCGGTAACTTTCTCGCCTGCTTTTCCCAAGGTAGCAGGATCGAATCCTGGCGCAGTTTGGGTGCTTAGGCCTAAATGTGAGGGAACCGTGTCAGTAGATTTACTGGCACGTTACAGATCTCATTCGGGGCAACATTCCGGCAGCCCGGCGTCTCTTAAACGTTTCAGTAGCCTACCAAAACCAATAACATTTTATCATTATTAAACTGAACATAAACTTGTTAGGAACAAACAACATCAAAATCTTCTGAATATCCATTTTTTCCTGTCTAAAAATAAACGTCGGATGATAATTACGGGTCTTTTGTGTTTTGCTGTTTAATACGAGTTAGCCAACATAACTGCAGGTCGGCCACCATAAATTATATACTGTATTGAAATAGATTTCAATACGATTTGAAACCGCTCATGTAAACGGGCAAGGTACTGAAAACAGGATCGTGCTGAAATCTATTTGAGTTCGCCATGTAAGCGTAGTAAGTACACCACTGTTTGTAGAAAGTGGAACACCAAGAACAAGAGATGTGACCACATTGCACTTTATACCACAGATAAGGGACATGACAATACATTACTGATTAGAAGGATAGTCAGGTACATGCACGTTGACGGTCGATCTTCAGTACGGCGTCGCGCCACCACGTGCTGCACTCAGAGCCGCTAGACGTCGTGGCATGGAATCATACAGCGCTTGAATACGCTGCTGGGGAATACCGTCCCACGCGGTTTGTAGGCGCGACCACAAAGCATCAACAGTGGCGGCAGATGGACCTGAACGAACAAGTTACCGACCGATAATATCCCAGACATGTTCAATGGGCGATATGTCAGGCGAACGGGCAGGCCAGGGAAGCAGAGGTATCCATCGTTCTGCGAAGAAGGCTTGCACATTCCTCGCCACATGCGGGCGGGCATTGTCCTGCTAAAATATGGCCTGTGGAACGGCCTGCAAGAAGGGCAGTGCCGCGGGCTGTAAAACTTCCCTGATGTAGCGGTCATTGTTCAGATTGCCCACAAGACGTAGGAGGCGCGATCGCCTGTTTTAGGCAATTGCCCCAAACAATTACACCTGGTGTTTGTCCGCTATGCCGCCCAACAATACAGTCTGCCTGATTGCGTTCTCCACGGCGGCGTCGAACTGTGTATGTGGCCATCACTGTAGGACAGGTTGAAGCGGGACTCGTCCGAAAACACTACATTTCGCCACTCAGCCTGCCAGTGTCGGCGTGCACGTGCCCATTGTAGTCAGAGGCGTCGGTGGTTCCCAGTCAATGGAAGCCGACGCAGTGGCATGCGTGCTACCAGTCCAGCCCTCAAAAGACGGCGCCTCACCGTCGACGCAGGAATGTCCACCACCGTTGCAGTGCTCCTATGTCGAGCCAACACCGAGGACGCTACTGTTCTGTCCGATACGGCCATGCGGAGAAGATGGCGGTGGTCTCGTGCTGTGCTCACATTGCGTCGTCCTGTATCCTGTCGTCGCTGTGTACGGCCCTCCTCCCTCCACTGGATCCACATACGCCTTATTGTTGACGCAGCGTGCCCTGTACGAGCCGCAATGTCCCGGAATGACAGACCCGCCTCCCGAAGCCCACGCATTCTGCCCCGTTCAACCGCACTCACATGCTGATAGTTCATCCTGTGATGTCGGCGAGGCATCGTTGCACTTGCTTACACGTTTCCACTTGGTATGACGGCCCCACGCCGACAGAGCTGTGCAGAACACTGACCTGTCCGGTCCCACGACAGGGCACTGGTGGGCCAATGCGCACGCCATCTCTGCGATTTCAATCACTTACGTTAGTATGGTACCGCAGGCCTACACGACCCCTGTTCTGGGAGTGTCTCCGACCATTTCTTCTGGGTGTTTCACTTTCTACAAACAGTACTGTATATTCCAGACTGGCTTCCTCAGACATCCAATAAATGTCTTCTTGGTTTATTAGCCAATCTTCTAATTGCTAGACTCTGTAGGAACTAGCTCCAAATTGTACAAAAGTCACGCTTGAGCGATAGCCTTGGCTGCAAAGTGCATCGAAACCCTGATCATCTCCGTTTGTGACAGTGTCGTGAATCTTACAGCCATGAACGACTCTTACTTCTTCTTGAATAAGTATCTTAGAAGTTTTCGAAACCCTCCCATGCGATGGTGATAGCACCAGGTATGAAGGAGATGCTTACACACGTACGTATTCTGTACTTGCCTTTCTTTTTGATAATGGCTTCAGCAATTCTGAGACATCTCTGCATTTGGGCTTGTAATTAACCGTGTGAAATGACTACTGTTGAAATCAGATCACTTACGCGCTTCCACACATCTCACAACACCCCTTCTATCCCCTTTCTTCTGGAGGTTATCGATCGCCACCTGCTCTACAGGGTACTTGTGTTTGCACTATGTACAGAATAACACAATAAAGCAATGTTGCCCAGGATTGATCCACTTATGACGAGTTTTGGGAGAACCACTTTGTGGATGACAGTTCTATGTAAGCAGTCTGGCGACAACGTTTCAAGGGTCACGTATCGTCAGGCGGAAACCATTTGGCAGTTTCCCTCCTCTTCCTACCCAAATTCAATGCGTAGCTCATTTCTCTAGGTGTTCTTTTGGTGTTATCAGTTGCTATGTGAAGATGTATATTAGGAATTATTAGGTATACGTGAAGTGTATGCTGAAATATAGTCTATAAACTTTTAATTAAAACTCATGCAGACTACGTTATGCATTAAAGCAGACAGACGAAAATCCGGTGCTACAGTAGCCTGCTAAGATTTATAGATGTAATAACAAGTGAAGGAGTAAGTCTTTTTGGATGCTGAAAATGCAAGATTCTTTCCGGGGGCGTGGTGGCGCAGCTATCAAGCTGTTGGCTTCTCACCAAGGTGGATCGGGTTCGATTCCCGGTCTATGCATGTGAGATTTTCGAAGTGAAATACCATGTCCTGTGGTTCGGATTCCACGTAAAATGGAGGCTTCGTGGCTCATGGTCTCATGATTAACGGTTACGTAAAACTAAAAGCTTCCTTCCTTCCAAGATTCTTTCCCTATCCAGACAACACATGGTAATATTTCGAAAATGGCATTTAGTCGATTTGGTGAATGAGTGGTACAAATATTTATATTGATTAATTACTGCATGTATGTATACCCCTTATTATTCCCATTTCAACGAGGTCGAGGATGAGTTGCGATTTATTTTTATGGGGTGGGTGAATTTTACGTCTGGATGCTCTTCCTGACGCCAACCTCACGAGAGGAGTTATTGATAAAAGAAATGAAGATGAATGAAACAAGATAAGAAGTTGGAAGGAGGCAGTCATGGCATTTAAAAAGGTATCGTCCCGATATTGCCTGGAGTACAAAATGGGAAACCACTTAAAATTATTTCAAGGACGGCCGACGGTGGGACTGAAACTAGAGCTGTAAAGCGTGCGTGTTTAGTCAGCCCACATCCCGACTGGACTGTCCATGGGCCTGCTGCCAGGGCTGGTTACGTTTGTCCCACACCCAAAAGCCTACTAGACAGCCAAAACAATGAACATACGAGTCTACCCCAAACCCAAAGTCAATCAAGCAGACCAAGGTTACCAAGGGCCCAAATTCTGGTATCCCATTCAAATCCCGAAGGTCGGATAGCTTGCGTGGCGTTGCCTATTTGGCTACTCATAGCAATCTGGGAATTCGACTGGTACAAGGTCCACTTGCACACCTCATAACCGCATACTGCACATACGGTTCCGTCCCACGAGTTCCATTCCCATGAGTTCCGAAAACAAATTTCTTAGGAAAAACGTCCCATGAGTTCCGAACGCGTATTCACGCCTGAGTAAATAAGTTAATGAGTCCCACTAGTTCCGAATGTCTCTGGAAAACCCAGCTGTCAGTTCTGAGGTTTGGCCGGCTAATAATAGTAATCATGGATTTTGAGTTTGGAGCTATCAAAGCGATAGAAGAAGTATTTTCTAGAGTCCAACTTACAAGGCTGTGTTTTTTTTTCACTTAAACCAACGTATTTTGAGAAAAGTACAAGAAATTGGGCTTTCGGGTATGTATAAAACTAGCCAGGAAATCAGAACCACCATCAGGCAGTGTGCTGCACTTATATTCCTCAAACCGGAAAAAGTAGAAGACGGTTGGCTACACATTCATACCACGGCCCCGGATAATGAAAAGTTAATCGAGTTTTTTTTAATTACTTTGTCGAGCAATGGCTTGAAAACGTGCATATTCCGATTGAAATGTGGAATTGTCATGGGAAGAGGCGTAGAACGAATAACTCGGTAGAAGTTTGGAACCATACGCTGAATTTGAAATGCGGAAAACCACAACCCCGTGTAAGAGACTTGGTGTTTGAAGAAGGAGTCTCAAAATCCAGACGGAAAAAAAATGCGGCCAGAGTTGAATTTGCAAGCCACGAAAAGGAAAAGAACATATGTTGCAATGGATGACAGAATCCAAAGAGCAATTCAACAGTTTGAAGAGACCGGTGATTTAACAGTATTTTTAAGAAATGTTTACTTTGCTGTACATATTGATTAGAGTATAAAGAGAAGAATAATTCAGTTAATAGATCAATTTGACGAAGCTACGTGCTGATTACTAAGTGACTTGTAAGTAAGATAAAACACAGTTCAAAGACGAAGCGACATGCTGATACTATTTTAAGAACTTTGTAAATATAACTCAAATCTGATTATTCTGACGAAGGCACATGCTGATTCAGATACTGACAAGGCGAAAGCTGCTTATGGGAGCTACCGGTCCATGCTTACTCCCTCCCCCTGTTAAGGGAGCCAATTCATTAAAGAGGGCACGCACTCCTGGCTGGCGCTAACAATGGACCTCATTTGTTTCAGTAATAAACAAATTAATACAATTTTTCTGTAGAAAACTAAGCTGGAACTCGCCCAGGTAGTGTTCGGAACTGATGGGACTCGCTCAGGCAGTGTAATTGGCAGATAGCTAATCCGCTAAAGAATTTGGAACTGGTGGGAATCGGAACTCATGGGAGGACACGTGTACATACATGCATACATACATACATACATACAACAGGGGATTAGGACCGGCCGTGTTTGAGCTCCGTGAGTCACCTATTGCACGTGGCCAATCAATGTTTTTAAAGTTATTTTCCCGCAAAGTGATTTGTATATTTCAATTCTATACATCATTACAAGAAAAATGATAGCAAACGATGTATAATGGACCACAACAAGCTCACAAATAGTTGTTAACAAATAATAACTCAATCAAGACCACTGAAGGCAAAGAAGAAAATCACCAGGAGACGCAATTCAAACGTTATATTCTTGTTTCCAAGTTCCATATCGCTTGACATGTGCCACGCATCCATCATAACTGGTCAAATATTAATCTGGCGTATTTATGCAGCTTTTGAAGTGAAAATATGTACCGATACACTATTTTCACTAAAGTGCATTACCATTCAAGTTATATATTGTATATCATTCCAAGCACACACGAGCAATTGCAGTCTCTCATATAATATGCACAGCCATGGCATTGTGAAAACATCGATGATTGAATATTAATTCGATTCACTGTTTGCCTTTCATTCTGATTGGGGGTAGCTAAGCGGGCTAGGGCAATGGGGCCACGCTACCTCTGGATTCGGAAAGGAAGTGGTCCGAACCCACCTTCGGCCGTCCTTGGAATGGTTCAAACTCTCCATCCATGACTCCGTAGCAACGGGAATGAGGGGTAGAAATACATGAAGTCTACTTCCTGGTGTAGCGGCTAGCATTCTTGGCTGTTACCGCAGAGGTCCGGGTGCGATTCCCGGCTCTCCCAAGAAATTGAATTTGATCTGAGCGCTGGAACGGGGTACACTCAGCCTCGTGAGGAAAAAAATGAGAAGTGGTGGGTTCAATTCCCACCTCAGCCCCCCTGGAAGTGGTTTTCCGAGGTTTCCCACTTCTACTTCAGGCAAATGCCGGGATGGTTCCTAACCTAAGGCCACGGCTGCCTGCTACCCAATCTTAGTCCCAATTTCAATTACACACGCCAGTGCAGCCATCACAGTAACACAGGTTATCAGGTAGATCCCACGCACGCACGCACACGCACATACCAGTATATGGGGCTACATGGGTTGTTGTTAGGAGCTTTGTGACATCGTGATCGTGCAGCCCCGTGTACTTGGGTATGTGTGTGTGAAATCTGGCTGATAACCTGTGTCATTGAGATGGGTGTACTAGTGTGTGAGTATATGATTGGGGCTAGGATTTGATAGAAGGTGGCCGAGGCCTCAATTTAAGTACCAACCCGGCATTCGTCTGAATCAGGAATTGAACCCACATCTTCTCAATTCTGCCTCACGAGGCTGAGTGAACGCCGTTCCAGCACTCAGACCAGAATTACATTTATTTTACAGCCGATAATTGAACCCGTACCTCTGCGGTGTCAGCCATGAGGTGGTCACCGTTAAATTAATCAAAAACAACAGCATGATTACTGTTATTTTATGAATGCCAGAATGTCTGAATTTCGTCTTGAAGGCGTTTTTTTTCTCCTATTCCAGTAAATCTACGGAAATGCCTTTGTTACATTTGAATTTCCTTCACTGCCATCATACGAGCCGAGATTTTGGGCATAACCTGCGGATAAAGATTCGTCGGTGAGATCAGATTTTCATGTGCTCCAATGCATCAAAAGCGTGCCTCTCTACAGGCGTGGAATCGAACTGTGATCTGTGTGTTTTAATACAGACAGTTCTTTCAATGGAAGGATTTACACCATATCTAATCAGGTTATCTACGATATGTATTTAAGAATGTTAGTGATACGGCTCAAGTACTGATCCTTTCTCTGTTTGATAGTATCACCTATATCAGAGCGAGATCTTATATTTATCTGATAACTTATTACCTCAAACGAATCATATCTTAAACCCGTGACGTTGACGGACCTGATAATTTTTCTATAGTAATCCTGGGATTCCATAAATCCATTCATTTTCCCGAATAATTCTGTCGAGATTATATTTTACGATTAAAGACAGAAGAGTGTTACCATTTTGTTCTTGAATAAGCCATCTCCCAGATACCACGAATTACATGGCTGCTAAAGCTTTGATATTAACTATAGTATTATGATTTACCCAGAGTGGCGTAACACAATTACACAAAGTTTAGGGACCTTCCATTTCAAATTAAATACTTTGATGTTGGTTTAACATTTCACAACTACTAACAGTCCTCAGCTATTTACCTTTATTTTTTTTATAAAATGGTCACTCAATTCTAAAAGAATTATCTGCGCATTCCTGTATTTGAATAGCGACTCCTTCTGTCTTACATCAACTACAGTACTTGGATTTAATTACGTTTGACTGAGTTTCCATTTATTGCCTTTTCATCATGATCAGCAATTTTCTTATTGCTTTACATTTTGTGTGTAACATTAAAGTAATGTGGTTCGTGGTATGGGGTGATCAGAAAGTAAGGTTACAAGGCCTCGTGGAGTTTCGCCTGTTATAGAGAAATTACTAGTGTGGGTTATTTCGTATAGGTCCTATATATATGGTTGGTAACTGTGCGGAGTTTCAGCCACCCGCCACCTACAGCGCTAGTTGCAGATAAACAACTAGTGGCGGCTCGTTTGGAAAACTGGTCTGCGAAGAGATCCACCCAGTTATTCGATTTCTGTGGACGAAACAAATAACCGCGGCCAGGACTTCTCACTGAGGGCGTCATCTTCCTGCATGACACCCCGCGACCTCATACAGCCCAGGAGACCACCACGCTGTAGAAGCAGTTTTGCTGAGACGTCGTTGACCAGCCTCCCTACAGCCCGGACCTCGCTCCAAGAAACTTTCACCTGTTTCCTCGCTTGAAGGAGCGCCTAAGAGACCGACTAGTCACATCAGACGAGGAGGTGGAACACTTCGCGACAACGTGGATGAACATGCAAGGACAGGATTTTTACCATGAAGGAATAAACTCGTCCCACTTAGCGACAAGTGCCTAAAACGATATGGAGACTATGTCAAAAAAATTACGACCCTTACAGTAGTCGCATATGATGTGTAACATCTGACATAGAAGAAACCTCACGTGAAATTGTTGATACACCGGTATTTTATACTATTATTGGCACAAATATTAATCTATTGTAAAATGGAGTGTTTTCCAGATATTGTAGTTTATAATACGGAACTCATTTTATTAGATGATTTGTAGCTTCCACCAGCACTAGCCAAAATATAGAATACGATATGGATCACCTAGATTAATAGACGCGACACCGCTCATAACCTTAAATTCCTTATAAACAGGTCCTCTTCTTTCACAGACCAACACGTAATTTCATATGGCTTCTGTTAAAATGAGTCATATTGATACGATAAATATCGTTTAAAATGATAATCTGGTAGCAAAAATACCTACCCCGACCGGGATTCGAACCCAAGATCTCTAGATTCACAATTATAAGCACTAACTCCACGGCTATTTCGACTACGCAAATTTTGTGCACAAGATGGTCACTTATTTCCACGTTCCAAAAATACTGCATTACGGAATTAAGTTTCATTTATATTTTGCTTGTTTCGATAATGTTCCTGCGTGAAATTGAGTTTAAAATGCCTTATGAATAGGCCCTCTTGTGAGTAAAGAGAATGTATTCAGTAATAGTTCATGAAGGCTTGCTCAATTCTCGTATAACAACAACGATTATATTATATTGATGACTGCATTACCGTTATGTGGGTTAATATTTGAATAGCCATTGTGCAGAAACATAATACCGGCAATGCCGACTACTTACAATGTTTGATATTAAGGCATTATACCATTTAAATACTGATACGAAGACTTCGAACATGTACCATGTCATTTGTTTCAATTACTTGACATCAGAATTCGCATGAGCGTTTTCCGTTCAGTATGTCATATAGGCCTACATTCCACATTGTTTCTCATACCACTGCAAGCTGGGTCTTACCACTGATCGCTGGATCGATCGATCGAGCGGGCAGTGCATACTCCCGTTTTCCACCACTGCCAGCTAATACACTTCCGTTTGATCGATCGAGCATGCAGTGCATACTTCAGTTTTCCACCACTGCCAGCTAGTACACTTCCGTTCGGTTGATCCAGCGGGCAGTGCATACTTCCGTTTTCCACCACTGCTAGCTAGTACACTTCCGTTCGATCGATCGAGCGGGCTGTGCATACTTCCGTTCGATCCACCACTGCCAGCTCGATCGTTCCGATCCACTTCCGTCCCCAATTTTCAAAATCACTCCCACAAAGCTATCCAGCAACCGAGCGGAAAGATGTTACACATCAAAAATAACCTAACCCTTAAATATTAAGGAATATTTAAGTATTTCATTTCTACAGCTCTGAACCAGTACAGTAGAGGAAAGTGCAGGTCATATTTCGCAAGAGTAGGCTGTCTGGGAAGTCAAAGTGAGTTGCCACTGTCGCCAGTTTGAACAACAGGCCAGGCTATATTTATCTGATTCTGAGAAATGGATGGCAGGTGTGAGTTGAAAGTTCGTTACTTTGTTTCGAAGCTTAGGTCAGTGAATTTCCCTTGTTCTGAAAAAGGTAGACGAAGAGCGCAGTGTCACAAGTAAAGGATAGAGATAATGTTCTACGTCACAAATTAGGGGGAGTTCAGCAAGTGATGAAAATCCACAGCCTGCTTCCAGTCTCCGACCGGGTCAGGAATGGAATGAATGAAGCCCCATCTAGCGGCGAGGATATGAACTGTGCCGGCTGCCGAGGCCTGACGCACTCCTCTGGGGCAATGATTAAATGAATGACAGATGAAATGAAATGATAGTGGAGAGTGTTGCTGGAATGAAATTGTGACAGGGAAAACCGGAGTACCCGGAGAAAAACCCGTCTGCCTCCGTTTTGTCCAGCACAGATCTCACATGGAGTGACCGGGATTTGAACCACGGACCCAGCGGTGAGAGGCCGGCGCGCTGCCGCCTAAGCCACGGAGGCTTTCAGCAAGTGATAATTTAAATAATTTGAATGAGCAGCCAATAAGAGATATGATTCATCTTTAGGCGAGAACTTATTTTGCCCGCGAAATCGATAAGTGTGTGACCCTCCGGTCGGATTTTCTGCTCGCGAATACCATTGTGATGTGCTGATTTTTATGAGTTCATTGAGATATTTACGAAGTCCGTGGGACAATTTTCAAGATTTATTACGGAGCTCTATTCCCCTTCCACTAACTTTTATGCCAAACCATATAAATACGATGATCTGTGAATAGACTACGACTTGATTTTGTGAATCTGAAGACTATTGTAGGGTGAAACTCTGTTCGAGTGTGAGGCACTCTGATACTGAAACTTTTTGCGAGGTGCAATGTTAGCACTTGGATTTTGGAAGCTTAATTTGTGTTGTGTTCTGTTAGTTACAGTGTATATTAGGTGGATACAACTCCACAATATTAGGGCAAGTTTTGCGGTACTGCACAGAACTTTGTCAGTGAATTTAGTAGCTGATAATGCAGTCTAGCTAGTTGGCTATATTTTGATCATATAATAACTTTTTCTACAGCAAGATCTTCGCCATCGAACGTGAAGATTTGAAGAAATATGGTTCATCAGGCAGGATGAACAGTATCATGGGCTAGGTCGTCATGATAGAGCGATGTCCGTGGTGTCATCATGGTACCAGACAAGCTGAAGTGATGAATACCTAATTAATTTATTAATTTTGTCGGGGCGGGGTTACGCGCAATATTGGGAAATTGTTGTAAATATTTGCTTTGCTTTGTGTTTTAAATGTAGATTCTTTTGTTGCTGACATATTACTTTTCTTGGCATCACGTGACAATTTTGTAAATATTCTATTTGTGTGATTTTTTAATTCTTGCGACTTTTAACTTTTTCTTGTTTTTATTAGAGTGCTTGTTTTCATATCTCCTTGCGCGCATGAAACCATAGTACCAGGAAGATATTTTATGTCGGAAAGGTTAGAACCTGGTGATAAATGAATCTTTGATAGGAAACAATGTTAGACATGGGGGGGGGGGAAGTTCCCGTTGTTTAGATTATTGACACGCGGGATGGCCAGGGTGGATGGGGGCGGGCTACTTACCTGTTTTCAAGAGGTCCGCATCGCTTCCACAGCAAATCACCTCCAGATGACATGCCCCAACAGAAGAACACCAAAAGGGGTGGAAGGAAGGTGGAGAAGGGGACAACGCACAGGCTATTCTACAGACACCCCCCCAATAACTAATGGAATTGTCGCCGACGAAATAATGCCACAACAGTTGCTTAAAAATTTAAAATAAAAATCTAATTGTTAAAATTTAAAAGAACACCTCCACCAGAAAACAGAACATGCTTGCTTGCAAAGCAAAAAAAAAGAGAAAAGAATTAATTTAAAATTAAAATGTTAAAGCCCAAAGATTAAAAAAAATTGCAGGCATAATTAAACAAGAAAGGGCTTGATAATTTACAAGGGAATGCAATACCGATCCGACATGCAGAGATCCAGGCCACGACACAAAACGAAAAATTTTAAATTAAATTAATAAAATAAAATATGATCAACTAAGGAATTCCCGATAATCGTGACTAAGAAAAACACAAGAACATTCACCAAAAACATAAGGTTAAACCAACAAGGTTAATAAAAAAACAAATTAAGCTAACACTACAACACGTTTGAGTTTCCCGGTCGGCGCCAAGAGACTGCACTCCAAGACCAGAATGCACTCGGGCCAAACAAAAACAAAACAAATATGGCCACAGGAGCAGACGACCACATGTCAAATCGAAATTACGGCAAACAATTAGCATTAAATTAATTTTAAAATCACCAGAGAGAAATTAAAAGGAGGAAGGAATTACGCCTTAACGTTATTGACATGACCCATATTAGGGTGCACGGATCGTAAAATAAATTAATAACAGGTTAATTCCAAGAACTGCCAAAAACTAAATAAATAAAAATTCACAACGTAAAACAAACTAGAAGCGAGTCTCCAAAGGTACGAAGAAAACAATAAAATTTACATAACTGATAACATTAGAAAAGGAGAAAAATTAGGCCTACCAGGTGAAACAAAATACAGAATTAAAACATTAATATAAGGCCAATATCGGAGCTCCATAACAAAATATATAAAAATTAATAACGAACCATAAAACTTCACAGTGGAGACACAATAAAAATAAAATAATTCACACACAAACCAAATAACGTTATACGGCACTATATTGCCTGAAAATGGCCCACCCAGCACATGCTTCGTTTGGGTCACAGGCACTGGTCTGCATCGAGATGCGATTACAATCCGAATTTCTTCTTCACTGCGAAACGATGAAATAATAGCCTGAAGAGCACAGGCAATTCCCTTTGATCGTATATCCATAATTCGAGGAGGCCAGGGGGTCAAGCCCCCGGGCACGGCAACAACTTTTTCGACCAACTCGCTTGTTGATTTCTTGACGACAGACTGTGTAGATGCCAAGATGGCGGAGAGTCCCAAATCAAAAACAGCATTGCATTCATGTTAATGTAATTGTCCAATCACAGCTTGACACATCAAGCAACAATGTGATTATTAAGTAATTAATTTGGCGGTATCATGTATATACAGTCTCTTGTTCCATGACGTAGAATACAATATCCTTCAAACATGACTCGAATAGGTTGAAACCTGAAGGCACCGCAAACACACTCTATCGGTGGAAGAAGCAACTCCGACTAGGGGCGTCGATAGATGCTACCATCTCGTGCTCACAAACGGAACCAAGTCACCAGGCGGTCTTTTCAAAATGTCAAGGAACACCAGTATACAGGGAAGATGGATTTTAAAAACGTTGGGACGGGCATTTGCACGTAACAGCCTCCCTCCCTTAAGCGTGAACACCGTTCACGAATATGCCTAGGCATAGGCAGTACTCCAAAACTAGTCGATTCACCAAGCATGTTTCCAGAAGATAATGTTCACCAGTTAACTCCAATTGATGGACGAAACCGCATCGTTTTGGTTAGGAAGTGTGCAGGGTCAGATTATCAGTGAAGGGATAATTGATCACCTCGCAAACCACTTAGTTAACAGCTTCACTGTGTCCATAAGTCTTCAGAAACTCAGAACACCAGCACCAGCAGTGCTTTCATAGTCCGAGACACGTTAGGTAAATTTTCAAAAAGTCCAATGTAGTTAGCTTTAGACGAAGTAGGTGGAAGCAATGTGCCAGTTATCATGCAACGCGTGGGCAGCCATTTACAAAATAGAAGTTAATCTAATTTCAAAAATAAAAGTTTACAGAAATTACTAATTCTTACTATATTTTACAAAAGAGAAACAAAGTTGAATTTATATGAAGAAAATATTTCTGACCATGCCCTAGATCCGTGCTTACAAAATTTCATTAACAAGTTTACCATTTTACAGACTAGAAGTACCTTTCAAGATTACATGAGTTAAACGACTATACATTTAGAAGGAACTACGGTAGAGGAATGACCACTCAAATTCCCAATGAATCAGGTATACAAGATGACCATGAGTTAGGTCTCCCACCGAGTACAACTTACATGCTAGCATCTTCTACGAGAACATCAAAATGAATTACAATTTTACAAAGATAGGCTATTACCCAAAGTTAACATTTTATCATTAAACGGGAATTACCCAACAGTTACAAGCTGTATCCCAGAAGAGTTTTTAAACCTAATTAAATTCAAAATTCCAGAAGGAACAGATGCCTGAAGGCTTCAATGAAGGTTAGGGATACTCTACATTACACAAAATCAGTTTACAAAATTTATGGTAGCATTTCCTCATTAGAAACGTCTCCACCTCGCTTAATGTGCGACAGATGCACTCTGGAAATTTTGTTGGCCTTAGGGTTTCGAATAAGAAGAGTAACGGGAGTCAGGAATACCTCTACATAACATGAGCCTTTGAAACGAGGGGTCAGCTTGCTAGAAACTAGACTACTGACGCCCTTGGGCTCGAAATTGTGGACGTACACAACATCTCCAATTTCCAAATCAGTTGGCTTGCGACAGGCATTGTGTCGCTTGGCAAGTTGGTCATGTGATACTTTAATACTCTCTCTAGCCTTGTCGAATTTCGCCCTCATATCCTCGGGCGTGAAACTGTCTGGAAGGAGATCGTGCAGGTTCCACAGATTAGACAATGGAGAATTAGCCATAAAGGAAAACATTAACGAAAAAGGGGTGGCTTGCGTGCTCTCATGCACGGCGGTGTTGAAAGCAAAATTGAGCCAATGCAAATTAGAATCCCACTTGGAATGGTCGTCGTGGTGGAAAGCAATCAGAGCAGAACGGAGATTACGATTGACTCGCTCAGCGAGAGAGGGGTTAGGAAAATAGGGAGTGGTGGTTACATGAGAAATAGCATAATCAAATAAGAATTGACGGAACTGATGAGATACAAAGCACTTGGCATTATCTGACACCAGGAACTGACATGGCCCAAAAGATGAAAAGATGGAATTAAGACACTTTATGACGGAACTGGTCGTAGCCTGTCTGGTGGGGAATATCCAACTAAACCGGGTGAAACCGTCAGTGCAAACAAGCGCAAATTGGTTTCCCCGACCAGAGCGAGAGAACGGGCCAACATGGTCGATAAAAAGCCTCTCCATGTGTCTAGATGCCGGTTCAGAAAACAACAGGCCAACCTTAGTAGAAACCGGAGGTTTGCTAATACTACATGAAGTACAATTTCTAATGAGCCTCCTGATGTCGCCATCCATAGTTCGCCAAATGAAGAACTGTCTGATCTTAGCTCGGGTCTTGAATACTCCTAGGTGGCCACCAATAGGAGATTCGTGATAGTAACGAAAGATTTCCGGAATGAGGACCGACGGTAGCACAAGTTTAGGAAGACGGTCATGACGAGACGAACAACACAATACACCATCCTTTAGAGAGTAGGGCTTGATTACTTCACCAGAATTGATTCGGTCAATTAGGCTAGATAAGGAGGGATCTTCTTTCTGGAATCTTCTCACATCTTCAAAAAGCACAGGGGAATTGCTGAGAACGACATTGACATAATTTATAGGTGATACAAGGTTTACGGGTTCACATCCTTGAATATCCTCTTCGGCTGTTTCCTCATACATGCGGCTTAATGAATGAATCAGCTACCGCATTTTCGGACCCACGAATATGGTGGACAGTGAACTGGAATGACAGAATCCTAGTTGCCCATCTGGCAATCCTACCAGTTTTACGGGGTTTCCCTAACACCCAGCTCAAGGCCTGGTTATCGGTCTCAAGGAGAAACTTAGTGTGCTCAAGATACATACGGAATTTTTCCAGGGCGAACAACACTGCTAAACCCTCAAGTTCGTATATGGAATACTTCCTCTCTGCGTCCGTTAAGGTACGAGAAGCGTATGCAATGGGTTGCCTACCCAGATCAGACTCTTGCAGTAGGACACAACCAACACCACGACCAGACTCATCAGTCTGCACAATGAACTGCTTCCCAAAATACGGAATGGCTAATACAGGGGCGTTAGAGAGCGCAAGCTTAAGATCTTCGAAGGCTGCCTGCTGAGAGGGACCCCACTCAAACTTCACAGCCCTTTTGTGTAATTGATTTAGAGGAGCAGCACGGTCGGCAAAATTACTGATGAACTTACGAAAGAAGTTCACCATACCAATGTAACGAGCAACACCCTTGGCGTTCTTGGGTGGTTTAAAATCTCTGATGGCCTGCGTACGAGACTGGTCCACGGAGATACCAGATGCGGAAACAATATGACCCAGGAAGGAAATTTTGGGCTTGGCAAAGGAAACCTTAGACAATTTCACGGTAAGGCCAGCGTCACGCAACCGATCAAGTACAACTTTCAGATGATCAACGTGTTCCTCGAAGGACTCAGAATAGATCACCACATCGTCAAGATAGTGGTACACTAATTTGAATTTAATTTCTGAAAACACCTTGTCGAGAAGTCTGCTCAACACAGCGGCTCCGGTGGATAGGCCAAACGGGACACGGGCATACTCAAACAGGTTCCAGTCAGTGGAAAAAGCAGTAACATGCCTGGATTCCGGAGAGAGGGGAATTTGGAAGTAAGATGAATTTAAATCGAGGATCGTGAACACCTTCGCGTTGCGAAACCAACTAAAGCAAGTATGAAGGTCCGGCAAAGGGATGGATTGCAAAACAACTTTTTGATTAAGAGCCCTATAGTCGACCACCGGCCGAAAACCACCGTTAGGTTTTGGCACAAGAAATACAGGGGATGAGTAGGCAGAGATAGAGGGTTGGATTACACCTTCTTCCAACATCTTATCGATAATCTTCCGAAGTTCAGCCATCTTGGGCGGGGCAAGTCGATACGGGCTGGAACGCACCGGCACAGAATCGGTTAGCTCAATCTTGTACTCCATCAAATGGGTTACACCCAACTTGTCAGTAAATACATCGCTATACTCCTGACATAACCTCTTAATGACATCCTTTTGAAGACTCTTTAAATTTTCTAGATCGAGATCCTCAATAGTCACAGGTTCACTAACTGAATTGACAGCAGGAGAAGATAAAACCGGGTTAAATGATAACTTACTTTGCGGATTAAACTTAAACCATAAGTTGCGAGCACCAAAATCAAGAAGCATACCAACGTGTGACATGAAATTAGCTCCAATGAGCACAGAACAAGAAAGATTTCTGGCAACAACAAATTTAAACTTCCAAGAAAAATTTAGAATATGGATTTTGACTGTCATACTACCCAAAATATTTAAGTTTGAACAATTTGCCGAAATAAAAGACTCATTGTTAGGCTCTAACTCAGGTAATTTGCAAACACTCTTCATAGATAAAAACCAGTCCTCGCTTATAAAGGATGCGACACTACCAGAATCAAGCAATGCAGAAACGGGCTCGTCATTAACACAAATTTCAATAAACGGGGATATTCCTTTAGCCACAGGAGAAATTCCAAAATCATTATTCACTCTAAAACGATTACAATTAGATGACGAGGACACCCTCACCACAGGTTTCATATTATGTTTAGAATTAGGCTGACTTGCCACGACATTGCCCACCGACAGGTTAGGTAGGTCAGAGACATAAGCAGAATTAGCACGTGATGAATTAGTTTTCAAAGAGTTACCAAGATTTTCATTAGTAGGGCGACCAGAAACTTCACAGGGTTTTCCCAAACTCTCATGCACAGAAATATCCTTAGAAGTAACACCCGAATTGGTCTCCACAACATCTCGTCATTGGCGATACACAACCTGGTTATTCGGACACACCTTCTTAACATGTCCCACGCCACCGCACGTGTGGCACTTAACATTGGGTCTAGGATGAAACATAACCTTAGGAGGGGGACGAGACATCAAGGAAGGAGGAGGAACATTAGCTACACGAAGGGAATCTGCATGTTTCACAGCCATAGCCTCCATAACGACCTGTTTCAGCTCGACAAATGACGAAGGCCTGGTACACATAGTCATGTATGACCTATATTGAGGCGAAAACCCATTTACAATAGATGACACCAACTGTCGTTCAGTTAAAGGGGATGCAAATACCTGGGCATATACCTTAATGTCACTGACATAGTCGCTAAGTGACTCGTACAACCTTTGGACACGATATAAGAACTTTTGCTCAAGAGTACTAAGGGCACTCGCAGGGACTAAAAACCACAACACTTCCCTAATGAACATGGCTAAGGACATGCGGAGGTGGATAGCTTCAATCAGCTTATCGCGCAGCATACCGGATGCAACAGGATACAAAAGTTGGAAAATCTGAATTTCCGACATCCCAAAAATCGAGGCATGGTTACCCAATTCGACCACTTGCTTTAAAAATAGGACCACTTGGGTAACGTCATCTAGGTTGAAACTCTTCAACTTAGTTAAGAAACTAGAAATAGGATGAGGAATCGACCCATAATTGACGGTAGGCGAGTATGTAGCATTTGGAAAAGAAACATTGTTACCAGGGTAGCCCGCTCGCACACCCTCTACATGGGACAAAACATTTACATTGCTAGAGAAAGAACTGGGATGCAATGGGTCGGCAGGACCCAGGAAATCATTAGGTGACCTAACATGAGAAGAATGACCGTATGCAGGGTTAAGTGGTCTGGGCGAGCCAGAACCTGACAATAGAGGGGCAGGCAAACCACTACTAGTAATCGATCCCAAAACCTCAGACCTAGTAAACAGAGGTGATTCACGTTCAACCCCAGAAGAACTCTCCAAATTCACCAGGTTATCTCTTAGGTCAATTAAATCAAAAGCACTATTATTGTCGGCCATTTTGAAAAACACAGAATGCAGACAGACAATACAGAAGGAAACAAATTTTAGGAATTACGACGACAGTTTACACTTTCACAACAATACCATAACTACCAATTACCAACACCATAGATTAGGTTGACACTCGAACACCGCCACAATACCATACAAAATCATGCACAATGCTGCCCAGAACTGCATACGTCACCGCCTGCTTGGCTCGAGAACAGGAAGCTAAATTACAAAATTTGCCACAAAGCACATGGCGAACAGCATCAGACAGGGCTCCACGATGCCTTCACTCATAGCATGTAGGCTATCAGAATACTAACAAATCCACATTTCCCATGCCAAGAACACATGCCAGTCACTTACCAAGCTTCAATATTCACTGGGAATGTTGTATTACAAACAGGATAAAATACAGCAGCCAACACCTCGCTTGGAACAGGTCACTAACATCTCACCACATGGATATTCAGAGGCAAACATGAAATTAAACAAACGACAAGGATTAGCATTTAACAACATGAAGTGCACTGGCATGACAGATCCCATCAACAACCGCTCCATCAGCACCAGAAGGGTCCATAAAACGAGCCTGCGGGAAAGGAGGGAGGGGATAGTTGCAGAAGCGAACACGAGCTCGGTCTGCTACCAAAATGACACGCGGGATGGCCAGGGTATTTGTTTTCAAGAGGTCCGCATCGCTTCCACAGCAAATCACCTCCAGATGACATGCCCCAACAGAAGAACACCAAAAGGGGTGGAAGGAAGGTGGAGAAGGGGACAACGCACATGCTATTCTACAGACACCCCCCAATAACTAATGGAATTGTCGCCGACGAAATAATGCCACAACAGTTGCTTAAAAATTTAAAATAAAAATGTAATTGTTAAAATTTAAAAGAACACCTCCACCAGAAAACAGAACATGCTTGCTTGCAAAGCAAAAAAGAGAGAAAATAATTAAATTAAAATTAAAATGTTAAAGCCCAAAGATTTAAAAAAAATTACAGGCATAATTAAACGAGAAAGGGCTTGATAATTTACAAGGGAATGCAATACCGATCCGACATGCAGAGATCCAGGCCAAGACACAAAACGAAAAATTTAAAATTAAATTAATAAAATAAAATATGATCAACTAAGAAATTCCCGATAATCGTGACTAAGAAAAACACAAGAACATTCACCAAAAACATAAGGTTA
The DNA here is from genome assembly GCA_946902985.2 of Meconema thalassinum. NCBI lineage: Eukaryota > Metazoa > Arthropoda > Insecta > Orthoptera > Tettigoniidae > Meconema > Meconema thalassinum. The sequence goes on from OX336389.2 coordinate 1,197,922,980, forward strand.
AACCAACAAGGTTAATAAAAAAACAAATTAAGCTAACACTACAACACGTTTGAGTTTCCCGGTCGGCGCCAAGATACTGCACTCCAAGACCAGAATGCACTCGGGCCAAACAAAAACAAAACAAACATGGCCACAGGAGCAGACGACCACATGTCAAATCGAAATTACGACAAACAATTAGCATTAAATTAATTTTAAAATCACCAGAGAGAAATTAAAAGGAGGAAGGAATTACGCCTTAACGTTATTGACATGACCCATATTAGGGTGCACGGATCGTAAAATAAATTAATAACAGGTTAATTCCAAGAACTGCCAAAAACTAAATAAATAAAAATTCACAACGTAAAACAAACTAGAAGCGAGTCTCCAAAGGTACGAAGAAAACAATAAAATTTACATAACTGATAACATTAGAAAAGGAGAAAAATTAGGCCTACCAGGTGAAACAAAATACAGAATTAAAACATTAATATAAGGCCAATATCGGAGCTCCATAACAAAATATATAAAAATTAATAACGAACCTTAAAACTTCACAGTGGAGACACAATAAAAATAAAATAATTCACACACAAACCAAATAACGTTATACGGCACTATATTGCCTGAAAATGGCCCACCCAGCACATGCTTCGTTTGGGTCACAGGCACTGGTCTGCATCGAGATGCGATTACAATCCGAATTTCTTCTTCACTGCGAAACGATGAAATAATAGCCTGAAGAGCACAGGCAATTCCCTTTGATCGTATATCCATAATTCGAGGAGACCAGGGGGTCAAGCCCCCGGGAACGGCAACAACTTTTTCGACCAACTCGCTTGTTGATTTCTTGACGACAGACTGTGTAGATGCCAAGATGGCGGAGAGTCCCAAATCAAAAACAGCATTGCATTCATGTTAATGTAATTGTCCAATCACAGCTTGACACATCAAGCAACAATGTGATTATTAAGTAATTAATTTGGCGGTATCATGTATATACAGTCTCTTGTTCCATGACGTAGAATACAATATCCTTCAAACATGACTCGAATAGGATGAAACCAGAAGGCACCGCAAACACACTCTATCGGTGGAAGAAGCAACTCCGACTAGGGGCGTCGATAGATGCTACCAACTCGTGCTCACAAACGGAACCAAGTCACCAGGCGGTCTTTTCAAAATGTCAAGGAACACCAGTATACAGGGAAGATGGATTTTAAAAACGTTGGGACGGGCATTTGCACGTAACAATTATAATTGATCAGGCTGAGCTTGTTTATTTTTGTTTTGCTTGGTGCAACTTTTGTTGACACGGAAGGTCGTCTGCCTTACCGTATTAGATATCATTAGCCTTGTTGGTAAATCTATTCTTGGTCTGATGTATGAGCAAGGGTCATTGGTCAAGCTTAGACAGGTGTGTGTGCTAATAGGTGTGAATCTTCGATAGTGAGCAGGTAGGGACATGTGTTCCACTACCGTTGCTACTTTTCCAGCTTATGTAACCTGAGGGGCATAATTGCTGATGACTGAATCTTGATATCCCATGGTGTGGATTTTTCAAGAAATTATTATTGAATTTGATATGTATCGCGTTTTCAGGGAGCCACTGGAGGCTGTCTTAAACACTCAAGGCCGCGCAGGTTTGGGTATTTTGTCTGGCACACACTGAGCACATTAAGGGAGCGCTTGCTTGACAACCATACACAGATTGGGAATGTTGATAAGCCGTAGCTGCTTCGCGCTACGCATTCTTCGTGCTGTTAATAGTTAAATGTCGAGCCTGAAAGATTATAATGAATTGATTTAATTGTGGAAGTTATTCATGCCACTTATCTAATCCGTTTCCGGCCATATTTATCGTAGTGTAATGTAATTGTTTTTACGCCTGTTGAGGCCGGTTCATATTTTGTTGTTGTTGCTTGGCTTGCTTTCGCCAAGATTTTAAGATGTCACAGTAAAGTAGCAAACGGCTAACCTGTGTTCTTGTATATCACGTGATTGCATATGTTGATTTGTGGAGCTTAAGACCGCTCGTTCGGCTGCTATTCAGTGTAAAACACAACTCGTGTATTATTGCTTTTTAAAGGGTTAGACTATGTCAGCTTGTTTATTTTAGTGTTAGCCATTTCATTGTATTCCCATATTGTCGTGATTTCCAACCCGCAGAACTGGAATTCATGACTTAGTGTGGTCCAACGGGAATGAATTCTCGCCAAGTACTCATTATCTTTGGTGGTCTGACCGCGCACACAACACATAAAAACATGTTTTACTTTTGTATTTTCGATATTGTTGTATTTTGATATTTGATTCAGATTAATAGTTCTTTAGGTGACATTTTGGTTCGCCTTGTTTTGGCAGCTGTCTAAGCTGAGATTGTGATATATTTGCTGGACTGATATTTTATTCAGTTATTTTGTTTTGACGGCTTACGTGGGTCTGAGGATACTATGACGCCGCATGTGGGCTATTGTGTTGCTTGTGTGTCATTTATGACGTGCAAACGATACAATGACACGCATCAGGTTGGTATTCATTTTAATTGTTGTTTGATATGATTCAGAATTAAATGGTTATTGTTTTAACCTGTGTTATGTAAGTTATTCATAATATTAAGTTCCCCTATGAATCCTGGAAATATAAAGAAGCATGTTTCTCCTCAAATTCCACTTTTTCAAGAACCGATCATGAACCCGAATATAAGTCTTGTGTAGTGCTTCTTTTCTAAGGGTACAGTATGTACTATCAGTTGGCAGTATTGGTTGTATGTAATAAAACGCACACGCTTCACTGCAGGCTTTGTAACCTTAGTTTCTACCACCCCTCGTAGTAACGTGAACTATGGCTAGCGGTTGAGTGGCCTAGTAAGTGGTCTGGCTCTGGGAGAAGTAGTGTTTCATGTCAAGATAACTTGGACATAGTCAGCGTCCAGGCCCTCGTGCTCAGGTGGCTAGGACAGCCAATCTCACCGACGGGTAACCGATCCTTGTATATGTAAAACTGATAGGGGTTTGGGAATGTTATAAGGCTAGCAATCTGCTTAACAGGTAATTGCAGTAAACCTACTTCCATCTGACATTTTAGAGACTCCATGGATAAGAATTGGCTATAGAACCTGTGTTCGATATACTGTTGTTAATATTCAGTAGAAACATAGAATGAGGAAAATACAACTAGCTGAGTCAGCAAGTAGAAAGGAATTGGATGTATTAGGGCTTAGGACCATTTTCACCAACGTCAATGTCCGGCTCCGTGGCTAAATGGTTAGCGTGCTTGGCTTTGCCCCAAAAGGTCCCGGGTTTGATTCTCTACTGGGCCATTAGGGATTTTAATCTCCTGGGGGGTAATTCCCGTGGCCGGAACTGGGTGTTTGTGACGTCTTCATCATCACTTCATCCTCATTACGACGCGCAGGTCGCCCACGGACGTCAACTACAAAGACCTGCACTCGGCCTCTCAGGAAGCCACACGAAAAAGAAAAAACCGTCAATTACCTCTTAATTCCTCATTTAAGGTTATTTAACTTTGCACGAGCGTTTCACCAAACAGAAACGCTCGTTAACTTACCACTAACAAGGAATTACGTTAAAGGGCCAAATCTGACCACTCAACTCTCTAAAGCATCGTTAAAGTGGACGGAAACAGCTAAACTCTACCTCGCGCATCTTTCAATGTTTGTTTCCGAGTTTCACACGAACTTTCATCCATATGAATATAAAATATGTCTATGAAAATGAAATTTTAAAAGATCACACATGTTACTAAGTTTTAATACCAAGAAAGAAGAATACGGAAATAAATAAAATAATAAAAAGAAAGCATATCCGAAGTGCGATTCGAACGCCTTCCAGATCTGTATAATGATTAATGAACAACTTCCCCAACGCTACGAAGACAACTGGGAAAGCGTGTCCTAAGTAAACAATGTGTGCACACAACTGCCAGTTCTCCTAAATAATGTGTTCATATCATTTTAAGCTGCCTCCGTGGCTTAGGCGGCGGCACGCCGGCCTCTCACCGCTGGGTCCGTGGTTCAAATCCCGGTCACACCATGTGAGATCTGTGCTGGACAAAACGGAGGCAGACAGGTTTTTCTCCGGGTACTCCGGTTTTCCCTGTCAACATTTCATTCCAGCAACACTCTCCACTATCGTTTCATTTCATCTGTCATTCATTTAATCATTGCCCCAGAAGAGTGCGTCAGGCCTTGGCAGCCGGCACAGTTAATATCCTCGCTGCTAGATGGGGGCTTCATTCATTCCATTCCTGACCCGGTCGGAGACTGGAAGCAGGCTGTGGAGTTTCATTTTTCATCATTTTAAGCTATTGCCATGAATAAGGTCCTCTGTATTTCCCTTCCTTTATAATTAAGTTCTAGAAAATTTCAAGGAAGCAACGCAAACAACAATCAGTAATACAGTGGTACTACACGCTTCTTGATCTGTCCGCCATGTTTCTCCAAAATGAAACCGAGTCTACGTAGGCTATGCGCCAGAGCCGTAAAGCGTAATTACGAACCCGAATGGCCTCGTGAAATGAATCTACGATAACCATGCACTAACTCTCGAATTTAAGTTAAATTGGAATTAACTAACTAATGGAAAGATTTGAGGCCATTTTTCAGTGTTGCATATACAAACTGTTATGTGTAGCTCTTCAGGCGGTCAACACGAATATGCTCAATGACTGGGCGGGGAACAAAGTAGGCTATAAATATCTAAATACACTCCTGGAAATACTCTCGACCAAAATATTATGTGTACTCGAGTTTGAAGGTTGTTTGTGAAGTAACCAATAGACCTACATAAAATCCAATAACATCATCATTTTCATCGTACAGCGTTGCTGATATGGAGCCCATCACTTCCGAGCGAGGCGCGCCATGACGTGTGATGAAGCCCATCTTGGCAACGTTGTAGAGCTTTCACCGGAGCGGCTAACTGGTGAACCATGACTTAATTCCCCGTACAACAACAAACCGATATAAAATAAGTGAATTAATTTACGTATTTCACAATCATACAGCATACCTTTTTGACGTATAAGGATTACAACTCAACCAAGAACTACATTTTCCAATCACTCCGAGCCGAGAAAAAGTTACCTTACAAAAATAACAACTTTGTTTCATGAACACACAACATTTTGAAATTAATAAACCTGTTAACAACATTCCAATGTATATTGTGTTAAAATTTGGATGTGATCTGATGACGGGTTTGTGAGATAATAATTCTTAAATGTGACGCATGGTTGAAACACGCTTTAAAACGGGCACTTTTTGTTCCAACTGCGATAAAAAATATTAAAATATAAATTAAAAATTCCAAACCTACATGAACTAACGTAAAATAGAACGACGAAAATGGTGATGTTATTGGAATTTATGTAGATCTATTGGTTACTTCACAAACAACCTTCAAACTCGAGTGCACATAATATTTTGGTCGACAGTGTAGTTGATTATCACTAGAGACGGTCAAAATTCACGACTCGCGAAATCACGAAAAAAAATTAAACAAGCAAACGTTGGCTTAGAATATGTTTTTCATAAAAATATCATAGAATTACACTGTTCAACTCGCGGAACACTCGCGAAAAATCGCGAAAAATCTATAACTCGCGAATTTAGCATTTTTTGTCGTTATTTGCGGGAAAAAACGGAATTTTTTGGCAATTAATAAATAAATAAACTAAATTTGAGAATTTTAGATTGCTTTTTAATAGACTAATGTTTACTGACCAAGTTGCAAAACAGACCTGTTTTCTGCCTTTGTCATATCTGAAAAAAGAACACAAGGTTTGGAATGTTGTCGCTAGATGGTATGAGTTGAAATAGTTCGTATATAACTAATTATTACTGACATAATAAATTAATAAAGCAGTGTGAAAAAATCAGTTTCACTCAAGAATTTTTCAAATTCACTCAAGAATTTGTACCCTTATTAACCAAGAATTTTAGCCCCATTCATTCAAGAATGTTGACTGTCTCTAATTATCACTGTTACTATTACTATTGCCCCCCCCCCCCCTTTTGATAGTGATAATTAACTAATACATGTATTTTTTTCCAATAGTGTATTTACATATTATATACTTTGTACCCCATCCATTCATTGGTCAAATTCGTGTTGAACGACTGAAGAACTACAAATGACAAATTAACTAAATATTCGTTAGTAAAAGCCTCCGTGGCTTAGGCAGCAGCATGCCAACCTCTCACCACTGGGTCCGTGGTTCAAATCCCGGTCGTTCCATGTGAGATTTGTCCTGGACAAAGCGGAGGCAGGCAGGTTTTTCTCTGGGTACTCCGGTTTTCCCTGTCACAAATTTCATTCCAGCAACAGAGCAACACTCTCCGCTATCATTTAATTTCTCTGTCATTCATTTAATCATTGCCCCAGGGGAGTGCGAGAGGCTGCGGCAGCCGGCACAGTTCATATCCTCGTCGATATATGGGGTCTTTATTCATTCCATTCCCTGACCCGCTCGGTCGACTGGAAGCAGGCTGTGGATTTTCATTTTCATTCGTTAGTAAAGAGTTAGTGTAAATGGCCCTTGGAGAGGACACTATCTCCTGGAATGACTCATTGGGGAAGAGACTATAGTCTATTTGAGTTCGCTTATCTCTGTTCCGTTTGTTCGAGCCGCAGTCATCCCCGTCAGCAGCAAGGCACATGGACACGCTACGGTATGGACAATAGGTGAGTCCACAATAAATGAACATTTATATTTTTTTACATTTCGGAGTTTACCCATTTTCCCAATGAACAAACTGAATGAATGATTTGTTCCCACTGGCATTTGCTAAATACTTTTAATGTCGCAGAACATTTAAATGAAATTTTGTTGACGTCTCTCTTGTAACTTCCATGCACCAAGTAAGAGAAAAACAGTATATTGAGGCCGTCAGATCCTCCAAAATAACGCGTTTGGGGCTGATGGTTTGTTGATTATTTTAGAGGCTTTAAGACATTTCATTCCAGCACCACTCTCCACTATCATTTCATTTCATGTGACATTCATTTAATCATTTCCCCAGAGTAGTGCGACAGGCTTCGGCAGCCGGCACAGTTCATATCATCGCCGCTAGATGGGGGCTTCATTCATTCCATTCCCTGACCCGGTCGGTCGACTGGAAGCAGGCTGTGGATTTTTTCAAGATATCGTGGTCGTGTAACCCTGTGTACTTTGGGTGTGTGTAGATTTTGACTGATAACCTGTGTCACTGTGATGTCTGTACTAGTGTGTGTATTTGTAATGGAGGTAGGATTTGGGCAGGAAGCGGCCGTAGCCTTAATTTAGGTACCATCCTGGCATTTGCCTGGAGTGGAAGTGGGAAACCATTGAAAACCACTTCCAGGATGGCTGAGGTAGGAATCTAACCCGCCTGTTCTCAGTTTTGCCTCACGAGGCTGAGTGTAAGCCGTTCCAGCCCTCAGACAAGAATAAAAAATATTGTCTAGCCAAGAATGCTACGCAACGAGGCCCTAATATTAATAAAATATTAATTAACAAGAAGAAGATAACGCTCGCTGGTAAGCACGAATAGTGCTTCACCAGGTGGAACTGAACTCGGATCACTATAGTTGCAGCGTCAGACAGCTACTCAATTGTCCTCACGCGGCCGAGTGCACCCTGTTCCAGCCTTCACGCCTGTTTCTAAACTCTCTGACGGATTCGGGTATCGAATCCAGGCCTCCAGGTGCGTGGCAGGCACGCTACCTCAACGCAGAAGGTACGTCACCTCAAGTGTGAGTCACTTGAACAACCACCCTGCAGTTCTGATCTTTCCCCGTGAGATTATCACGCCTTCGGTTCTTTAAAAAAGACCTTGAACGCTCGATGGTTCCTACTACTCTCATGCAGTGACAGCATAGCACCTGAGAAAAGGTGAACGTGGGAAGCTGTCAGATGAGGTTCGCAGCAGAACAAGGTGTTTTACTACACGCGGATCTTCAACCTCTTGTGTCGGTGTGATCGTGATGAGTGTCTCAATGCTCACGGCGATTTTGCCTGATTGATTGGTATACTGATTCTGGTCTGTGCCGCCCAACAGTGGCGGATTCAAGCCTTGCGGGGCCCTGGGCGATATGATAAGGTGGGGGGCCAAAACAATAGGAAATTAAAAAAAATATCAAATCAAATTGAAAGTAGGTTTGTAATAACAATAAAATAAAGAATACAGTGAAACCCCTCAAATCCGAACCCCGGAAATCAGAAATCCCGGGTAATCCGAACGACTTTTTTCCGACAATTTTAAGTTAGAAAAAACACACGCAAAAAAGAGAAAATTATTTAGTCATAAAACAATTATATATTCGACATTATAACCTTACTTTACATAATTATTTGAGAAATTAACAAAGAAGTACAGTTAACACACCTGACAAACACACTACAAACTTATCTCATCCAGGACTGAAAAATGGAATAGTTGGTTATTGTAATTCCGTAGGTTAATCACTTTGCAAAAACAAAGAAATGCCAATAGAAACACACAAAATATCACGTAATCTTTCACTAGAAATCAGTTATCTTCAATTGTCGAAGTGATGAAAATCTTCCCGCGGTGACAATTGAGCACCAACGTCGCATGAACATGACATCGTTTGGCGTGGCTGCAGCGTTTTGTTCTACGAAGCACAATGCGACGTCTAGAGCAGATGCAGCTTCAGTATAAGTCACATTGTCTGTCGAAGTTTCTTCATCCTCACTGTCACTAGCCTATCTCGCTCAATGTACAGTCCGATACCGTAACGAGGGCTGGTTAATATGTTAGGTTATGCAAATTTTTCGGATAATCCGAACAAATTAAAATCCGAACAGGCTACAGCCCCAATTAGTTCGGATTTGAGGGGTTTCACTGTAGTTACAATATTTTGAATACACTACAGTACATTTCTTTAATAATATGAAAGAAATCTTTAAGTCCCCTTGAAGAAGATTATGTAAACTATGAGTTGTATGACTACCCCTTATCATTCCCGTTTTTTCCAACGGGGTCGGGGATGAGATGAGATGGAAGTCGTTGTGGCGATGGTTTTTACGGCCGGATGCCCTTCCTGACGCCTACCTCATGAGAGGAGTTAATGAGAGATGAAATGAATGATGGTGAATGAAACTGGGCAAGGATGTGGAAGGAAGCGGCCGTGGCCTGTCAGAAGGTACCGTCCCAGCATTTGCCTGGTGTTGAAAATGGGGAAACCACGGAAAAACATTTCAAGGACGGCCGACGGTGGGGCTCGAACCCACGCGTCTACCGAGTCAGCAGAGAGCTTGGCCCCATGACCTAATGCTGCGCTTTAGCCAGCGTAGCCACTACTGTCGGTATTATGTAAACTATGAATAATATTAAAATATTACTTTGCGACTTTTTCCGGCTGAAGTCTTCTATTATTTCACTGAAATCTAAACTTGCTAAACGATCAAGGGAGGTCATAGCTGAACTGAAAAAAATATGAAGTATAAATTAGGTTGAAAAGTTTGAAAGTATAATTAATTAATTAATTAATTAATTAATTAAATTTAAGAAAATCCATGGCTCGGGGCCCTGGACGGTCGCCTTCCTCGCCCTTCCCTAGATCCGCCCGTGCCGCCCAACGAGAACAGAGAATAAAATAGAGAGGACAAGTTAGTGTAGCGAGTGACTGTGCGTCACGTGATGCAGCGAGTAGACTGCCCCCCCCCCTAATAAACGACCAAGCAGCGAAGTGCAAGCCACATTCTGCATTGTCCGCGATTAAATTCATGCTGTATTACTGCTAATATTGCGGTTATATATTAACTGTTTTACCACTAATAACTGCTTCATATGTATGGTTTGAGCCATTGGGATTGAATAGAGAGAGAACAGTACGGTACATAAAGAACAAAACATGAAGTTTCATGTATTTTCCATTTAGTTATCTCTGACTTAGATTCCATGGATTTTAGGGAGCACAGTATTTTATATTCTTGAAATGACATGTAATCAACATAAATTACTCAACTGTCTTCATTCTTTCGCCTTTCAAGAATATTTATACTGCTTTAAACAACGATCGATTGTTTCTCAGGCACTTGCATTTAACAAGTACTATAGTTAAACCGAAATGCCTTGGAAGTTTTGTTTGTTTCTTACACAAACTCTGCATATATTAGATGTAGCTTTCGTATTTGTCATGAATTATTTTCAATTTGACAAATTACCCTAATTTCCAAAAACACTTGACAATATCGACATAAAGGAAATTAGATGGTAGATTGGCCTTCACAGCCAGTGAATTAAAACTCAGCTGATGAGCCAGCTTGGTGTCCTAGGCGTAACCCCACACAAGACACGGCACAAACCTAGAAGAATTGCTGAGTTATAAAGGAAATTAATTTTTGTGAAACACAGAAATTGCATTTCAAACATATTGTGAAAGGTATTCTTTCATGATGTATGTATGTCATCTTAAATACATCGACAGTATAAATACATCACACGTGACCATGAATGAACTGTCCCTTCTGATCGTTCATTCATTAAAGAAGTACGAGCTTGTTATACAGCTGACTAACATATTTTCGACGCATTACACTATTAATGCATCACGAATTATGATATGACCTACTGTCGTGATATTTCTCGGCCGTAGCTCTGATTAAAATGTTTTTCATCAAGGAAAAGGAAAGAAATAAGAAAATCATCCTGGCTGAAGAGATTTCTCTGGCCCACACACGAGTTGATTACTTGGTTCACCAGCATTCAGTTAAGTTTCCCAGCTAGAATAGCTTTTCGTCTATGCACAACTGGAACGTTAACATACACCAATCAGCACAAGCCACACATTAATTTGTCAATCAAAGAAAAACAAAGCCAACTCCGTACTGGCCATGGAGGCCCTGGGAGTAGTAGAAGGTAGAGGCTTCCACCCTTTGTGACATCGGCACTAGATGGGATGGAGTTGTCAGCTCCACGCCCGACCGCCTTTGCTCCCAGGAATTACCCTGGTACCGGTACTCATTTCTAATTGCGTTTCCGAAAGTGGTAGTTTTGTTTCTAAAATCCACTACCCGGGTGGGGATCGAACCCACTCCCTTTCAGTTTGAAGCTCAGCGCCTCTACCGACTGCGCCACTCAGCCCCCTAAGAATTTGTCAAGCACTATTGCGAATTGCAGAATACACAGTGAGTTAAAACTACGAGAAATTGCCAGATTTGGCTTGGCGATAACGTAGGAGTGGGGGTAGCCTGCTTCAGCCACGTGTCGCCTTTGCTCTCTCTATTCTTTTCTGTTCTCTCTGGTTCCGCTGTCAAACTGAAACGTTTTGACCATGCCTTACATTTTGGTACGTGAATATTTACGTTTGTACTTGTCACCTAAAGGTGGCGTACGAGCTAATTGGTTGTTGTTTCATTTAGAGGTTTATACATCGTGCTCATTAGCCCCATGTAGTTGGGTGTGTGAAACTCGTCTGATCACCAGTGTTATTTTGGTGTCTGTAGTAGTGTGTGTAATTTTAATTCAGGCTAGGAATGAGAAGGAGGCGAGTGTGGCCGTAAGTTACGATTCTTCCCGGTATTTGTCTGGGGAAGTGGGGAGCCACGGGAAAGCACTTTCAGAACAGGTGAGGTGAGAATCGAACTCATCTCTTCTCATCGGTGTCACACGAGTCTGTGTGTACTCCGTTCCAACCCTCAGACTAGAATGAAATGTCTTGGTAAAGCCGAGAATCGAACCAACGACATTTGCGACTATAAACTCTTCACTACGCCGAGGCCACAGAAGGTGACCGTATAGGTTAATTGGTCGGGGTGATTGTTCTAGAGATTTGGAAGTTCACCATCCATACAGCCTGGGTTTGGTTCCCGGCTCTACCATAGATGATCCAACCATGGCATGGCCTCGTGCGGACAACTGAGAAGAGAGGTGGGTCAACATTTCAATCCCAACTATCCAAAAGTAGTCTTCCATGGCTTCCCATTTAAACTCTAAGTGAAGACTGGGATGGTGTCTAACTCAAGATCATGGCTGTCTCCTTCCAAATCCTTGCCCCAAATACTTAGGTTGGTTGGTTGGTTGGTTGGTTCTTAAGTTTAGGGGCTGCGACAACGCGGTCATGTAGCCCCGTGTACTTTGGGTGTGTCTAGAATCTGTCTGATAACCAGTGTTAATTGTGATGACTGTATTAGTGTGTGTTATCTGTTTTTTAATTTAAGTACTGCAACTTAGAATTTTTCAAATAGTTCCTACTTTTGCCGCCAAGCGCCACCGTCAACGACTACTAGGCCAAGTTCAGAACTTAGCTACTAGACGCCACCGCAGTCGGCTCTTGGCAACGAACGTAGAAACCTAAGAGCGTTGTTTACATTCTTAACCTATCCAATTTAGCTTCACACAGGTGCAATTAGTGGAAGGTTCTTTAACATGCCATAAATCTATGACATGGGACCGCCAGCTTTACTTCCCCTCCGAAGGATTTTTAACGCTCTTAAAAAATCTGACGGCTTTGGCCGGGTTTGAACCCGCTATCTTGGGCATAGAAGCTCAGCATGCTACCGACTACGCCACCGAAGCCGCTTGAAATTTAGAGTTATTTCTGCCGCACCCTGTGACCACTGACTAGCACAGCCATAAGGTTCTCGTCTGCTGTGTCTAAGGTTATGCGATCGAATTCCGATGCAGTCGGTTGCTATTTGATGGTCAGTAGATTTATTGGCTCGTTCAGGATGTCACTCTGAGTGAAATTCTGGCACCCTTGTGCCTCTTACGCCATAGAAGTTAAAAGGGACATTAACAGTACAGCTGGAATGGTTTTGTTCCAAAAACTGTGCTATGGTTGGCTTTTTGTAAATCGTTAGAAAAGCACAAAAGAAGCTTAACTCTGAATTTTAGAATAATTTACACTATCATTTTGTCGGAAAACTCAAAAAAACATTGAAAAGCGTTTTTCTCTGAATTGACGTTTTTGGAACAAAACGTTTCTTTTTTTTCTTTTCTGTGCAGCTGTCCTGTACTATAAACACTTAATCTGTGTTTGTGTGGCGTCTATATATTATCAGATAGGTTCAACACACGCCGAAGTGTTGACCACTAAACGTAGCAAAAAGAAAAAACAACTATATTATATCCTGTATTTCAATAAACGTCGCCTCCGTAGCGTAGCGGTCAGCATGGTTAGCTGCCGCCCCGGAAGTCCTGGGTTCGATTCCCGGCTCTGCCACGAAATTTGAAAAGTGGTACGAGGACTGGAACGGGGTCTACTCAGCCTCGGGTGGCCCAAATGAGTAGAGGGGGTTCGATTCCCTCTCAGCCATCCTCGAAGTGGTTTTCCGTGGTTTCCCACTTCGTCTTCGGGCAAATGCCGGGATGGTACCTTCTTCAAGGCCACGGCCGCCTCCTTCCCTCTTCCTTGCCTATCCCTCCTAACCATCCCTTACCTTCCCTCATGAGGCCCCTGTTCGCTCTGCAGGTGAGGCCGCCTGGGCGAGGTGCCAATCTCACCTCACCAGTTGTATCCCTTCCGATTCGATGTTCCCAGCTCTAGGACACTGCCCGTAGAGGCGGTAGTGGTGAGTTCCCTCGCTGAGTCCGTGGGTTCCACCAACCTGGAGGGTAAACGACTAAAAAATAATAATAATAATAATAATCAATAAACACAAAGTAGGACATTTTGTCATCCGAGAAACTTCACTCCAGCAGTCTTCTGTGGTCGAAGTCTACGTATTGAGATGAGACACTCGTGATGTGGGGTAAACCGAAAAAAGAAAAACATCTAAATTGAATTTGTTGTTGTTTATGTACATTTATGACGTGGAGAACTAATGACGTGGAGAACTCAAATAGGCTATGTTGAAAAATTGAAGAAAAAATGTGTGTGCGTGACTTCAAGTCACCATGCAACTCCTTGAATGATCACGCCTGCTTTTACTTAGGCGGATAATATCTGAACTGTCGTAGATAGATTTTTGAATACATTACCATTCCGCATGGTAATGTTGGTAACCCTATCAACTCCCGCCATTGTTTGTGTTTATATTCCAGTGTTGAAAATTGTCAATTGTGACCTGGGTGATTTTAGTGTTCTGTGTAATTCTCAGCGCATAGGGTCAGCTTTTGGAAAGAGAAAATCTACGGGAAATCGTTATACAAAGAAACTTCCATGTGTAAATTTCGTGTGTTTAGGTGAAATTTCGAATGTTGTAAAGATTTATGTTGCAGGCAACATTGCCGCGTGCTCCCCTTGTGACAAGCATGAAGCTGGGCATGGCACTAAAGGAATGACCCTATCTTGTAATGCCTTAAGTGAAAGTGGCGAATTCGGGGCTACATGACCACGTTGTCGCAGCCCCTAAACTAAGGAACCAACCAACCAACCAACCAAAAAGTGACGAATTATAATACGAATATCGCATCAAAACATAAAATACAGTATTCCTCATATCTTATTCAGTTATTTAGCCAATTAATATTCTTCTCGATAACCTGAAACGTGCATCCTTCATGTACAACACTTACTGTAGAGCCTTTGCTATCGAGTGAGTTGGCCGTGGTCGTTACGGAGTGGCTGCAGGCAGTCGCTCACATCCGGGAGGCGAGGAGGTTCGAATACCCCCGCCGGCAACCTTGAAGTGGTCTTCTGTGGTTTCTCATCTTCTTCCAGGCAAATGCCGGGGTTGGTGCCCTAACTATAGGCCACAGCCGCTACCTTCCAATTCCTCGTCCTTACATTCACACTTTCCTCCCCAGATAACACTCCACACGCGACGGTACTTGTAGCTCACCCCACGGGTGTCCGCATAGAAGCAGCTACAAACTCTGGCAAGCCGAACATATCCACGGACAATCCCGGCACTAAAGGCCATACGCTAACAAAAAGATGCAATTCATTACTCTGATAGGGGCATTTTTGTTGTGGCTGTCTTGGTTCACCATTTCGGATTCTGATGCTCTTACGTTTTATACTGTCATATATAGGACTCGGATTTTAGGTATATAAATATTTTTTATGTAAATACAAATTTTAAACATATTGTCTATAAATACATAAATTCTTGCTTTGTACTTATTAGCACATAAAAAGACATAATATTTACATTTTTTAAATCAGTATGCTAGATCTTTCAGTTTATTGCATTTATATTTTGTGTTACTTCAACTGGGAAGAACCTGTGAGCTATCTAATCATCATTGAAAGCGTATGTCATCTTGCAGCTGTGTTTTTATTATCCTGTCGCCCCGTCCCACTCACTGTGGAAGCCCGGGATTTCCTTGTCCATAGCCATATTGCGCCACGTGCTAGACCTTCCCCCCAGCTTCCTGGAATCGGTCACTCACATGCAGTTTATTTCTGGCACTGGGAAGTGTAAGGCAGATCTACGACGCCTAAAGTAAAAGCAACTACAAGTTATCGTTTGCAGCAGTATATTGCAGAAATTAAGGATAATTTTACTTCTGATGGGGGCGTTCTGTTCTGCCAACCATGTGGGAAAGCAATCAAGGCTGAACAGCGATCTCGAGTTACACCACACCTCCAGGGCAAGAAACATGTTGCCGCAGTTTCGCGCCTTCAGAAGAAGTGTTTCGCGATAATCGTCGGTCATTTGTGATGGACAACCTGAAGATGTATCTCGTTGTGTATTGAAATGCTTCAGCAGTCAGAGAGACATAGCATAAATTGCATTCGTGGATACTGCAAATTGTTTTTATTGTCATTAATAAATTAAATTAGAATTAAATATTTTTACTTTTTTGTCACATAGTTCACATATATTTAATACATAAAAAATAAATATTTTCCCGAGTTTGAGCACCTAAAATCCGAGCCCTAGTCATATATATATATTGTATATGTATTTTATGAAAAGTTTTTTTTTCCAAGTGTGTTTCAACAGTGGTGGCTGTGAATAGTCGGTACACTCAGCCTTGTGAGGCGAAACTGAGAAGAGGTGGATTCGATTCCCATCTCAGCCATCTAGGAATTAGTTTTCCGTGGTTTCCAACTTTTACTCCAGGCAAATATTTGGATGGTTCCTAACTTAAGGCCACGGTCGCCTCCTTCCCAATCCTCACCTGAATTACAAATACACACACTAGTACAGCCATCGCAATAACACAGGTTATCACACAAAATACCACACAAGTACACGAGGCTGGATGACCACGATATCCAAGCCCCTCAAATGAATTAACGAAACATGTTACTAGTTGAGACAGTTAGCCATGTGTCAAGGAATTGAAAGTAGCACAAAGCTCAATTTAAGCGTCTCTATGCGAGGAACGAAACTTGATTGTGTTGAGGGCGATTTACGAGACACCCTTATGCGCAATTTGCACCACGCTGTCATCACCCTGTATTACCCAAGTATGCAGTAACAGTGAAACATTTCCACTTACAGGAACTCTGAAGGAATGCTCACCCGGGGGAATCCGGGTGCATTTGCTAGTAAAATATGTTTCGATTTTGCTCTACAGCAATTAACAAAATATTCTGTTAAGAGCTACACATCGAATTTCTTCTTCTTCTTCTTCTTCTTCTTCTTCTTCTTCCTAGCGTTGTCCCGCTGGTGCAGGGTCCGCTTTTTTGGTCATTGACCTCCATTTAGTCCGGTTTTGTGCGCCAGCTGGATTTAGGCCGGTAATTTTTAAATATTTCCAAAATATATAAAGTTTTTTTTTTCTTCTGAACGTAAGAAAGAAGTCATGTCTGGCCTTTATAAGTGATTCCAGTGTACGCGTTAAGTTGGTATAAAGTATTACCTGAGTTTATCAATATTAGAAACAACCTCATACTTCTTAAATCAGGTGGTGTTAGAACGTATTTTGTACGTCAACACTCAAACCAAAATTAAGTTTGCCTCGTATGGGACTTCAAGGTTTGTTTGTTGCTGTTAATTCATTTCAGAGACTTGGGACATCTTGGTCAACAGCCCTGTGTACTTGGTTCTGTGTTGGATATGTCTGATAACCTGTGTTTATGTGGTGACTGTAGTAATGTGTGTGTAATTGTATTTATTATGGCCTGGTATTGAGGTAGGTGCCCTGGGACTAAGGTACCATCTCGGAATTTGCTTGGAAGGAGTGTGAAAATACCGCTACCAACGTCGGGATCGGAAGCTTCGTTTTCCAGAGTTGCTGTAGCTCCCCAACACAGTCCTGGAGTGCTATAAAGTTGGTATCGCCTATTTCCAACGGTTAGCATCACTAAACCTTTTAAAATATATACCGGTCAATGCATGTGATATTTTCGAAGTGAAACGCCATGTCCTGTGGTTCAGATTCCACGTAAAAAGGAGGTCCCGTGGCTCATGATCGCATGATTAGCGGTCACGTAAAACTAAAAGCTTCCTTTCTTAAAATATACAAATAGATTTTTGGTGTTGCTTACTTAGTTCGTACACATTTTGGTTCAAATTGCAGGTTTCTCAAGAGTAAGCCATTATTGTTGTTAACGACATCGTGATCATTGTGTATAAGGGAGGGGGGATAGGGGGGGGGGAAGAGGAGGGATATTTGTCTGATAACATGTGTTGTTGTGATGACTGTTATAGTTTGTATATTTGTAATGAGGGTTAAGGTTTGAGTAGGATGTTGCCGTGGCCTCCATGTAGGTACCATCCCGGCACTCGCCTGGGGAAGTGGGAAAACCACGGTAATCCACTTCTAGGTTCGATTCCCAACTGAGTCCTCCTAGAAGGGGCTTCCTGAGGTTTCCCACAACTCCCGGCAAACGCAGTTTCCTTCCCTAACCTAGCCCCAATTCCGAAAACACACGCTAGTACAGTACAGTCATCGCAACCACACCGGTAATCAGTCAATTTACACACATCCATGTACACTGGTCAAAAAAGTTTTGCATATTGCAAGCTTATGTATTTGTGTACCAAATATAATACACGTGCTTTATCCGTAACTGTTTTTATTTATTTATGTAGCGTATAGCATTGCACATAATAATAATAATAGTAATAATAATAATAATAATAATAATATAACCCCTGGCACTACAGCCCATGAAGGGCCTTGGCCTACCAAGCGAACACTGCCCAGCCATTTGGCCTGCAGATATTGGGGTGATGCGTGATCTGCGCATCGAGTCCCCTCGGCCGTTAATCTTGGTTTTCGTGATCGGTGCGCTGCCTCACTGTCAAGACAGCTACTTAATTGTCCTCATGAAGCTGAGTGCACCCCGTTCCAGCCCTCACGTCAGTTTCTGAAATCCCTGACGGAGCCGGGAATCGAACCCGGGGCCTCCGGGTGAGAGGCAGACGCGCTACCCCAACACCACGGGACCAGCAATAATAATAATAATAATAATAATAGGCTAATAATAATAATAATAATAATAATAACAATAATAACAACAAGTACATACTAGCACAGATATCAACCTTATTACAACCTTATGTCCAGTATATTTCTCCAGTCCATGCTCGATGGTGTAGCACTGAAAAAGTCGTTAGGATCACCTAAGTACGCTCCTAGTTTGCAATTTTCGACAATGTGCCTGATTGTCTGGTTCGATGGACCGCAATCACAGCAGGGGTTTGGCCACTTTTCCCATTTGTGCAGGTTGTATGCACAAACTCCATGTCTGAAAACAGTGTACGGTACAAAGAAACCAACGTGTCATCTTAGAGTTAACACATGAGCCAATGTGCAAAAACGAAATGCCGCCATACAGCAATGAAAATACGATATCATGCAATATGCAAAACTTGTTTTGACCAGTGTATTAGCAGTTCAAGATATGAGTGCCGCTGAACTTGGCTGTGCCAGCGTTTGTTGATCATAGTAGCTGAAGCCTTGCAGGGCAATAAGAGGGACAGAGTGATGACTGAGTGCAGTCTGTCCATAAGTCAAGCAGCATTTCGCAAGCTACTTGTGTTAGACATAAGTTATATTGTGAATTGTGAACGGAAAAAGTAGCCTATAATAATGGTCGAATTAAGAATGGTGCGTTTCAACAGCACAGCTAAGCTTAATAGGAGCTCATGCCACCACGGAGAGGAGAACGATGACTGAGGCTCCTGAAGCCGAGTTATATCCCACACGTGCGACTGTACTTTTCAACCAAGCAGGCTGACAGCATGACACAAGTAAACAAAGAATAGTTCCCATCTTGGCCACCGGCACTCGTTTCTTCAAAGGCTAAATCATGATGCTAAACGACCACGATGTCGCTAACCCGTAATAGATAGATAGATAGATAGATAGCAGCAGTCGTTTCATTCCGCCGCATGGATATTGCCCTGCCGCGGCGGGCCCCCTTGGACGGTTTCGCCGTCTCTTCGGGCCAAGGGGTTAAGGTTTTGTGGGAGAGGTGTATATTTTGATGGTGGGTGGGTTTGGTTTTGGGATTTGGAAGAAAGTGTGTGGGAATTTTTAGTTGGGGCTTGGCGGTGTTATTTGGTAAGGGGCGGGGAGAAGTATTGTTTCGGAGAAGGGAGAGTTAGATGCAGGGATGGTGATGAGGGGGAGAAGGGTGGCTGCGTTATGTGCTGTAGGTATGTTTTTAATCGTCAAATATTTTCGAAGAACAAGGAAACATGGAAACCATCGCTGCGACTGCCAAAAGTAGATGGAATCTATACTAATATAATAAAGCTGAAGAGTTTGGGTGTTTGTGTGTTTATGTGTTTAAACGCGCTAATCTCTGGAACTACCAGTCCAATTCGAAAAAAATCTTTTTTATATGATAGCGAGATTCAAGAGGAATAGTTTAGGCTATGTGGCATTAGGCTACACCTCTCAGGTAACCTTCAAGATTGATTTTTGTTCAGTAAGGTGGTAGAACAAGCGCTCCCGAACAGATCTATCCGCATGCGCTGGCGTTATGGTTAGTGATACGTACACCGTTTCACCTATCTGAACCAACATTTGTATACTTACCCTTTGGAACCCTGATGGTAACACTGTCTACGTGAAATTTATGACAGACCAGTCCATTCCCTGTATTTAAGCCGTTTGGCACAAATCTACACCCTTTCACCAATCTGAACCAAAAGTTGTATACTTACCCCTTGGAACCCTGCGAGTAACACTGCCTCCGTGAATTTTTCGATAGACCCCTCCAATCTCTGTATTTAGGCCCTTTGGCACAAATATACACCGTTTCACAGATATGAACCAAATTTTACATACTTACCCTTTGGATCCCGACGAGTAACACTGTCTGCTTGAAATTTCGGACAGACCACTCCATTCCCTGCATTTAGGTCCTTTGGCACAAATCTACACCGTTTCACCGATCTGAACCACATTTTGTATACTTACCCTTTGGAACCCGGCGGGAGACACTGTCCACTTTAAATTTTGGACAGACCCATTCCCTGCATTTAGGCCCTTCATCACAAATCTACACCGTTTCTCCTAATTGCACCAAATTTTACATACACTTTGAAACCCTGCTGGTAACACTCCACTTGATATTTTTGACAACGCTCCCCATTCCCTGCATTTAGAATAACAGACAAAATGAACTTTAAAACCACGTATTAACTGTAAGAGTATTTTAATAATTCTATTGTTGACGGGCAGTTCGGGCTGCATCACATCACCCCTACCAGTGTTCCGGTGCAGAATTGCGAAAATAGTTGCATCTTGCGCTGTTTATAAATTGCAGTCACGGGGGGTAATTAGTGCAAAAAGATTTCTTAGGTCCCTTTAAACAGGTATCATCATGAAAATATTATGCCTCTGTATAAGTGCATTGGTGTTGGTGCACTACATTGAGGTTATCAACTGCAATAAGCGTTGGTGCTTTCAAATTTACCTTCATTTATTCCGGAACTTATCGTTAACGCTTTGTGGCGATAAATGATACTATTGCTACCTCAGTAGCTCGGGACAGCCGAAGTTTTCCAAAGAGTTATGATTATTTTCCTACGGCGCTATGCGACAAAAGACGACATTATTGGTCTCTACATTTCTAACAGCCAATGAGATATAGGCCCTAGACAGTGTCTTTTATTTCACTAACTCTATTTTTTTTTTGTAAATTTGTTTGTAAAATAAACGTGTCAGTGCTGTAGTTAGTAAATAGCTGTTTCCCTATTCATAATTATCATTACGGGAAAATGACCTGAATGTTACATCCATTATACTGTACTACTTATAACCCCCACTACAACCACCACCACCACCACCACCACCACCACCACAAAGAGATATATTTTTAAAATATTGTTTTCTGTTCATTTATGTATTATACTCTGTGAGCTGCCAGAATAGGATTGACAGTTCTCGTCTCTCCATGTGGTCTGAGAACGAGATTGCCAAACTGTACAAGCCAGAGATAAAGCTGACCAGGCACTGAGGCACGTGGGCGGTAATATTGCAACGCAGAGTATTATGACATCAACTATGCGAACATGGATTGGTCAAGAGGCAGAGCGGTGATGAGTGACGTGGAATTTCCGCTGAAATGTCAATCCTATTCAGGCAGCTCACAGAGTATATGTGCCAGTTCTGTAGTAGTATTCATTATCATCCATAACACGAATAAATCCACCGGGCGAAGCCGGGCACTACTGCTAGTTTGATATTGCTCGGGGATTTGTATGTGTATGGTTGTTAGAAGTAAGTAAGTGTGGTGAAAAAGGGGGCTGTATTTACGTTCAGATCATAAGGTCGAGGCAAAGATAATGTGGGGATGACATATAAGTCGATGTAATGGGGATGATGTTCGATGGTAGGAAGCATTGCTGTGATGATGTAGGGTTGAATTGGAGCTGGAGGAATGTTTTTTTTTTTTATGGAGATGAATAATGTCGATGAGAAGGGGGTAATGAATGAAGATGATTGAGATGAGAAGGAGAGTGGTATTGTAGAATAGAGAGAGAAAGAAAGAAAAAGAAAGAAAGAAAGAAAGAGAGAATAAAAGAATAGTATAGTGATATGAGGACAGTGGCGAATTAATGAGTTGAGATGGGGGGAGTAGTAAACGGATGAAGTGAATGAGTAGTTGAAGAGTTATGATGTCAACGGTGTGAGATATGCGTGATGGAGATGTTGGAAGTTTGAACCATTGGTTGCTGCTTGAACCATTGGTTGCTACTTAAACCGTTGGTCAGTGCTGGAGCCGTTGCTAACCCGTAAATCAACATCATCATCATATGGCAGCAGCACAGCATATCAGAAGAGGTCGTTCTGCTGTTCCTTAATTGACTGCTGCACCGCTCCAACAACGAATGCCATTTACCACGTGACTCACAAACATGTCATTGATAAGCTGAGTGGTGGAAAAATCTTGTGCAAGGAAAATAATTGCCGCCGAGTGTCTGCTTAGGCATGCGGAAAGTCATCAACTAGTCCACATGGCGGAAAAACTTGCGTCATACCATCTGTTGTACTGAGGTTCAACTAACTGGTGAGTCAACAAAGGTCACTAAACTTTTCTGATTGTGGTATCGGATGTCTGGACAATCTGCAGAAATTGTAGTATTACATCAGTATTTTCTATAAAAGGTTTTAGATTGTTGTTGTTTCATCATTTAGAGGCTCAGGGCATCTTAGTCATCAGACCCAAGTGCTTAAAGTGTGTATTGGATTTATCTGATAACCTCTGTTGGTGCGGTGACTCGAGTAATGTGGGTTTAACTGTACGTATGAGGGGGGGGGGGGTCAAGTGTTGGGACAGGACCCTGGTGCTAGAAACAAAGTACCATCCTAGCATTTGACTTAAGTGAATGTGGGGAAACCCCAGGAAAAGACTCAGACGCAAATACAAATATGCTAACGTTGTGACGTGGTATCGAAACTAAAATAGCCTATCTGAAGCAGTGTTAAAGAAAATAGGGGGAGAGATGGAGAGGACATCATGATTTGCGAAATTGCTATACTCCCGCATTGCATATAATTATCAGAAATCTTCGAAGGTCACCAGAAACCTAGAAAGACGAGTGCTGATAATTCCTCTCCAGTACTGTAAAGGCCCCTACACACGTCCCGACATGACTACCCTACCCAACCAAACTAGGGGGAGCTACCACCACCAGTCTAGTTTAGAGCAAACGCTTGTGGTGCTAAAGTGTTCTCAAAATGGCTCCGTATTTAACACGAAATCAAAAGATAGGCGTAGCTTTGTGCGCAGTTATTATTTCAGATGATGATCGACGAAAGAAAAGAAGAGTGTGGTCCAAGGCGTTGTTGCAGAAGGGGAAATCTACTTATCTACCACGCTTCTCTTCTGTAAGCGGCTCGCATGTTTTCCATTTTTTATAACTCCCACTGTAGCATGAGGGGTTATTTTTTTAATAAATTTCCAGCAGTAAACTGTAGCATTCATTTCTCTTGTCACTGTTGGAATAACTCTCATCTTCGACGTCCCATGAACACCGGCACTCCCTCCAACATTCGAGGAACTCGACCATAGTCACTTTTTCCGCGTCCATGATCGTCAAATGTTAATCGACAAGAGTCTGAAGGTGTCGGTTGGGTAGGGAAGACTGCCCTACACACATTCCGACCCGTCATAGATAATAGTGGGGGTTAGGGCGGTTGGATGGTTCTCCCGACACGACCACCCTAATCAAGGGCCTGACAGTTTTCACTACCCGACAAGCCTACACATGATCCAACTGTCGGGTCAACCGCTGTCAGTTCCTAAATTAAGGTGGTCGTGTCAAGACGTGTGTAGGGCCCTTTTGACTAACTCTCTCCCTCTCTCTCTGTAGTTGCTGTAATTCAATGAACAGAGGCAGTTGGGTTGACTCTCTGCCGGCCCACCAGTGCTATTTCGTCCAAACACCTATGATTGACAGTTTGACAGGTCTACTATAACTGTTTCATTTCATTGCGTTTCTTGTTAAAAAATAAGTAATTTTTTGATGTTTGTAATAATGGACGTTACTCGCTCCGCTCGTTTGCCACCAGTCAACTATAGTTTACAATGAAATGCTTATAATGTAAGCAACATAGTGCGAATAGAAAAAAGATGTGGATTAAAATTGCTCTCTGAGCTTCGGTGTATCTTAATTATCTAAATATTGTGCCGTCGTTCGCTGCAAGTCATGAGGTACAGTTATATACAACAAACAAATATTTTGGAAATTTCCTGAGATTTTCGTAAAAGCACGCCTGTATACGAGTTATGTTACATCATGTGTCCGGCCTTGCAGAACTTGATATATGCAGTAGATCTGGCATCAGCGCGCTCCATTTAATGCGTACTGTCTTTTAAGGTAGAGACGCACTATAGAGTCTGGGGCGTAAATATTGTCACTAATAAAAATATAAACCTACCTGTGAAATGGATTTATCAGCTTCTTCGCGGGCTGTCTTCTTTCCCTGTGCCATAGCCTTATGGACATCTTGTGCAGCCACATCAGGAACACACGTATTGTGGATCTCTTCTTTAATAATTTCACGGTTTATAGTAAACACTTTTCCACTACAAGAACGGTTAACACAACGCCACACAACTTCACCGCACTTCTTCTCATTCTTAACCGTATACCGATACCCGTTAAGTAATAAACTAGGTTGGCCCCTTGTAATGGTTGAAAACTCCATAATTAACAAGGATGTTAATTCATAGAGATCATTCGAACGAATTAAGCCTCTGTTCATAAACAGAGGTGGGGAGAGGAGGAATGGAATTCCACAGCAGGGATGGGTGGGAAATCCCACACTGCACTGCCTCAACCCTTGTCAGCATTTTGTCTGGACGAGATGGCACTGATTAAATTGTGTAATAATTTGTAAAACCGAGCTGGACGAAATGGCACGTTTTTCAAGGAAATTTGTTGCTGGATGAAATAGCACTGAACCGCTACTATACTCTGATTTACAAAAGATGGTCGGTGAAAGCTGTCATCCGCTTGAACGGTGAGGTGAGGAGTGGAGACGAGCGGGGTAACGGTCTCCATAGCAACAGCCAGCAATGTTGCAATGTATGCCGACACAGCAATGAGCACATGGTTTAACTCAGTGTTCTACTGTGTCTCGACACGTCACGGTCATTAGACCGCCAGGCAGAGGGGCTAACTTCCCCATTATTTGTGTCTTCCTGCAAGCCTCTTGGAATGTTATGAGTCATGGTCTGCGTCAGTGGCAACGCAGCATTTCCCCACGTGCTAGCTTTGACAGCTGTCAGCGACCATTATTGGTAATTCAGGGTATATTCTTGGCTGTCACCCCTGAGGTCCAGATTAGATTTCCGGCTCTGCCAAGACATTTAATTATGGTCTGTGGGCTGGAACGGGGCATATTGAGCCCCTTGATGCATAACTGAGTAAAGGCAGGTTCGATTCCCACCTCAGCCATCGTAGAATTGGTTTTCGCCACTCCTTTCCGAGGCATATGCTGGGATGGGCCCTTACTTAAGGCCACCACTATACTCTACCCTCTCCAGTGCTCAGATCCTCGTCTCCCCACTCTTCATGACATACATTTGCAAACAACACTATGAAATTACGTATAATTACAAGACACGCTCCCACGCAGCGCAGTGGGTCAGCTGCAGGCTACAAAATTCATACCTAGCATACCATCTAAGGTGCGAATCCCGGATTGAAAGTTGTTTTTTGGTTCCCGAATGAATGTACCATGATGACTCCAAGAATCTAACACATCCGAGTTTGGCCGAACTAACTTCAATGCTAAATGCTTCACTTCTACTGGCATTGCACATCAAATAAACAAATAAAAAGTGCGCTAAAAGAGACAGAATACATACTGATCAAAGCCGAAAAATCAAAACTAATAAACATGAACCCGAAAATACCGTCATTGAGGGGACAACCAAAAATAGACGAAAATGAATGCCCAATGAGACCAATAGTCAATTGTAGGAATGCCCCTAATTACAAAATCAGCAATGAGTTACTAAAAATCTTAAAATGCCGTCTTTCCAATGACAAAAACAACTCTGTAAAGAACACAACAGAACTAGTAACAGCATTGAACACCCTACAAATGAAACCTAGCTTCAGGCTAGTATCCTTCGATGTAACTAACATGTACACCAATATTCCGATTATTGAAGCAATCAACGCTAGAGAAAACAACTTAAAATCCAACAATTCGGTAAAAGAAACTGAAGAGATTGTGAGATTACTGAGGGTCGTTCTCAGCCAAAACGTGTTTCAATTCGACAATAAAATGTACACACAGAGAGAAGGCCTAGTGATGGGATCGCCACTAAGCGGGTTAATCGCTGACATCCTCATCAATGCACTAGAAAATGCGTTCTTAGAAAAGACTTCAACAAAGGGAATAGTTATATGGAAAGGATACGTAGATGATGTAATTTGCATCTACGATACTGAACTAACAAGCGAAGAAACAATTCTCCAATCCATTAATAGCCTACACCACTCAATCAAATTCACTAAGGAATCCGAAATAGACCGAAAAATAAATTATCTTGATATAACTATTGAACGTAAAGACAACGACCTTTCATATTCCATATTCCGGAAAGCAACACAAACCTCGCATGCAATCGACAATCAGTCTAATCACCCCAGTACGCACAAACTAGCGGGTTTCAATTCAATGGTGCACAGGGCTTTAAACATACCCATGTCAAAAGACAACTATAATAAGGAAATAAGAACTATTAAGCAAATAGCAAAGGAAAACAATTTCCCGCCAAGCAAAATAAACCAAATTATAGCCAAACATGAAAATAAAGATAAAACAATTCCCAAACCGGACAGTAATGAGAAAAAATTTGCGCGTTTCAACTATGTGAATGCGAATACATATAAAATCACTAACCTATTCAAAAAGCAAGGCATAAAGATAGCTTTCACAACGAACAAAACAACCGGTAGGTACCTCCTAAATAGTAATCTAAATAAACGTGACCCGTATTCAAGGTCAGGGGTATATTCTATAACGTGCCAAGACACCGGTTGTCAAGCTAATTACATCGGGCAGAGTGGAAGACGAGTAGACACACGTTATAATGAACATAGGAATGCGATAAGATACGGAACACATTCAGCCGTATGCGAACATATGTGTGACGCGGGGCACAGCTTTACCAACATAGAGTCGGACCTTAAAATAATCCATCACGAATCGAAAGGAAGCAATCGAGATACACCTAGCCAAACGAAACAATCCCAACAATCTAAATGAACACACGTTTATGGAGAGCTCACCCCTCTTCACGCTACTAAAAAACACACCCTGTTTGAAACAAGACACAATTTAGCGATACAGCCAAGCTAAATTAAAAATGGGGGGGAATTAGGTTTTATTTAATAGGTAAATGTTATCTGGATCAGGTGTACGATGTACTTTTCTTCTGCAATAAACCAAGGCCCATATTCGCGGCAGTATTAAAGGTGTCGGGACGTCCTCATAAGACCGGGCAGCGCTTAGTTGAATGGCTTATGGTCCACGAGTGGCGAGGGCTAATCCACGGTCTTTAATAGTTGTAGACCCACCTCATTCAATAACATACATCTTATCTAGGTTGGCAACACCTCACATAAACCATGGAGGAAAGAACGGAAGGAGATGCCTTCGCTGCGCTGCCTAGCGCAAGCTGCTGAAGTCAAACGGCTCGCCCACTTTGGTTGCAAGAAAATGGCTGTCCCTATGCTTAAAGCCGTAAACCACTCCAACTAGTAATGGATTTTAGTGACATAAAACTGCAATGACAAGTCAAGATTTTTTCTTGGATAGGCAGAATACACTCTGTACATAACGGTACTTGGCACAAATAAGCTGCGTTATCGTTTTTTAAGCCAATTTAAATATAAATATGAGAGCACCCTTGCGAGGCTAGTTTTGTAAGGAAGACGCGGCAAAACGTAATAATACGCTGAAACACTGATTAAATTGAATACAGGTGTCTGAAGATGTGAGTTATACCAAAGAAGGAACATCTGGGGAATTAATGATGCCGAACTAATTACGGTAGGCTATTTACACCAAATTGAGTTTTATGTTCATAATGGTGTTGAGGCATTCATCAGTTTTTAGGCCTAATTTCGAGCACAGCCACTTTCACTCATTGGTCGTAGGCTACACATTTTGATATTCAAGAATACCGGTACGAACCTCAAAATTAATAAACAGAACAATTAAAAAAGGACGCATATTTGCACAAAAATACGGTATAGCCTATAAGTTTCGGTACCGTACGGTATTTTCTTTGTGGGGGGTAGAAACTTGACGATTAGCCTCGAATTGATTAATTACGTAGGCCTACCGTAATTATTGACCGACAGCCGTTTCATAATTTGGGATTTCCAGAGGAATGATTTTTATATTTTTGGTATATAGGGTAGGCCTACACATGCTGAGATTAGAATTGAAGAGTTTTTATCTTTATTTTTATAACTTATCACTACTGTTATTACGTTTCCAAAGTTGCATAACCGGAGCGCGATAAAAACCAGGGCCAAAATAAGGTTTAGCCATGCACAATGCCTCATGCAAGTTACAGAACACCGAATACGAGTTAAGGTTACGCCCTCTTTGGTTGCAGCGCTTGGCTTCACTCATACGAGCTCAGGGCATCTCCTCTTATTCTTTCCTCCATGACATAAACGCGGGCGCAGTCCAATTCGGCCAGTTAATTACACTGATAAAATCGGACAGACTTTTCTGGCCAGCATGATCTGCCCCTTTGATAAGACATAGTCCAATTCGGCCAGCGATAGCCCATTAGCAACCTCCCCTACCTTCCCCCACTCTGCAGCAAACACATACCATACTGTACACATGTACCAAGATTTCGTCATTAAACTGTTGGAGGGGAGGTGACTCTCAGTTTGACGGTCCCAGGGGTGTCAATTACTATAAATTCACATATGTATGACCTAGCTTTCTGGATATGGTGACAACTACTGTCTGTGGAGGAGCTTTATACAAAGAATACGATATGTCCTCAATAGTTTCACAAATATGGACATCCATGAGTTTGTGTTCGATAAACTGACAGCGTTAATATAACCTACTGTAAGTGCAAGCTCTAACATTTTACCCGATCTTCTTTGCATACACTAATAAATGAACAAAATTAAATTTTAATAAACCAAGTGAACAATTTTCATTGAATACCCTTACCCATTAGATGAAATTAAAACATACTTAATACCAGTACCATAATTAATAGTTGGAGATTTATTTTAAGGGTTGGGGTAACTTGGCAATCAGCCCGGTGAACTGATTTTGTAATTGGTGTAAATTATATTTATATACTAACCAAGGGTCACAATATTATTTAGCAATTATATTTCGACCATGCAGCCAGCCTGAAATGGTTTTCCGTTTTTTCTATTTTCAGCTCTATACAAATCCAGGAACTGTCCGTTCCAATAGGCCACGGCTGCTTCCTTCTTTAGTTCATTAATTCGAATGACATTTTAACTGCCATTTTCTTGTTAAATTCAAGTATATTTTAATAAGAGTAGGTAATTGTGTAGTGAATAAAACAGGATTCCTTCTATGAATCCTCTGTAAAACTGTCGCCATATTTCAGTTTGATGGAATAGTTTTTTTTAAAGTAATTTTCATTCATTTTAGTAGTTTTTATTAGATGACATTTCATTGAGCATTATATGTCCGCCTCGTTACGTAGTGGCTATCACCGCGGAGGCCCGGGTTCGATTACCGGCTCTGCCGAGAAATTTAATTCTGATTTGAGGGCTGGAACGGGTTACACTCAGCCTCGTGAGGTAAAACTGAGAGGAGGAGGAGGGTTCGTCCCACCTCCGCCATCCTGAAAGTAGTTTTCCGTGGTTCCCCACTTCTCCAGGCGAATGCCGGATTGAGTCCTGACTAAAGGCCACGGCTGCCTCCTTCCCAATAGTCAACAACAACAACAACAACAACAACAACAACAACAACAACCACCCCTGGCACCATCCAGCCCATGACGGGCTAAGGCCGACCAAGCGACCGCTGCCCAGCCATTTCGCCTGCAGATATTGGGGTGACGCGTGATCAGCGCGTCGGGTCCCCTCGGCCGTTAATCTTGGTATTCGTGATCGGGGCGCTGTCTCACTGTCAGACAGCTACTCAATTGTCCTCACGAGGCTGAAAGCACCCCGTTCCAACCCTCACGTCAGTTTTAAATTCCCTGACGAAGCCGGGGATCGAACCCGGGGCCTCCGGATGAGAGGCAGGCGTGCTACCCCAACACCATGGGGCCGGCTCTCCTTCCCAATCCTCATCTTAATTACAACTACACGCAATAATACAGCCATCACAATAAGACAAGTTATCAGACAAATTCCACACACACAACCAAGTACACGGGGTTACATGACGACGATGTCGCAAAGCCCCTCAATGAATCAACAATAATGGTCTAACAAATCCGTGGTTGGGAGCACCCAAACATCAAGCCGACTGCAACCCAGTTCATAGCCTACAAATTGTGGGCGACGAATAACCTGCGCGACGACACCCTTAGCCACATCACTTTGATTTTAGATCATGGACCACTACGTCTCATATCAAGCAGGTACTTAATTGTCCTCACGAGACTTTCCTTCTCCTGATGCAGAATTGAGAATAGGCGGGTTTGATTCCTACCTCAGCCATGCTGGAAGTGTTTTTTCATGGTTTCTCATTTGTATTCCAGGCAGATGCCTAGATTGTACCTAAATTAAGGTCATGGCGCCCTTCTAACCATATACTAGCCAAATTACAAGTACACAATAGTACGCTGCAGCAGTTACAATAACACAGATTATCAGACAGATTCCACACACACCAAAATACACAGCACTACATGATCGCCAAGCCTTCAAAATGAATAAACGACAATTGTTTCCAGCCCTCAAATCAGATGTTAAGTATGACTGGCTGCGTTGCTCAGCGGTAACGTTCTTGCCTACTGATCCCAAGGCTGTAGGATTGAATCCTGGCGCAGTCATTAGGCGTTTGTGGGTGCGTAATTGCGATGGAGCCGTGTCAGTAGGTTTACTGGCACGTGAAAGATCTTCGAGACAAAATTCCGGCACCCCGGCCATAGTAGTTAAAAGGGACGTAAAACCAATAACATTAGGCTACAAAGGTCTTAAGTTTCTGGCTGGAATCTAATCCAGAGCCTCCTCGGTAAGAGCAAAGCGTGCTATCCATACACCACGGGGGACAATAATAATTAAAATAGTAATAATAATGTAACGGGTTTAAGGTAACTTTTAACTGATGTGGCCTTTTAAAAGAATTAAGGCATAGGCTAATGTTTGTTTCTGTGAATTGTGCAATTTGTACAGCCCTGCATGGCAGAGTGTTGACAGCAAATTCCAGAGCCAGCCGGTCATTCTGCAAGATCAAATAAGTTACCTTAGATTTGGGGTTTTCACAATGGTGGTGGTGGGGGACGGAAGCGAGGATAATTTCAGCGGAAGAACCAGAACTTGGCCTGGGACAACTGGCCAAAAAGGACTGTGGGATGGAATGACAAGATAAGAAAGATCCACTCGGAAGATTAGCTGGCTCAATTCGCCAACACCCATAAACACATCGCAATGACTCCGCATAGCACATATGGACAGGGGGGAGAAGGCAGGGAAAAACCAGTCGTTAAGATAACAACCACCGCAGTCGACCGCACTGTGAGTTACAGTGAGCACGAAAACTGCGAGTAGTTCTAGTAAGGAAGACAATCAGATAAGTAGTAAGCCTATAATATTATAGTTTAACCATAGTTGATTTTTACAACCATATAATCTCTCCAAAGTACAAACTCCGGATATCTATCACCATTTAGCATTTCACCTAACATCATATATACTGCATTTAGCATACACCGACAGTTGCAGTACCAATACTGCAACTAAATAATTGTACATATTGTAAATATTTTCACCTGTATTTCAAACATAGATTTTATAGCCTAAGTGTAATGGATCTGATGATGATCGCTTGACGATCGAAACTGGTCATCCTAGTGTATTTATTAATCTCATGTAATTTATTTCAGGATTAGGGCATAACCCATCTCTTTTGGGTACATTCGTGTTGACCGACTGAAAAGCACTAAACTCTTGTTCTAGGGAAGGGGTCATAGTATCAATTTAGACCTATGCTTTTCAGTCGGTCAACATACTTTCACCCAATTAGATTAAGTGGGGGTAACTGCAATAGGCCTATATAACACACTTCCCTGAAGAAAAAAAAAATTACAGTCAGTCTGAAAGACTAGACGTTATATCATTTCAAACGACGCATGCTACAAATGCTACACATGTTAGAAAGGCTCAGGAGGGCTTCTCGCTTCGCTCGAAACCCCAGGACTCTTTCAACAGACTCCATTACCCATTAACTTAGGCTTCCCGCGCGGACACCTCTTTACGGGTCACTCTGTATTTGAGTCTGACATCTTTTACAACTCTTTAAGAGTCACCCATTATTTGAATCTGATATCTTGCAAACCTCTTTAAGGGTCACCCTGTATTTGAATTGAATCTAACATACTGTACACCTCGTTAAATGACACCCTGTGATTTGCTATGACATCCTGCACACCTCTTTAGGAGGCACCCTGTATTCTTATCTGGCATCTTGTATATCTCTTTAGAAGTCACCCTGTATTCTAGTGTGACATCTTGTACACCTCTTTAGGAGTCACCCTGTATTCTTATCTGGCATCTTGCACACCTCTTTAGGAGTCACCCTGTATTCTTTTCGCTTCGCTCAAAGCCCCAGGTCGCTCGACGCCCCAGAACTCTTTCAACAGACTCCATTAACCATTAGCTTCTGCTTCCCGCGCGGCTGCATGACGTCACTTCGTCTCCGTAACGCATAACTTTAGACTCAAGCATAACGACGAAGTCGACAAGATCATTTGAAATGATAACATACACGTATTACTATTATTCACTTATAAAGGGGGGTGGGGATAAACTGAATAATATTAACTAGTGGACCCGTGCGAGAACTCTCGCATAATGGGTTGTGCGCGCCCCATGTGTTCAGACTACCCGCCCGGCGCTAGTGCTATGCGGCCTGTACGCGACTCATTTCTTACAGGGGCTATCGTCTTGTTTATTTGTTTAAATGCACATTATAAACAAATATATTTCCGTTTACTTTTCAAAAAATGCAAGACTTTTCCTGTACTATTGAGATGATTTGGAAGATTTTGGTACAAACCACACCTTCTCACCCCCTCTGGTTTAGGAGCTTGAGTTTTGTGAAACATACACCTTAGCGTATTATTTAATAAGAAGATACGTGTTGTTTTTTTCTTTTCTTTCAGGAAAGTGTGTTTTATCTATACGAGTAGTTACCCCTGAAACTCGCAGGCCGTCCTCTGTACGACTGCGCAACCGGGACTGACCGGCCAAAATCGGTGGCGTAAACTGTACCTCAGTTGACGAGTGGGTTCTAGTCCCACTTTCATCTGTTTTCGAAATGGTTTTCCGTCTGCCATATTCTTCTCCCAACAAATGTCGGGACGGTACCTTCTAGAAGGATACTGCTGTTTCTTACCAAACTTTGCTCAGTTTCATTCATTTCATCTCGCATTATCTTATCTCAGGGGGTAAGCGTCAGGAAGGGCATCCAGTCGTAAGAACTCTACTTCATAGAAATTCATTCTATCTCATTTCCGACCCCATTGAAAATGAGAATAACAAGGCGTAAACATACTGTACATACAGTACTTGATTGCTTTGCCCATCTCGCGGCGCAGTGACTTGCATGTTTGGCTGACACCGCGGAGATCCGGGTTCGAGTCCTGGTTCTACCAAGAAACTTAATTCTGGTTTGTGGGCTGGAACGGGGTTAAGTCAGACTCATGAGCCATCCTAGAAGTTGTCTTCCGTGGTTTCTCACTACTACTCCAGGCGAATGCCGGGATGGTATCTGAATTATAGCCAAGGCCAACCCCTACTCATATCCTAGCCCCATTACAAATATACACCCTAGTACAGCCATCACAATGACACATGCTATCGGGCCCAAACACAAATGCACGGGGCTACATGATACGATGTCAGGACGTTCCTAAATGAATCGACAACAACAACAACTTAACTTCGCATAATCCTATTTTTGATTTTTTGTCATTTAATGTTCTAAAACACATTGGTGCAATGCATGCATTAATAAGGATCCGGTATAGCCAGCAGATATCACATCCGGGAAGCTGGCTCGTAGCATGAATATCTTACAACACACAGCCAGTGAAGGATCCCTGCACTGCATTCACCGCTTCTGCAATTCAAATGTGCTTTGTCGTTAAACTCATGCATAAACCGGGTGTCGTATGCCTTAAAATAGAGTGGAACTTCTGTACTGCCTTAATCGTTCATGGTCCTCATGTTTATCTGAACATAGTCATGTGGGTTCACTGTTCGGCGTGTAGCATTGTATTCACTTCCTTTATACAGGGTGTATCTCAATTATACCGACAAAAAAAATCAGGGACGCTCTGCGTGTTATGTAAAAAAAGATGCCGCAATCGGATTGGCGGAGAAAATTTTTCCCTCCGAGAAAATGAGGTTACTTTGTTACTTCCGGGCGCGCGATTCAAATCCTACCAGTTTAAGGGAAATGTTTACGAGCACATAATTAAAATATGCTCCAAAATTTTCTTAAATTCATGGTACGTCTATTACTGAGGTTTAAAATGTACAAGGATTTGAATAATATGATAATTTAACGATACTTTTAATATTATTTTAAGATTACAAAAGTCACAAATTTATTTTGGTATATATCTCTATTTATTTTATTACTGACGATACATTTTATCATTTCATGGGTTGGTGCATAAATCTCAGAAACCATAAAATTCACTCGCTTGAAATTTTTCATAAACCTTCACGAAAAGCTGATCTTCAGTGTAGTGTAGACAATTACTGCAGTTTTAATGTGTGTATATTTTACAGACCGGCTACGGTGGTAGAGAGCGCTAACGTGCTACCTCGTGCCTCACTGGCATCGGGAGAGCATGGGCTCGAAACCCACCTCGGCCGGCCTGAAAAAGGTTTCTGTGGTGGTTTCCCATTTCCACCACCAGGCAAATGCCGGGACGGTTCCTTCCAACAGCTCCACGCCCGAACTTCTTTTCAAAATCCCTGGGGCCAAGCTCTCTGCTGACTCGGGAGACGTGTGAGTTTGAGCCCCACCGTCAGCCATCCTTGAAATGGTTTTCCGTGGTTTCCCCATTTTCAACACCAGGCAAATGCTGGGATGGTACCTTCTGACAGGCCACGGCCGCTTCCTTCCACATCCTTTCCCAGTTTCATTGATTTCATCCACTCCATCTCTCATCCCGGCGCGCAGTTCGCCTGCGGGCGTCGACTAGATAGACCTGCACTCGGCCTCTCAAGAGACCACGCGACAAAAAAAAAAAAAAAAAAAAGTTCGTTTGGTGAAGTAGAGCTGGGAGGAGAAGCGATTATTTCTTTAAAATCACAAAAGTCACAAAGGTTTTTGGTGTATATTCGTAGCCTATTGGTGCATAAATCTCAGAAACCAGCAAATTCACTCGCCTGAATTCTATTATAAAGGCTATGCTAACCATAAGCGGGTCTTCAATGTACAGTAGTGTTGACCATACTGCATTTTTAGTGTATTTTACAGTGTGAATTTCTATATTTACAAATGAAAAATGTTGAAAATTTCAGTGATTGATCCACTCTAAATATGAAAAGTATTTCACCTAGAACCATCAAAAGGCTCTCCTTATCTGTAGAAGCGCCTAAAAGTACTGTGCAAAATTGCAACACTATGTTTTCAGTAATTGCTGAGATATGTGCACTTTCACTATACAAATTGTGGTTTCGGGAAGTTGATATTTAAGTTATCAAGAAGTGGCGCAATAGGCCTACATGTGCATCACTATTTTAAAGACCTATAAAGTAATTTCGTAAGGCTGTAAACATATTCCGACTCAGAAAAATATGGAAAATTGTATTATGTACAAAACAAAGTCCCTCTCGTGACCGAGCAGCGGTTCTTCGTTCTGCTTCCTTCGGCAGTCATCCAGTATGGCGTACAACAACAACGTTCGGAGGTCCATTGTTCAAAACTTGACACCGTAAGTGTCATCTTGAGAGCGGTTTCACTCCGGGAGCATGTTGTGGTTGTACTTTATTTGCATCAATCCCAATCCTACAGTAAGTTCAAACATTTGCACTTACGATGTTATAATAATAATAATAATAATAATAATAATAATAATAAGTTGTTGAATCTTTTAGGGGCTTTTTGACAGCGTGGTCATTTAGCCCCGTATCAATGGGTGCGTATTGAATCTGTCTGATAACCTGTGTCATTGTGATGGCTGTACAAGTGCATGCATTTTTGTTGGATAGAAGGCAGCCGTAGCCCTAAGTTTGGTGCCACCCCAGCATTTGTCTGGGGTAGAATTGGAAAGCAACGGAAAACCCCTTTAAGGTGGCTGAGGAGGGAATCAAACCCACCTCTTCTCAGTTCTGCCTCACAATGCTGAGTGTTCTCCGTTCCAGCCTCCAGATCAGAATTAGCCTAAATTTCTTGGAATCGAACTCTGACCTACGCAGTGACAGCCAGTCACTATGCCAGGAGGTGGACTTCATATTAATAGGCCTAAGCCTCCTCTGTGGGCTAGTGGTAGTGTGTCTGCTTCACAATGCCAAGGTCGCGGGTTCTGTTCCCTGCCGAGGAGGTCGGACTTTGATGGGCGACAAATTACATGGCAATCCAAGTCATACACCATGTTTTCGTAAAATATCTCCCACATCACATTGTTGGTGATTGCAAGACATAATTAATTAAATCTCAGCCATAAGAGGGTTTTGGGTTTCACTGCCAGAGGGCAGTGGCCTCATTGGCTCAAACTAAAATGATATACGCCACGGTGGTAGATATCATTATTATTATTTTAATCCCTGAGATATGTGCACTTTCACTAAACCCACGGACTCGCCGAGGGACCATTCCTCTATCGTCACAAAGACGGTGTCGGGGAGCTGACCATACTTAGACAGCAGATACAGGGTGGGGCAGAATGGACTCCCTAGTTTCAAACACTCACTGTAGAGCGCGCAGGTGCGTTAGCGGAGTGGGGATAGTGGCGTTAGGTCGGGGAAACGATGCCATTTTCATTTCAGTAGTCGCCATCAAGGATCATGTAAGTATAAGAGATTCGTCACTTTTGGTTATAGAATTTCCGAGAGAGAACACCGCCTGAGGCTATGTATTGTACTGGCAAGTCTGGCAACATAAAAAGTAAAACG
This sequence comes from Meconema thalassinum, assembly GCA_946902985.2. Taxonomy (NCBI): domain Eukaryota; kingdom Metazoa; phylum Arthropoda; class Insecta; order Orthoptera; family Tettigoniidae; genus Meconema; species Meconema thalassinum. The sequence continues at coordinate 1,197,960,081 of OX336389.2, forward strand.
CCATATGAATGTAGCCTTTATTACACGTAAATGAACAGTATGTTCTGCGATGAGTTATTGATTATTGATGAAAATAACACAAACATAACTGCGCCTTTCGCTAGGCGCTGAAATATACGTCCAGATACATTTTGATATATATCAATGTTGGCAATAGATTTGTCACGAAGGACACAGTTATGGCGTTCTAGAGCTTAATTCACCTCTAGGCTAATTAAAAATGCTCTCATACTCTACAGAATTGTTGGGATATTCGATGAATATGAAGAAAACTGTCCAAATGCACACTCGACATTGCCATAACCTCACTTTTTGCCTAGCATGCCCGCTGCCACCCACCCCTCCCCGTAGCCCTAAACCACAAATTTTATTGCAATGCAAATGAGAATGGGTAAGAAAACAAACAAGAGATGAAATGCACACATTTATTCTCTATATATTATTATTATTCGAGAGTAGTCCATATTGTCCACTAGTTTTTCACAAGGTCAACACCAGGAAGATGAAAATTGCCGTATTTTTCTTACTATCATTATAATTCTTACATCCCGGTGCTTGGCAATTTTTCCTCCCTTGCAGTGGCATGATTGACTCTCAATTCAATTCAAATAAACAATCAAAATACTGAACAAATCAAAACAACCAACCACACCACGAGGAAAATCAATCAGAAAATAGTCAAAACAGACTATTCCCGCTTTCGCCAGTCGGTTTGATGTGAACGTTCATGAGTGCCAACTACGGAACCTTAGTGCTAAAACTAATTCTTCATTGGTTGGCAAAACATCCAGTACAGGGCCTTACCCCGACCCACGCGCTCCCTATGAACTGTCATCCCCCTGGTCGCCATGCAGTGGTCTGGTGAGCATAGAGGCTTTGTCGTTGAAACGTTTTTTAAAAACAATGATAGTGTGGTGGCGACACAGAGGGCTTTTCGTAGGCGGTTTGGTTTGGCTCGTCATGATAAGGTTCCTGATGCTAAAACCATTAGGAAATGGATTAATAGTGTACGGGCGACAGGATCTGCACTTCCTAAAAAAACAGCTGGGCGACCTAAAAGTGTGAGGACACCTGAAAACATCGTGGCAGTGCGAGCGTCCATTGAACAGTCTCCATCGCGCTCTGCGCGGAAACATGCTCCTGCCTTTGGAATATCGTCCAGAACGGTAAGGCGAATTTTACACACTGACCTTAATTTACACCCCTACAAGATGATGGTCGTTCAAGAATTGAGTCCACAAGACTGGGTGAAACGTACAGATGCTTGTAATGCAATTTTAACCTCTGTGCAACCTGACGCTATTCTGTGGTCCAGCGATGAAGCGCATTTTCACCTCTCCGGCACAGTAAATAAGCAAAATTTTCGATTTTTTTATTTGGGGTTATCTCAAAGCTGAGGTTTACAAAGTTCGACCAAGGACCTTGGAAGCCCTTAAGGAGGCAATTACAGATGTCGTCGCTGGAATATCAGAAGATATGCTGAGAAGAGTTTTCGGAAACTTTTTTGAACGACTCAACATGTGCATCGCTCGCCAAGGTCGTCACCTGGATAAACTAATTTTCACAACCAAACGAGAATAAAATGGCATTGAATGTAGTTTTGGGAAATAAAAACGTTTTGAGATTATCTTTATTTGTTCTTTCACAATTCATCCTTCAAATCAGGGAGTCCATTCTGCCCCACCCTGTGCAAATGGGGATGTGGCAGGCCGATCGCCCAGGCGACCGCTAACTGTGGAATATCGTCGGTGCAATGATATCGTATTAACCCCCCGCCCCCGGTGGGAGCACCATGGCCCATGAAAGGCCCTGACCTACCAAGCAACCGCTGCGCTGGCAGCCCGTTCCAGCCCACACGTCAGTTTCTAAAATCTCTGACGGAGCCGGGAATCGTACCCGGGGCTTCTGGGTGTGAGGCAGGTGCGCACCACGGGGCCGACATTCTACACAATTTATACACAATGATCACCCTGAAACAATGGTCCCACATGAATGCAGTTGCATTCAAACACAATACAGCTTGTATAACCTTCACTAGTTGCAATGCGGTCCCGCATTCGTATTTTAAAAAAAGACCCTACAGGTGTTCAATTTATCTAATGACCTGTGTTTCTCTGTTGACTGTAGTAGATAAGAACAAGGAGACCAGAAATAATTCTTAACTCGAGAAGTTGTACCTTCAAGAGCCTAAACACTCAGATGTCAGTTCCACTATGTTCCTGCTTCCACATCGGATCGGCTATGTATTGCAATGGGTTAGGCGTTGGTTTACTGTACCGGAGATTCTTCGATATAATCACTGCACTACCAGTTGGTATCTCATTAATTTACTTACACATTAAACAGCACCTGCTGGGCACAATGCCAGTCAGTGCCTTGGTGCGGTGTTCCTAAATCCACAGCAGTTTAATGTCCAACATTTCTTTATGGTAACATCGAAATCAGAACTCACAATGAGTACTTGTACATATCTTTCACACATGCAAGAATGCACTTCAAGTATATCTAGAGAATTGGTAATGGTTGAATAGACCATGAATCATTAAAACTGCAATACTGTGTAAGGCGGGGAAGATGTTCAGATAGGGACAGATGTCCTCGATTTTCCGCGCCCTTAGAACAACCATCTGAGATAATGTGATTCATTAGACGCTTTATAGGGACCCACTAGTCTTGAAATCAAGTCCATTAAAACAACCATTACCATCATCAACACACGTTTTACGAGACGATCGTAACATCTTGCTTTGATTTAGGGCCACGGTATTGCGATCGTTAATTTATGTTGTTGTTGATTATTTAGGGGCTTTGCGACATCGTGGTCATGTAGCCCCGTGTACTTGTGTGTGTGTACAATTTGTCTAATAACATGTGTCACTGTGATGTCTGTACTAGTGTGTGTACTTGTAATTGAGGAAGGATTTGGGTAGGAAGCGGTCGTGGCCATAAGTTAGGTACCATCCCAGCATTTTCCTGGAGTAGAAGTGGGAAACCACAGAAAACCACTTCCAGGATGACTGAAGGAAGAATCGAGCCCACCTCTTCTCAGTTTTGCCTCTCGAGCCTGAGTGTACCCCATTCCAGCCTTCAGACCAGACTTAAATATCTTGGCAGAGCTGGGAATCTAACCTGGACCAGGAATGCTAGCCACTACTCAACGAGGCGGACTATAACACACTTCAAAACGAATTTTGAGTCTGGGTTCTATATGTCCGATTTGGGTTTCTTCTGGGCTTGAAATATAGTCCTCGTTAGTATCTATCATTTACAGAACCCGTCTTTCAATATTAGGCGTTTGCGACTTAACTGCAACCTACAACGAACCATTTTCCATCTTTATACTGCTATTTCCCAGTCACAAAAGTTACAATTAATTACACAGATTCCAGCATATCATTCTTAGATGAAAGACATTAAGTTCCCCCGATCTTTAGGGTAGAGTTGGGAATATATAAACATGATTGTACTTCCATATTGAACTTAGTAGATCTTCGACATAGGCAAAGGCCAGGGTAGGCCTTGGCCCCTCTCATTATTATTCTAGCCTGCCATTTCACGGAAACACATACACATCGTTACATTTCTCACTATTTGCTCTTAACACACACATGATTTCTTGGTTTTTAACACTATTTAAATACACACCATTTATCACGTTGACACTCATACAAAAATGATTATATAAGGTGCGTTCAAAAAGCAACGAGCCAGAGGCATAATTACAGAAACCAGTACCTGTATGTTAGAAGTATTGGCCCTGGCTGTTGAGGCACTTGTCCCACTGTGACACGAGGCGGCGAATGGCTGTCTCATAAAATTCCCTGGACTGCGATGTGAACCAGTTCCGCACGTACAGCTGGACGTCGGCATCCGAGGTGAATCGTTGGCCCCACAGAGCCCTTGTCAGGGGACCAAACATGGCGTAATCACAGGGAGAGAGGTCTGGACTGTATGGAGGGTGGACGAGAACCTCCCATTTGAATTTCTGCAGGAGTGCCGCGACTGTGTTGGCCGTATGAGGTCGTGCATTGTCGTGGAGCGACCACGGCGGCTATGGCGTTCACTGTCACTCGGCGGTCCTGGGTATTGAATGCATCAACCAGCTGGACGTTGTCATCGGTAATGCAGGGGGGGGGGGGTGCCCCAGACCGGGCATCATCTGCTAACGACACCCGTCCTTCCCTGAAGCGCTTGTGCCACGCCTTGACCCTTGCAAGGGACATGCAGTGTTGCCGTACACTTGTGACATTCGGCGATGAATGTTCGTTCCCCCTACTCCTTCCGCTGTCAGAAACCGAACAACACCTCTTTGTTCTTCGGTTGACGCCTCCTTGTCACTGTTTGCAATGCGACTGGCAGGGTTGGACGATTGATGCATGCTGCTGCTCGCTTTGTATCGTCACGTGTCGTGCACGCGTGCCCTCTAGCGACGGGCTGTGACCTTCCACGCTCTGGTCGGAACCACACCTCGTTACACACGCCACGATTAGCCGATGTCGTCACCGGTTTGCGCATTCCAGCCTCCGGCTCGTTACTTTTTGAACACACCTTATACATTTACTGTATATTCATATACCTACATTTTTCTTTACAATTGGTGGTCCCCACGACACTGATTTTGCTCACGGCACGATAAAAGTTTTATGCTTATACCCTCCAACATGCACGTAATTTACTTACTCTTTCCATTCTTAAATGAGAACATCTGGCATTTTTATATCATTCTGACACCATTACGCCGCGTTACGCACTTCACTCGCGTATAGTTCAATACTCGTAGTAGTTTGTTTACAAGTGTGTAAGGTTTCTGTATTATATATATTGTCTCAATTACCTTAGCTATAGTTGTATTAGATATGACCACTATTATAATGGGACAACCTCGTATGAGGTTAGCGTCAGGAAGAGACTCCGGCCATAAGAAACCTCCCGCCACATAGAAATTCATCGCATCTCATCCTCGACCCCGTTGAAAAATGCGAATAATAAAGGCAGACATACGTAGGCTACTCGTATGTAATTGCATGATTCCTTTGGATGATTTTTTCGTCAATGCCTTATGTTCATAAACACAGATGGAGAGCCTTCCTACAATTGATACATAGCTTCATACTAACAATTATCTTGATGGCTGTGTGGCGCAGCGGTAACGTTCTTGCCTGCTGTTTCCAAGGTTGCAGGATCAAACCATGGCGCATCAGGTGGCATTTGGGAGTGCGTAAATGCGAAGGGGCCGTGTCAGTAGGTTTATTGGCACGTTAAAGATCCCCATCGGGGAAATATTCCGGCACCCCGGCGTCTCTAAAAGCCGCAGTAGTTAAAAGGGACGTAAAACCAATAACATTATTATTATTATTATTAACAATAATATATTAATGTAATAATTTCCACGATGTGTTCTTTATATGAAAAAATTATCATTCTGTTAGGTAATATCAGCTTCACCCATTATTAATAACTAGATCCCATATGAAATTTTTTAGAGTTAGGTGGAAAATTTATCGATAAAGTGCTACATTTTCAATCGAGAGAGAAAAACTTAATTCCTGCCATCCTTACAGCGTAGTTTTGTACCGTCAGCTTCCTCTTTTCCTATGCAAATTATGTGGGCATTCAGCTTCAACTTCCCCACTGAAATGTATCGAGGCGACAATATATCTGTGGCATCCAGAAACATTTTAGGGGCTTGGGACTTCTTGGTCATCATCCCCGTGTAGTTGGGTGCGTGTTGATAACCTGCATTTATGTGATGACTGTATTAGTGTATGTAAATGTGTTAGGGACAGGGATGAGGTAGGTGCTCCGAGACTAGAATTAAGGTACTATCCCGGCATTTGCCTGGAGGGAGTGTGGAAAAAAACGGGGGAAATCCACACCCAGGATAGCCACTATCAGTGCCGGGATTTGAACCTGCGATCTCCGAACTTGCTGCAGATACCCTCTCGGCCATAGTGCATGATTTAACGATCACAGCTACGTCGGGAGACGCCGGCAGAAACACAGCATATTGTATACTGTAATAGCATACTGTAGATTATTTCCTGGTAGTTAGTAACTAGTCGAACGACTTCGTGTTGCAATTTCTGAGTTCAACGCAGTACCGATACAATAACATGTAAAATATTTCAATGAAATGAGAGGAATATTTTTCAGTATGTGGCAAAGAGATTATTTTGAAAATTGAATGGTATGTGCCTGTTAGTACAAGTATGAGACGTAAGTTTCGTCACCGACCCACGCCCACGCAAGACAGGAAGGTTATGCTGTACTGTAATTTAACTTGGAAAGGCGCTATTGGCAATTCAAATGATCACTAGAGGCGCTGCATTCTCCTAACTATGGCCACTTTAAATAGGCAAGGAAGAATGCTGTACTTACCACTGTTCATGGCGTAGCCAACAGAAGTGTTTTTGTAGGTGCATCAACTTTACATTACGTGTAACTGTGTTAGGGACAGAGATGAGGTAGGTGCCCCGAGACTAGAATTAAGGTACTATCCCGGCATTTGCCTGGAGGGCATTTGCCTGTATTAGTACGCATGTTGCAAAAAATAAGGTAGGGACTACAGAAGAATGCGGGCAGTGTGCAAACCACGCTCCGCTGCGCTGGTTTAACGGAAACTTACAAAAACTATGGCTAGGTTTCTCTTCTTCTTCTTCGTCAAAATGTATCGAGTCTGTGGCATGAAATTGTTTCACAAAATACCGGGTGAGTTAGCCGTGGTCGTTACGGCATGGCTGCTGGCAGTCGCTCACATCCGGGAGGCGAGGAGGTTCGAATCCCCCGCTGGCAACCTTGAAGATGGTCTTCTGTGGTTTTCCATCTTCCTTCCAGGCAAATGCCGGGGTTGCTCCCTAACTATATGCCACAGCCGCTACCTTCCAACACCTCGTCCTTACATTCAAACTTTCCTCCCCAGACAACACTCCACACGCGACGGTACTTGTAGCTCACCCATTGGGTGTCCGCCTAGAAGCAGCTACAAAACTGGCGAGCCGAACATGTCCTCGGACGCTCCCGGCACTAAAAGCCATACGCTAAAAAAGTTTCACAAAATAACGCCATTATTCATCAAACCTAGAGTACTGTGTGGAATTGAGATGCTTTTCAGTCGGTCAAATGATTGTAACGGGTGTTATTCCCTACACCTGAACAAAGAAGCACATGAGATTAATTAACACACTTGGATGACCAGTTTCGATCGTCAGGCTGTCATAATCAGGTCCCTTACACTCAGGCTATATACTGTATGTGTTGGTGCAGATATTTATATTATGCGCATTTATTTAGTTCCACAAGTTTATTGTAAGCTTGCACAACTTGCCAAGATTGTTAGCTTTGTGTGATTTTTGTCATGATATTGTTGGTGGCTATTGACTTAAATATTTGAATTTGTTTAGTGTGATAATCTATAGTGGTTAGTAATTGGTCAGGTCGGTGTTTGTAACTTGGAAGGGATTTACGAACTTAGCTGGTTATTTGAACTGTGTGGTGTGCGTTCTTGTGCAGCTGCACTGTCCACAGTGAACAGAGCATCTCGCAGTCACATAAAGAGCTTTATATTTGGTATTGAACCCTTGCAAAGAAGCATATGAGACTCAATTTTGGGGGGGGGGGTGTAACAGTCCATTTCGTAAAGTTGTTGTTAAGCGCTTCTTATAACATGCAGGGTAACATATAACAAAATAACATGCAGGAAAAGGTGAATACCAGGATTAAAACATATGAATTTAATAAACAGATCAACCAATTTACACTATTTACAGCAAAAAAAAACCACAAGGACTCCCAAATGACACCCTCTTGAATTAATAAAATGCCAAGCTAGGCCTGATCTCAGGAGAGATCGTAAACATCTGGACCAAATGTCCCAAAATACTGCAATGACATGTGCGTGTGCGGCTTCTCTGCATGCGGTACGATGTGTACAATTTAATGCGAGATCCGTTACCATCCAGTAAACCTTCAGGGGACGAATCTGCATTGTCTTAGAGCTAGACAGACACGAGGAACCAACTAAACACTAATTAAACTAATCCGACACTTCCTACAATAAATAAGACAAAATAATTTCCGAATAAAATTGGAATCAAAGAATTGCCGTAGCAAACAACACTAACGCCTAAAATTAGGACTTTTCAAATCAACACAAGTAAATCAACACGTGACCAAACAAGAAAAGAAAAATACACACATGGCCGCTTGCCATTTTTACATGAAAAATAAAATACACCCAACGGTGTCACAACAAACCACAATCTAACATAAGCAAATGAAATGAGTCACAGAAATCACTAGGCTCAAAGCCAACATTTACAGCATAAAACAAATACTTCATTTCACACGATATGCGGTAATTCGTAACGGACATGGCGAAATCCCAATTTAATATGATGATCCAACGATCATTAAAAGAACAGGTTTGCTACAGATAGCTTACAGGGGTCAGTCGGTCAGCTGGACTGCCTAAACGATGAATCACCAGACATAGATGGGCGCAAAGTGGAACCTGCAACATCTGTCAACCCACGTGACAATTACCTCGACCTTCCGTAGCAAAGGCTCGAGTCTCGAAGAAGCGTGCTCTCAATAGCACATAATATACGTGTGTGTGTCAAAATAAAATATCTTAGCATTTCGCACGGAAATCCAAGAATCAGCACAGGACCAGGTAAGGTAGCCTCCCAGAGCGCTTCCCCCGTCCATAAAATACAACCACAATAATTTGAGGGTAGTAGACACATTCTACCCCTCATCACGACGAACCAATACACACACCATGACACAATACACACACCAGAATCACACGTATGGGTTTGACAGAAACCTGAAATAAAAGACATAAATATTTCCACCGACTTGCGCTCCCAATCTAGTCCGTGACTGAAGAACCTGAAAAGGGATCTAAAAAAACTCTAAAAAATATAGAACTAAGGTGTTCTACAGTGACATCTTAAGTTGTTGCGCTCGGCAACCCTAGTATGGATAAAAACATGTTCGTAAAACATCTAACAACTCTTACCCCCTTCTCCTAGTTAACATGAATTTGAATAAAAGCACCATTTATCGACCATGACGAATTTCGCATTCGCATGAATAAAATCCAAATGCACGCGCCGTGCATACTAATAATGACTCATAAGAAAAAAAATATGCAATCAAACAAATTTCTGGCCACGCGCCAACGTACATTTAAAAGAAAAGAGTGTCGGCTCACGAATTCTAAAATACACAAGAAAAACTAATGGAAAAAAATTATTTACACGTTCCCGCGTCTAATCTAGCTACATATTGAATAAATCAATGGTTTGTACATCACCGTCCAGCTTGCAGAAAATCTACCTCCATCCCAGTGCATTCCCCCCACGGGAAATCTACTCCGTCATCGTCGACATTCTGGTAGAGGCGTAGCACATCATTCCACCAATCGACCTTGCTGTAGACATCTTGGCATGGCTTCTTGAAAAGAAATGTTCAAAATTAATATTCTACCTAGCTAGAATCGTTATGAGCTACTGACTTTCACTCAAAAGTCCTGGGCGATTACTCCACGTTGAACTGGCCCTATCTAAGCATTTGCTTACTTCACACGCACATATACATCACACAAAAAAATAACACAAAATTTACAGAAAATATTACAATCTTAGTCCGCCACGCAGCTGGCATTTAACAAGTCTCACAAATTACGTATGCCGAGTAGCGCTTATCTCAACGCGAGATCTCCCCTCCGCTAGGCATGAACTCTGCTCCCAAGAGCACATTAAAATGTTCGTTCAGACTGACGTGAAGTATGCTCACCAGAGCCTGATAAAATTGTGTCTCAAACCGGCGTGAACGATGCTCCTCAGAGCTCGATAAAGTTGTGTCTCAAACTACTCATCACCGATCAATTTATTAGAAACTGGCATAATGGAGTGGAGTGGGGGCAATCTGAGAAAATAATCTGTAGTTTTCAACTCACAGACTTGGGACTAGTATCAAACTTCTTCTTTTTATTTAAACGTCTCAATGCACTTATGCGGAATCCTATCGCATCGGCGGTTCTTCATACACGTGTTTTCAGCGCCTTTTTTTTTTGGTACGCACATCTCCGCGTGGTTTAGGCGTCCTCTCTCCTGATTCGATGATTCAATCGTGTATCGGTTGGAAATTCACCTCTGGCACGCCCATAATGACGCCAAATTGGATGCGCGTTCACTCTGAATTTGTCCTTGAACTGGGCTTAGCCGGTCATCCCCAGGAATAACTACCACGCTACCTCTGTTGCAAGCGTTGCGACACACTACCTGCCTTCCGTAGCAATCTCCAACATGCACTGCCTGGATATCAGTAATAATAATTATAAAAATCATAAAGACTTATTGATCGGCAAATCAATAAGGCTTCAGTATATTGGCTTTCGCGGCAAGTGAATTAAAACTCAGCATTTTTTCTAGATTTGTGCCGTGTCGTGTGTCGGGTTTCACCTAGGACACCAAGCTGGCCCATCAGCGGGCTCTTGGTGTACCCGCCTGGACCCCCCACAGGAGTAGTGAACTGCGCGCTGCCTCCCTTTTATGAAGCACACCTGCGCCTTTTATATGCGAGAACTAAAAGCTCAAGCAGCCATAACCTCCCTATGAAGGCTTCCAAAAGATGGTAGCCTATATTGGCTTTCACGGCCAGTGAATTAAAACTCAGCAAATTTTTCTAGGTTTTTGCCGTGTCTTGTGTGGGTTTCGCCAAGAGCCCGCTGATGAGCCAGCTTGGTGTCCTAGGTGAAACCCCACACAAGACACGGCACAAACCTAGGAAAAATGCTGAGTTTTAATTCACTGGCCTTGAAAACCAATATACCATCTTTTTGGAAGCCTTAATGGGGAGGTTGTGGCTGCTTGAGCTTTTAGTTCTCGCAGATAAGAGACGCAGGTGCGCTTCATAAATAGGGAGGTAGCGCACAGTTCGCTACTCCTGTGGAGGTCCGGGTGGGGACGCCAAGAGCCCGCTGATGAGCCAGCTTGGTGTCCTAGGTGAAACCCCACACAAGACACGGCATAAACCTAGAACAATTGCTGTGCTTTATATTTGTTCATTCTGTCAGTACTGTTCTTACAGGTGAGAATTGCGTCTGGCAATCGTGTGTTATTGTGGTGTGTGTGAGGGTGATACATCTGAATGTTTTGAGTATAATTCGTAAGTATGTTTAACATGAGACTAAGCAGAGTTGATAAGAGAGATTGCCCGTATAATATTGCATCATTTACAAAATACAATAATGTTGTGATGTGTCGAAGTGTAGGCCTAATTCATTGCCATGTTATAGTTTTGCGATTAGAACTGACATCTTAATTTGGTTAATGAGACGTAGATGGACAGCGAGTGTTCTCTCCGCGTTTTTCTCATAGCCTATTTCGTACTAGCGGACCCGTGCGAGAACTCTCGCATGTGTGTAAACCAAACGCCTGGCTTTACTGTTATGCGGGCTTTGTGTATAAACCACCCACCTGGCCTTTTTTGTTGTTGTTATGCGGGCTTCTATAAATGTGTTCATTCGTTTAAGGACACCACGTACTCTTGCATGATGAAAAAATAGATTTTTATTTTGGCGCAATAAAATTCTTCATTCTTTACTGAATCAGAATATATATAGTTTGTTGGGGTTTTGATGTCTACAACTACCTTAAATTCGTTTTTTAAAATTAGCGTCCCATGCTCTGAATAATACACTTTTAACTTTGCCGGATGTTTTCCGTTAATATTCATTTTTCATGTTTAGGTACCATTAACTAGGAAACCATTTAAGATAGAGGGCTATTTTTTTTACATTAACTTGCCTAATGGAGTACTTGAATGTTAACATATTTTCACTTCCAAAACATAGTAGGCATGGATTGGGGAGAGAATTTTTTTTACATAATTTTGAATAAATTTAAAAAGAAAGAGTTCGGATTTTTTTTCTTGCATTCTGTCCCAATAATAATGAAACAAATAGTTAATCATCTGCCATGATCCATTCCAAGTATGTGAACAAAATTTGAGAGCATTTGATTGAAAAACAACTGAGAAATGTGTACCTGAAGCAACTTATACAACATTTTTTTGAAAATGTATCTGTCCAAAGTTGTATTCATTTCACACATCCTATAAAAGCAAGGTAGCACTACATGGTCAAAAACAGCTCAGAATATACCGCTTCTTATATGTTACAAGAATCATAGCTGTACCTTTAGCATAAACCCAGAAAATACTCAGTAAAGTGATGCCACAAAAATAGACTTTTTCATCGTGTAAGAGTTCGTGGTGACCTTAAACGCACTTTTTTTTGGTCTGGCTGCGTGGCTCAGGGGTAACGTTCTCGCTTGCTGAACCCAAGGTTGCAGGTTCGAAACCTGGCGCAGTCAGCTGGCATTTGAGGGTGCGCAAATGCGAGGGAGCCGTGTCAGTACATTTACTGGCACGTTAAAAATCCCCTTCGGAGCAAAATTCCGGCACCCCGGCGTCTCTAAAAGCCAGGGTAGTTAAAAGGGACGTAAAACCAATAACATTATTATTATTAAACGCACTTTTTAAACAAATTGTCGATATTTCTGAAATCAGACAGCAATTCTTCACTGCTGCTAGTTGCACAATGGGTTGTGTGCGCCCCATATGTACAGACTACCCACCAGGCCCTAGTGCTATGTGGCTGTACGCGACCCAGTTCTGCCAGGGGCTATCGTCTTGTTTATTTGTTTAAAAGCACTTTATAAACAAATAAATATATTTCCGTTCACTTTTCAAGAAATGCTAGATTTTTCCTGTACTATTGAGATGATTAGAATATTTTGGTACAGACCACACCTTCTAACTCCCTCTGTTTCACAAAACTCAAGCTCCTAAACCATACACCTTAGCGTATTATATAATCAGATAGATTATTCATTCTGCATTCAGCATTTACATAGTACTGCCCCCGTAAATTGAATTATTTAGGGACAAAATGAGAGTATTTTCCGTCCCCATGATAAAATTTAACTAGCAAAAATAATTTCTGGAAGTGTGACACGGGAGTGTAGTGTTACAAGCTCGAGACTGTGGGAGAGCCCGATCACGTGATATGTTGCACAATGGACGCTTCTAGAAGGCTATATTTAGCATAGCAACAGTGAGTTTGTAAATTAATATTATAAATATTGTTATAAATTATGCTATTGGATCCCAGTCCAGAGCCAATGAGAACAGGACTTATTGAAGACGGGATCAACTTTAAATACACAATATGATGAAATTATGCATTTAGGCCCTTAGAAGAAGATTTTCTTATTTGGTAATGAAGAGGATATTAAGAGAAATTATGTCTGATACTTTAAAAACCGCAGATCGGTTAATCTACGCAGTAATAAGCATTAGTAATCTACGCGCTAAAATTATGGTGGGAGATTGATATGGCCGCCAAAAATTCGACTTGGAGGGGGAGATCCAAGGATCGAGGTTCTTATTCCAGCAGACTTTGAAGAGTGAGGAAGTGTTTTTACTGGGTTAACGGAGATCCCAAAGCTTAGTCCGAGTGCGACGACTGTCGACTTGTGGAGACGCGAGGATAGCTAGGTGGAACGTTAGAGATCACCGCACTTCCATTCTACGTGAAGTTGCGAGGAACATTGTATTGATTATATCTCATATTGAGACCGTTAGTCGAGTCAACAACCACGATGACTTTTCTAACATCCCATAAGTCGAATAAAATTACCGTGAGGATCAGGTGAACTTCCTAATAGGCTAAGCGGCACGAGACACTGTAGTCCACGGGGATCGTGGTACATGGTGACGATGGTCCTAGACTGCCTAAGGAAAGGTTCACCTTAAAAACTAGACTGAGAAATTAAACATCCAGACTTAAGTAAAACACCGTGAAAATTTATTAAAATTCACAAGCCCCTAGCTTAGTTCGGAGGGTTATGATCGGCTAGTCCGCAAACTAATAAACAAAAGAAAATAAAGAGCAGGTCCCTACCTGAGAAGTTACTGAGAAAAACCCTCGCGAAAGATCTAACTCACAATAATAAAGCAACAACAGCAACACTAGGAAAATGGTACGACGCAAGTCCCTAATTCAAGTTACAAGATTAAGCTAATATCAGAATTTACATTTAACAGGGTAGCAAAACAAATCTAAGTTAGGATGATACCATTTCCACATTTACATTTAACGGTAATCATCTAGCTAAGTCCTAACAGTTAACAACAAAATTTACGGCGATGACGTCCGTAATAGAAAACAATTACAACAAATCTAAGTGTACAGCCATGAAAAACATTTAATTATTCTTAATAACTACGTGCTATCAGCACACAATAAGGTAACATGTAGGATTTACACACTTGTACATCATAAATAAGTGATGAAATAGACAAAAATCTTTATTAAATTCCTGCCTACACCTTGGTTTACTCTTTGTAAGCCATAGTCATCTAATGTGTGTAATTACGGTGACGAATGCGTAGTTGAGACCACGTCTGACATCGCATGGCCTGAGCTCCACAAGCTACGAACTCTAGGTTCGCGCACGCTTCAGGTCGCTACAAAAGTGTCAACTGTCCTAGTCATTTCCACACAAGGAAATTACCTTCAACTGCACGGCTATGTCAACAGTTCCAAAATGCAACAGAACAAAGTTAGATAGAAAGAATTCATTAGTTAGCTTTTGTTTTACCAAAGTTATGCGTTTTATTATTAAGTTATCGGTTTAGGTTTATCGTTGGTTTATGGCGAATAATACTGACAATAGCTCGGGCACGGAGTGTCTACACTGAGATCATTCTCCACCAAAAAGCCTCGACTCAACAGTCGGAATAAGATCAACGAGCAATAACAACTCGGACACACAATAACACGGGTTACCAGCGGCGCAAAGCTCGCATTCAATAACTCTGGGATAGGCCTGTCCACAACAGTTACCTTCCAATAACATCTAGTCAACGGGAACCCTCCCGGACAAGGTAATCACAAGTACCTTCATACAATAAATTCCTGCATTCAACAGGGTCGCCTGCAACTCACTATAGAAAACCTGACCTAATTGTACACGTCAAGACGGTACACGCAAGAAGTGCGCTCAACTAACAACAAGCAATCTATAAAACATGTGATCTGAGACAGGGTTGAAAACTGGGTTACATAAGCTAAGTTGCAATGAAAGAAAGAGCGAATACAACAAGCATTCTGTCTCTTGTCAAAGTCGTTCTGTTTCACAAACAAATGAAGCGTGCTCTCAAGGGCACTGGATTACAAAACCAGTTTATGTCACCAGCAGGCTACCACATTCCTGCGTTCGGTCGACACAAAACACACATTATTCAAGGCCGGCGATTTAATCAATATAAAACTATACATCTGGCCTGTTCATAAAAAACTTTACCATGGGTTATGAACCTCTAAAGAGTCCGTGTATAAAAAAACACGCAATAAATCTGAATAGAATAATATAATTCCGTCTTTCTACCAAAGACGTCTAAATGATAGTAATCTTACAATTACTGGAGCTCTTTGCTCTCAAAGTACAATTCAGTAGTTGCTAGTACAACATCAAATAAAAACGTGTCTTACATGACACAAGCAAAATGATAATTGTGGCGCAAATTCCATACAAGGATCTGCTTAATGATACGTTGGGAACTGAGTTCGATGCTAGGCAACGAAACATTCCTTCTAATTGTTAGGTTCAAACTTGACCAAGAATAGCTTCTGAGCTTATTCAAAATGAAAATATAATGCATTTACAAAACTGGCAATTACAGTCGATTGCCTAACTGATACGACTGTTCTAACGAAAGTCAGGGGTGTATCAAAACTGGCTGCAAAGAATGCAGTTAAAGAAATAACCATGACATCTGATTGTCATAACTAAAGTCAGCAAAGACTTGAGAAATTACCCCAAATAGGGTTGGACAAAATAGCCTCGAATGACTACGGTCACATCTAGCAAAAGATAGGCTTTGACGTTCTACGATGTTCATCAAGCTGTACCAGGGTTAACCAAAATGTTAGACCCAAGGGTGTCTCACTATACTGAAATAAATGGCATTAAATTAAACTAAATACAATCCCTACCTTGAAAAATGGCTGACACAGAGTGTGGTTGATTCACAAACTACATTAAATCTAATATACCACCAGAACTAGAACAAGAGAAGGGATGGTCAAAACTCACGACATGGAGAAGCTATCACTCAGCCCTCTATTCAATAACCAGGGTTGTACAAATTCCTCTCTGGATCTCTGGAACGGTATTATCCTCATCAGGATTCCCATCTGGACTCCTCCAAAGACCAGGGTTCGATTCGTCCCTGTCGACAACTCCGTGAATATGCTGGATATGCCTGGAAATGGCATCTTGGATTCCTTCCTTCTCGTCCTCGGTTCTGCAAGCTTCACCATCATGCTAGTTCTCGTAGAAATATCACCCTCATACCAGGATGGTATTAGCCCATGGTGACTGATTCAAACATGGTGTGAAATAGTCTGGTCACGTTGACGGTGAAATAAACTATGAAATTCATTCTTTCACTTTCCAAAGATATAATGTTCGTTGTAAGTATTGTAGGCTTTGATAGTAATTGATAACACAGCCTTAATTTCGTGGATGTGAACAGATACGTGAGATAGCACTGCTCTATGGTTCTGCAAGTGCTAATGACGCTACTTTTCTATCATGCAGCATCGGTAAAATGTACGTCGTTTTGGAAATAAAAACTTCACTCTGGCAATCCAAATATGTTACACAATTATAATCACACTTATTTGAAGTAGTTGCAACACATTTACCTGTATATTTTCCACAAGGCATTTGGCCCTCCACAAACACGTGGGTACTAAAATGTGGTGTTCCGGTAAAATTATATAATTCACTAATACTTGCCAATAATTATCTTCAATATGTTTCTGTGGCTCACTGTGCATAAATAACAGTATTTCACAATATGCCAGTGCACGATGGCACCTGATAACCAATTCAACGCTAACAAGCGGATATTCTTCTATGTCTTACAGGACAAATGCAATTACACGCCTATACTGGGCGGATTCTCCAGACGTAGGGCAAGGCACTGGGTGTCTCAAGGAAGTAGGTCGTCAAACCGAAGTCGTTGAGCGACTACTTACGTTCCTATTTGCGTATCTGCAAGGGTATTACCTTACCTTAAGCTAAAATAACATTCTCAAAAATGTTTTAATGATGCAGCATGACGAAATGGAATATTCTGAGTCTTGTGAAAGAATAAAAATAATTAATAAGACCTCAGATAAATAATTAGCAGTTCTCACCAAAGTCAAAAGTGCGATCCAACGCTACTTCAAAGAGTATCGCGTGAGCTCTCAGCTCCACGTGGCTTCCTGGGTGTGTTCAAAGGTACAACATCCCATCATAAATGTTCTGTCATAAAAAATATCACATGAACCATAGCTCAGCGGGTTCAATATATAATTGAGATCTGAAGTTAAATAAGTATATATATATAAAGAACAGGTCGCATACTATATATTGTGAAAAGTCGAGCGTTTTACTATTCACCGTTTCGACAATATAAGCCTGTCAAGTTAGATTTCCAAATGTGTTGGAAATAAAGCTGAATATCATTATAAATTGCAACGTGAAGTTGACGAACGCAGTTCAAGTGAACAGTGGCGGAGAACTTTTAATATTGGCGCAACACATAAACATTAACAGAATGACTATTATTATTCTTCAAACCTTATCATTCAGCATAATTAACTTTGTTGATAAGATGAACTAGATAGTCATGCGCCAGGAGACATATTCGATAACAGGAGTTAAGATACAACGATGGAGCTTCGTTAGACAACGTATTCTTGAATACAGACGTAGTATACGGTCCATTTTGTGCATTTTCGTCAGTCTACGAACACTAATATAACATCAATTAGCAATGGAAACATTTCATTCACTATTTATATGAATATTTCCATAATTATATTCCAATGATGAAGCTGATACATATTTACGACGGAGAATGAAGACTCTACAGAAGATATTTGTCAAGATGCTAGGGAAAGGTAGCCCGGCAACACAGAAGAATTTGCCAGAAGGATGTCGTTCGAGCCCAAGCGAATGTTGGTGAATTCCAGAGAGAGACGTTTCTTATCTCTGAGGCCGCAGATCCGAGGTTCGAATGCAGATCCATCTCAGTGTCTTGTACTGAGGAAACATCTAAAAGTATTGTGGGAATACTTACATAGATCTTCAAGTTTTCGTCCAAATAAGGTATTAGTGTATCTCATTGTTATATAGAGCTTGATTAGTAACATTCTAGTCAGCGATCTTATTCCATATTACCAGCGATCTTATTCCATATTTCCAGCGATCTTATTCCATATTTCTATATTTTCACACTTCATGTATTTTAGTGCTTTTATGTATTTTACACTTCAGATGTGTGTTGAGTTTTTATACTTCAAGATTATTTAGATGATGATTGCATTTCATCTATTTTTCAATTTTATTCTACGGATCAGTTGTGGAACTGACATTAAAAATTTTTGTTTGAGGAATCATATTGCCTCATAGTAGACTAGTCGTTTCGACTCTCGAATTTTAATAATTCCATTTAAACCAAGTATTCTGACATTGTGTCATAGCTTCAAATTAAATTCTTATTAAATTTAATTTGAGCACTTTAATGTAACAACATATAACTTCAAGAAAAGAAGAAACATCGAATGATATTGTTATATCATTATTGTACATAAACTATGGACGATCTAAGAAATACTAGTCGTTTGATAAGACCGAAGTCTTAATTCCTATGAACATTCTTTGTGTAGAGTGGAAAATCTTTACGACATTGACAAACCTTTCTTATTATTTGTAAAGCTAAGAGCTTGGTTCATTTAATATGCTAGAGGAAATACCTTTTGATAGAAGATTATTCAAATCTTTGGCTAAGAATTCAAAGCTAGTTTATCCCGGTCAGGATTGAATTCTATCTGACACTATAAATAACATGTGTGTTATTTTATGCTATTTGTGGAACATCACGTCATTTGTGGACATGATATTACAACGATAAACAATTAATAGCTTGACAAGTGAGATGAGACAGGAGTATTATTTTTATTACATGTATTTGCGACAGACGAGTTAACAGTTAATTTTCTTGTTGTGGAGTAACCTTTAGGAGGTTAATCATGACTGTCTAATATCGTTCATTACAATTGGAAGTTTCGTTTGAAGAACATACGCATGTATAATGGTAGTCCAGTAGTCATGTGCAATGATACTGAGGGTCATGCCAGTATTTGAGAGAAGTTCCTACATAAGATATATCAATAACAATCCCTTTTTGGTTATTGTTTAACATAGTAGATGATAATTGTTTATACCATATATATTGTTATATGAGGATCTGTAGACCTATGGAGTGCTCGTGCGAGGGAATTCCGCATTTTAAGGAAGTCAAAGTATTGTTGTTCTTTGATAAAAAGGCATGTATCATGATAAGAGCCGTTGTATACAAGTAGTCCAGTTCTTGTGAATTAACGATTTAGCTGTGTTAACAGGAGGGTTTCAGCGGAAATGCAACTTGAGAAAGATTGTCTACTCACTTCTATAATACAATTATTAAATTTTATTAAACCCGAAGTTATGTAATTACGTACAGTTTACCTTAATTAGTCGACTGTATTATACCGATATTGTAATGAAACCTATATAAGACGATGTGTAAGCAGTATATTAAAACTACAGAACGTTAGAGAAGGATGGTTATGTGAAAAACCAGTGTATATATTTAGTTAAGAATTATATTGTAACCGAGAAGTTAGAATCTCGAAAGTGTCGCGTTGGCAACACTAGATAATGGATATTATTATAAACATATTACATGTAACTGATTTTTGTGGAAATGATTTAATTAGTTAAATAATTTAGTAGGATTTATTAATCAATTGTTTTGGAACAGTGTGTGTTTATGAGCGGATGTTTTGGTGTGTATGATTGTTCATTGTTAAGAGCATATGAAAATGAAAATCCACAGCCTGCTTCCAGTCTCCGACCGGGTCAGGAATGGAATGAATGAAGCCCCCATCTAGCGGCGAGGATATGAACTGTGCCGGCTGCCGAGGCCTGACGCACTCCTCTGGGGCAATGATTAAATGAATGACAGATGAAATGAAATGATAGTGGAGAGTGTTGCTGGAATGAAATTTTGACAGGGAAAACCGGAGTACCCGGAGAAAAACCTGTCTGCCTCCGTTTTGTCCAGCACAGATCTCACATGGAGTGACCGGGATTTGAACCACGGACCCAGTGGTGAGAGGCCGGCGTGCTGCCGCCTAAGCCACGGAGGCTTCTGTTAAGAGCATATGTGGAACCGAATTGGTCTAGAACAATTGCGGAGTGCGAATGAAAGAGTGTATAAAATTTTTTAGAATGATTGTTTAAGAAACAAAGTAGTTATGTGAACTTTTGTAAGATATAAATGTTAATTTTTACGTGTTTTATAAATGCACACACAAGCAGTCTCTGTGGGCTAGCGAGAATGATTCACCGTTAGCATTGGAGAGCGATGATATAATATGAACAGGTGTAGACCCACCGCCTTGTATTTATTGTATAAACCAGTTTCGAGTACGGCGTGGTGCCGGTGTTTCATTGATGAAACAACGTTACTACACGTGCGTTCTGCAAACGCAGGCTTGTGAATGAAACTATGTGTCTGGAATGCCATTTAGAGACTTCATTAAACGTTTTATTTTATTTTTACGCAGTGTAGGCCTAGAACAAGCCAAGATTTTATACTCATAATTTTAATACAGCATTGTAGTAAGATGTAGAGTTGAAAGGAGGTGTGAATGATTGCGTGTTTTTTAAATTTAATTTCTATTGTTAAATTCATTTATTGTTATTTTGTTTATAGTAGATTAGTTTATCCTATTGTTAATAAATTTTGTTCAGATTGTTTTCCATTGTTGTTGGAGTGTGATTCATTTTAAATATAAGGAGCTTAGTATTGTGGATGTAGTGTAGGCGAAGCTGAATTCCCAGTCCCCGAGAGGTAAGTAAAGGTGAGGGCCCCGTGTAGTTGGTTGTTGATCCACAATATTCTGGTAACTGCTGTCTGTAAATCTCTAAAGGCCGTGTTGGAAAACGATTTCTAATGTTGTATATGCCGGTGCAGTTAGAAATAGGCAATCCAGCGGGGGCAATGGATATTCCAACAGGATCCTTTCCGGATTATCGGGTACAGTACCTCGCAATTACATAAAAGTTCACCAATAACGGTTTACTTTATCGCACCAACCACCTCGTGGTGCAGTGGCTGTCGTCCAGGACGTCCGGGTCCGAGAGCGATTCCCGACTCTGCCGAGGAATGTAATTCTCGTACTTGAGGGAGAAACAGCGCGGAAGGTGAGGAAAGGGGAGACCAGTAAGACAAGCGTAAGGAAAGAGCTGTTGCCCATAACCGAGGGGTTGGGGTTTGCACTGTGGTCAACCTACACAGTCGTGTATTGCACCGGCGCGGCGCATGCACCCTGAGAGGCCCTGCATTAAAGCTGGGTTTTCCTAGGCGCGGAACGCGGAGAGCGGAGTCGGCTCTCTTCTGGTCATATGTAATTTCAATGGTATTGTTTTCTTAGAAGCGGAGCGGACCGCCGCTTGACGAGCGGAACTCGCTCCTCCGCGTTCCTCTGCTTCGAGAGCAGACGAGTCTGCTGTCGGCTGGCGGAGTGGCTGGACGTCTGTAGAGTTTGTGTTTAGTTTTATTTATTGTGTCCCTTGTGTGTTTAGTATAAAATGTGTGCACCATGAGTGTGTGTCGGTTTACTGCTTTCTGTTATATACCTGCGATTTCAGTTCTTCTACATCTTTTATTTCTTGGTATAGATCATAGAACTCGCTTTTGGTCAATCGAAAGTACTGTTTGAATCTAATTTCCTCATCAATTAAATGGTTATTTATAAGAATTTTAAACACTCCCTCATTTTCACGCGTTTTAAATATGTCACTTGCACAGTTTCGATCCTTCACTAAATGCAGTAGTAACTCTTCATCCTCCTCCATTTATTCCTCTTCCTCCTCTTCCAAGTGTAATAAAATAAAAAGTCTAGATTCCAAGTCCATATCGACCTCACCTTATCACTCCTAGTACTGTATACAAATGAGAAACCGTTCCGCTCTCCGCCAGAGGACAAGTCCGCGTCTAGGAAAACACAATTCAGCTAGCTGATGATTCACGAGCGGAAAGCCGACTCCGCTCTCCGCTTCCGCGCCTAGGAAAACCCAGCTTTATAGGTCATTGGGCTCATCCCAGAGAAGCCGAACTCTCTACGCTGAATACATTACTTAAGTACAGTTATCACAGTGTATTGGTGTTAAGCTGTTAATCTTCACAAATTAGCACGAGTCATATGCTAACTGCACTGCTGCGCTTGTTATTGTTGTCGATTCATTTAGGGTATTTACGACATCGCCATCATGCGCTTGTGTGTGTAGAATCTGTCTAATAAAATCTGTGTCATTGTGATGTCTGTACTAGTGTATGCACAGTATTTGCAATTGAGGCTAGGATTTGGGTGAGAGAAGGCCATGACTTTAATTTAGGTACCATCCTGGCATTCGCCTGGAGTAGAAGTAAAAAAAACACAGAAAACCACTTCTAGGAGTGCTGAAGTAGGAATCTTTTGTGTTTTCTGAGCGTTGTATTTTCTAAGATTGACAATACTACGAACCGATCAACCATATGACAATTTATTATGCGAAAAACCAAACAATGTACAGATCAGTGCGCAACAGTGTATAGACGGCTTTGTTGAGATCGAGTAATCGATAACTGAGTCTCTGGTGGTGTCTATGTGTTACCAACTGTTGAGGGTGAGATTTCTTTGGAAAATACATTTTGAGTTCGAATACACAACATTTCCTCCCTCTTTTATTGTACTTGCTATGTCTATGGTGAAAATCTTAATGGTGGGCGGCGTTTGTGTGTAGACATGTACGGTATAATTGGAGTAGCTGGTGTTGGTGTTCGGTTTCCACGGATCACTTGTGGTGTCCTCTCGGCTAGTGTTGCGGTAGCTGGTGCTTGAAAGAACCGAACACGTCGTGACCTAGGTGGAATTTCGGCAGTTTCTCCACTGGTTGGTTCCTGGTTCTCTGTGTTTGGCTGTATTCCTGGAAATAGTCTCATTTGGTCGATGTGGCGCTTTATTCGTTTCTCCTGGAAGTTGTTCTCATAGTGAAGATCTCCGATGCGGGCTGCAATGGTACCGGGGAGCCACTTCCCTAGGTTCGGGTTGCCAGACAGGAAGTAAACTGACCGTCCCACTTCGAAGGTGCAGAATGTCGAGTCCATTTCTGCTTTTTGTTTTTTCGCAGACTCTAGTGCGAACGTCTTCAGATGTCACCAGGTTGAGACCTGTCTGACGTTCTCGTTCCAGAGATAGTTGAGATGGAGAGTGTCCGGTGGTAGAGTGCGGCGAATTTCGAAATTGGCGAAGGAACTCGTTCAGGTTGGTATGCAGAGTTCCTTTGGTTGTTTTCATCGCATAGAGGGCATCCTTCACCGTCGTTTGGACATGCCGTTCTGTTTGGCCATTAGTTGATGGATGGTACGGCGCTGTAAGCTTCTGGTACTTCACACCACTGTACTGCGGGAAGGCCTTGAATTCTTCTATGATGAACTGCCTGCCATTGTCTGAAACGACGCGACGGTGACTGGTGTGCCATGCGCTGTGAACAAGTCATCCATGAGGGCGATTGTTGCTGCATCTGTCGAGTAGGTCGTCGTCTTGACCTCGAGCCACTTGCTGTAGGTGTCTACAACAATCATAAGCATGTTGTCAGCTACTGGACCCGCGTAGTCTATGTGAATGCGTTCTCACGGTGCATTCGGGTACTCCCAGTGATGCTTGCGGAACTTGGGTGGAGCGTGCACATGGGTTGCGAATGTGGTGCAGGACTTTGCTAGCTTCTCCATTTCGGAGTCGATGGCTGGCCAAAACACAAAGGAACGCGCCATTCCCTTCATTTTGACGATCCCCCGGTGAGCTGCGAGCAGGTCGTTGAGGATGGCATCTCTCAGTGCCGGTGGGACCACTACTCTGTGCTCGAACATCAAGCAGTTGGCGGCGAGCGTGTATTTCACCTCGGGTGCCTTGAAGTCATGGCGGGCGAGATCTTGGCCTCCTACCAGAAGTTTGACGAGTCTGCCGAGATCAGGGTCCTTCCTCGCCTCTCGTGCAATGGCTTCGGATTTAACGGGTAACTGCTGCGTCTGGTGAACTGTAGAAAAATCAAAGTCGTCGCAATCCTCTGTGTCCTCCCTCTGTTGCGAGATTGAGTTTTGGATCTTGTTGACGGTCGATGATAACGGTACCCTGAGCAGTAGTCAGCGTTGGCGTTTTGCTTGGACGTTTAAAAAACCACGGTGTAGTTAAAGTGAGCGAGGTAGTCGGCATAATTGGACATGCGACTGATACACAAGGACTGGTAGCGAGTTCTCTGGATATAGGATCTGCGTAAGGGGTTTGTGATCCGTGATCAGCGTGAAGTGTCGAGCTTACAGATAGTTGAAAATCTTCTGTACTGCCCAAATAATGGCGCGCGCTTCCTTGTCGATATGGGGGTACCTTTGCTCCGTACATGACATTATCCGACTAGCATATGCGATAAGCCGTTCTAGTCCGTTGCTGAGCCGGTGTGAGAGCACTGCACCGAGCCCAATTTTGCTGGCGTCCGTTGCCATCGTGACATCGTGGTCATGTAGCTCCATGAACTTCGGTGTGAGTAATTTTTCTGATAACCTGTTATTTTGATGGCTGTATTAGTGTGCGTATTTGTAATTCAGGTGAGGATTGAGAAGAAAACGGCCGTGGCCTTAAGTTAGCAACTATCTCGGTATTTTCCTGGAGTAGAAGTCGGGAAACCATGGAAAATCACTTCCAAGATGGCTGAGATGGGAATCGAACCCTTCTCTTCTCAATTTTGCCTCTAGTCTTGTTTTTGAGCAGTCATTGGCTGCCACAAGGTTGAGTGTACCTCGTTCCAGCCCTCAGACCAGAATGAAATTTCTTGACAGTGCCGGGAATCGAACCCGGACCTCCAAGGCGAGAGCAAAGAATGCTAGTTGCTAGACCACGGGGTGGTTAGCATCAAATTTCTTGGCAGAGTCGGGTAATTCCTTGTACAACCACGAAATTATTGTAAATCATACAATGCCACCTTGTTGCCATCGCTAAGTACTCGTTCCTCCGCGTTGACACCAATAATGCTAGTCACTACGCTACAGGGTCAACACAAACTATTATATCACGGTGGCTGATAGTAATAGTAACGCATTTTTTTTAATTCCTTGCTAAAAAGAAAATAATCTCCATGAGCTTTTGTTTCTGTCTCAGTGTGAATTGTCACCGCTACTGAA
The DNA here is from genome assembly GCA_946902985.2 of Meconema thalassinum. NCBI lineage: Eukaryota > Metazoa > Arthropoda > Insecta > Orthoptera > Tettigoniidae > Meconema > Meconema thalassinum. Next base: position 1,197,985,479 of record OX336389.2, read on the forward strand.
ACTGCAACTTTCCAGTGGATTGTTGTTGTTCTTTTCAGAGGTTTGGACATAGCGGTCGTTTAGCCCCGTATACCTGGGTGTGCTTTTAAATTTGTGTGTTAACCCGTGTTATTGTGGTGTCTATAGTAGTGTGTGTATTTGTAATTCAGGTAAGGATTGCGAAGAAGGCGGTCGTAACCTTAAGTTAGGAACCTTCCTGGCATTTTCCTGGAGTAGAATTGGGAAACCATGGAAAACCACTTCCAAGATATATGAGCTGGTAATCGAACCCCTCTCTTCTGAGTTTTGCCTCGCGTGGTTGAGTTTATCCCGTTCCAGTTCTCAGACGAGAAAAAAAAATCTTGGCAGAGCCGGGAGTTGTACCTGGACCTTAGCGCGACAGCCATGAATGTTAGCTGCTACACTACAAAGTGGTCCATTTCCAGTGAGTATCGAGCTGAATCTTTATATACGAAATGACGTCTACATTTGTTTTCAGAAATTATTTTCACAACCAGCACCTTTATTATAAATCAGGCAATGCCATTGTAAAGAACGTCCCTAATAATTAATTAATTAATTTTATGTTCGACGATGTCGAAATGTAAATATTATATGTCAGAAAACTGTATCATAATGAGGGTCATTATAACACTGTTTTTCATTATGAAACAGTTTCTCCCACCAATCAGAGCTCAAGAAACAGTTGTTTGACAGTTAGGTAAGGATAGCATCGTATCTACGCTGACTTCCACGGCTTCCTATTTTTAATTTCACTGCGTGGCTAGTGTCATAGTGGGGTATTTGAGGAGGTCGTGGTCAAATACAAGGTATTCTCTGCGTCCCATGCGCTCTGTTCAGTACATAAAACTGGCGAAATCTCGACAGATATTTATTAATATTTATGTTCGAACATAAAATAGTTATAATTATCGTCGAACATAAACATAATGTGCTAAATTAATATTAGAGGAGGAGCTTCTTTCACGAAATGAGGGCACTTCGCGACGCCATTGTGAATCAACTTCCCTTGCCTTTAGTACGTGTTCAGAAACAAGTAGAGGTTTGGGCTGTACAGTGTTAGTTGTTACACTGTGAGTTGTCTCGTGACGATACCTGAGAAGAGGTGGGTTCGATTCCCACCTCAGCTATCCTAGAAGTAATTTTCCGTGACCACGTCGTGGCACTGGGACTAGCATTCTTGGCTGCCAGCCTAGAAGTCCAGTTTAAATTCCCGGTTTAGCCAAAAGAAAATCCTGCTTGAGGGCAGAACTTTGAAGTGGTGGGTTCGATTCCCACCTCAGCCATCCTAAATGTGATTTTCCATGGTTTTCCACTTATACTCCAGGCAAATACTGGGGTGGCACCTAACTTAAATATTCATGCCTATCCAAATTACGAATACACACACACTCTCTCTAATGCAGCCATCACAATAACACAGGTTATCAGACAAATTACTTACACACACCCAAGTGCATGGGGCTACATGACTACGGTGTCGCAATAGCCCCTAAATAAATCAACAACAATGATCCTCCGTGGTTCCTCTCTTTTTCTATCAGCAAATGCCAGAACGGTCCCTAACTGAAGGGCACGGGTACCTCCTTCAAAACCTACTAAATTATATATGCACACACTACAGCAACTTATATTACACCATTCAGGTGCATAGGCCTGATGACCATGATTTCTCAAGCCCCTAAACAGCAACAACAACCATACGAGGTGGCACATCATGCTGACCCAGATATTATCTGACCATAGCGAGTCCAGTTGGAGAATGGGCTCTAGCCTATGGTTCCACCAACACGCACGGCTTGGCTCAATCATAGTAATTTGAGGAAAAAGTCTCTGATACCAACAAAGCTGCTTCTGATGACAATTCCCAAGTTTTCAAAAGTCATGAAATGTGGTTTGAAAAGGCAACAATGAAAGAAAGAGCAGTGCTCGTTGAAATCACCTTCTGCGTGTGGTGGACCTGATGGCCTCCTGATGCTAACCACAACCATCTGTTCCAGCCATGTACAGTTGGGGTTATTTTCGAAGTCTGGTAATCTCTTGTAGTATCGTATTCACACGCGAGATGAACGGTCACTAAAACTACAAGTTTCCTTCCTTTCTCGTATTCACGCACTACCGTTAAACGATAGAAACCGAGTAGGATACATTAATTGTTCTTATGTATAATGTACAATGTGAACAGATGCCTGAGTTTAGAAAATGACTTAATCATTTAACAAATGAATCCAAATATACCATAGCAGAAGATGCCCTTCTCTGTCGGCACTCGAACTCAGAACTCCGTTGATTCTTGCATACGAGAGCTGTTCGCTTAGCAGTTCAAAGCCGTGATAGAGGGAGGGGGCTAGTGGAGTGCCACACGACGATATCCACGTCACTGCCTAGAGTAGACAGACTGGTAAATAGGGGAAAGATCGCTTTGAAGTATTGCCTTATTAACTGTTACGTTATATTATTTACGCTACCCGCGCATCTACAGTTTCTCAACGTTTAGTGAATAAATCTCACTTCGGTGACAAATCAGAGTTAATTGCAAAGCTGCTCAACATCATAGTACTGCACAATAACCACATAGGAATCCATATCTTTCTTCTGAATTGTCGAGAAGGAGATTGTTGCAAAGAGACAAATGAACACCGAGAATCGATAACATCACATCACACATTCTCCCACCTTTTCTGTGTCAGTAGTTTATCTGCCTGGCATCCTCTTGAAGCAAGATCCGCAGGGTTTTGGTGGCCAGGCACGTGCTTCCACAATTCAGGCTGATTCAGACTGCGAATTTCTTTCACTCGGTTGTTTACAAATGCAGTACAGTTGTCTTCCTTCTGGATCCTAGTCAATACGGTGGTAAAGTCTGTCCAGAAATGCAAGTCAGAATCTTTCAAATCAAGAGCATCGAGCACAGACTTACATAACCTGGCTCCTGTCAGTGCGGCAATTGACTCCAGAAGACATATCTTAACTGAACCATTGACCACCAGTCTTATGAACACGGCGGCAGCATAAGCTAGCTTACTGGCATCACATCACTTACACCTGAGTTGTCAGTAATATAATGGAACCAACGTGGGACTTTCAACCTTTTAAGAAGGAAAAGGCCTTGGTACCATGACAAAAATTCCATTCTAGTCTCTGTATCAACTTCCTCATCCCAAGATATCCCACTCTTCCATAGTCATTGCATCAACAGTCTAGGAATTAACAATAAAGGGCTGGCTATCCCTATAGGATCAAAGATCTTCTGGTCTACTGACAGAACTGTTCTTTTCGTCACCTCACTTAGCATAAAATTATCCACCCACTCTAACTTCAATGACAATGTATCTGAAACTGTATCCCATAGAAAACCTAATACCACAACCTTTGTATGCCAGGCAAGGCTATTGTGGTTGGACTGCCATCCTCTTAAATTGATTTTACCATCTTCCATTACCTTACCAGCTTAACTGATAAATTGATATAATTCAGATACAGATTCAGTACTACTTGCCACATTATCAACATAGAGGCTTCCATTCTCATAAAGTGAATTAAGCATTGCTTGACTGACATGATATTCTAGAACTGCATCCAAGATGAAATGGCTACATTTCAACCTGAACACCACTCACTGATGCCGAAAACTCTAACCTTCGCCCTGTTATCCATATCCCACCAGAGGAAACGAACACTGTCTCTGTCCTCGTGTCGAATACTTATTTTCAGGAGGGCCTTTTCTATGTCCGCTGTTACCCCAAACTCTCCTCTTCGAAATTTGAGTAATATGGAATAAGGTCAGGCCCACACTTCAAACATTGGTTCAGAGAGGGTGGAGCAATTGGAAATCGATTCCAAAATTACCACAAGGGAAGATGAGGATTGAGGAAAAGCGAAAGTACAAGATCAGGAGCAAGGGATTTGACTCCGTAAAACAAATATCTTATTATATAATACGCTAAGGTGTATGTTTCACAAAACTCAAGCTCCTAAACCAGAGGGAGTTAGACGGTGCGGTTTGTATCAAAATCTTCCAAATCGTCTCAATAGTACAGGAAAAATCTTGCATTTCTTCAAAAGTCAACTGAAATATATGTATTTGTTTATAAAGTGTGTTTAAACAAATAAACAAGACGATAGCCCCTGCCAGAACTGTGTCGCGTATAGCCCTCATAGCACTAGGGCCGGGCGGGTAGTCTGTACACATGGTGGGCAGACAACCCATTGTGCAACCAGCAGCAGTGATTAATTTCTCTCTGATTTCAGAAATATGGACAATTTGTTTAAAAGGTGCGTTTAAACAAATAAACATATTTATAGAAGCCCGCATAACAGTAAAGCCAGGCGGGTGGTTTATACACATGCGAAAGTTCTCGCACGGGTCCGCTAGTTTATTAATAAGGCCGATAACCTAGATGTTAGGCTCCTTAAAACAACAATTTTCATCATCATCATCATCAGTTTATTAATAAACAACAAATCATGGGGGGACTGAACAAGCTATAGGTATACAATTTATAATGTTTACGAGGCTGGCACAAAAGTTCCAGAGGAAGGGGGAGCCCATGGCTCATTTACAATAGTAGGGCTTAAATATTTTTATTGATCACAAACGATCAACAGGTAAATAGTTCGCAAGATAGAGTATATTCCTAGAAAAGCCTGCTATAGTTTAGCAAAAAAAAAAAAGTGGGGGGGGGGGCAGGTAATAAAGCACAAAAGCCGAAAGGTTTAAACACCCAACTCCATGTGGCGCATCAACTAGTTGCAGCCAAGAGAAAATTGAAAATGAGATAATAACTATAATTCCAATAGTTACTATAATGCTTTGAAACAATTAGAACAAGAATCAAAAGCAGCGAGAAAAAGGCAGGAGGCGCCCGTGGCCTTTAGAAAAAAGTTATAATTAAGCATGAATACAAAAAGAGAACAATTGTTGTGCTCAAAGTGTACTAAACTTTTACCCAGCAGGGTAAAAGTTTAGCGAAGGAAAAAACTAACACACCTAAATTAGGCAAAACTACAATCCAAAATGTAAATTGACATCAACAGGTAATAATTACCTCGAGTAGGAAGTTTGCTGAGCGAACTACCCGCATTTAAAAATTTAATGGACTTACAAGAACAAACTTTATGTAAAGCTTCAAAAGAAGGTTTTCCTTGAACACAACAAATGATCGGGATTTTTTGAGCAATTAGCATAGCGTATTTCCAATTGTTTCGGTAAGTGCAGAAAGCAATACGAAAAAAATGGGGACGGAAATGCCAAACATAGAACACTCTTCGAGCAATTATACGCCAGCGACAAGTAATACGTGCAGGAGGCGGCCGTGGCCTAAAGCCTAAAAGTTGAATCCAGCTAAAAATGAGAGCAATATTAATTGCTTCAACAATAATAGTGCTTAAGAGCAATGTTTCCAAAGATTGAAGATCTAAGACCTATTAAAAAACTCACAGGAAAACTCTAAAACATCTGTGTAATTTTCTTTGTACAAAGAACTAAGCAAGCTAACAACTTCCTAACGAGAGTGCCTTCATAATAAAACGTGATAAGTGATTTAGACAAATATATAATTATGAATCCTGAATTCCTGGGCACAGCAGGAAAATAAGAGTTACGAAACAACCGAGATTAAAAGGTGGGTTTCTAACCACCTAGATATTGATACAGAAGTTACTTATGTGTTACATTCCACATGGGAGGGAGTCTTTAATAGACTAAGCCTCATAGGGAGAAAAAAGTACGGTACAAAAACAAATTATGAGTAAACCTAAAATGTTAGTAAAAGGAAAATGGGGATAGAGGAAACAGGAGGATGAAAGTCTGGCCAATTTTATTCATTCACACGAAACGTGACCCGGATAGACAGTTAAACGAACACTGTTTGTAGCACTAAAAGTTTGAATTGACGTGTATTCTGTCGATTGTCACTGTATAGAAGGTTAATAGTTCAGTAGAGATAGTTTTACTATGATAGTTGAAGGAATTTTCAGTTTTTAGCAATGTTTACTGTAGGCAGGGATGCCCCGTTAGACGGTTACTCGTGACGTCACAAAATTCAAACGATTAAAATGTTACTAGATCCTTAAATATGGAGTTTTTCAAGTCTATTGTAGTTTAGTTCATACTTCACATTAGCCCAGCTACTTAATTACAGTTGACACAAGATGGATTCCCACGAGGCCCAATTTGAATGGGTTAACAGAGTATATGGGGTGATTCCATGAAGTTTACTGGGTTTGCAGTTTAAAAGATTACATGAAATTCCCACGATGGCCAAAACATAGTTATATCATTTGACAGTAAAATTCCCACGGTGGTAATGATCTCAAGACAAGTACGGCATTATCAGTAAAATGTGCTTCTTCTAAAATTGGTAACTAGCTTGATGAGTAAAATACGATGAAGTTTAAAACAGCATCAAGCTGATAGAGAGATGTCAATTACTTATCTTTCATGTTGAGTTGCAGTGGCTGAATGCGAATAGCACCATTTGAACAAGAGGTCAGAAAAGAGGTTGTTGGCTCTGTAAACACTGGCAGACGACTGAGGACGAACGCACGGAGAGTGCGATCGACAAGGCAAGGTGGGAGAGGAGGACGGAAAGGGGGGATGACGTATCAAAATACCAACATAAGAAAAATACAGAATTTACATAGTTTGATTCTTAGGTAGAACGCAAGGAATAGGTGTAGTTTTCGTGGAAGACGTAGAGAGCGAGACTGATGCCCTCTGCTTGAGATGTGTTGAACAAACTGTTGAGACGAGAAGAATCCAATAGCTTCAGCGACTTGCCGCAAGGAGAACTGAAGAAAGATGTTATACAAAGAGAAAGCATCGCAAATCTGGAACATACTTTCAGAGAACATAGAGGATGCACAAAAGGAAAACATAAACAAGTGAGTTAGTGGTTTGCACGGAAAGAAAGAAAAACAAAGAGAACCCAAAGTGCGTGAAATTACTAAACCAGTGAACGTATATTCAGAAGAAATATACCAGAGGGTAAGCTTCTCTCTCTAGCAGAAGCATCAAATACTGGGCGCATCCTTGTAGTGCTGTTCTCCTTAACGACAGCTCGATGAGGTAGGTAGTGCCAATAATCATCCAGTGCCTAAGATGGTACCGTTTCAATTATTCCCAATTGTTCCCACTCAGTCAAAACAGCATCGAATGGACTAAACAAATTGCGTTCATGTCATTTTATGCTTGTGGACTCTAGTCTCTTAAGTTCCAAATAAGATCATATTCCAGTATCGCAGGGCGGATCAGGGCAAATTTCAGGGGTATTTGAATGAGTTATTTGTAGGATGGGCATCGGAAGGAAATCACATTAATATCCTGTGGACTAACTTTTTGAAAATTTTAAATAGCGCTATTGATAAATTTGTTCCATTTAAATTACTGAAACAAGACCCAGATCCTGAGTATTACACACGGGAAATCAGGAGTCTTAAACGGAAAATTAGGAAATTATACAATAAAAGACATGATAGTGACAAGTATATGTTGAAATTTAAGTCCTTATCAAGAGAGCTCGTCCTAAAAAAGAGGGCTGCTCATGACAATTATATGCAAGGTTTACTTGGTTCGGGAGGCGATGGGTGGAAAAAAAATTACAGTTATGTTAGGAGAAGAAAGGGAAATTCAAATAATTTGTCGATGATAATGTCCGGTGATGGTAAATTAATTACTGAGAAGCAGGCCATTGCTAATGAATTAAATGTCTTTTATGGTAGTGTGTTCAATAAATCCAATAGCTGTGTGTTGGACCTTAACGGTGAATCAGGGGCTCCACTTCTCCAAATAAACCAGTCAGCAATTGTAATGCTAATACAAAAATTACGTTACAATATATCGAAAGGTCCTGATAATACTGTTAGTGAAGTACTTAAACTAGGAGGTAGGGCCGTGGCACGATGCTTAGAGGTGATTTTTAATATGTCCATAAACAATGCGCAAATCCCGGATGACTGGAAAAGAGCTACGGTAGTCCCAATATTTAAGGGAGGGAGCAGACTTGAATTGGACAACTACAGGCCGGTTAGTCTTACGTCCATCGTTTGTAAACAGATGGAGTATCTCATTTGCGACTACTTGAGGGAACAGTGGGAAACATTATCATGGTTTAATGATAGGCAACATGGATTTCGGAAAGGTTACTCATGCGAGAGTCAGATGTTATCACTTTTTCAAGATATTAGCGAATCGTTAGACGATGGAGTTTAAGTCGACGCCGTAGTTATAGATTTTGCGAAGGCATTTGATGTCATGCCGCATGACATGCTACTCCATAAATTAGCTTCGACGAAGATTGATAGAAGAGTAATTTTATGGATCCAAGAATTTGTGACGGGTCGTTCCCAGAAAGTGAAAGTTGAAGGCCGATTCCCGGATGAAATTACCGTAACGTCGGGTATCCCTCAGGGCAGCGTAATCGGAACTTTGTTATTTGTGGCGTTTATAAATGACTTACCAAATGGGATTCGCAGTGACTGTCGATTGTTTGCGGATGATTGTGTAATATATCGAAAGATACATGACTCACAAGACAATGCAGTACTTCAAGATGACCTGAACCTAGTCTATAAGTGGGCGATTGAAAATAAAATGAAAATAAACACCAGAAAATGTAGTCTAATAAAAATAGGGAAAGTGCGAAGGCAAGATTTTCAATATAACATTGGCTCGGAAATACTTGTAGAAGAAGATTCTTGCAAATATTTGGGCGTTCACGTAAGAAATGATATGAAATGGAGTAGTCATATAGGATGTGTAGTTTCTAAAGCTTACAAATCCCTGCACTTTGTAATGGGGTATTAAAAGGAAGTAGTACCTCTGCTAAAGAATTAGGATATTTGTCACTTGTAAGACCTATTCTGGAATACGCCTAGGCGGTTTGGGATCCATATCAAGTAGGGCTCATAAATGAGTTGGAAAAGGTACAAAGAAAGGCCGCTAGATTTGTGCTCAGTGACTTAAATCCCACGAGCAGTGTGAGCCGTATGTTAAAGAAACTTGGGTGGGAATCACTTGAGGCTAGGAGGATGAAATCTAGACTCTGCACTATGTACAACACGTATACAAATCAACCAGCATGGGGTGAGCTTAGCAAACGTATGGAAAAGCCTACTTACATGGGTAGGAGCGATCATCCTTTCAAAGTTAAGGATCGACCACAGCGAACAAATTATGGTAAATATGCTTTCGTAAACCGTGCCAATGATAATTGGAACTCTCTACCTGCCGCAGTCTTAGAGCCTTTTTCCAAACATATAGGTGTGTTTAAGAAAAGACTGACTATTTGTGTAAATACTCCAGTTTAATTGTTAGTGAATTGTTATGTACAGATATTTATTTTTTATGTATATCTAATTTGCCACCGGGGGACACACCCCCAATTGCAAATAAACGAATGCATGAATGAATGATCAAATTCCTGTTTCTCGGAAGAGGTAAGTGGTCCTCTTTCCACCTCATACCGCCCATCATCATTTCATAAAACTCAATCTCCACATCTCTTTCTTCTTTGGATTTCTGAGTGGCTAAGTCTGACATACCAATGACATCTAATCTCCACAGGTCACTAAAATCCTGAATAAGTAGTGAAGTAACCTCTACTGCCAAGTTAATCGAACCCTGATATGGATCCTTTCCCATCAGAATCCAGCCTAGTTTAGTTTAAATAGCTACCAAGCCTGAATCCAATTATTTCAGAATCCCTATCAATAACTTACGAGCTGCATCTGCCCCAATTAGCAAGTCTAACTGTCCATCCTCTCCTCCTGCATCTGTTAGAGAAATATTCCTCTCCGCAAGTTCCTCTAGCCCAGGTTCTTTCACGGCAGAAGATATACCATCACAGATGATTGCTTGATCAAGTGCTTCCAAATTACATTGAAATTTACCATCTAAGCTTTGTAGCTCTAGATTGCAACACATATGTTGGTTCAAATTAGTTTTTTCACCACCAAAGAGGCCATGTTTAATTATTTCTCCCCTCAGTGGTTTACAACCTAATTTTTCCACAATTTCTTTTCGAATATATGACCTCTGAGAGCCTGAATCAATTAATGCTCGTACAAAGATGTAAGACCTTGTACCCTTGATGTTCACAATTAGGGTCAGTAACAGAACATGAAGTTGTGTGGTGCTTCTACGGGAGGTTGCTTTCTGCTCACCCTTTTCTTGGTTTCGTCTGATTTAATGTTAGAATGATCTTTCTTTCGATTACTTGGTACATCAGGGCACTAACACATTGTGATTCTTAGCACAATCAAGACATCTCGCAGTTATTTTGCATTTATTCTAACAATGCTCCCTTTTGAAGCTTCGAAAACAGCCACCCTTATCTTTTAACACCTTTTATATTTCAGGCAAGTTCATTTTCTGAGCCTTAAAACAATTGGAACCATCGTGTCGTCCATTACGAAAAATACAATTGTGTTTCCTATCATCTACACCACTTGAACTTAATAACTTAGCAACAGTGGCCGTTGCAGACTTACGGCATGTTAGTGGAGTCAGAGTATTACAATCATCTTTAATACCGAAACCCGCTACAGCTAAACTGATCCTTTCTTCTGATTCTACTTCCAGCTTTAGAAATTGCATAATGTTTTCTAACCTATTTTTAGAGTCCACTGTAGTTGCAAAATTTAGGCTTCTTTGCCAAGCCCTGAGAAGTTCCTCAGGTAAACAGGGCTCAACTAGAGGGTATAACATTGCAGCACACTTCTAAGAGGTAACACCTAGTCTGTCCAATGACCTTATTTGGGATTCCAAACTGTCATATAAACTACACAATGAGCTGGTATCACTGAAAGAAGAAGCATTCTTCAACACTAATGTCAACAGCTCTCTGATATTGACTTCAACAAGCAAATCGTCCCTGCCAAATCTGCTTTTCAAACTTTCTATTGCTTTGCAATAGTTTTCACCTATAGGTGAAAAACTTTTTACTGCGGTACTTCTCTAGCACGCGAACCTTTCACGGCAGTTGCACTAAATACTGAAATTTATCTTCTGGTACAATATCTGGGTCTATATCAATTTTTTCGAACTGATCCCAGAACTGTAACCACTTTCGAACCTCACCCTCAAATTTTCGAAGTTCCAACTTTGGGAGCTTCAACTTTCGTCTACTTTCCATATCAGCACAACCACTGGTAGTACTCGCTGCATGAGGTAAGTTTGTTGAGGAGGTTAATATTTCACTTATACTTACCTCCACGTCTAGGAACTGCCGTCGATATTCGTCGGCAATGCGGCACTCATCGTCCATATCCTCCTGCCCGAGGTCTATTTTGAAACTTAAGATCTTGCAGTCTAATGAAAGTAACTCATCATTTTTCTTTTGTAGCATGGAGAACGAAACTTTAACCTTTCTTCTTTTCTCCTCGGTCTAAATTCTCGATCTCCCTTCTCAAAACGTTAAATTGTCTGGTAAACGCTGTACGAATAACCTTCCTTAATTTTAATGAACGTTCAAAGTCCCGTTCCATGATGCTATGAAAGACTTCATTTGAGACACAATATTGACAGAACCCGCACGCGTGACCTGTCATGGTCACCACAATTTTACGTTACATATTGTAATGTCTTCTATACAATACACTGTGTGACAAATATACTGTTTTCTACTAAGATATGTTGTTTTAATGGGCGCCAAGACCTCAACGCTATGTTGAAATCTAAATTTGTATTTAACAACACCTAGCTCTGGTAGAACACCTTCAAGAATCTTTACTCTCAGATCGTGGTATGATTGGATCATTAACCCAACAAACAATTGTATCAGGAGAAGGAATTGGTCTATATCTAATGCTACCTACTGAAAACAAAGATTTCATGGTTAAAAGAAATGTATTTATTGTATAAAAACAAGTATAGCAAAATTAATAATAATAATAATAATAAGTTTGAATTTTAAATTGGAGCGTGGCGATTTAAATATTACCGCTAGAAAATTACGTGAAAACGGAGTCGGATAAATTACTGATTTTACTCTAAATCCCAAGCTATGAATTTACTGAATCACTGAATATGAAACAAAGAAAGACGAGAGATTGCGTAGTTATGAGTCATTCGCGCTTACCACTGGAAATTGCCGAAGCATTTCCCTCGTACTGGAAGTTGAAGTGAGCTTCCCACAGCCTCCTGGATGTCGCCATCTTCTTCGTTGTTGATGATATATTTGTAGATATGAAGATTTATGGTCCGAACATCGGAACCAACACGTACAACCACAACGGTTAAGTTTCACAAAGATAGTCGCTAACTCCACTGAACATCGGAGCCACTCACTCGTGCAACCATACTGGTTAAATTTTATAACGATAGTCCTCGTTTCCACGGCGTGCCAACCATATATGCACCCGCCGCATCCCCACTCTTCAGCCGACTTCTTCACGCTCGCCCTCCACTGATTGGCTGACCCCTCACGCGCTACTCCCCTCTTCTGGCTCATTACACTCGGCGGGAGGGTGAAGTCGAGTGCCATTCCATACATCCGCCTTTTCTTGACGATGCGACCCAGCCTTGCGTCATACTACTTGACAAGCATAAGCCTGTATCTGAATTTCCAGTGACTCATGTCTCTCAATATACCCTAACTGACGAAACTCCGTAACATTCCGTAATCACATAATTTTCTATGATATTGTCGTTCGTAATAATTTGCTTGATAGTGTTTTCTAAGACATAGAAAACCTATCTGTATGCTTATAATTTTATAAAATGCTCCGAAAAATACCTTAATAATAATTATAATAAACTAATAATAATAATAATAAATTAACATGAAACATTCTCTTGGCTGAACAATTTGCCGCGTAAATAAATATAGAATGGCTTCCTACTGACTTATGCCAGTGGCATGAAAACCCCTCGAAAAACACGTTACAATATTATTTACGCTATCTTCGCATCTACAGGTTCTCAACGTTTAGTGAATAAATCTCACTTCGGTGACAAATCAGAGTTTATTGCAAAGCTGCTCATCATCATAGTACTGTACGATAATTATACTCTGTATTTCGAAAGAAAGAACCTGAAATATTTGGTGGCAACGATATAAAATGACTGCAGCGGGCTCCTATTGGCTGGAATTTGACAGCTTGCGCCACACGTTGCCAGCACATCGTTCATTCATTCAGTCGCTTGCTAACCACTGTCTGTGTCGGAGTTCGTTTCACTGTCATCGTTTCGCTTACTTTTAGCATCGAGTTTTAATATTCTTGTTCCCATCGTTACATCGTTATTTCTTTTATAGTACGTAAAAAGTTGCAAATCGTTCATTTATCCATTTCGACATCAAACTTTGAATAATATTTTCATGGCTAGCCTTGCTTGATCAATTCAAATTTAAATATACTTAATTTAGAATACCTGTGTGACGTACAAAATAGTCTTAATATTTACGCATCCAGTGATGTTTCATTGCATATATTGAAAATAAATAGCCTACATAGATTAGGCTATAGGTAATTCTCAACTTTTTATTCGATCAAGGCTGTTGTGTGCCAACGAACATTAAGAAAGTATGCTCATTATTCTAGGATTATTGGTGTCAGATTGCGTCAGTCGATAATACGAGTACAGCACAAGTTATTGTTTCCCGTCAGTAGGGTGTTTTGGATGGTTCTACACCCACCTCCACCTCCCCACCTCACAAGATGGCGGCGGCGCGATATCTCTCGAACGCATGGTCGGAGTTTGACGAATGAGGTGTCATTGTACTCGGGCTGACACCCCCGTTCCAATGGACAACATATTTCAACCCCAAAAATAAAATTTACCCTACTAGGGGGTGAAATTGTAATTTTTTAGAGAATCTCTCTTTCCAATTGCAATATGTGAGAGTTTGAATGCCAATATGGATTTAAACGTTGTTCTACATAAAGTGCATGTATTCGGTGGATAGCCACTATGAATTAACATGCTTGTTTTTGTTTTTTACGAATGCCCACTCATAGCTTTTGTAAGAGGGTGGGAGAGTGGATCCCTGTGGATGGGTTATTGTTGACAGGTCATTGTTGACAGGTCCTTCTGGACGAGTCCTTGTGGACAGGTCCTTGTTGACAGGTCCTTGTGGACGAGTCCTTGTGGATGAGTCCCTTTGGACTGATCCCTTTGGACCGGTCCCTTTGGCCTGGTCCCTATGGACTAGCTCATGAATTTATTTAAATTATGTCAAAGGGTCTAACTACATTTGTGTGTGTTGAACTGACGTTGTTCACCACTACTATAATGGGATAACGATATGAAAGTAAAGTGACGAAATACATGTGAACATACAAGGGATCTAACTTGGTGGATGGATGTGTTCTAACGAGTCATTTGTAGTTGAAAGAAAATAATACATGTTCTTAAGATGTTAAAACTGAGGAGATGGTATGAGCAGTAAGACGTCTTGTTATATTTCCTGTGTCATATTACAGACATGGCAGAGAGCGCACAGATCTGTTGCTATTACTAACGCTGCAGTAATTTGAAACCGCAAGTGTTCATTAAGACAATGGGTGATGATCATGCAAAGTTAGCAGTTATTGGATATTACACAGGTGTTCCTTCCGGTGTCATGTTGCTGACATGGCAGAGAGCGCACACTGCTGTTGCTATGACTGACGCTGCAGTAATTTGAAACCTCAGGTGTTGATCAAGACAATGGGTGATGATTATGCAAAGTCAGCAGTCATTGGATACCACACAGGTGTTCCTAGTGTGCTTTGGACTCTCAGCTGTATTGGGAAAGGAATTGCAATGATCTGCAAAAAACTGCTGACACGAGCGATGAGAGTTTATATAAGAGGGGTGTCATATATCTCCCTACTGTCAGTCTTTATTACTCGCTTTGAGTGAACAGTGCTCTATTACTGCTCAAGAGTTGTAAAAAAAGCCGTTTTGGTAGAAAATCATTAAATTATTTTGCAAGGTAAGTACTTATTATTAATGGATTGTAGTCTTTTATTACTAATTGATGTTGAAGTTATTGATTGGAATGTATTTATTGATTGATTGATTGATTAATTTGTTTACAGATAATTGGGTACCTGTAGGTTACCCGATTCCTACAATCTGTTCATTCAGTGGCAGCAGTTGATCAATTATAAAAAGGTAAGTGCTCCTCTAATAACTTTTAAACAGCTAGAGTATTATTTTCCAATGTTCACCACTACATGTCAGTGAAAATGGTATATTTAGCAGTAAAAAGTTGGAACTACTTGACCATGATGTGTAAAGCTAAATTTGTAGGTTAATTTTGATTACCACTCTATTAAGTTCGAATGTTCATTGCTAGGTGTCAGTGACAGAGGGAATATTTAAAGTCTTAACCTCAGTTCACTTAACTTTACCTAACTTAACCTTGTCATGTGACATGTTTTACAAGTTTAAACTTGTTTTAAGACTGACTATGACGTCACACTTAGGTCACTTAACTGGCGATCGCTGGTTTCCAATATGTGACATGTTCTACAAGTTTAGACTTGTTTTAAGACTGGCTATGATGTCACACTTAGCTCACTTAACTGGTGATCGCTGGTTTCTATCACGTGACATGTTCTACAAGTTTATACTTGCTTTAAGATTAGTTATGACGTCACACTTAGCTCACTTAACTGGCGATCACTGGTTTCTCCCACTCTATCAAGTTCCAATGTTCACCGCTAGGTGTCAGAGACAGTTAGAACTACATGAAGTTAGACTTGCTAGGAGTTCACAGATGATCGATTTAAATACCCTGCTATAACCATTGACTGGAATGTAATTTAACTATTTATATTGTACTTTTGTTTATCATTTATTAACATTTATGACTTCTTTCTTTTATAGGTAATTTCGAAAGCGATCATCATGTTCAAGTGTGGTGACTGTAAGAAACAGTTCTCAAGACCTGACAGCCTTCAACGACACGCAAATGTTAAACATGACATTAAAATGTTTGTGTGCAGTCATTGTGCTACCACATTTAACAGACAAGATAATCTTGCACGTCATGTAAATTTAATGCATGTTAGTTCAGCACCATTTTCATGTTCAGTTTGTGAACTTGGTTTTTCTGCTGTAAAGCGATATCAATCCCACATGGTTAAAGTGCATGGTGAACAACAAGAATTAAAAACTGTAAAACCAACAACTAGCACGGAACCTTTAAATGAATGTGATGCTCAAAAGCGTAAACGTTCTCAAGATTGCGAAAATAGTTGTGCAACAAAAAGAAAGAAGAATGGTGAACCTTCGATAACACATTGTGATGTATGTAATATCGATATACCTTCTTCATTCATTCATGGACATTTACGCAGTATTCATCATAAAAATAACGCTTGCCATGAAAGAAATTCTGGAAATGTTCAACAAATTGGTAGTGCATTTAAAAGTCGAATTGCTAGTCATAGACATTATAGTAAAGAAAAAACTCAAAGTATTGAATCATTTTTAAAAAATGTTCAACCTACTGTGTTTGGCTTAGTAGAAAATTTTTTATTAGAGCATAAAACATTTAAAATGAATTTTGAACTTTTTGGCCTCTAGGCGAAATTACGGATATCAAATCTTTTAATACAAAAAACGTAATTGTTAGTGAATCAACTAATATTAGTGATATATATCAAAATATTTCAAGTGCTATCATCGTGAAGAGTGAAGAGTTCCAGGAAAGGAAGTCGGGCTGGGCATTGGTTGAAGTACTTTATTTAGAAACCAACATGAATAAATATAATCCCCTTCGAGCATCATCATACATTGATTTACCTGCATGGATTAAACGGAAGAAAGCTTGTGTAAACGTTATGAATAGTGACCATGCATGTTTTGCATGGGCTATAACCTCAGCTCTCCATCCAGCAGCGATGCATGAGAATAGAACATCATATTATCCTCACTATTCTTCAGTGTTAGATTTAAAAGAAATAGAATTTCCTGCGGCGATTTCCCAAGAAACTTTTTGTTTACTAGAGGTAAATGGTAAATATTATCCTCGGGATAGTCACTTGTATCAAACCTATTTAGCTCAGTTTTGATATCCTCATAAAAATCATCAGTTTTAAACTCATAAATAAAAGAATCTGTGTCTGTGTAGAGTAATTTAGCATTATCAAGATAGTTTTTCTTTACATAATCATAGTGAAATTCATACATAAGTGTTTTTGACAATTCCAGAATGGTGTAACCCACATATATGGGTTTGTTGTAAGTTACTTTAAGACGATTCATTTGTATTACAACTAAGTGTGACGTCATAACCAATCTTAAAGCAAGTATAAACTTGTAGAACATGTCACGTGATATAAACCAGCGATCACCAGTTAAGTGAGCTAAGTGTGACGTCATAGTCAGTCTTAAAACAAGTTTAAACTTTTAAAACATGTCACATGACAAGGTTAAGTTAGGTAAAGTTAAGTGAACTGAGGTTAAGACTTTAAATATTCCCTCTGTCACTGACACCTAGCAATGAACATTCGAACTTAATAGAGTGGTAATCAAAATCTAACCTACAAATTTAGCTTTACACATCATGGTCAAGTAGTTTCAACTTTTTACTGCTAAATATACCATTTTCACTGACATGTAGTGGTGAACATTGGAAAATAATACTCTAGCTGTTTAAAAGTTATTAGAGGAGCACTTACCTTTTTATAATTGATCAACTGCTGCCACTGAATGAACAGATTGTAGGAATCGGGTAACCTACAGGTACCCAATTATCTGTAAACAAATTAATCAATCAATCAATCAATAAATACATTCCAATCAATAACTTCAACATCAATTAGTAATAAAAGACTACAATCCATTAATAATAAGTACTTACCTTGCAAAATAATTTAATGATTTTCTACCAAAACGGCTTTTTTTACAACTCTTGAGCAGTAATAGAGCACTGTTCACTCAAAGCGAGTAATAAAGACTGACAGTAGGGAGATATATGACACCCCTCTTATATAAACTCTCATCGCTCGTGTCAGCAGTTTTTTGCAGATCATTGCAATTCCTTTCCCAATACAGCTGAGAGTCCAAAGCACACTAGGAACACCTGTGTGGTATCCAATGACTGCTGACTTTGCATAATCATCACCCATTGTCTTGATCAACACCTGAGGTTTCAAATTACTGCAGCGTCAGTCATAGCAACAGCAGTGTGCGCTCTCTGCCATGTCAGCAACATGACACCGGAAGGAACACCTGTGTAATATCCAATAACTGCTAACTTTGCATGATCATAACCCATTGTCTTAATGAACACTTGCGGTTTCAAATTACTGCAGCGTTAGTAATAGCAACAGATCTGTGCGCTCTCTGCCATGTCTGTAATATGACACAGGAAATATAACAAGACGTCTTACTGCACATACCATCTCCTCAGTTTTAACATCTTAAGAACATGTATTATTCTCTTTCAACTACAAATGACTCGTTAGAACACATCCATCCACCAAGTTAGATCCCTTGTATGTTCACATGTATTTCGTCACTTTACTTTCATATCGTTATCCCATTATAGTAGTGGTGAACAACGTCAATTCAACACACACAAATGTAGTTAGACCCTTTGACATAATTTAAATAAATTCATGAGCTAGTCCATAGGGACCAGGCCAAAGGGGCCGGTCCAAAGGGATCAGTCCAAAGGGACTCAACCACAAGGACTCGTCCACAAGGACCTGTCAACAAGGACCTGTCCACAAGGACTCGTCCAGAAGGACCTGTCAACAATGACCTGTCAACAATAACCCATCCACAGGGATCCACTCTCCCACCCTCTTACAAAAGCTATGAGTGGGCATTCGTAAAAAACAAAAACAAGCATGTTAATTCATAGTGGCTATCCACCGAACACATGCACTTTATGTAGAACAACGTTTAAATCCATATTGGCATTCAAACTCTCACATATTGCAATTGGAAAGAGAGATTCTCTAAAAAATTACAATTTCACCCCCTAGTAGGGTAGATTTTATTTTTGGGGTTGAAATATGTTGTCCATTGGAAAGAGGGTGTCAGCCCGAGTACAATGACACCTCATTCGTCAAAATCCGACCATGCGTTCGAGAGATATCGCGCCGCCGCCATCTTGTGAGGTGGGGAGGTGGAGGTGGGTGTAGAACCATCCAAAACACACTACTCCCGTCATATCTTAGTGTTCAAATTACGGCCTGTCATCCGTTAACCGACAACTCGACAATGTAAAATCAAGGCAATAATATCGCCACAGAGCGACTTGTTTGTGTACTCGGTGCTAAATGCTTCCTTACGTTTGTGGAATCACAAAAGTGTGCCTGGTGACAGACCGTTTTAGTGGTAGTATTTTGTTGTTGGTAGAACTTCAGTTTTTTCGTTAGTAGAATTTTGGTATTGTTAGTAGATGGTTAGTACATTTGTTAGTAGAATTGCTCTATTACTTTATTCTGAAAGGGAGTAGCAGCCATTCTGATTAGATCAATTCTTTACTTGTCGTATAGACGGTTAAGATATTGATACCTTTAGCCAAATAATGGCTACACTGCGTTCTGCTGCACGGCTGAAAGCAACGGGAAACTACAGCCGTAATGCTGTTCCTGAGGATATGCACCTCTTTATGCATAATTATGTGATGATGGCCTCCTCCCTTGTAAAATTCCAATCCGGAGGTAAACAAGTCCCCCGTTCGATCTCCGGGTGGAGACTACTCGAGAGGGGGTTAACATCACGGAAGTGACAAAGAGGAAATCTGAAATTCTACGTATCGGAGCGTAGAATGTTAGATGTCTGCTCATAAGTGGAAAGTTAGAAAACTTCGAATGGGAAATGGATAGGTTGAGGTTAGATTTGGTTAAGATTAGTGAAATGCGCTGGCAAGAAGAACAGGACTTAAGGATCATTAGCACTAAATCAAACAACGGCTATGCAGGAGTAGGTCTCATATTAGTAGGAAACTTGGACTGAGGGTGGAATATTATGAGCAATATAGTGAACGGTTTATTGTAGCTAAAATCAATACAAAACCTACGTGCAAAACGGTGGTACAAGTCTACATGCCTACGAGTCAAGCTGATGATGAAGATGTTGAAATGGTCTATGAAGAAATAGATGAAATTCTGAGGTATGTCAAGGACGATGAAAATCTTATTGTAATGGGAGAATGGAATGCTGTGGTAGGAAAAGGAAGAGAAGAGAAGGGAAGATAGTGGGAGATTTCGGATTAGGAGAAAGGAATGATCGAGGAAGCAGGCTGTTGGAATTCTGCACCGAGCATGAGTTGGTCATAGATAACACGTTATGCAATAACCACAATAGAAGGATATACACATGGATGAGACCAGGAGATACAGGGTGTTACCATATCGACTTCATTATGGTCAAGCAGAGATTTCGAAACCAGATTTTGGATTGTAAAACATATCCCGGTGCAAGCATAAACTCTGACCACAATCTGGTTGTTATGAAATGCAGGTTAAAGTTGAAGAAACTGAAGAAAAGTCAAAAGCCAAAAAGGTGGGCAGACTGAAAGAGAAGGATGTAAACGAATGATTCAAGAAGAGTATAAAGGAAGGACTACTGAAAAACCCTAAACAAACTTCAATTGCAGACGAATGGGCTCTTTTGAAGAATGAAATAACAAAATCCGTTGGTAGGAAAGAAAGAATAGGAAGAAAACCGTGGATCACTCAGAATATACTAGAATTAATAGATGAAAGGCGGAAATACAAGAATGTAATTGATGAAAAGGGGTAAGCAGAATGCAGACGTCTGAGATATGAGGTTAACAAGAAGTTCAAGGAAGCGAAAGAAGAATGGTTGAAAGAGAAATATGCAGGTATAGAAAATTGTCTGAAATTAGGAAAAGTAGACACAGCTTATCGAAGGATTTAGAATACTTTTGGGAAAAAGAAGACTAATTGCTGTAATATTAAGGACACAGATGGAAAGCCTCTAATAGGTAGGGAAGAAAAGGTTGAGAGATGGAAAGCCTACTGAGCCCGTTAGAGGAGGTTATCCGGGTACCATCCAAGGAAAGAAATGGTACTTCGAAAGACCCCGTCCTGCGAACCCAACTCCTTAGAAGATCGGGTGCATTTCTTTGTAGGCTTGCTCAGCACGAGGGGCTTGATTCAGGGGATCTGGGTCATTTAGCACGGAAACAGTCATAGACGCCCAAAGAAATACATCCGAAAAATACAAAGCTAGCAATAAGAAGAGATCCAGTCGTAAGTTAGATTCGTGCATGATTTATTCAAGTAAGACCCCTAAACTACTTCCGAGGGTCGAAACCGGCTAATTCGCTACTCTAATTACAATGATGAGTCGTTCCCTAGTTGATGTTAAGTACCCTCGCGAAGTCCTAGTTACATGAAACAACAGCAAAACTAACTAGGCGCGTGGTACAAGAAGAATTAACGCGTAGTAAATTTACAAATAAATGACTCGGTATAATTTACATTTAACAGCTAGCAAACCATCCCTAGGTTAGGATGGTACCACGTCCACATTTAATATTACATTTAAATTCTGTCTAATGCCTATGTGAACGAAAGTATTACGACGGGACGCGTCGTAAACAAATGCTTATTACCAAATCTAATGATAGTTTGACCACTGACTCATCATCATCATCATCATCATCATCATCATTTCCCCTTATCCAGCTCCTGCCGGGTCGGGGTATTTATGGCACTTCTCCACTTTACTCTTTCCCTCCACAATTCTTCTTCCACGATCTTGTCCCAGTCCAGATTCCTTTTTCTCACGCTGTTCTTCACTGAATCGATCCACCTTGTTCTAGGTCTTCCCCTTGCTCTCTTACCCTTGCACTTGGCCTCCAGCATCTGTCTTGGTATTCTATTTTCCTCCATCCTCTTTACATGTCCAAACCACCTTAGTTTATTCTTCTCAATTCTCTCATTCAGTTTTCCCATCCCAACTTCCTTCCTAACATCTTCATTCCTCACTCTGTCTTTCCTTGTCTTACCTATCATACTTCTTAGGAATTTCATTTCACTGGCTTGGATTCTACTCTCTTGCCTGCTCGTCAGGGTCCAAGTCTCAGCTGCATAAGTTAATATGGGTACATAGTACATTTTATACATTACCTCCTTGCTTTTCCTTGGTACTTCCTTATCCCAAACAAGTTTTCTTACACTTTGATAGAATGCATTGCTCTGCTGTACCCTCCTGCCAATCTCCATGTCCAACCTACCAGTTTGCATCAATTCACTTCCTAGGTATTTGAACGTGTCCACAATTTCCAAACTCTGACTTCCGATTTTCACAGTGCCCTTTCCTTGTCTTTCCCCTCTTGTCATCACCATGGTCTTGCTTTTCTCTATACTGATTTTCAGGCCATACTTCTGAATATTTTCGTTCAGTGCATCTAGTTGTTTTTGCACTTCTTCGGTGTTCCTTCCCCAGACCACAATATCGTCTGCAAATAATAGTAACTTCATTTCTTTATGTCCATATGCTTCCTTTGTTTCCTTTACAATTTCATCCATTACCATTATGAATAAAAGAGGTGACAGCACACTCCCCTGTCTTAGTCCAGTCTTGTTCCTAAACCAATCTGTCTTTCCAACTGGGGTCAGTACCCTGCTAACACAGTTGTTGTACATTGCTTGCACCATTTCCAACATTTCTCTTCCCAGTCTCTTCTTAACCATGGTTTCCCATACCTTCTCTCTGGGGACACTATCATATGCCTTTTCTAGATCTATGAAAGTCATGATCAAATCCTCTCCATATTCCCAGTTCTTTTCCATCACCTGCCTCAAGCTAAAGATTGGGTCCACTGTGGATCTTCCACTCCTGAAGCCATACTGTTCCTCTTGCAACTCTCCTTCCACCTTTCTTCTCATTCTTCTTTCTAATATCCTTTCCAGTATTTTTACTATCTGTGATATGAGGGTGATCCCTCTATAGTTATCACACACTTTCTTGTCCCCTTTCTTGAATACTGGTATTATTAGCCCTTTCTCCCAGTCTTCTGGTACACATTTCCGTTTCCACACACACTTTAGCAGTCGATACAGCCATTGCATACCAACAGGTCCAGCAGCCTTTATCATTTCTACACTGATTTCATCCACCCCTGTTGCTTTTCCCATCCTCATTTTCTGTATTGCTAATTCCACCTCTAGCATTGTTATATCATCTTCTGTTATAGAGTCGTCAGGCTGTGTCACTTCGATCTCACCAGTACAATTGCTCACATTCAATAGCTTATCGAAATACTCCTTCCATCGTCCCTTTATCTCTTCTGGGTGTGTTAACAACTCTCCATCTTCCCTTTTCACCAGCTTTGTAGTAACTCTTTCTTTCCTCTTACTTCTTAGAAGCCCATACAGCATCCTTTTACTGCCACTTACATCTGTTTCCATTCTTCGTGTAAATTCTTCCCAACTTTTCTTCTTTTCTTCTCCTACCACTTTCTTACACCTCCGTTTGCTGTCGTGATACTTCCTTTTGCTTTCTTCTGTTTGATCTCGGTTCCATTCTTTCCATGCAGACTTCTTTTCTTTCACTGCTTTCCTCACTTCCTCATTCCACCATGGTGTCTCCTTCTCTTTCACTCTTGTTGACGTCCTACCACAAGCACTCCCTGCTGCACCAGCAAATGCCTTTTTAAAGTGGGACCATTCCTCTTCTACATTTTCCACTTCAGTAACTGGGATTTGTTGCTTCAATCTCTCCTGAAAATCTTCCTGTACAACTTTGTCTTTCAATTTCCATACTTTTATTTTGCTTTCTCTGATCTCCTTTAGGTTTTCCAATTTTCCCCATCTACATTTTGCCACCACAGCTCTATGGTCCCCATCAAATGCTTCTCCTGGTAAAGCTGTCACATCCATCAGCTTTCTGCGATTTTTCCTTTCCACCAGGAAGTAGTCAATTACTGATTTTGTTCTTCTATCACCCCACCCATATCTCGTAATTTTCCTGCTGTTTTTCTTCCGAAACCATGAATTACCCACTATCAGTCCATTCCTTTCACAAAAGTTTACAAGTTCCTCTCCTTCCCGGTTCTTTTTCCCATATCCATATGGTCCAACGACTTCTTCCTTTCCTTGTCTCTCAATTCCGACTTGTGCATTCATGTCTCCCATGATCACCACTTCTCCATCTGAGATTACTCTTTCTACATCCTCCAGGAATACTTCAATATCTTCTTCTCTGTTTCCAGTCTGTGGTGCATACACTTGTATGAAGTCCATCACGTCATTCTTCATCTACATTCTAATTTTCATTATTCTGTCACTCACACACTCTAACCACTTCAACATACTCCTCCAGTTGTTTCGAGGTTATCAGTCCCACGCCATTTTTTGCCTCTTGGCCACCACTCCAGTATAATGTATATCCTTTCCTCAATTTCTTCCTTCCTTTACCTTTCCATTTCACTTCACTCAGCCCCATCATTCCAACCTTCTCCCTCTCCATGAAGTCTACCACCTCCTCCACCTTGCCTGTCAGGGTCATGACATTCATGATTCCCACTTTCATTTCGGTTACTGGTCGCCCATTTCTCACAGTTCCCCCAGTACCAAAGGAACTGCGCGTCGCCTGCAGGGTACGCCCTAACCTTTTCCGAATCATTGGAAGTGCCATTTCCATTTTAGGCTATTATTACGATGGGGTCGCCACTCCCAAAGGCATTTTATGAAGCTACTGCCAGCTATTATTCAGGCCGCCCCTAACATGGAGAACAGACGCCCTTGCAGCCGCCCCTAACATGGGAAACAGACGCTGCCGATTGATGCTGTACTCATACTATTCCCTGAGTACTGGGTTGCCTCTTCCGCAATCTCCACCGTTCTGAAGTCCATCTTCTCCGCTGCAGATTCCGTTGAGGTCTTCGCACGTAACCCTGTGCACGGGGCCTATGTTATACCCCATAGGACTGGGTCCTCACCAGAACTTAGCCGGTACTGTAGTTCCATGGCATATTACAGCACCGTTGCCCACCCCCGCGACGTGGACGCGCCTGGCAAGAATTATCCATGTAGCCAATTAGGATTGACTCATGGACCGGGTTAAGGAGCTGTCTAAATCCAGCCTCCAAGGCTTTGACCACTGACTATCAAAAAAAAACAATTACATAACACTCTCATATCTAACAGGAACAATAGGGTAAATACACTCGGGAATGAATAAATAAACACTCTAATACTAGCCTGCCTTCGCGAACTGACGTACTGTTTGTACCCAGTCGTTATCTCAAGCATGTGAGTTATGTTGGCAATGCGCAATCATCACTGCGACTTACAAGCTTTGAATCACGCGGGCCACAAGTTACTGATTATTGGTCCCGAAGATCCATGTCGTAGAAAAAAAAAGTAGTGTCAGCTCATTTAAAGGCCATCTCCCACATGAAAATGGATTGAAGTCACGGTGTCAATTAATCAACAAGCAAATGGTTGCAAAGTTATGGCTGTAATTATTTATAATCATTAATGAATCCGTTGGTTTAGGATAATTATGCTTTTGATTTATCAGGAGGTTTAAATACTGTTTAGTTAGTTCAATTTATGACACCAGTCGTAGGCGGCAGCATGTGATCTCGCTTGAGATTCACTCAAAGAACATGACTTCAACAAGTCAACAATAACACAGGTTGGCGCGTCTTACTCCCATTGCGCGCAAGTGCTTCGGTCGTCTTGGCCGCAGCTCAAAGAACGCCGGAATAAACCAACAATAAGGCGGACATTCATCCGTCCTGCCTAATTACAAAATAATGTGTTCACGGACACAACAATTACACTTGCTAGCCTAATTTATATAGAAGCTGGGTCAATTAACATTATTGTTTAAACCATTCTATAACAGCCAGATGAATCAATGTCATCGGTTCAAAACATTAAAGGAATTCGCATAAGCGAGCATCCCCTCACCCATTAAAAGTGATGAAAGAAATAACAGATGTTAGCAGCTTACATAGCTGTTCTCCAAAGCAAGGTTATATTAATGACAGTGACCTTCAAAATTCCTAGGACTTGTGACGTAAATTAGCACACACAAAAAAGTCAATACTGTCTTCTTCCGTTGCATCACGGGTAAACCGGTTATCAGCTGGCGCGCTCAAACAACTTTCTCACTGCATCGCGTACAGCTTTAGCATAGCAAAGATTGCGTTTCAATTGATCATTTTAATCTTGCAGTAGCACGAATTAAAGTCCTCAGGTGCTCTGCAGATTGTATACAAATGCATCATCACTTCCCTAACAGTGTTTCTTGGGATATTTTACCCTTCAATAATATATAATGCAGTAATAATTTCAAAGAATAGAAATATAAAGATGCCACACTCGTGCAACTAACTGCACTGACATTCGAAGATATGTCACTCCTTCTCTGTACACGTGGGCTTTGATATGCATGGCTTGGCACTCTCCGCAACAAAAATAAAACATCTAACCTCTTCTGCGATGTTTGAAATGATATGATGTAGGTTTGCCCACCAATCTTACTGTGTATGGGTTCGTTCCTCCGGAACTTCACGTAGTAAATAGTACTCACGAAAAATGTCAAATAAAGAGTACAAAAATGTTTTAGCAACTTTCGGCTGAGAAATGATACGAAAATAAAGCTCTTTCAACTTAAAATAAGGGACCTAACTACAGGGTGTCCCCGAAACTTTCAGAAGCCTACACCTTCTGTTCTTAAGATGTCGTTTACATGACATAAAATCACAGCTCCTTGCTGGCTTATGAATACACTGAAAATACATGGGAATGTGCACCTGCCGTATAGTACACGGACTGTGGTGTCTAACTGAAAGATTGTCCCAGTGCCAAGAAAGAAAATATGTACATTCCTACCTAAGTGGTCAAATTATCAAGTCGTTTCGGCTAAAAATATACGTTCAAATACTACCTCAACCTGGACAAACCTCGTACATGGACAATACAGGACTCACGGTTACTTCATAAAGTAGGTCACCTTCCAGAACTCCCATTGGAAGGGGTGATATGCTTCCAGGGCTCCAAGCATATTCCTGGTTAAGGCTATGGGTTTCAGCCTGTCCTTGTGGTCCTCAGTTCTCGTCTTGTACATGGCTTGTACCTGGTGGTGTTGGTTGGACAATTCCATGGTGGTGGTTTATTTCATCGGTGTTTCCCTCACATTAGGAATTACACCATCCCGATGCTCTCAAAGTAAAGTTGAAGAATCACCAACAAGTGGTGCATTAACGTGGGCATCGTGGTTATTAAAATACACTGATTCTATGTGAAATATGATTATGTAATTGCACACTGGCTTTAATAATTGCAGGTGACCTAATACTCTGCTTTTCCTGCCACAGACTCGAGTAATGCCATCCACGTGGTATTGTTCACAGATTTTACACTATGTCAAATCACTGTAAATCTGAACAATCACTGTCGCATTCGTGCGATACGTAGCTTCATCATAGTTGATTTTTGTAGTAGCACACACTGGGCTATAAGATGTAGCCGTAGCTTAAATATTTCACGTTTGCCTGAATATTTCACGTCTGCCTTCAGACGGTCCTAGTGGTTAGTGAAAAAATATGTCGAATTCACTCAATTAAATTCCAACTTTCACAATCACGTAGCACTGGCCTTACCTGGCCGAAATAATACTTTTAGTAGACTCAAATCGTAATACGCAGCTCGTTGGCTGTAGATTGTAGTCCTCCCAATTATGGGGTATGCACTTGCCAAATGTGGCCTTCGTCTTAGACGGACAATCGACACAATACGTCCTGCCTCAGCGGACTATCAAAACGGTGTTTGTGCATATCACTGCTTCCTGATTTGAAGGAAGTAGTAGAGTCGATTAGCGACTATTTACATTATCCTCCGTGTGTCTGCGGTGAAAAATACCTTTACCTTAAAGTGATTTACCATTTCCAAAAGGCATAGAAGATGGTAAATTATACAGAATTAATTATTATATGATCCTGAGATATGTGGCAATAAAATAGTAAGTAATATATCTCTAGGAAGAAAATAAGCTGTCCTCGCCGAAGTCAAAATAGCGGATTGTTCATGAGGAAGCTTCAGGGTGTGTTCTGTCGAACTGAGCATGTGAAGTAAGTATGCTCTCAAAGAAATATTTGATACATGAGCCTAGGCGGGCTCACTACATAGTGTTTGTATAAGGGAAAGGAGATTGAGAATCATGTAATGGAAAGGGAAGAGGAAATTGATGAGGAAGTGAAAGGAGATTTAATATTGAGATCAGAATTTGACAGAGCATTGGAAGACTTAAGCAGGAACAAAGCACCAGGCATAGATGGTATACCGATTGAGTTGCTACGCTGCATAGGTGATGATGGTCTGATCAGGTTATTTCACTTAGTGTGTAAGATTTACGAGACAGGTGAGGTACCCTCTGATTTCAAAAATAATGTTTTCATCCCTATACCGAATAAAGTAGGAGCTGACAGATGTGAAGATTACAGTACAATCAGCTTGATTACCCATGCTTCAAAGATCATGTTTAGAATAATTTACAAGAGGATGGAAAGCCAGATAGAAGCGGAGTTGGGTGAGGACCAGTTTGGTTTCAGGAGAAATGTAGGAACAAGGGAAGCTGTACTAAGTCTCAGGCTGATTTTGGAAGGTAGATTAAGGAAAGATAAGAGAACGTTCATGGCATTTGTAGACTTAGAAAACGCTTTTGATAACGTTGATTGGACTAAGTTGTTCGACATTTTGAAAACGATTGGAATAAAGTACAGAGACAGTAGGGTGATCTACATTCTATACAGAAACCAGACAGCAGTCATTCGAGCTGAAGGACATGAGAGAGAAGATGATATTCAGAAAGGTGTAAGGCATGGCTGCAACTTATCACCCATACTTTTCAATCTTTACATTGAACAAGCAATGAAGGAAATTGGAGAAACATTTTAAGCGGGAGTGAAGTTTCAAGGAGAAATAATTTCAACTCTGAGATTTTCCGATGACATCGTCATCTTGGCCGACACGCCTGACGATTTGAATGAGTTTTTGAATGGAATGGACTCCATCTTGAGGAAAGATTTCATGATGAAAATTAATAAATGTAAAACAAAACAATCGGAATGCAGCCGAAATAAATCAGAAACCACTATGGACATCAAATTGGAAAGGTGAAAAACTAAAGGAAGTAAGAGACTTCTGTTACTTAGGAAGCAAAATAACCAGTGATGGACGAAGCAAAGAGGATATAAAAGGTAGGTTGGCTCAGGAAAGGAATGCATTTCTACAGAAAAGGAATCTGCTGACATCGAATATTGATTAGGTATTAGGAAGTCATTTTTGAAAACCTTTGTCTGGAGCGTGGCACTCTATGGAAGTAAAATTTGTTCTATTGGTGCAGCAGAAAAGAGGAGAATTGAAGCGTTTGAAATTTGGTGTTACAGGAGAATGATGAAGATCAGATGGGTAGATAGGGTTACAAACGCAGAGGTATTAAGACGAGTGGGAGGGGAGAGATGTTTCTGGCGACTGCTAATGAAGAGAAGAGATATGTTGGTAGGACACATACTAAGACACCTAGGAATAGCAAGCTTAGTTACGGAAGGGAGGATCGAGAACAAGAAATGTAGGGGTAGACCAAGGTTAGAATATGCTAAACAGATTACCTCGGATGTAGGGTGTGGGAGCTATGTAGAGATGAAACGATTAGCTCAGGACAGGGAGGCATGGAGAGCCGCATCAAACCAGTCAAAGCACTGAAGATTCAAACAACATTAATAACCTACAGAGTCGCGATACAGTGAGTGTGGTTGGTGTTATCATGATGTTTTTGTGTTAACTGCTGTAAACTGTGAACGACCACCACCCAGACTTTTGTCATCTTCAAGGATAACAATCGCATGGTGAGTGTTGATATATTCATCATCAGATTACTTTGTATTTTGTATTATATTTGTATAGTCTAGCTGTCGAGTGTTTGGCCTCTTTCTCGTATTTATTGAATAACTGTGATATAGGTAGCGTAGCATAGCTTCGGTGTGTTATTTATTTATGTACCGTACTTCTCTATTTGAATGTCCTCGGCGTTGACTCAGGATCAACATTTACATTATATTGCACATAATAGTACCGAAATAATATCCGATGTGTAACTCTGTGTATTATTCGAATCAGCTGATCTACATCAACAATACAAACTTGGCAACACAGCTCAACTGTTTCAAGCTCCCGCCATTTCCTTCAGTTCTTTCTTTGGATATACTGAGTATACACAGGAAGCTATATCTTCTGTCTGCCTTGTCGAGAAGGAGATTGTTGCAAGGAGACAAATGTACATCGAGAATCTATAACATCACATCATATTAACAATTAATATTGTTGCTTTCATAACAAATCATTTACTTTAGCATAATAACGATTTTATTCATGCAACTCAACATCACCTCCAAAGACATACAAAGATAACAAAACTATTTGATGAAAAAAAACCAGTATTTTTTCTGCAGCAGGCCTACTCTAGATTGTTCGAACGAGATATAGTTTGCATTTCCCACATTCTCCCACCTTGCAAAGGGTAGTTTTGCAACACACACTCATAAACTGGAGTAATCATTCCGAAATTATGGTTGGACATTGAGCTCAGGAATGTGAATCACTATAAGTCTAGTTTTTTGAGTTACCTAACAGTTCTACCACAGCGAGTCTTGAATTCACTCTCTTTTCCATTTCCAGAGTTACTGTAGGGAATATCTTCACTAAGCACCGACTCACCTAGTCGGTGTTTTGAAGTGTTGGTGGAATCACCTTTGTAAATACATTTTATCTCTAAATTACAACGTCGCTGTACCGACTGTAAGCTACAATATTAATTAGATAGGGGAAATCCACACAGCTTTTTTTTTCTGCAGCAGGCCTACTCAGATTGTTCGAACGAGATATAGTTTGCATTCCCCACATTCTCCCACCTTGCAAAAGGTAGTTTTGCAACACACACTCAAACTGGTCTCGACAATGACGCACGTGACTGCTCGACTTGTGCAATGGGACAAGACTCGGCTGAAGAAATTACCGTCAGTCATTGTGTTGTGTAGCGATAACTCAGGAATTTCATAACAATGCTCCAGGGAAATTGAGTCAGAACTGTTTTAATTTTTGATGCGGAGTACAAGGTCAAAAATATGCGCTCATCGTTACAAGAGCTTGTCGTTTTAAGTTAAATTTTGGACTTGGGTGCAACTCAGTGGTTCAACAAACCATTCTATCAAACATGAAACACAAACCGTTTTGCCAGGGCTCCGGTCTCTGTAACTTAGCAATCAACTGTAAACCTCTAGAACTGTTGATGAATTAAGTTCCAAGACTATAGAAACTGGAAGAGGGGTAGATGTAAAATGTGTTCCTCACTCTCATAGAACTATTGGTTACATCGCTAATGTGCTAAGGTCCACAAGTCTTTTTATACAAACAATACAACGTGGCA
This sequence comes from Meconema thalassinum, assembly GCA_946902985.2. Taxonomy (NCBI): domain Eukaryota; kingdom Metazoa; phylum Arthropoda; class Insecta; order Orthoptera; family Tettigoniidae; genus Meconema; species Meconema thalassinum. Next base: position 1,198,016,842 of record OX336389.2, read on the forward strand.
CGACAAGCATTGTGAGCACATTGGATGGTAATGGCCCAAAGACTTCTCCACTGGGGACTAAATTGCAGTTCACCAGGTGTTTTATTTTCTTCTCATGATATTTATTCAGAATTTGCGTAAATACAATCAAATAGCACAGCATTGACAAAAGGGGCAGCTTTAGCGTATGCTGCAAATGAATGAGTTTCTAAGGAAACATGGGACGTAGACAGATGAGGGGGAAGTAAGCAATGGCTGCTTGCCGTGCTAAGCGAACCATGTGAGGGGGGAAGGCTTGGAGTTGCAGTGAGGAGTGAAATCGGCTGTGTCTCATCAGTTTCACAGAGGAAATTAGTGAGAGCACGTTGGTTGGCATCGCCTCCTTCGAGAAATAATTTATGAACATAATTTATTCGCCATATTGCTTGGGCTTTTGTAGATTAAAAGTATGAAATTTGCATTGCGGCATCTACAGTTTCTATGATATCCATTCATTTAAGAGATACAGTATATTACGTATCATTTTCGTAAGATTTCTTAGAAGTAGCAGGGTTGTAAAAGCAAAGGCCGTACAAATTGGTAGTGAGCTTACACTCATGATAATGAAAATTGCAACATCATGAAGGAATCAGTCATTAGTGCTGATTTTCAAGATCAGGAACAACGCAGTGTAGGTATGTAAACGATAACCTTTTCAAGCCCACATGATTGGTCGTGGAGGAATCCTTTCCAGTACGGACCATAGTGTAGCCTAGTTGACTTGTAGCCTGTGGAGTGAACTATTCCCCGTCAATCATGACTCAACGAGAGAGGGAGCAGATTCATACAACTCAGATGGTCTGAGTGAGAGGGGGGGGTCCGGACTGTAACTGGACATATTGGCCGCCGGGTATCTATGGTATAATGGATATGATAACAATTGTCAAATGAAGATACGCAAACTCGTAGACCTGGCACAGGCCCAATTCGACGGACAACTGTGAGAGAGGATCGCCGCAGCAGTTGGATGGCCTGGATGGACCTCTGTGCAACAGCCGTGCAAATTCGTGCAACAGTGGCACGTCACGTTACACAAGAAACCGTTGGGAATAGTCTGCATGCAGGTGGCTTGTAAGCCCGTGTTTCTACAGAAGGTGTTCAATTGACCCCCACAACATCGGCGTGGAAGGCTGGCGTGGTGTCGAGGAACATCGGTGTGGGTTGGTGGGTGGCATAGTGTCGTCCTAAGTCATAAACCACGCTTCTGCCTTGCCCTCAGTGATCGCCGCAATCGTGTGCGACGACATACAATTTACGCCACTGATTTTGGCCGGTCACTCCTGGTTGCGCAGTCGTAGCCTCCAGAGGACAGCCTACGAGCCTCAGGCATTTGCAAGTGATACGTGAGCTGTCATTAGCGCGATAAACCAGACTGTGTCATAATCGTGTTGGGTGCCCGTGCTCTGCTGATGAATAGGCTAAACGAGATACAGTAGTATGTTGATATTTATCGTAGTTACTTCTAGCTTATTGTGTGCGTGTTGTTTTAGTGAAGATTGTGTTAGTGTGCTGCGCGAAATGCCACCTATTCGATCAAAACTTCGAGGCAAACCTCTTCACAGCCCAACGCGTGAGGTTATAAATAATGTGCATATTATGTTTATGGAAAGTGAAGGAGCGTCGGGTGGGGTCTTAATTACTCTGTAAAAGATGCAGGATAGAGTGATAGCTGCAAGAGAAGTGCCAGAGAGGACCGGTAGAAGGATTATTAAAGAAGGAAGTAAGTGTGAGGAACAGGGTACATCGTTTGGAACACCAGGTAAGGTCCATCGGGTACCCAGTCACATTATTGATATTGATAATTTTGATAAATGTGTTATTTGGATAGAAATACATCAGCGTAATTAAAGTGATTGTCATTTTTACTGTAACTTCAATTCTAACAGCTAACGGCCTCAACAGACGCTAAGGAATGGAGAGTTATCGTATTTCAACAATCTTCAAGTGCCACTGATTTAAGTCGCACTCGAACCTACTATCTTTTGGTGTGGAAGCTACCTGTAATATGTCTCGTATCATTTGCAATAGCATCATTCTGTGACGAAGCACTTTGTGAAGCATTGATCTAAACGAGAGGCATGACACGTCACCGGTCTCAACGGCTATTTGCTCTGGCTGTCTAACTCCGGTCTAATTTGTAAAATACCGTTCGAGGTTCATTCTGAGGGCTTTATTACGCAGGTCAACCGAATTAACGTACTCTCGTATAATTTGCTAGGTATAGTGACTATTTTATTTTTAGTTGTGATCGAAATGATGGACTGAAAATAAAACTCCAATCAGCCGGCGAGACTCCAGATTACTAACGGAGCACGTACTCTAAGCATCTCCTGCTACCACATACAGTACTCTAACTCACTTCAATGCGCGAGCTCTCTCGGCCACCGGCCAAAAACGGTGACGTAAACTGTACGAGAAAGAGGGGGTCACACACACTTCTTTTTTGTCGAGTCACACAGGGCCATTAGCTTTTATGAGGAATCAAATTAGCGATTTGTAATGGGAATATGACTGCCCGCCAGTATATTGACAGGATACCCAATCTAGTGATTGTCCATATGATGGCAAACATACCAAATGGGATGTTTCAGCTGGACAATACTCGTGTTTACACTGTCCGCACCGTGTTTACACAGTCCGCATCTTCAGGGCAGTTCTCCTGGACATCATAACCCTACAGATCCCCAGACCTCAGTTCTATTGGGTATGTGTGGAACATGATGGATCGACAACTGTCCAACTTGTCTCAGCCACCCTCGACTCTGGAACAACTGACCAGTGCAGCAAGCATGGACCACAATTTCTCAGGAAGTGATCCAGGGCCTCATTAACACTAAGTCGCAAAGAATTCTGCAATCATGGTGGGCACATCCTGTACAGATTTTGTCCACATTTGTGGTCGGAGGGATTTGAAAGTGTTATCATTGGATCACAGCCAAACACTCGTCCTGCATGTTTAATTGCAGCACCACTCCTTCATGATGTTGCAATTTTCATGAGTGTATCTTGAGCCAGTAAGTTACTCATTTGGGTATGTGGTTATAACCATCTATAATCATCTTTTGGTTTTCTTAATGATTCGGTTATGATGGATGGAAATCTAAGGAGATAGTTGCTCGATGTATTGTACCCGTTGGACCTCAAAGACAGGACTCTTTCAGGAGGTCATGGTCAGTTCTTTAATAACTTGATCTAAATATACTGCCTTAGGTGGTGGAGATATGGGCTTATGCTAAAATGAGTACACACAGTTCTCTCACTTACACAAATAAAAATTACTGAAACACACAAAAATATGCAAAATACACCTCCGAAAACATTTATATAAAATAATAAATACAGAGGAAAGTCCTGCAAGAAAAAATGAAATCAGGACTTGAAAAGTCATCAAGAACGAAAGTCAAAGACACACCATTACATTAAATCCCAATAAACCGCTGATTTAAAAAAAAACTATCAAGAGCTGGTTCTTCATCAAGTACAATTTACGTTTAAACATGGCTGAAAATTTATGAAATGTTGGAAGCAGCTCAGGAAACTATTTACAATAAGTACCCCTTTTGACCCAGCCTTTACATAGAAAAAGGTATGGATCTGATATTTAGTCAATCTAATACAGTAGCTGAACATGGGAAAGAAAATCACTAGTGGGCAACGAGCATCCCTATAAACTCAACGCTATAGCCTAAATCATTGAACCCGTGAGCATATGAGAATACTCACGGTCGACAAAACTGAAACAAGACAAATTCAAAACCTAGTTCAATTACCGAAACCTCAACGTAACCTGACAGTACAACTACAATAGCAACGTAATGCAGCAAATCCAAATCCAATAAAAAAACATTAACTAATCGGCATGTCATTTATCTCATCGTCACCATCCAAACCTACTTGGGAAACCTAGCATCCACAAGATAATGAAACAAAACGATTAAACACATACCGGTATGACCAGTTGCTAAATACCACTCACAAAGAAAAAGATGCAGACGCGAAACCCTGCCTACAAGAATCTCTACTCGAAATATCGGCTCAGACTAAATACAATGCACTCTCCGTAATCAAATCTCTACCTCACAGCTGATTCAAACATTTAACTAGACAAAGTACTGGTAACAGTACGCACTGTTCCTAATTTATGTAGCCAAGAAACCTTGAATAATTTTACCATGCTAATTCTGCCTCAAATTGGGGATCCAGCACACCTTCTACAGGGTCTTTATATTTGCTTGGCTAGGACATTCCCACTCACGCGCTCCGCTAGTGACGGCTCAGTTAGCGGCTGCCGCGCGCGCGTATGTACGGCAGAATACGGTGCTTAAAATCAGTATCATGCATTTATACTCACAATGCTTACAGTAGATGCTGAAAATGTTCCCCATCTGCTGCCAAACATAATCGGCATCTCCTTATTAAGTTTCCGGTTACTCCGGCTAATTTAGCTTCAGTAAGGAAATAACGACCTTAACGTCTATTTGTATTGTTTACTGAACCTGTACGTTTGAATCTCAAATTAGCCAGTTGTTTTATTGTCCGATTTATAGTAGTGGGTCTCCCTGGAAATTTCACTCAACGTTTGTCTTGTTCTAGCGCACGATTTCCTGCACTTTATGTACGTATTGTGCTGATATACACGTTCAAGTAACGAATATTTCAGATAAGGCATTACAGCACTACACACGATCACAATAAAATAACTCAAGAGATTCAAACGTACAGGACGTAAAGGTCGTCATTTCATTACTGACGCAAAATTAACTGGAGTAACCGGAAACTTCATAAGTAGATGCCGATTATGTTTGGGAGTGGATGGGAAACATTTTCAGCATCTACTGTAAGCATGGTGAGTTAAAATGCATGATACTGATTTTAAGCACCGTATTCTGCCGTACATATGCGCGAGCGGCAGCCGGCAACTGAGCCGTCACTGGCGGAGCGCGTGAGCGAGAATGTCCTAGCCATGCAAATATAAAGACCCTGTTGAACCAAAGGACTTCAATAAACAGTGTGTAGTTGCGTGTGTTTCTCTCGTCACTAACTTGGGGGCATCTCATCAACATAACCTTGGCCAGTTGGAGAACACCTCTCCTGTCTGTAGTCGGCATAAACCCCAATTTGCATTACGGGCATTGATTCTCAACCAACCCACCTTCTTCCGTAGTAACTGGTGTAAAATGACACTCGGCATCTGCACCGGCCCATTTACCGTAGAACACCCTTCGTCACCGGTGCGGTGGTAACAGACTGACCCCATGACTTCAATATAACATGAAGACCAACATTATCGTAGGCAGCCACTATCGGCCCCCCATGATCCCATTGTAGAAACACACACGTAGACCAACGCACAGTACACGCACCTGAAATAAAATCATATCAACTCGCCCTGTCCTTGCGTTGAACCATTTGATGGGGTCCTCTCCAACGGGCTACAGAATCGCTGACCAAAAGATTGAAATTACGAAAAAACGGAACCGACCTGCAGGCGGACTGATTGCATGGGGCGACAAAGAAAACTAAAATACAGTAAATATATGCAGTGGCACGCTCCCTTACTGAATGGATACTGGCTCCACTGGCCTCAAGATATTGTCCACACAGGACATACAAAAAATGTGCAATCCTACACGACGTTACTTACTTACCTACTTATCGTATGGCTTTTAGTGCCGGGAGTGTCCGAGGACATTCGGCTCGCCCGAGGCTGTAGCTGCTTCAAGCGGACACCCATAGGGTGAGCTAAAAGTTCCGTTCAATTTCAAGTAGTTCCAACTTTCGCTACCAGATGTCACTGATGCCTAGTGGTGAACGTTGAAACTTTGATAGAGCGTTCCAACGAAATCTGACCTAGAAATTTAGCTTCACACAAGTTTAGTTAGTGGAAGGATCTATTTCATGCCATAAATCTATGACATGGGACCGCCGGCTTTACTTCCCCTCCGAAGGAAGGCATACTGAAGGATTTTAACGCTCTTAAAAATCCGACGACTTCGGCCGGGTTTGAACCAGCTATCTTGGGCACAGCAGTTCAGCATGCTACCAACTACGCCACCGAAGTTAAATCCCTCAAAAGAAAAGTGCACAATAAAATTTTAAAATAATCAATTGAAATTTTACAATGCAAAAATATCTCCACAAACACTAACTGAACCTCGGCTCCAATAGAACATGGGCCTGAAAAAAATAAGATTGCTAATGTCTGAAATTTGTCATAAATCTGCCCAGATGGCAAACAAAACTTACTTCACATGACATGCTGATTTCCATGTACTTTACCATAATGTAGATGCTCGTTACACATCTCTATCCACCTATATCCTTCTTAATAAATCGAAGAAACATACGTACCACTATCTTGGTGTCTGCTAATTATATTATTTACACATTTCCCTATGTTCTCTTATTGACTAGACCATAGTAATGAAAGGACTGCACTTATCGTATCTTCCTGGTTTGCATATCACCACCCAGTTGATCGGATAACCCCCAACTTGAGGAATGGCACTCCCAGCATTATCATCATGGTATCTGGTGCAAAGAGTCCCATGCCGATGTGACGTGCGTATCTCACTCACTGTGTAACCACAGTACCAATATTGGAGATTACAATTCTCTCAACAAATCACACTTTCATAGCCCTGGTCGTTATTATGTACCCAGCTACCTGGAACACTTTCTAAGTTACACACGCTGGTGGGTTCTAATTCCGTATGGTGTTGCAGCTAACTGTTCCAGGCTAAACGAATCTCTACCCGTATCGATATTTAGCTATCGCGATGCAGTCTCTGGAAGCTAAATCAATTTTGGACTCGACACTGGATTGTCCTCGTGATGCTAAGCTGGCACCTCGCCCCTTCGTCACAAACAATTATCCAGATACTGCCCTGAACCTGCAGATCCTCAAATTAAATAGTGTTCAGTAACTATTGCATATACTGGCTCTAATACAGTGCTCAAAACAAGTTTTGCATATTGCGATTTAGTTAGTCTACTTGCTTATTTTGCTATGTGTAAGTAATCACATTATACACAATACAGGGTACATACAAAGAAAAACACACTATCTGCTCTGCAAAAGAGACAGAAACACACAACGTATAACAAAAGTGTTAATGTGGGACTGAGCACAGAATCGTCTTTTTCATGTTGGGGCATATCAATTCCGTGTATGGCCACCACGAGCTCTAAGGCATGCTTGCAGACGACGAGGCATACTGAGCACCAACGAATCCAACGTGGTTTGGGGCAGATTATCCCAATCTTGGACAGCAGCTGTTTGTTTGTTGGAGGATTGGGACGGTACGAAATTTCCCTCTGTAGCTCTTTCCATGCATGTTCAATACAGTTCATGTCCGCAGATTAGACAGGCTCTCCATTCTCTGTATGACATGCCTCTCAAAGAACTGATTGACCACCCTATGGAACAACAGAGCGAAGCCCAATCACTTCCAGACGGAAGATGAAGTATGAAAAAGGAAATAGGGGAGGGAGAGAAATCAGAAATATTGGAATAAAGGGATGAACCAAAGACAAAATATTTATTCAATAAATATTAATTGACAATAAAAAATGAATAAATAAGACACTACTGAGTAGTGATTAATATGGGAAGTATGAACGTTCTAAGAAAGGGGAACTCTCAAAAGGAGGGAGTGCCTCGAGTCTAGATACAAGTGTTAGCCATAATTGACAAATGCAATCAAGCTTAAAGATTTTATGAGACTAATTGTTGTTGTGCTCAACATAATTAAGCTAAATCTCCCACAAGAGAAAATACTAATGACAGATTTAGCATGACTAGACACCGTCTTGATTAACAATAGAGTGGATTACCACAAGAGAGTAAGATTGAAATTGACCCTAGGTAGGAAGCTAAATTAGCTAGCTCTACCAACAATAGACAATCTAGAGAGAACTGTGGAAATCACAAGCTTGGCATCAAAGTTTAAGTGAGCAAGTTTTACTGGAGCACAACAAAGAATAAGTGCCAAAGTGCACGAGTAGTATTTCAATTTGTTTACAATGCGTGGTAATAAAACGCAAAAGTAAAGGATTATGATTAGTTTGGCCAATAGTTGAGGATAGAACCTCAAAATGAAATAGTTTTGACAGTAATGTAAAATAAAAGGCAGGAAACTGCCATGGCTACAATTGACACCTATGGCACAAATACAATATTTAGAGCAATATAATCTATACTAATATAATAAAGCTGAAGAGTTTGTGTGTTTGTGTGTTTAAACGCGCTAATCTCTGGAACTACCAGTCCGATTCGAAAAATTCCTTTTTTATATGATAGCCAGATTCAAGAAGAGTAGTTTAGGCTATGTAGCATTAGGCTACGCCTCTCAGGTAACCTTAAAGATTGATTTTTGTTCAGTAAGTCGGTAGAACAAGCGCTCCCGAACAGCTCTATCCGCATGCGCTGGTGTTATGGTTAGTGATACGTACACCGTTTCACCGATCTGAACCAAAATTTGTATACTTACCCTTTGGAATCCTGCGAATAACACTGTCTAAGTGAAATCTATGACAGACCAGTCTATTCCCTGCATTTAGGCCCTTTGGCACAAATCTACACCTTTCCACCGATCTGAACAAAAATGTGTATACTTACCCTTTGGAATCCTGCGAGTGACACTGTTTACATGAAATTTCGAACAGACCACTCCATTCCCTGCATTTAGGCCCTTTGGAACAATTATAAACCGTTTCACCGATCTGAACCAAAATGTGTATACTTACCCTTTGGAACCCTACGAGTAACACAGTCTGCATGAAATTTCGGACAGACCACTCCATTCCCTGCATTTAGGCCCTTTGGCACAAATCTACACCGTTTCACCGATCTGAACCAAAATTTGTATACTTACCCTTCGGAACCCTGCGAGTAACACAGTCTGCATGAAATTTTGGACAGACCACTCCATTTCCTGTAATTAGGCCCTTTGGCCCAAATATACACCGTTTCACCGATCTGAACCAAATGTTTCATACTTACCCTTTGGAACCCGACGAGTAACACTGTCTGCTTGAAATTTCGGACCGACCACTCCATTCCCTGTATTTAGGTCCTTTGGCACAAATCTACACCGTTTCACCAATCTCAACCATATTTTGTGTACTTACCCTTTGGAACCCTGCGGGTGACACTGTCCACTTTAAATTTTGGACAGACCACTCCATTCCCTGCATTTAGGCTCTTTAACACAAATCTACACCGTTTCTCCTAATTGCACCAAATTTTACATACACTTTGAAACCCTGCTGGTAACACTGTCCACTTGATATTATGGTCAACGCTCTACATTTCCTACATTTAGAATAACAGACAAAATGAACTTGAAAACCGCGTATTAAGGACTTAGAACCATTCATGTCCGTAGTAGTGTAACTGTATGAGTATTTCAATAAGTCTATTGTTGACTGGCAGTCCTGGCTGCATCACGTCACCCCTACCAGTGTTCTGGTGCAGAATTGCGAAAATAATTGCATCTTGCGCTGTTTTCAAATTGCAGTCACGGGGAGTAATTAGTGCAAAAAGATTTCTTAGGCACCTTAAAACAGTTATCATCATGAAAATATTTTGCCTCTGTATAAGTGCAATGGTGCTGGTGCAGTACATTTAGGTTACCAGCTGCAATAAGCGTTGGTGCTTTCAGATTTACCTTCATTTATTCCGAACCTTATCGTTGAGCGCTTTGTGGTGATAAATGATACTATTGCTACCTCAGTAGCTCGGGACAACCGAAGTTTTCCTAATTGTTCTGATTATTTTCCTACGGCGCTATGCGACAAAAGACGACACTATTGGTCTCTACATTTCTAACAGCCAATGAGATATAGGCCCTAGGCGGTGTCTTATATTTCACTTACTGCTCTTTCGAATATTGTTTAAAAATTTGTTTGTAAATTACATGTGCCAGTGCTGTAGTTAGTAAATAGCTGTTTCTCTATTCATAATTATCATTACGGGAAAATGACCTGAAAGTTACGTCCATTATACTGTACTACTTATCACCCCCCACTACAACCACCACCACCACCACCACCACCACGAAAAGTTATATTTTTAAAATATTTTTTTCTGTTAGTTTAAGTATCATGAGCCAGTTCTGTAGTGGTATTCATTATCATCCATAAAACAAATAAATCCACCGGGCAACGCCGGGCACTTCTGCTAGACTCTAATATTACTACAATATAAATGTAGTTTTAGTTAAATGACTGGTCTAAGACCAAGTTTAGTTTTATGGTAATACACTCATGAAAAGTAGCAGCAATTGCCTTGATTAGAGTGGAGGGAGATTGTAGTTTTACGTGACCGTTAATCGCGAGATCATAAGCCACGGGACCTCCTTTTTACGTGGAATCCGAACCATAGGACATGGCAATTCACTCTGAAAATCTTACATGCCTTGATTAGAGTAGATATATGCAGAGTACACAAGTCAACGTGCCCTATTTGACACAATAACGATCAACAAAGACTAAGTGATTAAAAAGACAGTTGATCCCAACAACTTGGCCACAGCAGTAATCAGTGCAAAAACTTGATATACCTTGCTGAATATGAGAAGCTTGCAAGCCTATGAAGTAACAATAAATGTAAAGCGTAAAGCGTCTAAAAGTCTACAACTTATCTGTTGGACTTAGAGAAGAGGTTAACAAATACCACTGGATGTATACAGAAATTACCGTACGAGTTAAGTCATAAATTCAAAATTTGGGAGGACATCCTAAGTTAGAATCTCAAATTTACATAAATAAAGACATCAGAGATTACTTAAATTACATGAATAACCGATTAGTAGGGTAGAAAGAAAGGGGGTAAAGAAATGGGGATTTTTTCACTGGAAGTTTATTTTTTGGGCGCCCAGCACTATGATTGTTTAGACGGGGAAACCAGTTAATTTTTGGCGCGTTGCACTTGAAAACTTTTAGTACGGAAATGTCACTATTGTATCTGATAGATGTTTTTGCGGATTGGGCATTTAGTTGTGTCTCATTGTTAATGGAATCATGATGAACTTGCAGACATTTCTGTAGAACTAGTACCGAGTTTCTTGCTTGCTTGAATGGGGTAAAGAATAGATCTTACAAGGGGCACGAATTATCGACCCAGCGAAGGCAAATAAGGTGATTAGAGTAATCCCACGATGAGACAAATAGATGACTGTGACAAGTATAATTGCTTTAAGTTAAGTCCCTCAGTGTGGGAGACCTTTTCCTCCATTAAACAGTTAAAATAGGCAAAGTTGAAGGTTTCACGTAATATTGATCAATCCGCATTGATTTATCAAATAGTAAAAATTCCCGCGATGGAGGCGAATTAGACCAGAGCCACTAAAATTTGCAGATCCATCCAGCGGGTTGAAAACAGCAATTAGTTTAGGTTTTCAAGAAAGTGGTTGGATGCCCCATCAATAGAAGATTAAAAAGTTCTAAAATATTACTTATCTCGTCATTGCAGATATGAAGACACCAGGTGATTGTGTGCACAAAATCACAATTTCATGGTGAGAGAAGAAGGATGTTGTCAGAACATGATTTTTGTTTAGGCAGTTGCTTCATTCCACCGCAGGGTCGTCCCTGACGATCTCGTCGTCTCTTCGGGCCAGGGGAGTGAAATATTTTGGAGAGATAGAATTATTGGAGAGAGGAACGATCAGAACATGACAAAATGTCCGCTGGTGGTTAGAATGTCCCTTGAGAGAGACACACAAGTTGTGTGTTGAACTGAATGCTGTAGAGTGACGCGAGGAAGCGAGCGGGAAGCTAGCTGAAGTAGGAGGAGGGGGAGAAAAGGGGGAACAGAGTGACAAACATATCAAAAATAAATAACACTCAAAACATGGAAAATTTCTTCGCTCTTCAAATGTAGCAAAAAGACGCCGATGAAGCACCAAGAATGCCATTTGTAGTCGGAAGGGCGAAGTTTCACGGCGATATTGGATGTCATTAACATAGTTCCGGCGCTGGGCACGTGGCTGGAAAAAGTTAGGCAAGCCACCTCGAGATGGCAGCACTAGAAGAATGATTGGAGAAAGGAGCATACAATGGAATCTCTGTTGGTTTTTTTAAAAATATTTTTAGCGTATGGCTTTTAGTGGCGGGAGTGTCCGAGGACATGCTCGGCTCGCCAGTTTTGTAGCTGCTTCGAGGCGAACACCCAATGGGTGAGCTACACGTACCGTGACGTGTGGAGTGTTGTCTGGGGAGGTAAGTTTGACTGTAAGGACAAGGAGTTGGAAGGTAGTGGCTGTGGCCTATAGTTAGGGACCAACCCCGGCATTTGCCTGGAAGGAAGATGGGAAACCACAGAGGACCATCTTCAAGGTTGCCGGCGGGGGGATTCGAACCTCCTCGCCTCCCGGATGTGAGCGACTGCCAGCAGTCATGCCGTAACGACCTCGGCTAACTCACTCGGTATCTCTGTTGGTGATTTTAAGAGAAACAAGTTAAGAAATAATATGAAGAAAAGAGAATGCCACAAGAGGGTGGAAACTACGTAAGTCGTATATTCAGGGAATATACCAAACTGGGGTAGGGAACCGCCAACTGAGAAAAATGAGAAACAGAACTAAGGGTCGAGCGGTAAAGGTGAAATAATTGATATCGGTCTTACATTATGACAGCTAGCTGTGAAAATCTTCGCAACTCGAGTCTTTCCGTCTCAGCCAGGATAACAATGTTATTTTGCACGAGATCCACACTAGGTGAGGAGAAGCATCTCGTATAAGTACGAGGTCTCCCACTTTTATACTGGGGTCAAAGAGAAGCCAATTTTTCCTCCTCTAAAGAGAAGTTTGGTACTCTAATTTCCAGAGTTTCCAGAAACAATTGTGTAGGGCTTTATTTTTGCGCCAGAATATAGGTAGACTCATGTCCATACGAGAAACGAGCAGGGGAGGAGGAGCAGACAAAGAGCAACCTATTAGGAAATGACAAGGAGTGAGAGGAGTCAAATCATCCGGGTCATTGGAAAGCGGAATCGGAGGACGAGAATTTACGACACCCTCAATCAGAATGGAGAGAGAATTGAATGCTTCATAGGTCAGAATACGATTTCATAAAACCTCTTTTAGATGAATTTTGATAAGTTTAACACCTCCATGATGAGGAGAGTAAGGAGGTATAAATGTCCATTTGAAGCCCTTATAGTAGGAAATTTGGGAAATCTGATCCATGGCAGGAGGAGAAGTGAGTGCCTTCTTCCATGAAGGATCTGCACCTTGGAAAGTAGTGGAATTATCAGAGAACATCTCGGAGGGAGCTCCGCGTCGAGCCGTGAAGCAAGAGACAGCCGAGAGAAAATTCGAAGCAGAGGCGTTAGTTACTAATTCCAAATGGATAGCTCCGGTAGTCATGCAGACGAAGAGGAAGATGTAAAGCTTTCCGAACAATTTCCTCTTATCTTCTGGGGAATTACGCTGATATGAAAAGGGACCCGTATAGTCCACATCAGTTAAAGAAAAAGGTCGACTTGGAGAAGAGCGAAATGATGCCAAGTCACTGATAATCTGAGTGTTGATCTTGGGCTTTACTTTGAAGCAAAGAATACATTTGTGGATGACGGAGGAAACTTCGTGAACGCCATTGATAATCCCGTATTTCTCTCGAAGTAAACAAACTTGCGAGCATCAACGTGCAAATTACAAGAATGAAATTCCCGTATGATGAGAGAGATAACGGGATGTTTCGAGGGTAGTATGATCGGGTGTTTTTAGACTATTTTCATTTTATGAAAAAATAGGCTTATGAGATTACCTTTTGTCCGTGTGTGCGTATGTGTGTAGTGAGTGTGTTCCCCCTAATAACTTCTAACCGTCATGACCGATTTCAATGAAACTCGGTAAGGTCATAGCACCATTTCGGCCGACCCTGACCGTGCCAATCAAATTTGATTATGTCACACCAATCCAACATGGCGGCTGTGCGTAATATTTCACCAGCATTCAATATCTCCGGAACTATTACCGATATCACCCTGAAATTTTGTACGGCGATAACGGGCGCTGCTACAAGTTTATCTATGTAACTTTCAAAAACATGTTAAGTACAATACGTACATGGCGGCCAAGCGAATTTGGAACATTTTAATACTTACCTCGCAATTTAACCATCTGACCGCAGTGAAATATGGTACAGTAGATATTTATACACATTTTAATGCACTGGCATCTAATTTAGTTCAATTGTTTACTTAACCTCAAGATGGCGACTGTGCGAAATTTTAAAATTAAGTTTTTATATCTTGTGTCGTGATCATGCGATCGAAGTGAAAGTTTGAATAATGAAGCTACGTAATAATTTTCCTATAATGGTACATAACTCTATGGCCTATACATATAACAGTCCAAAATGGCCACCATCTGATATACTGTATTTAGACGGTTCGCAGTATCTACGAATCTTTTACAGCGATCAAACTGAAATCCTTCATATTCATATAGGCTACGAACATAAGTTCACCTATAGGACTTTCAATAACCTGGTGAGCACAAATCCAACATGGCGCGACGCGAAGTATAAATAGTTAAATGGACGTTTCTCGCGATTTAACCATCCGAGTGCAGTGAAACTTGGTACGGTAAATGCTCATACAAATGTTAATCCACTGGCACTGGCATGTAATTTATTTAATTGTTTTCATAACTACAAGATGGCAGCTGTGCGAAATTTGAAAATCTCGTTTTTACTTCTTGTGTCCTAATCATGTGATTGAAGTTTGAATACCACACGTGTACAATAATCTTCATGTAGTAGTACATAAATAAAAATCCAACATGGCGACCATCTGAAATATTTAGACGGTTCTCAATATGTATGAATCTATTACAACAATCAAACTGAAATTTTGTATGTTGATAGAGGCAATTAAAATGAGTAGGGTATATGAAAATAGGCTGTATAGGTATTCGCGGAACTAATTGTTTATTCTTGGATAGAGTGGAGTAAGAAAGTCTACCACCAACTCTCAGCAGACCTTTTATCATCTAGGAAGGGAGCTAGATTGCAGAGGTGGCTAGACTTTGGAAGATCTTTCTTCTCAGATAACAAAGAAAGCTCAGCGGGAAAGGCTTCTTGCTGTGTGAGCTGCAAAACCTCAGTTGTTGCAAGATTCAATTCTTGGTTAGTTAAGTAAGATTTAGGATGAAGGGGATGATCCATGACAAAATACTTCCACCTTTTGAGGCAAACGAAAACACGGACCAATTTATGGAATGAAGAATATAGTTTTAACAGAGATCAAGAAGAGCTTTTAATATGACAGGAAGCGGTGGCTTTGACCGCTGTAGCGTCAGGCAAATCGGAAATTGAAACAACAGGTTTAGAGAGCCAACCAGCGGGATCACCTACAAGCCACAATAAAGTTTGGATATGGCTACATCCGTGAAAGATATTGTGTGCAGGATTATCAGCGCTGGGAACGTGTTTCTATTCACAACCTAGGGAGAGAGTTTGAATTATTGCAACTCTATTGGCAACAGAAGTTTGCCAGTGACTGGGAGGTTTGGCTATCCAAGAAAGAGTAATCATCGAATCACTCCACAAACAAATTTGAGAAAACCGGATTTTCAAGACTTGACGCAATATATCAGAAATTTCGGTAGCCAAGAGAGCGGTACATAATTCAGGCCGAGGTAGGGTGATGATTTTAAGAGGAGCCACTTTTGATTTTGGAGCTAATGAGGCTAGAGCGAAGAACGTTGTGTGGGGGAGTGCGGTAAACAAGGTACGCACAGCAACCATAAGCCTTTTCAGATCTATCGGCGAAAACGTGGAGCTCAAGAGAGATACAAGCGGAAGTACAGACTAGCGCCCTTGGAATTTCAATTGTTGAAAGTTTGAGTAGCTGTGACGAAATGGAAGCCATCAGTTTAGAAATGACGTGGGGACGACTTCATCCCATTCACACTTTAGGGACCATAACTCTTGCATAAACAGCTTAGCGATGACATTGACTGGAGCGAGAAATTGAAGAGGGTGGAGAAATTTAGCTATTTTGGACTAAACTTGCCTGTTAGTGTTGGGAAGATCTTCAGAGAGAGACACTTTGTAGGTGAGTGTGTCGCTGCGAGTATACCAATGCACACCTAACGTTTTTATTGAATCGGAATCACCACAGATTTCAACTGAAAAGGGGTCGACTTCTTCTATAGGAAATTGAGAAAGAAATTCTGAGGAATAGAGTTCATTTGTGGAGCGGATATCCTCTATTTTTAAGTGACGCCTTTAAATCGCGGGAAACGAGAGAAGCTTCTTCAAGAGTTTTAAAGGATTGAAGATAATCATCAACATAGAAGGAAGAGGTCAAAGCTTCTGAAGCTTGCGGATGGAATAAGTGGCCATCCTGAGCTGCCAGCATATGCAAGGAACGAATAGCAAGAAATGCTGAAGGCTTGTGCCCGTAGATGACAGTTTTCAAACGAAAGATTTTGATTGGCTTACTGGGTTCATCACGCCATAAGATGCACTGGCGATCCTGTTGTTGAGAATTAATTAAGACATGGCGATACATCTGTTTGCTATCTGCGATGACGGCTATGGGAAAGAGTCGAAAATTCAAAAGAATAGCGGACAAATCGGATTGAATAGTGGGGCCCGAGTAAAGAGTGTCGTTAAGACAATTGCCGTTAGCATCAGGTGAGGAACCATTAAAAACTACACGAATTTTATCTTTGATGAGCGGGTTAATCCAAACAGGATGATGGTTGAGATAGATGGGGTGTCTGGCGGCATTCTCAAGATGGGTGGAGAACAAATAATCCCCTTCGTTAGGGTATTGTTCACAGTCTCTCTGAACAATAGGTCTGTCCCGTCCGACTGGAAGAAAGCTATTGTAGTTCCAATCTATAAAGGAGGGGACAGAACCATGCCTGGTAACTATAGACCAGTGAGTCTGACAGCAGTAGTTAGTAAACAAATGGAACAAATAATTGCAGATTATATAAGGGAATTTTGGGAGAAAAATAACTGGTTGTATGATAGACAACACGGATTCAGGAAAGGATATTCATGTGAATCACAGGTGGTGGGATTTTGACAAGATATAGCAGAAGTCATGGACACAGGAGGCCAAGTGGACAGTGTAATCATTGACTTAGCTAAAGCTTTTGACATGGTTCCACATAACCTCCTGTTACATAAACTTGCAAATTTGGGTCTTTATGAATGAGTGGTAGTCTGGATCCGGGACTTTCTCCAAAACAGAATCCAAACAGTCAAAGTTGGGGGAGTATTTTCTAAAGAGACGAAATTCACCTCTGGAATTCCACAAGGAAGTGTATTTGGGCCATTGTTGGTCCTTCTATATACAAACGACCTAGCAGAATATGTTAAATCGGACGTCAGACTATTCGCTGACGACTGTGTAATATATATAAAAGTCAAAAATCAAGTTGACACTGCGTTCCTCCAACAAGGCTTGGAACGTATAGAATGCTGGGTTATACGAAATAACATGAGGATAAGTGCAGAAAAAAGTAAATGCCTGTATTTTACTAACAGAAGAAAAGGGTCAGTATTTGATTATAAGTTAGGAAACAAAATTATTCCACGAGTGGAGTCATGCAGCTATCTCGGGATTGCCATAGATAAAAGGTTACACTGGGGTGAGCACGTTGAGAGCGTTGCTAATAAGGCGAAGTTATGAGAAACATAGAGGGTGGCAGTATTCAAGCCAAAGAATTGGCTTACAAATGTCTTGTGAGACCAATTTTGGAATACGCCACGAGTGTGTGGGAGCCCTACCAATCAACTCTAACGAACAAATTGGAGATAGTGCAAAGGAAAGCTGCAAGATTCGTACTTGGCAAATTCTCCCAAACTGACAGTGTCTCTGACATGTTAAGGTTATTGGGTTGGAAATCCCTACACAGCAGAAGACATAAAAGAAGACTCCAGGAGATATACACAGCATACACAGGGGAGCCGGCCTGGAATGAATTGCGAAACAGAATGCATGAGCCAGATTATATGGGTACAAAATTAGGCCCAAAATTCAAAAAACAAATTTAGCTAAGTATTCTTTTATAAACAGGGGTATTCAAACATGGAATGAGTTACCTGAAGACGTCTTAGAACCTTTTCCTAACAGTGTAAAAGTTTTCAAGAAGAAATTGAATGTTGCATTCAGGGAACACAGACACCTTATGGAAAGAAATTGAGATATACAGCATGTAAATATCTTGTTACCACCAGGTTTTGCCTATCTATAACACACTCTATTAATAAAAATAAAATAAGGTGGATTGGATTCATCATCGGATTTGTTGACCACCTCCATATGACCCAGGCTTTCATACTTTTCATAAGGTTGGTGTATTGCATCTTTGACAATGGGATCCTTTTTGAATTTGCTCTCGATGGCAAAGAGGGCTTTACGAGCTTGAGGTTGAGAATCGCAAATCTTAGGTGGGTTGGATGGCCTTGGCATATGCACAACAAATATGCCTTCAGGAGTGCGAGTAGTAGAAGATACGAAAAGTTGCTCGCAAAATTCATTTTCGGTTGTAATTGGACTAGAGGAGTCAATGGTATCTATTTTCCAAAACTGTTCCAAGTCAGTGCTAACAAAATGACATTGAGAAGTTGGCTGAGGACTAAAATGAGGAAGTTGACCAGTGATAATCCAACCGAATTTGGTTTCATGTGCAAAAACGTCGGAAGCTACATGGCGCTTTTGCTTGCGTAAGCTGTTCCAAAATACGCTAGCACTAAACAGAATGCCAATAGTACCTTTGATATTAAAAAGAGGGTCGGCAAACCTCAAATTAGCAGGAATGTTTAAGCAGGTAGTATCGACGGAGTGACTTGGGGTATCATCGCCTATGTTGTTTAAGATGAGACAGTTTAATTTAAGGTAGCGTTTCTCTGACATATGTCCTTGAGTTGTAACTTTGAAAAATGTAAAGTTATAAATGTCAGATACCTCTATGGGGGTAGGTGTTACAGGAAGACCAAGTCTTTCAATTAACGAACTTGACACGAAATCGTGTGTAGCAGAGTAAAGAAGACCTCTGGTTCGAATCCAATTGCCACACCTATCCTGAATGTCCACTTGAACTGTGGATAAAAGTACCTGGGTACTGCGCCAAGATTTAGATTTCTGGACAAAAGATGATGCTTTAGATTTTTCAAAGGCATCACTTTGTTTCGGAGTAGAAGGTGAGGTGGCTAGTGACTTGTGGCAATGCAGCAAAGTATGATGCCGAGCCTGGAGATGCAAGCAACTTCTTTGAAATAAGCAATTGGACGCAGAATGTTTATGAGAGACAATTAAACGCCGTAATGATGTTCGGCGATAAGTTTTCGCCTATCGTCAATATTGCGCTCGGAAGAAATCACAAGAATACAACGTATGCAACTTTGTACAAAGCAAACATTTCGGAAAGTTAGTAGACATTTTATGCATTTCGCCCGACTGCTAAGCGCAGCAAAACTGGTTTGTCTTTTTTCTGAAGACTTGAATTCATACCCATTTAAAGGAGCGCTAGATCCAGGAGTGAATGAAATGTGACGTTGAGTGCTTGTTGAAGCACTTTCAGCTTGAGTTGAGAATGCAGTTAAGAGTTGACATCGACTGTTTATGAAACTGACCAAATGCTAATAAGAATATTCATCGTTATGGGAAAGCTCGACTTCCCATGGTCTTAATGTTCCAATGTCAAATTTGGAAGTAGCGAGATGAATAAGGCAAGTCTTCCAATACTGAGTGTGTTGTTCCAATTGGTACAAAGCTTTAACATGTAACTGAATGGTGTCTACAAGAGCTCTCAAGGAATTCACGTCATTAGGACGTGTAGATGGCAAATTGAAGAGCGCTTTCATGTGCCTCTGTATCCGAAGAGGGTGTTGCCATACATTTCATTAAGTAGGATGAAGGCGATGGCGTAATTGTCACTACTGAGAGGAAGAGCTTCGACAAATTTTAGAGCTTGGTCGTGTAGGGATGATCTCAGGTAGTGAAACTTATAAAGCTCCGGGATGGAGCCATTATTATGAATTAGAGAACAAACAAGTTCGTAAAAGGAGTCCCATTGGTTTTCATCGCCATAAAAATGGGGCAGCTCAATTTTCTGGAGCAACGGTCTAGGCCTGAGATATCCTTCGCGAGATGCAGCCTGTTGAGTTTGCGCCGGACTAGGAGCTAGGATGTCCTTTTTTTTAATCTTCAGATATTTTTCAATTAACGCATGAGCTGTGGCAATACCTTCATAATATAAGGCTTCTACTTCGCCACGATCCTTTTCCCGGTCAAGACAGACGGATTCGATTTCGGTTTGGCAGGCATCGTATCTTTCGTAAGATTGCTCATAGTTTCTCAAGAGCTGAGAAATAATATCTAAATTATATTCTGGCGGAGTTAAATCTTTGAGAATTTTCCTAAACCGTGTTAACTGTCCGTTATAAGACGCACGCCTGCTGACAAATTTATCCTCCAGGGGTGGCATATTGAAGGATGGAAGCTGGAGTCCAACTTACGCTTATGGTAGAAATTACAGATGTACAGGCTGTCAGGTTGGCAGCAAGGCAGAATGAGTGCCGTAGCAGTGGACTGCTAAAGATGGCCTCTCTTCTCGTCCTCCCTGATCTTAGCGTATTCAAAGTAAAGCTGAAAATTCTAAGTAGATGTTAATGTTTTGTACTTTATTGACAACTTGGGTCCAACGGGTTTCTGTATCAACTTTGGAGCAACTGGGCGAAGCCCAATCACTTCCAGAGGGAAGATGAAGTATGAAAAAGTAAATAGGCGAGGGAGAGAAATCGAAGAATTTTGGATTAAAGCGATGAACCCAAGGCAAAAGATTTATTCAACAAAGATTAATTAACAATAAAAAATTGTTGTTGTACTCAACATAAGTAAGCTAAATCTCCCACAAGAGAAAATACTAATGACAGATTTAGCGAGACTAGACACCGTCTTGATTAACAATAGAGTGGATTACCACAAGAGAGTAAGATTGAAATTGACCCTAGGTAGGAAGCTAAATTAGCTAGCTCTACCAACAATAGACAATCTAGAGAGAACTGTGGAAATCACAAGCTTGGCATCAAAGTTTAAGTGAGCAAGTTTTACTGGAGCACAACAAAGAATAAGTGCCAAAGTGCACGAGTAGTATTTCAATTTGTTTACAATGCGTAGTAATAAAACGCAAAAGTAAAGGATTATGATTAGTTTGGCCAATAGTTGAGGATAGAACCTCGAAATAAAATAGTTTGACAGTAATGTAAAATAGAAGGCAGGAAACTGCCGTGGCTACAATTGACACCTATGCCACAAATGCAATATTTAGGGCAATACAATATCTAATATTACTACAATATAAATGTAGTTTCTAGTTAAATGACTGGCCTAGGACCAAGTTTAGATTTAGGGTAGTACACTGACGAAAAGTTGCAATGATTGCCTTGAATAGAGTAGATATATGGGAAGGACACAAGCTAACATGCCCTATTTGACACAATAACGATCAACAAAGTCAAAGAGAGTTAAGAGACAAGTGATCCAACAACTTGGCCACAGCAACAATCAGTGCAAGAACCTGAAATACCTTGCAAGGCTATGAAGTAACAATAAATTTAAAGTGTAAAGCGACAAAGAGGCTACAACTTATTAGTTGAACTTAGAGAAGTAGTTAACAAATACCTCTGGATTTATACATAAATAACGAGATAGTTATAAATTCAAAATTTGGGAGGACATCCTAAGATAGAACCTCAAATTTACACACAAAATAATCAGCAAAGATTACTTAAATTACATAAATAACTGATTAGTAGGGTAGAAAGAAAGGGGGTAACGAAATGGGGATTTTTCACTGGAAGTTTTTTTTGGGTGCCCAGTACTATGAAGGTTTAGACGGGGAAACCAGTTAATTTTTGGCACGTTGTACTTTTAGTAAGGAAATGTCACTATTGAATCTGATCGATGATTTTACGGATTGAGCATTCAGTTGTGTTTCAATGTCAATGGGATCTGGATGAACTTGCAAACATTTCTGTAGAACTAGTACAGAGTTTCTTGCTTGATTGAATGGGGTAAAGAATAGATCTTACAAGGGGCATGAATTATCGACCCAGCGAAGGCAAATAAGGTGATTACAGTAATCCTCCGATGAGTCAAATAGATGACTATGACAAGTATAATTGCTTTAAGTTAAATCCCTCAGTGTGGGAGACCTATTCCTCCATTAAACAGTTAAAATAGGCAAAGTTGAAGGTTTCACGTAATATTGATCAATCCACATTGATTTATCACATAGTAAAAATTCCAGCGATGGAGACGAATTAGACCCTCTAAAATTTGCAGATCTATCCAGCGGATTGAAAACAGCAATTAGTTTAAGTTTTCAAGAAAGTGGTTGGATGCCCCATCAATAGAAAACTAAAAAGTTCTAAAAGATTATGAAGACATGAAGATATGAAGACATCAGGTGAGTATGTGCACAAAATCACCATTTCGTGGTGAGAGAAGAAAGATGTTGTCAGAACATGACAAAATGTCGGCTGGTGGTTAGATTGAACCTTGAGAGAGACACACAAGTTGTGCGTTGAACTGGCTGCAGTAGAGTGACGTGAGGTAGAGATGAGGAAGCTAGTTGAAATGGCGCTCAAAACAAGGAAATTTTCTTCGCTCTTCAAATGTTGCAAAAAGATCGCCGGTGAAGTGTCAAGAATGCCATCTGTAGTCGGAAGGGCGAAGTTTCACTGCGATACTGGATGTCATAGTTCCAGCGCTGGGCATGTGGTTGGAAAAATTTAGGCAAGCCACCTCGATATTGCAGCACTAGAAGATTGTCGAAATGATTTGGGAGGAGAAACTTAGCACCGATAAACTGAAACATACTGAAAAAGCAATAAAAAAAAGCCCTGGGAGAACGAAAACATTCAACAGATTCTCTGCTGGTGATTTTAGGAGAAACAAAGAGAATCCCATTAGTGGATGAAGACTACGTAAGTCGTTTATTCAGGGAATATACCTCCCTGGCTCGATGGGCCCTAGCATAATCGTCTTCTGGTGTAAAGCCCTCACCCATTGTGGCAGCGAATCCTTTAACGACAGGCTCAAGTATGTTGTCTCTGTACATTAGACTAGTCCTGTTATTTGGGTAGCAATTAGAGGCGTACGTCGACCAAACATGATTCCACCTCAAAACGTGATTGAACCTCCTTGCTGTTTTTTTTATGCATTAATAAATACTGGTGCGGTGCCACCATCTCCGTGTAGTTAGGTCAATGTTCAGGGAAAAATTTGCACATTCGTAAGAAATGCCTTACATGCTTCATTCGGGTAGGTTTCAGGAATTTAGGAATTGCCTCTATTTTAGCTGGGTTTGGTCTCACTCCATCTCCGTCCACGATATGCTCCTAGTACAAAATCTTCCTCTGGCAGAAATGGGATTTTTATAAATTTATTTTAAAGTATGCCACGTGTCGGATTTCTAGAAGTCTCTGCAGGTAATCCAAATGCTCCGATAGGTTCTCTAAGGCCAATAATATGTCATCCACATGGCGAACGGAGATTTTCTTGACTTCAGGGGTCAAGTTTAGGCCAAGTGAATTAATGCACTCCCAGCGGTACGAACTCCAAAAGGTAAACGTTTATATACGTATGTCTGCTGGTCAAACATAAATCCAGTCAGCAATTTTGGCCGATCGTCAAGTTCTAGAATATGTTAAGTGGACATGAGATCGATACTCTAAAAGTACTGCTTCCCTCGGAACTTCCTGAGAACGTTCTTGATAATAGGGACTTGTTAATATTCTGGTAATAAACGATTATTTAATTTTTTTACGTCCAGACAAAGGCAAGTTGTGCCGTTCTGTGTAGGGACTGTTACTAACGGACTCAGGAATGGGGTGGTCGTCTTTGAAATAACTTGTGACTCGTCTATCTCACGTATTGTGGCTTTCACCTGCACACGGCAGCTCTCAGCTGCAGGGTATAACTTCAATTTAAATGGGCTCCAATCTGTCAATTGCATGGAGTATCTGTAATTTAGTATCTTCCCCGACCTGGAATCGAAGGCGTCCTCGTGGCCTTCTAGCATTTTCTTCAAACGTGCCTTTTCTTCTATCCGGATTTTAGCCTCGTCGATCTTCTCTTGCAATATGGTGTCAACCCCGGCTTCCACTGTATAAATCCCCAATTCCCTCCCAATCATTTCTTCATCCTTAACATCCAACTCTTCGCTAGTTTTCTCCAATAACACGCCATCTCCTTCTGCCTGATGCATACAGATTCCCATTTAGTCCCTTTCCTCTGCTTGATCTAGCCATAGGTCCACGTGATCTATATTGTCTCTCATTCGGAACCTTATAATATTTCCTTTGAGATCAATAACTGGCCCATATTCTCTCATAATCAGCACCCAGTGTAATATTATAATACATGCGTCCAATAACAATGATGGTGTGATTTTGAAATTATAATTCTAAAAATGCCTGGTATTAGCACTGTGTGGTCCTTTCGGGTATTATCCTTTTCATTCTTACTTGTGCTATGGGGATGACGGGAACTCTGGTTCAACATTGCTGCTCCTTAATTAGTGCTTGCGTCACCAGACTGATGCTCGCGCCTGTGTCAGTGAGGCACCTGACTGTTAGTCCGCCAATGTTGCCATATGACTATGTGTTCCTTAATTTTCTGGCGGGTCTGCTGGTTCATCTGTTGAATAAGATAAATAGCATGGGCTATCCACGAACCTATTCTAGCTATGATCCACTCCGGCAAGCTGCCCTCT
Source organism: Meconema thalassinum (assembly GCA_946902985.2). Classification (NCBI taxonomy): domain Eukaryota; kingdom Metazoa; phylum Arthropoda; class Insecta; order Orthoptera; family Tettigoniidae; genus Meconema; species Meconema thalassinum. The sequence goes on from OX336389.2 coordinate 1,198,041,615, forward strand.
AGATGATTCACGGGGCTATATCTATTTGTTGGAATTGTCCCCATAGACCATGGGCCACAATCCCCTCTCTCCCTTTGGTACTCCAAAATTCTCGGCTCCGCTGCAACTTATGTCCGGATTCTCTCAGGTATTAATGGCTTCGTTGCACTTTGCACTGCCGTTCTTCTGACTGTGCAGTTCCCTCAGGTATTGCTGTGATTCACGATGCCTGTTTACAAGATCGCTTCTGGGTTGTTCCCACGCTGCTGGGATTTCCTGCCGAGTACGCTGTGGCTGGTAGTTCCATGACTGCCTTGTGGTAAATATTGTAAGGCACATATGCTCTAGGACCTCTCCGTTCTCTTCCATGACTCCCCTTCTGAAGCCGCCATCCACCTCACTGCTCGTTGTGGTACCTGGTTTCGAAACTTAGTGGAGGTCAAATTTCTCGATTTTCCCTCGTATTCTTAGGTATCGCCCCTGTGATGGTGCTATGGTCTCGGGTCTGTGATATCGGCATCTCCTGTACTTCGGCGCTGTTCACCTGTTCATGGTGTCTCGTCATGTGCTGCGATGCTTGTGCCATAGTGTGGTTGAGTTGTCGCAAGATTCCCTCGGGCTGTATCGCGGACATGAAAATAAGCAATTTTTGCACATTGGGTGGGGGTGGTAGTGGAGGTAGTTGTAGCTGTTTAATAATCGCTGACACAAGCTCAGATTCCGACAGCGGCTGATCAAGTTCTCGCATCTTATGTATTTGCTATATAAAATACTCCGCGTATTTAGACGGAGCTTGGGCGTTGTGCCTAGGTGAGTCTAGTTCCAGTCTCGAGTTCTGCTGGCTTACTATGCTCCAATACGATCTTAGGTATTCTTCTCCGAACTCCCCTAACTTCCTGAACGTGTACCGAAAACTTTTTAACCACAGAAGCTGTCCTTCATCGAGGAGCTTTTTGACCGTTATTAGGTGCCCATCTGATGGGATTCGATGTTCATTAATACACTTGGCCACTTCCCGGAGAATTCCTTTCGGTGTAGCTTTTCTATTGTTCCCCGAGAATTTTTAGGCCTGTCATCTCCAGTACTCGCGATATTGATTACTTGAGGGGGTAGCATGCTGTCTTGCGACGTGGAAACCCGTCCCTTAAAGGCTGGAACAAGTTGCTGGGGGCTCCTCTCTAAACTCCGCTAGCGTGTCCTCCGGCCTAACTTGTGCTTGGAACCAGGCTTTCTGTGTTAATTGTGGCTCTTATAGCGTCCTGACGTCTTCCCTCTGGAATTCCAGAATCGCTTTGTCCTGAACTAGGCCGCTAAGCTCTGCCTTAGTTTACTCTCCCAACTTTCCATTCTTTAAATAAGCTCCATTTCCATCCTTCTGATGCGCTCGGTATTTTCACTCATTCTGGCAGCGATGTCTTTCCTGTCTGTTCCCCACGAGACACCTCGATATTAGCCTTGATGGCCTCACACTTCTTCCCATGAGATAGCTCGTTCTTCCTTTTGAGCACCTACCTCATTTCTCACCGCTTTTATTCTGGCCTCTAGATATTAATAAGCGGTGACAGTGTCCGACTTAAATTCCCGGATGTCCTGGCGCGTTTATCCACTCTCGCTTTCAAACCTCAGGACGTCCGCAGAAGTTGCATTTCCCTCCGTTTGGACAATCTGTTGGTTAGCCTAATATCTAGGGTCCTCAAACCTCTTATTGACCTTGCTTACTGTACCCTCAACCTTCCTCGCGCTTTCCAATATGTCGTGGTATTTACTCTCACATTTCTACTCCACGATTCTTCAGTTCATCTATTTTACTATTGGTAGCGTCCGCATGCTGTTTTAAAGCCTCTTTCAGCTCCCGCCCCTGTTCTATGCATCCCGACTGGCTGCTTGGCTCAGCGGTAACGTTCTCGCTTGCTAAGCCCAAGGTAGCAGAATCCTGGCGCAGGCAGTTGGCATTTGAGGGTGCGCAAATGCGAGGGAACCGTGTCAGTAGATTTACTGGCACGTTAAAGATCCCCATCGAGGCTAACTTCCGGCACCCCGGCGTCTCTTTAAAAGCCGCAGTGGTTAAAAAGGACGTTAAACCAATAGCATTATTATTATTATTATTATTATTATTATAATTATAATTATAATTATTATTATTATTATTATTATTATTATTATTATTATTATCATCATCATCATCATCTATGCCTGCCTCCCCTGACTGTATTGCGCTAGCCTTAGCCTCATCTGCGTTGATCTTGGCGTGCTCTGCATTAACTGATACTGTAATTCCGCTTTCAATTGCTCAGCATTATGTCTAGCTGATTGTCGAACACTTCTTAATATCTCGCCTCTAACTGTTCTGGATTTTCCGCCATTCTTGCCTCTATCCTCTCAAACATTGCTTCAAACTGCTCCACAGAAGCCATCACACACAAGAAATGAAATCAAATGAGATAATAGAGGGCTTACCAACTTCCTCGGACTTCGACATGCATACGTGCTAGTTGCTTGCTCCGACCAATTTTCACCCTTTTTCTGATTGTTATTTATTTTTAACTAGACACCCCCTAACTATACAAATTAGCCTTCTAATGGCCGCAAATCTGAATCAGAATATTTGAATTTACAAATGTCATTACCTCACTATATAAGGTGTATTTTGGACCACGAATCTAAACTAAAAAAACATCCAACCCGTTTGCGAAATTTGCAATTACCTATCACATCATTAATGTGAGGCATTAACTAATTTGTCTGAAACTTCCACCAATGTGGGTATTGCAAATATACTTTCCCTTGGGACTCGATGCTGCATGAACTGAACTGGGAGCGATTCGGGTGTGCATTTATTCATGATTTTACGTATGAATTACTTGTAAGGTCTTAACGAATCGTCGCCCATTATGACTAATTGCACGGACTCCGGTCAATCAAGTTTTATTTGTCCCTTACATTGGTCCGCCATTTTAATATAACCTTCACCTACTATTGTCCCTGAGTCGTTGCACCACTTGCTAACGTGCACTTAAACGTATGTGCCTGTGGCGCCTCCTGATTTTTATAATGTGTAGGATGTAATAGGAATGAAGTCCAAAGATAAATTAATAAGAAGATGGAAAATTACAGTTTCCAGTAGCCTATGCTGTAGTTCATATTTCCAAAGAGAAGAGCATAATAATAACGATATGTATATCAGTCTGTAAAATACAGGGGGGTTATAATTAAATTTGCGCTACTTGCTAAGGCCCTCTGGTAGGTTTTTGCTGAGGATTAACACTACTTAAGGGAAGATGATGAGAGAGAACAGGAGGTGGGTTTAGGAGTAGAGACAAGAATTGGCAGATAGGATGAGAATCCAACACTAAGTTTTAAGCAAATGTTGATATAAAGAGGAATTCCGCTGTGCTAAGCTTATGAGACACCTATCTTTACAGGGGACCTGTACAAGGCAAGCGGAGAGCGCAGCATGAATTGAGGTTGCCTGCAAGCGCTCGGTGAGTGTTCTTTCCCTCCCAAACCGGTATTCCGGTACTATGGGGACGGGTGGTACTCTGGCAAGACAAAGTATGCTAAGGAAAACGATTTACTATTTTTCCCTTCAATACGGTTTGATTTTACTGAACGTTTTGAAAAGCTGGAATAATTTGAATCTTTCGTGATATATTTTAAATTTCTGGACACTGTTGGATCTCTGGCAAAACAATCGAATGCTTCCAGAGTGGGAAGAGATAAAGTGACTTAAGTGCTTTTAGCAATATTTTTACTGGTTTTTGTGAAAATCGTATAAGAATACCAATTGTTGCAATGAAGGTAGGCTAAGCTTTTACCCAGCAGTATGCCGATTAAAGTTTAGAAAAGAGGAAAACCTCACACCTGACTTAAACAAAACTGAGATTTTGAAAGCAAAACATACGTCATAGAGAAAATCTCTACAAGTAGGAAGCTGGCGCTATACTTGTCTTGATGGTTTGCTAGAATTAGCTTCAATAGCTAAGAGAAACTTTGAAAACGTTATTTGAAATTTTGTTTCTAATGCAGCAAGTGGTAAAGGTTTAACTGATGAAGAATTTTTTTTTCGTAAATAGAACTTAAGATAGGGGAAGAATCAGGGAAGAGAACGTCCTGCCTAACCGTGATTCCAGCGAGAGAGATAAAACGAAAAGTTAGAAATGGTTTATTTTAACAATAGAAAAAATTTTAACATTGTTAATGAATAAATTTTAATCTTAATTTTGAGCTTAAAGTAATAACTTAGCTATTACAAGCTAGAATAATTGGTTTACAAAGTGGAAGACTGAGACCCCTATTAGAACAAACTACCTACAAATATTCTTTGACAAGCTTATACAAAAAGTTTTGAACCTTTTGGTTTAATTTTAAGATTGCTTTTCAATGCAACATTTTGTTAGATAGAACACCAACGGAGTAGAATGCCTTTTTGGCAGGCGAAAAGGCTATAAACAAATAAATTAGATTCCTGATTGTAACAGGAAAGAAGGGAATTACAAGCGGATATTACCGCTATTTTAAACAGAAAAAATGTACAGGTCGTATTAACGAAGCCTGGGTTACACAATTAGCCAACTCTTTTATAATTAGAAAAAAGTACAATTCCCTAGTTTCAGAAGGGAAGAACATTACATATTAAAATGTGGACTAGCCACAGATTTACGCAGAATGACTAAATGAGAAATGGAACAAAGTTGGGAGGGCGCTTAATTATAAGCGAGGCCTCTTTGTGTTTTAGCTAGATTAAGGTCTCAAACTAAATTGGGTTAGTAAAAGGTATTTTAGGAAATGGAATTAGGAACTTTAGGATAAAATCCTGGCCAGAACTTATTGCTCTCAATCGAACGTGGCGCGGTGGATAGTTGGCACACACAAATTCGAAGCACTGATAGTTTGTTGATAAGTTGAAAAACTTCACTATTGTATAGTACGTAAGTTCGTAGAACAAGAGAAAGTTATTGCAGTTATGGAGAACACATAGTTTAATTTGATTTTGAATAAGTTTATTGCGTTGGGAAGTTTGTGGGTTGCAGTTGAATGATGCGGTAAAGTTCCCACGGTGGAAAACAAATTAAGTTTTGAACAGCGGTTAATGTAACATGAATCCCTCGGTGAGGAAAAGTATTCCCTATTTTGGTGTGGAAAATACTAGATTGCTTGACTGTTAGAAAGATTGGTTCATGTGGAAAGTTCCAGAACTATGATGACAGTTAAATAGGGCAAGAAAGTTCCCACGGTGGTAAAAGCTACGTTTATAGACAGCGGTTAATTTAAATTAAATCCCACGTTGTAGGAAGGTATTCCCATTTATTTCGTACAAGAAGTACTAGATTCCATGTTATAAAGTCAGCTTAGATAGCTAAAGCCTGACAAAGAAAATCCCACGAAAACGGTTATTGCACAATAGTGAGCAATTCCACACACTGTCTATAAAATTATATTAAAAGCATTTAGCAATTTAAAACCATTAAAATGAGGCTAAAATCATTAAAGATTTTACTTAGGTTTTTCATGATGATCAGGCGAAGGTTCCTTGTGACCGTTAGCTTCAAAATGTAGACATGGCGTCTATTTTAAGACTGTCTCATGAAGACAGGAGACTGACCCTTGGGAGGGCTCGGTACTGTACACCCGACGACCGAACTAGAAGAAGTGAGAGCTGCTGAACGGCGCGCGAAGGGACCAGGGAGAACGAGGGAGAGGGGGTAAAAGACAAAGGAGCATATGCAGAAGGGTAAACATGACAAAAAGAAAAAAACTCGTTAAAAATAATCTTTCTTCAAGGAGCAGTGTCTTCAAAGAGATGTTAGCTGGCGACAAGGACGATGCCCGGTGGATTGGTGAGGAAGTCCTCTTGAGCTCAGAGAAATTGAGGAACTTCGGCAGTTAGCTGCTAGATGCCGCTAGGTTCTCCATGGAAGTTACACATCTAGAACAGTCTCAAAGACAAAATAAATTCCTGCTCAAAGAGAAAAAGAATGAAATGCAAAGGGATCACTGTTGGTGTCTGCGAAGAAAGAAATTACATAAATAAGCAAAGAGCAGCAAGAGATAACTCTGACTGAACGTGTATTCCTAAGAATACACCATACTGGGGAGGCAGACACCAGCGGAGAACAAGAACACGAGATTAAAGATTGAGAGGAAGGGGTGCTATCATAGAGATGGGTCTTATGGCATGCCCTTTGGTGGTCAAGATCCTCACAACCCTGTCTCTTCCATCCCTTCCCGGGAGTCACTCCACCACCCTGCCAGAGATCCACACTAGGGGAGGGGATGCATCCCTAACAAGAACCAGGTCTCCCGCTTTGATGTCAGGATTAGAAAGAAGCCACTTCTGTCTCCGTTGCAAAGAAGTTAAGTACACCAATTTCCACCTTTTCCAGAAAGAATTACGAAGAGCTTCAAGTTTACGCCAAACAATAGGCAAGTTAGAATCTCTATAAGAGTTAGTAAGGGGGGATGGGAAGAAAGAGAAGTGCCAATAAGGAAGTGACCAGGTGTTAATGGAAGCAAATCATCTGGGTCATTAGAAAGCGGAGTCAAGGGGCGAGAATTAACACCTTCAATTAGAATAGGCAGCGAGTAAAATTCTTCATAAGTTAGAATACGACTACCTAAAACCTTTTTGAGATGGCGTTTGGCAAGTTTGACACAAGACTCCCACCTACCGCCGTGATGAGTGGCGTAAGGAGGTATAAACCGCCATTTGAAACCTTTAGAGTAAGAGAAATTAGAAATTTGTTCCATTGCAGGAGAAGATGTAAGAGCTTTCTTCCACAATGAAGCTGGGCCTTGAAAGGTGGAGGCGTTATCGGAGAACATTTCTGAGGGGACGCCACGCCTGGCAGTGAAGCGAGAAACGGCTGACAGAAAATAAGAAATAGAAGCATTTGTTACTAGTTCCAGGTGGATCGCACCAGTAACCATGCATACGAAAAGAGAAACACAGAGTTTTCCAAACAATTTGCGTTAAGCTTCAGGGGAATTGCGCTGATATTGAAATGGACCCATTTAATCTACACCATTTAAAGCAAAGGGATGAATAGGGGAAGAGTGGAAAGAAGGTGGGTCAAACATCATTTGAGTGCAAACCTTAGGTTTCACCTTAAAGCAAGGGATGCATTTATGAATAACAGAAGAAACTTCATGAACTCCATTTATTATCCAGTAATTTTCCCTTAATAAACAAATCAGTGTTCGAGTACCAACATGCAAATTACGATAATGAAAGTCACGTATGATTAAAGAAGTTACGTGATGTTTGGAAGGCAAAATAACGGGATGCTTTTCGTCTTCAGAAAGTGAAGAGTGCCAAAGCCTACCACCTACTTTGAGTAACCCATTGTTATCAAGGAAAGGGACTAAGGCGCGAAGACGACTAGATTTCGAAAGATCTTTCTTAGCTGATAGCAAAGACAATTCAGTAGGGAAAGCTTCTTGCTGTGTTAATTGCAAAACTTTAATAGTAGCGAGATTTAATTCATTATTAGTTAAATGCGGTTTAGGAAGAACAGGTTGGTCAACAACAAGATATTTCCATCTGAGAAGATAGGCAAAAATTCGAATCAGTTTATGAAAGGAAGAGTAGCGAGACAACAAAGGAACTGAAACGCTGGAAACAAGACACGAAGCGGTAGATTTAGATACTTTAGCGTCAGGCAAATTGGAGTTTGTAACTGGAGGTTTAGAAGGCCAGAAGGAAGAGTCTTTGATTAACCACGAGGGTTCATACCAGTACAACTGGGATGCTGCCAATTGAGAGGGTAAGCAACCACGGGAGATGATGTCAGCGGGGTTATCATCGCTAGGCACATGTCTCCACTGACATCCCGAAGAAAGGGTTTGAATTTTAGAAACTCTATTTGCAACGAAGGTTTGCCAGTGGGTAGGGGTTTTGGCGATCCAAGAAAGAGTAATCATGGAATCGCTCCATAGATAGATTTGCGAAAATTAAATTTTTAAGACTTTCTGAAGCTTTTTAGCAAGTTCCGCGGCCATGAGTGCAGCACACAATTCAAGCCTAGGCAAAGTGATAGTTTTAAGAGGGGCAACTTTAGATTTAGCACAAATAAGATTTGAACGTGAAGATTCGTTTAGAGAATTGCGATAAACCAGGTATGCACAGCAACCGTAAGCTTTTTCGGAGCTGTCGGCAAAAACGTGAAGAGAGAAATATGTATTAGGAGGAGCGTTAATTAGATTTCTAGGAATTTCAATAAGAGAAAGATCAAGTACACTACATCGAAAAGAGAGCCATCTATTGAGGAAAGAGGAGGGAACGGCTTCGTCCCATTCATATTTAAGAAACCATAGCTCTTGCATAAAAGGCTTGGCGATAACAATAACCGGAGCAAGAAATTGAAGAGGCTCAAAAATTTTAGCAATTTCAGATAAAATTTGCCTTTTTGTGTTAGGGAGCTCTTCGGAAAGCGAGACTTTGTAGATGAGAGTATCAGTGCTAGTGCACCAGTGTACTCCTAACGTTTTTACGGATTCGGAATCTCCGCCAATTTCGACAGAAGAAGGGTCTACATCTTCGATGGGAAATTGAGAAAGGAACTCAAGGGAATTGGAATTCCACTTATGAAGTGCGAATCTTCCATTCTTCAACAATGCTTTCAGTTTCAGCGATACAAGAGAGGCTTCTTTAAGAGTCTGAAAGGATTGGAGGTAATCGTCGACATAAAAGGATGTAGTCAGTGCTTCTGGAGCTTTAGCGTTAAATAAATGACCATCTTGAGAGGCTAACATGTGTAAGGATCGAATGGCAAGGAAAGCGGAAGGTTTAAGACCATACGTAACTGTTTTTAAGCGAAATACCTTAATGGGTTTACTAATTTCGTCACGCCATAAGATTCTTTGGAGATCTCGCTGTTCGGGTTGAATTAAAACTTCACGGTACGTTTGTTTCGATATCCGCGATAACTGCTATAGGGAACAGGCGAAAATTTAAGAATATAGTAGACAAATCGGACTGAATAGCAGGACCGGAGTGAAGAGTATCGTTAAGACTGTTGCCATTAAACACAACTCGGATTTTATCTTTAACAAGAGGGTTTTTCCATACGGGATAATGATTTAAGAATACAGTTTCTATTGGGGGGTGTAATTCGTCATCAGCTTTGCTGACAACTTCCATATGCTCCAGACTTTCATATTCGTCCATGAACTCTGTATATTGTTGTTTAACGAGGGGTTCTTTCTTAAATTTACTCTCGATAGCAAAGAGTTCTTTTCGAGCCTTGGCTTGAGAGTTAGTAAGTTTTGGAGGATTGAGTAGTCTTGGCATCTGAGCTATAAATCGGCCTTCCGGGGTGCGAGTAGTGGTGGAAATGAAAAGTTGCTCACAGTATTCGTTTTCTGAGGAGGTTGAGCTGGGGGAGTCGATATTTCCCAGTTTCCAGAACTATTCAAAATCAGTACTCACAAAATGACATTGGGATACAGGTTGAGGAGAATAATGGGGAAGTTGACCGGTAACAATCCATCCAAAATTAGTGTCTCTGGCAAACACATTAGAATATAGTTGACGAATTTGCTTGCGAAGGCAATTCCAGAAAACATTGGCATTGAAAAGTATGTCAATGAGACCTTGTATATTAAACAGAGGATCTGCTAGCCTTAAGTGGGAAGGAATGTTTAAACATGAAGTGTCAACAGAGTGACTAGGGGTGTCTTCGCCAATACTATTAAGAATGAGGCAATTCAGTTTGAGGAAATTATTTCTATGACAAGTATCCTTTATGGTTAGTTTTGAGAATTGCAAAGCTTGTGATTTTAAGCTGTTAATACCTGATACATTGATGGAAGTGGGAGTTACTGGAAGGCCCAGTTTTTTATTTAAGAATTGGAAACGAAAACATGGGTTGCCGCTGAATCGAGGAGACCTCGTACACGGAACCAGTTGCCAGATTTATCTTGAACTTCAATTTGAACAGTGGACAATAGTACTTGAGCACTACGCAAGGACTTAGCGTTTTGAATAAAAGATGAAACATTGGGATTGCTTGTATTATCAATTTTTTGAGAAGTGGATGCTGCTGATGACCTCGATTGATCATGACGATGCAATAAAGTGTGATACGCTTTTTCACGATCGAAACAGAGTTTGGTGGACTTGCAATTAGAAGCGGAATGCTTAGGTGAAAGGCAGTTAAAACAATATTTGTTTTGAGATACTAATTTCCTTCTGTCATCAATTGACAGTTCTTTAACGGATTTAACGGATTTAGCGTGAGAATCTTTGCAATGTATACACTTCAATGGTTCTTTAAGACTTTTACGGGTTTCACCCTGAGTATTTAAAGCAAGAGAACTTGCAATACGGTGTTCACTAGACATAGTTTGGTAACCAGTGGCGTATGACTTGGATTTAGAAGAGCTAGACCCAGGTTTTTGAGTACTAGACGCTGCATATTCGCTTTTAGCTTTAAGAGACATGGATTCATGTTTAGAATTAGAAGAAGCGGATTTACTTTGGTTAGCTAAAGCGGTTAAAAGTTGACATCTAGCATTGATAAAGGTGACTCAATGCTCGTAAGAATGATCATCGTTATTAGAAAGTTCAATTTCCCAAGCTTTGAGGGTAGCAGTATCGACTTTAGAAACCACTAAATGTATTAAGAAAGTATCCCAATGGTCAGTGGGCTGATCTGATTGGGATAATGCTCTTTTATGAAGTTGGGTCGTATCGATGAGGGTTGGTAGACTGGTGACGTCATTATGCTGTGAAGAAGGCAAGATAAATAGAGCCTTCATATGGCGTTGAATACGTAACAGTAAATTACCGTATCTTTCCTTCAATAAGTTAAAGGCAATGGGGTAGTTTTCAGCGCTTAATGGGAGTGCATTTAACTAACTGCAGTGCTTGATCACGGAGAATTGATCTCAAATAATGAAATTTGTAGATGACTTGAATATCTTCATTGTCATGGACAAGGGAACAAAAAAGTTCGTAAAAAGAATCCCAACTAGATCCTTCTCCTGGGAAGTGAGGCAAATTTATTTTAGGAAGTATTGGTTTAGGTTTGTGAGTGCCCTCACGAGACGAGGTTTGTTGTTCGTGGAGGGAGCTAAGAACGGAAATGTCCTTTTTCTGGTCTTCTTCAAGTTGGCGAATTATTTTAAAGGCAGAGCCTATGCCATCATAGTATTGGTTTTCTACCTCTACTCGATCGTCTGTTTGATTGAGCATGCAAGTTTCAATTTCGGTTTCAATAGTACAATAATTCTCAAAAGAATGTTCGTAGTCTTTTACACGGTGTTTCAATAAATCTAATTGAGCTTCTGAAGGATCAAGCTCTTTCATGTATTTTTAAATCGGGTAATTTGCCCTTTATAAGACGCTCGTTTGGCGGTAAGCTTGTCATCCCTACTTTCTTTATCTTTATCCTTGTCAGGAGGCATGATGAAATTGGCAAATTAAAGTATAACTTACGAAACTGTAGAGTTTTGGAAATGCTGTCAACCTGACAGCATCGAACAAGTTGAAAGGGAGAGACACTGAAGGAGACATGACCAACCCCTTTCCCCTTCACCAGCTTTGCACGGTAAAGTTATATCTGGAAAGTTCAATATATATATTAGTAATTTGCAAGATATTGACAACTTGGATTATCCCGGGTTTCTGGGACCAAATGGTGGTAAGTTTTTGCTGAGGATTAACATTACCTAAGGAAAGATGATGAGAGAGAACAGGAGGTGGGTTTAGGAGTAGAGACAAGAATTGGCAGATAGGATGAGAATCCAACACTAAGTTTTAAGTAAATGTTGATATAAAATGGAATTTCGCTGTGCTAAGCTCATGAGACACCTATCTTTAGAAGGGACCTGTACAAGGCAAGCGGAGAGCGCAGCATGAATTGAGGTTGCCTGCAAGCGCTCGGTGAGTGCTCTTTCCCTCCCAAGCCGGTATTCCGGTACTATGGGGACGGGTGGTACTCTGGCAAGACAAAGTATGCTAAGGGAAAACGATATACTATTTTTCCCTTCAAAACGGTTTGATTTTACTGAACGTTTTGAAAAGCTGGAATAATTTGAATCTTTCGTGATATTTTTTTAAATTTCTGGGCACTTTTGGATCTCTGGCAAAACAATCTAATGCTTCCAGAGTGTTGAAATTGTGTTTCTAATGCAACAAGTGGTAAAGGTTTTACTGATGATTTTTTTTCGTAAATAGAACTTAAAATTAGGGGACGAATCAGGGAAGAGAAGGTCTTGCCTAACCGTGATTCTAGCAAGAGAGATAAAACGAAAAGTTAGAAATGGTTTATTTTAACAATAGATAAACTTTTAACATTGATAATGAATAAATTTAAATCTTAATTTTGAGGTTAAAATAATAACTTCGCTATTTCAAGCTAAAATAATTGGTTTACAAAGTGGAAGTCTGAGACCCCTATTAGAGCAAACTACCTACAAATATTCTTTGACAAGCTTATAGAAAAAGTTTTGAACCTTTTGGGTTAATTATAACATAGCTATTCAATGCAACATTTTGTTAGATAGAACACCAACGGAGTAGAAGGCCTTTTTGGCAGGCGAAAAGGCTATAAACAAATGAATTAGATTCTTGATCGTAACAGGAAAGAAGGAAATTACAAGCGGATATTACCGCTATTTTAAACAGAAATTACTAGATGTGATATACAAAAAAAATGTACAGGTCGTATTAACGAAGCCTGGGTTACACAATTAGCCAACTCTTTTATAATTAGAAAAAAGTACAATTCCCTAGTTTTAGAAGGGAAGAACATTACATATTAAAATGTGGACTAGCCACAGATTTACGCAGAATGACTATATGAGAAATGGAACAAAGTTGGGAGGGCGCTTAATTATAAGCGAGGCCTCTTTGTGTTTTAGCTAGATTAAGATCTCAAAGTAAATTGGGTTAGTAAAAGGTATTTTAGGAAATAGAATTAGGAACTTTAGGATAAAGTCCTGGCCAGAATTTATTGCCTTCAATCGAACGCGGCGCGGTGGATAGTTGGCACACACAAATTCGAAGCACTGATAGTTTGTTGATAAGTTGAAAAACTTCACTATTGTAGTGTATGTAAGTTCGTAGAACAAGAGAAAGTTATTGCAGTTATGGAGAACACATAGTTTAATTTGAGTTTGAAAAAGTTTATTGCGTTGGGAAGTTTGTGGGTTGCAGTTGAATGATGCGGTAAGGTTCCCACGGTGGAAAACAAATTAAGTTTTGAACAGCGGTTAATGTAACATGAATCCCTCGGTGAGGAAAAGTATTCCCCATTTTGGCGTGGAAAATACTAGATGGCTAGACTGTTAGAACGATTGGTTCATGTGGAAAGTTCCAGAACTATGATGACAGTTAAATAGGGCAAGAAAGTTCCCACGGTGGTAAAAGCTAAGTTTATAGACAGCGGTTAATTTAAATTAAATCCCACGTTGTAGGGAGGTATTCCCATTTATTTCGTACAAGAAGTACTGGATTCCATGTTATAAAGTCAGCTTAGATAGCTAAAGGCTGACAAAGAAAATCCCACGAAGGCGGTTATTGCACAATAGTGAGCAATTCCACACACTGTCTATAAAATTATATTAAAAGCGTTTAGCAGTTTAAAACCATTAAAATGAGGCTGAAATCATTGAAGATTTTTACTTAGCTTTTTCATGATGATCAGGCGAAGGTTCCTTGTGACCGAACCTTTAAAATGTAGACATGGCGTCTGTTTTAAAAGTGTCTCATGAAGACAGGAGACTGACCCTTGGTAGGGCTCGGTACTGTACACTCGACGACCGGACTAGAAGAAGTGAGAGCTGCTGAACGGCGCGCGAAGGGACCAGGGAGAACGAGGGAGAGGGGGTAAAAGACAAAGGAGCATATGCCAGAAGGGTAAACATTACAAAAAGAAAAAACTCGTTAAAAAATAATCTTTCTTCAAGGAGTAGTGTCTTCAAAGAGATGTTAGCTGGGCGACAAGGACGATGCCCGGAGGATTGGTGAGGAAGTCCTCTTGAGAAATTGAAGAACTTCGGCAGTTAGCTGCTAGATGCCGCTAGGTTCTCCATGGAAGTTACACATCTTGAACAGACTCAAAGACAAAATAAATTCCTGCTCAAAGAGAAAGAGAATGAAATGCAAAGGGATCACTGTTGGTGTCTGCGGAGAAAGAAATTACATAAATAAACAAAGAGCAGCAAGAGCTAACTCTGACTGACGTGTGTTGTGGTTAATAGAAGGGATAAAGGGAACACTACAATCTGATCTTTATTCAGTCTCACGAAGTGACAAGTCAAGTAGTAACAATAAAAACAAAATACAATCATAAATCGCAATCCATAGATTGCAACTCTCAAGAGTTGCAACGTCTCAATTCCCCACATCCACCCCACCCTGGTCAACCCCCAGGGGGATGACCAGCTGAATGGGGGCGGGTTATTGTGGTTCCGGTAGGGGTACGAAGAACCACCGTCCTGACGACTGCATCTTTACCAACACGGAGCTCCTTAATGCGGACCTTTGCCCACATGTGCCTCGGCGTCTTGTCTTCCTGGAGAAGTGCCTTTTGCAGACACCACTTCGTGGTGCCTACCATCCTCTCCCCACATCCTCCCCACCAAGACGCCCTTGGAGAAATAAATCGCCAGGTGATGTTATGATGAGCGAAATACTGATGAGTAGGAGGGGCTGTGAGAGAAGTCCAGATGGACTCGAGTTCTCTGTTGGTCGCGTGAAACGTCTGAGCATTATCAGTATATACCGTGTGTGGTATCCCTCGTCTATCAACGAATCTCTGAACCTCCAGAAATGGGTTGAAGCGGGCTATTCTTGATTCATTTGGCAGAGCTACACCGTCTCTTAGAGCCAGATATTCTGCAGGGAAAGGCTCTTTTTGTACCGTTTGAATCCAATATTTGCGTGAGTTTTGAAGCTCTGGTGCTGTTAACTCCCCAGAGAACCGTTTGTTTTAGATCCCTTATTTGGGGGTGGATCTAAAAGGGAGAGTTGCTGTACTAATTTATGAGTTTGTGCCTAAAGAAGGGTAGCTCCCCTTGACAGGGCAAGCTGACCAGTGTAGTGTGTTGTGGTGTGCTAGGAACTAGGGGGCGCTCCTATAAAGACTGTAAATGTGGTTTAAGGGATGTAGCCTTAGCACGCGGGTCGATGTACTAGTCGCCCAGCCGGCTACTTATTATATAATCACCTTGCTAGTGTCAGCGGTTCGGCACGCGCTTCACTTGAGCACGCGAGCCGCTGTGAGGAATACAAGGACGTCTGAGTTGGCGTTATTACTACGGTGTGTCCCGTCTGACTGTGACGGGAGTAAGGAAGGACGTTGGGACGTGAAGAAGAGTGTAGATCAGTAATGCAAGTGTAAGAGACTGACCAAGTGTTTATTGGTCAGCAATGAGTAACTGTTAGTCCCTTTTAAGGGATCTTGTGATGTTATAATGTGAGTACAAACTGTGGGTGTTAGGTTACAAAAGTAGGATTCTGAACACTGACTGACTGACTCACCTCGGTTGACACTGTCGTTAGCCTCCGGCTGTCTCGTCGAAGCACTGATGATGGAGAGATCCTCGTGACCCACTTAAGGCACCTTTTATACCTTTAGCCTCTGTTCTGTCAGCGCGTTGTGGCATAGTTGAACCAGTTTGTAGTATGTCGCTGTGTGTCATAATTACGCAAGGGTTGAGCTGCTTTATGGAGTAGCCAGCTGCCCTTATAGTATTGATGGATACTGGGTAGGCTTTTAAAGGGTTGCCTTTTATGAGATTTAGACAGATGATGGGGGGGATGATCTCTAAGGGGTGCATACCCCTTGGGTATTGTACAAGCCTCTTCCTCCATTTGGTCGCGTCCTCGCGACCGGGAAGGGCACTTGGGGTTGGGATGTTGTCGTAGTAGTTTTTGAATCCCCCTCGTCTCTTCTGGTGGTGGCGTCGTAAGCGTCGTCGTATGGAACGGGTGTCGTCGTGCAGAAGTGTAGGTGTGCGGTCAGCCCGTGTTCAGAGGGGAGGGTTATGGGGTGTACATAGATATATATGTATATAAATTTTACATTGCATGGTGAAATGTGCATTAACATTGTTGAATAAAGAAAATAATTGCTATTGAGGCACAATCGCCATTGCCGTTGTCGGCATAAAAAAGAAAAAAAACATGGTTATACATGGTTACATAGTTGTGCAGGGAGGAAAAACCCAGGGCCGAACGGATGATTGCGTCGTCCGCCCTATCTTGGGGAAAAAGTGCTCCCTGCAATAAAGAAGATAGGAGAGAATAGAAAAAAAATGGGTGTTCCAGGGTATAATTTAAAGGAAATATTTAAAATGTATTTATTGGTGTGGGATAAAACGGAACACCCTGACAAATGGGGAAGTTAGAAGAGAGAAAAATGAAAGAAAACAATTCACAGACATTGGTTACGTGTTACCTTAGCAAACGAAACAAAACAAAACAAAAATATAGACATCGTGTACCCGTGAACTTGATAAACAGACAAAAATATATATAGAGTTTAATGTATTATGTTGCGATGCTGACATTTAGGAATTTCAATTGGAATAATTGCCCGTGGGCGCATGAATATGTATGTAGTTTACTCTTTAAAATTATGAACTACAATGACCTTATGTCTACTTAAGCGCGCTAAACCCTTATAATTCTAGTTTTTGTTTGGATCCTCGCGTGCACGCTACCTGTTTGTACGTACGCTTGCCGTATCACGGCTGATCCTATACGGCCACCTCTTGGCACGGTTGAGTGGTCGTACCGCTTGCAGTGTATTCTTAATACCTAGTCTGTGAAGCATCCTCTGTGGGTGAATGCTTGCACACTTGGCCATGAGGGTCGCCGCCACATGCCGGTTGCGCCCTCATCGCCGTACGCTGCGTCGCATTTTGACGCTTCAAGTGTTTTTGTTTTATGCAGATCTGCCAGCAAGCCTGATGCCCCACAGGCATCATTCCTGCTGTGCAGATTATTGACGTGTAGCTGTAAAAAAAAAAAAATGTAGTGAGTGTGTAAGTGAGAATGAATGTTAAATGGAGGTTAGTATGCACAGGTATAATACTACAATAAGGGGGCATTAAATAGCATGTTGCTGCTATCTGGCAGCAAAATCATAATTACACGTGTCATATTCTAGGTGACAATGCCTGCAAAAAAAAAATGGAGAGGTTAACAAAACATTGAAATTCCCTATTCCATATACCGCTTCCTGTGGCAGCGTTGCCACAGTCTGAAGCCCCTTTTTACCTGTGAAAAGAATGGCATGGTTATTATTACTCGATATATGGCCGGGCTTACCCTATATGGTGCCGTGACGTCATTTCCTAATGTGTTGTAGTATTGGGCTTACCCTGGCAACGAATTTGGGCCGCCAGGCGCCGAAATTTTACCTCAATATATGTATTAAAAAAAATTGTCTTAAATGTAAGACTATGCTACATTATAATAACTTATCATGAGTTATCGGACTTACCCTGATGACGGATTTGTGGGTCATCAGGCGCCGAACGGCGTTCTCTTATACTACTTATTCTACTTATGGTATATATAAAAAAAAAACTACATCTAAGCCGAGAGGGTTGCCTTAATCTATTGCCGAAAGATGCTGTGCTGAATTGCAACAGTGTTCATTAAATTTGCTTAATCCTAGGTTGCGTGTCAAATGCAACCGTCTATAACTAAATTTGGCCTAGGACGATCGCCTGGGGCAATTAAATCCCCAGATCACCACCCGCACGAGCCCCAGAAACACCGGTTGTCTCTAGGGTCGCTAGATTCCGTCCCCTTAAGTCTAGTGTCGACGTCTATTACTAGGATTAATCTATCCGCGGGCGGCTTACGGTGCCACTAAGCTAACCGTTCCGCCCGCTGTAACTTCCTTGTCGTGCCCGTTTTGCCGTTCCGATTAGTCGTAGGTGAGCCGCCCACTTGGCTCCTGTGAGGGGCGCGCAATGCCCCATCTCTTAATGCCCTCTGACTGCCCGATGCGTCGTCATTTATGTGGGCATTGGACAGTGTGGTCCAATGGCATAATATCCTCCGGGAAGAAAGCGTCCGGGGAGTCCTCTTCGCCTGTTTCGGCCGCAATATTTGTATTCATGTGTCCTCCGGGAAGTGAGCGTCCGGGGAGTCCTCTTCGCCTTAATCGGCATTGCTGGGTTGGCCCACTGAACCCTTTTGAGTGCCCGCTATGCTACTCATTTAAGAACTCTGGCGACCCGTTGTCGTCCATTTACGTGGGCGCAGGACCGAATGAGCGCGTACATTCCATATATATATATTCATATTTCATTCTGCATTATTGATTACCGTCGTGGTCTTCACCTTCACCTCGCGGGGTAAGGACTTGTCGGATCTAGGATTGGTCCTGCTGAACCCTTGGATCCTGCTTCACTCCTGACGAATAGGAGTCTGACTCCCCGCCATGGAAGTCCTACTTACGTAAATTTAACTAACAGTCTAGTCATAATATGGTCGTCTCTAGGGATAGCTCCCGAGGCCGGCGCGGAGTGAGCTATTTCTCCCGCCCTTCTCAGAAAGTCTCCCTGCAGGTCTTGGCTTCGACGACCGTGGCTCAAAGTGGGTTTAGCATCCCTTCCTCCCAGGGGCGGTTTATGCGCACCTAGGATTCCAGAGCTTGCCCGACCAGGCCGCGAATGCTTTGACCTTACGTGGTTCGTCTATTTGGTCTAGTCGTCAGTAATTTGATGAGCCGATTGGGGTAAGGGTCCACATCGCCTTCCCCAGCTCTGCTCCTAGTGTTGTGCTTTTGACCTTTGGCTAACGCCGGTATCATCAGCCAGGGTGTTTCAGATTCCCTTTTTTTTTTTTTTTTTAAATATAGGTGTAACCTGTGTAAAAAGTGTCAAATGTAAAATACTTCCAGTGTGGTGGGCTGGTAAAACCTCTACATACGTAGACTACTTTAGGCTACCTGTGCTATATCAGCTTCTCCAGCGATAATGCTCTTTTTTAACCTTGATGGAGGTGTTAGTAGGGTCTGTGGCGTCAGGTACCCTGTTATTGTGATCTGGGGGTAGTTATCTGTAGAGTGGGTTAAAGCAGGGTAGGAGGAGGTTGCGCACTTCCGAATTCCGCGTTAGTGGCGGCCTGGAACCGGTTTTTGTGCTGGGATGCTCCTACAGTGAGTGGAACGGGGCAGGTAATTCCCGGGGTTGCAAAAAATAAAATAAAAATCCATGCCGGTCTGATATCAATATCCCCTGGTGAATGGATGGGATATACATGCATGCGTCTGGATATGAGGCGTTTGCACTCATGTATGGATAGGTGTAGGTTGAGGCATAATACTAATATATTTCCCTCTCATGCGGGATGATTTAAATTTAAAAAAAATGGTTAGTATTTATTACTTATGGCCTCATCTCTCATATGGAGATGTGCATTACGCTTAGTTGGTGTTGGCCGATGCACCCCTCTCATTCAGGTGATAGCGGTGGGGCTCAAGGCGTAGCATGCCCTTTCTGTAAACACATGAAGTTTACCAACCCTTATGTATACTTTGTAGTGTAGTGTAGCTGTGCTGGTCGTGTTCATGTGTCTGCGTTGTTTATGTTTGGACGTGAAAAGGTTATGGGAAGGGAGTAGAGTGGGACGCTGTTAGCATGTTCTCTTGTCATCCTTCCTTGGTCCATGTTGGTTTTCTATCCGCGCTTTGGGATAGCGAAGCTTCACGACCTACTCTGGTCCGTTATAGGGCTAAGTCCTAGTCGCCTGGAATGATTTGTTTCGGGACTAGGGTCGCAAAAAGAAGTTGTTAAGGGGAGGTCCCGTTTCCTCAAAGTCCCTATGTTCGCCCCTGATTGGTGAGCGCGTTTGTGTGTGTGTGTGTGACTACGCTCCGCTACACCACGCGGACGCCTGGTCTGCTGTAGGGCTAAGTCCTACTGTGTATATTGTGTATGGGTAGGAAGCTCCCGTGGCCTGCCAACGTCTTTACGAACGTGCTACTCTGGGCCTGCGACAAGTTTTGGTCTGTGACGTCTGCTTGTTGATAAATGCTTTCGCAGTGTTGAAAAATGTATAGTGTTATGATTGTTCTGCATTTGTTTATTCATGGTCACTGCCACTACACAATCGCGTTTTGTCATCGACAGTGTTGCAAAGTGGCTAAGTCTGCAAGTTATCAGTTTGTGTGTGTAACTTCAGGCCGGGATTTTATGTAGGTTAACCACTGTTGCGTGTTTTTCTGCACGTATGCCAGTGTGGTCATTGTGTTAAATTCCTGGCGGCCCGATGTGGTAATCCGCCCTGCTACTATTGCCGTTGTGTGGCCATTATGCCGTAAGACCGTTGTCTTACGAAATTTATATGTCTCTGTCTGGAAAGTCCATTTTCCCTGTCAAGTGTATTTCTGGAATTTTATGCCTGTCATTTGGCCGCAGGAATGTAGTATTATCTGTCTAAGCCGTTATATGGGCCAATTTTGGTGTGATTGGAAGGCCGTCTGCTTGTTTTTCCCTGGCGTGCAATTTTCTCTGGGGTTCGAACCCGTGTTCTATGTAATTCTCTGTGTTATATGTCTGCGTTGTTCATGTTCTGCGGGCATTCTGTCTGTATTTTGTTTGTGTTTCTCGTACCGAAAATACCGTTGTTTAGTTAGTTTTCGGTACGAGGTTTTTGTGTGTGGACATGGGTTCGAAGCCGGTTGTCTGTAAAGATTTGGTGGCCATTTCTGTGCCGCCTACACTATGGCAACTGGGCTGTGTGTTTTTCTATGCGCAACCCCTAGTATACCTTCCTGCGAGGAGTTTGCTTATTTTTGCCCTCTCCTCGTAGTGTAAATTTTGAAGATATAGGGCTCTTGGGTTGGCTATGAATGATTCCGTGCAGTGTGCTTTGGGAACTGTCGTCTGTAAGGCTCGCAGTTTATCACTGAGGTCTGCTTTACTGCTGATTATGGTGGTGTCGGGTTGCAATGTCTTGCGCGCTCGCTTGTTTACTTGTTTCGATAACGCTGTGTATCCGAACATGTGTTCTTAATCAGCCTGCTTTCTGTTAGTGCTCTTCGCATTATAAAAAGGCAAGAGGGGAATTTTGTGGTTTAACGTGACCATTTTTGGAGATCATGTGCCACGGGATTTCCGTTTTACTTGGAATCCAAACCACAGGCCATGGCATTTCACTTCGGAAATCTCATATGCATTGTACGCGAGTGTGTCTGGTCCGCTAGTCGCGTATTTGGTGACCAGATGCCAGAGGCGATTGTATTGTTTTTCGTTTATGACCCGCTGTTAGTGGGACTGTCCCAATTAGTCTTAGCGTTCTCATTATCCTTATTCTACGACTGGATATTTACTCAACCTTATATTCCTGGTATTCAGAAGGTTGCGGGTCTGGAGACCGCCTTTTACCCAGAGTAATTGTTTCCGGCGCCATGAAGGTTGTGTCTCCGGGACAGTTCTGGTGAGTGTTAGGATGGTATCCCGGTTCGGTCAGTGGGCTATTTCTTGGCTTTCTTCCCACGTGTTCCAACGGGACCGTTTCCTTTTCTTTTAGCAGTGTGCCCGCCTTTACATGTAGGTGTGTGTGCTTTACGTGTGTGATATGCCTTCATCCGGCGGGCGTGAATAGTGTCCTTTATGAGTTTCCTCCCATGGCGCACGTTCACTATATAATTTAGGTCAGATACCTTCCTGCAGACTTTGAAGGGACCTGCCCATCGTGGTAGGAGGAATTCGGAAACGTTTTTCTTACGGGCATGATTGGAGACCATGACCAATTGCCCGGGTGTGTATTCCACGGTCTTTCTATTCTGATCGTACCGCTCTTTTTGTTTTTTCTGGGCCTCGGCTATGTTTTTTCTAGCGTCCATGCGGGCTATCTGCAAATGCTCTAGCCGAGCCGCATTGTCTGTGTGGGCGTCCTGTGGGATACATATATTGTCTATGGGACTTCTGGGTGTGTATCCGTGCAGTAGGAAGTGTGGAGAGTGTTTCGTAGCCGTAGATACAGAGGTATTATAACTAAAAGTAATGCTTTGCAGATATTCATCCCAGTCTGTTCCTGCGTCCTCTGTAAATTTAGCCAGCGCTATTCCAAGTATTTTGTTCATACTTTCCGTGAGTCCGTTGGTTTGCGGGGAAAAACTCGTGGTAGTGTATGCCTTAATCCTGAGTATCTCCAGAAACTGTTGGAGCACTCTCGAGGTGAAAATAGTACCTCTGTCGGATAATAAGGTTTGGAATAGGCCATATCGTGTAATTATGTCAAATAAAAATTCGGCTATGCTGTTCGTGTCTGCTTTGGGAACAGCCTTTGTAATCATGTATCGTGTGAGATACTCGGTGGCCACCAGGATATATTTATTGCCTTTCTGACTTGTTGTAATGGGGCCTTTCACGTCTATTCCGACTCTGTGAAATAACTCTCCCACGGGAATTGGGTTGAGTAGTCCATGAGGCTTGCCAGGTCTTGTTTTGAATCGTTGGCAGGTGTGACATGTCTTGACAAAGGTATCTATGTCGGCCTTCATGTTTACCCAATAGTACTTGTCACGGATTCTAAGGTAAGTTTTATGCGTACCTAAGTGTGCCCCTGCTATTGGGCTATTATGGTGTCCGATCATGATATTTTCTCTCAATGATTCCGGAACCGCTATAGGTGCGCTATCGTGCATGGCTGTGGGCTTAAATTTCAGTACCCCGTCTTTGTCTAGGAAAAATCGCCTAGACAGCCGTGCTGTCTTGGAGTCCACTTTATCCAAGTCTTCTAGTGCCAATAGAATCTGTTTCAAGTGCGGATCACTTTCTTGCTCCTGTTTGATGTCAACCACCGTCAGGGCAAAGGTGGGCATATCGTCCCAGTCGTGGTCCTTACTGTCATCCGGGGGATCGGCTACTGGCAGCCTAGACAACCCATCTGCGTCTAGGTGTGTAGCGCCTTTCTTGTGTTTGACCACGAAATCATATTCATACAGGCGGAATATAAACCTGTTGAGGCGCGAATTTGGGTTTTTAAATTTGTCCCAAAAAAGCAAGCTCGCGTGGTCAGTCACTACCGTGAACTTGATACCATAGAGGTATACTCTAAAATAGTTCACTCCCCACGAAAATGCCAGCATTTCCCGCTCTGTGGCAGAGTATCTAGTCTCAACGGCCGTTAGCTTCCTGCTAGCGTAGGCGACGGGCCGTTTGCGCCCTTCGGCGTCTTCCTGCAATAGGGCTGCTCCCAACCCATACAGGCTGGCATCCACGTGTAAAAATGTGGGCCTATCACTATGGAAGTGTTGCAGCAATGGAGGTGAGGTCAATAGTTGCTTCAGTGTGTTGAAGGCATCTATGTGTTCCTGCGTGATGCTGAAGGGCGTTTTTTCACGTGTGA
This sequence comes from Meconema thalassinum, assembly GCA_946902985.2. Classification (NCBI taxonomy): domain Eukaryota; kingdom Metazoa; phylum Arthropoda; class Insecta; order Orthoptera; family Tettigoniidae; genus Meconema; species Meconema thalassinum. The sequence goes on from OX336389.2 coordinate 1,198,064,920, forward strand.
GTTCAGTTAGGGGATGGGCGATGTGTGCAAACCTATAGATATACTTGCGATAGTACGAAGCCAAGCCAATAAAACTGCGCAATTGTTTCAAATTTGTGGGCATTGGGATGCCCGTTATTGCGTCAGTCTTGGCTGGGTCGGGAATAATGCCCTCCCGGTTGACAATATGGCCCAATATGTTAATTTGCTGTCTGGCAAATTGACATTTCGCAGGTTTAAGCCTTAGTTTAGCTTCTCTGATCCTTGCGAAAGCCTCCTCCAAATGTACGATGTGTTCGTCAAAAGTGTTGGAGAAGACCGTTATGTCATCCACGTACACCAATACGGAACGCCATTTAAGCCCTGAAAATGTCTTATCCACTAGCTTTTGGAAGGTTTGGCTGGCGTTACGGAGACCCATCGGTAAACGGGTGTAGGTAAATAGTCCGTTCTCTGTAACGAACGCCAGCTTGTGCCTATCTGGTTCATAGACGGGGATTGAATAGAATCCGCTATAGCAATCCATCGAACTGAACCAGCTAGCTCCACCAAGGGCGTCCAAATAGGTGTCTGCCCTTGGTAGTGGATAACTATCATTTTCGACCAACTTATTGAGCCTCCTGTAGTCAGTACAAAATCGGTGCGATCCGTCCCTCTTTTTGGTCAGCAGAACTGGAGAGGAATAGTTAGAAAGAACTGGAACGATGACCCCTGCCTCGAGCATCTCTGAGATTTGGGCATCGATGGCATGTCTCTCCTTCTGGCTCACTCTGAAGGGAGGCTGGTGTACTGGTCGGTCACTAGTGAGTGTGACGTGGTGTTCAATGAGGTCTGTCACAGCGAGATCCTTCATTGAGTGGGCAAAAATATCTCTGTTGGTCTCCAGGAGCTCCGTGAGCCTTTTATTTTGCTCCGGAGTCAGGTCCTGCGTGTGGTTCTGGTTGGCCGCCTTATCAGTGTGTGTGTTTGTGTATTGGCTGATAGTGTGCAGTGTAGGGGCCTGATGCTCGTGGTTTTCTCGCTCCGCTTGAATCCCATCTCTGTTCCTGGTGTATACCATGGGATGTGTGGTGAGCCTCTGGTCGTGCTTTAAAAGCATCTGACCACTAGCGAAATTTATGCTAGCCTCATATCTAGCGAGAAAATCCATGCCTATTATGGCTGACGCAGAAAGGTGTTCGATAACGAACATGGGGTGCATTGTGGCAAAATGGTCTATCCTAATATGTATGTTTGCCACTCCCCTGTTTTCTAACGTCTGAGCATTGGCCGCTACCAGCCGGATGTCCCCCGTGACACCTTGTATTTGCGCCTCGGCAATGTGTCGGCTATTAACACAACTTACGGCAGCCCCAGTATCGATTAGGGCCTGCACTCTGTGGCCATTTATGGTGGCGTGTATCGTGAGGGCCGATACCTGAAATCCACTGCCCTGCACCGATGTGTTGTGTAAGATGTACGTTGTTGTTGTTGTTGTTGCCGGAGTGACATTTGTGCTGGGAGGGCATGGATCTGTCCGTTTATCGTACCTAGCACGCTTCGCCTCTCGGCTTACTTCCTGTCCTGAGTACTTTGCCCAGGTCAGCAAAGTGCGTTTGCCAAGTACATTGCCAGCTCCTTTAACCGGTCTTGCTGTGAGACTAGGAGTCTGCTGGCGAACGTTTAGTGTATTAATTGTTCCCAGCCTTTGTGTAGTTGTGTTGTTGTTGGTTTCTTCCTCTCGGGAAGGTGTGTCTGCAAATGTGACCCTGAGCTTGCCTTTGTTAACCCGACTTTTGTTCCAGGCGGTCGCGAGTTCGACTCCTGTTGCTGGCTTCCCCATGCCGAGCGAGCTCGCGTCACGCGCCTGTGTATGGTCAATTCCCCCCCTGTGGTGTGGTGAAGGGGGTGGGGTTTTCTGTTTGGAGGGTGTGGGCGTGTTCTCGGGCTGTTGGCTTCTAATTGTGAGGGGTGTGTAATGTCCCGCCTTAGGGTTTCCTGTGAAAAGTATGTGTAGGTCCCTATTGAATCCCGCAGTTGAGAATAGCGGAGGCGAGTGCACATCCGTATATACATGGATATTGGCTTTGAGCACTTTGCCGAGAGCGGTTACCTCTACGGCACTGCCATAGGTGCCGTCCTTGCCCATGTATTTTTGGTAATCCGCCCCGGTCTGGAATGGGTTTTCCCGCTCGTCCGACACAAAGTCCCGGTACTCTTTCCAGTTGGCCAGGATATGTTTGACCGTCTTCTGTCTGTAGTCCCCATGATAATCCTCGGTATTCCGGATTAGAAAGCTCATGGCCCTAAACAGACAGTTGCCGTCTCCTTGCACGGGGTGTGTTTGGAAACGGTCCGGGGGCGGATCGTCAGCCTTAGTTTTAGCTGGCTGCTTCTTCCCCTTATTCTTACGAGTTTTCTTGGGGGAAGGGCCTTTCTTGTGTTGTGTTGGGGGAGGAACCTCAGCTGCTTCATCAGCTAGCCGAACCTCCCCGTCTAGGCGTTTTTTGAAAATGTGGGTGTACGCCTGCCTGTAATGTATGTGCGCCCCCCCTCGGGGTGGCTGCGCCAACTCCCTGCTTGCGGTGTGTGTTTAGGCGTAGGGAGTATTGCCCCCCTGTCTGTCCTGTGGGGTGTTTCATCCCTGAACTCCCTCGGGTATTCGTCTGGGAGGGGGTAGTGTTCTGGGCCCTTCGTGTGTTTGTCCATGTTGTCCCTTCCTCTAGTGGGTTTTCTTCCTTGTCGGTTATTGCCCTGTTGTCCGTTATTCTGTCTCCGCCAGGGTGGGGTGTATGTCTGCTGCTGCTGGGGCGGGTGTTCCCGTCGGTTCCCCTTTTCCCTATATTGGTCAGCTGCATACCCCTGTCTGGTCGAGGGTGGGTTTTCTCGCTGTTCCCAATTTCCCTTGTACTGCGGGGCTGCATAACCTTGGCTGCGTGGGGGCGGGTTCTCCCGATATTCCCCATTTCCCCTGTACTGCGGGGCAGCATAGCCTTGGCTGCGTGGGGGCGGGTTCTCCCGATATTCCCCATTTCCCCTGTACTGCGGGGCAGCATAGCCTTGACTGCGTGGGGGCGGGTTTTCCCGATATTCCCCATTTCCCCTGTACCGTGGGGCAGCGTAGGACTGTCTATGTGGTGACGGGCTGTTTCGTCGGGGGATATCGTGGTCGTACTCCTCAGGGTAGTACTCCCGTGTGTACGGAGATGGTGACCGCCTTGAGGGGTATGTCGGCTCTGTGTCCGTGTATGCTATCGGTGAGTACCGAGGAGGGTAGTGTGGCCTATCCTGTGGGGGAGGTGTTGTTGGCCGCTGTGGAGGGTAGTAACTTTCTTCCCTCCCGTAGCGTCTCCTCTCTGTGTACCCCCTGTCCCTCTCAGTATGATAGTGTTCTCGTGTGTCTGCTTGCTCATCCCTTGGCGGTCTCCCGCCCGCTTGGATGGCAGCTATGGTCAGTTTCTCCATCCTGTCCACTAATTCGTCTATTTTGTCATTAGTGTCGTCTTTCCGGGTTTTGAAGTGCAGATCCACGGCTTTTTCCGTAGCCTTTTCCGTGATCTTTCTCCCCTCCTCTATGGTCTTTATGTTATTCAACATATGTTGGACCGTGAGGTTGTTCATGATGCATAGCTTTTCTACTATGGCTGGTCTGAGGCCCTGCATCAACAGCTTGACTTTCTGTTTATTTGTCATTGCTGCATTGTACTTTTCGCACATTATCAATTTAACATTGATGTATGCCTGGGCGCTCTCTTTGGGTCCCTGTGACCTCTGTCTAATCTGGTCATAGAGATCGTCATCGTCTGGTATAAGCTGGAACTCATCCTTCAACATTACCGCGGTTTCCTCCCATGTGGCAGCCTCTAGTGCGTCCTCATGGAGCTCATACCACGTCATGGCCGCCTTTGTGAGGTAGGCAGGAAGGAGCCGTTTTCTAACTTCCTCGCTCCAACCATTGATCCGGGCCGTTCTATTGAAGGCCTTGAGGTATTCCTCGGGATCCTGGCCTTCCCCCGTGAACTTTGTGGGGTGGATCATGGGGTACTCAGTGTGTCTATTCATGTCGTTCTCGGCTGTGTCCCGTTGACTGTGTGTCGAGGTGTTTGGGCTGTTTGGAGGGGAATTAGCCTCGCTTCCCGTGTAGGACACCTGTGTTACGTTACCAGGTGGCTCGTCACCTGATATGCTTGTGCTGATGGCCGGTGTGTTGTCGTACTGTGTGGATTCGACTATGTGTACGGTTCTGTCTAAATCCTGTTTTACTGTCTCCAAAATAGTGTGGATGTCCAGAACTGCTTCTGTCGTGTGACTATTGGCTTTAATAGTGTCTGTTTCTAATAGCTCTGAAATGCGCTCGAGCAGGTTATTGGCTTTCTGCTCTGTGATCTGCAGTTGCTGTAACAATAGGGGATGGAGTGTTGGCAGGCAATCTACCTCACTATCGCTGGATACCGGCGACTCGTGTGTGTATTCACTGGCCTGGGACCGTGTAAAATGTATAACTTGTGCTGCAGCGGCAGGGTGTTGAGCACGGATCTGTGCTGTTTGGAATTCAAGGTCCCTGAGAAGTTGTACTGCAGTCTGGTCAGTTATTAAGTCACCGTTCTTAATCTTTAGCTTCGGCAGGAGTGGGGTCGTACTAGCCGACAAATGGTGTGCAAAGTCTCTTAATGTAGTCCTAAATGTGGACATTTAATAATAAAAAAAAAATGTGTGACGCAATATGAGGTTAAAAAAAAAATTTTTTTCTCTATTTGCTTGGCTTTTTTTTTTGCGGTACAGAAGGGGTCGTTTTAACTACGAGGGCTCGTTGATTGAGTCCCTTTTCTCTATGCGTAGTACCCCGCCTCCACCAGTGTTTTAGATCCCTTATTTGGGGGTGGATCTAAAAGGGAGAGTTGCTGTACTAATTTATGAGTTTGTGCCTAAAGAAGGGTAGCTCCCCTTGACAGGGCAAGCTGACCAGTGTAGTGTGTTGTGGTGTGCTAGGAACTAGGGGGCGCTCCTATAAAGACTGTAAATGTGGTTTAAGGGATGTAGCCTTAGCACGCGGGTCGATGTACTAGTCGCCCAGCCGGCTACTTATTATATAATCACCTTGCTAGTGTCAGCGGTTCGGCACGCGCTTCACTTGAGCACGCGAGCCGCTGTGAGGAATACAAGGACGTCTGAGTTGGCGTTATTACTACGGTGTGTCCCGTCTGACTGTGACGGGAGTAAGGAAGGACGTTGGGACGTGAAGAAGAGTGTAGATCAGTAATGCAAGTGTAAGAGACTGACCAAGTGTTTATTGGTCAGCAATGAGTAACTGTTAGTCCCTTTTAAGGGATCTTGTGATGTTATAATGTGAGTACAAACTGTGGGTGTTAGGTTACAAAAGTAGGATTCTGAACACTGACTGACTGACTCACCTCGGTTGACACTGTCGTTAGCCTCCGGCTGTCTCGTCGAAGCACTGATGATGGAGAGATCCTCGTGACCCACTTAAGGCACCTTTTATACCTTTAGCCTCTGTTCTGTCAGCGCGTTGTGGCATAGTTGAACCAGTTTGTAGTATGTCGCTGTGTGTCATAATTACGCAAGGGTTGAGCTGCTTTATGGAGTAGCCAGCTGCCCTTATAGTATTGATGGATACTGGGTAGGCTTTTAAAGGGTTGCCTTTTATGAGATTTAGACAGATGATGGGGGGGATGATCTCTAAGGGGTGCATACCCCTTGGGTATTGTACACGTTCTTTTCTTCGAGCATGTTGCAAGAAATGAAGTATCCAATTATGCCAACGCACCCCTGTATCATGTGGTAAGAGTTCGTCCCATCCAATCCCTTTGCACCAGGTTTATTGGAACAGTATTTTCCCAATAATCGATACAGGTGTTAAAAGTCCCAAGGGGTCATAAAATCGTGAAGTATTTTGTAACAGTAATCTCTTACTAGCGGGTTCCTGCTTGAAATTATCGGTGATATCATGGTCGTCTATGTAGAAAGTGTCAGTTTCAGTGGACCATTTCACTCCTAATACTTGCGTATTAGTCTCTAGTACCCGACCTTAAGACGTCCAGATGCACTTCAGTTGTTGAGAGTTGGTCGCCCATTTCGCCATGAGCATGTGAATTGTGTTTAGCAGTCCTTTGAGTTCATAATAAAGTTTGATCACTTGGTTCTCAGTTTCACCGCCGGTTACAAAGTCATCCATGTACGTACTACAATCTATAAGGGTGGCAGCATTTGAGAAGGCAGAGTCATGGATATTGGTTAGTTCCTTTAGTGTCGCTGAAAGTAATTGTCCTTGAAGTGAGAAATCGCTCCTTAAGGTGGATGAACCAGCAGGATTTGGTCAACAGCATAAGAATGGAGAAGGCAACGGGAAACCACTCCATTAACGACCTTTATGTGTATCCCAAGAAAACCTATGATGAGTCCAAAGACAAATGTTAGTGAAGTTGGCAACTGCGGGATCACACCTCAAAGGAATGATGTCGGGCCCGGCGGGAGAGGAAATGGGGCCTCTCAGGTCGTTATCCGGAGAAATCCCTATTTTAAAATTGGAACATGGAATGTTCGAACTATGTTACAAGCAGGGAAACTAGAGAACTTGAAAAGAGAAATAGACCGACATAAATTAGATATTTTAGGATTAGCTGAAACACGTTGGAGAGAAGAAGGAGAGTTCACAAGCGGAGACTACAAAGTCTTGTACTCCGGAAGTGAGAATGGTCAAGGCGGTGTAGGTTTGGTACTAAATGCTAACTCTTCAAGAGCCCTACTGGATGTTGAAGCTATTGGAAACAGAATTATCATAGCACGTTTTCTGGCAACACCCGTAAACTTAGTTGTGGTGCAGGTATATATGCCTACGTCCAGCAGTGATGATGATGAGGTTGAAGAAATGTATGGGAAGCTGGAAGAATTACTGCGTAAGACAAAGGCTTGCGAGAACATTATTATAATGGGAGACTGGAATGCAGTGATTGGTGAGGGAAAAGAAGGATTTGCAGTAGGAGGGTATGGTCTTGGTAGAATAAATTCACGTGGTCAACGTCTTCTCGAATTCTGTGAACAAGAGAGGTTTGTTATAAGTAACACTTGGTTTACCTCACCAAGAGGCGGAGATATACTTGGAAAAAGCCAGGTGATGATCAACGTTACCAGATTGACTATATTCCTGTCAAGGAAAGATACAAAAATCAAGTGAAGAAATCCATGGCATATCCGGGCGCTGACATCTGTTCTGATCATTCTCTACTAGTAATGAGTACGGAACTGAAATTTAAACGCAGGATTCAGGGAAAACCAACAAAGAAGTGGAATCTTGAAGCATTTAAAAGCGAGCGGACTAAAAAGCAATATCAGGAAGCCACTGATGACAACATATCATCATATGCAAACAACTCACAAACTGTTGATCATTTATGGTCAATAGCCAAATTCTCCATCGAAAAGGCTGCTGAAGACTATGTGGGATTTGTGGAAAGAGTGAATCGCAAACCATGGATCACACAGGACATTCTCTTAAAGATGGATGAAAGAAGAAAATTTAAAAACGACTCTTCTGAAGTAGGCAGAAATAACTACCGAATGCTAAAGAACCAGATTGATCGACTCTGTCGGGAGAAGAAAATGGAGTGGTGGCAGTCAAAATGCGAAGAGATCGAATTTCTGCAAAAACAAGGAAGAACAGATTTAGCCTACCGAAAGATCAGGGAAACTACTAAGAAACAAAAAGGATTCCGCACTAGACAGTTCCGTGATACACATGGGAATCCTATATCAGACCTGAATTACAAGAAGGAACACTGGAGGATGTATGTTGAAGATCTATACGCAGAACCAATTCCATACCTTTTGCCAACACGTGGCGAGGAAGACAGGCCAATTGCAGAAGATAAAATTATTAGATCAGAGTTCGATGAAGCTCTAAAATCAATATCCATGGGTAAAACACCAGGTATTGACAATGTTCCTGCCGAACTAATCAAGAATAGTGGGGATAGTACACTTGAATGGATATTCAAATTGATAGCAAGAATTTTCGAAGAAGGTAAATGGCCTCAGGAGTTTTACACCAGCATCATCATTCCAATTCCAAAGAAGACTGTACCAGTTGAATGTAGTGACTATCGGACCATTAGTCTCATCCCTCATGCATCAAAGATACTTCTGCAGATTTTAAGGAAAAGGATGGAAATATACATCGAACAGTATCTAGACAACTCTCAATTTGGCTTTCGAAAGAATATGTCTACACGTGATGCTATCGGGTCCTTGCGATGTCTTGGAGAAAAGATGTTAAGTGTAAACAGAAACCTTTACGTGTGCTTTGTGGACTTTGAAAAAGCATTTGATAAAGTCAGCTGGCACAAGCGGTTTCCTCTTCTGAATCAAATAGGTTGTCCCCATCGATTAATCAGATTAATATTTGATCTGTATATAAATCAAACTGCTGTTGTTCGGCTTGAAAATGACGTATCAGAACCCGCTAAGATCCGCAAAGGTGTGCGACAAGGGTGTTTGCTGTCCCCTGGACTGTTCAATGCCTTCGCTGAAGCTATAACTAAGTGGGCTTTTAAAGGTTCTAATATGGGAGTGAAAGTTGGTGGAAGACTTATCCAGAATATTAAATTTGCTGATGATCTGGCATTACTTGCAGTAAATCCGCATACATTAACAAACATGTTGCAATGTTTAAATGATACAGCTACAGAATATGGAATGAAAAACAATTTTAAGAAGACCAAGATTCTGGTGATAAGTAAGTATCAACACGAACTAAATATTACCATAAATAAAGAACCAGTACAACAGGTCAATCGTTTTAAATACCTTGGCCAGATCTTCACAGAAGACCTGCGATGTGAAGTTGAAATCAGGAGCCGTATAGCCATGGCCAAGCTGGCATTCCGTGAAAAGCATTCTCTAATTTGTCAACGCTCGATGTCCCTCAGCCTTAGAAAACAACTGGTTAAGACCTACATATGGCCAGTTGCAATGTACTGCAGTGAGACCTGGTCAATGAATAGAGGTGACATTAAACGACTAGAAGCGTTTGAGATGTGGTGTTGGCGCCGAATGGAAAAGATCAGCTGGGTAGAGAAAATGACCAACATAACGGTGCTGGATCGAATAAAGGAAAAACGGCAAATGATCCGCCAGATATATAGAAGGAGATCCACCTGGCTTGGCCACAGGTTACGACATGGTGGCCTGATGATCGACATTCTAGAAGGCAAAATACCCGGAAAACGCCCTCGCGGGAGGCCACGGAACACTTTCATGAGATCTTTCCTACATAGCTCTGGCCTACGAAATTATGAAATGGTCAAAAGGACAGCACAAGACCGAACAACGTGGAGAAGACTCATTGTAGGGGCAGACCAGTCGCTTGACTGAAAAACATGATGATGATGATGATGATGAAAGTAAAAATGGACTGCAAGTTAGACCAAAGGGGACGCGAGCAAAACTGTATATTACGACTTCATCTGTTGTTTCGTACACCCCTTCGCCTTTGTCAATCACATCGTACCAGAAGAATCTGGTCAAGTCTCGATCCTTGGAGTCGAGTACAAGTTGTAAGAATGCCTGAGAGACATCACCAATTATGGCTACCGGGTAGCTTCTGAATCTGAGGAGAACAGAAAGTATCTCAGGCAGTAAATTTGGCCCCATTTCGAGGGCCTCGTTAAGGGACGGACCACCTCCTTGACGAGAAGATGCATCAAACACAATCCTCCATTTCGTTTTCCCAGATTTACACTTCTTAACTAAATGGTGGGGCAAGTAGAACGTATCACCAGTTGTCTCAGACGGAGCATGTTCAACATGGCGTTTTATAATATAGTCCATCATCTGTGAATAATAAGTCTCCTTCAAAGGTTAATTCGCCTCTAGTCTCTTTTGCAATGCGTTGAATCGTTTTACCGCATTAGCATGGTTATTGGGCAAGATGATACCTGATTTTCTAGGAAGGAGTATGTGGGGAATTGAGACGTTGCAACTCTTGAGAGTTGCAATCTATGGATTGCGATTTATGATTGTATTTTGTTTTTATTGTTACTACTTGACTTGTCACTTCGTGAGACTGAATAATGATGAGATTGTAGTGTTCCCGTTATCGATTTCTATTAACCACAACAACGTGTATTCCTAAGAATACACCACCCTCCGGATAAACGAGTGATCGTAAGACAATGAAACGGTATGGAAACCTTTGGCAGGACATGCGGATGAGACATAAAGGATAAACCATAATAAACCAATATCGGCCGATCTTTTCCCACTGCGTGGCCACCAAAATCCCCAGATTAGAACCCATGTGATTTCTGGCTGTGGGGTTACCTTAAGGACAGGATACATCAACGGGATACTGACACATGTTTGCGTTTGAAGGTGAGCATCGCGAAGGAGGTAACAAGCATTCCACCTGAGATGTTGGTGTAGTGGTGGATCACTCGCTAGTGCGGTTCCAGGCTGTCATGAATGCAGATGGTCGTCACATTGAGCATCGTTTGTAACCTGGACTGTCAACATGGTTCGCCATTAACATCCGTTACCCACTCAAGTGGAAATTAAAATGTGTTCCTTTCAATGGTTTATTTGTTATGTCTCTTCCGCATCTCCTGCCTAAAATTTCCACACCGTTTCATTGTCCTACGATCACTCGTTTGTCCGGGGGCCCTCGCAAGTAACGCAAGTTTAATTATAACCACCCTGTATATAGTAAACAATACAAAACATACCTGAGTAGTTTCTTATTTGAATTTCAGATCGTTTCCCCTGTCCTAATTTTCCGGAAGATATCGATGATTGTGTCATGGTATTGATGTTTGATTTTCAATTCTCAAAAGAATGATTTCTCAATAGAAAGTGAAGCTAGACCATTGAGACGTTCCTGTGCTGTAGAATTTCTGCAGTATATTTTAATGCGCTTTAGTGTATAGAAGCTCCTCTCTGTTACGCACTAGTAGCGGGAAGTATCAGAATTAAGTTGATTAGTTCTGACACTTCCGGTAATGTGTCCCGAAATCGGTTAGGCCGTTATATTGCCCAGTATTGAAGTTTGAGCAATTAACTTACTACTGCATTGAACCCCGTCTAATTCATTAAAATCACGTGTTCCTATTCTTTCGGCGCTTCTGTTATCCCTCCAATCTAAGAATCTTATGAAACTTTCTTGAATTTCCCCCTTAGGATCAATCTGAACACTCTACTTAATAAATTGCCCATTGTCTCGTCGACAATATTTGCAACAAACTGCTCTGCAGAGATGTTTGTTTCTATGTTCTGCATCAGGTGTTGAGCACAAGCGTCGATTAAGTCATTTTGCATCAGAAATCTTTGGCCTGAGAACACAGTAGGCTACAATTTTTTAGGTGATTTTGCAATTCACGTCGCGTTTTGCCATGGATTGAATAAACTCCCTGTAATTGTCTTTATTATCACAATCCTCCGATTCATTATGGCCTTGAAAAAGTAGCTACTGAAGCGCCAGGAAGCAAGTAGCATCTACTAAGAACTTCATAACGTACCTATTACCCTTCACTTTTTCATTGTGTTTTCTATATACTTAACATTATAACGTGTGATTAGTTAAAATCAATAAATACCAAAAAAAAAAACGAAGTAAAAAATTGAACCTGCTGGGATTTGATCCTCGAACCTCCTGGGATTTGATCGACGAACCTCCAGACTATGAGTCCAAGTCACTACTACTACGCCACAGATGCCGTACACTAATACTTGGTTAACAACTGGTTTAGTATAACTCCATGATATTTTGTTTTGTCTTGCAACCAACGATTGCAATAGCGTTTTCTGCCGTTTCTATAAACCGTTTGATACTAAATATGTATTATTTTGTTCAGTACATTCCTAAAATGATATAAACTTACGAAGTTACGGAAATATAAGGATTTGCGAGCAAACAATAGCTGGCATTTTGACTCAACCGGACGGCACGGACATGCACGACATGTCAGCCTGAACTGTTAGTCACTACTGCGGTTATATATTCTATTTTAAAATGCTAATATCCTACCGGTCACCTCCTTGAGGACAGTTTGGTTGGTTGGTTGGTTGGTTCTTAAGTTTAGGGGCTGCGACAACGCGGTCATGTAGCCCCGTCTACTTTGGGTGTGTGTAGAATCTGTCTGATTACCGGTGTTAACTGTGATGACTGTATTAGTGTGTGTGTGTTCTGTTTTTTTAATTTAAGTACTGCAACTTAGATTTTTTCAAATAGTTCCTACTTTTGCCGCCAAGCGCCACCGTCAGCGACTACTAGGCCAAGTTCAGAACTTAGCTACAAGACGCCACCGCAGTCGGCTCTTGGCAACGAACGTAGAAACCTAAGAGCGTTGTTTATATTCTTAACCTATCCAATTTAGCTTCACACAGGTGCAATTAGTGGAAGGTTCTTTAACATGCCATAAATCTATGACATGGGACCGCCGGCTATACTTCCCCTCCGAAGGAAGGCATACTGAGGGATTTTTAACGCTCTTAAAAAATCCGACAGCTTCGGCCGGGTTTGAACCCGCTATCTTGGGCATAGAAGCTCAACATGCTACTAACTACGCCACCGAAGCCGCCGAGGACAGTTTAAACCTCCCTATGTACGACGAGCGTATCTGGTAAGGCCAGGCCTTGTTGAATCGTAGGTTACGGTTTGGCTATAATACTTGCATGATTCATACATCCGCCATCTTGAAACTATTTGGCTTATGACCTTGTAGTTTAGGCAAAATACGCTTTCCACATAAAGGTATGTTGTTGCAAACTTTGGTAGAAATCAGATGATCAGGCTAGACGTAATTTGATTTAAGATTTGAACATTTGGGTGGCCGCCATTACGTTTCGGTCAAGATGGCGGCTATATAAAACATGACACTGAGGTGCCTTTTGCTAGTGTTACCTCTGTACCAGATTTCGTTCAATTCGGTTTCACAGTGTTTGAATTGATAGGGGGGGGGGGGGGCAGACATGCAGAGTACACACACATACACACACACACACACACTCACACACAGACAGACGCTCAATGTTTGGCCCTGTGTTAATCTCATAGGTCTACTTTCATTTTTTGCAAAAATCGAAAGTAGACTAAAAATAATACATACACACATCAAAAAAAGTTTTGCATCACCTCGGTTCCAAGAGTTCCGGAACCGTTAAATACAAAGGGAATAGAGATCAACACAAACAACATTTCAGCTCGTTTTATTGCTCATGAGACCCACACATTGCATGTTGTACCATCATACAGCTAGACTTTCAGCATTTGTGGTCCAGATTGCAGTACACACCACTACCTCTAATACCCAGTAGCACGTCCTCTTGCATTGATGCATGCCTGTATTCGCCGTGGCATACTATCCACAAGTTCATCAAGACACTGTTGGTCCAAATTGTCCCACTCCTCAACGACAATTCGGCGTAAATCTCTCAGAGTGGTTGGTGGGTCAAGACGTCCATAAACAGCCCTTTTCAACATATCCCAGGCATGTTCGATAGGGTTCATGTCTGGCGAACATGCTGGCCACTGTAGTCGAGCGATGTCGTTATATTGAAGGAACGCATTCACAAGATGTGCACGATGAGGTCGAGAATTGTCGTCCATGAAGACAAATGCCTCTCCAATATTCTGCCGATATGGTTGCACTATGGGTCGGAGGATGTCATTCAGGTATCGTAAAGCCGTTTCGGAGCCTTCCATGACCACCAGTGGCGTACGTCGGCCCCACATAATGCCACCCCAAAACATCAGGGAACCACCACCTTGCTGCACTCGCTGGACAGTGTGTCTAAGACGTTCAGCCTGACCAGGGTGCCTCCAAACACGTCTCCGACGATTGTCTGGTTGAAGGCATATGCGACACTCATCGGTGAAGAGAACGTGATGCCAATTCCGTGGGGTCCATTCAGCATGTTGTTGGGCCCATCTGTACCGCGCTGCATGGTGTCGGGGTTGCAAAGCTGGACCTCGCCATGGACGTCGGGAGTGAAGTTGCGCATCATGCAGCCTATTGCGCACAGTTTGAGTTGAAACACGACGTCCTGTGGCTGAACGAAACGCATTATTCAACATGGTGGCATTGCTGTCAGGGTTCCTCCGAGCGGCAATCCGTAAGTAGCGGTCATCCACTACAGTAGTAGCCCTTGGGCGGCCTGAGCGAGGCCTGTCATCGACAGTTCCTGTATCTCTGTACCTCCTCCATGTCCGAACAACATCGCTTTGGTTCACTCTGAGACGCCTGGAAACTTCCCTTGTTGAGAGCCCTTCTTGACACAAAGTAACAATGCGGACGCGATCGAACTGCGGTATTGACCTTCTAGGCATGGTAGAACTACAGACAACATGAGCAGCGTACCTTCGTCCTGGTGGAATGACTGGAACTGATCGGCTGTCGTACCCCCTCCGTCTAATAGGCCCTGCTCATGCATGGTTGTTTACATCTTTGAGCAGTTTTAGTGACATCTATGAACAGTCAAAGGGACTGTATCTTGGATACAATATACACAGTCAACGTCTATATGCCGGAGATCTGGGAACCGAGGTGATGCAAAACTTTTTTTGATGTGTGTACATAAATTTTCATTTGAGACTGTTTTGCCTTTCAGCGTCCAGTCTAGTCTGCAAGCCTCTGTTTTCGAACAAGTCGCCTCCATGATGCCCTATTAGCAGTTAGCATTGTGGCTGCCTCTGCTTCTACACCTCTCACTCTGAAATTGTTAAATACTGAATCTAACCATCGCTCACCTCCTAGGTCTACCTCTACTTCTCTTACCCTCTACAGGCGAACTCATTAACCTCTTAGGTAATCTCTCCGTCCCCATTCTCTTCACATGATCCCACCATCTGAGTCTGCTCTTACGAACAGCTTCATCTAGCGTGTTCATTTCTAACTTAGCCCAGTGGCATATACAAGGGGGTGCGGGGGAGAAGTCCCCACCCCCCCCCCCCCCCACGAAATTTAGCCACATACAGGCTAATATTTGTTTATGAATTAAAACATTAAAGACCAATATGCTTATCATGTACTCTTGTTACTAAGCGACATATGGCTTTCCGTTCCGCGCCTTAAAACTCCAATAACTAACTAACGATATATGGCAACGTTGCAAAGCGAGGCGACGGTAGAGCATTGTAAACTGTGTGGCAATCTGTTTGCTCTGATCTTCCATGTAACAACAACATAATCACTTATACTATCCAGTGCCTTCGCTCCTAAGAACCTACCAAGCGCCATTGAAGCGTGTGACAAAAGTTATATCCCTAACTTTTATACCCTTATCAAACTTTTGACAATTTTGCTTGTATCTGTAGCTACCACCGAACGGAGTTGGAGTACAGTAGGTTGAAAACATACTTAAGAAATTCTACTTTTGGAAACAGACCCAACGGTCTAGTATTGTTAACTATTCACAGATACATACAAATCACTGACGAAGTTATAAACCGATTTGGTAATGCTTCAAGAAACCTTGATTTTATAATAAAGTGTACGTTGTAAATCAAAACAGTACGGTAATGTTAATTCTTTCCAACTAAATACTATCAAGTGAACAAGATGATTGTACTAATAATAAGAACAATAAAATGGTCCTAGTAGTGTTTGACATTCATCAAACATAAAACATCACAACAAATTGGTTGAAAAAGTGATGCCAGAGAGCCTTTAAACTCATCATTTTGCACCAAATTATATAAAGGATTCCCTGGGAGGAACCCAGCGCCCCCTTTTCTTTGGTGGTTATTCCATGCCCCCAAAGCCCCGGATGCCTCCTCCACGAAAAATACTCTATATACGCCCCTTTTAGCCTTTATCTCTTCATTGCGAGTACCTTCCTGCCATTGCTTCCATCTATTTGTCCCAGCAATCATTCGTGCTACCCTACAGGAGATAAATCAACGCACTTTAACAATTATTAACTTGAGATAATTATTAGCCTAAAGCTGGACTAAATACACAATACAATCGAACTAGAAAACGACTCAAAAAATGGGAACACACTGAAAAAAGACTACCGGTACCGTATCTATTCTGACCGCTTGAAATCGTAACCAATAAGCCCGTAGCCTATTGTGGGTTTAAATTTAACCAACAGCGGAACTTGAGGATTGCAGTAGACGTCCTCAGAACGTTATTAAACAGACCAAACCTGTCCCTCAAGGTTCCCATTCCTTTGTTTAGTTATAAAAACGAGCTTTTAGAAATTGAGAATGCAACGATTGCTTCCTTCTTCAGCTTTCAACTCCTGACGGCGAAGTTTACCACTTCACCCATCTAGGGGTGGATTGTAGAACTAGTTACAAGTACTGTCAGAGCGTGGTGGGGGGGGGGGGGGGGGGGGGGGGGGGGGGCGGCACTCCGGCCACTCGCGCTTCAGCTTGCGTAGGATGCTACGTGACGTCACTCTGTATACCTTCGTGGCCGACCGTGTAAATATATAGTTCTCTATAGCTTTGGAGACGACAAAAAAGGATGTTTTAAAGATAAAAATGTATGTTCTGATACATCTCCTTTCGCTGTCAACTAATACCCTATGAAGGACATGTCACTATAGACTGTAGCGATAAACTCCTGAGAAAACTGTTATCGGTTTCGCGAGTCAGAGTTATTGGGTGACTACCTCGTGGTGTAGCGGCTAGCATTCTTGGCTGTCGGCCCGGAGCTCCAGGTTCCATTCCCGGCTCTGCAAAGGAATTTAATTCTGGTCTGAGGACCTAAGAATGATATGAGATGCTGACATGCAAGAATCATATGTTCATTTGTGAATACTTGTGTGTGTAAATGTAATGTCACGTGACTTAGGATATATTATTAATTAACTAAAGAAAGCTTTCCAGTCGGTCAACACAAATTGTGCCCAATTACATTAGGCGGGAAACGAAGTATTGACATTCCCTCAGAGGGGAGCTTTGTAGCCTACGAGAACGGACGCTACATAGGACTCAAGTTTCTAATACCAGATACTGTAAGTTGACATAACCTTATTCCATTGTAGTGCAGTGTATCATTTGTTTATTCGTCACATCGAGATATAACCATACAACTGGGTGAGTTAGCCGTGGTCGTTACGGCGTGGCTGCAGGCAGTCGCTCACATCCGGGAGACGAAGAGGTTGGACTACCCCCGCCGACAACCTTGAAAATGGTCTTCTGTGGTTTCCCATCTTCCTTTCTTCCTTCCAGGCAAATGCCGGGGTTGGTCCCTAACTATAGGCCACAGCCGCTACCTTCCAATTCCTCGTCCTTACAATCACACTTTCCTCCCCAGACAACACTCCACATGCGACGGTACTTGTAGCTCACCCCATGGGTGTCCTCATAGAAGCAGCTACAAACTCTGGCGAGCCGAACATGTCCTCGGACACTCCCGGCATTAAAAACAATACGCTAAATAAAAAATTAAAAGAAAAAACATACAGCTAGGCGACTAGTTTAATTAGGAACGGTTGATTTTGAACATGAATTACAGAACAGTGTCGACAACATCATTCCTGAAGTTAGTCACAATAATAATTCAATAGATCACAAGTTTACATACTTTTTAAACTACATTAATAATAACACAACAACCATAGAAGTGAGCAACACTATCTGTAAATAAGTTTGACGCGTTATACACGTTCTTACAAACGTATGTAATCTAAGCATTGTATATGTATATTTGTGCATAAGTGTAATTCATCATAACCATCGTACATTAACTAAGCCTAAGTGAGCAGGAGCTGAATATGAACGCTTGACGTTCGAAACATGTCATCTAATTAAGTACCCTGTTTTGTACATAAAAGCGTGTTACTTTGTAATAATATCTGATTTCTTTCAGGTTAGGCCATGTACCGGTACCTACTTGTTTCCCGCCTAATGTAATTGGGTACAATTTGTGTTCACCGACTGGAAAGTTTTCTTTAATAGAACTAAGCAACACTGAAAAATGGCTTCTATCATTTCAATTAGGATAGATTGTCAATTAGGGTATTATGCTCATGTTGTGCGGTGTTGTTTATCTGACCGGAAGCGCGGGACACTCACGGATCGAGATTGTGTTCATTTCAGGTTAGAGATACTCGTTCCACGAGCAGTTGGTTGTGTTATGTCGTCCATTAAACTACTACTACTAATGCCTGACCTACACTCCATGACGAGATCTGGAGATGGGTCTCAAAAGGAGGACTTCTCATTCTCTAGTTATTCTTGCGCAAATCAACAAAGTAACAGTTTTGAGCGTGTTATTAATGGATCAGCTGTTCCTTTTGAACTTCATGTTGACTTGACAATGAAACAGCTGACTTAGATATCACTTCAGTTACACTGTTATGGGATTAAATTTCATTGTTTATGTTTATCCTTGCTATTTGATTACTGTCTGATTTAATATCTGTGTGTGCTCATTTATTGTATGCAGAGACCTAGGTCAGCATTTAGAATACAGGTAATAGCCAATGAACTAACCCCCCCCCCCCCCCCAAGATAAGAGTCCCTGTCCTAGAGAAGACCCAATACGGGCACAATAGGCCCATATATCCGTTTAGATATTAAGTTTAGTACATGGAAAGATTTACCTCTCAGAGTGCAAGTGGTCAAAATGATATCGCTCAACATATCGTTGAGATACTTCACTTTGTTCTATGGCACACCTATTGCAGATTAGTAGAGTCCTTTGTATAATAATAAAGAACGAATGCTGGAACGAAGAGAAGCAAATCATGTACCCTTTCCCCCTCCCGAGACATTGGATATTTATTCCCCCTTCCCTTTGGAGAAATTATCATGAAAGAAACACTGCTAGCATGGGCGTCCGCAGGATTTTTTCTAAGGGGCGGCCAATTGTGTCTGCAAATGGCGGAATAGTTGCAACGTGAGTTAGCCACTCCAGTGTTACCTTGACTGTGTAGGTGTTCAAAGAAGGTGAAGAGTGAAGAATTTGTGCTGATCCATCTTGTATAACAACAGTTAACGTGAGTTACCTTCGATATACGTAGATAGTTTGTGCGGCTTTAAGTTTTTAGCTCGTAAAAATACAAAGCATTCTACAACATCATGGGTAGGAAACCGAAACAAATGAAGGCCGTCAAGCGAAATGCAGAATCTGTGCGCAGTGCTACCAACAAAGACAATGGTTCAGATGGTGAGCAGCAGCGCAGCCCAGGCGAAAAAGCAGGAACTACCCCGACTGCTCGTAGTACAAGGTCGGCCGTCGCGAAGAGCTCACAGATTACCTACAAGAGCTCAAGGCCCGAGTGTGGTGAATTGCGATGCTCCCCGGTAGATAGCCCCACTGCACCCTTCAGAAAGGAAATTGTCCAACCTACTAGTAGTCATGCTACAGACGTTGACCCCAGTGGAAGCTCATCAAGCGCTAGTGTTGGAGGACAGACTGACCCACAACGTGATCTATTAGAGTGTACGACAACTACCCCGAGCACTCAACTTGGTGCATATAATCTGGACTCCACAGTGTCGCCATCACTAGTCAATATGTTAAGTAACAACGATCTCCTAAACGACCTTGTAGAACGTGTAGCAACCAAGGTCATTGAAAAACTGAAGGAGAGCATTGACTTAAATACGGACATCATAAGGGAACTAAAAACCGAACTCGTACAACGGGATGAGGCAATAGCTGACCTCGAGCAGTAATTACACGAAAAAACGGATAGTATTGAAATGTACCAGAGGCGGAACAGCTTGAGGATTTTCGGGATACCAGAAATTCCCGGCGAGGATACAGATCAATGTGTTCTAGATGTCGCCAGGAAAATTAACGTCCCAATCGAGCTATCCAAGATTGATAGGTCCCATCGTGTAGGCTTCCGAGGAAGTAATAAAAGGAGACCTATTATTGTAAAATTCGTGTCCTATGCTGATCGTAATGCTTTCTTCAAATCGAAGAAATTTCTGAAGAACACCGGCATAACGGTGCGGGAAGATTTAACGAAGACCCGCACTGACCTACTAAAACAGACTGTCGGCCATTTTGGCCTAAATTACACGTGGAGCATTGATGGTGTTATCATGGTACGTGTGGGTGATGCAAAACACAGACTGACAACAGCTCGAGACCTAGAGGCGTTGAAGAAGCGGTACCCAACACCCTTGAAGTAAGGACCCCTTGGAGAACCGTGCAGCTGATGGTAACTCAACTCTTCAACTCTTCAGCATAAATATGGAACCTGGAGAGGCTACTTGGAAATAAGGAAGATCAAAATACTTTTCTTTCTTCCTTACTGAAATTTATGTTATTAATTAATTAATTAGAATTAGATTCATTGCTCTAGCATAGAATTAATTATTTTCTTTCTCTCTTCTCTTTGTCTAGCATTGTAGGTATTAATATCAACTTCAAAATTAATCTAGTACTGTATACTCGATATCTCACTAGACTTTCTTTTATTTTTAGCGTATATTAGGCCATTTTTGATAGGTCATTTTATCGTTTGTTTTACTATTTTTACAATAGTGATCTCAGGTTTGCAAAACAGTTTATAGTATATATTGTGTCTATATGTTCTTAATTCTGTAATTAAGAGTGTATTCGTTGCTTTTATGTCTCATGATGAACATGTATTGGCTGAACTACTATCAAACATTAGCTTGAGAAACTCAAACAGGCTTAAAGTGGCACACATCAACGCACAATCTCTAGTCGACTCCTCCCACATTTCTGAATTCCGTCATACTTTTGGTAACAGTTCTTTTGACACAATAGCAGTCAGTGAAACATTTCTTAAGCCCTCAATAGGGGATGCCTCAATTTATCTCAGTGGATACAACGTCTTTCGTAATGATAGACTTGGCAAAGGCTCAGGTGGCGTTGCTGTTTATGTCAAGGACACTATAAAATGCAACATCCTTAGCAAATCTCCGGGTGAATACAGTAAGAAGCCGGAATATTTGATACTTGAAATGATCCTGCCAGACTTAAAGATACTCTTTTCTTGTGTATACCGTCCACCAAAAGCTGGCTATTTAGACTCATTCTTGAACGATATGTACACGCATTTACTGAATTACAAATATATTTTCGTTGTTGGAGACATAAATGCTAGATTTGGCAGTGGTACGTTTGAAACAGAAAGTATTCGTGAGATGTTGAACGCCTGCAACCTTGAATGTTTGCCATTCACTGAAACCTTCCACACCGCTACCTGCGATAGCATTCTCGATATAATATCTTCCAACTGCAATGATCTTGTTATATAATATGGACAGGAGCCTGCTCCTGGATTCTCAGCTCATGACCTCTTGTACGCTGTATTTTCTTTATCTGCTCCTAAAGCAAAACCCAAGACATACCTAGTACGTGACTTCAGTAAATTTAATTCAAGTGATTTTAGTGCGGATGCAGAATTACTCCCTTGGGAGCAGTTTTATAAAACAAACAACGTAGACGAAAAGCTCAGTCTCTTTAACCAAAACATCTACTTTCTGTATGACAAACATGCCCCTCAAAAGATAGTAAACGTTAAACACCATTCAACCCCATGGTTTAACAGAACAATTAAAGACTTGATAAAGATTCGTGACCGAGCCCGCAAGGAATTTTTAAAGATAAAACTTCCGGATGACTATGAAAAATTCAGAATTCTACGGAATAACACAAAACAAGCGATCAGAAATGCTAAAGTTAAGTACACATATAACCTCTTCAGACACTGTGAGAATTCTGCAGCATCCTGGAGAGCTGCAAAATCCCTTGGAATAGGTGCCAGCCCCCCACCTGATATCCAAATGCCAGTTTCCCCCTCCGAGCTGAGCGATCATTACTTAAACGTAGTTCCCAACAGTAACACAACAAGAATATCCCAGACCGCAGAGCATTATAGACTTCTTCCGCCGCCAAACCATGAAAAATTCTACTTCAAATACGTATACCCAGAACAAATAGTGAAAGCGATTAGGTCTATTCGTACTAAAGCTTAAGGTCCGGATAACATTCCAATCTCCCTTCTCTCAAATTGTCTCGATATATTCCTGCCGGCCATTTTACACTTGTTCAACTTCTGTTTACAAAACGGAGTATACCCGACGCTCTGGAAGTGTGCGAATATACGCCCAGTGCCTAAGAAGAGAATACCTGCGTCTTGCAGTGATTTCAGGCCCATCAGCATACTTTGTGCTCTAAGCAAAGTTCTAGAAAAAATAGTTCATGAACAAATGTGTGAATATTTGACCGAGTTCCACATCCTAAATCCTCATCAATCCGGATTTAAGAAAGGTCATAGCACAACTACCACGCTCTTAAAAATAACGGACGACATACGCTCTGCAATTGACCAAAGACAGCTTACAATTCTATGCCTCTTTGATCTCAGTAAGGCCTTCGATTGCGTAAGCCATGAGTTGCTCCTTGCGAAGCTACACTCCATTGGCTTATCGCGGAATGCATTGTCTTGGTTTGAATCGTATCTAGCTGGTCGGCAACAGAGAGTGGTCTTCTTTGATGGCTCCTCATCGAATTGGCAATCAGTAAAAAGTGGTGTACCCCAAGGGTCAGTTCTTGGGCCACTGTGCTTCTCGCTTTATATAAATGATATGTCCAGTGTATTCAAAAACAGTCTCTGTCATATGTACGCTGATGACGTACAGGCCTACTTCCATTTCAGTCCCTCTGATGCGCCTCACAATATAGAACTTTTCAACGAAGATATCGCTCACCTCCATCAGTGGACCCTAAACCATAACCTCCAGTTAAACATTTCTAAGACTCAACTTATATGCATTGGCTATACTAAACTTCTTAACTCTGTTGATCTTAACTCACTACCACCAATAAAATTACTAGACAATGATATCCCCTACAGCAACTCTGTGAACAACCTAGGAGTAATTTTTAATAGAACCTTATCTTGGGGAGAGCATACCGCTGCTGTAATAAAGAAAGCTATATCATCAATGCATATCTTGAAGCGGAATATCCCTTACACGCCGTCAAAAATGCGCAAGCTTCTAATCCAAACTTTGATACTTCCTATCATCGAATATGGATCAGTAGTGTATAACGACTTATCAGAAACACTTAACATAAAATTACAGAGAGTTCAAAATGCATGCGTTCGTTACATTTTAGACGTCAGGCGTGATGTACACATTACACCTTATTATGTGCAAATGCAGTGGTTGAAACTTCGTGAACGTAGGCAGCTGTCAATTGCGATCCTCACCCAGAAAATATTGTGTACAAAATCTTCTGGTTATCTCTATAATGTGTTTAAACCAATGAACTCCGTCCACCACAGAGAAAATAGATTTACTGATTCCACTCTACAGATTCCTGTCCACCGTACAACTAAATACAACAAATCATTCCTCTGCACAGCTTCACGGCTCTTTAATACATTCCACCTTCACTCATTTACAAACTCTGTTAACACTACACAACTCAAGAAATACCTAATATCAAGATTCCTGAAGGAATACGAATCAAAAATATAAATATTCCATACAAAATTTTTGAAATATATCCGTGCCATACAGCTTTCTATAATATTTTTAGTATCCAAGATACAACTTTCGTGGAATTGATAGCAGTTCTAGTAATCATGTCCACTCATGTAATTGTTTTAATAATAGATCATATTATACTTACATCAAAATTGTACCCTTTGTTACTGTACTATAATTTGTTTTCCTTTAATAGATATAATACATTATTAGGTAGGTTCTTTATTTAATTATTCTATATTCTAATTTGTATAATTCATTTTGTATGAAGTGTCTGGTAATTGGCTCGTTTAGTTATAAGTATATTTTATATTTAGTTTTTCTTAGTTGTTAAGCTAGGTTTATTTTGTATTTTTATTTATTTTTATTACATAACTTCAAGCCAGAACATTGTATACGCTACATAAAGGGGCTCTTTAGCCTCAGTGGCAGTTATTTATGAATAAATTCAAATTCAAATTCATTTTTTTCATTTCATTGCCTACCTGTCACTAGGTGATGATGAGACGTACCCCTCCCCCGCAATTTTCTAATCATTTCTTACTTGCTTCGTGATATACATTATTTGGCTGCTCTGAAACCGTTGGGTACGTTATCTTTATGGCATGAATGGGAGGAATAGGTTCAGAGTTTTTGTCCATAGAAGTTCAATTTTCTTTATGAATCATTTAATAGCGCTCATTTCTTAAAAACATGTAAAAAGTAGTTGTATCACAATATATCGACAAAAATAAAAATCAAGCAGTTCATTAAAATGGTAATGTTAATCCAGTTCGCCGATTTTCTAAATAACTGGAGATATAATATTTTCAAATAATCCAAAATTACCAAGTAAATAAAACTGTGGAATTCTCCCTACATTTAAATCGGTTAACTATCAGTAACTTCAATTTATGAAATATTCTCGGGATTCCAGGGGGTGGGGGCACGGCCCCTCCTTGCGCCCCCCCCCCCCTCCCTGCGGGTGCCCATGACTGCTACCTCATGCAGTGAATTTGGTACAATAAATAGCAAGTTAGCTGTGTTACCAACACAAATGTTCCTACCACTGCCAGCTGGATCGCATCCCTCCTGGCTGCTTTAAACCGCCTGCCCATTCAACACTCAGATGCGTACAAGATATACTGTGTATTAATAATTAATATAATTATAATTCATAATTATTCACCGCTAGGTTGCAGCACCAAACTACTGTGATCGCCGCGGCTGCGGCTTTTTAAAGGGGAAGACACTTGAAACGGATTGTTAAGTTTGGAGGCTTAATATCGAGATTTACGGACGTGAAAACATTAAACTTTGAAGTTAGTTTTCTTTGTTATTCAAACATCATAAAGTATTTAATAGTCTATTAATTCAGACACATACGGGCAAATTTTCTATATAAAGGAAAGCATAAATATATGGTGGTGGAGGTGATAGTATTTTTTATTTATTTTTTCTTGGTCGGTTTACCCTCCAGGGTTGGCTTTTCCCTCTGACTCAGTGAGGGATCCCACCTTTACCACCTCCAGGGCAGTGTTCAGGACATTGAGACGTCGGGTCGGGGGATACAACTAGGGAGGTGGGACGAGCACCTCGCCCAGGCAGCCTCACCTGGGATGGGAAGATTGGGAGGGATATGCAAGGAAGAGGGGGAGGGATAGGCAAGGAAGAGGGAAGGAGGCGGCTGAGGCCTTATGTTAGATACCATCCCGGCATTTGACTGGAGACGAAGTGGGAAACCACGGAAAACCACTTCGAGGATGGCTCATTTGGACCACAGGAGGCTGAGTAGAATCCGTTCCAGTCCTCATTCCACTTTTCAAATTTCGTGGCAGAGCTAGGAATCGAACCTCGGACGTCCAGGGTGGCAGCTAAGCACGCTGACCACTACACCACGGAGGCGACTTTTATAGTTTTTAAGGGGCAAAATAACTAGCTCATTTGCCCGTAATTATACGGATGATAATACAAGCAGCCAGGAGGGATGCGATCCAGCTGGCAGTTGTTCCTACATACACTACCTAGGTAGTAGGTCTACTGTAGTGTCCCTGCATACGTGAAAGATAATTTATATAAAAAAACACGCCCATCTTCAACATGAAATGAGGGGCGGATGACCTCGTAGTTCTGCCCCTTAAAACAACAATAACTAACTATAAACATGAAACCAAGCATTGAAAATATTTAAGTAAAAAATGCTAAAAAGATATTCACACACCATATTTTTCTGCGGTTTTGTGTTTTTGATTACTTCAAGTAGTGCATGTTTTGTTATAGTGAACCAAATTATGGTCCCTTAGTTGGTAGTTCCTGCAGAATTAGTTGTTAACAGTGATGATAATACAAGCAGCCAGGAGGGATGCAATCCAGCTGGCAGTTGTTCCTGGCCCCAATTTATTCCATTTTCCATTTGTTTTGACAATATATGACACATTGTGTTATCTTCCTGTTTCTCCTTTTCACTGATTTGACAATATCTTCGAAATGATTAAGAGTTTGGTAACAAATGATCATATAACTTTCTTGAAAACATTTGAAGATCGGGTTATATTTTTCTTAATTATATGAACAAATATTCGGTTCTACGAGTATCTCTTGTAGTAGGCTAATGCAAATTGTATTCAATCAGTTTTTAACTTAATTTTAGTTAGTTTTCATTTTAACTTAAAATTTGTATTTGGGGAGGGTCTGAGAGTCTTTACGTATGAGTTGCTTTTATCTACAGTATCTATAAATTTCCAATTTCATTCCGGCGCGGGAACACTGTGATACCACCTGTGGGCCACTCTCTTTGACCGTAGGTTTTAAACGTTTTAATTGTTGAAAATTATTTTCCACTGTTAGGCAAGTTTGATCTTTGTATTTGAAGAGTTTTGTTGATTTTGATAATACAATACATATTTCGTTGTAGCTTCGAGGGGAAGATAATTTATGATGTTGTATCACTTAATGATAATAATAAAATCTAGGTTTGAAAATACAGGTGAAATATGTTCAATTATGTACTACAACTAGCATACACCGACAAGTTGCATTACCAATACTGCAACTAAATAATTGTACATATTGTAAATATTTTCACCCGTATTTTCAACATAGATTTTATAGCCGAAGTGTAATAGATCTGATGATGATCGCTTGACGATCGAAACTGGTCATCCTAGTGTATTTATAAATCTCGTGTAATTCTTTTCAGGATTAGGGTATGACCCAACTCTTTTGGGTAAATTCGTGTTGACCGACTGAAAAGCACCAAACTTTTCTTTTTGGTCAATACTCCTCAAAAAATACCTAAAACTTATGTTTGAAATTTTCTTTGATATGACCCATCCTTACGCCAAGGGATGAGCAACATATTTTCGGAATTATAAGAAGATGGGGGTTTTCGTATGCTAAACAAGTGGAACTTTTGTAGGTATACAACAAGTGGCAATTTTAGTGAATTCGAAACTTTTTTCTCTGCCCGGTGAAATGTACATCCGCCTTCTGCCGAGAGGGATTTTGATTTTAATAGTGTGGGTTTCCATCATTATTTCTAAACAAATAATGGGTCTGAGTTTTGAGTTCTGCACGAATGCCGTTTGTGGGCTCATTTTTATTTCTGGTTTTGTCCCTACACAATGTGTAAACCACAAAACTCTTCTCAGTTGTTTTATTCTAGTCCTACCTGTCGTTTCTTTCATATTGATTTGGGGGGCGTGGTGGCTCAGCGGTCTAGCTGTATGCCTCTCACCAAGGCGGTCCGGGTTCGATTCCCGGTCAATGCATGTGAGATTTTCGAAGTGAAATGCCATGTCCTGTGGTTCGGATTCCACGTAAAAAGGAGGTCCCGTGGCTCATGATCTCAAGATTAACGGTCACGTTAAACTACAAGCTTTTTTTTTCATATTGATTTCCTCACAGCCAGCTCAGTCGTACGCACTGGCTCCTGAATGCTTATAGTGGCCAGAGACAGGGGGTGTCAACCAGATAGGGATCATTTGGCACCATCGGTGTAGTAGCACGTGCCAGTCGTATGGAGCGCTGTATATCGTGTATATCGTGTTGCCAACATATGCATGATACAACGTTGTAATTAAATTGCAAACATATCACTATATTTAGTCAATAAATATACACATAGTTCCTAATTGACATTTCCTTGCAATTATCTTGCTCACAGACATTAATTACGGCACTTATCATTAAATAAACATTATTTCTACTGGGTTGGCGGCACTGACCATGCCATGGCGGCTCTGTTTATGTGTAGTATGTAATAATATTGGCCGTATACAAATAAGCTAAATAAGCTAATGTTGTGTTCTATCTCATCTTTCTTATATCAAATTGTCTTCGTGGTGATGAGAAGTGAACAGTTCTTCTTCTGCTACGCCAAGTAAGTACGCTTATTTTAAGAATTTAAGTAAAAACGTGTTTCTGCGTGTGCAAAATATACCGTAGCCTAGTTTTGAATTTATATTAGACGCTGTGTACAGGTGACATTCCACTCGACATATGAATTAACTTTCACTATTATTTATCCCACAGGTAGGCCTACCAAATTCTGGGAACAAACAAATCGTAAATTGCTGTTCTCGAAATAGCAGAGGAATGTGGCAATTAGGCCTACTCTCCTTAGAAATGACCAGGTAAGAGTCTATGTTTCCGTAATATTTTCAACTTGATTACATCTTGCAGAGATACATACAGTACCATGAGCCTATTGCATATGTGTACTCAAGTTCTTGAGGAGTGTTAATAATTCATTTTACATTGCGGTAGATTAAAAATGTCATGGCTCATGGCAACGTGTCTAAGCTTTAATATTTTCCCCTTCCTTGAATTTCAAATTATTGGTACCGTATTCAAAAAAGATCAGTTCTTGCACATGTTAGTTACTGGTGCAGTGGCAAGTATTCAGTTGGTCGAATATGTAGTAATGCCATTACTGATGTAGAACTGTAATTACAGGTTCTAAAATCTTAACACACACTGGTCCTATGGGTGGCTGTGTGCTCTTGTTCTGTGGAGCAAAGTCCAACATTAAAATTTATTTCAGAGGTCTACATTTTGGTCCAAATATACAAATGAACGAAGCACCAAATGGTGAACGCATTTGTACTCTGAATTTGAAGCATATTAAGTTCATCAGAATGGTTTCATTTTATGCGTATGTTGTTATTTTAGAATAGGCTATATTTATTTTTCTTCCCATCATTCCATAATTATTTTTAGAAAATTCAGCAGCTACAGCACTGTATTCATGCGTTGCAAAACTATTTCTCCTCTGGCAGAGGATTAAGAATAGAATTAGAAACGATGAGACATCTTTCAGAAGGGTGATACCTGCAGAAGCAGTAACAAAACCACTCACCAGACACATCAAAAATCTAGAAGATATGCTGGAGTTACCCTTAATTGTTGTGTAATAGAAACACACGTGGATTAGTTACATTAATCGCAGAATTAAAATTTTAGTTATTTTCTGAAAGGTGAGAGAGGCAATCTTATGGGTTTCATCAATCATAGATGTCTATTACATTAATAAATAAGCTTCTGTGTGCAACTAAAATAAATCCTCATCAGTTTTGATGTGGTGTTAACTCATAAAACAGTGTAAAGAAGATTGGTTAATATATTTATGTTCGACACTGGCGAAATGTAAATATTATGTCAGAAAACTGTACTATAATGAGGCTCATTATAGTAAAAGTTTTCATTATGATACAGTTTCTCCCACCAATCAGAGCTCAAGAAACAGTTGTGTGACCAATTAGGTGAGGATAGCATCGCACCTGCGCTCACTTCCATGGCCCCCTATTTTAAATTTCACTGCGTGGCGAGTGTCATAGTGAGGTATTCCAGGAGGCCATGGTCAAATACAAGGTATTATCTGCATCCCATGCGCTCTGTTCAGATATTTATGAATATTTATGTTCGAACATAAAATAGTTATAATTATCGTCGAACATAAACAGTCGTATGCAACTCGTCTATAATTGTAGTTAAGACACTCGTATGGAAATTATAAAACTCGTGTCTTAATTATTGTCATTATAGGCTCGTTGCATAATGTACTATTAAGTTACAAGGTGCACATATAATAAGCCACTACAACAGAGATCTGAGTGAAATCACATGAAATTTTATTAACAAATAGGTGCAGGCTAGAACTATTACCACTGTGTTGTATTGTTTCTTCCAGTATCACAGTAAACAATTTGTTTTAAAGGACTCTTCACCTTGTATTATGTTATATCGTGGGATAGATAGATACAAGATAAATATAATTCATTTATTATATGCCAAAGTAATGGTTGACATACCTATAGGTAGTATTTTATTCCTACACGTTACTTACAATATTTTTCAACACGTAGGATGCTAATGTCTAAGCCAGTCACAGCTCGTGCTCAGTAGCGGCTGGTGTAGAAAATTAGTTGTGTGTAGAGATGGGCAGCAGTCAACTGAAAACAGTCGAATTAGTCAATAGTTAAAACAATCGACTTATTCAACTGCTATTAAAAAACAGTCGAATGAATTCAACGACTACTCACCGTATCATAAACAAGTCGTTTGCAAACGACTGATCTCAAAACAATCGTTGGAAATCATTGGAATGAAACAAGTCGTTGGCAAACGACTAATTCCAAGCGAATGGAATCATTCGAATTTAAGTAGTCGTTCTAATCAAACGACTTCTTCAGGATAACTTCATGCTAAAATTCATTGTGCTGTATGTTTATTGTAGAGCTTTAATTAATAAGTTAAGTATACCTGTAGGTGCCTATAGTTTTATACAGTTCGTTGATTCTTTCAATGAAATAGCCTAAATCCAGTTGTCCAAGTTATTGGAAATGTTAAGCATTCAATATTTAGGTTATGCTTGGACTCCCGGTTTTCTGGCCCATCATCCCAGGCAAGCCTCCCAGTCAGATGGATCATTTGGCTGTAATTTTGAATTAGAGTAAGGTTGTAGTATGCGTGGTCAGATTTAGACAATAGCCTACTCCATGAAGGGGTCATGGTTACGCCTTCTATGTTTGTTTATTGAATAGAGTAACTGAAATGAGGGATGTATACTGATTTTAAGATTTGTGGAATGAGTTTATGAATTTTTAATAGAATTTAATGAAGTCTTCAGTAAAGTTGAAGGAGACATGATCGTGTTTAGACAATAGCCTACTCCATGAAGGGGTCATGACTATGCTTTCTATGTCTGTTTAAGGTGTAGTGTGGCTGAAATGAGGGAGGTTTACTGATTTTGGTGTTTGTGGAGTAGTCTTTTCGTTTATAATTTAGGTTTTGTGAAGCTCGTTGCGGAGTTGTTTTATGGATTTTATTGCTCTGCAAATGAAGTGTATTAGGGGGTTCTGGGTTTGGTTTAGCTGTAGTTTACAGGGTTATGGCTGAGAGTTGTTGTAGCAGGCCTAACAACTGTGTCAGAGCAGTGGCGTGCTGTGTGGGAGGGGGGGTTAGTGGCAAAGACATGAGGGCAGGGATGGAAGAGTTTATGTGTTCCCTCACAGTTGGCGCACTTAGGCTTATCTCGAGGTACCGTACAGATAGAGTGGTGATGTAAATCTCCAGCGGGTACTGTGAGGACAGCTTGACGGCTGTAGGTGCCTATAGTTTTATACAGTTTCTTGTTCGTAGATTCTTTCAATGAAATAGCCTACGTCCAGTTGTCCAAATATATATGTATGTCATTTCATTGGAAATGTTAAGCATTCAATATTTAGGTTATGTTTGAACTCCTTAACACAGTCTATACACTTTTAATGAGAATTGGGTGCATTCTTGAATTATTACACAACTTGAACATGGGCTTACCAATTATGGCTTAGAGTTCTTATTTATTTTATGATTGAATTTCATTCATTTATTCTACCACGTGATAAATGAATTACAAGAAAATTATTATGAAATTCTCCCCATAGCGTGATGGTAATGATCGATGCAAACATAGAATAGATTTTCCAGGAAAATTAAAGCAGAAAATATTTTATATTGGGATCCAATATTAATAGCATTTTAGCAAGTCGGAGGGTGTGTACGCTCAAATTGATTCTGGTTGTCAATTGGTTTGTAGAGATGGGCATCAGCAGTCGACTGACAAAAGTTAAAACCATCGACTTGTTTGACTGCTTTTAGAAAACAGTCGAATAAATTCAACGACTACTCACCGTAACATAAACAAGTCGTTTGCAAACGACTGAACTGATCCCAATTGTTTTAACATGCTCTGAGCGCTGGCATAGTTTTACGTTCTGGTCATAAATTGTTTGTATTCACATGGTTGCCAACATCTCCACTGAAAGTTCGCTCTCGTTACTGTTCTAAAGTGCTCTATTGTCGTGTCTCGTGTGTATTTATTCTAGGCTGTCGTGTTCTTGTTCAAGTTGTATTTCAACTCTACACTCTTAGTACGGTATTTTCTGCAAAACAACTAAGAAATAAAAGGCACGTCACAATTTTGGCTATGGAATTGTTACCGGTACTTTCAGTTCTAGTAATTTAATTAAGTATTGCTCTATTGCTTCACTTATTCAGAGTACATACAAGTAATGTGTCCTATACCAATATCGGGGAACATTTACTCATTGCAACATTGGATATAATGGCTGCACTATACACAACGCCGCAACCTCCATTCGAAGCACAGTAAAAATAAATAACTTGGATCAATTTCAATTTCTTTTTAATACATATTATTCTTAAAAATAAATGAGTCCAACCAGGTGGTATAGTTCTTGGTTGACACTTCTGGGGTCCATGTTTGATTGCTGAATGTCAAGAAATCTAATTCTAGTCTGAGGGTAAGAACAGGGTACACACAGTCTAGTGAGGTAAACCGGGAAATGTTGGGTTTGATTCTCTGCTTAGCCACCCAGCAAGTGGTTTATCATGGGTTCCCACACATACAGAATAAAGATTTCTAGGTAATTCCTATCTTGACTGCCTCCTGTAAATCCGTAAACAAGTAGGGTAGTCGTATTCATTCATTCCTATTCATGAGCTTAAATGGCACTCTGTCAAACGCATACATGTGTCAGAATCCAACACAACACAAAATAACATAATGACTTGATTTTGTCTGCTGTTAATTCATTTCATGGGCTTGGGACATCTTGGTCATCAGCCCCATGCAGTTGGGTGTGGGTAGAATTGATCCGATTATGTGATGACTGTAGTAGTGTGTGTAGCTTTATAAGGGACAGGCTTGGGGAGGTGCCCTAGGAGTTGAAATAAGGTACTACCGGATTTCCATCAGGAAAGGAATAAAATAAAATAATGTTGAGGCCCACAGAAGAGATCTGCAGAATATCTTGGCTGAGTGGACAGGGAATTTGTAACTGTTCCTGTTGGTATTTAAATTTCATTTTAGTACATATTATTAAAAATTCTTAAAAATAAATGTCCCTAACTATGGCTGCCACCTTTCCAGTCCTCATCTGAATTACAGAAAGTATAGCCTACACACTACTACAGATACCACAATAACAGAGATTATCATATAAATCCTATACACTTCCAAATATATGGGGCTAAATGAATATGTTATCAAAAGCCCTAAAATTAATATCAAAAACACAATGATTCTACAATAAGAGATTCTTTTAAAATATAGTTATAGTAGGTGCAAACATACACATAACAGCAAATTCAAGTTCTCCATTTCAAGCTTTACACATTTATTAAGTTAACTGTTTCAACATACATACTTGCATGTGTTGTAGGAATTTGCGGTTCATCGGTGTCAGCCATGGCGTCAAGGAGGTAATAGGTCCATTATCATGTGCTGTAGCCTACCGTTATACCTTGGCAAGAAAGAAGAACATGCCTCAACACATACTTTTAAAAGGACCAGATTTAATTACTGTATTTTTGCTAAGTTTGTTTTTGGCTCTCCCTGTTATTTTTTCTTAGTTGACAAACTTTTTAAATAAAACATGATGATTTCTAGCAGTATTGAGTGTGTTTCTTGTTTTTCATTGAAAGTCCTATTTCTCCTTTCCCCTTCACAGCATGTCATAGAATTTACTGTATTAGTGTGCCATGAAATTTGTTTATGTACATGTACTTACTGTATTTCACCCTTCAAAATTGGTGGAATGGATATATTTTAAAGGGAATATCAAATGAACTACTGTATATAAATTTTGTGATATCCAATTATTTTTCTGAAACTAATGAATTTGGCATTAATTACACTAACAATTTTAGTGTGATGAGGATCAGGTTACACCACCTATTTCCTTAGTATTCTCTCTTAAAATTTTCCTGTTATTGCGAACAGCATCAAGCATTTTAAGATATGAATATTCTCCCTTCCCAGTACTTTTCCTTTCTAGTTTAATCTCGGAACTAATCGGTTATAATTGGGCCTACAGTGGTTAATTGGAAGGGACCATTTTTTTTTAATTGAGTAATAATAAGCTGCAGACCTTATAGTAGCCTAATTCTTGTCAATGCAATATGCTCCAATTGCAACTGAAAGAAATGTAAACATTGTAAATTATTGATGAGGTCATGTCCTAAATGCTGTGATTGCTCATTTCAGAGTTCCGGAATTCACAATTTCCCACTTTGGTATTATTAAAAAAAACTGTTATTGCTATTTTGAATGTGATTTATTTCGTGTAGATTATATTATTATCTCCACACTTAAAAACGTGTGCTATAAGTATTGGGAAGATTGTGATTTTCGGAACATTGAAGTGGGCAGAGCAGTTAGGACGAGAATATTTAGCGGAACGAGGGGAAGGGGTGGGGTAGGCTACCCGCACGGCCGTGCTCAACTAGTACCGCGGTCAAACACCAGACAGCGCTGAAGTCTTAGGTGCCAAGAATTAGCATGGCTGTCGGCTATCTGTAGTAGTAGGTAATCTGTGGCCAGAGATGAAATCAATCTGGCAGTGGTTCCCAGGTCCTGCCCCAGGGGGATGACAGATCATAGGGAGCGCGTGGGGTTCGATAAAGCTCCGCTATAGATGTTCTGCCAACCAATGAAGAATTAATTTCAGTACTATGTTTCCATAGTTGGCTCTCACCCAACGCTCACAGCAAACAGACTGACGGAAGCGGGAATAGTGTGTTTTGATTGATTTTCCTCGTGGTGGTGTTGGTTGTTTTGATATGTTGGGTATTTTGATTATTTATTTGAATTGAATTGAGAGTCAATCATGCCACTGCAGGGGAGGAAATATTGCCAAGCACCGGGATGTAACAATTATAATGATAGTAAGAACAATACGGCAATTTTCATCTTCCTGGAGTTGACCATGTGTAAAACTAGTGGACAATATGGACTATTCTCGAATAAAAATATAGAGAGAGAATAAATGTGTGCATTTCATCTCTTGTTTGTTTTCCTACCCATTCTCCTTTGCATTTCAATAAAATTTGTGGTTTAGGGCTACGGGGAGGGGTGGGTGGCAGCGGGCATGCTAGGCAAAAAGTGAGGTTATGGCAATGTAGAGTGTGCATTTGGACAGTTTTCTTTATATTCATCGAATATCCCAACAATTCTGTAGAGTAGGAGAGCAATGTTTAATTAACCTAAAGGTGAATTAAGCTCTAGAACGGCATAATTCTATCCTTCGTGACAAATCTATTGCCAACATTGATATATATATCAAAGAGTACTATTTTCCTATCTGGACGTACATTTCTACGCCTAGCGAAAGGCGCAGTTATGTTTGTGTTATTTTCATCAATAATCAATAACTCATCGCAGAACATACTGTTCAATTACGTGTAATAAAGGCTACATTCAAATGGCTTTTTACGTTTTATGTTGCCAGACTTGGTATAGCGGAACATAGCCTCAGGCGGTGTTCTCTCTCGGAAATTCTATAACCAAAAGTGACGAATCTCTTATAGTTTACATCATCCTTGTCCTGCCCGATAGTCCTGTACGGCAGCGGCAGACTTGGGAACTACGACGTCATGTGTTTCATGGCTCATGTCTCCCAGGGAAGAAGATGTATATTTTTCTTTGTAACGGTTCAGAGATAGTCTGATTATTTTATGGTTACGATTTGACGGATTTAAATTATATAATGCCAATGCATTTCTTGTGAAGCGAAATATTTCGTAATACAAACGTTTTGTTAGTTTGCTATCTTTACCCTCGTATGATGTCAGCATCACCGACTGGGATAGTCGTGTCTCGAACGCTTGCAGTATTTCCCTATCCACGCCGGAGTCCCCCAAGGCAGCCCCCTTTCTCCCCTTCTCTATGTCCTCTACACCCATGATATCCCTACCCCTTCTCCTCCACTCCGTTTTTATCAATACGCCGACGACCTTGCCATTCTCGCCCTCTTCCCTCGTTCTCACACCCTCCAACGCCATGTACAACGTTACCTTCATACCCTCCAAACTTGGTGCAATCACTGGCACATTCAAGTCAACCCCCAGAAGTCCCAATACATTCATATCAAACGCTCCCGCACCCGTCGCCGCCCTTCCCAGCGCCTCCATTTCACCTTTAATGATTCTCTTATTCCTCAACTTAATCAGCTTAAATACCTCGGCATTACCTTCCAAAATAACCTCAAATGGAACCTTCACTTCGATTCAGTCTACAAGCGCTCCCTCTCCCGCTTCCGCATTCTCCGTCTCCTCGCCGGTAAGACCTGGGGCCTACGGCCCCCTCAGACCCTTAACGTTTACAAGACCTTCATTCACCCAGTTTTCACCTATGCCTCCCTTACCTGGCTCACCGCCCACCCCCGCCTCTATTTCCGTCTCCTCACCCTTGACCGCCACGCTATCAGAATCGCCTATCATTGTAAACTAGATACCCCTTCCGCCACCCTCACTGGTATGCCCACTTTCCCTTCTGCACTCGCCCATGTTCACTCCCTTCGTTTCTCCTACCTTACTCGCGCACGCCGCTCCCACGCCACCCAACCCCTTGAAGCTCTTGAGCTCTCCCCCTATGCCACTGCTATCCTCAATTCCACACGCACCCCGGAAACCGGTCATCTCTTCCCTCCGCTCATCGACTAGCCCCCGTTCACGCTCCCATTATTCTGTTCTGTGCACATTTTTCACATGTTCTACTTTCTTTTGGGGGGCTATAGTCAGCCCCGCCTCTTTGTTACTGTCGGCACCACAAGTGCCCTCTCATTGTTTATTTTTCGTTCAGTTTTATCTTATTCATATCGCCCCTGTCGCAGTTACATAAATTTTATTTTTTGCCCCACTAAACCTTATACTGTCTACTTCGTTCTCCGGAATGGCTCCACGCATCGTCCCACAGTGCTCCCAGTGCTACTAAATTCTATCGGCCTTGTTGCCGCTACACCTCAGTGCTTTTAGTGATGCGTGTGCTTCTGCAATATATTTGTTTCTCTTTCAGCATGGACAATAGACAATCTTTTGAACTTTAAAACATTGCAACTTATTCATTTTCTGTGCCTTTGCCAGTGTCTTTCTTTTTCCAGCTATAAAAACAATAGACATTCTTTCTGGACATTACTTTTCAATTTGTCATATATACTTCTGTATTTTACCCACGGCAATATTTATTTTATGTATCATGTATATTTTTGAAAATAAACGGGGCTAGTGAGGTAATGCTCCGGCGAGTGTGGTGGGGGGCCTCGTCTGGGGGGTCCGCCTTTGGGTCGCGGTGTCTTCTGCGCCATTGCATCCTCCTTCGTCCCTCCTATCCATATGCCTAGCATATCTTCTTTCCCAAATCATTTATTCTCTAACCCTTTCATCTTCTTCGGCACAAGAGCTCCCTGTTGAGCTGGGTGCCCGCCCTGTCTCGCTTTGCGGGGCAGGGAATGAAATAACTCCTATTCATTCATTCTTGCAGTATTACCTGCCCCACAACCCCTCTATTTCAAGCTCCACCGCCTCGACCGTCATGCCATTCGCATTGCCTATCATCTCAAACTGGATACCCCTTCTGCCCGTTTTGCCCCCTACTATACCTTCCCAACTATTCTCAGCCATATTCACTCCCTTCGCTTAAAATACCTCACACGCGCCCAAAGCTCTTCCCTCCCTTTTTTCACTGAAGCTCTTCCTCTCTCTCTCCTCTCGCTCAAGATATCCTTTATGACCGCCGCACACCCGCCAACTCTCATCTTTTCCCCCCGCCCATTACTTGTTAACTTGCACCCCACCCCCCTGCCAGCCCTCACCGCTGCCTTCTTCTTCTTCTTCTTCCTGCTTCTCCTGAACGTTCGATCCTCAATTCGACCTCAGGGGTGTCGGCCCTTCTGGCCTGCCCTTAGTGCAGCGAGTTTATTTTCGGCGCATAGCCTGCTCCTGGCTACCTCTTCAGTGCATACCACCATCTTCGTTGACCCTCTACATGCTCTCCGTCTTCGCACCCCAGTGTTTTACAAGTGCTCCGCCCCCATCTCTCATAATTAGTGCTCCGATCACTCAACCTCACAGAGTTGATTCACACGTGCTTCTCCGTGCTCCCTAGTGCTTCGCTCAATGACGCAATGCCGTCTACCTAGTGCACGCTCATAGTGTTCATCAATCACAATTTTGTTTTTTTTTTTCTTCTAAGAACTATGGTTTGACTTTTCCTTCAATTTTTATGTGCATGTATATTGTTTTCTTTTTCCCCGTTCCAGGACGAACATTTTAAGAACATTTGGACTTTTATTTAACTGTGTAAAGAACCACACAGCCACTGTTTATATTTACTTTGTATTTTGCCCACACCTTATATGTCTGTATATATTTTTGCTTAATAAACGGGGATTATTTGGGGGGTTACTCCTTGGTGGGGTGTGGTGGGGGCCTTTTCCCTGGGGGGCTTCCTGGGTCGCGGTGACCTCTGCGCCAGCAACTTCACATATCTCTTTTATATACGTGTGCCATAGCACACTCCCCTCCCACTTAATTGTTTTCTCTCAATTTACTTTACCCTACGGCCAAAGGGCTACTTGTTTAGCCGACGGCCCGCCCTCGCCCTTATCGGGGCGAGGGAATGAAACAACAACGCATAGATAGATATACTTGCAGTATTACACACTAAAAGCTATTCTCAACTGTACACTCGACAAATTGCCGTTTACGCGGTGGATTGTCGGGTACACATTAAAGACAGTATAATTTTTGTAAGCCCTTCGATTCCCGGAAGGGTCAAAATAAAAGTAAACATAGTTTTAATATCTGAATTTGACTAATAGAGTAGGCCAATCTTCTCTACGTTGGAGTATTGATACTGTCACTCCGCCCTCAAAATTTAGGTTATTCTAATGTGTGTTAAAGAGCGTGATAAACAATGAGTAGGCAACTTTGAAAGAAAGTTATTCAACATCTGTGATTAAAGCAGTGACATTTATCAGCCCTTCCACGTTATTGCTTATTCGAGAAGATTGTATAATGAACACTGAGATGGCGCGTATACATTAATCTCAATATGCAGCCAAAATTAGAATAGTTTGAATATGTTCATCATAGGAGACGTTTCGAACGGCTTTTAATGTGTTCGAGTTGGCAATACTGCACCTGATATCGATTTGGTGACTTGTGTCGTTCTACTGCTGACTAAGTGCGTGGCGGGTGGGTATAAGTTGTGAATGTTAGGGAAGACAGTCAAATGCAGTTGCAAACTTGGTGTAGCTCCTTCAGATTCGCCCTGTTCAGACTGTGTGCATTGTAGCAAGCACACATCAAATGTGACAGACGAGTACTCCAGAAACCCTTCCCAATTCTCTGCAGGGTTTCCACCAGGGAAACAAGTATCCTACAAACAGTAGCGGATCCAGGCCTTGCGGGGCCCTGAGCGATATGATAAGGGGGGGGGGGGGGCGTGTGCGCGCGCGTGTGTGTGTGTGTGTGCGCGTGTGCGTGTGCGCGCTAGCACTAGAACATATTCATTCAACAAGTTTTGCACTTAGACCCTTTGACATAATTTGAATAAATTCATGGGTTAGTCCAAAGGGATCAGTCAAAAGGGACACATCAACAAGGTCCCGTCCAAGGGGCTAGTCAATAGGAATCAGACCAAAGGGACAAATCAACAATGACAGGGGCTCTGGCCTCAAGATCTAGCATGGCCCTCTTTGATTATTGGTTTGCCTATCGATAAGCGTCGCTTGGAAAACTTTTTGATCACCCCTCGTGGGTTAGGTTAGGTTACACTACAGCCGCCATCTTTAAAAAGCCCGCCCTCTTACAAAAGCCATGAGTGGGCATGCATAAAAACAAAAAACAAGCATGTTAATTCATATTGGCTATCCACCGTATGCATGTCTCTTGTGTAGAACAACGTTTAATTCCATATTGGCATTCAAACTCTCACATGTTGCACTTGGAAAGAGAGATTCTCTAAAAATTTACAATTTCACCCCCTAGTAGGGGTAGGTTTTATTTCGGGGTTGAAATATGTTATCCATTGGAAAGGGGGTGTCAGCCCGAGTTCAACGACACCTCATTTGTTAAAATCCGACCATAAGTTCGAGAGATATCGGGCCGCCGCCATCTTGTGTGGAGGAATGTGGAGGTTTGTGGGCCGTGAACCCCTGCAAATCCACTACTGAGGTTATCAACAACGCTTCGGTGCACAAGGAATAAACGAATGCCATTGTATTAATACTCCTAGCAGTCGTTAAGACTGGGTTCACTAACTGGCCGGTATAGAACGCACCTCGCATCTAGAGGGCTGTGGTTAACTCCAAGCCTCCTGCATATTACAACTGAAGGCTGGTAGATGTCACTCCGGTGGAGAATGTTGTTTTAATTAAATATATATTTTCCATTGCAAAAGGAACCATATAACGCTTTATTTTATAACGTCTCAGTACTCAAAAAACAATAAATATAAAAATATTTAAGCATACAAATTCAACTCTGATAGGATTTGAACCCCGGCTAGCCAGGTGAAAGACGAAAACTCTAACCACTCAGCCAATCGTACACTCGCATTTAAGCGTTATCAATCAAATACAAACGTTGTATTAGCAAATAATCACTTAGGACTGAATGATTTCTTCACCGGAATATATTTCAAACCATGTTCATTTCATATTAAGTTCGTATAATTTTTATCAGTAGGTCAGAACGAGAGATCAGCTACCATCTTGTCAAATAACCGAGATGACTCAGATTTTTTAAGTCACTTCTAGACTATAATATTACAATATAAACTTTTAATTTCGAACGAACCACGTCGTTTGGAACAGATTAAACGATTCTTGGTTTGATAATCGGAACTGGTGGGTCCCATGTTATGGATTATAAAGTTTGCATAATTCACACGGCCGCCATCCTGAAATGGCACATTTGATGACCTTGTAGTTTGGGCACAAGACGCGTCCCATGAGAAGGTATGTTGGTACCAAATTTGGTAATGATCCGATGATTAATTTGTCGTAATGCAATATTAAATTTCGTTCAATTCGGTTTCACCGTGTTCGAATTGATTGGGGGGGGGGGGAAGACGTTCAGAGTACACACACTCACACACACACACAGACAGACGCACAATATTTGGCCCTGTGTTGGTCTCATAAGTCTACTTTCATTTTTTGCAAAAATCGAAAGTAGGCTAAAATGTACTGTACCGGTAGTGTATTCAAAGTATTGTAACTATTGTTTTTTTAAATTATTATTACAAAACTATTTCCCATTTGATTTGATCTGATTTTTGTATTTCATATTGCTGTGTGCCCCACCTTATCATATCGCCCAGGGCCCCGCAAGGCCTGGATCCGCTACTGTTTGTAGGATACTTGTTTCCCTGGTGGAAACCCTGCAGAGAATTGGGAAGGGTTTCTGGAGTACTCGTCTGTCACATTCGTGACTTTGATGTGTGCTTGCTACAATGCACACAGTCTGAACAGGGCGAATCTGAAGGAGCTACACCAAGTTTGCAACTGCATTTGACTGTCTTCCCTAACATTCACAACTTATACCCACCCGCCACGCCCTTAGTCAGCAGTAGAG
The DNA here is from genome assembly GCA_946902985.2 of Meconema thalassinum. Lineage (NCBI taxonomy): Eukaryota > Metazoa > Arthropoda > Insecta > Orthoptera > Tettigoniidae > Meconema > Meconema thalassinum. Next base: position 1,198,106,228 of record OX336389.2, read on the forward strand.
CGACACAAGTCACCAAATCGATATCAGGTGCAGTATTGCCAACTCGAACACACTAAAAGCCGTTCGAAACGTCTCCTATGATGAAGATATTCACGTGGAAGGGCTGATAAATGTCACTGCTTTAATCACAGATGTTGAATAACTTTCTTTCAATGTTGCCTACTCATTGTTTATGCTCTTTAACACACATTAGAACAACCTAAATTTTGAGAGCGACGTGACAGTATCAATACTCCAACGTAGAGAAGATTGGCCTACTCTATTAGTCAAATTCCGATATTAAAACTATGTTTACTTTTATTTTGACCCTTCCGGGATTCGAAGGGCTTACAAAAATTATACTGTCTTTAATGTGTACCCGACAATCCACCGCGTAAACGGCAATTTGTCGAGTGTACAGTTGGGAATAGCTTTTAGTGTGTAATAATGCAAGCGTTCGAGACACGACTATCCCAGTCGGTGATGCTGACATCATACGAGGGTAAAGATAGCAAACTAACAAAACGTTTGTATTACGAAATATTTCGCTTCACAAGAAATGCATTGGCATTATATAATTTAAATCCGTCAAATCGTAACCATAAAATAATCAGACTATCTCTGAACCGTTACAAAGAAAAATATACATCTTCTTCCCTGGGAGACATGAGCCATGAAACACATGACGTCGTAGTTCCCAAGTCTGCCGCTGCCGTACAGGACTATCGGGCAGGACCTGGGAACCACTGCCAGATTGATTTCATCTCTGGCCACTATAAGCTTTCAGGAGCCAGTGCGTACGACTGAGCTGGCTGTGAGGAAATCAATATGAAAGAAACGACAGGTAGGACTAGAATAAAACAACTGAGAAGAGTTTTGTGGTTTACACATTGTGTAGGGACAAAACCAGAAATAAAAATGAGCCCACAAACAGCATTCGTGCAGAACTCAAATCTCAGACCCATTATTTGTTTAGAAATAATTATGGAAACCCACACTATTAAAATCGAAATCCCTCTCGCCAGAAGGCGGATGTACATTTCACCGGGCAGAGAAAAAAGTTTCGAATTCACTAAAATTGCCACTTGTTGTATACCTACAAAAGTTCCACTTGTTTAGCATACGAAAAACCCCATCTTCTTATAATTCCGAAAATATGTTGCTCATCCCTTGGCGTAAGGATGGGTCATATCAAAGAAAATTTCAAACATAAGTTTTAGGTATTTTTGGAGGAGTATTGACCAAGAAGAAAAGTTTGGTACTTTTCAGTCGGTCAACACGAATTTACCCAAAAGAGTTGGGTCATACCCTAATCCTGAAAAGAATTACACGAGATTTATAAATACACTAGGATGACCAGTTTCGATCGTCAAGCGATCATCATCAGATCTATTATACTTCGGCTATAAAATCTATGTTTGAAAATACGGGTGAAAATATTTACAATATGTACAATTATTTAGTTGCAGTATTGGTAATGCAACTTGTCGGTGTATGCTAGTTGTAGTACATAATTGAACATATTTCACCTGTATTTTCAAACCTAGATTTTATTATTATCATTAAGTGATACAACATCATAAATTATCTTCCCCTCGAAGCTACAACGAAATATATATTGTATTATCAAAATCAACAAAACTCTTCAAATACAAAGATCAAACTTGCCTAACAGTGGAAAATAATTTTCAACAATTAAAACGTTTAAAACCTACGGTCAAAGAGAGTGGCCCACAGGTGGTATCACAGTGTTCCCGCGCCGAAATGAAATTGGAAATTTATAGATACTGTAGATAAAAGCAACTCATACGTAAAGACTCTCAGACCCTCCCCAAATACAAATTTTAAGTTAAAATGAAAACTAACTAAAATTAAGTTAAAAACTGATTGAATACAATTTGCATTAGCCTACTACAAGAGATACTCGTAGAACCGAATATTTGTTCATATAATTAAGAAAAATATAACCCGATCTTCAAATGTTTTCAAGAAAGTTATATGATCATTTGTTACCAAACTCTTAATCATTTCGAAGATATTGTCAAATCAGTGAAAAGGAGAAACAGGAAGATAACACAATGTGTCATATATTGTCAAAACAAATGGAAAATGGAATAAATTGGGGCCAGGAACAACTGCCAGCTGGATTGCATCCCTCCTGGCTGCTTGTATTATCATCACTGTTAACAACTAATTCTGCAGGAACTACCAACTAAGGGACCATAATTTGGTTCACTATAACAAAACATGCACTACTTGAAGTAATCAAAAACACAAAACCGCAGAAAAATATGGTGTGTGAATATCTTTTTAGCATTTTTACTTAAATATTTTCAATGCTTGGTTTCATGTTTATAGTTAGTTATTGTTGTTTTAAGGGGCAGAACTACGAGGTCATCCGCCCCTCATTTCATGTTGAAGATGGGCGTGTTTTTTTTTATATAAATTATCTTTCACGTATGCAGGGACACTACAGTAGACCTACTACCTAGGTAGTGTATGTAGGAACAACTGCCAGCTGGATCGCATCCCTCCTGGCTGCTTGTATTATCATCCGTATAATTACGGGCAAATGAGCTAGTTATTTTGCCCCTTAAAAACTATAAAAGTCGCCTCCGTGGTGTAGTGGTCAGCATGCTTAGCTGCCACCCTGGACGTCCGAGGTTCGATTCCTAGCTCTGCCACGAAATTTGAAAAGTGGAATGAGGACTGGAACGGATTCTACTCAGCCTCCTGTGGTCCAAATGAGCCATCCTCGAAGTGGTTTTCCGTGGTTTCCCACTTCGTCTCCAGTCAAATGCCGGGATGTTATCTAACATAAGGCCTCAGCCGCCTCCTTCCCTCTTCCTTGCCTATCCCTCCCCCTCTTCCTTGCGTATCCCTCCCAATCTTCCCATCCCAGGTGAGGCTGCCTGGGCGAGGTGCTCGTCCCACCTCCCTAGTTGTATCCCCCGACCCGACGTCTCAAGCTCCTGAACACTGCCCTGGAGGTGGTAAAGGTGGGATCCCTCACTGAGTCAGAGAGAAAAGCCAACCCTGGAGGGTAAACCGACCAAGAAAAAATAAATAAAAAAAGTAGTGTGTTTGAGCCGGTTCAGATACCACCTCCACCTCCCCACCTCACAAGATGGCGGCAGCCCGATATCTCTCGAACGCATGGTCGGATTTTGACAAATGAGGTGTCATTGAACTCGAGCTAACACCCCCTTTCCAATGGACAATATATTTCAACCCCAAAAGTAAAACCTACCCCTACTAGGGGGTGAAATTGTAATTTTTTAGAGAATCTCTCTTTCCAATTGCAACATGTGAGCGTTTGAATGCCGATATGGATTTAAACGTTGTTCCACATAAAGTGCATGTGTACGGTGGATAGCCACTATGAATTAACATGCTTGTTTTTTGTTTTTTACGCATGCCCACTCATAGCTTTTGTAAGAGGGTGGGGGAGTGGTTCCCTGTGGACAGGTTATTGTTGACAGGTCATTGTTGACAAGTCATTGTTGACGGGTCCCTGTGGACTGGTCATTGTTGACGAGTCCTTGTGGACGAGTCCTTGTCCCTTTGGACTGATCCCTTTGGACCGGCCCCTTTGGCCTGATCCCTATGGACTGGCTCATGATTTTATTTAAATTATATTAAAGGGCCTAACTACATTTGTGTGTGTTGAACTGACGTTGTTCACCAACCCCCACTACTATAATGGGATAACGATATGAAAGGAAAGTGACGAAATACATGTGAACACGTGTGAGATGACCTTATTACCGTCCTCCTTGTGAATCAAGTCACATCCTGTTTTGGTTCATACGTGAGAAAATGCAGGTTCATGTGTAATATGACCTAACACACAAGTGTACACATGTGCACGTGCACGATAAGAGCTAACAAGTCACAACCTGTTTTGACAGTGGTGGGAATAAGGCTAGAGACATGTACAAGTAGTCAAATTACTCCGGCAGACAACCCCTTTCCTATGGATAACTTATTTCCACTCAAAAATAAAATCTACCCCTACTAGGGGGTGAAATAATAATTTTTAGGTAAAAGTCGCTTTCCATATGCAACATGTGGGAGTTTGTATGCCAATATGAAATTAAACTCGTTCCACATAAAGTGCATGCATACAACTGAATGCCGCTATGATTTATCATTTTTGTTTTTTGTTTTACGAATGCGCAATTGGGGTTTTTGTAAGAGGGCGGGCTTTTTGAATAATGATTTATAGATACGTTTTTTTTTGCAAATTAACCAAAGATCCAAAAACTAATAGGTCATCGGCTTTTTAATATCTTATGAACTAAGAAAGCTAGGGACTTGTATGAGGGGTCGTTGGACTTGGGGTGACGCCCTGTTTTTGAATGTATTATTCATTTTTTGTCAAAAGGGCCAAACTGCACTTTCATTAATATCTCGCTAACTAATAATCACAGAGGATCAAGTGAGGTGTCATAGGACTTAAAATGGCCAACCCCTCCCCATGACCAATGAATTTACCAAAAAAAAAACAGCATGGTCATTAACCTAAGATTGTATCAACTAATAATCAGAGAGGGACAAGTGAGGTGTCACAAGACTCAGGATGGCCAACCCTTTTCCATGACCAACGAATTTACCCCCAAAATACCCAAAACAGCAAGGTCATTAACCTAAGATTTTATCAACTAATAATCAGAGAGGGACAAGTGAGGTGTCACAAGACTCAGGATGGCCAACCCTTTTCCATGACCAACGAATTTACCCAAAATACCCAAAACAGCAAGGTCATTGACCTAAGATTTTATAAACTTATCAGTAGAGAGGGTCAAGTGAGGTGTCATAGGTCTACGAATGGTTAACCCTTTCCCATGACCAATGAATTTACCTCAAAAGTTCAAAACAGCAAGGTCATTGACCTGAGATTTTATAAACTAATTATCGGATATCAACATGTGAGGTGTCATAGGACTTAGAATGGTCAACCCTTTCCCATGGCTAATGAATTTACCCAAAAATACCCAATACATCAAGGTCATCGACCTGAGATTTTATAAACTTATAATCGGATATGGACATGTGAAATGTTTACAGTGAGTGATGAAACATAGCTAGGTAGTGAAAGAATTATTGTAGGCTACATGTATGGTGACTGACAAATCTTTCACCATTGGAACTTGTTTTCAGATCAAACTGCAGTACAGAGAGAGTATAGGTTGTAGGTATGGGATAATAAATGACAAATGATGTATACAAAATCTGATTTATCGATTCAAGAAATAAGAGTAGACAATCTTTAATTGATTGGTTAAAGAGGATAGCTAAAATCCAAAATGGTAACTACATTGAACTAAACTGAACCAAGTTGAATCAAACCCAACCAAACCGAACCAAACTTAATCAAAAACAAGCCAATGGTTTAAGTGTAAAACTTGTGGGTGAATGTGGTCATTGGTAATGTCATAAGGGAAAGGGATAACGCTCTACCTATAGAGGGTAAGGTAAAGCTAGTGCATGATGCTAATGCATACACACAAGTACATGAACCACACACAACTATCCTATGCAGTTATTATGGGTTGACTGTTAAAACTTGCTCAGTGGTTACTGGGACAAGATGGTCGCTACACACAACAAGCTTTAAATACCTGAGGCTAATAATCTATACACACACTCACACACACTTGTTCTAAACTAAACTGTCTTGCTGGCAGAGCTCACACAGTAGGTAAATGACAGAAATGCTTGGCTAACAGAAATACAATCATTTTCGGTTGTCTAATGTTACCAGCTAAACATTACGTGCTATAGTGGTGAGCACATGTGCCTCTTTCACTGGAGATCTTAACTCGATTTCTAGCTCTAAGGCCTAGAACGAATCAATCTAAGAAAAAAGGGTATGGTGACTCAGTGGTTAAACTGTTAGCCTTTCACTAAGGTAGACTAGGGTTTGATTTTAGGTTAATATGCATGTCATAAACAAACAAATAAAAGCAGGGATAATGTTTAAAACTGATTACACTTGTCTCTTTTCAAATTATTACTTAGATTACAAATACAAACGTGGACTGGGTTTGACATACAGTTAATGCTTCGTATCACATACTAGACTGTAAGAAAGCCAAACAAGCAAAAGGCGTAGGTAGAGCAGTGGTAAAATCGCTATGTGTAGAGAAATACCTAACGGTTTTATGAACTGGCAAAGGTATGTCGCATAAACAGTGCAGGATACAATCCAGCAACCATAATTTTTATCTCGCGGACAAGAGAAAACATATATATATAGAGAGATATATAGAAAGCTTGTGTGTGTGTGTGTGGGTAGCATTGGTTGTTTGACCAGAGAAAATACGGTGAGGTAGGGTGGGGAGAGGGAGAATTATCACTTATATATGAATGGAAAATAGATTTTTTTCAATCGTTTTGTTTTTTCAAATGCAGTGGTAGATAGTCGTTTTTTGTAAAATATTCTTACTTGCAGTAGTAATAAGCCTCTATGGTTCCGCTAACACATAGATAGACTGTATTATTGCCATGGTCAAGCACACACATTAAGATCATTTACAAAATCATAAAATGAAAAATAAAAAATCTTGTTTTGGAAATATCGTTTTTCAACATACACACAAAATAAATATATAAAAATTTTTATAAACAGCAAAATGGAAAATCCATGTTTCCATATAGACAAAATTTAAAAACCTTAAACGGACATTTAAGAAAATATATGCAAATGGGAAATTGACAAATGTGTAAATATGAAAATGGAAAAATCCATGTTTCCATATCATGAAATTGAAAAACATCAAACTGTCATTTTAAAAAATGCAAATGGAAAATTGACAAATTGCAATTTGTGAAATGTGAAATTGAACAAATGGCTATCATTATTTAAAATAAAAGAACATGGTGCTCTATGGTTGAGGTGTGAATCAAACCCTCTCTACTTATTTGGACCACTCGAGACTGAGTAGACTAGTTTTAGTTGTCATACCACTTTTAAAAGTTTGTGTTAAATCTAGGAATTGAACCCAAGAGCTTGTAGGGGGGATCCAAGGTTATAATATGTTAAACAGATAGCCTTGAATGTAGGGTGTGGTAGTTATATAGAGATGAGACGTTTCGCTCAGGGCAGGGAGGCATGGAGATCTGCATCAAACCAGTCAAAAGACTGACGACTCAAACAACAACATGTAGAGCTCACCAAAATAATGTTGTGTAACGGTAAATGTTAGTCAACGAACAGTAATGCATTACTAAAACCCATGACACGATACCTAAGAGCTTTTCTAAATTTATTTTAAAATGCCTTCAACCCTATATTAACACCCAGTTCACAAGACTCATAACTGCAATGTTATGGTCAAACAAAACAAAATCTATATTTCAAAACAAACAAGTGGTTTAGTTAATGTATACTGGAAAAAGTTTTATAAACACTCAAGTCCACAAAAATAATTAATTTAGTAACTGTCAGGTTGACCGAGTGGTTAAGGTGTTTGACTTAAGTTCAAATTTTCTGTACAAGAAAGTAAGGGTTCGAATCCCTTACCTGATATAACTATTACCTCAACATGGCTTGACCACACCGTATTATTGTGTACTCTGTACACAAACCATAGATAGAGTGTATTGTTTAAGGTCACTCTCTTTGCGAACATAGTCAGAGGCTGTTGATGGTTAACAATTGCATTAATAGTGGGACATAGGGATAGCAATGAAGAAAAACAGACAATACCCATACACTATTTTTATTTATTTAATGTAAGTACTTGTACAATAGTTATATACAAACTACAACTCTCTTTTGTCTATTACTATCTAGTCCTTTTCGATCCACTTGCATAACAAGGCAGATGACTTTGTAGTTCAGCTCCTTAAAACAACAACAACACTACCTCTTGCATAGTCTGTGATCTTGATGACTCTTGAGGCGTGGAAGATGGATACAACATAACTTTTACAACAGGGGTTAAACGTTGCTCAACAAACAATGCACTATTTTGAGTAACAACATCTTTCTCTTGTACTAACTTATTAGCATTCTGATGATTTTTTGCCAGCACCATTAGTGTTTTGTCTGGAGCACTTCATTGATGATCACTCACACTTAAAACCACACCATTTCTACTTTTCATATTGCCTCGACATTTTGTTGACCTCTGTTTTGAGCATCGCCAGAATATTATTCCTTTTACATTTTGTCGTCTATAGTTATAAGAGTAGCCTTTATAGAGTACACGTTGTTTACCTCGGTTAGTTGTAGTAAGTTCCATAGTAGTAACTAACCTGTTAGTATCATTTGTACACTACAAAGGTTATCTCTGTTCTGGTAATAGAATTATTTAGAGTTGGCTTTTATATTTAATATGTACAGTTAAAAGTGATAGAAAAGTGGTAGAAACGTGGTAGCAAAGTGGTAGACAAGTGGTAGACAATTGGTAACATAGTGGTAGAAAAGTGGTAGCAAAGTGGTAGCAAAGTGGTAGCAAAGTGGTAGAAAAGTGGCAGAAAAGTAGTAGAAAAGTGGTAGCAAAGTGGTAGAAAAGTGGTAGCAAACTAGAAAAGTGGTAGAAAAGTGGCAGAAAAGTAGTAGAAAAGTGGTAGCAAAGTGGTAGAAAAGTGGTAGCAAACTAGAAAAGTGGTAGCAAAGTGGCAGAAAAGTAGTAGAAAAGTGGTAGCAAAGTGGAAGAAAAGTGGTAGCAAACTAGAAAAGTGGTAGAAAAGTGGTAGCAAAGTGGTAGAAAATATTACATGTATTGATAAGAAATAGTTTAAGCGGTTACATGGATTCATTACACTATAATTTTAGCATCACGAAGCTCATTTTCTATATCCAAAAGTTCTTCCTCATATTTAGTATGACCAGCCTGTTTAAGGGTATGCAAGTACTGAAGCCGCTGGATTAGCTTATTGGGTTTGTTCCAGTAAACAAATTTAACACATGATTTTTGGGTGTAAACCATTATCATCATCATCATCATCATCATCATCATCATAATCATCATCATCATCATGGTTATCATCATCAATATAATTATCATCAATATAATCATCATCACTATTACTATCTAATCATTTTTGTTCATCTTGCAATGCAACAACCTTCGGCATAGTTCGTGTTGTCTTTGATAGTGTCAGAGGTTCCTTAAACGTTAACGACTGTCCTAACATGTCTTTTTCAGGAGATAATAAATGCTCTTTAACAAACAGAGCACTATCTTGAGCCACTATTTTTTTCTTGGTCTTGCTTTTTTACCTTGGTTAGAGTATTTTGTCCATTTAAATGAGTATTATTTTGAGATTTACAATGGTGATCGATTGAAATAAGTATGTTGGAGCCTTTTGTTTTAATCATTCCTCGACACTTTTTAGATCGTTGTTTCGAACAGCACCAAATAACAGTTCCATTTTTATTAGTTCTTTTTACAATATATGCATATCCTTTATAGTAAGCACATGCCTTACCATAGCTAGTCGTTGATACTTCCATGTCAACTGTTAAGCATAAACTAATCTCTAGTAAAGTTAACTCGATAATAAAAATGATAGTTTGTAGTATGTGCAGTTTAAAGTAAGAGCAAAAGTGAGAGTCAAATGGTAGAAAAGTGTTAGCAAAGTGGTGGAAGAGTGGTAGCAGTTTATAGTAGTCATGATCTTTTTTTTTTTTTTACCAGAATGTGATTTGAGTAAATGTAATTTCTAAACCTTAGCAGTGAGTAGTCAGTTAGTCTTGGTTCAGACAAGCGTAAACAGTTCTCCAATGAATCAGAGATCAAGATTTTCATTATGAAACAGTTGTGTAACCAATTAGGTATCGGTACTTGATAACTTCACACATGAACAAAAATTCCAACATATCTGACATGAATTACATGATTTGAAAGTTGACAAAGAATATCCAATCAACCATTGTAGTTGCAATGTCAAACACAAAGACAAAATCAGCATGAACTTTTAAGTTACAGGAAATTTCTATGAAATAGACTATGCAGGAAATTTGGAAATACACATCAGAAGTTTGCAACACCATCCTTCTAGCCTATATAAATTATCAACATGGAAAGTGTGCACTGCCCCTAACATTAAACCAATTTATCAATAACGCAAGTCAACAATCAAAACATTTTGTGTTGAGTCTATCATTTAATGCATATATTCTGTCTACATTGAACAGTAACAAAAAACGCCATTCATAATTAATTAAGTTTGCTTTAATTCTTAATGTAATGATAAATACATATTTAAAGTTTTGGCTGACTGTTCAGGGTGAATCGGCTTTGAACACATAAGAGAGGGAATATTTTAAGACTTAACCTCAGCTCACCTAACATAACCTAAATTTACCTAACCTAACCTTGTCATATAGGTAAGAAACGGGTCAAGCTATGCTTTCGACTACCGAGTTTCAGCTACTTTTCAAGGTTACTCTCCCGAACATTGCCGGAGACTGCTGATAAACACCTATGTCCCCACGGCGGCGGCGCGCAACGACTTACATGACGCGCTTCCCCCTTTTCATTGATCCCTGTTGATTTGTCCCTTTGGACTGGTCCCTGTTGACTAGCCCCTTTGGAAGGGCCCTTTTTGAATGGAGTCATTTTTGACGGGTCCCTGTGGACAGGTCCTTTTGGCTGATCCCTTTGGACCGGTCCCTTTGGACTGGTACCTATGGACTGGCCCATGCAATTATCCAAATTATGTCAAAGGGTCCAGTCCAAAGGGATCAGCCAAAAGGACCTGTCCACAGGGACCCGTCAAAAATGACTCCATTCAAAAAGGGCCCTTCCAAAGGGGCTAGTCAATAGGGACCAGTCCAAAGGGACAAATCAACAGGGATCAATGAAAAGGGGGAAGCGCGTCATGTAAGTCGTCGCGCGCCTCCGCCGTGGGGACATAGGTGTTTATCAGCAGTCTCCGGCAATGTTCGGGAGAGTAACCTTGAAAAGTAGCTGAAACTCGGTAGTCGAAAGCATAGCTTGACCCGTTTCTTACCTATATGACAAGGTTAGGTTAGGTAAATTTAGGTTATGTTAGGTGAGCTGAGGTTAGGTCTTAAAATATTCCCTCTCTTATGTGTTCAAAGCCGATTCACCCTGAACAGTCAGCCAAAACTTTAAATATGTATTTATCATTACATTAAGAATTAAAGCAAACTTAATTAATTATGAATGGCGTTTTTTGTTACTGTTCAATGTAGACAGAATATATGCATTAAATGATAGACTCAACACAAAATGTTTTGATTGTTGACTTGCGTTATTGATAAATTGGTTTAATGTTAGGGGCAGTGCACACTTTCCATGTCGATAATTTATATAGGCTAGAAGGATGGTGTTGCAAACTTCTGATGTGTATTTCCAAATTTCCTGCATAGTCTATTTCATAGAAATTTCCTGTAACTTAAAAGTTCATGCTGATTTTGTCTTTGTGTTTGACATTGCAACTACAATGGTTGATTGGATATTCTTTGTCAACTTTCAAATCATGTAATTCATGTCGGATATGTTGGAATTTTTGTTCATGTGTGAAGCTATCAAGTACCGATACCTAATTGGTTACACAACTGTTTCATAATGAAAATCTTGATCTCTGATTCATTGGAGAACTGTTTACGCTTGTCTGAACCAAGACTAACTGACTACTCACTGCTAAGGTTTAGAAATTACATTTACTCAAATCACATTGTGGTAAAAAAAAAGATCATGACTACTATAAACTGCTACCACTCTTCCACTACTTTGCTAACACTTTTCTACCATTTGACTCTCACTTTTGCTCTTACTTTAAACTGCACATACTACAAACAATCATTTTTATTATCGAGTTAACTTTACTAGAGATTAGTTTATGCTTAACAGTTGACATGGAAGTATCAACGACTAGCTATGGTAAGCCATGTGCTTACTATAAAGGATATGCATATATTGTAAAAAGAACTAATAAAAATGGAACTGTTATTTGGTGCTGTTCGAAACAACGATCTAAAAAGTGTCGAGGAATGATTAAAACAAAAGGCTCCAACATACTTATTTCAATCGATCATCATTGTAAATCTCAAAATAATACTCATTTAAATGGACAAAATACTCTAACCAAGGTAAAAAAGCAAGACCAAGAAAAAAATAGTGTGGCTCAAGATAGTGCTCTGTTTGTTAAAGAGCATTTATTATCTCCTGAAAAAGACATGTTAGGACAGTCGTTAACGTCTAAGAAAGCTCTAACACTATCAAAGACAACACGAACTATGCCAAAGGTTGTTGCATTGCAAGATGAACAAAAAGGATTAGATAGTAATAGTGATGATGATTATATTGATGATAATTATATTGATGATGATAACAATGATGATGATGATGATGATGATGATGATGATGATGATGATGATGATGATGATGATGATGATGATAATGGTTTACACCCAAAAAAATCATTTGTTAAATTTGTTTACTGGAACAATCCCAATAAGCTAATCCAGCGGCTTCAGTACTTGCATACCTGTAAACAGGCTGGTCATACTAAATATGAGGAAGAACTTTTGGATATAGAAAATGAGCTTCGTGATGCTAAAATTATAGTGTAATGAATCTATGTAACCGCTTAAACTATTTCTTATCAATACATGTAATATTTTCTACCACTTTGCTACCACTTTTCTAGTTTGCTACCACTTTTCTACCACTTTGCTACCACTTTTCTACTACTTTTCTGCCACTTTGCTACCACTTTTCTAGTTTGCTACCACTTTTCTACCACTTTGCTATCACTTTTCTACTACTTTTCTGCCACTTTTCTACCACTTTGCTACCACTTTTCTACTACTTTTCTGCCACTTTTCTACCACTTTTCTACCACTTGTCTAGCACTTTGCTACCACGTTTCTACCACTTTTCTATCACTATTAACTGTACATATTAAATATAAAGCCAACGCTAAATAATTCTATTACCAGAACAGATATAACCTTTGTAGTGTGCAAATGATACTAACAGGTTAGTTACTACTATGGAACTTACTACAACTAACCGAGGTAAACAACGTGTACTCTATAAAGGCTACTCTTATAACCATAGACGACAAAATGTAAAAGGAATAATATTCTGGCGATGCTCAAAACAGAGGTCAACAAGATGTCGAGGCAATATGAAAAGTAGAAATGGTGTGGGTTTAAGTGTGAGTGATCATCAATGAAGTGCTCCAGACAAAACACTAATGGTGCTGGCAAAAAATCATCAGAATGCTAATAAGTTAGTACAAGAGAAAGATGTTGTTACTCAAAATATTGCATTCTTTGTTGAGCAACGTTTAACCCCTGTTGTAAAAGTTATGTTGTATCCATCTTCCACGCCTCAAGAGTCATCAAGATCACAGACTATGCAAGAGGTAGTGTTGTTGTTGTTGTTTTAGGAGCTGAACTACAAAGTCATCTGCCTTGTTATGCAAGTGGATCGAAAAGGACTAGATAGTAATAGACAAAAGAGAGTTGGTAGTTTGTATATAACTATTGTACAAGTACTTACATTAAATAAATAAAAATAGTGTATGGGTATTGTCTGTTTTTCTTCATTGCTATCCCTATGTCCCACTATTAATGCAATTGTTGACCATCAACAGCCTCTGACTATGTTCGCAAAGAGAGTGACCTTAAACAATACACACTATCTATGGTTTGTGTACCGAGTACACAATAATACGGTGTGGTCAAGCCATGTTGAGGTAATAGTTATATCAGGTAAGGGATTCGAACCCTTACTTTCTTGTACAGAAAATTTGAACTTAAGTCAAACACCTTAACCACTCGGTCAACCTGACAGTTACTAAATTAATTATTTTTGTGGACTTGAGTGTTTATAAAACTTTTTCCAGTATACATTGACTAAACCACTTGTTTGTTTTGAAATATAGATTTTGTTTTGTTTGACCATAACATTGCAGTTATGAGTCTTGTGAACTGGGTGTTTAATATAGGGTTGAAGGCATTTTAAAATAAATTTAGAAAAGCTCTTAGGTATCGTGTCATGGGTTTTAGTAATGCATTACTGTTCGTTGACTAACATTTACCGTTACACAACATTATTTTGGTGAGCTCTACATGTTGTTGTTTGAGTCGTCAGTCTTTTGACTGGTTTGATGCAGATCTCCATGCCTCCCTGCCCTGAGCGAAACGTTTCATCTCTATATAACTACCACACCCTACATTCAAGGCTATCTGTTTAACATATTATAACCTTGGATCCCCCCTACAAGCTCTTGGGTTCAATTCCTAGATTTAAGACAAACTTTTAAAAGTGGTATGACAACTAAAACTAGTCTACTCAGTCTCGAGTGGTCCAAATAAGTAGAGAGGGTTTGATTCACACCTCAACCATAGAACACCATGTTCTTTTATTTTAAATAATGATAGCCATTTGTCCAATTTCACATTTCACACATTGCAATTTGTCAATTTTCCATTTGCATTTTTTAAAATGACAGTTTGATGTTTTTCAATTTCATGATATGGAAACATGGATTTTTCCATTTTCATAATTACACATTTGTCAATTTCCCATTTGCATATATTTTCTTAAATGTCCGTTTAAGGTTTTTAAATTTTGTCTATATGGAAACATGGATTTTCCATTTTGCTGTGTACAAATTTTTTTATACATTTATTTTGTGTGTATGTTGAAAAACGATATTTCCAAAACAAGATTTTTTATTTTTCATTTTATGATTTTGTAAATGATCTTAATGTGTGTGCTTGACCATGGCAATAATACAGTCTATCTATGTGTTAGCGGAACCATAGAGGCTTATTACTACTGCAAGTAAGAATGTTTTACAAAAAACGACTATCTACCACTGCATTTGAAAAAACAAAACGATTGAAAAAAATCTATTTTCCATTCATATATAAGTGCTAATTCTCCCTCTCCCCACCCTACCTCACCGTATTTTCTCTGGTCAAACAACCAATGCTACCCACACACACACACACACAAGCTTTCTATATATCTCTCTATATATATGTTTTCTCTTGTCCACGAGATAAAAATTATGGTTGCTGGATTGTATCCTGCACTGTTTATGCGACATACCTTTGCCAGTTCATAAAACCGTTAGGTATTTCTCTACACATAGCGATTTTACCACTGCTCTACCTACGCCTTTTGCTTATTTGGCTTTCTTACAGTCTAGTATGTGATACGAAGCATTAGCTGTATGTCAAACCCAGTCCACGTTTGTATTTGTAATCTAAGTAATAATTTGAAAAGAGACAGGTGTAATCAGTTTTAAACATTATCTCTGCTTTTATTTGTTTGTTTATGACATGCATATTAACCTAAAATCAAACCCTAGTCTACCTTAGTGAAAGGCTAACAGTTTAACCACTGAGTCACCATACCCTTTTTTCTTAGATTGATTCGTTCTAGGCCTTAGAGCTAGAAATCGAGTTAAGATCTCCAGTGAAAGAGGCACATGTGCTCACCACTATAGCACGTAATGTTTAGCTGGTAACATTAGACAACCGAAAATGATTGTATTTCTGTTAGCCAAGCATTTCTGTCATTTACCTACTGTGTGAGCTCTGCCAGCAAGACAGTTTAGTTTAGAACAAGTGTGTGTGAGTGTGTGTATAGATTATTAGCCTCAGGTATTTAAAGCTTGTTGTGTGTAGCGACCATCTTGTCCCAGTAACCACTGAGCAAGTTTTAACAGTCAACCCATAATAACTGCATAGGATAGTTGTGTGTGGTTCATGTACTTGTGTGTATGCATTAGCATCATGCACTAGCTTTACCTTACCCTCTATAGGTAGAGCGTTATCCCTTTCCCTTATGACATTACCAATGACCACATTCACCCACAAGTTTTGCACTTAAACCATTGGCTTGTTTTTGATTACGTTTGGTTCGGTTTGGTTGGGTTTGATTCAACTTGGTTCAGTTTAGTTCAATGTAGTTACCATTTTGGATTTTAGCTATCCTCTTTAACCAATCAATTAAAGATTGTCTACTCTTATTTCTTGAATCGATAAATCAGATTTTGTATACATCATTTGTCATTTATTATCCCATACCTACAACCTATACTCTCTCTGTACTGCAGTTTGATCTGAAAACAAGTTCCAATGGTGAAAGATTTGTCAGTCACCATACATGTAGCCTACAATAATTCTTTCACTACCTAGCTATGTTTCATCACTCACTGTAAACATTTCACATGTCCATATCCGATTATAAGTTTATAAAATCTCAGGTCGATGACCTTGATGTATTGGGTATTTTTGGGTAAATTCATTAGCCATGGGAAAGGGTTGACCATTCTAAGTCCTATGACACCTCACATGTTGATATCCGATAATTAGTTTATAAAATCTCAGGTCAATGACCTTGCTGTTTTGAACTTTTGAGGTAAATTCATTGGTCATGGGAAAGGGTTAACCATTCGTAGACCTATGACACCTCACTTGACCCTCTCTACTGATAAGTTTATAAAATCTTAGGTCAATGACCTTGCTGTTTTGGGTATTAGGGGTAAATTCGTTGGTCATGGAAAAGGGTTGGCCATCCTGAGTCTTGTGACACCTCACTTGTCCCTCTCTGATTATTAGTTGATAAAATCTTAGGTTAATGACCTTGCTGTTTTGGGTATTTTGGGTAAATTCGTTGGTCATGGAAAAGGGTTGGCCATCCTGAGTCTTGTGACACCTCACTTGTCCCTCTCTGATTATTAGTTGATAAAATCTTAGGTTAATGACCGTGCTGTTTTTTTTGGGTAAATTCATTGGTCATGGGGAGGGGTTGGCCATTTTAAGTCCTATGACTCCTCACTTGACCCTCTGTGACTATTAGTTAGCGAGATATTAATGAAAGTGCAGTTAGGCCCTTTTGACAAAAAATGAATAATACATTCAAAAACAGGGCGTCACCCCAAGTCCAACGACCCCTCATACAAGTCCCTAGCATTCTTAGTTCATAAGATATTAAAAAGCCGATGACCTATTAGTTTTTGGATCTTTGGTTAATTTGCAAAAAAAAAACGTATCTATAAATCATTATTCAAAAAGCCCGCCCTCTTACAAAAACCCCAATTGCGCATTCGTAAAACAAAAAACAAAAATGATAAATCATAGCGGCATTCAGTTGTATGCATGCACTTTATGTGGAACGAGTTTAATTTCATATTGGCATACAAACTCCCACATGTTGCACATGGAAAGCGACTTTTACCTAAAAATTATTATTTCACCCCCTAGTAGGGGTTGATTTTATTTTTGAGTGGAAATAAGTTATCCATAGGAAAGGGGTTGTCTGCCGGAGTAATTTGACTACTTGTACATGTCTCTAGCCTTATTCCCACCGCTGTCAAAACAGGTTGTGACTTGTTAGCTCTTATCGTGCACGTGCACATGTGTACACTTTTGTGTTAGGTCATATTACACATGAACCTGCATTTTCTCACGTATGAACCAAAACAGGATGTGACTTGATTCACAAGGAGGACGGTAATAAGGTCATCTCACACGTGTTCACATGTATTTCGTCACTTTCCTTTCATATCGTTATCCCATTATAGTAGTGGGGGTTGGTGAACAACGTCAGTTCAACACACACAAATGTAGTTAGGCCCTTTAATATAATTTAAATAAAATCATGAGCCAGTCCATAGGGATCAGGCCAAAGGGGCCGGTCCAAAGGGATCAGTCCAAAGGGATAAGGACTCGTCCACAAGGACTCGTCAAAAATGACCAGTCCACAGGGACCCGTCAACAATGACTTGTCAACAATGACCTGTCAACAATAACCCGTCCACAGGGAACCACTCCCCCCCCCCCTCTTACAAAAGCTATGAGTGGGCATGCGTAAAAAACAAAAAACAAGCATGTTGATTCATAGTGGCTATCCACCGTACACATGCACTTTATGTGGAACAACATTTAAATCCATATCGGCATTCAAACGCTCACATGTTGCAATTGGAAAGAGAGATTCTCTAAAAAATTACAATTTCACCCCCTAGTAGGGGTAGGTTTTACTTTTGGGGTTGAAATATGTTGTCCATTGGAAAGGGGGTGTTAGCTCGAGTTCAATGACACCTCATTTGTCAAAATCAGACCATGCGTTCGAGAGATATCGGGCTGCCGCCATCTTGTGAGGTGGGGAGGTGGAGGTGGTATCTGAACCGGCTCAAACACACTACTAAAAAATACTATCACCTCCACCACCATATATTTTTGCTTTCCTTTATATAGAAAATTTGCCCGTATGTGTCTGAATTAATAGACTATTAAATACTTTATGATGTTTGAATAACAAAGAAAACTAACTTCAAAGTGTAATGATTTCACGTCCGTAAATCTCGATATTAAGCCTCCAAACTTAACAATCCGTTTCAAGTATCTTCCCCTTTAAAAAGCCGCAGCCGCAGCGATCACAGTAGTTTGGTGCTGTAACCTAGCGGTGAATAATTATGAATTATAATTATATTAATTATTAATACACAGTATATTTTGTACGCATCTGAGTGTTGAATGGGCAGGCGGTTTAAAGCAGCCAGGAGGGATGCGATCCAGCTGGCAGTGGTAGGAACCTTTGTGTTGGCAACACTGCTAACTTGCTATTTATTGTAACAAATTCACTGCATGAGGTAGCAGTCATGGGCACCCGCAGGGGGGGGTGGGGGCAAGGAGGGGCCGTGCCCCCACCCCCTGGAATCCCGAGAATATTTCTTAAATTGAAGTTACTGATAGTTAACCGATTTAAATGTAGGGAGAATTCCACAGTTTTATTTACTTGGTAATTTTGAATTATTTGAAAATACTATATCTCCAGTTATTTAGAGAAATCGGCGAACTGGATTAACATTACCATTTTAATGAACTGCTTGATTTTTATTTTTGTCGATATATTGTGATACAACTACTTTTTACATGTTTTTAAGAAATGAGCGTTATTAAATGATTCATAAAGAAAATTGAACTTCTATGGACAAAAACTCTGAACCTATTCCTCCCATTCATGCCATAAAGATAACGTACCCAACGGTTTCAGAGCAGCCAAATAATGTATATCACGAAGCAAGTAAGAAATGATTCGAAAATTGCGGGGGGAGGGGTACGTCTCATCATCACCTAGTGACAGGTAGGCAATGAAATGAATAAAATTAATTGGCCGCCCCTTGGAAAAAATCCTGCGGACGCCCATGCTAGCAGTGTTTCTTTCATGATAATTTCTCCAAAGGGAAGGGGGAATAAATATCCAATGTCTCGGGAGGGGGAAAGGGTACATGATTTGCTTCTCTTCGTTCCAGCATTCGTTCTTTATTATTATACAAAGGACTCTACTAATCTGCAATAGGTGTGCCATAGAACAAAGTGAAGTATCTCAACGATATGTTGAGCGATATCATTTTGACCACTTGCACTCTGAGAGGTAAATCTTCCCATGTACTAAACTTAATATCTAAACGGATATATGGGCCTATTATGCCCGTATTGGGTCTTCTCTAGGACAGGGACTCTTATCTTGGGGGGGGGGGGGGTTAGTTCATTGGCTATTACCTGTATTCTAAATGCTGACCTAGGTCTCTGCATACAATAAATGAGCACACACAGATATTAAATCAGACAGTAATCAAATGACAAGGATAAACATAAACAATGAAATTTAATCCCATAACACTGTAACTGACCATAAGTTCGAGAGATATCGGGCCGCCGCCATCTTGTGTGGAGGAATGTGGAGGTGGAGGGCCGTGGACCCCTGCAAATCCACTACTAACCTCAAAACATGCAGTATGGATGATTTGGAGATGGATTATTTTGTTATACCGTGGTTTTTTTTTTTTTTAGTCTTTTACCCTCCAGGTTGGTGGAACCCACGGACTCAGCGAGGGAACTCACCACTACCGCCTCTACGGGCAGTGTCCTAGAGCTGGGAACATCGAATCGGAAGGGATACAACTGGTGAAGTGGGATTGGCACCTCGCCCAGGCGGCCTCACCTGCAAAGCGAACAGGGGCCTCATGAGGGAAGGTAAGGGATGGTTAGGATGGATAGACAAGGAAGAGGGAAGGAGGCGGCCGTGGCCTTGAAGAAGGTACCATCCCGGCATTTGCCCGAAGACGAAGTGGGAAACCACGGAAAACCACTTCGAGGATGGCTGAGGGGGAATCGAACCCCCTCTACTCATTTGGGCCACCCGAGGCTGAGTAGACCCCGTTCCAGTCCTCGTACCACTTTTCAAATTTCGTGGCAGAGCCGGGAATCGAACCCAGGACCTCCGGGGTGGCAGCTAACCATGCTGACCGCTACGCTACGGAGGCGACACCGTGTATTTAAGATTATAAATTTACGGGTTGCAAAGTTACTTCACATAGGCCTATATCCTCTTTGTACACGACACAGAACAACAACGTGACGTCAGTTTCTGATCTGCTCTGATTGGCTATTACATTGCTGCAGTCGGGTAGTTGGCAGTCAACTGCCGACTACCGTCTACCGTCTACCGTCTACTGCTAGCTACCATCTACCAACTGCAACTGCATGTTGTGTATGGTATACACGGGGACGATCGCGACAATGCGACTGCCGACTACGCATTGTGGATGGGCCTTATTAGAACAACGAAGTTTCAAATATTGTAAGTAGTCGGTGTTAATAAAATGAATACCTACGTTGTTTGGAGTGTTTGCTGATGAAATTGCAAAATGCTGGGGTAAATTATAAACTATGGTTTGAACGCCACTGCTCAAATCCTGTGTGCCAATTTGCACTTCGAATAGGAAGAGATTAGGAGGTGATAAGGACAGGGAGTTATAACTATACCCATACATTTGGGAGAAAGTAGGCTATATGTTCTTTCCTGAACATCTTGTTTTAATAATATGAAAGAAACCTTGAAGAAGATTATGTAAACTATGAAATATTAAAATATTACTTTGCGACTTTTTTCCCGGCTGAAGTCTTCCATCATTTCACTGAAATCTAAACTTGGTAAACGGTCACGGAAGGTCATAGCTACACTGAAAAAAGAATATTATGAATTATAAATTAGTTTGAAAAATATAATTAATTAATCTATTATATTTATATTAAAGACGTCATCAACACAGCGGACAAACTAAAATGGAAATGGGGAGGCCACGTAGCGAGGATGGAGCATAGAAGGTGGACGCACAGACTAACGATGTGGGACCCCAGAACCGGCAGGAGAAACGTAGGAAGACAGAGGACACGCTGGGCTGACACTTTCAAGAAATTTGCCGGACCACAATGGACAAGAAGAGCAAGAGACAGACAAGAGTGGAAGACCCTAGAGATGATCCTTTTCAAAACATAGTATAAGCGAGGAAAGGCAAGGAGCAACTCAGTGCAACATAGTGAACCCTTAAATACAATAGCGATAATGTATTGAGGACATTTAAAACTGTACTAAAATAAAGTGAACGTGCTAGAAACATTAACAATTTTGCAAATATTAGATATAAGAACAAGAATACAGAACATAGGCAATACTGTAACTAGGTTAGGAATAGGTATATCAATAGCTATAAGAACATTCAAGAACAGAGACTAACATGCCAGAAAAGTGCACCACTAGGTGCCTCACTACTCCTTAGGACTGCTCACCTAATGAGTGTAATGGAGCAAAATCCCTGCCTAGACAGGAGGCCATTGCCCTTAGGGGATTAAAGGGCTGTATTTATTATTATTATTATTATTTATTATTATTATTATTATTATTATTATTATTATTATTATTTAAAACGGAAGCCTCCGTGGCTTAGGCGGCAGCACGCTGGCCTCTCACCGCTGGGTCCGTGGTTCTAATCCCGGTCACTCCATGTGAGATCTGTGCTGGACAAAACGGAGGCAGACAGGTTTTTCTCCGGGTACTCCGGTTTTCCCTGTCAAAATTTCATTCCAGCAGCACTCTCCACTATCATTTCATTTCATCTGTCATTCATTTAATCATTGCCCCAGAGGAGTGCGTCAGGCCTCGGCAGCCGGCACAGTCCATATCCTCGCCGCTAGATGGGGGCTTCATTCATTCCATTCCTGACCCGGTCGGAGACTGGAAGCAGGCTGTGGATTTTCATTTCATTATTTAAAACAATCCATGGCGCGGGGCCCTCCGGACCGCGGGGCCCTGGGCGGTCGCCCTCCTCGCCCTCCCCTAGATCCGCCCCTGCCTACAAACATTTTTCCTCAAGTGGTAGGCCTACCAGATCATACTAAAACGTACTAGATGATTATAATTATTATGACGATTCATTTCTGCATGGCTACATTTCTTCAAACGTCCACCACGTGGCGTAGTTACTAGAATTCTTGGTTGTCACCACGGAGGTTTGGGTTCGATTCCCAGCTCTGTCAAGAAATTTAATTCTAGTCTGAAGGCTGGAATGGAGTTCACTCAACGTCGTGAGACAGAACTGAGGAGAGGTTGCTTTAATTCTTACCTCAGCCATCCTTGAAGTGTTTTTCCATGGTTTCGTACTTCTACTCCAAGTGAATACTGGGATGGTACGTAAATTAAGGCCACGGCCACTTCCAACCAAAGTCCTGGCCTTAGTACAGCCATCACAATGATGCACACACACGGAGCTATATGATCACGATATCGAAAAGCCCCTAAATGAATCATTAACTTCATTGTTTCGAACATTTCCAAAATCCAAATAAATTATAGCCTACTATCCACTTCCTGGTGTAGCGGCTAGCATTCTTTGCTGTCGCCCCGGAGGTCCGGGTTCGATTCCCGGCTCTGCCACGAAATTTAATTCTGGTCTGAGGGCTGTAACGGGGTCCACTCAGCCTCGTGAGGCAAAACTGAGAAGAGGTGGGTCCGATTCCCATCACATCCATCCTGAAAGTGGTTTTCCGCGGTTTCCCCACTTCTATTCCAGGCAAATGCCGGGATGGTTCCTAGCTTAAGGCCACGGCCGCCTTCTTCCCAATCCTCAGCTGCATTACAAATACACACTAATACAGACACACAATAACACAGGTTATGAGACAAATTCTACACACTCAAGTACACGGGGCTGAATGACCACGATGTCGCAAAGTCCCTAAATGAATTGACAACAACAAGGTTGTGTTATAAGTAGCCTAGTGTTATCCATGTTAAGAAGTAATCCGCTGCGTCTTTTTTTTTTTTTCAATATTTTTTTATGATTTTTTTTGTTTACTTTACTTGTTGCGTCGTGCATTGTTCTGTTTACATTATTTACAGTATTTCGCTTATGAAGATGTCACAGACACCCAGTTCCTGAGCCAAGGAAATCAACCACATAGATTAAAATCCCTACAGTCCGGCATCGAACCCGGGACTCTTCCAGCCAAGGCCTAGCATGCTAACCATTTTTAAATGGTTTACGTTTTCTTTATTTTTTATTTTGTTGATCATTTTTTTATTTATTGAATCGTCACAAGCACCCAGTCTCCGAGCCGGGGAAATTGACCACAGGAGATTAAAATCCCAATGGCTCAGACGAGCATCGAACCCGGGACCCATCTGGCGAAAGCTTAGAACGCTAACCAGTTAGTCACGGAGCCGGGCATGACATACTGAGTTGAGCCAAACTAGACGCACCAGACAGTAGATTAAAGATGATTGTTCCAACAAAGCGTTTCCTTTATAGCCTACCTGTGATCTATTCTTTGTTACAGTCAAGGAACTGATGCCAACTGCAGCAGGAAACCGTCTTATCATCGAGTACATCTTACACTAAGGTCATTTCACAATATTCACTATTACAGATGTATTATATAAAGTTTAATAATTTCGTCTCTTCCAAACTTGATTGTAATTTACATAGCCTACAGTTAATATTTAAATTCACATCTCTGCCGCTTTTTGTGTTTTCGGGAGACTCTGGACTCAAGGATTTGATTCTCGGCTTTGCCAAGATATTCAACTCTTGTCTGAGAGTTGGAACGGGATACATTCAGCCTCGTGATGCAAAACTGAGAAGTGATGGGCTCCATTCCCACCTTCCGTGTAACCACCTCTTGGTGTAGTGGCTAGAGCTCCGGAGGTCCGGGTTCAATTCCTGGTTCTATCAAAAAATTAATTGTGGTGTAAGGGCTGGAACGGGGTACACTCAGCCTCCTGAGTCAAAACTGAGAAGATGAGGGATCGATTCACCACTCAGCCATCCTGGAAGTGGTTTTCCGTGGCTTCCCACTTCTACTCCAAGCGAATGCCAGGATGGTTCCTAACAAGCTACAGACGCCTCCTCCCAAATCCCATAAACAATTTATTACAAATGCCTTGACAGAATCCACACACACCTCTGTACACGAAGTTAGCTACATGGCTACGATGTCACAAAAGCCCTCAATGAATCGACGAAACCTCCACCATCACCACCACCACCACCACCACCACCACAACAACAACAACAACAACAACAAAAACATGATCATCAGCTAATCGTTGGATGATCTTGCCAAAGTAATAAAGTAGTTCGAAATATTATTATGTTTCAGAATCTCCTTCGGACTGGTTGCGTGGCGCAGGGGTAGCGTTTTTGCATGCTGTGTCGAAGGTTCTGAGATGAAATCCAGGTTCAGTCAGATGGAATTTGAAGGTGCTATTATATTCGAGGGAACCATGTCAGTATAATTATTGGCTCGTTAACGATCTATTCGGGGAAACATTCCGGCACAACATCGCGGCGTCTCTAAAAGCCACAGTAGTAGAAAGAGACGTAAAACCCATAACAATATTTGAATTTCCTTCGTTAAGAGGAGTCCATTCATCATGGGATCATGGCATTTGTTCCTCAATTACTTATCGGGGGCGTGGTGGCGCAGCGGTTTAGCTGTTTGCCTCTCACCAAGGTGGACCGGGTTCGATTTTCGAAGTGAAATGCCATCTCCTGTGGTTGAGATTCCACGTAAAAAGGAGGTCCCGTGGCTCGTGATCGCGAGATTAACGGTCACGTTAAACTACAAGCTCCCTTCCTTTTCCTTCAATTTGTTTTCGATAGGAGTAACAGCAAATGTTCTGTTGCTTTAGAAGAACGGAGAAGACACTCTGTACATCCTTAAGCATCTTCTTTCCACGAGACTATTAAAAAAATACGGTACTATAAGGTGCGTTCAAAAAGTAACGAGCGGAGGCATAATTACAGAAACCATTACCTGTATGTTAGAAGTATTGGCCCTGGCTGTTGAGGCACTTGTCTTACTGTGACACGAGGCGGTGAATGGCTGTCTCATAAAATTCCCTGGGCTGCGATGTGAAATAGTTCCGCATGTACAGCTGGACGTCGGCGTCCCAGGCGAATCGTTGGCCCCGCAGAGCCCTTTTCAGGGGACCAAACATGGCGTAATCACAGGGAGAGAGGTCTGGACTGTATGGAGGGTGGCCGAGAACCTCCCATTTGAATTTCTGCAGGAGTGCCGCGACTGTGTTGCCGTATGAGGTCGTGCATTGTCGTGGATCGACCACGGCGGCTATGGCGTTCACTGTCACTCGGCGGTCCTGGGTAATGAGTGCATCAACCAGCTGGACGTTGTCATCGGTAATGCAGGGGGTGCCCCAGACAGGGCATCATCGGCTAACGACACCCGTTCTTCCCTGAAGCGCTTGTGCCACGCCTTGACCCTTGCAAGGGACATGCCGTGTTCGCCGTACACTTGTGACATTCGGCGATGAAAGTCCGTTCCCCCTACTCGTTCCGCTGTCAGAAACCGAACAAAACCTCTTTGCTCTTCGGTTGACGCCTCCATGTCACTGTTTGCAATGCGACGATTGATGCATGCTGCTGCTCGCTTTGTATCGTCACGTGACGTGCACGCGTGCCCTCTAGCGACGGGCTGTGACTTTCCACGCTCTGGAAGGAACCACACCTCGTTACACACGCCACGATTAGCCGATGTAGTCACCGGTTTGCGCATTCCAGCCTCCGCCTCGTTATTTTTTGAACGCACCTTATAGTATTCCGTAAAGCATACTAACGTGCTATAGGCTAAATGTTCATAAGGTACCAGATCACCAGTTGACTATGATCTCTCATGGTGTTCACATGGTGAAAGACCGTCGAAACAACCATTGTACAGCCTTGTACTACACAGTAAATAGCTGTTGGTCTTGACTTTGATATATTAGAGAACCCTTAGCAAGAATACAATCAGTTGACTACTACTTGTTACAGTGTTCACATCGTGCAAGACCGTCTCACAGTCCAGTCTACAGCCTTGCCATACACTGTAAAGAGCTATTGGTCTAGACTAGGCTATATTAGAGGACCCTTAACAAGAATATCACCAGTTGACTACTACCTCTCACGGTGTTCACGTCGTGAAAGACCGTCTCACCGACCAACCTCTAGCCCTGTGATACGCAGTAAGCAGCTGTTCGCAGAAATCAACACTCATGATGGAAGAACCCATTCCTAGCTATATGTGTAAACAGCGTGGAAAAACTTTTCTTCGGGACTACGATAGAAAGCGTCATGAAGTTTCGTGTGGGGAATTTCATGAGTGTAAAACGTGTGGCAGTAAATTCAACAATGCCTACAATGGACGTCGGCATGAAGAATGTTGTAATGTTGTGTCGGCAGCTAAAAGACAAAAAGCAGAGCCAACAAAACATTACCTACTGTCATTGGTCCCAGACAAAAATGGACTTATTGAATATGAGACATCTTCTGAAGGTCGACTTAAATCCTATTTCATACGTTGTGATACGTGTAAGGATTTAAATTCATACCTTAAAGAGTCCAAACAGCAAATAATACAAGCTATGCACAAAGAACTAGCAAAACACAAGTCGATAAAAGTTAATCTTGTGGCTGAGTGTAGATTTATCCATACAACTACCAACGAAATTACAGATCGGGCTTTTAAAACACGAAACCAGGCCCTATTTTTGGAAACAGACTTAAGTAGTTTCTTGGAAACACAATTTACAAAGTTAACTACTGAAATGGAAGGATCTGAGCTAAAAGGCAGTTATTGGGCTTTGTTAGCAGTGGAAGGAATACGATTGAAAATAAATAAGTACAATCCCTTGCGTGGTAGCACATATATTCCATTACCAGCAGCTATACAAGCAAGAAAAGCCTGCATTAATCCTCAAAACTTTAAGGACGAGAAGTGTTTTATGTATGCCATTTTAGCAAAACTGTTTAAAACGGATGCTCAACGCATTAGTAAATACAAGGACCTGGACAACAAGTATGATTTTTCAGTAATATCGTTTCCTAAATCGCTAGCTGACATTCCCAAATTTGAAAAAGCCAACGATATATCCATTAATGTATTTGGATTGGAACAAGACAACAAATTGTTCCCTCTAAAGGCTGTGGATCAAGAGTTGCAAGACCATCGCGACCTCCTTCTGCTAAGTTCTTCATCCGGTCAGAACCACTACGTCTTTATCAAAGATTTTGATAAACTAGTAGGACATCAGATTACACACCGTGAACATAAGATATATACGTGTAGACGGTGTTTTACTCACTTTAATAATCGATATGGTCAACAAGGAATGGAAAAATTGAAAGAACATAGAGCTTTGTGTGTCCTGCATTACATTGCTAGGGTTGAAATGCCTACTAAAAACCCAATTGTTAAATTCTTAAATGTGGAAAAAATGCTTAGAATACCTTACGATATCTATGCAGATTTTGAAAGTATACTGTTACCCTATCAAACATGTTTACCCAATCCTGAAGCAAGTTATACAGTGCCATACCAGAGTCATGTTCCTATGAGCTTTGGTATATACTGTTACGTGCCACCCCCCTAGTGGCACTTTTGTTAATTGGATTACGGTGGGTACAAAGCACAACACCAATTACTGCTTAAAGAAATAATTAACTTAATTGTGGCCAGATAGTTACACTACTCATCAGCAAATACAAGCAATTAGGAACCTTACTCCAGTTTCCTCAAGTCTCTTGCTTGTGGAGAGCTCTTGCCCTTTCACTTGTCAACAAACCACAGAAGTTAATCCGTCCTAATGAGTACGGTGGCCTTGACAGAAACTACCTGCTCCTCTCCGTTATGTACGCCGACTACAGTTACTTACGAGCACTTGCTGCACGCTGTTCACAAGCTGGGAGAAACAATGTCACTGGATTTCGTAACTCGCACGGCACTTCGTCACCACACTTCTGTCACTCAGGATAATCGCTCTAGCTCAGAAACACACACCCACAGAAAACTCAGTCCCCTCACTTTGAGGCCGCTTATATAGCAGGCTGGTGACTCAATGAATTCTAGAATCGTCCAGGACACACGGCTTCTAGAGATTTCCTTCACTGGCTGGGTCACGAACTTTCTGGACCGTCCCTTTCACTTCGCAGCCCGTTGCGTAACGCGCACGTAATATACTGAGGCAGAGCACACACAGCCTAGAGGCAGCTGTGACACAACGCGGCGAGGCGACAAAACAAACTCACAGCCGTAACAGTATGATACTGTTACGTGCCACCCCCCTAGTGGCACTTTTGTTAATTGGATTACGGTGGGTACAAAGCACAACACCAATTACTGCTTAAAGAAATAATTAACTTTATTGTGGCCAGATAGTTACACTACTCATCAGCAAATACAAGCAATTAGGAACCTTACTCCAGTTTCCTCAAGTCTCTTGCTTGTGGAGAGCTCTTGCCCTTTCACTTGTCAACAAACCACAGAAGTTAATCCGTCCTAATGAGTACGGTGGCCTTGACAGAAACTACCTGCTCCTCTCCGTTATGTACGCCGACTACAGTTACTTACGAGCACTTGCTGCACGCTGTTCACAAGCTGGGAGAAACAATGTCACTGGATTTCGTAACTCGCACGGCAATTCGTCACCACACTTCTGTCGCTCAGGATAATCGCTCTAGCTCAGAAACACACACCCACAGAAAACTCGGTCCCCTCACTGTTGAAGCCGCTTATATAGCAGGCTGGTGATTCAATGAATTCTTCTAGATCCATCCAGGGTTCACGGCTTCTCGAGTTTTCCATCGCTGGCTCAGTCAAGAATATTCTGGACTATCCCTTTGTCCTAGTAGCCCTGTTGCATAAGGCGCACGCAATACAGGAGGCAGGGCACAGCCCAGCCCTGGGACAGTTGTGACTCATGCGGCGAGCGATGACACAAACTCACAGCCGTAACACCACCTCCTTCCTAAAAAGACTGATCGTCCCGATCAATCATTGGTCCGTCTGTGTCCCTTCGTAGGCCGCCAGGCGATCTCGATGCACGATCTTCATCTTCGCCCTCGGGATCCGCTGGATCCTGTAGACGACATCGTTGATCCGTTTCACGACTCGGTACGGGCCCTCCCAGGACTTCTGCAGTTTGGGTGACAGGCCTTTCTTCCGTAATGGGTTGAAGAGCCAGACCAGGTCGTCCTTGTGGAATCCGCCGGCATCCGTCTGCTGGTCGTATCGGGTTTTCATTCGGTCGGTCTCGATCCGCAGTTTCCTCCTCGCGAACGCGTGCACGTCCTCCAGTTGGTCGACCAGTTCTTGATAATACTGGCTTACCGGGATCGGATCATTCCCAGGTCGGCCGAAGGCAAGATCGACAGGTAGACGGAGCTTCCTCCCAAACATGGCCCGGGCTGGTGTGCACCCGGTGGCTTCATGCACGGCGGCGCGGTAGGCCAGGAGAAATAGTGGAAGATGTTTGTCCCAATCCCTCTGGTGCTCGCTGACGACTATTCGGAGATGGTTCTCGATGGTGCGATTGAATCGCTCTACCATCCCGTCGGACTGAGGGTGTAGCGGCGTTGTCCTTGTCTTCCGGATTCCCAGCAGCTGGCATAGGTTCTGGAACACCTGCGACTCGAAGTTCCTCCCTTGGTCGGAGTGCAGCTACAGGGGTACTCCGTACCGGCTGACGAATTCCTTCACCAGGGTCTCTGCAATCGTCGCGGCTTCTTGGTTAGGGAGCGCATACGCCTCCGGCCATTTGGTAAAGTAGTCGCTGACGACTAATATGTAGCGGTTCCCTGCCTCGCTTAACGGAAATGGCCCAGCAACATCAATGGCCACTCTCTCCATGGGGCCGCCCACGTTGTAGGTCTTCAGTGGACCCCGTCGTCCTCGTCCTGGGCCCTTGCTGGCTGCGCAATCGTGGCACCTCACGCAGTGGTTCTCCACGTCTGTTCGGCATCCGATCCAGAAGAACCGCTCTCTCAGCTTCTCCAGGGTCTTCTTTATCCCTAGGTGTCCACCAGATGATCCTCCATGAACTTCCTTCAGGACTTCCTCCTTCATAGCCTTTGGAACGATGACTTGTTCCCGAGATGTCTTCCCGTCGGTGCTCTCCCAGGTACGGCAGATGAGGCCATCCCTTACAATCAGCGAGTCCCACTGTGCCCAGTAGGACTTTGGGCTGCAGTCACTCACAATGTTCCACCCGGGTCTGGGAACACAGGCCCTCTTCCATTCGGCTATCAGTCCCAGGTCATCATCTTCTGCTTGTGCCCGCGTGAAAGATTCGCGGCTCCAGTTCCCCTGAAGTTCCACACTAGTCCGTCGGCACTGTATCCCGGTGTTCTCCTCCCTTCGGGCACAGAAGGTGCAGTGTTCGGGGCAAGGTCTTCGTGACAGGGCGTCGGCGTTAGAATGCAGTTGGCCTTTCCTGTGCTGAATCTCAAAGTTGTACTGTTGAAGCCTCTCTAACCACCGCGCGAGTTGACCCTCGGGCTGCTTGAAGTTCAGGAGCCACCGCAGGGATGCATGTTCGGTCCTGATGAAAAATTCCTGCCCGTACAGGTACTTGTGGAAGTGTTCAATGGTCTTCACGATGGCTAGCAGCTCCTTCCTGGTGACGCAGTAGTTCCTTTCTGGCTTTGACAAGGCCTTGCTGAAGTAGGCCACTACTCTCTCCTCGCCGTCCACTACTTGCGACAGGATTCCCCCTTTGCCAAAGTCGCTGGCATCGGTATCGACGATGAACCTTGTTCCAGGTCTGGGGTAGGCCAAAATAGGCGCGGTGCACAGAGCCTGCTTGAGTTGTTCGAAGGCACTGTGTCATTCTGCTGTCCACGTGAAGAGTTGGTCCTTCTCAGTCAGTCTATGTAAAGGTTTGGCGATGTCGGCGAATCCTCTCACGAAGCGACGGTAATAAGTGCAGAGTCCCAGGAAGCTTCGTAGTTGGGACTTGTCCTTCGGAACTGGCCACTCCCTCACAGCTGCGGTCTTCTCTGGGTCGGTGCGCACCCCTTCCTCGGAGACGATATGCCCAAGTTACTGGACCCGCTTCTGGAAGAGCTGACACTTCTTGGGGCTCAACTTCAGCTGGGCAGCCCGTAGCTTCGACAAGATCTCCTTCAAGTTGCTGTAGTGCTCCTCGAAGCTTCTCCCCAGAACGATGACGTCGTCTAGGTAGACCAGGCAGGTCTTCCAGTGTAGTCCCCTCAGAATGGACTCCATTAGCCTTTCGAAGGTCGCAGGGGCGTTGCACAGACCGAATGGCATGACGGTGAACTGCCAGAGCCCGCTTCCCACAGAGAACGCAGTTTTCTCGCGGTCCTTAAGGTGGACCTCCACCTGCCAGTAGCCACTCTTCAAATCCAAGGTGGAGAACCATCTCGACCCTGATATGGTGTCCAGGGTGTCGTCGATCCGAGGTAGAGGGTAGCTGTCCCTCTTCGTGACGTCATTCACCCGCCTGTAATCCACGCAGAACCTGGTGGAACCGTCCTTCTTCTTCACTAGCACGACCGGAGAGCTCCAAGGACTATGTGATGGCTCGATCACCCCTTGCTCCTTCATCTCTTCTACCATCCGGTCGACTTCGGCTTGCTTGGCGAGCGGGACACGTCTGAATGGGGCCCTAATCGGTGCGCTGTCCCCAACGTCGATTCTGTGCTGAACCAAGCTTGTCCTGCCGAAGTCTTTGCTCCCCACGGAGAAGACGTCCTGGAATTCGCGTAGCAGGTCCTGAAGTTGGCGTGATTGTTCCTCGTCTAAATGGTCCTGGGATCCTTGGTACAGCTTCTGTAGTTCTTCTGGCAGTGTGCGTCTTCTTCGGTTGTCCGTCTGCAGGTGTCCGTCCGTCGTATCTGTGATGCGGGCAATCCAGGTAACGGGCTCGCAGACTCCTAGGTTGGTGTCCCGGTGAACCGTAATGTCGTAGTCGTTCAGGTTGGACAGGCCGACGTACGGCAGAGACGTCGTGTTGATGAGAGTCTTGGCAACTAGCAATCCTTTTGTCTGGATGTCCTCATATTTTGGCTCGATGACAGCCGCCACTCCCTCAGCAGTTCCGTCGACAATTACGGCAGCGCTGACCTCCGTCCTGGCGGGAACGATGACGTCTTCTCTCAGCCTTACTCGTCGTGCGGTGATGGACTCGTGCGCAGGTTGCAAAGCAAGTTCCTCCCCTCCGAAGTGCAGAGTGTTGGTACTCAGATCCAAGACGATGTTGTTCTGGTCCAGGAAGTCCAGTCCGATGATCACTTCATTTGATACGTCAGCCACAAGCACTGGATGCTTTATCGCCCGTCGACCAATGACGAACTCCAGTGATGCTTCGCCATGTACCGGTGCGGTCTCTCCGGTCGCGGTTATTAGCTGGAGGTTCCTTTGTGTGGGTTGCACTCTCCACTTCGGGATCACGGTGGGACTGACGATGGTACTCGATGCTCCCGTGTCGATTAGCATGGGCCAGCTCTCTCTGTTGACGACTCCGTCGACATCAGGCTGCTATTGTCCCTCCGTAACTTCGTCACACGAACCTGGACTGCCGGGGCTTGACGACTGTCACAAGCCAACCTTTGCCCCCCCAAAGCTGGCTAATACTCGTTTCCCTGGGTCGCGCGGTTTTCAGACGACTGATTTCCCGTCGGATACCCTCGGCGGCGGCGATCACCGCAGTCCTTGCTCAGGTGGCCTTTCTTACCGCAGGTCCAGCAGGTCGGTAGTCCTCTTCCGGGCTGCCTCTCCGGTTGCCTTCCGGCTGTGTCGTTGCTGGTGGTGCCGCGACTATCGAAGAAACGGCTTAGCACCTCCATTAATTCGTCGGCCAGGGGCTTGGTCTCGTTGGTTTTTACTGGTTCGTCGACGTCCACTTGACGCACCCGCGCGTGCATTCTGGATGCCTGTTTTGCCGTCTCGAACTCAAGTGCGTGGCTTAGCGCATCTGCTAGGGTCTTATTGCGCGCGAGACGCAGCGCCTGTTGAGTGTCCGAGTCCCGTAGCCTGCCGGTGAAAGTCTGCGTCGCTATCTGCTCCAGAAAGTCGGCCGGCGCTGTTGGGTAGGCGAGCCTTACGAGGCGTGCGATGTCCATCTCGAACTCCAGCAGGGTTTCCGCGTTCTTCTGTACCCGGGTCCGGAGCTGCATCTGGTAGGCCTGCTGAAGATGGCTATCTCCATATCGGGACTCCATATGGGCGATCAGTGAAGCGTAGTCCTGGGATCCAGTCGGGATGGCCTGAAGGACGTTAAGGGCGTCGCCTCTCAGCGCTACAATGAGAGCTGTAGCCTTTTCTGTGTTGTTCCAGTTATTTATGGAACAGGCTGCCTCGAACTGACGTAAATAGGTGCTCCACGGGACCTTTCCGTCGAAGGTTGGGGGCGTCACTCTGCTATGTCCCGTTCCTGATATTCCCGGTGTAACGGTGGGCGGGCGTTGGCGCAGCTCGGCAACTTCCTCTCGTAGAGCGTGGAATTCCTCTTTCACCCCCGTCAGTGGGCGTTGGCGCAGCTCGGCAACTTTCTTTTGTAAGGCGTTGAATTTCTCCTCCACCCCATCAGCGGGCGTTGGCACAGCTCGGCAACTTCCACTTGTAAGGCGTTGAATTTCTTCTCCACCCCATCAGCGGGCATTGGCGCAGCTCGGCAACTTCCACTTGTAAGGCGTCGAACTTCTTTTCCACTGCTGCGACTTCCTCACGTAGGCCCTGTTCCAATTTCCTTTGGCTCTCCTCTAATTTCGTCAGCAGACACTCTTCCAGATTTTTCTGGCCATCCAGAAATTTGGCGGTTAGGTCCTCTGCTAACTTATTTTGGCTGTCCTTCAGGTCCTCTGCTAACTTCTTCTGGCCATCCTCCATCTTCTTCTGGCCATCCTCCATCTTCTTCTGGCCGTCTTCCATTTTGGCAGTTAGGTCCTTGGTTAAATTCTTCTGGCCGTCTTCCATCTTGGCTTCCATGCCACTTAACTTTTCTAGCAATGCTGCGAATTGCTCTTCCATTTTAGATATTTGTCTTGTAAGGGGCATGCACTCACAGGAAAATGTAAAAAAATGAGCTGCTCGGGTTTTGAAACCAGGACCGTCAGGTGTTGTGCTTGTGCTTGAGTTCGTAATCCGGCTTCTGACACCAGTTGTTACGTGCCACCCCCCTAGTGGCACTTTTGTTAATTGGATTACGGTGGGTACAAAGCACAACACCAATTACTGCTTAAAGAAATAATTAACTTTATTGTGGCCAGATAGTTACACTACTCATCAGCAAATACAAGCAATTAGGAACCTTACTCCAGTTTCCTCAAGTCTCTTGCTTTTGGAGAGCTCTTGCCCTTTCACTTGTCAACAAACCACAGAAGTTAATCCGTCCTAATGAGTACGGTCGCCTTGACAGAAACTACCTGCTCCTCTCCGTTATGTACGCCGACTACAGTTACTTACGAGCACTTGCTGCACGCTGTTCACAAGCTGGGAGAAACAATGTCACTGGATTTCGTAACTCGCACGGCACTTCGTCACCACACTTCTGTCGCTCAGGATAATCGCTCTAGCTCAGAATCACACACCCACAGAAAACTCGGTCCCATCACTGTTGAAGCCGCTTATATAGCAGGCTGGTGACTCAATGAATTCTTCTAGATCCATCCAGGGTTCACGGCTTCTCGAGTTTTCCATCGCTGGCTCAGTCACGAATATTCTGGACTATCCCTTTGTCCTAGTAGCCCTGTTGCATAAGGCGCACGCAATACAGGAGGCAGGGCACAGCCCAGCCCTGGGGCAGTTGTGACTCATGCGGCGAGCGATGACACAAACTCACAGCCGTAACAATACGTTAAACTCCCACCTGCTGTGGAACACATAAAGACAAACCTTCCAAGCCAACCTGTTATTTATCGTGGACCTGACGCTGCAGAAAAGTTTATGGACTGTTTGATCTCAATAGCTAATGAAATTGATCGCCTTTACAGCTTAAATGTTCCAAAGGCCTTAACTCAGGATCAAGAATCAGAGTTCCAATGTTCTGAAACCTGTTATTTGTGTCAAAAACCATTTACCAAAGAGGACTGGAAAGTTCGAGACCACTGCCACATTACAGGGTAATACCGTGGAAGTGCTCACAATAACTGTAATTTGAGGTGTAAAACACGTAACCCCGTTCCCGTGTTTCTACATAATATGAGTGGTTACGACGCAAATTTCATTGTAAAGCAATTGGGATGTACTACCGAGAGAGTGGATGTTATCGCTAACTCCAAAGAAAAGTACTTTTCCTTTACCAAATATGTGGGAAATGTTAAGCTTCGATTTGTGGACACGTTTCGGTTATGCCAAGTAGTTTGAAAAACTTAGTTTCCAACTTAACATCATACTCTGAAACAGACAAGTACTTTGGAAAAGAAAATGCAGCGCTCATGACTCGTAAAGGGGTGTTTTGTTATGAATACATTGACTCATGGGAAAAGTTAAGTGAAACGTGTTTACCTCCAAAAGAGGCATTCTTTAACAAATTAAGTCAAGAAGATGTTAGTCAAGAAGACTATGAACATGCCAAAAATGTCTGGAATCAGTTCAACATTAAAACTCTAGGGGAATATAGTGGCCTCTACCTAACTTCAGATGTACTCCTCCTTGCAGACAGCTTTGAAACGTTTAGAAACAAAACACTAGAAACACACCGAGTGGATGCTGCACACTTTTTTACTTCGCCTAGTTTAAGTTTCGAGGCAATGCTCCTTTACACAGGCATTGAACTGGAATTGCTACAGGATTACGATCAGATTCTTCTAATCGAGTCTGGAATACGTGGAGGCATATGCCAGGTGTCTCATCGGTATGCTGAAGCTAACAATAAATACATGGAAACCTATGATTCTGAGAAACCATCGCAGTTTATTACCTATGATGATGCCAACAACCAATACGGATGGGCTATGTGCCACTCCCTTCCTTATGGTGGATTTCAGTGGGTTTCTTCAGATACTGTTGATCTAGAAAAACTAAAGAAATACGATCATGTGGGATACATTCTAGACGTTGATGTTGATTACCCATCTGACCTTCATGATCTACACAACGATTTACCTTTCCTACCCGAGTGTACACAACCTAAGGATTCGTCTCTGAAAAAACTAATTCCTCATCTTGGAAATCGAAGGCGATATGTTGTTCACCACATGGCATTAAAACAGGTCTTAGATCATGGAATAAAACTGATAAAGATTCATCGTGTGTTCAAGTTTAAACAAAGACCTTGGTTAAAGGCATACGTTGATTTTAATAACAACCTTCGAAAACAAGTCAAAAATGACTTTGAGAAAAATCTGTACAAATTATTCAACAATGCCATTTTTGGAAAAACAATGGAAAATATTCGTAAAAGAATAGACATACGTCTTGTGACTGACAAAAAAAAGGCAGAAAAGCTAATAGCAAAGCCGACATTTATTGACAGAACAATTTATGGTCCTAACCTAGCTGCTTTCCACATGGCTAAACGTAACATTATATTCAATAAGCCTATATGTATTGGAATGTGTATACTGGATATTTCAAAAACTCGAATGTATTCCCATCACTATGATGTCCTGCTACCCTATTATGGAATGAACCATCTTAAACTCCTGTATATGGATACCGACTCGTTCATTTATTTGGTTAAAACCCCAGATGTATATCAAGACAAGTTGGATTTCCTAGAACACCTGGACACATCAGATTATCCTCCTAATCACATATGTTACTCTACATCAAACAAGAAAACGTTGGGGAAATTTAAAGACGAGGCTTGTGGACAAATTATAAAAGCATTTGTTGGACTTGTGGACAAATTATAAAAGCATTTGTTGGACTTAGAGCTAAAATGTACGCTTTAGACATAAATGGTAAAGAAATCCAAAAGATTAAAGGTATTAATAGAGGTGTTGTCAAAAATTGTATAAGCTTTCAAGATTATAAGGATTGTGTCATGAAAAACAATGTAAAAGAATACCAATGAACATTATCGCTTCTAAATAACATGACATATCATCTATAAGACTAAACAAAATTGCTTTGTGTCCTGGTGATGATAAAAGAGTGATTGATGCTGTTGGTATAGGTACACATGCCTATGGTCATTACTCAATCATTAACCATGCTTAAACAGTTAAGTTATGAATATCAAAATCTTCTGTCTGCAACTAGCAAATACATAAAACAAAACAATTTAGGAAATAAAACAATAGCACTACAAAAATAAAATAAAACAAAAAAAATGGCATTCATAATCAAAATAAATAAATAAAATAGAAAACAAAATAAAAACAACTGTACAATTTATAACAAAAAAAGAATATATATAAAATATATTATGTGTAAATAGTGTACATGTATTTAAAATAAAAAAATATTGTATGGACACTGCTTGTACATGTTTAATTACTACCCACCTCTTTCCACTCCTAATGCAAAATGAACATGTAAAACACAAATTGGAAAATCCATGTTTCCATATTGACAAAATAGAAAAAAACATTAAACTGAAATTTTAAAAACTGTAAATGGGAATTTGGTAAATTGACAAATGTGTAAACAACAAATTGGAAAATCTATGTTTCTATATCATGAAATTGAAAAACTTTAAACTGACATTTTAAGAACTGTAAATGGGAAATTGTGAAATTGATAAATGTGTAAACAACAAAATCAAAATCCATGTTTCCATATTATGAAATTGAAAAACTTAAAAATGACATTAAAAAAATGAAAATGGGAAATTGGAAAATTGACATATGTGTAAACAACAAAATGGAAAAAAAAAACCGGTTGGGGTAGTGATCATGTTGTACAGTAACCTATAAGACTTGCATAAGGATAGTTGCATGTACCCTTATATACTTTGTGTATGTGCATTAGCCTTTGGATTAGCTTAAGTAAGGTTTGGTAAGGTTAGGCTTGGTGAGGTTAGGTATGTGACCTTGTAGTTTACTCTTTTCGGAAAATGTAAAAAGTAAAATCTAAAATCAAAAAATCTTAAATTTAAAATGTAAAATCTAAAATACAAAAAATCAAAAATGTAAAATATAAAATCTAAAAAAAATGTAAAATAAAAGAAATAAAAATCTAAAATGTTAAAATGTAAAATGTTAAAATGTAAAATCTAAAATCTTTAAATGAGGTTTCTGTGGGTTATGTTAGGTTAGGTTATGTTAGGTTAGGTTATAACTAAGTTTATTATTTTTGCTCTCACATTTGCTCTTACTTTTTTGCTCACACTTTTTGCTCTTACGTTTTTTTTTTTGCTCTCACTTTGAAGTTAGGTTAGGTTATGTGAAGGTAGGTTAGGTTAGATGAAGTTAGGTTAGGTTAGGTTAGGTGAAGTTAGGTTAGGTTAGGTTAGGTGAGGTCATGTTTTGGTTAGGTTAGTTGAAGTTAGGTTAGCATGTCATTAATGTAAGTGGTTACGTGCAGTGACCATTTTGTGTATTAGCTGTGTGCTAAAATAATAAATTAAATATTAAATAAAATAAAATATTTATAAGTTATAAAACAAAATTTAAAAATTAAATCTCAGGTCTGTGACCTTGTAGTTTGGTCTATTTCACAAAATCTAAAATAAAAAAGAAATTCAAAATCTAAAACCTTAAAAGTAAAATCTTAAAATTTAAAATAAAAATCTAAAATATTAAAATGTAAAACTTAAAATTTAAAAATATAAAAATATTACATGCATTAACTTAAATGTTAAATGAGGTTTCTGTAATTATGGGTTAGATAATTGTTGGGTTAATGACCTTGCAGTTTAGTGCTTCGACATAATAAAAATATATATAAATAATAAATTAAATATTTAAAAAAATTAATAATAAATAACAATAAATAATAAATAAATAAAAAACAATGGGTAGTTAATAACAAATAAATAATGATTTGAAAAGCCCGCCATTATAGAGTGCAGTTTTGCGTGGCGGCCATCTTGCGCATTAGCCCCTGTCCCAGCTATCACTGTCCCTCCATAAGAATAACATAGGGTAGTTGCGCGCGGTGGCCACCTTGCGCATTAGCCCCTGTCCCAGCTTCGGCCTTTATATCCTACTGGGGGGGGGGGCTTAATTTGTATGACTAGTTTCGCACGTCATGGGAATATCATCAGATCGTACTCAATTTGGCTTAATTTAGGTTCAGTGGATATGTGTATACACTCATATACAACAGTATTTACAATTATCATGCGAATGGCTTTGCGGCTCAGCGGTAACGTTCTCACCTGTTGTTCCCAAGGTTGCAGGATCGAATCCTGGCGCAGTCAGTTGGCATTTGAAGGTGCTTAGCCTAAATGCGAGAGGCCTGCGTCGGTAGTTTTACTGACACGTTAATGAACACCTTCAGGGCAAAATTCTGGCACTCCGGCGTATCTAAAGCCACTGGGGCGATAACTTTGATGTGAGGACCCTTAAAACAACACAAATAATTAGGGCCCGGATGTTGATGACATGTCATATTTTTACTGAGCTGTCTGAAACAATGCTGAAGTACATAGAAACTCCGGACGGGCCACCCCGTCTTCAAATATGTATTTTTTATTTTGCATCTATTTGCATTTTTGTTACTATTTTTCCATTTTAAGAGCATTTTCTTAAGTTTGGTAGATTTGTTTGGTCTTATTTCAGAGAAATCGGCCTTTTAAGGTCATCTTTTTCCAATTTAGTCATGTAGCAGCTTTATATGAGGGAGTTACGTCTCTCAGAGTTAAGAAGAAGCTAGTAGCTGATACAAGATAATGTAAAATATTGGAATATTGATTCAATTTCCTTAATCAACCAGGTGGAAACTAGTCTTAGCAACAATCGTGGTGAAATTGCTGCGGGTATTGCATCAAAACTGAAAAAAGTGCTGGACAAAAACACCGGGTATAAAACATTATGCAAAATCTCAGACATTCTTTCTGGTTAAAACTACTGCATGGATGTGATTGAGGAGGATTTAGCAGCAAACGACCTTCCTCACATCAAGTACGCTCCGATCACATCAGTTGATGTTGAACGCAGCTTTTGAGATATAAAAACGTGTTGACTGATAACCGTAGATCATTTACATTTGACAACATCAGAATGACATTCGTAGTGCACTGCAACTCGGACTCAAGTGAACATAAACCTTTTGTTAAGTGCTAGAAATCTATTTTGATTGACTTTTCAGTTTGAGCTTAAGATGTCAGTTTTGAAATATTGCTGAGTTTATTATTATAAGATCATTTTCTCAGTTTTATTGTGCATTTTACGGATTTTTGAAATATGGGGGAGTTTATAATTATAAGATCATTTTCTCCATTTTAAAGTGCATTTTTTGAATTTTTAGGTCATTTATTACAGTCATTTTTAAAAATGACCAAGTGTATTTTTTTAAATTTTTACGGCATCAAAATCCGTGCCCTACTAATAATATAATAATCTTCAACATCTGAAGCCGCTATAGATAATAGACGTAAAGCCCATGAGATTATTATTATTATTTGTTTACAGAGCGTGTTCTATGTTAGCATGTGTTATTGTGGCGTCTGTTCCAGTGAGTGATGGTAATTGTTTTGAGCAATGTGTTCCGGGATTAGCATTGCCAAATGTTCGGTCTTTGCAGGAACAATGTCTTTTGCCAGCGGCGCAGCCGTGCGCGTGATATCGCTCAACTTGACCATTATGTGGAGCTGCAGCAAGTCCGTAGATCGGAGGTTTGAATCCCTGCGCTGACAGAGGTTACCCTGAGAGTGGCTTTTCTCCAGGATTTTCCACATTCCCTTCAGGCAATGTCGGAATGGTACCTTATTTGAAGTCCCGAGCCACCTACCCCATGCTCAACCCTAATAATTACAATTACACACACTACTACAGCCAACATAGAAGCACAGGTTATTCGATCAATTTTACACACACCCAAGTACGCTGGGCTGATAACCAAGATATCCCAAGCCCCTAAAACCAATTAACTACTACAACAACCACTTCTTCGCGCCATGTTTGGTTTAATATAAAACCGTACACTTAAAGTTCCTAGTTTCACCCCCCATCCCTTACTGTGTATCCTAGGACGGTACCTTACTTCATTTACCGAGTAGGGTTGTAAAATTTTGCATTTATTCCATACCTTAGATTTGCCTTTGACTTAATTGAAACGTGGTATTAATGGCCAATGGGCCCTTAATTTAAAACATAATGACTAGGGCTAGGATTTTTATGAAATATCAACAAGCAAAATAAGTACATATTTATGTAGTCTAATGATATTAGGTGAAATATTTAATATTAGACTACATTAAAAATCTAAAATATGTAATATTAATTTAATTTTTATATAAATGATTTATTACACAAGATATTACTTGACGATTCCTCATTTTATTCATTATTTTTTGCAAAATAAAGTGTGGTACAGTAATTAATTAATCAATTAATTAATTAAGCATATCCATATTATAGCAAATTTAAATAAATTCCAATATTATGTATGGGCAAGTGCGTACGAACGCAAGAATACGTATTGTGAGGGACACATTTTGTTTTTGCGGGTTGGGAGGCAATATAGCAGTCTTTCTGAACAACATGTTGAAAAGTAGAGTCTCAGGCACTCACTGGACAACTGAAATAAACTTAGTCCAGCCGCTGTCTCTCCGGCAAGGTGTGTCGTGAATTCCCATCCCCTTATCTCCACTAATATCTTTCTTGAAATTCTTCCCTGGCCCTTTCTCAGCAGCTTAATGTAGTGCTTGGAAAATCCGTTTCATGTACCGGTACCTGAGTTTCTAGTGAACAAATATTGTCACGCGGACTGTTTTGAATTACCGTATTTTTCACTTGCGAAAAAAAACTTTTTTTTTTACAGCAAGAGACCGAATATGAAATTTTACATAAGAAAGTTAAAGTATTTTTAAAAATATGTCATTTTGATCAAATATGTAAAATAAACCGACATAATATGTATTTTTACATTAAAAAAGGAAGCATATGTAGATCATATGTAATTATGATCATTATGATCTCGGCTCTGCTAAGAAAGTCATTTCTGATCTGAGTGCTGGAACGGGGTTCATTCAGCCATGTTAGGCAGAATTGAAAAGAGATTGGTTCGATTCCCACCTCAGCCATCCTAGGAGTTGTTTTCCGCAGTTTTCCACTTCTACTGTAGGAAAATGCCGGGTTGGTTCCTAAATTAAGGCCATGGCTGTCTCCTTCCCAATCATAACCTCAATTACAAACACACACGCTACTGCAGCTATCATAATGACACAGGTTATCAGACAGGTTTCACACACGCCCAAGTATACGTGATTTAATCACCGTGATGTTGCAAGCCCCTAAATGAATCTACGACAACTTAAAGTTTCAAAATAGAACCACAGTCATACTTCTCCCAGTGCAAACAAATGAACGGGTATTGTTCGTGCGAGACAATGGTGCTGGCCACTGACTTAATAACAAGACGTTCAACCAGGTGCCAGTCCACGCGGTGTTTATCCCCTATCAGTAACATTCCTTGTACCGTACCTGGCGCAACCCAACACGCACATTCCTCCAGGATTTTCTTCAGGAAAATGCGCATGAACATTTAAAAAAAATTACGAGCCTTACAGTAGTCGCATATGATGTGTAACATCTGACATAGAAGAAACCTCACGTGAAATTGTTGATACACCGGTATTTTATACTATTATTGGCACAAATATTAATCTATTGTAAAAGGGAGTGTTTTACAGATATTGTAGTTTATAATACGGAACTCATTTTATTAGATGATTTGTAGCTTCCACCAGCACTAGCCTAAATAAAGAATACGATATGGATCAACTAGATTAATAGACGCGACACCACTCATAACCTTAAATTCCTTATAAACAGGTCCTCTTGATTCACAGACCAACACGTAATTTCATATGGATTCTGTTAAAATGAGTCATATTGATATGAAAAATATCGTTTAAAATGATAATCTGGTAGCAAAAATATCTACCTCGTCCGGGATTCACAGTCATAAGCACTAACCCCACGGCTATTTCGACTACGCAAATTTTGTGGACAAGATGGTGACTTATTTCCACGTTCCAATAATAGCCTACTGCATTACGGAATTAAGTTTCATTTATATTTTGCT
Source organism: Meconema thalassinum (assembly GCA_946902985.2). Classification (NCBI taxonomy): domain Eukaryota; kingdom Metazoa; phylum Arthropoda; class Insecta; order Orthoptera; family Tettigoniidae; genus Meconema; species Meconema thalassinum. Next base: position 1,198,149,447 of record OX336389.2, read on the forward strand.
TGTTTCGATAATGTTCCTGCGTGAAATTGAGTTTTAAAATGCCTTATGAATAGGCCCTCTTGTGAGTAAAGAGAATGTATTCAGTAATAGTTCATGAAGGCTTGCTCAATTCTCGTAAAACCACAACGATTATATTATATTGATGACTGCATTACCGTTATGTGGGTTAATATTTGAATAGCCATTGTGCAGAAACATAATACCGGCAATGCCGACTACTTACAATGTTTGATATCAAGGCATTTTACCATGTCAAAGAACCCATTTGAATTCAGTAGGCCGTGTTCATAATGGCAAAATTAATATTGGGAGTTTCCGCCAAAACAAAGTTCCTCATTTCTCTACTAGAAAGCGCTATAGTGTTCAAGGAGCTTAGATATCTAACCTCCTGTTCAAGGAGCTTAGATATCTAACCTCCTTGACTTTCATAGTGATTCAAGGAACAACGAAATTCGACAGGCGAGCTACCCTCTGGGTGTCAAATTACAAAGCTTGCACCCGGCACCCGAGGCCATACGATATTATTATTATTATTATTATTATTATTATTATTATTATTATCATCTAAATACTGATACGTAGACTTCGAACATGTACCATCTCATTTGTTTCAATCACTTGACACCAGAGTTCGCATGAGCGTTTTCCGTTCAGTATGTGATATACATTCCACGTGGCCGAGAGTAAGTCATGGTATCAATTTCCGACGCCGCACGCTCATTGTTTCTCGTACCACTGCCAGCTGGGTCTTACCACTGCCCGCTGGATAGATCGATCGAACGGTCAGTGCATACTTCCGTTTTCCACCACTGCCAGCTAGTACACTTCCGTTCAATCGATCGAGCGGGCAGTGCATACTTCCGTTTTCCACCACTGCCAGCTGTACACTTCCGTTCGATTGATCGAGCGGGCAGTGCATACTTCCGTTTTCCACCACTCCCAGCTGTACACTTCCGTTCGATTGATCGAGCGGGAAGTGCATACTTCCGTTTTTCACCACTGCCAGCTAGTACACTTCCGTTCGATCGATCGAGCGGGCAGTGCATACTTTCGTTAGATCCACCACTGCCAGCTCGATCGTTCCGATCCCCTTCCGTCCCCAATTTTCAAAATCACTCCCACAAAACTATCCAGTAACTGAGCGGAAAGATGTTACACATCAAAAAAATCTTACTAAAATTCAACTGTAAGCCAACTATCGCACCATGGTGTTCGGCGTGGAAGTCTATTTTCCTGCATTGGCACAAAAAGAGCACAATGAAATCCGCACCAGGGTTTCTCGTCAAAGTATGGAAAGTAGAATTGTCAATTTGACTTGTTTGGCCAGTCTATTCTCCAAGACTACTTAGTGGTGTAGCGGCTAGCATTCTTGGATGTCGCACCGAATATCCACGTTCGATTCCAAGAAATTTAATTTAATTTTGGTCTGAGTATTGCAACGGGGTACACTCAGCCTCGTGAATCAAAGCTGAGAAGAGGTGGGTTCGATCACTACCTCAGCCATCCTAGAAGTGTTTTCCCGTGATTTCCGACTTCTACTCCAGGCAAATGCCGGGATGGTTCCTGGCAGGGACGGTGCGTCATTAAGGGCCGAATGGGCCCTGCCCACCCAAAGGCGTTAAGCAGCATTGCAAAGAATTTGTTTAATTAATGTCTTTGAAAATTACTTTATATTACAGATACTCAATTTAAAATAAGTGTTTTACCCTTCTAGAATCTCTAAAGAGAATTCATTATAATTAACTCATCCCTAACTTAAAATCCTGACAGTCTCGTACGGTGTATCGTCATAGCGAGGGCCGCTCCACAGCAAGTCCCAAGTAAAGTATATGGCTTCATGGGCCGGGTGAGGAATCAGTGGACATAGCAGTGTCTTGCACGCGAATTCTTCAGTGCTATGAAGGGAATTTTCTCTCTCTTCAAGGGCCAGCAGATTGGGCCCATAGCGTTGCTTTGAAGCTTTCTGCTTCTGTCTCTGTCAAACAGGATTACGGGAGAAGGGTTCGCCCCACCCCGCGCTCTTAAACAAGTATTCAGCTATTGTTCGCAGATTGCTGACATAAGACAAACATATAATTATACATTTTCAGTTGTCTGATATTCCAAGTACAGTACAAATGTGTTAGTGAGTTCTGTCGATGAAGCTGTAATTTAAACTGTATAAATGTTTTTTTTTTTAATTTGTGGCACGGTACGAAGTTATTTAATATGTCGATTGTATGCCAAAATAGGAAAATGAAAGTGGAATTTTTAAACAAATCCATTTTTTTCTACAGCTCTGAACTCAAAGTTAGAAATTAAATAATTATGACCTCATCAACCAAGCTGATGGATAAATTTGCTTCATCCAAGCACAGGAGAGAATATATGTATTAATAAAGAGCCATGTTGGCCACAGTTTTTAATGCATCAACTATTTATTAAAACTTGTTACAACAATAAATGCCAAATATAAAACAATATGTAATGTGTAACAACAATAGTATCATCTGGTCCACCCTAGAATTTTAATCAGGAGCCGCCCCTGGTTCCTGGCATGGCCACCTCCTCCCATTCATTGCCTACACTCTAATACAGACATCACAAACCAACGCAAGTTATCAGTCAAACTCTACACACACACACACAAATACACGGGGATGCGATGTCCAGCTCGCCTGTGCAGACACGCTGCCAAGAAGGATCAGTGCAGTCCACCCAGGCACCGCTTGCCTAGACCCACAGACCCAAATGCTCAAACACTGAACGTTTGACTCAACTCCAAACCCAAAATCAAGGAAGCAGACCCAGTGTTTGGTCCCCTATTAACCCAGGAGTTTTGGGTCAAAATCGGTTAATGGTGGGCATAATGAATGTAAAGCTAATTTTTTTGAACAGTAGTCCTATTTGATGTGCCTTACATATTAAAAGTCCCCAACTTTCGTATGCCGGCTTCCTTGAATTCCAGGCCCTGGAACTCCTGGAGTCCTGTTCAAGTACATGTGTTTAGGCATGTGTTCAGAATCGAAGTCATACTCCTCGAGTTTTTCGATCCACCTGGGTACCTGTCCCTCCAGGTACTTAAAGGTCAGTAGGCAAGTAAATGCTGCATGTTCAGTCCGTAGAAGGAACTTCCTCCCATAGAGATACTTGCGGAAATGCACTACTGACTTTACTACGGCAAGCAGTTCCCTTCTAGTCACGCAGTGATTCCTCTCGGGCTAAGATAGAACCTTGTTGAAGTAAGCTATCACCCTTTCTTGTTGCAGTTGGGAAAGCACGCCAACGACGCCTTCATTGCTAGCATCGGTGTCCGAAACGAATCATCCTTCAGGTTGTGGGTAATTCAGAATAGGAGCATTGGTCAATACCTCCTTCAGCTGTTCGAAGGTTTGTTCACAGGTCGTATCCCCAGCTGTTCGAAGGTTTGTTGACAGGTTGTGTCCACGCAAAACTGCAAAACTTGGCCAAGCCAAGCGAATTTGAAACATTTAAATAAACTTTTCTCGCGATTTAACCATCCCAGCGCAGTGAAACATGGTGCAACAAATGTTTATAGACATTGTAATGCAATACATCTATTTCAGTTTAATTGTTTACATAACCTCAAGATGATGGCGGTGCGAAATTTCAAAATCTCGTTTTTATTTTTTGTGTCCTAATCGTGCGATTGAAGTTTGAATAATTGTATGTCTACCCCTTATTATTCCCGTTTTCCATCGGGGTCGGGGACGACATGCGATGGAAGTCTTTGTGGCGATGATTTTTACGGCCGGATGCCCTTTTTGACGCCAACCTCATGAGAGGAGTTAATGAGAGATGAAATGAATGATGGTGAATGAAACTGGGCAAGGATGTGGAAGGAAGCGGCCGTGGCCTGTCAGAAGGTACCGTCCCAGCATTTGCCTGGTGTTGAAAATGGGGAAACCACGGAAAATCATTTCAAGGACGGCCGACGGTGGGGCTCGAACCCACGCGTCTACCGAGTCAGCAGAGAGCCTGGCCCCATGACCTAATGCTGAGCTTTAGCCAGCGTAGCCACTACTGTCGGTTGAAGTTTGAATAATAAACCTACGCAATAATTTTCATATAATAGTACATAACTCTATGGCCTACATATATTAAAGTCCAACATGGGAACCATCCGAAATATTTAGACGGTTCTCAATATCTACGAATCAATTACAGCAATCAAACTGAAATTTTGTTTACTGATAGAGGCAATTAACATAAGTAGGATATGAAAATAGGTTATATAGTTCTTCACGGACCGTAAAGCGTCGACTGCTGTGATACAGCAAGAGGTGGGCATGCTAAGGAAACCATCACTGCGGTAGATTAAAAGTTGAAACGTGGCAATTATAAGTATGAAATACCGAGAAAGTGTACGTTACCTGTAATTTCGTCTTGTATAACTCCTTACTTACCAAATGTGGATTTTGACTGCCGAATATTTTCACCTTTAACTACAGCGTGTATGAATCGATGAACCTTCAGCATCATTCTTCAATGATTATTATCCCACCTATATCATGTTAAACACAAGTTCATGAGCTCGACATTGGTGCAGTTGTATTTAATGTAATAAGGTCGATCCACAATGCGCAGTCGGCAGTCGGTAGCTGGTAGTTGGCAGTTGGCAACAGCAGTCAGAAATTGGTAGTTGACAACCTAGCCATTCACAATGCGCAGTCTTAAAACGACTGTTAGGAGTAAATAATACAGTTACATCCTTTTATTCCTTGTGCACAGAAGCGTTGTTGATAACCTCAAAACTTGCCATATGGATGATTTGGAGATGTACGGATTATTTTTATACCGTGTATTTAAGATTAAAAGGGCAACGGGTTGCGAAGGTACTTCACTTATATCCTCTTTGTACACGACACAGAACAACAACGTGATGTCAGTTTCTATCTGCTCTGATTGGCTATTACATTGCTGCAGTCGGGTAGTTGGCAGTCAAAGATGAAATTCTAGACTGCCGACTACAGGCTGCCAACTGCATGTTGTGAATGGTGCCTATAGTACAGTATACACGGGAACGGCCGCGACTGCCGACTGCGCATTGAGTAGGCCTTAAATCCCCTGGAAGTAGATTGACCATAATATGTTCAGATGTTGTGCTGACGGCATGCTTAGCATTTTCTCGGAAGACGAACGTATAGAGGCTAAAAGGCATCGTGGAAACTATATGGTAATATGAGTTATGCTTCCAGGCATTATCCCATAATTAGCTTGGAACGAAAAAATCCATGGGGCGTATCTTACTCTGGGACATACCTCCATAGCCGTACGCTTGAAGAGAAGATCGTGAATACAAATTAAAGTTGCTTGATCCTGTGTGTAATTCTTCTGCGAATTATTTTTCCACGCTCGCCGTACAAACGGGAATAATAAGGGACACACTCACCATTTCAAGAATAAAAGTGTAATAATCGTGTGCTTATCGCTTAAGTTGTGCCTTATACAGTACTAGCAGTAGTGCCCGGCTTCGCCCGGTGGATTTATTTGTTTTATGGATGAAAATGAATACTACTACAGAACTGGCACATGATACTTAACTAACAGAAACCAATATTTTAAAAATATATATTTTTGTGGTGGTGGTGGTTGTAGTGGGGGTGATAAGTAGTACAGTATAATGGACGTAATATTCAGGTCAATTTCCCGTAATGATAATTATGAATAGGGAAACAGCTATTTACTAACTATAGCACTGGCACATGTAATTTACAAACAAATTTACAAATATATATATATATATCAAGAACAGTAAGTGAAACAAGACACTGCCTAGGGCCTATATCTCAGTGTCTGTTAGAATTGTAGAGACCAATAGTGTCGTCTTTTGTCGCATAGCGCCGTAGGAAAATGATCAGATCTCTTTGGCAAACTTCGGCTGTCCCGAGCTACTGAGGTAGCAATAGTATCATTTATCGCCACAAAGCGCTTAACGATAAGTTTCAGAATACATGAAGGTAAATTTGAAAGCACCAACGCTTATTGCAGCTGGTAACCTAAATGTACTACACCAACACCATTGCACTTATACAGAGGCATAATATTTTCATGATGATAACTGTTTAAAGGGGCCTAAGAAATCTTTTTGCACTAATTACCTCCCGTGACTGCAATTTATAAACAGCGCAAGATGCAACTATTTTCGCAATTCTGCACCAGAACACTGGTAGGGTGACGTGATGCAGCCCGAACTGCCCGTCAACAACAGACTTATTAAAATACTCTTACAGTTACACTACTACGGACATGAATGGTTCTAGGGCCTTAATACGTGGTTTTCAAGTTCATTTTGTCTGTTATTCTAAATGTAGGGAATGGGGAGCGTTGTCCAAAATATCAAGTGAACAGTGTTACCAGCAGGGTTTCAAAGTGTATGTAAAATTTGGTGCAATTAAGAGAAACGGTGTGGATTTGTGATGAAGGGCCTAAATGCAGAGAATGGAGGGGTCTGTCTCCACAATTTCATGCAGTCAGTGTTACTCGCAGGGTTCCAAAGGGTAAGTATACAAATTGCCGTTCAGATCGGTGAAACGGTATAGATGTGTGCCAAAGGGCCTAAATGTAGGGAATGGAGTGGTCTGTCCGAAATTTCATGTATACAGTGTTGCTCGTAGGATTTCAAAGGGCAAGTATACAACTTTTGGTCCTGATTGGTGAAAGGGTGTAGATTTGTGCCAAATGGCCTAAATGCAGGGAATGGACTGGTCTGTCATAAATTTAATGTAGGCAGTGTTACTCGCAGGGTTCCGAAGGGTAAGTGTACAAATTTTGGTTCAGATCGGTGAAACGATGTAGATTTGTGTCAAAGGGCCTAAATGCAGAGAATGGAGTGTTCTGTCCGAAATTTCATGCAGACTGTGTTACTCGCAGGGTTCCAAAGCGTAAGTATACAAATTTTGGTTCTGATCGGTGAAACGGTGTAGATTTGTGTCAAAGGGCCTAAATGCAGAGAATGGAGTGTTCTGTCCGAAATTTCATGCAGACTGTGTTACTCGCAGGGTTCCAAAGGGTAAGTATACACATTTTGTTTCAGATCGGGGAAAAGGTGTAGATTTGAACCAAAGGTCCTAAATGCAGGGAATGGACTGGTCTGTCATAAATTTCACGTAGACAGTGTTACCATCAGGGTTCCAAAGGGTAAGTATACAAATTTTGGTTCAGATAGGTGAAACGGTGTACGTATCACTAACCATAACGCCAGCGCATACGGATAGAGCTGTTCGGGAGCACTTGTTCTACCGACTTACTGAACAAAAATCAATCTTGAAGGTCACCTGAGAGGTGTAGCCTAATGCTGCATAGCCTAAACTATTCCTCTTGAATCAGGCTATCATATAAAAAAGAATTTTTCGAATCGGACTGGTAGTTCCAGAGATTAGCGCGTTTAAACACATAAACACACAAACACACAAACTCTTCAGCTTTATTATATTAGTATAGATAACTTTCCTCGTTTACTAAATTTGGTTGTAACCCTTTATTACATTCTGAATAATTGATTTAAACGTTTGAGTAGTAGTATGGAGTCATTGATTCTGTGGCTTTTGCATAGAAAGCCTCTTGATTGAGTCTCCTTATGTTTTATCATTGTAGCTCTAATAGATGGTAGGTTATCAATTAACATAATCTAAATTTTCAAGATGGTGGTTGCACACTATATTGATAATACTAGAGCGATCTCTTATACGACTCTCCCTCTTACCAAGTTTCGTGTAAATTCCACAATTTCATCCAGAGTTATTATTTTAATGTTTGAATAGAATATTACTTTAATGTAAGGAATCACTGATTTTTACACTTGGGCATAGGTGACCAATTATACGGATCTAACTTAATGCCACGTTTCGTCATTGTAGTTCTAATAGATAGTTGATAATGATTGTTCTACTCTATATTTTCCGACTGTTGCACGCTGTATGCATTGTGATGCAGGCACGCTTTATAACGCTTCCAGTTTACCACGTTTCTTGATAATTGCGCAACTGCATTCTGAGTAATTGATTTTAATATGTTATTAAGAAGCCCGCCCGCCATTTTGAAATCATTAAGTTGCTGACCTTTTGCCTTGTACTGATATAATCTCTTTTATGAGTCTGCTTTCTTGCAAAGTTTCGTCATTGTAGCTCTAATAGATCGTGGGTTATCGATTTTAATGACTTACATCTTAAAAATGGTGGCTGCGTGCTATGCGCTATTATGGTTTTATGACGAACTAGCAGTAATACCCATGCTTCGCTAAACGTTAATTTTATAATTTTCAGTGGCAACGGAAATAGACTACATTACATAATTTCATGTTTACACAATACACACACATGTAATAGTGTACCATATCATTTATATCACTTTTTTTTTCTTTCTGAATGACCGATCCCGAAGGTAGCTTTTAAGAATAACGATCGTAATTTTATGCACGAATGCCACTTCAAGATTCTGGAACATCCGATAATGTCCCAACAGTACATGAGAAGGGGTTTTACAGCACATTTATAAAGGAACGTTACGTGGCTCCGCTATGGGTAGGCCTATGTCTTTCGTAGCGGATCCCGTAATTCTGTAGATATTCCATTAATATCCCATATTGTAGTTTAATATAGGAAGATAATTAGCCATTGACAACACTGTTATTGCACCTTTTAATCATGTCTGCGTTCTTCAACTGCGGTTATCTGGTTGAACTACAGACCTAAAAACGTACATTACACATGCGGATTAACGGTTTAGGCGTACCTTGTTCAATGTGTGATGGATTAGGCGTATTCAGGTGGTGGCTTAGGCGTTTTCAGATGTGTTCCGTGAACACACATCTTCAAATAGAACAATTGTCTCATTATTGAATTGCGTGTGAATTTAAAGGTGGTTGTTGTTGATCGTTTAGAGGCTTTATGACATCGTGGTCATGATGCCCCGTGTACTTGGGCGTGTGTAGAATTTGTCTTATAACCTGTGTCGCTGTGATGTCTGTACTAGGGTGTGTATTTCTATAATTGGGGTAGGATTTGGGTAGGAAGCGACTGTCGCCTTCAGTTAGGAACATTCCGGGCATTTGCCTGGAGTAGAAGTGGGAAACCACGGTAAATCACTTCCGGGATGGCTGAAGTAGGAATCGAACCAGCCTCTTCTCAGTTTTGCCTCACGAAGCTGAGTGTACCCCTTTCTAGCCCTCAGACCAGAAATAAATTTCTTGGCAGAACCAGGAAATGAACCCGAACCTCCTGGGCAATTGCCAAAAATGCTAGTCGCTACACTACGATGATAATAAAAGTGAATATTAGTTGTAGGTTCATAAGTGTTGTATACATATCCGTCAAACCTTAAAAAGTGAAAAGACCTCAGGATCTGTGTTTGACTGACGAACCGAAACATGTCATCCAATCCATTCCAATCGAGAAGTGTATAATTTATTAATCTGTGGAAGTGTTATTCCTAATGTGTTGACCGACTGAAAAGCAATTATTTTGCTAGACAGTGGGTGAAGAGTCCCTTGGATACAAGATGTCAAGTTGGCATGCTCGGGTAATACAGTGCTTTAGTTCTGACAATGACAATGACTTGGTCTAGCGCGAAGTAAACAAGAGAGTTCAATGTACAGACAATAGCCGCGAGCGAGTCAGCGTCAGGCCAGCATGTGGCTTCACAAATATCGGCGACAGACGGAGAGCGGGCAATTCGCCTTTAGGGCACCGACGGCAGTGGCTACGCTCGCTATAGGCTCCGTGCGTTAGAGGGAGAAATGCTCCGCCACGCTACGAGTGGCCGGAATTGTAAGCTGTTGCGGTTTTCCGCGGACCGCAGAAATATCAGCTGTCATCACCAAGGAGTAATAAGGAGACGCCCTGCCAGCGCTATAGCATGCGGAGAGTTGAAGCACTGACCACGCCCCCATACTTGCCCGGCTCGAGCGGTAAGTGGAGCCTACGACCGTAGACTTATTTATTAGTGGGATATGGGATTTATGTATGAATACCAGTGAAAGATTCGTGTGCAGGTATAGTACGAAGTTGTAAGGTAGGCCTATATGACGATGGAAATCAAGGAATATTTGTTGATCTTTGCTGGCTAGCGTCAAGTGTATGGCAGTCACAATACTAGGCAAATAATTACCGAGATACCAGTAGGACTGCCATTATATTCACGAATGTGTATTAAATAAATTAAATAAATTTAAAATATTAAGGCGTGTGAACTAATTGGGTGGTGGCGTTATTGTTTTTATTGCACATTTTTTTAAAATAGGCCAGTTCAGTTCCTGTAACAAGTTAAACAAGGTCTAGGCCGAGGTTTGAGATTAACACGCTAAAATATGCAAATAAAGGCATATCGATCTTCTAACACCCACGAGCAATAAATCTAGAGCTCAAGCCACGTTAAAAATAGATTGGGGTAATTGGTAATACCGTTCATTAATTGACAAGCAGAAACTATTTCCAGTAAGAAACTAAGGAAAATGTCCGTAATTAATTCCTAGCAATCAAAATACTTATATTGGTGGACACATTTGTCAATATTTGAACATTTAACGAATGATACTAGAACAGTACCGTACGGTGGCTACTCTAAGGATGAAAACTTAACACAATAAATGGCAAATAAAGTGCATTTACTTGTGAAATGACATTACTTTGGCAGGTGTGAGTACTGTTTGTGCAAACATATGCCCCACACGTCAACATTTCGTCCCTTACACGAAATATCACCACTTTTAAGTACGTACGTCACACCATTACATGCTTTTCTTATGGGACTACCGCAATGTTTTGAGCATATGTGAAGGAGTAACTTCTGGCTTCACTTCCTTGCCGTTAGGGCCTCTCCTTATTACTCCTTGGTCATCACACAGCGTGTTGCCATGGCAGACTTGATAATAACTGTAGGATTTCAGAGTATTTTATCAGACAATAATCGGCCCAATTCTTCGAAGAAAGGCCGTCTACTTGCAGAAAGTGGGCATGTTTTAAATTTAGTAGAAAAGCAGTTTGCAGGAAATACCAACAGTGTAATAACTGCTAATGTGATAAGAGAAACATCAGTTCGCCAGAAACCTTATCATGTCACGATAGAGGTAACGTATCTATTCATTTTATGCATTAGTTGGGGGTGACAGCAGGGGCAGATGACCACGTAGTTCCGCCCCTTAAAACATCAATAACTAACTAACTGGGATGACGGCGGCATTAATGTTCATGTACACGCAATTTCTAATACGATATAATGTTACCGTAGGTTAATGCTACTAGAGAGACGATTGCATGTTCCTGTGAATGCCCAGCTGGATCGTCAGAGAAGTGCAAGCATATTTCAGCAGTTATTCATGCAGTTAATTCAGAGCATGTAACTTCGCGAACCGATCAACCCTGTGAATGGTCTAGACCTCGAATCTCAAACGCGGGGAAAGAGAAATATAACAAGGGGAAGAGGTTAGAAGAACTTTTTCCCACAAAAAGGCAGAGGCTTGATGCAAAACCAGCTGAAATTCCCGATTTGAAAACCCCATGTATACTATCCAAAATTTTAAATGAGGACAAAAAGTCAGAATCAGTTAAAGTTGCCAATGAATTGCTAGGAAATTTAATAACAGATGTCACAGTTATGGTTCAGAATAATGCATGTCAAAATGTAATAACAACATTATTAATGAAACAGGAGACTACATCTGTAATAACGGTAATTGATGTGTGTAGTGTTAGCAATTCTGCACTAGCAAGTTATTTTTATAACACTCATGTTGTAATTAATAAGACTCAAGCAGCTGAAATTTGTGTAAAAACCTTACATCAATCGAAGTCTGACCTCTGGTTTTCAGAAAGGAAGAAAAGGATCTCTGCAAGTAAGGCACATTCAATTAAAACTAGGAGAAAAGATCATGAGAAGTTGGTAAATACACTCTTGAACCCTAAATGTCTTAAAGGTAGGGGGCTTAGAAATGTCACATTTGGAAAAAAGTTAGAAAAAACTGCACTTGCCAAATACACAAATTTATGTGGTAAAACAGTTATTGAGAGTGGTCTCATAATTCATCTCACCCATCCTTGGTTGTGTGCTAGTCCTGATGGTATAGTAATGGTGAATGGGAAGCCAGAAAGGGTACTGGAAATTAAGTGTCCTAGTTCATGTAAAGACAAACCAATCATAGGTGAAAATGAGGAGATTAATGTGCCCTATCTTATAAGAAATTCAGAAGGAAATATGGAACTGAAACCAAATCATGCATATTTCACTCAATACCAGCTGTTGATGTACTGTTGTGGGGTTGATGCTTGTGACCTTTTCATTTATACAGACAACCATAGTTCCATTCTTTTAGAAATTCAAAGAAATAATATGTTCTTAAAGGTCTGTATTGAAAAGTTGCAACAGTTTTTTTTCACACACTATTTAAGGGAACTAACGTGCAGATTTAATAATGGGCTTCAGACATCAAAGGAGGTTGTACATTTGTCATAACACAACACATATGCACAATGTCATCAACACTACATAATAGCTCACTTGGAATTTTTTGAAGTATGTTATATACACACATCAAAAAAAGTTTTGCATCACCTCGGTTCCCAGATCTCCGGCATATAGACGTTGACTGTGTATATTGTATCAAAGATACAGTCCCTTTGACTGTTCATAGATGTCACTAAAACTGCTCAAAGATGTAAACAACCATGCATGAGCAGGGCCTATTAGACGGAGGGGGTACGACAGCCGATCAGTTCCAGTCATTCCACCAGGACGAAGGTACGCTGCTCATGTTGTCTGTAGTTCTACCATGCCTAGAAGGTCAATACCGCAGTTCGATCGCGTCCGCATTGTTACTTTGTGTCAAGAAGGACTCTCAACAAGGGAAGTTTCCAGGCGTCTCAGAGTGAACCAAAGCGATGTTGTTCGGACATGGAGGAGGTACAGAGATACAGGAACTGTCGATGACAGGCCTCGCTCAGGCCGCCCAAGGGCTACTACTGTAGTGGATGACCGCTACTTACGGATTGCCGCTCGGAGGAACCCTGACAGCAATGCCACCATGTTGAATAATGCGTTTCGTTCAGCCACAGGACGTCGTGTTTCAACTCAAACTGTGCGCAATAGGCTGCATGATGCGCAACTTCACTCCCGACGTCCATGGCGAGGTCCAGCTTTGCAACCCCGACACCATGCAGCGCGGTACAGATGGGCCCAACAACATGCTGAATGGACCCCACAGAATTGGCATCACGTTCTCTTCACCGATGAGTGTCGCATATGTCTTCAACCAGACAATCGTCGGAGACGTGTTTGGAGGCACCCTGGTCAGGCTGAACGTCTTAGACACACTGTCCAGCGAGTGCAGCAAGGTGGTGGTTCCCTGATGTTTTGGGGTGGCATTATGTGGGGCCGACGTACGCCACTGGTGGTCATGGAAGGCTCCGAAACGGCTTTACGATACCTGAATGACTTCCTCCGACCCATAGTGCACCCATATCGGCAGAATATTGGAGAGGCATTTGTCTTCATGGACGACAATTCTCGACCTCATCGTGCACATCTTGTGAATGCGTTCCTTCAAGATAACGACATCGCTCGACTACAGTGGCCAGCATGTTCGCCAGACATGAACCCTATCGAACATGCCTGGGATATGTTGAAAAGGGCTGTTTATGGACGTCTTGACCCACCAACCACTCTGAGAGATTTACGCCGAATTGTCGTTGAGGAGTGGGACAATTTGGACCAACAGTGTCTTGATGAACTTGTGGATAGTATGCCACGACGAATACAGGCATGCATCAATGCAAGAGGACGTGCTACTGGGTATTAGAGGTAGTGGTGTGTACTGCAATCTGGACCACAAATGCTGAAAGTCTAGCTGTATGATGGTACAACATGCAATGTGTGGGTCTCATGAGCAATAAAACGAGCTGAAATGTTGTTTGTGTTAATCTCTATTCCCTTTGTATTTAAAGGTTCCGGAACTCTTGGAACCGAGGTGATGCAAAACTTTTTTTGATGTGTGTACTTTCACTCTTTGAATGCACCGTTCAACATGAATTCGCACACTAGCAATATTGTTGGTGTCATCAACTTCTTCAGGTGTCAAATGACCTTCATGCACGAAGGGTGCCATTACTAAAATTGCATTGCTGTCCTCCAATATAGTTTTTATACCAGGGAAACCTTTATCAGCCATTATTTGATCTCCTGATTCTATCAATTTCAAAATTCCACAGTCATTTGTGATAAAACTGTCACTAGCTCGACCATCATAACATTTGGAAACAAATGTCACCATACCACAAGGTGCAATTGCAATAAGGACCTTAGCAGTATATGTAGACTTAACATTAGAGTACATATACACACGCTGGCTGATCTCAGGAGGCTGTTCTGTTTTAATTTCAGTGCAGTCTATAATAGCTCTACAATTTGGATAGTTATCTTTAAAAACAGAAGGCAATGTAGCATTAACAGTATCCTTACTAGGCCAGAAAACCCACTTTTTTGTTGCTTGTGCCAGTACAGGTAAAACAGATTGAAATATCCTAGAAATATTACTATGGTGAATATTGAAAATAACAGCAAGGGCAGCAAATGGTAAGGCTAACTTCATTTTCAATAAGAATACCAAGAGTCTATTTTCTTTACTAATTTTGTGTGTATTAGTGTCTGGCAGCAAGTTTAAAAATATATTAAAAATTTCTTTGTTGACACCAGCCAGAACATTTAATTGTGATTCATCAGAAACTGAACTATAACCAAAAAATCCTCTTTCTTCATATGGGAAGTCAGGCCCAGACAATTTACTAACATGTCTAGGTTTAGCATGTAATGTGTGAAGGGATGATATATTTGCTTGTGTGCTGACACTGTTTCCATCCAAAACACAACTGAATTCAAAATTGCTTTCTACATCACAATGTTTGTTTGTCTGAGTTTGGGCATCAGCTTTCATGGACACTAGAGCAGGCTCACTAGTTTGCAGATCTGATATAGCAGGTGTTGAAATGACTAGATTTCTATTTACACTTCTCTTCTTCAATCTCATAAATCTGCTGAGAGAGCCTGTTCCTGTTGACTTTCTTCTGTAACATTCAGGAAAGATACTTGGTACATATGCTGGACTAGCAGGTTGTTGAGATTTACACCCTGCTATGAAATGTGTACTGCAGATTCTAGATGATTTTGAAGGTGTCCACAAAGTACCATCTGCCCTATAAAACAAATGGTCTAAATGTGGCACATTTATGTAAACATACCTTTTAAAGTATGGACAATCTGTAAATGCAAATATTATTTTGAACACATTTTGTAAAATATAACTTGGATCTGTATTAGGCCTATATTTATTTGAATTTCTATTGTAATGAGTTCAAATTATTTTGTGACTATCTGGTTTCATAATAATATGTTTGTAGTACTATTTAAAATACTGTAATGCTTTTTTATTTAAAGTTTATGTATAATTACACACTTCTAATATATTTCTGTAGGCTATTAATATTTTGTTCCTATTTTTTGTCATGTACTGTCCCCGATAATCCGGATAGTAGGCTGTCAGAAATCCGCCCCCTCAATCGGATTGCCAATAATCAATCGCACCGGCACAGCTACATCAATGAAAATGGCACTGACAGATACTACCGAGATCAGAGCACAGTAGTTAACATGAAATTATTGTGGAACACACCAAAATATACGGGGGTTCATACTTACCTTTTACTTACCTATTCAATTTAATCTCGGGTCTGGGTTTTCAACTGGATCACTTAATAGTATGCCCTCACAATAACCTCCACCACGATATTTAAAATGAACCAAGTCGGAAACAAGAAAATTTAAACTGCACAATACTTTATTTCACATAAAGGAAAAAAAATAATTTAACAAAATTTAACAACAAAATATACGTGGCAATCAGAAGCCATTGTCAATGCAACCATGTCCTCCTGTAGGACTTGTAGACTTTACATACAAAAATTCAGCTTTCTCTAGCTCAAAAGAACGTAATAATAACAATGCACTTTGGAATGGATAAGGGAGCTGGGACGAGACATAAAGCATTTGTTTCCTAGTTTATGAACTTCACATTTTATTTATAACCGCAAGGCTGCTATGTAGATGACCTTGGCCTCTATCATACAGTTATCTGGCCACCTGCGATACACCCTGCACCGTGTCGCATGCTTGCTTCGTCAAATGGACACACCTGTTCAACCAATGTTAGCATATGCTAGTTACCTCAGAGCCTAGCTCCTTTTCAAAACACTTTAAAAGTTCACATCTCAACTCAAATATTATCACGCAAATCTTTTAAATGCTCCGTTCAAATATCAATGGATTACTCTAATAATCCCAAATCTTGTTTAATTGTATAATCCAATTGTTGAACTAGCGTTGTTTAGAGTATAATAACGAAAACTCTTAATGTTTATAACAAAATGTTCATTAATTATTTATAACATTTTAAATTGTTTATAACATTGTCAAACGACAATTAAAAAATTTATACACGCCTCTATTAATCCCGTTCGTTTCAAATTATTATTAAAGATATTTACATAGTTATTTACATTATTAATATTATTTATATTAGAAATACATTAAACCACACGTTTATCCGGTTGATAATTACTTAAATCGTGGTGATATAATCGACCAATGAAGGTTAGTTATATTTAAATTTTAGATTCAGGTTTAATAAGATTTAATAATTATTATTATTTGTGACGGTAACCTCCATTCAAAATCGTTATCTCAAATAATTAAACACTCTTGTTAATTTTAACAGTAACTTCACATGAATAATTTTCAATGGACCTGAACAATACACTCAGCGGAAAAATACCTCGCTCAAAACGCACAAAATTGCACCAAAATTGGCCCATAATTCATCATATATCTCATTATATATGGCATCAAAATCTTCCACAATACACACAAAAAACCTCCACTTATAAATTCATTATCATCATCAATATTACTGTGGGAACCTCCTTCACTTATTAAAGGGCATTATTCATCAGCGACTTTTACACGTCCACTGAACTAACGATTATACATCCATAGTTCCTCTTTAAAAATTCTTATATTCATCAATTGTATCAAAAACTGTTATTATATTTAACCTTCGTGGGTTTCATTCATGAAGCGATATGAAGTAAAAATTTGCCAGTCACAAATAAATTTAATAGCAAATACGATTAGACACGCCTCCCTGGTCTATCAAAATTGAGATTAATATCAAAGTATCGCAGTATAAAAATACTATCTTCAATCAAAGTTCATCTAAACTGCATAAATAGTCGAATAGAATACAATTAGACTGTGGACTGCCAACATTATTGTTCCAATCTAGAATTGAGAAAAACTCCTATCAAATGTTCATTACTATAGTGTACTCAATAAATCGTACTCAAAGTTCATATTTCATAAAATTGTCTATAATGCAATGGTATTTCAGAATTGACGATAAATGTCTATGTTGCAATCATGTTCGTAAAACGACTAGTATTTCTAAGATCGTCGATAAAGCAGTAGATTTTAACGCTCTAAAATCTTTTAATCATTCTTCTTTCTTGAGGATGACAGAAAATTGGTCAAAGTAATTTACTGAATAGAATTACTTTAATAAAATGACACGCTGTCTGAATTCAAATTTGCCATAGAAAATCGTTAACTTTACAGTCAAATCGTGACTACAAAAATATGCAAATTACTGAAAGAATATATATATTATCAGTCTCAACTGATCCAAAATTATTTAAATATGCCAATGACATAATAATGTCTCAATAAATCGAAGAAAAAGGCATAACTCAGCAAAGTGTACAGAAATATCAAGAGGAAAAATATGGGGCAAAATATATGGGACAGAAAATATGGGAAAAATGGTTGCTCAGATATCGCTAAATGGCTCAAATAAATCAAGAAACGTTCACGACTACCGTATCTGTTGATTGAAGTTCTAGAGGAAAATTTCCAAAGAAGACTGCTGTTGGTTCCATTTCACCACCGTAAAGATGTGCTCCGACCTCGAACCTGGAACCTGCGCCCTCGGAGAATAGAACAGTTTCCTCCTCCGGAACTCGCACTGCTCCGTGTAGACGATAGACATCCTTCTGGCAAAACTCTTCTGTGTGAGCCGGGTCCACCCTGGCCTCTCTTGAAAGTTCCCTGAAGTTCTGGTAGAAATTCGCCATGAAGTTTATTGCAATTATTTCCGCAGAAATGTTCATAATTGTGGAGTATGAAGATATTTCCACTGCCATTTGATGTAATTCAGCGATGGATTACGATGCATGAGTGTAGTTGGATGTTCACTACATGCTCGCTTTTGTAGAGTGACGATTAACGAAGCTCCATGATGCTATTTCACTCCATTGATGTATGTCCCAATTGCATTAAAGTTTTAGTCTTCCATCTCCACTTCCGTTATAATAATAGTCGAAAGTACTTCCAGATTATATAGATCCATTGTAGAATGTAGCGTTGTATCACCAAATGTAATCTTCAGTATCACGGTTGCAATACATGTGTCAGCCGTAGCGTAGAATGTGGTATTATAAAAGTGCTTCTCAGGTGTCGAGAAAATCACTTTTGTCTGCAGTCTTAAAATGCGAATATCTTCCAAAGTATAATAGTGAAAATGTTCAACTTTCGTATACGCCTCAATATTGTAATGCACAATTGAATTAGCATAAATGCAGTAGCTAACTTTTGATAGATAATCTTGTAGACTCGTTTATGTGTGCGCTCCAACTTCGCCTAGTTTTAGTAACCGTAAAATTGCACTGCTGCACGCTCAATGCTTGTTTGATGCTGTGGGCTCTACCACACTTGCTAATGACGACTTGCTTCACTTAAGAACTCGAAGTCTGACAATATGAGAATCAGAAAAATGAGCCATGAGAGCCTCCTCTCTGCTGTGCAAGGCCATTTATCAACTTCTTAAGGGGCGTATCCATCCCTACCATAGCTTGTTCCTCCGTCATTGCTAGAAGTTCTAACTTTGGCTATACTTGACGGATTTTCAAATTTCAAAAACTCATAATTAATTTCTTCAAAATTCCAAATCAATGCCATAACTGAAAATAGTTTTCCACAATTCTGCATGCCAAAAGTAATTAAATATGGTAGTTTCAGTAATCTCCGTCTCCCTCCAAGCTATCATTCATTGGTTCGAGCCTCTCCTCCAATAGCGTAACTTCTTCCTCAGCACAATTCCTTGCTTCCCTGCGACTGCGTCGTAAATCTCAGATCCTTCTCGAACAAAATCATGACGTCACCAAGAATCTCAACTCATCCAGCCTACTTGCATGAAGTCTGCGTCATCCGTGCTTACGTCATGAATATACACGTCACAACTATGACGGCCATAACTTTATTCACATATACCAATACAGCCACCGTGGTGTCAGTATAATTCAATTTACGGGGGCAGTACCAGGGCCTATTTCTGTAAATATAATATTAATCCACTAGCCTTTCGAATCCACTTCGTGAGGTCGGAGAGGAAATCTAAAAAATCACTCTTTGCTCGGTATTAAGGTATATGTTATTTAATTATTAAGGCTATCATTAAGACTACTGTGTAATAGAATATCTCTATTTTGATGTTTGGGCTTTAAAAATATGGCCTACTGGTGTGGACCTTACCTTGGAAGTATAGCATTACTGTAATTATTTTGGTTGCTACTGTTAACCTATTTGTAAAAGTCATGGTTAGTATAGGTTTTGTACTGTGTAATTTAGTATTAATTAAAATATTTAAATCCCCCATTACTTACTTCTTGCGATTTACTCCTAAAATCCACTGTCTTTTCAAATCCATTTCGTGAGCTCGTGATGGAAAACTATAAAATTTCACACTTTGCTCTGTATTGCAGTATCTATTATTTCAGCCAACAACACAGCACATAACATTGCCAGAACGTTTTGACATTTTTTAAATAATAATCTGAAGACAACACTATAAAATATTGAATAAACACAGGTAAAAATTCACTCGTATTGCAACGTCTTTCGATCAGCTCTTGATAAACAAGACCGTGTGTAGTTCACTTAGTATCCACCCGCAGCAGCACCCTGCAGAACGCACGGTGCCTATAGTGCAGCGTTAGGTCATGGGACCAAGCTCTCTGCTACCTCGGGAGGCGCGTGGGTTCGAGCCCCACCGTCGGCCGTCCTTGAAATGTATTTCCGTGGTTTCCCATTTTCAAAACCAAGCAAATGCTGGGACGGAACCTTCTGACAGACCACGGCTGCTTCCTTCCACATTCTTGGCCATTTTCATTCATCTTCATCCATTCCATCACTCATCCCGACGCGCAGGTCGCCCACGGGCGTCGACTAGAAAGACCTGCACTCGGCCTCTCAGGAGGCCTCACGACACAAAAAAAAAACATTTAGGGCGCGACACTTTCAAATGATGATGATGAACGTCATCATTTTTTTCCATGGGGCGGTTCGTTTTTATGGTCGATTACCCTTCTTGACGCCAACCACACGAGATGAATTAATGTGAGATGAAATTAACGAAGATAAATAAAACTGGGCAATGAGTTGGAAGGAAGCAGCCGATAGAAGAACTCTTCTACCTACAGCAGTCTAGGGATGCCAGACCCCACGATCTGGCATCTTGACGCGCATATATACCGCAGTCAGATAATAATAACAATATGGGCCAGAGAGATGGCAGTGTGTTTGAGGAAATCCTTAACTTATCACTGAGTCTACTGAGTGCCGGAATGGTACCTAACCGCAGGTCCTGGCTGCCTTCTTCCAACACCATGCCTAGACGTCGAGGTTAAATCACTAACCACGGCCACGATGGGGAGATCCGAGGTTCGAATTTGGGCGCTGTCAGCGGCTAATCTGAGTGTGGTTTCCCCCGAGTTTTTCCACACTCCCTCTAAGCAAATGCCAGAATAGTACCTTATTTCAGTCCCGGGGTACCTGCCACATCCCTAATAATTACAGCTACACAATGACAATGTCATAATAATCACCACTGAAATACCGGTTATCAGACAAATTCAATACACACCCAAGTACTCTGAACTGATGACCAACAACAACAACAACAACAACAACAACAGCAACGATCTCCTTCCAAATCCTACTCTCAAGTACACACACACACTACTACAGCTATCGCAATGACACAGGTTATCAAATACTGTAGGTTACACACACCCAAGTACTCAAGGATACTCGACCTAAATGAATTAACGACAATTAACCTTCCAGACACCAAACCCAAGGAAGAAGTAAATAAAAAATGAAATGAGTGAATATGAATGGAATCGGGCAACGTGCTGGCAGGAAGAAGACATGGCCCATTACAATGGAAAGACACGAAAAAAAAAACCAAGAACGTCCGCTGACGGGGTTCGAACCTAATCGTCTCCCGATTTCGAGGATAGCCTGGCCCCAAGGCCATGCACGTCAGTGTATTAACCTATCTTGGTCGGTCACACAACTTTGAAAGTAACCGAGGTAAATAGGTGTAGTTAACTCCTGCCCGAAGATACCGTACGTCATTTGTTAAATAGTTTAGTCCGTCCTTTGCCTGTGCGTCCAGGCTCAGTGACTACAGCCGTCTCGCCTGATGGATCAAAGTCATCATCCCCTGAGCAGTTTTTGTGTTATTTTAATCATGGTTCGTTTTATCGAACTAAAATGACAAAAA
The DNA here is from genome assembly GCA_946902985.2 of Meconema thalassinum. Taxonomy (NCBI): domain Eukaryota; kingdom Metazoa; phylum Arthropoda; class Insecta; order Orthoptera; family Tettigoniidae; genus Meconema; species Meconema thalassinum. The sequence goes on from OX336389.2 coordinate 1,198,171,105, forward strand.
AATCTACACAATTAAATTTCCAGTGACTTCCATTATTTGTGTTTTCAAACATAAACCAACAATTTTGAAGAATAGTGCGAAATATAATTTGAGGCTTCGTCTTAACGTCTCACCCCTTAGCATTGTACATCCACTGTAGTGTGCAGCCTAGTTCCCTTCGCTTAGATACTAATTGCTATTAACTCCAGTAGATTAAACATCAACCCACAACAAGCAGGCAAAAATCAAACTGAGCGTATATTTGATCATTATGCACACCGCTCGAGATAAATTCAAGGTACTAGTCTGGTTGAAGGGCTCGTGAAATCTCTCACCCACTCGTCGCCACACTCGAATGCTCTGAGTGGGTGAGAGATTTCACGATCCCTTCATCCAGGAACGCCACCAACAGCAAGGAGGTTCAGTCATGTTTTGGGGTGGGATCGTGCTTGGTCGACGTACGCCTCTAGCCTTATTCCTACGCATGATAACATGACTGGTCGTTGAACCTGTCGTTACAGGATTCGCTGCCACGATGGGTGAGGACTTGACACTAGTGGACGATAATACTTGTGCCCATCGAGTTCCTTCAGATGCATGGCATACAGAGAATGGAGTGGCCTGCCTATTCTGCGGACATGAACACTGCATTGAATATGCATGGAAAGAACTCAAGAGGGCAATATTGCACCGTCCCAATCCTCCAACAAACAAACAGCAACTGATTGAAGCTGCTGTCCAAGAGTGGGATAAACCACGTTGGATTTGTGGTGCTCAGTATGCCTCGTCGTCTGCAAGAATGCCTTAGGGCTCGTGGTGGCCATACACGGTAATGATATGCCCCAACATGTATAGGACGTTTGTGTGCTCAGTCTCACATTACCACTTTTGTTATTCGTTGTGTAATTCTGTCTCTTTGCAGAGCAGATTGTGTGTTGTTTTTCATTGTATGTACCCTATATTGTGTATAATATAAAATACACAACAAATAAACAAGTCACTAAATCGCAATATGCAAAATTTTGTGAGCACTGTAATAACTAAATAAGTGTATATATTGTAAATACCACCACCTACATACTTGTGGACCTATATTTAATAGCCTAAAGTGTAAATGATCAGACGATGGTCGCTTGACGATCGAAACTCTTCAATCCAAATTTATTTATTTATTATCTCTTGTATTTTTTTCAGGTTTAGGGAAATATCCATTACAATTGGAGTAGGTATAATAGGCCGGTTCTGGCACAGAGGCTAATGGGCAAGATGGCCACTGCGCGCATCCAGCCCTATGTTATTCTTATGGAGGGGACTGTCATAGCTGGCACAGGGGCTGATGGGCAAGATGGCCGCTAAGCGTGGCGGTCAAAGACAATGCAGAGCAGTTAAAATAGCGAGAGGGTAGCTAAGTGCTAGTATCTTTAGTCGGTCAACCAAAAAGAGTGGTAACTAGCGGGGACGGTAAGGGTAGTATTATTTATTTATTTTATTAGTTAATATTTAATTTATTTTATAGCACATGGCTAAAACACAAAATGGTCACTGCACACAACCACTTACACATGGCATGCTAACCTAACTTAACCTAACCTAATCTAACTTTACCTAACCTAAGTTCACCTAACCAAACATGTCCTCATATAACCTAAGCTAACTTAGCTTAGGTTAGGTTATGTGAGATTTGCTAACTTATCAAACCTCACATAACTTAACCTAAGCTAACTTAACAAACCTTACCTAACCTCACCTATCCAACAACCATGCCTATTTTTAGCCTACTTTTCACATTTTGCAAAAATGAGGAAAACGTAGACTTATGAGATCGGGCAAATGTGTGTCTGTCTGTCCTTCTGTCTGTCTGTCTGTCTGTCTGTCTTGTCTGTCTGTCTGTCTGTCTGTCTGGCTGTGTGTGTGTGTGTGTGTGTCCCTATCAACTCCTAAACGGCTGGAGCAATCGAAACAAAATTTGGTAGGAGTAAAGATCTATACCTGAATATCTCACGGCCATATTTGAAAATGATGTCAGTGCTACCAACTGCGAAAAAATCGCAATTGAAATTTGAGCTCCATGTTGGATATCTTGGAAGGTATGAATGGGAGCTATTTCAAAATTGGCACACGTATAGATAATAATATTGCAATTTAATTTCCAGGAGGCCATACATGGCAGTGTTGCCAAAATGATTATAAGCCTGCTGATAAGTTCAATTTTAAATGCATATAACTTCTACACTATCAATTGGAATTCAACCAAATTTCGTATGTTGTATGTGAACATAACCAGATATGACTGAGCGTATTCTTAAGACCCACCAGGGCTACCAACTGTTAATAAATGCTCTTAATTTCTTTTATCCAAATACCAATATATCAGGAAGTATGCAAGCCGACAGCTTTAAACTATGCACACGTATAGTACCTGACATTCTATATTAATTTGTAGTAACTTATATACGTCAGTGCTACCAACATGTATCTAAGCCTGCTGAGAGGTCCAAATTTAAATACATGTAACTTCCATACTATCATTTGGATTTCAACCAAATTTCGTATGTGCTATGTGTATCATAACAGATATGACTATGTGTATCCCTAAGAGCAACCGGGGCTGCCAACTGTCTATAAATGCTGTCTCTATTTTTGTTACCCTAATATCAATATATCAGAAAGTATGCAAGCCAATAGCTCTAAACTTTGCACACGTACCTGGCATTCTAGATGAATTGGAGTAACTAATATACGTCAGAGCTACCAACATGATTCTAAGCCTGCTGATAGGTCCAATTTTAAAATGCATTTAACTTCTATACTAACAAATGGATTTCATTCAAAATTGGCACAACAATAGATCATATTATTTCAGATTATTTCTCACCAATACATACATGACATTTTTGCCAACATGATTTTACGCGCGCTGTTAGATGCAATGTTTAACTGCATGTAACGTACATGCTATTCATTGGCCTTCAACCAAATTATGTATTCTGTACCTTAAGAGATGGAACTAAGAATATATTCAGTCAGCAGGGCTGCCAACTCTAGTGCTCTATTAGGCTACATTATGTCAGGTATACAGTATTTCGAACTAATTAGATATTTCGATATTAGGAACTTAATTTCGTCATTATTCTAGATAGATCCATATAGATTAATCATTGGCATGAATCTTAAATTTTAAGAAAAGTAGGCTCTTTAGTTCGTCACGGAACTTCTTGTTATTATGTCAGATGATGTAATGTTCTCTCAATTTGACAAGTGAGTTTATGTTCACTCAAAAAGTGGGTGCAAAAGTGGTTGTAAAAGTAGGTGCAAAAGTACGTGCAAAGGTGGGTGCAAAGTAGGTGTAAAAGTTGTACCCTATTTGTATTGGCTTATTTGAAAATTTATTTTTGTCAATGTATTTAGAGGATTTTTCTCTTGGTCTTGGAAAGTATCTCAGCCCTTTTTATGGCAGCATAATGCTTACCGCCATGTTTGTAAGCAAATACAACACACTAAAATTCCAAAAATCCAGAAAGTACTCTAAGGTTAATGATTGACTCTCAACTCTTACTGTTTGTTGCCTCTATCCCACGACTAGTCAAAAACAATATAATTTTAAATTTGTCCTAAAAAGTTGAATTGGAAAAGTAGGCTATATGTTTAAACTAAAAATCCTAAAAAGTCATATGTTAACTCTTACACTTACCTCTATCCCGCTCTCATTCAAAAAATAGTGTATTTTTCAAATTTTTCTAAAGAATATTTTCAAAATGGGTTATATTTTGGAAACTAACAATTTTACAAAAATGTTTGTTTGGCATAAATGGACGGTCCATACCACCTCTACCAGTAAACCAAGTCCCAGGTCTGTAGGACAAAAACCAAAAATGTTCAATTTTGAAAGTATGCGATATTTCCTAAATTAGGAATTTTATAAAAATGTTCGTTTCACATAAATTAATGGTCTTTACCCCCTCTACCTTAATATCAAAATTTCAAGTCTCTACGACAAAAAAAAAATAATTTTGAAAATGGGCTATATTTCTAAAATTAGCAAGTTTACAAAAAAAGGTTTGTTTAACATAAATGAAAGGTCCTTACCCCCTCTACCCACAAACCAAGTCCCAGATTCTGGGACAAATTCCAAAAAAGTTTAATTTTGAAAGTAGGCGATATTTCGAAAACTAATCATCCTAGAAAGTCATATATATACTCAAACGAATGGTCTTAAATCCTTTAACGTTAAAACAAAACTTTTACATTTTTTCATTTTTTCCAAAAAAAGTCCAATTTTCAAATTGCATATACTTTGGAAACTGCCAATTTTACAAAAAGCTTTATTTAACGTAAACGAAAGATCTTTACCCCCTCTACCCCAAAAATAAATTTCAGGTCCCTAGGACAAAAACTGTGCAGTAGTGGTTTTTGGGCGGTTCTGTTCGGTTAGGCTAGGTTAAGTTAATCTACTGCCGCCATTTTTTAGGTTAGGCTAGGTTAAGTTAAGCTATGGCCGCCATTTTGTTAGGTTAGACTAGGTTAAGTTAAGCTACGGCCGCCATTTTGGCGGTGGAGCGGTAGCGGTGGTGCCAGAACCGCCCAAAAACCACTACTGCACAGTTTTTGTCCTACAGACCTGAAATTTATTTTTGGAGTAGAGGGGGTAAAGACCTTTCATTTACGTTAAACAAACCTTTTAGTAAAATGCGCAGTTTCCAAAATATAGGCAATTTGAAAATTGGACTTTTTTGGAAAAAAAATGAAAAAATATAAGAGTTTTGTTTTAACGTTAAATGATTTCAAGACCATTCGTTTGAGTCTATATATGACTTTTTAGGATGATTAGTTGTCAAAATATCGCCTACTTCAAAAATTAAACTTCTTTGGATTTTGTCCCAGAGATCTGGGACTTGGTTTGTGGGTAGAGGGGGTAAGGACCTTTCATTTATGTCAAACAAACGTTTTTTGTAAACTTGCTAATTTTGGAAATATAGCCCATTTTCAAAATTAATTTTGTTTTGTCGTAGAGACTTGAAATTTGGTATGGGGGTAGAGGGGGGTAAAGACCATTGATTTATGTCAAACGAACATTTTTGTAAAATTCCTAATTTAGGAAATATCGCCTACTATCAAAATTGAACTTTTTTGGTTTTTGTCCTACAGACCTGGGACTTGGTTTACAGGTAGAGGGGGGGGGGAGTGTATGGATCATCCATTTATGCCAAACAAACATTTTTGTAAAATTGTTAGTTTCCAAAATATAACCCATTTTGAAAAAAAAAAAGAAAAATACACTATTTTTCGAATGAGAGTGGGATAGAGGTAGGTGTAAGAGTTAACATATGACTTTTTAGGATTTTTAGTTTAAACATATAGCCTACTTTCCCAATTCAACTTTTTAGGACAAATTTAAAATTATATTGGTTTTACTAGTCGTGGGATAGAGGTAAGAGTAAGAGTTGAGAGTCAATCATTAACCTTAGAGTACTTTCTGGATTTTTGGAATTTTAGTGTGTTGTTGTTGCTTACAAACATGGTGGTAAGTATTATGCTGCCATAAAAAGGGCTGAGATACTTTCCAAGACCAAGAGAAAAATCCTCTAAATACATTGACCAAAATTACTTGTCAAATAAGCCAATTCAAATAGGGTACCACTTTTACACCCACTTTTGCACCCACTTTTGCACCCACTTTTAGACCTTTTAGACTTTTACAACCACTTTTGCACCCACTTTTTGAGTGAACATAAACTCACTTGTCAAATTGTGAGAACATTAGATCATCTGACATAATAAAAATAGGCATGGTTGTTGGTTAGGTGAGGTTAGTTAAGGTTTGTTCAGTTAGCTTAGGTTAGGTTATGTGAGGTTTGTTAAATTAGCTTAGGTTAGGTTATGTGAGATTTGCTAAGTTAGCTTAGGTTAGGTTATGTGAGGACATGTTTGGTTAGGTGAACTGAGGTTAGGTAAAGTTAGGTTAGCATGCCATATGTGTAAGTGGTTGTGTGCAGTGACCATTTTGTGTATTAGCCATGTGCTATAAAATAAATTAAATATTAACTAATAAAATAAATAAATAATACTACCCTTACCGTCCCCGCTAGTTACCACTGTTTTTGGTTGACCGACTAAAGATACTTGCACTTAGCTACCCTCTCGCTATTTTAACTACTCTGCATTGTATTTGACCGGCACGCTTAGCGGCCATCTTGCCCATTAGCCCCTATGTCAGCTATGACAGTCCCCTCCATAAGAATAACATAGGGCTGGTTGCGCGCGGCAGCCATCTTGCCCATTAGCCCCTGTCCCAGAACCGGTCTATTATACCTACTAATTTGGTAAAATCGTGTTGACCGACTGAAAAGGATTACTGTACTTTCGATTACTTATACTACGCTGAACAAGTAGTTCCGTGAAGAACTAAATAGCCTATTTTCATTTATCCTAATTATGTTAATTGTTTCTATCAACATACAAACTTTCAGTTGGATTGCTGTAATAGATTCGTAGATATTGAAAACCGTCTATATATTTCGGATGGTCGCCATGTGGGATTTTTATATAATGTAGGCCATAGAGTTATGTACTATTACATGAAGATTATTGCGTAGTTGTGTTATTCAATCTTCAATCGCATGATTAGAACACAAGAAATAAAAACAAGATTTTAAAATTTCGCACAGCCGCCATCTTGTGGCTATGAAAACTTAAAATAAATTAGATGTCAGTGGATTAAAATTTGTATAAGCATTTACCGTACCAAGTTTCACTGCGCTCGGATGATTAAATCGCGAGAAACGTCCATTTAAATATTTAAATTTCGCATCGCTGCCATGTCATATTTGTGCTCACTAGGTTATTGAAAGTCCCATAGGTGAACTTTATCTTCATAACCTTTATCAACCTACAAAATTTCAGTTTGATTACTGGCATAGATTAGTAGATATTGAGAACCGTCCAAATATTTTGGATGGTCACCATGTGGATTTTTATATATGTAGACCATAGAGTTATGTACTATTAGATGATGATGATGATGATGATGATGATGATGATGATGATGATGATGATGTAAGCCTCCGTGGCTTAGGCGGCAGCACGCCGGCCTCTCACCGCTGGGTCCGTGGTTCAAATCTCGGTCACTCCATGTGAGATCTGTGCTGGACAAAACGGAGGCCGACAGGTTTATCTCCGGGTACTCCGGTTTTCCCTGTCAAAATTTCATTCCAGAAACACTCTCCACTATCATTTCATTTCATCTGTCATTCATTTAATCATTACCCCAGAGGAGTGCTTCAGGCCTCGGCAGTCGGCACAGTTCATATCCTCGCCGCTAGATGGGAGCTTCATTCCATTCCTGACCCGGTCGGAGACTGGAAGCAGACTGTGGATTTTCATTTTCATTTTCAGATGATGAAGATGATGATGATGATTATTATTATTATTATTATTATTATTATTATTGCGTAGGCTCATTATTCATACGTTGACTTCGATCACATTATTAGGATACAGGAAATAAAAACTAATATTAAAATTTCGCACAGCCGCTAACTTGAGGTTATGTAAACAATTGAACTACTGTCGAACAAAATATTATGTGCACTCGAGTTTGGAGGTTGTTTGTGAAGTAACCAATAGACTTTCATAAAATCCACTAACATCATCATTTTCGTCGTTCTATTTTACGATAGTTCATGTAGGTTTGGAATTTTTAATTTATTTTTTAATATTATTTATCGCAGTTGGAACAAAAAAAAGTGCCCGTTTTTAAGCGTGTTTCAACCATGCGTCACAAACCCGTCATCAGATCGAATCCGTGACAGGTTTATTTTTATTCTATTGGTATGTATGAATCATACCTATTGTGCACGTTTGCTGTGCAAACGAAGCTTTTATGTATTAATGGCAGCTCAGCTGGTGATATATGCCATCGGCCAAATATCCCAAATTCGCCTCACTTTTTGCACACACAAAAAAAACCTTTATCCCTTTCCTAAAAATATTTGTCTAAATGTCCCACAATTTGGGACAAATCCCACGGGTTGGCATCACTGTGCTGCTTGCCAGCAACAGACGCTATCTACAGGCGGGAAAAAAATCACGTATGCGCACGAAGGTTCATGGTCGGCTCATGCAAGCGCGCTTGATTCAAATTCATCTGGTTTTCTAAAAGTAAAATAAGGTCGGATACTTTTCTAACAGACCTCATATGTAACACACTTTCCTGAAAAATATTACATGTATTAATATTCTGCAGTGATAAGGGGAGATTTTAGGGTCGTGGAAAGTGTGTCATAGGCTATATAGTTACCCCGCCTATCGTATAATTGGCAAAAACGTGTCGATCGACTGAAAAGTATATATTGATAGTTTGTACATGTACAGGCAACACCGAAAAAATGGCTTCACAACTTCACATTAGCTAAACGTAGCTTTCATTTGGATGGACTCTATTTGGAATTTTCGAACAGAAGGGGATCTGTTTCACGATCAACGACCAAAATTCAAAATGTATTCTAAACATAACGATAGTATTTACTATCACGGTGTAAATTTGCATATTCTGTCATTATTATCTATTGTCTTCTTTTGTAAGTAATATGGCGAGATGCTGAGCCCAAGGTTGCAGGTTCGAAACCTGGCGCAGTCAGCTGGCATTTGAGGGTGTGCAAATGCGAGGGAGCCGTGTCAGTACATTTACTGGCACGTTAATGATCCCCTTCGGGGCAAAATTCCGGCACCCCGGCGTCTCTAAAAGCCAGGGTAGTTAAAAGGGACGTAAAACCAATAACATTATTATTAATATGGCGAGAAATGCTGTAACTTATTATTGAGCTACTACCGACAGTGATGGCTACGCTCGCTAAAGCACAGCGTTAGGTCATGGGGCCAAGTTCTCTGCTGACTCGGTAGACGCGTGGGTTCAAGCCCACCGTTGGACGTCCTTGAAATGGTTTTCCGTGGTTCAACACCAGGCAAATGCTGGGACGGTACCTTATGGCAGGCCACGGCCGCTCCCTTCCACATCCTTGCCCAGTTTCATTCATCTTAATTCATTCCACCTCTCATTCCGGCGAGCAGTTCACCCACGGGCGTCGACTATAAAGACCTTTACTCGGCCTCTCAGGAGGTCACACGACAAAAAGAAAAAAATGAGGTACTGTATATATTTTAGCAATACTATTGCACACAATCCTAATTTGTAATATGCTAGAGGAATTAAAGATGTAGTCATAGATTACTTTAATGGTAGTATAAAATATCACAATGATATCACAATGGGGGATAATTGTTATGGGTGTTGTACGATTTTCACCAAAGGGTGGGGGGCAATGGTATGAGACTGTTTGATATCAGATAAGGCGGTATATACATGCGCAGTAAAACTGATGTAGCTCAATCGTCACGAATGTCGTAGTCCAGAGATCATGACATTGACCTCCGGATCAAATGAAATAAATTTATTTAAAAAATTCACGAGAACAAAACATCAAAAGCTACATACTTGAGCGAGAAAGAACCGCAAGTGTCGCACTGCATTGCAATACAGTGGTGTCAGCAGTACACGGAGCATATCGGATGTCGTCCACCCCTCACCCCTCTCCCCTCTTACCAAACTTGTTGCAATCAGCAGGCAACGACCAGCCGACTTAACTGTTTGGATAGGACTTACCCGGTTTAACATCTCTGCCATACCCTCCACTATTGAGATCTGGTCGGTGCTCGAGCCTGGCAACGATCACTTTGGCGAGCACTCTTGTACTGTTGGCGCGCTTCGCTTTTGAAATAATTCACAGTAGTCTACTACAATATAACCTGAATTATTAAAGAACAAAACTATGATTTTCTATGCATGTAAGAGACAACACATAGCTTTTCATTGGTAAAAGATTGTTTTTACGATAGTAATAATATATTTATTTTGTGCAACACCGCAACCTTCTAACCTGCCGCCACTGCGGTTACAACGTTGTTTCGCTGAACCTCGTGATTTCAGGTTTTTGCAGATATATTTCCACAGAACACGTTTTGAAAGGATGGTGCTACATTTTTTTTTTTTTTTTGAAATACACTGTATTTGCGAGTTAGTTGAAGTGTGCTGACAGAACAGGCATACGTGTTCTATTGACTAGAGGTTCAATGAACTCTCAGGTCAAGGTGTGTGTCAGTGTCTTGTAGAACCTGTCACACGATGGTCGTGGTATGTGGTGCTTCTGCCATCGTCCACACCTAGAGGTCAGCATGCCTCACCTCATTCCTCATTCGGCGCACCACTGAAGACTATACCCTCATTGAACCACAGGTCACAGGATCTCTGTGGATGTTGTGAGCGATTCCACGCGTCACAATTAATATCCTTGCACATTTAATTAGACTATATATTACGTCACAATAAAATACGTAGAGCGTTCAGAAAGTTACACGTGATTATAGCAGGCCAATCATTTTATTGGACGTCCGGTTCCATGGCTAAATGGTTAGCGTGCTAGGCTTTGGCCCGAAGGGTTCCGGGTTCGATTCCTTGCCGGGCCATTAGGGATTTTAATTTGAAAATCCACAGCCTGTTCCAGTCATCCGACCGGGTCAGGGATGGAATGAATGAAGCCCCCATCTAGCGGCGAGGATATGAACTGTGCCGGCTGACGAAGCCTATCGCACTCCCCTAGGGCAATGATTAACTGAATGTCAGGTGAAATGAAATGATAGTGGAGAGTGTTGCTGGAATGAAATTGTGACAGGGAAAACCCGAGTACCCGGAGAGAAACCTGTCTGCCTTCGTTTTGTCCAGCACAGATCTAACATGGAGTGACCGGGATTTGAACCACGGACCCAGCGGCGAGAGGCCGGCCTGCTACCGCCTAAGCCACGGAGGCTCAAGGGATTTTAATTTCCTGAGGTTAATTCCCGTGGCCCGGGAACTGGGTATATGTGACGTCTTCATCATCACTGCATCCTCATTACGACGCGCAGATCGCCCACGGGCGTCAACTAGAAAGACCTGCACTCGGCCTCTCAGGAAGTCACACCAAAAAATTGCGACACCTCGGGGTAGCCGTACGCGTTATATCGCTTACCACGACCACGATGGGAAGCTGCAGCAAGTCCTGAGATTGGAGGTTCGAATCCCAGCACTGACAGCGACTATCCTGGGTGTTTTTCCCACACTCCCTTCAAACAAATGCCGTGATAGGTCCTTATTTAAAGTCCCGGGATACCTACCCCATTCCCTACCCTAATAATTACGGCTATACACGCTACAACATACACTATAGAAACACAGGTTATCAAACAAAGTAAACACACACCAAAATACACGAGGTTGATGACCAATAAGTCCCAGGTCCGTAAACCGAATCGACAACAATAACTTCTATTGAGTGACACAGTATTATGCAAAGTGACAAACGTACACCACATTCTATTTTGGCAAATCACCCTGTCCCTATAAACAATTGGTCTGAAAGTTCTACCAATATCTCAATTCGTTAACGAGAGAAATCCACTCCTCAGTCCTGCAGCCATCAAAGAACTGCATTTTGAACCATTCATCGTTGCCATTTCTTTTTAGCCCGAATGCTTTTTCAACACACCGAACACATAAGAATCACAGGGACTGTATGTCGGGTCCTTCCAGATATCTGATCAAAAACAATGAACTCTTCTCTTTGCCTCTCACCATGGTGAAACAGTTCAAAAAGCAGTTCATCGATGTCTCTAGGACTAAGGAGTGGATTTCTCCTCCTTCCCAATCCTCACCTGAATTACAAATACCCACACAACTAGAGACACCACAATAACACAGGTTATCAGACAAATTCTAATCTATATGTACAAAGTAGGCCTTTATACACCCATGTACACGGGGCAAAATGAAGACTATATCCAAGCCCCTCAAATGAAACAACTACTGTAATCTTCCCACACTCCATTTTCTGGAAAATATCGCCTATAATATTGATACCATTAGAAAATATTATTGGTCTATTCAGTGGCTTCGCCGAGTGCGTTATGACACCATCCCAGAGCTGCAGGAAGCAGGAAACCGGACATACGAACTGTATGTTGGGTTTTCTACTCTCAGAAAAGATATTCATTGTAGGTACTGTATGTTAATACAGTAATAGAAAAACATAATAATAAAAATATGGCTACCAGTGCTATTAAGTATAACATTTTGGGACAGCGACCAACCTAAATGCAATGTTTCCCCTGACCGCGGCGTAGACGTGCTCGTTAAATCGTGCATTACGACCGCGCGAGCACCTGCAGCAAATCCGGAGATCGTAGGTTTGTTTCCCGGCGCTGACAGCGGCTATACTGAGTGTAGTTTTCCCCCGTTTTCTTCCACACTCCCTCCATGCAAATGCCGGGATAGTACCTTATTTCACGTCCAGAGGCACTTACCCCACCCCTTATACAGCTGCACACACTACTAGACATCACACAAATAGCCTACAGGTTATCAGACAAATTCAACACATGTCTATCCAACTACACGGGGCTCATGACTAAGATGTCCCAAGCCCCTAAAATAAATTATTAACAACAACAAAGTTTTCCCCCGGTATTATCCACAGTCACTCCAAGCAAATGTCGATATAGTACCTTATTTCAAGTCCCGGGGCACCTACCCAATCCTAAACTCATCAGAAAAACACGAATTATTACACAAGTACATGGGTCTGTTTAGCCTGTTTACCATCTCTTGATGGATGCAGAATTTTTGCATTTGACTGTTGGCACAGGCTAGAGTAAATTGTGGCTTTCCACCGATAACTCAGTCTCATTCCCGGAAGTGGTTATATGTTGTTGTTGTTGTTGTTGTTTCATTTGAGTGGGTTCGATTCTCGGTCAATGCATGTGCGATTTTCGAAGTGAAATGCCATGTCCTGTGTTTCGGATTCCACGTAAAAAAGGAGGTCCCGTTGCTCATGATCGCATGATTAACGGTCATGTAAAACTACAAGCTTCTTTCTTTTTTTTTTTTTTGCTTGATGAGTGAGACATGGCTATCGCCACTCCATCTTTCAAAATCATTTAACTTGTCCGGCTACACACTATTACGCAACGACCGAGTAGGAAAGAAAGGAGGTGGGGTAGGAGCTTTCGTTAAGACGAACTTAAATCCTAAAATCCTAGCATGCTCAGATAGCCAGTACAATAGGAGACCCGAATTTATGTTATTCGAAATAGAGACCGCCCATCAAAAGTGTGCTATCTGCGTTGTTTACAAGGCACCTTCGCTGGGTCATTTAGAGGACGTAGAGAACCCGTTATTACGCATCCTGCCTCTTTACCAACACGTAATAGTCATGGGCGATTTCAATACCAATATAGGCGATAATACCAAAGCTGAAACTCGGCAACTCTTGAATATGCTCGCGTCACGTGACATGAAAATATTAGACCTACTACCAACACATCACATACGCACATCACACACGACAATTGACCTGATATCAGTAAAGAACACAGACAAAGTGCTTCAATACGGGCAGACATCTGTACCAGGAATTTCTGTCCACGACGTAATCTACTTGTCCTACTCTTTAAAATATAAGAAGACCAAACCAAGGACCATCACGTACAGAGACCTCTCTAAAATTGACATGCTATCCTTGATAGAAGACGCTCTCAATGTACCATGGCATGACATACTGAATATTCAAAATATAGATTATAAAATACACAAAATGAACGACTACTTGACAGGACTATATGGTAAACATGCTCCAGTGAAAACTGTTCGAGCAACGCGACCTCCAGCACCCTGGCTCAGCACGGAACTGAAAGAATTAATGGCTAAGCGAAATTCTGCGCACAGAAAATTTAAGAAATTACCCACGCAACAGAATTATGATGACTTTAAGAAGCTCCGAAACAGAACATCCCAAGTAGTACGTAACGCTCGAACCAGGCATGCTCACAACTTGCTCGGGCGTAATATCAAACCCTCTGCGGCGTGGAATGAACTAAGAAACATGGGAATAGGCAAAGAAAAAAATGACAACCCCATTAATCTACCTCTTGACACACTCAATGACTATTTTACTAGTACAGGACATTCTGTCAACCCAGACATAAAACACAGAACTCTCACCAACAACTACAACACCCCCACCCCCAACAGAGAAAAATTCTACTTCTCGCATGTTACCCCGTCACAAGTCGGGCGTGCCATTCTTAGAATCAAATCAAAATCGAAAGAGATCGACAATATAGAAATAGAAATATTCAAACGAATCATTGGCATTATACTTCCCACAATTACACACTTATTCAACTACTCGTTAATGACCGGTACGTACCCGTCGTTATGGAAAGCGGCTATTGTCATTCCAATCCCTAAAAACACACAAGCCAAAAACTTGAGTGACTATCGCCCAGTGAGCATATTGTTACGGCTGTGAGTTTGTTTTGTCGCCTCGCCACGTTGAGTCACAGCTGCCCCGGGCTGTGTGTGCTCTGCCTCAGTGTATTACGTGCGCGTTACGCAACGGGCTGCGAAGTGAAAGGGATGGTCCAGAATATTCCTGACCCAGACAGTGAAGGAAATCTCGAGAAGCCGTGTGTCCTGGACGATTCTACAATTCATTGAGTCACCAGCCTGCTATATAAGCGGCCTCAACAGTGAGGGGACCGAGTCTCTGAGGACAGTGTGTTTTACGAGCTAGTGCGAGCGTTTATCCTGAGCGACAGAAGAGTGGTGACTTGCGAAACCCCTAGTGAAGCCGATTCTCTTGACAGCGAGGGAGTGAGAAGCATACAGGGGACTGCCTGTGTTTTGAGCGAGTGTGACTTCACTGAGCGACAGAGGTATTGTGGCGGAGTGCCGTGCGAGTTACGAAATCCAGTGACATTGTTTCCCGGCTCGTGGGCAGCGAAGCAGCGTGTAGCAGGTTATCGTAAGTAACTGTAGTTTGTGTACATAAGGGAGAGGTGCAGGTAGTTTCTGTCAAGGCCACCGGACTCAATAGCACGGATTAACTTCTGTGGTTTGTTGACAAGTGAAAGGGGGCAAGAACTCTCCATAAGGAAGAGACTTGAGGAAACTGGAGTAAGGTTCTAATTGCTTGTATTTGCTGATGAGTGGTGTATCTTTCTGGCCGCAATAAAGTTAATTATTTCTTTAAAGGAACAATCTGTGTTGTGCTTCAACCTACCGTAATCCAACGAAAGTGTCACTAGGGGGTGGCACGTAACAACTGGTGTCAGAAGTGGGATTACGAACTCAAACACAAGCACAACACCTGACGGTCCTGGTTTCAAAACCCGAGCAGGTCATTTTTTTTAAATTTTCCTGTGAGTGCATGCCCTTTACAAGACAAGCATCTAAAATGGAAGCGCAATTGGCAGCATTGCTAGAAAAGTTAAGCGGCATGAAAACCAAGATGGAAGACGGCCAGAAGAAGTTGGAGGACGGCCAGAAGAAGATGGAGGACGGCCAGAAGAAGATGGAGGACGGCCAGAAGAAGTTAGCAGAGGACCTGAAGGACGGCCAGAATAAGTTAGCAGAGGACATGAAGGACGGCCAGGATAAGTTAGCAGAGGTCCTAACCGCCAAATTTCTGGATGGCCAGAAAAATCTGGAAGAGGGTCTGCTGACGAAACTAGAGGAGAGCCAAAGGAAATTAGAACAGGGCCTACGTGAGGGAGTCGCAGCAGTGGAAAAGAAGTTCGACGCCTTACAAGAGGAAGTTGCCGAACTGCGCCAACGCCCACTGACGGGGATAGAAGAGAAATTCAACGCTTTAAAAAAGGAAATTGCTGAGCTGAGCCAACACCCGCCGACGGGGATGGAAGCGAGATTCAACGCTCTACAAGAGGAAGTTGCCGAACTGCGCCAACGCCCACTGACGGGGGTGGAAGAGAAATTCAACGCTTTACAAAAGGAAATTGCTGAGCTGAACCAACGCCCGCCGACGGTGATGGAAGCGAGATTTAACGCTCTTCAAGAGGAAGTTGCCGAGCTGCGCCGAAGCCCGCCCACAGGTACACCGGGAATATCAGGAACGGGACAGAGCAGAGTGACGCCCCCAACCTTCGACGGAAAGGTCCCGTGGAGCACCTATTAACGTCAGTTCGAGGCAGCCTGTTCCATAAACAACTGGAACAACACGGAAAAGGCAACAGCTCTCATTATAGCTCTGAGGGGGGACGCTCTTAACGTCCTTCAGGCCATCCCGACTGGATCCCAGGACTACGCTTCACTAATCGCCCATATGGAGTCCCGATATGGAGATAGCCATCTTCAGCAGGCCTACCAGATGCAGCTCCGGAGCCGGGTGCAAAAGAACGCGGAAACCCTGCAGAAGTTCAAGATGGACATCGCACGCCTCGTAAGGCTCGCCTATCCAACAGCGCCGGCCAACTTTCAGGAACAGATTGCGACGCAGACCTTCACCGACGGGCTACGGGACCTGGACACTCAACAGGCGCTGCGACTCGCGCGCAATAAGACCCTGGCAGATGCGCTGAGCCACGCACTTGAGTTCGAGACGGCAAAGCAGGTATCTAGAATGCGCGCGCGGGTGCGTCAGGTGGGCGTCGACGAACCAGCCAAAGCCGACAAGACCAAGCCCCTGGCCGATGAACTGATGGAGGCGCTAGGCCGGTTCTTCAAGAGTCGCAGTACCACCAACAAAAACGTAGCCGAAGGACATCCGGAGAGGCGGCCCGGAAGAGGACTACCGATCTGCTGGACCTGCCGTAAGAGAGGCCACCTGAGCAAGGACTGCGGTGATCGCCGCCGCCAAGGGTTTCCGTCGGGACAGTCAGTCGTAGGGAAACCGCGCGGCCCAGGAAAGCAAGTATCAGCCAGCCTTGGGAGGCAAAGGTTGGCTTGTGACAGTCGTCAAGCCCCGGCAGTCCAAGTTCGTGTGACGCAGTTACGGAGGGATAATAACAGCCTGATGGTCGACGGAGTCGTCAACGGAGAGAGCTGGCTCATGCTAATCGACACGGGAGCATCGAGGACCATCGTCAGTCCCACCGTGATCCTGAAGTGGAGAGTGCAACCCACACAAAGGAACCTCCAGCTAATAACCGCGACCGGAGAGACCGCACCGGTACATGGCGAAGCCTCACTGGAGTTCGTCATTGGTCGACGGGCAATAAAGCATCCAGTGCTTGTGGCTGACGTATCAAATGAAGTGATCATCGGACTGGACTTCCTGGACCAGAACAACATCATCTTGGATCTGAGTACCAATACTCTGCACTTCGGAAGTGAGGAACTTGCTTTGCAACCAGCACACGAGGCCGTCGCCGCACGACGAGTAAGGCTGAGAGAGGACGTCATCGTTCCCGCCAGGACGGAAGTCAGCGCTGCCGTAATTGCCGACGGAACAGCTGAGGGAGTGGCGGCTGTCATCGAGCCAAAATATGAGGACATCCAGACAAAAGGATTGCTAGTTGCCAAGACTCTCATCAACACGACGTCTCGGCCGTACGTCCGCCTGTCCAACCTGAACGACTACGATATTACGGTTCACCGGGACACCAACCTAGGAGACTGCGAGCCCGTTACCTGGATTGCCCGCATCACAGACACGACGGACGGACGGACACCTGCAGACGAACAACCGAAGAAGACGCGCCCTGCCAGAAGAATTACAGAAGCTGTACCAAGGATCCCGGGACCATTTAGAAGAGGAACAATCACGCCAACTTCGGGACCTGCTACACGAATTCCAGGATGTCTTCTCCATTGGGAGCAAAGACTCGGCAGGACAAGCTTGGTCCAGCACTGAATCGACGTTGGGGACAGCGCACCGATTAGGGCCCCATTCCGACGTGTCCCGCTCGCCAAGCAAGCCGAAGTCGACCGGATGGTAGAAGAGATGAAGGAGCAAGGAGTGATCGAGCCATCACATAGTCCTTGAAGTTCTCCGGTCGTGCTAGTGAAGAAGAAGGACGGTTCCACCAGGTTCTGCGTGGATTACAGGCGGGTGAATGACGTCACGAAGAAGGACAGCTACCCTCTACCCCGGATCGACGTCACCCTGGACACCATATCAGGGTCAAGATGGTTCTCCACCTTGGATTTGAAGAGTGGCTACTGGCAGGTGGAGGTCCACCCTAAGGACCGCGAGAAAACTGCATTCTCTGTGGGCAGCGGGCTCTGGCAGTTCACCGTCATGCCATTCGGTCTGTGCAACGCCCCTGCGACCTTCGAAAGGCTAATGGAGTCCATTCTGAGGGGACTACACTGGAAGACCTGCCTGGTCTACCTAGACGACGTCATCGTTCTGGGGAGAAGCGTCGAGGAGCACTACAGCAACCTGAAGGAGATCTTGATGAAGCTACGGGCTGCCCAGCTGAAGTTAAGCCCCAAGAAGTGTCAGCTCTTCCAGAAACAGGTCCAGTACCTTGGGCATATCGTCTCCGAGGAGGGGGTGCGCACCGACCCAGAGAAGACCGCAGCTGTGAGGGAGTGGCCAGTTCCGAAGGACAAGTCCCAACTACGAAGCTTCCTGGGACTCTGCATTTATTACCGTCGCTTCGTGAAAGGATTCGCCGACATCGCCAAACCTTTACATAGACTGACTGAGAAGGACCAACTCTTCACGTGGACAGCAGAATGCCACAGTGCCTTCGAACAACTCAAGCAGGCTCTGTGCACCGCGCCTATTCTGGCCTACCCCAGACCTGGAAAAAGGTTCATCGTCGATACCGATGCCAGCGACTTTGGCATAGGGGGAATCCTGTCGCAAGTAGTGAACGGCGAGGAGAGAGTAGTGGCCTACTTCAGCAAGGCCTTGTCAAAGCCAGAAAGGAACTACTGCGTCACCAGGAGGAAGCTGCTCGCCATCGTGAAGACCATTGAACACTTCCACAAGTACCTGTACGGACAAGAATTTCTCATCAGGACCGACCATGCATCCCTGCGGTGGCTCCTGAACTTCAAGCAGCCCGAGGGCCAACTCGCGCGGTGGTTAGAGAGGCTTCAACAGTACAACTTTGAGATTCAGCACAGGAAAGGCCAACTGCATTCTAACGCCGACGCCCTGTCACGAAGACCGTGCCCCGAAGACTGCGCCTTCTGTGCCCGAAGGGAGGAGATCACCGGGATACAGTGCCGAAGGACTACCGTGGAACTTCAAGGAAGCTGGAGCCGCAAATCTTTCACGCGGACACAAGCAGAAGATGATGACCTGGGACTGATAGCCGATTGGAAGAGGGCCTGTGTCCCCAGACCCGGGTGGAACATTGTGAGTGACTGCAGCCCAAATTTAAGTCCTACTGGGCGCAGTGGGACTTGCTGGTTGTGAGGGATGGCCTCATATGCCGTACCTGGGACAGCACCGACGGGAAGACTTCTCGGGAACAAGTCGTCGTTCCAAAGGCTATGACGGAGGAAGTCCTGAAGGAAGTCCATGGAGGATCATCTGGTGGACACCTAGGGATAAAGAAGACCCTGGAGAAGCTGAGAGAGCGGTTCTACTGGATCGGATGCCGGACTGACGTGGAGAACCACTGCGCCAGGTGCCACGATTGCGCAGCCAGCAAGGGCCCAGGACGAAGACGACGGGGTCCACTGGAGACCTACAACGTTGGCGGCCCCATGGAGAGAGTGGCCATTGATGTTGCTGGGCCATTCCCGTTAAGCGAGGCAGGGAACCGCTACATATTGGTCGTTAGCGACTACTTCACCAAATGGCCGGAGGCGTTTGCGCACCCTAACCAAGAAGCCGCGACGGTCGCAGAGACCCTGGTGAAGGAATTCGTCAGCCGGTACGGAGTACCCCTGGAGCTGCACTCCGACCAAGGGAGGAACTTCGAGTCGCAGGTGTTCCAGAACCTATGCCAGCTGCTGGGAATCCGGAAGACAAGAACAACGCCGCTACACCCTCAGTCCGACGGGATGGTAGAGCGATTTAATCGCACCATCGAGAACCATCTCCGAATAGTCGTCAGCGAGCACCAGAGGGATTGGGTTAAACATCTTCCACTATTTCTCCTGGCCTACCGCGCCGCCGTGCATGAAGCCACCGGGTGCACACCAGCCCGGGCCATGCTTGGGAGGTAGCTCCGTCTGCCTGTCGATCTTGCCTTCGGCCGACCTGGGAATGATCCGGTCCCGGTAAGCCAGTATTGTCAAGAACTGGTCGACCAACTGGAGGACGTGCACGCGTTCGCGAGGAGGAAACTGCGGATCGAGACCAACCGAATGAAGACCCGATACGACCAACAGACGGATGCCGGCAGATTCCACGAGGACGACCTGGTCTGGCTCTTCAACCCATTACGGAAGAAAGGCCTGTCACCCAAACTGCAGAAGTCCTGGGAGGGCCCATACCGAGTCGTGAAACGGATCAACGATGTCGTCTACAGGATCCAGCGGAGCCCGAGGGCGAAGATGAAGATCGTACATCGAGATCGCCTGGCAGCCTACGGAGGGACACAGACGGACCAATGATTGATCGGGACGATCAGCCTTTTAGGAAGGGGGTGGTGTTACGGCTGTGAGTTTGTTTCACCGCTCGCCGCATGAGTCACAACTGCCCCAGGGCTGGGCTGCTCTGCCTCAGTGTATTGCGTGCGCCTTATGCAACAGGACTACTTGGACAAAGGGATGGTCCAGAATATTCGTGACTCAGCCAGTGAAGGAAACCTCGAGAATCCGTGAACCCTGGATGGGTCAAGAAGCATTTATTGAGTCACCAGCCTGCTATATAAGAGCGACCTGTCAAGCAGTTGTTGTTGTGTTTTTCGAGCTAGTGCGAGCGTTTATGCTGAGCGACAGAAGTGTGGTGACTTGCGAAACCCCTAGTGAAGCCGATTCTCTTGACAGCAAGGGAGTGAGAAGCATACAGGGGACTGTCTGTGTTTTGAGCGAGTATGATTTCACTGAGCGACAGACGTATTGTGGCGAAGTGCCGTGCGAGTTACGAAATCCAGTGACATTGTTTCCCAGCTTGTGAACAGCGAAGCAGCGTGTAGCAGGTTATCGTAACTGTAGTTTGTGTACATGAGGAAGAGGTGCAGGTAGTTTCTGTCAAGGCCACCTGACTCATTAGGACGGATTAACTTCTGTGGTTTATTGACAAGTGAAAGGGAGCAAGAGCTCTCCATAAGGAAGAGACTTGAGGAAACTGGAGTAAGGCTCTAATTGCTTGTATTTGCTGTTGAGTGGTGTATCTTTCTGGCCGCAATAAAGTTAATTATTTCATTTAAAGGAACAATCTGTGTTGTGCTTCAACCCACCGTAATCCAGTTAACAAAAGTGCCACTAGGGGGGTGGCACGTAACAGTATTGTTTGTCTACTGCTCGGGTCTAAGCTCTGTGAACTTGCGGGATGGAGGGCTGAGGCAGGGTACGAGCAGGCGAGAATTGAGAAGCCTGTCGACAGCCCGCCGTGTTACCTGACATTCTCGTCTATTCCAATACTGTTAACATAGGGTCTTTTCTGAAACCAGTGTGGCGTTGGGAATGAGTGAGTGAGTCACCGTCGAATGTATTTGCTTCTGTTACTACGCAAGGACCGAGAAACCTCATCACTCGTCAACACCATTTCTCATAGTCCACGATGCACATTCCTCTCAGGTTCTCGCAGCTTAGACCCGAGCAGTACCCCTTTCAACGCAGATGGTCAACCTTATAGCAGATTAAATGAATGAAAACGAATGAAACTGGGCAAGGAGATGGAAGGAAGCGGCCGTGGTCTATTGGTCTCCATTTGCATGAAGTTGAAAATGCGAAACCACGGAAAATTATTTAACAGACGGGTGATGGTGGGGTTCGAACCCACAGATACGCGTGGCTACATGACCTAGCACTGCGCGTGAGCGTGCGTAGCTACCGCTGTCGGTATGACAGTATACTGAATATACACACCCAAATACACGGGGTTAAATGACCACAATATCCATGCCCAAAAAGTGAGACAACAACATCAAAACTTTTCACATACCAAATATTATGGAAAACGCAAGAGGTGACTAGAGGATAACTTATTTCACAAGAACATATCTCACACCCCCACCCCCATTACTGTGTTTAGTTATACGGATACATAATCTATGCCTCAGGGTACGTAATGAGACTCCGGTCCCAAATATCCGAGATTCGATTCCAGCATTTGCCAAAAAAAAACTGTTGATAATAATATTTGTTTAAAGGGGTCTAACATATATCTGTCCCTAATGGTTTGGGTGATACAGGGCGCCAGGAAATGTTCTCCTTAGTGCGTACATGAGTCTGCGAGAGCTAGCATCAGTAGTTACGTTGGCAGCACGATTGTCGCTTGTATATTTAAAAAAATACAGTAAACTTTGTACTCATCGCAGCCATTCATAACTTTTGCTGGAAGTGCTGATGACACATACGCTCGCTTATTGCAATACACACTGACGATTTCGACAGCCTACAGCCCACACGTGTGGGATTCACCTTGTCAAGGACACCATGCTGCCAACTAAACTGCTGGTGCTAGCTCTGGCAGAAGCCAGCAGTCACCGCGGAGAACATTTCCTGGCGCCCTGTAGTTTTAATTATAGGTTTCATTATCATTTTAACTAACTACGGACTTAACAACTAACTTATTGACTAGAAGAAGAAAATGACCAAATATATCCCTAAAAGAATGAGGATGTAGGGACTTGAAGAAAGGAAGGAGAGCCATGAAAGGCAGTAGGAAAGGGGAAATGAGGAGAGGATCCGGCCCAAAGTCAATGGAAGATGGGAAGCTTTCTTTAATAGACCTAGGAAGCACTGAAAAATGACTTCTATCACTTCAATGGAAGAAGGGCAAACAGATCCAGCTCAGGAAACCCTCGGGGTCACCAACTCTCAAACTCACCAGCCGTGAGCCCTTGCGGGAATTGCGCTACCCAGGGTAAACCATGGGCGATTGTGCTACACACACACTGCCTCCTTTTGGGCCTCCCTCAGAAGGCAGGAGACACTATGAAAAGAAAATAAGAGGTTTGACCCCTCGAAGATTGAGGGTATCAGGGAATGTGAAAGACATCCTAGGCCTCAGATACCCTAATACCGTCGGGGTCGGAAGAGAACAAGAGTTGATCGAGGGAGATCAAAAGAAAAGCAGATAGAGAGGAGTCTGGCACAAGTAAGTGGAAGCAATACTGGACTCAGCCAGGGTCCTGTGGTCGCCAATCCACGTCCCTCTAGTCGTGAACCCATGAGGGGGATTTAATTCTCTTCTGAGGGTTGGAACGCACCATCTACTACTGACTCCACAGCAACACAGGTTATCAAACGATTTTACATATGCACACCCAAGTACTACGGGCTGATGATCACGATGTCCTAGCCCATCAACGAAGCAACAGGAATAATGACGTATTCGATGCCAAATCGTATCCATAGATCTTGTATAATTAAAGGAAAATCTGTGAAATATAACTTACAGGGACACTACCATGCTCTATGTCATCGTCCTTCATTACGAAACGGTAGAGCGCTATATTACCCAAGCTCTTGTATCTGCACATAACAGCAGAGACAATCTTATCTCTACTTAGTATAAAACCAAGTCCCCGATTCTTGGATGTCACGTGTAATCTCGAGAACCTCTGGATGGATATTGATGTGGTTTTCACCATTCTGTAAAGGATATCTCGAGGATGATTTCTGCAGAAAATAATTTATTTATGTTGAAAGGAAGCCGAGCAGTAACGATTTCAGTGAGAAAGTCGAAAAAAATACCTGGCATCCGAGCGCTTTGTAAGCCGACGCTGGGCAAACCGTTAAAAATATCTAAATACTATGAGTGTAAGTATTGTTCAGCATGAAAAGTTCTACAAAAAAGTCCGCGAGAGCATATCTCTATCTTCAATACATCGCCCACTATAAATGTTTTTACGTTTTCATTTCTTCCAACCATGTCCATTCAACTACTGAAGTGACAGTTTACGAGCTAGCTAAGGGCAAGTCTATCACCTCTGTTACAGCCTAACTAGCGGGCGAACCTATTACCCCAGATACAGCCAGCGGCAAACCGTCGAGTCGT
This sequence comes from Meconema thalassinum, assembly GCA_946902985.2. Classification (NCBI taxonomy): domain Eukaryota; kingdom Metazoa; phylum Arthropoda; class Insecta; order Orthoptera; family Tettigoniidae; genus Meconema; species Meconema thalassinum. The sequence goes on from OX336389.2 coordinate 1,198,195,047, forward strand.
GTTGAGTTAAGACTTCAGAGAAGGGTGCTTGTGTTTGGAGTTTCCCTGGAAGATTAACTCGGCTTTTCTTCATTTCGCCTATGAACGTTCCGTTCCGCAAAATACACAGTCAAGTTAAGATTGGACGGAAGGGGGATTTGTGTTTCATGCACCTCGCCATTCGCTGGAAGTGCAACTCGGCTTTTCTTCATTCAGCCTATGAACTTTCCGTTCCGCAAAATACACAGTCAAGTTAAGATTGGACGGAAGGGGGATATGTGTTTCATGCACCTCGACATTCCTCTGGAAGTGCAACTCGGCTTTTCTTCATTTCACCTGTGAACTTTTCGTTCCTCAAAATACACAGTCAATTTAAGATTGGACGGAAGGGGGATTTGTGTTTCATGCACCTCGCCATTCTTAAATTACGTCTGACAAGAATTCGTTATAATTAATAGTCCTGTCAGTGATTTTAAGCCACCATGCCGAGATACAAAAAGTATATAGGTCATAGTTCATTGACATCGAAAAGAAAAGCGCTAATCACGTAACATTGAAACAGAGCAACAAATAATTTCTCTATTGCCACAAGAGAAAGAAAGACTTCGTCCTCGGTTCCTTCAAACCGTTGCTCAAGAAGAACGCCGTCTGAACCACGATCAGAAACAATCTTAAGACACCATTATATCTAGCATCAATATGTAGGAAGGTAATGTATTTTTCTCGATTCCCCTGGAGGCACAGGCAAAACGTTCTTGATTACTTTGTTGCTCGCCAAAGTGAAGCCTGGTGGTAATATTGCTCTTGCCGTCGCATCATCTGGAATTGCAGCCACTCTTTTGGAAGGTGGAAGAACAGCACATGAAACATTTAAACTTCATTTGAAAGTCAGCAGTAATGATGGAAGCGTATGTAATATTTCAAAACAAAGTAACATTGCGAGTTTAATCCAAAAATTTTATTGTTTTTATCCCCCAGGGGCTCACATCTAGTGGGGCGTGGTTTGGCGACCACGGGACCCCAGCTGAGTCCGGCATTGCTTCCACTTACTTGTGCCGGGATCCTCTCCGACTTCTTTCCTGTCGACCTCCCTTGGTCAACTCTTGTTCTCTTCCGATCCCGACGGTATTAGGTTATCCGAGGCCTAGGGAGTCTTTCACTTTCCCGCCTTAATTGGCCCTTGTCTCATCTTTCCTGATACCCTCCTTCTGTGAGGGGTCAGCCTTCTTTTTATTTTCCTTTTACCTCCTGCCTTGTGCTCAAGGCCCTTAAGGAAGCAGGGTGTATGTAGCCCCACCACTTCTGGTGCACCGTAGATAATGCTACACCCTCAGGGGCTCGCGGCTGGTGAGTTCGGGAGTTGGCGACCCCGAGGGATTCCTGAGCTGGGTCCGTTTTCCCCTTTTGTCCCTTACCTTTGGGGTGGACCTTCTCCTCTCTCCCCTCTCCTCTCCTCTCCACTCCTCTTTTCGTTATATTTACTTTTCTCTATAAGATTCCCGCACTGTTTTTGTTACTTGGTTCACCGTGTATCTAAATTCCCTTCTAGCGATTTTTAAGGCATTTTTAATCTACGTTGCATTTTGTATGTTTTTTCGCTCTAAATTACATCTTGCGATTGTTTTCAACCTCAATTGCATTTTGTAAAGATTGACAATTTAAATTGCTTTTTAGTAAGTTTTTCAATGCAGGTGGCCGGGCCTTTAAGTGAGTATTTTGAATTTCAATTGCATTTTGTAAGTATTTTCAACCAAAACCGCATTTCGCACGAATTTTGAATCTAAATTGCATTTTGTTTGGCGGGCATTTTGCACATATTTTGATTCTCAATTGCATTTTGTGGGTATTTTGAATCTAAATTACATTTTGTCAAGTATTTTCAATCTAAATTGCTTTTTGTAAGTTTTGTCAATCCTGAACCCGAGGGGGTCATGCTGACTGGTATCGAACGTGGATCTCAGAGTTTGTGATCTCAGAATGAAGGTTCCACCAGGGAACGAACCCGAGATCTGTGGAGGGTGTTTCGTTGTAAGAACCCCTAGAAGAAATTATATATTTAATCACTGGTGTGATATCAGTTGTTACTGACATTATTTAGTGAAATAATGCAGGAAAATAGTGGAAGATAGCATTATTTGGACTACATGAAGTAGGCTATGCTGGACTTGAAACACAGGAGTTTCAGAGTTTGACGTTTTGCAAATAGCCCCAGAATTGTGGGAGGAGACCCTTGGCGCCACGTCAATCTTGCTGACCCAGTTAAGTCGTCTGCAAGGGGTCGGGAGGTTGAATAATGACCAGGTTCTTCCCCGTTTGAGAATAGATTTGAGAATGGAATGGGAAGATCCCTAGGAAAATCATTGATTACTCATGATTGGAGCAATGCAATGACATGAGAGTTGCACACAGGTGAATCTTTAGCCAGGAGGCTAATTTTAGAGCCATTAAACGGCGAAATCAAGGCATGTTTAATGCAGTGCGTAATGATACAGGACTATGGATGTTCGCGGCTGGATTTGAGGATGTTGCCAGGGATTCCCACAGAAACAGCGTCCCCACGCCATGGATAAGATAATTAATATTAATTAAGTGGCCGATCGATCCTCGAACACACATACATTTTTGTGACCAGCGAAGAAAAAGGAACAATATGGATATTATTCACAGTCCAGAATCGTCCTAAGAGAGGAGCTGATTTATCGCGGGAATTCTTGCCCTACTTTTTGTGTGAAACAGATATAAGAGGGTGGACCCAGTCGAAGCGTACAGTTCGTGACAGTTTTGGACCCAGTCAGAGGGAGAGTTGTTTTGAAGCAGTCGCAGTTTGACATAGTTGAAAAGGACACGGAGCGCTCTGGCGCGCACACAAAGACTTTAACATTTCACTGGTAATCAGCATGTTAGCTGTGCAATGTAACACACCTGTGAGAAAATATTCATGCATGGTCATGAACTAAGAATGAAGTCGGTAATCAACAAACTTGATTATGCGAAATGCATATTACCGAAGTTAATAGAGGATGCTCGGACTTCAATGTGGGAAGCCGTGCAGTAAGACTGTTATATAATGTTTATTAAGTGCCGTGTGATATAATAGGTAGGACTGTGGAAAGTAATAATTCATGTAAATATAGTGTAAAATGTTGAGCGCAGTAAAGTATAGTGATTGGTTATACATATTTGGAGTATACCAGTAAGTAGCGTCCATGACGATATATAAGCATATCACTGCAATAGTAGGAAGGTTATCAAGATATGATCGAGAGACTGTTGGTGAATCCGTGAGCAGATGATCGAGAGGTTCAATCAGGAAGGGGTAGGACCGAAGAAAGGGCCGTCCGCACCTGCACTTTCGATACATGCTAGGGAATGTCAACCAATCAGGAATATAAAGTGTAACGTGTGTTTGTGCAGCGATGTTATGTAAAATATCTCTTAAAGTAATAATATAACCAGTGTTATATAGTGTTATGTGTTTTGGAAGCATTAGCTTCTTTATAAAAATGGAAAAGTGTCATGTGTTTTGGAAGCATTAGCTTCATTATAAAAATGGAAAAGTGTCGTGTGTTTATAAATCAGATGTCATATAATATGTGTATTAGCAAGATGGCAATGTGTCACTAAGTAAGCCGATGGCAGGTGACACTGGAATATGGTGGTTGGAGCCACCTGGATAAGCCGACGTAAGTACCCCACAAATCATGTTACTATAGAAGTATAGCCACTGCATGTAATGTGATTTCGGAAGTAAAAAATATGCCAGTAAGAATCAATATTAAGAGGCATACCCTCATATGTTTATTGTTTGATTTCAGTAAAGTTAAGATGTTGAATACATCAGAGAGTGGATTAATCGTTACCACTATTATTGCTACTAATAAAATGGCAATTCAGTTATGTGAAACTTAACGTGACGAACGCGAATGTTCGATCATTGAAGCAGTTACGTTGTGTCAGAAGAATAATTTATGTCAGTAATAATAATAATAATAATTATAATAATGATAAACGGTATAATTGAATACATCAGGATGAAAGGTTGTAAGCAAGAAATATTTACGCTAATTGGACTATTTATCTAGCCAATCAGTAGATTGCATTAAGGGAAGAGAAAAGAGTTAATATTAAATATATTGTATTAATGGGAATATAATTATGCAAGGGAATGTTGGAGCTTGACAGTGAATTGAAGTTGTGGCTTGTGTAAGCTTGTAGAGTAACAATTAGAGTTCTCTTTATTATAGGACGAGATCGTAGACAGGTAAGGGGCCAGGTAATCTAATCGACGTGTGAAATCTCGTACAGCATGGGCGTACAGAGATAATAATTTATGCCGGAGCGTATTTAGTGTGTACCCTATCTCCGATGTTGGATATGAAATGGTCCGGGTTCGAATCCTGTGGTAAGTGCCGGGAGAACATTGGACAGCTCGACACTATACCTGATTGCCCGAGAACTTGTTATGGAATGATTCGGCTCTTGAAGCGAATTCATTGGCGGCAGCTGTTGACTGACCGTAATATTTTATTTAAGATACCGGCTAACCACTAGACCTGTGTTCTATGAATCTCGTGCCTTCATATTGTGATACGGACCTGTTGAGGCCGTTATTAATGTCCTAAGGATAGGATTAAATATTCAAGCTCACCCTGAACCATTGCATGATATTCAGTTCAGATCATATGGGATCACGTGGATCATTGTGACCACAATGTTGTATTCAAAGTCGTAACACTGCTTGGGGAGGTACAGTCCAGGAATCGGGGAGACAAGGGACGATTTACAGCCGTGAACGACCCTACTCTGTTCCATTGTATGCAGGCAGCTCAAAGGGGCTGGGGTTGCTAAACAAACTGTGAAGGTTCGCGTTTTGAGCGGACAGATTTAAAGCCTTGCTTGTATTGAAAGGAAGAATTGTTATAGAGTGTAATGAATGTGTGTGGTTTAAAAACACATTGCTAATCATAGATGACCCTGATGATATAAAAATTTAGCAATCTAACGAATGGTTGGATGTTGTATTTGTTACTGTCACTGACACCTAGTTGATGAAGTTGGTTACTCGATGCCACAGGCTACGCTCGCAAGGGTAGCGTAATAGTATACTATCCGACACAACGATAACAGAAGTTATTTAATGAAATCACAATGACATGCAGTGTAGCTATAAAAATAGGGGAGTGGAGGGGTAGACTTACGTAATTGTGGTGTTGCAAGTAGATCGTAGTGCAAACCATGAGTTGGCTAATGCATGAAAACATTTGGTGGGAGAGAGAGAGATGTAACACAGATAGTACACATGATGTAAATTAAGATGTCTTGTAGGATATAAGTAACTTTGTGAATATAAAGAAGTCACATTAGGTGACATGAATGTAATAGTTCAGTTTTTGTGAAACATTACATGTGCATCAGTGCACTTGAGTAAAGCTTAAAGTCCACATAATGGTAAAAGATTGAATAGTGATATGGATTTAATTTGTTCATGTGAATAATTAGTGGATTGTGGGAGTAACTTTGTTTGTTTGTGTATTGTTTATGGGATTTGTGTTCTCATTATTTGTTTGAAGCCATGAGTTTTACTGAATTAAAGTCTTTAGAGTAGAGTTGTTCCTTATCATTGTAGAGTTGATACCTTTTAGCCTCAAATCCAAAATATGCAACTGCTCAATGGGGGAACGGTACACGCCTGAGTCCTGACGCTAGCTGGAGGCAGAAGCATATTTTCCATCGAGATTACTCACATGGGTACAATCCACATGAGTCCTTTGAATCTACCGTACATTTTGTAAGCATTTTCAATTTCAATTGCATTTTGTAAGTATTTTGAATTTCAATTGCGCTTTGTGAATAATTTGGATTGGAACTGGGATATTTCAATCTGAATTGCATTGTGTATTTTCAATTTCAATTGCATTTTGTAAGTATTTTGAACCTCAGTTGCATTTTGTACGTATTTTCGATCTCATTTGCATTTTGTAAGTATTTTGAATTTCAGTTGCATTTTGTAAGTATTTCGACGCTACATTGCATTTTGTACGTATTTTGAATCTAGCCTACGTTTTGTGGGTCTTTTTCAATCTATTCTTTTTGTGCATCTTTTCGTTCTAAATTCCCTTTTGTATGACCATATTGTGAGTTTTTTCCATCTTAGTTCCTTTTTGTACGTATTTTCCGTCTCAGATAATTTTGTTCTGGTTTCCATTTCATTATCATTTTCGCTATCACCCAGATCATTAGGGGCCGATAACCTAGATGTTAGGCCCCTTAAAACAACAATTATCATCATCATCATATTGTTTTTTAGTTGTATGGGATGAGGCTACAATGTCTCACAAAACTTCCGTTGAAGCTGTAGACAGGACCTTGCGTGGTCTAAGGAATCGGAACACACCTATGGGTGGCTGCACAGTTTTGTTCGCCGGAGATTTTCGTCAAATCTTACCAGTTGTTACCAGAGGAGCGAGAGCCGACGAAGTGAACGCTTCATTAAAAAGATCTTACATCTGGCCGAATATAACAAAATTGGCACTCAAAACTACCATGAGAGTACTCTTATCTTCAGAGGATAATAGTCTGTTTGCTAATTTGTCACTTAGAGTCGGAAATGGAAATTTACCGGTTGTTGACGGGAAAATTACCCTCAGTCACGATTTCTGTGTTTTAGTAAGCAGCATTCAAGAATTGATTGATAGCGTTATCCTCAAATCCATGACCTATCTAACAAGTCTCTTTCATGGTTTAAAGATAAAGCAATATTATCGCCGACAAACGAAAATTATTGACTTCGTGTTCTCCAAATTCACTGCCCAGGCTCAAGTATACTACTCAGTAGACGCAGTAGTCGATAGTGAATAAGCTGTTCAATACCCTACAGAATTCCTAAATGCTTTACTTCCTTCTGGCTTGCCACCACACAAGCTTATTTTAAAAGTGGGAGTGCCTATTATATTGCTACGTAATTTACACCCACCAAAGTTATGCAATGGGACGCGATTGGTAGTGAAAACGTTGAAAAACTGTTTCATTGAAGCAACTATCTTAACTAGCTGTGGTACAAGAGAAACGGTCTTAGTTCCCAGAATCCCTATGATTCCTTCAGATTTGCCTTATCATTTCAAACGAGTACAATTCCCAGTAAGAGTCTACTTTGGCATGACTATAAACAAAGCACAGGGTCAGACACTTAGCGTGACTGGATTTGATCTCAGTGGAGAATGTTTTTCTCATGGACAGCTTTACGTGGCTCTATCGCGTGTTACATCAAACCGGAATCTTTACGTGTTCACTGCTGGAGGGAAAACGACTAATGTCGTATACAAGGAAATCTTATAAGACCTTGGTTAAAAGTAGCCTATCACCTTGCATTCATAACTGTTCCCGGGCGAAGACGGGTCGGGTTGCTAGTCACTAATAAATGCAGACCAGTTGTAGGCTACCTGTATTCGTGAGTCCGTGTTCGCTTGTCTTGCAACCACCGGGTACCAGACAACCTGCTCCTTATCGCTATTTCGTTCCCCTTGTTACTTCGCAGTATACGATCTCATATACCGCTTCCTTGGGTTTTTGTCTGTTTCTACCCACAAGTCTACGGTGGTACTTTTTGAGGATCCGACCAGCCTCCGGGCTGACTACCCAACAGACAGATTTTAGCAAGAAAACATACTGCTATTATCAAAATAGTATTAACAGCAGGGTAGCCTTCAATTAAGTTCCTTTAATGATAATAATAATGATGATGATGACCATTTTGAAATCGAAATATCAGCTTCAAAATCAAGTAGCATTATTATCCATTTCTACGTTCTCCTTAAATATACAGATTTCAAACGTTATAATGTAAATAGAATTGATGACTTTTTTGCATGGCTGAATATCATGTCAGGGGCCGATAACCTAGATGTTAGGCCCCTTAAAACAACAATTATCATCATCATCATGAATATCATGTAATTCGCCGTAATGTTTGCTGGCGAACAGAAAATAAATGGTACAAGAATTTTAATTTAATTTTTGTTATTTTTTAATGTATTTTTTCGTCAAATTTCTAGGAATTCAAAATGTTACTTCAACTTCCATTTCGAGCTGTGGCATTGTACTAATGGCTTGTCAGACTTCCTCACTTATTCCACTTTCGTTTCATTTCAACTCTCGGGCCGTATAGGAATAACAGCAAGTTGATAACATACCAGTCGTTACTAAGTAGAACAGTACCTCCTTATAGACCAGCTATGTCTAGCGGGACTGCACATTTGGTCGCTGCGAGCGAAGTGCTGCTAAGGCGACATCAGCCCCAGTACTGTAATGTAGCGCAGGGTTGTACAGAATGTCTCGCCTCGCCAGCTGTCCACTAGATTACAGTAATACAGTAATATCACTGCAAGCAACCATGTAAATCGTTTACTAAAAGTAATAAATACGTATAGTAGCCTACGTGGCTTAGGCAGCAGCACGCCGGCCTCTCACCGCTGGATCCGTGGTTCAAATCTCGGTCACTCCATGTGAGATTTGTGCTGGACGAAGCGGGGGCAGACAGGTTTTTCTCCGGGTACTGCGGGTTTCCCTGTCACAACTTTCATTCGAGCAACACTCTCCACTATCATTTCATTTCATCTGTCATTCATTTAATCATTGCCCCTGAGAGTGCGACAGGCTTCGTCAGCCGGCACAGTTCATATCCTCGCCGCTAGATGGGGGCTTCATTCCATCCCTGACCCGGTCGGACGACTGGAACAGGCTGTGGATTTTCATTTCAATAAATACGTATACAGTATGTTTAAATACGGTAACTTATTAGTTATCTGAATAAATGCATGGTCACAACCGTAACAACGTGCACAGATGATCAGTGTACAAACTTGACAGAAGTTATATACGGTACTTCTAAAGAATAAAAAGAATAGAATTGTATGTCTACCCCTTATTATTCCCGTTTTCCAACGGGGTCGGGGATGAGATGCGATGGTTTTTACGGCCGGATGCCCTTTCTGACGCCAACCTCATGAGAGGAGTTAATGAGAGATGAAATGAATGATGGTGAATGAAACAGGGCAAGGATGTGGAAGGAAGCGGCCGTGGCCTGTCAGAAGATACCGTCCCAGCATTTGCCTGGTGTTGAAAATGGGAAACCATGGAAAACCATTTCAAGGACGGCCGACGGTGGGGCTCGAACCCACGCGTCTACCGAGTCAGCAGAGAGCTTGGCCCCTTGACCTAATGCTGCGCTTTAGCCAGCGTAGCCACTACTGACGGTAATAAAAAAAGAATAGAATAATGTATGATAATAATAATTATTATTATTACCTGCCACGATGATAGAGATCAGGGGTAACGTTCTCACTTACTGAGCCCAAGGTTGCAGGTTCGAAACCTGGCGCAGTCAGCTGGCATTTGAGGGTGCGCAAATGCGAGGGAGCCGTGTCAGTACATTTACTGGCACGTTAAAGATTCCCTTCGGGGCAAAATTCCGGCACCCCGGCGTCTCTAAAAGCCAGTGTAGTTAAAAGGGACGTAAAACCAATAACATATACATTATTATTATGATAGAGAGCTGTAACGCGCTACCTCGTGCCTTGCTGGCATCGGGAGGGCGTGGGTTCGAATCCTACCTCAGCCGTCCTGAAAATGGTTTTCGTAGTTTCCCATTTTCACCACCAGATAAATGCCGGGACGGTTCCTTTCAACAGGTCCACGGCCGATTTCCTTCTATGATCCCTTCTCTGACCCCTCCTTCATTAGGCCAAAGTTAGCGGTCGCCTGGGCGATTGGCCTGTCACCATCCCCAGTTGTATCTGAGACAAAGTGTGTTCAGCTCTCAGACACTGTCCTTGCGACGGTAGAGGAATGATCCCACGCAAAGTCCGTGGGCGAAGAAACTGAGCTGGGATGATAAGCGATTTTAATAATAATAATATTCAGTAGTAGTATTTTTGTTGAGGTGAAAGCTTCGATGTAAGGATGAGCCTAATCACTTAATCAGTGAAGCTAGAGTTCGGCTCCGTGATTAAGTGGATAGCATGTTAGTTTTTAACCGAGGAGTCCCGGGTTCGATTCCCGGCAGGGCCATGGGATTTCAATTTTCTATAGTTAATTCCTTTGGGTTGTGGTTGGGTGTTTGTAACGTGCTCGTCATTAATTTCATCTCATTACGAGGCGCAGGTCGCCCACGGGCGTCATCTTGAAAGACTTCCTCTAGGTCTCTCCGGAGGTTACATTTCATCATCAGTGAAACTAGAAACATCTCGTGCAGATATTTAAAGCCCTAGAAAACTCTATCCAGAGTTACTCGCAATCAAGTTTACTGCTCCACGCTAACCCCCTCTGCGTGCCATGACTGAAGGCACGAGAGAAGGACACAGCCGGGACACCATGATCGATATCCCACGTCCCACTCGCTATACTGTAAGTCCTGGGAGAGCAATCAGATTACGTGAGGGATCTTTCGTCTTCTGCACACTGCGGGATGTGTGTTGAGATAACATGATAGCAACCTCACTCTCTATGACGACAAGTGGATGTGACAGATAACATGGAGAAGAAAATAGCTGAGACGTATGAGAAATGTACAGTATTTGCCCGGAGGTGCAATAGGAATTAACAGGAAATAATTTCCTGGTTGGTTCATCAAAAAGGGCCACCAGGTTATGTGGTAGAAACCCGTAAAACCCAGGCAGCACTTAGTGTGCGTTAATACGAGAATAAGAGGCTGAGCATGTTCATTCTGGTATTCTCGCAGATAACGTTTCATAGGCTGTGGATTCATTGTTTCCTTTTTAGCCTATTTTCATTTTATGGAAAAAATAGGCTTATTAGATCACCTTTTGTCCATGTGTGCGTGCGTATGTGTGTGTGTGTGATGTGTGTGTGTGACCCCATCTAATAATTTCTAAACGGCTGGAGCGATTTCAATGAAACTCGGTAAGGTCATAGTACCATTTTGGCTGACCCCGACCGTACCCTTCAATTTATTTTACTTCTCACCAATCCAATATGGCGGTTGTGCGAAATATTTCACCAGCACTCAATATCTCCGAAGCTATTACCGATATCACCCTGAAATTTTGTACGGAGATAAAGACACTACTAGAAGTTCATCAATGAGACATTCAAAAACCTTTTAACTATAAAGGAAGATTGTAGTTTTACGTGACCGTGAATCTTGTGATTATAAGCCACGGGACCTCCTTTTTACGTGGAATCCGAACCACAGGACATGGCATTTCACTTCGAAAATCTCACATGCATTGACCGGGAATCGAACCCGGACCGCCTTGGTGAGAGGCATACAGCTAGACCGCTGAGCCACCACGCCCCCCTTTTAACTATAAAACGAACATGGCGGCCAAGCGAAGTTGAAAGTTTCAAATAGACTTTTCTCGCGATTTAATCATCCAAACGCAATGAAACTTGGTACAGCAAATGTTTATACACATTGTAAATGCACTGGCATCTAATTTAATTAAATTGTTTACATAACCTCAAGATGGCGGCTTTGCGAATTTTAAAATTAAGTTTTCATTTGTTGTGTGGTAATCATGCGATCGTAGTGAAAGTTTGAATAATGAACCTACGCAATAATTTTCCTTTAATGGTATATAACTCTATGGCCTATACATATAACAATCCAACATGGCGACCATTCGAAATATTTAGACGGTTCTCAATATCTACGAATCTATTACAGCAATCAAACAACTTTTTTTTATGTTCATGGGGGCTATAAACATAAGTTCACCTATATGACTTTCAATAACCTGGTGATCACAAATCCAAGATGGCGGCGACGCGAAGTATAAGTATTTAAATGGACATTTCTCGCAATTTTAACATCTGAGTGCAGTGAAACTTGGTACAGTAAATGCTTATACAAATGTTAATCGACTGGCATCAAATTTTATTTCAATTGTTTCCATAACCACAAGATGGCAGCTGTGCAAAATTATAAAATCTCGTTTTTACTTCTTGTGTCCTAATCGTGCGATTGAAATTTGAATACTACACGTACACAATAATCTTCATGTAACAGTACATAACTAAGACCTACATATATGAAAATCCAACATGGTGACCATCCGAAATATTAGACGGTTCTCAATATCAACGAATCTATTACAGCAATCAAACTGAAATTGTGTATGTGGATAGAGGCAATTATCATTAGTAGGATATATGAAAATAGGCTTTAGTTCTTCACGGAACTACTTGTTAGATCTGTGAGAATGCACTGGTCTTGGACTCAGACCCACCCACCACCTGAGCTATTGTAATTCATAACTCCACTTCTTATAATTTGCATAGCCTAATTTATAAGAAAGCAGTGAGTTAGAAAACACACTATGCTGTAACACGTTTTCTTTTTTGGATCCAATTTAAAATGAGAGTTAATACACGTTTTAAAACCTCACAATGTGCAGTCACTAGCAGCATGAGCATTGTTTTTTAATATTTTATTATTTCATTATCTAATTTATTTGACAATTAATTATTCCTTTCCTCTTTACCATTGTGAAATTACCGAATCTTAATTCCCTCCGATCTTGGTGAACATTTCGGTTTAGGCAGAATGTATTTAGGATTTTATATTATTTACTAACATCGCGAGACAGTATGTTGACAGTATTAATACTAGTGCTTGCGAAGTGTGTTTTACAATGCTTATAGTTTACCAACTTTCATGCTAAGTGTGCAAATGCATAATCGAGTCTTGTATAGATTAAGTCTCTTGTACGATTCAACCTTCTAGCAAAAGTTTAGGCATCTGTAGCTCTAATAGATTGTGGGTTGTCTGTCTGTTAGGTAGTAAACCCGGAGGCTGGTTGGATCCTCAAAATGTGCCATCATAGGTTATGTGGTAGAAACCCATAAAACCCAGGCAGCACTTGGTGTGCGTTAATACGAGAATAAGAGGCTGAACATGTTCATTCTGGTATTCTCGCAGATAACGTTTCATAGATCGAGGATTAGTCGTTTCCTTTTTAGATCTGTGAGAATGTACGGTACTGGTCTTGGCTGTGACTTTACTGGTTATTTTCTTTTTGCTCTTGAAGGAATGGGTTGTACCTTTCTTGATCTGTCAGATCAGTCAGGTTTTACTGGTTCAGACAGTGACTCCTTGGTTGTTCTCTTTGAAAGCAGACAGACGGAGTCTTGGTTTTATGCCTGCTTCGTTGCGTAGTGGCTAGCATTCTGGGCTGTCACCGTGGAGGCCCGGGTTTGATTCCCGGCTCTGCCAAGAAATTTAATTCTGGTCTGAGGGCTGGAACGGGGTACACTCAGCCTCGTAAGGCAAATACGAGAAGAGGTAGGTTCCATTTCTACCTCAGCCATCCTAGAAATGGGTTTCCTCTGTTTCCCCACTTCCACTCCAGGCAAATACCTGGATGGTACCCAACTTAAGGCCATGGCCGCTTCCTACCCAAATCCTCCTCAATAACAATTACACACACTAGTACAGACATCACAGTGACACACGCTATCAGACAAATTCTGCACACACCCAAGTACACTGGGCTACATGACCTCGATGTCGCAAAGCCCCTCTTTGTTTTATTCTCTTTTTAGCATATACATTCTTTTCCAATTGGTGTTAAGATTCTGAGAAAATATTTGGACTTTGCTGAGGATATGAATATTAATTTACATCTAACAGGAGATTTTACTTTTGGACCGGCAATTGGGTTTGACAATAGTCGAGGTCATTTATGTAAGATGTGGTCGTTGATGAGATTCTTCGGGTTTTGTGCACAATAAAGGGCTTTGCTGATTCCTCCTCAGTTCTAGCAGGATTTTCTTGGGACCAACGAAGTACAGGCATAGCCACCGATTGAGCTGCTTCTATAATACCAGTCTCACCAATCTTTCTGCATTTAGAGAATTGCTCGACTAAATACTTAAAGAATGATGGAAACATGCCACAAGAATATCATAATTGAGGAGTAATTCGGTGAAAACATAACTAGTTTGAATAGAAAAATATTACAGTTTTTAGAAAGCCAAGTGGTGTTAGAACGTAACTAAGGCTGAGTACTGTCGTCGCACTCTGCCGCTGAGTAACCGTTGTATTTCTAGGAATGTGAAGGTTCTAGTAGTTGTCAGCTCTTCTAGGCCTATTCCTAATCAAACGACATTGTGGGGAGCACCGACGGCCACCTTCCCTGTGCACGCTATACACTGTGCACTCCTTCGTGCTTGCCAAAGCATTGTCAGTGTGTGTAGCTCTGTGATTTCCGCTGATGTGATGAGATTTGTACGATACCGTGTTGTGCCACAACTACTACAATTACGAAACCACAACAATAATAACCAAACAAGGTCTGGAATGTTATTGATTAAGAGTTATTTCAGCATGCTATAAAACACCAGTTGTTCTCACCTTGAAAAACTTCCAGTGGTAAAGTTTGAGATGACGCGACGATTAAAGACTTATTTTAGGGCAAATCCCATGTTCATAGCAGTATTATAGTTTGTGAAAATACTGTATAAGGTGCCTTTAGGTGCAGCGCCGCACTCCGTTGGAATGTTTGGGAACCTCTAGCGAGAGAAACATCCCCTAGAAGGACGATTAGGCATCAGTGAAATTACAAAATTATGTAAGGAGAATATTAGAACACAAAATGGCAATGTAAATAATAATGATAATAATAATAATAACGGCCAATTTGAGATGATTTTGAGAAGACTAGTATAGTCGATATACCTTTCCCGGAAATATGACGCAGCACTGTGACAAGAGTTATAGCACGAGCACAGTATAGTAACTATCTTGAGTAGAGAACCTTTAACCTGAAAACAACCATCCACAGGTTTATGAGGGATTACTTCTGTGAATTACCGACATGTCGAGCGGTTTTCGTTCAAAACTTTTGTAAAGTCCTTTCACTAATAGGGAGCACGTGCCAGGTTGGCTTAGGACAGATTTACGGCTTTGTGAACTCAAGGCTCTTGACTCTTTCAGGCAACTTTATATTGCTATTGAATTGACTCTAATCTTAGGTAAGCGCCGGAAAATAAAATTTAAAATTTTGTACAGTCATCATGGTATTAACTCTAGAAATCTCCAACATTGAATCCTAAGCAGTTTTTAAAACCGAAATAATATCACGATTAATGCCGATGATGATAAATACATATCCGATCCCAGGGTGACTCAGTTACTGTGCATTATCATCTCTGCACTAAATCCCACAAACATCCAGGAGTTTTCTAGATAGATAACGGGAGCAAGTGCATCAACAACGAATAATAGAACACAAAAGTATCAATGCCTAATGGAAAACTGTCTTATTGTATGTACCTAATTTTGTATAGAGCTATTTGGTCACATGTTCAGAAGAGCGTACTTGAGCACTAGTGCGAGGTCACAATGTTCCGAAAAGAGAAAGAAATTATGGGGGATTTAATTTTTATCCTTGTTCAACCTTAGCAGCAGGTCCGACAGATATCTACTGCTCGGGTCCAAGCTCCATGAACCTGATAGGAATGTGGATCGCGGACTATGAGGAGTGATGGTGATGAGTGATGAGGGTTCCCGGTCCGTGCGTAGTAACAGAACTAATTACATTGGTCGGCGTCTCACTCACTCATTCGCAACACCACATTGGTTTGAGCAACGGCCCTATGTTAGCAGTATTGGAATAGTCATGAATTCCAGATAACACAGCGGGCTGTTGACAGTCCCTTCTCTTTCCGCCTGCCACTTCACCTCACCCCGCAAGTTACAGAGCTTGGACCCGAGCAGTAGTTCTCTTGATAGATAACGGGACCATGTGCATAAATGATATATAATTACATTGCGTGAAAAAAAATCTAACTAGTTCCATTAAGGATTGGTGACTGAGATCACTCAGGCTACCAACTCAGAGCTGATTGTCACAACACTCTTTATTATCAGCAGGGTGTCGACTCTGATCATGCAAGGCGTTGACCCGTAGGCTTCCTAGTTCGGTTATCACCAGGCCTTTGGGATTTTAATCTTTAATGGCAAATTCCCCCAGGCGCGGTCCCCCCCCAACGGGAGACCAATTTTTTTTTGCAAACTCAAAAAACGAAAACACAAGAACCAGACAAATAAAACTTAACGAATTTTAACTGAAAAACAGTTGTTTTCATTTTATTCAATACTGAAAATATCTTTATTGCAATTATTATGTTCTGTTTCAAGTGTACATATTTACAACTTCATACCTGTTATATAAAAACGATTATTTATATAACAAAATCAACCCGTCTATTTTGTTTAGCAAACCTTGTGATTACCGAATCGATGTTTATAGTGATGTCACGATGAATGTGCAACAATGCACGGATAGGAATTTGGGGCTTTTTTCGCACCAAAAATTTTGTCGACGTACAAACTGCAAGCCTGGTTGGCAATTTAAGCTGTGACTTTCCCCCTTTGTCGGTACCAACTCGACTTGCCGAAACTGTAACGTACCTTGATACTTTTCTCGAAGCTTGATGTAAAAGTCGCAAAACACGCCGTTGCAATTTGTACGAATATTTTTGGTGCACTAAACGCATCAAATTTCTGTCCATGTAGCTTGCAAAAAATTGTCCTGGTTTTGTACATTTGGTTATTTTGTGATTGCGTTTTTAGTGATACCATTTTTCTTAATAATTTCGATTTTCTGATCCCACCAAAGCCAAACTCTAGATCCGCGCCTGAATTCCCCTGGCTCAGGGACTGGGTGTTTGCGATATCTACATCATTCACGATGGATACATCCTGAAATTTACCCATTATAACAGTGATCATAAATCATCTTTTACTATGGATGACAAAGCCTCTTCTGGAGAATGTGGAACTGATAATACGTGTTGCAACTCAAATGCTCTTCTGTATCTAGTGGGACTGCGAGGAACAGTTTCAGTGATGTCCTTAATCATTTTTGCTCTGTCCCGTTTGCTGGAAGTTCGAAGTGATATTTTAGCTGCCACTGTTAATTCTCGTTGCGATCGCTCTGTGATTAAAGCTTGTAACCTCTTCCGTTTAGTTTTCAATCCGCTATCTTCAAGAGAGTTTTCTAGGCCTTCCAGCTTTTGAGATAGAAGGGACTGAGCTATCTAAGAGAAAAGTAGGTATTTCACGCTTCACTTCGTCATGAAAATATAATGCTTTTGATAGCCAATTGGAATACTTGGATAAAACCTGTCTTTAATTCTACTGTATAGCTTTGTTTCCACCGCTGTTGAAATTTGCATTTAAAATTGCCCAAAGCAGTAACACATTTCAAAAGCAGTCTTGCATGTATAGTTTTGATATTAGTCTATATGACGCACTAGCTCGTGTTCTGTCACTCAACAGTCCGCACAGCTCACGTTACATTATGAAGCGTCGCGGTGAAAAGCGCGCCTCTGTAAATGAAATGAAATGTCTCAGAAGAGAGCAACAAGAACGAGCATAAACTAAATCTCAAGCCTTATTTGCAGTGCTGGATTAACCATAAGGCACAATAGGCAATTGCCTGGGGGCCCCGGCTCAAAAGGGCCCCCCAAAAATGAAAAAATCCCACCTAAAATGAAAAAAAAAAGGATTTTTTTGTGGGGGGTCTAATAAATTCATGAAACAGAAGGTCGTACTGGCGAAAGTTTGAAAACTCAAACTGTGAATTTCGTCATTGAAGATTGTGGTTTGGAAATTCAAGATTGTAGATGACAGTCCTATGACAACGCACCAGACATGTCTGGAAAGTATCAGGTCTGCAAGCCAAAATATTAGAACTGAATAAATATGCGATTTATGTTCCTTGCGGTACACATTCCCTCAATTTAGTTGGACAATCTGCTGTTAAATGCTGTTTTACGCAGTTTTTTTTTTCGATAATGCAATCATTGTATAACTTCTTTTCTGCAAACCCTCACCGTTGGGGCGTGTTGAAAAATTATATCAAAAACGCAAAAACTTTCAAATCATTGTCAGATACGCGCTGGGAAGCACATGCTAATGAAACAAACGTGGTTTATGATTTGTTTCACAATATAGTTGAGGCTTTAGAAAGCATTGAAGATAACGAGTCGGAAAATTATGACACTCGGCATGAAGTGGGGTGCATCGCAAACTGAATGCAGAAATTCGAATTTGGGTTCATGCTAATTATGTGGGATTCAATTTTTACTTCTATCAGAATCGGGATTCAATTTTGACTTCTATCAAAATCAGACATTTTAAGGAAAATCAACTTCGATGATGTTATTGAAACTTTCTGCGAAACAAAATGCAGAAATAAGTTTTTCTGAAAATGTACATATGATCTAAATTGTATTCAATATTCATTGTAAATTTGTAAATAAAATCTCTTTCAAAGTTATGAATAACTTTTTATGAAGGGGGGAGGGGTTTGAAAAAATGGGGAAAAGGGGCCTCAAATTAACAATTGCCTAGGGCCATTGTGAGTCTTAATCCGGCACTGCTTATTTGTAATGAATTTACCTACATTCTGATGTATCAACCAGAACTGAGTATAAAAGGAAACACTTTTATAAGTCAACGTAAAGTTCGTAAAGTAAAAGTGTATTACGCTGTGAGCTAAAAATTATCATTGTAAAAAAGTGAAAGTGCATACTTGTAGCTTTCTTTTCCATGCCTAAGGGGGCGTTGACTACCACAGCGTTCTTCCAGGTAAATTTCAGATTGATCTTTTAGAAAAACGATTTGGGAAATATCGCAGTTTGTCTGGTAGTAATTACAATGTATTATGTAGGCGAATATTTGAATCCGATAAAAAAAAATCAGAGCAAAGTGTATAAGTATGTGTCATGATGGGAAAAAGCTTGCTTACTTTTAAGGACATGAAAAGTTATATGGACACTGTATATAACACTGAATTAAGTCCTGAGTTTCTTGCAATATTGTCATCTAGTTATTTAGAGGATTTTGAAGTACTTGACAGCTCAGAAGTATTGTATGTAGGCCTATGTGATTATGTGTCACACAGTGTAAGTAAGCTTTTAAATTGTGAACTTAGTATTGGTCTGTTGAGAGAAGGAAAAGGAATGGAAGTTGGTGATGTACATTTTGATCACTTACAGCGTGGAGGACTTTCAGTGTCCAGTAATTTACTTTTGGGTGCATATCTTCATGTGGCCTCGATATTCCAGTACATAATGAACTGTACTCAGTTGGCAAGTGCCTTTTATAAGTTAAGTGACCCGTGGAGCATTATAGCTAGACTGTCAACATTAAGCTTGGAGGCCTATTGTGACCTTTGATGAGTGCACCTATGGACAAAATGTGAAGAATTTATTATCAAAGGCACTCTCTAAGCTCGTAAGAATAGTCTTAAATAGTTTTTCCGAGCGCGTCAATGACGGCAGTGAGCTTAGCAGCAAGAAAAGGAAACTTTAGTCATTTGGACATTGAGGTACAGTAGAGCCTTTTATTATTACCTTATCGGGAATTGGCAGCATATAGCATGATACTATGTAGCCTATCCTTTATTTGTGATATTTGTGTGAAAGTGGACGTTACGTTCGGTTGTATTTTCGGAAACATTTGGCGTCAAAATCTATGTGTTACGCAGTGTTAGCAATTACTGTGTGCTTACTCTAGGCCTCCCAGATGACAGATGGGCGGTGTTGCCAAACGTAATGACACGGCTTGAGAATTGTAGACGGCGATGGTCATACTGTAAGGTTGTCGAGACGAACACCTTATAGACGTGTTGGTTGCATATTGCAATCATTACACCAATTTGTTTCATAACAATTCACATTGGTGTTATGAAGTGACACCGGCGTTGGTATGTTGTTGGTAGAAGCCTGTAGGAGGATAATGACTACGCTAGCAATTGCACAACACCCACAAAGGTGCAATGTTGGTAGAACAATGGAACTCACAAGTTTGTTTGCTCAACGCTTCTAGAAGATGACGAAATACAACTTAGGAACTTGAATATCCTGGCCATTTCCGCCCCGACCACTTGGTGGTGCAGCAGCTAGCAATCTTGGCTGTCGCCACGGAGGTCCGGGTTTCATTCCCACCGCAGTCATCCTGGAGGTGGTTTCCCGTGGTTTCCCACTTCTACTCAAGGCAAAAGCCGGGATGATGCCTAACTAAAGACCACGCCACTTCCTTCCCAATCTTTGCCTCAATAACAAATATAATAATAGAGGCACCACATAAACACAGGTTATGAACAAATTCTACACACACCCAAGTACACGGTGCAAAAATGCCCACGATCATCAAGCCCCTAAATGAAACAACAACAAACATCATTTCAGCTCCATGTCTATATACATAGAGAGAGAATTTGTCTGTTAACCAGTATTATTGTGGTGTCTGTTAATAGCGTATGTATTTGCAGTGCAGGTGAGGATTGGGTAGGAAGTGGCCGGCCTTAAGTTAGAAACCATCCCCATATTTGCCTAGAGTAGAAGAGGGGAACCACGAAAAACCACTTCCAGTATGACTGAAGTGGGAATCGAACCCACCTCTTTTCAGTTTTGCCTCACGAGGCTGAGTTTACCCCGTTCCAGCCCTTAGACCAGAATTACATTTCTTGACAGAGCCGAGAATCGAATCCGGGCCTTCAGGGCTACAGCCAAGAATGTTAGCCACTACACCACGAGGAGGTCATCAAAACTCCGAGTGTCAAGTCACTTGATACATTAAAACCCCGTAATTTGTCAGCATTAGTAGCCGCGGTGGCCGAGAACACAAACGCACCTTGCACCCAGGCCTGACGAGAGGGTGGGGCAAACGGGGCTGCAGCCCTGGGGCCCGGGGCGGTAGGAGAGCCCAAATAGACAATTTCCCTGCGCGTAATTTCTAAATATTTTTGAATTCTTCTGACAAGGCTATATTATTTAACCCTTAGCACTCCATTATTTGTGAACAGTATTTCCTCTTCAGGAGTGCGTCAGGCCTCGGCAGCCGGCACAATTCATATCCTCGCCGCTAGTTCGGGGCTTCATTCATTCCATTCCTGACCCGGTCGGAGACTGGAAGCAGGCTGTGGATTTTCATTTCCTCTTCAGCTCCATTTAAATATTATGCTTGTGGCAGGTCATCAGACCACATGTATGTTAGCGATGTGAATTTAATAGGTTAATGTAAAATAATACAATACAATTAATTACTACAATGAACAATAACATAAAACAATATATCAAGGACAATGTTCCGTATTTTACACTCAGTATGTACCTGTAATTAGCTGTAATTAGCGGTAATTTCCTAACCTTCTGAAGCAGCGGCACTTAGAAGTTTAGGTGGTACGGATAGTTTTTCTCAAAATGTGATATTTTTACAACAATTATGGGTAAATCGAGGGTGCTGATCACGAATATACTATTAGTTTTGCACCCACACCTAACGCCCTTGAGGACAAGGGTTCGATTCCCCTCCCAGGTACTAAGTCATAAATTCGAATTTGCAGCGTGTAACCCGGAAAGTTACGGTATTGTGTTCATAAAAATAGTATGGAGACGTTTCTTACATTGGCTGTGCGAAAAGTCACACCTAACGCCCTTGAGGGTCGAGGGTTCGATTCCCTTCACAGGTACTGAACTCGAATTCTAAATGATTCAGGATGGACAGGATGCTATTTAGGACGTTTTGGTGAAATTTGGAGAAGATTGCAGTATTTTTGGAGGAATTACGATATTTTTAAAATTTTATTATGAGAGGAAGCTTCAGATTGTGTTTGACGACAGCAAAATGGCGAAGGAAGCCGCCGTTGGGCAATGCTGCGTTGTATTTTCGCTTGGCCGCTCATAGCATCTTGCAGAGTTCGAAGAGAAATGCGTTGATTGGCTAATCCAATTTTTAGAAACAATGAGGAAGGAGAAAATGAGCGGGCTTGATGAGAAGCTTCGTCGATTTAAAAACTGCCATTTATTAAAGAAGAGAGAATCTGCACATTTCAAACTATTGAGGAAGGATCTAAATTAAAAGGATTTATGATAGTCACCCAGAGAAGGAAGTTTGATAATCCTGTAAAAAGATATAAGTAATGAATGATTTACCGCTCTTTTCTCATGACGCGCCAGTCGATTGGTTTTGAGGAGCGTGGTGACGCGCATCAGATCGAGGTCTTTTTGTCGAAGCAGTCTTGGGGAACGGACCTGCGACACTTGAGTTCCTGAAACTAGCGTGTGTAAGATAGGGGTCTCACGCGAACATAGTTTGTCGGCGAGGAGGGCAGTCCCGTCGGTCAAAACTTAACACGAGAAGTCCGCTGAAGATGTGGGAAACAGAATATCGTCATAATATCAGTTCTCGTGTGAAACCAGTATCGAGAGTTTGACTAAACTTAAGAGAAACATCGTGTGTACATTTCGTGAAAGTTTCAAGACGACATTTGAAAGAATAAGATAGTTTTCTTTGTTGAAAGCATTCACATTATATAAGCACGTTTCACTCAGTGCGTGCCAGCTTTACAAGCGTGAAGGGGATGGCCCGTTATATGTCTGTTCCAATACATTTGAAGGACAGCAACACTCACGTATAGCAAGTCTCTGTTTAGTGACAAGTTTTTTATCGAAATGTTCGACATGCAAGCGTTAAGGGGAATAGTTAACATTGTGTTTAACGCATTTGTGATCATGAACTAAGCCAAGTTATGCGTAGGGAACGTGATGTTACATTGTCAGTCTAGAATATCAGGCAACCGACATTAATCGTAAAATTATAAGATGTGGTGTAACGATCGCGCAGCTACAATCCAACATTCCGAGATGGAATTTGATTATCGCGTCATGGCTAGATACTATCAAACCCGAATTGAATCAGTTCATCGTACTTCGAGACTGGGAGGTTCATGCGGTATTGCTGATTGAGGCGAGGTCCGTGTTCGAAGCCAGCCAGGGAGATTAACGATCGGAGATCAGGGTTCGAGTCGTGACAAGGCAATTTTCCGAAGAAAGAGGATGAAGATTATTAAGTGTGGAATTACTGGTGTCGTCAGTAATTTTTTCCACACTACTTCTACAAGATGTCATCGCAAGGTAGAGACAGAAATCCTCGTTCGTAGTTGTTGGTTCTTTTTGTAGTTAGTTGTAGAGTAGAATATCAGAGAGCATGGCACCATTTCAACGCTAAACTATTTTTGTTGTGTGTGATATAGTTTAAGCCCAGAAATTATTTTTCAACGTTGGATATTTAAATATTAACTTTCTTTTAGTGAGATTTTGGATATTAACATTTGGATTTTTGACTTATAGGTTTCGAGATTTAAGCTCATTTTATAAATAATTTAGTTTTCCGAATTTATTTCGATCCACGTATCTTAGGGAATTTTATTGGAATTTTATTGGAATTTTATTGAATTTTATTGGAATTTTATTGAATTTTATTGAATTTTATTCAGCATTTTGGAATATGATACTAATTTACCCAAGCAACTTAGACTATGAAAAGGATATTTATTTGGAAATGAATTATTATTTGGACATTTCCAAGATTTTATTGCAAATCTTAGGAACAGTTATCCTTCATTTTGGAAATATAGTTATTGTGTTATAGTTATCTTCGAGTTTGACACTGCTCAAGTAATTATTTAATCAAACATTTTGAATTGGTGGAAGGATGAAATATTATTTGGACATTCCACTTTAGCCAGTCATTATTAATAATAATTTATCAGTGGATAAATTATATTTATTTGAGAGATCTTATCTGCTTAGACAAATCAACACATTTGAGTATTCTACGAAATTTTTGCAACACTCTTAGAGATTGTTATTGACTTTTGATTGCATTAACGCAATATTTTGGAAAGACCAGAGAGAAGTAACGAATGTTTATATTTATTAAATGTTAACAACAATTATTTGAAATCTAGAGTAACTTATACTAGTAAACCATTACGTCATCACTGTTTATTAGAGTCGACTATTATGTATTATCACAATATCTGAAAGAGTTATACGCTGTAATTATTATATATAAATATATCATGAAAACAAGGCATTATATGCAATTTAAATAAGTTGTTATGGCAGAATACTGTATTAAGAGATCGAAGTGAAGAATTATAGCAGCTATATTTGTTTGATAACAAGCTGAGGAAAATGTTATACGGAATTTACCTATGTAATTGAGAGAAGTTGTTGTTTACGTATTCTGTGGATATTTGTTTTGTATATCAGAGAAGGGGAGGTATACGCGTTGTGAGCGTTTATTTGGAAATTATAAGTAAATATATTACAGTAAAGAATTAAGTAAGACCTTTGTTGTCCAGTATTATTGTGAAACGACTCTCAGTTGAATTGATTAGTTTTAATGGCGGAAAATATTTGGGAAACGGATTGAAAATAACAATGTTGTTAATTATTATTAAGATATTATCAAGGATAAGACATCAATTATATAAGCTTAACTTAACCGTTCGGCTATGTATGTATGCCCAATTATGAAACGAAACAACTTTATTATGATGATAGCGATATGATTTTGTAACAGTGACACTTTATTTAAGAGCATAAAAATTTTGGATTGTCAGTAGTTGACAAGAGAAGGAAGGTTGGATGATTGAGAATCATCACGAATGATGTAAATAACATAAGACATTTTGTTAACAATATTTAAATATAATATTATTAATAACTAGGAGAATTTAACGATATAATAAAGTTAATTGAATAACTTTCTTGATAAACAACTGATCCTAAAACAATAATAATAATATGGTTTATTATTTGAATTAACACGATTAATAATTATTTCTAATAATTAATAAACATCTAAATAACGAACATTTTACAAACTTAATTAATATTTTGGAAATATTAATAGCCTTTAATTAAATTATTTAACAATAATTTCTATTGTTTATCATTAAATAATTTTGGGAACCTTAGTTGACAATTAAACTTTCGTTTAATTAATTTTAAAGCTTTTAAACGTTTAAACCATAAATAGGAGTAACGTTTAAAGAACGTGACGACGTTCTTTAAATACAGTAAGGTTGTTTATTGTTGTGCAGAAGTGATCTTATGGAAGATCAATATAAAATTAATTTCCATTATTTTTACCAATGGATGGTTTTGAAATAGTAAGTAGAAATGTCATGGGAAGACATTGGCTATATTAAAACCGATATTTGTTCATATATTACTAGAGAACAAGAGTAAATTTAAGCGCTGTTGTGCTAACAGCTGTTTGATAATTTGTTTATTTTTTTATAAGAAGTGGAGTACTTCTAACGTCCATGGGACGATGATTTAATTTCATAATTTGATTATTGGATTTTCGCAGAATCATTTTGCGGATCATATGTAATTATTATAGGGATATTTGTTGATTTAATTTTATTTATTATCACTTCATTAATAAATTTATTTGTTAGTTTTGTAACCGCGTTTTGATTATTTATTTAAGTTGTGAAGAAGGATTATGTTTTGGTGCATTTGAGGTTTTATTGAACCACTAATTTCGCCCACTTAACCGAGAATTGTAAGTTTCTCGAGCTCTTCGTTTATTTAGTTGATCCACCCATTTTGCTTTACCAAAACATGATCTTAGAAAGTGTGCATCCCCCATTTAGCTATTGTTGGTAGGATTTCCAGGTTTATGAGCCGGGGACCTCGAGATTCTGCAATCCAGCTGATCTTCGGATACGACAAGCAGCTCAAATGGTTTAAACGGGTACAGTACCAAGTCATAAATTAGAATTTGCAAATTTCTCAGGGGATTGTCACCGCAAAATACCCAGAGATATCAACCAATATCTTAGAGTACAATTATTAGAGTGTAATTATTTTAGATACGAGTTAATTGTAAAATTCAAAGTTTATATAGCCCAAAATTAGTGGCAATACAAAAAAGCCTTGGAGGCTGGATTTAGACAGCTCCTTAACCCGGTCCA
This sequence comes from Meconema thalassinum, assembly GCA_946902985.2. NCBI lineage: Eukaryota > Metazoa > Arthropoda > Insecta > Orthoptera > Tettigoniidae > Meconema > Meconema thalassinum. The sequence goes on from OX336389.2 coordinate 1,198,220,834, forward strand.
TGAGTCAATCCTAATTGGCTACATGGATAATTCTTGCCAGGCGCGTCCACGTCGCGGGGGTGGGCAACGGTACTGTAATATACCATGGAACTACAGTACCGGCTAAGTTCTGGTGAGGACCCAGTCCTATGGGGTATAACATAGGCCCCGTGCACAGGGTTACGTGCGAAGACCTCAACGGAATCTACAGCGGAGAAGATGGACTTCAGAACGGTGGAGATTGCGGAAGAGGCAACCCAGTACTCAGGGAATAGTATGAGTACAGCATCAATCGGCAGCGTCTGTTTCCCAGGTTAGGGGCGGCTGCAAGGGCGTCTGTTCTCCATGTTAGGGGCGGCCTGAATAATAGCTGGCAGTAGCTTCATAAAATGCCTTTGGGAGTGGCGACCCCATCGTAATAATAGCCTAAAATGGAAATGGCACTTCCAATGATTCGGAAAAGGTTAGGGCGTGCCCTGCAGGCGACGCGCAGTTCCTTTGGTACTGGGGGAACTGTGAGAAATGGGCGACCAGTAACCGAAATGAAAGTGGGAATCATGAATGTCATGACCCTGACAGGCAAGGTGGAGGAGGTGGTAGACTTCATGGAGAGGGAGAAGGTTGGAATGATGGGGCTGAGTGAAGTGAAATGGAAAGGTAAAGGAAGGAAGAAATTGAGGAAAGGATATACTTTATACTGGAGTGGTGGCCAAGAGGCAAAAAATGGCGTGGGACTGATAACCTCTAAACAACTGGAGGAGTATGTTGAAGTGGTAGAGTGTGTGAGTGACAGAATAATGAAAATTAGAATGAAGATGAAGAATGACGTGATGGACTTCATACAAGTGTATGCACCACAGACTGGAAACAGAGAAGAAGATATTGAAGTATTCCTGGTGGATGTAGAAAAAGTAATCTCAGATGTAGAAGTGGTGATCATGGGAGACATGAATGCACAAGTCGGAAATGAGAGACAAGGAAAGGAAGAAGTCGTTGGACCATATGGATATGGGAAAAAGAATCGGGAAGGAGAGGAACTTGTAAACTTTTGTGAAAGGAATGGACTGATAGTGGGTAATTCATGGTTTCGGAAGAAAAACAGCAGGAAAATTACGAGATATGGGTGGGGTGATAGAAGAACAAAATCAGTAATTGACTACTTCCTGGTGGAAAGAACAAATCGCAGAAAGCTGATGGATGTGACAGCTTTACCAGGAGAAGCATTTGATGGGGACCATAGAGCTGTGGTGGCAAAATTTAGATGGGGAAAATTGGAAAACCTGAAGGAGATCAGAGCAAGTAAAATAAAAGTATGGAAATTGAAAGACAAAGCTGTACAGGAAGATTTTCAGGAGAGATTGAAGCAACAAATCCCAGTTACTGAAGTGGGAAATGTAGAAGAGGAATGGTCCCACTTTAAAAAGGCATTTGCTGGTGCAGCAGAGAGTGCTTGTGGTAGGACGTCAACAAGAGTTAAAGAGAAGGAGACACCGTGGTGGAATGAGGAAGTGAGGAAAGCAGTGAAAGAAAAGAAGTCTGCATGGAAAGAATGGAACCGAGATCAAACAGAAGAAAGCAAAAGGAAGTATCACGACAGCAAACGGAGGTGTAAGAAAGTGGTAGGAGAAGAAAAGAAGAAAAGTTGGGAAGAATTTACACGAAGAATGGAAACAGATGTAAGTGGCAGTAAAAGGATGCTGTTTGGGCTTCTAAGAAGTAAGAGGAAAGAAAGAGTTACTACAAAGCTGGTGAAAAAGGAAGATGGAGAGTTGTTAACACACCCAGAAGAGATAAAGGGACGATGGAAGGAGTATTTCGATAAGCTATTGAATGTGAGCAATTGTACTGGTGAGATCGAAGTGACACAGCCTGACGACTCTATAACAGAAGATGATATAACAATGCTGGAGGTGGAATTAGCAGTACAGAAAATGAAGATGGGGAAAGCAACAGGGGTGGATGAAATCAGTGTAGAAATGATAAAGGCTGCTGGACCTGTTGGTATGCAATGGCTGTATCGACTGCTAAAGTGTGTGTGGAAACGGAAATGTGTACCAGAAGACTGGGAGAAAGGGCTAATAATACCAGTGTTTAAGAAAGGGGACAAGAAAGTGTGTGATAACTATAGAGGGATCACCCTCATATCACAGATAGTAAAAATACTGGAAAGGATATTAGAAAGAAGAATGAGAAGAAAGGTGGAAGGAGAGTTGCAAGAGGAACAGTATGGCTTCAGGAGTGGAAGATCCACCGTGGACCCAATCTTTAGCTTGAGGCAGGTGATGGAAAAGAACTGGGAATATGGAGAGGATTTGATCATGACTTTCATAGATCTAGAAAAGGCATATGATAGTGTCCCCAGAGAGAAGGTATGGGAAACCATGGTTAAGAAGAGACTGGGAAGAGAAATGTTGGAAATGGTGCAAGCAATGTACAACAACTGTGTTAGCAGGGTACTGACCCCAGTTGGAAAGACAGATTGGTTTAGGAACAAGACTGGACTAAGACAGGGGAGTGTGCTGTCACCTCTTTTATTCATAATGGTAATGGATGAAATTGTAAAGGAAACAAAGGAAGCATATGGACATAAAGAAATGAAGTTACTACTATTTGCAGACGATATTGTGGTCTGGGGAAGGAACACCGAAGAAGTGCAAAAACAACTAGATGCACTGAACGAAAATATTCAGAAGTATGGCCTGAAAATCAGTATAGAGAAAAGCAAGACCATGGTGATGACAAGAGGGGAAAGACAAGGAAAGGGCACTGTGAAAATTGGAAGTCAGAGTTTGGAAATTGTGGACACGTTCAAATACCTAGGAAGTGAATTGATGCAAACTGGTAGGTTGGACATGGAGATTGGCAGGAGGGTACAGCAGAGCAATGCATTCTATCAAAGTGTAAGAAAACTTGTTTGGGATAAGGAAGTACCAAGGAAAAGCAAGGAGGTAATGTATAAAATGTACTATGTACCCATATTAACTTATGCAGCTGAGACTTGGACCCTGACGAGCAGGCAAGAGAGTAGAATCCAAGCCAGTGAAATGAAATTCCTAAGAAGTATGATAGGAAAGACAAGGAAAGACAGAGTGAGGAATGAAGATGTTAGGAAGGAAGTTGGGATGGGAAAACTAAATGAGAGAATTGAGAAGAATAAACTAAGGTGGTTTGGACATGTAAAGAGGATGGAGGAAAATAGAATACCAAGACAGATGCTGGAGGCCAAGTGCAAGGGTAAGAGAGCAAGGGGAAGACCTAGAACAAGGTGGATCGATTCAGTGAAGAACAGCGTGAGAAAAAGGAATCTGGACTGGGACAAGATCGTGGAAGAAGAATTGTGGAAGGAAAGAGGAAAGTGGAGAAGTGCCATAAATACCCCGACCCGGCAGGAGCTGGATAAGGGGAAATGATGATGATGATGATGACAAAAAAGTTGTAAAATACAACACAACACACAAATAAAATTTGAATTTTCTATTATGGCCTATGGAGTATGAATGGTGAATATCTAAATAATTGTCAAGCAGAAAGGTAAACTGGTTTTTTGTTTTTTTGTTTTTTTGTTTTTGTTTTTACAAATTGATAATGTATATCTCAAAAGTACCGTACTGTGGAATTCTCAGTTTTGCCTCACAAGGCTGAGTGTACCCCGTTCCAACCTTCAGACCAGAATTAAGATTTATTGGCAGAGCCAGGAATCGAATTCGGACCTGCAGGGCGGCAGCCAAGAAAGCTAGCCGCTACACCACGAGGTAGTCTAATTTCAATCTTAATATTGATTATAACTTAGCCAATAAGTTAAGATTAGGGTACAGCCAAATTTACAATTATTTTATGCTTTTACCAAAGCAACATATTCCTAATTTTTTTTGGCTTTCTTGGAGGAGGGTGGGCTGGATCCCCCGCAGCTCCCCCCTCCCCCCCCCCCCCCTGATGTGGTTCAACACAGTGTAGGAATCATCAGTATCCATCAGTAATTACGAGAGATATGACAGTTTGAGTACAGTGTTCATAAGCAATAAGATTGTCCCGGCTGCTGTGCCAAGAGAAATCTTGGATACCAGATGTCCAGTTGGTCTTGCTTGGATAATATAGTGCTTTAGTGCGGAGAGCTACGTCGCTGGGTGACACTAATGATGTAGTGTTTTCTTGCCATTGTTATTGTTGTTTGGTACACCGTGAAGCGGCTTTGGTGGCGTAGTTGGTAGCATGCTGAACTGCTGTGCCCAAGATAGTGGGTTTAAACCCGGCCAAAGCCGTCGGATTATTTAAGAGCGTTAAAATCCTTCAGTATGCCTTCCTTCGGAGGGGAAGTAAAGCCGGCGGTCCCATGTCACAGATTTATGGCATGTAAAAGATCCTTCCACAGACTAAACTTGTGTGAAGCTAAATTTCTCGATTAGATTTCGTTGGAACCCTCTATCAAAGTTCCAACGTTCGCCATTAGGTATCATTGACATCTGGTAGCAAAAGTTGGAACTACTTCATTTGAACGAACTTGTAGCTCACCCTATGGGTGTCCACTTGAAGCAGCTACAGCCTCTGGCGAGCCGAACATGTCCTCGGACACTCCCGGCACTAAAAGCCATACGATAAATAAATAGAAAATAATGGTACACGCCTTTCAGGAGGCCACACGACAAAAAAAAAAGTGGTACACCATGGTCAACAGCCCTGTGTTATTGAGATATGTCTGATAAAAGTGTGGAGGGTGGGATGTATTCTTGGAAAATTATCTGAGTCCTAAGGGGCCTGAAAGAGGACCTGCCACATTAACGTGTAAGAGCTCAGAGACGGCACATGTCCACTATTCCGAGCCCCCTATGACACAGGTTAGTCACTAATAGGCCTACATTTTGGCTCGTTCCACTTTTACTCTGACGAATGACTATAAGGGGCTCATGAAACCACGTTTCGTGTTATCATGTTAATTGCCGAGACAACATTTACTTTTTAAGTAGAACTATTCTATAAGCCTACTTATTTTTGTTCCTGGCAGATTCATTACACTAATTCAGTGGTGTGGCAAAGCTGCCAAGCCTAAAGAGATTTGAGATTTTAAGTAAATAATAATAAAAATATCACTATTATTAACTGTAACCAGTCTGGCAATGCAGCTAGAATATCGCGTGTGTGATAAAGTGGGGAGGGACGGATATGTGGTTGGACGGGTTATCTCGTGGCCTTCGTCAAGTGGAGGCTATACATTACACTTTGTGATGTCCCCCTAACCAGGAATTCTATGGTAACATAGAGAAGCTTACGACACAATCCGTAAAGGACGGGCACGATTTTATGGCCACCTCAAACTAATGGATGGCAACAGGTTGACAAAAAAGATCTTACACTATTTTTATTCCAACCACAAAGCCACGATGTCCTGGTTTAGGGAAGAAGACCTCAAAAGGCTCCAAATCAATCCCGACGCATTGCACCAAAAGATAGGGACGAACGACCTCAACCGAGTATCGCCTCCAAAAAGAAGACATGGTGCCCCTTGGACAGAGGAACGCAATCAGGCTGGTTCACAAAGGATGAGGGAATTCTGGGCGCTAAAGAAAGCCAAATGTGTCAACACTTAACGTGGTCCTAGATGGGCCTAGCAAATTATATAAGGTGCGTTCAAAAATAACGAGCCGGAGGCTGTAATGCGCAAACCGGTGACAACATTGGCTAATCGTGGCGTGTGTAACGAGGTGTGGTTCCGACCAGAGCGTGGAAGGTCACAGCCCGTCGCTAGAGGGCACGCGTGCACGTCACGTGACGATACAAAGCGAGCAGCAGCATGCATCAATCGTCCGACGCTGCCAGTCGCATTGCAAACAGTGACATGGAGCCGTCAAACGAAGAGCAAAGAGGTGTTGTTCGGTTTCTGACAGCGAAAGGAGGAGGGGGAACGGACATTCATCGCCGAATGTCACAAGTGTACGGCGAACACTGCATGTCCCTTGCAAGGGTCAAGGCGTGACACAAGCGCGTAAGGGAAGGACGGGTGTCGTTAGCCGATGATGCCCGGTCTGGGGCACCCCCCTGCATTACCGATGACAACGTCCAGCTGGTTGATGCACTCATTACCCAGGACCATCGAGTGACTGTGAACGCCATAGCCGCCGTGGTCGGATTGAGCGTCGGAAGTGTGCACACCATCATGAAGGAACGACTGCACTTGCGGAAAGTGTGTGCCCAATGGGTGCCCAACAGTCTTCAACCACACCAGGAAGCATGTCGAATGGCCCACTGTCTTGGTCTTTGTTGGACGATTGATGCATGCTGCTGCTCGCTTTGTAGCGTCACGTGACATGCACGCGTGCCCTCTAGCGACGGGCTGTGACCTTCCACGCTCTGGTTGGAACCACACTTCATTACACACGCCACGATTAGCCGATGTCGTCACCGGTTTGCGCATTACAGCCTCCGACTCGTTACTTTTTGAACGCACCTTATATATATCACACGCTATCAGTTATGTGTAGCTCTTCAGTCGGTCAACGCGAATATTGCCCAATGACTGGGTGGGGTACAATGTATGTAATATATGTATCCTGAAAAAAACATGTATTATTTATGATCAATGTTATAATACATGTATTTTTTCCAGGGGGTTATTTATTTTTTGTACATATATTACATACATTGTACCCCGCCCAGTCATTGGGCAATATTCGTGTTGACCGACTGAAGAACTACAAATAACTGTTTGTATAGGCAACACTGAAAAATTGCTTCAAAACTTTATATCACACGCTATAACGCAACTAATTAAGTCACTCTTTAAGCTAATTATATACATGTCTTGTGAACGTCAAATCATAGGTATAACCCCCTCCCAAAACACGGAGCTAACACCTGTGAAAACAAAGATTGGAACCACTTGGGCATTAAGCTAAGTCCATTTGTTGTAGCTGAATTTCACAAGTATCTCCTTATGAGTATCAAGTTGCATTCGTCCTTCACTGATTACAAAGCATCCACGATTCGGTGAACGTTGCCGTATTTATTGACATTGTATACATTATTTTTCGAGAAAAGTTTAACTGTTTAAGGATTGTTTTTTGTCATATTTTCACCACTGTAAAACACTAATTTCGTCGAAACGATCTCGCGGGATGTACATCGCGAATAGAGACATTTCCGATAACCTGAAGTGTTTATTGTTACGAAGGATAGTCCGGAGAATATTTCGACCTAGCAAATTGACCCTGACTATTCACCTTCGTTGCCATTTTAACTCATTGTTCCCGGGAAAATACCTGCGAATGTCGATCAAGACTGGTTGCTACTACTGTGCGTACAGTTTGGGTGGGGAAATGCTAGGCGACCGGGATCGGGAGCATATGCTACCTACTGTCGACCAAAGAATTATGTGCACTCGAGTTTGAAGGTTGTTTGTGAAGTAACCAATAGACCTACCGGTACATAAAATCCAATAACATCATTATTTCTGTAGTTCAATTTTACGTTAGTTCATGTAGGTTTGGAATTTTTAATTTATATTTTAATATTTTTTATCGCAGTTGGAACACAAAAAGGGCCCGGTTTTAAGCGTGTCTCAACCATGCGTCACATTTAAGAATTGTTATCTCAAAAACCCGTCATCAGATTGAATCCAAATTTTATCACAATATACATTGGAACGTTGAATGACTGGTTTATTAATTTCAAAATGTTGTGTGTCCAAAAAACAAAGTTGTTATCATTTTTGTAAGGTAACTTTTTCTCGGCCGGGGGTGGTTGGAAAATGTAGTTCTTGGTCGCGTTGTAATCCTTATACATCAAAACGTTACGCTGTATGACTGTGAAATACGCAAATTAATTCACTTATTTTATATCCGTTTGTATTTGTTTGGGGAAATAGTGCATGGTTCACCAGCTAGCCGCTCCGGGGAAAGCTGTACAGCGTTGCTGAGATGGAGCCCATCAAGCGTCATGGCGCGTCTCACTCGGAAGTGATGGGCTACATCTCAGCAACGCTGTACAGTTTTCCCCGGAGCGGCTAGCTGGTGAACCATGTCTTATTTCCCCGTACAAATACAAACCGGTATAAAATAAGTGAATTAATTTACGTATTTCACAGTCATACCACATAACCTTTTGATGTATAAGGATTACAACGCGACCAAGAACTACATTTTCCAACCACCCCGGGCCGAGGAAACGTTACCTTACAAAAATGATAACAACTTTGTTTCATGGACACACAAAGTTTTGAATTTATAAACCAGTAATACAACATTCCAATGTATATTGTGTTAAAATTTGGATTCGATCTGGTGACGGTTTCTTTAGATAATAATTCTTAAATGTGACGCATGGTTGAAACACTCTTAAAAACGGGCCCTTTTTGTGTTCCAACTGCGATAAAAAATATTAAAATATAAATTAAAAATTCCAAACCTACATGAACTAACGTAAAATAAAACGATGAAAATAATTATGTTATTGGATTTTATGTAGGTCTATTGGTTACTTCACAAACAACCTTCAAACTTGAGTGCACATAATACTTTGGTCGACAGTAAGTCAGATAGCTCCTGGGTCTGCCAAGAAATTAAGGGCGGAATCTGGGTGCACTCAACCTCGTGAGGCGAAACTGAGAAGACATGGGTTCGATTTCCACCACAACCATCCCGGAAGTGGATTTCCTTGGTTTCTCACTTTTACTCTAGGCGAATCCCGGGATGATTCTTAACTTAATCCCGCAGTTCCTAAAGCCACGAGCCGCTACTGGGTTACACAATTAAGTTCACACTCCACCCGTGCTCAGCTATGACTAACCCTATGTGCAATGCGTCTGATATAGCCATCGTACCATAATGGCTCTAGGTACGACATAACATCACAGATTCCTTAGCTGCCATTGAGGTGAGATGATCAACAGCTCGTTTATATGGTGGTTGTTGTTCACCCAATTTCTCGGGTCTACATGATTACGATATCACAAGTCCCCTAAATTAATGATCAACAAAGCCTGCTGATATTGTTACTTATTTTAGGGGAACCGACATCGTCGTCATATTGCCCCGTGTATTTGGGTGTGTGTGGTATTTGCTTTATAACATACTAGCAGTAGTGCCCGGCTTCGCCCGGTGGATTTATTTGTTTTATGGATGATGAATGATGATGAATACTAATACAGAACTGGCACATCATACTTAAACTATCAGAAAATAAATATTTTAAAAATATAACTTTTTGTGGTGGTGGTGGTGGTGGTTGTGGTGGGGGTGATAAGTAGTACAGTATAATGGATGTAACCTTCAGGTCATTTTCCCGTAATGATAATAATGATGATAATTAATAGGGAAACGGCTATTTACTAACTACAGCACTGACGCATGTAATTTACAAACAAATTTAAAACATTATTACAAAGAGGAGTAAGTGAAATAAAAGACACTGCCTAGGGTCTATATCTCATTGGCTGTTAGAAATGTAGATACCAATAGTGTCGTATTTTCCCGCATAGCGCCGCAGGAAAATAATCAGAACACTTTGGAAAACTTCGGCTGTCCCCAGCTCCTGAGGTAGCAATAGTATCATTTATCACCACATATCGCTCAACGATAAGTTTCGGAATAAATGAAGATAAATGTGAAAGCACCAACGCTTATTGCATTTGATAACCTCAATGTACTGCACCAACACCATTGCACTTATACAGAGGCAAAATAGTTTCATGATGATAACTGTTTTAAGGTGCCTAAGAAATATTTTTGCACTAATTACTCCCCGTGACTGAAATTTATAAGCAGCGTAAGATTTAACTATTTTCGCAATTCTTCACCAGAACACTGGTAGGGGCGACGTGATGAAGCCCTAATTGCCAGTCAACAATTGACTTATTAAAATACTCTTACAGTTACACTTCACTACAGTGTTACCAGCAGGTTTTCAAAGTGTATGTAAAATTTGGTGCAATTAGGAGGAACGGTGTAGATTTGTGATAAAGGGCCTAAATGCAGGGAATGGAGTGGTCTGTTCGAAATTGCATGTAAACAGTGTTACTCGCAGGGTTCCAAAGGGTAAGTATACAAAATGTGGTTCAGATCGGTGATATGGTGTGGATTTGAGCCAAAGGACCTAAATGCAGGTAATGGAGTGGTCTGTCCAAAATTTCATGCAGACAGTGTTACTCGCAGGGTTCCAAAGGGTAAGTAAACAAATTTTGGTTCAGATCGGTGAAAAGGTGTGGATTTGTGCCAAAGGGCCTAAATGCAGGGAATGGACTGGTCTGTCATAAATGTCATGTATACAGTGTTACTCGCAGGGTTCCAATGGGTAAGTATACTAATTTTGGATCAGATCGGTGAAACTGTGTAGATTTGTGCCAAAGGGCCTAAATGCAGGGAATGGAGTGGTCTGTCCGAAATTTAAAGTGGACAGTGTTACCCGCAGGGTTCCGAGGGGGTAAGTATACACATTTTGGTTCAGATCAGTGTAAGGGTGTACGTATCACTAACCATAACGCCAGCGCACGCGGATAAAGCTGTTCGGGAGCGCTTGTTCCTCCGACTTACTGAACAAAAATCAATCTTTAAGGTTACCTGTGAGGTGTAGCCTAATGCTACATAGCCTAAACTATTCCTCTTGAATCTGGCTATAATTACAAAAATATTTTTTTGAATCCGACTGATAGTTCCAGAGATTAGGGCGTTTAAACATACAAACAAACAAAAGAACTCTTCAGCTTTAATACATTAGTATACTAGCAACCCGCCCCGGCTTCGCCCGGGAACAGTTATGAATGCATTACGTGAAAAGTGCATTTTTATGTCAATGAACTACAACCTGTAGGCCTATCCGTTTTACGTCTCGGCATGATGGGTTAAAATGACTAACTGGACTATTCATTATATTACCATGGAGATGCAAGTGCAACGAATTCTTGTGAGACGTAATTTAAGAATGGCGAGGTGCATGAAACACAAATCCCCCATCCGTCCAATCTTAACTTGACTGTGTATTTTGCGGAACGAAACGTTCACAGGTGAAATGAAGAAAAGCCGAGGTGCACTTCCAGGGAAACTCCAACCACAACCACTCTTCTCTGAAGTCTTAACTCAACACGACTCGACAGTTTGATGCTGGCTGTATGTGGGGTAATAGGCTCGCCCGCTAGCTAGGCTGTAACTGGGGTCATAGGCTCCCCCTAGCTAGCTCGTAGGCCAAGTGCAGGTCTTTCTAGTTGACGCAGGTGGGCGACCAGCGCGTCGTAATGTTGGAAGAAATGAAAACGTAAGAACACTTAGTGGGCGATGTATTGAAGATAGACATAGGCTCTCCCGGACTTTTTGTATAACTTTTCATGCTGAACAATTCTTACACTCATGTATACAGATATTTTTTAACGGTTTGCCCAGCGTAAGCTTGAAAAGCGCACGGACGCCAGTTTTTTTTTTTCACCTTTTCACTGAAATCGTTACTGCTTGGCTTCCTTTGAACATAAATAAACTCTTTTCTACAGAAACCTTCCTCGAGATATCCTTTACAGACTGGTGAAAACCGCATCAAAATCCATCCAGTGGTTCTCGAGTTTACCCGTGACATCCAGGAATCGGGGACTTTGTTTTATACTAAGTAGAGATATGTTATTGTGACTGCTGCATTCGTGTGTATATTTGTAAATTGGGGATATGATTGGGAAGGAAGTGGTTGTTGCCTTAAGTTGGGAACAATCCCAGCATATGCTTAGTGTAGAAGTGGGAGGTGGGGGGAATCCACGTAAAACCAATTCCAGAAGGACAACATGATGAATCAGTCACAACAACGGATGTCCATACTTCGTCAGAGGACCACAATAATTGACTGAAGCACTTGCCGCTCGTCTTGCCAATGTCAATGCGCAACTGTCAGTAAGCGCGGGATCGAAGTTTGACTGTACTTTCCCTTTACGTAAAGATCCATGAGCCACCTTCTGTGGTCTGTCTAGTCTAGAAGTATTGAGATTGAGACTCCTGCCCAAAAGGCCCTGGCTTCGATTCCCTGCTCTGCCCAAAAACATATTCTAGTCTGAGGGGTGGTAGAGGGTTAACTCAATCTCTTAAGGACATTTTGAGAAGAGTTAGGTCCCCCCAGGGGCTCACATCTAGTGGGACGTGGGTTGGCGACCACTAGGCCCCAGCTGAGTTCGGCATTGCTTCCATTTACTTGTGCCGGCTCCTCTCCGTCTTCTTTCCTGTCGACCTCACTTGGTCAACTCTTGTTCTCTTCCTACTCCGACGGTATTCGGGTATCCGAGGCCTAGGGAGTCTCTTCCTTTCCCGCCTTAATTGGCCCTTGTCTCATCTTTCCTGATACCCTCCTTTCACAAGGGGTCAGCCTTCTTTTTCTTTTCCTGTTATCTCCTGCCTTCTCTTCAAGGCCCTCAAGGAGGTAGGGTGTACTGTATGTAGCCCCACCACTCCTGGTGCACCCGGGATAATGCTACACCCTCAGGGGTTCACGGCTGGTGAGTTCGGGAGTTGGCGACCCCGAGGGATTCCTGAACTGGGTCCGGTTTTCCCCCTTTTATCCCTTACCTGTGGGGCGAACCCTCTCCTCTTTCACTTTCCTATCTGCCTTTCATGGCTCTCCTTCCTTTCAAGTCCCTCAATCCGCTTTCTTAGAGGGTTGATGGCATTTCTTTTCCTCCTATCCTTTATTTGGCTTTTTCTCCTTTTGTTTTCCATTTCTTCTTCTCGTATATAAGTTGGTAGTTTTTTTTAGTTATAGTTAACATTTTTATCTTCACGATCACCCAAACCATTAGGGGCCGATAACCTAGATGTTAGGCCCCTTAAAACAACAATTGTCATCATCATCATCATCATCATCATCATCATCATCAAGAGATAGGTGCTATTTCCACCTCAGCCATCCTTGAAGTTATTTTCCACTTCTACTCCTGACAAATGTCGAGACATAATCATATACCGTACTGTATAAGGCCCCTGTTGCTTCCCCCTCGATCCCCACACCACTTACAAGTACAAACCAGACCTCACAAGAGGGATGGGCAGACGGGGATGTAGCACTTAAGCTCGTGGTGGAAAAAGAGCCCAGAGTAGACCAGTTAACTCAACGTAATTTCTAAATAATTTTGACTTTTATTTAATGTGAATAGCCTGCAAAACATTATAAAGAGAACATAAAATGAATTTTCAAATAACCTTTAGGTTTTTAGCTCCTGTCAGGGCAATGGTTGAAATTAAAGAGCTGTTATAGGGTGGAGAGTTTCTAGGTCAATGTGTGAAAAATCGACTTACTTACTATGGTTCTGAAAGGCATTTTATAAGGTGCGTTCAAAAAGTAACAAGTCGGAGGCTGGAATGCGCAAACCGGTGACGACATCGGCTAATCGTGGCGTGTGTAACGAGGTGTGGGTCCGACCAGAGCGTAGAAGGTCACAGCCCGTCGCTAGAGGGCACGCGTGCACGTCACGTGACGATACAAAGTGAGCAGCAGCAAGCATCAATCGTCCAACCAAGACCAAGACAGTGGGCCATTCGACATGCTTCCTGGTGTGGTTGAAGACTGTGGGGCACCCATTGGGCACACACTTTCCGCAAGTGCAGTCGTTCCTTCATGATGGTATGCACACTTCCGACGCTCAATCCGACCACGGCGGCTATGGCGTTCACTGTCACTCGGCGGTCCTGGGTAATGAGTGCATCAACCAGCTGGACGTTGTCATCGGTAATGCAGGGGGGTGCCCCAGACCGGGCATCATCGGCTAACGACACCCGTCCTAACCTGAAGCGCTTGTGCCACGCCTTGACCCTTGCAAGGGACATGCAATGTTCGCCGTACACTTGTGACATTCGGCGATGAATGTCCGTTCCCCCTATTCCTTTAGCTGCCAGAAACCGAACAACACCTCTTTGCTCTTCGTTTGACGCCTCCATGTCACTGCTTGCAATGCGACTGGCAGCGTTGGACGATTGATGCATACTGCTGCTCGCTTTGTATCGTCACGTGACGTGCACGCGTACCCTCTAGCGACGGGCTGTGACCTTCCACGCTCTGGTCGGAACCACACCTCGTTACACACGCCACGATTAGCCGATGTCGTCACCGGTTTGCGCATTACAGCCTCCGGCTCGTTACTTTTTGAACGCACCTTATACTTGTACTTGTGCTGAACATGTACGGTCAATTACCGGGAAATTTACTAAAACAAAAAGGACATTGATCACAATTAAAAAGTAAAATAAAATAATTAGTGAGACACAATAAAAAATCAGAATAATGGAAGAAAAGGGAAACTTATTTAATAGACATATTAAGTTATAGGAAGTTTCCTTTTTTTTTTGTGGTGGGGAGTCTGAAATGCATGCTACAAACTTAGAGTATAAATGAGGGGTGCGGACGTTCTAGTCCTAGTCAAATTGGTCTCACTGTACGGTCCTGGTACAAACACCACAAAACACGGGTTACCACACAAACATGGCACAGAAACCCAAATACACGGGGCTGGTGACCTCGATATCACAAGGCCCTGATGACGACAACAACAACAACAACAACAACAGTAAATATTTATGTGACCGCAGGCATTACCTATGCAACATTTCAATATGTGCTTGATGATCATACTGTACCACAACTATGATTGTTGTGTGTTAGAAATCGTCTAGATGATGACGTCAAGTGCTCATTAAAATTGCCACCCATATTTGTTATTGCATCATAAGATTGTGATCACACGAAGAATGGATTTTGGAAGAATTTGGACGGCCCTAGTGCCTTATTGGGCACTTTGCCACAACGCCCAGTTGATCTTGTACAATAATGTCGTCGTCAAACTACATTCTAAAGTAGAGTTACGAGTGTTATTCTTACTTGACTGCAACTATCTTGCCGAGCGAAGCTGCACTTTCGGGAGATCCTGGCAGTGGATTACCAGGGTAGTATCCACATCATCCAGGAAATTGCTGCTATGGCATCTTACCTCATGAACCAGAGTACCTACCCCAATCTCATACCTATTGTAGTTTGTTGTTTATTCATTTAAGGGGTTAGGGACATCTTGGTCATTAGCCCCGTGTTCTTAGGTCTGTGTTCAATTTGTCTGATAACCTGTGTTTCAGTGATGACTGAAGTAGTGTGTTATTGTAGTTGTTTCATTTACGGGCTTGGACATCGTGGTCATTTCATCCCCGTGTACTTGGGTGTGTGTATAGAATTTGTCTAATAACCTGTATTATTGTTTTGTCCATATTAGTGTGTGTATATTTCTAATTGAGACTAGGATTGGGAAGGAGACGGTCGTGGCCTTAAGTTAGGAACCATCCCGGAATTTGCCTGAAGTAGAAATGGCGAGCACCACCTCCAGGTTGGCTGAGGTAGGAGTCGAACCCACCTCTTCTCAGTTTTGCCACACGAAACTGAGTGTACCCCGTTCCAGCCGTCAGACCAGAATTAAACTTCTTATCAGAGCCGAGAATCGAACCCGGCCCTTCGTGGTGACAGCCAGTCTCTAGACAACAAGGCAGACAGCAGATTAACACACTACTACAGATGAAAATCCACAGCCTGTTTCCAGTCGACCGACCGGGTCTGGAATTGAATGAATGAAGCCCCCATCTAGCGGCGAGGATATGCACTGTGCCAGCTGCCGAAGCCTGTCGCACTCCTCTGGGGAAATTATTAAATGAATGACAGATGAAATGAATTGAAAGTGGCGAGTGTTACTGGAATGAAATATTGACAGGGAAAACCAGACACTACTACAGATGTTCAGATCAATTCGCTTCACACACAATTATTAATTGAAGTATTTCAGTTGGTCAACGTCCGGCTCCGTGGCTAAATGGTTAGCGCGCTAGGCTTCGGCCCAATGTGCCCCGGGTTCGATTCCCGGCCGAGCCATCAGGGCTTTTAATCTCCTGGGGTTAATTCCCGTGGCTCGGGGACTGGGTGTATGTTCGTCTTCATCATCACCTCATCCTCATTACGACGCGTAGGACGCCCATGGGCGTCAACTAGAAAGACCTGCACTCGGCCTCTCCGGAGGCCACACGATCATTCATTCATTCATTCATTCATTCATTCATTCATGCATTTGTCTTCAAGAGTCTGAATGTACCCCGTCCAACCCTCATACAAGGATTTACATTCTGCGTTGTTGTTGATTCATTTAGGAGCTTGTCGACATCGTGGTCATGTAGCCCCGTGTACTTTGTGTGTGTTAAACCTGTCTGATAGCCTGTGTCATTATGATGGCTATCAGTGCATGTATTTGTAATTGGCGATAGGATTTCGGTAGGAACCGGCCGTGGCCTTAATTTAGGTTCCATCCCAGTAGTAGTAGTACATGGAAAACCACTTGTAGGATTGTTGACGTTGGAATCGAAACCTTCTCTTCTCTGTTCTGACTCGAGACTGAGTGAACCCTTTCCAACCCTCAGAACAGAATTGAATTCCCTGGCAGACGGGAAGTTCCACTACTTACCGCTACACAACATGGACTGTACTGCAATAATGCTACTACTGTAGCTAGAACCATATCACCACGTGAATCAAGCTTAATGCAATGGTGCCTCTCAAAACATCCACTCACTATTCAACTCTGGAACCTTATGAGTTTCATCGTAAATGGTCCGTGTATATGCTCTGGACTGTAATCTCGTTATCTCATACGCTAAGAAGCAAAAATACAGTAGTCTATTCCCATGTCCCAAATTGTTGGTTCATATACGGTCCCTGGTTTAAATTTCAGGGTGTGGTGAGCAATATCGCTGTCAGAGAGATGCGAAATGAGACTTACGACCGGCCTTCATTGGTCTGTTAGACAACAAAAGGTGTTTGTTCAGGCACAAGGCTGTGTGGTGTGAACTAGAATGGTCATGTGGCGTAGCTAAGCGACATTGTATGGATGTCTACCCCGTATTATTCCCGTTTTCCACGAGGTCGGGGATCAGATACGATGAAAGTCTGTGTGGTGGGTGGTTGATACGGCTGAATAACCTTCCTGGCGCCAGCCGCATAAGAGGAGCTAATGAGGGATACAATTACTGAAACTGGACATGGAGATGGAAGGAAGCGGCCGTGGCTTATAAGAAGATACCATCCAAGAGATGAAAATGAGAAACCACGGAAAACCATTACAAAGAAAGCCGACAGTGGGGATCGAACCCACGTCTACCGAATCGGTAGATATAACTTCCCCCCCCCCCCCCCCGGATTTTTCCACACTCTCCAGGCAAATACCGGATTAGTACCCTATTTCTAGTCCCGAGGCACCTACCTAATCCCTGTCCCTAATATAGCTACACACACAACTACAGTCATCACATAAATAGACTACAGGTTAATTCATTCAGATTCTCAATTCTGATTTTCATTCTGATTGTCAGTCTATTCTACGTTTGAGCATGTATATGCTCATGTACAAGTACAGTGGTAATATGTTGGGGACACTTCTCGTTCACTCATATTAATGATGACAGTTGTGTATTGGGCTGTCGTCATAATGGGATTTATGAAGCCAGGTCTTCATCTCACACAACTCAATAATTTACATCAAGCATTACAAGAAGATGACGGCAATTTCGAGCAGCAGACTACAGATTTGCTCTAAGACGAGCAAAACCCATCATGAAGACAACAAGCGGTGAGCGCAAATGACAACATCGCATATCTCTCTGTTTTTTTAATTAGCCATTTTGTGTGTGTGTGTGTGTGGGGGGGGGGGCACAGTAACTTTAAATTCATTTTGCTTCTGGTAATAAGTTAACGTTATCTCATGTCTCCACCTCCATTTGTTTTAGCCGCCACGTTAATCGTAAATTCGAATTCCTCCATTATCATGTTTGCTATATTTGTTCTTTTTATTATTATTAAATTCAATTCATTCAATTCAGTTTCCGTGTTTCCTCCTTGTAGTTAGAATTAGCTATAAGCCGAACCTATCCTCTCATTATAAGTATCACGCTGATTGGAAGCTTATGTTTCCCCACGGGCTGAGTAACAAGAGTCTACATAGCCGAGGTAAAATGGTAAGTCTTTTTATGTGTTTATTTCGGTGTCCTAATGGCATTGAACCCGATAGCGCCCATCCGGTATGAAGCTTTACAGTGGTTTATCTACGGTATTCTAGGTAAACGCAATCACATGTGTATGCTCATGAGGAGCTCATAGGGAAACCATTTCACAGTCAACACATAAATAGACTACACGTTATGAGACAAATTGTACAGGGTGATTCTTGATGTAGTTTACAACTTCAATAATGTGTAATTATTTATTGGAACCACCTACAGACTTGGCTTATATGTTATTATATTGCAAAACACTTCAAGTTTTGTCTCACGTAGTTTGTAGTTGCACGGTTGTCCGCCACGCATGCCGCCCTTCACTGGTTGGAAACGGCATCTTTTACTAGACGGAAAGAGCGAAGTGCGTGTTCTGGTTTAAAGAAACCAATTCATCAACGAGTTCACAGCGGAGGTTTCGCACAGAATTGGGCAAAGACCCCCCCTCAGCAGACCAACCGTGTACAAATGGCACCAGACATTTATCGAAACGGGTTGTTCTGTGCGACACACAAAGGATCCAGGCCGCACACCTGTGACTGGCAATGTAGTGGAAACGGTTATGGAGAGGTTCGTCCGCAGTCCGGAAAAGTCAACACGGCGTCTGTCACTCGAAATTGGTATCCCTCAGATCACTGTTTGGTAGGTGTTGCGTCGACGTTTGGCCATGAAAGCATACCGACTGCCCGTGGTTCAAGCACTGAGTGAAGGGGATAAACATACCAGACATGAATTCTGTGTTGACACGTTGGATCGTATCAGCCGTGATGAGTCATTCTTGAACAATGAGGTCTTCAGCGATGAATCAACGTTCCACTTTTCAGGCCGAGTCAACACACAGACGTCAGGGAATTCCTTGATCAATGTTTTCCTGCTAAGTGGATAGGTCGTGGTGGACCAATTACCTGGCCGCCACGGTCTCCAGATTACACACCTCTGGACTTCTTTCTGTTGGGCATTGTGAAAAATAGGGTGTACATCCCTTTCCTACCTGCAAATCTTGATGAACTGAGACATCGCATCACAACATCCATTGCTTCTGTTACCCCGGAAATGCTGGTTTATACGTGGAGGGAAATCGACTTCTGTAGGGATGTGTCCAGGATGACAAATGGTACACACATTGCGCCGTAATGGATGTATCAAAAAAACTTGAAGTGTTTTGCTACGTAATGACATATAAACAAAGTCCGTAAGTGGTTCCAATAAATAATTACACATTACTGAAGTTGTAAACTACATCAAGAATCACCTGTACACACACCCAACTACACTGGGCTGATGGCCAAGATGTCCCAAGCCGCTCAAAAAAAATTACACAATATAAATTGGATCAATTCCTGGAATGCGCTGGGTGAAGATGTAAGAAAAACTGCACCCTGCTTTGCAATTAGCATAATAAAAGTATTCCCTGAAAGGGATGGCTATTGCACTGGCTTTAAAGCAAACAAGTCAGGGGAGTTTAGTTACTTAAAGTACCGATGAGTGATGACGATGACACACTATTTTCTATATTGTATTCACTTGCTACGGTATAGGCCTATTACTTCAGGAATATAATATCTAATATGCAACAAACTTACCTTTTAACACCAAATTATGATAATTTGATCGAAGGACATTTACTTGGGTAAAAATGAGCCACGGGACCTCCGTTTTACGTGGAATCCAAACCACAGGACTTGGCATTTCACTTCGAAAATCTCGCATGCATTGACTGGGAATCGAACCTTGGTGAGAGGCAAACAGCTTGAACGCTGCATAAACACAACCCTCTGAGGCATTTCATTCAGATATTAAATGTAGTTGGTATTCTGCCCGAAGGCAGGTCCAAGCCTCCGAAGAGACAATCCTCAGCCGGAGTTTACGTGCGGTAGGGTGGCCAGGGCCTTTCTGCTCCTCCTTATGTTGGCCAACAGCACGCAGTACCTAGAACCGGCATAACATCCAAGTTCCAACCACGCCCAATGCTGCTTAACTACGGAGTTCTCATGGGATCCGGTGTTTCAACATGGCTAGGACGTTGGCGATATTAAATACAGTAGGCTACTTGATATATATTTATTTTTATCGCTTATCTTCCCAGTTCGTCTTCGCCCACGCACTTACGAGGGATCATTCCTCTGCCGTGGCAAGGACGGTGATTGGGAGATGAACACACTTTGTCAGCAGATACAACTGGGGATAGCGACAGGTCGATTGCCCAGGCGACCACTCACTTGGGTCTAATTAAGGAAGGGTCAAGGAAGGGATTTTGTTAGGAAGTCGGCCGTGGACCTGTTGAAAGGAACCGGCCCTGCATTTGCCTGGTGGTGAAAATGGGAAACCACGAAAACCATTTTTAGGACGGCCGAGGTGGGATTCAAACCAAGCTCTCCTGATGCCAGTGAGGCACGAGGTAGCACGTTAGCGCTCTCGGGCCACCGTGGCCGTTTTCTTTTTGTCGTGTGGCCTCCTGAGGGGCCGAGTGCAGGTCTTTCTAGTCGATGCCCGTTGGTAACCTGCACGCGGGATGAGAGATGGAATGGATGAAGATGATTTGAAACTGGGCAAGGATGAGGAAGGAAGTGGCCGTGGCCTGTCAGAAGGAACCATCCCAGCATATGCCTGGTGCTGAAAATGGGAAACCTCGGAAAACCATTTCAAGGACTGCCGAGTCAGCAGAGAGCTAGGTCACATGACCTAACCGCGCTCTGTCGGCACCGTGGCCGGTTAAGATAATATACAAACTGTGTACAGATGCAACATAAGGTTTCACTTCTCTTACTGCGCTACTACTACACTAGGTCGTCACAAATAATTACCTTTCCACTTGAAACGCTGGTCACTCGTCACAGAAACAATAAAGGGAATAAAAACAAAATTACGTGTACCATAGCCTCTGTGGCTAAGGCAACAACACGCCGGCCTCTCACCGCTGGGTCCGTGGTTCAAATCCCGATCACTCCATGTGAGATTTGTGCTGGACAAAGCGGAGGCTGACAGGTTTTTCTCCGGGTGCTCCGGTTTTCCCTGTCACAATTTTATTCCTGCAACTCTCTCCACTATCATTTCATTTCATCTGTCATTCATTTAATCATTGCCCCAGGGGAGTGCGATAGGCTTCGGCAGCCGGCACAGTTCATGTCCTTGCCACTAGATGGGGGCTTCATTCATTCCATTCCCTGACCCGGTCGGTCGACTGGAAGCAGGCTGTGGATTTTCACGTGTACCATAAAACTATGTCACCTATCATTTAAGGGTATTTCATTTTTCTTTTACCCAAACTGCTCCGTCTAAATATGGCCACTAGGCAAAAAAATGTATGAACCTCTTTGTTCTGGGAATTCCAAAGAGCGCTCGCACGTAGTAAACTATCTGGCATTCCCCCGCTGTCTGCTTGTCGCAACAAGGTATGTTATCTTCCATTTGAAACATTTATCAGATCGGCTGTTCTCAATCAATAATCAACAAAAATATTTAACATTTTGGGGAAGTCTTGATATGGTGATAGACTCGCTCGCTGATCTGATAAGTGGAAAGGCACTCTCGAGTGATCTTGGCAGAGACATTGTACACAAGTAAAGGAGTTGATTTTCAGTCGGTCAACACGTTAATGTACACAATTAGATTAGTCCGGGAATAAAACTTATCTACGCACCCAGTGCTTTTTTTTTCTAAAAAAGAAATTAAAGGGTACTCTCAGTTGTAGTCGACAGAACATCACGATCTTGCAATTTTCGGCAATTAGCAAAGTCCATTCATTGTTTGTGTTCGAATCATTAACTTTCAACTTTCTCGATGCCTGGGTGGATGTTAAATAGCCAACTAGTGGCTACACTGCGTTCTGCTGCGCGGCTGAAAGCAACGGGAAGCTACAGCCGTATTGCTCTTCCCGAGGATAAGCACCTCTCTATGCATAATTACATGTGATGATGGCCTCCCCTCTTGTAATGTAAAGATGAAACGATTAGCTCAGGACAGGGAAGCATAGAGAGCTGCATGAAACCAGTCGAAAGACTGAAGACTCAAACAACAATATTTTCTTCATCCTTCAAAGCTAACCACACGCGTGCTTATAAAAACGGAGTGCCGAGTTGCCGACCAAAATAAACTGATTCGATAGATCGATTTAAATCGAGGATTACTCGAAATCTCCTCCAGTTGTTGTGAACATCGCGTTGACGCCAGCTCATCGATGAACTTCCAAGTCAGAAGTTATATTTGTCGGACTAGATACAAATGTACCAATATTTTATCTTAAACAGTTTTCAAATGTTTAAGGGGTACGCGTACCCCCGCGTTCCCCCTGAAAGAGCACTGCGGGCACACCTTTTAACATAGAAAAGAAACACATACAGTTTACGCCATGATTTTCGGCCGGTGGCCAAGAGAGCTCGTCCATTGAAGCGAGTTTAGTAGCAGCAACTGACAGATGCTGAGAGCACGTGCTCCTCAGGTAGTCTGGAGTCCCTGCGCGGCGGTTGGTTGGAATTTTTATTTTCAGTCCATCATTTCGACCACTGCTAAAAAAAGAGTCACCATACGAGTGTATGGTAATTCAGTTGACCTGCGTAATAAATCCCTCAAAATGAACCTCGTATTTTGCAAGTTAGGTCGGAGTTTGATAGGCGGAGCAATCAGACGCTGATTGTGAGATAAGCAAACAGCTGATGTATTTTTCATTCATTCATTTATTTGCAATTGGGGGTGTGTCCCCCGGTGGCAAATTGCGTATACATAACAAATACATAATTATACATAACACTTCAATAACAATTAACCATTAAACTGGAGTATTTACACAAATAGTCAGTCTTTTCTTAAACACAGCAATATGTTTGGGAAAAGGCTCTAAGACTGCGGCAGGTAGAGAGTACCAGTTATCAATGGTCCAGTTAACGAAAGAATATTTACCATAATTTGTACACTGTGGTCAGCCCTTAACTTTGAAAGGATGATCACTCCAGCTCATGTAAGTGGGCTTGCCCATACGTTTGCCAAGCTCACCCCATGCTGGTTGATTTGTATTGTGCCCGATTGACGAGGGTTCCGGGGAGCCATCGACCTTAAATGACCCTTCCGAAACCTCCATCTCCCAGGAAGACATATAGGTCGGGAAGGAATGCATTCGTGGACTGGGAAAGCACTCAAGAAACTGTACTCGGGGGTGTCGGGTGTAATGAGAGGAAAAACTACCAGTCCAGAGGAATACAAACTCAACAAATACAATAAAGAGGCAAGGCTTACATTTAAATCACACTCAGTTTATTCAAAAAAGTGGCAGACCCCTAACTACTTCCGAAAGGTAAAAACGGCGAGTCCGTGCTAACAATGTTCATAATAATGTAAGTCGTCTCCGTGCGATAATCCTAACAAATTAAGCCTCTCGAAGTCCTACGCAAAAATGGAATAAACAAAGAATGCAATCTAAGAGAATGACACGTAGATTTTCCCTATCCAATTACTTCGGAGATTCAATAATAGTAATAGTACAAGAATGATTCTACAGCAAGGTGAGTTATTTACTTGTTTACAATGCAAGATATTAGTTATATTTAAAGCACAATAAGTTTGAGGCTACGCCATGATGGTGTCATCTCCAACATTTAACGTTAAAATCATTTAATCTAATGCCTATCGTACGTTAATAATAATAGCAACGATGTAAACGAGAAGTGTTTCATCCAAAATTTATTTCCAAGCTAAAGCTATGCACATTCTGATCCTAACAGAAAGTATGAAAAATCTAGCCTAATTACAACACAAATGTATAACATGTAAACACTCTTAAATTATGTGCGCAATGGGCGCCACTGCAGTTACTTTCCTACCTCGCAAATCCACTGTTTGTGAACTTGGGTCATGTTTGTGGTGGGAGAGAAAAGTTACGTCGGCGATAGCACGAGTAAAACATGTCTAACAACGCATTATCAGATAGTTACCGCGTTTAGACACGTAACTACTGACTGTCGTCGCTCAATAGGGGAAGCTATATTTGTATTTAAAAAGAATCGAAGAAGCAAATCTAAGTTGTGGTCATCAAGGTTCATTTAAGTTTATAGGTTTGGTTAAATTTTATTAGAGTTCCTAGCTTTTGGTTTATACTCAGTTTTAGTTGAAAATCCTGACATTTGATTATTATGTTTATATTTATTAGTTGAGTCCTATCAGTTCCATTGTATTTCTTTAATGACCATGTTAAACTCGTGTAGTGTAAACAATTGGTGTACCAAACATCCAATACAAACACATATTTGGAAGAAAAGTCAATTCCACAACCACAAATTACACATCTGTGTGCTGATCAATACCACTGATCCATTGATCATCCGCTGTAATGACGTGACAAAAGTCGTACACGTTACCAGCCCCTAAAGTACTAAAACGTGTACTTGCATCTAAGGGTAATCATATCCTACCGCTGTAGTGCGTTTTAACATAACATAGTTCTGTTTAAATCTATACAATCCAAGCATGAGGATAAGGCCCCTAAGGGGCTCACATCTAGTGGGACGTAGGTTGGCGACCACGGGACCCCAGCTGAGTCCGGCATTGCTTCCACTTACTTGTGCCGTGCTCCTCTCCGTCTTCTTTCCTGTCGACCTCCCTTGGTCAACTCTTGTTCTCTTCCGACCCCGACGGTATTAGGTTATCCGAGGCCTAGGGAGTCTTTCACTTTCCCGCCTTAATTGGCCCTTGTCTCATATTTCCTGATACCCTCCTTCTGTGAGGGGTCAGCCTTCTTTTTATTTTCCTTTTACCTCCTGCCTTGTGCTCAAGGCCCTTAAGGAGGCAGGGTGTATGTAACCCCACCACTTCTGGTGCACCGTAGATAATGCTACGCCCTCAGGGGCTCACGGCTGGTGAGTTAGCGACCCCGAGGGATTCCTGAGCTGGGTCCGTTTCCCCTTTTGTCCCTTACCTTTGGGGCGGACCTTCTCCCCTCGCCTCTTTTCATTATATTTACTTTTCTCTTTAAGATTCCCGCACTGGCTTGTTACTTCGTTCACCGTGTATCTAAATTCCCTTCTAGCGATTTTTTTAAGGCATTTTTAATCTACGTTGCTTTTTGTATGTTTTTTCGATCTAAATTACATCTCGCGATTGTTTTCAACCTCAATTGCATTTTGTAAAGATTGACAATCTAAATTGCTTTTTAGTAAGTCTTTCAATATGGCGGAGCGACCTTTGTGAGTATTTTGAATTTCAATTGCATTTTGTAAGTATTTTCAACCAAAACAGCATTTCGCACGAATTTTGAATCTAAATTGCATTTTGTTTGGCGGGCATTTTGCACATATTTTGATTCTCAATTGCATTTTGTGGGTATTTTGAATCTAAATTACATTTTGTAAGTATTGTCAATCCACATGTGTCGCTTGAATCTACCGTACATTTTGTAAGCATTTTCAATTTCAATTGCATTTTGTAAGTATTTTGAATTCCAATTGCACTTCGTGTTTATTTTGAATCTGAACCGGCTTTTTTTTAATCTAACTTGCATTGTGTATTTTCAATTGCATTTTGTAAGTATTTTGAACCTCAATTGCATTTTGTTCGTATTTTCGATTTCAGTTGCATTTTGTAAGTATTTTGAATCTAGCCTACGTTTTGTGGGTCTTCTTCAATCTATTCTCTTTGTGAATCTTTTCTTTCTAAATTCCCATTTGTAAGACCATATTGTGAGTTGTTTCCATCTAAGTAATGTAATTTAATAAAGAAAAGAGTGCGCTTTCATCGCGTTTACAAGGTCAAAAATAAACAAAATAAAGTGTGACATTGGCTTCTTTTACGGCCAACAGCTGGTCGTTGAGTTTCACTGCTCAAATAAAATACAACTATTGAGACATGACTGTGTCACAATTCCTACACGCTAAAGTGCGTTGGTTCGATGCTCTGACGAAGTTATATAAAAACGTTATCTACAAAAACTGTTGGCAAATGCATTTATCCTCAGCAAGTACAAATGATAGGATATTTTGTGGTTCCTCCACCATTAAGACTACATGTTATCAATAAAGCCTACCTAGGAATGTACGTCGTAAGGTCATAACTAATCTAATCCCCAAAAACAGGATCGTACATTAAAATATGTTCGGCAATTCACCAGACTCACGTGTGCTCTTCATATTTTCTTGCATGGTTTAAGTAGCAAGTTAGGCATGTAGATGGAATACCTGTAGTCCACGTGCTTGCTTTATAGTGCGATCCAGCCATCGCTAATCCATTCGTAGTGCGATCCAACCATCGCTAAACCATTGGTGATGCGATCCAACCATCGCTAAACCATTTGTAGCGCGATACAACCGTCGCTAGACCATTGGTGATGCGATCCAACCATCGCTAAACCCCGCCATCCTATGGGGTTTGTTACTCCATCTCGACAGTTATAGTTGAATGAATAATTGGCATTTCTTCTGTAAATAAATGTGCGTTAATAATGCCATGATGCCGTGAGATTTGGTTACACTGAATTTACTATTACGCCTCAAATTGCAATTGCACTGAATTTGCACTGGTGTAGCGGTTAGCAAGTTATAAAGGCCATTGGTTTTCCGCTCACAGAATTTAAATCTTGTAGCTTGTGCTACAGTACACACTAAAAACTGGTTTACTTTAAATTCACACGTAAACTGTCCTTCGCTGTTCTGCACTGTTCTATGAATTTCGCTGCACTTATGAAAACATGGTTTGGCAGCGTGCTCAATGCCTGTATTAGATAGTACTTGAAATTTCACAAATATTCAGAATTTACTATTTCTGATGGTTTTAAATGCACTCAGCAGTTATACTGCACGCAAACGCGTATCCTCAGGTATCAGATTGAGTTAAATGATACTGATATTCCTCGATTATATCGAGCACGTTTTGACGTTGTTCAGGACCATCCCTGTCAAAGGTTACACGTCAAGCTATCATGCTTGCGATAGGAGAACGACTGTTTCATCAAGATGCCGGATGGACTCTCTAGTCAATAGTCAAGTGTGCGACTATGTGAATATCTATGGCATTCACTAGGGATCATTCATAATCATGTCTCTTATTTTAAATAAATCATATTCTTCTTCTGTGCATTGAAAATATTTACAACATCGGTTAAAAACATGTGTTTTACAAAACATAAAAATATAATACACACTCGGCGCGGCAACTCATATAAGTCAAATGAGCGCTCAATCGGCCTCCTCCATGGATGGTGAACTCTACATGAGCCAATGAGATCACATGGCAAATGTGACATCGGGTTCAGTATACGTGTTGTACATAGCGCAGAGTCTAGATTTCATCCTCCTAGCCTCCAGTGATTCCCACCCAAGGGTCTTTAACATACGGCTAACACTGCTCCTGGGATTAAAGTCGCTGAGCACAAATCTAGCGGCATTTCTTTGTACCATTTCCAACTCATTGATGAGCTCTACTTGATATGGATCCCAAACCGCCGAGGCGTATTCCAGAATTGGTCTTACAAGTGACAAAAATATCCTAATTCTTTAGCAGAGGTACTACTTCCTTTTAATACCCTCATTGCAAAGTGCAGGGATTTGTAATCTTTAGAAACTACACATCCTACATGACTACTCCATTTCATATCATTCCTTACGTGAACGCCCAAATTATTTCCTAGAATCTTCTTCTACAAGTATTTCCGAGCCAATATTATATTGAAAATCTTGCCTTCGCCCTTTCCCTATTTTTATGAGACTACATTTTCTTGTATTTATTTTCATTTTATTTTCAATCGCCCACTTATAGACCAGGTTCAGGTCGTCTTGAAGTACTGCGTTGTCTTGCGAGTCATGTATATTTCGATATATTACACAATCATCCGCAAACAATCGACAATCACTACAAATTCCATTTGGTCAGTCATTTATAAACGCCAAAAATAACAAATTTCCGATTACGCTGCCCTGAGGGATACCCGACGTTACGGTAATTTCATCCGAGAATAGGCCTTCGACTTTTACTTTCTAGGAACGACCCGTCAAAAATTCTTGGATCCATAAAATTACTCTTCTATCAATTTTCGCTGAAGTTAATTTATGGAGTAGCATGTCGTGTTGTACGACATCAAATGCCTTCGCAAAGTCTATAACTACGACGTCGACTGAAGCTCCATTGTCTAACGATTCGCTAATATCTTGAAAAAGTGATAGCATCTGACTCTCGCATGAGTAACCTTTCCGAAATCCATGTTGCCTATCATTAAACCATGATAATCATTCCCACTGCTCCCTCAAATAGTCGCAAATGAGATGCCCCATCTGTTTACAAACGATGGACGTAAGGCTAACCGGCCTGTAGTTGCCCAATTCAAGTCTGCTCCCTCCCTTAAATACACTGACGAAAATAGTAATTGCAACACCCAGAAGGAGTGGTGCTACATTGCTGCAATTGAACATGCAGGACGAGTGTTCGTTTGTGATTCCATGATTACACTTTCAGGTCTCTCTGACCGCAAGTGTGGACAACAATCAATACAGGATGTGCCCTCCACGAGATGCACTACATTGATGAATTCGGCGAGGCATGGAGTCAATAAGGCCCTGGATCGCTTCCTGAGGAATTGTGGCCCATTCTTGCTACACTGCACGGGTCAGTTGTTCCAGAGTTGTGGGTGGCTGAGTACGGTTAGCCAGTTGTCGATCCATCATGACCCACACTTGCTCAATAGGACTGAAGCCCAGTGATCTGGCGGGCCATTCTATGGTTGTGATGTCGTGGAGAGCTTCTCTGGAGATGCGTGCTGTGTGAACCCGGGCATTGTCCTGCTGAAACAACCCATTAGCAATGTTCGCCACCATAGGGACAACCACTGGATTGAGTACCCTATCAACGTACTGTCGAGCAGTCATAGTGCCCTCAACAAGCACTAATTGTGATTTCACATTAAAGCCAATAGCTCCCCAGACCATAATGCTTGGTGTTGGCCCTGTGTGCCTCTCGACAATAAGGTCTGGGCGTACCCTCTCCCCGGTACGTCGGCGCACACGATTCCGGCCATCACTGCGGGCAAGACAGAAGTGCGATTCATCACTAAAGACGACCCTATGCCATTCGTCGACCCACGTCGATCGTTCTGGACACCAGGCCAGCCTTACACGTCGCTGTTGTGGCGTCAATGGAACACCTTCTGCAGGGACACGGGATCGTAAGCCAGCTGCACGCAGGCGAATACCAACTGTTTGTTGTGTAACGTGCGGTGCCACAGCTGCTCGAATTTGCACTGCTGTTGCATGGGGTTCCATCCGGGCATCCGAATGATGCGGCGATCCTCTCTCACAGTTGTCTGTTGCGCTGGGCCTGTGCTAGGTCTACGGGTGTGGGTACCTTCATTTGACCACTGCTGCCATACACGTTGTACCGTAGATGCCTGTCAGCCAACAAGTGCAGCGACAGTCTTTAGCGATAATCCAGCCTCACACAGCCCAATTATCCGAGCCCTCTCAAACGGCGACAGTTGTTGAAAGCGTGTTCTTCTCTGTCGTCAAGGCATGTTTGACGGGGAACACATCACTGCACAGACTGCAAGTCAACTACGCTACACCAGAGCCCGTATACTGGAGTTGATTCCTCCGCGACCAATCACGTGGGGAGACCTGTAGCAACAATCCAATGGGTCTGAATTTTTGATCGTTTACGTACCTACATGGCATCGTTCCAAATCTTGAAAATCAACACAAACGATCAATGCCTTCATGGTGTTGCAATTTCCATTTTCTTCAGTGTATTAGGACTACCGTAGCCCTTTTCCAGTCATCTAACATGTGTCATGCATCTCGTGTAGCTCAATGCATCAAGTGCTTGTTCACAGAATAATGATATTGCAAGTGATAAAAGACATACAGTACTCTAGGCGGCTTCAAACATTGAAGGCCTGCCCTCCTCCCTATATTTATCTCATCATCTTCATTTACCCTTTTCCAGCTGACACCGGGTGGGGGTAAATATGGTTCCTCTCCACTTTGTTCTGTCGTTCCACCATTCCTCTTCCGGCACGGTGTTCCAATCCAGGTTCCGTTTACTAATGCTATTCATCACCGAGTCCATCCAACGCATTCTTGGTCTTCCTTGTCCTCTCTTCCCTGTCATCCGTCGTTCCAGTGCTCGTCTTGATAGCCTTACTTCATTCATCCGTTTGACATGTCCAAACCATCTCAATCTGTTTTGCTCCAGTTTGTCAGTTTCTGTACTCCCAGTTCTTTCCGTATATCTTCATTTCTCACTCTGTCCCTCCTCGTTTTCTGGACCATACTTCTCAGGAATCTCATCTCAGCCGCTTGTACTCTGTTCTCATCCCTCTTAGTCATTGTCCAAGTTTCTGCTGCATATGTCATTATAGGAACATTATATGCTTTGTACATAACTTCTCTGGCCTTAATTGGTATATCCTTGTTCCATACTAGTCCCCGTACCTGTTGGTAGAAAGCACTCCCGAGTTGTATTCTTCTGCTAATTTCCAAATCTAGTCTTCCATCTTCAGTCAGTTCACTTCCCAAGTATTTGAAGTGTTTCACCACTTCCAATTCCTTATCTCCTACTTTGATTAATCCTTTTCCTTCGTTCTTACCTCTACTCATCACCACTGTTTTACTCTTCTCCACATTTATCTTCAATCCCCATTGCTCAATCTTTTCATTTATTACGTCTAACCGTTCTTGTATCTCCATCTCATCCTCGCCCCAGATTACAACATCGTCTGCAAACAGCATTACCTTCATCTTTTCCCTACTATAATCTTTCATTGCTGCCTTCATGATGTCATCCATCACCATTAAGAACAATAATGGTGACAACACACTTCCTTGCTTTAGTCCAGTGTCAATTTTAAACCATTCCGATGTCCCGACTCTAGTCTTCACACTACTGTAGCAATCCATGCACATTCCTTGAATTATGCCTCTCAGTTCCATGCCTATCCCCCTATTTGTTAAGCTTTTCCAAACTTTTGTTCTAGGGATGCTACCATGGGCCTTTTCTAGATCAATAAAAGTCATTTCCATATCCTTCCCATATTCCCAACTCTTTTCAATGTTCTGTCTCAGAATGAAAATGGCTTCCACTGTTGACCTGCCCCCTCTAAATCCAAACTGCTCCTCCTCTATTTGGCTTTCTACATTTACTCTACTTCTTTTTTCTGAGATTCTTTCCATTACTTTGGCAACATGCGAGATGGTGATTCCTCGGTAGTTACCACACATCTTCCTGTCTCCTTTCTTGAATATTGGCATTATTATTCCCTTTTTCCACTCTTCAGGAACTTCCTTCTCTCTCCAAACACTCCTGAGAAGTCTGTATGTCCACGGCAGTCCCACTGGTCCTAACGCCTTGATCATTTCTATTGCCACTTCGTCGATTCCCACAGCTTTCCCCATCTTCATCTTCCTAACTGCCCATTCCACTTCTGCCATAGTAATGTCTGGTTCTTCTTCTATTTCTTCCTCCACCGTTTTGGGTGTTTGCGTAACTTCTCCGCATGCCTGGCGTCTCACATTCAACAGCTCGCTGAAATATTCTTTCCATCCGTCCGTTATCTCTTCTGGTCTTGTCAATATTTCACTTTCTTCGTTTTTCACGAACCCATTGTTCACCTTTCCATTTCTTCTACTTTTTATAATTCCAAACAGCAATTTCTTTCAACAATTTAAATCCTTATTTCCTGAGTGATTTCTTCCCAGCTTTTCTTCTTTTCCTCGGCAATTACTTTCTTGCAATCTTTGTTTGCTTTGATATATTTTGCTCTACTTTCTTCAGTTTTTTTTGTTTTCCATTCCTTCCAAGTTTTCTTCTTCTCCCTTACCTTTCCTTTCTCTCTATCATTCCACCATTTTGTTGCCTTTTCCCATACCTTTCCTGATGTTCTACCACATGTTTTCTATGCACTGTTTACAAATGCACCCTTGAACTTTTCCCGTTCTTGTTCCACATGGGTAATATCCATCCTTGGTATATGTTCTTGAAATTCTTTTTAAACTCTTCTGCAACCTCCTTTTCCTTTAGTCTCCAGACCTTAATCTTTCTTTCCCTTTTTTCTGGTAATCTCATAACTTTTCCTACATTTAATTTTGCTACCACTGGCCTATGGTCTCCTCCAAAGGCTTCCTCTGGCATGGCTGTGATATCCATTAGCTCTTTCCGATGTCCTTTTTCGACTAATACATAGTCTATCAGAATTTTCGTTCTTCTATCTCCCCATCCATATCTCGTTATCTTCTGACTATTTTTCTTTCTGAACCACGTATTCCCTATAATTAATTGGTTCCGCTGACAGAAGTCCATTAAGAAATCCCCTTCAAGATTCTTACTGCCATAACCACATGGTCCCAAAATCTCCTCCCTTCCTTGTCTGTCTCTTCCCACTTGTGCATTCAAATCTCCCGTTACTATTATTTCCGTATCCTCTATAGAGGCTGCATAGGTTGCTTTTTTTAGTTTTGGCAACTATGTTATACATTGACAAATAATACACATACATGGTTCCAAGTTCCATAGGCCCTCAATGTGGTCTCCAGCACTGCTTACAACGTGTTCCCAGCGACGCGGAAGCCGTTGGATTCCGTTGGCACTGCCCAATCTATCGATGGTGCGAAGAGAGCGCTCGGCAGCCTGCACATCTCCAATTGTAGACTAGTGGTTCCTGCGCAGTGGCGCCTTTAATCTTCGGGATGAGATCAAAGTCACAGGGACTTACGTCCCAGTTCCAGCGATTCAACACTGCAGACTCAACTCCTGCTGTGTGTGCCCTAGCATTATAAACCAATATAGTACAATATATTTCCGTCAATCAATACCAAACAAGTTATGTTAAACTGTATTAACACTCACATTCGTGGGACATGTTTCGGAGCCATGCTGCTCCCTTCTTCAGCCACTTCATCTCCTCAATAAAGCGCAGCATTAGGTCATGGGGCCAAGCTCTCTGCTGACTCGGTAGACGCGTGGGTTCGAGCCCCACCGTCAGCCCTCCTTGAAATAGTTTTCCGTGGTTTCCCATTTTCAACACCAGGAAAATGCTGGGACGGTACCTTCTGATAGGCCACGGCCGCTTCCATCCACATCCTTGCCTAATTTCATTCATCTTCATCCATTCCAACTCTCATCCCGACGCGCAGGTCGCCCACGGGCGTCGACTAGAAAAACTTGCACTCGGCCTCTCAGGAGACCACACGAAAAAAAAAACTCCTCAATGTCACAGTGCGTTCTCAAAGATATCTCATTATAAAAGATGCTCACACAAACAAACATTAAAAACAATAAAAACAATCTTAAAAAACACTATACTAAAAATGCACATACGTATAAACTTATACAACTATATCGAAACTCAGAATGCCTGTCACCATGTCCAGGTAAAATAATAATTCCTCTTCTACGTTGAAGTTGGTCCAATCGACTGTTTTGGCCTTAGGTATCAATCACTGTGCATATTACGGAGTGACCAGTCCTTTAAATTATAGTGCTTGATACAAAAAATGGAACATGAGCATTATCATGCAGAACGATGGGCGGAGTATCCATGTGGTGTCGCCGTTTCCTTCTCAGAGTTGCTAGGAGATGGTCTTGCAGAATCGAACAATAGTACGCCGCATTAACGGTTTGCCCCGGGGGAACGGTATGTTTTATGATCACACCATGGGCAAGAATCAACATTACTTTCACATTGGTGGGGGTTGGTCGAACTGTTTGTTTTCGTGGTGATCCGTGGTGCCGCCACTCATTCGATTGGCGTTTCAACTGTGGCTCATAAGATTTGGCCCACGTCTCGTCAATGGTTATGATACGCCGTAAGAAGTCCTCTCCTTCGCGCTCATAACGCTGCAAGTGCATACGAGAAGCGTCATATTGCAGCCATTTCTGCATGCCGATTAAGTCATGCGGAACACATTTTGACACAAATTTCCTCATTTTCAGGCAGTCCTTCAGGATGTGGAGAACAGTCGAATTCGCCAGTCCTGTATTTTGCGCTAATTCACGAAGAGTTACGTTCCGATCCTCCTCCACTAACGCGGACACCATCTGTACATTTTCATCACTTACTGGTGGGTGATCAGATCGAGGCATGTCCTCCACAATTTCGCGCTCGTCTCGAAAGGCTGCAACCCATCTTGCTACCGTTCTGTAAGGTAACGCAGCTGCACCGCACGCCTCGTGCAGTCCTTGGTGGCACTCTCGAGCCGTGTGACCCCTAGCACACGGAATTTTTATCCACGTTCTCTGCTCCTGCTTCAAAAACATTGCGACCGTCTTGCGCGAGCGTTTGCCCACAACTACTCATCAAACAGGCGCCACTGCATACGAATGGGGAAGGGGATGGACGAGGTCATGTGCTCTAAGGGAGGGGATATAGGTTAGCAACTTTTGGTAACACCGTTGCAACATAACGCAGCAGCATTGTTGCCAAAACCAAAAAAAAGCAACCCTGGTATTTTTCCACATCTTCTAGGAATTCTTCTAAGTTCTCTTCTTTATTCCCCGTTTGTGGAGCATATACTTGAACCAGATCTGTTGTCCCTGTCTGGAACTGTACCCTTCCTATGATCATCCTGTCACTTATCTTCTTCACCTCCTCCACCTACTCTAGGACATCCTTTCTTATAATCAATCCTACTCCATTTTTTGCCTCCTGTCCTCCACTGTAAAACAGCGTATATCCTTCCTTTAGTTTTCTTTCCCCTTTTCCTTTCCATTTCGTTTCACTGAGACCGAGGATGACTATATCCTTTTCCATCATGAAGTACACTAGCTCCTCAGTCTTGTCTGTCAGGGTTAAGATGTTGACTGTCCCTATTCGGATGTATTGTGATGCTGGTCGCCCATTTCTCACAGCTCCCCCATCATCTGAAGAACTCCGCGTCGCCTGCAGGGGACGCCCTAGAATTTTCCGGGGCTGAACCATATTTACTATCATTTTAGGCTATTATTAAGATGGGGTGGCCACTTCCAAATGCATTTTATGACCTACTGCCAGGTATGAACTAGGCCGCTCGTAACATTGAGAACAGACGCCTTTTGTAGCCGCTCCTCTGGAGTACAGACGCTACGGGTGTCCATAATATGGACAAATATATTTTACTCTATTAACCCCGAGCACTGGGTTGCCCTTCCGCCAACTTTGCTGTACCGAAGGACTTCTTCACCACCGCAGGTGCCGTTCAGGACTTAGTTGGGCCCTCCATATTTATAACCCCTGGAGAGAGGGTGTCCCACTCAATACAAACACTGCACCACACTTCCTTGTTTTGCATCACCTTGTGACACTGCTCTAGTCACACTGTATAACACTTCCTTGTGTCCCATCACATTATGACACCGCACTTCTCACTAAAACCACTGTGTACCACCACACTTCCTTGTATTGCATCACCTTTGACACTGCCCTATATTTATCTATTGCACGTAAATATGAAACGCACCAGGAACAAGTATCCTTTATTTCTATTAAAACTGATCAGTTATTCCTATTTTTTTTTTTTTTTTTTTTTTGGCACTTGAATCTCATATCATAATACACGTCTTGAACTTGAACTGCCGCATTTAAACTAAATATTTTCTCTAAGTTTTAAGAGCAGTTTCGGCACAGTATTTTCCCCCTGAATATAAACAATATTAATAGTTCGCTGAATAACACATTTATCAAAATCATTTGTCAGTGACTCGATTGAGTACACGATGGGCCGTACCTGGTGTTGCAACCCTGTTCTTCACACTTACTTCCTTCTTTAACAATCCTTCTAACAGTCCTCCCCGGCACTTCTGTTTCAGCTACCTCTATATTCTGCACTTTATATACTAAAGAAGAGGAATTTTGACCTTACCCGACGGTCCTCCAATTTTCATAAACAAATGCACATTATTTATATCTTCACGAGTTTGGCTGTGAAGAGTTGCAGTTATTGATCCATTTGAGGGGCTTGAACATCGTGGTCATTTAGTCCCATGTAGACTACTTCAGTGAGTGTAGAATTTCGTCTGATTACTTATGTTATTGTGATGGATGTATTGGTGTACTAAGGTGAGGATTAGGAAGGAGGTAGCTGTGATCTTAAGTTAGGAACCATCCCGGCATTCGCCTGGAGTAGAAGTGGGAAACCACGGAAAACCACTTACAGGATCGCTGAGGTGGGAATCAAATCCACCTCTTCTCAGTTTTCCCTCACGAGGCATAGTGGGTCCCGTTACAGCCTTAGGACCAGAATTTCATTTCTTGGCAGTGCCGGGAATCAAGCCCAGATCTCTGGGGTGACGACAAAGAACGTTAGTAACTACACCAGGAAGCGGTGCTGTGAAGAGTTTTGCCACGAAGTTTTGATTGAATAGGTGGCATTTCGCTCAGGGCCCTAACCACAATACGCACACAAGGAACTGTAAGTGACTACGATAACGATCTACAGTGAGGATCATCCGTATAGAACGGAGCCTCGGATGCGCCGCGCGACGGACGGGCCCCTGTTGAGCAAGGCACTGGCGCTAGCAGGAGCGAGTGCCCAACAACACTGTTGTACAAAATTAAAGCAACAAACTGCTTTTTCTCCATCCTGTGGCTAATTCACGACAAACTGTCAACAAATGTCTGTACAATCGTGATCTGCACGGAGGATGGCATTCTTGTTGTCGTACAACCATGCCAATGATAACGTCAGCCTACGTGTCAAACGGGGTGGTATTTACTGGGTAGTTCCAAATCAACACTTGTTGTGTACACATGCACAGAAGGAGCAGAATGGCTCAGAAAATACACCTAGAAGACTCTCTGCGGTGGAGGACCAGAGGAAGAATAGAAGCAGGACAGTCGCAAAGTTATGTGGCCCGATGGCTTACTGTGAATTGTTCTGTTGTCTCTCGAATGTGGCGACAGTTTGCAGAGACCGAAAATGTATCCCGAAGACGAGGGCAGGGCCAACCACGTGTGACATCAGAACGAAATGATCTTTATTTGGCTGTAAGGGCACGACGGTACCGCCGTAGTACTCCACGGCAACTGGCATCTGACCTCGCAGCATCCACTGGAACAGCTGTATCGAGGCAAACAGTGTACACATTGGCCTTTATTGTCGGAGACCTGCTGTATGTGTACCCCTGACGCGTCTGCACAGAACAGAACGTCTACAGTGTAGTCGTCAACATGCCAAATGGACGGTCAAACAGTGGGCCAATGTTCTTGAGTCCCGATT
The DNA here is from genome assembly GCA_946902985.2 of Meconema thalassinum. NCBI lineage: Eukaryota > Metazoa > Arthropoda > Insecta > Orthoptera > Tettigoniidae > Meconema > Meconema thalassinum. The sequence continues at coordinate 1,198,257,981 of OX336389.2, forward strand.
TGGTCTGGAGAGTGATTCTCAACGGATTCGCATCTGGAGAAGATCTGGAATACGATTTCGGGATCCAAACATCGTGGAAAGAGACAGATCGAGGAGTATCCCTAATGGTGTGGGTAGGGATTATATTGACTGCTCGAACGCCTCTTCAAGAATTTATACGGGTAAATCGGCAAGGTTTAACTGCTGTCAGGTATCGTGACGAGCTCTTGGGACCTCATCTTCGGTTGTTGCGAGGTGCTGTGGGCCCAGATGGATGATAATGCTCGACCTCATAGAGCACAGATGGTTGATGTTTTCTTGGAAATGGAAGATATTGCACGCATGGTGTGGTCTGCTCACTCTCCCGATTTGAATCCCATAGAGCATGCCTGGGACGCACTAGGGAGACCAGTTACATCACGTCATCATCCACCAACCACTCTCCAAGACTTGCGAGCTGCTCTGCAGGAAGAATGGGCATTATTGCCTCAACATGAGATTGATGACCCCATTTGCAGCATGACCCGCCATAGTGAGGCCTGTATTGCTGCCATACCGAGCACATTAACCAGTTGTCGGAATGTGTGTGCAAATCCATTAAGTTGGAAAAAACGTACATTTTTGTCTACTGTTATGCAAGTTACAGTGGTTTACTTTCTGTATTCTTTACAGTGTTGCTATTATGATGTTTGAAGCCATGTTCAGTGTTGCCTTCATAAACGGAAGTTTGATGCTTTTTAGTCGGTCAACACGATTGTGCCCAAATGAGATGGGTTATTCCATAATCCTGAAAAGAAAATTACATGAGATGATCAGTTTCGATCGTCAAGCGATCATCATCAGATCCATAACACATAGGCTACAAAATGTTTGTCTGAAAGCATGGGTGAAATATTTACAATATGTACACTTCCTTAGTTGTGGCATTAGTTGAGATAGTTCAACTCGTCAATATTTGTTAGTTATAGTCTATGTGATGCTTTCTTAAAATACTGAAACTGGTGATTGACCTCCAAACTTGCTTGTTTAGAGTGAATATGTGATTGTAGTTAAATGGTCAATTCAGGTTGTATTGTACAGGCTACTTATCTGATTGAGTCTTGCGTGTCCTGGTGAGAGCAGTTGTCTTCGTCACTATCTACACTCAACTGGGGGAGATTCATGTGGGCCAGGGTCTCTTATATACCTGTGTATTTCCCCCTCTCGCATACCTACGTGTCTGTGTTCGTCGTACACATGTGACTGTATGTGACCAAGTCTAGTCTCCCTAATGTGGTGTATGCTACTGTATTCAGGATAATCTTCAACAATTAAAGACCTGGTTTCAATTCTCGCCACGCATAAGCTAACAGACATTTAAGCGCTGCCCGGTCTAATGAGAATGTCCCGGCACCTTTAATACTGCCGTTTATACCGGCCTCGGTTTATTGAAGAGGAAGATACATCGTACATCCTGATCCAATAACATGTTTCCCTTATTAATCCCTTATCTAGCTTGGCTCCACCGTTATGTTGTGCCTTGTTTCCGACGGGGGGTGTTATCTAGTAAAGTGAAGAGGGGTGAACTCTCCATGAAGGTCTTCGTTTTAAATTATTGGGGTTGTTTATTTTAACTGTGTATCTCGATTGCTTCCTTTATGTCAAGAGCTCTGCCTTTCGGTTCGTGGTGAATTATTTTTAAGTCGGTTCCAATGTTAGTGAAACTGTGTCCCTCGTCGCACGTGTGTTTGCATACGGCTGAGTACGGCCCGTATTTTTATCGCATTTCTGTGTTCATTGTATCCTGTATCCATTCTTCCACTCTGCCCGATGTAATTTGCTAATGTATGAAGTGGATAACTACTGACCGTGTATCTCGTGATGTTTTAATTATTAAATTGCAATATTTCCATGTAGTAGGGTTACTGAATTGCCATCATTTCAATCATACCTCGCAAGCCGGCAGCAACTAGTGCAACTAGTAGCTATGGAAAATAAGATATTAGCTTTGCTCAATATTGTGACTGGTGTTCAGTGCTCGTCCATTTCTCTCTCTCTTATACTGTATATATGAATGATCTACCTGAGTACCTAGTTTGTTACGGTACCTTACTTTATGCAGATGGCACAACTTTTATCACATCTGGTGATGTGGAAACAAATAAGAATACGAATATAAATATAATGAAGTGATAAAACAAACTGAATTATGGCTGCAAGACAATACACTGAAACTGAATCATAATAAGCCAAAACCATATCATTCTCTTAAATAAAACAGGAAAATATTAATGAACTTTCTTCTGTTAAATTATTGGGTATTCATTTGGATCCGATGTTAACATGGACTCTTCACACCTAATAATTAAATCATGTAGGGTTATGTTCTTTCTCTGCAATTAAAATCTTGTTTAAGAACGAAACAAATTAGGGATGCCTACTATGCTTCCTTGTGAGCCTCCGTGGCTTAGGCGGCAGCACGCCGGCCTCTCACCGCTGGGTCCGTTGTTCAAATCCCGGTCACTTCATGTGAGATTTGTGCTGGGCAAAGCGGAGGCAGACAGGTTTTTCTCCGGGTACTCCAGTTTTCCCTGTCACAAATGTCATTCCTGCAACACTCTCCACTATCATTTCGTTTCATCTGCCATTCATTTAATCATTGCCCCAGGGGGTGCGACAGGCTTCGGCAGCCTGCGCAGTTCATATCCTCGCCGCTAGATGGGGGCTTTATTCATTCCATTCCTTGACCCGGTCGGTTGACTGGAAGCAGACTGTGGATTTTCATTTTACTATGCTTCCTTCCATTCTAACTTAATGCATGGTATATTGCTGCGAAGTAATTCCTGTTGTGCCCACACCGTATTTAAGTGGCAGAAGAAGGTCAACCGCTGTATTAGGGGACTTGCTAAATACAGATTCATGCAGACCTACTTTCAAAGAGTATTTGAACATGACTGTACCTTCAATGGACATTTCCACAAGATTATACTTCACCAAAGATAATATAGCTCATATCACTGTACAGTCCTACAATACAAGAAGGAGAAATGACCTAGACAGCAGTGGCGGCTCGTGGCTAAAGATAAGCCTGTACTACAACTTAAAACAAATAAAATACAATATCGTGTATGCTAAGTCTGCATACTTAATGGCATACGTCGCTTCTTCTTGCTGCTGTAGTTATCAATGACCATTGACCTTCCATCTCTGCAACCATTTTCCTTATCTGAATTACAAATACACATCATACTACAGACATCATAAAACACAGGTGGTCAGACAAAAATTCTACACACATCCAAGTACACGGGGCTAAATGACCACGATGTCCAAGCACCTCAAATGAAACAACAAAAAATGAAAAGCAACTTCCCGTCCCCGCAGTTGTCTTTGGAGTTGTGACAATGATTCTTACAAGCTTTGTCAGATCCCAGGATTCTTCCAGATTACTATTCTGGATGAGTCGGATAAAAGTACGGCTCCTTCAGTTTACCGGTACTCATGTAGTACACCAAGCATTTTCTAATTTTGGATAGAAGCCTCGAGCTCGTTTTCAGGAAAATTCCTTGTATATTTAGGGAACCAAGATGAATTGATTGGAATCGATGCCTATCTTCTTCCACGATCCTATCACATCCTTGGAATCGACTCTTCGGCATGAACGCTTCCTTTGCTTAGCACTTGGAACCTGGTGGTTTGTGCCCTCTATGCTATCTCTTATCCCACTACTTGCTCGAATAAAATATGTTGGCATTTTTTTTTTTACATCAGTAGTTCTGGCCTGCAGCTGGTTATATAGTGAATCCTCTATTGGCGTTAGGCTATTCCATGAAAGAAATGAAAGCCAGAATAGGATTTTTTCATCTACCAAATACATTCGAAGACCAGACGTTTCTTGTACTGCACGGTCTTTGTAGATGATGACTCCTCTAAATCCAAGAAACACTCAATCAGGATCACCTTAAACCAGTATTCAATTCACATGTTACTCGCTTCTATGGAATACGGTAACATCCTTCTCAGTTGTTTAGAAATCCTGAATATTTGAATAAAGTGAATAGATATTATTAGGAGAGCCACCTACCAGTTGCAAAAGTAGTCGACCCAGCCTCCAAAATAGTCTACTTCACGAAGTTCACACGTTTGATGATATGCCGTCCTAGGCTAGTTAAACTCTACCCGACTCTATAGATACGTAACGTTAGCAGGGAAATTACACAAAATGTAAACAACCGTGTTTATTGCACAGTTTTTAAATGAAAATCCATCTTTTGTCACCTTCTTTCGTAGACTACATATTATATTACACGGAATTTTTGTATTTTTTATGTCGCTTAGCTCATGCGCAGAACCAAGTGGTTCTACAAGCCATGCAGCAAACGTTGACCCCTGGATATGGTAAACAGCAAACTACACAAGAAAGACGATATTGAGTTTCTGAGATAACCAGCAGTGCATGAGCATAAAGAAGCAATGTGCATTATCGGCTTTCTATCGAAACATGAAAATAAAGTTAGTACCGTAGCACAACCAATAGAGGGCTCTAAGATCGTCAGCACTCAGATTGGTTGTAAGGAAGGGAGCTTGTAGTTTAAAGTGACTGTTAATCTCGCGATCATGAGCCACGAAACCTCCTTTCTACGTGGAATCCGAACCACATGACATGGCATTTCACTTCGAAATTCTCACATGCATTGACCGGGAAACGAACCCGGTCCGCCTTGGTGAGAGGCAGAGAGCTTGACCGCTATGCCACCACGCCTTCCGGATTGGTTGTGCATACAAAACAAACTTCATGAAATACGGTAATTGTTTCAATCCGTAATACTAAATGCCTGAAATACAGTACGGCTCTGAGCTCGTGATCCCTGCAAGGAATGCGGTGCGTCACATCAGCGGACAGCCCGACAGGGGCTACTGCTACTGCTACTACTACTACAACTAACGGTACAGGAAACATTTACTTACCAGATAAAGATGTTCACAGTGGAGTTGCTAGTTCAGACTTAAATCCAGATTCCGCTTTATTGGAAACCGTGTTGTCAGAAGAACTAGAAACATCACTATCACTCGAATCACTGCCGGTGTATATTGGTACAATGCCACCTGCACGCCCAATACTTTCAAAAAGCATTGGGAAGCGTTTCCTTGTCTCGCACTCAGCAGCGCTCTCCCCACCCGCCAGGGATCATGAGCTGGGAGCCGTACTGTATATCATTCCACGACTGGCAGGAACTGCAGCACTGTAGCATATTAGGACCGGCACCACTGCTGAAAAGTCAATTTCAAGCAAATCACAAATTAGCCACAAATACAGTAGTATAAAATTATATAGTACGTTAGCTTCAGAAGATCAGTAAGTATTTATTTTAAACCATTTGGCAAATATATAGAGAACTGGCTTAAAAGAAAGTATTCTTTACAGTATTCCGAGTTTGAAAAGTCAATTTTCAACATGCACAGTACAGTTGTTAAACCTACTGATGTTCGTTACTTTCATTTTATGTTTTCTTTATTCGTTGATCAATTCTATATTTTATTTTAACACTGCTTGTCGTTGTCCATTGCATCTTGTAGTTGCTTATCGACAGTATTTTTTTTCTATTCTAGATAGTAGATGATAAATCTCAAAAACATGTGCATTCCTCATCCAGATCTTCGAATACAGACTAAGAATAAAACGGGATTAATACTATTGAGCAAATAGCCTAAAGGGAGGTAATTCATTTCTAAAACAACACAAGGTAACAAAAAATTGGCTACGGGTGTTTGTAATTCTGGACTCCAGCATGGCCATTGTTGCTTCTTTCTAACTTCTTGCCCAGTTTGCCATCTTAATTAATTTCATCTGTCATGAGGTTGTCATCATGAAGGGCATCCGGTAGTAAAAATCATTTGTCAAATGGACTATCATCTCACCTGAAATGTGACCCTCCCGCGCCAGGAACGAAATATATATGGTGTTGAAATAAAAAATAACAATTTTGTTTCTCACTTTTTCAGAGTTGGATGCGTTAGAAACTAACAATCTGCCACTTCGGTGAATATAGAGCTGCTGCAGCAAATGCAATGATTCTTCAAAATGTGAGTGAACAGTTTGTGTAATTAAAGGATGTGCTTGTTACCTAAAAATGTCCAACCCTAAATATCCCGACTATAGAAGTGATTCATTTCATTTATTATAAGTTAATGTTGAAAATCGGGCAATACCGTGTCGTAGTTAGGTGTATTGAATAAGATAGTTCAACAGAGAGGAAGATTAGTATTCCCCCAACACTGGGGCAAATGATCTCAATGTTCTGTCCTTCAAACCAACAATCGCCACCATCTTGAAACTCGCACAGGACATGTTTATACCTAAACATACCTAAACAGATATTCTCTACACAAGTGAGCACAAGCTGCAGTTTCCACAGCAACAATGGTCGAGACTACTTTATGGTGCAGTGGCCAGCACCTCAGAGTTCCGGGTTCGATTTTAGGCTCTCCCAAGGCATCTAATTCTGGGGGGCTGGAACGTATACACTCAGCCTCATGATGCACAACTGAAAAGAGTGGGTTTGATTCCCGCCTCACCCATCCAAAATTTTCCTGTGGTTTCACACCTATACTCCAGGAACCTTGGTACCTTAGTTAGTCACATCCATCTCCTACCCAATCCTAACCCCAATTACAATTAAACACACTAGTACAGCCGTCACAATGGCAGAGGTTATCATACAAATTCATACACACCCAAGTACACGAGGCTACAGGACCACAATGCCGCAAAGCCCCTAAAAGAAGAACCAACATCATCAATCAACAACCAAATATCAAGTTATTTATTCCTTGAAGAAAACTTATCGGCTAAGGCAAAGCTGCCAACATAGATAGCCTTTTGTTGGGAGCTGGCTTGATTGCTAGGCAGAGGAATGTAGCCGCCTCGTTGTCCGATATCTGCCTTTCCAAAAACATTGCGCCATGACTCATTGGAGCAATTGGAGGGAGATTCCAATCAACACCATAGGGAAGATGAAGTAGATAGAGGGAAAGGTTTGGAAGTGAAAGCAAAAAAAATAAAAATAAATAGTTACAAGGGACGAACCCAAACAACAATAACAGTTTATTTTGAGAAATAGGATAACAAACAAATATATGTAGAAGAAACAGGCTAAATCGAAAGGATTTGTAAATGTAGTGTGAGGGGAAGGGGTGGCCTATGGCCCTTTCACAATAGTTGACGATATTTATAAATATGATTAAACTGAAAACTTTTGGAAGGAAAATGATTGTTGTGCTCGAAAATTGAAACGTAATCTCCCACAAGAAAAAGTACTAATAAGAGATTTAGCTAAGTTAGACACAGTCTTGATTAAGAAAAAAAAACAATAATCACGATGCATAAACTGGAAACGACCCTAGGTAGGAAGTTGGCTGAGCGAACTATACCAGCGATAAACAGTCTAAAGAGATCTGTGATAAACTGAAGTAATAGATAGAAAAAACTTTGATAAGAGCACAACAAATAGTTATCAAAGTTCACGTGGCGTATTGCAAGTTGCTGCCGAACGTGAAGATTAAGGCAAACGTGATAATATTGATTGGTTTAAACGATAAGTGGTAGTATATTTTCAACCTTAAGCGACCACAAATGTTACAAGACTCAAACAGGGCTGCCGTGACCAAACATTCAAAACTGTGCCACGCATATAAAAATAAGCAATTCAATTGCTTTGAGGTTAATACACAAAAAGAGCAGTTGCTGTTGAAAGGTTGGTCTCAAACCAGGATTAGGCCTAAAAATACCAATTATAAAAAGAATTGCAGTTATTGCCTAAATTAGGATAAACAAATAAGAATATTGAAAGTTGACGTGCCACAATGGACACAGAAAGGCTTGAAAAGGGCTAAGATAGTTAAGAATTTATTGATCCTGAAATCCTGGGCACAGCAGGTGCCTATGCATTACAGCAATATAATGCAAACTGCGAGAAAGCCATTGGGCGTAGAACATGAGAGTTGAAAGTGCATAAGCAATACAATGCTAACAAGCATCATAAGAAACCTTTCAGGCGAAGGCATTAAAATTGAACTCTGAACTGAAACTTTTAACTGAATGAAATCAACTTATAAGTTGATAAACAATGAGGGTGCATAAAAAGAAAAAATCAACAGGTATGCTGGGATCAAATAAATGGCTTATATACCACTTGGGATTATTTAACCTGAATTACGTTTGATTTTAAGTTCAAAATGTGAAGGACGTCCTCGGACGCAGCCTCAAAAATTACACAAGAAAATACACATAGATTACTTAAGCTAAGTTTGTTAGTAAAGGGTGAAATGGGGGAGGGGAGGGAAGGAAATCGGGTTTTGTCACTGTCAGTTCATGAATGTAAATTGAGTATGCGCAACACTGTAACTTGCGAACCAGACTATTTTTGTGACACGAAGCACTTTCCAGTTTATAGAAAAGTTTTTGTAGATAAATGTCACTGTTTAATGTTGTGAATTATTTTCCTGTGGAGAGACTGTATATTGCGAATTTATTTCAGTTTTAAGCATTGATGCAGTTTCCAAAAAGTCTTATGTTATTAGTAGAGTTAATCCACTATACCATTGGAAGAGGAAACAGGTGAATTTCACTGTGACGTCACAGACTTTAAATTTGAAGAGAATGCTTCGAGAACTTTCCAGATGGTTTCAAACTAAATGGAATGGAGTGAAAATTGATCCCACGACGTGCCAATTTACGGGCATTTGACAAAGCGAGTAGAAAAATCCCACGATGTGTCAAGCTATTTACTTTGACATAGTATAGATGAAAATAGCACAAATAATTAGATGCGCCTAGCCAAAAGTTACAATATCAAGTTAGAATGACCTACCACGGTGGCGAAACTAATGACTGACATCACGAGAAAGGTACTGTACCATTGAAAATTAGAACTTGCCAGCAAGTTAAAACTTTAGTAACAAATACTTGCACGTATTCAAAAGAGCTTCATAGCTAAAATAGTGTATAACTTATCTTTTTCATGACTGTAGTTTTCGGCGGGCGGTTTCTGTAGTGGTCACTCACATGACGATCACAAAATGTCAGGCGAAGCAACTGACCCTCGGAGAGTGGCCTGATGGAGTTGCTGGTTGCACTAAGAAGAATGACAAGCGAGAGAGTTCCAAACCAGTGAAGCGAGCAAGGCGAGGGGAAAGGGGAATGGTTGACGTAAGACACAGGGGATACAAACATATGAAAAAGTAAATAACTTAGATACACGAATTTCATTTCTTGAGGCAGAGTCCACAAAGTAAAGAAAAGGCATAGATTGCCATCTGTAACAGGTGAGTTGAAATAATAGACATTCTTCAGTAGCTGTTGGCAAAGAGTTCACACGCTGGCCGCCAGGAACCAATTTGCCGTATGAACCGCTGCAGGGCGAAGCTCGACTCTACTGCTAAATAAAAGGGGAGGGAGAGGAGGGGGAGACTTCTTGATTTCTGGAACATACTGAGGAAGACATAAGCAAATGCACAACAAGAGAACTAAATGCAAAGAAATCTCTGTTAGTGGTTTTCACGAAATAAAAGATAAGAAAGGCGGAAAAAATTAAAGAAGACCCAATACCGTACGTTAGCAAATCTACATGGAACGTATATTCACAGAATATACCACTCATTCACAAGGAAACATTTCCGGAATTCACAAGAAGAAAGCAACAAAACAGTAAGTGATTACTTAAGAGCGCAGATACGTGCACGAATAAAGCCACTTGTTGTCTGCACAATGACTGACTGCGTGGCACAGCAGTAATGTTCTCGCCTGCTGTTTCCAAGGTTGCAGGATCGAATGTTGGAGCAGTCAATTGGCATTTGAGGGTGCGCAAATGCAAGGGAACTGCATCAGCTGACATGAGTTCCTATTAAGCTTAGCTGTGCTGCTAAAATCCACCCTTCTTAATTCCCCCATTATAATTATTATTTCTGTTCACAATTCACTATATAACTTCTGTCTAACACAAGTAGCTTGCGCGATGATGCTTGACTCAGGCTATGGTCGGACTGCAGTCTGTCATCGCTCTCTCTCTCCTCCTGCTCGTCCAGCAAGGCTAGAACTGCTATTATCAACAAATGCTGGTGTCGTTTCTTGGAAAGGCTAATACCGTAATACCGGGGGGAGCATGTTTCGATGTAATTGGGCACAGTCGTGTTGATCGACTGAAAACCATTCTATGATACGTTGCTATTTGACTAACGATGTGACCCTGAAGTACATACAATAGACTGAAAACTATCAGCTCACGCCTCCAACTTAAAGTTGCATAATAAGTGGCAGTATCATTGTCTGCCCACTGAGATGTTCAAAACATTGCTGGAAAGGGTTGATATAGAACTGTCATCCGACAAAATTGTGCCTGCTTTTGACGCACAAAGTACTCTTAAGGCCGTTCTAGCATGAGCTCTAGCTCGATGCGCAAGAGGGGAAGTAGCCGGTCGGGCAGGAGAGGTAAGAGAAGTAGCGACTCGAGGTCAGTGCACGTGGGCAATGCACTCACATTGCTATAGACACCGATTGACGCTGACTGCTGCTGTGCTCATCGCTCGGTCCGCCTGCACGGAATGAATCCAATGGCCTCCCACCACTCCACTCGGACCGCGACCTGGCCAATGCGCAGTGGTGTATCAAAACTCTTCCTAGAACGGTTGATATATATTTTAAGTAGATGCTTAAAACTCATAATTCATAATTTTTAGCCTAATCAAGCTGAAACTGGTGGAAATGCATATACACCGCCTGACAATTGCTAAGGAACAGAGGCAATGGTAGAAATGAATATTCACAGGCATGGATGGAAGACATGCAACACAGTGCATACGTAATAGAGGTGGAGTGGTATATTTATAAAAAAAAATAGTAAAGATTTCACCTCGTGGGGAAGCAGGGTAACAGATATAAATAAATCAATACACGACGTTCTTGTTGGAAACAGTTCAGACTCACAAAATGAAGGTCGATAGCAGTCTCTCACTAAGGAATATGTCCTCCTCTGACACGAATGCACATTGTGCACCTGTTATTCATGCTGTCTACTAAACTGTTGAGGAGTCCTTGGGGTATATTTTCCCGCTCCGCTCTCAAGTAGATTTTAAGGTCCTGCATCGTTCGAGGAGGGGGTGTTAGTTGAAAAACGCGTCTGTCGAGAGCATCCCAGGCATGCTCGACAGGATTCAAGTCCGGGAGTATGCAGGCCATTCCATACGTCCAATATTTTCACTTTCCAGTGTGTCCGCTACTGCAGTGGTCCTGTGGGGGCAGGCATTGTCGTCCATAAACAGAAAGTCAGCACCTACCGCATCCCGTAAAAGACGAACGTGGTCCAGAATAATCTCACAGCAATACCGCTGTGCTGCAACGGTACCTCGTTCGAAGATATGCAGCGGTGTTCGGCCATTGTGCATAATGCCTGCCCACACCATAACGCTGGGGCCATACCGATGACGCTCATGAACATTCTGTGGGGCGTAACGTGTTCCCCTCTCTCTCTCTCTCTCTCCACACTAACTGGTGGCCAGAATCACTTGTCACCGTGAAATGGAATTCGTCGGAGAACATCACTCTGGACCACTGTTGCTGACCCTAACCAGCATGTTCCTTACAACAACTAACTAACTCTTGCTCGACGATGGCGTGGTTGAAGTGGGAGATATTTAACAGGCTTCCGAGCATATAAACAGCCTGATATAATCGGAGTGAAATGGTTCTGGCAGATACACGTGTACCGGTAGCGGTTGCAAGGTCTGCAGCTATCTGACGAGGAGTGAGATGTCTGTTCCTTTTCTCTGCAGATAACACGTCCCGCCCTCTCCAGTGCCTTTTACTCTTATTGGTCGGTTGTTCCCTCACAGCATTTTCAATCTAAATTGCATTTTTATGTTGGGCATTTTGTAAGTATTTTGATTGTCAATTGCATTTTGTGAGTATATTGAATCTAAATTACATTTTGTAAGTATTTTCAATCTAAATTGCATTTTGTAAGTATTGTCAATCCAAGTAGTTAGAATCTACAATACATTTTGTAAGCATTTTCAATTTCAATTGCATTTTGTAAGTATTTTGAATTTCAATTGCACTTTGTAAATATTTGGTATCTGAACCGGCCTTTTTCAATCTAAATTGCATTGTGTATTTTCAATTTCAATTGCATTTTGTAAGTATTTTGGATCTCAATAGCATTTTGTACGTAATTCGACTCTACATTGCATTTGTACGTATTTTGAACCTAACATACATTTTTTGCGTGTTTTTCCATCCATTCCTTCTTTCTTCTAAATTCCCTTTTGTAAGTATTCCCACTCTCCATTTTGTGAGCCGTTTCCATCTGAGTTCAATTTTGTAAGTATTTTCAATCTCACTCAACTTTCGTTATGATTTCCATTTCATTGTCATTTTCGCTATCACCCAGATCATTAGGGGCTGATAACCTAGATGTTAGGCCCCTTAAAACAACAATTATCATCATCATCATCAAGTTCCTTCGCATTTCTCCATCGTTCCTGAGCAATAGTCACTTGTTGCTTAGCAATTGTCAGACAGTGTACATTGTGAACCCGCTGCGAGTATTGAACGCAGTTCTCTTGTTACTTACTATTCATTATTTCTTAGTAGACTACTGAAATATACAAATATAGTATGATGGAATATTTATAACGGAAATTCACCCTCATGTATGTAAATGATCACTCATATTGCTTAGTCAGACTATCGTCCACGGAAATGCATAATTTTAATGACCATGTCTGTAAACTAAGCATTACAACAATCCAAGCACACCGTATTATTTGCTATTGAAGACAGAGATATGAGCTGCCAGAGCCTTTACGGGGGCGTGGTCAATGCTTCAACTAGCAGATGCTAGAGAACTGACAGGGCGTCTCATTGGTTCTCAATCGATCATACATGGGTGGGCCAAGATAAGCCGAGTCTAACCAAGGCTATTTTATTTTACACCCGCTTTCTATTGCCCGTCGTTGACGGGCTCATAGTGAAGGAAGGCAGTTAATGAGGACAACTTCTAGACCCAAAATTCTATGATAAAACAATGGAGGACAACCTGTCATCTAAACCACTAATAGTGGAATAAATTACACTAACACGATGTTACGTGGAAGAGTTCATTACTGTGCCCTTCAAATCCGGGTCTTCTAGGCCGGGACTCTCTTCTGAGAGTCGCGCTCAGTCCACTAGCTTAACATACCATACTACCATAGGGCTGCGGAGATGAAATCGCAGGGATATAACTACAATCACACGTTTGGGTATGTTAACAAAATATGAATTTATTAACTATAACTACTACAAACATAACTCTCCCCTTACCTAAAACAAATATAAAATGTCCCCTGAACTGGACGAGAAATGTTCCGACCCAACGTCCTCATAAGGACCTATCCTTGGGTCAATCGCTCAATAACATGCCATATAACACATGAATTCAAACATGAATACTTTCCGTTCACAAACATGAAAAGCAAGACTCTATTTTCCCAAAAATATTAAATCATGATCAATCATGCTAAAAACACTTGCATGATGGTTTTGTTCAACGGTCGTCGGTATATGGTATAATTGAGTGAGCAATGATCCCATATTTGCCAAGATCATTTCCCGCCAAAGTAATATCTTAATATTGCTGGGAAAAATAAATATGAATAATATTGGAAATTAAGAAAATATGAAGAAACCGATACAGAATTGAATAATTAAAAATAACGTTGGAAAATAAATAATTAAATTAATTATGGACAATTAAAATAAATATGTTAATAAATTGATTATTATGATGCAATAATGATAATAAAAATTCCTTAGGATTGGATAATTAAAAATTATTGATGAGAATGAATGTATTTAAAAAATGTTGTTTATGTTAAATTTATTTATGAAAAGTATGAGTAACTTGAAATTAAATGAAATTACATCAGGAATGATATTAGAAAGATTTAATAATGAATTAATTATGAAAATTATTTGAAATAAGAGCTCTAGTTAGAACAATATAAATATTTGAAATTGATGTTATTCAAATTTTGATATTGGAAACAGATGAATCAGAAATTGAGAAAGATTACAGACAGGAATAATTCTGATCATATTTAAGAACAGACCATCGAGATTTTTGTTTTGAATTATAAAAGTATGAAATTAGAAATAGTGTAGATTAAAATGTGAGAAATTTTGGATTTCTATACATTCGAATTTATCTGTTTATGATAAATAAAATCTAATTCTGATATAAGATCAAAATGAAGATCGCATAAACTATGCAAATTTTGCATTGATATTTTGAAAAGTGATGTTGATATTTTGGAAATGACTTTCATAACTCAGTGATAAAATGTAAATATTCAAACACAGGGGTCAGACGAACTGATAATTTATTCTGAACCACCTGGTATAAATTAAAATTGTAAATAGAGTGATAAATGATACCAGAATGTACTGCTAAATTTTCTTGATATCGATGAGTGAAAAGGTATAATGCTCGAAGACGTAAATAAGTTTTTGAGATATAGTACGTCTGGGGAACATAATTGTTCCCAAGCGTTGATATTTTATGTTTTGTGAGAGTTTATTGACTTTTTATTGAGATTTAACTTCAAATTTAACTTAATTTATAAAAGGAGAGAATTTTTATGAAATGGTGCTATTTTCATTTCTCCTTTCTCCTATCCTTGCTTGCATATTATCGAGATTTTACTTTAGTTTGCGCCCAGTTAGACCCTGAGATGTTTGCTCTCATGCTGAACTGACTTCGATAATTTCCAGATGTGGTCGTTGGACTTCGGTCTAAACGGGCATATAAAGGTAGAGAAAGAGAGAAATTGACGTCCAACTAAGGGGATTCCGGAGAAGTTGGCTCCCCAGTCGTGGGCCACGAGTAGGAATTGGCGGCCGATTTGAATTTTGAGAGGGAGTTGACGGCCTGAGTAGAGAGGACTTAAATTATTTTGTGTTAATAGATTAAAAGTTAAATGATTAGTTGAGTTTAGAGTTTTGACGGCTTATCCGTTAGGGAATCAATGAGCTTGTGTTAGAGGGAGTTTTCTTTGCTTGATCTTTTATTTAAACTCGGTCAGATAGAGTGAGGAAATTATTTTTGTAGAAAGGAGAATTTACAATTTCACAGCATCCAGATGCAGGATGTTGTTGTTGTTGTTGATGATGATGTTTATGTTGATGTTGTTGTTTGAAGGGAAATTAGTAAATAGTAGATATTTTTCCATCACGTCGAAATAGGGTAAATGTCATTAATAAAATGAGATTTCCAAATTCATAGTACTAGTACATGTTAGTCATAAGTTCTTGGATCAGCTGAAATCCTATCCCGTACTTTGAACTATATATTGGAAATGGAGGAAGTCTTGAAAGTGTTGGCGAGATTAAAAGGGAATATGAAGGCTGAAGTGAAAAGTGATATTCAACTAGAAAACATATTAATAGAAAATTCTGAAAAACTTGAAAGAACCTTAAAATGCAAATTATTAGACAATTCAAATTCGTTATGGTCAGATATATCAGAAACCTTAGAAAACAAATTATTGGAAAACTCTGAAACATTAAGATCAGATATGCTAGAAAATTAAGAAAATGCAAAAACTGTAGAACTCAAAATAATAGAAAATTCTGAAACATTGTGGTTAGATATGATAAAAAATTCTAAACAACTTGAAAAGAGCTTAGAAAATAAATTATTACATACTTTGGAACACAAACTGTCAGAGAATTCAAAGTCCTTTGAAAGCGAAGTGTCATAATTATTTGAAAAGTCCAGAATTCTTGAAGATAGGTTAACTGAAAATTCTATCTCAATGGAAAATAAACTTACAGACAGTATTCAATAATCAGAAGGGAAATTAAACTAGGTCACACACTAGGTTACAGACAATGGAAAACAAGCTAGACAATAGTATGAGAAACGTAGCAGAAGATATGACAGATTTGGAAATTCGAGTTTCTCACGAATGCAGTGTTACGCTAGTCAGGTGTTACAAATGGTGACAAAAGACTTCCACGAGACGATTGTGGAAGAATTAAAAGGAGGTATAATTCAGGAGCTGAACAGCAATATCAAGAAGACGGTTATCAAAGAGATTAAAGATTCTATCACGAAAGACGCACACGATGAAGTTGAAGAGGCGAGAGAAGCCTTTTCATCCCATATCAGTCATTTCAGAAGACGTTCAACTTGTTCAAAAAGACGTTCAGAAAATAAACGATACCATGAAAAACCATGAAAACATCATAGGAAAGATAGTTTCGGATATCAGAGAAAATATTCGGGATGTTAAGGAAATCCCAAAACAGGGTAGTGATACCGTATCATAAGAAGCTGTGGAGGAAATTATTTAATGGAAGCAGATAAAACTGAACTTGGGAAAACCATAGGAGACCTAGAAACCAGATTTTCCGAATACCGAACACAACGTAAGGAAAAGACTTCTGAGAAATTCAGGAGAGGAGAAATCTTACAGGGAAAACCGAAGAAATATTAATCGTCGTAAACTATAATCCCATTACTGTATACTAAAACGTCGAGGACAAACCGACGAAGTTCACAGGTTCATGGACTGTCACACCTGCAGAATTTTTTAGAGAATTCAATGATTACCTCAGAGATGCAAAGATTTTGGAAGAGTGGGAAATCAGGGTGATAGGTAAATTTCTTGATGGGCCAGCATTAGTTTGATTTAGAGTGTTTCTTTTTACTTTACACACGTATGAGGAATTCGCACAAGCTTTACTGAGAAAGTTTTGGTCACCCGAAACTCAGCAACAAGTTTGGGCAGAGCTTTACTCGAAGAGGTATTAAACGTCGCAACCTACGGAGTATTCTACTTATTTTGTCAGTCAACTAGCAAAGCTTCAATTTTTAAAACCACCCATGCCTGATTACGAATTGATATCAGCGTTAAATAGACAATTTCCATTCGAAGTTAAAAGGACATTAATTGCTGCGAACATAGGAAACATGGAAGAATTTGACTAGGTAATACAAAGATTAAATCATTCAAAGTCCCAATTTTTTCAGCAAAGTGGAAAGGCGGATAGTCAAACTGTTTATGCAGTCATGTCTGATAGACAGTGCCAAACAACACCAGCATAGAAGAGGATGGAAGGGACTTGAATAGATACAATAATACACCCTACTAAAATAGACCATATATAAGACAAATATGACACGAAAACAGGTGGAATTCATGGAGAAGACTGGTTTTAAGAATAAGCCTTATCATTTTCAAACACCAGAAAGAACGGAGAATGAGGCATTTAGAAGAGAAAATGATTTCCAACAACAAGCAAGGACAAATCTTGAACAAAGGCATCAAGAGAGCAAACAGTATTTAGAGGAAACACGAGCTGACATGAATCCACCAAGTACTGTACGTCAGGTTTGCAAAGGTAAAATGGGCCTAATCTTGAAAAAGCCGATTTTCGACCAGAATCAACAGCGAAACCACTGAATAGTTTTGTATCAAAAATCATTGAATGGCAGGTAGAAGAAGATGACTTCATCCAGCTGAATGACGAGAGAAAGGAGATTGGACCTAGGACCAGGTTACCCATAATTGTATGTGAAGTTTTTGGGAAGCAAATCCATACCTTGATTGACCAGGGAGCAATGTTTTGCTTAGTAAGTGAGAAATTTTACGTACATTGGAAATTGACGGAGAATCATGAGGAAATTCCTGTGTCAGGAATTAAGATACGGGGGTATAATTCCAAACAAGGTCACTACTTGTAAAGTATAGCTGTATTTAACGGTAAAGATAGGTTGATGGTCTTTTGAACACATTTTTGTCGTGATGCGTGACATTTCACACGATATACTAGGAACAGATTTTATTACAAAATATAAAGCAATTATTGATATGGAATCTGAGACCATAAAATGGCATCCAGCCGAAAATGTATCTTATGAAGAGGATGAAGAGAAATTCACCGGAGGAGACATTAGATGGTCAAAGGTATTCCAGGGTATTGAAACATCGCAGGATGTGTTGAATAAATCAGATCAATCACCTGAGTTGAAGATGATTCTAGAAGAGTATGTTGATATATTCGACACAAAACCAGGGGAGATCAGAGATTTTGAGTATAAAATCCAAGTAGCTGATGAAATCCCATACCACAACAAATGATATCCTATAGCAGAGAAGTATCGAAATCAAGTTAAAACAATTATTAAGGACCTGGAGAAGAGCAATATTATTGAAAAATTCACTACTTCTTATGTGAATCCTTTAGTAGTCGTTCCGAAGCCTGATGGTAGCTTGAGAATATGTATAGACGTAAGATCTTTCATTGCCAGGATATTACCGGAATATGATTGTCCACCGGTAATTAAAGAACTGCTGAGGAAATTCAAAGGAAAGGAATGGTTTTCGACTATTGATCTCACGTCATCGTATCACCATGTGCAGTTGGGTGAGGATTCCAAGAAATACACGGGATTTATGTTCGAGCAACATACCTATATATTCAAAAGATTACCTTTTGGTATGAAAGCTGCATGATCTGTGTTAATCAGGGCTTTAGACCAAAATCTCAGTCAAGAGATCAAAGACTTTGTTATATGCTACATGAACGATATTTTGGTTGCCTCTGAAACCAAAGAACAACACTTACTGCACCTACAGAAACTTTTTTCAAGACTTACGGAGGTCTAACTTCAAAATTAATCTGAAGAAATGTTAATTTTTCCAGACAGGGAATTTCTAGGACACATTTTGGATGGTCGAGGTTACCGGCCTAATGAAGTGAAGATCCATGCCGTAGCTAATTTTTCGAGACCTACAAGAATTAAACACGTCCGTAGTTTTCTTGGGACTTGCCAATTTTCCGCAGGATACTGTCATAGATACACTGATATAGTGGCACCTTTGCAGGAAGTGTTGAAAGAGGAAACAAATGGAAATGGAATAAGAACCATGAACAATCTTTCAGGAAGCGAAGGAATTGCTTGTGAATGGTGTAAAGTTGGAGTATCCCGATTTCAGGAAGAATTTTATAATCGAGTCTGACGCATCAACTGTGGGGATAAGTGCTCTTTTGCTTCAGGAAGATGACGATCATACTAACACTACTTAGCATTTATAAGCAGAAAATTAAGACCATCGGAGATAAATTACTACACTAAAGAACTTGAGGCCTTAGCAATAATCCATGCATTGGAAACTTGGAAGAAATTGTTGATTGAATATTCTATTATTATTAGACCTGATCATCATGCCTTGGAATTTATTCTGAAGACGAATTTTGCTAATGAGAGGATTACCAAATGGGCACTTTTCTTTCAACAATTTAACCTCACCAATGAACATAGACCAGGAAGAACTAATGTAGGAGTAGACTTGTTGAGTCGAGTTGTGGTACCGACTATTCACACTATTGTGACCTTTATGCATCTCTGATAGCATAAAGTCTACATATTATTCCAACAAGATTTAATTCATGTCTCAAAGTCGATGTGAGAATAGAAGTTGCTTGTGAAACTAGAATGACAAAAGGATGGTTCGTACGTGACTTGAAGAAGCTTTCTCCGAGAGCAGACAAAGGTAGCAGGAAAGAGAAAATCCACATCTGGACACCAAATGCGCTCAGACAACGCGCGGAGGTCGTTACACTACGCGGGTAAATGCAGAAACCTCAACGATCACCTACCAAATAAACCCCGCCCATTTGAAAGGAATTAGAGCAATAATTAGAATACAGAAACAGGAATTATACCATCGTATAGGGGATTATCCCAGCCTCTCAGAAATATCGTCAAAATTTAAATTGGATTATTCTGTGATTTTTGCCAGAATTAAAATGAAATCAGGGGGTGGATTTGAAACGACCAATGGCAGCGAGAGACGCTAGACGCGACCAAATCCCGCCGAAATTAAGGGACAATGAAGCAAATTACGGAGCTCATTATATAAGGATCCAACGATCGGATTTTGAATAAAAAGGAGTCATTGAGACATTGGAAATGAGGACGTTCTAAGGAGCTAGTTCGCATATTCATGTGAGTGTTATTTTGGAAATAAATTCTGAAACCCCCCTACTCCACGTCCCTTCAAGAGAAATCGTATAAATAATGGATTGAAACACAGCGAAGTCAGTCTACTTTGGGGCATCGCTAGAGGCGGAAGCCCGTGCCTCGAGCCCTCAGAAAGTACCGTGATTTTTTACAAGTTTTATAAGTTCTTAGTACGCGCTGTAGAGGCGAGAGCCTGCGCTTGAGGCCATAAGAATATTAACATTTTTTTTACA
Source organism: Meconema thalassinum (assembly GCA_946902985.2). Lineage (NCBI taxonomy): Eukaryota > Metazoa > Arthropoda > Insecta > Orthoptera > Tettigoniidae > Meconema > Meconema thalassinum. Next base: position 1,198,278,238 of record OX336389.2, read on the forward strand.
AGTTATAAGTAGGAGCAAGTATACCTCCGAAATCTGAACATCGCTAAGTATTCGCGAGTGCGAAGTAGAACAGTGCATATCATAACAGTATGACGCAGTTGTAATGATAGGTATAGCCACCCGAGCTATTAACAGCTAAACCAGTATTCTAGGAAGCTATGAACTGTCAGCCGAACTAAGTAAGTTGATGATAGCTATATGAGATAGGAGCTTCATGTGCGAGAACCGTGCATTGTGTTAATGGTAAAAATTCACAGTGGACCTTTGTTTTGGTGAAATTTTGAGAAAAACCGTGTGTAAATTATCCTCCTATCAAGATGTACCAACTAATGAAGAAGACTGATTTCAAGGACCAGAACCGCATCAGGAAATATGAGAGATAAGTAAATATTGTATGGGGCATGTGGGCCATAATGTTTCCCATCATTGGGGTCGGATAAGTTTATCTCGAACATAAGCAGTTATGATAAAAATAGCTATTTTAGGCATATCGGGCATGTTTGTGTAGATTTGTGTGTTTATCAGTAATGAGTATTTTTGTGTGTTTTATAATGTAATAAGTATATGAGCATCAAAGTGTTATTTTAAATATGGTTTTGTTTGGGATGTCATTAATCTTGTTGAATGCACAGTCAAGGGAATATTTGTTTGATAGTGCTCATGCACAATGTGAATGTAAAAGCTAATATGGGGAAGACCGCTCGATATTGTGACAAGACCAGTAAGTGACACTGAAATTATGAGAGTGATAAGTATGGTAAGTGATTATCACACGAAGGTAAAAAGAGGTAAGACAAGAATGGCTGGAGGGTAATGTGAGATATATTCAGGTAAGGCTGAGAGTCGATCCTGGGTCGAGCAGAATTAAAGCGGAGGTGGTATTCCCGCGTTCTTCGATGATATATAATAGTGAGTGAAAATAATAGCGGAGGTGATATTCCCGCATTCTTCGACGATATAAAATGGTAAGTGAAATGATTGAATTCATTATCTGATGAGAGTCCACTTTAGCTCCGTCGGAAAGGTATTGTACTGCTCGAGCCCAAGGCAGGTAAAAGGGAGTCTTTAAGAGACAGGTAGAAGTGTGGTAACCCGTCTGAATTCTAAAAGCAGCCAGGAAGGTTGTTGCCGGCCAGCTGGTTAGTACGGTGAAAGTGTGTCTGTCACAAGGTCGAGTCTGTCATTGTATTCTATGAAGGGAGGTAGTCCAAATTCCCGGGGTTTCTTCTTGTGTACCGCTTCAGGAACCGATGTATTCTATTGTCATTATTTTTGGAGTGCATTCATTATGTTGTTGTTTATTAATGATCACGGCGCACCGGCCGCCGAAGTACTTATTTGATGCTTCATGTATGTTGACTTGTTTATTTTACCATGATTAACGGAGTCATAGCTCTGAGTGAAGTAATTGTTTTAAAGTTATAAAAACACACATGCCCGTAACCTAGAGTAAATCTATTGCCTTCATTATCTGACTCTTGTGAGGAAAGATGATGATTGTACGAGTAGACATGTCCGATTTCCCAAAGAACAAATTTTGCAAGTTATGAAAATGAGTGCGCAATATTTATTGTGATAGAATGGCTGGTTTATTTAAGCCATAGTTATTTGAATTAAGTCTGTTGACAATAACTCTTGGACTTGAAGCAGTTGACTGCAGTAAAATAGACTATTTTCTATTCCTGGTTTCAGCCAGTGTGAAACATTATTTTTGCATTTTTTTGATATTGTTGATTTCAGTAATTTAATGGAGTTGATTTTGTTTTTATTTGTCTATGGTTGGGAGAAAAGGGAGATGATGTTTTTGTGAAATAAATTATTTTATATTAGGAGTTCTCTGACCTACTGATTTTAAGATAAGCCTCCTGTGATCCTGTGACGATATTCCTAGGATGTTTAGAGTAAGTTAGAGCCACCCCGAACAGAGCACTACCCGAGTAAGAGTCGGCATCCTAGAAGAACGCTGAAGGATATACTATGCAGGTTAACTTGGTATAAGAAGATGAAGATACTTTGAGGAAGTTGGCACATTTGCTTCCATCCCAGAGACGTAATAGACAGTTGAGGAACATTTTCCGATTTTTACATCGAGATATGGATCCAACGGAAATAAATTATGCTGCTATGGAGAAGATATCAAGAGACGATGTATTGGTTAATGGGATCATTTACAGATGTATTGATCCAGATCACACTAAATTGAGGGTAGCTGTGCCACCAAAATTGCAGATTCCGATCATTCGGTTAGCTCACCGTATTTCGGGTCATGCGGGAGTTGATAAGACAATACACCTCATACAAGAGAGATTTTCGTGGGAGCATTAAAGGAATACGGTTAGAAACACAACAAAGGAATGCAACTTGTGTCAGAGGAACAAGCTCAATTCTAAGCTATTAAAGGAAGCACCCAGACCCATTATTCCAATAAAACCATGTGAACTATTCGCCACAGATATATTTGGATCTTTATCAAAATCCAAAAGAGGAATTCGTTACATTCTTGTAACTGTTGATGTATTCAGCAAATTTACCATGTTGCACCCGATCCAAAAGGCAAATTCACGATATATTCTCAAGAGAATTAGGGAAGGAGTTATTCCAGAAGCATAGACGCCTGAATATTTGTATTCAGACCATGGATCTCAGTTTACGTCATTATATTTCAAAAATGCCATGGAAGTTTTAGGCATAAAGCAAATTTTTATGTTCGGTCAGACATCCGGAAAGCAATCCAGCAGAAAGAATTATGGCTGAGATTTCAAACATTTTCAGAGTATTTTGCTCTACAGAACATTGGAAGTGGATGGATGTGATACCCATTGCTACACATTCCATTAATTCAACTCTCCATGAGATTACAGGACAAGTACCTTTGTTACTGCATCATGGAGAAAAACCAGTGAGACTATGGGACAGAATAGTTTCCATACCACACAAACTGGAACCAAGTAGACCAGGAAGAGAGATCGAAGCTCTAGAAAGAATACGAAAGCAAGCAGCTATGAGAGACAGAAGACTCCGAGGGTAAAGATTTAGGGAACCCTTGAGGATTGAAACTCTTGTTTTGATTAGAATGCCTATACCGTCTGACGTGAGTAATAGGGTGTACTCAAAATTTGCAAGCTTCTATCACGGTTCGTTCAGAATACTTCAGAGTTACAGAGTTACCGACATCAATTCTAGCAACATCGTGGGAACCTTCAACGCCTCAAACTTGAAGATGTATTATTCAAGAGCCAGACAGCCATAAAAAATAATGAGGGAACATGGACTCTAGAGAGAAAAAAATAAGTTTATTTTTTTAATGGCATGAAGGGTGGATGTACCCTTATTCAGGATGGTCATTTGGGATGTTTTATGGATGACAACGAGACGCTAGATTTGAAGAGCGCGGTGATCAATGGTTCTCGGGAGAACGTATTGAATGCAGGAGGAAGAGACCCGAGGTGCTAGTGGCGAAGTAGAAGAAACTTATTGATGAAAATTGACATTTTACGTTTTGGAAAGCTGAAATTGATGAAGAATTACTGGCTAGGTGTTTATGAAACCACCAGAAGAAACTTCATGGAAATCGATCGAGGGTCAACGGAGCGAATACGTAATTTTTTGTGTGAGTCCAGTCGAAGGAAGAGCCAGGGAGGTGATTTTTACAGCGGAGTCAGCAGCCTTCTACATCGGGCGCAGAAGAGTATTTTAGCGATCACAGCCAAACTGTGAGTTCTTCAGACTTCAGCTTTCAGCATTTAGCAGTCAGTCTTGATCAGTCTTGGTCAGTCTTCAGTCTTGTATCGTAATTGCAAACTATAAACTACTACGGATATTCAGCAGAAGAAACTTGAAATTCTATTGGAATACCAATCCGGAGTTTGTCTCAAATATTAGTCCACGATCTGGGGTCATTTGTATTATTCAGATTGTGCCTTTTACCAAGTTACGAGAAGTTAAGTGGGGCCAATCTGCTTTGCGGTTTCGTTTAGAGCTTTCTCTATTACTCAAACACAGGCTAGACGACGATACGGGATCAACATTGCCTAGCGAGTTGCGTGGAATAATATTCCTTACCCATGGTAGATGAGCTTTAATAATCGGAATCTACACATTTGGACACTCACAGATCATAAGCGTATTGCCTGTGAAACCAAGTTGTTTTGTCACAGCTGCAATAATTGGTAAAATACTGAAATCAACGGTGAAAATGTTAACAATTTCGAAAATGCGAAGTGGGGTAAATCCACCGTAATGCCTTTAGTAGCACAAGCTACCATGACAGATAATAGCGGAAGTAATCGTGGACTTTATCAGTGTATGAACGCGAACGCGGGTATGAGCTGCTAAATACCTGAGAGGGAAGGATGGATGCGGATTTGAGTGCTGAGGAAGATGACGGCGAGCGTGAACGGGGAACGAGCGAGGTCATGCGTGGCAAGTGGCATGTCAAGAGACCCTTCGAACCGTGGAATTGAACCAAGGATTCATCACGTCATAAACATCGGAGAAATGTGAGCAAAATCTGAACATGTATTTTAGTAGCTAGTGAGATACATTTGGAACATTTTTCTTTAAAATATTAACACTATTAGTCTTTAGAAACAGGTGTGAATCTTTTCACAAGTTAGCGAACTCTAAGGAGGAATTGTTTGATTTATGATGTCAAGTGACAGGAGTATTAAGTCAACAATGATGTTGTTGAGTGACAAGCAGATGTCTTATTAGGTTCATTTTTTCGCTGTCACACTGATAGAAATGCTATTGCAGTTAAATTGACTTCTGGACATTTCAAGTAATTTACCATAGGTATAGTATTATACAAATTAATTACAGCATAAAATAATAATAATAATAATAATAATAATAATAATTAGTTGAATGTTATAAACAATTTTGAAGGAATTAAGAAAAAATCGTCACTCTTTAATTTCATTATTTCAATAATTTCAAGGCATTCGGTAAGGTTTCTTTCAAATCTAAGGTATTTTAATGGCTTCGCTCAACATTCGTCTTCGAATAGAAGTTCTATTGTGAAATAGAAATTCATGTTAAATTAATGAATTTGAGTGCATCAAATTGAGATGACAGTGCCATAGTTAATGTTTATGTGCAATGAAAAATCATAGGTCTTGTTAGTTTAAATCTGCAGTGGAATAATTATGAATCTTAATATTGTCGGGAAAAATAAATATGAATAATTTAGGAAATGGTTTTATCACTAACAGCTATGTGATGCTTGAATAAATGTATAGGAGGTTGTCAGAGTGACAAAAATAACACTAAAGTGAAATACAAGTGTATTAGTTGTTGTATTTGAATGGTATGCAGTGTACCGTGCTGGCATATAAAATATGATGATAATAGTAATGAGTTATGTGAACACGATGCGTCGGCCACAAGATGATAGTATCCCAATAAGTATAAATAATGTTTTTATAAGATATGAAAGTGAATATAATATTGCTGAAAGTGTAAAGAGGGGTAAGACCGTGTAGTCGCCCCATATTTTTAGCCTACTTTTCACATTTTGCAAAAATGAGGAAAAAGTAGACTTATGAGATCGATCCGAGAAAATGTGTGTCTGTCTGTCTGTCTGTCTGTCTGGCTGGCTGGCTGTGTGTGTGTCCCCCCTATCAACTCCTAAACGGCTGCAGCAATCGAAACCAAATTTAGCATGAGTAAAGATGTATAACGGAATATCTCACGTCCATATTTGAAAATGATGTCAGTGCTACCAACTGCTGAAAAAACGCACTAGAAATTTGAGCTCCATGTTGGATATCTTGGAAGGTATGCATGGGAGCTATTCCAAAATTGGCACACATGTAGATAACACTATTTCAGTTTAATTTCCAGGAGGCCATACATGAAAAATTATTTATGATTCAGTATCTAATCTTGGCGTATTTTTCCACTAAGTAACAGCATATTTTGAGCAATGAGAAAATGTTAAAAGAATTTGTTATTTAATTAGCAGTGAAAATCAGATAGGAGTTATCCATTATACAAGTTTTGGATCCTGCACATTTAAGAAATGCACTATAGGAGTAAGAAAGGAACGGAAGGTATTCGAAATAAAATGACGTGTATAAAACAGGGAACACATTGTCAAATAGTAGAATAGGAAGGGTTAATCGACGGAATATTCATAAACATTTATAAGAAGAAAATTAAGAATAAATCTGATGAAATCGATACTGAATAAAAGAATTAAAAATAACGTTGGGAAATTAAATAATTAAATTAATTATGGAAAATTAAAATACATTAAATATGTAAATACATTTATTATTATGATGCAATAATAATATTAAAAAATCCTTAGGATTGGATAATTATTAATAATAATGAGTAGAATAATGAGTGTAATTTAAAATAGAATGGTATATTGGCTTTCACGGCCGGTGAATTAAAGCTCAGCAATTCTTCTAGGTTTGTGCCGTGTCTTGTGTGGGGTTTCGCCTAGGACACCAAGCTGGCTCATCGGCGGGCTCTTGGTGTCCCCGCCCGGACCCCCACAATAGTCGGTAGGTAAAATACAGTAGATCAAATATGATAAACAGAATTCTACCGATGACGTTTGAATAAGACAACAAGAAGTTCCGTGACGAGCTAAAGAGTCTACTTTTCATGCCAATGATTATTCTAGAGTATATGAACCTATCTAGAATAATGACGAAATTAAGTTGGTAATATCGAAATGTCTAATTAGTTCGAAATATACCTGGTATAATGTAGCCTAATAGAGCATTACAGTTGGCAGCCCTGGTGACTGAATATATTCTTAGTTCCATGAAAAGTATGAGTAACTTGAAATTAAATGAAATTACATCAGGAATGATATTTGAAAGATTTAATAATGAATTTATGATGAAAATTATTTGAAATAAGAGTTCTAGTTAGAACAATATTAATATTTGAAATTGATGTTATTCAAATCTCGATATTGGAAACAGATGAATCAGAAATTGAGAAAGATTACAGACATAAATAATTCTGATCATATTTAACAACAGACCATCGAGATTTTTGTTTTGAATTATAAACATATGAAATTAGAAATAGTGTGGATTAAAATGTGAGAAATTTTGGATTTCTATAAATTCGAAGATATCTGGTTATGATATATGAAATCTAATTCTGATATAAGATAATGAAGATGGGATAAACTATGACAGTTTTGCATTGAATAATATTTTGAAAAGTGATGTTGATTATTTTGCAAGTGACTGTTAGAACTCAGTGATGCTATGTAAATATTCAAACACAGGGGTCAGACGAACTGATAATTTATTCTGAACCACCTGATATTAATTAAAATTGTAAATAGTGTGATAAATGATACCAGAATGGACCACTAAACTTTCTTGATATCGATGAGTGAAAAGTTATAATCCTCGAAGATGTAAGTAAGTTTTGAGAAATACTACGTGTGGGTAACATGATTGTTCCCAAGTGTTGATATTGTATGTTTTGTGAGAGGTTATTGACTTTTATATGGTGATTTAACTTCAAATTTAACTTAATTTAGAAGTAAAATGAGAATTTTTATGAAATTGTGCTATTTTCATTTATTATTTCTCCTATCCTTGCTTGCATATTATCGAGATCAGTGAAGCCAGCTTTTACTTTAGTTTGCGCCCAGATAGACCATGAGATGTTTGATCTCGTGCTGTACTGACTTCGATAATTTCCAAATGTGGTCGTTGGACTTCGGTCTAAACGGGCACAATACGCAGGTTATAACGATGTGGTATGGCTACTTGATTGGGATAGGCTATATGCAGGTCATAACGATGTGCCACGGCTACTTGATTGGGATACTGTATATGCAGGTTATAACGATGTGCTTCTCATCTTATCGCCGGAGTGCACCTTCCGTCTGATTCCGCGGCTTCATGTCATGTGATGGATATGAATGGCGCAATTGCCTCGTTGGCGAGATTTTAGGCTTTCACTTTAATTCTTCACCTCTTTTTACTGCATAAATATTTTGTAGCTTATAGTACCGTAGTTTTATTTTAGGAGCGCCTTCTACTTACAAATTTTCATGCCATTTGCTCCAGTAGGTTTGACGCCAATCCATAAGTAACAGATAAACAAACACATCTTGAACTTAGGATATATTTGGCCGTTATACAACTTATTCCAACTTATTCGGGATAAATACGAAGTTTTAGCCGAAAATTCCAAGTGTTCAGACAGAAAGCTTATAGGTACTTTATTTATCGAGATTTTTATACAATTAAATCAGACAGAAACCAACTTACATGTACTGTAAATCCACCTCCTGATGTAGCGGCTAGCGTTCTTCACATTCGCTCCGGAGGTCCGAGTTGGATCCCCGACTCTGACATGAAATTTATCTTGGTCTAAGGGCTGGAATGGGGTACACTCAGCCTTGTCATGCAAAACTGAGTAGAAGTGGGTTCTATTTCCCATCTCAGTCATCCTGGAAGTGGTTTTCCGTGGTATACCACTTCCACTCCAGGCAAATGCTGGGATGTTTCCTAACTTAAATCCACGGCCGCCTCCTTCCCAAGCCTCGCCTGACTGCAGTACTTCCGACACCACAATAACACAGATTACCAGGCAGATTATTTATTTGTTTGTTTGCTTGCGTGCTTGCTTGCTTGCTTGCTTGTTTGATTGTTGGACGCGGGCTAAATGACAGCGATGCCAAAGCCCCTCACTTGAAACAACGCATGTACAGTACAGTCTTCGTCTCTACATGCACTGCCGAAAGTGTTGACTACCATTGTCTAGGCCAAAGGATCACATTCACTGCGAAGCACTGTAATTCGTTTCTTAGAATGTGGACGATGGAGTGGCGTACGTGCTCGTTCAGTGCATCCGGAGTTCATGGATTGTTGCCCAACAAATAAACTTGTTGCCTAACAAATAAAAATCACATGGATGTCATAAATCTTTCGAGGCTTTTATGTCAGTTGTGAACACAGAAGGCGTGTGCTGTACGTGGTGTTGCGTCGTCCTGCTGGAAATGCGCGAAACGTCCAATACTGTGGATGTGCTAAGGGCTCAAGGGTTGGGAAGTTACTTTTAAGACCAACCAAGTAACGAAAATGCTCGTTACTTTTTCAAGATAGAGCAATATGTTGTCAATAGCACGTGGGAATGGGACCAACAACTTTCCATTATGAACCAGCCCATCTCTATGTTCAATACAAACAACCACCATAAACGAGCCTTGAATTTATGATGAATTTGAAAGGTTTGAGTATCAGCACCTATCTGTCCCCTTGACGTATGCCCGCACTGGTGGCACAAACATTTCAAATGATCTTTGAGCCGTAATAATTCTGACATGTCTCTGTTTAGACCATTTACTTGGGGGCGTGAGAATAGACAACTACCCATAATCTTCTGTGATGCACATCCAGCCGATATGAAAGAACTGTAAGAGATTAGGTCCGGCCCTCAGTGTGAGTTTATGAACCATTCTCGTGTACCACAAAATGTGCCAAATAGCTCCTGTATCAGCTATATTTCGGACATGTTTCTGCATTCAATTCAATTCTGAGAAACATATACTCTACTAGTCTCCCTGAGAACTCAGAGTACGGTAACATTTCATTACTTACGACCAGTTTAAAAGGTTTGGGGAGGGAGAGGGATTGGAACCGAACCTCTATCACTTTTAAGATGCACGTCAAAAATGTCTTGATAAAATAATTCGTGAAGTATTACTGCTGTGGTGAGATGGAAGTTAAAAACGTATTTGTATATAGAGTTGTGCCATTGTTATGGAGTAGAAAGAAGAGAAAGTGATGCCTTGGCCACCATCTGCCGGTATAATTAATTTCATAAAATCAGCTGGGGAGAATGCCACCTCTAAATGTAAAGTGTACACAGGTGGATAAAATACAGAGCAGTCGCAGTCCCACAGCGAGACATGTGCAGGTAAAGCATCGGTAATTCGATAGCTTGATATTATTATTATTATTATTATTATTATTATTATTATTATTATTATTATTATTATTATTATTATTATTATTATTGTTATTCTGGTTACAAAACAGTTTATAGTTTTACTACATACTATTCACGTTCCGTGAAATGAAATATTTTCAAGGCATGATGTGTGCCACCACACGACGAGCTCCAGATTGTTGTAGCGTTGTAGTGATAGTTTTGTTTTGTGTCAGGTCATTTTGCTTTCTCATATTACTGGAAGGCACTATTCCATTCAAATCAAGTAAATTATATTAGCGGGGAAAATGTTACTTAGCAACTTTATTTGTAGACAAAAGTAGCGAGAAAGTAACATCGTAACTTTTTTGACAAGTGACGCTAACTTCGTTATTATTTTTGGTAAGTAGCGGTAATTGTAACGTAGTTATCTTTAAAATGTAACTTTCCCAACCCTGATGTTGACAATGTAATGCACTCAGCTCACTGTTTCTTGCAAGAAAATTGATCCAATTCGTCTCCTTCCCGAGACGGCGCGGCGCGCCACACTCCGATTCCCTCGTAAAATATATTATTATTATTATTATTATTATTATTATTAATATTATTATTAGATTCGGCTCATACGAACAATTTCATCTAACGCGTTCATTTTAACTTAGCCATTATCTTTTCACTAGCAGTAGTGTCCGGCTTCGCCCGGTGGATTTATTTGTTTTATGGACGATAATGAATACTACTTCAGAACTAGAGCGCTCAAGGATAAGGATCGGAAAGCACCAACGCTTATTGCTGCTGATAACCTCATTATACTGCACCAACACCATCGCCCTTATACAGTGGCATACTATTGTCATGATGATAACTGTTTTAAGGGGCCAAAGAAATCTTTTTGCACTAATAATTACTCCCCGTGACTGCAATTTATAAGCAACTGGCAATTCTGCACCTGAACACTGGTAGGGGCGGCGTGATGCAGCCCGCATTGCCAGGCAACAATAGACTTAGGTATTATTGAAGCTGTTCAGGAGCGCTTGTTCTTCCGACTTACTGAACAAAAATCAATCTTTAAGGGACACTGGGACTGAAATTTTCAAATTCTATATAAACTGAGGTACAGCTTTGAAATTTTATACCGTTATGAATAGTCATATTATAAACCACTGTGGGAAACGTGAGCATTGTAAGTTGATTAGTTCTCCAGATATTAATTATTTTGTACATTTATTGTGCTAATTATTCAAGTTTTATAAAGGTCAGCCGCGTTAAAAAAAACAAGATAGTGTAACTTTTAGGTTATATTCTATTGCACTATAACAATTGGAAGAAACCTACGGATCCGATTTTGAATTGCATTAATGAGTGTCAAGAAATTAATTTTTTTTCATATCCAAGTTTTTTTTTCTACAAAAAATCGTATTTTTTCCAGTTTGAATTTTTTTTGCAGCCATACCAAAAGTGCAATCTAAAAAACGATCCGCAGGTTTATAGTCATTGCAATGAAGATAATAAATTCCCATTTTGAAAGCAATATCATAAGATTTATGACGCGAGTAACATTTTGAATGCCTGAAAAAGTGAATCCGAGAAAACAGCAATTTTCTAAAATGATGCACAATTTACAAGGTTTCAGCTTACCAATGACATTAGGATTGTCCTACAGCATAGGTGACAACCTCCTTCTTCTGTTTTGCAGCCTCCTCCTTCATTTCTGTTAGTTTCACCTTCCGTCGACTTGCCTTTCGCTTCTCCAATTATGACCGCGGACTTACATTCTTCCTGCGACTGTCACATCTTTCAAGTGTTTATGCTGTGACATGAGATACTGAAGTTAGTCTTATTCCTGATTTCAACTCTGTTGTAGCACTACACCCCATGTAGAATTCTGCTACAGAATTACTAACAGCAATTTCAAGTATCTTCCGTGAAATAAAAATCTCCTTTGGGCACTTCCTCCAGATAACAGAATGCAGACTCTCATTCTGATTTTCAGTAGCACCACGGATGTATCTGGATAGTAGCTCATCGGATGCCATCTTTTGATAAACAGGCATAATCTTGACAACTAAGGGTTCTAAAAGTTCTACAGCCATTTTGTCATGACTCTGTGGTGTTTTACCAGCTGCGATACTTCGATTGTAGAAACACCAAGACTCAGAACCTTCAGGACACTTACTGTGCTGGGGCGATTAAAGGACACACCGTGCATTTTAAAGCTTCGCCAGGGCTTTAAAAATGGCGGAATTCGGATAAAAACACTGCTATATGATCCGCAGGGGATAGGGGTGTATTAATATGGAAAATACCGAAAATCGACATTTTCCACAAATTTCACTAAAATTTCAGTCCCAGTGTCCCTTAAGGTTACCTGAGAGGTGTAGCCTAATGCTACATAGCCTTAACTACAGGGTGCTTCAAAAAATGTATACACACTTTAAACTATCGTAGTTTTCCCGCTCTACATGGCTAATGTTATATTTCTTCGCCAGGTGGCAGCGTAATCGTCCCTCTATGTTATATTGTCAGTTGGAATTTGTAATATCAACATGGCGGACGTACGTTTGAGTTTTGAAGAACGTAAGCAGGTTATTAAGTGGTACTGGAAGTTTGAGAATGTAAATGAAGTTCAAAGACAGTGGAGAAGGGAGTATGATACAGAACCACCTTCAAGATTAACAATTACACGCATACGAGACAAATTCGAAGTTCATGGAACAGTGTGTGATGTGCATAAAGGTCATTCTGGTCGACCTCGAACAGCTACAAGTGATGAGTCATCAACGGCTGTCTTGGAACTGTTTCAACGCTCTCCTAACAAATCTTCAAGGCAAGGGGCACGTGAAAGTGATGTAAGTGCTAGCAGCGTGCTACGCATTCTGAAGAGAGGCAAGTATCGTGTTTACATTCCAAGGCTGGTGCAACAGCCAAGTGACGACGATCCAGATCGAAGGTTGCAATTTTGTGAATGGGTTCAGGAGATGGTGATACGTGAACCGTAACCTAGACATTCTTTGGAATGAGATTCAAGCCGTGTGTAGAGAAATCTCATTGGACGTTTTGATACGATGTACAGAATCAGTGGTGACTCGTACTCAGAATTGTATTGATGCTGCAGGTCGCCAATTTGAACAGTATTAACATTTGTTATTTATGTTTCATTTACATTGGACTTTCAGCTTTCTAATTTCCTGAAATTTAACTTTGTAGAACGGTAAATAAATTTTCTATGGAAGTTCAAAGTGTGTATACATTTTTTTGAAGCACCCTGTATTCCTCTTAAATCTGGCTATCATATACAAAAAGAATTTTTCGAATCCGACCGGTAGTTCCAGAGATTAGCGCGTTTAAACACACAAACAAACAAACAAACAAACAAACAAACAAACAAGCTCTTCAGCTTTATTATATTAGTATAGATTACGAGTATTCTCCTCGCATTCCCATCGTGTCCCAGTAATCATTCATGTTATCCTCATGTCAGTTACCTCCAACTTATGTATCAGATATCCTGAATCCATCCAGCTCTCACTCCCATACAGCAAAGTCAGTCTAAATACTTAGCAACGCAGAGAGTGTTTCGTCGATACACCATCTTCTTTCTTGTAGAATACAGTAGATCGCAGCTTAGAACTCACTGCATTGGTTTTTCTGCACCTTGACTCTATCACTTTAACTATCCTGAGAGAATGCACAAGCCAATGAAATAAATGAAAATCCACAGCCTGCTTCCAGTCTCCGACCGGGTCAGGAATGGAATGAATGAAGCCCCCAGCTAGCGGCGAGGATATGAACTGTGCCGGCTGCCGAAGCCTGTCGCACTCCTCTGGGGCAATGATTAAATGAATGACAGATGAAATGAAATGATAGTGGAGAGTGTTGCTGGAATGAAATTTTGACAGGGAAAACCGGAGTACCCGGAGAAAAACCTGTCTGCCTCCGTTTTGTCCAGCACAGATCTCACATGGAGTGACTGGGATTTGAACCACGAACCCAGCGGTGAGAGGCCGGCGTGCTGCCGCCTAAGCCACGGAGGCTCAATACACAAGCCAATACATCTTCCAATTTATTTCTTCTTCTCTGGCATCCTATTTTCTTGTGTTTCATTCGTTCCGACATCACCGTTTTTAGATGCTGATTTTCCTACCATATTCCTTAAATTTCTGTCCAAGTTCTAATATAGTAGCTTGTAAGCTTTCGACGGAGTCTTGTCATTACAAGCAGGTCACCAGCATAAGCCAGACTGCTTACCTGGTTTCCACCTAACTAAATCCCACCAGCCAGTTGATGCCCTTCAGCAAATGGACCATATTATGGTGTTTTAAGTCAGTCTTCAGTGTTGTCTTAGTAATATGAAATTTAATGTTTTCAGTCGGTCAACACGATTGTACCCAATTGTAATGGGTGGTTCCCTAATCCTGAAAAAAAAAATCCATGAGATTAATAAATACACTTGGATGACCTGTTTCGATCGTCAAGCGATCATCATCAGATCCATTACACTTAGGCTATTAAATCTATGTCTACAAGTATGGGTGATAGTAATTAGACAATATGTGCACTTATTTATTTGCAGTAGTAGTTAAACTAACACAACTAGTCAGTATGTGTTAGTTATGTGATATTATGTTAAGATACTGAAAGTGGAGGTTGGACATCAAATTTGCTTGCTTAGTTGTTAAATGGTCAGGTTAGAGTGGATTGTATACTTAGCTGCTTGAGTGGTTTTGCGGTCCGGATGCGCGCAGCTACTCTCGTACACTGCCTGCACTGAACTGGGCCCCAGATTAATATATTAATAGCCTAAGTGCAATGGATCGGATGATGATCGCTTGACGATCGAAACTGGTCATCCAAGTGTATTTATAAATCTCATGTTTTTTTTTTGTTTTTGTTTTTTTCAAGATTAGGGAACCACCCATTACAGTTGGATACAATCGTGTTGACCGACTGAAAACCATTAATTTTCAAATGTTCCATATATAAAATAAATAGTAAAGGTTGGAAATCATAGCCTTGCCTCACTCCTGTAACCTTAATAATAATAATAATAATAACGATAATAATATCAAGTGATTTTTCACGACTACAATAATTACTCTGCGGAGATTAGCGTCGGAAGGATATCCTGTTGTAAAAACATTTGCCACATAAACTCATTTCACCTCATTCCAATGACGACGGACGATGGGGCTCAAACCCACTCGTCTTACGAGTTCGGTTATAGCCTGATATGACTATCTTGTGACTTATGCGCAGTGCTGGATTACTCATTAGGCCCGACTAGGCCCAGGCCTAGGGCCCCCAATCATCTGCCCCCCCCCCCCAAATTTTATTCCGAAGATTTAGAAAAAGAATATCCAGAACTGAGACGGTTTCAGCATTTTATTAAATTACAATGTCCTTTAATAAACTTGAGTTCACTCATTCTGAACTTTACGAAATTCTTATTCGAGACAAGCTTGAGTCTGTTTTTTTCGAACGTATAAATTGCTTTTCGCATTTTCCTGACCCTCATGATAATGAATTGTTCTGCGGAGCGCTCGTTTTCAAAACTGAAACGGATCAAAAGTGCGCAAAGAAGTATCATGTCACAAGAACGATTAGACGTGCAAAGTTTAATGCATATCGAGTCAGATGTTCGGCGGGAAATTGATTTTGCTGACATTGTAGAAGACTTCATTGACCGTAAAAAAAAAACGGAAAAAATATTTTTGATTACGTTTTACAGAAGTAAAAAGTAGTATGATTTGTTAAATTGTTCATCAAATCATCTGAAATGTTTTCAAATAACCATGATCGTTTCAATTCAAATGTATGTATATATGTGAATGAAAAATGAAAATCCACAGCCTGCTTCCAGTCTCCGACCGGGTCAGGAATGGAATGAATGAAGCCCCCATCTAGCGGCGAGGATATGGACTGTGCCGGCTGCCGAGGCCTGACGCACTCCTCTGGGGCAATGATTAAATGAATGACAGATGAAATGAAATGATAGTGGAGAGTGTTGCTGGAATGAAATTTTGACAGGGAAAACCGGAGTACCCGGAGAAAAACCTGTCTGCCTCCGTTTTGTCCAGCACAGATCTCACATGGAGTGACCGGGATTTGAACCACGGACCCAGCGGTGAGAGGCCGGCGTGCTGCCGCCTAAGCCACGGAGGCTTCATGTATATATGTATATATGATTTAATAAAAAGTGAATTATTCATCTTGAGAAAAAAACTCTTGTATATACTTTATTAAATGTACAGGTGCTAAAAAATAAAAAATATTTGGATAAAATAAAGGGGCCCCCAAAATCTAAGGGACTTGGGCCTCATTTTACCTTAATCCAGCACTGCTTATGCGTGCAGCTATCCTGGTCAGTATGTGAGGATTAATGATCGTTTTCCCAGTTAAGAACTATGCTGGTGAAAACTGAAAACAGAATACCAAAGAAACTGGAATTGTACTGGGACTGGCACATGCCGGAAGGAAGCACGCCTCACAGCAATGACCATGAAAGTGCTATGACGTGGTCGAACTACATCCTGGATATGTGCCTTAAAACGCTCAGCCAACACACACAGTATTGCCAATAATCCTACACTTGGATACAATAAAGAGCGAAACTTCTGATCCTTATTAGAGGTTGGCTGCCACATATTCGCACATCGAATTATTCGAACTGTTCGAATAATATATTCGAATTTCTAATAGGCGAATATTTGAAGTAGTCGAATATTCGGGTGATACGTAGGCCTATAGCCCAAGTTGGCAGGGCCGTATCCTTCCTGATTTAGTATGAGAATTAGCGCTTTACTTTAAAATGTATTAGCAGATTTCTCGTTTATTATAGGCCTATGCAGTTGTGGATTATATTGTCTTGCCCTGGAGGTCCGGGTTCCATTCCTGACTCAGTGAAGAAATTTACTTCTGTTCTGAGGGCTGGGACGTGGTGCACTCAGACTCGTGAGGCAAAATGGAGAAGAGGTGGGTTCAATTCCCACCTCGGCCACCATGGAAGTGTTTTTCCGTGCGTTCACTCTTCTACTCCGGGCAAATACCGGGATGGTTCTTAACTACAGGCCACGGCCACCTCCTTCTCAATCCTCTCCTGAACTAAAGAAAGTGAAGAAATATAAACTTTTGAAAAATTAGTTCTCTGTCTGAATTCATTCTTGCAAGAGTATGTTGATAAGTTATATCAACTGCCCATGTAGATATTCAAGGGTCTAAACATGATTTATAAATATACCGATTTTTGGGGTATAGTGCTCCCTTAAAATATCCGAATTGCCTGAATATATCAAATACATGGGTTGGTTTTTTAGTTTTGGCACCTTAGTTATAACTGGATTAATAACTCACTTGGATGGTTCCAAGTTTCACAGGCCCTCGAAGTAATCCCCACCGTTGCGTACAACGTGTTCCCAGCGATGCGGAAGTCGTTGGATCCCGTTGGCACTGCCCAATCTATTGATGGTACGAAGAGAGCGCTCGGCAGCCTGCTTAACGTCTTCAATGGTACGGAAGCGCTCCCCGCGCATTGTCATCTTCATCTTCGGGATGAGATCATAGTCGCAGGGACTGACGACGGGAGAATATGGGGGGTGATAGAGGACCTTCCAGCCCCAGCGATCCAACAATGCCGACACAACGCATGCTGTGTGTGCCCTAGCATTGTCATGCAGAACGATGGGTGGTGTAACCATGTGGTGGCGCCGTTTCCTTCTCAGAGCTCCTCGGAGATGGTCTTGCAGAAACGAACAATAGTACGCCGCATTAACGGTTTGCCCTCGGGGAGCAGTATGGTGAATGATCACACCATCCCAATCATAGGCAAGAATCAACATTACCTTCACATTGGTGGGGGTTGGTCGAACTGTTTGTTTCCGTGGTGATCCGTGGTGCCGCCACTCGTTCGATTGGCGTTTTGACTGTGGCTCATAAGATCTGGCCCACGTCTCGTCAATGGTTCTGATACGCCGTAAGAAGGCCTCTCCTTCGCGCTCATAACGCTGTAAGTGCATATCGCAGCCATTTGTGCATGTCGGTTAAGTCATGCGGAACCCATTTGGACGCAATCTTCCTCATTTTCAGTAAGTCCTTCAGGATGTGGAGGACAGTTGAATGCGCCAGTCCGGTATCTTGCTCTAATTGACGAATCGTTACGTTCCGATCCACCTCTACTAACGCGGACACCATCTGTACATTGCCATTACTTACTGGTGGGTGACCAGATCGAGGCATGTGCTCCACACGTTCGCGCCCATCTCGAAAGGCTGCACCCCATCTTGCTACCGTTCTGAACGGTAACGCCGCTGCACCGCACGCTTCCTGCAATCCTCGGTGACACTGATTAGCACTGCGACCCCTAGCACACTGAATTTTTATCCATGTTCTCTGCTCCTGCTTGGAAAACATTGCGACTGTCTTTCGCAAGCGCTGGTCTCACACTACTCATCTAACAGGTGCGACTGCGCACGAGCGGTGGTGAGGACGGGCGAGGTCATGTGCTCTGAGGGAGGGGATGCAGGGCAGCAACCGTCGGTAAAAGTGGCAGTGCCCAACATTGTTGCAACTTGGCACTGAAGCATTGGTGCCAAAACTTAAAAACCAACCCATGGTGCAGCTATCCTGGTCAGTATGTGAGGATTACTGTTCATGAATTTGTATTGCTTGGTTATAGACCACCCACCCTGACAGATTGATCGATTGATATAGTCCGTCAAGATTAATGCCCAGTGGTCTCCTATTGCATCTAACCAGATATACTGTACACCAATTACAATAAACGAGGGACGTTCCGAAAATAAGTTTCCTAATTTTTTGACCCTTTATTGCCAAACTGACATACACCCTGGCATCATAAACCATACACCTTGCACTAGTTTGAAGAAACCACTCTGGTAAAACTCGGTGCCCTGTGGTGTATGGAATTGTCACACAGCCTCCTTCACCTCAGCATTGGTGTGAAAGTGACGCCCTGAGAGTGCGGCTTTCAATGCAGAGAACAGGTGAAAGTCGAGGAGTCAAGATCGGGGCTGTAGGCCGGATGATCCAATCGCTCCCATCCGAAGCGACGAATTTGATCTTGTGTGAGCCTTGCTGTCTGTGGTCGTCCATTGTCGGCGTCCAAGAGCACAACACCTTCACGTAAGAGCCCTAGTACATTTCGTCAAATGGCGGACCTGAGGTTGGTGAGGGTGTTGCAGTAGCGTTGCGCATTGATGGTCACTTCAAGGGAGACGTCGAGGAGAATCACACATTTTGCGTCCCAGAACACTGTGGCCATCACCTTTCCTGCGGAGGGTGCCACTTTGAATTTCTTCCTCACTGGTGACCTGGGATACTTCCACGTCATTGAGGTGGCCTTGGTTTCGAGGATGAAGTGGTGCACCCATGTCTCATCGCCCGTGATGATTCTGAGCAGGAACTCATTTCCCTCTTGCGCGTACCGCATCAGGTGATTGAGGCTGATACCCATGCTTGCACGCTTGTGTTCCGGAGCCTGGTTTCTCGGTACCCAACATGCGGACACTTTTTTTTTTTTAGCATTTGATGGGCCCGTGCACGACCAATACGCAGTGTGGACGCCACGTCTGCCACCGTTATGCGTCTGTCCGCTAACACCATGCCCTGTACTCTAGCAATATTGTTTTCATTTGTGGATGTCGAGGGACGCCCACTTTGATCTTCATCCTCCACACTCTGCCGTCCTTCACTGAACATGCAATACCAGCCACCGACCATTTGACGAGACATGACCACTTCACCATACATGGTCTGTAGGCGTTCACGGATGACCGACACACTAGTCCCACGTGCCCATTCATATCGGATAACAGCATGCACTTCCATTGGCAACCACGTTGTCAGCACACGTCTGTCTGCCATCGTGAGTTGTACTCGAATGATATCGGGCACACCGGTCTGCTGCTCCTGTCTCTTCGTCAGCGCTTTGCGCATGCGTCATTCCCCCTCCGCTGACGCTCCATCCGTCGTTGAACCAGCTATGGGTGTGGATTATTGTGGTGATTGTGTCACCTGGTGTACCATCTGCTTGTGCAATAGAATGATGAAACTTACTTTCGGAACTTCCTTCGTAGAACTATGAGTATAAATGTATAGTTGATATTACCTTCATTTAAGGCAGCTGTGTGTAAGTATCTACCGGCCCCGTGGTGTGGGGATAGCGCGCCTGCGTCGCACCCGGAGGCTGCGGGTTTGATTCCCGGCTCCGTCAGAAATTTTATAAACTGACGTGAGGGCTGGAGCGGGATGCACTCTGCCTTTTGAGGACAATTGAGTAGCTGTCTGCCAGTGAGGCAGCACCCCGGTCACGGAGACCAAGATTAACGACCGAGGGGACCCAATGCGCTGACCACGCGTCACCCCATAATCTGCAGGCTAGTGATACAACAATAGTTCTTTTTAGTTGCACAAGATATATGTATTTTAGTATGTTCAAAGGGTGAAGAGATGGGACTATTTTCATCATTACGTTTGAAATATAGGCGGCCATGTTCTATTTTCATCCATTTCAATGTTAAGGCACTCCACAATAAAAGTGAGGGGTATGGGACTCCCACAGAGATTCGCCGGAGAAAAGCCTTCTCGATTTACTTTTGTAAGGAACTTGGGGTATCCAATAAGGATATCTTGAGATTTAGTGGGATTGATTTTTAGACCATGTGATGAAGACCATGATGCAATTGCGGTAAGATAGCCTATTACTGAGATTATTTAGAACTAATGGAACTTCAGGCGACAGCGTGCAAATATACCAGTAGATCATCAGCGTACATATGGTGTGGAGAATACCGTAAAGACTGAGATACCCCAGTAACATACAGAGAAAATAGGAGAGGACCCAGAACAGAAACCTGAGGGACGCCTGCCTTCAGGTCACACCACGATGGCCATAAGAAATTTACTGTCAGCGATCATGTCAGGGCAACCGACTGAGGTGTTTACGCTCGCTAAAGTGTAGCGCAGCGCAGCGTTAGGTCATGGGGCCAAGCTCTCTGCTGACTCGGTAGACGCGTGGGTTCGAGCCCCACCGTCAGCAGTCCTTCAAATGGTTTTCCGTGGTTTCACATTTTCAACACCAGGCAAATGCTAAGACTGTACCTTCTGATAGGCCACGGCCGCTTCCTTCCACATCCTTGCCCAGTTTCATTCATCTGCATCCATTCCATTTCTCACGCCGGTGCAGGCGTCAGCTAGAGAGACCTGCAATTGGCCACTCAGGAGGCCACACGACCAAAAAAAAAATGACAGGGCACAACCGGAAAAATTAAGTGAAAGGAGCTTAGAGATTATTATGTCGAAGTCGATGTACTAGCAGTACTAGAATGATCACCCGTCTTTTGTCCATTGCCTCGCGAATATCATCCATAACTTTTAGCATGGCAGTTAGTGTATATGTCCCGATCTGAAACCTGATTTAAAGGGCTCCATGAAATCATGCCTATTCAAGTATGTAATTCATTATTTGTAAATGAAACATACACACATCAAAAAAAGTTTTGCATCACCTCGGTTCCCAGATATCCGGCATATAGGCGTTGACTGTGTATATTGTATCAAAGATACAGTCCCTTTGACTGTTCATAGATGTCACTAAAACTGCTCAAAGATGTAAACAACCATGCATGAGCAGGGCCTATTAGACGGAGGGGGTACGACAGCCGATCAGTTCCAGTCATTCCACCAGGACGAAGGTACGCTGCTCATGTTGTCTGTAGTTCTACCATGCCTAGAAGGTCAATACCGCAGTTCGATCGCGTCCGCATTGTTACTTTGTGTCAAGAAGGGCTCTCAACAAGGGAAGTTTCCAGGCGTCTCAGAGTGAACCAAAGCGATGTTGTTCGGACATGGAGGAGGTACAGAGATACAGGAACTGTCGATGACAGGCCTCGCTCAGGCCGCCCAAGGGCTACTACTGTAGTGGATGACCGCTACTTACGGATTGCCGCTCGGAGGAACCCTGACAGCAATGCCACCATGTTGAATAATGCGTTTCGTTCAGCCACAGGACGTCGTGTTTCAACTCAAACTGTGCGCAATAGGCTGCATGATGCGCAACTTCACTCCCGACGTCCATGGCGAGGTCCAGCTTTGCAACCCCGACACCATGCAGCGCGGTACAGATGGGCCCAACAACATGCTGAATGGACCCCACAGAATTGGCATCACGTTCTCTTCACCGATGAGTGTCGCATATGCCTTCAACCAGACAATCGTCGGAGACGTGTTTGGAGGCACCCTGGTCAGGCTGAACGTCTTAGACACACTGTCCAGCGAGTGCAGCAAGGTGGTGGTTCCCTGATGTTTTGGGGTGGCATTATGTGGGGCCGACGTACGCCACTGGTGGTCATGGAAGGCTCCGAAACGGCTTTACGATACCTGAATGACATCCTCCGACCCATAGTGCACCCATATCGGCAGAATATTGGAGAGGCATTTGTCTTCATGGACGACAATTCTCGACCTCATCGTGCACATCTTGTGAATGCGTTCCTTCAAGATAACGACATCGCTCGACTACAGTGGCCAGCATGTTCGCCAGCCATGAACCCTATCGAACATGCCTGGGATGTGTTGAAAAGGGCTGTTTATGGACGTCTTGACCCACCAACCACTCTGAGAGATTTACGCCGAATTGTCGTTGAGGAGTGGGACAATTTGGACCAACAGTGTCTTGATGAACTTGTGGATAGTATGCCACGACGAATACAGGCATGCATCAATGCAAGAGGACGTGCTACTGGGTATTAGAGGTAGTGGTGTGTACTGCAATCTGGACCACAAATGCTGAAAGTCTAGCTGTATGATGGTACAACATGCAATGTGTGGGTCTCATGAGCAATAAAACGAGCTGAAATGTTGTTTGTGTTGATCTCTATTCCCTTTGTATTTAAAGGTTCCGGAACTCTTGGAACCGAGGTGATGCAAAACTTTTTTTGATGTGTGTATATACAAGTGCTTTAGGTAGGGCAGGTTTATAACCAGTGGCATTGGCGGGAGTTCGTAATTTTGTAAGGGAACGTACTTTGGACATTTTCAAAATGGTAGGCTATGTCCCACCAAACAGTGATGAACTAAAATCTGAGTTATAGAAGGAGGTGCGACGTTATATATAAATTGTAGAAGTTCAAATTCCAATATTAGCAGGTTTCTTTGCCTTGGATTTTATATGTTTAAATGCGTTTCTATCTTAGAAGGAGGTCAAGGGATTAAGGTTAAACAGTTCCCTATCGGTGCGATTAGCGTCATAATATTTATTCAGCATCTATATATATAAAGCACAAAGTTTGTCTGTCTGTCTGTCTGTCTGTCTGTTATGTATACAAATCTACACCGTTTCACCGATCTGAACCAAAATTTGTATACTTACCCTTTGGAACCCTGCGGGTAACCCCGTCAACATTAAATTTCGGACAGACCACCCCATGCCCTGCATTTAGGCCCTTTTGCACAAATCTACACCGTTTCACCGATCTGAACCAAAAGTTGTATATTTAACCTTTGGAACCCTGCGAGTAACACTGTCCACTTGAAATTTCGGACAGACCACCCCATTCCCTGCATTTAGGCCCTTTGGTCCAAATCCACACCGTTTCACCGATCTGAACCAAAAGTTGTATATTTAACCTTTGGAACCCTGCGAGTACCACTGACCACTTAAAATTTCGGACAGACCACCCCATTCCCTGCATTTAGGCCCTTTGGTCCAAATCTACACCGTTTCACCGATCAGAACCAAAATTCGTATTCTTACCCTTTGGTGCCCTGCGAGTAACACTGTCTGCTTGAAATTGCGGACAGACCACTCCATTCCCTGCATTTAGGCCCTTTGGCCCAAATCTATACCGTTTCACCGATCTCAACCAAAATTTGTATATTTACCCTATGGAACACTGCGACTAACACTGTCTGCTTGAAATTTCGGACAGACCACGCCATTCCATGCATTTAGGCCCATTTTGCACAAATCTACACCGTTTCACCGATCTGAACCAAAATGTGTATACTTACCCTTTGGAACCCTGCGAGTAACACTGTCTGCTTGAAATTGCGGACAGACCACTCCATTCCCTGCATTTAGGCCCTTTGGCCCAAATCTACACCGTTCCACCGATCTCAACCAAAATTTGTATATTTACCCTTTGGAACACTGCGACTAACACTGTCTGCTTGAAATTGCGGTGAGGCTACTCCATCCCATGCATTTAGGCCCTTTGGCACAAATCTACACAGTTTCACCGATCTGAACCAAACTTTGTATACTTACCCTTTGGAACCCTGCGAGTAACACTGTCCACTTAAAATTTCGGACAGACCACCCCATTCCCTGCATTTAGGCACTTTGGCACAAATCTACACCGTTTCACCGATCAGAACCAATATTCGTAAACTTACCCTTTGGTACCCAGCGAGTAACACTGTCTGCTTGAAATTGCGGACAGACCACTCCATTCCCTGCTTTTAGGCCCTTTGTCCCAAATCTACACCGTTCCACCGATCTCAACCAAAATTTGTATATTTACCCTTTGGAACACTGCGACTAACACTGTCTGCTTGAAATTGCGGTGAGGCTACTCCATCCCATGCATTTAGGCCCTTTGGCACAAATATACACAGTTTCACCGATCTGAACCAAACTTTGTATACTTACCCTTTGGAACCCTGCGAGTAACACTGTCCACTTAAAATTTCGGACAGACCACCCCATTCCCTGCATTTAGGCACTTTGGCACAAATCTACACCGTTTCACCGATCAGAACCAATATTCGTAAACTTACCCTTTGGTACCCAGCGAGTAACACTGTCTGCTTGAAATTGCGGACAGACCACTCCATTCCCTGCATTTAGGCCCTTTGTCCCAAATCTACACCGTTTCACCGATCTCAATCAAAATTTGTATATTTACCCTTTTGAACACTGCGACTAACACTGTCTGCTTGAAATTGCGGCGAGGCCACTCCATCCCTTGCATTTAGGCTGTTTGGCACAAATCTACACCGTTTCACCGATCTCAACCAGATTTTACATAATTACCCTTTGGAACCCGATGCGTAATACTGTCCACTTGAAATTTCTGACATACCACTCCATTCCCTGCATGTAGCTCAGGAATTCCTCGGGGTTGCCAGCTTCCTAACTCACCAGTCATGAGCCCTTGAGGGTGTACCAGAAGTGGTGGGTCTACACACACCCTGCCTCTTTGAGGGCCTTGAGCAGAAGACAGGAGATATTATGAAAAGGAAAAGAAGGCAGACCCCTTGAAGAATGAGGGTATCAGGAAAGATGAGACAAAGCCAATTAAGGCGGGAAATTGAGATACTCCCTAGCCCTCGGATACCCTAATACAGCCTGGGTCGGAAGAGAACAAGAGTTGACTAAGGGAGGCCGACAGGAAAGAGAACTGAAATGAGCCCGGCACCAGGAAGTAGAAGCGATGCCAGACTCAGCTGGGGTTCCGTGGTCGCTAACCCACGTCCCACAAGTTGTGAGACACTGGGGGGGGGTCAGTTGTGAGAATAGCTTGCTGATTCATCGTGAGGTGACTTGAGAGTACTTTCCAGAGCCCGCCGTGTTATCTCCTGCTGTCTATGCTGATGCCAGCACAGGGCCGTTGCGAAACAGTGAGTGATTCTCGGTCAATCTGTATAGGACGGGGAACCCCGAACGTGTGTCATCATATTTCGTCATCATCTGCGACCATCTCAGGTTCGTGCAGCTTGGCCCTATATTCTTTGTCTTTGCCGAGCAGTACGCTCTTTCACTAGACGCATCCAGTACAGGCCTAAGCCAGAAAATAAGGTTGAGACTTTGGAAGACATCGAAGCTAGACACCTGAATTACCTATATCAGTTTTAAAATAACACCATGTTCGTTTAGTAGTTATTTTTTCATTACCTTATTATAATCATCATAAGTGCAAATGACCTAGATGTTACGCGCATCATACCAATAATCACCGCCGCATAAAGTCTTTCTCGACTGTGATTTTTAAAATATTTATTTTTGGTTGGTTGGTTCTAAAGTTTAGGGGCTGCGACAACGCGGTCATGTAGCCCCGTGTACATTGGGTGTGTGTAGAATCTGTCTAATAACCGGTGTTAATTGTGATGACTGTATTAGTGTGTGTTATCTGTTTTTTAATTTAAGTACAAACTGCAACTTAGAATTCTTCAAATAGTTCGTACTTTTGCCGCCAAGCGCCACCGTCAACGACTACTAGGCCAAGTTCGGAACTTAGCTACTAGACGCCACTGCAGTCGGCTCTTGGCAACGGACGTAGACATCTATGAGCGTTGTTTACCTATCCAATTTAGCTTCACACAGGTGTAATTAGTGGAAGGTTCAATAACATGCCATAAATCTGACATGGGACCGCCGGCTTTACTTCCCCTCCGAAGAAAGGCATACTGACGGATTTTTAACGCTCTTAAAATATCCGACGGCTTCGGCCGGGTTTGAACCCGCTATCTTGGGCATAGAAGCTCAGCATGCTACCAAATACGCCACCGAAGCCGCCATATAGTTATTTTTATTACAGTACATTGTGTACATTATACGTTGAAGTGTCAATTCAATACCGGTAGTAGTTTCCCTTATCATCCTCATCATAAGAGCAAATGACCTACAGTAGATGTTACGCCCATTACACCATTAATCACCACACACAATAAGTCTTCCTCGCCTGTGAATTTTGAAATATGTATTTCTATTACGGTAGTTTGTAAGTTTGACGTGTCAATTCAACAGTAGTTTTTATTATCATCCTTATCAAAAGGGCAAATGACCTAGATATTACTCCCTCATTGTCTTTGGGGGCAAATGACTTAGATTTTAAGTCCATTATATTTCTAAGGGGACCTTAAAACATTATCATCATTCCACCGGGCGAAGCCGGGTACTACTGCTAGTATTGTCGGGCCTAGTGATGAGAAGTGCATAGTAAAATAATCGTCAAATGGAATGACATCAACGGAAAAGCGTGGTTCTGTTATGCCCAACGTTTTCACAGATTTCCACATCGGAACATCATTTCTCATTGAGGTATGAGCATAACGTAGCTTAGTATTTCTGATTTGTTCCGGTATCTACACCGTAGGTTGTTAGATTGTCAGGACAAGGATGCCGCTTGAAGCGCCAATGTGCTACGCTACGTTGCGTCTATCACCACTGAGCCACACGATCTTTCTTTTCAGAGACGTGCTTGTCAAACAGCTCAGTCACCTGCTGATTTAAGAATGTAACTTTCTTACAGGCCATTCTCGTCAGTCTTCCGAGCCAGACGAAAATTGCGAAATATTGACTCCTAACTTCCCAAATAGTTAATTGTCGTCACATCGAGGAGCACTGGATGCGTGCCAATTCAATCTTAAAAGCATACTAGCTGAAAATCGCATAGATGAATTAAATATATTTTCTTCCCAAAAATTCCACTTAGTACGCGGGACGGAGAGCTGGCTGACTGACGTAACCAACAGCCAGTCGGTTGAAATACCTGACTTCACACAAACGAAACGATCGAGGTAGGCGGGGAGGTGGAGTAGTACCGGTAGCCTTCGGCTTGAACAGCCTCCGGTCTAAAATAATTTCCAAGTCGCCTAATGAGTGAATGTCCCTGAATTGCGTATGTTATGCCGAGGTATTTTAGTAGTCTTCGTTGAGTTCACCCCTGTCAACACGTCTCATATATCGATTTGTAACTAGTCTGGGTTTGATCCTTGGACATTGCAGTGATAATAATAATAATGTTATTGGTTTTACGCCCCTTTAACTACTGTGGCTTTTAGAGACGCCTGGGTGCCGGAATTTGGTCCCGAAGGGGATCTTGAACGTGCCAGTAAATCTACTGACACGGCTCCCACGCATTTGCGCACCCTCAAATGCCAACTGACTGTGCCAGGATTCGATCCTGCTATTTTGGGACCAGTTACCGCTGAGTCACGCAGCCAGCAGACATTACAGTGAGTAGGACATAAAATCAGGTCGTGAGCAGAAATGCCTGGAACGAAAATCTGTCCGTGGTTCAAGTCTAAGTTAAGGTTGATAACGATGATAAGATCTATTCGAGTATGAGATGTGGCGGTGTGATGTGTAGGAGCCAATGGATGAGCGCCAGGTCACGTGCTGTTTCGATTCAAATGCGTTTTAAATTAAGTCTATGAGACTAGTGTTCAGATCGCCCATGATTGTAACATGATATATCTGGTATTATTTTCTGAACTACGTTCTTTTACTCCGCTCAGAAAGCCAATGTGGAGCCCCTAACAATTAACGTCCATCAAACATTTCACTGGGAGGCTTCGGTGGCGGAGCTGGTAGCATGCCCAAGGTCGTGGGTTCAAACCCAGCCGAAGTCGTCGAATTTATAAGAGCGTTAAAAATCCCTCAGTATGCCTTCCGTCGGAGGGAAAGTAAAGCCGGTGGTCCCATGTCATAGATTTATGGCATGAAAAAGAACCTTCCACTAACTGCACTTGTGTAAAGCCAAAATTTGTAGGTTAGATTATTTGATAATGCTATATTATTTCCAACGTTCGCCACCAGGTGCTGGCTGCGATGGCATCTAGTAACCAAGTCCGCAGCTAGGTGTCGTGGACGGTAGCATTTGGTAGCGAAAGTAGGAACTACTTGAAAAATTGATCGTCTGCAGTCCTTACCTCAATCACAGATAACACACACTAATACAGCCATCACAATTAACACCGGTTATCAGACAAATTCTACACACACACAAAGTACACGGGGCTAAATGACCGCGTTGTCGCAGCCCCTAAACTAAGGAACCAACCAACCAAACATTTCACTTCGGGAAGAACCACCTCTATAAATACATATTCTACCTAACATTCGCACTCATTAGGTGACTTTGAAATTATTTTACGTCGGAGGCTGTTCAAGACTAAGGCTACCACTCCACCTCCCCACCTTCCTCGATCGTTTCGTAAAGTGTTCAGCCAGGTACTTCAACCGACTGGCTGATGGTTACGTCAGTCAGCCAGCCCTTTGTCCCTAGCACTACGTAGAAGTTTTAGGAAGCGAATAATATATTAATTCATCTATGCGGTTTTCAGCTAGTAGGCTCCCAAGGTTGAAATGCCACACATTCAGTCTTCCTCGATGTGATGACAGTTGACTATTGAAGAAGTTAAGGGTTGACATTTCTCAATTTTCGTCTGGCTTGGCGGGCTGAGGAGAATGGCCTGTGCCGATGTGGGTACCTTAAGGTTGAGGGTATAGTTACAAGAATTCCTCCGTGTGAGGAGAGGGGCGTTTGCACTGGGCAGCTGGACGTAGATTCTTGTACTGGCAATCTTAGTGTCAAATACTATCCTGAGTAAGCTTGAATTAATAATCATCTAGCTAAATACGAGGCCATTTCTTAAATGTACCAAAGCAATACGTTGGAAATTAATAGAATTTTCACTACTAGTTCAAGTGCTGCCATCAATACAAAGAAGACACCGAGTGTATGCGAGTACTAGCAATGTCATCGCAATTACCGTATGTCAAAAGAGAAACAAGAGATGAATGAGATTTGAAGAATTTTATAAATCAGATTAACTATACAACCAAAATATAATTCTGTAATAATAAAGAATAGTCATAAAATATCACAGCCTCACCTCACTCCTGCATAACTCAAACCAAAAACACACCTTATCGTCAACTCTTACTACAACTTAAACCACACTAGTTTTCATCACTATCATCGGCCAATGATCTAACTCTACTGTCTAGAATGGCTGAGAACACTTGGTTGGAATATTTATTAATGAAATGCCTTTGTATTTGTTGTAATCTTTCCTGTTACCTTGATTATAAATTGGGGTGATTATTGCTTATGTCACGTCAGAAGTTACCATTCCTAAGGCCCATGCCAATTCTAGTATTATCTTTTGCAGACATTTCTGGTCGAGTTTCATTTAGCCGTGCTGCTTTATGTCATCTCAACCGAAATTTTGATATCGCCCTCATTGTCCTCCCATCAGATCTTAAAACCTGCCACATTATTGGAAAGATTTATATTTAACAAGTTTTTGAATACTTCCTTTGATCTACAATGAGTTCACAAGAATTATCCAAAATACTGCTGACTTCTCTTCATTACTAACACTCCCAAACAGGGTTGCCTGACAACTGACTTCGTTTCTCATTTATTTCCAAGTTCCCCTCATGAATTCCTTTCGTACTGTACTACTATTTGATGGACTTTGTTCCATTCTATTACATAAGCTCCCTAGCTTCCGGAATCCTCGTCTGAAGTCATTTTTAGTAAGGCTCCTATTTTTTCATTCACCCTTTTTCTCCCTTTATGTACACACCGTTGGCACCAGACACGCCATTCCGTCCTACAGAAAGCATGAATCTTAACAGTAGCCATTTGAAAGTAGCCAATTGAAAGTGTTTTCATCAGCTCCAACCTCCATGGTAAAATAGGAATTTGAAAGCCAAAGTTGAGTGGATCGATTCGGCTTCCCAGAAAATCGCGTCGGCCAACCTCAGTGAGTGTGTTAATTCTTAGGTTTATTCCATGCCCATTTTATTATGTACAGGGACACCACACCGTTGCCAGTCCTTGTGCCAAGTATCTAACCCTGGACAAACATCACGAACACACGTACAGGGACTGATAATCGCATTGTCTCTAGCTGTTGAATTAAGCAAAAACTAAGTACTGAAAGGAGGATTCAACCATAGTACCTCGGCACTGGAGGTCATATGATACTTGTCAGACCGGATATTTTCAGAGCATATGTATTATATTCAGCAACCGAAACGGAGTATTTCACAAAGGTCAAACAATACATACTTGTTCACGAGGATGACATCCGAAATGCTGAACATCGAAGGCTGACAAAAATAATGGAGGTTAAATGCTCAAGGATTAGAAACGTCATGTGCCTCCACACGCGATGGAAATATTAACGTTTCATTCTTTCCAGCACTTGGTCTCATATAGCCACTACCATGAAGGTCAGACAATAAAAATCGCGACTAAGATTACGAATGTCTTCTCTGACTTCAGCCGAGGTTACTAATATCGTCTCAGACTTTGGGAGGAGGGGCTCGCCTTTCACCAAGACGGACCGGGCTCGATTCCTGGTTAATGCATGTGAGATTTTCGAAATGAAATATCACGTCCTGTAGTTCGGATTCCACGTAAAAATGGAGGTACAATGGCTCATGATCGGTCGCGTAAAACTACAAGCTTCCTTTCTTGAGACAGATAACAGATATCATCTGGAACTTAGGCCGAGAATACTAATACCGTCAGACTTCGGTCAAGATTACCCATATTGTCTGTGACTAGGGCTTAGATTACTGATATCGTCGTGACTTCAACAGAGTTATCAACATCGAGTCCATCCTTGATATACCTGTATCGTGTCTGAAAGTCCTATGTGTCTTCGACGCAGATCATCAACAATGCGGCTTCACAATTGATCAGATTCCCCTTCTGCAGGACTTGAACCCAGATCACCGACATCCTGAGAATGTCTCTCTCATTTCTGGGCAACGTATAGTTAGTAATATGCAAGTCAAAGTAGCCATGGTCACTTTAGCCAACCATACCAGCATTCACATGGAGATAAAGTGAGGCAAACCACGGAAATTTTCTGATATGATTTCTAATGGGATTCGAGTCCACCTCTCCTCTCAGTTGTCTTCACGAGTTTGAGTGTTTCCCGTGGCAAAGCCGAGAATCAAAGACGAGCCGTCTGGACGGAGAGCTTTTGTGTGACCCCTACATCACGCATGGCGGTGAAAATTTGAATTTATTCTTTCTAAATAAAGTCACTGAGGCTAGAGACATTTTTGTGCCGTTTACACTCATTAAATAGAAATTGCAGCACCATGAAGGAATCGTTCGTTTGTGTTGATTTTTAAGATATGAAACGACACCATGCAAATATGTAAACGACATTTTCATCCCATTGAATTGTCCATACCGGTCTGCCCACGAAATTAATCACGAAGGAACCACCTCCAGCATACGGATCGTAGTGTAGCATAGATGACTTGTAGTCTGTGCAGGATACAGTTCCCCGTCAAACATGCCTCGGTGGCAGAGGAGAACAGGCCATCAAGAAATATCCAAGATTGAGAGAGCTCGGATAATTGGTCTGTGTGAGAGTGGGTTATCCCTATGGACTGTAGATGCACGTGTTGGCCGAATGGCATATATGGTACAACGAGTACGGCAGCAGTGGTCAAATGAAGGTACGCACACTCGTACACCTGGCACTAGCCCAACTCGACGGACAACTGCGAGGAAGGATCGCCACATCATTCGAATGGCCTGGATGGACACCTGAGCAATAGCAGCGCAAATTCGAGCAACAGTGGCATTCCACATTACATAACAAACCGTTGGGAATCGTCTGCGAGCAGGTGGCGTACATGCCCGTGATCATGAAGGTGCTCCATTGACACCCACATCAACTTGGAAGGTTAGCGTGGAGTCAAAAAAGATTGGCGTGGGTCGACGATTGGCATAGTGTCGTCCTAGGTAATGAATCACGCTTCTGTCTTGCCCGTAGTCATAGCCGCAATCGTGTGTGACGACGTACGAGAGTGAGGGTCCGCCTAGACCTGATTGTGGAAAGGCACACAGGGTTAACACTGGGCATATGGTCTGGTGTCGTGCCGGATGCGACCGTGCCGTTTGCGACCCGTGCCGCAAGCGACCCACCAATTTGCCATCGTGCCACTAGCGACCCGAGCACTGATGTATCGGTGGAATCTGGGAATTTCTAACATATCTTTCTGGGGGAGGCTTCCGAAAGATATTGAAGTGCAAGTTGTAAACAGTCATGAAACTTCTGATTCATTAAACACTGATGATTATATTTCTGGTGATGAATTGTAAGTGACTTAAACCAATGTGTGTAAGTCTACCCCTTATTATTCCCGTTTTCAATGGGGTCGGGGATGAGAAGCGATGTGGAGGGTGGTTTTTACGGACAGATGCCCTTGCCAACGCCAACCTCATGAGAGGGGTTATTGAAGGATGAAATTAATTAAACTGGGCAAGGATGTGGAAGGAAGTGGCCGTGGCCTATCACAGCATTTACTTGGAGTTGATAATGGGAAACCACGGATAACCATTTCAAGGTCAGCCGACGATGGGGCTCGAACCAACGTCTACCGAGTCCGCAGACAGCTAGACCCCATGGCATAGCGTTGAGCGTTAGCGAGTGTAGCTACCGCTGTCGGTGACTTAAACCAATGTATATATTGTAAATAGATAAACGCAAATAATTAAAAAACATTAAAAAACTTAACAATAATCTAAAAATGACGAAGAAAAGAGCTGCTATTGGAGGTTCAAAGCCCTCATGAGAAGAACTGATTGAAAATGTTTTTCGCGTCTTCTTAATACCATTTGTTTGAATTAATGAAGTTAATGACAAGTTAATTTACGATACTCCATCGCAGCAACGCTGTACAGCTTTCCCCATATCGGCAAGCTGGTGAACGATGTCGTTTTATCCCGTACAAATAAAAACCGATATAAAATAAGTACATTCATTTACGTATTTCACAGTCCTACAGCATAGCCTTTTGATATATAAGGATTACAACGCGACCAAGAACGCAATTTTCCAACCACCCCGAGCTGAGAAAAAGTTATCTTACAAAAGTGATAACAACTTTGTTCCTTGGGCACACAACATTTTGAAATTAATAAACCAGTTATAAAATATTCCAATGTACATTGTGTTAAAACTTGGATTCGATCTGATGATGGGTGTTTGAGAAATTAATTCTTAAAAGTGACGCATGGTTGAAACACGCTTAAAAACGGGTACGTTTTGTGTTCCAGCTACGATAAAAAAAATATTAAAATATAAATTAAAAAATCTAAACGTACATGACTTAACATAAAATATAACGACAAAATTGATGATGTTATTGGATTTTATGTAGGCCAATTGGTTACTTCAGAAACAACTTTCAAACTCAAGTGTACATAATATTTTGGTCGACAGTAGGAGTAAATTAAGTTCAAACGGCGCACCGTAAAAATTCTTCTCTCGAACAATGGGTCGCATGCGGCACTGTAAGCTACTAGCAGGGTCGCTACTGGCACGATTTTTGGTGGGTCGCATCTGGCACGGTCGCACCCGGCACGTAACCTATGGTCTGGGGAGCTGTTGACTTCAATGTGAAATCACAATTAGTGATGTTGAGGGCAATATGGCTCCTCGTCAGTATGTTGACTCAATCCAGTGATGACGTACATTACAAATGGGATGATTTGCAGGACAGTGTACGCGTTCACACTACATGCATGCCCAGGAAAGCCCTCCTCGATATTACAACCTTACAGTGGCCCGCCAGATCCTCGGACATCAGCCCTATTGAGCATGTGTGGGATATGATAGATGGACAGCTGCCCAACTTGCCTCAGCCGCCCACAACTCGGGAACTAGAGCCGGACAAATTAGCTCTAGTTCCAATCGGTAGCATAAGCTACCGTATTGCCGATATCGTTCCCCACCTCGCGCACTCAAGGGCAGGTCTCTCCACTGGGTGAGAATCTCAAGTCTCAATAATATCGGAACTCATTCTTTCTCGGCAATGTCGACAGTGTCGATTTAAAGGAAAAATCTCTCACTTAAGCCACTGCACGTGTGAAGTCAAAGCCCTCTGCAACCCTGGGATGTAAACCATTCCTCATTCTTACGTTCGATAAATACAAAACAGTATTAATAATTGATCCACTTATGAGGAATACCGTCACATTGAAATTTGTGCAAACTAGTTGGTATTAAAGTAAAGAAATAGAAACTTTTGAAAATTAAGCGGGTTGCCTAAATTCATTCTCCCAAGAGTATGTTGGTAAAAGCATTCGTGGCTTAGGCGGCAGCACGCCGGCCTCTCACAGCTGGGTCCGTGGCTCAAATCCCGGTCACTCCATGTGAGATCTGTGCTGGACAAAGCGGAGGCAGACAGGTTTTTCTCCGAGTACTCTGGTTTTCCCTGTCAAAATTTCATCTGTCATTCATTTAATCATTGCCCCAGAGGAGTGCGTCAGGCCTCGGCAGCCGGCACAGTTCATATCCTCGCCGCTAGATGGGGGCTTCATTCATTCCATTCCCGATTTTCATTTTTCATTAGCTTGTGTATTGAGCCTCCGTGGCTTAGGCGGCAGCACGCCGGCCTCTCACCGCTGGGTTCGTGGTTCAAATCCCAGTCACTCCATGTGAGATCTGTGCTGGACAAAACGGAGGCAGACAGGTTTTTCTCCGGGTACTCCGGTTTTCCCTGTCAAGATTTCATTCCAGCAACACTCTCCACTATCATTTCATTTCATATATATATATATATATATATATGACCACGATGTCGCAGCAACAACAACAACATAGTTTCTCCCTCATTGTCACCATACACTATCACATCACTACCATTGAGCTATCTGAATAACATGTACTGTATTAACCCTTTATAGGGCAGAACTATTATTAATATATTTTATTTGTATTTATTTAATTATTTTATCCTAATTTTAATTTATAAATTTTATTTGTGTTATCTTTTTAATTTTTATATTTATATGTTATTATTTTATTTTTGTATAATTCTTATGTATAATTCTAATTTTGTAAGCATATTTATTTTAACTGTAAAAGCTTATTAATTTTGATTGTAATTTCATAAGATTATTAATTTAATTTTTGGAAGCATATTTATTTTCAATTTTTATTTTTTTCATCAAATTATATTTTTACGTTTTAATTTTAATTGTTTTTGTAAAAGGAATTAAATTTCATCAAGCATCCTTCTCAAGGAAATAACGTAATGCATACTCTTAGAACATTAGCCGGACTCATGACTGCTCTCTCAAAGGAACATGTGCTAACTGCCTAGCACAGAGCGCTCAAGGTTACGCGCACGCTTCAGTTGGTCACCAGGGCTGTCCACGTCGAGCTGTATGTTAGCGCGTGTAATCCTATTAGGAATCTCCGTACCGATTTCAGGACCTTCCAGTTCGCAATGGCAGCTAATTTTTTGTACATCGCCAATTTATAGTTTCCTCATCATCTCTACGAAATTTCATTGTGGGTTTCGGTATGCCCTTATGGACAGTTCCCTTGTTAGGATTGAGGGGGAGAGAGTTGTCACCGGCGTATACTCTTAAGTTGAGTGTATATACGTGTTTATATCCCTTATTGCGTTTGATATATCGTTGCTACTAGTGTGGCAATATATTTGGAGATCATCTGCATACATATTATATTTATTATAGTTAATTGTGGATATCGTTGATTAAAAAAACACGAAAAGTAGGGGCCAAGGACTGAACCTTGGGGTTCCTGCCTATTTCTGACGCCACTGTGAGGTGGTGTCCTGTACAATCACACGCTGATTTCGACCCGTTAGGTAAGCAGAGAAAAGTTTTATGGCTTCGGTGCCAAGAAGGAATTTTAGCTTCAGTGAGGCGGTTGCACTGGTATGATAAATATACAAATTGTTGCTGCTTTCAAGCTCAAAATTAGAGTTTTAAGTACCTAAAATTGGCTGAAGACTATCCAGCGAAATATTTCGCAAGTGTATTTTCACTGTCGTAGCCAATTTTCGGAATATAGTTGCCTCAAAGAACAGCCAGTTACGAAGTGGAGAAAAAGGTTCAAAGTTTTCTTTAAATCAAATTCAGAGTCAGTATGACTAGCCTATATTTCATGGGCTAATTCACGTGAGACTTTCATTTGGCGGTTCTCGCGGCGTCAATACTTGAGGTTTCTTTTTAAACATTAGGGGCTTGGGCTTGGACATCGTGGTTATCAGTTATCACATTCTTGTGTGCATTATAAATTGTGTCTAGTAATCTATGTTATTATAGTGTCAGTAGTACTTTGACTGCGAAGAGTGTGACGCAACAGCTCATTGCCGCGAGAATATCACAATTACCAATACTCCTCAGCGGGGGCGTGGTGGCTCAGCGGTCTTGCTGTATGCCTCTCACCAAGGCGGTCCGGGTTCGATTCCCGGTCAATGCATGAGAGATTTTCGAAGTGAAATGCCATGTCCTGTGGTTCGGATTCCACGTAAAAAGGAGGTCCCGTGGCTCATGATCTCAAGATTAGCGGTCACGTTAAACTACAAGCTTCCTTCCTTTTCAATACTCCTCAGTGTCGTTCGATAAATCTTGTAGGTTCACAAGGTAATGTTGCTATCACTACCCATGGTGCAATGTATGAATGCGTGGCTAGGGAATGGGATCGAAATGGCGGTGACTCAAACGAACCGCTGTATATGTCAAAATCATCACAAGAAATGAAAAAATTCTATCTTTTTCTTGAATGTGAATATTATTTGTTCTTGTGCTCGACGACTAGAGAATAGTATTCGAACCGGTAGGAGAGTTTTAGATAAAGAGGGTCGGTCAAGTGTACAACGCAAAAGTTCTCACTCTCTATCTTTTTGACATTTTCTAACCTGGACCAAGAGTCCCCGTGGCTGAATTAATTACGCGTTGGACTTATGAAACGAAAGGATTGGGGTTCGATACTTCGTAGGGGATGAATTTTAGAAATTGTTTTCGTTATGTTATATAGTTTGCGTTGACAGCTTTACCAATATCTCACTACAAAAATGATACGACGGAATACAGTTGCACCACAGGGGCACTAATATACTAATATAACGAGTGCATGGAATGTCATGTTGGACTCTGTAAATGTTACAGTTTGAATGTGGTATTACAAAAAAATCGTAATATGCACAAGTCAAATAGAGTTTTCTTTCGTTAAAATTGAATAGCAAAATAATACAGAGGGATGCCATAAAAAGATGCGAGCACTGACGATCAAAATCTCCTTCGATATGTCATTTAGATGATATGTTAAATACGTATATTCTGTTAATGGTACCATTGATGTTGGGTGGATTCTTCCAATGATCGATGAGTAGTGTCCTCTTTCAAATAATTTTAAAATAACATAAAAAGTAAACTACTGGGCGTAGAATTGTGATTCATATTTCTATATAATCAGGAAAATGCTGCCTTTCATCCTACTCATTTGTAGAAACCGTGTCCTGCCAAACTTAACCTACCGGCACACGTGATATTTTGATTTGGTTTTAAAAGTGACGCGAGCGATCAGTCGAGCTAGGACAGTTCCACTCCTCCCATTGTTCGGTAGCCACGCCTCTCCGGTCATGTCGTACGAGAGACTGGTGTGTTGGGCTCTACAAGGAAAACACATCACAATGACAAAAGACAAACATAAGGCTATTTACCCACATGGTCACCACCAACATTCCTACATTTGTCGTACAGTGAAATCAACTCAAAAAAATCCTCCAGGTAAAATTCGGTGCACAGCGATTTCAAAAAGTGCTTTACAGCCAGTTCTTCACGGGTGAGCTGGGATGTCCCTATGTTATTGAGGCGGCCTTGGTCTCCGGAGTAAAGTGGTGCACCCATATCTCATCCGCTGTGATGATCCTGAACAGGAAGTCATTGACCTCACTCTCGTACCCCCACAAGTGTTCGAGGCTTCTTGCAGTCTTATGATCAGTGGTAAGCTGACTCGGCATCCATTCTGCCAACACCTTCCGATACCCCATGTGGTCGTCTTGAACAGGTCCAACACTCAATGTGGATGTGACATCAGACACAGTTATTAACACCATTTCCTGTACTCGGACGACGTTTGTTGAAGTACTACAGATTAAAAGACACCCAATTATTTACGGATAGATGTCATAGTTAACCTACTTGCTGTACGGGAAAGGAGACAAAACAAAATACCCTGTGATACTCTCCCAGATAATGGATCCCAACCTCTCTGAAGATACTGTAATTTTCTGGAGGAGTCGATGTGAAGTCTCGAACTAGTTGTACTTGTGTTTGGTTTGATAATATGGTCCTTTATTAATGTTCATAAAAGTATGATCTGAAAAAGCGGATAGGAGATTTGATATCGCCACAATGAAGAGAGAAGAATTATTCAGGAGTAAGAATGTCGACTGCGTACATAAAATAAGTCGTAAAAATGTCACAATGGCGTACATTCTTGGTTCAGGGAGCACGTATCTGAACATGACAATACATCGCAGTCTGAAGCGGATCTTGCATAACAATGGGTGTTGTTACCTACTGTATATTCCAGCTTCCGTAGTCTATCATCAATAATGAGGAGCTACGAGGTTAGTTTGAATTCCAGAGTTGACAGTGGCCATTTCTAGTGTATTTTTACCCAGGTTCGCCCACACCCACTCCGGGAAAATTTAGAATAGTACCCTATTTCATTTCCGGGGTACATCTGTAAAATCTTATACCATATTAATTGGCATCAATATGATGCTTGGTTGATTGAGGCAGAGCGCTATATACCCGGCAACTAAACATCTTATATCACAGATTTCTCCTGGCACTGCAGCAGAGACAATCTTATTGCTATAGTGCGGGACAAACCATTGGAAGCCTGAAGGTCACGCGTAGTCGGTGCGCTGTTGTCCTGTACGTTCCCGCATCCAGCACGCGACTGAAGGTACGATGCAATAGCAAGGCAACACCACCGGGCGCGGGGTGGAGAGCGGAGAGCCGGTTGACCTTCAGGCTTCCAATGGTTTGTCCCGCACTATAATGAACACTGTATTCAAACTGTTATAACGCTCGTAATTACTGACGGATAGTGATGTTTCCTTATAACTCTGCGCCACTGCTGATATTGCCTGGAATTACGACAATCATCATATACAGGGTGTCCAAAAAACACCGAAAAGGCTTAGTATGATGTGCGGGAAGGCAGACTGATCGGTTTTCAAGAAGGAGCCCCTTTCCGGAAATGCACGGTGTGGGCGCTGGAGAGCGCTGAAGTCTGAGAACGGTTTTACACTTTGGGCGGACGAAAATCCGCATGCACACGTGATTCGCAACCACCAACACAGGTTCGGTATTAACATCTGGGCTGGGATCAATGGTGACCATCTTATTGGGCCATATCTAATGCCCAACAGACTGACAGGACAGATCTACCTCACATTTATTCGAGATGTTTTGCCTACCCTGTTGGAGGAAGTGCCACTAAATGTTCGGCAGGTAATGTGGCTGCAACACGACGGAGCTCCAGCACACTTTGATGTAAATGTGTGGAATCACCTCAACGTCGCATATCCCAATCGATGGATTGGTCGAAGTGAACGGTTCCTTGACCAGCACGGTCGCCATATTTGACACCTCTCGACTACTGTCTGTGGGGTAGTATGAATAATAATAATGAAAATGAAAATCCACAGCCTGCTTCCAGTCTCAGACCGGGTCAGGAATGGAATGAATGAAGCCCCCATCTAGCGGCGAGGATATGAACTGTGCCGGCTGCCGAGGCCTGACGCACTCCTCTGGGGCAATGATTAAATTAATGACAGATGAAATTAAATGATAGTGGAGAGTGTTGCTGGAATGAAATTTTGACAGGGAAAACCGGAGTACCCAGAGAAAAACCTGTCTGCCTCCGTTTTGTCCAGCACAGATCTCACATGGAGTGACCGGGATTTGAACCACGGACCCATCGGTGAGAGGCCGGCGTGCTGCCGCCTAAACCACGGAGGCTTAATGATAATAATAATAATAATAATAATAATAATAATAATAATTGTTTACGTCCCTTTTAACATCTGCGGCTTTTAGAGACGCCAGGGTGACGGAATTTTTCCTCCAAGGGGATCTTTAACGTGTCAGTAAATCTACTGACACGGCTCCCTCGCATTTGCGCACCTTCAAATTCCAAGATTCGATCCTGCAACCTTGGTCCCAGCAAGCGAGAACTTTACCGCTGAGCCACGCAGCCAGCTTGGTAGTATGAAGAGTATGGTGTATGCCACTCCTGTTACGTCAGCGGAGTACCTTATTGCTCGAGTCAACGGAGCGATTGCCAGCCTTCAAAGACAACTGCACGTATTGGGTCATGTGCGTGCGGCTCAGCACCGCACACGTAGGCTCGGCAATGACGTCGGAGGTACACAGCAGAGTACTGCAGCGTGGCCCACAGCACCGCACTCCGAGCCCATGGAGTTTTGAAGCCCAACCTGTCCAGTGTCATTCTCATCTAATGCAACCGCGTTCTGGCCCATAGGACTGGGCTCACAAAGCCCACCGTAGCCCACCACACTGGACGGGCCGGGCCGAGCAGGCAGACTAGCCCACACCACGCGTGCACAACAAAATGTTCGCTTTACACTTCTATTCAGAATTGTTAGCAATACTCTTGTCACTAAGCTAATGGTATAGTTCAAATTGACTAATCTCAATCTGAAATACGTACATCGATATTTGCTGTTGATTGATTTAGGGGCTTTGCGACATCATGTTCTTGTAGCCCCGTGTATGTGTGTCTGAGTAATTTGTCTGATTACCGTACTTGTGTTATTGTGATGGCTGTATTAGAGTGCGCCTTTGTAATTCAGATGAGGATTGGGAAGGAGGCGGCCGTGGCCTTAAGTTAGGAACCATCCCGGTATTTGCCTGGAGTAGAAGTTAAATAACAAATCGGAAATTAAGTACCGAGTACAAATATTAGTTTCATCAAACGAATTTAGATAACTATTTGGAGTTATTAGACTCTGGACAAAACGAAGTTTGAACTTATATATTACGTCATTCTAAATATTGGTTTTATCTAAACGTGTGTCACTATTAGGAAATTGTGCCAATGGTAGGAACAATAATAATATTAATAAAAATGTATTGACGAATTTGAGCCACATTTCTCATATACCGTAACGTGCTTAACGCGTTTAGTTAATACTTGGATGGAAGGGGTGTATTGCTGTTTTATTTTATTAAGAGCATAAAAGGAGATAGAAAATCATAGTACATGCTTCTTCAGCTAATTTATGAACACCAGCAGTTCGTAGAGAAAGCCATTTCAAGCATAATAATAGAACATTGCACAGGGTTTTTCACGGTGTGGTAACTATGTCCTAAAAAAAAAAAAAAAAAAAAAACACTCATGTTTCTGCCATGGCCCTCTCACCGTATGGCTCAGTCGTCCCAAGGACAATTGCGACGCAAAGAATACCTTGTATGCGACCTCGGTCTCCTCGAAAACCCACTATGACACTAGTCACGCAGTGACATTTAATATGGGAGGCTGTGTAAGTACTGTACGTATTGACGCTATAGGCCTCTTTCAGGCCTCTTTCACACGGGGCCACCATGGCCGCGCCACCATGGTGGCGCCACCACGTCTTTGCAATATTTTCTCTAGCCACCAAACACGCCACCAGTAATGGGCCAGTCTTGAAATGGAGGTGGAAGAAGCAGCACTTGCCGTTTTTCTATATATCAGGTTGCGTAAGCGCCGAAAACGGGGAAATAGA
Organism: Meconema thalassinum; assembly: GCA_946902985.2. Taxonomy (NCBI): domain Eukaryota; kingdom Metazoa; phylum Arthropoda; class Insecta; order Orthoptera; family Tettigoniidae; genus Meconema; species Meconema thalassinum. The sequence continues at coordinate 1,198,320,509 of OX336389.2, forward strand.
AGATTTTGGGTTCACCCACTTTTGCAGGATCGATCAACAAAAGGTATATTTTGTACTCTGTATATTGATCTCAGACAGAATCCAGTCAAATTCTTCATCTTCCTACGAATGAACATTTCATCTTTTAATGAGCTACTGCAGTGTTGAAAAGATCAACTGACCGGTGTGGACACAAATATGAGAGATAGTACACCTCCAGAGGAAAAACTCCTAGTGACACTGAGGTAAGACGAATTTGCACATTTTCGATTTACAGTGTACTCCCGATAATCCCTTACATTATACTTTCACGGAGATAAACATATAAACAAGTGAATAGAACGCAATTGGGTGTAGTCATAGTTACAGCCGGATACGGACATTTGTTTATCTTTTTCACAGGGTGAGATAATCACAAGTGATACTAAATGCATTCATCAGCCGGCAGATAAGAGCAAACCCAAAGCGATTTCAATCGATTTTTATCAAAAGTAATTTCGTTACAGTTATCGTTACTTACCAAAAATAGTGACAGAATTACCGTTACGGTTGTCAAAGTAACAAATAGTTCCTTTTTCGTTAGTTATGTTTTATTTAAGGGGAGGAACAGCGAGGACATTGGCCCTTGCGTTTTCGTTACTTTTTATAAACATATAGTTGTCTAATGACATTTACCTCGCTGCTATAATTTACTTGATTTCAAGAGTTACCAGGTGGCCGCGCGACCAGGCCCGCCTCCACCACCACGTGTGAAAGGCTCCATTTGAATCAATGCAATGACGTGGTGGCGCCACCATGGTGGCCCCGTGTAAAAGGGGCCTTTAAAAGCGACATAGTATGGCCCGGCCCAACCCGTGCGGTGACGTCACGGGCCGCTAGTTCCGAGACTTGTCCAGCCCAGTGCGGTCTCGTGTCTAAGCAGCCCATGGGCCGGGCCGCTGAGCAGGACCCTGGTACACAGTTCGAATCCCATTTGTAAGGAACTCCATGTGCTACTCATGTTGAGTTTATTGACAGCCTGTGGAACGCACACCTCTCCCACATTCCGATGCGTTACAGCGTCCAAGCAGTGCGTTTTTGGATATGAGTTCCTTCTTGAAAACCGATCAGTTTGCCTTCCCGCACATCATACTAAGCCTTGTCGGTGTTTCTTTTGGAACACCCTGTATATAAAACGCTAAGGCGTATGTTTAACAAAACTCAAGCTCTTAAACCAGAGGGACTTAGAAGGTGCGGTTTGTACCAAAATCTTCCTTATCGTCTCAATAGCATTTCGTGGAAAGTCAACAAGAAATATATTTGTTTATAAAGTGCCTTTAAACATATAACCAAATAGATAACGCCAGTCAGGACTGGGTCGCGTCCAGCCAGGCGGGTGGCCTACACACATGGGACAGTTCTCGCATGGGTCCACTAGTTAAATATAAATTCATAAAACATACCGATATTTTCTGTCAACTAATTATTTTCCACACACCCCAGAGGTATGCTGGAAAAGTACGGGTTTTTAATGCATCAAGAGACTTTTCGACAGAAGTTTCGAGGTGATGAGTTCAAATTTTACATCAAAACAGTTCTGTGTAAATTGGTTCTGTAGTTCACGAGAAATGAGTAAAAACCTCCCTAAAAATGTCCGTCACATTTTCTTTATAAATTAATATTGTGTTATTATAATTTTCTCTAATAGTCTACCGACAGTGATAAATTATTGTTTTCATTCCAGTGAAGGAATAATCACGGCCCATCGGTGATAACGCGAGATAGAGCAGTTAGTCTCTTGGATACAAGTTGGCCTGTTAGCATGCTCGGGTAGTAGGTTCCAAGCCCTGTGCCAAGACTGCGGGATCCAATCATAGCTCAGTCAGTTGGCACATAAGTGACCTTAAATGCAAGAGACCGGTTTCAATACACTTATTAGCACGATACAGAACCCCATCAGAGCAAATTTCGGCGTTTCTAAAACCCCACCAATTAATTAGCACATCGAAGTAAATGCCAGTTGCCAGTTCTCAATATGATGCCTATTGTAGATACGGTACTATCCCAGTGAGAGAAAATACAACCTTGATCATGTCTTGGGTGCCTGTCCGCACGGTGAAATCCTTCGCAACGCTAGACAATCTATGATAGGCTAAGCCCTACGGAAGAACTATTAGCCTATTGTGTATATGTCGTAGGCAGATAGTGAAATCCGTCATTTCATGAAGATCCTAGGCACTTCATGAAAAGCCGGCATATGATGTAAAATGAGATAGTTACACTATCTGACGCGTGGTTTCATGAAATGACTAAATTCGCCGTCACATAGTGTAATTCTTTTTTACACTATCTGACGGAAAGACAAGCCCGTCACTTCATGAAGAAGCGGTAGCGTTGTCCTCGTGGTGAGATAAGTGTGCTTTCCAAGAATAAATAGTGGCAATATACGATATGGAAAATACCGTGGAAGTACAGAGGCAGTTGTTTTTTCAGAAAGTTAATGAGTATTATGAAGAACAGCCTCATAAAAAACCTTGGTCTCAAGAAGAAATGGATAAGGTAAGAAAGACTTGTTTGGTATACTTTAGGTTATGTCACTTGTAGCCTGCCTGTTTTAATCATTCACAAGTGTTCTATTCGTCTCAGTTGGATGAACATGATACTGGTGGCTGATTAACAGAGGATTAATGGGAGTTTACGCAAATACCAGTATCATCACAAGTCTGAGAATGAACGACATATGTCCAGAAGAAATATTACACTTTCTATTACATGGGGTTAGTTAAAAGGCGGGATGTCAATAGAACAATGCGATGTTTATATTAATGCAATTATTAGAACATTTGAGGACATAGCCTACACAATAGTCAGCTTATTTCGTGTTTCTGAAGTCTTACCGCAATGAAGAAATCAGGGCCGTACCCAGAAAGTAATTTCGGGAGGGTTTCTGTATTATCATTTTTCAGTCTGCACATTTTAATATAGTTGTAGTTGTTTTATTATTGTAAAAACGGGCTAGGAACATATTGGTCACCAGTATACTAGGTGTATGTTATATGATAACGTCATCAGCCCAGTACATTAGGGTGTACAGTATGTTGTCTGATAAGGTCATCAGCCCAGTACATTAGGGTGCACAGTATGTTGTCTGATAAGGTCATCAGACATATTAAGTTCAAAAATACAAAATACATCAATGGGGAAGAGAGAGAGAGAGAAATAATTAAAAAAAAAAAGGGTACACATTTTAGGAAATAAAGCCAAACCACAAAATAAATTATGAAAATTTACATAAAGAAAAAGTATATTGCACAAATTGGGAAAATATAAGCTTCTACAAAAAGAAGACAGAGGGAGAAAAGTGTACCTAGTATTCCACGATTAGGGTTTCAGTCTTACGTGGAAATTAATTATGAACATCATAATAAACGAGCATCAATTTATTTCTCGGAATAATTCGTGTATTACACAGAAAAAATGAATGTACGACTACACTGCGGCAGTCATTTAATTCTGATTAGAAACGGATTAATGCAGGTCTACAAATGGAAAAAAATATAAACTTACACAGAAGAAAAAAAAACAGGAAAAAACTTACCCAGTGTTCCAGGATTAGATTTTAGGTTGTACGTGGAAATGTATTTCGAATTCCATAGTAAATAAGCATTAATTTATTTCTTGGAATAGAAGAATTAAAGGAATTAATGTACGACTTCGTCGCGTTAGTCATTTCATGAAGAGCCGAATCAAAAAACGCCGGGTCTTCATGAAGTGCCTCGGCAGATAATGAAAAATGATTTCTTACACCATCTGCCTAAAGCAGTCCGTCACTTCATGAAGAAACGCGTCAGATTGTGTAACTATCCCATTTTACATCATATGCCGGCTTTTCATGAAGTGCCTAGGATCTTCCTGAAATGACGGATTTCACTATCTGACTACGACATATATACAGTATATCGATTGTCGGACATCTCAGTCAGGGCCGTCGCGAGGGCGGCGCGAGAGGTGCGGTCGAGTCAGGCCCCGCGCTCAGAAAGGCCCCGCGCTTCACGCCATTTTATTTTTTCATACATGAAAAGAAAATAAAGATAGTGTGTTTGATTCAGTCCAGCCCAAAATTTTAGCCTACTTTTCACATTTTGCAAAAAAGGGGAAAAAGTAGAATTATGATATCGATCCGGACAAAATAATGTGTGTCTGTCCGTCTGTCTGTCTGTCTGTCTGTCTGTCTGTGTGTGTATGTGTGTGTGTGTGTGTCCCCCCCACCCCCCTATCCACTCCTAAACGGCTGCAGCAATCGAAACAAAATTTGGTATGAGTAAAGATCTGTACATGAATATCTCAATGCCGTATATGAAAATGATGTCAGTGCTACCAACTGCTCAAAAATCGCAATTGAAATTTGAGCTCCATGTTGGATATCATGGAAGGTATGGATGGGAGCAATTTCAAAATTGCCACATGTATAGCTAATAATATTTCAGTTTAATATCCAGGAGGCCAAAATAATTCTAAGCCTGCTGATAGGTCCAATTTTTAAATGCATATAACTTCTACACTATCAATTGGAATTCAACCAAATTTCGTATGCACTATGCGTACATAAACAGATGTGAGTGAGCGTATTCTAAAGAGCCACCAAGGCTGCCAACTGTTAATGAATGCTGTCTCTATTTTTGTTACCCTAATATCAATATATGAAAGTATGCAAGCCAATAGTTCTAAACTTTTCACACTTATAGTACCTGGCATTCAAGATTAATTTGTAGTAACTAATATATGTCATTGCTGCCAACATGATTAAAAGCCTGCTGATAGGTCCAATTTTAAAATGCATGTAACTTCTATACTAACTAATGGATTTCATTCACAATTGGCACAACAAAAGCTCATATTATTTCAGATTATTTCTGACCAATACATGCATGACAAAGCCTCCGTGGCTAAGGCGGCAGCACGCCGGCCTCTCACCGCTGGGTCCGTGGTTCAAATCCCGGTCACTCCATGTGAGATCTGTGCTGGACAAAACGGAGGCAGACAGGTTTTTCTCCGGGTACTCCGGTTTTCCCTGTCAACATTTCATTCCAGCAACACTCTCCACTATCATTTCATTTCATCTGTCATTCATTTAATCATTGCCTCAGAGGAGTGCGTCAGGCCTCGGCAGCCGGCACAGTCCATATCCTCGCCGCTAGATGGGGGCTTCATTCATTCCATTCCTGACCCGGTCGGAGACTGGAAGCAGGCTGTGGATTTTCATTTTCACATGCATGACATTGTTGCCAACATGATTTTACGCGCGCTGTTAGATTCAATGTCTAACTACATGTAACGTCCATGCTATCTATTGGACTTCAACCAAATTTTGTATTCTGTACCTTAAGAGATGGAACTAAGAATATATTCAGTCACCAACTTTAGTGCTCAATTAGGCTACATTATGCCAGGTATACAGTATTTCGAACTAATTAGAAATTTCGATATTACCAACTTAATTTCGTCATTATTCTAGATAGATCCGTATAGAATACTCATTGGCATGAATCTTAAATTTTAAGAAAAGTAGGGCCCTTTATTTCGCCACGGAACTTCTTGTTAACTTCTCCAATGGTTTGCCTTTGATAATAAAGGGCTTGTGGCGGTCGAACGGCCACACAAAATCAGAAAAAGGAATAGCGACAGCGCAGACAAAAATGACACGGAGTTCAAAAGGAAAAGGCGGAAAAGGGGCATCAAAAACTCCACGAAGTAAGTAGACCTATTTTGTTTTACTACGAAAAAATTCACACGATTAAAAAATAAATTTAGCATCACAGAGTATTAAGGTAAGAATGACCTGCCTATCTCGCCCATGTTAAATATTCAAATTTTGGTACACTTTACTCAAAATCTGTTGGGGTTAGCCAATTGAAATTTACAATAATTAGAAGGATTATTGACAAAAACGAAATAATTTTGCCAATATGAATTTTTTAAATGGTGCGATTTTTTAAATCCAAAATTATGTCGACAAATATTCATATTTCATTTCATCGATTTAACGAAGTTAATTCTTTTTCGGAATACTTTGGATTTCTTTTCGATCCTTCCAAGCTTTCCAATTTGGAGGAAAAGCATTTGAAAGACCATTGTCAAACACTCTCTAATTTTCTAAAAGACGGGGAGCTTGAAGATTTGGATGCAGAAGATCTTTTTCTGGAGCTACAATTATTTAGGTACGCTGTTCCGTCATCTGTAAAAAGTGCTTTAGGTGCACTATAGTACTTAGCCCCGATAAAGGAGTCCTATACTAATTTAACGACGGCTTATCGAATTATGCTTACAATTCCTAGAACGGTTGCGTCGGGGGAAAGGAGTTTTTTCATTTTGAAACTAATCAAAAACTATTTGCGATCAACGATGGCGCAGGAATGTCTGAACGGTTTGGCTACTCTGTCAATCGAATGTGAAATGGCCAAAAAATTAGAAATGAACGATTTAATCAGCACTTTTGCCCTAGCAAAGGCCCGCAAAGCGCCTTTTACATAAATAAAAAGCTCTAAATTCTAAACAACAACAAAAAACATTTTATTTTAGAAAAAACAAAGCCTGCCTTGTAAACCATATTATTTCTCAAACAAAGGGGCCGTTCAGCTCATATTTATCGGTGAAAGTGGACTTATAGCACTTTTAGTAGTTTAGTTTATGAAAACCGGGTGAGTTAGCCGTGGTCGTTACGGCATGACTGTTGGCAGTCGCTCACATCCGGGAGGCGAGGAGGTTCGAATCCCCCCGCCGGCAACCTTGAAGATGGTCTTCTGTGGTTTCCCATCTTCCTTCCAGGCAAATGCCGGGGTTGGTCCCTAACTATAGGCCACAGCCGCTACCTTCCAACTCCTCGTCCTTACCTTCCAACTTCCCTCCCCAACGGTACTTGTAGCTCACCCATTGGGTGTCCGTCTCGAAGCAGCTACAACACTGGCGAGCCGAACATGTCCTCGGACACTCCCGGCACTAAAAAAGTCATACGTTAAAAAAAAAAAAAAAAGTTTATGAAAAACTGTATAGCTGTAGAAATGTTGAAATATGTAAACGTGCTTGCGTATTATTATTAATTATGTGCGTTTGGGTAAGAAAGTACATCAAGCACATGCTTCGTTTTCCATATTATATTATTTATGCCAAAAAATCACACGTGTTAGCTCATTATATCAGGTTTCCATTGATATTGCTTGTTGCTTTTATCTGATCAGGTACTTCCTGTATCCAATTTTAAGCCTATAAATGTTGAGGTTTGTTTGGAAACTAGAAATGTAATAAAATGAGTTTTAACTAGCCTAAAAATGTAATTTCTTTTAAAACATCACTTTCTGTACAACACAGCCACTTACAGTCTAAAATTTGCATTTACTAACCCCCCCCCCCCCCCCTGCGAACTCATGCCTACTAGGCCCCGCGCAAATTCTCGCGCCAGGCCCCGCGCACCCTCGCGACGGCCCTGATCTCAGTGATCGGTTTCATGGTAGGGTTGAGTGTGGCCAATCCATGCTCATGTCTTCCAGTTCTGAGGTTCCTGAAGGGCCTATTTCCATTCCCAGAAACCATCTGTATGGCTTAGGACTGGGTTAGGATAATGCAGTTACCTTATACAATATTACAGAATTTTTTGATTTGTTAGTAATCACATCAATTTTATTTCATATTATTCGGAAGAGTTTTAATGTAGCTCAGTTTTATTTTTATGTGCCTAAGATTGTTAGTTATATCCCAGTGCTTGGGACAGTCTTGTAAGTAAGTATGAAAGTAAGTAAGTAAGTAAGTGAAAATCCACAGCCTGCTTCCAGTCTCCGACCGGGTCAGGAATGGAATGAATGAAGCCCCCATCTAGCGGCGAGGATATGAAGTGTGCCGGCTGCCGAAGCCTGTCGCACTCCTCTGGGGCAATGATTAAATGAATGACAGATGAAATGAAATGATAGTGGAGAGTGTTGCTGGAATGAAATTGTGACAGGGAAAACCGGAGTACCCGGAGAAAAACCTGTCTGCCTCCGTTTTGTCCAGCACAGATCTCACATGGAGTGACCGGTATTTGAACCACGGACCCAGCGGTGAGAGGCCGGCGTGCTGCCGCCTAAGCCACGGAGGCTAAGTAAGTAAGTAAGTAAGTACGGTAATTAAGTACGTATTCCAGACATCGCGCCGCTAGGCTGATGGCACTTTGAGCAAGTCTACACACAGAAACTAAAATCACTCGTCTTTGCTCTGCGACTTCTAAAGCCACAGACATAAGCGCCGACCCTCACAGAGATTGACATTCGGGCCAGAGCACCCTCCCACACAAGTAGAGTCGCCAGACTTCAAGATGGATGATAACTCTTTTCATACTGATTGTATGTTTTCAATGTATAGCTTTAAGAAAAAATATAATCTCCACTTAGTGTAAAACAAAGTCCCCGATTCTTGAATGTCACGGGTAATCTCGAGAACCACTGGATGGATTTTGATGCGGTTTTCACCATTCTGTAAAGGATATCTCGAGGAAGGTTTCTATAGAAAATAATTTATTTATGATCAAAGGAAGCCAAGCAGTAACGATATGAGTGAAAAAGTCCGAAAGGAAACCCGGCGTCCGTACGCTTTTTAAGCTTACGCTGGACAAACAGTTAAAAATATCGATATACTATGAGCGTAAGAATTGTTCAACATAAAATGTTCTACAAAAAAGTCCGGGAGAGCATATCTCTATCTTCAATACATCGCCCACTAGAAGTGATTTTACGTTTTCATTTCTTCCAACAATCTCCATTCAATTACTGAGGCGACAGTTTACGAGCTATCACGTAATGCATTCATAACTGTTCCCGGGCGAAGCCGGGGCGGGTTGCTTGTATTGGATAAATCGGATTTCGGCAAAGATCAACTTCTAAAGTTTTAAAATTTATTTCAATTTAATCTTAAAACATTAACAAAGATTTAAATGATTAATGATTAGCTTTCATTACCCGTCGCTGGCGTGTCCATACTGTAGGGGTATCTTAAACAAAAAGAGTTTACTACTGTACTTCAACACTACCGAGACTGGTGTCAATATGTTAATCTGATTCAGTGGACCCTTGTTCGGCCATCACTCATGAATTATTGGTTCCTATCCTACATCTAGTTTGTTATAAAAATTGTGCTGATAAAGTGTAGTTAGGGTAGACATATAGTATATAATCGTTCAACACACAAATCATAAAGTGAATTTCCATCCATTATTTTTCTCGCTTATTTGGGCTCGAGAATGAGGTGAAATTAATTTCTATAGGACTGATGTTTTCGGCGGGACGCCCTACCTGACCCCAACCTCTTGAGATGGATGAAATGAAATGAATGAACAATTAGAGGACAAGGAGCTTGAAGGAAGTGGCAGAGGCCTATTAAAAATAACATTCCGTCATTTGCTGGAGTTGAAAAATAAAATCACTTCTACTAATTCAAAAACGGGAGACGGTTGCGTTCGAACCAATTCGTCTTTCGAGTTGAGTGATAGCCTTGCACGTTAATCCAAGTAATAACCATGGCCGATTAAACCTTTCTTTTGCGTAGACTATCACAATTGTTTACTGCCGTAGGAGCCACTCTGGCTCCTTTTGGTTCTTACCCGATTTGAACCTGGGTGAAAGGCAAGCAGCTACCCCATTGCACCATAATGCATCCCCTCCCTTTACGCACACGTAAATACTAAAGTAACAAAGAAAACTGCATTACTCCTGTCCGAAGAGAAGACTCAATTTTCGGCAGTATGGCCATAGCGCAATACACTGTATATACATCTCTTGATATGACAAGTCCAGGTGTGACAAGTACCTGATGGTTCCGCTATTATGAGAATATCTTGAGGTGAGAAGGATAGCTTACCTACCCCACAGCAGACCTCCTGGACGGCATGCCACTGCCTCCACTCACGACAATAAAAAAATCCTCATCTTTATCAACGTAAGCATTATCACATTCATCCTATAACACCATTCTCCACTTACACCTACCGCTACACCGCACTATTCCCCACATACACATCACCTTCACCACGATCATCCCCCTCAATCATCTTTTACATAAATAAACATCTTCATCAACATAAGCATTCATCACATTCATCTCCTAACACTATTCTCCATTTACACCTCCAATTCCCCATTTACACATCACTTTTCACGACGATCATCCCCCTCAATCTACTTACATACTTACTTACAAAAAAATCTCCTGAGCAATATAAGTCCATCTTCAATTAATAAAGCAGTGCCCCCCTCCATTCCTGCACCCAAATCCCCCCCCAGAAGCGATACATCTCCCAGAATCCCATCTCCAACTATCACCGCTCTGCCCTAAATGAAAATCACACACACTCCATCAAATTCCAAAAACTAAACTTCCCCATCACCCAAAATCACACCTCTCCCCATCACTATATATCCCTGGACAGAAGAGACGGCGAAACCGTCTAAGGGGGCCCGCCGCCTCAGGAGCAATCGTCCTGCGGCGGAATGAATCGACTGCAAATATATATATGGAGGATAGCTTCCTCACGTGGATATGTCACAACACAATTCTAAAGCATGTCTCGATCAAGTTGCAAGGTATCTATCACACACTTCGTATAGACCGTTGAGTGAGTCCACACCCATGCTACTTGGCGTCTCCGGTCAGGAGTAGGGTCAATCAATTCTCTTCAAATCTATTTTATGTTCATTGCAGTTTCACCCAAACTCCAAGGGTTTGTTCCAGTGGCATAGCCAGGGGGGGGGGGGGGGTAGACCCCCCCCCCCCCCCCCAATTGGAAAATCGGCAGGTTATGATTCACGCCTTTCGGCCCGAGTCCCCATTTGTGGCTACACACGTCTTCATGACAACATATAACCACAGTCTACCTACAGATCGCGAAGCTTGGCCCATATTTTACTACCGCTAGACAATAATGCTCTCATGCAGCCACCAAGAATGTGCCGACTGCGCTATGTTGGTGTATGTTATTGTTGCTGGATGCACTGTATGTGAGCATTGTGTCAAGGTTATATCTTTAATTTAACATATGCTTTACAAGAGGAGATGTGCAGTTCAATGAACAGATCTAATATTAGAAGAAATATTTCAGTGTTGCTAAGTAACCTATGTGATCGCTTTTCAGTTGGTCAACACGAGTGTACTGTACCCAATTAGATTAGGTGGGCAGTGACAATTTATCTCCTAATGCCTGAAATTAAAAATACATGAATCGTTCCTACACTTAATAAAACACTTCTCACATAAAGGGGGTTGGGGGGTTGGTATGAGAAGCGATTTATTAAATGTAGGCTATAAATAATTATTGTATTATGAATTACACAGGGAAATTAATTGTTTAATTAATTAATTAATTAATTGGGTGTATTCGTGTTGACCGACTGGGAAGTCAGACTGTTCAAATAGCACAAAACGACACCTGAGTTTCCAAAGGACCCTAAAAGGTAAGATTTGATATATGGATTTTAGGCTAGTATTATAAAGCTATTCAAGGGGAGCGTGATGGCGCAGTGGCTTAGCTGCTCGTCACTCACCTGGACGGCCGGAGTTCCAATCCCGGTGACAGTGGGGTGGAATTTTCACCTGAAGAATTACGTGACGTCAGAAAGGGCATCCGGCCTTAAATCCCCGGCCAAAACCAAAATTAGCCTGATTGGCTCCGGCGACCACAATTAATTGGGATATGCCATAGAAAGTATTATAAAGCTTTTCAATCAAACAACGGAACTACTAGGTCTTTAACTGGTTATAAATCAATAATAATGTTATTGGTTTTAGGTCCATTTTAACTACTGTGGCTTTTAGCGACACCGGGGTGCCGGAAGTTTGCTCTGAAGGGGATCTTTAACGTGCCAGTAAATCTACAGACACGGTTCCCTCGCATTTATGCACCCTTAAATGCCAGCTGACTGCGCCAGGATTAGATCTTGCAACCTTGGGCACAGCAGGCGAGAACGTTACCGCTGAGCCATGGAGTCAGTCGGTTATAAATCAGAAGCATGTCTCGGTAGGATATCTATGCATGGCTTTGGTTGCGTAGTCGGTAGCATGCTGAACTGCTATGCCCAAGTTCGCGGGTTCAAACCCAGTCGAAGTCGTCGGGCCCATGTCATAGAACTTACAACTACAATTGGTAGTGTGTAGTCAAAATGTGTAGGCTATTGGGTTAGACACGCTCTACCAAGTTGAAACGTACGGCGTTGGGTCTCAGCGACAGTGGCGTCTGGTAGCTTAAATTAGAACTACTTGACATTGAAATTGGGGAACCTACGGGTGTTCATGTGAAATGCCCTGCTATATCCATTGGCTGAAAATCAATTATAAATATCTATGCATTTTGAAAATTACGACATACGGTAGGCTAAGTAAACGTAAAAGATGTCATCTCAAACGCGTGCCGACGTTTTAATTTTCAGGTGTAGAAAATGGCTATTTAATAGTCAGAGAGCTGATTTAATGAATAAAGATTTTGTACAATAATATAAACTTATTCTCGAATCCTTTGGAAGCAAGCCAATTTATGTCATCAGGATAATGCTCACAAACTTATATGTGGTACACTGTTTGTTAATTCTCTTATGAAATACCTGGTCTTCCACATGGCTGCTGTGAAGGTACGGTACACAATTGTTATTGCCGATATTTTGTAAAATTGGCATTGTATTATTTTGTCAAATTCAGGAATGAAAGATTTCAAACCCACAGAAAAAATATGAAGCACCTATAATTTAGTCATTTAAGACCTTAAGATCTTTTTATACTTTTCGTTTCACAAATCACACTGGTATTTTTACTAATTAACTATAATGTTAACGGAATAACTAGCTTTTGATATGGTTAAGAATTTGATATTATAATTATACCCGTACTAGCAACCCGCCCCGGCTTCGCCTGGTACCTTAAATGGGTCACTCAGCGCAAGCTTAAAAGGCGCACGGACGGTACGTCTCAGACGCAATTCAGAAAAGCCGAGGTGAATAGCGAAACTCCAAACACTCTTCTCTGAAGTCTTAATTCGACACGACTCGACAGTTAATGCTGACAGAAGCTGGGGTGATGGGCTCACTCACTAGCTCGTAAACTCGCTCCGAAGCTAGTAATTTAAATTTCCACTGAATGGAGATTGCTGGAAGAAATTAAAACGTAAAATCACTTGGCGATGTATTAAAGATAAAGATATGCTCTCGCGGACTTCCTTGTAGAAATTTTCATGCTGACCAATTCTTACACTCTTTACTGAATGGTGAAAGCCGCATCAAAATCCATTCAGTGGATTTAGAGATTACCCGTTACATCCAGGAATCGTGGACTTGGTTTTATGTAGAGATGCCAGCGACTATCATTAAAACAAATACATTAATTTATAACTAGTATGGACTATGAATTCTACGTAAGACTCATTAAATACGTCATACAACTGTACCTAGGGATACTTATAGAGGACTGAACTAATAAAAACAAAGCATTCTTTTTATGTTTCTATGAATTAAAAGTGTACAGTATGTCAACATTATGGCTTTTGTCAGTAGTAGTTGGGGATTTAACGTGACTTATGTTTACAATGGAAATAATCACTCAGGTGAGTTAAAATTCAAAAAACCCTTGCAAAAGTGAAATCATCTGTTCCACGAATAACGTGTTCAAGGCAGTTGCCAGCTTGCTGGCCGCCGTGAGCGCTAGTATCGCTTCACCAACAAAGAGGATGCAATTTTGTAGCGCAACGAGCTTCGTGACTGTGTATTTTAGACTGTGGTAATACAACTCCGTCCTCCCAGGGTTGCCCATCTAACTTTTCCCTCGCGAAATAACGTATAGCTTATTTCAAACTGAGGCTAGCGCCAAATCATTTTGAATCCCACACAGCGGGACAATATTAGCTTTTTTTCTTTTCTTGGCGGGAGAGAAGTTATAAGTAAATTAATCTAGTTTTTATTAAAAATAACACGATTTAATAAAGATTCGAAAATTATATGGGTACATTAACACTAATTTTGAGATCATTATTAACATCTTGAGCATGAGATAAGCGTCAGCCAGTTGATTCATATTACGTAAATATATGTCCAGCAATTCCCCGAATTACGGTTATCTCCCAAATACGAATGAGTGAAAATTGTCGCCTGAGTAGTGTAAGCAATTAATCCTTTTTCCGGCTGCATGTAGCATTTGTAAGGTAAGAAGGACCTTTGTAGGTGACAAAAATCTTCGAAAATGATAGTTTAGGCATTCAGGGCTAATTGCAATATAAAGCACAGGATCTTGTTGGAAAAACTGAATAAACATGAAAATGAGTACCGGTATTGAATTACTCATAAATCAACATAATACATCGTGAGAGGACATGCCCACTTTTGCTGAGACCTCTGTAAATAATTTCTCTTGTTGAGAGATACGTAGTCTTCATGTTAGTAGCACAGATATATTTGAGTTTATTTTGTTCCTGTCAGGGGAACAGGAATGTTCTAGATTTACCATTGAGGTGAGACATTTTAGTCAAAAATATACTTAATTTTTTAAAGAACTGATTTGTTTTGGTCGTTTGAGCTTATTGTATTACTCGAAAAATTCGGGATCAAAATACATGAAACTTTTCTTGTGTAATAATATCTCATAGAGAAACGGAAATACTTGTAGAGTAGTTGTTAATTCATTTGAGGGGCTTGAGACACCTTGGTCATCAGCCCCGTGTAGTTGGGTGTGTGTTGAAGCTGTCTGGCAACCTGTATTGCTGTGATGGTTGTAGTTGTGTGTGTGAATGTACCTGGGACAGGGTTGGAGTAGACGCTCCGGGACTTGAGCAAGGTACTATCCCGGCAATTTCCTGTAGGGAGTGTGGCAAAACCCGGGGAAAAACACACTCAGGATAACCGCTGTCAGCACCGGGATTTGAAACTATAATATGCGTACTTACCACAGCTGCCCTCGTGGCCATTGTGCACGTTTGACGAGCGCGGCTACGCCGCGGGACGAAATGCTTGTAGAATTTGGCTTGAGTACCTATAACCCCTCCCCATTGGCCGATCCTGGCTACGCTACTGGTTTGTTCTCGACAGAGGATGTGCTAACACACATTTCTTGCTATAGATTCCAACGTTAGCAAGCACTTTATTGTTCACTATCTTTCCTCCGTGGTGAAAACGGGCTCATGACTCAAGCCGTCCCACTTGACATATGAAGGTGGGATAGATGTGATATGCACATTCATCTGTTCTAATAAAGATCATCAATTGTATTATTATTTCTATGGCCTACCGACTTTCTAATCAAACTGCTTGCTTTTTTTTTTTGTTTCTTTGCAGGCCGGCTGGCCAGCTCAGCGTGGAGCAGCGATAGAGCACTTGTCTATTAACTGAGTTCATGCTCTACTGCTGGTTCGAATCCGGCCGCATAATTTTTTTTTTCAGCCCGAGCCTAGCCACAGTATATATTTCCGAGCTTCTTATTGGCTGTTATGTCAAGCCATTCTCCTGGTTCCGAAACGAGACGGTAGATAGCAGGGGTCACATCCGATCAAACATGGAGGAACGTTATCGAGTGAGATGTGGATAATATTCGATGTTGAATTGCATTATTAGCGTGAAACAGGCATGAAACTTGCTTTAGTTCAAGATAAAAACAACTCACGCAGCAAATGAATGCGTTCCAATCAACATTTAAGGTCTAAGTGAAATCATTTGACATTTAATCACATGTATTAGTACCTATGATAAAATACAGCATATTCGTGGGCAGATGTGCACAAGTGGTAGCGAGCGAGCTTGGTAACTTTGAGGTCCCGGGTTTAAGTCTGCCCTAGGGCACAGATTTTTACTTCTTTTGAATTATTTCATAATATCCTCCTTACCTTTTACAGCATGTTTTATGCCTTGTTTCATTGAAATTATCTGTATGGGTGATTGAAATAATAAACATTGTTGGGAGGAATTCTTCCCTATTCTCACTTGAATTTATATTCCCCCGCTTACTGTTCAACGCGGCTAGCGTTCTTTGCTGTCTCCCCAGAGGTCCGGGTTCGATTCCCAGTTCTGCAGAGAAATTTCAATTCTGGTGTGAGGACTGCAGCGGGGTACACTCGGCCTCATGAGCAAAAACTGAGTAGAGGTGTGTCCGATTCCCCAGCTATTTTGGAAGTGATTTTCCATAGTTTTCCACTTCTACTTCAGACAAATGCCGAAATTGTTCATAACAAAAGCACGACCGCCTCCTTGCGAATCCTCACCTGAATATCAAATACTCACCATACTACAGACACCACAATAACATAGGTTATCAGAGATATTTATTTATTTATTTATTTATTTATTTACAAGTAGGAGGGCTCAATGACCACCATGTCCAAGTTGCTCAAATGAACAAGAGCAACAGCAGCGTCAATTCCTGCAGTGGTCAAGCTGCTGGCCTCACCAAGGTGGACCAGCCTTTAATGAGTCACAATGGCAAATCGTTGTTTGGTGAATAAATGTGGAAGCACAATGCCACTGTATCCTTTATCTTGTTTGAACACAAGGATCTAGATTTCGGAGTGAAAACAGCACTGGCATTCGAAATAGTCAGAACTGTGTGTCATATCTTACAATTACATTTGACAAGTTTCACAATATTTAACTACTGTATTTACAATATTGTCCATTGGACTTATAATAATTTTATTAATGCAGCCAATGGCCATATGAGATATAATAATACTAAACACTTTTGTACTTGTTCGGAACTTATTGTTATTGTTTACAATACTTTACCCTTTGACATGAGACGTATCGTTTGAACTCACTGAATCACTTATTCATTTTAAATGGGGGCGTGGTGGCTCAGCGGTCTAGCTGTATGCCTCTCACCAAGGCGGTCCGGGTTCGATTCCCGGTCAATGCATGTGAGATTTTCGAAGTGAAATGCCATGTCCCGTGGTTCGGATTCCACGTAAAAAGGAGGTCCCGTGGCTCATGATCTCGAGATTAACGGTCACGTTAAACTACAAGCTTGCTTTTTTTCATTTTAAATGCAAAATATTTAATTCTTACCTTAGTATCTATGTACTAATTCGTGTCTAAGATAGACACGTATAATGAATGGTTTTTTTTCCAAAGTGATTCATGTGATTTTTTACAGTGGCATTGTGCTTCCACATTTATTCACCAAACAACGATTTGCCATTGTGACTCATTAAAGGCTGGTCCACCTTGGTGAGGCCAGCAGCTTGACCAGTGCAGGAATTGATGCTGATGTTGCGACGCTGATGTTGCTCTTGTTCATTTGAGCAACTTGGACATGGTGGTCATTGAGCCCTCCTACTTGTAAATAAATAAATAAATAAATAAATATCTCTGATAACCTGTGTTATTGTGGTGTCTGTAGTACGGTGAGTATTTGATATTCAGGTGAGGATTCGCAAGGAGGCGGTCGTGCTTTTGTTATGAACAATTTCGGCATTTGTCTGAAGTAGAAGTGGAAAACTATGGAAAATCACTTCCAAAATAGCTGGGGAATCGGACACACCTCTACTCAGTTTTTGCTCATGAGGCCGAGTGTACCCCGCTGCAGTCCTCACACCAGAATTGAAATTTCTCTGCAGAACTGGGAATCGAACCCGGACCTCTGGGGAGACAGCAAAGAACGCTAGCCGCGTTGAACAGTAAGCGGGGGAATATAAATTCAAGTGAGAATAGGGAAGAATTCCTCCCAACAATGTTTATTATTTCAATCACCCATACAGATAATTTCAATGAAACAAGGCATAAAACATGCTGTAAAAGATAGGGAGGATATTATGAAATAATTCAAAAGAAGTAAAAATCTGTGCCCTAGGGCAGACTTGAACCCGGGACCTCAAAGATACCAAGCTCGCTCGCTACCACTTGTGCACATCTGCCCTCGAATTTGCTGTATTTTATCATAGGTACTAATACATGTGATTAAATGTCAAATGATTTCACTTAGACCTTAAATGTTGATTGGAACGCATTCATTTGCTGCGTGAGTTGTTTTAAACTTGAACTAAAGCAAGTTTCATGCCTGTTTCACGCTAATAATGCAATTCAACATCGAATATTATCCACATCTCACTCGATAACGTTCCTCCATGTTTGATCGGATGTGACCCCTGCTATCTACCGTCTCGTTTCGGAACCAGGAGAATGGCTTGACATAACAGCCAATAAGAAGCTCGAAAATATATACTGTGGCTAGGCTCGGGCTGAAAAAAAAATTATGCAATCCGGCCATGTGTGGTGTTTTCGTTTAGAGCAAATAATAGGATAAAACATAAAACAGTTCTGCAGGCAACAATCATCTATGGCGTAGCTGTGCTCGTTAGGTCTTGAACCAGGACTATAAAGGTAGCTGAGAGTCCGGAGATTGATAGTCCGAATCCCAAGGCTGACAGCGGACATTTTGAATGTGGGTTTCCCGAGATGCTCTGCCTAGACAAGTGCCGATATAGTTCCTTATTTAAAGTCCTTGGACATCTACCCCAATCCTGGACCCTAAAAATTACACACACACTGGTGGTGGGGATTGTTGCTTTAAGGGGCAAAACATTTAAGTCGTCACCCCCTGAGGATAAGGATGATCTTGATTATGGAAATGAAGCTGAATACTACCAAGTTATTAATTCTACTTCTGACTTACATCTAACTTACAAACAAGAAGATGGCAGTGCTTGTTGTTTTTAAGGAGTGAAACATCTAGGTCATCTGCCCCTAATTATTTGGGTGATAATGAAAATTAAATGAAAGCCACAATATCGTGTTGGAAGCAATTTTTCAGTGTTGCTCTAGTAATAGAAATTTAATGTTTTTCAGTCGGTCAACACGAATGTGCCCAATTGTAATGGGTGGTTCCATAAACCTGAAAAAAATTACATGAGCGTAATAAATTCCCTTGGATGACCAGTTTCGATCTTCAAGTGAACATCATCCGTGTTAGTGATATCAACTGCACGAGAACAAATCCCACATCGTTCAGACAACCAGCTAAGTTCTTAATCCATTCCAATACAAACACCAACTTGACCATTCACTAACAATCACATATATCACACTAAACAAGCCAACTTGAAGGTCAATAACCTCTAACAATATCTTAACAAATAATCACATATAACTACAAATCTTGATAATTTTCGCAAGTTCATAATAACTGCTGTAACTAAATGTGTACATAATGTAAATATCATCACCCACATCCTTGTAGACATAGATTTATCGGCCTAAGTGTAAGGGATCTGATGATGATCGCTTGACGATCGAAACTGGTCATCCAAGTGAATTTATTAATCTCATGTATTTTTTTCAGGTTTAGGGAAACCCCCATTATAAATGGGTACAATAGTGTTGACCGACTGAAAAGCATTAACTTTTGAAAACCACAACTAAAACTAATTACTTACTACAACCTACAACTACAGTATCTTACATACTAGAAGAAGAAAAGAGAACCATGTAATAATAATAATAATGTTATTAGCCTCCAAGTTTGCTTGTTTAGTGTGATATCTGTGATTGTTAGTGAATGGTCAGGTTGGTGTTTGTATTGGAATGGATTAAGACCTTAGCTGGTTGTTTGAACGATGTGGGATTCGTTCTCGTGCAGTTGCTACCACTAACATTGATGATGAGCGCTTGACGACCGAAACTAGTTCCCCGAATGGGATTTTAACGTGTCAGTAAATCTACTAACACGGCTCCCTCGCATTTGTGCACCCTCAAATGCCAACTGACTGCAGCCAGTCAAATAAGGGAAATAAGACAAGGAACAGAAATGCCCTCAACCCTCGAAGAATGAGGATCGAGTGTCTTGAAAAGTAGAGCCAGGAAAGGTTGATAAGAGAAAGAAATAGGAGACACACCACCCCAAATTCAGTGGAGAAAGGGAGATAAATGAAACCAGCTCAGGAATCCCTCGGGGTCACAAACTCACCACCCGTTCAGGGTGTAACTAGGCGCACCTGGCGTTGTGAGGCTACAAACACCCTGCCTCCTTTAGGGCCTTCGATGGATCCTTTTGGTAGCCCACGACTTACTCGTGAATATGCAGTGTGCTTTCCATCGGAATCATTCAGAAGAATACCCACTATGTCCAACTTATGTTCCGACAATATTTCCTAATTACCGCAATGCAAGAAGTGGAATTTGTCGCCGGGCACTGGTGCGCTTTAACAGACAACTCAAGCGATTAAAAAGGAAGAATCAGACAAAAGAATTTCAACTACAGTTTCCGCAAGTAACACAACCAAGGATACATCTGTAGAAATTGATACGTCCGATTTTCATTGTTCAGATTTCATGTTTACTTGCTCTGTAAAGGACAACAACGTAAATACACAAACACGTAGGCCTACTGTATTCCACTTCATTTCGGTTTGGGAGGAGACATTTCGAAAGATGATAAAATGTGTGATACTGAAGGCAATCTCATGAAACGTCATGGGCTCAGGTTTCTAAGGCTACTGTTAAGTAAAACAACAACACACAAATGCATGATTCAACAGGTCCGAGCATCAACGTCATTGCCTTACTCATTGGATTATTACTAAACGATTCTAAAGTGTGTAAATCACCCTGCGTAATAATCTTCCTAGTGAAAATGAAGTCTGGAATGCAGTGTTCTGCCTTAAGAATGCTAATCGGTGTTCACCGGACTACAATTTTGCGTATTTTTACGGCCGTGCTTACGCAACTCGCGTTGTGTACGAAAACATTTATATTATGGCCTAGAAAGGAAAGTGTGCAAGTAACAATGCTTCCAGCGTTTACAAGAACTTACGCTAGTTGTCGAGTCACGATTGATTGCACGGAATTTAGGTTTGAACAAACAGCCTTTCCAAGTTATCAGAGAGTGTGGTATTTCTATTATCAATACAAGGGTTGCTACTCAGTTGACATTTTAATTGTAATCACGCCTTTAAAACGAAATGTTATGATGGAAAGACTAGCGACTCATTCACAAAAAGCGACAATGGATTATCACATTTTCTTCAACCTCGGGATGAGATCATGGCTGATAAAGGATTTCCTAGCATCAAAACAAATATATCTGGACGCTGTGTTGTAATAGTGGCGCCACCGTACTTAGGCCTACACGACAGGAGATGAACAGCTGAGGAAGTTTAGTCTACTTACAACACTGCGAGTGTTAGAATTAACGTAGATGTATTCCAATCCAAGAATCAAAATAGACAATACAATAGACACTCTGCTATCCGGCTTAATGTGGCGTGGGGTCAAGCCGGATAGGCCAGAATTCATATAATATATTCTCTCTTCCGATTTTTATGCTTACCTTTCAACATCGATTTTCTTACTTTCATTCCACTTCTACTAGTTTGGGCAGCACACCACTTTTCAATTAATTCTGCTCGAATTTTCTTCCAGTCTCCAACTGTACTTTTTCCTACCCCAAACTCCAAAGCAATTGTTTTGGCCGTTACCCCAGAATCTAGTCACGTAGTTTCTCATCTATCACCAATCTTTCATTAAAATACTGTACTCGACAACGGAGCGCACAAAACATGAATTTACGTACGTATGAACTTCCTATAAACAACTGACGGAACAAAGAACACAGAGTTGCCAAGGGAGCTGCTCTCTACGTGTATTCATTGTTGTTTGTGAGCGCTGAGAGAAGGATTCTGTGTCCCGTTTGTTAAAGAGTTTTTTTTTCGATAACGTATTCAATACATACGTATTAACAATATTGTACTATATCTTATAATTGTGGCTCCACATGTGCCAGAAGTACAAGATATGCATACAATATTTTGAAATACCCCATAGGGTTCTAGCAGGAGCCCATTTGTTAAAGCTTTGGAAAAGTATTGGTACAGTATTAAGTAGGCCGGATAGTACGGAGGCCGGATAGCCGAGAGTCTACTTATTGCAGAAAACGCTAAATTTTTTTGCCAGACGTCGACGATATTATTTTAAAGTTGCGGTTTATCTCTTTAGGACAAAACACTTTCATCATATATAAAATAAACCGTCGCAGCTACGTGTTTGAAAGTTCCTCTGGTGTCTGCCGGACAGGAGCATTCGCTGCTAACGATATTACGATTCTGGTTAACCCAAAAGAAATACAAATATGTACAACTTATGAAAGCAGCAAAAATAAACCAACTTCATAAATTGTTACCTAACTGCGAAATGACTTCCTTAAGTTTCACGATGTAAGGCACTTGACAAAACCTGTTACGCAATAAATTAAAGACATTGGTACAGAACACCACAACACAACTCGCACACAGATAATGCAGGAAAATTGCAATTTCATACTTGTCCTAAGCAGACTCATCACTGTGAGAACGAATCAAGACTGTCGCAAGTGTCAGTGCAGCTTTCACCCAAGTGAACGGGGAGAATAGGAGTGAAGGGTGTTATGAAGACTAATGCCTGCGTGCCAGAAATCAGTTAGACGCGCCTTGACGGGG
Source organism: Meconema thalassinum (assembly GCA_946902985.2). Taxonomy (NCBI): domain Eukaryota; kingdom Metazoa; phylum Arthropoda; class Insecta; order Orthoptera; family Tettigoniidae; genus Meconema; species Meconema thalassinum. The sequence goes on from OX336389.2 coordinate 1,198,342,914, forward strand.
AGCGAGGGTTCGGACCTACGCATGCGTGGTCTGTCTATTCCCGACCTAACTACATCAACAATCAGTTACCGTACCTCCCACATGGTGAGTTTTGTTCATCCAGTTTTAAGCACCGTATGTCTTCTGTCAATGAAGGCCCTTTCTACTTTTTCACATTGCTGAGTACAGAGCACAAACAAGGAAAAGAAGATTGCATGAATGAGTGAAGCTGGCAGTGGCCGGTTCGATGTCTTTTGAATGCGTGGTTTACAGTACGCGGGAAGGCATCTGTAGTTCAAACGCAGCTGACTTCTCCTGGCGTGCAGACAATAGGTATAATTGCGCGCACTGTAGTTCCTTCATCCATTCTCTTCTACTGATAATGCCAGCAAAAACTGTGTTTATTTCCATCTTTCCCGCTGTGCATTAACAAAATAAATGCAAACAACTTCGTTCAGAAATAGATTCGGTTGTTAATTATAAATTATATTGGCTGTCCATAGGATTTGAAGCAGGGACGTCTCATCATCGCCTCCACGATCGGTTCATTTCAACAAGTTACTGGATAGAAAGCACTCACAGTCTGTGAGAAAAGCAAATTAGAAATGGGAAACCACAAGAAGGCCGATGGTGGGTATACCATACCAAATCATTTTAATATACAGTAATCAATATTTTATTAACTCAACTCAACATCGCATCCAAAAGACATTCCAAAGACACTACACTCAAAGATAACAAAACCAAAACTATGTAAATCAAAACACTGCCTATTTTCTACAGGAAGTAGATTGCTCGAAAGAGCTTTAGATCACTTTCTCCACATTCTCCCACCTTGCAAAAGATAGTTTTGCAACACACACTCATAAACTGAAGTAAACATTCCAAAATTATAGTTGAACATTGAGCTCAGGAATGTGAACCACTATAAGTCTAGTTTCTTGAGTTGCCTAACAGTTCTACCACAACGAGTCTTGAATTCACTCTCCTTTTCAGTTCCTGAGTTACTTCAGGGAATATCTTCATTAAGGACCGGCTCACTTAGTCGGTGTTGTGAAGTGTTGATAGAATCACCTTTGTTAAGACAGCTCATAAACTGAAGTAAACATTCCAAAATTATAGTTGAACATTGAGCTCAGGAATGTGAACCACTATAAGTCTAGTTTCTTGAGTTGCCTAACAGTTCTACCACAACGATTCTTGAATTCACTCTCCTTATCAGTTCCTGAGTTACTTCAGGGAATATCTTCATTAAGGACCGGCTCACTTAGTCGGTGTTGTGAAGTGTTGATAGAATCACCTTTGTTAAGACAGTTTATCTCTAACGAATAAAGTCACTGTACTGGACGAAGTAGAATGCCAGTTGCTGTCTTAATTTTAATCAGACGAGTCACACTGTCTCTTCCAGGTAACAGCTCCACCACTCTTCCTAAGGGCCAGTTGATCCGTTTCTTGTAGTCGGCCTCCACCAGTACTATGTCTCCTACTTGTATGGATCCCTGTTGCTTTTTGCTCCGTGATCGGAGAAATCCCAGGTATTCTTTTTTGTAGCGATTTCTCAGGCTCTCCCGAACAGCTTGTAGATAACGCCATCTGTCGTTTAAACTGCTGGTTTGAATTGGTCTAAGTCGGTTACATCATTGCCCTCTAGGCTCTGTAGGAACATGGAGGGTCTGAGTGGCTTGAGTTCATCTTCTTCAGAAAGATAAGTCAAAGGTCGGTTGTTCATCAGGTTCTCACAATCGCACAGAAGAGTACACATTTCCTCATAATTTAGTTAAGCTTTACCCAAATTACGGCGAAGCAAATCCTTTAGAATCTTAATCAACCTTTCCCAGAATCCTCCCCACCAGGCTGCAGTGGGAGGGTTCAGCTCCCATTTAATCTTCAGAAGGCCGCAAGTCCTCTCTATTTCAGTCCAATCCAATTGCTCCATGGTTCTGCGAAGTCCGGTGAAATTCGTCCCATTGTCCGAATACATGGTATTCACTCTTCCTCTTCTTGCCACAAATCGGCGTAGTGCTTGGATATATGCTACCGTACTAAGTGAAGTGATCAATTCCAGATGTACAGCCCGATAAACTGCACAAGTGAATATCACAATCCATCCCTTTTCTCCTCCTCGTAGAAACACAGGGCCGGCCAAGTCTGTGCCCGTGATCTGGAAAACACTCGATGCCTTGATTCGATCCTGTGGCAACGAAGGAAAAGGTACCTCAAAACCCTTAGCAGAGTTACGACGACAGATCACGCATTTGCGAACAACTGCTGCCACCGTCCTTCTTCCTCTAATTATCCAAACCCTTTGGCGCAACAAAACAAGCAGTGTGTGCGTCCCAGCATGGTTATGGAATCGATGGAATTGTTCAATCATTCTTTCAACCATCACATGTTTTGATGGAAGTACAACTGGATAGGTATACTCAGGAGTGTCGTCAGAATCAACGACTCTTGACTTCATGCGTAGAATTCCTTCATCGTCTGTGAACACCTCCACATTCTTCAATTGTTCTTTTCTCTCTTCTTCATAAAGCGTTTCATTCTGAATAAGGAAGTGCAGTTTCTTCTCAGCATTGAGAAACTCTTCGCTATCAATTTTCGTAGATACGTGGTCTCTACGATTCCTTTGTTTCATTCTCAAAATCCAAGCAATGGTCCTAACGATTTTGATGTATCCAGAGAATCGTGAACTTAATTGCAGTAAAATCGTTTCCACAACAGTGTTCTTAGCAGCTACAACTGTTTTCCTCCTTTCCCTGTTGACTTCTTCCAACGATGGTTCAGGACGATTAAATACCCATTCTTCTTCTTTACATTTAAGCCAAGACGGACCCTCCCATCATCTGGATCTCCAAAGTTATGTTGGTGAACACCTTCTAGACAGGAGATCTGCTGGATTGAGGCTGCCCGGTATGTGTCTCCATGAACTAGCCTTACTGTACTCATGAATTTCCTTTACCCGATTCTCTACGAACACCGACCAAAGCCCTTTATTAGCAATCCAAGCCAAGACTACTGTTGAATCGGACCAAAACACTGTGTGTATGTCATTCCGGTGTAGGCATCGAAGGCTCAACCGAGACATTCTAACTCCAAGGAGCGCTCCCATCAGTTCAAGGCGAGGTAGTGTCAGTTCTTTGAGAGGCGCCACTCTAGATTTAGCCATCAGAAGACTCAGTTTGATCTTACCTTCTTCTTCCGTTCTCAGAAATATGCAACAACCAAACGCTCTTTTGCTAGCGTCCACAAATACAGGCAAAGTGCTGTTGTCATTCAGGAAAATCCTTCTAGGTATCCGACAGTCATGTAGGTATTGCAACTGCTGAGTCCATCGACAGAATTCCTCACAAATGTCTCCTGGTAAAACCTCATCCCATCCTACAATTTTCTGCCATGTCTTCTGCAGAATGAGGTTGGGAATCAGAGTTACTGGGGCCGAAAATCCAATCGGATCAAATATTTTTTGCACGCTGGATAGTACCACTCTTCGGGTTACTAAACCTGTAGTCGGGCTGAAGTTACATCCAAGTTCATCTACGTCGCAATACCAACGAAGTCCTAAGACATTCTCAGTTTTACCAACACCACAATCAAAGGAATTCACCCATCCCCTCAAATTGAAACCTGCGGATAACATCAATTATTGTGCCTTTAAAATAAAGGGTCCAATTTCTTCCTTTGAAGCGACTCCAGTAAGACAGTTGTCCACATAAAATGCAGGTTTCATTTTTGTAGCCACTTCCTTGAAATGAGTTGGGGGCTCTTCCAGAAGGTTGTTCAGTACAGAAATCAATAGGAAGGGACTGGAACAAACACCAAAAACCACCCGGCAATGTCGAAAAGTGGTAATCTTATCATTATCCCACCAGTGAAAACGGAGCATATCCCTGTCTTCAGGATCAATTATAATCGGCAGGAATGCCTTCTCTATATCAGCTATTAGACCTATAGGATAGGTTCGAAAATTGGTCAGCACTGATGGAACAAGGTCGATGAGGTTGGGTCCGGCCTCGAGGCAATCATTCAAGGAATGACCATTCCTGTCTTTGCTGGAAGCATCGAACACCGGCCTTATCTTTGTAGTGCCACCATCTTTCAGCACAGCTCTATGAGGCAAATAATGTGTAGGTCAATCCAAAATCTCGTTTTCAACACCTTCGATAATCCCTTTGTTTACCCATTCCTGTAACACCTCATCATAATCCTGAAATTTCTGCATCCCTCGTACCTTTCTTGAAGTGTTCAATAATCGTTTCTGAGAAATTTCACGATTCGTTTCCAGAGAAGTACAACCATCAATCCAGGGTAGTTTGACAATGTAGCGCCCAGATTCCTCTTCTCTCTTCACAGTCCTATCGAAGAACATCTGAACTTGCTGTTCCCTTTCTTCCTTTTTTTCTGTTCGCCAGGATCTTAAATACCCAAAGTCTCAATTTCCCACAAATCCGCCACTCTTGTTGATTGAGTTAAAGTAAGTAGAGTGTAAGACGAGGCAGTAGTTGAGGTGATCTCAGAAGAGCCCATTAGTGTCCACCCTAAACAAGTTCTCACAGCTACTAGACTCTTGTTTACATGTAGAAAGTTTGGCGTGATTATATGAGCCCACACGTCAGCTCCTAACAATACCTGTATGTCAGTACTGTTGCCACCATTATCTTGGCCAACATCACTAAGATCAACTCCCTTGTCCCTCAGTAAATTAAACAAATCAGCATCAACTAGGGGAGCACCTCCACAGATACTATCAGAGCCTAACACTGCAACCTCACATCTGTTTTCCTCGTTCATACCCAGCAAAGTTATTTGATAGGACTCGAAACAAACAGGTGCTGTTTTCCTACCTACAAATAATTCTTGACTTAGTGTTACCTTTCCAGTTTGTTCCAACTCTAATTTCTTAGCACAAGACTTCTTTATGTAGCTTCTCTGCGATCCACTATCACACAGAACTCTTACTCTGTGCGTGGATCCACCAACAACTACTCTAGGAACTAAAGTCTGCAGATAGGTCACATGTCCTTTATTACTACCTGCCATCATGCTAACTGTTTTTGCAACCGAATTACCTTTTGGTTCATCTGAGGCTGTTTTCGCACACATCAAAGCGTAATGTTTCTCCTTGCAAAATGGGCACTTCACAAACATCTTACACTTAACACTGACATGACCCGCTCGTAGACACCTAAAACCAGCTCCCTTTTTCTTTAACGTTACTTGGTGTTCTTCTTGAGAATAATCAATAGCTACAGCACAGTCTTGAGAAAGATGTGAGGTTCTTCCACAGAATATACAAGCCGTATCTTTGTTATTTCTGTTTCCCTTACTAAATGAAACATCCTCTATTGAAATTAAAGAAGCCGCTGAAGGTACGTCCCTATTCTTAGTCTTGGTCCTATCGTCTTACTTAACTCGATCCTTCCTCTCGTTAACTTCAAAAGAACTATGTCTTAGCTTAAGCCGTTCTTCACCTTCTACCTCAGTCTTTAAGAAGGCTAACGATTCACTCAAGCAACAGTCAGGTTCCTTGGTAGACGTTTCTTTTGATACACGATACCTGTCCCAAGTTCTAAACATAACCTCTGGCACGGCACTCTCTACTGGTGGAAATAACATTGCAGCATATTTCTCCTTTGTTACTCCCAAGGAATCAAGTGCTCTCAACTGTCCCTCCAGACTGTCATACAGTTGGGTTATGGATTTTAAACTATCCTTCTTTAACACCAAGGATAAAAGTTCCCTAACATAGTACTCAATGAGTAACTCATCCTTCCCATACCTAGACTTCAACAATTCTATAGCCTTTTTGTAGTTTTCCTTTGAAGGAGGAAAGTTTTCTACCAACTTCTGAGCACACGAACCAGGTTCCATACACTGAATCAAATAAACAAATTTGTCTTCATCTTTAAGGCTGCTATCTTCATGTATTTTAGTAAATTGCGCCCAAAACCCAATCCAGCACTTCACGTTTCCATCAATTTTTTTCAGTTCCAGTTTTGGTAGTCTTAGTAGTCTCTGATTAGAAGTACGTGAACAGTTACTCGTATTAGCTTCAGAAACGGCTTGATCTCCAACTTGTAAGGCCTGCACTTTTTCCCTAACCTTAAAATATTTCAAGTCGTACTCACTGCAATTGTTGATCTCTGTTCCAAGCACGATGTCTTCAAGGTCTTCCTTTTGCAGCAGCTCATTGTATACTTCATCATCCAGACGTTTTAACTTCTCGTAGCGTTCCACAAGTGAAGCATATCTGCTACGAATCTCCACGTGGTCACCATCAGTAAGCGCCAACAGTTCTTCAAGCTTATTTACCTCACGTGTAAATACGCCGCGTAATACTCGACGTTCGGTCATCGTTGTTCTGTTTCATTTGATGTTGAGATTGCCAGTAGTCCTGTCACGATCGCCAGTTATATACCATACCAAATCATTTTAATATACAGTAATCAATATTTTATTAACACAACTCAACATCGCATCCAAAAGACATTCCAAAGACACTACACACAAAGATAACAAAACCAAAACTATGTAAATCAAAACACTGTCTATTTTCTAAATCAAAACACTGTCTATTTTCTACAGGAAGTAGATCGCTCGAAAGAGCTTTAGTTCACTTTCTCCACAGTGGGAATCGAACATAGCTAACTAATAATTTTGACGCCAGCGCGTCACCATACTGAACTACGCTGTTCGGTACACTCAGCAATATGAAAACAGAGATCACGATTATCTCAAATCCTGTTAAGCAATTAAAGACATTGGTACAGAACACCACAACATTACTATCTAGTATATAAAAATTCGCGCACAGATAATGCAGAAAGATTGGAATTGTATTGGTATTTCCTCCTGTCTTCTCGTGTGACAGTCATCCATGAGCAAGAGTAAGTTTGATCATCGGTCTCTGGATGGCATAATATCTAAAACGTAACAGCACTGAAGCATACCGGTGTCATTCAGGAAACTAGAAGTAAAAGGGAGGTGGGGTCGAATATCAAAGAAAACTGTAAATTATAATGCGAACCAATATTGTGGCTATGTGTTCTTGAAGTTATTTGACGCCTTCTCTCTGCTGTAGGCCAAGTTCCATTCTTGTATTCTCTCCTTTCAGCGGCTATCTCCTGCACTGCTATGGGCAACTCCTGCGACTAACTTAGCAGCTCTCGTTCCAATCTTTTATAATTCCCAATGTTCGCAAAATCGTAGATTTCGAGTTCTTCCTTTTATGCTTAATACTTTCAAATAACAGTGAGTGTTGTACACCACTTTCCAATACAAACATTAGTTGAAATTATATTTGGCAAATTTTATCATCTTTCTGGAGCAAACATACACATGTCTCAAGTTTCATGTTTGTCCTAACACCACCTCCTAATAATTATAATAATAACAGCTGTCTTCCAAATATCTCCTACTAGATTGTTCTCAGGTTCCATATCAAATACTAGGTGTCGTGATAATAAAACAATTACATAATAGCTCCTGAATTAAAGCGACAATGCTTTCTTTACACTGTAAACAATAAACTTTAGCAGGCTTTCATCCTTAAATCCTCACAATATTTTCTCTAATTACATCAAAATGTGTTATTCCTCAACTAGGAATAGTTTCTGTTCATCGGTCTCATCGCAAATGAAAACGTAATAGTGACTATAAGTCTATAATGACTATCGATAATGATAAGGATTCCATAAAGAAAATCAACAGCTGATTTGCAAGGAACGTTGTCAAAACTCCATCTAAAATGGAATGAAATTTAACCTCAAAATTTAAAAATAAAAATCCAAAGAAATATTTAATATCGGAGAATACTCAAATCCGATTCAAAATAATTAAATAAAAAGGCAAATTCAAAATCAGGATCCTAATCCTGGGATTACCTGAAAATCCTTAATCCTAAAATAGGATTATCCAAAATCCTTAAATCCAATCGAATGAAAATAATTTCGATCTCCAGTAAAAATTTAAAATGAGAAACTACCAAATAAGAAAATCCTAAAATCCTAAAACAATCCTCAAATAGGATTCAATCCTAACTTTATGACAATGTCCTCCAATCAAAATCCTTAATCCTTAACGAAAATCAAACTTTCAAAAAAAATCTCGCAGTCAAAATCGGTGTTATCTGTCGTCGTGAAAATCCTTCCATGAGGTAAAAGTGAAAATATAATATCATCCAGAATTTCTAATTATCAACAATCCGAAAGATCAGAACTGGTCTTAACCAAAATCGAAAATACGTCGATGTTTTAAAATGCATACTGGCAGAAAAGATCTGCAATCCCAATAAGCATTCACTTCAAATGAGACTGCCCACACATAAAAGCTTCAATGTGGATTCCAAATACGCATGTTAACGAAGATGGCAAAACAGTGAATAATCACAATGAGAATGGTTCTAAGGGCATGCTTCAAACAACTACCAACTACTGAACTGATAGAATAAATTAACTTTTCATCTTACTTTGTGCAGGCTTCAGGTCGATTCATCGTAGCACTAAGCGTGAAACACCACGCTATGAAGAAAGAACCTCGGACCTTCGGAACGGGTCCCACTCGCTGCACGGCGAACAAGCTTCCATCGCCTCGCGCTGATCTCCCGGTCTTCGGTTCCAGCCTGCCGTTCCACCCAAGCACGTCTCTCGATCGCCGCAAGCCTCCGCTCGTCCCGCTGAGTTCTCCTGAATCGACTCCCGACATCTTCTTGGTTCTCGAGCGTCACTCCGTTCCTTCCTTCCGATCTCGGCCCCTCGAAGTTCTGGTTGAATTTGTTCATGTTATATCTCAAGTATATTCAGTTCGTGTAGCTTACGTAGTTCTTTCTTCTTCTGAATTTCCATGGCCACATCATGCCTCTGATTCTGACGTCTTGATACTGTTCAACCATGAACACTCTGCAGCATTGTTTAGACTACGTCCCCCTAAGCATTCTAGCACGCGCACATCTCACTCATAGCTAAATCTCACGTAGCAGTCCCATACAAACACATAATATTTTCCATGTTCATAATAATTTCACTCAGCATGAAGCATTTACGAATCACACGTTTCTCCTGCATACAGTTTTATCAATAATTATTTCCAGCACTGTTCCTTAAATATCACGCCCCTGCATTAGCTTCAAATCAATTTTATATACAGTTTTCCAAATCTCCACGACAAAATGGCTACTCTCTTTGTCCTTCATGCAACAGTCGCACTCACGAAACGTGTCATTTTATCACTTAAAAATCTCTCAATCCTTTTATAATTCACACACGTTACCTAGGCGTGTACTTACTTGCATTTACCATAAATTTTCACTCGTTTCTTGAAATTTCATACATTGCACAACATGGTCTTTGTCCCTCACGCAGCACACGTTCGACATGTCCGTTCATCTTGCATGCCAATACTAGAGTCGCCTCACTAGGGTCGCGTCTTCTCCTACCACCCTCCAATTTTTGCGTGGCAAACACCTTTTTGCGCGTGAACATGGCTTATGTCGGATTACCATTAAACTGACGCAAATCTATACACAGATTATGACATGGTAATTCATCACTTAAATAACGTAGTTATTTCAGAGTCCCAAAAATGATATAAATAGCCAAAATATCACCTTTGCTCAAATAAAATATGGTTTTTCAAGACTTCCATTGGCTGCATTCGTCACGTGACCTCGGCCTAGCGACACAACTTCTCCCATGGACACCTATATTCGTATCGCGGATAGTCTACCTTCTCAGGCGTCCAATCAGATCCTTATATCTGGTTGCCATACATCCAATCATCTAAATTTTCATTGGGCAACACCTTTTCTTCACTAATCCTTGCTGCTAAACCGGATTTATGACCACATTCCAGGCCTCGCCAAAATTCCAAACTCAATGTTAAAATTTTTCATGGGTCTCTCCATCATTATAAATCGAATTCTGGGGACTGTACTGGCACCAATGTTTGCTTTTTGCAAGGACAATTTTGGAAGGTATGGATTATTCTGGTGAGAAATCCAAAATTTGAAGTAAATCGCAGCATTATTGGAAAAGTTAAGATTACGAGGTTCAAACTGGTCAAGTCATGTATTTTATTGGTACAATTTTATGCAGTGAAATCTTTGCCTTCGCATTGTGAAGTTATAACAAGTTAGCGAGACCCGAGGCGGTATTTTGAACTCGCGGCAAAGGGATTCATATTTGCCGACGTTAGGCGAGAAACCCGTCCTGTCAATCAAACGTGTTTTTATATCGACGCGGTGAATGAGATCAGTCCACACGTGCCAGGAGTAAAGAGGGGAGGTAAACGCGTGTCGGAGACTCTCGCCAATGACACGACCTGAACCGCCTAACCACGAGGCTACCTGGAGCGATTAACATTGGATTGGAACAAGAGGTCGCGTGATTAAGAGATTAATAAGGAAATAATTACTTTTACAAGTACTATGCAGCTGTATTTTTGTATTTGAGGTAACAGGTTCGATGGAGAATGGACAGTTTTGGAATTTCAAGAAGAAGATATTTGTTTAATGAATGCTTTAGTTTGAGAGTTTGAGCAGGGTTTCTGACCGCCAAAATTGACCAGGAAGCCGCCAATCCAAGTAAGGGGAAGAGACTTCTTTTCGAAACGTCGAACGTGCCAGGCGTATTTTGTGAGCTCGCTAATGTAGCAGTGCGGGAAAATTATAAGTTGACAGCGATTGTGAGGTGTATTCCCGCTAACCAGTAAAACGCCGAGGAAAAGGAACAGTAGAGTAAATAATCAACAGTGGTTGAATTTCATAATTATCAGCGATATTTCTGTGTGAACAATTCAGCGAAGTGTCATACTACAATTGACATTATATTCTGCGAATGTGAAGCAACATTACGACGTTTTTGTACGAGTGAAAGACTTTATATGTAATATTCTCCCAAAAGCATTATTAGCATCTACAAAGACATTATTGCTGGAAAAATATATGAAAAGAACTAAGCAACATTATTCTTCGATTCCAAGCACTAAACATATTTCTACGACAGACTACAACATATCAAGATTTATTATTGTTATTTGAATTCACGAGTGCACAGACCAGGAGGTTCTGCAGGTTACTTTCATTTTATTTTTCTGCCTCGTTAATCGTATTTTCTTCGTGAATTATTTTATTTGGAACTCCTAACGAATGTACGGTATATAACAGTTTTAAGTGGTCTATTTAACAGAGGCAAGATCAGCGACGTGTGACCGTATTTATTTATTTATTTCATTATTTTATTTTAGCTATATTAGATAGTATTTTCAGGTGTGTGTTATTTTCTTTTAATGCATTTGGTTATTTATGAATAAATTAGCGAACACGCTTTGTTTTGCTCGTACTCTTTGTTAGAAATCCATCTTATATTTTACCGTAGTTAGCAAGATGATGTGATATGGATATAGGTGCCCATTTTTCACCCATATTTACCCGAGATTCAGGAAACTCATGATCTAGCTGTTATTTAGATTTATGTTATTAGTTAATCCATAGTAAACTATCACTTTGCATCTTTTAATAAAATGTATAATATAAGATACTTGTCAGTGTGAGACTGTGGTTGTTTAGCCGGGTACCCAAATGCTCACGCAATCCTCATTTCATCTTTGGATTGACAAGTACCGAGGGAGCTCGGGCTTATATTCGGGTACAATATCCAATAACATTTTATTGCTAATAATAATAATAATAATAATAATAATATGAGAGAAGAACGGCTTTGGGAAACCCTGCCGGGACAGGCAGGCCGCGCGCGCCTGAACTGACGAGTTCCATCATAGACAGGGCTAACGGTGTGCGGCTGGGTCATGCGGCCCTAAAAGCACTTACCTGGCTCGCAGGATACCACATCATGCTCTCATTATACACAGCTCACTCGTACATGTAGCTAGCGACAGGAGGGGAGAGCCAAGGGCATGACGTCACGCGCATGTTGGTTACTTCTTAGACTGTCCGTAAGGGTGCAGCAGGATAGAACATACTACCGGCACTAGCTACGCAGGGCCTTGCCTGACCGCCCAGTCAAATCAATTGACCCTCTTACCCTCCCTGTTCAACCCCAATTTCCTACTCCCACTATCGAGGACCTTATTCATGGTGGTTTCAGTTCAGAACATTCTCCCCTACCATCGGTCACTCATATTGGCCCAACTTCAGCTGGCGGCTCAACAGATATTCGGAGTCCGCTTCCATCGCTCCTTCTCGGGCCCGTTAGCCCACTTCACATTCTTCCCCTACACCCCCCCCCCCCCCCACGTCACAGCCGTATAACCATAGCGATGGCGATACCAAATTATAATGTTCGAACTCCTCGGCGTATCACCATTCAGTAACACAACGTTTGCTCTTTCCATGCCCGCCGAACACTACTTGCCCATATCCTTGCCACCCACCATGTCGATGTGGCCCTCTTAAATGAAACCTTCCTTCGAAGCGATCACCACGCACTACATAGGCTTCTGCGGGCCGATCGTTCATACGACCTGAGGCGAGGCAGTTCAGCCTTGGCCTGCCTGCCGCACTTCCCCGTTCGGACCCATACGTCTCCTCTCCATTTTCCTGAAAGTCTTGTCTATTCCGTCTATTTCTCCTCCCGTGTCCTCCATCTTGACACTTTATACATCCGCCCCCGCTATCCCATCCAATAAGACTGTATTGCTCATGTGGCCGAAGTATTTCCCCCTTGTTATCTTTGTGGCTGATCTCAACCTGCACTTCCACACGGCTTGGGAACTTCGTAGCCTAGACACCCATCTTCGTCACATCGATGCCACCCTCGTTCCTCTCCCACAACTCACCCGTCCCTATTCCAACACCACCTATGTCACAAGTTATAGCCCACAATTCCCTAATCAACCTGTTCAAAAGTTCTGTTCTGCCCCTCATAGAAGGGGACCATGCCCTAGTACTGGTGACCTTCTAAATTTCTCCCCGCAACTCACACTCCCATCTCCTCGGATGATTCAAAATTTTCGCTCGACGAACTGGCAAGACTATTGCGCGTATATCATCGATCTCTCCGGGCGGATAACCTTCTTTTGCAGCACCAGGCGACAGTCAATGTCTTCACTGCTGATCTAGAGGATTCCCCTCAGCTGGCTTCCCTGCACTACATCCCGATCACTCCCACAACACCTTCTCTCCCCCCGATTCCCCCGAAAGCTCGTAGGCTCCTCGCCCTTTCCTATCCTTATCACCTTTCCTACCTTCGCACCCGTGACCGCTACTTCCTTCAACGGTATAGACAGACGCTCCGACAGGTTAACTCATAGTTAGAGGCTCACAGGCGTCTTCCCTGGCACATCACCTGTACCAGACTTAATGGTGATTCGCTCTCACTATCCACCCTTTGACGCTGCCTTAAGGGAAATGGGTATGTCCAAAAGTTCCGAAATTTACAAAATTGCCTTTTTTGAGGTCAAATTACTCTATGGAATGTACACTATCAAATGGTACCTATACATTTGTCATATCTCATTCCTGAGAGCACTAAATTCTGAAAAACAATGACAGATGACAATGGAGTGGCCATGACTTGGAAGAAAAAAAGACAGACCTCTCCATTCCCTGCATTTAGGCCCTTTAGCACAAATCTACACCGTTTCACCGATCTGAACCAAATGTTACGTGCTTACCCTTTAGAACCCTGCGGTTAACACTGTCCACTGAAATTCTGGACAGCCCTCTCCATTCCCTGCATTTAGACCCTTTGGCACAAATCTACACTGCTTCACCGATCTGAACAAAATTTTACGTATTTACTCTTTGGAACCCTGCGGGTAACACTGTCCACATGAAATACCGTACAGCCCTCTCTATTCCTTAACTCCACCATAGCTGGTCCCAAGCCCGAAGAGGACTGGAATGTTATAGATCATTGTCATATTACAGGCGAATACCGTGGAAGTGCTCAGAATAACTGTAATTTGAGGTGTAAAATACGTAATCCCGTTCCTGTATTTCTAAATAATATGAGTGGATATGATTCAAATTTTATTGTAAAGCAGTTGGGATGTACTAGGCTACTCCAAAGAAAAAGTACATCTCCTTCACCAAATATATAGGAAATGTTAAGCTTCGAATTGTGGATACATTTAGGTTGATGCCGAGCAGTTTGGAAAACTTAGTTACAAACTTAACATCATACCCCGAAACAAATAAGTACTTTGGAGAAGAAAATGCAACGCTTATGACCCTTAAAGGCGTATTTCCTTATGATTACATTGATTCATGGGAAAAAGTAAGTATGATTCATGGGAAAAAGTAAGTAAAATGTGTTTACTTCCAAAAGAAGCATTCTTTAACAAATTATGTCAAGAAGATGTTGGCAAAGAATACTATGAACATGCTGAAAATGTATGGAATCAGTTCAAAATTAAAAATTCTAGGGGAATATAGTGACCTTTAGCTAATTTCAGATGTACTCCTTCTTGCAGACAGCTTTGCAACTTTTAGAAACAAAACACCAGAAGCAAACCGAGTGGATGCTGCACACTTTTTTACTTCGACTGGTTTAAGTTTCGAGGCAATGCTCCTTTACACTGGAATTGAACTGGAATTGCTACAGGATTACGATCAGATTCTTTTAATAGAGTCTGGAATACGTGGAGGAATGTGCCAGGTGTCTCATCGGTATGCTGAAGGTAACAATAAATTCATGGAAACATTTGATTCCGAGAAACCATCGCAGTTTATTACCTATGATGACGCCAACAATCAATACGGGTGGGCTATGTGCCACTCCTTTCCTTACGGTGGATTTGAGTAGGTCTCTCCAGATACCATTGATCTAGAAACGTTAAAGGAAGACGACCCTGTTGGATACATTCTAGACGTTGATGTTGATTACCCATCTGACCTTCATGATCTACACAACGATGTACCTTTCCTATTAGAGTGTATACAACCTAAGGATTCACCTCTCAAAAAACTAATACCTCATCTTAGAAATCGAAGGCGATACGTTGTTCATTACATAGCACTTAAGACAAGCTCTAAATCATTGACTAAACTTAATAAACATTCATCGTGTGTTAAAGTTTCAACAGAGACCTTGGCTAAAAGCATACGTTGATTTTAATAACAACCTTCGAAAACAAGTCAAAAATGATTTTGAGAATAATCCGTACAAATTATTAAATAATGCAATTTTTGGAAAAACAATGGAAAATATTCGTAATAGAATAGATATACGTCTTGTAACTGACAGCAATAAGGCTGAAAAGCTAATAGCTAAACCAACATTTATTGACAGAACAATTTATGGTCCTAACCTAGCTGCTTTCCACATGGCTAAACGTATAAACCTTATTGGTATGTGTATACTGGATATTTCAAAAACTCTCATGTATTCCCACCACTATGATGTCCTGCTACCCTATTATGGGATCGAAAATCTTAAACTAATGTATATGGATACGGACTCGTTTATTTACTTGGTTAACACCAAAGATGTTTATCAAGACAAGTTGAATTTCCTAGAACACCTGGACACATCTGATTATCCTACTAATCACATATGTTACTCTACATCAAACAGGAAAACTTTGGGAAAATTTAAAGATGAGGCTTGTGGACGTATTATTAAAGCATTTGTTGGACTTAGAGCTAAAATGTATGCTTTAGACATAAATGGCATAGAAAAAAATAAAGGTATTAGCAGAGGCGTTGTAAAAAATTGTACAAGTTTTCAAGATTATAAGGATTGTATCATGAAAAACGAGGTAAAAAGAACACCAATGAACATTATCGCTTCTAAACAACAAAACATATCATCTATAAAACTAAATAATATTGCTTTGTGCCCCCGTGATGATAAAAGAGTAATTGATTCTAATGGCATAGCTACACATGCCTATGGTCATTACTCAACCGTTGACCATACTTAAATTGTTAAGTTATGGATATTAAGATCCTAAAATTAATCAGGAAATATATTACTCTACCTGCATCTAGCAAATACATAAACCAAAACAACTTAAAAACTAAAACGGTAGCACTACAAAAATAAAAACCACACCAATCAAGCAACCAAAAAATAAAAAAAGGTATTCGTACTCAAGAATAAAAAATAGAAAAAAAACACATAATAAACCAATTGTACAATTTATAACAAAATATAAAGAAAAAAGTATTACAGTATGTGTAAATATTGTAAATGTATTTAAATTAATAAAAAAATATTGTGTGGGCACTGCTTGTACATTTTAATTACTACCGACCTCCCACTCCTAATCCAACCGTTAACCTCTAGCAATCTTAAGAAATTGTTCTTAGGTAGGCGAAACTAGGTAGCCAAAGAATAGTACAGCCTATTTATTATCTACATGCTTTGATATAAGGTATCCAGCTTTGTAAAATGCTGTGGTAGGATAAACAGCGTAAAGAAAGGTGCCACCCTCCCGCATGTAAACTCTTGCCTTGTACTTATAATTGAGAAACCTTTGGTGTGATTATAATTCCTCTGTAAGTGTTTGTGTGTGTTAACTCTGCCTATAGGGTTATGTCCTAGTGCTGGTGTTAAGCCTATGGAAAGAAAAAATGGACAAAAGCTTTTACTTTTTTAACTTAACTGAGTTTGTAATCCTAAGCTGGTTGTGCGTAGCGAACATCTTGCACAGTAGCCAAAGTGGTAGCTTTACCTTACTCTCTATAAGGCTAGCATAAATATAGTTGCGTGTGCCCTTATATACTTTGTGTATGTACATTAGCCTCTGGCTTTGCTTTAAAGGTTAGCATAAGCTAGGTTATGTGAGGACATGTTTGGTTAGGTGAACTGACGTTAGGTTAGGTTAAGTTAGGTTAGGTGAAGTTATGTTTGGTTATGTTAGGTTATGTTAGGTTATGTGAAGTTAGATTAGGTGAAGTTAGGTTAGGTTAGGTTAGGTGAGGACATGTTTGGGTAGGTGAGGTTAGGTTAAGTTAGGTGAAGTAATGTTAGGTTATTCAGGTTAGGTAAGGTTAGGTTAGCATGTCATTGATGGAAGTGGTTGCGTACAGTGACCATTTATGCATTAGCCCTGTGCTAAAAATAATAAATGAAATATTGAATAAATAAAAAATTATAAGTAAAAAAACAAAATTTAAAAATAAAATCTTATGTCAGTGACCATATAGTTTAGTCCTTTTCGCAAAATCTAAAATGTAAAATATAAAATCAAAAATCTAAAAAATAAAATGTAAAACAAGAGTTTAGTGCTTTTCAGTCAGTCAACACGAATGTACCCAAAAGAGATGGGTTATGCCCTAATCCTGAAATAAATTACATGAGATTAATAAAACACTAGGATGACCAGTTTCGATCGTCAAGCGATCATCATCAGATCCATTACACTTAGGCTATAAAATCTATGTTTGAAATACAGGTGAAAATATTTACAATATGTACAATTATTTAGTTGCAGTATTGGTACTGCAACTGTCAGTGTATGCTAAATGCAGTATATATGATGTTAGGTGAAATGCTTAATGGTGATAGCTATCCGGAGTTTGTACTTTAGAGAGATTATATGGTTGTAAACTATGGTTAAACTAAAAAATTGTAGGCTAACTACTTATCTGATTGTCTTCCTTACTACAGCTACTCGCAGTTTTCGTGCTCACTGGAACTCGACCGCACAGTGAGTTCCAGTGAGCACGAAAACTGCGAGTAGCTGTAGTAAGGAAGACAATCAGATAAGTAGTTAGCCTACAATTTTATAGTTTAACCATAGTTTACAACCATATAGTCTCTCTCAAGTACAAACTCCGGATAGCTATCACCATTTAGCATTTCACCTAACATCACATATACTGCATTTAGCATACACTGACAGTTGCAGTACCAATACTGCAACTAAATAATTGTACATATTGTAAATATTTTCACCTGTATTTCAAACATAGATTTTATAGCCTAAGTGTAATGGATCTGATGATGATCGCTTGACGATCGAAACTGGTCATCCTAGTGTTTTATTAATCTCATGAAATTTATTTCAGGATTAGGGCATAACCCATCTCTTTTGGGTACATTCGTGTTGACCGACTGAAAAGCACTAAACTCTTGTTTACTAAGGCAACACTGAAAATATGGCTTCAAACACCACAATAAAATGTAAAATCTAAAATTTAAAATCTAAAAATCTAAAATAAAAGAAATCTAAAAATCAAAAATCTACAAATCTAAAATCTAAAATTTAAAATCTAAAAATAAAATTCTGAAAATAAAAAAATAAAAATAAAAAATAAATCTAAAATTTAAAATCTAAAATGTATAAATAAATAAAAAACCACATGCATTAATTTAAATCTTAAATCAGGTTCTGTAATTGTGGGTTAGAAAATTATTGGGTTAATAACCTTGCAGTATAGTGCTTTTACGGAATAACAAGTAGTAAATAAAAATTAAATATTAAAATAAAAATATTTAAAAAGAATAAAATTAATCATTAAAAATTATATAAATAATAAATTAAATAAAAAATAAATAATAAATAATGTATAGTTAATAACAAATAAATCATGATTTAAAAAGCCCGCTATTTAAAAGTGCTGTTGCGCGCGTCAGCCATCTTGCGCATTAGCCCATGTGCTAGCTATGACTCTCTCTCTCTCTCTCTATAAGAATAACATGGGGTAGTTGCGCACGGCGGCCATCTTGCGCATTAGCCCCTGCCCCAGCTTCGGCCTGCATTACCTACTTCTGATTAAACATGCATGGGACACTCTAGGTTGCCAGACTGCAGCCCTTACTCCAGAACCTTGGACCATTGTTGACCGCCGAAGAGCGCTAGACAGCAATGGGATGCGTTATCGCAGACGAGGCTAGACGGCCAGTATGGTATGGGGAACCGTCCTACAACCTGTATTGCCGTTCTGCATGTCACCGGTGGACGGACATCATACATGGAAAGTACTGCCCACTGGTCATGCACAGTATCCCTGTATAATATTTACCAGTATTACCGTGTTGAGAGTCTCAATGTTGCCTGGGCAACGTTCATTACACAAACACAGTATCGCTGTGCCACATGTTTTCCCATGTATCTGGAATATCCTTGAACTTGTGGACACTAGCAAATTTACATATGGCACTACAGTATGTCCGTAACGTAATCGTGCAATGCAATTTAGAGCAACTTTAGGCAAGACATGGCTGTTTCTTTTATTTAGATGAATTGTTTTCACGTGTGATGTTGCCTAGTTGTCCCTCAACCTCAGAAGTGACTGTGGCGGCGATCAACGACATGATACTATGGAGTCCAAACAACTCTGTAATATTTCAGCAGACAAATGTGGCAAAGTTTACGGTACCGTGTACACAATTCTGCGAAGAAAGTTAAACTTCTTCCCATACAAAGTGTCCGTTTTGCAACAGTTGAAAGAGGTGAATCATGGAGCCATGATCGTTGATAGTTGATCACGCCTCACACCTTTCTTCGTAATTCTGATGACCAATCCGTGGTGTAACCTTCTTTTCAGATGAGGTGAGGTTCCGGCCGGCTATGTTAAGTCAGAATACTCGTGCCTGGAGCACTGACAATCCTCACAATTGGAAGAAAATGGCTTTACTCGATCAGAAGATTGGGATATGTGCCCTAAGTGGGTGGAGTCATGAGGATAGTTTTCTTCCAAGACACCATCAACGCAGAACGTCGCCGCACTGACATTCTGGAACCTTTTGTGGCCTGACTCAATTGGCATGAGATTCAAGAGTGCTGGTTCCAACAAGACGGAGCAACTACACGCGCGGCCCATGCCTCATTCCTTTTTTTTTTTCTTTCTTTTTTTTTCTTTTTTCTTTTCTTTTTGTAATCACATTACCTCCCGTGGTATCTGGCCTGTTAGGTCTCCAAATTTTACTCCCTTGGACTTTTATCTGTGGGGTTCACTGAAGGTTCATGTGTACCAGAACAATCCTCACACACTGCAGGAGCTACAACCATTCAAAGCACAGCGCACAGGTCATCCCTGTAACCTATCAGGTGTTCAGCGATATTCATTGTATGCAGAGTTGGGCAGTATCGAAAATACATGTATTTAAAATACGTATTTTCGATACTTTTGTATTTTGTATTTTGTATCGAAAATACATTTTTGAACATGTATTTTGTATCTGTATCGAAAATACTTTTCATGAGTATTTTGTATTTTCAAAATACATAAAATACAATCAAAATACAATCACTGCATTAGGTAATTTTCAGTTTTATCTTCCATTATTTTCGCTTTTAATAATTTAAGTCAATTGGTAGACATTAAGTTTTAGATCAATACAACTCTTCCAGCAATAAAGCGACCTAGTAAGACCATGTGCAATGCTATTTATTTAGGATGCATTTAGAACAAAATCTCCGAAGGATGTCTCCCGATGTTCTGTTATCAGTGTGTTTGATCTTGGAAACCTTTCCACAAGCAGTAGCCTCAAGCTACGTAGTATGAAATTCCCAAACGCATGAGGTTGTCTGAACCTGTTAACTAGTATTGTTCGAAAATTCCTGGAAGTGCTCACATAAGGGCTGTACAAAATGCGGCAATTGTCTCCCGTAAGAGTAGTGTAAGAGTTGTATAAAACTTTGAATTGACAAATAAGTTGCTGTTCTTTCATTTGACGAGCTTGTATCACATCGTGATCATTTTGTCCCGTGTACTTATGTGTGTATGTATATATATATATATATATATCATTCATAACCGTGTTATTGTGGGTCAATGTTGTAGTAGTACCGTAGTGGGTTTATATTTAATTTGGGGAAGGAGACGGCAGTGGCCTTAAGTTAGGAACCATCCCGGCATTTTCCTGAAGTATAAGAGGAAAACCACTTCCGCTCTTCGCAGGTTTGCTAGCCACTGCACCACGAGCCAGACGAAAATAAATATGATGGTTGTTGTTAATAAATCTTGATCATCAGCCCGATGTATTTGGGTGTGTGTTAAATATGTCTGATAACCTGTGTTTGTGTGATTTTTGTAATAGTATGCATGGCAGCGGCGGCTGGTGGTCTTAGAGCTTGGGTGGGCACACGAAATAAATTATCATGCACAGTAAAAATTACGAAAAGGGTTAGCCTATGTCTGTACCTTTATCTCCTGACAGATGTTGCTGCAGTTATACCACTGATGTCATATACTGCAAATCAGGTGAGACTGTTCATGGAAAATGATCACTGTTGTGCTGTGTAGTTCATGACTGCATTACACTTACATATATACAAAATGAAATCCATTAAAGAATGGTACGAATACGTTTGTCTGCAAGAACACAGTCTTCTTCTTATTATTATTAATATTATTATTATTATTCATATATTACTGCATTAGTAATTTACAAATTTAAAAAATCTCACTTAAGTTGATGTCGAGTAGTAACATAGTTAGTCCTAAATACGAACACGGGCTCATTTCGTGGTTCCTGTACAGGTTTTCATTATTCTCAAAAATAATCTACATCTTATTCAATCTAATGTTGAGCTGTTGCTTTAAAGCTTAAACTACCCGGAAAGAAAAATCCATTCTTCTGTCTTTCAGTTGAACAAACTTGTCTACACCTTTGTTGTTAAAATCAGGAATGTCCATGACGAGATTCCGTTCAATTGAAAGCATGGCTAAAGCAGACAATCTATCCTGGAGCATTGTGTAGCGCAAAAACGTCTTTATGCGTTTCAGAGTCGAGAAACATCTCTCTTCTTCCGATGTCGACATTGGCATGGTTACAAGTATTTTGAAAAGTTTAACTGTTTCTTCAAATAATCTAGCGAGAATTATGAACCCCAGGAATGAGATAGCTCCGGACACAGCTCTAAATCCCTCTCTCCAATAAATTAGTACACGTTCAGTTTTGAGCTGCCATCTAATGGTCGTATTGCGAATCATTTCAAACAGCATCGTCAAAAGGAGGGGTAAGGGGCAGGGTATGGCCATAGATGTTGTAAGTTCGAGGCGAACGTAGCAGTTCTGCATTCCAATGTTCTCTCCAGAGCCCATACAACTGCTCCTTTTGTTAATCTTCCTCGTCACCGTGGGCACTCAATCTCTGGGCCCATAGCCGACGTTTGAACAGCGTCTGCGCGCACGCGCAATAGACCTGTCCGTGTTTGTAGTTGAATGGAGTCTTGGGCCCAGTAAGGCCTGGGCCCCTAGGAGCCAGCAGCAAGGCGAATTACGTGACAAGATATGTGGCGCGTTATTCAAATATGCTGGTGTATTTTCATAGTGAGGAGCGCACATTTCGGCCAGTATTTCGAGCGTTAAGGCTTAAAAAATGAATTACACATGTAGGTTAATGGTAAGGAGGGCCCTGGCCCACTGGCCCGTTAGAGCCAGCCGCCCCTGATGCATGGCTGTATTTATTATGGTCTAGGATTGAGCAGATGCCCTGTCAGTGCCAGAAAAAGAAACTTGGATCTCTGTATTTGTCTTGAATACAGTAGTTGCATACGTTAAGGATGGAAGGAAGAAGGAAGATTGTAGTTTTACGTGACCGTTAATCTCGAGATCATGAGCCACGGGACCTCCTTTTTACATGGAATCCGAATCACTGAATATGGCATTTCACAAGCATTGACTGGGAATTGAACCCACTCCGCCGTGGTGAGAGGCCAACAGCTTGACCGCTGCTCCACCACACCCTCTACGATAAGGATGGATGACGATGTATGTCTACCCCTTACTTTTACCTATTTAACGGGATCGGGGATGAGATGCGATGAAACGCTATGTGGCGGATGTATTTACGACCGGATGCCCTTCCTGACACCAACATGAGAGGAGTTAATGAGAGATCTAGATGAATGAAGCTGGGCAAGGATGTGGAAGGAAGCTGCCGTGGCCTGTCAGAAGGATCGTCCCAACATTTGCCTAGAATTGAAAGTGGGGAAACCACGGTAAACCATTTCCAAGATGGCCGACGGTGGGGTTCAAACCCACGTCTACCAAGTCCACATGGAGCATGGCCACATTGCCTAGCGCTGTGCGTTAGCGGGTGACCGCTGTCGGTAGTGATAAGATGACCATAATAATACGGTAATAATAACTATAATGCGTATGATTCCTGTTTCAACTGGGACGGAAATGAGATAATATATATTTTCGCGTCCTTATGGTGGATAGTTTATACAGTCGGATGTCATTCCTGTCGCCAACCTCATTTTTTTTTAGCGTATGGCTTTTAGTGCCGGGAGTGTCCGAGGACATGTTCGGCTCGCCAGTTTTTGTAGCTACTTCGAGACGGACACCCAATGGGTGAGTTACAAGTACCGTTGGGGAGGAAAGTGGGAATGTACAAGGACGAGGAGTTGAGTTGGAAGGTAGCGGCTGTGGCCTATAGTTAGGGACCAACCCCGGCAATTGCCTGGAAGGAAGATGGGAAACCACAGAAGACCATCTTCAAGGTTGCCGGCGGGGTATTCGAACCTCCTCGCCTCCCGGATGTGAGCGACTGCCAGCAGTCATGCCGAAACGACCTCGGCTAACTCACCCGGTGCCAACCTCATGAGAGGAGTTAATGAGAGATGATATGAATGAAGGTGAATGAAAATAAGCACGGATTTGGAAGGGAGCGGCCGTGGCACATTCGAAGGTGCCGTCGCAGCATTTGTCTGTAGTTGAAAATGGGAAACCACGGAAAACTATTTCACGGACGGCCGGCGGTGAGGTTCGACCCACGTCTACCGAGACCACAGACATCTGGGCACCAGCTGCCGTTGTTGGTTGGTTGTTAATAATTATAAATGACCCAACTTCGTTCATTAATTATGTTTTTTATTCTTTTGTGGCATACCGGTACGGTATTACTTACAAAGGATAATTTATAACGGAATGTACAAATTAAACATGTTGAGTCAATTGACTGTAGTGTCCCGTGGTGCTGATTTCTTACATCACCATTTTAGGATATCAGAGAGTAGTCTGAATGAAATGCCTCACTGTTTGCCTGACAGCGCTATAAAGAAAATATGAACAGACGGACATATAACTAGGGCATACACCTTTTTTTTTAAACATCTCAACTAAGAAACAGTTCTAAATAGTAGGAAATATTATTTTATGGATCCTCAAGCAGTCTTACCATCAATAATTATTTTATGTTCATTTTTAAGTATAACTCGTATACAATTAAAATACCCATTGATTTAAAAAAAATGAAAATAATTTTACAATATTTACATAGTGAATTCAGAATAAACAAGAAGTTCCGTGAAGAACTATACATCCTACTTTTCATGCCAATGATTATTCTACAGAATATGAACCTATCTAGAATAATGACGAAATTAAGTTGCTAATATCGAAATTTCCAATTAGTTCGAAATACTGTATACCTGGCATAATGTATCCTAATAGAGCACTACAGTTGGCAGCCCTGATGACTGAATATATTCTTAGTTCCGTCTCTTAAGGTACTAAATACAAAATTTGGTTGAAGTCCAATGAATAGCATGGACGTTACATGCAGTTAAACATTGGATCTAACAGCGCGCGTAAAATCATGTTGGCAACAATGTCATGCATGTATTGGTCAGAAATAATCTGAAATAATATGATCTATTGTTGTGCCAATTTTGAATGAAATCCATTAGTTAGTATAGAAGTTACATGCATTTTAAAATTGGACCTATCAGCAGGCTTAGAATCATGTTGGCAGCACTGACGTATATTAGTTACTCCAAATTCGTCTAGAATGCCAGGTACTATATGTGTGCAACGTTTAGAGCTATTGGCTTGCATACTTTCTGATATATTGATATTAGGGTAACAAAAATAGGGACAGCACATATTAACAGTTGGCAGCCCTGGTTGCTCCTTAGAATACGCATAGTCATATCTGTTATGGTACACATAGCACATACGAAATTTGGTTGAAATCCAAATGATAGTATGGAAGTTACATGTATTTAAAGTTGGACCTGTCAGCAGGCTTAGAATCATGTTGGTAGCACTGACGTATATAAGTTACTCCAAATTAATATAGAATGTCAGGTACTATATGTGTGCATAGTTTAAAGCTGTCGGCTTGCATACTTTCTGATATATTGGTATTTGGATAAAATAAATTAGGAGCATTTATTAACAGTTGGCAGCCCTGGTAGGTCTTAAGAATACGCTCAGTCATATCTGGTTATGTACACATACAACATACGAAATTTGGTTGAATTCCACTTGATAGTGTAGAAGTTATATGCATTTAAAAATTGGACCTATCAGGAGGCTTATAATCAGTTTGGCAACACTGCCATGTTTGGCCTCCTGGAAATTAAACTGAAATATTATGATCTGTACGTGTGCCAATTTTGAAATAGCTCCCATTCATACTTTCCAAGATATCCAACATGGAGCTCAAATTTCAATTGCGATTTTTTAGCAGTTGGTAGCACTGACATCATTTTAAAATATGGCCGTAAGATATTCAGGTATAGATCTTTACTCCTACCAAATTTTGTTTCGATTGCTGCAGCCGTTTAGGAGTTGATAGGGGGGGACACACACACAGCCAGTCAGACAGACAGAAGGACAGACAGACAGACAGACAGACTTTTTCCTCATTTTTGCAAAATGTGAAAAGTAGGCTAAAAATAATTGATATTAACTTGCAAAAGGGACTGTATTGAAATAATTTCAGTATTATCCTGTGATAGTCTCCTGAAATTTCTTCTTGCTGACAAGGGCTGAATTGATGTGTGTTTTTCTTTTTTTATTTCTTTTTTAACGACATTTCTCTTATGTTTGGCGGGTTCCAAATGTTCAGCCACAGAAAACTTTCCAGAAACTCCCTACATTTCCTTCACAAATTTTACAATAAAGGACACTATCGTCGGTAGAATATAATTCATTCCCAAATGTTTTCAAAAAATTTCGCAACTTAACAACGACGTTAGCTTTTATTGGAGTCATACCTCCGTGCTTGCTGTGGTTGACAGTAAGCAGCTTGGTATTTCACTGAAGGTTGGAATTAAGGTATTTGAGATAATAGGTCCAGGTAATATTTGTGGAAATCCCTGGTCATTCATAAGCTGAACCCCTATTGTGAACTGGTGATAAATGAATGGAACGAAGGTATTTCAGTTGTTGGAGAATCCGGTTTTTCCTTACTGGCAATGCAGACTACTAGTTATCAGAATATACAAATACTCGGGGTGATTTAAGGGAGGTGAAAGCAACTTTATCATTAACAAGGAAATGTTCAGGTTTGACTAACCAACCAAGAAACTCTTGGAGTCCGAATAGAAATATACGACTGAACATGAAGTAACAAAAAGCGCTTCAAAACAATAGGAAATTAAAATATACACTATTCTCCAGCATAGATATGCACTTAAACAGGCAAAGGAGAAGAATATGATGCATTGTGCCAAAATAACCAAAATATGCATAAATATGCAAAAATATGATTTTGCATGATCTTCCGGGCCTTAGTTATTAAGCTGTACACCTATTATCTTGGCACGAGAGCTATTTATCCGACTACTTCGTGGTGCAGTGGCTATTATTCTTGGCTGTCACTCCTGAGGTCGGTTTCGATTCACGAATCTGTCAAGAAATATAATTCTGGTCTGAGGCAACTCAATTATCCTGCAAGTGGTTTCCCACTTCTACTTCAGGCAAATGCCGGGATGGTACCTAAATTAAGAGCATGGCCGCCTCCTTCCCAATCCTTATCTGAAATACAAATAGGCTACACACACTAATATAGCCATCACAATAACACAATTCATCAGACAAATTCCACACACGCCCAAGTACACGGGGCGACATGAACACAATATCGCAACGACAACTAGCTCTTTATCCGAACTGGTGCACAGTATTCAGTGACAGATTATACGAAGTCAACAGCTGAACAACAGAGAATATTGGTGTTGGACCCTAAGTGGAACGACAAAGCTTCCACAAAATGTCATTCTACGTCTTGCGGTTGTCGGCAGTCTTTGTTAGATAATCTTTGAATGATAGCGTTTTCTCAATAGTTTCATCCTGTTTAAACAGTACACATATACACTATATATATATAAGTTCGACGTGTTGCGTAGTGGCTAGCACTCTTGGCTGTCACCACAGAGGCCCGGGCTCGAAGCCGACTCTGGCAAGGAATTTATTTCTGGTTTGAGGGCTGGAACGGGATAAACTCAGCCTCGAAGGCCAAACTGAGAAGAGGTGTGTTCGAATCCCATCTCAGCCGTCCTGGAAGGGCAGATGTGGGCATCACCATGCTGCAAAACTACCAATATCTTTGTTAGCATCAACTGTGGCAGTTGTATAGCCAAGATTGACCAATGCGAGGGTGGGGTTATAGTTTCAAAATATTGTGTGGTGCTCATCATTATACCATTATAAGGATTGGTTGGTTCTTAAGTTTAGGGGCTGCGACAACGCGGTCATGTAGCCCCGTGTACTTTGGGTGTGTGTAGAATCTGTCTGATAACCGGTGTAAATTGTGATGGCTGTATTAGTGTGTGTATCTGTTTTTTAATTCATGTGGACTGCAACTTCGATTTTTTCAGATAGTTCCTACTTTTGCCGCCAAACGCCACCGTCAACGACTACAAGGCCTAGTTCAGAACTTAGCTACTAGACGCCACCGCAACGAACGTAGAAACCTAAGAGCGTTGTTTACATTCGTAACCTATACAATTTAGCTTCACACAGGTGTAATTAGTGGAAGGTTCTTTAACATGCCATAAATCTATGACATGGGACCGCCGGCTTAACTTCCACTCCGAAGGAAGGCATACTGAGGGATTTTTAATGCTCTTAAAAATCCGATGGCTTCGGCCGGATTTGAACCCGCTATCTTGGTCATAGAAGCTCAGCATGCTACCAACTACGTCATCGAGGCCGCATCTCCACGAGGTAGCTTAGGTCATACGATAATAATAATAATAATATCAAGGATGATACAGCACAACTAAACACCAAATATGGAACGATAAACCGTGTTAATAAATTTAAATATCTTGGGGAATGGATCCAGCAAAATGGCCTTGACAAGGAAGCCATAGAAGCAAGAAGCAAGAAAATGGAAGTCGCTTTTCAAACCACCCGCAACATATATAACAAAAAGTGCTTTTCTATGAACACAAAAATTCGTCACTACAACACTGTCATCAAACTAGTACCGCTATATGCATCTGAATGCCTTATCCTACCCGAGAAATATTTACTCGCGAAGTTAGAGAAAAAGAAAGAAAGATCCTACACATCATACTTGGCCCGGACTACAAAAATGGCATCTACATCAGAAAATCCAGGCAAGAAATTTACTCGAGGATAGAGAAGATCACAGATACAATGCGAAAACGCAGAGTTTGCTTTTACGGTCATATACGACGGATGATCGACTCCCGATTGACGAAACGTATCTTCAGTATATTCGACTCAAAACCAAAAACGACAATGCCAAGGTATGTTAACGTCCAGAAAGATCTGAAAGAAATGGGGATACGAGCAGAAGATGCACAAGACCGAAACCTTTATAGAGCAGCCATCAAGACGTTTGGGACTTACCGGGACGAAAAAACGGACAACTGGTGCGAAATGGACAGAAGAACGTCGTGCTAAACACAGTGAGCTCATGAAGACAATGTGGATCAAGCGAAAAGTGAACAAATGCCAGAATGTAAGATGAGGCTTATCGAGGTCCCTAGTTGGCCGATTAGGGAAATTGAGTGAATGAATAATAACAATTCCTATACCGTATATATTTCCCATGTTGTGGGTTCGAGGACAAAGTGAGGTAAATTTCTATGTGGCAGTGGTTTTCACGGCTGGATGATCCTCCTGACGCCATCCTCAACACAGAGCTGGATGGGAAACGAAATGACAACAGGGCAACAGCGACCAAGGCCCATCAGGAAGTACCATTTCATGGAGGCTGACGGTGGGATTTGAATCCTTTGGCCTTGCACGTTAATGCACGCACCCGTCTTGATCACCGATAATAATAATAATAACAATAATAATAATAATAATAATAATAATAATAATATTTTGAAAAGTTTGAATGGAAGAGAAGCATATTTTACTAAGTATTTTGTATTTTGAAATGTATTTTAAAATACTATTTTGTATTTTGTATTTTCAGGAATTTTATAACTGTATTTTGTATTTTGTATCTAAAATACTTTTTTGTGAGTATTTTGTATTTTGTATCGAAAATACATTTTGTGAGTATTTTGCCCAACTCTGATTGTATGCAGGCACGTCTGTAAACCGCCGGATGACATTTCTAATATCTTCTGTAGAAAAATATGCACTGCCGTAAGTACCACTTCAAATGCCAAATCTAGTTTTATGATGAACCCTTATCATTGTGTCCAATAATAATGTTTCATATTAATAAAAACGATGGAAATACTAAATACATGATATGCTGGATATTTGAGTAATATTGATGTAGCAAGAAATCTGGACTTGGTAAGACATGCTACGTGCTGGCTGGAAATGACCAATAGTTTCACAACCAATGTTATTCTTGGATTTCTGAGAAAATCAGATATGACGCTGTGGCGTACGTGACCATAAAAGGGCAAAATGCTGCGTACAAGGCAAGGAGTGAGAGAGAGGAGAATAGTCGTGACGTGAAAATAAGGGCGGGATTTGTAAGGTCAGAACTCCGAAGCCAACTTATCTGACCAATAAGAAAACATGACGCCAGAACATAGCGTCAGTGTGTTTTGCGCGGCAATCGGATATAAAAAGATCTAGCGATCGGTTTGCTTGTTCGACGGCAGATTCGCGACCTGTGAGAAAATACAAGATTTTTGAGAGGTCACACATAATTATAGGCCCATTACTTAAAATATTGAGGAGCTGTTTTTCTCCCACCATTGAAACTTTAGGCTTTCTGTATATATACAAATGTCTGAGATGAACCGAAACACTCCTAATTATTCTTCGACAGTCATTTTAAGACGTCCTTAAGACGATATGGTTTTAAAGTTATAGTTGTGTGTCGGCAACGAAGTTGGAAATTTTCATAAATTGTGAGATGGCAATTAGCCATAGAATAGGGAAAGTCGACGATTCTGCATAGGACGATCTGAGGAAATAAAATACTTAGAACGCAGATAGAACAGTTTAAAAACTTTGATTTAATTGTGTTTTAACAGCAGCAAAATGTCGACCATGGAGAGAAGACAGCAAGCTTCATCCTCCATTACCATCAGTGTTATGGGCTAACGGCCTAATGATGGGAATTGACGAGGCGGGAGGCCTCTGGAAAGCAGTTTAAGTGATGAGTATTAAAAAATTGATTTATTGATTTTGGACGAGGGGAATCGCGAGAGATGTGTGGAACTTTGTAAGATTGTATTTGTGTGGTTTAATTTAAATTTCAGGGTTTGATTTCTTAACTGACATGCGTATAGTAATTTTTGGCATTGCGTGACAATTATGTTGTACAGTAAATTTTGTAATATAAATGTTTTCCTTATGTATACGTAATTCTTATTGCGAAATGGCCGCATCGATTAACGTATCTATAAAAAGTGTAGCCATGAATGAGAACCTAGGAACGACAATGATAAATGGACTGATTTAATGATATGTTAAACTAATTACTACGTGGGGGGAATATTTGCATTTTGTTGCTTTGATAACTCGGGCTAGGACTGATCCTGTTATTAATTCTTTATTGTCATTTGGACATGTTGTGTGTCATTATCTGAGGGGTGTGCTGATTAATGCTACGACGTGATCTTCGAGAAATGTGCCACGTATTTTTGGGTGTAAGTGATGATGATGAGGAGAGGTAAAGCCTGTCCATGACTGCGATATCATTCCGGCAAACTAGTTATCCGTGGGGATAAGTTTGACCTGGGAATGTATTCTTAAAAATCCCTGAGAGGATGTTTTGAGATAATGTGTTATTTATTTGTACGCGTTTAACAGGTGGCGATTAGCAAAGGTGCTGTACGCTGGCTATGGGCCAGAATCTATATTTAGCATGGCACTAATTACTACTTGGGGGAAGAAATCAGCCACTCTCTCGGTGATGCGATAACAGGCCCGGTTGTCTCCAGCTCGTTATGACACGTTATGTTTGCTTTAAAGCCTAATGAGTTAAGGTTATTTTATTTGGTTTAATTTGGGAAGTTGCCATGTTGTCGATCCAAGTTTCTTTTATCATTACTACGACTTATTTGTTCATTGTTTTAAAACGCCAAACTTTCCGGCGTGAAAATTAAAAGTTGTATTTTGTTGTTGTTGGCTCTTATTTTTCAAGGCCATTGTATTCATATAAATATAATTTGGCAACCGGCCAAACTTGTTCATGTCATGTTATGCTATCCTTGTGTTTAAGGTATAAGACGGTAATTCCGCAGCCCTTATTTTAAATAATACACACGTGTATTTGGTTGTGGTAATCTAAGGTTAGAGCATGTCAGTAGTGTATATAAATATGTAATTGTTGTTCCCACATTTCCGTAATTCGTCCTTCGCAGTACGGAGTCCGTTCCCGAACCAACTGTTTTGGTCGGAAACGAGCGCCCGTCAAAATGCTCATTACTTGAACTAGTCTTAAAACCCGTGTCGCTCATAAATATTAAAATTTTGTACTATTTTATTTGTTTGTTATATTTGGATCTTGTGATCCGTTTTCTTTTGTTACTTTGATTTAAGTGACATTGCAGTCACAATGCATGTTGACAGCTGTCATGCCATGTCGTCATGGTACGTCAGGATGGTCAGTGTTAGATCTGTTCACGCGAGTGAACAATAAAAGGGTGGTTATAGTTCTCTTTTTTTATGTTTGATTCAGTTAATAAATTTCATTTGTTAGTAGATCCTGTTGTTTTTCTTGGCTTTATAATAATAATAAGTTAACCTTATGAACCCTGGAAGTTATGTTGATAGCAAAACCTCTAAATCACATTCACAAGAATCCATTACGACCCCGAAAATTTGAATCTTGTCTACATGCTATTTTCCAAAGGGTTTATAAGAGTTACTTTGGCTTCCGAACGTGTGGCATTTGTGTTTTAGAGTAAAAAAATAGATCACCGGCATGTGATAAGTTTATTAACGTAAGTTAGGCGAAGATAGTACCGCCAAATGTTTGAAAATATAAAGTCATGGAGTTTGCAATAAAGTAAATGTGGAACAAGTTAAGTGTTTGAACTTTGATTAAAATTAGAACAAACTGTTCCAGGCGCCCAATAAAATTAAATTAGCTTTGTGTAGAAAAGCCAAACTCAAAGAATTGTTTGACAGGAAGGTTAGACCTTAAAAACTAATTAATACTCTATTAATTGGTTAAAATTTGTAAGTGAAGTAAGGTCAGGAAGATTATAACTGAATCAAAGGGTTAAAAATTAAATGGAATAATAAGTAAATTATACTCAGTGATGCTATAGTTTGTGGGAGTAATTTAAAGTAAATGAACTGAGTATGTAAAGGGTTAATGTGTGTATATTTAATATGTGTGAGCGCGCGTATCCAGGGCTCCGCCCTTATGTCATTTCCCTATGTCTCAAATATATTATTGTTGTGATGGCAACTCTGGGAGAAATCCGCGAAGTGATTGAATTAGCATCCGATCGTACGCGAGAACAACTTAGTGAGATGAGAAAGGACATAACCAATGAAATACAGACACAGTTAGCGGCGAATAGTGAAGAAACGCAGACACAGTTGGCGGCAAATAATGTAGAAATGCAGACACAGTTAGCGGCAAATAGTGAAGAAACGCAGACACAGTTAGCGGCAAATAATGTAGAAATGCAGAAACAGTTAGCGGCAAATAGTGTAGAAATGCAGACACAGTTAGCGGCAAATAATGTAGAAATACAGACACAGTTAAACACAAAACTATCTGAAGTTAACGAGAATATAAATCAGAAAATCGCTACACAAAACATTCTGGTTAGTGAACAATTACATAGGCAGTCTGAGAAAAACAATGAAATGTTAAACGCACAAGACGAAAGGAACACTCAAAATCTAGCTGCGCTAACGGTAGAAATCAAAGAGCACACAAAAGAACAGCTAATCCAATTAGCAAAGGACGTTAGCACTAACAATACCAAACAATTAGGAATAATAAAAGGTATCGAAGATTCGTTTAAAAAGGAAATAAAAGGAATGGATGAGACTGTTATGGCAAAACTAGCACAAATCGAGCAAGCGTGTTTGACCAGCTCATCTGAGATTAAAGAAGCACACACAAACTTAGAAAAAAGGTTTGAGAATATCGAACGAGGGACACAGGGTATGCAAGATCAGATAATTACAGTAGATAACAATATCACGGGCTTAGTGACGGAACTCAACAAATTAGAAATACAATCAATTAAGAAATGGAAAAAGTTAGAAATTGACCAGGAAGAAATTAAACAAACATTAGAACAGAACAACATTTCTCTGGGAGAAAGGATAGATAAACTTGAAGATAATCAGGAGGCTAATCAACAGGAAGTCGAAAAAACGCTTTGTTAAATTGAAGGATACTATTAGGAAAGATTGGACCAAGATGAGCGCTGATTCGAAAGATGAACGGCTCGCAGTAAGCAAGAAGCTAGGGGAAAATAACGCGAAAATACAGGCGTTAGAAGAAAATATGAAGTTAAGATTTCAAATTCAAGAGGACCGCATGATAAAATCGGAGTTGCAGTCACTTGGACATAATACGATGTTTGCGACACTAATGGAAAAGGGGAAAGGGGAGAATGCGGAAAGAGAGCACACAATAGACAGCCACGAGCTTGGGCAAAGTCCAAGAACGGTAGACACGCAAGCATTCCAGAATTATGAGGGTCGTAGCTCGACACCTCAAAACACACAACTTCCCACGCAAGTTATACAAGTCATCCGTGGAAACGAATTTAAACCGAATAAGTTTTTACCAGAGAGCGGAGGGACACCTAAAGCTTTCTTAAGGGAACTGACAGAATATTTTTCGGACCAAAATGTTAGCTCAACGCGACAATTAAGAATGGTTGAAAAATTTTTGGCGGGCTCAGCACTTACCTGGTATCTTGGATTTAAGAACACATTTAAATCAATGGAAGGTTTCCACAAGGCCTTCCTAAGCAAATACTGGAGTGGGTCGTATCAACAAAGCTTGCGAATGGACTTATACTCGCGCAAATACCATTCCACGCATCAGACGAAATATGCAGATTTTTTCGCCATGCAACTTGTCAAATTGCAGGATCTTGATAATCCACCGAGCGAAATGGAGCTAATAACTACTATAGGAAAGCAGATGCCTATTAGCGTTCAGCAATTCTTGGTGGCGGCAAATATTACGACCGTGGTCCAGGCAGAAGAGGTATTAAGGAAGATAGATGAAACCACTAATTACATCAACCCGAGAGAGAAGAGACAGATAGAGTTAGTTAATGCAGTCGAAGTAGTCAAGACACCGAACAAAAACACGAGGTCGCAAGCTACAAACACTGGGGATAACCAAAGACGGCAGAGCACCGAAGAATATGAGCCGAGATCTCAACCGAGATACGAAAATAGGGACAGAAACCATAACAATCAGGAAGAAACTAACCGCTACCGGAACACAAACAATCAGCAGTGGCGAGATAATAGGAGATACCAAACGTCATACAATAGGAATAATAATAATAACGCACCTTATAATCGGGGATGGCGTG
The DNA here is from genome assembly GCA_946902985.2 of Meconema thalassinum. Lineage (NCBI taxonomy): Eukaryota > Metazoa > Arthropoda > Insecta > Orthoptera > Tettigoniidae > Meconema > Meconema thalassinum. The sequence continues at coordinate 1,198,377,468 of OX336389.2, forward strand.
GAGGACACTATAATCAACAATATAGGCCCAGAGACAATAGGCGTTACAACCAGCAATATAACGCACAAAATAACCAGCGGTTTAACGAGAAATCGGATCCAAGGGATGATCAGAGAAATTGGAACGAGAGACACGCTGACCCGCAACAGTACCTGGAGGAGCCACATAACATAGAAGGAAATAATAAGGATAAATGGGAAAGAGCGATAGATCGGCGGAAGAATCCCGACAACCACGAGGAGGAAAACGGAACACATCAAATGTTGGAGGCCATGCATGTAGAAACCCAGAGATATTTGGAGGAGCTGCATGGAGAAGAAGAAAATAGAGCAGCCGACAATAGGAAACAGAAGAATAGCAGGAGAGATTCGCAGACCGTGTCAGGCAAGGGTCTCGAAATATGGTAAAAAAAAGTTATTGTACGGGAATAGGAGAAGAAGAAGGGAGAAGGAAGAAGATGGCAACGCGGAGGGAGAAGAAGGAGATGACATCACGGTAAAATGGAGAAGAGACAGGAGCGGCTTAAGGAAGTTCAACTAGGGGTTACGAACTTAGGTAACAACGCCTACAGAGTCCGAGAGGTGAGCAAAGGAAACATGGCAGTATATAATATCTCTTTTAAATTGTATCATCAGAGAGAGCCATACGAACCGAGAAATAATGTTACTGCAGCAAATTAAACATTCGCGTGATAACATACAACAAAAGATACGGGGGTACTCGAGTGGTTAAAGCGCTCAAAAGACAGCTCTGACGTGTTTACAAGTTCAGGCGGAAGTCGTTAATGAATATGTTGATGTTTTGAAAGAGTGAGAGGGGAGACGAGTAGCAAGGAAAGAGGCCGGAGGGCATAAGTATACAGGAATTTCCTAATGAGTTTGGAACGAGACGGCTACTGAAACAGACAGAGGCGGACAGTCATTATATTTGAGGGTGACCAGCAACTTCAAATTTGAGCCAGAAAAGTCGGGGATGTGAAATTCGACTTCATTTGAGTTCGAATTTCATCAACTAGGGGTCGGATGAACCCTTATCATTGTGTCCAATAATAATGTTTCATATTAATAAAAACGATGGAAATACTAAATACATGATATGCTGGATATTTGAGTAATATTGATGTAGCAAGAAATCTGGACTTGGTAAGACATGCTACGTGCTGGCTGGAAATGACCAATAGTTTCACAACCAATGTTATTCTTGGATTTCTGAGAAAATCAGATATGACGCTGTGGCGTACGTGACCATAAAAGGGCAAAATGCTGCGTACAAGGCAAGGAGTGAGAGAGAGGAGAATAGTCGTGACGTGAAAATAAGGGCGGGATTTGTAAGGTCAGAACTCCGAAGCCAACTTATCTGACCAATAAGAAAACATGACGCCAGAACATAGCGTCAGTGTGTTTTGCGCGGCAATCGGATATAAAAAGATCTAGCGATCGGTTTGCTTGTTCGACGGCAGATTCGCGACCTGTGAGAAAATACAAGATTTTTGAGAGGTCACACATAATTATAGGCCCATTACTTAAAATATTGAGGAGCTGTTTTTCTCCCACCATTGAAACTTTAGGCTTTCTGTATATATACAAATGTCTGAGATGAACCGAAACACTCCTAATTATTCTTCGACAGTCATTTTAAGACGTCCTTAAGACGATATGGTTTTAAAGTTATAGTTGTGTGTCGGCAACGAAGTTGGAAATTTTCATAAATTGTGAGATGGCAATTAGCCATAGAATAGGGAAAGTCGACGATTCTGCATAGGACGATCTGAGGAAATAAAATACTTAGAACGCAGATAGAACAGTTTAAAAACTTTGATTTAATTGTGTTTTAACAGCAGCAAAATGTCGACCATGGAGAGAAGACAGCAAGCTTCATCCTCCATTACCATCAGTGTTATGGGCTAACGGCCTAATGATGGGAATTGACGAGGCGGGAGGCCTCTGGAAAGCAGTTTAAGTGATGAGTATTAAAAAATTGATTTATTGATTTTGGACGAGGGGAATCGCGAGAGATGTGTGGAACTTTGTATAGATTTTATTTGTGTGGTTTAATTTAAATTTCAGGGTTTGATTTCTTAACTGACATGCGTATAGTAAATTTTGGCATTGCGTGACAATTATGTTGTACAGTAAATTTTGTAATATAAATGTTTTCCTTATGTATACGTAATTCTTATTGCGAAATGGCCGCATCGATTAACGTATCTATAAAAAGTGTAGCCATGAATGAGAACCTAGGAACGACAATGATAAATGGACTGATTTAATGATATGTTAAACTAATTACTACGTGGGGGGAATATTTGCATTTTGTTGCTTTGATAACTCGGGCTAGGACTGATCCTGTTATTAATTCTTTATTGTCATTTGGACATGTTGTGTGTCATTATCTGAGGGGTGTGCTGATTAATGCTACGACGTGATCTTCGAGAAATGTGCCACGTATTTTTGGGTGTAAGTGATGATGATGAGGAGAGGTAAAGCCTGTCCATGACTGCGATATCATTCCGGCAAACTAGTTATCCGTGGGGATAAGTTTGACCTGGGAATGTATTCTTAAAAATCCCTGAGAGGATGTTTTGAGATAATGTGTTATTTATTTGTACGCGTTTAACAGGTGGCGATTAGCAAAGGTGCTGTACGCTGGCTATGGGCCAGAATCTATATTTAGCATGGCACTAATTACTACTTGGGGGAAGAAATCAGCCACTCTCTCGGTGATGCGATAACAGGCCCGGTTGTCTCCAGCTCGTTATGACACGTTATGTTTGCTTTAAAGCCTAATGAGTTAAGGTTATTTTATTTGGTTTAATTTGGGAAGTTGCCATGTTGTCGATCCAAGTTTCTTTTATCATTACTACGACTTATTTGTTCATTGTTTTAAAACGCCAAACTTTCCGGCGTGAAAATTAAAAGTTGTATTTTGTTGTTGTTGGCTCTTATTTTTCAAGGCCATTGTATTCATATAAATATAATTTGGCAACCGGCCAAACTTGTTCATGTCATGTTATGCTATCCTTGTGTTTAAGGTATAAGACGGTAATTCCGCAGCCCTTATTTTAAATAATACACACGTGTATTTGGTTGTGGTAATCTAAGGTTAGAGCATGTCAGTAGTGTATATAAATATGTAATTGTTGTTCCCACATTTCCGTAATTCGTCCTTCGCAGTACGGAGTCCGTTCCCGAACCAACTGTTTTGGTCGGAAACGAGCGCCCGTCAAAATGCTCATTACTTGAACTAGTCTTAAAACCCGTGTCGCTCATAAATATTAAAATTTTGTACTATTTTATTTGTTTGTTATATTTGGATCTTGTGATCCGTTTTCTTTTGTTACTTTGATTTAAGTGACATTGCAGTCACAATGCATGTTGACAGCTGTCATGCCATGTCGTCATGGTACGTCAGGCTGGTCAGTGTTAGATCTGTTCACGCGAGTGAACAATAAAAGGGTGGTTATAGTTCTCTTTTTTTATGTTTGATTCAGTTAATAAATTTCATTTGTTAGTAGATCCTGTTGTTTTTCTTGGCTTTATAATAATAATAAGTTAACCTTATGAACCCTGGAAGTTATGTTGATAGCAAAACCTCTAAATCACATTCACAAGAATCCATTACGACCCCGAAAATTTGAATCTTGTCTACATGCTATTTTCCAAAGGGTTTAGTATCTAAAATACTTTTTTGTGAGTATTTTGTATTTTGTATCGAAAATACATTTTGTGAGTATTTTGCCCAACTCTGATTGTATGCAGGCACGTCTGTAAACCGCCGGATGACATTTCTAATATCTTCTGTAGAAAAATATGCACTGCCGTAAGTACCACTTCAAATGCCAAATCTAGTTTTATGTGACCGTTAATCTCGCGATCATGAGCTACGGGACCTCCATTTTACGTGGAACTCCTACCGGATATTTGACTTCGAAAATGTCTCATGCATTGACTGGGAACTGAACCCGGTCCACCTTGCTGAGAGTCAAGCAGCTAGACCACTGCACCATCACGCCTCCCGGTAATGGTACAATAGTGTATTTTATTAGGCAAACATTACTATGTATTCTCCTTCAAGATATGTGGGGAAAGGTGAACGAGGCATGGCAAATTATATAAAAGGGCCCGATGGGACCACGTGGTTGGCCTGTTTATGATTATTTATGATTATCTTCAAACATCATAAATATCTTACTCAGTGAATCAGTGGTAAATTGTCTGACTCTTCATCACAAGACTGAGAGCTCGATTCCCGTCCGAGGACGTGATATTTTTGAAGGGCGAGAAAATTTGACACACTCTGAGTCTTAAAAGGCCTCTCTTGTTACATTTGGTTACTGCAATACACAATTAATTAAATCTCACGGTCGGGTCAGCAAACAAGTTCCCACTAGAGCAGAGCAAAGGGAGCTTGTTGTAGTTAATTCATTTGAGGGTCTTGGGATATCTTGGTCATCAGGTTCGTATGGGTGTGTGTTGAGCTTTTATGATAACCTGTATTTCTGTGATGACTTTAGTAGTGTGTGTGTGTGTGTGTGTGTACAGCTATAGTAGGGACTCTGATAGGGTAGGTGTCCCGGAACTTGAAATAAGGTACTATCCCGGCATTTGCCTGTAGGGAGTGTGGGGAAAAAGCACACTCAGGATAGACACTGTCAGCGCCGGGATTCGAACCTTCGATCTCCAGACGTGCTTCAGTTGCCCACGTGGCCGTGGTGCACGATTTAACGAGCACAGCTACGCCGCGGGTGCGAATGGAGTGTAGATGACTTAGATGACTCTACCTCAATTAATATACACCACCTAGCCTAGGTTATACGATTATTATTATTATTATTATTATTATTATTATTATTATGGGGGCGTGATGGCGTAGCCAGCAAGGCGGGTTGGGTTCGGTTCCCGGTTAATGCATGCGGGATTTTCGAGGGGAAGTTTCACATCCAGTGGCTCGGATTCCACGTAGATGAGGTTTATGATCGCGAGATTAATGTTAACATTAACTTAAGCTTCAGGCTTCCTTCCGTATTATTGTGTTTGTTGTTATTATTTTTATGGTATTTATTTAAGAACATAGAATATGTATTTCTCAAAGCCTTCGATTTGAAATGAAATTTAATTTCATCACAGGTCAATCACCCGAAAGAAAGAAGTACTAATCTAAGTTTACTTCGAATACCGTAGGTCTACTTAATATATTGAAAGAAAGCGTTGGATAATTTGACTTCCACCTCTCGCTACTTTCCTAATGGACTGTTTCAAGTGATTGCATTCCATGTTTTGAGTTCATTATTGTAACGAATCGTGAATGTGAGTGTGGATACTAATCAGCAGTTAGTGATAATTAATATTACATTGATTGTTGAACATGGTAGCAGTGGTGCGTTAGGTCTGAGGTCTATTTTTCAGAGCTGTTGTCTTGTAGTTCCCAAAATGGACAGATTCTTAATAAAGAAATGTGTTGAAAATGAAGATGTTCGTACTGGGGATCAAAAAGGTAAACAGAACTGCATTAGTGGAAACTTGATAGTTCGCGTAATTTGTCAACAAAAATCCAGAAAATCAAGGGTAAAGGGCATAGTTTTCAGTCATCCTGGAGTACTAAGTTTCCATGGGTACTTTTGAAAAGTCAAAAGATGTTATTTTCTGTAAATGATGTAGACAAATGTAGGCCCTACATGGAGAAGCAAATTAATTTTCGCGTAAAATTGCAACCTGTATATGGGAAGTCGGCCTGCCACAGGGAAGCAGTAGTAACATGTACTGCTCTAAAACAACACACAAACGTTAGTTCTCAGCTTGCATACTTAAATCAATGAAGGAAAATCGCGCCTACATACTCAAAATAATCTCTACCTTACGTTACGTAGCAATACAAGGAATTTTAATCCGATGACAAAAGTAATTTAAACATTTTAGTACTTAGATCTTCATTCAGTGGCAGACGAGTTGATTAGCAGGAACGAGCTGAGACGCAAAACCTCTGCCGGAAAACAGTATGGTAAGATTCATCAGCCCTAACATTGAAACAAAGTTTAAATTGTTAAGCATTGATCTAATTCAAGGGTAATTAAAGGCTCATGTAGTGTACCGGTACTAACTACATTAATATCTTCATTCTAGCTGTAGTACAATAGGCCTACCTATTTTGCTAATACCGGACTATTGCACAAATCTGCACCCCAAAATGTTTAACCTGTGTTCGAATCATGGGTCGTGTAATTTCATCATCTGTTATTCTAAACGTTTAAGGGAGGGCGGCATGATTGATATAACTGGTAAATCACGGAATTTTTACTTCATCACTGCTTAGCACTACTCTACGTATGGGTGCGTGATGCAATGGAGTTATTAGCCAAATACATACAGTATCATCATTACTTTTCTGGAAATTCTAACTCTTTAAAGTTTATTTAATTTCATCCTAAATCATTAACATAAATTTCATTTTGATGATTATTATTATTATTATTAGGCCTACCAGTATCATAAAAGAATGTTTAACTTAGTAATTCAAGTCGAGTAGCCTATAAATAAATATTAACGGAACGCCAAAACGCTTGGATTTACAAGTTTCGGAAGGAAGTTGAGTGGTCCCCCCAATATTTTATAGAGTCGGCGCCTCTCAACACCATGCATCGTCAATTGAATGAATGGGCGTGAATGTGCTCGTAGACTAGAGAAATTCGCCCAGTCATCAGAGCGCACGCCTCACATCTGTTCGACTGGTACTTCCACTCAGATAATATACATAAGGCCAGTCTCAAGCGGTGACAGCTCAGTTTTGTAGCTGCATCGGAGCTGTGAGCTTCGGGCTAGCAATCAGTGCCCAGTGGACTTCTGTTGAGTGTACGTAGTTATCTGCTCTTCACATAGGCTTATTTCCGAATGAATCCCAATACTGTCTACATTTTATTTCTCCGTCTCACTCTTTCTTTCTCTTCAAAAATATAAGGACTTCAAATTTAGTAATTCTGACTATCGATATGTTTCGATTGTTAGGGTGGGGGGCGTGCCTACTGTTACCAAAGAAATTGCATTATTGTCAAAGTGTTAGGAGCATATGCTCCTGTATGTTCCTAGATATCTGGAAGCGCGATGGCTGAAATGTGAAAGATGTGAAATTGTCGACTGGAAAGCGAGTGTGTGACATTTGAGGAGCGTCTGAACAAAACCCGATAAGTCCATCAACGAATTTATTAGAGAATGCAATAAACTCTGAAAACTTTGTGAAATTTCAAACGACGTCCTAAGGCAGATTTAGTGACTTCAGATATAGGATGTATATAAGCTTAGCATCTTATTTAAAATCATATTTTACCCGGTAGTCCTCTCAGAACAAACAACAAGAAACAAAAAACACCAATACTGCAAAAATGGATGTATCGGTTTTTGTTCCGAGACTCCTCATTTAACAAACGTGTTGAATGTAGTTCAGTGCCCTAAGCTACAATGTTGGAACTATCCTGGTTCCACTCCATAACCAAGTATTTTGTTTGTGTTACGTTACTTCAGGATTGCGTACTGACTGATGTAAGATGGAATTTGATGAGGTTATGGACATTGGTGAGTGTAATATTGACACAATATTTGTGACAACGTTTTAGTATGAAATATTTCATTACGGTGGATCCCACAAAAGAAAAGGTCTGTCTTGACGTGTTTTCGTGGAAAAAGTTAGTTGTGAATTCACGATTTGATGAGGCTGCTCCTGAAAGCACACTCTGTCCCAAATCCTTCAAGCTCTGTTCAGATGGCAATACAACACTTCTAGGTGGTGGACGCATACCGGTATTGAATTTATTCTGCAGATATTATGAGGCAAGGTCTAACGGTATCTGCATGATGTAGGCTTGCACGGCCAGCAACAAAATCCTCTGGTCGGCTTTATGGGTTCTTGGCCGTATTCTGTAATTCGTGGGGTATAACATTTAACCAGCAAGTGCGGCTGGCATTATCAAAGATAATTTTTAAATGGTTTGAAGTGACGCTCGTGTGGGTTAGATTCCTGGCTCAGCCAAAGAAATTTATATTCCCACACGAGCGTCACTTCAAGACATTCTGAAAGAGTTTGAAAATGTGAGCCGCATTTGCCGGTGAAACGTCAAGATATTATGCATCAGAGAACACTGCATTAACAACCCAAAATAAAAAACAGCCCTGAAGATTCTATATGACGTACAGTAAGTTGACCGTCAGCGGTGATGATCAGCATTTACTCACCTCCGTAGCTGAAAGCACGAGTATTCACGTGAAGGCTGGGTCTTGGGGTGTGTATTGAGACTCCGGTCCCAAACTTCCTGGGTTCTATCCCTGGCTCTGCCAAGAAATTTAATTTCTCATCTGAGGGTTTGACCAGTCAAGCCGATTATGTTTGGCAGAGGATGGGAAACATTTTCAGCATCTACTGTAAGCATGGTGAGTAAAAGTGCACGATACTGATTTTAAGCACCATATTCTGCCATACATATGTGCGCGGCAGCCAGCAACTGAGGCGTTACTGGCGGAGCGCGTGAGTGAGAATGTCCTAGCCAAGCAAATTTAAAGACCCTGTATTTTTATATATTATTTTGATTAATTACTGTTCATTATTTGCACCTGTGGATTGTTCTAACCTACATGGTTAGTATAAACTGTATAAACGATGTGAATGGCTTTGTCCATTACACTTTTCAATAGGGGGATTAATGGTAGCCTACACTCTTCTAAAACTGGTTAAATGTGTGTAATTAATCTGTGAAATTTTTAACAGGTGAGAGTAGGTAAGTTTTACTCCCCACCCAATTTAATTGGACACATTGACTTGTTGACCAACTGAAAAGCAGTTCTTTTTCATTTTCACGAAGGCAATACTGAAAATTGGTTTCTAAAATTTCCCTATCTTGGACCATCTTGGGGAAATTTTAAAAAAATATTATTTTATGAAATTTTGCATTGCAACATGGGCCAAATTGTTGTAAATATGTTTCTACAATTTTTGTCTTTCAATGCAATTTCAAGAGAAATAATCAGGATTTTATGTTTCCTGCTTTCTTATAACATAGTACTGGTAAGTTAATTAAATTTGCATTTTGAAACGAACTTAACTTCAGCAAGTCTAAAGTGCCAATTTTAACAAATTATTTTCAATGGTTCTTGCATGATAACAGAATAATCAAAGTACTGACTTTTAAAAAAATATCCTGCCATGCCATGAAAAAAAGAAGAAAAAAAAAGAGGCAAATTTTAAATAGCACTGAATTTGCCACAAAGAATCGAACCGGCTGATTTATTAATATGCAGAGGGTTTAAAATTTGCTAGGGTTCATGGAGAAGACTGAATGGAAGTGTTATAGAATATATTACCTATAGTACTTACAGTATTTCCAACAAAAGAAAGGTTGTGTGAGAATATGTATGTATGTATGTGTTCTTGTCAGACAGCAGATAACCCACATGTGGCAATATAATAATTTCACAATATAGAGCTATATATTGTCACTAAATGGTCAGTTATTGCTATTTGAGAAGGGGCTGTTACTGCACTATAGCATGCCAAGACTGCAGACACGTTTGTAATGTGCTTCCTGTATTTACTCGCTAATTCCAAGTGTTAATTGTAATAGTGGCACGGGTGTTTGCAATTGAGTTGCGATTCAAAGTTTAACATCACTAGTTCTTACAATGGTGGACTGCATTTATTTACCTCACACCAAAACAATCCATAACAATGTTTGAAGTGATAGAAGCCATTTTTCAGTGTTGCTTAATTCTATTCAACAAAGCTTTCTTTAATTAATAACTATGTTTGTTGTCATATTCATATTTTGTATTCTGTGTGATTTGATTATTCATTAGAATTTTTGAGATCAAATTGCAATACAGCCTGCCGGTTCAAGTGGATGTGTGTTTTTATTTATTTTTTATTTCAATGCGACAGTCCCTTGCTCCAATTCAGAGATTGATGGAGACAAATTATGCCATTTATTGTAATACGTCGTATTGACATTTGTCATTGTGCTTTTTCGGCTCTTCTCAATAACCGTCTTCAATAATACAACACATCACAAGTATTAATTGAACCCATTGTAAGTTAGTTCAATATTTTTAGATTTCTTAGATTTAAAGTTGTTTATTAGGGCATAGATTGTGATAGCTCATGTGAACAAGTAGCTGAAGCGGTTGGTGAGACAGGTGCAGCATAGAAAGGTGTGGCAATGCTGTACACTAATTCAGGCTTTGGCCGCATGACATCACACCCCAACTTTAGTTTGAAATAGTATAGTGGCACTTGTGTATGCAAATGTGTTGTGATTCTAAGTTTAACATCACTAGTTCTTGCAATGATGGACTGCATTTATTTACCTAACACCAAAACAATCCATTGTTGAGACTCTGCCCCTGCGAACAATCTTTCTATTTAGCTCAAATCATTAAGTTCAGTAGCATTTTAAGTCTCTACATCTAGCAACAAAATAGCTAGGCTACAATGGCAAACTGAAGCGTAGATAATTTGTTTCATTCATAGTACTCTTGCAAGTTACTGATTAGAGGATCACCAGGGGGTCCAGAAGTCTGCAAATCCTGGAAATCTCAGGAAATTTCAATACAGTAACTCTCAAATAGTAATTTCATTTTCACCCAGATAATAAATAATGTAAGTCGTATTTTTGATTCCTATCCAAGTAAACTATTGCACCAAGAAAACAAAGTTAGAACCGGAAGTCAAATGAAAAAAAAAGTAGGACTAACTTATAGGCCTACACATGTGCTTAAATACTGTATGTAAATGAACATAAAATCCCTAATTTCCTTACTCTGGGAAATTCGAGACATAATTCTGGAAATCCTGGTTACCTCAGCCGCTGATGCTAGGTCCACTTATCATTAAGTATATTTAATTTATAAACCTTCCCAGCATTCACTCAGTTTTCTTGCCCATCCTCAAATTTATTTATGTTGTAACTCTTGATGTGATCCTACATTTAAACAATATACAGGGTGGGGCAGAATGGACTCCCTGATTTGAAGGATGAATTGTGAAAGAACAAATAAAGATAATCTCAAAACGTTTTTATTTCCCAAAACTACATTCAATGCCATTTTATTCTCGTTTGGTTGTGAAAATTAGTTCATCCAGGTGACGACCTTGGCGAGCGATGCACATGTTGAGTCGTTCAAAAAGGTTTCCGAAAACTCTTCTCAGCATATCTTCTGATATTCCAGCGACGACATCTGTAATTGCCTCCTTAAGAGCTTCCAAGGTCCTTGGTCGAACTTTGTAAACCTCAGCTTTGAGATAACCCCAAAGAAAAAAATCGCATGGGCTCAAATCCGGGGAGCGAGGGGGCCATGGAGCATCGCCACGTAAGGAGATCAGGCGGCCGGGAAACAGTCTTTGCAGGATTTGCCGTGAACGAAGGGTGGTATGAGCCTTAGCACCGTCCTGTTGAAACCAAAAGGCTTGTGTGTCATATTGCTGACCATACTCTTCCAATTTAGGTTGAAAAAAGTTCTCTAGCATGTCACAATAACGCTCAGAGGTAACAGTAACAGTTAGACCTTGAGATTCAAAAAAGTAAGGCCCAATTATGCCTATGGAGGACACGGCGCACCAAACTGTCACTTTGGGGCTATGAAGAGGTCTTTGGTGGAGTTGACGAGGATTTTCAGTTGCCCAGTAACGAAAATTTTGCTTATTTACTGTGCCGGAGAGGTGAAAATGCGCTTCATCGCTGGACCACAGAATAGCGTCAGGTTGCACAGAGGTTAAAATTGCATTACAAGCATCTATACGTTTCACCCAGTCTGGTGGACTCAATTCTTGAACGACCATCATCTTGTAGGGGTGTAAATTAAGGTCAGTGTGTAAAATTCGCCTTACCGTTCTGGACGATATTCCATGGGCAGCAGCATGTTTCCACGCAGAGCGCGATGGAGACTGCCACGATGTTTTCAGGTGTCCTCACACTTTTAGGTCGCCCAGCTGGTTCTTTAGGAAGTGCAGATCCTGTCGCCCGTACACTATTAATCCATTTCCTAATGGTTTCAGCATCAGGAACCTTATCATGACGAGCCAAACCAAACCGCCTACGAAAAGCCCTCGGTGTCGCCACCACACTATAATTGTTTTTAAAGAACGTTTCAACGACAAAGCCTCTATGCTCACCAGACCACTGCATGGCGACTACCGAAATGAAAATGGCATCGTTTCCCCGACCTAACGCCACTATCCCCACTCCGCTAACGCACCTGCGCGCTCTACAGTGAGTGTTTGAAACTAGGGAGTCCATTCTGCCCCACCCTGTACTACAATTATATGTTCAAAAGCATTGACTGCAATTGGCTGTGAGGAAATTTGTCTTCATGACTTCCGGCCCCAATTGGATGTTTTAAGCACTGCCGGCTGGATCCCAACACTCCTGGTTGCTTTAAACTGCCTGCCCATTCGACACTCGCTGGCGTACAAGATATATGCATTAATTCACCGCTAGGTGCAGCACAAAGGCACTGAGATTGCCGCGGCTTTTTAAAGGGGAAGATACCTGAAACGAAGCATTGTTATGTTTGGAGGCTTAATATAGAGATTGACGGACGTGAAAACATTACACTAAGTTAGTTCCTTTATTATTCTAACATCTAAAAGTATTCAGACACATACTTACGGGCAAATTTTCAGTATAAAGGAAAGCAAAAATACATGTGGAGGCGATTGTTTTTAAGGGGCGAAATGTCTAACTCATTTTCCCGTAATTATGCAGACGATAATAAAAATATAACTGACTTAAATCTCGTTCTCGCTTACTGAGCCCAAGGTTGCAGGTTCGTATCCTGGCGCAGTCGGCTGACATTTGAGGGTGCGCAAATGCGAGGGAGCCGTGTCAGTAGATTTACTGGCACGTTAAATATCCCCTTCGGGGCAAAATTCCGGCACCCCGGCGTCTCTAAAAGCCAGAGTAGTTAAAAGGGACGTAAAACCAATAACATTATTATGACTTAAATCTAACTTACATACTTGGCGAGATGAAAAGAAAAGAATAAGGACAATAAAAGACAGGGAAAAGAAATGCCTCCGGCCCCCGAAAAATGGGATGATGATTTATTTAGGTGCTTTGTGACATCGTGGTCATGTAGCCCCATGTACTTGGGTGTGAGGTGAATTTGTCTGATAACCCGTCTTATTGTGATGGCTGTATTATACATTTTTACAGATTTTTTGGACATATTGTTTATTTTTTTACTTATTTATTTACTTACAAATTTATTTATTTATTTTCTTATTTCTTTACTTCTTTATTTGCTTATTTATTGCTTTTTTATTTATTTACATATTTATTTACTTATTTGTTTATTTACTTATTTGTTTATTTACTTATTTGTTTATTTACTTACATGTTTATTTATTTAATTATGTATTTTCTTATTTATTTGCTTATTTATTTACTTACTTATTTATTTGTTTATTTACTTACATATTTATGTATTTAATTATTTATTTTCTTATTTATTTGTTTACTTATTTATTTACTTATTCATTTATTCATGTATATATTTACTCATTTACCTACATATGTATTTATTTAATTATTTATTTACTTATTTTTTATTTACTTCTTTATTTACTTACGTATTTATCTATTTAGTTATTTATTAACTTATTTATTTTCTTATCTATTGATTTACTTATTCATTTACTTATTTATTTACTTACATATTTATTTACTTACACATTTATTTAATTATTTATTTTCTTATTTATTTTTTACTTATTTATTTAATTATTTATTTTCTTATTTATTTGTTTAATTATTTACTTACTTATTTATTTTCTTATTTATTCACTTATTTATTTCGATATTTATTTACTTACACATTTATTTATTTAATTATGTATTTGTTTACTTATGTATTTACTTATTTATTTGCTTATTTATTCACGTATTTATTTACTTATTTACTTACACATTTATTTATTTAATTATTTATTTTCTTATTTATCTGTTTACTTATTTATTGCTTATTTATTTACTTACATATTTCTTAAATTATTGATTTACTTACATATCTACCTACTTACATATTTATTTACTTACATATTTATTGTCTCACGTATTTACTCAGTAATTCATTCATGTACCGGTATGTATTTATTTATTTAATTGTTTATTTGCTTCCCCTGCGTCACCTTCTCTGGAAATTGCCCGTAACCACATCCCACGCAGTGATTTGTCCGATGGTATCTCATGAAATGAGATTCCTCGGTATTCTAACTTGCCCTGTTCTGATTTACAAAAGGGCACGCAGCAGTACGTCATTATAAAATCATTCAGAATACATTCTAAACACAACTGCTCCATTAACATCAATACAAAACTTATGTCTGCCACAGTGCCTTGGTGCTGCTTCCTAGCGCCTTTATTTGGAAACGAGGTTGTACGCTCAAACCAATGCTGTAATCGTCGAATGGGCAGGCAGTTTAAAGCAACCAGGAGTGTTGCGATCCAGCCGGCAGTGGTTTTAAGGATAGCCACTTGATGAGTTAATATTAGCATATGGTCTGAATATGTGATGGATGCTTGGTATATAGGCTAGTTCAGTATATTTTATCTGCAATTGGAAATGCCTGCCACATAGATGACTGGATGAATTGTTAGAATTAAGACCAGTCATCAAGATTCTTGTGATCTTCCATTCTAAAACTGACTTACAGATCCATGATTTGGGGGCTGTAGGTTTGTTAATAATGGCAACTGATTGTGATTGAAAGCAAAAATTTCTCATTGTAATATGAACCATTTGGCCATTTATGTCCTTTTAAACCTGTGGTTGTATGGTACTTCTATAGGCTTAATTTATTGATACAGGATAGGTCTCTTGAATTGCTTCCAAACAAGCTTAATTGTTAACAATTAAAAAAGACAGTTTTATATGGTGAAGAAACGTTCAAGAAGCAATTGCTAATTGCCACATGACATACCATGTTGCATGCCTCATACCTCGCTTACATTATAGTTATATGCATAGCAGATATGTGGCCTATTTAAGTTATTGTAAATTTGATGGATTGTATGGAAGGTGTGCAAATCTGTTGCATGTGGCTGTACACCCTTTGGATTATTTTTGGAGATGGGTATTGATGCAGCATTTATGAAATATTCTTGATCATTTTTAAGTTGAATGGTTATTGTATGAGGTTCTCATTGTACCTAAAGATCAGTTCTTGCTGGATATTTGTCACTAAGAGTCCTAGCAATAATGCAACTTTGGATGTGAAATTTTGCAATTTTAGTAAAATTCCCTTAAATAATTGCTCAAATTTTAACTCGGCTTAGAAAAACACAGACCCATTTTGACCAACAAGATCAAAAACCATTTTCGGTATTAATTTTAAATTAAAAAAAATAAAAATAGAAGAAACCTATAAATTGAGTTTATAGAAAACTAGCAATTTTAGTAACTAGCCTAGGTATAAATCATTCATGTCAGGAATGAAGAGTGCAGCCCATTGGAAAGGACCCATTCTCCTATATGTTTGTGGTGGAGAGTAGCAAAAACAGGCAACTGATATTTTTGATCTCGGCAGTTAGAACAGCTAAGCATTCCTCACTATTTACGAGCAAACACTTACCCAGGTAATCCATGGAGTACTTGGAAATATTGTACGGTATGTAAAATATATAAAAGTGTCTCTTGTTGCCCATTGACAATATTGCTTTTCAATTTTCTTCCTTATAAAATGAGTTAACATTAAGACTAATTTTTTACAGTCAGTTGACCAAGCTCTTATTCGTATCCCCTTACAGTTACAGAATTCAAATTTGTGTCCATCTTGATTTCATGGCCAGAATTAATATTTCAAGGTATGCCTGATTGTCTGTATCTGGCTAATGGTTGAACTTACATTAGGGATTGAAATTAATGATCCTTTCAAAGTTTATTTTATAATTATTTTGAAGTTTGGGAATGATTGTCATTAAACAAAAGGCATTTAAAATTCAGGCTGGAAGAAATTGGTGTCTGTGGTGTGTAAGGAGTGTCACTCACACCACACACTGAATGCTTTCAAAACAGTTAGCTACATTTCATTCCTAACCCCCAAGCACAATGTATGCCTCTTTCAGCCAGATATTAAGATCTAACATGAGGTTGGATTGGAGTGCATTCAAATAAGTAGCTCCTTGATACGACTAGCAGCACTCCATGGCCTAAAGCGAGGTTGGCCAGGAAATTTGACGACACAAACTGCTTACTGTGCACAAATTACGAGGTAGAAATTTGCTAGCTACTGGACACAGGTCGCTACCAGTGTTCTGAAATCATAGACTAGAATATATGTATCGTACAGATATTGCTGCCTTTCCTGGCTTCTTAATAACCTTGAGTGAGTGCAGTGGCTTTCCTGGCAGAGGAGAGTGGAAGTTCAGAAACTTATTTTAATTAAGTCAGTTTATTATTACGTGTATCATGAAATGTTCAATTAATAGATTTGTATACATCCTGTGTCCTGATGCTTGTAATGAATGCTCATTTATGCCATTCCATTATGTTTGTTCAAATGCTTTTGAAATCCTCTGTGAAATAATATATAGGAGATGTGTAATGAATCAACCTTGGGAGATATATTTATCACTACATTGTTTACTCATGAATAAGACTCTGAAGGCTTGACTGTATCTTCTCTTACATATTTGAATGGCCATCCACCTAACATCTATATATATCATGTAATAGCACTGGCATGTTTTCTGTCTTCTTTGTGTGTTAAATTGACCCTCTTTGTGAAAGATAATTTTGTAATATGACTTTTGTTTGTTTCTAGGCTTCAATTCTCGTTTAAGTTCATCTCTACAGCACTATGGCAATCCAACCTGGGTATTTTATCATTGGAATTTTTGTACTGGGTAAGTAGATTACTACTATTGAGATTATATTCTTTAATTAAACTTTGTCAATGTTGTTCTTCCAACTTCATTATGCCATTACCTGTACTGCTCTTCATTGGCTCATTGCCAATTTGCATACAAAGCAGATTAATCTACTGTTTATTGATGGTAGGCTCTCAAGATCTCGCAAGCCACAGTGCTGTAACCTTCTCTTCCATTCCCTTCCTTTAACTGGTCCTGAATGCTTGGATGTATGTGAAATAACGTAGCCAAGGTGAAGGTAGTCCGGACCCCCAAACCTTTGGTATGACGAATAATTACCATAATAAAAGTAGGCCTAATATTAACACACACTTGCTGGAAATAAAAGCGTACCGACGTGGAAGAATATTCGAGTTGGTATTATGTGTTGGTAAATATTTGATCATCAGCGTGAACCATGCCCATTCTGGTTCTGGTACAATGAGCACCATGCCACATGTATGCCCAGCATTGCCAACCTCATGGGTTGACTGGACCGTACAATTGATGCGAAAAGATCATATTTCGTATGATAGGCAAGTCAAATTTATATTTTAATATGCATGCCCCCTCCACCTCCCTTCTATTCAGTTGGAATACATTTTAGGTACTGATATAATAAATAATTCCCATAAGTGTATCTGTATGTTAAATGAAATAGTTAATATTGTCATCCTACTATAACATGATAGAAGTATCATTCATTAACAAGTATTTGTAGTGTTCATCTTGTTTATTAAGTTCCTATGATTTAAATTGCAATTCGATTAAGAATTAACTACACAAATTAGAATCCCACGACCTGGCCCAGAATCGAACCTGGGACATTCGAACCGAAGGCTCTGCTTAGCCACGAAGATGACTCAATCTCAATGAAATGAACGTATGCTCAAAAATGAAATATGTGATTCCTTACAAAGTTTTAACTCTTTTGTGGATATGTTCAGTAATTAAGACCATTTTTTTAAACTCCATGTCAGGTTTTCATCATAATTGGATAAGCATATTAGTTCAGTGTTATTTTGACCTTACCTTATCTGCCATATGTACAGTACACATCTATTAAATGCCTTATACTAATTGCATGTATGAATGAGAAGAGGATGAACTTAGCCAAATTCATGTATACTTAAAGGAACTTCAGGATAATGCCTGCAATATGTCAGCCTTTCCCATGGTGTTGTTGTTGTTGTTGCCGTAATTATACAAATATAAAACTTAGAAGCCATTTTTTTCAGTGTTGCCTTGTTAGATTTGATGTAAAATTGTTCAACCCCATAATCTTGATCGGTTAATGCTAATATTCTGTACTCAAATACCTGAAATAAAATACGGTATACACTTGCTAATCCCCCTTATGGCTCCCAATGGTCATAAGAGGCGGATGAGGTCAGGCCAGACCGACTGGCTGTAAAGGCGCACCTCGCTAGTACTTGAGTATGAGGCAGTTCGTTACAGTCTCTGTGTTCAGTCGTGCATGTCTCATTCTTTGTGAGTCGCAGGATAAGGCTCAGAGATCATAGTGTGTGAGTCTTGTCCTGGCGAGCCGAGATCCACCCTAAACAAATTCACGCCAGTGGCACTTCTTCCGAACGTCACTTACTTTCAAAGTCCAACGGCGATGGGATATGGATGGTGAGGGCAGGTTATGGGTGTAACTGGAAGCCCCTAGTTTGGACCTGCACGTTGGCAGCAGATGTGTGATGGTCATCTTCCGGAGACTCTGTGACTACTCGGGAATTTGGTCCTGGATCTGTGTTTGGGCAGGCCTATTTAGGATCACCGCTGCCCACCCCGCATGGGGAAGGCCCTAGAAAAGGTGGGCTAAACATCGGAAGTCACAGTCTTGGTCCGGCTGGGCAACCGCACTCAGCAGGTCACCCCTCATGCGTTCGAAACTCGAAAACAGTAAAGAATCTCAAATTGATTATTGGATCATGGAACATCAGAACTTTGCTTGATACGGACAGTAACGTTAGACCTGAGAGAAGGTCAGCTCTTGTAACCCATGAGTTATCAAGACTCAACGTTGACATTGCTGCTCTCAGTGAAACTAGGCTGTCTTCTGAAGGCAAGATTACTGAATCTGGAACAGGATATACCATCTTCTGGAAAGGAAAAGAGGAGGGTGAATGTCGTATTCATGGTGTGGGCTTCGCTGTGAAGACCAAACTGGTAAATTATCACCAACTTACGCCCACTGCAATCAGCGAAAGGCTCATGACTCTCCGCATACCACTCTCAGGAGGTTCCTTTATGACACTCATCTCTGCCTATTCTCCTACCTTAGGTTCTGATGATGAAGTAAAGGCTCAGTTCTATGATCAGCTAAGTGAAATCATCTCCAAGGTACCATCTGCAGATATACTCTTGCTCCTCGGTGATCTCAATGCCAGAGTTGGGTAAGATCACAGGCTATGGAATAATGTGATGGGCAAACAGGGACTTGGAAAATGTAATCCCAATGGACTGTTGCTTCTTGGTCTTTGTGCAGAACACGAACTTTTCATTACCAACACGCAGTTCCGGCTATCTAACCGCTTCAAAACCACGTGGATGCATCCTCGTTCCAAACATTGGCACATTCTTGATTATATCATTACCCAGCCATGTGATAAGGACACTCTTATTACCAGAACAGCAAGGAATATAGACGATTGTTGGACAGATCATAAACTTCTTATATGTAAGCTCAGGATATCCATCAGGCCTAAACCACCTAGGAACATCAAAAATTTGCCAAGAAAGAAGTTTAATACATCCAAACTTCAGGATGAATCCATCTATAAATATTTTGGAAACAGGATCGTCACCCAGTTATCAGAAAACCCAGTAACGAATGGCATTTAGCAAGAATGGGCCACACTACAGAAGATTATCACACAGTCAGCTGAGGAAACCATTGGTTTTATAGTGCGGAAAAGTCAAGACTGGTTTGATGACAACAATGAAGAAATTCTGTCTCTCATCAATGCCAAAAGGAATGGCTATCTTGCCCATCTTCAAGACCCAACTTCCAACACAAAAAGATAAACTACTGGAAATCAAGGCTAAATGTCAGACGCAGATAAGGCAGATTAAAAATACTTGGTGGCAACAGAAGGCTCAGGAACTGCAGAGACTATCGGATTCTCGAGACTTGAGGAACTTCTATGCAGTGCTCAAGGAAATATATGGACCATCTCGCTCAACATCAGGTACACTGAAAAGCGCTGATAATTCTACTACCTTGACTGACAGTCAAGACATCTTGGAACGCTGGAAGGAGCACTTCTCCAATCTCCTAAATCGTCCATCAGCAGCTGCTGAAGACTTCCTTTGTGATGTGCCGCAACAATCTGAACAACTGTGGTTGGCAGTACCTCCTACTTATCATGAATTCACTGCAGCTCTCACCCAATTGAAACCCAGAAAGGCACCTGGCCCAGATAATATCCCTCTGGAACTAATTCAAGCCGGAGGTCATTCCCTCAAAACGAGGATTTTCACCCTTATCCTCAGAATATGGGAATCAAGAAAGGTACCTGGAGACCTAAAGAATGCCACTATCATCACTATCTTTAAGAAGGGTGATCGCAGTGTTTGTGGCAACTACCGCGGTATATCACTGCTCTCAATTGTGGGGAAGATTCTTGCAAGAATTCTACTTAACCGCCTCAAGGTTATCTCTGAGAAGATCCTCCCAGAGTCACAATGCGGATTTAGAGCTTCCAGAAGCACAATTGACTTGATTTTCTGTGTGAGACAGCTGCAAGAAAAATGTAGAGAACAACAGAATCCACTCTTCTTAGTCTTTTATGACTTGGAAAAGGCATTTGATTCGGTTCCAAGACCAGCCGTGTGGGCGGTGCTGAAGCGGTTTGGTTGCCCTCAGCATTTTGTAGATCTAATCAAGGCTCTCCATGATGGCATGACAGGTCAGGTATGCCATCAGAATAAGATGTCCGATGAATTTCCTATTACCCATGGACTGAAACATGGATGTGTACTGGCTCCAACGCTTTTCGGGCTGTACTTGGCTGCAATGCTTTATGATTCACCCACAAACATCCCAGGTGTGGATGTCAAGTATCGTTTTGATGGAGGGCTTTTCAACCTAACTCGTCTCCACTCCTTGAGGAAAACTCAGGTTACTAATGTTGCTAATATGTTGTATGCAGATGATGCTGCGGCACCAACTCTCACACCAGAAGAGCTGCAAGAGTCAGTTATTTGTTACAAAAGTGCATGTGATCGGCTTTGATCTTACCATAAATGCCAAAAGACTAAAGTCTTGGCACAACCTTCACCAGGCACACCCCTTCCTCAGTTCAATATCTCCATCTCAAATTTGCCGTTAGAGCAGGTAGACCACTTCTTGTACCTGGGCAGTACCATTTCTGAGAGCTGTACCTGTGAGCAGGATGTGGATAAGAGAATTGGCGCAACCCATGCAGCATATGGACGATTAGCGCACCGGGTCTTCATGAATAAAGATCTGCCCACGAGTACAAAGCTAATGGTGTACAAAGCAGTAGTCATTTCTTCATTGTTGTATGGCTTTGAAACATGGACCCTTTACCGACGTGATCTTAGGAAGCTTGAGTGCTTCCACCTACAAAAACTTCGATCAATCCTGAGGATTAAATGGGAAGACCGCATTACCAATATTGCTGTTCTTGAAAAGACTCAAATCAACAGCATAGAATCATCCATAATAGTGTAGCAGCTTTGCTAGCCCACACGTTGAACGTCAAGTGTAGCGGTTATTAATGCCCCATGTTGGTAGCGACAAATGTAGCAGTTTCGCTTGCCCCTAACTGTTGGGTGATAATTGTAACTGTTGACCTTTGCCTAAGCTATGTTGTTTTAATGGGCGCCAAGACCTCAATGCAATGCTGAAATCTAAATTTGTATTTAACAACGTCTAGCTCTGGGAGAACACCTTCAAGAATCTATTCACTCAGATCGTGGTATGATTTGATCATTAACCCAACAAACAATTGTATCAGGAGAAGGAGTTGGTCTATATCTAATGCTACCTACTGAAAGCAAAGATGGCATTGTAAAAGAAATGAATTTATTATATAAAACAAGTATAGCAAAATTAATAATAATAATAAGTTTAAAATTTAAATTGGAGCGTTGCGATTTTAATATTACCGATAGAAAATTACGTGAAAACGGAGTCTGATAAATTGATTTTACTCTTATTTCCAAGCTATGAAGTTACTGAAATATGAAATGTAAAACAAAGAAAAATGAGAGATTGCGTATTTCTGCGTCATTTGCGCTTACCACTGGAAATTGCTAAAGCATTTCCCTCGTACTGGATGATGCTGTGTGCTTCCCACAGTCTCCTGGACGTCGCCATCTTCTTCGTTATTTGATGATATTTTGGTAGATTAGATAATTCTATGGTCCGTACATCGGACCCAAACCGTACAACCACCACGGTTAAGTTTCACAAAGATAGTCGCTAACTCCACTGAACATCGGAGCGATACGCACTTGCAACCGTACTCGGCAAGTTCTACACAGATTCTCCTTGTTCCACGGCGCGTCGAACGATATATGCACACGTTGGCTCCCCACTCCGGAGCCGTCTTCCAGCTTACGTCATCTCCACTGATTGGCCGCACCCCACGCGCTATACTCCCCTCCTCTGCCTCATTACAGTCGGCGGTAAGGGGAAGTCGTATTCCGTTCCAACAATTCGCCTTTTCTTGACGATGCGACCCAAGCTTGCGTCATGCTTTCCGACAAGATTAAGCGTGTACTTGAATTCCCAGTGACTCATGTCTCTCATAATATACCCTAACTGACGAAACTCTGTTAAATTCCGTAATCACATAATTTCCTATGATATTGTCGTTCGTAATAATTTGCTTGATAGCGTTTTCTAAGACATAGAAAACCTATCTGTATGCTTATAATTTTTATAAAATGCTCCGAAAATATCTTAATAATAATTATAATAAATTAATAATAATAATAAATTAACATGAAAAATTCTCTTGGCTGAACAATTTGCCGCGTAAATAAATATAGAATGGCTTCCTACTGACTTATGCCAGTTGCACAAAAAACCCTCGAAAAACACGTTACAATAGGTCACCTCACCAATTTGGAAGGATTGGTCATGTCCATCGGATGGATGATGTGAGATTACCTCATCAAATGCTATATGGTGAGTTATGCTATGGCACCGGACCTCATGGTGGTCCTAAGAGGTGCTACAAGGACCAATTTAAGCATACCCTGAAATTGACAAGTCTTGATTCACAAACCTGGGACATGCTGGCTGAAGACCGCTCAGCTTGGCGCCGTACCATCTCGGATACTGTAAAAACCTTTGAAAGGGATCGACGCACACATGAAGAGGCCAAGCGTCAAGCTAGGAAACTGCGAGCTGCCCAACCACGTCCTCCTCCAGCAATGCTATGTGACTTGTGTGGACGCTTGTTCTATGCCAGGATTGGACTCTTTAGTCACCGTAAACACATCCACAAACTGGACTGAAGGAAGAAGATTTATACTCTGATTCGAGTTAAAGCCGATGATGATGTACTCCTCACTACAAAAAGTAATTAGGGGTATGACATGCTATTGTTATAAAGAATAAGTTAACTGTTGTTAAAAAGGAACCGTGTGAGTTGGAAAGGATGTGGGATGCACCAAAGTATTTCAACAAACCTATGCTTGATGCAGGCAGTACTTTTAGAAGTTCAAGTTTTTGTCTCAAAATGCCAGGTGCAATTTGCATAGGCCAAGAGGGCCTTCATCATTGGGAGATGATGCTTTCTAAAAAACAATGAAAGATGTCCAAACCTGTTAACATGCACCACAATTTAGTTGCTCATTGTATACTGGTGAGAATTTTAAATCATTCTGACCAATCGAATTGACGTAACTTAACATCAATATTCATATTTCACTAATAGTACCATAGCAAGATATTCCAAAGATATTCCAAGTATTCAAAAAGTTCAACCAGCCAAAGCAACTCATACTGATGCTAGGCACACAGAAACAGCAGCATAAGCACATACATATTCAGTCCTTGGCCAGATTCTAGCTGTGACAGAACCAGATAAGTTTGTGTATTAAGCCACTTTACCATGGTATTCATAAACAATTTATTATGTGACACGGAGGTGTAGTTCGAACGTTTATCACTAATAGACCTCTTGCAGCAATAACTGCACATTTGCAGATTATCAATGGCAAGCCTCGAATGTATGTAAATAATTAACATTGATGAGTTAGTAAATCTAGCTAATCTTGTATATATAATTAACTGAATAACTAACATGGATCTGGAGATGTTTGCATGACGAAATTATTTTTATTTTTATGTAGCAAGGTGCACTTTTATGTAGCAAGGTGCACAATTTGCGAGTGTATATTTTGTTTCAGGTATATGAGTAGAGTATATTAACATAATTGGGTTCCCTTGACAGACTGAAAAACAATTTTAACATAGAATTTAATAATTATGACTAAATGAAATAAATTATGAAGATTACCATTGTCTGCATACACATTTTTAATGTATTTCTTTTCATTGGTTGAAGGTATAGCTCTTAGTGAAGGGAGACTTCAAGTATCATCGAAAGATCTGGTGGTTCTAGTGGAAGATTCAAATACATTTCATATATCTTTGAGGTGAGTTTCCTGTTCAAAATGCTTTTTTACTTGTACTCATTTACCAAAGAATGAGCAGGAAATATTGTAATGTTTCTACCAGTGATGCTCTAACATCATGACTAAGGCCCGGATAGTTATGTGTTTAAATATTTTTTATTTAATTAAATATTTTCTATTTTTTTACATATTTTTGCCGTTTTCATAAATAAATACATATTCTGGCGTGTTTATAGATAAGCACATATTTCCTACATTTGATGGTATGTTGTACTTCTTGGATGGCTACTGCCCAAATTTGCAACCCTTTGAAATTCCAGTAAGTGGCTTCTCTATTTCGTCAGTGCTCCATTGTCTCCATACTGTAGTTAGGGTGACCAACTCTACATTTTCAAATGGAGGACAGACTCTTAATAAAAGGAGGACTTTTCATAAAAGAATTCTAAAAATGGAGGACAAATGGAATTTTAATATTTACTTGCAATATTTACCATTACATACCTTATAACTGTAATGTTGATGAAGATGCTGAAGTTGTAGCAATTTTATGCTGATACTTATCGACTGCGCCCACTTTCGACAGCTAAGATGAATTATTTTCTTGTAATAAATAATTGGAAAACTCTCCACATGACATGTTTTTAAAGTTGTACTTCACTATTATAATACCCTTAACCGACTTGGTCAGTAACCGGTTTCTTCCTTCTGACCACTGTGCATTAATCAGGGAAAATACTCTTTCAACGGTTGCATTGCAACCTGGAATAGCGAAATAAAACTGACAAATTTTAAGCAGCTCACTAATGTTTCAATGTCAGGGCTATATTTGAAAAACTCACACCTCTGCTTATTTAATGTTGTATGTTTATCAATTTCGGAACTCCTAGTGTACGGTAATTCTGAATATTGCAAAATTGGTCAAAAAGTTTAGAATCTTCTATCTCCACACCTTGAGATTGCAAATACTCGAGACAAGCAAGAACATCTTCAAACTTAATGTCTTTCTTACTATGAAGCTTCATCCATTGGAAATATTTAAATTCTTCCATCCTAGGGTTACACCACTTTAACAGGTATTCAATGCAAGTTTTATTAAAAAACATGTTCTACAAATGCAATGCATTCTCTTTCGAAGCCATTTTCAGTGAAGGATTTCAGAGACTTTTTGACTTTAAGAGGTATCAATTTATTTTCCATCATATAATTCAGTGCGGCCAGAGATGAACCTAATATATCACAAACTTCTGCTATAGAGAGCGTTTCTTTTTCAATGTATGAAATTTTGTTGTGAAAAATGTGCATAGTGGAATGAACAAACCATAGGTAAAGCTCAGAAAACTTGTTTTCAAAAAAGGACCTCATTATAGCAGGAACAGAATTTGAAGGCTGAGAAAGTAAGTACGACTTTAGAACTACAAACAGTTTTAGCATTCTTTCCACTGGAGGAAACAAACTTAACCACCTTGTTTTGCTGTGACACAAAAGCTGTTCATAATTTATTTCAAGAAACTCACAGAATTCTTTGAGTTGTTCAGTGCGAATTGTATAGATATGGAAATAATTGAAGACTTTTAAAATTATACTCTCTACATCAACTGGCAGTACAACAGCACCTTGTTGCAAACAATTATACAGTACATATGCTGGGCATCCAACCCCGATTATATGTTCATTTAATTTACTTTTAAGTGCTGAAAATACATTTTTGCCTTCTCTGCGATTAACCCCACCAAAATTTACATTTGCATTGTCTCCACTAAAAGCAACGCATTTAGCAGAAATATTATGCTTCTTAAAAGTCTCGGAAACATAATTGGATATTGTCTCTGAAGTTTCATTAGGACATGTTTGTAGTTCTAAGACTTTAGTTTGAATACCATTTTCTGTATAGTCGAAATTTTGTATATCAATAGGAAATAGTTTCAAAGCCTAATGGTTGCTAGCATTAGTACCCACTCCGAACAAAGGAATACTATTATTCAATGTTTTAGTGATAATGTCATTGGAATGAGGGGCGATTATGTTATTTATGATAGCATCAGTTTTGGTTCTAGCGCATGATATTTTGTTAGCAATCTCAGAATCTGCAAACAGCACTTTATCCAACTTCGATGTGCAGTCCATAGGCCTATAGGCTACGACTGATGGTGAGAAACAGTGTGGTATGCCAATGATGCCTCTGTTGCCCGAGCTTTCCTGTCTAGTGGGGAATGTTTAATCGGGAGAAATGAACCAATATTACTGCTAGAAGAACTGCTTCTAATTGTTTTTCTATGCTTTTCACTAGCAATATGTCTCTCGAGATCACCTGCACCTTTATTTCCAACAGTTACATAACAGTCACAAATATAACATTTCGCCTCACTTTCGTTACACCCTCTCTAAAACACGGGTACTTCTGTTTCAATTTCTCCGAGAACTTATATTTCCTCTTTTGTGCCTCGCCACTTTTGAGTGATGACATACTGATATTATTCAAACAAACACTCCACTCACTCAGAAGGTCCGAATCCAACTAGCACAAAAGCAAAACTACGTAATACCGCAGCCAGCATTACTTGACTGGTGAATCCCCGCCGAGAATTCCCCGGCCCCGACCGAGCACGATCATATCGCGTTGGGCGGTGTCACCACTTTGGTGACAGGCCCTTCAGACAGCTCTAACTGAAGATATGACTTATTAAGTGAGTAAATGACGTAGTCTGATAGGGGTATCCAGAATAGAGACTGAGATAGAGGAAGTGCAACAAAAATAGCTTTGCAACAGAGAAAACAATAGGGAAGTGAATGACTAAGAATACCATATGCAAAATGCCGGACATTTAATAGCAAATAATAAATGACAGAGGACAAGCATGAGAAAAGGAGGACATGTCCAGCATTTGCCGGACGGTTGGTCACCCTAACTGTAGTCGTATTTCAAGACAGGAATTTCCCGGTCATTAAGTACAGCAGGGGAGCTGGAGTTTACAGGCTCATTATGCCTTACCTAGACATTTTACTTGAAATCACAGTGGTGTGCATAACTTGAGTATACTGATTGTGGCGTTGTCGTTTCAACGAATAGGATGCGTCCCAAAAGTGCGAAATGTGTTACTTTGAATCGTTTAGTGCAGGAGTTCGGAGACGTTTTTAGTACTGAAGGACCTAATTTATTTTGCAACATTTGTGAGAAACCCATAGCGGCAGGCATTCGTTCACAAGTTACGCATCATTTTTGCGCCAGCGAAACACGTGACATGTGCATTTTTAAAGAAGTCCACACAACGTTGGTTTCTCGAAATGCAGGATGTGAGATCTGGTCCAGCAAACTGCTAGTTCTCACAAGACATTTGTCACGCATTTCGTGTGGCTGATATACCATTGAACAAATTGCAGAATCCAGTGCTACGTGGAACGTTAGAAAAGTACGTCAAACTTCCTCTCCCTGACGAGTCAACACTGCGTAAGAACTATTTACCAAAACTTTACTCTGAGCGCACAGAATTCGTAGTGAAATAGGCGACAACGCTGTGTGGATTACAATGGACGAGACGACCGACGATGCTGGCCGTTACGTAGCCAACATCATACTGTAGTTGGTGCGTTAAAATACGATCCATCACAGTTATTTTTACTGACAGCTGTTCATTTTGAGAAAACCAACAGTTACACAATAGCTAAAGCATTCAATGATGCTATGGTGCTTCTGTGGCCTGATTGCCGGTGACGACATTTAATTTACTTTACACGTCAATCGAGCAAATTTACGCACTCAAGTATCGGTATAAGACAATACAATCAGTGCTATGACAGATTCTTAAGTGACTTTTCTTCCGTTGTTTAGAATAAAATTCGAAAACAGCACGTATATGATTTCATATCGCGTATCTGCAGGAAGTATTATAGGATTCGGAAATTGAGGCAAGACCCGGTCTGTTAAGCGGGAATATTTGTACTGTGGACTGGGTTATAGAAGCAGCTGTACGTTTCAACTATTTTTAGAGTAACTGAGGGACATAAATACGATACCAATTTAAGAACATATTTTGGAAACTTAATCACATATTTTCCCACTTTTAAGCACATAAGTAAATACACATACCTGCCAACTCTCCCGATTTAGGCGGGAGACTCCCGATTTCAGATCATTTCTCCCGCCCTCCCGCTTAACGTATTAAATCTCCCGATTTTTCAAAAACCCCACGCGTAATTTTGGATTTAATGTGTCGTCTATCGAACGGATCGACTTTACGTGTTTTGAAGTTATATCTCGATACCGCAGTTTCGCTCTGTATCGATAATCGACAACTGCGTACTAACTCCCGCGTCGCGTCCTGCTGTTATAAAAAGTTGGCTTCGAATAAGTCTTCGTTTGAAATCGGCTTCGAATAAGTCTTCGTTTGAAATCGTCGAAGGTTAATTCAGCGCTTGTTCCTAGATGTGTTGCATAATGACCAGTGGGTGATAGGTAGTTGTACGCTGCGGAATATTGTATCTGTTTCACACGTGAAATTATATGATTTGTGTATAACTTAGTTTGATGTTGTTGGCGTTAATATGCCGGTAGGTTATTGTGATTTTTCGAACTGAGTGATTGCGTCGGTTCCTCGGTAATAAGGCGAAAAGATATGATGTGACATTTAAAAGTGTGTACAAAGATAACATTCCCAGGGTGTCTACCGGTAACGGAAGTAACGAATTTTACAAATGGGTAACGAAAATTTTCCGAAGGCGGATTGAATTATTTTAACTCGCGCCTCTAGGCTCAGAGATGGCGATGGAGCGAGTTTCACGCAAGCGGCGCCAATTGCATAAGCTATATTTCCCCGTGCCCGACCTCGAGGAAATGCATACTGAGGATACCCTGAGTGGTATACATCGTTCAGCGTATATCTTCGGCATCAAGATGACTTTTAGTTTTGTGTGAAATATTTATGTGTTATATTAGGAAGCCTGACTTTTCGCGAGACGTTTATTCGTGAAAACTTCTGAAATTATTCAGAAACCTCGCATTTTTCGCATTTATTTGGAGACTGTTAAATTGAAGTCCAAAAATAACGCTAAATAAGTTAATGTCGCGATCTCGCGAAATGTTACCGTTTTGAAAAAGATTCGAAATACGTAGGCTGTAACTTATTTTAAAAATCTGTCTCGTAAATTTGCGACATCCAGTATGGTTAATTCGAAATTCCGTTATATGATGATTTTTCCTTCGAACTTTGGTTCCATCGGATATATTATAATCTAACCGGTTATTTCGAAAACTTGTATAACTTTTATAATTCGTGATTCGCATTCGAAAGAAAACTTGTCCTCTAGTCGTATTATTCGTGCAATCCTCTCCGAATAATTCTTAATATTTGATACCTACTTCGAACATTCATACTCAAGACGGCCGGCTGACCGCACGACTTGCCTGCGGGAATCTCGTCAAATGGACCGAGATCGACGTCAGTAGCGTAAAATCAAAAAACCCGTCCCCTATCGTGAACTTGTGACCACGAGGTCTGCGGGAATCCCGTCAAAGATGATTGGGCACCAATCACGAAACATTCCGAAACCTACTCGCTACCTTTCCCATGACCGTATACTTAAAAGCGTACGGGGAGCGAGAAGTGCATCTACCCACTTAGAAATGACAGCCTACGTAGCGTCGCGATACTAATTTCTCCTCGTGATCCACCCTGAACTGATGGACTCCCAACAACAGCATAGGGACAGCGGGAATCACGGCGCCGGCCTTACAACTTGTCCATAACTACTCGTGAATTTTAACCATGCCCAACCCTGAGCTTGCCTCCACCATTCTGTGAGGACGAATAAACAATCGTTCAACGGCCGGGTGCGGCGCGGTATGCACAATATCACGAGGACAACGTGAATCCCGTAAAACGGCCGAGAGCGGAAGCGGCAGCGATTGCCATACGTCGCGATATTTCTCTGCATTCAATGACGAGAACAACTATATTTTTGTCAAACGGACAGCAGGTGGCGCCGATTGCATAATAATGCTATATTTCCTCGCGCCCGACCTCCAAGACAATGGAAATCTCGTCGAACGACTAAAAGTGACACCGATTATTAAATCGTGATATTTATCAGTGTTCTATCGCGAAAACAACGGGAATCTTGACAAACGGGTGAGACCAGCGCCGATCGTGTAACATCTTGAAATTTCGCCGTACTTGACTGTGAGGACAGAATTCGGTTACAATCATGTAACGTCCCGTAAATTTCTTCGTGATCTACCGCGGGGACAAAGGAAAGATTAGAGCAGAGCAACCTCTTGGCAGTTATAAAAACGCCTTGTGCACAAGACGACATATTAGCTGAAACAACTCATTTGATAATAAATATCTAGTATTTATTTATTATTTTTAAAATTGTTGTAACTCCCTAAGTGAATTGTATTTACCGCTTTAAACACAGTTCATTGCTGTCTTTCTCCACCGCGTGATGAGCCCATTTGCTTGCAGACCGCAGACGTATCTTGAATTCAAAGGTAACTAAAATTAACTAAAAGTTAACTAAAAGGTAGCTAAAAAGTAACTAATTTTTACTTCATCCTTACAGTCGACACCCTGATTCCGCATATAACTCAGTCAAGAAGAGGCGCAACATTTACATTTTGTAGTGTCTGTAGGTGTGATTTCAGTATCTCGCATAGTGGAAAGGGGGACATTTCATTTTCCAAAATTAAGTTTTTTGTAAATACATTTCCTAGCATGTTAACAGACACTCAAGACAATTTTAATGAGGAAATGGATGCTTTACATTCCCAATTTTGTAACTTCCAACTAGAGGATGTGACATCTATTGAAGAAGAAGAAGAGAGAATTGATGTGAAGCGGGCACTGGTAGGCCAAATGATATGTTTTGGTGGGGTACTCAAGTTATGCTTTCCATTCTGACCATTCCGCATAGTAATGCAGAGTGTGAGAGGATGTTCAGGTCATCTCTCTCTGACAAGACTTTGGATAAACTTATAACTCTGAAGTCGATTCAGAAAGGGAAGTGTTTTGAGCAAGAATATAGCAAGACCTTTTTGAAGAGGGCAAAATCAGCCTCAGTCACCTGCAACAACGACCAATAATATGATCTTCGATACATATTTGGTGCAATGTCTTAGCCTGTGTATGTATTATGTAGCGTTCCCCCTCGCCCCCCCCCCCCCCCCCCCCCCCCCCGTCGCCGCGTAGAATCTCCCGATTTTTCACTTTGAGAGGTTGGCAGGTATGAATACATATTACTGAAAAGTTAAGCACATAACTATCCGGGCCCTAATCATGACATAAGGGACGGTGCCCAAGCGTTATACTTTCCTTTATATACAGAGAGTAAGGAAATGTAATTCTATTAATAATACTTTAAGAGAAAAGAAAATATGAAATTTCTTCAGAAGATGTAAATTTAAAATCAGCTGATTACATTTAAGTGAATTGTAAGGGTAACTATAGTCTGTGGCGACTTTATTGCTCACCGTTGTCTTAAAGTGATGAAGACACCGTCTGGATATGGGCTTGCTGAGAACCAATTTCCAATGGCAGTATCATTCAGTAGGATTATCTTGGGATTCTTTTCAGTCATTTTTCCAATATGACAATTGCATTTTTCTTTGATTTCTGAGTAAAGATATTTTTGAAGCCTTTTTGCAGTGCTGCCTTATTGACAATTGATATTGTAACTTTTGTCGGTCAACACAAAATAATTCCAATTACTGGAATGTGAAAAGATAACCTGGAATAAATTACATGTGATTATGTGTACGAGGGAAGTTCCAAAAGTAAGTTTTGTCATTTTATTTCACGAGCAGATGGTACACCCAGGTGACACAAACAATCGCCATAATAATCCACACCCATAGCTGGTTCAACGACAGAAGGAGCGTGAGCGGAGGGGGAATGACGCATGCACACAGCGCCGAAGAGAGACAGGAGCAGCAGACCGGTTTGCCAGATATCATTCGAGTACAACTCACGATGGCAGACAGACGTGTGCTGACAACGTGGTTGCCAATGGAAGTGCGTGCTGTTATCCGATATGAATGGGCACGTGGGACTAGTGTGTCGGTCATCCATGAACGCCTACAGACCATGTATGGTGAAGTGGTCATGTCTCGTCAAATGGTCGCTGATGTTGCATGTTCAGTGAAGGACGGCAGAGTGTGGAGGATGAAGATCAAAGTGGGCGTCCCTCGTCATCCACGAATGAAAACAATATTGCTCGAGTACAGGGCATGGTGTTAGCGGACAGACGCATAACGGTGGCAGACGTGGCGTCCACACTGCGTATTGGTCGTGCACGGGCCCATCAAATGCTCCATGTTGTTGGGTTACCGAATAGTGTCCGCAAGATGGGTACCGAGAAACCTGACCCTGGAACACAAGAGTGCAAGAATGGGCATCAGCCTCAATCACGTGATATGGTATGTGCGAGAGGGAAACTAGTTCCTGTTAATAATCATCATGGGCGATGAGACATGGGTGCACCACTTTACTCCCGAAACCAAGGCCGCCTCAATGATGTGGAGCAGACTGGGCGACAATTCCTTGCATCGCACGGAACTGAGTTTTATCAGAGTTGTTTCTTCAAACCGATTGCACGCTACGACAAATGTCGGTGGCGACTATGTCGAAAAATAGTGCTAGCATATTTTGATGCCATAGTGTATGTCCGTTTGGCAATAAAGGTCCCTAGCGAGAAAAAAAAAAGGGCGAAACTTATTTTTGGAACTTTCCTCATTATTATAGACTATTGAAGAAGGAGAAAACTAAGGGATGACATGTTTTACTCGTGAAGTGAGCATCATCAGATCCAAATCTACAAGAAAAATAGCTCTTCAAAACGGTACCAAACCTGCAGTGACACCCTTAGTCAGTCTCTGCCCTCCAAAACCAAAAGACCTCTTCAGAAAACTTCATAAGTGTGGTAGCTATTACTGATAAATATTAAGGTATTAAG
Organism: Meconema thalassinum; assembly: GCA_946902985.2. Classification (NCBI taxonomy): domain Eukaryota; kingdom Metazoa; phylum Arthropoda; class Insecta; order Orthoptera; family Tettigoniidae; genus Meconema; species Meconema thalassinum. The sequence continues at coordinate 1,198,410,916 of OX336389.2, forward strand.
CGCCCAAAAAATGAACTATTTATTTTAATTTTGCAAAACTTAGAAATAACGATCCCATCAATGAAACAGGTTTTCTGCCCCAACTAAGCTATAAAGGTGTTGCTACTGTACTAATTCTGTGATACACTTAGGCAATAAGCCCTAAACTACTATAGAATTGTAAACTAATATGCAGAAATGACCTAAGAGTACTCTGCGGTAATGATAGTAAAAAGCTATAACTACAACATATAAAATAGTCTTTTCTACTATTAATGTGATGAAAGATCTGATGTGGAGACTTATCTGAAATTGTGAAATATCTACAGGGTGCTCAGGCAAGCTTTTTTTGATGTTAATAAAATCTGTCCAGACTATTACTCCGAAGTAATAGTTTGGACACTAACCCTGCCCATTTTGCCATAATTTAGACCTGGGGAAATCGTGTTGAAAGGCTTAGTGCCTTCCCAGTCATCATCTCTATAGTCCTTTAGAATCATTTTTATTCATTGCATTTTAAACTTCTACAGGCTACATTTTAGCACTTAGATTTATATACTTAGTCACTTGGCAATCCCTGTTATAAAGAAAGTGTTAATAGAAATAATCACCAATATTGCCCTCTAATCTACCCCCTATCCCCTAGTGTTATTCGTTATAAGTTGTTTAATTAGCACTCACTATCCTTTATCCTTCAGTCTATGCATGGAATGTTTCTACTCCTTGTCTTTTAAATATGCTGTTAAGAGATATGAAGCTTTGTTGTTTCTATTGAACATTCTTTTTTGTTCAACATTTTTGTTTATTTGTGGTTACAAATCTACAAATGGTTTAATATTGTAAAATTGTCATTGTTGGAGGAAAGTGCTCTTATGGTATATTCATGTTTTGTTACAGTGATGCTAAATCTAATGCTACTGTTCAGTTCAGTGTAGACCACCTGGACCTCATCCGTGTGGATCCGTTGGAAGTTAATTTGGCTCCTAATGACTTAGTCACTGTGACAATATATGGCCTTGGTGCTGGGCATGCAGTTGTGTCTAGTAATGTAACACCATATATTGATGGGTATGTATTAAATGAAATAATATTTTTAAACTGGAAATAAATTAGTTGTTGAGCATTACAGTAAGAAACAAGATGTTCAGTAAAGAACATCAATTCTACTTTCTCCTAAATGGATGGGTATAGTTATAACCCCTTGGTCTTATCAAGGAGTATAAGTGAATGTTCTTGTTCAACCCTCCCGGGTTGGCTTTTTCCACGGACTAAGAGAGGGAGCCCAACTCTACCGCCACTGAGGGCAGTGTCCTGGAGCTTGGAGTCGGGGGATACAACTGGGGAGTGTGACTAGCACTTCGCCCAGACGGCCTCACCTGCAAAGCGAACTGGGCCCTGATGAAGGGATGGGAAGAGTGGGAGGGATAAACAAGGAAGAGGGAAGGAGGCAGCCGTGGCCTTACGTTAGACACCATCCCGGCATTTGCCCAAAGACGAAGTGGGAAACCACTTCGAGGATGGCTGAGGTGGGAATCGAACCCCCTCGACTCATTTGGACCACCTGAGGCTGAGTAGACCCCATTCCAGTCCTCGTACCACTTTTCAAATTTCGTGGCAGAGCCGGGAATCGAACCTCGGACCTCTGGGGTGGCAGCTAAGCACGCTGACCACTACACCACGGAGGTGACGAATGTTCTTATGATGCACATTAAGTGTTGTACCCTACACGAGACTCCCCATTTGCTAAGTTTTGTTGTAATTCAGTTTTTGCATTCAGAGAAATTAATTGGAACATTAGAAATATATGCCCATCCACCATCTTCATCATCATCATCTTGTACAGTTTCCAGCCCCAGGCTGGGTCTGTTTGGAACATAAGCCTCGCCACTTATTTCTTTCTTCCCACCATCTCTCCGCTGTCACTCTGGTCCAGTCCTCGCCTCTCTTCTTGACACATTCCTCCACTCCTTTCAGCCATCGATCTCTTGGTCTTCCCCTTGGTCGTTTCTTCTGCATCTGCATCTCATGTATCCTCTTGGGAATCTTCTTCTCATCCATTCTCTTTAAGTGTCCATACCACCTCAGTCTTGATGTCTCAATCCTACCTTGCAAGGGCTCCTCTTTCACCATTTCCCTGACCTTTTCATTCCTCACCCTGTCTCTTCTTGTTACTCCGATCCTACTTCGCAGGAACTTCATTTCACCTGTCTGTATTCTGCTTATGTCTCTTTTCTTCATTGTCCACGTTTCTGAAGCATAGGTCAGTATCGGGATATAGTAGCTTCTGTATAACACTTCCTTGCTTTTTTGTGGGACATCTTTATTCCACACTAAGCTCCTAATGCTTCTCAGAAATGCTTCTGCCTTTCTGCCACGTTCCGTAATCTCTTTGTCATTTCTCCCATTTTCCTCCACTATACTTCCCAAGTACTTGAGACTTTCCACCTTCTTCAGCTGTCCACCTCCAAGTGTTATCCCACTCATTGGTCTGTCCTTTTTCCTGGTCGTTAACAGGATCTCACATTTACTGATGTTGAACTTCCATCCGTACTCTCCCACTGTTTCTTCCCAAGCCTTCAGTTGCTCCTGGATTTCCTCCTCCTTGTTTCCCCAGACCATGAGATCATCTGCAAACACCATTGCCTTCATCTTATCTTCTCCTATCTTTCCTGCTATCCGTGTCATTACCTCGTCCATAACCACAATAAAGAGAAGGGGTGACAGCGCACTACCCTGTTTCAGGCCACTCATTTGTCTGAACCAGTCTGTTCTTTCCCCTCCAACTTTCACACAACTCACACTTCCACAATACATCTCCTTCACTCTGCCTACAGTCTCTTTTTCCACTCCCATGTTTTCCATTGCTTTCCAAACCTTCTCCCTACACACACTATCATAGGCCTTTTCGATGTCCAGGAAGGCCATCAACAGATCCTCTCCAAATTCGTAGTGGTGTTCCTGGAGCTGTCTCACTGAAAATATGAGATCCACTGTTGATCTCCCAGGTCTGAATCCATACTGTTCCTCTCTCAATTTTCTCTCCACTTTGGCTCGTATTCTACTTTCTAATATCTTTTCATATATCTTGGCACAGTGAGGTATGAGTGTGACTCCCCTGTAATTTCTACACTCCTTTCTGCTTCCTTTCTTAAATATTGGGACAATTAATCCTTTCTTCCAATCTTCTGGGGTCTTTTTCTCCTTCCATATCACCCTCATCACACGGTACAGCCACTGTTTCCCAACCTCCCCTGCTGCCTTCACCATTTCAACACTCACTTCATCCACACCTGGTGCCCTTCCTCCTTTCATCTTGTCTATAGCCATTTCCAGTTCTCTCCAAGTCAGGTCCTTTTCCATTCCTGTGTTGTCTTCTCCATCTTCCAATACATTGTCTTCCTCCCTATGACCATTTGGATTCAGCAAATCCTCAAAGTACTCTTTCCACACTGTCTTGAGTGTCTCTTTGTTGTGTACCTCAGTTCCGTTTTTGTCCATCATTACCACATCCTCTCGCAGACCTCTTCTCTTACTTTTGACCATCCCATAAAGTACTTTCTTATTTCCTCTGCTGTCTTCCTCCATCATCTCTGTCCACTTTACCATCCACTTCTTCCTCTCCTCTGCGACAATCTTGTTTGCTTCTTTCTTCTTTATCTTATAATCTTCCCTTGCCAGATCAGTTCTTTCCTGGAACCACACTCTGAAAGCCTTGTTCCACCATCTTGAATGTGTGAAATCTATTATCTTGTGCCTTCTGCAGAGAAAGCGTTTTGTGTGTGACTAAATATTTGTTGTGTTTCCTCATTGTAACTATAATAAAGAGTGGATTGTTGATATTAATCTCTTATATATTCAAGATGGCAGCTGTGTGCTATATGCAGTGTGATAGTCTTGTGACTAATGCATGCGTGGTATCTTATCTGTTTCTCCCCGCTTACAATGTTTCATGTTAATTTCACAAGTGGTTCGTAAGTTCGAAGTTTTAAAAGTATGTTCAGCCACCATCTTTTACCTTTGGCATACTAAGCCCATATATGGTTCTACTTTAATGCTAATTTAATATATTGTATCTCTAAAATATATAGAGTTGTTTGCAGGGGTGGCTCCTGATTAAAATTTTAGGGTGGGCCAGATGATACTATTGTTTCATATTAAATATTGTTTTATATTTGCCATACACTGTTGCCAATATTGCCATTACCCCCCAGGGGCTCACATCTAGTGGGACGTGGGTTGGCGACCACGGGCCCCCAGCTGAGTCCGGCATTGCTTCCACTTACTTGTGCCGGGCTCCTCTCCGTCCTATTTCCTGTCGACCTCACTTGGTCAACTCTTGTTCTCTTCCGACCCCGACAGTATTAGGGTATCCGAGGCCTAGGGAGTCTCTTCCTTTCCCGCCTTAATTGGCCCTTGTCTCATCTTTTCTGATACCCTCCTTCTGCGAGGGGTCAGCCTTCTTTTTCTTTTCCTTTTACCTCCTGCCTTGTTCTCAAGGCCCTTAAGGAGGCAGGGTGTATGTAGCCCCACCACTTCTGGTGCACCCTAGATAATGCTACACCCTCAGGGGCTCACAGCTGGTGAGTTCGGGACTTGGCGACCCCGAGGGATTCCTGAACTGGGTCCGTTTTTGCCTTTTGTCCCTTACCTTTGGGGCGGACCCTCTCATTTCTCTCCTCTCCTCTTTTCTTATATTTCCTTTTCTCTTTAAGATTCCCGCACTGTTTTTGTTACTTGGTTCCCCGTGTATCTAAATTCCCTTTTAGCAATTTTTTTTGTAGATATTTTTAATCTACGTTGCATTTTGTACGTTTTTTCGATCAAAATTACATCTCGCGATTGTTTTCAACCTCAATTGCATTTTGTACAGATTGACAATCTAAATTGCTTTTTAGTAAGTCTTTCAATATGGGGGAGGGACCTTTGTGAGTATTTTGGATTTCAATGGCATTTTGTAAGTATTTTCAACCAAAACCGCATTTCACAAGAATTTTAAATCTAAATTGCATTTTGTTTGGTGGGCATTTTGCAAATATTTTGATTCTCAATTTCATTTTGTGGGTATTTTGAATCTAAATTACATTTTGTAAAGTATTTTCAATCTAACTTGCATTTTGTAAGTATTGTCAATCCACATGAGTCGTTTGAATCTATCGTGCATTTTGTAAGCAATTTCAATTGCATTTTGTAAGTATTTTGAATTTCAATTGCACTTTGTGAATAATTTGGATTGGAATTGGGATCTTTCAATCTGAATTGCATTGTGTATTTTCAATTTCAATTGCATTTTGTAAGTATTTTGAACCTCAATTGCATTTTGTATGTATTTTCGATCTCATTTGCATTTTGTAAGTATTTTGAATTTCAGTTGCATTTTGTAAGTATTTTGATGCTACATTGCATTTTGTACGTATTTTGAATCTAGCTTACGTTTTGTGGGTCCTTTTCAATCTATTATTTTTGTGAATCTTTTCGTTCTAAATTCCCTTTTGTAAGACCATATTGTGAGTTGTTTCCATCTGAGTTTCTCTTTTTACGTATTTTCCGTCTCACATAATTTTCGTTCTGGTTTCCATTTCATTCTCATTTTTCGCTATCACCCAGATCATTAGGGGCCGATAGCCTAGATGTTAGGCCCCTTAAAACAACAAGTATCATCATCATATATTGCCATTATCATGATTGCACACAACACATTTGAAATGAGTTTTAATAAATAGGTCCTGCATTAACTGTACTTACATGGCTCCTTATTTGTAAATATATTCTCTCCTGTGCATGGATGAAGCAAATTTATCTATCAGCTTGGTTGATGAAGTCCTAATTTTGTAATTTCCAACTTTGTGTTCAGAGATATAGATGAAAATAGATTTGTTAATAAAAATTCCCCTCTCATTTTCCTTTGTCGCACACAAGCAGCATATAAAATAACTATGTACTGTGCCACAAAAGATAAAAACCCATTTATACCGTAGAAATTAACTTCATCCACAGAACACACAAAGGCACTTGTACTGTATTTGGAACATCAGACAACTGAAAATGTACGAATATATTTTTGTCTAATGTCAGCAAGCTGTGAACAATGGCTGAATACCTGTTCAAGGACGTGGGGTGGGGTGGAGCCTTCTCCCGTAATCCTGTTCGACAGAGACAGAAACAGGAAGTGAAGGGCCCCTGAAGAGAGAGAAAAATCCCTCCATAGCCCAGAAGAATTTGCGTGCAAGACAGTGCTATGTCCACTGTTTCCTCACCCGGCCCATCAAGCCATACACATTACATGGGAGTTTCTGTGAAGCGGCCCTCGCTATGACGATACATCGTGCAAGACTGTCAGGATCTTAAGCTAGGGATGAGTTATGTATACTGTATTCTTTTTAGAGATTCTAGAAGGGTAAAACACTTATTTTAAGTTGAGTATCTGCAAATTAAAGTAATTTTAAAATCGGCCCTTAATGATGCCCTGACCCTAGTTGATTGTATCTATACTAATATATAAAAATGAAATGGTGTGTGTCTGTGCATTACTCAATCGTGCAAGAGCCACTGGTCCGATTTACATGAAATTTTGCATGGATGTAGCTGATTTACCTGGTTAACATATACCGGTAGGCTACTTTTGATTTCGATACTTTGCACTATTTAAAGATGGTGACCTATTTAGTGACGTCACTACACCCTTTGGTTTCAAACTTTCATATTTCCATTTCAAATAAAAAGAGAACGCTAAGAAATAGTAAACTTTTGATGGCATTAACGAGGTTTAAAATTAAATTTTCTATCCGAAAGGTCCTTATCACTTTCCGTGTATCCAACGGTTAGCGAGTAAAACCTGAATTTGTGCTATAAAACACGGTCAATGCCGAGCGAAGCATGGGTACTTCAGCTAGTATTTTATCTATACTCAGTGTGATATTCCTATGAATGATGGTACTGAGGTCTTTTGGATGGTGCTCCTCTCTCACTAAGTTTTGGGTTAATTATGCTATTATATCGTGAGTTAACGATATTGAAGTCTACGAATATGCCCAACCGCCATCGTGAACGTATGTTCTTTTCACTTGGTCATAGAAAGCTACTTACAAGGTTCTATTACTGCTAATTTTTGTTTTACAGTGCAACCCCTGAAATCCGAACTAATTGGGGCTGTAGCCTGTTCGGATTAGCCGAAAATGTCCATAACATAATAATGACCAGCCCTCGTTACGGTATAGGACTATACGTTGAGCTAGCGACAGTGAGGAAGAAGAAACTTCGACAGACAATGTGACTTATACTGAAGCTGCATCTGCTCTTGACATCGCATTGCGCTTCGTAGAACAATACGCAGTAGTCACGCCAAACGATGTCATGTTCATGCAACGCTGGCGCACGATTGCCACCGCGGAAATGTTTTCGTCGCTTCGACAATTGAAGATAACTGATTTCAAGTGAAAGATTAAGTGATATTTTGTGTTTTTCTATTGTTATTTCATTTGTTTTTGCAAAGTGATTACCCTAAGGAATTACAATAACCAACTTTTCCATTTTTCAATTCTGGATGAGATAAGTATGTAGCTTAGGCACATTTACACTTTGTTATGTATGCTAACTGTCCTTCTTTGTTAATGTTTCAACTAATTATTTAAAATTACGTTATATTGTAGAATATATAATTGTTTTATAACTAAAACTAAGTTTCTCTTTTTTGTGTTTTTTTTTTTTTTTTCTTTTTCAAACTTGAAATTGTCGAAAACAACTCGTTCGGATTACCCGGGATTTCGGATTTCTGGGGTTTGGATTAGAGGGGTTTCACTGTATCTTAAAAAAACTTGGAGTCATTCATTATCATATTCTATATTTTCAAGATGGCCACTGTACGTTGTATTCAGTGTGTTATTCTTTGCCTTATTTCAGCAAGGTCCATTTCACGGTACTTACTTCTTACTAAGTTTAGTATTAATTGCGCAGTTACATTCTGAATGATTCACTAATACGTTTTAATATTACGGCCAGCCGCAGTCTTGAAGATTTAGTCGCTGTTATCTTGCTTTGGGCATACAATACTCCATATAGGTTTCTACCTTATCACTAATTTTCGTTCCTGTAGCTTTAAAACATAGAAAGTTACTTATCTTCAAATTATGAAATTTCAGGATGGCCACTGCGCGACTTATTTAGTATGATAATTTTATCACTAACTCAACTGACGCCTCTTGTATGATACTCCTCTTCTTTCAAGTTTTGGCTTAATTGTGCAGTAAATCCTGAGTTACTAATTTGCATACTACTAGAAAGCCCTATAGTGTCAAGGAGCTTAGATATCTAACCACCTTGACTTTCATAGCTTTCCAAGGAACGACAAAATTCGACATGCACACTGCCCTCTGGGCGCAAATAACAAAGCATGCACCAGGCACCCGAGGCCATATGATATTATTATAATTTGCATACACTTAATAATAAGTCTAGCCATCATCTTGAATCTATGGAGTCGCTGTTCTTTTGCTTTGGGCATACAAAGCGACTTATAAGGTGCTATTTTCTTACTAAATTTCGTTGTTATAGCCGTACGACACCAAAAGTTATTCATTTATTTTGAAATTTCAAGATGTCTACTGTGAGCTATATTCAGTGCGATAATCTTTTGACTAATGCAAGTGAGAGCTATTATATGATTCTCGCCTCTTGGCAAGATTCATATTAATTACTGTACCCAATTTTATTGTGTTAAGATTTTAATCTCCTTATAGTTTATGTAGTTGCCATTTTGAATGTATGGAATGTCTGTTTTCTGCCTTAGCCATACAAGGCCACGTACGGTCCTACCTTGTTACTAATTTTTGTTACTGTACCGGTAGCTCTTGAGTTATTTTTCTATTTTATAATTTTAAGATGGGGGTTGCATGTAATATTCATGCTCATATAGTCGTAACGCTGGTATCAGTGAGCCCTTACACAAAATTATCCGAGTGCCAAGTACTGGGAATATTGATTCATTGGCTCCTAAGTTACGGATTATAAGGCTTGCATGAATCGCATGGCTGTCATCTTGAGAAAGTTATTCAGCTTATGGCCTTTTAGTTTAGGCGTGAGACTATTCTCACATGAAAGTATATTGTTACAAAATTTGGTAGAGATTCGATGATTAGTCTAGTCGTAATTTGGTTTAAGCTTTGAACATTTGGGTGGCCGCCATTTTGTTTTCATTAAGATAGCGGCGATATAAAACATGACACTAAGGTGCCCTTGACTAGTGCTACCTCTGTACCAAATTTTATTACAATCTGGTTTCGTACAAACATTTGGCTCATGTAGATTTCATAAGTCTACTTTTATTTTTTACAAAGATCGAAAGTAGGCAAAAAATTATGAAGGGGTGTCTTTAAGAATTCACCAAAAATAGTGAATGCTTCATTCCTTCCAAGTTTTTATGGATTATTCAGCTTAGTAATGCACAGTACAAGATTATGTAGTAAACCTACCTGTCTGAGTGGGGGTGTGCAATCTTTCCTTCCAGCTGTGGACATCTTTATCATTTCATGTTAAACTTGCTTGGTCACAATTTCTCCAAATCTGCAACCCTCAACTTGTGATGCTTTTGTATGCTAGAGTGAGTATGGTAACCTAGAGTGTGGGTTTCCTAGCCAGAGCCAATTTCTTGTATAGTCCACAGAGACTTGTGGCATAGTGGAAGGTACATGCCCTGCTTCCATTTTGGTGATGTTGGCATTAGATGGGATGGAGTTGTCAGATCTGTGCTTGCCCATCTTTGCTCCAAGGAATTACCCTGGGATTCATTTCTGTTGTGTGCTGAGTGAACCCCAGGGGCATTTGCATTTCTAGATGTTGTAGTTTTGTTTTTAAAATCTACTACTTTGTTAGCACTTACCACAGTGGACACCAACCAAACCCACTTCATTCCAATTAGAAGCACAGTTCCCCTACCAACTGATCTACAGAGCTCCCTTACGCGTTTTCAAAGCAACAACTAACTTCCCAAATGTAAAACTACATGAATTTAACCATATTTGGTCCACAAGTAATTGTATACCTGAAATTAAGATTGCCTAGTCAATGCTATTATACTCTGTATTTCAAAAGAATGAACGTAAAGGAAATGGCGGGAGCTTGAAACAGCTGAGCTGTGTTGCCAAGTTTTTATTGTTGATGTAGAACAACTGATTCGAATAATACACAGGGCTACACTTCGGATATTATTTCAGTACTATTATGCGCAATATAATGCAAATGTCGATGCTGAGTCAATGCCGAGGACATTCAAATAGAGAAATACGGTATTAAATGAATAAATAACACACCGAACACAATAAATACGAGAAAGAGGCCAAACACTCGACAGCTATACAAATATAATACAAAATACAAACACAAAGTAATATGATGATGAATATATCAACACTCGCCATGCAATGATTAGCCTATATCCTTCAAGATGAAACAAGAGTTTGGATGAAGGTCGTTCACAGTTTACAACAGTTAACACAGAATGCAGAAATAACATCATGACAATACCAAGCACACTCACTCACTGTATCGCGACTCTGTACGGTTATAATAGCCTCCACATACGTAATGTTAAGGTCAAGTATTTAGCACCAAGCACACAAACAAGCTGTTCTGTGGCGATATTATTGCAGTGATTTTACATTGTCGATTTGTAGGTTATTGAATGACAAGCGTTAATTTGAACACTACGGTATGCAATGAAACATTACTGGATACATAAACATTAATACTAAATGTACATAACCTATTTTGTACGTCACACATGTTTTCTAAATTAAGTATATTTAAATTTGAATTGAACAAACAAGGCTAACCATGAAAATAGTTTGATGTCGAAATGAACGATAACCGGCCGTTACAGGTTGGTGCGCGCGGTCTCCAGCTGTATTTCCAGCATTTTCTCACGTTCTTCCTGCGGTACTATTTACAACTTATTGACTCGATGCTTAAAGTAAACGAAACGATAGCAATGAAACAAACTCCGACACAGCTAACAGGTGACTGAAGGAATGACAATAAGCTGGCAACCTATGGTATTAGTTGTCAAAATCCAGCCAATAGGAGCCCGCGGCGGTCAGCTGTTCCAAGCTCCCGCCATTTCCTTCACGTTCATTCTTTTGAAATACAGAGTATAGTTCTAAATTTTTGCATCCAAAACATATATATTGGATATGGTTTTAGCTATTATGTTTATCTTCAGCTTCTCACCCAGAATTGGGACCTTACCTAACAGCATGAGCAAACTGAACACATGGGCTGCATGTCAGCCATATTGATATACTGGGTATTGGCACTATTGCCAGCTCAATTTTTACAGAAAATCACCCACTTGATGGAATATTGTTGATAAATATAGTTGTCATTTAAGGCAGTTGAAGTAACTAAAAACCCAATCTGAGCAATAGAAAAATGATACATTTAAACATTGAATAATATTTAAAAGTACTGCAGCACGATATATCAAAACCGGTAAAATGGAAATATGTGTACCAGGTTTATGCTGCTTTTAGCCACAGAGTGTTTGGCGAGAGGAGATAAGATAATGCCTCATTCTGTGACATTGGGCACATGTTTTCCAGTGCTGGAGGTGTGTTGATATGTGTTATTATGAGCAACAATGAAAGCTTTGTTTTAAGACAGGGCATGCACTTGTACCATATTAAGGTCATGTTATCTTAAAAATATTAAGTCTCTGTTTATTGTCTATAATGTTAAGATATAAAGTTTTGAGTTTGAAAGGGTTGCCCTATACTTTCATCACAATGTAGTTCATGCCAGAATCTATTTACTTCATCTCATGGAAACTCTTAATTGATGGGATAGTTTTGAGATGAAAAGGACCAGAAAAATATATGAAAAATTGTTAGATTAGATCTTGACAGAACTATTTGCTATTGTTATGTAGTGTACAGTGTTCTAAACTCACAACATGCAAGTAGGCTTTATAAAGCACCATTTATTTGCTTGATTTTTTTGTTTGATCTGAAACCGGACATCTCTCACCTGATCTCCAATAGTCATGGCTCAACCTACAGGCCCAAACTTACTGTATTCTTACTCTTCTCAGCTTCCAGGTTGATCAAGCGCTCAACACAGTTTTCAAAACACCAACATCTTGACCCTACGTCGAGCAAGTTGATTCCGTGCATTCAAAATCTAGTAAAAGCTATTTAGAGATGAAACAATTAGCTCAAGACACGGAGGCTTGGAGATCTGCATCAGTCCAGTCAAAAGACTGAAGACACACACAAGGCTAAATAAGCCCTTCTTCTTCTTCTTCTTCTATGTGTCCTGCCCAGTCTCCCGGACATTGGCGATCAATGTGGATAGTGTTTATTAGAAATATTATTCATTTCAGGTTCCGTATTGACAGTAATTATGAAGAATAAGAATTTTCAATCTTTCCGCCTATTCAATACTTTAATTTATGTCACATTTCAGGGGTACATGTTTCGAGTCCCGCTTTTGGACCCTTCTTCAGTCCACAAACTTATATTTAGAAAACATCTAAACACAAAGAACATCGAAAATCTTTACGATGACATAGAAATACACATACACAATAAATGGTTAAAAACACTGAAACAATATCTAAAAATCTAAAAAATAGCATGCATGGTTCACAAATTTCAGGTACACATTTTGCACTTGTTCTGTTCTATGGAAAACGTCATTTGACACTATATGACGACAGACACATTTGTAGACGGTCGATGTCTATAATTGGTATACTGTAGGGCACCTTTGCGGCATATCTTGTATTCTTCCTAAAACACTTCTATTGATGTGGCTGAAGACGAGGTTGGACGGCGATTGCTGAACATTTTGATCAAATTCTTTGTTATAAATGTGGCATTTGGCAATCTGTCTTTGATAAATTGAAAACTCTTCTGTCACACGGTATCTGAAATGATTGACCATATTTAGTACTGAGGTTAGCTGATTATAAGGTACAACTACGGAAAACAGCTCAAAAACGGATTGAAAAACTTACGGAAAAAACAACAAAAGAATTTGGCATCTTGTTTGTTACTCTTGACCCTGAAGACAAACGGTGCAAATTAGAACAATGCTATTACTTATAAAACAGCTTAGTTGAAATTATGAAGTATTGGTCGTTTGAGTTTCAGAATCCCCTCTCAGGCATTTTGGCCAACATATACTTGGACCATCTGGAGCAGGAAAAAATTATTAATAAAATCAAAGGCATTGAGTTCTGGGGCAGGTATGTGGACGATGTTTTCCTAATCATAAACAACCAAGTACAAGAAATAGATCAGGTACTGGACATTTTAAATAGCATCGATAATAACATTAAATTCACCTTAGAATCAGAAAAAGATAACAAAATTAATTATTTAGATTTAACAGTTACTAAAAAAGATAACCGGTTACAGTATAATATTTATAGGAAGCCTTCACAGACAAACGTGATCATACGTCAAGATTCTAAACACCCGGGCAACCACAAAAATGCGACTTTTATAAGCCTCATCAACAGAGCCTTAAGACTACCATTGTCCAACAATGATTTGGAAAAGAAATCAAAATAATACATCAAATAGCCAAGGTCAATGGATATAGTCGCAATTATGTCAATAATTTGTTTTATAAATTGAAAAACAAACCTGTTACTAAATTATCAAAAGATAGTTCTACCAAGAAAAGTTTCGCCACTTTAACTTATATAGACCGCAGTATTTATACAGTAACTAGCGTCTTAAAGAAATACAATATAGACATAGCCTACAAAACCAATAATTCAAATTTTAAAAAATTCTTCAATTCCAGTAAAATCAACGTCACGAATAAACACACGAAATCCGGTGTTTATGAGCTCAATTGCAACCAGTGCAAGGCTACGTACGTCGGCCAAACCGGAAGAAGCTTCCGTATTCGTTATAATGAACATATTTCTGCCATTAAACACAGAAAATTTTCAGCAATGGCGTCACACATGGAGGAATCCGGTCATAAATTTACGACCATAGACAAGGACATGAACATCTTACATTACGTCAATAAGGGCAGTTTGATGAAGCAATTCATATAAATACATCCCAGAGATCAAATTATTCTAATAATTTAAACATCATTTTTGAGACAAACATACTATTCGATACAATAGCAGATCATCTTCTAAACGTCAAAGCACATAAACCGCCATAGACCGTAAAGCCAATCGGTTTCCTTCCATAAGCTTTATCCCTCTCCCTTCCCCCACCCACTCATCCAAACCCCTTTGCCCCGCTCTCTGCTGCCCCCTCTCCGCGCCGAGTAGGCTGTTTACTTCGTAACACCTGCCAGGCACACGCGCCCAGTAGTAGCAAGCTGCTCTCGCAAAGCGGAGCTTGACCTCCACATGATCTCGCAGGGCTGTTTTCATTTGACATCGGTAAGTTTTACTATTTCTAAAACTCAAACGACCAATACTTCTTAATTTCAACTAAGCTGTTTTATAAGTAATAGCTAGGGACCTGAAAAAATCGCATTTGCGATAAATGCGAATTTTTAAATTACGTACAGTATCCAAGCCTACGTTAATTTTAGTGTGAAAATAAAACATTTTTACGCTTAAATCAAAGTGCGACAAAATGCGAATTGTGACCCAAAATGCGAAAATACCAAATAAGTGCGGTTTTATAGCGAAATTACTTTAAATCTGCCAATTTATTTACGAATTTGTTTATTACACAAAAGAAAATGTTTAGTAGGTGGCCTAATCGCTCGCTAGCGATACCTCATCTCGGACTCGCAGTGTGTTACGCATATTGGTCGATATAACAGTCGATTTCTGTATAGATACGAACTTTCTCCTATCTATAACTTATTCAGACAGCTGACGAACAAAACTCGTTTGTGTACTTGGTGCATCGTGGCGACTGGTGGTTTGTCGAACACGTCGACTTCGCTAAACGGAATATTTTGCGGCTTTTCGCTTGAATAGTAACCTTATTCTTTTTGTAACCTTCAAGCACTTCAAGGATCAAAGTTTTTTTTCTAGATATGGGACGTACTGCTGTAGATCTTTTGTGAACACCAACAAACAATGTGGACAGTGAGCGTGTTTTGTCGCACTACAATGCAGTTTTTACAGACAGAAGGTGTAACTTGAAAGAGTGCAACGCAGAGTTATTTACAATGCATTCATTTGAACATTAAATTGTATCTCAAGTGTCGCCAATAAAGTCATATAGTCCGTAAGAATCCGGAAAAAATTAGATGCTAATTTTCCAAAAAATAGATGCTAAATAGGGAAAAATAAATGCTAATTTAAAGAAAAATAGATGCAAATTTTTCAGGTCCCTAGTAATAGCATTGTTCTAATTTGCACCGTTTGTCTTCTTCGGGGTCAAGAGTAACAAACAAGATGCCAAATTCTTTTGTTGTTTTTTCCGTAAGTTTTTCAATCCGTTTTTGAGCTGTTTTCCGTAGTTGTTCCTTATAATCAGCTAACCTCAGTACTAAATATGGTCAATCATTTCAGATACCATGTGACAGAAGAGTTTTCAATTTATCAAAGACAGATTGCCAAATGCCACATTTTCTTCTTCTTCTTCTGCTTTTACGGCCTCATTGGACCACTTCAGTCAATCATTTCTTGGTCCTCTTCTTCAGTAAGTTTCCTTTCCGAGTCGCCCAGTAGCTCTTCATTCGCTCTGATCTTCTCAGGCGTTCCTCATCTGTAAATACCCTTTTTACTGTATTACATTTGTCTATTTTAGCCTGAAATCTTATTTTTATATCTCTCAGTTTTTTAATTTTGTTGTTTTGTTTTGCAAGTCATCCAAGGTTATTTCCAATTCTTTCATATCTTCTCTAATTTCCTTAATCCATCCTACTTGTTGTTTCATATTCCAAAGTTTCACTACAATTTTTCTAGATAACCTGGTTTCTGGTGTCCTCATGATGTGACCAAAGAAAGAAAGCCGTTTCTTCCGAATAGTATCAGTGATGGGCTCCAGTTCTCTGTATACCACTTCATTTGGTACTATCCGCCACTGTCCATCTTTCTGATATTTTTTATTTATGCATGTTCTAGCTATTCTTCTTTCTACTTTTAAAATTTTGTCGATTCTGTTTTTCTGAGTAACTTTAAAAAGAGTTTCACTTCCATAGGTCACCTCTGGTTGAACCACCGTCCAGTAATGTTTAAAAATTGTTGCGATTGATAGACATTTTCTTTTATATGTAGACCCTGTTAATTTTTGGGCTTTTATCATTTTATTAGTTCTTTCTTGCCATGCAGGTTTCTCATCCAAGTTGTAAGTTATAATTTTTCCTAAGTATTTAAATTGCTTCACTATTTTAACTTTCTTGTTATTTACTGTTATGTGATTGATTACAAGTGGATTTGCTACCATTATCTCTGTCTTTTCAAATGATATCTGAAGTCCAATTTTTTGTGCTATATTTTGTAGGCTTATTACCGTATTTACTCGAATACGACCCGCCCCTGAATAAGACCCGCACCCTGATTTTGAAGAACAAATAAAAAAAAAAAAAAAACTCAAAACTATTTGCAATCTTTACTAAATAAACAATAGCATTTCTACAAAATAGTTTCCAACAGTTCTGAAGTCGTCCTAAAATAACACACAGAAACAATTAAAAATACAAATAAAAGACACAAACACTTCATTCATCGTCATCAGAAGTACCAACTTCGGAACTTTTTTCACCATCACTTTCCCACAAAATGTCGTCATCACTGCCATCCATAGCATTGGAAATACTACATTTCTTGAAGCTCTTCCATATGAGATCTCCCGAGATACGATTCCATGCCGTCAAAATCCACGAACAGAGCAGCTGAACTTCCGGGCGCTGAATACGACCAGTTGGGGTCAGTGTGTGCTTATCAGCCGCCATCCACTCCGTATACAGCTGTTTCAAGACTGCTTTGAACGGTCGGTTCACGCAGACATCCAGTGGCTGTAGCATAGACGTCATCCCACCCGGGATGATTGCTAGGTCGGTTTTCCCATCCTTGACGAATTTCTTCACAGCGTCTGTTGTATGGCCGCGGTAACTGTCCAGAACAAGCAAGCTCTTTTGTCGTAATAAAGCACCAGGGCGACGTTGCCAGACACACTTTAACCAGTCTTCCACCAGTGAACTGTCCATCCAACCAGAGTCCTGAGTTCTAACGATAACATCAGCGGGTATATTTTTTGGAAGAGTCTTTCGCTTGAGAACAACGTACGGCGGGAGTTTGGTTCCGTCAGCGAGTATACACAACATTATCGTGCACCTTTGTTTCTCATTACCACCTGTTCTGATAGTCACACTTTTAGATCCCTTAACATGGCAGTACTGTCCAGTGGCATTTCAAAGTAGACTGGCATCTGATCTGCATTACCAATTTGGGAAAGCAAATATGAATTTTCCTTCCGCAACTTAATTATGTGACGCTGAAAGGAAAGTAACTTTTCTTCATAGGCACCAGGAAGACGCTGCGAAATTGAGGTACGCCTTCGTATGCTCAACCCATTTCTTTTATAAAAATTTTGAATCCATCCTCGGCTTGCTTTAAACCCTACCGTAGAAATTTCCTTCGCGATCTGTAATGCCTTTAATTGACACATTTCGGTCGACACCCCATTTCCCAATTCCCGCCTTTCTGTTACGTATTTATAAAGTTGTTTTTCAATTTCCGGAAACTGTACACTCAGTCCGCGGAAAGCTCTACGAGCACCACTACTTGTTAGCAACACGTTTTTTTTCTTTCTCCAATCTCGAATACATGACTCGTCAATATCATATTTTCTACCGGCGGCACGATTTCCAATAATTTCAGCTTCCCTCACAACTTTCAGCTTCTCACTCACAGTAAACGACCGCAAACGCTTCGTAGAACTCATGTTTACACTCGGAAAACGTGAGCGAGACTGTATGACGCCGCCTGCTTACGGAAAAACAAAGTGATAGCCGGAAGAAGGCTAGCACCATCTAGCGGATACTCGCAACACCCGATATCGCGTATGGCGGACAATTTAAATCTTTAAAATCAGGATGACTCAAATAAGACCCGCACCCCAATTTTTCACGTCCGATTTTGTTTAAAAATGTGCGGGTGGTATTCGACTATATACGGTATTTGATTTCTGGCTTCTTGAATATTATTAGCCGGTAACGCTAAGTCATCTGCGAATCCCAAGCAATTTAAGTCTATTTGATCTTTCTTGGTTCCAATTCTTATGTTCCTAGGATTTTCCCTGTACCATTCCCTCATTACATATTCCAAAGCACAATTGAAAAGTAGAGGCGATAAACCATCTCCTTGTCTTAATCCTGTTTTAATCGTAAACGGTTCAGATATTTCTCCTCTGAATTTTACTTTAGATTTGGTGTTTGTTAGAGTTAGTTTTATAATTAAGTATAACAAATTTAAAGTTTCCGCCTAATCAAACTTTAAATTTGTTATACTTAATTACTAAACGTCAACACGGAACCTGAAATGGACTCTTGTTAGTTTTATAATTTTTATTATTTTGGGATGAAGTCCGAAATTCCTTAGTATTTTCAGCAATGAAGATCTATGTATACAATCATAAGCTTTTTTGAAGTCTACAAAGGTTATGACTTGCTGTTTTTGTCTACGTTTGTAGTAGTCCATTACTAATTTTAAGGTGATTATCTGTTCAGGGCAGCTTCGCCATGGCCGAAGTCCACCTTGATATTCTCCTATTTCCAGTTCTAATTGATCTTTACAATGATTATATAGAATTCGCGACATGATTTTATATGTGATATCCAAAAGGGAAATTCCTCGATAGTTGTCAGCATTTGATTTTTCTCCTTTCTTGTGTAATGGATGTATTATAGCAGTAGTCCAATGGTCTGGCAGTTCTTCTTTGATCCAAATGTTCACTATGCATTGGTGTAATGAAATCTTTACTGGTTCTGCTGCATATTTCCACAATTCTGCAAATGTTTGATCTTCTCCACTCGCTTTGTAGTTTTTGAGCTCTCTCAGTGCTTTGTAGACTTCTTGGATTGTGGGTGGATTTATGTTTTCTGATGGTGTTTTAATAGTGGTGTCTGTATTTATTTGAAGCAGTTCTGGTGGATCTTCGCAATTTAGCAACGTGTTGAATGTTTCTGCTAAAATTTCTGTATTTCTTTTATTACTATGAGCTAACTCGCCATTTTTGTCTTTTAACATTAATGTTGGAGGTTCATATCTTTGTAGTTGTTTGCTAAAAATTTTGTAGTAATCTCTTGAGTTTGTTTTCGCGCTATTTGTTTCGATCATCAGAAGTATATCCTTTTGGTATAGCCATTTAACCCCTCGTATTATTTCTTGAGTTATCTTCCTTTGTCTTATGAGATCCAAGTGTGATTCATCTGTTTTTTTACTCTGATACCGTAACCAGGCTTGATGTCTATCTTCCACTGTATTATCACACTCACCGTTCCACCATTGGTGTTTCTTCCTTGGATTTATTGGGGCTACTTGTTCAGCTATTTGTTTCAATTCGGGAACTATTTCCTCTAGATCATCTGTTATTTTAATATATCTAGTTCGTTCTTTGTATTCCTTGTTATTTATTAGTTTATGAGGGTCGTATGTTCTCTTCTTTTTTAGGCGAGTTTTTTTCTTTATCAACGGGGTAAATTTAATTTTAATCTTTATCATGTAATGATCCGATCCAGTATCTGTTCCTCTCAGAACTTTCACATTGTAGATCTCCCTGTGATAGTTCTTATCCATACAAACATGATCTCGTTGCCATTCGCCTGTTTTCCAATCTGGATGTTTCCAAGTTTTGAGTTTATTTGGTCTTCTCTTGAAGTAAGTTGATTTGGAGATCATATCATGGTTCCTGCAAAATTCCACCAGTCTTATGCCATTCCTGTTTGTTCTTCTCTGTGCTGGCCATTTTCCTATTATGTCTCTATATCTTTTTCCTTTCCTAACTGGGCATTAAAGTCTCCAATTAAAATTTTGGTATGACTTTTATTTATGTTTGTTGCTGTCTGATCTAAAAGCTCCCAAAATCCCTCCACATCATCTTTGTGTTCTTTCTTATTATTTTTATCTTTAGTTGGGGCATGGGCATTTAGAATGGTATATGTTCTATTTGCAGCTTTTAAAGTTAGTGTCGAGAGCCTAGGGGATAATGCTTTAAATTCTATGATGGATTCAATTATTTTGAGATTTACTACAAATCCTGTTCCGAATTGTGGACAGTGCTTCATTACTCTTTTTCCTGGTATTCCCTTGTAAATTTTATACCCTTGTGATTCTATTGGTTCCTGATCAGTGTTTCTCATTTCTTGAAGCCCGGTTATTAGAATCCCTTTGCAATCCATTTCGTCTGTCAAAATTTTGAGTTTTCCTGGCTGTATGATTGAATTTATATTGTGTGTTGCTATATAGTTTATCTGTCCTATCTTCAGTCTAAATTTGGGTTTTCTATCTGTCGGGGGTATTTTTAGATGCTCCGACTCATCTAGGGTATCTTTCAGGTGACTGCCCACCGTATCCGAATGCAGTCTAGGTGGATTATTCCTTAAGATTTCCTTCCATGTTTGACTTTCAAAGGTAGTCAACCTTGTATGGAGCAAGTTCCGAGTTACAACTGCGGTGGTTAACTGTAGAGGTTATTGTGTGTTTGGTCCGCAAGAGCTATTTTATTTTGCTCAAGTCCGCCGGCAAGCCGGTGAGGACCCCCCTATCCGCCACCTGAGACGCGCCACGTCGGAGTATCACCTCTCCGCCTGCTACGACACCGTAGTAGGTTCGTGGAAATGCCACATTTATAACAAAGAATTTGATCAAAATGTTCAGCAATCGCCGTCCAACCTCGTCTTCAGCCACATCAATAGAAGTGTTTTAGGAATAATACAAGATATGCCGCAAAGGTGCCCTACAGTATACCAATTATAGACATCGACCGTCTACAAATGTGTCTGTCGTCATATAGTGTCAAATGACGTTTTCCATAGAACAGAACAAGTGAAAAATGTGTACCTGACATTTGTGAATCATGCATGCTATTTTTTAGATTTTTAGATATTGTTTCAGTGTTTTTAACCATTTATTGTGTATGTGTATTTCTATGTCATCGTAAAGATTTTCGATGTTCTTTGTGTTTAGATGTTTTCTAAATATAAGTTTGTGGGCTGAAGAAGGGTCCAAAAGCGGGACTCGAAACATGTACCCCTGAAATGTGACATAAATTAAAGTATTGAATAGGCGGAAAGATTGAAAATTCTTATTCTTCATGGATAGTGTTTGTCTATCTTCAGCAGAACGGTATAGCTGTTCAGTAGATCTTGTTCCAGTCCAATCTTGAAGGTTCCGAAGACAAGACGTCCTTTTCCTTCCCGTTCTTCACTGCCTATCAATTTTGCCTTTTAAAATGAAATGTAATATGGTATATTTTTCACCACGTAACACATGACCCAGGTATGCAATTTTCCTGCACTTGATGATGGTCAGTAGCTCTCGTTGAGAATTGACCCTCTGCAGTACCTGGTCATTTGAGACATGATCTATCCAAGAGACTTTCAGCATCCTTCTATGAAACCACATTTCCAGAGCTTCGAGCCTCTTAATGATGGATGTTTTCATAGTCCAGGCTTCCACTCCATAAAGCAAAATGGACCAAACAAAACATTTTACAATACGCTGGCTTAGTTTTAAATTTAGGCATCATCGCACAATAAAGGTCTCATTTTCTTAAAAGTTGACCTTGCCATTTCTATACAGGTCTTAATTTCAAGGTCTGGATTCAAATCCTCTGACAACCAACAACCAAGGTACTAAAATTTATCAACTTGTTGGATTTGTTGTCCTCTTCTTCGCCTTCGACTGAAAACCATAAGTTTTGTTGTCTTGGTGTTGATCGTCAGACACATTTCTTCTTCAACTATATTAAGCTTATCAATGTACAGTTGTAGACTTTCGATACTTCTGGCAAGAAGTACTGTGTCATCAGCATATCTAAGTGTGCGTATTAATTCCCCCATTGACCTATTCCCACTTCTGTATCTTCTACTGCCCGAAAAACAGCTCCCGAATAGATGTTTAATAATAATGGGGATAAAATACAGCCTTGTCATACACCTTGTCTGATGTCCTGAGAATGTGATCATCATCAATCTTAACCACAGCTTTTTGATGCCAATATAGGTTTCTGATGATTCTTATATCTTTACCGCCGATTCCAATTCGTTGAAGTATTTTTATGAGCTCAGCATGTTCAGCTCTACCAAATGCTTTTTCATAATCTATGAAACAGGCGTATACATCTTTCTGTTGGTCCCAGCATTCTTGGAGGTAAGTTGTTAGTCCAAAAAGAGCCTCACGTGTTCCATAACCATTTCGAAATCCAAACTGGGTATCTCCTATCTGCTCGTCACATTTCTTTCTTATTCAACCATGTATAATTCTCAAAAAGGCTTTCAGCAAGTGATTCAGAAGGCTTATGAGATGATATTCATTGCAACTTTTTGAAGTTGGTTGTTTTGGTAGAGGAATGAATGTAGATAATAGCCAGTCTTGTGGTATTTCACCAGAGTTATATATGTTATTAAAGAGGTCTACTATCTTATCAATTCGTTTTTCATTTATAAGTTTAAAAACGTCAGCTGAAATTTCATCAGGGCCCAAAGCTTTTCCAACTTGTAATTGATTTATTGCACGAGTTACTTCCAATTTAAAAATTGATGGCCCATCTGTGTATTCATTATTGACATTGATTGGTGGTCGGTGATCAAAAAAGAGGTCTGCTAGATATTTTTCCCATGCTTTGACTTGATCAGGATGATTTGTAATAGGTTTATCTAAGTTCTCTTCTAATATGAGGGCCATCTTTCGTCTGAAGTTCCCAGTTACTTCCTTGATGACTTTATGCATATTAAAAGTATCATGTTTTCCTTCAAGATTCCCTATTATTTTACAATTTTCACTCATCCAATCCTGTTTAGCTTTACTAATTTCTCTTCTAATTAGAGAATGAATATGTCTATATTAATCCCTATTGGATTTAACTTTCCTTCGTTCTTCCATCAAATCCAGGATGTACTCTGTCATCCATTTTTTCTTTGTCCTAGTGTCTGGCTGCAGATGTTTCTTACTTACTGTCTGTATAGTGGTTTTTATTTCCTTCCATTGATTCTCTACCTCTTGACTGCTCAATACTAGTTGTTCTAATTCTTTATTGAGATCATTAGCAAGTTGTTTTATTTGGCAGTTCTTTATTTTCCTCTGATCTATTCTGCTTGAATGTTTGGTTTTATGCAAAATTTTTAATTTCATTTGAGCATTAGTGACTAAAGGGTTATGATCAGAGCCTACATCTGCCCCTGGATATGTACTAACCTTTTTAATAAAGTTTCTGAATTTCTTATTGATGAGGATATAATCAATCTGATTTATTTGCGGCGTGTTATTCACATTATCAGCTGGTGAGATCCAAGTGTTTAACCTGCAGTTGGGAAGTTGGTACCATGTGTTAGGGATAACCATTTCATTTTCTTGACAAAACTGATACAACCTTTCTCCACGATCATTGTATTCGCCGAGTCCCCAATTTCCCACCAAGTCACCACGTCCTCTTCAAATCTTTGCATTGAAGTCTCCCAATATGATTGTTACATTATCACTTTTCATGGCTTTCAGGATGTTTTGCAAGTCTTTGTAGAAGATTTCCATCTCATCACATTTTTAGCTGCTGTTGGAGCATAGACCTGTATTATGTTGACCTGAAAAGGGTGACCCTGCAGTTGTAAGAGCATAATTCGGTCTGATACTGGAACAAAATTGATCACATATTTCACAATGTTTGACCTCACAAATATTGCTACACTATTACGATGCTGTTTATCAGTTTCAGGACTGCCTGAGTAATACAAATTCCCATCATCCCTGTTACATATACTTCTGCCTGGCCATCGTAATTCACTTATTCCAAGAATATCAATCTTTAATCTTGACATTTCTTTAATTGTATTATCAAGTTTTCCAGCCATGAACAAACTCCTCACATTCCATGTTGCTAATCTCATGTAGGATGCCATTTCTTTAAACCGGGAGATTCTTAGCACCCCCTGCCCACTCAAGGGCTGCCCGGCACTAAGTGTCTTTGCTTGATTAAGTTTATCCATAATGACATCCTGGGAAAAAGATAATCAGAGTGGTTTCCCGTTGCCTTCTCTGTTTTTTGTTCAGCCGCTCCTAACCTGAGGTACAGACGCTGTCGATAACCGCCCCTAACATGGAGAACAGACATTATCTATCCGATATATGCCCCTACTGGTGCATATACCTTTACTCAAATTATTCTGAGCACTAGGATGCCTCTTCCGCCATCTCCACTGTAGCTGCCGTTGAGGTATTCACCGTAACACTGGCAATGGACCCTTACAAGGTACTACCAGCCGGGTAAGCTGGCCCAAGGTTTTTTAAAAGAGGTATTACTCCTCGATCACTCGCCCTTTGTTCTGACTTGTGACAGGCAGAGCCTGGCTACCCAAATACTGGGCCCAGGTTGGTGCGGTGCTCAAATGAGCCATAGTCATCCCTAATTAAACAAACAGTATTGTGATGGGTTTGGGGTTCACACGTGAAATAATCAATAATCACACAATTGGCAACGTATCTGACTCAAACTAGGTTTTATTAGTAACTACTATTTACACTAGTATTTCCAGAATTTACACCGCACACAAGTTGCCACAGTACAAAAGCTGTTTACCTGCCCGCACAGTCAACACAGCTTACACTAACCTCCATACTTGCCGTCCTGCCCGAGTCCAATTGCTGTTGCTTCACATGTACTCCTGACCATAACATGTCAAACCCAGGTCCTCACACGTCTTCCACGGTTCCGGCCACAACCAAGCTTCCACAGCATCCAACACTCGATTCCCTTGTTCGCAGATATCCTTCCGAACTGCTGGGCGTATCGACTGCCGTACTACCTGCTGGTCAGGCTAGGCTCTCGTCACTGGATTAAATTTGCACTCTCATTCCGTTGGCTGACTCACTCATTCACCGACTGCTTGCATCGAAATTTCGCGTGACCACTGACTGTTGTCGCTTGTACACCTGTTAGTCTGGTAACACCTCCACCTATCTGGCTGTGTCTAGGCAGTGTTTGGACTAGATAGTTGTAGAAGTGGAAAGATCCAGGCTTTACCCAAATGTTCTGCCCGCTTGTTTAGGGGCTGACCCCTTGCTTCCCTTCTCTCGTCCCGCCACTATCTCCTTTGCTGGCTACCCCAACCTCCTGCCCATGCCTGGCCACACAGGCACACGACAACACATTACAATATAATATATCTTTTGTAAGGTGGTTTGTTTGTTAGTATATACCGGTATTTATTTTTATAATACCTGGATATACAGCCTTGCTAATAGCAAACTCGTTACCTTCAGCAAAATATGAAATGTTTCCAAAGTGTGTACCAATGATTTGTTCTAATTCATTTATTGTTCTAATTTTCTTTTCTCCTCTATAGGGCCAGTGATGCATACGTAAGGGTCACTGTTCAACATTCTGATGCTATTTATTATGCAAGTATTGCTGTAGGATGGATCTATTTTGTAGCTTGGTCCGTATCATTTTATCCTCAAATATATTTGAACTGGAAAAGAAAGAGGTAAGATAAGTTAAATATAATAGATGGAAATGATTGTTTACAATTTTAATGATTTATTTTATGCACTAGTGTATGGGTTGACTCATATTGTCTTCAGAGAGACTGTGCAGTTGTCCATAAAAAAAACTAGTATGCTCTTGGTAACCATAGTGTGTTTATCTCTCTCTGAGGCAGATGACCTTGCTGTCTCATTCATAGTTGTGTTCATTATCAAAAATAATTTTCTAGCACAATCAACAAAATTGCAAATATGCAATGTTAATTTAAAAATATGGAAAACATTAACTAAATATACTGAAAAGATTCATTGGTATCAACATGTCCATACGTGATATCCATATTGATATTATGTGTGAGAAAAATAGTTTTGCTCTCGATGTTCTTACTGCCATTTCTCTCTCTCTTGGGACTTCTCAAAACAGTTATCAGGAGTGTTTCTACCTCTAAACTTTTGAATACACACCTGAACAAAAGTTCGGAATACTGTCATAAAGCATAGGAGGAGATATTCCATACCCTATCATCCTAGGCACTGCATGCATTGTACTTGCAGCTCATATAGAAGAACTGTATTTTGTTCCATACTACTTTAGTATGTTGCAGGCATCGATTGACTTGATTGAAGTCATTCATTTATATGCATCTACTTTGTTGTAGAATGGTCGTTAAGCCATCTAGGTCAGAAAATTGGTAGGGATGGCACCTATGAATGTGGTAATTCACCCACACACCGAACATTAATGAAATAAACTTCGGTCAAAACATCTTATTCGGCACACTTATTGAGTAATTACAAAACAAAAAAGGAACAAAAGGCCACCGTAAACAAATTTTTCTCACAAAATTACTACCCACATCGTCGTCATCATCTTTGCATTTTGCCATTTATGTGGAGTCTGCCTTCCTGCAAGGATTCCTCCATTTCAATCAATCCATAGCGTCCCAAGAGCGGAGTTTAGTGAGCCGCATGTCATCTCTCGCCCTATCCAGCCAGCATGTTTGAGGTCGCTCTCGAGGTCTACGACCCTCCACGTTCAGTTGAAAGGCAGTTTATGCAACTGAGGTTTCGCTGCTACGGAGCACGTGTCCATAGCACCGCAGGCGTGATTCACGCATTTTCTCTGTTATTGGGGCAAGCTTAAATTTCTTCCGCACAGCATCATTCCTAACATGGTCTAGTCGAGTCAAGCCATTGGACCACCGCAATATCTTAATTTCCATCGCATGAAGTGCCTGTTCATGCTTTGATGTTGTAAGCCAGCATTCAGATCCATAAAGGGCCACTGGTCTAATCACTGTGCGATATATTTTTGATGCAATGGATTTTTTTTTATCACACAGGTCTCGGTAACTTGGCGCCATTTCATTCATGCGTCAGTGACTGTTGTTTTGACATCAGGAATCTTGCTGCAGTCTGAGGTGATGCATGACCCAAGGTATTTGAATTGGGTCACTTTATTAAGTTGAACCTCACCCACAGTGATCGTGCCATAGGTTTGGTCACCACATTCCAGGTACTCAGTCTTCTTCAGATTTGATTTCATCCCAAATTCTTCAAGACGCATCTTCCACTCTTGTACTTGCTGTTCGAGGTGCCCACGTGTTTCGTTAGCTAACATGACATCATCCGCATATAATAATGTCAATGGATGCCTGGTTTGGATATCATTTGTGATGGCGTTCATGCAGAGTATGAAGAGCAAGGGGAACAAGGCTGATCCTTGATGAACACCAACGGTGATTTGGAAGGTATCGGATATTCCTGCTGCGCACCGCACTGAGCTTGTTGTCTTTCAGTACAGAAGTTTCACCCAGTTTACATAGGCTTCAGGTACACTGTGTAGTCTCAGTGCCAGCCAGACAAGATCGTGTGGTTCTCTGTCGAACTCCTTTTTCAAATCAAGAAAGGCTAAGTGAACTGTCTTCCTTTTCTCATAGTGTTTTTCCATCAATAGACGAAGTGCATGGATAGCGTCTGTTCTTCCGCTGTTTTTAACAAAGCCACACCTGTTAGATGAAACAGTGATGATGTTTCGTAATCTCGCGTCAGGAACACAAAACACAAAAATATTCATACTGTAGTATGGCATAGGAGGCGGATTCGTCTATAATTGGAGCACTCCAGTATATCTCCTTTTCCTTTCCAAATAGGAATTGTGATACTGGTCATCCAGGCCTACTTTACTGTGTCCTCCATAATAATCTTGTTGAAGTCAGTAAGCCATACTACACCTTGTTCCTCCACGTAACTATATATCCCCAACCACACAATCAACATGTTCCCTCAACAACAATAATAAGTCACAAAATTCCCGCTACCTCTCCACCCCTCACAAGCATTCCAGTAGAGCATACTACTCAATTCCCCACCTACTTTACCCAATCCTCTCCCACTCTCCTCTCCACACACCTCAGCATAACTTAGGTACAGTGACAACAAACACAATCTATCACTCAGACCACCAGCAGTTTTCCGGAGCAACAAGCTGCGGCACACTTAAGTGTTTCCTTCAATATGGGTTGCAGGTTCGTATCCTGGTGCAGTCAGCTGGCATTTGAGGGTGCACAAATGCGAGGGAACCGTGTCAGTAGATTTACTGGCACATTAAAAATCCCCTTCGGGGCAAAATTCCGGCACCCCTGCGCCTCTAAAAGCCAGAGTAGTTAAAAGGGACTTAAAACCAATAACATTATTATTACCTTCAATATGGATGGATTTGAAACCATTTTTTCAGTGTTGCCTTATTGATGATTGGTATTACAACTTTTCAGTTGTAATACGGTATATATTTCTTTAAATTCAATACAACACAAACACAGTTTTGCAAAACTATTTAAACAAGGTTCCTTTCTTTTTTCTTTTTCTCAATTTAGATAACCCATTCAGACATTCAAACTACAGGCAATCAATTTAACCAATAGTTTACTTCGAATGCAACACAACTAGAAGAGCACGACTCATTTTTGGACCCAAACACAATTTCTGCATAGACATGAATGCATAAAGCTTCCAAATCTACTAAAATAACTTTTCTATCGTAATAATAGGACAATAGAATTGACGTAAGTTTCCACTCAATATTTAAGAAGTGCACAACAACGAAGAAACATGACGCACTCCACAAGTCCAAGGCAGACACAAAGGCCCATTCCACGGCATAATGGGAACATTTAACCTAATAGTTTTAATAGACAATGCATATTTTCCATATTAGGCTTCTCCTAACTATTATGTAATATTCACGCATAAAATAATGTTTTAACTCAACAATTGTTCAATTTCAATTTTAAGAAAAATTTTCACTGTTTGCTACCAATTTTTTAATGAATCAATAGCTATAAAACGGAATAACAGTTTAAAGTACAACATTGTGTGCTGTTCTTTATATGTTATTTTGTGGGGAATGCTGTAAACAATGCCTAAAGAAATGGTGGAATTAAAATTTGGTCATAGTAAGCAAATTTGCTCTAGTTCCGATCGGTATTGTAAGTTGGTGCATGGCCAGTATCGTCCCCCACCAAGCACACTCAAGGCCAGGTCTCTCTGCTGAATGAGAATCTTAAGTCTTGATAATACCGGTACTGAGTGGTAACCTTAAGTCTCGATAATACTGGAACTCCTTTTTCTTGGTGTTATCGACAGTATGTATTTAAAGGAAAAAGCAGACTCTTTCAAACCGCTGCACGTTTGAAATCAAAGCCCTCTGTAACTCCAAAATGTAACCCATTCCTCGACAAATTTAAAAATGTATGAAGTGATCCACTTACGACGAGGGAGGCCATATTGTAATGAGTTTGTTATATTTTTACCATGATTTCTCTCACTAAAGATATGGTAAGAGAGAAATTAGCAGATGGAAGTCTGAAGTTATTAGAAAAAGCAGTTAACTGACCGAATGAGCATCTGATGGATTAAATTTTAGGTAGGGTTATTATTATATAAACAAAATAAAGTGGAATTAATTTTCAAATCGTTATCATATACTCCAGAAAACTATGAACAGATTAGCCTAAGTTCTTGGCCATATTTACATGGCAAAATAGGATGGTCGATTACATGAGGGAAGAGTTTTAGAGTTTTCACAAATTAAGGGTGTATTGTTATTATTATTATTTATTCCTCTCGTGTCCACCATCAGTTAAATGCTTTGATTGTTCATCATCATCATCATTTCCCCTTATCCAGCTCCTGCCGGGTCGGGGTATTTATGGCACTTCTCCACTTTCCTCTTTCCTTCCACCATTCTTCTTCCACGATCTTGTCCCAGTCCAGATTTCTTTTTCTCACGCTGTTCTTCACTGAATCAATCCACCTTGTTCTAGGTCTTCCCCTTGCTCTCTTACCCTTGCACTTCGCCTCCAGCATCTGTCTTGGTATTCTATTTTCCTCCATCCTCTTTACATGTCCAAACCACCTTAGTTTATTCTTCTCAATTCTCTCATTTAGTTTTCCCATCCCAACTTCCTTCCTAACATCTTCATTCCTCACTCTGTCTTTCCTTGTCTTACCTATCATACTTCTTAGGAATTTCATTTCACTGGCTTGGATTCTACTCTCTTGCCTGCTCGTCAGGGTCCAAGTCTCAGCTGCATACGTTAATATGGGTACATAGTACATTTTATACATTACCTCCTTGCTTTTCCTTGGTACTTCCTTATCCCAAACAAGTTTTCTTACACTTTGATAGAATGCATTGCTCTGCTGTACCCTCCTGCCAATCTCCATGTCCAACCTACCAGTTTGCATCAATTCACTTCCTAGGTATTTGAACGTGTCCACAATTTCCAAACTCTGACTTCCAATTTTCACAATGCCCTTTCCTTGTCTTTCCCCTCTTGTCATCACCATGGTCTTGCTTTTCTCTATACTGATTTTCAGGCCATACTTCTGAATATTTTCGATCAGTGCATCTAGTTGTTTTTGCACTTCTTCGGTGTTCCTTCCCCAGACCACAATATCGTCTGCAAATAATAGTAACTTCATTTCTTTATGTCCATATGCTTCCTTTGTTTCCTTTACAATTTCATCCATTACCATTATGAATAAAAGAGGTGACAGCACACTCCCCTGTCTTAGTCCAGTCTTGTTCCTAAACCAATCTGTCTTTCCAACAGGGGTCAGAACCCTGCTAACACAGTTGTTGTACATTGCTTGCACCATTACCAACATTTCTCTTCCCAGTCTCTTCTTAACCATGGTTTCCCATACCTTCTCTCTGGGGACACTATCATATGCCTTTTCTAGATCTATGAAAGTCATGATCAAATCCTCTCCATATTCCCAGTTCTTTTCCATCACCTGCCTCAAGCTAAAGATTGGGTCCACTGTGGATCTTCCACTCCTGAAGCCATACTGTTCCTCTTGCAACTCTCCTTCCACCTTTCTTCTCATTCTTCTTTCTAATATCCTTTCCAGTATTTTTACTATCTGTGATATGAGGGTGATCCCTCTATAGTTATCACACACTTTCTTGTCCCCTTTCTTAAACACTGGTATTATTAGCCCTTTCACCCAGTCTTCTGGTACACATTTCCGTTTCCACACACACTTTAGCAGTCGATACAGCCATTGCATACCAACAGGTCCAGCAGCCTTTATCATTTCTACACTGATCTCATCCACCCCTGTTGCTTTTCCCATCTTCATCTTCTGTACTGCTAATTCTACCTCCAGCATTGTTATATCATCTTCTGTTATAGAGTCGTCAGGCTGTGTCACTTCGATCTCACCAGTACAATTGCTCACGTTCAATAGCTTATCGAAATACTCCTTCCATCGTCCCTTTATCTCTTCCGGGTGTGTTAACAACTCTCCATCTTCCTTTTTCACTAGCTTCGTAATAACTCTTTCTTTCCTCTTACTTCTTAGAAGTCCATACAGCATCCTTTTACTGCCACTTACATCTGTTTCCATTCTTCGTGTAAATTCTTCCCAACTCTTCTTCTTTTCTTCTCCTACCACTTTCTTACACCTCCGTTTGCTGTCGTGATACTTCCTTTTGCTTTCTTCTGTTTGATCTCGGTTCCATTCTTTCCATGCAGACTTCTTTTCTTTCACTGCTTTCCTCACTTCCTCATTCCACCACGGTGTCTCCTTCTCTTTCATTCTTGTTGACGTCCTACCACAAGCACTCTCTGCTGCACCAGCAAATGCCTTTTTAAAGTGGGACCATTCCTCTTCTACATTTTCCACTTCAGTAACTGGGATTTGTTGCTTCAATCTCTCCTGAAAATCTTCCTGTATAGCTTTGTCTTTCAATTTCCATACTTTTATTTTACTTTCTCTGATCTCCTTTAGGTTTTCCAATTTTCCCCATCTAAATTTTGCCACCACAGTTCTATGGTCCCCATCAAATGCTTCTCCTGGTAAAGCTGTCACATCCATCAGCTTTCTGCGATTTGTCCTTTCCACCAGGAAGTAGTCAATTACTGATTTTGTTCTTCTATCACCCCACCCATATCTCGTAATTTTCCTGCTGTTTTTCTTCCGAAACCATGAATTACCCACTATCAGTCCATTCCTTTCACAAAAGTTTACAAGTTCCTCTCCTTCCCGGTTCTTTTTCCCATATCCATATGGTCCAACGACTTCTTCCTTTCCTTGTCTCTCATTTCCGACTTGTGCATTCATATCTCCCATGATCACCACTTCTACATCTGAGATTACTCTTTCTACATCCTCCAGGAATACTTCAATATCTTCTTCTCTGTTTCCAGTCTGTGGTGCATACACTTGTATGAAGTCCATCACGTCATTCTTCATCTTCATTCTAATTTTCATTATTCTGTCACTCACACACTCTACCACTTCAACATACTCCTCCAGTTGTTTCGAGGTTATCAGTCCCACACCATTTTTTGCCTCTTGGCCACCACTCCAGTATAATGTATATCCTTTCCTCAATTTCTTCCTTCCTTTACCTTTCCATTTCACTTCACTCAGCCCCATCATTCCAACCTTCTCCCTCTCCATGAAGTCTACCACCTCCTCCACCTTGCCTGTCAGGGTCATGACATTCATGATTCCCACTTTCATTTCGGTTACTGGTCGCCCATTTCTCACAGTTCCCCCAGTACCAAAGGAACTGCGCGTCGCCTGAAGGGTACGCCCTAACCTTTTCCGAATCATTGGAAGTGCCATTTCCATTTTAGGCTATTATTACGATGGGGTCGCCACTCCCAAAGGCATTTTATGAAGCTACTGCCAGCTATTATTCAGGCCGCCCCTAACATGGAGAACAGACGCCCTTGCAGCCGCCCCTAACATGGGAAACAGACGCTGCCGATTGATGCTGTACTCATACTATTCCCCGAGTACTGGGTTGCCTCTTCCGCAATCTCCACCGTTCCGAAGTCCATCTTCTCCGCTGCAGATTCCGTTGAGGTCTTCGCACGTAACCCTGTGCACGGGGCCTATGTTATACCCCATAGGACTGGGTCCTCACCAGAACTTAGCCGGTACTGTAGTTCATGGTATATTACAGTACCGTTGCCCACCCCCGCGACGTGGACGCGCCTGGCAAGAATTATCCATGTAGCCAATTATGATTGACTCATGGACCGGGTTAAGGAGCTGTCTAGATCCAGCCTTGATTGTTATAACATATAAATAGCTCGTGTTGTCACTGTGGTTGTTGTACCAAGCCCTTTAAACGACAAAATGACAATTAATATAGGAATTCAGAAACGTTAGGCAAAATACTGTACATCATTTTTCATTAGTTAATTAAATTATGAAATTTTCATCTACTAAAAACTCTGATTTTGTGCTTGAAAGCATTGTCAGTTTGTGGCATGCGGTGGCAGTCCAAACTCCTCACTGATACGTCTATAAATGCCAAAGATGTGACAGTTTGAGTGACAAGAGTGTGACGGCAATTGCGCTGAGAACAGCTCATTACCGTGGGAATGTCACTTTGTCCGATACTCCACAGTCTCGTTCGATCACAAGGTAATGTTGATATCACTACCCATGATGCAACATGTGAACACATGCCTGGGGATGCGATTGAAATGGCGGTGGTTCAAGCATATTTCAAAGCCATCATAACAAAATTTAAAAAATCAATCTTCTTGAATGTGAAATTACTTTTTCTTATGGCCGACGACTAGAGAATAGTATTCGAACCGGTAGGAGCGCTTTAGATAGAGCTTCCAACACAAAAGTTGTCGCTCAGTATATTTGTCGTATTTTCTACTCTGATAAGAGTGTCTCCGTGGCTGAATTGATAACGCGTTGGACTCGTGAATGAAAGGCTTGGGGTTCGATACTTGGTAGGGGAAGTATTTTAGAATTTGTTTTCATTATGTTTTATAGTTTGTGTCTACCACTTTACCAATATCGTACTACAAAAATTATACGACAGAACACAGTTGCATTGCAGGGGCATTAGTAATATAGTGAGTGCATGAATTTTCAGGTTCCATTCCGAGAAAGTAACTTAGTGCTTGAATGTGGCATTACAAGAAAAAAAAAAATATGTACATATCGAATAGAATTATTTATTTTGCTGAAATTTAATGACCAAATAATATTGATGGATATCATAAGACGCGATGCAAGCACTATCAATATCTCCTTCGGTATGTTATTAAAGATGATATGCTCAATATAGTATGTTAATATGACACCGTTGAGGTTGGGTGTATTCTTCCAATTCGCAGACTCCAATCAAGGGATGAACAATTTCCATTGCCTATGTTATTATTGTGATTGTAAATTAGTATTAGTATAATTTGTGAATTGACGTGTCCTATATCATTGTACAATGTACATTATATGATTGAATGGATGAATAAAAAATACAATACAATACATTGAATCCTTACACAACAAGCCTTAGTGTCTTCAGGCAGCGCCATATTGCCCAAACGAGAATGTCGAGAATTATTGTTATCGAGCCCACGTTATCGGTAATATTAGTTCTGGAATCAGCATTTCCGCTCGTCATTCTCGTCCAACGAGACCGATCGGAACTCGGGAGCTTTTTGCCCGGCTCTAGTGTGGAAGAGAATATAGTAATATGTATTCAATGGTATTTGGAGTGGGGCATAGGAAGTCTCTGTGGTAGAAGGAAAACGTGGCTACACGGAATATGCTAACGAGATTTCACTATATTTTAAAATTCCCTTGGAGAGTTGCGGGACAGTTTATAGATAAACCAGACTTGATAAGATGGTAGAAAAATATGGTGTGTGTAATATGTATATCTGCAGCTGTAATCATGAATATTATTTGTTTCAGTGTTGTTGGCCTTAATTTTGATTTCCTCACATTGAATGTCTTGGGATTTATTTTATATTCCCTCTTTAATTGTTGTCTCTATTGGATTCCTGAAGTTGAGGTATGTAAAAGTTATCTGATTTGTTTACATCTATGCATGGTACTTATTAAGTTAAACTCAAAATCATGAGGTATTGTCATCTCTTTCTATTATCCCCTAGATCAGGGGTTGACAACCATAATGCCAAATAATTGCCCGTCGAGACATTTTGATTAGCCCACCAATAGCTCAAGATCTGGTGTGAACCTATTCATCACTATCAGACTGTGTGATTCATAGAAGCCGATTTTCAAGTACTGTTAATTTCCTTTCCTTGCAACAGATGGCGCAGTCTTACCTATACGGTTCGAAATAATTGTCGATACATTATTTTTTCTTTGTGAGGTTGGTACCAGAGTCCTGCAGCGAAGCTCACCGCACTCCAATTCCATGGACTTACGAAGCTCAGCCACTCCAGTGTCGTTCTCGTCTAACACGGCCACGTTCTGGCCCATAGCTCTACTCACAAAGCCCACCATAGTCCACTGGACGGGCCGAGCTGGCAGGCTAACCTTGACTACGCATGCACAACAAAATCTCGCTCTACACTTCTATTCAGAATTGAAGCAATACGATTGCTGTCGTCCCCTTTGGATGCGGAACGAATTCCGACCCAGAGAAAGAGACTTCCCCCTGCCTGGCTTTTATGCTACCTGGAAGACAGGGAGGGGGACTTTGGGCAGAATGCCCGCGGAGTGATAGGCTGGGAATTTTTCCCCAGAGGGGTGGTAATTGGAAAATGGCAAAAGGGTAGTCATGTCAAAACCAGTTAAGAAAATAACAAATCTGTATTCTAAAATGAAAGACAATACAATAGTGGAGTAAGGAGCAAACATACATGAAATAAAACACACTGCCTGTCAGACTAAGAAACCCCCGGGGTGGGGAAATCACACCCAAAATTAATTAAGTTAAGAAAATCGATAATAAATGAACGAGCATTAGAATGATATCTCAGGATGTTATCCAAGTCGTTAACCTAACACACAGGACCACATTTGATAGTCGCAACGTGGGAACACGCACAGAGCCTCGTGGCAAAGAAAATCGAAGTACAAAATGTTGTTCCCTTAGGAAGTATTACGTTGAAAAATGAAAATATGCTTCAGCTCCATTAGGCCCGGAAAATAATGAAAACAACTCTTTACCTTCTTCACAAGAAGAAATCAAATTCTAGAACCAAAGGCCATAACAATAACTGACCCGCGCCCTGCGCACAACACCACATCCAGTCTCGACCAAAGCAGGCAATCGACAACCTCGTGCTCGGACGACAATGCCCGGGCAGGCCAGACAACAAAGGCAAATCATTAGCGACAATGACAAGGATTATGTCGCCCATTATTACTAGACAGTTACCTACACCAAAAGAAATGGAACAATAGAAAATGTGAAAATAGAAAATTAGGTGAAAAGGAATCCTGAAATGAAAATAATAATAATTCTATGTTTGGAAGGTGCCATTCCCTATCATGTTCTATACTCTGTGAGCTGCCTGAATAGGATTGACATTTCGCCGGAAATTCCACGTCAGTCATCACCCCTCTGCCTCTTGACCAATCCATGTTCACATAGTTGATCTCATAATACTCTGCGTTGCAATATTACAGCCCACGTGCTTCAGTGCCTGGTCAGCTGTATCTCTGGCTTGTACAGTTTGGCAACCTCGTTCTCAGACCACATGGCGAGGCGAGAACTGTCAATCCTATTCTGGCAGCTCACAGAGTATAGCGTGTCTCACCACATGTGTAAGATATTTAAATCAACTTAAACGAGCCGAGCGACTTGGCCATAAGCTCGGAAACCACCACAAAGGATCACTTGAATAAACAAGTTTAGTTAATGAGAAAACAGAAAGAGAACCAACGAACCTTGTGGCAAGCCATATAGTGTAATTATAAGTCCTCGGCGCAGCCATTTTTCATACGCGCACTGGGACCACTAGGCTAAGATAAATACGAATACAAATATAAAGTTCGAGCACGCCCAGAAATGTTCGTAGATCACAGGAATGTTTTCAACAGTTCATTACTATACCTTCAATTCTGCTCAGGCAGCTCAACAGGCTACCCCTCTGTCCCAGCGCGGGAGCCGAAGATCCGGGCTACACAACCACTCTCCTACATGGCTAGAAGGCGACAAGATCGCCCTAGTCCGATGCGCAATAAATACCTTTCCCTTAGACACAAAGGGCCAGTCTCCGCGCATGCACACCAATACCAACTGTAAATATTCACCATCATCTAACCGCCAGCATCAGGCCAGAGGATTTGGTCAGGGAGAGTGGTACAACCCACCGTTGAAACATTAGTTATTAGTCCGTAAGAATTCAAATCCTTCTAGAACCTTCTCGAAAGGCGCGACCCGTGGATACAGAGTGGCCCACAAGTAAAAGTACATTTTTGGTGATTGAGAGCTTTGAAATATGAGGTAGTTAGACAGTGTGGTGGCTTTTGGCCGGCACAATTGCCACTAAGCTAATCGTATAGTTCAAACTGGCTAATTTCAATCTGAAATACGACGATAAAGATCTGCCCTGCTATGTAATAATTGAACACAAACTCGGCCTTTATTATCTTTGTGTATGGCTGGATATCAGGGATAAGCCCATGTATTTTTTGTAAGCCTGTCGTGTTCGTGAT
Organism: Meconema thalassinum; assembly: GCA_946902985.2. Taxonomy (NCBI): domain Eukaryota; kingdom Metazoa; phylum Arthropoda; class Insecta; order Orthoptera; family Tettigoniidae; genus Meconema; species Meconema thalassinum. The sequence continues at coordinate 1,198,448,486 of OX336389.2, forward strand.
TATTTTTTACATTTTGCTTTACTATATACATTATTGATGGCTTTCAATCATTTTGCATTCCTTATACTTACCTACCGTATATACCCGAATACCACCCGCACATTTTTATACAAAATCGGACGTGAAAAATTGGGGTGCGGGTATTGAGTCATCCAAATTTTAAAGATTTAAATTGCCCGCCATGAGCGAGTATCCGCTATTATGGTGCTTGTTCGGGTGTACTTGTTAATTTCCGTCTAATAGCTTGACCGGTCGCGCAAGCCAAACACAAGCGTCAGTTTCGTTAGTTGCGTGATAGCATGGCATCAGTAAAGGCTAGGAAGCGGGCTGACCACGCAAACTTGGCCGCCCGACCGCTGTGAACTTTGTATTGTGTAATATTGCATCATCCTGGTTAAACAGAAGGCGATCTACCGCGGCGGGTAAGTGAGCAGTTGTGATTTTTCACAAAGTCCGCGCCTTGACTTGTCCGTATTCAGTTTGACCACCCCAGTCCACGACGGGCTGAGGTCGTTCCGTTCGCGCGGGCAGCCCGTGTCCTGTTTGACCGAGCCGAACTCTGCGCATGCACTGGAATGTTTAAACTTCGCTGCTGTTTAAGCCATACCAGCAGATCTTGTTCTACGTCGTATTATTTCCCGATTTTAATTTTCTTGCAGTTTGCGGAAGTATTCCCCGCAGAAGCCAGTGTTTTCCATATCTCTTCACACATGTTTCAAGGTTAACACTGTCCAATGGGCTGCTGCTGTCATGGTGTGACGTCAAGTAGCCTTGACGTAGTTTGCCCGGTCAGATGATTCACTGGAGACCCGTGGACACTCGGAACTGCTGTATTCTTTCACTCGGAACACCGGAAGTATCTTTCTCGGAGATTGGCGAGATTTGATTGAATCGCAGGACCGAGAATATCGGACGTCTTAGTTGGAAAAACCTTTTATGCGGGAACTTCTTAACAGAGTTTTACTGTATTACAGTGTTAATAGTATACATTTTTGTTTAAAATAAAGTGTCAATTTTTTTTTTTTAAATTTCCATACAAAAATGAGGGTGCGGGGATTATTCGGGGGCGGGTAATATTCGGGTGTATACGGTATTTAGAAAGCAAAAGAATAATTTTAAAAGATGCTTTGATTTAAGAGTGATTAACACCTTTACCAACTGAAGAGCCCAATTGGCACGCTGGGGCAAAACACTAGCAATGTGTTGAGTTATGCTGGACATTTTTATCACTTTTTGTGTTAATTATAATGGCTCAAGGGAGAATATCTTTTTGATTCGCTTTTGAGATCATTTGATTGTATTCAATGCCAAAGCAAGGTTTATTGTTTTGGAAGTGAGAGTTTTTGACTCACGTGGTGCACTGGCATGCTCGTGACGTAGCCACATGAGTGGCGAGGCGTCTTGAATGGCCTTCTCAGTGTGTACCTACTACGCGTCTTGGTAGGTGTGCCTTTACCAACCAAAGAGCCCAATTGGCACGCTGGGGCGAAACGCTAGCAATGTGTTGAGTTATGCTGGACATTTTTATCACTTTTTGTGTTAATTATAATGGCTCAACGGACAATATCTTTTTGATTCTCTTTCGAGATCATTTGATTGTTTAATAGTGATGTTTACCATTTCCAAACTTGTTGACTTGGGCAGTTCAAATATAGGATCTAATGTCTGCTATGCAGGCAATCGTGGCTCTGATCCACATGTTGGCTGTTGTGAGATAGTCTTCTCCGTGGATGTGGCCACTCACTTCAGGTAAATAATGGGATGGTTTACTATGGATAATATTGCTTGCACAACATATTTCCTGCTTTAATTGATGTATTGTAGTTGGCTGTCGCAATGTTAGAATCTGCAACATATTGTAGTACTGAACAGAAATACATGTACATCAAAATACATGGGGCTGATTACAATGATGTCCCAATCCCTTAAATGAAAGCACTGTTATTTTCGAAAATTTCGTGCATAAAACTACTTCTATAGAAATAACAGAATAATTTGGCTCTGAGATACTCTGGAGCAGCAAAAATCATACTGACTGGCTGCATGGTACAGCTCCTTGCAGGCAAATGCAGTTAGTAACCTTATTTCAAGTCCCGGGACACCTATCCCTATTTTGACCTTAATAATTACAGTTACACGCACTACTGCAGTCGCCACTTAAACACAGGTTATCAGAAAAATTGAAAATACATCCAAGTACATTGGGCTGATGAACAAGATGTCCCATGTCCCTAAAACAAATTAATAAAAGTAAAGCATGGCGCAGCTGTAAGGTTCTCACCTATGATGTATGGTCCTGATGTCATTTAGATGCAAATGGTACAGCGATCGTTTTGAGTCGGGCATATGAGTTTGTTGGATGATGTAAGACCATTACTAGGAAAGTTGATAAGCTGATTCAATGCGATGGTGGAGCACATTGCAGAGAAATCTGTACCAGCCATGCTTCAGCCCATAAAATCATCCATGACATCCTACAGTTCCTTAGGTGTCATAATGGTGGCTGCCTCACCAGCTCACATGGGAACTACCCTGCAGCATCTCTTGCACTACGACACTGAAGAAAATGAGTTTCTGTTCCAAATTGAAATTGTGACTGGAGATGAGAGCTTTGTCCACCATTTCACACCCATGTCCAAGGCATGTAAATATACGGCGCACACCCATCTACACCCGTGAAAATAAACATTCAATATACCCCCTCAGTAGACAAGGTGTTTTATACTTTGATTTGGGGTGCTAAAGGGGTTCTTTGCCGGCCCCATGGTGTTGGGGTAGCGCGCCTGTCTCTCACCCGGAGGCCCCGGGTTTGATTCCCGGCTCCGTCGGGGATTTTAGAAACTGACGTGAGGGCTGGAACGGGGTGCACTCAGCCTCGTAAGGACGATTGAGTAGCTGTCTGACGGTGAGGCAGCGCCCCGGTCACGAAAACCAAGATTAACGGCCGAGGGGATCCGATGCGTCACCCCAATATCTGCAGGCCAAATGGCTGGGCAGCGGTCGCTTGGTAGGCCTAGGCCCTTCATGGGCTGTCATACCAGGGGTTATTATTTTTAAAGGGGTTCTTTGGTAGGTTTCTTCTTCTTCTTCTTTTCTTTTCTTTTTGAGAGAGGACTTGTTAGAGGGAAGAGGAAATCCATCAATGTGGAACACTATCACAAAACTATGACGCAAATAAGAAATGCCATTCAACTGAAGAAACCTGAACTTCTCACAGGAGTCGGCCTTCTGCACAACAATTCAAGTAACATCAACCATATTGCCACTTACGATTGGGAGTACTGGACCACACTCCATTCATTTCCAACTTGTTGCCCAGTAACTTCTACTTCTTTCCTATATTAGAAGAGAACACTAGAAGATTGCCAACTCATCATTGACGATGTTGAAGCAGCCATAACAGACTCGAGCCAACAGGGGTTCTTCGAGCATATTAAATGGTGGGATAAATACATCAGTTTTGGTGGGCGATATGTAGAGAAATTGCTGATTAATGCCCCTTTTTCCAACATAAATTTGTGCCTCATAAATAAAGTTTCCTGCAGATGACAGGCTAAGGAAACTTATTTTCACACTATCCTCTGTAAGTTTACTATTGTTTTGTTGTTATCGATTCATGTTGGGGATTTGAGACATCATGGTCATGTAGTCCTGTGTACTTGGATGCGTGTGGAATTTGTCTGATAACCTGTATTATTGTGGTTGTATTAGTGTGTGCATTTGTAATTGCAGCTAGGATTAGGTAGGAGGTGCGATAGGCTTCGGCAGCCGGCACAGTTTCTATCCTCGCCGCTAGATGGGGGCTTCAGTCATTCCATTCCCTGACCCGGTCTGTCGACTGGAAGCAGGCTGTGGATTTTCATTTTCATTAGGTAGGAGATTGCTATGGCCTTAAGGTAGGTTCCATCCCGCCATTTCTCTGGAGTGGAAGTGGGTAACCATGCAAAACCATTTCTAGGATGCCTGAGGTGAGAATTGAACCCACCTCTTCTCAGTTCTGCCTCACAAGGCTAATTGTACCTCAGGCCAAAGTTAAATTTCTTAGCAGAGCCTGGAATTGAGGTCACAGTCAAGAATACTAGCCTCTGTGCCACGAGGTGGCCCTTAATGTTGTTTTTAAAATAGCAGCAAGCAGGTAAATAAATGAAAGGGATAATTAGCCACAAAATGTCAACTTAGTACCATTTCATTATTTATCCTCCTGTAAAGGATACTCTCTACGGGCTTAAAACTACAATTTAATATGTATTGAACAGTTGCAAGATTGAACGATTGGGGTCGTGATAGTAGTGTGGTATAACTGCCCTCTTCTCTAAAATCTTGGCCGATGCGTGTGGGATTTTCAAATCAATAAATCATGTCCCAGCATTCGGATTTCATATAAAAGGAGGTCCAATGGCTTATGATCATAATGTTAAAAGCCATGTAAATCTATAAGCTATATTTTTGACATTTAAGATCATTCTTGTATAATGTTCATTTCAGTAAATTCCTATTGTAGAATATTGAAATAAGATGAGATACAGGATAGGAGCAATGCAGCACTTACTTACTGTAGGTATTAAAACTGCAGGAAACCACACACATACTGAAGAATCATGCGAAGTACAAGAGGATATTGGAAAATTGCTGCTATTGCACACATTGGTATGGTAAAACAAACTTTCGATAAAGTCAGCCATGTTATGATCTTGAACTGTCACATGCTTCAGATGGAAGTAGTCATAAAAGCGCACTGCAGGCTGCTTGATCATATGCGGCAATCAAAGGCAGTATTATCTTTTGCTATCAATAGCAATTCTTTTTGATTGCAGTATTTGAATGGCTTAATTCAGTAAGCTCTGTCATGCTTTTTGATTTCTCTCTCGTTATATGAGCTTGATTCTACTGCATATAGTTTGAAATATTTAATGTCAATACTGTATATGCATACTTGCACACAAACAAGCCCATCTTTTATACATTAAAGTAAAAGTGACATGTTGCACCATGCACGGGTAGTAGCAGTTTTGTTGTATTGATTGAGTTTTTCCCTTCACTGTATGATATTCCAATTTGATACACAGTTCCTAGAGAGTTTTATGCTTGATTACCTCATTATTTTTTTCAGAACGAGTACCTTGAACAGAATCCCAAGGGGTTAAATCCAGTACAAGTTAACGACATAGTATTTTCTCTGCACGCAGTTTTTGCAACATGTATTACTCTGATCCAGTGCTTCACATATGAGGTAATGTAATCATTTTATACACACACTTGTAGCATCTGATTTTCTAATTTATGCTGTAAACCATAACCTAATAGTTTTTGACTTTGTGGTGAAATTCGGATCCAAGTTTCTGCATGTTCATGTACATGGGTTGTGGAAATGTTTAAATTTCTTCTTAAATTCTTTCTTATAATTGTTTCGCTCTTCGTAAACTGACACTGACTGTACATTTAGTCTGTTTCTCCTGCTATTGCCCCCCTCTCCATATCCAGCACGAATAGTTTACACTAGAATTGTTTTGTTATTAATTTGGTTTAACTTTTGTAAATATAGAACTAATTATTCAAACTGTTGCCATTAATAACAAGAACAGATAAGTTTTTCATTATACAAAATAAATGTAAATGCTAAAAGCTAAGTCTTTCCCTAATAATGTCCTTTCTTTTGCGACTGTTGAAATGACAGGATTATATGGCAATTGTCTGATCAACTGAAGACGGGAAGATAATGGACTATTCTTCTTCTTCTTCTGCTTGTACGGCCTCATTGGACCACTTCAGTCAATCATTTCTTGGTCCTCTTCTTCAGTAAGTTTCCTTTCCGAGTCGCCCAGTAGCTCTTCATTCGCTCTGATCTTCTCAGGCGTTCCTCATCTGTAAATACCCTTTTTACTGTATTACGTTTGTCTATTTTAGCCTGAAATCTTATTTTTATATCTCTCAGTTTTTTTTAATTTTGTTGTTTTGTTTTGCAAGTCATCCAAGGTTATTTCCAATTCTTTCATATCTTCTCTAATTTCCTTAATCCATCCTACTTGTTGTTTCATATTCCAAAGTTTCACTACAATTTTTCTAGATAACCTGGTTTCTGGTGTCCTCATGATGTGACCAAAGAAAGAAAGCCGTTTCTTCCGAATAGTATCAGTGATGGGCTCCAGTTCTCTGTATACCACTTCATTTGGTACTATCCGCCACTGTCCATCTTTCTGATATTTTTTATTTATGCATGTTCTAGCTATTCTTCTTTCTACTTTTAAAATTTTGTCGATTCTGTTTTTCTGAGTAACTTTAAAAAGAGTTTCACTTCCATAGGTCACCTCTGGTTGAACCACCGTCTTGTAATGCTTTAATTTTGTTGCGATTGATAGACATTTTCTTTTATATGTAGACCATGTTAATTTTTGGGCTTTTATCATTTTATTAGTTCTTTCTTGCCATGCAGGTTTCTCATCCAAGTTGTGAGTTATAATTTCTCCTAAGTATTTAAATTGCTTCACTATTTTAACTTTCTTGTTATTTACTGTTATGTGATTGATTACAAGTGGATTTGCTACCATTATCTCTGTCTTTTCAAATGATATCTGAAGTCCAATTTTTTGTGCTATATTTTGTAGGCTTATTATTTGATTTTTGGCTTCTTGAATATTATTAGCCAGTAACGCTAAGTCATCTGCGAATCCCAAGCAATTTAAGTCTATTTGATCTTTCTTGGTTCCAATTCTTATGTTCCTAGGATTTTCCCTGTACCATTCCCTCATTACATATTCCAAAGCACAATTGAACAGTAGAGGCGATAAACCATCTCCTTGCCTTAATCCTGTTTTAATCGTAAACGGTTCAGATATTTCTCCTCTGAATTTTACTTTAGATTTGGTGTTTGTTAGAGTTAGTTTTATAATTTTTATTAATTTGGGATGAAGTCCGAAATTCCTAAGTATTTTCAGCAATGAAGATCTATGTATACAATCATAAGCTTTTTTGAAGTCTACGAAGGTTATGACTTACTGTTTTTGTCTACGTTTGTAGTAGTCCATTACTAATTTTAAGGTGATTATCTGTTCAGGGCAGCTTCGCCATGGCCGAAATCCACCTTGATATTCCCCTATTTCTAGTTCTAATTGATCTTTACAACGATTATATAGAATTCGTGACATGATTTTATATGTGATATCCAAAAGGGAAATTCCTCGATAGTTGTCAGGATTTGATTTTTCTCCTTTCTTGTGTAATGGATGTATTATAGCAGTAGTCCAATGGTCTGGCAGTTCTTCTTTGATCCAAATGTTCACTATGCATTGGTGTAATGAAATCTTTACTGGTTCTGCTGCATATTTCCACAATTCTGCAAATGTTTGATCTTCTCCACTCGCCTTGTAGTTTTTGAGCTCTCTCAGCGCTTTGTAGACTTCTTGGATTGTGGGTGGATTTGTTTTCTGATGGTGTTTTAATAGTGGTGTCTGTATTTATTTGAAGCAGTTCTGGTGGATCTTCGCAATTTAGCAACTTGTTGAATGTTTCTGCTAAAATTTCTGTATTTCTTTTATTACTATGAGCTAACTCGCCATTTTTGTCTTTTAACATTAATGTTGGAGGTTCATATCTTTGTAGTTGTTTGCTAAAAATTTTGTAGTAATCTCTTGAGTTTGTTTTCGCGCTATTTGTTTCGATCATCAGAAGTATATCCTTTTGGTATAGCCGTTTAACCTCTCGTATTATTTTTTGAGTTATCTTCCTTTGTTTTATGAGATCCAAGTGTGATTCATCTGTTTTTTGACTCTGATACCGTAACCAGACTTGATGTCTATCTTCCACTGTATTATCACACTCACCGTTCCACCATTGGTGTTTCTTCCTTGGATTTATTGGGGCTACTTGTTCAGCTATTTGTTTCAATTCGGGAACTATTTCCTCTAGATCATCTGTTGTTTTAATATATCTAGTTCGTTCTTTGTATTCCTTGTTATTTATTAGTTTATGAGGGTCGTATGTTCTCTTCTTTTTTAGGTGAGTTTTTTTCTTTATCAACGGGGTAAATTTAATTTTAATCTTTATCATGTAATGATCCGATCCAGTATCTGTTCCTCTCAGAACTTTCACATTGTAGATCTCCCTGTGATAGTTCTTATCCATACAAACATGATCTAGTTGCCATTCACCTTTTTTCCAATCTGGATGTTTCCAAGTTTTGAGTTTATTTGGTCTTCTCTTGAAGTAAGTTGATTTGGAGATCATATCATGGTTTCTGCAAAATTCCACCAGTCTTATGCCATTCCTGTTTGTTCTTCTCTGTGCTGGCCATTTTCCTATTATGTCTCTATATCTTTTTTCCTTTCCTAACTGGGCATTAAAGTCTCCAATTAAAATTTTGGCGTGACATTTATTTATGTTTGTTGCTGTCTGATCTAAAAGCTCCCAAAATCCCTCCACATCATCTTTGTGTTCTTTCTTATTATTTTAACATTAGTTGGGTCATGGGCATTTAGAATGGTATATGTTCTATTTGCAGCTTTTAGAGTTAGTGTCGAATACATTACCTTTTTTTAAGTTTTAATGTTTAATATGTTCAATTTGTTCAGGATTTTATTGTGTTTTTATGAGAGACTGTATGTGCATGATGTTCTTTTTACCTTGCTCATTGTTTTATGTGTAATGTTTTAATGGTGTCAAAATGAGGCTGATGAAGGACCGCTCCAGGGTTTGAAACATGTCCCACAACTAGTGCGTCATAACGCATAACCAATGTATTGATTGACGGAGGTTGTTCAGTAAATCGAAACAAGGAGAAGGATGTACAGGAGCAACTCAATGCATGGGAGGAAGTAGTGTCTTGCTATGGAATGAAGTTTTCGACGCAAAGGAGTGAAGTGGTGAAAACAACATGTTAGAAGGACAGAGTATACTCTGGGATAAAGTTAGGCGGAGAGCAGTTGAAGAGAGTGCAGAGCTTCAAGTATCTGGGAAGTGTCATTGAAGAAAATGGGGGAAATGCCTTGGAATTAGATGAAAGAGGAAGGTGTGCTGATGGATTCTTCAAGAGTGTTAGGGGCCTGATATGGAGCCAGGATGTGCCACAGAAATGTAAAGGGATCATGTACAAGACTTACTTTGTGCTGATCCTAACGTATGGATTAGAAACTTGGGTGATGAGGGAGAGAGATAAAAGCAGAATACAAGCAGTGGAAATGAAGTTTCAGAAGAGTCGTATAGGTGAAACTAGAATGGACAGAGTCAGAAATGATAGTCAGAGAAATATTAAGGGAAGAACCCCTACAGGATAGGATTGAAAAATCAAGGCTACAGTGGTATGGACACGTGAAAAGAATGGAAGAAGAGAGACTACCACGGAAAATATTGGAATTGGAGTAGAAGAAAAAGAGACCTAGAGGAAGACCAAGGGATAGGTGGATAAAGGGGGTGAAGAAAAGTGTCGAGAGAAAAGGAGTTAATCGGACAACAGTGACAGAAGAGAAGTGGTGGATGGACAGAAAACGATGGAGAGGGTTGTGCTCCAAGCAGACCCAACCTGTGGTTGGAAACTGCTCTAGTTGATGATGATGAATTATGCTGTAAAATATGTAATTTACCGATTTGCAAACTTTACCGTACAAATAAAACCAATGATAATGTTTTCAAATTACATGATGGGCAGGTTGTGTAAAATAGTGCCCACTTAGAGAACAGATTGTTGTTCTTGCTCAACAACAAGAACAAGTTCACTTTGGACTTAACAAAATCATGTGCATATTCATAAAATATGTTGTTGTTTGAGTCTTCAGTCTTTTGACGGGTTTGATGCGCCTGTCTATGCCTCCCTGTCCTGAGCTAATCGTTTCTACTCTGCATAGCTACCACACCCTACATCCGAGGCAATCTGTTTAACATATTCTAACCTTGGTCTACCCTACAGTGCTTGACCTCAACAAAAAATTAAAATTTAAAAGAAATTAGTTAGCACATTAAAATAATGTGAAGTCTTTCTGTTAGTTGTAGTGTCTACCGGGTGTCGAGCGATATGGAAAATACGGGGTATGCGGGAAATATACGGGAATTTTAGTGACCGGGAAATATACGGGAGTTTTACTTTTGATCCAGGAAATCTTGAAAAGTCTCATAATGACTGACTTCTTAGCCTCCGACCGCTCTGTAGAATCCAGCCACTCGGCCTTCTATTTCACCTGCAGACCGTGCCGCCACATGCATTTTGCGCCACCAATGCTTAGAGTGCTAAGTGGGGTGAAAGCCCAGTCAACATCACGACGCAACAGCGTCGTTGAATGCGACTGCTTTGCCTGGCCGACCACCGGCCATAAACGGTACTTCATTTGTGTTTGTAGCTTCTCATCCCATGTGCGAGAGATATCAACTTTCTCGCACACTCGCATTGCTTATGCTACAGACTTAGCCTGAATCTCGCCATCATTCCTGCGGAAGTATTCTCCAAACATGCAGTTACACTTACAAAATTTGATCCGCGCTTTTAAGATTCATATTTCAGCCAGTTGGTATGCAACTTTAGTCACAGAGAGTTCTAAAATAGATGGGAATTTGGTTGTTTTTCGTTCGGGAAATACATGAAATATACGGGAATTTAAAAACAGGTAACCACTCGACACCATGTGTCTAGTTATACAGTGTAGGTATTGCTACTAGTGGAGTGACACAGTGTGGTGCAATAGCACCTAATGTAGTGTTATACAGTGTTGGTATTGCTACTAGTGGAGTGACACAGTGTGGTGCAATAGCACCTAGTGTAGTGTTATACAGTGTAGGTATTGCTACTAGTGGAGTGACACAGTGTGGTGCAGTAGCACATAGCGTAGTGTTATACAGTGTAGGTATTGCTACCAGGTGAGTGTTACAGTGTGGTGCAATAGCACCTAGTGTAGTGTTATACAGTGTTGGTATTGCTACTAGTGGAGTGACACAGTGTGGTGCAATAGCACATAGTGTAATGTTATACAGTGTTGGTATTGCTACTAGTGGAGTGACACAGTGTGGTGCAATAGCTCCTAGTGTAGTGTTATACAGTGTTGGTATTGCTACTAGTGGAGTGACACAGTGTGGTGCAATAGCACCTAGTGTAGTGTTATACAGTGTTGGTATTGCTACTAGTGGAGTGACACAGTGTGGTGCAGTAGCACCTAGTGTAGTGTTATACAGTGTTGGTATTGCTACTAGTGGAGTGTTACAGTGTGGTGCAATAGCACCTAGTGTAGTGTTATACAGTGTTGGTATTGCTACTAGTGGAGTGTTACAGTGTGGTGCAATAGCACCTAGTGTAGTGTTATACAGTGTAGGTATTGCTACTAGTGGAGTGACACAGTGTGGTGCAATAGCACATAGTGTAGTGTTATACAGTGTTGGTATTGCTACTAGTGGAGTGACACAGTGTGGTGCAGTAGCACCTAGTGTAGTGTTATACAGTGTTGGTATTGCTACTAGTGGAGTGACACATTGTGGTGCAATAGCACCTAGTGTAGTGTTATACAGTGTTGGTATTGCTACCAGGTGAGTGTTACAGTGTGGTGCAGTAGCACCTAGTGTAGTGTTATACAGTGTTGGTATTGCTACCAGGTGAGTGTTACAGTGTGGTGCAATAGCACATAGTGTGGTGTGATACAGTGTTACAGTATAGGTATTGCTACTAGTGGAGTGACACAGTGTGGTGCCATAGCACATAGTGTAGTGTTATACAGTGTAGGTATTGCTACTAGTGGAGTGACACAGTGTGGTGCAATAGCACCTAGTGTAGTGTTATACAGTGTTGGTATTGCTACTAGTGGAGTGACACAGTGTGGTGCAATAGCACCTAGTGTAGTGTTATACAGTGTTGGTATTGCTACTAGTGGAGTGACACAGTGTGGTGCAGTAGCACCTAGTGTAGTGTTATACAGTGTTAGTATTGCTACCAGGTGAGTGTTACAGTGTGGTGCAATAGCACCTAGTGTAGTGTTATACAGTGTTGGTATTGCTACTAGTGGAGTGTTACAGTGTGGTGCAATAGCACCTAGTGTAGTGTTATACAGTGTAGGTATTGCTACTAGTGGAGTGACACAGTGTGGTGCAATAGCACATAGTGTAGTGTTATACAGTGTTGGTATTGCTACTAGTGGAGTGACACAGTGTGGTGCAATAGCACCTAGTGTAGTGTTATACAGTGTAGGTATTGCTACTAGTGGAGTGACACAGTGTGGTGCCATAGCACATAGTGTAGTGTTATACAGTGTAGGTATTGCTACTAGTGGAGTGTTACAGTGTGGTGCAATAGCACATAGTGTGGTGTGATACAGTGTAGGTATTGCTACTAGTGGAGTGACACAGTGTGGTGCAATAGCACCTAGTGTAGTGTTATACAGTGTTGGTATTGCTACTAGTGGAGTGACACAGTGTGGTGCAATAGCACCTAGTGTAGTGTTATACAGTGTTGGTATTGCTACTAGTGGAGTGACACAGTGTGGTGCAGTAGCACCTAGTGTAGTGTTATACAGTGTTGGTATTGCTACCAGGTGAGTGTTACAGTGTGGTGCAATAGCACCTAGTGTAGTGTTATACAGTGTTGGTATTGCTACTAGTGGAGTGTTACAGTGTGGTGCAATAGCACCTAGTGTAGTGTTATACAGTGTAGGTATTGCTACTAGTGGAGTGACACAGTGTGGTGCAATAGCACATAGTGTAGTGTTATACAGTGTTGGTATTGCTACTAGTGGAGTGTTACAGTGTGGTGCAGTAGCACCTAGTGTAGTGTTATACAGTGTTGGTATTGCTACTAGTGGAGTGACACATTGTGGTGCAATAGCACCTAGTGTAGTGTTATACAGTGTTGGTATTGCTACCAGGTGAGTGTTACAGTGTGGTGCAGTAGCACCTAGTGTAGTGTTATACAGTGTTGGTATTGCTACTAGTGGAGTGTTACAGTGTGGTGCAATAGCACCTAGTGTAGTGTTATACAGTGTAGGTATTGCTACTAGTGGAGTGACACAGTGTGGTGCAATAGCACCTAGTGTAGTGTTATACAGTGTTGGTATTGCTACTAGTGGAGTGTTACAGTGTGGTGCAATAGCACCTAGTGTAGTGTTATACAGTGTAGGTATTGCTACTAGTGGAGTGACACAGTGTGGTGCAATAGCACATAGTGTAGTGTTATACAGTGTTGGTATTGCTACTAGTGGAGTGACACAGTGTGGTGCAATAGCACCTAGTGTAGTGTTATACAGTGTAGGTATTGCTACTAGTGGAGTGACACAGTGTGGTGCCATAGCACATAGTGTAGTGTTATACAGTGTTGGTATTGCTACCAGGTGAGTGTTACAGTGTGGTGCAATAGCACCTAGTGTAGTGTTATACAGTGTTGGTATTGCTACTAGTGGAGTGACACAGTGTGGTGCAATAGCACCTAGTGTAGTGTTATACAGTGTTGGTATTGCTACTAGTGGAGTGACACAGTGTGGTGCAATAGCACCTAGTGTAGTGTTATACAGTGTTGGTATTGCTACTAGTGGAGTGACACAGTGTGGTGCAATAGCACCTAGTGTAGTGTTATACAGTGTTGGTATTGCTACTAGTGGAGTGTTACAGTGTGGTGCAATAGCACCTAGTGTAGTGTTATACAGTGTAGGTATTGCTACCAGTGGAGTGACACAGTGTGGTGCAATAGCACCTAGTGTAGTGTTATACAGTGTTGGTATTGCTACCAGGTGAGTGTTACAGTGTGGTGCAATAGCACCTAGTGTAGTGTTATACAGTGTTACAGTATATATATATAGTATGATCAAGTAGGGAGTGATAGAGGAGTAACACCTCTTTAAAAAACCTTGGTCCAGCTGGCCCGGCTGGTAGTACCTTGTTAGGGTCCCTTGCCAGGGTTACGGTGAAGTCCTCAACGGTAACTGCAGTGAAAGAGGTGAACTCTGGCACAGTGTGGTTGGCGGAAGGGGCAGCCTATTGCTCAGGTTTAATAGGGCAAACTATTGTCCATAGTTATGATGGGCAGGTTTTGGCCCAACGGCAAAATGAGCCAGACGGACTGGCTGTAAAGGCGCACCTCAGTAGTACTTGAGTATGCGGCAGTTCGTTGCAGTCTCTGTGTTCGGCCCTGCATGTCTCATTCTTTGTGAGCCGCAGGATAAGGCTCAGAGATCATAGTGTGTGGGTCTCGTCCTGGCAAGCTGAGATCCACCCTAAACAAATTCACGCCAGTGGCACTTCTTCCGAACGTCACTTTTCAAAGTCCAACGGCGATGGGATATGGACGGTGGGGGCAGGTTATGGGTGTAACTGGAAGCCCCTAGTTCGGACCTGCACGTTGGCAGCAGATGTGTGATGGTCGTCTTCCGGAGACTCTGTGACTACTCAGGAATTCGGTCCTGCATCTGTGTTTGGGCAGGCCTATTTAGGATCACCGCTGCCCACCCCACATGGGGAAGGCCCTAGAAAAGGTGGGCTAAACATCGGAAGTCACAATCTTGGTCCGGCTGGGCAACCGCACTCAGCAGGTCACCCCTCATGCGGTCGAAACTCAAAAACAGTAAAGAATCACAATTTGATTATTGGATCATGGAACATCAGAACCTTGCTTGATTTTGACAATAACATTAGACCTGAGAGAAGGTCAGCTCTCGTAACCCATGAGTTATCAAGACTCAACGTTGACATTGCTGCTCTCAGTGAAACTAGGCTGTCTGCTGAAGGCAAGATTACTGAATCTGGAACAGGATATACCATCTTCTGGAAAGGAAAGGATGAGGGTGAATGTCGTATTCATGGTGTGGGCTTCGCTGTGAAGACCAAACTGGTAAATTATCACCAACTTACGCCCATTGCAATCAGCGAAAGGCTCATGACTCTCCGCATACCACTCTCAGGAGGTTCCTTTATGACACTCATCTCTGCCTATGCTCCTACCTTAGATTCTGATGATGAAGTAAAGGCTCAGTTCTATAATCAGCTAAGTGAAATCATCTCCAAGGTACCATCTGCAGATAAACTCTTGCTCCTCGGTGACTTCAATGCCAGAGTTGGGAAAGATCACAGGCTATGGAATAATGTGATGGGCAAACAGGGACTTGGAAAATGTAATCCCAATGGACTGTTGCTTCTTGGTCTTTGTGCAGAACACGAACTTTTCATTACCAACACGCAGTTCCGGCTACCTGACCGCTTCAAAACCACGTGGATGCATCCTCGTTCCAAACATTGGCACATTCTTGATTATATCATTACCCGGCAATGTGATAAGAAGGACACTCTTATTACCAGAACAGCAAGGAATATAGACGATTGTTGGACAGATCATAAACTTCTTATATGTAAGCTCAGGATATCCATCAGACCTAAACCACCTAGGAACATCAAAAATTTGCCAAGAAAGAAGTTTAATACATCCAAACTTCAGGATGAATCCATATACAAACATTTTGGAAACTGGATCGTCACCCAGTTATCAGAAAACCCAGTAACAAATGATATTCAGCAAGAATGGGCCACATTACAGAAGATTATCACACAGTCAGCTGAGGAAACCATTGGTTTTATAGTGCGGAAAAGACAAGACTGGTTTGATGACAACAATGAGGAAATTCTGTCTCTCATCAATGCCAAAAGGAATGCCTATCTTGCCCATCTTCAAGACCCAACTTCCAACACAAAGAGAGATAAACTACTGGAACTCAAGGGTAAATGCCAGACGCAGATAAGGCAGATTAAAAATACTTGGTGGCAACAGAAGGCTCAGGAACTGCAGAGACTATCGGATGCTCGAGACTTGAGGAACTTCTATGCCGTACTCAAGGAAATATATGGACCATCTCGCTCATCATCAGGTACACTGAAAAGCGCTGATAATTCTACTACCTTTACTGATAGTCAAGAAATCTTGGAACGCTGGAAGGAGCACTTCTCCAATCTCCTAAATCGTCCATCAGAAGCTGCTGAAGACTTCCTCTGTGATGTGCCGCAACAACCTGAACAACTGTGGTTGGCAGTACCTCCTACTTATCATGAATTCAGTGCAGCTCTCACCCAATTGAAACCCAGAAAAGCACCTGGCCCAGATAACATCCCTCTGGAACTAATTCGAGCCGGAGGTCATTCCCTCAAATCAAGAATTTTCATCCTTATCCTCAGAATTTGGGAATCAAGAAAGGTACCTGGAGACCTAAAGAATGCCACTATCGTCACTATCTTTAAAAAGGGTGATCGCAGTGTTTGTGGCAACTACCGTGGTATATCACTGCTATCAATTGTGGGGAAGATTCTTGCAAGAATTCTACTTAACCGCCTCAAGGTTATCTCTGAGAGGATCCTCCC
The DNA here is from genome assembly GCA_946902985.2 of Meconema thalassinum. Lineage (NCBI taxonomy): Eukaryota > Metazoa > Arthropoda > Insecta > Orthoptera > Tettigoniidae > Meconema > Meconema thalassinum. The sequence goes on from OX336389.2 coordinate 1,198,464,779, forward strand.
GGAGTCACAATGCGGATTTAGAACTTCCAGAAGCACAATTGACTTGATTTTCTGTGTGAGACAGCTACAAGAAAAATGTAGAGAACAACAGAATCCACTCTTCTTAGTCTTTTATGACTTGGAAAAGGCATTTGATTCGGTTCCAAGACCAGCCATGTGGACAGTGCTGAAGCGGTTTGGTTGCCCTCAGCGTTTTGTAGATCTAATCAAAGCTCTCCATGATGGCATGACAGGTCAGGTTTGCCATCAGAATAAGATGTCCGATGAATTTCCCATTACCCATGGACTGAAACAAGAATGTGTACTGGCTCCAACGCTTTTTGCGCTGTACTTGGCTGCAATGCTTTATGATTCACCCACAAACATCCCAGGTGTGGAGATCAAGTATCGTTTTGATGGAGGGCTTTTCAACCTAACTCGTCTCCGCTCCTTGAGGAAAACTCAGGTTACTAAGGTTACTAACATGTTGTATGCAGATGATGCTGCGTCACCAACTCTCACACCAGAAGAGCTGCAAGAGTCAGTTAACTGTTACAAAAGTGCATGTGATCGCTTTGGTCTTACCATAAATGTCAATAAGACTAAAGTCTTGGCACAACCTTCACCAGGCACACCTCTTCCTCAGTTCAATATCTCCATTTCAAATTTGCCATTAGAACAGGTTGACCACTTCTCGTACCTGGGCAGTACCATTTCTGTGAGCTGTACCTGTGAGCAGGATGTGGATAAGAGAATTGGCGCAGCCCATGCAGCATATGGACGATTAGCGCACCGGGTCTTCATGAATAAAGATCTATCCATGAGTACAAAGCTTATGGTGTACAAAGCAGTAGTCATTTCTACATTGTTGTATGGCTGTGAAACGTGGACCCTTTACCGACGTGATCTTAGGAAGCTTGAGCGTTTTCACCTACAAAAACTTCGATCAATCCTGAGGATTAAATGGGAAGACCGCATTACCAATATTGCTGTTCTGGAAAAGGCTCAAATCAACAGCATAGAATCATCCATAATAGGTCACCAATTTAGATGGATTGGTCATGTCCATCGGATGGATGATGTGAGATTACCTCGTCAAATGCTATATGGTGAGCTATGCTATGGCACCAGACCTCATGGTGGTCCTAAGAGGCGCTACAAGGACCAATTTAAGCAGACCCTGAAATTGACAGGTCTTGATCCACAAACCTGGGACATGCTGGCTGAAAACCGCTCAACTTGGCGCCGTACCATCTCGGATTCTGTAAAGACGTTTGAAAGGGATCGACGCATACATGAAGAGGCCAAGCGTCAAGCTAGGAAACTTCGAGCAGCCCAACCACGTCCTCCTCCAGCAATACTATGCGACTTGTGTGGTCGCTTGTTCCATGCCAGGATTGGACTCTTTAGTCACCGTAAACACATCCACAAACTGGACTGAAGGAAGAAGATTTATACTCGGATTCGAGTTAAAGATGATGACGATGATGATGTGTCTTATTATCCACATATTTAGCTCCAGACCGAAAGTACGAGACCTTATCTGGCCAGTGAAATACAGGAAAAACCCATACCTGAAGTTGGCTCTTCTAGTAGTACAAGACTTTCATCTCCAGAGGTACAGGAACCTTCAAGTGAAAGTGACAATGAGTACGAATAGTCTCCTCCCAAAATGTCGAGGCCCAGTGTATTACGAGATATTTATGACACCATACTGCTGAACGTTTGTGAAGACTTAAGTTGTGACTTCAGCTCCTATACCTAACTTATTTAGCGCTATAAGTGCATTTGAAGTAAATAAACTTGCAAGTTGATATTAGATTATGTGACTAGCAGAAGGTTATTGATACATACAATGCTGGTGAAGCTGGGCTTTTTTATAATTTACAGCCTAGCAAAATATTAACCATGGAAAGAATCATGGGGGAAGGAAATCCAAGGTGAGAATAACTGTTTCTCACATGTAACCTAATACTGTTATAGTAGTCCCTCTTATCACTGGGACTTTCAAATATCTTGGATGCTTCAAGAACATTAAGAAGCTTCCTTGTAATTATGTGGCTGATGTGAAAGCTTGGGTTACTACTCAAATCATTGATTATCTAAGAGCATTAGATGCAAAACACTGTGTGCTCTTTATCCGAAGGATATATCTTATGAAATATTAAGGTGGTTTAATTGCATTAGTCATCTCCAGCCTTTAGATCTGGGCATAATCTATCCATTTAAGTGTAATAGGAAATGGCTTATTTGAAAGGCTGTAGCAATGATTGATGGAAATTTGATTCAGATTCTAACTACACCATGAATGCTATACACTTCACAGCTAAAGCCTGGTGATTTTTAATATCACCATTGACAATAAGGGTCTGTTTCTTAAAGTGTGGATTTTATCTTGATGTTGACCATGTTGCTAGTATGAGACTATAAAGAGAATGACTGGTATAGTTTCCAGTTAGGAGTAAAATTTGAAGTGATCATCACATATGACAACAATATTGAGTTGATGATTGTTATTTTAAGGGGCCTAACATCTAGGTTATCGGTCCCTAACAATATTGAGACATGCAAAGTGTAAACACTGGGGGAGGTGTTGGTTTTACCTTATCTTTTATTACTTAAAAATGATTTAGACAGCTCCTTAACCCGGTCCATGAGTCAATCCTAATTGGCTACATGGATAATTCTTGCCAGGCGCGTCCACGTCGCGGGGGTGGGCAACGGTACTGTAATATACCATGGAACTACAGTACCGGCTAAGTTCTGGTGAGGACCCAGTCCTATGGGGTATAACATAGGCCCCGTGCACAGGGTTACGTGCGAAGACCTCAACGGAATCTGCAGCGGAGAAGATGGACTTCGGAACGGTGGAGATTGAGGAAGAGGCAACCCAGTACTCGGGGAATAGTATGAGTACAGCATCAATCGGCAGCGTCTGTTTCCCATGTTAGGGGCGGCTGCAAGGGCGTCTGTTCTCCATGTTAGGGGCGGCCTGAATAATAGCTGGCAGTAGCTTCATAAAATGCCTTTGGGAGTGGCGACCCCATCGTAATAATAGCCTAAAATGGAAATGGCACTTCCAATGATTCGGAAAAGGTTAGGGCGTACCTTGCAGGCGACGCGCAGTTCCTTTGGTACTGGGGGAACTGTGAGAAATGGGCGACCAGTAACCGAAATGAAAGTGGGAATCATGAATGTCATGACCCTGACAGGCAAGGTGGAGGAGGTGGTAGACTTCATGGAGAGGGAGAAGGTTGGAATGATGGGGCTGAGTGAAGTGAAATGGAAAGGTAAAGGAAGGAAGAAATTGAGGAAAGGATATACATTATACTGGAGTGGTGGCCAAGAGGCAAAAAATGGCGTGGGACTGATAACCTCGAAACAACTGGAGGAGTATGTTGAAGTGGTAGAGTGTGTGAGTGACAGAATAATGAAAATTAGAATGAAGATGAAGAATGACGTGATGGACTTCATACAAGTGTATGCACCACAGACTGGAAACAGAGAAGAAGATATTGAAGTATTCCTGGAGGATGTAGAAAGAGTAATCTCAGATGTAGAAGTGGTGATCATGGGAGATATGAATGCACAAGTCGGAAATGAGAGACAAGGAAAGGAAGAAGTCGTTGGACCATATGGATATGGGAAAAAGAACCGGGAAGGAGAGGAACTTGTAAACTTTTGTGAAAGGAATGGACTGATAGTGGGTAATTCATGGTTTCGGAAGAAAAACAGCAGGAAAATTACGAGATATGGGTGGGGTGATAGAAGAACAAAATCAGTAATTGACTACTTCCTGGTGGAAAGGACAAATCGCAGAAAGCTGATGGATGTGACAGCTTTACCAGGAGAAGCATTTGATGGGGACCATAGAACCGTGGTGGCAAAATTTAGATGGGGAAAATTGGAAAACCTAAAGGAGATCAGAGAAAGTAAAATAAAAGTATGGAAATTGAAAGACAAAGCTGTACAGGAAGATTTTCAGGAGAGATTGAAGCAACAAATCCCAGTTACTGAAGTGGAAAATGTAGAAGAGGAATGGTCCCACTTTAAAAAGGCATTTGCTGGTGCAGCAGAGAGTGCTTGTGGTAGGACGTCAACAAGAGTGAAAGAGAAGGAGACACCGTGGTGGAATGAGGAAGTGAGGAAAGCAGTGAAAGAAAAGAAGTCTGCATGGAAAGAATGGAACCGAGATCAAACAGAAGAAAGCAAAAGAAAGTATCACGACAGCAAACGGAGGTGTAAGAAAGTGGTAGGAGAAGAAAAGAAGAAAAGTTGGGAAGAATTTACACGAAGAATGGAAACAGATGTAAGTGGCAGTAAAAGGATGCTGTATGGGCTTCTAAGAAGTAAGAGGAAAGAAAGGGTTACTACAAAGCTGGTGAAAAAGGAAGATGGAGAGTTGTTAACACACCCGGAAGAGATAAAGGGACGATGGAAGGAGTATTTCGATAAGCTATTGAACGTGAGCAATTGTACTGGTGAGATCGAAGTGACACAGCCTGACGACTCTATAACAGAAGATGATATAACAATGCTGGAGGTAGAATTAGCAGTACAGAAGATGAAGATGGGAAAAGCAACAGGGGTGGATGAGATCAGTGTAGAAATGATAAAGGCTGCTGGACCTGTTGGTATGCAATGGCTGTATCGACTGCTAAAGTGTGTGTGGAAACGGAAATGTGTACCAGAAGACTGGGTGAAAGGGCTAATAATACCAGTGTTTAAGAAAGGGGACAAGAAAGTGTGTGATAACTATAGAGGGATCACCCTCATATCACAGATAGTAAAAATACTGGAAAGGATATTAGAAAGAAGAATGAGAAGAAAGGTGGAAGGAGAGTTGCAAGAGGAACAGTATGGCTTCAGGAGTGGAAAATCCACAGTGGACCCAATCTTTAGCTTGAGGCAGGTGATGGAAAAGAACTGGGAATATGGAGAGGATTTGATCATGGCTTTCATAGATCTAGAAAAGGCATATGATAGTGTCCCCAGAGAGAAGGTATGGGAAACCATGGTTAAGAAGAGACTGGGAAGAGAAATGTTGGAAATGGTGCAAGCAATGTACAACAACTGTGTTAGCAGGGTTCTGACCCCTGTTGGAAAGACAGATTGGTTTAGGAACAAGACTGGACTAAGACAGGGGAGTGTGCTGTCACCTCTTTTATTCATAATGGTAATGGATGAAATTGTAAAGGAAACAAAGGAAGCATATGGACATAAAGAAATGAAGTTACTATTATTTGCAGACGATATTGTGGTCTGGGGAAGGAACACCGAAGAAGTGCAAAAACAACTAGATGCACTGAACGAAAATATTCAGAAGTATGGCCTGAAAATCAGTATAGAGAAAAGCAAGACCATGGTGGTGACAAGAGGGGAAAGACAAGGAAAGGGCATTGTGAAAATTGGAAGTCAGAGTTTGGAAATTGTGGACACGTTCAAATACCTAGGAAGTGAATTGATGCAAACTGGTAGGTTGGACATGGAGATTGGCAGGAGGGTACAGCAGAGCAATGCATTCTATCAAAGTGTAAGAAAACTTGTTTGGGATAAGGAAGTACCAAGGAAAAGCAAGGAGGTAATGTATAAAATGTACTATGTACCCATATTGACGTATGCAGCTGAGACTTGGACCCTGACGAGCAGGCAAGAGAGTAGAATCCAAGCCAGTGAAATGAAATTCCTAAGAAGTATGATAGGTAAGACAAGGAAAGACAGAGTGAGGAATGAAGATGTTAGGAAGGAAGTTGGGATGGGAAAACTAAATGAGAGAATTGAGAAGAATAAACTGAGGTGGTTTGGACATGTAAAGAGGATGGAGGAAAATAGAATGCCAAGACAGATGCTGGAGGCGAAGTGCAAGGGTAAGAGAGCAAGGGGAAGACCTAGGACAAGGTGGATTGATTCAGTGAAGAACAGCGTGAGAAAAAGAAATCTGGACTGGGACAAGATCGTGGAAGAAGAATGGTGGAAGGAAAGAGGAAAGTGGAGAAGTGCCATAAATACCCCGACCCGGCAGAGGCTGGATAAGGGGAAATGATGATGATGATGATGATGATGAATACTAAAATACTGTAAGTCAAAATTACCTATCTCTACATTAATACTTCATTTCTTTGTTTTGGTACATTGATCTTTCAGTATGTCATTTACAAAATATGTTTCATTTCTTCGGGTTTTTAATGCTTTATGGATTTCTCATTTGCAGCGTGCCAGTCAGACTGTATCCAAAGTAGCCGGAGGGATATTTGGCATCTTTGCTCTCTTCTTGGGTATCAGCTTAATTATAACATTTGTTGAAGTCATCACTTGGCTTACATTTCTGTATTTTTGTTCGTATGTGAAACTGGCTACCACACTCATCAAGTATGTTCCCCAGGTAAGGCTTTCATTCATTTCTTTCTTGTGTAGTTCATCTTTGTGCACCAGTTCCTTGCAAACCATACAACTGGAAGACATTGTGGTGTTTGAAGCCATATTTTCAGTGTTGCCTTAGTAAACAAGAGTTTAGTGCTTTTCAGTCGGTCAACACGAATTCGTGTTGACCGACTGAAAAGCACTAAACTCTTGTCAACTGGAAGACATTTGCTTCTACTAAAAGCTTCCTGTTTTTTATAAACCTATTCACAAGGTATGAACCCAAAAAGATTACAAGTTTTCAACTCTTTAGGGTCATGAAGATCTTAAACAAAATATTTTAGGTGCTAAATGGAATTGGGAAGATACATTCTTATATATTTATTTGTGCTGATTTCAAATGTTGCTACTATGTTTTTCTCTTGGACAGGTTATTTTTATTTTGCAGTAGTCTTTACACCTATGTTGCATATATTTTATACTGACCTAAAATGTACTACTTGAGGATTTTCTGCTGTATCAGCTTGAGGAACATCTGTAGATATTGAGGCAAGGGGGCATAAGGAGTCGAGGTGTTCGTGTGATGTTTTGGTCAGGGGATTGAGCAGCCCTGGGAAGTGTTGAAGTTTATTGTGATGTTTGTCAAACCATGGCTGAACAGATCTAGCAGTGTGAATTGGTTGGTTATGTTCTTGCTAGGAAACGTTGGTACCATAAAATCCACTTGGGTAACCTAAAATGTCCATAAGATTGCTGGCAGTAATTCTTCCTTTGAGAATAATAATGGAACCAATTGAATAACATGACACCTCCACTTTGAATGGTTGGAGAAGGCAGTCCAGAGTATAAGCCTCTTTGGGCAGCTACCATAGGTAAACCTGACCTCTTATTGGGAACAAGGTGAAAGATGACTCATTGAACCATATTACTGTTCAAATCATCAGTCTATGTTGCACGTTCACAGCACCATTTTCTTTGTATTAGTGAGTTCTTGGTGGCAAGTTCAGAGGTTTGGAGTTTGCGATGCGGCAGCAGATATTAAGTTTCTGCTACTCCCATATGACAGTGATTGTAGGAATACGTTGTTCTAGATGCTGATTGAACTGTGACATCACTGTGGTTCTTTGTGGTAATTCTTCAATCCTCGCTGATCCCTATGACTTAGGTCCCCCCTGTGGGTGGGGGGGTTTAGAATACACCCACGGTATCCCCTGCCTGTCGTACGAGGTGACTAAAAGGGGAGACCTTGGCTATACTTTAAGGACTCCGCGTTGATTTGTGAATTGGACCCCCAGTGGGTGGGAGGAAGCGAATACATCCACGGTAATCCCTGCCAGTCGTAAAAGGCGACTAAAAGGGTTTCTCGGATCGGTCACCTTACGAGGGTTTGACAGTCAGCTCTAAAAGACATACATCCGTACGGTATAATTCTCATTAGGTTATATCGCACTTCTTTCCGTTACTGCTTTCAGGGTCTGGCAACCAAAATTTCTATATGTGCGTGCTGTTAGGGGATGGGCCACTTACGCTTGTGACTACGCTCGAAAGCCTGTCCGGTCTTGGCCTCGCCGACTGGTGGGTGCGCCATGTACCCATACAGTAGTATCCGCCTGACTACGCAGGTCCCCGCACAGCCGAATGTCAGAGCTGTAAAATCCAGTATATGCCAAGGGGTACATGCCACTACGGCATTGTCAAACATCGGACCCCCGGGCAATGCCTTCCAAGCTAGGCGGGCCTTGCCCTGGCTGGGTAGCGCCTACTATGATGGCCCGTGATCGGATTTCGGTGGCATTCGGGGAGGATGATCCGGCCATGGGTTCTAAAAGAAAAATCCCCAACAGGGTGGTTCCACACCCTAGTCTTTAACTTTCGATTCCCTACGGGGATCAAGCCCCTGGGATCAATCTGTACGTGAAAATCTGGGTGCTAGCACTCCCAAGTTTCTGGTAACGACCAGAACAGATGGGGGTGATTTCAAGCTGGTAAAGAGTATTTTGTTTTCTCGCCACATAGAAGGTGTCTATGGTGAGCTTGAGAAAGTACAAAAGATGAGGAACGGTAGCTTGTTGCTCAAGACTAGGACTGGTGAGCAAGTTGAACAACTTCTGAAATGTGACCACTTTGGCGAGATCACTGTCAAAGTGGAAAAGCACATTTCTCTGAATCTGGTCCGAGGAGTTATTTTCCACCGGGACCTGATTCTAAACACTGATGAGGAGCTCAAGGAGGATATGCAGCACCGTTACGTGACTGATGCCCGGCGCATTAAGCGCAAGGTCATTGGTCAAATCGTGGATACTGGTGCTTTCATCATTTCCTTTGAGCTCTCAGTGCTCCCAGAGATAGTCAAGGTAACAAGTTATCGTTGCGACGTACGGCCTTACATCCCTCCACCAATGAGGTGTTATAAGTGCCAGAAGTTCGGGCACATGTTATCCCGATGCTCAAGCCCTGAAATCTGCGGAACATACGGTAAGGTACCACACGAAGCGGAAGAGTGCATAACACCATATCAGTGCACTGATTGCCCTGGATTTCATTCTCCTCGGGACAGGAACTGCCCTGTCTTCCAGAGTGAGAAGAAAATCCAGGAGACCAAAACCCTGGATGGTCTCACCTACCAGGAGGCCCGCAAGAAGTACCAAACCACGATTGCTTCTCCTCCAACGATTGATTATAGCATTATAATACCAAATTTGGTCCCGGCTACCCCATCTTTTGTCCCAGCTATGAAACCTTCAAATGTACCACAGCCCATATTGAAACCCCCACCCCAGAATCGCAACGAGAGCCCGAAGGTGATTTCTACCCCACCTTCAGCCACAAAGAAGGCTGTGCGAGCGAAGGCTGCTCCGCCCGCACATCAGGGGAGGAAGTCGAAGACGTCCTCCCCACCCAAACGGTCAGCGAAAGCCGCGCCGAAGCCGGCGGAGGCGGCATCGTTGACCAGGGTCAGGACTTCTTCTCCTGACCCGTCTAAATATCTTAAAGAGGCGGGGAAGAAGGGAGCCCGCACTACACGTTCCCTTACTCCTCCAAAAAAGGGGAAGCCATCCGCCCCACCAACTGCGGATGCTTCTGCGCCTGGGGACGTTTTGGTCCCCAGATCTGCACGCTCCCCACGGAGATCCCCCCGCCACCAAACTGTGTCCAGGAAATCTTCCGCTTAGTCGATTCACTCCACGACCTCGCCTGAGGACATGGGAGATTATAATCGACGTAGTGGGTGATGATCCTCCAGAGGTTAAGTTGTAGCTTGCTGCTCCAACTTGTTCCCTAATTTATAAGTTCACACTATGGCACTGTTACAGTGGATTTGTAACAGTTATGACAGGCATTTGGCAGAGCTCCGTCAGCTCATTGCACAATACGCAGCGAGTATAGTCTGCCTACAGGAAACAGACCTCAGACCTGCTCTCGAGACTGTTCTGAGAGGTTTCAGACTATACTCTAAAGAGCGACAAGACGCCGCCCAGGCTTCCGGGGGCGTTTGTACCTTCATTCACTCTGACTGCTATAGTGAAGAGTTTCCACTCGTCACTGCTCTGGAAGCTATTGCAGTTTGCGTGTTCTCTCCTGCTATGACAACTGTTTGTAACGTGTACCTTCCACCGAACCAGCCACTTGATATTAATGACGTCTTTGATCTTGTTGATCAACTTCCAGTCCCTTTCCTTATCGTAGGTGATTTCAACTCGCATCACCCCCAATGGGGATCACCATCTTCCTGCCCCAGAGGAAGGGATGTGGAGGGCTTAATTCAGGGGTTGGATTTATCACTATTAAATACAGGGGAAGCTACGCATTTTAGCCTAGCGCAAGGCACGTACTCACACATTGACTTGAGTGTGTGTAGCCGTGCGCTGGTCCCCCTATTTGGTTGGTATGTACACGACGACCTCTGTGACAGTGACCATTTCCCGATCGTTCTTACACTTCTGAACCAGAAGCCCGTGGAGTTCCCCAGTCGTTAGGTACTTAAGCGGGCAAATTGGCCCTCGTTTCAAGAACGAGCTGTGTTCTTAGATCTTGGTTGCCGGAGCGTCGATGACGAAGTACAGCACGTCACCGATGTGCTTCTTGCTGCCGCCTTTTCTGGGACTCCTCGGCGCAAACTCGTCCCCTGGTGGACTGAGGATATTGCAGCTGCAATAAGAGACCGTCGTCGCGCTCATAAGCATTATCGGCGACGCCCAAACATGGCCAATTTGGTGGCGTTTAAGAAATTTCGTGCCAAGGCACGTTTTCTTATCCGCCAGAGTAAGAAACAATCCTGGGTACGGTATGTATCGTCTATCACGGCACACCCACTCCTCTCAAGTGTGGACTAAACTACGACGCATTTCGGGAATTCAGACATCTTCTACTGTACCGGGAATTTCCATTGATAATGAATTGGTTACAGATCCTTATCGCGTTGCAAACCATCTCGCCTCTTATTTTACCGATATATCCGGTTCGGATAATTATGCTCCAGATTTCGTTGCTTTGAAATGCGAGGCAGAACGCTTCCAGCTCTGTTTTGCTTCGCGGAGGAGTACAACGTGCCCTTTACGGAGTGGGAACTCCGCGGAGCGCTGGCGCTCTGCAGGGACACGTCTCCCGGGCCAGATAATATTCACAACCAGATGCTTCAACACCTAAACGATGAGAGCATTCGTCATTTGATCAGGGTGTTTAATCGTATCTGGTTGGAAGGCGTGTTTCCAGCGCAATGGCAGGGAGGTATAATTATACCTATCCTGAAGCCTGGTAAGGATCCCAATTTGACAGGGAGTTACAGACCTATTTGTCTCACTGACGGTCTGTGCAAGCTCTTTGAGAGGATGGTCAATCGGCGCCTGGTGTGGGTCCTGGAGAAACGAGGACTCCTGTCTGCATACCAGTGTGGTTTCAGGGCGTCTCGGTGTACCATCGACCATCTGGTACGCCTGGAGACCGCCACACAGGATGCTTTTCTCCGGAGACAACACCTAGTCGCTGTATTCTTTGACCTCGAGAAGGCCTATGACACCACTTGGCGTTACGGCATCCTCTCTACCCTACATCAATGAAAATTCTGAGGTAACTTCGCCTATTCCGTGTCCGAATAGGGGGTACATATTCGCAATATCATGTACAGGAAAACAAAGTCCCACAGGGATCGGTGCTTAGCGTAACATTATTTGTGATTGCCATAAACGGTATAGCCGCTGCTGCTGGTCCAGCAGTGGTACCGTCGCTATATGTAGACGACTTCGCTCTACATTATAGTGCACAAAATATGGCGGTCGCTGAACAACAGCTACAACAAGCTATTCGGAGAGTGGAACACTGGACACTAGAGCATGGCTTTCGGTTCTCAACCGCTAAGACCTCGGTTGTCCATGTCTGCCAAAAGCGCACTCTCCATCCTGATCCTGAGCTTTAGCTGGGCGATGTAGTTTTGCCTGTTGTTGCTACGTACTGGTTCCTTGGGCTCCTCTGCGATCAGAAGTTAATGTGGGAGCCACACGTGTGGTTTTTGAAAACTGCCCGTGCTAAGAAGCTCAACATGTTGCGGTTTCTGAGCGGCACATCGTGGGGCAGACCGCACGGTGCTCCTACGTTTTTATAAGGCTCTTATTTTATCTTGATTAGATTATGGCAGTGTAGCATATGGTTCGGCCCGTAAGTCAGTGCTTGTTAAACTGGACAGTGTCCACCACGGCGGTGTGAGGCTGGCGACGGTAGCCTTTGGGACGAGCCCAGTCGTCAGCTTGCTCGCCGAGGCTGGCGTACCTCCTTTACACCTGAGGCGCCAACAAGTACTGCTGACCTATGCTGCAACTATTCGACAGATGCCTCTTCATCCAAGCTATCCATGTTTGTTTTCCAATCCGAATCGCCGGATGTATGATGCGCTCGCCCGGCGGGGATTCGCTTGGATGACTTATACCGGCAGTTCCAATTTCCTGCTGTCTCCTGTATCGTCCGAGTACCTAGCAAGGCCCCTCCGTGGATGATCTCTCGCCCTGATATCATCCTGGATCTGCACACCGGCCCCAAGTCGGACATGGACTCCATCCATCGGAGGCTGTTCCAGTCCGTGGTGAGCCGGTATCCAGGATCAAGGCTTCTATTCACGGACGGTTCGAGGGTAAACGAGAAAGTAGGCTGTGCATTTGTGGTTGAGGATCGTCGGTTTCTCTTTTCACTTCCCGAGGCCTGAGGCGTGTACACAGCGGAGCTCTATGCCATCTTAGAGGCTCTGCGGTTCACGTTATCAGACGATCACCAGTACTTTCTTGTGTGTACTGACTCTCTGAGTGCGTTGCAAGTGATCGATGTGTGTTTCCCGAAGCACCCGTTGGTCCAGCGTGTGCTCGACCTGCTCGTCAGTGTGTGTAACGCTGGAACCGGGGTGGCCTTTGTGTGGCTTCCTAGCCACATGGGTATTGCGGGAAACGAGCTTGCTGATCAGGCGGCGAGAGAGGCAGTCGTGCCCTCGCTACCGTATAAGGTGCCTGCTAGTGATGTGCGCTCTCAGTTGCGGCATTCGATCCTGTCGCATTGGGAGGAAGCGTGGCATGCCACGCCTCCACCCAACAAACTGAGAGGCATCAAGGAGACAACGAAGGTGTGGAAATCTTCCTTCTGACCTCTCCGGAAGGAAGCTGTGGTACTCTGTCGACTCCGGATCGGCCATGGGATTGCTACGCACTCCCACTTCCTAAACAGAGAAGACCCCCCTGTGTGTACTTGCGGTGCCCATCTAACTGTGGCACACATTCTCTTGGAGTGTGTGGATCTGGCCGATCTGCGATGGACTCATAAACTGCCTAATACCCTCTCCCTTATTCTCCGTGGTGATGGGCCATCAGTAGACCTCGTCATCCGGTTCATGAGGGAGAGTGGTTACTTTTTTAGGTTTTAATGTAAGTTAAGACTTTTAATTCAGGTTTAGTCTTTTTTTAATGTTTTTTTTATTGCGTTCATCTATTTTATTGTTCACTATGCCTTATTTGTTTTATTGTGTTTTACCATCCACCTTTTATTCTTTTTTATTCAAATAAGGCATAATTGTTGGGGCTCACTGTCTATTTTATATAAACCATTCTCGTTTCATCCATAGCAGTGAGCTGTTTTTATCTTCATCCTTTCATTTCACGCCATTTCATTTCATCAGGGGGCGATTACCTCGATGTTAGGCCCCTTAAAACAGCAATTATCATCATCATATCATATGACTTGGGTATGGGTTTCATCCACTATTACTCTTCGCTGATGTATTGCCATCAGTTGTGTATATACAGTAGTATGAAATTTCTTTTAGACACTATATAATATACATACATGCATTCACTTTACATTTTGTTTTGGGACGAGGAACTGATGAAATTGATTCCTTAGACAACATTTATCCTATTGAACCTTTCACTCAAGCCATGGATGTTGCTTCTGGTTGATCTATGATAAAATCTGGATGACTAGCTTGAAAAGAGCAAAACCAATTTTTGTCTGCAATCTGAGTATCCTTGTTAAAGATATGTGGAATGTGACTGCTCTCGTAAATCATATGCTAGTTTCTGTACCTCATTAATAGATTCCAAAACGTAGCTCTTCCAATTTGAAAGTATATTCCACCTGCTGATTTTTTACTTCAAGTTTTAATCTTTTTTCAATATATCTTCAGAAAGATAACGCCATTTTCAAACACTTGTAATTATTACTGAAAATAAATGTAGTACTTTTATTTATTACACTGCAAATTGCATTTGTAAATAGTGTAATAATTATAATCTTACCATGTGTTGTAATATTTCATAGCATTTAAGGCCAATAGCAATTATCTAAAACTGATTGGGCTACCCACACTTAAAGATTTTTGCCCATGAATAAAATCACCGTACAGTATTTTAAATCAACAAATTTAATTTTTTTAAATAAAACCAATTTCAAACACCTCTAGATTTACATAGACGGACAGAAAATATTCGCTGAAAGAAAAGGAAACATAACGACATAGTAAGGGGATTTCCCACATCAGTAATGTTCCAAGGAACAACTTTCTGCCACAGGGCTTTTTTTTTTTTTGCGTATTTCTTAGAGTAACTTCGCGAAACATCACACTACACTCGCAATATTTTGTAGTCATTATTCTAATGCACAGACTTCCATGGATTATCAAAAACTGAATTATCCAAAAGATTTCATTTAATGTTAAGTGAATTACAACACTCTTGATATAGTGAGTAAAATATGGTATATTGCCTGGTATAAATCCAGTTATGTAATGTTTCCATTACAGTAAACTCTCGATTATCTGGGCTCAGATTATCCGGTGTGTGGATTATTTGTGCGTAGTTCGGCAAAAATAAATTAATAAAATAAACTCCTGTTCTGTCTTCATTAAAAAGAAAATCCGACCCGGCAGAAGCTTGCAGCCAAACGGTGCTAATAGGAATGCATTGTTGATCATATTTACCTTATCTCAAGAAGTCTGCCAATTGTCTGGCTAATCATCGCGATGCTCTTCAGTATCACACTGCTTATGTGACTTCAGTTATTAACACTAAGACAATCCAGAAAAGTGTAAATATGTCGTTCTATCTATAGGGAAGAAATTAGAAATGACAGATCATTTAGAAAAACGAGAATCATGTTACAACTGATAAAACACATTTGTGATTGGCTGAGCTAGGATTCCAACAGCTGAGTGATGTGAACACAGGCATTGGAAACGGACTGAGAGCAAATGCGCCTAAAGAAGAGAGATTGAGTGAAGATGAGACAATCGAGGAATCGTTCTTTACTCACACCTAGACATCGAAATGTATTGATTTATTTTTATACTCTATGTGACAAAACTAATTTGACTACACCAACCTTTTGATGCTCCAGAAAATTAGCACTGTTTCAAGAAATAGAGTAATGATACATTGAGGCATGGATGATCATTTCCCAAAAGCAAACTGACCGGGGAAGTATCAAGTAAGACAGGTCGAAACCTATCTTGAAACTTTGTGGGCATAATCATTGTACTATGAAGACAACGTGTGGAAGATCAGCCGCCAGATTGAACTGCAAGGCTCCGAAATCGTAGCTGATATCCTGGTAAGCAGGCATGACAGCTGGCGGAGCTGGACATCCCTGTGGCACTCAGAGTAGTAGCGAGACGGGGCTTATATGCTGACTGTAGCGTGTGGCTGCTTCCCACCGGCCTTGAATGCTTGGGCCGTCAGGGCTGTCCCTTCCAACATGTACGGTACTCGCTGCTTCCCATTGATTTATATGAGAGATTTGCCACATGATTTCGGAGCCTTGTATTTCAATCTGGCGGCTGATTTTCTGCACGTTGTCCTCTTATAGTACACCGATTGCGTCCACAAAGTTTCGAGATTGGTTTTGACCTGTCTTACCTGATACTTCCCTTGTGAGAGAAACTTGTTACTCAATGGGTTTTCTATTTCATATGTTGCATGTTTAGAAAATGTAATTTTCAAGTTAAGGTTATGTTAGTATTTTCTGTGTTTCTCAGTTGTCTGTGTGATCTCAAGTCCTCATTAACGCAGATAATTGAGAGTTTACTGTATATGACATTAAATGGAACCTCAATTAACTACAACTTAATATTTCAAAATCTGCCTAATTCAAAGGATTTTCAAAACAATTTATTATATCCAATCGTGTCCTGATCTTGATAAATTGCAGTTCTTGGCTGAGTAATATTACATGATCCTCAGCTGAATCAGTTTGGTTGATATTAGAAAAATTGACTTATGTTTGATTCAACCAATGGTTGGTTAGAGCACAACTGATTTTTTAAACTGGCTATGTTCATATAGCATTGATCATTTCCTATGCCACATGCCAAATGTGAGTCTTCTTATTTTTCTTTAATCTACTGCACCTTTTCAACAGTGTGTATGTGGTTTTTAATACAGTACTGGTACTTATTTATTGAATAGATCTTTTATTGGAGTAAATTCACATCGCTCAGCGTTGGTATCCTAGTTCACACAGATCACTGCTCAGCCAATCACAAATGTTTTTAATGCTTTCACTGCTCATTTTGTAAATATATGTTGACAAAATCATTTTCGGTAAGGGAAGAAGCCATTATCTTCAGAGCTAGAGAGTAAAAACAGGTAAGAGGCTACATTTCAGAAGAATGTCTCCTTTCTGCATATTCAGCATCTGGTCACATTCAATCATTCTTTTGACAGATTTAGAAACACACAGGATTCTCTTAAAACATTACTACCCTCACTTTTATGACCACCTCGTGGTATAGCAGCTAGCATTCGTGGCTGTCTCCCCAGAGTTCCAGGTTTGATTCCTGGCTCTGTCAAGATATTTAATTCTGGCCTGAGGGCTGAAATAGGGTCCATTCAGCCTCATGAGGCAAAACTGAGAAGAAGTGTGTTTGATTCCCACTTCAGGCCATGGCTGCCTCCTTCCTAATTACAAATACACATACACTACTTCAGACACCATAGTAACACTGGTTATCAGACTAATTATATTTAGTTAGTTGTTTCCTTGCTGTCTAAGTCCCTCAAATGAGTACTACTACTACTACAACTACTGCTGATATCAAGATATTGCTGCTTCTTTTCTTTTGGCTTGAGATGTTTTGCTCGCTATCAAATTGATTCCCAACTGTCATTTTCTGTAGTGTACATGCACATAACCCTTTTATACTTTATTGGGGGGCGTGGTGGCGCAGCGGTCAAGCTGTTGCCTTTCACCAAGGCAGACCGGGTTCAATTCCCGGTCAATGCTTATGAGATTTTCGAAGTGAAATGCCATGTCCTGTGGTTCAATTTCTACATAAAAAGGAGGTCCCGTGACTCAATCTCTAAACCACAAGCTTCCTGCCTTCCTTCCTTCCTTCCTTCCTTCCTTCCTTCCTTCCTTCCTTCCTTCCTTCTCCTTTTCCTTTAGTGGAAGTAAGAAATTTCATTTTTTTTTTCATGAATGTATTATTTAACTTAAGAGATTAAAATTGTAACTTTGTAACCTGTTGCAGGCCTATATGAACTACCGTCGTAAAAGTACTGTGGGCTGGAGTATTGGCAATATATTTCTTGATTTTACTGGTGGAATGCTGAGTATGTTGCAGATGTTACTGAATTCCTACAATTATAGTATGTATACAAACCATTCTTTTGCAGTTTTATATAGTGAATTAAAGGAGCCATGCATTTTTCTCACAAGTATTGTAATATATGTCTAAAGGGTGACAAATGCATGCAGAAAGTTCATGTTTAAATGACTGAACTGTCTGTGGAGAATTGCAACAGCCCATTGTAAAGTGTATGATTTATATCCTAATTTAACCCTACACAGTACAACCAGTAACTTGATGTTGGTTCATTTGAATGACTGGGGACACTTAATGTGTATTTGTATCTATTTAAATCTAGGGTGCGGAGAGATTCCACGGTTATGGGCAGGTGGCCTCGCAGTTCTGCCCCTTAAAACAATCATCAGATTCCCTGGTGCTATCCCTGTATTTGTTTGAAGTGAGCATAGAAAAACCTGGAGGCAAACCATATCCACATGTTGAGAGCAACGTCTATAGGCTCTCTTTTATGGGATGATTGCACTTTAATGTTAAATGAATTAATGTAAAGACCACCCAAGAAATGTATGCTCTCGGTTATTGAAAGAATGAATAATTAGTACTGCATTTAGTTAATTGTAATAATTATAATAAACTATGTATTACCTTAAGTCAATATATTGTACGTTAAAACCGTACCGGTTTCGGTCACATAGTGACGTTCCTCAGCTTAGTATGGGATAAGTAAATGTGCAATAACATACACTTAATACAATTTTGCCATAACAGAGGATACTAAAAATAATTTTGTTCCAAAAGCTCACAAAGTAAAATTTCGAAAACCAGATCTGTTGCAAAATGTGTTAAGAAAAACATGAAACAGTCTTGATAAGACAGCGTTGAATTGAAGAGATGTGGATGTGAAAATAGATATGCTGAATAAGTTTGGCTGCTAATCTGTTTTAAAAGCCGCTGGCTGCGAGCGGCGTTAGGGGACTAGGTACTGTTGCGACAATGCACTACTCGGCGTGGTGTAAATAATTTTGAGGGGGATAAGTTGTGTTTTATTGTAAATATATTATTATTTTGTTAATATAATAATAGTTTTCCGCCGCAAGCGACTGTCGGCCGCTGCGGCCAGCAGTCTCTTCGGCGGTTGCGTGTATAAATTGGTAAATTATCTTATAAATTGCCATTATAGAATAAGTTTGGATTGAAAAAGATATAATTATTTGCTTGGTTTCGGGGAATAAACTGTTGTAATAGCAGCAATCGAGCTCTGTTAGCCTGGTGGTAAGGATTTTAAATGTAGCACGCGGCATTTTCACCTTTAGTTATGTATAGTAAATTCACATGAGCATCCTTTTTTTCCTGAGTATAATATAGAGGACCTACTATACTTTTGTTTTCAATTCCATAAACATTAATACTTACATTGTTTAGCTCTTCAAAACGTTGAATGTCTTTTATCTCCAAAGGAAATTCAATTTCTTTTAAATCCAACACTGAAGAATAGTGGGGATAAGATGATGTTCTCTCCACATCCCTCACTGATGGATGGAGAGCTGAAGTTACGGCCCACGCAAAACATACTTCATCACTATTCATAACATTTACACAAGCTTTCTTCCGTTTGATCCATATAGGTAAATCAATGTATAATGATGCTCGAAGGGGATTATATTTATTCATGTTGGTTTCTAAATAAAGTACTTGAACCAACGCCCAGCCTGACTCCCTTTCCTGGAACTCTTCACTCTTCACGATGATAGCACTTGAAATATCTTGGTACATATCACTGATATTAGTTGATTCGCTAACAATTATGTTTTTTGTATTAAAGGATTTGATATCAGTAATTTCACCTTCACTCCCAGTTTTTACATAGAGCCCAAAGAGTTCAAAATTCATTTTAAATGCTCTATGTTCTACTAAAACATTATCTACCAAGCCAAACACACTAGGTTGAACATTTTTTAAAAATGATTCAATACTTTGAGTATTTTCTTCACTATGAAGTCTGTAACTAGCAATTCGACTTCTATACGCACTACCAATTTGCTGAATATTCGTAGAATTTTGTTCATGACAAGCATTATTTTTATGATTAATGCTGCGTAAATGTCCATGAAGGATTGAAGAAGGTATATCAATATTGCATACATCACAATGTGTTATCGAAGATTCATCATTCTTCATTCTTTTAGTTGTACAACTATTTTTACAATCTTGAGAACTCTTACGCTTTTGAGCATTACAGTCGTTTAAAGGTTCCGTGCTAGTTGATGGTTTTACAGTTTTTAATTCTTGTTGTTCTCCATGCACTTCAACCATATGGGATTGATATCTCTTTACAGCAGAAAAACCGAGTTCACAAACTGAACATGAGAAAGGTCATGAACTGACATGCTTTAAATTTACATGTCGTGTAAGACTATCCTGTCTGTTAAATGTCGTAGCACAATGACTGCACACAAACATTTTAAGATTATGTTTTGTACTTGCATGACGTTGAAGGCTGTCAGGTCTTGAAAACTGTTTTTTACAATCACTACACTCGAACATGATGATTATCAATCACTTTCCAAATTACCTATAAAGAAAGAAATCATAAATGTTAATAAAAGATAAAACAAAGTAAAAGAAAAATATTTTAATTAAATTACAGCCAATGGTCATAGCAGGGTGTTTTAATTGAACGTCTGTGGACTCTCAGCAAGTCTAATTTCAAGTAGTTCCAACTTTGGTTAACAGATATCATTGTCACTGACACTTAGTGGTGAACGTTGGAACTGATAGTGTGTTAATCAAATCTGACCTACAAATTTAGCTCCACACCATTGTTAAGTAGCTCCAACTTTGACTATTAAATATACCATTGTCACTGACACCTAGCGGTGAACGTTCGGACTTAATAGAGCGTTAAACACCCATTTCACATGATCTCTTGTTTTAAATAATAGAAACCAGTGGCCGCCAGTTAGGTGAGCTAAGTGTAACGTCATAGCCAGGTTTAAAGCAAATCTAAACTTGTAGAACATGTCACGTGATAGAAACCAGCGACCGTCAGTTATGTAAGCTAAGTGTGACGTCATAGCCAGTCTTAAAGCAAGTCTAAACCTGTAGATCATGTCATGTGAAAAGGTTAAGTTAGGTGAAGTTAGGTTATGTTACGTGAGCTTTAAATATTCCCTCTGTCACTAACACCTAGCAGTGAACGTTCGGGCTTAATAGAGCGTTAATCAAATCTAACCTATAAATTCAGCTTCACACAATTGTCGAGTAGTTCCAACTTTAACTATCAAATAAACCATTGTCACTGACATCTAGCGGTGAACATTGGAAAATATCACTCTAGCTGTTTAAAAGTTATTAGAGAGAGAGGGGGGGGGGGGGTACTTACCTTTAATAATTTATCAACTGCTGCCACTGACTGATCTAGGTACAGGAATCTGCTAACCTACAGGTACACCAATTATCTGTAAACAAATAAATCAATCAGTCAATAAATATATTCCAATCAATAACATCAACATGAATTAGTAATAAAAGACTACAATCCATTAATAATAAGTACTTACCTTGCAAAATGATTTAATGATTTTCCACCGAATGGCTTTTGAAAATGTTGAGCAGTAATAGAGCACTGTTTCCTCATAGCGAGTAATAAAGACAGACAATAGGGAAATATATGACACCTCTCGTATATATAGGCTTACATCGCTCGTGTCAGCAGTTTTTTGTAGATCATTGCAATTTCTTTCCTGTTTACCTGCCAGTCCAAAGTGCACTAGGAACACCCGTGCAGTATCAGATTATTGCTGACATTGCATCATCCATTGTCAAGATAAACACCTGCGGTTATACATTACTGCAGCGTCAGTCATAGCAACAGAAGTGTGCACTCTCTACCATGTCAGCAATACGACACCGGAAATAATAAGTCAGCTTTCTGCACGTACAATCTCCTGAGTTTTTAACATCTTAAGAACATGCATTATTCTCTTTCAACTACAAATGACACGTTAGAACACATCCATCCACCAAGTTAGGTCCCTTGGCCAGTCCTCAAATTGCATGTGTCCATGTACTAGGTTGTGTTCATTAACCCTAGCACTAAAATATATTCATCCACCAAGTTTTGCACTTAGCCCCTTGGCATGTCCTCCATCCACCAAGTTTTGCACTTAGGCCCTTGACATGTCCTCAATGAGGTTTGGTTAGGTCCACTAGACTAGGTTAGCTTGACTAGGATAGGCTAGGTTAAGCTATGATCACCAGCTTTATTTCAAAAAGCGCGTCATGTAAGTCGTTACACACAGCCGCCATCTTGTAAAGAGGGCAAAGAGAAAGAGGCTGTAGAACCCCAAAATAAATTATCTCTAAATCATTATTCAAAATACCCACCCTCTTACAAAAACCACAAGTGTGCATGCGTAAAAACAAAAATAAAGAATGTTAAATCATAGCAGCATCTAGTTGTATGCATGTGTTTTATGTGGAACAACGTTTAATTTCATCATAGCATTAAACTGCATGCATGTTGCATGTGCAAAGCCATGTTTACTAAAAAATACTATTTCACCCCGTAGTAGCGATAGGCTTTATTTTGGGGTGGAAATAAGTGTCCATAGAAAAGAGGATGTCAACCCGAGTACTACGACACCTCATTTGTTAAAATCCAACCATGGGCTCGCGAGATATCACACCGCCGCCATCTTGGCGGTGGCGCTAGAACCGATCTAAAACCACTACTCACACCAAACTACTCAGAGCTTATGACCAAGATGTGCCAAGTCCTTAAAATGAATTAACAGCAAAGTGAATGCCGTTAGCAGCTAGACGCCAATTACAACTGCGAGCAAGTGATAGTGCAACTCGCTGCACACATATACCCCAGCTTATGCAGTTTCATGACATCCTTCAAAGGTACAGATGACCTTGCTGTTCTTCCCCTTAACCTTCTGCACTCGTATGGCGAGTGGGGTTCGACATTAAAATATTTAACTTCCGCTCCGATGTCGAGTCCCACACGACATGACGATAGCTAATACTCACAGCGCTCGTATGATTTCAGTGCAGTATTCCAGTATTGTGCAGCCATCTAGTGGTCTCCAAGGGAACACCTTTCCTTATTTACTGTAGCTTGCGGGAATTGTAATGAATATTTAACCTTGGTTATTCTCAAATGTTTGACAGTTTTACTGATGATATAGATTGAATGTAAAAATGGCGTCTCCTTCATATTTGCTCACGGAACTGGATATTTTATAACAGTTGGTGGACAGTAATACAGTAGTTACGATGATGCACCAACAACTGACTTGGAAATATATTTCATATAACATAATTATATTTTGTGTTAGATTGTTTTGCAGTGTTCACTTCCTACTGCTGTTCATAGTGCAGAAATTAATTAGGAGTGGAGCAGGAAGCATATGCTAAGGGTAATAGAGATCAAACGGTTACTAAAGGTGGAAGTCCAGAAGTGTTAATCTGGCAAATGTGGTGGGAACTCGAATGCACTTCATCATCCTATCCAGTGTCCTGGCAGATGCTCATCCAGGAAAGCCTGCATTTCATGGTGGTACAAATGAATGTGCTTAACATATCCAGATATGCAGCACCAGGAACAGTTCCTTCTAAGAAGTAGTCAACAGTCCTCACTAGACTCATATTGTATTTAAAGAGTGCATAGATAATATCAAGGGAAAGAGTGCATAGATAATATCAAGGGATCACACAGTTGGGCACTTTTTGTTGTCATGTATTGTGGTGCAACCTTGTTTACTTTTGAGCTCTGATGGAGCCTATATATTTTCTGGGCATCTCATTACTAAAGAATGCCACTGCTCCACTTCTCTCATGTCTAGTGTATATGCTAACAAGGGGAGGATACGATGCATGGGTTACCGATTCGAACCATCTTTAGTACACTTGTAGGGCATGACTAGGCTATACCAGGTGCGCTTCTCAGCCGATTCCGAGAAATGAATTATAAATTATTCGTAATTGTTGTACGGCGTTCATGTGTGCTGTACGTTAACATGAAGCCAAGGAGCGCGTGGTGCAGCGGTAAGAGCCCTGCTTCGTAAGCGTGGGATCACTGGATCGAATCCCACCGGTGAGCCATTTTTTTTTTTTCATTTTTTTTTAACATAGGCAATTCGTACAACTGTAGGTGTCTTGAATAATGTTCAATTTGCAGTCAATTGTAATAACGTGTTTTGTGAGCGGGAAAAGGGATTCTGAAATCATCGTATGGGGGTGAACGTTTGTGACATTACATAATGTACAATCGGGGCATTGCAAATACATTGGTATTATACATGGTCAGGTGTATTCTTTTATATGTATACGTTTATACACTAAAGGCCCAGTCTGTTCCGTTCATTGCACGTCAGTGAACCATCAGACCGCCCCGTACCCCACAAGTAGTGTCTCATGCTATGGGTATTGGTTGGTAAGTGTTCGGACCTGGCGAGGTCACCTGCACACAAACTAACGATAACGGTGGGCAGTTGTACTAACAGCAAATACTGTGAATAAAGGTATCATCAATCTCCTGTACGATTTATTCTGACTCACTTTTCCTGCTCACATAACACGTTATTACAATTGATTGCAAAATGAACATTATTCACGACACCTACAGTTGTACGAATTGCCTACCTGTTAAAAAAAAAGGCCCACCGGTGGAATTCGATCCAGTGATCTCGCGCTTACGAAGCAGGGCTCTCACCGCTGCACCATGCGCTCCTGGGCTTCATGTTAACGTACAACGCGCATGAACGCAGTACAGCAATAGGGATGTAGCCGGAGAAAGTTCGCGCCAGATAGTGCTCGTGTAGTACTGGGTAAGCGTAAGGCGATCGTCTTATGTTTCTCCCAGTCAGTTGCGAGGAATGTATAAATTATGACCGAGTTTTCTAAGCTAAAGTAAATTATATCTTCTCTAATTTTATTCCAAGACTATATTAATTAATTCTATAGGTTTATCTCCTAATATATTAAGGACGAATTTCAGAGTTTAAGCGTTAAACAGCTGCGAAATGAGCTACGGACCTGAGGCGCTAAAACTACCGGGAGGAAGGAAGAATTAATACAGCGGTAATAACAAAATTCTAACACGCTATATTATTCAAATAATGAATATGAGTCAGCATGCTTTTTCCCAAAGATTACAATTACTTGAGTATTGTAGGCCTATATTGATAAATATATCACCATAAGACTTAAATCATAAATAGAGATTTAAATATTCACTAGGTCCCCTTGTCTTTTTTTTTTTTTTTAGGTTAATAGCTCACATGAAACTGTCATGTTTTAAGGTAAACATAATCAAAGAAAGTTGATACCCGGCACTGTACCGGTACACCTCGAAAATGCTCGCAACGTTTGGTTCTTATGTAATTTTGTCAATTTCTCAATAAGAATCGTTCCCATACCCCTGGGAAAGGACTTGGGGGTACAATTTTTTTTTAAGTTTGATAATTCCTGCTTTAGGACCACGAACTGTTTCCATTCATCTGACTATGTCTCAAGAATGTAGAAGTCAGTCGCTACCACATTCTCCGTCGGGCAGATGGAGATTGACGATTAATTCTGATTTCAAGAAACCAACCATAATAAGTTTGTGACTGTTAATTTTGCGATATTTATTCTTTAAGTATTTGATGGGAATACTAGTTGCCATTTCTGGTCCGTATTGACGTATATGAATAGTTTATTCAGTTGAAACTTCCCGTCAGATCAATACAAAAATTTTTGTATTGATCTGACGGGAAGTTTCAACTGAATAAACTATTTTAAGTATTTGTCCGAGTATTGATGTCTTTGAAAATGGGAGTCAGAAATGTTACATTCACTTCTTCGTGTATATTGACGATTTCTTCCCGTACTTCAATGCAGATGATTTCTGCAGATTCCGATATTGTAGGCTTATCTTGATAATCCTGCAAGTTTCTTGTGTATGGCCTCTTCCTTATTTTTGTTGTGTTCGTGGTTCACGGAAAAAGCGATGGAACAGCGCCCGGTTTTAATCTTGCTCTTTCACCTTCAAATACAAACGCATAAATTCAGTGGTTGTTATCGAAATATCTAATAAGTTTATAGGTACAAAATAGGAATTATTTCCCTTTGTAAATCACACTTATCCAACACAGTTTTCGTGAAGTCATCAGGTTGTAAATGATGGGAACACACTTTAATATATTCGGTCAGATTTTTCTCACCGAAATTTTTCCTTCCAATCGCATGTAACGATTTCTTCCTCATTTCTTTCTTTTATGGAAATTGGTGAAACAAAAACGGGTTTACCAAATTTTTGCAAAGAGGAACACAGCAATAGCTCGGCATAGTCACGAAAATAACAATTTAAACAACTTAAATTCGTACATATTAGCGGCATGAGAACACAGGAGACAAATGAAGAGCGCCTTGCGCTTACCCAGTACAACAGCAGTGCGCTCTATCGGTGCTAGTTCTATACATCCCTATTACGAATAATTAATAATTAATTTCTCGGAAGCGGCTGAGAAGCGCACCTTACTACTTGCGCCTGGTGTACGCCTGGTCATGCCCTACACGTGTACTAAAGATGGTTCGAATCGGTGACCCATGCATCGTATCCTCCCCTTGTAAGAGGTACAGTATAATCTGTGTACTAGTTTCTAATAACATGCATTTATTAATTGTGTTTTGATCTTTATTTTTCAGATGATTGGGCATCTATTTTTGGTGATGTAACCAAATTTGGTTTAGGTCTGTTTTCGGTTGTATTCGACATATTTTTTATAATTCAGCACTACATCCTTTATCGGTGAGTATACTTGATGATGTTGGTAGCATGTTTAAGTAGAATATGGCACATTTCTTTTCAGACTAGTGAAGGGGTGTTTTTCATCTTGTTAGAAACATCTTTCTTTGATGGCCTTGCACCGTAACCCGTGTTGTTATTGAGGCTGTTGATATAAATCAAAGCATATATAGGTGGGAGGTATGTGTATTTCTATCTCTTATTCCCTTTTCTGCGAGGTCAAGGATTTGGTGTGATAGTTTATACCTGGCAGATGTGTTTGCAGCCGGAACCCCTTCCTGATGCCAAAATCATCATAATGAATGGACATGGTGAAAGTGGATAAGAACTTGCAAGAAAGCAGCCATGCCCCATTAGAAGTTACCATCTCAACGTTTGACTCGGTCGGCCAATTTTGGGATTTGAACCCAGGTTTCCAAGTTCAGAGATAGCTTGTCTCTCATGGCCTTGTACCTTAACACACGTAGATATCAAGTCTGTTGATATAAATCAAAGATCTGATTCGAAGTCCTCGAAACATGAATGTTTTCTTGATGCTTCGGAGCAGCTTTGGATGCATTCTCGCTTTAATAATTAATTTATCGTTTCAGAGGTCATCAAATCATCTGCAAACACCATTGCTTTCATCTTTCCTCCCCAATTACTTGTGCCACTCGGGACATTATGTCATCCATCACCACAATGAAAAGTAACGGTGACAGTGCACTTTGTTTCAGGCCGTTTCTCTGTTCCAACCAGTCCGATCTCTCTCCTCCCACTTTCACACAGCTCACACTTCCCTTGTACATCTCCTTTATCCTCTTTCTAGTCCATTTCTCTACTCCTCTATCCTCCAGGGACTTCCATACTTTGTTTCTGCATACACTGTCATATGCTTTCTCAATGTCCAGGAAGGCCATCAGTAGATCTGTTCCATACTCATAGTGCTGTTCTTGTAACTGCTTTACAGCAAAAATCGAATCCACTGTGGACTTTCCTGAATCACATTCCTAAATACACAGTAAGCTATTAACTGTGCCCTTCAAAGTGAAATCTGTCCTGACAGTCATTTGTAGCTGTTGTAAGAGAACGTATATTTTAAGGTTGCTATTGGTCGTAAGAAAGAGAGATTAGAATAGATTGGGTATGAAATGGAAGTTCTGAATGTAATCTTTGTGAAAAATTCTAATTCAATTTCTAATCTTAACACTTCTGCTTTCATGTTTTTCAGCGGAGCAAGCAAAAAAGAAATTGATCTTAATGGAGGCGCCTTATAAAATACATACTATTTTAGAAGTTATCTTATTGGAGTGTTTTGTATAGATCTAGTTTTCTTGGATTCAACTTCCGTATTCTCTTCATACTCTAAGTGAAGATATATTTTCATAGACAGTATTATATACTCGTGCACTTTTGCATTGAGGATTTTTGTTTTTTGTAGTATTAAGATAGTTTTTTGCTGTAGTACTGTGGTACTTAATGCTTTTTTAAAATTCGTACCTGTATTCATGAGCTATCAGGTATAAACTTTATACACCAGCTCATGAATTAAATGTAGCTTTGTAGAGATTATAGTATGCTCATTTCCTTTCTCACTGTTTCATACGGTGTGTCGTAAGGTGTCGTATACTTTCACAGCAGGTAGTATTGACTAAGACAAGAAGAAAGGTCTGGTAAACAAAGTAAAGAGGCAAGAAATTACTCATATTGTTGGTTCCATATTGACTTATAATTTTGTAAAATATTGTCCTTAAAAGAGATACAGGTGCTGATATAACATCTATATACCTGTATTCCTTTTAAGGAATAAAGATGAACAAAGATGACTATAAACAAACAAATTTTGAGCAGGCTTTGTCACTATTGGAGGCCCTCTATGTGATTCGTGTCCATTTACACGTTACATATTACACTGTTTACTATTCAAGCTGCTCAGAATTTCAATATGTAATGCTCTCTGCTTATAGTCCGTGTCACCTTAAATAAGTTGCCAACCTTAACATTTGTCTTCCATCACCACAAACATGGTGATTTATAGTAATTTACTTGCTGTTGTGTTGCACTAGAGTTGCGTTCACTGTTGTCACTCATGTATCGAAGTCACTATGTTTGCCAACATTGAAACAAGCAGTTATAACGTTACTTGTTCTGATCAGCATCAGTTGATTGTCAGATTATAGTCATTTACTTGTTACGACATCATCCATAGTCACCAATATTCATATTGTTAGCCAAATAACAACACGTAACTTATCCTATAACACAACTCCTAACTGAAGAACATTAATAATTTTCACCTCGTGTAGACTGCATACATATTAGCAGCACATGTATACTGTTACATTATTTCAGCGTGAATTTACGTTGGTCTCAAAAGTGAATGTGTTTGTTGGCAGCTAGCAAATTTCATACAAAAAATAAATAACTTACCTTTTAGTGTTTACAGTTACATTTCAACTATATGAGAACCTTGTACTTGTACCTCTAACGCCTCAGTACCTGAAGACAGAACCATTATTATACTGTAGAGTAGCAAGCCTATACCATTGAATATGAACCCGGTCAAGAAAGATGAGCTTAATTGCCATGCAAACCACGTGCCATCTTGCAATGTGAAGCCATATGGCTGAGCAGCGGTCACTTGGTAGGCCAAGGGGTTAGTTAGTTGTAAATGAGAACAACCATAGATAGATCTCAAGTAAGATGCCCTATTATCAAAGTTATTAACTTTAGGACCCATGTTTACTGGGAATTGCTTCCTTGTTTAGATAAATACTGGATGTTCTCAAAATACAACAACCTTCTTTAAAATGCCCTTCATACATGAAATTATAGATTTAGGTTTAATTTTAAAGTTCACTTCCAGTCTTGGCCTGATTATACAGGGTGAATTTTAAAAACACCGACGAACTACAGGGAGGGCTTCCTGACTGGAATTGGAGCACAGTTCTTATCAACAAATGTCCGGAAATGGACGGCGAGTGTGCAACAACAGCAAGTATTCCCAGGGCACAGTCTGAAGCTCATCCATGTCACAATAGGTGTTCTAAGTGGCCTCCATTGGATGCAATGCAAGATTTCACACGTCGCATCATAGATAGCGGCACTCTTTCGAATGTTCCGGCCTGTACCAGAACAGCATCATGGACTTCGCGGACACGCTGTTGAAGGTTCTGCACATCGGGAACGGGTGCACCATTCACAACGCTTTTTAGATGCCTCCACAAGTAAATATCCCGAGGGTTTAGGTCCGATGATCTGGCAGGCCATGCAACAGGGCCTCTGCGTACTATCCTCGGCTTGAGGAAGGTGTTGTCGAGGTGTCGGCAAACAGTAATGCGGAAGTGGGGTGACGCTCCATCGTGCAGTGGCCACATGACCTGTCGTGCTGCCAAAGGCACGTCATCAAGCAATAGTGGCAGCGTGTTTTGCAGGAAGCCCAGATGATGTCTACCGTGGCAACGATGCATTTCCGGACATATGTTGATATGAAATTTTTTGTTCCATTTCCAGTCTGGATATTGCAGTTTGTTGGTGTACATAAAATTCACCCTGCATACAGATTGGAACACCTAAAGTCATCAGGGATTTTCCTCCAGTGTATATGAAGATGTTTTCAATTGGGTGGTTTTGATGTGTAGGCCCAAATTAACACTATAGACTACATCTAGCGGCATCCAATTTAACCCCAGTGTGTACTAATAACTACAGGCAACTGAAAAAATACTGTTTTATGAAGGTGTATACCATTATTTTATCTTATAATAAATTAAAAGGACATTCAAGAATATCACCATTTAAATTTTGTTAAAGTACATGTTCCTTATATCTATCAAAGCTATATTTTAGTTAGAAAGAGAGGGGTAATTAGACTATGTTTGAATTTGGTTGTATTGGTATAGTGTAATTTTAATATTTATAGAGTTTGTTGCTCGTAGCATTTAATTTTAAAATATTTTTGGTTCTTAATTCAGCGTTTTGTAGCATCAATGATTTTCAGATTTGGCATTTTGTAGCAAATTGGTTAAAAAATAAGGTGTTTTTTTTTTTTTTAGAATATTGCAAGCAGCAATACAAACTAAATACTGTAATATAGTTAGGCTAAATAATGTTATACTGCTTGTCATATTATTTACAAAATAATACAGAAAACTAAGCAGAATATAACATACAAAAAATTACAAATTTACACTATAATTACATACAAACAA
Source organism: Meconema thalassinum (assembly GCA_946902985.2). Lineage (NCBI taxonomy): Eukaryota > Metazoa > Arthropoda > Insecta > Orthoptera > Tettigoniidae > Meconema > Meconema thalassinum. Next base: position 1,198,495,158 of record OX336389.2, read on the forward strand.
AGCAAAAAAATTTGCATTTCCCCATTGGCCATGAAATAAATTCCTTCTGTGGATCAATTGCAAAAGGGAGTTAATGTTTGTTAACAAATAAATATTTCAATCATTTTTACTGTTTTATGAAGGGAAGATAGGGCTATACATGTTATTTTTTTTTAAATACACGATTCAAGAATATCATTGAAATCTAAATTGTATTGAATAAAACCACCAATAGTCAATAGATATATTATTATAAGTTATTTAATATAACAGGACTAGTTTCGAACAGTGTGGTCATTATCCACAATCTTAAGTTGTCGAAAGAAACTATTAAAAAATATATTAAAGTTGAGAGTAATTTAAACTACTGTATATGGTAATTTTGAGATTCTCTTAAAATATTCCAAAAATATCAAAATCAGATCTGTTACAAAATAATTTAATCAAAAAATATAAACTATCTTCTAAAAAAACTTATGAAAGTGTCTTGTTGCAGTCAAGATTTAAAATCAAAAATAATTTGTAATTTTTACAACTACGTAAAAGGATTTTTATACATTAAAATCAAATATAAATGTTCTTCTATTATTTGTCCGTTGTGTGTGCTTCTCGAGAAGTGACAAGAAACAAAATGTTGAGTGGTAATTATTGAGAATAATTCTACAAAGAGAATCAAATATAAATTGATTGAAAAAACTTGCGTTTTAATACTGCTTGAATGCCCAATCTGCAATTCACTTGAAAAACTTCCTTTGAAGGCCTATGGCAATTGGATATGCACAACCTTAAATGTTCCCTGGCTCTTTTTAGGATGAATTGATATTTTACATACAGTAGATGTTGCCTGCGAAAGTATAATTGCGGTTAATATTTTGTATTTATGTAATATGATGGTTATAAAATGAGATTAAAAAGGTTCACTTACATGAAATGTTGGGTATCATGTGTGCATTACATGTATCCCTCACCACCTTCTTAGAAGAATTATATACAATTATTTATTTTAACGAGGTATTGCTAAGTTGTGAATCATGCCTAAGGTGATACCTGAGTTATTTAGTAGATAATAAATAATTTCCTATTTTGAGTAATTTTTTGCATTTTATTACTAATTAAATGCCACTGAAATACATGATATGACTAGTTTTTGACAAATTTCGCACCCATTGCAAATGCTAAAATCCACAAACTTGAAATATTTAGTATGCAATATCTGTGAAATTGAACTCTACTTGGTAAGTAATTTTTACTTCTGGCAATATCAAATCCTTACTTTCACTATTACAGTAATATATTCCACAAGATGCAAAACAGGTTATCCTGTGAGTGTGGCAAACTTTATTCATTTTCTATTTGCCCTGTAACCAGTTCTGTTTCTATGACACCAAAAGTTGTGTTTTTTTTTTTTTTTTCTTCTCCCTAATTTTGTACATTGCATGTACTGTAGAACAGTGGCGGATCCAGGGGTTCACCTCGGAGGGGGCACTCTAGGATTTCAGAGTAGCAACAGAAAATATGTAATAAAATTATTAAATTTGTATTTAATCTACACACACTACACATAACATCCAACCACCAGATTTTATAATTCTACAAGAAATTAATTTTATTAAAATGGTTCATTGGTTTCAATTTCAAGTCATTGTCATTATGAAAAAAAAAAAAAACATTTTAATTCTACAGAATATGAACATTTCCAAATTTTAATGCACATTACACAGTCTAATATGTATTAAAAACATTTGCAATCATAGTGACTATCTGAAGACAATATACAAGTCTACTATACAAATGTTACAAGATATGTACATAGTACCAACATGTCAGACACTGAGTCACTACTAGTCATATAAATACAAAAAACAATTGTATTGAATACTGATTGGGATTCTATTTGGTGACTATCCTAGGCAAAATACATGCCTATCCCAAAATAAAATCCAGGCGATCATTCGTTTACCCCCTTTAGAGAAACGTTCTAGAACTTTTTCAACGTCAACATTTATATCACGGTGAACAAATACCAGTCACAAGTCATTCAACCTTTCCTCTGTCATTCGCGTTCGTAACCATGATTTAACAAGTTGCAGGCTGCTAAAAGATCTCTCTGCACTTTCAACACTGTCGATGTAGCGATTATATTAACTGTGTTGCCATTACATACTATATGATAACAACATTGACCACATTCATGAATGCAGGCAATACAGCCAAGATTTTACTTGCAGTGCAGTTTGGAGGAACAATCATTTGTATCGGCAATATCAATGTAGCAGACAACTGGTTTTTCGGAGGGGGCACTTGCCCCTGGTGCCCCCCTCTGGATCCGCCACTGCTGTAGAATAAAATAGCATGCTGGTATTTTGCATGATCTTTCATGTTCTAAAAGAAGAAATGGCTCAGATGGATATGATGTAAGCTTTTGCTACCTATCATTTTAAGAGAAGTGTGCTGTATGGATAGATGACTGGCTTTAGAGTATGGTACTTAAATTTTAACTGATATTTTTCACCAAAAAAAAAAAATTCTAGTTAATGTTGTGTCTTTGATAAAGGTTTCCACTTATTTTATCAGTGTTGCTCAATCTCTGCTCAGTAAGTGCCGGTATATAATGTGATATTTGTAGCTTGTATTCTTTGCACTAGAAGTGATTTGTTAATCTGTTCTCATGAAAAGTAATTTGTATAAAATGTTATAAACAATTTTCTTGCACTATCTCTGCCTGCACAATTCCTACCACACACCTTATCCTGTGTGTCACTTCACTTTTCCATAAAACTTTTGGGTGGACAAAGTTAACTGCTTCAGCTTATTACAGTTATCATTTGGGTCCATGGAGCTTATCAAGCTCATTTTGATTTTAGCCTGGTGTTTAAGACCAGATGCTCTTCTTGGTGTTCACCCCATAGTTGCCAAGATTTAATCCTCAACTGTTAACACCTCCATCCCCATCCCCCTTACAACCGATGGATATTTTTTCAAATATTTAATTACCATTACCCTTCAAATTGACAGTCAGTTTCTGGTACTGATGCTTGTGTATAAAAATTTGTTGTCTGTATTTAGCACCTGCTGAACCAACCATCATAGCTCAGTGCATTGAAATGCCAGCCAGTGCAGCTGGGAGGTAAATGGGTTATCAGCCCATCAGCAGCATCCTTCAAATAGTCTTCCGTGATTTCTCATTTCATTCACCCTGACATATCCCTTTCTCGAGTCCAATTTTAACGCCAGCTGAAAAAGACACTAGTGCAAACACCATAATAACATGAATTATTCAAAGCATTTCAGTAACCAAACCAACCCCTGAAGTTTTTATAAATGGCACGAAAGCCATTGAAATGTAAAACAGACTGCACAAGGCTGAAACCCACTGAAACCAGCTCAATGGGAAACCATTAATCCTTCATTTTTCAGCATATATTAATTTTACCCAAAAATAGAAAAGAATGTTACTCTTACTTCATGTTTGAACCACATCCTTCTTGCTTTATGACTGGCTGTGTGACGCAGCGGTAATGTTCTCATCTGCTATGCTTATGGTTGCTGGTTTGAATCCTAGTGCAGTCAGTTGGCATTTGAGGGGGTGCAAATGCGAGGGAGCCGTGTCAGTAGATTTACTGGCACGTTAAAGATTGCCTTTGGAACAAAATTCCAGCACCCTGGCATCACTAATAGCCGCAGTAGTTAAAAGGAATATTTTGCTTTATGATACGCATTTCTAAAACTCTTAATGACTTCTGCTATTTAAGTATGGTAACTGAACACTTTTATTATACCATGGTAAATTATGGTTTTCTACCTATTACCTCGAACTTAGAAATATTTATACTTCACGTTTCCTGTCCATCCACCATCTCTCGTCATTTACTGTGTCCCAGCACACTCCTCTTTCCTCCACACTCTTCTTAACTCCTTTTGTCCATCTGTCCCTTGGTCTTCCCCTTGGCCTCCTTCCCGTCATTTCCATTCCAAACATCTTCTTCGGTATCCTCTCCTCTTGCATCCTCCTCACATGTCCATACCATTGTAGCCTAGATCGCTCTATTCTATTTTGCAATGGTTCCTCTCTTACCATCTCCCTGACTCTCTCATTCCTTACTCTGTCCATTCTTGTCACTCCTACCCTACTCCTCTGGAACTTCATCTCCACTGCTCGTATTTTATTCTTGTCCCTTTCCTTCATCACCCATGTTTCTGAACCATATGTCAAAATTGGCACAAAGTAGGTCTTGTAGATGATTCCTTTACATTTTTGTGGTACATCTTTATTCCATATCATCCCCCTAACACTCTTGAAAAATCCATCTGCGCACCTTCCCCGCTCGTTTATTTCCATCCTATTGCCTCCCTTTTCTTCAATTATGCTTCCCAAGTACTTGAAGCATTCTACTTTCTGCAACTGCTGTCCTCCAAGTGTTATGCCCATATCCAGTCTGTTCTTCTTCCTCGTTGTGATGACCACTTCACTCTTTTGTGCTGAGAACTTCATCCCATATGATAACACTACCTTCTCCCACTCATCTAATTGCTCTTGTACTTCTTCCTCATCCTCTCCCCATACCAGAAGGTCATCAGCAAACAACATTGCCTTCATTTTCCTTTCCCCAATGCTATTTACCACTTTTCGTATGATTTCATCCATCACCACTATAAATAACAGGGGTGAGAGGGCACTTCCCTGTTTCAGACCACTCTCCAGTTGAAACCATTCCGTTCTCTCTCTTCCCACCTTTACACAGCTTTTGCTTCCCTCGTACATTGCTTTCACTCTTGCCACTGTCTCCTTGTTCACTGCTTTTGCTCTCATTGCTTCCCATACCTTGTTTCTATTAATACTATCATATGCTTTCTCAATATCCAAGAAGGTCATCACCAGATCTTTCCCATATTCATAATGGTGTTCTTGTAGCTGTCTTACTGCAAAGATGAGGTCAACTGTTGACCTTCCTGGCCTGAATCCATACTGTTCTTCCCTCAGCCCATCTTCAACTTCTGTCCGAATTCTTCTTTCCAGTACCTTCTCAAATATTTTGGCGCAGTGGCACATGAGTGTAATTCCCCTGTAGTTCTTGCATTCCTTCCTACTTCCCTTTTTAAATATGGGTATTATTATCCCTCTTTTCCAGTCCTCTGGTATTTTCTTCTCCCTCCATATCACTTTCATTACTCGAAAGAGCCACTGTGTTCCTATCACCCCTGCTGCTCTCACCATCTCCACACTCACTTCGTCTATTCCCGGAGCCTTTCCCCCTTTCATCTTCTTTAATGCTTCCTCCACTTCTTTCCATGTCAATTCCTTCTCTGAAATGTCTTGGTCACTGTCTGTTTCTTCCTCCACAATGTCCACTACGCTGGTTTTAGTTGGATTTAGGAGTTCCTTGAAGTATTCTCTCCAGATAACCTTTACTTCTTCCATATTTTCGACCTCCTTTCCATTCCTGTCCACCATTCTGACATTTTCCCCTGTATCTCTTCTCTTTGCCTTTATCATTCCATACAACACTTTCTTACTGCCATCACAGTCCTCCTCCATCATTTCTGTCCATTTCTCCAGCCATTTCTTTTTCTCTTCCTTCACTACTTCTCCTGCTTCTTTCTTCCGCTCTTGGTATTCTTCTCTTGTTCTGTCTGTCCTCTGTTGGAACCATTTCCTGAATGCTTCATTTTTCTTTTTCACTGCTTCCTTAGTTCTGGGGTTCCACCATGGTGTTTCCTTCCACCTTTTCTTTCCACTAGTTCTGCCACACACGACTTCCGCTGCTTCTACCAACACGTCCTTGAACCTATTCCATTCTTCTTCACCTGTTTTCGGATCATCCTTCGGTAATTTGTTCCTCACTAATATCTGGAACTTCTCCTTATTTCCATCCTCCTTCAGCTTCCATGTCCTTATTCTTCTTTCTTGGTTTTCAGTTCTCCTCTTTTCCTTCAGTCCTCTTACCTTGGCGACCAGCAGACGGTGGTCACTGTCCAGGGCTTCTGAAGGTATTACCCTTATATCCGTGATACTCTTCTTTGTCTCCTTCCCGCATAGAATATAGTCCACCACTGATTTCCTAGTCAAATCCCTGCTGTACCAAGTAATTTTATGGCTCTCTCTCTTCTTGTACCATGTGTTTCCAACCATTAGCCCATTTATCTTGCACAGTTCCAACAATCTCACTCCTTCCTTATTCCTGTTTCCCCATCCTTCACCACCAATCACTTCCTCAAAACCTCTTCTATCAGTTCCGACATGGGCATTTAGGTCTCCCATGACTATCAGGTCTCTCCCCACTAACTGCTTCTGCAACTCCTCTTCAAACTCGTCCTTCTCGCCTTCTGTGCATCCCACCTGTGGTGCATAGACTTGCAGAATGTCCAGGTTTCTACCTTTCACAGTGATTCTGGCTCTAATTATTCTATCACTTACCCTCTTCACTTCCTCCCTCAGCCCTTCTCTCACCACCATTCCCACTCCATTTCTCTTCCCCTCCTCATTTCCTATCCAGTATAGCTGCAAGCCATTTCTCATTTCTTTTCTTCCTTCCCCTCTCCATCTGGTCTCTGCCAGTCCGAGTACATCCAGTTTTCTCCTCTCCATCATATCCACAACCTCCTCCACTCTTCCCGTCAATGTCGTTATATTCAAAGTTCCGATTCGTAGTCCATTTCCATAGCCAGGTCTGCTTCCTTTAGATCTGTCCTTTCCGAGGCCCGTTCCCGTTTTAAAAGCAGTTTCATATCCACTACTGGCTTGCTAGGCCTAACGTAGCTTCACCATAACCCTGGCATGGGGCCTGTTTTTGGTCCGCGAGAGGTATTTTATTTCCCTCAAACCCTCCGGACAAGTCCGGCGAGCCCCCCTATCCGCCACCTGGGACGCGCCCGATAGAGGAACAGGCAAACCCCCACGTTAATACATAATCCAAATTTGTGCTTTTGATTTTACCTGGCTTTATGCAGCCCCTTGTCATACCAGCACTATTTTCTCATCTGAGGCTCTAAAAATTGGCTGTTAGAATATTGATAGTAAATTCGCCAATGTGAATAGTTTTGTCTAGAACAACAAGGCACAGATCCTAATAACATACACACTACAACTATAATAATTATGGAAAAATTGTTGGAAATGATTAAGAAAATTCTTTAGGAATGAAGATGCTTAAGTTTCTTATCCCCCCCTTTTAATGTGACATATTAGTGGGGAATCTCTTGGATTTGTTGGCAGGTCTGTAAATCCTGTGTAGCCATTAGAATTAAAGGACAACTGAAATTGTTAATGCTCTTGTATTCAACAATAACTAATACACACTCTACTACAGAAACCATAATAATACTTATCACACACACCCATACACACAGTGCTGATGACCATAATACAAGTATGTATGTCAACCCCCTTATTATTCCCGTTTTCCAACAGGGTAGGGGATGAGATGCGATATAAGTCTTTGTGGTGGATGGTTTTCAAGGCTGGATGCCCTTCCTGATGCCAATCTCAGGAGAGGAGTTAATGAGAGATGAAATAAATTAATATGAATGAAACTGGGAAAGGATGTGGAAGAAAGAAGCTGTGGCCTGTCAGAAGGTACCATCCGAGAATTTGCCTGGAATTGGAAATGGGAAACCACGGAAAACCATTTCAAGGACGGCCGACAGTGGGGCTTGAACCCAGGTCTACAGAGTCTGTAGATAGCTGGGCTCCATGGCCTAGCGCTGTGCGTTAGCGAGCGTAGCTACTGCTGTCGGTGATGACCATGATAAAATCCACAGCCTGCTTCCAGTCGACCGACCGGGTCAGGGAATGGAATGAATGAAGCCCCCACCTGGCGGCGAGGATATGAACTTTGCCGGCTGCCGAAGCCTGTCGCACTCCCCTGGGGCAACGATTAAATTAATGACAAATGAAATGATAGTGGAGTGTGTTGCTGGAATGTAATTGGTGACAGGGAAACTGGAGTACCCGGAGCGAAACTTGTCTGCCTCCTCTTTGTCTAGCACAAATCTCACATGGAGTGACGGGATTTGAACCACGGACCCAGCTGTGAGGCCGGCGTGCTGCCGCCTAAGCCACGGAGGTTCCCCGGTGATGACCATGATACATTTTATATATAAGGTGCGTGCAAAACTTAACGAGCCGGAGGCATAATTACAGAAACTAGTACCTGTATGTTAGAAGTATTGGTCCTGGCTGTTGAGACACTTGTCCCACTGTGACACGAGGCGGTGAATGGCTGTCTCATAAAATTCCTTGGGCTGCGATGTGAACCAGTTCCGCATGTACAGCTGGACGTTGGCGTCCCAGGTGAGTCGTTGGTGCCGCAGAGCCCTTTTCAGGGGACCAAACATGGCATAATCACAGGGAGAGAGGTCTGGACTGTATGGAGGGTGGCCAAGAACCTCCCATTTGAATTTCTGCAGGAGTGCCGTGACTGTGTTGGCCGTATGAGGTCGTGGAGCGCCCACGGCGGCTATGGGGTTCACTGTCACTCGGCGGTCCTGGGTAATGAGTGCTTCAACCAGCTGGACGTTGTCATCGGTGATGCAGGGGGGTGCCCCAGACAGGGCATCATCGGCTAACGACACCCGTCCTTCCCTGAAGCGCTTGTGCCACGCCTTGACCCTTGCAAGGGACATGCAGTGTTCGCCGTACACTTGTGACATTCGGCGATGAATGTCCGTTCCCCCTACTCCTTCTGCTGTCAGAAACTGAACAACACCTCTTTGCTCTTCTGTTGACGCCTCCATGTCACTGTTTGCAATGCGACTGGCAGCGTTGGACGATTGATGCATGCTGCTGCTCGCTTTGTATCGTCACGTGACGTGCATGCGTGCCCTCTAGCGACGGGCTGTGACCTTCCACGCTCTGGTCGGAACCACACCTCGTTACACACGCCACGATTAGCCGATGTAGTCACCGGTTTGCGCACTCCAGCCTCCGGCTCATTTTTTGAACGCACCTTATATATACACACAATAGATTGGTCCTTATATAGGGGGGGTATAAAAGAGAGTTGAACTATTTCAACATACACCTCCCCAATTTCTTTACTTTTGGCATCTTTTGATAATGTGCCAAATTTCATTACAATTAATTACTGCCAACCCTTGCTACACTGGACCTTAATATCTAAATAAGACTTAAGTTCTGAAGGAATATGTGTTTTGTTCTTTTCCCATGAACAATTGAAATCAACATATATATTTTTGCAAATACAAAGTGATGAAATAAATTGATACTTTGTCATAGAATAATACAAAATGTGTTAATAGTTTCTCTTTTTTTTAAATCAGGGTTTTGTTTCTGGCCGTCTTGCACACATCGCAAAATTATTTCTTTTGTTCTTAGTCGGCTATTAAGAATCCTTTGAAATCTGCCATTAACTTCACTCCCTTCTCTGCCATATCATTTACCACCTTGAGATTTTTCACAAGATTTTTCACAGTCGCTTTGGCAATAAGGTAAGAATTTCTTACATTCCAAGTAGCAGGATCCATATTTAAGAAATCGAAATCTATGCTTAACTAACGTGTCCAAACTCTTGAATGAGTGACTGAAATGAGCTGGTCAATTCCCTTATCTGAAATGATAATACATAGATTTAAGATGTCATCTGTTAATATAGATTTTTATATATTCTGTATAATTCATGCAGAAGTGCTAAATTCATAGAATTATCAACATGAAAATTCTTACCCGAAAGGTTTGTAACTGCACCAGGTAGAACAGTGTACCTCCTTTTTCGGTTCTATATTTAGCACCGGCAGTTGAACTTTGAACCAACTATGATAGCTCAGTGCTTTGAAATGCCAGCCAGTGCCAGGTCCTCATCTTCCTACTACTTTCATCTCACTATGACTATTAGCAAGCATCGGATATTAGAGATGAAAAATAATTAAAGTACGAATGATCTAACAGAGAAAATACCAATACAGGCTGAAGTTCAAGACAGTTTGTAGTACACATCAGCACAATATTAATCCTTAAATACGGTACCAGACTTGTTGATTAGAACTTAGTAAAAATGAGCAGTATCAAGCTGTGTGATAGAAGGCAGAATTCAGCCTGATCATATTGCTGGAAGTGAAACAAATGCCAACTTCCTCTATAAAGGCAATGAACAACACAGAATACGTTAGAATTATCAGTAATGTGTGTTTTGCAGAAGGAATTTATGAACTTAACTGAAGTTTCTTTGACTGTGATGATGATTGATGTAGCATGCTATTTGGTATTGCATGAAGGAGGCCATAGCAAAAGGCACGAACTGCTGACCACGGTGTAAAAATTATTATAATGTATTTAGCAGACATAATTATATTACCGACGGCAGTAGCTACGCTCGCTAGGCCATGGGGCCAAGCTCTCTGCGGACTCGGTAGACGTGGGTTTTCGAGCCCCACTGTCGGCCGTCCTTGAAATGGTTTTCCATGGTTTCCCATTTTCAACTCCAGGCAAATGCTGGGACAGTACCTTCTGACAGGCCATGGTCACTTCCTTCCTCATCCTTGTCCAGTTTCATTCATTTCATCTCTCATTAACTCCTCTCATGAGGTTGGTATCGGGAAGGGCATCCGGCCGTAAAAGCCATCCAGCAAATAGAATTTAATTGCACCTCACTCCCGACCCCGTTGGAAACTGGAATAATAAGGGGTAGACAAACAGCAGACATAATTATATTGTTCCCCAGGGATGTGGCCTTCACTGCTTTGGGAAGGTTAGAATTGCCATGACCCTGTAATGCCAGATGTATCCTATCTCCTAATACATGATCATTTTTATAGCATTCAATTATACATCTCCCTATATCCCCAACATCCTAATATACTTGGGGATAAAACTTCGCCCATCCCGGTCACAAGGCCTTCCCCGAAAATTCCATTTAGATTGGTGGGGCTGATTAGGCTCCAATCCCAGACATGCTAATAAACGGAGACAAGACCTTTACTATTTATATAGAGATTATGACTACAAATGACACTGAAGTGCTATTGTAACATATATTCATAATAAGGATGTCTGTTTCACTAAATAATGAGTACAGAGTATTCACCTGTACTCAATCTCATCATCTACAGATTGGTTGGCAAATTCTCTAGCACTACACTACTTCATGTTGTAACAAACTTGCTCACACCAGGGCATCAAATAGAATGGTGTTCAAACTTAAATGTTAAATAACTTAAAACATGTCACACTCTGTCTTCTACAAAACTGAAGATGACAGTTGATTTTTTTTTGTCTCCTGCTTTACTGTGTGTATCTACCATCCACTTACCCTGGTAAGTTGCTCTTTCATTCTTTCTTTCTAGTTTGATAAGGTTGCCTGTATTTTACCTTTATTAAGATTTTAACGTGGATATGTCTTGGGCTGAGAGTGTATCGAACAATTGGGTGGACAAATTTCCAGCTCATAATTACCATGGCAACAAGTCCGCTTAGAGTTGAAGGCGGTACGTATAGACAAATAAAAACCTATCCATGATTGTATATTTTGGTTCTGCTACACCATAACATTTTCTTTCAATAAGTTACTTGTAAACAATTCTTTGGAAGTACTGAGCATAAGTCTGTTTTTATTCTATAGAAGCAGTCTTCATTATATGAGCAAAGTTGACAAACACCACTTCATAGCCTCCTCTTGCTAGGAAACCAAGTACAGTATTAGCAACACAATGGGAGCAAAATGAATTAACTTTAAATGATGGTAGATTTAATTCTATGGTACTCTTTTTACAGTTGCTGAGGGGTAGAAACAAAATGTATACGCGCAGGTCGAAAGAAGCATTGACGGCTGACTCCGCCTTGCCTATAGTGTCGTCGGTGGCTCCAGGGAAATTCCTCGATTACTACACAATTACTGCATCGAATGGGATGGGACGAAAATAGTTCATTTTGTAATGAATTCCTGCTCAGTCTGATGTTAAGTCATAAATCGGTTTTTAACCCAAACTGCTCCTTTAAGAACCTATCAGTGTGGACAGAAACACAGAGGTTTAAAGTCAGACCTATAAAACATGTATCTCTATCATACTTAAGTTCTAATGCAGTTGATGAAATGAAAATCCACAGCCTGCTTCCAGTCTCCGACCGGGTCAGGAATGGAATGAATGGAGCCCCCATCTAGCGGCGAGGATATGAACTGTGCCGGCTGCCGAGGCCTGACGCACTCCTCTGGGGCAATGATTAAATGAATGACAGATGAAATGAAATGATAGTGGAGAGTGTTGCTGGAATGAAATTTTGACAGGGAAAACCGGAGTACCCGGAGAAAAACCTGTCTGCCTCCGTTTTGTCCAGCACAGATCTCACTTGGAGTGACCGGGATTTGAACCACGGACCCAGCGGTGAGAGGCCGGCGTGCTGCCGCCTAAGCCACGGAGGCTTACAATGCAGTTGATAATGTTACTTAATTTTAATGAGTTAGAATGTGGAGTTACAGGTTACAGTAGGTGTCAGAATTGTTTAGTTTGTTAGGTTTTCTATTTGAAGTTGACATGCAGAGAACAGCAGGGTGGTATGGGTGGTTTACCTTGATCCTAGGGAAAACAATTTCTACCTTGTCTAAGAATGTTGGAACATCTTCCCACAGTGGTCCAGCTGACCTCTTGATACAGAGTGAACCCAGACTGACACCAAGTCTCAAGAACTTTCACAACTATGAGGCATGATGTGGTTAGATGAACATGAATATGAATATCGTGGTAGCACTATGAGTATGGAACAGATCTACTGATGGCCTTCCTGGACATTGAGAAAGCATATGACAGTATATGCAGAAACAAAGTATGGAAGCCCCTGGAGGATAGAGGAGTAAAGAAATGGACTATAAAGAGGATAAAGGAGATGTACAAGGGAAGCGTGAGCTGTGTGAAAGTGGGAGGAGAGAGATCAGACTGGTTGGAACAGAGAAACGGCCTGAAACAAGGAAGTGCACTGTCACCGTTACTTTTCATTGTGGTGATGGATGACATAATGACCCGAGTGGCACAAGTAATTAGGGAAGGAAAGATGAAAGCAATGGTGTTTGCAGATGATTTGATGATTTGGGGAAACAAGGAGGAGGAGGAGGTACAGGAACAGTTGGACGTGTGGGAAGGAATAATACAAGGATATGGGATGAAATTTAGCATAAATAAGAGTGAGATGGTGATCACAACAAGGAAGAAGGAAAGAACCACAACGGGAATAACAATTGGTGGGGAACAGCTGAAGAAAGTGGAGAGTTTTAAGTATCTGGGAAGCCTGATACAAGATAATGGAAGAAACTATAGAGAAATAAATGAGCGGGGAAGGCAGGCAGAAGCTTTTCGGAGGAGTGTGAGAAGCATGTTATGAAGCAAGGATGTCCCTCAGAACAGCAAAAAGATCATATATCGGACGTACTATGTCCCTATCCTGACGTATGCCTCGGAGACCTGGGTTATGAAAGGAAGGGAGAAGAGCAAAATACAGGCCAGTGAGATGAGGTTCTTGAGAAGCAGTATTGGAGCTACAAAGATGGACAGAAAAAGAAATGAGAGGACCAGAGAATTAATGAAGGAGGAACCATTACAGGATGGTATAGAGAAATCTAGACTTAGATGGTATGGACATGTAAAACGAATGGAGGAGAAGAGGATACCCAGGAGAGTACACGAGACGAAGTGGGAAGGAAAGAGACCGAGAGACAGGTGGCTGAAGGGGGTGGAAGAAGAGAGGAGAAGACTGGACAAGGGTGGAGGCTGAGAGATGGTGGGAAGACAGAAGACGTTGGAGAGGCTTGTGTTCCAAACAGACCCGGCCAGTGGCTGGAAACTGTGCAAGATGATGATGATGGTAGCACCTGGTTGCACAATGAACACTTAACTTGCAGAGAAAGTGTAATGGTCTGAGATGAACTAGATAAGTATTCATGATGTCCCACTTGTTCTTAATTTTAACATCTAAACCAAACCGTCCCATTTGTTCAATTGAGGTATCCAAAAAGATGTACCTTGCATATACCCTCAAGCCTAAGAAAGAATTCTTATTCTCTCTTCTACAACCTCCTGTATGAGACTTACTAGCAGGAGAAATGTAGTGATCTTTCACCATTGAATAGATTGTCACGGTGGGTGAGTGGCTAACGTGTCGGACTACCAACCCCAAGCTTGCAGGTTCGCTCCTGGCCGTGGTAAGTAATATCTGAAAGGCGGCAAAAATTACGACACGCTTGTCATACAATGTTGGCATGTCAAAGAACCCATTTGAATTCAGTAGGCCGTGTTCATAATGGCAAAATTAATCTCGGGAGTTTCCGCCAACACAAAGTTCCTCGTTACTCTACTAGAAAGTGCTATAGTGTTCAAGGAGCTTGGATATCTAACCTCCTTGACTTTCATAGTGATTCAAGGAACAACGAAATTCGACATGCAAGCAAATAACAAAGCTTGCACCCGGCACCTGAGGCCGTACGATATTAATATTATTACCATTGAATAGAAAGATCAAATTAATGTGCTGACTTGGTTTCAAAGTTCGAAGAACTTTTTAAAGCCAGACTGTAATTAGGTCAATTTATCAGCTTTAAACATTAACCATTCAGTGTAAGGGATGTAAGCACTCCCTTCACATCTCTCGACAAATGTTCCCCGTCTGTTTTTCTGCAATGCAGGATTCTGGATTTGGTCAAATCATTGTTGCCATTTCCCATATACAGGTTTTCTGATATGTGCAATGCTTTCTTGAGAGCTGATGCTTCACAAATAGTTTTCGCTGTTGAGTTGTGAAATCCAGAAAGTGAGAATGTTCCTCAGAACCTTCCTTCAACACCACATACGTATTATCTACATCAGGTGTCTGCAAACTTTGAGTAGTGTTGTGCCAAAGTAATGTGGAAAAGTCACTCAAGGTTCTAATCCTGGCACAGACAACGGCAGTTCCGCACATTTTTTCCAGGTTTTACCACACTCCCTCCAGGGAAATGCCAGGTTGTACTAAATCCCATTGCACCTAGGCTACCCCAATTCTCAATGCTAGTAGTTGGTCACAAACTACTACAGTCACCACAGGTTGACAGACAAATTCAATACAGGGCTGATGACGATAAATGTTCCAAGTGCCTAATTGAAGTAACAAAAACAAATTAATATAAATTTACTTTTAAATTCCCTAGCTCTTCAACTTTTTTTCTGTCCTCTGAATAAAATTTTGTTACATTTTTCATGGTAAATAAAGAACTGGAAATAGCAATTCTGTAACATGTAACATTTTCACAATCCAGAATTTCTACTTACGGTATATTTTTTTGGATTTTATTCCAAAAGATACCAAATCCACTTTACAATAATTTGTCACTAAACAGAAAAAATGAACAGTAACCATACCCGTTTAATTGACTTTCATAATAAATATATCTGCTCCGTTAAGATTTGATTACCCTCTTCTAGTAAATTTAATATGGATTTGGTACATTTTCTCATAAATTATTTGGAATTTAATGCCAAAATTTAACACCCTACAAATATTTTAATTTGTACTTCACACAACAATTTCCATTACATTACACTGAATCAATGATCTTCATTACTAACAATATTTTGAAGTTGGAGTATATTTCTGCAGAATTGCAAGTCGTGTACATTGTACCCCATTGCAATGAGCAACATAAACTACCTGAAAACTAACTCCCAACAGCCATGACAGTTTCATTTATTCACCTACTTGCCACCTCATTGGTTGAATGAATGGTTGGTACATATTGAACACAAACTATAACTTTCATGACCTCTGTGATTGGCACTTGATAATGTTCAATATGTTCCTGACCACCTTATGGCACAATGGCTGCCACCCCAGAGGTCCCGAGTTTGATTCCTGGCTCTGCTAAAGTTTTAAAAGTCGTGGTATGGTCTAATTTGGGGTCTCCCAGCCTCATGATGCTAAATGGGAACCTGCCGGATGTTGTGGCATGAGGAAGAATGGAAACTAACTGACCGCCCTACCACATGTTAACTCCAGCTCAGAACTCCTGGTTAGTGATCCCTTGACACAGCCAGGGACTCTAATTGGGTCACCTACATCCCTTGTGATTATGACAATCTGTGATCTCTTTAAATATGCTCCTATAAACAGCTCCAGACAAGAGACATTATTCAACTGCCAAAACAGAAGAATATACATACAAATAAGACCAGGAGTTTCAGGACGATTCCAAATCGAGTTCAATATTGACAAGCAGAGATTCCAAAACTAGATTTTGTACTGCGAAAAATCTGATCACAATCTAGTTGTTGTGAAATGCAGAATTAAAGCTGAAGAAACTAAAGAAAAGCCAGAAGCCAAAAAATGGGGCGGCAATAGACAAGCTGAAAGAAAGGATCCAAACAAAGAATTCAGGAGTAGTATAAGGGAAGAACTAATGATTAGCACTGAAATAACTTCCAATGCAGGAGAATGGATGCTTCACAAGAATGAAATAAAAAATACACAGAGGAAACCATTGGTAGAAAGGAAAAAAATAGCTACAAAATGTTGGAACACTCGGGATATACTAGAATTAATAGATGAAAGGTGGGAACACAAGAATACAAGAGATGAAAGCAGAATACTGATGTAAGAGAAATTATATAAAGAAGCATAGTAAAAGTAGATGCAGTTTATCGATTAAAGAGTATTTTCAGAGAAAAGGAGGCTACGAGCTGTATTATTAGGGACTCCGATGGGAAACCTCTCATAGAGAAGGAAAGATACTGAGAGGGAAAACATAAATAATACATTTATGCAGAGTTTGTGATGAGAATCATGTAGTGGAGAGGGAAGAGTAAATTGAGATTGAGATTACGAGTTTGACCTTGTAGTTCCACCCCTTAAAACAACAATAACTAACTCTCTAGTAGGAACAAAGCACAGGTATAGGTATACCAACCGAGTTGCTATATTGCATAGGGGATGAAGGTCTGATCAGATTGTTTCACTTAGTACCGTATGTCGGATTATGACACAGGTGAGGTGCCCTCTGATTTAAGAATGTTATTATTCCTATACCTAAGAAAACAGGAGCTGACAGTTCTGAAGATTATCGTATAATCAGCTTGATCACTCATACTTCAAAAATCCTGACTAGAATAATTTACAAGGGAATGGAACAACAGTTTGGAGACCAGTTTGGTTTCAGTGGGGTTCAGGGGAAACTTAGGAAGATGTACTAAGTCTAGGCTGATTTTGGAAGGTAGAATAAGGAAAGTTAGGAGAACATTCATGACATTTAGACTTGGGAAGGCCTTTGATACCATTGATTGCAGTAAATTTTGACATTTCGAAAAGGATTGGAATAAAGTACAGGGATGTGAAGGTGATGTACAATCTATATAGAAACCAGACGGCAGTTATTAGAGTTGAAGGACCTGATAGACGAAAGTGTAAGGCAAAGTTGCAACTTTTTACTCATACTTCTCAGTTCATAGAACAAACAACAAAGGAAATGAGAGAGAAAATTAAAGTAGGAATAAAATTTTAAGGTGAAATTATTGCAACTCTGATATTTGCCGACGAGATTTTGTTCACTGCAAGCCCTGGTACGTAAGGCCGGCCCCGTGGTGTTGGGGTAGCGCAGCTGCCTCACACCCAGAGGCCCCGGGTTCGATTCAGGCTCAGTCAGGGATTTTAGAAACTGACGTGAGGGCTGGAACGGGGTGCACTCAGCCTCGTGAGGACAATTGAGTAGCTGTCCGACAGTGAGGTAGCGCCCCAAACACGAAAACCAAGATAACGGCCGAGGGGACCAGATGCGCTGATCACCCGTCACACCAATATCTGCAGGCCAAATGGCTGGGCAGCGGTCGCTTGGTAGGCATAGGCCCTTCATGGGCTGTAGTGCCAGGGGTTATTATTTAAGCCCTGGTACATATTAAGGAAATGATGTTATCACTTTAGGAGTACTTCTTGTGAAGCTATAAATTTGAAATTCTGACGTAAACAGATAATTGAGTCCAGGTTGACGAGAAAAGTGTGAAACATTAAAAATTGCCTTTTAATTCCAATGAGCAATTTCTCTTCACATTTTAACATAACTAATATGCATATTATTATTAATACAAATGTTAAAATCATTTTTTCAGAAAAATTGTGCAGATAGGACAAACAGTAGGGTTAAATTGTATTTTGAACACAACATGCAGGATGAAATTGCAAGTTTACTAGGGCACATTTGGTTTAACTCCGAAAGACAAAGAAAATGTTGAAATTATTTTTATATGCGATCTGCAGTTTCTAAAGTCTTCTCTTAAACTTGTCTGCAAGTTCAGTCAGTATAAGAACATAGTTTTCGTATCACCAACAGTGTTAAGAATCCTATGTTTCAGAGTTTGAAATTACACTTCTCCATTGTGCTCGCCGAGAAATATTCCCTGGACAAGTCGCCTTGCAGCACTTGTGTTTGCTATCTTCCATTATTGTTTTCCGGCCACACACCACAAGTTCACTGCTCCCTCCATGTCTCGACTCCAAGTGCAAGAAGGGAAGCCACTGGGTACATGGTGAGCAAGGCTGTCCTACAGTAAGCACACATTGACATGGCTGAAGTGTACCAACACCTGTTTACTATGACTCATGATTAGCTTGTGCAATCACTCACTTTGATCTAGGAGTGGTTTTTTTCCAGGGTTTTCCCACACTTCCTACAGGTAAATGCTGGGATAGTGCCTTACTTCATGTCGTGGGGCACCTACCTCATCCCTGTCCCTACAATAGCTGCACACACTAATACAGTCATCACAGGAATACAGTTTATTAGACAAGCTCAACAAACACCCAACTATGTGGGGCTGATCACCAAGGTGTCTCAAGACCCTAAGTGAATTAACAAGAACAACTTTGATCAATGCATTCCTGGTCAGGAAGCTAGTTTTGACTGTATCATCATCATCTTGCACAGTTTCCAGCCACTAGCCGGGTCTGTTTGGAACACAAGACTCTCCAACGTCTTCTGTCTTCCCACCATCTCTCAGCCTCCACCCTTGGCCAGTCTTCTCCTCTCTTCTTCATGCTTTCTTCCACCCCCTTCAGCCACCTGTCTCTCGGTCTCTTTCCTTTCCACTTCGTCTCATGTATCCTCCTGGGTATCCTCTTCTCCTCCATTCGTTTTACATGTCCATACAGATTTCTCTATACCATCCTGTAATGGTTCCTCCTTCATTAATTCCCTGGTCCTCTCATTTCTTATTCTGTCCATCTTTGTAGCTCCAATACTGCTTCTCAAGAACCTCATCTCTCTGGTCTGTATTTTGCTCTTCTGCCTTCCTTTCATAACCCAGGTCTCCGAGGCATATGTCAGGATAAGGACATAGTACGTCCGATATATGATCTTTTTGCTGTTCTGAGGGACGTCCTTGCTCCATATCATGCTTCTCACACTCCTCCGGAATGCTTCTGCTTATCTACCCCGCTCATTTATTTCTCTATCGTATCTTCCATTATCTTGTATCAGGTTTCCCTGATACTTTAAACTCTCCACTTTCTTCAGCTGTTTCCCACCAATTGTTATTCCCGTTGTGGTTCTTTCCTTCTTCCTTGTTGGGATCACCATCTCGCTCTTATTTATGCTAAATTTCATCCCATATCCTTGTATTATTCCCTTCCCATACGTCCAACTGCTCATGTACTGTACTCCTGACAGTGTAATGAATGTTATAGTTAACTTATAATGATTAAAATAATACATTACCACCACCAGTACCAATAATGACAGTGATAATGAAGGTACCACTGTGATTGAGGGGTGAGTATAGTGAAGTTTCCCACCTGGGTAATCCAGGTTCAATTCTCTGCTCTGCCATGGAGAAATTAAAAGCTCATATAAGGATTAGTGGGGTATAGCCAGCTTCACGAGGACAGCCGAGAAGAAACCTTTGTGCCAGCACTGAAACAGTGGCATCAACGCAGACTGTCCAGAAGTCTGCACCATTGTCCCAGAGCTAGACAAACTCATTGCACATCACTGTTCCAAAGGCCATTGGACAACACAGACTTCGACTTATGCGGCTTTAAGGTTTAAGCAGAGTTACAGAATAGAAGTGGGACATATTGGATGCGCTGATCAATTATATGGTTAAGAGAGTACAAGCCTTATGGAATGCAAGAGGGAGCACTGCTCGACCCAGAAGTGATGACCAGCACCTCTACGACCTAGCAACTGTGACAGTGTTCGACATTTTGTTTCTTACTGTATACAGTGTTTGATTGACAATAATAAATTTCCATCATTCTGTTACATATGTAGTGTACTTGACATTCCTACTTTGTTCCTCGATTCCACGACACCCAGGTGCTGCCAAACTTTTTCTTATGTATAATGATGATTTTCATCTGATAATTATATAGCTGTCCTTCTGGAGTGGGTGGCGTGGTGGCGCAGCGGTCAAGCTGTTGGCCTCTCACCACGGCAGACCGGGTTCGATTCCCGAACAATGCATGTGAGATTTTCAAGGTGAAATGCCATGTCCTGTGGTTCGGATTCCACATAAAAAGGAGGTCCCGTGGCTTATGATCTCGAGATTAACGGTCACGTAAAACTACAATCGACCTACTTTCTGGAGTAAAAACCACAATTCAAATATATTATCATTCTTCATATTATTGAAGGGAAAGGCATACCACAATGTTGTAATCACTTTAGGAGTACTTCTGTGAAGGAGGGACATACAAATATTTCCTATACGCTAAACAAATAGTTTGCAGTGGGAACTAGTTAATTTAAAATATGACGTAGGTATATGCATATTTCCTATTCTTCCGTCTTATCTTGCTCAAGTGAGGTCAACATTTCTGGTATGTGTCCCTATCCCAAATATCCTTCTCTGGTAACTGTTTTCTTCCTCAGATCTTCACACTCACAGTCCATCATTTTCTCGGTCTACCTTTCTCTCCTACCCTCCACCCTTAGGTCAAGTATTCTCCTGTCCTGTGTATAAAATGTGGCCTTACCAGAGCAGTTTTCTCTCTTGCACCAAAAAGTTGGCTTCCTAAGCTTTCAGAGAGGATATCCATTATAAGATCAAAGGTGAGGATCTGTGATGAAGTTTAACTTAAACTGGTTTAGATTCTGTCAATCCTATACTGCTCCTTAACCATGTGTTAACTTCTCGTACATGTCCTGGACGATGCATCCATACTTTATTCGTCGGTCGTACAGGACTCCAGACAACATTTTCTAGTGCAATCAGCCGGCTTGGACTCGGGGTGATATTCAAATGTGGCAGTATGTTGACCGAGTTTGGAGGAAAAGTTCTCTCACTTTTCTCGTTAAGGAGCAGCGACTCAGGCCTTGAATTTGAATATATAATGTTCAGACCCATCTATAAGTGGGCTACTTCAGCATCATTCTGGGCCGATAACCTAGATGTTAGGCCCCTTAAAATGACAATTATCATCAGCATCATTCTGTGACAGTCATTGAAGATAACAACCAGACATTTTCAATTCAATACACAGAACTCGTTTGATTCTGTCAATCACTCACTCCTTGTTCACAAATTATCTAACAGATTCAACGTTGATGACTCCGTACTTGCTCTTATTTGGAATTGTCTAAATAAAAGGCATCAACATGTCACAGTAGCATGATTGAAATCTGGCCGACTTCGAGTCCTTACAGAGTGACCCGGGGTAGTGTCTTGAACCTATTCTTTTCAGTCTCCTCGTGGACAACATCAAAGACTCCATCAGCATTACCTACCACATAATTTTCTATGTAGATGGCTACAAACTGTTCTGAACAGTAACTCCGTTATGGTTGCTCGATGCCATAAATACATTTGCAGTTTGGTGCTCTTAAGTAGTCACTCGAGGTCAAACATAGAAAGTGAGGTGTGGTGCCATTTATCCTCAAACATACGTAGTAAGAAATCAATAAAACATTCTTTATGTTCTAATTGAATAGTGTAATGAGCAAAGGTACATTTACTGCCTACATAAAAGTCCCATGAAACCTGTTCTCAGATATCTTTTTATTATACTGAGACACATTCTACTAGGTCCTAGCAATGCCATCATTCTGGGCTTCCTAATTTTGTACTGAAGGGGATTTTTAACTTGCCAATTGATCTACAGACACAGGTCTCTTAAACACCCAAAACCATTTTGAGGCCATATGGCAGTATGTTGACCGAGTTTGGAGGTAAAGTTCTCTCACTTTACTCGTTAAGGAGCAGCGACTCAGGCCTTAGGCAGTAGCAAGCGCTGTCAATAACCATTGTTCGCTGCTGACCAATAGCTTGCTGCTTCTCTCTCTCTCTCTCTCTCTCTCTCTCTCCACGTGGACTCCAGAGGCTGGTCCTGGCAGCGTGCTCGCATGCCGAGTGTCCAGTGTGGCACAACTGCACATAGTTCTGTCCAGTCTTGCTGCTTGCTCTTAGTGGCTATGGTGGAGAGTTGACAACACTGTGCCTCGAACTGGTAAAGCTTCAGCTACCTGCAGACATGGGTTGTGAACATATCCGCCTAGCTAAGTTTCAAAGGCGAGCTGCTCGTTAACTAGGGAAGTGATAGAACTATATCCTCGCGCATTAAACTTGCTGAGCTGTTGTTATTTAGCTTGGGCACTTCATTGTGAATACCGGAGCTGGTCTCCTGATGATATTCTGGTCAGTTTTGATACAGTCTCTCTATTACTAGTGTGCTCATCAAGGATACTTGAAACCTGCTAGATAGGATCTTCCTAGTGATATAGTAAATTTGTTCCACCAGGTCTTCGCTACTTCAGTTTCAGTAGTAAAATCTACAAGCTATTGGATGTTATTGCCATGGTATTGTCATCATTCTTGGTCGTCACTAAGTTTTATATGCAGGATATTGAGGAGTGTTGCTTTCAGTCCTGTAACCTCAAGCCTTTCATCTGGCTGAGGTAGGTCATTGACGTGTTCGGTGTGTGACTCCATGGTGATGTTATCCAGGTTTCTGGACTGTTTGAACAACCAGCATCCTATTATTAGGTTTACCATGGAGACAGAATGTAGAGGTAGCCCGCCTTTTCTCGTGGTTTCCAAGAATTCTGATGCCAGCCTGGGACACACAGTTAACCATAAACCCACCCGTAGAAATCTATGTCTTCATGGGACCTCTCGCCACCATTCTTGCCAGAAACATGCTGCCCTTAACACACTATTAACAGAACAAGGATGGTTTATGAAGAGGATAAGCTGGGCGGTTCACTTGTGTTTCTGGCTAAAACATTCCAGATGAATGGCTACTCAATGAAACAGATCAATGAAGTGATAGATCCTAAGCCAAAAAAATGATAGGCTATTGCAGAATCTTTCTCCTGTGAATTTGTACCTCTGCCATATGTACAATCTGTCATGATTAGGATTAGCAATATTCTCAGAAGGCAGAATATCCAACCATCACCTCACCAAGAGAGAGAAAGCTCTCATTTTTTAAAATTTGCCTGCCAGGCAGTTCCAGGTGGATTGTCTTAGTTTCCGAAGAAGCTTAAAGATTTTATGCTCTGTTTGAAGAGAATATCCATTCAAATTTTAAAGAAAATGAAATTGTCCAGACATCTCAATCGATTTGCCAGCGTTTAACCCAAGTGCAGATCATGACAGATCGTCAGTTGGTCATTCATTTGGTTGACATTTAAAAATGCTTCTCTTTGATTATAGAGCTTTGAAGGTACTGTAAATTGCATGGAAAAGGGTTCATAGAAGCTGATGGTAAATGACAATTATTTTAATGCAATCCTCTCAAGGAGAATGATCTCAATTTTGTTGAAGTACAGGATCGCTTTTACAGTACATATTCTGAAATCGTTGCAATAGATAGCAGTCTGGGACATAGTTCACCACTAACCCATCCACAGATTTTTCCAAAACTTGAAGTCTTGACTTATCTTAGAATTGTCATTTCTTTAAACTCGCCATTTTTTCTCTTTAAATCATGTTTCCATTTTATATGTATGTTCGTTTTCTTGTAAGCGGGTAATTCCTTCAAAATAAATATAGGGAGCACATGGTGTTAAAAACATGTCTCTTGATGTTCAAGTTCTAAGAGAAAATCATACATACATTTTCATTTGAGACTGTTTTGCCTTTCAGCATCCAGTCTAGTCTGCAAGCTTCTGTTTGCAAAATGTCTCCTCCGTGATCCCCTATTAGCAGTTAGCTTTGCGGCCTCCTTTCCTCCTACACATCTTACTTTAAAATCGTTCAACACTGGCTCTAACCATTGCCTCCTATCTACCTCTACTTTTCTTACCCTCTACCTCTTTGGTAATCTCTCCTCCCCCATTCTCTTCACATGACCCCACCATCTGAGTCGGCTTAAACAAATAGTTTCATCTAGCGTGTTCATTTCTAACTTAGCTTTTATCTCTTAATTACGAGTACCTTCCTGCCATTGCTCCCTTCTATTTGTCCCAGAAATCATTTGTACTACCCTCATATCAGTTATCTCTAGCTTATGTATCAGATATCCTGAATCTACCCAACTCTCACTTCAATGCAACAAGGTCGGTCTAAATACTGAGCAATGTAGGGAGGGATTCGTCGCTACACTGACTTCTTTTTTGCAGAATACTGTAGATAGCAACTGAGAACTCGCTGCATTGGCTTTTCTACACCTCTACTCCATTTCCTTCCCCTTACTACCATCCTAAGAGAATACACAGCCCAAGTACCATACTTAAAATGTTCCACCTGCTTTACTTTAGTTCCTCCTAGCAGGCATTCTATTTTTTTGTGTTTCTTCCCTACTGACATAACATTCCTCTTTGAAATGCTGATCTTCATACCATATTCCCTACATTTCTGTTCTGTTGGTTTGCAAGCATTCGACGGAGTCTGCCATTATCAGCATAGTCCAGACTGCTTACCTGGTTTCCACCTAATTGAATCCCACCCAGCCAGTTGATGCCCTTCAGCAAATGGTCCATATATAAAATAAACCGTAGTATTGAGAGGTTACGACCTTGAACCAAGAACTCATCTTATCATCAACTTTCACTGCAGCCTGATTATTGACATAGCCTAAATACTTTCAATTGCCTGTAGCAGCCTTCTCTCGATACCGTAATTTCTCGGGATGCTCAGCATCTTCTCCCTGGGTAGTCTATTGTACGCCGATAACCTAGATGTTAGGCCCCTTAAAACAACAATCAAGATCGTCATCATCATCTCTAGATCTACACTAAACAAATATAAATGTCTATTGTTCTCATAGCATTTCTCAATAACTTGGCACATATTAAAAGTTTGATAATGTAATCCTCTTTGTGGTCTAAAGCCACACTGGTTTTCATCCATCTTATGCTCGGCCAATGATCGAACTCTCCTCTCTACGACTGAGTGCACTTATCAAAGAAATGCCTCTCTAATTCTTGCAACCATTTCTGTTACCTGACTTATAAATTGGGGCGATTACTGCTATCATATTCCATATATTACTGGAATATCTTTAAATTTTATTTTCTTGTAGGTATTTAATATTTAACTCTAAATGTTGCCTTTGTCAACAGAACAAATTATTTTGTCATTTAGCAGCAGACTCCCATGAACAATTTGATAGTGCCAGCCAGCAACATGGAAGAGAGTATCCTATTTGCTCCTGTTCAAGAAATGCCCATGTACTGTCCGTCCCCCAGCTCATGGTCTTAGGGGGCTGGAGGGGAGAGGAGAGACATTTCAGCTGCGTTGATTGAGTGGACGTGCCGCTGTAGGTATTGCCAACTCAGCACCGATGTTATTCACACTATGGTTACTCACAGCTACTTTCGTTTAGTTTCAATTGTGAAATCGTACGGGTCAGTAGTAGGTTGGCACTATTATCGTTCGCGCCGAGGCCAGCTGTCACCAGCTGACTCGTTGCATTCCTGCCACGGACCTTAAACTGGTGGACGGACAGTACATGCAGTGTAAATCGGCAATTATTGATGATTTTTTATATTTTATTTTACCAAATTTTACTGGAAAGCAGCAGCTAAAATTTTGCATGTGGAATTCTATTGATACATACCGTACTCTGTTGTTTCATTTACAGGCTTGGGACATATTGGTCATCAGCCCCATGTACTTTAATGTGTGCAACTGTATTATTAGTCTAGAAGTGGGGTCAGTGCCCTGGGTCTTCAAATGAGGTACCTTCCCAGTATTTTCCTAGTGTGAGTGTGGAAAGAGCCGAGGAAAAACACTCAGGAAGGCTACTGTCAGTGGTGAGATTTAAACCTCAGATGTTCAAGTGCCAGCTACTTTGTCCAGGGACAAATGACCTGGATGTTACAACCTTTGAAATAACAACTATCTCCACCTACTCAGTCGAGCCATGGATCGTGCCCTAGATTAATCAGCTACGCTGATGAGTAGCAGATACTCGAGTGGTTAAAATATTATATGGGATTGCAATATCAGTTCAATGTTAGTTTCCTTATTTCTTGAAAATGAATGCAAGGACCACATGGTGTTCTAAACATGTTTCTCGAATGTTCAACAAGTTCTAAGAGAATCTAGGTGACTGAAGAACATATGAGGGAATCTTGGTTAACTAAAGTAACTACAGTATAAGATTCGAATTGGGAAGAATTTGGATTTATGACCTTTTAAATAATCATGAAGAAAGAGAGATGCACCAGTTAAAAGGCTCCAAACAAATCCATGAAGAATGAGGAGATAAGTAATGTAGTTTACAAGTATATGCAATAAGTCTCCTGTGTTGTTGTTTGAGTTTTCAGTCTTTTGACTGGTTTGATGCAGCCCTCCATTCCTCCCTGTCCTGAGCTAATCGTTTCATCTCTACATAACTACCACACCCTATATCCGAGGCAATCTATGTAACATATTCTAACCTTGGTCTACCCGTACAGTTCTTGTCCTCGACCCTTCCTTCCATAATTAAGCTTGCTATTCCTGTCTTAGTATATGTCCTACCAACTTTTCTCTTCATTAGCAGTCGCCAGAAACATCTCTCCTCTCCCACTCGTATTAATACCTCTTCATTTGTAACCCTATCTACCCATCTGATCATCATTCTCCTGTAACACCACATTTCAAACACTTCAATGCTCTTTTCTGCTGCACCAATAGTCCAAGTTTCACTTCCATATAGTGCCACACTCCAGACAAAGGCTTCCAAAATGACTTCCTAATACCTAAATCTATATTGGATGTCACCAGATTCCTTTTCTGTAGAAATGCTTTCCTTGCCTGAGCCAACCTACTTTTTATATCCTCTCTACCTGTCCATCACTGGTTATTTTGTTTCTTAAGTAACAGAAGTCTCTTACTTCCTTCAGCTTTTCACCTGCCAATTTCATACCCGTACAGGTTTCTGATTTATTTCTGCTGCATTCCAGTATTTTTGTTTTACATTTATTAATTTTCATCATGAATTCTTTCCTCAAGATGGAGTCCATACCATTCAAAAACTCATTTAAATCCTCGGGCGTGTCGGCCAAGATGACAATGTCATCAGCAAATCTCAGAGTTGAAATTATTTCTCCTTGAATCTTCACCACCACTTAAAATTTTTCTCCATTTTCCTTCCTTGCTAGTTCAATGTAAAGATTGAAAAGTATGGGTGATAAGTTGCAACCTTGCCTTACACCTTTCTGAATACCAGCTTCTCTCTCATGTCCTTCAGCTCGAATGACTGCTGTCTGGTTTCTGTATACATTGTAGATCACCCTCCTATCCCTGTAATTCCAATAGATTTCAAAATGTCAAACAATTTAGCCCAATCAACATTATCAAAAGCCTTTTCTAAGTCTACAAATGCCATGAACGTTCTCTTATCTTTCCTTATTCTACCTTCCAAAATCAGCCTAAGACTTAGTACAGCTTCCCTTGTTCCTACATTTCTCCAGAAACCAAACTGGTCTTCTTCACCCAACTCTGTTTCTATCTGTCTTTCCTTCCTCTTCAAAATTATTCTATACAGGATCTTTGCAGCATGAGTAATCAAGCTGATTGCACGGTAATCTTCACATCTGTCAGCTCCTGCTTTCTTTGATATAGGGATGATAACATTCTTCTTGAAATCAGAGGGTACCTCACCTGTCTCATAAATCCTACACACCAAGTGAAATAACCTGACCAGACCATCATCACCTATGCAGCGTAGCAACTCAATCGGTACATCATCTATGCCTGGTGTGTTCCTGCTTAAGTCTTCCAATGCTCTGTCAAATTCTGATCTCAATATTAAATCTCTTTTCGCATCCTCATCAATTTCCTCTTCCATTTCCATTACATGATTCTCAGTCTCCTTTCCCTTATACAAACACTCTATGTGAGCTTCCCATCTCTCTACCTTTTCTTCCCTATCTGTTAGAGGCTTTCCATCTGTGTCCTTAATATTACAGCACTGTCTTGTACGTATGATAAAATTTTCATTTTCCAAAATAAGATGCCTTTACATTAGAATATATCAGAAATATTATGATGCAATTAAGCTATGATAAAACTGCACTCGTGTAATTTATGGAAACATGTTTCAGAAACTTCATGTGCAAAGAATTGAGTCGAAGCTTATACATGTGAAGTTAATTAAAAATTAAATGCATACTCGTCAATTCTAATCATGAATATTCTTCTTAAGTTGAAATGATGTGAGATCTCTTTAACTCTTAAGAGAAGAAGGGCTCTGTCTTTATTATCTTTAATTCCTAGAATCTTATTTGAGGGTGGCTGAGAAATTAAAATGCTTTTTCATGACACATTATTGTTCTGAAGGTCTTTAAGGGCAGAGTTTGGGGAAATCTAGTTTATCAATTTTGTGCACATCTCTACTCGTGCTCTGACTCTTGCTAACATTTGTTTACATTTTATTGAGCCAAGGAAGCACTACTATACTAATTCTGTATTTCTCTCTCTTTTATGTTGCAGAGACCAGCCAGAGTATATAGAAATTAGTGGTGATAACATTTCTGAACCAAATGAAAAACTTCCTGAGCCTGTGCTTTCATAGCATATAGTTCCTTACACAGTGGTAAGTAATGTTGGATAATTTTAATACACTAGGGGAATAGGATGAGAGAGAGAATGCAAGTGTGTGAGTTCAAAGAATTCACAGAATTATGATGATTACAAAATACTTCGAAACAAAACTTCCAAAACGGTACGTAACACTCGAATCAGACATGCTCATAACTTGCTAAGAGGTAATATCAAACCCTCTGCGGCGTGAAAGGAACTAAGAAACATGGAAATAGGTAGAGAGAGAATTGACAACCCCATTAATCTACCTCTTGACACGCTCAACGATTATTTTATAACTACCGGACACTCACTTGACCCTGACATGAAACACAGAACTCTGAGCAATAACTACAACACCCCCACCCCTAACAGAGAAACATTTCTCGCATGTTACCCTCTCACAAGCCAGACATGCTACTCTTAGAATAAAATGTAAATCTAAAGGGATTGACAATATAGAAATAGAATTATTCAAACGAATCTTTGATATTATACTTCCCACATTAACATATATTCAATCACTCGTTAATGACAAATATATACCCATCGCTTTGGAAAGCGGCCTTCGTCATCCCAATCCCAAAAAATACACAGACTAAATATGTAAGTGATTATCGCCCAGTCAGCATACTATCATCCCTCTCCAAACCACTGGAATTTATCATCCACGAACAACTCTCCTCCTATTTGCTAGAGCACAATATCCTTGATGAATACCAATCCGGCTTCCGCAAAAATCGTAGTACTACTACTGCACTACTCAAGGTCACAGATGACATAAGAAAGGCTATGGATAGTGGGCTAGTAACAATCTTAACACTGCTTGATTTCAGAAAAGCATTCGATCGTGTTGATCATGCCATATTACTCTCTTGTCTATTTAAAATTCATCTCTTCATGAACTGTATCCAATGGATGGACTCTTATCTACGTGGATGTCATCAGTGTGTTTAAAGTAACTCAAATCAAATGTCTTCATGGCGTTCAGTTGAGAAAGGAGTCCCCCATGGGTTAGTCCTTGGACCGCTTCTGTTTTCGATCTATATAAACGACATTACTTCATCAATCACTAAATGCAAACACCACCTATATGCTGATGATGTACAACTCTACCTGCATCCAGCACCTGAAAAACTATCGAAAGCAATCGATACCTTTAACCTTCAGGCAGGCGCACCTTTTGCACTCACACCAGTTGGCGCGCTCCGGCATTTTGCCCGGTCTCATTCTCGCTCACTTCTCAAAGCCAGAAGTGTTTGTTTACATGAAATTCATTGGGATTTCAATTGTTACACTAAAGACACATTAAATGAGCAAATAACTTTCATTTTACGACTTTTATCACATCTGCTAACTGAAAAGGAACAACTCAACAAACATCTCAATGAAAATAGTAGGGTAAAAAAATAATATTCCAAATATATCACTTGTGTAAAGATTTTATCACATCAAGGTTACAGTGTTATCACACTTCCATTTGGAAGTGCACATGAGTTGCATGTGATTTCTTGGACTGAATG
Organism: Meconema thalassinum; assembly: GCA_946902985.2. NCBI lineage: Eukaryota > Metazoa > Arthropoda > Insecta > Orthoptera > Tettigoniidae > Meconema > Meconema thalassinum. The sequence continues at coordinate 1,198,525,568 of OX336389.2, forward strand.
TTTTTTACATACAGTACATATTTTGCACACTTCTTGCAGGACATCTGAGACCGATTGTTCTTAGATCTACTACATTAAAAACAAATTTGTCTTTTTTGTGGAAGGTGTTACTTCAACCTGATCAGGTTCTTCCTTATACTTTTCTAGAAAACAACGTAGTTCTCGAAGAAGAGTAGTTATTGTGGCCCGGTATTTTAGATTTTCTTCCATGAGGTCAAAACTTAAGTTGGATACATAAGTTCTTCTCCTCAAATCACTGTTCCAGGTATTGACCTTGAAGATTTTGCAGAAATTAATCCCAGCCACATAAAGAAGACGGTAAAATACCAGCATTGGCCACCTTCGAGTTGTTCTGGAAGTGGAGCACCTTGAACACATGAGGTCCACTGCGTCCACCCCTCCTTTGGTGCCATTATAGTCCATAATTTGGTGTGGTTTGCCTGTCTCTTCATCAGTTTTATTGTCGTCGTGCATCGTAGACAAGATGAGCACTGCTTTCTTTCTCTTTGTCACCATGGAGATCAAAGTCATATCAGGTTGTGCACCAAACTTGTAACTTCCGGGTACTGATGTAGAATTGCGCTCCACAAACTCTGAGGGAATCTCTTTTTTGTTACTTTTCAGGGTGCCCAATAAGGTCAACCCGTTCTTCAGCAAATCTGCGGCTAGAGGATAGGTGCTCAAGTAATTATGTGTAGTGACATTACGATTGCTTTTCTTGACGGGATCTGTCAGTCTAACAACAATATCATGAGGCTTGTTGGTGGTAGCATAAGGGCCAGTTTCTTGCTTTCCACAATAAATTTCAATAGTGTATGTATAGAATGTACGAGCATCACATAAGGCATACATTGTGATGCCGTATTTGGCTGTTTTTTTTAGCCATGTCCTGCACAAATTAGCAACGGCCCCGGAAAGCAACCAGCATTTCATCGACGGTCAGGAATTCACCAGGAGAATATGACTGTTGTGGATTGTGGTCGAATTTATTCAGAATGTCTCGAATGGGAGCTAATCTGTCACTGTTCATCCGCTCTGTTCGTATATTCACATCATCGAATCGTATACATCTCAGTATAAATCGGAATGACCTTTCGCTGAAATTAGCGCGCAAAATTGTATAACCAGTCCCGTTTGTCGCAAATGGTTCAGATAGATTCGTACGATTCTCCCTTTTGACCGCCATAAATAATAATGCCCCGAAAAAAGCACGAATTTCTTTTATATCAGTCAACCTAAAATCCCTCTCTCGATTTCTAGTTTCCTTTTTCTGAGTGTATATAATGGTTTTCTCAACAATAATATGAGGGGAGATTATTAGTGGAAAACATTCGATTTCAGTCATACAATGCCGGGCAGTTACCTTAGGGCCTGGAAAAGTTTTGATAATGTCTCTTCCCCTCGTTTCTACAATATTTGCGACAGGTTGAATCACCCGCAATGTTTCTGCATTTTTACCGATAAAAAAAAAAACGAAGGCTCTCGCTATTTTCAGCGTCTTCTTCACCTTTATTTTCAATTTCCACTTCAGACTCACTGTTGTGGTCATCCACATATATTTATTCAGTCTCGATATCTGGATCGTTCTCATCGTCTTCCGTCAGATCATCTAGCTGGTCCATTCGTTCGTCTTCCTCCAACTCTTGAAGATTTGTAGAAATACCCTCAGGTCTGAGGTAAGGTTCCCTGAAACCCAAAAGTAAAGATTGAGAAAATCGTAGGTATTCATAAAATCCTACAGAGTAAAACCGAGGGAACGAGTGAGAGGAAGGACAGTGAAATAGAGGTGTAATGCATAAATATTTGAAAAATATATCACACTGAAATATATGATATTGGAGCAATTCATCATATAATATTATAAATCAAGTGAAAAGTAAAGAAATAAATACTTACATTGTGTGTGGTGGACGGTAAACGTTTAGCACTGTTAGGCACGCGGCGGCAATGTGACCGGTCGAACCTCCTACCGTGACATAGGTAACTTGCGTAATGAATTGCGCAATCCCTCTGCAAGTCTGAGGTGGTGTTGGCCTACCATCTGACGTCTTAGATAGTAGTTAGAGAATACTTAGGGGCGTGGTTGTCCCTCACGGGAGTATAGCAAAGTAGCGCGTCTTTTTTTTTAAACCCGGCCAATTTGCCGTGTGCACGCCCGCCCGAAGGTTAATGAAGACTTAACTGAAATATGTAACTGGACTCACTCACATAGACTACGACTCAATGAGGCTAAAACTCAAGCAATCATAATCTCCCACCCGAATATCCTCCTAAAATTAAAATATGAACCCACTTTACCAAAATTACGCTTGTGTGATTCCCCAATCGAATTCCGAGAATCAGTTAAGGATCTAGGCGTTATTATAGATGAACATCTTTCCTGGACGCAGCATGTCTGCAATGTTCCCAGAAAAGTATTCTCCGCATTGAATTCACTTAGAAGATTCTGTAATATTTTATCTTGTGTATTAAAAGAATGACTTGTTTCCTCCCTAATATTGCCTCATTTTGTTTACTGTGATGTGGTATACAAAGATCTGACTGTTACTCTTAAAAACAAACTCCAACATGCACAAAATGTCTGTGTACGCTACATATGCAATTTACGGTATTATGACCATGTCACCCGCGCTTACGAGCAACTTAACTGGTTACGTCTAGATCAATGCCGCGACTTCCATTCCTTATGCCTTCTTCAACAAATACTCTCAACTTCCACTCCAGCTTACCTACATTTTCAGTTTCACCGCCTCTCATACGAGCATAGTTTTGGAACATGGTCAAAAAACAACACTCTCATGATGTTACCCATACACCGCACAGTACGCTACACCAACTCCTTCGTTGTTGCTACTGCACGACTGTGGAACAATCTGCCTCTCTCTGTCAGAGGAGCAACCCCATCCAGCATCAAGCAACATTGCCAGCAATACATAATCACTAAGTAAATGAAAGTTGAACTCAACACTTTGAAGACATGCATTCTTATGTCATATTACAGATTTTCAATCCTTCCAATTCACACTTTATTTACTCTCTATTTAGACATCTAAATAACCTTCATCCATTCAAAATACACTGCATAATTAATCTTGCTCATAAGTCAGTAATGACAATGACTAATCACCATTATCATCATCATCATCACCATCATTAGTCTATATTTTATCAGTATTTCCTTTTCTTACTCTAATTTTAAACTTACTTCTAAGTATCTTACTTATTCACCCTAGCAATAAATTAGCCATACAACAATTTACTGCCTATACAAACTAATCTGTTTTTATATGTATTGTATTATTGTTAGATTTAACTAGTATTTGTATTGTCCATTATGTATTAACTGAATAATCTGGTTAGATGGGAGAGAGGGCCCAATGGCCCTAATCTTGCCAGACAAAATAAATCTAACTAATAAGAATAGGCTGCAATATATCTTATGTAAAATAATGTTTATGCAATACATGGGCACCAAATGATCTCATTTAAATTCTAAATGATAGACCATTAAGAAAAATTGACCCATGCAAAGTCATCAAAGGAACTAAACACAATGCTAGATGAACTCCGTTACAAGAGTGAAGAAGTGGGACTGCAAATGAACCCCACAAAAACCAAAATTATCACCAATTCCGAAGAGTTGCCAATCATAGCGAATGCCACACCCATAGAATATTGCAGCGAGTATATATATTTAGGCCAAGCAATAAGTATGACACGAGTGACCAGGAAATCAAAAGGAGGATTGGATTCACTTGGGAAAAATTCTGGAGCCTATGCTTCATTCTTATGGATAAATCTTTGAGCCCTGAATTAAGATTCGATGTACTACAAAGCTGTGTCATCCCAGTGTTAATCTATGAATGCCAAACTTGGTCATTTAGTAAATGTTAGAAAAGACTGCTCCAAATCTGTCAACGGAAAATGGAAAGGAGGATCCTAGGCTTTAAGCCAAGCGACAGAATCAGTAACATGGATCTGAGAAAAAGAAGTGGGATGGAAGACACAGCAACAAGAGCTCGGCAACTGAAATGGCGCTGGGGTGGACACATATCCAGAATGCTCCAGGATAGATGGGTCTACTCCACGACTATCTAGCTTCCAAGAGCTGGGAAGAGAAGCAGAGGACGCCTCCGTTGCAGATGGTCGGATGAGTTTAGGTTCGAGGCAGGTGTTACGTGGACCAAAAAAGCCAGGGATAGAGAACTATGGAAAGAAATTCAGAACATTGTAATAGTGTAACAATGTAAATGCCGTAGTCAGGATGTGTGTTAATTTAATTTGTATTAAAGCATGTCAATATGTATTTCGGAAAGACATCTCTCAAGAACTGGCTCCTCTTGGGAGACTACTTAAGCCATCCCCTATCACTCCGGTAGGAGGCCCTTGCTGATCAGGGATCTACGATCTTATCTTATCTTATCTTAAAGGTAAAGTTATTGGTGGTGGTGTCTTTATTTTAATCTCTCACATGTATTTTTCAAATTTGAAGTCATCACAATGTTTGCAGCTATTCATGAATAATTATTTGTAATTTCTGCTATGCCTTTTATCACCTGCATGTCTGGAAGTATTTCCTTACTTGTTTGTAGTTATTCTAATTTACCGTAAATTTCATGTAATCATTGGTTGTTTCGTAAGTTATGGACAGTAGAAAAAGATAAATAAGGGGGAAATTTTAAAACTCAGAGTGTGTTTTGTTTGGGGAAACAATTAATGATGAATGCTGATATATGTAGTGCCTTGGGCCACAAAAGTTTGCAAAAATTAATAAACACCATTCTTGTGTCACTGAACAAAATAAAGTCAAAGTGAACCCTCTTTGCTTGCTAGACCAGTCATCCAGGCTTCTATCCATCTTTAAAGTCCTGATTACAATGTTCAGAAATAGAGCTATCTTCCATAAATTGCACACACTCGGGCTATGAATCATACAGATCTAATTAACAATTTTTTTTCACTTAGTGGAAGCAAAAGGTTCTGATTTTAACTTCGCGGCTCTTTTCATCTTCAGAGGATTTAATGCCACAACTTTCATGGAATGAACCTGACAAGACAGAGTCCAGTTTTGTGAATGCAACCTAGTTCATAATTTCCAAATAATAAGAACGAGGCAAATTACCTTTCTTAGTTTAGGTTTCAATGGAAATATTGAAGCCTTAGCTGCCACATTTTCTTGAATTCCTGTAAAATAGTTGGATTGTCTTCGTTTCCGAAGAAGCGGGATCTTGGTGAGGTGCACCATACCAACTGATGAGCCCTATGGTACACTGGGGCGAAACGCTGGCTATTTGGTTGATAGTTAGTTAGTGTGTTAATTTAATTTGTATTAATGCGTGTCAATATGTATTTAGGAAAGACATCTCTCAAGAACTGGCTCCTCTTCGGAGACTACTTGAGCCATCCCCTATCACTTCGGTAGGAGGCCCTTGTTGATCAGGGATCTACGGGCTTATCTTATCTTCAAGGGGTGGAACAGCTAGGTCGTCTGCCACTTGAAATTGACTGAGATGTCTGGACAGTTTCATTTACTCTGACATTTGAATTGATATTGTACAAGAGATGCTATTGATATGGTCAGCAACATGCCTGTATTGGCATTTACCCTATGGTGTAGGAGAGATCCTACTGTGTGCACTAGGAGCTTTTTGCTTGGCTTGTAGATACAGGGTCTCAAACCTCAGTCTTTCCACTCGGGAGACTTACCATGTGAATGAGATGAAAAGATTGTGCATGTCGGTGTCTTATCATCGTAATACATCCCTCTAATTCACACCCAATATCCTTAATTGACTGCCACAAAGATACTTGTGGAAAGTTGCCGGGAAAACTCGAAGAGACCCTATTAGAAATACCACAGTGGGAGATGAGCTTCAGCAGGAGCCAATAATGGATGTCATTGAGAGGAGGGTATTGGGCTGGATTGGTCACCTAGAAAGAATGGAAGATGAAAGGAAAGCGAAGCAGGTGTGGCGAGCCAGACCTACAGGAAGAAGAACAAGAGGAAGGCCACGGATTGAATGGGAGGAGTACATCTTGGGACTGATCAGGAAGCAAGGGAAGACCTTGGGTGATGTTCAGAGAATGGCGCATGACAGAAGAAACTTTAATAAATGTCCCGACACCTAACGGTACGAAGGGAAAGGAGAAGAAGACTGCCACAATGTTCTACCTGACAATTAAGGATAACATTATGGGGTTTGAAGCCATTTTTCAGTGTTGCCTCAGTAAACAAACGTTTGGTGCTTTTCAGTCGTGTTGACCGACTGAAAAGCACCAAACTTTTTTAATTATTTTAAATGATCTTGTCGTCTTCATCGTTACACTGGGGTCTGGTGTTACGGCGACGGGACGAAATGTACCGAGAATGCACTGAGGTGTGTGACGTCATAGTGCCGCTTGAGGTGCCTCCTTTCACCGCGCGCTCCGGTAAGCGTGACGTCATCCAGCCAGCTACCTCCTTTGACCTTGGTTTGCACTTGTTAATGGACGTTGAGTCGTTGAGTTCACACAGTTCGTTGCATGATCATGAGGCTTTAACCCAGCATTTTTCAGCATTTGTAGCATTTAAAATGATATAAAGTCTAGTGTTTCAGACTGACTATCACTCTTTTTAATTAAGAATAATTTTTAAAGATTAATGGTTCATAAAGCATGGTATTCACTACCTAAATAATAATTGGGCTTTAAAAAGTCAACAGTTAACCAGCTGTACCACTCAGTCTGACATAATTAATAATCATCATCTTCACTCTTAGCTGCAAAGGTGAATCCTAAAAAGAGTATGCTAAAACACATTGGTGACAGAGTAGACATTTGGACGATTTGTTTTACACCATGTGCAAAATACACTGGGCAGATGACCTTGCTGTTCTGTCCCTTAAAACAACGAAAATAACTAACTAAAATACAATTCATGAGGTGTTCATTTTCATTGGCCAGATGCTCTCTTTGTTATTTACAAAGTATTGGTCACATACTGAAGAAATCATTGTTATTCCATCCATTATTGTTATTATCATTACTATTATCATTAACATCATAGCAGCACTAGTGATATAAAATACCCAGGTATTTATAAGTAGGGGCAAATACCCAGGGTATATACTCGGGTAAATACCCAATTTGGGTAAATACCCGGGTATTTTGGATTTTTCATTAAAAATCCTGTGTCGTGGTAAGTTGAACCTTAAAAAAAGGTACCGGTATGCAAATTATTCTACATTAACTTTTTTAGAAATGTTAATAAAATTTAATTTTATTAGAATTGGGACTTAAAAACAGAATTTGAATTGGGAATTAGATCATCGTTTCTTCGCTCCAGCAAGCTGGGTGCGGTTATAAATGAGCCATCTCCAATTTGTCCTGTCCATCCATACCTGTTCTTGTATTTGATGCCAGTTCATATCTCTAGCTTCAAGGTCCTTATAAATTTGCTTCTTCCACACATAGCGAGGTCTTCCTCTTGGTCTCTTCCCGGGGACACTCTGGCCATAGTACACTCGAGGTATCCTGAGGGGAGCCATCCTCCTCACATGACCATAGCATCTCAATCTCTTGGGTTCGAGAGTCTCCAGCAAGCTCCTTTCCCATCCCAGTTGTTGTCTGATATCCTCATTCCTTATTTTGTCAATTTTCGTCTTTCGAAGGCAAGAACGGAGGAACTTCATTTCTACTGCCTGGAGACTACTGTTTGTTGGTCCAGTGGGTTGCTGCTTCCAGTATATCTTGAAGAAACTAATCTTGGAAGCATGTGGAAATGTTTCTTCCCAAAGTAGCTGACGCACTGCCTGATAGAAATTGGAAGCTTTCTGTATTCTGTTGTAAATCTCTTGATGTATGGTATTGTCCGAGGGAATTAGATCAGGAGATAAAATTCAAAAATAACCTGAAAAACTCAGGGTTAGAATTGAACTAGGCCTTATTACAACAAAAGTTGCTCATTTCCAGTACCGTAAAAACTCAACCTTGGTATCTTGGTATTTATTAAAAATTTAAAACACAAAACAACCAAAAAGTTTTATCCAATATTTTACTTTAGTTTAAGGAAAAAACACAATTAAAGACAAGGTTACAGTGCCAAAACATAAATATCCAAAAATACCCGGACGTCCATTTTCCTTTTTTTTTTAAGTTTTGAAGGATCAATATTGTTCCTGATTTCATATTAGGCATCAGTTACCTGTGTTTCAGTCCTTGTTTGTCCAACACTTCATCAACACATCAAAAAAGTGTTGTACAAAGCTCAAAAAACCAAAATACCCTCATTTTGGGTATTTAAATGGCCACTGGGTATATATTTACCTTCCCACTGGGTATTTACCCGGCCCACATCGCTAAGCAGCACATGGAAGCACTTTTCATAAAGTACCTTATTACATCAAGAGGCTACGACAGATATACTATATAATTTCATTGAAACTTGCGGATTTTGTGCATATAAGGGATGGTCATTTTGAACCTTTATTAAAGGACATTCATGAATGTGGTTTTATTTTTAAGTAAAATTTGTTTTAAAATAATGCGATTTTGGTGTTATTGCTATATTTTGGCAGTGTTATTTCAGGTTAATTAATTGTAATCCAATTTATTTATTTTTGTCATGTTTTAAACTGACAAATACACACGCTATTTAGCAAATTTCTAATGCAAAACATTATTTTTTTGGAACAGTACATCTGAAGGAACAGCTAAATGTATTGAGTTCATAATAATCTCAAATTAAAGTTCTTGTTCATAAAAGTATGGTGTTGAATTTCCACAGACACAGTTGGCCATGTCTTCAGATCACCCTTAAATTCTTTAGTTTGTGTTACAAAGTGCACTCCACTGGCCATCATTAAGGCTTGGATTTGATCACTAGAGTAGTTATTGTGATGTTACAGTACTTGCGAATTCAGTCGCCATTAAAGAAGCCACCTAAAGCCAGTCTATTCTGAAAAAGGAATTGCTGAATTCTTCTTTTTGCGAGGCAGCATAACTAGACACCATGGTGCTAACTAAATTTCATCCACATTCCACCTATGCATGTGTTGGGAGGGGAGCAAGTAGTGAAATGCTTATCTTAAAAGAATCAAATGAAATATAATTTGATTTTCAAATATCATCTAATGTTACTTTCAGAATTTGCCCAAAATATTGTGATATGATATCATTTGATTTTATGCATGAATTTCACATTTCGCATTTCAGAAGTACTCTTATGGTATAATATAGGCCAAATTACATGCTTAATATTATAAAAATCAAAAGGCAAGAATTTGCAGAGTATCATCTTGCAGTTTTCATGGCATTACTGGTGATCCTTGTTTGTAAAATATTTGCATAATATATGTTGTTGGGATGTTCAAATCTCTCTCAGCATCTTATGTCAGTTCAATGAAATGTGTTTGGCAGTATTTGAGATAAGACCAATTAGGTCTTAAAATTATCCTTGGAAATGTTCGTCTTTTTACTTCTTGTTTGATATAAATGAGACGCATTTTTCTTTCAGAGACACCGGTCTGGTTCTGGTTTTAGCTGGTCTCAAAAGGCCAGGACCATAATCTTTTAGAAAGCATACCAGCATCACGTTATGTTATTATAGACTATGGTTGGATCAGGGGATAATGATGGTAAGTTATTTATTCTAGATACCGAATGTTTATTTAGGGCATAAATGTTTCTCATCGGATAATACACTTGCCATGGAGCAATCTTACACTAAACCTGCAGCAGCAAACTGTATTAGAATTTTGCTTGATATGTTGCACTGGTATAGATGGGCACCTGCTTTGCAAGATGTGAAACATTGTAGAACAGGGTGCTAAACTTAAAGGCTGTGAGTTTATAAAAAGAAAGAAAACAAGTTTAACCCTGTCTGCCTTATTAAACCAAATTACTATGTCTATTTCAATCATCCTTCTAAGCATGGTTAGAGGAGTTGATAAACATTACATTAGTAAGCTATGGTGATCAAGTATGCCTAAGCCTACATAACACAACGTGAGTCAACACAAATTTAACATAGGGATGCTGTTAATTGTAGTGTCTCGGGTTGTTTTATCGCATCTGGTGTTTTTTCTTGCCGATGTTTCGCCATCATCATGGTAGGCTTAGTCATGGTAGAGTGGCTGGCAGGCGACCTGCCCCTCATATTTATACAATAGTAGTATGCTTTGACATGAACCATTTTGGTTCGTTAATTGATGACTTCCATATTGACTTACAATATTTTTGTTTTTTAATTAGAAACAATATAGAACCATCTAGTCACTACTCCTTTAATTCATTAAGAATCAATGTGTGGACATGTTTCGAGTCTATATTTGAGGTTCTTCATCAGCACAATAATTGTCAATATAAAATTTCAATAAACATTGTACTCATGAGGACCTATTAACAACTTACATTAAAAACTATTAAAATACATTTAAAAACATACTGGATTTTCACTTACAGTAAAATGTGGTCATCAAATTATTGATAACTTACTGTCGACCAAAGTATTATGTGCACTCGAGTTTGAAGGTTGTTTGTGAAGTAACCAATAGACCTACATAAAATCCAATAACATCATCATTTTCGTCGTTCTATTTTACGTTAGTTCATGTAGGTTTGGAATTTTTAATTTATATTTCAATATTTTTTACCGCAGCACAAAAAGGGCCCATTTTTAAGCGTGTTTCAACAATGCGTCACATTTAAGAATTATTATCTCAAAAACCCGTTATCAGATCAAATCCAAATTTTAACAAAATATATGTTGGCATGTTGTATAACTGGTTTATTAATTTCAAACCTTTGTGAGTCCAAGAAACAAAGTTGTTATCATTTATGTAAGGCAACTTTTTCTCGGCCCGGGGTGGTTGGAAAATGTAGTTCTTGGTCGCGTTGTAATCCTTATACATCAAAAAGTTATGCTGTATGACTGTGAAATAGGTAAATGAATTCACTTATTTTATATCAGTTTGCATTTGTATGGGGAAATAAGACATGGTTCACCACTAGCCGCTCCGGTGAAAGCTGTACAGTGTTGCCGAGATGGAGTCCATCACGCGTCATGGCGCGCCTCGCTCGGAAGTGATGGGCTCCACTTTAAGTAGGTGAAGAAGGATGCTGTGCCTACTAATATAGATGGGACAAACAACAGAAGATTGAATAACAAAGAATTCATTTCATCGAATACCCCAGCCATTCCTAGATATGTATCAACCCTGCATGACACTCCATTCATTTATTCGTCTATTCTGTTTTACAAATCACTCTTTACTTTTATTTATATTCACTATCTGAATTCATAATGTTATGCTTTGTGGATACTTTTGTATAGTTGAATCAAGGAAATTGACTGAATGTAATTATAACAAATTTGTTCCTTCAGCAGGTATCATGCCAGGGTTTTTCCCCCACACATCTGACATCAACATGACTCTTTCTCTTTGGAATAGGCTGCAGATGGCATGATGGCTGTGACCTCTCATATGAAGGTGAGTTTCCTATTTGTGTATTAGTTTTCTTGGATTCTTTTAAACAACTTATATTGAAATGTGTAAATTCTGGATGAAATATTTTAATAGTACCTAAGTAGGACATAGACAGACTAAATTTTGACAATATCAGTGATATCAGGTGACTGAAGCGACTTCTCTTGAAATCTCCTTCCATTTTTCTAAATGTGAGATACATCTATATTTCATCATGTCTTATCTCGCAAGCGATAAGGTCGCTCACCTTGCCATTATCAGTAGCTGCTTATCATTCTAGGAATTCCCTGTCATGGTTTCCTGCTTGTTAGTCATCACGTTCTTTGTCGGTCTTGTGTTCATATCTATGAGATACAAAACAAGCTTGTTATTTTGTATTAAATATCTTATTTCTTTCAGGTTAGGGCATGTAAATACTGGGTTTCCCGCCTAATGTAATTGGGCACAATTTGTGTTGACCGACTGGAAAGCTTTCTTTAATAGATACAATATGACCACACCACAGGATACACTGAGTACACGTGTAAATAGTTGAAAATATGGAGCCATTATACCCAAAAGATAAAAATCAATTTGTTCTATACTTAGTGAAAGTGACATTGATGATGTTGATGACAATATTTGTATCAGTGATGAGGAGTCAGAAAGTGACTTTGAGAGTGAGATAGATGCGGATGACAACAGTTCTGATGATGGAACTGGTCCATACTTCATTTGCAAAGACAGTGTAAGAAGTATGTTGGAGATCTCTAAAGATACTGACGAAGCTACCAGGAGTTATCGGTGACACAAGAAACGTAAAGAACCATTGGAATCTTGGGAGCTGTTTGGTGACCGAAGATATGCTGAACGATTTAGTGTTGTATGCACATCAGTACATAGGGGAAGTTCAAGTCAACTTAAGCCGAGGAAGGATGCAAAAGTGACAGACAAAATAAAAATAAAAGCATTTATTGGTTTGTTCTATCTGGCTGGTACTTACTTACTTTCCGTGTCAGGAGACACACTAAATTCTTCCTTTCCAGAACTCTGCAGCTCTTATCCCTCGGTCTGTGGCCAACATAAGGTCTTCCTGGCTGCAGGTTTCATTAAGATCTTTGCACGTGAGCAGGTGTTGTGGAGTCTGGATTTCTCCACAGGTACATCGTGGATATTCTGCATAACCCCACTTCACAAGGTTGCTGCGACACTTAGGCACTCCTGTTCTCATCCAGTTTAAGGACCTCCAGATGGTATAAGGCAAATGACTACCACTGCTCAGTTCTTCTTTAGGGGTAAACCCCTCTGGTACTATTTGTTTCCAGAGTGACACACGCCGGACGTCTGGCTTGGTATGGAGGGGTACTGTTCTCTTAATAAAACTCCTCCTGGATCTTAGGCGAGGAGTGGTCACCTTGTGGTTGAACATAGAATGTCTGGGATCTGTTTCAAGCTTTTGTCTCTCTTTCTCTGCTGCCACCCTGCGTCGAATAACTGGAGGTGCAATGCCAGCGAGAGGGTAGATCTTCTGCACTGGAGTAGGTCTCAGACATCCAGTGACAATACGTGTGGACTCGTTAAGAGCTATGTCCACTTGCTTGGTATGGGCAGATGCTCCCCACACTGATGATCCGTACTCTCCTGCTGCAAAGCAAAGTCCCAATGCTGTTGAACGTAGAACCTGAGGGTTCGCTCCCCATGTTGAACCTATCAACTTCCACATTATGCTATTTCTTGAGCTGATCTTGCACTTCAATTCTCTACAATGTTTCCTGAAGCTGAGGGTACGATCAAGCTGGTTATTTAGTAAAACAAAAATATTTATTTGAAATTATTATTATTATTATTTATTTACCATAAATCAAACAAGTATGGAAGGCCTTGTGAAAAAGGGCAAGCCCCACATACATATTACATGTTTCACTGGCACAACTTACATCTACATTTGGTTTGCAATATTACATGTTTTACAAAGATATTTGCATTATTTACATATTTAGAATATTAACATAGTTCACTCACTCTCTCATGCACTTTCATCACCTCATTCACTCCATACATTCATTCATTAATTCAGCGAAACAATCAATCACTTATACAGAAGTTTATTTACTCAATGTACCTTTTTATGTACGGCCTGAATTTCCGAAGAGGCAAGATCTTGGCATCCCCTGGCAGCGCGTTCCATAACCGCGAAGCGGCCGTAGAAACCTGACAGGTAAGCATTGCTACTAGCAAAGGGCGGAACGAGAGTTACACCTCGTCCTCTCCGAACTGAGCGATATGCCAATGACGGTCGGCAAAAGGGGTCGATATTAATGGAACCTGTGAGGGATTTTTTGAGAAAAATCAGATCAGTTTGTTTGGCTGTTGCCTCTTTAGATGGAAATTGTGACAAAAGGGAAGGGGAATGACGAGCAATTAGCCTCTCTGCGCGGTGCTGTACACGCTGCAGCTTGTTCATGTTTTCCGCTGTAGTGGGATGCCAAGCAGGCAAGCCCTACGTTAATATCGGACGGATCATGCATAGGTAGGCCATCCTTAAAGCTCTAGGCTTACAACCTCTCATGTTTCTATACAAGAAACCCAGAACTTTGGTGGCCTTACATCTTGCCTCTTCACTTCGAATGTTCCAATTCAGGGTGTCTGAGATTGTTACCCCTGATAACTTTAAGTTTGCACACTGTGGGATGACACTGTTCATAATTTTGTATTCATCTTCAATGGTTTTTTTTGACCTAGTTATTCTGATGTATTTTCATATATTTTTTTTTACATTTATATTTAAATTATTCACAGAACAACACAGCGATAAGTTGTGCAGATCTGATTTAAGAGACAGGCAATCTTCTTCACTTTTAATGCACCTGTATAGCATGGTGTCATATTATTATTATTATTATTTGAAAATTAGAATAACTTCTATTACAAGAAGGAAGTCTCATGCTCATCACTAAGCAATACCTTAATTGATTAAAAGTTTTCCACTATTAATAATATATTTAATGCAGCCACTATTCAATACAACTTACTTTTATTAAGAACTTATGTTCCTATATATTTGTGGTACATGTTTCGTTTTTTGTTAAAACCTTCATCATCCATAGCATTTGATGGCGATTTCCAGTGATATTTTTATGTCTGAAAATAAATTCTCAAACAGGATCTGAGTATTAAAACAACACATTGTTTGCTGATTATTTTTAATGGTGAATCATGAATTGACTTCCTTTTCTCCACTTTTAAAGTGTTTGTATTAATCGTTACTTAAGTGGAGAAATACTTTTATTTATATTATTTTACTAATAGCTGATATTTGGATCACATTTTAATGCCATAGAATTCTTATCAATAAGACATAATAATGAAATCATATTTTGAATCATAAACATATATTTGCTTTTTTTTTTTTTTTCTCCCAATCAATACCCAGGAAAGGATGATTGAAACATGTCTATGTTGATGTGTTTCTTTTCTTCCCCTGTTCATTGATTGATTTGTATGTCCAACTTGTTGTGTTTTCCTGTAAAGATATCCTATTTTTTAAATAGTTTTCAACGACTTTCCTCAGTCTTTCAAGTCGTAGGCACAAATTCTTTAATTTTGTGCCTATGATTGCATTGCTCTTCAATCGGTCAACAATCGAGATTGGACAGGACTAAAATTATCGATTCAGTCTTACTAATCTGGAAACCAGAGTTGTGGGGTCCAAAATCATATTCAAAGTGCTAGGTGCAGCTTGGATGAGAACCTACCCTTTGCTGTGGTGAATGACACGATTGGTCTACAGTAACTTGAGAATGTCTAGAAACCATTACCACACACACACATTAAAAGCTAGGCAATTCATAGCCCACATCTCATGTTACTTTCCAGTAATATCTGCACAAGACGAGCATTTTAGTCAAAGTTTCACAGAGTATCAACGGATAGCACCATTGTTACGGACAGTGGGAATTTTTCCGGTAACCCAATAAGTGATTCACATCTGTATTTAAGTAACAGTATCAAGGTGTTTGCATGTCTTGCTAACATAACAAATATAACCAACACAACCAACAATAATTACACAAAGGCTGCCAAGACAGAACACATGCCGTAAAATGGCCTGACTTTGCCCCAAAAATTTAGTCTCGCAAGTTTCTTTCCAGTGTCACACTGTTACAAAATATTTAATTTTTTTCATGCTTACCCATTGGTTTCTTGAGATGCTGAAGTTCCAAAAAAAACCTTCCTTTCGAAAGTGCATCATTTTAAACTTTTTTTTTTTTTTCAAAGTCGTTGGAGCAAAGTCATCCAGGAATCGGGTGACTTTACCCCACTTTCTTTTCCTAGAGTGTCGAAACAGAAACAGGGCTTTGGAGAAAAGTAACGCCATGATATTATTGTCAACAGTATATATTGTAATTCTAGCGGTGAACACTTCGAAACTATCAATAAAAAACTTATTTTAGTGTCATAAATTTGAAAAAATTCACAGAAAATTGGTCCAACTAGGAAGGACGTGGCAATATACAAAAAACCTTTCGAAATAATTGAAAAAAATATTGTGAAACTGTAAAGATCCATAATGGAATATGACAAACTTAATAGCAATAAAAATAGGAAACAAAAGTTTAGTGCTTTTCAGTCGGTAAACACTAGGCAACACTGAAAAATGGCTTCAAATCCCACAAAAATAAGAAAATTATCAATTGAAATATAGAATTAAACTTTCTCAGAGAGAAAGGGCCATAGTAGCTAGTAAGCAATGTGATCCTCCCCCCATTCTCCTACCAACTCCTTGATTGAGAAGAATCCCCTATTATTGATGGGCTTTGGAGGATCTATCGCGCCAATCATCTCCTCCCATTTGTATTTTATAGCATCTGGGGGCGATGACCATTTCCATGCTTTAATAGATTTGGTCATGGTCGAAATTACTGCCCCATTTGGAAATATTTCCTCAATTTTCCTGGGAAACAATGAATCCTCATAGTTGACAACCACATACTCCCCAACAGTTTTTTGAACTTGTTTAAATAATCTTTCTCCTTCCTCATTCAAATCCAGCAAGCAGTCTTTCAAATTCGTCGCCTTCCTTCTCCTCCTGTTCGAATTGTGCGGTCATCTGCTCCAACGGCTCATCTCCCGAACTGTCTTGTACGAGCTCGTTCTCACTTAAATCTTCTTCTTCACTTTCGGGGGGCTGGTCCTGGATTCGCCTTTGCTTTCCAGTCTGAGTCGGATGGAAGCGTGTGGAAGGACCGGAGTCTTCGGTTGTGATCGACTCCCCATCAACACTTTGTACAGGAACCACAACAATTCTCTTCCTTTTTCTGGGTTTGTACAGGAACCACAACAATTCTCTTCCTTTTTCTGGGTTTTGGAACTCCAGCCCATTCATGTTTCTTTTTCCCGAGTGATTCTTCTATAAAAGAGCTGTGAATGGCATCACGATCCACTTCAGGAGAATGAACGACATATCTCATGATTTTTTCTCGAGAACATGGCACTATTCCACAGCTTTCTAATCATCATCATCATCTTGAGCAGTTTCCAACCGCTTTCTAATCCTGACTTAAAATTCTCAGCAATGTTTGGTGAAATTGCCTCCCATAGTTTTGCCAGAAGATGTGGAAAATACTGCTTCTCAATGCAGGTTGATCGCGCTCCAGTATTTGTTTCCTTCCATCTTCTCAAAAGGTCTCGCCACTTGCCTTTCACTGCACGGAAAACAGCCTTATCAAGAGGCTGTGTCAAATGAGTGGTGTTAGGAGGTAAACAGACCAACTTAATGTTGTTTTCTTTTAGAACCTTCAGAGCATCAATGGAGAAATGACTCTAGAGGTTGTCTCCTATGAGGATTTTTGTACCAGGCTGTTTCTCCTAGTGTGGAATTAACAAATCTCTCACCCAAGCAGTGAAAGTACCTCCGTCAAACCAGCCTGAGTGGCTGTTGTTGTATTTGGTGTTACGAGGACCACCTTGACACCAAGTAGTCCACATTTGGCTGGATTTGTATACAACATAGGGTGGTAGTAGCACTCCTTCAGCACTCCCGCAGAACATTATGGAGATGGGTGACTTCGAAGAGTTACACACTTTGTGAGGGTATTTCATTCCACGTTTTGCAATGATTTTCTTTTTCCCAGGGTCGTCTGTTAAGTTTGTTTCGTCGTAGTTATACACGTGCGACGCCGGGATACCCTCCAGTTCTGGTTCAAGGTGGTTGAAGTATTCATCAACTGCAAGAGGAGTTAAATCACTCCTCTTCCTGTTCATATTTGCCGCAAACCTGAGGGAGAGTGCTCCATGCCTCGTTAAAAAACCATCAACCCAATGTTCTCCCGCATAAACACCTTCTTTAAATTTGTTTACCTTCTACCCTGTCTTCTGCAAGTAACACACAACCACATGAATCAAGTCATCCTTAGTCACTGGGAAACCACTGTCACACATAGACATGCAACATGCCATGAATGTTTCTTCTTCCTCGAGCGTAAAAACCATTTGTCCTCCCACTTTTTTGTTGTGCCTACTTTTCAGTTTATTTAGAAGAGTTCTCCGAGATAGGCCATACATTTCCTCCGCCTGTCTATGTGTAATCTCTTTTGCTTTTATCTGTTCCAAACATTTGTTTAATGTCTCTTCGTCATAATCTTTGTACCTCCTAGCCCCTGGCTTCCTCTTGTACTTAGAAGGCATCTTAATGCACCTACAATGATAGAAAACCAATAATTAATAAATGGGAGAGATCAAAGAATGTGGAAAATTAAAATATATTGGTTATTTATCAATGAAAACGTCGAAATAACCCATGAAACTTGAAAAAAAGATATCTCTAGGTGACTTTTCCCCAAAAATTTTCTGGGGAAAAGTCATTCTGGTTTTTGTCGAAACCTACGTTCTTCCGGAAATTGGCTTAAGTTGTATAATTTATTTGGGTAGATGTAATTGTAAATATGAAGCAGGCAGCTAATCTACAGTTAAAAATAAGAGAAAAAATTCATGACTCACGTTTTGTGATCACTTTGAAGTACCACTCAGGAGCAACTTTATACACACAACAATTTTAACCTGTAAATTAACCTTTTCACAAAGTCAGCTGTACTCCTTATCAACATGTACAAAAATGGCAGGAAACTCTCAAAGTGTGTCGCAGTGTTGCCAACCAGTACTGGAAAAATAAAAATTCCCTCCTCAACAACAGATCAATTTTGGTTTCTCTGTTTTCAAACATGCCCTCTGGGGCAAAGTCAGGCCATGGATTCTGACACGTTATAAAAGGTTTTTTAACTAAATAATTGTATATGAATTGTATATATCACTAAATCTCATGAATGAATGCTTTATTTGTAAACAGTCTGATGATGTTCGTTTGATGAACGAAACATGTCATTCATTTAACCTAATTCGAAAGCTGTGTAATTAATCGTATGTAATTTTTTTCATGCTAGTAAGATTGAGTAGATTATTTTACTCCTTCTAATTTCAATTGGGCACGTTAACATGTTGACCGTCCGAAGAGCAATCCAATCATAGATTACTAAGGCAAAACTAATAAATGGCTTCAAATCTTTCTACATTCCTTAAATTTTTCACCACAAAAGATGACCTGTATTTGTTTTGTGCCCATGGATAAGGGAACATTCCTTTGACACCTTGACTACCAAGAGTTCCCACAATATCTTTACAAAACAATTAAATTACTCCAATTGTTATTCCGGTCAAATCTTTTAGGTCAGTCACCCAAAATGCCTGGTCACTCTTTCAATTCGTCATGACTAATAATAAGGTAAT
The DNA here is from genome assembly GCA_946902985.2 of Meconema thalassinum. NCBI lineage: Eukaryota > Metazoa > Arthropoda > Insecta > Orthoptera > Tettigoniidae > Meconema > Meconema thalassinum. Next base: position 1,198,544,794 of record OX336389.2, read on the forward strand.
CGGTGCTGCAACATTAATCCATTCTGTTAACATTCACACCTACAGTAGATTACACTTTATTTCTATACATGGCGCTTCTCCCATTTGTGCACATAAAAACAGACCCGAGCGGTAAATTGATACTTATGTCCATTTCCATATATGCGCCCGTGTAATTATTCAAAGCCCTTTCACTACATTAGGCTCAACCACCCCACAGCATAACTGTGCATGTTAAATCGCTCACCACAACCACAATGGGCACTGCAGCAAGTCTTTGGAGTTCAGAGGTTCAAATCTCGTTGCTGACTGCAGCTATCCTGGGTGTGATTTTTTCCTGGGTTTTTGCACACTCCCTCCAGGCAAATGTCAGGATATTACCTTATTTCAAATCCAGGGGCACCTACTTCATCCTTGACCCTAATAATTACAGTTACTCACACTATTACAGTCACCACAGAAACACAGGTTATCAGACAAATTGAACACACACCTAAATACATGGGGCCAATGATCGAAGAAATCCCAAGCCCCTAAAATGAATTATCGTCTAAACAATTGAATGAAATGATCAATAGCCTCATCATGTGAGACATTACTCTTCCAGTATTTGTTTAGAAAAATTATACTCAGGATTTTGAGGATGATCTGATCTTATTACCAACAAAATGTACATTTCATTTATTTATCGTATGGCTTTTAGTGCCGGGAGTGTCCGAGGACATGTTCGGCTCGCCAGGGTCTGTAGCTGCTTCCGGCGGACACCCAGAGGTTGAGCTACACGTTCCATTCAATTTCACGTAGTTCCAACTTTTGCTACCAGATATCAAAGATACCTAGTGGTGAACGTTGGAACTTTGATAGAGCGTTCCAACAAAATCCAACCTAGAAGTTTAGCTCCACACAAGTTTAGTTTATGGAAGGATCTTTTACATGCCATAAAACGATGACATGGGACCGCCGGATTTACTCCCCTCCGAAGGAAGGCATACTGAAGGATTTTTAACGCTCCTAAAAAAATTCGACGACTTCGGCCGGGTTTGAACCCACTGTCTTGGGCACAGCACATTGAACATTTGTGCTGAAATATTTTTGGGAAGTATTAATATAATTTCAGCTAAAAGAAAAGAAAGGAAAACTTAAACTTCCTGTACTGTACTTTTCTCTCACCTTCCTGTCCATGTTTTTTGCTTTGGAAATGAATTTAGGAGTATCTTCAATAGTCCTGCATCTGTTGGAACATCCAACACAACACACATGACTACCTTTGACCTTTCTTTTATAGATTTTGTTGCCAATATTGCCATGTTTCTGTCTTGATTTTTTTTTTTCCTTTTTGGAAAGGAAAGGAAAAGAAAACTATTAGTTCAGTATTTTTTGTATCATTTGGAACACCTAGCAACACAACACTCAGTAAACATACTACCTTTTAGTTTCATTTTACCCATTTTGTTGCTGACATTCACTGAATAGTCCAGTTAGCGATAATATTGTTGTAGCTTTTGTGGGCTATAACTAAGTTGTAAGGGGTGCAGGGGTGCTTTATGGGGAAGGGGTGAGTGCGTGTATGTGTCACCTATGGTGATGTGAAAATACCTGATGGTTTGATCAAGTGTTACAATTTGAGAGCCTCTAGACGCTTGGCACTACTGGTAATTACGGGTTGGAGCTGCTCCTAGTCGAGGATTAAAACTGGGCTACTTTCTAAGTAAAAGCGAGTGCTAAAGAATTATGAGAACGCGCACGGTCACTAGGCGGACAATAGCTGCTGAGTTACGACCTTGCTCTATGCCTGGAGACGTGCTGTCTACAATGCGATGTGGGCGAGCAGGTTGTTAACAGCAGTGACTCAACAGGATCTGAGTCGTATGGGCAAATGGTGAGCGTACAATAAAATAGACAAGAGGCTAGTAATGATGGAATGTGGAAGTTTAATAAAATTACTTTGGAGAAGTGAGCAGACTTCACCAATTAAATGTAGTGCAGTGCAAGTTACAATGCAAGATGAAGGCGATTACAAGTTTTACAGGGGTGGTATAAGGGTAGGAAATAACAGTGGAATTACCTGTTCGTACACTTACTTGTATTCGGTGGTCGGCGTCCAGAGCTTCCGCTAGCACTAGGGCGGTGTCGTCGGCAGACAAGACAACCAGCCCTTGAGGTGTGAGTTATTTTATACTGGATGATTCTGCTGACTAAGAGTTAGTAAATACCTGCTCTACTTTAGTAGCTAGCAGCTTGTGTTTGGTAATAATGATGAAATAGTTGGTACATGTTGTTGCTTCCCTAGGTGGCTCAGGGTAGAGATAGGGGCTGAAGTGTGTTAGATAGATGGCCGATAGAGGGTAGTGGTTGTAGCTGTTGTGAAGGTTATTAGATGTATTAACTGTACCTTGTGCGGAGCCTCAGGGTATAACAATATGCAGGAAGCACACAGCTTGAATTGTAATCCTTTCATCATGTGTGGGATAAATATATCATGCATAGGTATGCACATGTTTGTTTCAAAAAGTGTCATAAAATGTGCAGTCGATAGGCTGCATAGATTATTTTATTGTGTCGAACAATCATCTTCTCATCATATGCCATGTTATATATTATAAAATCAGGCTGTAAAATTCGTATCAATACAGTCACCTCTCAGTTGGACATTGTAATGATATTCACAAAGTATGATCCATCAAAATGAGAACAGTTTTAATATATTTCACAGGTGTTACAAAGTCATATTGAAACATTGATATCCCCACAATAACATAAATGTAATCACTTATTCATTCATAAATAGACCTTTCAAATTTAAGTGTGCTGAAATAAATGTTTAGTAAACAGGCCTGGCTGGCCTTTCTGTGGAATGCCCATATTAAGAAAATTGTAGCTGCCCTTGTCAAAATCAATAAAAGTCCAAAGAAATGTTTGTGTATGTATCTGAGAAACAGAATGTATTCTAATTCCCTCTCTTAATATTATATTTCAGCCATTATGAACCTAGACAGCCTTCATACAAAGCATAGTGTGGTGCTTTTTAACTGGTCGGCCTGTGGTGGAAACAAATCTCCATAATGCTCCTGCTGTGTGTAGCATCAAGGACTCGAGGGAAGTTTTACTAGTGCTATTCCAGTTTCTTCATGGTGATACTTTGCTTTCTTATATTTATCGTTGTCGATTCCTTTCATGGGAATGTACACACCCAAGTCCCATCATAAACATTTTACTTGATGGTGCATTCATAATTAGCTTGCCATGAAATGTTATTCAGTTATTGAACTATTTCAAGAGTTTTTGAAGCACTGAACTTAATAATAAGTAGCAAGAATTGGTGTTAGGAATGTTGTAGTGGTTAAACCACTTATTTATATGTATATGGCTCAGTTTGGAGATTGTTGTTATTATTATTATAATGTCACTCTGGTATGAAACATGTTTAATATTTTTAATGAAATCTCTCATATGTATATAGTGTTGTTATTATGTCATTCAAGTATGAAACATATGTATAATATTTTTATTTTTATTGATATCTCTCATATGTATACAACATACAACTTAAATTGTCAACCCTTAGGTGATACCTTATTTGAAAAACAGCCGCTGGAGGTATAATTTTATCTGCTATGTAATTTAGAATATTAAAAGAAATATATACTGAATGTTTCAGTATGGTATTTTATCAACAACCATACAATAATGGCTTTTTTTTTTCTCTGTCACCAATATGGTCTCCTTTGTCATAAATATGCAGGAACTCAAATTTTTCATATGGTCATGGTTGCTAGTGATACTTGTCCTACAGCATTCTTAACAGACTCAAGTAGATATCTCCCATGTACAAATGTATTCAGCGTGATTAACCCTCTTAGTGCCGGCCTCCTTATCTTCATGTGTGCTAAGATTGCCGGAGAGAAAATGCGTATTATGCAGCCCTGAAGAAAATAACATATATTACCCTCACTTTTCAAGATATTTCACTGTAGTTTACACCTCCTTGTAGCTAAGTGATGCCTTTCTTTACTCATTGTAATATCATAAAAATAATTCACAGTGCCAAGTAAAAAAATAAATTTTCTCATGCAATTTTGAAAAAAATAAACAAATCAAATTTGGATATCTATACTACCTAGTATTTTGATTATACTCTCCTAAATTTTTATATTTCTGGCACATTGACTTATTGTTTACCACTTAAAAAAATATCACTATCTTGAGATAGATAGTTCTTCCAAAAAAAACAACTTTTCCTGATAACCACTCACACCTGTTATATGTAAGTTTAGGGCCAGGTGTCTCGAGAATACAAGAGAGGGTTGAAATTGGACGTTGTGATAAGATTTAATTTCACAGAAATCGGACACCTGGTCATTATCGTTATTATCTCAGTCAACTTGGGCATTATTCCCATCACTATTATTACTGTCTGAATCAGAAATTTCATGAACCACTGTCGCACGAGTTTACATCATCACTGTCGTCATTATTTTATTATTACCGTCATCATTATCACTCTCAGCATAATCTGAATCATCGCCTGATTCGACATAATCAGAATCATCACTCAGTGAATTAACATACTCTACCAAATCATCATCATTTTCAAACACAACACGAGAAGTAGTCACCATTATTACAAACACATGGACTGCAGGTAGGCGCCAAACAACTGAAATTGAAAAATTCGTAACATAAACACAACACGCCACACAGAGATTCTAGTGGTAGATTTAGAAACTACGTAGTTTCTTCCACAGTGCGGTACCGACTGGAGCTGCCATCTGTCATATTATTTGCTAACTATTACAACTTATTTGGACAGTTGCAACACGGAGCGCAATCGCGCTCCTGGCACTTTTAGCTAGCATATTGAGGAGCGCTATATCCCCGGCACTCTAAGAGTTAATATCCTTGTAGCAGTGGCACAGTGTGCTGCTCATGTATGGGGTAGATAGCAATCTGATCCAGTTCAGTTGACCACAGTGGCTGTTCGTACATTTGTTTGTGTGCTGATAATTTCCTCAAGAAAACAAAAACAGCTGTAATTTGATTGAGTTTTCAGATATTTAAATTTAAATGGTATTCTGCCCGAACGCAGGTCTGAGCCTCCAAAAAGGCTACCTCCAGCCAGAGTTTACTTGCGGTAGGGTGACCAGGGCCTTTCCGCTCCTCTTTATGTTGGCCAACAGCGCGCAGTGCCTAGAACCGGCATACCATCCAAGTTCCGACTGTCCCCAATGTTGCATAACTGCGGAGTTCTCATGGGGTCCGGTGTTTCCAGGGCTTCCAGTGACTCTCTTTTCTCACTATTATTCACTATTTTCAAAGCAGTCTCACTTTTCTCACTATTTGATAAAATTACTCACTATTCTCACTTTTTTCAAAACTGGTCACATTCTGCATTAAAAATGGTCTCGTGCACAATCAGATTGTTAGAAATGACCCAAAATATACCCGTGAATGGGTAGTTCGTTTTTCTGCCACTGCTGCCGGCAGCGAGCCAGGCGGCCAGAAAGCATAAAAAGCTTCCATGGTGCAATACCACAGCCGGTGCCGTGCAGCGATCAACGAAAAAAATCACAAACAGTACTCAGAGATATTATAAACATAGGTGCAATTTGGTTGACATTTTTTTTTTGGGGGGGGGGGGGGGGGGGGGTAATTTGTTTTTCAGATACACATTCTTAAAAATTTTGTCTATTTCAATAGTTTTGTCATATTTATTTATTTGGGGGGGGGGGGGGGGGTTATGGTTAGTTTTGGGGAGCTTAGCCACCCAAGATCCCCCCCACCCCCTAATTGCACCTACAGATATCAACAAAAGTTAAAATTATGAACCCGATATAGGCCTACGGCCATAAATGCGAATAATGCTATGAATTTACTCGCTTTTTCATTACAAAAACTCACCTTTTTTCACTTTTTTGAAATAAAACCACTCACTGTTTCACTATTTTTTTGGACGAGTGAGTGGATGGAAGCCCTGGGTGTTTCAACACAGCTAGGCCGTTGGCCTTTACAGATATACGAGTTCATTTTGTTCTGAAATTAAGTAGTCAGAATTTCAGTGTTAAAGATGTAGAAACAAAAACTTACAATAAATTATTTTCTTCTAAACAAAATATGTGTAGAATTTTTATTTTACCACCAAATCCTTCAGTGACATAATTAGTTCTTTTTACATCAGTGAAAAGAAAAAATGTCTGGAAGGATAGCAGGAAAGGTCAATAGTGGAACAAAAGAGGTAAGATAAATGGAAGATTTGATAAAATAACAAACCAAGATCTTTTGATCATAATTACTTATAATTGCTCAGTATTTCAAATAACTTAATAGTATTATCAAACTGAAGATTATAGCTATTTTGGCCTTGGTTTCAAAGGCATATTAAATTGAACAATGCCCAAGTCTTTATAAGAAATGTGCTGTACAACTGTCAAAGGAGCCATTACTCTCTGTGGACAATAGTCAATGTCTCCAACCTGACGGGTAGCCAAAAACAGGAAGGGGTCTTCGTGGTCGATGTAACAGTGTGCCACGAAGATGGGAATTATCTTTGCCGTGCTGGAGTAGAGAATACACGGAAATATAGTGGACTGCCTGAACTGCAGTTTGGAGCATCTAGTGAAGAAGTGCTCCCCCATTGTGGTGGGCACTTGAGGGGCCATGCCAAAGGCAACCCGAAAGGTGCTCAAGTGTTGGGATTTACCATGTGGGCATGCTAAGTATAATATCTTCTATAGAGATGATTATGAGAGATTCTACACTCCCCCGTGAACCCAAGATTTTAACTGGTGTGACCCATTGCCATCGCTTGCTGAATGCAGTATTTTTTTAAAGTTTGCCAGTTGTCGCAGGCTAGAGTAAAATGTGATACAGTATTTCACTGATGTCATGTCTTATCTTGAATTCTACTTTTCCACTTTTCAATACAATCTTTCACTTCTATTACTTTACATTATCGATACATGTTTTGGCATATGTTGCCTTCTTCAGTCTTAATGGAATATCTTAATATACAACATTTTTTTAAATACTTTTTTCTATTTAAAACATTTTTTTCTTTCTTAAAAACATAATTGTTACTGGTTAAAACTACAAAACTGTGTAAACCAGTGTGTCAAACGACTCTCTATAGAAATAAAATTCTTAAAGTGATGGATAAAATCCGGACTTCCTCTAACTCTTGAGCACATTTTGTCGCGTCCCATTAAATCTTGATGTTAGGGACCATAATTTCTACTTTTGACTTCATGAACCGCTTATAAAATTTGTTTTCCACTATTCTTTCCAATTGTTTAGTGTGGAATGTTGTTCTCTACTCAAACACTTGAGTTCTGTAGAGGAGTGTAGAGCACTCTAAAATGAACTGTGCTGTATTTTACTTGAAACAGCTGTGATCCTTCTGTTCTACTGTGCGCTATGCAACTAAGCGAGTCTGATGTCTTAGTCTCATTCATGGCTCTGATTATATGGAAGCTAATGGCGTATGGGTTGATGATGTATTGACTGAGTGAGGAAAACAATGGCAAACTACCTCACTTGTCTAGTACGCCTCATTATAGTGTTGCCTTGGGTTTCCAGGATTTCTATCCACATAACCTATGGTAGTGCTTATTGAGGATACAACCTGTCTTCGGGCTGAATAACAGACAGTGACAGCTCAACAATCACATCTGTCTGAGGAGATAACTGGATGAGTGCACAGAAAGAAAGAGGCGAGAAGCCATAAGAGGTGGTGTCAGTATGCTGAACATATGAATCTGCATCAAATTTAAATAAATATATTTAGAAATCAATCTGGTCAGCTCAAACCAGAATTTCACCCTAGTGTACCAATGGGAACATCAGTTGGTATGATACACCTTACCAAGATACTGGTACCAAGATAGTTAATTGCAGGAATGCACCAAATTACAAAATCAGTAAAGAATTACTAAAAATTTTAAAACACCGCCTTTCCAATGACAAAAACAATTCTGTAAAGAACACAACGGAACTAGTAACTGCATTAAACATGTTACAAATGAAACCTAGCTGCGCCTAGTATCCTTCGATATAACTAACATGTACACCAACATTCCAATTAATGAAGCAATCAATATTATCGAAAACAACTCGGCAAAAGAAACCGAAGAGGTAGTGAGATTACTGAGGGTCGTACTCAACCAAAACGTGTTTCAATTTGGTAATAAAATATACACATTAACAGAGGGCCTAGCCATGGGGTCACCACTAAGCGGGCTAATCGCCAACATCTTCATTAACACATTGGAAAATGCATTCCTAGAAAAGACCTCGACAAAGGGAATAGTAATGTGGATGATGTAATTTGCATCTACGACACTGAATTAACAAGCGAAGAAACAATTCTCCAAACCATTAATAGCCTACACCACTTTATCAAATTCACTAAGGAATCTGAAACCGAAACCGATCGGAAAATAAATTATCTTGACATAACTATCGAACGAAAAGATAATGAGCTTTCATATTCCATATTCAGAAAACTACACAAACTTTGCATGCAATTGACAATCAGTCCAATCACCCCAGTACGCATACATTAGCGGGATTCAATTCAATGGTGCACAGGGCTTTAAACATACCCATGTCAAAAGACAATTACAATAAGGAAATCAGAATAATCAAGCAAATAGCAAAGGAAAACAATTTTCCGTCCAGCAAAATAGATCAAATTGTAGCCAGACATAAAAATAAAATGATCCAAAGGCCGGACATTAATGAGAAAAAAAATTCACGTTTCAATTATGTGAACGTGAATACATATCAAATCACCAATCTGTTCAAAAAGCAAGGCATAAAAGTAGCATTTACAACGAATAACACAACTGGAACGCATCTGCACAATAGTAATCTAAATACTCTAAATAAGGCCCATATTCAAAGTCAGGGTTACGTTCCATTACATGCCAAGATACAAAGGTGTCAGGCAAACATCGGGCAGAGTGGAAGAATGGATACACGATACAATGAACACAGAAATGCGATAAAATACGGGACGCACTCGGCCGTATGCGAACACATGTGAGACGCGGGACAGTTTCACTAACATTGAAACAGACTTAAAAATTATTAATCATGAACCGAAAGGCAGAGCTCTTGACATAAAGGAAGCAATCGAGATACACTTAGCTAAAATGAACAACCCCAATAATTTAAATGAACATACATTCATGGAGAGTTCACCCCTTTTCACTCTACTAGAAAACACCCCCCGTCGGAAACAAGACACAACATAACGATATAGCCAACCTATATAAGGGATTAATAAGGGAAACATGTTATTGGATCAGGATGTACGATGTATCTTTCTCTTCAATAAACCGAGGCCGGTATTAACGGCAGTATTAAAGGTGCCGGGACATTCTCATTAGACCGGGCAGCGCTTAAATGTCTGTTAGCTTATGCGTGGCGAGAATTGAAACCAGGTTTTAATAGTTGAAGATTATCCTGAATACAGTAACATACACCACATTAGGGAGACTAGACTTGGCCACATACAGTCACATTTGTACGACGAACACAGAAACTTAGGTATGCCAGAAGGGAAATACCAAGGAATATAAGAGACCCTGGTCCACAGGAAGCTCCCCAGTTGAGTGTAGATAGTGACGAAGACAACTGCTCTCTCCAGGGCACGCAAGACTCAATCAGATAAGTAGCCCGTACAATACAACCTGAATTGACCATTTAACTACAATCTCATATTCACTCTAAACAAGAAAGTTTGGAGGTCAATCACCACTTTCAGTATTTTAACAAAACATCACATAGACTATAACTAACAAATATTGATGAGTTAAACTATCTCAACTAATGTAGTGTACATATTGTAAATATTTTCACCCACACTTTCAGACATAAAAATTTTGTAGCGTAAGTGTAATGGATCTGATGATGATCGCTTGACGATCGAAACTGGTCATCCAAGTGTACTTATTAATCTCATGTAAACTTTTTTCGGGATTAGGGAGTAACCCATCTCATTTGGGTACAATCGTGTTGACCGACTGAAAAGAATTAAAATTTCGTTTACTAAGGCAACACTGTAAATGGCTTCAAACACCATAAAGATACTGGCTTGTAGACTGCAGTTATTACCTGATGACACATGTGTATGCAATGAGCTTTGTATGCGGGAGAGTCCATATGCTGCAGTGTGAATGAGGGGAGGAATGTTCACATCAGCTCCTACTGGAACTTAAGGTGTATTCCATGTTAGTGTCTCCCAAGAAGTACATTATGTTTTATGTTCTTTGTTTACCTTCACTGAACTTTAATGTTAAATAGAAATGCTCACTTTTTGTAACTTTAAGTCCATATTTAATTTCATATTCAAATTAAAAAAAACTAACTAGGTGGGGTAAGTGGCTTCGAGAGGTTGAATATTATGTTGAATATATATAGAAACTATCAAGAACGTTCCGCGTGTCATGGACTCTGAAGATGCAGCTTCGACTAAATTCCACATCGTTTGTCTGAAAGTGGCAGCTCGTAAGTCAAGTTTTGGCCATATTGAGAATTGTGTATTAAAATTTGTGACAAAAATAACTTCACCTTCCTAGAATAACCTCGTAAGTCACAAAAATAAATATCTGAGTGAAATTTATTGTTGAAGACTTAGGAGGTTACTATAGGTTATATTTTGGCCACAAATTTTAATAAGCAATTCTCAATATGGCCAAGACTTGACTTACGAGGTACCACTTTTAGACTAACGATATGCAAAAACATGTTCCCTTTTAATATTAAATATTCAGCTTATTTTTTCTAGAGTTAGTATAGGTGCTCCAGGACTACAAATAAGGAAAACTTAACATTCCAGGCTACATAAGGTCAAACCCTCAAATCAGGTCTTTTATTAAAGTGTCATATCATTTTATTTACCGGTAATAGTGTGTGTGTATAATTTCATTATGTCATCATCATGTGTATTAAATCATCATTTATTAAATTATAATTTGTAATATATTGCGAGGTCTGTGCCTAATAGGGAAATTAGTTAAATATTAAATGTGGCTTTAGGACAGTCAGAACCCCAGCTGGTCACCTATTGTGAAATTATAGCACTAAGTCTCCCAAATTAGAACAGGGAAATCTGAATTCAGTAATTCTGAGAATAGCGGAGACCAGTGGGGTAGCAATGACCTGGACACAAGGAAACTTTCAAACAGAACATTTGAACTTGGCAGCAACAGATTTAAATGTGACTGGCTGGTATGATAGTAAGGGTAGAGCTACCACATGGGTGGATGGCAGATGACCTCACTGTTCCACCCCTTTAAAACAACAATATAACACATGGGTGGACTAACTGTATTTAAGAGCTTGTTGTGAAGCGCTCATATCTTTTTTGTCTTATAAGATGACTTATGCAGCTTCGAGTATATGTCAGTCAGTATCGTGTGGTAGTTGATAAACCACATTGTAATTTCAAGTAGCCACAAGTCTAAGGAATTTCGCTGTACATTTTTGGGCATGCTGCCAGGTCAAAAGTACCAATATGCAGTGATTCATTCAGAGCGGACGAACATTATTGTAAAAGAGGTATCAACATGTGAAATCAGTAATGGTAGATGGGCCTAAGTCTCGCAGGATATAGTGGAAGAAGGAAGGAAGTTTTACGCGACCATTAATCTCGAGATCATGAGCCACGGGACCTCCTTTTTACGTGGAATCCGAACCACAGGACATGGCATTTCACTTTGAAAATCTCACATGCATTGACCGGGAATCGAACCCGGTCCGTCGTGGTAAGAGGCCAACAGCTTGACCGCTGCGCCACCACGCCCCAATATAGTGGAAGAATTCCTTTGGAAAATCTGCCCAGGAATTCCTGGATTAGTATTAGTAAACAACACGACTCCAAGGAAGACGATCACCATCTCTGTAAATCCAGCCACATATACCATCATTAGGGACACTCGAATTTCTTGAATGAAATGGTGCTGAATTCTTGAGTAAAAAGAGAAAAAATTATTGAGTAACGAGGGGAAATTCTTGGGTAGGTAATTAAAATTCTAGAGTAGGAAACAAAAATTCTAGGGTAGAAAAGACAAATTCTTAGATAATATGGATCTTAGGGAAATAGAAAGGCAGTCAGTACTTTCAAATATTTATATTGTAACTTGAAAATTATCGGTACAAAAGACAGAAATCGCAAACATTAAAGACAAAAAAGATATTTACAAACTTTACCTCCCTGCTTCCTTTCGTGCTTTACATTCATAATGTAGGATGACAGCAATTCCAAATTTGTCACTGTTAGATTAGTTCTGAAATCCGTCAACACACAAGAAAAGTTTGAAAAGAATCTTTCACAATTTACATTTGACACTGGAACCCACAGTGCCCTTAATGCACCATCAACAAAGGGTTGATGATCCTCACGCATTGCCTGAAGGGCATCTGCCACCGCTATTTCTGCATTCTTCTTCAGAATATCCTGAAGATCCCTATATGCGAGCACTCCTTCATCAACGGGAATACCCTTCAGTGACGGTATTTTGCTGAATAGGGCTTTCAGTTGGTCTCTTGCTGTAGACTGCAACAAGACATTCTGCCCGTAGAAGAGTTCAGACACTGGTCCAAAAATGTACGGGCTGGGTCCCCCAACATCAGGTTGTCTAACTTCGTATGCATATGGCCTGACATCTTCTTTATTTCCTCCATCGCTCTGCCCCTAAGATTACCTTTCAGGGCATCCAGCTCTTCCTGGATTTTGTTGCCGAACATTCCTGCAGCAACCACTTGTAAATGCTTCTTCAAATTCTGAAGTTTGGTATACACTTCTGCAGCAATTGGTTTGGAATTTGTCTCCAGTCCGAGCAACAAGACGCCAGATAAGGCCTATAAGCTCGCGGAATGTGCGCTGTCCGTTCGCGTCGCGTGTCATAGCCCGCATGCATAAAGACGAGATTACATTCTGCTGACAAGATCACGCCAGATTAGGCCTATAAGCTCGCGGAATATGCTAAGTGACGAAACTGGCCGCTCGCGTCACAGTTCATAGCCCGCAGGCATAAAGACGAGATTACTTTCTGCTGACAAGATCACGCCAGATTAGGCCTATAAACTCGCGGAATGTGCGCTGGCCGCTCATGTCACAGTTCATAGCCCGCAGGCATAAATACGAGAATACTTTCTCCTAACAAGATCACGCCAGATTAGGCCTATAAGCTCGCGGAATGTGCGCTGTCCGTTCGCGTCGCGGTTCATAGCCCGCAAGCATAAAGATGAGATTCCTTTCTGCTGACAAGATCATGCCAGATTAGGCCAATAAGCTCGCGGAATGTGCGCTGTCCGTTCGCGTCGCGGTTCATATCCCGCAAGCATAAAGACGAGATTCCTTTCTGCTGACACGATCATGCCAGATTAGGCCAATAAGCTCGCGGAATGTGCGCTGTCCGTTCGCGTCGCGGTTCATAGCCCGCAAGCATAAAGACGAGATTCCTTTCTGCTGACAAGATCATGCCAGATTAGGCCTATAAGCTCGCGGAATGTGCGCTGTCCGTTCGCGTCGTGGTTCATAGCCCGCAAGCATAAAGACGAGATTCCTTTCTGCTGACAAGATCATGCCAGATTAGGCCTATAAGCTCGCGGAATGTGCCCTGTCCGTTCGCGTCGCGGTTCATAGCCAGCAGGCATAAAGACGAGATTACTTTCTGCTGACAAGATCACGCCAGATTAGGCCTATAAGTTCGCGGATTGTGCGCTGGCCGTTCGCGTCACAGTTCATAGCCCCAAGGCATAAAGACGAGATTACTTTCTGCTGACAAGATCACGCCAGATTAGGCCTATAAGCTCTCGGAATGTGCGCTTTCCGTTCGCGTCGCGGTTCATAGCCCGCAAGCATAAAGACGAGATTACTTTCTCCTGACAAGATCACGCCAGATTAGGCCTATAAGCTCGCGGAATGTGCGCTGGCCGCTCGCGTCACAGTTCATAGCCCGCAGGCAAATAGACGAGATTACTTTCTCTTGACAAGATCACGCCAGATTATAGGTTCACGGAATGTGCTAAGTGACGAAGCTTGCCGCTCGCGTCACAGTTCATAGCCCGCAAGCATAAAGACGACATATTTTTCTTCTGACAAAGTCGCGCCAGGTTATAAAGTCGCGGCAGCATGTGCAACTGACTGGCGCACAAATACGAATACGCTATGCGACGATTATGCGATGACATTTTATAAACCTATTTTAGTGTTTGAAAATTGGGGTGCGACGATTACGCGGTGGCGACGATTATGCGAGGAAATACAGTATTTCTCTAGTTGGGATAAATTTCGCGAGTAAACCTAAAAATTCGTATATGGAGCCGAAATGTCAAAATTTCGCGAATAGATAGTGTTCCAAATTACATTTAAATTCGTAACACATGTCCTATATGCCTTTCTCCCATCATATTTAACACTTTTGAAAAATTCGCGAATTTCGCGAGTCGCGAAATTTGAGTGTCCCTAACCATCATCTTAACCAGGTGCATGTTTCAGGCCACTATCATAGTAGTGATAGGGAAAATTTCAACTTGTAAGGGCACAAATCTGAGCTCATGTGTGTAAATACGTAGAATATAATTTGATTTTACAAGTTTTTATTCTCTTTAATTTGATAATGGATTCATCACCTTAGAGGCAGATGATATCGATCATTACTGTTGTTTTGGTTCTCATGTGTACAGACACCACCTGATATTTTTGTGTGTTGAGAGAGGAAACATTACAACACGTATATGCTGATTTGATTCACTTAATTTTGTGAAACAGGAAGAAGTTCCATTCCCCTTCATCAAATAAAGGCATTTTTACATTCTACAATGACTCAAGACATTAAATTACATGCACTACTTTGTGGTATAGAGGCAAACATACATGGCTGTCATCCTTGAAGCCCTGGGTATGATTCCTGGCTCTGCCAAGAAATTTAATTCTTATCTGAGAGTTGGTACAGGGTTCTCTCAGCCTCATGCGGAAAAACGGAAAAGAGGTGAGTTTGATTCCCACCTCAGCCATCCTTGGGGTGGTTTTCAAATGCTGGGATGGTTCCTAACTTAAGGCCACAGCAAAATGCAGCCTCAATAACACAGGTTATCAGATTAGGTGTGTGTATAAAAATATATACAGAATATAAATAAAGTACACAGGGCTGAAAAGACGATGCCCAAGCACCTAAAAGAAACAACAAAATTATGTTAATTGATATTGTGGTCAACACACCAGTAATTCCAATTACTGGAATATGTGAAAAGATAATCTGAAGTAAATTACATGTGATTAATATATATAACGTTATTTCAGGTTATTTTTCCATATAGTCCAGTAATTACAATTACTGTGTTTTGACCAACTGAAAGTTAAAATATCAATTGTCAATAAGGCAACACTGAAAAATGGCTTCAAAGCTAAATTATGTAGCAGCTATATTCGTTTTCAAATTTAACGAGAGACATTGTTCGGTAGCTATTAAGATGAGCAGACTCTGCCTGGTGAAATGGAGATCAATTCATGGCAAGTTAATTCTCTTTTATATTTCTGAGAAAGTTCAGGATACAGTGCAAAAAACTTGATTTTGTTCAATGAGCAGAGCAAGTTGATTTCTATGAATTGTGTTTCCAAATTGGCCATCTCAACACCCCTTTCCCCATATAAATTAGCTTAACTGTGTTATTCAGAAGTATTTCAAAACAGATTTTTGGTTCAAGTTACTTTGCAGAATTGTTCTGATGGCTGAATTTGTAATCAATCGGGGCTGAGTTTAGGAAGGAAACGGCTGTGACCTATGGGTAGGGATAGGAAATTTTCGGTGATTTCAAAGTAAGGAAAGCAGTGTTTTAAAGTGTAAAATTTGGTGGTTTCAATTGCACTTTTCGGTACTTTAAAAATGGTAAGTTTTAGGCAGGATATTTTTTATATATGGATAATATACATTAAATATTAAAGTACTGTACACTAATGACACATTTCACTGTCCTTCATTGTATACTTCAGTGAAAAGATCCAAAATATCTTGTGACAAACAGTGACGCATATCACTTTAACGTGCTAGTCTAAGCTGAAAAAGAAAACATTCACAGTCAGCGTTTGAATAGGGTATCCAAATGATACTCGACACAGATTCTGAGAACTTTGGAAATGCAAATGTCATTCCTTGCAGAACTCCAACAATGTCTATCTTGGTCCTGTCATGCACATGCTTCTTGATTAAAGTTTGCAGTTCATTGTATCCTCTTAACACCTCACTTTCATCCAGTGTTCCACAGAATGGAAACTTCTTAGTTTACTTTGAAAGATCCTCATTGATGTTCACTGGCACTATTTCTGCTGGATCGAACACACACATTTGTAAAACTTGTTCCTAGGGTCTACGGATCTCAAGCTGATTAATTTTGTAAGAGCATGGGACTCTGCATTTACTAAAACTGAATGTATTTTCTCTCTTTTTGACACATTTCCACAACCCTCCAACAACTCCTTAATGTTGGTACCGTAATTTACAGAAACAGCAAGTTTAAGGGCTTAATGAATTCTCTGGAGATGTCCATCTAGAAGGTGAACAGTTGGATAAGACTGGCCTTCTAAAGTGATGAGTTCAGCGATGTCTGTGCTCAATTCTTTGATGAAAATGGCCTCTACTTGAATCTCAAATACCCGTATTTCGACATGTGAAACGTTGTTGAGAAAATCAACACCAGAGTTATCAGTCTCTATTACTTCATTCATAAATTGCACAATATCTTTCAAGTACTCTGACAGGTACGCTGCAGAATGAAACCAAGAAGACCACCTGGTTATGACTGGTTCAGGAAACAGTGGCACATTTTGATCTGTGTCTATTGTGTCTCGCAATACAATACAATGTTATAAAGAGGGGCAGATGACCTCGTAGTTCTGCCCCTTAAAACAACAATAACTAACTAACTAATGTTATAAAGTGTGATCATTTATTTTGCATGTTCATAAAATACATTTCAATATTTTAACCAATACCGTACTTTTGTTTCTGCTAAGCTTAAAAACATAATTGCGGATAATTTGCGGTTTTCGATAATTGGCGGAAGTTTGTGCATTAATTGCCGCGAATTATCGGGAGTATCACTACAGCAAACGGAGGTGTAAGAAAGTGGTAGGAGAAGAAAAGAAGAAAAGTTGGGAAGAATTTACACGAAGAATGGAAACAGATGTAAGTGGCAGTAAAAGGATGCTGTATGGGCTTCTAAGAAGTAAGAGGAAAGAAAGAGTTACCACAAAGCTGGTGAAAAAGGAAGATGGAGAGTTGTTAACACACCCAGATGAGATAAAGGGACGATGGAAGGAGTATTTCGATAAGCTATTGAATGTGAGCAATTGTACTGGTAAGCTGGAAGTGACACAATCTGACGACTCTATAACAGAAGATGATATAACAATGCTGGAGGTGGAATTAGCAGAACAGAAAATGAAGATGGGAAAAGCAACAGGGGTGGATGAGATCAGTGTAGAAATGATAAAGGCTGCTGGACCTGTTGGTATGCAATGGTTGTATCGACTGCTCAAGTGTGTGTGGAAACGGAAATGTGTACCAGAAGACTGGGAGAAAGGGATAATAATACCAGTGTTTAAGAAGGGGGAGAAGAAGGTGTGTAATAACTATAGAGGGATCACCCTCTTATCACAGATAGTAAAAATACTGGAAAGGATATTAGAAAGAAGAATGAGAAGAAAGGTGGAAGGAGAGTTGCAAGAGGAACAGTATGGCTTCAGGAGTGGAAGATCCACAGTGGACCCAATCTTTAGCTTGAGGCAGGTGATGGAAAAGAACTGGGAATATGGAGAGGATTTGATCATGACTTTCATAGATCTAGAAAAGGCATATGATAGTGTCCCCAGAGAGAAGGTATGGGAAACCATGGTTAAGAAGAGACTGGGAAGAGAAATGTTGGAAATGGTACAAGCAATGTACAACAACTGTGTTAGCAGGGTACTGACCCCAGTTGGAAATACAGATTGGTTTAGGAACAAGACTGGACTAAGACAGGGGAGTGTGCTGTCACTTCTCTTGTTCATAATGGTGATGGATGAAATTGTAAAGGAAACAAAGGAAGCATATGGACATAAAGAAATGAAGTTACTGTTATTTGCAGATGATATTGTGGTCTGGGGAAGGAACACCGAAGAAGTGCAAAAACAACTAGATGCACTGAACGAAAATATTCAGAAGTACGGCCTGAAAATCAGTATAGAGAAAAGCAAGACCATGGTGATGACAAGAGGGGAAAGACAAGGAAAGGGCACTGTGAAAATTGGAAGTCAGAGTTTGGAAATTGTGGACACGTTCAAATACCTAGGAAGTGAACTGATGCAAACTGGTAGGTTAGACATGGAGATTGGCAGGAGGGTACAGCAGAGCAATGCATTCTATCAAAGTGTAAGAAAACTTGTTTGGGATAAGGAAGTACCAAGGAAAAGCAAGGAGGTAATGTATAAAGTGTACTATGTTCCCATTTTAACTTATGCAGCTGAGACTTGGACCCTGACAAGCAGGCAAGAGAGTAGAATCCAAGCCAGTGAAATGAAATTCCTAAGAAGTATGATAGGAAAGACAAGGAAAGACAGAGTGAGGAATGAAGATGTTAGGAAGGAAGTTGGGATGGGAAAACTAAATGAGAGAATTGAGAAGAATAAACTAAGGTGGTTTGGACATGTAAAGATAATAATAATGTTATTGGTTTTACGTCCCTTTTAACTACACTGGCTTTTAGAGACGCCGGGGTGCCGGAATTTCGCCCCGAAGGGGATCTTTAACGTGCCAGTAAATCTACTGACACGGCTCCCTCGCATTTGCGCACCCTCAAATGCCAGCTGACTGCGCCAGGTTTCGAACCTGCAACCTTGGGCTCAGCAAGCGAGAACGTTACCCCTGAGCCACGCAGCCAGACGGACATGTAAAGAGGATGGAGGAAAATAGAATACCAAGACAGATGCTGGAGGCAAAGTGCAAGGGTAAGAGAGCAAGAGGAAGACCTAGAACAAGGTGGATTGATTCAGTGAAGAACAGCGTAAGAAAAAGAAATCTGGACTGGGACAAGATCGTGGAAGAAGAATGGTGGAAGGAAAGAGGAAAGTGGAGAAGTGCCATAAATACCCTGACCCGGCAGGAGCTGGATAAGGGGAAATGATGATGATGATGATGATATCGGGAGTGCATTGAGGAAACAAACAAAACAAGAGCTAAAATTCGCATTTTTGTGGGAACTTTGCAAAATTTTGCGAGTTTAAAAACCATTCTTTTTGCCAATTTTAGGGTTATTAAAACAGATTACCACTCGTGTAGGCCTATTACTTCATTTAATAATTCAAGAAATTTGCAATCGCGAATTCTTCCTATCCCTTATGGGATAGAAACTATAAAAAAACATTTTGAGAACTGCTGACAGTGAAAGTCTAACTTAAACATGCTCTAATAATATTTAAACAAAGGCAATTGGCATTCAACTCTTTATAGTATATGGCCATTAAAGTATTTCATTTTCACATGAAAAATAAGTGTGTATCTTCAGTGATATAAATATTTCTTTGAACTTCATGGAGTGCTATTCAGAGGTTATAATGTACTGTAATAATAAAAAAATACACTCTTATTATTTATGTCTTCTTCCCTTCTGCTTTCTTGGCTTTCCCTCCATTTCATAGTTTTTATCATCATTTTCATCTTCTTCTTCCAGCTCACTGGATGACTGCCAGTCCTCTGAGCCAGTTGGTTCGTAACTGTCAGAATCAGATACTGAGATATCTGATTCTGATTCATCATTAGTGTCTTCATTGGTGTTGGGTTCTGGAAAGAGATAGAAAGAATCTTTTTAAACATATTTTAAAAAATGGTACTCAAGGAGAGGTATACCATCTCCTGTCAAACAACCAACCACATTGTGGCAGCGAAAGTTTGATCTAATGTACAGTGAAAACTCTATTGCTGTTACTTTATCCCACCTTGACCACTCGGTTTACCACATCATTGCATAGGGATAATCAAGAAAGTGTGCACCTCATGATGTAGTGGTTAGCATAGTTGGCTACCACTCTGAAGGCCCGGGTTCGATTCCCGGCTCTGCCAAGAAATTTAATTCTGGTTTGAGGTACTGGAATGGTAACGTTGGCATGCAAGTCACCAAGTGGCGTCAATTTCGAAGAATTGCACCAGGCCAATTGGCTACATGAGTTTACTTATTTTTTTAGAACAGTTGTATTCCAACGGGGTCGGGATATCATCATCAATTTTTTGTTCAGGAGGTACCAGGTACAATTCGTGAACGTCCTCCATTTCTTTCTACCCAAGCACATTTCTTCGTCAACTAGGGTCCTCACATAACCCTTCATTCTGATGTTGTCTAGTACCACATCTAACCATCTCCTCCTGGGTCTTCTCCTAACTTCCTCTTCCATCCACTTCTTTGTCATTCTTCCATTCTTGTAACATGACTGAACCACATCATCCTTGGGCAAATTTTTTAGCATCAGGGTTCTTTCAATTTAGCCTGTGACTATGACATCATTTCTTATTTAGTCTCTATGGGCCTTCTTCACCATGATGCAGAGAAATTCCATTTTTGCTGCATGGAAATGGCTTTCTTCTCTTTTGAGTGATGCACCTCAGACTGCAATTAGAACAAGCTAGCTGTTATATAGGCTCCGTGCATATATTGATTTGCTGCTGTAAGCGGACGTTCCGAGAAGGTGTTGCGTGACGTGATCAGCGAGTATTGATATACATCGGAAACGTGTGAGCATTTATTCATTATTCTATACAGTCATCATCATCATCATCTTGCACAGTTTCCAGCCACTGGCCGGGTCTGTTTGGAACACAAGCCTCTCCAACGTCTTCTGTCTTCCCACCATCTTTCAGCCTCCACCCTTGTCCAATCTTCTCCTCTCTTCTTCACGCTTTCTTCCAGCCCCTTCAGCCACCTGTCCCTCGGTCTTCTTCTCAGTCTCTTTCCTTCCCACGTCGTCTTGAGTATTCTCCTGGGTATTCTCTTCTCCTCCATTCGTTTTACATGTCCATACCATCTAAGTCTAGATTTCTCTATACAATCCTGTAATGGTTCCTCTTTCATTAATTCTCTGGTCCTCTCATTTCTTATTCTGTCCATCTTTGTAGCTCCAATACTGCTTCTCAAGAACCTCATCTCACTGGCCTGTATTTTGCTCTTCTCCCTTCCTTTCATAACCCAGGTCTCCGAGGCATACGTCAGGATAGGGACATAGTACGTCCAATATATGATCTTTTCGGGGACACCCTTGCTCCGTAACATGCTTCTCACACTCCTCCGGAATGCTTCTGCCTGTCTTCCCCGCTCATTTATTTCTCTATCGTTTCTTCCATCATCTTGTATCAGGCTTCCCAGATACTTGAAACTCTCCACTTTCTTCAGCTGTTCCCCACCAATTGTTATTCCTGTTGTAGTTCTTTCCTTCTTCCTTGTTGTGATCACCATCTCACACTTATTTATGCTAAATTTCATCCCATATCCTTGTATTATTCCTTCCCACACGTCCAACTATTCCTGTACCTCCTCCTCCTTGTTTCCCCAAATCATCAAATCATCTGCAACCACCATTGCTTTCATCTTTCCTTCCCCAATTACTTGTGCCACTCGGGTCATTATGTCATCCATTACCACAATGAAAAATAACGGTGACAGTGCACTTCCTTGTTTCAGGCCGTTTCTCGGTTCCAACCAGTCCGATCTCTCTCCTCCCACTTTCACACAGCTCATGCTTCCCTTGTACATCTCCTTTATCCTCCTTATAGTCCATTTTTCTACTCCTCTATCCTCCAGGGACTTCCATACTTTGTTTCTGCATACACAGTCATATGCATTCTCAATGTCCAGGAAGGCCATCAGTAGATCTGTTCCATACTCATAGTGCTGTTCTTGTAACTGCCTTACAGCAAAATCAAATCCACTGTGGACCTTCCTGCTCTGAAGCCATGTTGCTCTTCCCTCATCCCTCCTTCTATCCTTGCCCTAATTCTCCTTTCTAAAACTTTCTCAAACATCTTTGCACAATGACTCATCAGTGTTATTCCCCGATAGTTTCTGCATTCTGTTCTACTACCTTTCTTGAAGATCGGGACAATTATTCCCTTTTTCCAGTCCTCTGGGGTCTTCCTTTCCTTCCATGCGGTCTTCATCACTCGGTACAACCATTGTATCCCCACCTCTCCTGCTGCTCTCACCATCTCCACACTCAACTCATCCACACCCGGTGCCTTCCCTCCTTTCATCTTCCTCACTGCATCTTCCACTTCTTTCCATGTTAAGTAAAGATGTCAAAACGTTGTGTAGTATTGTTGGTTGCATTAACCCTTTCCTGCACATATTTTGAGTTCATTTATCCCCTGATTTCACCCTTATCTACTTATCCAGATTTCTCCTGCTTGAAAGCTGCATTGATATTGTGGTTATTTCACTGAATAGTACATCACCTCTTAACATATGAATATGATAATCTATTTCTTTTGATCCACTTTCCAAATTATGTACAGGTCCAACCAACAACACCTATAAAACTAGTAGGAGTTGTGAAATAAAAAGTTTGAGGTACCAAAATGACCGGAGCATCACCAACGGGCCCAAATTCTTGGAATCAATTTCACTGTCATCGCCATTATCACTACAATTAACTTCGTCAATAATATATTTAATGCAGCCAAATAGCCATAACTTAAAATATAGGTTACATTGATGGGTTACATATTTGCATAATCACTTATAGACATTGTTCTTCTTGTACAGAATTGTATGTGGTACCGTTCACACATTTTTCCACATAATGTGCACTTACAGTCTATATTTGTGTCATGGAAGTGTTTTGATTTGCAGAGTAGGTGGTGAAAACCGTGAACTGCCAACCTCGTAATGACATGTCTTAGTTCGAAATTAGCTTTTGTCCAGGAGCGGTCTATCATGGCCCCTGTCAATATCTTCTACATCCGCTAAAACATCATTTCCACCACTATTTAACGATGCTGTATCGATTTCAGCGCTCATATCAAGCTTAGTTTCAATGTCTGCAATACTCAAACCAGCCATGATCACAAGAGTACACAGCTCATCCGGACCTGTCAATGTTTACATGGAATTACACTCTTCATTTTCTTATTTCCTAGGACTTCTTGATTCTACAACATGCTCATCCAAGCATAATGATATCTCTGACTGTTACCCCACCAGACGTTACGATAGAAACCATCAGAGAGCAGAGAACGACAGAGAATGCAGTCGGGCGCTTTCGGGCACCCAGGACCAGAACTGGAATACAACTTATGGGCGTTTACGGGCGCTACGGACGGGAAAGGGTTAATAGATATTGTATCACACAGAACAATGTAATGTTCTACATAGTTTTCCTTAACAAATTCATGAAATGGATTTCAATACACTGTGGCCATTGACTGTGAATCACAAGCAGTAAGTTTAAATTGTATATTCGGTATTTAATTAGCCTATCTCTAACTAGTTTTGTTGATGATAAAGGTTAATTTAGACTTTCAGGAATCTTTGAGCTCACGAAAACTATAGGTCATCGCTTTGGAAAAATACAAAGTTAACCCATGGGTGAAGATATGCTTGCATAGTTATGCCGAACTACTTCTGAACCTTAATTTAAAACCTCACCAGCTTGACCCCTTAGCAAAGTTTTTAGATATTTAGATTTTTCCAGGTATCTTGAGGACATGAGCTTCCCTGGTACCTAGTTTTAAGTTTCTAGGACACCTGGAAGTGTTTCATTAAAGCATGTCAATTTTCATTTTTGTCCTTATTATACATCATTACACCATGACATTACCTCCTTAATTTCTCAGAAATTTTCCTCAACACTTTCTCGGGGTTTGATATTAAAAGTTAGTTGGGGCATTCAGGAAACATTTGTGTCCACAAAAGCTATAAGTCATCACTTTGGAAGAAAAGTTAATCTATGGTTAAAGAAATGCTTACACTCGAGTCCTCCTAAGCTGCCATATTATACCCCTCCAACTTGATCCCCTCGAAAAATTTAGGATATTCTAGATTCTTATAAAGATCTTGCGATTAGAGTATCAGCTTTTAAGTTCATGGGATATCTGGAAATCTCTCAATGATTCATGTTTATTTTCAGAATTTACCTGTGCATGTGTCCCCCCAACGCACAGAGCCTATAGGGTCCGTTTTGAGGGTAGTTGTTCCCATAATAAGTGACACACTTGATGATTCGGTTGGTAACTTCTGAGTGACATGCTTCCCAGACATTGGAACTGTTCCACATTTTCCAGCTGGACTCCATCTAAGCACATGCACATGTTGAATGATAGGTAGGCTTTGTGGGTTATTATCTGTCATCTGTGGGATGTTTCTTGGCTTGGGCTATTCCATTTATTTTATAATCATTCAGTAAGAATGCCGTCTTCAGTACGTTCAGCTCTATCTTTTTGACCTAAGGTGTTTTGCATAGCTTATTCACTGTGTTTAACACCATGAAGGAGGTATCCAATTGGAATGGAATTTATTCCAGATATAACTAATGGTGTTGAACACATATTATTACAGTTGCAGGGCATTGCCCCCACATTAAAGACACAACATCAGTACTGTACGGTTCACAGCTCATAATCTCTGCGAGAAATGCGACCATGCCCACCTGCAACACACAAGTTGACAGCCTGACAGTGGCTACTAATACTACTACTAATGGTAGAAGTAATTTTTAAAATGTAAGAAATTTAATCTAAATTAGCAAGAGTAATGAAATGCAGATAAGGTCCGTCATCACATGGTGTTGTCATATTTTGTGGTCCACTGCCACATTTTCAAGTCATCTGGTTCCTTTCCGTCCGCGGCTTCCACACCAACATTGCTATTGCGGTATCATTTCCCGAATAGGGAGCAATATCCCAGTACTCCTTGCAGGTCGACCATGCATCCCCGTTCAAACTCTTGTTTAGTGCCATTTGATGACATTGAGGCATAGTGACTCCAACACAACAGCTTGCAGATGATATCCTATGTGCCTGGCTCGACCGCTGCTGCTGTGCCCAGGCATGCTCATTCCAAATCATTTGCATGTCATACCCTGCTTTGTACCTCCCATAAATGGCATCCCAATGTGACACCTCCTTCATGGTGCTGCAGTTTCCATAACTGAAATGCAGTTAGATAAGATGCTATTTGTGGTGCAGGGTCTTGGGGGAATGTACACTAAAACAATAAAAACTAAATTAAATGGAAATTTCAATATAGATAGCCTAATGATAATTAAAGCTGGAATTTAAGGAAAGTCACAAGAAGAATTTCCACATGTAACACCTTATCCTGTGTAACAAAACTTACTGTACCTGGCATTTTTCTCTTCCTTCTCGTACGCTTTGTGTGTTTAAACTGTCGATTGTGAAGGGCGTTCTTGCGGTAACACAATGTTCCATATGAACATTCTGGCCGATTGTCAACAAAATCTTCATCTCCTGGGTGACATTTGGTCTCTAGATGATCTTTATTTTTCCTGCCATGGGAGAAAAAAATAAGTTGGATATATAAAATGGTATGAATATTCAACAAAGTCTACAATTAAATAGAAGAAAGCTCTCTAGTCCAGGCACTCTACACTCTTAGGCAGGCAAAACTGCTTCAGAAGTTCTCAATGGTTCTTACTTCAGAAAAAAATCCTGAGCAACATATCCAAAACTTAATCATAAAAATATCTGCAAAATTGCTGACTGCACTACTAAATACTATTAATAGGCTAATTTATAGGTCCTGCTAAGGATGTGATAATCATCTTGTCAAGTAAAAAGATATAAATAAATGAATACGGTACCTATATATAAACAATTAAATTTTTCACGAGCTCTCGACTCCGACTTCGGCCGTAAACTCTGCAAAGCTCATACCTCATTTAGAGCTTGTTATCAAGATTTTCTTTGATCTGGATAATAACCAATCCAGATTAAGTTATTTTTTGTCATTAGCACATGTTTAAACACCCCATCATGAAACAACAAGATAATCGAATAAAACAACACACTGTTGCTAAGTTTCATCAACTTTTGAATTTAAGTGCTGTATAGTAAAAATCAACAGATAGTCGAGCAAACAATGCACTATCACTAAGTTTTACCAACTTTTGAATTTAACTGCTGTGTACTAGGAATCAGTAAATTATGTTTCTTCCAGTTTTGGAGTAATTGAGTAAATTTTTGTGGAATCAAACCTGCTTATATGTATTTCTCATTCAATAAAATAGCTTGAGCAGATATATAGGCAATCTCTACTTCTGACATAGAAAATATTTTAAAAATATTTTTGCATTGGCTATAGGCTGCCTTTATTAAATAGATTCTTGTTCATCCAAAATCAAGCAGGAAAGGCGAATGGGACGGTACTAGAGATTGAACAATCTACATTCACCCAGAAAGTTTCACTCTTGTCGCCACTTGTCCACTGTTCACCACCCACTGGCATTGCGGACCACAGTCTATGCGGCGACACATGGCAAAAGTTACAATCGAACAACCACTGGTTCAAGTACAGTATATACCACAATATGTATGTGTCTAGGGGAATTTTTTAGTGTAGTTGATGATGTGATGTTCATTTGTTTGATGTTGTGGCTTGAATTGCCACCATATTACTCAGCTGTATGAGGCTTCAAACAGTGTGTCGTTACATGCGGATGTAGTCAAGTGTGTTCAAGTGCGAGGTTTGGTGTTCAGTTACGAATGTTCATAAATTACTTGTTCATTTTAATAGAAAAGTTGCACTGTACTCTTCTTAAGCCATGGCGAGACAATCCCATTGGTCGCTGCCTGGTTAGACGACGATGTGGGCAAAATCATTGGCCACTACTTGGTTAGACAAGGTCTACAATTGCTGCTTGTAACACAAGCAAGGGGGTCATATTAACACATAGAATTTAACATGTAAGCATCGTTTAAAGCTTTAGTGTCGTCCATGACGTCATGGATGCCGCCATTTTGTGTCTGGGTGAATTTTGTAGTGTAACGTATCGCAATCTATACCACCACTACAATCATCTTCTCTTGAAATGTTCAATGCCTTTATTATACCACGATCATGCTCCTGTTGGAAAAATAAATTAAGCTTAGTAAACTTTTAAAAAATCCTTATCAAAACTGTTGAAAATACTTAAAATAAAACATCTTTCTATTAACCCACAAGAGGGAGAGTCAACTTTTTTACCCAGTCGTTCCGACCGTGCATGTAAAAAAGAATGACATATGAGAGGATCCTTGGCCTAACTTTAGTTTCTGTTTTCATATGAATAGAAGTGTTATTTTACATGACTAAAACATTTATCATTTTCATAAAGACAAACATATGGATGGGAAATATTTACCAACACAGTTACATAATAGTTATTACTTTCTTATATTTGGTGTTAGTTTGAATTAGTTACTGATGTCATAGTAGTTTCTGCAGTAAAAAGTGCACATTCCCAATAATTGTCAGTCTATTCTTCAGTTAACTTTAATTCCTAAAAATGGTTTAAGATTTAAAATTTCAAGAATAAGCAATAAGTAACTTTAAGACTGATCCGGCAGATAACACGGTTTGAAGGACAACTGTGCACTAAGTGTAAGCAAGTCCATTCGAAGATATTCGGAGGGAGGCAATGCAAGCTTGTGTGACCTTGAAGATATCAAGTATTATCACAATTGCTTTTCAGTCGGTCAACACGAGGGTGCCCAATTACATTGGGCGAGGAGTAACAATTATTATTCTATCACCCTACTACCTGAAAGGAATGTTGTTGGCTGAGGGGCTTGGGATACCTTGGTCATCAGCCCCATGAAAGGAAAGTTACATGAATTATTAACACCTCGAACATTTGTTAATTCATGTAACATTAGAAATACTATTGTGTTGAATGATTTATGCTGGTTAGTGGACCTAGTGCTGTAACTCCTTTAGTGAAAACAGTACATTTTTGTTCCGTTAACCCACATTTCTGAGTCAACGTAAAATTTAGCCTATTTGAATCCAGCTCACTGTTTCAAACGATGTGTTGTGATGACTGGTCAAATGTTATTTGAATCTTCAGTCTTTAGACTGGTTTGATGCAGCTATCACGTCCTGAGTTAATTGTTTCATCTCTACATAGCTACCACACCCTACATCTGATGGAATCTGTTCAACATATTCTAACCTTGGTCTACCCTACATCGCAATGCAATAATCGGGTCGAGTGAGCATGTATGCACTGGTTGCAGGGCTCTGGTTACTATATCCCAGGGTGTCGAGCGATATGGGAAATATACGGGAATTTTAGTGACCCGGGAAAAATGCGAGAAATATACGGGAAATCTTGTAAAGTCTCATAATGCCCGATTTCTTAGCCTCCAAACGCTCGGCCTTCTATTTCCCCTGGAGACCGCATCGCCACCCGCATTTTGTGGTACCGCCTCTTAGAGCGCTAAGCGAGGTGAGAGCCTAGCCAACGCACGACGCAATAGCGTTGTCGCGTTGAATGCGACTGCTTTGCCAGGCCGACCGCCGGCCGTACCCTTGCCGCGCGCCGGGCTCGTTGCGAGACAACGACGGACAGTACTCAGCCTGCATTGTTATTCACGGAGGAGACCAGTTGTTTTTCAGCAGAGCTGATATTTTTGTCAATGAGTAAGTTTGCCAATCTTTGCAAAGGTCAATGTAATGGGGAACCATTATGCTACGTCGCCGTCCGTCACTTTAACAAGATTTCTGCTGTTCCTACGGCATCGAGGTCAAGGCTGGGTACTGCCTACTGGTGAACAATGCGGATGTTACACAATCAACACTGCTCTCGGCCGTTTGACAAGTTTCACTTTATTCTCGCAGTCGAATATCAATAAATATTGCGTGAGTTACGCAATCCGTGCCGTTTGTGGTCCTTTTGACGAGATTCCCGTTCTCTCGGTCAGACACGGAAAAATATTGCGATGTTACGCACTGGCGCCATTCGCGGTCCGTTTGACAAGACTCGCGTTGTTATCGCGGTCGGGCACAGATAAATATCACGGTGTTAAGCAATCGATGCCGCTCTCTGCCATTTGACGAGATTCCCGTTGTCCTCGAGGCCTTCTCGAGACTGAAATATTGCGATGTTACGCAATCTACACCACTCACCATCCGTTTGACGAGATCTCGGTTCTCGCGGACAGACACGGGGAAATGTCGGTATGTACGTAATCGACGCCACTCTCGGCAGTTTGACGAGATTCCCGTTGGCCTAGCAAAGTGGAAGGTGGCAAGTTCGCAATCGGGCATGGTAGAATGTGGCGAATAGGTATCGGCGCTACTCGCAAGCAAGCTGACTTAATTCTCGCAGTTTCTACTCAGTGGTCGCGAGTTTACGGTGGAGCGCGGTCTGATTTTGGGGAAAGTCGTGAGTACGGTACGCAATTGGATGTAATCGGCACCGTTCGTGTATAACAAGAATACGTAACTTTCACGACCACAAGTTATACTTCGTCGTGATCTGGATAATGACCAATCCCGATGGACTTCATTTGTCTCTAGTACGTGTTTAGACGTCTTATGAAACACTGTCGCTATGCAATTACACATACGCTAGAAAAACTTGATTCGCGCTTAAAGATTCATTTTTCGGCCATTCGGTGTGCGAACTCGTCTCAGGGAGCTCTAAAATAGACGGGAATTTGGTTGATTTTTGTTCGGGAAATACGGGAAATATACAGGAATTTAAAATCAGGCCACCACTCGACATCATGTACCCCTTTCTTACTTTGTAATAGTGATTCCATCACATTTGACAACCACTCGGAACTCTTTTAAATTAAATATATACAAACTGTAACTAGAGCCACACCTACAAGAAACTTCACATTAGAGCTTATCTTAGCAATAACTCCCTACCACACCAGCTCAAAAACTTCCTTAAATTGTTCTTATTTTGTGTCTACCCGATTTTTAATATGGCTGCACATCATATTACATTTTTGTTTTTCTTTACAGTTTTCACATCAAACATTAAGAAAAAAAAGTGATTTTTAGTGTTCTATTTCTTGTTTTGTCATGACGAAGCGTTCAAGGACAAACCTGCACTATTTATCACGTTTCATTTCGAAAGGGTGGTGTATTCTTTGAATACACGGTACGAGAGATATAATGTCTATTGCTCTTTGCATGTTCATTTCTTCCTTCCTCTTTGCCAAACACCAACAGTGATCATCTGTTTTCTCCTTGTTGGGTATATCTCTCATGTCTTCATAAGTATGTTTCTGATATATAACTTCTGTGATCCACCTAGCGCCATCTAGTAGCAAACCTCTGAAGCTACTCAATTCCTCATCGTGCAAGAGGACTTACTTATCCATTTGGCTACCAGATCTCGTTACTATCGTCAGCTATTTTCTCCTTGAGCAAGAGGACTACGTCTACTGTTTCACTCACCATGCTGCGCTAATATCGCCTACTATCAACTCTTAGAAGACCATCCATCAAGAAGAAAATTATTTTTTGCTAAGTTGGTTATGCTGATATGTATACCTTTTGTTTCCTACCCCCACTCTCTCCCCTTCCTAGGACCTTCCGTGCTTCGTTGAGCTGCTCTCACTTCTTAGTCGGCAGTCGTAGTAATCAGTTAAGGCTCAACCAGAGCCAGCCTCCTGACCTAACGAGGCATCTTTTTTAAATTCCACGCCATGTTGGAACTTTAAGCATCAGTGAGGAACTTCACCTTCGCCATGCAACAAAGATAAGTACCTGCTTCAAGTTTTAACCTCATCTTCATGATTTTACCTACCACATGCTTTTAACTATCTTTTATAGGCAGTGTGAAATTACTTATTTTGGGGCAAAATCATCCTCCGCGGGATTTTCCATGTCGAGCTTTTGTTTAATCAAGCTAATCTTAGTGAAAGCAGCATTTCTTATGCTTGCCAAATGAGAAATCTTCTCACTACGCGGGATATTATCTAATACCCACTGTCTGTAATTTACCAAGCAAGTTCCTCCGCTGGATTTACATTAGCCCCATCTTACTACTAAGATTGTTCTGGAACTTTCCAGATTCGGTACTCAATCTACAAGTCCTGCCGTCATGTATTTCTCACGTACTTGGGAGAATTCTGTTTAAAACTAAATTACTACAATAGTGAATTTTCGTCCACCGCTGGAACATTCTATGGCGCATTTAATTGTAAATCACAACTGTTTCAAGAAATAGACTCTCACCTATATAGTGCAATCAGTTCTTCCTATAATTGCAATAACTTTCTTTACCACAACCTTTGTGTCTCCACAGTGAACATTTCATATGTTTCAATGAACTATAGTGCAAACCAGTGCTTGCTCAACTTTTCTACCGCGTCGCGATCGTTCGCTTATATTCAAATAAGGCCATGAACAATTTCCTCAATTCCCATTTCTCTTTCCTAAACCTCTCACTAACAATCTGCAATAAACTTTTAATCTAGGTCTATTCCAATAAGGTGTCATTCCAAGAAGTGCCCTTCCATTTTTGTTGGTTTATCATTAAGTATCTCTGTATAATCTTCGTGATACGTGTCTAGCACACGTTTCAAATTTACCTTGTTCCTCCCTTCAAAATCAGGGAAAACAATTCTCTAAACTCTTGAGCGAGTCATGTTCAGGTTTCACGAAATGGAAACTGCCCCATTTTCTCGTGATTCCTAATTAAACATAGGAAGTCTAGAAACTTCTTTTTCACTTTCTCCAGGTTTCACTGTAAGTGACCTGCCCTTTTTGTATAATTCTTATATATTAATTCTGTATAAATATAAGAAGTTGTAGGAACTTCTATTTCATTTTTCACGTTGTTATTATTGTTATTTTCAAAGTTGTCACTTTCTCTAGAACATTCTCTCCAGAATTTCTTAAGGTGCACTTTTTGTATTTCAATTCACGTTCAAGCTTTAATTATTTTATTGCTCATTTGTTGAAATCTTATAAAGATTTTATAAACATGTAAGGTTTGGAACCTTAAAAATTGTCAATTGCCTGGAGCAACCGTTTAATGTTGTCGGAGGTCTGCGACCTCAAATTGCTAATAAGATTAAAAAATATTTATTTGTTAAAAAGATCAATTAATCCTGAATTGTTAAATAAATTAAATATTTGTTTTTGGATTCATCATTTCTCTGATACTACAGTTAGGCAGGATCCTGGCTTTCCTAGCTCTTCCTAGGTTTATGCCCTCGTTTATATACAATAAATCGTTTGCTCTCAGTCTTGTCAGACCATCACCCTTCCCTATAGTACTTTCATTCGTGCTTGGGAGGAAATACACTACAGGCTCTCTCTGGCAAACTGCCCAAGTCTTAGCTGCGGTTCCCGTCAGCCTCGACCAAGCTCGTTCCTACTTTAGGTATCAAGGTGTTAATTTTCAGTGGCAACTGCCTCTAAAGGTATTTAAAGTTGAACTCATTAATTTTGTGGGACTCTCCTCCTATTTTTCTATCCTTTTTTTCCAATCCCAAATCTACTTCCTTCTCTTAATCATCTTCCCTTGGTGGGTGGGTTATTCCCTAGCCTATAATCTACCCAAAATTTGGTGCCGAAACCCGGGAGAGTCCATTTGCTATGTCCATTGTTTGTAAAGTGTCATTTGACAATACTTTGCATATTTCTAATATCTCCTTTGGATCTTTCAGCTATATCTACGTCATGCAAAGCCTGTGAACGGGAAGGAGGCCGCTCCTGTCTCCTTTGGGGTGTCCTGTTCTTTCTACTCTTTCGCTGTTGCCAATTTGACAGCATCTTCAAGGTTCTACAGTTTCGTGAGTTGTATTTCAATTTATTCTCTTCATCATGGCTCCTACTGAAAAAGATGAAACTCTCATTGCTAGACGTTCTTCTTATAAAGGGCAACTCACTAGATTCCGAAATTTTATCAACAAGTTAAATCCCGCCGAGTGTGATTTAGATATCTTAACACATCGCCTTAAGCTGTACGAACGGTCTTATGATTATTATGACCAAATTCAAACCGAGATTGAATCCGCTTGCCCAGAACTCCAATCGGATCGGGACGAGGTCGAACCCTTGTACTTTGAAGGAATTGCAAAGGCCCACCAACTGATTCGCAATATCTCAGAACCGGACACTAGGGTCATCAATCCGGCCCAGTTCGCACCCGCTTCAGTTCACAAGAACAAACCGAAACCGTTACTTCCCAAGATAAGCCTACCGCACTTCTCAGGCAAGGAAGGTGAATGGTATTCTTTTTACGAACTTTACTGCTCCCTAATTCATGAAAATATCGAGATCCCAGACATACATAAATTTTACTACCTCCGAACTTCTTTAGAATCTGAGGCCTTGACCTTGGTGGAGTCACTGCCTTTAAGCGCAGACAACTACCACATCGCCTTTAATCTCCTTAAAGAGAGATATGGCAATTTACGGTTGAGTGTCGCTCGTCATATCCGCTGTCTCTTCAACTTACCGGCCGTCAAACCTAATGACGTCACATCTTTAAGAGACCTCTTAGATTCTATGCAGTTAAATGTCAGAGCGTTATACCAACTAAAACAGCCTGTCCAAACATGGGACACCATACTTATTCACCTAGCTACATCAAGATTCGATTTTTCGACACTGAAGGCCTGGGAGATCGAACTCGCCTGCAACAAGGAACATTCGTTCGAACACCTTATCTCGTTTCTCAACAGTCGATGTCAATTCCTTACAGCACTCGCATTTCAGTGCGAAAAGGTCGAAACGAATCCTCAGTGTCAAATTTTTGAAAAAAAAACTTGCTTCTTCAAAGGGACATCAGCCCCCATTTGTCGAAAACAAACAAACCCGTTCTTCTTTAAATCATTCAAGAGAAGATATCAGGCCGCTTAACAAATCGTTAAAATGCACGCTCTGTAAAAAGCCTCACACCTTGTATTTGTGCAAATCCTTTAAAGAATTGTCTGTCGAAGATCGAAGGAAGTTTGTGTTGAATAGCAAACATTGTTTCAATTGCTTGTCACCTAAGCATTCTTCTTCGAACTGTACGTCATCAAATCTCCGTTTCCATTGTAAAAAACCGCATCATTCTTTATTGCACGTTCACGATAAATCGAGGTCATCAGTACCTGCCTCTTCAAGCTCCATGCAGAGCAGCTCCGAACAAACTAATGCTTCTTCCTGCATTTCTAATGCCGAACCTTCTCACAGTGCGCAAACCCTTTTGACCACTGTACAATTTGAAATCCAAGATAGATTTGGAAATTGGTTTAGAACCCGTGGTCTTCTCGATTCCGCTTCAACGCACAACTTTGTTTCGCAATCGTTGATTAAAAAACTAGGTCTTTCGTCATCGCCTACTTCTATCAATGTGACCGGCATTGACAATTTGAAAACTCAAGTTTTGCAGTCTTCAAAATTGAAAATCAGAGACGTTTGCCAAAGAAACACCAATCTTAATTTAAACTGTCTCATTCTTACCAGTATTGGCAAGGACACTCCAAGTCACTCTATCAATACCTCCGGATTAAAGATTCCTTCGCACTTAAGGTTAGCCGATCCTCAGTTTAATGCTCAAGGTCCCATTGATGTGCTTTTCAGTGCCAATGTTTTTTGGAATTGCATTCGCAAACAAACACGCAAGTTATCTTCAACCGTGGTCGCTAGAGACACCGATTTTGGTTGGGTTATCACTGGTGAAATCAAACATACCAGTGTTCAAACCAAAACGCAATGTCATTTCGTCACAGCTGACATAAATCCCATTTCTGAAAAAGAGAACGCTCATGTTTCAAATCTCAATATTTTTGAAAACCACTTGTCGAAACGATGTCTCATCGTGAACAACTGCGCTACCCCTGTAAGTTGTTTAAATGGCTTTTCCTTCTTCCCGCACAAGATGGCCATTCAAGTTCGCCTTGCTTTGTGTTATTTCGTCTATCTTCTTATGTCATTTTTTATAGCAGTTAATTGCTTAAACTATTCCTCGAAAACTATCTTCCCCTTGTGTAAAACCATGGCTATCAGTCACCATCACTTTGCTGTACGCTATGTTTCACTTCTTTCGTTATGTAGAAGGATGGCCACGGCCGGCTCCTCCCCCCTTCCTCGCAATTGGAAGTCGCTCATGAAACCGATTGAAACTCTGAATTCTATAGCATCTAGAATAACTATTCTTATGCATAACCTTCTTCTCAATGTCCCAGCTTGTCTTCTTTGCTCGGAAGAATTAAGCTTCTTTTTGTTGAAAATTGTCCGATTTCGTGATCCTCTCAATTATGCGAAATTGATTTCCTACTTTATTTCATATAGCTTTAAATTGCTTTTTCATGTCCAAGTTATGATTGACTGCATGCCGTCCAAACTGAATATCTGCTTTAAGTTACAGCTGATTCAGCTAGTGTGTGTGTACTCCGAACTGCTTGTTTTTCAAACCTGTTTGTTTACAAGCCTGAATAACGCCAAGTTGTTGTTTATTTCCTGTATGATTACCAAAGGTCAAAACAAGTTTCTCTTATCTCAACTTTGGCTGATTGCCAAGCATTGTCTGGCGAGTTGCTACTATAAGTACAGAAGCCGTTTACCTACTTCCCAAAATAAACTTGTTCCCCTTAAGGACTCTGTCAGCCATTTATATGTCTTATCTCGTTGTACTATGTGTGTCAAGGCCGTGCTTGTTTACGTCCCTCACTTACTCACGCTCGTATCTTACAATTGCTTCGATCCCTGTTTCAAAACTTCGTTGCGTATTTCTCACGCGCGTATGTATTGCAATTTGCTTGCATATTTTGCGATCTTAATGTTCATTGATGAACAAACTTGTTTTATCTCGACGTCACATTCGATGTGGTTTTGTATTCATACTTATCATGTCCCGGTTTTCGTTGACTTAAGTATTTTTCTGAGTAAACACTTTGATACTCATTATAACTTGAGGTTATTGTTTATGGCTACTCGTTTGTTACCTATGGCATTCTTGCTTTCTACTCGCATAGTTCCTTTGTTTATTTGGTATATTCTTGTCCTGAATAGATGTACTTGTTTCTATACGCTTTGTTTAAACTTGTCAATTCTTCTTTCTCATCGTATCGTAATCTTTACTAGTGCTTTATTTCCCTCAGCTTCCAGCTATTTTGTGATTGAAAGTGTTGATAATTCTCGCCTTTCAACTCCGCTTTCCAATGACCCTGATAACCTCCTTCCACTTACACCTGGTCGCTTCTTTACACGCACTTCTCTCTCTGCCCATCCTCCCCTTCCTAATTCTTACAGGGATTCTAATCTACCTATCGCTTGGCGGAAACTTGAAGCCCTCCGTAATTCTTTTTAGAAGAGGTGGGACTTGGAATATTTAACTTCCTTGCAACGGAGGCAGAAGTGGTTTCTTTCCAGTCCCGACATCAAAGTGGGAGACTTGGTCTTAGTTAGGGATGTTTCACCCCCCCTAGTCTGGCCTTTTCGAAAAGTGACTAAGTGTTACCCTGGAAGAGATAGGAGAGTCAGGGTATTCAGAGTCTTGACCACTAAAGGTCAGATCATAAGACCACTTCTCTTCAATTACTGTATTACTCTTAAATGTGTAACTGCTTTCTTGCTCGCTGTTGGTGTCTGTCCCCCCAGTATGGTGTATTCTTTGAATACACGGTACGAGAGATATAATGTCTATTGCTCTTTGCATGTTCATTTCTTCCTTCCTCTTTGCCAAACACCAACAGTGATCATCTGTTTTCTCCTTGTTGGGTATATCTCTCATGTCTTCATAAGTATGTTTCAGATATATAACTTCTGTGATCCACCTAGCGCCATCTAGTAGCAAACCTCTGAAGCTACTCAATTCCTCATCGTGCAAGAGGACTTACTTATCCATTTGGCTACCAGATCTCGTTACTATCGTCAGCTATTTTCTCCTTGAGCAAGAGGACTACGTCTACTGTTTCACTCACCATGCTGCGCTAATATCGCCTACTATCAACTCTTAGAAGACCATCCATCAAGAAGAAAATTATTTTTTGCTAAGTTGGTTATGCTGATATGTATACCTTTTGTTTCCTACCCCCACTCTCTCCCCTTCCTAGGACCTTCCGTGCTTCGTTGAGCTGCTCTCACTTCTTAGTCGGCAGTCGTAGTAATCAGTTAAGGCTCAACCAGAGCCAGCCTCCTGACCTAACGAGGCATCTTTATTAAATTCCACGCCATGTTGGAACTTTAAGCATCAGTGAGGAACTTCACCTTCGCCATGCAACAAAGATAAGTACCTGCTTCAAGTTTTAACCTCATCTTCATGATTTTACCTACCACATGCTTTTAACTATCTTTTATAGGCAGTGTGAAATTACTTATTTTGGGGCAAAATCATCCTCCGCGGGATTTTCCATGTCGAGCTTTTGTTTAATCAAGCTAATCTTAGTGAAAGCAGCATTTCTTATGCTTGCCAAATGAGAAATCTTCTCACTACGCGGGATATTATCTAATACCCACTGTCTGTAATTTACCAAGCAAGTTCCTCCGCTGGATTTACATTAGCCCCATCTTACTACTAAGATTGTTCTGGAACTTTCCAGATTCGGTACTCAATCTACAAGTCCTGCCGTCATGTATTTCTCACGTACTTGGGAGAATTCTGTTTAAAACTAAATTACTACAATAGTGAATTTTCGTCCACCGCTGGAACATTCTATGGCGCATTTAATTGTAAATCACAACTGTTTCAAGAAATAGACTCTCACCTATATAGTGCAATCAGTTCTTCCTATAATTGCAATAACTTTCTTTACCACAACCTTTGTGTCTCCACAGTGAACATTTCATATGTTTCAATGAACTATAGTGCAAACCAGTGCTTGCTAAACTTTTCTACCGCGTCGCGATCGTTCGCTTATATTCAAATAAGGCCATGAACAATTTCCTCAATTCCCATTTCTCTTTCCTAAACCTCTCACTAACAATCTGCAATAAACTTTTAATCTAGGTCTATTCCAATAAGGTGTCATTCCAAGAAGTGCCCTTCCATTTTTGTTGGTTTATCATTAAGTATCTCTGTATAATCTTCGTGATACGTGTCTAGCACACGTTTCAAATTTACCTTGTTCCTCCCTTCAAAATCAGGGAAAACAATTCTCTAAACTCTTGAGCGAGTCATGTTCAGGTTTCACGAAATGGAAACTGCCCCATTTTCTCGTGATTCCTAATTAAACATAGGAAGTCTAGAAACTTCTTTTTCACTTTCTCCAGGTTTCACTGTAAGTGACCTGCCCTTTTTGTATAATTCTTATATATTAATTCTGTATAAATATAAGAAGTTGTAGGAACTTCTATTTCATTTTTCACGTTGTTATTATTGTTATTTTCAAAGTTGTCACTTTCTCTAGAACATTCTCTCCAGAATTTCTTAAGGTGCACTTTTTGTATTTCAATTCACGTTCAAGCTTTAATTATTTTATTGCTCATTTGTTGAAATCTTATAAAGATTTTATAAACATGTAAGGTTTGGAACCTTAAAAATTGTCAATTGCCTGGAGCAACCGTTTAATGTTGTCGGAGGTCTGCGACCTCAAATTGCTAATAAGATTAAAAAATATTTATTTGTTAAAAAGATCAATTAATCCTGAATTGTTAAATAAATTAAATATTTGTTTTTGGATTCATCATTTCTCTGATACTACAGTTAGGCAGGATCCTGGCTTTCCTAGCTCTTCCTAGGTTTATGCCCTCGTTTATATACAATAAATCGTTTGCTCTCAGTCTTGTCAGACCATCACCCTTCCCTATAGTACTTTCATTCGTGCTTGGGAGGAAATACACTACAGGCTCTCTCTGGCAAACTGCCCAAGTCTTAGCTGCGGTTCCCGTCAGCCTCGACCAAGCTCGTTCCTACTTTAGGTATCAAGGTGTTAATTTTCAGTGGCAACTGCCTCTAAAGGTATTTAAAGTTGAACTCATTAATTTTGTGGGACTCTCCTCCTATTTTTCTATCCTTTTTTTCCAATCCCAAATCTACTTCCTTCTCTTAATCATCTTCCCTTGGTGGGTGGGTTATTCCCTAGCCTATAATCTACCCAAAGGGCTGATGATGGGCCACTAAATGACTCGAAACATGTACCATTATTGATTTATACAAACAATGTATCAACTGGGTGGATCCCAATTTAATTTATTGAAAAACATGAAATTCTATAAGTTACTTTTGATTTGAAGAATGCTTCTAACATAATACCATTCATGAGTCACTATGTACATACCTGTAGCATTTGGCACCATATGGGCATGGCTCTCTGGGCAGTTGGACATTTCCTCCCGCTTGTACCCCCATAGGAGCAGTGGCGACATTTTCTTCACTGGATGGCAATGGTTCATTTATCTTAGAACCTCCAATGCTGAAAGAAGTCTGCTCTTTATTTCTAGCGAGTGCCGCAGGTTCATTACTGTTTTCTCCACCTGTTGAACCCACCTCATCAGCTTCAGTGGACTTCTGAGTTGTATGACTGGTCTCTGAGGCATCTTCGCTCTGAACAACTTTTAAGTGTTGTTCTTTTCCTTCAACTCCACATAACACAACCCCAGGTTCATTAGTACATACTATATCTGCTGAAGCCCTCTCACATTCTTCAGACTTCAGAGCTGTGCAACGACTGCTTGTAGGAACGGCCTCTGAGGTACCTTTACTCTGAACTTCTTTTGAGAATTTCTTACCTCCTTTTTCACATGAACCGGCCCCAGGAGATTTTTTTGATATTGCACCACTCATCCATGATGGAAGAACACGGTTAGGTTTTGATTCTTTACCATTTCCTTCTGCCTCATCTCCTTCACTAATCATAATTTCAAATGTAAAAGTATCTGGCAGGAATGTAAAAACTGTCAAATATATATTAATGAATCTCTTCACTTTCTTCACATTTCCATATTGTAATATGGTTTATTTGGCCCCTGTAATGGATATTGAAAATTAGCACTGCAAGATCTTATTTTAATTTTAAAAAAGGATTAGTCTTTCAATAAAATCTTCCGTCAGTACTGAGGCAATGGATATTTATATAATTTCAAAGTTTAAAGAGTACATGTTTCGGGAACCTTCACTTTCCCTTCTTCAGCTCTGAACGTCGTGCTTATTTAAAACACGACATATATAAGTTACATACAG
Source organism: Meconema thalassinum (assembly GCA_946902985.2). Classification (NCBI taxonomy): domain Eukaryota; kingdom Metazoa; phylum Arthropoda; class Insecta; order Orthoptera; family Tettigoniidae; genus Meconema; species Meconema thalassinum. Next base: position 1,198,584,875 of record OX336389.2, read on the forward strand.
CATAAATAACAGTGTGTGTTAAAATACGTCAAAACAAACATAGGCCTAACGGGATCCCTAGCATGAAAACATTAAATAAAAAATATTTAGCATTTTAACGCTTATCTTTTATGTCTTTCTTAAAATATGCATGACGTTCAGAGCTGAAGAAGGGACAGTTAAGGTTCCTGAAGCATGTACTCTTTAAACTTTGAAATTATAGAAATATCCATTGCCTCAGTATTTACTAGGCAGAAAATTTTATTGAAGGATTAATCCTTTTTTATTCATATATTCAATATGGACCAAAAATGCAACCTATTTATACTAACATATTTTAAATCAGCATAAACCAAGCAAACAATATTTTCTTAGACTATTCGCCCGAAAGATCACTTAAAACAAAACATTTATTTTGATTGAGATGTTCACGACCAAGAATACATCTCAAATTCCTCAGGTTTAGGGCATGTACAAAAAACTTAGAAGACATATTTCAACGTTGCCTTGTTAGATTCCATGTGAAATATTGTTCTTCAGTCGATCAAGACAGATGGCAGTCCAATTATCTTGGGCACGTAAGTTAATATAGTTAACACAGAAACCTGATATAAATACACAAATGATACACATTGTAAAAATAACAGTGAAGGATTTTGAGAAGTATTCTGGGCACAGCTGGGGAGTTGACAAGTTACTACTAACAGTTACTATTTTAATGTAAAATATGGCAATGGCATTATGGATTAAATTAACTAACTGCCATTAACTGAATCTTAAGCAAAAGCAGTCAGTATTTTCATTTATTCATTCATTCATATTGCATGAGCTTTTGTGTAATGCATTCTATTAGTAGATATTTTCTTTCCAAATATCTTATTTTAGTTTATATTGGCTGGTGCATGACACATACAATATAGCACTTTGCTGGGATCCTTCCAAGAAAGTAAGTTACCGTATATCAATTTACTGACCACAATTAATATAGTGTTGCCCGCCCTGCGAACAAAAACATCACGACACGGTGGTAGCCTATGCAACAATAGAGGAACTCTAAAACTGGTTTTGCTTCCTGCAGAGGCTGAATTATATTGCAAAATCCTTCCCACAGGTTGGAGGCAAGAGACAAATCAAATGTAGGCTGAAGTTACATCTTTTCACTCAGTATTAGTTCCAACTCTCATAACATTAAATGGTGGCATGACTATTTGTTAATATTAGTGTCAGGTGACAGCTACTTTGTTTATTTAGTTGTGGTTCATTGTCCTTTTGGACTGTGATGGAAGAGAGTCCATGAGACTATGTCAGATGACAGTTACACCGTTTCTTTAGTCATGAGCCATTGTTGCTATGAGCTGTGTTGGGGCAGGGTTCATGTGAGTGTGTCTACTGACAGTTACATTGTTCATTTAGTCCTTTTGGGCTGTGATGGGATAGGGTCATGTGAGTGTGTCTAATGACACATTGTTTATTTAGTTGTAGTTCATTGTTGTTTTGGGCTGTAATGGAAGAGGGTCATGTGTGTTCACAATAGATTTTTACTATCATTGGCCAATATTATTTATAAGAATGTATAAGCTCGCGGCGTAGCCATGCTCTCGTTAAATCATGCTCCATGGCTATGAGGCCGATTACAACAAGTCCGGAGATAACAGGTTGAATCCCAGCCCTGACAGCAGTGACTATTCTGAGTGTTTTTCCCCCTAGGTTTGTCCACACTCCCTCCAGGCAAATGCCAGGATATTACCTTACTTCAGGTCCTGGGGCACCTACCCCCAATACAGTTACACACACTACTACAGGCATCACAGGAATACAGGTTATCAGACATAGTTCAACCTACACCCAACTACACTGGGCTGATGACATACATGTCTCTATTTATTTAGCGTACGTCTTTTAGTGCCGGGAGTGTCCGAGGACATGTTCAGCTCGCCAGAGGCTGTACCTGCTTCAATCCGGACACCCCTGGGGTGAGCAACAAGTTCCGTTCAATTTCAAGTAGTTCCAACTTTCGCTACCTATGTCACTGACACCTAGTAGTGAACGTTGGCATTTCAACAAAATCTAACCTGCAAATTTAGCTTCAGGCAAGTATAATTAGTGGAAGGTTCTTTTACATGCCATAAATCCATGACATGGGACCGCCGGCTTTACTTCCATTCCGAAGGAAAGCATACTGAAGGATTTTAACGCTCTTAAAAAATCCGACGACTTCGGCCGGGTTCGAACCTGCAATCTTGGGCACAGCATGCTACAGGCTACGCCACCAAAGCTGCTTCCCAAGTCCCTAAAATGAATTAACAACATAAGAATTTATAAAAATGTGTGTGCTCTGATCTGATACCTAATGAGGGACTAAAGATGAGTGTGCATATTATGAATTCAAATATTGTAATCAGATGTGTAGTACATGGGTAAGCATTTTCCTTGTGTATTTTATGGTGTTTGAAGCCATATTCAGTGTTGCCTTGGTAAACGAAAGTTTAATGCTTTTCAGTCGGTCAACACGAGTGTACCCAAATGAGATGGATGATTCCCTAATCTTGAAAAAAAAAAAGAGATTAATAAATACACTAGGATGACCAGTTTCGATCGTCAAGCGATCATCATCAGATCCATTACACTTGGGCTATAAAATATATGTCTGAAAGTATGGGTAAAAATATTTACAATATGTACACTAATAATAATGATCGTGTGGCCTCTGGAGAGACCGAGTGCAGGTCTTTCTAGTTGACGCCCGTGCGCGACCTGCGCGTCGTAATATGTACACTTATTTAGTTGCAGTATTAGTTGAGATAACCGGCCCCGTGGTGTTGGGGTAGCGCACCTGCCTCTCACCCGGTGGCCCCAGGTTCGATTTCCGGCTCCGTCAGGGATTTTAGAAACTGACGTGAGGGCTGGAACAGGGTGCACTCAGCCTCATGAGGACAATTCAGTAGCTGTCTGACAGTGAGGCAGCGCCCCGGTCACAAAAACCAAGATAAACTGCCGAGGGGGCCCGATGCGCTGAACACGCGTCACCCCAATATCTGCAGGCCAGATGACTGGGCAGCGGTCGCTTGGTAGGCCTAGGCCCTTCATGGGCTGTAGTGCCAGGGATTATTAGTTGAGATAATTCAACTTGTCAATACTGTATTTGTTAGTTATAGTCTATGTGAGGTTTTATTAAAATACTGGATACAATCGTATTGACCGACTGAAAAGCATCAAACTTTCAATGTGTACTATATTACTAGTTTTATTAGTGGGTATTTATTATACCAGCCTATCAGAATTAGTCAATGCTCTGCTTGTCCTAAAGACTGTGAAGACACTGACAACATTAGCAAACTAATGGTTACTTATAAATATAAGGTCCACTTTTCAATACAACACAATTTATTCACTTAAGTAAAAAGTAAGTAAAAATAAAATTGTGTTGTATTGAAAAGTGGACCTTATAATTATAGCTAGATATTTCAATACGGGTAAAATGGTGATCATGACGAAAGTCGTAGACATACATAACTAAAATGGTTAAGCTCTGCACTGCTGCATGGCTGTAAGCTAAGAGAAACTACAGCTGTTTCGTTCTTCTTGAGGATAAGCACCTCTCTATGCCTAATAACAAGTAATGATGGCCTCCTATCCTGTAAAAATTTCAATCCAGAAGTAAATTAGTGTCCCGCTCAAATCATGGGTTGGGGACTACTCTAGAGGAGGCTATCATCACAAAGGATACAAAGAGAAAAACTGACGTTCTATGGGTTGGATCGTGGAATATTAGAAGTCTGTTTTGGCAGTGGTGGGTTAGAGAAGTTGGAAAGGGAAATGGGCAGTGGCGAAGCTGGAGGGGAATCTTTGAGCCTTAGAACACACATTTCATTCTGAAGGAATATGCACATTTACAGTTTCCTATTTTTCATTGGCATTGACAAATTAAATATCTAGTTTTCGGTATTATTCTCTGTGATCACGATGGGATTGACGCCAGCTTCTCAGCGCAGGACTGAGCAACCAGTGAGTGTCCTTTGAAACAGGCTCAAGTCTCTGTGGGTAGAGAAGGCAATTGTGAATGCGCCAAGTGGAAGGTCGATAGCTGAATGCGTCAGCAGAGTGTCTAGGCTCCAAGCAGTGCATTCGTGAGGCAGGCGGCATCTCAGCGCATGCATGTTCGTTTGTGAGTTTTAAAACATGAATCAGTGTAGTGATTTAATAGTGTATTTAAAATCAAGACCATTTTCTTCATTGTCCTATGAAGAGAATATGTTTTTAACAACGGCCTCATATAAGACTGATTCTTACTTTTCCTGTTTCTACTGCTTCGAGTAAACAAAGTATGAATGCATTGAAGAGAGTTATGACATTTTTAAGGAGCTCCATGTCAGATTCTAGACTGAGCAATTTGAGTACTCTGGCTATTGAGAAGAGTTTGGTAAACTATCTTTCCAGAGATGACATCTTCAAGAACGCATCATTGATATCTTTGGTGAGCGAAAAACACAATGACTGGAGTTTAAGTTAACTACAAAAAACTATAAGGTATGAACTTTAGAATACCCAGTTGCATGAATGTAGCCTTGCCATTGGAAATGGGTAGGTTGAAGTTGGATTTGGTTGTGATTAGTGAAGTATGCTGGCAAGAAGAACAGGTTTTCTGGGCAGGAGACAAAAGGATCAAGGAATATTAAGCAGGGATCTCCCATAATGACTAGGAAATTTTAACAGTGGGTAGAATATTATTAGCAATACAGTAAAATTAGAACTCAGCAATTTTTCTAGGTTTGTGCCTGTCTTGTATGGGGTTTCGCCTAGGAACACCAAGCTGGTTCATCAGCGGGCTCTTGGTGTCCGTGCCCCCACAGGAGTAGCGAATTGTGCGCTACCTCCCTTTTTATGAAGCGCACCTGCGCCTCTTTTATGCAAGAGCTAAAAACTCAAGCAGCCTTAACCTCCTTATGAAGGCTTCCAAAAAGATGGTACATTGGCTTTCACGGCCAGTGAAACTACAAAAAGGTATTAGGTATTTTCTAGAAAAAAAAAAGGGAGAGGTAGCGCACAGTTCGCTACCCCTGTGGGGGTCCGGGCACGGACACCAAGAACCCACTGATGAGCTAGCTTGGTGTTCCTCGGCGAAATCCCACACAAGACACGGCACAAACCTAGAAAAATTGCTGAGTTTTAATTCACTGCCCGTAAAAGGCAATATACCAATACAGTAAAATATTTATGAAAAACTTTAGAAATTGGTTCTGTATTCACTTACAAATTCAATTAAATCTGTATGTTTGTCTGCCTAGTCAATACAAGTACAGTATGGTAATTACACCTTAAGGGTTATCAAAGGAAAATTACAGGGATAATTACAATTGTATTGACTAGGCAGACAAACATGCAGATTGTTTTAATTAAAATGTTTATTGTAGCAAAACCTAAGTGCGCCACAGTAGTACAACTCTAAATGCCCACCAGTCAATCAGATGAAGAAGTTGAAGAGGCCTATGAAGAAACAGATGAAATTTTGAGATATGTCACGGGTGACGAAAATGTTATAGTAATGGGAGACTGGAATATTGTGGTCAGAAAGGAAAAGAAGAAAGGATAATAGGGGAATTTGGACTGGGTAAAAGGAACAATCGAGGAAGCAGGCAGATAGAATTCTGCACAAAGCAGAAGTTGGTCATGGCTAACACATTATTTAACAACCACAAAAGAAGAATAGTATACACTTGGATGAGACCAGGAGATACAGGACATTTACACATTGACTTCAATATGGTTAGGCAGAGATTCCAAAACCACATGTTGAATTGCAGAACATATCATGGAGCCATCATAAATTCTGACCACAATCTGCTTGTTATGAAATGCAAATTAAAGCTGAAGAAAACTCAAAAACCAATAAGGTGACCAATAAACAAACTGAAAGAAAAGGACATGAATGAAATATTCAAGAGTAGCATATGAGGGATGGACTAAAAAAAACAGAACGAACATCCAATATACTTTTGAAGAACGTAATAACAAAATTTACTAAGGAAAACTTTGGTAGAAAGAAAAGAGTAGGTAGAAAATCGGGATCACTCTGCCTGTACTAGAATTAATGGATGAAAGTCACAAACACAAGAATGCAAGAGATGAAAGGGGGAAAATGGAATACAGACATCTGAAAAATGAAGCAAACAAGAAGGAAGCTTGTCGTTTTATGTGACCATTAAACTCGCGATTATAAGCCATGGGCCCTCCATTTCTACGCGATATCCAAACCACAGGACGTGATATTCCATTTCGAAAACCTCACATGCATTGACCAGGAATCGAACCCGGTCTGCCTTGGTGAGAGACAAGCAGCTTGGCCACTGCATCACCATTCCCCTAGGTAAACAAGAGATGCAAGAAAGCACAAGAAGAATGGTTGAAAAAGAAATTTGTAGGTGTAAAAGTCATTAATGAAACTTATTAACAATAGGCATGTTTTGGTGTTCCGTTTGGTATACTTTGGTTAATACAAAAGCTAACCAGAACATTTTGGCAAGCTTTGTTTTAAATTGGGTATAGTCTGGTTTTAACCAGGCTCTTGAAATCAGTAATCAAGCTACTACTGCGGTTACTGAAGTTTTAACCACATTAAAGTGCCAATTCGAACATAATCTGAAACAAGAGTTTAGTGCTTTTCAGTCGGTCAACACGAATGTACCCAAAAGAGATGGGTTATGCCCTAATCCTGAAATAAATTACATGAGATTAATAAAACACTAGGATGACCAGTTTCGATCGTCAAGCGATCATCATCAGATCCAATACACTTAGGCTATAAAATCTATGTTTGAAATACAGGTGAAAATATTTACAATATGTACAATTATTTAGTTGCAGTATTGGTACTGCAACTGTCAGTGTATGCTAAATGCAGTATATATGTTAGGTGAAATGCTAAATGGTGATGGCTATCCGGAGATTGTACTTTAGAGAGATTATATGGTTGTAAACTATGGTTAAACTATAAAATTTTTAGGCTAACTACTTATCTGATTGTCTTCCGTACTACAGCTATTCGCAGTTTCCGTGCTCACTTGAACTCGCTGTGCGGTCGACTGCGGTGGTTATCTTAACGACTGGTTTTTCCCTGCCTTCCCCCCCTGTCCCTACGTGCTGTGGGGAGTGATCGCGATGTGTTTATGTGAGGTGTTGCCAACCTAGATAAGATGTATGTTATTGAATGAGGTGGATCTACAACTATTAAAGACCGTGGATTAGTCCTCGCCACGCGTGGAGCATAACCCATTCGAACTAAGCGTTGACGGTCTTATGAGGACGTCCCGGCACCTTTAATACTGCCTCTAATATGGGCCTTGGTTTATTGCAGAAGAAAAGTACATCGTACACCTGATCCAGATAACATTTACCTATTAAAAACCCCCTAATTTCCCCCCTTTTTTTATCTAGCTTGGCTGTGTCGCTAAATTGTGTTTTGTTTCCGACAGGGTGTGTTTTTTAGTAGCGTGAAGAGGGGTGAGCTCTCCATGAACGTGTGTTCATTTAGATTGTTGGGATTGTTTCGTTTGGCTAGGTGTATCTCGATTGCTTCCTTTATGTCAAGAGCTCTGCCTTTCGATTCGTGATGGATTATTTTAAGGTCGGACTCTATGTTGGTAAAGCTATGCCCTGCGTCACACATATGTTCGCACACGGCTGAATGTGTTCCGTATCTTATCGCATTTCTATGTTCATTATAACGTGTGTCTACTCGCCTTCCACTCTGCCCGATGTAATTAGCTTGACAATCGGTGTCTTGGCACGTTATAGAATATACCCCTGACCTTGAATACGGGTCACGTTTATTTAGATTACTATTTAGGAGGTGCCTAGCGGTTGTGTTTTTCGTCGTGAAAGCTATCTTTATGCCTTGCTTTTTGAATAGGTTAGTGATTTTATATGTATTCGCATTCACATAGTTGAAACGCGCAAATTTTTTCTCATTACTGTCCGGTTTGGGAATCGTTTTATCTTTATTTTTATGTTTGGCTATAATTTGATTTATTTTGCTTGGCGAGAAGTTGTTTTCCTTTGCTATTTGCATAATAGTTCTTATTTCCTTATTATAGTTGTCTTTTGACATGGGTATGTTTAAAGCCCTGTGCACCATTGAATTGAAACCCGCTAGTTTGTGCGTACTGGGGTGATTAGACTGATTGTCGATTGCATGCGAGGTTTGTGTTGCTTTCCGGAATATGGAATATGAAAGGTCGTTGTCTTTACGTTCAATAGTTATATCGAGATAATTTATTTTCCGGTCTATTTCGGATTCCTTAGTGAATTTGATAGAATGGTGAAGGCTATTAATGGATTGGAGAATTGTTTCTTCGCTTGTTAGTTCAGTATCGTAGATGCAAATTACATCATCTACGTATCTTTTCCATATTACTATTCCCTTTGTTGAAGTCTTTTCTAAGAACGCATTTTCTAGTGCATTGATGAAGATGTCAGCGATTAACCCACTTAGTGGCGATCCCATTGCTAGGCCTTCTCTCTGTGTGTATATTTTATTGTCGAATTGAAACACGTTTTGGGTGAGAACGACCCTCAGTAATCTCACAATCTCTTCAATTTCTTTTACCGAATTGTTGGATTTTAAGTTGTTTTCGATAGTGTTGATTGCTTCAATAATCGGAATATTGGTGTACATGTTAGTTACGTCGAAGGATACTAGCCTGAAGCTAGGTTTCATTTGTAGGGTGTTCAATGCTGTTACTAGTTCTGTTGTGTTCTTTACAGAGTTGTTTTTGTCGTTGGAAAGACGGCATTTTAAGATTTTTAGTAACTCTTTGCTGATTTTGTAATTAGGGGCATTCCTACAATTGACTATTGGTCTCATTGGGCATTCCTTTTTGTGTATTTTTGGTTGTCCCCTCAATGACGGTATTTTCGGGTTCATGTTTATTAGTTTTGATTTTTCAGCTTTGGTCAGTATGTATTCTGTTTCTTTTAGCGCACTTTTTATTTGTTTTTGGAATTTGTTGGTGGGGTCTTTTGTTAATTCCTTGATTTCGTTGTTGTTTAGGAATTCGACTGTTTTTTCAATGTATTCTGTTTTGTTCAAAATTACTGTAGTGTTTCCCTTATCTGCTTTTGTGATGATTAAGTCATGTTCTTTTATTTTTTGTTTCAACGACAAATTCCAAAAACAAATAAAAAGTGCGCTAAAAGAAACAGAATACATACTGACCAAAGCTGAAAAATCAAAACTAATAAACATGAACCCGAAAATACCGTCATTGAGGGGACAACCAAAAATACACAAAAAGGAATGCCCAATGAGACCAATAGTCAATTGTAGGAATGCCCCTAATTACAAAATCAGCAAAGAGTTACTAAAAATCTTAAAATGCCGTCTTTCCAACGACAAAAACAACTCTGTAAAGAACACAACAGAACTAGTAACAGCATTGAACACCCTACAAATGAAACCTAGCTTCAGGCTAGTATCCTTCGACGTAACTAACATGTACACCAATATTCCGATTATTGAAGCAATCAACACTATCGAAAACAACTTAAAATCCAACAATTCGGTAAAAGAAATTGAAGAGATTGTGAGATTACTGAGGGTCGTTCTCACCCAAAACGTGTTTCAATTCGACAATAAAATATACACACAGAGAGAAGGCCTAGCAATGGGATCGCCACTAAGTGGGTTAATCGCTGACATCTTCATCAATGCACTAGAAAATGCGTTCTTAGAAAAGACTTCAACAAAGGGAATAGTAATATGGAAAAGATACGTAGATGATGTAATTTGCATCTACGATACTGAACTAACAAGCGAAGAAACAATTCTCCAATCCATTAATAGCCTTCACCATTCTATCAAATTCACTAAGGAATCCGAAATAGACCGGAAAATAAATTATCTCGATATAACTATTGAACGTAAAGACAACGACCTTTCATATTCCATATTCCGGAAAGCAACACAAACCTCGCATGCAATCGACAATCAGTCTAATCACCCCAGTACGCACAAACTAGCGGGTTTCAATTCAATGGTGCACAGGGCTTTAAACATACCCATGTCAAAAGACAACTATAATAAGGAAATAAGAACTATTATGCAAATAGCAAAGGAAAACAACTTCTCGCCAAGCAAAATAAATCAAATTATAGCCAAACATAAAAATAAAGATAAAACGATTCCCAAACCGGACAGTAATGAGAAAAAATTTGCGCGTTTCAACTATGTGAATGCGAATACATATAAAATCACTAACCTATTCAAAAAGCAAGGCATAAAGATAGCTTTCACGACGAAAAACACAACCGCTAGGCACCTCCTAAATAGTAATCTAAATAAACGTGACCCGTATTCAAGGTCAGGGGTATATTCTATAACGTGCCAAGACACCGATTGTCAAGCTAATTACATCGGGCAGAGTGGAAGGCGAGTAGACACACGTTATAATGAACATAGAAATGCGATAAGATACGGAACACATTCAGCCGTGTGCGAACATATGTGTGACGCAGGGCATAGCTTTACCAACATAGAGTCCGACCTTAAAATAATCCATCACGAATCGAAAGGCAGAGCTCTTGACATAAAGGAAGCAATCGAGATACACCTAGCCAAACGAAACAATCCCAACAATCTAAATGAACACACGTTCATGGAGAGCTCACCCCTCTTCACGCTACTAAAAAACACACCCTGTCGGAAACAAAACACAATTTAGCGACACAGCCAAGCTAGATAAAAAAAGGGGGGAAATTAGGGGGTTTTTAATAGGTAAATGTTATCTGGATCAGGTGTACGATGTACTTTTCTTCTGCAATAAACCAAGGCCCATATTAGAGGCAGTATTAAAGGTGCCGGGACGTCCTCATAAGACCGTCAACGCTTAGTTCGAATGGGTTATGCTCCACGCGTGGCGAGGACTAATCCACGGTCTTTAATAGTTGTAGATCCACCTCATTCAATAACATACATCTTATCTAGGTTGGCAACACCTCACATAAACACATCGCGATCACTCCCCACAGCACGTAGGGACAGGGGGGGAAGGCAGGGAAAAACCAGTCGTTAAGATAACCACCGCAGTCGACCGCACAGCGAGTTCAAGTGAGCACGGAAACTGCGAATAGCTGTAGTACGGAAGACAATCAGATAAGTAGTTAGCCTAAAAATTTTATAGTTTAACCATAGTTTACAACCATATAATCTCTCTAAAGTACAATCTCCGGATAGCCATCACCATTTAGCATTTCACCTAACATATATACTGCATTTAGCATACACTGACAGTTGCAGTACCAATACTGCAACTAAATAATTGTACATATTGTAAATATTTTCACCTGTATTTCAAACATAGATTTTATAGCCTAAGTGTATTGGATCTGATGATGATCGCTTGACGATCGAAACTGGTCATCCTAGTGTTTTATTAATCTCATGTAATTTATTTCAGGATTAGGGCATAACCCATCTCTTTTGGGTACATTCGTGTTGACCGACTGAAAAGCACTAAACTCTTGTTTACTAAGGCAACACTGAAAATATGGCTTCAAACACCACAACATAATCTGAAACTACTACAGAATTGAAAGGATGACATATCAAATCATACTTGAACTTGAACCACCCAGCACACAAAAAATGAAATCATTAGTGGTTTTTACAATTTTATATTTGACGATTTTGAAATAGAGCTGTTGTGACGCTACTTGGTCAGTTGATATAGGGCCTTCGCTCTTTTAAGGATTATGGTGGCTCTTTTAAGAGTGTAGCGTGCTACGAATCTCATCAGTTGTTGCTGCTGCTGCTTATGTTTAAAAACTGCAACACTGCAGCCCCCTGTATTTTTGGGTGTGTGTGGAATTTGGTTCATAACATATGTTATTGAGATGGCTGTACTAGAGTGTGTTATAATTTGTAAATTGGGGATAGGATTGGGACGGCAGTGGCTATCCCAGCGAGTGCCTTGAGTAGAAGTGGGAACCATGGAAAAACCCACTTTCTGGATGGCTAAGGAAGGAATCGAACCCTCCTCTCCTCAGTTTTGTCTCACGAGGCTGAATGTACCCCGTTCCAGCCCCCACACCACAGTTAAAATTTCTTGACAAGAGCCAGGAATTTAACCCGTACCTCCACTAGCCGCTACACCATGTGTTCATCATCGAACATCAGTTGAAGCGATCGGCTATGGTCACCATCGAGCCTGCTTTTGCAAACTACCGTACCAAATTCCTTTTTTTTTTTTCTTAATTAGGGTGACTGCGCCTATGGATGAACAGTATCAATTTAGGTAAAGTTGATAAGGTTCAGTAGGAAGGCAAACCTGAACATGAAACTGGCCTTGTGCTAAGATGCAGTTAAGACTCTTCAACTACAGGAGATGTCTTACGGCATCTTGGCACAAGATACTGGATACTGTTCATCCACTGGTAACCATTCAACCATAAGTGCAGTCACCCTACCATATCTCCCCCTTATGAGCACACTACTTTGACTATGGAAAGTCTCGTGAGTCATCCTAAAATGAATATGAAAATCAGTGTCACTGTACATCGATATCCAATATTCCTACAGTGAAGGTCATAACTGTCCGTTCTCTGGACGCATTCAGAGCCATTGCGATATTTTAAAAATTAGTTTCGCCCCTATATATTGTAGGAAACACATCTGGTCGACATGATCATCATTTATTCACCCTATCAATTCCAATACATCTTTCGTCGTCATATTGCTAACTTTTCTTAGCCTATTTTGTTTTGGCGACTGTAAGTGCAAACTGTAACCAAACCTAACCCAGGTTAAAACCAGAGGGAGTGCCAAAACATGCCTAATGTGAACCTACCAAGAATGATTCTCATTTATAGCAATTTACAAGGACCAAATTTGCTCATGTTTCATTGCCGTTTGTTATGACTGCCGGACTTCATAGAAATAAGTTAAGACTCGCGCAGTAACCTAAAAACACACCTACACCCATCCTTCCCGAAATCGTTGAAATATGAAGAAGTCCTAACCTATTCAACACCCGGATTAAAATTCTAACGTGGATTCAAACGCAAAATTTTCGATACCAACATGACAGAGCTGTAGCATCTCTACTTAGTATAAAACAAGGTCACTGATTCTTGGATGTCACGGGTAATCTCGAGAACCACTGGATGGATTTTGATGCAGTTTTCACCATTCTGTAAATAATATCTCGAGGAAGGTTTCTGTAGAAAATACTTTATTTATGATCAAAGGAAGCCAAGCAGTAAAGATTTCAGTGAAAAGGACGACAAAAAAAAACCACCTGCCATCGGTGCGCTTTTTAAGCTTATGCTGGGCAAACCGTTGAAAATATGAGTATACTATGAGTGAAAGAATGGTTCAGCATGAAAAGTTCTACAAAAAAAAAGCCCGGGAGAGCATATCTCTATCTTCAATACATTGCCCACTATAAGTTTTTTTTACATTTTCATTTCTTCCAACAATCTCCATTCAATTACTGGGGCGACAGATTACAAGCTAGCTAGGGGCGAGCCTATCAACAGAGTTACAGCCTAGCTAGCGGGCGAACCTATTACCCGAGATACAGACAGCAGCAAACTGTTGAGTCGTGTTGAGTTAAGAGTTCAGAGAAGAGTGGTTGTGTTTGGAGTTTAACTGGAAGTGCAACTCGGCTTTTCTTCATTTCGCCTGTGAACTTTTTGTTCTGCAAAATACACAGTCAAGTTAAGATTGGATGGAAGGGGGATTTGTGTTTCATGCACCTCGCCATTCTTAAATTACGTCTGACAAGAATTCGTTACACATGCATTTCCATGATAATATTATTAATAGTCCAGTCAGTGATTTTAACCCATCATGCCGAGACGTAAAACGGATATACAGTGGCTCACTTAAGTATTCATACACCAGCCATGTAACACAAACTGTTTTGTTTTCCTCCTACAATATACAGACAATCTTGCCATATACAATATCAAAAGAAAGTGTGGCGATCATTTAGTACTGACAGGCAATATGATGAACATATATGCCAACTTAATAGCACAAATAAAATGAACACACAAAATAAACCGATTCACACTGCCACTTAAGTTTTTATACACTCACATAATACCGACATAGCCAATGTTTAATACTTTGTAGGAAAACCTTCCTGGAGTATTACACTTCGCAACTTCCTGGGCATTGACCATATGAGCTCTTCTGTGCGTTGTTGTGCAATCTTGTCCCATTCTTCCAAGAGTTTCTTTTTGAGTTGGGCAACATTCAAAATTGAGTGTTGCCGCACTTGTCTATCGAGATACCATATACCATAAGTTTTCAATTGAGTTTAAATCTGTGCTCTGTGGAGGGACATCAAGAACCTTGTGGCAGTTAAACAATACCCACATACGAGAATTCCAAGCTTTATGCTTGGGGTCGTTGTCCCGGTATAATTTGAATGTGTCCCAAATGCCGGTATTAGTTGCACTGTCCAACAAATTCTTCTTTAGGATATCAATGTATTGATACTGGTCCATAGTGCATTCCACAAAATGTAAACTACGGTACCTACTCCCTGAGCCGACATACAACCCCAAACCATGACCCCTCCTCACCATGTTTGACTGTTGGTTTCAAGTTTACCGGATTTAGTTCTTCATTTGGCTTTCGCCATACCATAATACGTCCATTCGAGTCAAACACTTGAAATAGACTTGCATCAGTGAATATGACGTCTTGCCAGAAGTCATAACTCTCATAGCAATATTGGTGAGCTACCCTTCCGTTATATTCTCCTCTTCTTAGCACTCGTCCCACGGTCTTTGGGTGCACATGAACCTTCATGGAGCTGGCAATTACCACTGTTATCTTGGGAGCACCAAGTCGAAGATTTACCTTGTCTTTTCATTAAAACTACAGGAGAGGAGACCGAGCCGTCGTAACATTCAACAAGGTATATTACTGAAAATATAGTATTTATGATTGACAAACCTTTCTCGGAGATGTTGGGAGTCGTTTTACTTTCTCAATTGCCACTGCTGCACCGGAATAATTCCTTTTAATTGATTATTTACGAAAATAATGCTTTTAGCATTGTCTTCATTTCACTATGGACGCCATCTTGGACACTACGTCATACGTCATGTGACACCCGAGAAACGAACATCTGAGTACGTTACCAACATGTCAAATACAAAATTCACCATATGACACGTAAAGTTTGAAATTGTTACAAATTTCCACTAAGTTAAGCACTGTCTTGCGGAAAATTACTGCTAGTACCACAAGCAAGGGGGTCTGGGGCGTAAGCCCCAGGTTAGGTTTGTTTTTGTATGTAAAACATTAATAAGATAGAATTTATGTCCGCTACTAGGTTAGGTACTGCCTGGTCGAAAATTACTGCTAGTACCACAAGCAAGGGGGTCTGGGGCGTAAGCCCCAGGTTAGGTCTGTTTTTGTATGTAAAACATCATAAATACATAATTTTTCATTACATTACTTTATCGATGCTCTTTTGTTTACTCGTTCTATACCCGATGTGAAATAGTACCAAATGCGTGGGGTTGGCATTCCGGAATTAGTGAGCAACATGGCGCCGAAAGACTTCATTTCTGCTATATAAGTCGTGTATCTATTTGGGACGGTTGGGTGGGTTTATGGCAGCGGACGAGTCAACATCTATTATATTAACGTCTCCGGATACCATTACTAAAGGTACTTTGGCAAATTTCATTTCCTAAAATTTTTTATACCTTTGGTCTCCTCTCCTGTAGCGCTACCATTGACTGGACTGTTGGGAAAGGGGTCCCTGTCTCCAATACCAATTTCTCTGTAACTTAGACCTCGTTCCCAAAGTTTAATAACAAGTTCGCTCTGTTCGGGGGACGTGTTCTTACCTTTACGACCCAAATCACTAGCACACTGGATTCATACTCGCAAGTAGGGTTTGTATGCATGTCCACCGAGTGTGCATGGTGGTAAATGAACCAATTGCGCGGTACACAGGGACAGAGTGAGTTCTGTATGACAATTTGTATGACCTTATCGGCTGTGTATGAATACTTAAGTGGCAGTGCGAGGCGGGTTATTTTGTGTCTTCATTTCATTTGTGCTAATAAGTTGGCGTTTATGATCATCATATTGCCCGTCAGTACTCAATGATGACTACACTCTCTTTTGATATTGTATATGGCAAGATTGTCTGTATATTGTATGAGGAAAACAATACAGTTTATGTTACATGGCTGGTGTATGAACACTTACGTGAGCCACTGTAGGTCGTAGTTCATTGACATCGGGATAAAAAGAGCTTATCACGTAATGTATTCTTAACTGCTCGCGGGCGAAGCCGGTGCGGGTTGATAGTTACAGTATATAAATCTCACCTCATAAATACCATCTACCAAATATATACTTCTCGACGACAGTTTATGCAACAACAAAACCCATTCACACAACTCAAATTAAGTGGAAACCTTTCCACTCGTACATATTTAACTTTAAATTTTACTGACATCAACCCCCAAAAATCATTTTCTCAAAAACACACCAATAATAAACGAAATGAATCTTGAAGTTTCAAGGTTTCGAGCCTCAAAACAAGATAGCATCAGTAACATCCAAGGGTAGCCAACACAATAATATTTAAATCGACAATTCATGTCGATGGACAAGCTCACAGAAAGAAAAATCTGATGAGTCGACCGTGAGAAAACTATCTTAAAAAGGAAAGAGTGGGCACATTCTTTGTACCGGTCCTAATTAATATCAAAATAGCACTCTGTTATACGGTTCCAACACATGAAAGCAGCCTTCTGCTAAATTCCAACATGAATGACTCAATTTTTTATTTATCCATTTGATCAATTACAATGCATTTTTGATATAGGACACCAGTGGCGACTGGTGGTCACCGTTCTTGGTATACCGCACCATTTACCCCTTACATCCCCCCCTCCTTTTTTTCCATGCCTCAACGTCTTGTCAAAGTTGATTTTTTTTTATTTTGTATTGGAAAACATTTACATAACTTCTAAGAAACACACTTTATAGCTATAATTTTGGATAGGTTATCCAAATAAATTGAGGTCACTAGCCAATTGTTTTGGCCGGGGATATAAGGTCGGATTCCTTTCCTAACGCCACGTGATCTTCCATGTGAAATATTTAGCGTGCTGTCACCGGAATTCGAACCTCGACCGTCCGGGTAAAACCAGTGCGTCATCCTCCCTCTGCAAGGACTATGTCCTTATACATTAAAAAAATCTTCGTTTAACGCCTGAACACGGCCTGCATGAAACTGCTTCTAGGTAAATGGCCTTCGAATCCCCTCGCCCTTCTAGTTCATTTTGACAACGTACAGAGTACATTTCATCTTTACGCTGCCTTCTCTCTCTCCCCGTTCTTGACCAGGTCTTAAATTTTACGAAAACAAATAAACATTGATCCATTTCCGAAGGATCTCAATTATACATTGTCTCATCATTAGACATGTCCAAACATGAGAAGCGCATTCATTCATAACCAATGTAATAATGCAATTAAAGAAGAGCCAGTATCTCAAAGTGAAAATATCTTCTGGAAAGCGAACATTCAGCCTCAATCAATAAAATAATACCGGGTGAGTTAGCCGTGGTCGTTCAAACATCCGGGAGGCGAGGAGGTTCGAATCCCCCCGCCGGCAACCTTGAAGATGGTCTTCTGTGGTTTCCCATCTTCCTTCCAAGCAAATGCCGGGGTTGGTCCCTAACTATAGGCCACAGCCGCTACCTTCCAATTCCTCGTCCTTACATTCCAACTTTCCTCCCCAACGGTACATGTAGCTCACCCATCGGGTGTCCGTCTCGAAGAAGCTACAAAACTGGCGAGCCGAACATGTCCTCGGACACTCCCGGCACTAAAAGCCATACGATAAAAATATATATATAGTGTAAACTACCTTGACATATTGTTCCCAACCTTGGTCTGCCAGGAAGAATTTTACTTGAAAGTAAGTTCCATTCACTTAGATTTCTAAAGGTCCACCTCGTGGCGTAGTGGCTAGTATTCTGGGGCAGTTACTGCGGAGGTCCGTGTTCGATTCTCTGCTCTACCAAGAAATGTAATTCTAGTCTGAAGGTTGGGATTCACTCAACCCCCAAGAGGCAGAAATGAGAACAGGTGGTTCGATTCCAACCCCCAAACATCCTAGAAATGGTCTTTCGTGGTTTCTTACTTTCACTCGTACATATCTTAAGGCCACAGCCGCCTCCTACCAAAATCCTGGCAACGGTACAGCCATCATAATGACATATCTCATCAGTTTCCCCACGTACCAAGCCAGGGGTGGATTTAAGGAGTGAACGATTCATCTTGTTGTTATACATTAAAAACATGACGAAAACAGTGGCTTTAGACAAATTCTTTCACACTCAATTACTCTGTATCAAAATGCACATTTTACGATAACCTACTATTTTGAGTGTTCGGCTGTAGAGGATAACAGAAGCAGAGGCGATGGTTAGTTTCAGTGTTGAACGATTTCAAAGTCAGAGATGTAGAAGCAGAGGGAGCCGGATTGCTAACTGCTAATAGGGGATCATAGAGGCGACTTGTTTGCAAACAGAGGCTTGCAGACTGGACTGGACGCTGAAAGGTAAAACCGTCTCAAATGAAAATGTATGTATATTTGGAAGAATACTACACATTTTTGACAGTTCTCTAAAAATGGCTTTAAACCACGCGTTGGCTATGACAGTAAATAGTAGAACTACCAAAACTAAAATAATTTGGAATACAATAAATATTTGACTTAAAATGGCTAATATCACGCAAATTTTTCCCAACTCACAAAACGGACTCTGCGAGGGATCATTCCTCTACCGTCGCAAGGATGGTGTCTCGGAGCTGGATACACTTCGTCAACAGATACAACTGGGGATGATGACAGGTGACCGCTAACTTGGGTCAAATTAAGGAAGGACCAGGAAGGGATTTTGGAGAGCAGTCGGTCGGTCGTGGACCTGTTGAAAGGAACCGTCACGGCACTTACCTGGTGGTGAAAATAGGAAACCAAGACAACCATTTTCCGGACGGCCGAAGTGGGATTCAAACCCACACTCTCCCGATGCCAGCGAGATACGAGCTAGCGCGTTACTGCTCTTGGCCACCGTGATCGGTAACATTTATTTTTACTCCAAATATAAAAAAAATATATAAAAAATGTCCTATTACTCACTAATTAGGGCCTAGTTTTAGCAAAATTATCCTATCCCGGACCTCCCCCACCCCTCTCCAAGCTAAGGGTATTCCATACTCTCTAGACTCCCTGGTGTGTGTTCGCCTACCCCCATGATCTTGCCTTAAATCCGCCCCTGAACCAAGTACATGGGGCTACATGACCACGATGCTTCAAAGCCCCTAATTGAATCAACAACTGCAAAGCAACAAATATTCCAAGTGTAAAATTCTACCTGATTTCGGCAGAAACCAATGCCTTCATTTCCTTGCACAAAGAAATAGATCGCTTTAATTTCAACTTACTGAGGAAATCCAATGGAATAAAATCATTTCAACAACGCTTCTATCCACTTCCAGTGTTTCACTTAATCTAAACATGTTAATATTTCAGTGGGAAGTAATTCACGCCAAGAGGAACTCACAACATAACTGAAGTGTATGAGGCGCTGCGCTGGTATGCCTTCCCTTGTGAGCAGAGTGAAAGTACTGTTTGAAATCAGCCAATCAGCAATACACTCACCGCTAGTCTTTAGCGCGATACCCCATACGGAACGTGGCTGGGCTACTCTTTCCCTCTCCCGCCCCGCGGGCCAGTGTCGAGCCCTTTCAACGACCGGGCTAGACTTGCGGTATACCAAAGTACAGTCACTCACAGCTAAAAGTGTGTACCCCAGAAGAAAATTAGCGAGTTAAGCGGGATTCGATCGCCAGCTTCCTTGACAACAATCGGCGGAACATGAATGATGACAAGCTCGATTTTCCTGACTGCACTGCTACATAAAATTCGAGAAAATGTCGAGATAAACATTTTATATTTTTATCACTGGTGGTATACCGCCGGTATATGCGATGCATGGGAGAATTCGCCACTGTAGGACACGTCAGAAATTACATCTATAAAATAAAAGAACGTACAGGTATAGCCTATATTACAAATAAAATAACTATTTACAACACATTAACTTAGGAGATACACAATCTTATTGGACAACTATTTACTCAATTTATTACAGATGGCGTCACAGTGATGGTGTAATGAAATAGCAGCTAGTATAAATATTTGATAAATGTGGTAAAATATTATAACAGAGGTTTATAATCTATAAAGTCAATTTCCTTAGGTCAAGTGAAATACGGAATATTGATAGTATTTAGAAATTATTATCGATAATTTAATAAACTCAAACTAAGTTGTGAGAACGTGTATCCAAAGATTCGATGACTTCTTCAATCACTGTTTGAACCAAGTAGAGCAGTGGTGCTTTTACCAGATATCACCCGATTGGAAAATTTACGTATTTCACATTCTTCTTTAACAGTAGGTAATTAGATTAATTCATTTAGGTAATAATAAATAAAATAAATTTAGTGTAATTTGGTGTAAACATCTAGGCTAACTTAGATATCTAGTATGGCGTCAATAAACAGTGTTAGTGTCTCGTCAGGTAGTGTAACCGTTACGGATTTATGCTCGTCGTGCAAAAGTTAAAAATGCAAATAAAATCATCACAAGATCTCAGGTAAAATTGAATGAGGAGAAAAGTGAAACCGATTGTCGTAATGTACCGGTACCGTCATGGGAATGTCATAACCTGAGAAACGAACTGTCTTCAAAGATGAAATTATAAAGCTGCTAGAGGAAGATATTGCTAAGTTAATGGAAGAGTTGAATTAATTAAAAGGAAACAGAGAAGAAAGCAAGGAAACTTGGTCAACAGTAGTTGCTGGTAGTGTAAGATCAAATAAGCCTAAGCCTAAAAATGGAGTACCGGTAACTGGAATTCCCATCTCAAATTCATTTGGAGTGCTCGTCGAAGAAAATGATGAATTTCTTCAAGAAGAAAAGAAGAATGTGATAAAGAGGAAATCCAGGAAGATGCGGATATTTGCGGAGAGTAACGGGCGAGATATAGCAGCAAACGTTCTGTAGAGAAGCTTAAAAATGGAGGTCACTTCGACAGTAAAACCAGGAGCTCCAATTGCAGCGGTAACGGTACAAGATTGTACGTCGCTATCTTCAAAGGATTATGCAGTTATCATCGCTGGAGCAAACGACGTCTACAGAAACGAGAGTAAAAAGGTAATCAAAGATTTAAAGTGTACATTGTCATCCATGCATAACACAAACGTCATTATTGTAAACATTCCGCAGAGATATGACATAATTCCCAAATCATGTCTAAATGTAGAAATAGAGGCTACAAATGGAAAAATTTAAAAAAATTGTAAGAGTTTTCCAAATGTCCAAATTATAGACGTAAGTAAATTAGACAGGAAATTCCACACTCGGCATGGCCTACACTTAAATAGGTTAGGAAAAGAGTATCTTAGTGATGAAATCTGCAAAATTGTAAATTCAAATGGTAAGAATAAACCAACAGAAATATCCTTAGAGTGGAAGCAGGGAAACTGGTAAAAGAAGCCAAACGTAAGGTTTGGTATTCAGATGAGTATCTTTTGATGTCAAATTTAACTGAGTGCAACAATGGTACTTTGGATTTGTCTAGCAACAATAATACTAACTATAATGATTGTATTAATCTAAATAAATCACCAACACAAGTTTGCAAAAGTAATGAATTTAAAATTTACCACCAGAATGTTCAGTCTCTCTACAATAAAATTGATGACTTAAATCTAATGCTTAAAAATGAACTTAAAGACATCTCAGCACTATGTATTTCAGAACATTGGCTGGAAGATGAACAAATCGAAGTAATTCAATTCCCAGGGTTTATACTAGCTAGTAAATACTCTAGATCTAATATTAGCCATGGTGGTACTTGTATCTTCTTAAGAAATAATTTAGATCATGAACAGTTAACAGCTTATGATTATCTAATTATGGAACAGGATTTTGAATTCTCTGCCGTAAAAATACAGCAGTTTAAGTTAATAATTGTATGCGTATACCGTTCACCGTCAGTAAATTTTCGTTTATTTATAGATAAATTAGAATTGTTACTCAATATCAAGAGCAAAGTAAATTTCGATATAATAATTTGTGGGGATGTAAATGTGGATTTCTTAAAATGTGATAGAAATTGTGAATTATTAACACAGTTATTAATTTCCTATGGACTGACACCTACAATAAACACCCCAACAAGAATAACAAAATTTATTAAAACCACTCCTGATCAAATTTTTATAAATACAGATAAATATCACCATTCAATAGAAGTCTATTGTCCGGGTTTTAGTGACCACCTTGGACAAATACTGAGTGTTGAAATACCAGAAAAAATCAATAATAATGAAAAAGGACTAAAATCAAAGTGCAGGTCATTCACTGAAACAAATGTTACATATTTCAATGACTTATTAAATAGGGAAACATGATCAGAAATTTATAAACTAGGAAATGTAAATGATAAATTTAATGCATTTAACAGTACCCTAAAACACTATTTTGAAACAGCATTCCCCTTTAAACAAAGAACTGTTCAAAATAACAAAGCTAGCAATTGGATAACAACAAGGATTATTCATTCATGTCAAAGAAAGACATTTCTACACAAATTATATACACAATACCACACAACACCTGAATTCAATTTATACTACAAAAATATACTAGCATATTAAGTAAGGTAATAAGACTAGCAAAGAAAATGCATAATGATAATTTTATATCCCAATCATCTAATAATGACGGGGCCATGTGGTCCGTGATACAGAAAGAAACTGGAAAATCTGCTAAAATACAAAGGACTATTACACTGACCTGCAATAATAAAGTGATTAATAATCGAGAGGAAATAGCAAACACTTTTAATGACTACTTTCTGGAAATTCCACAAAAATTATTAAATAAATCACAGGTAAATACACTAAATTCTAATAATAAAATAAATATATGCAGTGATTCTTTATTTATAAATCATGTCACAATTGATGAGGTAAGAATAGTTATAAAAGAGCTAAAAATAAATTCTGTGCTGGTATTGATGGCATCCCTCATGCAATTTTAATGAAATGTGCAGAAAATATAATAAATCCACTTACGCACTTAATAAACAGTTCAATTCTCTCAGGAACTTACCCGGATATTTTGAAGTTATCAAAATTAATTCCAGTGCACAAAAACGGTTCTAAAGATGAATTAGATAACTATCGTACTATTACCTTGCCAACTGGTGTTGCAAAAATTGTGGGGAAAATCATGTATTAGAGACTGATAAGTTTTATAGTAAAAAATAAAATACTATCAAGCTCACAACACGGATTCAGAACGGAGAAATCTTCACATACAGCAATTTATGAATGTATTAATAGTATACTGAAATTAATTGACAATAAGGAACATGTAACTAGCCTATTCTTGGATTTATCGAAAGCATTTGATGTTGTTGACCATAAAATCCTCCTTACAAAACTAAATCAATATGGTATTAGAGGTGTAGCTAATAAATGGATAGAGTCTTACTTAAAAGGCGTAAACAAATAGTAAGCTTGAGACACAAGGATGATGGAACCATTGTCCAATGAGGGTATTATTAAATTTGGAATAGCCCAGGGATCGGTTTTGGGCCCACTACTCTTTCTTCTATATATCAATGATATAACAGACAACGTCGATTTTCAAAAATACATTTTGTTTGCAGACGATACAACACTCGTAATAAAAGGTGAAACTAAACACATCTTACAACAGTCTGCTGACTCTCTTACAGAAGAGTTAACCATATGGTCACAAGATAATCGCCTCATAATAAACTATAAAAACGCAGTATGTCCAAATTCCCACACTATACAGAATAGGAATCCTGCGACGCCCAATATAACATTAAATGATCATCAAATAAGAAAATAAATCAGAAACAAAGTTTTTAGCACTATGGATACAACATGACTAAAAATGGAATAAACATATACAATATCTGAATAATAAACTGAACTCGATGTTCTTTGCGTTACGTATTTTGAAAACTTGCACTAGCATGCCCACTTTAAGAAATACTTATTTTGCTTATTTCCATTCATACTTAAGATATGGGGTCATATTTTGGGGTATGTCACCAGATGTACTAAGCACGTTTAGGATACAAAAGAGAGCGATTAGAATTATGGCAAATGTAGACACTAGAGAATCATGTAGACCTCTGTTCAAAGATTTGAACATTCTCCCACTGCCCTGCATTCATATCTTTGAAAGTATTATGTTTTTTTTAAGAATTTAATGAATAACGATGTTTTTCTTAAAACAAACAATGATGTTCATAGACATAACACAAGACAAAATCAAAACATTCATATTTCACACACACACACACACAAGCATATATCAAAAAGGAACTTTTCACACAGGAGTTAAATTATACAATAAACTACCCCAGTATATATAACTAGCCCCAAAAATAAAAACCTTTGATAGAATGTTGAATGCTTAATCTGCAGTGCCTTTACTCTGTAGTTGAATATCTTAGCATATAAGAGCGATCAAATCTATAATTATATTTTACTTTTCTATTTTAATTGTAATACCTAGCTGTAAGTTGTTGTATGTATATAATTAAGTTTTCATATTGTGATAATAGAGTAAGTTGTAAATAGTTGTCCAATAAAATTGTATCTCTTAAGATCTGTCATTATAATAAGTTATAAATAGTTATAGTATTTGTAATATATACCTGTTAGTTCGTTTATTTTATAGATGTAATTTCAGATGGTGTCCTATATAAAAATGTATTGTATAATGAGCCCGTCAGACGAGTTGTTTGGGTTGACACTAACTGAAATGGCTTCCAAAACAACTCACCATCTGGACGCATAAGCCGAGAAGGCTTGAGTGTACTTCCTATAGGTCATTGCGCACGAAGACGCAGCATCCCGGGGCGATCGGGCAGACACGGCCAAAAAGGTGAATGGACCAAAGAAGCACACTCTAGAAACACTTAGCTTAAAATGATAACATCCAGTCTTATGTTAAACTTGAATAACATTTATTTTAAAATGTGCAAACACCTATCCTAGTTCTGAGGGTTAGACTCGGGCGAATCCCGAAAGCTAAATAAACAAAAGGATTAAAGTTGTTGATCCTAAACTGATTGTAAATTGAAATAACCCTCGCGAAAGATCTAGTTACAAAAACTGCAAAAGCAGCAAGCTAGGGCAGTGGCACGTAAAGTACACCCTACACAAATGAAACGGGTTACTTATGAATTTAAATTAACAACAACAAAGATCAAATAATTTATGATGGTACCACTCCCTTATTTATCTTTAAATAAGTTAAATCTAGTTAAATCCTCACAATTACAACAAAGTATACGGTGACTGACTACCGTAACAAACAAACATTTAATAACAAAGCTATGTGACAAACCAGTATGAAAAAAATCAACTAAGTTCCTTACAAACTATTGGGTACAAGGGGTAAACATACATTTCTACACAAATAAATAAATAAGACACAGCTTTCAGAAACCTTCATGTTATTGCCCTGCGTACACGCAAGAATACTCTTTGCATCCTTGGGTCATCTAGTGTTTGTTATGTTGGTAAATGCGTGATCCCAAGACACGTCTTATATTACTGAGGTGTCGTGCGCCACTAGCTGAGAACTAATGGTCCGCGACAACTCTGTCGTCGAAAAGTAGTGTTATCAAAAATTACAAGTCATTCCCCGCTCGGAAATGTGCCTGATCCTATGATTTGGCCAGTTCGCATCCAATCGCAAGTCAAAGTTTTACTGTCATTTTAGTTATTCTAGTTATTACAATTAGTTTTTATTATTATTAGAATCGTGATTATTATCTGTCGTCGTTTTAGAGTACTGGCTCATTCCTCAAAGGACACCTAGGCTTAAACTCGTGAAGTCTCTCTAAGAGCAACACTAAAGATCATCGGCTCACACCTGGCCGGAATTCACAATAACACTGCCGGAATAAATGGTTGCAGATATAACCATCTGTACGACGACGAAACACAAGGCGTCACAACGATAACACAAGCCTACAAAAACGGTGTCAAAACATCGCATAAAACAGACAAAAGCTTCTACTCATCATAATACACACTCCTGGTGTTCAAACATCTGGCTCCCTAAAGCGGTAACTCTAGTTAATAACGTCCAATGATGTAATAAACATGTGACAGCAAAAGAACATTCATATAACCTTGACCCAAAGTAATCAATACATTCCGTCACGTTGAATTGGGGTGTGCGCATGCGCGTCGAGACTATACAAAAAACTACAAGTCGTCTCACCTGAGCGCTGCGGATCTCCATACAGTTCACAAACATTCAGTAGCTTGTCAAAGCTCTCTTACTCATCCCATCGCGTCTGCGATGTAACACACTACACAGGCATATAATATCTCTCAAATAGAAGTCTTTCTGATATAACGCTGGCTTAAAATTTAACACAATTACAAAATAGTTTTCCGTGGTTTCACCACCACGCTAAAGTTCCATAAACACTCTTAGGTAACGTCAAAATGTTACAACGACAAAATAGTGGAGATATTCCACTCTAAAAATGATTTTGGAAATATGCCTTTATCAAAACTTGCACGTATCTCACAACTTGACACTGAACAAAAATAATAAACAGATGACAATCCTACTAACTGATAGGTCGTCTTAAATGATACTATGGCATCGGGTTCGATGCTGGGTTGGCATCTACAATAATGCTCCCAAATATAGTTCTCCTCAGAACTGTTGTGGCATCAAAGCTCACATTAAAGGTTAAATAAATCCATTCAAAAAGGTCATGACTTCTGTCAATCATGAAAATGAAACGAGGCTTAAATAGCTCCAAAAAAACTAACAGTGGCGTAAAAGAGAGGTTCGCAAACAGGGGGTCATCAAATATAACCGAATATTGGTTGTCCATTATTCCAAATTCCTAATGTAGTCCATGTGAAGGACTGACCAAATCAAATCAAAGCGATTTGAGGTCTCCCTAACCAAAATTAGGACAAAAATCCTGCGAACACTTTTACTTGCACCAAACACTCTGGTGACTAACTCATCCACTGAAATGAAACATAATTAAACTAACTATAAGAAATACCTGCCTGACTGGTGTCACAAGTTCGGTTAATGTCTACATTCTACAATCTATAATCTACTACCACAGATCAACCCGTACAAAAGAAAAGATTTGACTCACTTAGAAGCCACCATAATCGAAGATTCCAACAGTATGGTGTGACAGAGATTCAGGATGGTTGGCGATCTTCCATGAACCTGCTCGGACATCAAGCTTATACCACTCCATTCCTCTCCATCGGCTTCCCGTCTCTCGAGTAAAGATCTCCTCCTCATGGTCAACGGTAGGGTTGAGTGTACCATGGATCTCCACATCCAGGTTGGTGTTCGTTGATCCTCCTGCCATGGTTGTAGATTCGTCCTCCTCCTTGTCGAAATATTCCTCACATCATGGTGTCTACTCCATGATACTGGTCATCATGGGCGTTGTAATAATAGCGTACCCGTGGTTGACGTTCAAGTACATCGTGAAATTATCACACGTGTTTTCCACTGATTTGAAGTTAAGCACAGTATAACAGTATAGCAAATCACTGGCTTTATGGTGCAGACTTTCAACAAATGGCCTTTCACTGACTGATTCACTGCATTTAATAGACATGCGTTGTCGGCAATCACTGATTCGAATATGTATTTTACACATCCAGATATATCGCACTGATCTGGCGAAAAATTCATACGTAAAGTGCGGCGCTATATGTAGTAAAATGAAGCACTTTTACTTATATGGATGGTTTAGTGATCATGTTTGATTGAATTATTTTATCACCCTCGTGTAACATGCAGCATGGCGTTCACAATGAAAATGTGGTATTAGACAAAAATATCCGACACAATTGTTACAAAAATATCGCACTTGACATGTGCATTTCCACAGAATATCACTGGTAACAATTATCACCATTACATTAATTTCACAATTAATCTCTCACAGATGATTGTGGATTTTATCTCCACCTCGTAGACGTAGCATGTGGTGGTTGTCGCTTGGACGTGAATTGCACTTTTACACTCACAATTAAATACATACTTTTCACAACGTAGCACAGCACACATTCGTGCAAAAGTAGTACTTATACATCGACGTAGTCGGATACACAAATTGTTCATCACTTACACGGTGGACTTTGAATATTTCCTCGTCACACAGGACGGTCTATCTCAGCACGTCTGTTCATGACCGCTGTCAAACAGTAAGAGCCATGAGTGTCGGTCTCTCTGCCTCGTGCAGAGTCAAAAGTTGAGTCGTTGACGGTCCATTTCCTCCCGCCAATCTACTGTGCTATTACCTTTTACCTTATAACAAAAATGCGGTAAACATCGAAAGGTTTCCTCGAATCAGTATTACATAATGGTATGATCTGAGACTTTTAAATGCAAAACAGGTAATACTTGTGCTCAGAATAAAATATTGAGTGTCCAGAGACAAGACAACTCCCATATCTTCCTGTATGTCCCGTGCTGTAACAGGTCGCGTTCTGTTTCACAGACATGACTTGTTCCTCATAAATTCCAACTAATATCACCGAGCCATGAACTTCCACGGGCTCGATACATGCAATTGATCAAATGGATAAATAAAAATCTAATTTAATCTAATCCAACCTTACTCCATTATCACGATATGAAAACTTAATTCTATAAATACAACAACTTACAGGTAGGTATTACAATTAAAATAGAAAAGTAAAATATAATTATAGATTTCATCGCTCCTATACGCTAAGATATTCAACTACAGAGTAAAAACAATGGCACTTCAGATAAGCTTTCACGTTCTTTCAAAGGTTTCGAGGTTTTTATACGGTACCGTACTGGGGTAATTTATTATATAATTTAACTCCTGTGTGAAAAGTTCCTTTTTGATATATTGTGCCCGTCAGACAAGGTCGCCAGGAAATCATCTGCCGCAGATGACCTTTCTGGGTTCCCTATCTTCCGAACCCACACACTGAAGGGATCGGGTGCATCCTCAGACTAGCTCCGGCACGAGACTGATAGCTCAGGGCGATTAGGTGAGTGAGGGAAAAGTCACAGACGGCCCGAGGAAACACCCCCACAAAACACAAAGCTAGAAATAAATAGTCCAGATTTATGTAAAACTCGTTAATAATTTATTGAAAAAACAACAACAAACCCCTATACTACTACAGAAGGTTGAAAATCTCGGCTAGACCGCAAATATAAAAAAAGGAAATACAAATAAATAAATCTCCTAAACTGAATTTAAATTAAGCCCTCCGGAAGTTCTTCTTACAGAAAAATGCAATAGCAAGCAAACTAAGAACGTGACACGTAAAATTCTCCCTAAGCAAATACAAAAAAAATGCAAGTGAAAAATACGAATAGTGACGGGAGGGTAATCTACAACAATACAGGACAATTAAAGCAACAATAAGTATAAACGACGAAACGGTGGTGTCACTTCTAACATTTACATTTACATTAATTCATTAGCTAGTCCCGTCTGGCGTTAATACGAGATGTTAAGCAGCCGTAGCGTAGAAAGAAAACAAAGCTATAACTACCAAGCACTCACAACAACAAAAACTATAGTCTAATATACACATGGGTAAGGTTGGAAAGAATAATGCACTCTTAAAGCTATCAATAATTATTAAATACCCTCCTACCTACGCTGATCAGGAAACGCTCCTTACGCCTGATGGTCATCTGAGAGAATGCAAATTAGGGTGGTAATAACGCAGTAAATATTGAAGTAAAAGGTAGGAGAATGACGACAGGGAGTGTATGCAGGATACATGTTTAATACGAACTAACTCATTGGGTCACATACAGGCATGAACATTCTAATAACTAAAACCGCCACCAAGGGCGTTGTGCTTTTTGGCGCTTAATTTACACCATAGATCAGCATTGGGTTACATGTTTCTAACACACCCACTTAAACCAATAGCTGATCTAGAATGTAATAGGCATTTGTTAACCATATTTCAATCATAGGGTACTGCCCCCGAAAATTGAATTATTTTGGGACAAAACGAGAGTATTTTCCGTCCCCATTATACAATTTAACCAGCAAATATAAATCCTGTAAGTGTGACACATGAGAGTCATGTTAAGGGCTCGAGGCAGTGGGAGAGCCCGATCATGTGATATATTGCACAATAGACGCTTCTAGAAAGTTGAAATCGGCATAGCATGAAATATTATAAATATTGTTATAAATTATGCTATTGGATCCCAGCCCAGAGCCAATGAGAAGAGGTCTTATTGAAGACGGGACTAACTTCAACTACATAATTTGGTGAAATTTTAGATTTAGGCCCTTAGAAGAATATTTTCTTAATTGGTAATGAAGAGAATATTCAAAGAAATTATGTCTGATACTTTAGAAACCGCAGATCGGTTAATCTACGCAGTAATAAGCATTAGTAATCTACGCGCTAAAATTATGGTGGGAGACTGATATGGCCGCCAAAATTTCGACTCGGAGAGGGAGATCCAAGGATCGAGGTTCTTATTCCAGCAGTCTTTGAAGAGTAAGGAAGCGTTTTATTGTGGTAACGGAGATCCCAAAGCTTTGTCCGAGTGCGGTGATTGTCGACTCGTGGAGACGCTAGGTTACCAAGGTAGAACATAGGAGATTAACGCACTAACATTCTAAGCGAAGTTGAGAGGAATATTGAAAGTAGAATATCTCATATATATTTCAGACTAGACTTCAGCCAAGTGAATATGTAGAAAGTACAGGTCGAATACTACATTCTGTTGAAAGTCGAGAGTTCTAAGTCACACCATTTCGACAAAATAAACCTGTTAAGCCACTTTTTCAATTGTTGGAAATATAAGCTGAATATTATTCTAGTTGCAACGTGAAGTTGGCGAACGCAGTTCAAGTGAACAGTAGCGGAGAATTTTACCATTGGCGCAGCAAACGAACATTATCATAATGACTATCATTATTCTTCGATTAGTTTCATTCGACATAATTAATATTGTTGAAATGATGAACTAAATAATCATGCGCCAGAGACATATTTAATACAGAGATAGGATACAACAATGGATCCTCTATAGACAACGTATTGCAGAATACAGACGTAGTGTACGTTCTACCTTGTACATTTTCGTCAGTCTACGAACACTAATGTAACATCAATAAGCGATATAAATAATTCATTCACCATCTACATGAATATTTCTATACATTATTATTCAACGACGATGCTGATATATTTGCGACAGAGAATGAAGATTCTACAGAAGATGATTTTCACGATGCTAGGGTATCCCAGCAACAACAGAAGAATTTGTTAGAAGGATGTCATTCGAGCCCAGACGGAGGTTAGTGAATTCCGGAGAGGGAACGTTTTCCTATCTCTGAGGTCGCAGGTCCGAGGTTCGAATGGAGATCCATCTCAGTATTTTAACTGAGGAAACACCTAAAGTATTGTGTAAATATTACCCAGATCTTCAAGATATCGTCCAAATTAAGGTAGCTGTGTCTTTTACTTATAGTTTTCCTCTTTACTTATAAGTAAATTGATTA
This sequence comes from Meconema thalassinum, assembly GCA_946902985.2. Lineage (NCBI taxonomy): Eukaryota > Metazoa > Arthropoda > Insecta > Orthoptera > Tettigoniidae > Meconema > Meconema thalassinum. Next base: position 1,198,616,558 of record OX336389.2, read on the forward strand.
GTGACATTCTGAGCCGACGTTCTTACTCCATATTTCACAATTTATTTATTTCAGTGTTCTCATGTATTTTGCACTTCAGATGTGTGTTAAGTTATTATGCTTCAAGATTATTAGAGATGATTGCATTTCATCTATTTTTCAATTTTATTCTACGGATCAGCTGTTGAACTGACATTAAAACTTTTGTTTGAGGAATCATATTGCCTCAGAGAAGACGAGTCGTTTCGACTATTGAATTTTAGTAATTTTATTTGAACCAAGAATTCAGACATTGTGTCATAGCTGCAAATTAAATTCTTTTAAATTTGATTTGAGTACTTTAATGTAACAACTTCAAGAGCAGAAGAAACATCGAATGATATTGTTATATCATTATTGTACATAAACTTTCGGCGATCTAGAAAATACTAGTCGTTTGATAAGACCGAAGTCTAAATCCCTATAGACATTCTTTGTGTAAAGAGGAAAACTTTACGACATTGACAAACCTATTCATTATTTGTAAAGCTGAGAGCTTTGTTCATTTAATATGTTAGAGGTAATATCTATTGATAGAAGATTATTCAAATCTTTGGCTATGAATTCAAAGCTAGTTTATCCCGGTCAAGATTGAATTCTATTTGACACTATAAATAACATGTGTGTTGTTTTACACTATTTGTGTAATATCACGTCATAATGTAGACCTGATATTGCAACGACATGCAATTTAAAGCTTGATAAGTGAAGTGAGACAGAAGTATTATTTTTATTACATGTATTTGTGACAGACGATTTAACATTTAATTATCTTCTTGTGTAGTCAACTTTAGGAGATCAATCACGACAGTCTAATATCGTTCATTTTTATTGGAAGTTTCGTTTGAAGATCTTAAGGATGTACAATAGTAGATCAGTAGCCATGTGTAACGACACTGAAGGTCATGCCATTATTTGAGAGAATTTCCTACAGAAGAAATGTTAATAACAATTAATCCGTTTTGGTTATTGTTTAACATAGTGGATGATAATTGTTTATGCCCTATATACTTTTATATGAGGATTTGTAGAGCTATGGATAGCTCGTGCGAAGGAAGTTCCGCATTTTAAGGGAAGTCAATGCAATTATTGTTCTTTGATAAGAAAAGGCATGGATCATGATAAGAGTCGTTGTATACAAGAAGTCCAGTTCATGTAAAGTAACGTTTTAGCTGCGTGACGGAAGGGTCTTAGCGGAAAGCAATTAGAGAACGAATTTCTACTCATGTCATTTATACTATTATTAAACTTTATTAAACCCGGATTTGTGTAAACACGTACAGTTAACCTTTATCAGTCGACTGTATTAGATCGACAATGTAATGAAACCTATATAAGATGATGTGTGAGCAGTATATAAAAGCTGAAGAGTATTAGCAAGTGTTTATGCGGAGAAACATTGTAAATAACTAATTACAAGTTGCATAGTAACAGAGAATCCAGAATTTCGAAGGTAACGTGTTAGCAACGTTAAATATTGTCTATTATTATGAACAAAATACTTGTAAATATTTTCCGTAATGATTTAATAATTTAAATAAATTTTAATAGGATTAATTAATAGAATGTTTTTGGAATAGAGTGTTTTTGTGAGCGGATGTTTTTATATGCATGATTGCCACCTGTTAAGAGTGACTGTTCAACCTAGATGGTCTAGAACGACTACGGAGTATGAATGAAAGTGTGTATTAAAATTTCAGTATGATTGGTAGAGAACTGTTTAAGTTATAAGCGTTTTTGTAATGGCAAAATGTAACTTTTATTTGAGGTTTTTAGACGCGAGCCAGACAGCAATTGATACAAGCAAATGTTGACAGAAAGATGAACCGTTAGCAGGCGAGGTCATGATTGTTATATAATGTGAAGCCAGATGGCCAGCCACTGCCTTGTAAATGGCACAGTTTTAGAGCGCAGCATTTTGCTAGCCTGTGTCAATGAATTAGGCAAATGCAGGTGCATTTCCAGACGCGTGCCGGAAGTGGTAACCAGTTGTAAGGAATGTTATGAATGCAGGCACACTTACCTTTACTTACGTGCTGCGGGGAATGGGGACTCAGCTTCGCCTACAATACATCCACAACGTTTTCTTCGCGTATTGTAGGCCTAGTTATGCCAAGTTTTTTATGCTTGTAATTTATACACAGTAATTGCAGTATGATGTTTAGTGGAAGAGAAGTGCGTATTGTGCCCAACATAGTACTCCTGTTTTTGCACAAATTGGAAACCCTGCGTAAATCACGGTCCAAAACTCCACATTTTATCTTCGCAGACTCGACCACTAGGTCGAGTGACGTCACGCGTCTGACGTCACGCACAGCTGTCTACTATCTCCGGCAGAGCACGCTGTCTTGCACCACGTGCTCAGCTCTGGTGTTCCGGCAGCTGGTCACAGTGAGAGGCGCACACACATGCGTTTTGAGCGCAGACTGGACAGTACTCCGTTGTGCGGCAAGAGTTATCTGTTACATTCGATTTTGATCGCGGAGGGCCGTGTGTGCTATGCCACCACAGGTCTGAGTGTCGCTGTATATCGGGTGTGATTTTATCGGAGTCCTGAGAGACAATATAATTACGAAACACCGCTGTTATGCCAGGCGCGATTGCTATATCAGACGGCCGAGTCCAGAGTGTATAACCCCGGTCGTGTAGGCCCATGCTTGGCTTGATAACGAGAGAACTAGCCCTTTGCGACTAGCTTTGGACGTGAGTTACAATACGGAATAGTTTGTGCAGTGAACATTCGAGAATAGACGAGGCTCTTATCATCGATGGAGTACTTGTAGATGCAACTGAACAGCTGTGAATGCTATTGAATTACTGTTTACGTAAAGCCGGTGGCAATTTGCCGAGAGAAAGATTTGTCTACATTGTTCGAGGCGCAGGAACTTATAATTTCCAGAATGGAACGAGGACATTTTATAACCTGTGCTGTTGAAGTGTCAATGAAGAATTTTGAAATGAAACTAGTCAGTGAAAATATGGGCCACTAAGCTTATACGTGAGGGGACTGGATGGAGTGACATTTACATCAAGATGAGGCCATGATGTTGCCATGACGTAACCACACCGTGGGATTTGGAGGACGCAGCCACCATGAAATGTGAAGGTCTCGGTTTCGATTCCTGGAGGAGGCGAGGAAGAAGATGGTGGAAGATGCAATCCTGCCGGTTCTGGAATGGGAAGGAGATGGTCCTGAATGAAGATTGGTTCCAGAGGTTCTGCATCCCATGAGCATGCTAGGCTTGTACCATATTTTCTTATTTCGGCCAGTTGGTGAGCTAAAACATTACTTCAATTTGTAGTTGTGAGTAGTTTGTACTACTCAGTAGTACTAGATGCCATGGAGTTGAACTAATTATTATTTATTTGTTGATCAATCATTTTATTATTATTATTAATAATGGCCACATTTTTTTTCTTCGTCTATTAAGTAATTATATGAGGAAGTGATTCTCATTGTAGGGTTGTCACACGTGGCAAGGAACTATCCACCATGCTTGGCACCAAGATCCAGTTAATATTTTCTTTTTGGGATTTTTTGTAAATCCGTCACTACTTTGAATGATAAGATTTTTTTTCTACGATGATAAGGTTGGAAATACGACGCGGATACTGAACTGAATCCATGATGGAATAAATGAAGGTGGTAGACTAGCTGTCGAGAGCTAGGGTGGAGTTCATATTTTGAATTATTTTTTTTCTTTCGATTTTGACTTCAGCGTTTGGAGAATCTAATTATGTGAACTCTGAAGGATTATCACTTTTTATATTCCCATTTTTTTCTTCGTCCACATTCATTGATATAGAGAATTTAATTATTAAAATCATGCTCGTCATTATGCTTCGACACCTACCCATTTGACATTGCTACAGGTCATGCCTGCATTAGATAATTTATGCACACTAGTCATGTGATGAAATGAAAGGTCATGATTATTAAAAGATAATGAGTTTATCTACAAAAAAAAGATTGATTGGTGTAGTTGTTTATAAAAAAAGAGAAAGGAGAATTGAATGGAATGTAATAAAATAAATTTAGGATGATAGTTCACATATTCTGTGAACGTCTTATGGCAAATTTTCTGAGAATTAATCATGAAGAATTCCTTTGTGAATAAAAAAAATAATAATGTAATAATAATTAGTAGTGTAATATCTTTCTAAATAAGCATGACTATCCAAAATGCAGTCTTATGGTAGTGAATTAAGTATTCACAGGAGTAGGCAGGCGATAATCTAATCACTATGTAATTGATGGAGTGAAATACATCGCAAGCATACCATCGAATTGGGAAAGATGGGAACTTTTAGTTGTGATATAATGATCAGCCATGACTTTGAACTTTGTATAAATGTAGGATAATGGGTGCATGTTTTCCTGAAATATTTTGAGTAATTAGACTCTGAAATAACGTTGTACGATAAATATAAATCCTGATTGCAACTTTAATTGAGTGGTCAAGTAGGACCTATACTGTTGCAGCAATTATTTTTAATTAATAATTAATTAATAATTAGTTAGAACGGAGATCAATACTATTATTTTTTTGGCCAGCTATTTAATTAACCTTCATTATAAACTCAAGTGAGTGACAATATTACTAATCTAGGACACTACCTGATGGACATTTAGTGTGATTAGTTGATGTTGATAGTCAAATGTGACTGAATCTATTTTTTTATATTTCATTTAATTTTCTTCGAATATCTCCTAATTTTATTTGTGTCTTAAGGATAGGACCAAGGAGATTCGTTGACCCTTTAAAATTTAATTATGTTTATTTGGACTCTAAATATTTTTTTCCTTTTCTTCGGTCCACATCAAGCCTTCATTTAGATCGAATCTCCGAGGCAAGATAGGCTTTTTGGGGGTTTCCTATATTTGTATTGGTCAATAAGTTGCCAATAAATGGATGCCTATTTTTATCTTTTTTAATTGTGCTTATCTTCTGACTTCTGTTGTGCTATTGCTTTGATTTAGGTTTGGGGGTGGGTTGATTTAACCTGTTACACCTACATCCTGTTAACCACCCCTGAGGCTACTTGAGTTCTCGTACCCACCGGCGCATTTTTTTTATATTCGAACCCAGACCTCAATCATTTTTTTTGTTCTTTATCTGATATATGTCTTGTGTTATCGGCATGAATTGCGATGTTTTCGCCGGGTCATCTAATTCGATGCCGGTTAACGGGGACATATAAAATGGCGCCCAGCGTGTAGAGCCTCGAATTGAGAAATTGTACACACGATGGTGTAGCAATTAGATGTTTTTAATGTAATTTGACAGCCAGTGTGGGTTGTTGTGTCGTTGGCACTTGCATTTGAGTGGCTCAAGTAAATTGGATTACCACATTTGAGGTACTCGAATAGGAGGCTAATGATTTTTTCTCTTGGGAAGGTCTAATTACCTTTGGTAATGAGATTGTTTCCTAGTTTCCATGACATAGGCAACAGTATCAGAAGTTCTTTTTCCTTTGGATTGGTGTTTTTGATCTTCATTCGTTCTGCGTTTAATGATCCAATTGCGTAGAATTGGATAAGGATCCATTTATGCAACTCGTTGATATTAGTTCAATTCCATGGTGTAGTAGTAGAAAGTATGGTACAATCTTGGTGTGGTCACTCTTGATGGTTCCCTTATGTTGTATTGTCTTATTGTACTAATTGACATGTCTAATATGGAAGAGTTGAGGCAGATGTTAGCTGATTTGAAAACTGATTTAAAGAAGGGTCAGGATGATTTAAGAGGCGACTTTAAGTAAGGTCAAATGGAGTTAGAGGGTAGACTTAATCATAGTATCCAACAAAATCATGATGAATTGGACAAGAAATTTAATCAAAACCGAAATGAGGCAGCTAATCAGGCGTTAAAAACACAGGCAGATATAATCAAGTTAGGAGAGCGTATAACCAACAGTCAAAAGGAAACTGATAGCTGCATGGACGCAAAACTTGATGCATTGAAGGCCACTGTGCAGGACAATTTGATAGAGGGCATACAGAAAATTCAGAAAGGTGTAGAGAAAGACATGGAAGCATTGAATACACACGTCAGGACCCTAGAAAAACGGCTAGATGAAAACATTAAAGGATTGGGATCTGATATAACCGCTCATGTAGACAAGCTTAAAGGGGAATACCAACATGAGATAGTGGAAGTAAGGAAAGAGTTTAATGAAACTACTGTCGGCATTCGAAAGGAATTAACGGAACAAGTAGGAAAAGTAGAGACGAAAATCCAGAAGATGGAGGAAAATATTGGCACATTAGAGCAAGACGTAGATGCAAATCGAAAACGCATGGATGAGGAAGCAGGGAAGATAGAAAACAAATTGGACGCAATCAATACTAATATCACACAAGTCAAAACGGAAATAGATGGGGCGATTTCGTCAGTCAATGATAACATAAAGATACTGGAGGGTAGTCACCTAGACCGCATCACGCGTATGGAGAACTTCTTACAGATGAATAGTCCGGCTCAAACGATGGATATTAACTCACCAGAGATGAACCAGGAGAAACGATGGGGAGAAATGGATTCGACACCTAGAGGATTTAATGGGGCTAGTCCTGTAACTATCATTAGAACTCATGAGGAAAAACCGAAAAAGTTTAGTGGTGTGGGAGTTATCACCCCAATCGAGTTCCTATGAGACCTCAGGGATTATCTGGATGAAAATCGGATCCCAAGTGAACGCGAGATAAGGGTTATTGAAAGATCGTTAGAGAATCAAGCGCTGACCTGGTTTAGAGCTTTTAGATGCACCTTTGCGAATTACGAGGAGTTTGCTAAGGCATTCCTTAGGCGTTTCTGGAGTTCGGAAGACCAACTTAGCATAAGATCAGAACTTTACTCCAGGAAATATTCCACATCTAACCCGACGCAGTATGCGGGGTATTTTACAACGCAGTTAGCCAGGTTACAATATTTAGAACCTCCATTACCCGAAGAGGAGATGATTCAAGTGATAAGGAGGCAATTTCTGGTAGAAGTTCAGAGAACGCTTATAGCATCTGGGGCGAATAGTTTGAAGACATGTGACGAAATTCTTAGGAAATTAGATCACACCAGTTCTTTAATGCACGCGAGAAACACTAGATCAGAGCACCAGGAGGTGAATCTAGTCGTGACAGACCGGAAAATACAGACTGAACCACCACAAAGAAGAACATTCCAGGATACAGGAGATTGGAGAGGAAGTTATGAGAATCGTGGATATAATCAACGAGATAGGAGATGGAACCAGGGTGGAAGGCCATACTATGCGAACCAACAGCAGCAACTCAATTCACAAACCTACAGACCCAGGGATATAAAGGGAAGAAACTCTTGGCAGCAAGGAAGAGGTAGATTTCAAACCTATAATAGGCAGTGGAACAGAGATGAACCTCGGGACAATCGCGTGAATTTGGAAGAGAGACATGCAGAAAGTCAAGCATACTTGCAGCAGATGAGAGAAGCAACTCAGCAGCAGCAAGGGCAAGGGAACGTAGACCCAGGGCCTAGTACAAGTGGCTCGCAAGAAAAAAAAACGTCAAATACAAATCACCAGTCACAGTAGATTCCAGTAATTCCAAACCTATCATCGAGATCATAGCAGTACATAGAATTGTAGATGAAGACCTCATTTACGACGAAGAGAATCCCATTAGGAGAGAGAGAACTGAACTACCAATGATTGATGTACATGTTGGAGGACGGAAATTTAAGACATTGCTGGATACAGGAGCCATGGTCAGTATCATATCGGAGGCGTGTTTTGAGAATATCAGGTTGAAAAAAGACATTACTATATTACCTGCATCCGGAATGAAGGTTAGAGGAGTGATTCCTAACCGTTCTATTAACTGCAAATTACAAGCATTGATTAACATCACTATAGCCAACAGAAATTTTGAACACGTCTTCATAGTACTTAAAGATATTAAGTTCGACATGATTCTAGGTGCGGAATTTTTGACAGAGCATGGAATAGTAATTGATTTTCAAGCAGGGATAGCAACTTTCCGAGGAAACGAAGGGAAATTGAATGAGGAAATTGGTATATCACATCAAGAATTACCTGGGTGGAACACCTTAGATAACATGGTAAATGAAATGGAGGTAGAAGCAGAGAGGTTATTCTATGTCAAGAAGGAAACACTAGAACCACACATCCGGAAGAAATTTGATGAATTAATATCGGAATTTCAAGACATCGTCGATGAGAAACCTGGTCTTATTAGCAATTTCGAATATCAGATACGACTGGAAGATGAGTCACCATTCGAGGGGAAGCTTTACCCGATTCCAGAGAAGTGGAATGAGGAGGTAGGCAAAGCCATTAAAACCATGGAGGAAGACGACCTCATTCAGAAGATGGCTACCCCATATCTCAATCCTCTGGCCGTTGTTAAGAAACAGGACGGCAGGCTTAGAATTTGTCTAGACGCCAGAAGCCTCAACAAGAGAATTTTGCCAGAATATGACAGGCCTCCCAAGATTAGGGAACTACTCAGACGATTTAAGGGAAAGACCATATTCTCAACAATAGATCTTACGGCTTCTTATTACCATATACGTTTGTCAGAGGAGAGCAAACGATACACTGGATTCATGTACAACGGCATTACCTACGTTTTCAAAAGACTACCGTTTGGAGTGAAGAATAGTGGTCCTGCAATGGTCAGAGCATTGGACAAGAATCTAACGGAAGAAGTAAAAGGAAATGTATTATGTTATATCGATGATCTGATTATAGCATCGACAACCATGGAGGAACATATAGAACATCTTCGTAAACTATTTGAGAACCTACGGGAAGCATGTTTCAAGGTCAACTTTAATAAATGCCATTTTTGCCAGAGAGAGATTAGGATTTTGGGACATGTAATTGATGGAAATGGGTATCGACCTAATCCTGATAAGATTGAGGCGATCAGGAGTTTTCCCAGACCACGGAAGGTCAAACAGATTAGGCAATTCCTGGGAATGTGCCAATTCTTTTCGGCACATTGTCCCATGTACTCAGAGACGATGGCACCACTACAAGATCTTTTAAAGAAAAACAACAAATGGAAATGGGATGAGAAATCTGAAGCGGCCTTTATTAAAGCAAAAACTATGTTGACAGAGAATATTAAACTTGAATACCCGGATTTCGAGAGAACGTTCTATTTAGAATCAGACGCTTCACGCGTTGGCATCAGCGCCGTGTTATTTCAGATAGATGACAAGCAAGAGCGTCACTATTTAGCATTCTCCAGTAGAAAGTTACGTGAACCAGAAAGGAACTACACTACCACGGAAATAGAAGCATTAGCAATTATTTATGCATTGCAGAGTTGGAAGAAGATATTGCTTGGACATAAAACTGTCATAATCACCGACCATAAAGCGTTACAGTTTATGCTAAAAACAGAGCTAGCTAGTGACAGGGTAGCCCGTTGGACTTTGTTTCTCCAACAATTTGATGTGTCCATTGTGCATCAACCGGGCAAGGACAACTTCTTAGCCGACGTTTTGAGTAGAAACCCGACAGAGGAAATGCAAGTACATCAAGTAGAAATCGTCCAAGAAGATCAGGAAACTTAAGAGAAGCTTAAGAAACTACCGCAGTCACAGAAGAGGTATACTCCTTTGAGAATGATGAATAGATTTCTGAAGGGACGCATGAGCAATATCGATCCAGAATATGAAGCAACTGCTAGATTGTCTAACGATTATGTCATCGTGGAAGGTGTGGTATGCAAGTTTGTGGATGAAGCTCATCTCATGTTAAAAGCAGTTTTACCACCGAACCTAGTTGAACGTGTAGTTTGGTTGGCGCATAGGGCCATAGGACATGGTGGTATTGACAAAACCATCCATGTGCTACAAGAGAAATTCACTTGGAAGGGGATGCGAACGTCGGCAAGAAATATTTTAAGAAAATGTGATGATTGCCAGAGAAGTAAATTCGCTTCGCATTTCTTGAAGGAAAGACCAAAGCCTATATTACCATCAGAACCTCGAGAGCTATATTCGACTGATATTTATGGGCCATTACCTAAATCAAAAAGGGGAAACCAGTTCATCCTTGTTACTATGGACGTCTTCACGAAATATGTAATGTTCTTCCCCATTCAGAAGGCTAAGTCACGTTATGTGATCAATAGGCTTGAGAAGGGTGTATTTCCTACTATGGGTAAGCCTACTTACATTCTTTCCGATCATGGAACCCAATTCACCTCTGCTGAATTTTATCAGGCCATGATTAGACTTGATGTCAAGCACATATTGAATTCCATACGCCATCCTGAGGGAAATCCAGTGGAAAGGGTCATGGCGGAAATTGGGAAATTTTGCCGGTTGTATTGCCACCATAAACATGATCAGTGGATGGATGTTCTACCAATTTTGGAGTTTTGCATAAATGCAACAGTGCATGAAAGCACACAACAGATTCCCAAAGTACTCCACTTCAATGTCAAACCAGTAAGACCCTGGGATCACATTGTCAAAACACCACCTGTTGTAGAACCCAACATGGAGAGGAGAATCCAATTGGCTAGCGAGAGACTTCAGACACAAGCCGAAAAGAGGAACAGAAGGACCGAAAAAGGGAAATACAGTCAACCTTTACGTGTCGGAGATCGAGTGTTAATACGCAGACCCTTTCATCCAACCTACCGCTGAAGATATACGGCAAATTTGCAAGGCTGTTTTTTGGGCCATACCTAATCCATGAGACTTATGGCAACAATTGCTATGGCATCAGAGATATAAGATCTGGAGCAAGGATAGGAAAGTATAATGCTGCCAGCCTTAAGAGATACTACTGTTGAAGAACGAGCAGGATATGTTTGGCACATGATTGGCGGCATAATGAAGAGAATACAAAATAAGCTTTTGTTCACTCGCTTATTTTCCGGGGAGAGGGGAGTATGTGCCCAACATAGTACTCCAGTTTTTGCACAAATTGGCAACCCTGCGTAAATCACGGTCCAAAACTCCACATTTTATCTTCGCAGACTCGACCACTAGGTCGAGTGACGTCACGCGTCTGACGTCACGCACAGCTGTCTACTATCTCCGGCAGAGCACGCTGTCTTGCACCACGTGCTCAGCTCTGGTGTTCCGGCAGCTGGTCACAGTGAGAGGCGCACACACATGCGTTTTGAGCGCAGACTGGACAGTACTCCGTTGTGCGGCAAGAGTTATCTGTTACATTCGATTTTGATCGCGGAGGGCCGTGTGTGCTATGCCACCACAGGTCTGAGTGTCGCTGTATATCGGGTGTGATTTTATCGGAGTCCTGAGAGACAATATAATTACGAAACACCGCTGTTATGCCAGGCGCGATTGCTATATCAGACGGCCGAGTCCAGAGTGTATAACCCCGGTCGTGTAGGCCCATGCTTGGCTTGATAACGAGAGAACTAGCCCTTTGCGACTAGCTTTGGACGTGAGTTACAATACGGAATAGTTTGTGCAGTGAACATTCGAGAATAGACGAGGCTCTTATCATCGATGGAGTACTTGTAGATGCAACTGAACAGCTGTGAATGCTATTGAATTACTGTTTACGTAAAGCCGGTGGCAATTTGCCGAGAGAAAGATTTGTCTACATTGTTCGAGGCGCAGGAACTTATAATTTCCAGAATGGAACGAGGACATTTTATAACCTGTGCTGTTGAAGTGTCAATGAAGAATTTTGAAATGAAACTAGTCAGTGAAAATATGGGCCACTAAGCTTATACGTGAGGGGACTGGATGGAGTGACATTTACATCAAGATGAGGCCATGATGTTGCCATGACGTAACCACACCGTGGGATTTGGAGGACGCAGCCACCATGAAATGTGAAGGTCTCGGTTTCGATTCCTGGAGGAGGCGAGGAAGAAGATGGTGGAAGATGCAATCCTGCCGGTTCTGGAATGGGAAGGAGATGGTCCTGAATGAAGATTGGTTCCAGAGGTTCTGCATCCCATGAGCATGCTAGGCTTGTACCATATTTTCTTATTTCGGCCAGTTGGTGAGCTAAAACATTACTTCAATTTGTAGTTGTGAGTAGTTTGTACTACTCAGTAGTACTAGATGCCATGGAGTTGAACTAATTATTATTTATTTGTTGATCAATCATTTTATTTTTATTATTATTAATGGCCACATTTTTTTTCTTCGTCTATTAAGTAATTATATGAGGAAGTGATTCTCATTGTAGGGTTGTCACACGTGGCAAGGAACTATCCACCATGCTTGGCACCAAGATCCAGTTAATATTTTCTTTTTGGGAATTTTTGTAAATCCGTCACTACTTTGAATGATAAGATTTTTTTTTCTACGATGATAAGGTTGGAAATACGACGCGGATACTGAACTGAATCCATGATGGAATAAATGAAGGTGGTAGACTAGCTGTCGAGAGCTAGGGTGGAGTTCATATTTTGAATTATTATTTTTTCTTTCGATTTTGACTTCAGCGTTTGGAGAATCTAATTATGTGAACTCTGAAGGATTATCACTTTTTATATTCCCATTTTTTTTCTTCGTCCACATTCATTGATATAGAGAATTTAATTATTAAAATCATGCTCGTCATTATGCTTCGACACCTACCCATTTGACATTGCTACAGGTCATGCCTGCATTAGATAATTTATGCACACTAGTCATGTGATGAAATGAAAGGTCATGATTATTAAAAGATAATGAGTTTATCTACAAAAAAAGATTGATTGGTGTAGTTGTTTATAAAAAAAAAGAGAAAGGAGAATTGAATTGAATGGAATGGAATGTAATAAAATAAATTTAGGATGATAGTTCACATATTCTGTGAACGTCTTATGGCAAATTTTCTGAGAATTAATCATGACGAATTCCTTTGTGAATAAAAAAATGTAATAATAATTAGTAGTGTAATATCTTTCTAAATAAGCATGACTATCCAAAATGCAGTCTTATGGTGGTGAATTAAGTATTCACAGGAGTATGCAGGCGATAATCTAATCGCTATGTAATTGATGGAGTGAAATACATCGCAAGCATACCATCGAATTGGGAAAGATGGGAACTTTTAGTTGTGATATAATGATCAGCCATGACTTTGAACTTTGTATAAATGTAGGATAATGGGTGCATGTTTGCCTGAAATATTTTGAGTAATTAGACTCTGAAATAACGTTGTACGATAAATATAAATCCTGATTGCAACTTTAATTGAGTGGTCAAGTAGGACCTATACTGTTGCAGCAATTATTTTTAATTAACAATTAATTAATAATTAGTTAGAACGGAGATCAATACTATTTTTTTTTTGGCCAGCGATTTATTTAACCTTCATTATAAACTCAAGTGAGTGACAATATTACTAATCTAGGACACTACCTGATGGACATTTAGTGTGATTAGTTGATGTTGATAGTCAAATGTGGCTGAATCTATTTTTTTATATTTCATTTAATTTTCTTCGAATGTCTCCTAATTTTATTTGTGTCTTAAGGATAGGACCAAGGAGATTCGTTGACCCTTTAAAATTTAATTATGTTTATTTGGACTCTAAATATTTTTTTTCCTTTTCTTCGGTCCACATCAAGCCTTCATTTAGATCGAATCTCCGAGGCAAGATAGGCTTTTTGGGGGTTTCCTATATTTGTATTGGTCAATAAGTTGCCAATAAATGGATGCCTATTTTTACCTTTTTTAATTGTGCTTATCTTCTGACTTCTGTTGTGCTATTGCTTTGATTTAGGTTTGGGGGTGGGTTGATTTAACCTGTTACACCTACATCCTGTTAACCACCCCTGAGGCTACTTGAGTTCTCGTACCCACCGGCGCATTTTTTTTATATTCGAACCCAGACCTCAATCATTTTTTTTGTTCTTTATCTGATATATGTCTTGTGTTATCGGCATGAATTGCGATGTTTTCGCCGGGTCATCCAATTCGATGCCGGTTAATGGGGACAGTATGATTGTATGGTTTTATTTTTGTTGTTGTTTAGAATAGTTTATTGTTATTTTTGTTTATATTGGATTAGTTTACTCTTGTTAATAAATATGCACAGTTCGTTGTCTTTCGTCGTTGACGTGTGATTCATTTTAAATATAAGGATTAGAGTATTTTGGATGTATTGTAGGCGAAGCTGAGTCCCCATTCCCCGAGACACGTAAGTAAAGGTAAGTGTGCCCCGTGTAGTTTGTTGTTTTTCCACAATAATCTTGTAACTGCTGTATGTAAATCCCTAAAGACCATGTTGGAGCGATTTCTAATGAAGTAATTTGCCGGTGCTGTTAGAAATAGGCAATCCAGCTGAGGCTATGGATATTCCAACAGGCAACTTTCCGGATTTACGGGTACAGTGCCTTACATATACATAACACAATTTCTGAAAACATTTTTGAATACAATGTATACTTAAAGTATTAAGTAACAATTCATTCCCATTCCTTGGGTACAATACACATGTTTTGTTTTAGGTAAAGATTTGGTGAGAATATCTGCAATCATTTCTTGTTTGGACAAATAGTGCAATGAAATGATTCTCTCTTGAACCTTTTCCTTGATGAAATGGTATCGTGTTGATGTGTTTAGTGCGCCTATGAAAAACAGGATTTTTTGCAATTTTCTGTGCACTTTGACTGTCATTATACAAATCAATTTATTGATTACAATCCATCAACACACACTGCAAATCACATTCACCTTTAACAAATTCAATTTTTATTGGACCCTGATTAGACCCAAGCAAATCAAACATGAGATTCTTAAGATAAACTGCTTCCTTCGCAGCCTCTGACAAAGCTGCATACCATACTCAGCATCTGTCGATGAGGTAGCAACTGAGTTTTGCTTGCGAGCTTCCCATGATATGGCAGCATTAGCAAGCTTGAAAATATAACCAGTATATGACTTACTATCACTATCTGTAGCTTGCCACGGTGGGTGAGTGGATATCGTGTCGGTCTACTAACCCCAAGATTGCAGGTTCGCTCCTGGCCGTGGTAAGTGATTTTTTTTTCAAAGGCGGCCAAAATACGATACGCATGTTATACGATGTAGGCATGTCAAAGAACCCATTTGAATTCAGTAGGCCGAGTTCATACTGGCCAAATTAATCTCGGGAGTTTCCGTCAACACAAAGTTCCTCATTTCTCTACTAGATAGCGCTAGAGTGTTTAAGGAGCTTAGATATCTAACATCTAACCTCCTTGACTTTCATAGTCAAGGAACAACGAAATTCGACATTCAAGCTACCCTCTGGGTGTCAAATAACAAACCTTGCACATGGCACCCGAGGCCATACGATATTGTTATTATTATTATCACTATCTGTGGAAAAACTGGCATCTGGAAACGCTACCAAATCTAAACCAGTGTTCTTAAAATGAGTTCTTGGGGCTGCGGCAAGATGGCGTCACAGTGAAAGTGTAGTGAAATAGCAGCTAGTATAAATATTTGATAAATGTGGTAAAATATTATAACAGAGGTTAGAAATTTATAAAGTCACTTTCCTTAGGCCAAGTGAAATACGGAATATCGATAGTATTTAGAAATTCTTATCGATATTTTAATAAACTTAAAATAAGTTGTGAGAACGTGCATCCAAAGATTCGGTGACTTCTACAATCACTGTTTGAACCAAGTAGAGCGGTGGTGCTTTTACGAGATTTCACACGATTGGAGGATATGCGTATTCCACATTCTTCTTTATCAGTAGGTAATTAGATTAATTCATTTAGGTAGTAATAAATAAAATAAATTTAGTGTAATTTGGTGCAAACATCTATGCTAACTTAGATCTCTAGTATGGCGTCAGTAAACAGTGATAGTGTCTCGTCAGGTAGTGTAACCGTTACGGATTTATTCTCATCGTGCAAAATAAAAGTTAAAAATGCAAATAAAATCATCACAAGACCTCAGGTAAAATTGAATGAGGAGAAAAGTGAAACCAATTGTCGTAATGTACCGGTACCGTCATGGGAATGTCATAACCTGAGAAACGAGCTGTCCTCAAAAGATGAAATTATAAAGCTGCTAGAGGAAGATATTGCTAAGTTAATGGAAGAGTTGAATAAATTAAAAGGAAGCAGAGAAGAAAGCAAGGAAACTTGGTCAGCAGTAGTTGCTGGTAGTGTAAGATCAAATAAGCCTAGGCCTAAAAATGGAGTACCGGTAACTGGAATTCCCATCTCAAATTCATTTGGAGTGCTCGTCGAAGAAAATGATGACTTTCAAGAAGAAAAGAAGAATGTGATAAAGAGGAAATCCTGGAAGAAGCGGATATTTGCGGATAGTCAGGGGCGAGATATAGCAGCAAACGTTCTGGAGAGAAGCTTAAAAATTAGGTCACTTCGACAGTAAAACCAGGAGCTCCCATTGCAGCGGTCACGGACGGGATAGTAGGAGATTTTGCGTCCATAACTGCAAAGGATTATGCCGTTATCATCGCTGGATAAACGACGTATACAGGAACGAGAGTAAAAAGGTAATCAAAGATTTAAAGTGTACATTGTCATCCATGCATAACACAAACGTCATTATTGTAAACATTCCGCAGAGATATGACATAATTCCCAAATCATGTCTAAATGTAGAAATAGAGGCTACAAATGGAAAAATTTAAAAAAATTGTAAGAGTTTTCCAAATGTCCAAATTATAGATGTAAGTAAATTAGACAGGAAAGTCCACACTCGGCATGGCCTACACTTAAATAGGTTAGGAAAAGAGTATCTTAGTGATGAAATCTGCAAAATTGTAAATTCAAATGGCAAGAATAGTTCAACAGAAATATCCTTAGAGTGGAAGCAGGGAATCTGGTAAAAGAAGCCAAACGTAAGGTTTGGCATTCAGATGAGTATCTTTTGATGTCAAATTTAACTGAGTGCAACAATGGTATTTTGGATTTGTCTAGCAACAATAATAATAACTATTATGATTGTATTAATCTAAATAAATCACCAACACAAGCTTAAAAAGTAATGAATTTAAAATTTACCACCAGAATGTTCAGTCTCTCTATAATAAAATTGATGACTTAAATCTAATGCTTAAAAATGAACTTAAAGACATCTCAGCAATATGTATTTCAGAACATTGGCTGGAAGATGAACAACTCGAAGTAATTCAATTCCCAGGGTTTATACTAGCTAGTAAATACTCTAGATAATTTAGATCATGAACAGTTAACAGCTTATGATTATCTAATTATGGAACAGGATTTTGAATTCTCTGTCGTAAAAATACAGCAGTTTAAGTTAATAATTGTATGCGTATACCTTTCACCGTCAGTAAATTTTCTTTTATTTATAGATAAATTAGAATTGTTACTAAATAACAAGAGCAAAGTTAATTTCGATATAATAATTTCTGGGGATGTAAATGTGGATTTCTTAAAATGTGATAGAAATTGTGAATTATTAACACAGTTATTAATTTCCTATGGACTGACACCTACAATAAACACCCCAACAAGAATAACAAAATTTATTAAAACCACTCCTGATCAAATTTTTATAAATACAGATAAATATCACCATTCAATAGAAGTCTATTGTCCGGGTTTTAGTGACCACCTTGGACAAATACTGAGTGTTGAAATACCAGAAAAAATCAATAATAATGAAAAAAGGACTAAAATCAAAGTGCAGGTCATTCACTGAAACAAATGTTACATATTTCAATGACTTATTAAATAGGGAAACATGATCAGAAATTTATAAACTAGGAAATGTAAATGATAAATTTAATGCATTTAACAGTACCCTAAAACACTATTTTGAAACAGCGTTCCCCTTTAAACAAAGAACTGTTCAAAATAACAAAGCTAGCAATTGGATAACAACAAGGATTATTCATTCATGTCAAAGAAAGACATTTCTACACAAATTATATACCAAATACCACACAACACCTGAATTCAATTTATACTACAAAAAATGTACTAGCATATTAAGTAAGGTAATAAGACTAGCAAAGAAAATGCATAATGATAATTTTATATTCCAATCATCTAATAAAGACAGGGCCATGTGGTCCGTGATAAAGAAAGAAACTGGAAAATCTGCTAAAATACAAAGGACTATTACACTGACCTGCAATAATAAAGTGATTAATAATCGAGAGGAAATAGCAAACACTTTTAATGACTATTTTCTGGAAATTCCACAAAAATTATTAAATAAATCACTGGTAAATACACTAAATACTAATAATAAAATAAATATATGCAGTGATTCTTTATTTATAAATCATGTCACAATTGATGAGGTAAGAATAGTTATAAAAGAGCTAAAAATAAATCCTGTGCTGGTATTGATGGCATCCCTCATGCAATTTTAATGAAATGTGCAGAAAATATAATAAATCCACTTACGCACTTAATAAGCAGTTCAATTCTCTCAGGAACTTACCCGGATATTTTGAAGTTACCAAAAGTAATTCCAGTGCACAAAAACGGTACTAAAGATGAATTAGATAACTATCGTCCTATTACCTTACCAACTGGTACTGCAAAAATTGTGTAAAAAATCATGTATAAGAGACTGATTTGTTTTATAGTAAATATAAATACTATCAAACACACTAAATGGATTCAGAACGGAAAAATCCTCACATATAGCAATTTATGAATGCATTCATAGTATACTGAAATTAATTGACAATAAGGAACATGTAACTGGCCTATTCTTGGATTTATCGAAAGCATTTGATGTTGTTGACCATAAAATCCTCCTTACAAAACTAAATCAGTATGGTATTAGAGGTCTAGCTAATAAACTGATAGAGTCTTACTTAACAAGGTGTAAACAAATAGCAAGCTCGAGACACAAGGATGATGGAACCATTGTCCAATGAGGGTATTATTAAATTTGGAATACCCCAGGGTTCGGTTTTGGGCCCACTACTCTTTCTTCTATATGTCAATGATATAACACAGACCGTCGATTCTCATAAGGAAATTTTGTTTGCAGACGATACAACACTCGTAATATAAGTTGAAACTAAACAGGTCTTACAGCAGTCTGCTGACTCTGATACAGAAGAGTTAACCATATGGTCACAAGATAATCGCCCCATAATAAACTATAAAAACGCAGTATGTCTAAAATCCCCCACTATACAGAATAGGAATCCTGCGACGCCCAATATAACATTAAATGTTCATCAAATAGAAAATAAATCAGATTTTTTTTAGGACTATGGATACAACATAACTTGAAATGGAATAAACATATACAATATCTGAATACTAAACTGAACTCGATGTGCTTTGCGTTACGTATTTTGAAAACTTGCACTTGCATGCACACATTAAGAAATACTTATTTTGCTTATTTCCATTCATATTTAAGATATGGGGTCATATTTTGGGGTATGTCTCCAGATGTACTAAGCACGTTTAGGATGCAAAAGAGGACGATTAGAATTATGGCAAATGTAAACACTAGAGAATCATGTAGACCTCTGTTTAAAGATTTAAATATTCTCCCACTGCCCTGCATATATATCTTTGAATGTATTATGTTTTAAAAAGAATTGTAATAAATAAAAATGTTTTTCTTAAAACAAACAATGATGTTGATAGGCATAACACAAGACAAAATCAAAATATTCATATTTCACACACACACACACACAAGCATATATAAAAAGGAACTTTTCACACAGGAGTTAAATTATACAATAAACTACCCCAGTATATATAACTAGCCCCAAAAATAAAAACCTTTGATAGAATGTTCAATGCTTATCTGCAGTTATTAGAAACATTATTCATTTCAGGTTCCGTATTGACAGTAATTATGAAGAATAAGAATTTTCAATCTTTCCGCCTATTCAATACTTTAATTTATGTCACATTTCAGGGGTACATGTTTCGAATCCCGCTTTTGGACCCTTCTTCAGCCCACAATCTTATATTTAGAAAACATCTAAAAACAAAGAACATCAAAAATCTATACGATGGCATGGAAATACACATACACAATAAATAGTTGAAAACACTGAAACAATATCTAAAAATCTAAGAAATAGCATGCACGGTTCACAAATTTCAGGTACACATTATGCACTTGTTCTGTTCTATGTAATTATGAAGAACGTCATGTGACACTATATGACGACAGACACATTTGTTGACGGTCGATGTCTATAATTGGTATACTGTTGGACATCTTTGCGGCATGACTTGTATTATTCCTAAAACACTTCTATTGATGTGGCTGAAGACGAGGTTGGACGGCGATTGCTGAACATTTTGATCAAATTATTTGTTATAAATGTGGCATTTGGCAACCTGTCTTTGATAAATTGAAAACTCTTCTGTCACACGGTATCTGAAATGATTGACCATATTTAGTACTGAGGTTAGCTGATTATAAAGAACAATTACGAAAAACAGCTCAAAAACGGATTGAAAAACTAACGGAAAAAACAACAAAAGAATTTGGCATCTTGTTTGTTACTCTTGACCCTGAAGAAGACAAACGGTGCAAATTAGAACAATGCTTATTACTTATAAAACAGCTTAGTTGAAATTAAGAAGTATTGGTCGTTTGAGTTTTAGAAATAGTAAAACTTACCGATGTCAAATGAAAACGGCCCTGCGAGATCATGTGGAGGTCAAGCTCCGCTTTGCGAGAGCAGCTTGCTACTACTGGGCGCGTGTGCCTGGCAGGTGTTACGAAGTAAACAGCCTGCTCGGCGCAGAGAGGGGCAGCAGAGAGCGGGGCAAAGCGGTTTGGATGAGTGGGTGGGGGAAGGGAGAGGGATAAGGCTTATGGAAGGAAACCGATTGGCTTTACGGTCTATGGCGGTTTATGTGTTTTGACGTTTAGAAGATGATCTGCTATCGTATCGAATAATATGTTTGTCTCAAAAATGATGTCGTTTAAATTCTTGGAATAATATGATCTCTGGGATGTATTTATATGAATTGCTTCTAAGACGTTCATCAATCTGCCCTTATTGACGTAACGTAAGATGTTCATGTCCTTGTCTATGGTCGTAAATTTATGACCGGATTCCTCCATGTGTGACGCCATTGCTGAAAATTTTCTGGGTTTAATGGCAGAAATATGTTCATTATAACGAATTCGGAAGCTTCTTCCGGTTTGGCCGACGTACGTAGCCTTGCACTGGTTGCAATTGAGCTCATAAACACCGGATTTCGTGTGTTTATTCGTGACGTTGATTTTACTGGAATTGAAGATTTTTTTAAAATTTGAATTATTGGTTTTGTATGCTATGTCCATATTGTATTTCTTTAAGACGCTAGTTACTGTATAAATACTGCGGTCAGTATAAGTTAAAGTGGCGAAACTTTTCTTGGTAGAACTATCTTTTGATAATTTAGTGACAGGTTTGTTTTTCAATTTATAGAACAAATTATTGACATAATTGCGACTATATCCGTTGACCTTGGCTATTTGATGTATTATTTTGATTTCTTTTTCCAAATCATTGTCGGACAATGGTAGTCTTACGTCTCTGTTAATGAAGCTTATAAAAGTTGCATTTTTGTGGATGCCCGGGTGGTTAGAATCTTGAAGTATGATCACGTTTGTCTGTGAAGGCTTCCTATAAATATTATACTGTGACCGGTTATCTTTTTTTAGTAAGTGTTAAATTTAAATAATTAATTTTGTTATCTTTTTCTGATTCTAATAAGAATTTAATGTTATTATCGATGCTATTTAAAATGTCCAGTACCTGATCTATTTCTTGTACTTGGTTGTTTATGATTAGGAAATCATCGTCCACATACCTGCCCCAGAACTCAATGCCTTTGATTTTAATAATAATTTTTTCCTGCTCCAGATGGTCTAAGTAGATGTTGGCCAAAATGCATGAAAGAGGGGATCCCATAGCGAGACCTTCAAATTGCTTATAGATCTTCCCATTAAAGGTAAACACGTTGTTACTAGTGACGAATTTTAAAATTGCTATGAACACTTCTATTTCTACTTTAGAAAGTTCGCTGTCGTTAATTAACTTATAATGGAGACTTTCTATTGTTTTCTCAACTGGGATGTTGGTGTACATATATTTGACGTCAACGGAGTGCATAGTGTTGTTGTCGTTGAGTTTTAAATCTATCTTTTTTTTTCTTTTACAAAAATGCATGGTGTTCTTAAATGATGAATTGTCTTTGAATCTGTAAAATTTGTTCAGATATTGCTGTGCGAATTTAGCCAGTTTATATGTCGGACTGTTTCTAAAATTATCGATTGGTCTAATCGGGGTGTCTCGTTTGTGTATTTTGGGTAGCGATCTTAATGTGGGGAGATCGGGATTCATATTAATGAGTTTGTCAGCCTGATTTTCTTCTATGATAAAAATGGTATTTCTAATAACTGTTTTAGTTGCTTCTGAATGGAATTGGTTGGGTCCTTTATGATTTCAGTGAATCTGTTGGCATTTAGAAAGTCGTTGGTTTTGTTAACATAGTCATCTTTGCTAATCAATACCGTGGTATTTCCTTTGTCAGCTTTTGTTACTATTATGTTGTTATTATCAATCTTAGTGATGAGGGTTTTGGATGTCAAAATAATGTTACGATTGCTTTTCGATTTATTTTTATTTGTGTTGATTATTTTCTTGATTTTCTTATTGGTTTCGAATCTGGCCGCGTTCTGTTCTTCGGTTGGGAGTTTTCGAATGGCTGCTTCAGTTTCTGCTACTAGATTAATTAGATAGTTATTATTATGGTTTTGTTCCCAATTATGTTTGGGGCCTTTCCGGAGTAATTCCAATTCGTTTTGGTCGAACCTGACATTGGTATAATTTTTCACGGGGCTCTGAAACACGTGATCAATACTTTCTGTGGGTTTGTTCGAATTCATGGAACTCTCTTTGGCATTCAATAGTCTTTGTAATTTATTATTTAAAGTGTTGACTTTTCTGATGACGCAAGAGTGTGTCATTTGACATTCGGTAATTTGATACTTGTCCCATTCTTTTTTATTAATGGAATTAGCTGCTTCTAAGTGAACACGGTACAAGGTATTGCTCACGTTGGTCTCCTTCATGTGTAAAAATTTTATTCCGCGTTTAAGAATCTTGTCATTAACTAGAAATTGTGTGTGAATTTCGTACGGGTTTTTACGTCCTTTCCTTTGATAACGCTTCAGGTGTTGTGGCACTACTCAGTGTCTTTTACATTTTTTGAGAAAATCGATGTCCTTTATGATGTTGGCTAATTTTATTTTAAGATCTTTATATCTGACCTTTAACCTGTTGGCTTGGCCAGCCTTGCGATTATTAGAAATATTATTCATTTCAGGTTCCGTATTGACAGTAATTATGAAGAATAAGAATTTTCAATCTTTCCGCCTATTCAAAACTTTAATTTATGTCACATTTCAGGGGTACATGTTTCGAGTCCCGCTTTTGGACCCTTCTTCAGCCCACAATCTAATATTTAGAAAACATCTAAAAACAAAGAACATCGAAAATCTTTACGATGGCATGGAACTACAAATACACAATAAATGGTTAAAAACACTGAAACAATATCTAAAAATCTAAGAAATAGCATGCATGGTTCACAAATTTCTGGTACACATTTTGCACTTGTTCTGTTCTATGTAATTATGAAGAACGTCATTTGACACTATATGACGACAGACACATTTGTTGACGGTCGATGTCTATAATTGGTATACTGTTGGACATCTTTGTGGCATGTTGTTGTTGTTGTTGTTTGAGTCTTCAGTCTTTTGACTGGTTTGATGCAGCTCTCCATGCCTCCCTGTCCTGAGCTAATCGTTTCATCTCTACATAGCTCCGACACCCTACATCGGAGGCAATCTGTTTAACATATTCTAACCTTGGTCTACCCCTACAGTTTTTGTCCTCGACCCTTCCTTCCATAACTAAGCTTGCTATTCCTGGGTGTCTTAGTATGTGTCCTACCAACCTATCTCTTCTCTTCATTAGCAGTCGCCAGAAACATCTCTCCTCTCCCACTCGTCTTAATACCTCTTTGTTTGTAACCCTATCTACCCATCTGATCTTCATCATTCTCCTGTAACACCACATTTCAAATGCTTCAATTCTCCTCTTTTCTGCTGCACCAATAGTCCAAGTTTCACTTCCATAGAGCGCCACGCTCCAGACAAAGGCTTTCAAAAATGACTTCCTAATACCTAAATCTATATTCGATGTCAGCAGATTCCTTTTTTGTAGAAATGCTTTCTTTGCCTGAGCCAACCTACTTTTAATATCCTCTTTGCTTCGTCCATCACTGGTTATTCTGCTTCCTAAGTAACAGAAGTCTCCTACTTCCTTCAGCTTTTCACCTGCCAATTTGATCTCCATAGGGGTTTCTGATTTATTTCGGCTGCATTCCAGTATTTTTGTTTTACATTTATTTATTTTCATCATGAATTCTTTCCGTAAGACGGAGTCCATACCATTCAAAAACTCATTCAAATCCTCAGGCTTGTCGGCCAAGATGACGATGTCATCAGCAAGTCTCAGAGTTGAAATTATTTCCCCTTGAATCTTCACTCCCACTTTAAATTATTCTCTAATTTCCTTCATTGCTTGTTCAATGTAAAGATTGAAAAGTATGGGTGATAAGTTACAGCCTTGCCTTACACCTTTCTGAATACCAGCTTCTCTCTCATGTCCTTCAACTCGAATGACTGCTGTCTGGTTTCTGTACAAATTGTATATCACCCTCCTATCCCTGTACTTTATTCCAATTGATTTCAAAATGTCAAACAATTTAGTCCAATCAACGTTATCAAAAGCCTTTTCTAAGTCTACAAAAGCCATGAACGTTCTCTTATCTTTCCTTATTCTACCTTCTAAAATCAGCCTAAGACTTAGTACAGCTTCCCTTGTTCCTACATTTCTCCTGAAACCAAACTGGTCTTCACCCAACTCCGTTTCTATCTGGCTTTCAATCCTCTTGTAAATTATTCTAGACAGGATCTTTGAAGCATGAGTAATCAAGCTGATTGTACGGTAATCTTCACATCTGTCAGCTCCCACTTTCTTTGGTATAGGGATGATTACATTCTTCTTGAAATCAGGGGGTACCTCACCTGTCTCATAAATCCTACACACCAAGTGAAATAACCTGATCAGACCTTCATCTCCTATACAGCGTAGCAACTCAATAGGTATATCATCTATTCCTGGTGCTTTGTTCCTGCTTAAGTCTTCCAAAGCTCTATCAAATTCTGATCTCAATATTAAATCTCCTTTCGCATCCTCATCAATTTCCTCCTCCCTTTCCATTACATGATTCTCAATCTCCTTTCCCTTATACAAACTCTCTATGTAAGCTTTCCATCTCTCAACCTTTTCTTCCCTATCTGTTAGAGGCTTTCCATTTGTGTCCTTAATATTACAGCACTTAGTCTTCTTTTCCCCAAAAGTATTCTTAATCCTTCGATAAGCTGTGTCTACTTTTCCTAATTTCAGACAATTTTCTATACCTGCACATTTCTCTTTCAACCATTCTTCTTTCGCTTCCTTGCACTTCTTGTTAACCTCATTTCTCAGACGTCTGTATTCTGCTTTCCCCTTTTCATCTCTTAGATTCTTGTGTTTCCGCCTTTCATCCATCAATTCTAGTATACCCTGAGTGATCCACGGTTTTCTACCTATTCTTTCTTTCCTACCAATGTTTACTTCTGCGGATTTTGTTATTTCATTCTTCAAAAGTGCCCATTCGTCTGCAATTGAAGTTTGTTTAGGGTTTTTCATTAGTCCTTCCTTTATACTCTTCTTGAATCTTTCGTTTACATCCTTCTCTTTCAGTCTGTCCATTGCCCACCTTTTTGGCTTTTGACTTTTCTTCAGTTTCTTCAACTTTAATCTGCATTTCATTACAACCAGATTGTGATCAGAGTTTATGTCAGCACCAGGATATGTTTTACAATCCAAAATCTGGTTTCGAAACCTCTGCTTGACCATAATGAAGTCGATTTGGTAACGCCCTGTATCTCCTGGTCTCATCCATGTGTATATTCTTCTATTGTGGTTATTGAATAAGGTGTTAGCTATGACCAATTCATGCTCGGTGCAGAATTCTACCAGCCTGCTTCCTCGATCATTCCTTTCACCTAATCCGAAATCTCCTACTATCTTCCCTTCTCTCCCTTTTCCTACCACAGCATTCCAATCTCCCATTACTATAACATTTTCATCACCCTTGATATACCTCAGAATTTCGTCTATTTCTTCGTAGACCTTTTCAACATCCTTATCATCAGCTTGACTGGTAGGCATATAGACTTGTACCACTGTAGTGCAGGTAGGTTTTGTATTGATTTTTGCTACAATAATCCGTTCACTATATTGCTCATAATATTCCACCCGCTGTCCAAGTTTCCTACTCAATATGAGGCCAACCCCTGCTTGGCCATTGTTTGATTTAGTGCTAATAACCCTATAGTCTCCTGACCAAAAGTCCTGTTCTTCCTGCCAGCGCATTTCACTAATCCCAACCAAATCCAACCTCAACCTATCCATTTCCCTTTCTAAGTTTTCTAACCTTCCACTTCCTAGCAGACTTCTAACATTCCACGCTCCGATCCGTAGAATGTCAGATTTCCTCTTTGTCACTTCTGTGATGTTAACCCCCTCTCGAGTAGTCCCCACCCGGAGATCCGAACGGGGGACTAGTTTACCTCCGGATTGAAATTTTACAAGGGAGGAGGCCATCATCACATGTAATTATGCATAGAGAGGTGCATATCCTCGGGAATAGCATACCGCTGTAGTTTCCCGTTGCTTTCAGCCGTGCAGCAGGACGCAGTGTAGCCATTATTGGCTTATATTATCAATATCTTAACCGTCTATAAGACTAGTAAAGAATTGATTTATTCTGAAAGGCTGCTACTCCCTTTCAGAATAAGTAAAGAGCAATTCTACTAACAAAAATACTAACCTTCTACCATACTAACAATTAAATACCAAAACTCTACTAACAAAAAACTTAAGTTCCACCAACAACAAATACTACCACTAAAACAGTCTGTCAACAGGCACACTCACATGCACCCTCACACATCACAGTCTACTGAAACAATGAACTATAACTAATAAACAATGCAACTGCTACCAGACACACTCACACACCACAGTCTAATAGAACAATGACATATATCTAATAGAAAAACTAACTACCTACTTACAACTAAAACTAACTACATACTTACTGTACTTTTATTTGAATTGACAATATTTACAAAATGCAATTAAGATTGAAAATACTTACAAAATTTAATTTAGATTCAAAATTGTCACAAAATGCAATTTAAGGGGGACGTATGCAAAATTGCACTAAGTGAGAAATGGTTTCATTTCGGCTGTCTGGCTGTATAACATGCAATTCTCGCTTCAGATGTGGAAGCCTACCACCCAGAACCATATTCGTTGACCTTGGTGTTTTGATCTTAAATCGTTGCACGTAAGTCCAAAATTTTTGTTAGGGCGGCATTTAAGTTTTTCTTTTAAATTTTTAAATCTTTGTCTTCAACATATTCCAACCACTAAATGTTTTCATTTCAAGTCCGTGGAGCTCTCAGCTCAAGACAAACACACCCAGTTAATGTGCAAAATACAAGTTAAATAATTGAAAGGTTTTCTCCGTTTGTATCTATTAAGCAAATGTCAGCGCACTTTCAATAAAGTGCCGAACAATGTTTCCACTTTTGTCAACGTTCATCAGTACAGCAAGTTATTTGGGTCCTGGACTCTAATGCAATGTGCTCTTTGTTTTCATTCACAAAAAGAGATTAACGACTGCACAATTTGACCGTCGCATACCATTCAAGAATGTGCATAATAGTGATTATTAATCAAGTTGACTGTTAACAGCAGGAATGTTTTTTATTGTTTTTATTGCTTTATGTTTGTAATGTACATAAGGTTGTCATGTTTTAAAGTGTTTAATTAGTTTTTTTTATAGTATTTTAATATCAGTGTGTTATGTTTCTCACATGGACGTGGTCTTTTTAGTCTATGATGTTTCCGAATATGAATTATGAAGGGCTGAAGAAGGAATTGTACTAATTCCGAAACATGTACCCATAAGCTAACTAAAATAATAAATGAGTGTTGATTAGGCGGAAGCTTTAAATTTGTTATACTTAATTTGAAGACTCTGTCAAACAGGGGCAGATGACCTCGTAGTTCCGCCCCTTAAAACAACAATAACTAACTACTCTGTCAAACAGAGGGTAACTTGATGTATTTAGGAATGCATTAATGTCTACATATTTCTGGCATTCACTGGTGATAAGCCAATGGTGTGCTTCGAGCACGAAATAATTTTTAAAATGCCGGACATATGGCGTGTAGGGAGGTCGGCTAATGGATGGACGGGAGAAACTTTATGAATATATAGGCTATATCTAATGTTTATCTTCCATGATTTTAAGCTGAGCAGATTGAAATCCAATTATTATTTTTTATTAATGATGATACTTCTCATCTTACCCTTCACACCAGTCGGTTTTGTTAAAAAGATAACATTGATGCCAAATGCAACCCATATTCTCCAACCAATGGATGTTTTTGGGCTGTGAAGGAAGTGTAGAAAAAGTCTTTTCATCAGTAGTGACTGGAAAATTACCATTCACATTTTCAAAAGAGGTGTGTCTCTTTTGAATCACATACCTTCAACAGAGGTTACATCTAAAAAGCTGAGAGTGTGATTTACTTCCATGAGCCCCTACTGTAATTTACACTGCCAAGCTCAAGCAGCTGATGCTAAAATTCCTGCACAGTTGTGACGAGTGGAAAATCTTCACACTGGGATGTCTACATCTTCAGATACTTTCCCAGATGAAACTCTACAATGCGCTTCAATGGTGCCATTATTGAGGACTTGCTATTTAAATTGTGGACCAGATTGTACTTTTGTATGGCGGCGAGAATTGCAGCGGATTATTTGAAACCTTCTAGAACAAATAATAACTGTGCTGGGTGGTTACCGCGCTCTGGCTAGTAGTTGCGTGCATGCGCGTGGGTACGAATTCAAAGCTTGCCTGCGCACTAAGCCGCATGTGAAACCAAGAGTCTTGCTTCTGTTACTGAACTGAGTGAACGCTCGTGTAGCGCTGGGAGCCTCGGCCCAGCTCATGATGATGATTCTACAAGCAAAAGGTACCTTTCCTCAATGATTACTAGGACACGAGTTGAACTGACATTTTGGAAATACAGTAGGCTCGGGCAAATTTTAATATTATGTATTAATTTAGTTTTGTGGCCTTAGTGTCGTTGAGAAGGCTGCGCCTAAGACTTAAATTCATCTCGTGGCTGATTACACCACTTCATGTTCCTTACTTATCTGTTGTTCGGCTTCGGCCGTGGGGTGACTATTTCTTTTCTAAACACGGGCTGATGGTCTTGTAGCCAAGCTCCTTCTGAACTAAAACATGTTTAAACATATATTTGATTCAAAACGTGGTGTGCCACCAATTCAAGTGTAGGGATGGCGCCTTCCTAAGCTTAGATTCCTATTACTTATTTCTTTCTTGTTTCAGCAAATCCCCTTAAGAAGAAATAAAATTCAAATGAAATATGTAATCTCTTTTGATGAGTAAAAGTTTGTGCCGTAATAACGGCGAGCTGTCCTTTGTTTTAGCTCGTTATTTGCTTCGGGTGTGCTCGGGCTTAGTCAGTCGTCTGGCCTCATACCGCGCGGGCGCGCATTTCCTGCGCTCCTTTGTAACCATTACTTTCATATTCTTGGAGTTTGTTTTCACCTAGTTGAAGGTAATGAGTTGCGTTCAAGTAATCGGTGATGTGTGATATTGTGGCCGAGTACCATGGCTTGCTTCATACCCTCTCTATTGCCATTTCTGTGATGTCGGACGTAAACGATCACGTGGTTGCATTGTTAACTGTTGGTGCACTATTTCTGTTCTGGAACCTATCTGTGTTCCTCGTGAATTTGTTTGGATTTTAGCACCCGGATGTGTTGCGGGAGTTTTTGATAATTTCCCTCCCTGGGGTTTATTCAAGCAGGAAGTGTGTTCTTGTTGCATGACACCCTTCGGGCATGTATATTTTGTCTTTATTGAATGCATTAATTTCTTTTTTTTTATATCTTAATTCACGAGACTTGGTATAGCCCAGTTCCCCATGGCCTTTTGGGTAAACCTTGTTCCAGCCATTCCGCTCTTGGGCGTTGTGCCGTAAGTCCTCTTTCATCCCCTACCCGGTAGCAGTGTTTTGGGGCAGCAAAGGGGGCTGGTAGAGAGTAATTTACACTGCCAAGCTCAAGCAGCTGATGCTGAAATCCCCGCACAGTCTAGGGAAAATAAACCGTTGTTCCTCTATGGACTGGAAGAACAAATTAAAGCCAACAAACTTAAGTCATTCAAAAAGACTGCTGACATGCATGACACTTCTTTGTTCAACCTTCAGAAATCCCTAATTGATCCAAGTGATGTTGAATTACCTAATGCACTTTCACCAACTGATATTATGGGTGGAAATGTACACGATGTACCTAGTTGCACAACTCACAGGTTTACAACTCCTAGAACCAACAAAGCCTGTTCACCATTTGGTGAAGCTTTGAAGCTTTCTCATACCTCAGAGAATCAACCAAAAAGAATACCTGGTACGGTTCCAGTGAATAATGCATAATCAAGATCATCAGTGCTCAGGCACTGTTTTATCTATTGGTAAAATATGCCATTGTACTTCAAAGGAACTCTATTTTGGTTTGGGTCACCAAAACGAAAGTACGAAGAAAGAGAAAGTATCTGCTGTTGCTACTTCATCTCCTTGGCAAGAGTATCACAGAAAAAAAGAAAAGAAAACAGAGGCTGAAGCCAAAAAGAAAGAGAAGGCAGTTGAAAGAAAAACAACAAAAGAAACTGAAGCCTGAGTGAAAACAACTCGTTAGACGACGTGCTCCTCTTTCTTCCTCTGATGAATTCAGTAAAGAGCTTTCAAGTATTGCTGATATTTACAAGAAAGGGATGTTCGTCCTTGCAAACTTAAAAGGTGGAAAATGTGCATTTGAGACATTTTTCACATTATCATTAAATTTGACAATACAGTGGAATCTCGTTAGTACGTTTTTCAAGGGACTGAAAAATTTGGACGTCATATGCGGGAAAACGTACTACCGAAAAACGCCATACTGCATTTACAACGTATAAGAAAGAACGCGGCGTATATATGGACGTTCAATCGCCGACCTTAGTAAGTGATTGTATGAACTACTACAGTCACGACATAAACATAGGTTATCAGTAACTTACACGCAATAAATAACATAAAAATGAATTGCTGTACCTCTACACTACAGTATAATACAGGGTCTTTATTTTTGCTTAGCAAGGACATTTTCAACTCCGCTATTACCGGTCGCAAGCCCGGGGCCTCATCTCGCAAGCGATGAGGAAGGAGGAGCGGGAGGAGTATCAACCTCGTTAAAAAACCAGGGTCCATCTGGCTCCGGATGGTAGCACCCTGTCATAGGGCCCCTTGCCAGGGTTACGGTGAAGACCTCAACGGCACCGGCGGCGTGTCTTGTCTTGTATTATTCCTAAAACACTTCTATTGATGTGGCTGAAGACGAGGTTGGACGGCGATTGCTGAACATTTTGATCAAATTATTTGTTATAAATGTGGCATTTGACAACCTGTCTTTGATAAATTGAAAACTCTTCTGTCACTCGGTATCTGAAATGATTGACCATATTTAGTACTGAGGTTAGCTGATTATAAAGAACAACTACGGAAAACAGCTCAAAAACGGATTGAAAAACTTACGGAAAAAACAACAAAAGAATTTGGCATCTTGTTTGTTACTCTTGACCCTGAAGAAGACACACGGTGCAAATTAGAACAATGCTTATTACTTATAAAACAGCTTAGTTGAAATTAAGAAGTATTGGTCGTTTGAGTTTTAGAAATAGTAAAACTTACCGATGTCAAATGAAAACAGCCCTGGGAGATCATGTGGAGGTCAAGCTCCGCTTTGCGAGAGCAGCTTGCTACTACTGGGCGCGTGTGCCTGGCAGGTGTTACGAAGTAAACAGCCTGCTCGGCGCGGAGAGGGGCAGCAGGGAGCGGGGCAAAGCGGTTTGGATGAGTGGGTGAGGGAAGGGAGAGGGATAAGGCTTATGGAAGGAAACCGATTGGCTTTACGGTCTATGGCGGTTTATGTGTTTTGACGTTTAGAAGATGATCTGCAATCGTATCGAATAATATGTTTGTCTCAAAAATGATGTCGTTTAAATTATTGGAATAATTTGATCTCTGGGATGTATTTATATGAATTGCTTCTAAGACGTTCATCAAACTGCCCTTATTGACGTAACGTAAGATGTTCATTTCCTTGTCTATGGTCGTAAATTTATGACCGGATTCCTCCATGTGTGACGCCATTGCTGAAAATTTTCTGGGTTTAATGGCAGAAATATGTTCATTATAACGAATTCGGAAGCTTCTTCCGGTTTGGCCGACGTACGTAGCCTTGCACTGGTTGCAATTGAGCTCATAAACACCGGATTTCGTGTGTTTATTCGTGATGTTGATTTTACTGGAATTGAAGAATTTTTTAAAATTTGAATTATTGGTTTTGTAGGCTATGTCTATATTGTATTTCTTTAAGACGCTAGTTACTGTATAAATACTGCGGTCAGTATAAGTTAAAGTGGCGAAACTTTTCTTGGTAGAACTATCTTTTGATAATTTAGTAACAGGTTTGTTTTTCAATTTATAAAACAAATTATTGACATAATTGCGACTATATCCGTTGACCTTGGCTATTTGATGTATTATTTTGATTTCTTTTTCCAAATCATTGTCGGACAATGGTAGTCTTAAGGCTCTGTTAATGAGGCTTATAAAAGTTGCATTTATGTGGTCCCCGGGTAGTTAGAA
Organism: Meconema thalassinum; assembly: GCA_946902985.2. Classification (NCBI taxonomy): domain Eukaryota; kingdom Metazoa; phylum Arthropoda; class Insecta; order Orthoptera; family Tettigoniidae; genus Meconema; species Meconema thalassinum. Next base: position 1,198,649,417 of record OX336389.2, read on the forward strand.
TCTTGACGTATGATCACGTTTGTCTGTGAAGGCTTCCTATAAATATTATACTGTAACCGGTTATCTTTTTAGTAACTGTTAAATCTAAATAATTAATTTTGTTATCTTTTTCTGATTCTAAGGTGAATTTAATGTTATTATCGATGCTATTTAAAATGTCCAGTACCTGATCTATTTCTTGTACTTGGTTGTTTATGATTAGGAAAACATCGTCCACATACCTGCCCCAGAACTCAATGCCTTTGATTTTATTAATAATTTTTTCCTGCTCCAGATGGTCTAAGTAGATGTTGGCCAAAATGCATGAAAGAGGGGATCCCATAGCGAAACCTTCAAATTGCTTATAGATCTTCCCATTAAAGGTAAACACGTTGTTACTAGTGACGAATTTTAAAATTGCAATGAACTCTTCTATTTCTACTTCAGAAAGATCGCTGTCGTTAATCAACTTATTATGGACAATTTCTATTGTTTTCTCAACTGGGATGTTGGTGTACATATATTTGACGTCAACGGAGTGCATAGTGTTGTTGTCGTTGAGTTTTAAATCTATGGTTTTTTCTTCTTCACAAAAATGCATGGTGTTCTTAAATGATGAATTGGCTTTGAATCTGTAATATTTGTTCAGATATTGCTTTGCGAATTTAGCCAGTTTATATGTAGGACAGTTTCTAAAATTAACGATTGGTCTAATCGGGGTGTCTGGTTTGTGTATTATGTGTAGCGATCTTAATGTGGGGAGACCGGGATTCATATTAATGAGTTTGTCAGCCTGATTTTCTTCTATGATAAAAATGGTACTTTTTAATAACTGTTTTAGTTGCTTCTGAATGGAATTGGTTGGGTCCTTTTTGATTTCAGTGAATATATTGGCATTTAGAGAGCCGCTGGTTTTGTTAACATAGTCATCTTTGCTAATCAATACCGTGGTATTTCCTTAGTCAGCTTTTGTTACTATTATGTTGTTGTTGTTAATTTTAGTGATGAGGGTTTTGGATTTCAAAATAATGTTACGATTGCTTTTCGATTTATTTTTATTTGTGTTGATTATTTTCTTGAATTTTTTTATTGGTTTCGAATCTGGCCGCGTTCTGTTCTTCGGTTGGGAGTTTTCGAATGGCTGCTTCAGTTTCTGCTACTAGGTTAATTAGATCGTTATTATTATGGCTTTGTTCCCAATTATGTTTGGGGCCTTTCCGGAGTAATCCTAATTCGTTTTGGTCGAACCTGACGCGCCGAGCAGGCTGTTTACTTCGTAACACCTGCCAGGCACACGCGCCCAGTAGTAGCAAGCTGCTCTCGCAAAGCGGAGTTTGAGCTTCACATGATCTCGCAGGGCTGTTTTCATTTGACATCGGTAAGTTTTACTATTTCTAAAACTCAAACGACCAATACTTCTTAATTTCAACTAAGCTGTTTTATAAGTAATAAGCATTGTTCTAATTTGCACCGTTTGTCTTCTTCAGGGTCAAGAGTAACAAACAAGCAGTGGCGGTTTCTGGGTATTCGCCCTGGAGCCAGTGCACACCCATTCTTGAAAAATTGCCGTTCACATTTGAATTTTACGAATATAAAAATTAATATAAGATTTTATGGTAGTATAAAGCGTCAACAAATGTCCAGGATACCGCTTTTTTACATTTAAATGTACCGCGTTCGTTGCGCCTCACTGTACGTTGCTTGTGTGCTGGCTCGGGTATCATCAAATATCGCCGTTCGCCACCTGCAGTTTTGTAGCCAGCGTTAGGCTTGACGGCAGGAGAGGGGACGGCAAGAGGGGAGAGGGGATGTGTGTTTACTATAACAGAATCGGAGCCAAATCCTTGCCTGGCGAATTGTACTGCGCATGCTCCGTTTATTTTCCATCTCCTGTCGCATCTGATTGACAGACGAAGAAGCGATGACCGCTAGCGTGCAGGAGCTACCGCACTATCTGTTGGTGAATTGTTGTATCAAGTAGAGAGATAGATAGATAGATTTTTATTAATTCCATTTGATCAAATACATGCATTCAATACATTTTTGATATAGGACACGTCAGAATTTACATCTATAAAATAAAAGAACTAACAGGTATATATTACTAATATTATAACTATTGCACCGCCTTGTGCTTTTACGTTAAACAAAATATCAGAGGCATGAGGAATACAGTGGAAGCGAAAACAACAACTTAAACAGGATCGCTAAGGAGCGGGGAAAGGATGTCTCTTTCGATGCGTGCTGGGCCCAAGATTCCGGATCGAAAGAAAGATACTTTTCAAAAAAAGGAAACGAATGAATTGTTTAAAACAAATCAAAAGCGGAATTAAATTTATCTAATTGAGCGAAGAACCCAGAAGCGTGTAGGTCGTGACTGCGTTACAGTACGAAGCCAAGACCGACGAAATCGAACGAGAGATGAGGGAACTTATATTACAAATGAAAGAGGACGAAACCAAAGTGAACTACTTACTAATGTATTTAAAGCAAACTAAAACAGGTGCGCATAAGAGTAAGGATTAATCTAAACACAAAATGAAAGGTAAACTTGAAGAGGTATTAAAATCACTTAATAACAAACAAAATAAAATTAAAATTAAAGATGGTACCTAAGAAAGGGGTACACAAAAACAATATCAAGAGAAAAGTGTATAAATGAACTTAAGCACTAACAAAGATGAAACAAGATTAATTAAAATGTACTTACAATCAATGTGCAACTAAACCGTAAGCGCGACTCGATAACCAAAATTTAAAATACAAAAAAAAAAAAAAAAAAAGATAGAGAGTATGGACGGGTCGAATAAGAGAACACCTCTACTTACGAGGATGACCTGGACTAGAATGCCCCGCGCCAAGAACAGAACTAAGACGCTCATGATGTTGTGAAATCATGGGGTAGGGGGTGAAAGTGGTGGGGATTGGAGGAGTGCGTATGTAGGAAACGGGGTGGGGGATGACACGGAGTTACGTAATGTAACGAAGCCAGAGGAAGCAACACAAAATTAACACATAAAGGAAATGAGCATTACATTAAATTAATTGACATTACCGGGACAGGAAATGAAAGGAAAAATCAATCAGCTAAGAAATATGCTTTGTAGGAAAATATAGGCTTACATAGAGGTAGTAATGTCTAAATATAACGACATACGAAGAAACAAAGGAATTAAGGCATGGCGAATGGACAGTGACTAACACAAAGACCATCGCTCACACACTTTTCCTAAAACAGAAGGAAGGATCAACTTAGGAGGCGAAATGAGACATGGCTCCGTTACTCCAATGATACCTTGACCCAAAAAAACAAACTCTGATACGACAATCAAATGAAAGATGCCTCGAAAGAGTGCACATCAATTTGTGACGTAATACAGAGCGCTAGAAAGCCTCGCAGAAAAAATAGCATATATTTCAGACCTGAGAGATTTGAGTAAAAATAAAACCGATTACATGAAAGGTAGGGATGACAAGTAAACACAGAGGCTTCGCTAAACTAACGTAAAAAAAGGCGAAGGGACTTGGGTTCATGGATCGAATTCACATCATCATAAGAAATGGAAATTGTAAGTGAATCAAAGGAGACATAAAAATAAAATAAAAAAAATGGATAAACTGAAATTCAAAAATTATAGCATGCCAGATAAATCAAGTGATCGAATCGTACTTACGCTTAGTTGCGTTGGGCACGGGCGAAAGCCCGACACACACGGCTGTGACCGTTTCACATGACGGTCAGAAATGGGAGGAAACCACCTTCTCTAAAGGAACGCAGTAACGCGCTCGAGAAAAAAAAGTCGTAGAAACACCCCCTCTCCAGAACACAAAGGGAGCTAATGGGAGAAGCAAAGCTTAGCAACAAGTTATGCTTCAACCAATGGTAAAACTGTGTCGGGGTGAAAAGTTTCACCATCTGGTGAAACATTTACGCAGAATTACAAAGTTTGAACGAAGTAGGTGAGACAGAGAAACGTATGTCACAATAATGCGACATGAAAGAAATGATGATAATAATAATAATAATAATAATAATAATAATAATAATAATATGACAAAAAATAATGAACCCGATAAAAACGGTTCAAAATTCCCCTGCTCTCCCAAAAAAAAAAAGGAATTTTCCTGGCCATGGAAATTTCTTTTTTCGTACAAATGGAGAGGCAAAAAAAATTGTAAAGGGGGAAAAAAATTGAATACTAAAAAAAAATGGGTACACTGAAATTCAAAAATTATAGCATGCCAGATAAATCAAGTGATCGAATCGTACTTACGCTTAGTTGCGTTGGGCACGGGCGAAAGCCCCCGACACACACGGCTGTGACCGTATCACATGACGGTCAGAAATGGGAGGAAACCACCTTCTCTAAAGGAAAGCAGTAACGCGCTCGAGAAAAATAAGTCGTAGAAACACCCCCTTTCCAGAACATAAAGGGGGCCAATGGGAGAAGCAAAGCTTAGCAACAAGTTATGCTTCAACCAATGGTAAAACTGTGTCAGTAGGGGTGAAAAGTTTCACCATCTGGTGAAACATTTACGCAGAATTACAAAGTTTGAACGCAGTAGGCGAGACAGAGAAACGCATGTCACAATAATGCGACATGAAAGAAATGATGATAATAATAATAATAATAATAATAATAATAATAATATGACAAAAAATAATGAACCCGATAAAAACGGTTCACTATTTATAACTTATTATAATAGCAAATCTTAATAGATACAATCTTATTGCACAACTATTTACACCTCACTCTATTATCATAATATGAAAACTTAATTCTATAAATACAACAACATACAGCTAGGTATTACAATTAAATTAAAAATAAAATATAATTATAGATTTCATCGCTCCTATACGCTAAGATATTCAACTACTGAGTAAAACAATGGCAATGCAGATAAGCTTTCAACATTCTATCAAAGGTTTTTATTTTTGGGGCCAGTTTTATATACTGGGGTAGTTTATTGTATAATTTAACTCCTGTGTGAAAAGTTCCTTTTTGATATATGCTTGTGTGGGTTTGTGAAATATGAATGTTTTGATTTTGTCTTGTGTTATGCCTATGAACATCATTGTTTGTTTTAAGAAAAACATCTTTGTTCATTAAATTCTTTTTAAAAAACATAATACTTTCAAAGATATATATGCACGGCAGTGGGAGAATGTTTAAATCTTTAAACAGAGGTCTACATGATTCTCTAGAGTTTACATTTGCCATAATGCTAATCGCCCTCATTTGTATCCTAAACGTGCTAAATACATCTGGCGACATACCCCAAAATATGATTCCATATCTTAAGTATGAATGGAAATAAGCAAAATAAGTATTTCTTAATGTGTGCATGCTAGTGCAGGTTTTCAAAATACGTAACGCAAAGCACATCTAGTTCAGTTTAGTATTCAGATATTGTATATGTTTATTCCATTTCAAGTCTTGTTGTATCCATAGTCCTAAAAACTTTGTTTCTGATTTATTTTCTATTTGATGACCATTTAATGTTATATTGGGCTTCGCAGGATTCCTATTCTGTATAGCGTGGAAATTTAGACATACTGTTTTTTTTATAGTTTATTATGAGGCGATTATCTTGTGACCATTTGGTTAACTCTCCTGTAACGAAGTCAGCAGACTGCTGTATGACCTGTTTAGTTTCACCTTTTATTACGAGTGTTGTATCGTCCGCAAACAAAATTTCCTTATGTGAATGAACGTTCTGTGTTAGATCATTGATATATAGAAGAAAGAGTAGTGGGCCCAAAACCGATCCCTGGGGTACTCCAAATTCAATTATTCTCTCATTGGACAATGTTTCATTAAGTAATTTGGTTCCATCATCCTTGTGTCTCAAGCTTACTGTTTGTTTACGCCTTGTTAAGTAAGACTCTATCCATTTATTAGCTAGACCTCTAATACCATAATGATTTAGTTTTGTAAGGAGGATTTTATGGTCAACAACATCAAATGCTTTCGATAAATCCAAGAATATGCCAGTTATATGTTCCTTATTGTCAGTTAATTTCAGTATACAATTACTACATTCGTAAATTGCTGTCTGTGTAGATTTTTCCGTTCTGAATCCATGTTGTGAGTTTGATAATATTTTATTTTTTTCTATGAAACTTATCAGTCTCTTATACATAATTTTTTCCACAATTTTTGCAATACCAGTTGGTAAGGTAATAGGACGATAGTTATCTAATTCATCTTTTGAACCGTTTTTGTGCACTGGAATTACTTTTGATAACTTCAAAATATCCGGGTAAGTTCCTGAGAGAATTGAACTGTTTATTAAGTGCGTAAGTGGATTTATTATCTTTTCTGCACATTTCTTTTAAAATTGCATCAGGGATGCCATCAATTCCAGCACAGAATTTATTTTTAGCTCTTTTATAACTATTCTTACCTCTTCACTTGTGACATGATTTATAAATAAAGAATCATTGCATATATTTATTTTATTATTAGAATTTAGTGTATTTACCTGTGATTTATTTAATAATTTTTGTGGAATTTCCAGAAAATAGTCATTAAAAGTGCTTGCTATTTCCTCTGGATTATTAATCACTTTATTATTTCTGGTCAGTGTAATGTTCCTTTGTATTTTAGCAGATTTTCCAGTTTCTTTCTTTATCACGGACCACATAGCCCTGTTTTTATTAGATGATTGGGAAATAAAATTATCATTATGCATTTTCTTTGCTTGTCTTATTACCTTATTTAATATGCTAGTGTATTTTTTGTAGTATAAATTGAATTCAGGTGTTGTGTGGTATTTGGTATATAATTTGTGTAGAAATTACTTTCTTTGACATGAATTTATAATCCCTGTTGTTATCCAATTGCTAGTTTTTGTTATTTTGAACAGTTCTTCGTTTAAAGGGGAATGCTATTTCAAAATAGTGTTTTAGGGTACTGTTAAATGCATTAAATTTATCATTTACATTTTCTAGTTCATACATTTCTGACCATGTTTCCTTATTTAATAAGTCATTGAAATATGTAACATTTGATTCAGTGAATGACCTGCACTTTGATTTTACTCCATTGTCGTTATTATTGATTGTTTTGGATACTTCAAAACTCAGTATTTGTCCATGGTGGTCACTAAAACCCGGACAATATACTTCTATTGAATGGTGATATTTATCTGTATTTATAAAAATTTGATCAGGAGTGGTTTTACTAAATGTTGTTATTCTTGTTGGGATATTTACTGTAGGTTTCAGTCCATAGGAAATTAGTAACTGTGTTAATAATTCACAATTTCTATCAAATTTTAAGAAATCCACATTTACATACCCACAAATTATTATATCGAAATTTACTTTGCTCATGTTATTGAGTTACAATTCTAATTTATTTATAAATAAAGGAAACTTTCCTGACGGAGAACGGTATACGCATACAATTATTAACTTAAACTGCTGTATTTTTACGGCAGAGAATTCAAAATCCAGTTCCATAATTAGATAATCATAAGCTGTTATCTGTTCATGATCTAAATTATTTCTTAAGAAGATGCAAGTACCACCATGCCTAATATTAGATCTAGAGTATTTACTAGCTTGTATAAACCCTGGGAATTGAATTACTTGGATACTCCAAGATGGCGTCACAGTGAAAGTGTAGTGAAATAGCAGCTAGTGTAAATATTTGATAAAAGTGGTAAAATATTATAACAGAGGCTTAAAATCTATAAAGTTACTTTCCTTAGATCAAGTGTAATACGGAATATTGATAGTATTTAGAAATTCTTGTTGATAATTTAATAAACTTAAACTAAGATGTGGGAACGTGTATCCAAAGATTCGGTGACTTCTTCAATCACTGTTTGAACCAAGTAGAGCAGTGGTGCTTTTACGAGACTTCACCCGATTGGAAGATATACGTATTTCACATTCTTCTTTATTGGTAGGTAATTAGATTAATTCTATTAGGTAGTAATAATTAAATTAAATTTAGTGTAATTTGGTGTAAACATCTAGGCTAACTTAGATCTCTAGTATGACGACAGTAAACAGTGTTAGTGTCACGTCAGGTTGTGTAACCGTAACGGATTTATGCTCGTCATGCAAAATAAAAGTAAAAAATGCAAATAAAATCATCACAAGATCTCAGGTAAAATTGAATGAGGAGAAAAGTGAAACCGATTGTAGTTGAATATCTTAGCATTTAGGAGCGATCATAAGGAGCGATGATAATGTCCGTTGACGGTAAATTAATTACTCAGAAGCAGGCCATTGCTAATGAATTAAATGTCTTTTATGGTAGTGTGTTCAATAAATCCAATAGCTGTGTGTTGGACCGTAACGGTGAATCAGGGGCTCCACTTCCCCAAATAAACTAGTCAGCAATTGTAAAGCTAATACAAAATTACGTTACAATATATCGAAGGGTCCTGATAATATTGTTAGTGAAGTACTTAAACTAGGAGGTAGGGCCGTGGCACGATACTTAGAGGTGATGTATAATGTGTCCATAAACAATGCGCAAATCCCGGATGACTGGAAAAGAGCTACGGTAGTCCCAATATTTAAGGGAGGGAGCACACTTGAATTGGGAAACTACAGGCCGGTTAGTCTTACGTCCATCGTTTGTAAACAGGTGGAGCATCTCATTTACGACTACTTGAGGGAACAGTTTGAAACATTATCATGGTTTAATGATAGGCAACATGGATTTCGGAAAGGTTACTCATGCGAGAGTCAGATGCTATCACTGTTTCAAGATATTAGCGAATCGTTAGACGATGGAGTTTCAGTCGACGCCGTAGTTATAGATTTTGCGAAGGCATTTGATGTCGTGCCGCATGACAAGCTACTCCATAAATTAGCTTCGACGAAGATTGGTAGAAGAGTAATTTTATGGATCCAAGAATTTTTGACAGGTCGTTCCCAGAAAGTGAAAGGTGAAGGCCGATTCTCGGATGAAATTACCGTAACGTCGGGTATCCCTCAGGGCAGCGTAATCGGAACTTTGTTATTTTTGGCGTTTATAAATGACTTACCAAATGGGATACGCAGTGACTGTCGATTGTTTGCGGATGATTGTGTAATATATCGAAAGATACATGACTCACAAGATAATGCAGTACTTCAAGATGACCTGAACCTGGTCTATAAGTGGGCGATTGAAAATAAAATGAAAATAAACACAAGAAAATGTAGTCTAATAAAAATAGGGAAAGTGCGAAGGCAAGATTTTCAATATAACATTGGCTCGGAAATACTTGTAGAAGAAGATTCTTGCAAATATTTGGGCGTTCACATAAGAAATGATATGAAATGGAGTAGTCATATAGGATGTGTAGTTTCTAAAGCTTACAAATCCCTGCACTTTGTAATGAGGGTATTAAAAGGAAGTAGTACCTCTGCCAAAGAATTAGGATATTTGTCACTTGAAAGACCTATTCTGGAATACGCCTCGGCGGTTTGGGATCCATATCAACTAGGACTCATAAATGAGTTGGAAATGGTACAAAGAAAGGCCGCTAGATTTGTGCTCAGTGACTTTAATCCCAGGAGCAGTGTGAGCCGTATGTTAAAGAAACTTGGGTGGGAATCACTTGAGGCTAGGAGGATGAAATCTAGACTCTGCGCTATGTACAACACGTATACAAATCAACCAGCATGGGGTGAGCTTAGCAAACGTATGGAAAAGCCTACTTACATGGGTAGGAGCGATCATCCTTTCAAAGTTAAGGGCCGACCACCGCGAGCAAATTATGGTAAATATTCTTTCGTAAACCGCGCCATTGATAATTGGAACTCTCTACCTGCCGCAGTCTTAGAGCCATTTCCCAAACATATAGGTGTGTTTAAGAAAAGACTGACTATTTGTGTAAATACTCCAGTTTAATTGTTAGTGAATTGTTATGTATAGTTATTTATTTGTTATGTATATCTAATTTGCCACCGGGGGACACACCCCCAATTGCAAATAAACGAATGAATGAATGAATGAATCAAATCTATAATTATATTTTACTTTACTTTTTTAATTGTAATACCTAGCTGTAAGTTGTTGTATGTATAGAATTAAGTTTTCATATTGTGATAATAGAGTAAGGTGTAAATAGTAGTCCAATAAGATTGTATCTCTTAAGATCTGTTATTATAATAAGTTATAAATAGTTATAGTATAAGTAATATATACCTGTTAGTTCTTCTATTTTATAGATGTAAATTCTGACGTGTCCTATATAAAATGTATTGTATACATGTAATTGATCAAATGGATTTAATAAAAATCTAATCTAATCTAGTCTAATCAGTAAATGATGCCACGGGTTTCACTATTGAAGTGACTGCCATGTTACCACAACTCGCCAAGATATTCGCTGCTGCTTTGCGTCCGTGACTGTCCGAATAAATCAACACTTTACCTACTTTCTTCTGTTGTTTAGTAGGTGTAGGCACATATTTCTTCACTGATGTGTTATCGTCCCTTACTTCTTGGAGTCCCCCAAATGAGTTCTTAAGCGGCACACACTATTGTCCACGATCTTAGGCCTAAAATTTGGCCTAGTTGGCCCAGTACCACGTTTCACAACATGAGTCCACTTTTAACTTCTTTCGCCCTGGTCTATACTTAAACGTTCATTCTCTTCAACAAGTCATCTCACATCCTCCTTCAGTAACCTGATGGTTTCATCCTTAGACGCTAATTCATTTTTAAGCTCCTGATAATCACAGTCGTGTTCACAAGTTGTGATGCTTTCACACGCGGCTTCCTCAACTAGCTTTGCTTTGGCCCTAGTCACCACTAGGGTTGGTAGTCAGGGAAACTCTGTAGTAAGGCCAAGTTTGTAAAGAAAACTTGGCCAAAAGCCAAAACAGGTAAGCATACTGCTCACATTCATTCAAATATGAAGGTTGATACAACTGCATTTTCTACACCTAAAGCATCTTGTGAAGATAATATTTGTTTTCTTCATTTAAATGTTTGTAGTTTAAGAAACAAAGTAAACCAACTTAATGCATTTTTAAATAGTAGTAGGTACCAAGTTTTATGTATTAATGAACACTGGCTTGCTAGTCAAGGAATTGATTTGATTAAACTTGAGGGTTATGTCCTAGTAGATAGTTTTTGTCGCAAGTCATGTTTGTATCAGGCTGGTGGAAGTGCCATATTTGTGTCAGAAGAAACGCAAGGATACAAAAGAGGGCGATTAGAATTATGGCAAATGTAAACTCTAGAGAATCATGTAGACCTCTGTTTAAAGATTTAAACATTCTCCCACTGCCCTGCATATATATCTTTGAATGTATTATGTTTTTTAAAAAGAATTTAATGAATAAAGATGTTTTTCTTAAAACAAACAATGATGTTCATAGGCATAACACAAGACAAAATCAAAACATTCATATTTCATACACACACACAAGCATATATCAAAAAGGAACTTTTCACACTGGAGTTAAATTATACAATAAACTACCCCAGTATATAAAACTGGCCCCAAAAATAAAAACCTTTGATAGAATGTTGAAAGCTTATCTGCAGTGCCATTGTTTTTACTCAGTAGTTGAATATTTTAGCGTATAGGAGTGATGGAATCTATAACTATATTTTACTTTTTTAATTTAATTTTAATACCTAGCTGCATGTTGTTGTATTTATAGAATTAAGTTTTCATATTATGATAATAGAGTGAGGTGTAAATAGTTGTGCAATAAGATTGTATCTATTAAGATTTGCTATTATAATAAGTTATAAATAGTTATAATCTTAGTAATATATACCTGTTAATTCTTTTATTTTATGCATGTAAATTCTGACGTGTCCTATATCAAAAATGTATTGAATGCATGTATTTGATCAAATGGAATTAATAAAAATCTATCTATCTATCTATCTATAATACCAAGTGATTGATGTGTCAAAATTTGGTTTAGAAAAACACTGTGAAATTGTTGCATCAGTACTTGTAGATTCTAACATTGTTATGGTAGCCTTTTACCGAACACCTGATAGTAATATTTATACATTTTTAAAAAGTATGGAAGGGGTTTTGGAAAGTGTTATAAAGTCATACCGGAAATATAAGTTAGTAATTTGTGGAGACATTAATGTAGACCTGAGATTCAATGAACGAGAAGCTAGTATGGTTCGGAATTTTTTTCAAATCCTTTGGCTTATATCACACAATTAATGAACCAAGAGGATCATCCTGCTTAGATAATGTATTCACGGATTTAAATCACAGACAGTACTAGACTAAAGTTATTGTCCCATGTTTGTCAGATCATTCAGCAGTTTTACTTCAAGTGATGCAATCCAGTAGTTTTTCAAATGGGAATATAGCTAAATCACCCACAATAATTCATATTAGACATATTTCCCCTGACAGATTACAGCTATTTAATTCATACCTTAGGCATATCCTATCTGATTGGGTTATTACTGACAACTCCTACTCTCCCATTACATGTTTTGATGATTTCTTTCACATACTTCTTTCATACTTTGATACTTCATGCCCAATGGTGGAAATTAAAAGTTCCAAGAAAAGGAGTAATTCTAAAAATAAAATAAAATGGTATACACCTGAGCTTGAACAAATGAAATCACAGGTTATCTTTTTTTTATGTAATACATAATGAACAGGGATCTATTGAATCTAAACAGAATTATCTACAAATGCGTAATAAGTATAAATGTGCCCTTAAGCTAAACTTGAAGCAAACGTCAGATTCATAGAGAATTCAAATAACCCCTGTAAAGCAGCTTGGAGTGTAATTAACAATGTTAGAGTCGCAAATAAATGTTCCACAATAGAAATCAGTCCTGAGGTTCTGAATAAACATTTTATTGAGTCTGTCGAAAGGATTTGCTCACCTGCCTCACAGCTGCCTACAGCAGGAATTGAAAGAGTAGAAAAAATAGTTCCGAGTTTATCAAATAATACTTTTAAATGGAGAAAGGTAAACTGTAGTGAGGTAAAGAAAATTGTAAGAAATATGAAACCTTCCAATAGTAAGGATTGTTATGGGTTCATCAACAACATTGTAAAGGCTATTATTGACAGCATTTTAATTCCTTTGACGCACTGCATAAACGAGTGCCTTAGCGTAGGCTATTTCCCAGCTCAGTTAAAAATTACGAGCGTTGTTCCGGTATACAAAAAAGGGGATAAGACTAAACCTGATAGTTACAGGCCTGTGTCTGTAGTAATCATCCTGTCAAAAGTCTTTGAATATGTTATAGTTGGTCAAATTTATGAATTTTTCATCAACACCAACCTTCTATCACCAACTCAGTTTTCTTGGGGGCGTGGTGGCGAAGCGGTCAAGCTGTATGCCTCTCACCAAGGCGGACCGGGTTCGATTCCCGGTCAATGAATGTGGGATTTTCGAAGTGAAATGCCATGTCCCGTGGTTCGGATTCCACGTAAAGAGGAGGTCCCGTGGCTCATGATCGCGAGATTAACGGTCACGTTAAACTACAAGCTTCCTTCCTTTACCAACTCAGTTTGGTTTCCTTCCGGGAAAATCTACAATTAGTGCACTGGATGATTTTGTTTGTCACATAATGCACCATTTTGAAGAAGGGAGCTCAGTAGATGTAATCCTGTGTGATCTATCCAAGGCCTTCGATTGTGTGTCACATGATATTCTTCTGCAAAAGTTAGCACTGTACGGAATTAAAGGATCAGAGAATGAAGTCTTTAAATCATATCTAACAAACCGAGTACAGTTTGTAGAGAATGGGGATAGGAAATCTCATGTGTTAGAAGTTAGGTATGGTGTACCCCAAGGCTCGGTTCTGGGTCCATTTCTTTTTGTCGTTATGATGAATGATTTAGCAGTAAATGTTTCTGGAAAAACAATTCTTTATGCAGATAACTCTACATTTTTGTGTTCTAGCAAATGTATAAGTGAATTACAAAATTTATCAAGTCAGTGCTTGCTAGAAGCTAGGAAATGGTTCAGTGAGAATGGATTCCACTTAAATGAAACTAAATCTCAAAATTTAATATTTAGCCTTAAAACATAAGTAATGATATAAAAGAAGCTAAGCTACTAGGAATGAATTTTGACTCAAAATTAACATGGGAACCTCACACTCATAACCTTTCGAATAAACTTGCAAGGGTTGTGTATCTACTCCGTCATTTAAAAAATGAGGTTCCTACGACATATTTACACACAGCCTATTTTGCTTTCTTTCAAAGTCTCTTTAGTTATGGATTAATATTTTTTGGAAATAGTGCACACATTGTAAATATCTTAAAATTACAGAAAAAGGCAATCCGTATTATTGCAAATGCTCCTCCTAACACACCCTGTAGACCTTTATTTATTGAATCTTCCAAACTAACAGTTATAAATCTTTTTGTTTTAAATATCCTCATGTATATGAAAAATAAACATCCACATGAATTGCCAGGCAGACGGGTAACAGTTCACTCATACAGCACAAGAAACTCACACCAGATAGAGGTACCATGGTGTCGGCTTTCAAAAACACAGAACAGTCATGAAATTCTTGGCATAAAATTTGTTAACAAACTGAGTTTGTCTTTCCAACAACTACCAACCAAAATATTTAAGAAACAGCTGCAAAAGTGGTTGCTGGTGAATCCATGGTATTCCCTGGAAGAATGTATGGTAGCAGATTGGTGTAATACTTAGTATTATGTATCTAGTTTATGTCCTCTATGGAACTTGGTCGGAGTGTATATATGCTTTTACTCTGTGACAATGTTAGTTGTAATTTGTTCATTGTGTTAAGATGTAGATTCAGATGTGTGTGCATATTAAAGTGCTATAATATCCTTTATTCAAAACATAATAGCTATAATGTGCTTTATTCAAAACATAATAGTTGGCGACGAGGAATTGGGACTTGATTCTCCGGTACAGATATAGCCTACATCAATGAAGTGCGGTATTTACGTCGTCTGTTTCAACGGCCACGTGAGTAAAATCAAGAATCAGGCAAATCGACATGAAATGTACACAGAGTACTTGTAAACGATCCTAAGCAACTCATCGTATATTCAGCTACGTGTGCCTGCATGCCACATAATCAAAATAATATTTATTGCAGTCCGAACTTTGAGGTTATGCAATGTTTTTTTTCCTCAAGCCCAGGACAATATTCGGTCATCGATCACTACCCAGTGTGTTTTAAATCTGTTATCTTGAAACATTTTATTATATTTGAACTGTGATTTTTAAAATTATTTCGAATTTCCGTCAAGATGGACGCAAATCAGTTTCAACAATTACTGAACATTTTTACTGATTCTCAAGAGAAGTTACTTGAAAGGTATCAAGCTCACCAGCTCGTCACAACCCCACAAGCCACTGACATCACACCTTTTGAAAATTTTGATTCTGAAAAGGAAAAATTTGTGTCGTATTTAGAACGATTTGAAAATTATGCAAACTTCAACAATGCCACCGAACCAACAAAGAAAGCTCAACTCTTGTGTACATCAATAGGGGCAATTCATTATAACAATCTCTCTGCATTTTTAGGCCCTGATAAACCAATCAAGTCTCTCGGTTATAATGACCTAGTAAAGCATTTCAAGCAAATACTGTCACCTCAAGTCTCAACCTTAGTTTCCCAACACTATTTTTTGAACGTCAATCGAAAAGAAAGTCAAAATATTGCAGGATTTGTTGCCACTCTTAGAAGCCACTTACTAGACTGTGACTTTTATATTCAGTGTACATGTGACGCCAGAATTTCAATCGCGGATGTTTTTCTTCGTGCACAATTTATACGTGGCTTGCGAGATAATTGGATCAGAGAGAAACTTCTCCAGTCTAATGACACGAAATTTGATGATCTCTTGAAGAAGGCTATAGCCTTGGAAGCATCGCGGTATGAGAGTAATCAGCTGTCAAAACAGCTCACTGCACCGTCAGACACTATAGAGGACACAAACAAAGTAACAAAAGCCACAAGTTCTTATAATGACCTAAGTATGAATCAATATAGCAGTGATACTCAGTCACGTTTTGTTCAACAGCCTAACCCAGGCTCTCACTCACGTTCACAGTCCAGGGGCCGCCGTAGTTCTGTCAATTATAGAGCACTAGGTATTGATGGATTATGCCTGAATTGTGGAAATTCAAACCACAGGTCAAGAGATTGTCGCACAAACAGAAACTCTATTAAATGTAGGTCATGTAGGAAAGTGGGACATGTTGCAAAAGTTTGTATCACTACACTTCTTCAACAGTCAAATACACACAACATTGCAACTGAGAACATAGATGACAACTTGCATGACCACCCTGAAACCAATTTCGGGATAGGACAACTGGAATGCATCGAAGATCTCTTTGAAGTAGGACAAGAATCAGATAAATATTTTATCACTGCTAAACTCAACAATAAATCACAAAGATTTGAAGTCGACACGGGAGCAAAATATTCACTCATCCCAGAGAACGAATGTTCAACCTTGGGTCTTGGTTTGCCATTGCAGCCAACAAATGTCTGTTTTCGATCATATTCTGATCATGTTATCAAACCCAGAGGAAAAATTGTTGTCACAGTATCATACAAAGGAACAGAAATTGTTGCAGATCTTTTTGTAGTTCCGCAAGGTCATGCCGCATTGCTTGGTCGTGTTTGGATCAGGGGCCTCGGCCTTGATCTGAAGGAAATTGACAAGGACACAAATCAATCACTTCACACTGAATCTGTCAACTCAGTGCAGTCGATTCAGGATATTTTACATCAGTATAGTGCAATCTTTGAAGAAAAAATTGGATGCGTTCCCAATATTGAAATAAAACTGCAACTCAGAGAGGGGGTGAAACCTGTCTTCAATCGTGAACATGATGTCCCTTTTGCTCTTCGGGAACGCGTTGAAAAGGAACTCGCTTCATTGGAATCAGAAGGAGTTATTTCTCCCACAGCTTTAAGTGATTGGGGATCGCCTCTTGTTGTTATCCTAAAACCGGATGGGGGAGTTAGGCTATGCGTTGACTACAAATGTGGAGTAAATTCAAGGTTGATTTCTGCAAACCATTCCATAAGACCAGTTAATGATGTTCTACATAGTCTTAGAAACTCAAAATTTTTCTGCAAGTTAGACTTATACAAGGCATATCTACATCTGAAGGTTGATGAAGAAGGTAGTATGATTCAAACTATATCCACTCACAAAGGAACCTTCAGGATGCACCGACTGAGTTTTGGCATCAAAACTGCCCCCTCAGAATTTAATGGGATATTATCACAGATCCTTCATGGTCTTCCAAAAGCTGAAGCTTATTTTGACGACATCATAATACATGGTACAACGAAGGAGGAGTGCACCAAGAACTTAATAGCCTGTCTAGAACGGCTTTAAAAAAATAATCTGCATTTGAACAAAAGCAAATGCTCATTTTTCAAGGAAAACATAGACTACCTAGGGCATATTGTATCATATAATGAGATCCGCAAGTCACCAGAGAAAGTTCAAGCTGTGTCACAAATGCCATGCCCTAAAAACAATGAAGAAGTGAGACGCTTCCTTGGTATGGTGACTTATTATGCAAAGTTCATTCCTAATTTTTCAACGAAGTCCCACCCATTACGGCAGTTATTGCGGAAAGGTGAACGGTTTTTCTGGTCTGCAACCTGTGAAGCAGCTTTCTTGAATCTCAAGTCCGAGTTATGTAGTGAACGTGTCCTTACCCCATTCAACCCATCACTGCCTATCATCTTGTCAACCGATGCCAGTCCTACTGGTGTTGGAGCAGTATTAAGTCATGAGATGGATGGCCAAGAAAGACCCATCGCCTATGCATCTCGTGCCCTAACACCAGCAGAATGTAATTACAGTCAGCTTGACCGGGAAGCACTGGCAATAATTTTCGCCACAACACACTTCTACAACTATATTTTTGCAAGAAATTTCATTCTTGTGACAGACAATGAACCTCTGTCTCGTATTTTTCATCAGAACAAGGGCCTGCCACAAATGACATCCGCAAGGCTCCTAAGATATGCATCATTTCTCTCCGGGTTTGACTACACGGTAAGAGTGAAAAAAGGAAAGATAACGAAAATGTTGATTGCCTATCCCGAGCCCCTGTTGCATCTACCTCGCCAAACATTGAAACATCAATAAATGCAGAAGTTTCATAACTCTGTGCTGAAACGATTCTTCAAGTGTCAAGTGAAGCCATTACGTACGAAACTATCCGTGATGAGACTATGTTAGACCCAGAACTTAGTGCCACCCTGCAACGTCTTCAAACTCAATCCTTGGATGAACCATATACAGTTGAAAATGGTATTCTATTCCGTCAAGACCGAATTGTTATCCCAAAGAAACTACAAAGATTTTTTTTGGAAGAGTTACATTTAACACACCTCGGCATTGTGAAAACAAAACAGTTAGCAAGACGATATGTCTACTGGCCGCAATTAGTCAAAGACATTGAGAAGCTTATCAAATCTTGTGAAGAGTGCGCGCAGACTCGTTCAAATCCACCAAAAGCTCCAATACACCCCTGGGATGAACCAGAAGAAAATTGGGAACGCATACACATTGACTATGCGGGGCCATTTGATAACCACCATTTCTTGATGTGTGTTGACGCGAAATCCAAGTGGGTCGAAGTCCGAATGGTGAAAGACGCTCCATCCACTGCAACTCCTATCAGTCTGCTTGACAATATCTTTACCGTACATGGGTACCCGAATGTCCTTGTGTCAGATAATGCCACTATCTTCACGAGTGATGTATTCAGATCCTATTGCAAGGAGAGAGGGATTTTTCAGAAATCTATTGCACCAGGGCACCCAGCAACCAATGGGCTAGCCGAGAGAAACATCCAAACTTTGAAGAGGCGACTTCGTGCTGCTGTAAATGACCCGGCACCATTATCGACTAAGTTACAGAGCATCTTGTTTCAATACAGAGCAACGCCATTGGCATGTGGACAGTCTCCAGCTGAACTATATTTGAAACGTCGGCTACGTATCCGGTTGGATGCTCTACTTCCAAACCAAAAGAGCTTGACTACATCCAGTTTCTCACCTCCTGTTCGCTCTTTCAAAGTGGGAGAGAGAGAGTGCAAGTCCGGATTCACCAGAAAAACCGTGATATTTGGCAGTTTGGTGTTATACAAACTAAACTCGGCCAGCGTCACTATGAAGTGAAATTGGATTCGGGACGAATTTTAAAGCGGCATGTTGACCAGTTATTATCGACTCTCGTGCCAAAGAAAGATAAGCATGTCACTTTTGCTCCAACAAATCCTCCAGTGCGTGGTGTTCCAAACATACCAACACCAACCCAGTCAAGACTAGAAAATGAGGATATTCCTCCTGCAACCCACACTTCAGATGATACAAGGCAGACCATCCTGCAACCAGATGAACGCCCTGATCGAAACAGACTTCCACCACCTGCTGATAATTATTTAAGAAGATCAGCCAGAGACAGGCGACCTCCTCAGTATCTGCAAGACTATGTGCCCAAATGAATATGAATAGTTCCTTTTATTTGTTTTTATATAAGTGGGGGAGACTATTATGTATCTAGTTTATGTCCTCTATGGAACTTGGTCGGAGTGTATATATGCTTTTACTCTGTGACAATGTTAGTTGTAATTTGTTCATTGTGTTAAGATGTAGATTCAGATGTGTGTGCATATTAAAGTGCTATAATATCCTTTATTCAAAACATAATAGCTATAATGTGCTTTATTCAAAACATAATACTTAGTGCAATAGAAGTAGGTTACATTTTGTTATAACGATAATAAGCTGTTTGTATATACTGTTATAAGTAGGCTAAGTAATGTAGGATTGTTTGATTTTATTGTTTTGTATTATTAACCTGACGATGGCTATTGCACTTGTGTTTAACGCCAAATAAATTGATTCTGATTCTGATACATTC
Organism: Meconema thalassinum; assembly: GCA_946902985.2. NCBI lineage: Eukaryota > Metazoa > Arthropoda > Insecta > Orthoptera > Tettigoniidae > Meconema > Meconema thalassinum. Next base: position 1,198,669,277 of record OX336389.2, read on the forward strand.
GCGTTTTTTACCTTTATCGCGCAAGATGAACACAAATTGGAGTCCGTTCCTATATTTTTACACCTCGAACACAACAATTTACCTGTAATTTTAAGCTTATTTACTACAGCACTATTTGCACAGATCTCACCAGGCGCCATGTTGGAAGCAACAAAACGTCGTACCTGGGTACTCTGCCCCGCTAAGCCCAAAAAGGAGCCATAAAGAAGAAGTATTTGGTTTGTGTGGTAGCTGTTTTTATGGCTCCCTAGTCACTCTCATATTCCAGGTAATGGAGTGGTTGATACCATGGCTAAAAACGCTGCCCACGGACACGGCGATACGTATGATTTAGCAATACCATACGCTGATCTGCTCCCCGAAATTCAAACTCACGTCAAGAGTGGCAACAATGGTGGAATTCCTATTCGCACTCCAAAGCAACCTTTTTTTATCATCGATTACAGCCCATACCTCCCTTTAAGCCGCGGTTCTCTACCGGGGATTATACTCGCCGTCACATCACAACCATTATTCGCCTCCGTTGTAATCATGCTTTATCCCCTGTTCATTTAGCCCGCCTCCGTTTCCGCCCTTCCCCTATGTGCGATTGTGGGCAGTCGTTAGGAACTATCAATCACATATTCTTTCAATGTTCCCTTTATGATTCTCACAGACCTCAATTTTTTCATACCTTATTCAATCAAGGTCTTCAACTTCCCTTAACTATTGAGACCCTTCTTACCGCTCCAACCGACCCAGTCATTATCTCGCTATTAACCTTTATTGATGTTTGTAACCTTACATGTTGACTTTCGGACCTTTATGTGTGACCCGGTTTTGTTTACGTTTTAAGAAGTCGTCATTGGCTGTGTTTCTATCTCCCAAAATTTTAATAATGGCACCCCGTCATGTTCGTTAAGCCGCCATTTTGGACACGATGACGGCCTAGGGTGGGGGCTTAACGAAGCCCTGAGAATCAAAACGATCTAAAATTTTTCCGAGCATGGTCTCCAATCAAAACGCCCCTGATTGGCTGAGCACTTATCGGGTCCTTCCCGCCACACAGCCGCAATCAAATCCGCCATTAGCCTCAATTTAACATAACCTAAGTTACTTAAATTACAAGTATTAATAATGTTGGTGAAGGGTGGGTGACTTGTGGATTAGATAAGCCATTTTTAGTGTTGCCTTCTATAGATTTGTGTTTTTTTGGCAATCTCGTTATCTTGTAGACATTAAGATAAATAGTTATATTTCGGGGGCCTATCACTCACTAGCGGTTTATCACAACAGTAGCAACTATTACGAATAGCTGTACTATAGTAAGATTTTTCTGCACCTTCGCGAAATAGTGGCGGTGGTTTGAGATTATTTTTGACTACCATTATGGGGTTTTAATAGTTTTTCATAGAGCATTTTTGTTGTCTTGTAGGCATGATTGATTTGACATGTTAGGTATGCATGTAACCTACAGTTTTTTTCTCTGTTTTTTGGAATAATGCTCATTCTCATTACCATTAAGTGCAACCGTGTTGACCGACTGAAAGACATTGAATATTTCGTTTACTAAGGCAGCACTGAAATATGGGTTCCAACACGATATGGACTTGGAACTTATGTTCGCTTAACAAAATAACGATACATCAACAAGTCATCCTTGTAATCTCTGCAAATAATAAAAATATTTCCCATCCAATATAGGCCTATTCATGTTGAACGGTAGAAAGTTATCAACCTTTATTAAGGCAACACTGAAAAATGTTCATTTTGATCTAGCCTACTTACTCTGAGTCATCTGCATCAATGTCCCTAGAGGTTCAGTTTTTTAAATTCTCCCTTTCCTATGGTCAAATAACACATGGATGTTCCCTATTTTTCTTAAGGGGATTCAATGATCTTATGCTTAACTAATTAAGAATAGGGCATGTACCCCTACCCCTTAAAATATGAAGTTATCAGGATAAAAATAATGTCCATAACCATCAGAAACTTGAGAACACAGATCAGGAGAATGTTGATCGACCATGGATGCAAGACCAGAAAGTCTTAAAGAGGAGTGTTTCATTTAGAGGCTTGGAACATCATGGTCAAGACCCCTGTACTTGGGTGTGTGCTCAATTTGTTTGAAAACCCGTTGACAGATCATAAGTTAATCTGTGGCTGGAATCCACTCTGTCCTATGCTAAGCTGCGAGTACTGGGCACCATTAGTGTTCTGTGACTACTGTATCAATTTCTGAAAATTGTGTCATAGGCCTATGCATAGACAAGTCGCTGAGAATGTTCTCTGAATGGTGAATACCAGTAGGCTAGCCTACTTAGCTGCCTCCTTCACTAGCATTTCCAGGCACCTGGTTGGTTGGTAAAATGAAATAGAAAAATCACTTGAATGATTCAAGTTGTCCTTGATTGCCATTCCAGATCTTAGTTCAGAATTAGTTTCCTTGACGGAGTTGGAGAAACAGTCACAATACCTATGGTACTACTAGACCTAGTACGGTACATGTAGATGGAAGCATTGTGAGACCAACCACTAGGTAGCTTATGTCCCATTAGTTGGGAGTGTTAGGGAATGGGAGATTGGTTCAACATTTCAGCCTATGTTGTTGTATATTTCATTAATATATGAGATCTAAAAGTGTATCATAGGAATATTAAAGCAAACCATAATATATTACCAGTTGGTCAATTGGATACAGCAATTCAATGAAACATTCTGTTAATAATTAGGAAGTGTCATAGGCAGCCAGAGAAGCGACACAAGAAAAAACGAGTCTTCCAGGCAGTTGTCATCAACTGTATTTCACATAGAGAAGAATGACTAAAATGGTTCCTCATGAAAAAAACAACTGGTCAATGGCTTGAAAGACAGTAGTAAGGACTTACATGCTGTCAGTAAAAGTGGAGTTAAGAAAGATGTCTGGAATATTTAAATCAGTAGTTGATAGCCATGATTTTTAAAATTACCCTAGTTAATTGCACCTTAATATGCTTATTAGTAGCCTACCGGTATGTGCAAGATTTTAAATGGTAGGTTTTCCTGTGAACCAAAAAACAGCTCTTAACATGGATTATGTTCAGGTTAGGCCTACAAGTTATTGGGAGGGAGGTTTATTTTACATACCTGTTGCACATAAAATGAGCTTCTGATTAGAGCTCTGTGGGAATGTTTAAATGGTTTGATGATACAGGATTTATCAAGCCTCTTTCTATGCATCTTTTAAAAACATATTAACAATTCATAAATTACTGTCATCATTGCTAATGCTGTAATCTGTCATGTTTATTTATGCAGCATGAGGAATTAGGAGATATAGTAGGATAAAATGCAACTGTGTCATGGAAACCTAAGATGTATTTTTATTTCTCAACTTTATTTTCTGTAGATTCCAATACAGCCCACCACCAGGGGAAAAAAAAAGTGTTGGTGATGTTTAATGAGAGCAAATCTTGAAATACTGTGATTTAAGTGGTTGGTATCAAAAGCTGTATAGGAAAAATGAAAATGTGAAGTCACGCCCAAGTTTATGAAGCCTTGCCAGACTCGGCTGAAATTATCTTCGATGCAAATCAAGTCTCAATAGTTAAAACTTTAGGACGACCTTTGACATGAGCACTATAATAGGCCTACATTTAGGATCAACATAGCCTGCAGTAGGTCTTGTGCTACTGTATGCACCTGGGCATGTTTAAAAAAAACTCAGCCTGCAGGTTAATAAGGTATTATATTACTATAAATCTATCTCAAGCAAATCCAAGAAGTTACCAGACTGAGAAACTACATATTAATATTTAAACAAAAAAAGGGTGGCAGTGCAAACTGCACTTTTAATCCTTGCTTCAATAGTTAAACCATAATATTTGTACATAAATACAGTAAGGACTTCACATTACAAACGGCCACTTAAATTATATGCCTTATTAGGCATAACCTACAAATTACATGTCATGAAATTGGTAAATATAAGCAGACAGCAACATCAATATGCAATGGTCTATAATGTAGTTTTATAGTGCACAAAAGGTTATTGTACTGAATGTATTTCGAACTGATGAATAAAACTGGTGGAAACGACAGCCAATTGATTTACATCCATTACATCCAAAGTAGTAGAAACTTTCAGTTGATTGGCAAGAGTGTTGATTTGTACTTTTATTTTCACAAATTTTGATGAACAGTGTCACGCTTCAATTTAAATATAAACGCACATACAATTCCTCATCAATAAGTGATTTGCACTTCATACTGTCATGAACTGGAATAGATTTCTAGCAATTTAATTGATGTAGAAATCTATTCCTCTCGCCACCTTGTTGGTGATAATTGTAAACAAACCCGCGGGCAGCCAATGGCTGGTAATAATTGCCAGCCAATAACAAGCCAGGATGATGCGGATCATAATTCGCGTTTCACTCTCATTGCGTTTTAACTTGAGGTGAGGAATCAGCTGTTCGTTAACGCCACGGAGTGCCATTATTAAAATTTTGGGAGATAGAAACACACTCATTGTGGGTCTGCTTCCTCTTCTTCTAAGGGGGTGTGGTTGGGCAGAGCGGAGAGCATTTTACCTAGCTGTATGTTGTTGTATTTATAGAATTAAGTTTTCATATTATGATAATAGAGTGAGGTGTAAATAGTTGTGCAATAAGATTGTATCTATTAAGATTTGCTATTATAATAAGTTATAAATAGTTATAATCTTAGTAATATATACCTGTTAGTTCTTTTATTTTATGCATGTAAATTCTGACGTGTCCTATATCAAAAATGTATTGAATGCATGTATTTGATCAAATGGAATTAATAAAAATCTATCTATCTATCTACCCAATAACGAGATTCGGAACGTAACGAAAGGTTTAAGGATCAGCTACCAAATGAAAGAATGGGGTTACCAAAAAGCGAGTAAAGGGAAGTAAAACCAAGGAGACAGGGGAACTATTCTTCACGTCAATTGACCCACAATGACGACTTTCTAAAACGTAAACACAACCGGGTCACACATAAAGGTACGAAAGTCAAATGGTAAGGTGTCAAGCATCAATAAAGGACAAAAGCGAGGTAATGACTGGGACAGTTGGGGCTGTAAGAAGGGTTTCGATAGTCAAGGGAAGTTGAAAGCCGTGATTGGATAAGGTGTGAAAAAAGGGAAGCCGGTGAGAGTCATAAAGGGAACATTGAATAAAATGATTGGCGGTACCTAAAAACTTCCCACAATCGCACATAGGAGAAGGGCGGAAATGGAGGCGGGCTAAATGAACAGGGGATAAAGCATGATTAAAACGGAGACGAAGAATTGTTGTAATATGACAGCGAGTATATTGTCCGATAGAGAACCACGGCTTGAAGGGTGGTATGGGCTGCAATCGATGGTAAAAAGTTGCTTTGGTTTGCGAATAGGAATTCCACTATTGTTGCCATTCTTGACGTAACTTATGTGAGTTTGAATGCCAGGGATCAGATCAGCGGATGGTATTGCTAATTCATACGTATCGCCGTGTCCTCGGGCAGCGTGTTTTGCCACGGTATCAACCATTTCATTACCCGGAATGTGAGAGTGACTTGGAAGCCATAAAAAGATAACATCATAATCAAGAGTAGCAAGGTCAAAAGTTAAACGGAGAATTTGCAGAAGTTACCAATTATCAGTATTGGAGATATTCGAAAGAGCCCGGAGGACGCTAATTAAGAGAATCGGTACCATGCAAATAAGGGACTGGCGAATATGATTTTGTTTAATATAAAGTAAGGCCTGTCGGATGGCAAAGGCTTCAGCCTTAAAGATAGAAATCGAGGAAGATATACAGTATTGTAGTGAAAGATCTAGTTGGGGAGAATAAACGGCAGCACCGATACGAATGGGATTAAAAAATTTGAACCCATCAGTATTGAAGACAATGTGATGAGGGAGTGTATATAGGAAATTGGATACTAAAGAATGTAAGATATTAGGATTATGACGTAGATCGGTAAGCGGAGAGTTGGCTAAATGCAAGTGAGAATTCGGTGAATAAAAAAGAACGGGATAAGGGACCGTATAACAAAGAGGTTTTCGTGTTTGGAGAATGGAAAAACGAGAGGGTTGCAGAAAACGATAAGCAACTAAGAGGGAGGGGTAGAAAGACCGAAAACGAGGGGAAGTTTGAGTATAGGTATGTAATAATTATAATTTAGGTATAAGGGAAAAATGGGTGAGGGCCATCTTACCGAGAAGGTACTTGAGAAAAATGCTGTCGTCTTAAAACGAGGGGAAATTCTGCAGTTTCAAGTAAAAGCGCACCAGTGGGAGTGGAGTGAAGATCGCCTGTAATGATGCGTAAGGCAGTATATTGCATAACGTCCAAACCTTTACAGCGGGAAGGAGACAATAAATCGAAAAAATGACAGTCATAGTCCAGAGCCGCCCTAATGAAATTTCGATGGAGAAGTAAAAGGATAGAGGGGTCCATTGTGGGTCAAATGACGTGAAGAATAGTTCCCCTGTCTCCTTGGCTTCTCTTCCTTTTATTCTACCTTCCTTGTTAGCCACATTCCTTCATTTAGTGGATGGTACTTAAAACCCTGGTTACATTCCGAACCTCGTTATTGGGTAAAGTGTTTTACACTATGCCCACCCAACCCCCTAATAGGAAGAAGAAGTAGCTGGTGGTAGCTCCTACGATCATGTTTTGTTTCTGACAGAAGGAAAACTTTGTGTATTATGGCGTGTGTTGTTGGTGATTGTTGGAAAATCATTGTAATTAGTCACAACTTATTGATATTTTTACGTAGGGATGTGTGATGTAGGCGATTGAACCTTAATATTGAAGACATTTCCCAGTCTTCTATGGGATATGGGAAAATATGTTGGAACGTTGTTTGGAGCTAGAGTGTAATTTATGGACATTGAGGTTAATTGTCATTGTTGGGATAACAGGTGTGTCATCCACTTATTTTAGCGGTATTCTACTCATTAGATGTGCATGCTTTTTTTGAATGTTTGATATCCTCTTGTAATTCAGTATATCTGTTATTTCTGTACGCCTGTTGGGCCGGCATTATTTATGCCTATTGTCGCCAGGAGTGACTATCCAATTTTTCTCTACTTGCTGGTACTGGCGTATCGTTAAGTCTTGAATGTCGTAGCTAAAATATATTAATTTAACGAATGACTTGAACTCGCTACGTAGGTTTTGAAACTTCGTAGTGACTTGCAGAACAGTGAATTTACCACTATAAAATTATGAAGTAGAGAGAGAAACCCAAAACTGATAGCTAATTTTAGCCAAGGGCTACCATAAGGATACATAAATATTGCCTGCTCAATCCCCTAAGGACTATGGCCTCCTGCATGCAGGGAAGTGCTCTGATTTATACTCATTAGGCGAGCAAGTTCTAAAGAGTTGTATTGTATTGAAGCCTTTGCTCCACTTAACTAAACTTTACTTTATTTCCTTATCTGGAGGCGTGTGTGTCTTGTCGTATGCGTTTTGCTTCGTGAGGCTGCTCGTTATGCATCGTATGGTGTCTCTCTACGGTGCTGCAAAAGTTAGCCCTTTCTTGTCATCCGTGTGTATTGTCTGCCGGCTTTTTCGGTTTCGAAAAGCTGCTTCTCTTCTCCTTGTGTTATATTTCCATGCGTCTCCATTCTTGTCTGTCCCTTGCTACCCTCGTCCAGTGTTTGCCTGTCTTCCTTACAATTCATTTTTTCAGCAGTGCACAGATTATTGTTTGGCGTTGGTTTTGCCACTTAGTTCGAAAGTAGTGAACGCGGAATAAGGTTTTACATACCAACACAAACCTAACCTGGGGCTTACACCCCAAATTACAAGCAGTAATTTTTGTCCAGACAGTCTTACAACCTAGTACCTGCCTATGGTTTTATCCAGACAGTCTTCTAACCAAGTAGTGATCAATAGATAGATAGATAGATTTTTATTAATTCCATTTGATCAAATACATGCATTCAATACATTTTTGATATAGGACACGTCAGAATTTACATGCATAAAATAAAAGAACTAACAGGTATATATTACTAAGATTAAAACTATTTATAACTTATTATAATAGCAAATCTTAATAGATACAATCTTATTGCACAACTATTTACACCTCACTCTATTATCATAATATGAAAACTTAATTCTATAAATACAACAACATACAGCTAGGTATTAAAATTAAATTAAAAAAGTAAAATATAGTTATAGATTCCATCACTCCTATACGCTAAAATATTCAACTACTGAGTAAAAACAATGGCACTGCAGATAAGCTTTCAACATTCTATCAAAGGTTTTTATTTTTGGGGCCAGTTTTATATACTGGGGTAGTTTATTGTATAATTTAACTCCAGTGTGAAAAGTTCCTTTTTGATATATGCTTGTGTGTGTGTATGAAATATGAATGTTTTGATTTTGTCTTGTGTTATGCCTATGAACATCATTGTTTGTTTTAAGAAAAACATCTTTATTCATTAAATTCTTTTTAAAAAACATAATACTTTCAAAGATATATATGCAGGGCAGTGGGAGAATGTTTAAATCTTTAAACAGAGGTCTACATGATTCTCTAGAGTGTACATTTGCCATAATTCTAATCGCTCTCTTTTGTATCCTAAACGTGCTTAGTACATCTGGCGACATACCCCAAAATATGATCCCATATCTTAAGTATGAATGGAAATAAGCAAAATAAGTATTTCTTAATGTGTGCATGCTAGTGCAGGTTTTCAAAATACGTAACGCAAAGCACATCAAGTTCAGTTTAGTATTCAGATATTGTATATGTTTATTCCATTTCAAGTCTTGTTGTATCCATAGTCCTAAAAACTTTGTTTCTGATTTATTTTCTATTTGATGACCATTTAATGTTATATTGGGCATCGCAGGATTCCTATTCTGTATAGTGTGGAAATTTAGACATACTGTCTTTTTATAGTTTATTATGAGGCGATTATCTTGTGACCATTTGGTTAACTCTCCTGTAACGGAGTCAGCAGACTGCTGTATGACCTGATTAGTTTCACCTTTTATTACGAGTGTTGTATCGTCCGCAAACAAAATTTCCTTATGTGAATGAACGTTCTGTGTTATATCATTGATATATAGAAGAAAGAGTAGTGGGCCCAAAACCGATCCCTGGGGTACTCCAAATTCAATAATTCCCTCATTGGACAATGTTTCATTAAGTAATTTGGTTCCATCATCCTTGTGTCTCAAGCTTACTATTTGTTTACGCCTTGTTAAGTAAGACTCTATCCATTTATTAGCTAGACCTCTAACACCATATTGATTTAGTTTGGTAAGGAGGATTTTATGGTCAACTACATCAAATGCTTTCGATAAATCCAAGAATAGGCCAGTTACATGTTCCTTATTGTCAATTAATTTCAGTATACTATTACTACATTCGTAAATTGCTGTCTGTGTAGATTTTTCCGTTCTAAATCCATGTTGTGAGTTTGATAATATTTTATTTTTTTCTATGAAACTTATCAGTCTCTTATACATAATTTTTTCCACAATTTTTGCAATACCAGTTGGTAAGGTAATAGGACGATAGTTATCTAATTCATCTTTTGAACCATTTTTGTGCACTGGAATTACTTTTGATAACTTCAAAATATCCGGGTAAGTTCCTGAGAGAATTGAACTGGTTTTGTTTAGACCATCGTCTAACCCAAGTAGCTTTGTCTCTCCCAACTTTAGTACATCAGTAATTTTCATCCAGACAGTCGTCATATCTCGCTACAGGGGAATGTGGTGAAGTGCATTATCACAGTCTGTCGAGAGCTAAGAACTGTGAGATATTGTTGGTATTCTCTGAAATTTTTCATCTGTGACGCATGCACAGTTGAGTATTTTACAGACTTGTAATATAGCTTGGTCGTGCTTCGGCACTGCGAAGGAAGAGCTAACTTAACTGTTCAGTTCAATCACCGTAGCCTGTAGCCACAGAATTAACAAACTGTGCGGATGTATCCTCAATGGAGTCTACTGTCGTTTTACTCTTCTCCCTTATATATTACATCTGACTGGTGGATCCAAAACCATGTTGTGATGTACCGTACCGTAGTAGAGAACATACAATTTTTTAAAAGTGCTATAATCTTTTATTATCAGTAAGCCAGTGTGACAGATGTGCTTTTTTTTATTGATGTGTAACATCTTTCCACTCGGTTGCTGGATATTTTTGTGGGAGTGATTTTGAAAAATGGGACGGAAGTGGATCGGATGGAAGTGTGTAAGACGTACTGCCAGCTAGATCGCATCCCTCCAGCTGGCAGTGGTACCATGTGGAATGTATATAACATACGGATTACTTCAAGGTTTGGAGGTGCCATTACAGATATTTCTACAATAGATCATCATCAAGTTGTCGTTCTTTGGTGTAAAAACATTCATTAAATTATATTTGCTGAAAACAATTATGATTTATTAAGAGTCTGTTTTTCAATCTCTGGATAAAAGTGATGGGCATCCACTCGCCGAGTAACTTTCCTCAACACTTTCATACTGAACGTTAAACGCTCATGCAAACTCTGGTGTCAACTCATTGAAACACAAACCACATGTCTTCGTATCAGTATTTAAATGATAATTTGCTTTTATATGAAACATTGTAACTAGTCGGCAAAGCCAGTATTATGTTTCTGCACAATGGCTGTTCAGATATTAACCCACATTGCGGTAATGCAGTGATCAATCGATGATATCGATGATTTTATATGGGAACTGGGCTAGCCGTTCATAGACCACTATAGGAATTCCCTTTACCGTCAAGTAGGCGTATTTATAACTAATTTAAAACTCAATTCCGTGTAGGAACGTTATCGAAAAAAAGGCAAAATATTAATGGAGCATAAAAAAATACTTCCATATTATTACCGGCACGTGAAAATGAGTACCTGTCTTGTACTCCAAATATCTGTGGTTGTAATGGCTGCGTGGATAACATCATGGTCTGCGAATCATGAGGTCTCAAGTTCGAACCCCAGTCCCGGCAGTTATTTTTGCTATCGGATTATCGATTTAAACGATATATCTACGTGAAATTACGATTTATCTAATTTTAATTACAATAGTTTGCACCAAGCAGGAGTTGGGAAATTTGATTGTATTGAACATTATTTCTAGTGGTCGATAGATAGGCTAGAGACTATGGTTTCATTCCTCCTCTTAATTTACAATATCATATGTGATGTTTGTTCAAACAAGTGTGACAGTAGTATATCTCCAATTCAATCTATACATTCATCATAGTACCAGTATGAAAATGGAGGGTAAATTAACATTTTAAGAATGTCCAAGCTATGTAGTATATGAGTAGGATAACATGTCAGATGACTTCACATACATTTCATCTCAATTTCATAGTAGGATAACATGTCAGATGTTACACATCATATGCGACTACTGTAAGGCTTGTATCTTTTTCTTTATTATATAGAGTAACATAGCCGTTTAAGCAATCTACTCTCCAATTTCAATGTTCCATTTAGCACTGCCATTTGGTAGCAAAACCTGAACAATTGGATCTTGGGATCATGAAGCACCAATGGTGTAGGAAGCTGACAAGAAGCAAGGATGATGTTAATACAGCTGCAAGAACAAGTTATGAATACAGTGAGGAGGATATGACCTCATGTTAGTATAGATTAATCTTGTTTTCCTAAATTTAATGTTGAATAGTGTCGACCCAATCTATACTATTTTAATAATTATAATCATTCGTAATTGGACATATTTCAAACAAACATTGGTTTTCTTCAGCTCATATCAAAACTGTTTTAGAAACATTTTTCTAAAATGACAAACATTCTAAAATAATTGGAGATGTGTTCACCATAAGCATACACTTAATAATTATAGTCAAATAAAAATATGTACACTAAAAGTTTTGGTACACCATGTCATAATTTTTATGGTACTTAATTTACCAAAGTTCCCACTGCTAGTTTCGCTACCATGTGGCAGTTTCTTCTGGCAGACGGTTACTACTGCATTCCGCGATGTGGTGGCTTTTTCTCATGGTCTCTCTCCTCAGCACTGTCTACTCGCCGTGGTTCGATCCCAGTAACATCCTCTGTGGGTGTGTTAGGGCTGTATGGATTATGTTCCCTTGGTCTCAGTATAGGTCGCTGAATGTCACTCAAGTGATATCCATCATCCATGTTAATATATCACCTGTTGAAAGACCATCAGTGTGTTTGAATTTTCCCGTGGTCAGGTCGGTGAATTTGCCACTAATTAGCGGAAGAACAACTTTCACGAACTAGGGCAGTGACATTGCCACAAAACGGTGTGATAATGGTGCCTCACAAACTAGTGACAGTAGGGCTGAAGACACATGGAGAGGTTTTAGCCGACTCGACCTATCATCTACTTTCTGTGCAGCAAGTGGTTTTCAAAGCCACCTGCATACTCTCGAAACTTATTAACACACACAGCTGTTTATAAATCAGCGTATGAAGAATAGAAAAGTATTTCTGAAGATATTTTAGATAACAACTATATTTTCCTATGATGTATTTCTTTTTATGAAATATTATTGTTATTTCTTGAGTATGGGGATGTCCGCAAGCAAACTGTTCCACTTAATTCTCCCCTTCCCACCCTGCCAGAGTGATTTTTATCTAACTTAGTTTCATTCGGGTAATATACTGTTTGTCTTTATGTGTGGCTTAAAATATTAAACAATTTGTCCAAAGATTGTCTTTGCATATTGTAAAATGTATCTTAATCTTGACATGGCTGATAAAATATTGTGTATACTAAAACATCTGATACTCAATTCCCAGCAAATAGATCAAATTAGGAGTGGTGAACCTTCTAGAAACTACTGTTCACTGCTTACTAACTTAATCATAATTTGCTGAAATACCTTCTGTAATGATGAGTAATAAGTGTGGAAATTATATGGTAATAGATGTTTTCTCTTCCGCTGTATATAACCCACCCGCCATCCCCTTTTTAGATCACGACTTGTAGAGTAAAATTCCAGTTGTGTTCGCCATTATAGGTGTGAATTATGGAAGAAATAGAATATTGCCAATCCCATGCATGTGGTACTGTTGTTGTTTGAGTCTTCAGTCCTTCAACTGGTTTGATCCAGCTCTCCATGCTCCCTGTCCTGAGCTAATCGTTTCATCTCTACATAGCTACCACACCCTACATCTGACGCAATCTGTTTAAAATATTCTGACATTGGTCTACCCCTACAGTTCTTATCCCTGACCTTTTTCCTTCTATAACTAAGTTTGCTATTCCTAGGGGGCCTTAGTCTGTGTCCTACCAACCTATCTCTTCTCTTCATTATCAGTGCCAGAAACATTTCTCCTCTCCCATTCGTCTTAATACCTCTTCATTTGTAACCCTATCTACCCATCTGATCATCAATTCTCCTGTAACACCACATTTCAAACACTTCAATTCTCCTCTTTTCTTCTGCTCCAACAGACCAAGTTTCACTTCCATCGAGTGCCACGCTCCAGACAAAGACTTTCAAAAGTGACTTCCTAATACAGTACCTAAATCTATATTCGATGTCAACAGATTCCTTTTCTGCAGAAATACTTGCCTTGCCTGTGCTAACCTACTTTTAATATCCTCTTTGCCCCATCCATCTCTAGTTATTTTGCTTCCTAAGTAACAGAAGTCTCCTACTCCCTTTAGCCTTTCACCTGCCAATTCGGCATCCATAAGGGTTTCCGATTTCTTTCCACTGCATTCCAATATTTTTGTTTTACATTTATCAATTTTCATCATGAATTATTTCCTCAAGACAAAGAGTCCATACCATTCAAAAACTCGTTGGAATCCTCTGGCGTGTCGGCCAAGATGACAATGTCATCAGCAAATCTCAGAGTTAAAATTATTTCTCCTTGAATCTTTACTCCTACTTTGAATTTTTCTCCAATATCCTTCATTGCTTGTTCAGCGTATATATTGAAAAATATGGGTGATAAGTTGAGCTTTGCCTCACATCTTTCTGAATACCAGCTTCTCTCCCATGTCCTTCCACTCGAATAACTGCTGTCTGGTTTCTGTATAGACTATAGGGGCCGATAACCTAGATGTTAGGCCCCTTAAAACAACAATCATCATGATGTATAGACTATAGAGCACCCTCCTATCCCTGTACTTTATTCCAATCGTTTTCAAAATATCAAACAACTTACTCCAATCAACGTTATCAAAAGCCTTTTCTAAGTCTACAAATGCCATGAATGTTCTCTAGCTTCCAAAATCAGCCTAAGACTTATTACAACTTCCCTTGTTCTTACGTTTCTCCTGAAGCTAAACTGGTCTTGGCCCAACTCTGTTTCTATCTGTCTTTCCATCCTCTTGTAAATTATTCTAGTCAGGATCCTTGAAGCATGAGTCATCAAGCACATCTGTCAGCTCCTGTTTTCTTCGGTATAGGGATGATAACATTCTTCTTGAAATCAGAGGTTACCTCACCTGTCTCATAAATCCTACATACCAAGTGAAATAACCTAATCAGATATTCATCACCTTTGCAGCGTAGCAACTCAATCGGTATATCAACTATGCCTGGTGCTTTGTTCCTGCTTGAGTCTTCCCATGCTCTGTCAAATTCTGATCTCAATATTAAATCTCCCTTCTCATCCTAATCAATTCCCTCTTCCCTTTCCATTACATGATTCTCAATCTCCTCTTGCAGGTTCGTATCCTGGCGCAGTCAGCTGGCATTTGAGGGTGCGCAAATGCGAGTCAGTAGATTTACTAGCACGTTGAAGATCCCCTTCTGGGCAAAATTCCGGCACCCCGGCGTCTCTAAAAGCCAGAGTAGTTAAAAGGGACGTAAAACCAATAACATTATTATTATTATTATTATCAATCTCCTTTTCCCTTTTACAAACACTGTATGTAAGCTTTCCATCTGTCAACCTTTTCTTCCCAATCTGTTAGAGGTTTTCCATCCGAGTCCTTCATATTACAGCACTAAGTCTGCCTTTCTCCAAAAGTACTCTTAATCCTTCAATAAGCTGTATCTACTTTTCCTAGTTTCAGACAATTCTCTATACCTGCACATTTCTCTTTCAACGATTCTTCTTTCACTTCCTTGCTCTTCTTGTTAACCTCATTTTTCAGACGTCTGTGTTCTGCTTTTCCCCTTTCATCTCTTACATTCGTGTGCTTCCGCCTTTCGTCCATTAATTTTAGTATATCCTGCGTTATCCACGGTTTTCTACCTATTCTTTCTTTCCTACCAATGTTTTCTTCTGCAGATATTGTTATTTTATTCTTCAGAAGTGCCCAGTCCTCTGCAATTGTAGCTTGTTCAGGGTTTTTCATTAGTCCTCCCTTTATAATCATCTTGATGCTCTGACACATCCCGAATGTGAAGTGGGGCTTTACTCTTTTCAGAGACTCCCTTCGTCATCATCATCATCATCTTGTACAGTTTCCAGCCCCAGGCTGGGTCTGTTTGGAACATAAGCCTCGCCACTTAGTTCTTTCTTCCCACCACCTCTCCGCTGTCACTCTGGTCCAGTCCTCGCCTCTCTTCTTGACACATTCCTCCACTCCTTTCAGCCATCTATCTCTTGGTCTTCCCCTTGGTCGTTTCTTCTGCATCTGCATCTCATGTATCCTCTTGGGAATCTTCTTCTCATCCATTCTCTTTAAGTGTCCATACCACCTCAGTCTTGATGTCTCAATCCTACCTTGCAAGGGCTCCTCTTTCACCATTTCCCTGACCTTTTCATTCCTCACCCTGTCTCTTCTTGTTACTCCGATCCTGCTGCGCAGGAACTTCATTTCACCTGCCTGTATTCTGCTTATGTCTCTTTTCTTCATTGTCCACGTTTCTGAAGCATAGGTCAGTATCGGGATATAGTAGCTTCTGTATAACACTTCCTTGCTTTTTTGTGGGACATCTTTATTCCACACTAAGCTCCTAATGCTTCTCAGAAATGCTTCTGCCTGTCTGCCACGTTCCGTAATCTCTTTGTCATTTCTCCCATTTTCCTCCACTATACTTCCCAAGTACTTGAGACTTTCCACCTTCTTCAGCTGTCCACCTCCAAGTGTTATCCCACTCATTGGTCTGTCCTTTTTCCTGGTCGTTAACAGGATCTCACATTTACTGATGTTGAACTTCCATCCGTACTCTCCCACTGTTTCTTCCCAAGCCTTCAGTTGCTCCTGAATTTCCTCCTCCTTGTTTCCCCAGACCATGAGATCATCTGCAAACACCATTGCTTTCATCTTATCTTCTCCTATATTTCCTGCAATCCGTGTCATTACCTCGTCCATAACCACAATAAAGAGAAGGGGTGACAGCGCACTACCCTGTTTCAGGCCACTCATTTGTCTGAACCAGTCTGTTTTTTCTCCTCCAACTTTCACACAACTCACACTTCCACAATACATCTCCTTCACTCTGCCTACAGTCTCTTTTTCCACTCCCATGTTTTCCATTGCTTTCCAAACCTTCTCCCTACACACACTATCATAGGCCTTTTCGATGTCCAGGAAGGCCATCAGCAGATCCTCTCCAAATTCGTAGTGGTGTTCCTGGAGCTGTCTCACTGAAAATATGAGATCCACTGTTGATCTCCCAGGTCTGAATCCATACTGCTCCTCTCTCAATTTTCTCTCCACTTTGGCTCGTATTCTACTTTCTAATATCTTTTCATATATCTTGGCACAGTGAGTATGAGTGTGACTCCCCTGTAATTTCTGCACTCCTTTCTGCTTCCTTTCTTAAATATTGGGACAATTAATCCTTTCTTCCAATCTTCTAGGGTCTTTTTCTCCTTCCATATCACCCTCATGTGAAGTGGGGCTTTACTCTTTTCAGAGACTCCCTTCAGTGTACTGTAAATATACAGTAGTGTAAGGCACCGATAAATAAATATGAAATGAAACGTCCTTCTCTTTCAGTCTGTCTATTGCCCACCTTTCTGCTATTTGAATTTTCTTCAATTTCTTCTACTTAAGTCTGCATTTCATAACAACTAGATTATGGTCAGTTTATGTCGGCACCGGGATATGCTTTGCAATACAAAATCTCAGCTTGACCATAATTAATTTGATTTGGTAACGCCCTGTATCTCCTGGTTTCATCCATGTGTATATTCTCCTATCGTGGTTATTGAGTAAGGTGTTAGCTATGACCAACTCATGCTCGGTTCAGAATTCCATCAGCCTGCTTCCTCGATCATTCCTTTCACCAAATCCCAATTCTCCTACTATTTTCCCTTCTCTTTCTTTTCCTACCACAGCATTCCAATCTCCCATTACTATAAAATTTTCATCACCCTTGGCATACATCAGAACTTCATCTATTTCTTTGTAGACCTTTTCAACATCTTAATCATCAGATTGACTGGTGGGCACATAGATAGATAGATAGATAGATAGATAATGCCTTTATTGGTGGCAAAGTTAGGGCTCAAGGCCCTCTCTTACACTTAACCACTAGAAGAGTATACATCTACATGACTTATAATTACAAATACCAATAGCACAAATAATATTAATAGACTTGTACCGCTGTGGTGCGCTTTGGTTTTGTATTGATTTTTGCTACAATAATCTGTCCACTACATTGCTCATAATATTCTACCTGCTGTCCAAGTTTCCTAGTCAATATGAGGCAGACCCCTGCTTGTCCATTGTTTTATTTAGTGCTAATGATCCTATAGTCTCCTGACCAAAAGTCCTGATCTTCCTGCCAGCGCATTTCACTAATCCCAACCAAATACAACCTCAACCAGCCATTTCTCTTTCTAAGTTTCCTAACCTTCCACTGCCTATCAGGCTTCTAACATTTCATGCTCGGTTCCATAGAATATCAGATTTCTTCTTTGTCACTTTTGTGATGTTATGGTATTACTCATCAGTGATCTTTATCCAGACCAGTGGGTTTTATCACGCACAGTGGGAGTACTCGCGCATTAAGGCTGTGCTACCGAAAAATAAAATATTTTTTAATTTTTATTTTGTCTTCTTAATCTGTTATATAGGTCTTCGGGACTTGTTATATGCCACTTTTGTAAAATATAGACTGCTCGTTTGTTCATGGCATGTATTCAAAGTGTCTACTTTGAGGGTTAAAGGTACATACGTCACGACAAAACTAATAACAGGAGAATTTCGAAATTTCTGTGCAATAACCCTTGTAATAGTAGCTTCATTATGAACAATTTGTTTCATATTGATATCATTTATCTTTGCACTTTTATAATTGGTTCAATGGCACTTCGATTTTTAGTGCAGACTTTGACAATAATATGCCAGTTACCTAAATAGGACTCTATAGAGTCAGCTAAGGAATTCCAGCGTACATCCGTAGGAAGAGCAAGAGCTGTTCCGCCAGCCTGTTTGTACTTGACTGCTGCAAAGTGAGAGTTCCAGAAGTACCGGTATTTAATAATTTTTTTAACATGTTCTGTAATGCCAACCACCTCCAAGTCATGTGCTAACAGATTAAGCAGGTGAGCTGAACAACCGTAAGTTATCACTTCTTTGATATCTTTTTTTGCCAATTCATCCCTCATTTTCCCCATATTGGCAGCATTGTCAGTGACAAAACTTCGAATATGGCAGCCAAATATCCCAGCTGGTAACTAAATTTCCCTGCTGGCTGAGTTTCAGTTGTAAACATTGGTTTATTACTTACCATACATCTCTGGTCAAGATGATCTCTAAAATATTTATATTTAAGTATTAAAAGTACAGCATTTTATTACACTGTTTAAAACATGTTCAGAATAAAAAAAAAACTGTTTAAAACAAAACAAAAAACCGTTTTAATGTTTAAAAAAAAAAACTGCTATTTTGCCAACCCTGATATTATCCAAGTGAAAGTATGTAGAATCCAGGTTCACCGCTCCTTTACCTTGACCAAACCTCCTATTTCACCTTCATTTCTATTGGGCAAGAAAATCAGTTAGAAGAATAATTCGTTCCTTATACTGATCCTTTTTGTTGAAAATCCGCTTCATCTGCCACTGGTTCCACCGTAGCATGTGTTCTATCGCTGCCAGTGGCTGATTCTCCAGCTGAATTGGCTAAAACCACTCTGTATCTTTGACCTTATACTGATGCTAAACAGAGCCAAGCATGCCGCAAACTGTTGGTTTTTATTTCAACTTAGTTCCCCCTTAGTGCCAATTAAATACCTCTTTAAAATTTTACTCGTTAAATGCCACCTTAATTCACCCTTTCTGCCACCTAAACCTTTATTGTGCTAACTACCCCTTTCTTAATTTGCCACCTTATTTCACCTTAGTGCCACTTATATGCCATTTAAATATCACCTTAGAAACTGTTCCTGATTTTCCACCTCATTAATTAATTAATTTAATAGTGGAAATGCACGTGCGTATACATTGTGTATGTTTAAATGGTTTTGCTCCTTGCTATCTCTGTTGCTGTATTGATTCTGTTAGAGCTTTGTACTTAGTAACATGATACACTTGACACTTTTCATGGTACAGCTTACACACATATTCATCATTGCGCACTCTTTATCATGAAACCCATGGACTGCTAGGCGTGTCATCACGTGTCGCATCTTTTGATTGGGTTGCGTCCAGCTATGATTAACCATGGTGTTTGTGTTGTAGAACTCCAAATGTTCTCTTGTCACCTCTCTTTCAGCAGAATCTCATAAGACTCTGTTGATGGTAGCTGCAGGTCAATTCTCGGTTCCTCTGCTAATTCCTATGCCAGCCTGGATGGGCTAAATTTGGAGATTCCTGGCACTCTTTTCAAGGTTGTTATTGATCAGAATCATTTTGTAATCCAATATGTTTGCTGTGATGTTCTTTAAGTAGTGGCTTTCTCCAAGTATGTCAGAAAGTTTCTCCAGCAGTATACTTTGGTCTAGTGAGTCAAAGGCTATCCTGTGATCAATGAAAATGATCAATGATATGGGACATCCCTTTCCAGTGTTTTAAAGCATAATTGATGTCTGACATCAGGTTTTCTGTCACCTGTAGAGTTGATGTGCCCTTACAGAATACATACTGTTGTTCGGGCGTCATACTGGCTGTTTCGTTTGTCAGTCTAAGACGATTTTACTGAATACCTTGAAAATCATATTTTCCAGAGCAATCCCTCCATAGGAGTCAAGAGAGTCAATGCTGCCTTTCCCTTTATATAGTAATTTGAGTATGGAAGTTCTCCAGGCTGAGGGTATTCTGCTAATTTCCACACATTTGTTAAAAAGTGCTGTCCAGACTTTTCCTATGTGTGGGAGTGATGCTTTCAGATGTTTCTTAAAGATATTGTCTGGTCATGCGACTTTTTTTTCTTTCATTTGGTTTATTGTTTTCAGGACTATTTCTTCTGTGATTTTTGGGAACTTATTGGCTCATTTCAGAGTAGCTATGTTTTGGGTGGTCTTGGCATTGTAGATCTGATTAAAATCTGACTTTTCCACCTTATTTCTCCCTTAATATTGCGTAGATGCCATTTAAATGCCACCTTAAGAATTGTTCACGATTTGCCACCTAATTTCTCTTAAAGTGCCACTTAGGTGTCCCTTAAATATCACCTTAGATGAAATGAAAATCCACAGCCTGCTTCCAGTCTCCGACCGGGTCAGGAATGGAATAAATGAAGCCCTATCTAGCGGCGATGATATGAACTGTGCCGACTGCCGAGGCCTGGCGCACTCCTCTGGGGCAATGATTAACTGAATGACAAATGAAATGATGTGGAGAGTGTTGCTGGAATGAAATTTTGACAGGGAAAACCGGAGGACCCGGAGAAAAACCTGTCTGCTTCCGTTTTGTCCAGCACAGATCTCGCATGGAGTGACCGGGATTTGAACCACGGACCCAGCGGTGAGAGGCCGGCGTGCTGCCGCCTATGTCACGGAGGCTTATCACCTTAGATGATGTTCTCAATTTGCCACCTTATTTCCCACTTAGATGTCACTTTAATACCTTCAGAGAAGTTGTTCCTAATGCCACCTTATTTCCCCTTAGTACCACTTAGGTGCCACTTTTCTTAATTTTCCATCTTTTTCCCTCATAGTGCCATGTGGGTGATGCTTAAGTACCTCCTTAGGAACTGTTCCTAATACCGTATGCCACTTGATATCCCTCCTAGTAGCACTTAGATATCACCTTAAAAGTTTTTCCGGTGATTGCCACCTAAACCGTTATGTGCCACTTTACTGTCCGCTTGTTCTTAGCTGCCACTTTTTATTTTTGCCAGGGTTAAGTGGGGGAGAAACCAGGAATCCCAATGGCTATGAAAGGAGCACGTGGAATCTCACAGCTGCTCGCTGTCTTAAATTAATTGCACTCTATCTCCCTTTTCAACAACCGACTCGTTGCATGGCGCAGCGGTAACGTTCTCGCCTGCTGCGCCCAAGGTTACATGATAAAATCCTGACGCAGTCAGTTGGCATTTGAGGGTGTGCAAAGGGAGTCGCGTCGGTAGATTTACTGGCATGTTAAAGATCCCCTTCGAGGCAAAATACCGGCATCTTTAAAAGCCGCAGTAGTTAATGATGATGATAATTGCTGTTTTAAGGGGCCTAACGTCTAGGTCGCAATAGTTAAAAGGAATGTAAAACCAATAACATTAGTCTAATTATTATTTTCAACGTGTTGTTCAGAATGCCCTTCTTTATGAAGTTTGATTATTTCTTCCCCTTCAACAAGAGTCATTTCCCTCTTCCTTTTAATTCCAGATTTTAGCTTGATACTCACATACTGAGCTTTCAGTAAATGGATCTTCATTGCACCCTGACCAATACATTCTGTGGCACTATGATATCAATCACCATAATAAACATACGATAGTGGATACATACTTTCGCGGTACTGTTTGTTATATTTTTTTTCACAAAATATTTGTTTATCTAAAGTGATGAAAGACATTTAACATAATCTGTTAGCATTGAGTTAATTTTAAATTTTACTTTGCTAAATATTTTCCTCTAGACTCTCAAAAGGTACTTTGATGGAATTACAGTAGATGCATATTTTTCTTGCACATGCGGATGGACGGTGCAAGTAAGTGTAGCCTATATCTTTAAACAACTAACCATGCGTCATCCTCGAGTCTCAGCCTAATGTTAACAGTTCTCAGTCACATACTTTATTTTTAAGAAAATAGGAGGCAACCTTCTTATGTATCAGAAATTTGTTGGGAAATTATGCCATATAACTGACTATGGAAATTCACACTGC
The DNA here is from genome assembly GCA_946902985.2 of Meconema thalassinum. Taxonomy (NCBI): domain Eukaryota; kingdom Metazoa; phylum Arthropoda; class Insecta; order Orthoptera; family Tettigoniidae; genus Meconema; species Meconema thalassinum. The sequence continues at coordinate 1,198,691,430 of OX336389.2, forward strand.
TGGAACCTTTCAACATTGCAATAGTTTTATTTTTCTTGTTAATGGTGTCACAAGATTATTAAGCATAGACATCATGGTTAAGAATATGTCCTGCATATGGTTACAACTATAAGAGAGGAAGTTCAGTTTGTAAATAAATTATTGCATGGAATAAACACAATCACCTTTTCATTGAAGGATAAGGGGGAAAAAATTCCTTTGATACATTTGTTAAAAATTCCTTCTCCCTCAACAAATGGAATAACTTACAGTCCTCAGCCTTAGATATACAAGCCACCAAAGGTGGTTGGCACCACCTCATGCTGTTAATAAATGGGAAAACTCGATTATGGCCACTTATGCAAGAAGTATGCAATAACACAAAGAACATGCCAAAACACCCAAAATATGCAGAAATGCGTGTCATTTCAGCAGTCCACTTATAAAAATGCATAAATACAGTGAAAAGATGGGTGGTTTTCAAAATAGCCCCATTTCTGTCAGAGAGCAGATAGGAAGATGCAACTACATTTTAATGTATAGAGACTCTGGGAAATTCACTTACCATCACAGCAGGTGTTGGGAGTGACCTCCATCTTTCTGTAAGCAATTGTACCGATTGCTCCATGTTTCTGGCAGTTCTCTGCAACATTTCCTGGTCAGTTCCATCAATTCCAGTGATAATGTGGGTCTTCAAATCTTCTGTTTGTGGCTGTTTTTGATAAACACTAAGCCTATGCTTGAGTTAACACCACAGGCAATAATCTGGCATCGTTAGGTTGACTGATCTTGGCAACCACAATTTCTTAGAGATTACTCTGTCCTCAAAGAAGCTACTGATTAGAGCGAGAGACTCAATCGACGTGTGGCAAATTGCACTTTCTTGCCGAAAATACCCGAGTTCGGTCAAGGTTGTCCAGTTGCTCAACAAATTGCAGGAAAATGTGCTTGTGTTGGTTTGTTTCTACTGTGTCCAAGAAGAAGAATGGACCCACTATTCGATTTGTCGAAACTACACATTAAACTCTGACCTATTATGGGTGCAGGGTTAGTACATGAACACCATGAGGGTTATGTGTGCCCAAATGTGGGTATTTTTAGAATTCATGTACTCAGCCAGATGGAACCAGGCCTCTGAACCATATGATGTTTAAAATATTGGGCACCCTTAAGGAGTCGTGTAAATGAAGTAAAACTGGATGTTTTGAAAGTTCATGTGTTCCTTGATTACTATATCAAATCAACGAGGTACATCGTATGGATACACTGCTGTTCCCATGTTGGTAGGCTAGAGTGTAGCATTCTCTTGGGCCTAGATACATGCACCAATTCGGCTTGAAGGGACTAGTGTAGTCGTATCCCTTCCTTGGCAAGTTAGCTTAGAACTGTCATTCCAACAATGAGATCTGGCAGATTGGCACTGGGTGGAATTTGATGTCGAGCTGATCCTACACATGCTTAATTATAGAAAGTTCAATGGACCAGGTTGGCCATGGGATGACCACTACATGATGTGGGCAGTCCATAGACACATGTACATTCTGTGCACAGGCATTATTCTGTTGGATTGTTCCACGTGTTCTCACGAGGGGTAAGACATGCAGATGGCATTGGATGTGCTGGTTAGGTTAGTCCGAATCAGTACCTATGTGAGGTGATCTGAGTTCATACCCTATGGCTCCTCACATCATAATTCCAAACTGTTATGCCGGTGTGTGTGTCCAGAACTTTGGCAACATTGGTAATTTGGGTTGGGCGGAGCCAGATTCATCAATGAACTCAATATGATGCACTTGTCAATAGCCCATGCCTCCCACTTACAGCACCACTCAAATTGCAGCCATCTCTGTATGGCTACACCTTATTATTCCCGTTTTCCAACGGAGTCGGGGATGAGATGCGATGGAAGGCTTTGTGGCGGATGGTTTTTATGGCCGGATGCCCTTCCTGATGCCAACCTCACGGAAGGAGTTAATGAGAGATGAAATGAATGATGGTGAATGAAACTGGGCAAGGATGTGGAAGGAAGCAGCCGTGGCCTGTCAGAAGGTACCGTCCCAGCATTTTCCTGGAGTTTAAAATGGGAAACCATGGAAAACCATTTTAAGGAAAGCCGACGGTTGGGCTCGAACCCACGCGTCTACCGAGTTGGCAGAAAGCTTGGCCCCATGACCTAACGCAGCGCTTTAGCGAGCGTAGCCACCACTGTCGGTCATTGCAGCCATCTCTACTTTGGTGTAATAGCAGTCTACAGATGGGACTGTGAATCCGTGAATTGTGGCTGATGCGCGTGTTTGGGAGATGATCCAGGAATACACAGGTGTTGTAGAGAGCCCATTACTTGTGTCCAGATGCCTTGGGGTTGTGTTGTGCTTGGCACATGATTTGGTGATGTTTCCCTGGTGTGGTCTGGATTGGGATGACCAGAATCTTCACAATGTGTGTTCCCTCATATACAGGGTCATTATCTATGTGCATCCTGATAAACACGGCAAGCTAAGCCGGCTGTGACTGGCGCAGATCGCGGGTGCTCATACGCAGTTCAGCCGGTGGTCGGCGCGCTCCGCTGACCCATATCGTTAGTTCACACGTGTTTTGTCTTTCATATGGACATGTATCTGCAAAGCTTCGACGTTAGTGTTGCACGCTTAGTGAGTATTGTGATTACTGTGATTGTTGGTCATGCCTAGACAGCAATTCACATTGCTCGAACGTGTGTATATCCATAATTCTTATATGAAAAGCAGAAAATCTTGTTCTGAAATGAGATGAACATTTCGAAAGTTTCCAGGAAGACCTGGGCCTAATGCCAGTACAATTAGGAGGCTCGCTAAACGATTCGAGGAAACAGGCTCCGTAAATAATAAAAGAGTTGACAGACATTCTTTCATCAGAAGATGTCAAGTGTGTGTTACAAGATAGGGAGGACATTTTCAGCATCGCCTATGAGCACTGTAGGTACACATTATTGAATATGTTTGGTAAAAGTGTGAAAGTGCGCGGCAACCACCGGCTGAACTGGGTACGCGCGCCAGTGATCTGCGTCAGTCACAGCCGGCTTAGCTTGCCGTGTTTATCGGGTCGCACGTAGATAATGACCCTGTACTTCGTTGGTTTCAACGTCACGCTACTGTCAAATCTGTATGCCCCACCTGCTGGCTAATTGCACCATACAACCACCTTGCTTAATGCAAATCACGATGTGACCCTTGCCAAACTCCATCAGGTGCTGGTATTGCTGACATTTCTAAGAGACTTTTTCTGTGTTGTTGACTGTCGAATGCTCCAACAACTACCTGTTGACACTTTGTTTCACTCATCATAACTACACTCATGCCCTCTGGTGATCGTTCTCGACATGCCAGGTATTTTTTTTTTCTTTTTTAAATTAGATCCATTGCTAGCATGCACGTGTACCACATTACATCCAAATCCAAGTAATTTTTCTGAGTGTTTAACTTGCTTTTGGTGGTGAGAGTAAATTAATTTGTATGTCCCAGTACAACAACCTTACTGTATATCTTACCACCTCACAGCATAACCATACTTATTGAGCCATGCACCATGACTGTTTGGAGGAACAGTAAGTCCTGAGATCGAAGGTTTCAGTGCTGGCTTTCCACACTTCCTCCATGTAAAAGTTGGTATGGTGCCTAGTTTCAAGTCCCTGCAAACCCATCCCAACCATAGACCATGACAAATACAGTTACACACACCACTACAGAAACACATGTTATTAGGCAAGTCCAACACATAACCAAGTGTACTTTGCTGACGTCCAGTATATCCTAAGTCCCTAAAAATTAATTAAGAACATTAACCCATTTGAAACATTGCACTTCATTGTAATCTGAAGGGGGAGAGTTGAACAAAAGGCCAACTTCTTGTTCTGCAGTTCATCGTGTAGAACTCACTAGTTAATACACCTTGTTCCCCCAGGGGCTCATGACTAGTGGGATGTGGGCTGTATCAGACCCTAAACAACTGTGAACCTGAGGGAGGGGCCAGATTCACTCGCTCACCCGCGCCAGCCAATAGCATAGCGCGGGCTGGGCTTGCTGTGCTGCACTAAATCGTTATTTCTCTCCACACACGAAAATAATGAATTCTTCAATTATTTTGATGACCCTATGTTACAGAGCTAAAAATTTTGAAGCTGACTGTCCAAACCCTGTGATGCTACGACCAGCCGTTTGGGAGATAACATCTGGCCTTGAACTGAAGGGATAACTAGAGAGAGAATGATTTAGGCATTGAAATACTCAGGTTCGCTGGGGAAGATAACAAAGTGTGACGGCATTGCTGTATCAATTCAGTGTACAGGAGCGAAGCTTTAAGAAGTGCTGTGAGCTGAAGTTTTGTATTCAACGGTATCTGCATCCGCACGACTGTTATCTACACTTTAGTTATCCGTATCCACTGACATTACAATAATATTTTTAATTTATTAGATAAAGTGTAAAGTACTAAAGCAACACATTTAGACATTTGGGGAGAAATTCGTTCCCCTAGGCTATGTGTGAACTGCAAGACAATGTTGACTTGAGTTTTGTCCCTCTGAGTAACAAGAAGAGAAACAGACAGTGGCTAATTATAACACCTACTTAGTCTTCGGATATACCCACACAGGCAAGCTCAGGTATAAAGGACTTTTTGAGGGATAAGTTAACACCAATTGAGGGTATTTCCCTGATTGGTTTCTCTCACTTCTCCAGTATTCTCATAAGCGAAAGCAAATAGGGAAATAACAAAAACGTGAAAGACGCAGATCTTTGCAAAAACTAAAATTATTTTTAAAAATCAGTTCAACATTGTATTCTAAAAACTATCCGCAAATTTACTCTTAAACGTTATCCGCAGATCATCCGCTATCTGCACAACCATGCAAACTCGATCCGCATGACGAAAAATTTTGCGCATCCTTGCAGAGCTTTATTCATAGGCTAAGAATGATCCTTAGCAAGCCGAGTGGCAGCAGAACAGCCAGGCAAGAAATATAATTTTCAGGGTATATGGCCTTTCGAATACAGAAGTACGTGAAAACACAAAATCTGATAACCTGTGTTATTGTGGTATCAGCAATTATTTTTGTTTTTTTGTAATCGAGTCGAATAAAACTCACCTCTTCACAGTTTTACCTCGCGAGCCATAGTGTACCCAGTTCTAACCCTGAGACCAGAACTAAATGTCTTGATTGAGCCGTGGATCGAATCCGGACCTCACGGGTGAAAGCAAGAGTTGTTGTTGATGATGATTGTTTTAGGGGCTTTACGACATCGTGGTCATGTAGCCCCATGTATTTGGGTGTGTGTGGAATTTGTCTGATAACCTGTGTCACTGTGATGTCTGTATTGGTGTGTTATTTGTAATTGAGGTAGGATTTGGGTAGGAAGCGGCCGTGGCCATACGTAAGGTACCATCCTGGCATTTGCCTGGAGTAGGAGTGCGAATCTACAGAAAATCCACTTCCAGCATGGCTGAGGTAGGAATCCATCCCACATTTTCCAGTTTTGCATCACGAGGCTGAGTGTACCCTGCTCCAGCGGTTTCTCAAATAACTCATTCAGTGGGCATAACTCCGATACCTTGTGTTAGTAGGATAATTTGATGTTACATTTTTATTAGTCTTTTTATTACTTCTGCTTATCACAAGCATTTTATTTTCCTTGTTTAAGAACTATGGTTATGATTTAGGAATTATTTAAAGTTTGTTTTAACCTAAATTGTTAAATGTCTTTTATTTTCTAGGGGTGTATGGCGTCTTCCCAGAAGCCAGTCAGGAGGGAATGCTCCATCCATTCAAAAGCTATGCAGATGTGACCTTATTTCACTACAATGTCCCATCAGAAGTTTCACGCTCTACCTGGGAGTTTGCTGCATTTATGGATAATCCTAATTGTCCTGTCAAAGAAGTTCATATGTGAGTATATGGGAAGAAAATAAAATGGAGGTCCTACTTTTCAGATAGTGGCATAGTGCCCTTCACTTTTGCCCATAACTCTTAGCCAGCAGGCCTGAACCTGGAGATAGCTATGATCATTACACACTCTGCAAACTAGCCTGCTGAGCCCATAATTCCCCAGTTCACATCAGTCCAGGTGTAATCCAAATGTACCTAGACTGTCTTTGCACTCATAGTGGCAAGGGGGATTGCTCACCTTTATTGGTACCTGGATTTGTTTTCATTTTCTCCTTCTGGATCTCATTTTCTGTAAAACAGTCGCTTTCCTTTAGTTCAAACTATTCTGAGCTTTCCTACTGCTAGGATTTCATCAAGTGACATATTGATCACAGATGATCTGCTGGATTTTGCTTACATGCCAAAAGCCATGGGATAACACTATCTATGTAACTGAATGACTCGTGGAACCACCTCAGCAGATTGTGTTGTACAGTCTGAGGTTTGGTAGAATAGTCCATGCTAACAGAGCAGCAGCAGTTGCTCAAATTACAGCCGCATTCAATGCAGATGGTGTCAGACATGTATTTGTGCAATATTCATTGGCTTCTATGTGATATGTAAGCAAAAGACCCACCGGGCACAATGCCTCACTTGGGCTTGTGAGGTTGCTAATTGGACCCTGGGGGACTAGACATATAGACCTGGCCTGATGAGTCATGATTAGGGCTCGGATTTTTAGGTAAATATATATATTTTTTTAATGTAAATACATATTTTAAGTATTTTTTTTCTCTAAATACATAAATTCCTGTTTTTCACTTATTAGCACATAAAAAGACATAATATTTACATTTTTCTTAAAATCAGTATGCTAGATCTTTCAGTTTATTGGATTTTTGGTCTGTGTTACTTCAATGAGGAAGAACCTGTGCGCTATATAATTTTCATGCAGAGTGTACGTCAGCTTGCAACTGTGTTATTCTTAACTTGTCGCCCCGTGCCACTCACTGTGGAAGCGGGGATTTCCTTGTCCATAGCCATATTGCACCACATGTTATACCCTCCCCCCTCAGAGCTACCTGGAACCAGTGTCACTCACATGCAGTTCATTTCTGGCACTGTGAAGTGTAAGGCACGTCTACGATGCCTAAAGTAAAAGCAACTACAAGGTATCGTCTGCAGCAGTATGTGGCGGAATTTAAAGATAATTTTGCTTCTTATGGGGGCGTTCTGTTCTGCCAACCATGTGGGAAAGCAATCATGGCCGAACAGCGATCTCAAGTTACACAACACCTCAAGGCCAAGAAGCATATTGCCTCAGTTTCACGCCTTCAGAAGAAGTGTTTCGCGATAATCGTCGGCCATTTGTGATGGACAACCTGAAGATGTATCTCGTTGTGTATTGTAATCCTTCAGTAGCTAGTGAGAAATGGCATAAATTGCATTCGTGAGTGCTGCATATTGTATATATTCACATTAATAAACTAAATTATAATTAAACGTGCTGTCCTCTGTATTTGCTGGAACTCTCCAGACTGCTCTTCAAACCAGGGATACAAGATTGAAATTAAAAACAGTCAAACGAAAACAGTACACCATTACAAATGAAGAGAGGGCGGCCAGGTCGGAGAGATTAAAGAAGCTCTGGGAGAAGAGGAAGTTGAGAAGCCATTACAACTCTAATAATATAAAGACTGTAGTGTATATGGATTGATTTAAGTGCTCCAATGTGGGCGTAAACTATGTAAATAAAAATAAAAAATAAAAATATTTTTACTTTTTTGTCACATATTTCAGGTTTTTTTAATACATAAAAAATAAATATTTTCCCGATTTTTAGCACCTAAAAATCCTAGCCCTAGTCATGATACAGGTTGTTTACATCTGATAACAGGGTTTGTGTATGGTGGAAACCCATTGCGGTCATGGATCCCAGTTCTTGATAAAGTAGTGTAAAGGCTGGGGATGGTTCTTTAATAGTGTTGGGTATTTCACATGGCATGGGTTGGTTCCATTTGTCTATGTAGCCACAAAACTCAATGGTGGTCATTATGAAACGCTCCTTGTTGACCATTTGCAACCGTTTATGAAATCAGATTTCCAACACAATAATCTGCCATTTCATCAGTCTGCAGATGTCAAGGGCTGGTTTGAAGAGCAGTCTGGAGAGTTCCAGCAAATACAGAGGACAGCACGTTTCCCTGATATGATCCCAAACATGCATTTCAGGGACGTAGTTGAAATAGCCGCTGGCCCCGTTATATTGGAGTAGTGCGCCTTGCTCTCACCCGGAGGCCCCAGGCTCGATTCCCAGCTCCGTCAGGAATTTTAGAAAATGACGTGAGGGCTGGAATTGGGTGCACTCAGTCTCATGAGGACAATTGAGTAGCGGTCTAACACTACCAAATTCGTATTTTGTAAGATTCTGTCACTCCTAGGAGGGTTGGTTTTTGAGGACTGTAACAGTTTCTTTTCTCCATACCTGTCTTTAGTGTTCAAGTTGCATTCTGCTGGCAGTTTTTAGGGTTAGCTTATATATTCTTCTGTCATTTCATTAATTTATTCTCATTATAGACTCTTCTGCCTTTCAGCATCTTGTCTGGTCTGCAAGCCTCTGTGAGCCTCCCTATTAGCAGTTAGTATTGTGGTCTCCTTGAAATGGTTAAACGCTGAACCTAACCATTTTCTCTTAGCTTGGGAGACATAGGACCTTGACATTTCAGTGGGAGAGAAATGTTTGTGGATGCCATCCCAACAAGGGAACTGTCCATACGGTCATATCGAAACCGACAATGATATTTCGTAGAGATGATGAGGAAACCATATATTAGCGATGTATAAAAAATTAGCTGCCATTTCGAACTGGAAGGTCCTGAAATCGGCACGAAGATTTCAAATAAGATTGCACACTCTAGCATATAGCTCGACGTGGATAGCCCTGGTGACCAGCTGAAGCGTGCGCGTAACTTAAAGCGCTCTGTGCTCGCTTTGCAGAAGCAAGAAGGCTGAAGCGGAATGTATGCACTGAAGACCTGCGACTGTGGGCCTTGGAAATTTCATGAGCGATTTCAATGGGGCGAACTAATTTCAGCGCATGTACTAGTTGGTTGAGTCGTTTTAAGAAAAAGTGCAGAATAAAAAGTAGAATATTTGTATCCCGTACATGTCTGCAAGAAGAAGACTAAAAAGATCAAGTCGCAAAGAAATTTGTAGAAGCAGCTACAGAGCGATTTTTAGACTACACCCCTTCTTCAATATACAATGCAGATCAGAGTGGTTTCGTGCGCGAAATGAAAGCGAAAAGGATGCTATCGTTTGTTGGTGAGAAACATACAGAAACAGTTGCTCAATCAGTTCATGCACTCACCCATTCGTACACAATTATGCCTACAATTAGTATGGCCGGTACACTTTTCCCGAAATTATTCATTGTACTACAGGAGGCAACTGGAACTTTCGGCCCGAGAGTTTCCAAAGAAATGTTTCATGCCAGAAATATAATTGTAACAGCCACAAAATCAGGAAAAATGGGGAAAAGGGAATTAAAATATTGGTTTAATGAATCCTTTTTCCCATTTGCGGAAGAGAAGTGTTTGCTACTGTTAGATTCCTGGACTACTTACAGTGATAAAAGATGTCTTGAAGACATTCCTTCAGGCAACGGTATAGAAATTCTCCAGATTCCTCCTGGAACTACAGGGAAAATACAGCCCTTGGATAAGTTTTTCTTCCGGCAATGGAAAGCTTTGTATCGCCGTTTAACAGACATTGCATTGGCTTGTGAAGATGTTCAGTTTGATGTATATCGGAGAAACAGCGTACTGAAAATTCAATCCTTCATTCATTTTCAATTTTCTTCCCACGGTTCACGGGCATGGTTAAATATTCGAGGTTCGCAACCAATTACACAACGCAGAGACCTCCCGAGTTCGAAGTGCCTGCGAAATATTGCCTTCAAATAAGTAAGGAAAACTGTGAAGAACAATGTGGCCTCAAAGTGCATATTCGTTGTGCATGGTACCAAAAATATTTCTTTTTTTATCCTGCGATTAACGAACCTCATTTATATTTCACATTCATTCCCTAACAATGAAGTGTCCTTGGCGCGTGGCAGCCTGCCAGTTCGTTCTCGCTCTCTCCAGCACAACTGCAACTCCACTCCGCTGTGCGCCTCACGAGCCGGCAAGATACAAGAGTTGTCCAGTAGTTGCGTTGTCACACGGATTTTGTATCAAGATTTCAATACATTCCAGTTTGAAATGGCAGCTAATTTTTGTACATCGCCAATTTATGATTTTCTCATCATCTCTACGAAATATCTTAGTCGGTTTCGATATGACCGTATGGACAGTTCCCTTGCAAGTGCAGTGACATGTCTTTCTGTTTTCATTTTCAGCTATATTCAACATGGAAGTTATCCGGTAATGAGTCCAACCAATTCAACTTTTCCATCCAGTGTCTATACGGGTCGAACATCTCTGCATTACATTGTGACAAGGAGTGCATATCAACCTCATGATGCCACCATTTTTCCTGTAAATAATCCACTTCCAGGCAACTGGTTTGTGGCTGCGTACATTTCACATTGGGACCAACATGTTCAGCAAGAGGTAGGGTCTACTATTAACTCAACTGTCAGTTACAAGCACACATATACTAGATGATTCTGCCTTCTCAGAAAGTGTCCTTTGGGAACCTGGGCTTAAAAGAATTCAAACATAATTCCAGATTAGAACTGAATGCTAAGTCTCTTGGTATGAAGGTAATACAGGTAGCAATAGAGCCAGAAGCCCTTAAGTCGCTATGAGTCACATATTTGCAGATATCAGCGAGTCATTCAGTCAATGTTTTCCGACTTGATACTGTATTGTGTGAATGACAAGGCATAATGTTCTGCAGATATATTCTGACAGTGCTCCCAAATCTTATGTAAGTTGTCTGCTGTTGAGTCTAGAGCTTGCATACATTGTGCAGCAAAAGTATGCCTCTAGTTTAGTAGTGAAAGACTGCAAAGTTTGAATGCTAAATTTCTGCAAGACTAATGCAGGTAAATGGCAATTACCTGAACAGGTGTATAAAATATTGCAATTATCTATATAACAAAGCCGTGCTGAACGTTGTGACTTCGGATTTAGTTAGTTATCATCCTTAAAAGGTGGTACCACATTTTTTGAAATGCCTGTGTAAGCAGGGTGACGTTGATGCTTGATTTGAAAACGGAACACCTAAACAGTACTGAAAAAAAAAACAAAAACAAGTAGACATTTTTTGCATAAACAATTCAGTGTTGCTACCTCTTATACCATCAAATGAGGAGCCTATATCCAATAGTTGACATCTGCATTTTTTTAGTTATTGAAAGAAGAAACGATTAAATGGTAAAATTCAGGAATCTACCTCTGGCCCTATTTACAGTAGTATGTTGATGTTAGAGTTTGTACCAAGAATAACATAACATTTCCTGAATTCTACCGTTTTTTTTGTTTTTATTTTTCAATAACTTAAAAAAATGCAGATGTCGACGTTTGGAAATAGGTTCCCCTAATGAGAGTAAAATGCGATTGCTAATCATACTATTAACAAGGCCAGTGATAATTCAAGAACAACAATTTTCTAACATTAAAATATCCAATCACCATAGGCTAGCTGCAAACATACTACTTTTACGTGTCGAACACAAATGGATATGTCCTGTAAGTAATATGATGATTGTTTGCATGAAATTAGTTTCAGTGGATGTTAAGACATAACCTGTAGTTATGGTGGTTAACGTATTATTAAGAATCTTTTAAAATTGGCAAATGACGGTTCATCAGCACAGAAATAAAATTCTGGAGTGTGATCGCTCTCAATATGATACACATTCACATGCTCATAATAATAATAGTAATCCTTTAAAAGTGGGACAAGCTTCTTTTTCATTTAACCAATCGGACAGGCCTAACATAGTTACAAAACTGGACTGTCCCCGTCAAAACCTGTGTACAATGCATACCTGCCAACTCTCACGATTTAGGCGGGAGACTCCCGATTGTACACCACTTCTCCCGCCCTCCCGCTTTCGTATTAAATCTCCCGATTTTTCAAAAATCTCACGCGTAAATTCGGATTAAAAGTGCGAGATGACAAACTCCAGTCATCCATCGAACAAATAGTGTGTTTCGATACCTCAGTTTCGCTTCGTATCTCTAATTTATAGATAATAACTACTCATACCGCTTAGTTGGATTTGAGTACTGTACCCTCTGTTTGAAATAGTCGATGGTTAATTCAGCGCGTGTGCCTAGAAGTTTTCATAATAGTCTGAGGGTGAGAGGTAGTTGTAGGCTGAGGAATATTGTAAGTTATCTGTTTAACACGTGAAATTATTTGTGTAGCCTATAAATTAGTTGCTGTTGGCATTAATATGCCGGTAGGCTATTATGATTTTTCGATCTGAGTGAATTTGTCGGTTCCTCGGTAATTGGCGAAGAAATATGATTAGACATCAATAGTCTTCAAAATCTCCCGATTTTTCAGTTTGATAGGCTGGCAGGTATGATAATGAGATGCAGGTAGAAAACTGCTGTACAAACAAAATATTTTCAATCATACTGCCACTGTTTTCCAAAATGTCATACAAAAGAGAATTGTAATATCAGACTTCATATGTCATTATCTTCAAATAGCTATTCAGGATGTTCAAACCTCCACTTATAAGGGGAAAACCCTCCAGCATAGCCATGTTGACTGACACATTCCACAATTGGAATGTCCAAACCCTGGTACTAATAGTAGTTGCCTTGGATGCATTTTTTTTAAATCCATCCTCATGACATGCAAAATCTTGGGATGGGTCCTTATTCCAAATCTCAGATACCTAATCCAATACTTTAGTTATACACAATACTACAGTCACCACAGTAACATAGCTTTGACGGACATATTCCATACATGTAAGGACCAAGATATCTCCAGCAAAAATATAAGGAGGATACCACAGTATGTAGTGGTGTTTACCTATTTTGAGGATTAATTCTGTATAAGAAACTAGATCTGTATTCATTATGACAGTTTTTTTGGTTATTCAATGTTTAACTTTGAATTTTTACTCACTGTCTGGGATTGTATGATTTTCACAAGGCATAGGAGTAAAGCATCAGTTTGCCATTCTGTATATGATGCAATTGAGCCTGGCGGGCTCTACCTTCTCTATTCACTCTTACATTATGGGAGGGGGCATGGAACCACAATAGCATAGCTGCTGGCCTTCCACCCTCACAGTTTAGGTTTGAATCCGGCTTGCTGTTAAATGCAATTTTTATTAGAAAAATCATGTCATATCAGTTAGAGCCTCCATCTTTAAACTCTTGGTCATATCCGAAATAGGCCATGTCGACACCATCAAAAATGATTGACATAGGCAGAAATAGGGTAACAAATGTATAGTCTAATTTTATTTTCTTGATTTTGCCAGTACCAACTGAGGTAGCTCATGCCCATGGAGCCAGACTCTGCAGGTGAGGATAATTGAGTAGCTGTCTGACAGTGAGGCAGCACCCTGGTCGCAAAAAACAAGATTAACGGCCGAGGGGAGCCGATGCACTCACTACGCATCACCCCAATATCTGTAGGCCAAATGGCTTGGCAGCGGTCGCTTGGTAGGCCTAGGCCCTTCATGGACTGCCACGGGTTTTTATTTCGTTAAACATTAAATTTTAGTCTATCAGTGTCGGATAAGCGAAGGTCGGTTGAGCGGGACTCTACTGTAATATAAAATTGTCATATTACCGTATTTACAAAATATTATAGAAAACTAAAAATGAAAACCTGAAGTCAAGATCTGCAAATTTACACCATGATTATGTATGCAAGTGTGGTGAATATTTTGTGGCAATTTTGCATTTTATCTCTTATTAAATAATGCTAACACCCACTCGTGGGGGTCATGGAACATAACATACATAACGTAATATGTTAAGGATAAGTTTCACATGTATCGCAAATACTAAAAAAAAACTAACATTAACCATAAACTACAGACTTGTGTCCAGTATACATCATCATCATCATCTTGTACAGTTTCCAGCCCCTGGCTGGGTCTGTTTGGATCATAAGCCTCGACACTTAGTCCTTTCTTCCCACCACCTCTCCGCTGTCACTCTGGTACAGTCCTCGCCTCTCTTCTTGACACATTCCTACACTCCTTTCAGCCATCTATCTCTTGGTCTTCCCCTTGGTCGTTTCTTCTGCATCTCATGTATTCTCTTGGGAATCTTCTTCTCTTCCATTCTCTTTACGTGTCCATATCACCTCAGCCTTGATGTCTCAATCCTACCTTGCAAGGGCTCCTCTTTCACTATTTCCCTGACCTTTTCATTCCTCACCCTGTCTCTTCTTGTTACTCCGATCCTACTTCGCAGGAACTTCATTTCACTTGCCTGTATTCTGCTTATGTCTCTTTTCTTCATTATCCACATTTCTGATGCATAGGCCATTATCGGGATATAGTAGCTTCTGTATGACACTTCTTTGCTATTTTGTGGGACATCTTTATTCCACACTAAGCTCCTAATGCTTCTCAGAAATGCTCCTGCCTGTCTGCCACGTTCCGTAATCTCTGTCATTTCTCCCATTTTCCTCCACTATACCTCCCAAGTACTTGAGACTTTCCACCTTTTTCAGCTGTCCACCTCCAAGTGTTACCCCAGTATACATACAACTCATAAACATCTCTAACTAATGTTGTAAGTACACCATAAACAGTAAGAGAAGTTTTAACCATACAGCTACTATTTACCAGGAAAAAACAGCAAAAGAGTAAGTATAGGCATGGTAGTTAAATAGTGGTGATGGTGATATATAAGGGCCTTATTTTTTGGTGATATAAAACCGTTGATTTCGGTGTTAACACTGACACTATTTAGGTGGGTATTTCGCGAAATAAATTGTCATAATGATCAGGGTGTCTACCGGTAACGAAAGTAACGAAAAAGTAACAAATTTTACAAATGGGTAACGAAAAAGTAACGAATTTTACAAACGGGTAACGAAAATTTTCTGAAGGCGTGTTGAATCATTTAAACTCGCGCCGCTAGGCTCAGAGATTGCGATGGAGCGAGTTTCAGGCAAGAGGCGCCGTGCCCCCGTGCCCGACCACAAGGAAATACATACTGAGGATACCTTGAGTGGTATACATCGGTTCAACGTATATTTTCGGCATCAAGAAGACTTAAGTTTCGTGTGAAATATTTTTCTGTGTTACTGTATTAGGAAACCTGACTTTGCGCGGGACGTTTATTCGCGAATACTTCGTAAACTAAAAAGAAATCTCTCATTTCTGTTATTTGGAAACTATGCCAAATTGAAGTCCAGAAATAACGCGAAACAATTTAATGTCGCGATCTTGCAAAATGTTACTGTTTCGAAAAAAAGCGAAAAATCTTCGAAATACATATACCGTAACTTATTTTTAAAAAATGTGTAGTAAATTTGCGACATCCAGTATGGTTAATTCGAAATTCTGTTATAAGTCGATTTTTCCTTCGAACTTTCGTTCCATCGGATATATAATCTAACAGATTATTTCGATAACTTGTAGATAATTCGTGGTTCTCAGTCGAAATAAAACTTGCCCTCATGTCGTATTATTCGTGCAATCCTCTCAGAATAATTCGTAATATTCGATACCGTACCTACTTCGAACGTTCGTCCTCCAAAATCGCATCCTCAAGACGGCCGGTTGACCGCACGACTTGCCTGCGGGAATCTCGTCAAACGGACCGAGATCGACGTAAGTTGCGTAAAATCATAAAACCCGTCCCCTATCGTCAACTTGTGACCACGAGGACTGCGGGAATCCTGTCAAAGGTGATTGGGCACCCTTCACGGGGCACCCAAACGGGACACTCATCACGAAACCTACTTGCCACTTTTCCCTTGACCGTATACTTAAAAGCGTGCGGTGAGCGGGAAGTGCATCAACCCACTTAAAAATGACAGCCTACGTAGCATCGAAATACTAAATCCTCCTCGTGATCCATCCTGAACTGATGAACTCCCAACCACACCATAGGGACAAAGGGAATCACGGCGCCGACCGAACAACATGTTCATAACTACTCGTCAAATTTAACCATGCCCAACCTTGAGCTTGCCTCCGCCATTCTGTCAGGACATATAGACAGGCAGACAATCGTTGAACGGCCGGGTGCGGCGACTATTGCATAATATCTCGAGGACGACGTAAAACGGCCGAGAGCGGCAGAGATTGCGATACATCGCGATATTTCTCCGCATTCAATGACGAGGACTAGGCCTACTGTATTCTTGTTAAACGGACAGCAAGTGGCGCCGATTGCGTATTAATGCTATATTTTCTTTTGCCCGACCTCAAGAACAATGGAAATCTCGTCGAATGACTTAAAGTGACACTGATTATCTAAATCGCGATTTTTCTCTGTGTTCTATCGTGAAAACTACGGGAAGCTCATCAAACAACCGAGACCAGCGCCGATCGTGTAACATCTCGATATTTCTCCGTATTTGACTGCGAAGGCAGAATTCGGTGACGATCGCGTAACATCGCATATATTTCTTCGCGACCTACCGCGGGGACGAAGGAAATCTCGCCAAATGGTCAAGAGCAGAGCAACCTCTTGGTACCGTAATTATAACAACAAATTGTGCACATGGCGACATATTAGCTGAATCAACTCATTGGATATTAAATATCTAGTATATATTTATTATTTTTAAAATTTTTATAACACCATGTGAATTTCATTAAAAGCGGCTTTGGTGGCGTAGTTGGTAGCGTGCTGAACTGCTGTGCCCAAGATAGCAGGTTCAAACCCGGCCGAAGTCGTCGGATTTTTTTTAAAGTGTTATAAATCCTACAGTATGCCTTCCTTCGGAGGGGAAGTAAAGCCGGCGGTCCCATGTCATAGATTTATAGCATGTAAAAGATTCTTCCACAGTCTAAACTTGTGTGAAGCTAAATTGTTAGGTTAGATTTCGTCGGAACGCTCTATTCAAGTTCCAACGTTCAGCACTAGGTATCATTGATATCTGGTAGCAACTTGAAATTGAATGGAACTTGTAGCTCAACCTAAGGGTGTCCGCTGGAAGCAGCTACAGACTCAGGCAAGCTGAACATGTCCTCGGACACTCCCGGCACTAAAAGCCATACGATAAATAAAAAACCTCTTTAAAAACAGTTCATTGTTGTTTTTCTTCACCGCGTGATGAGCGCCTATGCTTGCAGACCGCAGACATATCTTGAATTCAAAGGTAACTAAAATTAACTAAAAGGTACCTAAAAAGTAACTAATTTTTACTTCATCCTTACAGTAGACACCCTGATGATCGATGTTTGTTCTGAAATCTTCCTTATAGTATGGGATAAATCTAACAGATTATGTGATAAGGGGTTTTTAAACTTCTTTGCGATGTGTAGAGTATCGCCGAATGTTATTTGCAGCTTAGAATTATGTTCATTTCCTTCTTTCTTCCTCTATTTATGCGTTGCTGAATCTCTGCAGTGTTTATTGCACGTGTCTTTTCACTCCCACTGAATACGAACATTGGAGTAATTACACATTAGAATCTTTTTTGCAGCGTCAAATACATAGAACCCCTCACTGTTGTATTCCTCGGCCCTTGAGAAAACTGTTGTGACTTTATTTTTTGGCATTTTTATACTTAGCTGGATGTTTGCCGATAGTTTTATCAGTCGCGAACTCGTACTGCTGTATCTACGACTACAACGCCATTTGATGTAATCGATAGCAGATATGGATTTTCATCGATAGCCTTAGAGATCGCGGAACTGAATAGACATACTTCCAGCTTTGTAGGCATTTGTGTAGAGGCACTATCAATCAAACGAGAAGGAAACCACGATGGTCAATTCTTCAGAAGCATTTAAACGTGTATTGATAATATTTGGCATTTTCATACCGAGTGGAGTATATTTCGTGATTATTTGTGCAATTCGCACAATAAATCAGATTTCGTGATATTTCGCAAGTTCATTTTGCTAAAATACGCTACTTTAAGTACCTACAAGGTCATATATAGGCAACAAAGGAGATATGAAAAAATTTAGCGCGTATCGCTATTGCCAAAAAATACGGCCCCTAGTGATATAATACTATTTGTTGTTTCATTTGAGGGACTTTGACATTGTGGTCATTTAGCCCTGTGTACTTGAGTGTGTGTGTGTATATGTTTATACCAGGTGCATCAGCTGCCCCTAATAATATTTTTTTATGCAGCCAAACTAGCATTGTAGTCAGGAAGGTCATTATTTCTCTACCTGCATCCCGTATGGTACTAATGCACTACAAGCATATCCTGCAAGCAATACTGTACACTATTATTTTTCCCTCGATGTGACGACAGATTAATACGAGGGAAAATTAATAGTGCTCAGTATCGTTCGCGGGGTATGCTTGCAGTGCATTAGTACCATACAGGATGCAAGCAGAGAAATATCAACTTTTCCTGACAACACTTGTTAGTTGGGCTGCATAAAACAGTATTATTAGGGGCAGCTGATTCACCTGGTGTATGTATATAGAGAGAGAAAGAAAATTTGTCTGATAACTAGTGTTAAGTGTCTCCTGCCTCTCGCCCAGAGGCCTCGGATTTGATTCCTGGCTCTGTCAGGGATTTTAGAAACTGACTTGAGGGCTGGAACGGAGTGTACTCAGCCTTGTGAGATCAATTGAGTAGCTGTCTGACAGTGAGGCCGATCAGGAAAGCCAAGATTATTGGTCGAGGGGACCTGAAAAGCTGACCACGAGAGTTCCCACTATCTACTAGACAGCAGTCACTTGGTAGGCCAATGCCCTTCATGGGCTGTGGTGCCACAGGGGAGGGGGTAGTTGTAGCTGTGGGGTAGCCGTGGCCTTAGGAACCTTCTCAGCATTTTCCTGGAGTAGAAGTGGCAAACCACTTCAAGGATGGTTGAGATGGGAATCTATCCCACCTCTTCTCAGTTTTACGTCACGAGACCGAGTGCAACTCCTTCCAGCCCTTAGACCAGAATTAAATTTCTTGGCAGAGCCGGGAATTGAACCGAGACCTCAGGGGAATGGCCAAGAATGCTAACCGTTACACCACAAGGAGGTCAACATAATTATGTAATTCGACTATTGTAGATTGATAGTTACAGTACATCATGATCATTCCCAGTTACAACTAGACTAGTTTATATTTAAATATAGACCCTAATGCGGGAATTGAATCAGGCTAGTCCTGGTACTTGGTTCCATTCTTGAGACCCTCGCTCCACAACGGAATGTTTACCATCAGAACTGAGAAGAGGTGGGTCCAATATCTACTTCAGGCAGTCCAGAAGCAGTTTCCACTGGTTTCCCCACTTCTTCTACAGGCAAATGCCATGACGGTACCTAAATGAAGGCCATGGCTGCCTCTTACACAAATCCTTGCCCCAATTATAAAGCCCCTTACTAGTATAGCCATTATAATGACACTGGTTATCTAACAGATTCTACACACAAGTACACGGGGCCACACGACCATGATGTCGCATGAATCAACACCAACAACCTGTTTTACGACGAGGCAACTTGGTGCAAGATGGCGCTGCATTCGAGCCGCTTACCTCCCACCATGGTGGACCTGGTTTGATGCATGTGGGGTTTTCATGGTGAAATGCCTCATCTAGTGGTCCAGGATCAATAAGTCTCATGGTTTATGATTGCGAGATTAATGGTCATATTAAATCACAAGATTTCTTCCATTTTAACTAGACAACTTAAGGTTTCACTAGCTATCATTTATTTTTCATATTTGTTACTGTACTCTTGGCTTGCAGTACCTCTAGATGTAATTGTTGAATTTGTGTTCTAGGGTATTGGGCACAAATGCCATTACAGTCTGGGGTCCGTGGCTCTATGGTCCCAAGTCATGGGAATTCCAGTCATTAGTCCTGGGGTTCCCAAGATTGTTACTACTGTAGATCACTTCTCTTATTACAAGTAAGTATCAGTTGTGTTCTAAAGAATCTGTGGCCCTCACCAAGGAGCTATTGAGGTTCAAACTGTACTTGACTCTCCACTGTAATCTGATATGCTGAGTCTCCTTGGTCATTAATACACTAGTCAAAATCCAGTTCATTGAATCATATGCATAACTGGCTCTGTTACATTGTGGCTCCATGAGGATTAAAGCATCTCCTAGATCAACTAGGTTGGTAGAGCGACAGTGGCCAAAGCCATAGGTCATGCAGTCAAATTCACCATTTGTCAGACATTTGTATTCTCTGCCTCCCATCTGTATGGCTTGTACTCTTTGCACAATGCATGACCTATTAGCTAAATGGCTCCTTGTTCATTAAAGATGCCTTGTGCGTTATATTGGTCTCCATGATCGCAATGGGGAGCTGCAGCAAATTCAGAGGTTTGAATAGCGGTACTGACAGCAGTTATCCTGCGTGTTGTTTTCATCCTTTTTTATCTACACTCCATCCAGGCAAATATGGGTCTGTGTTTATAGGCCTGGGGTACTGTATTTACCTGCGTGTGTTGTGCCTGTAGTGAAATTTGGTGGAGGTTGTGTGATGGTCTGGGCTGTTCTTTCTGGTGTGGGCTCGGACCATTAATTTAAGTCGATGGCAAAATGAATGCAGGTGTTAATGAAAACAGTTTAGACAATAGCATGCTTCCCACACTTCGACAGCAGTAGGAATCGAACCTTTTCTGCACCAGCATGATAATGCTCCTGTCGACAAAGGAAGGACCATTTCATTGTGGTTTGAAGAACAGGTGGATTTGCTGGGCTGGCCTGCTCAAAACCCTCGAACTAACCCCATGGAACAATTTTCGGATGAACTAGCGTGTTGTATACAGGCCAGATATATAATTCGCCCAACAACCCAGCAAGAACTATTCACCATGCTTCAATAACATTGAAGAATTTAGTGGATAGTTTTCCACGAAAGTTAACCACTGTAATAGTAGTTATTTGGCTGGTATCTTTGGAGCGAACAGCAAAGGTTTCCAGAGACTTTTTACCACATAGAGTATATCGATGGCTCCGAGCAATACTATCGTAACTAACACTTTCGGGGAAAAGGATGTTACGATGTAATTCTACTGCCCAACGTCATGTCCATCCAGTGGAGTAAAAACGTATCTGCTCCTATTACTGAATCAGCATGCTAAAACGGATGACCAAACATCGTAACTACAAAATCAGCCAGCTTTCAGTGAAACAACGTAAGCGATGTTACGATATTGTGTCACTAGTATTGCCGGTATTGTCCGAGACTTGGGTGACCTAACATCATAACTGCTTTTACGATTGTGTTTCAACAATCTGCCAAACACTCGTTTGTTGCGGCAAAGCTCCGTTGGTATCGTTGTACTCTTCATGGCTAAAATACGCACCAGAAATGTTGATTGCCACAGGTGCTGTATTGAGAAGTTTGTTCAGGTTGAGCTTCTGTCATATCACATCCATGTACCAAATGATTTGTAAATTTAAAAATAGTAGTTCCGTGAAGAACTAAATAGCCTATTTTGATATATGTAGCTGGTCTTTTCCATTAAACTTTCTTGCCAATTACAACGATTTTCCATGTGATAGGTCTATACTAAATAGCTTTTAGTTCACAACCTATGTCTTCACCAACACTATTACAATGAAAAGTTATGTGTAGAATATATAGGCTAGTTTCAATATCCGTGATTAGATACCTCCTGCTAGGTGGCATCTATCCATGACGTACCAATGGTATTAATCTTTAGAAAAACCAAATACAGGGTCTTTCATATAAAATAAGAGCGCCAAGCGGCAGCTTTGTTAACCGCAGCTGCAGTCACCTTGGCCGAGCTTGTGCGCGCCACGGCCCCCTGCTGTAGTATTGAAAGTGCGCGCATAGTACATACGAGGACTGTTTTTTTTTGTTTTTTTTTAAGTTCCGATGGACTATATAAAGATAACAGATTGACATTACCAAACTTGACCTTGCAATAAGCGTGCAGGTGCTCAGTCGCCAGTCTAAACCTCAAGTGCTAACATGGTAAGACAGTTATCATTGCAACATCGTATTTTTTTGTAGAACTTATTTAAGTACGAGTCGGCTCGGCGGGTAAGTGATGCATTTGTTCAGCAATTTCCTGATGAAGTGCCACCTTCACTAGCACAGATTCACGTAATTGCAAATAAGTTTGACACTACTGGCTCAGTGCTCAATAAAAAACATGCCCGCACACGAACAGTTTTAACAGAGGATGAGCTAGATGACATTGGCGAGAATCTTGAACGGCCTCCGAATAAATCAGTCACAAAATTAGCACAAGTAGGGGTTTCGGTTTCATCAACAATAACTAACTCAAGTAAGATTTCAGCATTGTACACACGCTAGCAAGGCCGCTGCATCATATAGGATTGTACACACGGTTAAAGCAGGGGACCTTGGCGCGCCACAAGCTCGACCAAGGTGACCGCAGCTGCAGTTAACAAAGCCGCCGCTTGGCGCTCTTATTTTATATGAAAGACCCTGTATTCGGCTTCGATGAATAACAAAAAGTAAGCTACAGGATTTAGTGCCCCTTTTTCTTTTTCGTGTGGCCTCCTGAGAAGCCGAGTGCAGGTCTTTCTAGTTGACGCCCGTGGGCGACCTGCACGTCGTAATGAGGATGAAGACGTCACATACACCCAGTCCCCGGGCCATGGGAATTAACCCAAGGAGAGATTAAAATCCCTAATGACCCGGCCGGGAATCGAACCCGGGACCCTTTGGGCCTAAGCCTAGCACGCTAACCCTTTAGCCATGGAGCCGGACAGTGCCCTCATATAATTATTATTATCATAGCTCATCATATGAATCATCTTTTCAATCGCCTAAATATGATATGAGAAAATTAAAAGAAATATTTTTGAACAGACGTCATCTTGAATATTTGAAAACAATTGAACATCATTAAATGTCTCTATAGTAAGCTCTGAATAAAGATTCGCTGTGCCAAGTTTCATTGCACTCGGGTGATTAGATCACTAGAAATATTATTTTGAATATTTGAAAATCACTGGGTGTAGCAATGTATGGAGCGGAAACTTGGACACTTAGGAAAGAAGACGAGAGAAGAATAGAGGCTTTCGTAATGTGTCTATGGAGAGAATAACTTCGAAGGACAAAGTGAGAAATGAAGAAGTATTAAAGAAAGTAGGAGAAGAAAGAATGATGCTTAAGAAGATAAGGAAAAGAAAAATTAATTGGATTGGACACTGCATAAGAGGAGATGGTTTCGTGAAAAGTGCATTGGAAGGGACAGTCCAAGGGAAAATCCGAAGAGGAAGAAGAAGGTTTCAGATGCTGGATTCCATCAAGATTGATGAATCGTATCAGCTGCTGAAGACCGGATAAGGTGGATAGACCGACCATGAGGAAACCTGCCATCAGGCAGATAAACTGATAATGAAAATCACTTGGCCACCATGTTAGATTTTTCTATATGTAAATCATAGAGTTATGTTTCATTAGATGAAGATTATTGCTTAGGTTAATTATTAAAACGTTTACTTCGATCGCTTGATTAGGACACACAGTATTAAAAAGTAATTTTAAAATTTTGCACAGCCACCATCTTGAGGCTTGTAAAGCAGTTCGATAAAATTTGATGCCAGTAGCTCTAATCATGTATACTTATGTGCCGTACCAAGTTTCTCTGTGTTCGGATGATTAAATCGTGAGAAAATGCCATTTAAATATTTTAACTTCGCTTGGCCGCCATGTTAGTTTTGTGAATAACAAGATTTCTAATGTCACATAGGTAAACTAATTGTAATATTCTTTATCACCATACGAAATTTCAGGGTGATATCAGTAATGGTTTCAGAGATATAGAATGCCAGAGAAATATTTTGCATGGCCGCCATGTTGGATTTTTATATATGTATGCCATAGAGTTATGTAACATGAGATGAAGATTATTTTGTAGACTTCTTATTCCAATAAATTCAAAGAAATAAAAATTATATTTATAATTTCGCACAGCCGCCATCTTTACGTTATGAAAACAATTCAACTAAATTAGATGCCAGTGGATTGGAATTTTTATAAATGATTACCGTACCATGTTTCACTGCGCTCGCATGGTTAAATTGCGAGAAAGGTCTATTTAAATGTTTCAACTTCGCTTGCCCACCATGTTGGTTTTGTACTTATCAGGTTTCAAAAGTCACATATGTGAACTTCTAGTAGTGTCCTTTATCACCGTACAAAATTTCAGGATGTTATCTTTAACTGTTGCGGAGATATAGAATGCCGGTGAAATGTTTTACGTGGCCGCCATATTTGATTGATGAAACACATTAAAATTTGAAAGGCACAGTCAAGATTGGACGGGATAGTAGTATGCACTTACTGAGTTTCATTGAAATCGCTTCGGCCTTTTAGATTTTATTTTATTCTACTTCGAGGAAATCTCACAAAGACACAATCTGCACAGTACAGATGGATGATGAAATAATAGGCCGTCTTAGGCAATACCTAAAGCCATAAGTCTCCATAGGGTTTTCTGGTATACATAGAAACTTTTAATTTGCTCTCCTGTAAAATTAGAAAAATGCTAGTTACGATAGTATTGCCTTGAGCCGTCGATATACGATATATGTCCCTCTCTCAGTTGATTTGTACGCACACACATTATTTCAACTAAGAATGGCTTTTCCAAAGTTTAAATATGTCTAAGCTTGCAATGAAATTGGTGTTGATTATATTTATGCCTAGCATTATCATAGAGTGAGCTACTGTATGTAATATGATAGGTATCGACTCTTCTTCCCTGCTTGCTCATTATTCTGTTCAATTAATGTTAATCAGTTTCTTGTGATGTCTCTTCCAGAATATTTATTCCTGCTGGTACATGGCACTTTACGGTGAAGATCTCAAACTGTGAGTTTGAAATAAGCTCGGTGGCACTATTTCATGACAACTCGACTATGCTATACTGCATACAAAGCTTAGCCTTGCGTGCCAGAGCTCTTCCAACATTCAATCCATTGACTAGTGTTGGGAACCTTACAGAAGATAAAGAATATATATTCATGGAAACCGAGCCATATACTGACAGTTTTTATTATTTGCTAGTTATTTCAGAATCGCAAGTCACTTTTAAAGTGGATGTCACAACGACAGGTAAGAGGACTGCAGTAACAACTCTCTATGTGGATGATGAGAAATATCTATGGTTTTTAATATTTCCTTGTTTATCTTCTTCTTAGAATGTAGTGTACAAGCTCTGGGGAGAAGTTTTGCCAAACAGTTTGCTCAGATGACAGAATCTCTCAGTCAAACTGTCACAATACGGCACAGCAACAATACGGTGCGTTCAGATTGGGCTAACACAATTCTTTTTGCAAACGATAGCAAACTTAATAGCATTACAAGAGTGCAGACAGAAGAAGATTTTGAACGAGATGATCCTTGCCTGCCAATATTTCAGTTGGCTCGAATAAAACATGCACAAGACTTTGCTGATACGTTTCTTTTACAGGTATGTAGCACATCAAAGTCTGTCAGTTGCTGCTTTGAAAATCTTACTATGAGGAATTTAAAATGGCCAGATTTATTTCCACTAGTGTTAAATCAATTTGTAAAAGGTTTCTTTTGTGTATATTTAAACGAATAGATATTTCATAATGTCACTAAGTAGACGTATATTCATATTCAGTATTTTAAGTTTAATTTTTGGACACTTTAAAAATTAAAACATAAACAATGAATTAATTTAGTCTAATGGGATGGGTTTATTTACAACAACTTGTTGTTTCAAGGATACACAACACTCATTCGAATTCCTAATATACTGTACTACTGGAGCAAATGGCATCATCATCATCTTGAATAGTTTCCAGCCACTGGCCGCATATGTTTGGAACATAAGCCTCTCCATCGTCTTCTGTCTTCCCACCATCTCTCCATCACCACCTTGGTCCAGTCTTCTCCTTTCTTTCGCACGCAGTCCTCCACTCCCTTCAGCCACTAATCTCTTGGTCTTTTTCCCTCTATTTTCATATTGTGTATCTTCCTGGGTATCCTCTCATCCATTCGCTTAACATGCTCATACCATTTAAGCCTTGATTCCTCTATCCTATCCTGTAATGCTCCCTCCTTGACTAATTCTCTGATCTCATTTCTTAATCTGTCCACCTTTGTCACTCTAATACTGCTTCTCTCAAGAATTTCATCTCACTAGCCTATATTCTGTTTCGCTCCCTTCCTTTCATAACCCAGGTCTCTGAGGCATACGTCAGGATTGGAACGTAGTACAGCGAAACTCCTCTGATTTCAAGAAGAATGTTATCATCCATATACTGAAGAAAGTAGGAGCTGACAGATGTGAATATTACCGTACAATCAGCTTCATTACTCATGCTTCAAAGATCCTGTCTAGAATAATTTACAAGAGGATGGAAAGCCAGATAGAAGCAGAGTTGGGTGAAGACCATTTTGGTTTCAGGAGAAATGTAGGAACAAGAGAAGCTGTAGTAAGTCTTAGGCTGTTTTTGGAAGATAGAATAAGGAAAGATAAGATAACATTCATAACATTTTTAGACTTAGAAAAGGCTTCTGATAACGTTAATTGGGCTAAATTTTTTGACATTTTGAAAACGATTGGAATAAAGGACAGGGATAGGAGGGTGCTCTACAATCTATACAGAAAACAGACAGCAGTCATTCGAGCTGAAGGACATGAGAGAGAAGCTGATATTCGGAAAGGTGTAAGGCAAGGCTGCAACTTATCACCCATACTTTTCAATCTATACATTGAACAAGCAATGAAGGAAATTAAATAAAAATTTAAAGTGGGAGTGAAAATTCAAGGAGAAATAATTTGAACTCTGAGATTTGCTGATGACATCATCATCTTGGCCGACACACCTGATGATTTGTATGAGTTTTTGAATGGTATGGACTCCGTCTTGAGGAAAGAATTCATGATGAAAACTAATAAATGTAAAACAAAAATATAACGGGGTGCACTCAGCCTCGTGAGGACAATTGAGTAGCTGTCCGACAGTGAAGCAGCGCCCCGATAACGAAAACCAAGATTAACGGCCGAGGAGACCCGATGCGCTGATCACGCGTCACCCCAATATCTGCAGGCCAAATGGCTGGGCAGCGGTCGCTTGGTAGGCCTAGGCCCTTCACGGACTGTAGTGTCGGGTTATTATTATGTAAAACAAAAATATTGGAATGCAGCCGAAATAAATCAGAAACCTCTATGTACATCAAATTGTCAGGTGAAAAACTAAAGGAAGTAGGAGACTTCTGTTACTTAGGAAGCTAAATAACCAGTGATGGACGAAGCAAAGAGGATATAAAAAGTAGGTTGGCTTAGGCAAGGAAAGCATTTCTACAGAAAAGGGAATCTGTTGACGTCAAATGTAGATTTAGGTATTTGGTAATCATTTTTGAAAGCCTTTGTCTGGAGCGTGGCACTCTATGGAAGTGAAACTTGGACTATTGGTGCAGCAGAAAAGAGGGGAATTGAATCGTTTGAAATGTGGTGTTACAGGAGAAGGATGAAGATCAGATGGGTAGATAGGGTTACAAATGAAGAGGTATTAAGACGAGTGGGAGAGAGAGATGTTTCTGATGACTGTTAATGAAGAGAAGAGGTAGATAGGTAGGTAGGACACATACTAAGACATCCAGGAATAGCAAGCTTAGTTATGGAAGAAAGGGTCGAGGACAAGAACTGTATGGGTAGACGAAGGTTAGAACATGTTAAACAGATTGCCTCAGATGTAGGGTGTGGTAGCTATGTAGAGATGAAACGATTAGCTCAGGACAGGGTGGCATGGAGCCTGCATCAAACCAGTCAAAAGACTGAAGACTCAAACAACAACAGCATGACTAGCCTACAGTGCCTATTCAGAAATTAGTACTGTCAAAAGAACTTAATTTTGTGTTGTGTATAACTGAAGTTCCTAGTAACAATCCTGTGTTTGGCAAAGTGACTTATTTAATTTCGTTTTGCATTATTTTATTTTCTATTACCTTCTTTGATAAAATAAATCTAAATTTAAAGGTATTCGTGGCATGTGAAATTTTACTGTTTTAAGCCCTTCCGTTGTCTTTGGTGAAAATATACGGCTCTTCTTTTGCTGGGAAGTTGCACATACCAAATTGTTTTAAATTCTGTGTAAACACTCGCTGCAAATGCGTCACACATGCATAATTTTCAAAAACTACAAACAATATCTCACAGCTCTCGACATTTTACTATCAAACACCAGTCACCAACATGTGGGTACAAAATACACCACACAAGTGACAGAATTCTTGTCGTGTGGGCAGGCATTGTTTCAGTCGCTTGTTAACCACTGTCTGTGTCGGAGTTACTTTCATTGTCATTGTTTCGTTTACTTTTACTTCGCCGGAGTTCGACCCGGGGACTTGACACATGCCGTACAGCATGTACAGAAAGAAATACTGAAGGTGTTCTGGATATCGCGGTGGACGAAATGATTATTTACCTTGGCAATTCATCAAGCTCTGGCGAAGACAATGATGGTGGTGGTGGTGATAGGGACAGTGAAGATATGGAGGGTGTCAAACCCTTGGCAAGTGACTGATTATAATTTATATATTGGTGTCAGTTCGCTTGTGGCAGTCGATAATAGAGCAAAAGCTTTGTGGTGTTTGAAGCCATATTTTCAGTGTTGCCTTAGTAAACAAGTGTTTAGTGCTTTTCAGTCGGTCAACACGAATGACGATCGAAACTGGTCATCCTAGTGTTTTATTAATCTCATGTAATTTATTTCAGGATTAGGGCATAACCCATCTCTTTTGGGTACATTCGTGTTGACCGACTGAAAAGCACTAAACACTTGAGAGCAAAAGCTATTGTTTCCCGTCATAGTGTTCAAATTACTGCCTGTCATTCAATAGCCTACAACTCGACAATATAAAATCACTGCAATAATATCACCACAGAGCGGCTTGTTTGAGTGCTCAGTGCTAAATATTTCTTTACCTTAACTCTACTTTCGCATTACCACGAAAGCTAATATTAACCATAGTGAGTCGCGATTCAGTGAGTGTGCATGGTGTTATATGTCAACTACTGTACTGTAAGCTGTGAACGACCTCCACCCAGACTCTTGTTTCATGTTAAAGGATAATCATTGCTTGGTTAGTGTTCTTATATTCATTAGCTGTCGAGTGTTTGCCCTCTTTGTCGTATTTATTGAATTGAATACCGATGATAAAGGTATCATAGCTTCGTTGTGTAATTTATTTATTCATCTAAGTACTGTATTTCTCTGTTTGAATGTCCTCGGCGTTGACTCAGGATCGACTTTTAAAGTATATTACGTACAATTGTACAGAAATAATGTCTAAAGTGTAGCGCTGTGTATCATTCGAATCAGTTGTTTTACAACACTAAAAAACTAGGCAACACAGCTCAGCTGTTCCAAGCTCCCGTCATATCCTTCACGTTCTTTCCTTCGAAATACAGGGTGTAGGTGAGAACCCTGCTCAGAATTCTTGCCGTGTGGCGGTTATGTTATGTGGCGACCGTGGGTCGCGTAGAGGAAAAGTGGTGCAAGGCTAGTGACAGGAAGGCTGTCAGTACCGAATGCACGGGGTAAGTAATACTGTATTTCTCCCATAATTTGCGCGTTTAAATCACGAACACCTACAATTTTACTATACAAGTCGTGGTCTAATAAGGGATAATGGGTGGGTAACATCTATTACTGCATGACCCCTATAATTATTATTCATTATTACAAAAGATATTTTGACTATTTTCAGTAGTGTAGAAAATTGTATCGCCTTGTTCCGGTCTCCTATAGTGTTACCATAAAATTCAGTCACTTCCCATAAACATTTATTATGTGACACTCCGATTCTCTATTCTCTCAACCCTCCTCAGTAAAACAGTCATTTATCTTAGCTCTCCTCAGGTAAACGGTATTTTGTGTTCGTAGCGTCTCGTCCCATCTGCGAGAGAGTTCACTCGCGCGCATGCGCATTGCTCTCCCTACGGACTAGGCCTAAATCTTGCCATCACCCCTGGGCTGCGGAAGTATCTCCAAACATGCTGTTACACTTACCGTACACTAGAAAAACTTGATTCGCGCTTTAAGAATAATTTTTCAGCTATTCGGTATGCGAAATCTAGTCTTAGAAAGTTCTAAAATATATGGAAATTTGGTGGATTTTCATACGGGAAATATACAGGAATTTAAAAACAGGTCATCGCTCGACACCACGCAAACCTCACCTTAATTACAAATACACACACTAATACAGCCATCACAATAACACGGTCATCAGACAAAATTCTATGCACACCCAAGTACACGGGGCTAAATGACCTCTATGTCCAAGTCCCTAAGTGATGATCCTTATTTTGCAACATCCAATTTTGTTGAAAGGAAATTTCATGCTCTCAACAGAACTTAATCACAGGTGCTTGTTAGACATTCAAAATGTTATTCTTTTTCAGACACAGTATATGATGTACAGAAATTTGAAATGAAAT
This sequence comes from Meconema thalassinum, assembly GCA_946902985.2. Lineage (NCBI taxonomy): Eukaryota > Metazoa > Arthropoda > Insecta > Orthoptera > Tettigoniidae > Meconema > Meconema thalassinum. Next base: position 1,198,721,829 of record OX336389.2, read on the forward strand.
GGAAAGGTTGAAGCTGATGTGTGTTTGTTTCCAGGGTCGTGAATGGTACACCACATGGGTAGCTCTTACGGATGTGTTGCCGGTTGTAGTCCAGTTAGAGATCCTGCCCTTTGTTGATATCGGTGGAACTCTGAGTGTCAGCATACATTTGAATGAAATATTAGTTGTAAGTAAGAAATTGAGAATTTCTGTTAGTGTTCTTTGTTATCATTGTTGCTTTCCACCAGAACTTCTCACTACTTCTCTGTTAAGTCATTGTACTGCATGCGTTATGGAATGAAGAAGAAAACAGAATATTAAATTTGATCTTTGTTATTGATTGTTGTTCCTTCAGTTAGGTGTTAGGGACATGATTCCTCTAACCTAATAAAAAGAATGAATTGCTTTTCACTTGATCAACGTGTTAATATGCCCTATTTTTATGGCCACACCTGCTAACCTGGAAAAAGGTTACATGGATTAATTATATACTTTTCAAAAGGGGTTTAATTACTACCCGCCCAATTCAATTGGACACATTATCATGTAAACTAAGTGAATTGTAAATCTTTCATTCGATTACACAAGCAACACTGAGAAAATGGCTTCTAAAATTTCTTCATCAGCCCAATGTACTGATTGGATGTGTGAAAGTTATCTGATAATTTTTGTTATTGGAGTAGGCATATCTATAAGAGTGTGTGCATCTGTAATGAATTGCATATACAGTGAACTCCCGGTAATTAATGCACGAATTTTCCACAGTTATGTTTGCTTAAGCCTTGTAAAAATGCATTTTAAGAACACAAAAAAAGAAAATTATAACCCTTTATTACATTGCATTGTAAGAAACACAAGACTAGAGGTGTGTAGATTATGCCAACATTAATATCTAAGAAAAAACACTCATCACTTTTTGTTTAGTTCATTTTTTATCTAATTTTAGATTGTACATTTCTGAAGAAAACAATATTCTAGAACAAAAATTCATCTCGTTTTTCTACATAAGAGATAAGTGTGACTAGAGACAAACAAGCTTGGATGTGGGAAACTTTCGGGATTTCAGTTGCATCTCTCCCGCTCGAGATCTCCGATTTCCTCACCAACCGTCAAATTCTGTACAATAACATCCTCGCATTCATGTCTGAAACCATAATCGTCTTTATCGACGTGTAGCTATTCATTTACAGTATGTCACTTTCTTCTGTATCTTGACATTCATCCAGGTTTTGCCATAAAGTCATCGTCAGACCAACTTGCTAGTTCGAAATATCGTCGTCACAGAAGCCGGCAAACACTTGCTTATGTGCGAGTGTAGTAGCTGTATTTTTCTCCCATGACTTGTCTGTATGAAGAGCACCCAACTAACACACTCTCGATGTCGCAAAGATTTGCGCTTTCGGGAAGTAATCCCTCTTTACAATTCGCTGTCGGCATATCTACCCTTCACAACTCACAGGTCAGCGACCTTGGGGTGTGGCTCCTGGGAAAGGGAGGTTAGGTTCTGAGTGAAAGTGCATTCCTCCTTGTACTGTCTCAGCTTTGAAGATAAAAAGAAACCCGCGCTCTACACCTACACCTTTCGGCAACATGCTTGTATGTTACCAAGATCCAGCATTCTGGTAGCTGTGTGCAAGTAGGCCTCATTTTACATAATTGAGAAACACAGTTCAGTCTTCTCAAATCTTAATGAATTCGTCTCAACACACCGTATCGCGTTAAAATTCTTTTAAACGACGGAGAGATTATTTTATTTAGTGGGATGATTAGTTGCTGTAAGAATTACTACTATAAAAGAAATACTCTTGGGTAACAGCGAATTAACCGCAAAGCAAATTATCCGCACACGAATTATCGGGAGTACGCTGTACAGTTGAACTTGGCTATAACGTCATGATTTCTGTGATACGGAATATGTTTCTCAGCCTTGCTTAATATGACAAACGCTTATGCGTGTACCTTACATATGTCATTTTCAGCCTCAGTTTGCTATAAGATTTTCTAAGAACGTACAAGGAGTTCTGTTGTTGAAATCTGGCAACCTGGCAAATTCTTTTCTCATCCCTTCTGTTATTAGTGTATACTGCTTTGTCCTGTGAACACAACCTTCAAGGTGCCAGGCGTGCTTCAAGGCCTAGGTCAATACTGTAGATTTCCCACCCCATTGTAACCTTTGTGCATTCCACAGAATTCATTAACGGGATGTACCTGAAGTCAGTCTCCATGGCAGTTTTTCATGAAGTGTACATATTTTAGGTCAGCATGACCAGTAAAAGAAAAGTTAGAAGGAAAAGTTAAATTGACTCTTGAAATTGAGAATAGAATGCAAAATGCGGACATGTATCGTCAATTTGGACTAGTAAATTCCACAGTCCAAACGATTTGGGAAAGGAAGGATGAAATTGTTGCTGCATTTGTACACAATGGATAAAAAATTGAGCAGTTACGAAAACCCTAACGGAGCGACGTGTATGAAGTGGTGTGTAAGTGATTTAAGCACAGAGAAGCTGCACAACGCCAGGAATTGTTCTCTGCAGCTGCGAGAGGTAGCTTCATCAGTTTAGTTGGCAGCACAGTGTCCTTGCTAGGGTGAAGGCCACATGTGTGGGCTGTCAAAATCGTCAGTGTGTATAGTTAGATTATTGGAAGAGTGCAACAGTATGTTATGAATGGCTGTGGTGAGTACAAAGTTAACTGTTTGTTTCGATACAAGTGTCAGCCGTGCTGCCAATGTAACTGGTGATGCTATCTCTCGCAGAAGCATGTAAACACTGCGGAGAACATTCCCTGGCGCCCTGTACAATGTACCCATTAGTGGACCTCTCCTTATGGTGAAAGCAGAAACATTTGCCAAGAAATCAGTGTATGTAGCAGTGGGTGGATTGACAGATTCAAACGACATCACAACATTACGTTCGGCAAAGTGAGCAACGAATTTTGATGAGTACTTGAGAAACTGTTCTAATTGTGGTGCATGTTCATGAAGGCTTGGAACTGTATATAGAATAAAGTAAGGCTAATTAAGTTTGTTCTTTTGCATTTTCCACCTCACTAGACAGAAAATATGAATCTTGGACACAACGACCCTTGTTACTACAGGGTGTCGAGCAATACGGAAATGTACAGGAATTTTAGTGCCCCGGGAAAAATGCGGGAAATATACGGGAAATTTGTATTTGATATGGGAAATCTTGAAAAGTCTCATAATGCCGGACTTCTTAGCCTACGAACATCCGGTAGAATCCTCCCGCTCGGCCTTCTATTTCGCCTGCAGGCCGCGCTGCCACCCGCAATTTTCGCCACTGATAGAGCGCTAAGCGGGATGAGAACCCAGCCAACATCAAATGCATGCTTTGCCTGGCTGACCGCCGGCCGTACCCTCTGCGCGCGCTGCTCTGGTTGCTGACAATGACAGACAGGAATCAGTCCGCATTGTTATTCGCAGAGGAGACCAGTCGTTTTTTTGACCTGGGTTTCTCTACAAGAGCAGCCCTTAAAGAAGCTAACAGCTCAAGATCTCCGAAAATTCCAGACACGGATGTGCTGCAATTTCGCACCAACTGCCGAAAATTGTACATTCGTATGGCTGAAAAAATCAACGAGAGATCACCTCTTGCTTACAAGATGACCCGTGCTATTTCCTGCCTAGACCCTATAGTGGTCGCTGAGACTCCTATGTTGGATCGTCATTGCCCTGGAAATTCTTTGTAATCAGAAGAATTTGCCTTCTGGCGCAATGGCTGACCGCATCAAGAGCAGCTACTGCGCACTTCTGAGACTGCCATCCGTCACTGCACGTTTGAAGCAGTTCGATGGAAAGGAGCCACGGCTCGACGTGCTTTGGTCTGAATTAGTGGCCTTAGCACCTTCCTTAGTTCCAACTTCCTTAGTTCCTGCCGAAAACGATCTCACAAGCTTTGCTAAATTGATACTGATTTTGTATCACAGCAATGCAGCTCTAGAGAGAAGTTTCTCCCTGAACATGGCGTGCATGATTGTCAATCAGAAAGAAGCCAGTGTGATTGGCATGCGTACTGTTCTGGATGCTATGGTGGCAGCTGGTGGAGTAGAAAAGTTAACTGTGAGCTCGAAACTACTAAGCCGTGTTCAAGGAAGCAAAACCGGTGCGAAGCCAGTAGGAAAAGGAAGCGACAGGTAAGGTGGCAGTCGAAAGAGAAGCCACGAAAGATCTCCAGGAATTGGCAAAAAAAGAAGATATTGAACGACGCCCGTGCTAAAGCACGGAAAATTGAATGGCAGATGAGTTCCCTAGAGAAGCTTTAAATTAATAAATTCTTGATTATTGTTTGTTTTATCTTATTTTGTGTGACAAGTTCTTAACAACAAAAGTGACTCCTTTTATTTTATGTATGACTAGCCTACAGTTCCTATTCAGAAATTAGTACTGTTAAAAGTACTTAATTTTGTGTTGTGTATAACTGAAGTTCCTAGTAACAATCTTGTGTTTGGCAAAGTGACTTATTTAATTTCGTTTTGCATTATTTTATTTTCTATTACCTACTTCGATAAAATAAATCTAAATTAAAAGGTATTCGTGGTGTGTGGAATTTTACTGTTTTTAGCCTTTCCATGGTTTTAGGGAAAACCATACGGCTCTTCTTTAGCAGGGGAGATGCACATACCGAATTGTTTTAAAGTCCGTGTAAACACTCACTGCAAGTGCGTCACACATGCATGATCTTCAAAAAACTACAAACAATATCTCACAGCTCTTGACGTTCTACTTTCAAACATGTGGCTACAAAATACACCACACAAGTGACAGAATTCTTGTCTTGTTGGCAGGCATCGTTACAGTCGCTTGTTAACCACTGTCTGTGTCGGATTTCCTTTCATTGTCATTGTTTCGTTTACTTTTACTTCGCCGAAGTTCGACCCGAGGACTGGACACATGCCTTACAGCATGTACAGAAAGAAATAATGAAACGGTACTTTGTGTTCATAGCATCTCATCCCATCTGCGAGACAGTTCACTCGCGCGCGCATTGCTCCCGTTACAGACTAGGTCTAAATCTTGTCATCACCCCTGGGCTGCAGAAGTATCTCCAAACATGCAGTTACACATACCGTACCCTAGAAATACTTGATTTGCGCTGTAAGAATCACTTTTCAGCCATTTGGTATGCGAACTCTAGTCTTAGAGAGTTCTAAAATATACGGGAATTTGGTGGATTTTCATACGAGAAATATACGGGAATCTAAAAAACAGGTCATCGCTCAACACCATGTACTAACATAATTTTTAAGGTCCCTTGCTTGTCGTTATAATAAAGCTCAACTGTAGCTAACTAGTTCAGCTAACTGCACCATAAAACAAAAAATTAAATTATATTTTACTGTCCATGGAAAAATACCAAATCAGATAAGTGTGTGCTGCAATTACATGTACAGACACCATTTAGACACTGTAATTAAAATTATTTGGAAATTTGGCCTGGATACTAGAAATTGTAAACCTATGTTGGAAATTAAAATATACATCCATGTTGATCCTGATATGTTCTTTACTTCATATTGGTATGCTTGTCAGCCAAACATTTTATAATTTTTAGAATACGAGCCGTCAATTGTTGACTATTACCGCCTGCATAAGGAAGGGACGTGTACCATCTCGTGCTAACAGAGATATTGAATGCTCCGCTGATTTAACTCTCTCTATTTCGTCCAAAAATTTGACCACAATGGATGCAACCAAATTGATTCCTTATCCAGAACCTGATATGTGGTTCATTGCATTCCAGGCTAAATGCTTCACGAATGGGTAAGTGGAGAGATACTGAATTGTTTTCTTTTACTGTAAATATTACAATTGATTTAATTGATGGTTTCCCTGATTTATGTTTCTTTTCCTCTAAATCTGCTAATCTTAGAAACATTCTCAGCTGATGTTCTGTTGCAATAGTCATGGTGTCTACATTAAATACCTCGACACCGATGGGTAGAAGAGGATTCGACTAAGTAAGTAAGTAAGTCTACATTAAATGAGAATGTCTCTCCAACTTAGCTAGTGGGGCTAAATCCAGCATCTTGCCTGGGCAAAACAATAATTGCTTATAGGAATATGTCAGGAACACGCTGACTAAACAGGCATTGGTTGTTTAATTTAAATGAACCTAGACTTTTTACGACTCATGTTTAAAAAAAACTGTAATTCAGACTTAAGCTCATGTAAAGCAACAAAACTTGGGTTTGTATAAACTGAAATCAAGTCCTCTTTTATATTTTCACTCTTTGTGTATGAAAGTTTGACAACACCAATTTGCACATGGCCATGGAGAAAGATTAATCATTCAAAAACTCACATTGTATATCATGTCTGTGGTGCCAAAAGATAATTTGAAATCGAAGTTTAATGAACATCTTAAGTGAGTTGTTTGACTGGCTGCGTGTCTCAGCGGTAACTTTCTTGCCTGCTGTACCCAAGGTTGCAGGATCGAAACCTGGCACAGTTAGTCAGTATTTGAGGGTGCTCAAATGCGAAGGAGCTGTGCCAGTAAATTCACTGTACTGGCACATTAAAGATCTCCTTTCGGGCAAAAGTCCGGCACCCCTAAAAGCCTCAGTAGTTAAGAGAGACGTAAAGCCAATAACATTATTATTACCATAGCGTATAGAAGAGAAAGTGCGCCGACGCCCGAATCTGCCCTATCTTTAGAATGGGTAGTTGCTGCACCCGCCGACAGGCTGCGCAGCAGTTGACTGTTGCTGGCTGGAGTCACTTTCTAATAAGCGCTCGCGAGTTTGAAACACAGAAATGCTGCCATATTTAGTCCGTATTTCTTGGTGCTGACAAGTGTATTCTATCAAGAAGCGATTTCCACGATAAAATTAAGTTGCTGTACAAAAATCAAGTAATAGATTCTAATTAATACGGACAGGTTTATGCCATGGACACGTTACCCGAATTCTAAAATTGACTTCCACACAGATAAACCTTACGTCTTTCCAAGGAACGTTTGTGAGACTCTCTTTCCAATTATTCAGCAATGCGACCGCGAATGCCATTAAGTTCTTCCTGCAAACTTACCCCGAAATTTTTAGCGGCAGTTAGAATACAGAATTATTCACGAGAAACATGAACAATCTAGCAGATGCGCTTAACTCCAGAATACCAACAAACGCACTCTACAAAGATGCCCCTTCGCACAAGGCATTAATTTAATAGACTTTTATCAAACCATTAGCACAGAAATTTTGCCACAAATAAGAAAAAGTGAATCTCTCAGAGTCACGATAAAGAATACCTTAGAAGTCGCTCAATATTTATGGTCCAAATGCTTTAGGTACGTGTTGACAGGGAAATTCAATCAAGACCCCTTGGAACATCTATTCGGAATTTTAAGGTCCATAAATTGTGACGAACACCCATCAAGTGTAGATTTTCTATATTTGCATATGTTACAGTGTGTGGGAGAACAAGTAGTAAGAAGAGGTGGAAGGAAACACCATGGTGGAATGAGAAGACAAAAGATATAGTTAGGGAAAAGAATAGAGCCTTTAGGAGGTGGTATCAAAATAGGACGGTAGAGACAAGGGAAGAGTACCAGGAAAGAAAGAAGGAGGCGAAGAGAGTAGTGGCTGAGGAGAGAAGAAAGTGGATGGAAGAGTGGACAAAGATGATGAAGGAGGATAGTGAAGGTACGAAAAAGGTCCTATATGGGATGGTAAAAAATAAGAGGTGGAAGGATCCTATGGATTATGTTAGAATGGTGAACAAAAGGGGACAAGAGATAGAAAATAGGGAAGAACTGAAGAAAATGTGGAAAGAATATTTTGAAGAACTTCTGAACCCAAATGAAAAAGATGGTGAGGATGAAAAAATCGGGGAAGAGGAAGATGAACTGCAAACAGAAAAGGACTTAACATGGAAAGAAGTGGAAGATGCAGTGAACAAGATGAAAGGAGGGAAGGCACCGGGTGTGGATGAGTTGAGTGTGGAGATGGTGAGAGCAGCAGGAGAGGTGGGGATACAGTGGTTGTACCGAGTGATGAGGACAGCATGGAAGGAAAGGAAGACCCCAGAGGACTGGAAAAAGGAATAATTGTCCCGATCTTCAAGAAAGGTAGTAGAACAGATTGCAGAAACTATCGGGGAATAACACTGATGAGTCATTGTGCAAAGATCTTCGAGAGAGTTTTGGAAAAGAGAATTAGGACAAGGATAGAAGGAGGGATGAGGGAAGAACAACATGGCTTCAGAGCAGGAAGGTCCACAGTGGATTTGATTTTTGCTGTAAGGCAGTTACAAGAACAGCACTATGAGTATGGAACAGATCTACTGATGGCCTTCCTGGACATTGAGAAAGCATATGACAGTGTATGCAGAAACAAAGTATGGAAGTCTCTGGAGGATAGGGGAGTAGAGAAATGGACTATAAAGAGGATAAAGGAGATGTACAAGGGAAGCGTGAGCTGTGTGAAAGTGGGAGGAGAGAGATCAGACTGGTTGGAACAGAGAAACGGCCTGAAATAGGGAAGTGCACTGTCACCGTTACTTTTCATTGTGGTGATGGATGACATAATGACCCGAGTGGCACAAGTAATTGGGGAAGGAAAGATGAAAGCAATGGTGTTTGCAGATGATTTGATGATTTGGGGAAACAAGGAGGAGGAGGTACAGGAACAGTTGGGCGTGTGGGAAGGAATAATACAAGGATATGGGATGAAATTTAGCATAAATAAGAGTGAGATGGTGATCACAACAAGGAAGAAGGAAAGAACCACAACAGGAATAACAATTGGTGGGGAACAGCTGAAGAAAGTGGAGAGTTTTAAGGTTCTGGGAAGCCTGATAGAAGATAATGGAAGAAACTATAGAGAAATAAATGAGCGGGGGAGGCAGGCAGAAGCATTTTGGAGGAGTGTGAGAAGCATGTTATGGAGCAAGGATGTCCCTCAGAACAGCAAAAAGTTCATATATCGGACGTACTATGTCCCTATCCTGACGTATGCCTCGGAGACCTGGGTTATGAAAGGAAGGGAGAAGAGCAAAATACCGGCCAATGAGATGAGGTTCTTGAGAAGCAGTATTGGAGCTACAAAGATGGACAGAATAAGAAATGAGAGGACCAGAGAATTAATGAAGGAGGAACCATTACCGGATGGTATAGAGAAATCTAGACTTAGATGGTATGGACATGTAAAACGAATGGAGGAGAAGAGGAGAGGAGAGTACACGAGACGAAGTGGGAAGGAAAGAGACAGGTGGCTGAAGGGGTTGGAAGAAAGCGTGAAGAAGAGAGGAGAAGACTGGACAAGGGTGGAGGCTGAGAGATGGTGGGAAGACAGAAGACGTTGGAGAGGCTTGTGTTCCAAACAGACCCGGCCAGTGGCTGGAAACTGTGCAAGATGATGATGATGACAGTGTGTGTATGTTCCAATTAATGAGGCTATATCTCTGTCCGGGAACTGCGAACCTAAGTTAGAACCACCTCTCACGTCATTTGTTAATCAAATGTGATTATGTGTGAAGCAAACCGAGGAACAAAACAAATCTGTTAAGTTGTCTGCGGACGACAAAATTAGAGACAAAGTGGTGATAACGGGACTGGGAGAATGATCTTCCCCTTCCTTTAAGAAGACAACATTCTGAAACAATGCTTGGTTTACTATCTAGCAGGGTACATTCTCTAGCAACTAAAGAAAGGAATCTGCTGTGTGAAGTGTGCAACAACCCTTCAAAGTGAAAGGCCGTCAGACACAACAGCTGCAACTTTCACTGACATAAAGAACTTTGGCTCAATAAATACCCTTACTTACCTAACCCACCCATCCGACAGTGTCTTCAACATTCTTTTACAGGTTGAAGTAGTCGTTGAAAAGAACTGCGAACTCGGGGGACGTGTCCATGGCATAAACCTGTCCGTAGTAATTAAAATCTATTACTCTACCCTCTCAAATTTGTGGGGTGATATATTTTATGAGTGTTTGGACAGCATTGATGAGATTGTTTTAGGGCCCTGTGATTTAGGATATATTATGGAACATAAACTGGACCTTATTGGAAAACTCGTTTTTCATTTCCTGAAGTGCCGCTTTATATTTCGTATGAAATTAGGAAAGAAGTCATTTGCTAAGTCTGCAAAATCGTCCTGTAAGCTTTGCAAAGTTTCGAACAACTGACAGCTCTAAGTTACATGGGTGAGTTTATATTATATATACTGTATTTTTTCAGTAGTGAATGGTCTGTTGCTTATGATTTTTACACATTCAGTTACATTTTGATCCCCGCCAGGATGTTTTATTTCCTTATTATATGAACCTACTTTATGACGTAAAATGATGTTTCATAATTAACTCAACGGACATCAGTGTTTTATGTACTCAGTGTGGAGAATTTTATATTTGGGTCGTCTTGTCTAATACATCAAAGTGGAAGCTGATAACTGAAACGTAATATTCAACCATATTCAACTGCTGGTAGGCTATTGATACCGTCCCCACTCAGCGCTAGCCAATGCTAGAGCCGCCTAGCGGCTGGACCGTACAAACTCGACAAGTCACGTCACTTTCTCTTCTATGCGCTATGTTATTCCATTAAATGAGATGTTTAATAACACTTGAAATTCAGAGTTAATGTCAACACTGAGAAAGCAAAGACGAAGACTGCTAACAGTTCAAGATGTATGACTTTACTAAAAGAAGTGTTAAAAATTGAATACATCAATTTGTATAAATGGAGATGAAGTACTTCTGTTACACTGAAGGTTTATACCAGAGCCACAGTGTTGTATGTACATCAGGAAACAGAACAGTGTCTCTTGCATATTAACACGTTTGGGTGGCACTCAATGTACCTCACAGTACATGGGCTAGCCTCCAATGCTTTGTGCAGGCACTGTGTAGTGAAGAATAGCATGGCCGGTCATAATGGTAAGTATCCAGGATGTTCTCAAAACAGGAGCAGTGCAGCTGGATTAAAATTGGTATCCCAGTGGCATGAAGGTCTTCATGAAGCTTGTGATGGATTCAGCATTACCTTACAGAATTGTACAGAGTGTGGCCAACATAAATTATCAGGGTCGCCCTAATGTCAGTGCAACTTGTTGGTGGGTTGCTGTGAATGGATACAGCCCAGACGATTCATGAGGTAGCCCTCTAGAGAGGCATAGCTCCTAAGACCGTGTTTCATATCTTGAAGGACGGATTTAACATGAGAGAAATTGCTTCTCTATGGATTCCGCACCAGTTTTTGGAATTGCAGAAATGACTGTTACTATGCAATGCAAAACCACTTGGAATACTATACATGCAAAAGAGAGGTTTCCCTGTGCTGATATGGGGCATAGGCCTTATCTTATAAACCCAAACTGAAAAGCCATCCATCATTTTAGGGTCTGCATGAAAGTCAAAAGTGCATCAGAACCCCAGCAATGTGAGGAGGGTGATAGTGATTCTAGTATACAACTGTGATGTTAACTTGCATACTGTAGTCCAAGGATAAATCATGAATGTAGAGATTACTGTTCACTTTTGGAACGTCACCTGCGACCAGTTTTCTGCAAGATGTGATATGTTCTGCCACTCCCATCATTGTGCAGAACAATGCTCGTGCACATGTTGTTCAATCAGTGGAGTTGTGAAGTTTTGTCTCGATGTTGCCCAGATGAAAGCCCCGGTGCATTTATTTTATATATGAAAGAACCTCTTCATGAGAACTTTCTCTGTAATATTCCCAAACTTCTGCTGGCGACAGACAGCTCCATTCATGCAATCCCGAGAACAGTCACTGCTACAGAGATACAGACTATGGCTTTCACACTGCTGGGGACTGCATTGAGGGACTGTACATGTTTCATAGAGGTACAATGTGACTTCAAAAAGAATGTGTTTTGTGGGATGAGGAAATGGGGCACGGGATAAAAGGGCAGCATGTTTTGTTGATGGGATCGTCATTTCTAAGTTGGGCAACATTAAAGTAAATAGGTCTTTTTTCTGGTGCTTAATGCCTTAATATTTATCAGTAGGGGCCTGAAAATTTTGCATCTATTTTCCTTTAAATTAGCATTTATTTTTTCCCTATTTAGCATCTATTTTTGGAAAATTAGCATCTAATTTTTTCCGGATTCTTACGGACTATATGACTTTATTGGCAACACTTGAGATACAATTTAATGTTCAAATGAAAGCATTGTAAATAACTCTGCGTTGCACTCTTTCAAGTTACACCTTCTGTCTGTAACAACTGTATTGTAGTGCGACAAAACACGCTTACTGTCCACATTGTTTGTTGGTGTCTACAAAGGATCTAAAGAACTCTTGGCAAAATGTTCATGTTCATATTGAACAGCAGTCAAGGCACGTACTACTTCACACTCCTCATTTTGTTTTAACTGCGATTCAATAATATTCTTGAAAGAATCATAGCCCTTCCTTATTTCATGATTTGGAATGTTTGTAAAGCCTGGAAGTTTTTGAATATCGGTTTCTTTGTCATTGTTCAATCAAAATGCAAATGTATTTATTTAAACCGTACTTACCAGGCAAATATTTTTCGCGAGAGTTCTCGCGTTAGGCAGCTCCCCTTGACTTGAAAATTCAGCAATCCACGTTCTTACAGTTTAATTTTCAAGCTTTTATAAGAGAATATTTGCTTTTGCAAATCCTTCAACAGTTCTTTTTGTGAAGTAGTCCTTGTCATGCTTCCGTCGTTTGGCACCCTGTAGCCTTTCAATAACAGAGGTTTGTTTGGGTTCAGAAACTGTTGCGCATTCTCGTCGCTTCGCAACATGTTTTACCAATGTAATATGTTTCTGAATATTGTCCTTCTTCTCTCACCCAACACGGCAGTTACAATATTTGCAAAATACTGTTGCAGTCGGAACAATAAAAGCCATGATTAGCGTACTGCTGTGCTCTTTCATGAGCAGTTAAAGCAGTACGTCCAATTTCTAGAAAAAAACTTTGAACCTTGAAGTGCTTGAAGGTTACAAAAAGAATAAGGTTACTATTCAAGCGGCAAGCCGCAAAATTTTCTGTTTAGCGAAGTCCACGTTTTCGACAAACCACCAGTCGCCACGATGCGCCAAGTATAGCGTGGCAAGTTAGACCTGGCCTGTCATGGCGGAGTCTCGTCTAGGAGGGGAAGTAGTGGGATCACTAGGCGCAAATGCGATTTCCCCTCTTTGGTGCAACAGCTGTTTGGGGCTGCTCGCTGCTCGTCGTGGTTATATTATGCAAGCATAAAGTATCGAATAGGAGCATTCTCAGTGACATAGCATTGGTATTGGTGGTAATGAACTGAGAGCGCGCCCACTTCACACACTCCTGACAGCAAGCTTGTTGCCGTGCTTGTCAAAGAACAGAGCTGCTCAGTCGTGCTTCGCTTGCCTTGACAGCATCTGTACCGTGCCAAGGTTCTGGGAATAATGACTACTTGGCAACATCTAACCAGCGCGTGATGAAGTATGTGCTCACTGGTTGACAAAGAATCCAGGCGGGGGGATGACGTAATGCAACTGGACGCACATGCGCATCGGAAGGTTCAGATCTAACTTGTTGACCAATACACTAACGAGTTTTGTTCGTCAGCTGTCTGAATAAGTTATAGATAGTCGAAAGTTCGTATCGATACAGAAATCGATTGTTATATCGACCAATATGCGTAGCACACTGCGAGTCCGAGATGAGGTATCGCTAGCGAGTGATTAGGCCTCCTACTAAACATTTTCTTTTGTTTAATAAACAAATTCGCAAATAAATTAGCAGATTTAAAGTAATTTCGCCATAAAATCGCACTCATTTGGTATTTTCGCATTTTGGGTAACAATTCGCATTTTGTCGCACTTTGATTTTTGCGTAAAAATGTTTTGTTTTTTTACATTAAAATTAATGTAGGCTTGGATTCTGTACGAAATTTAAAAATTCACATTTATCGCAAATGCGATTTTTTCAGGTCCCTATTTATCAGTAATAGTTACCACAATTACTAAGCTTTCTGATGTTTTGTTTTGTTTTTGGAGAGCAGAGACTGTCTGTGGGTGTGTCTGTAGGTTTGGTAGTGTTTTGTAGAGCCATTTATGTTGTAGATTTGGATCTGATGATACTCGCTTAACGAGCAAAACTGGCATCCCTTAGTTTTCTCCTTCTTCAATTGTCCATAACAATATATAAGGTGCATTCAAAAAGTAACAAGCCGGAGGCATAATTACAGAAACCAGTATGTTAAAAGTATTGGCCCTGGCTGTTGAGGCACTTGTCCCACTGTGATACGAGGCGGTGAATGGCTGTCACATAAAATTCCCTGGGCTGCGATGTGAACCAGTTCCACACGTACAGCTGGACTTCAACGTCCGAGTTGAATTATTGGCCCCGCAGAGCCCTTTTGAGGGGACCAAACATGGCGTAATCACAGGGAGAGAGGTCTGGACTGTGTGGAGGGTGGCTGAGAACCTCCCATTTGAATTTCTGCAGGAGTGCCGCGACTGTGTTGGCAGTATGAGGTCGTGCATTGTCGTGGAGCAGAATGACCCCACGGATGAGATTGCCTGGTCGTTTTGTTTTGATTGCTTGGCGAAGGGTGGTCAAGGTTTGCGAGTAACGCTGGGCATTTACTGTTGTCCCGTGCGGCATGAAGTGTATCAGAAGGGGGTCATCTTGGTCAAAGAAGAACGTCAGCATTACTTGCAGCGTTGGACGATTGATGCATGCTGCTGCTTGCTTTGTATCGTCACGTGACGTGCACGCGCGCCTTCTAGCTACGGGCTGTGACCTCCCACGCTCTGGTCAGAACCACACCTCGTTACACACGCCACGATTAGCCGACGTCCTCACCGGTTTGGGCATTCCAGCCTCCGGCTCGTTACTTTTTGAACGCACCTTATATATATATATATACACACAGTATAGCCTACATGTAATTTATTTCAGGTTACCTTTTCATATATTCCAGTAATTGGAATTATTTTGTGTTGACAGACTGAATGTTACAATACCAATTATATCAATACTATATACTGGAAAAATCTGGACATTGGGAATCAGGAGTTGTTAACAACTTTTCAACTGGTTTAAGTAAACAGTTGTTAAGTCATAGAAAAAAAGAATACTGCCTCACAAGCTACACATGTTGAATAGAGAGAACACTTCACCCATAAAATAAATATTTTTCATTTGTATTGATATCTTCATATTTCAAAATTGATTTGAAATTTTTAACTTCCTCTCCTGTAAAACTTGGTAAGCTGCATGATGCAGAAGTATGGTTCTTGTCCACTGTGCCCTAGGTTGCAAGGTTGAATTCCAGCACGGACAGTTGTCATTTGAGGGTGCTTAAATGCAAGAGACCTGTCAGCAGATTTACTGACACATTAAAAATATTTTTTTTAAGCCAAATTCTGGCACACCCGCATCACTAATGCCGTACCAGTTCAAAGAGACGTTAAACTCATAAGATTACTGGAAAAACCTGACCGCACAGTTGCAGTACTATGTAGGTATGCTCCAGCATGTTAGAATTAAATGTAGCAATGCTCTCACAAAACATATTAAAACATATGAGAAGCGGAGATGGCAACATGCTTCACTGGGGAGATCTAATATCTAACAATCACAGTGTCATACGCCCGCCCACATGTTTGCAGCAAATGCAACAAAGTTCTCACAAAAGAGGCCATGAATGCATCGTTAAAATAATAATTCATTGAAATTATGTTATTTTTTACTACTATTAGTTAAGTTATGCTGGGGTCTAGGAATTTTGACCTAGGCTGATTTTTTTTTAACGTCTCAACAAATCTGCTGACATTCATTTCTCACATATTAGCACCCTTAATATGTTGACAGATTGATTGTGAATTAGATCCCGCAACGCCAGGCACTGTGGGCAAGTAAGTAAGTCGAGGTTCTTCCATCTCAAAGTTTTTCAATGCAGATCAACGCCATCTTGACAAAGAGATACATTCTGAGCAGTCTGTTAATTTCTTCAAATGTGCTCACTAATGAAATAATGCAATAATTGTGTGAACATGGAACATCTGTGTCACTTGTCCCTTCGGTGGTCCGGTGATGAATGTTGTCTGTTTTAGGGGTTCCGTGATATGCTTTATTGTTGGGTGCTGTTGGCTTCTATTACTGTAATCATGAAGTATCCGTGATGGCCATAACTTGTCTGCCTCTCTTGACCATACATGTTTCAAATTCTAAGGTTGCATTTGATCACCTCATTCTGCCAAAAGGACTTTAGTATGAATGTTATAAATCAGTTTCCATTACAGATCAGTTTGAATTGTTTGAAAAGTACACATTTATGAAGTTAACTTTAACTTCTGTGGCATGTTTGCAGTTGTGATCTTAATTAGGTTCATTTTATGAATACTGTGTTTGCTGTTACCTTACGCACACTGTTACCTTGCACTTAAGTTTATTAACAGACGCCATGCAAATTGTTTCCAGTTTGGTTTACCATTGTTATTACCTGTTTGACTTTGGATTGCACATGACCAGGTTAGCAACTAAGTGGTGTTCCCCCTTTACCCTGCGAGCATAACCAAACATGTAAGAACTCCCAATCCGCAATATCATACAATGTCGATGTGAACACGGCATATTTAAAGAATTGGATCTTCATGGTCGCATTGATGACCAAGAAGGCTCTCAGCTATTAGTTCATTTAATGTACTTTGAGTATGTAGATGAGAGGTAGAGAATACAAATGTCCGATGAATACACAAGTTGAATTTTCTGTTGTGGCCACCGATGCCTTACTGACAAAGCTAATGAGCACTCTTTAATTCTCATGGCAAAGGTGAATTGGATTTTCATGGCTGTTATAATCACCAAGAAGGCTTTCAGCTATTGGGTCGTGTG
This sequence comes from Meconema thalassinum, assembly GCA_946902985.2. Classification (NCBI taxonomy): domain Eukaryota; kingdom Metazoa; phylum Arthropoda; class Insecta; order Orthoptera; family Tettigoniidae; genus Meconema; species Meconema thalassinum. The sequence goes on from OX336389.2 coordinate 1,198,738,635, forward strand.
ATGCACATTAAGTACAATTTTTGCAATAGTCCATAGCAGGCTACAATCACAGAGTGTTTTTACCAGCACAGGTTATTAGCTCTTTTGGCAGATCATCAGCGGACAAAGCTGATGGTTTTGGATTAAATTCCACTTCCATAAGACATTATAATTCTGTACCTCACTTCTATATCATGGCTTGTACTCGATATACATTACATAACTAAATAGCTGTAAATCTTCTTGGTCATTGCATATTTACTTCAGCATTTGAATGAACTACTAGGTACATTCCTTAAAATGTTACTGATCTTGTGAAATAGTCCTTGTTTCTTAATTTAATTATTAAGTGAAATTGAACTAATAACTGTAACGTTTGTATGTGAACAGAACTTCAAAACCATGTATGATGAACGAGGTAATGGTATCTCTTAACATTCGAACCCAACCATGCTTGTTCGCTGGCGAACCATGCGGTCCCAAAGGAGTTTGTCAGGAATCACATAAAGGACTTCATTTCTTCACTTCATGTGCTTGTTTAGGTGGTGAGTATCTCTAATTCCTTTGGATTTGGTCCATTAACGTGTAAGAATTCGATTGAAATCAGCCAGTTATTTAAATTACAAAGCACCATGCCTGTTAACGCTGAGCTCTTATCACACTTTCCTTTTTACTGATCACAATGATTACTGTAGTTTTATTGGTGTATTATGCTTTGTTTACTTGATGACTGGCAATGCATTTCATTATTCTTTTGTTGACATTCAACAGAGGGAATAGATAGTATGTTTGTGAATACACTAAAACACAGTAATGTGCTCTTCATTGAAATATACGATACCCACGAGAATTTACAGGACTTTGTTTAAACCTTAATTCCAATTTATTTGTGAAATTGTTGCCATAAATGCAATTCTTCCTTTTGAAACTTTGTATCTTGGGCATTTCAAAAGTATTTTTTACAACAAGTGTAAGAGCTCCTTCCCCCTGCATACACCTAACTTATGTACTTCCCAATTGTTGGAGTACAGTGCACTTTTGATATTTTGCTTGTAGCTAATTCGCTTGCATTTGGTTTGGAAGTCTACTATGAACTTTTTGAAGTTGTGGTTTTCATAGCAGAATCATTCTCGATAATGTGCAGCCTGGATGACATGATATAGTGTAAAAATTAATCAGCTGATAATCAGATTATACAAAACATAATGTTCTAAATGTATGCAAGCGGTAATGTTCTCGCCTGCTGTGCCCAAGGTTGCCGGATCGAAACCTGACGCAGTCAGTTGACATTTGAAGGTGCCCAAATGGGAGGGAGCCGTGTCAGTAGATTTATTGGCACGTTAAAGATCCCCTTCGGGGCAAAATTCTGGCACCCCGACGTCTCTATAAGCCTGTAATCAAAAGGGACGTAGAACCAATAACATTATTACAGTCATCCATCGTTATACGCGTTGTCACTTTACGCATTTTCGCTACAACGCTATTTTAAAAAATATATATAATTGTATAAAATTTAAAAATATATACAAGTTAGGTTGCGGATTCACAATCACCCTGTGGGACGATTTCGTGATCGAGTGTGCAGCGCTACAAGGTGGCATGTAGTCGGTCTCAAAGAGTGTACTGAGTAGCTGTGTTGCGTTATTTCAGTGTTGACTGGCGGCATGTAATCATAGAGCATTGAGTTAACATGCTGTGTTTTATTGTTTCTAAGTACGTTATGGAGAAAAGAGAGTGTGTTCAAAATGCTTCCTAAAGCAAAAATCAGAGGAAATCATTAACACTTGAAGAAAAGCTGGAAGTTATAATGCGACATGAACTCAATGAGCGCAGTGTGGACATTGTCAGAGCTACAGAAATCTCAGAATCAACTCCGAAAACCATAAAAAGTCAAGCAGAAAATATTAAAGAAAGCTGCAAAAGCGCGACCAGAATGACGTCATCCATAATAAAGGCGCCAATTATGGAGAAAATGGAATGAATGTTCGATCACTGGATTGAACATCAAACTCAACATACTATCCCGATATCCACCATGGTTATTCAGGCTAACGCAAAATCTCTGTTTAAAGAACTGAAAGCATCCTATCCAGCCTCTGAAGTTGCATTTGTTTAACACTCATAGGTTATTAATTTTTCCTTTTTTTTTTTTTCGTGTAGCCTCCTGAGAGGCCGAGTGCAGGTCTTTCTAGTCGACGCCCGTGGGCGACCTGCACGTCGGGATGAGAGATGAGCTGAATGGATGAAAGTGGGCAAGGATGTGGAAGGAAGCGGCCATGGCCTGTCAGAAGGTACTGTCCCAGCATTTGCCTGGTGTTGAAAATGGGAAACCACGTAAAACCATTTCAAGGACAGCCGACGGTGAGGCTCGAACCCACGCGTCTACCGAGTCAGCAGAGAGCTTGGGCCCATGACCTAACGCCGCGATTTAGCCAGCGTAGCCACTACTGTCGGTAATTTTTCCTTGAAATAGTCCCTAACTCCTATCTAACCCATATTATAATACATTAACTTTACGCGTTTTCGTATTACGAGATGATTATTCGAAACTAATTAATCGTGTAAATCGAGGGATACCTGTATTATTATTTAAATGTATGCATGTCAAATACAAGGAGAAGGTCGATAGTGGAAGTGGCAAATGCGGCATAAATGTCACTCAAAGAGTGTACTGAGTAGCTGTGTTGCGTTGTTTCAGTGTTGACTGGCGGCATGTAATCATAGAGCATTGAGTTAACATGCTGTGTTTTATTGTTTCTAAGTACGTTATGGAGAAAAGAGAGCGTGTTCAAAATGCTTCCAAAAGCAAAAATCAGAGGAAATCAATAACACTTGAAGAAAAGCTGGAAGTTATAATGCGACATATGGAGACATATTTTTCTGAACATATCCTTTTATTTTAATGTCATTGGTTTGATTGTAGTTCATTACAAAGAGACAGCTGTTGACAGTGTGTATTGAACATAACCTTATTCTTATTGTGGAAAGTACTATTTTCCAAATGTTCAGAACATTGCCTTTATAAGCATAACCCATTGAATATATTGTTTAACCCTAGAACTGCTGCAGGTTTATCTGTCAAATGCTGCAGTAAATTCCCATAAAGTACACACTAAAGGAATTTGGTATCTGTAAGCATACTGTGTTCATGAATATGACTTATCATATACAAATATAAAGCTGAAAGACTGTTCTATATTATATTGATATAGGTGAATCATTCAGACTTTTCACTTTGAATTAATTATAAAAAGTATTTTATAAAAAATAAAATAATAAAAAATTATTGACTTTTCTGCTCTAGAAAACCATATTGCCGAGTTAAATGTTCATCAGAGACATCATAAATGAAAAGTTCATAGTTTTTTGTTACTAATTCAAGAACCAGTTTCAATTAATTCCTGTTATTTACTAAAAAGAAAATTATTTTTACAAAAATATGACATTTCTCGATTTTGAAGTACATAATCGGCGCGCGATTACGGGGAGGCAAGTTCACAGGCCCAGGATGATGAACGATAAACGGTACATTTTTACCTGGAAAGTCACTTTCTTCGGGTTGAATATCAGTCTAGTTCACACTTACCACTTCACGGCTAACATTAGGCATGTGTACAGGGTCTGTCGGAACATGATAAACATCGCTTGCATTGATGGGGATTTCCATAACTTGCTTGACATCCTGTTCGCCGGTATCACTGCCACTACTTTCATCATCTTCATTTTCATACGAATCCACACAATAATCACTGTCATCGTCCATACTATCACACAAGTCGTCAAAAATCAAGTGCTAAATTTCTGAATCGTCTAAATAGTTGGCGGCCATTTTGCTCAATGCAACTTCAATATCAACATGGAAGTACTTCCACTTCTGCAGCCAAATAATAGCTTGCTTACTGTCATTTGTTTGCCAAAGACTTACACTACGAAAGATAAAAGCATCGGGAACCGGCATAACTTGAAATTAGTGCCATCTGAAGGCTAACAGTAGTACTATATTTGAATTCCAAGACCGTCTTTCAGAGAGACGGTCGCACTTGATTAAACAACACACCGTCTTCCTGGAAGACGGTCCGCAGTTCTAGGGTTAAGAATCCAAAGGAGGCTACAGAGTCCTGAAAACATCACTTTAGAACCTCCAAATAAAACTACAGAATACCGTATAAACCCGAGTATTACCTGCCCCCGAATAATCCCCGCCCACTCATTTTTGTATGGAAATTTAAAAAAAAACTTTTTATTTTTCACTTTATTTTAAACAAATATATACTATTGATACTTTACTACATATCATTTGAATAAAACATAAAAGGGTACACAATCATAACTTAATAAGGTCCGCCTATAACACCCGCCTTTTTTTTTTTTTTTTTTCTTTTCTTTTCGAATTTTCGGCTTCAAAAGTAGGGGAGGGTATAATAGGTAAAAAATTCTCTTGATATAGGTTAGGATGGCGTGGTACAGGGAGTCCTTTTAAAATCTTCTTGATGGAGTACCGAGGTTTAGGAGCGCTTGCAAGCGGAGACAGTGAGCACAGTGGCAGCAAGGGCCAGCAAAGGTGACCGGATGTTATTGAGCAATTGCTTCCATCTGCAGCTGTCACCCTTCAGCGGCCTGCTATCGACACACGACATATGATCTCACATGGGGAATCCCACGGACCACAAATGTGGTTCCCGCGGGTCGTGGCCTGAAAAGTGAAGTCTTGAAAAGAACTCCCAGTATATAGGCACACAAAATAACCTATACTTTATTTACGAAAAAAAAAAGACAATAGCCCATTTAAATAGCCACTCGCTTGCATCATCACAGCTTACTGGTCACAGGACAAAGGCAGCACTGGAGCCGCACAGCAGTGCGTGCTCAGAGTTCAAGGTTACGCGGCAACTACCTGAAATATGAAATATTTGTTTCTAATACCGACTTTTATAAAGTACCTTGCAGTGTAGGACCTATGACAAGATTTCATGTTATAAGGCACCCAACATTTAGAATGAAGCACTGGTTTAAATAGGGATTGAATATAACAAGTTACAAAGTTTCCGCCTAATCAACACACATTTAATTTTAAGTTAGCGTCTCATGGGTACATGTTTCGGAATTTCTGTCAATTCCTTCTTCAGCCCTTTACATTTATATTAGGAAACACCATTACACAGACAAAATTGACCTCGTCAATGTCGAAACATATAATAAACTGATATTAAAACACTATAAAAAAACTATTAAAAAATATGACAAACTTATGAACAATTAAAACATTCCTACTGTTTACAACAACTTAAATATGTAATCGCTGTTATGAACATTCTCGCTTAGTGTGCGATGGTTAAAATGCACAGTCATAAATCACTTGTGTGTCAAGAAAAGCAATGAGCATTTTGTTAGTGTCCATGACCCAATAGCATGCAATATTGGTGGGTAAAATGATGACGAAGTGGAAACTTTGATTCCAGCACTTTGTTTGAAAGTGCGCTGGCATGTGTCTATAGATGTGTTGTTGTCACCATAAAATCAGGGACCACTCGTTCGACTAATTGACTTTGAAATTTGCATTGACCCATTAAGTGGATGTGCTATCTTGTACTATCAGCACCAATTTTACACGCAAGTGTAGCTGAATGTGTCGTCTTGTTGATAGTTTCTTGAAATATTTTATACTGGCAATATTAAAATTTTCATGTAGGTTAAACTGATAGTAGCTGATCCACTTCGTCATCATTTTACCCACCAATATTGCACTAACAAAATGCTCATTGTTTTTCTTGACACACAAGTGATTTATGACTGTGCATTTTAACCATCGCACACTAAGCAAGAATGTTCATAATAGCGATTACATATTTAAGTTGCTGTAAACAGTAGGAATGTTTTATTTGTTCATAAGTTTGTCATATTTTTTAATAGTTTTTTTATAGTGTTTTAATATCAGTGTATTATATGCTTCGACATTGACGAGGTCAATTTTGTCTGTGTAATGGCGTTTCCTAATATAAATGTAAAGGGCTGAAGAAGGAATTGACAGAAATTCCGAAACATGTACCCATGAGACGCTAACTTAAAATTAAATGTGTGTTGATTAGGCGGAAACTTTGTAACTTGTTATATTCAATTCTAAACGTCAACACGGAACCTGCAATGGATTCTTCTTCGATTAAATAGGGATGTTCTTCTCTCTTTCTGCTGCAAGTGAAACATGTATGAAGCTATCATTTTCTAGCAATCCACTGTTGTCATATCAGTCGAAAATTTTTCTTGGTCCTTAAACACCATGTTCGGGTAGAGATATGTTTTGCCGATCTTTTTTTTTTTTCCTATATTAGAACTACGTAAATTTGATTGAAAAGCTAAAAATTCAGGTATCCATAATTTTAGAAGAAACGAAAACTGTGTCCCCTTTTTATTAAAATCTTTCTTATATCATGTTGCATTGACTTTGTGGCACCAATTTTACACACAAGTGTAGCTGAATGTGTCGTCTTGATGATTGTTTCTTGAAATATTTTATACTGGCAATATTAAAATTTTCATGTAGGTTAAACTTCTGAATATTCTCTCATAACCGCATAGCAGCATTGCAAAAGTTTGTGTGCTGCCAAATTTTTTAATTTTTGAAGATAACCATGTGATCTCAGTTTAAGAGTTGTAGAGGAAAGTTGGAAGAAGTTTTCTACCTGCATACCCAGACTATAGGTTTAAATGTTTACTGCGCATTCTATGAAAGAAGTTTCGACAGTCAGCGTGGGGTGCAGCTTGCTACTTGTGCTTGTACTTTATTTATTTTATTTTGATTGCTCTCTTTTATGTTACATTCAGCATACGTATTAGTTCATTAAATTGCATTTCGTTGTATGTGTTATGTTATTATTAGTATTATTATACAGAACTTAATTCAAGTCTTAGTCACTGTACAATCGCTGAATGCTGGAAAGAGTACGCGAAGCGCTCTGTATTGCCTCCTCTCATGGAGGAGAACAATACTGGCAACCCTGTCCTAATGCACCAGAACACCAATGCTTCATTCTAAACATTGGATGCCTTATAGTTATTTCGAATACTTGTTTTACATTTACTGATGCCATGCCATTATACAACTCACTAAACTGACGCTTGTGCTTGGCTTGCGCGACCGGTCAAGCCACTAGACCGAAATAAACAAGTACACCCGAACAAGCACTAGCACCATACAGCGGATACTCGCGCGTGGCGGGCAATTTTAATCTTTACAATTTGGATGGCTCAATTAATGCCCACACCCCAATTTTTCACGTCCAATTTTGTATAAATATGTGCGGGTTGTATTCGGGTATATACGGTATTCAGATATATTTCCCCAAAGCAACTAGATGGAAACAGCCAGAAGCAATGATTTACATGACCAAATGAAAGTATTTGATTGAAGGAGTGAGATCTGCTGATTTAAACTTGAAAATGTGTCCGCTGTTGGGATTTGAACTCAAATCTCCTCCTGTCTGGGCAGATGCATTTACACTAATGCAGCCACACTCTGACCACAGCAAATTTAGCTCAGCATCGGCAACAAAACAGAACACAAACCTTTCTCTTTGTTTATTACAGTACAGTACTAATCTTAATTTTTTTTAAAGTAGATGCTAGTGTTATTAGCTTTCGTATTATGGATTATTTTATCTTAACTTGGAGGCGGGGAAGGAGGACACAACTTATAAATTTGGGGAAACAGGTGCATAAGGAGTGATAAAAACAATAATAACAACATGATGATGATTATGATGCATGTTTCTACTCTAGAATGCTTAGTATATTAAGTTGTACATATAGTAGAATCCCGTATTTTGCATGACCTCGTTTGAACATAATGTAAAATATTTCAGGTCCCATGCATAATACGGTCAATACTAAACCCTTCCAAGAAGCTTTTTATGAGACTCTTTTTCGGGGTAGTGTACGGTTCATAATGAAGTTGCTAAAATACGCTTCTTAACAGGTGCAAGGTAACATAGCCTAAATATATGGTGGAAAAGAACAGAACGTGAAGCGAAAATAAACAAGAACAAATTTAATTCCAGAACAAATAAACAACAATAAAACAAATAAACACTCCTTTAAGCTTTCACCCATAATTACATCAGAATAAACACAAATCAAATATCTCTCCAGAGTTTTCCAAACAATTTCAGGACCGGAGATATGGCCTGATTATACTACAACTCGTGTGTGCGTGATGTGATAAAGCATGCAATATGGTATGAGTACTTGATACGCGATTTGGTGCCATCCTGCGATTGCCGTCAGGCTACAAATCCGCATCTGAGATAGTCTAGCGATGGGAACGAAAACATGACAAAATATAAATACACTACCAACGCTGGCTAAATTGAAATCATCATCATCATCTTGTACAGTTTCCAGCCCCAGGCTGGGTCTGTTTGGAACATAAGCCTCGCCACTTAGTCCTTTCTTCCCACCACCTTTCCGCTGTCACTCTGGTCCAGTCCTCGCCTCTCTTCTTGACACATTCCTCCACTCCTTTCAGCCATCTATCTCTTGGTCTTCCCCTTGGTCGTTTCTTCTGCATCTCATGTATTCTCTTGGGAATCTTCTTCTCTTCCATTCTCTTTACGTGTCCATATCGCCTCAGTCTTGATGTCTCAATCCTACCTTGCAAGGGCTCTTCTTTCACCATTTCCCTGACCTTTTCATTCCTCAACCTGTCTCTTCTTGTTACTCCGATCCTACTTCGCAGGAACTTCATTTCACCTGCCTGTATTCTGCTTGTCTCTCTTTTCTTCATTGTCCACATTTCTGAAGCATAGGTCAGTATCGGGATATAGTAGCTTCTGTATAACACTTCCTTGCTTTTTTGTGGGACATCTTTATTCCACACTAAGCTCCTAATGCTTCTCAGAAATGCTTCTGCCTGTCTGCCACGTTCCGTAATCTCTTTGTCATTTCTCCCATTTTCCTCCACTATACTTCCCAAGTACTTGAGACTTTCCACCTTCTTCAGCTGTCCACCTCCAAGTGTTATCCCACTCATTGGTCTGTCCTTTTTCCTGGTCGTTAACAGGATCTCACATTTACTGATGTTGAACTTCCATCCGTACTCTCCCACTGTTTCTTCCCAAGCCTTCAGTTTCCAAGATTTCTGATGAAATCTGGACCAAATGTCCCCAAAATACGACAAGATTGCCTCAACACAGGACTTCACAAATACACAAGGATGATTAACGTGACCACGACATAAAAACAACAACAAATGACTGCATGTCATTTTACAAAATTAATACACAACAAGGTGTCAACAAGAATCAAAACTATCAAGAAAATATGAAAATCACACAAAAATAGATGCTCAACAGCATACAATTAAATACAAGAGAAGCATTTCATTTGAATGCGACACATGAAAATACTGCACAGGCGTGGAGAACTTCGCCCTTAATATTATATCAAGCTTTAAATGAACAAGCAAGCTATATTTAACAGACTGGGTCAATGGCAGGGCCGTTCCCCCTTCTCTAATTAGTGTCCTGAAATACCTAAGATCAGCGCTCAGTGTGGACTCGCATTATCACCTGTCAAATCACCCTCGTGTCAACAACATCCCAGGCCAACATTAATGCCCAGCTCCAAGATACGACGAAGTACAGCTGTTACCTCAGCTAACATGTGTGTGTCTTAAAATAATTATCTCATTAATTCCCTTTGGAATTACAAGATCCACATTGGACTGGATAAGGTCTCCGCGGAGCATCGCTTACCAACTCTAATTGCAGCAGACAGACATCTGGCAAATCTATGCCAATCTCCCGTGCATAAATTCAACTTTTACCACACAATAGACACACAAGATCACACGTTAGGGTTTTGACAATCACCTGAAATAAATCACACAAATATTTTCACACCAGTGCGCGTCTGTTTTCAGTATTCCGACCGAAGAATAAACCAATTTAATATCAAAATGCAAATTTAAAAAAATAAAAGAACGGACGGTTCTTTCCAAAATCCTGTCGCAACAAGGCAACTCAATTAAATACTGTACTTGTTCACTCAAAACATCACAGCAAGAACTAGTTTTCCCCCTGCTATTTTATCGTTGCATTATCACAGCCCCAATTATCACCTTAGCCGCTATTCATGTGTATGCCAAATCAAATATGCACATGTACACGAGTACACGGATTTCAATTGCACAAATATCAAAACTAGTGGTCATGTGTCCTCACGCATTTACAACTGAGTGTCGGGACACTATGTTAGAATCAACAATTAAACAAGAATAAAATCACAAGAAAAACATATACAAGGTTCCCATGCCAAAATATCTACATAATTGATAAATCAATGTTTGTACTCAACCATATCAGCTCATCACATTAGCGGACATCACCTTCCATGGTCCACTAGATATTTCCAAAGATCGTTCGGTCATTATCCCAGTAGTTGTCCATGTGTTGGTCATCTTGATGCCTTCTTAAAGATGAATAAAAATTTCAAATTATAATATGCTATTCTTTCCTGCTTTAATTGCGATAGAGCTACTACCTTCACTCTTAGTTCTTAGCAATTATTTTACGAAGACAATTTCCCTACATAAGCAAACATGCTCTAATTTCACACGCACTAGTCACACGCATAAACATATTGATAAATATCAGAACTGTGAATGTTAATGTTCCTAGACACAAGGTCTATTCTCAAAATTATAAAGTTCGAAGTTTATATGATACTCGTCTCCCAATGGAGACAACAAAAATATCAATCATCTCACGTGGAGATCGAAATCAAAGTATACAGAAATTGAAACAGAATGACATGTAAGTAGCTCAAGCTACATCAAAGAAAAGACAATTTCGCCAGCACAATCACCTAATTTATACAGATCTGGCAAACGGTACTAGGGCGGGGACTGTTAAATCACAATAAATCTAAGGAATTGGCGCACAGGCTTGCGGGTGGTACCAAAGATCTTCTTTTTTCATGTAGGTTCCAGCTCTGCCTTGCGGAATTAAATCCCGTCGTGAATTAATCCAATACAGCTTTCCCTCGCTTTTTGATAGCACGCGTTCTTCCCGACAAAAGTGGCTTCGTCCTTTATGATTCGCAGATTCATATTCAATATCGTTGCAGTAGACACATAGCTCCACCCCTCCTGTCGTCATAATTGTATCTTTTTCTCTCTTCCCTGCTCAAAGCGCTCTTCGTTTTTCTTGGCGAACAAAGGGTAGCGAGTCATTAGAGACGCTTAGCTTTCCGTTCAGTAACCTCGCTTCCAAGAAATATTTATAAATAACTCCCTTGTCTCAACTTGATCAACTCTTGCCTCATCAGGTGCTCACATCCTTCAACTTGACTGCAGACACTATGCAGTATATAAAATAAAATATGAACAATTATTCTATGATCCATGTGAGATCTGTGCTGGACAAAACGGAGGCAGACAGGTTTTTCTCCGGGTACTCCGGTTTTCCCTGTCAAAATTTCATTCCAGCAACACTCTCCACTATCATTTCATTTCATCTGTCATTCATTTAATCATTGCCCCAGAGGAGTGAATCAGGCCTCGGCAGCCGGCACAGTTCATATCCTCGCCGCTAGTTGGGGGCTTCATTCATTCCATTCCTGACCCGGTCGGAGACTGGAAGCAGGCTGTGGATTTTCATTTCATTCTATGATAATAGGAATAGGGGTTAAATACGTCAAGGACACACTGAAGAAAATGGCTTCTAAGTTTCCTATATATCACAGAAATTATTCTGTAAGAGCAATGTGTTTTCATATTCAATTTAATGGAAATGCAAAGTTGTTGCATGTGAAGATTACTGCCATATGCATTGACCAACTGAAGAACTATAGAATCTAACGAGGCAACACTGAAGAAAATGGCTTCTAAGTTTCCTATATATATCACAGAAATTATTCTTTAAGAGCAATATATTTTCATATTCAATTTAATGGAAATGCAGCAAGACAAGTTGTCAGACATGAAGATTACGCCACATGTATCATTATTCATCAGTCATTAGAATATACACAATTTTGGTCATTCCATTCATTCTTTTTTTTTTAAATAGGAATATGGCTATAAGTTGCTAAATTTATCTTGCCAACATTCAATTTTCTGTGATATTTTATTTTAAATAAGCTTATTTTGCACGGACTAATGTGTAATACATTTGCCGTGCATTTTACTAAAAAGGAGCATCCTAATGGAAGAAATACTCAAGCTACAATAATATACTGTATATGGTCTAGGTGCTCCTAGTGGTATCCTTGTTACTTTGAATTATCTTGTGCTTGTTACTTCCTATACATGTTAATAGAAGGATCCTGTTCTTGTACCTTGGAAGTATCCTCTGCTTCTTCCATGGAATGATCCTGTTCTTGTTCTTTGGAACTATCCTGTGCTTATAACGGTACTTGGAATTGTCCTGTACTTGTTACTTAGAATTGCCCTGTGCTTGTGGGAATTATCATGTGAATTACTTGGAGTTATCCTAGGCATGTTAATTGGAATTATACTATGCATGTTGCTTGGAATTATCCCATACATAATATTATTTTGGAATGACCCTATGCAGGTTATTTGTAATTAGCATGTGCTTGTTGCTTGGAATTATCCTATGCATGTTGCTTGGAATTATCCTATGATGCATATTATTTGGAATTATCCTATGCATGTTATTTGGAATTTTCCTATGCATGTTATTTGGAATTATCATGTGCTTGTTGTCTCCCACAAGTCCAACCCCTCCTCCACGTGGTGGGAGACGGGCAACGGCATGAAGTAGGTGATTGCCTGTAGGGGTGAAGTACAGTGGGGACTTGGTGTGCCCCGGGACCGCTACGGTAGCTGTGAAGGCTCTATGGGAACCCTGAAAAGTGACGGCTGACGGGGCTCTGGTGAAGCTACGATAGGCCTAGCAAGCCAGTAGTGGATATCATATTTGCTTTCAAACCAGGAACAGGCCTCGGAAAGGACGGATGCAAACGACGACGACCCGGATATGCTAATGGACTACGAGTTGGGACATTAAACATACAGACACTGACAGGAAAGGTGGAGGAGATTGTAGATGTGATGGAGAGAAGAAAACTGGATGTACTGGGCTTGGCAGAAACAAGATGGAAAGGAGAAGGTCGCAGAGAACTGAGGAAAGGGTACCGGTTGTACTGGATTGGGAACAGTGAAGGAAGGAGCAGCGGAGTAGGAGTAGTTGTGAGAGATGGAATGAAGGAAGAGGTGAAGGGAATAAGTGACAGGATCATGAAGATCAGAGTAACTGTAAAGGGAAGAAGCCTGGAGATAGCCCAGGTATATGCCCCTCAAGTTGGATGTACAGCTCAAGAGAAGGAAGACTTTGAGGAGGAGCTACAACAGCAGTTGAATGGTCAGAGCATCATTGTCATGGGAGATTTGAATGCACATGTAGGAAGTGAAAGGCAAGGATATGAAAATGTATTGGGAGCAGAAGGATGGGGTAGCAGGAATGAAGAAGGGAGAAAGTTGCTGGATTTTTGCAAGAGAAACGGTTTAGTGGTAGGCAACTCCTGGTTCCGGAAGAAAGAAAGCCACAAGGTAACGTGGTACAGCAGTGATTTAACAAAGAAATCTTTGGTAGATTACATGCTGTACGACTGGGAAATGAAGAGAAGTGTCAGAGATATAAAGGTAATACCATCAGAGGCCTTAGATAGCGACCACAGAATACTTGTAATGAACATCGGAGTTGTTAAGGATAGCAAGAGGACAGAGTACCAGGAAAGAAGAATCAAAGTATGGAAACTCAAGGAAAAGGAAGTCAAGGAAGAATTCCAGAAGATAATAAGGGAAAGGATGCCAACAGACTATCCTAAAACAGGGGAAGAGGAATGGAAGCAATTCAAAAACACAATGGTAGAAGCTGCAGTGGCAGTATGCGGAAGAACAAGCAACAGAAAGCGGTGTAAAGAGACACCATGGTGGAATGAGAGAGTAAAAGAAGCTGTGGGTAGGAAGAACAAGGCTTTTAGAGTGTGGTTCCAGGAAAGAACTGATCTGGCAAGGGAAGATTATAAGATAAAGAAGAAAGAAGCAAACAAGATTGTCGCAGAGGAGAGGAAGAAGTGGATGGTAAAGTGGACGGAGATGATGGAGGAAGACAGCAGAGGAAATAAGAAAGTTCTTTATGGGATGGTCAAAAGTAAGAGAAGAGGTCTTCGAGAGGATGTGGTAATGATGGACAAAAACGGAAATGAGGTACACAACAAAGAGACACTCAAGACAGTGTGGAAAGAGTACTTTGAGGATTTGCTGAATCCAAATGGTCATAGGGAGGAAGACAATGTATTGGAAGATGGAGAAGACAACACAGGAATGGAAAAGGACCTGACTTGGAGAGAACTGGAAATGGCTATAGACAAGATGAAAGGAGGAAGGGCACCAGGTGTGGATGAAGTGAGTGTTGAAATGGTGAAGGCAGCAGGGGAGGTTGGGAAACAGTGGCTGTACCGTGTGATGAGGGTGATATGGAAGGAGAAAAAGACCCCAGAAGATTGGAAGAAAGGATTAATTGTCCCAATATTTAAGAAAGGAAGCAGAAAGGAGTGCAGAAATTACAGGGGAGTCACACTCATACCTCACTGTGCCAAGATATATGAAAAGATATTAGAAAGTAGAATACGAGCCAAATTGGAGAGAAAATTGAGAGAGGATCAGTATGGATTCAGACCTGGGAGATCACCAGTGGATCTCATATTTTCAGTGAGACAGCTCCAGGAACACCACTACGAATTTGGAGAGGATCTGTTGATGGCCTTCCTGGACATCGAAAAGGCCTATGATAGTGTGTGTAGGGAGAAGGTTTGGAAAGCAATGGAAAATATGGGAGTGGAAAAAGAGACTGTAGGCAGAGTGAAGGAGATGTATTGTGGAAGTGTGAGTTGTGTGAAAGTTGGAGGGGAAAGAACAGACTGGTTCAGACAAATGAGTGGCCTGAAACAGGGTAGTGCGCTGTCACCCCTTCTCTTTATTGTGGTTATGGACGAGGTAATGACACGGATAGCAGGAAGGATAGGAGAAGATAAGATGAAAGCAATGGTGTTTGCAGATGATCTCATGGTCTGGGGAAACAAGGAGGAGGAAATTCAGGAGCAACTGAAGGCTTGGGAAGAAACAGTGGGAGAGTACGGATGGAAGTTCAACATCAGTAAATGTGAGATCCTGTTAACGACCAGGAAAAAGGACAGACCAATGAGTGGGATAACACTTGGAGGTGGACAGCTGAAGAAGGTGGAAAGTCTCAAGTACTTGGGAAGTATAGTGGAGGAAAATGGGAGAAATGACAAAGAGATTACGGAACGTGGCAGACAGGCAGAAGCATTTCTGAGAAGCATTAGGAGCTTAGTGTGGAATAAAGATGTCCCACAAAAAAGCAAGGAAGTGTTATACAGAAGCTACTATATCCCGATACTGACCTATGCTTCAGAAACGTGGACAATGAAGAAAAGAGATATAAGCAGAATACAGGCAGGTGAAATGAAGTTCCTGCGAAGTAGGATCGGAATAACAAGAAGAGACAGGGTGAGGAATGAAAAGGTCAGGGAAATGGTGAAAGAGGAGCCCTTGCAAGGTAGGATTGAGACATCAAGACTGAGGTGGTATGGACACTTAAAGAGAATGGATGAGAAGAAGATTCCCAAGAGGATACATGAGATGCAGATGCAGAAGAAACGACCAAGGGGAAGACCAAGAGATAGATGGCTGAAAGGAGTGGAGGAATGTGTCAAGAAGAGAGGCGAGGACTGGACCAGAGTGACAGCGGAGAGGTGGTGGGAAGAAAGAACTAAGTGGCGAGGCTTATGTTCCAAACAGACCCAGCCTGGGGCTGGAAACTGTACAAGATGATGATGATGATGTGCTTGTTGCTTGGAATTATCCTATGCATGCTAATTGGAATTAGCATGTGCTTGTGGCTTGGAATTATCCTATGCTTGTTAATTGGAATTAGCATGTGCTTGTTGCTTGGAATTAATGCATGTTAATTGGAATTAGCATGTGCTTGTTGCTTGGAATTATCCCATGCTTATTACTTGGAATTGCCCTACGCTTGTAACTTGGAAATGCCCTGGGCTGGTTACTTGGAATTGCCCTGTACTTGGACTTATACTATGCATGTTGTTTGGAATTATCCTATGCATATTAATTAGAATTATCATGTGCTTGTTGCTTGGAATTATTTTACGCTCTTTAATTGTTATTAGCCTATGCATGTTAATTGGAATTTTCGTGTGCTTGGTACTTTGAATTATCATATGCTTGTAATTTGGAATTATTCTATGTGAAATTATTGTGTTCTTGTTACTTGGAATTGTCCTGTGCTTGTTATTTGGAATAATTGAGCACTGTATCCTGTGGTGTTCTTGTAGGCTATCAAGGCTGGGGCTGCACAGATGGAAGCAATGCCACACCTGAGGGTCTCTTACTCCTTACCACTCTGCTGCTGACCCTCAGCAATGTATTCTTCCTCCCTGCTGTACTGTTGGCCCTAAGAAGAAATTTACTAACTGAAGCTTTAGTGTATATGGCAACAATGGTCTTCTCAACATTTTACCATGCATGTGACCAGGACTTTTATGCATACTGTGTTACTAAGTATGAGGTAAAACTAGTTTAATATTTGTAGGTTTTACTGTCAGCATATCAAATAACATAGCATTTGAATACGGTACTTTTATGAGATGCTCGATCATCAAATGAGAGCTCTATTATTGAAAGCAATATTAATTATATTTGTCACTCTTTCTTTCAGGTGCTTCAATTCTGTGACTTCTTCTGTTCAATTCTGGCATTCTGGGTGACATTAATAGCCATTGCTGGAATTCCTGCACATGTTGCCTCTACTCTTCACATGATTGGTGTGCTGATAATTGCTGTTGGAGTCGAATACAATCGTACTGGCCTCCTAGTTTTCATCATCCCTTTTGGGTTAGGGGTTGTTATACCGGTATGTTGTAAATGTTCATTTATACATATGTAATCCTAATAATGCTCATTTGGCTCTACAGCACTTTTAATTGTGGGGGAGCTCCCTTGCTGTCTGTCATTGGCAAGTTTAATGTGAGTGACTATTATGCTTATAATGGTTCAAATGTGACATGAAAGTTATGCCCCAACTATTGGTTTTACGTCCCTTTTAACTACTCTGGCTTTTAGAGATGCCGGGGTGCCGGAATTTTGCCCCGAAGGGCCAGTAAATGTACTGACACGGCTCCCTCGCATTTGCGCACCCCTTTTCCTATGTGTCTAGTGGAATATTGTAATTCAGAAGTATGAAAACCAAGCTCAGTGTTTCTCCTAGGGGTCACAACAAGTGGAACCTGAATTGGCGACCACAGAATCCCAGCTAAGTTCGGCAGTACTTCCACTTACTTGTGCTAGGCTCCTCTCTTACTTCTTTCCTGTCAACCTCCCTAGGTCAAATCATGTTATCTTCTGACTCCAACGCTATTAAAGTATCTGAGGCCTAGGGTGTGTTTCATTTTCCTGCATAAATTGGCACTTGGCTTTTCTTTCTCGATACCCTCATATTTCGAGCAGTCAGATCTCTTCCCTTTTTCATAATACCTCCTGCCTCCTGTAAGAGGCCCTAAAGGAGGCAGGGTGTGTGTTGTCCCACCATATTTGGTGCACCCTGGATTATGCTATACAGCTGTTGGTTTCGGGATTTGGCGACTGCAAGGGATTCCTGAGCAGGGTCCATTTTTACCCTTTATCCATTGACATTGGGGTGGACTCTTTCCCTTTCATGGTTCTGTTTCTTTCCAAGCCCCTCAATCCTCATTCTTCGAGGGCTAAGAGCATTTATTTTCTCTGTTTTTTGTTTCCCTTCTTCCTATTTTTGTCCATTTTGCCTTCAGAGTATATGTATGTCTACCCCTTTTTATTCCCATTTTCCAACGGTGTCGGGGAAGGGATGCGATGAAATTCTATGTGGTGGATGATTTTTATGGCAGGATGCCCTTCCTAATGCCAACCTCATGAGAGGAGCTAATGAGAGATAAATTAAACTGGGCAAGGATGTGGAAAGAAGTAGCCTTGGCCTGTCGGAAGGTACCGTCCCAGCATTTGCCTTGGAGTTAAAAATGGGAAACCATGTAAAACCATTTCAAGGACAGCCGACGGTGGGGCTCGAACCCACGTCTATCTAGTCTGCAGAGAGCTTGGCCCTATGGCCTGGCCTAGTGCTGCGCTATAGCTGTCGGAGCCGTCAGAGTATATAAGTTATAAACAACGTTATTGGTTTTACGTCCCTTTTAACTACTTTGGCTTTTAGAGATGCCGGGGTGCCGGAATTTTGCCCCGAAGGGGATCTTTAACGTGCCAGTAAATGTACTGACACGGCTCCCTCGCATTTGCGCACCTTCAAATACCAGCTGACTGCGCCAGATTTCGAACTATATAAGTTATATATATATATATATATATGTTGGTAGTTAGTAGTAGTTGAAGTAGTAGTATTGTCATATTCATCCTTATCGTTAGGGCAGATGATATTAATGTCTTCACTACCACCGACCTCAATGTTCTGTTACAATGATAATGGTGGATAAAGGAAAATGAGAGAGTCTATATGCAATATTGTGTTCAAAGTGCGGTGCTAATATTAGTGAGATATACGACTACACTAGCCATATTGAATATGAACCGTCTCTACCTACAAGTAGTTCCATGAAGAACTAAACAGCAACACAAGCAACACTGAAAAAATGACTTCTAAGTTTACTACATTTCAAAATGCACAGCAAGTATAGTCGTCTGCCAACAGGAAACAAATCTCAGACCAGATCATCATTCAGTCACGAGACTGTAGTATGTTATACTGATGTCGACCATGCTTCAGGTGGCTTGTGCACTTTCATTCGCTCTGAATACTATAGTGAGGCAATTCAATGAAGATCGAGCAGGAAGCCATAACCATTCGAGTATCACTGTTATGATAATCAATCTACTCTTCTGCCAAAGGCTGGCAGCGTGACCCCCTCTTCCCCTCAATACCAAAGATGTGGATAATCAGTTATTTGCTCTGTCATGTGTGATTATCATAGTTACGAAAATATCATCCTTTCTCATAACATTCAAATTTACTCTGCTGTAATGTCTGGGCAAAATTGAAAAAGTCTAGGAAATGTATATGTGTTTGAATGGAGACTGGGGTGGTGATTTTCTGTTTTGGGTTTGGTTTTTTTGTGTGCATTGGTCATATTGTGGAGTAGTTCTAAGTTTAATTTTTAAAAAGTCAATTTTTGAGAACCAAAATGCCAAATCATAGCTTGAAGTTTAAGCAACAAGAGTAAGCGACAATGTCTCATCTTTGTTTATATTCAGTTCTGATTTAACATTTCATTGCTTTTGTATACCTGTGTGCATTTGAAAATAGAAAAAGAAAGTGCTAGTAATTTGTGAAATTCATCTATTTATGTAACATTTTTCTTTGACCACAATCCATAGTCAAGTGGTGAAGTGATGTTGTAGGCATTTCATTAAGTTACAATATAATTTTAAATTTTAGTTTTTCATTCTTTTTCATTTTGAAACACTTTTTTATTTTCCTTAAGGTCAGTGTGGTGTGTACATAAGTGCCTTTTATCCAATTGATCTTCATGCCACCCAGTAACTGTGCAATCTGAGGATGAGGCTTGTTATTCAGATTTTCTTTGGGTCTCTGGTAAAAGGTAAGCAGCATCAGGCTTTCAAACAATCGCATGTTGGAGCATACAAGCCACTTGATTTTCCCACATCTGATTGATTCCGCCATATTTCATACTCTCTGGCATTTTATTCTATAGGTAGAGGTCAGATGATTCAGTGTTATTTTTACGGAGATTATGGTGCTTACAAATGTTAATGGCAGGGTTGTCAGTGTTATTCCCGCAGAACAATACTTTGGGAGGAGTTACATAGCACTGCTTCTTCACCAACAATATATTATGCTTATGATTAAAGTTCTATATGGCAACCTTCGTATACAACTCCTTATGTAACACAAATTTGCAGGAGCTAGTATAGCATTCATATAATTTAATCAACACTTTACAAATAGCATTAAAAAAGAAAAGGCAACCATAGCCATCATCACAGAAGTGTGTGGCGAAGGACTTACAGTAGGCCTACTTCACTCAGCAAGACAGCTTTCTGAAACTTACTTATAATTTTTTTGAACATCAGGATTTAACAAAGGTAGATCTTTGTAACTTCTGGCCTGAAGAAAATTCTATAACAGCTGCTGATATGTTGAGTCCATCTTTTATAATATCTATGGCACTAGAAAAAATATTATGCTGCACCTCCTCAAAATTATATTTCTTCTTTCCCAGTTCTCTATATAAAAGATGGGTGTTACGGTAATAGGACTCCTCGAGGCTTGTGATGAGCCATACCAAATACTAGCAAGTGTTATTTTGCAAGAACTGCCAAAAATTAGATGTTACTAGATCATTCAACATTGTGCTGCCAAATTGGGAAACAATGTTGAAACGGTCTTAACTGGACAAAACTGGATGTATTCATTAGAATTTCTAATTTTATTTTCCTGAAAAATTACTAAAAAGGAAAGAAAGCAATATTCATGAATAGGCCTAAAATTTGCATAACTTTTCACGTAATTGCAAGTGCGAATTTTGCATGTCCGTATTTCTCAGTTAAAATGAGTGATTTTCTCTGAATTACATGGAAATTTACAAAACGATACCAAAATTTGCATGTCCTAAATTATTGCTCAGTTTTGTGATAAGAGAGAAATGAATTTGCATTCTGAGTGAATTTTATTATTTTAAAAACAATGAATTTTTGTGCCCATGAGCTTATAAACATCAAGTTTAATGCAGACTTTTGCCCAATTCGCGATATTGCAGCTCGAGGAAATAATTGTGCCTCTATCTATAGGCTATTCTACTGCTATTTTTAGCTGGTGTTGCCTTTCAAAGGTGTTCACATAAATTCTTGAATAGCTTTCTTAGTGGTGCTTTTGTGCATGAAGTTGTCCTATCTTGGAATTGCTTCAGAGCTTGTCATTTGTCAGCTTATTTATTAAGAAACTACAGAGAGTTTGTTACTGAGCTGTTCACTTTATTATTTGTTAAAGGCTTGAGCTATAAAACTTATTATTGGCAGAGCACACACCAGTAAGTGTGTTCATGTGGAGACATGTATAGTATGTGGCATATCATCACTGGACTTACAATGTTGCATATCTGACAATACTCTTTATTTCCATTATTTTCCTTATGATTGCCTTGCCTCCCAGCCCTATGTGATTCGCAGTTCAAGAGAACATTTTTTTGTTACATTCATTATCCTATGAATAAGCATAAGCTTATTCTGTAGGAATGTTTATTACAAGTCAAATTATGTTTGCTAAACATGAGCATTCCATAACTGTCTATTTGTTTGCTTTTATATGTTCATTTAAAGACCATGTCCTGTTTTTGCACTTATTGAAGTGGTTAAGTTCACACTTTTTGCCACATATTGTGCAAAATCTGTAGGAATGTCTATTTAAAGTAGTTATGCCTTTGTACAGTACAGTGTATTTAAGGTTATTTTTCCTTTATCACAGTATGTACACAGGAAAATGAACCTAATGTAAATTGTTTTGTTGGACATTACATCCACATGTGACTGGTCGATGAGATAAGTTTTATGGAAATGAATGGAAAGGAGGAATATAGTCAGATACATGGTATTCCATGTCCATCGATGAAATACTGGCTGGTTGGGATCAGAATGTCAAAATATGCATCACAATAATCAATCAGCCCATCAATTTATTTTCCCTGCAAGTTTGCTTGTTTGGCTGGATACAATCATAACCTACAGACACACAAAATACATCCCAAAAGATGACTAAAGACCATATATACTCAAATGTATGTCTATAAACAATAGAAATGAATCACACAGTTAATTACATTACAAAGGAATTATAAAAAGTAGAGCAAACAACATAAAGAGGAAGAGGGAAAATGAATACCTGTATCTGCCGTGCAGCACTGTACGTTCAGTGTTAATTATTATCACAGATTACATCTCAACTATTACCATCAGAACTTAATTAAGCTCCAACGGTATGTGGTATAGCTTCAAGGTCAAGCTGACCGCTCGGGGTAGACAGATTTCTAGCTAAGTTTCAGTGGTGGGGAACATTGACAGTTTTCACACGTTGTGCACCCTGCTGTCGACATCGCGTGTTAATGCTTCAAATCTGTGCATGTAATCATCTTGAGCTTGGTACAGTTATGTGAGGGGTGTCTCCTCCATTGCTCCAGCTCCCCACCACAACGTTGAAGCTTCTCCACATACCGTCTTCTACTTAAGATACTACTGACCTTGGGAAATATTCAAAGACTTCTGGCAGTCTGTTCCACTCTTGTGTGATCTCTATACCAGAGGTCTGCAACAGACCAGCGAAGGAATATGGCAAACAGCTGAGGGACTCCCACACTGTGGCTGCACCCATTACTCGGGTTGCACTAGGGTACTATATAACCAGTATTCCATCGGGTTGGCTGAGTAACCTGTGCTTCGATTGGAGCGAATTGTGTCAAACGGCAGAACAACTTCTCGTGTGTCTGGCCTGGTAGCCTGGCTACATTCGGATCAGGTTGTGTCTGGCGGCAGAGCACCTCTTGCTTAAACGACAAGGTTCATAAATTTATGTCTCTGAATCAAATGAAACTCTGTGAGCATTCAATTCTCATTGTGAACAAATAATTGATAACTTCATAACTCAATATGGATCCTTGTTGATGATTTTTTGGTTGAATGGAGTTATATTTTATTTGGTGGTGTTTTACTATGATGATAATTGTAGTTATAATGGGCCTAACATCTAGGTTATTGGCCCTGATGTGGTTTTACTTGTGGCCTGTGCACAGTTGCTGTAAAAATAAGGGGGGTCTGAAACTGGACATCTGAACATTAAGTCAAGACGATTGAACGTCAAGGAAATCAATAAACCTAGGCCTGTGTTTTTCAAAAGACTGTATGTCACGAAATGTTTTTATATAGTTCAGTGGAAAGAAGACTAAAGCCAGCATAATGGAATCTTAACACACACACAGCATGGTTTTGTATGCAGTTTAAAAAGCAAAACAAGAATATTTGAAAATGTTTCCTATGCATTTTGTGCTGAATGTTATTTTATAAATACTGTAATGCTCCAACAGAAAATTTGATGAAAAATTGTCATTATATAGAATGTTTTAATCTTTTTACAATAATAACTATATACAGACAGCAAAAAAAATGAATGGCTATTTTAGTTAGTTATTGAGGTTTTAAGGGGCAGAACTACGAGGTCATCTGCCTCAATGGCTATTTTAATGTGTAACTTGTAATTGTGTAAAATTTCTAATGTGTGAAGCAGAGTAGCAATAGACATCTTTATATGTATGCAGTAAATGCTGAAGAGGGTCACACGTCTGACCGAAACATGTACATTTAGTTTAATGGAATAAAAACTCATTTGTATTGACAAGGTGGGCGGGAAAAAAAACACAAAATCAGTCAAACACCTGTTTTTTTTTTTTTTTTTTTTTTTTAAGAAGCTGGAGTACTTTTCCTTTGTTAGATGTTTCTTGTTCAGGCAGTTTCAGAGATAGACACTCATTAAGGAATTTTTCAATCCCCATTTTCACCCCTAGAAATACATAAGTTCCTCAGATACATGTCTAATCAATTTTATCAAAGAGTTCGAAAGTCAAATTTTGTATTTGTAGCTCGAGCGATTTCAGAAAATTTCAACCCTTTATTTTCACCTCTTAGAATTGGAATTTTACTAAATCCCATGTTATTCCTGGTTTATAAACTTACAGGAACATCTGTGTAAATTTTAAGGTTTCAGGTTTAGGTATAGAGGTTTCAGAGATATGGTGATGAGTGAGTAACATTTGTCTTTTATACATAGACATTCTCAGAGACTTGTGAATAGTTTCTTAATTGTTTTAAAAACTGCTTATCTAATTTTTTTTCAGGTATCAGCCTGGTGTGTCCGATGTTGCAGACAGCGAGGATGCATTCATCTTCAGTGCTCGTTGGTTCTGCTCCTATTACCAGGCATACTTCTAGCTACTGTTGGTCTTGTTCTGTTTGCTTTTATTGAAACAGAAGCAAATTATCAGGTATGGCTCATATGAATCCTGTATCATAAAATTAATAACTTGCATGCTTATGCATGCATGCAGTATGTGTATTTGGCAAGCAGCCATTGGGCCAATCTATAGCAGAGTTCCGGAGATGAGTTGATTTGATCCCATTCTTTTTCCATTCTTAACATTGTTTTTCAAGGTAAATAATACTTCATGGTATGTGGAACTTCAATGCTGCAACATCTGTAGAACAAAAAAGAGAGCATTTCGCCGGTAGGTACTCTAATTCATTATCGAATTAGAGGTAATAAGAAAAATGTGTACTTAAAATACATGACGGGCTTGCCACCAACCTACTGACCAATTTCTTCAAATACCGCACCACAATCACATGGTACAGTGATGACTTGACCAGGAAGTCTGTATGCGAAAGAACTAAATAAGAACATCACGGACATCAAGGTTATACCATCGGAGAACCTGGATAGCGACCATCGATTGCTGGTAATGAACCTGAGAGGGAGTAAGGAGAAGAAAAGGACTGAGAACCAGGAAAGACGTATAAGGATATGGAAACTGAAAGAAGGGGATAGAAGGGTCGAGTACCTAAAAATGGTAAAGGAAGGAATTCCAACAGATGAAGAAAGAGGGGTGGAAGAGGAATGGGCTAGATTTAAGAAGACACTAGTAGGTGCAGCAGAAGCAGTACGTGGGAGGACAGGTAGTGAGGAGAGGTGGAAGGAAACACCATGGTGGAATGCGAAGACAAAAGATATAGTAAGGAAAAAGAATAGAGCCTTTAGGAGGTGGTATCAAAATAGGACGGTAGAGAAAATGGAATAGAGCCTTTAGGAGGTGGTATCAAAATAGGACGGTAGAGACAATGGAAGAGTACCAGGAAAGAAAGGAGGCGAAGAGAGTAGTGGCTGAGGAGAGAAGAAAGTGGATGGAAGAGTGGACAAAGATGATGAAGGAGGATAGTGAAGGTACAAAAAAGGTCCTGTATGGGATGGTAAAAAATAAGAGGCGGAAGGATCCTACGGATTATGTTAGAATGGTGAACAAAAGGGGACAAGAGATAGAAAATAGGGAAGAACTGAAGAATATTTTGAAGAACTTCTGAACCCAAATGGAAACCACGGTGAGGATGAAGAAATCGGGGAAGAGGAAGATGAACGGCAAACAGAAAAGGACTTAACATGGAAAGAAGTGGAGGATGCAGTGAGGAAGATGAAAGGAGGGAAGGCACCGGGTGTGGATGAGTTGAGTGTGGAGATGGTGAGAGCAGCAGAAGAGGTGGGGATACAATGGTTGTACCGAGTGATGAGGATAGCATGGAAAGAAAGGAAGACCCCAGAGGACTGGAAAAAAGGAATAATTGTCCCGATCTTCAAGAAAGGTAGTAGAACAGAATGCAGAAACTTTCGGGGAATAACACTGATGAGTCATTGTGCAAAGATCTTGGAGAAAGTTTTGGAAAGGAGAATTAGGACAAGGATAGAAGGAGGGATGAGGGAAGAGCAACATGGCTTCAGAGCAGGAAGGTCGACAGTGGATTTGATTTTTGCTGTAAGGCAGTTACAAGAACAGCACTATGAGTATGGAACAGATCTACTGATGGCCTTCCTGGACATTGAGAAAGCATATGACAGTGTATGCAGAAACAAAGTATGGAAGTCCCTGGAGGATAGAGGAGTAGAAAAATGGACTATAAAGAGGATAAAGGGGATGTACAAGGGAAGCGTGAGCTGTGTGAAAGTGGGAGGAGAGAGATCGGACTGGTTGGAACAGAGAAACGGCCTGAAACAAGGACGTGCACTGTCACCGTTACTTTTCATTGTGGTGATGGATGACATAATGACCCGAGTGGCACAAGTAATTGGGGAAGGAAAGATGAAAGCAATGGTGTTTGCAGATGATTTGATGATTTGGGGAAACAAGGAGGAGGAGGTACAGGAACAGTTGGACGTGTGGGAAGGAATAATACAAGGATATGGGATGAAATTTAGCATAAATAAGAGTGAGATGGTGGTCACAACAAGGAAGAAGGAAAGAACCACAACAGGAATAACAATTGGTGGGGAACAGCTGAAGAAAGTGGAGAGTTTCAAGTATCTGGGAAGCCTGATACAAGATAATGGAAGAAACGATAGAGAAATAAATGAGCAGGGGAGACAGGCAGAAGCATGTTATGGAGCAAGGATGTCCCTCAGAACAGCAAAAGATCATATATCGGACGTACTATGTCCCTATCCTGCTATATGCCTCGGAGACCTGGGTTATGAAAGGAAGGGAGAAGAGCAAAATACAGGCCAGTGAGATGAGGTTCTTGAGAAGCAGTATTGGAGCTACAAAGTTGGACAGAATAAGAAATGGGAGGACCAGAGAATTAATGAAGGAGGAACCATTACAGGATGGTATAGATAAATCTAGACTTAGATGGTATGGACATGCAAAACGAATGGAGGAGAAGAGGATACCCAGGAGGATACATGAGGCAAAGTGGGAAGGAAAGAGACCGAGAGACAGGTGGGTGAAGGGGGTGGAAGAAAGCGTGAAGAAGAGAGGAGAAGACTGGACAAGGATGGAGGCTGAGAGATGGTGGGAGGACAGAAGACGTTGGAGAGGCTTGTGTTCCAAACAGACCCGGCCAGTGGCTGGAAACTGTGCAAGATGATGAGACCGCACCACCCCCTGCTATTCATACCACCCTCATCTCTGCCCCATCTTTCATGGATGCTAGCCCCTTTCTAGGCTGGATTCCAATACAGTGGAACCTCGTTAGTACGTTTTTCAAGGGACTGAAAAATTTAGACGTGAAAAGCGAGAAAACGTACTAATGAAAAATGAAAATTAAACCTCATTAACTTGTTTCAGTAAGGGAAAAGTTAAAAAAACGTGTTAATCGGAAGTACGTACTATCGAATATACAATTTTAAACAACCTACAGAATTATTGTATTACAAAACTAGTTTACACAGCACAGAAAAACGAGAGCAATGAAAACAAGAGAAAAATGTACTAAAGCGGTACCGGTACTGTAGTAGTTGAAATATTTAACTTTCTATAATTGATTTCGGCTTAAATACGTGTTTTTCTTGATATTCTGTGGAAAAGAAGTGCCACATTCTTTGGCGTGAACAATTGGATGTAACCGAAGTTTTTTTAGGTTAGACATGCTCGCGCGTGTACAGAAAAAAAAAAATACTTTTCCTCGCGCTCAAGGTAAGGATTTCTGTCTACTTCTTCAAGAATTTTTTCTTCACTAGTTTACGATTTAACGACTTTCTTAGGCCTATCCATTATTTCAATACGACACAACAAAATTTTCACTAGGTTTCACAACTTCTTTGGTAGTCTAATGCGTATTTGCGTGAATCAGATCGTATTGAGTTTCAAGGTCGATACGGTAAAATTGTGGAATCGGACCGTATCCAAACTGGTGTTCAGGAACGTGATTGTAAACGCGTATTGTATTGAAAGCGATTCTGCACGCTCTTGAGTTACATTTTTAAACTAATTTAGGCCTGTCGCCGAACTCTCTAATCGTTTATTTTACTTTCTGCCCATATTCTTTGTTACTGTTTGTGTTCCTGTCGTGGTTGATAAGCGTAGTTTGTTGCACGTGTTTTTAGCGAGAATGTGTTTTTGTCTGTTTTACCTTTAATGTCTGTTGTATCCGTACGTAAATTGTGGCACGTTACAGAACCAATCGGGGCAACATTCCAGCAGTCCGGCGTCTCTAAAAGCTTTAAGCTTCAGTAGTTAAAAGGGACGTAAAACCAATAACATTTTATCATTAAACTGAACATATACTTGTTTAAAACAAACAACATCAAAATCTTCCGCGCATCCTTTTTTCATGTTTACAAACCACCCGTAAAAAAAAGTCGGATGATAATTACGGGTCCTTTATGTTTTACTGTTTAATACGAGTTATCCAACATAACTGCAGGTTGGCCACCATAAATTATATAGCGTATTGAAATCGCGAATTGGCATCGTACCGAAAACAGGATCGTATTCAAATCGATTTGAGTTCACCATGTAAACGCACTAACGCAGTAACTAACTGCCATGGCCACTGAGGCCGGACAGAACAGATGTGCAACATTGTCAGCGCGTGCTTTAATACTGCCGCTATACCCGTTACATTGTTCTGTGACCCGTTATGTCGCAACCCTCGTCCGCTTGTTGGCAAGGAATGTTATCTCAGAGCGGCCGGGCTCCCATTCCACTAGGGGTGGACAAAGAATGCTTTCAGGGCTGACCAAAATGCGATCATACTAAGCGATGTGCTGCAAAATACGCAACGTGACCTTGTTTATAGAAACAGGTCTCCGTCTTGCGTTCTGTGCGTACAGGCGGTATAACTCAGGCTAAGCAACGAAAATTTGATCGTCGTAAGCGGGAATAGAAAACATATTAAGGGGATATATCAACATGTATTTAGCAGGAATGGGACTGGGACTTGAGAAAATCATCGCGTTAAACGGAAAAACGTCGTAACCGAGAACGTGTTAACGAGTTTCCACTGTAATTGGATATTGATGACTGCATCAATGCAGGCTACGGTCACACGTCCAACTCCCACATGTGTCACACTTTTAATTCTAATCTATATGACTTGTAACATTACATGACATAATAGCTGAAAGCCACCTTGGTCATGGAATAATTGAGTTACTACATTGCTAGTTTTATTAGTGTTACCTAGGTAATGTATGCAGAGATTTGAAGCCATTCTTATTGAGTGTTGCTTATACAGTGAGTTCCTCCCATGACTCGTCCGACCAGCGTACCGAGCTTATCTCCCGTTGACTCAGCACTCCCCGCTCGGCATGCATAGCAATAAGAACAGAACAGCACTTGGCTCACTTTATCCGTGCATGACATGAGATAGCAATTAAAATGAAGAAAGGAAGAATTAATAAACTAAGGTCATACCTTATGACAGGAGATGTTGGAAATGTTCTCCTACATCCACACATTTCCGGCATCGTCTTAGGAAACTCCGATTCACACGCATAAGTTCGTCTTCGGTAATTGAGGCTATTTCTCTCCGGATATGTTCTTTCAGTTCGTCCAACGTGTGAGGGTTTCTTGCGTACACTTTATTCTTTAAGTTCCCCCATAAGTAAAAGTCACAAACGGTTAAATCTGGGGACCGTGACGGCCATAAGTCCATACTAATAACACGGTCATCAAAAATTTAATCAATTAGGTTTAATGTGTCATGAGCTGTATGTGCGGTGGCAGAGTCTTACTGAAAATATCCACTTCGACAGTCAGTGTCAGTCAATTCGTCAAAAATTGGTTTTAGTATATTATCCCTGTATCTTTGTGCATTAATTGTGCCCTGAAAAAATATAGGTCCTATAATTCTGTATCCATTCACTGCGCACCATACTCCGACCCGTTCGTCATGAAGAGGAATTTCGTATATACGATGGGGGTTTTCTGTACTCCAATATCTGTTATTCTGCGTCGAAACATAACCGTGTAAATGGAGCCAAGCTTCATCCGAGAAAAATATTAAGCGTGGATCAATTGTTTCATCATGAACGTTTCGTAACATCCAATTACAAAATCGTACCCGCTTATCATGATGACATGGATGCAGTTCGTGCACTACAGTAATCTTGTATGGCTTCAGTTTCAACATTTTCATAGCCCGCCATGCTGAGGTCTTCGAAACCCCGGCTTCTTGTCCAAGTCGTCCTAGGGATTTTGTAGGCGTATGTTCTAATCTTTCTGAGATTTCATTTACTTTTTCCTCATTAAGTACACGTTTTTTAACACTTCGCTTCTTATCGAGTAAAGAACCAGTTCCTCTCAATTTGTTGACGGGATTCCACATGGTATCTCTATGTGGAGAGCGTACACCTGGAAAATGTGTTATGAAACGTCTATCGACTTCCCTGCAAGACTCTGTTTTCACATAATTATCGTACAAAAATACCCTTTCCTCTACCGTGCACACACGTGGAGGCATTATGAGAATTATACCCCAAGTAACACTTCACAACTCGAGAACATTTGGAGGGACAGATCAATACTAACTTAATACACTTTATAAGCACGGACGAAAACTGTGAAGTGCGCGCTGTGTAACAGGAAGTGATGTCAACGCGGGGCAGATAAGCTCGATGCGCTGGCCGGACGATTTATGAGAGGAACTCACTGTACGAATTGTAATTTGTAGCTTTTCAGTCTGTCAACACGATTGTGCCCAATGAATGGGGCGGGGTACAACATATAAATATGTAAATACACTCCTGGAAAAAATTACATGTACAGTATTAGTTAATTATCACAATTCATCATCATCATGCACAGTTTCCAGCCACTGGCCGGGTCTGTTTGGAACACAAGCCTCTCCAACATCTTCTGTCTTCCCACCATCTCTCCTCCTCCAGGGCCGATAACCTAGATGTTAGGCCCCTTAAAACAACAATTATCATCATCATCATCTCCTCCTCCACCCTTGTGCAGTCTTCTCCTCTCTTCTTCACGCTTTCTTCCACCCCCTTCAGCCACCTGTCTCTCGGACTTCCTCTGGGTCTCTTTCCTTTCCACTTTGTCTCGTTTGTCCTCCTGGGTATCCTCTTCTCCTCCATTCGTTTTACATGTCCATACCATCTAAGTCTAGATTTCTCTATACCATCTTGTAATGATTCCTCCTTCATTAATTCTCTGGTCCTCTCATTTCTTATTCCGTCCTTCTTTGTAGCTCCAATAATGCTTCTCAAGAACCTCATCTCACTGGCCTGTATTTTTCTCTTCTCCCTTCCTTTCATAACCCAGGTCTCCAAGGCATACATCAGGATAGAGACATAGTACGTCCGATATATGACCTTATTGCTCTTCTGAGGGACATCCTTGCTCCATATCATGCTTCTCACACTCCTCCGGAATGCTTCTGCTTGTCTCCAAATTATATAAATATGTAAATACACTCCTGGAAAAAAATACATGTACAGTATTAGTTAATTATCACAATTAAATGGGGCAATTTTGGATTATGCATTTCGACCCTCAAGTGGCCATCATCAGATCCTGTTCACTGTGTTAAAGTTTAAATTTTCGCTTATGTAAATTCACTACCATAGTACAGTAGTAACATAATAATAATGTTATTGGTTTTATGTCCCTTTAAACTACTCTGGGTTTTTAGAGACGCCGGGGTGCCGGAATTTTTCCCCGTAGGGGATCCTTAATTTGCCAGTAAATCTGACACGGCTCCCTCACATTTGCGCACCCTTAAATGCCAGCTGACTGCGCCAAGATACGACCCTGCAACCTTGGACATGGTAGTAACAGAGCTGTGCAGTATCGAAAATACATGTATTTAAAATACGTATTTTCGATACTTCTGTATCTTGTATTTTGTATCTAAAATACAAGAAACTTGCATTTTGTATCTGTATCGGAAATACTTTTCATGAGTATTTTGTCTTTTCAAAATACACAAAATACAATCAAATTACAATCACTGCATTAGGCAATTTTCAGTTTAATCCTCTATTATCTTCCCTTTTCATAACTTAAGTTAATTGGTAGATATTGCACAGGTAAGTTTGAGATCAATACAGCTGTGCCATCAATACAGCAACCTTGTAAGACCATGTGCAATGCTGTTTATTTAGGATGCATTTAGAACAAAATCTCGGGAGGAATGTCGCCTGGATGTTCGGTTATAAGCTTGGTTAATCTTGGAAACCTTTTCAAGCAGTAGCCTCAAGCTACCTAGTAAGAAATTCCCAAATGCAAGAGGTTATCTGAACCTGTTAACTAGTATGCACCGAAAGTTCCTGGAAGTGCGCACGCAAGGGCTGTACAAAATGCGGTAATTATCTCCCGTAAGCACAGTGTAATAGTCGTGTAAAACTTTGAATTGAAAAATAAGTTGCTGTTTCATTTGACGGGCTTTGACATCGTGATCATTTAGTCCTGTGTGGGTATACATATAGTTTGTCTGATAACCGTGTTATTGTGGGTGAATGTCCCAACATGGCCTAGCGATAACTTCCCGCACGTGTTAGAATATATATGGCCCAACCGGATGCAGTTTATCAGCCCGTTACATTGTGTTAGTGAACTTGTACAACCACAGAATAGTTCCATAACGAGAATGCAAACGGGACTATATTCACACGTGTCCGCGCGATCCATTGCAGTACGGAATTCATTTGTAAAGTTCATGGCAAATGAACGTGGTTGTACGATACCCTCGCTGGCGCTTAATTAATGCAGTATTCTCATCACATTCTAGCCTTCCATCTCAACAGACACAGAACTCATTATATTCCTTCCCTCCGACGCCTTGCTTGAGAATGCGCCGTTTTGTGAAGTATTGCACACTTGAAACTGTTCGGTTAATTTAGGGCTGTGGTCCCATGAAGTTTTAAACATGCCTGTGTTTCGATACAATTCACACGGAATGGCGGCTGGGAGCAAGAACATATCCTTCCGCGCCACCCGCTAGTAACAGTTAATGCACGACCACAGATATAGACATATTATACGTTTGCATATCTGCCAAGTTTTCCGGTCTTCCCGGAAGGTTTCCAGATTTTTGGGGTGTTTTCCGGTTGTCCGGATTAACATAGTTTTTTTCCGGATTTTCAACGCCCTAGCTTGTTTCCGTTCTCTGCATCCAAATCGCATTTCAGTTTTGATTTTCGATAATAGCTGGCTGCTATTTTGAGATGCGAGTGTTTAAATTCCATTGAAAATCGAGTGATAAGACAAAAGTTCATCGATAATCCCGCCTTGCAGATTATCGCTGCGCTTTTGTCATTAATTCTTTGCATTTGACATTACGCTGAAATTCGATAGAACTGTCTATTGATAGTCACATCTCGCAGATTATCGGTGCATTTATATTACTCTTTGTGCTTCGACTGTTTGTAAGCGGGAAAGCTTGGTTTTAAGCTATGCTTGCTGTAGTTCTGGTATTCGTGCATTTGAGTGATGAATTTAAGTAAGAAACGATATAATCAGTCTTTCAGGGAGGCATATTCTTCAGAATTTTTGGAAACTGGCACAATGAATTGGATAGTCTCTCATCACCAAGAGTTTGTAATCTCTTTCCCAGTAGTCTTTTCTCGCTATTTTATGACCTTGCGACGCATGTACGCGTTATATTTTTGCGCTTTGGGATCTTGTGGATTTCTATTTTTGAAAGTTGGCAGGTATGCGTTTGATATAATGTCTGACTCCCATTATGCAAGTTTCTACTGCATACTGAATGATACGCGATCTTGCTCAAACATTGCGGTACACTCGCACGCTTTATAACTCCCGTAATTTTCGTTTTCACTTCACCATGTGTAGATATTGTTACTGCACGCTGTCAAAACACGGGAGTTGTCACTCTATATCCTTGCTCGATTGAGGAAGACACAAGTTACCCCCTCCTCTATGACGTCACGTATCAATATTAGTCGTAACAGCTGTGTATAATTACAAGTAATTTAACAGATCTTCTTCCGTTCTTCACACATGCTTTGTAATTGCCTTCTGCCATGGAGATGTGCATTCTAACACATATAACTACTCGCATATGGTGCTAAATATTCTTTAATTTGTATATATCATTCTTAGGTGTATCAATCGATATGATGTATGACAATATTGATATGTTTATAATCGAAGTAACTTTGGGTTTCTCTTCGGAAATACGAGCTCTCACGATTCATGCTTCCTAACGGAACTCTGCTTGCCATAAAACAGCTGTGAGGACAGACTTCTCTGGCTGGCTCGTGAGTTACACGCTGTCCCACGATACTGTACCCATAACCTTTAAGAATAACGGTACAGTACCATCCCGGCATTTGCGCAAGTAGGCCTACTGTTACATCGCAGAGAAACGCAGTTCAGTCTTCTCGAATCTCAATGATTTCGTCTTAACGCATTGCGTCGCATCAGAGCTCGGCCACGTGCAAACTTGTGGCGCGGTGTGAGTGTTATAGCACACGGTACATCGTTAGTCTTCGGCCGCGGTCGGCTAAGTTCGAGCTCGCTCGTGCATGTAGCGAGGAATCGATATGGAAGATGATCGATCGTATCGATCGCTAAGCGTCTGCGCTCTAAATTTCTTTTCTGCCTTGAATCATCCTTAACGAGCGTATGACGTCTTTTTCATGGGTTCTTAATGTCGCTTAACCATAACGAATAGAAATAAATGGTGTCGACGGACATTGTTGTGAAGAGCTTCTTGAAGACGTGCATCGCAATTGCATTGGATGGAAGTCAGGATGAAGCAGTATGGTATGATGACCAGAATGATGCACGCGAGAGTACATCGGAGATTGGCAGCAGTGAAGACAGTGACAATGAATAGGGCGAGTACCGTATGCCAGTTGCCTTGTTTCAATAATGCAAATTTTGTGTTTTTTCGGGAATAAGGTCATTCCCCGCGTAGCCTATATCTCGCACCGAAAATTTTCACACATATTTTCGGTCAAAAAATTGCGAGATATATGCGAGCAAATACGGTATATTATTACCATTTCAACTGGAATGGAAATGAGATGCAATGATTTTTCGCTTTCTTGTTTCGTTTATACGGCCGGATGCCCTTCCTATCGCCAAACTCATGACAGGAGTTAATGATATATGAATGAAGGTGAATGAAACTATGCAAGGAATTGGAAGGAAGCTGCCGTGGCTTATTCGAAGGTTCCGTCCCAGCATTAGTCTGAAGTTGGAAATGGGAACCACGGAAAACCATTTCAAGGACGGCTGATGGTGTGGCTCATACCCATGTCTACTGAGACCGCAGATAACCGGGCCCCAGCTACCGCTGTTTGTTGGTGGTAATAATAATAATAATACGTGACCCAATTTTTCCAGGTCTGGATAACCAGAAACCTGTGGGAATGGGGAGATATCTATTCATTTATTTATTTCATTTATTTTTATTTTTATTTGTGGCATTTTATTTGCAAAGGAGAATTTGCAACCGAATGTATAATTTAAGCATGTGTGGTCAATTCCTTGGTGCAGATTTCTTACATCACCACTTCAGGATCTCAGAGGGTAGTCTGAATGATTTGCCTCACTGTTTGCTTGACAGTGCTACAATCGCAGCAAGAAGGTATTTCTTGCGCTTGTAAGAAGGTGGTGTGTTTGGGCCCGATTTAATTTGGTCCAGGGGGTGTGGTGGCGCAGTGGTCAAGCTGTTTGCCTCTCACCAAGGTAGACCAGGTTAGATTCCCAGTCAATACATGTGAGATATTCGAATTGAAAGGCCATATCCTGTGATTCGGATACCACGTAAAAAGGAGGTCCCGTGGCTCATGATCGCGAAATTAACAGTCACGTATAACTACCAGCTTCCTTTTAATTTGGTCCAAATCCCTCTTGACTGTTCAATTCCAGGTGGCCTTCCTTTGATGCATGGCAATTCACAACACTCAGGGACCACAAACTGTTTCTTTTCATCTGACTATGTCTCAAGGATGTTGAAGTTGGTAGCTACTATTACTAGTACCTAGTAGATTCTCCATCAGACAGCTCAAATGAAGCCTACTGATATTCGTCATTGGTGCTTTTTTTACAATTTTCGTCTACTCTCACATTAAATCCTTGCATCTGCGTAGGTGAGTTGGAGGAATATGACTTAGTACTGGGAGCCAATGAATTGGAGTAGGCCATTTTTTTTTTCCGAGATCAGACGTAGTGTTATTTAGCTGCACATTTATTATCTTGACATGAGAGCACATGGCACAGTGGTTAGTATTCTTGGCTGTCACCCCTCAGGTGCGGGTTCGATTCCCGAATCTGTCAAAAAATTTAATTCTGGTCTGAGGCAAAACATAGAAGAGGTGCGTTCCATTCCCAACTCAATCATCCTGGAAGTGGTTTTCCGTGGTTTCTCACTTCTACTTCAGGCAAATGCCGGGATGGTACCTAAATTAAGTGCATAGTCGCTTCCTTCCACGATCCTCGTCTCAATTACAAGTACACACACTAATACAGCCATCACAATAACACAAGTCATCAGACAAATTCCACACACGTCCAACTACACAGGGCTACATGAACAGGATGTTGCAAAGCCCCTCAATTCGACGACAACAAGCAGATCTTTATCCAAACTGTGGCACAGTATTCAGTGACAGATTAGACGAAGTCAACAGCTAAATAGCAGAGAGTATTAGTGTTGGACCCTAAGTGGAACAACAAAGTTTCCACAAAATATTATTCCACGTCTTGCGGTTGTCAGCAGTATTTGTTAGTTAATCTTTGAAAGATAGAGTTTCAGCCAGTGTAAACAGTACATATTGAGCCTGTCAGACGAGTTGTTTGGGTTGCCACTAACCGCAATGACCTCCCAGACAACTCACTGTCTGGACACATGTGCCGAAGAGGATTGGATGTTCTTCCTATAGGTCAGTGCGCACGAAAGACGCAGCATCCCGGGGCGATCGGGCAGACACGGAGAATAAGTGAAAGGACCCAAGAAGTACACTGTAGGAACACTTAGACTACAAAATAATAACATCCAGACTTATGTTAACTCGGGTAAAATTTATTAAAAAATCAACAAACACCTTGCCTAGTTTGGAGGGTGTGTTTCGGGCTAATCCCACAAGCTAATTAAAAAAGATAAATGTCGTAGACCCTAAACTGATTGTTAGGTGAAAAAACCCTCACGAAAAATCTAATTACAAGAAATAGCAAAAGCAGCAAGCTAGGGCAGTGGTACGTAAAGTACACCCCACACAGATGAAACGGGTTACTTATAAAAGAAGTTAAATTAACAGCAATAATAGTCAAAGAATTTATGATGGTACCACCCCCTTATTTATGTTTAAACAAGTTAATAATCTAGCTAAATCCTGACAATTACAACAAAGTATATGGTGACTTACTACCGTAACAATCAAACAATTATAGCAAAGGCTATGTGACAACCAGTTAAAAACAAACATTTAAGTCAATCTTACTGGCTAATAGGTACATGAGTAAACATACAAATTTACACAAATAAATAAAACACAGCAGTCAGAAAGCTTCTTATTAACAACCTGCATAC
This sequence comes from Meconema thalassinum, assembly GCA_946902985.2. Lineage (NCBI taxonomy): Eukaryota > Metazoa > Arthropoda > Insecta > Orthoptera > Tettigoniidae > Meconema > Meconema thalassinum. The sequence goes on from OX336389.2 coordinate 1,198,775,776, forward strand.
ACGCAAGGACACTGTTTGTATTCTTGGGTCATCTAGTGTATCAGCCCCTAAACTAAGGAACCATCTAGTGTATAATTACGTTGGTAATGGCGCAATCAAAATCACGTCTTACATTACTTGAGCGTCGAGTGCCACTAGTTGAGAACTAATGGTCGGAAACAGCTCTGTCGTCTCAAGATAGTGTTACAAAGTCTATAAGTCATTTCCCGCTTGGAAATGTGACTAATCCAAAGAGTCGGCCAGTTCGCATTAAATTGCAAGTCATAGAAATTTTACAATAATTATGGTCGTCTTAATTAGATTAATGGGATCTTGTTATTATTAGAAGCATTATTTACATTGTCGTAGGTTTATATAGAATACTGGCTTATTCTCGATGGGCACCTCGGCTTAAATAGTGTGAAGTCTAGCTAAGAACATCACTAAATATCATCGGCTCGCATCTGGCCGGAAACACAATAACACGAGTTACCATACTCGGTTCACAACAACACTGAAGGGGCGCAAAGTTCTCCTACACAGTCTTCAGGTAAAATCCTGGAAAAATGGTCGCAGATCTATCATCTGTACGACAGCGCAACAAGAGCGCTTAACTCTTACGTAGAAGCCTTTAAAAACGGTGTCAAAGTTACCTAACATAATAGACAATAGCTTCTGTTCATTTCAATGCACTCTCCCAGTGCTCAAACAATCCGCTTCCTAAAGCGTTAAGAAGTTACAATATCGTCCAGTGACGTAAGCAAACATATGACTGCTATAAAAAACTCATTAGCCTTGATCCAGAAATAATCAATACATTCCACTCCGTGAAATACAGACGTGCGCATGCGCGTCGAGTCTAACAGTAAAAAGTCGTCTCACTGTGAGCGCTACGGATCCATTACATTTCAAACATTCAATCTTGGTGTGTCAAAGCACACTCTCAACTCATCGCGTCAGGCGATAGTTACACTTCACAGGCGTTAATTCAGTCAAAAGAAGTCTCTATCTGAATTACGCTGGCTTATAACTATAACACGTAGCAACCAATGGTTCGTGGCTTCACTGCCACTTAAAAATATCAATAGTAAACATGGGTAATGTTGAAATATTGCCAAGATAATAATCTGAAGATATTCCACTCGGAATAAGTTACTTTGGAGTCGGACAAAGATATTCCATTCTTGAAATATGTACATGTGGGCATTAGAAAAACTTTAGTGTGTCTAACAACTTGACACTGACAAAATAATATAACAGGTGACAATCCTACAGACTGCTAGGATGTCGGAAACGATACGAAGTGTATCTGGGGTTCGATGCTTGGCTGGCATCTTTAATAAAACTCCCATATTAGTTCTTACTGGAACTTATGTGGCTTCAGAGCACACATCAAAGCATAAATTAATTACATTCAAAAGGTCATGACTTCTGTTGGTCATGAAATGATACGGCCATAATAAAGCCCAAAATAAATCATACAGTGGCGTGAAAGGGAGGTTCGCTGCAAGGGGTCACAAAAATATGACGAAGAGATGGCTATCCATCGCTCAAAATCTAAGTTGGCCCATATGAAGGGCTGACCAAATCAAATCTAAATGACATGTGGTCCTGTCTATCCCTGAAAATTAAGACGTAACATCCTGCGAACACCTTCACGATGCACCAAAACACATGGTGGCTAACTCCACTGTGGAAAAACAAGATTAAACTATCTACAAATCCCTACCTATCTGGTGTCACTAGTTCGGTTAATTTGACTACTATCTACTCCACCACAGCTCAACCCATACAATGAGGAAAAGAACAAACTCACTCAGCAGTCACCATATTCGTAGATCCAAAAATCATGGTGTTACAGAGACCTGGATGGTTGGTAATAATTCCATGTAACAACTCGGGCATCGAGCTTATCCCATTCCATTTTCCTCCTCCTGCTAGTGGTCTCTCGAGCATAGATCTCGATCTCATGGTCAGCGATTGGGTTGATGGTTCCTTGGGCTCCAACCCCCGAAGAATAGATGGTTAATTCTCCTGCCATTGTGTAGATTGTCTCCTCGTTGAATATTCCTCACTTGATTGGTCCTTACTCCATTACACTGACCATTGTCAGCGTGGCAAGAATGGTGTGCACGTGGTCGACGTTATCATTCATTTTGTAAAATTCACACGTGGTTTCCACTGACGTTATATTTAGCACAGTATTATCAAGCAAATCACTGGCTTTAAATTTGCAGACTGATCATAAATGGCCTTTTCACTGTCTGCTTCACTGAATCTATACGACACGTGGTGTCGGCAATCACAGATTCGACTAGTGGTTATCATCCTAAAATATCACACTGATCTGGCGTAAAAATTAATGGCAAAGTGCATTATAAGATGTAATAATATTTAACACTTGTTCACAATTGGATGGTTTGCAGATCATAGTTAAAGCACAGTATTTAAAATCCTCGTGGACATAGAATATGAGGTTCACACGGAGAAATGTGGTGTTACTATCACAATAATATTCACCAAAAATACGACAAAAATTGGCACTTGACATGTGCGTTTGATGGGTTTGTCACTGATTAGAATTCTTACAAGCAATTATAATTTACTTATAATTCGTCGTAGATGTTCGCTGATTTGCACGCCACCTCGTGGGCGAAATATTGTGGTGATCGTCTCGTGGAAGAAAATTACTCACTTTTCACACACAATCAAAAGAATACTTTCACGCAGCGAAGCACTGCACACATTTGTTTGAGAGTAATACTGTTCACGACGTTTCGTCGGATGCACTAATTATATTCTTCACCACTTGGTGGACTTGTAATATTTTCCTCCTCACTTAGGACGAACAATGAAACAGCACGTCTGCAATCGACGGCTTCTGAACAGGTAGTTAGTGAGCTTAGATCTTCCTGCCTCGTGTAGGTCAAAAGTTGAGTCGTTTACGGTCCATTTCCTGCCAATAATCTGCGATGTTAATACCTTTTACCTTTGGTGTAATGAAGTATTACTGACCATCGGATCGACCAATTAAAGGTCTCCGTATCAGACGTATTCTGAGTGAATTCAAAATGGAATAAGGTTTGAACTTAAGAAACATGGGCTAAATAACATAGTACAAGAAATGAGCAAATAGAGAGCAAGAAGCTTTAACATATATATTCACTTGCAAATTATTACAGGTTAACAATTTGATAGAAACAAAACAATGATTTCTTGACAAAAGAATATTTGTATCTGTCTATGAACATTTAGACAAGGTAATGATTCTTATGCACAGCTTAATTAAATTGCTTTTTGCAAAAGGAAAATTAGTGACGCAGCTGAGAGCTGATGGCTGGCAGGGAGCAAATCCTGCGATACCTAGGAAAAGAAAAGAAAATAGGGAAACTGAAGAAGTTTCTAAAAGAATAAATAGCCTATGAAGGGAGCCATTTGCTGATAGGGGCTCAGTCCTGCAGTACCCTGTGAAAGTTAAATTCTTGGGTAGTTGCCAAGATGCAAAAGAAATGTTTGCAAAGTAGATGCAATGGTAGACACAGGATGCGTGAACTGCATGTAAGTTAATCATTAAAGATTTCCCAAGAAATGGAGATGGCAGAAGCAGGTAGGCAAGTAGGCTTATTATCTGCAAGTAAACCATGAGATGTGAAGTGCACAAGAAAGGTGCAATGAAAGATGCAGATATGCACAAGAAATAATTAGATTATTCCCAAATGAAACAAAAGAATGGCTAAAGTAAGCCGATATGTTATTCCGCCTAGAAGGGGGCGGGGTAGAGCACCAAGAAATTAAAATTGAGGAATCTTCTGAACCGGGCTTGTATAAAGCTAACATGATGTAACAGAAAGAACATGAAATAACACTGAATATAGGTTATGTAAAAGTACTTATCTTTTAGAACAAAGTGTGGTTAACATCCCAGGTGTGCGTAGAACACTTGAGTACAAAGAAGAAGACATAGTTCATGTCCAGTTGTGGTTGCTTTCACAAAGGTACTTAACTGATTTCACTTTTGTCGCGTGGACACTTGTTGAATAGTAAGGATGACCTTAGCTATCGCAAAAGTTAAAGACTTGTAGTTTGAAGACGAAGTGATAATATTCACTTAGTAAGAACTTGCGTGGGAATAGATTTCCGTAGCACTTGAAGATGTAGAATAGACATCTTAATGTTCATGTCGCAGGAACATTATGAAGTGTGATCCAAGTTTGATCACTATAAAATGTCTCGAGGACAATGACGAAGGTTGCAGGAACACTTCGTAATGCAGAAGTTACAGATGAGATGTTTCAACGTTGAGGTTTATCGTCCGGTTCGCAAGACGGGTGTCCAGCATGGTGACTGGCAATTAAAAGCACGAAGAGGCTAGGAGAGCTAGTCTCTTTTATAGGTGAACAGCTGAGGTTCCCATACATTCCATGGCTGACGTCTTGAAGAAGAAGCGTGGTGATTGGCTGGAGCGAGGCCACGTCATGGTGAGGACCGATGAGCGCGTAGCTTTCAGAGCCCAGTATACCACGTGAATTAAGGCTTGTAGAATTACCTTTTAACACTTAGAAAAAATGTCTTAGAGGCGAAACATGACTTATACACTAATAAGTAAGTACGTAAATCATTTTAAATATGTTTAAAGTGAATTACAAATGAATTGTCACTAGCACATGGTGACAAAAAATGAGGTTATGAAATCAAATTCTGGTCTGACTTTTGACATTACCAAAACTTACAAAATTAACAAATTAATTATTCTCAAATGCGAACATACTGCCAGAGGGGCAACAAGAAAAAAACAGAAAGAAAACAAAGAAACAGGACTAGAGTGGCTAAGGAGAAACAGAAGAAATTGGACGGACACTCTGTCCAAAAGGAGTAATTAATTTCACCACTCTGACCCTATCATCACGACCGGTGTAGCACTTCACTACTCTTCCGGTGTGCCAAACAGGAGGAGGACCGGATTCTCTCAGGAGAATCAAATCTCCCTCCTTGCGGTTTGGTTGAGCGAGCTGCCACTTCCGTCTGCCCTGAAGCAAGTTCAAATACTCCAGTCTCCACCGTTTCCAAAAGCCATTTCTAAGGGCTTCGATTTTTTTCCAGAGAATGGGTAAAGAAATATCGAGCTTGCGGTCGATGAGAGGTGGCGGATCATTTAAGGAGCTACCTATTAAGAAATGACCAGGGGTTAGAGGAAGCAAATCGGAAGGGTCGCTAGACACTGGAGACAAGAGACGGGAGTTGACAGTGCCTTCGATGAGAATTGCAAAAGAATTGAATTCTTCAAAAGATAGGATAGACTTTCCTACAGTTCTTTTGAGATGAGTTTTGACCAATTTGACACAAGCTTCCCATCTTCCACCATGATGTGGAGCGTACGGGGGGATGAAGTGCCATTTGAAACCTTTCAAATGAGCAAAATTAGACAATTGTTCGTTGGCAGAACGAGAGCAGAGTGCCTTTTGCCATTGCTGAGAAGCACCAAGAAAGTTTCTGGGGTTGTCGGAGAACACCTCAGAGGGAATTCCTCTTCTAGCAATAAAGCGAGAAAAAGCAGAGATAAAGTATGAAGTGGAAGCATGGGTGACCAATTCGAGATGAATGGCACCAGTAACAAACCAAATGTGCTATGTAAAGCTTGGCAAGAATTTTGCGTTTAGCTTTTAGACTATTGGTTTGATATAGAAACGGACCAGCGTAATCGATACCAGTTAGAAGAAACGGTCTACTGGGAACAGAACGGAACGAAGGAAGGTCAGCCATAAGTTGCTGAGAGAACTTAGGTTTGGCCTTAAAGCAAGGAATACACTTTCTAACAACGGAAATGACTTTGTGCAAGCCATTGATGGGCCAGTAATGCTCACGAATCAAACACAAGAGAGTGCGTGTACCAACGTGCAAATGCTGATAGTGAAATTGACATATTATCAGTATAGTAACATGATGTTTTGAAGGATGAATTATGGGGTGTTTCTTATCTTCAGGATAATCAGAAAAACATAACCGACCACCTACTCTTAACAATCCGTTATCATCAAGAAAGGGGCATAAAGCGAATAGTCTATTCCGCTTTTTAAGGGGTAGACCCTTAGATAGAGAATTAATTTCATTAGAAAAAATTTCTTGTTGCGTGAGCAATAAGACTGTGGTAGTAGCAGACTGTAATTCAACAGCAGAAAGAAATGCTTGAGGAAACAATGGTTTTTCTAACACAAAGAATTTCCAAGGAAGCAAGTAGGCTACAACACGAACTAGCTTTTGAAAAGAAGAATATCTTTCAAGCAATGAAGGAGTAACCGTGGTTACAAGAGAAGAGGCGACTTTACGAGTTTCAGGAACATTCGTTAAAGCAGAAGAAAATAGGGCTGGCCAAAAGGAAGGTTCTTGCAACAACCAAGTTGGACCATGCCAGAAAAGACTAGATGTTGCTAGCTGGTGTGGAAGGCATCCACGAGAAATTATGTCTGCTGGGTTCCCCTTACCCGAGACATGTTTCCATTGAGAAGGTTTAGATAAAGTTTGGATTTTTTCCACCCTGTTGGCGACAAAGGATTGCCAATGAGTAGGGGCCTTAGAGATCCAAGCTAAAGTGATGGCGGAATCAGTCCAGTAATAGATATTACTGAAATGACAGTTGAGATTGGAGACAAGCTTTTGAGATAATTTGGCTGCGAGCAGGGCAGTGCATAACTCTAAGCGAGGCAATGAAACTGTTTTCAAAGGAGCTACCTTTGACTTGGTACAAATTAAATTAGAGAATGAAGGAGTGTTACGACTGACCACATAAGCGCAACATCTGTAAGCTTTCACAGAGCTATCTGCAAACAGATGCAGCTCTAGGCTAGCAGAGAACGAAGTAGGGATAAGAACCCTGGGGATGTCTATGACAGACAGATCAAGAAGATGAGTGCGGAAGGAAAGCCATCTTTCCAAGAGAGAAGGAGGGATAGGATCATCCCAATCCGTTTTGAGAGACCATAGTTCCTGCATAAACATCTTAGCTTTGACTATGATCGGAGCTGTGAATTGAAGAGGGCCATAGATTTTGGTGATTTCGGATAGAACTTGTCGCTTAGTTTGAGGAAGAATAGGAGACAAGCTGACTTGATAGAAAAAAGAATCCGAAACGGGATACCAGTGAAGTCCCAAAACTTTGGTGGAATCAACGGTATGTAAGAGCTCGACTGGTGTATCAGTGTTGCCATTGGATATGACGTTAGCAAGTACTTCTTTGGAATTAGAATTCCATTTGTGGAGTAGGAAACCTCCTCCATGATGCAACGCTTGGAGATCACGTGAGTGTTCAAGTGCTTCAGAAGGGGAGCTGAAGGAATGAAGATAATCATCCACATAAAAAGATTTTTTGAGAAGATTTGAAGTATCAGCGGAAAAGAGGTTAGAGTCTTGCTCAGCGAGATGCTTTAAAGTGTGGATGGCGAAGAAAGCAGATGGCTTTAGACCATATGTGACAGTTTTTAATTTCAAGACCTTAATGGGTTTGGAAGGGCTAATGGGTTTGGAAGGGCTATCACACCAAAAAATTTGTTGCAAATTTTGCTGTTCAGAATTGATTAAGATTTGCCTATACATTTGTTTAATATCGGCGATGACACCAACAGGAAGCAAGCGAAAGTTTAACAAAACTGAAGAAAGATCAGACTGAATGGCGGGACCGGTAAGTAAGGTATCGTTTAATGAAATACCATTAGAATCTGGAGTGGAACCATTGAAAACGACTGGAAGGTGTTCCCTTGTGGAAGGGTTCTTCCAAACAGGGTGATGATTCAAATAAACACTATCTTCTGAAAGAGTTTGTCTATTAAGAACTTCCATGTGACCAGCGGCTTCGTAGTCTTCCATAAAGTCCATGTATTGAGCTTTGGCTGAAGAATCTTGTTTCAACTGATTTTCTACAGCGAACAAAGCCTTGAGAGTGCGAGGATGCGAATCTTTTAAAACTGGAGGGGAAGAAATACGAGGCATAGTGACAACAAATCTACCATCTGGGTTGTGAGTGATAGTGGAGAGATAAAGCTGTTCGCAAAAGTCATCTTCAGTGGAAGAAGAAGGGGTGGAATCGATAGACCCAATTTTCCAAAACTTTTCCAAATTGTGGTCTAACTCAACGTGAGTTAAGTGACATAAGGATGAAGACTGCACAGTGGCAAGAGGAATATGACCCGTGACCAACCAACCGAATTTGGTGTGGTGGGCGTAGATGCTAGAAGTTATATTGATTCTAGAAGGAAGTAAATTTTGCCAAAAGACATTAGCACCTAGCAAAATGTCAACTGGAGCACTCTGATGAAAGTAGGGATCAGCTAATTTCAGATCAGAAGGGAAGTGCCATGTATCAATAGAAAACGAATGACTAGGAGTCAGAGCTCCAATAACAGGGATTGACAAACAATTTAAACTAAGGTTAGTGCCAGATTGCACCGAATCCTTAATCTTGAGCTTTACGAACTGTAAGGAAGTAGACTTACTGTTATTGATACCAGATATCTCTATCGAAGTGGTTTAATTTCTTAACCAAAGAAGAGGTTATGAAATCGTGGGTGGCAGCATTGTCGAGAAGAGCTCGAACAGAATGCCATTTGCCTTTAGAGTCTTGGATCTGAAGTCTCACCGTGGATAACAAAACCTGAGTACTTCGCCAAGAATTAGCAGTCTGACTATACGACTGAGCGCTAGAGGCAGCATGAGTGCCAGAGGTAAGGTACGACTTACTACTGGATGCCACGTTGGATTGAGAAGTCGTTGAAACAACGCTTTCCAAAGGCTTATTTTAGGGATGCTTAAATTTGGGTTTTTCAAACCGGTGTAATGAGGAATAGTGGCGCAGTTTGCAATATGTGCAGACACCTTTAGACGAGCAATTTGAAACTGCATGTTTGGTAGACAAACAATTATGACAGTATTTGTGCTCGGCAACAGCTTTCCTACGGTCATCGACTGTCATGGCTTTGAAAAAAGAACAAGTATATAGCGGATGCAAGTTGTTGCAAAGAAAGCAGGTTTGTACAGTACTCTGCACTGAAAATACCTGAGAACGGAAAGATTTCTTATTAGAAGAAGTCTTACTGATCGCACCTTTGCTCGAGCTAGGTAGCTCGTCTTGTTGAGCATCGGCGGGAAGTACTTGACAACGGTTTTTGATAAACGTGACTAAAGTTTGAAATGTGGGATCAGGCTGATCTATTAAGTCTGATTCCCATGCCTTTAAAGTTTGAGAATCGAACTTGGAAGTAGTGAGATATATCAGAAACAAGTCCCAATGCTCGACTGGTTGCTTCAAGTGCTCGAGTGCACGGACATGAAGCTCGACAGTATCACCTAACTGACGTATAGAGGAAAGATTGTCTGGACGACAGGAAGGGAGGTTAAATAGAGCAGTAATATGCCTGTGGATGCGAAGCTTGGGGTTATGGTAACGTTGTTGCAGCAAATTGAAGGAAACAGAATAGTTGTCAGACGTGAGAGGAAGTGCCTCTATCAGCTTAAGCTGTAGATTTCAAATAACGAAACTTCTGAATATCAGGTATTTAAGAATAATTATGCACTAAAGAAACGTAGAGTACCTCGAAGGAATCCCATTCCTTCTCGTTGCCAGAAAAGGTTGGCAAGGAAATCCTAGGTAGGATTGGTTTAGACGGAGTGACAAGTTGGTCCCTATGCTGTTTAGTTAACGTTTTGATTAAGTTCTTGTCTTCAGCAAAGCCTTCATAGTAGCTGTCCTCCACCTCACCTCGATCCTGTTCACGACTTGAGTCGAGGAGCTGAAGTTCGATTTGTAAAGTGTCATAAGACGTGAAATTAGATTGATATGTTTTGAACTTTTCATTAAGAATGCCTAAATTGTGATCATCAAGGCTTTTTCTGTTAAGTAAGAACGAAACCTAGATAATTTCTTTTCTAAGAGGGCACGAGTACCTAATAGCTTTTCTAGCTTGGCCATGGTGGAAACTGAAGTTCTCACCCCAACCTCCAGAGAACTTGCTAGCGGCAAGGAGACGTCAGGCTTGACAGGAGAGGGCTGCGGCTTCTCGTCAGGGTCCTGCACCTTTTCCACTTTGATGGACTCCGTAATAACTGTGAAAAGTCAGACACAGTATTAGACCAAGTTTTATTATGAAGCAACGTGCTCTCCAAGTTATGATTGAAGTTTAAGCAAAGTGAAACTAGTTCCGTGGGTTTATGGCACCAAAAGAGATAGTGTAATGAAGTATTACTGACCATCGGATCGACCAATTAAAGGTCTCCGTATCAGACGCATTCTGAGTGAATTCAAAATGGAATAAGGTTTGAACTTTAGGAAACATGGGCTAAATAACATAGTACAAGAAATGAGCAAATAGAGAGCAAGAAGCTTTAACATATATATTCACTTGCAAATTATTACAGGTTAACAATTTGATAGAAACAAAACAAAACAATGATTTCTTGACAATGAATATTTGTATCTGTCTATGAACATTTAGACGAGGTAATGATTCTTATGCACAGCTTAATTAAATTGCTTTTTGCAAAAGGAAAATTAGTGACGCAGCTGAGAGCTGATGGCTGGCAGGGAGCAAATCCTGCGATACCTAGGAAAAGAAAAGAAAATAGGGAAACTGAAGAAGTTTCTAAAAGAATAAATAGCCTATGAAGGGAGCCATTTGCTGACAGGGGCTCAGTCCTGCAGTACCCTATGAAAGTTAAATGCTTGAGTAGTTGCCAAGATGCAACAGACATGTTTGCAAAGTAGATGCAATGGCAGACACAGGATGCGTGAACTGCATGTAAGTTAGTCATTAAAGATTTCCCAAGAAATGGAGATGGCAGAAGCAGGTAGGCAAGTAGGCCTATTATATGCAAGTAAACCATGAGATGTGAAGTGCACAAGAAAGGTGCAATGAAAGATGCAGATATGCACAAGAAATAATGAGATTATTCCCAAAAGAAACAAAAGAATGGCTAAAGTAAGCCGATATGTTATTCCGCCTAAAAGGGGGGGAGTAGAGCACAAAGAAATTAAAATTGAGGAATCTACTAAACTGGGCTTGTATAAAGCTAACATGATATTTTTAGGGATTTTTGATTGGTGCCTAACCACCAACTATGTTGGGGATTATTGATTACCCTGGGCATCCTTAGCATTTACGGAGATTTACTAGGATGTTTTATGAAAGGCTGCGGACCCATACTCACCAGACTTACGGGGAGAGCCTTAGCAAGCCAAGCGCTTGCTGGTCGTCTTCAAGTACTGCTTGACAGCATGGCGCAGCGTGAAACACTGGACCTTAACCTAACTACAAACTAAGGGGGTAGGGTTTTACGACTAAGTGAAATAAAAAGATAGAGCCCTTGACTGTGAGAGAAGGGTTTATTGTACTGATGGGTGGCGCTTAGGTCTAGATATAAGGGGTGATGATTACTAAGGGAAAAGGAATCTGACAGACACACATTACTCACCCTACCGATGATACCCGTCCTTCATGATGTCGCGTTGGGACCGCGACAGGGCAGCGCCCTGCCGGTCTCTCGTAGCACTAACACTCGGCATCGGTCCTCAGGATCAACAGAGCTGGCGCGTGGTTGTGTCCCGTATTTGTAGACTTTCAAGTGGGTCAAGCATGTCAGCAGTATGTGCAGCTCTGTTGCTACTATTGCATAAGACTGCCGGCTTGCAGTACTTACGAATGTAGGTCGGTGTTGGCCTGCTCCGTCCGTATGTCCTACAGCTCAACTTATACCTTCCATTTGCTAGGCATAGTTATAGACACAACCCTTATCGAGGGTTGATGGATGTAACAAGACCTCGCTCGGTTTTAATTGTCGGCCTCGACAATTGCAGTGGTCCCACGGTGCTAATGTAGAAAATTCTTCTAATTGTAGTTTTTTGTTTCCAATCTTCTTTTCTTCCTAGTAATCTTTGTTTTCCTCCTTCCAACCTTCTTTTCTTCCGTTCTTCTTCGTAGTTGGGTAGGTATGCGTAAGTGTGTCGTGCCAGGGGTTGGTAGGTGTGGCAGGGGTGGAATATGGTGTTATACAGTCATTTGATACTTCGTTACACTTTGCTTTGCAATGTTGACATGATCACTTTAAATTGTCTGTGATAATCTTGTTCATTTGATCTGATTGTATTGTTAAATGTATTGTTCCATTAAGGAAATAATTAAAGATCAACTTGGAAATTAATGATTTGCATTAACACATTTGGTGAAGAAAGATAAAAGAAATGGTGTATAGGAAATTTAGGGTGTAGTCACCCCTCTCGGACTAGTTCATGACGTGCGCCCTACATCGCCAATCATGTACTGCCTTGAGGGTGCATGTACAGCTGTAATTTTCCTATTATGTATTGATGATAATGTATGGAGTTTAAAGTATAGTTAGCCCTCTCGGCTTAGCCTGTACCTCTGAAGCGTAGTGTAATGAAATGGAAAACATAGTGTGCTGTGTAAGTGTATTGCTTCATTAGGCCAGGTGTACAGCGAGGGTGCACTGAAAGCTTTAATCTCCTTACAACGTGGGGATGAAAATATAGAGAGTCTAGGGTTTGCTACCCTTGCAGAACCCGTCTACGGACTGCGTAAAGCTACATCATTCTGTGTGCGGTCGTGGGGGTGCATGTACCTTTTTAAACTCCCTATGACGTGGGGGATGATTTATAATTTTAAATTTACCTAAGAGAGTTATGATTTTACGATTCATCTCTGATAAAACATGAGTTTAGAAAAGAGATAGATTTTAAGGTTAACCTGCCTATAAATGGCTTGACATGCTACTATTTTGTTCTCTTCGATTTTCTGTTTCCAAGTCCGTTGGTTCTTCTTTCTTGGTCCACGGTCACCTGGCTTATATCTTGCTATTACGTCCTACTTATGGGGAATACAGGATGTTCAGCTTATTATCATTCTGAAATCAGAAATAAATCTTAATTTCCATTCATATTGGGATTGTTTATCCTATTACTATTATTTTCCTACTTCTTCTACGTATTGCAAGGGAATTCCGTACTCAATGTCTGCATTTTACTCTTTCGAATAATGTGCTTATAACTTAACGTGTGATATGTATCTCTTCCAGCCGCGGGTCGTGGTGTTGGAGCTGGGGAAGGCTCAGCACTTAGTGGCAAAATGCTGGTATAACGCATTATACGACACCCACATACACGGCTGCAGGATTTTTAATTTCACGTTTTTTTCCCTAATTAAAATGAATGTACTTGCCTAGTTTCAACATTCAGGAAGAGGCAATGCATTCCGTTTCTAATTTAACCTACTCCCCATTCTAATTAGTCCCGATCAGAGGAGTCTGTTTCACGGTTGTACACTACCAAACAATCGCAATTTACTTAGAAAACACTGTGCTTACCAGCTAGAACTGTAAGGCAATTGATCTGTAACATAGTCCGAAAGTGAACCCGATCTTGAGGGATAAATGGAAACAAATAAACACAATTGTAGATATTAAGAGCAGTGAAGCTACTTGCTATTACTTTATATAAACACATGACCTTTAATTCATAGGTTTGTAAGTGAAGTCTGCCCTCCTCTCCTTTAGAGCTGCAAAGTGGTCAATGACAAGCTCATTGAAGTTCGGTGACTCCAACAATTCCTTTTCTGTGGAACACATTGCAAGTGCACAGTCGGCCTTCCTTCATTGTGTTTCGTAAAACTGTTTTCATTCGTTTTAGGGTATAGAAACACCGCTCTGCCTCTCCTGTGACCCTTCACAATCAGCCTAGTATCGTGGTCGTTATTTTTGCCCGATACGCTACTAACTGAATTCATTGTCTTGTAGACATACACTTACCACTACTGTAGCTAGGGTTGCCAGACGTTCCGTTTTGCCCGGAACAATTCCGTTGTTTCTTGTTTTGTTCCGTGTTCTGTTTTAATCTTTAACGGAACGCCAAATATTCCGTTTTTTGGTTAATTTGATAGTATATTCAATTTTGCACCAATTTTCGAATGTCCCGCTTCAGAATTGATTGTAATATCTAGCTTGTTTTCTGGTGATACAGGTGCAAGTTTGAAAGAGAAAATGACTTCTATGTCTGTGTTAGATAGATGGATACATGTTATAGATATATTAGGGGAAACAATATTAAGGAGTATCGTAGTCCTTGTTAAGTTAATACTCAGCATTTCCCCCTCCAATGCATTTACGGAGAGAGTTTTTTCTGTCATGAATATCAATTGGAGAGATTATACAAACTCCATTAGTTTGATAAAACAAGAATTGTTCACATATTACAATTATGACGAAAATTGTAGTGAATTTTATCAGAAGGAACCGGTACTTACAAATAAAAGATGTTTGCAAAGGTTCGTTCAAATGAAAAGCATTTGTAAGTTGCTGGTGCCATAGGCCTATATGATGTGTGTATTTGATTATGCAATGCTTATTTAATACATGAAAATGAAAATCCACAGCCTGCTTCCAGTCTCCGACCGGGTCAGGAATGGAATGAATTAAGCCCCATATAGCGGCGAGGATATGGACTGTGCCGGCTGCCGAGGCCTGACGCACTTCTCGGGGCAATGATGAAATGAATGACAGATGAAATGAAATGATAGGGGAGAGTTTGCTGGAATGAAATTTTGACAGGGAAAACCGGAGTATCCGGAGAAAAACCTGTCTGCTTCTGTTTTGTCCAGCACAGATCTCACATGGAGTGACCGGGATTTGAACCACGGCCCCAGCGGTGAGAGGCCGGCGTGCTGCCGCCTAAGCCACGGAGGCTTGCTTTATGTGTATTATTTATTACAACGTTTGACGACCTTGATTAAAAAAATGCAATGGCAACCCTATCTGTAGTCCATAACACGCAAATTAAGACTTGCCACTGACAAACAACATAATTAATGAACTAATTAAGTTACACCAACGATTTTAACACGCGAACACTTGTTTACAAATACGCAGCATGGGCGGTGGCATATTTTAAACAGAATACTTCCCTTAAGTTTCGGTAGATGGCTCTGCTACCCCTTGCCACCTCATGGTGCTATCTGGCGGAAATATTTTAGTTATTATACTTTAAGGGATACCATTTGAGTTCTCAATAATGATTATCACTTACTAGTCATATCTAACTGTTTCTGGTAACTTGTCATTATTAATCCTTCGGAGAGTGAAAGAGGGAATGTATAAACTTTCATGAGAGTGGTTTCAGTCTCCTTGAACAACTTTGAATGCATTCCACAGAATAAGAATATCTTGTCGTCGTTGGCAAGCCTGGCTTAGGCTGTAGTCGCCTGAGCCTTCAGCGATACAAATGAAACGAATGGAGCTTTCATAACCACGCCTCCCGTCCCTGTTACATAGGAAGGAATAGGACATCGAAGGCGCAGCCTAACGGCGCTACTATCCATCTGAAAAACATTCTTTATCAACAGTTCCAAATATATTGACTCGTGACTGAATGAATTGAGTGAAATTTATAAATGTTTCCAATCAATATAAATTATAAATTCCTCAATTAAATACGGTATGTATATTTATAGAATCTTTCAAGAGAGGCTCCGCCTAAGAGCCTTTAATGACCAGCCACGCCTGATCTCTTCACATATCCATCATCATCGTAATTAGCTATATTTCATTTCCTATACTCATATTCACTTCAATGTTTCATTATTACTTATATTTCTATTCTTCCGTTTCCTTCATACATTTATATTTGTAGAACCTCAATATACTTTTATTTTCGTAGACCTTCAATATGCTGTCTCATACATACATATTCGTAGAACCTCAATATATACTTTTATACCACTTCGTAACCTCAGGGAATTAGCCGTCCTGGGCTACTATACTCACAACAGGGAATGAACCTTCCTGCAATTACATCCTTCCTCCATTTCCGGTAATCGACGTATTTACTTCTTAACCTATCTAAATACAGACATTGTGTACATGGAACTCGTACTACGTGTTATGCTTAATTGTAACGCCTGA
The DNA here is from genome assembly GCA_946902985.2 of Meconema thalassinum. Classification (NCBI taxonomy): domain Eukaryota; kingdom Metazoa; phylum Arthropoda; class Insecta; order Orthoptera; family Tettigoniidae; genus Meconema; species Meconema thalassinum. The sequence goes on from OX336389.2 coordinate 1,198,791,703, forward strand.
TTGATTGAATTTTTATACTGGTGACTAGAGTGCCATGAACTTATGGAAATATCTCTCTCTAATTGTTATTCTTGCCTCTAAGGGCTGAATTGATAATTATTAGGTAGCTTAGACAGTTGTTTATCCGTAATTCTGATATTTCTTATGAACCGTATACATTTTTATAACTTGTTGACTGAGCTGTTAACACTTCCTGAAAAATAACATTGTTATTACATATGCATTTTATACCCTTTTTAAATATGCCACTTTATATAGGGGGAAGAACCAGAGGAGTGCGTCAGGCCTCGGCAGCCGGCCCAGTTCATATCCTCGCCGCTATATGGGGGCTTCATTCATTCCATTCCTGACCCGGTCGGAGACTGGAAGCAGGCTGTGGATTTTCATTATATAGGGGGAAGAAATGGGATGTTAGTTGTGCTTGGGGTTCCATCAGTACCTAAGGCTAGTCCCTACTCCTAAATCTAATGTTAATAATTTTCCCTTACTATGTATAGTATTTACAGGGGGTGGGGGTGGTCTGTGTGTCTGGAGGGTGGATAGTTAATGGAAAAATTCCTTGAGAAAAAAAAAATGGGGGTATTTACCTTTGAATGTAAATTTTAAAACGTTTAGTATTTCCCTAGCGCCTACCCGAGATAATGGTATTTCCCATATCTATATAATTCGATAACCCATGTTTGCAGACTGGTTGATAGCATTTAATACTGCACTGGTCTGCAGTGCCGTTAATAAAATATTACCCTTTACTCTTATGACATAAATAGATGGTTTCCTCTTTCTGAACAGCTTATACTATGTTTGAATATTATTCCTCTTTAACTTGGTTTTATCGATGTTATTATCCCTTGAAAGTTTTGAATTAATTGTTAAAATGTAGCATAATTGTGCTTTGTTTAATTATGCGTTGTAATATTTCTTTCCTCGTGATTTTCTCAGCTGATGTTTTACCTACTAAGTACCTGATTCGCGTTGCTTATCTTCCTATATTCTTATCATCTTACCATTATAATACCTTCAAACTATTGCTTTAGTTCCAAAAATGTATTTATATATCTTTCACTTCTACCGTCCTATAGTATAATACCATAAAACTATCGCCTGCCAGTAGTCTGACTATACAGCGATATAGATGAGTTCTGACGGACGTTAGGTCTAAATATATATTATATATATCCTATCAATAGTTAATCATAATACCATAAAAATATCGCCTGTTGGCAGACTGATTGTACTCCGATACAAAACGCATCCCAACTGACGTTAAATCTAATATGTATTGAGTTGAAGTGACCGCCGCTAGCTTGTATAACGCAGTGGGACTAATTCCCCGGAAGTATTAGAGCTAACGTCTTCTACGTGAAAGGGGTGGCTATTTCCTATCAGTGTTCAGTTTCTTTCTAATATCTGGACTATTTCTTACGTGTTCTGTGGATTGGCTATTTCCCTGAATCTGAAATCATAGTCCTCGGTCTCTGGTTGTCAGTACCATTCTGACTAATATACCTGTAACTAATTCACCGCTTCTTGGCTGACTCTTCTTTTAAGAATGGGAATAAATTATCCTCGTGCGCGCTCTCATGAATAATGTTACTGAAATTCTAATATATCTATATATATATTTGCTTATAGGCATTTGGCACAGTGGTGGCAACGATTGTGATAATTTATGACAGTAGTTATGAGCATAATAATCTTAAAATTCTCCATGCATCGTATCTTAACTTCTTATCTCAGGGCCAGGCAATATCTCATTCCTGCCGCAAGATACTTAATAACTAACTTCATTACTTATTCAGTACTTCTTCTCTGAGGGTTGGGTAACGTCCTTCGTTCCTCCCTTATAATCATTCACTTCAAAAATCAACTTCTTCTATACTTATCTCATGGTCAGGGAATATCATCTCCTTCCTGCCGCAAGACACTTAATAACTAACTTCTTCTTTAAGTGTTGGGTAACTTCCTTCGTTCCTCCCTTATAATAACTCAACCTCATAAGAACAGCCTCTTCTGTTGCTATATTCTTCTTCTTAATGCATGATACTAATGGTATTCATAATAATAATGCTGAATGCCTACTGGAAACTATCACTGTCGTGTGCCCACCTTGCCGTAGTTACGCCATACTTAAACTTTTGCCGTTCGCTCGTCGGCATCTCATGAGCTTAATAATTGTTCGTACCCATGGCCTGTGAGCCTTCGTGAGGGTACGCACTCTGAAGATACTAATTTTACTGCTACGTGAATTATATTTCCAAACAAAATGACGCTTGTTATGGGATCATGCCTGAATGCTTACTGGAAATTCCCTTGCTATATCATGCTTTTACTACCTTGCGGGATGTACTCTGAAATGCTAAATCTGTTTAGGCTAGTCTCACTGTTATCTGCCTACGCTAGATTCTGAACCCGTAATCTCTTCCGCTAGCAGACATGTGTTTTGCTTATCTGGACATTTACAGTCTTACATATCCTGTCTGGCTGCCAGCTCTATGTCGCGTGCCTAGTTTGCTGATAGTCATAATTGTAAGGACTGTTCGCTGAGCTGAGTAAGTACGGTGTCCCTTGATGCTACTTGTAAACTAAGACTGAACTGTGCCACCTTGCTGTATCGTGTTTATAGTGTCTATGAAAGTGTAGTGTAAAGGTAGCTCGCTCCTCCTGTCTACTCACATTACCAAGGTTGCCGTTCATTCAGCCACTCATATATTTCCTAACTAACTTATGATCTACAACAATATATACACTGTAATGACACTGCTGAAAAAAAATGCGTGGATTAGTAGGTTACACTGTCTTATTCTAGGGGAATTAATCTTAGGGAATAAGCTGTCTTTTATTAGAGTGGGGTAATTATCTGTACTTCCTTACCATTTCTATAAGCTGCTATGGGTTAATTCCTACTACCTACTAGGGTGGTAAAAGCTTACTTTACTTTAAGGGCTGGGGGTGGGTGGGTATTAAATATTTCTATCTACTTCTCTAGTTAGCGGTTGTTAAAATATTAAAACGCTTGGCCGAAAGAGGATTCTACTGCTTTCTCTCTAGTCAATCGGCGTTAAGCTGGGTTGGGGAGGGGGGAGGGATGTTATTAATATTGAAAAAATAATCCCATGTTTAAGTAAAAGAAAAAAATTACTGCTGGGCGTGCGCAAGATTGTACCGGACCGTAACCAAAGAAACTTGTTGTGTAAGTTCCTTTCTACACGTGGTACCCGACGCCTCCACCATTATGTTAGGGATTTTTGATTGGTGCCTAACCACCAATTATGTTAGGGATTATTGATTACCCTGGGCATCCTTAGCATTTACGGAGATTTACTAGGATGTTTTATGAAGAGCTGCGGACCCATACTCACCAGACTTACCGGGAGAGCCTTAGCAAGCCAAGCGCTTGCTGTTCGTCTTCCAAGTTCTGCTTGACGGCATGGCGCAGCGTGAAACAATGGACCTTAACCTAACTACAGACTAAGGGGGTAGGGTTTTACGACTAACAAAGTGAAATAAAAAGATAGAGCCCTTGACTGTGAGAGAAGGGTTTATTGTACTGATGGGTGGCGCTTAGGTCTAGATATAAGGGGGGATGATTGCTAAGGGAAAAGTAATCTGACAGACACGCGTTACTCACCCTACCGATGATACCCGTCCTTCATGATGTTGCGTTGGGACCGCGACAGGGGCGGCGCCCTGCCGGTCTCTCGTAGCACTAACACTCGGCATCGGTCCTCAGGATTAAGAGAGCGGGCGCGTGGTCGTGTCCCGTATTTGTAGACTTTCAAGTGGGTCAAGCATGTCAGCAGTATGTGCAGCTCTGTTGCTACTATTGCATAAGACTGCCGGCTTGCAGTACTTACGAATGTAGTTCGGTGTTGGCCTGCTCCGTCCGTATGTCCTACAGTTCAACTTATACCTTCCATTTTCTAGGCATAGTTATAGACACAACCCTTATCGAGGGTTGATGGATGTAACAATATAACAGAAAGAACATAAAATAACACTGCATATAGGTTATGTAAAAGTACTTATCTTTTAGAACAAAGTGTGGTTAACATCCTACGTGTGCGTAGAACACTTGAGTACAAAGAAGAAGACATAGTTCATGTCCAGTTGTTGTTGCTTTCACAAAAGTACTTCACTGATTTCACTTATGTCGCGTGGACACTTGTTGAATAGTAAGGATGACCTTAGCTATCGCCAAAGTTAAAGACTTGTAGTTTGAAGACGAAGTGATAATATTCACTTAGTAAGAACTTGCGTAGGAATAGATTTCCGTAGCACTTGAAGATATAGAATAGACATCTTAATGTTCATGTCGCAGGAACATTATGAAGTGTGATCCAAGTTTGATCACTATAAAATGTCTCTAGGACAATGACGAAGGTTGCAGGAACACTTCGTAATGCAGAAGTTACAGATGAGAAGTTTCAACGTTGAGGTTTATCGTCCGGTTCACAAGACGGGTGTCCAGCATGGTGACTGGCAATTAAAAGCACGAAGAGGCTAGGAGAGCTAGTCTCTTTTATAGGTGAACAGCTGAGGTTCCAGTACATTCCATGGCTGACGTCTTGAAGAAGAAGCGTGGTGATTGGCTGGAGCGAGGCCACGTCATGGCAAGGACCAATGAGCGCGTAGCTTTCAGAGCCCAGTATACCACATGAATTAAGGCGTGTAGAATTACCTTTTAACACTTAGAAAAAATGTCATAGAGGCGAAACATGACTTATACACTAATAAGTAAGTACGTAAATAATTTTAAATATCTTTAAAGTGAAATACAAATGAATTGTCACTAGCACATGGTGACGAAAAATGAGGTTATGAAATCAAATTCTGGTCTGACTTTTGACATTACCAAAACTTACAAAATTAACAAATTTATAATTCGCAAATGCGAACAACCTTAAATTGAAAATCGGTAAACGTCGTAATGTTTCCTTTAAGCAGATCTACGTTATGGAATGATCTGAGACTTTTAATAGTAAGAAATGTGATAGTTGGTGCTCAGAATAAATGATCAAGGTGAGTGTCCAGAGTCAAGACATCTCCCATTTTTCCCGCATGTATTGCGCTGCTACAGGGCGCGTTCAGTTACAATGGCATGACATGTTCCTCATTAATTCCAACAAATATCACCGAGCCATGAGCTCACGCGGGCTCAATATACAGGGTGTAACTAAATATGTGGGAAAGCTCTGGGGATTCAATAGAAGAACTTAAAACAAGCAAAACACGTCCTGTAAACACATGGTGTATTTGCTTTCGTTTCAGTGTTATAAGCATTGTTTGTGGTACACATAACACAGGCCGCTTCACTATGCAGGTTGGTCATTTGTGTTGATAAAGTGTACGTGACTACTTACAGTGCTCTACAGAAGGTGCTCGAAATGGCTACCACGAGCTGTAATGCAGGCGTCTATGCGCCTCGTCATTGACTGTCTCACCCGTTCCCATATTCCCGGTGTCTGTCTTATCTGCTGACATCCTTGCTCTAATCGCTAACGCTGCATGTCTATGTTATGAATAGGTGTGGCATACACAATGGCCTTAAAATGACCCCATAAGTAGAAGTCTAATGGGTTGAGATCGGATCGGGAGAACGAGCAGGCCACGGTGTCATTCCCTGATGCCCTATCCATTTGTTTGGGAATGCACAGAGGACTTGAATAGCGACGAAACGTACAAGTGGCCTGTGTGCCCTCCACAAATGACCAAATAGCATCGTGCCGCCGTCTGTGTTTTGCACACCACAAACAATGCTTGTAACACGGCAACGAACGTACATACACCATACGTTTACAGGACATGTTTTGCTTGTTGTCAGGTCCTCTATCGAATCGCCAGAGCTTTCCCACATATTTAATTACACCCTGTATATGAAGAAATTCACAAATGTATACAAAACATTATTGTACCACTCTGGTGGATTAGTGTTAGTTTGAATCACGGCCGATGAAGTTGGATTTTGAAGGGTGGCAAAAGGCAATGGCACTCCTAGCAGATCTCCGAAAGGTACCAGCTCAAAAGATCTCCACCAGGTAGCTTAGGTCATACGATAATAATAAGAATTTATTATTTATATATAATCCCCATTTTATGGGTTCGGCGACAAGGTGAGGCAAGTTTCTATGTGGCTTTAGTGGTTTTCACGGCTGGATGACCTTCCTGACACCATCCTCACCACAGGGCATGATGGGAAACAAAATGACCATAGAGCAAGGGGTTGGTAGAAAGCGGCCAAGGCCTATCAGGAAGTACCGTCCCGGAAAACCATTTCATGGAGGCTGACAGTGGAATTTGAACCCTTTGGCCTTACACGTTAATGTGTGCACCCATCCAGTTCACTGATAACAATAATATATATATATAATAATGATAATGTTATTTTGAAACGTTTGAATGGAAGAAAAGCATATTTTATTAAAAGTATTTTGTATTTCGAAATGTATTGTGAAATACTATTTTGTATTTCTGGAATTTTATGTGTATATTGTATCAAAAATACTTTTCAGTGAGTATTTTGTATCGAAAATACATTTTGGGGGTATTTTGTCCAACTCTGGGTAGTAAGTCGTTGGATGATTATAATATGATTCGCAATTTGAATCTCATTATACGTTAGGTTTGTTTTGTGTTCAAGGTTTTGTGAATTCTTGTGTAAAGGTGTATATGCACGTGTATACAGTTCAGAATAAAACTAAAAACTAATTACGGTATAATGTTTACTTAACTTGGTGAAGTAAACATAATACCGTAATTAGTATTTTCTAGTGCATGCTAAAATTTGTTAATTGATTTATTATTATTACAGTGTGTTATTCTAAATGTATGCATGTGCATATACACCTTTATTCACAAAACAAACCTAACTTATAACGAGATTCAAATTGTGAATCGTATTATAATCACCTAACGACTTCCTACCGTACTACAGTAGTGAATTTACCTTCGTGAAAATTTAAACTTCAACACAGTGTTCAGGATCTGATGATGGCCACTTGAGGGTCGAAACACGTAACCCTAATTTGGCCCATTTAATTGTGATAATTAACCTATTAATGTAATTTTTTCCAAGAGTGTATTTACTTATTTATATCTTGTACCCCACCCATTCATTGGGCACAATCGTGTTGACCGACTGAAAATGAAATGAAATGACAATTACCTAGCTAATCCTATGTTTGGGTTGGGTTTCAGTCAGTCAATAGTTATATTTGGTGGATGATATTATTATTATTATTAATAATAATAATAATATTGAATAGGCACTTCGGAAACACAAATGTATGATAAAGCATTTGAAATTCTAAAAATAATGACAACACTTCTGTAAAGGAAGAAACATTAGTTAATCAGTAAATATTTAATGATTAGGATGTGGATGTTGGTGACTTAAAAATCACCTAAAATAATCAATTAAATGCTCTTAGATTTATGGGGAAAACATTAAAATGAATTTTAAAAATTACTTCAAAATAGTTTGCCATTCCAAAAGAGTCAATTGAATCATGAAATTATGCCAAGAAGGATATTCAGCATATTTAACTGGACAAGAAAGCATTCAAGTAATCTAAAAATTATTTGGATTAGTAAATAATTCCATAAAATTGTCAGAGAGAATTAAATAATGATTTACGAGGGGGGTTTTGAAAAAAACGGACAAAATTTGCTGTGAGCGTCGCTCTTGTAGTTTGGGCTTCTCCCTCTAGGTGGGTATTAAGTAACCCCTTCTGAGTCAGTGTACCAGCAGCGTTGCTTAGGACGGTTTTAGCGGGAATCTGTGACAGTCTTCATGCAACGAGTTTTTCGACCTCTTTGATTTTTTGAAATGGCTGATATTCGAAAACAGCATGCAGCTTTGAAATTTTGTCCACTTGGAAGTGGATGAGAACTTTTTTGACAAAGTCATCACCGGGAATGAATCAACAGTTGTCGCAGTGAAGGAATGCGGACTCCCCTCGCCCAAAAGAAGGTTCGGCAAGTCAAATCGGCTGTGAAGACAATGTTGATCTGCTTTTTCAATGTTTGCAGCATTTTTCACTCAGAGTACATCCCTGAGCATCAAACGGTAAACCAATTTTTCTACCCGAGTGTTTTGAGGTGGTTGCACAAGAGTGTTTGTTTGAAACAGCCCGATTTGCGGCGGAGTGCGGACTGGTTCTTCCACCATGACAATGCTCCAGCCCACACAGCCATCTATGCACAGGATTTTGTTTTGCGAAAAGCCACATGACAACGCTTCCTCACCTACCCGCACCCCTACTCACCGGATCTCGCACCCTGTGATTTCTTTTTATTCCCCTGGATGAAAAGGGAGCTGACAGGAAAATGTTTTGCAGATATTCCGGAGGTGAAAAGATAATCGAAGGACAAGTACAGATAAACAGTCATAAAATGTCCCATCTCTTGAGGCAAGAAAAATGCTAACTGTCACTTCGGCTGCTGTTGGCTGCGTACAGTTCAGTGGATATGTACTGCAACATATTAGTTAGTAATTCTCTCGCTCTCTCTCTCGCTATCGGCCACCTCCTCACCCCGCTCCCACACGCACCGTGTCGTGGTAAGGCATGATACACTCACAATGACATGTGTTACGCTGTAACGTAGTAGGTTAGCTGTCAGGTTGTAAAGTCGTTCATCGCCGAGCAACCACAGTTCAAGTCACGCCGTGAATATTATTTTTGTGAAGTAACACACCATGATTTATTTTTTTGTTGTGTGGCCTCCTGAGAGGCCGAGTGCAGGTCTTTCTAGTCGACGCTGAGCTGGAATTATATCGTAATTGGGGTCAGGTCATCTTCTCTGACGAGACATGTTCCGCAGAGGTCAGACCCGTTTGTGTTTACAGGCCACGTGGAACCCGATACGAGAAACGGTATGTGGCTGAGCGCACACGTAGTGGCTGCATATCTGTGTCGTGCTGGGGGGTGGATGTCATCTCATGGGACTGGAGGAGTGCTTCATCGGATAGATGGACATCTCACATCGTATCAATATTTGCACATCTTGCAGAATATTATAATTCTGAGTATGAGAGAGCGCTATCCACATGCAGTTCAGTTCGTGCAAGACAACTCTCCAATCCACATGAGCAGGAGTGTTCAGGGCTGGTTTTCTCAGCAGAACGCCATTGAACTGCTCAACTGGGTCCCTCCAACTTCAGACTTGAACCCCATTGAGCATGTGTTGGCAAAGTGGAAACGCCATATCAGGGGAGATAATGTTGGAAGCATGGGACGAGATCACCCTTGATGAACAGTACTTCAGAAATCTAGTTCAGTCAATGCCACGTCGGCTACAGCAAGTTGTCGAAGTCGGTGGATACTGGACGAGATATTGAAGAAGTGCCTACAACAGTCCTTTTCAGGACTAACAATAAGCAAATTCATTAAGCCAGATTTCCCTTTGTATAGAAACACACACGTATTTCGTTCATGAAACGTTTGACATGTTTAAAAAATAAACCCAGCGAGTACGATTTGAAACCCGGTTCTTTGTCGTTTCACGCAACACCTCTTCCCCTGAGCTAACTGGCAGTCTGCAGAATGCTCATAATATTGTAATGATATTTCCAACATCGCATGAACGTCTATAACAGCTATCATAGACCCAGTGGTAATTAACCTCTCAGGCCGGCTATTTAATCCGGAGGTGTTCACTTCTCCGGCGGTATTTAAATTGAAGCTCAGCAGAGGTTAAGACACCAACCAGGTAAAAAATTAATAATGTTAAATCTACGAAATATAACGCAACGAACATTTTAGGAATACTTACCGAGATCATGTCCAATGTTTCTCAGTAATATATGTGACGACTGCTTTTCAGGGTTGTCCATGATCACACGCAATATTTACAAAAATATAATAATTTGATAAGTTCCACTTTTGGTATTTGTTTCAGGTATGTTTACAATGAGAGCAAGATATTTACATGATAATGCTCATTCTGCATAATATAGATAATATTCGGATAAAATTTCCAGGAAAAGCTGAATTTTGAAAACCTTTTTAGGCCCCGTATATGTATCCCGTGTATAATTGTCAACAAAATGTAAATATCGCAATGTTAGTTCAAACCTGTCCCTTGGCATTGTTTGAGGGAATATAGGGGTCCCTAAAAATTCATCCCTGGTGAATTAGCTCTTTAAGGTAGGTTTCTGCATTATCCCCATCAACATTACAAGTCCCAAGAACACATAAATGTTGCCCCCTGTCACTGACTCCCACTTCCTCGCGCGCGACCTTGGTTTCAAGGGCGCGCCAACTATACATTCTGCTGCGTACATATTTGTTTCTCAAACAATTAGTTCAATCACTTTGTCATCGAAAAACAGATAAAAAGAATCTAAAACAGACGTGAAATGCTTTCCTGTTCGCGGTATACCCGTGAACCTCTCGCCACAAACACTGAACAGCGGTCGTTGTTATTACAGCTGAAGCTATTTCTTCTTCATCAGCGCTGTCTGCCACTTCACCAATAACATCATGCTGTGTGTGCATAGTCCGTATCACTACCGAAAATATCACCTCCCTGTACATCACTTCCACTACTGTCATCTATCAAACGAATAATCTCTGCACCCGTAAGATAATGAGACAACCCGGCAATTATTTATCTGCGACTGAGTAGCCTCTAGCCTACGAAGCAAAAAATTATCTACGTATTATTTGCTTTCGGTGCTTCCCCTTCATAAGTGGCAAACATTATCAAGTTAGACATAGTTCACAAAACATTCTCGAGATGGCAGGAGAGACTGTGGTACCTTCTAACTCAATAGAGCGCATTTCATGTTATTTCCCTGATCGATATGAGTCGTCAAAAGCAACGGATATCGATCAACTTCGTATTAGTTCTAATTATGAAACAGAGATGGCATGAAAGTACGTAACTTCTCGGTTCATAACGTGAAAAAAGATCCCGCGAAGCAGCAGTGGTTCATGTGTAATAGGCATTCTAACTTACGCCTCCAACGGCCGTTCGTGGTATGTCCAACCAGCTGAACGAGTAGAGTCCAGCGGACGTACAGTGTACGGCGAACTGGCTTGAGGGGTTAAATAACGGTTTATTGCAATATTTCGTTGTAAAACTTACAAGGCGTCCAGTATCGTGCGGTTCCACAATGGTATAACAGTGGCCATGAAAACAAAAATAATTGCTGAGACCAATATTTGAACCACGGTGGTCCAGGTTAGCAACTTCACAGGGATGTGTCCCTCACCATGCATTTATTTACGCATTTGGGCGGTTTCTCATTAATTGTATATCATTCTTCTCTGTTCTGATATCTGCACAGTGGCACTGTGTACTGATAGTTGCATTTTGTCACGAACATGTTGTTGAACAAAGATCGAAGTGCATCAAAATTTGTTGCAACTGTACAGTTACGTAAGAGCACGATGATACCCGAACAGGATTTTGATATTTTCCATGCAACAATTTATGATTGTCTATCTGTACAAATTTGCACAGTGGAAAAAATGTTTGAACCAATGTATTAGTGTTAATGGGGAGTACTCTGAAGGTGACTAATGTTTGTATCTCGAAAAAGTAAATTGTGTATATTTTAAATATGATGTCCAGTTATTTTTGGGTCCATCATATCAGCGCAGATTGACAAGAATGTAGTATAAGAATGTAATATTTTTACCTTCTTCATGGAATGGATTTCTATAATATCAAGCATCATTTTTCTATTAAGAGAGAATTGATGACATTTCGACAACATCCACCTCCTTTTTGTGTAACTAAATATGTTTTAAAATTTTGAGTGCTTGCCTCATAAGAGTTGACCAACTGAAGAGTGGGCTGAGTTGCTACTGTATAATAATGTATATTCTCTTGTTTGCAGTATGTTCACAGTGCTTGGCACATCGTCATTGCTTTGTCGCTCGTGTTTCTATTGCCAAAGAAATGCAATCAACAGAGATCTGGGCCACACAAGACAGCCAATGACTCCGAGCTGTTTGATATCAACGATTACTACTCTGCCAGCCCGGTGTTTGTCGTCAGTTCAGACCTTGATAATTTACTTACCAGCCAGTCTTGAGAATATATGTGATAATAGATACATTTATGCAGTATATATTATTGTTGTGTATAAAAAAAAGAACAACTATATGTTATTTGTGATTGATGTACACTCCTCTGAGAAAAAATGGGTCCCTGAAACATTTGATCCATGCTCTTCTTAAATTCTGCTTCATATGTGTTGTGCTACATTTGTTTTGTTGATAGCTGTAAGATGAATTAGTGTATTGTGTGGTTCTCAGTCCTCAGAGGCAGCTCTCAGACTTACATTGTGTACATGTTTTTGTCATCACATCATGGTAATATGGTTACTGCCTTATTATAACTGCCACTGCCACAATCTTTTTAGCAGACTTGACGTCATGGTTTCCATGTAATTTCTTACTATGTGGTGTACGTATTCTGTAACAATATCCAAGCTGAAGATGCTTTTCATTTGCAAATGCCCTTGATTTAGGGAATATGAATGGTAATATGTTGCTTCAATTTAGCAAGAAAAAGAGCTACTGTATAATGCACTGGCTGCGTCCATTGCAGTGCTGAAAGTGTACATTTGGGAGATTAATTAAGTTAGAGCTCCTGCATTTTGTCTATGCCTGCCGCTGTGCGAAGCAGATCAAGGACAGGACTGTTTTGTTGCAGTATCTGAATGTACCACAAACGGTTAAGCTGCATTGCTTGCTTGGGTTTCTTTCTTCTACACCCTTCTTCACACGTTTTATTTGGTAATATGGATTTAGAGAATATGATCAGGAAACAATACCGATTACTACCAATCAGAACAGGTTCGTACATGTTCCGACTCTATATTATAGAGACTATGGATATTGGGTGGCGAGTGTCTCTGTCTCCTGTGTTTGCTCTTTGTTGCAATAACACAGCCGACAGACTGACAACAGAAATTATGCCACTTGTTGCCATAGTCTGGACTCATTTTTATCTTGTCCATTTTGTGTCGCTAGTGGGAACATAGACTTGGATTATTGTGAACGTATCTCTGTTTAAAGACCTTACATTCCAGGTGACGAGTATTAGTTCTTCCTTGTTCTCCTTGTATACTGTCTGTTTAGTGCAAATCTCACGACAAAATGTCTCCAATGTGCAGGAGCTCTATAACCTGGAACAGAACCTAACCTAATGGATACCTCTCCTCACTATTTTATTTTGCGTTAGAGGCATATAAAATATTCCCTTGCAATGGAGACTCCTTTACATACTTGTCTGGGTAAAGTGAAACATGAAGCATTTGGCTATCAGCATTTTTTCATCCTTGTCCCTGTGCCTGTCCCCTCTTTCATTACTGGATCCGTAGCCATAGGGCTCCTCTTTCTCAATTTTTTGGTTGCCTACTTTACTGTTAAAGTCCCCCATTACAATGGTTCTATAGTGTTTGTAATCGTTTAACGTGTCTTATAGAAGGTCATAGAAATTTTCAATTTCTTCCTCCATACGAGCTTCTGTGGGAAGTGGATTATTGTGAACGTATCTCCGTTTAATTTCAAGGATAGTACAATTATCCTCTCAGAGATCTATTTTACTTCTTTTATGCAATGTTTTAGTTTCTTCTTTATTATGAATCCCACTCCTCTTTGTACTTTTGTTTCGCCCATGTAGTTCTTTTGTCCAGCATTTCAATTATTTCTTGTCCGTATTTTCAAACCTCACTAAGACCTGGTACATCGAATTTCAGGTCAGATAATGCATTCTGAAGTTCCGTTTCATTTTCTTCCGTTCTCAACGACCTTACATTCCAGGTGAATAGTATTAGTTCTTCCTTGTTCTCCTTGTATACCGTCTGTTTAGCACAAATCACCTCCTGGTTGTTGATGCTGAGTTTTTGTACTTAAGTCATTCCAATTTATCCAGTGGCCATTTAGAAGGATTTTCTGATAGCCAACCTTTACATCATTGGTGCCTTTTCTTCTCTCTTCTCTGGCTCTACTTATTAACTTGTCAGTGAAGTTCTTGAAGGTGAGTCTTACGATCCCTCTGTTGTTTTCATCTTTTCCGATGTATGTTATGTTTTCTGTTTCAACATCTGTCTTTTTGCCCTTTGTTCTTCTAACGTCTCTAGGGTTTTGATTCTTTCGGATATCCAATTTAATTTTTCTTGTGTCGTGTTCTCTACGTTTGCTGTTTTTGACTCCAAAGCCTCGCTTGCCTCTTCCCATTTTTCGTCAGTCTTCCTTATGTATTCTTTGATAGACCTGATTTCCTGTTTCGTTTCTCACCTAAATTCATCACTCGGAGCTTTTACGTTCCTCAGTTCTTTGAAGATCTCAGAGAACATTTCCTTTATTTCCAAACCTTGCTGTTGTTCTTCATCTCCGAAACTTTCTGATAATTCAATAATGGGCTTGTTATGTTCCTGATTTTTCTTTTTGGGTGGTATATTGTCTTTCCTGATGTTCGAAGAGTCTTCCTGCTCTCCCGGGTGTTGTATATTTGTGGGAGCTACTGGTGGCTACCGTATATTTGTTCTGTCCAGGAATGACTTGTGACATAGCGTGCAACGTAACTCACCTATTTTATATGTGTTATCTGTTGTACGATGTTTAACAAAGATTGTTCTTGAAGTGTGCGGTTTGTAGACTGTTACAGTTTGTTCTACCCAACCCACTAATGCATTTAGTATTTTTTTGCTGGTATACTTATAAATTACTTTCAAAATTGTTGGTCACTCATTGTCTACAGCACAAGGTCTCCTTTCAGCTACTTAATCACTTATAAGAGAGCAGTAACTTATAGGAATTGGATTAAACATTTAAAGTTCAATATTCAGGGAATGACTCGTATACATGTGTACACTTATACAGTAAATTTATGTGGAATATACAAGACCTTAATTCGACCAGTACTTTTATATGGTCCTGAAACCTGGGCAATAGCACAGACCCAGAGGAATAAACTGGCTATATTTGAGAAAAGAAGCATATTTGGGTCAATCAACAATGGTGACTGCTGGAAAATAAGATACAACCATGAAGTCTACCAACTGTTTAAGGAACCTAATACGAATAAGGAAATCCAAGTGAGGAGAGTCAGTTGGCTAGGGCAAATATAGAGGAAGGATGAAATTGATCTTACGTAACCAGTGGGCACCAGAAGGGTAGGAAGACCTGCACTGAGATGGCTGGACGGGGTTGAGAAGTATGTCTGAGAAATGGGAGTCGGAAGTTGGAAGGCTATGGCTCTGGAACGAGACACATGGAGGAGCATTGTTGAGGAAGTCAAGGCTGGAACCAGGTTGTAGAAACGGAAGAAGAAGTTGAAGTTAATGTTTTTTTTTTTTTTTTAGGAGCTTGGGAATCAGATCTGTGTGCTTGAGTGTGTATGGAAGCTGCATGATAACCTGTACTCGCAGCTAGGGCAAGGCTGTGGCACTGGCAATTGCTTGGAGTAGAAGTGACACAAAGAAAATCACTTGTAGGGTGACCTAGATTTAGATTCAAAACCATCCCTAGGGGCAGATGGCCTTGCTGTTCCACCCTCTTAAAACAAACAGTATCCTCACCTTGTAAAGCTGAGTGTTTCCTGTTCCAAACCTCGTACAATTATTGATATCCCATAATAGATTCAGGAATGCAGAAAGCTACCATTCGATTCCCAGTTGTGTGATAATAATCTGGCAGTAACTGAATAATTCCCTGGTGCTGTGTCTTTCATTAAAACATTTGCTCATCCTTCTGATATATTAATGTGATGTACCTTTAAAAGTTGTGCAATGATTTTAAACATACTCAGCATCATGATTTGCTCTGGAAACTGAAGAATGTAAGAGAGGTGTAGGTTTATCACTTGACTGGAATTATGTATGTTTTCCTTAAGTGTGTTACTGCCGCTCTCCATACTTGCCTGGATGTTTTCAATCGAGTCAAATCGCTTCCCTTTCAGTGAAAATTTCAGTTTAAGAAACAGGTAGAAGTCCGCAGGGGCTATATCAGGGTAATAGGGTGGTTGTGGAAGCACAGGAATTTTGAATTTGGTAAAAAATTCAACGATTGAGAAGACACGATGAGCTGGAGCATTGTCGTGGTCTTTCCACAATGCAGGCCTTTTCTCCCACACCCTTTTGCGCAAGCTCTCAAGGACACATTTGTAGTATTCCTGGTTAATTGTCTGTCCTCTAGGGGTAAATTCATGATGCCCAATACCGGTAGAATCGAAAAAAATCACCAACATGGTCTTCACCTTCACTTTGCCGTGCTTTTTTCGTTTGTGGCACATAGTTGTGTGAGTTATCAAAAAGATTATCATAGCCTATGTATGAAGTATTTGTATATCAGTCCATTATTTTCTTGTGAAGAGTGTATATTTGATTTTGTATGATGTTGGTAGATTTTAATGCCAAACGAGTTATAACCACACTTATCAGGGATTTTTAGTTGAATTTTTTGATTTATGTTTTATTTTGAGATATTCTTTTTTATATTTTTATTGAACGCTTTGAGCCCATGATGGAGATGAAAGACTGATATCTGGGCATGCTAAAGGAAGGTTATTTATATTCTTTTCTGAAGCTTGCTTATGACAGTGAGGTACTGAGGAGAGAGATACATATGTTATGTTACGTAACATGTATATGTGCATTTTTATTGTTAATAAAGAGTTTATATGACATTGCTGGTGTTCATAACTGTAGGATGAAACCCTTAATCTCATCCTTTCCTCCTCCTTCCAACACAAATATTGTCTTTTTACATCACTTGGATTCCATAAGGGAGCAGTTTACTTTAATTTTTTTTACTGAATTACGGATAATGAATGAAAAAATATCAATTTGAACTTTATCCCATCGTGATAAAAGCAGTTGCTTTGTATGCTCGCCAGCAAGAAAAGTGAGCAGGCTGAAAATTCCTAAGTCCAATTGTCCCATGCAACCATGACGACCAGAGGGTGTACCACCTTGCATTTGATGAGGACAATGTGCAACGTGATTAGACGAATGTCATATTCTCTGATGAGAGTACAGTTTCCTCGGCATACGATACATGTATTTCACCCATTCGGCACCCAACACTATTCAGCGTATGTGGCCAAGCATTGGCGCTCTGTTGCTTGTTGGGGTTGGATGAGTTCTCACGAGTTAGGAATGTTGCCCTGAATCGAGCCAATCCTCCATCTCCGATTCACATGCCCTAATTACTTCAGGAATGGTTCGGAAGGTCAGGTCAAGCTTAATAACTGCTCTACTTGTGGGGCAGACATGAATTCCATTGAAAGCATATGGGCCAAGACAAGAGTAATGATAGAAACCTGGCCCAATCCCATGCAAAATACGAGCAGCGCTTTCAAACATGTCGCCAGTGTGGCCCAGGGCGAGGTGCAGGTGGCAACAATATGTATGCTTCTACCCTAATCGATTCCATGGTCACATGCCTACACAACAGCTGTGTGTGGTCTTCTTACTGAGAGGACTACCCAATGGTCCTTTACAGATCCTCAAATAAGCGCACTCGCTGTCAATAATGGCACGATAAAGCAAAGGAAGTTGCATGAATCGCCATATATATTTATTCCTACTTATGTAAACAAATATATTTCATCACTTTGACACCAGAGGCAAACAGCAGAACTCTCAATTTAGCATGCATGATCACCGTCTCAGCTGACAGAACCTACATGTTGAGAGGCATTTCACAAAACTTGAACACACGACTGATGCACAAAATTTAGTGCATACATTAAGATTTATGTGGCCACTGGACAGAGACGTATAAACCCATGTCCTATGGTTGTACAGGGTGCGGCAGAAATAACTGACGAATTTCAAACTTAAATAACACAGCAACGCAAAGAGCCATTTAAAAATGTATTGCCTAGTTGGAAAGATCAGTGTTTGCCATTTACAGTATACACATACACGCTAGGTTTTGAAAATAATGTCATCCAAATGCCGACCGCCCTTTTCGATGCATTTCTGAAGCCACTCCCTGAAGTTCCGCATTACCCTCCTGGTCTTGTCCAGTGGTATTGCCTCGATTTACTCACGGATAGCAGCTTTCAGGTCGTGTAGTGTTCGTGGCTTACAATGGAAGACACTAGCCTTCAGGTATCCCCAGAGAAAGAAATCACAAGGGGCAAGATCAGGGGAATGGGCTGGCCATGGGACGTTGCCCCGTAAGGAGATAAGATGTTCTCTGGGGAGGCTCATTGATGCCCTGGCTGTGTGTGCAATGGCACCATCTTTTTGAAACAACACAGGAGGATTCCCTAAGTCGTCGTACGTAACGTGCAGATGTTACTGTCACAGTTTTGGCCTTCTCTTCAGAATGGTAAGGGCCTACAATTCTGAAATAAAGGACAGCGCACCAAACAGTCACACGTTTGCTGTGGAGAGGTCACTCGTGGATCTGTCGAGGATCGGTTGCGGACCAGTACCAAAAATTTTGTTCACTAACGTAGCCCGACAAATGAATGTGCGATTCATCACTTGCCAGTAATCTGGAATCAGCTGCCTCAGCTTCCAGGGTAGTCTCACAACACGCTCTGCGGTTGGCCCAATCACATTCACTGAGTTCCTGCACACCCACCATTTTATACGGAACTTCATTGCGGTGTGTAAAAGTCTCCTTACGGTGCGATCTAACAGTCACATAGAACGTGCGTGCCTACGTTGAGAAGGGAAAGTCTCACTGCATGGATGCTCTCTGACGCCACGAGGCCTACCAGACGGCTTCGCTTTAACACTCGAATCAGTTCCTCTCAAATACAAACTCAAAGTGTCTACGCTGTGTTGTGGTAAAAGGGTCGGCACTTTTGAAGTACGTTTCAATCACGAAACCTCCATGCTCACCACTCCACGCCATGCTAGCGACTGACAAGGCGATGCACGTGCTCTCCAAGGCCACACGCACATCGACAATAATACCTGCTTAAGCGCTGTGGCAAATACGGGTGCTAGATATCATAAATGGCAAACACTCCTCTTTTAAACTGTGCAATAAATTTCTAAATGTCTTGTTGCATTGCTGTGTTATTTATGTTTGAAATTCGTGAGTTATTTCTGCCACACCCTGTATAATGTTGCATCAGTTAGGGGATGCACACCCTCGGAAATACACATTCGCCCCCATACATCTCTACACATCTTCCACCCTTACATCAATACATTTTCAGTCCCTATTCCACATACAATCTACAATATAACATTCATTTGAACTGGGATGAACCCACTTGAACTCATATAACCTCCCACATGAACTGTCACGACCCCAGACCGGTAGCTGCTAACCTGGAATGCACCTAGTAAGGCTCGGCTTGCAATCCAAACACATAAAAAGGACATGCTTCCACAGCTCGAGGTCTGTGTAGTGGGGAACCTTTGAAGAACAACTTCACGCCGGCTGCCATCTGCGTAAGTGCGAATCTGCGAGATTACAATCCTTGTTATACTCACATCCACCCTCAACCCATTACATTTTGTAATTGTACTTATTCAGTAATCCATAGCACTGGAGCTATTCTGATTATCACTAAATCTGCACCAGAAGTATTTATTAAACCAATTGGTTGCTACTACATAGTTATATCTGATTATTTGACTATACAATAAGCCCCTAACTGCCCCCTATAATCCCAACAGGGCCCAGCAGTATTTACTTGTTCAAAACCATTAGCCAGGCAATTCACTTGACAGCTCACGTTAAGAGCCGTGGTCAGCATTGCTGCTGCACATTTCACTTGCTTGCGCGCGCCAGTCGTAAGCGCTCAGTAGTAACTTATCTCAGCAGGTTATTAATTATAGCTCAACCCTTAATTAGCACCTCACCCCTTAGCTCTCCAGTTACCTCGTACAACTGGAAGGCATCCTACAAGCACGTCGAAGCTACATAGACGCTCATTACACCACCTCACACACTCCTACACTTACAGCCCCGATCTACACAACACCCAAAACTACCCATATACACATTGTAGAAGCCTTTCAAGGCCCATACAATTGGTGAAGGCCCCGGCTATTGCATTTTAAGGGGATTAAGACAACTAATCCCGAAGTACCCCTTCCAGCAAAGCGAACGCCAAGCCCAAAGTTACAGATTTTTTTTTCTTCCAGAGTACATCGTCGATCGCGAAGTAGGCAAGCGAGTTCCTTAGTTAACTACCCCCCCCCCCCAGATAGATATAGGGTTTAACAGGAACCCTTAAATATATTTCAATATAGGACTTGCCTACAGGCGGCAGCGCACCTATTACGGTTTAAATAGCGCCGCACATACCTGCACTTGGGTAGATTAAAAGAAACGAGGGTAAATCACGCTCTTACACAACCCTTACTGAGGTTTAAGCCCCACTATTACACAATTACACACTATGGCACCTCACGACAAATCCACAGGGAGGGTACACTTCCCTCAGAACGACAGGACATCGGAGATGTTATTTACGGTACTCTATTACAGAGCCGCCAAAACAGTATGCAGAAGGGTGCAATCCCACATACAGACACTGCATACAAAAATAGGCGCGGCAAACATTAGATACATGCGCACCCCTACAGATATTAGAAAGTCCTTACTCTAACGTGCACACAAACACTTCCACAATATTCATAAGGAGCTGCACGGCAAACATATAAAAACTAGCCGAATTCACGACCGGATTGATACGGTATACCACGGTCTACTACCCTTCAACGCGACCTTCCAGCACATAAGGGCGCAATATACGGCATAACGTCATAATTATACACAGCTTGTTAGCGAACACGTGCGGCTCAACGCGCGAATGATCGAATTATGTATGGCCCATACCGCTATTGGACCTGTATAAATACAAGCGACATTAGGAATCCGCAAATAGGGACGAAATATTACGATACACGTGCCCCACAGCCCAGCTAAGCCCCTATGCACATACCCGCTAGGGAAGTGATCCCAGGACGCTGAGGCAGACATTCAATTTACGCATGAAGACACAATTTATCTAAGGATTTATTAATACACCCCTTCCACGTGGTAAACACAAGTTGGCAGACCTACAGTTACACATTACACGTTTGCCAAACTGTACCACCACGCTAAGCCAACATACAGTAACATTTAGGCCTATACATCGAACACATATCCCTTCACTACATAAACACGAATCCCCGCCCCCGCCAACCTTCCAACACCTACCCTTGGTCAAGTGTTTATTATAGTATTTTGTATATGCATGCTAACTTGTAGGCCAGGCGACAGGTGGAAAAAAAAAGCCTCGATAAGGAATTAATTAGTGGAAAGCTGGAAATTGCTTAAATCGCTTTATTTGGACCCAGATATTACTCTCCCAAGTTTTCCCCCTCGAGCGAAGTCGGCGTTGGCCCTAAGAAGGTACCATTCTTCGTTTTTTTTTTTTGTTGCAAATATCTCCCATACCATCAACTTTATCAATAAAATACCTATTATAAAAAATAATCTAGAGTAAATTTACTACAAAAATGTTCCCTACCTTTTGTCTCTAATGTGAACCGTTACGATGCTACGACCATTCAAATTGGAGCCCTTTTTGATTCTTGCGGAAAATCTATGGAAATGATATGCCATATCAAAGTTTCTTCATGTTATAAATATTTGTCAGCATTCCAGGTGCACAAGCTGTTAATTTCTTACAAGTATCAATAAAAAAATGGTCAGTAAGTACATTCAGTTCTGATTCAGTACATTTTTCATGCAGACCTCATTACTTTCTCATCGAGGGCGTTGGCAACAATGAGTACAGATGCAGCTGGCTTGCGGCGTTGGCCCTTCTGGCCCTAAGAAGGTACCATTTTTGGTTTTTTTTTTTTTTCAAATATCTCCCATACCATCAACTTTATCAACAAAATACCTATTATAAAAAATAATCTAGAGTAAATTTACTACAAAAATGTTCCCTACCTTTTGTCTCTTATGTGAACCGTTACGATGCTACGACCATTCAAATTGGAGCCCTTTTTGATTCTTGCGGAAAATCTATGGAAATGATATGCCATATCAAAGTTTCTTCATGTTATAAATATTTGTCAGCATTCCAGGTGCACAAGCTGTTAATTTTTGCAAGTATCAATAAAAAATGTTCAGTAAGTACATTCAGTTCTGATTCAGTACATTTTTCATGCAGACCTCATTACTTTCTCACCGAGGGCGTTGGCAACAATGAGTACAGATGCAGCTGGCTTGCCGCGCTCGGCCTCGCATACAGCTGGCAACCACAGTCTCGTGATGCCTCTCCGCGCGGTATATTCGAAAATAAAAATCCGCAACACGGATATTCCTGTTGAACCTCTTGTGCTTTTCCAACGCATTTGCTTTGCAAAGAAATCCGATGCACAATTGAAACAATATTTCCAGTTTGAACTAGCTCCGTATCCGGTCACGATCATTGATGAAGCGGGAATGCGTAAGACGCAAAAGTCTGTGTTCTATAAATTATTCCATCCTGTTACCGATGAGCCCACATTTGAGGACCTACATTATGTTCTCGACGGAGGATATCTTCTGCACCGTGTAATTTGGCACCAAACTGATACTTTTGTCGACATTAGTGCCAAATATGTGAATTACGTTAAAAGATACTTCAAAACAGTGTCATTATTTTCGATGGGTATCCTGACGACCCAGCAGCTCGCAGTACCAAGTCCGCTGAACGTCTTCGACGATCGCACAAGCATGATGCTGCTAATGCTTTTTTTTTATGAGTCCATGACGGCATCTATGCCACAAGCAAAATTTTTGTCTAATGACACAAACAAACGAAGATTGATCGACTTGTTGCTCGTCAAATTCGAAAGCGAAGGAATCGAAACCAGCCAAGCTGCAGAAGATGCCGATGTGCTCATCGTTACCACCGCACTCGAGTTATCTCGGCCAGACAATTCGGTCATTATAGTGGCTGAAGATATAGATATCCTGGTCATCTTGGCGGCTCGTGTGCCACCCTCCACGAAAATGTATTTTATGAAAACCGGCAAAGGTTCAACCAAACAATAACTATTTTGCACAACAAGTTTCAATCTCCCGCCGTGTGTGCAAGAAAACTTCCTCTTTTTGCATGCGTTTAGTGGGAGCGATACGTCTTCGTTTCACAGGCAGGACAAAATGAAATTCGTAACACTGCTGAAGAGTAATGAGGAACTGCAAACAGCTGTTAGGGTTTTCCGAGACGTGAACGCAAACCCCG
The DNA here is from genome assembly GCA_946902985.2 of Meconema thalassinum. NCBI lineage: Eukaryota > Metazoa > Arthropoda > Insecta > Orthoptera > Tettigoniidae > Meconema > Meconema thalassinum. The sequence continues at coordinate 1,198,814,869 of OX336389.2, forward strand.
ATGAAATTGACAAAGCGGGCCAGTTGGTTTTGGCTAGTCTTTATGACAACAAAACCACGGGAAATATCCTGAATGAGTTGCGGTTCCAACTGTTTGCAAAATCTCTAAGCAAACATCGATTTAATCTCGCAAGCTTACCTCCCACCGAATCAGCGGCACGTGAGCACTCTTTAAGAACATACCATCAAATCCAAACATGGTATGGAAATTATACAAATCCACTGGATTGGGGCTGGAAAAATTCTCAATGTGGGTTGGCTCCCATACCTACGACAAGGGATCCGGCGCCACAAACGCTTCTAAACACAGTGTCCTGCAAATGTTCGAAAGGATGTAACGCAGCGTGTGGTTGAAGGAAAACGGTCCTCCGATGCTCCAGAATCTGCATGAATTGTATGGGACGGTCATGTACAAATGCTGCCGAGGAAGATGATATGGATGATTGTGACGGAGACATCGATGTTAATCTTGACCGCCCTGTGACGTCGGACAAATGTACCGATACAGACGATGAAAGCGATGACGGAGAAATTGAGGCAGACGATCAAGACTGCCAACCTTCATCAAAACGGTTTAAAATTGACTAACTTTGATATTTGAACTGTGGATTAGGCTTCCTGGGGACACCACTTAAAAAAAACGCGCCATTTACTCTACCGCCAGGTGGTGTGGAAAAGAGTGATTTTATCCCAATACTACGCAATAATAATACTAATGGTAGGTACTTTGCCACAGCTGTTTACATCGAAAAGCTGTTATACTTGTAACAAGTTAACAGCTTGTGCACCAGGAATGCTGACAAATATTTATAACATGAAGAAACTTTGTTATGGCATATCATTTCCATAGATTTTCCGCAAGAACCAAAAAGGGCTCCACTTTGAATGGTCGTAGCATCGTAACGGTTCACATTAGAGACAAAAGGTAGGGAACATTTTTGTAGTAAATTTACTCTAGATTATTTTTATAATAGGTATTTTGTTGATAAAGTTGATGGTATGGGAGATATTTGCAAAAAAACGAAAAATGGTACCTTCTTAGGGCCAGAAGGGCGAACGCCGAATTCGCTCGAGGGGGAAAACTTGGGAGAGTAATATCTGGGTCCAAATAAAGCGATTAAAGCAATTTCCAGCTTTCCACTAATTAATTCCTCATTGAACTACCTGTCGCCTGGCCTATTGTCCATGTAGGCTAAGAAATTTCAGGCAATATTTCATGATTATGAATGTAGCATAAACACATGTTACTACACGGCAGTAAAACTTAGGTCAACACACTGCCGCCTGCCGACAATTGTAACACGAGTCATGCAGCTGACTCAACGATCACACTATCCTTCCGGTTGACAGACTGCTTGTTCTTAGCCACGCGCTCGACACACGCACGCAGCCGAGCGTACTCAATATCATTTCACTGGAGTATATATGCAATACCACGGAAAGATTCAGTCAATTCACGCGGTCATACACACAATAAACCGACATATTAGAACTTCTACACTTGCCTTTACAGATTACATACAGACATTCACACACACATTTAAATCAAATCAGCCAGCGGTCTGATAGACGGCCGATTGAAGATTAAAATACGCAGTTATAGGCACTATTCGTCCAGCACGACGTAAAAAGACGAAATACGCGCCATGAACATGTAATACACACTTACAATATGCAATAACACGTAGAGCGCCTAATAGGATTCATGTTAGCCCCGAGGCGACTTTCCAATGCCATTCGCCGTCCAATATGACAAAAAACTGCGAGATTAGGTAAACTTAATCGCCATTCACAATACTGTTCTGTCCGGGGGTGAAGGGTTGGACGAACAAAGGGTGTGTAAGTGGTGAATTTGGAGAGTGTTATCTAATTGAGGAGAGTTTCAGTAAATGTGCTGGAACTCGGGATGCGGGTGAGTGAAGGAACTATGGCTATCGGGAGAATGTCTGGTTTACCGGGGTCGTAGAATTAGGGGATGCACTAATAAGGTGAGCTATTAGCGTCCGGAGCGAGTACTGCAATTGAGTGCTTTAACTACTAGCTGACCGTGCAATGTGCGGCTCGACAGCAGTGCGAGCCAGCATTCAAGGCTGCGGTAATGAAAACTAGTTATTGCCCAAGCAGCGGTTCTATCAGTGGCGGCCGGTAATAAGGTTGCAGTGTTGCACAACGGCCAGATTAATTCATGAAAAACAATTAATACCGCGATAATATTTTTAGTATTAAAAGCTATATATTTCCTGTTATATGTATAGAAATTCATAATTCTGTTCTTTAATAATTCAGGAAATCTCATAGTAAGTTACAGTATTGTGAACTGACTCAGAAAGCGAAGCGCGCCAGCCGTCTAGGAGCGCTCGTCCGCTTGGTCGTTGCCAGCCCCAAGCACCGACCAGATCTCAATAGTGAAGGGTATGGCAGAGATGCTAGACCGGGTAAGCCCTATCCCAACAGTTAACACGGCTGGGCGTTGCCAGCTCATTGCAACCAGGAAGCCGAGGCGCAGGCGTGGCCGGAGACATCCGAGATGCTCTGTCAACTGCCGATACGATGTTTTGCAATGTTGGGCGTACTTGTGATACTCACCCTCGTGTATAACTTACATTGTTTTGTTCTCATGAAGGTTTTCATGCAGACTAACTTATATTCCATTTAATCCGATGAAAATGTGATGTCTCTGAATTGCGGCATTCGTTAAGAATGAGGTACCGGTACATCCGTTTTACCGCGCAATTGAATACAGTCTTCTCCGATATCAAGCAGTCCTATCACCTCATGGGCGTCCGCAGGAGGGGGGGGGGGGGGGGCAGGGCACAAGGAGGCGCCGGGCCCCCCAACCCCCTGAAATTGTTCATTGTCACACCAGTTTATTTCATAAATTGAAGTTACTGATGGTTAACTGATTTACATGTAGGGATAATTCCACAGTTTTATTTAACTTAGAAATTTTGGATTATTTGAGAATATCTTCAGTTATTTAGAAAATCGGCGAACTGGATTAACATTACCATTTTAATGAACTGCTTGATTTTTATTTTTGTCGGTAGGCCTACATGGTGATACAACTACTTTTGCCTGTTTAAAATAAATGATTTATGACGATGATTCACAAAGAACTCCTATGGACAAAAACTCTGAACTAAAAAAAAATCCTCCCATTCATGCCATAAAGATCATGTACGCAACGGTTTAAGAGCAGCCAAATAATGAATATCACGAAGCAAGTAAGAAATGAAACGAAAATTGCGCGGGGGTGTACGTCTCAATAACACCTAGCGACGAGGTAATGAAATGAATAACATATTACTCCCCCACCCTTGAAAAAATCCTGCGGGTGCCCATGTACCAACTTAACCCCCCCCCCTTAATGAAAATAGCGCAACACCCAGAACAATTATCCATCAGCCGCCACTGGGTTCTATAACTGAAGGCACTGAGGGGTCAAGGTGTAGGGGATCAGGAAGTAAAGTCAAGTGTAATAATAAAAGTGTACAATGGCTGTGTGGTGTAGATGGTCGCTTGTTTATTGGACGGTAATTTCTTTGATTGTGTCCCTCTATTCAGGGACGTGTAACACAATTGTAGATGTAAGTTTTACAATAATGGTTCAGGTTAGTCACACTTACCTGCAGGTGAGCAGTCTGGATACAGTAGAGTAGAGCCTAGGGCCGCAACAGATGATCCGTTCAGTCGGGGCCTCCCTCGTATGTGTTTTGGAACTGCTGAGTAGGTGTTTCCTCACTTGTTATTGTTCCAGATACCTCCAAGTGTAAATGTGTGTGCATGATGCAAGCTGTTGGCTCACCACCTGTAGTAAGTGGTCGCCTGCTTGCCGAGTTAAGAAAATGTACTGAATTTATTGTATTCCCAGCTTAAGGGTGGTTTTGGGGTAGAAACTGGTGTGGTGGCTTGGGACAGAAGCGTAGTACTTGTAGATTCTTGTGGATGTATAACTTGTAGATGTGTGGGTTCAGTGGCGTAGACCACATCTCCCATGGGGGTGCGTAGGGTCCTATGGTCCTCAGGGCGTAGGGACCCTTGGGGCATAACGATACCTCGTCGATGTTTAGTTTCTGTCCCCAGAAACTGGTGTGAGAGTTAAGGGTGGGTTTCCCTTCTCCTTATTCTTCCTCCTGGCCCTCTTCTTCCTCATCCCTCGGTCGGTGTCGTCGGTGTGTCGATGTTGGTGGCGTGGTCCCTTGGTTGTGTGTGGGTATAGTGTGCTCTCGGAAGGGGTGGGTTTTAGGAGTGGAACATATATATATGCATAAAGTTTGCTCTGTTCATGAATACATACACATAAAATTTGCATTGCTTATAAGTACATCGTAGTTTACAATCATATGAATCGGGATACAATATAGTAGTTATCTTTATATATATTATGGAGTGATAAGTAGTGTGTTTCCGCAAGAAGGGAAAAAAACATCAGTGGTACCCTTTCTGCTGTCTGCGCAGCGGGATGAAAAAAGTGCCTTCTGCGGGTAAGGTTGATAATCTTAACACGTAGCAGGTTATGAAAGTGAAAAGGTTGAAGAGAAAGGTAAAATAGAAGGCCTGCGTTAGATGTTAAGGGTGTTTTATAATGTGTTTATTATTTGGGGTGAAAATAGGCCATCTTTACAATTTTGGATTTTATAAGAGTGAAAATGAAAGTACATGTGTAATTTTTTTTATCAGGGTACAATGGACTAATGTGTATTAATGACATTTAGGTAGATTATACAATACCAAGCATGGTTATGGTGGCAACAATGATGCCGTATCGACAATGGTGACAATTCTATTTTTCATAGCCCTAATGATGTCCTGTATCCTAGTGATAAGGACCATGATAACACTCTTATTATCGATGCTAGAGAGAATAATACTCATAATACCAGTGATAATAATAACCATAATACGAATAATCATAAAAACAATAAGCCTCCGTGGCTTAGGCGGCAGCACGCTGGCCTCTCACCGCTGGGTCCGTGGTTCAAATCCCGGTCACTCCATGTGAGATCTGTGCTGGACAAAACGGAGGCAGACAGGTTTTTCTCCGGGTACTCCGGTTTTCCCTGTCAAAATTTAATTCCAGCAACACTCTCCATTATCATTTCATTTCATCTGTCATTCATTTCATCATTGCCCCAGAGGAGTGCGTCAGGCCTCGGCAGCCGGCACAGTCCATATCCTCGCCGCTAGATGGGGGCTTCATTCATTCCATTCCTGACCCGGTCGGAGACTGGAAGCAGGCTGTGGATTTTCATTTCATAGTAATTACACTATCGGTACCTTCTCTTCTAGTATAGTATAGAATCGTTCGCTGGAGCTCTTATTCGGCCGTATTTATATCTCGTATGCATGCTGCTATGTATGGTGTATTTACATGTTATGCGGCCGCTCTGCCTCATAGTTTAGTGGCTAATCCGCTATTTTATAACCTAATGGTCTTCCTGCCGTGAGTGGGAATTCCATCCGGATGATGAGGTACGGCACTTACAAAAGCTGTGCCGTCCCTGGTCACCGTATGTCGCTCTTCATTCGAGCGTTGTGTGCTCGGGTCAACAGCTTTCAGCATCTCACGGCTGCTAATTGCCATTGGCCGCCGGCGTCATCACCTTTAATGGTGTGACTAAAATCGACGCGCAGTGTATTTGTTTGTGTAAGAAGGAGAGAGTGTGGTACATCTGTGTTGGAAAATATATTTACAATAGCTATTTGTTCAATCCTCCTCCTCTGTAAAACAAAATTTGTTAGTGGGTGTGCTGATATTCATCTTGTCTTTCCGTAATCCTCAAAGAGAACGCATTGTTATAATCACATATGTATATCATTCATATTGTTGCATATACCTGTTATGGCGCCATCTAAATCTAACTTAGCCTAGGCTGGCTGTATTCTACCGTGCAACTTAAGCTAATTCGGTTCAGTGTAATTGTTGGCATGCTGCGTAGTGTTTTATTGTGTGTAGGCTTGCCATTGGTCGATGTTACCTGTTTTACTCATGATCATTTCTGTCACTCGTCGCTGTGGTGGAGCTCATTCTCTGAAATATAAATACATTGTTAGCTATACCCTTGGCCATATATCTTATTTGCTATACGCATCGTACAGCGCTGTGGTCGGTCAGCTTTGGTTGCTGTACCGGAGATATCTTTTCGGACGTCTCATGTAATGTTTATTGATTTAATTTAGCCTTTCTCTCGACGGTCGAGTACCGAACATTTACTGCTTTTGGGTTCGCTAACCGCTATTTAAAGTAGGCTATACTATTGCTCCTCTTGCTCTTGTGCCAGGAATTTCATTCAATACGCTTCATCGCTTTATGAGCGCTTTATCGTCTTTTGTCGACGATTTAACGACGATTGATCGGACTTACGCCCTCTTGGTCTCACAATGTAGAACTACACTTCTTATTGTATCTGTGTAACTTACTTTAACTACTTACTAATCTATATCTAGAAAAAATGTAAGCCGAAATATCCCCTGTGAGTTACCGTTTTGCAACAGTAGCTCACTTAATTTGCCTATATTTAAGTTGCCCCTGAAATAGGCAACTGTTGCCTTACATACTAAAATTTTGGGTGAGGGTCTCCGCGCTTGCATGACTCTGCTGGGACCGGCCCCCAACAGAGCACGCCAGACTAATGTCCTTTTACGCTATCCTCCTTAGATACTACTTGCCAGCTTCCCCCTTAATAACTAAGTGTGTTTGTGTAGAGGCCTGTGTATACGCATTGCTAAAATAGCAATCACTTCCTTCGGGATATCCATGGCTTTAAAGCCGCTTTATGAATCATATAGGCCATTTCTGGGTGGCCCAGACCCCTCTGAAGATCGATACCTCCATTTACTACTTTAGGGGCGCGCTGCCTCGCAATTTAGGGCCGGTTCTACCACATCCGGGTAAAAGTTGCGGGCAGCAACCCGGGTGATAAAATATCTGTCGGTGTAAACCTCTGTGCATCTTGGGCAGCGTTCTACCACTTCCGTGCAAGTTCCGGGCAGCTGCCAGGAACCTAATAGCAAAATACAGATGGTGGCTAGCCTGATTTTTGTTAAATTTGAGTAATCGATGAGTGAGCCACCTATCAGTAGATGCGTTAAGTTTCTTTTCGTTTCGCTTTTGTCCGTTGTTTGCTGATATCACGTGTTCTTTGGTTTCAACAAGATATGGGCCTAGTACCAAAACCTCTCGCGACACTTCTAGGCAGTATAAACCTAGCATGTGATTCAGTTCTCGGAGGAATGCAACTGAATAACCATACCTAAACTCAATAATCGAAAACTAGACAAACATGCAGTGCTTTTCAAGGAGGAATAGCCTGTGAAATATGTTTCTAGCAATAGGCTACTTTGCAGTCTGAAAACTGGCTTAGGCCTATATGAGCTACAGACATGTTGTAACAAGGCTTGAAGTGCATAGGTTCAATCATAAAATGTATGTGAAATCAAATTATCACACTCCAGGCGAAAAGTTTGTTTGTAAACTCTGTAAAATGAATGGAACGGAATGCGCACATTTGTGCATAATTAGATAGTTCTCTTTGCTGTATTCTACGGGAGATTTCACACTTCTTGCACAGCTATAGAAGGTATCTTGGATAGGTCATGTTGCAAAGTTCACATTTACACTTTTCGTTTGACGGATGGAATGATTTTGTCACACATATTTTATGATGAAAGCCATTGACCGTATAACGCGTCACCACAAGCCTAAGATCGTAGTTCTGTTTGTCAAGGCTTTAGTGACGTAGAAAACTACAAAATGCAATGCCCCAAATACCAGGACCTATGCTGCATAAGCAAAACACCAAGTCAATGACAATGTATAGTACGGTACAGAACCTGAAAAATGTCCTGTAGACTCTGTATTTCTCATGCACACGTGTGCGAATTTATTAAATTATATGAGCGCTTCATACAGTATTCCTAAACATGTAATTGAGATAATATTTTGAAATCTATGATGGTTCCATACGGTAATCACTGGGCGGTCGTATTTCATGTCCAATCAACCGCATCAAATATGAAACTGTTGGCTTTTGCAGCCTGAACCGGACGAAGAATTTCTCATTCGACCAAATTTCATTATGCTCCAGCCGATCTCTGTTCCGCCTTGGACGTGTGACTGCGTCTTCTTCTACGTCGACAAAAAAAGTTATACATTTCCAGGACGTCAATGAGCTCTTCCATAGCCTTAAAATAAAATATGCTCGGTAACTGTTACATCCCTTATAATTGATTAATAATTGTCATTATATCATTATGTGACAACAAAATTACCAAATGATTCTAAATGTATTATTAATAATTTATGAAGAGGTTGAGTACAGCATAGATGATGCAAAGAAACCCTATTACGCACGGCTCAAATCTGGCTGGTAGTGCTTTATCGGCCTCTCGAAGCTCCCGAAAATTTACACTCCGGGTAGACGAAGTTTATACCGCCGATAGCGCTACCCATTGATGGTTGAACGGAAATTCTTACTTATTCCGACGGGCAAGTTATCGGCCCCTTTGCCCGGATGTGGTAGAATCGGCCCTTACTCGGGCTATATCTTGCGGAATGTGCATCGCATAAATATTCATTACATTGTCCGGGAAAGTATCGTCCGGGCAATTCTCGTTATTCGGGAGGCCCAATCCCACTTTGAATGTCGCTACATCCATTTACAGCTCGAGGGGCGCGCTGCCTCGCTATTTAGGCTGCGATGTTCACGCTCTTGGCGGAGCTGGATATGATCCTGTATTCACGCTCTTGGTGGATGGACCTTGGCCGATCGTCACGCTCTTGGCGGATGGGCATCCAGTTATCGTCTTACCCATTCGGGGCCGATAACCTCGATGTTAGGCCCCTTAAAACAACAATTATCATCATCATCATCTTACCCATTCATTTAGTATATTCAGTTCACTCTTCACCTCGGATCCGGCCGAGGGCTTTTCTTCTGCCTGGGGGTTACGCTTAAGCCAGGGCTTTTTATCTTCACTTCCCTGCGACCAGAAGACTACCCCCTACGCCTCCAGGCGTGGACTTAGCCTTACAAACTAACTAATAGGTCAAGTCCTAAATTTGGTCGTCAGGATCTGCCATGCCGTCCCTGATTTTGCTCTACTGAGCCCCTTTTGTCGTCATTTATACATATATCATCACCTGATGTGAACTCAGATACTTTATATATATATATATATATATATATATATATATATATATATATAGATAGATAGCTCTCTGGGGGGAGGGGGGTGTAATTTAGTGTGCAATGTAATGTGTACTAACTTGTGTACATGTGTAAAATGTAATATTTTGTGTGCGTTTGGGGTTGTAGGTCATTCAAAACGCAGTGCCTGCTTTCGTCTTTCTTTGCTCAGTCGGATCTCCCATGCTGATATGTTTTGTATATATAATGGATACGTTAGTATGGTTTTGTGGATCACAAGGTATTATTAGTGCGGTCCGCGGGGGTGTTATTTGCTGTTAAAGGATACCGTGTGGCCTAGGACGGATGTAGCATCTTTGGACTCTGTAATCTCTTTGGCCTAGAGTCGGTAATGCTTTGGAGATGTTTTTAACTCTATTGGATGGGGTTGGGTCTTTTCCGGGGTGTTTACAAGTGAAATATCGCATGCAGGTATAATATTACTAATCCCTGGGTGATTGGGTATGATATACATGCGTATCGGGTGGAATTTTGAGCGTGCATGCTGCTGCTCATTGTAGGGAATGGTCTGGTGTGGGTTTAATAAGTTTATATTTGTGACATGCGGGAGTATTGATGAAAATATCTGTTAGTATGTTCTTATGGCCTTGTATCTATGTAAATAGATGTATATCCAGCGTCTAGTATTTGCGTCCGACCACCTCTACTACTCGGGTGGGAGCGGTATGGCACGGGGCGCAGTTAGCCCTTTATTTAAAAGTATGAATGTCTACAACCCTCTGTGTGAAGGTGGCGTGGTGTGTGTGTATGTAATTTGGTGGGATAATGGTGGGCAATGTTGGGGGATGGTATGTGTATTTTTGCCTATGTATTAACTATAGGAAACTATGGGCATATCGTTTCTTTGGGCCTTACTTTTGCTAATGTTTTCTCATTGGGTCATAATGTGCCTGTTCTCCGCCCCTTGGCGCTATTCAAAATGTGCGCTCACTGGGCGTCTGTGCGTCCTGTATATGCCTCCTGGCACATAATGTCTATTATGCGTCGTAGCTCACTGCCGTTATGGGATCATCATCCCTTACTTCCATTAAAATATGACTATACCTCTGGGTAGCGCCATCGCGTTTTTCCCCCTTTCTGGTGTATAACGTGTCGGTTTTACCGTTCACGCCTATCCCTATTTAAGTAATAGTATCATTGGATTGCTCTTAGCGCCCTTCAAAATATGGCTACCGTAATAACTGTGTGGAGTGTACGCGCTCAGCACTCTGTGACCTGCCTACCTAATTTTTGTGGGCAGCTTTGATCTTTAATTATAGCCCCTATATTCCTTATCTATAGTCCCTATTTGTCTCTATTTATAGGTGTTTGCGGAACTTGTACGTCCGCCCTATCGTGGGGGTTAATTTTTACCATTCCTGCCTTTATGTTAGGGTCTTTGTCAGCCCTATAATGGCTGTGAACCTCCCTGTCTTATATAGTGTGACCTCCTCTAAATTGGGTGGTATATTATTTATTCTACGGCGTTATGTCTATCTGTTTTGTATCAAGATCGCTATCTGCTGAGAGTGGAAGTGGTCGGGCTGGAGTCGGCCGTGGCTGTCATCGCGCACTGCCGCTCGGAGCGGTCTCGCTCTCCGCACTGTACTGGAACGTTATGTAGATACCTTGTAACCCTAGGGTACGCCCGGGCTAATTGTAGACTAACTTTGCCTACGCATGTAAGCTCCATGTCCCGTAATGTAAATGTTGTGTATTTACATGAACATTCTAGAAAGTGCTATGTTAACATGAACATTCTAGTCAGTGTTGTGTATTCAGGCTACTTGAGTTAACACGAACATTCTAGTCACTATGCCCAGAACATTCCAATCTGGAACATTCGATTCTGGAACTTTCCAGCGACTATGTATATATGCACCCGCGGACTGTAGACGATAGTTCCGCTCAAGTTAGTTCACATTGTGTACCGTTGAGTATCGACTAGCGTTTAATAAACCGTTGTGTTATATTAACCAGTGTATGTTATTTATCTTGTATCTCCCACGATATAACAGTGGTGTCAGAAGTGGGATAAGATAAATAACGTTGTGAAACCGAGTGACTTTCTAACCTCAACGCAAGTGTTGCACCGAACGACGTTCATCGCAGTGCGTGTTGGAAACTAAACCGAGTGAACTTTCTAACCTCAACGCAAGTGTGAGCACCGAACTAAGTTCATCGCAAGTGTGTGTTAGAAATACTGTTCTCCACTCATCTTCACCATGCCGGACTTAACCTCTGAGCAACTCCAACAATTCTCGGCAATGATCGCCGACGCTATCCGACAGACAATAGGGTCAACAACGTCATCAGAACCTCGACCGCCAAAGTTCACAATGCAACCGTATCGCACTACCGACGGAACGACTGTAGCCGACTATATCACTCGCTTTACCTGGGCGCTCAACCTCAGCAAGGTACCCGCGAAACAGCATGCAAACTTTGCACGTGTTTACATGGGATCTGAACTCAATGATGCCCTGAAGATCCTGGTGAGTCCTAATGATCCGGAAACTCTGTCATACAACGAGATTCAATCTAAGCTGAAAGACCACTTCGACGCCACACACAACAAGTTTGCCGAGAGCATCAAATTTCGCAGTGTAATGCAGAAGCAAGGAGAAACCATCGCTAACTTCACCTTAAGACTGCGGCAGGCTGCAACGTTTTGTGAGTATGGCACATTTCTTGATCGCATGTTAATTGAACAAATGCTCGCAGGTTTGGAATCACGAGAAATGTGCGACGAGATTATTGCAAAACAACCAGAGAACTTCACCGCGGCATATGAAATCGCCCACGCACTCGAAGCTACTCGCATCACCACCGACGAGGTCAAAACAGCTGTCGCTAAGTCTGAATCAACCAATCGGATTGGATACGAGAAACCTCTTTCCAGGAAGAACATCAACCAGCAGCCGCCACGCAGCAAGGCAGCTCATCGAAGTCAAGGGTCTTACAACCTAACCAGACATCACCAATGGCCACACCAGGCAAACCAGAGTGCATCCCAGACAACCAATCAACATGTGCAGGGTGCGGTGAATCTCACCCTCGTAGTCAGTGTAGGTTCCTGAACGCAGAGTGCCTGAAGTGTGGCAAGAAAGGTCACATCAGAAAAGTTTGCCGATCGAAATCGAGGAAACATCGAACAACAAACCATGTGACCGAAGAAGAGCTTCCAGCAGAAAACTTCGACGTTGTGGACTACCTCAGCAAAATCGAGGTCATCGGATCGGTCAACGCAGCACCTAAGCCACTGGTTGATGTCAACATAGAGGGAACCACCGTCAAAATGGAACTCGACACCGGCGCCCCCTGCTCAACTATGAGCAAATCAAAGCTAAGTATGATCAAACCAGGTTTTGTGTTGTAGAGAAACGATCGTAACTTAATCAGTTACACTGGCCATCCGATTAAATGCATTGGCAAAACGTCAGTGTGCACCACCATCGGAACCACAACCAGGAACCTGATTCTCTACGTGGTTGACGATGAAGTCGAATCGCTCTTTGGCCGAGAGTGGATTTCAGAGTTTGTACGGGAGATCGACGTTGATCACCTCTTCGCAAAACCCGACCCAATCCACAAGCTCTCAGACAAGCAGGCTCTGACCTTGGAACAACAGAAGCAGCTCGACAACATTCTATCTCGCTACCAGGATGTGTTCAGCGACACTCCCGGGAAGATCTCAGGACCCCCAGCGAAGATGCACCTGAAGGCTGGAGCCACACCTGTTTTCGCCAGAGCTCGAGACGTACCAGTTGCCCTCCGCGATGCCTATGCCAAGGTAATCGACAAGAAAATTGCATCTGGCTTCTACAAATGAGTGGGCATCGACAACGCACGTCGTCGCCAAGAAGAACGTCAAACTGAGGATCACAGGCAACTACAAGCCTACTCTCAACCCGCGGATCATCGTCGATGAACATCCGATTCCCAAGGTGGAACATCTGTTCAACCGAATGCGCGGTGCCACTCTCTTCTGCCATCTGGATATCTCCGACGCGTACACTCATCTCGAGGTCGACGATGAGTTCAGCCATGCTCTCACGCTTAACACGCCAACTCACGGTCTGATCCGCCCAACGCGAGCAGTATATGGAGCAGCTAACATCCCCGCTATCTGGCAGCGGCGAATGGACACAGTCCTGCATGGTCTCCCAAACGTCGTAAGTTTTTTCGATGACAATATAGTTTTTGCTGATAGCTTTGAAAATCTGATGCAGGCCCTCAGCACCACTCTGGAACGGTTTCGGCAACACAACCTCAAGCTCAACCGAGCCAAATGCGTTTTCGCTCAAACTTCTCTGGAAGCCCTTGGCCACAAAATCGATGCGTCAGGCATCCACAATTCGGATGCACACATCCGAGCTGTACGTGATGCACCGAAACCAACTACACCAGAAGAACTCCAACTGTTTCTTGGTAAAGCAACCTACTACAGTTCGTTCATCCCCGACTTGTCCACCAGAGACAGACCACTCAGAGACATGCTGCTCAAGGACCCTCTCATCTGGACACCAGAAGGCGACAGGGCATACAAAGACATCAAGAACGCCCTAACCTCGCCCCAGGTACTCATGCAGTATGACCCAGCGTTACCACTCCTGTTGGCCACGGACGCCAGCAAGACCGGCCTGGTCGCAGTATTGTCACACCAGCGCAGCAACGGGCAAGAACGTCCAATCGCTTACGCCAGTCGAACGATGACAGCAACGGAGAAAAGGTACCCTCATCTCCGCACGAGACTCAACTTGACCAGGCCACGAAGAGGTCACCGCACAACCGACCAAGTCATCGTGCAACCGACCAAATCACCGTGCATCCGACAAGCTCACCGTGCAACCGACAAGGTCACCGTGCAACCGACCAAGTCATCGTGCAACCGACCAAGTCACCGTGCAACCAACCAAGCCACCGCACAACCGACGGAGTCACCGCACAACCGACGAAGCCACCGCACAACCGACCAAGCCACCAAGCCTGAGACGAGTTCGCTTCACCGAGACACCAGCAACAGTCCAAACACCACCAGCCACACCAGCTACACCTGTAAACAGGACATCACCTATTTCCCAAACCCCTTTTATTCCCCGCAGGAGTACTCGCCAGCGCCGACCACCGTTGAGATTCTCTCCTGATTCCTAAATAATCCATTTAAAAGAGGGAAGAAATGTTGTGTATTTACATGAACATTCTAGAAAGTGCTATGTTAACATGAACATTCTAGTCAGTGTTGTGTATTTAGGCTACTTGAGTTAACACGAACATTCTAGTCACTATGCCCAGAACATTCCAATCTGGAACATTCGATTCTGGAACTTTCCAGCGACTATGTATATATGCACCCGCGGACTGTAGACGATAGTTCCGCTCAAGTTAGTTCACATTGTGTATCGTTGTGTATCGACTAGTGTTTAAAAAACCGTTGTGTTATATTAACCAGTGTATGTTATTTATCTTGTATCTCCCACGATATAACAGTAAATATAGTTATTTGTTAGTGTCATCAAGCCTCCGTGGCTTAGACGGCAGCAGGCCGGCCTCTCACCGCTGGGTCCGTGGTTCAAATCCCGGTCACTCCATGTGAGATCTGTGCTGGACAAAACGGAGGCAGACAGGTTTTTCTCCGGGTACTCCGGTTTTCCCTGTCAAAATTTCATTCCAGCAACACTCTCCACTATCATTTCATTTCATCTGTCATTCATTTAATCATTGCCCCAGACGAGTGCGTCAGGCTTCGGCAGCCGGCACAGTTCATATCCTCGCCGCTAGATGGGGGCTTCATTCATTCCATTCCTGACCCGGTCGTAGACTGGAAGCAGGTTGTGGATTTTCAATTTTCTTTGTTAGTGTCATCGCGCCTTTTTCCTCTCTGTCCACTTTGGTTCACTGTTCTGGGCCGCCTCAGTGAGTACTGTTATCTGAGTGAGCTGGCTGGAGCTCTGCCTTATCTGCGTATGTGTAGGAGTGTCTATGAACGTGTAATCTTCTCAGCCAATAGTGTGGCCGTATTTTTAATGGCCGCTTCAAGTGAGTTCCAATGTCGCTATGCGCGATGGCGGTCGACCGTATTGAGTGTCCACATTGTTTTATATTTTGTTAATTATTCCCGCTGTCCTCTTGGGGATATTATATTAGGCTAGCCGGAAGCTCCGCGATGATGTAACCATGCGCCGTTGGAATGGCATGTCCCCAGCATGTATGTTTGTTTATTGACCTCAGCAGTTTTGAAATATTATGTTTATAAACGTGCCTCGAGTAGGTTGCACTATGTGCGTGTTTTGAGGCTGATAAGTCTTCCTGTATTGTGTTTCCGCGGTTTGCAATGCCTTCTGTTGCACCATCACGGCTGCCTCGTGTGTATGGATTGATTGTGTCATGAAGAAACTGTGCTTTTCATCGGTTTATGCAGATTTTTGCGCCCTGTTGAGGTCTGCATGAAATTATAACGGCAAAGAAATTTCTTCCGCTGTCCCAACGTTTTTCTATGAAATGCTATGTTGCGTTATTCTATGTTCTCCTTTTTCTGGATCTATCAGCCTACGTGCTTATTTTGTGTGTAATTCTGTGATTTTAGGGTATCCGTAATTTTTGCCGTTTATGTGCAGTAGCTGTCGCTTCTGCTTCCTGCAGTGTTTTGTAGCTGCCCTATTTGTTTTGTGTTTATTTGTCCGTGGCGCTGGGAGATTTCCCGGGTGTAGTGAATTGTATATTTGGGGCTGACTGCTTTTCAGTCGGTCGCGATATTCGACTAGTAGCCCGTGTAGCTATCTGTATTCCTGTCTTCATTGTGCACTTAAACATAGTGTCAAACATTTTCTAATGCGTCTGTTTGTTTTCCAGTCGGTCGACAATTTCCGTCTCGTGTATATTTCATTCCGTCTGGAGGTCGCTCGCTCGCCTCTGTGTATCTCCTGTGCACTATATTGACGCATGTTAGCAGTGTTATTGGTTTTACGGTTGGTGGCCTTGTGTTTTCTCAACCCTTTTTGTTACTATTGGTATCCCGTCTGTATTAACTGTTTGTGTTCATCCCTGAGGGATAGGTATGAGGTCCCTCTGCACCCTGTTCCAATTTTGTGCATGGTTTGCCTATCCTGTCTATAATATTGAGTTTCAATGTGATGTAGGTTGTACGCGACCCAACAGGGTATCGTGTGGGCTATGTATCGTGTGATATGCCCTGTGTCGGTGGCTTGAGATCCATAATTCCCTTACCCCAGTCCCGTGGAGTGTATTGTGGGGCCGAAACATATGTGTGGTGAAATGTACCCAGTTTGCAATAATTTGTGGAATGCTGATCGTCCCTCGTACTTTTTAATTTTGGGAGTTATCAGGTGTTCAAAGTGGCTTAAATGATTTTGTGTTACTGCAGTGTTATTGAGCGCGGTCCTAATCTTGCTGGCGACTTGTTATTTCGCTGTGTTCGTGCACTGTGCTTCCGCTTACTCGGCAATAGTTTCAAATTACAGTGTTGTAACAGCAATCTCGCCAGCCTAGTTTCCTTCCCGCTGTATGTTGACATTTTTCGACGTACAGCGCAATCACGTCTGTAAACTGACCTAACTAGTGGTGTTGGTTTCTCTATTATTGCATGGAAAAAAGCTTTTCTGCTGCACACATTTGTAGTGTTCCCAAATCTTTGTCATAGATGTTTTTATCCGGAGTGTACACGTGTTTTTATTGTGTCTGTCTGTGTGAACTAGTGTAATGATATATGTGTGTTCAATGCCCTTCCCGTAGCGTACTTCGTAGCTAGGTCTCACTGTCTATTCCGACCCTAACTATCCCCTGTGATTGGATTATGCACCCATGGTCTGCGTCCTACAACTTGGCTTTCTTGCCCTTTCCACGAGTGGGGCTTTTTCCTTTTCTCCTTGTGGCCTTTCCACCCTTGCTCGTTGGTGTCACTGTTCGTGTATGGTACGCTTTCATTCGGCGAACGTGGATTGTATCTTTGGTGGGTTTGTGCCCATGTCGAACGTTTACTTCATAGTTCAGGTCGGATATCCTTCTGCAAACTTTGAAGGGCCCTGTCCAGCGCGGCATTAAGAATTCGGACACGTTCTTTTTGCGGGCTGGACTCCAAATCATGACCTGTTGACCTGGTGTATACTCCTCGTGTTTGTGTTTTTTGTCGTGTCGCTCTTTTTGTTTTTTCTGTGCCGCGATTATGATTTTCCTTGTGTTCATTCGCGCTATCTGTAAGTATTCTAATCGGGCTGCATTGTCTGTGAGGGTGTCCTGGGGAATGTATACATTATCTATTGGGCTTCTAGGTGTATAGCCATGTAACAGAATGTATGGAGAGTATTTCGTAGCCGTGGATATCGATGTATTGTAGCTAAATGTAATTGGTTGTAAATAGCTGTCCCAGTCCGCTCCGGTATCGCTAGTAAGTTTCGCTAGGGCCGTCCCTATTATTTTATTCATACTCTCTGTGAGACCGTTCGTCTTGGGTGAGAAGCTCGTTGTCGTGTATGCCCTTATCCTTAGTATCTCCAGGAACTGTTTGAGTACCCTCGAGGTGAAAACAGTCCCTCTAACGGACAATAGTGTTTGGAATAGACCATAGCGTGTAATGATTTCAAATAGAAATTCTGCTATGCTACTTGTGTCTGCTCTGGGCACGGCCTTGGTAATCATATATCGGGTAAGATACTCCGTGGCGACGAGTATGTATTTAATACCCCTCTCGGATGTGGTGATGGGACCTTTAATATCGATCCCTACCCTGAAATAGTTCACCTACGGGAACGGGGTTTAGGAGCCCGTGGGGTTTGCCCCGTCTGCTTTTAAATCGTTGGCATGTGTGACATGTTTTGACAAAGTTGTCTATGTCTGCCTTCATGTCTACCCAGTAGTACTTAGTTCGTATCCTGTCGTAAGTCTTATGCGTGCCTAGATGCGCTCCCGCAAGGGGTGCATTGTGGTGTCCGGTCATGATAGTTTCCTTTAATGCTTCCGGAACCGCTATGGGCGCAGTGTCGTGGAGGGCTGTGTGCTTAAATTTCAGGACCCAGTCTTTCTCTATGAAAAATCGCCTAGACAGTCTTGGAATCTACCTTGTCCATGTTTTCTAGCGCCGTGATTATTTGTTTCAAGTGTGGATCGTGTTCCTGTTCCTGTTTCAGGTCTACTAGTGTTATGGCGTAGGTGGGCATGCTATCCCATTCGTGATCTTTAGCGTCATCTGGGGGTCTGCCACTGGCAATCTGGAGAGCCCATCTGCGTCCAGGTGCGTAGCGCCCTTCTTGTGTTTGACCACGAAATTGTAGTCATATAGTCGAAATATGAACCTGTTGAGGCGCGAGTTTGGGTATTTGAACTTATCCCAAAAAAGCAGACTGGCGTGGTAGTTACTACCGTGAAATGGATGCCGTATAGGTACGTTCTAAAATAGTTCACGCCCCAGGAGAACGCTAACATTTCGCGTTCTGTGGCGGAGTACCTAGTTTCGACAGCCGTTAATTATTTACTGGCATAAGCCACTGGCCGTTTGCGCCCTTCAGTGTCTTCTTGTAATAGAGCGGCTCCTACCCCGTGTTGACTTGCGTCAACGTGTAAAAATGTAGGCCTATCGCTCTGAAAGTGTTGTAACAGCGGAGGGGTGGTCAATAATTGTTTAAGTGTGTTAAAGGCATCTACATGTTCCTGTGTAATGTGGAAGGGTGTCTTTTCGTGTGTTAACTCCGTCAGGGGATGGGCGATGTGTGCGAATCTATAGGTATATTTTTGGTAATACGAAGCCAATCCCAGGAAGCTGCGCAATTGCTTCAAATTTGCGGGCATCTGAATACCCGTTATTGGGTCTGTCTTCGATGGGTCGGGGATAATCCCTTCTCTGTTCACGATATGCCCCAGGATATTGATTTGCTGTCGGGCAAATTGACATTTCGCAGGTTTAAGCCTCAATTTGGCTTCCCTAATCCGTGCGAATGCTTCTTCCAGGTGTACGAGATGCTCTTCGAACGTTTGGGAGAAAACTGTAATATCATCAATGTAGAACAGGATGGACCGCCATTTTAGGCCTGAAAATGCGTTATCCACTATTTTTTGGAATGTTTGGCTCGCATTCTTCAACCCCACGGGGAGCACCCTGTATGTGAACAGGCCGTTTTCTGTAACGAATGCCAGTTTATGTCTATCCAGCTCATATATAGGGATTGGATAAAATCCTGAGAAGCAATCCATTGAACTATACCAGTTGGCCCCACTGAGAGCATCTAAATACGTGTCTGTACGGGGCAGTGGGTAGCTGTCGTTTTCAATTAATTTGTTGAGCCTACGATAATCAGTGCAAAAACGATGGGATCCATCTTTTTTCCTGGTCAGCAAGACCGGAGCACTGTAATTCGAAATTGTGGGTTCTATAATCCCCGCTACGAGCATCTCGTGTATTTGGGTGTCGATAGCCTGTCTTTCTTTATGGCTAACCCTAAAGGGGGGCTGGTGAACTGGCCGGTCACTGGTGAGTGTGACATGGTGTTCAATAAGATCCGTGACCGCGAAATCTCCTAGCGAGTTGGCGAAGATGTCTTTATTGTTTTCTAGGAGTTCTGTGAGCTTCCTATCTTGCTCTGGTGTCAATTCCTGTGCGGGAGTGTTACAGGGTGCCGTTTCTGTGTTTGAATCAGTGTGCGTGTTAATTGTGTTCAATGTAGGGGCCTGGTGCTCGCGGGTTTCTCGCTCCGCTCGAATACTATCTGTGTTTCTGGCATATGTAAGGGAATGTGTGGTGATCTTTTGACCGCTCATTAGGTGGTTCTTACCACTAGCGAAGCTTATGTTCGCATCATACTTCGCGAGGAAGTCGGTCCCAATGATCGCCGCAGCGGATAGATGCTCTATCACGAACATCGGGTGTGTCGCTGTGAAGTTGCCCATTTTAATGTGTGTATATGCCACCCCTGAGTTTTCGAGTGTCTGAGAATTGGCTGCTACGAGCCGGATGTCACCAGGCACCCTGCATGTCTTCCCTGCAGCGATGTATTTGCTATTTACACAACTGACTGCAGCGCCCGTGTCTATAAGCATTTGTACCCTGTGTCCATTTATGTTGGCGTACATTGTTAATGCCGCTATATTGTTTCCCTCCCATTGTAGAGATGTGTTATTGAGTGTGTAGGTTGTACTTGTTGTTGCTGCTTCTGTACCTTTCTGAGTGTGCATGGTCGTGTTTACTCTCGGATGTGTGGCCGTGCACGCTTCCTGCCTCACATTCCTGCTGAATCGGTGCGGAGGGTCTTGCTGCTTGTCGCGTCTAGCGCGCTTGGCCATATTATACATTCCACCTGCCCGTGCTTCTAGCTTGCCTTGCAAAATGTACACCTGCCATTCACTGTGTGCCCGTTTCATTGTCTTCCCTAATGTAATATCGGTTTTCTGGGTTCGCCCGGCCGTGGGTTCGAGTCCTAAGCTCTGTGTTGGTGCAATGATTTTCACCCTGTCCTGTAAGGGTGCGTCTTCGAATCTCACCCTTCCCTTGCTTGTGTCGCCCCGTTATTTGTCCTTGGCGGGTGTGGGTTCGATTCCCGTTCCTCGTTTGTTCAGCTTAGGGAACGTGTCTCCGTCCCTGGCCAGTGTGTGGCTAGATTTCCTTCCCTGTTCTGGCGGGGAGAGTGTATTTGTGCCCGCCGATTGTTTGGGGTCGGTTTCCTTTCCATTTTCTGGTGCTTGAGATGTATTTGTATTCGGCAATGGTGTGGGCCCCCTGTTGTATTTGTGTTCTAGTGTAGGGAGGACCTTGGTGTCTGCCGGTGGTACGAGTTCGATCCACGTATTGTGTTTCTGTGTAGGGACTGCGTTCTCATCCCGCCCCGGTGTGGGTTCGTTTCCCGTGTCTTGTTTTCTCTCGATTGTGGGAGAAGTGTCATGTCCTGATCTAGGGTTCCCTGTAAACAGTATGTGTAGGACCCTATCGAATCCTGTAATGGTGAATAGTGGTGGTGAATGAACGCTAGTGTAGACGTGTGCGTTACATTCTACGGCCCCACCGACAGCGGTTACTTCTACGGCTCCGGCATAGATACCGTCCCTGCTCATATAACTCCTGTAATCTTGCCCTGTTCTAAATGGGTTTTCTTTTTCGTCTGCTACGAAATCCCTATATTCGCCCCAATTGTGTACAATGTGGCTCACTGTCTTCAGCCTGTACCTTCTGTGTTTGTTTTCATCGTTGTGGAGCAGAAAGCTGATGGTTCTAAACAGGCAATTGCCATCCCCCTGTACGGGGTGTGTCTGGAAATGGGCCGGGGAAGGCCCCTCAGCCGTTTTGCCATTTGGCTGCTCCTTCACCTTATCCTCGCGTGTCTGTGTAGGGGAAGGGTCTCTCTGGGGTGGTTTTCTGTGTTCGGGTGTCTGTGGAGAAGGGTCCTCAGCCGGTTTTACTGCCGGTTGTCCCCTCCTCTTGTGTGTTAGGGCTATAACTCCTTGGGCTAACCCGTTTCTATCCCCATGTGTCCTGTTCGCCTGGGGTCGTGTTAGGGGAGGAACCTCCGCCGCCTCTTTAGCTGGCTGAACCCCCCCCCCCCCCCCGTCTAGAAGTTTTTTGGAGACGAGTTTCCTCGCCTGCCCGTCCATCTGCCATGTTCTCGGGGTGCATAGCCTCGCCAATTTTCTGCCTGAGGTTGGCAGTTTGGTGTAGGCAGCAGTACCCTTCTGGGCTGCGCCCTGCCTGCCCTCTTGCGGAGAGTCATCAGGCAGTAGATACTGTTCCGGACCTTTTTCGTACCACATAGGGGTGTCCCGCTTGCGCTGTGGGGCTGTTCGATAATAGCGAGGGCTGTTGTGCCTATATTGTGGCACGTTGCCCCGTATACGCTGGAGAGGGGTGTATGCCTGTTCCTGTGAGGGTGGGTTGTCCCGGTAGCTCCCGTTTCTCCTGTATTGAGGGAAATTACGGGCCTGTCTGTCAGGGGGTGGGCTGCTTCGGCGGGGGATGTTATATTCGTACTCCGGAGGGTAGTACTCTTGCGTGTATGGGGATGGTGGCCGTCGTGAAGGGTAGGTTGGTCGTTCCTGTGCGTATGGGGCTGGTGACCGTCGTGGAGGGTAGGTGGGTCTTTCCTGCGCGTATGGGGATGGTGACCGTCGCGGAGGGTAGGTGGGTCTTTCCCGCGCGTAGTTTTGATCCCCCGTGTACCTATTTCCCCTGTCATCGTATTGTGGCTTTGTCATGTTATCCCTGTCCCTGTGGTATGGTGGCATCATATTGCCCCTATTATCATAACATGGCCGCCTCGCATCATCCCTGTCCTCCCTGAATGTTCCTCCGCCTGCCTGAATTGCAGCGATTGTCAGCCTCTCCATTCTGTCTACCAATTCATCCATCTTTTGGTTTGGATCACCCTTGGGTGGATTGACATGGAGATCAATGGCTTTCGCTGTCGCTTTTTCTGTTATTTTTTCCCCTACTTCTATGATCATGATATTATTCTGCATGTGTAGGACTGTCGGGTTACTCATTACGCACAATTTGTCTACTAGTGATGGCCTGAGTCCCTGCATCAATAGTTTAATGTTTTGGCTGTCGGGCATCGCGAGGTTATACTTGTCGCACATCAGCAATTTCGCGTTAATATACGCCTGCGCACTCTCTGTGGGCCCTTGTGACTTTTCTGATTTGGTCGTATAAATCGTCCTCATCAGGTGTGAGCTGGAACTCGTTCTTCAATAGAAAAGTAATTTGGTCCCATGTGGCGTTTTCTAAATTGGCCTCATGAAGCTCGTACCATGTTAGGACCGTCTCCGCCAAATAGGCTGGTAAGAGGCGTCTCTTGGCCTCGTCGCCCCATCCATTGATCCTAGCCGTCCTATTAAATGCTTTTAAATATTCATCAGGGTCCTGTCCATTTCCTAGGAATTTTTCAGGCTGGATCATGGGATATTTTGTTTGCATGGCCATCTCGTTTTCGTTTATGTCGCACTGGCTAGCTAAAGAGTCGTGCCCGTCTATACTATCTCGCCTACGCTCGTGTTCTGAAGTGTCAGAACTCGTGTTATTGTCTGCGAGGGTGAGGGATTGTGGTTGCGTGAAGTGTGTGTTGTTGGCCTGCGAAGTCCCGGGTTCGACTTGTGTAGATTGCAATACTGGTTGTGTATTAAATGCCTCTGTTTCTGCAATATTGTCGAGGGACAGGTCGTGGTCGATATGCGCCCCTTGTACGGATTCAAGTGCCTTATTGATATTTTGCTCTAGTGTCTGGGCAGTGGCTTTGATATCCGTGACTAGCCCCATGTTTATTGTGTCCTCCTCAGTGTCTCCTAACTGCTGGATAAGCACGTGTAAGTTGTTGTATGTTTGCTGTGTGTCAATTATGTACTGTAACGCGTTATGGGGCAGTACGGGGCTTTCGTCCTCGCCATTGTTACCGTCCGAAGATGAACCCCCAGCGTTTTCGGTCTGTGCCTGCGCCCTTGTGAGAGGGGGTGCGTGAACTAATGTGTTAGGGTACTGTACTCTAAGTTCTAGGGCCCCGGCTTCCAATTCAGCTATTAATCGGCCCGCGTTATTTTCGTCTATGAGGTCTGCGTTTCTGACTGTGATTTTAGGGCGTAGTGGCTTGATGCTAGCGGTGAGGTGGTGGGCTGCGTCCCTAACTGTACGCCTGACCTTGCTCGCGTTCTTAAATGTCAGCATGAAAGTTTGTGCTTTCTCTCTTCACTTTCTGGCAATGTTCTTACCGTTTGGCTGTATCTACTGTAAATACCCTATGGGGTGGGCGGGAGGGCTAATATGAAACAATACGGTTCCCGTAAAAAATTCGTGGCGTAACTTTAATTTAAAAAAATTGGTTATTTTCGCTTGGCTGCTTTTAGGTACCTTAGATCGATAATCTGAGGGTTTGTTGTGTAAACCCCTTTCTAAACGGAGGTTACCCGCTCCCCCACCAATATTTGTTCTGTCCGGGGGTGAAGGGTTGGACGAACAAAGGGTGTGTAAGTGGTGAATTTGGAGAGTGTTGTCTAATTGAGGAGAGTTTCAGTAAATGTGCTGGAACTCGGGATGCGGGTGAGTGAAGGAACTATGGCTATCGGGAGAAGCTCTGGTTTACCGGGGTCGTAGAATTAGGGGATGCATTAATAAGGTGAGCTATTAGCGTCCGGAGCGAGTACTGCATTTGGGTGATTTAACTACTAGCTGACCGTGCAATGTGCGGCTCGACAGCAGTGCAGCATTCAAGGCTGCGGTAATGAAAACTAGTTATTGCCCACGCAGTGGTTCTATAACTGAAGGCACTGAGGGTCAAGGTGCAGGGGAAGTAAAATCAAGTGTAATAATAAAAGTGTACAATGGCTGTGTGGTGTAGATGGTCGCTTGTTTATTGGACCGTAATTACTTTGATTGTGTCCCTCTATTCAGGGACGTGTAACACAATTGTAGATGTAAGTTTTACAATAATGGTTCAGGTTCAAGTGGGTAGGAGTACAACTTGTAAGTGGTCGCCGGCTTGCTGTGTTAAGAAAATGTACTGGATTTATTGTATTCCTAGCTTAAGGGTGGTTTCGGGGTAGAAACAGGTGTGGTGGCTTGGAACAGAAGCGTAGTACTTGTAGAGTTGTTTATTAGAGTATTTTGTAGACACTTGTGGATGTATAACTTGTAGATGTGTGGGTTCAGTGGCGTAGACCACATCTCCCATGGGGGTGCGTAGGGTCCTATGGTCCTCAGGGCGTAGGGACCCTGGGGGCATAACAATACATACATGTAATATAGGTACACGCATATGGCATCGAATAGGATTCATCTTAGCCCCGAGGCGACTTTCCCAAACAGTTGTTCGACCTGGGTATGCGAACAGATAGAGACAGTACACGAAAACACACGCCACATACATACAGACAAATACACGGAGTAGGCCATCGAACCCACACCGATATAGATTATAGCACGGTACAATTATGCTACAGAAAATAGGGAAATATTTTTTCGGTATCATTTACAAATGAATTATTAACATACAGGGACAGGAATAGTCTAGTGTTGATCTGGCTGGCAACACTATTCTATGGCTCTACACTTAATACTGGAAACGTCCAGACACAGTTACATGCACATCAACACTTACAGTGACACTAGTTAGGAATGACACACTGCGAAATGAATGTCCAGCACAGATACATAAACACTTCCCTTAACACAAACATCACGAATATAAACCCGGGCAATTAGTTATGATTTGGACCCCTACGCGTATAAAGAACGTGTCAGAATTCCTTATTCCGAAATGGACTGGTCCATTTAAAGTACATAGGAAGATATCAGATCTTAACTATATTGTCAATATCCGGCATAACCATAAAATCATAAAAGATACCGTTCATATGCGTCGAATGAAACCGTACCATACACGGGAAATAATTCCTAAACCCCGGGCTCACGGAGCCAAAAAGCGAAAACGCTAGATGACATGAACAATATGGTCAACACAATACCACGGGTCAGGAAAATTCCGTAGGGACACCACAATAACACTAGTTATCATACACTCGACGAATAGAAGGATACACACACACATTGTACATTCTCAACACTGGATTCGGATAGACAGAGTTCAGAATGTTCACCACAATAACACATAACACAGGTTATCATACACTCGGCAGATAGGAAGGACAGATACACGGGCTGAGATACTTCAATACAGTAGGTGACATTGACAGGATCATACATACCAGTGCAGGTATTCCATACGCACGATTAGTACATTTTCCAACACATAGTTATAACATTTTCACAGAAACATTCGTACACAGTATCCATACTCTCACTAACGCTGAAACAACCTACACATGTATATCCAGGATGTCAGGGAGCTGACGTTACAAAAGCGCTCAGATCTCCACGGCCACACAATACGCAACGAGCAGGGAGGCCAAACTAACCAGGCCATGCGCGACACACTCGCTAGAGCAGATACACCCTCCCACACACTAATATATTTTCCCCTCCTATGGGATCTTTTTATTTTTATTCAGTCGGACTGACAAAACAGTAGCGACATAGGGCTACACTGTACAGCCAGTTCCTAATTCTGGCATTCTCACTAGCCATCGATTAGGTAACCTCATTCAAATTTCAAAAATCACCCATCCTTAGCCTCCGAGGCGGGGCCTTGTACTTTAAGTGCTCGGATTGTGTCCAATCGCATAACACGCCACCAAGGGACACATATTACATCATCCAACGCTAAATTAATTTATGAACAGACTGTAAAAGCAACCATATGGCGAATCAATATAAGATAATTTAGTAACACCATATTTCAATTAAGGCCTCTAGGCTACCTTCAAGCCGATCCCATACCAAGTACACGTTAGAATTACACTTGCCTAAATAATCATTTATTGGCCCCAAACAATATATAACAAATTAACATATATTAAACTCTATTTATTAATAATAACGATCAGGCTCATATTTCTTCTTTGTTTTCGTAGACTGCTCGTATATTTTATACGTTCAACAAATACGCCTACAAACACAATAAAGAATAAACATAGCCATACAAGGAAAGCCGTTGAGTTTTCTACGTTTTAGTAGGACTGTTTGTACATTCAGTACACTAAGTAGTCATGCCTACGTCCATAATGCAGAACGCTCAACGAATGTCCCTACAGTCCCATCCTAATTTAACAGTAATCCAAGGCCCAATGATTCTATTAAATCATACATTAAATACACCCTTGCAAACACGAACAGTCACACACTTAGAAAACATATTCCCCTCTTTTCGAAATCATTTACAGTCTCACAATAACAGATTTTTCATTACAGATCGATATTTTTCTAGGGGCAATGATCTAAACATAACAATGCAAACATCCATTTGGCTACACTAAGAGACGAACCGACAATAATACGATAAGTGATACATAGAGCTAATATCATTGTATACAGGATGGTGAATACAATTACACAATTTTTCCTTCTTACACTACCGATCTACACAGACATAATTTTCCGTCTTACAGAGGAGGAAACAGCTGACACTCCCCTAGACTTTGGAGTTTGAGCGCAGAGCACATGTGCGCATTGTACTACACATTATCCACAGAGAGGGACATAGGTATAGTCCACTAACCTACGAAATTAATTTCGTGGCCTACTTAGAGAGGAGGAAGACCGCAACATACTAGCAAATACATTGATAGCTTATGTAGGGAACGGGAGTTCACCACTGCCACTCCCATTAATTTTTAATATTTCCCTGGAGTACCCGCGTTAAACCACGGATAGAATAAATCACACGAGAAAATACAGCTACGTTACATGGTTCACACAGGAAAACCCGATGAAATCGGATACATACATTACAGACTACACACACTTTGATACATAAAAGGGGACACACTCCGGAGAATGAGATTTTAGCCGGCAAATGGAAGCGCAAGATATTATTTATAGCAGGAGAGAGAAATAATCTTCCCGCCACAGGTAACACGCTAACATAACTTAGCAAGCACCAGGATTATACACGAGGAAATACAGTAATATATTTCAACGAGACACTCCCTTAACACGTGGTTACCTATGTCAACAAAGACCGCCATACATTAATTTGCAGCACAAGTCGCTATCACTCACTAAGCAAGACGGTCAACTTGACACGCCTCACACGATAACAGACGACTAATCGCTAGAGAGCAACTGGGCGGAGCGATCATATACATACATGTAGCTACACCCACGGATTCCAGTTACATTCTATCAAGTCACACTCCTTACCACGTGACTAGAGCCGCCAGCCATTATTCTTACTACATCCATTCACAAGACCAGTGCGCCTATTTCAAACACCGTAAGAAGCTCTACATTTATTTAACCCTTCATTACACTAATACTGTGGGATCGACGCGCCAATATTACTATTATTATTATCCAGTACTGTTCGCCATCTCTTGATGAATACAGTACTTTTGCATTTGTCAGTTGGCACAGGCTAGAGTAAAAGGTGGTTTTTCACCGATGTCTCAGTCTCACTCATGGCTGTGATTATATGGAAGCTACTGAGGTATGGGTGGTGCTTAGTAATGGCATTCGGGGCACAGTCAGTGCCTGTGAATGCTGTGAAAGGTTCAACTCATAGGGTTAGGACTACTGTTCTGACTCAGTGAGGAAAGCAATGGCAAACTACCTCACTCCTCTTCTTGCCTAGAACGCCTCAAGATAGCGCTGCCTTGGGTTTTCGTGGGTATCTACTCACATAACGTAACGGCGGTACTATTTGAGGATCCAACCAGCCTTCGGGCTGACTACCTAACAGACAGACAGACGGACATAATAGGACAGGTGAATACAGCGATATTTCACCACGATCTCGGCGACATTATGAGTATTAGGCCATGAGCGCCAATGACAGGTCACATCGATCTATACATCAATTTTTCTTTTCCCCATTTCATAGTTCTCCAATATAATGGTGACATAGTGATACAGCCGACAGGTTCATCATGAAATATAATAGCATATATATATATATATTTAATGGGTAAAAACTATTATTGCATCACAGGCGTCAGTAGCCTAAATACATTAGGCACTTCGCTGGTCATTAATTCGATATACAATGCGTCACAGAGAGTAGACATTTATGAAACACATTAATCGGCGATGGTAAAAGCACAGAGAGCAGTCGCACTTCGCTAGCGCAAGGAAAGCCAAAGCACGGACATTATAATAAGTTAGTAGCGCTATCGCGTACCCACATATTAATTATTGGAGCAAGACAGGCATTAATTAACACCCCCCCACTAGTGACTGAGGGTTACTACGGACAAACGATCAGTTGCCTCAAGTGGATCAACGACAGGGCATTAGCATTTCGCTACATAACACGGAGATGCATTACATGCAACATCTTGATGTTAATTAGGCACTAGAGTGATCAGTGATGGACGAAGTACAGAGAACACAGAGCATTTGGCAGATAGTTTTACAGGAGAACAACGAGTATTACATGCAGAGTTAGCATTACGGAGATGGACATTCACACACTAGCAGGACAGGAGACATATTGTTAACATTTATTAGTACACAGCAGAGATAGGTTGGTAGGATACATATTATGGTACACACGAATACCTAGTTTCGTTATAGCTCAGCCAATGCTGGAATATATAAAGCAGATCGCACTAAACACAGGATGTACTTACCATTTAACGGTAAAACGATTAGCTCAGGTTAAGGAGACATGGAGTGCTGCATCACACTCATTTAAAGGTGGCAGACTCAACACAGCAAAGCTATAGACGCAAATAGAATCGATAACCTACGAGACATATAGATAGCGAAAGTATAGAGTTCGAAAATTGCGATTTCCAGATTAGGAATACAGAGTTAGTTAGGAAGCGACGTTCGGATAGCACAAGAAGGAAGCTAATAGACAGACACATAGCGCGAGTTACGAATTAGAGCTCATATAATGAAGGATGATAGTTACGAATGTACCATTAGATTACTCATTACCATGAGGGGGAATACATGATAAATGATGCAGACAAGGTTTAGATAGGGATCTATACTTAGTAGGGAAGTTTGATCCACCTACGGCACTCACTCCAGCATGAAAAGCATAGATGTCAAAATAATATAATCAGTATTATAATAAGCAACCAGTGTATACAGATAATACTTTCAGAAGTGAAAATCCCAGATAGCAGTGTATTGCAAAGTACAAGACCACAAATAACTAATATCAAACAAAGTACACGACTGACAAATATTACACATTTTACCCTAAAAAAATGCGGCACATTGGTGGACCAATGCCACCAGGGTGTGCACCATGCTTTTATCGCTCATAGCTCAGTGCTAGACAGAGCACTTCAGAGTTGACAAGCTACAAGTGAAGCGTAAATGACTTTCCCCAACTAACATATTAGAAATATGCTTACATTTTATCATGCATGCCATATTTTACCCTGTATGCGACACAGTGACCTACCAACACCCCTCAGTTCGTTACCTAACACCCGGACTGAGATCCTATTTCCACATTTTCACAAGCTCACTTCCCATACATTAATTAATCCTACCCATTAATTGTTTCCTGCATCCCCAATACGACTACACTGCCTCCTCCCTTACCACCCATCCCACTACCTGGGATTAACACTTTTAACATGTCCACAACACCATAACAGCATGGAAAACCTCCCCGATCCTAACACTTTCCGTACTAACATGTGAATAAAAACAAACGCCACTGGATTAGCGGGAATCTGATAGCTAGGCGCAATGAAGCGCACCGTGTTGCTACCCCCTAAAAGTTTACATTCTACACTATATACACCAATACAATCTCGCAAGCGCACTTGACCTGGATGGTAAGGCCAAGGTCCATAAAAATGTTAAAATGACACAGATCCTAAATTGAGAACAGCTAATTTCAAACTAATAAAACAAATCATTAAATATTGCAATTACGAATGATGACACGACGAACTACGAGACCAGACATGTCAGTTGATACCCAGTTTCGGATAGGAACATAGCTCATTCCGCAGTCCGAGACGAAGTTGACTCTGACAAGGCCAGAACGTTCACCGCACTGTGTTATGACGACGTTACTGTCCAGCCAGCCAGCGAACGTTCAGGACGCCTGACATGACCTATTAGTTCTAAGTTAGTTAGATATAAGTAAGTAGGGCACTCCTGAGGCGTGGGAGTCAGACCTGTTCGCGAACACAGGTGAAGAGAGAATAAAAAAACGTCCTATTGCGTTTAGGTGAAGACTATATGAATACAAGATTTTTTCCTGGGACTGAGTCCACATTGGCAGTAAGTCCAGATGAGTCCTATTAAAGTATACGCGATGAATTTTCCGCGAATAAATGATAAATGAATACCGTGGACGCCCGAGGATACGCTTATATATATATATATATATATATATATATATATATATATATATATATATATATATATACAGTATATATAATGAATGATTGATAAAAGGTCAATCGGCAAATGTAAGTCCTCATAGGCGATTGTAAGGCCGACACCACGATCCGAATTCCGATGAATTTTCAGCGAATCAATGATGAATACCGGGAACGCCCGAGGATGTGATAAATAATTTCCGTGTACGCCCGATGCTATGCGATTATAAGTACGACATGCGATCAAAGGGCGCACGCCAGATATGAATTTAATGGTTCTGATATTTATCATTCCATGTTTTATTTCTTATTTCAGCCAAGAGCTCCAACACTGCGCTAAGAAGCAACCATGGTTCCAGGTAACGCCCAAGAGGCATGGTATATACATGTTTTCGCAATGACACATTTTAACACGCTATAACACACTGGTTACACTGTTACACATACACAAGAGCATAGATGTAAGACAGTAGGTTAAGACTGCATCAATTATTAGGACGCGCATGGATTATAAAGCGCCAGGATGATTATGAATGCGATGATGCATACACATATCTATAAATTAATAATAAGGACATTTACCATGTATTTTGTTTTTCAGCCCACGGACCAGCCGGCCACCACATTTCCGTTCATACATGCATTACCCCTGTATATATTTTGCCGAACGCCCAGACACGAGCATGCCTCAATACTACACCACAAATCACACTTATACGCTTTCCTCCCACTCTACACATTGCCCTTCACACTGCATACGGATCAATCCGAACCACGGTGATGAATACCTGTGGGATATTTATTCACTGCGGTCTGACCAGCAATGCACCTAACATGAGGTGTAATCCGGCAACTAGGTTCGTACCCGAATATTGTAAGGGCCGAGCTTCGTAGCCATGATGGACCTGCTCACCCACAGGGGGCAGTCTATTGGTAATAAGTTATTATAGGTACGGCCGTTTAGGTTTAAGATACATGATAAGATAGCCAGGCATAAGAGGTATTGTATTAGCATATAGGAGCTCCAATACACGAGGTATGTTATTAGAGATTATACTGGTATTACGATTAGCGCATAAGCCAGCGTTATCATTGATTGTTGTTATTTACTACCAGAAGACCAGTATACCAATGATTTATTGTTGTCACACATTGTACACTATTTTATCACATTTATCCACATGTATACACTAATTTTATTTTCTATTCTTTTAACTTATACACTGTAAAAATGTCTTATTTTCCCCCAACACAATAAAAACATATTATACATCCCATAAAACTACACCCTAAGACATTTATTTTTCTTTCCCTATCCACTATTTCTATATTTTATATGTTACCCTTTAAACTTCACGCGAGGGCAATTTTTCATCCCGCTGCGGAGACAGCGAAAGGGCCAGATAAACCTTAGAGATGTTTTTTCCCCCTCGACGTGTACCAACACAACAGATTACGATTTGTTGAAACATGATTTTGTTGTTTTTTGAGTGATATTATCATTTGTTATTATGATTGATGTTACGATTTATGTTTGATATTATGACCTACGAATGATGTCACATGATTGATGTTACAGTTTATGGTTCACGACTTCTGTAATGATTGATGTTCTATACTTTGCTATATACCACCTAGGATCATCTAGGATGGCTACACATTTTTATGTTATTAACGTCACGATGAAGAAATCACATATGTACGAAACAATGTTCCAACCCTCACACCCTTACCACCCTCGCAGCACACGACACCCAGTGGCACGGCGTTCAACTCTACGTACCAGCGAAATAATCTACACCTCTGAGTTCACATTCCCCAACACTATGGACATCGACACATCTTAATCTACAACCCTTTATACGATACCACCTTTACGACTCGACTTCCACGAGGCTCTACGCACCCCAATACACTCCACCATCGACACCACCACCGCTATAAAGAAGAAGAAGAAGATCAAGAAAAGAAGAGCGAAGATTTCAAGAGAGGAAAGGAAGGAAGTCTAACACAACCCCTACGTCTCATTCCAGTCGACGAGGTCGTCGACTAACCCAAAACGGGGAGTTGTTGCATCCGTTAGGGGATGCACACCCTCGGAAATCCACATTCGCCCCCATACATCTTCCACCCTTACATCAATACATTTTCAGTCCCTATTCCACATACAATCTACAATATAACATTCATTTGAACTGGGATGAACCCACTTGAACTCATATAACCTCCCACATGAACTGTCACGACCCCAGACCGGTAGCTGCTAACCTGGAATGCGCCTAGCAATGCTCGGCTTGCAATCCAAACACATAAAAAGGTCATGCTTCCACAGCTCGAGGTCTGTGTAGTGGGGAACCTTTGAAGAACAACTTCACGCCGGTTGCCATCTGGGTAAGTGCGAATCTGCGAGATAACACTCCTTGTTATACTCACATCCACCCCCATTACATTTTGTAATTGTACTTATTCAGTAATCCATAGCACTGGAGATATTCTGAGGATTATCACTAAATCTGCACCAGAAGTATTTATTAAACCAATTGGTTGCTACTACATGGTTATATCTGATTATTTGACTACACAATAATCCCCTAACTGCCCCCTCTAATCCCAACAGGGCCCAGCAGTATTTACTTGTTCAAAACCTTTAGCCAGGCAATTCACGTGACAGCTCACGTTAAGGGCCGTGGTCAGCATTGCCGCTGCATATTGTACTTGCTTGCGCGCGCCAGTCGTAAGCGCTGAGTAGTAACTTATATCAGCAGGTTATTAATTACAGCTCAACCCTTAATTAGCACCTCACCCCTTAGCTCTCCAGTTACCTCGTACAACTGGAAGGCATCCTACAAGCACGTCTAAGCTACATAGACGCTCATTACACCACCTCACACTCAGACACCTACACTTACAGCCCCAATCTACACAACACCCAAAACTACCCCTATACACATTGTAGAAGCCCTTCAAGGCCCATACAATAAGGACAATAAAATAGAACATAACCATGTTGTATGTCCTATCTTCCATACCTTCCAGGGGATGCTTGTTTTGTGTGTCTGCAACTTTACATATGCAGTGTTCCTAGATCTCAAGACCTGAGAATTATCGGAAATGGCCCGATAGAGGGGAGAGAAGTACTGTAATTATGTTGCAAGTAAATTTACTGCTCTTTCAATTTTAAACTGACCAGAATATACGTGCAGTGTGCAATGTTAACTTAAGGAAGGTGTTACAGTGAAACCCTCCTTCAACGGAATCGTACGGGGCTCACAAATTTTTCCGTTAAACTTCGGTTTCCGGTTAACGGAGATAGGTCTATGCTAAATTAAACATGAACATGCATATAATGGACATACTGAGGAAAAATAAAATGGTGTACTGTGCCCAATCGGTCACGGTAGACTGGCATCGAACTCAGGTCCTATCTGAGAAGACCAGGCACATGATTCTAACTAGAATCGAACCACTGATCTCTGAGGGGGAACAGTTTTAGGGAACCCGAAGAGCAATGCGTTAAATAATGACATATAATAATGTAGCATGATTTCTCGGCCAGTATGTGAATATCATAGCAGTTTAAGGTGAAGAATTGTAAGCAAATGCAAGCAAATATACGTTTTCGAAGCATACAAGAACGAGAGCAGGCCAGTTTGACGTTTTACTAATTGGAGTTGGCAAGTGGGTGGAGATTGTAGGCGCCGAGGGAACTACTTTCGTCTGGACCGAGTAGACAGCTCAAAATTAATGACTCGGGTATTCACCGCTTGACAACGATGGAACCTATGGTGGGGATGACTGCCCACGGAAATTAATTAATTACAGCCAAGTGGAGCATTGAAATGGAGTGAAATGTACACCCAGGTGAATATATCTTAGGAGAGATAATTTAGGAATGATCTGACACCTAAATTAAAGCCTATATCTCTAAATGAGCGTGTTAACACCGAGCTTACGCTCGAGAGGAGTGATTTGGTGACCAGCCAGAGGGGAATCACCATGGTGGCGTCCTGACGCGATGGAATAAGGCAATTAATTGTAATTAATTGGCCGAAGCGATCGCCGGCACGCGAACGTTTATGAAACTTCCACGCCTAAATAAACAAGGTGTATATGTCATTTCGGCTGAAAATGTATTATTTCAAGGAAGGAGTCGCACCCGTATGTCTGGTGGACTAGTTTTTACGAGAAACCTTTATAAGGGGGAGCAATGCAGACCAAGCCAGTTGTCTTCAGTCTGTTCTCAAGTTCTTCTCCAGTATACACGTAATTAATACGCTGCCAGTAAGTGCGCGAAATGTTACAGTATCGACGCTCAGAAATTGAAGAACAATGGAAGCACAGCATAAAGCTTCATAAGTATAATCATGAAGTGCGTCGAAGTTAATCTAATACAGATATTTATCCATTATCTGACGCAAATATAAATCGCTACAGCGAAAAGGTAAATAATAATGTTTTTGGACATTACATATACCAAGAGGTATCGTCAGAGTTGTATATGACATTTTCATCAGGATCACTACAATTATGGGAGCCTGGGAGGTATCGCCAATTAATCTGGACAGTGAACTGAACGTTATTGAAGGTGACGAGGATCGAACGCCCGTAAACGCAGTTAGACTTTCACGGAGACCAGCGGTTGGCGTAATTGCATCGCATCTCTGAGGTCAGGCGTAGGAGGAGTTCGATTAAGGATCAACCTGTGAAATAGTGAGAAAGTGTACATAAATTGTGTTATAGTGATTTAAAAGTGTTCATGTGTATTGTGATTAATATGTATTGTGTAAAAGTGAAAGAAGCCACTGATAAGAGTATGTTTATCATGAGGGAAATATGTGAAATCAAGTGTCGTGTAAGATATAGCATGATGGCTTAAATCAAGCGTCATGGTAGGCCTGGAGCTGAAATGCTGGTATCAACAAGCGAAAATAAAAAGTGAGTACCAATTTACAATGTTATTCTAACTAAATAGTCCACCATACAACGATGCATCACTTCGAGACTAAGATGTAACAGTCACTTATTGAACGAGTTTTCACCACTCGTCTTGAATAGAATATGTCTTGGAAGGTGATTTGTTTAGGGCCAGTCAGGCATAAAATTGTGATGAATGAAACGGTAACGTTAAATGATAAATAATAATAATAATCTGGGGTCGGCAACAGTAAAGTAATAGGCATTTTTGGCCTAAATAATGTTCAAAGTGTGTCATGTCTAATATAAAGATACTGTATTTTGGTAAACAGTGAGAAAGTAACGTGGAATATAGCGAGATACGAGGGTTTTTCAGTGTCCAGTGAAGTGTTGAATGAATATTTGATATGGTCAATTCTTAGGATTGTATTTGAGGACCATTAAAGTAATGTAAGCCAGTAAATTTATACCTTGTTTTTAGGAGCTATTTAAAGCTTTGGCTTAAGTGTTATTACAGAGAGAACGCGGGTGCCTTAATAATTGAGTCATCTATGAGAAGTATTGTTTGAGCCGCATATAGCGTGCAGAAGTAACGTAGAATCCAGTGATTTACGTAAATAAATATTGCGGGGACCAAACTAGTATAGCTTGCGCGTTAGGTGAGAAGTTGGCTAATCTACGAGTTAGTATCGCCGTTGTGCATACTTTTATTATTCGCAGCGAATTGGACAGAGCCTGTCTGTATCCATCGCTTGCATGAATTATGGCCACGAGTGATGTCCTTCGAGACTCCGTGAGCATGTGTAAAAATGATCTACCCTGAGAGGTAAGAATCATATTCGTCGTTTAGGAAACGCAGATTTCCTTATGTTATTATTGAGACAGCTGCTGGTGAGAATCCTGTATTCTCATTATGATGCGCGTCCAAAGCCACCAGTATTCACCACAGAACGGCAAGACTATCACAGGATCCATCCCCAGCCATGAATGTTAATAAGGAGCCGAGTTGAGCCCAATACACTATAAATATAGGTTTAAAAAAAATTAGAATGACTCAATTACTTAAGAACAACACCTAGCGTAACTCTACTGTACTGCGATTGTAAACAAACTTGACCTTGCTAGCAGATGAGAGGGAGTGGGGTAACCCACTGAGACGAGCGTACATCTTGCGCGGCCTGCCGGAACTAATTTTATTGCCTGCTAGGGGAAGGGGACGTCGGTCCGCCAGTCCTTTAAATTAGAGTCATAGTGGGACACTGAAGAATCTTGATATTTCAATATGCAATTAAGATATGAGTGTTATGATGATGCCAATTGTATTAAATGATGTGTTTCAACACACATACATTGTTGGATCAATGAAATCGGATAATATTTGGCCCAGTTTTTCTCTGAGGAGGAACACTGAACCAAATAAATTGTTAGGCATCTTTTTAGAATGCATTTTTGCCAGTTCACGCTAATTTATGCAGACGGGTATGTGATTTCTAAGAACATGACACGTTTGTAACGATAATAAGCCCGACAAGACCCAGAAAATCGTTGTATGGTGAAACTATAAACATTTCTATCCATGTCTATTTTGGAAGGGAAACGTACCACTTTTTAAGCGTTTCATATTGATGGAAAAGAAGGAACATGATT
Source organism: Meconema thalassinum (assembly GCA_946902985.2). NCBI lineage: Eukaryota > Metazoa > Arthropoda > Insecta > Orthoptera > Tettigoniidae > Meconema > Meconema thalassinum. Next base: position 1,198,852,511 of record OX336389.2, read on the forward strand.
CACACGATACAACAAACATTTGTTAATTAAGGCATAAAATAATGAATTTATGCTAATCAAAGTAAATGCCATAAGAAACGGAGTAATGTTTTATTATTACAGTATTAATGTCATTTAGATGTGATATGTGACTTTTTGTGTTGTGATACTCCATTTATGTAAAATTGTGTCACATGATGAACACTATGGAGACCCATAGAAGTCTGAAAGTATCAATGATAGGATGCTAGAAATAGATTTGAGTGCAGTGTAGCAATAATTAAGAAGAGACTCACAAAATAACCCTGATTTTAATTGTGGGAATTAAATATAATTTATCCTTTATTTGTATTTGTTGTATAGCCATGATTTTTATACCAGTAAATGTTTTATTTTAGGAATATGTTGTTTATTTCATGTAGAGTAGTTACCTGGTAGACTCAAATCCTGAGCATGTGGTCGTATGGTGGGCAGGAACGTCCCATACCTCGAAAGACCGTGAGTTAGCTGGGATACGAACACATGTTCCACATGATGACAATTGGGTACAGTACATACCTTATGCAGTGATGTATTTATATGAATATCTTTTATAATCATATAGGCTACCGTGTTGATGTTACAAATCTACTACTTGTTACTCCCACTTTTCAACCCAACTTACTTTGTATGAGGCGTTATATCCTCTTCAGGTACATGTTCCAGACCGAAAGCGGTCCTTCTTCAGCCTATTCATCTTCATTATTTATGTATTTAACGTGTTTGACTTTCACCAGTACGGTGATTATTTTAGGCCGAGACCTTGCTGAATAGGCTGAAGAAGGACCACTTTTGGTCTGAAACACTTACCTGAAGAAGATATAACGCCTCATACAAAGTAAGTTGTGTTGAAAAGTGGGAGTAACAAGTAGTAGACGTATTTATTTCTGCTACAAATTAATGCGGTGCTCTACAAGTAAAACTTACAATGAACATAAAGACAGACATTTGTTCGTTGACAGCTCAATAATGCGAGCATTGGGAAAGGATGGAGCAACAGGAAACTGGGAAATAATCATACACTTTGAAGTTTAAGTTGGAGAACAAAAGGAGGAAGACCTATTTGCACATTCCTTGTTATATAGCTACAGAATCAACTGTTACAGCAGATAAGGTAGACTTTCACAGGGTGCCTGAAAATGTTCTAAACACTGCATTCCAGAACTTAGACATTTTCAATTAAAATACTAATTTTGATTTCCGTTGTCTGCATAACATAGTTTAATGAAGGGAATTTAACAAGGTTTTCGCCCCTACATTCACAGGACTGTCAAATATTTCCGTTTAATCAAGGATCCGTTGAAGGCAGGATTTACTGTGTAAGTTTTATCTTTTGATGGGTAAGGTTAACTTTTTGATTTTATAGAATGCTTTTACACTGGCGGAAAATTAAATCCCAACACCAAGAAGGAGTTGTGCTGGAAAAACGAAATTTGGGAGGCATGTTCGCTCATCAGAAATATGACATCTATTCAAATTTGCATGCTAGTAGTGCCACTATGACCTTGCAGAGCATGTTTGCTTTAAATATGTTCTGTAAACTTCATGAGCGCTAGTCATTGTCCGGTGTTGATGTTGGGGCTGGCTGCATGGCTCAGTGGTAACATTCTTGCTAGCTGTACCCAAGGTTGCAGGATTGAACCCTGGCGTAGCCAGTTGGGATTTGAGGGTGCGTTATTGTGAGGAAGCTGTGTCAGTAGATTTACTGACACCTTTAAGATCCCCTCCGGGACAAAATTCCGGCACCCCATGTCTCTAAAAGACATGGTAGTTAAAAGGGACGTAAAACCAATAACATTATTGTTGACGTTGGGAGGTAGATGCGAGTCAAACATGCCTTTAAGGAGATGATGAAGGCAGTATCAGCAGCTTACTGAGTTTGAATGGGACAATGTAATAGGGCTCTGAGAAGGTGGATGTTCTTTCTGCGATATTGCAGAAGGACTTGGTAGGGATGTATCCACAGTGCATCGATGTCGGCAACAATGGTCATGGGAAGGTACTCTCTCAAGAGGACTGGGGTACAGCCACACACAGACCACTACGGAGACGGAAGATTGTCGTATGGCTGTGGTGGGTCATATGCATCTGCAGCAGCCATTAGAGCATCAGTTGGCACCAGAGTGACTCAGCCAACTGTAACTAATTGATTACTTGAGGGGCAACTCCTGTAGCATTCATGCCACTAATGTCGAATCACTGCTATCTGCAACTTCAGTGGTGTCAAGCTAGAGTTCATTGAAGGGTGGAGTGGAGATCTTTTGTGTTCTCCAATCAGAGCCATTTCTGTCTTGCTGCTAGTGATGGCGGCCACATGAGTGCTTGGAGAAAAGCTGCCAGCAGCGTTCACACACTGGCCCTACACCACGAGTTATGGTCTGGAGAACAATTTTCCTATGACAGCAGGAGCACTCTTGTGGTTATCCCAAGAACCTTGACAGCACATTTGTGCGATTGTGCTGACATTCATTCACAGTATTTCAAGTGGTGTTTTCCAACAGGATGGTGCTCATCCTCATACCACTGCTGTCACCCAGCGTGCTCTATAGAGTGTTGACCAGTTGTCTTGGCCTGCGAGATCACCAGATCTTTCGCCCATTGAGCACATATTGGACATTATGGGACGACAAATCCAGTGCCATCCAACACCAGCATTAAACGTTGCTGATTTGGCTGACCAAGTGCAACAGGTATGGAACTCCATCCCACAAAATGACATACGACACCAGTACGACACAATGCATTCATTTAAAATCATGGCGACTACAGGAGTTATTAATGTAACACCATGTCACGCATCTTCTTGCTCAGACTTGAACCTGTGACCTGGAAACTTGAATCAAAAGTATGTTGCCTAGAAAATTGCATTCCTCTAAAGTAATGTCTTTTTGGTGTTGGAATTCCATTTTCAGCCAGTGTATATCAAAACCTTTTCCTCTATTTTTGGGGGACATTCTCAAATTATTAAAGTAATTTTTGGTAATTTAGTGTAAATATTAAGACCTTTGATATACTGTAACTACACTAGTTTTTAGTTCGTAAACTTTTGTGGCCAGAGCTAATGCTGCTAGCTGCCGAGTCTCGGATTGTTTTGCCGTACCTGGAGTGATTTCGTTGCCAACATTTCGCCATCGTTACAGTAGGCTTAGTTACAGCAGAATGGCTGGCAGGGGACCTGTCCCTCTTGCTGCCTGTAGCTGGCTGGATCCTACACTACTGAATAAATTCGAGGGACTAAACTAAAGATTAGTAATTTCTCTTCTTTCTTTCGTAGAAAATTACTGAAGAAGAACAAGAATATTTGCACCAATGAAAACTATGGATCTTTCTTGACATATAAGCTTAAATCTATGTATTCACTCCGTTCTCCACCTATCATGGGACTATACATGTCAATGAAGAGTCTGTCTCAATTCAGCATGCCGATTCTTATACCGTAAAAAATAAAGGAATATCATTCAACCATCAACACAGTTTAACAGCCAAAAATAGACATAATATTAAGACAAAAGGAAGAGAAAAAGAAGTTCCTTGAAACAAGTAATAATTTTAACGTATTAAAAAACTTTCAAGTGTTTTTCTCATGTTTGTTTAATGTATTTATTTTAGTACTTCACTGAAGAAGACTCAAGCACAGGACCGAAATATGTACAAATGATAAATATCATAATTAAACAAGTATTGACAAAGGTTGAAACATTTAAGGACTAAATAACCCTGTAAAGTAACAATATATGTATATTAAGCAACAATATCAATGTACAAGTGGTGACAAGGTTCACATGGTACTGTGAAGTTAATGAACCAATGATAACTGCATTCCACCAAAAGCAGTGCATGAGGTGATCTGTGGAATATTGGAAAAAGGTCGCCTGATCTGATGAATCCAGATTTCTGGTTCCTCACATCGACGTCCAATTTCCATCAGTGGCTATGTCACAGGGTTTACCGTTAGGTGGAGGAGGTGTGATGGTCTGAATGTTTTCATGGGACACACTGGAGCGCATTATTCCGGTACACTAATCCTTGACAGCTGTCAGGTATTTGGACATTATTGGGAACCAAATTAATTTGTTCATGTTCCCTGCTGGTGATGGCTACTTCCAACTGAACAATGCCAGGATTGTGAAAGACTGCCTCAAGGAACACGACGGTGAATTTGCTTTACTACTGCAGCATCCCAATATCCCGGATATGAACCCAATTGAACATTTGTGATTCAACTTAGAGTGGCAGGTTTGAGCCACGGGAGGAACTGCTGATGTGCCTGTGGTATCAGATACTTTCCGCCACATTGTGATTGCTGTTCTGTGGGCTAAAGGTATTCTAACAGTAGTCCAAGGGTCTGGGCAACACTCCTACAACTCTGCTTCTTATACACGCATCCTCAGTTTGGTTGGGGCCCCAATAATCTACTAGTGTACATTGCACCTCTTGCTATATATGCTATACTCATAGTTTATTATAATATAAACATGTTTCATAGAGAAGAAACACAATGAAAGTGAGACAATTTGAAATAAATAATATTATGAGTTAAAATATTAACATACTTGGGGTTTTTGAACTGCAAGACACAAGCACAAGCAAAGCAAAGGAACGAATGTAGTTGCCATTCCATTGAGTTACAAGCGCTATGGAATGTTGCCACATACTCAGATTTAATCGCTGTTTCTAACATACTGCCATGCTGGATGAAATTTTTACCAAGATAAACAGATTTCAAATGTTCCAAGGAATGATTCGGAGATGATGTAATATGGCAGTTTCAGGAATCCTGTATTTTGTTCACAGTTGCTCCGCAGAGAGATCACTGTGTGCCTTATAAGTACCCAAAAGTATTTGTTCCAAGCACAGTTATTCATTCATAAGTGTTCAGAACTTTGATTATTTATTTTGTTGTATTTCCAGGTAGGGAGGTAAACATTACAAACACTAGTTACCGTACGGTAGATATAAATATTAACTTTAATAGCTTTGTATTTTATTGCTACATTCTTTCGACATCTTGTTTAAATAAAACAACACAATACAAAAACACATAAATACAAATGGAGACAAACAGAAAGTTTTGGTGTTTTCTCTTTTGTACTTCTCTGTGGGCAGTTGAGTCTTTAAGTGATTAAAGTTGATTGTTCCATAAGGTCTATAAAGATCTAATAACAAAGTAGCAGAGGCAAAGAACACACTAACAAGTCTCTGTTCAACACTGTTTTCACATCAACTACCGTACCACAACATTCTGCTTGAACTAGGCACTTGAAGAGTATGTACGGTATTTCTATCCCTTGTTATTCTGAATTCTACTGGCTCAGATGTGTCTATATGTGGTGAATGGATGTCCTTCCTGAGTTAAACAAGAGGTAAAATGAACAAAGAAATGAAACTGGGCAAGGAGTTGGAAGAAGGTGCAATCCCTGATTTTGCCTATAGTTTAAAAATGTGAAGCTACAGAAAACCATTTTAAGAACAGCCGAACAGAACCACTCATCTCCTGACTGTGGATATAGCCTGGCCTCATGGCCTGGCATATAAAGGTGCTAAGTAAAACCAACCATTTGACGAGAAATAACTGATGGAATACATGCCTTAAGGTATAATATATTCATAAGGTTTCGTCTCTGTATGTATTTATTAAGCCATTTAGGCATGTTGATAGCTGTTTGGTGTACATTTAAAGATTGAACTTTGCATAAGATTGTGGTAATCTGATACTCAACAACTGTCAAAACTACAGTTAAATGTAAGTCAGTAAAAAGGTTCCTCAGGATAATGATTTTGGGGGTTGAATCATTAAGTAGAGAGCTCCTATTTATTTTCTTCCATGGGGTTTGTAAGCTTCTTAAATGTCCCTTACACAGCAATTTGTAATATTAAACAAGGACTTTTTCTTAATTACATTTTCATAGTGGTAACTTTTCACCAATGAAAGCGAAGTAAATTTTGTGGGGGAAAAAATAAGCCACCAGAAACAACCCTCTGCCATTCTTGGTACCGTATATATGATAAGTCAACTTATCAACGTTGTCTGCCTGTTATAAGGTAAATTCAAAACTTGAGTAGTGTTTTAAGGCCAGTGATCTGGGTCTGACTTGCTGTGGCTAATTTAAAATATTATGGGAGTTGTTGGTTGTTGTGCCTATAGACAGCTAGCAATTGCCAGCAGGGCGAGGATCCTTGGCAAACCATACACCGCTAGTGAGCTGCGCACCTTCTTGGTTATCAAGCCTGTCATAACTTGAAAATTCCCCATCCTTCCCTCCATACCGATTCCTCTACTGTTGTTTATTACAAGTTAGATCTGACTAGTGAACGGAAGTGTCGCTCTGTCTATTTTGGTGAGAAGTTAGCTGTTAAGTGTTTCCACTGTGAATGCAAGTCAGAGCCATAGCTTCTGTTAGGTTTACTTGGAAGATTTTCTAACTATAAACACTAAAAAAAAAGTCTTTGTTTTCGGTTTATGTACTCAAGACGTAACTAATTAATTTATTCCTATATCTGAGCCATATTGCTCAGGGGCTCACATCTAGTGGGACGTGGGTTAGAGAGACCACGGGACCCCAGCTGCGTCTGGCATTCCTTCCACTTACATGTGCCGGGCTCCTCTCCGTCTTCTTTCCTGTCGACCTCCCTTGGTCAACTCTTGTTTTTTTCCTACCCTGACGGTATTAGGGTATCCGAGGCCTAGGGAGTCTTTCACTTTCCCGCCTTAGTTGGCCCTTGTCTCATCTTTCCTGATACCCTCATTTTTCGATGGGACAGCCTTCTTTTTCTTTTCATTTCTTTTCCCAGTCCTATGGGGTATAACATAGGCCCCATGTACAGGGATACATGCAAAGACCTTAACGGCATCTACAGCGGAGAAGGTAGACTTCGGTACGGTGGAGATGGCGGAGGAGACAGCCCTGTATATGGGGTTTAATATGAGTACAACCTGCTGCCTTGTAGGTTGAGGTGACTGGACACCAAAGGCTAAGGGAGTAAACCCCAAAAGAAAATCTTCCTCTGTGTTAGGCTTAGCAGGTCAACAGAAGAAAAATGATCAAGTTGCTTTCAAGAATAATACGAGCCATGGAAGAGAAATTCAAGACAGCGACGTCAGCTTGGTGCGAATGATGGCTTCCAGCCTGATGCTACATCAGCTACCCGAACTAGACAAAACCAAAAGTATCCGGATGGGAACATTATATATTCTGACACTAACATGCAAAACTGAAGAACTGGTTGACCTCATGGAAAGGAGGAAACTTCTGATTATGGGGTTGAGTGAAACAAAGTGGAAGAAAACAGGGAAAAGAAATGTCAGATTGGACTATAGCCTATACTGGTATGGAAATGGAGTAGGATTTTTAATCCATAAAGACATAGACGCTTGCAGTCAGGTTGAGTTTGTTAGTGAAAGGATAATAAAGTTGTCTGTGAACTTGAGAGGAAAGAAGTACAATGTGGTCCAAGTCTATGCCCCACAAGTAGGATGCTCACAAGAGGAAAAGGTTGAGTTCTTTAATGACTTGGAAGAGCACACTGACCATGAAAATTTGATTGTAATGGGTGACTTTAATGCACAAGTTGGAACACAGCGAGCTGGATATGAATCCATACTGGGCCCCATGGAATGGGAAAGAGAAATACAGAAGGAAAGTATATGCTAGACCTACGCTTGAGAAATAACCTGATGGTGAACAACACTTGGTTCAAAAAAGGGACTCCCATAGAATCACGAGATACAGCTGGGATGATAAAATAGGTACAATAATCGATTACGTACTAACAGATCAGAATGTATGGAAAAATGTGAGTGATGTCAAAGTCATTCCAAGTGAAGACCTTGGTGGAGACCATAGACTACTAGTTGCAGTTATTGGAGAGAAAAGACCTCCGAGGGTCTGTAACAAGAGTCCCAAAAATTAAAATTTGGCGGCTAATTGAACCATGTATTAAGGAAGAATTCACGGAAGGTGTCCGCAAAATGTTGCCAAAAGAAGATAATAATAATGTTATTGGTTTTACGTCCCTTTTAACTACACTGGCTTTTAGAGACGCCACCAAAAGAAGAACTGACATCAGTAGATGAAGAATGGAACACTCCAAAGAAGGTCATGGAAGATACAGCAGAAAAAGTATGTGGACGACAGAGCAAAATAAGAAAACCTAAAGAAACTAAATGGTGGAATGATGATATTAAGAAGGCTATTAGTGACAGAAACTCAGCAAGAAGAGCACTATATCGAGCAAGAACGCAGGCAGATCCATGTGTATTAGAAGAGAAGCTTACAGCTTACAGACAGAAAGAACTACATGTGAAACAGCTAGTTGTAGCAGTAAAGCAGAAATGTAAGGAAGATCTGGCTGCCAAAATAACACAAGAGGGGAGTAAGAAACTATTGTACAGTGTCATTAAGAACAGAAGAACTGCAAATGAATCTATCCAATCAATAGAACTTCCTGATGGTGAGGTGACGAGAAATAGTACTAAAATACTAAACGGGTTCAAAAGGCACTTTGAAACTTTACTGAACTGTAATGAAAATGTAAATGTTTCAGATGACAGGCCTTGTGATGTTAACAGCCTAAATGCAGATAGTTCGACATGGTTGGAAGTAGAGACAGCAGTATTTAAGATGAGGAACAACAAGTAACCCGGCAATGATATTGAGATGATTAAAACTCTTGGAGGGATCGGTCAAATGGATGTACAGAGTAATCAACAGAATATGGAAAGAAAATACAATATCCAATGATTGGAAGCAGGGAATCATCATCCCATTATTGAAAAAGGGTGGTAGGAAGAAATGTACAAACTACAGAGGTGTTGCATTGTTGTCATCATCATCTTGTACAGTTTCCAGCCCCAGGCTGGGTCTGTTTGGAGCATAAGCCTCGCCACTTAGTCCTTTCTTCCCACCGCCTCTCCGCTGTCACTCTGGTCCAGTCCTCGCCTCTCTTCTTGACACATTCCTCCACTCCTTTCAGCCATCTATCTCTTGGTCTTCCCCTTGGTCGTTTCTTCTGCATCTGCATCTCATGTATCCTCTTGGGAATCTTCTTCTCATCCATTCTCTTTAAGTGTCCATACCACTTCAGTCTTGATGTCTCAATCCTACCTTGCAAGGGCTCCTCTTTCACCATTTCCCTGACCTTTTCATTCCTCACCCAGTTTCTTCTTGTTACTCCGATCCTGCTGCGCAGGAACTTCATTTCACCTGCCTGTATTCTGCTTATGTCTCTTTTCTTCATTGTCCACGTTTCTGAAGCATAGGTCAGTATCGGGATATAGTAGCTTCTGTATAACACTTCCTTGCTTTTTTGTGGGACATCTTTATTCCACACTAAGCTCCTAATGCTTCTCAGAAATGCTTCTGCCTGTCTGCCACGTTCCGTAATCTCTTTGTCATTTCTCCCATTTTCCTCCACTATACTTCCCAAGTACTTGAGACAGCGCACTACCCTGTTTCAGGCCCCTCATTTGTCTGAACCAGTCTGTTCTTTCCCCTCCAACTTTCACACAACTCACACTTCCACAATACATCTCCTTCACTCTGCCTACAGTCCCTTTTTCCACTCCCATGTTTTCCATTGCTTTCCAAACCTTCTCCCTACACACACTATCATAGGCCTTTTCGATGTCCAGGAAGGCCATCAACAGATCCTCTCCAAATTCGTAGTGGTGTTCCTGGAGCTGTCTCACTGAAAATATGAGATCCACTGTTGATCTCCCAGGTCAGAATCCATACTGCTCCTCTCTCAATTCTCTCTCCACTTTGGCTCGTATTCTACTTTCTAATATCTTTTCATATATCTTGGCACAGTGAGATATGAGTGACTCCCCTGTAATTTCTGCACTCCTTTCTGCTTCCTTTCTTAAATATTGGGACAATTAAACCTTTCTTCCAATCTTCTGGGGTCTTTTTCTCCTTCCATATCACCCTCATCACACGGTACAGCCACTGTTTCCCAACCTCTCCTGCTGCCTTCACCATTTCAACACTCACTTCATCCACACCCGGTGCCCTTCCTCCTTTCATCTTGTCTATAGCCATCTCCAGTTCTCTCCAAGTCAGGTCCTATTCCATTCCTGTGTTGTCTTCTCCATCTTCCAATACATTGTCTTCCTCCCTATGACCATTTGGATTCAGCAAATCCTCAAAGTACTCTTTCCACACTGTCTTGAGTGTCTCTTTGTTGTGTACCTCATTTCCGTTTTTGTCCATCATTACCACATCCTCTCGCAGACCTCTTCTCTTACTTTTGACCATCCCATAAAGTACTTTCTTATTTCCTCTGCTGTCTTCCTCCATCATCTCTGTCCACTTTACCATCCACTTCTTCCTCTCCTCTGCGACAATCTTGTTTGCTTTGTTGTCGCATGGCTTAGAAATCTATGAGTCCATCCTTGAGAGAAGGATAAGGAAATATGTTGAACCAACACTTGAAGAGGAACAACATGGATTTAGATCACATAGATCAACTGTGGACCTTATTTTTGCAACCCAAATGCTCTACGAAAAGTACTGGGAGAAAAATAAAATACTTATAACTGTTTTTCTGGACAAATTCCAGTATTTAGGTAGTATTCTTTCCTCGGACAATACCATACATCAAGAGATTAACAACAGAACACAGAAAGCTTCCAATTTCTATCAGGCAGTGCGTCAGCTACTTTGGGACGAAACATTTCCACAAGCTTCCGAGATCAGTTTGTTCAAGATATACTTAATACCTATACTAACATATGGACTGGAAGCAGCAACCCTTCTGGACCAACAAACAGTCGTCTCCAGGCAGTAGAAATGAAGTTCCTCTGTTCTTGCCTTCAAAAGACGAAAATGGACAAAATAAGAAATGAGGATATCCGACAACAACTGGGATTGGAAAGGAGCCTGCTGGAGACACTCGAACTCAAGAGATTGAGATGCTATGGTCACATGAAGAGGATGGCTCCCCACAGGATACCTCGTGTGTACTTTGGCCAGAGTGTCCCCGGGAAGAGACCAAGAGGAAGACCTCGCAATGTGTGGGAGAAGCAAATTTATAAGGACCTTGAAGCTAGAGATAAGAACTGGCATCAAATACAAGAACAACAGTTATGGATTGACAGAACAAATTGGAGACGGCTCATTTGTAACCGCACCCGGCTTGCTGGAGCGAAGAAACTATGATGATGATGATGACCTGAGCCATATAATGGAGAATTAGAAGTCGGGTTTTGCATTAGTGAATTAACAATGATTGACATGTTTTATGAACTATTTTCAGTTACACATCACTTCCAACATCGCCTGTGACTAGGTTAGTAGGCTACTCATTATAGAGCATGCTGTTGTTACTCAAATGTAACTGTTCAAAATAATAGCACGCCAATTGATTTAATTAACAAATTGAAACTGCTCAAAAAGTGATGCTAATATCCACATCATGTTATTTCATTGTTGGTTACAAAGATTCAGGAATTTTGTTGGTGGGGAGAATTATAAATGAAATGTTGACATCAATTTATAAAAAAGAACTTAATAATTAATTTATTCAAGTTAAAATGTTGATCTTATAAGTATTTCAAATTAATTCTAAAATTCGAGAAATAAGAATAAATCTATTTGTAGATATATTTCGCTGCATAATTCAGACTTTAATTACATGTCGCCAAAAAGAATTTAAGTACTGTAATCTAACTACCTATGCTATGCATCAAATTCCGTTAACAAGTATATTCCCAAGGAGAGCACTTAGCTATCACCAGGCTATTGGAATACTGTCATGGATACCTGGTGATAGCTAAGAGCTCTCCTTGGGAATATACTTGTTAACGGAATTTGATGCTTAGCATAGAGTACAGTACTTAAATTCGCTGAAGTATATCCTCTCTTTGAGTCAAAATGTGTCCACTGTGGATCTTCACAAATTTTGTTTCTTTTTTCTTTCTTTCTCACTTTGTTTCTAACCAATCCATACAGAAGTTTCTTACTTCCTTCAACATCCTCCGGTAGGGTTTCCGTGAAGCTTTCCCAGCACTTCTGATTTTCTTCCTGTATGATTTTCTGGCATGTTTTCTTTATGAATCTTAAACCTAGAGGAACATGGTGGAGTCTTGACGGTCCTTTTCAGTATTTAATAATTTTGATCATAGCGTATGATAGCTACTTTCCTTACGTTTACGATGGCATACCAATTGGTTAATAAAACATATATAGCACTTGACTGCATGAGAGAGTTGCACACTATACAGTTCACCCGAGTGGAACGTCTGGTATGTTGATACAAATGTAGGGTGAATTTACTCTGCAGTTTTTTGATTCTGTGGAAGGGTTGTATGATAGATGTCGTTTTACTGTACACCACAAATTAAATAATTCACAACGTAGCGCACGACTTATGTCTAACAACCTTATCAGTAAGAAACGGTTACTCAAATCAGAAATATCATTTGTACATTATTAGGAGCTATCAATGTGTAGGCCTACTTGGTGTGTGTTAAACTTGTCTAATAGTCCGTGGTTTTGTAATGTCTGTAGTAGTGTCTGCAGCTTGAAATTAAATTGGGATTCAGAAAAGATGCCTGGGAGTAAGAGTATGATACCAAACCAGGATTTACTTCAAAAGAGCGTCAAAAATTCTGTGAGCATTCCATGTAGACAATGCCAAGATTCAATCATCTGGGCTGCATTGTTACAAGTCCTGTGCCCCAAACATAGTCCACTAAAAGCAGAACAGTTTGATTCTTCTAACACATGCAGTCACACAGGAAAAAGGGTCCTACAATCACAACTAATTATGCTGTATGATTTTTTTTACTATTTTACGTGGGTAAGTTTGATGATAGCAATTTTTGCTCATGTATAGTCACTCAAACAAAGAAAGATCGCACTCTTGGTAAGTGTTTACATGGGAGCCTTTACAACGGTGTCAGGGATTATCCCTCATTCCTTTGAATTCTGGCTCTGGGCTCGAGAACTAAACACAAAAGAGAGACTGCAGTTACAAAGAGAGCACTCAGTTTTCGTTTTAACAACTGTACATAACTGGACTAAAAACTGCAACAGCACAAATAAATAATCAACCACAATGTCAGTGATCACCACAGAAAATGAACACAAGCTATCTGCTACGGCTGGCCTGATCTACCACTTGATCACCACCCCACTGTAAGGCAGTGGCAACTGGCAACAATATTGCAGTGTCGCACAAACAACTAGATATTTTCCAGATGCTAAAAGTAGATGTATGAAAAATATAAATTATGCATTTTATGTGTCTTTCACCTTTAACAAGTCGATAAATCCAGTACTGTGGTCAACTGCACTGAGAAAGTGAAATGCACCAACACAGTATAGCAGCATTACACAGTTTGAGCATCGAACAGTGGGTGGTATAGCACAGATACCCCACTGGTCGAGGCAATATGCTGAAGGTGGTGTGAGCGAGAATATCTGAGCTGCTCCAAATACTGGCTATTCCCACTGTCATGCAATGTAAATAGACTGTGGGATACTTCCAGGTTTTTCTTACCTTGCTGAATAACACATGTAGCTTTTTAGTCCTTTGTGGCAAATTACAATACACCTACAATTTAGAATAAATGCACCCAATATTGAACACAGTTTAACTTGTCCCCTGAGCAATAGCAAACACCTGTTAGCCATTAACTCACTCTAGCATTCTTCCCTTAAAGACTGATATGTTGTAATATATATATTCCACTCCACAATTTCTGCAGGTTCTTTCTCTATGTCGGCATGAAAAGAAAAATAATCCCAGGTGAATTGCTCAGGTAATCAGTGTGTCCATTTACGATTGTGGGGCATGACCAGTCTTTATGGAAAGAATGGGAGAGGGCGAGTTAATGACTTACAAGGTTTTGTTATTGCGCAGCAGATTTCAATAACAAATCTAACTAAATTTAACTAGTGTCATTTTGTCTTCCCATCAGTAAGAAATAGGGGGAGATAACCATGATCACTATCACATCAGTATGAACAGGAACCCTACGTTATAATAACAGCCATATCTTCAGTGTTGCCTTTGTTATCTATTCGAAGAATCACTTTTCACTTTACATGAAATTTCTTGCAAACCCAGTAAACTTGACTGTGCTAGTGATGTCAGTGTGTTGTCAAGACAGCTTGGCTGGTGGCGGATGTGTGCTGTGGTGTTATCAATCGAGTGTGCATGTGTATACTTTGTTCACCAGATGCAGATCTCAAAATTTGATTAAAATGCTAAAAGAGCCATTACATATTAATTTGTCTTAATTCTGAATCATTTTATTTTAACATTTTTCTCCCCTGTCATTCTACAGTAATGCATACAATAATAAGGAAAGGAGGTTAAGAAATGTATTCATTGTATAGTGACTTAAAATCAAGACATAAGAGAATGGTTAGTTTTTGTATTTAATGATTTCTATCTAAATTCATAAACGTCAAGTAGTCACTCTTCTGGTACCATTTATAGCATCATTATGGACCAATTTATTTCACCAAGAAATAAGATCCCAATGTATGAATTACCATATGTAAGTACAGTGGCTTACAAACTCTCTCCTTTAGTTAGTAAATAATTTATTTATTTATTTATTTATTTATTTTCAGTGGACTGTCTTTATAAGCTGAGAAACGCTGCCCTAAGGAAGAACGCCCACCTAGACAAGGAACACTTGAATTTGCCCAATTAGAGTGACAGGATGCTATAATGTTTGGATCAAACTTGCAGAGGTGGGGAATTGAAGTGTCATCCCCTTCTTCTTCATTTCCCGGTTCCAGTGATCTGGGTCGGGGTGTGAATCAGGGACCTCCATACTTTTCTGTCTCTCCACCACTCTTGTCCCTCTTCCAGTATATCCTCCACTTTCCCTCCTCTCTTCTCAATGCTCTCCCTCACTGTACGCATCCACCTCATCCCCTTTGACCACTTCCCGTGACTTTCTCAGTAAATAATCGCTTCGGGACTCTGTCTTCTCCCATTCGCATCATATGTCCATACCATTTTAGTTTACTGATCTCGATCTTGCCTTGTAACTTCGGGAATCCTGTTTTCTCCCTAATTTCCTTGTTTCTGATTTTATCTCTGAGAGTCTTTCCAATTATACTTCTAAGGAACTTCATCTCAGCTGCCTGGATTCTACTTTCCTCCCATTAAGTTGTTGTCCACGCGCCTGCTGCATACGTCAATATAGGTGTGTAATGTGTTGAATACAAGATTCTTTTACAATTCTCGGGAACTTCCTGGTTCCACACCAGACCCCTCACACTGGTAAAACCCATTTGCTTGTTGGATCCTCATACCAATTTCCTCACTTGTCCCTCCATCGTCTGTGAGGACACTCCCCAAGTATTTGAAGCTTTTCACAACTTCTAATGGTTTTCCATCTACTGCAATATTCCCCCCTCCCATCTCGCACATTTCTTCTCATCCCTACTGCCAGACTATTCTCCCCACTGATTTTCATACCATGCTCTTCTATCTTCTGGTTACAAACATTAACTTGTTCTTGGACTTCAAATTCATCGTCCCCCCCATATCACTACATCATCAGCAAAGCTTTCAAGAAAACGAAAATCATAGCTGTATTGAAACCTGGTAAGCCAAAGGATAAACCAGATAGCTATCGACCGATAGCTCTCCTAAGCTGTTGTTACAAACTTCTGGAAAGACTCATCCTTAACCGAATTGGTTTGAATATTCATGAAGTAACACCTATTGAACAAGCAGGCTTTAGACCAAGTAGAAGCTGCACAGATCAAGTACTAAGTCTCACCACTCATATAGAAGCAGGGTTTCAACAACAACTTAAAACATCTGTTGCTTTTGTTGACCTTACAGCAGCCTATGACATGGTATGGAAGGATGGATTACTCAACAAACTGATGCGTATCATACCATGTCAAACTATGAACAAGCTTATAAACAATATGCTGTCTGAAAGATATTTCCAAGTGGTTCTTGGGACCAAAATAAGTAAGCAAAAGAAACTGAACAATGGACTCCCACAAGGTTCCGTTTTAGCTCCAGTGCTCTTTAACTTGTACACATCAGATCTCCCTTTAACGCAGTCGAGAAAATTCATTTATGCAGATGACCTGGCTTTGGCAACTCAACAAAGAACCCTTGAGAAGAGCGAACAAATTCTTTCCTCAGATCTAAGCATTATGAATGAATATTTCAAGAAATGGAGACCGAATCCTAGTAAGACTGAAGTTAGTTGTTTCCATTTAAACAACAGGTTGGCAAATACAAAGCTGAATGTCATATTTAATGAGAAAGTCCTCCATCATCAACATTTTCCAAAATATTTAGGCGTTACTCTCGATATAACTTTGTCCTTCAAGAAGCACCTGCAGAACACTGCAGCAAAACTAAGATCACGCAATAACATCTTGCAGAAGTTATGTGGAACCACATGGGGAGCTACAGCAACAACATTACGATCTTCTGCTCTAGGACTTGTCTATTCAGCTGCTGAATACTGTGCTCCGGTGTGGCTTAACAGTCCACATGTGAAGCAGATTGATGTCCAATTGAATTCAGCGATGAGGATAATATCAGGTTGCATCAGGACCACTCCTCTGTACTGGCTTTCACCTCTAAGTCATATTGCACCACCTGACTTACGTAGACAAAACTCTCTCTTGAGGGAATATCAAAAGATAATTTCCACTCCAAAGCTTCCTATTCATTGTGACATACCTACAGTAAAGATAAGTCGCTTGAAATCCCGCCGACCACCCATCCTAACAGCGGAATATCTACAATTAAATACTTTTCAGATTGACAACAAGTGGTCTGCGGTATGGAATAATTTATTCCATGAGAAATATGGAAACTTCATTGATCCTATCAAGAAACCAGCTGGCATGGAACTACCACGCCATACATGGAAATCACTCAACAGAATTCGAACGGGACATGGGGTCTGCGCAGACAGCTTATTCAAGCGGAATAAGGCTTCCTCACCTCAGTGCGACTGTGGTTTTGAAAGACAGACCATCCAACATATCGTGGAGGACTGCAGCCTTCGAGCCTATCATGGGAACCTCAAAGACTTTCATGATGCAACGCAGCCTGCTCTAGATTGGATTTCCAATTTAAATCTTACCTTGTAAATTTGAACTTTTTATCTATTGAATATGTGTCTCCTCATTCAAAATTTATTTTAATATTGTTCTTTTAGGCTAAATACTAATGTACCGTATATGTTTAATGTGTTCTTTAGCTTGTAATTATGTAACCATGCCATACGCTAAATAAATAAATCAGCAAAGAGTAAGGCAGTAGTCCCTTTACTTCCCATTCTTCGTTTCAGTAGTTTATGGATTCCAACCATGACAGTGAGGGAAAGTATGGGGGACAATACACTCCCTCGTCGGAGACCTGTTTCTACATTGAACCAGTTTGTTTGTCCAATCTTGGTCTTCACGCTACTCACACACTGACGATACATGGCTTTTATCATTTCCACTTCAGCTCTACCTACTTTCTTCCTTATCAATGCATCCCAAACCAGTTGTCTTGGCGCACTATCATATGCCTTCACAATGGAGAAGGAGTCCTTCGGTACAGTGTAGTTGGTGGAAGAGAAAAACCAGTACTCGGATTTGTAATAAGTAAAATACATGTGCCCATATAATGGACACACATCAGACTGTAGTGTCTGTCCTCCTGGGGACAGGCTACAACAGGCATCTGTTTTTCCATGTTAGAAGTGGCCTAACAAAGTGCAGGCAGTAGCTCTAAAATGCCTTTGGGTGCGGCGAACCCATCGTGATCCCCTAAGGTATTATAATGGTTTGCTCGGCTTCTCTCTAGGCCTGTTGCCACAACATCATTCATCAGGACACCTACTTCGGTCTGTTCACCACGAGACGCGGGGCGCCGTATTCTCCCAGCAAGTTTTGCAGCACGACCAGTGTTCCAGCAGTTTAAGCCGACAACATCCTGGCTTGCACAAGGTGAGAGAAACTTTCCAAATTAATTTATTTTGAATCACCTCAAGTTTGCTATAATCTGCTGCTGCTTTGTTGATAACAAGACTTCACTCTTTGTAGATAAAAGTTTAACAGTTAAGGTGTACAGACCTTTCTTCTGTCAGGAAAGTGTTTGATTTTTATTTCGTTATTTAAATAATGTGTCTGTCTGATCTTAATATTATTTAAATACTGACTTTCTTAAGATATGTTAATCTTGATTAGTTTACTTTAAATATCACATATAACAGAAATAAATTTGATATGATTAAGTGCTTAATATGTTTTTATTTAGCTTCACCTTTGAATGGTATCTTGAGTTTAATTGCATTTTATCATCAGGTGCCTAGGTATCATCTCGATGCAAGTGGTTACTATCATTATAAAATATTTATTTTAACAGAAATGCACTCAATTTCCATAGTTTGGTAATTTTCATTAATTTCAGTGTAAAGTAATTTATATGCTGTTTTGTAAGTGGTTGATCATGTTTATGAAGTGTAATTATCAGCTATACTTTAGTAACTGACGTGTTTTTATTTGCTTATCGTTACAGTAGTTAATTTTTCTAAGTATAATTTACATACTGATTGATGTAAAATCTTTAAAGAAGCACAACCAAAACATCATGTGTATATTGGTAACTTAAATTTTAATATATATGTAACTAGCAACCCGACCCGGCTTCGCCCAGGAATAGTTATGAATGCATTACGCGATAAGCACTTTTTTCTTTCCAATGTCAATGAACAACGACCAATGTCCATTTTACATCTCGGCATGATGGGTTAAAATCACTGACTGGACTATTAATTATATAATCACGGAGATGCATGTGCAACAAATTCTTGTCAGACGTAATTTAAGAATGGCGAGGTGAATGAAACACAAATCCCCCTTCCATCAATCTTAACTTGACTGTGAATTTTTCGGAACGAAAAGTTCACAGGCGAAATGAAGAAAAGCTGAGTTGCACTTCCAGGGACACTCCAAACACAACCACTCTTCTCTAAAGTTTTTAACTCAACACGACTCGACAGTTTGCTGCTGGCTGTATCTGGGCCAATAAGCTCGTTCGCTAGCTAAGCTGTAACTGGGGTGATAGACTCGCCCCTAGCTAGCTCGTAAACTGTCGCTTCAGTAACTGAATGGAGATTGTTGGAAGAAACGAAAACGTAAAAACACTTATAGTAGGCGATATATTGAAGATAGAGATATGTTCTCCCGGGCTTTTTTGTAGAACTTTTCATGCTGAACAATTCTTACACTCATAGTATATAGATATTTTTAACGGTTTGCCCAGCGTAAGCATAAAAAGCTCACGGACACAGTTTTTTTTTTCCGACCTTTTTACTGAAATCATTAGTGCTTGACTTCCTTTGGTCATAAATAAATTATTTTCTACAGAAACCTTCCTCGAGATATCCTTTACAGAATGGTGAAAACCGCATCAAAATCCATTCAGTGGTTCTCAAGATTACCCGTGACATCCAAGAATCGGGGACTTTGTTTTATACTAAGTAGAGATTTTACGCCAATCAGTATAATTTAATATAATATAATCCCCCTTCCGTCCAATCTTAAATTGACTGTTAATTTTGCGGAACGAAAAGTTCACAGGCGAAATGGAGTTGCACTTCCAGGGAATGGCGAGGTGAATGAAACTCAAATCCCCCTTCCGTCCAATCTTAACTTGACTGTGTTTCACAGGCGAAATTAAGAAAACCCGACTAGCAATTCCAGGGAAACTCCAAACACAACCACCCTTCTCAGAAGTCCTAACTCAACACGACTCAACGGTTTGCTGCTGGCTGTATCTGGGGCAATAGGTTTGCCCGCTAGCTAGGCTGTAACAGGGATGATAGACTCACCCTTAGCTAGCTTGTAAACTGTCACCTCAGTAGTTGAATGGACATGGTTGGAAGAAATTACAACGTAAAAACACTTATAGTGGGCGACGTATTGTAGATAGACATATGCTCTCGCAAGACGTTTTTGTAGAAATTTTCATGCTGAACAATTCTTACACTCATAGTATTTAGATATTTTTAACGGTTTGCCCAGCGTAAGCTTACAAAGCGCTCGGATGCCAGGATTTTTTTCGACTTTTCCACTGACATCGTTACTGCTCGGCTTCGTTTGATCATAAATAAATTATTTTGTACAGAAATCATCCTCGAGATATCCTTTACAGAATGGTGTAAACCGCATCAAAATCCATCCAGTGGTTCTCGAGTTTACCCGTAACATCCAAGAATCGGGGACTTTGTTTTATACTAAGTAGAGATTTTTTTTCTCTTTTTCTGACCGGAGTGAATTAATTATAGATACCGTATAATATAAGTAATACAGTTTACTGCATGGTATTGCCTGAAAGTCTTTAATCGTTATTCTCCTGTCTCCCTGCATATAAGTTGTTGGTGACCATTGTTCAGCTCTTGAGTATTTTCCATGATTAACTGGTTGTAGAAACAGGTAGAATTTGGCTCTTGGTTCTGGCATTTAATCAGCCATTTTATTGAGATGTTGTAGTTAAATTATAAGTCTGAGATGAGAGTAGCAATGTGCCTGGCTACATGCTGATTTAAGAGCCAGTGTTTACTTGAGCATTACAATAATACCTCATTTAGGTGACATGGTCTTGATCTCGATAATAACCAATTGTCACTTATACATGTTTAGACAAATCACAAACCAACAGGATAATTGAGTAAATAAACAAACTATCAATAAGTTTTGCCAACTTTTAAATTCTAAGTGCACTATGGTAGGAATTATATAGTTTGTTTCTGCCAGTTTTGGAATTTTTGAGTTTATTTTTATAGAATGGAATCTGCTAATATACCACCTTCATTATCTTTATTAAATAGATTTTTCCATTCAGAGTCATTTCACACTGTCCAAATCCCTTCTATGCTTATGACAATAAAGTCTTCAAAGACTTGCCCTGATGCTACGGATTTCTCTATGTTTAAATACTGAAAAGCATCAAACTTTAGTTTACTAAGGCAACACTGAAAATGGCTTCAAACAACATAACTGCTGATATGTTTGTTCTCCTCCCTTTATTTAATATATTTTGGTCTTTATATATCTGATATTAACCAACATGGCCAACAATGTATACTTTATGCTTTCAAACCAATGGCCAGCATTTAGACTGCCTACTTTACTCTCACTATGCAGGAAGATAGAATCCACTAGTTGTGAGACTGGGATTGGGCAAATCTTCTTTGGAGAATTGTTAATCTATATAATGAAATCCTATTGCATTTACATATCCCAACCTAATCTGGAATGGATCAAAAATGTGCCATCTAAACAAGGTAGGCTGTATGGGCAACCAATAGCAAAGAACAGTGTCTTTCACCTAAGGCACATGAATATATCATGACCATTAACAATTCTATATTAATCTCTAATAGAATTATGTACACCACAAGGAATTGTTAAAATTGCTCATTAAATGCAACAATGTCTTATTTCAAAAATTGGCATGTTTTACCTACCGTATGTATTATGATTTAATGTGTTTTTGTATGGACTTTAACTGAGAGAACATCACATCTGCTCGTTTCTGTGCCCATACACATCAACTACACAATATTTAAAAACCATCCAGAAGTTCTTTCTTCGTATTTAATGAGCAACATGAAACAAGTCTGTTAAGAGTGCTCTTTGTCTCATTTACTACTCCAAATTATTTTATTATTTTAAAATAATCCCCAGGAAATCTGTATCAACTTCATCTTCATGAAGACACACAACAGCTGTTGAAACCACTAACTCTGCAACAAATGAAGGAGTTGCTGGCAAATATATTCTTCCCTGTAGCAATTTGACTAACATAAAACTTTTAAAACCAAACAATATTTATTCTACATATGATTTCACTGTGAATAAAAAAATATATACATATATACATATTTCCTGGGTAGAAAGAGAAAAAATTATAATACTGATTTTTTTAACTCTTGAAAAAATACAATTTATAAGGAAGTACATCAAATCACTGAAAGATACATAACAACTCATGTACCAAGCTTCAACTGGATGCCATATCACTCCTTTATTCACAAATACTTCTTCAAAAGGATGCCTTTCAGATCTAGACCTGTGACTGAAGACAAAAGGAAATGGGTAAAAAAGTGTTGGATAATCTATTAACATTATCTACAAGTTATGGGCACCTCCGATGGTGGCTATCTCCCTTCTCTTCCCAAGGAAAATGTGAACTACCATTTCATTACAATTGAAAGTTTCTTTCATATAAATCTATTTCACTCTCGGTGGTGCAATAGCACATAGTGTAATGTTATACAGTGTTGGTATTACTACTAGTGGAGTGGGACAGTGTGGTGCAATAGCACATAGTGTAATGTTATACAGAGTTGGTATTACTACTAGTGGAGTGACACAGTGTGGTGCAATAGCACATAGTGTAATGTTATACAGTGTTGGTATTACTACTAGTGGAGTGACACAGTGTGGTGCAATAGCACGTAGTGTAATGTTATACAGTGTTGGTATTACTACTAGTGGAGAGACACAGTGTGGTGCAATAGCACATAGTGTAATGTTATACAGTGTTGGTATTACTACTAGTGGAGTGACACAGTGTGGTGCAATAGCACATAGTGTAATGTTATACAGTGTTGGTATTACTACTAGTGGAGTGACACAGTGTGGTGCAATAGCACATAGTGTAATGTTATAGGCCTACAGTGTTGGTATTACTACTAGTGGAGTGACACAGTATGGTGCAATAGCACATAGTGTAATGTTATAGGCCTACAGTGTTGGTATTACTACTAGTGGAGTGACACAGTATGGTGCAATAGCACATAGTGTAATGTTATAGGCCTACAGTGTTGGTATTACTACTAGTGGAGTGACACAGTGTGGTGCAATTGGCAACTCCAGCTATCTGATATGACATCTAGCGGTAAAAATTAGAAACTTACCAAGTAGGGTACATTTGTCACGTGGTGACTGTTAGTATATGGTTTCTTGTATTGGTAAGCAGATCGAGGTAAATTCTTCGTGTTTATACATAAGTTATAAGTTTTACTCGTTGATAAGAGTGCAAAATGAGTAAAAGCAAAGTATATTGCTCAGTTTACGGCTATAAGTCGATGTATAAGAGGGCTGCGGATATACGTTTTCATCACTTTCCAAAAGATGCAAATAGCAATAGCCGAAAGGTGACGATACCAAATAAATATGGGCAACCAGAGCGGGTTGGACCACTCACCACTACACTCACTGACGACAGGCCGGGTTGTTCACTTACGTCGAGCCAAGCCGCACCTAGACAGACAAGCACAATCTCGCCGAGCCAAGCCGTACCAAGACAGCCAAGCCTACACCAGCCGAGGACGGCCAAGCTTCATCAGTCAGGTATCCTTCCCCGCTCCCTAGATCATTTCCAATAACCCTACCAACCGCCATCACCTCGCTCTGCGATATCCGAGCCATTCCACTACGAGTCATATAGGCCTAATTTGACTTCGCAGGGTTAATACCTACCATCCAAATCAAGCAATTCCTATCCACCCCGAGTTTTAATTTTAATACAAGTTAAACTCATCCCTTCGCCCTACCAAGCAGCAAATAATTTCTAGAGTCTATGGTACAGTGAGCAAACTCAAATATAGCTTTTAAACGTAACAGTGCCATGACTCAAACTGCACAAAAACAAATACCAGCAGACAACCAATGCTCGATAATATGCAATTGACACATAAAATACAGTGGAACACAGCAATTAGATCACGTGTATCGCACATTTATACATATATACAATTGAAAATAACACTGTCATTATTTTAGGGACCTCATTTACTGATTATAACCGAAAAATAAAATGTGTTCCATATCAAACGTGTGTTATTGAGTATTTTTACCCTACTTATCCAGACCGACCGCAGCGCCCCAAGTGTTAGTTTGAGTTGCCAATAGTACATAGTGTAATGTTATACAGTGTTGGCCTAATCTGGAAGTTAAATAATTATAGCACTAGATAAATCTAACATTTCATATGGTTTCATTTAGACTTTTAGATGGATTGTGTGCCAAGGCAATGCGTTTTGAAATAGTTTACAAGCGCCAGAGTCCTTCAATAACTCATAGGTGGTTATTTGATTGAAGATGAACCGATTATATGTTGCATTGTTGGAATTTCAACTACCGTACTCTTGAAGATATGTTAACAAGCAGCATTATGAAAGGTAGCTCATCTTAAATAAGTTACAAACAATGGTGATTCTCACTGTTGTGTTGCTTTCACTGTTACCACACAAATCACTATGTTTGTAGACACTGAACTTGAAAGTTGGCAGCATCAACTCAGCTTTACAGTGTGAATATGCAACAGTGTTAAAAAATAAATAACTACGTTGACAACATAACCCTGGCCTATAAATTTTCTTCGAAGAATAATTAACCTACTCTTGAAACTTACAGGACTATGTGCCTGGGTCATATGAGAATCCTAAACTAATCGATTGATCACAGATACAGCTGTGGCTACTGCAATAACCATACTGCCAGTTTGTAGGACTCAACTGGAAAGAGAAGGAAGAGGAAAATGGGATATCTTCAGAGTTCAATATCGTCCTTCATCACCATTATCATTCGGTTAACATTGAAAGGCCACTCTATAAACTAGTAGATGATACAACTTCTAATGCTTCTGAAATCATACCACCAGTCTCTTCAAGAATGAAATGAATTGGTGCTTCACTTGTCTCTATCACCAAATTTTCAGAGTCATTTTCTGAATTCAGCATAACCTGTAGAAAAAAAATGAAGAACTATTAATATGCAATCTATAACACCAGGTAGGATAATTTACTATAAACATACATAACGTAACATTACCCACAATTTCATAAAACTAGTTCACTAGATGTCACCCAGAGGGTGATCTTTGGTCATCAACCTAGCGTACTTCTGTGTGTGCATTGTACTTGTTGGATAGACTGTGCTCGACTATTTATCAAATCAATCAATCTTTATTCTGTCACCAAGCTCAGAGTATGCACTAGACATTGTCACTTTCATGTTGTCAACAAATAAGAATCTATAAATTACAATTATGGTAGGCCTACTGTGCAAAATATTTACAATAACCTAAAGACCAATTAAACTCTCATTACTTGCATTTCAAAGAACACCTTTGTAGAATAAATAGGATGTTGGAACAAGCTTGTTTCAATCTTGTTTTAAAGACATTATTGAGAGACCCTGTATCCTAGTTAGTAATCTGTTGAAGAGCATCAATGGAAAAATTAAATAACCTGCCTTTGTTTTATGTAATCTGCAATGGGGTATATCTTCCTGGTTTCTACTCAGTGTGTTATGATTATGGAAGACATTTTGGTGTTTACTAAGGTTACTGGCCCAATATCCGTCCCCGCGCGCAATTTCGTCCCCGCATGTTTCGAGCCCATTGAGTGCTGCAGTCTGGTGGGAGACAGTGGAACATGTGACAAAGCATACAGTAGTGAGCTTCCCACGCTTAGGTGCATCCCCTGTGATTGTGTTCCGAGTATTCTGAGTTGAAGGTTATTGGTTTGCCACGCTTGTAGTACATCCCTACTTGTCCGAGCTGTTAAACTATTCAAGGTACGTTTGACTCACATTTGTTTGTACTTACGTGCAACTTAAATATGTATAGCAGCAATATATATGGGTTGTAGCGATCGCTGTACAAAGGGAGCACTGAATGACGTAGCCATGTAGGTTGGCATCATTGGTCCGATATTCGTCCCCCAACAACGTTCTTATATTCGTCCCGGGGACGAAATTCGGGACGCTGTTTTCCAATCTGGTATCTTGAGATTAAACTGGCATATCAGTTGTATGTCTACCTCCACACTCCACAGACAGAATGCAGCCCTTGGATGTAGCCTTCATGTTCCCTTTGAAGACTTTCTATGCCAATGCCATTGAAGGCTGGTTGGCGAATCACCCTGGTCGAATTGTGAGAAAACGACAGGTATCTTCATCGTTTTCAGAGGCATATTTGAAAGCAGCGACTATGGAAACAGCTGTCAACGGCTTCAAGAAGACCGGCATAGTTCCTTTCAACCCCAATATTTTTCCTGATGAGGATTTTATTTCCTACAGGCAGAAAACTAACGATCAACATGACATCGAAAACGGATCTACCACTGTTGTAAGCCCTAAGGACATTCGGGTCGTTCCAGTTATTGAGCCTACATTTTCAAACAGGCGAGGTTCAGCATCGTTGGTCACTGGGACTCCCCACAAAATCAAAGTAATGGAAGCGTCACAGAAGAGAACACAGGCGAATGAGGCAAAGGTACAAAAAATGCTTCAGTTTGATAATCCATCGTTCCCTCCCAAACGTAAGAAAGCTGCCTCTTCAAGATGTCCCTCACCTGATTCTAAAGCTGGACCTTCAACTTCTGTTAAGTTCACCTCCTCGTCCGAGCAATGTCATGGCAGGAAACGCCTATCAGCTAAAAAAAAAGGAAGAGAATGCTTTCCCTGCAAGACCTTTCTAGTGATGGTTCGAGTCTTGAAGATTCAGATGAAATTCCTTACGTCTCAACAGACGATGAAGATAGTGAAAATGATGACGCCGTACGCACTATGTGTGGAAAACCCTACTCAGCTGATAAGATGGGAGAAAAGTGGATTAAGTGCACAAAATGTTTCCAATGGTGTCATGAAACGTGTTCGTCAGAAAGTGACAAGTGTATGTTCATATGTTACATTTGTTTGGAAGGACAAACTTTCTTGGTTTTTATTGCCTACAACGTTAGGCATTATAACTTGCCATTGAAAATAAGAACTATCACATTTTTCTGAAGAGATACATGGGGACGAATTTAGGAACACCCTTCATTAAACGTGGGAAGGTGCAACTTAGTATTCTTTTTTGAATAAATTATTTTGTGTGCTATATTTCCTGAAGTTAAATATATTCATTTTAAAACTACTGTTAAGTCGTCCTATCTGAATGATTCCAGACATTTTCCTCCAAACATTTTTATAATATATGCAAAAAACTTAAAGGGGGACGGATATTGGGCACCTTACCTTTCTGTGATGTTTTACTTGTTTGCGTTCGAATCATTAACTTTCAGCTATTTCGATGTCTGGGTGGATGTTAAATAGTTCGTTATTTTCTCCATCCTTCAAAACTAACCACACGGACAAAATAACAACCTACCCCGCCTCCAAAAACTAGCCTGCGTGCCGAGTTGCCGACCAAAAGAAACTGATTCAATATATCGATTGAAATCGAGGAAAACTCGAAATCTCCTCCAGCTGTTGTGAACAGGGCGTTGACGCCAGCTGATCGATGAACTTTCAAGTCGGAAGTTATATTTGCCGGACTAGATACAAATGTACCAATATTTTTTCTTAAACAGTTTTCAAAATAATGTTTAAGGGGTACGCGTACCCCCGCATTCCCCCTGAAAAAAACACTGCCTATGGTCATAATAGAATTATCAGTATCAAGGGTTTACATTGTGTACTGGTGCTGGTGGAGACTTGGATATGGTATGTAGAGATTTCCTTTGGATTACAAGAACCTCTAACATTCTACTGCAATTTCTCCACAGTAAATTCCATATTGCACAATGCTCTGAAAAAATGCAAAGTATGCATTTGATAGGAACTTTATCAGTAAGGACCCGAATAAATACAGTGCCTTGTGATAAAACCACTATGTAAAACCCATGTCAGTTTAACATCCAAATAAATTCTTAACAGGATTTAGAATACCCCTTTTTTTAATTTGACACTTCAGTTTTTATTTCGAAGTGGACCTTACTTAAATATTTCCCCTTAAAAACATGTGCTTTCCTTAAAACTAAGTTCATGTAAAACATGTAATATATTCATAGAATAAGAGTTGAAAATGAGAAAGACAATTGGAACTCAAACTTGTATCTCCAGCAAGAAAATATCTGGTGGGAAATTGAGACCACAATTACCTTCTGTAAAATGGGGGAGACATGTGGAACTATGCCTGGTTACTAATAGCAACCATTTTCAAATAGGAAATGAGATGCATGCAGGTACAATGTGTTGTCACAAGTTCAGACTGTCTAGACAAGTGGTTCTCAAACTGTGGAGAGTAACTCCCATGGGGGCTTGAAATGGGAGGGAGGGCACAGAATTTCCTACAGATCAAAATATAAACTGCCTTAGTCAATTAGAAATATAGTAAAACAATAAAGACAAATTTAGAAAATCTTCTGACTAGTACAGATTGCAATTATCATCAATTTCCAAATAACTAATAATGATTAGCCTACTCCCTTTGCTGATACTTTTAGAGTGAGAAAAATAGAGTTATGACATGCTGGGTATGTCCCAAACTCTGGTGTCAATGGTACAACACAGTGATAATCCAGTGCTTTCAATGGAGTTAAAATGCATTCTAAATGATCATCTAAGAATGTTGAAAGTACATACTTTTCCAATAAATTTTACGAATTGGATCAAAAACCCATTCAAAAATGCTGCTGGGCAATCATCTTGAATGTAACTCGTTAATCTCACCAGTAATACGTCATTCATTTTCATTTGAGACTGTTTTGCTTTCAGCATTCAGCCAAGCCTCTGTTTGCAAACAAGTCACCTCCATGGTCTCATATAAGCTGTCTCCTCAGCTTTTCACTTTGAAATCGTTAAACACTGAATCTAACCATCGCCTACTACTCTGCTTCTCTTACCCTCTATAGCCGAGCTCATTAACCTCTTAGGTAATCTCTCCTCCCCCATTCTCTTCACATGACCCCACCATCTGAGTCGGCTCAAATGAACAGCTTCATCTCGAGTGTTCATTTTTAACCTAGCCTTTATCTCTTCATTACGAGTACCTTCCTGCCATTACTCCCATCTATTTGTCCCAGCAATCATTCGTGCTACCCTCATATCAGTTACCTCTAGCTTGTGTCAGATATCCTGACTCTACCCAGCTCTCACTTCCATTGAAAAGTAAATTTATAGAACTGTCCTTGTTTGAGTTCTCGATGTACTGTATATTGAGAAGGAATTCCCAATTTTGACCCAAAGAAGCATAGAAAATCTTGATTCCTTTTGCAACAACCTACTTACATTCAATAGGCATTTCCCCTTTGGCAGCTATTAACCTGAGGTATCATTCTTGACTCTATTTACTGTATACAGAATTAGAGAACTTTCAGGTAATATCTCACATTTTGATAAACATAGTTTTCAAAAGCAGGCACATCCATAACACTTAACTTAGACATTAAAATGTTTGATTTAATTTAGAGAGAAACATTAATTAGTTGTTAGTTATTAATGTTTTACCACTTTACAATACTGCTTACTTTGTCGAGAATCTAACCATCGCCTACTACTCTGCTTCTCTTACCTTCTATAGCCGAGCTCATTACGCTCTTAGGTTATTTGCAAGTGTAAAAACTAAATTTGGTTCTTAAGTTTAGGGGCTGCGACAACGTGGTCATGTTGGTCTAATATTGCGATACTTTAATTTCGAATCAATGCCTACCAAATAAAGTGAATAAAACATCAAATATACTATAACACATATTTTGATAAAGATATCAGCCTGGGGTGCTTGACAGAAATATCTCCTGTGGGGAAGGGCCTAGGGGTAAAAAGTTCGAGAAGTACTGGTCTAGAAAAAGTAGATATCTGGTGAACTGTACTAAGAATATGAAGATTACACATCACTTCTTGGAGGTGTATTTTATATGTTTGTTGTTGTAAATGAAATGTGCTGGCAAACAGTGGGAGCAAATGTTAAATGAGAAGCACGTTCGCAGTTCTTTTTGTGGAAGAAAACCAAACTTCCTAAAGTTGACAATGAACTATTGTACAGAATCACCTAAAGCTAAAAATTTCCGTTAGTCAAATAGTGGAAGCAATGTTAAGCAAGAAGCAAGTTCATAGTTCCTTCTAGGGATCAAAATCGTTTGTAAATGCCTATTGAGGAGTGTGATGGATGGCATATTGCAATCAATTGATAGTTGTAATAACCTACATGATAACATTTGTGAAAATTCTGACACACAGAAAGAATGGCCCAAGTGAATCTAAACTTGGTGGATGTGTGCAACTGTGTACCAGCAATAAGTGATTATGAATTCTGAGAGTTGGTGTACATGTAGCAGCATCCTCTCTTGTGTAATTGGAAAAGTCAGTTTTATGCCAAAGGAGCCTTCAAACAAGGTGGCAATGTGAATGTAAGGGCACTATATCAGCATGTGAGTTAGGACAGGGAAATGGGTTTGTCTCACCGTGACCTGCAGAAAATTTGCAGTTTTCTATAATTCACTGATGTTCGTGCATTAATTACCACGAATTATCGTGAATGCACCCTACAGCAACTTCTATGAGACAGAAAATTAAGTATTCTGTTCATGTAACTAAATCAAACTACCCCACAGCAAAACTGTGGATCTGGAGCAAGTCCAGAGATTGGAGATTTGAATCCAAAGCGCTGACGGCATCCATCCTGAGTGTTATTTTTCCACGAGTTTTTTACTCAACCTCCAGGAAAATGCCAAGATGGTACTGCCCCCGAAAATTGAATTATTCTGGGACAAAATGAGAGTATTTTCCGTCCCCATGATAAAATTTAACCAGCAAATATAAATTCTGGAAGTGTGACACAGGAGGGTAGTGTTACAAGCTCGAGGCCGTGGTAGAGGCCGATCACGTGATATATTGCACAATACATGCTTCTAGAAGGCTGAAATTGGCATAGCAACAGTGAGTTTGGAAATTAATATTTTAAATATTGTTATAAATTATGCTATTAGATCCCAGCCCAGAGCCAATGAGAAGAGGTCTTATTGAAGACGGGATCAACTTCAATTACATAATTTGGTGAAATTATGCATTTAGACCCTTAGAAGAAGATTTTCTTATTTGGTAATGAAGAGAAAATTAAAAGAAATTATGTCTGATACTTTAAAAACCGCAGATCGGTTAATCTACGCAGTAATAAGCATTAGTAATCTACGTGCTAAAATTATGGTGGGAGATTGATATGGCCGCTAACATTTCGACTTGGAGGGGGAGATCCAAGGATCGATGTTCTTATTCCAGCAGTCTTTGAAGAGCGAGGAAGTGTTTTTACTGGGTTAACGGAGATCCCAAAGCTTTGTCCGAGTGCGACGACTGTCGACTTGTGGAGACGCTAGGTTAATAGGTAGAACGTTGGAGATTACTGCACTTCCATTTTATGTGAAGTTGTGAGGAACATTGAAATTAGTATATCTCTTATATAATTGAGATTTGAATTCAACTAAGTGAATATATATAAAGAACAGGTCGAATATTACATTCTGTTGAAAGTTGAGCGTTCTAAAATTTACCGTTTTGACAATATATGCCTGTTAAGACAGATTTTCAAATGTGTTGGAAATAAAGCTGAATATCATTTTAGATTGCAACGTGAAGTTGGCGAACGCAGTTCAAGTGAACATTAGCGAAGAACTTTTAACATTGGCGCAGCAAATAAACATTATCATAATGACTATCATTATTCTTCAAATGGTTTCATTCAACATAATTAACATTGTTGATATGATGAACTAAATAGTCATGCGCCAGAGACATATTCGATAACAGAAGTTAAGATACAACGATGGAACTTCGTTAGACAACGTATTCTTGAATACAGACGTAGTGTACGGCCCATCTTGTACATTTTTGTCAGTCTACGAACACTAATGTAACATCAATTAGCAATAGAAATATTTCATTCACCATCTATATGATTATTTCTATAAATTAAATTCCAATGATGAGACTGATACATATTTGCGACGGAGAATGAAGATTCTACAGAAGAGATTTGTCAAGATGCTAGGGGGTAGCCCAGCAACAAAAGAAGAATTTGCCAGAAGGATGTAGTTCGAGCCCAGGCGAATGTTGGTGAATTCCGGAGAGGGAATGTGTTTCCTATCTCTGAGGTCGCAGATCCATCTCAGTATCTTGAACTGAGGAAACATCTAAAGAAATGTGTGAATACTTACATAGATCTTCAAGTTTTCATCCAAATAAGGTAGCTGTGTCTCTTATTTTTAGTATAAAGCTTGATTAGCGACATCCTGAGCCAACGATCTTACTCCATATTTTCACATTTCATGTATTTCAGTGTTTTCATGTATTTTACACTTCAGATGTGTGCTAAGATTTTTATGCTTCAAGATTATTTAGGAGATGAATGCCTTTCATCTATTTTTGAATTTTATTCTACGGATCAGTTGTGGAACTGACATTAAAAATTTTGTTTGAGGAATCATATTGCCTCATAGAAGACTAGTCGTTTCGACTCTCGAATTTTAATAATTTGATTTAAACCAAGTATTCTGGCATTGTGTCATAATTCAATTAAATTCTTTTTAAATTTAATTTGAGCACTTTAATGTAACAACATCAAACTGCAAGAACAGAAGAAACATAAACTGTCGACGATCTAGGAAATACTAGTCGTTTGATAAGACCGAAGTCTTAATCCCTATAAAAATTCTTTGTGTAGAGTGGAAAAACATTACGGCGTTGACAAACCTTTTTATTATTTGTAAAGCTGAGAGCTTTGTTCATTTAACTCTTCCCGAGCAAAATATGGATATATCCGGAGCGTAGTTTTCAAACCGGGAGCGGAAAACGGATATATCCAGAAAATTCCTACATTTAAATCTGGCGCCGTTTTCAGTCAAAATAGTTAATGTTAAACCCAGGAGATGGCACCACTATGCAGACACATGATTGATAGTCAATTACGGCACCCCTAGGGACTCTTTGACTTCACAAATACCCGCAGACAGGTGTTGCTTCAGATGAACGCACATGGAATGCACGTGTCTTATTGCGTAGTTGGGGAAGTGAGTGTATTTTTGTAGTGTTTATTTGGTGATGTGAGCATAATTTCACGGAAAAGGCTATGGAATGATGAAGATATAGTGTCTGCTTTGAATTTGAGTGATGGTTTGAAGTGTTTCCACACTGAATTATTAATAAAATAATAGTTATTAATTAATTAAGAACTATAATTAATTAACTTTACAACCTTCATATGCTACTCAAATTTGAAGTATCAACAGGTATACGAAATATATGTGAGTTCTAATTAAATTTAATGCATAAAAAATACAAACTACTTATTCTGAATATTTGAAAAAAATAATCCGCTCAGAGCCATAAAAGCGTCCGCTCGGGAAGGGTTAATATGTTAGAGGAAATACCTTTTGATAGAAGATTATTCAAATCTTTGGTTAGGAATTCAAAGCTAGTTTATCCCGGTCAAGATTGAATTCTATTTGACACTATAAATAACATGTGTGTTATTTTACACTATTTGTGTAACATCACATCATTATGTAGACCCGATATTACAACGATAAACAATTTAAAGCTTGATCAGTGAAGTGAGACAGGAGTATTATTTTTATTACATGTATTTGCGACAGACGAGTTAACAGTTAATTATCTTTTTGTGGAGTAAATTTTAGGAGGTCAATCACGACAGTCTAATATCGTTCATTACGATTGAAAGTTTCGTTTGAAGAACTTAAGTATGTATAATTGTAGATCAGTAGTCATGTGAAACGATACTGAGGATCATGCCATTATTTGAGAAAAGTTCCTACAGAAGAAATGTTAATAACAATTAATCCATTTTTGGTTATTGTTTAACATAGTGGATGATAATTGTTTATGCCCTATATACTGTTATATGAGGATTTGTAGAGCTATGGAGCGCTTATGCGAAGGAAGTTCCGCATTTTAAGGGAAGTCAATGAAATTATTGTTCTTTGATAAGAAGGCATGGATCATGATTTGAGTCATTGTATACAAGTAGTCCACTTCATGTGAAGTAACGTTTTAGCTGTGTTGACAGAAGGGTTTTAGCAGAAATACAACTAGAGAATGATTGCCTACTCATGTCAATGACACAATTATTAAATTGTATTAAACCCGAAGTTATGTAATTTTGTACAGTTAAGCTTAGTCAGTCGACTGTATTAGACCGACAATGTAAAGAAACCTATATAAGATGATGTGTAAGCAGTATATCAAAACTACGGAGTGTTAGAAAATGGTTATGTGGAAAACCAGTGTATATAATTAATTGAGAGTTGTATTGTAACCGAAAAGCCAGAATCTCGAAAGTAACGTGTTAGCAACACTAAATAACGTTTATTATTATGAACAAATTACATGTAAATATTTTTTCGGAAATGATTTAATTAGTTAAATAATTTTGGTAGGATTTATTAATCGAATGTTTTGGAATAGCGTGTGTTTTGCGAGCGGATGTTTTTGTATGAATGATTGTCCACTGTTAAGAGTAATTGTTGAACCGGATTGGTCTAGGACAATTTCGGGGTGCGAATGAAAGAGTGTATAAAAATTTTCAGAATGATTGTTAAAGGAACATAGAAGTTATGAGCATTTTTGTAAGATCTGAATGTTAATTTTACGTGTATTTTAAACGCACACAAAGCAGTCTCAATGTAGGCTAGCCAGAATGATTCACCGTTAGGATTGGAGAGCGGTGTGACATAATATGAACAGGTGAAGACTCACAGCCTTATATAAATTGTAAAAAGTTCTGAATGCAGCGTGGTGCTCGCGTTCATTGATAAAGTGAGCCGAGTGCACGTGCGTTTCCAGACGCGTGCTAGTGAATGTAACCAGTTGTCAGGAATGTCAGGAATGCCATGAATGTAAGAGCATCCCTTTAACGTTTTTCTGTTTTACGTAGTGTAGGCCTAAACAAGCCAAGGCTTTTATGCTCATTTTTTTTTCTTCACAGCATTGTAGTGAGATGTGCAGTAGAAAGGAAGTGTGTAAGATTGTGTGGTTTTCTTTTTCTTTTATTGTTAGATTAGTTTATTGTTATTTTGTTTATATAGGTTAGTTTACCATTGTTAATAAATTTATTCAGTTCGTTATCTGTCGTTGTTCACGTGAGATTCATTTTAAATATAAGGAGTAGAGTATTGTGGATGTATTGTTGGCGAAGCTGAGTTCCCAATCCCCGAGAACGTAAGAAAAGGTAAGTGTGCCCCGTGTAGTTTGTTGTTTATCCACAATATTCTGGTAACTGCTGTGTGTAAATTCCTAAAGGCCATGTTGGAGCAATTTCTATTGTAGTAATTGGCCGGTGCTGTTAGAAATAGGCGATCCAGCTGGGGCAATGGATATTCCAACAGGCTACTTTCCGGATTTTCGGGTACAGTAGGAATGGCACCCTAGAACTTTGGGGCTATGAAATTAGCTTCGTAGTGCCTCTAAAGGAAGTTGGTTTGAACATTTCTAGTGAAAGAAATAATGACCAGACTTGTGGGATGTCTTGTCCAATTTCGGATGGATGTGAGTGTAATAATATAGGCTTATTTTAAATTGATATTATGAAGGTTACGCTCAGATAAGGATCAGATCTTGGAGGCCTGAGAGAGGTGTAGTGGGTGGACAGTTTCGAAAAACGACCTACCATATGAATATTTATTTTATTTCACCGGTACATGGCGATTGCTAAGGTCATGTTAAAAATAAAGCTAACTTGTTTTAATGATTGTAATGGTAGAATTTTCTTTGTGGTAGTATATTTAAAGTGAGTCACAGTAGAACGAACATTATGAGTAGGTTTATTTAACGTAGGGTGTACAATAAGTTAATGCCAAGGTAATTTTAAGTTACCTTTAGACATTAAGGTGCTCAAAAATATATATGGAGGAAGACGTTGCTCAGATGTTGTTATTTTGCTCTGTTGTTGAATATGTCTCTATAGCAGTATATAAAGGGTTATTGCAATGGCGACCGAGGATGTAAAGAGAATGTTGGAGGAGATGCAGGAGAAGCTGCAGCATAATTTGAAGGAGCAACTGCAGAGCAGTTTGAATGTTGTTGAAGGTAAGATAAGGGAGAATTTATCTGTGAATATGGTAGATATGCAAGGTAAATTCCAGGAAGCGAAGCAGGACCTAGAACAACTGAAGCGTGAACGACCTTGACACAGTGATTGTTTAAGTTGTTTATTCTATTACAGATAAAGTTCAGAAAGTGTCAAGGAGTGTTTCTAAACTGAAATTCAAGAAGTTCAGACTTCTTTAGAGGGTTTACAAACTAGTGCCTCTAAAATGGTTGCAAATGTCACGCGTTTACACACCAGCTCAAAGCAGATTCAGGATGATGTAAGTGGTGTACGGACAGATGTCGGAGATGTCCGAACTGTTGTTAGTAATGTTAGGTCAGATGTATCCACTGTCCAAAGTTAAGTCGATACAGTCCAATCTAAAGTAGATACAGTCCAAGTAGATGTATCCACAGTCCAAACCAAAGTAGACATAGTACAGTCCGATATTGGTAATGTGAGGTTAGAGGTATCCACTGTCCAATCTAAAGTAGATACAGTCCAAATAGATGTATCCAATGTCCAATCTAAGGTAGATTCAGTCCAAGCCGATGTCACTAATGTACGGGTTGACATAAACAATATGCAGTCAGATGTCACTGATGTACGGTCTGACATAGGAAAAATACAAACAGAAGTCAATACCGTTATTGTGGATGTAGCAAAAGTCCAAGTGGACATTAATAAAATTAGGCAAGAGCTTCTAAAACATTGTGTACTCAGAATATAACTGCTTTAACGACACATTTTGTAAACGATGCGTTAAAAACCACAGCTTCTCTGGCCGAATTAAAAGGTAATGTAGAAACTTTACGAATGCAGGTTATTGATCATAATAAAATTCTTAAGGCAGATATTGAGGAAGACATAGCTGAAATGTTAAAAGCTAATGTAGTTGTCTGGAAAGACGAGTGGAACAAATCCAGTGGGGAATATGTTAAGCAAATCCAAGATAACATAGAAAAGAAATTAGCCAGTACTCAAGTAGAAATTAATAGAGAGGTTATTGAAGTAAGAAAGGATTTAGGTAAAAGGATTGATACACTCACTGAAAAGCAAGTAGAAGATAGAACTCAATCTAGTCAGGATGTGCAAGCTTTGAAAGAATCGTTAGAGAGTAAGACTAAAACGATAGAGGAAAGGTTAAACAAGGTTGTCACTAACGTTAATGCCATGAGTGAGGAGAAAACTAATGAACCAGAAGAATACGTAACCAAGAAATTACAAATTCTTAATCTAAGCTCAGTTGATAGACGAGATAGCCAGGATGCTCCCTGTTGAAGTCAGACGTCTAATTATCTCGTCAGGAATCAAAGATCTAGCGAGTATGGACGAATGGCTCAGAAAACTCGTGAGACTTATAAGGAAGATTTAAAGACCGAAGTAGGCCAACAGCTGAAGAAGATTATCACTGAGATGGAAGAAAAGGAAAGGGAGAAGATAGATTTCGAAGATTCGAGGAATCATACTAGAAGAAGAACCGTAGCCTAGAAGTGGAAAAAAGGGAAATCAGGCCGGAAGAAAGATTATTCAGGTTTACGGAAGGTTTAGAGGAGAGGAGTAAAGAGCCCGAAAGTTACAATCGAGATTTTCGACCAAACCTTCAGGATTCATATCCGAGAAACGTGACGGTCATAAGAAACTTTGAAGACAAACCGCATAAGTTCAGCAACCTAGATAGTTTCACACCGATAGAGTACATCAGAAATCTCAAAGATTACTTTATCGAAGCGCATATGCCAAGAGAGAGAGAAATGAAGATCGTAGAGCACTATCTGTCAGATGGGCCCCTTGAATGGTTTTTCGCCTTTAGATATACCTTCATGAACTTCGATGAATTCGCAGAAGCACTGCTAAAGCGTTTCTGGTCTATTGAAGCTCAAAATTCCCTACGCGCAGAAAGTATACTCACGAAAGTATTCAGGAACTCTTCCCACATGCTACGCAGACTTCTTCACAAGTCAGCTCGCCAGACTTAGATTTCTTCAACCCCCGTTATCTACAGCTCAGTTGATAAGACGCGATAGCCAGGATGCTCCCTGTTGAAGTCAGACGTCTAATTATCTCGCCAGGAATCAACGATCTAGCGAGTATGGACGAATTGCTCAGAAAACTCGATTACACGAGCCCGATGCCGAACGTTGTTGCGAAGAACCAAAGGCAAGAGTACAAACACATTAATACAGTATATCTTGACCAAATACAACAGACAGACAATCCGAAAGAACCAGAAAAGGGAAATATTGGTCCTGAAAGGAATAATTATTTCCATGATCCCAGACCCGAACCCAGATACAGGAGATTCCGTGGAGGCCGTCTATATCAGCAGCAAGGACGAGGTAACGATAATAGCAATGGCAACCGTAGAGTGGTTATTATCACAATAATAATAACTACAGATACAATAATAATGGTACCGACAGTAGTGGCTACGCTGGCTAAAGCGCAGTGTTAGGTCATGGGGCCAAGCTCTCTGCTGACTTGGTAGACGCGTGGGTTCGAGCCCCACCATCGGCCGTCCTTGAAATGGTTTTCCGTGGTTTCCCATTTTCAACACCAGGCAAGTGCTGGGACGGTACCTTGTGACAGGCCACGGCCGCTTCCTTCCACATCCTTCTCCAATTTCATTCACCTTAATCAATTCCATCTCTCATCCCGACGCGCAGGTCGCCCACGGGCGTCGAATAGAAAGACCTGCACTAGGTCTCTGAGGAGAACACTGGGGGGGGGAAAAAAAAAAAAAAAAGAGGTTATTATAACAGGAATAACAATAGGAATAACCAAAACTATAATCGTAACAGAAACTCCCAAGATGAAATAATGACGAAGGAGAAGTATGATGAACATCATAAGGAAGGAAAAGAATATCTTAAAGATTTAAGAGATAAGGAAAATGGGAATGATGATAAAAAGGATTTGAGTATCGATTCCAAACCAAGCACCAGTAAAGGAGAAGGTAATGGAAACGGTTCTCATAGGCGATATGGAGGGACCATTTACGTTGATCAAAAGAAGTAGAAGAGAGAAGAGAATATACTGCAGCACAGAACCAAGAAAAGAAGAAGAAGGAGACGTTGAAGAACCAAGAAAAGAAGAAGAAGACGAAGAAGAGAAGAATAGAAGAAGAGGAACGGGACTGATGAAGATAACTGCAATAAAACCGAGAAGAAAGAGCGTTCCGTATAACTAATGCTTATGGGAATAACTGTTTTGAATTGTTTGACGAAAATAACGTTATTCTAGGAAAATTCAACGCTAAGAATTTAAAAAAGGATCATAAGAAAATAGGCTAAAATAATTCAATATTCGAGATCAAGTGACATATCAAAAGTCTTGAATTAGAATGATTAAAATCAATTTGCAACTGTTTTTAACTTGAGATGAAGGAGGACAATATGAGAGTATTTTCCGTCCCCATGATAAAATTTAACCAGCAAATATAAATTCCGGAAGTGTGACACAGGAGGGTAGTGTTACAAGCTCGAGGCCGTGGGAGAGTCCGATCATGTGATATATTGCACAATAGACGCTTCTAGAAGGCTGAAATTGGCATAGCAACAGCGAGTTTGGAAATTAATATTATAAATATTGTTATAAATTATGCTATTGGATCCCAGCCCAGAGCCAATGAGAAGAGGTCTTATTGAAGGCGGGATCAACTTCAACTACATAATTTGTTGAAATTATGCATTTAGGCCCTTAGAAGAAGATTTTCTTATTTGGTAATGAAGAGAAAATTAAAAGAAATTCTGTCTGATACTTTAAAAATCGCAGATCGGTTAATCTTCGCAGTAATAAGCATTAGTAATCTACGCGTTAAAATTATGGTGGGAGACTGATATGGCCGCCAAAATTTCGACTTGGAGGGGGAGATCCAAGGATCGATGTTCTTATTCCAGCAGTCTTTGAAGAGTGAGGAAGTGTTTTTACTGGGTTAACGGAGATCCCAAAGCTTTGTCCGAGTGCGACGACTGTCGACTTGTGGAGACGCTAGGTTAATAGGTAGAATGTTGGAGATTACCGCACTTCCATTTTATGTGAAGTTGTGAGGAACATTGAAATTAGTATATCTCTTATATAATTGAGATTCGAGTTCAACTAAGTGAATAGATATAAAAAACAGGTCGAATATTACATTCTGATGAAAGTTGAGCGTTCTAAAATTTACTGTTTCGACAATATAAGCCTGTTAAGACAGATTTTCAAATGTGTTGAGAATAAAGCGGAATATAATTTCAGATTGCAACATGAAGTTGGCGAACGCAGTTCAAGTGAACAGTAGCGAAGAACTTTTAACATTGGCGCAGCAAATAAACATTATCATAATGACTATCATTATTCTTCAAATGGTTTCATTCAACATAATTAACATTGTTGATATGATGAACTAAATAATCATGAGACAGAGACATATTCGATAACAGAAGTTAAGATACAACGATGGAACTTCGTTAGACAACGTATTCTTGAATACAGACGTAGTGTACGGTCCATCTTGTACAATTTTGTCAGTCTACGAACACTAATGTAACATCAATTAGCAATAGAAATATTTCATTCACCATCTATATGAATATTTCTATAAATTATATTCCAATGATGAGGCTGATCCACGAACCTACTACGGTGTCGTAGCAGGCGGAGAGGTGATACTCCGATGTGGCGCGTCCCAAGTGGCGGATAGGGGGGTCCTCACCGGCTTGCCGGCGGACTTAAGCAAAATAAAATAGCTCTCGCCTAACAAAGTAGTGGAACAAGTCACCAGTTTCCCATACCTCGGAAGTTTAATCACAAATGATAACCGCTGCAGCAAAGAGATAAGAAGAAGAATAGCGCTTGCCAAACAAGCATTCAGCAACAAAAGAACTAGATATTGAGATTAGGAAAAATTTTGTGATGTCATTTGTGTGGAGCGTACTCTTATATGGATGTGAATCTTGGACAATTCGAGAACAGGATAGGAAACGGCTTGAAGCGTTTGAGATGTGGGTCTGGAGGCGAATGCTAAAGGTCAAATGGACTGAAAAAAGAACTAACGAAAGTATACTGCGAGAAATCCAGGGAAGGAAACAGCTGATGGTAACAGTATATAGAAGAACAGCTAAATTCATTGGACACACCGTGCGTCATAATACCTTTCTAACCAATCTACTAGAAGGAAAGGTCTTAGGAAAGAAGGGACGAGGTCGACCTAGGAAGCAATTCCTTCAAGCATTGATACAAAACGTAGGATGTGGTTCCTATTGTGAGATGAAAAGACAAGCTGAAGACAGAAGACAATGTTTGAATCGACAAGGCATTGCCTTTAGACATTGATTGATTGGACCAAACACACAACAACCTCTACGGTTAACAACCGCAGTTGTAACTCGGAGTTTTTTCCATACAAGGTTGACTACCTTTGAAAGTAAAACATGGAAGGAAATCTTTTAAGGAATAATCCACCTAGACTGCATTCGGATACGGTGGGCAGTCACCTGAAAGATACCCTAGACGAGTCGGAGCATCTATAAATACCCCCGACAGATAGAAAACCCAAATTTAGACTGAAGATAGGACAGATAAACTATATAGCAACACATAATATAAATTCCATCATACAGCCAGGAAAACTCAAAATTTTGACAGACGAAATGGATCACAAAGGGATTCGAATAACCGGGCTTCAAGAAATGAGAAACACCTATCAGGAACCAATAGAATCACAAGGGTATAGAATTTACAAGGGAATACCAGGAAAAAGAGTAATGAAGCAATGTCCACAATTCGGAACAGGATTTGTAGTCAATCTCAAAATAATTGAATCCATCATAGAATTTAAAGCATTATCCCCTAGGCTCTCGACACTAACTTTAAAAGCTGCAAATAGAACATATACCATTCTAAATGCCCATGCCCCAACTAATGATAAAAATAATAAGAAAGAACACAAAGATGATGTGGAGGGATTTTGGGAGCTTTTAGATCAGACAGCTACAAACATTAATAAAAGTCACACCAAAATT
Source organism: Meconema thalassinum (assembly GCA_946902985.2). Lineage (NCBI taxonomy): Eukaryota > Metazoa > Arthropoda > Insecta > Orthoptera > Tettigoniidae > Meconema > Meconema thalassinum. The sequence continues at coordinate 1,198,894,402 of OX336389.2, forward strand.
TTAATTGGAGACTTTCATGCCCAGTTAGGAAAGGAAAAAAGATATAGAGACATAATAGGAAAATGGCCAGCACAGAGAAGAACAAACAGGAATGGCATAAGACTGGTGGAATTTTGCAGGAACCATGATATGATCTCCAAATCAACTTATTTCAAGAGAAGACCAAATAAACTCAAAACTTGGAAACATCCAGACTGGAAAAAAGGTGAATGGCAACTAGATCATGTTTGTATGGATAAGAACTATCACAGGGAGATCTACAATGTGAAAGTTCTGAGAGGAACAGATACTGGATCGGATCATTACATGATAAAGATTAAAATTAAATTCACCCCGTTGAGAAAGAAAAAAACTCACCTAAAAAAGAAGAGAACATACGACCCTCATAAACTAATAAATAACAAGGGATACAAAGAACGAACTAGATATATTAAAATAACAGATGATCTCGAGGAAATAGTTCCCGAATTGAAACAAATAGCTGAACAAGTAGCCCCAATAAATCCAAGAAAGAAACACCAATGGTGGAACGATGAGTGTGATAATACAGTGGAAGATAGACATCAAGCCTGGTTACGGTATCACAGTCAAAAAACAGATGAATCACACTTGGATCTCATAAAACAAAGGAAGATAACTCAAAAAATAATACGAAGGGTTAAACGGCTATACCAAAAGGATATACTTCTGATGATCGAAACAAATAGCGCGAAAACAAACTCAAGAGATTACTACAAAATTTTTAGCAAACAACTACAAAGATATGAACCTCCAACATTAATGTTAAAAGACAAAAATGGCGAGTTAGCTCATAGTAATAAAAGAAATACAGAAATTTTAGCAGAAACATTTAACAAGTTGCTAAATTGCAAAGATCCACCAGAACTGCTTCAAATAAATACAGACACCACTATTAAAACACCATCAGAAAACATAAATCCACCCACAATCCAAGAAGTCTACAAAGCTCTGCGAGAGCTCAAAAACTACAAAGCGAGTGGAGAAGATCAAACATTTGCAGAATTGTGGAAATATGCAGCAGAACCAGTAAAGATTTCATTACACCAATGCATAGTGAACATTTGGATCAAAGAAGAACTGCCAGACCATTGGACTACAGTTATAATACATCCATTACACAAGAAAGGAGAAAAATCAAATCCTGACAACTATCGAGGAATTTCCCTTTTAGATATCACATATAAAATCATGTCACGAATTCTATATAATCGTTGTTAAGATCAATTAGAACTGGAAATAGGAGAATGGGGGATGAAGTTACTCACGTCCGCAGCATACCTTAAGGTGTACGTGTCTCCTGGGTGGTGCTAAACGAGTAACAATTTTGGCAAAAACGTTCCAGAATAGAGAAACATGAGCAAACAAATGCAAACAAATAAAACTGCTCTTTTCAGAGCAAAACAACACAAAGTAAGAATACTGCAATGGAATGCAGGTGGTCTATCAATAAAGAAACTTTTGGAAGTAAAGAAAATCATGATAGACAGAGATATAGACATCCTTCTAATCAATGAAGCCAACACTACACCTGAAAACATACAATATTTAAAGATCCAAGGGTATACCATCTACACTCTCTTCAAAACAAGACAAATAGCAAGCGGAATATTTGCAGCAGTGAAGAACAACATCATGTCAAAATTCAGAATTGTAAAAGAAATGGACCCAACAGATACATCAGAAATTATCGAATTATCCATATGGATCAACAACAAGAAAATAACAATATTCTGTGTTTACAGTCCTCCAAACAATAAAAATCTGAATCTTCACCTTTTAGAAATCAAAACAGCTACTATCTTTATAAGAGACTTCAATGCAGCTTCTCCAGTCTGGGGCTACAACTACACAAATTCAGCTGGTAAAACAATAAAAGACCTTATAGAGAGTAGCTCTCTTGAGCTATTATATAGTAACAAAGACCCAGCAACATTCATTCACCACTCTGGTTCCACAACTAACCCAGATCTCATATTAGTCTCAACAGATCTTACAAAGCACAGTCATCGATCAGTACTCGAAGATCCAGGCAGTGGACATAGAATGTCCCTTCTTACTATTACATCATACAGTGAACCTGCCCAAAGTGCAGACCAGAAGATTCGGTGGAACTTTAAAAAGGCAGACTGGGAAAATTTAAGAAACAAACTTGAAACTAAAATGTCGGAAATTGATCTTGATGCACCTCCTAACATCATCCTGAATAAATTTACTACAGCCATAAAAGACATAGCCAAACTGTGCATACCCAGAGGTGCCCAAACAAAATATCAACCTTTCTGGTCAGATGAATTGAACTATCTTAAGTCCGCCAGAGACAAAGCAAGATGAACAGCTGAACTTACTCAGGATCAAAATGATTTACGGAAATGGTGACAAGCAACAGCAAAATTAAAACAAGCAATAACAGTATCAAAAAGAGAATCTTGGAACACATTTTTAACAACAGTTGACAATAGGACAGACAGCAATAAAGCTCACAAACTTATCAATTCTCTAAACAACAAACACGTAGTCACTCCTTTGAATCCTATTATGATAAATGATAAGGAAATTACAGACTGTCATAAAATAGCAAACCACTTCTGTAAACATTTCACTTCAATTAGACTATCAAAACCGAAAAAGAAAGAAAACAAGACTCTCAAAAAAATAGTCAAAAAATTCATGAATAATAATGCAGATGATATCTTTAACAATAAATTTTCAATGGAAGAGTTAACATTAGCAATAAAGAACACACAAGTCAGAAAACTACCAGGACCAGATGGGATATTCCCAGAATTCATAAAAAATCTAGGTCCATCTGCTCTAAACATACTGCTACACATATTCAACAAATTTTGGACATCAAATGATAACCTACCTAAAGACTGGACTAAAGCAACCATCATTCCAATCTTAAAACCAGGCAAGCCAAAAAAACCAAGTCCCCTCGTACCGACCTAAAGCACTTACCTCCATTCTGGTAAAAATTCTAGAAAGGATGATTACAAATAGACTCAATTGGTACTTGGAAACAAAATCTCTTCTATCAGAAGAACAAGCAGGGTTTAGACAAAACAGGTCCCCCTCCCACCAAATAATGAGATTTACACAAGCTGTTAAAGAAGCCTTTAACAAAAGGGAAAGTGTTCTTGCAGTTTTCATCGATTTTAAAGGAGCCTATGATACTGTATGGCGAAACATGCTGCTAAAGAAACTTATCAACTTCAAGGTAAATGGATGTATGTTAAACTGGTTTTCAAGATTCCTTTCACAAAGAATGATCAATGTTCGTTACAACAACAAAACTTCAGGTTGCAAGCAATCAAAACTAGGCCTTCCACAAGGAGCTGTATCAAGCACAACTTTATTCAATGTGTACATCAACGATCTTCCAAAAACAATAAAGAAAGTAGGTAATGTGAATATCAGCATGTTTGCAGACGATGTTATCATTTGGACCACAGCACGTAACAGCCCAAAACAGCAAATGCTCCTTGAACACAGAATGAACCAGGCACTTATAAAACTCAAAAACTGGACCGAAAACAATAATATGGAAATCAATACTTCCAAAACAGTATACCAGTTTTTCTCCCTGAGACAGCACAATCCAAATTTTAGTCTCACATTTAGTAATCAAGACCTTCCAAAAAGTGAAAGTACAAAGTACTTAGGTATCATCATGGACAAGAAGCTGAACTGGACCAAACACATAAAACATTTGGAGGATAAGGTAAGCAAACGGATGAAATTACTGAAGAGACTAGCAGGAGCTACTTGGGGGAGCACTCAAGACACACTCAACAAAACCTACAATACTTACATCAAACCTATCATAAAATATGGCAGTGAAGTACTCTCTACAGCACCCCAGTCAAACATTGATCGCCTCGAGAGGTGTCAGAATAATGCCCTACGAATCATAACAGGTGCAATAAAAACCACACCTATAACCGCCTTGCAATTATATACCCACAACTTACCAATAGAAGAAGAGATGAGACATCAAACAGCCAATGCATATCTCAGTATACAAAGACTACCTCAAATGACATGGATCAAAAAACCAGTTTCTAGCCCCAATCTTAAAACACAAAAAGATCCCTTAAGTCTCGCCAAAGAATATATCAATAAGAGCAATCTGCAAATAAAACTTGAACCACTCTGTATGCCAGTCAACCCCATTGAATATATACAAGTGACTACAGATCTTACTTTGTTAGAAGAGGTCTGCAAGAAAGACTCTTCACCACAAGATCTAAAACAACTGGCCCTCTGTACAATAGAAGAAAGATATCCATCTAATCAATGGCTAAAAATATTTACAGATGGCTCACAAGACAAAGAAAATAGAACTGGAGCAGGAATACATTCACCTCTCTTCTCACTCTACTTCCCAGTAGGCCAAAACAAAACAAACTTTGATGCTGAGATAAGAGCAATTTCACATGCACTCCATCAGTTATTAGGCAGAAACATTGATTATCAAAAATGTGTTATCATTACAGATTCAAAAGCAGCCATCCAAGCCATCTCGTCAAATTACAAGCCCCAAAATAAAGAACTGAAAGAAATTTTTTGTATGATAAAAACCCTTCAAAGACTCCACAAACAGATCTCATTTCAGTGGATCCCTTCTCATGTTGGAATAGCAGGAAATGAAGAGGCAGACAGATTAGCAAAAAAAAAGGTACCACACTACAACAACCTGTCAGTCAGACTGATTTTATGTCAGCACAAAGGATCTTGAAAAATACTATCAAAAACAGGTATGAAGAAATGGTAAAGAAAACAGCAGAAACCAAATTATGGAAAGACATTGATGCCAAATGGGATCAATATAAATTAACACCAAGAAGAGAAGCTGTAGCCTTCTTCAGACTTAACACTGGCCACGACTGCCTTGCAGCTCATCTGAAACGAATCAACATCCTGAGATCTGAAGAATGCACACTTTGTCACGAACCTGGAAGTAAAATGGATAAGGGGCACCTGCTACATTGCAACAAACTTGATGTGACTGCTAGAACTTCAGGAAACCTCACACAACTCTATTGGAACGCAAGAAAGCTGATGGATTGGAATCCGGGCTAGCCATAGGAAACAACAACAACAACAACAATAGGAGAATATCAAGGTGGATTTCGGCCATGGCGAAGCTGCCCTGAACAGATAATCACCTTAAAATTAGTAATGGACTACTACAAACGTAGACAAAAACAGCAAGTCATAACCTTCGTAGACTTCAAAAAAGCTTATGATTGTATACATAGATCTCCATTGCTGAAAATACTAAGGAATTTCGGACTTCATCCCAAATTAATAAAAATTATAAAACTAACTCTAACAAACACCAAATCCAAAGTAAAATTCAGAGGAGAAATGTCTGAACCGTTTGCGATTAAAACAGGATTAAGACAAGGAGATGGTTTATCGCCTCGACTTTTCAATTGTGCTTTGGAATATGTAATGAGGGAATGGTACAGGGAAAATCCTAGGAGCATATGAATTGGAACCGAGAAAGATTAAATGGACTTAAATTGCTTGGGATTCGCAGATGACTTTAGCGTTACTGGCTAATAATATTCAAGAAGCCAGAAATCAAATAATAAGCCTACAAAATATAGCACAAAAAATTGGACTTCAGATATCATTTGAAAAGACAGAGATAATGGCAGCAAATCCACTTGTAATCAATCACATAACAGTAAATAACAAGAAAGTTAAAATAGTGAAGCAATTTAAATACTTAGGAGAAATTATAACTTACAACTTGGATGAGAAACCTGCATGGCAAGAAAGAACTAATAAAATGATAAAAGCCCAAAAATTAACATGGTCTACATATAAAAGAAAATGTCTATCAATCGCAACAAAATTAAAACATTACAAGACGGTGGTTCAACCAGAGGTGACATATGAAAGTGAAACTCTTTTTAAAGTTACTCAGAAAAACAGAATCGACAGAATTTTAAAAGTAGAAAGAAGAATAGCTAGAACATGCATAAATAAAAAATATCAGAAAGATGGACAGTGGTGGATAGTACCAAATGAAGTGGTATACAGAGAACTGGAGCCCATCACTGATACTATTCGGAAGAAACGGATTTCTTTTTTTGGTCACATCATGAGGACACCAGAAGCCAGGTTATCTAGAAAAATTGTAGTGAAACTTCAGAATATGAAACAACAAGTAGGATGGATTAAGGAAATTAGAGAGGATATGAAAGAATTAGAAATAACCTTGGATGACTTGCAAAACAAAACAAAAAAATTAAAAAACTGAGAGATATAAAAATAAGATTTCAGGCTAAAATAGACAAACGTAATAATACAGTAAAAAGGGTATTTACAGATGAGGAACGCCTGAGAGGATCAGAGCGAATGAAAAGCTACTGGGCGACTCGGAAAGGAAACTTACTGAAGAAGAGGACCAAGAAATGATTGACTGAAGTGGTCCAATGAGGCCGTAAAAGCAGAAGAAGAAGAAGATGAGGCTGATACATATTTGCGACGGAGAATGAAGATTCTACAGAAGAGATTTGTCAAGATGCTAGGGGGTAACCCAGCAACATAAGAAGAATTTGCCAGAAGGATGTCGTTCGAGCCCAGGCGAATGTTGGTGAATTCCGGAGAGGGAATGTGTTTCCTATCTCTGAGGTCGCAGATCCGAGGTTCGAATGCAGATCCATCTCAGTATCTGGAACTGAGGAAACATCTGAAGTATTGTGTGAATACTTACACAGATCTTCAAGTTTTCATCCAAATAAGGTAGCTGTGTCTCTTATTTTTAGTAAAGAGCTTTATTAGTGACATCCTGAGCCAACGATCTTACTCCATATTTTCACATTTCATGTATTTCAGTGTTTTCATGTATTTTACACTTCAGATGTGTGCTAAGATTTTTATGCTTCAAGATTATTTAGGAGATGATTGCCTTTCATCTATTTTTCAATTTTATTCTACGGATCAGTCGTGGAACTGACATTAAAAATTTTGTTTGAGGAATCATATTGCCTCATAGAAGACTAGTCGTTTCCACTCTCGAATTTTAATAATTTGATTTAAACCAAGTATTCTGACATTGTGTCATAGCTTCAAATTAAATTCTTTTTAAATTTAATTTGAGCATCAAACTGCAAGAACAGAAGAAACATCGAATGATATTGTTATATCAATATTGTACATAAACTGTCGACGATCTAGGAAATACTAGTCGTTTGATAAGACCGAAGTCTTAATCCCTATAAACATTCTTTGTGTAGAGTGGAAAAACATTACGACGTTGACAAACCTTTTTATTGTTTGTAAAGCTGAGAGCTTTGTTCATTTAATATGTTAGAGGAAATACCTTTTGATAGAAGATTATTCAAATCTTTGGTTAGGAATTCAAAGCTAGTTTATCCCGGTCAAGATTGAATTCTATTTGACACTATAAATAACATGTGTGTTATTTTACACTATTTGTGTAACATCACGTCATTATGTAGACCTGATATTACAACAATAAACAATTTAAAGCTTGATAAGTGAAGTGAGACAGGAGTATTATTTTTATTACATGTATTTGCGACAGACGAGTTAACAGTTAATTATCTTTTTGTGGAGTAAATTTTAGGAGGTCAATCACGACAGTCTAATATCGTTCATTACGATTGGAAGTTTCGTTTGAAGAACTTAAGTATGCATAATTGTAGATCAGTAGTCATGTGAAACGATACTGAGGATCATGCCATTATTTGAGAAAAGTTCCTACAGAAGAAATTTTAATAACAATTAATCCATTTTTGGTTATTGTTTAACATAGTGGACGATAATTGTTTATGCCATATATACAGTTATATGAGGATTTGTAGAGCTATGGAGCGCTTATGCGAAGGAAGTTCCGCATTGTAAGGGAAGTCAATGAAATTATTGTTCTTTGATAAGAAGGGATGGATCATGATAAGAGTCATTGTATACAAGTAGTCCAGTTCATGTGAAGTAATGTTTTAGCTGTGTTGACAGAAGGGTTTTAGCGGAAATACAACTAGAGAACGATTGTCTACTCATGTCAATGATACAATTATTAAATTTTATTAAACCCGAAGTTATGTAATTACGTACAGTTAACCTTAGTCATTCGACTGTATTGGACCGACAATGTAAAGAAACCTATACAAGATGATGGGTAAGCAGTATGTCAAAACTACGGAGTGTTAGAGAATGGTTATGTGGAAAACCAGTGTATATAATTAATTGAGAGTTGTATTGTAACCGAGAAGCCATAATCTCGAAAGTAACGTGTTAGCAACACTAAATAGTGTTTATTATTATGAACAAATTACATGTAAATATTTTTTCGGAAATGATTTAATTAGTTAAATAATTTTGGTAGGATTTATTAATCGAATGTTTTGGAATAGCGTGTGTTTTGTGAGCGGATGTTTTTGTATGAATGATTGTCCACTGTTAAGAGTAATTGTTGAACCGGATTGGTCTAGAACAATTTCGGGGTGCGAATGAAAGAGTGTATAAAAATTTCAGAATGATTGTTAAAGGAACATAGAAGTTATGAGCATTTTTGTAAGATCTGAATGTTAATTTTACGTGTATTTTAAACGCACACAAAGCAGTCTCAATGTAGGCTAGCCAGAATGATTCACCATTAGGATTGGAGAGCGGTGTGACATAATATGAACAGGTGAAGACTCACAGCCTTATATAAATTGTAAAAAGTTCTGAATGCAGCGTGGTGCTAGCGTTCATTGATAAAGTGAGCCGAGTGCACGTGCGTTTCCAGACGCGTGCTAGTGAATGTAACCAGTTGTCAGGAATGTCAGGAATGCCATGAATGTAAGAGCATCCCTTAAACATTTTTCTTTTTTTACGTAGTGTAGGCCTAAACAAGCCAAGGCTTTTATGCTCATTTTTTCTTCTTAACAGCATTGTAGTGAGATGTGTAGTAGACAGGAAATGTGTAAGATTGTGTGGTTTTATTTTTCTTTTATTGTTAGATTAGTTTATTGTTATTTTGTTTATATAGGTTAGTTTACCATTGTTAATAAATTTATTCAGTTCGTTATCTGTCGTTGTTCACGTGTGATTCATTTTAAATATAAGGAGTGGAGTATTGTGGATGTATTGTAGGCGAAGCTGAGTTCCCACTCTCCGAGAACGTAAGTAAAGGTAAGTGTGCCCTGTGTAGTTTGTTGTTTATCCACAATATTCTTGTAACTGCTGTGTGTAAATCCCTAAAGGCCATGTTGGAGTGATTTCTAATGTAGTAATTGGCCGGTGCTGTTAGAAATAGGCGATCCAGCTGGGGCAATGGATATTCCAACAGGCTACTTTCCGGATTTTCGGGTACAGTACCTGCCCCAATCCCTTACTCTATTATTACAGTTGTACACTACACGATACTAGCACAGCCTAATATACAGAGTCGCGAAGCTTGGCTCCCCGTGCGACAACAGTGCTCTCACGTTGCCAGCAAGAGGTACCGCACTGGGCGGCATGGTCGACTGTGTTGTACTGGTGTATTGCTGCTATTAGATTCACCTCAGCAACACACACCTAGATGTCTCTCGCCTTTAATATGAATTAAAAACAACTCATTAAAAACTGTTATTCTTTGTGATTCCATGAAATACGGTCAAGTTAACGTTATGATTTGAGACCTGGTGTAAATTGTAGAAATTGAAATCGTGTGTATATAAAAAACCCAGGGAAGGGAATAAGCAGTGTAAATAACAGGAATATATAATCTGTTAATGTAAAAGCATGATTCTAATATAATTTCACATATTTGACAGCAAGTATGATTTGACTCTTTGTAGCAACATTATGACATTAGTACCTCTTCAGGCTCGGCATACACAATGTGCTGTACAGCAGACCCAGCCTCGTCTGCGGTTGCTTCCTCTTCCGACGGTGTAATCACGATCTGCTTGTGGTCTTCAGTCACCTTGTAAAAAAACAAACCACACAGAGGGTCATGGAAGGTGACAGAAAAATGAGCATATTTGTACAGTACATATAGTCTATTTCCTGTTTTTGGTAAGCTGCTGCCGAGATTGCATTCACTGTCACCACTCATGTTTGCTAGTCATAATGTAACTTGAAAGTTGGCAGCATGATCTAATCTTCGTTTGCCTAGAGTGAAGTCCTTCATGGTCACCACTTGCCAAATAAGATATATAACATAACCTATAATATAATGCAACCTAATTGGAAAGCCGACACATTTTCGCTTCATGTAGACTGGGTACTCTATTTGCTATGTTTTAATATGATGTGACTGCCTTAAAATTATGCCATCCTGTTGTTATGACCTATTATTATGTGATTGAACATGAATTTACCATGGTCAGGAAAACAAGTACATTTCAACTTTTTTCAAGGAGAATGGCAAAGATGACATTTAAGTGAGAAAAATGTAGTATACTACTGAAACTACTCATTAAATAGGCTTGCTACATTAATTGGAAGAAATTGGCTTTTATCGTAACTACCCTGCTTTAAATGGCTAATATATCGTTGGTCCGGAGGAATAGTGACACAACTCAAAAAAGTCTTATTTTGAGTTAAGCATAGGGTAAGATTACTGAGAAGGCATTCTTTGTTGTGGAAAAACGACACAACTCTGCTTAGAATTCTCGCCACTAGAATGCAGTAGTGACGGTCTTCCTCCGAGCGTGTTTGTCGTCTGGCGACTGAAGAAGAGTGTCACATCATCAGATGAGTTGTAGCCTTGATTGAGTAAGAGTGTGGTGTAATCAAGAAGAATGACATATCTCAAGAAGTGACAGACTTAGTGCTAGGATTTATTCTAGAAGAGTGACACATCACGAGTTGTGACAGTGTTCTTGAGAAGGTGAGTACGATTCCTGTAGTGGCTTTAACAAACATAGTTTTATTTCGGGATGTGTCACTATTCATCATTTTATGTGAATGAAATTCAACTATTTATTTACCTCCCTTTGATTTCTTTATGACTTGTGTCACTATTCTACTAACATGCTGTATTTTTTTTAGATGTCCGATCAGAGCCGCAGTGCCTTGATACTGAAACTGTGTAGAGACCTTAATGGCGAAAAAGAAAAAGAAGTAGAAAAAGAAGAATCAAATAGACCTATTACGAATTGGGTAATTTGTGGGCGCGAGGAAAAGCATTTAAACACAGAAGGTATTTATTTTTGCTCTGCCTTTAATATTACTTTTTAATATCACTGTTTCTTGTAGATAAACTATTGCTTTACAATTACATGTAACCATTGAACTTATTATGTTCTATTTGTAAGTTTCGAAATTTTACAATTTCAGATAAAATTATTCGTTCGACTGTACTACATGCAGAATCTAGTAATGGAGATAATAATAATAATGCAGGTAATGAATCTTTTTATCATACTTTTATATTTGTCCAACATTGGATAGCATCTATTTACGTCGTTGATTGACAACCAGAGAAGTAATAGAGTGTCTGTTTCTCCAGCAAATGATTGTGGCAAACAGATGATAGGCAGTATTAACCTAGATGACAGAATGGCTGACCCAAACTATAAACCTTGTGATTCATCCGATTCCTCTTCTTCCGAGAAGTCAACCGACGTACATTCCGAAACTGGTGCTGAAACCAGTAATAATAATGCAGGTAATGAATGTTTTTATTTTACATTTATATCAGTCCAGTATTATGCTACATTGAATAAATTTATTTACAATGTTTATTGGCAACCAGAGAAGTAATGGAGTTCATGTTCCTCTAGCAAATTATCGTGGCAAAAGGATAATAGGCACTATCGACTCTGATGACAGTGTCGCTGACCCAGACTATAGAACTCCTGATTCATCCGAATCGTCGTCTTCTGATGAAGGTAAGCCATTATCGCAAGAGGAATCTGAACAGAATGACCTCGCATTTAATAAATCTGGACGTGGAAGGAAAGCAGCTAGAAATGTCTCGAGACCCAGCGAGATAAAGTCAATTGGTAAAAAACGCATACGTAACCCAGATCAATGGATAAAGAATCTTGCTAAACGTGCCAGAAATGCAGGTGAAAGTTACACATCATCTTTTAATGCCACTAAAGTTGTAAAAGAAAGGACACTTCTTCCGCCGTGCAGTGAAAAGTGCAGGTTGAAATGTTCCAGCAAGGTTACTGAAGATGAACGTAAGCATATTTTCAATGATTACTGGGGCTTGAAAGATTTAGAAAGGCAACGCAATTTCTTGTCGGCCAGCATGTCAGAGATAAAGCCAAAGTACCGATACGGTAGAGAGCACAGTAATCGAAGTCTTATCAATGCATTTTATTTCGATATTGAAGGCAAGAAAATCCGCGTCTGTAAGCATTTCTTTAAGTCCACACTCTGCATCAATGATAGACCAATAAGAACTGTTCTGCAGAAGAAGACATTTTTCACTGGGAATATGATTTCTTCAGATCTGAGAGGGAAACATGGGAAACATTCCAAAATAGACGAAAACATCAAACAAGGTGTTCGAGATCACATCAATAGTATTCCCTGCATACCAAGCCACTACTGTAGGAGTGACACAAAGAAACTGTACATAGAGGGAAATAAATCTATTGCAGATCTCCATAGGGATTATGAATCAGCATGCAAAGAAAAGAACCTCCCAACTGCTAATTACATTATGTATTCTCGAATATTTAATGAAGAGTTCAACTTATCATTCTTCATTCCTAAGAAGGATCAGTGCGAACTATGCATTGCTTATTCGAATGCAAACAATGATGAAAAAAAAGAAATGGAAGAAAGGTATCAAAGACACTTGTATGAGACGAACTTGTCGCGCGAAGAAAAAAACAAGGATAAGACTGATGATAATTGTGTGGTAGCTGTGTTTGACCTTCAAGCAGTATTGTGCCCAACTCTAGGAATGGGTATTCCAAGTTTCAGACACCTAGATATCAAGGGAAAGGCTGTAGCCGCTTTTGAAAGTTGAGATATTTGAATATCGCGCTACATTGCTTCGAGAAGCATTTGGAAGGAATTTACCGATACTTGGATGTCAAGTGACGTAGCGAGTAATAGCAGAGGTCGAGGCTATTTATTGATTAAATAGTTAACTATGGAGTAGAGACTTGAGACTGGGATCAGATTACTGGCACGGCCAAATGAAAGAGAATGCAATTAGTATCAAGTAAATCGGACCAGGGATACGAGAGATATGAGGATTTCTAGATTACAACGTGATGACGCGTGACCCTGGCAGTTTTGAATAAAAGCCGGCTGGAGCAAGCATCGATAGCTCATTTCTACACAAGCATTTGCCAAGCAAGTTGCAACGACGCTGAGCCAAGGCACATGGTTGCCGGATCTACGCAGAAGTTCTTTTCAAAGTCGTGATAGTCACGAAAGTGCTGCGCTACGAGTTGGAACTTAGTAAGTTTCTGGCGAGGAGAATCACTGAGGTGATTGATTTTTCTACAGACATTGGTGGAAATATTTATATTTCACATGGACATATGCTAGACTTTGTCTAGAATTAGTACTTTGTCACAGTCCAGTAGTAACATAATACTTGGACGATTAAATCCATTTCAAGTCAGTTTTCATTATTTGTAACTAGTTAACCACTTCGATCTGTCAGTACACTGAAGACTAGTCTATAACGGTGGCGTTCATTAGTCTACGCAAGGGAAACTACAAGTTGCTTAGCGCATGGTAGATGGTGATATAATAAACCATGCCCAGGGAACGATCTTCAGAACAGCCGTTGATTGCTTAGACTGTCAGTGTTTTTCTTGTACTGATAAGATTACCGTGAGTTATGTTACAACTGACATATCTAAGAATAGATCACTTAGATCTGACCCCATTTAAACAAACTGTTATGGCTTTGATAGAAGCCCATATTAAAATGGAACAACAGTTAATTCAAACGTCAAGAGATACTACCACTATGTCTTACTAGACGGATTGTGGGTATATAATGGCGGCCGATACAAGGATTATACATGCTTGTCCGCTAGGGCATGTCTATGGATAAATCTGGTACAGACCAGGTTTACTACGCTTCAAGACCATCAAGAAATGTAAGCCACATTTGAATTATATTATGCCTAGCTAATTGGAACAAACTATTTTTCTGCAGATGACCAACACATTTTTTTCTTCGTATTTAAAGCTTGCAATGATTTACGCAAGACTTGTTAGAGTTATTCTGAGTATTTTCAGCACTCAGAACAGTTTAGGATCGATGACCGAGCATTTCGAGCATTTATTTGAATATTTCATATTTTTGGGAAACCACGGAAAACAACCGATGTAACTGTAAAAGTTAAATTTATTTTTGTTGAGGAATGGATATTTTTTCCATATTCGAAGGTTCGAACATGTGGATTCTCACATAATGAGATGATAATTAAATATAAAACAAATAATAATAATAATCCACTTTTTTTTTTTTTTTTGAGTCGTTTCGGCCATCAATGGACCACGATGTTCTTCACTCATATGATCACTGTAAAGCTTGTTTTCTTGTCTGCCAGTAGATCTTCATTCTTGACGAATGTTCAGCTCTCCTTTCTTCCGTCCACTTGCAGTGAGGGCGAGGCATCACAGATGTCAAAGGGTGTAGATTACTAGTTGATTTAACCGCCTTTCTGAACAGGTTCCTATCCCAAACCAGAGCTTGATTGATTCGAGCTTCTGTTAGGTCCTTTTTAACTTGCATCGACCATTTACAATAGGAATTTGTTTTAGAGATTGATGAGTGGATTCGATATGAAAGTCGATGATGCTCCATCCGCTCCAAATGTCCAAAGAAAGACATTCTCCTTTTTCTCATCACACTCACCAAATCTTCTATATGTTCAAATAATTCATTGTTATGTCTTCTTCTGTAAGTACCATTATCATTAACAGGTCCTAATATTTTCCTTAGAATTTTCCGATCAATATATAATCCACTAATAATAATAATAATAATTTTTATAATTTTTCTAAATAATTCTTGGATATTATATTTTCTAATAATCATATGTATTGAGAGAGAGCCTATGAAGTAGTTTAATCATTTCTAGTTTGGAACAGGAGATTTTCCGAAGGAGAGTGGTTAGCGCAAGCCCGCATTCAACCAATATTTCAGTCCTGGTTGAACAGTTGATATTTGCAATGAGCAAAGTATATTTTTCAGATAACACGGAGAGGCATGAAACGGGAAGCAATTGATATTTGTATCAAATAGGGTATTTTTGTATTTATATAAAATCATGACGTAAATACACTCGAAAGTGAAGTAAAGATTTTCATAAGTATGGTAAATTCACGGGTTGAACTGAATGGTAAAATAAAATAAACTTGTAAGTTTATTAATCTTCCAGTGTTGATAACAAGCAGAGGCTTGATTTATTGTATAAATTTTGGGAAGATAATTTATGTGTGTGGAGTAGTTGAAATGCCATTCCCAGGTGCGCATGTTTAAGTCGCAGGAATGAGGAGGTTTTTTCGAGCATCAATCAAATAGCAGGTTCGATGGCTCAGGTTTATAGAAGGAGTATTGGAACTACACATTTCGTCGTATGAATGACCCGAAGGTTATTTCTTAAAACCATCAGTTCTTATTTCAACCTTGTTTACGAATTCCATTTAGACTTTGATTTTGCTAGAACCCGGATTTGTCATGATAGTAGTTTATTCTTCTTCAGAGGAAGACCTTTGCCGTTGTTGTTGTAATATTGTGTTCTTACACAAATAATAGAATGGGCCACTGCCAATTAAAAATAATTCTTTAACCACGAATAATTTGAAGGATATTTTCAATCCTAGTGCCATGAACTAAATGAATTCATTATAAAACTACAATTCTTATTTCCGCATTCTGTCGAAGAATTGCAAGTTGTGAAAGTTGCTAAAAATGGCCATGAATATAAATATTTTTATAATAATGATTCCAAGTGGAAAATTGAATAGTTGAATGGTTCAACCATTTATTGATCAAGTTGATGATTCAGAAATCATGTATTTTGTTAGGAACTTGATGTTCATAATCGAGTCACTTCTCGAATGTTTAATGTCAGAAGAACGATTAATTTTTGTTGTGCTTCGCACAAGTTCTTCGATGCTATGCTCAAGGTCAAATACTTTTCAGATGTTATTAATATGTGTAAATAATTTGTATTGCTTCTATGATGATAATATTTTTCGACAATGTAAATTTGAAACTGGAAAAATAAGTGAAAGTTAAAATTCTATGAACATTTATTCTACGAGTGTTAATATCATGTAAATATTCAAACAGTGATCTACGATATTTCCAGTAGAGACAATTAACTTTGAACTGGAATTAATCATTAATAATTTTGGAACACAGTCTACAGGACTAACAATCAGACTTGTGTTTCCAAAAAAATAATTGTCAAATGTGTTTGGAAAATTTCTGTATATTGTGTAAATAGGAGTGTGGGTCGCCACACGTGAGTGATGCTGCTTTGAGCATTTTTGCAGTCAATTTTAACTTCAAAATAAACTGAGATAATTTTACAGGATGTGTTACTCCCAATTAAATCTCCTTCTATCCTTATTGTTGCATTGAGCCAAAAATCAGTAAAGCATTTTTTAAATTTGATGTCGTTTTTGCGATTTGCTTTAACCCATCTGGCGCTCCGGGATATTTTGACTCTCGTGCTGACTGATTATTGGTAAAATGCATATGTGGTCGTGCGGACTCCGGTCTAAACGGGCACAGTATTGCCCTGCCCAACTGGACAAGCTTCTTCTTTTTATTACGTTTCAAAGTTGGGAGTGTTCAATCTCACTATATTTAACTTGAAAACTAATGATGTTCAGTGCTATGTATGGCATGAGGGGGAAGCTCAGAGAGGAGCAAACGAGATTGGTTCTTTTGTTTTACAATATCTCGAAAGCATGAAAGGTGATGGTTCACACGAAGTAGACGTAATTTTCTATTCAGATAATTGTGCTGGCCAGCAGAAAAACCAATTTATGATAGCCATGTATATGCACGCGGTGTGGAAGTACAAGTGGATACGTAGCATCACCCACAAATTTCTTATAACTGGCCATAGTCAAAATGAAGGCGACAGCGCTCATTCTGTGATCGAGTGACAGATCAATCGAGCAAAAAGGTCGGGGCCAATTTTTGTTCCTGAACAGTACATTTCTCTTATACGATGTGCAAAGAAAACCGGGAAGCCTTACACCATACACGAAGTCTGTCACGAAGACGTCTATGATTTAAAGGCATTAGCAGCTGACATTGGACTGCAGCTAAAGACAAACAGCGAGGGAAATCCCTTCAAGATTACGGAAGTGAAAGTACTGAAGGTGGAGAAGAAACAATTCGGAAAACTATTCTACAAAACGTCCTATGCCGAGAGAAAATTTCATATCATTGATGTCATGCCACCGAAAAGAACAGGCAAAGCTATCACAGTGTTTAAAGCTAATGATGTTGTTTTGAAGAAGGCATATCGGAGAAAAGTAGGAATCTCTGACAAAAAGAAAGAAGGTCTACTGTCGTTGTTTAAAAAGAAATGCATCCCAAACTGTTATTTAACATTTTATAGCAACTTAGGATTCCAAGATGTAACTCCAGTAATTTGTGATTATTAATATTTCGTTATTATAATTTGTAACTTCTAAACGTTATACTGCATTCAATAATAGTTTGTAATTTCAAAATATTGTATTTAATCCTACAATAAATTGTATTTTTTACTTGCTACAATATTTCATTTCTTTCACCCCATGATTTATAACAAAATCAGAAAATAAATTTCATAAGAAGAATGTCACAAGTCAAAATGATTTATTAAAAATTAATTTTTAAGGGTTGACTTCACAGATTTGTTGGAACCTTTGACATTTGAACAAAGAGTATGGCCTAACGTTCCCACCACAAGAAATAATTAAGTATACAAGCTCAATCTTCCATCCAGGACAATTTTCAAATAATAATAGTTTTCAAACGCTTCTCCTGAAAAACTGTGATTTTTGAGTTGTGTCACTATTCCTCCGGACCAACGATATGGTAAAAGTAGCACCTGCTCGCTGTGCAAAAGTTGTGGATTTGAATCTCCTGGGAGGTCTAATTTTCGAGCCTTACATGACAGATGTCATTGCGTTAAGAAGAGTTATTCTATAAATTTTGAAGCTCAAATAAACAATGTCAGTATTTTATATCAGCTCCTAAAGTGCTATCACCAATGGAGGTCACGGATATCTTATTGATGTCCTGGAGATCACTAAGCAGAGCTCACTTCCATTGAAAGACTTGGAAGTCAGCTGTTCTTGGACATAGACTGTTGTGATGCAAACGAAAAGCACAAGCTCAATGGTTCGGAATGTAGGATATCTGTTGTTGAGCCCGAGGGTGGTGTCAGTTTCACGTCTCACTCCCTGTAGAGTATGTATGGCTACTTTGGAGGAAGTATTCTCTAAGTAAATGATTTAATGTACAGCAGCTAATGCCTCGCTGCTTTGAAATCTCTTCTATATGAGAAATAAATGCGAGTAGAAATTTTCTTTATTATATGCTGTGCTTCATGCTGAACTAAGCAATGCTCCATCTTTTTAGCAGTCAATAACGCAGTTTTCCCATTGTTGAATAATCGCCAGAAACTCTATCTTGTGAAGATGACAATTCCACTCCAATTTATTATAGTTGAAGTCAGTCAGCTATTATAATTTTCAACCACTCCATACAGATATTGCACCACAATGTCTAGGAGGAATGATTGAGGTCTGGGCCGGCAACTTGCTGACAGATTGGTAGTGTTGTGATGCCTCATAGTAATGATTATGAGGAAATATTCTGTTGTTCTATCCACATTCTGTTATGTATCGAGTATTTACCATCTATACAGGGTCTTTCATATAAAGTAAGAACGGCAAGCGGCAGTTTTGTTATTCGCTACTGCGGTGGCCTTGGCTGAGCTTGTGGCGCGCCATGGCCCCATGCTGTACTGTGCCCAACTCTAGGAATGGGTATTCCAAGATTCAGACACCTAGATATCAAGGGAAAGGCTACAGCCGCTTTTGAAAGTTGAGATATTTGAATATCGCGCTCCATTACTTCCAGAAGGGAACGGAAACTTTATGCAGCCAAGAGCATGTCAAGTGACGTAGCGAGTAGTAACAGAGGTCGAGACTATTTGTTGATTAAATAGTTAGCCATGGAGTAGAGACTTGAGACTTGGATCAGATTACTGGCACGGCCAAATGAAAGAGAATGCACTTAGTATCAAGTAAATCGGGCCAGGGATACCAGAGATATGAGGATTTCCATATTTCAGCGTGATGCAGCGTGGACCTGACCGTTTTGAATAAAAGCCGGCTGGCCCAAGCAACATCAGCTCACTTCGAACCAAGCTCTTGCATGACAAGGTGCTGCCACGTTGAGCCAAGGCACATGGTTGCCGGATCTACGCAGAAGATATCTTTAAATTGTGATAGTCACAAAAGTGCTGCGATACATGTGGAACTTAGTAAGTTTCCGGCAGAGAGAATCACTAAGGTGATTGTTATTTTTCTACGGACACTGGTGAAATATTTTATTTCTATATGGACATATGCTAGACTTTGTCTAGAAAGTACTTTGTCACAGTCCAGTAATAATAATTCAATACTTGGATATTTTAGTCCAAATTAGTCAGTTTCATAATTGTAACTTGATAACCACTCCGATCTTTCAGTATATTGAAGGCCAGTCTATCACGGTGTTGTTCATTAGCCGACGAAGGGAAACTATATGTTGCTTCGCGCATGATAGATGGTGATAAGCCATGCCCAGGGAACGATCTTCAGAACAGCCGTTGATTGGTTTAGACTGTCAGTGTTTTCTTGTACTGAAAAGATTACCGTGAGTTATGTTACAACTGACATATTTGAGAATAGATCACTTAGATCTGACCCCATTTAAGAGAAATGCTATGGATTTAACAGAAGTCAATATTAAAATGGATCAGCAGTTACTTCAAACTTCAAGAAATATTTCCACTATGTCGTGTTAGACAGATTGTGGGTATATAATGGCGGCCGATACAAGGATTAGACGTGCGTGTCCGATAGGGCATGTATCTGGATAAATCTGGTACAGACCAGGTTCACTACGCTTCAAGACCAACGAGAAATGTAAGCCACATTTTGACTTTATATTATGCCTAGCTAATTGGAACAAACTCATTTTCTGCAGATGACCAACACATTTGTTTTTCTTCGTATTTAAATCTTGCAATGATTTACGCAAGACATATTAGAGTTATTCTGAGTATTTTCAGCACTCAGAACAGTTTAAGATTGATGACCGAGCATAACGAACATTTATTTGAATGTTTCATATTTTTTGATAATCACGGTAATCAGCCGATGTAACTGTAAAAGTTAATAATTATTTTTGTTGAGAAATGGATATTTTATCCATATTCGAAGAATCGAACATGTGGATTCTCACATAATGAAATAATAATTAAACACATTTAAAATAATATAAATAATAATAATAATAATCCACTAATAATAATAATAATGGTTTTCATAACTTTTCTAAATAATTCTTGGATCTTATATTTTCTAATAATCACATTTATTGAGAGAGAGCCTATGAAGTAGTTTAATCATTTCTAGTTTGGAACAGGTGATTTTCCGAAGGAGAGTGGTTAGCGCAAGCCCGCATTCAACCAACATTACAGTTCTGGTTGAACAGTTAATATTTGCAATGAGTAAAGTATATTTTTCAGATAACACGGAGAGGCATGAAACGGGAAGCAAATGATAATTGTATCAATTAGGATATTTTTGTATTTATATAAAATCATGACGTAAATACACATTCGAAAGTGAAATAGAGATTATCATAAGTATGGTAACTTCACGGGTTGAACTGAATGGTAAAATAAAATAAACTTGTAAGTTTATTAATCTTCCAGCGTTGATAACAAGCAGAGGCTTGATTTATTGTATAAATTTTGGGAAGAAAATTTATGTGTGTGGAGTAGTTGAAATGCCATTCCCAGGTGCGCATGTTTAAGTCGCAGGAATGAGGAGGTTTTTATTTGAGCATCAATCAAATAGCAGGTTCGATGACTCAGTGTTAAAGAAGGAGTATTGGAACTACACATTGCGTCGTATGAATGACCCAAAGGTTATTTCTTAAAAACCATCAGTTCTTATTTCAACCTTGTTTACGGATTCCATTAAGACTTTGATTTTGCTAGAACCCGGATTTGTCATGATAGTATTTTATTCTTCTTCAGAGGAAGACCTTTGCCGTTGTTGTTGGAATGTTGTGTTCTTACACAAATAATAGAATGGGCCACTGCCAATTAAAAATAATTCTATAACCACGAATAATTTGAAGGATGTTTTCAATCCTAGTGCCATGAACTAAATGAATTTATTATGAAGCTACAATTCTTATTTCCGCATTCTGTCGAAGAATTGCAAGTTGTGAAAGTTACTAAAATGGCCACAAATATAAATATTTTTCTTAATAATGATTCCAAGTGGAAAATCGAATAATTGAATGGTCCAACAATTTATTGATCAAGTTGATGATTCAGAAATCATATATTTTGTTAGGAACTTGAAGTTCATAATCGAGTCACTTCTCGAAACGTTTAATGTCAGAAGAACAATTAATTTTGTTGTGCTTCGCACAGTTCTTCGATGCTATGCTCAATGGTCAAATACTTTTCAGATGTTATTAATATGTGTACATAATTTGTGTTGATTCAGAGATAATAATATTTTTTTTGACAATATTTTTTTGAAACTGGAAAAATAAGTGAAAGTTAAAAATTCTATGAACAATTATTCTACGAGTGTTAATATTATGTAAAAATTCAACCAGTGAACTACAATATTTCCAGTAAAGACAATTAAATTTGTACTGGATTTAATCATAAATAATGGATATAATTTTGGAACACAGTCTACAGGACTGATAATCAGACTTGTGTTTCCAAAGATAATTGTCCAATGTGTTGGAAAATTTCTGTACATTGTGTAAATAGTAATGTGGGTCGCCACACGTGAATGATGCTGCTTTGAGCATTTTATTTTGCAGTCAATTTTAAATTCAGAATAAAATGAGATAATTTTACATGATGTGTTATGCCCAGTTGAATCTCCTTCTATCCTTATTGTTGCATTGAGCCAAAAATCAGTAAAGCATTTTTTTCATTTGATGTCGTTTTTGCGATTAGCTTTAACCCATCTGGCGCCCCGGGATATTTCGACTCTCGTGCTGACTGATTCTTGGTAAAATGCATATGTGGTCGTGCGGACTCCGGTCTAAACGGGCACATAAAATAAGATAGAGAGAGAAATGGCTTCGAACGTGGGGCTCGAGTTAGACACGGTCAATCGCATGCCGATTTAAATTGTGATAATTTTTATATAGATATTTTGGGAGTTGAGAGATGTCTGGTTTGGATGAATAAATTAGTAGGAAACCCAATTAGTGGGGAAAATTAAAAATTTAACTGGGTTAATAATTAGAATGGGTTTGATTATTTTTGATAATGGCTTAACCATTAGGGCGTCAAGTAAATTCAGTAGTAAACGTTCGATGACTGGACATACGCATTATTAGAATCCAGGTGGAGGATATTTGAGAACTTGCATATTTTTCTTGTGATATTGTGGTAAATGTAATTCGTAAAAGTAGAGAATTTTGTTTCTCCATCACGTCGACATTAGGACAAATCTCATTTTATTAGAGTGTTCCAATTAGCTATTCATATTTCTTGTTCTAATTATAAGCTTGTGTCTGCCAACATGTATACCCCTAAGTTTTGAATAATAATTGAAAATTATGGAAGAGATGATGAGGATGATGAGGAGTTTGGAAGAGAGTTCCAAAGAAGCTGGACTGCGTGTAGCAGCCATTATGAAAGAAAATACAGAGGCTTTGGAAAAGAAACTTAAAGAAAATTCTGATAAACTTAAAGAAAGTTTAAATGATAAACTTAAAGAAAATTCTGATTCTTTAGAAAATAAACTTAAAGAAAATTCTGATTCTTTAGAAAATAAACTTAAAGAAAATTCTGATTCTTTAAAAGGTAACTTGAAAGAAAGTTTAGATGATAAACTCAAGGAAAATTCCGATTTGTTAGAAAGCAGGTTAAAAGATAACTTGAAAGAAAATTTAAATAGTAAATTTAATTCTATGGAAAATAAATTTAAAGAGAATTCCGAAATCTTGAAAATGTCACTTGAGAGTAAAATGACTAAATTATGCGAAAAAACACATGAGCTCGAAACTTCATTAGCCACTAACGCAAGTTTAATGGACGATAAATTTCGCGATGCCGATCTAAGATCCCAAAGCTTAGCTGATAGGATAGAACATGGTCTTAGGAAAGTTGGTGAAGACATGATCAACCTAGAAGTCAGAGTAAAGAAAGAAAGCAATGAGATGGCAATTCTAGTTGTTCAACGTTTGACAGAACAATTCAAAGAACTCGTAATGGGAGAAATAAGAGAAGGTGTGATTAATGATTTACAAACTGAAATTAAAACCACAGTTATCGATGAAATTAAAGACACACTCAAGCTGGAGAACCAAGAGGGAGTCAAGGAAATTAGGGAATCTTTGTCATCCCATATTCAAGTAATTTCCAAAGATATCCAAGCAACTCAGAAGGACATATCAGATATGACAGGGTCGTTGAAAAGTCACGAGGCTGTTATGAACCAGATATCCACTGATGTCAAGGAGAACTGTAAGGAAACCGAAGAAATTAGAAAAATGGCAGAAGAAAACCATAAGGAAATTGAGGCTATGAAAACCCAAATCAAGGACGAGAAACAGTCTGACCATCTGTTGAAAATGCCAAGTGTAAGGGGAGAAGAACAGATACAGATAAACCTAGGAGCAGCTAGAGAAACTGATAGTCAAAGACAGGATGAGGTCAGGACAATATTTCAATCCAACCCCATAACTGTATTCAAGAATGTAGAGGATAAGCCTTCTAAATTTTCAGGGCGAGATTCTGTGACACCCGTAGAATTCTTGAGAGAAGCAGGTGATTACATAAAAGATTCCAAAATCCCTAAGGAAAGACAGATCCGAGTGATAGGGACATTTTTGGAAGGTCCTGCACTTCTTTGGTTTAGAGCTTTTAGGTCCACTCTCACCAATTTTGAGGAGTTTTCCCGTGGGTTATTAAAATGTTTTGGTCCCCGGAAACCCAACAGCAAGTCAGAGCAGAATTATATTCAAAGAGATTCTCGACGTCACAGCCTACTCGATACTCTACATACTTTTCTGGACAGCTTTCTAAACTACAACATTTAGATCCGCCGATGCCAGATAATGAATTAATTACCGCATTAATACGTCAGTTTCCAGCAGACGTCCAAAGAACTTTGATCGCTGCTGACATTTATAATATGGAGCAATTTGACGAGGTATTGCAGAAACTTGATCATACGAACGCTCAATTCTTCCATCAGAAGGGAGGAAAGAATAACAACGCTGTGTACGCTGTTATGGCCGACAGTTATTCCCAAACACCTCGAGAGATTCGAGAGGGGCGAGAAGAGAAAACGCCGAGGGAAGAGCCCGATAAAAGAGGATGGAATCAGTACAATAACCGATACAGTTACAAGCCTTATGCGAGACCGGATGGTGGATATTGATATAATACTCGATGGAAAAGGCCAAGGGATAATCAAGGAAGGTACCAGGAAAGAAGGTACTATGGTAGAAACAATAACTACAATAACAGAGGGAATGTGAATACTCGTCAGTCCAATGAAGAGTTCAATAAGGAGACGAGGAAGAACTTGGAAGAAAGACACCAAGAAAACTTGCAGTTCTTGGAACAGAAGCCCAATGAACCAGGTCCATCGGGAACACAACAATCCCGGGGGAATGGAAAAGAAAAAAAAGAAACTTCGAATTCACAGTAGAAGATAGAATTTTAAACACTTTCACTTCCAGAATTATTAAATGGCAAGCAGAGGATGATGACTTAATTCAACATAATGACAAACGGAAAGAAATGGGTACAAGAATTAAAATGCCAATCATATCATGCGAAGTATTCGGTATGCCTGTCGATACTTTAATTGATACTGGGGCTATGCTTTGTCTTGTGAGCGAGAAGCTTTATATTCTGTGGAAGCTCAAAGAGAATTTAGAGGAGATTCCAGTATTAGGAATTAAAATCCAAGGAATAATACCCAACAAAATATCTCTGTGTAAAACACAATTATACTTATGTGTTACTATTGGAGGACATGATTTCCGACATGTGTTTGTAGTAATGAAGGACATGGCTTTTGACATGATATTGGGAGCGGATTTCATTCAGAAATATCAAGCAGTGATAGACATGAAGACAGAGATGATCAGATTCAAGAATACCAAAGAGATAAACTTCGAGGGAAAAGAAGAGGAAGACATCGAGGGAGATGCTCAATGGTCTCTGATTTTTCATAAAGCTGAAGGAAGAGAAGTCTACACTGAGAAGGAGTCCCCAGAGCTAGGAAAAATTTTGGAAGAGTATCACGATATTTTTGATATTAAACCTGGTGAAATTAAAGATTTTGAATATCGTATTCGTGTAAATGATGATGCACCTTTCCATGCTAAATTGTATCCGGTAGCGGAAAAGCATCGAGAAAGGGTAAAAGTGCTTATCAAAGAGATGGAAAGTAACAATGTGATTGAAAAGTACACTACCTCTTATGTCAATCCATTAGCAGTAGTGTCTAAGCCAGATGGAAGTCTGAGACTATGTTTAGACGCGCGAAATTTGAATTCAAGATTGCTGCCAGAGTATGACAGACCACCAATCATTAGGAACTGTTAAGGAAATTCCAAGACAAGGTCTGGTTCTCTAACATTGATCTCACTTCGTCCTACCATCACATTAGGCTTAGTGAAGATTCCAAAAAGTTTACAGGATTTATGTTTGACCAGCAGACATATGTATTCCGCCGTCTACCATTTGGGGTCAAAACATCTGGATCTGTTTTGATAAGAGCACTGGAACAAAACTTGAGTCCTGAAGTAAAAGAGATAGCAATTCGTTACATAGATGATATCCTAATTGCATCTGAGACTAAGGAGGAACATTTGTTACATCTTCAGATGTTATTCGCAGATTTGAGAAAAGCGAACTTTAAAGTAAACCTTCGAAAATGTCAGTTCTTTCGGAAGGAAATAAAATTTTTGGGCCACATTTTGGATGGTGAAGGATACCGTCCCAATGAGACAAAGATACAGGTGATTGCAAATTTCCCTAGACCTACTAGAGTGAAGAATGTCCGCAGTTTTCTCGGAACATGCCAATTCTTTGCAGGGCACTGTCCAAGCTTCACCAAGACGGTTGCTCCATTGCAGGAATTATTAAAAAAAGGAAACAAATGGAAATGGAATGAAGATTGTGAACAATCATTTCAAGATGCCAAGAGGTTATTGGTAAACAGCGTGAAATTAGAGTATCCTGACTTTACCAAGAATTTCATCATAGAATCCGATGCATCCACCGTAGGGATTGGAGCTATTCTTCTTCAAGAAGATGACGATCACAAGAGACGTTACCTGGCGTTCATAAGCAGGAAACTTCGTCCATCAGAAAGGAATTATTACACCACAGAGTTAGAAGCACTTGCTGTAATCTTCGCGTTGGAGTCGTGGAAGAAAATGTTAATTGGACATTCAGTAATGGTGAGGACTGATCACCATGCATTGGAATTTATCTTGAGAACAAACTTTGCCAGTGATAGGATAACTAGATGGTCACTTTTTATTCAACAATTCAACCTAGTTATTGAACACACTCCTGGAAAGTTGAACGTTGGAGCCGATTTATTGAGTAGAGCAGTGGAGTCTACATCTAAGGTTTTTCAAGTTAACCTGACGCAGGAGGATACCTTGAGAAGGTTAAGATTGTTGCATTTATCCCAGAGGAGAGACCGACGTTTTAGAAACATTTTTCGTTTTCTACAGGGAGACATGGATCCAAATGATGATGATTTTGTGGAAGTAAACAACAATGGAAGCTATGAAATCGCCAATACACGAACTGGTAACATCGTGGGAACTTATAATGCAGCTAATTTGAAGATTTATTATTCAAGAACCAGATGATTTAATGTGTAGATAGGAAAAATAAAAATTTTTTCAATTTTTATTTTTTGCTAGGTGTGGGGTGGATGTGCCCAACTCTAGGAATGGGTATTCCAAAATTCAGACACCTAGATATCAAGGGAAAGGCTACAGCCGCTTTTGAAAGTTGAGATATTTGAATATCGCGCTCCATTACTTCCAGAAGGGAATGGAAACTTTATGCAGCCAAGAGCATGTCAAGTGACGTAGCGAGTAGTAGCAGAGGTCGAGACTATTTGTTGATTAAATAGTTAGCCATGGAGTAGAGACTTGAGACTTGGATCAGATTACTGGCACGGCCAAATGAAAGAGAATGCACTTAGTATCAAGTAAATCGGACCAGGGATACCAGAGATATGAGGATTTCCATATTTCAGCGTGATGCAGCGTGGACCTGACCGTTTTGAATAAAAGCCGGCCGGCCCAAGCAACATCAGCTCACTTCGAACCAAGCTCTTGCATGACAAGGTGCTGCCACGTTGAGCCAAGGCACATGGTTGCCGGATCTACGCAGAAGATATCTTTAAATTGTGATAGTCACAAAAGTGCTGCGATACATGTGGAACTTAGTAAGTTTCCGGCAGAGAGAATCACTAAGGTGATTGTTATTTTTCTACGGACACTGGTGAAATATTTTATTTCTATATGGACATATGCTAGACTTTGTGTAGAAAGTACTTTGTCACAGTCCAGTAATAATAATTCAATACTTGGATATTTTAGTCCAAATTAGTCAGTTTCATAATTGTAACTTGATAACCACTCCGATCTTTCAGTATATTGAAGGCCAGTCTATCACGGTGTTGTTCATTAGCCGACGAAGGGAAACTATATGTTGCTTCGGACATGATAGATGGTGATAAGCCATGCCCAGGGAACGATCTTCAGAACAGCCGTTGATTGGTTTAGACTGTCAGTGTTTTCTTGTACTGAAAAGATTACCGTGAGTTATGTTACAACTGACATATTTGAGAATAGATCACTTAGATCTGATCCCATTTAAGCGAAATGCTATGGATTTAACAGAAGTCAATATTAAAATGGATCAGCAGTTACTTCAAACTTCAAGAAATATTTCCACTATGTCGTGTTAGACAGATTGTGTGTATATAATGGCGGCCGATACAAGGATTAGACGTGAGTGTCCGATAGGGCATGTATCTGGATAAATCTGGTACAGACCAGGTTCACTACGCTTCAAGACCAACGAGAAATGTAAGCCACATTTTGACTTTATATTATGCCTAGCTAATTGGAACAAACTCATTTTCTGCAGATGACCAACACATTTATTTTTCTTCGTATTTAAATCTTGCAATGATTTACGCAAGGCATATTAGAGTTATTCTGAGTATTTTCAGCACTCAGAACAGTTTAGGATTGATGACCGAGCATAACGAACATTTATTTGAATGTTTCATATTTTTTGATAATCACGGTAATCAGCCGATGTAACTGTAAAAGTTAATAATTATTTTTGTTGAGAAATGGATATTTTATCCATATTCGAAGAATCGAACATGTGGATTCTCACATAATGAAATAATAATTAAACACATTTAAAATAATATAAATAATAATAATAATAATCCACTAATAATAATAATAATGGTTTTCATAACTTTTCCAAATAATTCTTGGATCTTATATTTTCTAATAATCACATTTATTGAATTTGAATTTGTATTTATTGTTTCTCTTATACAGGCCACTGAGGCTACAAAGCCTCTTTATGCAGCTCTCTTCATTCAGAGGGCGGTTACATACAATAGAATAAATTAAGAAAGAAAAAAAACTTAACCTATACATACAGTTGACAATAAAAGTTCTTGTTATTACATCCGTTCACCTTGAACATGATAATTGTATAGCTGATAGATTACAATGAAGGGAGTGTTTTATCGCTCTGATAGGAAGTCCTGAATACTGGTGCAATTTATATTTATTCTAGAGAATACTAGCTGAAATACGGAATGAACCTTTGCATTTTTCGGTTCTGTGATGAGGTATCTGGAGCATTTGTGCAGTGTGTCTATTCGCACGGTTATGCACTGATTGCATGGGAGTTAGTGTGCAGTAAATATAAGACGGAATTTTGAATTTTAGAATTTTTATCAGTCAGAGCCATGGCATACTGTCTTCGTTCCTTTAACTTTAGCCATCCAATCTGGACGTAAAATGGAGTTATATGAGACTCTCTTGGTACATTGAGAACAAACCGCAAGCAAGCATTTTGCATTCTTTGCAGTTTTGTATTGAGGACCTCTCCCATATCATGGTAAATTATAGATCCATAGTCAAATATTGGTAGTATCAAACTCTGTATCAGTATCTTTCGTACATTTTGAGGCAAATAGAAGCAAGTTCGCCTAATTTGATATAATGACGATGCAACCCTTTTCAGAATCATGTTTGTGTGATCCTGCCACGATAATCGAGAGTCAAAAATAACTCCCAGATTTCTTACTGCTGACTGGTACGGAACTGTTTGGGATTCAAGCTGTAAAGGTGGTACTGGGTCAGGTAGGGAACTGAGTAATTTGGTATAGCCGATGACGATCGGTTGCGTTTTTTCGAAGTTAAGTATTAGATTATGATCGAGTGCGTACTGAGATAGGCTTTGAATGAGAGAGAGCCTATGAAGTAGTTTAATCATTTCTAGTTTGGAACAGGTGATTTTCCGAAGGTGAGTGGTTAGCGCAAGCCCGCATTCAACCAACATTACAGTTCTGGTTGAACAGTTAATATTTGCAATGAGTAAAGTATATTTTTCAGATAACACGGAGAGGCATGAAACGGGAAGCAAATGATAATTGTATCAATTAGGATATTTTTGTATTTATATAAAATCATGACGTAAATACACATTCGAAAGTGAAATAGAGATTATCATAAGTATGGTAACTTCACGGGTTGAACTGAATGGTAAAATAAAATAAACTTGTAAGTTTATTAATCTTCCAGCGTTGATAACAAGCAGAGGCTTGATTTATTGTATAAATTTTGGGAAGAAAATTTATGTGTGTGGAGTAGTTGAAATGCCATTCCCAGGTGCGCATGTTTAAGTCGCAGGAATGAGGAGGTTTTTATTTGAGCATCAATCAAATAGCAGGTTCGATGACTCAGTGTTAAAGAAGGAGTATTGGAACTACACATTGCGTCGTATGAATGACCCAAAGGTTATTTCTTAAAAACCATCAGTTCTTATTTCAACCTTGTTTACGGATTCCATTAAGACTTTGATTTTGCTAGAACCCGGATTTGTCATGATAGTATTTTATTCTTCTTCAGAGGAAGACCTTTGCCGTTGTTGTTGGAATGTTGTGTTCTCACACAAATAATAGAATGGGCCACTGCCAATTAAAAATAATTCTATAAACACGAATAATTTGAAGGATGTTTTCAATCCTAGTGCCATGAACTAAATGAATTTATTATGAAGCTACAATTCTTATTTCCGCATTCTGTCGAAGAATTGCAAGTTGTGAAAGTTACTAAAATGGCCACAAATATAAATATTTTTCTTAATAATGATTCCAAGTGGAAAACCGAATAATTGAATGGTCCAACAATTTATTGATCAAGTTGATGATTCAAAAATCATATATTTTGTTAGGAATTTGAAGTTCATAATCGAGTCACTTCTCGAAACGTTTAATGTCAGAAGAACAATTAATTTTGTTGTGCTTCGCACAGTTCTTCGATGCTATGCTCAATGGTCAAATACTTTTCAGATGTTATTAATATGTGTACATAATTTGTGTTGATTCAGAGATAATAATATTTTTTTTGACAATATTTTTTTGAAACTGGAAAAATAAGTGAAAGTTAAAAATTCTATGAACAATTATTCTACGAGTGTTAATATTATGTAAAAATTCAACCAGTGAACTACAATATTTCCAGTAAAGACAATTAAATTTGTACTGGATTTAATCATGAATAATGGATATAATTTTGGAACACCGTCTACAGGACTGATAATCAGACTTGTGTTTCCAAAGATAATTGTCCAATGTGTTGGAAAATTTCTGTACATTGTGTAAATAGTAATGTGGGTCGCCACACGTGAATGATGCTGCTTTGAGCATTTTATTTTGCAGTCAATTTTAAATTCAGAATAAAATGAGATAATTTTACATGATGTGTTATGCCCAGTTGAATCTCCTTCTATCCTTATTGTTGCATTGAGCCAAAAATCAGTAAAGCATTTTTATCATTTGATGTCGTTTTTGCGATTAGCTTTAACCCATCTGGCGCCCCGGGATATTTTGACTCTCGTGCTGACTGATTCTTGGTAAAATGCATATGTGGTCGTGCGGACTCCGGTCTCAACGGGCACAGTACTATTGAAAGCGTGCGCGTAGTACATACGAGGGCTGGTTTTTTTCTTCTTCCAAGTTCCGATGGACTGTATAAAAATAACAGTTTGACATACCAAACTGATTTTACTACTAAATGTTTGCTTGTTTTATTTTTATGTCTCAACATGATCTCCAAAACAATTGAAACATTTGTCGTATCGATACACCAGCTTTCCAATGACCTCGGCAAAATATTCTGCCGCCACTGAGGTGGGTACGTCTGGAGAGTCTCCTGAAGTTTTTCCTTTTTGGCGAGGCGTTGCCGCCCAACCATACCTTCAATTCTCAAAAAATGTGAAACCCATTCAGTGCTGGTTTGGACTAAACGGCAGATGATTCAAAACTTCAAACTTGAATTCCTTGTAAAAGTCTATCGTAACGTTGGAACAGTGTGGTCGTGAATGATTTTCACCTTATTCGAGAATTGAAGGTATGGTTGGGCGGAAAGGCCTTGCCAAAAATGAAACACTTCAGGAGACTGTTCAGTCATACCCACCTCTGTGGCGACAGAATATTTTGCCGAGGGCATTGGAAAGCTGGTGTAACGATACGACAAATGTTTCAATCGTTTTGGCGATTATGTTGAGACATACGAATAAAACAAGCAAACATTTAGTAGTAAAATCAGTTTGGTATGTGAATCTGTTATTTTTATACAGTCCATCGTAACTTGAAAAAAACCAGCCCTCGTATGTAGGCTAGTATGTGCACGCTTTCAATAGTACAGCAGGGGGCCACGGCGCGCAACAAGCTCGGCCAAGGCCACCGCAGTAGCGAATAACAAAACTGCCGCTTGCCGTTCTTACTTTATATGAAAGACCCTGTACTTGCCATTTCAAGCTAAGAATGGAATTCAAAAGAACCATTGCATATGAAGACTCCACGGGAAAAACGAGGTAAGTCACATTCTGTAAATTTTTCAGGAGAGCAAATTTAAACTTTCAACACTAAAAAAATACTTTCACCCCAATTGAGGGTAAGCAATATAGTTTTTTTGCAAAA
The DNA here is from genome assembly GCA_946902985.2 of Meconema thalassinum. Lineage (NCBI taxonomy): Eukaryota > Metazoa > Arthropoda > Insecta > Orthoptera > Tettigoniidae > Meconema > Meconema thalassinum. The sequence continues at coordinate 1,198,926,877 of OX336389.2, forward strand.
TTTATTTCTTATAAAGGAAGTACGTGTAAAACAAATAACAACTAAAGTTAAATTATGAAAAAAGTGAGAGGATATGGATTGTTCTTTCCGTTTCCACTAAAAAAATAACCTCTGTATCTCAGTGACATTCCGCTTTATTTGACATTAATTTCAACTGATCTGTAGTGACGATGGCTGGCCACCAGAATGTGCCATAAACTCATTTCCAAAATATAAGGTGCGGTCAAAAAGTAACGAGCCGGAGTCTGGAATGCACAAACCGGTGACGACATCGGCTAATCGTGGCGTGTGTAACGAGGTGCGGTTCCCACCAGAGCGTGGAAGGTCACAGCCCGTTGCTAGAGGGCACGCGTGCACGTCACGTGACGATACAAAGCGAGCAGCAGCATGCATCTATCGTCCAACCAAGACCAAGACAGTAGGCCATTCGACATACTTCCTGGTGTGGTTGAAGACTGTGGGGCACCCATTGGGCACACACTTTCCGCAAGTGCAGTCGTTCCTTCATGATGGTGTGCACACTTCCGACGCTCAATCCGACCACGGCGGCTATGACGTTCACTGTCACTCGGCGGTCCTGGGTAATGAGTGCATCAACCTGCTGGACGTTGTCATCGGTAATGCGGGGCATTGCCCCAGACTGGGCATCATCGGCTAACGACACCCGTCCTTCCCAGAAGCACTTGTGCCACGCCTTGACCCTTGCAAGGGACAAGCAGTGTTCGCCGTATACTTGTGACATTCCGCGATGAATGTCCGTTCCCCCTACTCCTTTCGCCGTCAGGAACCGAACAACACCTCTTTGCTCTTCGTTTGACGCCTCCATGTCACTGTTTGCAATGCGACTGGCAGCGTTGGATGATTGATGCATGCTGCTGCTCGCTTTGTATCGTCACATGACGTGCACGCGTGACCTAGAGGTCTGTGACGGGCTGTGACCTTCCACGCTCTGGTCGGAACCACACCTCGTTACACACGCCACGATTAGCCGATGTCGTCACCGGTTTGCGCATTACAGCCTCCGGCTCGTTACTTTTTGAACGCACCTTATAAATGGACTTACCCCGTTCTTTCCGTGGGGTCTTCATATGAGAACTTAACAGAGGTAGAGACCAGCAAATAACAGCATATAAATTAGGAAACTTTTAACTTAGCAAAAATTATAATGGAGAAAGCGCAGTGCCATCAAAATATAATGTATAATTGTGAAAAAGACACAAGTGAATAATATACTGTATAAGTAAGCTTGCCAGCATAATCCTGTTTGAATACTTTGCTTCAAAGAACAAATAACTTGGTTATTTGTGGAAAACAATTTTCTGTATAAGGAACAGTTTGGATTTAGGGATAGGTATTCAACAATAATGGCTACTCTGACAGATCTCTCAAGAGCCTTTGACTGTATACCCCATGATATTCTTTGCATAAAGTTAAATTATTATGGAGCAGGTGACAAGGAATTAAATCTAATTACTTCCTATCTACTGTACATACCAGACAAAAAACTGTATTGGTAATTAATGAGTTTTTAGAATAGAAATAAATTTCGGCTGGTGAAACACAAGGTTCAGTGCTGGGTCCTTTTCAATTTTTGGTATTTGTAATTGATCTTTACTGTAACGGCCGGACAGACATTGTTCGAGTTTTGCAAGGAATGACATTTGTATTTCCAAAGTTCTCAGAATCTGTGTTGAAAACCATTTTGATGCCCTGTTCAAACGCTAACTGTGAACTTTTGTTTTTCAGCTTACACTAGCACGTTAAGTGATATGTGTCACCGCTTGTCACAAGAGAATTTGGATCTCTTCACTGAAGTATACTTTGAAGGATGACTGAAATGTGTTATGTTATCCACGATATTAAAAAAATCCCGCCTAAAATTTAACATTTTGAAAGTACCGAAAAGTGCACTTGAAACTACAAAATTTGCCACTTTAAAATACCGCTTTCTTCACTCTGAAATCACAGAAATATTCCTATCCCTAGGTATCAGGTATCCTGAATCTACCCAGCTCTCACTTCCATATAGCAATCTCTGTCTAAATACTGAGTGGTGTAGGGAGAGTTTCGTCGCTACACTAATTTCTTTCAGAATAATGTAGATCGAAACTGATTTCTCAAAACAATTGAATTAAATTAGATGCCAGTATGTTAAGCCTTGCAAAAAGATTTATCATGCCAGGTTTCATTGCGCTCAGGTGATTAAATCACATAAAAGTCCTTTATAATATTTGAACATTGCATAGCGTTGTTGATTTTGTACTTATTAGGAATTTGAAAGTGACACAGGTGAACTTACTATGGTATCTTCTATCACCATGCAAAATTTTAGTTTGATAACAGTAATCGTTTCGGAGAGCTTGAATGACAGTGAAATACTACATGCGGCCGTCATGTTGTATTGGTGACACTTAGCCAATTAAAATATGAAAGGTTCGGTCGAGGTTGGACAACATGATAGCAAGGCCTTACTAAGTTTCATTGAAATCGCTCCAGCCTTTCAGCTTTTATTAGGGACACACATATGCGTGCACACACACGCACACAGACATAGAGATTTCATAAACCAATATTTCATGAAAACAATAGGCTAAAAACAATTATTGATATAGGTGGAAACATATAAGAACTAAATAACTCTCACAACTTGTAAGGTAACAATAGAAAATAAGTGTTTATTTGGCAAATGAAAGTCCTAAGAATAATTAGGAAAGGTCTTGAATAGAGATAGAAATAACTACATTGAATCAAATACAATTGAACAGGATCACATTTGCATTTACGAAACTCTCCCATGTACAGTAGGGTGTCCCTTAATTGTTTCAAGAAGCTGAGGAGTTATATAGGGAATGGAGGAACCTTCAAACGAATATTAAGAAACATCAAGTTAATTTTAAGAGCCGTCAGGAAGAATTTGGACACTCTGGTTGACTTCTACCATCCAGGGGAATACACAGCCCAAGTAATTGAAACGGTCCACCTGCTCCAATATCTCCGCACATTTCTTCCCTACCAACACCATCTGCCGTTTTTCATACCATAGTCCTTACGTTTGTGTTAAAGTTCCAACATGTTAGCTAACAAGCTCTTACGATCAGGCCAAACTACTTACATGTGAGGGGCTTTCAAAAAGTAAGTTACACAGGTTTTATTGAGTGGCACAGATACACCACACAATTTATCAACTTAGTAACCCAGTCTCTGTAAACAATGGTGTGAATTTTCTTCCCTGATGACAGAAAATCTGCTCCTAGGTTCTGAAGTCATTGGGGAACCGACTTGTTCACTGTTGGCAAATCTTTTTCCATCCAGAGTTTTTTCAGCTTAGCGAACACATGCAACACAAGCTTTACTTGAGAATGCAGTTGTTAACTTGAAAGGAAAGGGATTTACCTGATAACCAGCAGCACGAATAGCATCGACCAAGGCATTTAAGTTGCAGTGGTTTGAAATCGACTCTTTTTCTCCTTCACTACTTGGTTCACGCTAAAAACACAGAAATAGAATAAGACACAATGTGAAAATTGAACTGTGCAGTAATCAATCAATGTGACCACATTATTGCTACCTGAAGCTCTCCCGCATTATCAACAATCTGGATTGTTTGTCCTGGTTGCTGCATGATATGTGCTGCTTCTTCCTGTGATAAAACCTCGTAGTATCCATTTCCCGAGGGACGTACAAACTGAATTTCTCCAGTAGAAGCCAATTCAAGTAAGCCTACAACAAAATACCAGTCAATGATATGAAATTGCAAGACATAAAGCAAAAATAAAAACAAATAAATCACAACAATTTAAAAGACAGTTTTGTGAATGTTTTAGTTAAAGCTGGAACTATGCCAATACACCACCTGGAGTAAGTAACACTAAAAAACAAAACCCCGTGGCACTGCAACCAATGAAGGACCCTGGCCTACCAAGCGACTGCTGCCCAGTTCGGCCTACAGATTGCGGAGTGACGTGTGGTCATTTCGTCGGGTCTCCTCGACCGTTAATCTTGGTCTCTGTGACCGGGGTGCTGCCTTACTGTCGGACAGCTACTCAATTGTCCTCACGAGGCTGAGTGCACCTTGTTCCAGCCCTCGCGTCAGTTTCTAAAATCCCTGGTGGAGCTTGGAATAGAACCCAGGGCTTCCAAGTGAGAGGTAGGTGAGCTACCCCAACACCACAGGGGTCAGCATGTAACACTAGCAAAACATAAAGAGCAAAAGAAGACCACCAGCAAAAAGAGAGGGAAAAAAATTTATAAGTAATAATTAAAAATAGAATTTTGTCAAATTCAGCACATGTAATGGAATTACAGTAGAACGTCGTTTATCCGGACGGACAAAAAAAAAAAGCTTAGGCGGATGTACAAAAAGGAAGTTTAACGTTGTTTACTGTTGGCAGAAGATGAGGAGAGGGTGATATTTTTTTCAAAAAAAGCTTTCTCTTAAGGACTACTGTTACTTGATAGCTGATGGATTTGTCACTTTAACACCACAGAATCTTCGAAATGCATTGAATAAATTGGTATGAAAACAGGAGACCGTTAAGACCACAGACACTGTTGATGAAGATATGGATGCAGTGACAAATGAGTTATTCCCCCAAGTTGCTGGATTTTTCGACTGTGATAGAGAAGGCACCCAAGCTTGGTTGGAAAGTGACAGTGACTCAGGTTTTCAAATCTTAGATGATGATGAAATTGCTTCTCTGGTGCAAGAAGTACGTGGGGAAGACGAAAAGGATGAAAGCTTAGATGGGATAGATGAAGAAGTACCAAGTCATGGAGAATTGTTTACTGCAATAGAAACTGCGCTATTGTAGTATGGTTGTACTATGAAATAAACACATGTTCGATTATCCGGAAAAATCGTTATCCGGAATACTTTCGGTCCCAATTAGTCCGGATAAACGATGTTCCACTGTATAAATGAACATGGGACTTTCATTATATCCTCTGAAGAGTACATACAGGTGCATCTTTGTTTATTTATTTGTATGGCCAACACTTAAGTACAACTGCCACTTGACATACCAAATGGCACACATTCAGCATGTTGATAAAGGGCTCGTTAGTTTAAAGGTAAAAGGTGACTCACAGCTGTTACTGGAAGACAGCCACAAGCAAGCCACGTGCATTATCATTGAGTGAGATGACGAGTGTTGCACCAAACTTTCTGCATTAAATATGCACAAAAATGACACTTCGGGAAATGATAGATGCAGGTGTTTTTAGACAAGATTGAATAACAATATTAGCAGGACCAAATAAATTGAATGATAATCTGGGAAAGCTATACCTATGGTTACAGCAGGGAGAGGTTTCACTGAATTAGTTTTAACAAATAACACAGAAAATGAAGAAATACAATTTGAAAGTATTGTTTTACCACCATGTATGGCAATAATTGTACCATAAATGTTCTGCTTCTTCATCTTACCCATTTCTTGCAGTAAAGTCTAGCAACTCATGAGATAATGTTCACCAACCTTGTTCTGGAGAAACCTCAGTTGGTGTTTCCAGTCTTTGAGCATCGTCTAAAGCAGTGGCAGCAAGAAGATTAACAGAGCTCATGTCGTCCATTTCTTCCTCAGGAATTACCAAACCATCTTCGCGTACGTACTGAACATTTGGACTGGGAGGTGTAAGCTCTTGAGCAGGTATGTGGGCTGAAATCAAACAAATATGCATATAACACAGGGAGATGGGGCAACTCAGGGTGAATGGACATCTAGTGGTGTCTGCCTGATTGGGTTTCTTTTTTATTTATTTATTTACTTATTTATTTATATATTTTCTCCTTGAAATAATTTCAATTTACTGTACACATTTCACAAAAATGGAGGCAGAAAATTTATTTGTGGCAGTCCGATCCACAATCACCCAAAAAACATTCATGATATTCTGATGTATGGTATCTTAGTATTTAGACTACGAATTTGCTTGCAAATAATACAATAAGTTCCACTGAAATTCTACAGTGATTCTTATTATTATTAACAGAAAAGCACACGAATGTGCATAACAAAGTGTTACGTGCCACCCCCCTAGTGGCACTTTTGTTAACTGGATTACGGTGGGTAGAAAGCACAACACCAATTACTGCTTTAAAGAAATAATTAACTTTATTGTGGCCAGAAAGATACACTACTCAACAGCAAACACAAGCAATTATTACCTTACTCCAGTTTCCTCACGTCGAGAATACTTCCCCTTACACTTGTCAACAGACCACAGTTAATCCTCTCGCTAATGAGTCCGGCCCCGTACGCTGGCTGGAAATAGCTGCACTAGGTCTGTCACTCACTGTTTTGCAACTCACCACAATGACCTTTGTCGCACTAGGTAAGCACACTCGCTCAAAACACAGGCAGTCCCCTGTAAGCTCCTCACTCCCTTCGCTGTCAAGAGAATCGGCTTCACTAGGGGTTTCGCAAGTCACCACACTTCTGTCGCCCAGGATAAGCGCTCGCACTCGCTCGTAAAACACAACAACGACCACTGCTTGACAGGTCGCTCTTATATAGCAGGCCGGTGACTCAATAAATGCTTCTAGACCCATCCAGGGTTCATGGCTTCTCGAGGCTTCCTCCACTGGCTGAGTCACGAATATTCTGGACCATCCCTTTGTCCTAGTAGCCCTGTTGCATAAGGCGCACGCAATACACGAGGCAGAGCACAGCCCAGCCCTGGGGCAGTTGTGACTCATGCGGCGAGCGATGACACAAACTCACAGCCGTAACAATAGATTTACACTAGTAAAACAAACATGTTACAACATCATGATCCAGTAATCAATCAGGAAAGTGTGCATTAAAGCTTTCATTCACGACCAGTCATTATATTGTGAATTGAATGTTATTTGTGAAATAGAGCAACACTGTATGATGCTTTGTTCAGTTTAAATGTTAGTCCTTGCCATAATCACAAAGGGATTTCCGGTTATTTTTACATCGTATGTGATATGTGTCACAGAACTGGTCACATAACGAGCACACGCCGAATTCATTTAGGGCGTGGTAGGACATGTTTTTACATATTTTATGGTGGTACCCATGCACTGCTAACTTTATCACCACATGTCTTAGTTTCTGATTGGCGCTGGTCCAGTTCCGGTTGATCATGGCATCCGTGCTGTAAAATTCTAGCGGAATGTCTTCTCTCTTCTCTCTGCTAGGTGCGCTTCAGCATTCTTTGTTGATGGAAGCTGTCATTTTGTCCTTATTTCTTATGAACATGTGAATGAGGCAAATGCACAACTAGTAAACAACAGAACGAGGCTGATAACTTGGGATGGGACACAGACACTTTGATACTCGTGATACTTTCAATATTTAAATGTGTATGTTTAGGGTTTATTGTGTCGTCAGTGCAGCTGTCATGTCGATTAATGAAGTATTCCTCTCCATAAGTTTGCAACTTCTCAGCAATGACATGTAGTTAATGCTACTCTCACACACTGTCCTTGAGCTATGTCACAAATGGAAATTATTGTAGTTCTATGGGACTGTTAATCCCATGATCATAAGCCACGGGACCTTTCTTATGTGGAATCCAAACCACAGGATGCGACTTATCACCTCGAAAATCCCACATGCATTAATCTGAACCCTTGGCAAGTGGCTCAACTGCTGCTCCATCACACCTCTTGTGCAAATGCACATACTTCAAAAGTGTATTCATAGCAAGGGCACAATCAGAATCTTAACATTCAAGTGGGTATTAGAATAATATTAGAAATAGAAATATATAGAAATATTAGAAATAATATTAGAATAACTGTCCTATCAAGTATTGAAGTGGTATCATCCCATCTCTAGTTCTGACATTGGGGAAATGTGAAAAGATAGGGCAACTATCATGTTCGATTTGCAGGATGTGCTCTATGGTTTTCTAGCACGGGAGGAAAAAAGAAAACTCGGGATGCAGCACTTAGCATTCCTACAGGGTTTGTCCTGAAAGTAGTCAGATTGAGTCGATTAAAAAAAAATTATTGACAGAAATGATACATACGCTCAATATTCTTCAAAGTAGGACCCTTCTGCATCCACACACCACTGTCAGCGGGATTTCCTACCCTCGTACGCTTTCTGGAAGACGGCAACCGGAATGCTGTCGAGCTCCCTCGGCACGGTCTGTTGCAACGCTTCCACGGAGCCGTGACGATGTCGTTTTAAGGTGGTTTTGAGGCGGGGAAAGAGGAAAATGTCTGCTGGGACAATATCGGGACTGTAGGGTGGCTGAGGCAGGGTTGCGATGTTGCGTTGGGCCAGGTACGCCAGCAGGTGGAAGGCTGAGTGGCGTGGCGCATTGTCGTAATGGAGCCGCCAGGAGCTAGCGATCGCTGGGCTGACACAGACGATGTGTTTTCTCAGCCATTTAAGGACCTCCTCGTAAATACCTTACTCTGCAGTCATTGTCCAAAAAATTCTTCACTCTTGCCACATTTTCATCCGTTTTGGTGCTCGAAGGTCGTCCTGAACGTGCGTCGCCTTCAACTTCCCCTCTCCCCTCCTGAAACAGCTTGTGTCAGTCAAAAACACTCAATCTGCCTATGGCGTTATCACCGTAAGCCGTCTTGATCATATCGTGAGTCTCTTTCCCGGTTTTGCCGAGCCTAACACAAAATTTGATGGCGTAGCGCACTGTTTCAACGGACGAACCATGATGCAGCGTGACGAGTGCACTTGCAGAGGTTATGGAGACGAGCGATTTACACTCCACTACAGCTGAGAACCAACTGTGGGGCTGGCTCCCAGCCTTCCTTACACCCCCCTCCACCAACCCCAGGCGGAGAAGCCGCGAGCAGTCTGTCCGTCTACGCGGGGAAAATCCAGTCCGACTACTTTCAGGACAGACTCTGTAGTTCTAGTCATAGTGACCCAGCTCAACAGCATTATGGTTGTGACAACTCTCGTCTTAATAAAAACAGTCCACTTACAATTTCTGATATGTGCTGAATCATCGACTTCTTCAGTTTCGACATCAGCTTCCACCTCTTGCTCGTAGCCCACGCCCTGTTCAGGGCCAGGTGGTTCCACTTCAATTGATAGCTGACCATCCGCTCCAACTTTCTGGATTACTGTAGCCACTACTGGTACCTAAAAAATTGAAAATACTCGTAGGCTTTATACAACTGCAAGGCTTGAGGCACAGGATTAAAGACAACATTGAGGACAGAAATACATAAGAGATACTGCATTTTCAAATCAAATATTTTGATACAATGCCAAAAGCTGATGGTGTATCTTCCTTAAAAAGGCATTGTCCAATTGAAGCAAAGTGATGCACAAGTTAAATAATAATGATGTACACACTACTGTCGACCAAAATATTATGTGCACTCGAGTTTGAAGGTTGTTTGTGAAGTAACCAATAGACCTACATAAAATCCAATAACATTATCATTTTCAACTTTCTATTTTACGTTAGTTCATGTAGGTTTGGAATTTTTAATTTATATTTTAATATTTTTTATTGCAGTTGGAACAAAAAAAGTGCCCGTTTTTAAGCGTGTTTCAACCATGCGTCACATTTAAGAATTATTATCTCACGAAGCCGTGATCAGATCGAATCCAAATTTTAACACAATATATATATTGGAATGTTGTATAACTGATTTATTAATTTCAACATTTTGCGTGTCCATGAAACAAGGTTGTTATCATTTTTGTAAGGTAACTTTTTCCCGGCTCGGGGTGGTTGGAAAATGTAGTTCTTGGTCGCGTTGTAATCCTTATACATCAAAAAAGTATGCTGCATGACTGTGAAATATGTAAATTAATTCACTTATTTTATATCAGTTTGTATTTGTACGGGGAAATAAGACATGGTAGCTAGCCGCTCCGTGGAAAGCTTTACAGCGTTGCGAAGATGGAGCCCGTCATGCGTCATGGCGTGCCTTGCTCGCAAGTGATGGGCTCCATCTCAGCAAGGCTGTACAGCATTCCCCGGAGCGGCTAGCTGGTGAACCATGTCTTAATTCCCGTACAAATACAAACTGATAGAAAATAAATGAATTAATTTACGTATTTCACAGTCATACAGCATACTTTTTTGATGTATAAGGATTACAACACAACGAAGAACTACATATTCCAACAACCCCAAGATGAGAAAAAGTTACATTACAAAAATGATAACAACTTTGTTTCATGGGCACACAAAATTTGGAAATTAATAAACCAGTTATACAACATCCCAATGTATATTGTGTTAAAATTTGGATTTGATCTGATGACGGCTTTGTGAGATAATAATTCTTAAATGTGACGCATGGATGAAACAAGCTTAAAAACGGGCACTTTTTGTGTTCCAACTGTGATAAAAAATATTAAAATATACATTAAAAATTCCAAACCTACATGAACTAACGTAAAATAGAAAGTTGAAAATGATGATGTTATTGGATTTTATGTAGGTCTATTGGTTACTTCACAAACAACCTTCAAACTCGAGTGCACATAATATTTTGGTCGACAGTAGTTTGTAGGTCCTTGAGCAACTGTAACAATAAGTAAAATAATAATTAGGAACTCCCTACTTGAACTCACTGCACCTCCCATTGACTCCCAGCAGCCCCTCCAATTACAAAACACACAAGATGATAATGTCACACCAGGATGCTGTTGTATTTGAACACTCTGGACCAGGACAGAAGACCAAATCTTGAAGAAATGTGTCGGTAACATAGGTAACCACAGCCTCCTGTACTCAAGATTGAATGAAACTTTGTAGTTGAATTTCCCTTCATTATGAACACCCCTTGTAAAACAAATCTGGTCATATCTGATCAAGAGGTTAGTCAGTGGCTCAGTTTACAAAAATAACATTGGTGATAACCACCTGATACAAGTGAAGCTAATATCCATGACATACTGTATACCAACTGGTTTAGCTCAGCGTGTTAAAGTGCCAGGCTATATTCGGACACGAGTTTGTGTTTTAACCTCTCCATTATCCATCCTCGAAATAGTTTTCAATGATTTCACATTTTCAGCTCCAGGACAATGTAAGGAGAGTAGCCAACTGCTTACCTAGTTTCATTCCTTTCAGCTCTCAGGACAATGTAAGGAGAGTAGCCAACTGCTTACCTAGTTTCATTCCTTTCAGCTCTCATTTAACTACTCTGATAACGAAAACAGGCTAATTAAACCATTCACCACATGGAGACTCATCCCACCTTATCCCTTGCCTGAGAGAAACAGTAATAACAAGAGGAAGAAATACAAATATAGGTCAATATTCTGCAGCGAATTTCACGTAACAAACTTACAATAATACTGAGCATTTGGATGTTATAGAATTTGAGCTGCTGTTTTTTTTTTTGGGGGGGGGACTTGTAACATTATGTTCATCAGCCCCATATACAGTAGAACTTAACTGAATACACTGGTCAACAAAGTAGTTCAAATGCACTTGGGATGATTCCTTTTTTGACTCTGCCAGCAGCAACAGCAGGCAAACTAATCAGATGGCAGGATGCCATCACCATGCTTATTGCTAGGGAGTGGATTTTTATGTAATTACATTATTATTTTTTTGCTTATGTTTAAACACAATTTTTGAAATGTATTATTCCTAGTGCGCAACCACAAGTGTAAAACCGTAATCTGATTTCACATAAAAACGCATATTTTCACAAAATATTCTATGTAAATACATATTTTGAGAAAAGGACTACCCTAGATATAAATAATAAATGGCGTACAGGAAAGTTATTCCCCCAGCAGAAGATAGTATTGTTGTGTCACTCGCAAGAGTAAGGTTAGCAGTTTGGGGTCGCATTTCATTTCTGTGGTCGAGTAGTTCTACCTGAATTTCTACGATAGAAGAAATATTTCCTTCAGTATCTGCTAATATTATTTATTGAAATAACGATTTGCCATAAATGCGTGTGTTTAACCAGCAAAACAATGCTGAAAGTAGAGTCGAGTACAAGATCGCCTCTTCAACAACATGTAGAGGAATTTAAAAATATTTTTACTACCGATGGAAAAGTACTGTTTTGCCAGCCATCTGGTGCAGATCAACGTTCTCAAGTAACTCAGCATTTGTCAAGAAATAAGCACATTGCGGCTGCTTCACATGTTCGTTCACGACAATTACTAACAGCTGAACCAGCTTCTTCAAATGTAGGCCCATCCAAATACTCTCAGTATTTGTGCCGACATCCCTCTTGGCAAAATAAATAATCCGGGACTGAGAAATTTCCTAACTAAATACATTCATTTTGAACCTCCAGACGAATCAACATTAAGGAAAAACTATCTCCCAAAATGTTACGAAGAAACTTTACAAAAAATTTGGGCAGTGTGTGATAGCGAAAAACTGTGGGTGAGCATTGGCGAAACCACTGATTCAAGTGGCAGAAAAGTAGGAAATGTTGTAGTTGGAGTGTTGAAGAATGACAAAACTCTTTGTGAACATCCTTATTTGCTAGCATGTAAAGAAATGCCTGCTACAAACCATGTCACTGTAGCTAGGTTGTTTAATGAAGTCATGCACCTACTTAGGCCAAAAGGTGTAAAATACGACAACGTAGATCTTCTACTTACCGATAGTGCAGCTTACATGAAAAAATCAGCCGAAGGTCTTTCTGTAAGCTTTCCAAAAATGATACATGTAACTTGCATAGTTCATGCCCTGCACAGGTTATGTGAAACTGTACGAGCTCAGTATCCTAGAGTGGATAAATTAGTGTCTAATGGCAAAAAAGTCTTTGTAAAAGCTCCCACAAAGATTGATCTATTTAAAGAGAAAAATCCAGGTCTTGTGCTTCCTCCTCTCCCTATTGTCACGCGGTGGTGTACCTGGCTTAGCGACGTGGTATACTATGCAGACAATTTCGAAGGTTCCACATCCGTTGTGAATGCACTCGATTAAAACGACGCGGCGTCAACTGAAATTCTTCCAAGAGTTACTGAAAGACAGCTCTTTGAAATTTGATTTGGCATTTATATCTGCCAATCTAAGTTTCTTGTGTAAAACCATTGACATTGTTGAAAAATCCACTAATCTTCTGACCGAAACCATGAAGGAGGTGCGTTCTGTTGAAAATAAACTAGATTCACTCTCGGCCTCGCAGGTACAGGGATTGCTAAAGGACAAATATCAAAATTTGTTCTGGAAAAACAGAGGATTTAAAAAAATGTGCGAAATTGCTGAAGTCTTGGAGTGTGCTCATGTTGGGGATATCGATGGCGTTAGTGTTGGTGACATTCCTCTCTTTAACTATGCACGTCTGACATCCCGTGCTGTAGAGCGATGATTTTCAAGGTAAAAGGCGTTATTTAGAGATGATCGTCATGCATTTGTAATGGACAATTTGGAGATGACCTTCCTTTGTTGTCCACTGCAATTCAGAGACTATTTCTAGCAATCCCCCTGGAGCTGCCAGCTCACTGATGAATGAATGAATAAATGAATGAATAAATGAATGAATAAATGAATAAATAAATAAATAAATAAATAAATAAACAAACAAACAAACAAAGAAACAAACAAAGAAATAAACAAACAAATAAATAAACAAATAAATAAATATTCCAGCGTGTGATTGGTGAGTAGGAACTGGTACATATTTTTCAAAGATGATTGGTTCTGTTTGCCATTCTTAAACAAAATATTACCTGTTTTGTAAATACCATCATATCTACACTTCTTTATTTTATTTTGTGGCCTGTGAAGAGGTACTATTTCGGCATTTGCCTATAAGTGAAATGGAAAACCACGGAAAACCATTTCAAGGATGGCCGACGGTGGGGTTGAACTCATGATGTCTCCTGAGTTCAGATTACTGACCTGCAGCCCTTACCACTGACCTAACCGGGTCGGTAATATCTACTCTGACTCATGAAAAATGATCATACTATATGTACCATGCTGCAATTTTCTGTTTCAACTTTTTACCAAATATTTTGTAGTTTTTTAGCACGCACAAAATGAATATTTTTCATTATTTTAGCACATAAAATCCGCTCCCTACTTATTACACAGAGGTAGGTCATTCTACCAGCAACTATGGCACACCAAGGACCTCATATCCATGAGCAGGTAGTTGCTCTTGTTGAACACAGAAATCTAACCTCAATAGAGCTTAGATGATGCTATGGCATCTCATAGATCATCGTGACGCATTGGGAGATATAAGTGACTTGCTGGCTCGGGTTTGTGGTGGGTCCCAAACTGACAATCAATTGATTAATGAGCTCATTGGATTCCGTTCATGAACGCCATGCGACTACGCCAGGCCGCGTATTTTCCTGGCAGATCGGGGACAGATTTGAGATGCCTGAATGAGACAGGGTTACAGGGTTGCTATACAGCAATAACTCACTAATGAGCAGAGAATGTACCACCTTGCATTTGCCAAGATCAACCTGCAATGTGATCGTTGGAGTGTCGTATTCCCCGACAAGAGCATGTTTCCCTTGGTGAACGATCGGCCGGTATGAGTGTTTCGCCCTTTAGGCATCCAACACAAACCAGGGGCTGGACTTTGGCACTCTGACCGTGTATCTGTTGCTTGTTGGGGTTGTTGAGCTCTCACAGGAAAGGAACATCACACAGAATCGAGCAACGTCCACATGGTTCATCCCGCTGGTGTTAGGCAATTTGAGCAGAACCTGTCTTCGATCTACAGGGTTATTTTGTGTGTGCGCGCCAGTAAACACGGCAAGCTAAGCCGGCTGTGACTAGCGCAGATCGCGGCCGCGCACACCCGGTCCAGCCAGTGCAATAACCCGCTCCGCTGACTCAAATCGTTACTTCACACGTGTTTTGTCATTCATGTGGGCCTGTATTTGCAAAGCTCAGACGTTAGTGCTGCACATTTAGTGAGTATTGTGATTACTGTGATTGTTGGTCAAGCCTAGACACCAATTCACATTGCGCGAACGTGTGTATATCCATAATTCGTATATGAAAAGCAGAAAATCTTGTTCTGAAACAAGACGAAAATTTTGAATCAAGTTTTCAGGAAGACCTGTGCCTAATGCCAGTACAAGTAGGAGGCTCGCTAAACGATTCAAGGAAACAGGCTCCATAAATAATAAAAGAGTTTACAGACATTCTTTCATCAGAAGATGTCAGGTGTGAGTTACAAGAGAGGGAGGACATTTTCAGCATCGCCTATGAACACTGTAAGTACACATTATTGAACATGTTTGGTAAAAGTGTGAAAGTGCGCGCCAAACTACCGGCTGATCGGGTACGCGCGGCCGCGATCTGCGCTAGTCACAGCCGGCTTAGCTTGCCGTGTTTACTGGCGCACACACACATAATAACCCAGTACAAAACCCGATTAAGTACAGGAATGGTTCGCAAGACAAGGTCACGTAAAGCATACTGAGTGGTCTCCTGGTTTGGCAGACATGAATCTCGAGAACGTGTGGGCTGAATCGAAGAGAATAATGGTGAAGAATTGGCATGATCCAGCTCCAAATATGAACATGGCAGGCGTCGACAATATGTATGCTTCTGCCCTAATCGATTCCATGGCCACTTGCCTGGAAGAGGTTGTGTACAATGGTGGTGCAGGGTCTTTTTACTGAGAGGAGCACCCAACGGCCCATTTCAGGGCCAAACATAAGCCCACTCACTGTCAATAATGGCATGATAAAAAACAAAGGAATTTATGTGATTTACCATAAATGTCAGTGTAGGAATAAAAATAAAATTATTCCACCCTACTGAGACTTGAATTATTGACACTGAATGCGAGCGGCATATTTGATGATTTAGCCTGTAAGGTTGATACAGCCTGCACATTTGGAGGCACTTCACAAAACTATAAAGAGACAGCTAGACAAACTGTTTAGTCTCGCGCATCTGGGCCCATAACCTGTAAGAGGATATGAGGGAACCAGAGATAAGCAAAGCGAACTGATATGAGTTTAATAATAACGAATTGATTTACATGGATGGTAATAGCGAAACCGCGAAAACTAAACATGTGCGAACATGGCGCGGGTTTTTAGACAACTGAAGCATAAAGGGCAGGTGGCAGCACCTTACATATATAGAACCGTGTACTTGTTGAATAAGAATAAAACTACCAAAGCTACAACAGGACAGATATATTATGTACTAATGTGAGAGATGTAACAAGCCATGTCCTTTCCTCCCACCTGTGTATTATATGAGCAACCATACCTTCCAGAGGTTGTTAATATTCTTCAAAATGGCTTTACAGTTACAGTATTAGACTGTGTAGAACGTTTCTTGATATCTTCTGACGTTTCACCAACCACAAACCATTATGTAGAGTACTCAACTGGCTGTGAAAGCCTACACTAGTGTACACAAGTTATTTTTTCTGACAAAATGTTGTTGTTACCATATCATTTTCTTTTCTCAGTCACTGAGTGGGCCAAAGTGAGCATAATGTTTGTAGAGCTAAGGAACTATAGTGCGCGACAAACCATTGGAAGCCTGAAGGTCAAGGGGCCCTCCGCTCCGCTCTCCTCCCCGCGCCTGGCGGTGTTGCCATGCTATTGCACGGTACCTTCAGTTGAGTGCTGGATGCGAGAACGTACATGACAACACCGCACCGACTACGCGTGACCTTCAGGCTTCCAATGGTTTGTCCCGCACTATAACAGCAAACAGACTGGTCAATATGACAAAATTACCTTGATCTGAACTGCCTTAATATTGCCATTGCCGGAAGTACCCAACGCGATATTTGGCTGCACAGTAATCTTGCCCGCCGACTTGAGATCTTCAGCAGTTGCAGGAACTAACATCTATGAAGGAGAAGAAAAGTATAGCACAAAATAATTGGAAATTAAATGCAACAGACAAATTATATTGCCTAGACTTCAGCAAGGCTATATACACTGCGTGGCAATTTCTATAGAACAGGTTGTAATGTTTGTTGCCACTTGACTTTGGTATTGTTGCTTGACAAATTAACAAGTTGAGTCTTGTGTAGCAACTATGTCATTTTTGAATAGTGTGCATCAGTGCCGAGATAAAACCAACACACAGCTGTGTGGTTTCCCCTCGCTTGGCTAAGCTTCCTTCCCCTACTCTGGCTCAGGACAAATCTGTCCAAGAGCATTCGCAAAATGAATCCTGATGAACGAGATGTTAGGGAACATGAAGTTGTACAGTTGACATTTAAAGAACATAGTGTGCTAAATTTTTGGAGTCTTCTTTATAAAGAAACCTTTTTCTGTTGTTGTTGCTTGAAGCTGTGTATTTTACGAAATTGATCTTCTGTTTTCTGTGCAAACAAAATGCCAAAAAATACAATTTTAATTTTTACAACTTTATAAAAGCATTTCTACTGCATATCGACAATATTTCAATTTCTTTTCAGCATTTCTTTTTAACCCCTGAAAACTTTCCTTTCCAGACAACACCGAACTACATCCCATCCTTGAATTCTGATTTTCATCACACCTTCTCCAAGTTAGTATTTCCTCAGCCAACATACTGCCCATGTTTAGGCCTACCTTCTTTCATATACAACATGTTTCCATGCTGTCAGGTCTATAATGCTCTCTAAAAATTGAACAATTGTATCTGATATTACTAGCATTATCTTGAAACAATATAAACAGGAATACAATTTGTTCAAAATGCACCATACACTAATGCACTGCTACAGAGCAAGGCTACTCCTCCACAAACAGTTGCACAGTGACTATTATAAACATTACATTCCAGACTCTTCAGCTGGTCACCCATCATTTGTTTTATTTATAACATTTGACAAGAACTGATATATGTTTGATCATTTCCTACCGGCACTGTCCAAATGTACTGTTATTTTCAAATAGGAAAGCAAACAAGGAGCAGCAAAGCACAGATCAAAAGCAAAGACTTGCCAGGTAAGAACACCGAAGAAATACAAAATAGACATCCCATTTGTCCATCACTTTCGGATGAAGTTTCTTTAGTGGAGAGCACAAAATTAGCCCTGGCAAGAATGCTGTTGGGAGGATAGAGGGGAGAGGAGGGAGCAAGTACAAGATGAGCATTTTGTTGGAGCAGGGCCACCCTCCGGCCAGGGGTGCACACGCCTTCCGCCAGCACAGGCCGCTTCTTGCGTGAAGGCACAATTCAGTAATTATGGTAAATTCATCAGGAATTCATCATTAAAGAACTTACGTTTACACAGAAGATGTACCGTGTAAATAAATTGGCATTTACACATTGTAAATCTCCTTCCGTTATAAGGGATATCTGCTGCTGAATATTGTTCTGCAGCTCCTCTAAGAACTACGGGGATTAGATCGATACACTTTGTTTTTTAAACTACCCCACAAATAAAAATCACATGATGTTTGAGGTGACCACAATCCTGGCTTGATAGTCTGATGAAAGTTTTGACCAATCTAGTGCAATCAAATCTTCAATTTGGATCTCCTAACTAGGCTGATTTGGGGCTTCATACAAAAGACACACAAGTGGAGATCAGCTGAACATTCTGATACTCTTATAAGGACATAAAAGGTATGTCGAATCAAGAAAGAAATTCTCACCAGATTCATTCAATAAAATATATCATAAATACTTGTCCTACCTGTTTGTTATTTGGTGCAGGCATCACTTTGACTAAGACAGGAATACCCTTGGCGGGTTTCAATAAGGCAAAAGGAGTTTGTCCTTCACGCTTTGCAGTGCTCATAGCTCTGGTATTGATTGGATCGATGATAACACCATCACTTGGCTCCTGCTGAACAGTAACCACATATGTTCAAATACCAACTTCAATTTAATTACAAAGCAGTCAAGCAAGCAAAGACAATTTAGAACTAAAGCTAATGAAATGAGGGACAAGAGATGGAAAGCAGCAACTTATGCACTTACAAATTTCCCTTATTAAATGGTGATGTTCTCATCCAGACCAGTAGCCAGGTTGATCAAACATTATGGATAAATGCTCGATCACTGAGTGAAGGGGACTAAAGATACATGTAAGCAAGAAGGAAGGAGCTGAGAGGAGAGGGAGGGGTGGGGGGTCTCATTTTATTCTCTCACCGCCCAAGACACAAAGAAGAGAAACAACAAATAATAATAAATTAAAGACCAGTTGGATAAAAGAAGAACATGAAGACATGGAATTACTTAAAATCTCTGAAGACGACATTAAGGACAGAGAACAATTTAGAAATAAAATAAGAAAAACGAAAATTGTACAAGTCTCAAGGAAGGACACAACAGGAAAAAAATGGACCGAGGAAAGGAAGAAAAAGCACAGTGAACTAATCAAGAGGTTTTGGGAAGAAAAGAAGAGAGGAAAAGTAAGTGAAGCTGTGATTGGCTCAAGTTCACACGTTCTCCTGAAGGGGAATAATCGGAAATAATAATAAAACTTATTTTCCTCAAGGTATTTCATCACTGCAGGAGTGAAGGCCTCGTTGATCTACGCAATGAACAAGATATGAGTGACCCAGCCTTGCTGTTGGACCTCCACATAAATGAGCATTCTGCACCTTGCATTTCTGAAGGCTCGTGGATTCTCGGACTGATAAGACGAGCAGGAGCTTGACTTCTAAATTCCCGCTTGCATTAGCACAGAACAAGTGAATGAGACAGTTTCTCATGAACTTGTCATTTTGCGACCGGACATTGCTTTCTCTTCCCCTGTGAAGTATGTCCGCTTAAGCATTTCCCACCCAAAAAAAGCCCCGTCTCAACGAAGTTAAAAACTTGCTGAGGCAGGTAACACTCAGAATCAATAATTTCCTGGAAGTCAGCAATGAATGTTTCAGCTGCCTTAACATCTGAACTCGTAGCCAGTGGCGTAACTAGGGTTTGCTTCTGGAGGGAGATGAGCTGAGTTAAAATTACATTGTGGGGAGCGGCGAGGGGAGTTAGAGCTCGGATATAATTAGACATAACAAATAAACGCTAATATATGGTCCCGAAGTTTCAAAACCTCCTATCTACATTTTTCTTGTGTTAGATTTCATTAGTATTTGATGCGTTGTATTTGCATTTATCAATGTGCAAATCAGGAGCGTAAAACACGGGGAGGGCAGGGGGGTGGGCATTGCCCCCCCCCCTCAAGTTTAAGCTGCAAGACTAATTTCAGTACCATACCCTTAAAGAAATAAAAGTAAGATAACCAGAAGATATTCTATAAATGATTTAGGGCCGGTTCTACCATCTCCGGGTACACCTGCTGGTAGCTGCACGGGAGATAAACTATCTGCCAGCATAAAATCCCTGGCAACTTTGATTGCGTTCTACCACGTCCGTATGAGTGGCGGGCAGCTACCCTGAAGTAGACAACGTAATACTAAAGATGGCAGGCCTGCTTTTGTGCAGCGGAGTCGCAGAGCCAATGTCGTGTCCCCATTTTCGACTGCATAAAACCGCCAAATATACCGTATTTAAAAATGTATAGGATATGAAATCTCATCACCAGTAAGACCATTTCTCTCTTTAGTCCGAGTTGAGATGTGTCCTATTACTCCCATAACAAAGATCTTTGTCCCAACCTAATGTGGTGGATTCGTCACATCACATTATTATAATATTAACGAACTACTGTAACATTAAAAAGAGTTCAATTTGTTCATAGAGCTTAATATGATAAGTCTTCTTCTTCTTCCTTCGGCTGTTCCCAATTAATTGGGGTCGCCGGAGCCAACCAGGCTCATTTTGGTTTTTGGCTGGGGATTTAAGGCCGGATGCCCTTCCTGACGCCACGTGATTTTTCAGGTGAAAATTCCACCCCGCTGTCACCGGGATTCGAACCCCGGCCGTCCGGGTGAAAGACGAGCAGCTAAGCCACTGCGCCATCACGCTCCCCAATATGATACGTACGTAATGATAAGAGTGGCTACGCGGTTATAAAGTCGATTGCTTCGGAGCATGAGGTTTGGAGTTCGATTCCTCTAATAGGAAAGTGTTTTTAATCAAGCCTCCGTTCTTATTTGTTACCAGTGCATTATTATTCAAATATTGTCAGTTAAAATCATTCGTAGTGAATTTTTCAGTAGGACAGAGATATAGCTCTATACATAAAAATGAAAGTTTGTTTTTTCTGAATTTCCACGGAAATTTGCGATATTTGCGCGTTTCAGACTGTTTTATGATGGATGCGTGCAAAAATAAAATTTTTGTCTGTCTGTTTGTCTGTGGACAATTTTTTGTGTCCTTATAACTCGAGAATGGCTGAGTGGATCAACGTAAAATTTGGTACAGATATCCTACAGAGGCACGACACTAATCATTGATGTAACTCTGCTCCGTACCTCTCATAAAAGGGGCCCTACCCCCTTAAAATACATGCCGAAATAGGCGTAGAAGGGTGAAACAAAGCTCATATTCAGCCCAAAGGGCCCCCGAAAACCACATATTAAGGCCCTAAAACCAACAGTTTTTGAGATATTCCCAGGAAAATAATTTCACTTAATAAATTAATGAAAGACTGCATGCAACTGAATCTCAGAGGTCCATCTATTTCTGCAAGACTCAATGCAATTCCATTTATTGCATTACTGTGAAGGTTTGCAAACGGCTATCAGGTTATAACGGATCCAAATTAAGCTGAAATATTCATCAATACATACAATGCGCTTAAGGGGTCAAGGGGTAGGCCTACTCTAGAATTTTTAACGTGATTTACACGTGCTGGTATGGTACGGAAGGTCTATTATATCCCTATATTGTTATATTATTATTATTTTAATTATTATCATTATTATGGCGTACGACGAGACAAAGCTCATTTTCAAACCCTTGGTGTCAGAAACAAAACTCGGGGCCCCTCAAGAGTCGTAAAGGGTCCCCGAAAACTATATTTTAAGGCTCTAAACCCAACAGTTTCTTAGATATTCCCAGAAAACTAATTTCATTTAATAAACTAAAGAAGGAATGCAAGCCACTAACCATGACAACAGTATCTCAAGAGGTGGCATCCAACTTTCCATCTATTTCTGGAATAAGTAATGCCACTCCATTTATTACATTTCTGTGAACGTTTGCAAATGGCTATAAGGTTATTACGGAACCAACTAAAACTGTAAAATTCATCAATGCGCTTAAGGGGTTCAAGGAGTACCCTAGATTTTTTCAGACGAGTTACATGTGCGATATGTCGTACAGAAGGTCTATTATATTTCCAAACAGCAACATTATTTTCAAAAATTCCTGATTTGAAATAGTAGACTGTTTTTGCTGATTTTAGGAATTTGGGCCATTGGAGGCTAAAAAAAACCTGAATTTTCATGCACCACAAGCCTTTATAATTTATAAAAGGGGTCTTCCTGTAGATGGACACTTGACACAACGGTTAGGGTCAGTTCGTATGTGACGTGTATTGCGATTCGTCTACGAGGTTTTCAATTTTATTTTCACGCCAGGAAGAACACGTTAGGTAAATTTAGTTTGAGAACACATTTTAACTAATCATTTTTCTTTGCCAACAAACAGGTTCCAAGGCCCTAAACGTTGCAACAGTAGCTCAATTGATAATATCTGGTTATTAATACCGAAGACCGTTCGAAGAATGGGTACTTCTGCTAGTACCTATATATACCTAGAAAAGACTTTTGATAACGTTGATTGGACTAAATTGTTTGACATTTTGAAATCTATTGGAATAAAGTACAGGGATAGGAGGGTGATATACAATCTATACAGAAACCAGACAGCAGTCATTCGAGCTGAAGGACATGAGAGAGAAGCTGGTATTCAGAAAGGTGTAAGGCAAGGCTGCAACTTATCACCCATACTTTTCAATCTTTACATTGAACAAGCAATGAAGGAAATTGGAGAAAAATTTAAAGTGGGAGTGAAGATTCAAGGAAAAATAATTTCAACACTGAGATTTGCTGATGACACCGTAATCTTGGCTGATGACACCGTAATCTTGGCCGACAAGCCTGAGGATTTGAATGAGTTTTTGAATGGTATGGACTCCGTCTTAAGGAAAGAATTCATGATGAAAATTAATAAGTGTAAAACAAAAATCCTGGAATGCAGCCGAAATAAATCAGAAACCTCTATGGACATCAAATTGGCAGGTGAAAAGCTGAAGGAAGTAGACTTCTGTTACTTAGGAAGCAAAATAACCAGTGATGGACGAAGCAAAGACGATATAAAAAGTAGGTTGGCTCAGGCAAGGAAAGCAATTCTACAAAAAAGGAATCTGTTGACATCGAATATAGATTTAGGTATTAGGAAATCATTTTTGAAAGCCTTTGTCTGGAGCGTGGCGCTCTATGGAAGTGAAACTTGGACTATTGGTGCAGCAGAAAAGAGGAGAACTGAAGCATTTGAAATGTGGTGTTACAGGAGAATGATGATCAGATGGGTAGATAGGGTTACAAACGAAGAGGTATTAAGACGAGTGGGAGAGGAGAGATGTTTCTGGCGACTGCTAATGAAGAGAAGAGATAGGTTAGTAGGACACCCAGGAATAGCAAGCTTAGTTATGGAAGGAAGGGTCGAGGACATGAACTGTAGGGGTAGACCAAGGTTAGAATATGTTAAACAGATTGCTTCGGATGTAGGGTGTGGTAGCTATGTAGAGATGAAACTATTAGCTCAGGACAGTGAGGCATGGAGTGCTGCATCAAACCAGTCAAAAGACTGAAGACTCAAACAACAACATACAATGTTATAATTCACTAAGTTAACATTTCCACACCATTGTTTTATTGCATACGGAACGGAACCCTTCCGTTTCACATCTGGTTCAAGTCATTGCCACATTAATGCACTATTATGTTAATAGGATTATTATATTGTGCGAAGTAAAAAGGATGTAGGTGGTGTAAGCCAAGATATAAATACGTGAGATCGTGTAGCCAGATATTTCACCACCTCTTTGTTGACCTAGGTCACAGCAGAGCTACAATGATACTGACAATCAAATATTCATCTTCGTATACAGGGAAAAAATCCACAACCTGCTTCCAGTCTCCGACCGGGTCAGGAATGGAATGAATGAAGCCCCCATCTAGCGGCGAGGATATGAACTGTGCCGGCTGCCGAGGCCTGACGCACTCCTCTCGGGCAATGATTAAATGAATGACAGATGAAATGAAATGATAGTGGTGAGTGATGCTGGAATGAAATTGTGACAGGGAAAACCGGAGTACCCGGAGAAAAACCTGTCTGCCACCGTTGTGTCCAGCACAGATCTCACATGGAGTGACCGGGATTTGAACCACGAACCCAGCGGTGAGAGGCCGGCGTGCTGCTGCCTAAGCCACGGAGGCTTCCGTATACAGGGAGAAGATCTAAAATGCCCACAAAACCATCCATAATAAGGCGAACTTTCATTTTTTAAATGTTGAATTAAAACATAAATATGCTTGTAAACAAAGTACGCAGTACTGTAGGTACCTATTCTATTATTATTATTTTATTTAGTCAATTTACCCTCTAGGTTGGTGGTTCCCAGGGACTCAGCGAGGGAACTCACCACTACCGCCTCTATCTGAACATCTGGTCGGGATGGATACAACTGGGGAGATGTGATCAGCACTTCGCCCAGGCGGCCTCACCTGCAAAGCGAACAGGGGCCTCATGAGGGATGGGAAGGGTTGGAAGATTGGGATGGATAGGCGAGGAAGAGGGAAGGAGGAGGCCGTGGCCTTACAGTAGGTACCATCCCGGCATTTGCCCGAAGACAAAGTGGGAAACCACGGAAAACCACTTAGAGGATGGCTGAGGTGGGAATCCCCCCCCCCTTCTACTCATTTGGACCATCCGAGGCGGCTGAGTAGACCCCGTTCAAATTTCGTGGCTGAGCCGGGAATCGAACCGAGAACCTCCGTGGCGGCAGCTAACAATGCTGACCGCTACGCTACGGAGGCGACATACCTATTCAAAGTGGTGTTATTTGGTTCATGATGTATCAATTAATAATAAGGGAGCGGCAGGAAAAAAAAAATGTCGAAGGTAGGAATCGAACCTGCCACGTTTAGGTCAACAGAGACCAGCGCTGACCACTCGACCACGCTGACATGCCTTCACTGCAGTGTTTACAAGTATATAACCAAATGATAACAAGATGAATGCTTCAAATATTAATAAGTTATATGAAGATGCAAGATACTATTTCTAACATGGAACGTTCATTGCTTTTGTGGCTGTATTAAACAGAAGACCGCAAATCATCTAAATTACGCATAAGGCAAACGTTCGTCGGCCATTTTGGAGCGTTACCCGGCTGACAAAGCTCTATCGGCCTCTCGGAGCGGCCGACAGTTTACACCACCCGATGAACAATATCTATCCCGCTGGCAGCACTACCCGCTGATGGTCGAACGGAAATCTCAGTTTATTCCGCGGGCAAGTTAACTGGTCCTTTGCCCGGAGATGGTTGAACCGGCCCTGAATACTAAGTTAGGCGAAAGAACGGAAAAGATGCCTTGCTTAGTTGTAATGTCTTTATTCTACCGAACAAACGGTCTGCTTTTTCCCCGTTTCCGGCCGAGGCGGCAACAGAGCCCTGAGCTTTGACCCATTACCACTACGATACGAAAAAGAGCATTTTTGAACTGATATTTATGAGTCCTGGTTTAAAGCTGAGGTACAGAAAGTTACTGTGACGTACAACACACAAAATCATTACTCCTGCCGGGAAACAACAGCGTGCATCATGACTCTTCCCTCACGCATCTCACGTTTGAAGCACGCCCTGCGTTGCGCCAAAGTGTTCGAAAAGCACTGATGCATGTGACGTCAGAAGTTTGACATTTGTTGCTACGCTTGTGTCTTATTTACCCAAGTTGGTGGAGTTCCAGCATTTCATCAGTTTCTGTTTAAACTTTGTTTAAATTTGTGAAGTTTGTACTTTGCCACTGCTCACCGTACCTACTTCAAGTTGTTCTGCAGAGATAAGTTTTTCTGTGATGAAGAGGGTTAAAGACTACCTCCGATCTATGATGGGCCAAATTAGACAGAATCATTGCTGTTTACCGGTCACCTACTCGGAAATGGTTGACAAGCTAGATGACACGCCTCTTGCTCAAGAGTTTGCAAAGAAAGATCGACGACTGCCAGTGTTCGGTTTTTTTGCTAGATGTTGACAAATGTTTTATGTTTTGTATTCATATTCTGATTGTATTTTGTATTTTAATTTTAAATAATGAATAAAAATCATCATTGTTTTTCTCTTAACGTACCGTTAGGCCCATATTACCGTATTATTTCAAGCTTTAAAGCCTTAAACTAAAAAAGAATTTCCCTGGTAGGTAGGCAGTATATAAATTTGACCTCCACCCCCCCCCCCCCCCCCCCCCCACGTTTGCGAGGAGTTTTATAACTCTGGTGCAAACGCTCAAAAATTAATAATTTTGTTGATATTAAATCACAAAGTCGAGTTTTCTTAGCGAAATCATCTGGCCCTTTTAATTCCCCGACATTATATAAATATTAATAAACTACAGTTTACAACTATAGTTCAACTTAAGACAGTAAGTAAGCACAATATTATTCACATAAAGTGAGAGGTGAAAAAGCAGAGGAGGCAGCAGTGCTAACTGCCAATAGGGGATCATGGAGGCGACTTGTTTGCAAACGGTGGCTTGCAGACTAGAATGGACGCTGAAAGGCAAAACAGTCTCAAATGAAAACATATGTATGTACGAGTATGTACAGTATGTATGTATGTCCAAAATGGCACTTACACTGGGATACTAATTATAGATGTGGGGGAGTATCACAATATTTGTAACTGTAACGCAATTACTTCCATTGCAAATTAATTACAGTAGAATCTTGGATTGCGGGGAACTTGATCTGAGAGCGTTTCACAAGATGAGCAAAACGTTTGAAGGAATTTATTTTGATAAACGAGCAATGCTTTGCAATACGAGTAGAACTGTTTTTCTTGCCGAGTATCGCATATTCACAATTGAGGTAATAAGAATCACTGTCAGCTCGAGAGTGACCTTAACTTTATTTCCGGCCATGCACACTTTGACTCCCACGACCAGTGCTTTTTTTTTTTCAAAAATAAAATAAAATTAAGGGGTACTCTTGGTCGTAGTCGATAAAACATCACGATCTTGCAATTTTCGGCAATTTGCAAAGTCCGGTCATTGTTTGTGTTCAAATCATTAACTTTCAGTTATTTCGGTGCCTGGGTGGATGTTAAATACACTGACCGGCACGAAAAACGCAACACACAATAAATGATGTGTAATCATTGTGTAATTATCTATTTAATCAAAGTGAACCACTTGAACCTAATTTTTTAGACGGGGTATGTTATTGTCGTTGCTTTGCGAGGAAACAATGAAGTGTCGATTGTAGATTGCATTAGTCTCAATTGTTTCTTCCCGCGCGACCTGGAAAACACATCACTGGATATGAGCCAATAATATGTTCCCACTCTTATAGCGCTTATTGTTCTACTTTGTATTCTTCCCTTTTAAATCACACGTGTTTATAGGATCTTTCTGTGATTGTCGTAATCAGTTTTCTGGAGCAAACATGCCGTTAAGCGCTGAACAAGCTCCAAAAGCTGTTGCTTTGGTGGAAGATGGTTGCAGCATGCATTACATTGCAGAAGTGTTGAGGACTACACCTTCCACGATTTCCAGAACAGTACGAAGGTACAGGGAAACTGGAGAATTTGCAAGGAGACCAGGAACAGGCCCGAGAAGAGCAACATCGGAAAGAGATGACCGCTTCTTACAACTTCAAGTTCTCCGTGACCATCACACCACTGCCATTGAAGCACGAAATCAATTCCACCAAGTTCGAGAGGTCGCTGTTAGTGAGAGAACCGTCCGAAGAAGATTGGAAGAAGCCAATCTTCAATCCAGAAGATCAGCTACAGGCCCAGAACTCATCAGAGAACATCGCACAGCTTGACTACGTTTCGCAAGGGAACATCGTGGCTGGACCGTACAACAATGGGAACAAGTGTTGTTCACCGATGAGTCGCTATTTGGTCTCCAATCACCTGACGGAAGAGAGAGGGTGTGGAGATGGCCATGGCAAAGGTATTCCCCTTGTACATTCTCATCCAGGATGCCTTTACAGGGTGGTTCTGTGATGGTGTGGGCAGGAATCACTACGGCTGCAAGGACGGATTTGTTCTTCGTGGAGCATGGGAGCCTTACCGCACATCGGTATGTGGAGGATCCTTCTGGAGCATGTTGTGCCTTTCGGTCCATTTATTGGTGATGAATTCACACTAATGCAAGACAATGCACGCCCACATGTTGCGAGAGTTCTTGGGTGAAGCAGGGATTCATGCTATGGCTTGGCCTGTTCAAAGCCCTGATTTGAATCCTATTGAGCACGTTTGGGACCGGCTGGGGGAGAAGAGCCTGTCAGCACTATCCAGAGACCCTACAGGACCTACAGAACGCCCTCCAGGAAGAATGGGAGATGATTCCGCAAGAGGACATTACAGCATTAATCAGGAGCATGCCTGAAAGGTTGAATGCCATTATTGGTGCAAGAGGTGGCACTTTTGAAGATGCGAACAAATGTCTCCGAGGTCTGTGAAGTCAAGTGTGAAGTGTAAACATCAAAACCTTTATGAGCTTACTCAAAATTTCCTGCTGTTAAGGCGCTCTTTCCTTGAAGTGTGCATCTCTGGCTTAATTTATTAAATTTCTTTATAATTGTCATTTTTTATGTTGTTAGACACCGTTGGGACCGTACTACAATATTTCATCATCATATAAGTTAGTAGATTAGTGTCATAAATTTAAAATAAATTTCAGTTTTTGTAAGAAATTGAAGTGTTGCATTTTTTGTGCGGTCACTGTAGTTCGTTATTTTCTTTATGCTACAAAACTAACCACACGCACAAAATAACAACCTACCCCGGCTCCAAACACTGTAAGAACGGAGTACCGCATTGCCAACCAAAAGAAACTCATTCGGTAGATCGATTTAAATCGAGGATTACTCGAAATCTCCTCCAGCTGTTGTGAATAGCGCGTTGACGCCAGCTGATGGATGAACTTTCAAGTCAGAAGTTATATTTGCCGGACGAGATACAAATGTGCTAATATTTTTTCTTAAACAGTTTGCAAATGTTTAAGGGGTACATGTTCCGGGTTCCCCCTGGAAGGGAAAAAAAAAAAAAAGGCACTGCCCACGACCATCTAAAATCAATCCTGGTGATGCCCGGTAAAACGGATATCTTACGCAAATTCAACGGGGGTGAGAATCACAATCGGCTAGTGAGTGGAGCTAACCTGATCTCCAGGTGTGCACGTTGTGATATCTCAATATCGAATTCCAAGGCCATCAAAAGATTAGGGTGCAGGGATTATTCGATGGTGGGTTGTATTTACATACATAAGGTATTTCCCAAAAGAAAAATTTGTAATGCAGTGGGGTTTGTATTTCAAGTGTTGCATGTTCAGTAAATAAAATGTTGTTTTTGGGTAAGATTATGTTTGTTTGTGTTATCCATGTTTTTCAGTTATCCGTGCAATCGCAAGCCCGCATTAACATGGATAATCGAGAGTTTACTGTATTTTACAAGCCTTAGAGGAAACAATCAAAACCACACGTCCCACAGTAAGAAAAGCAAAAGCACATGGCGTTCTTTACCAAATGAAATCATTTGACTTCATATTAGCACTTCAAATTACCAATCCAGTGCTCCAGATGGTGGTCAAAATCAGCAAGCTACTGGACATCAGACTACAGAACTTACTTTACTAGCTGCAATGAGAGGGTTAAGACTGCATCAGTCACTTTTGCAGATGAGAACCAATTATAACATTTCAAACTTACTTCCAATGAAACTGTCAAACAATTTCAAAATATCACAAGTAAAACAAAAGAGTAAGGTATCAATAGTAGAGCCATCGTTACTTCCGACTTGAAGTTTCAGTGCTACGCTAGAGCTATCTAGCGGTGAGAAGTGAAATCACTTTAACTAGCCAATCAAAGGCAGCCATTCAAATAGAGTTTCGTTAACGATGTTGCGATTTAGCGAACGACACTCGATTTTTCGTGATATATTGATTTGAATGGCTGCCTGTGATTGGCTAGTTAAAGTGATTTGACTTCTGACCAATAGACATCTCTAGCGTAGCACTGAAACTTCAAGTCGGCGTAGCACTGAAACTTCAAGTCGGAAGTAAGGATGGCTCTACTATAGAGGAATACATACAGTAGATATCTCTACAAATGAAGTAAACTTTCTGTATGAACAGTTTGAATATTCAGCTAATACTTTGTAGTTATCCAAGATAAGGTGTGTTGGCTAATGAAAGACCAAATATACCCTCAGTTTGATTTTTGTCCGTTTGTCATGGGTTGGCATCAAAACTACTGGAGCAAACAGCATCCCTAAATGAAACTAAGCGACACATTATAGAATATAAAGAGGTAAGGGGATTAGGAGGAAGCCTTAAATCCTGACAGTAAGACAATTTCACAATCTGTATCCATCTAATGACATGACAAGGTCAAGTGTGAGAATGCCTTGGCGACTCAATTACTACCACTAATCTGAGAACATTGCAAGGTGAGAAGGATTCCTTTTTGATGTTAATGTGTCACAACCCAGTTCCAATGCATGTTTCTTAACCAATCAAGCATACATGAAGTAGCAAGATATCCTCACTCATTTCGCACAGACTGTGGTGCGAGTCCATACGCACCCTACTTAAACTGTCTCCGGCCAGGAGTAGGAATGACAAATGATGTTAGTCCTATCCATTGACCATATCTGCATACCTTGTGGGAACCAATCTTTTTATGTTCTTTACTATTTATCTCCACTGTACCGATAGCAGTGGCTATGCGCGCTAAAGCGCAGCGTTAGGTCATGGGGCCAAGCTCTCTGCTGACTCGGTAGACGCGTGGGTTCAAGCCCCACCGTCGGCTGTCCTTGAAATGGTTTTCCATTTTCAACACCAGGCAAATGCTGGGACGGTACCTTCTGACAGGCCACGGTCGCTTCCTTCCACATCCTAGCCCAGTTTCATTCATCTTCATCCATTCCATCTCTCATCCCGGCACACAGGTCGCCCACGGGCGTCGACTAGAAAGACCTGCACTCGGCCTCTTAGGGGGCCACACGAAAAAAAAAATCTCCACTGTATTTATCAACAAAGGATGTGCTCACATTGATTTCTTGCAGTAGCTTCCAATATCAGCAAGTACTTTATTCTTCATGGAATATGATACAGTAGCCTCCTATTGGAAACACACATATTTCTGCTTCTACTAATGGATTTGAGCATACTTGAAATGCCTTTTCTAAATGCTTTTACCCTTCTTTTCGTATAAAATGATTGATTACAAGTTCACATGTGGGCAATATAGTGTTCATTACCTTGCGAAACCTATGGTCATTCCTATATATACCATCCCTTTGCAGGCCATCTTGATCTCTTGGAATGATGTCGTTGATGTCTGCCAAGGTCCTGTCGCCATTGGGTAAATGAATGATCCTTAGATTCTTCCTGTTCATAAATCAAATAAAAAGAATTAGTAATTGAATAAAAATAGAGTCCTTTTATGTGATCAGCCCTATCAGCCTGCTTGTACAAACTGTAAACAACTTAAATCACTAGCTATTTTACAGTAGCATATACTGTCTCAGTAAGACACCAAATGTGATGTCCAGGTTAATACCAGTACTCAACCAAAAGAAGCAATGCCATAAAGTAGGAATCTGAGAGAGAGAGAGAGAGAGAGAGAGAGAGAGAGAGAGAGAGAGAGAGAGAGAGGGGGGAGGGGCTACTTGTCAAACATAGACACCACAAGTACTGTATGTATCTTACCCCCATGGTCCAGTTCTGTTGTGTGCGATGCTATGGAGCATTGGATAGAATCTATTTTGAGACATTCAACTCTTTTATAGCAGTCGTGAAAGATGTTGTGCTTACGGTCATGAGCATGTTGCGAAGGCAAAAGTGCAACCTAAAAAGAAGTAAGTGTTACTTCAAGATGGAACCACAAGCATGGGCACCTGCTCACGAGATTGTATTGAAGAGCAGTGATATTCAGCAATTACAGTCGTTTCTGTCTTGGATAAAATGACAACCATGTTCATATCTGTAGATGTGTAGGCGAGTGGGAAACACTACTGTACGGTATGTTTGCACCTACCATTTGAGACTTTCTCCTGGGATTATACAGTAGTATAGGGGCAATAAGCTAGATACCTCTGGTATTCAGAGGACAAGGACAAATGATGCTGGTCCTATCCTTTGACCATATCTGCATACCTTGTGGGAACCAATCTTCCAGTAGGATAACGTTGATCCCCACACAGAATGCTCTACATGGTGTATGCCCTCTACCCTGACCTGCTAGGTCTCCAGACCCATCATCCTGTCTTAAATATTATGGATGTCTGATGCATCCCAGTGCCTTCCTTCAGTCATCTCTGTTTTGGTCCAAATTTCCTCTGGGCTAGGCAGAAATACATCTAGTAAATTAGTTCTCCTTGACTGTTTACAGTATGATCACCGTTTGTTTGATAACATGGTCAATCATGTCAGTCTCCGCAGTAGATATAAGGTTCATTAGTAAACCCATATCATCATAACTTCGATGTTACTATTTAACTAACTAACAAAATACTGTACATTGTACTGAAGATGTAAACAATACAGTTCATGCAAACAAAGAAAATTCAAATTTACCATGTGCCGGATTTTTTCCCTGAAGGGGATCTTTAACATGCCAGTAAATCTACTGACATGTCTGACCTTAGAAGTTATTCTTCCCTCCCAATCCACTTTTGGAATAATTACATCTCTCCCAACAATGATGATCCTACCACCTCTGTGCAGTTCCATCTCACACTCAACTAGTTCATTCCCTCCAACAGACACTATTCAAGACTCTACCATTATGATCCAATTCTGCTCCCTCTTCAAGCCACATGTTTACCGGTAATATTTGTTCCCCTGGACAGGCTCTTATTATGTTCTGGTGCAGTGACGGCCATTGGGAATGACTCATACTCTCGTACTCATACTCTCAAGTCTTCTGATATTTCCACTAGATTGAAATAGCAACAGTTTATTTCTATTAATAGTTCCTATTATTGCAGGAAGAATTTCGATTATACTCCAGAAACGTAGCTAGGATTTTAGTTTGGGGGGAGCATTAGGTCCCCATCTATTACTGCAGCAGTTCATATATTTTTCTGATTATAAGTTAAATCAATGCAAGAGTGAACTGTTTGTGTGTAATCTTGGAACTATTGTAGTCGAATATTTTTGTCTAGAATAAAGGATGGCGGTATACGTTAACTTTATTTTAATAATGTTTAGCTTATGTGGCATTGATGAGCTATGAGCAAGTTGACATTTTATACTAATAATATAGTGAGGAAATATACATGTAGGTACCAGTATATTGTTAAAGAATGGGCAGTTTACTGTACCTTTAAGAAAGAGTCAGTCTTTGAGCACTATGTCCATAATATTTGACAATCTCACCAATATCCACAATGATGTCTCTATGAACTGCCATGAGTGCAAGAGCCTTCAGCTCTTCCTCACCAGTTTTACTTCTCAAGTATGTCTTTAGCCTCTTCAGCGTGGAGATGCTTCTCTCTACAGAGGCTGTAGTTACTGGAATAACAGCCAAGATTGTAAGGAGTGTAGCAATGTTTGGAAAGGAGGTCTTGTCGATTTTTTTGAGAACTTCAATTACAGTTTTTGATTAACTTTCTGTTGAGATTCTGCAGTTCAGCTTCCACAAACGCCACTCTGCCTCCAAACTGTCTTTGTTTGTGTTTTAAAGATCACTTTTGTAAAATTCAATCACCTTCACAATGTCACTAAAATCTTTTTTAACTGCATTATGAGGCAGCAGACACTCCAAACCCTCTAGGGTTCCCTTGTTTCTTGAAAACTTGCTTTTAAGATGGCCGGATATCTCATTGAAGTATGGAATGAAAACTGCTCGTCTGTAGTAGTCCTCAGGTGAGGTGGCCTCCATGTTGTTTCGAAATTTCTGTGTTCCTAGTCTTCTTGGAATTGATGCAGAAACCCCAATATGTGACGCAATCTCCTCGGATTTTCAGTACAAAGTAGAGTATTCTTCCTCAGCATGTTCTCGTATTTCCATGAAGAGTTCCTGAACTTGTTCAACTTTGGTCATGGCCAAAGTGAGATCTAAAGATTCTGTTTGAAGGAACTTAGACAACTTGTAAGTTATCGAAAGAAATCTACTCATTGTGAGAAGAGTTGTGATAAATGAAAAGCTGCACAAACTAGAGTGAAGACCTCTTGCCTTGGTTTTCGAGGAGCCATGGTGACCTGTTGCTATTATTTTCTCCAAGGCGCGAACAATGCACAGGAATGACTCAGAGAATACAGAGACAGTATCATGCCGTTCCACCCATCTAGTGTCACAGTACTTGTGAATAACGGAGTTAGCCTTACCATCAACTTCATGCTCTTCCTTAAGACGTGTGTTCGTTTTGTTGAACCTCGGAAAAACGCTGTCGTTTCTGACATCGTGGAAAAGCAGTTACGAATAAAATCAGTCCGAGCAGCGAAACTCAGGCACAAGTTTAGAACATGGGAAAAACAATGTGTGTAAGAAGCTTTGGGAGTAATCTTCACAAATAAGCACCTGAACTCCGTTGAAAGTCCCACTCATCGCTGCAGCGCCATCATACCCTTGGCCACATAAGTTTTCCAACTCTAGGCCGTGTCTTTTAAGTTCCTGTTTGATGACAGATGCTAATCCAGCCCCAGTCACATCATATACAGGAACAAATGTCAATTTTTTTTTTCTAATATCTTTAACAACAGTGCCAAAATATCTGACGCACACAGAAAGCTGCTCCACCTGGCTAACATCTGCAGTTTCATCTGCAAGTACAGTGAAGAACTTCGCTTTCTTCACTCTTTCAACAACATAATTTTTAATTTTCTCTCCAATCAAACCGATAAGTTCATTTTGTACTGTTGGAATAGTATAGAAGGCATTTCCTGCTCTGGTGTTGTGTTCAGTAAAGAGTAAGTTACCAGCTTTAACTCGATAGCGCAGCAATGCTCGAAAATTTCCATCGTTGTTCACGGGTTCTTCAATAGTAAGTCGCCCAGAATCACTATGACCACGCAGGCCTATTTCTAGCCTACCACAAAATAGGATGGTCTCTGCCATTGCAGAGGGGATTTTTCTGTTTCTTTCACTTTCCTGTTTTGTTGCATCTGAAATTTGTTCTCTTATATCAGCTTGCTTCCCATCAAATATTTGTAAAAACACATTTCCTGATACAGTACTTGTGAATTTGCATGGTATTTCATTCTTGAATGCTTTTCAAAAACTTCAAGAGCATCTTTCCACTTGTTAAAGGGTTTACTGACTAGATTTGAAGGCACTTCATGAGATCCATTTCCAACTTCCAATGGAGAAAACAAAACACAGTATCTACAAAATGCACCTTGAAGTTTGTCGGAGTATGCAAGCCATGGATATCTCTGAAGCTGTTTTACTTGAAATGTTCTTTTCTTGGAACCTATTACCTGCACGTAACACTTGAGAGATGCTGAAGGCTCCCATCTCCTCCTGAGCAGCATTTCCTTTTCAGAATCCATAATATTCGGTACTGACTTTCCTATGTACATATCAATATCGTTTTTGGCATAATCCTCTTCATCGAATGAACTGTCCAAGCTTTGTACGAGAAGGCTCGCTGGACAATTAGCCAGCCCGTTACTCATGCTGGGATTGGAATCCAAGAACTTACCGGTACCGTATCAATCTCTGAGCTTCATTCCTGCCCCTGTAAATGTATGAAAAACAATACTAGAAAAATATTAACGACAAAAAGTACACGGCTGATGTACGTTAAAAAAAACTCAAATTTTCAGCAGTAAATTATGTTTTAGCTTTTTCAGCTTTTTCCTCTCCCAATGACTTTAATATGAACACATTCCCTGCATTTTGGCTCACTTGTATCCTGATTTTGTACTTCCATGTCGACACAAACTCTTTTGGCTTGTAGATTTTTGCTGACTGAATTATGAATCCACCCACTACTTATGGTATATTATAAGTGTAGTTACCATCCCGGAGAATGGTTTTATCCACAAAATGTGGCACTATAAACTATGTGGTTTTTGTTCAAAATTACTAAAGAAAAGCCAGGAAGCAAACTTGGTGTTTAAAGTGACTGCAGATCTTGTGATCATAAGCCACAAAACCTACAGTTAAAGAAAATATAAATAAAGAATAACCCGTGGCACTACAGCCCTGAAGGGCCTTAGCATACGAAGCGACCGCTGCTCAGCCAGTTGGCTTGCAGATTATTGCCCTCACGAGGCTGAGTGCACCCTGTTCCAGCCCTCACATCAGTTTCTAAAATCCCTGATGGAGCCGGGAATCGAACCCAGAGCCTCCGGGCGAGAGACAGCCGTACTACCCCAACACCACCTACAGTTTTAAGCAGGGCCACAACTAGGGTGAGGGGGGGAAGGGGGAGGGAGCACGTGCCCAGGCGCTGGGCCTGGGGGACGCCTAAAGACGGTGAGAAATGTTGGTAAGACAGTGGAGGCAGAAATGCTAATACAGGGAGGTTTCACCTGAAACGGGTGGTACAGGGAAAAAATAAAAGCTGCTGTAGTTGCAAAAGCAATTGATGCAAGGCGCCATTGTTGTCGGCATCGGCAACATTCTAATCTGGCCAAGTCTCTCGGTGGCGTAGTATGACAAAGGATTGGGTTGGATCTTTTTGGTTTGTTTGAAAATTGGGGCTTGTGAGAAAATCTATCGTTTTGTTTATGTAGCCGAAGGAAAGAAATGGGCCGCATACCACAACAAAATACGCCAAGCTGGAGACATCTGTAGAATTAACATTCATAATAACAGGATCTACCGACAGTAGTGGCTACGCTGGCTAATGCGCAGCATTAGGTCATGGGGCCAAGCTCTCTGCTGACTCGGTAGACGCGTGGGTTCAAGCCCCACCGTCGGCCGTCCTTGAAATGGTTTTCCGTGGTTTCCCATTTTCAACACCAGGCAAATGCAGGGACGGTACCTTCTGACAGGCCACGGCCGCTTCCTTCCACATCCTTGCCCAGTTTCATTCACCATCATTCATTTCATCTCTCATTAACTCCTCTCCTGAGGTTGGCGTCAGGAAGGGCATCCGGCCGTAAAAACCATCGCCACAAAGACTTCCATCGCATCTCATCCCCGACCCCGTTGGAAAACGGGAATAATAAGGGGTAGACATACATACAATAACAGGATCTACAAATATCAATGCAACTCAAGACACATGTTTTTAATAAGCTATTTCATATAGAAAATAGTCAATAATCCTATACTTAGCCCTACCAGTCAAGGATTTTAACCGTAAATTTTCCATTTTAATAAATGATAATATCAAGGACAAAGAGTCCCATCGAAGCAATAATGATATGGATTCCAGAAAGAGGCCAACTCGGAGCCACCCATAATAATATTTTCCAATGTTTTTATGTATAAATGTTTTTTAAATAACCACCATATATATGCATGTAAATATAATATGTTAGAATGGTTCAACACAATGTAATAGCATATAGGAGTGTGCACATTTCTTCATGTTTTATCATGTTTTTATAATAAGAAAGTGTTTTTAAAGTGATTTAGGCAGGCTGAAGAAGGGATGATTGCATCTCGAAACATGTACTTGTAGAAATAAGAATTTAAATTGTATTGAAAGGGCAGATTATAATAAATTAGATTTCACTGGTTTAAGAGAGTGTAAGCTGACAAGCTATAAATGGCCCCCTGCAAAGAGGTCAAATTGGCAATCTCCTAATTTCTTGGTAGACTTTTGTCATCAGCACCTTGTTGCATCCTCAGTACTCAGGCACCTACTGTATTTGGAAAATCTCCTCACGTCACAATCCTAATTGCTACCCTGTTATTTCAGCTCCTTCAAGCAGTGCAAACACGGAAAATTATGTTTGGCCGTGCTGAGAGTGTTACTAGATTCTTTGTCATTGCATTTACTGTATTTAACTTTTTGTTGTAGGTTTTAAATTTGTTCTAGCCGTAGGAAAATATAAAGGCTGATGCCCACCCCAATTTCTGGATTTATTTTGGGCTACGCTACTGCTTCCCTCATCCTTGTGCGACTTGCTGCAGCTGCCCTCGCGGCCTTTGTGCACGATTGAACGAGTGCAGCTACGTCGCAAGGTTGAAAAAAGTGAGGACAAACTAAATGCACATCTTGCACTTGTGGAAGCAGGAGACTACAATTTCTGAGGCTCCCAATGGAGTGGAAATATATTGAAACTGACAACAAAAAGTTTTTCAACCAAGACCACTTTCAATAAGAACTATTTTTTATCTTTTAATACACTACATACATGGCGGATAATTCCTGTAACATGCTATAATGGGGTACATTAGATTCCACAATTTTGCACAACATTTAATTAATTTTTCAGAAAATTTAAAAATTGTACTTACTCTTCTCGGCGTTTTTGTCTTCGATTGACCAATTCTCTAAAACTTTTGGGATCCATCTGCTGAATTCTTATTCCACCTCTGTATCGGATTCCATGTTTGTACTCTTCGTGAGACCTGAGAGCATACTTCCGCGGGAATTCGATATTGCATAACGGACATACAAAAGGCGACTTGGTCCCGTGGGAATGAGCCTATTAACAGAAATTAGAGGAGTCATTTGTAAAACTGTGAGTATTTCAAGACTTGACGTATGTGAAAGTCGAGATACGGATTGAAATCTCTCGTGTATACCGAGTTCAGGTCCTAGTGACTTATCCTCGACTCCAAGGAAGCCATGTGAAGTAGGGTGATTGGATAGGAGGACTACTACCCAAGAGCTAGTGATATGTGATAAGCTATGTGATAACACTTTATAAACTAATCCCAACATTACAAATGGCTTTCGGGGTGGACCCTCATAGGCATGGAAGTGCTGGATCAAGTGAAGTTTTTGTGAAACAGGTCTTCGAGAAGCTCAGGTGGTGTCTACATGTGGATCTCCTAAGCCATTCTATGTAACATTCCACTTGGTTATGAGTTCTATCTGCCCTCTTGCTCCTTAACATCAGGCTTTCAATTACTGGCCAAATCCATAGCTAAGGGAAAACTTGAAGTGGCTCTGACAAACTTGGATATTATAAGGCTGATTGTAGAATGATATCCTTGGTTTAATATAAAAGGCGGGTTGATATATAATGCACAATAGGGCAAGGCAATCACTGGATCCTGTATGATGGTTAAACTCTCTGTAAAGTAAGGATGTAGACTGAGTGATTCACTCTGTCACATACAGCAGAATGTAGCTGGCAACCATGGGTCCTCAAGCTTAAATTAGCATGCTTTCACTTACTTGTGCCAAGCTGCATTTCTTTACCCTAAATGAACATTTATTTTCTTCGAATCCCAACATTCAAAGCCAGGGTAACCTCAATTCCCCACATTTCCTTGATAACCATTCCTTTTCAATAAACAAGGATGTAACCTAAATGACTGAAACCTCATTATCACTACAGTAGCTTATATTTTAGGACAACATCATATCACACCAAGTAATCCAAAAGTTCTAATGCCATTTTTCCTTGTACTTATAATTGAAACACACTATCAGGAAGAATTCAAATAGCCTTTTTGTTCTCTTTGAAGGTCTAATGCTGTTTCAGTATTGACCTCAATGTCCCACTGGATGTGCAGTCAGAGAGCCGTTTTGTCCCTCGTATACACCTTTTGTAAAGTCTTGAGGTACACCATGAACTAATATCAGTGCAAATACATAATTATAATTGATGTATGGATTTTACCTGAATGTGCTCACTTGATGCAGGACTCCAATAGGTATGTGTACCTTGAAGCAAGCTTCAAAATTATATCCAACATGAACACAATTAAATTAATTATTGCCTAGAACTTTGATGAAAAATTAAAAGTAAGAGTCCCAAACACTTGACTTAACGTGGGCTGAGAGGGTGTAGAGTTTTACAGACTCTTGCAAGGGTTATTCAGAATTCGTATATATCAGGCTGTATTAGACTAAAATTCTGATAACTATTAAAATATAAGGATAAGACATGTAGAATCTCCTATAAAAGATTTTAAAATGTAGCATACATATAGATGACATGACTGGTCCAATTTGGAAAGTCTATTAATGGCTACCAAAAATAGAGAGAAATGCAGTAAAGGACGAGTAGAGTAATTAGCACCAGCTGCTACCTGTGGGTCGGTAGGAAATTCCTTCAACTTCAAGTACGGTACAGAACCATTTATATAAGAATAAGAGTTGTTGCTTAAGGCTTGATTCACACTATCGGTACAGTCACAGTACGGTCACGCTACAGTCACGATCCGGTCACAGGGCGGCAGTATCCAAACTACAACCGGGAAGCTCCAGTCTTGATCAGTGAACAGTTGAAATCAGACTCACATGCAGGTCACAATGTCTGGTGTTTCTCTACGAAAGAGTTAGCAATTATCTCGATTGCGATAATTCTTGTTTTTAGGGGCCTAACATCTAGGTTATCGGCCCCTAATGAAATGAAATGGTATGAAATGAAAGGATGAAGTTATGGTGATGATGATGATGATGATGATGATGATTGTTGTTTTAAGGGGCCTAACATCTAGGTTATCAGCCCCTAATGGTCTGGGTGATAGCGAAAATGACAATGAAATGGAAACCATAACTATAATTTAGCTGGACTGAAAATACTTACAGAAGGGAACTCAGATTGAAATGACTCACAAAATGTTGAGTGGAAAAACTTACAACAGGTAATTTAGAAGGAAAATACTCACAATAGGAATTTAGATTGAAAAAATATGCACAAAATGTAGTTAAGGTTCAAAATACTTACAAAATGCAATGTAGATTCGAAATACTCACAAAATGCAATTGAAATTCAAAATACTTACAAAATGCAAATGAGATTGAAAATATGTACAAAATGCAATTAAGGTTCAAAATACATGGTATAACAAAAAAAAAAAAAAAAAAAAACGATGCACCAGGAAGGAATTGTCCGATGGCGATAAAAATCGGTGGATGTGAGGAACAGACATAGAAAAACAAACTATCAAAAGTGCAGAACAATCAAATGATTTATTGCAGAGTTAGAGCGTTACAAAGTGAGGACATCAATAAGGTGGATGCAAGCTGTCACTCAACGTGGCATGGACTGATCAAGTTCCCGGATGGTATCCTGCGGAATTTCGTGCCAAATGGTCTCCAATTGTTGGGCTAAATCGGTGACATTCCAGGATGTTCGCAATCGCCTTCCCATGACGTCCCAATGTGCTCTATGGGAGAGAGATCAGGCGATCGAGCTGGCTAAGGAAGGACAGGGCACGCTTGAAGACAGTCCATAGCAACACGTGCCGTGTGCGGCCGGGCATTAACCTGTTGGAAAGTAAGGCCTGGATGTCGCTGAAGGAACGGTAACACAAACGGCCGTAGAACGTCATCAACATACCGCTGTGCTGTCAGTGTGCCAGGAATGACTACCAGAGGGGTCCGGCTATCAAAGGAGATGGCACCCCAAACCATCACCCCCTGTTGTGGGGCTGTGTGGCATGCGATAGTCAAGGCAGGATCCTCATGCTGGCCTAAACGTCTCCAAACACGTCTGCGGTTGTTGTCAGGGCACCGTTGGAAACGGGACTCGTCACTCAAGACTATACGTCCCCAGTCAGCAATGTTGCTCGAGCGCGGCACCACTGTAATCTGACTTGACCGTGAACAGGCGTGAGTGGTAAGCAGCGTAACGAGCGGTGCGAGCGCAAATTCCTGTCGCTCAGGCGTCTCTTGATGGTCATGGTGGACACATGTGTGTGGGTCACACACTGGATCGTTGATAACGACGACTCCGGTGCCGTGACAGCTGTTCTGACAATCACTCTGTCTGCCCGTTCTGTTGTGGCCCTCGTCGACCACTGCCGTCGTGACGCTGACACTTGCCAGTATCGTCTGATCACCGCATCACTTCAACCCAAATGTCCAGCGACAGCTCGATTCGACCAACCAACTTCTTTCAATCCTATCGCACGACCTCTTTCAAACTCTGACATCTGCCTGTAATGAGCATGAATCCTCCGGCGTGGCATTCTTACAGCCGACGTTAAGATATCGCAGTCAAATGCAACAGCTACTTTGAGCATATGCTTAAGAATCGTGCCTTATATACACCTGATGCATGCGCAGTTCGGATGCGCGGGAGCTCTCGCTATTCATTCATTGGACACGAAGCATTTATCAGTTGCATGTTCGGTCCGAATGTCTTTGCATACGTAATTTCCTTACAATCGGACAACGCCTTCCCAGTGCGTCGTTTTTTGTTATACAGTGTACTTACAAAATGCAATTGAAATTGAAAATACACAATGCAAGTTAGATTGGAAAAGGCCGGTTCAGATTCAAAACACTCACAAAGTGCAATTGAAATTCAAAATACTTACAAAATGCAATTGAAATTGAAAATGCTTACTAAATGCATGGTAGATTCAAAATAATTACAAAATCATTTGAAATTCAAAATACTTACAAAATGCAATTGAAATTGAAAATGCTTACTAAATGTATGGTAGAATCAAAATACAATATGTGGAAGCCCGCGATTCAAATACTGTACTTACAAATTGCAATCAAGATCGAAAATACTTACAAAATAGAGTTTAGATCGAAAATACCTACAAAGTACAATGTAGATTGAAAATGCTTACAAAAATGTGGTTGAGAATCAAAATACTCACAAAATGTAATTAAGATACACGGGGAGCCAATTCATAAAAACAGGGGGAATCTTAAATTGAAGAGGAACTATAACGAAAAGAAAAAGAAGGCTGATCTCTAAAAGAATGAGGGATCAGGAAAGATGAGAGAAGGGCCAATTAAGGCGGGAAAGGAAGAGACTCCCTATGCCTCGGAAACCCCAATACCGTCGGGGTCGAATGAGAACAAGAATTGACCAAGAGAGGTCGACAGGAAAGAAGATGGAGAGTAGCCGGCACAAGTAAGTGGAAGCCATGCCGGACTCAGCTAGGGTCCTGTGGTCTCCAACCCACGTCCCACTAGATGTGAGCCCCTGGGGGGGGAGCAACAATGTGTCACAACCCACTCGCAGCTAGGGTGGGGGCTGAGAAACGTGCGCTCTGCATGTTGCTTGCATGTTGCTTGTAGGTGTGGTATGTTCACACTGCCAGGCTAGTCACGGAACAGTACGGTCATGGTCCGGTCAAATATTCTTTGAATTGATCGTTGCCTGCATGTGCCTGTACTCTGACCGTACCGCGACTGCTGGTGTGTACAGTTCCTATAAAAATCAGTTAAATAATATCTGACTGGACTGCGAATGTACCGAGACTGTACTGTGACCGTACCGATAGTGTGAATCAGGCTTAAGACTTGGGAAACATTATCTTTCATCTTTCAAATGAGACAAAATGAGTTTTGTTAGGCATTGAGTTCAATAGAGGGACTAGATGATTCAGTAAGCCAACAATCAAGTATTTTTGATGACAATGTAATCAGCTGCTCATGGCAAACAGTCACAATCAAATGCAAGCAAC
The DNA here is from genome assembly GCA_946902985.2 of Meconema thalassinum. Classification (NCBI taxonomy): domain Eukaryota; kingdom Metazoa; phylum Arthropoda; class Insecta; order Orthoptera; family Tettigoniidae; genus Meconema; species Meconema thalassinum. The sequence goes on from OX336389.2 coordinate 1,198,970,311, forward strand.
AATGCACTACTGTATTAAAAATAAACCTCCATCAGATGTTCAGTTTTCGGAACCCTACCATATTTTAATTGTAGGAAAGGACTTCCAAGACATTTAAGTGTACATTGTGTACCTGAAATGTTTGGTGAATGGAGTGATGTCTTAATGACAACATGCACATGGCTGTGCACGATGATGTAGCACACACGTGGCCATCAGTTAAGTTATTGTCACAGTGCCATTGGGCAATGAGTGAACATGAAGTTCTGATGGACACACTTAAAATATTAGTGCAGGTGCTTGGGATGGAACCTGTGTTTGTGATTACTTCAAACAAAGAGAAGAAAACTACATGAACTTTTGGTTCAGCCAAAAGGAGTCTAAGGTTAAGACATTGTTGATCATCTTCTTTGAAAGGATGGCATAATCCATTATAAATTTATTCCAGTGGATCAAACCACGAATGCTGCATTATATGAGGACATTTTGAACTGTTTCTACGACGCATATGGTATGTTTTGCCAGAGTTGTACAGGCAGAACATTGAATGTTGCAGTACGATAACATACCTGTACACTGTGCAATCTATGTTACCAACTCTTGGCTCACCTGTTTTCCAACATCAATCGTACTCCCTCGATCGTGTACCTGAGGACTTCTGTTTCTCCACCTGAAGAGTATCATGAAAAACAGGCATGGTGGCAATCCAGGAATATATGACAGTGGTTTTGCAATCGATTCTTCAAGATGTCTTTGCCGACAGTGTCCAGAAGCTTTATGAACGTGTTGTGGCAGATAGTGATTAACTGTTTGTATCTTCTATTCTGTTTGTTTTCTGATGCCATTCACCAAACGTTCTATACACACTTTATTCTGTTTGTTTTCTGGTACCATTCACCAAAGGGGGCGTCCATTAATTACATGTGGTGTTTAGGGGGGGTCAAGCTGAACCTCACCCAATCTCATGTGGGGAAGAAGGGGGTCTTGGCAAATATCACATCATTTTCCCCCCGAAGAAGCAGTGTAAAATTGCGAGAAAACTGGGTTAACATAAGTAAAAAATGTTTTTTCATTAACTATGGATTGTCAAACGTCGAGCTACTGAGCTTCTGTGTGCAAGCAATAACAGTTTAGAGTGGCTAAATCAAAGCGAGGTTGAAGTAGCAGATGATTTTACTGAAAATTACATGGACATGATGGTTCCAGTAGTCACTCTTGAGATCATACACGAGTCTCCGTGGAATGAATTAGAATGAATATTCTTTTACGAATTTTAGCAGTTCCTACTTAAGTATTTTAGTGTTCAATTTTCTCACTGTGATTCTAGACTACATTCTTAGAAATCTTAAATACTAGTCTTAACTAGTCTTGGATAAAAAGAACGAAGCAAATTGCTTCTTTAAATAAATCCAACGCAATCAAGCACAGATTAACTTATTTATAAGGTGCGTTCAAAAAGTAACTAGCCGGAGGCTGGAATGCGCAAACCGGTGACGACATCAGCTAATCGTGGCATGTGCAATGAGGTGTGGTTCCGACCAGAGCGTGGAAGGTCACAGCCCGTCGCTAGAGGGCATGCGTGCACGTCACGTGACGATACAAAGCGAGCAGCAGCATGCATCAATCGTCCAACGCTGCCAGTCGCATTGCAAACAGTGACATGGAGGCGTCAACCGAAGAGCAAAGAGGTGTTGTTCAGTTTCTGACAGCGGAAGGAGTAGGGGGAACGGACATTCATCGCCGAATGTCCCAAGTGTACGGCGAACACTGCATGTCCCTTGCAAGGGTCAAGTCGTGGCACAAGCGCTTCTGGGAAGGACGGGTGTCGTTAGCCGATGATGCCCGGTCTGGGGCACACCCCCCTGCATTACCGATGACAACGTCCAGCTGGTTGATGCACTCATTACCCAGGACCGCCGAGTGACAGTGAACGCCATAGCCGCCGTGGTCGCTCCACGACAATGCACGACCACATACAGCCAACACAGTCGCGGCACTCCTGCAGAAATTCAAATGGGAGGTTCTCGGCCACCCTCCATACAGTCCAGACCTCTCTTGCTGTGATTACGCCATGTTTGGTCCCCTGAAAAGGGCTCTGCGGGGCCAACTATTCACCTCGGATGCCGACGTCCAGCTGTACGTGCAGAACTGGTTCACATCACAGCCCAGGGAATTTTATGAGACAGCCATTCACCTCCTCGTGTCACAGCGGGACAAGTGCCTCAACAGCCAGGGCCAATACTTCTAACAAACAGGTACTGGTTTCTGTAATTATGCCTCCGGCTCGTTACTTTTTGAACGCACCTTATACATTAAAAATACGCATTTTGAAAAATCTCATGTGAGATTAGGGGAGGGGGTCGAGCAAAATCTCACGACATCTCACCAAGAGGACAGGGGGGGTTCGAAAATTCGCCAAAATTGCCTCACATAATAGTGGATGCCCCCAAAGTTCTATAAACATGTTTTCTGGTGCCATTCACCAAGCGTTCTAGACACATATTTTCTGATGTCATTCACCAAACCTTCTATACAAACTATTCTGTTTGTTTTCTGATTCCATTCACCAAACGTTCTATACAAACTATTCTGTTTGTTTTCTGATGCCATTTACCAAACGTTCTATACAAACTATTCTGTTTGTTTTCTGATGCCATTCACCAAACGTTCTAGACACATGTTTTCTGATGCCATTCACCAAACCTTCTAGACACTGACACTAAAGAATGTTACTTTCTTAGGTAAAATCTGGCAATGCCTCCCAGACCTACCGGCTATACTAACAGTAGTGGATCAAAATAAATCATTTTATAGGCACCTACCTTATGACACATAAGATTAGACATTTGGTTGAAGCCCTTGCCACATATATCACATTTATAAGGCCGCTCATTGGTGTGCGTGAAGATATGGTTTCGAAGATTTCCTTGAAAGAAAAATCAAATTTTCATTAGGACATACATAAGGATGCAAGCCTCTCTTCCTTTATGTAGCATGCTAGTCCAACCCTGAAAACAACACCGTCAATTGCTGTCAGCTGAACAGCAACAGGGATATCTATGGTTAGATACAATAGGGAAATCTTTATATCAAGAAAGAAGGCCAGCACATCAAAACAATGTACAACATTCAATTTAAAGGAAGAGAAGATCCAAAGCAGGCAAGCTATATGAGCAATCTTACAGATAGACACAATCATCATGTTAAGGTGCATACACGGCAATAAAAATTATTTAAGTTGTGCATTGAATTTAGAATTGACTGCAAATGTTTTGATGCAAACTCAATGTTCTTACCATAGTGTGCCGAGTGTCTGTGCTTCATCACAGCCTGTTACATGGGTATGTCCACCCTACAACTACTCTTAAGTCCAAAAACGTTGATGTCTTTGGGGTTAGATTCGCACCTCAGCCATCCTAGAAGTAGTTTTCTGCGATTTCCCACTCCTACTTAAGGCAAATGCCAGGATGGTACCTAAATTATAGCTATGGCTGCCCCCTCCCCAATCCTCAACTCAATTGCAAATACACATGCACATTACATGTACAAAATACAAATTTTATAGGGAGGCAAAAAAAATGCTGAGCAATGTTTCCCAACCATGGCCTGGTACTGAGCCTTGAGATGAACTCTAACGGGTGGCAATAATCTCAGAATGAATTATTAGCCGATCTTCATCTCATGAAATATAGGGTTCTGAGATCACTTTTGTCCATGTTTATGTGCCCCCAATAAATTCTAAACAGCTGGAATGATAACTCTGTGGTTTACATTTTGACCAATCCAACATGGCGCCACACGAAATATTCCACCAATATTCAATATCTTCGAAACTATTGCAGCAATTTAACTGAAATGTTGTATGGTAATAAGCAGGGCCTGGATTGTGATGACTTAAAAAAGGTTTAAAAATTACCTAGAAATTTGAATGAAACTGGCATAATTTCATCATACAAAAAATGCAAACAGACTACGTCATTGTATGTTGAAATGATTTTAATAGGTACCTAATATAATTTAATTATTATTTGACAAATACGATTTATTTGCACACATATACTGGTTATTATTTCAGTCTAATGTGTCTCCTGGAATGTGGATATTCCAAGAAATAAGGGTTCAACAAAGTTGTGAAGATTCTCACATCTTCGTATTCATCCTTACTTTCAGTTCCGTTAATATCCAGTACCATAGGCACAAAATGTATCATAAACCATTAAAAATTTGAGAAAATGACTCAAAACGTATAAAATACTGTATTCTAATAAACTCCATAAAATGACATAATAATGATGAAAAAAGCGAGAAAATGACCTAAAATAAACTACTTAGTAAAATGACTTAATAAATATGCATTTCTGTAATGTGGGGGCCATGAACAGGATCTGTATATAAGTTAGCAATGTCTGTGGTGAACAATTTCAAAGATGACATGCCATCAGAATTCGGGCCCTGGTGATAAGTTATCGTTCGGATCTATTTTCATAATTTTTGTAAAAAAAAATATTCTGAAATAATTCCTTATTAAATCTAAAATCATTGGAGCAAATGTATGGTTTGCATAATTGGGGTCTTAGTTACTGTTATTTGAAAACTGAGCAACAGTTGAGATATTCAGAAACATGTATTTTTATTTTATTCGGGGCTTGCTTTTCCGAGAATCAATAACAATTGGATGTCTGGGAAGGGCTTTGGTTTATAGAGAGAATGAAACCGAGCATTTACTATGACCGGGTAGTGATTGGCCTTGTGAAGGTCAAATCCGAGCGTGACCGATTACACACAAAGAGAATTAGGTAAAACCGACTTTCGATGTCTTCATGCATCACTCTCTTGCACTTCTCTGAAGCACAGCACAAAGAAAATCAATACAATGTATAATTAATAGTCACTATGCTAAATTCAACAACAAGCTGTTCAAGGAGTATGGGTTGAAAATAAGCCAAAGTAAGACAGTAGTGATGACAACAGGACTGTCTAATGCAACCGTTTACCTAAATAATCAGCCTCTACAAATAGTTGATCAATTTAAATATCTTGGTCGCACACTGTGTAAGGATAACAACAGCAACAGTGAAGTAACAAATAGGACTAGTAATGCAGCCACCTTCTATGCACAAGTTAGAACACTACTGTGGGATAATAAGGTGCCCAGGAAGTGTAAACATATACTGTTTAAGACATACTACATCCCAATTCTAAATTACGGAGTAGAAACATGCACCCTGTCCAGAAGAGAAGAAAGTAAGATTCAGGCATCCGAAATAAAGTTTATAAGAACAATGCTTCAAAGGACAAGTAGAGACAAAGTAAGGAACGAAACAAACAGGCCAGAGGCTGGCATAGATATCAGTGCTACAAAATATTTGCAGAAGCAACGATTAGGATGGTATGGGCATCTTCAAAGAATGGGAGATGAGAGGACACCAAAAGCTTATTTCAACAAGATTATCCCAGGAAAAAGACCATTAGGAAGACCAAAGGAGAAATGGTTGGATCAGATTAAGGATGATCTTGAAGGCAAAGGGCTAGACTGGAGAAGGACCCATGAAGACCAACTCGTTAACAGCACCCGGGCGACTGGATCTAGAATTTGATGATGATGATGATCACTATGTTAAATTCAAATTGTTGTACATGTGTACTGTTGAGCACATGCAGCTGTCACAAATATACTGCACTGAACACAGATCATGTCACCATTCCCTAACCTTGTCGCACTGCACCCAGTCATTGTCACACGCTACGTCTCAATACATCCTGGACAAACTAAAAATTAAAGAAAGAAAAGTAACAGGTAAGAGTATGCACAATTGTTTCTGGCACTCGCAAACTCTTCCCTGAACCCTAGCCATTTCACTTTGGTTGCAGCATGCGATGTGCAACGTAACTTAATCTCGGCTTATTCCTTGTAGAACATCTAGTGCTTATCATGTTCTAAAATACCGTACTTCTTGTTTCACAGCAGCTTATTTGTGACAATCCTTATGCTTATCTTTGTGTTGTAGCCTGAAACACTACTTCCAAATACTACTTGCCGATTATCTGCAGCATATTAATAATAATTTTATTAATGCAGCCAATGGTCATGTACTTTTCTTTTCAGGACGGGTCAGGGAAGGGATATTGGAAGGAAATCGGCCGTGGACCTATTGAAAGGAACTGTCCCGGCATTTGCCTGGTGGTGAAAATGGGAAACCACGAAAACCATTTTCAGGATGGCCGAGGTGGGAATCGAACCCACGCTCTCCCGATGCCAGCGAGGCACGAGGTAGCGTTTTAGCGCTCTCGGCCACCGCGGCCAGTATCTGCAGCATATTCATACTGTAAGATTTGGAGTCACCTCAAAGTTGAACTGTGATGGTGTACTAGCTCAGTGCTGCCAATCACTAAATACTTGAATAAGTCCTGTTACCATACATGGATTTTCTCCCTATGGCAAATAGAAAGTGCTAAAGGGTCTGCATTCATAAGACTACGAGACTATCACTTCAAAATTTAAGTGGCTTTGGTACAGTATTGACAATCAATCAAAAGCTAGGCAGATTGTCTTATACCAGGTGAGTACAAAGCAACATGTGATGCTAGAGGGCAGCAATAGAGTTTTGAAGAGTCGGCTGTAATTCAAAGTCACAAATAACGACTCACCTTTCTGATGAAAACCTTTTCCACAAATACCACATTTATGGGGTTTGTGTTCAGAATGAGTCTTGCGGTGGGAGATAAGCGTCGAGACCCTATTGAATGTCTTTTTGCACAATTCACAAACGTACGGGCGAGCATCACTATGGATTGCTCGATGCTGCGACAGTGTACTCATCTGAAACAGGGACATGAGAATGCTCCTTGAACTGCTTGAAGATATAAAGGCTTAAAGCAAAGGTGGACTAAGTCCACAGTTCAATTTTTCAACATCAATAGATGTAGATTTAAAGTAATGAGGAATACATGTAATCAAAACCTTCAAATATGCAAATAAACATTCTGTTAAACTAACTAATATAGGATAGTGATCTGTAATTCTGCTCTGAGATATAATGGGTAAGATGTTATCATCACCTGATCAATACAGGTTTTGCTCATTGAAGTTTCTCTCGTAGTGCTGTATATCAACGATCTAAAATTATGCTTATGCAGTAAGTTTAGATATTCATTAGAGTCATATTCATCAAATTGGTCTATGTTAGTGTCGCCTAGAATCAACTCGGTTTCTAGTGTACATTTTTGATGGACATAATCATGAAGATTATTAATAAATAGTTGTTTATAGTTAAGCCTCCGTGGCTTAGGCGGCAGCACGCCGGCCTCTCACCGCTGTGTCCGTGGTTCAAATCCCGGTCACTCCATGTGAGATCTGTGCTGGACAAAACGGAGGCAGACAGGTTTTTCTCCGGGTACTCCGGTTTTCCCTGTCAAAAATTTCATTCCAGCAACACTCTCCACTATCATTTAATTGCATCTGTCATTCATTTAATCATTGCCCCAGAGGAGTGCGTCAGGCCTCGGCAGCCGGCACAGTTCATATCCTCGCCGCTAGATGGGGGCTTCATTCATTCCATTCCTGACCCCGTCAGAGACTGGAAGCAGGCTGTGGATTTTCATTCAGTTGTTTATAGTATTTTGAAGAACGGTATATGCCTGTCGATAAAATTCTATTGTTCCCATAATTTATTTTGAGCCTAAGGAATTTGAAATCATTGTAATTCACAGTGTCTACCTGATGGTCAATAGAATTCTTCACCATAAAAACAACTCCATCACATATCAGGTGAAATATACTGTCTCTAAATAAGTTGACGCGTTGCACAGGTTTTTGCAGACTTGTGCGGTCTAAGCGTTGAATAGATATATGTATTTGTGTTTAAGTGTAGTTCATAAATATCGTACACTAATTTAGCCTAAGTGAACTGGATCTGAAGAAGAATGCTCTACTTTCGAAACATGTTATCCAATTAAGTACGGTACCCCATTTTGAATATAACAGCATGTAAGTTTGTAATAATATCTTGTTTCTTTCAGGTTAGGGTATAAAAAATACTTGTTTCCCCGCCTAATGTATTTGGGCACAATTTGTCTTGACCGACTGGAAGGCTTTCTTTGATATACTGTAATTGCTTGGCAAATACCTCTTTTCGCTATGAATTAGCATGTCTGGCTTCACTTTCCAGTCATGAGCAAATTTAGCTTTGCATTATTTGTTACATTATGAAGTGATAGGATCATGAAGATCAGAGTAACTGTAAATGGAAGAAGCCTGGAGATAGCCCAGGTATATGCCCCTCAAGTTGGATGTACAGCTCAAGAGAAGGAAGACTTTGAGGAGGAGCTACAACAGCAGTTGAATGGTCAGAGCATCATTGTCATGGGAGATTTGAATGCACATGTAGGAAGTGAAAGGCAAGGATATGAAAATGTATTGGGAGCAGAAGGATGGGGTAGCAGGAATGAAGAAGGGAGAAAGTTGCTGGATTTTTGCAAGAGAAACGGTTTAGTGGTAGGCAACTCCTGGTTCCGGAAGAAAGAAAGCCACAAGGTAACGTGGTACAGCAGTGATTTAACAAAGAAATCTTTAGTAGATTACATGCTGTACGACTGGGAAATGGAAGAGAAGTGTCAGAGATATAAAGGTAATACCATCAGAGGCCTTAGATAGCAACCACAGAATACTTGTAATGAACCTGGGAGTTGTTAAGGATAGCAAGAGGACAGAGTACCAGGAAAGGAGAATCAAAGTAGGGAAACTCAAGGAAAAGGAAGTCAAGGAAGAATTCCAGAAGATAATAAGGGAAAGGATGCCAACAGACAATCCTAAAACAGGGGAAGAGGAATGGAAGCAATTCAAAAACACAATGGTGGAAGCTGCAGTGGCAGTATGTGGAAGAACAAGCAACAGAAAGCGGTGTAAAGAGACACCATGGTGGAATGAGAGAGTAAAAGAAGCTGTGGGAAGGAAGAACAAGGCTTTCAGAGTGTGGTTCCAGGAAAGAACTGATCTGACAAGGGAAGATTATAAGATAAAGAAGAAAGAAGCAAACAAGATTGTCGCAGAGGAGAGGAAGAAATCGATGGTAAAGTGGAGAGATGATGGAGGAAGACAGCAGAGGAAATAAGAAAGTACTTTATGGGATGGTCAAAAGTAAGAGAAGAGGTCTGCGAGAGGATGTGGTAATGATGGACAAAAACGGAAATGAGGTACACAACAAAGAGACACTCAAGACAGTGTGGAAAGAGTACTTTGAGGATTTGCTGAATCCAAATGGTCATAGGGAGGAAGACATGCATTGGAAGATGGAGAAGACAACACAGGAATGGAAAAGGACCTGACTTGGAGAGAACTGGAGATGGCTATAAACAAGATGAAAGGAGGAAGGGCACCGGGTGTGGATGAAGTGAGTGTTGAAATGGTGAAGGCAGCAGGGGAGGTTGGGAAACAGTGGCTGTACCGTGTGATGAGGGTGATATGGAAGGAGAAAAAGACCCCAGAAGATTGGAAGAAAGGATTAATTGTCCCAATATTTAAGAAAGGAAGCAGAAAGGAGTGCAGAAATTACAGGGGAGTCACACTCATATCTCACTGTGCCAAGATATATGAAAAGATATTAGAAAGTAGAATACGAGCCAAAGTGGAGAGAAAATTGAGAGAGGAGCAGTATGGATTCAGACCTGGGAGATCAACAGTGGATCTCATATTTTCAGTGAGACAGCTCCAGGAACACCACTACGAATTTGGAGAGGATCTGTTGATGGCCTTCCTGGACATCGAAAAGGCCTATGATAGTGTGTGTAGGGAGAAGGTTTGGAAAGCAATGGAAAACATGGGAGTGGAAAAAGAGACTGTAGGCAGAGTGAAGGAGATGTATTGTGGAAGTGTGAGTTGTGTGAAAGTTGGAGGGGAAAGAACAGACTGGTTCAGACAAATGAGTGGCCTGAAACAGGGTAGTGCGCTGTCACCCCTTCTCTTTATTGTGGTTATGGACGAGGTAATGACACGGATAGCAGGAAAGATAGGAGAAGATAAGATGAAAGCAATGGTGTTGCAGATGATCTCATGGTCTGGGGAAACAAGGAGGAGGAAATTCAGGAGCAACTGAAGGCTTGGGAAGAAACAGTAGGAGAGTACGGATGGAAGTTCAACATCAGTAAATGTGAGATCCTGCTAACGACCAGGAAAAAGTACAGACCAATGAGTGGGATAACACTTGGAGGTGGAGACAGCTGAAGAAGGTGGAAAGTCTCAAGTACTTGGGAAGTATAGTGGAGGAAAATGGGAGAAATGACAAAGAGATTACGGAACGTGGCAGACAGGCAGAAGCATTTCTGAGAAGCATTAGGAGCTTAGTGTGGAATAAAGATGTCCCACAAAAAAGCAAGGAAGTGTTATACAGAAGCTACTATATCCCGATACTGACCTATGCTTCAGAAACGTGGACAATGAAGAAAAGAGACATAAGCAGAATACAGGCAGGTGAAATGAAGTTCCTGCGAAGTAGGATCGGAGTAAAAAGAAGAGACAGGTTGAGGAATGAAAAGGTCAGGGAAATGGTGAAAGAGGAGCCCTTGCAAGGTAGGATTGAGACATCAAGACTGAGGTGGTATGGACACTTAAAGAGAATGGATGAGAAGAGGATTCCCAAGAGGATACATGAGATGCAGATGCAGAAGACACGACCAAGGGGAAGACCAAGAGATAGATGGCTGAAAGGAGTGGAGGAATGTGTCAAGAAGAGAGGCGAGGACTGGACCAGAGTGACAGCGGAGAGGTGGTGGGAAGAAAGGACCAAGTGGCGAGGCTATGTTCCAAACAGACCCAGCCTGAGGCTGGAAACTGTACAAGATGATGATGATGATGATGATGATGCTTTTATGCTGCTATGAATAAATATGTTTTTTTTTCTTTTCATTCTATGTTGTGAGTAAAGTTAGCTCTGCTTTTCTTTAAATAATCTGTCCTATTAAATATGGCTTCGCATATGCTACAGTACATGTGAAGGTTCCCTATCGGTGTGGAATAGGATGTGTCTTCAAATCTTCTCTCCGAATATATGAAGCTTTGCAAATCCGAAGTGGTGTAAAGCCATATTCCTGTAGCTTTGAAAATCCTACAGGAGTATGGATTCACACCACTCGAGATCAGCTTTCCCGTCTTCAAATTTTTTTCGATGGTCTTTTTTCTTCCAGATGTAATGTTGGTGTATTGTTTTCCAGTAATCCCGAATGCGTAAATCTTGCTTACATCAGGATCCGACGTATCTGCACATATGAGGCTAAAACAATAGGTACTAATATATTGCAGTGCGCTTTTATTTATGCTAAAATATCTTTTATGATCTTTTATTTTTAGATTTTGCTGATCTGAGATTTCACGAACAAATAATTGAATTTCATTTATCACAAACACCGCACTATCAGTTTAGACTACCCGAAGATAAGCTATATCTTTACTTGGTAAACCGCGCTGTAAGAATTTAAACAAGTACATTTTGTTTGAACATGACTATACCTTTGAATTAACTTTTTAGGTTTTTGACTTGCGATTTCCGAAACCGATAATTTGATAATGTTATGCAACAGCTTGAGCAAGTCATTTTTTAAAATTTTGACAAACGATCATACTGGAAATTTGATTTTTCAATTATTTAAAAATGGTGAACGATCTTAAGGCTAAGAGAAGGTTTTTCAAGGTCATGTAACATGATACCCGGCTGACCGAGAAGCTTCTTTCTTTCTTTCTTTTGAGACAACAAGTATTATTATTATTTATTATCCAACTTGAATGTACGCTTTTTAACGCATGGCTATATACCTCTTAAGGTCACATGACCGTTCAAACAAGAACATTTTTGTTGAGAGATTGTGAGATAGCGATTAGCCGTATTACGTGGATAAATTAAATATTTATTTACTATTTATTTATTTATGTATGTAGCAATACGGTTATTTTTACCCACGAGTATTACGACAACCCTGACCGTTCCAACCGGCTAGCAGAGTAGAGTATTTTTATTCGGTTAACTTAAGTCATTATTATTACCACATAACATGTAGATTCGCTTAAACGTTAGTTAAGTATTCTTTTTTTCTCTTTTATTGAATTGTTTTAGTTAACAGCCTGAACTTAGGTTGGAAACTCTGATAGTTGACCAAGAAATATGGCAAGATTTACCCAGAATTACCAATTTCTCTAAGAAATCCCAAAATCATAAACAATATAATTTAACCAAAGTTTTTAAAAATCTGCAAATTTATTTAAATCCTACAATGTCTGACTACTCTCGACTTTCTGATAAACAGCTGTTACCCAACCTTTAACTGATGATGATGATGATAATTGTTATTTTAAGGGGCCTAACATCTAGGTTATCGGCTCACAACCTTTAACTACATAAATAAAATGCTTTTACCCAAAAGTGGATGGGTGTTACAATACACGACTAACACAACTGTATAACCGAACGGTTAATTTTAAAATCCATAGATTTCCACACAAAAGTTTGACTATTGTCTACTTACCTGAGTCTGGCGTTCCTATTGTTTATATTCCATTATTCTTTCTGGATTAACAGGTATTTTGTCACAAAACCGACAGTATTAGGCTATCTTTGACCTAAGATGACCCAGGGGCGGCTCCTGATTAAATTTCAAGGGTGAGCCAGATGATACTATTGTTTTTACATATTATGGATTCAGGGAAAATTCTAGTACTGAGGCAGCAACTATTGACCTAATAACAATGCTACAAGAAACTATTGACAAAAATAATATGGCAGTTGGGTTATTTATTGATCTCACAAAAGCCTTTGATACAGTAGATCATAAAATACTGTTATCAAAATTAGAAAATGCTGGTGTCCGAGGTATAGCACTAAAATGGTTCCAAAGCTACCTTATTGGAAGAAAGCAGCATGTAGCTTTGAATAAATGCATAAGTTCAGGAAAATATATAACTCATGGAGTTCCACAAGGATCTATACTTGGACCTACATTATTCTTAATTTATATAAATGATATTGTGGAATGTAATTTGAGAGGGCATATCAAATTGTATGCAGATGATACAAATATCTTCTACACTGGGAAAGACATAATTGAAATCATACAAAATGTGCAACAAGATATAAATACTCTCTCACAATGGTTCCAGGCCAATAAATTAACAATGAACCTACAGAAGACCAATTACATGGTAATTTCAAAGCAAAGCATGAAAGAAATCACACATGACAAAATATATATAAATAATATTGAAATAAAAGAGGTTAATCAGGCAAAGTATTTAGGTCTAATCATCGACAAACACCTGACCTGGATTGAACACGTTGAACGAATTGCTAAGAAACTCTCACCTATAGTAGGGATCCTAAGGAAACTTCGGTATCTTATTCCCCTAAACCTTGTAAAACAAATCTACTATTCACTTGTACATAGCAAGCTCCAATATTTAAATGTTATTTGGGCTCACTGCAGGAAATCCACACTGAATGATTTAATGACTATTCAGAATAGGGCTATTAGAAACATATTTAACCTTCCTTACTGCACTCCAGTAAAAGATCTGTACATCAGAAGTAAAATTCTACCCCTCAGCATAAGTGCAGATCTCCGAGCAGCTATGCTAATATACAAAATTAAACACAACACAATACTCTATAGCTCTCCCTACATCTTGAACTCGGACAATCATTCTTATGGAACTAGGCATGCGAAGGACGTAGCCTTATATATCATTCACTCTTCTAAATACGGTAGAAATAGTTTCAAGTTCTCTGCATCACAGTTATATAATAAACTTCCCGATGAAGTAAAAAGTGCACCAACTTTGTCAGTATTTAAGAGGAAAACTACGAAAGTATTGTGGGAAAAATTCGATGCATCGTAATACATCAAATAAGCTCAAAAATCCTGTGCTTATCATTTTAAGAGACCTTGGTCTAAACAATCTTAGATATAGTATCAACTTTACTAATAGGCCTATGCCCTTATTCATCAATTTGTGTTACCTTCAGAATTTTCTTCCTGGTGTGTAAACACACATATTACTGTACAATTCCTCTGTACGAGCCTATGGCTCTTTGGAATTAATTGAATAAATATCATTCAAATATCAAAAAAAAAAAAAAAAAAAAAAAAAAAAAAAAAAATATTGTTTTATATTTGCCATTTATTGTTGCCAATATTGCCATTATCATAATTCCACACAACACAACATTTGAAACAAGTTTGAATAAATACTTGATGCATTAAAAACTGTACCCACATGGCTCTTTATTAATACATATATTCTCTCCTGTGCTTGCATGAAGCAAATTTATCCATCAGCTTGGTTGATGAGGTCATAATTATTTAATTTCTAACTTTGTGTTCAGAGCTATAGAAAAAAATTGATTTGTTTAAAAATTCCACTTTCATTTTCCTATTTCGGCATACAATCGACATATTAAATAACTACATACCATGCCACAAATTTAAAAAAAAAAAAAAAACACATTTATACAGTAGAAATTGCAGCTTCATGACAGAAGTCACTAACACATTTGTACTGTACTTGGAATAACAGACAACTGAAAATGTATAATTATATGTTTGTCTTATGTCAGCAATCTGCGAACAATAGCTGAATACCTAATTAAGAGCGTGGGGTGGGGTGAACCCTTCTCCCATAATCCTGTTTGACAGAGACAGAAGCAGGAAGCTTCAAAGCAACGCTATGGGCCCAATCTGTTGGCCCTTGAAGAGAGAGAAAATTCCCTTGATAGCACTGGAGAATTCGCATGCAAGACAGTGCTATGTCCACTGTTTCCTCACCTGGCCCATGAAGCCATATACTTTACATGGGACTTACTGTGGAGTGGCCCTCGCTATGACGATACACCGTACGAGACTGTGAGGATCTTAAGCTAGGGATGAGTTATTTATAATGAATTCTCTTAAGAGATTCTAGAAGGGCCGGCCCCGTGGTGTTGGGGTAGCGCGCCTGCCTCTCACCCGGAGGCCCCGGGTTCGATCCCCGGCTCCGTCATGAATTTTAAAACTGACATGAGGGTTGGAACGGGGTGCACTCAGCCTCGTGAGGACAATTGAGTAGCTGTCTGACAGTGAGACAGCGCCCCGATCACGAATACCAAGATTAACGGCCGAGGGGACCCGACGCGCTGATCACACGTCACCCCAATATCTGCAGGCCAAATGGCTGGGTAGCGGTCGCTTGGTCGGCCTTAGCCCGTCATGGGCTGTATAGTGCCAGGGGTTGACTTTTTTTTTTGTTTGATTCTTATTTTAAGTTGAGTATCTGTAATATAAAGTAATTTAAAAAGACATTAATTAAACAAATTCTTTGCAATGCTGCCTAACGCCCTTGGGTGGGCAGGGCCCATTCGGCCCTTAATGACGCACCGTCCCTGCCATGACCGCATCCGGGACTTTTTGACCCACTATGGTGTAAAGATACTACTATAGTTAACGAACAATAACGACCCATACTCAATACACTCACACATGACAAAGCGTTTGCGAGGTTCGTAAAATTTAATGAGACTTAATAAAACAGACATTCTCTTAATGATCAAAACATCAATATGTTGGATAGTTGGAAATCATACGGGAGATCACAATTGATTATTTGGGAGAGGGCGCTAGTCCTATAATATAGCGAGCGCGGAGTTGGCGACCCCGAGGGTTTCCTGAGCTGGGTCCGGTCTTTCTCCTTCTTCCATTGCCTTTGGGGCAGTCCCTCTCCTCTTTACCTTTCCTTTCTGCCTTTCCTGGCTCTCCTTTCTTCCGGGTCCCTTAATTATCGTTCTTTGAGGGTTGAGGGCATTTCCTTTCTCCCTGTCTTTTGTTTCCCTTACTCTTATTTCTGTTTTCCATTTCCTCTTCTAGAATGTGGGTGTGTGGTTGGTTTTAGTTGTAAGTATGTAGTTAGTTTGTTTATTAGATATAGTTCATTGTTCCATTAGACTGTGGTGTGTGAGTGTGTCTGGTGGCAGTTGCATTGTTTATTAGATATAGCTAATTGTTTCATTAGACTGTGATGTGTGAGTGTGCCTGATGACAGACTGTTTTAGTGGTAGTATTTTGTTGTTGGTGGAACTTTAGTATTTTTTTGTTAGTAGAATTTAGGTATTTAATTGTCAGTAGAAGGTTAGTATTTTTGTTTGTAGAATTGCTCTATTACTTATTCTGAAAGGGAGTAGCAGCCTTTCAGAATAAATCAATTCTTTACTTGTCTCATAGACGGTTAAGATATTGATAATATAAGCCAACTAATGGCTACACTGCGTTCTGCTGCACGGCTGAAAGCAACGGGAAACTACAGCCGTAATGCTCTTCCCGAGGATATGCAACTCTCTATGCATAATTACATGTGATGATGGCCTCCTCCCTTGTAAAATTCCAATCCGGATGTAAACTAGTCCCCCGTTCAGATCTCCGGGTGAGGACTACTCGAGAGGGGGTTAACATCACAGAAGTGACAAAGAGGAAATCTGACATTCTACGGATCAGAGGGTGGAATGTTAGAAGTCTCCTGGGAAGTGGAAGGTTAGAAAACTTAGAAAGAGAAATGGATAGGTTGAAGTTGGATTTGGTTGGGATTAGTGAAATATGCTGGCAGGAAGAACAGGACTTTTGGTCAGGAGACTACAGGGTCATTAGCACTAAATCAAACAATGGCCAAGCAGGGGTTGGTCTCATATTGAGTAGGAAACTTGGACAGCGGGTGGAATATTATGAGCAATATAGTAAACGGATTATTGTAGCAAAAATCAATACAAAACCTACGTGCACCACAGTGGTACAATTCTATATGCCTACCAGTCAAGCTGATGATGAAGATGTTGAAACTGTCTACGAAGAAATAGATGAAATTCTGAGGTATGTCAAGGGTGATGAAAATCTTATAGTAATGGGAGATTGGAATGCTGTGGTAGGAAAAGGGAGAGAAGGGAAGATAGTAGGAGATTTCGGATTAGGTGAAAGGAATGATCGAGGAAGCAGGCTGATGGAATTCTGCACCGGGCATGAGTTGGTCATAGCTAACACCTTATTCGATAACCACAATAGAAGAATATACACATGGATGAGACCAAATCGACTTCATTATGGTCAAGCAGAGGTTTCGAAACCAGATTTTGAATTGTAAAACATATCCCGGTGGTGACATAAACTCTGACCACAATCTGGTTGTTATGAAATGCAGATAAAAGTTGCAGAAACCGAAGAAAATTCAAAAGCCAAAAAGGGGGCAATAGACAGACTGAAAGAGAAGGATGTGAACGAAACATTCAAGAAGAGTATAAAGGAAGGACTAATGAAAAACCCTAAACAAACTTCAATTGCAGACGAATGGGCATTTTTGAAGAATGAAATAACAAAATCCACCGAAGAAAACATTGGTAGGAAAGAAGGAATAGGTAGAAAACTGTGGATCACTCAGGATATACTAGAAGTGATGGATGAAAGGCGGAAACACAAGAATGTAAGAGATGAAAAGGGGAAAGCAGAATACAGAAGTCTGAGAAATGAGGTTAACAAGAAGTGCAAGGAAGCAGAAGAAGAATGGTTGAACGAGAAATGTGCAGGTATAGAAAATTGTCTGAATTTAGGACAAGTAGCCACATCTTATCGAAGGATTAAGAATAATTTTGGGGAAAAGAAGACTAAGTGCTGTAATATTAAGGACACAAATGGAAAGCCTCTAACAGATAGGGAAGAAAAGGTTGAGAGATGGAAAGCTTACATAGAATGTTTGTACAAGGGAAAGGAGATTGACAATCATGTAATGGAAAGGAAGGAGGAAATTGATGAGGATGCAAAAGGAGATTTGATATTGAGGTCAGAATTTGACAGAGCATTGGAAGACTTAAGCAGGAACAAAGCACCAGGCATAAATGATATACCGAGTGAGTTGCTACGGTGCATAGGAGATGAAGGTCTGATCAGGTTATTTCACTTGGTGTGTAGGATTTATGAGACAGGTGAGGTATCCTCTGATTTCAAGAAGAATGTTATCATCCCTATACCGAAGAAAGTGGGAGCTGACAGATGTGAAGATTACCGTTCAATCAGCTTGATTACTCATGCTTCAAAGATCCTGTCAAGAATAATTTACAAGAGGATGGAAGGCAGATAGAAACGGAGTTGGGTGAAGACCAGTTTGGTTTCAGGAGAAATGTAGGGACAAGGGAAGCTGTACTAAGTCTTAGGCTGATTTTGGAAGGTAGAATAAGGAAAGATAAGAGAACGTTCATGGCATTTGTAGGCTTAGAAAAGGCTTTTGATAACGTTGATTGGACTAAATTGTTTGACTTTTTGAAAACGATTGCAATAAAGTACAGGGATAGGAGGGTGATCTACAATCTATACAAAAACCAGACAGCAGTCATTTGAGCTGAAGGACATGAGAGAGAAGTGGGTATTCAGGAAGGTGTAAGGCAAGGCTGCAACTTATCACCATAATTTTCAATCTTTACATTGAACAAGCAATGAAGGAAATTGTAGAAGATTCAAGGAGAAATAATTTCAACTCTGAGATTTGCTGAGGACATAGTCATCTCGGCCGACACACCTGAGGATTTGAATGAGTTTTTGAATGGTATGGACTCTGTCTTGAGGAAAGAATTCAAGATGAAAATTAATAAAAGTAAAACCAAAATATTGGAATGCAGCCGAAATAAATCAGAATCCTCTATGGACATCAATTTGGCAGGTGAAAAGCTAAAGGAAGTAGGAGACTTCTGTTACTTAGGAAGCAAAATAACCAGTGATGGACGAAGCAAAGAGGATATAAAAAGTAGGTTAGCTCAGGCAAGGAAAGCATTTCTACAGAAAAGGGATCTGTTGACATCGAATATAGATTTAGGTGTTAGGAAGTAATTTAGAAGGCCTTTGTCTGGAGGGTATTGGTGCAGCAGAAAAGAGGAGAATTGAAGCATTTGAAATGTGGTGTTACAGGAGAATGATGAAGATCAGATGGGTAGATAGGGTTACAAACGAAGAGGTATTAAGACTAGTGGGAGAGGAGAGATGTTTCTGGCGACTGCTAATGAAGAGAAGAGATAGGTTGGTAGGACACATACTGAGACACCCAGGAATAGCAAGCTTAGTTATGGAAGGAAGGGTCGAAGACAAGAACTGTAGGGGTAGACCAAGGTTAGAATATGTTAAACAGATTGCCTCGGACGTAGGGTGTGGTAGCTATGTAGGGATGAAACGATTAGCTCAGGACAGGGAAGTATGGAGAGGTGCATCAAACCAGTCAAAAGACTGAAGACTCAAACAACAACATCACATTTATTGAAGCATCCTTTGTTATAATATGCTTTATAGTTGGAATGCTTGCTTATATTAAAGTTACCTAATTTCCAAGTTTCTGTGAGAATAACGACTCAAATATATGGTTATATCCTTCTAACGCATCTAAACTAATTTTATTTTTTGATAAGACTTCTAATATTTGTGTGAAATATGCTTAAGTTATTTACCTTCTTAAATTTAAGTATTTGAGACACACACTGCTCTACCTACTTCTGTATGAATTTGATATCTTACAAAGTCATCATTAAATAAATTCATACACGGATATATTTGACAGAAAGTGGATATTTACAATCAGCCAGCTGTTGAGGTCTGCAGTTACGGTATACTAATTACTGTATTGGATGTTCCGTCAGAAGTGAAAGGACGACCTAGCAGGTAGGGTTGTTCAGCTATGGGGTGGTAAAAGGGGAGTAGTAAGTGGAAGGGGAGGGGTAAGTGACCTTTGCCGTGCACTTGGAATTCCAAATGACAAAGGAAGCTGAAGTACGTACCAACTTATACGTCTTAAAGTAGGTGATGTTATACTTGAAATTATGTTAAGAGATCAGAATGAATAATGTAATAAATTAATGAATGAAGTGAAATTAATAAAAGACAATATGGTTATTAAATTAGTGATTTTAAATGAATTAAAAATTAAATTGAAAAAAAAAAGTAATGTTTTTACAGTATTATAATATGAGATGGATTCCAGGAATTAAAAAGTGTCAATTACTCATCTGGTTTCCTAATGGGCTGGTGACTCGTTCATTTTAGTCACTCGGACTTTTCTTCCGTCAGTGTTTATAACAAAAATTACACCATCTTGACTCCAAACATTCTTCAATTGGAATTGAGACACAGCAGTCTTCCGAGCAGCAAGACTATTCGCGGTGAGGTCTTCCCTTATAGTTGTCCTTGTTCCCTTGATATGCCTATTCTTCTTGAAGAACTCACTCCTAGCTCTATACGAGGTAAACCTCACTATAATTGGTTGCGGCATGTTTGTGGACTTCATTCCCATTTGGTGGCTCTTATCAATGTTATTCTTGTTGATATCTGCATTAATGTTTCTTGCAACTTGGAGCACAAGGTCGTCCGTGTCCTCTGCATCATTCTCATTAATGCCAAATAGCCTGACATTTAGCCTACGACCATACTGTTCTATTTCGTCCAGTCTGCCATTCATAGTCTGGTTCAGTTCATCAAGTTCACGCTTTCTCAATTCTAGTTTCCTCTTTAGATCGTGGCATAACTCGTTATTGAACTTCACGGACTGCTCCAGCTCTTTGATGACACACTCCGTGATTTTGTCCACAATATTGCTGGCCATTAAGTTGATGAACTCCTTCGACTGAAGAGATTCCATAAGTACCTTCCGTACTATCTCCTCAATTGAGTTGGTACCACTGGGACCGTATGGCTGCTCCGCACCTTGCTGCTTCTTCTTACTTGAACCGCCCATTGCGAAAATTCAATTTTTAGGAGAAACTGTTGCACTCGCGATAATTTTTACATTTTGCAAATAGTTCCCAGCCACTAGTTAAAACTATCAAAAGTAGTTTGCCACAATCACCTGTATTTTACCCCTTCATTTGTACAGTTATTCCTGGAGAGAACTCACTCATGTGTCACTCGGAAAATTCTATCATTGGCTGAGTGATAAGATGGATGAAAATCAGTATGACTTTAGACCATAACGAGGATGTCAGGATCAAGCTTTTTGGTACACGCTAAGTTAATGATAAATGCTACGAGAGGAATGGACAGTTGTGTTTGTGTTTTGTAGATCTAGAGAAGGCATACGATATAGTACTTAGGGAAAAGATGCTAAGCATCCTGAGAGATTATGGCATCAAGAGATGGCTGCTACAGGCAAATAAGAGTATGTATGTTGATAATCAGGCTGCAGTGCGAGTTGATGGTAGAATGAGCAAGGGTCAAGGCGTGGCACAAGCGATTCAGTGAGGATGGATGTCGTTGGCCGATGCTGCATGAACTCGAGCGCCACGCCGCATTATCGATGACATTGTCCAGCAAGTGGATGTCCTCATTATGCAAGACCGGCGAGTTACGGTAGCAGTCATTGCTGCAGAGGTCGGAGTGAGTGTCGCAAGTGTTCATGCCATCATTATGGACCGATTGCAATTTTGCAAAAAGTGCGCCCAATGGGTGCACAGGAAGCATGCCGAATGGGACTCTCTTTAGAACATCTGCTGCGCTTTGCCAAGGAAGGGAATGCATTCCTGGCACGGGTAGTCGCAGGAGACGAGACATGGTACCATCACTTTGAACCCGGATCAAAACGACAAAGTCGCCAGTGGAAGCATGCAGGCTCGCCGCCACCCATAAAGGCCAAGGTCGTCCACACGAGTACAGGGAAGGTTATGCTCAGCTTCTTCTTTGACCAAAGAGACCCCCTTCTTATGGACATCCTGTAGCATGGGAAAACGGTGAGTGCGCAGCGATAGGCCTACTCGCAAACCTTGACTTCCCCTCCCACAGCGATCAAATCGAAACGACCAGGACAGCTCACCCGTGGGATCATTGATTTCTTCTGAAACATGTCCCGATATTTTAATTTTAAGATGTAGAAAATGGCTTTCAAATTGTCAGAGAGCTGATTTAATGAATACAAATGTAGACTATTTAGTACAATAATAACTTATTCTCGAATAATTTTGAATCAAGCCAATTTATATCATCAGGATGATGCTCACAAACTTAGATGTGGTACACTCTACACTGTTTGTTAATTCTCTTATGAAATACCTGGTCTCCCACATGACTGCTGTGAAGATATGGTACACAATTGTTATTGCTGAAATTGTTGGT
Organism: Meconema thalassinum; assembly: GCA_946902985.2. NCBI lineage: Eukaryota > Metazoa > Arthropoda > Insecta > Orthoptera > Tettigoniidae > Meconema > Meconema thalassinum. Next base: position 1,198,992,418 of record OX336389.2, read on the forward strand.
AAAATTGGCATTGTATTATATTGACAAATTCAGGAATGAAAGGTTTCAAAACCACAGAAAGAATACGAAGTACTTACAACTGAGCCATGTAAGACCTTGGATTTTTTTTATACTTTTTGTTTTACAAATCACGCCAGTATTTTCACTAATTAATTATAATGTTACGCAATTTTACGGAAGAACTAGCTTTTGAAATGGTTAGGAATTTGATATAGCATAACTATTTACAATTATGCCCAAGCTAATAACCCACCCCGGCTTCGCCCGGTATCTTAACGATTTACCCAGCGTAAGCTTAAAAGGCGCACGGACGGCAGGTCCCAGACGCAATTCAGAAAAGCCGAGGTGAACAGCAAAACTCCAAACACATATACTAATCTCTGAAGTCTTAACTCATCTCTGAAGTCTTAACTCGACACGACTCGAAAGTTTATGCTGGCCGAAGCTGGGGTTATAGACTCGCTTGCTAACTCGTAAACTCGCTCCGAAGCTAGTAATTTAAAATTCCACTGAGTGGAGATTGTTGGAAGAAATGAAAACGTAAAATCACCAACAGTGGGAGATGTATTAAAGATGGAGATATGCTGTCGGGGACTTTTTTGTAGAACTTTTCATGCTGACCAATTCTTGCACTCATAGTAGTCCTATATATATATTTTTAATGGTTTACCCAGCGTAAGCTATAAAGGCGCACGGGCGGCAGGTTTTTCTTCGACTCGATTAACTGAAATCTTTACTGCTCGGCTTCCTTTGGTCACAAATGAATGCTTTTCTACAGAACCTTCCTCGAGAAAACATTTACAGAATGGTGAAAACCGCATCAAAATCCACCCAGTGGTTCTCGAGATTACCAGTTACATCCAAGAATAGGGGACTCTGTTTTATACTACAGTATGTCGAGATGCCCGCGACTATCATTAAAACAAATACATGAATTTATAACTACAGTGAAACCCCTCAAATCTGAACTAATTGGGGCTGTAGCCTGTTCGGATTTCAATATGTTCAGATTAGCCGAAAAATATTCATAGCCTAACATAATAACCAGCCCTCGTTACGGTATAGGACTGGTCATTGAGTATGGCAGGCTTGTGACAGTGAGGAAGACGAAACTTCGGTAATAGGCCTATGACTTATACTGCGCTTCGTAGAACAACAAGCAGCAGCCACGCTACACGATGTCATGTTCATGCGACGATGGTGCGCAATTGCCTCCGCGGGAAGGTTTTCGCCACTTCGACAATTGAAGATAACTGATTTCAAGTGAAAGATTACGTGATATTTTGTGTGTTTTTATTATCATTTCATTGTTTTTGGAAAGTGATTAACGTAAGGAATTACAATAACCAACTTTTCCGTTTTTCAATCCTGGATGAGATACGTATGTAGGCACATTTACACTATGTTAGATATGATAACTGTACGTCTTTGTTAATTTTTCAACTAAATATGTAAAATAAATTTATAATGTAGAATGCATAATTGTCATATCACTAAATAAATAAGTTTCTCTTTTTTGTGTGTATTTTTTTCAACTTAAAATTGTCGAAAAAGCTCGTTCGGATTTCCCGGAATTTCGGATTTCTGGGGTTCGGATTTGAGGGGTTTCACTGTAGTATGTGCTATTAATTCTACGTAACACTCATTAAATACGTCGTAAACTGTACCTAGGGATACTTGTAGAGGACTAAACTAATAAACACAGAGCTTTTTTTTATGTTCCTATGAATTAAAAGCAGTACATCAACATTGTGATTTAACATGACTTATGTTTACAATGGAAATAATCACTCAGCTGTCGAGGTAGACCTAGGAGGCGATGATTAGATTCAGTGTTGACGATTTCAAAGTGAGGGGTGTAGAAACAGATCAGGCTGCAGTGCTAACTGCACGAAGGCGACTTGTCTGCAGGCTTGTAGATTAGACTGGACGCTGAAAGATCGTTAATTTTCCTGCGTTAATTGGCCCTTTTCTTTTCTTTTCTGATACCCTCATTTTTTGAGGGGAGAGACCTACTGTATTAAAAAAAAAGAAAATTAAGTGAGACGGAAAATTCTTACAAAAGGAACTCGGATTGAGACTACTCACAAAATGGAGAGCGGTAATATTTACAAAAGGGAATATAGAACGAAAATACTCACAAAAGGAATAGATTGAAAAATACGCACAAAATGGAGGTTAGCTTCAAAATACGTACAGAATGCAATGTAGAGTCGAAATACTTACAAAATAAAACTGAAATTCAAAATACTTACAAAATGCAAATGAGATTGAAAATATGTACAAAATGCAATCGAGGTTCAAAATACTTACAAAACGCAATTGAAATTGAAAATACACAATGCAATTCAGATTGAACATCCAAAATACTCACAAAGTGCAATTGAAATTCAAAATGCTTACAAAATGCAATTGAAATTGAAAATGCTTACAAAATGTACGGTAGATTCAAACTACTCATTTGGATTGACAATACTTACAAAATGCAATTTAGATTGAAAGGTTACCTATTTTAATGACAAAGTGCGACCGTACTCAAGAGTTTTCCAGAAATGTTAATGGACTTTCCCAACAAACATAAATTGTTGTTGATTCATTTAGGGGCTGGCGACATGGTGGTCATTTAGCCGCGTGTAATTGGGTGTGTGTAGGATTTGTCAGAAAAAGTAGAAGAGGGAAACCACGAAAAGCCACTTCTAGGATGACTGAGATATGAATCGAACCCACCTCTTCTCAGTTCTGCCTCACGGGTCTGAGTGTGTCTTTTTCCAGCCCTCAGACCAGAATTAAATTCCTTGGTAGAGCTGAGAATCGAACCCGGACCTCAGAGGCGACAGCCAAGAACGCTAACCACTGCGCCACGAAGTAGGCCAAACATAAATTAATAATAATAATAATAATAATGTTATTTGTTTTGGATCCCTTTTAATTACTGAGGCTTTTAAAGTCACCGAGGTACCAGAATTTTGCACCGGAGGTTTTTTAACGTGCCAGTAAATCTCCCTCACATTTGCGTACCCTCAAATGCCAACTGGTACGCCTGGATTCGATCCTGCAACCTTAGGAACAGCAGGCGAGAACGTTGCCGTTGCACCACGCAGCCAGTCAAACATAAATTGAAACGTACGTTGAATGAATAGAGTTTTCCAAAAGGAAATACTATGGCGAATACACACCGAAAAGGGTTATATGACCACGATGTCGCAGCAACAACAACACACTGAAAATACAAATATATCGTAGAGGTACCTGCAGTTGGGTTCCGTTTGTAATGTGATGCACACAATACCTGTCCTTACTGTTATCTACATAATAATTAACGTAGGCAATGCCGTTTTTACTCACTGGAAACAGCATAATGTGCATCCCATTTTAACGACCCATAAATGATTGAGTTAAACGCAACGACTTCATCGATATTTCAACCATAATCTATTCCTTACACTATGAATTCCAACTTTGAGAAGGGCTGAATACAGAGTGCAAAGTACCTATTACACATCTATACTAATATAATAATGCTGAAGAGTTTGTTTGTTTGTTTTTTTGTTTGTGTGTTTAAAAGCGCTAATCTCAGGAACTACCAGTCGGATTCGAAAATATTTTTTTTGTATATGATAGCCAGATTCAAGAGGAATAGTTTAGGCTATGTAGCGTTAGGTTACACCTCTCAGGTAACCTTAAAGATTGATTTTTGTTCAGTAAGTCGGAAGAACATGCGCTTCCGAACGGCTTCAATAATACCCAAGTCTACTGTTGCCTGGCAATGCGGGCTGCATCCTACCAGTGTTGCTTAATTGCAGTCACGTGGAGTAATTAGTGCAAAAAGATTTCTTAGGCCCCTTAAAACAGTTATTATCATGACAATAGTATGCCTCTGTATAAGGGCGATGGTGTTGGTGCAGTATACTGAGGTTATCAGCTGCAATAAGCGTTGGTGCTATCCCATCCTTATCCTTGAGCGCTCCAGTTCTGTAGTTCTGAATTTCATTATCATCCATAAAACAAATAAATCCACCGGGCGAAGCCGGGCACTACTGCTAGTACTGTATAGGCCTACTCTAGCACAGCGGGTTTAATAATTAGCTGTGCTGAAGTAACGTTAAGTGGATAAAATATGGTGGTGGTTGTTCTTCCATTTGAGGGGCTTGGATATCGTGGTCATTTAGCCCCGTGTACTTGGGTCAGCTTGGAATTTTGTCTGAAAACCTGTGTTATTGTGATGACTGTATTAAGTGTGTGTATTGGTAATTAAGGTGAGGATTAAAGGAAGTGGCCGTGGCCTTAAGTTAGGAACCATCCCGGCATTCACCCGGAGTAGAAGTGGGGAAACCACGGAAAACCACTTCCAGGATGGCTTAGGTGGGAATCGGTTTGCCTCACGAGGCTGAGTGTACTCCACTCTAGCCCTCAGACCAGATTTAAATATATTGGCAGAGCCGGGAACCGAACCCGGGCCTCCGCGGTGACAGTCAAGAATGCTAGGCACTACGCAACGAGGCGGACTGTCCGTGAGTGTATTCGATCTCCCACCCAGAAGGGGAGGAAGGATAAACAAAGAAGAAGTCTGACCCTAGATAAATGAAAGTAGGCTATCGGGAAAGAGAAATATAGGACAAGTAAGGTGGGAAAATGTGACACCCTCAGCCTCCGATGAGATGACGAAGGTCGGTCGACAAGAAGTATGAAAAAGAGGAGCATGGGGCAAGTGAGGGGAAGCAATACCAGACTCAGCTGTGGCTCCGTGGACCAGAGTACACGAACTGCGCACTCTTGATGGCGTCCGGTTCGATTCCCGGTTAATGCAAGTGAGATTTTCGAATTCAAATATTACGTCCTATGCTTCGGAATCCACGTAAAAAGGTCCCGGGGCACATGATCGCGAGATTAAACGGTCACGGAAAACTGCATGCTTTCTTCCTTTTTCTTCAGAAAGTTTTGTCCCCTGGTTCGAATCCTTTAAGCATAGTCGAAATTAGATTCTTTTTCGATCTCAGCATATGCCAAGGAGAACGTTAATCTCGCGATCATGAGCCACGGGACCTCCATTTTACGTGGAATTCGAACCACAGGACGTGGTATTTCACTTCGAAAATCTCACATGCATTGACCGGGAATCGCACCCGGTTTGCCTTGGTGAGAGGCAAGCAGCTTGACCAATGCACCAGCACGTCCCCTAGCATACGACAGTCTGAGATCATATCCGTTTGGCCTGGTTTCGATTTCCGGATCTGCCATGGAGCATTTTAATTCTGGCATGAGGGTTCAGAAGAGGTGTACTACGCCTTGTCAGGACAACTGAGAAGCAAGATAGGAGGCGGGTTCGATCCTCAGTCTGAGCACCCTGGAAGTGGTTTTTCATGGCTCCGCACTTAACACGCAGATCACAGTTGCATTTTATTATTACTATTATTATTTATTAATAATGAAATGCTACCTACAATACGGATTCGATCCCCACTGAGTCCGATGCCATTTAAGGGTGTTAGAGTGTAACAGTATGGTTATGTTCATTTCAACATTGCATTGCCAACCGGGATTAAAATTTTCAGATGGCTAGCTACTCTTCATGGAACACAATTTAATTACAGCCCTTCATTACTACGAGCTTCAGGATTTGTTTTCTTGTTTACCATTGGAGGATTAAAAGGAGTAGTTTTAGCAAATTCATGAATTGATATTATTTCCTATATGCCCTAGTTTATTTTGAAGTAGTTAATAATTCATTTTAGGAGCGTGGGAAATGTTGGTCACCAGCCCCGGGTACTTGGATGTATGTTGAACTTGTCTGATAACCTGTGTTTCAGTGATGACTATAGTAGAGTTTATTTTTATATTCATGTACAAAGCTGGTTTAGTTCTGGTCTTTTAAGGGGTTGCAAAAATGTGTTTTATAAAATTTCAGTACAGCGTGGGCCTCAGTATAGGACCACATTGGAAGTGCGTTTTAAGAACGACGGTCAATTGAATTCGCGTTTGCTGAAAGACGCTGAAAGTTAGGCGTTGGCCTTCAAAATCCAAGTTAGCGGATTCGGTTCCTGCTCAGTCCGGTGGCATTTAAGGGTGTTTAAATATGGCAATCCCCATACGTTTAAGAGCCCTCCAGGGCAAACTCTCAGCACTCCGGTGTCTCTTAAGCCACATGAGTTCATCATTATACCGGGTGAGTTAGCCATGGTCGTTACGGCTTGGCTGCAGGCAGTCACTCACGTCCGGGAGGCGAGGTGGTTCGAATCCTCCCGCCGGCAACCTTGAAGATGGTCTTCTGTGGTTTTCCATCTTCCTTCCAGGCAAATGCCGGGGTTGGTCCCTAACTGTAGGCCACAGCCGCTACCTTCCAATCACATTTTCCTCCCCGGACAACGCTCCACACGCGACGTTACGTGTACCTCACCCCATGGGTGTCCGCATAGAAGCAGCTACAAACTCTGGCGAGCCGAACATGTCCTCGGACACTCCCGGCAGTAAAAGAGCCATACGCTAAAAAAAACATTATTATTATTATTATTATCATTATTTTCCGGCCCCGTGGAGTTGGGGTTGCGCACCTGCCTCTCACCCGGAGGCATCGGGTTCGATTCCCGGCTCCGTCAGGGATATTAAAAACTGTCGTGAGGGCTGGAACGGGGTGCACTCAGCCTCGCAAGTCTGACTGAGGCAGTGCCCCGGTCACGTAAACCAAGATTAACGGCCGAGGGGACCCGATGCGCTGATCACGCGTCACCCCAATATCGGCAGGCCACATGCCTGGGCAGCCTACTAAGAGTAGGCCTAGGCCCTTCATGGACTAACCCCAGGGGCTCACATCTAGTGGGACGTGGGTTGGCGACCACGGGGCCCCAGCTGAGTCCGTCATTGCTTCCACTTACTTGTGCCCGGCCCATCTCCGTCTTCTTTCCTGTCGACCTCACTTGGTCAACTCTTGTTCTCTTCCGACCCCGACGGTATTAGGGTAGCCGAGGCCTAGGGAGACTCTTCCTTTCCTGCCTTGTCTCTTCTTTTCTGATACCCTCCTTCTGCGAGGGGTCAGCCTTCTTTTTCTTTTCATGTTATCTCCTGCCTTCTGCTCAAGGCTCTCAAGGAGGCAGGGTGTGTGTAGCCCCACCACTTCTGGTGCACCCTGGATAGTGCTACACCCTCAGGGGCTCACGGCTGGTGAGTTCGGGAGTTGGCGACCCCGAGGGATTCCTGAGCTGGGTCCGGTTTTCCCCCTTTTATCCATTACCTCTGGGGCGGACCCTCTCCTCTTTCATTTTCCTATCTGCCTTTCATGGCTCTCCTTCCTTCCAAGTCCCTCAATCCGCATTCTTCGAGGATTGAGGGCATTTCTTTTCCTCCTACCCTTTCTTTTGCCTTATTCTCCTTTTATTTTGCATTTCTTCTTCTAGTAGGCCTATATAAGTTACCGGTAGTTTTAGTTACAGTTTACAGGGGCCGATAACCTGGATGTTAGGCCCCTTAAAACAATCATCATCATCATCATCACCTTCATGGGCTGTAGTGTCAGGGGTTATTATTATTAATAATTTGGCTTTGCGGAGGGTGTTGTCTTCTACAAATATACAGGATATCAACTACAGGTTCTGGTTAATGGACGAGGTAGAGAGTTGATCGTTCAAGTTACATAATCAACCTTCGTTTGATTTTGATGTTTAAGAAAGTTATATTTTTAATAACGAACTTCTATGGGGGAGTCAAGAGGCAATGGTACGACAATGGAAGCCTGGCAACATCGCGCGGCGTGGTGGCCATTCAAATTCTCAATAATGGTTAACAGCAATAATGCAATTCAGTACCGGTATTGCCAAGGCACGCATCACTTTCGCGCGTCGGTAACGGCTTTAGAGGGAATCGCAACTTGGTTTTCTTACATCGAGGAGCTAAAGTAGGCGAAAGCAGACTACTGGTAACTAAAGTGCTCAGTTCTTAGTTTCCGCCGAGTAATGGGACATTAGGCTATATTGCAATAGGCCTACATGCAACAAACACGTGCTCCACATATCGTGTTTATGTATGAAAATGAAAATCCACAGCCTGCTTCCAGTCTCCGACCGGGTCAGGAATGGAATGAATGAAGCCCCTATCTAGCGGCGAGGATATGAACTGTGCCGGCTGCCGAGGCCTGACGCACTCCTCTGGGGCAATGATTAAATGAATGACAGATGAAATGAAATGATAGTGGAGAGTGTTGCTGGAATGAAATTTTGACAGGGAAAACCGGAGTACCCGGAGAAAAACCTGTCTGCCTCCGTTTTGTCCAGCACAGATCTCACATGGAGTGACCGGGATTTGTGTTCATGTATAAAATTCTTATTTCATGCCGTCGGTCTGAAGAACATTAAGACCAATCGTTACCGAATGTGATATTGCAATCGTACATATGGTTCGGAAGCCAAATATATAAGTTCTTGTATCCCGATTACGACGTATTTTCAGCCAATTTCAGTGTAGATTTACCAAGGGTTTCCTCACTCAGGTTAGGCAGATAGGCTCTACTAGGATGGTATTTTGAAGTCACATAAAACCTTCCATATTACATTAACACCATGAATAAGCAATTGAATTATAAATAGGCTGTTGTTTGTGCTCCGTTTACGATACTGTATTACATCCTGTACCGGTAGCGTCAGATGACCAAGTAGATATTGCATACAGAAAAATGTGTACTTGAGAGTATTCAGCATGTCTTATTCAACTGTGGCAGCACTATAGGCTACCCACCCAAACAGATTTCATGCATCTTTATGTGACATATGGAACAATTTTTTTTTTGGTATCGGCTGATCTAGTGAACATTAACGTCACCCTGTACTATATAAGATTGTAGGACTTTTATCAGTGTATGTCTACCCCTTATTATTCCCGTTTTTCCAACGGGGTCGGGGATGAGATGCGATGGAAGTCTTTATGGCGATGGTTTTTACAGCCGGATGCCCTTCCTGATGCCAACCTCATGAGAGGAGTTAATGAGAGATGAAATGAATGATGGTGAATGAAACTGGGCAAGGATGTGGAAGGAAGCGGACGTGGCCTGTCAGATGGTACCGTCCCAGCATTTGCCTGGTGTTGAAAATGGGAAACCACGGAAAACCATTTCAAGGATGGCCGACGGTGGGGCTCGAACCCACGCGTCTACCGAGTCAGCAGAGAGCTTGCCCCCAAGACCTAATGCTGCGCTTTAGCCAGCGTAGCCACTACTGTCGGTGTAGCACTTTCATCAGTAAATTCTATAAAATTGGGGAGGTATTCAGAAAAGAAAAGGCAGTGGCAGTGAGCTTTCAAGTCCCTAGTTCCAGATAAGAAGAGCTCAGTAAACTACATATCAGTGGCAAAGCTCATTTATGCAGCTGGGTATTCTCAAGTTCATACCTTATAGTTTTTTGTAGATAAAGTCCAGTCGTCGTGTTTTTCACTCTGATAGTGCATGCTCTATGCTGGGTTGTCCCAGAAGATGATATTGTTCCCAAATAAGAATATATTTCTTAGAAATTTAATGCTTCCATGCTCTACGATGAACATTTTTAACACACTCAATCCCAGTTTCACTCTATTCTTTACTATCACCACCAAACAGAATACAAACATAACAATGCATCATGCCCGTCGTTACATTTGCTGTTAACCATTCATACTACAGTATTCATACCACTGAAACTGGAGTTTACGTGACTGATGTTTACCACTCTGTACTATATTTAGATGAGATTTTGGTCTTCTCTCTTTCACTGCACATTTCTCTTCATAGGACAACGAAGAGAATGGTCTTGATTTCAAAATACACTATTAAATCACTACACTGATCCATGTTTTAAAACTCACAAACGAACATGCGCACGCTGAAATACTTCCCGCCTCACGAATGCACTGCTTGGAGCCTAGGCTCTCTGCTGACGCATTAAGATATCGACCTTCTACTGGGCGCACGTGTGCAATTGCCTTCTCTACCCACAGAGACTGAGCGACTTGAGTGTGTTACAAAGGACACTCGCTGGCTGCTCAGTCCTGCGCTGAGAAGCAGGTGTCAATCCCACCGTGGCTACAGAGAATAATACTGAAAACTAGACATTTAATTTGCCAATGCCAATGAAAAATAGGAAAATTTAAATGTGCATATTCCTTGAGAATAAAATGGGTATTCTAAGGCTCAAAGATTCCCCTCCAGCTTCGCCACTGCAACATAACCATCTCTTAATTTGGAGCATCATCTACCAAATGAAGCAAAGATGGTTAAATCATGATATAACAGCTTAGGCTTTCATGGCCGGCGTTCATAATTAAGTACAAGTTTTTCGGGCTTGTAGGCCGTGGTCCAGACAGGATATCTCCCGACGTTCACAATACCCCACTACAAACCGTTACCCATTATTTCAAGCCTCTTCCTCATTCCACTGCTGACCAAGGAAAGGAGCGGACCCCTTGAAAATGCCGGACGCAGTTTCCGGTGAAACGTCGGGAGATATCCTGTCTGGACCACGGCCTACATACCCAAAAAACTTGTTCTTAATTACGGTTAAATCACCTCAGCTTATGATTTCACATCAACATGTTGCAGTGAACACAGGGATTAACGACAATAACGCTAGAACTGGTATGTTGTTTACACTAAAGATTCAATCTCCCGGCTTGGAATTTTTTCGTAACATTTTCCTGGCATTTGTTTACAGCCTCATGAATGTACTTCACTAATTGGAAGTAAAGGAAAATGCCAGGTGAACTGTGGGATTCAGGGTAGCCAATTTGTTTATCGACACACTGATTGCCCCAAAATGCTAGTTGTGCTCCACTCTATTGCCTGTATCGAAACAATTTAACTTTAAACGGCATATTATTGCAACAAGGAGCGCAAATAAGTGTTTTTATACTCTTTCTTAAAACAGCCCCGACTCCTATTCTTTTGAACTTTGTTGTAAAGATTAACGAGTTATAGTTATATGACAAATGAATGGACGGCAATTTCTTAAATGAGTCTTGTCTCGATACATAAGTCGAGCAGGCTCATCACTTTAATCATGTATGGTTTTCCCCTACCCGCCTGTGCATACCTGCCAACTTTTGAAAAGGGCTATCAGTAAAACTCACGCGCGACAAAAAAAATTAACGATTTTCGACATACCCCGGCTTGACGAAAATAATAATACTTCTGGGCTACAAAATACATTAATTCATGCTTTAAACAGGATACTTCAATGAAATCATATCTACTTACATGATTTGTAGATGAACATAACAATCAAGAAGAAATCCATGTTAATCAGCAGCAGGCGTGGTGAATATTGGTTTGGAGCAGACATAACAGGACTTCCTTGATAGATTAAGCTGATATACGATAATTGAAAAAGGCTTTAAACAATAAAACTTGTTTAACGTAACACAGGCAAGAAATAATATAATACACACTGCAAATCACATGCTAGTTCGACTTTTAAGTCATGGTTGTGGCCTTTTTAGCTTCCTGCAAACAGTCTTGAGAAAATGTTTTGTCATAACAGGGACCAGAACTCCTGGTCTTCAAAATAGAAATAGACTCCAGAGATTCATTGGACATGGATGACCTGAACAGTGTTCTATTTTTCTTCACAAGGCTAAAAAAAAACGTTCACATTCTGCATTGCTATGGGGTATGGTGAGAATAGAGAGCAATACTCTAGAAATTCGGTTATACTTAAGAAGTCCTTCGGCTCCACGAATTCTTGATATTTGTGCCCAACTGGAATCACTTGCAGCATCTTGATGTGCAGCCAAAGTGTCATCTACCTGAAGAACTGTGAACTGCCTCTGAAGCTCATTCACCACCTCATCTGTAGTTTCATTCTCTTCCTTGCATAACATGATAGGAAACTTTTCCAAGAAAAAACGAATGGAAGATAACTGTGCATCTTCAATTTTGTCTAACCTAGCAACTTGAGCATTCTTTAACACGTCATCCTTGAGTGGAAACTTGTTGATGTAGTCACAGGCAGTACAAAAGTAGTTTCTCACTGATGAAAAGAAAAGGGATTTATCTGTATCCGGTCCGTTCTGAAGGCCTTAACAACTTCAGATGATGCATTTTTTGCCATTTTATTTACAATACATGTCGTTTTCGTGCGACCACAACTATATTTCTTTGCAACTTCTGATGTGGGAAACATCTTCTTAAATAAAGCACCAGCATGATCAGCCGCACTTAAGGGCACATTGTGTTCCACCAAAAAGGAAGTAAACAGACACTCGGCCCTAATTACGTCACTGTCAACGTTTCCAGACTTAGCAAAAAAGGTGTTTATTTTCTTGCTTATCTTCCTTCGATTTAACATAACTAATGTGTTTACCGCACTTCACATGATTACTTAAATCGTTTTTTCCACCATGTGCAATATTAATATCACACCCACATACCGTGCAAAAGGCAAATTTTTCTCCCTTTCTTGATTTTAGTATGCACGGAAAATCCACCGAGTATGATTCTTTAAATGTCTGGAAGTACTGTTTCTTGTTGGATTTGTTCATTCTCGATATCTACTAAAACATCGAAAGGAACCTGGATCACTGAACGTCACATAAAATTATAACAAAACACTTAAGACAGCCAACACTTCATTAAAACATGTCAAGACACACAAAGCCATTAAATGAAAACGACGCCAACCTCGTGAAGAAAGAATATGCACATGGTAGAGAAAAAAAAACACACACACACGTGGAACGAATGTAATTAGTCCAAGGAATACAGGAAACTGCGATGCACGAAGTTATAGCACAAAAACTCGAACGCTTCATTAAAATATGCCATAACCTTAAAAGACGAAAACATTCAAGGAACGCCAACTTCGCGAACAATGAACAATGCTAACGTGGTCAAAGAATATGGTTTAAATCGCAACGAGCGAACGGAGCGGAACAAAGAATATGCGAAGCAGAGCCTGTCGACACATGGAAGAACGGTTATCCCGGCTTCAAATTCAATTACAAACGACGACACAACCATCACACGGTTAAAAGTACGAATCATATCAAAGAACGAGCTATCGACTATCGTGGACTTGCCTTCGACCCACGCAAACAATCGATTGTACGGAAGTGGGCGGTATTATCGAATGTAAATTATCGTTTCAAATGTTTGTCCGCAAAATCGTAAAATGACACCGTTCATCCGTAAGACCGTAAAATGATGCAATTTCCGTAAATTTTACGGATAAACCGTAAAAGTTGGCAGGTATGCCTGTGTGATTGGACAGTCACGTTGACATCTTTGTGGGGCCCTACCCCATGCATGGCTCTCTTGTGCCAGCCAAATTTAATCAGCATTGAAGATGTTCAATTTATCTAGTAGGTGTTGCATTGACAGGTTCATAAGAATCCAGCTACAACTGAATAGATAAAGTAAGTTAGAAACCATGCAGGGGACCGGTCTGCCAGTCACTGTATCACACTATCACAGCATCTCAACAGGCGGGCAGCCCTGTTCCACAGGATCCCTTTAAATAAGTTTGTTGATATAAAAAATGTAGCCTTGACTGATAGTCACACAGGATGTATAGGAACAGTCGATTTCCAATGATGAAGTAACAAACAATCCCAATTGTCCATGGTGGCGACAGACTTTGCCCGACAAATTTCCCTGATATTTCCTTGTGTTTTCCCTGATGTTGCCACAAAATTCCTTGATATTGATTTAGCGGATCATGTATTAATTAGTAGGGGTCGACGGTGCACCGATTTTTCGGTTACGGTACGGTACAAAGGAAATTACCGACCTCAGTTCGAGACGGTAAAAAACTCGGTAAAAAGTTCGGTTCAGTACAAGAGACATAAATAGTGTAGTGATCTGGGGGATCCCGGAAATACAGATCACAAGTGATCACTTTAAAGGGGATAAAGGCGATGGGACAAGATTTATTGTCAAAAGACAACACAATGGATGTCGGAGTTTATAGCCCGCCTGGCCAGGGTCCGCCTAATGTCTATTTAATGTATGCATCAATTGGCTTACTATACACTAAAAGGGCAAGTTTGAAAGTTAATGGAACATTGTATGAGATTATTAGCTGTACATTTTTTCTATACTTTAAATAAAAAATTGTGCTATTTGGCTAATATTTGGTTTACTTTATAAACTTTAGAAGTCATGTGTTACTTTTCTTGTTAATGGTTTACAAATTATATTAGTTTAGCGGGTGAAAATCAGCCGAGCTGTACCAAACCGATTTTGTACCGAGAACCGAAGTACAAATTTTTTAACCGTACCGAACCCAAATTTTCAGTACCGAAGACCCCTATTAATTAGTATATAATCTTGCTTATATGGTACCTCCCCTCTTGCCTAACGATTCATTTAGAGTCGTCATTTCGCTCATATTGGCCCGTATTGACGCAAATTGAATTCAGTAAAGTTTATTATATTCCGCCCTATTCAATACAATACAATACAATGAATTGTATTGAATAGGGCGGAATATAATAAACTTTACTGAATTCATTTAGAGTCAGCGAGGGGAATCGCGCAATGTTTTTTGCCACGCCAGGTTACGGCTGCAAAATAATTCTCACTCGCTCGACGCAAAATTTGTTGTATTTTAGATTTTTTAAAGTTTCTTCTAATTTCCCTGATTTTTTCTACACCTTTGCGAAATTCCCTGACATATCCGTGATATTTCCAGAGACACTAATTTCCCTGATATTTCCCTGATTTCCAGGTTCTGTTGCTGCCATGTTGTCATATAATGACCCAAAATTCATGTCCGATTTCCCATTAAAATATACTAGTGGACCCGTGCGAGAACTCTTGCATAATGGGTTGTGTGCGCCCCATATGTACAGACTACCCGCCTGGCGCTTGTACTATGCGGGCTGTACGCGACACAGTTCTCCAGGGGGCTATCTGTCTTGTTTATTTATTTATTTTTTTATATTGTGGCCTCGGGTGCCGGGTGCAAGCTTTGTTAATTGACACCCAGAGGGCAGCTTGCGTGTCGAATTTAATGCTCCTTGGAGCGCTATGAATGTCAAGGAGGTTAGATAGCCTATCTAAGCTCCTTGGCGCTATACCGCTTTCTATTAGAGAAATGAGGAACTTTGTGTTGGCGGAAAATCCCGAGATTAATTTTGCCATTATGAACTCGGCCTACTGAATTCAAATGGATTCTTTAACATGCCAACAACGTATGACATGAGTATTGTGATTTTTGTTGCCTTTAAAAGCATTTTATAAACAAATAAATATATTTTAGTTGATTTTTCAAGAAATGCAAGATTTTTCCTGTACTACTGAGATGATTTGTAAGATTTTGGTACAAACCACACCTTCTAACTCCCTCTGGTTTGGGAGCTTGAGTTTTGTGAAACATACACCTTAGCGTATTATACAGGGCGCCAGGGAATGATCTCCGCAGTGACTGCTGGCTTCTGCCAGAGCTAGCACCAGCAGTTTAGATGGCAGCACGGTGTCCTTGACAGGGTGAATCCCACACGTGTGGGCTATAGGCTGTCGAAATCGTCAGTGTGTATTGCAATAAGCGAGTGTGTGTGTCATCAGTACTTACAGCATCTGGTATGAATGGCTGTGGTGAGTACAAAGTTTACTGTTTGTTTCTTTCAATACAAGCGACAGTCGTGCTGCCAACGTAGCAGACGCTTGTAGGCACTGCGGAGAACATTTCCTGGCGCCCTGTATAATAAGATAAGAAAACATTGGGATATACAGTAGTTCACTCGAGCAAATTGTCCACACAGTGAATGTCACTTAATGCTATTTGGATTTAACGCAGGCTTCATCGGGATTTTTAAAAATCAGATGTGGGTCTACCTCACCGTCATAAATTGACTGTAACATCCAGTTACAGAAATGTACCTTAGCTACTGGACAATGCACTGAAAGTGTTCTTGTACAGTTTTAGCATAAATAATTTTGTGGCAGTTTGAACAGATGATAGACTCATTCCAATCTGCTGAGCAATACACTAGATTGATTTCCAAGCAGAACGTTCAAAGCCAGCAGGGATTTGAATCATCTTTTCCTATGTAACAAATTGTGTTTAAATTCAGGTTTCTTGTTGAAAAATGCCCCAGTTTTCTTTACTTTCTTTACCAACTTATAAATTGTGGATCTGTGTGAAGCTCGAACATCTGGGAGCTTCAGGAAAATTTTCTTTGTGTGCACACAGCACTAGGTTTTCTATCCATTTTTTTTAACAAAACAATTGTACAGGTAAATAAGTTTTTCCATGTTTATAGCTCAAATCCCATTTTAATTCTAATTTTACAAAAGATTACAAGAATGTAAGTGTTTCTGATTATACCTAATTAAATACACTCTATATCACTCATAGCACAGCCAACACAAACAAATTCCTCCTTCAGACTGAACTAAGGTGAGACAAACAATGCAAGAGAAGTCTGCCTAACACCTTAAATATGGCTGTAAAGCCGGAAATACACGACATGTGGCTCGGCCGGCAAGCATACTGTACAACCTCCAGCCAGTGAATTGTGCAAGACCCGTCCGTCAACCATACCAAAAATTACCAATGTTAATCTCAAGTGTTAAATATTGTGAGCCACCTTCTGTGGTTTCTCTGTACGTATTGAGACTTTGGATTCAAAGGTCCTGGCTCTGCCAAGAAATTTAATTCTTGTCAAAGGTTTGGAATGGGGTTCACTCAGCCTTGTGAGCAAAATCTTAGAAGAGGCAGGTTCACTTTCCACCTCAACTGACATAGAATTGGTTTTGCATGGTTTCCCACTTCTATGCCACACAAATGCCAGAATGGAACTGAAGGCCACTGCTGCCTCCTTCCAAATTCTGGCCTCAATTACAAATACACACGCTACCACAGCAACCACAATGACACAGTTTATCAGACAAATTCTACACACATCCTAGTATAAGGCGTGATCAAAAGTTTCTGTTTGAGGGCGTTGCTGCAGCATATAAGCATAGCGCGACTCCGATGTGGGTATGTAAGCGCGGACACATAGGCAAGGGATTAGTGTGGCAGTCGTGTCTCTCCGAGGTGTGTTAAATGTAGCAACAGGTACTATAGCAACATTATTACCAAATGCATCCAAACAGGACCAACGTGCTGTTATTCTTTTCTTGGCTGCCGAAGGACAAACACCGGTGGACACCCATCGGAGAATGACGAATATGTAAGGGGCAGCATGTCTGTCGAAAACCACTGTTGTTCCTCGATTACTGGGGCCCGTTGCTTATTGATTTCAAGGAACCTGGTGTCTCCATCAATGTGGAACAGTATTGCACAACATTGGAGAAATTAAGGCAAAAATCCGGGAAAACTGCAACGAGGGGTGCTGCTTCATGATAACGCACATCTCCATACCACAAGGGTGGAACGTAACGCAGAAAGTACGCCAACTCGAGTGGGAGACACTGGAGTATCCTGTCTGTTGTCCTGATCTCTCCCCATGAGATTATCACGCCTTCAGTCCTTTAAAAAAGGCCTTGAAGGGTCGACAATTCCTGTTGGAAGAGGATGTGCAGCAGGTGGTTACGGACTTCTTCACGCATCAGGATACAGTGTTTTGCCATACAGGGATCTTCAACCTGGTGCGTAGGTGAGATGAGTGCCCCAATGCTCACGGCAATTTTGCCCAATTGGCATACCTATTCTGGGCTGTATGGCCATCAAACGGAAACTTTTTGAACACGCCTTATACATGGGACTACATGACCATAATGTTGCAAAGCCCCTAAATGGATCAAAGACAGCTGTTATAGTTGCGGTGGTCAATGCATTCCTAGTCGGCGTCCTTGCATCCGCATTATACTGCCGTTGTAGTCACGCCCAAGGGATTAATGTAGGCTTCCTTTCCTCTCGACACCAGATGTCCTGTTGTAGAGTGAAACATATGACCAACTTCCATTTAAATCCCATTTCTCTCATAAACTACCCTCCTGCTGGCCTAGAAACGCTTGTAAGAGGCTGAGGATCAATTGCATGTTGGACTGTCTGAGGATGCATTGTTCATCGCGACTATTCACACTGTATAAAAAGGCGGACAATTAAATCCTTTTTACAAACTACGTCAATACGGACCATTATGGAAGTGAATAAAACTGAGTATTCACACTGTATCATTAATAACAAACAAAATGCTAATCTTTATATTTTTGTAAGCTGTTAACCACTAGCTATAATCGTGCATCATGATGGTACAGATTGTGTATAGTTGATCTGTGTGTTTCAGCACCAGAGGCAGATTGCAGCTAGTTCATATTAAGGTAAGAGATGGCTGAACTTTATTTGAAAGATCCTATTTTGAACAATTGGTTATTAAAAATAAGAGTCGTGTTTTGATTGCCCGAGGTAGATCTGGAATATTTTAATTTTCTTTCATTATACATAATAAATGATTTTGTAAGGATTCCCATATATATAAAATTTGAGGTTGCTAACATTAGCCTTTTTTATTTTCGCTTTTTTTTTTTTTGTTATTGTAAAGTTTGTGTATGCTAAGCTTCATATTTTCTAAGATGGACAATTTATTATGAGGAAAACAAACAATGTATACAGAACAACACCGATCAGTGCGTCACAATAACGGCTCTGGTGAGATAGAATAATCGATAACCGAGTCTCTGGTGGTGTGTATGTGTTACCAACTGTTGAGGGTAAAATTTCTTTGAAACATACATTTCTGTGAGTTCGAATACACAACATTTCCTCCCTCTTTAAAATTGAACTTGTTATGTCTATGGTGAAAATCTTAATGGTGGGCGGCGTTCGCATGTAGACATGCGCGGTATAACTGGAGTAGCTGGTGTTGGTGTTCGGTTTCCACGGATCACTTGTGGCATCCTCTCGGCTGGTGCTGCGGTAGCTAATTTGCTCTTTTTGATTAATTCTCTAAACTACCCCATTAACTATACCCCAAATCTTTTTAGAATTTCCTGAACTAGCATTTACTATATGTCTGTAGTAATCTATTTTTGCCCAGTTTATTAGCTCATTTAATTTGTTTCCGGCATTTTTTATATTTCTCTCTTAATTCTTCATTATTTTTATTTGCCATATAATTGCGGTATAATTTATCTCTAGTATTTATGGATTCTACCAATGCAAGGGTAATCCACTCCTTTCTTTTGACTCGCTTTGAGTTTAACTGTTTAGTAGATTCATGGATGCAGGTTTGTATTGTTTCAATAAATATATATAATCTAGTATCCAAATGTCCTTCTCCCAGTTTATTACCCCTGTTTTAGTTCCACATAATCTAATTTATGTCTTTGATAATTCCTAATGTTTGGTTTATTTGTCTGACAACTAACTTGATTAAATTGGAGGCTAATTATTGTTGTATTGAGATCAGTTATTTTTTCTTTCCGAGATGATAGAGAGAATATTTTCATTCGAAAGCCTGCTTTTAAGAAATGCGTGGTCATGCATGTTTTACTAGTTTCAGTTTCCCTAGTTGTGCCATTGATCATATTCATTAAGAAGGTTTAAATAATCATCTGAGTCTTGATTTTCAAATAAATTAATATTCATGTCACCAATTATTAATTCATTTTCTAGCTGACAATCTGTTTTTATATAGTTATTTAAATTCTCCAGAAATAATGTTTTGTTGTAATTTGGTGGTTTGTATACCCCTGTTATTGCTATTTTGTTGTCACTTTTATTAACAACTGCGACTGGCGTCGAAATGGTTCGACAATCTTGACCGGATTTCGCTGTATGAGAGAGTTTCCGGGTCGACGGGACTTACTAGGATCTTCAAAGCTTTGTTAAGTTCGGCGCCCATGTAGACACGTGCGTACTGCGCGTGTTCATTTTCCAGGACCTTACTCAGATCAAGTACCCAGGTGAACCGCGTAAAGTAGTCCCCTATGGTGGTCCCATCGGCAGCGTGGTATGCTGACATTGAGAACTGTGGTGGTCTAGGCGGTCCCGGTGACATCGACTCGTTCCCGATGCCGCCTCACGTGGTGGATTCCCTGACAGCACTGGCAATAATCCCAGAAAGAGCCTGAAGAAGTTCTGAGGATATTCCTTCTGCCATGATGAAGGGAGATTTTTCACTAATACACTAACCTGCGTGGAGTTGAATTTCGTTCGGTAGCACGTTTCGCACAAGTTTCACGGCGTGGAGTTGAACTTCGTTCGGTACCGTACACGTTATTTATCAATCCTACTTCTGACACCACTTTTGTGTTTGTTAAGCTTCATATTTTCTAAGATTGACAATTTATTGTGAATAAGCCAAATAATGTATACAGAACAATACAGATCAGTGCACCACAATAACGGCTCTGGTGAGATCGAGTAATCGATAACCGAGTCTCTGGTGGTGTGTATGTGTTACCAACTGTTAAGGAGGAAATTTCTTTGAAACATACATTTCTGTGAGTTCGAATATACAACAGTAAACATATTTGCATATTCATTTGCTTGAATATACAGTATATATATATATACACACATAGTAAAAATGACAGATTAAAAAAATGTGGATGTACTACTACTGAAATAAAGCGAAAATAATATGTATCTATCAAGTTCTGTAGGGGTAGACCAAGGTTAAATTATGTTAAACAGATTGCCTCAGTTGTAGAATGTGGAGGGATGAAACGATTAGCTCAGGACAGGGAGGCTTGGAATCTGCATCAAAGCAGTCAAAAGACTGAAGACTCAAACAACAAGTCCATGTTGGTCAATATTCACGGTTTAAAACCTTAATTTTTAACGTGAAATTCTAAATTATTCAGCAAAATTTGCCAAGTTTTTGGCGCATTTGGAAGAAGATATGTGACTGTTTTAACCAATGCATTAGTAAATTGCAATTTTTAATTATTTTGTACACCTCTATTCATAAAGGAAGAAAGCTTGCAGTTTTACGTTACCGTTAATCTCGTGATCATGAGCCACGGGACCTTCTTTTCACATGGAATCCGAACCACAGGACATGGCATTTAACTTCGAATATCTCACATGCATTGACCAGGAATCGAACCCGGTCTATCTAGGTGAGACGCAAACATCTTGACTGGTGCGTCACCATGCCCTCTACTGTATAAATATCATATAAAGTCTTTGATTTTAGCTGGCTGTCTGTCCAGGCTAATCTCGAGAACTTCTGGATGGATTTTGATGCGTTTTTCATCATTCTATATATATATATATTTTTTAGAAAGGTTTGTATATGTAGAAGCATTTATTTATCAATAAAGGAAGCCTAGAAAAACGATTTAAGTGAGACACGTCGAAGAAGAAAAAAGAAAAAGAAAAAAGAAAAACAATGTCCGTGCGCACTTTTTAGCTTATTCTGGTAAAGACATACCAATATTTCGTCAATACTAATGTTTAGATGATTAGAAGCAGGTGAAGTATTAATTGAAGTAAATTTTACTGACAGATGCAGATGTTGGGGTTTGAAACTAGGTGACTTTTTCTATGTACGTTTGGAAGATTGTATTATAGTCAGTTTATTGTCCATAACATCAGGCGAGTGTCAATATAGAACTATTATTAAAATGTGAGAAATACCCTTAAAAATGCCTTGATCAAACAAATTTCTTGGTTTGTAGAAATGTACACCAATGGTCTAGACAGAAAATCTTATATCTCATGTTAGTTATTGAGAAATGTTCTGTAATCAATTCTCGGTTAGGGAACATTTCCACTTTCCTAGCCAAAATGAGATGCAAGGTTTTTATTCTAGGCCATCATAAATATAGTACTTTGTACCATATGAACGATAAACGTGTAATACTGTTAAGTTTCTAGGGCCCGTAAAATATTTTAAACTAGTTGTTTATCTACTGAGAACTTGCACTATAAATATTAATTACCATATATAAATATTAATTACTCACACACACCCAAACATTGAGTGACATTTCATATAAATATTTATCACTGGATTTATTTACACTGTACTCTTTGAAAAAAAATGTCTCTTACAGTCCTCAGCATTTATCTTCCTATCACCGACAGCCGTGGCAATGCTGGCTAAAGCGCAGCATGAGGTCATGGGGCCAAGCTCTCTGTTGACTCGGTAGACGCGTGGGTTCGAGCCCCACCGTCGGCCGTCCTTGAAATGGTTTTCCGTGGTTTCCCATTTTCAACACCAGGCAAATGCTGGGACGGTACCTTCTGACAGGCCACGGCCGCTTCCTTCCACATCCTTGCCCAGTCTCATTCATCTTCATCCATTCCATCCCTCATCCCGACGTGCAGGTCGCCCACGGGCGTCGACTTGAAAGACCTGCACTCGGCCTCTCAGGAGGCTACACGAAAAAAAAAAAAAATCTTCCTATCGTGGCAAGTATGCCTAGTTCCTCGTCACTAGCACTACACTGTTTCTGGCTGCCCTACACTGAACTCAATAACACTGCTGCACCTCGCTTGTATATATACAGTCGGCCCATGGAAAATTCTTGATTCATCTTCTCTCGTAACGACGAGTCCTTTCCTGTCGGACTGGCTACCAAGCGTTTTAACGACCCCCCACTTCCCCGAGAGTTTTCTTGAACAAAATGGCCACCAAGCGAACGGCGAACCTACTACAATATTATTTTAACCTTCAACCTAGAAAAATTGCCGAGTTTTAATTCACTGGTCGTGAAAGCCATTATACCATCTTTTTGGAAGCCTTCATAGGGAGGTTAAGGCTGTTTGAGCTTTTAGTTCTCGCAGTAAAGTAGTGCAGTTGCACTCTATATAAAGGGAGGTAGCGCGCAGTTCATTACTCCTCTGAGGGTCCGGGCGGGGACACCGAGAGCCCGCTGATGAGCCAGCTTGGTGTCCTATGCGAAACCCCACACAAGACGTGGCACAAAGCTAGAAAAATTGCTGAGTTTTAATTCACTGGCTGTGAAAGCCAATATACCATCTTTTTAACTTTCGTAACATAACTAGTGTGATGCGGGTCAGAACGACCCTCGTGCTCTGCAGCGTTCTGACCCGTCCCCGCATCACACAAGTTAAGGGTTAATGCAGGATAACACAAAACTGATATTTTCGATAATCCGTGGAAGTCCAAGTATCAATCCCTGCAAAATATTGGGAGTACAAGGTATTCTACATTTTTTCTTTTTTTTTTCCTCTGATTTCTGCTCAAAAAGACCTTTCCAAGGATATACCACAAAATATAATAATGTATAGAAACACAGAAAAGGCTAAAGGATATAGTTCTACTCGGAGAGGTCATATCTGTTGAGTAAGACTTGAAAATGTGAGTGGTTCGAACCTGAATCTTGAGTAGTGTGTTTAGCCACTTACAACAATGTGCGTCATTTTGACCACGCTCCTGCCCAGACAGCAGGAGATTCGAGTTTGAATACCAACTGCGTTCACATTTCCAAGTCTTACTCAAGAGATATAATGATGCAATTTTAAGCTTTAGGCCCCTAGTTGTCCGCTGGCCCCCAGGACCTATAGAAGCCAGTTCGAGCAATTTAAATAATATATATCGAAAACACTGACTAAATGACATTAGAATAGTGATAAGTGGCTCCAACAATATCCTACAAGTTAAACCAAATATTTTATCTGGTAATTTTATTTAGTCAGACCTTGGGCTGCAAATGTTTAAGTTACAGTTGTTTATGCGGTTGAAGTTACCATTTCTGGATACAAAGTTTGCAGGATAATGCATGTACAGGATGTTTCTCTGAGCAATTTATACATTAAGCACACACATCGTAGAACAGGACATCACAAAAGAAACAAACTACCGTATTCCGGTTCTGGCTTGATAATGTTGACTTTTTTTAATTATGATTTTGTCAAGAATACCTCTCATCATGTTAGGTCATTCTGCAATGATGCAGAGAAAAGAAGGTACTTGAAGATGTTATTTGAACTCGCACTCTTTATAACTACTTATCTGTGTGGCAGTGGTTTTTCCAAGTAATATAAAATTAAATGAGAAACAACAAATGCTCATTGTAGGTTGTCACCATAAACTACAAACTTCAATAGATTTGCCGAAATTATATCCTAGCAAGAATCTTATTAGCTTTATTACAGGAAATTGGTCTCAAATACTGAAGGCCAGATTGAAAAATGAAAACATTCTGTATAAGATGCAGAATTGCAGAAGTCAAACCTGGTATAGTATTTTCACCTTTATTTGCCAAATTAAGCTAATAAGCATTTGCCTAGAATATATTTTTCATAGATACACAATTGAAATAGGTCAGTGAAAGCAAGCCTCTATTACTTACCTGACGAAATGCTTTGCTACAGATTTCGCACTTATAATTCCTTTCATCAGTGTGAGTAGGTAGATGTCTCATTAACGTGTACTGATGGCGGAACTCCTTGGCACCTGAAAAGAAGTAAAAATACACTGACCGGCAAAAGAAGTGGAACACTTCAATTTTTTAATGTAATTTCTTAATTCATTCCACTAAAATGTATCGGTTTTCCAATATTTGCATTATTTATGTAAATGTTAGATGGTTGGCTACAGAAAATACCGAAACATGTTTTACAACACGCTTTAACTCACAAATTTCATTACATTTCACAAATCTAACAATTTTCTATTTTTTAGTAATGTTCTATGGGGCTGGTTTTTATCAAACATATTGCCAAACAAAACAATGTTAATTTTTGCACTTCACTGCACGGGAACACTGGTCACTAAAAACGAGTGTTTCCGCCCTTAGCGTCCATGACAGCTTGTAAATGCTCAGGCATACTGTTCACAACTCGTCGAATGGCATCTGCCGGGATGCGATCCCATTCCTCCAGCAGCGATGTTCTCAGTTGTGCCAAGGTGGTATGGTCACGCTGTCTGACGTTCCTTCCAAGCATATCCCATACATGTTCGATCGGGTTCAAGTCAGGACTACGAGCTGGCCAGTCCAGGGTTTGAATCCCCACTTCCTGCAGATATTGTACAACACAGCGAGCAGTATGAGGGCGGGCTTTATCCTGCATCAGCATGAAATTCTGACCAACGAAAGGCGCAAAGGGCATCACATGGTTCATCAGGATCTCTTCGATGTACCTTTGGGAATTGAGCGTCCCGTGATCGATGCACACCAACTCAGTGCAGGCCATAACGTTGATGCCACCCCACACCATAACCGAGCCACCTCCAAATGGAGTCCTGGAGGAGAAAGCGACAGGGCTGTACCTCTCCCCACGCCTTCTCCTCACTCTTTCTCTTCCATCAGGAGATCTAAGGTCAAAGCGACTCTCGTCAGTGAAGAGAACAGAGGCCCACTGCTCGTGGGTCCATCCCAGATGCTGCCTTGCGAAGCTAAGACGCGCCTCTCTGTGATGTCGTTCGAGTGCGGGTCCACGTGCAGGTCTCCGCGACGAAAGATGAGCTTCTTCAAACCTTCTTCTTACTGTTCGCTTACTCACTCTCACATTTCTGACATTTTCAAGTTGATTTTGTGCCTGAACTGTTGTGGTATGGCGATCACGCAGAACTTGCAGGGTGAGAAATCTGTCATCCCTGGCACTTGTGCTTCTTCTATGGCCTGACCCTCGTCTCCTGTCGTATGTTTGGAGTTCTCTGTAATGTTGCACTGCACGATGAATGCTACCGAGAGATGATCCAATGATCTCAGCAACATAACGGAAGCTGGGGCCATCCTCCACCAATGCAACTGCCTGTGCAGCTCCTTCACGGCTATGAGGCATGTTTTAGTGTGAACTGCACATGGATAACCTACTAAAATGTATGACAATGGTTCACAGGTGTTCAACAAATGCCAGTTGCTATCCCTAGGACAACAATAAGCGAGCGGAAACACTCATAAACCTTAAGCGCTTACAGTGCACTTCCCGCCATAAAACCATTAAGATAGGCTCATCGAAGATTGGGGGTAATTGGTGGTAATAAACCACCCTAAGAAATGTCATATTATCAATTTCTATTCACGGATGTTTCAGATGTGTGTTCTAATGCGTGAAAAGCTTTTAAAATGTGATTACAGCTTTTTAATGGCTAATTTTATACTATTTATAATACTTTTTTAACTGTTCCACTTTTTTTGCCGGTCAGTGTAGCTATCTAAGTGAATAAACTTGAGAAAGATGGTTTTTGTTTTCTCTATTTTTTTTTTTTGTCGTGTGACCTTCTGAGAGGCCGAGTGCAGGTCTTTCTAGTCTTTCTATAATAAACGGACATACCTAGCAATATTAGCAAATGTTAAAATCTAGGGTTCAAGAGAAAAAAGAAGCTATGTATGTATCTGTTCTGCAACTGTGAATATTTTACACTTCTTGACACAGTTACTGAAGCCTATTTGCAAAGAGCCTCACACGATTCACAAGATATCTTCTGACATTATGATATCCTCTTGAATTGATTCGTTTAAAGTCTTGCCAGACTATGCACTTACTGCAAGTATGTGTGAAATTTCCGTAATCAACTTTAGTGTTGGTACTTGTATGGGAGTGTGTATAAAAATTCTTGAACTAAAAAGGTAAATTGGACTGCAATGAGGGCTGATGGCAAAGTTCAACAGCTAAGTATTTCTTTTATTTGTCTTGCAAGATCAAGAAATGATCACCAAATGCTGAAAGAATATCAATCTGTATGCCCATGAGTCAACTACTAGTCAACCCTGGAAACGGTTTCTTGTTCAAAAAGTTAAGTCTGGTGAAGATCGTGCACAGAATTTTTCACCCTCATACACACCGAATTGCCAAAAGACACGGGAAGAGTAGTCCCTTGAGAAAATGTGCAGTGTATGACTCCCGAGCGTTGTGTCTAGCTGCGGCGGAGCAGAGCAATCTGTCACAGACACGAGTGTAGTGAATTTGGCAACACGTCGCGAGATAACTGACTTTGAATGTGGGATGATCATCGGCGCAAGGCGTGTGGGTCATAGCATTTTGGAGATTACAAGCTAATTTGGGTTTCCAAGGTCACCAGTGTCGAGGGAGGATCTTCAATATCGCAGAGATAATGCTTCCATCCGCGTTAACTGCTACACTGGGCGACCACAGGTGTTAAATGAACGGACGGGGCGATCGATGGGCTACTGTGAGTCAGATCACCACCCAGTTGAATGTTGGGAGTCAGGAACCCATTTCTTGTCGAGTCCATGCCTCGCAATGTTGCTGCCGTTTTGAGGGCTAGCGGAGGAACAACTCGTTATAAACATCATATTCCGTGCCTTCCCGTGACTTTTGGCCACTAAGTGTAGATCATGTCTGAGTTCAAGAAACATTTTTAGATATCACGTGCATCCTATTTTTATTCAATTAAAACTGGACTAGTTCAAACCAAATTCTTCACTATGGACTCCATTCTGAGTGCCCTGCACCCAGTACTTGACCAAATAATATTTTAAGCTAGTTTGGTGATGCTGACCACAAGTTGAAATATAACGTTTCACTCCCCAAAAGGGGAGACAGTGGCTTGTTGCCATGAAGGCTCTGGCTATTACTATGGAGAAGGACTTGGTGCTGGCTAAACTTTGCAAAACCTCAGAAGTCTCACTTCACTAGTAGAGCTAGTTGTACTGCAAATTTTCAAGACTTATTTTTTGACTCTCTTTCAACTTTCACGACGAATGATGGTCCTCGTAAAGGAAGAGGGAAGCCCAGGACTTGCTCTCCCTAAGAAACTTAACACTTTGGCCGTGGTGCGAATGTCCATTGACAGGCTAGGGCAGTGGTTCCCATCCTTTTTTAAGTATCCGGCACCCTTCATCATTGCTCACACCTTCACTGCATGTGATTGTGTGCACGCAAGATCACTGTTACTCGATTATTTTGTTTGCAAATCACTCATTAAAATAAATAAATGATAACACGGTATAATGAACCAAGTTACCTTAAGCAGTATTTCAACTTCCTTGATAAAAACAGTTAAAGACAGTTACCAGATATATATATATATATATATATATATATATATATATATATATACATATATCTCCTATGAGAACTATTTTTTACCATGATCTCTCATGTACATTCAATAATTCTTTACAGCTAGCATATAATTTTCTTGAGGCAGATTAAAAATAGAAATAGCAATTAAAAGGAGCTTCCAAACAATCACACAAGCAAATCACTTTGGTCTGATTAACAGACAGAAATGTTTCAGCTATGTACAGTATGCAATAGGACAAATGTTTTTAAGAAATCTATATTCAGTAGTGAACTGTACTTCATGTCCTCAACAGAGAATCGAAATGAAAATTAAATCACTATTTAAAGTGGACAAGCCAAAATCATTAACAATGTCTAACAAAAATTTTGCATGAACCCATAGACAAAGTTGGTTGCAAAGCTTTTGTTCATCCCTAAGTGCATCAACTCATAGCCGATCAGTCACATGAGCCCTTGCTCCATTGGCATGTGCAGTAGTTACTTGTGGGGAAAGGGGTAGCCTATGTTTCTGTACTTACTTTCGTGATTTAGCTTTAATGCTCAGCAAATCAATCCAATGTGATCTAGGGGTATGTATTGAGACTTATATTCCTGGCTCTGCCAAGAAGTTTAATCCTAGTCTTAGTTCTGCCACATGAAGTAAAACCAAGAAGAGGTGGGTTTGATTCTCACCTCAGCCCTGCAGTGGTTTTCCTGGTTTCCTACCTCTACTCCATGCAAATGCCAGGATGGCTGCTAAGGCCACAGCCGCCTCTTTCTTACAGCCTACACCACTGCCGGCTGGATCGCAACACTCCTGGTTGCTTTAAACTGCCTGCCCATTCGACACTCACAGGCGTACAAGATATATGCATTAATTCACCGCTAGGTGCAGCACTAAGGCACTGGAATTTTCGCGGCTTTTTAAAGAGGAAGATACCTGAAACGAAGAATTTCTATGTTTGGAGGATCAATATCGAAATTGACGGACGTGAAAACTTTACAATAAGTTAGTTCTCTTGTTAAATCATCTAAAAGTATTCAGACACATACTTACGGGCAAATTTTCAGTATTAAGAAAAGCAAAAATGCATGGTGGTGGTGGCGATTGTTTTTAAGGGGCGAAATGTCTAGCTCATTTGCCCGTAATCATACGGATGGTAATAAAATACAATTAGGCTACTTCCAACTGATTTAAATCTAACTTACATACTAGAGATTTATTTTTTGTCGTGTAGCCTCCTGAGAGGCCGAGTGCAGGTCTTTCTAGTCGACGCCCGTGGGCGACCTGCGCGTCGGGATGAGAGATGGAATGGATGAAGATGAATGAAACTGGGCAAGGATGTGGAAGGAAGCGGCCGTGGCCTGTCAGAGGGTACTGTCCCAGCATTTGCCTGGTGTTGAAAATGGGAAACCACGGAAAACCATTTCAAGGACAGCCGACGGTGGGGCTCGATCCCACGCGTCTACCGAGTCAGCAGAGAGCTTGGCCTCTTGACCTAACGTAGCGCTTTAGCCCGCGTAGCCACTACTGTCGGTATACTAGAGATGAAAATAAAGAATAAGGGCAATAAAAGATCAAAAAATGGCCGCCGAAAAATGGGATGTTCATTTATTCAGGGGCTTTGCGACATCGTGGTCATGTAGCACCATGTACTTAGATGTGTGTTGAATTTGTTTGATAACCCATCGTATTGTGATGACTGTATTAGTGTGTGTATTTTTAAGTCAAGTGAGGATTGGGAAGGAGACGACCGCGGCCTTAAATTAGGAACCATCCCGGCATTTGCCCAGAGTAGAAGTGGGGAAACCACGGAAAACCACTTCGAGGATGGCTGAGGTGGGATTCGAACCCACATCCACTCATTTTTGCCTCGCGATGACGAATGTACCCCGTTCCAGCACTCAAACCAGAATTAAATTTCTTGGCAGACAGGGAATTGAATTCTACCTCCGGGGCTAGCGCCAAGCATCCTAGCTGCTAAACCACGAGAGAAGGATTGAGGGACTTGAAAGGAAGTAAAGCTATGAAAGGCAGATAGAAAAGGGTGTGGGAGAGATGACCTCGTATTTCCGCCCCTTAAAACAATAACGGATAGAGGGGTTAGCCCCGTCACGGGAAAAGGAGAAAACCGAACCCAGCTCAGAAATTATTCCGAGATGCCTATTACCAACCTCACTATCCATGAGCCCTTGAGGGTATATCCCCAACCCCAGGGATCACAACTAGTGGGACTTGGCTTCGAGACCACTGGACCCCAGCCTTGTCCGTTATTATTTCCACTTACTTGTGCCAGGCTCCTCTCTGTCATCTACCTGTCGACCTCCCCTAGCGAGCTCTTGTTCTCTTCCAACCCCGACTGTATTAGGGTATCCGAAATCTAGGGAGTTTTTCATTTTTCTGCCTTAACTGGCCCTAACATCATCTATCCTGATACCCTCCTTCTTCGAAGGGTCAGCACATGGCTAAGTCTACACCGTCAGCTTTTGAGCTCGGAAGTCAGCGACTGTGAGGGGTTCCAGAGCTGTATCCATTTTCCCCTTTTTATTGACTTTGGGGTGGACCCTCTCCTCTTTCCCTTTTCTATCTGCCTTTTATGGCTCTAGTAGTTTCCAAATACTCAATACTCATTCTTCAAAGATTCTGATCCCACAAAAAATAGGAAAGAAAAAGACAAGAGCCAATTAAGGCAGGGAAATGAAAGACATCACAGGCCTCCAATACCCTAATAACGTTGGGGAACAAGAGTTGGCAGGAAAGATGAAAGAGAGGAGCCAAACCACATCCCACTAGTTGTAAGCCCCTGGTGGTGGGACATGAAAAGAAACATTAAACTATATAATAATTTATGTAACCTTCAAGTGTTATGGTAATAAAATGATATTCCCCGGTATTCTAGCTTGCCCCGTTCCGATTTACAAAAGGGCACGCAGCAGTACACCATTATAAAATCACACAAAAAGCATTCCAAAACACGAATTCGCCATTAACATCAATACAAAACTTATGTCTGCTACAGAGCCTTGGTGCTGCTTCCTAGCGCCTTTATTTGGAAACGAGGTTGTACGCTCAAAACAATGCTGTAATCGTCGAATGGGCAGGCAGTTTAAAGCAACCAGGAGTGTTGCGATCCAGCCGGCAGTGGCCTACACAAACTACTACAAACACCACTATAACATAGGCTATCAGACAAATTCTACACTCACTCAAATATACAGGGCTGATGACCATGATGTCCAAACCCCTATTTGAAAACAATAGTGATATTAAAAAGCTAAGTATACTGCACACACATTACCAATCAGCGATGTGACTATACATAGAAGAATGTTGCTAACATAGATCAACGTCCCTTTAAACTGCTGCAGCTTTAGAAACTCCAGTTTTGCATTGTAGGGGATCTTAAAGTGTCAGTAAGCCTACTGACATGGAACTGTTGCATTTAAGCACCCTCAAGTGCCAATCCATTATGCCGGGATTCGATCGTGTAACGTTGGGGAGAATAGGTGAAAGACTTTATACGCAATGCAGTCGGCCAATATGGCTCGAGTTGGATATGCCCAGTCATCAGCTTTTCAACCCAGCAGCATTATCAGCATGCCAATTGGACTGGTTAGTAGCTGGTTTGGAATCCAATATGATCAATTTTTTGTTCCCTGTTTATAACAGCGTCTCAGGTGACATTGTACACCATTTCCCCAGCTCTGTAAATGGAAAGTCAGTCTCCCATACAGGGATACAGGGTCGAAATGTCAGCTAGCAGTAACAGCAATGACGAACTAACGTTTCCAGGTCTGGATATCCAAAATAATAAACAGTGTACATACATATATGAAAATAAATTCACAAATACTGTACATGCAAAATGTTATAGTAATAATAATAATAACTTGTTTTCTGTTGTAAGTAATTGATATGTACTGTACCTACAATACTACAAGTAGCAAGGTCCTACAAAGCCATCAGACGTGGCTTATCTGTGGGATCAAGCTTCTAAATATTACTTAAATGTTCAATTTGAAGAACCTCACTCGTGAAAAAGCGTAACCTTATACAAAATACCTGAATTCTCTCCAAACTCTCACTTAGGTCTCTCACAAATTCAATCTCCTTATCCATAAAGCCCTGTGCGGATAAACAAAACGTTATCCGAATCCGCTGGAGGCATATACCCACCCCCCCAGGGGCTCACATCTTGTGGGACGTGGGTTGGCGACCACGGGGCCCCAGCTGAGTTCAGCATTGCTTCCACTTACTTGTGCCGGGCTCCTCTCCGTCTTCTTTCCTGTCGACCTCACTTGGTCAACTCTTGTTCTCTTCCGACCCCAACGGTATTAGGGTATTCGAAGCCTAGGTAGTCTCTTCCTTTCCCGCCTTAATTGGCCCTTGTCTCATCTTTTCTGATACCTTCATTCTTCGAGGGGTCAGCTTTCTTTTTCTGTTATCTCCTGCCTTCTGCTCAAGGCCCTCAAGGAGGCAGGGTGTGTAGCCCCACCACTTCTGGTGCACCCTAGATATTGCTACACCCTCAGGGGCTCACGACTGGTGAGTTCGGGAATTTGCAACCCCGAGGGATTCCTTAGCTGGGTCCGGTTTTCCTCCCTTTATCCATTACCTGTGGGGCGGACCCCCTCCTCTTTCCCTTTCCTATCTGCCTTATAAGGCTCTCCTTCCTTCCAAGTCCCTCAATTCGCATTCTTCGAGGGTTGAGGGCATATCTTTTCCTCCTGTCCTTTATTTGCCTTATTCTCCTTTTGTTTGCCATTACTTCTTCTAGTATATAAGTTAGTAGTTAGTTTTAGTTATAGTTTCCATTTCATTATCATCTTCACGATCACCCAAACCATTAGGGGCCGATATCCTAGATGTTAGGCCCCTTAAAACAACAATTATCATCATCATCATCCAGGCGTATACCAGGTGTAAGTAGTAAGGTGCGCTTCTCAGCAGTTTCCGAGAAATTAATTAATTGCAATTGCAGTGCGGCGTCTATGTGCGTTGTACGCTAGCAAGAAGACAAAGTGCGCGTGGTGCAGTGGTAAGAGCCCTGCTTCGTAAGCGCGGGATCGCTGGATTGAATCCCACCGGTGAGCTTCTGCAGTGTGTTGTGTTTTCTTTGTTGTTGTAAACATTGGCAATTCAAAACAATGTAGGTGTCGTGAACAACGTTTATTCTGCAGTCAATTGTAATAACGTGTTATGTGAGCTGGAAAAGGGATTCTGAAGATCGTCTAGGTGTCAACGTTTCTGACATTACATAATGTACAGTATCGGCATTGCAAATACATTGGAATTATACACGGTCAAGTGTATTCTATTATATATACCGGTATACATGTAGACATTGAAGGCCCAGTTTGTTCCGTTCATTGCACGTCTGTGAGCCATCAGACCATCCCGTACCCCGCAAGCAATGGCTCATGCTATGCGTATTGGTTGGAAATTGCCAATGGTAAAAAAGAAAAGAAAAAAAGAAACATACTGACAGGCTAACCGGTGGGATTCGATCCAGGGATCCCGCGCTTATGAAGCAGGGCTCTTACCGCTGCACCACGCGCTCATTGGATTATCGCTAGTGTACAACGCACATGGACGCCACACTGCAATTGCGAATAATTAATTTCTCGGAAACGGCTGAGAAGCGCACCTTACTACTTGCACCTGGTATACGCCTGGTTATGTCCTACACGTGTACTAAAGATGGTTTGAATCGGTGACCCATGCATCGTATCCTCCCCCTGTAACAGAATGTACTTTTAAAGTTATTGAGAAAAACATGTATTCACAATAAATGAACCTTCACATTAACACTTGCTCGTTGACTTCCGGAAAGCACGTCATCACTTGTCATGTTCCAAATATGACAAATAAACACTGACTTTTCTATATAAATTGGCACTAAAATGCTAAACGGGCTAAGACCACGAAACAAAATTACTGTATTTGTATACCTCTAGTAATCATTTTAATGTTCAATATTGGTACAAATCACTGTAAAACTGTTTGTACACTTCAGGCAGGTATTCCATCATACATTTGATGTCTTTTTTCTTCTCTGAAGACAATCCTTCTGCATCAGTGACCTCGCTGAATGTGATCGTTTTGAAATCTTCACTTTGCCACCCTTTTTTCAACACTCGTATCATTTCCCATCCTCTATTTCACCAAGTGTAGTTTTTATTTGAATGGTAAATGCAAGGAGTGTACGTGTATAATCTCTTTGGCCAGTACTGCCAACTTACTCTTGTATCACATTCTGCACTTACCTCATTTAGCATGAACAAGTCATAGGAATTATCTCTCATGCCACCTACTGGCCTTCGTAGCACCCACAACAACCATGTAAAAGCCCTGTTCACATAATCATCTCACGAAATAAAAGAAACAACTTATGCAAAATTGGTGCTTAGCCCCTTTAGCATGATACCTCTCTGATTATGCTTAATGACATAATTTGAATAAGGTTAGCTTAAATCATCATCTTACATTTGTCATGGAAAAACATAACGGAAAAAATATGATATGTCATAAACATCCGGGCCCTAGTAATGATATTCAACAAGTTCGGATTGTGTTCTAAATACTATCCGCAAATTTACTCCAAATATTATCAGCAGCTTATCCGCAAAGCCATGCAAACTATATCCACATGGCGAAAGGATATCCGTGCTGGGATTTACTTTCTGTTTGTTTTTGTCATGTGACCTCCTGAGAGACCGAGTGCAGGTCTTTCTAGTTGACGCCCATGGGCGACCTGCGCGCCGGGATGAGAGATGGAATGGATGAAAATGAATGAAATTGGGCAAGGATGCGGAAGGAAGCGGCCGTGGCTTGCCAGAAGGTTCCATCCCAGCTTTTGCCTGGTGTTGAAATGGGAAACCATGGAAAACCATTTCAAGGATGGCCGACAGTGGGTCTCGAATCCATGAGTCTACCGAGTCAGCAGAGAGCTTGGCCCCATGACCTAAAACAACGCTTTGGCATGCGTAGCTACCGCTGTCGGTTTACTTATCTGTGATCCCACTAGATCACCTTTTAGTTAGGCAGCAGATATAATTATACTGTATATTACAAAAATTCACACTCAGACACATGAATATACACTGGCCGACAAAATCATTCACACCAAGGAGGAATTGTGAGAATTGTATGAAACCAGCTATGGATGATTGTAACATTGATGTACATTAATTATGACAATATCAGAGCAAACTAACACTTGTATCATGGAACACTGACCACCTGCATAGAGGCTCTAGCTTGGATACAAGCAGCAATATGGGCGGGCATATAGGCACACGTAGCTCATACTGCATATCTGTCCGCATTTGCTGCAACTGGTTCTCGAGATCTTTTGTGTACTTCTTGGCTCCCACAATGGGCGTCCCAGGTGGTCATAGACATGTTCAATTGGTGACAAGTCTGGGGATGGGGGTCACTGCAGTGTGCCAATGTTGCACAGGTAGTTCGGTGCCACTCTTCCCCTGTAAGCATCATCCTGCTGGAATAGACCACCTGGACACCCTGGGCATGCAGCCGAAGGGTAACCTGCATATATTGCTGAGTTATTATTGACCCTCTTAGGGGTGACCGACTGGTGTATGTGATGGCTCCCCAGACCATCATGCCAGCAGCGGGGGCAGTGTGAGGCACCACAGAAAACGCCAGATTGGAGTGCACACCACGAGGGCTCCAGACACAAGTACGGCCATCGCCACAGCACAAAGAGAGCCTGGATTCGTCACTAAAGACAACCCGGTTCAAGTCTGTAACAGTTCAGGTTCCTCGGTCGACACGGTGGGTGGGTGTCAATTGCTGGACACATAATGGGCACTATGAGACCGCCCATCAGCCATGCACCTAGAAAAGGTGCGAGTGATCATGCCACCCATCTCTGAATGGTGGGTGCTAAAGCAGTTGGATTTGTAGATCCGACGATTGTCTTCCCTGGTGGTCCATCGAGGGCGTCCTGAGTCCTGTTGTAATGGGTTAAAGAGAACTTTTAGGGTTCTATTAATAATAAGAAAAGCGCTCCGCTAGTTGGGCGTTATTTGTAATGGTTTAAAGAACTTAATAAGAAAAATGTTAATAAGAAACTGATTATTTAAATAGTCGCCCACTTTTGGGTGATCAAAATGAAACATTTAATTGTGTATTAATCTAATAGTGTATCTGTATTGTTGTCAGCTTCACTAAAAAAAAGCACATAATGAGTAGTATCATATGTATTGCCAGGGCGCCAGATCATTTATATATCATGATCAAAATAATATATTAAACCTCGGTTAAACAAAGGTAGAGCATCGAAATTCCTATCTCCAGCCGTAGTGAAACTTACGTAATCTAACCTTACGATAATTAGTTCAGGAGTATGGTGTTGCCTTATAGTAATTTCTAGCTCTAAAGGAAACCAGTCAAACATTTTAATTTAAAATGAATTTAATATATAAAAACAACATATGCAAAAAAATATAAAATACTAAAGATAATAATAATAATAAATTTAAATGAAAGAATCTACTGAATTTACTTGTATTATGGGTCTTGATTGGAAATTGGAGTATACTGAGTTAATTGAATAGAATATATTGAATTTAATAAGCATGATAGCCTTCTGATTTGACTGGAGTATAACTGTTTACATCGCTCACCGCATTGAAGATCTTTGTAGTTGGATTGTTGCGTAGAGAGTTCCAGATGTTCCTCGAAGTAATTAATTTATATGTGGATGACGGAATAAATTCCAAAAATCATCCCTGTGACAATAGCCTCGTACACAACCATGTCACAGTTTGATGAGAGAGAATGTCTTATCAAATTCACATACTTAATAGTCAACTGTCTAGTTTAGAACTGCGTTACAGACTCCATATCGCTACAAGTTCCTCTGCTCCACTCAGCATCATTCCCTCTCCTCCAGCAATTCAATAATAATAATCACCTTTCAGTTGGGCGGCCGTCATATATATAACGTTCCCAGGTAAGGCGCGTGTCATTCCTCTCTTCTGAGGTCGAGGCGAAATAAGCCCGCCTTTCACATATCAACAATGACAATACTTCTTTGTAGCAATTCTCGGGAGGTCCAGCCCACCTTTTGTATCAAGTTGCAAAGGACTCATTCATCGGCCCAGCATTGTTAGTGGCAAGTCTTCATAGAATCTCTTCTTAGTATGATTTGTATACTGGTAGAATATTTGATGTGACAGACATAAGTGTCTATTTATGTCATTTCCAAGAAGCCGTGGCTAAGCCGCCCTTCTGTGAACAGCCCTCTTCTTCTCTTGTTCGAATTTTCTTCAGAAATAATATTCAGTCAAGCGTCTTAACTTATTTCAAATATAATGTGTATCGCTCCAAGTCCTTTCAATTGCCATAATATTCTACATTACCGCATAATAATAGATATAAATATATTAGTTAACATAATAACTAATAAAAGGTAAAATGTAAACTTAAAAAATATTGATGATAATAATAATAATAATAATAATAATAAAATATAAAATTATTTCATTTTGGTCACAAATTGGGACCATCACACTGTTGCCGTGTGTATGCACCATCACGGATCCACTAGTTCCAACACGCCCAAACAGTTTAGCTGGCAAGCGATTCAACCAACCAGACTCAGACAGCCCAACAACGTGACAGGTGTACGCAACTTGGAACAACAATCCATTACATGTGAGTAGCCTGTGCGAGCCCTTTTATAGGCCTTGGATGAGGGCACGTGCACGGCCTCTGATGGGGAGTACATTCAACTAATCACGTTCCTACACTAATCATCTGACGATCAGCCTGAGATGTAACAGTATATTGAAGTGTGCATCAAACTTACAATTCCTTCTTGGCACGTGAATTTCATTTGCTGGCCAGTGTATGATCATTGCAGCCACGATGTCAAGTTCTTCTATATTTAAAATGTCCCACAGGCACAGGAAGCAGATAATTTTTTAAACCCCCCCCCTATCAACGTTCTATTATTCAACTGCTCACTTGGGATGGAAAATGACAGGATGATAAACAGAAAAGTATACATGATACAAGAAAACAAATTTGAAAATGTCCAATTTAACTCTGCCTTGTACATCAGTTTATCTGGCAAAAATTTGTTGTAGACCAGTGTTATTAAATATGAACAGCCTTCAGAGCTTTAGTTGGCTAGAACTCACTGGACTGGGAATATCAGCCAAGTGTTCCCATCCTCTCATGATAGTAAAGTATTTTTCTCCAACTAAAACCTTGAATAAACAACAAACATACAAATACATGAAAACATGGTATAGTAATTCATGATCAACTTACATGTGCCACATTCCCAAATCTTGACAGTCTTATTCTCAGCTTTGATATACTTAACAAAATGCATTTGCATTCGAGGGTCATCCTTAAGTAATTGATAGTCATCTTGGTCAGTCGACATATAAGTATCAACTCCATCTCCAACCACCTGAACATTCAGGAATACAAAACGGTACATTAAATACGTGAGAAAAAATTCAATAATTCATGTGTTTACCAACAAATGTGAGAAAGAAAAAGAAACAACTACATTTAAATATTAGGTAAAAGAAAGAAACAAGACAACATGATATTTTGTTAATGAAGGTAAATACTCATTAGTTAGTTGATCATTCAGTAAACAGGGCAGGTGAGGGGAGGAGGGTAGTTATAGATTACAGCAATTAGAGGTACAGTAAGTACAAAGATATAAAGAACATATGTATATCTACTTGTACGGAGAGCATCACTTCGACAACAATCTCATTTTATTTCTTGCCCAGAAATAGCAATGAAATGAGTACCTCACCAGTATATACAGTATGTCGTGGCAGATTGTAATAAATTTGTCAACTGTTGCATGGATTACAAATGATCAGTTCATTGCAAACATAGTCATTGATGGTAGATTCACAAGCTTATAAGAGTAGGCAACAGTAGATGTGCTGCTGCTGTGGTTATGATAACCATACTACTCCTCCCCTACCGAGTAACAACACTAGAAACTGCGGAGACACAAAAAGATGACATAGATGAAATTCCTACACTCATACACGATGAGTTCGCACAAACAGTCCCTGACACAGGCGATGGCTAGACCCAAACTACTCAAGAACTCATTAAGCTGACGCGTAAAACATAAGGGCACTCAAGCTTCCGTCCTGCACAAAACCAAGCACACAGGCCCTGACACTTCAACAGTTACTCTTCCCACAGAAAGCGCCACTAACATTTCACCAGATACTCTTCCCTCAGAAGGCGTCACTGACACTTCACCAGTTGCTCTTCCCTCAGGAAGCACTGCTACACTTGCTTCATCAACGTCCCCCTCCCCCTCTACTGCTACAAATACAGGCGTCGCGACTCCCACCTTCCAGACAACGCTCTAAACTCATTACTCAAAGTTACAACTGCCAACACTTACATCACGCTGCATATGTATGCAAGTACGATACCAGGTGCAATCGGTGTGGCAGTCCAGACTGCCATTGTACGATGCCCAGGAACACTCCCACGTGTACAAACTACGGAGGGGGAAACGCGTCGTCGTACACGGGATGTAAGTACATCAAAGATGCACTTAGACACCAACACAGGCAGTTGCAGCGCACGCACATGCATAAAAATATCCCATCTCTACTCTCACTTCCCATCTCCCCTCCATGCAATACACAGCTCCAGAACACAGCCCTCACAAGCATACTCCATACACTCCAGCAACTAGTTACCATTACTCTCTAATTAACCCTCACTTACTCTGACAGCATCCAAGAATACACTCTTCATTCCCCCCCTTGCCCTGCAGTGCCGCTGTGTACCTGCTCGGGTGGCTAGCCACGGCCGGCCCATTCGGGAAGGTATCCAGCGGGCCACAGGTTCGATCATATTACCAAGCCTTCACCACACCTCATGCCTCTCTTGTCGTTAACTCTCTTTCTTCCTTCTTTCTTAATTAGATTAGATTAGATTTTTATTATCCATTTGATCAATTACATGTATACAATACAATTCTGAAATAGGACATGTCAGAAATTACATCTATAAAATAAAAGAACTTACAGGTATTTATTACTAATACAATAACTATTTATAACTTATTATAATAACAGATCTTAAGAGATACAATCTTATTGGACAACTATGTACACCTAACTCTATTATCACAATATGAAAACTTAATTCTATAAATACAACAACTTACAGCCAGGTATTACAATTAAAATAGAAAAGTAAAATATAATTATAGATTTCATCACTCTTATATGCTAAGATATTCAACTAGAGAGTAAAAACAATGGCACTGCAGATAAGCTTTCAAGATTCTTTCAAAGGTTTTTATTTTTGGGGCAAATTTTATATACTGGGGTAGTTTATTGCATAATTGAACTCCTGAGTGAAAAGTTCCTTTTTGATATATGTTTGTGTGTGTGTGTGAATTATGAATGCTTTGATTTTGTCTTGTGTTATGCCTATGAATGTCTTTATTCATTAAATTCTTTTTATAAAACATAATACTTTCAAAGATATGAATGCAGGGCAGTGGGAGAATGTTTAAATCTTTAAACAGAGGTCTACATGAT
This sequence comes from Meconema thalassinum, assembly GCA_946902985.2. Lineage (NCBI taxonomy): Eukaryota > Metazoa > Arthropoda > Insecta > Orthoptera > Tettigoniidae > Meconema > Meconema thalassinum. The sequence goes on from OX336389.2 coordinate 1,199,032,791, forward strand.
TCTATAGTGTTTACATTTGCCATAATTCTAATCGCCCTCTTTTGTATCCTAAACATGCTTAGTACATCTGGTGACATACCATACCCCAAAATATGACCCCATAACTTAAGTATGAATGGAAATAAGCAAAATAAGTACTTCTTAATGTGCGCATGCTTGTGCAAGTTTTCTAAATACGTAACGCAAAGCACATCGAGTTCAGTTTAGTATTCAGATATTGTACATGTTTATTCCATTTCAAGTCATGTTGTATCCATAGTACTAAAAACTTTGTTTCTGATTTATTTTCTATTTGATGACCATTTAATGTTATATTGGGCATCACAAGATTCCTATTCTGTATAGTGTGGAAATTTAGAGATACTGTTTTTTATAGTTTATTATGAGGTGATTATCTTGTGACCATTTGGTTAACTCTTCTGTAACAGAGTCAGCAGGCTGCAGTAAGACCTGTTTAGTTTCACCTTTTAATATGAGTGCTGTATCATCCACAAACAAAATTTCCTTATCAGAAAAAAGGTTCTGTGTTATATCATTGATATATAGAAGAAAGAGTAGCGGGCCCAAAACCGATACCTGGGGTACTCCTAATTTAATAATACCCTCATTGGACAATGTTTCATTAAGTAATCTGGTTTCATCATCCTTGTGTCTCAAGCTTACTATTTGTTTACACCTTGTTAAGTTATACTTTATCCATTTATTAGTTAGACCTCTAATACCATATTGATTTAGTTTTTTAATGAGGATTTTATAGTCAACAACATCAAATGCTTTCGATAAATCCAAGAATAGGCCAGTTACATGTTCCTTATTGTAAATTAATTTCAGTATACTATTATACTACATTCATAAATTGCTGTCTGTGTAGATTTTTCCGTTCTGAATCCATGTTTTGAGTTTGATAGTATTTTATTTTTACTATAAAACTTATCAGTCTCTTATGCATGATCTTTTCAAAATTTTTGCAATACCAGTTGGTAAGGTAATAGGATGATAGTTATCTAATTCATCTTTTGAATCGTTTTTGTGCACTGGAATTACTTTTGATAACTTCAAAATATCCGGGTAAGTTCCGGAGAGAATTGAACTGTTTATTAAGTGCGTAAGTGGATTTAATATATTTTCAGCACATTTCTTTAAAATTGCATGAGGGATGCCATCAATGCCAGCAAGGAATTTATTTTTTTGCTCTTTTATAACTATTCTTTCATCTTCACTTGTGACATGATTAATAAACAAAGAATCACTGCTTTATTTATTTTATTATTAGAATTTAATGTATTTACCTGTGATTTATTTAATAATTTTTGTGGAATATCCAGAAAATAGTCATTAAAAGTGTTTGCTATTTCCTCTGGATTATTAATCACTTCATTATTGCAGGTCAGTGTAATCGTCCTTTGTATTTTAGCAGATTTTTCAATTTCTTTCTTTATCACGGTCCATATAGCCCTGTGTTTATTAGATGATTGAGAAATAAAATTATCATTATGCATTTTCTTTGCTAGTCTTATTACCTTACTTAATATGCTAGTGTATTTGTTGTAGTATAAATCGAATTCAGGTGTTGTGTGATATTGTTTATATATTTTGTGTAGAAATTTCTTTCTTTGAGATGAATTTATAATCCCTGTTGTTATCCAATTGCTAGTATTGTTATTTTGAATAGTTCTTTGTTTAAAAGGGAATGCTGTTTCAAAATAGTGTTTTAGGGTACTGTTAAATGGATTAAATTTATCATTTACATTTTCTAGTTTATAAATTTCTGACCATGTTTCCTTATTTAATAAATCATTGAAATATGTAACATTTGTTTCAGTGAATGACCTGCACTATGATTGTAATACATTATCATTATTATTGATTTTTCGGGTACCTCAAAGGTCAGTATTTGTCCATGGGGGTCACTAAAACCCGGGTAATAGATTTCTATTGAATGGTGATATTTATCTTTATTTATAAAAATTTGATCAGGAGTGGTTTTAATAAATTTTGTTATTCTAGTTGGGCTATTTATTGTAGGTTTTAGTCCATAGGAAATTTGTAGCTGTGTTAATATTTCACAATTTCTATCACATTTTAAGAAATCCACATTCACATCCCCACACATTATTAAATCGAAATTTACTTTGCTCATGATATTGAGTAACAATTCTAATTTTTCTATAAATAAACGAAAATTTCCCGACGGAGAACGGTATACGCATACAATTAACTCAAGCTGCTGTATTTTTACAGCAGAGAATTCAAAATCCTGTTCCTTAATTAGATAACCACAAGCTGTTAAATGTTCATGATCTACATTATTTCTTAAGAAGATACTAGTACCGGTACCACCATGGCTAATATTAGATCTAGAGTATTTACTGGCTAGTATAAACCCTGGAAAATGAATTAATTCGAGTTGTTCCTCTTTCAGCCAATGTTCTGAAATACATAGTGCTGAGATGTCTTTAAGTTTATTTTTAAGCATTAGATTTATGTAATCAATTTTATTATAGAGAGACTGGACATTCTGGTGGTAAATGTTAATTTGTTAGTTTTGCAAGCTTGTGTTGGTGATTTATTTACATTATTATTATCATAATTGTTATTATTATTGTTGATAGACAAATCCAAAATACCATTGTTACTCAGTTAAATTTGACATCAAAAGATTTCACAATTCATGTGAATGCCAAATCTCACGTTTGGCTTCTTGTACCAGTTTCCCTGCTTCCAGTCTAAGGATATTACTGTTGCACTATTCTTACCATTTGAATTTACAATTTTGCAGATTTCATCACTAAGATACTCTTTTCCTAACCTATTTAAGTGTATGCTTTTAAGTTGTCTTTTATGTTGGCCTTTATGTTGGCTTTCTGTGTTGGACTTTTTGTTGGCTTTTTATGTTGGCTTTTTGTTGGGTTTTGATGTTGGCTTTTTGTATTGGCTCATAGTGACTTTTATGTTGGCTTCTGTGTTGACTTTTGTATTGGCTTTTTTGTTGACTTTTTGTTGGCATTTATGGTGGCTTTTGTATTTGCTTTTTATGTTTGCTTTTTGTATTGGCTTTTATGTTTGCTTTTTATGTTGGCTTTTGTACTGACTTTTTATATTGGCTTTTTCTAATGGCTTTTATGTTGGCATTTTATTTGGCTTTTTATTTGGCTTTTTATGTTGGCTTTTTGTTGGGTTTTGATGTTGGCTTTTTGTATTGGCTCATAGTGACTTTTATGTTGGCTTCTGTGTTGACTTTTGTATTGGCTTTTTATGTTGGCTTTTTATGTTGGCTCTTTTATTGGATTTTTTTGTTAGCTTTTTGTGTTGGCTTTTGTATTGGCCCGTATGTAGGCTTTTGTATTGGCTCTCTTATTTGCTGTCACTTGTTGGCTTATTTGGTCAACTAAAGTATCTCAGCCTTTTTTAAATGGCAGCATAATGCTTACCGCCATGTTTGTAAGAAACAACAACACACTAAAATTCTAAAAAAATCCAAAGTACTCTACGTTTGATAATTGACTCTTACTCTTTCCTATATCCCACGCGTAGTCATATAGGTACGAAACGGGTCATACTATACTATTGGCTACCTAGTTTCAGCTACTTTTCAAGGTCACTCTCCCGAATATTGCCGTATACTGCCGAAGGTTAACGATTGGAACTATAACAAGATTTATCTTGTCGCATGACGTAACAAAAAGTTAAATGACGTAATTGTATGGGAATGTTGCATTACCTAAAATGAAATACTACGCAAGTGTTTAATATTTTACAATCGGCTTATGCATTGGTTTATGTGTTGGCTTGTATGTTGGCTTTTTATGTTAGGTTTTATGTTGGCTTTTTCATGTTGGTATTTATGTTGGCTTTTGTATTGGCTCATTTACTGGCTTTATGTTTGCTTTTATTGTTGGCTTTAATATGTTAGCTTTTTGTAATGGATTTTATGTTGGCTTTTGTATTGGCTTTTTATGTTGGATTTTTGTATTGACTTTTTATGTTGGATTTTATGTTGGCTTTTTAAGTTGGCTTTTATGTTGGCTTTTTATGTTAGCATTTATGTTGGATTTTGTATTGGCTTTTATGTTGACTTTTGTGTTGGCTTTTGCGATGGCTTTTATGTTGGCTTATGTGCTGGCTTTTTATGTTGGCTTATGTGTTGGCTATTGTATTGGCTATTCATGTGGCTTTTTGTGTTGGCTTTTGTATAGGCGTTTTATGTTGGCTTTTATGTTGGCTTATGTGTTGGCTATTGTATTGGCTTTTATGTTGGCTTTTGTGTTGGCTATTGTATTGGCTATTCATGTGGCTTTTTGTGTTGGCTTTTGTATAAAAGGTGAAACTAAACAGGTCATACAGCAGTCTGCTGACTCCGTTACAGGAGAGTTAACCAAATGGTCACAAGATAATCGCCTCATAATAAGCTATAAAAAGACAGTATGTCTAAATTTCCACACTATACAGAATAGGAATCCTGCGATGCCCAATATAACATTAAATGGTCATCAAATAGAAAATAAATCAGAAACAAAGTTTTTAGGACTATGGATACAACAAGACTTGAAATGGAATAAACATATACAATATCTGAATACTAAACTGAACTCGATGTGCTTTGCGTTACGTATTTTGAAATCCTGCACTAGCATGCACACATTAAGAAATGCTTATTTTGCTTATTTCCATTCATACTTAAGATATGGGATCATATTTTGGGGTATGTCGCCAGATGTACTAAGCACGTTTAGGATACAAAAGAGGGCGATTAGAATTATGGCAAATGTAAACTCTAGAGAATCATGTAGACCTCTGTTTAAAGATTTAAACATTCCCCCACTGCCCTGCATATATATCTTTGAAAGTATTATGTTTTTTAAAAAGAATTTAATGAATAAAGATGTTTTTCTTAAAACAAACAATGATGTTCATAGGCATAACACAAGACTAAATCAAAACATTCATATTTCACACACACACACAAGCATATATCAAAAAGGAACCTTTCACACTGGAGTTAAATGATACAATAAACTACCCCAGTATATAAAACTGGCCCCAAAAATAAAAACCTTTGATAGAATGTTGAAAGCTTATCTGCAGTGCCATTGTTTTTACTCAGTAGTTGAATATTTTAGCGTATAGGAGTGATGGAATCTATAAGTATATTTTACTTTTCTAATTTAATTTTAATACCTAGCTGTATGTTGTTGTATTTATAGAATTAAGTTTTCATATTATGATAATAGAGTGAGGTGTAAATAGTTGTGCAATAAGATTGTATCTATTAAGATTTGCTATTATAATAAGTTATAAATAGTTATAATCTTAGTAATATATACCTGTTAGTTCTTTTATTTTATGCATGTAAATTCTGACGTGTCCTATATCAAAAATGTATTGAATGCATGTATTTGATCAAATGGAATTAATAAAAATCTATCTATCTATCTATCTATCTAGGCTTTTTATGTTATGTTTTTGTATTGGCCGTTCTGTTGCCTTCTTATATTGGCTTTTCATTTTCGCTTTTGTGTTGGGTTTATTGTTAGGTTTTATGTTGGCTTTTTGTATTTGCTTTTATGTTGGCTTTTTGTATAGGCATTTTACGTTGGCTTTTATGTAGGTTCCTTATGTTGGCTTTTTGTGTTGTCCTCTTGTGTTGGCTTTTTATGTTGGCTTTTGTATTGGCTTTTTATGTTACCTTTTTGTATTGACCTTTATGTTGGCTTTTTATGTTGGCTCTTTATATTAGCTTCTGTATTGGCTTTTTATGTTGGCTCTTTATATTAGCTTCTGTATTGGCTTTGGTGTTGGCTTTTATTGTTAGCTTTTATGTAGGTTTCTTATGTTGGCTTTTTGTGTTGTCCTCTTGTGTTGGCTTTAATGTTGGCTTATTGCATTGGATTTTTGTATTGGCTTTTATGTTGGCTCTTTGTATTTGCTTTTATGTTGTCTTTTTACGTTGGCTTTTATGTTGGCTTTTTATGTAGGCTCTTTATGTTGGCTTTTTGTTTTGGATTTTTATGTTGGCTTTTGTATTGGCTCTCTTATTTGCCGTCACTTGTTGGTTTATTTGGTCATGGAACGTATCTCAGCCTTTTTTAATGGCAGCATAATGCTTACCGCCATGTTTGTAAGAAACAACACACTAATATTCCAAAAAATCCAAAAGTACTCTACGTTCAATGATAGTCATATAGGTAAGAAACGGGTCATACTATTTTTTTGGCTACCTAGTTTCAGCTACTTCTCAAGGACACTCTCGAACATTGCCGTAGACTGCCGAAGGTTAACGATTGGAAAGTATGGGAATGTTGCATTACCAAAAATGTAATACTATGAAGTGTTTAACATTTTACAATGGGCTTATGTATTGGTTTATGTGTTTGTTTTTATGTTGGCTTGTTATGTTAGCTTTTATGTTGGCTTCTTTAAGTTGGCATTTATGTTGGCTTTTTATGTTAGCATTTATGTTGGCTTTTATGTTGGCTTTTGGTTTGGCTTTTGTGTTGGCTTTTGTATTGGCTTTTATGTCGGCTTTTGTGATGGCTATTTATGTTGGCTTTTATGTTGTCTTTTATGATGGCTATTGTTTAGGCTTTTATGTTAGCTTTTTTATGTTGGCCTTTGTGTCGTATATTGTTTTGTCTTTTATGTTGGTTTTTGTATTGGCTTTTTATATGGGCTTTCATGTTTGCTTTTTATGTTGGCCTTTGCATTAGCTTTTATGTTAGCTTTCTGTATTGGCCTTTCTGATGGCTTCTTATGGTAGCTTTGTATTGGCTTTTGTTGGCTAATGTGTTGGCTTTTATTGTTAGCTTTATATGTTGGCTTTTTAAGTTGGCTTTTGTGTTGGCTCTTTGTATTGCCTTTTATGTTGGCTTTTTGTATTGTCTTTTATGTTGGCTTTCTGTATTAGCTTTTATGTTTGCTTTTTGTATTGGCTATTTTATGTTGGCTTTTTGTGTTGGCACTTTCTATTGACTTTTTTTTGCTTTTTTATGTTGGGTTTGAAGTTGGCTTTCATGTTGGCTTTTTATGATGGCTTTTTGTATTGGCTTTATATGTTGGCTTATGTTTTTGTTTTTTGTATTGGTTTTTATGTTGGCTTTTTTGTATTGCTTTTTAAAGTTGGCTTTTTGTATTGGATTTTTATGTTATCTTTTTGTGTTGGCTTTTATGTTTGCGTTTTTGTGTTGGCTCTTTGTACTGGCCTTTATGTTGCCTTTTTTTGTTGACTTGTTATGTTAGCTTTTATTTTGGCTTTTTTAAGTTGGCATTTATGTTGGCTTTTATGTTGGTTTTTTATGTTGGCTTTTTATGGTGGCTTTTGTGCTGGCTCTTATGTTGGCTTTTATGTTAGCTTTTGTATTGGCTTTTATGCTGGCTTTTGTGTTGTCTTTTGTGATGGCCTTTATGTTGGCTTTTGTGTTGGCTTTTTGTATTGGCTTTTTGTGTTGGCTCTTTGTATTGGCTTTAATGTGGGTTTTTGTATTGGCTTTTCATGTTGGCTTTTAATGTTGGCTTTTGTATTGACTTTTGAGTTGGCAATTGTATTGGCTTTTTATGTATCCTTTTTCTATTGGCCTTAAAGTTGGCTTCTATTGTTGGGTTCTTATGTTGGCACTTTCTATTGACTTTTGTTGGTTTTGGTATTGGCATTTATTGTTTCCTATTTATGTTGGCTTTTTGTATTGGCTTCTATGTTGGCTCTTTGAGTTGGCTCTTTGTATTGGCTTTTATGTTGGGTTTTAAGTTGGCTTTTATGTTGGCATTTTGTTGGCTCTTCTGTTTGCTTTTTATGTTGGCTTTTTCTATTGGCTTTTTATGTTGGCTTTTCGTATTGGCTTTTATGTTGGCTTTTTGTATCGACTTTTTATGTTGGCTTATATGTTGGCTTTTAGTACTGGCTTTTACGTTGGCCTTTTGTATGAACTTTTATGTTGACTTTTATATTTGGCTTTTTATGTTGGCTTTTTGTGTTGGCAATTTATGTTGTTTTTTTATTGGGTTTATGTATTGGCTTTTATGTTGGCTTTTTTATGTTGGCTTTTGTATTTGCATTTTCTGTTGGCTTTTATGTTGGCCGTTTTGTTGGCTTTATGCAGGCTTTTATGTTGGCTTTTTGTATTGCCTTTTATTGTTGGCTTTTTGTATTGCCTTTTTATATTGGCTTTTGTATTGGATTTTGTGTTGGCTTTTTATGTTGGCTTTTTGTATTGGCTTTTATGTTGGCTTTTTAATTTGGGTTTTTGTATTGGCCTTTATGCAGGTTTTTGTATTGGCTTTTATGTTGGCTTTTGTATTGGCTTTTATGTTGGGTTTTTGTATTGGCTTTTATGTTGGCATTTTATATTGGCTTTTTGCATTGACTTTTTCCTGTTGACTTTTTGTATTGGCTTTTTATGTTGGATTTTTGTATTGGCTTTTATGTTGGCTCTTGTATTGGCTATTTATGTTAGCTTTATGTATTGGCTTTTATTGTTGTCTTTTTGTATTGGCTTTTATGTTGGCTTTTGCTTTGGCTTGTATTGTTAGACGTTTATGTTGGCTTTTTGTATTGGATTATTATGTTGGCTTTTTGTGTTGGTTTTTGTATTGGCTATATATATATATATATATATATATATATATATATTGACCTTTTTATGTTGTTTTTTAATTTGGCTTTTTATGTTTTATGCTTTTTGTTGGCTTTTACGTTTGCTTTTTTGTATTGGCTTTTATGTTGGTTTTTGTATTGACTTTTATGTTGGATTCTTTTGTTGGCTTTTAATGTTACGTTTTTGTATTGGCTTTTGCATTGGCTCTTTGTATGGTTTCTTTGTTGGACTTTGGTATTGGCTTTTAAGTTGGCTTTTGTATAAGCTTTTATTGTCGGCTTTTTGTATTAGCTTTTTTGTTGGCTTTTTGTATTTGCTTTTTCTATTGCATTTTGTGATGGCTTTTATATTGGCGTTTTGTATTGGCTTTTTATGTTGGCTTTTATTGTTGGCTTTTTATGTCGGTATTCTGTGTTGGTTTTTTATTTTGACTTTTTATTGGATTTTTATGTTGGCTTTTTGTATTGGCTTTTATGATGGATATTTTATGTTGGCTTTTTTGTTATCTTTTTGTATTGGCTTTATTGTCGGTATTTATTGTTGGCTTTTTATGTTGACTTTTGTATTTGACTTTATGTTGGCTTTTGTATTGGCTTTTTATGTTGGCTTTTTGTATTGGCTTTTATGTTGGTTTTGTGTTGGCTTTTTATTCGTTTCTTTATGTTGGTTTATAGGGTTGGCTTTTTTGTATTGGCTTTCATGTTGGGTTTTTATGTTGGCTATTTGTAAGATTTTGTTTTGGCCCATATGTAGGCTTTTGTACTGGCTCTCATATTTCTCTCACTTGTTGGCTTATTTCGTCATGGAAACTAACTCAGCCTTTTATTTTATGGCAGCATAAAGCTTACCGCCATGTTTGTAAGCAACAACACACTAAAATTCCAAAAAATCCAAAGTACTCTACGTTTATTGATTGACTCTTACTCTTACCTCTATTCCACGGCTAGTCATATAGGGAAGAAACGGGTCATACTATACTTTTGACTTCCTAGTTTCAGCGTCTTTTCAAGGTCACTCCCTCGAACATTGCCGTAGACTGCCGAAGATTAACGATTGGAACTCTAACAAGATTTATCATGTCGCATGACGTAACAAAAAGTCAAATGACGTAATTGTATGGGAATGTTGCATTACCTAAAATGTAATACTAAGAAAGTGTTTAACATTTTATATCTGCCTGTGTATTGGTTTATGTGTTGGCCTTTATGTTGGCTTGTTATGTTTGCTTTTATGTTGGCTTATTTAAGTTGGCTTTGAAGTTTGCTTTTATGTTGGCTTTTTATGTTAGCATTTATGTTGGCTTTTGTGTTGGCTTTTATGTTGGCTATTATGTTAGCTTTTGTATTGGCTTTTATGTTGGCTTTTTGCTGGCTTATTATATTGGGTTTTTGTATTGGCTTTTTATGTTGGCTCTTTGTATTGGCTTTTTATATTGGCATTTGTATTAGCTTTTTATGTTGGCTTTTGGTGTTGGCTTTTGTATTGGCCTTCGCTTTGGCTTTTATTGTTAGCCGTTTATGTTGGATTTTGTATTGGCTTTTTGTATTGGATTATTATGTTGGCTTTTTGCATTGGATTATTATGTTGGCTTTTAATGTTGCCTTTTATTGTTGGCTTTTTATGCTGGCTTTTTATATTGCCTTTTGTATTGGCTTTTATGTTGGGTTGTGTTGGCTTTTGTATTGGCTTTTTATGTTGGCTTTTTTGTATTGGCTTTTTATGTTGGCTTTTATGTATTGGCTTCTATGTTGGCTTTTTTGTATTGGCCTTTATGTTGGCTTTTTGTATTGGATTTTATGTTAGCTTTTAGTGTTTGCTTTTGTATTGGCCCATATGTAGGCTTTTTATTGGCTCTCATATTTGCTCTCACTTGTTGGCTATTTGGTCATGGAAAGTATCCCAGTCTTTTATTAATGGCAGCATAATGCTTACCGCCATGTTTGTAAGCAACATCAACAACAAACTAAAATTCAAAAATATCCAAAAGTACTCTACGTTTAATGATTGACTCTTACTCTTACCTCTATCCCACGCCTAGTCATATAGGTAAGAAACGGGTCATACTGTACTCTTGGCTACATAGTTTCAGCTACTTTTCAAGGTCACTCACTCGAACATTGCCGTAGACTGCCGAAGGTTAACGATTGGAACTCTAACAAGATTTACCTTGTATGACGTAACAAAAAGTTTAATGACGTGATTGTATGGGAATGTGGCATTACCTAAAATGTAATACTAAGATAGTGTTTAACATTTTACAATCTGCGTAAGTATTGGTTTATGTGTTGGCTTTTATGTTTGCTTTTTATGTTGGCCATTTTGTATTGGCTGTTATGTTGGCATTTTAATGTGGGCTTTTTAAGGTGGCTTTTATGTTGGCTATTTATATTGGCTTTTATGTTGGCTTTAGTGTTGGCTATTGTATTAGCTTTTATGTTGGCTTCTTGATGTTGGTGTTTGTTATTGTATTGGCTTTTTGTTGGCTTTTTGTATTGGCTTCTGTTGGCTTTGATATTGGCTTTTGTGTTGGCTTTTATTGTTAGGTTTTTGTGTTAGCTTATTTGTATTGGCTTTCATGTTGGCATTTTATGTCAGCTTTTTGTATTGGCTTTTATTTTTGGCTTCTTACGTTGGCACTTTGTATTGGCTTTTGTGTTCGCTTTTATTGTTAGGTATTTATGTTGGCTTTTTGTATTGGCTTTTTATTTTGGCTATAATGTTGGCTTTTTATGTTAGCTTCTTATGTAGGCTTTTTATGTTGGCTTCTTATGTAGGCTTTTCATTTTGTTTTTTGTATTGGCTTTTGATGTTGGCTTATAAGTTGGCTTTTAGTATTGGCTTTTAAGTTGGCCTATTGAATTGGCTTAATGTTGGCTTTTTATGTTGGGTTTCTGTGTTGGCTTTTATGTTGGCTTTTTATGATAGATAGATAGATTTTTATTAATTCCATTTGATCAAATACATGCATTCAATACATTTTTGATATAGGACACGTCAGAATTTACATGCATAAAATAAAAGAACTAACAGGTATATATTACTAAGATTATAACTATTTATAACTTATTATAATAGCAAATCTTAATAGATACAATCTTATTGCACAACTATTTACACCTCACTCTATTATCATAATATGAAAACTTAATTCTATAAATACAACAACATACAGCTAGGTATTAAAATTAAATTAAAAAAGTAAAATATAGTTATAGATTCCATCACTCCTATACGCTAAAATATTCAACTACTGAGTAAAAACAATGGCACTGCAGATAAGCTTTCAACATTCTATCAAAGGTTTTTATTTTTGGGGCCAGTTTTATATACTGGGGTAGTTTATTGTATAATTTAACTCCAGTGTGAAAAGTTCCTTTTTGATATATGCTTGTGTGTGTGTGTGAAATATGAATGTTTTGATTTTGTCTTGTGTTATGCCTATGAACATCATTGTTTGTTTTAAGAAAAACATCTTTATTCATTAAATTCTTTTTAAAAAACATAATACTTTCAAAGATATATATGCAGGGCAGTGGGAGAATGTTTAAATCTTTAAACAGAGGTCTACATGATTCTCTCGAGTTTACATTTGCCATAATTCTAATCGCTCTCTTTTGTATCCTAAACGTGCTTAGTACATCTGGCGACATACCCCAAAATATGATCCCATATCTTAAGTATGAATGGAAATAAGCAAAATAAGTATTTCTTAATGTGTGCATGCTAGTGCAGGTTTTCAAAATACGTAACGCAAAGCACATCGAGTTCAGTTTAGTATTCAGATATTGTATATGTTTATTCCATTTCAAGTCTTGTTGTATCCATAGTCCTAAAAACTTTGTTTCTGATTTATTTTCTATTTGATGACCATTTAATGTTATATTGGGCATCGCAGGATTCCTATTCTGTATAGTGTGGAAATTTAGACATACTGTCTTTTTATTGTTTATTATGAGGCGATTATCTTGTGACCATTTGGTTAACTCTCCTGTAACGGAGTCAGCAGACTGCTGTATGACCTGTTTAGTTTCACCTTTTATTACGAGTGTTGTATCGTCCGCAAACAAAATTTCCTTATGTGAATGAACGTTCTGTGTTATATCATTGATATATAGAAGAAAGAGTAGTGGGCCCAAAACCGATCCCTGGGGTACTCCAAATTCAATAATTCCCTCATTGGACAATGTTTCATTAAGTAATTTGGTTCCATCATCCTTGTGTCTCAAGCTTACTATTTGTTTACGCCTTGTTAAGTAAGACTCTATCCATTTATTAGCTAGACCTCTAACACCATATTGATTTAGTTTGGTAAGGAGGATTTTATGGTCAACTACATCAAATGCTTTCGATAAATCCAAGAATAGGCCAGTTACATGTTCCTTATTTGGATTTTTGGATTTTTATGTTGGTTTTTTATGTTGGCGTTTTGTTGGCCTTTTGGAATGGCTTTTATGTTAGCTTTTATTGTTGGCATTTTTATGTTGGCTTTCTGTATTTGCTTTTTGTGTTGGCTTTTTATGTTTGGTTTTTGTATTGGCTTTTATGCGGCATTTTGTATTTGCTTATATGTTGGCTTTTTGTATTGGCTTTTATGTTGGTTTTGTGTTGGCTTTCGATTTGTTTCTTTATGTTGGCTTTTTTGTATTGGCTTTCATGCTGGGTTTTTATGTTGGCTATTTGTATTAGATTTTGTTTTGGCCCATATGTAGGCTTTTGTATTGGCTCTCATATTTCTCACACTTGTTGGCTTATTTCGTCATGGAAACTAACTCAGCCTTTTATTTTATGGCAGCATAATGCTTACCGCCATGTTTGTAAGCAACAACACACTAAAATTCAAAAAAATCCAAAGTACTCTACGTTTAATGATTGATTCTTACTCTTACCTCTATTCCACGGCTAGTCATATAGGGAAGAAACGGGCCATACTATACTTTTGACTTCCTAGTTTCAGCGTCTTTTCAAGGTCACTTCCTCGAACATTGCCGTAGACTGCCGAAGATTAACGATTGGAACTCTAACAAGATTTATCATGTCGCATGGCGTAACAAAAAGTCAAATGACGTAATTGTATGGGAATGTTGCATTACGTAAAATGTAATACTAAGAAAGTGTTTAACATTTTATATCTGCCTGTGTATTGGTTTATGTGTTGGCCTTTATGTTGGCTTGTTATGTTTGCTTTTATGTTGGCATATTTAAGTTGGCATTTATGTTGGCTTTGAAGTATGCTTTTATGTTGGCTTTTTATGCTGGCATTTATGTTGGCATTTTGCTGGCTTATTATATTGGTTTTTGTATTGGCTTTTTATGTTGGCTCTTTGTATTGGGTTTTTATATTGGCTTTTGTATTAGCTTTTTATGTTGGCTTTTGGTGTTGGCTTTTGTATTGGCCTTCGCTTTGGCTTTTATTGTTAGCCGTTTATGTTGGATTTTGTATTGGCTTTTGTGTTGGCTTTGTGTATTGGATTATGTTGGCTTTTTGCATTGGATTATTATGTTGGCTTTTTATGTTGGCTTTTATGCTGCCTTTTATTGTTGGCTTTTTATGCTGGCTTTTTGTATTGGCTTTTATGTTGGGTTGTGTTGGCTTTTGTATTGGCATTTTATGTTGGCATTTTATGTTGGCATTTTTGTATTGGCTTCTATGTCTGCTTTTTTGTATTGGCCTTTATGTTGGCTTTTTTGTATTGGCTTCTATGTTGGCTTTTTTGTATTGGCCTTTATGTTGGCTTTTTGTATTGGATTTTATGTTAGCTTTTAGTGTTTGCTTTTGTATTGGCCCATATGTAGGCTTTTTATTGGCTCTCATATTTTTTCTCACTTGTTGGCTATTTGGTCATGGAAAGTATCTCAGCCTTTTATTACTGGCAGCATAATGCTTACCGCCATGTTTGTAAGCAACATCAACAACATACTAAAATTCAAAAATATCCAAAAGTACTCTACGTTTAATGATTGACTCTTACTCTTACCTCTATCCCACGCCTAGTCATATAGGTAAGAAACGGGTCACACTGTACTCTTGGCTACCTAGTTTCAGCTACTTTTCAAGGTCACTCACTCGAACATTGCCGTAGACTGCCGAAGGGTAACGATTGGAACTCTAACAAGATTTATCTTGTATGACGTAACAAAAAGTTTGGTTGGTTGGTTCTTAAGTTTAGGGACTGCGACAACGCGGTCATGTAGCCCCAATAAAAAGTTTAATGACGTGATTGTATGGGAATGTGGCATTACCTAAAATGTAATACTAAGATAGTGTTTAACATTTTACAATCTGCGTATGTATTGGTTTATGTGTTGGCTTTTATGATGGCTTTTATGTTTGTTTTTTATGTTGGCCATTATGTATTGGCTGTTAGGTTGGCTTTTGTGTTGGCATTTTAATGTTGGCTATTTGTATTGGCTTTTATGTTGGCTTTAGTGTTGGCTATTGTATTAGCTTTTATGTTGGCTTTTTTATGCTGGTGTTTGTTATTGTATTGGCTTTTTGTTGGCTTTTTGTATTGGCTTTTGATGGCTTTGATGTTGGCTTTTGTGTTGCTTTCATTGTTAGGTTTTTATGTTGGCTTATTTGTATTGGCTTTCATGTTGGCTTTTTGTATTGGCTTTTATTTTTGGCTTCTTACGTTGGCACCTTGTATTGGCTTTTGCGTTGGCTTTTATTGTTAGCTTTTTATGTTGGCTTTTTGTATTGGCTTTTAATGTAGGCTATAATGTTGGCTTTTTATGTTAGCTTCTTATGTTGGCTTCTTATGTAGGCTTTTCATTTTGTTTATTGTATTGGCTTTTGATGTTGGCTTATAAGTTGGCTTTTAGTATTGGCTTTTAAGTTGGCCTTTTGAATTGGCTTTATGTTGGCTTTTTATGTTGGCTTTCTGTGTTGGCTTTTTTATTGGCTTTATGTTGGCCTTTTGTGTTGGCCCATTGTATTGGGTTTTAAGTTGGCTTTTAATGTTGTTTTTTTATGTTGGCGTTTTGGAATGGCTTTTATGTTAGCTTTTATTGTTGGCATTTTTATGTTGGCTTTCTGTATTTGCTTTTTGTGTTGGCTTTTTATGTTTGGTTTTTGTATTGGCTTTTATGTGGCATTTTGTATTGGCTTTTTTATGTAGATTTTTAATGTTGGCCTTTATTGTTGGCTTTTTTATTCGCTCTTTATATTGCTTTTTATGTTGGCTATTGTAATGGCTTATTATGTAGGCTTCTTGTATTGGCTTTTTAATTGGCATTTTGTATTGGCTTTTGTGTTGGCTTTTTATGTTGGCTTTATGTATTGGCTTTTTATGTTGGCTTTTATGTTGGGTTTTGTGTTGGCTTTTTGTATAGGATTTTATGTTGGCATTTTATATTGGCTTTTTTATGTTTTTTTAATGCTGGCTTTTTGCTGGCTTTTTCCTTTGGCCTTTTTTGTATTGGATTTGTATGTTAGCTTTTTGTGTTTGCTTTTTTATTGGCCCTTATGTAGGCTTTTTATTGGCTCTCATTTTTGCTCTCACTTGTTGGCTTATTAGGTCATGGAAAGTATCTCAGCCTTTTTTAATGGCAGCATAAAGCTTACCGCCATGTTTGTAAGCAACAACACTAAAATTCCAAAAAAATGCAAAGTAATCTACGTTTAATGATTGACTCTTACACTTACCTCTATCCCACACCTAGTCATATAGGTAAGAAACGGGTCCTACTATACTTTTGGCTACCTAGTTTCAGCTACTTCTCAAGGTCACTCTCTCGAACATTGCCGTAGACTGCCGAAGGCTAACGTTTGGAACTCGAACAAGATTTATCTTGTAGCATGACGTAACAAAAAGTTAAATGACGTAATTTTATGGGAATGTTTCATTACCTAAAATGTAATACTATGCAAGTGTTTTACATTTTACAATCGGCTTATATATTGGTTTATGTGTTGGGTTTTATGTTGGTTTTTCTGCTGGCATTTTATGTGGGCTTTTATGTTGGCTTTTTATGTTAGTTTTTACGTTGGCATTTCATATTGGCCTTTATGTTGGCATTTTATGTTGGCTTTTTATGTTGGCATTGATGTTGGCTTTTTATGATGGCATTGATGTTTGCTTGTGTATTGGCTTTTATGTTGGCTTTTGTATTAGCTTTTATGTTAGATTTTGTGTTGGTATTTCATATTGTCTTTTATGTTGGCATTTTATGATGGTCTTTGTATGTTGGCTATTGTATTGGCTTTTAAAATGGCTTTTATGTTGGCTTTTATGTTGGCTTTAATGTTGGCTGTTATGTTGTCTATTATGTTGGCTTATTATGTTTGCTTTTTATATTAGCATTTTTGTTGGCTTTTATGTTGGGTTTTATGTTAGCTTTTTTATTGGCTTTAGTATTGATTTATATGTGGCTTATGTGTTAGCTGTTTATGTATTGGCTTTTGCATTGGGTTTTTGAATTGGCTTATGTATTGGCTTTTATGTTGGCTTTTTTATTGCCTTTTATGTTTTTTTGTTAGCTTTTTATGTTTTGGCTTAATATTGGGTTTTTGTGTTGGCTTTTATATTGGCTCTCGTATTGGCTTTTGTATTTTGTATTGGCTTTTATGTTGGCATTTATGTTAGCTTTTGTATTGACTTTTATGTATTGGCTTTTGTATTGGCTTTTATGTTGGCATTTATGTTAGCTTTTGTATTGACTCATATGTTGGCTTTTGTGTAGGGTGTTTGTATTGGCTTTTGTGTTGGCTTTTATGTCGGCTTTTGTATTAGCTATTGTATTGGCTTTTGTAATGACTCATATGTTGACGTTTGCGGTGGGGTTTTGTGTTGTATTTTTATGTATTGGCTTTTGTATTGCGATTTTGTATTGGCTCTTTGTAGTTTTTACGTATTGGCTTTTGTGTTGGCTTTTTATGTTGGCTTTCGTGTTGGCTTTTGTGTTGGCATTTATGTTGGCTTTTTATGTAGACCTTTATGTAGGCTATTATGTAGGCTTTTTATGTTGGCTTTTGATGTAATGGCTTTTGAATTGGGTTTTTGTATTGGCTTTTGAAATGGCTCTTGTATTGTCTTTTATGTGTTGGCTTTTTATGTTGGCTTTTTTATGTTGGCTTTTTATGTTGGCATTTATGATGGCTTTATATGTTGGCTTTTGTATTGGCTCTTGTAGTGGCTTTTATGTATTGGCTTATGTTATGGCTTTTACGATGTCACTTATGTTAGCTTTTGTATTGACTCATATGTTGGCTTTTATGTTGGGTTTTTGTATTGGCTTTTATGTTGGCTTTTGTATTAGTTTTTGTATTGTCTATTGTTTTGGCTTATGTACTGCCTCATATGTTGGCTTTTGTGTTGGCTTTTTATGTACTGGCTTTTTGTATTGGCCTTTTGTGTTGGCTTTATGTTGCCTTTTTATGTTGGCTTTTGTAATGGGGTTTGTATTGGCTTTGACGTTGTTTTCTTTGTTGGCTTTTTATGTTGGCTTTTATGTTGGCTTATTTGACTAGTTATTTTTGTCAATGTACTTAGTGGATTTATCTCTTGGTCTTGGAAAGTATCTCAGCCCTTTTTTAACAGCATATTGATTACCGCCATGTTTGTAAGCAACAATAACAGCACACTAAAATTCCAAAAATCCAAAGTATTCTAAGGTTATGATTGACTCTCTTACTCTTACCTCTATGCCACGCCTAGTGAAAAATAATATTTTTTTAATGTGTTTTTTTCCAAAAATATTTAGAAAGTTGGCTATATGTTTAAACTAAAATCATATAATGTCATATGTTAACTCCTACACTTACCTCTATCCCACTCTCAGTAAAAAGTATGTAATTTTCAAATTTTTCCTAAAAAACATCTTCAAAATGGGTTATATTCGCAAAATATGAAGTTTACAAAAAAGTTTGTTTGACACAAATAAAATAACAGTAGGGGGATGAGGCGGGTTCTGCTCCCCCCGCCTACACTCCCTGACGTCCGACTCGGCCTTACCCCATACTGTTATTTGTTTGTCCTAGAGACCTTGAACTTGGTTTGTGGGTAGAGGGGGTAAAGACCATTCATTTACGTCAAACAACCTTTTTCGTAAAATTCTTAGTTTCCAAAATATAGGTAATTTCAAAATTGGACTTTTTTGGAAAAAATGAAACAAAATACGTTTTATTATAACAAAAAAGGACAAAAAGACCATTCTTTTAAGTCTGTATGACACTTTTTAGAAAGTTTGGTTTTGAAAATATCACCTACTTTCAAAATTCACATTTTTTGGTTTTTGTCCTAGGGACTTGAAACTTGGTTTGTGGGTAGAGGGGTTAAGGACCTTTTATTTATGTCAACCAAACTGTTTTGTAAAATTCCTAGTTTTGAAAATATAACCCATTTTGAAAATATTTAAGGAAAATTTGCAAAACACATTTTTATGGACTGAGAATGGGATAGAGGTAGGTGCAGGAGTTAACATATGACTTTATATGATTTTAGTTTAAACATACAGCCTACTTCCTAAACATTTTTTGTAAAAACATTAAAAATACAATATTATTTTTGACTAGACGTGGGATAGAGGTAAGAGTAAGAGTCAATCCTAACCTTAAAATACTTTAGATTTTTCGCACTTCAGTGTGTAGTTGCTTACAAACATGGTGGTAAGCATTAATTTTAAAAGTGGTATGAGGACTAAAACAAGTATACTCAGTCTCAGGTGGTCCAAAATAAGTAGAGAGGGTTTGATTCACACCTCAAGCATACAGCACCATATGTTTAATTTTTTTTTTAAATAATGATAGCCATTTGTTCATTTTCACATTTCACACATTGCAATTTGTCAATTTTCCATTTGCATTTCTTTTAAATGTCAGCTTAAAGTTTTTGAATTTCATGATATGGAAACATGGATTTTCCAATTTGTTGTTTACACATTTTATTTTTATTTTGTTTATGTCAAAAGTTCATATTTGCGAAACATGATTTTTTCATTTTAAGTTTTTGTAAATGGTGTTCAAGTGAGTGCTTGGCCATGACGATGGCATAGTCTGTCTATGTGTATGCAAAACATAGAGGCCTACTACTACTACTGCAGGTAAGGCTGTTTTTACTCTCTCTCTCTCTTTCTGTGTAGTCATACATCCACACAACCATGCCTGTCTTTGAGAACAAACACAACCACTCTATTTATCCCCCAAAACATCATCGACATGCACACTCATCCCAAAGAACTTTAATTATACATTTACCATTACAAAAATAAATGGTTTCCACTATTTACAAAAAATGTACTATTTACAATTACAAAAATAAATATTTACAAAATACTAAATCGATTAAATCTACTGGTTACAAAAGCCATGTCTGTAAACAATAAAATATAGAAATCACACCTCCTTCTCGTGGTTATAACCCCTTGGTAGGCTAATTCGAAGGTAATTCGTCTGCACACATTTGTTATCAATCAAGGCAAAAGTGCATTTTCTCTGTTCCACAAGATATGAATTATGGTTGCTGGATTGTATCCTGCACCGTTTATGCGACATAGCTTTGCCAGTTCATGAAATCGCTAGGTAGTTCTCTACATATGGCTTCCTTACAGTTTAGTGTGCGATAGGCAGCATTACCTGCATATCAAACCCAGTCCACCTTTGTATTTGTAATCCAAGTAATAATTTGAAAAGAGACAAGTGTAATCGGTTTAAAACATTATATCTGCTTTTTTTAAATATATTTATGACATACGTATTAACCTGAAATCAAACCCTAGTCCACTTCAGTGAAAGGCTAACAGCTTAATCACTGCGCCACCATGCCCTTCTTTCTCAGTTTGATTCGTTCTTGGAGCTGGAAATCGAGTTAAAATCTCTAGTGCAAGAGGCACATGTGCTCGCCACTGCAGCACAAAATGGTTAGCTGGTAACATTAGACAACCGGAAATAATTGTATTTCTGTTAGCCAAGCATTTCTGTCATCTGCCTACAGTGTGAGCACTGTCAGAAAGACAGTTTAGTTTAGAACAAGCGAGTGTGTGTATAGATTATTAGCCTCAAGTATTTATAAAGCTTGTTGTGTGTAGCGACCATCTTGTCCCAGTAACCACTGAGCAAGTTTTAACAGTCAACCCATAAAAACAGTATAGATTAGTTGTGTGTGGTTCATGTACTTGTGTGTGTGTGTGCATTAGGTAGAGCGTTATCCCTTTCCTTTCTGACATTACCAATGACCACATTCACCCACAAGTTTTACACTTAAACCCTTGGCTTGTTTTGATTAAGTTTGGTTCGGTTTAGGTCGGTTTAGTTGGGTTTGATTCAGCTTGGATCAGTTTAGTTCGATGTAGGGTTTTAGCTATCCTCTTTAACCAATCAATTAAAAATTGTCTACTCTTATTTCTTGAATCGATAAATCAGATTTTGTGTACACCATTTGTCATTTATTAACCCATACCTACAACCTATACTCTCTCTGTACTGCAGTTTGATCTGAAAACAAGTTCCAATGGTGAAAGACTTGTCAGTCACCATACATGTAGCCTACAATAATTCTTTCACTACCTAGCTATGTTTCATCACTCACGGTAAACATTTCACATGCCCATATCCCGATTATTAGTTTATAAAATCTCAGGTCGATGACTTTGATGTATTGGGTATTTTGGGTAAATTCATTGGCCATGGGAAAGGGTTGAACATTCTAAGTCCTATGACACCTCACATGTTGATATCCGATTATTAGTTTATAAAATCTCAGGTCAATGACCTTGCTGTTTTGGATTTTTGGGGTAAATTCATTGGTCATGAGAAAGGGTTAACCATTCGTAGTCCTCTGACACCTCACTTGACCCTCTCTGATGATAAGTTTATAAAATCTTAGGTCAATGACCTTGCTGTTTTGGGTATTTTGGGTAAATTCGTTGGCCATGGAGAAGGGTTGGCCATCCTGAGTCCTATGACACCTCACTTGACCCTCTCTGATTATCAGTTAGTGAGATATTAACAAAAGTGCAGTTAAGCCCTTTGTCAAAATTTCAAAAATACATTTAAAAAAGGAACGTCATCCCAAGTCCTACAATACCTCATTCTCATAGAAGTCCCTAAACTTATTGGTTCCAAAAATATTAAAAAGTAGATGACCTATTAGTTTTGGATCTTTGATTATTTTTTTAAATAACTTATCTATAAATCATTATTCAAAAAGCCCGTCCTCTTACAAAAAAACCAAGTGCGCATGCGTAAAACAAAAAACAAAAATCTTAAATCATAGTGGTATCCAGGACTATGCATGTTTAACATGTGGAACAACGTTTAATTTCATACTGGTATTGGACCTTTACACATGACCATGCATTTTTTCACGTACGAACCAAAACAGGATGTGACTTGTTAGCTTACAAGTTGTTTCACAAGGGGTCGGTAATAATATCATCTCACACGTGTTCACATGTATTTCCATGCCCCTCTTTGATTATTGGTTTGCCTACCGACAAGCGCCGCTTGAAATACTTTTTGATCACCCCTCGTGGGTTGGGTTAGGCTACACTACAGCCGCCATCTTTAAAAAGCCCGCCCTCTCACAAAAGCCATGAGTGGGCATGCGTAAAAACAAAAAACAAGCTTGTTAATTCATATTGGCTTTCCACCGTACATATGTGTCTTGTGTGGAACAACGTTTAATTTCATATTAGCATACAAACTCCCACATGTTGCACATGGAAAGCGAGATTTTCTAAAAAATTACAATTTCACCCCCTAGTAGGGGTAGGTTTTATTTTGGGGTGGAAATATGCTGTCCATTGGAAATGGGGTGTCAGCCCGAGTTCAACGACACCTCATTTGTTAAAATCCGACCATGCGTTCGAGGAGGGTGAGGAGGAGGAGGTGCTAGAATCGCTACAAAACCACTACTCAGGTCATCCGGGCGAAGCCAAGTACAATTACTAATATATTATAAAATTTGGATAGGCTGAGTATAATATATAGACTAATACTCAATGCGTTTACATACATGTCCTTTTTTGTCCACCTTATTCATTCTGACACGTAATTTGTGATTATTGACATAAATTTATCGTCGAACACTGGTATCCTACATTCGTGTTTTATTTTACTTCTAATTTATTTGAAATGCAGGATAGACTTTCGTGGAATGTTACACAAAAGTAGCTAGGACAAGCAGATTGGAGCAATGACAGGCGTGTACCATAAGGGCATGTCAGATGAGTCTGCTTGTATAAACCAGCTTAGATTGTGGGAAACCCACGGAAAACCACTTCCAGGATGGCTGAGGTTGGAATTGAACCCACATCTTCTCAATTTTGCCTCACAAGGCTGAGTGTACCTTGTTCCAGCCCTCAGACCAGAATTAAATTTCGTGACAGAGCCCTGGACCTCTGTGGCGACAGCCAAGAATGCTAGCTGCTACACCATGAGGTGGTCGGTTTAAAATCGATGTAGAATCAAAATGTTCTCGAAAGAAAAACAAAATGAGTACTGTCCGTTGAGCCATTATATTTTGTGTTAAAATCAATGTACGAGCACATTGAATAGATTCCACCTACAGTTACTGGCAGCTAGTTATGCACTTGTCCTTCCCCCTCCTCATGCATACTACTGCAGCGTAAAACATTTGTCAAGCTAAGCGGCACAGGCTTAGAGTACTAGTGATGTCCGAGGGGAAATGCTACTGTCGCGTGTCAATGTTCTCAGTCAGGGATGTATTCAGCATGATCCCCGCACCACTCCATGCCCCTCTCCTACTGCTGAGCTCTCAAGGTCAAGTGCGCAGTTAGTCGTCAGGATTTGTACTTAGTTTGATTTAATGTACCACATTGTTTCTTTGTTACCTGCCTAGTTTCACTTTATACTCTGACTATGAGAGAGATTCTCAACACGTGTCTTGTAGCTGAAACTTTCTAGATATGGCATGTGATTACTGAGAAAGAAGCGTCTATGATGAGGCCACACCCCTTATGACTTAATGGGGATCTTATGGGGATGAAAATCAAAATGGATTAGTTAGAAGCCATAATCTACTGATAAAGCACCTGGTACTAGTGCGGAAGCTCTTGGAAAACATTTGCAGGGATAAGTAAGTGATGGTGACATTAGAACACATCTGCCTCCTGAATACACATTTACCAACGTGGCCAGCATCTGAACGTCCAGAGATAAAAAGAAACAAAACTACAACATTTTTTTTCACTTTCGTGACGATAAAGTTCGTGTACACTGTAATATTTGGTACACCATGGCATATTGTTTACCTATCAAAGCTTTCACTCCAAGTTTCGCTACCATGTGGTAGCTTCGTCAGGTGAATTGTCATTGTAATCATTCACCAGGCGAAACTGGATGTCCTGCACCAACTTACCGTATCAATGACCATTATGTTAATGAGCTGATGTTAATGTACAACATACTGGCTTTAGTTTGTAATTTCTGACAGCTACCACCAAGAGCATAATGGTTCACCTCATAAAGCTGCCACGTGATAGCGAAACAAGTAGTGAAAGCTTTATAAAGCAAGCAATACGATATGGAATACCAAATATTTTAGTGTACTGTACATAACTACAACTCTCACATGCTTTTTACATTATAATTATCCAACACAGTAATAACATCTACAAATCTCTTTCACCTAATTTAACTATGTAGTTACTGACTTGCCATCAATGCCTTTGATTATGTTCATCATTCTATCACATTCGGTCAACTGAAGAATATTTCCTAATCTGATTGAAGGAGTTGTTTTCAGTTTTGAATTATTGATCTTAATGGTGGAAAAGCTCATTATGCATTAATCAAACTCCTTTTCCTAGCTGCCAAAAACAATGGATTCCCAGGACTGGTCCAAAAAGTGTCTAGAATTTCTGTGAATAGAAATTGGTGTTGAAGACATAGCTACTTAAACCCTTCGAATTTGAAGTATTCCACAAAATAAATGTGTTTATTATGGACACTAACAAAATTCTGTATCTAGGCAGCTTACGAAACAATCATGGCTCAACATCATTGGCATATCCACAATTACAGCTGCGTTGCTACCGTTATTTGCCTTTTTTTTTTCAACACATGGGTCATGGATTTCCTGAACTAACTTACTGCATCAATGACCATTCTATTTATGAGCTGATGTGAATGTCAAACATACCGGCCTCAATAGACACATTAAGGTTTGGTTAATTAGTAATTTCTGTTAGCTAACATCAAGAACATAACTTGAGGAAGCATATTTTCTGGTTTATGCATAACAAGTTAACCTCTTTCACAGTTTAATCAAAGTTAACCTTTTCTGTATATTATTAATCACACAACTATATTCAGGTTCCAGAACAGTAATGAATGCCGAACTTTAAATCTTTGAATGTAAAATACTGTATCATTAGCCAATATATTTACCTTAAACCGTATTTGACTCCTCCTGTTTCCAAGATATTTATGACTTAAAGGATGACCCATCGGTTTGATATCAGCCTCCCTACCATGGTTTCCACCGGACCTCTGGAAATTAATATACAAAGAATGTATTAAGCACAAACATTGAAGGAACTTCTTCCTACTCATCATACTAAAGCTCACAGCTGAGAGAAGATGACGACTAACAAGAACAAGCTATTACTCTAGTCATGGCAACTTTTACACACAAGAATAAACTGTTATTGATGATTGAGTGAGATCATTGTGGAAGTCATAGCAACTGTTCTTTACTTGCCAAATGGGCAATGACACTGTGATGCCCAAATGCGTGTTGGAAGGCCTGCAGGAAGCGAGTAATGTCAGTCGATATGCCATGTGTAGAGGTAAAAAAAAATCACATATATATACAGTATATATAAATGAAAGTTTGGCTGTTTTTTCTGAATTTTCACGGAAATTTGCGTTATTTACGCGCTTCAGACTGTTTTATGACGGATGCGTGCAAAAATAAGATTTTTGTCTGTCTGTCTGTCAGTTTGTCTGTCTGTCAGTCTGTGGACAACTTTGTGTCCTTATAACTCGAGAACGGCTAGGTGGATCAACGTAAAATTTGGTAGAGATATCCACCAGAGGCACGACACCAATCATTGATGTAACTCTTCTCCGTACCTCTCATTAAAGGGGGCCTACCCCCTTAAAATACATGCTGAAATAGGCGTGGAGGGACGAAACAAAACTTATTTTCGGCCCCTCATTGTGAGAAACAAAACTCGGGGGCCCTAAAAGTTCTCCGAAAACCACATTTTAAGGCCCTAAAACCAACAGTTTTTGAGATATTCCCAGAAAACTTATTTCACTTAATAAACTAATGAAAGAATGCAAGCCGGTAACCATGGCAACAGAATCTCAGAGGTCCATCTATTTCTGTAAGACACAATGCAATTCCATTTATTACATTACTGTAAAGTTTGCAAACGGCTATAAGGTTTTCGGAACCAAAATAAGCTGTAAATTTCATCAATACATATAATGTGCTAAAGGGGGTCAATGGGTACACTAGAAATTTTTCACGTGTTTTTCACGTGCGGGTGTGGTACGGAAGGTCTATTATAACCCTATCCCTATATTGTATTATATTATTATTATTATTATTATTATGGCATACGACGATGAGTCAAAGCTAATTTTTAGTCCCTCGGTGTGAGACACAAAACTCGAGGGTTCCCGAAAACTACATTTTAAGGTTCTAAAACCAACAGTTTTTGAGATATTCCCAGAAAACTAATTTAATTTAATAAACTAATGAAGGAATGCATGACGGTAACCACGACAAAAGGTTCTCAAGATGTGACATCCAACTTTCCATCTATTTCTGTAAGAAGCAATGCCAATCCACTTATTACATTACTGTGAAAGTTTGCAAATGGCTATAAGGTTATCACGGAACCAACTTAGACTGTAAAATTCATCAATGCGCTTAAGGGGGTCAAGGGGTACCCTAGAATTTTTTCACGCGATTTACACGTGTGGTATGTCGTACAGAATTATATCTCGAAACAGCAACATTATTTTCAAAAATTCCTGAATTGAAATAGTATATTTTGCGGATTTTAGGAATTTGGGCCATTGGAGGCTAACATACCAGAATAGTCATGCAACACAAGCCTTTATAATTTATAAAAGGAGTCTTCCTGTGGATGGGGACTTTACACAGCCGTGAGGGTCAGTTTTTATGTGAGGTGTATTGCGTTTCGTCTACGAGTTTTTCAATTTTATTCTCACTTCAGGACGTTAGGTGAATTTAGTTTGACCACAAATCATTTTTTAAATTTATTTTTTGTCGACAAACGGG
Source organism: Meconema thalassinum (assembly GCA_946902985.2). Lineage (NCBI taxonomy): Eukaryota > Metazoa > Arthropoda > Insecta > Orthoptera > Tettigoniidae > Meconema > Meconema thalassinum. Next base: position 1,199,059,597 of record OX336389.2, read on the forward strand.
TTCATCGTAATGATGATTTTGTTTGATACTGTGTGATTGATATATCCATATTTGGACATCTGGGTGATATGTTATAGGTTGGTTCCACAGTTTAGGGGCTGCGACAACGCGGTTAAGTAGCCTCGTGTACTATCGGTGTGTGTAGAATCTGTCTGATAACCGGCGTTAATTGTGATGGCTGTATTAGTGTGTGTTTTCTGTATTTCAGGTAAGGACTGCAGACGATCAATTTTAAGTAGTTCCTACTTTTGCTACCAAATGCTACCGTCAACGACACCTAGCCGTGAACATGGCCATTAGATGCCACCGCAACCGGCACCTGGCGAAAAACGTTGGAACCAATAGAGCGTTAATCAAATATAACTCGCAAATTTAGCTTCACACAATGTAGTTAGTGGAAGGTTCTTTTACATGCCATAAATCTATGACATGGGCCCGCCAGATTTACTTCCCCTACGAAGGAAGGCATACTGATTGTGAGGGATTTTCAGCGCTCTTAAAAAATCCTACGACTTCGGCCGGGTTTGAACCCACGATCATGGGCATAGAAACTCAGCATTCTACCAACTATGCCACCGAAGCCTCTGTGATATGTTGTAGTCAATGGATTTGTCCGAGTGCCTTTCTGTGTATCTTGATGTACGCCTATAACTCGTGTTCGGATATTTGGAGCATCGTAAAATTAGGTATGGTATCCATGAGAGCGAAGCCTCCGTGGCTTAGGCTGCAGCATGCCGGCCTCTCACCGCTGGGTCCGTGGTTCAAATCCCGGTCCCTCCATGTGAGATCTGTGCTGGACAGAACGGAGGCAGACAGGTTTTTCTCCGGGTACTCCGGTTTTCCCTGTCAACATTTCATTCCAGCAACACTCTCCACTATCATTTCATCTCATCTGTCATTCATTTAATCATTGCCCCAGAGTAGTGCGTCAGGCCTCGGCAGCCGGCACAGTCCATATCCTCGCCGCTAGATGGGGGCTTCCTTCATTCCATTCCTGACCCGGTCGGAGACTGGAAGCAGGCTGTGGATTTTCATTTTCATCCATGAGAGTCAATACACCAATCATTTATAGAACTCTTCAGTGTACTTCTCATAGAGGGGTGAATATAGGAAAAAACTTTTCGAAATACATGCTAAAATAGGCGAAATATAAAACTTATCCTAGAAGGACGACCAAAACATATGTTGCGCTTCTCAATGTGAGACACAAAATTCGGGAGTCTATAAAGGGTCTCAGAAAAGCACATTGTAAGGCCCTTAAATTAACAGTGTCTCTGATATCCCCAGCAAACTAACTTCAGGGCTTCCAGCGACTCACTTTTCTCACTATTATTCACTATTTTCAGAGCAGCCTCACTTTTCTCACTATTTGATAAAATTATTCACTATTCTCACTTTTTTTTTTACAAAACTGGTCACATTCTCCGTTAAAATGGTCTCGTGCACAATCAGATTGCTAGAAACGACCCAAAATATACCCATGAATAGGTAGTTCATATTTCTGCCAGTGGTGCAAAGCTTCCATGGTGTGATACCACAGCCGGAGCCGTGCAGCGATCTCCGAATATTTTAACAAAGGTTTTTTAACAAAAGTTCACATTTATATTTTTGTTTTACGATTTAAATTTCTTCAGTGTTGCATTGATTTTCCTATCCATTATTTCCAAGTGTCCTCTCTAACTACATGAAAAATCACAAACAGTACTCAAGAGATATTAACATAGGCGCAATTTGGTTGACATTTTTGGGGGGTTAATTTGCTTTTCAGATACATATTCTTAAAAATTTTGTCTATTTCAATACAGTCTTGTCACATTTTTTTTTTGGGGGGGGGGGGGGCGCTATGGTTGGTTTTGGGAGCTTAGCCACCCAACCCCCCCGCCCCCCTTAATTGCACCTACAGATATCAACACATGTTAAAATTATGAACCAGATATAAGGCCATAAATGCGAATTTACTCACTTTTTCTTACAAAAACTCACCTTTTATTCACTTTTTTGAAAGAAAAACACTCACTATTTCACTATTTTTGGACGAGTGAGTGGATGGAAGCCCTGACTAACTTCGCTCTGAGAAACGTATGAAGGAATGGCAAGCCCCTAAGCATTATAACAGTAGCTCAATTTTGATAACGTATGGTTATTTATACCGAAGACCGTTCGAAGTACGGGTACTTCTGCCAGTTAACAATAAATGCAACAACATTATTTTGAAGTCATTTTCAGATATCTTATTGAATCATAAGATTCTGACTATAGGATTTTACTTTTGTGAATTAAAGCGATAAGGATAATTTAAAGCAAAATCTACTTGTTTCGCTATAAGTGGAAATTGCAGCAAAATTCATCGAAAATAACGAGCTTAAAATTTTATTAAAAAGTTGTGTGTGTGTAGATAAATGGAAGTGATAAGAAGTACAGTATTTCTCAAGTCGACAGAAATACCTACTCCCTTAAATATTTTAGGAAATCCTTTGATGGCCTGCATGAATATTGCCAACTTTGAATCCAGACTTCTTGGAAACGGAGTGATTACCATTCTTGGGGTGGTTGGTAACCCCACCTTACAATTAGCCTGTCTTCTCACACCATAAAGGTAGGATTCTTGGAAATTTTGGAATTCTTGATGACGTCTACAGGCTATATAGCTGACTGTGAATACAAAGGGGTAGTGAATTTTGGCGTCCTGGTTCAGGGTTAAATAAATAAAGTGACCACAAGCCGCTCATTAACAACGATGGGCCGATCGACAAGGGTTACGGTGCACAGCAGAGCTAAAGAGTTTGTGAGTGGAGGCTTATACGTTTTGGAAAGCGATATTTGAATGTGTAAATTTTGTAATTGTCGTATCAAGTGGGAGAAAGAGATACTGTCTCAAAACATTCTTTTTAAAAATAAGGAACATGCAGCATGTAAAGTAAGCACCCAAACAGTGAAATGGCATGTAAACTTAAAACTCTCATTAGATAAGCAAAAGAAAGCTAAGAGTGAAGAGAAAGAATTTATTCACAGCAATACTGCTCAAAGCCAACATCCCGCTGGAGAAGGTAGACGACCCCGCAGTCCGGAAATGGCTTCAAAAGTATGTACTAGGTGTGTACTATCAATATAACCTCCACAATCAACTTGTACATAGGTCGTGAAAGCGTAAGTTCCACAAGCAATGTTCAGTAATAGTAAGGGAATTCTAAGATCTCTTTCTGATTTAAATACTTCTTTTTTCGATAGGATCTGGAGACCTTCGCACAGCCAACCAACTAAGGAAACAATACATCCCACATTGCACAATACTAGCAAATATAAAACATCTTTGGAAGGGAAAACGGACTTTGTTCTAATCTGCGACTAAATTACGGATTCTTCAGGCCGCTGTGTGTTCGTATTCTTGATCAAAACTCAAGACCCAGTACCTGAACAGGGAATATTTTTGTTAGAATGTGTGTCTAGATGCCGCGAACAGCAGACCATGTTCTCAAGCAATCGTGAGTGCTTTAAATACTTTTGAAATTAACTGCTGTATGAGTATGTAAAGTATGTGATAGCTGATTCTGCCCAGTACGGTATATGTTAAAATGTTGTGGATTACTGAAGGGAATTATTGGAGAACACATCACTTGCTAGTCTCATAAATTCAGCTTGTTCAGTGATGCCTTGCAAATCAATTTGAAATAACTTAATGCTATTGAGTCAAAATCTAAGAACTGTTTTCATGTGTCAAACACATGTTTCGTTCATACCTAGACGAAAACTTCATGGGAAGGCTCGTTTAAAGCCGCCTCTTACATACATAAACATTTTGATATCCTGCACTAATTTTTCAAGCAATTGACACTAAAATTTGTTCCCATGATAAATTGGTTGGTAGAAATGGAAAATGCCAGATATTGCAACCTGGCAAAATCCTAAGCAGCATTTGTTTTTGAAAATTGTAGGGTTACTGCAGACGTTGTTTTGGAATTAGAAGGTTCTATTGGTCCATATTCTCATTTGCTGGTTTTAAAAGTAACAGCACTGAAGGATAGGACGAGTGCAATTGCTTCTGGTAATGTTGGTGAACTGATTAGTAAGATAATTGAAGGGTTTAGCGACTCGTTAAACGTTGAAGGGCCTCTCCTCTTGCAAAATGTTAAGTGTCTTAGTTGTATACTAAATTGAAAAGCGCATGCCCCCAAATGATGCTAACATCTTATTTTGACTTTTGAATGATTCATTTCATCCAATAAATGTAACTCAATCAAACTATAAAAATGTATTGGCAATGTGAAAAAATAGTACACAGAATAGTCTGTCTTTAAAATGTTGGAACCAGTGTGATATTGTTGCTGGATACTTTACTTTTAAAACTGTATGTTTATCCCAGCGGCGTGTGGTGACCCTCGAGACTAGTGATTAAAGTTAAGAGCGACTAATTGGATACCCACTATAATAATAGTAATAGTAATAATAACAATATCATTACAAAATACATATTTTGAAGTACTCTTCATACAGAAGCTACAATTCAGTACTGCACATGCAGTAGGCTATATTATAATAAAAATTGTAATTAATTTTAATATGATAGGCTATCATAATTATTATAACTAGCAACCCGCCCCGGCTTCGTCTGGTATCTTTAATGGTTTATCCAGAGTAAGCTTAAAAGGCACACGGGCGACAGGTCCCAGACCCAGTTCAGGAAAGCCGAAGTGAACAGTGAAACTCCAAACACATATAACTTACTCTTCTCTGAATTCTTAACTCGACACGATTCGACAGTTTGTTGCTGGCCGAAGCTAGGGTGATAGGCTCGCTAGCTTGTAAACTCGCTCCGAAGCTAGTAATCTAAATTTTCACTGAATGGAGATGGTTGAAAGAAATGAAAACGTAAAGACACTTATAATGGGCGATGTATTAAAGATAGAGATATGCTGTCGCAGACTTTTTTGTAGAACAATTCATGCTAAACAACTCATACTCATAGTATATAGATATTTTTAATGGTTTACCCATCGTTAACTTAAAAGGTGCACGGACGGCAGGTTTTCTTCTACTCGAATCACTGAAATCGTTACTGCTCGGCTTCTTTTGGTCATAAATGAATGTTTGTCTGCAAAACCTTCCTGGAGAAATCCTTTATAAAATGGTGAAAACCGCATCAATATCCATCCAGTGGTTCTCGAAATCACCCGTTTTATACTATGTAGCGATTGTATTAATTGTAATATAATACAATGCTATTTTTGAAGACACGTCCATGCAGTGCAATCACAATTTTAGGATATATATGTTTAAAAATGTGATGAAAGAATAAGTTAAAACATAAGCTGCCTACTATAAAAATAGGGGGTGGAGGATAAAGTTATTTTCATGTGAATTTATATTTAACAGCCTTTGCATAAAAATCTTCCAACCGAGATGATAGCATGGCCCTTGCACTCACAGAAGGTCACTGTGGGGTGTGAAATATGCTGTCTCCTGTTGATATCCAATATACAGTATAGATGACATTTTATCATAATATGTTCACCTCTATGCTGTCCGGAGCGGTCTATTCGTGGGGTTCGAAGTGCAAGTTTCCTCGCCCTCTATTCAGTGTAGTTCTCGCCCTCAGACTATGCCTACTGCTGTCTGTCAGAAACGAAAGGAACTACGGGGTCTTGGAAACGAGATGATGCATGCTTCATTTGACCTGTTGGAATACAAGGCAGTGCTTTGCGGATGCAGGACTGGTAGGAGTTCACGCTATACCTTCTCTGTGTAACCTCTAGCGCTACGGTTCCCAATCTATTTTTCTCCCGTACCCCTTAATACATATTTACCTAAAAGAGTACCCCCTGAAAGGTAAACTTTTAAAACGTTTAATATTTCACGGGCAATATGTAGGCCTACATAACTTATTAAAAACACAATAAAAATAACTTACAACTACTTTTAACATATTTTTTTGAATACAGTATAACTATTCAATAGCTCAAAAAAGTTAAAGCACCACTTTTTTCAAAGGCCACCAAATTTTGAAAAGTTGACCGCACAAGCTCGAAATCTCATTATGACGTTTGTCCAGACGCCTAGCAAGCATATGCTTCAGCACAACTCCCTAACTTGAGTAGTTTCGAGCGCTCCCAAAACCAGCCCATTTTCGAAAACCGCAAATTTAAGTTTGCGAAAAACGCTGTAGGACTTGTCGCAGTTTGCCAAAGGAGTCGAAAATGAATGAGTCTTGCTCTTAAAGGTTCCACAAACACGTTGAAATTGTCCCATTTGACGTTTGGACATTTTCAACCCCCTTCAGCATCCCCTAAACATGGACTACCATTGGGGGCGCCTGAGAAGGTACCGGGTGTGTATAACCATATAACCACCTGAAAACCTGCACACCGTCCTCAGTTGCTGATTGCAGCAAGTTCCTAAGGCCTCCGGCAATGTTCACCCCCCCTCCCCAACACCATCAACTGGCATGGGACCAAACCACCGCGTCTCGATTCACCCCTAAGGAAGGTTTAATCGAGATGATTATCAGTGCTGCTAAGGGGGGGGGTCTTCCCCTAAATTTTCAAAAAAGGAGCCGTGCCTGTGTCACAACCCCTTCCCCTGCTACCCCCTTTTGTATGATGTTTCGAATCAGGTCCTTTTTAAGGGCTGAAACGAGGTCTTAATCGCTGAAAGGGCTGTAAGTGCCCTTAGAAGTAGTGGTGACACGAAATCAACCCCTTCCGATCGTTGATTGGCATTCCATCCCCCAAACTTGAAATTTTTGCACCCTCAACCCTCCCTGTCTGGACGCGTAACGCGTCATGGCAGAGTTTTCAGAGTTGGATGAAAATGAAGCTTATGTCCTGCAATCGAGCCCAAAACAGCAAGTTGGATGGGAGTTATCGGTAAGGTGGTAAACGAGAACAAAAAGTTTTCAAACAAGTTAACAGCCTCTAGTATGTACGGCCATGCATAGGCAACCCACATCACGTCCGTGCGTGCGGGTTGCCTATGATCGGCAATGGGTTACAAAGGATGGAAAGGGCGATAAATGACACTCTGTAATGACTTTTACCCTTTAATAGCGCGCAACGCCTCCATGCGCATCAATTACAGCCTCACACCTTCGCCTCATGCTCTCAACAAGCGTTCTGATTAAGTCTTGGGGAATGTTGGCCCACTCTTCGAGTAGCGCCTGGCGCAGTTCTGTCAGAGTCTGGGGTTGCCGTTGTCGCTGCTGCACTCGCCGGATGAGCTCGTCCCAGAGATGTTCAATGACGTTCAAGTCGGGGCTGTTTGCTGGCTAATCGAGCAATTGGATGCCCATTGCGTGTAAGTAGTCCAGCATAACCCTTGCGACGTGCGGTCGTGCATTATCCTGCTGGAGGATAATGTCTCGGCCATCCGCTTCGATGAAAAGGACGATGTGACTATCAACGACTTCGGCGACGTACCTTTCTGCTAGCATGCCGGGTGGGGGTATGTGAACTAAAGGTGTTCGCCCGTCGCTCGTTATACCCGCCAACATCATGACGGACCCTCCTCCAAACGCTTCTTTTGGCTGGTAGCAGTCTAGTCGGTACCTCTCATTTTTTCTTATGTAGACCCGCACCCGCCCGTCGCAGCGCCGCAACTTAAACCGACACTCGTCCGTCACGAGGACGCCTTGCCATCGTCGCCTGTTCCAACCTTGGTGGTCTTGAGCAAAAGCTACCCGATTGCGCCATTGTTGCCGAGTAAAAGCTGGACCTCGAACAGGTCTTCTGGAGCGAAGGCGTGCGCGCTTCAGAATATTGCGGAGAGTTTGGTCGCTGACTCTACGAAGAGTAGCGTTCTGGTACAAGGACGCCAGCTTCGAGGCCGTCGCCGTACGGTTTTGAAGAGCACCGTGGGCTTTGGCACGATCTTCTCAAGGCGTCGTGCAGCGAGGTCGCCCTTGACCAGGTCGCCGTCGGTAAGAATTGGTTTCGTGAAAGCTGTGGTAAGCATTAGACACAACCGTGTGATTCCTCCCCAAACGGCGGTCGATCTCTCTGAAGGACAAGCCTCTGTCCCTTAGTGCAACGTTCTTAATGCACTCCTCCTCACTCACCGCTCGTCGGACCATTGCGGCTACCTGCCACAAGGAACACGAAGAATCAGCACGACGTTTCCTTAGACTTTCAGGGCCGTCTTTATGACCTTTTAAGATGACCCACAACTCCCCTTCGATGCCTGAGTTGACGTTCTTGGAAATGACTTCCACCGTAGACAGCACTCCGACCGTTGATTGAAGAATTCCTGAGATACTGTGTCTTCTAGACAGGCTGAAGCACTGATAACCCACGACGTGGACCCCATGCTTTTAAAGGGCTATGGATGCTTCTCGAAGGTTTGAGTAACCGGAAACAAATTACTGTGTATCTGGTAACACAGATCCTTCGAGAACCTTCGAGATCCTGTAGGACAAATGGCTAAAATTCTACGCCGTTACTGAGCCTTGAACCCACGGTCTCCCGCATGGTATGAATCAGCTCTAACCATTGAGCTACAATTAACGTTGACAAAAGATACGGTAGAAAGGTATATGAACGGAATCGACTAATCAAATGACGTTCCCGACGCTTGTTGTGAGCATGAGGCTAAGGTGCGAGGCTGTACATGATGCGAATGGAGGCGTTCCGCGCTATTAAAGTGTAAAAATCATTACAATTAATCATTTATCTCCCATTTCCATCCTTTGTAACCCATTGCCGATCATAGGCAACCCGCACGCACGGACGTGGTGTGGGTTACCTATGCATGGGCGTACTTACTAGAGGCTGCTAACTTGTTAGAAAACTTTTTGGTCTCGTTTCCCACCTTACCGATAAATTTCCATCCAACCTGCTGTTTTGGGCTCGATTGCAGGCCAAGAGCTTAATTTCCATCCAACTCTGAAAACTCTGCCATGACGCGTTATACGTCCAGACAGGGAGGGTTGAGGGTGAATCGAGACGGAGTGGTTTGATCCCATGCCAGTTGAGGGTGTTAGGGGAGGGGGTGAACATTGCCGGAGGCCTTAAGAACTTACTGCAATCAGCAACTGAGGACGGTGTGCAGGTGGTTAAACACACCCGGTACCTTCTCAGACGCCCCCAATGGTAGTCCATGTTTAGGGGATGATGAAGGGGGTTGAAAATACCCAAACGTCAAATGTAACGATTTCAACGTGTTTGTGGAACCATTAAGAGCAAGACTCATTCATTTTCGACTGCTTTGGCAACCTGCGACAAGTCTTACAGCGTTTTTCGCAAACTTCAATTTGCGGTTTTCGAAAATTGGCTAGTTTTGGGGGCGCTACCCCGAAACTACTCAAGTTGGGGAGTTGTGCTGAAGCATATGCTTGGTAGGCGTCAGGACAAACGGCATACTGAGATTTTGAGCTTGTGCGGTCAACTTTTCAAAATTTGGTGGCCTTTGAAAAAAGTGGTGCTTTAATTTTTTTGAGCAGCTTATGTTTAATTTATTACGTATTTACTGTTAGTATGCATTTCATTTCATTAAAATGTTAAATATAATTTTCAATTTTACTTGTATTTACTTGTGCAAATTATAAACAGGAAAATAAACAAGCACAGTAGGCCTACTCTTTTTTTTATTGATTTTATTGAAAACCAATTAATTCTTGCGATTAGTTTGGCATAAATAGACAAATCAAGACAATAGAAGTGCAGTGGTGAAAGGGACTGGGGTTGGGGTAGGGTGGGTCGTCGAGGGGGAGCATTGACCTTGGCGTGCGTGAATTAGACGACACTGCGCGCTGGTACATTATGACTGACACGTACGATGGGAACATGGTGCCCGCCATTACCGTTTAGTTTTGGCGTAACCCTAACCGGTTTGATGCGTACCCCAGGTTGGGAACCGCGGCTCTAGCGCAAACTGAAGTAGAGCTTCTATTCGTGGAAGAGAAGAAAACTGAGCGCTCAAACAAGAGGAAATGTTGCAATAACTAATAGAAAATAGGCGAATTTAAGTGGAATTTTGAGCACTGAAGCAGTGTTTCCCTTGTTTCATCCCAATGCACGCCACTGGTCCCATTTGAAACGGAGTCGGGGATGAGTTGCGATGAAAATCTAGGTTGCGGGTGGTTGCTATGGCTGGATTCCTTTCCTGACACCAACCTCATGAGAGGAGTTAATGATGAATACATCTGGGCAAGGAGATGGAAGGAAGCGGCCGTGGCCTATTTGAACGTACCACCCCGGCACGTGTCTGGAGTTGAAAATGGGAAACCACGGAAAAGTATTTAAAGGACGGCCGACAGTGGGGTTTGAACCCATGTCTGCCAAGTCCGCAGATAGCGGCCTAGTGCAGCGCGTTGGCGAGCGTCGCTACTGCTGTTGGTAAAGAGATATTCTGTGAAATCAAATTGAAAAAGATCCCATTACACAAATTTAAATAATTCAGTCACTGCAAGCATTGAAATTAAAGCACCTAAACTTTGCAAATTCTGTTTTAAAATATATTTGGGTTCCCTGTTCATATGTTGATACAGAGAGATTTTTTCGAAGTATATTTTGATTGTCAAATATCGGAGACGACTAACTAGAGAGAGCTCCATTGTAACATGAGCTATGTTATCATTCACAAAGTAAAGAATGGATAGGATGGCCCAATGGTAATGTAATGTTAATAATGTGTTATATAGGCCTAATCATAATCAGGAATATAATAATATTGGATGTTTATTAGTAATTGATACAGCTACCATTCATTATATCATTCTTTTTCTTCTTTTTCGTGTGGCTTCCTAAAAGGCCTAGTGCAGGTCTTTCTAGTCGACGCCCGTGGGCGATCTGCGTGTCGGAATGAGAGATGAGATGAATTGATGAAAGTGGGCAAGGATGTGGAAGGAAGCGGCCGTGGCCTGTCAGAAGGTACCGTCCCAGCATTTGCCTGGTGATGAAAATGGGGAAACCACGGAAAACCATTTCAAGGACGGCCGACCGTGGGGCTCGAACACACGCGTCTACCGAGTTAGCAGAGAGCTTCGCCCATGGCCTAACGCTGCGCTTTAGCGAGCGTAGCCACCGCTGCCGGTATTATATCATTCAAAACAGAATAATGAAACCTTTAATGATTAAGTTCAGAATTTCATTAAAGCAAAATTAAAGTGATAGTGCAAAATCTATTTCGCGAAATAACGAGAAAATTGGTAAACTTCACGCGAAGTGGTACAAAAATTAATGCGAAAACAATTATGCCTTTAGCTATGTGCTTACAGGACGATCTCAACAGCAAACTTTCGTAACTTCTTTATGAAATTTTAGCTTTGAACAGTCCAGTTGTAAATTACAATATTTTCCTTATCAGCCTACTTCTCCCATAGAAATGAGTAGAAAGTAGATTGTGAGACCTATTGCGGGGCAATGAGCATGTGTCTATTCCCCTATTTACTTCTGGACGACTGCTCCAATTTCAGTAAAATTTAGTTTGTTTAGTATGATGGTAGTATTGCTTCCGGATATCTGAATTTGACACTTTCTGGTGAACATCGCTGCTGCTAACTGGAAGTAAAGGGTGGTATCAACTTTAAAGTAACTCTTCAAGACTTTGTAAAAGGACTGCCCTAATTTGGGAAGGAAGGAAATTTGTAATTTTACGTGACCGTTCATCTCACGATCATGAGCCACGAGACCTCCTTTTTACGTGGAATCCGAACCACAGGACATGACATTTCTCTTTGAAAATCTCACATGCATTGACCGGGAATCGAAGCAACTTGACCACTGCGCCACCACGCCCCACCCTAATGTGGGCCAAACATTGTACAAATACTGTAAAGTTTTCACGACCAAAACATAATAATAATGCTACTGGTTTTACGTACCTTGTAAACTACAGTGGCTTCTAGAGATGTCGGGGAGCCGGAATTTTGCCCCGAAGGGGATCTTTAACGTGCCAGTAAATCGACTGACACGGCTCCCTCGCATTTGCGCACTCTCAAATGCCTACTGACCTTGGCACAGCAGGCGAGAACGTTACCGCTGAGCCACGCAGCCCGTCACGACCAAAACACTATTTATGAAGTCTAAGTAACTTCAGTACTGTCAATCGTTATTAACAGGTGGCACTAACAATACAGTCCCCCTTTAATAACTCGTAAATGACTAAACCATTTTTTTTCCAATAAGGGCACATGAACTAGAGGGTCGACCCCATAAAACAAGTCTCAACCATCACCACGATGTTTCACCAAACATACAGTGCTCTGCCATATTATTATACTCAGAATGAATATAAAGTAGGTATTTGGTAAATCTTTGGTCAGAAAAAAGATGTCCTGTAAATGGTAGTGCATTGTTGTATTTGTATTTCACATACTGTATTTATTTTACCATATTCTACCGGTAAAGAAAGTAGTTTCATTGTTACAATTACCTTCGTACAGATCAAACTTTTAGTATCTTGTGAAGCCACCCTTAGCTGCAATCAGTGCATAGACCCTTCTTGGCATACTTGTAATGTTTTTTCTCGCATGTTCCTCCAAATATTGGGCTTCTCCAAACCTCGTTAAGTCTTTCTAAAAGCATGTCATGCTTGTAATGACACCTTTTTTTAGTAATTTCTTTCTACATGGTGGCCACTCAAATCGGTCAACGATTTTCCAGGAGTATTCCAGGAATTTTCCAGGAGTAATTCTCATTTTTCCAGATTTAAAAATAAGCGCAAGTGCGGGGCTTTATCGGTTGCCTACTTCAAGACCAAAATAAAGCAGTTGTGTTTGGTTTACTTATACAGATGTTGACAAAAATTAGTGGTGATTGCGTGATTGATACGCAAGCCTACACACAAATGATATAATTGTTGTTTTAAAAAAGCCTTTGTGATTCAAATATCCGCTTTAGAAAAAGAGAAAAGAATGCCGCCTGCAATTTTATTCCGGTGAAGTTGTCTATACTCAATATGTTTTACAAAAATACTATCGCGAGTTCTCACATACAGAAGCAGGCAGCTGAGGAAATTTATTTCGTTAACGATAGATAGAGTGCTCACCCAAAACCGCAGCGGGAGTATGATTTAAGATGGAAAGGTTTTTACAATTAATTAACAGTGGCTATTTTCCAGACCTACTAAAATCCAGGTTTTCCAGGAGTAGTGGCCATCATGTTTCTACCTATCTTGCGGACACTTTTCGGTAACCCAACACATCATGGAGCATCTGATGGGCCCGGGCACGAACAATACGAAGTGTGGACATAACGTCTGCCACCGCTATGTGCCTGCCCGCTAACACCATGCCCTGTAATTGAGCAATGCTGTTTTCATTCGTAGATGTGGAGGAACGCCAACTTCGATCTTCATCCTCTACACTCTGCCGTCCTTTAATGCACATGCAACACCAGCTACCGACCATTTGATGAGCCTTCTGTAGCCGTTCATGGATGAATGACACACTAGTCCCACGTGCCCATTCATACCGGATAACAGCACGCACTTCCATTGGCGACCACATTGTCATTACACGTCTGTCTGCCATCGTAAGTTGACTCGAATGACATCGGGCATGCCGGTTTCCTGCGCCTCTCTCTTCGTCGTCGCTCTGTGCATGCGTCATTTCCCCTCCGCTGACGCTACATCCGTCGTTGAACCAGCCACGGGCATACCTGCAAACTTTCAAAAATAGGAATCCAGAAGATCCCACAGCGCAAAAATTTAACGCGTACATGCGTCGCAAGGTCTTAAAACATAGCGAGAAAAGTCTACAGGGAAAGAGATTACAAACCCTTGGTGATGTGAGACTAAGTAATTCGCTGTGCCAGTTCATGTTGGTTGCAACTAATGAGTTCATTTCTTGAATCTGTAGCCATTTCATTCAAAATATGCGAAGTTTTTGTACGACCACAAACGAATCCTTTTGCGATTTCTGAATCTGGGAACACTTTCTTAAGAAGAGCACCAGCATGATCAGCAGCAGATAACGGGATATTATGTTCAATTAAAAATGAAGTGAACAAGCATTCTGATCCTATTACATTAAGGTCAACTCCAGAAGTGGTAAAAATGAATCAATTTTCCTACTGCTCTCCTTCAGTTTCGTTTCGGAGACGTGTTTAACGGATTTAATGTGATTTATTAATTCAGTTCTTCCTCCGTAAGCAATGTTTATATCACACGAACACATGGAACAGAATGCGAATGTTTCACCTTTCCGTGATCGCTTAATACAAGGAAATTCTGTAGAATATACCTCCCTGAAGAACTGATGATATCGTTTCTTACTTGAATTCATAACGAAAATACAAAATCGCACAAAAATTCGTCACGCATTTGCACGAATACTAGAACTACAGAAAACGCCGCTTTAAACCAAGCATAAACAAAGCTTTCCCGCTATAACAGTCGAAGCACAAAGAGTAATATAAATACAGCGATATTCTGCGAAATGTGATTATCGGTAGACAGTTCAATCGAATTTCAGCGTAATGTCAAACGCATGGAATTAATGACAAAAGCGCAGCGATTGTCTGCGAGACAGGATTATCGATAAACATATCGGTCGACTTTCAGACGAATTACAAACAATCGCATCTAAGAATAGCAGCTATTATCGAAAATCAAGCAAAGGTTCCCCTATAGTACAATACAAAGATATATTACCTTGATGGTAAAGAGAATAAATTTATCATAAAGTCATATTGAAGAATATGATTTTATTAAACCCCAATCCTATTACTCAAATATATCCTATTCTCTAGGAAAACCTTGTCAACAAGTGATGCCATATATATTAAAAATAGTCTGCTCTTAATTCTTGGATCGATAAATCGGATTTTCTATACACCGTTTGCCATTTATTAACCATTGCCTACAACATATACTCCCTCTGTACTGCAGTCAGGTATGAAAACAAGTTCAAATAGTCAAAGTCTTGTCAGTCACAATACGTGTAGCGTTCAAAAGGTATCGAGCCGGAGGCTGGAGTGCGCAAACCGGTGACTACATCGGCTAATCGTGGCGTGTGTATTGAGGTGTGGTTCCGACCAGAGCGTGGTAGGTCACAGCCCGTCGCTAGAGGGCACGCGTGCACGTCACGTGACGATACAAAGCGAGCAGCAGCATGCATCAATCGTCCAACACTGCCAGCCGCATTGCAAACAGTGACATGGAGGCGTCAACCGAAGAGCAAAGAGGTGTTGTTCGGTTTCTGACAGCGGAAGGAGTAGGGGGAAAGGACATTCATCGCCGAATGTCACAAGTGCACGGCGAACACTGCATGTCCCTTGCAAGGATCAAGGCGTGCCACAAGCGCTTCAGGGAAGGATGGGTATCGTTAGACTATGATGCCCGGTCTGGGGCACCCACCTGCATTACCGATGACAACGTCCAGCTGGTTGATGCACTCATTACCCAGGACCGGCGAGTGACAGTGAACGCCATAGACGCCGTGGTCGCACCACGACAATGCACGACCTCATACGGCCAACACAGTCGCGGCACGCCTGCAGAAAATCAATGGGCGGTTCTCGGCCACCCTCCATACAGTCCAGACCTCTCTCCCAGTGCTTACACCATGTCTGGTCCCCTGAAAAGGGCTCTGCGCGGCCAACGATTAACCTCGGACGACGACGTCCAGCTGTACGTGCGGAACTGGTTCACATCGCAGCCCAGGAAATTTTATGAGACAGCCATTCACCGCCACGTGTCACAGTGGGACAAGTGTCTCAACAGCCAGGGCCAATACTTCTAACATACAGGTACTGTGGTTTCTGTAAGTATGTCTCCGGCTCGTTACTTTTTAAACGCACCTTATATACTGGCGAAAAAAAATTGATGTCTTGGCATGAAATGTAACCGTTCCATGGTTATAGTTTTAACGTATGCAAGCAAATATTAACCCTATTATACAATACTAAGATATATTTCCTTGATAGTGAAGAGAATAAATTTAACGAAATGACGTATTGAAGAATATGATTTTATTAAACCTTATTCCTATTACTCAAAATATATCCTATTCTCTAGGAAAAACATGTCACTAACTGATGCCACACATAATAAAAATAGTCTGCTCTTAATTCTTAGATCAATAAATCGGATTTTGTGCACATCGTTTGTCATTTATTAACCTATGCCTACAACCTATACTCCCTCGGTATTGCCGGCAGGTCTGAAAACAAGTTCCCTTGTCGAAGGCTTGTCCTTCACAATACTTAGCCTGTAATAATTCTTTCTTTACCAGACCATGTTACATCACTCACAGTATCTTTTGCAAGGGAATGGTAAAATGCCAGTTTCTTAGAAGGTATTCATTTTTTATCATAATTGGACATCTATGTACACTGGCGAAAGTAAAATACTGTGCTGGTACGAAATGTAACCGTTCCATGTTTTTTTTTGGGGGGGATGCAAGCAAACATTGCCCCTATTGCACAATACAAAGATATATTTCCTTGATAGTGAAGAGAATAAATTTAACGAAACGTCATATTGAAGAATATGATTTTATTAAACCCTAATCATATTACTCAAATATATCCCATTCTCAAGGAAAACCTTGTCATTAACTGATGCCATACATAATAAAAATAGTCTGCTCTTAATTCTTGGATCGATAGATCGGATTTTGTGTACACCGTTTGTCATTTATTAACCAATGCTTACAACCAACACTCCCTCTAAACTGCAGTCAGGTCTGAAAACAAGTTCCAAAAATAATCAAAGACATGTCAGTCACTAAACGTGTAGACTGTAATTATTCTTTCTTTACCTGGCCATGTTACATCACCCACGGTATCTTTTGCAAGGGAATGGTAAAATGCCAGTTTCTAAGAAGTAAATTTTTTGTCATAATTGGTCATCTATGTACACTGGCGGAAAAAAATTGATGATCATGCACGAAATGTAACCGATTCATGGTTATTGTTTTAACGTATGCAAGCAAACATTGACCCTATTGTACAATACAAAGATATATTTCCTTGATAGTGAAGAGAATAAATGTAAGCGGCATCGGTGGCGTAGTTGGTAGCATGCTGAACTTCTATGCCCAAGATAAGTGGGTTCAAACACGGCCGAAGCCGTCGGATTTTTAAGAGCGTTAAAATCCATCTGTATGCCTTCCTTTGAAGGGGAAGTAAATCCGGCGGACAAATGCCATAGATTTATGGCATGTTATAGAACCTTCCACTTATTACACCAGTGTGAAGCTAAATTGTATAGGTTAATATAAGCAAAGCTCTTAGGATCCTACGTTCGTTGCCAAGAGCCGACTGCGGTGGCGTCTAGTAGCTAAGTTCTGAACTAGGCCTAGTAGTTGTTGACGGTGGCGTTTGGGGACAAAAGTAGGAACTGTTTGAAAAATTCAAAGTTGCAGTCCTTACTTGAATAAAAAACAGATACACTCACTAATACAGCAATCACAGTAAACATCTGTTATCAGACACATTCTACACACACCCAAAGTACACGGGGCTATATGACCGCGTTGTCGCAGTCTTTAAACTGAGGAACCAACCAACCAGAATACATTTAACGAAATGACATACTGAAGAATATGATTTTATTAAACCTTAATCCTATTACTCAAAATATATCCTATTCTCTAGGAAAACCATGTCATTAACTGATGCCATATATAATAAAAAATAGTCTGCTTTTAATTCATAGATCAATAAATCGGATTTTGTGTACACCGTTTGTCATTTATTAACCTATGCCTACAACCGATACCGGTACTCCCTCTGTACTGCAGTCAGGTCTCAAAACAAGTTCCATTGTCCAAGACTTGTCCGTCACAATACTTAGCCTGTAATAATTCTTTCGTTACCAGGCCATGTTACATCACTCACGGCATCTATTGCAAGGGAATGGTAAAATGCTAGTTTCTAAGGAGTTCATTTTTGTCATAATTCGACATCTATGTACACTGGCGAAAATAAACAGCTGCGCTGGCACGAAATGTAACAGTTCCATGGTTATTGGTTTAAAGAATGCAAGCAAACATTGCCCCGGTAGGACAATACAAAGATATAGTTCCTTGATAGTGAAGAAAATAAATTTAATGAAATGACATATTGAAGAATATGATTATATTAAATCTTAATCCTATTACTCAAATATATCCTAATTTATTGCAAATCCTCGTCGGCAACTGATGCCATACATAACAGAAATAGTCTGCTCCTAATTCTTGGATCGATAAATCGGATTTCGTATACACGGTTTGTAATTTATTAACATATGCCTACAACCAACACTCCCTCTGCACTGCAGTCAGGACTGAAAACAAGTTCCAGTGTCCAAGACTTGTCCGTCACAATACCTAGCCTGCAGAAATACTTTCTCTACCAGGCCATGTTACCTCACTCAAGGTATCTTTTGCAATGGACTGATAAAATGCCGGTTTCAAAGGTGTTCATTTTTTGTCAAGATTGGACATCTATGTACAATGGCGAAAATAAACTGATGTGCTTGGGCGAAATATAACCGTTCCACGGTTATTTTTATGGAGTATGCAAGCAAACATTGCCCCTATTGAACAATATAAAGAAATTTTTACTTTATAGTGAACAGAATAAGTTTAACGAAATGTCATATTGAAGAACATGATTTTATTAAAACCTAAGCCTATTACTCAAATATATCCTAATCTCTAGGAAAACCTTGTCATTAAGTGATGCCATACATTAAAAAAATGTCTGCTCTTAATTCATGGACCGATAAATCGGATTTTGTGTACACACTTTGTCATTTATTAACCTATGCCTACAACCTATACTCCCTCTGCACTGCAGTCAGGTCTGAAAACAATTTCCATTGTCCAAGACATGTCCGTCACAATACTTAGCCTGCAATAATTATTTCTTTACCAGGCCATGTTACCTCACTCACGGTATCTTTTGCAAGGGACTGGTAAAATGCCAGTTTCTAAGAAGGTGTTCATTTTTTGTCATAATTGAACATCTATGTACAATGGCGAAAATAAACTGCTGCGCAGGGGCGAGATATCACCGTTCCATGGTTATTTTTCTAGCGTATGCAAGCAAACATTGCCTCTGTTAAACAATATAAAGAAATATTTACTTTATAGTGAACGCAATAAGTTTAACGAAAAGTCATATTGGAGAACATGTTTTTATTAAGCCCTAATCCTATTACTTAAATATATCCTAATCTCTAGGAAAACCTTGTCATTAACGGATGCCATACATAAAAATAAAGTCTGCTCTTAATTTTTGGATCGATAATTCGGATTTTGTGTACACCGTTTGTCATTTATTAACCTATGCCTACAACCAACACTCCCTCTGAACTGCAGTCAGGACTGAAAACAAGTTCCAGTGTCCAAGACTTGTCCGTCACAATACTTAGCCTGCAGTAATTCTTTCTCCACCAGGCCATGTTACCTCACTCAAGGTATCTTTTGCAAGGGACTGATAAAATGCCAGTTTCTAAGATGTCAATTTTTTGTCATAATTGGACATCTATGTACAATGGCGAAAATAAACTGCTTCACTGGGGCGAAATATAACCGTTCCATGGTTATTTTTTTGGCGTATGCAAGCAAACATTGCCCCTATTAAACAATATAAAGAAATATTTACTTTATAGTGAACAGAATAAGTTTAACGAAATGTCATATTGAACAACATGATTTTATTAAAACCGAAACCTATTACTCAAATATATCCTAATCTCTAGGAAAACCTTGTCATTAACTGATGCCATACATTAAAAAAAAAGTCTTCTCTTAATTCTTGGATCGATAAATCGGATTTCGTCTACACGGTTTGTAATTTATTAACATATGCCTACAACCAACACTCCCTCTGCACTGCAGTCAGGACTGAAAACAAGTTCCAGTGTCCAAGACTTGTCCGTCACAATACCTAGCCTGCAGAAATTCTTTCTCTACCAGGCCATGTTACCTCACTCAAGGTATCTTTTGCAATGGACTGATAAAATGCCAGTTTCAAAGGTGTTCATTTTTTGTCAAGATTGGACATCTATGTACAATGGCGAAAATAAACTGCTGTGCTTGGGCGAAATATAACCGTTCCACGGTTATTTTTATGGAGTATGCAAGCAAACATTGCCCCTATTGAACATTATAAAGAAATTTTTACTTTATAGTGAACAGAATAAGTTTAACGAAGTGTCATATTGAAGAACATGATTTCATTAAAACCTAAGCCTATTACTCAAATATATCCTAATCTCTAGGAAAAGCTTGTCATTAAGTGATGCCATACATTAAAAAATGTCTGCTCTTAATTCTTGGACCGATAAATCGGATTTTGTGTACACCGTTTGTCATTTATTAACCTTTGCCTACAACCTATACTCCCTCTGCACTGCAGTCAGGTCTGAAAACAAGTTCCATTGTCCAAGACTTGTCCGTCAAAATACTTAGCCTGCAATAATTATTTCTTTACCAGGCCATGTTACCTCACTCAAGGTATCCTTTGCAAGGGACTGATAAAATGCCAGTTTCAAAGGTGTTCATGTTTTGTCATAATTGGACATCTATGTACAATGGCGAAAATAAACTGCTGTGCTGGGGCGAAATATAACCGTTCCATGGTTATTTTGGCGTATGCAAGCAAACATTGCCCCTATTAAACAATATCAAGAAATATTTACTTTATAGTGAACAGAATAAGTTTAACGAAATGTCATATTGAAGAACATGATTTTATTAAAACCTAATCCTATAACTCAAATATATCCTAATCTCAGGAAAACCTTGTCATTAACTGATGCCATACATTAAAATAAAGTCTGCTATTAATTCTTGGATCGATAAATCGGATTTTGTGTACACCGATTGTCATTTATTAACCTATGCCTACAACCTATACTCCCTCTGCATTGCAGTCAGGTCTGAAAACAAGTTCCATTGTCCAAGACTTGTCCGTCACAATAATTAGCCTGCAATAATTCTTTCTTTACCAGGCCATGTTACCTCACTCAAGGTATCCTTTGCAAGGGACTGGTAAAATGACAGTTTCTAAGAAGGTGTTCATTTTTTATCATAATTGGACACCTATGTACAATGGCGAAAATAAACTGCTGTGCTGGGGCGAAATATAACCGTTCCATGGTTATTTTTTTAGCGTATGCAAGCAAACATTGCCCATATTAAACAATATTAAGAAATATTTACTTTATAGTGAACAGAATAAGTTTAACGAAATGTCATATTGAAGAGCATGATTTTATTAAACCCTAAACCTATTACTCAAATATATCCTAATCTCTAGGAAATCCTTGTCATTAATTGATGCCATACATTAAAATAAAGTCTGCTCTTAATTTTTGGATCGATAATTCGGATTTTGTGTACACCGTGTCATTTATTAACCTATGCCTACAACCAACACTCCCTCTGAACTGCAGTCAGGACTGAAATCAAGTTCCAGTGTCCAAGACTTGTCCGTCACAATACTTAGCCTGCAGTAATTCTTTCTCTACCAGGCCATGTTACCTCACTCAAGGTATCTTTTGCAAGGGACTGATAAAATGCCAGTTTCTAAGGTGTTAATTTTTTGTCATAATTGGACATCTATGTACAAAGGCGAAAATAAACTGCTTCACTGGGGCGAAATATAACCGTTCCATGGTTATTTTTTGGCGTATGCAAGCAAACATTGCCCCTATTAAACAATATAAAGAAATATTTACTTTATAGTGAACAGAATAAGTTTAACGAAATGTCATATTTAAGAACATGATTTTATTAAAACCTTAACCTATTACTCAAATATATCGTAATCTCTAGGAAAATCTTGTCATTAACTGATGCCAAAAATAAAAAAGTCTGCTCTTAATTCTTGGATCGATAAATCGGATTTCGTATACACCGTTTGTAATTTATTAACATATGCCTACAACCAAAACTCCCTCTGCACTGCAGTCAGGACTGAAAACAAGTTCCAGTGTCCAAGACTTGCCCGTCACAATACCTAGCCTGCAGAAATTCTTTCTCTACCAGGCCATGTTACCTCACTCAAGGTATCGTTTGCAATGGACTGATAAAATGCCAGTTTCAAAGGTGTTCATTTTTTGTCAAGATTGGACATCTATGTACAATGGCGAAAATAAACTGCTGTGCTTGGGCGAAATATAACCGTTCCAAGGTTATTTTTATGGAGTATGCAAGCAAACATTGCCCCTATTGAACAATATAAAGAAATTTTAACTTTATAGTGAACGCAATAAGTTTAACGAAAATTCATATTGGAGAACATGTTTTTATTAAACCCTAATCCTATTACTTAAATATATCCTAATCTCTAGGAAAACCTTGTCATTAACGGATGCCATACATAAAAAAGTCTGCTCTTAATTCTTGGATCGATAAATCGGATTTTGTGTATACCGTTTGTCATTTATTAACCTATGCCTACAACCTATACTCCCTCTGCACTGCAGTCAGGTCTGAAAACAAGTTCCATTGTCCAAGACTTGTCCGTCAAAATACTTAGCCTGCAATAATTATTTCTTTACCAGGCCATGTTACCTCACTCAAGGTATCCTTTGCAAGGGACTGATAAAATGCCAGTTTCAAAGGTGTTCATGTTTTGTCATAATTGGACATCTATGTACAATGGCGAAAATAAACTGCTGTGCTGGGGCGAAATATAACCGTTCCATGGTTATTTTGGCGTATGCAAGCAAACATTGCCCCTATTAAACAATATCAAGAAATATTTACTTTATAGTGAACAGAATAAGTTTAACGAAATGTCATATTGAAGAACATGATTTTATTAAAACCTAATCCTATAACTCAAATATATCCTAATCTCAAGAAAACCTTGTCATTAACTGATGCCATACATTAAAATAAAGTCTGCTATTAATTCTTGGATCGATAAATCGGATTTTGTGTACACCGTTTGTCATTTATTAACCTATGCCTACAACCTATACTCCCTCTGCATTGCAGTCAGGTCTGAAAACAAGTTCCATTGTCCAAGACTTGTCCGTCACAATAATTAGCCTGCAATAATTCTTTCTTTACCAGGCCATGTTACCTCACTCAAGGTATCCTTTGCAAGGGACTGGTAAAATGAAAGTTTCTAAGAAGGTGTTCATTTTTTATCATAATTGGACACCTATGTACAATGGCGAAAATAAACTGCTGTGCTGGGGCGAAATATAACCGTTCCATGGTTATTTTTTTAGCGTATGCAAGCAAACATTGCCCCTATTAAACAATATTAAGAAATATTTACTTTATAGTGAACAGAATAAGTTTAACGAAATGTCATATTGAAGAGCATGATTTTATTAAACCCTAAACCTATTACTCAAATATATCCTAATCTCTAGGAAATCCTTGTTATTAATTGATGCCATACATTAAAATAAAGTCTGCTCTTAATTTTTGGATCGATAATTCGGATTTTGTGTACACCGTGTCATTTATTAACCTATGCCTACAACCAACACTCCCTCTGAACTGCAGTCAGGACTGAAATCAAGTTCCAGTGTCCAAGACTTGTCCGTCACAATACTTAGCCTGCAGTAATTCTTTCTCTACCAGGCCATGTTACCTCACTCAAGGTATCTTTTGCAAGGGACTGATAAAATGCCAGTTTCTAAGGTGTTAATTTTTTGTCATAATTGGACATCTATGTACAAAGGCGAAAATAAACTGCTTCACTGGGGCGAAATATAACCGTTCCATGGTTATTTTTTGGCGTATGCAAGCAAACATTGCCCCTATTAAACAATATAAAGAAATATTTACTTTATAGTGAACAGAATAAGTTTAACGAAATGTCATATTTAAGAACATGATTTTATTAAAACCTTAACCTATTACTCAAATATATCGTAATCTCTAGGAAAATCTTGTCATTAACTGATGCCAAAAATAAAAAAGTCTGCTCTTAATTCTTGGATCGATAAATCGGATTTCGTATACACCGCTTGTAATTTATTAACATATGCCTACAACCAAAACTCCCTCTGCACTGCAGTCAGGACTGAAAACAAGTTCCAGTGTCCAAGACTTGCCCGTCACAATACCTAGCCTGCAGAAATTCTTTCTCTACCAGGCCATGTTACCTCACTCAAGGTATCGTTTGCAATGGACTGATAAAATGCCAGTTTCAAAGGTGTTCATTTTTTGTCCAGATTGGACATCTATGTACAATGGCGAAAATAAACTGCTGTGCTTGGGCGAAATATAACCGTTCCAAGGTTATTTTTATGGAGTATGCAAGCAAACATTGCCCCTATTGAACAATATAAAGAAATTTTAACTTTATAGTGAACAGAATAAGTTTAACGAAATGTCATATTGAAGAACATGATTTTATTAAAACCTAAGCCTATTACTCAAATATATCCTAATCTCTAGGAAAACCTTGTCATTAAGTGATGCCATACATTAAAAAAATGTCTGCTCTTAATTCTTGGATCGATAAATCGGATTTTGTGTACACCGTTTGTCATTTATTAACCTATGCCTACAACCTATACTCCCTCTGCACTGCAGTCAGGTCTGAAAACAAGTTCCATTGTCCAAGACTTGCCCGTCACAATAATTAGCCTGCAATAATTCTTTCTTTATCAGGCCATGTTACCTCACTCAAGGTATCCTTTGCAAGGGACTGGGAAAATGACAGTTTCTAAGAAGGTGTTCATTTTTGTCATAATTGGACATCTATGTACAATGGCGAAAATAAACTGCTCTGCTTGGGCGAAATATAACCGTTCCACGGTTATTTTTATGGAGTATGCAAGCAAACATTGCCCCTATTGAACAATATAAAGGAATTTTTACTTTATAGTGAACAGAATAAGTTTAACGAAATGTCATATTGAAGAACATGATTTTATTAAAACCTTAACCTATTACTCAAATATATCCTAATCTCTAGGAAAATCTTGTCATTAACTGATGCCAAAAATAAAAAAAGTCTGCTCTTAATTCTTGGATCGATAAATCGGATTTCGTATACACCGTTTGTAATTTATTAACATATGCCTACAACCAAAACTCCCTCTGCACTGAAGTCAGGACTGAAAACAAGTTCCAGTGTCCAAGACCTGTCCGTCACAATACCTAGCCTGCAGAAATTCCTTCTCTACCAGGCCATGTTACCTCACTCAAGGTATCGTTTGCAATGGACTGATAAAATGCCAGTTTCTAAGGTGTTCGTTTTTTTCATAATTGGACATCTATGTACAATGGCGAAAATAAACTGCTGTGCTGGGGCGAAATATAACCGTTCCATGGTTATTTTTTTGCGTATGCAAGCAAACATTGCCCCTATTAAACAATATAAAGAAATATTTACTTTATAGTGAACAGAATAAGTTTAACGAAATGTCATATTTAAGAACATGATTTTATTAAAACCTTAACCTATTGCTCAAATATATCCTAATCTCTAGGAAAATCTTGTCATTAACTGATGCCAAAAATAAAAAAAGTCTGCTCTTAATTCTTGGATCGATAAATCGGATTTCGTATACACCGTTTGTAATTTATTAACATATGCCTACAACCAAAACTCCCTCTGCACTGCAGTCAGGACTGAAAACAAGTTCCAGTGTCCAAGACTTGCCCGTCACAATACCTAGCCTGCAGAAATTCTTTCTCTACCAGGCCATGTTACCTCACTCAAGGTATCGTTTGCAATGGACTGATAAAATGCCAGTTTCAAAGGTGTTCATTTTTTGTCAAGATTGAACATCTATGTACAATGGCGAAAATAAACTGCTGTGCTTGGGCGAAATATAACCGTTCCACGGTTATTTTTATGGAGTATGCAAGCAAACATTGCCCCTATTGAACAATATAAAGACATTTTTACTTTATAGTGAACAGAATAAGTTTAACGAAATGTCATATTGAAGAACATGATTCTATTAAAACCTAAGCCTATTACTCAAATATATCCTAATCCCTAGGAAAACCTTGTCATTAAGTGATGCCATACATTAAAAAAATGTCTGCTCTTAATTCTTGGATCGATAAATCGGATTTCGTATACACCGTTTGTCATTTATTAACATATACCTACAACCTAAACTCCTCTGTACTGCAGTCAGGTCAGAAAACAAGTTCCATTGTCCAAGACTTGTCCGTCACAATACTTAGCCTGCAATAATTCTTTCTTTACCAGGCCATGTTACCTCGCTCAATGTATATTTTGCAAGGGACTGGGAAAATGACAGTTTCTAAGAAGGTGTTCATTTTTGTCATAACTGGACATCTATGTACAATGGCGAAAATAAACTGCTTTGCTGGGGCGAAATATAACCGTCCCATGGTTATTTTTTTAGCGTATGCAAGCAAACATTGCCCCTATTAAACAATATTAAGAAATATTTACTTTATAGTGAACAGAATAAGTTTAACGAAATGTCATATTGAAGAACATGATTTTATTAAAACCTAAGCCTATTACTCAAATATATCCTAATCTCTAGGAAATCCTTGTCATAAACTGATGCCATACATTAAAATAAAGTCTGCTCTTAATTTTTGGATCGATAATTCGGATTTAGTGTACACCGTTTGTCATTTATTAACCTATGCCTACAACCAACACTCCCTCTAAACTGCAGTCAGGACTGAAAACAAGTTCCAGTGTCCAAGACATGTCCGTCACAATACTTAGCCTGCAGTAATTCTTTCTCTACCAGGCCATGTTACCTCAGTCAAGGTATCTTTTGCAAGGGACTGATAAAATACCAGTTTCTAAGGTGTTCATTTCTTGTCATAATTGGACATCTATGTACAATGGCTAAAATAATTTGCTGCGCTGGGGAGAAATATAACCGTTCCATGGTTATTTTTCTGCCGTATGCAAGCAAACATTGCCCCTATTAAACAATATAAAGACATATTTACTTTATAGTGAACAGAATAAGTTTAACGAAATGTCATATTGAGGAACATGATTTTATTAAACCCTAAACCTATTACTCAAATATATCCTAATCTCTAGGAAAACCTTGTCATTAACTGATGCCACACATTAAAGAAAGTCTGCTCTTAATTCTTGGATCGATAAATCGGATTTTGTGTTCACCATTTGTCATTTATTAACCTATGCCTAAAACCTATACTCACTCTGCACTGCACTCAGGTCTGAAAACAAGTTCCATTGTCCAAGACTTGTCCGTCACAAAACTTAGCCTGCAATCATTCTTCCTTTACCAGGCCATGATACCTCACTCAAGGTATATTTAGCAAGGGACTGGTAAAATGCCATTTTTTAAGGAGGTGTTCAATTTTTCTCATAATTGGACACCTATGTACGATGGCGAAAATAAACTGCTGTGCTGGGGCGAAATATAACCGTTCCATGGTTATATTTCTGGCGTATGCAAGCAAACATTGCCCCCATTAAACAATACAAAGAAATATTTACTTTATAGTGAACAGAATAAGTTAAACGAAATGTCATATTGAAGAACATGATTTTATTATACCCTAATCCTATTACTCAAATATATCCTTATCTCTAGGAAAACCTTGTCATTAACTGTTGCCATACATTTAAAAAAGTCTGCTCTTAATTCTTGGATCGATAAATGGGATTTTGTGTTCACGGTTTGTCATTTATTAACCTATGCCTAAAACCTATACTCCCTCTGCACTGCAGTCAGGTCTGAAAACAAGTTCCATTGTCCAAGACTTGTCCGTCACAATACTTACTTAGCCTGCAATAATTTTTCTTTTATCAGGCCATGTTACCTCACTCAAGGTATCTTTTGCAAGGGAATTATAAAATGCCAGTTTCTAAGGTTCAATTTTTGTCATGATTGGACACCTATGTACAATGGCGAAAATAAACTGCTGTGCTGGGGCAAAATATAACCGTTCCATGGTTATTTTTCTGGCGTATGCAAGCAAACATTGCCCCCATTAAACAATATAGAGAAATATTTACTTTATAGTGAACAGAATAAGTTAAACGAAATATCATATTGAAGAACATGATTTTAATAAAACCTAATCCTATTACTCAAATATATCCTAATCGCTAGGAAAACCTTGTCATTAACTGATGCCATACATTTAAAAAAAAAGTCTGCTCTTAATTCTTGGATCGATAAATCGAATTTTGAGTACACCGTTCGTCATTTACTAACCTATGCCTAAAACCTTTACTCCCTCTGCACTGCAGCCTGGTTTGAAAACAAGTTCCATTGTCGAAGACTTGTCCATCACAATACTTACCCTGCAATAAATCTTTCTTTTCCAGGCCATGATACCTCACTCAAGGTATATTTTGCAAGGGACTGGTAAAATGCCATTTTTTAAGGAGGTGTTCAATTTTTGTCATAATTGGACATCTATGTACAATGGCGAAAATAAACTGCTGTGCTGGGGCGAAATATAACCGTTCCATGGTTATTTTTCTGGCGTATGCAAGCAAACATTGACCCTATTAAACAATATAAAGAAATATTTACTTTATAGTGAACAGAATAAGTTAAACGAAATGTCATATTGAAGAACATGATTTTATTAAACCCTAATCCTATTACTCAAATATATCCTAATCACTAGGAAAACCTTGTCATTAACTGATGCCATACATTTAAAAGAAAGTCTGCTCTTAATTCTTGGATCGATAAACAGGATTTACTGTACACCGTTTGTCATTTATTAACCTATGCCTAAAACCTATGCTCCCTCTGCACTGCAGTCAGCTCTGAAAACAAGTTCCATTGTCCAAGTCATGTCCGTCACAATATTTAGCCTGCAATAATTATTTCTATACCCGGCCATGTTACCTCACTCAAGGTATATTTTGCAAGGGACTGGTAAAATGCCAGTTTCTAAGAAGGTGTTCATTTTTTCATAATTGGACATCTATGTACAATGGCGAAAATAAACTGCTGTGCTGGGGCGAAATATAACCGTTCCATGGTTATTTTTCTGGCGTATGCAAGCAAACAATGCCCCTATTAAATAATATAAAGAAATATTTACTTTATAGTGAACAGAATAAGTTTAACGAAATGCCATATTGAAGAACATGATTTTATTAAACCCTAATCCTATTACTCAAATATATCCTAATCTCTAGGAAAACCTTGTCATTAACTGATGCCATACATTTAAAAAAAAGTCTGCTCTTAATTCTTGGATCGATAAATCGGATTTTGAGTACACCGTTTGTCATTTATTATCCTATGCCTACAACCAACACTCCTTCTAAACTGCAGTCAGGACTGAAAACAAGTTCCAGTGTCCAAGACTTGTCCGTCACAATACTTAGCCTGCAGTAATTCTTTCTCTACCAGGCCATGATACCTCAGTCAAGGTATCTTTTGCAAGGGACTGATAAAATACCAGTTTCTAAGGTGTTCATTTTTTGTCATAATTGGACATCTATGTACAATGGCGAAAATAAATTGCTGCGCTGGGGCGAAATATAACCGTTCCATGGTTATTTTTCTGAAGTATGCAAGCAAACATTGCCCCTATTAAACAATATAAAGATATATTCTGTTCACTATCAAGTAAATAAGTTTAAAGAAATGTCATATTGAGGAACATGATTTTATAAAACCCTAAACCTATTACTCAAATATATCCTAATCTCTAGGAAAACCTTGTCATTAACTGATGCCACACATTAAAGAAAGTCTGCGCTTAATTCTTGGATCGATAAATCGGATTTTGTGTTCACCATTTTTCATTTATTAACCTATGCCTAAAACCTATACTCCCTCTGCACTGCAGTCAGGTCTGAAAACAAGTTCCATTGTCCAAGACTTGTCCGTCACAAAAATTAGCCTGCAATAATTCTTTCTTTACCAGGCCATGTTACCTCACTCAAGGTATATTTTGCAAGGGACTGGTAAAATGCCATTTTTAAGAAGGTGTTCAATTATTGTCATAATTGGACATCTATGTACAATGGCGAAAATAAAATGCTGATCTGGGGCGAAATAAAACCGTTCCATGGTTTTTTAGCGTATGCAAACAAACATTACCCCTATTAAATAATATAAAGAAATATTTACTTTATAGTGAACAGAATAAGTTTAACGAAATGTCATATTGAAGAACATGATTTTATTAAACCCTAATCCTATTACTCAAATATATCCTAATCTCTAGGAAAACCTTGTCATTAACTGATGCCATACATTTAAAAAATAGGCAGCCCTTAATTCTTGGATCGATAAATCGGATTTTGAGTACACCGTTCGTCATTTATTAACCTATGCATAAAACCTTTACTCCCTCTGCACTGCAGCCAGGTCTGAAAACAAGTTCCATTGTCGAAGACTTGTCCATCACAATACTTTGCCTGCAATAAATCTTTCTTTTCCAGGCCATGATACCGCACTCAAGGTATATTTTGCAAGGGACTGGTAAAATGCCATTTTTTAGGGAGGTGTTCAATTTTTGTCATAATTGGACATCTATGTACAATGGCGAAAATAAACTGCTGTGTTGGGGCGAAATATAACCGTTCCATGGTTATTTCTCTGGCGTATGCAAGCAAACATTGCCCCTATTAAACAATATAAAGAAATATTTACTTTATAGTGAACAGAATAAGTTAAACGAAATATCATATTGAAGAACATGATTTTATTAAAACCTAATCCTATTACTCAAATATATCCTAATCGCTAGGAAAACCTTGTCATTAACTGATGCCATACATTAAAAAAGGCTGCTCTTAATTCTTGGAACGATAAATCGGATTTTGTGTACACCGTCTGTCAATTATTAACCTATGCCTAAAACCTATACTCCCTATGCACTGCAGTCAGGTCTGAAAACAAGTTCCATTGTCCAAGACTTGTCCGTCACAATACTTGGCCTGCAATAATTCTTTCTTTACCAGGCCATGTTACCTCACTCAAGGTATATTTTGCAAGGGACTGGTAAAATGCCATTTTTAAGAAGGTGTTCAATTTTTGTCATAATTGGACATCTATATACAAAAGCGAAAATTAACTGCTGTGCTGGGGCGAAATATAACCGTTCCATGGTTATTTTTAGCGTATGCAAACAAACATTGCCCCTATTAAATAATATAAAGAAATATTTACTTTATAGTGAACAGAATAAGTTTAACGAAATGTCATATTGAAGAACATGATTTTATGAAACCCTAATCCTATTACTCAAATATATCCTAATCTCTCGGAAAACCTTGTCATTAACTGATGCCATACATTTAAAAAAAAGTCTGCTCTTAATTCTTGGATCGATAAATAGGATTTAGTGTACACCGTTTGTCATTTATTAACCTATGCCTAAAACCAATACTCCCTCTGCACTGCAGTCAGCTCTGAATACAAGTTCCATTTTCCAAGACATGTCCGTCACAATACTTAGCCTGCAATAATTACTTCTTTACCCGGCCATGTTACCTCACTCAAGGTATATTTTGCAAGGGACTGGTAAAATGCCATGTTTAAGAAGGTGTTCATTTTGTCATAATTGGACATCCATGTACAATGGCGAAAATAAACTGCTGTGCTGGGGCGAAATATAACCGTTCCATGGTTATTTTTTTTAGCGTATGCAAGCAAACATTGCCCCTATTAAATCATATAAAGAAATATTTACTTTATAGTGAACAGAATAAGTTTAACGAAATGTCATATTGAAGAACATGATTTTATTAAACCCTTATCCTATTACTCAAATATATCCTTATCTCTAGGAAAACCTTGGCATTAACTGATGCCATACATTAAAAAAAAGTCTGCTCTTAATTCTTGGATCGATAAATCGGATTTTGTGTTCACGGTTGGTCATCTATTAACCTATGCCTAAAACCTATACTCCCTCTGCACTGCAGTCAGGTCTGAAAACAAGTTCCATTGTCCAAGACTTGTCCGTCACAATACTTAGCCTCCAATATTTTTTCATTACGAGGCCATGTTACCTCACTCAAGGTATCTTTTGCAAGGGAATTATAAAATGCCAGTTTCTAAGGTGTTCATTTTTTGTCATGATTGGACATCTATGTACAATGGCGAAAGTAAACTGCTGTGCTGGGGCGAAATATAACCGTTCCATGGTTATTTTTCTGGCGTATGCAAGCAAACATTGCCCCTATTACAAAATATAAAGAAATATTTACTTCATAGTGAACAGAATAAGTTTAACGAAATGTCATATTGAAGAACATGATTTTATTAAACTCTAATCCTATTACTCAAATATATCCTAATCTCTAGGAAATCCTTGTCATAAACTGATGTCATACATTAAAATAAAGTCTGCTCTTAATTTTTGGACCGATAATTCGGATTTTGTGTACACCGTTTGTCATTTATTAACCTATGCCTACAACCAACACTCCCTCTAAACTGCAGTCAGGACTGTAAACAAGTTCCAGTGTCCAAGACTTGTCCGTCACAATACTTAACCTGCAGTAATTCTTTCTCTACCAGGCCATGTTACCTCAGTCAAGGTATCTTTTGCAAGGGACTGATAAAATGCCAGTTTCTAAGGTGTTCATTTTTTGTCATAATTGGACATCTATGTACAATGGCGAAAATAAATTGCTGCGCTGGGGCGAAATATAACCGTTCCATGGTTATTTTTCTGATGTATGCAAGCAAACATTGCCCCTATTAAACAATATAAAGACATATTTACTTTATAGTGAACAGAATAAGTTTTACGAAATGTCATATTGAGGAACATGATTTTATTAAAGCCTAAACCTATTACTCAAATATATCCTAATCTCTAGGAAAACCTTGTCATTAACTGATGCCACACATAAAAAAAAAGTCTGCTCTTAATTCTTGGATCGATAAATCGGATTTTGAGTACACCGTTCGTCATTTATTAACCTATGCCTAAAACCTTTACTCCCTCTGCACTGCAGCCAGATCTGAAAACAAGTTCCATTGTCGAAGACTTGTCCACCACAATACTTAGCCTGCAATAAATCTTTCTTTTCCAGGCCATGTTACCTCACTCAAGGTATATTTTGCAAGGGACTGGTAAAATGCCATTTATAAGAAGGTGTTCATTTTTTCTCATAATTGGACATCTATGTACAATGGCGAAAATAAACTGCTGTGCTGGGGAGAAATATAACCGTTCCATGGTTATTTTTCTGGCGTATGCAAGCAAACATTGCCCCTATTAAACAATATAAAGAAATATTTACCTTATAGTGAACAGAATAAGTTAAACGAAATGTCATATTGAAGAACATGATTTTATTAAACCCTAATCCTATTACTCAAATATATCCTAATCACTAGGAAAACCTTGTCATTAACTGATGCCATACATTTAAAAAAAAGTCTGCTCTTAATTCTTGGATCGATAAGTAGGATTTACTGTACACCGTTTGTCATTTATTAACCTATGCCTAAAACCTAAGCTCCCTCTGCACTGCAGTCAGCTCTGAAAACAAGTTCCATTGTCCAAGTCATGTCCGTCACAATATTTAGCCTGCAATAATTATTTCTTTACCCGGCCATGTTACCTCACTCAAGGTATATTTTGCAAGGGACTGGTAAAATGCCAGTTTCTAAGAAGGTGTTCATTTTTTCATAATTGGACATCTATGTACAATGGCGAAAATAAACTGCTGTGCTGGGGCGAAATATAACCGTTCCATGGTTATTTTTCTGGCGTATGCAAGCAAACATTGCCCCTATTAAATAATATAAAGAAATATTTACTTTATAGTGAACAGAATAAGTTTAACGAAATGTCATATTGAAGAACATGATTTTATTAAACCCTAATCCTATTACTCAAATATATCATAATCTCTAGGAAAACCTTGTCATTAACTGATGCCATACATTTAAAAAAAAGTCTGCTCTTTATTCTTGGATCGATAAATCGGATTTTGAGTACACCGTTCGTCATTTATTAACCAATGCCTAAAACCTTTACTCCCTCTGCACTGCAGCCTGGTTTGAAAACAAGTTCCATTGTCGAAGACTTGTCCATCACAATACTTACCCTGCAATAAATCTTTCTTTTCCAGGCCATGATACCTCACTCAAGGTATATTTTGCAAGGGACTGGTAAAATGCCATTTTTTAAGGAGGTGTTCAATTTTTGTCATAATTGGACATCTATGTACAATGGCGAAAATAAACTGCTGTGCTGGGGCGAAATATAACCGTTCCATGGATATTTTTCTGGCGTATGCAAGCAAACATTGCCCCTATTAAATAATATAAAGAAATATATACTTTATAGTGAACAGAATAAGTTTAACGAAATGTCATATTGAAGAACATGATTTTATTAAACCCTAATCCTATTACTCAAATATATCCTTATCTCTAGGAAAACCTTGTCATTAACTGATGCCATACATTAAAAAAAGTTTGCTCTTAATTCTTGGATCGATAAATCGGATTTTGTGTTCACGGTTTGTCATTTATTAACCTATGCCTAAAACCTATACTCCCTCTGCACTGCAGTCAGGTCTGAAAACAAGTTCCAGTGTCCAAGACTTGCCCGTCACAATACCTAGCCTGCAGAAATTCTTTCTCT
Organism: Meconema thalassinum; assembly: GCA_946902985.2. NCBI lineage: Eukaryota > Metazoa > Arthropoda > Insecta > Orthoptera > Tettigoniidae > Meconema > Meconema thalassinum. The sequence continues at coordinate 1,199,094,017 of OX336389.2, forward strand.
ACCAGGCCATGTTACCTCACTCAAGGTATCGTTTGCAATGGACTGATAAAATGCCAGTTTCAAAGGTGTTCATTTTTTGTCAAGATTGGACATCTATGTACAATGGCGAAAATAAACTGCTGTGCTTGGGCGAAATATAACCGTTCCACGGTTATTTTTATGGAGTATGCAAGCAAACATTGCCCCTATTGAACAATATAAAGACATTTTTACTTTATAGTGAACAGAATAAGTTTAACGAAATGTCATATTGAAGAACATGATTCTATTAAAACCTAAGCCTATTACTCAAATATATCCTAATCCCTAGGAAAACCTTGTCATTGAGTGATGCCATACATTAAAAAAATGTCTGCTCTTAATTCTTGGATCGATAAATCGGATTTCGTATACACCGTTTGTCATTTATTAACATATACCTACAACCTAAACTCCTCTGTACTGCAGTCAGGTCAGAAAACAAGTTCCATTGTCCAAGACTTGTCCGTCACAATACTTAGCCTGCAATAATTCTTTCTTTACCAGGCCATGTTACCTCGCTCAATGTATATTTTGCAAGGGACTGGGAAAATGACAGTTTCTAAGAAGGTGTTCATTTTTGTCATAACTGGACATCTATGTACAATGGCGAAAATAAACTGCTTTGCTGGGGCGAAATATAACCGTCCCATGGTTATTTTTTTAGCGTATGCAAGCAAACATTGCCCCTATTAAACAATATTAAGAAATATTTACTTTATAGTGAACAGAATAAGTTTAACGAAATGTCATATTGAAGAACATGATTTTATTAAAACCTAAGCCTATTACTCAAATATATCCTAATCTCTAGGAAATCCTTGTCATAAACTGATGCCATACATTAAAATAAAGTCTGCTCTTAATTTTTGGATCGATAATTCGGATTTAGTGTACACCGTTTGTCATTTATTAACCTATGCCTACAACCAACACTCCCTCTAAACTGCAGTCAGGACTGAAAACAAGTTCCAGTGTCCAAGACATGTCCGTCACAATACTTAGCCTGCAGTAATTCTTTCTCTACCAGGCCATGTTACCTCAGTCAAGGTATCTTTTGCAAGGGACTGATAAAATACCAGTTTCTAAGGTGTTCATTTCTTGTCATAATTGGACATCTATGTACAATGGCTAAAATAATTTGCTGCGCTGGGGCGAAATATAACCGTTCCATGGTTATTTTTCTGCCGTATGCAAGCAAACATTGCCCCTATTAAACAATATAAAGACATATTTACTTTATAGTGAACAGAATCAGTTTAACGAAATGTCATATTGAGGAACATGATTTTATTAAACCTTAAACCTATTACTCAAATATATCCTAATCTCTAGGAAAACCTTGTCATTAACTGATGCCACACATTAAAGAAAGTCTGCTCTTAATTCTTGGATCGATAAATCGGATTTTGTGTTCACCATTTGTCATTTATTAACCTATGCCTAAAACCTATACTCACTCTGCACTGCACTCAGGTCTGAAAACAAGTTCCATTGTCCAAGACTTGTCCGTCACAAAACTTAGCCTGCAATCATTCTTCCTTTACCAGGCCATGATACCTCACTCAAGGTATATTTAGCAAGGGACTGGTAAAATGCCATTTTTTAAGGAGGTGTTCAATTTTTCTCATAATTGGACACCTATGTACGATGGCGAAAATAAACTGCTGTGCTGGGGCGAAATATAACCGTTCCATGGTTATATTTCTGGCGTATGCAAGCAAACATTGCCCCCATTAAACAATACAAAGAAATATTTACTTTATAGTGAACAGAATAAGTTAAACGAAATGTCATATTGAAGAACATGATTTTATTATACCCTAATCCTATTACTCAAATATATCCTTATCTCTAGGAAAACCTTGTCATTAACTGTTGCCATACATTAAAAAAAGTCTGCTCTTAATTCTTGGATCGATAAATGGGATTTTGTGTTCACGGTTTGTCATTTATTAACCTATGCCTAAAACCTTTACTCCCTCTGCACTGCAGCCTGGTTTGAAAACAAGTTCCATTGTCGAAGACTTGTCCATCACAATACTTAACCTGCAATAAATCTTTCTTTTCCAGGCCATGATACCTCACTCGGAGGTATATTTTGCAAGGGACTGGTAAAATGCCATTTTTTAAGGAGGTGTTCAATTTTTGTCATAATTGGACATCTATGTACAATGGCGAAAATAAACTGCTGTGCTGGGGCGAAATATAACCGTTCCATGGTTATTTTTCTGGCGTATGCAAGCAAACATTGCCCCTATTAAACAATATAAAGAAATATTTACTTTATAGTGAACAGAATAAGTTAAACGAAATGTCATATTGAAGAACATGATTTTATTAAACCCTAATCCTATTACTCAAATATATCCTAATCACTAGGAAAACCTTGTCATTAACTGATGCCATACATTTAAAAGAAAGTCTGCTCTTAATTCTTGGATCGATAAACAGGATTTACTGTACACCGTTTGTCATTTATTAACCTATGCCTAAAACCTATGCTCCCTCTGCACTGCAGTCAGCTCTGAAAACAAGTTCCATTGTCCAAGTCATGTCCGTCACAATATTTAGCCTGCAATAATTATTTCTTTACCCGGCCATGTTACCTCACTCAAGGTATATTTTGCAAGGGACTGGTAAAATGCCAGTTTCTAAGAAGGTGTTCATTTTTTCATAATTGGACATCTATGTACAATGGCGAAAATAAACTGCTGTGCTGGGGCGAAATATAACCGTTCCATGGTTATTTTTCTGGCGTATGCAAGCAAACATTGCCCCTATTAAATAATATAAAGAAATATTTACTTTATAGTGAACAGAATAAGTTTAACGAAATGCCATATTGAAGAACATGATTTTATTAAACCCTAATCCTATTACTCAAATATATCCTAATCTCTAGGAAAACCTTGTCATTAACTGATGCCATACATTTAAAAAAAAGTCTGCTCTTAATTCTTGGATCGATAAATCGGATTTTGAGTACACCGTTTGTCATTTATTATCCTATGCCTACAACCAACACTCCTTCTAAACTGCAGTCAGGACTGAAAACAAGTTCCAGTGTCCAAGACTTGTCCGTCACAATACTTAGCCTGCAGTAATTCTTTCTCTACCAGGCCATGATACCTCAGTCAAGGTATCTTTTGCAAGGGACTGATAAAATACCAGTTTCTAAGGTGTTCATTTTTTGTCATAATTGGACATCTATGTACAATGGCGAAAATAAATTGCTGCGCTGGGGCGAAATATAACCGTTCCATGGTTATTTTTCTGAAGTATGCAAGCAAACATTGCCCCTATTAAACAATATAAAGATATATTCTGTTCACTATCAAGTAAATAAGTTTAAAGAAATGTCATATTGAGGAACATGATTTTATAAAACCCTAAACCTATTACTCAAATATATCCAAATCTCTAGGAAAACCTTGTCATTAACTGATGCCACACATTAAAGAAAGTCTGCGCTTAATTCTTGGATCGATAAATCGGATTTTGTGTTCACCATTTTTCATTTATTAACCTATGCCTAAAACCTATACTCCCTCTGCACTGCAGTCAGGTCTGAAAACAAGTTCCATTGTCCAAGACTTGTCCGTCACAAAAATTAGCCTGCAATAATTCTTTCTTTACCAGGCCATGTTACCTCACTCAAGGTATATTTTGCAAGGGACTGGTAAAATGCCATTTTTAAGAAGGTGTTCAATTATTGTCATAATTGGACATCTATGTACAATGGCGAAAATAAAATGCTGATCTGGGGCGAAATAAAACCGTTCCATGTTTTTTTAGCGTATGCAAACAAACATTACCCCTATTAAATAATATAAAGAAATATTTACTTTATAGTGAACAGAATAAGTTTAACGAAATGTCATATTGAAGAACATGATTTTATTAAACCCTAATCCTATTACTCAAATATATCCTAAGCTCTAGGAAGACCTTGTCATTAACTGATGCCTACAATTTAAAAAAAGTCTGCTCTTAATTCTTGGATCGATAAATCCGATTTTGTGTACACCGTTTGTCATTTATTAACCTATGCCTAAAACCTATACTCCCTCTGCACTGCAGTCAGGTCTGAAAACAAGTTCCATTGTCCAAGACTTGTTTGTCACAATACATAGCCTGCAATAATTCTTTCTTTACCAGGCCATGTAACATCACCCAAAGTATCTTTTGTAAGGGACTGATAAAATGCCAGTTTCTAAGGTGTTCATTTATTGTCATAATTGGACATCTATGTACAATGGCGAAAATAAATTGCTTCGCTGGGGCTAAATATAATCGTTCAATGGTTATTTTTTTGGCGTATGCAAGCAAACATTGCCCCTATTAAACAATATAAAGAAATATTTACTTTATAGTGAACAGAATAAGTGTAACGAAATGTCATATTGAAGAACATGATTTTATTAAACCCTAATCCTATTACTCAAATATATCCTAATCTCTAGGAAAACCTTGTCATTAACTGATGCCATACATTTAAAAAATAGGCAGCCCTTAATTCTTGGATCGATAAATCGGATTTTGAGTACACCGTTCGTCATTTATTAACCTATGCATAAAACCTTTACTCCCTCTGCACTGCAGCCAGGTCTGAAAACAAGTTCCATTGTCGAAGACTTGTCCATCACAATACTTTGCCTGCAATAAATCTTTCTTTTCCAGGCCATGATACCGCACTCAAGGTATATTTTTGCAAGGGACTGGTAAAATGCCATTTTTTAGGGAGGTGTTCAATTTTTGTCATAATTGGACATCTATGTACAATGGCGAAAATAAACTGCTGTGTTGGGGCGAAATATAACCGTTCCATGGTTATTTTTCTGGCGTATGCAAGCAAACATTGCCCCTATTAAACAATATAAAGAAATATTTACTTTATAGTGAACAGAATAAGTTAAACGAAATATCATATTGAAGAACATGATTTTATTAAAACCTAATCCTATTACTCAAATATATCCTAATCGCTAGGAAAACCTTGTCATTAACTGATGCCATACATTAAAAAAGGCTGCTCTTAATTCTTGGAACGATAAATCGGATTTTGTGTACACCGTCTGTCAATTATTAACCTATGCCTAAAACCTATACTCCCTATGCACTGCAGTCAGGTCTGAAAACAAGTTCCATTGTCCAAGACTTGTCCGTCACAATACTTGGCCTGCAATAATTCTTTCTTTACCAGGCCATGTTACCTCACTCAAGGTATATTTTGCAAGGGACTGGTAAAATGCCATTTTTAAGAAGGTGTTCAATTTTTGTCATAATTGGACATCTATATACAAAAGCGAAAATTAACTGCTGTGCTGGGGCGAAATATAACCGTTCCATGGTTATTTTTAGCGTATGCAAACAAACATTGCCCCTATTAAATAATATAAAGAAATATTTACTTTATAGTGAACAGAATAAGTTTAACGAAATGTCATATTGAAGAACATGATTTTATGAAACCCTAATCCTATTACTCAAATATATCCTAATCTCTCGGAAAACCTTGTCATTAACTGATGCCATACATTTAAAAAAAAGTCTGCTCTTAATTCTTGGATCGATAAATAGGATTTAGTGTACACCGTTTGTCATTTATTAACCTATGCCTAAAACCAATACTCCCTCTGCACTGCAGTCAGCTCTGAATACAAGTTCCATTTTCCAAGACATGTCCGTCACAATACTTAGCCTGCAATTATTACTTCTTTACCCGGCCATGTTACCTCACTCAAGGTATATTTTGCAAGGGACTGGTAAAATGCCATGTTTAAGAAGGTGTTCATTTTTGTCATAATTGGACATCCATGTACAATGGCGAAAATAAACTGCTGTGCTGGGGCGAAATATAACCGTTCCATGGTTGTTTTTTTTACCGTATGCAAGCAAACATTGCCCCTATTAAATCATATAAAGAAATATTTACTTTATAGTGAACAGAATAAGTTTAACGAAATGTCATATTGAAGAACATGATTTTATTAAACCCTTATCCTATTACTCAAATATATCCTTATCTCTAGGAAAACCTTGGCATTAACTGATGCCATACATTAAAAAAAAAGTCTGCTCTTAATTCTTGGATCGATAAATCGGATTTTGTGTTCACGGTTGGTCATCTATTAACCTATGCCTAAAACCTATACTCCCTCTGCACTGCAGTCAGGTCTGAAAACAAGTTCCATTGTCCAAGACTTGTCCGTCACAATACTTAGCCTCCAATATTTTTTCATTACGAGGCCATGTTACCTCACTCAAGGTATCTTTTGCAAGGGAATTATAAAATGCCAGTTTCTAAGGTGTTCATTTTTTGTCATGATTGGACATCTATGTACAATGGCGAAAATAAATTGCTGCGCTGGGGCGAAATATAACCGTTCCATGGTTATTTTTCTGATGTATGCAAGCAAACATTGCCCCTATTAAACAATATAAAGACATATTTACTTTATAGTGAACAGAATAAGTTTTACGAAATGTCATATTGAGGAACATGATTTTATTAAACCCTAAACCTATTACTCAAATATATCCTAATCTCTAGGAAAACCTTGTCATTAACTGATGCCACACATTAAAAAAAAGTCTGCTCTTAATTCTTGGATCGATAAATCGGATTTTGAGTACACCGTTCGTCATTTATTAACCTATGCCTAAAACCTTTACTCCCTCTGCACTGCAGCCAGGTCTGAAAACAAGTTCCATTGTCGAAGACTTGTCCATCACAATACTTATCCTGCAATAAATCTTTCTTTTCCAGGCCATGTTACCTCACTCAAGGTATATTTTGCAAGGGACTGGTAAAATGCCATTTATAAGAAGGTGTTCATTTTTTCTCATAATTGGACATCTATGTACAATGGCGAAAATAAACAGCTGTGCTGGGGAGAAATATAACCGTTCCATGGTTATTTTTCTGGCGTATGCACGCAAACATTGCCCCTATTAAACAATATAAAGAAATATTTACTTTATAGTGAACAGAATAAGTTAAACGAAATATCATATTGAAGAGCATGATTTTATTAAAACCTAATCCTATTACTCAAATATATCCTAATCGCTAGGAAAACCTTGTCATTAACTGAAGCCATACATTAAAAAAGTCTGCTCTTAATTCTTGGAACGATAAATCGGATTTTGTGTACACCGTCTGTCAATTATTAACCTATGCCTAAAACCTATACTCCCTCTGCACTGCAGTCAGCTCTGAAAACAAGTTCCATTGTCCAAGACATGTCCGTCACAATACTTAGCCTGCAATAATTATTTCTTTACCCGGCCATGTTATCTCACTCGAGGTATATTTTGCAAGGGACCGGTAAAATGCAATTTTTAAGAAGGTGTTCATTTTTTGTCATAATTGGACATCTATGTACAATGGCGAAAATAAACTGCTGTGCTGGGGCGAAATATCACCGTTCCATGGTTATTTTTTTAGCGTATGCAAGCAAACATTGCCCCTATTAAATCATATAAAGAAATATTTACTTTATAGTGAACAGAATAAGTTTAACGAAATGTCATATTGAAGAACATGATTTTATTAAACCCTTATCCTATTACTCAAATATATCCTTATCTCTAGGAAAACCTTGGCATTAACTGATGCCATACATTAAAAAAAAGTCTGCTCTTAATTCTTGGATCGATATATCGGATTTTGTGTTCACGGTTTGTCATTTATTAACCTATGCCTAAAACCTATACTCCCTCTGCACTGCAGTCAGGTCTGAAAACAAGTTCCATTGTCCAAGACTTGTCCGTCACAATACTTAGCCTCCAATAATTTTTCTTTACCAGGCCATGTTACCTCACTCAAGGTATCTTTCGCAAGGCAATTATAAAATGCCAGTTTCTAAGGTGTTCATTTTTTGTCATGATTGGACATCTATGTACAATGGCGAAAGTAAACTGCTGTGCTGGACGAAATATAACCGTTCCATGGTTATTTTTCTGGCGTATGCAAGCAAATATTGCCCCTATTACAAAATATAAAGAAATATTTACTTCATAGTGAACAGAATAAGTTTAACGAAATGTCATATTGAAGAACATGATTTTATTAAAACCTAATCCTATTACTCAAATATATCCTAATCTCTAGGAAACCCTTGTCATTAAGTGATGCCATGCATTAAAAAAAAGTCTGCTCTTAATTCTCGGATCGATAAATCGGGTTTTGGGTACACCGTTTGTCATTTATTAACCTATGCCTACAACCAACACTCCCTCTAAACTGCAGTCAGGACTGAAAACAAGTTCCAGTGTCCAAGACTTGTCCGTCACAATACTTAGCCTGCAGTAATTCTTTCTCTACCAGGCCATGTTACCTCAGTCAAGGTATCTTTTGCAAGGGACTGATAAAATACCAGTTTCTAAGGTGTTCATTTTTTGTCATAATTGGACATCTATGTACAATGGCGAAAATAAATTGCTGCGCTGGGGCGAAATATAACCGTTCCATGGTTATTTTTCTGCCGTATGCAAGCAAACATTGCCCCTATTAAACAATATAAAGACATATTCTGTTCACTATCAAGTAAATAAGTTTAACGAAATGTCATATTGAGGAACATGATTTTATAAAACCCTAAACCTATTACTCAAATATATCCTAATCTCTAGGAAAACCTTGTCATTAACTGATGCCACACATTAAAGAAAGCCTGCTCTTAATTGTTGGATCGATAAATAGGCTTTTGTGTTCACCATTTGTCATTTATTAACCTATGTCTAAAACCTATACTCCCTCTGCACTGCACTCAGGTCTGAAAACAAGTTCCATTGTCCAAGACATGTCCGTCACAAAACTTAGCCTGCAATAATTCTTCCTTTACCAGGCCATGATACCTCACTCAAGGTATATTTAGCAAGGGACTGGTAAAATGCCATTTTTTAAGGGGTGTTCAATTTTTCTCATAATTCGACACCTATGTACAATGGCGAAAATAAACTGCTGTGCTGGGGCGAAATATAACCGTTGCATGGTTATATTTCTGGCGTATGCAAGCAAGCATTGCCCCTTTAAACAATATAAAGAAATATTTACTTTATAGTGAACAGAATAAGTTAAACGAAATATCATATTGAAGAACATGATTTTAATAAAACCTAATCCTATTACTCAAATATATCCTAATCGCTAGGAAAACCTTGTCATTAAATGATGCCATACATTAAAAAAAGTCTGCTCTTAATTCTTGGAACGATAAATCGGATTTTATGTACACCGTTTGTCATTTATTAACCTATGCCTAAAACCTTTACTCCCTCTGCACTGCAGCCAAGTCTGAAAACAAGTTCCATTGTCGAAGACTTGTCCATCACAACACTTAGCCTGCAATAAATCTTTCTTTTCCAGGCCATGTTACCTCACTCAAGGTATATTTTGAAAGGGACTGGTAAAATGCCATTTATAAGAAGGTGTTCATTTTTTGTCATAATTGGACATCTATGTACAATGGCGAAAATAAACAGCTGTGCTGGGGAGAAATATAACCGTTCCATGGTTATTTTTTTAGCGTATGCAAGCAAACATTGCTCCTATTAAATAATATAAAGAAATATATACTTTATAGTGAACAGAATAAGTTTAACGAAATGTCATATTGAAGATCATGATTTAATAAACCCTTATCCTATTACTCAAATATATCCTTATCTCTAGGAAAACCTTGTCATTAACTTATGCCATACATTAAAGAAAGTTTGCTCTTAATTCTTGGATCGATAAATCGGATTTTGAGTTCCCCATTTGTCATTTATTAATCTATGCCTAAAACCTATACTCCCTCTGCACTGCAGTCAGGTCAGAAAACAAGTTCCATTGTCCAAGACGTGTCCGTCACAATACTTAGCCTGCAATAATTCTTCCTTTACAAGGCCATGATACCTCACTAAGGTATATTTTGCAAGGGACTGGTAAAATGCCATTTTTTAAGGAGGTGTTCAATTTTGGTTATAATTGGACATCTATGTACAATGGCGAAAATAAACTGCTGTGCTGGGGCGAAATATAACCGTTCCATGGTTATTTTTCTGGCGTATGCAAGCCAACATTGCCCCTATTAAACAATATAAAGAAATATTTACTTTATAGTGAACAGAATAAGTTAAACGAAATATCATATTGAAGAACATGATTTTATTAAAACCTAATCCTATTACTCAAATATATCCTAATCGCTAGGAAAACCTTGTCATTAACTGAAGCCATACATTAAAAAAGTCTGCTCTTAATTCTTGGAACGATAAATCGGATTTTGTGTACACCGTCTGTCAATTATTAACCTATGCCTAAAATCTATACACCCTCTGCACTGCAGTCAGGTCTGAAAACAAGTTCCATTGTCCAAGACTTGTCCGTCACAATACTTGGCCTGCAATAATTCTTTCTTTTCCAGGCCATGTTACCTCACTCAATCTATATTTTGCAAGGGACCGGTAAAAAGCCATTTTTAAGAAAGTGTTCATTTTTTGTCATAATTGGGCATCTATGTACAATGGCGAAAATAAACTGCTGTGCTGGGGCGAAATATAACCGTTCCATGGTTATTTTTTTAGCGTATGCAAGCAAACATTGCCCTTATTAAATCATATAAAGAAATATTTACTTTATAGTGAACAGAATAAGTTTAACGAAATGTCATATTGAAGAACATGATTTTATTAAACCCTTATCCTATTACTCAAATATATCCTTATCTCTAGGAAAACCTTGGCATTAACTGATGCCATACATTTAAAAAAAAGTCTGCTCTTAATTCTTGGATCGATAAATCGGATTTTGAGTACACCGTTCGTCATTTATTAACCTATGCCTAAAACCTATACTCCCTCTGCACTGCAGTCAGGTCTGAAAACAAGTTCCATTGTCCAAGACTTGTCCGTCACAATACTTAGCCTCCAATAATTTTTCTTTACGAGGCCATGTTACCTCACTCAAGGTATCTTTTGCAAGGGAATTATAAAATGCCAGTTTCTAAGGTGTTCATTTTTTTGTCATGATTGGACATCTATGTACAATGGCGAAAGTAAACTGCTGTGCTGGGGCGAAATATAACCGTTCCATGGTTATTTTTCTGGCGTATGCAAGCAAACATTGCCCCTATTACAAAATATAAAGAAATATTTACTTTATAGTGAACAGAATAAGTTTAACGAAATGTCATATTGAAGAACATGATTTTATTAAAACCTAATCCTATTACTCAAATATATCCTAATCTCTAGGAAAACCTTGCCATTAAGTGATGCCATACATTAAAAAAAGTCTGCTCTTAATTCTCGGATCGATAAATCGGGTTTTGGGTACACCGTTTATCATTTATTAACCTATGCCTACAACCTATACTCCCTCTGCACTGCAGTCAGGTCACAAAACAAGTGCCATTGTCCAAGACTTGTCCGTCACAATACTTAGCCTGCAATAATTCTTTCTATACCAGGCCATGTTACCTCACTCAATGTATCTTTTGCAAGGGACTGGTAAAATGCCAGTTTCTAAGAAGGTGTTCATTTTTTTCATAATTGGACATCTATGTACAATGGCGAAAATAAACTGCTGTGCTGGGGCGAGATATAACCGTTCCATGGTTATTTTTTTGCGTATGCAAGCAAACATTGCCCCTATTAAACAATATGAAGAAATATTTACTTTATAGTGAACAGAATAATTTTAACGAAATGGCATATTGAAGAACATGATTTTATTAAACTCTAATCCTATTACTCAAATATATCCTAATCTCTAGGAAATCCTTGTCATAAACTGATGTCATACATTAAAATAAAGTCTGCTCTTAATTTTTGGATCGATAATTCGGATTTTGTGTACACCGTTTGTCATTTATTAACCTATGCCTACAACCAACACTCCCTCTAAACTGCAGTCAGGACTGAAAACAAGTTCCAGTGTCCAAGACTTGTCCGTCACAATACTTAGCCTGCAGTAATTCTTTCTCTACCAGGCCATGTTACCTCAGTCAAGGTATCTTTTGCAAGGGACTGATAAAATGCCAGTTTCTAAGGTGTTCATTTTTTGTCATAATTGGACATCTATGTACAATGGCGAAAATAAATTGCTGCGCTGGTGCGAAATATAACCGTTCCATGGTTATTTTTTGGCGTATGCAAGCAAACATTGCCCCTATTAAACAATATAAAGAAATATTTACTTTATAGTGAACAGAATAAGTTTAACGAAATGTCATATTGAAGAACATGATTTTATTAAAACCTAAACCTATTACTCAAATATATCCTAATCTCTAGGAAAACCTTGTCATTAACTGATGCCATACATAAAAAAGTCTGTCTTAATTCTTAGATCGATAAATCGGATTTCGTATACACTGTTTGTAATTTATTAACATATGCCTACAGCCAACACTCCCTCTGCATTGCAGTCAGGACTGTAAACAAGTTCCAGTGTCCAAGACTTGTCCGTCACAATACTTAGCCTGCAGAAATTCTTTCTCTACCAGGCCATGTTACCTCACTCAAGGTATCTTTTGCAAAGGACTGATAAAATGCCAGTTTCTAAGGTGTTCATTTTTGTCATGATTGGACATCTATGTACAATGGCGAAAATAAACTGCTGTGTTGGGGCGAAATATAACCGTTCCATGGTTATTTTTCTGGCGTATGCAAGCAAACATTGCCCCTATTAAACAATATAAAGAAATATTTACTTTATAGTGAACAGAATAAGTTTAACGAAATGTCATATTGAAGAACATGATTTTATTAAAACCTAATCATATTACTCAAATATATACTAATCTCTACGAAAACCTTGTCATTAACTGATGCCATACATTAAAAAAAAGTCTGCTCTTAATTCTTGGATCGATAAATCGGATTTTGGGTACACCGTTTGTCATTTATTAACCTATGCCTACAACCAACACTCCCTCTAAACTGCAGTCAGGACTGAAAACAAGTTCCAGTGTCCAAGACTTGTCCGTCACAATACTTAGCCTGCAGTAATTCTTTCTCTACCAGGCCATGTTACCTCAGTCAAGGTATCTTTTGCAAGGGACTGATAAAATACCAGTTTCTAAGGTGTTCATTTTTTGTCATAATTGGACATCTATGTACAATGGCGAAAATAATCTGCTGAGCGGGGGCGAAATATAACCGTTCCATGGTTATTTTTTGGCGTATACAATCAAACATTGACCCTATTAAACAATATAAAGAAATATATACTTTATACTGAACAGAATAAGTTTAACGGAATGTCATATTGAATAACATGATTTTATTAAACCCTAATCCTATTACTCAAATATATCCTTATCTCTAGGAAAACCTTGTCATTAACTGATGCCATACATTTAAAAAAAGTCTGCTCTTAATTCTTGGATCGATAAATAAGATTTTGTGTTCACCATTTGTCATTTATTAACCTATGCCTAAAAGATATACTCCCTCTACACTGCAGTCAGGTCTGAAAACAAGTTCCATTGTCCAAGACTTGTCCGTCACAATACTTAGCCTGCAATAAGTTTTCTTTACCAGGCCATGTTACCTCACTCAAGGTATCTTTTGCAAGGGACTGATAAAATGCCAGTTCCTAAGGTGTTCATTTTTTGTCATAATTGGACATCTATGTACAATGGCGAAAATAAATTGCTGCGCTGGGGCGAAATATAACCGTTCCATGGTTATTTTTTGGCGTATGCAAGCAAACATTGCCCCTATTAAACAATATAAAGAAATATTTACTTTATAGTGAACAGAATAAGTTTAACGAAATGTCATATTGAAGAACATGATTTTATTAAACCCTAATCCTATTACTCAAATATATCCTTATCTCTAGGAAGACCTTGTCATTAACTGATGCCATACATTAAAAAAAAGTCTGCTCTTAATTCTTGGATCGATAAATCGGATTTTGGGTACACCGTTTGTCATTTATTAACCTATGCCTACAACCTATACTCCCTCTGCACTGCAGTCAGGTTTCAAAACAAGTGCCATTGTCCAAGACTTGTCCCTTACAATACTTAGCCTGCAATAATTCTTTCCTTACCAGGCCATGTTACCTCACTCAAGGTATCTTTTGCAAGGGACTGATAAAATGCCAGTTTCTAAGGTGTTCATTTTTTGTCATAATTGGACATCTATGTACATTGGCGAAAATAAACTGCTGAGCGGGGGCGAAGTATAACCGTTCCATGGTTATTTTTTGGCGTATACAAGCAAACATTGACCCTATTAAACAATATAAAGAAATATATACTTTATAGTGAACAGAATAAGTTTAACGAAATGTCATTGAAAAACATGATTTTTTTAACCCTAATCCTATTACTGAAATATATCCTTATCACTATGAAAACCTTGTCATTAACTGATGCCATACATTTAAAAAGAGTCTGCTCTTAATTCTTGGATCGATAAATAAGATTTTGTGTTCACTATTTGTCATTTATTAACCCATGCCTAAAACCTATACTCCCACTACACTGCAGTCAGGTCTGAAAACAAGTTCCATTGTCCAAGACTTGTCCGTCACAATACTTAGCCTGCAATAAGTTTTCTTTACCAGGCCATGTTACCTCACTCAAGGTATCTTTTGCAAGGGAATTATAAAATGCCAGTTTCTAAGGTGTTCATTTTTTTGTCATGATTGGACATTTATGTACAATGGCGAAAATAAACTGTTGTGCTGGGGCGAAATATAACCGTTCCATGGTTATTTTTCTGGCGTATGCAAGCAAACATTGCCCCTATTACAGAATATAAAGAAATATTTACTTTATAGTGAACAGAATAAGTTTAACGAAATGTCATTTTGAAGAACATGATTTTATTAAAACCTAATCCTAATACTCAAATATATCCTAATCTCTAGGAAAACCTTGTCATTAAGTGATGCTATACATTAAAAAAAGTCTGCTCTTAATTCTCGGATCGATAAATCGGATTTTGGGTACACCGTTTGTCATTTATTAACCTATGCCTACAACCTATACTCCCTCTGCACTGCAGTCAGGTCTGTAAACAAGTTCCATTGTCCAAGACTTGTCCGTCACAATACTTAGCCTGCAATAAATCTTTCTATACCAGGCCATGTTACCTCACTCAATTTACCGTTTGCAAGGGACTGGTAAAATGCCAGTTTCTAAGAAGGTGTTCATTTTTTGTCATAATTGGACATCTATGTACAATGGCGAAAATAAACTGCTGTGCTGGGGAGAAAAATAACCGTTCCATGGTTATTTTTTAGCGTATGCAAGCAAACATTGCCCCTATTAAACAATATAAAGAAATATTTACTTTATAGTGAACAGAATAAGTTTAACGAAATTTCAAATTGAGGAACATGATTTTATTAAACCCTAAACCTATTACTCAAATATATCCTAATCTCTAGGAAAACCTTGTCATTAACTGATGCCACACATTAAAGAAAGTCTGCTCTTAATTCTTGGAACGATAAATCGGATTTTGTGTTCACCATTTGTCATTTATTAACCTATGCCTAAAACCTATACTCCCTCTGTACTGCAGTCAGGTCTGAAAACAAGTTCCATTGTCCAAGTCTTGTCCGTCACAATACTTAGCCTGCAATAATTCTTTCTTTTCCAGGCCATGTTACCTCACTCAAGGTATATTTTGCAAGGGACTGGTAAAATGCCATTTTTAAGAAGGTGTTCATTTTTTTGTCATAATTGGACATCTATGTACAATGGCGAAAATAAACTGCTGTGCTGGGGAGATATATAACCGTTCCATGGTTATTTTTTTAGCGTATGCAAGCAAACATTGCTCCTATTAAATAATATAAAGAAATATATACTTTATAGTGAACAGAATAAGTTTAACGAAATGTCATATTGAAGAACATGATTTTATTAAACCCTAATCCTATTACTCAAATATATCCTTATCTCTAGGAAAACCTTGTCATTAACTGATGCCACACATTAAAGAAAGTCTGCTCTTAATTCTTGGATCGATAAATCGGATTTTGTGTTCACCATTTGTCATTTATTAACCTATGCCTATAACCTATACTCCCTCTGCACTGCAGTCAGGTCTGAAAACAAGTTCCATTGTCCAAGACTTGTCCGTCACAATACTTAGCCTGCAATAATTCTTCCTTTACCAGGCCATGATACCTCACTCAAGGTATATTTTGCAAGGGACTGGTAAAATGCCATTTTTTAAGGAGGTGTTCAATTTTTGTCATAATTGGACATCTATGTACAATGGCGAAAATAAACTGCTGTGCTGGGGCGAAATATAACCGTTCCATGGTTATTTTTCTGGCGTATGCAAGCAAACATGGCCCCTATTAAATAATATAAAGAAATATTTACTTTATAGTGAACAGAATAAGTTTAACGAAATGTCATATTGACGAACATGATTTTATTTAAACCTAAACCTATTACTCAAATACATCCTAAACTCTAGCAAAACCTTGTCATTAACTGATGCCATACATTTAAAAAAAAGTCTGCTCTTAATTCTTGGATCGATAAATCGGATTTTGTGTTCACCATTTGTCATTTATTAACCTATGCCTAAAACCTATACTCACTCTGCACTGCAGTCAGGACTGAAAACAAGTTCCAGTGTCCATGACTTGTCCGTCACAATACTTAGCCTGCAGTAATTCTTTCTCTACCAGGCCATGTTACCTCAGTCAAGGTATCTTTTGCAAGGGAATTATAAAATGCCAGTTTCTAAGGTGTTCATTTTTTGTCATAATTGGACATCTATGTACAACGGCGAAAATAAACTGCTGAGCGGGGGCGAAATATAACCGTTCCATGGTTATTTTTTTGGCTAATAAAAGCAAACATTGCCCCTATTAAACAATATAAAGAAATATATACTTTATAGTGAACAGAATAAGTTTAACGAAATGTCATATTGAAGAACATGATTTTATTAAACCCTAATCCTATTACTCAAATATATCCTTATCTCTAGGAAAACCTTGTCATTAACTGAAGCCATACTTTACAAAAAGGCTGCTCTTAATTCTTGGATCGATAAATCGGATTTTGGGTACACCGTTTGTCATTTATTAACCTATGCCAGAACCTATACTCCCTCTGCACTGCAGTCAGGTCTGAAAACAAGTTCCATTGTCCAAGACTTGTCCCTTACAATACTTAGCCTGCAATAATTCTTTCTTTACCAGGCCATGTTACCTCACTCAAGGTATCTTTTGCAAGGGACTGATAAAATGCCAGTTTCTAAGGTATTCATTTTTTGTCATAATTGGACATCTATGTACAATGGCGAAAATAAACTGCTGAGCGGGGGCGAAATATAACCGTTCCATGGTTATTTTTTTGGCTAATACAACCAAACATTGCCCCTATTAAACAATATAAAGAAATATATACTTTATAGTGAACAGAATAAGTTTAACGAAATGTCATATTGAAGAACATGATTTTATTAAACCCTAATCCTATTACTCAAATATATCCTTATCTCTAGGAAAACCTTGTCATTAACTGATACCATACATTTAAAAAAAGTCTGCTCTTAATTCTTGGATCGATAAATCGGATTTTGTGTTCACCATTTGTCATTTATTAACCTATGCCTAAAACCTATACTCCCTCTACACTGCAGTCAGGTCTGAAAACAAGTTCCATTGTCCAACACGTGTCCATCACAATACTTAGCCTGCCATAATTTTTCTTTACCAGGCCATGTTACCTCACTCAAGGTATCTTTTGCAAGGGACTGATAAAATGCCAGTTTCTAAGGTGTTCATTTTTTGTCATGATTGGATATCTATGTACAATGGCGAAAATAAACTGCTGTGCTGGGGCGAAATATAACCGTTCCATGGTTATTTTTTTAGCGTATGCAAGCAAACATTGTCCCTATTAAACAATATTAAGAAATATTTACTTTATAGTGAACAGAATAAGTTAAACGAAATGTCATATTGAAGAACATGATTTTATTAAACCCTAATCCTATTACTCAAATATATCCTTATCTCTAGGAAAACCTTGTCATTAACTGATGCCATACATTAAAAAACAGGCTGCTCTTAATTCTTGGATCGATAAATCGGATTTTGTGTTCACGGTTTGTCATTTATTAACCTATGTCTAAAACCTATACTCCCTCTGCACTGCAGTCAGGTCTGAAAACAAGTTCCATTGTCCAAGACTTGTCCGTCACAATACTTAGCCTGCAATAATTTTTCTTTACCAGGCCATGTTACCTCACTCAAGGTATCTTTTGCAAGGGAATTATAAAATGCCAGTTTCTAAGGTGTTCATTTTTTGTCATGATTGGACATCTATGTACAATGGCGAAAATAAACTGCTGTGCTGGGGCGAAATATAACCGTTCCATGGTTATTTTTCTGGCGTATGCAAGCAAACATTGCCCCTATTACAAAATATAAAGAAATATTTACTTTATAGTGAACAGAATAAGTTTAACGAAATGTCATATTGAAGAACATGATTTTATTAAACCCTAATCCTATTACTCAAATATATCCTAATCTCTAGGAAATCCTTGTCATTAACTGATGCCATACATTTAAAAAAAGTCTGCTCTTAATTCTTGGATCGATAAATCGGATTTTGTGTTCACCATTTGTCATTTATTAACCTATGTCTAAAACCTATACTCCCTCTGCATTGCAGTCAGGACTGAAAACAAGTTCCAGTGTCCAAGACTTGTCCGTCACAATACTTAGCCTGCAGTAATTCTTTCTCTAACAGGCCATGTTACCTCAGTCAAGGTATCTTTTGCAAGGGACTGATAAAATGCCAGTTTCAAGGTGTTAATTTTTTGTCATAATTGGACATCTATGTACAATGGCGAAAATAAATTGCTGCGCTGGGGCGAAATATAACCGTTCCATGGTTATTTTTTGGCGTATGCAAGCAAACATTGCCCCTATTAAACAATATAAAGAAATATTTACTTTATAGTGAACAGAATAAGTTAAACGAAATGTCATATTGAAGAACATGATTTTATTAAAACCTAAACCTATTACTCAAATATATCCTAATCTCTAGGAAAACCTTTTCATTAACTGAAGCCATACATAAAAAAGTCTGTCTTAATTCTTAGATCGATAAATCGGATTTCGTATACACCGTTTGTAATTTATTAACATATGCCTACAACCAACACTCCCTCTGCATTGCAGTCAGGACTAAAAACAAGTTCCAGTGTCCAAGACTTGTCCGTGACAATACTTAGCCTGCAATAATTTTTCTTTTATCAGGCCATGTTACCTCACTCAAGGTATCTTTTGCAAGGCAATTATAAAATGCCAGTTTCTAAGGTGTTCATTTTTTGTCATGATTGGACATCTATGTACAATGGCGAAAATAAACTTCTGTGCTGGGGCGAAATATAACCGTTCCATGGTTATTTTTCTGGCGTATGCAAGCATACATTGCCCCTATTACAAAATATAAAGAAATATTTACTTTATAGTGAACAGAATAAGTTTAACGAAATGTCATATTGAAGAACATGATTTTATTAAAACCTAATCATATTACTCAAATATATCCTAATCTCTAGGAAAACCTTGTCATTAACTGATGCCATACATTAAAAAAAAGTTTGCTCTTAATTCTTGGATCGATAAATCGGATTTTGTGTACATCGTTTGTCATTTATTAACCTATGCCTACAACCTATACTCCCTCTGCACTGCAGTCAGGTCTGAAAACAAGTTCCATTGTCCAAGACTTTTCCGTCACTATACTTAGCCTCCAATAATTTTTCTTTTCCAGGCCATGTTACCTCACTCAAGGTATCTTCTGCAAGGGACTGATAAAATGCCAGTTTCTAAGGTGTTCATTTTTTGTCATGATTGGACATCTATGTACAATGGCGAAAATAAACTGCTGTGCTGGGGCGAAATATAACCGTTCCATGGTTATTTTTTAAGCGTATGCAAGTAAACATTGCCCCTATTAAATCATATAAAGAAATATTTACTTTATAGTGAACAGAATAAGTTTAACGAAATGTCATATTGAAGAACATGATTTTATTAAACCCTAATCCTATTACTCAAATATATCCTTATCTCTAGGAAAACCTCGTCATTATCTGATGACATACATTAAAAAAAGGCTGCTCTTAATTCTTGGATCGATAAATCGGATTTTGTGTTCACGGTTTGTCATTTATTAACCTATGCCTAAAACCTATACTCCCTCTGCACTGCAGTCAGGTCTGAAAACAAGTTCCATTGTCCAACACGTGTCCATCACAATACTTAGCCTGCCATAATTTTTCTTTACCAGGCCATGTTACCTCACTCAAGGTATCTTTTGCAAGGGACTGATAAAATGCCAGTTTCTAAGGTGTTCATTTTTTGTCATGATTGGATATCTATGTACAATGGCGAAAATAAACTGCTGTGCTGGGGCGAAATATAACCGTTCCATGGTTATTTTTTTAGCGTATGCAAGCAAACATTGTCCCTATTAAACAATATTAAGAAATATTTACTTTATAGTGAACAGAATAAGTTAAACGAAATGTCATATTGAAGAACATGATTTTATTAAACCCTAATCCTATTACTCAAATATATCCTTATCTCTAGGAAAACCTTGTCATTAACTGATGCCATACATTAAAAAAAGGCTGCTCTTAATTCTTGGATCGATAAATCGGATTTTGTGTTCACGGTTTGTCATTTATTAACCTATGTCTAAAACCTATACTCCCTCTGCACTGCAGTCAGGTCTGAAAACAAGTTCCATTGTCCAAGACTTGTCCGTCACAATACTTAGCCTGCAATAATTTTTCTTTACCAGGCCATGTTACCTCACTCAAGGTATCTTTTGCAAGGGAATTATAAAATGCCAGTTTCTAAGGTGTTCATTTTTTGTCATGATTGGACATCTATGTACAATGGCGAAAATAAACTGCTGACCGGGGGCGAAATATAACCGTTCCATGGTTATTTTTTTTGGCTAATACAACCAAACATTGCCCCTATTAAACAATATAAAGAAATATATACTTTATAGTGAACAGAATAAGTTTAACGAAATGTCATATTGAAGAACATGATTTTATTAAACCCTAATCCTATTACTCAAATATATCCTTATCTCTAGGAAAACCTTGTCATTAACTGATACCATACATTTAAAAAAAGTCTGCTCTTAATTCTTGGATCGATAAATCGGATTTTGTGTTCACCATTTGTCATTTATTAACCTATGCCTAAAACCTATACTACCTCTACACTGCAGTCAGGTCTGAAAACAAGTTCCATTGTCCAACACGTGTCCATCACAATACTTAGCCTGCCATAATTTTTCTTTACCAGGCCATGTTACCTCACTCAAGGTATCTTTTGCAAGGGACTGATAAAATGCCAGTTTCTAAGGTGTTCATTTTTTGTCATGATTGGATATCTATGTACAATGGCGAAAATAAACTGCTGTGCTGGGGCGAAATATAACCGTTCCATGGTTATTTTTTTAGCGTATGCAAGCAAACATTGTCCCTATTAAACAATATTAAGAAATATTTACTTTATAGTGAACAGAATAAGTTAAACGAAATGTCATATTGAAGAACATGATTTTATTAAACCCTAACCCTATTACTCAAATATATCCCAATCTCTAGGAAAACCTTGTCATTAACTGATGCCATACATTTAAAAATGTCTGCTCTTATTTCTTGGATCGATAAATCGGATTTTGTGTACACCGTTTGTCATTTATTAACCTATGCCTAAAACCTATACTCCCTCTGCACTGCAGTCAGGTCTGAAAACAAGTTCCATTGTCCAAGACTTGTCCGTCACAATACTTAGCCTGCAATAATTCTTCCTTTACCAGGCCATGATACCTCACTCAAGGTATATTTTGCAAGGGACTGGTAAAATGCCATTTTTTAAGGAGGTGTTCAATTTTTGTCATAATTGGACATCTATGTACAATGGCGAAAATAAACTGCTGTGCTGGGGCGAAATATAACCGTTCCATGGTTATTTTTCTGGCGTATGCAAGCAAACATTGCCCCTATTATACAATATAAAGAAATATTTACTCTATAGTGAACAGAATAAGTTTAACGAAATATCATATTGCAGAACATGATTTTATTAAAACCTAATCCTATTACTCAAATATATCCTAAACTCTAGGAAAACCTTGTCATTAACTGATGCCATACATTTAAAAAGTCTACCCTTAATTCTTGGATCGATAAATCGGGTTTTGTGCACACCGTTTGTCATTTATTAACCTATGCCTAAAACCTATACTCCCTCTGCACTGCAGTCAGGTCTGAAAACAAGTTCCATTGTCCAAGACTTGTCCGTCACAATATTTAGCCTGCAATAATTCTTTCTTTACCAGGCCATGTTACCTCACTCAAGGTATATTTTGCAAGGGACTGGTAAAATGCCATTTTTTAAGGTGGTGTTCAATTTTTGTCATAATTGGACATCTATGTACAATGGCGAAAATAAACTGCTGTGCTGGGGCGAAATATAACCGTCCGATGGTTATATTTTTAGCGTATGCAAGCAAACATTGCCCATATTGACCAATATAAAGAAATATTTACTTTATAGTGAACAGAATATGTTTAACGAAATGTCATATTTAAGAACAAGATTTTATTAAACCCTAATCCTATTGCTCAAATATATCCTAATCTCTAGGAAAACCTTGTCATTAAGTGATGCCATACATTAAAAAAAGTCTGCTCTTAATTCTTGGATCGATAAATCGGATTTTGGGTAAACCGTTAGTCATTTATTAACCTATGCCTAAAACCTATACTCCCTCTGCACTGCAGTCAGGTCTGAAAACAAGTTCCATTGTCCAAGACTTGTCCGTCACAATACTTAGCCTGCAATAATGTTTCTTTACCAGGCCATGTTACCTCACTCAAGGTATCTTTTGCAAGGGACTTATCAAATGCCAGTTTCTAAGGTGTTCATTTTTTGTCATGATTGGACATCTATGTACAATGGCGAAAATAAACTGCTGTGCTGGTGCGAAATATAACCGTTCCATGGTTATTTTTCTACCGTATGCAAGCAAACATTGCCCCTATTAAACAATATAAAGACATATTTACTTTATAGTGAACAGAATAAGTTTAACGAAATGTCATATTGAAGAACACGATTTTATTAAACCCTAATCCTATTACTCAAATATATCCTAATCTCTAGGAAAACCTTGTCATTAAGTGATGCCATACATTAAAAAAAAGTCTGCTCTTAATTCTCGGATCGATAAATCGGATTTTGGGTACACCGTTTGTCATTTATTAACCTATGCCTACAACCTATACTCCCTCTGCACTGCAGTCAGGTCTCAAAAGAAGTGCCATTGTCCAAGACTTGTCCGTCACAATACTTAGCCTGCAATAATTATTTCTATACCAGGCCATGTTACCTCACTCAAAGTATCGTTTGCAAGAGACTGGTAAAATGCCAGTTTCTAAGAAGGTGATTTTTTTTTTCATAATTGGACATCTATGTACAATGGCGAAAATAAACTGCTGTGCTGGGGCTAAATATAACCGTTCCATGGTTTTTTTTGCGTATGCAAGCAAACATTGCCCCTATTAAACAATATGAAGAAATATTTACTTTATAGTGAACAGAATAAGTTTAACGAAATGTCATATTGAAGAACATGATTTTATTAAACCCTAATCCTCTTACTCAAATATATCCTAATCTCTAGGAAATCCGTGTCATTAAGTGATGCCATACATTAAAATAAAGTCTGCTCTTAATTTTTGGATCGATAATTCGGATTTTGTGTACACCGTTTGTCATTTATTAACCTATGCCTACAACCAACACTCCCTCTAAACTGCAGTCAGGACTGAAAACAAGTTCCAGTGTCCAAGACTTGTCCGTCACAACACTTAGCCTGCTGTAATTCTTTCTCTACCAGGCCATGTTACCTCAGTCAATGTATCTTTTGCAAGGGACTGACAAAATGCCAGTTTCTAAGGTGTTCATTTTTTGTCATGATTGGATATCTATGTACAATGGCGAAAATAAACTGCTGTGCTGGGGCGAAATATAACCGTTCCATGGTTATTTTTCTGCCGTATGCAAGCAAACATTGCCCCTATTAAACAATATAAAGACATATTTACTTTATAGTGAACAGAATAAGTTTAACGAAATGTCATATTGAGGAACATGATTTTATTAAACCCTAAACCTATTACTCAAGTATATCCTAATCTCTAGGAAAACCTTGACATTAACTGATGCCACACATTAAAGAAAGTCTGCTCTTAATTCTTGGATCGATAAATCGGATTTTGTGTTCACCATTTGTCATTTATTAACCTATGCCTAAAACCTATACTCCCTCTGTACTGCAGTCAGGCCTGAAAACAAGTTCCATTGTCCAAGACTTGTCCGTCACAATACTTAGCCTGCAATAATTCTTTCTTTTCCAGGCCATGTTACCTCACTCAAGGTATATTTTGCAAGGGACTGGTAAAATGCCATTTTTAAGAAGGTGTTCATTTTTTGTCATAATTGGACATCTATGTACAATTGCGAAAATAAACTGCTGTGCTGGGGAGAAATATAACCGTTCCATGGTTATTTTTAGCGTATGCAAGCAAACATTGCTCCTATTAAATAATATAAAGAAATATATACTTTATAGTGAACAGAATAAGTTTAACGAAATGTCATATTGAAGAACATGATTTTATTAAACCCTAATCCTATTACTCAAATATATCCTTATCTCTAGGAAAACCTTGTCATTAACTGATGCCACACATTAAAGAAAGTCTGCTCTTAATTCTTGGATCGATAAATCGGATTTTGTGTTCACCATTTGTCATTTATTAACCTATGCCTAAAACCTATACTCCCTCTGCCCTGCAGTCAGGTCTAAAAACAAGTTCCATTGTCCAAGACTTGTCCGTCACAATACTTAGCCTCCAATAATTTTTCTTTACGAGGCCATGTTACCTCACTCAAGGAATCTTTTGCAAGGGAATTATAAAATGCCAGTTTCTAAGGTGTTCATTTTTTGTCATGATTGGACATCTATGTAAAATGGCGAAAATAAACTGCTGTGCTGGGGCGAAATATAACCGTTCCATGGTTATTTTTCTGCCGTATGCAAGCAAACATTGCCCCTATTAAACAATATAAAGACATATTTACTTTATAGTGAACAGAATAAGATTAACGAAATGTCATATTGAAGAACATGATTTTATTAAACCCTAATACTATTACTCAAATATATCCTAGTCTCTAGGAATACCTTGTCATTAACTGATGCCATACATTTAAAAAAAAGTCTGCTCATAATTCTTGGATCGATATCGGATTTTGTATACACCGTTTGTATTTTATTAACCAATGCTTACAACCTATACTCTTCTGCACTGCAGTCAGGTCTGAAAACAAGTTCCATTGTCCAAGACTTTTCCATCACAATAATTAGCCTGCAATAATTCTTTCTTTACCAGGCAATGTTACCTCGCTGAAGGTATATATATCAAGGGACTGGTAAAATGCCATTTTTTAAGGAGGTGTTCAATTTTGTTATAATTGGACATCTATGTACATTGGCGAAAATAAACTGCTGTGCTGGGGCGAAATACAACCGTTCCATGGTTATTATTCTGCCGTATGCAAGCAAACATTGCCCCTATTAAACAATATAAAGACATATTTACTTTATAGTGAACAGAATAATTTTAACGAAATGTCATATTGAAGAACATGATTTTATTAAACCCTAATACTCTTACTCAAATATATCCTAATCTCTAGGAAAACCTTGTCATTTACTGATGCCATACATTTAAAAAAGTCTGCTCTTAATTCGTGGATCGATAAAGCGGATTTTGTGTACACCGTTTGTCATTTATTAACCTATGCCTAAAACCTATACTCCCTCTGCACTGCAGTCAGGTTTGAAAACAAGTTCCATTGTCCAAGACTTGTCCGTCACAATACTTAGCCTGCAATAATTTTTCCTTTACCAGGCCATGATATTTGCAAGGGACTGGTAAAATGCCATTTTTTAAGGAGGTGTTCAATTTTTGTCATAATTGGACATCTATGTACAATGGCGAAAATAAACTGCTGTGCTGGGGCGAAATATAACCGTTCCATGGTTATTTTTCTGGCGTATGCAAGCAAACATTGCCCCTATTAAACAATATAAAGAAATATTTACTTTATAGTGAAAAGAATGAGTTTAACGAAATATCATAATGCAGAACATGATTTTATTAAAACCTAATCCTATTACTCAAATATATCCTAATCTCTAGGAAAACCTTGTCATTAACTGATGCCATACATTAAAAAAGTCTGCTCTTAATTCGTGGATCGATAAATCGGGTTTTGTGTACACCGTTTGTCATTTATTAACCTATGCCTAAAATCTATACTCCCTCTGCACTGCAGACAGGTCTGAAAACAAGTTCCATTGTCCAAGACTTGTCCGTCACAATACTTAGCCTGCAATAATTCTTTCTTTACCAGGCCATGTTACCTCACTCAAGGTATCTTTTGCAAGGGACTGATAAAATGCCAGTTTCTAAGGTGTTCATTTTTTGTCATAATTGGACATCTATGTAAAATGGCGAAAATAAACTGCTGTGCTGGGGCGAAATATAACCGTTCCATGGTTATTTTCTTAGCGTATGCAAGCAAACATTGCCCCTATTAAATCATATAAAGAAATATTTACTTTATTGTGAACAGAATAAGTTTAACGAAATGTCATATTGAAGAACATGATTTTATTAAACCCTAATCCCATTACTCAAATATATCCTTGTCTCTAGGAAAACCTTGTCATTAACTGATGCCATACATAAAAAAAAGTCTGCTCTTAATTCTTGGATCGATAAATAGGATTTAGTGTACACCGTTTGTCATTTATTAACCTATGCCCAAAACCTACACTCCCTCTGCACTGCAGTCAGCTCTGAAAACAAGTTACATTGTCCAAGACATGTCCGTCACAATACTTAGCCTGCAATAATTATTTCTTTACCAGTCCATGTTACCTCACTCAAGGTATATTTTGCAAGGGACTGGTAAAATGCCCTTTTTAAGAAGGTGTTCATTTTTTGTCATAATTGGACATCTATGTACAATGGCGAAAATAAACTGCTGTGCTGGGGCGAAATATAACCGTTCCATTGTTATTTTTTTAGCGTATGCAAGCAAACATTGCCCCTATTAAATCATATAAAGAAATATTTACTTTATAGTGAACAGAATAAGTTTAACGAAATGTCATATTGAAGAACATGATTTTATTAAACCCTAATCCTATTACTCAAATATATCCTAATCGCTAGGAAAACCTTGTCAGCAACTCAGGCCATACATAACGAAAATAGCCTGCTCTTATTTCTAGGATCGATAAATCGGATTTTGTATACACCGTTTGTCATTTATTAACCAATGGTTACAACCTATACTCCTCTGCACTGCAGTCAGGTCTGAAAACAAGTTCCATTGTCCAAGACTTGTCCGTCACAATACTTAGCCTGCAATAATTTATCTTTACAAGGCCATGTTACCTCACTCAAGGTATCTTTTGCAAGGGACTGATAAAATGCCAGTTTCTAAGGTGTTCATTTTTTGTCATAATTGGACATCTATGTACAATGGCGAAAATAAACTGCTGAGCGGGGGCGAAATATAACCGTTCCATGGTTATTTTTTTTGGCGTATACAAGCAAACATTGCCCGTATTAAACAATATAAAGACATATTTACTTTATAGTGAACAGAATAAGTTTAACGAAATGTCATATTGAGGAACATGATTTTATTAAACCCTAATCCTATTACTCAAATATATCCTAATCGCTAGGAAAACCTTGTCAGCAACTCAGGCCATACATAACAAAAATAGCCTGCTCTTATTTCTAGGATCGATAAATCAGATTTTGTATACACCGTTTGTCATTTATTAACCAATGGTTACAACCTATACTCCTCTGCACTGCAGTCAGGTCTGAAAACAAGTTCCATTGTCCAAGACTTGTCCGTCACAATACTTAGCCTGCAATAATTCTTTCTTTACCAGGCCATGTTACCTCGCTCAAGGTATATTTTGCAAGGGACTGGTAAAATGCCATTTTTTAAGGAGGTGTGCAATTTTTGTCATAATTGGACATCTATGTACAATGGCGAAAATAAACTGCTGTGCTGGGGCGAAATATAAGCGTTCCATGGTTATTTTTTAGCGTATGCAAGAAAACATTGCCCCTATTAAACAATATAAAGAAAAATTTACTTTATAGTGAACAGAATAAGTTTAACGAAATGTCATATTGAAGAACATGATTTTATTAAACCCCAATCCTATTACTCAAATATATCCTAATCTCTAGGAAAACCTTGTCATTAACTGATGCCATTCATTTAAAAAAGTCTGCTCTTAATTCTTGGACCGATAAATCGGATTTTGTGTACACCGTTTGTCATTTATTAACCTATGCCTAAAACCTATACTCCCTCTGAACTGCAGTCAGGTCTGAAAACAAGTTCCATTGTCCAAGACTTGTCCGTCACAATACATAGCCTGCAATAATTTTTCTTTACCAGGCCATGTTACCTCACTCAAGGTATCTTTTGCAATGGAATTATAAAATGCCAGTTTTTAAGGTGTTCATTTTTTGTCATGATTGGACATCTATGTACAATGGCGAAAATAAACTGCTGTGCTGGGGCGAAATATAACCGTTCCATGGTATTTTTCTGGCGTATGCAAGCAAACATTGCCCCTATTACAAAATATAAAGAAATATTTACTTTATAGTGAACAGAATAAGTTTACCGAAATGTCATATTGAAGAACATGATTTTATTAAAACCTAATCCTATTACTCAAATATATCCTAATCTCTAGGAAAACCTTGTCATTAAGTGATGCCATACATTTAAAAAAAAAGTCTGCTCTTAATTCTTGGATCGATAAATCGGATTTTGGGTACACCGTTTGCCATTTATTAACCTATGCCTAAAACCTATACTCCCTCTGAACTGCAGTCAGGTCTGAAAACAAGTTCCATTGTCCAAGACTTGTCCGTCACAATACATAGCCTGCAACAATTTTTCTTTACCAGGCCATGTTACCTCACTCAAGGTATCATTTGCAAAGGACTTATCAAATGCCAGTTTCTAAGATGTTCATTTTTTGTCATGATTGGACATCTATGTACAATGGCGAAAATAAACTGCTGTGCTGGGGCGAAATATAACCGTTCCATGGTTATTTTTCTGCCGTATGCAAGCATACATTGCCTCTATTAAACAATATAAAGACATATTTACTTTATAGTGAACAGAATAAGTTTAACGAAATGTCATATTGAAGAACATGATTTTATTAAACCCTAATCCTATTATTCAAATATATCCTAATCCTTAGGAAAACCTTGTCATTAACAGATGCCATACATTTAAAAATAGTCTGCTCATCATTCTTGGATCGATAAATCGGATTTTGTATACACCGTTTGTCATTTAATAACCAATGCTTACAACCTATACTCTTCTGCACTGCAGTCAGGTCTGAAAACAAGTTCCATTGTCCAAGACTTGTCCATCACAATACTTAGCCTGCAATAATTCTTTCTTTACCAGGCAATGTTACCTCGCTGAAGGTATATATTGCAAGGGACTGGTAAAATGCCATTTTTAATGAGGTGTTCAATTTTGTCATAATTGGACATCTATGTACAATGGCGAAAATAAACTGCTGTGCTGGGGCGTACGCAAGCAAACATTGCCCCTATTAAATAATATAAAGAAATATTTGCTTTATAGTGAACAGAATAAGTTTAACGAAATATCATATTGCAGAACATGATTTTATTAAACCCTAATCCTATTACTCAAATATATCCTAATCTCTAGGAAAACCTTGTCATTAACTGATGCCATACATTTTAAAAAAGTCTGCTCTTAATTCTTGGATCGATAAATAGGATTTAGTGTACACCGTTTGTCATTTATTAACCTATGCCCAAAACCTACACTCCCTCTGCACTGCAGTCAGCTCTGAAAACAAGTTACATTGTCCAAGACATGTCCGTCACAATACTTAGCCTGCAATAATTATTTCTTTACCAGGCC
Organism: Meconema thalassinum; assembly: GCA_946902985.2. Lineage (NCBI taxonomy): Eukaryota > Metazoa > Arthropoda > Insecta > Orthoptera > Tettigoniidae > Meconema > Meconema thalassinum. The sequence goes on from OX336389.2 coordinate 1,199,124,183, forward strand.
ATGTTACCTCACTCAAGGTATATTTTGCAAGGGACTGGTAAAATGCCCTTTTTAAGAAGGTGTTCATTTTTTGTCATAATTGGACATCTATGTACAATGGCGAAAATAAACTGCTGTGCTGGGGCGAAATATAACCGTTCCATGGTTATTTTTTTAGCGTACCCAAGCAAACAATGCCCCTATTAAATCATATAAAGAAATATTTACTTTATAGTGAACAGAAAAAGTTTAACGAAATGTCATATTGAAGAACATGATTTTATTAAACCCTAATCCTATTACTCAAATATATCCTAATCGCTAGGAAAACCTTGTCAGTAACTCAGGCCATACATAACAAAAATAGCCTGCTCTTATTTCTAGGATCGATAAATCGGATTTTGTATACACCGTTTGTCATTTATTAACCAATGGTTACAACCTATACTCCTCTGCACTGCAGTCAGGTCTGAAAACAAGTTCCATTGTCCAAGACTTGTCCGTCACAATACTTAGCCTGCAATAATTCTTTCTTTACCAGGCCATGTTACCTCGCTCAAGGTATATTTTGCAAGGGACTGGTAAAATGCCAGTTTCTAAGGTGTTCATTTTTTGTCATAATTGGACATCTATGTACAATGGCGAAAATAAACTGCTGAGCGGGGGCGAAATATAACCGTTCCATGGTTATTTATTTTGGCGTATACAAGCAAACATTGCCCCTATTAAACAATATAAAGACATATTTACTTTATAGTGAACAGAATAAGTTTAACGAAATGTCATATTGAGGAACATGATTTTATTAAACCCTAATCCTATTACTCAAATATATCCTAATCGCTAGGAAAACCTTGTCAGCAACTCAGGCCATACATAACAAAAATAGCCTGCTCTTATTTCTAGGATCGATAAATCGGATTTTGTATACACCGTTTGTCATTTATTAACCAATGGTTACAACCTATACTCCTCTGCACTGCAGTCAGGTCTGAAAACAAGTTCCATTGTCCAAGACTTGTCCGTCACAATACTTAGCCTGCAATAATTCTTTCTTTACCAGGCCATGTTACCTCGCTCAAGGTATATTTTGCAAGGGACTGGTAAAATGCCATTTTTTAAGGAGGTGTGCAATTTTTGTCATAATTGGACATCTATGTACAATGGCGAAAATAAACTGCTGTGCTGGGGCGAAATATAAGCGTTCCATGGTTATTTTTTAGCGTATGCAAGAAAACATTGCCCCTATTAAACAATATAAAGAAAAATTTACTTTATAGTGAACAGAATAAGTTTAACGAAATGTCATATTGAAGAACATGATTTTATTAAACCCCAATCCTATTACTCAAATATATCCTAATCTCTAGGAAAACCTTGTCATTAACTGATGCCATTCATTTAAAAAAGTCTGCTCTTAATTCTTGGACCGATAAATCGGATTTTGTGTACACCGTTTGTCATTTATTAACCTATGCCTAAAACCTATACTCCCTCTGAACTGCAGTCAGGTCTGAAAACAAGTTCCATTGTCCAAGACTTGTCCGTCACAATACATAGCCTGCAATAATTTTTCTTTACCAGGCCATGTATCTCAAGGTATCTTTTGCAATGGAATTATAAAATGCCAGTTTTTAAGGTGTTCATTTTTTGTCATGATTGGACATCTATGTACAATGGCGAAAATAAACTGCTGTGCTGGGGCGAAATATAACCGTTCCATGGTATTTTTCTGGCGTATGCAAGCAAACATTGCCCCTATTACAAAATATAAAGAAATATTTACATTATAGTGAACAGAATAAGTTTACCGAAATGTCATATTGAAGAAAATGATTTTATTCAAACCTAATCCTATTACTCAAATATATCCTAATCTCTAGGAAAACCTTGTCATTAAGTGATGCCACACATTTAAAAAAAAAGTCTGCTCTTAATTCTTGGATCGATAAATCGGATTTTGGGTACACCGTTTGCCATTTATTAACCTATGCCTAAAACCTATACTCCCTCTGAACTGCAGTCAGGTCTGAAAACAAGTTCCATTGTCCAAGACTTGTCCGTCACAATACATAGCCTGCAATAATTTTTCTTTACCAGGCCATGTTACCTCACTCAAGGTATCATTTGCAAAGGACTTTTCAAATGCCAGTTTCTAAGATGTTCATTTTTTGTCATGATTGGACATCTATGAACAATGGCGAAAATAAACTGCTGTGCTGGGGCGAAATATAACCGTTCCATGGTTTTTTTCTGCCGTATGCAAGCAATCATTGCCCCTATTAAACAATATAAAGACATATTTACTTTATAGTGAACAGAATAAGTTCAACGAAATGACATATTGAAGAACATGATTTTATTAAACCCTAATCCTATTACTCAAATATATCCTAATCTCTAGGAAAACCTTGTCATTAACTGATGCCATACATTTAAAAAAAAGTCTGCTCTTAATTCTTGGATCGATAAATCGGGTTTTGTGTACACCGTTTGTCATTTATTAACCTATGCCTAAAACCTATACTCCATCTGCACTGCAGTCAGGTCTGAAAACAAGTTCCATTGTCCAAGACTTGTCCGCCACAAAAATTAGCCTGCAATAATTCTTCCTTTACCAGGCCATGATACCTCACTCAAGGTATATTTAGAAAGGACTGGTAAAATGCCATTTTTTAACGAGGTGTTCAATTTTTCTCATAATTGGACACCTATGTACAATGGCGAAAATAAACTGCTGTGCTGGGGCGAAATATAACCGTTCCATGGTTATTTTTCTGGCGTATGCTAGCAAACATTGCCCCTATTAAACAATATAAAGAAATATTTACTCTATAGTGAACAGAATAAGTTTAACGAAATATCATATTGCAGAACATGATTTTATTAAAACCTAAACCTATTACTCAAATATATCCTAATCTCTAGGAAAACCTTGTCATTAACTGATGCCACACATTAAAGAAAGTCTGCTCTTAATTCTTGGATCGATAAATCGGATTTTGTGTTCACCATTTGTCATTTATTAACCTATGCCTAAAACCTATACTCCCTCTGCACTGCAGTCAGGTCTGAAAACAAGTTCCATTGTCCAAGACTTGTCCGCCACAATACTTAGCCTGCAATAATTCTTTCTTTACCAGGCCATGTTACCTCACTCAAGGTATATTTTGCAAGGGACTGGTAAAATGCCATTTTTAAGGTGGTGTTCAATTTTTGTCATAAATGGGCATCTATGTACAATGGCGAAAATAAACTGCTGTGCTGGGGCGAAATATAACCGTTCCATGGTTATTTTTCTGCCGTATGCAAGCAAACATTGCCCATATTAAACAATATAAAGACATATTTACTTTATAGTGAACAGAATAAGTTTAACGAAATGTCATATTGAGGAACATGATTTTATTAAACCCTAATCCTATTACTCAAATATATCCTAATCTCTAGGAAAACCTTGCCAGTAATTCAGGCCATACATAACAAAAATAGTCTGCTCTTAATTCTTGGATCGCTAAATCGGATTTTGTAAACACAGTTTGTCATTTATTAAACAATGCTTACAACCTATACTCCTCTGCACTGCAGTCAGGTCTGAAAACAAGTTCCATTGTCCAAGACTTGTCCGTTACAATACTTAGCCTGCAATAATTCTTTCTTTACCAGGCCATGTTACCTCGCTCAAGGTATATTTTGCAAGGGACTGGTAAAATGCCATTTTTTAAGGAGGTGTTCAATTTTTGTCATAATTGGACATCTACGTAAAATGGCGAAAATAAACTGCTGTGCTGGGGCGAAATATAACCGTTCCATGGTTATTTCCTTAGCGTATGCAAGCAAACATTGCCCCTATTAAATAATATAAAGAAATATTTACTTTATAGTGAACAGAATAAGTTTAATGAAATGTCATATTGATGAACATGGTTTTATGAAAACCATAATCCTATTACTCAAATATATCCTTATCTCTAGGAAAACCTTGTCATTAAATGATGCCATACATTAAAGAAAGTCTGCTCTTAATTCTTGGATCGATAAATCGGATTTTGTGTTCACCATTTGTCATTTATTAATCTATGCCTAAAACCTATACTCCCTCTGCACTGCAGTCAGGTCTGAAAACAAGTTGTCCAAGACTTGTCCGTCACAATACTTAGCCTGCAATAATTTTTACTTTACCAGGCCATGATACCTCACTCAAGGTATATTTTGCAAGGGACTGGTAAAATGCCATTTTTAAGGAGATGTTCAATTTTTGTCATAATTGGACATCCATGTACAATGGCGAAAATAAACTGCTGTGCTAGGGCGAAATATAACCGTTCCATGGTTATTTTTCTGGCGTATGCAAGCAAACATTGCCCCTATTAAACAATATAAAGAAATATTTACTTTATAGTGTACAGAATAAGCTTAACGAAATATCATATTGAACAACATGATTTTATTAAACCCTAACCCTATTACTCAAATATATCCTAATCTCTAGGAAAACCTTGTCATTAACTGATGCCATACATTTAAAAAAAGTCTGCTCTTAATTCTTGGATCGATAAATCGGATTTTGTATACACCGTTTGTCATTTATTAACCAATGCTTACAACCTATTCTCCCTCTGCACTGCAGTCAGGTCTGAAAACAAGATCCATTGTCCAAGACTTGTCCGTCACAATACTTAGCCTGCAATAAGTTTTCTTTACCAGGCCATGTTACCTCACTCAAGGTATCTTTTGCAAGGGACTTATAAAATGCCAGTTTCTAAGGTGTTCATTTTTTATCATGATTGGACATCTATGTACAATGGCGAAAATAAACTGTTGTGCTGGGGCGAAATATAACCGTTCCATGGTTATTTATCTGCCGTATGAAAGCAAACATTGCCCCAATTAAACAATATAGAGACATATTTACTTTATAGTGAACAGAATAAGTTTAACGAAATGTCATATTGAGGAACATGATTTTATTAAACCCTAATCCTATTACTCAAATATATCCTTATCGCTAGGAAAACCTTGTCATTAACTGAAGCCATACATTAAAAAAAAGTCTGCTCTTAATTCTTGGATCGATAAATCGGATTTTGGGTACACCGTTTGTCATTTATTAACCTATGCCTAAAACCTATACTCCCTCTGCACTGCAGTCAGGCCGGAAAAGAAGTTCCATTGTCCAAGACTTGTCCGTCACAATACTTAGCCTGCAATAATTATTTCTTTTCCAGGCCATGTTACCTCACTCAAGGTATATTTTGCAAGGGACTGTTAAAATGCCATTTTTAAGAAGGTGCTCATTTTTGTCATAATTGGACATCTATGTACAATGGCGAAAATAAACTGCTGTGCTGGGGAGAAATATAACCGTTCCATGGTTATTTTTTTGCGGATGCAAGCAAACATTGCCCCTATTAAATAATATAAAGAAATATATACTTTATAGTGAACAGAATAAGTTTAACAAAATGTCATATTGAAGAATATTATTTTATTAAACCCTAATCCTATTACTGAAATATATCCTTATCTCTAGGAAAACCTTGTCATTAACTGATGCCATACATTAAACAAAAGTCTGCTCTTAATTCTTGGATCGATAAATCGGATTTTGTGTTCACCGTTTGTCATTTATTAACCTATGCCTAAAACCTATACTCCCTCTGCACTGCAGTCAGGTCTGAAAACAAGTTCCATTGTCCAAGACTTGTCCGTCACAATACTTAGCCTGCAATATTTTTTTTTACCAGGCCATGTTACCTCACTCAAGGTATCTTTTGCAAGGGAATTATAAAATGCCAGTTTCTAAGGTTCATTTTTTGTCATAATTGGACATCTATGTACAATGGCGAAAATAAACTGCTGTGCTGGGGCGAAATATAACCATTCCATGGTTATTTTTCTGGCGTATGCAAGCAAACATTGCCCCTATTAAACAATATAAAGAAATATTTACTTTATAGTGAACAGAATAAGTTTAACGAGATATCATATTGAAGAACATGATTTTATTAAAACCTAATCCTATTACTCAAATATATCCTAATCTCTAGGAAAAACTTGACAGCAACTCATGCCATACATAACAAAAAATAGTCTGCTCTTAATTCTTGGATCGATAAAACGGATTTTGTATACACCGTTTGTCATTTATTAACCAATGCTTACAACCTATACTCCCTCTGCACTGCAGTCAGGTCTCAAAACAAGTGCCATTGTCCAAGACTTGTCCGTCACAATACTTAGCCTGCAATAATTCTTTTTTACCAGGCCATGTTACCTCACTCAAGGTAACTTTTGCAAGGGACTGATAAAATGCCAGTTCCTAAGGTGTTCATTTTTTGTCATAATTGGACATCTATGTACAATGGCGAAAATAAACTGCTGTGCTGGGGCGAAATATAACCGTTCGATGGTTATATTTTTAGAGTATGCAAGCAAACATTGCCCCTATTAGCCGATATAAAGAAATATTTAATTTATAGTGAACAGAATATGTTTAAAGAAATGTCATATTTAAGAACATGATTTTGTTAAACTCTAATCTTCTTACTCAAATATATCCTAATCTCTAGGAAAACCTTGTCAGCAACTCATGCCATACATAACAAAAATAGTCTGCTCTTAATTCTTGGATCGATATATCGGATTTTGTATACACCGTTTGTCATTTATTAACAACTGCTTATAATCTATACTTCTCTGTACTGCAGTCAGGTCTGAAAACAAGTTCCATTGCCCAAGACTTGTCCGTCACAATACTTAGCCTGCAATAATTATTTCTTTACCAGGCCATGTTACCTCACTCAAGGTATATTTTGCAAGGGACTGGCAAAATGCCATTTTTAAGGTGGTGTTCAATTTTTGTCATAATTGGACATCTATGTACAATGGCGAAAATAAACTGCTGTGCTGGGGCGAAATATAACCGTCCGATGGTTATATTTTTAGCGTATGCAAGCAAACATTGCCCATATTGACCAATATAAAGAAATATTTACTTTATAGTGAACAGAATATGTTTAACGAAATGTCATATTTAAGAACATGATTTTATTAAACCCTAATCCTATTGCTCAAATATATCCTAATCTCTAGGAAAACCTTGTCATTAACTGATGCCATACATTTAAAAAAAGTCTGCTCTTAATTCTTGGATCGATAAATCGGATTTTGAGTACATCGTTTGTCATTTATTAACCTACGCCTAAAACCTATACTCCCTCTGCACTGCAGTCAGGCCTGAAAACAAGTTCCATTGTCCAAGACTTGTCCGTCACAATACTTAGCCTGCAATAATTATTTCTTTTCCAGGCCATGTTACCTCACTCAAGGTATATTTTGCAAGGGACTGGTAAAATGCCATTTTTAAGAAGGTGTTCATTTTTTGTCATAATTGGACATCTATGTACATTGGCGAAAATAAACTGCTGTGCTGGGGAGAAATATAACCGTTCCATGGTTATTTTTTTAGCGCATGCAAGCAAACATTGCCCCTATTAAATAATATAAAGAAATATATACTTTATAGTGAACAGAATAAGTTTAACGAAATGTCATATTGAAGAATATGATTTTATTAAACCCTAATCCTATTACTGAAATATATCCTTATCTCTGGGAAAACCTTGTCATTAACTGATGCCATACATTAAAAAAAAGTCTGCTCTTAATTCTTGGATCGATAAATCGGATTTTGTGTTCACCGTTTGTCATTTATTAACCTATGCCTAAAACCTATACTCCCTCTGCACTGCAGTCAGGTCTGAAAATAAGTTCCATTGTCCAAGACTTGTCCGTCACAATACTTAGCCTGCAATATTTTTTCTTTACCAGGCCATGATACCTCACTCAAGGTATCTTTTGCAAGGGAATTATAAAATGCCAGTTTCCAAGGTTATTTTTTGTCATGATTGGACATCTATGTACAATGCCGAAAATAAACTAATGTGCTGGGGTGAAATATAACCGTTCCATGGTTATTTTTCTGGCGTATGCAAGCGAACATTGCCCCTATTAAATAATATAAAGAAATATTTACTTTATAGTGAACAGAATAAGTTTAACGAAATGTCATATTGAAGAACATGATTTTATTAAACCCTAATACTATTACTCAAATATATCCTAATCTCTAGGAAAACCTTGTCATTAACTGATGCCATACATTTAAAAAAAAGTCTGCTCTTAATTCTTGGATCGATAAATCGGATTTTGTGTACACCGTTTGTCATTTATTAACCTATGCCTGAAACCTATACTCCCTCTGCACTGCAGTCACGACTGAAAACATGTTCCATTGTCCAAGACTTGCCCGTCACAATACTTCGCCTGCAATAATTCTTTCTTTACCAGGCCATGTTACCTCACTCAAGGTATCTTTTGCAAGTTTGCCAGTTTCTAAGAAGGTGTTCATTTTTTGTCATAATAGGACATGTATGCACAATGGCGAAAATAAACTGCTGTGCTGGGGCGAAATATAACCGTTCCATGGTTATTTTTAGCGTATGCAAGCAAACATTGCCCCTATTAAACAATATAAAGAAATATTTACTTTATAGTGAACAGAATAAGTTTAACGAAATGTCATATTGAAGAACATGATTTTATTAAACCCTAATCCTATTACTCAAATATATCCTAATCTCTAGGAAAACCTTGTCATTAACTGATGCCATACATTATAAAAAAAAGTCTGCTCTTAATTCTTGGATCGATAAATCGGATTTTGTGTACACCGTTTGTCATTTATTAACCTATGCCTACAACCAATACTCCCTCTGCACTGCAGTCAGGTCTGAAAACAAGTTCCATTGTCCATGACCTGTCCATCACAATACTTAGCCTGCAGTAATTCTTTCTTTACCAGGCCATGTTACCTCACTCAATGTACTTTTTGCAAGGGACTGATAAAATGCCAGTTTCTAAGGTATTCATATTTGTCATGATTGGACATCTATGTACAATGGCGAATATAAACTGCTGTGCTGGGGCGAAATATAACCGTTCCATGTTTTTTTTGGCGTAAGAAAGCAAAAATTGCCCCTATTAAACAATATAAAGAAATATTTATTTTCTAGAACAGAATAAATTTAACGAAATGTCTTATCGAAGAACAAGATTTTATTAAACCCTAAACCTATTACTCAAATATATCCTAATCTCTAGGAAAACCTTGTCATTAACTGATGCCATACATTATAAAAAAAAGTCTGCTCTTAATTCTTGGTTCGATAAGTCGGATTTTGTGTACACCGTTTGTCATTTATTAACCTATGCCTACAACCAATACTCCCTCTGCACTGCAGTCAGGTCTGAAAACAAGTTCCATTGTCCATGACCTGTCCATCACAATACTTAGCCTGCAGTAATTCTTTCTTTACCAGGCCATGTTACCTCACTCAAGGTATCTTTTGCAATGGACTGATAAAATGCCAGTTTCTAAGGTGTTCATTTTTGTCATGATTGGACATCTATGTATAATGGCGAAAATAAACTGCTGTGCTGGCGCGAAATATAACCGTTCCATGGTTATTTTTCTGGCGTATGCAAGCAAACATTGCCCCTATTAAACAATATAAAGATATATTTACTTTATAGTGAACAGAATAAGTTTAACGAAATATCATATTGAAGAACATTTTTTTATTAAACCCTAATACTATTACTCAAATATATCCTAATCTCTAGGAAAACCTTGTCATTAACTGATGCCATACATTAAAAAAAAGTCTGTTCTTAATTCTTGGTTCGATAAATCGGATTTTGTGTACTCCGTTTGTCATTTATTAACCTATGCCTTCAACCTATACTACCTCTGCACTGCAGTCAAGTCTGAAAACTAGTGCCATTGTCCAAGACTTGTCCGTCACAATACTTAGCCTGCTATAATTCTTTCTTTACCAGGCCATGTTACCTCACTCAAGGTATCTTAGGCAAAGGACTGATAAAATGCCTGTTTGTAAGGTGTTCATTTTTTGTCATGATTGGACATTTATGTACAATGGCGAAAATAAACTGATGTACTGGCGCGAAATACAACCATTCCATGGTTATTTTTCTGGCGTATGCAAGCAAACATTGCCCCTATTAAACAATCTAAACCAGGGGTTCTCAAACTTTTTTTTGTCGCGCCCCCCTTCTGAAACATGAAGTATATAGCGCCCCCCCCCCCCCCCTATTCTCGTTTCCTTTCTTAGCACTTCCCATAGGCTACTTCCCACGAAAAAAGAGATCACACAAGATCTACTGTGTATGCTTCTGCCTAATTAGGATTTCAACTACCAGTTACATTAATAATAATAATAACAACACACAATTCATTAAAGTACAACAACGTTTTGTAAACAAAATGTCATGCATATGTATTACTTTAGCCATGACGAATAGAAATAAACAGTGTCATCACTCCGCTCCTTAAGCATTATAGTTCATGGTCCAGCCAGTGTGTGGCGCGGAAGTCGGCTCGAAACATAAGCATAAGTACCTACGAGGTTAGTACTATAATATCCTGTGCGCGAGAAGTCATATTATGCCAGGGAATTTGTTTCTTTGTAATAGTTTACGAATGTCTGTGCAGTGCTTTGTGTGTGCAAACAACTAAATTTTCTGCGGTTACGGGAAAATGTCGTACTGTTTCGTTCCTGGATGTAAATAGGATCACGGAAGAAAATCTGATGATGGACATTCTTTCACACCGCCGCGTGAAAAGAAACAAATCTGTTTGCGAAATGGGCGGGAGTTATTCCGCGGAAAGATAAGCAATTGTCGAAGAAAAGTAAAATATGTGACATGCATTTTTCGGAAGATTTAATTATAAAGGCGGACTGTTCCGTAGTGAACTGACAGAACGTGGAACTTCCTCGCGTAAAGTGAAAATTAAAACCAGGATCAGTACTGGTGTATTCTTTGGAATACACGGTAAGATAGAGTAAGCTTTTGCTTCTCTTTGCTTTAGTTCATCCCTTCCTTTTTCTCAAACACCAACAGTGATCTCTTGATTTCTCTTTGTTGGTATATGTCTCTCATATTACCTGTAAGTCTGTTCTAGATATATATCTTCCATGACCCACCTAGCGTCATCTAGCAGCGAATCTCTGAAGTTCCTCAATTCTACCCTGTACAAGAGGACTTCCTTAACAATCTAGCCACCAGATCTCGTCGCCATCGCCAGCTATCATCTCCGTGATCAAGAGAACTTCGTCTACTTTTTCATCCTCCAGGCTGCACTAGTGACTCCTACTATCAACTCTTTGAAGACCATTTCATCAAAAAGATTTTTATAACTGTTAAGTTGGCTATTCTTATATGTATTCCTTTTGTCTCCTACCCCCACTCTTTTCCCCTTCCCTGGTCCCTCCATGCTCCGTTGAGCGGATCTCACTTGTACGTCGGAAGTCGACCCGGTCAGTTACAGCTTAACTAAAGCTCGCCTCCTCATCTCTAGAGGCAAACTTTTAAATTTCGAGGCCATGTTCGAATTTTAGTATCAACCGTCAACAGGAACATCGCCTTCTTCATGAAGCAAAGATAAGTACCGACTTCATGTTTTAACCACATTTTCATCGCTTTTAAAAGGCTCAATGCATTTATTTGGATTTTATAGACAGTGAAAGTTGCTATGTGAAAATAACTGCTTTCTAGAGATCTTCTTGATCAACTTAAACTATCAAGTCTAACTTTCAATGAAAGATTTTCTGAGATGCTATCTCACATCGAGGGATATTTCTAAAATACCCACTGTCTATATAATCTAGCTTTCCACCGAGGGATTCTCCACCCAATTTAAACAACTCATCATTGCTCTGGAACCTTCCAGAACCTGCATTCTATCTACCAGTTATACTGTCATGTACTTTCCACTCACATATGGGAATACTTTTTCAAACTAAGGAATCTTCCTTATGAACTGCTAATCAATATCTAATTTTTCTTCCTCCGTTGGGATTTTTCTGGTGCATTCAACTATAACCTACAAGTTTCTCAAGCAATAGACTCTCGCAAATCTAGTGTAACTAGTTATTTTCCACCATTACAATAACTTTCTTTGCTATCAACATTTTGCGCTACTACAGTGAACTCTTCAACTTTATCAACAGACTATAGTGAAAACAGTGCCTGTTCAACTTTTCATCCGCGTCGCGCTCGTCCGAGTACATAAATACGGCCATGAACACTTTTCCACAATCCCATTTGAACTTTCCCAAGCCCTTTACTAACAAACCAAAATAATAAAATTGTCACTTTAGGTCTTTTTTCAATGAGGTGTCACTCTACGTAAGTGCCCTCCCTTATTTGCCACATGTATAAAGAATTAATGTCTGTAAAACTTCGTGTCTAGTACACGTGTTAAATTATATTGTTTCTCCCTTCTACTGAGGGAATCCAAGTCTTTCTACTCAAAAGTGAGTTATCTCTAGGTTTCACGAAAGGGAAACTTGCCCCATTTTTCTCGTGATCCGTACTTAAACATAGGAGTTCTAGAAACTTCCTTTCAATTGTTCTCTTCAGGTTTCAGAATAAGTAACCTGCCCTATTTGTATAATCCAACCAAGTAGTTCAGTATTAATACAAGAAGTTATAGAAACTACTATTTCACTTTTTCCTGATTTTGTTGTTGTTGCTTTCGAAGTTGTTATTATTTCTAAGATACTTATCTAGAAATCCTTAAAGTACACACCTTGTACTTGATTTATTGTTTAACTTTAATTACGTCAGTTATCTTTAAAATTTTCAATTTGTTCATCTTAGCCATTTCAAAATCTTACGAAGATTTTAAAGCATATAAAAGGTTTAAAACCAAAAGAGTTATCAATTGCCTGGCGCAAGCTTTAGAAGTTTTCGGAGGTCTGCGACCCCAATTGTTTATAAAAAAAATCAAAATTATATATTTGTTACAAAAACTACATCCTTTTACATTGTTAAATAAATTAAAGATTTGTTTTTCGCTTTATCATTTCTCTAACATAACGGTTAGGCAAGATCCTGTCTTCCTTAATTCTTCCTATTTAATGAAAATAAATCTATCGATAGGGTTTTCACCACTTGTTGCATTTGAGCAAGAACTCTTAGTTGGTAACTTAGTAAAGTCTCTCTTAGCTTCAATAGCTAATTCTGACTGGCCAGTAAGGCAAGCATAGCTCGCTACGCCAGCTTCCTGCTTGTGGAGATTCTCTCTAACACTTATGGTTGGTTTTTCAAAATATAAGTGTTTCTCATTGTCTAAACTTTTAGTCGGCGCCTTGCTGGGTAAAAGCTTAGCCATTTCTAAATGCAACTATTGGTACACTTACCAAAATTATTCCCAAAGGTATAATTGCCTTATCCCTATCCTTCTTGGAAGCATTTGGTCGTTCTTTAGAAATTCTACAATTTCAAAAACTAAAATATCAAATCTGATTCAAATTATTTGCACTCTTCAAATTACTTGTTTAGAAACAAATTCCTTTGAACAGATACACAATAAATCTGTTACTCTTTGTCTTGCCAGACCACCACCCTTCACCATAGTAGGCATATGTATGCTTGAGAGGGAATACGCTACAGCAACTTTCTCGCAAACCACCCAAGTTCCAGCTGCGTTTCCCGTTAGCTTTGCCCAGGTCCCTACCCACTTTAGGTATCGGCGAGCGGATTTGCAGTGGCAGCTGCCTTTGAGTATACTTAAAGTTAAAATTATAACTTTCGTTGGACTCTCGTCCTATTTCTCCATCCTTTTTCTCCAGTCCGAAACCCACGTCTTTTCCTTTGTCATCTTCCCTTGGGGGTTAGGTTATTCCCAAGCTAATAATCTACCCAAAATTTGGTCCCAGAAACCCGGGAGAGTCCATTTATGACATTTTCTATTTGTCAAGGGTTATTTGACAATATTTTGCAAATCATTAATATCTTCTTTGAATTTTTCAGCTATAGCTTCACCGTGCAAAGCCTGTGAAGGAGAAAGAAGCCACTCCTGTCTCTTTTGGTGTGTCCCTTTCTTTCAACTTATTTGCTGCTGCCAGCCTGACAGCATTTCCAAGGTTCCACAGTTTCGTAAGTTATACTTTAATTTACCTATTTTGTCATGGCTCCTACAGAAAAGGATAAGGATGAAAAACTTACTTCTAAACGAGCATCCTATAAAGGGCAAATCACCCGATTCAGAAAATACATCAAAGAGCTAGATCCCTCAGAAGCTCAATTAGATTTGTTAAAACATCGTGTAAAGGATTTTGAACGTTCATATGAAAATTATTGTAACATCCTAACTGAAATCGAAACTTGTCTGCTCAATCAAACTGAAGATCGAGTCGAAGTAGAAAATCAATATTACGAAGGTAGAGGTTCTGCTTTTAAAATAATACGCCAACTCGAAGAAGAACAGAAAAAAGATGGTTCTGTTCTTGGTTCCCTTCACGAACAACAAACCTCTTCTCGCGATGGCACTCACAGGCCCAAACCAATTCTACCTAAGATTGATTTACCCCACTTCTCTGGAGATGAATCTACTTGGGATTCTTTTTATGAACTATTTTGTTCTCTTGTTCATGACAATGAAGACATTCAAGTCATCTACACGTTTCATTATTTGAGATCTATCCTCCGAGGTCAAGCTTTGCAGTTAGTCGAAGCACTCCCATTAAGTGCCAAAAATTACCCCATTGCCTTTAACTTGTTGAAAGAAAGATACGGTAATTCAAGGTTACGTATTCAACGCCATATGAAGGCTCTATTTAACTTACCTGCGTCACAGCACAACGACGTCACTAGTTTGCGTACTCTCATTGATACAACACAACTTCACGTTAAAGCTCTATCCCAATTAGATCAACCCACTGATCACTGGGACACTTTTCTAATACATTTAGTGGTTTCTAAAGTCGATGTTGCTACCCTCAAAGCTTGGGAGATTGAACTTTCCAGAGAAGACGATTACTCTTACGAGCATTTAGTCACTTTCATAAATGCTAGATGCCAACTCTTAACTGCTTTAGCTAATCAAGGTGAACCCTCATCCCCAAGTTCTAAATTTGAATCAATGTCTCTTAAACCTAAAGGCGAACGCTTAGCGTCTAGTACCCAAAAAACCTGGGTCCAGCTCATTTAAACTCAAGTCAAACGCCACTGGTTACCCAACTAGGTCTAGTGAACGCCGTATTGCTAGTTCTCTCGTTTTGAACACTCAAAGCGAACCCCGCAAGAGTTTAAATGAACCATTAAAGTGCATACTTTGTAAAGATTCCCACGCCTTATATCTATGTAAATCTTTTAAAGAACTGTCAGTCGACGACAGAAGAAAATTAGTTTCCCAGAATAAACATTGCTTCAACTGCTTAGCACCCATGCATTCTGCTTCAAATTGCAAGTCCACCAGACTTTGCTTCCATTGTGAAAAAGCTCATCACACTTTACTACATCGTCATGATCAAGCAAGGTCATCGACCGCATCTACTTCTCAGAAAAGTGACAATGCTAACAGTTCTAATGCTTCATCTTACATTCAAAATGCCAAGTCCATACGTAGTGCCCAAGTACTATTGTCCACTGTACAAATCGAAGTTCAGGATAACTTTGGCAACTGGGTCCGTGCACGCGGTCTTCTTGATTCAGCGGCAACTCATGATTTTGTGTCTAATTCCTTGATTAGAAAACTAGGCCTACCTGTAAACCCCACTTCTATTAACGTATCGGGCATTAACAGCTCAAAATCGCAATCTTTACAGTTTTCAAAGCTAACCATAAGAGACATTTGTCACAGAAACAACTTTCTCAAACTGAATTGTCTCATTCGCAATAGCATAGGAGAAGATACTCCAAGTCACTCTGTGGACATTTCAGGTTTAAACATTCCCTCGCATTTAAGGCTAGCCGATCCTCTGTTCAATGTACAAAACCCCATTGACATACTCTTTAGTGCCAAGGTTTTCTGGAATTGCCTTCGTAAACAGGTTCGCAAGTTATCCTCAAACGTGGTTGCCAGAGACACTAATTTTAGATGGATCGTCACCGGTCAACTTCCTCATTATTCTCCCCAACACGTATCGCAATGTTATTTCGCTAATACTGATTTGGAGCAGTTCTGGAGGCTCGAAAGCGTTGATTCTCCTAACGTGACCTCTTCAGAAAACGAATTCTGTGAGCAACTTTTTCTGAACACCACCACTCGTTCTTCTGATGGCCGGTTCATTGTTCAGATGCCAAGATTACATAATCCCCCTCAACTTATTAACTCTCAACCCAAAGCTCGAAAAGCTCTCTTTGCTATCGAGATCAAATTCAAGAAAGAACCTCTCGTTAAAAAACAGCAGTATACTGATTTCATGGATGAGTATGAAAGCTTAGATCATATGGAAGTTGCTAACAAATCTGATGACTAATTACACCCCCCAATTGAAACGGTTTTCTTAAATCATCATCCCGTGTGGAAAAACCCTCTTGTAAAGGATAAAATCAGAGTTGTTTTCAATGGTTCATCACCTGACGTTAATGGCAACAGTCTTAACGATACTCTTTATTCTGGTCCTGCTATTCAGTCAGATTTATCTGCTATACTCTTAAACTTTCGATTATTTCCCATAGCTGTTATAGCGGATATAAAACAGATGTACCGTCAAGTTTTAATTCAGCCTGAACAATGAGATCTCCAAAGAATCTTGTGGCGCGACGAAATCAGCAAGCCCATTAAGGTATTTCGCTTAAAGACGGTTACTTATGGCTTAAAACCTTCCGCTTTCCTTGCCATCCGATCCCTACAATTGTTAGCCTCTCAAGATGGTCATTTATTTGATTCTAAAGCTTCCGAAGCACTAACTACATCATTCTATGTTGACGATTACTTGCAGTCCTTCCCCACTTTGCAGGAAGCTTCTTTCGTGTCACTAGAACTTCAGGCATTGCTAAAGAATGGAAGATTCCCACTTCATAAGTGGAATTCCAACTCCCATGAGTTTCTCGCCCAGTTTCCTATTGGAGATGTAGATCCCTCCTCCGTCGAAATTTGTGGAAACTCCGAATCCATAAAAACTCTTGGAGTTCATTGGTGCACTAGCACTGACACTCTCATCTATAAAGTTTCGCTCGCAGAAGAGCTCCCTAACACAAAAAGACAAATTCTCTCTGAAATTGCAAACATTTTTGATCCGCTTCAATTCCTTGCCCCGGTTATTGTTATAGCCAAACTTTTCATGGAAGAGCTATGGTCGCTCAAATGTGAATGGGACGACACTGTTCCCCTTTCCTTTCTTAACAGATGGCTCTCTTTTCGCAGCAATTTGCTTGATCTTTCCCTTATTGAAATTCCCAGGAATTTAATTAACGCTCATCCTAATGCATCTTTTTTCCTTCTTGTGTTTGCGGACAGTTCCGAAAAAGCTTACGGTTGCTGTGCATATTTGGTTTATCGCGGTTCATTAAATGGATCTTCAATTTCCAACATTGTTTGTGCCAAATCGAAGGTGGCTCCTCTTAAAACCATCACTTTGCCTAGGCTTGAATTGTGTGCTGCACTCATGGCCGCAGAACTTGTTAAGAAATTACGGGAAGTCTTAAAAGTCGAATTCTCGCAATTCTATCTCTGGAGCGATTCCATGATCACCCTTTCTTGGATCGCCAAGAACCCCGCTCATTGGCAAACTTTTGTTGCAAACAGGGTTTCCAAAATTCAAACTCTGTCTTCTAGATGTCAATGGAGGCATGTGCCCAGCGCTGACAACCCTGCCGACATCATTTCTCGTGGATGTTTACCCTCTCAATTGGCAGCTTCCCAGTTGTACTGGCATGGGCCCTCGTGGTTAATCGGAGACTCTTCTTGTTGGCCTTCTAAACCTCCAGCTACAAACTTCAACTTGCCTGACGCTAAAGTATCTAAATCTACTGCTTCGTGTCTTGTTTCCAACGTTTCTCATCCCTTGTTGTCCCGCTATTCTTCCTTTCACAAATTAATTCGAATTGTTGCCTATCTTCTTAGATGGAAATATCTTGTGGTTGACCAACCTCTTTTCCCCAAACCACACCTTACCAATCATGAATTGAATCTCGCTACTATTAAGGTTTTGCAACTAACACAGCAAGAAGCCTTTTCTTCTGAATTGTCCTTACTTTCTTCTAAAAGGGATCTTCCCAAATCCAGTCGTCTTCGTGCCTTAGCCCCGTTCCTTGATGACAATAGGTTACTCAGGGTAGGTGGTAGGCTCTCGCAATCTTTGCTTTCTGAAGACAAAAAGCACCCTGTTATTTTGCCTTCTAAACATCACGTTAACTACCTTAATTATACGTGACTTTCATTACCGCAATCTGCATGTTGGTACACGCACACTGCTTTGCCTCTTAAGGGAAAAGTACTGGATTATAAATGGAATTCATGA
This sequence comes from Meconema thalassinum, assembly GCA_946902985.2. Classification (NCBI taxonomy): domain Eukaryota; kingdom Metazoa; phylum Arthropoda; class Insecta; order Orthoptera; family Tettigoniidae; genus Meconema; species Meconema thalassinum. The sequence goes on from OX336389.2 coordinate 1,199,142,500, forward strand.
AGTTTCCTCTGTAATTCACAAGTGCATTCCTTGCTTCAAAGCGAAACCTTAAGTCAACACTCAATTAATGAGCGATCTGCCCTCCTTTCGCTCTTCTCCTATACGTCCATTTGCTCTAACTGGTGTGGACTACATGGGTCCGTTCCAATAACAACGCAATTCCCCTGAAGCTAAACGCAAATTGTTTGGTAAGCTCTATGTTTCTCTCTTTGTTTGCATGGTTACTGGCGCGATCCATTTGGAAGTAGTAACGAATGCCTCTACTTCTTACTTTTTATCAGCTGTCTCTCGCCTCGCTGCTAGGCGTGGTGTTCCTTCGGAGATGTTCTCTGATAACGCTTCCACTTTTCAAGGCGCAGCTTCCTTGTGGAAGAAAGCTCTCACATCTTCTCCTGCCATGGAACAGATTTCTATTTTTTCCTACTCAAAGGGTTTCAAATGGCGTTTTATACCTCCCTACGCTCCTCATCACGGTGGTAGGTGGGAATCCTGCGTAAAGCTCACTAAACGTCACTAAAGAAAGGATTTAGGTAATCGCATTCTGACTCATGAAGAATTTAATTCGCTGTCTGCTCTGATTGAAGGTGTTGTTAATTCTCGCCCTTTAACTCCGCTTTCCAATGACCCTGATGACCTGCTTCCACTCACACCTGGTCACTTCCTTATTGGCACTTCTCTTTCTGCCCCTCCTCCCCTTCCCAACTCTTACAGGGATTCTAATTTACCTATTGTTTGGCGTAAACTTGAAGCCCTCCGCAATTCTTTCCGGAAGAGGTGGAATTTGGAATACTTAACTTCCTTGCAACGGAGACAGAAGTGGTTTCTTTCCAATCCCGAAAATTAAAGTGGGGGACTTGGTCTTGGTTAGTGATGTTTCTCCTCCCTTGGTCTGGATTTCTGGTAGAGTGACCGAATGTTATCCTGGGAGGAATGGGAGAGTTAGGGTAGCCAAGATCTTGACCACTAATGGGCATATCATAAGACCACTGTCTTTAATTGCTCCTTTACCTTTAAACTTTTGATTTTTATGTCTTCATTCTCTGTTGGTGTTTTCCCCTCCCAGCTTGGTGTATTCTTTGGAATACACGGTGAGATAGAGTAAGCTTTTGCTTCTCTTTGCTTTAGTTCATCCCTTCCTTTTTCTCAAACACCAACAGTGATCTCTTGATTTCTCTTTGTTGGTATATGTCTCTCATATTACCTGTAAGTCTGTTCTAGATATATATCTTCCATGACCCACCTAGCGTCATCTAGCAGCGAATCTCTGAAGTTCCTCAATTCTTCCCTGTACAAGAGGACTTCCTTAACAATCTAGCCACCAGATCTCGTCGCCATCGCCAGCTATCATCTCCGTGATCAAGAGAACTTCGTCTAATTTTTCACCCTCCAGGCTGCGCTTGTGACTCCTACTATCAACTCTCGGAAGACCATTTCATCAAAAAGATTTTTATAACTGTTAAGTTGGCTATTCTTATATGTATTCCTTTTGTCTCCTACCCCCACTCTTTTCCCCTTCCCTGGTCCCTCCATGCTCCGTTGAGCGGATCTCACTTGTACGTCGGAAGTCGACCCAGTCAGTTACAGCTTAACTAAAGCTCGCCTCCTCATCTCTAGAGGCAAACTTTTAAATTTCGAGGCCATGTTCGAATTTTAGTATCAACCGTCAACAGGAACATCGCCTTCTTCATGAAGCAAAGATAAGTACCGACTTCATGTTTTAACCACATTTTCATCGCTTTTAAAAGGCTCAATGCTTTTATTTGGATTTTATAGACAGTGAAAGTTGCTATGTGAAAATAACTGCTTTCTAGAAATCTTCTTGATCAACTTAAACTATCAAGTCTAACTTTCAATGAAAGATTTTCTGAGATGCTATCTCACATCGAGGGATATTTCTAAAATACCCACTGTCTATATAATCTAGCTTTCCACCGAGGGATTCTCTACCCAATTTAAACAACTCATCATTGCTCTGGAACCTTCCAGAACCTGCACTCTATCTACCAGTTATACTGTCATGTACTTTCCACTCACATATGGGAATACTTTTTCAAACTAAGGAATCTTCCTTATGAACTGCTAATCAATATCTAATTTTTCTTCCTCCGTTGGGATTTTTCTGGTGCATTCAACTATAACCTACAAGTTTCTCAAGCAATAGACTCTCGCAAATCTAGTGTAACTAGTTATTTTCCACCATTACAATAACTTTCTTTGCTATCAACATTTTGCGCTACTACAGTGAACTCTTCAACTTTATCAACAGACTATAGTGAAAACAGTGCCTGTTCAACTTTTCATCCGCGTCGCGCTCGTCCGAGTACATAAATACGGCCATGAACACTTTTCCACAATCCCATTTGAACTTTCCCAAGCCCTTTACTAACAAACCAAAATAATAAAATTGTCACTTTAGGTCTTTTTTCAATGAGGTGTCACTCTACGTAAGTGCCCTCCCTTATTTGCCACATGTATAAAGAATTAATGTCTGTAAAACTTCGTGTCTAGTACACGTGTTAAATTATATTGTTTCTCCCTTCTACTGAGGGAATCCAAGTCTTTCTACTCAAAAGTGAGTTATCTCTAGGTTTCACGAAAGGGAAACTTGCCCCATTTTTCTCGTGATCCGTACTTAAACATAGGAGTTCTAGAAACTTCCTTTCAATTGTTCTCTTCAGGTTTCAGAATAAGTAACCTGCCCTATTTGTATAATCCAACCAAGTAGTTCAGTATTAATACAAGAAGTTATAGAAACTACTATTTCACTTTTTCCTGGTTTTGTTGTTGTTGCTTTCGAAGTTGTTATTATTTCTAAGATACTTATCTAGAAATCCTTAAAGTACACACCTTGTACTTGATTTATTGTTTAACTTTAATTACGTCAGTTATCTTTAAAATTTTCAATTTGTTCATCTTAGCCATTTCAAAATCTTACGAAGATTTTAAAGCATATAAAAGGTTTAAAACCAAAAGAGTTATCAATTGCCTGGCGCAAGCTTTAGATGTTTTCGGAGGTCTGCGACCCCAATTGTTTATAAAAAAAATCAAAATTATATATTTGTTACAAAAACTACATCCTTTTACATTGTTAAATAAATTAAAGATTTGTTTTTGGCTTTATCATTTCTCTAACATAACGGTTAGGCAAGATCCTGTCTTCCTTAATTCTTCCTATTTAATGAAAATAAATCTATCGATAGGGTTTTCACCACTTGTTGCATTTGAGCAAGAACTCTTAGTTGGTAACTTAGTAAAGTCTCTCTTAGCTTTAATAGCTAATTACAACTGGCCAGTATGGCAAGCATAGCTCGCTACGCCAGCTTCCTGCTTGTGGAGATTCTCTCTAACACTTATGGTTGGTTTTTCAAAATATAAGTGTTTCTCATTGTCTAAACTTTTAGTCGGCGCCTTGCTGGGTAAAAGCTTAGCCATTTCTAAATGTAACTATTGGTACACTTACCAAAATTATTCCCAAAGGTATAATTGCCTTATCCCTATCCTTCTTGGAAGCATTTGGTCGTTCTTTAGAAATTCTACAATTTCAAAAACTAAAATATCAAATCTGATTCAAATTATTTGCACTCTTCAACTTACTTGTTTAGAAACAAATTCCTTTGAACATATACGCAATAAATCTGTTACTCTTTGTCTTGCCAGACCACCACCCTTCCCCATAGTAGGCATATGTACGCTTGAGAGGGAATACGCTACAGCAACTTTCTTGCAAACCGCCCAAGTTCCAGCTGCGTTACCCGTTAGCTTTGCCCAGGTCCCTAACCACTTTAGGTATCGGCGAGCGGATTTGCAGTGGCAGCTGCCTTTGAGTATACTTAAAGTTAAAATTATAACTTCCGTTGGACTCTCGTCCTATTTCTCCATCCTTTTTCTCCAGTCCGAAACCCACTTATTTTCCTTTATCATCTTCCCTTGGGGGTTAGGTTATTCCCAAGCTAATAATCTACCCAAGTACCTCACATTTTTAATTTACCGAAATATCAATCCACTGAGGGAAAATCACGAAAGGCGCCCAGTAGGATACGGAATGAAGAGGCAGCCTTCCATGGCTACTTGTTCTACTTCGTGCCATCCTTACCTAAAACGAAAAATATATAATCCGTCTTAATAGTAATAGGCCTAAAATAATAATAGTTGTTGATTCTGTATGGACTTTGCGACATTGTAGTCATATAGCCCCGTGTGCTTGGGTGTGTGTGTGTAGAATTTGTCTGATAACCTGTGGCATTGTGATGTCTGTAGTAGTGTGTGTATTTAGAATTGAGGTAGGATTTGGGTAGGAAGCGGCTGCGGTCTTCAGTTAGGTACCATCCGGTATTTGCCTGGAGTAGAAGTGGGAAACCACGGAAAACCACTTCCAGGATAGCTGAGGTAGGGATCGAACGCGCCTCTTATCAGTTTTGCCTCACGAGGCTGAGTGAACACCGTTCCAGCCATCAGACGAGAATTAAATTTCTTGGCAGAGCTGGGAATCGACCCGGGCCTCCGCGTTGATAGCCAAGAATGAGACGGACATATAGCAATAATAATAGCCAACCTGCCAATAAAATAAACGGCCATCGAATTCTTCGCTTCCGTTACCGTCCTGATCAATATCATGGTCAGTATCCGAGTCTTCGGATCTTGTTTCAACTTCGTCTTCAGTATCGGAGTCACAAATTCCTTTGAGATTTCTGAATCATGGACTAGCTATTCGTTATCTTTCAGCAGAAGGCAACACGCTTCATCTACATCCTTAGGTTTTCTTACGGCGTAACCTCTTTACTGATATTCACTAAGGACACGTATCAAGCCAAATAATCGGCATAACAGCACACCTGCAAATCACTGACAGAATGTTACATTATTGGGCGCGCTGGTACTATCAATCCCATGCTGACAAAATGTTACACGTGTAGAGTTATTTTTAGGCTCGTCATTTCACAACTCCAGGAAAGTGCTTACTAAGGTATGTAAGATGTCCCGAGACGATAAGATCATAACTTGAACTGTTGGCTTGATATTAAAACTAAAACGAACCATGGAGCTGTCAGACCAATTCGCGACTAATGGAGGGTTTTAAAATATAGTTCTACATAGGAACTGAGAGAATATGAAAAATAACTTTTGGACAGTATTATACATAAGTCTAAACAAACAATTTGTTGTAATCAGCGTAACAGCAGCCGACGTAAAGCGGTTTACGTAGCCCAGCGCGTATCCCATTTTTGAACAGCTAACGACAGTGTAGCGTTGGGGGTCTGCGCCGCTAGCGTTAGCCAACAGCAGGACGCGCTTGAACTCGGTCAGTGATAACACTATGTATTCTAATCGTCATGCTTTAGCTTATAAAAATAAAAACAACTGCTGCACGTGCAGTGTTATTGGAATTGAGCAAATTTTGTTTGTTTCACTAATTAGCTCTTTAGCTGCGACACCTGTGTTCAGTAATGCTTTTCATATTTGAAAGCTCGGGACTTATAAATGACAATAGAAATAATATATACAAATGTCAACATTTCACTGTGAATTTGAAAAATGTTATGTTAAAACTCTTCACTCATGAAAAAGTTAAACAGGAGAATTCTCAGACACTTACGGAGTTAGTGTGAGTGTGAGCTTGAATTTGAAATGAAAGTAAATCCAGTCTTGGTTGGATGTTTGAAATAGCAGCTGGCAGATCCCCTTCCAGCTGCAGCCGAGACCGATGCTTCGTCTTGACGGATGCCATTGCGGAAAATGTTGACTCACACAAGTAAGTTGAAGCGAAGGGTAATAACAGGTCCACTGCTTTTCCTGATAAAATGGGATATTCATTCCGAATCTGCACCCAAACATTTTCAAGAGACTTCGACTTAAATTCATTTCGAAGTATTCTGTCACTTGAGAGTTCTGTTAGTTCCTCCTGTTCTGCCGTTGACAGGTGGGCTGTTACGTTCGTTTCAAATAGACTGCGAAACCAGTCATTCTCAGTTGAAGGTTGTGGAAATCTACCCTCGAATTTTTGACGAAGGGTTTGGAGGTGTTCACCGACAATTCCACTAATTTGACAAATATTTAACTCATTTTCTTCCAGGAATTCATTCAGACAATGAAACATCTCAAAATTAACTTCGTCCATCTGGACTTTCCAAAGTTCAAGTTTTCTCTTAAAAGCAAGCACTTTGTCGCTTAGAATGAAAATGTGCTTGTCGCTTGGAATGAAAATATTACTATTTCGTCCTTGATGTGACACGTTAAGTTCATTCAGTTTTTCAAATACGTCAGCCAAGTAGCACAGTATTAGAAGCCATTTCTCATCCAGAAACAGGGTTGCGAGTGTAGGACTGCTGTCCAATAGGAAAATACGAAGGTCATTCTTGAACTCCACAACGCAACGAAGGACTCGACCACGAGACAACCAACGTACCTCCATGTGCAATAGAAGCGAATCATGTGTAGATCACATCTCCTCGCAAAGAATGGAAATAGCCGACTGTTTAAAGCTCTTGCTTTCACAAAATTTACAACACTAATTACATCGTTCAGCACTTTATTGACTTCCGGTAGTAGTACTTTTGAAGCCAATGCCTCCCTGTGTATCATGCAATGTGGAATTTTACAGAATTAGTAACAGCACTCACTTTTGCTCTGAAACCCTTTTTTTTTTTTTTCATTTTTTTTTTTTTTTCATTTTAAATGATCTTGTCGACTTTGTCGTTACGCTGGGGTCTGGCGTTACGTTACGGTGACGGAACGAAATATACCCAGATGCACTGAGGTGTGTGACGTCATAGTACTGCTTGGTGCATGTGTTCCCCGAAAATCTCTACTTCGTTAGTATAAGATAAAAATCCCCGATTCTTGGATGTCACGTGTAATCTCGAGAACCACTGGATGGATTTTGATGCGGTTTTCAACATTCTGTAAAGGATATCTCGAGGAAAGATTCTGTAGAAAATTATGTATGTATTATCAAAGGAAGCCAAGCAGTAACGATTTCAGTGAAAAAGTCGAAAACAAACTTGGCGTCCGGGCTCTTCTTAAGCTTACGCTGGGCAAACCGTTAAAAATATCAATATACTATGAGCGTAAGAATTGGTCAGCATGAAAAGTTCTACAAAAGAGTCTGCGAGAGCATATCTCTATCGTCAATACATCGCCCACTATAAGTGTTTTAGACTGGATGGAAGGGGCACGTCCCCGCGCGCTGTAGTGAGCGTGACGGCATCCCGCGCGCTTGACCTTTCTTTGCCCTTGGTTTGCACTTGCCGTTCGCGAGTAATTTGAAACAAGATAAGCAAGATAAGTATTATGCAGATAATTTTCTAACATGTCAAGAGTCTTTGGCTTCGAGCGAAGCAAGAAGCCTCCAGCCTTTCTAGCATTTTTCAGCATTTGTAGCATTTAAAATGATACAAAGTCTGGTCTTTCAGACTGACTGTCACTTTTTAGTTCCTGTAAATGCCGACTCCCCATCAGTACATATGCCAACACAATTTGTCCATGAGAGATTGTCAATAAAAAAGGAATTCACAAGAGAAAAAATATCTTCGCCTTCAGTCCGCCCTTTCAGAGCTTTACAAAATAGAAAATCCTCGTGCATTTAATTTTCATGGCAGTAGCGTACAAAAACAAGAAGCTGGGCACTGTGTACGATATCAGTACTGTCATCAAGTTGCAGGGCAAATTTTGGGCTATGATGAAGACGTGGTAGCAATAGATTTTTATGTCAGAGGCCATTACATCAATACGACGAGTTACTGTATCATTTGAGAGCGGTATTGACTTCAAACATTCGCCGAACTTTTCTCCATGCACGATCACGCACATTTTCACGGCTGCAGGAAGAAGTAATTTGATGATGATGATTGATGATGATGATGATGATGATGATGATGATGATGATGATAATTGTTGTTTGAAGGGGCCTAACATCTAGGTTATCGGCCCCTAATGATCTGGGTTATAGCGAAAATGACAATGAAATGGAAACCGGAGCGAAAATTAAGTGAGACGGAAAATACTTACAAAAAGGAACTCAGATCGAAACAACTCACAAAATCTTCTTACAAAAGGGAATTTAGAACGAAAAGATTCACAAAAGGAATAGATTGAAAATACGTACAAAATGTAGACTAGGTTCAAAATACGTACAAAATGCAAGGTAGAGTCGAAATGCTTACAAAATGCAATCGAAATTCAAAATACTTACAAAATGCAAATGAGATCGAAAATACGTAGAAAATGCAATTGAGATTCAAAATACTTACAAAATGTAATTGAAATTGAAAATACACAATGCAATTCAGATTGAAATATCCCATTTCCAGTCCAAAATATTCACAAAGTGCAATTGAAATTCAAAATACTTACAAAATGCAACTGAAAATGCTTACAAAATGTACGGTATAGTCAAACTATTCATTGTGATTGTGTATAGAGCTGTAATGCCTTATGAGAAATATTCGTTACGTGAACGTTTATATCTGCACAATCAGTACATAAAGAGCAGGGAATCTTGCGCTAGAACAAGACAAAAGTTTCGAGTGAAATTTCCAAGGAGACCCATTCGTATAAATCGGATAATAAAACAACTGGCTAATAGATTCAAACGTATAGGTTCAGTAAACAATCAAAATAGACGTTAAGGTCGTTATTTCCTTACTGAAGCTAAATTAACCGGCGTAACCCGAAACTTCATAAGGAGATGCCGATTATGTGTGGCAGCGGATGGGGAACATTGTGAGCATTTACTGTAAACATAGTGACTAAAAATGCATGATACTGATTTTAAGCACTGCATTCTGCCGTACATATGCGCGAGCGGTAGCCGGCAACTGAGCCGTCACTGGTGGAGCGCGTGAGCGAGAATATCCTTGCCAAGCAAATATTAAGACCCTGTAGTTAGAGCTGAGGAGTATGCTCTTTGCAATATAGTTGCAGCTAAGCAGAATGCACTTTGTATTAAAGTTGAAGCTATTAAGTATATATTATAGTACGAAACTAATCATAAAAGCACTTGGTATTATACACTGGCGGAAAAAGTATCGTAACACCAAGGAGGGGTTGTGCTAGATTAACGAACGTTGGTAGGCGTGAGTATACGCCTGAAAGATGACGTTGATTTAAATTTCCCGCAAATCGCATTAGCCAGTAGCGGCCCCATGAAGTTGCACATCGGGTTTGCTTTAAATACGCGCTGTACTGTGCCAGAGCGTTAGAACTCGAGCCAGCCGGGAAGGCGGTGCGCAGAACACAACGGTACCATTACGTCACGCCTCACTTCCATCCCACCAATCACAGTCAGTCTGTCTTGAGAATCTGAGCGAGTGTGTTGTCAGGAAAGCTACGTGTATAAAGCAGCGTGAAAGAGACAGGCTCGATGAGCTAAGCGACTGTGTTGCCATACTGCAGGAACTCATGGCAGCAGCCTGCGGTGTGGGGCTCGGGCATGGTGGACCTGTTGCAACAGTGGGAATGTATCTCTTTCTCTCTCTGCGCAAATCCCAGAGAGCCGGCCGCCTTCCGGGCTGACGCGAGCTCTAGTTACCTGTGAGATTGGACGGAGTGACTTAGAGTGGGTCAAGAAAGCCTTTACGACGACGAGGAGGCCAGTATCAACAGCTCACTGCGTTTGAACGAGCCCGTGTAATAGGGCTACGTGAAGGTGGATTTTACTTCCGCGCTATTGCAGAACGACTAAGCAGAAATGTCTTCACTGTGCATGCGTACTGGCAGCAGTGGTCAAGAGAAGGTACGATCTCAAGAAGACCGGGCTCCGGACGTCCCCGTGGCATCACCGGGAGGGAGGACCGCCATATTCGGCGTATGGTTTTGGCGCATCGGACTGCGTCTGCGGCAGCAATTCGAGCGGCAGTTGGCACCACAGTGATGCAACTAACTGTTTGAAATCGGTTACTTGAAGGACAGCACCAAAGCAGACGCCCTGCAGGGTGCAGTCCAGACTCCACTTACCCCAAACCACCGCCGTCCGCGACTCCAGTGGTGTCAAGCGAGAGCTCATTGGAGGATGGAGTGGAGTTCCGTGGTGTTTTCCAATGCAAGCCGGTTCTGCCTTGGTGCCAGTGATGGTCGTGTGTTGGTTAGAAGGAGGCCAGGTGAGTGCCTGCATTACACTTATCTGCGGCGTCGACACACTGGACCTACACCGGGCGTTCTGGTCTGGGGAGCAATTTCCTATGACAGCAGGAGCACTCGCGTGGTTATCCCACGCACTCTGACTGCAGATGTGTACGTCCGTCTGGTGATTCGACCTATTGTGCTGACATTCATGAACAGCATTCCTGGGGGTGGTTTCCAACGGGATTACGCTCGCCCCATGCCACTGTTGTAACCAAACGTGCTCGAAGGAGCTTCGACATATTGCCTTGGCATGCTCGATCCTCCGATATGTCGCCAATCGAGCACGTATGGGACATCATTGGACAACAACTCCAGCGTCATCCACAACCGACATTCACCGTGTCTGTATGGACGAACCAAGTGCAACGGGCATGCAACTGCATCCCACAAGCTGACACACGGCATACGTACGACACAATGCATGCACGTTTGCAATCTGTCGATTACACGAGTTATTAAAGGCCCAGCATGGCACATTTGCGATGGCTTTTCTCGCGCCGACTTTAACCTGTAGTATTGCACCTTTCATCAATTAAATATATTACCTCGACAAATGTATTGTCGAAATTTCCGTACTCTACATTCCTTATTTCATGGTGTTGGGATATATTTTTCCACCATTGCATTTTGAAAGTTAGTACTTATTATACTTGAAGCAAAAAAAGTTTTGCATCACCTCGGTTCCCAGATCTCCGGCATATAGACGTTGACTGTGTATATTGTATCCAAGATACAGTCCCTTTGACTGTTCATAGATGTCACTAAAACTGCTCAAAGATGTAAACAACCATGCATGAGCAGGGCCTATTAGACGGAGGGGGTACGACAGCCGATCAGTTCCAGTCATTCCACCAGGACGAAGGTACGCTGCTCATGTTGTCTGTAGTTCTACCATGCCTAGAAGGTCAATACCGCAGTTCGATCGCGTCCGCATTGTTACTTTGTGTCAAGAAGGGCTCTCAACAAGGGAAGTTTCCAGGCGTCTCAGAGTGAACCAAAGCGATGTTGTTCGGACATGGAGGAGGTACAGAGATACAGGAACTGTCGATGACAGGCCTCGCTCAGGCCGCCCAAGGGCTACTACTGTAGTGGATGACCGCTACTTACGGATTGCCGCTCGGAGGAACCCTGACAGCAATGCCACCATGTTGAATAATGCGTTTCGTTCAGCCACAGGACGTCGTGTTTCAACTCAAACTGTGCGCAATAGGCTGCATGATGCGCAACTTCACTCCCGACGACCATGGCGAGGTCCAGCTTTGCAACCCCGACACCATGCAGCGCGGTACAGATGGGCCCAACAACATGCTGAATGGACCCCACGGAATTGGCATCACGTTCTCTTCACCGATGAGTGTCGCATATGCCTTCAACCAGACAATCGTCGGAGACGTGTTTGGAGGCACCCTGGTCAGGCTGAACGTCTTAGACACACTGTCCAGCGAGTGCAGCAAGGTGGTGGTTCCCTGATGTTTTGGGGTGGCATTATGTGGGGCCGACGTACGCCACTGGTGGTCATGGAAGGCTCCGAAACGGCTTTACGATACCTGAATGACATCCTCCGACCCATAGTGCAACCATATCGGCAGAATATTGGAGAGGCATTTGTCTTCATGGACGACAATTCTCGACCTCATCGTGCACATCTTGTGAATGCGTTCCTTCAAGATAACGACATCGCTCGACTACAGTGGCCAGCATGTTCGCCAGACATGAACCCTATCGAACATGCCTGGGATATGTTGAAAAGGGCTGTTTATGGACGTCTTGACCCACCAACCACTCTGAGAGATTTACGCCGAATTGTCGTTGAGGAGTGGGACAATTTGGACCAACAGTGTCTTGATGAACTTGTGGATAGTATGCCTCGGCGAATACAGGCATGCATCAATGCAAGAGGACGTGCTACTGGGTATTAGAGGTAGTGGTGTGTACTGCAATCTGGACCACAAATGCTGAAAGTCTAGCTGTATGATGGTACAACATGCAATGTGTGGGTCTCATGAGCAATAAAACGAGCTGAAATGTTGTTTGTGTTGATCTCTATTCCCTTTGTATTTAACGGTTCCGGAACTCTTGGAACCGAGGTGATGCAAAACTTTTTTTGATGTGTGTAGTTTAAGCTAAGGAATATGCTCGTTATATTTTAGTTGAATCTGACGTTTTTGCACTTTGTTTTATAGTTCAGGCTTGGGAATATGCTTTTTGTAAGACGCGTAGTTACGGGATGTGCTGGTTATGCACATAGTTGAAGCTTTGGAGTATGCACTTTGTATTATTGTTGAAGCTAAGGAGTATGCACTTTGTATTATGGTTAAAGCTAGGGAGTATGCACTTTGTATTATAGTCAAAGCTAGAGAGTATGCACTTAGGAGGCCAATTATAGTTCAATCTAAAGAGTTTACACTTTGTATTTTAGTTGAAGCTAAGGAGAATGCACTTTGTATTATGGTTGAAGCCTTGGAGTATGCACTTTGTATTATGGTTGAGGCTAACAAGGGAACTGTCCATACGGTCATATCGAAACAGACAATGAAATTTCGTAGAGATGATGAGGAAACTGTAAATTAGCGATGTACAAAAAATTAGCTGCCATTTCGAACTGGAAGGTCCTAAAATCGGCACGGAGATTTCTAATAGGATTGCACGCGCTAGTATATAGCTCGACGTGGACAGTCATGGTGACCAGCTGAAGCGTGCGCGTAACCTTGAGCGCTCTGTGCTAGGCAGTTAACTTACTGTATGTTTCTTTGAGAGAGCGGTCATGAATCCGGTTAATGTTCTAGAGTATGCTTTACGTTATTTCCGTGAAAAAGATGCTTGATGAAATTTAATTCCTTTTACAGAAACAATTAAAAAAGAAACGTAAAAAATTAAATATGATGAAAAAAATGAAAATAAATATGCTTGCAAAAATTAAAATTACAATCAAAATTTAGTAAGCTTTTACAATTTAAAAAATAAGCTTACAAAATTATAATTATAAAAACCGATCATAAAAATTATACAAAAATAAAATTATAAAAATATATAAACATAATAATTAAAAAGATAACACAAATAAAATTTATAAATTAAAATTAGGATAAAGTAACTAAATAAATACAAATAATAGTACATTATGCAACGAGCCTATAATGGCTATAATTAAGACACGAGTATTTTTTATAAAACGAGCGTATGCGAGTTTTATAATTTCCATACGAGTGTCTTAATTACCATTATAGGCGAGTTGCATACGACTGTTTATGTTCGACGATAATTATAACTTTATTATATGTTTTAACATAAATATTCATAAATATCTGTTGAGAGTCAGCTACTGGAATTTTGTGATCGCAGAGCGAGCGTTGGGTGTTATAGCTTCGTCTTTCAAGAGCTTTGAACGGCCGACGCATGCGCTCTGCCATATGCAGCCATATGTTTACATCAGCCGTCCCTCAGTAATATTGTCACCGCAGTCATTTGAAGACAATGCGCTGTGTAGAAATTAGTGTTAGTGATTTTAAGGTACTGTGCTATTTCTTGTCTCATATTCGCCAGTTTATTTACGCGAACTTATGGACGGTGGGTATTCCATGTCGGTAATTTATTATAGTTCGATGTTGTGTTTATGTCCGACATGTTGGATTTTGAGCGCATGCGCGAAATTATCGTTACCTAATTGGTCAATGAACGAGCTCTGATTGGCTGGAGAAACTGTATCGTAATGAAAAACGGTGTTATAATGACCATCATTATGATACAGTTTTCAAACACATAATAGTGAGGGTCGAACATAAAAGATATTAATAATAGTTTGCCCTATAATGGGTTAATACAGTACATGTTATTCAGATAGCTCAATGGTAGTGATGTTATAGTGTGTGGTGACAATGAAACAGGGGAGGGAGAAACTATGTTGTTGTTGCTTATTTTAGGTGCTGCGACATCGTGGTCTCATATATATATATATATATATATATATATATATATATATATATCCCGTACGTATCTGCAAGAAGAAGACGAAAAAGATCAAGTCGCAAAGAAATTTGTAGAAGCAGCTACAGAGCGATTTTTAGACTACACCCCTTCTTCAATATACAATACAGATCAGAGTGGTTTCATGCGCGAAATAAAAGCGGAAAGGACTCTATCGTTTGTTAGTGAGAAACATACAGAAACGGTTGCTCAATCAGTTCATGCACTCACCCATTCGTACACAATTATGCCTACAATTACACCTGTACACTTTTCCCGAAATTATTCATTGTAATACAGGAGGCAACTGGAACTTTCGGTCCGCGAGTTTCCAAAGAAATGTTTCATGCCGGTAACAGCCACAAAATCAGGAAAAATGGGGGAAAAAGGAATTAAAATATTGGTTTAATGAATCCTTTTTCCCATTTGCGGAAGAGAAGTGTTTGCTACTATTAGATTCCTGGACTACTAATAGTGATAAAAGCTGTCTTGAAGACATTCCTCCAGGCAACAGTATAGAAATTCTCCAGATTCCTCCCGGCACTACAGGGAAAATACAGCCCTTGGATAAGTTTTTCTTCCGTCAATGGAAAGCTTTGTATCGTCGTTTAACAGACATTGTGTCGGATTGTGAAGACGTTCAGTTTGATGTATATCAGAGAAACAGCGTACTGAAAATGCAATACTTCATTCATTTTCAATTTTCTTCCCCACGGTTCAAGGACATGGTTAAATATTCGTGGTTCGCAACCAATTACACAACGGAGATCCCCCCAGGGGCTCGCATCTAGAGGGACGTGGGTTGGCGACCACGGGGCCCCAGCTGAGTCCGGCATTGCTTTCCCTAACTTGTGCCTGGCTCCTCTCAGTCTTCTTTCCTGTCGACCTCACTTGGTCAACTCTTGTTCTCTTCCGACCCCGACGGTATTAGAGTATCCGAGGCCTAGGGAGTCTCTTCCTTTCCCGCCTTAATTGGCCCTTGTCTCAACTTTACTGATACCCTCCTTCTGCGAGAGGTCAGCCTTCTTTTTCTTTTCGTGTTATCTCCTGCCTTCTGCTCAAGGCCCTCAAGGAGGCAGGGTGTATGTAGCCCCACCACTTCTGGTGCACCCTGTATATTGCTACACCCGCAGGGGCTCACCGCTGGTGAGTTCGGGAGTTGGCGACCCCGAGGGATCCCTGGGCTGGGTCCGGTTTTCCCCCTTTCATCCCTTACCTCTGGGGCGGACCCTCTCCTCTTTCACTTTCCTATCAGCCTTTCATGGCTCTCCTTCCTTCCAAGTCCCTCAATCCGCATTCTTCGAGGGTTGAGGGCATATCTTTTCCTCCTGTCCTTTATTTGCCTTATTCTCCTTTTGTTTTCCATTTCTTCTTCTAGTATATAAGATAGTAGATAGTTTTAGTTATAGTTTACATTTCATTTACATCATCACCCAAACCATTCGGGGCCGATAACCTAGATGTTAGGGCCCTTCAAACAACAATTATCATCATCATCACAACGGAGAGACCTCCCGAGTTCGAAGTACCTGCGAAATATCGACTTCAAATAAGTAAGGAAAACTGTGAAGAACAATGTGGCCTCAAAGTGCATATTCGTTGTGCATGGTGCCAAAATATTTCTGTTGTTATCATGCGATTAACGAATCTCATTTATGTTTCACATTCGTTCCCTAACAATGAAGTGTCTTTGGCGCGTGGTAGCCTGCCAGTTCGTTTTCTCTCTCTCTCTAGCACAACTGCAACTCCACTCCGCTGTGCGTCGCACGAGCCAGCCAGATGCAAGGGTTGTCCAGTAGTTATGTTGTCGCACGGATTTTGTATCAAGATTTCGATACCTTGCAGTTCCAAATAGCAGCTAATTTTTTGTACATCGCCAATTTATGGTTTCCTCATCATCTCTACGAAATTTCATTGTCGGATTCGATATGACCGTATGGACAGTTCCCTTGTAAGGAGAGTGCACTTTGTATTAAGGTTGAAACTAAGGAGTATGCACTTTGTATGATAGTTGCGCTTTGTATTATAGTTGCCACTAACGGGTATGCACTTTTTATTTCAGTTGAAGCTAAAGAAGAAGCACTTTGTGTTATAATTGAAGCTAACGGGTTTGCACTTTGTATTTTAGTTGAAGCTAATGAGAATACACTTTGAATTATAGTTGTAGATAAAGAGTTTGACCTTTGTATTAAGGTTTAAGCTAACGAGTATGGACTTTGTATTATAGTTGCATCTAAGGGGTATGTACTTTGTATTATGTTTAAAGTATAGGAGTATGCACGTTTTAATACTTTATAGTTGAAGCTAAGGAGTATGCTTTTTGTATTAAAGTTGAAGCTAAAGAGTTTGCACTTTGTATTATACACTGGTGTCACAAATTGAAGCAACAGACTGCTCTTTCTCCGTCCTGTGGCTAATTCACGATATAATCGGACAAACTGTCAACAAATGTCCATACAATCGTGTTCTGCATGGAAGATGGTATTCCTGTCATCGTAACACCGTGCCAACGATGACGGCAGCGCACCTGTCAAACGGGCTGGTGTTTACTGGGTAGTTCCACATCAACACTCTCTGTGTACACATGAACAGAAAGTTCAGTATGGCTCAGAGAATACGCCTAGATGACCCTCTGCGGTGGAGGGCCATAGTAAGAAAGGATGCAGGACAGTCGCAAAGTAATGTGGCCCGATGACTTAATGAAAATCGTTCTGTTGTTTCTCGGATGTGGCGACAGTTTATAGAGGCCAATAATGTGTCCCGGAAATCAGGGCAAGGCTGACCACGTGTGACATCAGAACGCGAGGACCTTTATCTGGCTGTAAGTATACGACGGTACCGCCGTAGTACTGCACGGCAACCAGCAGCTGACCTCGCAGCATCCACTGGAACAGTTGTATCGAGGCAAACAGTGTGCAGTAAGCTTCGGCACAGTAGCCTTTATTGTCGGAAACCTGCTTTATGTGTACCCCTGACGCGTCTGCAGAGAATGGAACACTAGGGTGGAGTCGTCAACATGCCAACTGGACGGTCGAACAGTGGGCCAATACTCTTTTCTCAGATGAGTCCCGATTTGGTCTGGAGAGTGATTCTCGACGGATTTGGATTTGGAGAAAACCTGGAACACGATTTCGGGACCCAAACATTGTGGAAAGAGACCGATATCGAGGAGGATCACTAATGGTGTGGGCAGGGATTATGTTGACTACTCGAACACCTCTTCAGGAAATTGTACAGGTAAATCGGCAAGGTTTAACTGCTGTCAAGTTCGTGACGAGATCTTGGGATCTCATGTTAGGTTGTTGTGAGGTGCTGTGGGCCCAGACTTTGTACTGACTGATGGATGGTAATGCCCGACTTTATAGAGAACAGGTGGTTGATGTTTACTTGGAAACGGAAGATATTGCATGCATTGTGTGTCATGCTCGCTCTCCTGATTTGAATCCCATAGAGCATGTCTGGGATGCACTAGGGAGACGAGTTGCATCACGTCAGCATCAACCAACCACTATCCAAGACTTGCGAGCTTCTCTGCAGGATGAATGGGCGTTATTGCCTCAACGTGAGATTGATGACCTCATTCGCAGCATGACGCGCCGTTGTCAGGCCTGTATTGCTGCCAAAGGTGGTCACATCCCATATTGAGCACATTAACCAGTTGTCGGAATGTGTGTGCAAATCCGTGAAGTTGGAAAAGAACGAAGAACATTTGTGTCTACTGTTTTGCATGTTGCAGTGGTTTACTTTCTGTATTCTTTGCATTGTTGCCAGGGGCGTATATAAGGGGGAGCTGTGGGGAAATGTTTAAGGACAAGGAAAAAGGATATGACTTTGACAATGGCAACATGGAACGTACGAACTATGTTGCAGATAGGAAAACTGGCAGAAGTAGCTGAGGACGTTTTGAAGTATGGAATGGATATAGTAGCGCTACAGGAAGTGAGATGGAGGGGAAACGGTAGGATTGACAAGAAGGACTATACAATGTTATACAGTGGTCCTGAAGTAAGAACTGGTCAGTGTGGAACAGGCTTTATCATTAGTTCAAAGATAAAAAGAAGTTTTCTTGGATTTGAGCCTCTAGGAGATAGAATGTGTAAAATGAGACTAAAGGGACGATTCAGAAATCTGACACTTATATCAGCGTATGCACCTACAGAAGACGATAGTGAAGAGAAGAAAAATGCATTCTATGACAGTTGGAAAAGGAATGTAGTATGATACCAAAATATGATGTGATAATACTTTTTGGGGGACTTCAATGCCAAAATAGGTAGAGAGGACTTCTTGCAGTATGTAGCAGGGAAACATTCTTTACATACTAATACTAGTGAAAATGGGAAGCTTCTATTCCAATTTACAGAAAGTAATAGAATGGTAATCAAAAGTACTTGTTTTAAACATAAGGACATACACAACGGAACCTGGAAAATGCCAGGCACTTGAGTGGTAAACCAAATTGACATGTCTTGATTTCAAGAAGACATGCATCTTCAATGATTGACGTCAGATCTGCAAGGGGCCCCAACTGTGATTCGGATCATTTTTTTGGTGAAAGCTCTGTTTAGAGAACGAATTGCGAATGTAGAATGTGACAGAGGAATTAAGAGGATACAGTGGGACGTGGAAAAGTTTCAGCAAACACAAATTGTTAAGCAATATGAGGACACACTGAACAAGAAGTTGGAAGAGAGATTAAAGAATATGAATGAGGATGACACTGTAGAGAGGAGATGGACTGGAATAAAGAAAGCATTGGAAGAGACTGTGAAAGAAACTATTGGGGAGAAGAAGAGGAACAGGAATGAAGAATGGTTTGATGATGAATGTAGGAAATATATAGAGCAGAAGAATGCAGACAGATTGATTATGATTCAAAGAGAGACAAGATGGAATTGTGAAAGATATAAAGAAAGTAGAAGAACAGCAAATAGAGTTCTGAAAAGGAAGAAGAGAATTTATCTAAGAAGACAAATGGAAAGAATGGAAGAATTGAACAGCCAGAATGAAAGTAAGAAATTGTACCAAGCAACGAAACGAATGACAAAGGAATTTCAACCACGGGAAAACTCTTGTAAGGATAAAGATGGAAAAGTGATTGGAGAGGAAGAGAGAGTTCTTGAAAGATGGGCGGGGCACTTTAAAGATACGTTAAATATAGAACGTACGGACGAGATGAACGAGAGCCAGGTCTACATGAATGTAGAGCCACAGGCCACTAAACCATCCATAGATGAAGTTATGGAGGCACTGAAGGGTCAACGAAATGGAAGAGCTCCAGGAGAGGATCAGATCATAGCGGAGGTAATAAAGAATGGAGGACAAGGGATAGCTAGGAACCTACATGAACTGATTGGGGAGATATGGGAAAGAGAGATAATGCCTCAGGATTGGAAGGTTGGCCTTATCTGTCCCATCTTCAAGAAAGGTGATAAGTTACAATGTGGAAATTATAGAGGGATAATATTACTAAGTGTTGTATATAAGATATTCTCAAGTATATTGCAAAGGAGACTGAGCAACTACGCTGAAGAAATACTGGATGAGAACCAGTGTGGATTCCGGCCAGGAAGGGGAACTACTGACCAAATATTTGTTATGAGACAATTTATGGAGAAATGCTATGAATATGGTGTTGATCTGCATTTGCTATTCATTGATTTCCAACAGGCGTTTGATAGCATTGATAGAACGAAGATGTTGAACGTCCTAGAATCATGTGGAGTGCCAAAGAAGTTGATCAGACTAGTAGCAATGACAATGGAAGGATCGCAGGCCAAGGTTTATGTAGGAGGCAAAACTAGCAGGAATTTCGAGGTGAATACCGGAGTGAGGCAAGGAGATTCATTGTCTTCAGTGTTATTCAACTTGACACTGAATGAAGTTATGAAAGAACTGGGATTGGGAGGGACGATAATAAGCAAGTCCAAGCAGGCGTATGCATATGCGGATGACATTGTGTTGATGGCACGGAACTGGGAATCTCTTAAAGAAATGTTCAAGATTCTGGAGGAGAAGAGTGAAAAGATGGGAATCAGAATTAATGAAAGGAAAACGAAACATATGAAAATGTCAGCGGGAAAAGATAGAAGAGCAAGAGAAAATGAGAAATTGGTCAGTATAAGTTTGAGAATGCAAAATGCTTCAGTTACCTTTGTACTATACTAAATTGTGAGAATTCATTATCAGAGGAGATTCATAAACGGATCATGAATGGAAACAGGGCTTACTATGCCAACACTAAGCTCTTAAAATCAAAACTGTTAAGTAGGAACTTGAAAGTTTAACTCTACATGACCCTTATTAGACCAGTGGTGACCTGTGGATCTGAGACGTGGACAATGTCAACAAATGATGAGAATGATCTCAAAATTTTTGAAAGGAAAGTTTTAAGAAGGATATATGGCCCGGTAAAGGAGGATGAAGGAAAAGCCTCCGTGGCTTAGGCGGCAGCACGCCGGCCTCTCACTTCCCTGTCAAAATTTCATTCCAGCAACACTCTCCACTATCATTTCATTTAATCTGTCATTCATTTAATCATTGCCCCAGGGGAGTGCGTCAGGCCTCGGCAGCCGGCACAGTTCATATCCTCGCCGCTAGATGGGGGCTTCATTCATTCCATTCCTGACCCAGTCGGAGACTGGAAGCAGGCTGTGGATTTTCATTCAAAGGAGGATGAAGGGTGGCGAATCAGGACAAACAAAGAAATTGAAGAGATAATCAAAGGTGAAGATATTGTGAAATTTATTAAGTCCCGACGTCTGGATTGGCTTTGTCATGCAGAGAGGATGTATGAAGAAAGAACACCATTACATGGAACTATGGAAGGGAAGAGGAGGCGTGGACGACCGCGCAAAAGATGGCTACAAGACTTAGGAGAAGACCTGAGAACTATGAGGGTTGGAAGATGGTGGGAGAAAACTCATAGAGGGGACGAATGGCGAGGAATCGTGAGAGAGGCCAAAGCCTACCCCAGGCTGTAGCGCCGAGGAAGTAAGTGTGGGGGCTCTAGCAACCCACACGAAAAGAGCCAACAAAAATTAAGCATGTGTTGCTTTGGTGAAAGCATAAAACAATTGTAAATTTCGTTGTACCCTAATCTTAACTTATTGGCTAAGTTATAAACAATATTAAGATTGAAATTAGACTATTTCGTGGTGTAGCATCTAGCATTCTTGGCTGTCATCCCGGAGGTCCGAATGATTCCTGGCTCTGCCAATAAATGTTAATTCTGGTCCCAGGGTTGGAACGGGGTACACTCAACCTTGGGACGAAAAACTGAGAATTTCACAGTACGGTACTTTTGAGAAATAAATTTTCAATTTGTACAAAGAAATAACTGTTTAGCTTTCTGCTTGGTAAATTGACAAATATTTAAATATTTGCCATTCATACTCCATAGGCCATAATAGAAAATTGATTAAGTATAAAATTTTATTTGTGTGTTGTGTTGTATTTTACAACTGTTTTGAAGTGTAAGCTAAACAGCCAAATAAGCGCCAACCGGTCTAATGAGAATGTCCCGGAAGTTTTAATATTGCCGTTAATGCCGGCCTTGGTTTATTGAAGATATGGTGCAAAGTACATCCTGATCCAGCAACATGTTTCTCTTAGTTGCTCCCTTATCTAGCTTGGCTGCAACGTTGTTGTTTCTCGTTTCCAGCGGGGGTTGTTTTCTAGTAGTGTAAAGAGAAGTCAATTCTCCATGAATGCGTGTTCGTTTAAATTATTAGGGTTGCTTATTTTAGTCCAGTGTAGCTCGATTGCTTCTCTATGCCAAGAGTTCTTCCTTTCGGTTCGTGATGTATGATTTTTAAGTTGGTTTCAATGATGGTGAAGCTGTGTCCCTCTTCGTACATATATTCGCAAAGGCCAAAAGTGCCCAGTATTTTATGGCATTTCTGTGCTCGTTGTATCGCGTGTCCGTTATTCTACCACATTGGCCTGTGTAATTTGCGTGACACCCTGTGTTCTGGCACGTGATGGAATATAACCCCGACTTTGAATACAGGTCTTGTTTCTTAAATTACTGTTATGCAGATGCTTTCCGGTTGTGTTGTTTGTTGTGAATGCTATTTTAATGCTGTGTTTCTTAAATAAATTGGTAATTTTGTATGTATTCTCGTTCACGTAATTGAAACGCGCGGATTTGTTCTGATTATTGTCCGGCTTTTGTGTTGTTTTATTTTTGTGCCTGGCTACAATTCGATCTGTTTTGCTGGGTGGAAAATTATTTTCTTCGGCTATTTGCTCGACTATTCTGATTTCCTTGTTATAATTATCTTTTGACATGGGTACATTTAATGGCCTGTGTACCATTAAATTGAAGCCCGCTAACTTGTTAGTGCCGGGATGGTTGGATTAATTGTCAATTGCATGCGATGTTTGTGTCTGTTTTCGAAAGATTTAATATGATAGTTCATTACGTCCGATGGTATTACTTATTAATTTTCCGATCAGTTTCGGGTTCCTTAGTGAATTTAATGGAGTGGCGTGGGCTTGGAGTAGTGTTTCTTCACTTGTTAATTCATTGTCGTAGAAACAAATTGCATCATCCACATACCTTCTCCACTACGCAAATGCTGTCAAGTACATACTCTAATCATTAGGCAGCATTAGGTGCTCAATTGCATGGTACCCCCACCAATATGACGTACTCTGTGGAATGCTGCAGCGTTATCTAGTTTCTGTTGTGGTTAGATTTCCTTGTTCAACGAGAGCAATTAGCCGCTCACAGATATGAGGTCCTTGAAGTGCCCTAGTTTCTGGTTGAATGACCTGCCTGTGTGTAATAAGCGTACTGCTATCTGATTAGTTTACCTGCTGTCGCTGCCGGCGGAGTAAATAACATTTTCACATGCAGTTTTGAACCATTTACAGTACCTCCCCTATGTGAACCTGACTGTGAACCACTGGGCTACGGCACTTTGCGAACAGGCATGTATAACTAACCCATTCGTTGCGCTGCTACCTTCCACCTTCCTCGCATTTAGGGCCATTAATAGGAAACAGTGCTACTCAAATTACTCCCCACACTCGTAGATACTCCAGGTAATATGGTCAATTTTAATTCCCGGATAACACCGCGCTTTCGTACCTAATTTCCTCGAGATATTTGCACTCCACCGTATCATAGAATCACCCATTAGGATAACGTCATCCTCAATTCCGACAGCCTGGTTTGTAGCTTCGTCCCCTGGAATACGCTCCGTCAGATCCTTTAACGTCTCCTCCGATTCATTAAGCTTTGTCTTCTGATCCTGTGTAATAAGATCTCTGGAGTTAATTTGCTGTCTCAAAAGTTCAGGAGTGTCACAGATTTTACTGAACCAGTTACCCGCATCACGTTCGATCTTCTTCACCTTAGTGCAGGAAGCGTCTTTTGCCCAAACCACAAGGTCATCAGACAAATAGTTTCAAGATAGCGGATGTATGAATCATGCAAGTATTATAGCCTAATCGTAACTTACGATTCAATAAAGTCTGGCCTCAACAATTCAGCTTATCGTACATAGGGAGGTTTCAACTGTCCTCAAGGAGGTGACCGGTATGGTATTAGGTTATTATAATAGAATATATAACCGTAGAAGTGACTAACAGGTCAGGTTGACCGTGCCATATAGTTGTGGGTCCGCGCCGTCCCGTTGACAAAATGGCCGCTATTTTTGCTCGAAATTCCATATATTTCCTTAACTGCGTAAGTTTATATACTTTTAGGAATGTACTGAACAAAATAATACATATTTAGTATCAAATGGTTTATAGAAACGCCAGAAATCGTTCATTTCAACACAAAATATGATACAGTTATACTAAACCAGTTGTTTACCAAGCATTATCGTAGCGCATCCGTAGCGTAATGGTAGCGACCTGGGCTCATAGTCTTGGGGTTCGTGGTTCAAATCCCTGCAGGTTCAAATGTGTTTACTTCGTTTTCTTTGGTATTTATTGATTTATAACTACTCACACGTTATAATATTAAGCATATATAGTGTGTATTTGCAATCGAAAATATTATTTATATACTTATAACACCACATATTTCAACACTCGAATACAGCGATTAATATTCGTTGACCTTGATCCGCGGTAGAGTCTATTGTTGCTGTTTTTGTTCTTGATTCTTTAGGGGTTTTGCGGCATCATTGTCTTGTAGCCCCGTTTACACTGGTGTGTGTAGAAGTTGTCTGATAACCTGTGCCACTGTGCTGTATGTAGGCTTACTAGTGTGTGTACTTTTATACGAGGAGGATTTGGGTAGGAAGCTGTTGTTGTTGTTTCATTTGAGATGCATGGGCATCATGGTCATTTAGCCCCGTGTACTTGGCTGAGTGTTGAATTTTGTAAGGTAACATGTGTTGTTGTGATGGCTGTATTAGTGTGTGTATATATATATATAATTCAGGTGAGGATTCAATCAATCAACGTTTAATATCCGTATAGTACGTTGTATTTCAACAAGCTACTACAACCAGCATTCAGTTATACTCCTTGAAAAGGACAAAGAGTTTTAACTACACCCATGCGTTTAGGAGAAAGTAGGCTATATGTTCTTTATTGAACATCTAGTTTTATCATGTTGTTTGTTATGAAATGAACAGGCCTGAGAAATCAATATCCCAATTACTGTGATCGGTAATGAAATGAGGGATAATGGCCAAGAACTTGAATGTTCCAATATGTGGCAGGGTAGAAGGCACTGGTGAGGAATATTGCTCAACTATATTTACAAAAGTCATCAAGTTACATGTGAAACTCATTGCTGCATATGTAGCCTAATAACCACCACAACATGAGCAACTATTAATGAATAATTAATAAAATGTTGATTATTGACTAAATTATCCTACTTTGTTGTTACAAACTGATGTTTAAGTGGGGCTTTATACTTCTGTTGACAAAACATGACACAACAAAAAAGCACTCATGACTTCACGTTCCAAATTTTGTAAGTTGTCACATAATGAATAAATTAGTATACCTGGGAAAGGATAACTGTATTTGATAGAGCGTCTCTGGAAGAGTGCGGAACAATGTGGCCTTTTCTACCCGATCTTGGCACAGGATCCAATTCATCTTCTGGAATCGCAAGTGCATCCTCGTCACTATCAAACCTCTCATGTTTTACATAAAGAGGGTCCACACTGGAAAAAAGGAAAAGTAAATAAAATCATGGAATATTCAACCCTTCAAAGATAAAAGTTATGCCACAAGCAAAGAATAAATAAATTCCCTTCGTGTTACATCATAACGAGTGAATATGAGTGTATTAACACTAAGTAGCTAAAATGTTAATGGGAATAAGGCAAAAAATTAATATTTACATATTGAGACAACATACTGATCAAAACAATATTAGTGATCATCCAGATTATTTGGAGGAATAGATCATCACTGATGAAATTATAAATGACAAATAAATACTTATACTCTACAGTCGCTCTAATGAGAGTGAGCACACTCTTGGTAACTGTATATTACTTAACAGATTAAAAAGACCTAATCTGAACTCGAATTCATTAAATTCAGTTATTTCATTGGCCAGAGTAATGTAATAAAATTAGCCATACAGCTGAACCGTTTTCAGGATGTAAAACTCCCTTGATTGGCTCCTGTATGCACAATGAACGAGTGTGAAACTTACAAAATACCAGATGCTCATTATTTTTATTAAGTAACTTTACATTCAATCATAAACATTGTCTTTTAATTATTGAGGAGTAAACGTTTTATTAAGTGAATGAATGAACAGTAAGGGTTTCTGCAATTGTATTTTCATCAATTCACCATGGACTCGTAACGATACAATTTATATCTCAATTTATGTTTGGACCAATATGTTAAACAGCATTTGTCGATAAATTGTCAATTTACTAGGAGTCATTGCTACAAAAGATTTCTCAATGTCTCAATAATAGTTCAATAAATTTCAGTTGACCTCTTCGAAATGCTCAGTCATCGTTTATTTTGAGTTAGTTACTATATCGTCGGTATATAAGTCACACTAAGACAGAACGAGTTCATGGGGAAATGATGTTTCTTAATTTATTTTAGAAATTTGGGACACCTTGGTCATCATTCCCTTGTAGTTGGATGTGTATTGAACGTGTCTGATAGCCTGAAATTCCGTGATGACTGAGTAGTACGTATTATTGTAATAGGGACAGGGATGAGGTAGGTGCCCCGGGATTTGGAGTAAAGTACTATTCCGTCATTTGCCTGGAGGGAGTGTGGAAACATCCGACGGAAAACCACACTCAGGATAGCTGTATCAGCACTAGGATTCGAACCTACGATCGCCGGACTTGCCGCAGCTGCCCTCGCGGCCATGGTGCACGATTTAACGAGCACCGCTACGCCGCGGGGTATGAGCTATATATAAGAATACTCAAAATCAAGAACATCTTCTTTGGCTTAATGTGTTTCACTTGTAAGCTGACGATATTACTACTTCCTAGAGCAACGGTTCCCAATTTCTTGTGGCCACGGAACCTAATGCACTACTTTTAAAAGGAAAAGAATTGTAGTTTTAAGTGACCATCAACCTCGCTGTCATAAGACATGAGACCTCTTTTTTGTGTACAATCCAAACCAAACATATCACTTTCGAATTACTTTTATTCGGTGGAAACTCGAAAATTAAACTAGTAATTTTTAACACGTGAAACAAATTTCTGGTAATGTTTTTACTTGTTATAATGCTTATCAAGTTGATTGCTTAACATGATGCAATCAAATGAAAGCGACTGCAATTCAAAATAAGAACCATTTATCAATACGTCAATTACAACATAAGGTGTTATTGGTAAGTGACATACTGAAATAAATATGTGATGGTGGTATATTTTCAAAATATACCTTCAATGAAACTTTGCACCCGTATTGGGTCTTCGTTAACATTTTACGCCTTTCTTATCTTTTATTTCGTGAGAACCACCAGAGATTGTTTGCAATTTTGCTCTCCTGTTGTGCAATTACTTATGCTTTTCCTCAGTATGTTGCAGAAAACGAGATGTCTTCCCCCTTCAGCTCACCTGCTACTGATGACAATCTACGTCTTTTCTTTACTTTGTGGACTCGGCCTCAATAAAAGAAATGTGTGTACCTAAGTGACTTATTTTTTTCATATTAGGGGCCGATAACCCTCGATGTTAGGCCCCTTAAAACAACAATTATCATCATCATATTTTTTCATATGTTTGTATCCCCTGTGTCTTACGTCACCCTTCCCCTGCCCCCTCGCCTAGCGTTCTTCACTGGTTTGGAACTTCCTCGCTTGCCATTCCTCTACGAGCAGCCAGCAGACTCACTCAGTCTATCAACAAGGGACTGTATTCGCCAGTCTGTCATTTTGTGAGGGCCATGTCGTAACACGCACTCTACCGCCAGCAGACATGAAGAAGATAAGTTATACACTATTTTTGCTATGAAGCTCATTTGAATACTTGCAACTGTTTTTACCAAAGTTTTAACTTGCTGGCAAGTTCTAATTTTCAATCGTAAAGTACCATTTTCGTGATGTCAGACATTCGTTTCGCCACCGTAGGAGGTCATTCTAACTCGATGTTATAACTTTTGGCTAGGCACATCTAATGATTTTTGCCATTTTCATCTATGCTATGTCAAAGTAAATATCTTGACACATCGTGGGATTTTTCTACTCGCTGTGTTAAATGACAGTAAATTGGAACGTCGTGGGATCAATTTGCACTCCATTCCACTTCGTTGGAACCATCTAGAAAGTACTCGAAGCAGTCTCTTCAAATTTAAAGTCGGTGACGTCACAGTGAAATTCACCTGTTTCCGCTTCTAACGGCTTAATGGGTTAACTCTGCTAATAACACAAGACTTTCTAGAAACTGCATCAATGCTAACTGAAATAAAATCGCAATATACAGCCTCTCCACAGGAAAATAATTCAGAACGATAAACAGTTACTTCTCTCAACTTCGAAATTATGCTCCTATGCTACAAACTTTCATGTGCATCGTGCCTTAAATAATTTGGTTTGCAGTACCATCCCTTACAGCAGGGACGGTGCGTCATTAAGGGCCAAATGGGCCCTGCCTACCCAAGGCCGTTAGACAGCATTGCAAAGAATTTGTTTAATTAATGTATTTTAAAATTACTTTATATTACAGATACTCAACTTAAAATAAGTGTTTTACCCTTATAGAATCTCTAAAGAGAATTCATTATAAGTAACTCATCCCCAGCTTAAGATCCTGATAGTCTCGTACGGTGTATCGTCATAGTGAGGGCCGCTCCACAGCAAGTCCCATGTAAAGTAGATGGCTTCATGGGCCGGGTGAGGAAACAGTGGACATAGCACTGTCTTGCACGCGAATTCTTCAGTGCTATGAAGGGAATTTTCTCTCTCTTCAAGGGCCAGCAGATTGGGCCCATAGCGTTGTATTTATGCTTCCTGCGTCTGTCCTGACAAACAAGATTACGGGAGAAGGGTTCACCCCACCTCACGCTCTTAAACAGGTATTCAGCTACTGTTCGCAGATTGCTGACATAAGACAAACATATAATTATACATTTTCAGTTGTCTGATATTCCAAGTACAGTACAAATGTGTTAGTGAGTTCCGTCGATGAAGCTGTAATTTCTACTGTATACATGTTGTTGTTTTTTTTAATTTGTGGCACGGTGCGTAGTTATTTAATATGTCGATTGTATGCCGAAATAGGAAAATGAAAGTGGAATTTTTAAACAAATCCATTTTCTTCTACAGCTCTGAACACAAAGTTAGAAATTAAATAATTATGACCTCATCAACCAAGCTGATGGATAAATTTGCTTCATCCAAGCACAGGAGAGAATATATGTAGGCTTATTAATAAAAAGCCATGTGGGTACAGTTTTTAATGCGGCTTCGGTGGCGTAGTCGGTAGCATGCTGAACTGCTGTGGCCAAGATAGCGGGTTCAAACCCGGCCGAAGTCGTCGGATTTTTTAAGAGCGTTAAAAAATCCTCAGTATGCCTTCCTTCGGAGGGGAAGTAAAGCCGGCGGTCCCATGTCATAGATTTATGGCATGTAAAAGATCCTATCATAGACTAAACTTGTGTAAACCAAAATTGTTAGGTTAGATTTCGTCAGAACGCTCTATCAAAGTTCCAACGTTCACCACTAGGTATCATTGATATCTGGTGGCGAAAGTTGGAACTACTTGAAATTGAACGGAACTTGTAGCTCACCCTTTAGGGTGTCGGCTGGAAGCAGCTACAGACTCAGGCGAGCCAAACATGTCCTCGGACACTCCCGGCACTAAAAGCCATACGATAAATAAATAATAATGCATCAACTATTTATTAAAACTTGTTACGAATTTTGTGTGGTGTGGAATTATAATAATGGCAATATTGGCAACAATAAATGCCAAATATAAAAGAATATGTAATATGTAACAACAATAGTATCATCTGGCCCACCCTAAAATTCTCATCAGGA
The DNA here is from genome assembly GCA_946902985.2 of Meconema thalassinum. Classification (NCBI taxonomy): domain Eukaryota; kingdom Metazoa; phylum Arthropoda; class Insecta; order Orthoptera; family Tettigoniidae; genus Meconema; species Meconema thalassinum. Next base: position 1,199,172,039 of record OX336389.2, read on the forward strand.
GCCGCCCCTGGCTTACAGTGTCGTAAATACATGCATGGATGGACATTTAAAACACTTTGATCTCCTTCCCTCCTATATTTCCCCTTACTAACAAATTTAAATTTAGTAAGCTTAAGTAATCTGTTGTATTTATTTGTAAACTTGGGGTTACATTACGGTGTCCCCCCGTTTTTTTAATGTATCACAATTAGTCCAACTCTGTATAAATTGAGTGGTATCGTAGACCACGCCCTTAAGTCCAAATTATGGATAGTTGGAGTTTCTAGAAGCTAAACGCTTCAAATTATTGTAATCTTTTAGAGCTTTCAAGCTCATTACTTTCTCTGGGAATAGAGGCCCATGGCCATTCATCTCTTACGCTGTCTCGGCCTAAACTTATCGTTGCTTACGCTGTCCAGGCCTAAGAGTTCTCATTCTTATCTTTCCCTCTTGGCACTGTTTCATCCTGGCGCCGTCTAGAGCCAGTCTCATTGTATTCTCTTGCCCTCTAGGGCCAACCTTAGCATTCTCTTGCCATCTAGGCCCAATTTCATTTTTCTCTTGCCGTAAAAGCCCTCTTGTATAATATTTCAATTTTCTCAGCATTGAACAAGCAATGAAGGAAATCGGAGAAAAATTGTAAGTGGGAGTGAAGATTCAAGAAGAAATAATTTCAACTCTGAAATTTGCTGACGACATCGTCATTTTGGCCGACACGCCTGAGAATTTGAATGAGTTTTTGAATGGTATGGACTCCGTCTTGAGGAAAGGATTCATGATGAAAATTAATAAATGTAAAACAAAACTATTGGAATGCAGCCGAAATAAGTAAGAAACCACTATGGACATCAAATTGGCAGGTGAAACGCTAAAAGAAGTAGGAGACTTCTGTTACTTAGGAAGCAAAATAAGCAGTGATAACGAAGCAAAGAGGATATAAAAAGTAGGTTGGCTCAGACGAGGAAAGCATTTCTACAAAAATAGAATCTGTTGACATCGAATATAGATTTAGGTATTAGGAAGTCAATATTGAAAGCCATTGCCATGAGCGTGGCACTCTATGGAAGTGAAACTCGGACTATTAGTGCAGAAGAAAAGAGGAGAATTGAAGCGTTTGAAATGTGGTGTTACAGGAGATTGATGAAGATCAGATGGGTAGATAGGGCTACAAATGTAGAGATATTAAGCAGAGTGTGAGAGGAGAGATGTTTATGGCCACTGCTAATAAAGAGAGATAGGTTGGTAGGACACATACTAAGACACCCAGGAATAGCAAGCTTAGTTATGGAAGGAAGGGTGGAGGACAAAAACTGTAGGGGTAGACCAAGGTTAGAATATTTTAAACAGATTGCCCCGGATGTAGGGTGTGGTAGCGATGTAGAGATGAAACGATTAGCTCAGGACATGGAGACTTGGTAAGCTGCATCAAACCAGTCAAAAGACTGAAGACTCAAACAATAGCAGCCCCTGCTGTGGCCAAGATCTCAGGATCAATAAATTCTTAACCAACTTAGTCCTTGTCAAGCTTTACTTCGTCTATTGTGGCACTCTAATACGTGATATTTTTTTCCATCTCATCTAGTCTATGCAATTTTGTATAAATAATAATCTCTGGTCTGAGACCAACTATTTATGCTAGCACTGCTGTGCACGAGTCTAAAGACTCCCTCTTTCTTAAACTGCATCTACTCGTGTATACTAGCACTACTGTGCACGAGTCCAAAGACTCCTCTCTTAAACTGTACGTACCCATTGTATATTACCACTACGGTGCACGATTACAAAGACTCCTTCTCTCGTAAATTGTACCCATTTATTGTATTCTTAAAACTGCTTTTTTGTATATTAACTTCTCAGCTGAATTGCGTATTTTTTGTATGCGTGACACGGTTTTTGAATGTTTAGCCACGGCCGCCTTTTGAATCTTGTAACATTTGTAATCGCTTATGTTTAAAAAAATATATGCTCAATTATCTTGAAACCTAATCAATATTATCACTTGTCTCTTGATCTTCAAGTTTGGCAGCAATTTGAGATACGCCACGTGAACTTGGATAACTATTTGTTGTGCTATTATCAATTTTTTTCTGTCTATTACTTCAGTTTTTCACAGATCTCTTTAGACTGTATATCGCTGGTATTGTTCGCTCAGCTAACTTCCTACCTAGGGTCGTTCTCAGTTTATGCATCTTGATAACCATTTTTTCGTAATCAAGACTGTGTCAACTCAGCTAAATCTATTATTAGTACTTTTCTAGTGAGAGATTTAGTTCTATCTTGGAGTACAACAATCCTATTGTTCAAGATCTTTGAGCCTAATCATATTTATTAATATAGTCAACTATTTTAAATGAGCCGCGGGCTGCTCCTTCCCTCACACTACGCTACTTTGGGAAGTTACATATCCTTTAGATTTAGCCTGTCTCCTCTACATATATTTGTCAGTTATCCTCTTTTTATAAATACATTGTTATTGTTGTTTGGCTTCTTCCCTTGTAACCATTATTTTGCTTTCACTCCCAAACCTTTTCCTCTATCTACTTCATCTTCCCTATGGTGGTGATTGGAATGTCCTCAAATTCCTCCATAAATTTGGTACCGAAAACCCTTGGGACCCAATTTGTCAATATATTGCAAATACTAATATTTACTTTGAATTTTCAGCTTTAACTTTAAACTCAGGCAGTGAAGGTGAAGGACAGACGCCGTTCTTGCAGAAGGACAGACGCCGTTCTTGCAGACCAGCATTACGGTATTCACTCTTCTTTGCTGCCTATCGGACAGCCTGTTTACATATTTCTGCAAGAAGCGTAAGTTGGACTCCAACTTCCATTTTTTAATAGGAGACCCCTGGATGATAAACTTATAAACAGCCGCGCTTCATATGAAGGCACTAACTTGCTTTAGAACATTTATTAAACACCTAACTCCTCAAGAAAACAACTTGGACATAATTTCTCAAGGTCTAAAAAATGACGAACAAACTTACGAATGGTATGACGCATGCCAAACAGATTGAATCCGTCGCCCTTAATCAGGAGGGAGACAGGGATGAAGTCGAGACTTTGTACTATGAGGGTGCTGCTGCTGCTGCCCACGCTTTAATCCGAAAAAACTCAGAGGAGCAAAAAAATAGCACTCTCAGGCCTAGACCGTTGCTTCCGAAGATTGAACCTCGGGCGACGAAAATCAGTGGTTTTTATTCCCTAATTCATGATAATGATACTATTCCAGCCCTTCTTAAGTCCCATTATTTACGATCATCTCTTCACAATCAAGCGTTACAACTGGTCGAAGTTCTTCCATTAAGCACCGACAATTACCCTATTGCTCTTATTCTCCTTAACGAGAGATATGGCAATACTCGTCTCCGCATACAGCGTCATTTGAAATCATTGTTCAATTTGCCGGCTGCTCCTCAAGTGGCTACAAGCTTAGGTCTTCAGAAAATAGATATACCTCCTGCGCTGCATTCAATAGTCAAGGCGAAACCCTCAAAATGCCTAATAACTTTCCGAAATGTCTACTAGTCCGAAATGCCATGCTTTGTACTATTGCATTGCTTTTCGAGCACATACTATCAATGATAGGAGAAAGCTCATTGCCCACCATCATCTTTGTTTTAAGTGCCTTTCTACGAAACATTCTGCATCTAATTGCCAATCCACCAGACTTTGTTTTCATTGCCAAAAGTCGCATCATACCTTACTTCAACGTCATGAGAAACCCAAGTCATCAGGAACTTCCCCTTCCACCTCGAAACAAAACGATGACGCTGATAGTCCTAATGCCTCCTCTCTCTTTCAAAATTCTTAAGTCTTGGAGCAGTGTCCAAGTGTTGTTGTCTACCGTTCAAGTGGAGATCCAGGATAGATCGGGTAAATGGATTCGTGCTAGAGGTCTCTTAGATTCAGCCGCTACACACGATATCTTGTGAAGGTTATCAATTGAAAAACTTGGTCTTCCCGTAACACCAACAACCATTGAAGTATCCGGCATCAATAGTTCTAAAACTCAGGCTTTTCAATTACCTATGTTACAGCTCAAAGACACTTGTCAGAGAAACACCTTCCTAAAATTAAATTGTCTCATTCTGAATAACATGGGCGAAGATACCTCGAGTCGCTCTGTCGATACTACCAGCTTAACCCCCCCTTATTTGAGGCTGGTCGATCCCCTTTTTAACGTTAAAGGTCCTGTTGGCATCTTGTTCAGTGCCAGTGTCTTCTGAAATAGCTTACGTAATCAAAAGCGCCAGCCAGCCTCCGATGTTTTCACTCGAGATACAAATTTCGGTTGAATTAATACTGGTCAACTCCCTCATTACGATTCTCAGCCCACTTCTCAATGTCACTTTGTCAGTACTGACTTAGAACAATTCTGGAGAATAGAAACTATTGACCTCTAGTCCAACCTCAACCGAAAATGAATTTTGTGAGCAGTTCTTTGTCTCCACTACCGATCGCACTCCTGAAGGCAGGTTCGTTGTTCACCCAATCCGCCCAAGATTTTAAATTCCCAGCCCAAAGCTCGCAAAGCCCTCTTTGCCATTGAGAGCAAATTTAAAAAGGCACCCGTCGTTAAAGAAAAATACACCAGCATTCTTGAGGAATACAAAAGTTTTGGTCACATGGAAGTCATTAAGAAAGCCGATGACGAATTTCACCCTCCGGTTGAAACCGTCTTTTGAATCATCATCCCGTATGAAACAAGTAGTTCCGTGAAGAACTATACAGCCTATTTTCACATACCCTACTTATGTTAATTGCCTCTATCAACATACAAAATTTCAGTTTGATTGCTGTAATAGATTCGTAGATATTGAGAACCGTCTAAATATTTCGGATGGTCACCATGTTGGATTTTTATATATGTAGGTCTTAGCGTTATGTACTATTACATGAAGATTATTGTGTAGGTGTAGAATTCAAACTTCAATCACATGATTAGGACACAAGAAAGAAAAAGAGATTTTAAAATTTTGCATAGCTGCCATCTTGTGGTTATGAAAACAATTGAAATAAATAAGATACCTGTGGATTAAAATTTGTATAAGCATTTACCGTACCTAGTTTCACTGCACTCGGGTGGTTAAATCGTGAGAATTGTCCATTTAAATAAGTATATTTTGCGTCGCCGCCATGTTGGATTTGTGCTCACCAGGTAATGAAATTCTCATAGGTGAACTTATGTCCGTAGCCTCTATGAACATAAAAATGTCAGTTTGATTGCTGTAATAGATTCGTAGATATTGAGAACAGTCTAAATATTTCGGATGGTTACCATGTTGGATTGTTATATTAATGATATTTATTGCATCCAATGGTCAAATACAATAATAATTAAAATTGCGCACAATGAAGTCATGTACAGAATTGTGTTAATGCCACTGTTCTCTTACTATAATCTTTTGCGTGATATCTTTCACACGACTTTCCACACAATTCACACATACAGTTCTCATCTGGGTTATGGTATATCTTCTTGCTGCACAGCTTGAAATGAAAACCATGAACAGCGAAACGTGTCATGGAATGGCGGAGTTCATACATAGAATTCCTCCACTCTGAGGTCTTCATGGCATCTATCAGGTAGAAATCCCTCCAGATGTTGGCTTTCTTCTCTTGAAGTTCTTGCAGTAATAACTGATATTGCTTTGTAGATGGCAGTAACATTCTTATACGTAACTCTTCTATGTAAAATGGTTGTCTCGTTAGTTCATAGGTCGTCCTTGACGGTGCATTTTGTCCTAGACAGAGAATCTTTTACATGCATATGGCCTTTACCCTTTCTATCTGAGCAAGGTCGTTTATCGAGAGAAGCTCCCATATTAATTCTATTGCATGTGTCATGATTGGAGAATTTTTTATGTGAAAGAGTTCTAATGAAGTCTGTATGGAGAGTTGTCTTATTAGTTTTATCTCATTCATGGCTATAACCGCGGTAGCAGCTCTACCTTTTACATGTTTGGAGAAATTCCGTCCAGTCGCTTGGAGTATCAGGCCAAGATACTTGTAGGAGTTTACCCTTGTTAGCTCCACATTGCCATACATGATTTTCACTAATGCTGGTAGCCTACCTCCATTCCTGAACGTCATGTGTACTGCCTTATGTGGATTAAGCTTGAGGTCATTACTGTCTGCCCATCTTACAAGTTTATCGAACGCCTCTTGTAACATTTGCTGCGAGATCGACGTTATTGCCATATCATCTGCGTACATATAAATGTTTACTCCTGGTGTTTCTATGGCATCGACAACATCTCTAACTGCGATATTGAACAGCAACGGACTTAATGGATCGCCCTGTAGGACTCCTGTTGTCTGAAGGATAGGCTCCGATCTTGTAAGATTGCCATCAATGAGTACGTAATTTTTCATGAGTATTGCTGTTATTATCCTACTCAGATAATGGTCTCTTCCTATGATCGATTCCAACTTACCTATTGTTTTTCCCTGTCAAGTGAATCAAACGCCTTAGCGTAGTCTATATATATCACATGTAGTTTACCTCTAGGAAATCTTAGCGCATCGCCAATATTATCTAATAGGCACTGAATAGCATGTATCGTTGACCGGCCTTTCCGGAAACCGAACTGTTCTTCAGGCAGTTCGCTGTCTATTAATTCTCTTATCTTTCTGTCAGTATCTTTGACAATAGCTTAAGACCTGTATTTTCCAACGCTATACCACGATATGAATTGGGATCATCCATTTGACCCTTGCCTTTATATAGCATTTTCATAGTGGAGTATCTCCATTTCTCTGGTATTGAGGCCTGCGCGAGACATTGATTGAGTAGTACTGTCCAAGCCTCTATCAACATAGGGCTACTTTCTTTTAGATGTTCATTGCAGATCCCGTCCGGCCCACAGGCTTTGATATTTTTTGTTTGTTGAATTACATCCTTGACTTCTTCACTGGTAATAGGTTTTATTACTGCTAAGTCGTCTACCATTGGAGCAGCGATTGGAGATGTGTCCGGTTTCTGTAGTATAGCTTTAAGGTGTGTTGTCCACCTTTCCATGGGTATTTCTCTGGGGAATTTTGGTTTCCTTTGTTGAAGGACGCTGTATGGTTTTTCTTTAGCATGTTCTATTAATGCTGCCTCTTGCACCTTCTGATATTTATCTCTTGTGTCCCGAATAAGATTCTTGTATAGTCTCCGTTTATGTGCGTAGTCCTGTCTTGATTCTTCTGTGTTTGTTCTCAGGCATTCGTGTAAGGCGTTCAATGTTGATCTTCGTGCTTCATAACATATTGCATTGAACCACGGCTTAGATCTCCTCTTTGCCTGATTTACCGGTTCTATTGCAGCTACTAAGATGTCCTCCAGATGCTGTAGTGTTTCATCCAGATTGTTATATGTGTAGGCCATAGAGTTCTGTACTATTAAATGGAAATTATTGTGTAGGTTCATTAATCAAACTTTCACTTCGATCGCATGTTTACGACACAAGAAATAAAAACTTAATTTTAAAATTTCGCACAGCCGCCACCTTGAGGTTACGTATACAATTCAACTAAATTAGATGCCAGTGCATTACAATGTGCATACGTATTTACTGTACCATATTTCACTGCACTCAGATGGTTAAATCGCGAGAAAGGTATATTAAAATGTGTCAACTTCTCTTGGCCACCATTTTCGTTTTGTACTTTTCAGATTTTGAAAATTACATAGATGAAATTTTAGTAGTGCCCTTTATCACCGTACAAAATTTCAGGGTGATATCAGTAATAGTTTCGGAGATATAGAATGCCGGTGAAATATTTCGCACAGCCGCCATGTTGGATTGGTGAGACGTAATAAAATTTGAAGGGCACGGTCAGGGTCAGCCGAAATGGCGCTATGACCTTACCGAGTTTCATTGAAATCGCTCCAGCCGTTTAGAAGTTATTGTGGGACACGCACATACACACACACACACACGCACACGGTCAAAAGAAGATCTCGTAAGCCTACTTTTTCTTTCATAAATGAAAATAGGCTAAAGGTCCACTCATTCGTGACAAAATTCGCGTAGTCTTCAATGGATCTTCACCTGATGCTAATGGCAATAGTCTCAATGACACTCTTTACTCTGGTCCCGTTATTCAAGCCGACTTGTCCCCTGTTCTCTTGAATGTCCGTTTATTCCCCATAGCTGTAATCGCTCATATTAAACAAACGTATCGTCAAGTTTTAATTAGCTCGCAACAACAGGATCTCCAACGCATCTTATACCGCGATGAACCCAACAAACCAATCAAAATTTTCCGCTTAAAAACTGTCACCTACGGGTTCGAACCTTCAGCATTTCTTGCTATTCGCTCGTTGCATATGCTCGCAGGTCAGAACGGCCACTTGTTCCACCCGAAAGCTTTAGCAGCCTTGACCTCGTCTTTTTATGTTGATTATTTGCAGTTTTCGAAACCCTCGAAGAAGCTTCTCTTGTTTCTCGTGAATTGAAGGCGTTGCTTCGCAATGGAGGTTTCCCTTTTCACAAGTGGAACTGTAATTCCTCAGAATTTCCTTCCCAGTTCCCCCACAGAAGAAGTTGATCCTTCTTCGATTGAAATTTCCGGCGATTCCGATTCAATTAAAACACTGGGCGTTCATTGGTGTACTTGCAGTGACATGCTTACCAATAAAGTATCTCTTTCGGAAGATCTTCCTAACACGCAAAGAAACGTCTTCTCTGAAATCGCTAAAATTTTCGACCCTCTTCAATTTCTAGTTCCCGTCATTGTCAATGCTAAACTATTTATGCAAGAGTTAAGGTCCCTCAAGTGCGAATGGGATGAGACCGTTCCCACTTAATTTCTTAGCAGATGGCTTTTATTTCGTCATAGTTTACTTACTCTTTCAACCATTGAAATTCCCAGGGCGCTGGTCAGTACTTCTTCTAGTACACCTCTTGAGCTCCACGTCTTTGCCGACAGCTCTGAAAAGGCTTATGGCTGCTGTGCTTATGTTGTTTACCGCACCTTTCAAACGGCCTTCTCTCGTTCTCACTTAATCTGTTCAAAATCCAAAGTAGCTCCTCTTAAAATCATTACTCTACCTCGGCTTGAATTATGTGCCGCTCTTCTAGCCGCCGATCTTTCTGACAAATTGCGTCAAGTTTTGAAGATTCAGATTTTTCAAATTTATTTGTGGAGTGACTCGATGATTACTGATTCGTGGACCGCCAAAACTCCCACTCATTGGCAAACTATTGTAGCAAATAAGAGTTACAAACATTCAAAATCTCTCTCAAAGTTGTCAATGGAGACATGTTCCTAGTGCTGATAATCCCGCTGGCATTAACTCCCGCGGATGAACACCTTCCTTTTAGCCACATCCAAACTCTATTGGCAAGGCCCTGTATAGCTTACAGACGATCCTAACGATTGGCCCTCTAACCCTCATGTTTCGGTTTCCGATTTACCTGATGCTAAAGCTGTCAAAACCCCCGCTTCCTGTCATGTTGCTAATGCCTCTTCTTCTTTGTTAAAACTATATTCTTCTTTCTATAAACTGGTCCAGGTCTTCGCGTACATTCTAAGATGGAGGTATTTCCTAATAGATCAGCCTTTGCTCCCTTAGTCTTACCTATCCAACAAGGAATTGAATCTCGCGACAACTAAAATCTTACAACTTACTCAACAAGAAGCATTTTCCTCCGAGCTTCCTTGGTTATCAAGAATGAACGATCTTCCGAAGTCTAGCCACCTCTGCCCTCTAGCTCCGTTTTTGGATGATGAAGGCTTGCTGAGAGTAGGTGGTAGACTTTCTTACTCCACTCTTTCCGAGAAAAGAAAAAAAACAACATCCGATTATACTACCTTCTTAACATCATGTCACTTCCCTCATCTTACGTGAATTTCATTACCGTAATTTGCACGTTGCTCTGTCTACTCCGAGAAAAGTATTGGTTCATTAACGGCATTCATGAAGTTTCCTCTGTAATTCATAAATGTATTCCATGCTTTATAGTAAAGCCGAAAGTTAACACTCAACTCATGAGTGACTTGCCATCATTTCGCTCTTTCCCAAGTCGATCTTTTGCTTTAACCGGTGTGGATTATATAGGTCCCTTCTCCTACCAGAAAAATTCCCCTGATGCTAATAAGATATTGCTTGGGAAACTTTGTATCTCCCTCTTCGTCTGTATGGTTACCGGAGCCATTCATCCGGAATTAGTAACTAACGTCTCCACTTCGTATTTTCTCTTATGATGTTTCTCGTTTCACTGCCCGGCGTGGTGTTCCCTCCGGAATGTTTTCGGACAATTCGACTACGTTCCAAGGTGCAGCTTCATCTTGGAAGAAAGCACTTAAGTCACCTCCCGCTATGGATCAGATTTCTCATTTCTCTTACTCTAAGGGTTTCAAATGGAATTTTTACCTCCGTACGCCCCCAATCATGGTGGAAGATGGGAATCATGTGTTAAACTTGCTAAAAGGCATTTGAAAAAAGTTCTTGGTGATCGCATCCTAACTTACGAAGCCTTTAATTCTCTTGCTGTTCTCATTGAGGATGTTGTATATTCTCGGCCCCTAACTCATCTTTATAATGACCCTGATGATTTGATTCCATTAACTCCTAGCCACTTTCTTATAGGTTGTTCTTTATCTGCTCCCCCTCTTCTACTCGATTCACGTAGGGACATCCGTCTACCTATTTTCTGGTGCAAAATTGAAGCCCTACGTAACCCATTTTGGAAACGATGGAAATTGGAATATCTAACTTCGCTTCAGAGGAGGCAAAAGAGGTTTCTCTCTGACCCCAGTGTGAGGACGGGTGACCTTGTGCTCATAAGAGACGCATCTCCTCCCTTGCTGTGGATAGAGGGCAGAATAACTGAGTGTTAACCTGGACGAGATGGTAAGACTCGAGTGGTGAAAATCCTCACAAAAACTGTCATATTGTAAGACATATATCAATGTTCCCAACTTTAGCGCTCGACTCTTAATTGCTTTATCCTTTTCTCTGTTGGTGGTGCCCCGCCCCCAGTTTGGTATATTTTCAAAATATACGTCAATGAAACTTTGCACCCGTATTGTGTCAACCTTAATTTTTTCACCTTTCTTATCTTTTATTTCGTGAAAACCACCAACAGAGATTTGTTTGCAATTTTGCTCTCCTGTTGAGCATTTGCTTATTCCTCAGTATGTTGCAGAAGACGAGATGTCTTTCCACCCCTCGGCTTAGCAGCAGCGTCAAGCTTTGTCTTGCAGCGCTATTATACGGCATACATTCTTAAGTGGTACGGTATTTTGTAAATCCACTTCTTCAGCTCATCAAATTTAATATTCGTTTGCTCTTTAGCAGTTTTGAAATTGATTATTATCTCGGCTTGCAGGTTGATTTCATTACGTCAAAGAGCTCAGTTACAGTATTGATTACTGCTGAGCGGGGGACGTACACGAAATACATGTACAAATATAATCATTCACCAAATCCACACTTATGAAGTTACACAACTGAAATTTTGTACAAGGGTTAAGAATAGTTAGGTGCATCTACTGACAATTTTTCATAATTTTAACAAAACAATTTGAATTATTTTTTAATTCTTAAATTTGATGAACTCATGATTCACAAAGGTACATTTTTTCTGACAAACTATCCCACAAATTGTCCAGTAAATTTTACAGTATAACCTCAATATATATATAGAAACAAATACACATAAGCATTTTAATACATTATTTAATGAATTTATACTTAATTGTTTTGTAAACTGCAAAAAATCAATAAAAATTGTACATTCTTTCTGGTATATCTCGGCGTAAATAAATTATATTAAAATTTCCTCCCGTGTGTATGTTTGTTATACACACTGCAATGCGAATGCCAAACATTATGGCTCTACCTTTCAACGTTCCTGAGAAAAATATACCTGAAAAATGAAAATAGTAATTGTGAGAAAATGCACTTTAAAGTTGAACCCACTTTTTACTTGCCAATCCGTTAATCAAAAGGCACCAGGACTGTACTGAGTGTCCTCATTTCCTTCAAGACTTCTCTTCTGGCTTCTTTTGTTCTGTCTCGTGTTCTTTGCAATATCTTCAATGGATTTCTCAGCTTCATTTATACGTTGTGTGTCAATTTTCTTCAAGATATCTTGAGTGAATGCTCCAACCTTGAAGCCCATTCTCTGCAAGACATTCATCCTCCCTACGTTGCCACGATTAAATACAATAACTGCATCAAAAACTGCAATGTTGACTAGCCTAGCTGTGGAAAATGTTGTTTTAGGGCAACGTTTCCATACAAGGGCATTCAGAGACTCATTCGGATTCTGCGTTTTGCCATGAACACACTTTTTGAGTGACTCTGGATTGGACAGAAACCTGAATGTTGGCTTGATGACGTTCAGAATAGTTTCAGGAAGACCTTGCTTGTGAGTGTAAGGAATACCATCCCTCTGAGCCTGTTTATAACGACGACAACTAATGGGGCACAGATTGTGTATGGGGTGTTCATCTGTGGATAACATGTGAAAATATGTAGCCCATACAGCCCGTCGCATACCTTCAACATGTAACTGTTTTCCTAGCTCCACGTTGAGCGCCAAGTGTAACGGTTTTCCTTGCTCCACGTTGAGCGTACAAGTGAAACGGTTTCTTTGGCCCTCACTTTTGCGTGACAAATGTAATGCTTCTACTGGCCCTGCCTTGCACTTTGAAATATTTACTCTGCCTAAGATATATTGTTTTAATGGGCGCCAAGACCTCAACGCTATGTTGAAATCTAAATTTATATTTAACAACACCTAGCTCTGGTAGAACACCTTCAAGAATCTATTCACTCAGATCGTGGTATGATTTGATCATTAACCCAACAAACAATTGTATCAGGAGAAGGAATTGGTCTATATCTAATGCTACCTACTGAAAGCAAAGATTGCATGGTTAAAAGAAATGAATTTATTATATAAAACAAGTGTGGCAAAATTAATAGTAATAATAATATATTCTGAATTTAAATTGGAGCGTTGCGATTTGAATATTACCGCTAGAAAATTACGTGAAAACGGAGTCGGATAAATTACTGATTTTACTCTTATTCCCAAGCTATGAAGTTACTGAAATACGGAAAATGAAAAAAAAAAGACGAGAGATTACGTAGTTCTGAGTCATTCGCGCTTACCACTGGAAATTGCCGAAGCATTTCCCTCGTACTGGATGTTGAAGAGAGCTTCCCACAGCCTCCTGGACGTCGTCATCTTCTTCGTTAGTTGATGAGATACTTGTAGATATGATAACTTTATGGTCCGAACATCGGAGCCAATCACACGTACAACCACACTGGTTAAGTTTTACAAAGATAGTCGCCTAGCCTCCACGGCGCGCAAACCATATATGCACTCCTCGCCCCCGCCCCCTCTCTGGAGCCGTCTTCTTCTCGCTCGCTCTCCACTGATTGGCTGAGCCACCACGCGCTACCCCCCTCCTCAGGGTCATTACACTCGGCGCGAGGATGATGTCGATTACCGTTCCAGACTATTTCGCCTTTTCTTGAAGCAGCAACCCAGGCTTGCGTCATGCTTCTTGAAAAGAATAAGCCTGTAGCCGAATTCCCCGTGACTCATCTCTCTCATAATACCCTAACTGACAAAACTCCATAAAATTCCGTAATCATATAATTTTCTATGATAATGTTGTTCGTAATAATTTGCTTGATAGTGTTTTCTATGACATAGAAAACTTATCTGTATGCTTATAATTTTATAAAAATGCTCCAAAAATACCTTAATAATAACAAGTTAATAATAATAATAATAATAATAAATTAACATGAAAACTTCTCTTGGCTGAACAATTTGCCGTGTAAATAAATATAGAATGGCTTCCTACTGACTTATGTCAGTGGCATAAAATCCCCTCGAAAAACACGTTACAAACACTTGAGAGGTTATCCCTGATATTCTTGCCATAATACACCCGAAGAGTATCAATCATCTTCTTTGTTAGCCTATTATGTCCACCTAGCCCCTTCCGATCTTCCAACTTGCTCCCCTTCATGTCAATGACAAGTTTTCGTAATCTTGAACCCATGCGTTTCTGTACATGTCCAACGCATTCAAGCTTCTCAATAGAACACTCCTCTCAGTAGGGGGGTAGTGGTGCTTCTACTTCACTCTAGAACCCTTCTTGCCCCACTACTAAGCTTCAGCCATGTAATATTTGGCAATATCTCTCGAACGCATGGTCCGATTTTGACAAATGAGGTGCCATTGGACTCGAGCTGACGTCCTCTTTCCTATGGACCACTCGTTATATTTTGGAAAAAAAAAAATTGAATTTTTTTGTTTCCGAAAGTAGATGATAGTTTGAAAACCAAACATGATAGAACCTTGTGCCATGGCTCAAACGAATGGTCTTTATGACCTTTATTTTCTATAATGAAACTTTTTTACTTTTTATGTTTTTTTTAAACACTCGAATTTTGAAAATCCTATATTTTGGAAACTAGGAATTCTACACAAAAAATTGTTTGACATAAATAAAAGGTCCCTACGCCCTCTACCCCCAAATTAAATTTCAAGTCTCTAGAGCAAAAATTTGTGTTTTGTAAGTAGTGTCAATTGGGGGGAGATGCCCACTAACTTATTGAACCCTCCTCGTATTTGCCCCGAACCTGATATCTCGCTAACCAATCATGGGATTTGAACATACAGGTTGTCCTAGCACTCGTAGTGAAGCCCCCTACTTTCCTCTAGGCTCTTTATTTAATTAAACGACCAAAACTAAAAGGTCATTCGCTTTTAATATATCGCGAACCAATCATGGGATTTATACATATGGGTTGTCCTAGCACTTGTAGTAATGCCCCCTCTTTTCCTATAGCTTGTGTTATATAATTGAAGGACCAAAACTAATAGGTCATTCGCTTTTAATATTTCCTAAACCCATGGTTGGATTTGAGCATATGGGGTGTCCTAGGAATCGTGGTGAACCCCCCTTTCCTATGGACGTTTTATTTCCACTCTAAAATAGTGCTAGGTTGTAAGTTCTGCTCTATTTAGGAAGTTGTGAGCCCCTGCGACCTTGGAATGGAAGGAGTGATGCTAGGAGGGCGTGCTTGGATTCGTTTTTTCCGTCTCGTTGCGCTCTTTACGGGAATGTCGATGTCGAAAAGGTGAAATGCTGGAAACACGGTTTTTTTGGGGGTAAAAACGTGATTTTAAACTTTTTGTTACATCTCGCGAACCAATCATGCTAGAGGCGTGTACGAGGGGTCCAAGGACTCGTAGTGACGTCCTCTTTGCTATGGACCACTCGTTATAATTTTTAAAAATTTGGAAACTCGATTTTGGGGTAAACACGTGTTTTTGTGATTTTTGCCGATATCTCACGAACCAATAAGCCTAGAGACGTGTACGAGGTGTTATTTTTTTCGTCGTGTTGTCCTCCCTCCGAGGACGTTCGTGTTGAGCAGGAATGAAGAA
Source organism: Meconema thalassinum (assembly GCA_946902985.2). Lineage (NCBI taxonomy): Eukaryota > Metazoa > Arthropoda > Insecta > Orthoptera > Tettigoniidae > Meconema > Meconema thalassinum. The sequence continues at coordinate 1,199,187,442 of OX336389.2, forward strand.
CCATGTTGAGGTAAAACCGTGATTTTAGACTTTTTGCTCTATTTCGCAAACCAATAACGATAGAGACGTGTACGCGGTGTCCTAGGACTCGGGATAACGCCCCCTTTCGAATGTGGTGGATATGTTTTCCAAAAAAATAATTCACAAAGGGCCTAACGACACGTATGTTGAAAAACTAATAATTTATCTTTACCTGTTTATAATGTTCAGAAGAGTGGTGGTTGAGAGAGACGATACTGCTGGGTGTATGTGTTTCAACGAACCTGTCGCTAACCACAAGGACCATGCTTAATAGAACAATCGCTATTTCGGCGTGTCGGTTTATGACAGAGCGAGGGTTCGTTTTTTCTGATATTTTACCCCCCGAAGAGAGCCTTTAACGTGCAAACGATGATGAGAACTTGGTTCTATGTTGGTCGAAGCGAGTACAGAAAACAAACTTGCAGAGGAGCAGACGAGCAGTAGATGAGTGTCATTTGAGCTTATTGGAATGCGCTGATCTGACTTGACAACAGGTGCACTGGAGAAATGACAAAGACGCAGAGGACACTTGAAGGTTAAATAATCTGACGATCGTGGTGGCAGGGAAGAGCGAAATGCATGTGAAAACGTGTGGGATGACATGTACGCTAAACAAGTTACATCCTGTTTGCTTCGTACGTGACAAAATGAAAGTTCATGAGAAATTTGACCTGACACAGGTGTTCACCTGGGACGTTAGCTGTCCACGTGACCGATAACAGAATGTTCAAAGCGTGGGGGAAAAATGATTATACATGCAACGTAACATATATAAAGACATGTCGTTATCATTTCCACTCTCACTTAGGTGACTACCTTTGAACACATTGCGTTGTGTGAAACCCCTGGTCTTGTTTAACAGTTTTGGTGTTGGTGGAAAATACTTAACCTTGTTGTGGGGTAGGTATTAATTTACATATTTATTCATTTATATATTTATTGATTTACACACATCAAAAAAAGTTTTGCATCACCTCGGTTCCAAGAGTTCCGGAACCGTTAAATACAAAGGGAATAGAGATCAACACAAACAACATTTCAGCTCGTTTTATTGCTCATGAGACCCACACATTGCATGTTGTACCATCATACAGCTAGACTTTCAGCATTTGTGGTCCAGATTGCAGTACACACCACTACCTCTAATACCCAGTAGCACGTCCTCTTGCATTGATGCATGCCTGTATTCGCCGTGGCATACTATCCACAAGTTCATCAAGACACTGTTGGTCCAAATTGCCCCACTCCTCAACGACAATTCGGCGTAAATCTCTCAGAGTGGTTGGTGGGTCAAGACGTCCATAAACAGCCCTTTTCAACATATCCCAGGCATGTTCGATAGGGTTCATGTCTGGCGAACATGCTGGCCACTGTAGTCGAGCGATGTCGTTATCTTGAAGGAACGCATTCACAAGATGTGCACGATGAGGTCGAGAATTGTCGTCCATGAAGACAAATGCCTCTCCAATATTCTGCCGATATGGTTGCACTATGGGTCGGAGGATGTCATTCAGGTATCGTAAAGCCGTTTCGGAGCCTTCCATGACCACCAGTGGCGTACGTCGGCCCCACATAATGCCACCCCAAAACATCAGGGAACCACCACCTTGCTGCACTCGCTGGACAGTGTGTCTAAGACGTTCAGCCTGACCAGGGTGCCTCCAAACACGTCTCCGACGATTGTCTGGTTGAAGGCATATGCGACACTCATCGGTGAAGAGAACGTGATGCCAATTCCGTGGGGTCCATTCAGCATGTTGTTGGGCCCATCTGTACCGCGCTGCATGGTGTCGGGGTTGCAAAGCTGGACCTCGCCATGGACGTCGGGAGTGAAGTTGCGCATCATGCAGCCTATTGCGCACAGTTTGAGTTGAAACACGACGTCCTGTGGCTGAACGAAACGCATTATTCAACATGGTGGCATTGCTGTCAGGGTTCCTCCGAGCGGCAATCCGTAAGTAGCGGTCATCCACTACAGTAGTAGCCCTTGGGCGGCCTGAGCGAGGCCTGTCACCGACAGTTCCTGTATCTCTGTACCTCCTCCATGTCCGAACAACATCGCTTTGGTTCACTCTGAGACGCCTGGAAACTTCCCTTGTTGAGAGCCCTTCTTGACACAAAGTAACAATGCGGACGCGATCGAACTGCGGTATTGACCTTCTAGGCATGGTAGAACTACAGACAACATGAGCAGCGTACCTTCGTCCTGGTGGAATGACTGGAACTGATCGGCTGTCGTACCCCCTCCGTCTAATAGGCCCTGCTCATGCATGGTTGTTTACATCTTTGAGCAGTTTTAGTGACATCTATGAACAGTCAAAGGGACTGTATCTTGGATACAATATACACAGTCAACGTCTATATGCCGGAGATCTGGGAACCGAGGTGATGCAAAACTTTTTTTGATGTGTGTATATATATTTACAAGCAATTATTTATTGTTTAGGTAATTAATGATTTTATTTATTTATGTATTTGTTTGCAGATAACCGGTATACCTTACATGTCTGCGAGAGAAGAAACCATTGCACTTTTGAGCCCACTAGAAGGAAACAGCAACAAGCCACTGCAAGTGAAGGTGAGATTATTTTTTTAAACTAACTTGTTTCATTTTTTTTGTTTCATATTTTATTTTATGAAATGCATGTATTACCCTAAATTTAGGTATTTATAGCGGTTTATTTTATTTATTTTTAGAAACTTGGAAAGAAAAGCCTTACCACCGTAGCAGTTGCTGAAAACCCGAGACGCAGTAGAGCGAAACCATTGTTTCCAGCCAGTAAAATAATGAAAACTCAGGTAAGTCTAACTTAAAATGCTATTGCATTTTACCACTACTGAAAAAACTCTTACCCAAAAAGTGCATTACCTGTACATGACTGGGACAATGATTGCTTTCTTGATTAATGGCTATGTTGTTGTTGACTGGGAAAAGTACAAGGCCATGTTGGGTTTTCTAAAAACAAAAATTTAAATTTAATTTATGGGTGGTTACCTGTGGACTCAACGAATATCCACAGGTTTGAACATTATAATGTGAACAAAATGACATGACATTCATTTAGTTTATATGTTGGTTAAAGGAGGGATGTAAATGACTGTAGCATTATAAAAAGAAAATAAGTACATGGGTTACTGTTAGTGCCAACATACAGTTTATTTTTAATTGTGTTTTGATATATTAATGTCAATTAACGTTAACGTTTTATTTATAAGTATTGATTGATTGATTGATTGATTGAGTGATGGGTTATTTTGTTTGCTTTCAGGTGTCGACATGTGCCATTAACGTAATGAACAGACAGTGAACAAGCATACATTGTGCTTTAAAGTACTCTGTGCAATGTTAATAACTTGCAATAAGAAAAAGTTTTATTATAACACATGGCGCTAGTACCAAATACAACAAGTGAGCAAGTTGGTTTACCACGTGGGTTAAATTTAAAATCAGAACATGATCGTTGGTTAACATTTGAATCCTGGCCTGTAGGCTTTTTGTCGGCATATAAACTTGCAAAAGCCGTTTTTTTTTACTTGAACCGAGACGATGTGGTGCGCTGTGTGTTTTGTAGTATTGAACTTTCACACTGGGAAGAAGGGGATGATCCCTTTAGAGACCATTTGCGATGGTCTCCTTGTTGTCCTTACATGCTTGGAAAACAAGTGGGTAACCTACCTGTGTATACATTTTACCGAACCACAAGACCATTGGCTACTACTTACGTTGCTGAATCACAAATAAATAATAATAATGATGTATTACCAGCCAACAACGGTAGTGTCGATATATGTGGTCCATATGCCATAGACAGTGTTGAATTGGCGTGTGCTTTTGAAAAATTGGGAGTTTGCAGGACTAAAGCACTAGCACACCCAGAGTACAGCTCTGTTGAAAAACGTTTAGAATCTTATAAAAATGTTTGGCCATTAATATTAAAACACCTTACCAAACAGCTAAGTGAAGCTGGATTTTTTATACTGGTGAAGGGGATAAAACAATATGTTTTTATTGTGGATTTGCTTTAAAGGATTGGCAAATGACTGATGACCCTTTTGTGCAACACGCTCGTTGGTTACCAAACTGTAAATACATGGTGTTGATTAAAGGTAAGGAATTTGTGAACACTATTCGTAAAGAAAACGTGATTGCAGCACAAGACATAAAAGTGCCTTTAGAGTTAGAACGCGCGGAACAAATACATGAGGCTGAAAGAAAAGACTTGTATTACGAACAGATACAAAAGTGTGACCAACAATTATGCAAAATTTGTTATCAAGATGAACTAGGTGTTGTATTTTTGCCTTGTGGACACATGATAGCATGTGTCAAGTGTGCATTAGAACTTAACACTTGTGCTATAAGCAGAAAAGTAGTATCTGCTACAGTTAGGGCATTTCTTGCATAACTAGTATAATTTATTAGCCATGCATAGTGCAAAATCCCTAATTGCACAATATTATTAAAGCTGTTTTAGAGTGTAATAGACATGCTTTTGTTTTGTTTATAGACTACTACAATGAATGTTTTGAATGCTGTGGGACAATCATGTGGCTTAGAGACAAAGAAGCTCAGCGAATTGCCAACGCATATTCCATTCCGCATTATCAAGATTCGGAAATTGAAAACAGCATATGGTGATCGTGTACTTTGTGTATGTGAAAACTTTGAGACATTTCTGCCTATACGGTTTAATGATATGTCGCAGAGTGTTTTTGATGAAGTCAATAATGCTGTGCAACCTGTACATTTAATTTATGAAGGTTTTAAAAACAATAGGTGCATGGTTCGTTTTAATTAAATAAAAAAATGTCAAATAATAATAATAATGGAAGATATAAGTGATGACAATGGACTGAAAGAAAAATATGTGTATAGAATAATAATGTTTTAGTTTTTAGTATTGTCTTAAAACATATCATCATGAAACCAAGCACTTGTATATAATGTTTGTAAATAAATGCAAAATGATGTTACAATGCTGTTTTATTTTATACAAAGTTAGTATATTTAACATTGCAGAGTATACATGATTATGACAATAGATGCACACTGAATACAAGCATTTCTCTCTCTACAATAGTCGGTTATAGTTTTAAACACAAGGCTTGTTGTAGATCATTTTATAGCAATGTCCATTCACTGTTGTTTTCGAAAACTGGGGAAGCCGCAATGGCTGTTTAGGCATAAAAACCTTATTGTTATTACTATTTAGTCATTTTGATCCTCTTGCATATCAAGAGCAGATGACCTAGTAGTTCCACTCTTTAAAACGACAACAACTTTACCTCTTGCATAGTTTGTGATGTTGATGGCTCTTGCGACGTGGAAGATGGATTAAAAATAACATTTAGAACAGTGGTTAAACGTTGCTCATTAAACAATGCACTATTTTGAGTAGCAATACGGTTTTCTTGATTTTTTGTTGACGGCAACTGTGTTTCATGCAGTACATTACATTGATGATCACTGACACTTAAAACCTCACTATTTTTACTTTTTAGGTCACCACGACAATGTTTGGAACGTTGCTTTGAACAACGCCAAATAACAGTTCCATTTTTATTGGTTCATTTCACAATATATGAATATCCTTTATAGTATGCGTAAGGCTTATCATACCTAGTCACTGATACTTCCATGTCAACTGTCAAGCATAGACTAAGCTCTAGTGAAGTCAACTTGGTAATAAGAATAATAGTTTAATGTGAGAGCAAATATGGATCTAAAGAGTTCAGGTAAAAGTGGAAGCAAATAAGCAAATATGAGAAACAAGAGTGGGGGTAAAAGTGGTCGCAAAGTGGTAGACCCATTACACAATAATTTCAACACGACGAAGCTCTTGTTCAATTTCTTTGATTTCCCAATCGTGACCGGTATGCCAAGCTTGTTGTAAAGCATGCAATTGTCGAAGCCGTTGAATTAGCTTACTGGGTTTGTTCCAGTATACAAATTTAACAAATGGATTTTTAGGTGTAAATAAAGCATTACCATTATCATGATGATGATGATCATCATCATCATCAATCATCATGACCATCATCACTATTACTATATAGTCCTTTTTGATCCTCTTGCAATACCACTTCATTTATAGTCTGAGTTGATTTTGATAGTGTTGAAGGTTTCTTGGACGTTGACAACTGTCTTAACATGACTTCTTGAGGACATGATAAGTCCTTTTGAACAAATACTGCACTATCTTTAGCCGCAATATCGTTTTATTGAACTTGCTTTTTAGTATTTTGATAGTTGTTTGTAAACAGCAAGCGTGGTTCGTTTAGAGCACTACATTGATGAACACTTACACTTAAAACCTTTCCATTTTTACTTTTCAGATTGCCTCGACATTTTGTTGACCTCTCTTTTGAGCATTGCCAGAATATTATTCCATTCACATTCTGGCGATTATAGTTATAGGAGTAGCTTTGATAGAGTGCACGTAGCCTACCTTTGTTGGTTGTAATAAGTTCCATAGTAGTAACTGACCTGTCAGTACGATGTTCACACTACAAAGGTTACAACTGTTTTGCTGATGGAGTGACCTACCATAAGCTTATATATTGGCTTATGTGTTGGCTTTTCGTGTGGGCTTTTGTGTTGGCTTTTGTGTTGGCTTTCGTATTGGCTTATTTGACAAGTTATTTGTGTCAATGTATTTAGTGGATTTCTTTTCTTGGTGTTGGAAAGTAGTTGAAAGAGAGGGAATATTTAAAGACTTAACCTCAGCTCACTAACCTAACCTAACTTAACTTTACCTAACTTCACCTAACCTAACCTTTCAACTTTCAGATGTTGATTAAATTCTGTGCATAGTCGAGTTGGAACCCAAGACCTCAGGGGTAAAAAAAACAATTATTTTAATGGCTTATTTTGGTAACTTATTTTGATGGCTAACCTAACTTTACCTAACCTAACTTCAGCTCACTTTGGATATTACTAGTATGTGTTCATATCCTCCGCTAGATAGTATGCTAGTAGTACAGGTAGTGCTCATATTTACCGCTAGGTAGCGGAAACATACTTTGCGTGTTGCATGTGACACTTGTAAAGTTTAACCACATGCAAGACGTGCTTGTATAAGTTCTCTATTTAAACTCAATGTACAATTAACCACTAAATGTCCAGAACTAATATGTATAGCCATGTTTAGGGTATATAGGAGACCCTTAGCAAGAAAGACTGTCTCACCCGCGAGTGTACAGCCTTGTCATACGCAGTAAGCACCTGTTGGCAGAAAACAACAACAACAACAACAATTTGAGAAAGCCAACAACATATCCATTAATGTATTTAAAGGAAACAGTTTTTTGTTGGCTTTCTCAAATTGTTGTCGTTGTTGTTGTTGTTGTTTTCTGCCAACAGGTGCTTACTGCGTATGACAAGGCTGTACACTCGTGGGTTAGACAGCCTTTCTTGCTAAGGGTCTCCTATATACCCTAAACATGGCTATACATGTTAGTTCTGAACATTTAGTGGTTAATTGTATATTGAGTTTAAATAGAGAACTTATACAAGCACGTCTTGCATGTGGTTAAACTTTACAAGTGTCACATGCAACACGCAAAGTATGTTTCCGCTACCTAGTGGTAAATATGAGCACTACCTGTACTACTAGCATTCTACCTAGCGGAGGATATGAACACTTACTAGTAATATCCAAAGTGAGCTAAAGTAAGGTTAGGTTAGGTTAGGTAAAGTTAGGTTAGCCATCAAAATAAGTTACCAAAATAAGCCATTAAAAATAATAGGTTTTTTTACCCCTGAGGTCTTGGGTTCCAACTCGACTACGCACAGAATTTAATCAACATCTGAGAGTTGAACGGTTAGGTTAGGTTAGGTGAAGTTAGGTTAGGTAAAGTTAGGTTAAGTTAGGTTAGGTTAGTGAGCTGAGGTTAAGTCTTTAAATATTCCCTCTCTTTCAATTACTTTCCAACACCAAGAAAAAAATCCACTAAATACATTGACACAAATAACTTGTCAAATAAGCCAATACAAAAGCCAACACGAAAAGCCAACACAAAAAGCCAACACGAAAAGCCAACACAAAAAGCCAACACGAAAAGCCAACACGAAAAGCCAACACGAAAAGCCAACACAAGAAGCCAACACGAAAAGCCAGAACGAAAAGCCAACACGAAAAGCCAACACAAAAAGCCAACACAAAAAGCCAACACGAAAAGCCTACACAAAAAGCCAACACATAAGCCAATATATAAGCTTATGGTAGGTCACTCCATCAGAAAAACAGTTGTAACCTTTGTAGTGTGAACATCGTACTGACAGGTCAGTTACTACTATGGAACTTATTACAACCAACAAAGGTAGGCTACGTGCACTCTATCAAGGCTACTCCTATAACTATAATCGCCAGAATATGAATGGAATAACATTCTGGCAACGCTCAAAAGAGAGGTCAACAAAATGTCGAGGCAATCTGAAAAGTAAAAATGGAAAGGTTTTAGGTGTGAGTGTTCATCAATGTAGTGCTCTAAACGAACCACGCTTGCTGTTTACAAACAATTATCAAAATGCTAAAAAGCAAGTTCAAGAAAACGATATTGCGGCTAAAGATAGTGCAGTGTTTGTTCAAAAAGGACTTATCATGTCCTCAAAAAGTCATGTTAAGACAGTTGTCAACGTCCAAGAAACCTTCAACACTATCAAAATCAACTCAGACTATAAATGAAGTGGTATTGCAAGAGGATCAAAAAGGACTATATAGTAATAGTGATGATGGTCATGATGATAATGATGATCATGATGATGGTAATGCTTTGTTTACACCTAAAAATCCATTTGTTAAATTTGTATACTGGAACAAACCCAGTAAGCTAATTCAACGGCTTCGACAATTGCATGCCTTACAACAAGCTGGGCATACCGGTCACGATTGGGAAATCAAAGAAATTGAACAAGAGCTTCGTCGTGCTGAAATTATTGTGTAATGGGTCTACCACTTTGCGACCACTTTTACCCCCACTCTTGTTTCTTATATTTGCTTATTTGCTTCCACTTTTACCTGAACTCTTTGGATCCATATTTGCTCTCACATTAAACTATTATTCTTATTACCAAGTTGACTTTACTAGAGCTTAGTCTATGCTTGACAGTTGACATGGAAGTATCAGTGACTAGGTATGGTAAGCCTTACCCATACTATAAAGGATATTCATATATTGTGAAACGAACCAATAAAAATGGAACTGTTATTTGGCGTTGTTCAAAGCAACGTTCCAAACATTGTCGTGGTGACCTAAAAAGTAAAAATAGTGAGGTTTTATGTGTCAGTGATCATCAATGTAGTGTACTGCATGAAACACAGCTGCCGTCGACAAAAAAATCAAGAAAACCATATTGCTACTCAAAATAGTGCATTGTTTAATGAGCAACGTTTAACCACTGTTCTAAATGTTATTTTTAATCCATCTTCCACGTCGCAAGAGCCATCAACATCACAAACTATGCAAGAGGTAGTGTTGTTGTCGTTTTAAAGAGTGGAACAACTAGGTCATCTGTTCTTGATATGCAAGAGGATCAAAATGACTAAATAGTAATAACAATAAGGTTTTTATTCCTATACAACCATTGCGGCTTCCCCAGTTTTCGAAAACAACAGTGAATGGACATAGCAATAAAATGATCTACAACAAGCCTTGTGTTTAAAACTATAACAGACTATTGTAAAGAGAGAAAGGCTTGTATTCAGTGTGCATCTATTGTCATAACCATGTTACTCTACAATGTTAAATATACTAACTTTGTATAAAATAAAACAGCATTGTAACATCATTGTGCATTTATTTACAAACATTATATACATGTTTTTGGTTTCATGATAATATGTTTTAAGACAATACTAAAAACTAAAACATTATTATTCTATACACATATTTTTCTTTCAGTCCATTGTCATCATTTATATCTTCCATTATTATTATTATTTGACATTTTTTTATTTAATTAAAACGAACCATGCACCTATTCTTTTTAAAACCTTCATAAATTAAATGTACAGGTTGCACAGCATTATTGACTTCATCAAAAACACTCTCCGACATATCATTAAACCGTACAGGCAGAAATGTCTCAAAGTTTTCACATACACAAAGTACACGATCACTATATGCTGTTTTCAATTTCCGAATCTTGATAATGCGGAATGGAATATGCGTTGGCAGTTCGCTGAGCTTCTTTGTCTCTAAGCCACATGATTGTCCCACAGCATTCAAAACATTCATTGTAATAGTCTATAAACAAAACAAAAGCATATCTATTACACTCTAAAACAGCTTTAATAATATTGTGCAATTCGGGATTTTGCACTATGCATGGCTAGTAAATTATACTAGTTATGCAAAAAATGCCCTAACTGTAGCAGATACTACTTTTCTGCTTATAGCACAAGTGCTAAGTTCTAATGCACACTTGACACATGCTATCATGTGTCCACAAGGCAAAAATACAACCCCGAGTTCATCTTGATAACAAATTTTACATAATTGTTGGTCACCCTTTTGTATCTGTTCGTAAGACAAGTCTTTTCTTTCAGCCTCATGTATTTGTTCCGCGCGTTCTAACTCTAAAGGCACTTTTATGTCTTGTGCTGCAATCACGTTTTCTTTACGAATAGTGTTCACAAATTCCTGACCTTTAATCAACACCATGTATTTACAGTTTGGTAACCAACGAGCGTGTTTCACAAAAGGGTCATCAGTCATTTGCCAATCTTTAAAGCAAATCCACAATAAAAACATATTGTTTTATCCCCTTCACCAGTATAAAAAATCCAGCTTCACTTAGCTGTTTGGTAAGGTGTTTTAATATTAATGGCCAAACATTTTTATAAGATTCTAAACGTTTTTCAACAGAGCTGTACTCTGGGTGTGCTAGTGCTTTAGTCTTGCAAATTCCCAATTTTTCAAAAGCACACGCCAATTCAACACTGTCTATGGCATATGGACCACATATCGACACTACCGTTGTTGGCTGGTAATACAGCATTATTATTATTATTTATTTGTGATTCAGCAACGTAAGTAGTAGCCAATGGCCTTGTGGTTCGGTAAAATGTATACACAGGTAGGTTACCCACTTGTTTTCCAAGCATGTAAGGACAACAAGGAGACCATCGCAAATGGTCTCTAAAGGGATCATCCCCTTCTTCCCAGTGTGAAAGTTCAATACTACAAAACACACAGCGCACCACATCTTCTCGGTTCAAGTAAAAAAACGGCTTTTGCTAGTTTATGTGCCGACAAAAAGCCTACAGGCCAGGATTCAAATGTTAACCAACGATCATGTTCTGATTTTAAATTTAACCCACGTGGTAAACCAACTTGCTCACTTGTTGTATTTGGTACTAACGCCATGTGTTATAATAAAACTTTCTTATTGCAAGTTATTAACATTGCACAGAGTACTTTAAAGCACAATGTATGCTTGTTCACTGTCTGTTCATTACGTTAATGGCACATGTCGACACCTGAAAGCAAACAAAATAACCCATCACTCAATCAATCAATCAATCAATCAATACTTATAAATAAAACGTTAACGTTAATTGACATTAATATATCAAAACACAATTAAAAATAAACTGTATGTTGGCACTAACAGTAACCCATGTACTTATTTTCTTTTTATAATGCTACAGTCTTTTACATCCCCCCTTTAACCAATATATAAACTAAATGAATGTCATGTCATTTTGTTCACATTATCATGTTCAAACCTGTGGATATTCGTTGAGTCCATAGGGAACCACCCATAAATTAAATTTAATTTTTTGTTTTTAGAAAATCCAACATGGCCTTGTACTTTTCCCAGTCAACAACAACATAGCCATTAATCAAGAAAGCAATCATTGTCCCAGTCATGTACAGGTAATGCACTTTTTGGGTAAGAGTTTTTTCAGTAGTGGTAAAATGCAATAGCATTTTAAGTTAGACTTACCTGAGTTTTCATTATTTTACTGGCTGGAAACAATGGTTTCGCTCTACTGCGTCTCGGGTTTTCAGCAACTGCTACAGCAACTGCTTTTCTTTCCAAGTTTCTAAAAATAAATAAAATAAACCGCTATAAATAGCTAAATTTAGGGTAATACATGCATTTCATAAAATAAAATATGAAACAAAAAATGAAACAAGTTAGTTTCAAAAAAAAAAATCACCTTCACTTGCAGTGGCTTGTTGCTGTTTCCTTCTAGTGGGCTCAAAAGTGCAATGGTTTCTTCTCTCTCAGACATGTAAGGTATACCGGTTATCTGCAAACAAATAAATAAATAAAATCATTAATTACCTAATCAATAAATAATTGCTTGTAAATATATATAAATCAATAAATATATAAATGAATAAATATGTAAATAAATACCTACCCCACAACAAGGTTAAGTATTTTCCACCAACACCAAAACTGTTTAACAAGACCAGGGGTTTCACACAACGCAATGTGTTCAAAGGTAGTCAGAGTGGAAATGATAACGACATGTCTTTATATATGTTACGTTGCATGTATAATCATTTTTCCCCCACGCTTTGGACATTCTGTTATCGGTCACGTGGACAGCTAACGTCCCAGGTGAACACCTGTGTCAGGTCAAATTTCACATGAACTTGCATTTTGTCACGTACGAAGCAAACAGGATGTAACTTGTTTAGCGTACATGTCGTCCCACACGTGTTCACATGCATTTCGCTCTTCCCTGCCACCACGATTGTCAGATTATTTAACCTTCAAGTGTCCTCTGCGTCTTTGTCATTTCTCCAGTGCACCTGTTGTCAAGTCAGATCAGCGCATTCCAATAAGCTCAAATGACACTCACCTCCTGCTCGTCTGCTCCTCTGCAAGTTTGTTTTCTGTTTTTTCAGCAAAAGTGTCGTTAGGCCCTTTGTCAAAATTTCAAACATAGTTTCAAACAGGGGGCGTTAGCCCGAGTCCTAGGACACCGCGTACACGTCTCTATCGTTATTGGTTTGCGAAATAGAGCAAAAAGTCTAAAATCACGGTTTTACCTCAACATGGTTCTTCATTCCTGCTCAACACGAACGTCCTCGGCAAGAGGACAACACGACGAAAAATAATAACACCTCGTACACGTCTCTAGGCTTATTGGTTCGTGAGATATCGGCAAAAATCACAAAAAACACGTGTTTACCCCAAAATCGAGTTTCCAATTTTTTAAAATTATAACGAGTGGTCCATAGCAAAGAGGACGTCGCTACGAGTCCTTGGACCCCTCGTACACGCCTCTATCATGATTGGTTCGCGAGATATTAAAAGCGGATGACCTTTTAGTTTTGGTCTTTTAATTAAATAAAGAGCCTATAGGAAAGTAGGGGGCATCACTACGAGTGCTAGGACACCCGGTATGTTCAAATCCCATGATTGGTTAGCGAGATATCAGGTTCGGGGCAAATACGAGGAGGGTTCAATAAGTTAGTGGGCAGCTCCCCCCAATTGACACTACTTACAAAACACAAATTTTTGCTCTAGAGACTTGAAATTTATTTTGGGGGTAGAGGGCGTAGGGACCTTTCATTTATGGCATACAATTTTTTGTGTAGAATTCCTAGTTTCCAAAATATAGGATTTTCAAAATTCGAGTGTTTTCAAAAAAAACATAAAAAGTAAAAAGTTTCATTATCGAAAATAAAGGTCATAACGACCATTCGTTTGAACCATGGCACAACGTTCTATCATGTTTGGTTTTCAAACTATCACCTACTTTCGGAAACAAAATTTTTCAACAACAAAAAATCAAAAATATAACGAGTGGTCCATAGGAAATAGGACGTCAGCTCGAGTCCAATGACACCTCATTTGTCAAAATCGGACCATGCGTTCGAGAGATATTGCCAAATATTACATGGCTGAGGCTTAGTAGTAGGGCAAGGAGGGTTCTAGAGTGAAGTAGAAGCACCACTACCCCCCTACTCCTCTCCATAAGGCTTGCTCTCACTTACTACCTTGAATTCACTGGAGTCGCCATCCCCAAGATACTTAACATATATGACCCCATGTTTATCATCCGATCTGTTAAAAAGTATCATCGTTCCAACACCCTCCATCGCACCACTAGATCCACAATGGTCCATGCTACAGTAGTAATTCTGTATCTGCTCTTCATTGTTGACACCTCTTCTAAAAGCACAACTTTGACTGTACTTGCTCATTACTTGCACATCAAGTACTTTGCCGACACTTATCACACTTGGCACGCCATATAGGGATGTATGGCCTCTTTTCATAAATGTGCCATCACATGAAACAACCAGGTCTGTTTTCACATGACTGTCGTCATCATCATCATCATCATCGTCATCGTCATCGTCATCATCATCATCATCTAAGGGATCATTCTCTCTTACTGCCCCTACTGCTGCTGCAGTCAAACTCTCTTCACAAACTTCATAAAGAATCTTCTCCAATTCAGTATTTGTCTTTGTAAACCTAGCACATGGTGCTGGCATATTCATCACCCCACAGAGTAAATTTCCCCCTTCCCTTCCTACACCAATACATCTTAGACCATACGTTAATCTTGTGTTTGCTTCATAGTACAAATTATTTGATTTTGAAGTTTTAAATGACGTGTCAGCATCACAGTCCTTGCATAAAATGTGTACATTACACACCACGCCCACTCTCTTACCATCATCGAAGAATTCCAGATTGTTGCCGCCACATTTCTTACAGCTAAATGCCGATTTCACTGCACTAGACAACAACTCAATGTCAATCAACCTATATCCAGTGCTATCCTGACAATCATCATTATTATCACTAATATTTGCACTTGTAATCTTCAGTCTTGAGCTACTGGGTGGAGAGGTCACATGTTCAAAACATGTGGTCTGGTCAGACCTAACCTCGCTTCCATTATCGGTATAATTAGCATACCTAGAATGGATTAAAGCACGCACAAACTTCTTGCAAATCTTTTTAAACAACTTTCGTGGTCGTGGCATAATTCAAATAACACAATCAATTACAGCGAGAAGTTATTCAACGAACGTAAGCGAATACAAGTAATGACAATTTGTAAACAAGGTTTACGCCTGTCTATTGTTTCCAGGGAGATTATATAACAGTCACAGATGATATACAAAACAAAGAGAATATACTTCATGGCCTTGTTGATGTTTCCATAGTAACTTTGCTTGAAGAAAGTGCTCAGAAACTCTGTTTATATAACTAATACCAAAGAATCTCTTCGCCAAGTGGGAGTGGCATGATGTTCACGTTGGGCATTTAATTATTTTATGGCACTTAGGATGCGAATTGGATTATGAAACTTGTGAAAAGTATTGTCAACGAGTTGTACCAATGGATAAAATATAAATCGAAAAATGATATTTTCTGACATTTTCATGTAGGCTACAGTACGTCCCCCCTTAAGTGGTATTTTGTAAATCCACTTCTTCAGCTCATCAAATTTCATATTCGTTAATGATTTTTAGTATTTTTTAATTTGATTATTATCTTGGCTTGCAAGTTGATTTCATTAAGTCAAAGAGCTCCGTTACAGTATTGATTCCTGCTGATCCCTAGAATTAAAATTGAGCTCTTCCTTATCAATTGTATGCTGATACTGCTGAGCTATAGAATTAGAATCGAGCTCTTCCTATCAATTGTAGGCTGATACTGCTGATCCCTAGAATTAGAATTGAGCTCTTCCTTATCAATTGTATTCTGATACTGCTGATCCCTAGAATTAGAATTGAGCTCTTCCTTATCAATTGTATTCTGATACTGCTGAGTCCAAGAATTATAATTGAACTCTTCCTTATCAATTGTATGCTGATACTGCTGAGCCCTATAAATAGAATCTACTCTACTCTTATCAATTGCATACTAATTGCTTCTGAGCACGAATTTGTAAGCTCACTATTAACTATTTATTTCACTTGTTTCAATTCCCTACTTTTAGCTAGGCAAATTATCTTTACTCATTCTTGCCCAGTATGATTTCATAATAGACAAGCCTCATTTTAGGCAAGTTGTTCCAAGAACAATATTTGGGATGCTCCTCGTACACTTGAATGTTTGTTTATTGTGTTCTAACCAGACAAACTTGATTCAATTTATATCCTTGTAGTCAGTTTGTGGATCTTTTCACAGTTCTCTTTAGATTGTTCATTGCAGGTACAGCTAGCTCAGTAAGCTTCCTACCTGTTCCCAATTTTCAACCTATCTCTCTTGATTAGTGCTGTTTATTTCTTTTATTAGCATTTTTTCTTATAATAGAAGTAGTTTTATGTTGGGCACAACGGTAGCTTCATCATTTTATATAGAAGTATTTGGCTTATTTATTTATGCATAGTTGTCATGTTGCCTGCACAAAAGTTATGCTCTCTCTTGGTCAACGACTACTAGTATTTTGTAAAGTCGTTATTGGCCACGGGATACTCCCACCTGTTTGCTCATTTGTTTTCAGCGTTTCAAAATGTTTTCATTCTAATTACTGCTATAAGTGGTACCATATTTTTAGCCACGTTGTTTTACAACTATCAGCTTTCTTGTCTTAATTTGTTTCTTATTAAATACATTTTTGGGTCCATCCCTCCAATCTATATTGTTCAACTTTCTCTCCCATGCCTATTTCATTTTTTCCTACTTCATCGTCCCTTTGTAGTGACTGGGCTTCGCTCTTTTGCTCCAGCAGGCAGAAAATTAGCAAAATCAACACATCTGCACACGATGCGCGAACCGTGCTTCGTTTCAACTTTTCTTAGCAGGGCAATTGGAAATGCGCGGCTGTAAGGCAGGTCTTAAAGTCTTCTCGTTTCGAAACATGGGCGCTGACCCAGCTTTTGGAGTTCGTTCAAGTCATTCATTTTTTACATTCTATATAAATCGTGCAATAATAACCTATGCCAACAGTTCGAAGGAAATTTACTTGTTTTACGGGTAAAAGTATGACTTATATAGAACATCTATCAACTGTTTTATATGTTTAATGTTCTCTATGGAGTAATGGCTGGTGGGTGTTAACTCCGCCACTGGAGACATACCGCCAGTGCTGGTCTCAAGCCCACATGAAAGGAGGCGAGGCACCCAGACGATGCAACTACAGTATTCAGGTGTATCAGCTCGTACCAGATTCGACTACCATGCTCTGCAGGAGAGTGAATGTGTCGTTGGCCATTCGTACTGATAGCTCAAGACAGACTCCCTAATATCTTCATCGAGTTGCAACAATTTTCGCGCCAAGTCCTCGCGCTGTAAATGTGAACTGAGGCAGCTCGAAAGTAGAATTTTATTCATCAACTCTGTGAAAACAAACCGCTTACCAATGTGATGGAACGTCTATACTCCTGTGAAGGACTAGTTTTGTCACTCATATTTATTTTAAGGGACATAATTTATGAGTCTTTATAATAAGAAGCTATAATTAAAAATTCCGGGCTCGAGTACTCGGCAAATTTGTAAGTTCCTATGATACGAGCGATAATTTTAAAAGGATGACTACAATAACCACTCGAAGCTCGAGTACTCTGCAAAATTTGAAGTCCCTATGAAAGTAAATAAGTAATAAAAATGAGTACGACTTAAATTCTTGAGCTTAAGCACTCTACAATTTTACATCCCTATGTATATAAGTAAATAAATAATTAACAAGTAGTTCCGCGAACAACAAAATATCCTATTTTCATATATCACACTGGTCTTTTCCATTAAAACTTCCCTGACTATTAAAACGATTTTTCATGTGATAGGCCTATACAGTATATTGAGCCTTGTTTGAAGGTTTTTCGTGCTAAATTTCACTGCGCTCGCATAATTAAGTCGCGAGAAAAATCCATACAACCATTTGAATTTCGCATCACCGCCATGTTGAAATTGTGTTCATCAAGTTATTGAATGGCCCATATGTGAACTTATGTTAATAGCTTCTGTCTACATACAAACTTTCAGCTTGATTTCTGTAATAGATACGCAGATATTGGGAACCGTCTAAATATTTCGGATGAACGCCATGTTAAATTGTTCTATATGTGGGTCATAGAGTTATGTATCGTTAGATCAATATTATTGCTTAGGTTCATTATTCAAACGTTCACTTCGATCGCTTTGTTAGGACGCAAAAGAATAACAAAAATAATTTCAAAATTTTGCACAGCCGCCATCTTGAGGTTATTAAAGTAATTGCATAATATTAGATGCCAGTATCTTAAATCACGTATATTTGTGTACCGTACCGAGTTGCACAGTGCTCGGATGATTAAATCGCGAGAAAATGCCATTTAAATATTTTAACTTCGCTTGACTGCCATGTTGATTTTGTAGATAACAGGATTTTCAAGGCCCATAGGTGAACTTATAGTAATATTCTCTATCACCACACGTCATTTCAGCGTGATATCAGTAATGGTTTCGGAGGTATAGAATGCCGGGGAAGTATTTCGCGCGGCCGCCATGTTGGATTTTTTGCATGTACGCCATAGAGTTATGTACCATTAAATGAACATTGTTGCGTACGCTTATTAATCAAATATTTACTAAGATCACATGATTAGGGCACAAGAAATACAAACTTAATTTTATAATTTCGCACAGCGGCCATCTTGACGTTATGAAGACAATTGAACTAAATTAGATGCCAGTAGATTAGAATGTGCCGTACCAAGTTTCACTACGCTATGGTCAAATCCCGAGAAAAGACTATTTAAATGTTTCAACTTCGTTTGGTCACCATGTTGGTTTTCTACTTGGCAGGTTTCTGAAAGTCACACATACTGTATGAACTTCTAGTAGTGCCCTTTAATACCGTACAAGATTTGAATGTTATATCTGTAACGGCTGCGGTGATATAGAATGCCGGTGAAATATTTCGCGCGGCCGCCATGTTGGATTGGTGGAAAACATTAAAATTTAAAAGGCACGGTCGAGGTCGGACGAGGAAGTAGTATGTACTTACCGAGTTTCATTGAAATCGCTCCGGCCATTTAGATTTTACTAGGAGGGGGACACATACGCGCACACACACGAACAAAAGGTGATCTCATAAGCCTATTTTTAGCCTACTTTTCACATTTTGCAAAAATGAGGAAAAAGTAGACTTATGAGATCGATCCGGGAAAATGTGTGTGTGTCTGTCTGTCTGGCTTTGTGTGTGCCGCCCCCCCCCCCCCTCTATCAACTCCTAAACGGCTGCAGCAATCAAAACCAAATTTAGTATGAGTAAAGATGTGCACCGGAATAGCTCACGTCCATATTTGAAAATGATGCCAGTGCTACCAATTGCTGAAAAAAACGCACTAGAAATTTGAGCTCCATGTTGGATATCTTGCAAGGTATGCATGGGAGCTATTCCAAAATTGGCACACATGTAGATAATACTATTTCAGTTTAATTTCCAGGAGGCCAACCATGAAAGTGTTGCCAAAATAATTGTAAGCCTTCTGATAGGTCCAATGTTTAAATGCATATAACTTCTACACTATCAATTGGATTTCAACCAAATTTTGTATGTAATATCTGTACATAAACAGATATGACTGAGCGTATTCTTAAGGGCCACCAGGACTGCCAACTGTTAATAATTGCTCTCTCTATTTTTTTAATCCAAATACCAATATATCAGAAAGTATGCAAGCCAACAGCTTTAAACTATGCACACGTATATTCTGACATTTTATATTAATTTGGAGT
The DNA here is from genome assembly GCA_946902985.2 of Meconema thalassinum. Classification (NCBI taxonomy): domain Eukaryota; kingdom Metazoa; phylum Arthropoda; class Insecta; order Orthoptera; family Tettigoniidae; genus Meconema; species Meconema thalassinum. The sequence continues at coordinate 1,199,207,120 of OX336389.2, forward strand.
AACTTATATACGTCAGTTCTACCAACATGATTATAAGCCTGCTGATAGTATAGAAGTTACATGTATTTAAAAATTGGTACTATCAGTTGGATTTCAACCAAATTTCGTATGTGCTATGTGTACCATAACAGATATGACTATAAGTATTGTTAAGAGCAATCAGGGCTGCCAACTGTTAATAAATGCTGTCTATATTCTTTTTACCCTAATATCAATGTATCAGAAAGTATGCAAGCCAACAGCTCTATACTTTGCACACGTATAGCACCTGACATTCTAGATTAATTTGGAGTAATTAATACAAGGCAGTGCTGCCAACATAATTCTATGCCTGCTGATATGTCCAATTTAAAAATACATGTAACTTCTATAATAACAAATGGATTTCATCCAAAATTGGCACAACAAGATATCATAATAATTCAGATTATTTCTGACCAGCACACGCATGGTATTGTTGGCAACATGCTTTTACGCGCGCTGATAGATCCAGTGTCTAACTGCATGTAACGTCCATTGGACTTCAACCAAATTTTGTATTCTGTACCTTAAAAGGTGGAACTAAGAATATATTCAGTCACCAGGGCTGCCAACTGTAGTGCTCTATTAGGCTACATTATACCAGGTATATTTTGGAACTAATTAGATATTTCGATATTACCAAACTTAATTTCGTCATTATTCTAGATAGGTTCATATACTGTAGAATAATCATTGGCATGAAAAGTAGGCTGTATAGTTCTTCACGGAACTTCTTGTTTGATAAATGAAAATAGCCTAAAAATGAGCATACTCATCCTTGCTTCCGCCGCCGTGTCAATTATACAGAGTGTTTACCTACATGCTTTAAAGAAATTTCTTTCCAATTGGTTTTATACGCATAACGCATCTTAGCAAGCTTTATTTACGATATTGGTAACCGGGCAATAGACGATTTGCATTACCTGTACGATCAAACGGTAAGCTGCCATTTTTGCTGGAATATTTTCCATCGTTTCAAACTCAGGGCGGATATCAATGGGAACTTGATGTATAGACTCTTCGAGGAGTAAACAATCGAAGGCAACCAGTGGCGCCTTGGTATAAATTCCTCGGGCATCAACAGCGGACGTGGCTCTATTGGATAATACGAAGATTGAAATTTAACAAACATTTCATACATCGCTCCGAATTTATTGTTTTCGAAATTCAAGTGTAGAGCTTCGAAGGGAAACGTGACGCCGTCCAGGTAAAGGCGCATGTTTCTCAGTTTAATGTGATCGAACTGCGAAGCATCCTTAGCCTGTTGGTGCTTGTGATCCGTCTGAAATCCTACTATCACGTACATCGGACGCTCAGTGTATCGCAAGTCTTGACGGACCAACTGTGCTTGTCGGAAACGGGCAACACTGGATATTCATGGAACTCCCAACTTCTAAACTGAATGGGCAAAGGTGTTTTTTTCTCTCCGCGATCTTGAGCAGTACCAATTTATCCTGATCGGAGGGTTTTACAAGAGACACCTTCCATAAGGCTCGACCCAGTCGAATCTTAGAATCGATGAAAGTTGCTGCACCTTTGTTGCATTGTAATCACTTGTCTCGAATGAGGATGAGCTCCTGTCGTGCATTAACCACAACATTCCTGTGGTCTCTGGCGAAGCCCAGTGCAGTCTTGAGCGGCAGAAGGCCCGCGAACGTCCCGTCCGTATTAACCATCCAGTCATTGGCCTCAACAACAGGGCACAAGGCGGCGAGGCGAAACGCCTTAGTTTCCTCGCTGCCAAGCAACGGATCGAGTTTCACGCTACTCGTTGTGGCTACCTTTCAAACGCTGTTCACTTCGATACCATTGATTTCATAGCGAATCTCGGAAAATAAAAAGTTGATATTGGTCGAAGTGGTGCCATATGCCTTTGTGAGCTGAGCCTCGATATGAAGGTAATTCTCGTGTGGTAGGGTGTAAATGCCTTGCTGGTCGATAACGATGAACGATAACTATGCGAATTTCATCGTTATTATTGAAGTTTTTAACTGAAGGCTGATAAGAATGGTGCTCGATCCTCACATAGCCGTCGATTGTTTCAATAGGGCTCGTTACGTCTAGAATCGAGTTCATTGTTTCGCACAGTGTAGCCGAGTTGCTGTAGAGTTTTCTTACTCAGTGGTGGAAGCATAGGACTCACTTTCATCCTATGTATAGGCTGATGATTTTGTACATTCGTTTCATGCTGGTTTCAAGTAGAGTTTGTATGTCACGGGCGTATGTTCGGCTAAGGGAATGAGTCAATTATTCTTGTTATCCAGACTTGTTATTTAACGTATGCAGTTCACGCTCCCAGGATGGTAATGAACCACGGAGTGTGTTGCGCTTACCTCACCTTCTACCTCCCTCTGCTTTAAGAGCTTGAGTTTTGTGAAACATACTTGACACCTCAGCGTTTTATATGAATGATGATACGTACAGTAAAATCAGTACTGTTTGCTACATGTCATTTTTTTAAAATATGCTACCTACTGGCCTGTTTGCCATCTCTTGATGAATGCAGTACATTTGCATTTGTCTGTTGACACAGGCTAGAGTAAAATGTGGCTTTTCACTGATGTCTCAAGTCTCACTCATGGCTGCGATTATATGGAAGCTACTGAGGTATGGGTGGTGCTTTGTAATGACATTCAGGGCACAGTCTGTGCCTGTTGATGCTATGAAAGGTTCTGCTCATGGGGTTAGTACAGCTGTACTGACTCAGTGAGGAAAGCAATGGCAAACTACCTCACTCCTCATCTTGCCTAGTACGCCTCAATATAGCGCTGCCTAGGGTTTTTGTGGGTATCTACCCACATAACCTAACGGCGGTACTTTTTGAGGATCCAACCAGCCATCGGGCTGACTACCTAACAGACAGACATAATGTGGAACATACGAAATGTTGATAATGTGTATTTTCAACAACCTGAACACTATTATTATGCCAGAGAATACAATTATGAATACTTTTAAGAGTACCGTATACAATTTGTCGGATACCTAGTTCTCTAACTTTCCTCATTACCGACCGGCTCATTATTGAAACCCAGCTGGGCGGTTTTGTTTCCCAGCTCGAGGCACAGCGTTGTTAACTCCCCACTGTAGCCACTGAGAGGAAGCAGCGAGACTGGACAGAACTGCGTACAACTGTGCAACACGGAAGGACAAGCGAACCGCAAGTCAGGAATGGACTCTGGACTCCATGTGGAGTGACAGAGCAAGAACCATCAGCTATTGGTCAGCAGCCAACCATGGTTATTGTCGGTACGTGGTACTGCTTAACGTTAGAGTCGCCGGTCGTTAACGAGCAATGTGAGAGAACTATAACATGTGTTATTGTGGATTTGTCTAGGTAAGGGGTAGGTGCCTCGGAGCTACTTGAAATAGGGCACGTAGAGTGTGAAAAACTTACGGGTAACCACAATCAGGATAGCTTCTGCCAGCACCGAGATTCGACCTCTGGATCTCCGTACGCACATATATCCATTCCAGCCGTGGAGCGCGCCTATGCTCTGTATTTCGAAAGGAAGCACTTGAAAGATATGGCGGGAGCTTGGAACAGCTGCGCTACGTTGATGAGTTTCTAATCAGCTCATTCGAGTAATACCCAGGGCTACACTTTGGACATTCAATCCGCACGATTTGTTTATGAGCAAAATATTTTATATCGGTTGATCTTGCGGCAACGCCCATTACATTTAAATAAGCAAGTAAAATGATTTACACACACCGAAGCTACGCCAAGTGTACTCCTCTATCACCGGTAATAATCAATGAATATGAAATAGAAGGCAACATTCTTCAGCTAATGCAAAGTAATCAGATGACTATATCAACACGCACCATGTAACAAGTGAGTTGGAATTACTCATGATTAGGGCCCGGAAGTTCATGCCCTAAAAATTCAGGAAATATGCATGCACTTAAAATGCTCTTAAAATTCTGAAAATATACCCATAAATATGCACCATTAAATTGAAAGTATGAATGTCCATTGGCAGTAGAAAATACGAGTTAGTATTAAATTAATAAACTTACATTATTCCCTTGAGGTTGAAGCTGAAGTAGTCCCGTTGCCAATGTTGACTGATGAATTGCAGTTAACAACCATCACTTTGCCCAAATAACACTTTTGTAACGTGAATAACTCTTCCACGTCAGAGGAGGTTATTGGGGCATATTTAATTAGAACTGAATTGCAGCCAATTTCAAGTAGTTCCAACTTTCGCTACCAGATGCCACCGTCACTGACACCTAACGGCGAACGTTGAAACTTGATAGAGCGTTTCTACACCAAATAACCTACAAATTTGGCTTTACTCTACCAATTGTAGTGGTAGGTTCTTTTACATGTCATAAATGTATGACATGGGCCCGCCAGCTTTACTGCCCCTCCGAAGGAAGGCACACTGAAGGATTTTAACGCTCTTAAAACCCCGACGATTTGAACCCGCGATCTTGGGCATAGCAGTTCAGCATGCTACCGACTACATAGGGCATATTTAAACGATGTTAACTGGTCAACTCAGAGAGTCTAGTCTTTTCTCGTGACAGACTGTTTTCCTTCGTGAATATCTCAAATTTCTCAGATCTGTTTATAACCAGGAGTTCTTTGAAATTACATAATTCACTTTCTCTTTCACTTTTTGTCCTATACTACGAGAAACAGAACTTAGCTTGCTGGAGTTTCATCTAAGGGACATCCTAGAGCTTCCAGTGACGTTAAGAAAAATGGGCAGATATGAAAACCAGATTCTCTTCCAATTCTGTGCCTGACAAAATAGTTTGAACTGTTTCTATTGATGCAGCATCATTCGAGCCCAATGAATTAACAATATCTTGGTCTAATTCTATGTGCTGAGCATAATACAATGCTGCATCCAGCCACGATCCTCAACGAGTTAACACAGGTGCAGGAGGAAGTGTGCTGATTAGATGCAGTTAATCTAAACAATTGAAGGATATTAAGAAAAATGTTACTTGTAGAGGCCACAGAAAAGCCTTCAATTTGGTAAAATATGCTATATAGGCGCTAAAATATTGAAATATTGATCAATTTCACGAAATTTAAAAAGCCTACAAACTTGCATTTATCTAAATAGACGTTATGTGCACCATAAAATCATGTTCAAATAACTGAACGTTCCATAATTCGTACACATAATGTATAACCATACATATTTGACCTCTAAGAAAAAACATGCAAATGCATGAACTTCCGGGCCCTACTCATGATTATCCCTCAAGTTTGAAAGACGTTTGGGTGGCCGATCACGGTTCGGTTAACACAGAAACAACATGTCATGATGGCGTCTAGCACTCACTGTATCACGACACTTGACTAGTATTATTACTACTATTATTATTCGCGTAGTTCGTGACAATCTACAAGCTATATTATGGTAAACGAACATCTAGCATTGAATACTTTAACAAACTACTGTGTGGCCATGTTTTATTTTTGTCGTATTGTATTGTATTGTATTGTATTGTATTGTATGAGAGGCGGTTATGTCTAGGATACGAAACAATAGACTGGAATTTCAAACACTTGTTGTGATGCATTATCGCTAGGGAAATGACAAGTAAATAAGTACATAAATCCATCAATCAATCTTATTCGCTTGGCAAGGGTTCGAGATCTTCCATCCCTCCTTTAATGGACGTGCCCAGTCTTCGGGTCAATCCTCGGCAAACCCCTATCTAGTTGGAACTTCTACCTTAGCCAAAGGTTTGTTCTTTCAACATACCCCTTTCCTTGAGCTAGCCTATATTTATTCTATTGTATGACAGTGGTAGTGACGTGAAAGCAATCCAATGACTTCAAGACCATGCGCTCTAGCCAGTTCATCGACAAAACAGATAAGAATGAACTCGCGCTGGCAACGTGGTGCTCTAGTTATCAAACTCCAGCCAATAGGAGCCCACCGGTGGCCATTTTATATCACTCCTGCCAAATCCTTCACGCTCCTTCATTGGAAATACAGAGTATAGACCGCTCAGCTATGTTATTGGGTTTAATAATACTCAACAATATTTGCTATGATATAATCACAAAAGTATGCTTATAACTTCAGTGCACTAATGTTTGGATTTTTCTTGATTTCTCGCCCAGTAAATCTTGCATCTTGATCAGTCAGTGCCCGAGGACGACCGCTCCGTGGCTTGTTTTGCAATGTTTTTTTGTTGTTGTGCAGAAGCTATCAACCACCGACTAAACCGTCGTTTGGGGTCTGCACACTAGCTTTGCAATCTCGTACACAGATTTGCACTGATTATGCAAGCGCAGGATGAGTTTCTTCTCAGTTAAGCTCGTCTCTGCACCTTTCCATCCCATGGTGCCACCTGCACGTCTCCTGAGCCGCTCAAGAGACCACACGGTGGTCTGTGCTTGAGTGGGTTGCGGACGGTTGACACCAGAGCGTGCGTGAATCACGAGTGGCGTGTTAAACACCGATTCCTAACGTAGACGAATACTTTATGATATGAACGAGCGACAAAAAGCATTTCTACGTTGTGTTATCGCTTAGACCTTAGAATGTATTTTTATTTGGGTTTTGCATAATAATTATAAACAGACCCAGTGTGCTACTGAGGTGGATTACGTTTGCTTATTTTTGTCTTCCCATACCCTAGCGACATCTTCCTTCCGCAAACCCGCAAATAGACGAATATTTTTTGGACTGACTGTATTTACTTGACAGAACAGAACCTTTGAGCTGTTGATTATTTCATTAAAGGCTTGCGACATCATGTCAACTCCGAAAATAAGACGTCTCGTTGATGTCGAAGATCATCTAGAAGCAGCTATTCGAGCTATTAAAGAATCAAATAAGATGTATCTTGAAGAGGATTTATTGAACTCCCTCAATAACATTTCGTTATTTATAGAAACCTGACAATAGTATTGCAGTTAGTGGACTGTCATTGAGGATGGGGAAAATATACACATTTGTCTTCTAGGAGTTGAAAATGTAATACCGCTACCTTGTACTACTTCCTTCATCAGTATTCATGCTGATCTGACTTTCATTGTGAATACAAATGTTAGTAAACATTATGTTGAAAATGCCTCCTTCAATAACATAAAGACACTAGATTCTATTAAATTCACAGGCGGAAAGTGGAGAAATATTACCTACCATTAGGGATATTCCCCCGTGGTGTTGGGGTAGCGCGCCTGCCTCTCACCCGGAGGCCCCGGGTTCGACCCCCAGCTCCGTCAGGGATTTTAAAACTGACGTGAGAGTTGGAACGGGGTGCACTCAGCCTCGTGAGGACAATTGAGTAGCTGTCTGACAGTGAGACAGCGCCCCGATCACGAATACCAAGATTAACGGCCGAGGGGACCCGACGCGCTGATCACGCGTCACCCCAATATCTGCAGGCCAAATGGCTGGGCAGCGGTCGCTTGGTCGGCCTTAGCCCGTCATGGGCTGTATAGTGCCAGGGGTTGACTTGATTAGGGATATTCCCAATTTTGATGGGAATAAACATTGTGGTGTTTGAAGCCATATTTTCAGTGTTGCCTTAGTAAACAAGAGTTTAGTGCTTTTCAGTCGGTCAACACTAATATACCCAAAAGAGATGGGTTATGCCCTAATCCTGAAATAAATTACATGAGATTAATAAAACACTAGGATGACCAGTTTCGATCGTCAAGCGATCATCATCAGATCCATTACACTTAGGCTATAAAATCTATGTTTGAAATACAGGAAAATATTTACAATATGTACAATTATTTAGTTGCAGTATTGGTACTGCAACTGTCAGTGTATGCTAAATGCAGTAAATATGATGTTAGGTGAAATGCTAAATGGTGATAGCTATCCGGAGTTTGTACTTTAGAGAGATTATATGGTTGTAAACTATGGTTAAACTATAAAATTGTAGGCTAACTACTTATCTGATTGCCTTCCTTACTACAGCTACTCGCAGTTTTCGTGCTCACTGGAACTCACTGTGCGGTCGACTGTGGTGGTTATCTTAACGACTGGTTTTTCCCTGCCTTCTCCCCCCTGCCCATACGTGCTGTGGGGAGTGATAGCGATGTGTTTATGTGAGGTGTTGCCAACCTAGGTAAGATGTATGTTATTGAATGAGGTGGGTCTACAACTATTAAAGACCGTGGATTAGCCCTCGCCACGCGTGGACCATAAGCCATTCGAACTAAGCGTTGACGGTCTTATGAGGACGTCCCGGCACCTTTAATACTGCCGCGAATATGGGCCTTGGTTTATTGCAGAAGAAAAGTACATCGTACACCTGATCCAGATAACATTTACCTATTAAAACCCCCTAATTTCCCCCCTTTTTTATCTAGCTTGGCTGTGTCGCTAAATTGTGTCTTGTTTCCGACAGGGTGTGTTTTTTAGTAGCGTGAAGAGGGATGAGCTCTCCATGAACGTGTGTTCATTTAGATTGTTTGGATTGTTTCGTTTGGCTAGGTGTATCTCGATTGCTTCCTTTATGTCAAGAGCTCTGCCTTTCGATTCGTGATGGATTATTTTAAGGTCCGACTCTATGTTGGTAAAGCCGTGCCCTGCGTCACACATATGTTCGCACACGGCTGAATGTGTTCCGTATCTTATCGCATTCCTATGTTCATTATAACGTGTGTCTACTCGCCTTCCACTCTGCCCGATGTAATTAGCTTGACAATCGGTGTCTTGGCACGTTATAGAATATACGCCTGACCTTGAATACGGGTCACGTTTATTTAGATTACTATTAAGGAGGTGCCTAGCGGTTGTGTTTTTCGTCGTAAAATCTATCTTTATGCCTTGCTTTTTGAATAGGTTAGTGATTTTATATGTATATGTATTTTATATGTATAAAATCACTAACCTATTCAAAAAGCAAGGCATAAAGATAGCTTTCACGACGAAAAACACAACCGCTAGGCACCTCTTAAATTGTAATCTAAATAAACGTGACCCGTATTCGTCAGGGGTATATTCTATAACGTGCCGACACCGATTGTCAAGCTAATTACATCGGGCAGAGTGGAAGGCGAGTAGACACACGTTATAATGAACATAGGAATGCGATAAGATACGGAACACATTC